>OY728158.1:1181333640-1191333640 GCA_963277665.1 Viscum album | reverse complement strand
TTACCCTAGGTGGGGTGTAAAAGTTGCGGGTGTGGGCCTGCTGTGAGAGATGTCACCCAGGGGCAAAATAGTCATTTTAAAAATAACTTAGTGATTTTTATCACTAGCGTTATTTTCGAATAACTTTCGAACAAAGCCCCAGAATGGAAATCCAAGGCTTTCGTTGAGTTCGAAATGGGGCGTTTTGCCTAGGCATGACATAAAATGAGAAGGCGCGGTAAATTCGGATTCCGCGCTAAGTGGTTTTTCTATAAATAGAAAAATGAGGAGTTGGAGTTGGGGTTTTCCCTTCTCTCTCTCTCTCTCTCTCTCTCTCTCTCTCCAATATTCTTCGGTGTTCTTTGCCGGATCGAGGAGCGATCATTGCCGAAACCTCGGCGGATCGAAGGTGGAGTGCAACGAAGGCATTGCTAACGACGAACGGATCCAAAGAGGTAGGATTTCTTATGGTTTTCGCACCCTTGTTTTCAATTCTTAATTTATTTGAACCATCGTTGTTTGATCTTTGTTTTGATTATCGTCGTTGATCGCCGCACGAATACGACCATCAAACCATGCATTTAACCACCCTTGGTTGCTTGTTATTCGCGTGTTTTTCATCAATTTTCGGGCACTTAAAAATGGCGAAGGATCATCCCGCGGAGTAGGATGTTGTGAAGGTCTCGCCTAGGATTCTAAAAACCAGTCTCGATTTAGTTTTCGGATGAGCGGGGTGGACGCAGTGGTCCACGGGATGAATCACCAGAGAAACCCGGCAGGTGGCGACCGGTGGTGGACTACGAGCGGCGAGCAGGCGGAGCGGCCAACCTAGCGTGTGGGGATGGGTGTGCGGCTTCAGCTGGACGACGGCCGATGAAGCAGGGCTGGAGTGCGAGGGAGTGCAGCGCTCAGGCGAGGCGGGGGTGCAGCTGGCGCAGAGGAGGCCGGAGCAGGGCGCTGACGGCGTGGTTCGACGATGGAGGAGCGGGGCGTCCGGGGTGGCGTCGCGGTCGAAGGGGAGCCCGAGGGTGGACCTCGGGTGTGCGGAGGAAGCAAGGACCCGTAAAGGGTGGGCCCTGCTGGTGCACTGAGGAAGACCAGCCAAGCGACCGGTCTGCTGGGAGACGAGGACCCACAAAGCGCGGGTCCTGCTGGGCGACGCGGCGGAGACCGGCCAACTCGTTGGTCTGTTTAAAAAAAACGGACCTGAGGCGGGTCCGGTGTTGCTGGAGCAGGCCACGGCGGTTTGGGTCTGACCCATGGCTGGGCCGCGGGCTAGCGGTTCAGACCGGACCGGCCCGGTTGGCCCCCCCTTGCGCTCGGGGGGGGGGGGGGGGGGGGCGTATCTTCTAAACGGCGCGTCTGTTTGATGCGCCGCCTGTGGTTGTGGGTTCGTGTCGGCGAGACGGACCTTTCAAAGTGAGTTTTGGGGTTTTTGGGTTCTGTGCCCGAAGACAGGTGACCCGAGGAGCTTTAATTTAATAATAATAAATTATTATTAAAGTTGCGACGAACGTGGCTCACGAGCCGGACGTCCGTTTGAGGTTTCGTTAGAGGCGCGGTGGCTCCAGAGCTGAGACGGTCCTTCCAAGTTGGTTCGAAACCTTTGCAGGTTGGTTTCGTTGCTCGGTGGCACGAAACGCTAAATGTGAATAATTAATTGATTGATTGATTAATTAATTAATTATTGCGTCAGACCTAACTCCTGCTTGGGATGTCTGATTGACGCGCCATCAGCGGCAGCGTGACACCAGTCCTTGTGCAGACCTTTTGAGATGCTTTCCGAAGCGTTCGGGTTGGAGACAAGGTTTGGGCCCCACAAGGCCTAGTTCGCACGCTTTATGGTGAAACACCACTTTTTCACCCGTTATTCGTTTGGGGTGTTTGAGTACTCATTTCTGACTGTTTTTTCAAGGGGGTTACAATGGCGCAATCTGCCCACCTAAATTCGGGCCCGAGGCATAGGCCCCATGAGGTGGCTTTCGGACGTATGCTGCGATTTTACGACTTATGCTACATAAGTCCGTTCAGGGAAGATGAATAGCCTATCCCGCGTGGTTATCTGCAAGGAACGCAATAGTACGATTTACGTGACGTATTTCGGGGTCGAGTTGTGGGACCCACAGGGCCCCCTTTGCATGACGCAGGGAGTTGCAGCTTCCGCGTTCGGAGTCCGTTTTAGGCATCGCCAGCGGCATTGTGACCCTGGCATAGAGACGAGGTTGACCGCGGTGGTTTCAGGCGTTGAAGCCGAAGTTGAGGCATGGGCCCCACGGACCGTCTTTTGAGCTGTGTGCAGCGTACTATGACTTTTTCATCAGACGTCCATTCGGGGCGAACGAGTAGTCATTTTGAGCTGTGTGCAGCGTACTATGACTTTTTCATCAGACGTCCATTCGGGGCGAACGAGTAGTCATTTCGGCATGTTTTGCAAGGGATAACCTGAGGACATGCATAAGAAAAGGGTGAGCTATAAAGCCCAGTAAGGGAGTACATAATGAATAACATGAGGAGTACAATACATGTTAGGCAATAGGCATATCAATAGAGCATAAGAGAGACATGAACATAAAGGCATGATAAAGCATGATAATCATAACATGGAAATGTGGCAACAACACTTAACATTGAATTAGCATGAGCCAAGGCTCATTGCACATGGAGCATGAGTAAACCCTCATTGCACTTGAAGCACGAGTAAACCCTCGTTGCACTTGAATTAGCATGAGTCAACACTCATTGCACATGACGTATCATGATACTATACTTTACCCAATGCATTGGAGCGCTATAAAGGGCGCACCCTTCTTAAACATTTCATTTCATGCATAAGTGTGCCACATGGATCATAAAACATGGATTCATAAAACATAATCATTTATTCCACGATAGAGGAATGTGGAATTCATACATGAAACATTATAATCAATATGTAAATGTGCATAAAGGTGAATACCCTTGATGGAGAAATGGGCATGGTATTCACTACACAATGATATTGGCTTAGAAAATCGGTGTGATTTCGGCAGCATAACGGCGTGACATAAGAATTCATAAAAAAGGTTGATGAGAGAGAAAGGGGTTCCTAATCATATTTACATGTAATGGACAGTAAGGAGGTCATATATATACATTTCCCAACAATTGAAAAAGAATTTAGATTCATGATACAAAAGTATTGCTTGAATATAAAAGAGGAGAAAAAGGTTGCTTTCGGAATTTCGGCATAGTAACGGGTGTACATGGGAGGCTTTAATGAGAGAGAAAGGGGTCTCCCATCATTCAAACAATAAGAGGGAAGTATGGGAGAGGTGCGAAACCATACCCCAACATTCATAATTGAAAATAAAAGGGCAATACAACTTAAAGAAAATTGACAAAAATGAGAAAGGAAGAAAAAACCCTTACTTGGAAGTGTGCTTCCAAAGGCTAGAGAGAGGCTTGTGAGAGGCTTCTTGGGAGCTTGGGGCACCTTGAGAGGATTCTAGAGAGAGTAGGGCAGAGTTTGGACGAACTTAAAGGGCTTTGGGTGAGGAGGAAGTGGGAGCTTGGGTGGGTTTATATAGGAAAGGTGAGAGAATTCTTTATTATTTAGGTTTGGGACCCCTTATATTAAAATAATCCAAACCACAAACCATCCCATGGTATTTGCCCATGGTTTCTGGAAAAGGAAAGAGGAAAACAATATTTTACAAGGCCAAGGTCCGAACTTATTAAAAAATTAGGGTTGCTTATGTGGAGGTGAGTCACACTCCCATGGAAATTAATTTAAAAAGGCAAAGTGTTGAATAAGTCTTGAGGGCTCCATTAATGCTTTGAAAAGTAAGTCAAACAAACCCAAAACCTTATTATTTTAATGATAAAACATATATTGGCCGAACATAAGGATTATGGTATTTTATTACATCACCATTGGGTCATTATGATGTCATAAAACACATTATATATTTAAATGGTATTTAATTTTTACCCAAAAATTTGACTGTCTCAGAAAATTATGAAAAATTCACCGTTGGATAATTTCGACGTCCTGATTCCAAAAATAATATTTATTTTATCTAAATAATTTTCTAAATATGTGAATTTTCACTTTTAAAATAAAAACCGACATTTATAAAAAATTCACGGGTTTTGACAGAAATGGCTTTCAAACCTTAATAAAAATTTTAATTGCATTCATAAAATTATAAGATCATTTATATTTAATAAAAATTAATTTAATATTAATAATAATATTTTATTAAAATATTATTTAATTCAAAAATCCTTTAATTTAATAAAATATAATTCTTAATTAAATAATAACTAAAAACATCATTTGTACTTTAAAAACTAATTACAATGCATCAAAAATGACTAGAAATTATATTCATTATTATATACAAAAATAATGTACATGAACATGGTGCTACTTATTTGTTACATAACCCCTTAAAATAGCCGCATAAGACCTAAGGGTAAGGTGTGCGATGGTGACAGACTCTTGGGGTTGCTCGGATAACATCGCTCGAGTGGTGATCTCTATCAACTTCCATTTTTCCCGTAGACGATCACGTTCGAGCTTGACTTGATGAAGCTCAGCTTGGGCTTGGTCAAGGGCAAAGCCCAAAGACGCCACCGCCTTTCCGAGCTCTGACAAATGGGCTTCGTAAGGGGCAATTCTACTGGATGAGGCCATCGCTTCCTTTGTCTGAGTAGAAAATTGGTTCGTTAAAGCCTTATATTTAAACTACCCAGATGATCACTGTTCAACGGCTATAAAAGTAACGGTCACAAATCTTAACGTTAAACTAAATAAGTTGACATCATATAAAAACATAAAGAAACATTTAACTGGATCAAGAGGGATTTTCCATTAATGAAATTTTGGGTCGTTACAACATTCCCCCCTTAAGAAATTTCGCCCTCGAAATTTTCCTTTTCCCACACTAAAACAAATGTGGGTAACTTAGCTTCATCATATCCTCCGACTCCCAAGTTGCTTCTTCAAACTTGTGGTTTCTCCACAACACCTTGACGAGGGGCATTGTCTTATTTCGTAGAACTTTTTCTCTACGATCTAAGATCTTCACTGGTTGCTCCTCATAAGAAAGATCGTCTTCTAATTGTACCACCTCAGAAGAGAGTACATGTGAAGGGTCTGGTATGTACTTCCTTAAGAGGGATACATGGAAGACGTCATGCACCTTGGCCATAGTAGGTGGAAGTGCTAGTCGATAGGCCACAGCCCCAACACGATCAAGAATCTCGAAGGGGCCGATGTACCTTGGACTTAACTTCCCTTTCTTTCCAAACCTCATGACCTTCTTCCACGGAGATATGCGTAAAAACACCATGTCTCCGACTTTAAACTCAAGGTCTCGTCGACGATTATCTGCATAACTCTTCTGTCGACTTTGGGCTGCCTTGATATGCTGCTGAATGGTTTTCACCTTCTCCACCATTTCTTCGACCATTTCTGGTCCAAGCAGCTTACGTTCACCGACCTCATCCCAACATGCCGGTGTTCTACACCTTTTCCCATACAGGGCTTCATATGGTGCCATTTGGATGCTTGAGTGGAAACTATTATTATAAGAGAACTCAACCAGAGGAAGATGCTGATCCCATCCTCCTTTAAAGTCCATTGAGCACGCTCTCAACATATCCTCAAGTGTTTGGATAGTCCGCTCGGATTGGCCATCAGTTTGAGGATGATAGGCCGTACTGAAGTTCAGTTCAGTATTCAGAGCATGTTGAAGACTCTTCCAAAACTTAGAGGTAAATCTTGGATCTCGGTCCGACACAATAGATAGTGGTACTCCATGCAACCGTACCACTTCCCTGATATATATCCGTGCCAGTTGATCCAAAGAGAAATCCTCTCGAATAGCAATGAAGTGTGAAGTCTTTGTAAGACGATCCACAATAACCCAGATTGCATTGTTGCTTTTGGATGTCCTTGGAAGTCCAGTGACGAAGTCCATGGTGATGTTCTCCCATTTCCATTCTAGTATGGGCAATGGTTGCATCATCCCCTTAGACTTCTGCCTCTCTGCCTTCACTTGCTGACACACCAGGCACTTTGATGTATATTGGGCGATCTCCTTCTTCATATTATCCCACCAAAAGTTTTCTCGGAGATCTCGATACATCATTGTGCTCCCTGGGTGAATAGAGAAATTTGAACTATGTGCATCATCCAAAAGTTCCTTCTTCAGCTCCGAACTTGATGGGACACATAGTCTTTTCCCAAACCGCACAATTCCTTCTTCATTAACATTAAACTCTGAGGATTTTCCCTTTTTGATAGCTTCCACTTTTTCTTGGATTCTCGCATCATCCTTTTGAGCATCCTTTAACCTTTCCAAAAGAGATGGTTGAGGAATCATTTGTGAAAGGATTGATGATGTTCCCTTCTTTATGATTCCCACGTCCATCTTCATCAAGTCTAAGAAGATTGGATCCTTCTCAATTCTCATCATTGATAGAATTGCTGGATCCTTTCTACTTAGGGCATCCGCCACCTTGTTCGCCTTCCCAGGGTGGTAATGTATTGAACAGTCATAATCCTTTATGAGCTCTATCCATCTTCTCTGGCGCATATTAAGCTCTTTCTGTGTGAATATATATTTAAGACTCTTGTGGTCAGTATATATCTCACATTTCTCTCCATAGAGATAATGCCGCCAGATTTTCAAGGCAAAGATTACCGCCGCCAACTCCAGATCATGCGTTGGATAGTTTCGCTCATGGATTTTCAACTGTCTTGAGGCATAGGATATCACTTTATCATTCTGCATCAGCACACATCCTAATCCCTTCTTCGAAGCATCACTGAATACCACAAAAAGCTCCCCACTTGTGGGTAAAGTGATCACAGGTGCAGTGATAAGCCTCCTTTTCAACTCCTTGAAGCTTTCTTCGCATTCATCACTCCAAGCAAACTTTACTCCCTTTCGAGTTAGCTTGGTAAGAGGGTTGGACAATCGTGAGAAGTTTCTCACAAATCGTCGATAATATCCAGCTAACCCCAAGAAGCTACGGATATCAGTTACCGATGTTGGCCTCGGCCATCCCCCAATTGCATCTGTTTTGGAGGGGTCCACAGATATCCCATTGCTTGTGATGATATGGCCCAAGAATGAGACCTCCTTCAACCAGAACTCACACTTGCTGTACTTGGCATAGAGCTTCTCCTTGCGCAAAGTCTCCAGTACAGTTCTTAAATGCTCCTCATGGTCCTCCTTGGTTTTGGAGTATATCAGAATATCATCTATAAAGACTACCACAAATTTATCTAGGTAATCTCTAAAGACTCTATTCATCAAGTCCATGAATATTGCTGGAGCATTGGTGAGTCCGAAAGGCATTACTATGAATTCATAGTGCCCGTACCTTGTACGAAAAGCAGTCTTGGGGATATCTTCCTTCTTCACCCTTACTTGATAATATCCCGACCGCAAGTCGACCTTGGAGAAGTATTGTGCTCCACGCAACTGATCGAACAAGTCATCGATTCTTGGGAGAGGATACTTGTTCTTTATCGTGATTTTGTTAAGTTCACGATAATCGATGCAAAGCCGCATTGACCCATCCTTCTTCTTGACGAAGAGGACTAGTGCACCCCATGGTGATGCACTTGGGCGTATAAACCCTTTATCCAGATTCTCCTGTAGTTGTTTCTTCAGTTCTTCAAGCTCAACCACAGCCATTCTATATGGAGTCTTGGATATTGGTAGCGCCCCAGGTATAAGTTCAATTGAGAACTCAACATCTCTTCTTGGAGGAAGACCAGGAAGTTCCTCGGGAAATACTTCAGCGAATTCCCTCACAATAGGCATTTCTTCAAGGGTGGTTTCTTCCTTGGACTCAATCATCTGAGCCAGATATGCGTGCTCATAAGGCAGTAATATCCATGCTTGAGATGATGGAGCTAAAGGAGATTCATCTTCCTCCTGACACTTGTAAAGAATCGGGGGTCGATTCTCCATATGGAGTGTGATTTCCCTCTCCCGACAATTTATGTTGGCTCTATATAAGGAAAGTCAATCCATGCCAAGAATTGCATCAAATTCCACCAAAGGGAGTATGACGAGGTTCGCCGGGAAATTCAATCCACAGATTATAACAGGGGAGGACTTATACTCATGGGATGCAATGATTGCCCCATTTGCCGTACTCACCGACATCTTTACTTCCATGGTTTGTGGTGGTGCAGGGATTGTTCTACTAAACTTTTGAGATATAAAAGAATGCGTAGAACCTGAATCAAAAAGTACGTTCGCTATTCTTGTAACGGCCCAAAATTTCATTAATGGAAAATCCCTCTTGATCCAGTTAAATGTTTCTTTATGTTTTTATAAGATGTCAACTTCTTTAAGTTTTACGTTAAGATTTGTGACCGTTACTTTTATAGCCGTTGAACAGTGATCGTCTGGGTAGTTTAAATATAAGGCTTTAACGAACCAATTTTCTACTCAGACAAAGGAAGCGATGGCCTCATCCAGTAGAATTGCCCCTTACGAAGCCCATTTGTCGGAGCTCGGAAAGGAGGTGGCGTCTTTGGGATTTGCCCTTGACCAAGCCCAAGCTGAGCTTCATCAAGTCAAGCTCGAACGTGATCGTCTACGGGAAAAATGGAAGTTGATAGAGATTACCACTCGAGCGATGTTATCCGAGCAACCCCAAGAGTCTGTCACCATCGCACACCTTACCCTTAGGTCTTATGCGGCTATTTTAAGGGGTTATGTAACAAATAAGTAGCACCATGTTCATGTACATTATTTTTTTTGTATATAATAATGAATATAATTTCTAGTCATTTTTGATGCATTGTAATTAGTTTTTAAAGTACAAATGATGTTTTTAGTTATTATTTAATTAAGAATTATATTTTATTAAATTAAAGGATTTTTGAATTAAATAATATTTTAATAAAATATTATTATTAATATTAAATTAATTTTTATTAAATATAAATGATCTTATAATTTTATGAAAGCAATTAAAATTTTTATTAAGGTTTGAAAGCCATTTCTGTCAAAACCCGTGAATTTTTTTTATAAATGTCGGTTTTTATTTTAAAAGTGAAAATTCACATATTTAGAAAATTATTTAGATAAAATAAATATTATTTTTGGAATCAGGACGTCGAAATTATCCAACGGTGAATTTTTCATAATTTTCTGAGACAGTCAAATTTTTGGGTAAAAATTAAATACCATTTATATATATAATGTGTTTTATGACATCATAATGACCCAATGGTGATGTAATAAAATACCATAATCCATATGTTCGGCCAATATATGTTTTATCATTAAAATAATGAGGTTTTGGGTTTGTTTGACTCACTTTTCAAAGCATTAATGGAGCCCTCAAGACTTATTCAACACTTTGCCTTTTTAAATTAATTTTCATGGGAGTGTGACTCACCTCCACATAAGCAACCCTAATTTTTTAATAAGTTCGGACCTTGTACTTGTAAAATATTGTTTTCCTCTTTCCTTTTCCAGAAACCATGGGCAAATACCATGGGATGGTTTGTGGTTTGGATTATTTTAATATAAGGGGTCCCAAACCTAAATAATAAAGAATTCTCTCACCTTTCCTATATAAACCCACCCAAGCTCCCACTTCCTCCTCACCCAAAGCCCTTGAAGTTCGTCCAACCTCTGCCCTACTCTCTCTATAATCCTCTCAAGGTGCCCCAAGCTCCCAAGAAGCCTCTCACAAGCCTCTCTCTAGCCTTTGGAAGCACACTTCCAAGTAAGGGTTTTTCTTCCTTTCTCATTTTTGTCAATTTTCTTTAAGTTGTATTGCCCTTTTAATTTCATTTATGAATGTTGGGGTATGGTTTCGCACCTCTCCCATACTGCCCTATTATTGTTTGAATGATGGGAGACCCCTTTCTCTCTCATTAAATGCCTCTCATGTACACCCGTTACTATGCCGAAATTCCGAAAGGAACCTTTTTCTCCTCTTTTATATTCAAGCAATACTTTTGTATCATGAATCTAAATTCCTTTTGAATTATTGGGACATGTATCTATATGACCTTATTACTGTCCATTACATGTAAATATGATGAGGAACCCCTTTCTCTCTCATCAACCTTTTCTATGAATTCTTATGTCACGCCGTTACGCTGCCGAAATCGCACCGATTTTCTAGGCCAATATCATTGTGTAGTGAATACCATGCCCATTTCTCCATCAAGGGTATTAACCTTTATGCACATTTACTTATTGATTGTAAAGTTTCATGTATGAATTCCACATTCCTTTATCGTGGAATAAATGATTATGTTTTATGAATCCATGTTTTATGATCCATGTGGCACACTTATGCATGAAATGAAACGTTTAAGAAGGGTGTGCCCTGATAGCGCTCCAATGCATTGGGTAAAGTATAGTATCATGATACGTCATGTGCAATGAGTGTTGACTCATGCTAATTCAAGTGCAACGAGGGTTTACTCGTGCTTCAAGTGCAATGAGGGTTTACTCATGCTCCATGTGCAATGAGCCTTGGCTCATGCTAATTCAATGTTAAGTGTTGTTGCCACATTTCCATGTTATGATTATCATGCTTTATCATGCCTTTATGTTCATGTCTCTCTTATGCTCTATTGATATGCCTATTGCCTAACATGTATTGTACTCCTCGTGTTATTCATTGTGTACTCCCTTACTGGGCTTTATAGCTCACCCTTTTCTTATGCATGTCCTCAGGTTATCCCATGCAATGCTAAGTACGAAGGAATGTAGTGGTCTTGTAAAGGAAGTTTTCAATAAGGATGTTGTATTGCAAGTTTAAAGTTTTTATGTAATGATCCTAAGCCCCAAAGACACTAAACCTCTCGATCTTCTTTGTTGTATCAAGAGAAGTTTTATGTAATAAAGCATGTTTAAGTTGTAATAAAAAGCAGGGTTGTCATAGTTGGTATCAGAGGATAGGTTTAGTTATTTTTGGGATTAGGAAACCCTAGTAAAGCCTTAGATACAAGACTAAGCATAAAAAAAACATCCCTAAGTTTTGGTAAATACTAAGTAAGTGTTTTATCAAACAAATACATCCCTGTCTGGATACGAGCAGGTAGAGGCGGCTCTGGCACAGATGTATCCTAGGGGTAAAACCCGAAAACACCGCTTTGAGCTAGACTCGAACGGGAACTGGTGCACGACAACGGGCCTTGCTGCACTCTTGGTTACGACACTCCCGGGGGATATGTTTTGATAAACTCACAATCTTAGTATGAACCCTTATTAAGGAAAAAATGCCCCTAAGAATATATGTTAGAAGGAAGATCATGAAAAGCCTGGATTGAATCCTATAGACTCATGAGTTAAAGAGATTAAAGTTTATTTATAAGTCATCAACTTTTGTCTTTGGATTACCCTTTATGTGTTACCCCTAACTTTCCTTTTATTCCAGCCAATGGCCGGTAATAGGAGAACTCGGGCTAACAACCGTTGTGAAGATCAGTGTGATGATTGTACTAATGAGATGCCCAATCCGATGGGAGCGGGAATCGCGAACTTTGTCACGCTTCTCTCTCAGCTAACTCAAGTTTTGAATAGAAACACTGGTCAAGAGGAACGTTCAACCCCCCCTAAGAAAGAACAAGTCGCTATTGAAAGCTTCATGAGACAAAGGCCTCCTACTTTTAGTGGATCATCTGATCCCACGATCGCTGAACAATGGATCAACTCCATTGAGAAGATATTCTCCATCCTCCAATGCTCTGAAAAAGAGAAGGTTCTCCTGGCGGCTTATCGTATGGAGGGTGAAGCTGATCAATGGTGGACATTGATCAAAAATACGAAGCCTGAGGAAGAGATTGAGGCTTTGGAATGGAAGGTATTCCGGAAGATGTTTTTCGATAAATATTTTCCACGCACCCTCCGTCTTAAGATGGAAAGGGACTTCCTTTCCCTCAAGCAGAAAGATGAAGAATCTGTGGGAGCGTACGAGGCAAACTTCACAAGGCTTGCACGATACGCTTCTGGCTTTGTCGTTACCCCCGAATGCAAAGTTGACCGCTTCTTTGGTGGGCTGAAGCCTAGCTTGCGGAAAGCATTAGCGATCCGTGACTTTGACAGCTATGAGGAGATTGTCCGATGTGCCCTTAAGGTTGAAATGGAGATCGGAGAATCACAGGGGTATCATGGGGACAAGAAGCGGAAGGTGGACTTCAATGCTGGTGGTCCGATGGATAAATCCAACGGCGCTAAGAAATTCCAGCACCCCACTTGCCAAAAGTGTGGAAAGAAGCACCCTGGAAATTGCCTTATGGGGACAAGAAAATGCTTCAAGTGTGGAAGAGAAGGGCACCTAGCTGTTAACTGTCAGCAAGAAGGACCCGCGGCTGCGACGGAGGGGAGGAACGCCCCGTTCGAACCTCAACGCGTTGTTCAATGCTTCAAATGCAAAGAACCGGGTCATTTTGCGAATCAGTGCCCTAATCCAAGGGTTATCGGAGGCAATCAACAACCTCCAAGACAGCAAGGAAGAGCTTTTGCCATCACTTCTGCCGAAGTGAACCCCGACAACGAAGTGGTGACAGGTACGCTAGTTATTCATTCAAGAATAGCGAACGTACTTTTTGATTCAGGTTCTACGCATTCTTTTATATCTCAAAAGTTTAGTAGAACAATCCCTGCACCACCACAAATCATGGAAGTAAAGATGTCGGTGAGAACGGAAAATGGGGCAATCATTGCATCCCATGAGTATAAATCCTCCCCTGTTATAATCTGTGGATTGAATTTCCCGGCGAACCTCGTCATACTCCCTTTGGTGGAATTTGATGCAATTCTTGGCATGGATTGGCTTTCCTTATATAGAGCCAACATAAATTGTCGGGAGAGGGAAATCACACTCCATATGGAGAATCGACCCCCGATTCTTTACAAGTGTCAGGAGGAAGATGAATCTCCTTTAGCTCCATCATCTCAAGCATGGATATTACTGCCTTATGAGCACACATATCTGGCTCAGATGATTAAGTCCAAGGAAGAAACCACCCTTGAAGAAATGCCTATTGTGAGGGAATTCGCTGAAGTATTTCCCGAGGAACTTCCTGGTCTTCCTCCAAGAAGAGATGTTGAGTTCTCAATTGAACTTATACCTGGGGCGCTACCAATATCCAAGACTCCATATAGAATGGCTGTGGTTGAGCTTGAAGAACTGAAGAAACAACTACAGGAGAATCTGGATAAAGGGTTTATACGCCCAAGTGCATCACCATGGGGTGCACCAGTCCTCTTCGTCAAGAAGAAGGATGGGTCAATGCGGCTTTGCATCGATTATCGTGAACTTAACAAAATCACGATAAAGAACAAGTATCCTCTCCCAAGAATCGATGACTTGTTTGATCAGCTGCGTGGAGCACAATACTTCTCCAAGGTCGACTTGCGGTCAGGATATTATCAAGTAAGGGTGAAGAAGGAAGATATCCCCAAGACTGTTTTTCGTACAAGGTACGGGCACTATGAATTCATAGTAATGCCTTTTGGACTCACTAATGCTCCAGCAATATTCATGGACTTGATGAATAGAGTCTTTAGAGATTACCTAGATAAATTTGTGGTAGTCTTTATAGATGATATTCTAATATACTCCAAAACCAAGGAGGACCATGAGGAGCATTTAAGAACTGTACTGGAGACTTTGCGCAAGGAGAAGCTCTATGCCAAGTACAGCAAGTGTGAGTTCTGGTTGAAGGAGGTCTCATTCTTGGGCCATATCATCACAAGCAATGGGATATCTGTGGACCCCTCCAAAACAGATGCAATTGAGGGATGGCCGAGGCCAACATCGGTAACTGATATCCGTAGCTTCTTGGGGTTAGCTGGATATTATCGACGATTTGTGAGAAACTTCTCACGATTGTCCAACCCTCTTACCAAGCTAACTCGAAAGGGAGTAAAGTTTGCTTGGAGTGATGAATGCGAAGAAAGCTTCAAGGAGTTGAAAAGGAGGCTTATCACTGCACCTGTGCTCACTTTACCCACAAGTGGGGAGCTTTTTGTGGTATTCAGTGATGCTTCGAAGAAGGGCTTAGGATGTGTGCTGATGCAGAATGATAAAGTGATATCCTATGCCTCAAGACAGTTGAAAATCCATGAGCGAAACTATCCAACGCATGATCTGGAGTTGGCGGCGGTGATCTTTGCCTTGAAAATCTGGCGGCATTATCTCTATGGAGAGAAATGTGAGATATATACTGACCACAAGAGTCTTAAATATATATTCACACAGAAAGAGCTTAATATGCGCCAGAGAAGATGGATAGAGCTCATAAACGATTATGACTGTTCAATACATTACCACCCTGGGAAGGCGAACAAGGTGGCGGATGCCCTAAGTAGAAAGGATCCAGCAATTCTATCAATGATGAGAATTGAGAAGGATCCAATCTTCTTAGACTTGATGAAGATGGACGTGGGAATCATAAAGAAGGGAACATCATCAATCCTTTCACAAATGATTGCTCAACCATCTCTTTTGGAAAGGTTAAAGGATGCTCAAAAGGATGACGCGAGAATCCAAGAAAAAGTGGAAGCTGTCAAAAAGGGAAAATCCTCGGAGTTTAATGTTAATGAAGAAGGAATTGTGCGGTTTGGGAAAAGACTATGTGTCCCATCATGTTCGGAGCTGAAGAAGGAACTTTTGGATGATGCACATAGTTCAAATTTCTCTATTCACCCAGGGAGCACAAAGATGTCTCGAGATCTCCGAGAAAACTTTTGGTGGGATAATATGAAGAAGGAGATCGCCGAATATACATCAAAGTGCCTGGTGTGTCAGCAAGTGAAGGCAGAGAGGCAGAAGTCTAAGGGGATGATGCAACCATTGCCCATACCAGAATGGAAATGGGAGAACATCACCATGGACTTCGTCACTGGACTTCCAAGGACATCCAAAAGCAACAATGCAATCTGGGTTATTGTGGATCGTCTTACAAAGACTGCACACTTCATTGCTATTCGAGAGGATTTCTCTTTGGATCAACTGGCACGGATATATATCAGGGAAGTGGTACGGTTGCATGGAGTACCACTATCTATTGTGTCGGACCGAGATCCAAGATTTACCTCTAAGTTTTGGAAGAGTCTTCAACATGCTCTGAATACTGAACTGAACTTCAGTACGGCCTATCATCCTCAAACTGATGGCCAATCCGAGCGGACTATCCAAACACTTGAGGATATGTTGAGAGTGTGCTCAATGGACTTTAAAGGAGGATGGGATCAGCATCTTCCTCTGGTTGAGTTCTCTTATAATAATAGTTTCCACTCAAGCATCCAAATGGCACCATATGAAGCCCTGTATGGGAAAAGGTGTAGAACACCGGCATGTTGGGATGAGGTCGGTGAACGTAAGCTGCTTGGACCAGAAATGGTCGAAGAAATGGTAGAGAAGGTGAAAACCATTCAGCAGCATATCAAGGCAGCCCAAAGTCGACAGAAGAGTTATGCAGATAATCGTCGACGAGACCTTGAGTTTAAAGTCGGAGACATGGTGTTTTTACGCATATCTCCGTGGAAGAAGGTCATGAGGTTTGGAAAGAAAGGGAAGTTAAGTCCAAGGTACATCGGCCCCTTCGAGATTCTTGATCATGTTGGGGCTGTGGCCTATCGACTAGCACTTCCACCTACTATGGCCAAGGTGCATGATGTCTTCCATGTATCCCTCTTAAGGAAGTACATACCAGACCCTTCACATGTACTCTCTTCCGAGGTGGTACAATTAGAAGACGATCTTTCTTATGAGGAGCAACCAGTGAAGATCTTAGATCGTAGAGAAAAAGTTCTACGAAATAAGACAATGCCCCTCGTCAAGGTGTTGTGGAGAAACCACAAGTTTGAAGAAGCAACTTGGGAGTCGGAGGATATGATGAAGCTAAGTTACCCACATTTGTTTTAGTGTGGGAAAAGGAAAATTTCGAGGGCGAAATTTCTTAAGGGGGGAATGTTGTAACGGCCCAAAATTTCATTAATGGAAAATCCCTCTTGATCCAGTTAAATGTTTCTTTATGTTTTTATAAGATGTCAACTTCTTTAAGTTTTACGTTAAGATTTGTGACCGTTACTTTTATAGCCGTTGAACAGTGATCGTCTGGGTAGTTTAAATATAAGGCTTTAACGAACCAATTTTCTACTCAGACAAAGGAAGCGATGGCCTCATCCAGTAGAATTGCCCCTTACGAAGCCCATTTGTCGGAGCTCGGAAAGGAGGTGGCGTCTTTGGGATTTGCCCTTGACCAAGCCCAAGCTGAGCTTCATCAAGTCAAGCTCGAACGTGATCGTCTATGGGAAAAATGGAAGTTGATAGAGATTACCACTCGAGCGATGTTATCCGAGCAACCCCAAGAGTCTGTCACCATCGCACACCTTACCCTTAGGTCTTATGCGGCTATTTTAAGGGGTTATGTAACAAATAAGTAGCACCATGTTCATGTACATTATTTTTTTTGTATATAATAATGAATATAATTTCTAGTCATTTTTGATGCATTGTAATTAGTTTTTAAAGTACAAATGATGTTTTTAGTTATTATTTAATTAAGAATTATATTTTATTAAATTAAAGGATTTTTGAATTAAATAATATTTTAATAAAATATTATTATTAATATTAAATTAATTTTTATTAAATATAAATGATCTTATAATTTTATGAAAGCAATTAAAATTTTTATTAAGGTTTGAAAGCCATTTCTGTCAAAACCCGTGAATTTTTTTTATAAATGTCGGTTTTTATTTTAAAAGTGAAAATTCACATATTTAGAAAATTATTTAGATAAAATAAATATTATTTTTGGAATCAGGACGTCAAAATTATCCAACGGTGAATTTTTCATAATTTTCTGAGACAGTCAAATTTTTGGGTAAAAATTAAATACCATTTATATATATAATGTGTTTTATGACATCATAATGACCCAATGGTGATGTAATAAAATACCATAATCCATATGTTCGGCCAATATATGTTTTATCATTAAAATAATGAGGTTTTGGGTTTGTTTGACTCACTTTTCAAAGCATTAATGGAGCCCTCAAGACTTATTCAACACTTTGCCTTTTTAAATTAATTTCCATGGGAGTGTGACTCACCTCCACATAAGCAACCCTAATTTTTTAATAAGTTCGGACCTTGTACTTGTAAAATATTGTTTTCCTCTTTCCTTTTCCAGAAACCATGGGCAAATACCATGGGATGGTTTGTGGTTTGGATTATTTTAATATAAGGGGTCCCAAACCTAAATAATAAAGAATTCTCTCACCTTTCCTATATAAACCCACCCAAGATCCCACTTCCTCCTCACCCAAAGCCCTTGAAGTT
The DNA here is from genome assembly GCA_963277665.1 of Viscum album. Lineage (NCBI taxonomy): Eukaryota > Viridiplantae > Streptophyta > Magnoliopsida > Santalales > Viscaceae > Viscum > Viscum album. The sequence continues at coordinate 1,191,316,324 of OY728158.1, read as the reverse complement.
CGTCCAACCTCTGCCCTACTCTCTCTAGAATCCTCTCAAGGTGCCCCAAGCTCCCAAGAAGCCTCTCACAAGCCTCTCTCTAGCCTTTGGAAGCACACTTCCAAGTAAGGGTTTTTCTTCCTTTCTCATTTTTGTCAATTTTCTTTAAGTTGTATTGCCCTTTTAATTTCATTTATGAATGTTGGGGTATGGTTTCGCACCTCTCCCATACTGCCCTCTTATTGTTTGAATGATGGGAGACCCCTTTCTCTCTCATTAAATGCCTCCCATGTACACCCGTTACTATGCCGAAATTCCGAAAGGAACCTTTTTCTCCTCTTTTATATTCAAGCAATACTTTTGTATCATGAATCTAAATTCCTTTTGAATTATTGGGACATGTATCTATATGACCTTATTACTGTCCATTACATGTAAATATGATGAGGAACCCCTTTCTCTCTCATCAACCTTTTCTATGAATTCTTATGTCACGCCGTTACGCTGCCGAAATCGCACCGATTTTCTAGGCCAATATCATTGTGTAGTGAATACCATGCCCATTTCTCCATCAAGGGTATTCACCTTTATGCACATTTACTTATTGATTGTAAAGTTTCATGTATGAATTCCACATTCCTTTATCGTGGAATAAATGATTATGTTTTATGAATCCATGTTTTATGATCCATGTGGCACACTTATGCATGAAATGAAACGTTTAAGAAGGGTGTGCCCTGATAGCGCTCCAATGCATTGGGTAAAGTATAGTATCATGATACGTCATGTGCAATGAGTGTTGACTCATGCTAATTCAAGTGCAACGAGGGTTTACTCGTGCTTCAAGTGCAATGAGGGTTTACTCATGCTCCATGTGCAATGAGCCTTGGCTCATGCTAATTCAATGTTAAGTGTTGTTGCCACATTTCCATGTTATGATTATCATGCTTTATCATGCCTTCATGTTCATGTCTCTCTTATGCTCTATTGATATGCCTATTTCCTAACATGTATTGTACTCCTCATGTTATTCATTGTGTACTCCCTTACTGGGCTTTATAGCTCACCCTTTTCTTATGCATGTCCTCAGGTTATCCCATGCAATGCTAAGTACGAAGGAATGTAGTGGTCATGTAAAGGAAGTTTTCAATAAGGATGTTGTATTGCAAGTTTAAAGTTTTTATGTAATGATCCTAAGCCCCAAAGACACTAAACCTCTCGATCTTCTTTGTTGTATCAAGAGAAGTTTTATGTAATAAAGCATGTTTAAGTTGTAATAAAAAGCAGGGTTGTCATAGTTTAGTGATGAGGTCGCTTTGGCGGGCAGGACTGTTGGGAATCAGTTATGGATGTCCTTTGAACTGTTGGCAACTCTTCTTGGGCTGAGCTTGGAGATACAGATCCCCTTACACACTCATTTGGGCTTCCTGTTGAGCACATATGTATATACACCCTACTTTTGTTCACGCTCCTTGGATTCAGTTACTCTCCTTCCGACAGGGGCGAATACGTGCGGGGTATTCCATGTGCTTTCTATGTCTGGATCCTCTTGGATTTGACGAATCTACTTCCTTCATTTTGTTGGGTTGAGCTGCACTCTCTATTTTTCACTCTTGCATTGTTATTTGTTCTGTCTACTTCTAACCATTTTAGTACCTCCTTTGTTGCCCCCTCGAGCTTTCCAGGCATCCTATTGAGTATGTTTATACTCACCCCTGCTTGGGCTTTGCCCGCACTTGGTGTGCCCTTGCAGACGACGGACGGGTTGATCGAGACTGTGGAGGAGCGTAGAGGAAACAAGAGCTTGGGCCGCGTTCTGTGGTCACAGTAGGACTTTCAGGTGAGAGACTCACCAGCGGTTTACTTTCATTTTACCTGTTTCCGGGTTGTGGCACCTTTCTAGTTGGGCGCGTGTTTTTCCCTTTTTACTGTTTAGTTTACATGTCAGCACTTTACTTGTACTGGTTAGAGGTCGATACATGTATGTTGGTTTCTATTTTTGTAGTAGTGTTGTATCTTGCTTTCCTTTCTCTACACTTTTACATTTAGTTGGTTGCATGTGCGTGTACAGTTTCTTAGGCAAAGGCCTCTCCAAGTTTGTTCTGCCTTCGGCGCTAGTTGCCAGCCCCTGGCCTATGGAGGCGGGCTTGGGGTAGTTGTGGCTCGAGCCCCGGTACGGGTCGAGTCTTGTCAACTTCCTTGCGATTTAGAATCCAAGGATAGGAATCCTTTAGCAGTGATCCACATGTGCTCCATGTATCTCTGGACGTCACTGAAGGAGTCTCTAGGTGCTAGCGTAGAAGATCCTTGCGCTTACGATGTTCATCTTTGATCACCTTGAGAATCGCTTCCAAAGCATTCTCCTTGATCCAGTGGAGGATGATTTCTATCGTTCTTGAGAGCGTTCTTGGAGATGGAAGAGTTCTCTAGGCTCAAGAGCTTTTCTCCAAGGATGTTGTGCACACAATGATTGGTTAGCCAGTGGAATGACCCCTTATCTTATATAGAGAATAATAACACAATGGGTAATTTAATTCACTAGGTAATAATAAATAATTAGCACAGGTGTCATTACTTAATTTATTATTCCATGTGAAAACTCCATGTCAAATAATAATAGAAATGTTATTTTTTCCATGACATGTGCTTAAAAAAATTTATTCACTAGGTAATAATAAATAATTAGCACAAGTGTCGTTACTTAATCTATTATTCCATGTGAAAACCCCATGTCAAATAATAATAGAAATGTTGTTATTTCTATGACATGTGATTAACTTTCATGTAATATTTAAATATTATTTAACCAAATAATATTTAATATCATTTCTCACTGAACCCATAACTTGGTCCACCAATCCTCCTCAATATTTATCGGGTCTTGAATAATGACTATTTATATATTAAATAAATATAACTGCATTATTCACCGATAAATAAATATTCTATCTGTAATATATTCTCTTGAATAACTAGAAACGAAATAAATTCGATCAATCATACTTGAATAATTATTAAACCACAACCGAGAATAATATTTATTTAACTTGTTAAATAAATAAATTATTTAACTAAGATACTGGCTATACTTAGTGTGTGACCCTCTAGGCCTCCTTCTCATTGGTATTAGGAGAGTTTTCCTAAAGTCCAAAATTACTGTCTAGCAACAGGTCAAGCCATCCAAGCGAAAGAAGTTGATGTCGCAATGATATGTCACCTCGTACGAACGATTACCATATAATATAATCCCTTTGTCCCAATGTCTCCAATCAAGCAGGTTGCATGCAAGTGTCATCAACCCATGTGCTCGATTTCTCATTCATTAACTTCCTAGAATTGAAATTTCCTAGAGAACACCATGGTCGTGGATTTAGTTAGGCTATATCATTTTCATCAAAGGTCCTGAAATATCTACTTTCGTAGAAGTGACAAATCCTTTCTCGCATTATTCATTAATACAGTATTACTCGTGACGTACCCAACATATCTTACCTCGTCGCGAACATTTGTCATCACGGTTTTCATCAATACATCTAAGTTTGTGAGTCATGATACCCAGTAATAATAATCTTAAAGTCTAAGGACCAATACACACATCCGCATATAGGAGCATCCAATGACACTTATGAATGTGGATTTCCTACTTGCGGGTCTTTTTATCATAATATCCTCCTAGATATTACCAATGACATACACCATGAGAAGGTGACTCGAATTTTCAGGAGTCCCCACCCCTGATATCCTGTATCATTTTTATCCCTTCAAATAATATCATCCGGACTTAGAACATATATTTAATAATAGTGTCATGACACTTTTGGGTTCTCATCATAGCAGGGATCCACTATGACCTTTTAGTGTGACATTTATTCTTATGACATTATCACATACTATGTTATGCAGAAGAACAATCATGATGTGATAAGTAGTTTATTTAATATTCATCCAATGAATAAAGGTTTATCAAAAAGTAAAAAGAAGTTGGTTTCTATGACACCAACCCAACAAGAACTGCATCCAATGTTGAAGGAATCCATGATATTATTTCCTTTTATTTTCAGAAGCTTTATATTGTAGGGGACTCCACTTTATCGGTTGAGGTGGAAGCATGTATCAAGCCTGTGATCAATGATGCTATGAACCAATAGCTTGTAAAAATATTTTTCGGATGATGAGATCTTACGGGCTCTGAAGCATATCAATTCCACAAAATCCTAGGGTCTTGATGGCTTCCCTGCTCTCTTCTTCAAGAAATACGGGCACATTATTGGTCCAGACATTTCTAATCTTATGAAATATATCTGGGCAGGGAAAATCAATATGTTCTCTCTCAATGAGTCCATTTTAACCATCATTCCAAAGATGAAGAAACCCCTCTTGGATTTGGACTTCAGACCAATAAACTTATGCAATATATCCTATAATTTTGTTTCAAAGATTTCAGTCAACCGTCTGCGCATGTGGCTACCTTCCATTATCTCTGAAAATCAAAGCACCTTTGTAGCGAAAAGGCTCATCACATATAATGCTATTGTGGCCCATGAGGTGTTCCATTCAATGAAAGCACGCTCGACTGTGAAAAAAAGGAATTATGGCCTAGAAATTGGATATGACTAAGGCGAATGATAGAGTGGAACGACATTTCCTCCGGTTTGTTATGACCAAAATGGGTTTTTGTTCAAATGGATTGATATGATCATGCATTGTGTTTCATCTATTTCTTTTAGGATCAATGTTTATGGTGGAATCTCACAAGGATTTTCACCCACCTGAGGTCTTCGTTAGGGAGACCCTCTCTACCCCTTTCTCTTCATATTGGTGGTTGATGTTTTTTCCAACCTTATTTCTATGGCATCCTCCTCTAACACGATTCATGAGGCAAAGGTGTGTTGGATTAGCCCGTCTATTTCTCATCTCTTTTTTGCGGATGACTGTCTTCTCTTCTCAAGAGCCACACATGATAAATTTCATTCTATATGCAATGTGACCCACCTTTATGAGAGGGCTTCTAAATAGGTGATTAATCAAGCCAAATCAAAAATCTTCTTCAGCTTAGGTGTGCCACCGAATAAGAGAGCGAAGCTTTGTCTCATTGTAGGAATTCGGATGGTTGACAAACATAATAAATACCTTGGGCTCCCCATCATGGTAAGTCGATCAAAAAAAGAAATTTTCTCATCCACTATGGACAGAATTGAGAAAAAAATTCAGGGTTGGTCTCCGATGAGAATCTCTAAAGCGGAAAAAGAAACTCTTATCAAGGCTACTCTTCAGTCTATCCTAAGCTATATCATGTCACTGTTTAAGCTTCCTGGTGCGATTGTTAACCAGATTCACTCCTGTATTTCCAATTTCTGGTGGGGTCATTGTAACGGGAGGAACAAAATTCATTGGATTGCATGGAAGTCACTATGTCCTCCTAAAGTAGGCAGTGGTATGGGCTTCCAGGATCCCGGCTTGTTTAATGGCGCACTGTTGGCTAAACAAGGATGGTGCATTCTCACTCAACCTTCATCTCTTTGCACGCAGATTCATTGTACAAAATATTATCCTCACTCTGACTTGTGGAACTCCTCTTTGGGCCCCTGCCCCAGCTTCCTATGGAGAAGTATTTGGGGTTCATGAAAATTAATTGACAAAGGAATTGGATGACGGATTGGGGATGGAACGAAGTCAACATTTGGAAGGACCCTTGGTTGATTGAAAAAGATAGCATGTTGGTTACTTCCCCAACCTTTCTCGGATCTAAGGAGGCCACCGTCCGCTGCATGTTCAATGATTTCGGTTCTGGTTGGTGCATGGATAAAATTTACTCTTGGTTTAATGAAAGAGATAGAAGGATTATTCTTAGCATTTCTTGTGTGATGGATGCGAGGAAGGACTGTCTTTTTTGGAGTAATGGTATTTCAGGAGCCTATTCAGTGAAACCAGGTTACAAACTTGCTCTTGACGGTCACATTGATGATAGAGAGGGTCTTTGGAAAATTCTTTGGCACTTGGACGTCCCCCCAAATATCTGCTACTTCTGGTGGTAGATTTGTATGGGTATCCTTCACACCTTGAACTTCCTCTCCTTTTGCCATGTTACGGACAACCAGTTATGCCCCCTTTGCTTGGACGATACAGAATCTCCTATGCATGCTATCATTCATTGTCCAGGGGTCAATGAGGTTTAGATTGCTTGTGGATCTTTTACGAAGCTTTTGCTAGATGCGGCGCCGAATCTCCCATCGTTGTTGATGATTTGGTCTTCCACATTCAATGCTGATAAGGTAGCCTCACTCTGCGTTGTGGCTTGGATTTTATGGGTTAGACAGAATGATTTCATCTTTAATCACACCTCAAAAACATGTGGTTTCTGGATTGAACGTGCGACTTCTTGGATTGATGGGTGGAATAGGGACCTTGACTAGAACATGTTCTCTGATTCCTGGCCAGCTGAAGCTAGATGGAATCTCCCTCCGGAAGGGATCTTTAAGATCAATGTCAATGTTTCTTTACCTAAGAGTGGAATGGTTGGAATTGGATTGATGGCCCGTGACCGTTGTGGCAAGATCATCGCGACTAGAAAGGATTTGATCCTCGTTTTCTAGGAGCCCGTTGTTGCTGAAACCCATGTTGTTCTTGCTGGTCTGGTATTTGCAAAAGATTTTGGATGGAATGCTATACATATTGAATTTGACTATCTCAACATCATCAACGCCATCCCTCAGTCGCAGCTTTGCAGTTTGCTATTTCTCATTCATCAAAAGGAAGGGAAACGAAGCAGCTCATCATCTGGGTTCTCATCTTGCATCTGGAGAAAATCACATCTGACTTGATTATTTCCCTTCGTTGATGTTAGATCTTCTTACTCTTAATCTTCGTGATTAATATTAATTCTTTCGTTTGTCAAAAAAAATATACATACATAAAAAATAATTGTGTTTTTTTAAGTTGTATATGAAATTTAAATTACATTAAAATTAATATATATATATATATATATATATTTGTCTCACGGACCGCCGACATATATTGAGTCCACCATTAAGTGGATTGTCTCATTTTATCCTTTTCGAAAGTGGGGTGGGCCTTGGCCCACAAAACTACCACCGATCCATGAGGGAAGTGGGATGCGGCGTAACCCGGCCGCACGCCCGTTATTATTATTGGAATTAAAAAAAAACAAAAAAAAACAAAAATGTATATATGTTAAGATACCCGCTCCATCGTGGCTTCCACCGCCGGCAGGCTCACCGGCGTTTGATACCGGAGCGGGCTCACCGCCGCCGGAGGAGCCGCCAGGGTTTTGTCCAACAAGAACCGCGCCACTGCGGCGGCGGACGGGCGCGGAAAACCGGGTCGTTCACCAGGAAGTCGACGTAGGAGTTGGAGCCGCCGGCGGCGATGGGGAGGTGGCCGCGGCGGAGGATGGCGTCGAGGGCATCGGAGGCGTGGTCCCGGAAGTCCGCGTCGGGGTCGGCGATGAAGCCTAGGAGGTGGGGGGGACGCCGCGGCGCTCGCCGGCGGTGACCTTGTTGGTGGCGACGTCCAGGGCGCCGTACACCTGCATCTTATCGGAGTTTATGACCTCGCCGGAGAAGCTGGTGGCGTGGTCGATGGACAGACGGGATTTTCCGGTGCCGGTGGAGCCCATCAACTATCACCGCCTGATAAAAGACACTACCAATTCTTTTATTAGTGGTTACAAAAATATGTCTTTTATCACCGTTAAAACAACAATTTTTAACAATGATAAAAGATATATTTCATAAAGAAAATATATCATTAAAAATCATATATTAATATGTAAACATATTTATATTGATATAAATATAATATATTTTATAAGATGTGATTTATATAATATGAAATAACTAATCACACTTAATATATAAGATATTTACTCAAAAATTGTTTATAAAATAATTAAAAAAATAATATTAATTAAAAATTTGCTAATTATCATTGAGTAATATTCACTTAATAACAATTTGGAGATATAAAAAATCAATAAATTATTAAACGATCTTAAATAAGTTAAAACCATGACTCGAACTTCAAACGACCATAACTTTTGATCAAAGTGTCCATTTGAGTTATACCACGTGTCAAATCGAAACTTACAAAAAGATATGTGTTGTTCTGATCAGGCGAACCCAGACGAACCCTAGTCGTCGTTTTTTTTAGTCAAAAAAAGTCTTTTGTCAGGGTATACCTCCATTTGTGAATATTTGATAAAATTTCATCCTTGTTCAAGAGAGTATTCTTATCATTTTTTGGTGGAGAATCAATTTACTCTCAAGGCTTAAACTCATATGGATATTATGATTTCAAATTTTATCATTTTTCATATTTTACTGTTATTTATATTTAAATATATAAACATATATACATATTTGTATATATTCACACATAAAAATTTAATTTTATATATAAATACGTAAACATATTTACATATAAAAAAAATATATATAAACCAAATCTAAATAAATATTATATTCATTTTATTTAAAATAAAAATATGTGAATATTTATATACCTGTACAATTAATGTATATATAATGTTTATATATATATAAATATATTTGTGGGTGTGTATCGACAAACAAATATATATTTATCTATATATTCTAATATATGTATATAAATATTAATATATAATATCTGTAAATAAATATAATTATATTTATAAACACGCATATATATAAATAAATGCATTTATTTATTTATTTATTTATACACACACACAACATATTTTATATATGTATTTAAAAATAATTATATATATGTGTGTGTGTGTGAATTAAAAATGTAACAGAAATATATAAATAAATAGATATATCATAAAATAGGAAAAAAAACAATATAGAGGAGTGCTAAAGGTCTAGATCCGTGAGTGAGGTCTTGGGTTCGAAACCCAGTGAAGGTAGAGGCGTGCAGGCGTGTAAAGCAAGTGACCTAACACTGATAAATGGGAGGGGGCTAGAAGAGCGCTATTAAAAGTGTGTGTTGAGCATTGATACCGCTACCACAAATTTTTTTTACGTTGTGTCACCCGTTAACATCACTAAAAAAACGCCAATAAAGGGGTAACTTTATCAGTGCTAATAAAAAAGTTTTTTTACTAGCGCTGATAGAGTATATTTCAAAAAAAAAATCATTAACAATAATATATAAATATATAAATATATTGATATTGATATATATATATATATATATATATTTTAAAATTTGTTTTAGATAAAATAAAATAGACATTTACACTTAATAAAATAAGATAATTAGTGAAAATGACTTATAAAATAATTAAAAATGTTTTTTAATTAATAATTTGCTAATTATTATAGAGTAATAGTTATTTAATAACAATTTGAAAATAAACAAAATAATAAAATATCCAAAATAAGTTTAAAACATAGCTCGAACTTCAAACGACCATAACTTTTGATCCAGGTGTTCGTTTGAGCTCTATCACATATCAAATCGAAACTTGCGATGAGCTCTAGGCCCTAAAATAGAGGGGAACCTTTGTCACATTTTGCGAGGCCAAAAAAGGTCCATAAGACCTATAAAACTGAGTTTTTAGTTAGGGTACCCCAATTTTTTAACATTTGATGGATTTCCAACCTCGTTTAAGCGGGTCTTTTTGCCCCTTTTTAGTGGGGACTGAATTTATTCCCAGGGCTTACATTTATATTGATATTACGGCTTCAAAATTTTATCTTTTTTAACAATATATTGTTATTTATAATCAAATGTATAAATTTATATATATATTTTTTATATATTCAGACATAAAATTTTAATTTTATAAATAAATAATTAAACATATTTACATATAAAATATATATTTTTTCAATATATAAATCTTATCTAAAAAGAGCATCCGCTTTATTTAAAATAAAAATGTATGAATATTTATATACATATATAATTAATGTATAATAATGTTTATATATATAAAAATATATTTGTGCATGTGTATTGAAAAAGATATATATATATTTATATATTCTAACATATATATATATATATTGATATATAATATATGTAAATAAATATATATATGTATAATTATATTTATAGATGCACGCATATATATAAATATATATGTATGTATGTATAAACATAAACATACACACATACACACACAAACACACAAAACACATTTTATATATGTATTTATATATATATATATATATATGGATAAAAAAATGTAACGAAATGTATACAAATATATAGATATATCATAAAAGGGACCCCTTTTAATAGCGCTTCGATTCTGAACATTTTTTCAGTGCTGTAAATGTCCTTTTTGCGCGCTTTTAAAGGCCACATCTGCGGTAGTGTACAAGGGGGGTCTCCACCCTCCGTATTGCAGAAAAAATATTTTTTTGACTTTTATCAGTGTTTTTTAGCACTTATAAAAGTGGTTTTTAGCGCTGTTGAAAGGGAGATTTGTGGTAGTGAGTTTAGGTTTCGGTGTCGTTGTCCCCCACGTCAAGCAGGGACCCTTTAACATCACAAGCCACTCAGCCCTCTCATGATGATTCCTATCGTCGGCCCCCACGTCAAAAGTGGATTTCCCTTCGCCGTCACCCATGGCTTACCCCCATCGTCGTGTGAGGGTTTAGATCTCACTTCAGATCTCACTAATGCCACTTGAATTAGGCGGGGATCGATCTTGTTCACCAACCAACCCATCAATCATAGTTTACCCTGGGACTAAACACACGGTCTACCTCTTCTATCGAACAGGAGACCAGAGTTCCTTGATCCCCACAGACGTGGACCTTCTGATGCCACAGCTCGGGGCCTTCCTCTTCTCGGGAGACTATAGCTCGTGCTTCTATTCGTTCTTCCATGATACTGTAAAGACCCGAAAATTCCGTGTAAAATTATTTTTTATTAAATAGAAATTTTACGAGTCCGAAAAAGTTGACGACGTGTGATTCTGAGGCCCAGAGTGCCCGGAATGAATTTCTGAACTTTTGTTCGGGTACGTTCAGTAAACGTGCGCGCGAGTTGTTCTAACTTTTGAACCGGTGCTCAGAATTGAAATCCGATGACACCGTTGAACTCGCAGTGCCGATATTCGCTTAAGGAGACCTTCACCTCGACCGTAGTGGGTCGAGAGTGAAAGATAGAATTTAAGTTTTTCGTGGAAGAATAAAATAAAAATAAAGTTGTGTAGCTTTTATTTTTATTTTTAATTTTTAAACTCCATGTGTATGTTGAGAAGTGGGGACCACCAGACCTAAACCTCCCATGAGAGGTTATGATGGTGGGGACCACCCGAACTAACCTCTCATGAGAGGTTATGGTAGTGGGGACCACCTGAGGTATAAACCCCCTTAACTCCCCTTTAATGGAGAAACCCTCAACTTTCTATTAAATGTGGGAGAACATCTACAACTCCTCCAACATTTATTATGCCAACTCAATTTAATTTATTAGGCTATTTTGAATTTGTGCCAACAAACTAAATAATAGATATCATAATTTATTATCTTGAGCAACCTTTTCATTTTGGTGGAATTGGAGAAAAAGCTTGGCAAAGGAGAGAGCATTGGAGAACTTGGGAGAAATCTCTCCAATGAAGAACACCAACGAAGAACGCCGATCTCGACTTCGACTTTCTTCCTCGGGACATCCTCCAACGCGGGACGTCTTCAAACGACGATCGTCTTCCCCTCCCCAACGACGTCGTCTTCTCCCTCACGATCTCCATCGACGAATCAAATGAGGTAGGGGAATTATTATTAAATTCTTGAATTCTCTCGATTAATTTCCATGTTTCGTATTAAATTGAAGAGTTTGTCGTTCTTGACTCCTGTTTTTTTGTTGAGCCACTTGCTACCGCTCTAACGCGGAGGGTGCGAGCCAAACAAACATGGCCCGACCTTTCCACTGTTCTTCCTTATTGTGTTCTTCGTGATGGAGGAAAGTGGCTTACACCACAACGACGAACGAAGAGATAGTCCGGTTAAACCGGCCGCCGACGAAGGCACGGCGCCCCGCCATCCCACGACTCCACCGCCCGCAACCTCCGCGCCCCACGGCCGAGCTGCCATCCACGGCCGAGCCGCCGCCTGCGGCCACGCCACCCGAGCCGCCACTGCCATCCACAATCGAGCCCCACCCACGACCATGCCACCTGAGCCGCCGCCGCTGTCCGTAGCCAAGCTGTCGCCGTTGTCCGCAACCGAGCCGTCGCTCGCGGCCTCACCACCCGAGCCGCCGCCGTCGTCCTCATCCTCGCCGCGCCGCCCGCGGCCTCCGCCCTTCCGGCCGAGCCGCCCCAGCCGAGCCATTCCGTGGCCTCTGCCCTCTCGGTCGAGCCGCCCCGGGCTAGGCCGAGCTGCCTCGCGCCCTCACGGCACCCCTTGGCTGAGCCGCCCTCGCGGCACCCCCGGGCCAAGCTGCCCTCGCAGCACCCCCCGCGGCCCCTCGCGGGCTGTCAGACCGCCCAGCGGGCCGAACCCAACGGGCCGGGCCACCCAGCGTTTCGGGCCGAACCCAACAGGTCGGTTCGAACCCAGCGGGTCGGGCCGGGTCGACCCAGACCGGGTCGGGCCAGACCGAGTCGGACCGGACCCAGACCCACTACGATCCATTTACGCTCTTTTGGCCATAACTTTGTCACCATATGTCCGTTTGACAAACCGTCAGCGGTGTTGGAAATCTTGGAGCGAAATGGTCCCTTTGAGTATACCCCAATGGAGATTTGGATAAAGTTGGGAAACAGTCGGGTTGGATCGAGCATGAATCTAATTGGGCCCTCTGGAATAAAAGACTAATAACTGACAGACCAGGCGTCTGATTGACGTGCCGTCTGTTGCATTGAGACCTCTATGATGTGGCGGTCCTTTGAGATACTTCTTCGTGGGACATCGTGGCAGTTGGAGAATCGACCAGTGGCTCGGGGAGCGGATTCTCCCGGAGACGAGCAAGCCTAGTGCGGAAACCTAGTAGCTGGCTGTGACGAGAAGAGTGCTCCTAGCGATCCTGTGCGGGTGAGCTCCTAGCGATCCTGTGGGGGTTAGCTCTGAGCGATCCTGTGCGGGTCAATTCCAAGAGATCCTGTGCGGGTCAGCTCCCAACGATCCTGTGCGGGTCAGCTCCTAGCGATCCTGTGTGGGTTAGCAGCAGAGCCTCTTAATGGAGTAAGATGATTCAGTAGTTATAACTAATCATCTCTACTACCATACCTAAGTTATACCTGGTGTGAGTTGAGTCAGAACCTCTGTGTTCCTTCATGATTGAGATGGATTACTTAATAACTTAGGTATATGTATGGGCATATACCTAAGTAGGGTTATCTATTGTTTTCATACTTTGTGATTTATCCTTGGTGGATTTTTTGAGACCTTGAGGGTCTTGGGGTCCCTACTGAGTATTGTTATACTCACCCCTACACGGGCTATGCCCGCACCTTATTGTGTTGGATGCAGACGACGGACAACGCTGACTGAGGCTGAGAATACCAGGACTGGACGGTGCTCGGAGGTGGACCATACGACATGTCAGTATGCAGAGGAGACGGGTGGACGTGGAGTGCTGAGGAGGTGATATGTACCTACCCTTCAGGTAGGAACCTCGGAGGACGACCCAATAGCTTCTTTTCTCTTTCTTAAGTTGTATTGTATTTCAGTTGTACTTGTATCTTTACAGTTGGTCTTGTATTCCAGCTCCTTTTACTTTTAGCACTCTTTTTGTTATACAATTTACTTGTGTTCGTATCTTGCTGTGTGCTGGGTTGAATGAGTTTACAGGATATAAAGGCAATGCCTTCCCAGTTTTAGGGAATACGCCTTTCAGTGCTAGTTTCCAGCCTCTGACCTATGGAAGGCGAGCTTGGGGTAGTCACGACACGGGCCCTGAGGGACGGGTCGTGACAGATATTCACACCCCTGACTCTAAAACCCTAACTCTATTTCCTAGCTTCCACATGCCCTTAAATATGAGATACAGGTGGCCGACTTTGTTGAATAAATCATTCAGATTTGAAGGCATATTCCTATTCAAAAATTCATTCACATTTTGGCCATCGAAAAAACATGGATAGAAATTGACAGTTTAACATTGTTTATGAAAACCACCATAACTTTGGCTCTATAAATACAAATGCCTAAAATTTTTGAGAGATGACTGAAAAATTTAATATATACAACTTTGAAGAAGAATATTTCTCCAGATTCGGCTGTTTGAAATATCAAATTGGCGATGCAAGTGGAGGGGTAGTTTTAGAATGCAAACAACCCACAACATTGGGTTATAAATACATCCCCCTCCTCTCCTTGCAAGTGGTTGGAAATTCAGAATAGAGGAGGATCAATTGGCACGACTAAGGCTTTTCCAAAAGCCTGGAAGGACATGCCAAACTCAAGTTCTCACTTGAGAGACCCTTCCCCCTCTCTTTTGTTTTATTTACTTTTGTGTTCTTCTTTGTTGTAATCTTATAAGTCTTTGTTTTGTAGTTCTGTTTTAAGGCAAGTACCTTTCCCATTAACTATTATTATCATATACCCTATGTTTTAAAATATTAAGGTTCTTTAAATTTCTTAAATCATGTTAAAATTCAATCTCTTCTTTTACTTCCTCATTCAATTGAAATTCTGTTTTTAATTCTCATCATTGTTCGTGTGTGTGTGTGTTCGACACACAACTCTTTTATTATCCCTTTATTTTCCTTATTTTTATAATTCATCATTATAAATATAATAATCCATATTATTAATAATCTTAATGGCTGAGTAACTCTCTCATTTGGGTGTGTTATAATTTAGGTATGTTAAGTGATTGCGAACTTTTGCTCGATGAATATTCTTTGAATTAACATTGTGTATGTTGGACTTAACATGTCATGGATTAATGAATTGTTTTGTTTAATGAGTGGTTTCCATGGATTATTGGAACCATAAATACACTACCATAAACAATATAAGATTAATATTAGAACCCTAAGTTAAGTTAAGGCTTGGATTAAATCCTTAACATTTGAGAATTCCAATCAACATCAAACTTGTGACATTGGTGTTAATTTAATTAAATATAAAGCAAGGATCAAGGATATCAAAAGCTTAACTACCTAATGATGAACTCACCCCAATATTTATCAAATTTTTAAATCAAACACCAAACATTAATCACTTCATTTAATCTCTGCAAACAAATCCCCCAATCAAAATACAATCAACTAAAAACAATCGACTATTAAAAAGTATCATCACCGATGATTCGACTCGAGTGCTGCTATACACATTAGCAGAGCACCAGAACCTTGAACGTTCGACAAGAGAAAATAAATCATGATTTCAAATGGTTCTGTTTCCGGGGACGGTGCAATTAATTAGTCTTTAGTTTCCAGTTATTAAAAAAAAAACAAATTTAAAAAAAAAATTGAAAAAAAACACAAAGAAAAACTCGTCTTCTCATAAAAATCATAAATGAAAAAATAACACAAAGAAAAACCCATCTTCCTCTTTATTCCAAAATATCTTTGAATGCCATGTAGCCTCCCAAACAATACCTTGGATTTGTTTGACCCTGAAATTGAGTGAACACTTCACCAACTTAGGAGTAATATTAGGGATAATCAAATAATTCAAGAACCAGTCATTGTCCAACCAATTGAATTAGACATGGATAATCATAGGGAACAAACACTTAAAGAACTTGATTCCAATGATTTGAATTACCAAACCCTTGGTATTAAATATCCAAACATAGAGGTTGACTTTGAACTCAAATTGGGTTTGATTCATCTTCTCCCTCATTTCCACAGGCTAGCCGATGAGGATCCACATCTTCATCTTAAAGATTTCCAAGTGGTGTGCTCTACCATGAAGCCTTAAGGAGTTTCTGAGGAATAAATCAAACTTCGAGCATTCCCTTTTTCCTTAGTTGGCTCTTCCAAGTCATGGATCTACTACCTTATTCCTGGTTCCATAAACACATGGATTGATATGAAGCGACTTTTCTTAGAGAAATTATTTCCTACTTCTCGTACTGCTTCTATCCGAAAAGAAATAAGCGGTATCCGTCAATTCCCCAATGAATCACTCCATGAGTATTGAGAGAGGTTCAAAAAGATTGTGAAAACCTACCCACATTACCAAATACCTAACTAACTCTTGATCCAATACTTCTATGAGGGGTTATTAGCTATGGAGAGAACTCTCATTGATGCTGCAAGTAGCGGTGCTCTTGTTGATAAAAATCATGCAGCTGTAAGAGATCACATAAGCAACATGGTTGAAAACACACAACAATTTCATACTCGAGCACATGCTCAAGTAAAACAAGCTCTAGATAATCAATCAATAGATCTGAGAAAGATGAAAAATTGGATGAGTGAACTTATAGGTCTTGTGCGACAACTAGTTGTGGCTTCCAAAGTCACGACCTCATCTTATTCACAATCTCTATTCCCTAGACCTATCAAGAATTGTAGAATCTGTAGCTCCCCATCTCATCCAAATAACACATGTCCATAAATTCAAGAGGATCCCTCTGATTCATCTGGACCAATGGAGCTCAATGCAGTATACGCTCAGCAGAACCCCAACCCTCAACAATCAGATCAGTTTGTTAGAAACTTCAACCAACCCCATTCTAAGCCCTTATCTTCTACATATAACCCTAACTTGAGATATGAAAATCCCATTTCTCATCACCCTCAATAACCCCATCAAAACCCAAACCAATTCCAATATGGTCAAGGTGGTGGTAACTTCTATCAACCTTATCCTTTTGTTCCTCAACCTCAAAGGAGCAATCCACCTCTTGGATTCCACTATCCTAGTGAGCCTTCCCAATTCCAAAACCAATACAATCACTTTCCCAAGAACTAAAATCAAGGAAATCCCATTATATATTATTTATGATATCCTTTACAAAGACGTCATACATGAATTCAAGCAAGTTTTAAGGAAGACATATTACAATGAAGATTAAAAAAGTTGCAAAAGAAATTTGATTCTCATACAAATTTCTAAATAATGTTCAATCACTGTAAAAAAATGGATTTAGGGGTGGTTTAAATTGATACTAAATGACGCATGATGTTTTCTAAAAGCACAACGTATTTGGAAATCTTTTCACGATTGTTTGTTTAGTGGTATTTTTTTCTAAAAAGTTTATTATTATTTATCTCACCCCCAACCCAGCCTAGGCCTACAGCGCCTTGACCACCAGAACCACCCTATAAAATCCAACATATATATGTGTAGGGTGAGATTCACACTCATTACCTCTTGATTATAATGCAAATCATTTACCACTCCACCAATCCCTTTATGTGGTGGCTAAACAGACTTTATTATACTTATATATATATTCATGTAAATTGTAACACCCCAAGGTTTTGAAAATAAATTCATTTTATAATCTATAAAATAAACACAACTTTTCCTCTACTATGTTTTGAATTTCGAAAAACAGTTATCTAGAGTTGTGATCAGCAAGTCATTTGGAGTCTGATAAAACAAACTTGATTTTTGGTGAATAGTAACATACCCATATGAATAGTAATATGAACCTTATGAATAGTAAATAATGATATTATTTTGTTTTCTTAAGGTAATAAGATAATGAGATCTTAATTAATTTTTCAATGTGATATAATACTAATTATACCTTTAAAATTGTTATTTTTTGAATTAACTATGATTTTATTTAAAAATTAAATTAATAATATTTAGAAATTTATTTTTAAAAAATGGAGTTTGTTTTTGAATTCTACACATCTAAAAATGGTAGGGGTTAATTTTTTTGGATTTTTTTTGAAAATTTTGAATTTTTGATGAATAGTGAAATACGGTAAAATACCGTATATTCAAATTATTAGTTAAATACACTATTTATGAAATCATAAGTGATGTAAGGCCACTTGGTTCAAAATCACATACACTTATTACTATTAGGGGACACATGAAATAACACTATTGGTTGTCTTGATGGAAATAATAAATTAACGAATAAAATATTCAAAATTTACCCCTCCTCCACTATAAAACCCCCTCTCACTCCCTCTTCTCTTCACTCCTCTAAGCCTTGAAGATCCTCAAAAATCTACCCAATTACCCTTACATAGTCACTCCCCAAATCCAAGAAGCTTCCGGTCTTTCCAAAAGACCAAAACCCCTTCCCTTAAGGGGTCCTCAAGGAGGTTATTTCAAGAGGTAAATCACCCTTCTTTTTCATTTAGATTCATTTCAGTTTATCTTCTTTTGTTATCCTCTCCTCACCTCCTATGTACAAATGACCATGATAACTCCAATATAATCTATATACTAGAATTATATCATGTTAATAGAAGAAACACCATCAATATTCTTACTCCCTCCCTTTTATTTTTATAAACAAAATCAACGTCCATGAGGTTCCAATTTATAACCTTCGTGGATGACAAAGTTTCATTCTTAAAATTCTCTTTAATTGTTGGTCATGAAACCATTATTATGGTTTAACCAGAATATAATATATGTATTATAACTTAATTAATATTCAGGAACCATTATACATACATATTATTAAATCGTATGACCAAACTAGTTCCTAATAATCAAAATACCGCTAAAATAATCTAAGTGAATGTCATATATATTTCATCTAATGATTCACCCTCTCTCCATGTAACCAAATGATAGAAATGACCATTAAAAATTATGGATGTTCATAAATAATATTTAATTTCAATTATGAAGATTTACATCCATTCCATATGAACTCCATTACTTAAGAACAAGTGAACCGATTATGAAAATAAAGGAAACGAACACTCCAGAACGACGAAATTCTATATAATAACTTATCAATAAGGGCATAAATAAACTAAAAAAATTATGGAAAATTAAATAAATGTATAATATGTTCTGAAATAAGTTATTAATAAGTATAATTTTATATTCTAGGACCTTAAGTTCAAGAGTGGAACACATTCAGACTTAAGGGAAGGGTTTTTCCACCCGAACATCCATTTTCATTCAGGTTACTTTTATTGTATAATTACCTCAATGAAAATATTATGTATTATTATGTACTCCTAATAAATTATATTTGAGTATTCTATATATTTACACCAACCATAATCCTTCCTTATTTTATGGATAGTTACACATTTTAGAAGGGACTTTCAAATTTGTTTCCAAAATACAAGCTCGGTTGAAGGGAATTTCTCAAATTCTTACCCATTTTCAAGGGCACCCTATAATCTATTTTTGGAAACCATTATCTTTATAAAATCACTAATTTTATTATGAAAATACTACCTTACTACACTTCTAGTTTTATACAAATATTTTTCCAAAAGAACTATTCTTTTCAAAGTAAAAGAGTTTTATATCAAGAATTATTCGAAGAGTTTATATGAGTATCTTCATCTATTTCAACACTCTTGTTGATTATTATGTATTATTGGGATTAATATTTCATGGTATCATATACCAAATTTAATTTAATGTTTTATTATTATTTTGACTATGGATGTAATATCTTAAAACCATTCACCAATTTACTTTGAATGGTTAGTGTTTATATGCCCTAATCTTCTGGTATGCAGGATCAGCCGGAAGCTTGCACATAGCTGTCCGGGGGTGGGGGGGGATATTTGGGGTGAGTGTGTGTGTGTGTGTGGGGGGGGCTATTCAATACTGAACTTTACTCTATATAGTTCAATTTCAAGCAAACAAAAGTGAATGGTTGTCCAAACCTCTTTTCAAACCACCTCATCGCATACAAGAAACACAGTAGGTCCCTACTAGAGTAGAGTACTGAGTCTAATGGCCAAATGTCAAAATTGGCCTAATGGCCAATTGGCTAAACAGAAACTTGTCCAATTGGCCAAATTCCCAAATGGAAAAGCACCCTAATGGCCAAATTCTCTAATGGCCTAACTCCCCAACGCCCTAACGGCCTAACAATCGAATGGAAAATTGGTCAAATGGACTACTGTCCTAATTACCTAATGTCCTAATTACCTAATGTACTATTGGCCTAATGGAATATTAGCCTGTTGGACTAATGACCAAATAGCCTAATGACATATTAGACTATTGGCCTAGTGACCAATTGGATAAATGGAGACTTTTCTAGTTGGCCAAATTCACAAATGACCTGATGGCCAAATGCCCTAACGACCTAATACCCTAACGGCCAAACGCCCTAATGCCCTAACACCCTAACGCCCCAACTCCCTAATGCCCTAACACCCTAATGCCCTAACACCCTAATTCCCTAACGCCCTAATGACCTAATGCCCTAACGGCCCAACGACCCAATGGACCAAGGACCCAACAACATCCCAACAACCCAACAACAACCGAACAATGGCCCAACGACCGAACAATGGCCCAACAGCTGAACAATGGCCCAACAGCCGAACAACGGCCCAACGATCGAACAACGACCCAACGTCCGAACAACAGCCCAATGGCCTAACAACGTACCAAGGACCTAAAATTGGCCCAACAACTTAACATCGGCCCAACGGCCTAAAAACAACCCAACAACCAAACAACGACCCAACGACCGAATGGCCCAACAGCCCAACGACCCAACGACCTAATGGACAATTAACCAAATGGACTAATGTTCTAATTACCTAATGTCCTATTGGCATAATTACCTATTAGGGTATTGGCCTAATGAAATATTATCCTATTGGCCTAATGACCAAATGACCTACTGGCACATTAGTGTATTGGCCTAATGACCAATTGGCCAAATTACCAAATTCCCAAATGCCCTAATGGCCCAACAACCCAATTTGATTATTATATATATATGCTAACTGAATAAATATTTCCAATTTTCATTTTCTTTGTTTAGTTGTTTCTTTTGTATCTTATTGTAGGTTTATTGAAGAAGAAGATTGGAATGGATAGGATCTATTTGGATCACTAGATATGAATAAGTATGTCTATCATTTATTGTTTTTGAGGATCCAGGTGTTTCTGCTATTTCGAATTGATTTTTCTTCTTCTGATTTTAGTTCTGTTTCTGCTATTTTCTGCTATTTGAGAAGCCAAACTGTAATTTTTTTATAATTTTTTTCCCAAGTTAGATACCTCCATTGGCGGTCACTGTAGGCCATTTTTTAGTTTATCTATAGCGTCCACCAATGGCGGTCTCTATAGCTAGACCCAATAAAGACTGCTATTCAGCCGAGCGTTAGGTCACCTATAGAGATCTCTATTGGCGGTCACTATTTCCCTACAGCGATGAGCCTAACACAACGACCATTGGCAGTCTCAAAGCGGTCTCTAAAGAAGAATAACGACCACTAATAGCGTTCTCTATTGGTCTCATTTCTAGTAGTGCTCCAAATGTTATGTACTATTATAAATACATATATATACTAGATATATATGATATATATGATGTCTAAATCATGAATATCATTATGAAGATAATGGAATTTTAACCATATGGACAACTTGTAATTATAAGTTCATTTTTGACTCAATTACCAAATATCAACAAAACGACCGTTATTAACTTAAATAATTATATAATGTTTATAACATGCAAATAAGTAATATAAAAGTAATAATAAAATTGAAAAAGGTTCTTAAGAAAGTAGAAATTAACTTTATTTTATTATTCAGGAGATTAATGAACGAACGATTTAAGTCAGACACAAGGTAAGGAACTTCTTCTCAATATCCTTTCATTGAGGCATATTTTGATTTATACACGACTTTCTTTTATAAGGTGTATAAATCCATCTGAATTTTCATTTCATTCAAAGGGAATATTTTTCTACGTAGAGTTTTACTAAACGATAAAGGGAATGTTTCTTTTTAATGTACACGGTGACAAAGACCTTTCCGCCGCTGCGAGCGTTATTTGATATTTGGATTCCCTAACAAGCCGTAATGTTTTTAAAATGAAAATAAATTCCATATACTCTTTTACGTATTTTGGTATTGAAAATGGTTTTGATAATGGATTGATTATGTCAATATATTTAAATGATATATTATGATTGCAATTTGGAAATGTTATCTTTCCTTTATGTTTGTTTTATGTGTTATGAATACGTTATGGTTCTTGGGCATTGTTTACGTATACGGGTAGTTCCATGACAAACCTAGGGTGGGTGAGCCTGAGATAGCTCTCCAATTCATTGGGTAATGTGACAGAGGTAAACATTATTGTTTCTCCTAATAGATTTAGGGAATATACCGTGATGAGTATTCCAAACCTAACTCCCTATATAGTAGTGAAATCTACAACATAAGTATGATATGGATGCCACAAGTTACATTTATGATTTATGATTTCTATGTGTTATTCATAAATCTTATGATTTCATGGGGTATGTTAAAGAGATTATACTTCATATATATTTATGAACTAATGTTTTATTTCTTTATTTTATAATACTTACTGAGATTTTTATGCTCATCCCAAGTTTTTTGAATTTTTTTTCACAGGAGTTAAAGATGAATAGGGTCAAGGATGAGATCATGGAAAAGTCATTTTGTCTAAAACATGGAACTAGACATGACTCTTTTTTTCAATAGTTTTTATTTTATGAAAAAATGGATACTGAGTAGAAGTATCTACTTTGTAATATTTGAGATGTAATATAATAGTTATGGCCTGATTCTCTAAAACTCTAAGCCTGAAAAGATCCTCAATGTGAATTATTAACTTAATTCAATATTATGTATTGTTTAAGGTTGAGGCCTTATAGTTGGTATCAAAGGTCGGTTTAGACAACTTTAGAAGTTAAGATATTGTTAAATTAATTCTGATAAATTATTTTTACTTTATGGTAAGATTGAAATGATATAGAATTTATAGATTACCATTTGCTTCACCTAAGATATTTCTGTGTTCAGAATGGTTTTCCACAGAGGAAACATGGCGGCTATGATGGGACGAAATCAGGAGGAAGACAACCTTCCAAATTAGCAACGTGAGATAGTCAGAATAAGAACTGAAAAGTTTGTTTTAGTGATGTCACAATTGAATCAGGATATAAATTGTGGTAGTATCCATGCACGAGATCATCCAGATCAACCACAAAGGAACATGTAAATAGTGGATCATTTCATGAGGCAATATCCCTCGTCATTCAGAGGATCATCTGACCCTGTGCTAGCTGAAGGGTGGATTAAAGCATTCTAAAAGATTTTTGATGTCATGGGGTGTTCAGAACATCAAAAGGTTAGTCTTGGTGTTTACCATTTTGAAGGTGAAGCTGATCAGTGCTGATCAATGGAGAAATATATCAGGGATAGTGAGGAGCTTGATGCTCTTGATTGGGATGAATTGAATGGTATGTTTCTTGATAAATATTTTCCTAAGGTGGTACATCTTAGGATGGAAAAAAATTCCTAGATTTGAGGTAGGAGGATGACTCAGTGGATGCTTATGAAACAAAATTCACTCGACTGGAAAGGTATGCTCCAAATTTCATACGAGATCTTGATAGTAAAACCAATTGTTTCTACTCAGGATTAAATCCAAAGTATAAAAGGGTTTAGCTTCTCATGAGTTTAAAAGTTATGAAAAACTTGTTTTATGTGTGGAGAATGTGGATATGGATTTTACTGATGATCAGGTGTTCTTTGAAAGGCAACAGAATAAGTGGTCGAGATGGTAGACGAAAGGGAAGAACTCTTCAAAAAAGTATGATGGTAAGAAAATTAAGTTTATAGTTTGTAAAAATTTTGGTAAAAATCATGATGGGGAATGTATTTTGAATTCAGGTAAGTGCTACCAATGTGGTTAAATGAGGCATAGGGCTCATAATTTCACTGAAAAATATCAGGGTAATTGTAAGATAAAATTTGATTTACATTCAGTAAAATGTTTTAAGTGCAATGAAATGGGTCATTATGAAAATGAGTGTCCAACTAAGAACTCAACTAAGGGAAAGTAGCTGGATTACAATAAGAAAGGGGTGGTGAAATCCTTTGCACCTACTTTAACAGATGTTGGGCCATTGAATAAAGTAGTATCAGTTACACTGTTTGTTTATTCAGATTATGCCAACGTGTTGTTTGATTTAGGGTCTACACATTCTTTCATTTTTGTGAAATTTTCTAGTAAATTGGGAATTCCATCTGATGATATGAATCCTAAAATTATGGTAAAAACACTGGGAGGAAATGTTGAGACAAAAAAAATTATAAGAACCTTCATTTAATTGTGTTCAGAAATAATCTACCTGTAAACCTTATTTTTTTTGCATCTAGTAGAGTTTGATGTTATTTTGGGTATGAATTGGATTTATGTTTATCATGATAAGATTGACTGCAGAGCTAAAGAGGTTTCTTTTCAGAAAGAATTTCAGTTTGTGTACAAGCATGAACCCTTACTTTGGATAACATATCAGGAAGTTGAGAAACTAGTAAAAGATGGAAATGAATGTTACCTTTCACATATTGTTGAAAACAAAGGAACTGTTCAGATCAATGATGTGCCAGTGGTAAATGATTACCTTGATGTTTTTCCTAATGAGTTTCTTGGTATTATACTTGATCAGGAAGTTGAATTTAATGTTGACTTAGTTCTTGATGCTAAGACAATTTCAAAACCCCCAATCAAATATATCAAATTAAACTTTTAGAGTTAAGGAAACAATTACAGGAGTTATTAGATAAAGGTTTCATTCAACCTAGAACATCACCATAGGATTATCCTGTCTTGTTTGTTAAAAAGAAAGATGGTTCAATGAGAATTTTCATTAATTATAGATCATTGAATAACATCACTATTAAGAAAAAGTATCCTTTGCCTCATATCGATGATTTTTTTGATCACCTCCAAGGAGCATAGTATTTTTCGAAGATTGATCCGAGGTTAGGGTACCATCAGTTGAAAGTAAAGGAAATAAACATTCCGAAGACCGCGTTTTGTACTAGATATGGCCATTATGAATTTTTAGTTATGCCTGTTGGGTTAACCAATGAACTTACTATATTCATGGATCTTATGAATAAAATTTTCTATGAGTTCTTGGATAAGTTTTTGGTTGTGTTCATTGATGATATTTTGGTTTATTCTAAAAGTAAATAAAATCATGAAATTCATTTAAGGGTTGTCTTGCAAGCCTTAAAAGAAAAGAAGTTGTATGGGAAATTCAGCAAGTGTATGTTTTGGTTACAAATAATCTCATTCCTTGGTCACATTGTTTCAGAAAATGGCATAACTATTGATCATTCTAAAACAAAAGTTATTGAAGAATGGACAAGACCCACAAATATAACCGAGATCCATAGTTTTCTTGGTTTAGTAGGTTATTACCAGAGGTTTGTTGAAAAATTTTCACGGTTATCTAGCCCAATGAATAAGTTAACTTGAAAAGGTATTAAGTTCATTTGGACAAAATAATGTGATTATTGTTTTCAAGAATTGAAAAGAAGATTGGTGAATGCTCTAGTTTTGGCACTGCCTTCCAGAAATAGTGAGTTTGTTATCTATAGTGATGCTTCTTTGAAAGGACTTGGTTGTGTCCTAATGCAGAATGATCAGGTAATTGCTTATGATTTATGTGAATTGAAACCTCATGAGTTAAATTACCCTACACATTGATTCAGAATTAGCTGCTTTTGTTTTTGATTTAAAAATTTGGAGGCATCATCTGTATGGAGTAAAATGTGAAATATATACTGACCAAAAAAGTTTGAAGTATATATTCACTCAGAAAGAATTGAACATGAGACAAAGGATATGGCTAGAATTAATCAAGGATTATGATTTCACGATCCATTACCATCCAGTAAAGGCAAATAAAGTGGCTGATTCTTTAATTCAAAAAAGTAATGCTGCATTAACCATGTTACGTTTAGAACAAGATACTTTGATTAAAGATTTGTTGAAATTTGGAATAGAAGTTGTTGGTGTAGAAGATTCATCTATTTTGTTTTAGGTGTCAGTGAAATTATCTCTATCAGATAGAATTAAGCAAACACAGAAGGAAGACAGTGAGTTATAGAATAAGGTAGAGTTGGTTCAGAAGGGTAAGTTTCCTGATTTTAACATTGATAATGATTGTATTTTGAGATTTGGGAAGAGATTATGCGTGCCTTGTGATTCAAAGTTGAAGAATGAGTTGTTATGTGAAGCTCATAGTTCTCCATTTTTAGTTCATCCTGGAAGTACTAAGATGTACAAAGATCTTCGAGATTATTACTGGTGGGATGGAATGAAAAGAGATATTTCTAACTTTACTGTGAAGTGTTTGACTTGTTAACAGGTTAAAATAGAGTGATAGTTACTGAAAGGTATGCTTCATACTTTACTGGTGCTAGAGTGGAAATGGTAAAATTTGTCCTTGGATTTTGTCATGGGATTACCAAAGACCTCTCGAGGTAATATTGAATTTTGGGTTATTATTGATCGATTGACAAAATCTGCTCATTTCTTTCCTATTCGAGATACTTTTTCTCTAAATCAACTTTCTCGGTTGTATGTTAAAGTGATAGTCATGTTTCATGGAGTTATCATATCTATTGTATCTGATCATGATCCCAGGTTTTCTTCTAACTTTTAGAAAGGCCTTCAGAAGTCGTTGACTACTGAATTCAATTTTAGTACAACTTTTAATCCTCAATCAGATGGGCAATCAGAATGAACAATTCAGACTTTGGAAGATATGCTACATGCTTGCTCAATGGATTACCAAGGAAGTTGGGACCAACATATTTCTTTGGTTGAATTTTCTTATAATAATAGTTTTCATTACAGTATACAGATGTCTCCATTTGAGGAATTATATGGAAAGAGGTGTTGAACTACAACTTTTTGTGATGAATTTGGTAAAAGGAAACTGATGGGACCAGAATTGGTAGAAGAAATTATAGAAAAAGTTCAGTTGATTAAGAAGCACATGAGAACAGCTCAGAGCTGGTAGAATAGTTATGTGGATAATTGAAGGAAGGATCTTTCTTTCGAAGTTGGCGATCATGTCTTTATCAATGTTTTTATATGGAAAAGTGTGATGCATTTTGGTAAGAAGGGAAAGCTGAGTTTGAGGTTCATTCGATCCTATGAAATCCTGGAGAAAGTTGGATCAGTTTCCTACAGAGTGGCTTTACCTCCAAGTTTATCCCAAATACACAATGCTTTTCATGTTTCAATATTGAGAAAGTATATGCCAGATCCATCTCATATTTTGAGTTCAGAGGTAGTTCAGTTGGAAGAGAATCTTTTATATGAGGAATAACCAGTCCAGATTCTTGACCGAAGAGAGAAAAGTGTTGCGGAATAAGGTAATACATAAGGTAAAAGTTTTAGGAAAAAATCATATTGTTGAAGAGGAAACACGGGAATCTGAAAATGCTATGAGGAAAAAATACCCCTATTTATTTGATAAGTGAATAAAATTGCAAGGACGTAATTTCCACAAGGGGGGAAGGATATAATATCCTTGGTAAATAAAGGATATGATATTTTCATATTTATTAATATTTTTGAATTAAATATTAATTTTAATTTAAATGGGATGCAATGTTTGATGGCGTACTCGATACGCAACAACGAGTTTCTTTGAAATCTTACGTTGCACACAACGTTGAGTTATACTGAAAAATAATAATACAATATTATTATTTTAAATAGTAGTTAACACATAACCGTTGTATTGGTGGGAAAGAATATAACTTACTAAAATATGATTACACATGTTTGTTAAATGTTTTTACATTTATCCAATAAAATTTAGAGGCTTAAAATTTGAATGAATCCAATTTTAAGCGTAAATACTCTAATATTCTTTAAAAGGTCTATTTACCTCCTTTTGATGGCGAACCATTTTTAAATCTAGTTTTTGTCACTATTATATGTTCTATTTGAAAAAAAAAATAAAATCCTTCTTTATAATCGGATCATCAAAATTTACTTTGGATGAAATTTTTGTATTTTTCTGATTATGTTCATTTTTTAAATGAATAGTGAAAAATACTGTATTTTAATTCAAAACTGCCTTTTAATCTAATTTATTTATATGGTTAGATTATCTTTTTAAATGATTTTAAAGTGTAATTAAATTATATTTTTATCATTTAATACAATTTTGGTCATTGGAAGTAATTTAACTTTGAAATTGGACATAAAAAAATGTCAATCTTTTGATAGTTATTATTTCATAAAAACATGCTTTTTGTTTTGACAATGAGAATTAATTTTAAATTAATTTATGCAACTTCTGTGTTTTGAATTTGGGAAAATGGATCCCATATTTGGAATTATGAGGTCCAAATTGTGTAAATAGGTAGATTTTATTTTTAAACATTATGAATAGTAACTTTAGTAAATATTTTATTTACCATGGTTAAAAGATAAATTTGGTAAATAAGGGTAAAAAAATATTATTATAATAATATTAAATTACCCTAACATGTGTCTTAATCCAATTTGTTGATACATTTCCAACCATGGACATATTTGGGTTTATTTTGGGACCCCATAGATCCACTTGGGATTGATAATGACATTTTATATTAATTAATTTAAAGTAAGGACAAAAATACCATAAACATATACCTTTTAGTAAAAAAATTTTATATGGGGTTATATAAGTGATATATTCAACTATAAATATTAATTTGAAAGCTAAAAATATTTCATACATCATGGTATTTTATTTATAATTTTTAGACATTAAATAAATAAATTTATTTGTGACACATTGATGATGTAATGATTACCTCATTAATGAATGTTTTAAATAAATGAGATTATAAATATTAAAATAAATTTATTTTGAAACTTTTTATGCCATACACACATTTTATAGATGAGTATGACTTGTTATATTTGAATCAATGAAGGTTTTTAAAAATAATCAAGTCGATTTTGATTTTTTAAAAAGTCATGATATGAATAGTATAAAAATTGACATAAATGAGTTTTTAAATCAATCAATATTTTATTAAATGATAAAATAGTACTAACAATCTAAGATTCAGCCAAATGACTTAAATAATTATATAAATTTAATTAATGATCCATTTTTTGTTGCTTGGAATTTTATGGTAAATATATTAACCATATAGTATGAATATATAAGAGGACATGGTAAAAGTTAAATTAGTTAACAAAGGGTTAAAAAAAAAGTTAAGGATAAAAAATATCCAAAACCTATCCGATTCTTATTGGATGATTTTATTTCGACTTATATGTACCTTATATTTGAATTAAATAAGTTTTGGAACTTTTTAAACCGATAATCATTTTATAATAAAATAATACTTTCAAACTTTCCTAAAGAGCCCCTCCTCCCCATTATAAAAGATCACCACCTCTAACCCGTTACTCACAACTCTCAATCCCCTTGTATCATCCAACATATACTCAAATAATCTTTCAACATACCTATATTTCTCCTAGAATCCTTACCTTAGGCAGAAGACACTTCAAGAAAGCCTTTTGGTTCAAACCAAAGGGATTTACCCGATTTAAAGGTAACGTCTTCCCTCAAGTTCTCTTATTTAATTTTAATTCTCCACTACCTATTCCCTTATTATTCTTTGTTTACATAAAAACACCAGTATCCTAAATATACGAGGTTATTTTTATGAGAAGTATTCTAACTACACTTCCACACACCTCCATCTAATGGATACAAACATACTGTTTCTGTGGACGATGAACAACTGCCTCCTGAAACGATAATTGTTCAATCTTCTCATACCACCTCTTATGGTGGAAATTAAGATGAAAATGTATTTATATGTGATATATATTATATCTATATTGTCTCTATACTTCTGTATTTTTCATTGATAGTATACCTTTATGGTTTCTATAATGGGTAAATATGATAATTTCATTTGAGGAAATGCGGACTACCGCCCCCTCAAAGTGATATGACTCTTTCATTCCATACATGAGACGTATAAAGGACGGAGTTAATGAAATTATATATGATATTATACTGGAATTATAATATACCTATGTATCATTAAGTTTTCATTCCATTAAAATATGAAATAGAAATGAAAGTATCATTCATGCATACGTACAACTTACCGTCTCCATGAACGGTGCATTTCATTTCTTATCTCCACTACTAGAAAATGGGGTTTTGTAGGCCCCTTACATGGGATACCTCCATTGGAGGTCACTATTGGTACCCTATAGCGACCGCCAACGGGGGTCGCAAGGCTTCTCAAAAAAAAAAACTTCGGCTCCCCCTCCCCCTCCCATCGATCCCGAACCCTACCCCCTACAGATGCCCATCCCCTCCCTTTATACACTGCCTCCACCTCCGGCTCCCCCGCACCACCTCCCCTCCCTCACTTCACTAGCGACGCTGCACCGCCGATGCCACACCGCCTCTGCCTACGATCCCCTCCAACGCTATCACCTGTCCCCTCCCTCGCCGCACCGCCCATCCACTCCCTCAGTGCACCACCACCACCTCACCCCCTCCTCCTCTGGCTCCTCACCACCATTAGCACCCATCCCCTCCCTCACCACACAACCTCTGAATCTGGATCCCCTTTGCTGCCCCTCCTCTCCCTCTCACCACCACCTCTGGCTCCCCTCAATTCCAAATTTATCACGCTATCAGGTATGCCCTAATTTTCATTTTAAGGTTTTAATTTTGGGAAATTTACAACACAAATTTGGCATCCATGAAGATCATATGAATATTGTGTGTGAATAAAAAGTGTGGAAATGGAATTTCATGTGTATACGGGTTTGTGTGCAAGAATAATTATGAAAAAATGTGTGTTGACAGTGTGTGTATGAGAAAACTTCACACTTTACTTGAGATTGGAAGTTACATACAATGTAGAGTCTATGTATATGTTGATTGGATTGATATTAAGTTGTGTTGTTATTTGATTTATACAATTTTTGAGTTTATCACATGTCTCTCTGTGTGTGTGTATCCCATGAGAAAATGTAATAGGTTTGACCACATGTGTGTGCTTGCATAGCCCATGATACCCATGTTTGAGTTTGATCACATGTGTTTCAATACTATATGTTATTATTAATATGATATGATGTTCCTTTATATGATATTCCATGTTTCAATGTGACGTACTTTGTATATTTTATATTGTGTTGTTCTATGAATGGTACCAATGTTACTGGTGTGCTCACCATGGATCAGTAGCCCTTAAGGGGGAGCGTGATAAGATGATGTATGTTCCATGAAGATTGGATTGAGATAGATGATGGGGTATATTGTATTTTTTAGCCTCACATAGGGTCATTGTAAAATTATGTGATCTGAACCTTGAGGTAATAATGGGGCGTGATGGTATTCAAGGACATGACTTGAGACGTAGTTTTGGAATACGAAGGCCCAAGGGAGCGTACAAATGTGTTGTCCTTATGGATTAACTGAGAGAGAGATGGGGCATCACATTCATTGTCCCACATATTCTGTATTCATAACATAAATGAAGATAGATTGGTATTTTTTTCTTCAAGAATTGTATATATTTGATGTTATCATTAATATAGATTAGTTACTTTTCCATAAATTAGAGATTGATTGCTATATTTGATGGTTAATCTTTACTGACTCTGATGGCACAAAGGCAGTGTGAATCCAAGAGGCAGTGATAAATTATTTGTACAAAGATGCAGTTTCTCTGATTTTGAGAATACTGTTCATCACTAATTTATTTTGGGCACTTTCATCACAAATTATATTTGTTGATTTATTGGTAGGTTTTAACTTAGTCGCTAAGGTTTATAGTTCAAGATTGTTATTTGATGAATTTTTCATGTACCACATACGCATGCAGGTTATAATATTCCTTTCTTGAAAAATGTTTACTCTATGGTTAATTATAGACCAAATTCATTCTCAATATATTTTCTTGAATATAAAATCATCATTAGATTTATCATACCAACATGGTGGTGATGACATGGGATTTCACTTCCATTCCATTATCTATTCTCTTGTTTATTATTCAAAGATATAAATTGTTTATTTTATCAAAGGTCCACATGCAATTGGCCAGTATTTATTTTAAATATATTTGACATGAAAAATGCATGTAATATGAAGTCTTGTGTAAATGTTTTTTATACAAATATTATTATGGATAAGAGTTGGATTGATCTTCCAAATCGAACTTCTAGAGAATATTTCAAGGGAATTATGATGTTTATTGAGTTCACTGGAGGATTTCAAAGTAACTATATTAGTTGTCTATGTAGAAAATGTGCAAATAGATATCAATTCACACAAGATACCGTGAGGGAGCACCTATTCTTGAATGGATTTTTGAAAAATTATAAGATTTGGACTCATCATGGGGAAGAATATATTCATTTTCAAAATACAAATGCAGTTCAGATGGATGTTGATACGAGGATGAATGATCTAATGCATGAAATGCTTACTAAAATGGTATGTGGGTTGGCTCCTGAAGGCATTGACATCCAGAATTTTGAGACTGGTGATATAAATCTGTGCTCTGGTGAAGATTGTAATTTGAGGAGGTTTTATGAAGTACTTGATGATGAAAAACAGAATTATATCCTTGATTTACTGCTTATAATAAATTTTCATTTATCGCGGAGTTGTTGCATTTGAAGACTTTGAATCAGTGGTCAGACACATCATTCGACATGCTGCTAGTGTTATTGAAAAAGGTTCTTCCTATCAACGCTAAGATTTATGATTCATATTACCATGCTCGTAAGTTGATGGAGAACTTCTGTTTTACATATGAGACTATAGATGCATGTGCAAACAACTATATGTTGTTTAGAAAAGAAATTTCCCATTTGAATATTTGTTTGGTCTATGGAGCTTCCAGGTTGAAAGAGAATAGGGGAAATCAGACTCATCAAAGTCAGACCACGAAACCGGGAAAAATGATTACCGTAAATAAAATGCATTACTTTCCCCTAAAGCTGAGGTTGAAAATATTTTTTTATGTCATTTAAAGTTTCTAATTTAATAAGATGGAATGAAGAAAGAAATCAGGAAAGTGACATGTTAATGCACCCCATAGACTCTCGTGCATGGAAGTATTTTGATAAGAGACTCCATGACTTTGCTAAAGATGTTCATAATGTCCGATTGGGGTTGGCAGCAGATGGTTTCAATTCATTCATTTCTATGTTTGGTGCAACTCATAGCAGATGGCCCGTGGTGTTGGTTCCATATAATCTTCCTCCGTGGCTTTGTATGAAGCAACAATTTATATTAACTTCCACTCTTATTGATGGATGTAGAAGTTTAGGGGATAAGATTGATGTTTACCTTCATCCATTGATTGATGAGTTGAATGAATTTTGGGGTGATGGTGTGATGACTTATGACTATGAAATGAATGAAATGTTCAAACTGCAAGCTGCTTTATTGAGGACAATCAATGACTTCTTGGCTTATGAAAATTTATCAGGCTGGAGTACGAAAGGGAATTTTCTTGCCCTTGTTGGAATAAAAGTAAAAAATATGTATGGATTAAACATTCCAGAATTTGGGCATACATGGGTCATAGAAATTTTCTCCCCCCTCAGCGTAGGTTTAAAATGGAAAAAGTGACATTTGATGGTTTTAAACAGTTCATACCAGCAGCAAAGATCATGAAAAAAGTATAAATGTTATCTTATATTGAGGAAGAAAACATCAGAATTGTATATGAATTTCTGGATTTGGTGGATCACCCATTTCCTAATATTTGTGGTGTGGGTAGACAGCGCAGTCACAATTGAAGAATCATTAATGCCAGGCTATCCACAGAAAACCTGCTTCCGTGAGTTGGTATTAATTTATGCTCGTACTGCATGTTGTGTAATCAACACATGGATAACATCAATCATTTATTCCTTAGATATGAAACTACTACTAATACATTATGGGCTGAAAAAAACAAACCTGTTTGAGACTTATATGCCCTATTCTTTTGGTATGCAGTATCAGCCGGAAGCTTGCACATAGCTGTCCCGGGGTGGGGGTGGGGGGCTATTCGGGGTGAGTGGGGGGGGGGGGCTATTTATAACTGAACTTTACTCTATATAGTTCAATATCGAGCAAACAAAACCAAATGGTTGTCCAAACCTCTTTTCAAACCACCTCATCGCATACAAGAAACACAGTAGGTCCCTACTAGAGTAGAGTACTGAGTCTAATGGCCTAATGTCAAAATTGGCCTAATGGACAATTGGCTAAATAGAGACTTGTTCAGTTGGCCAAATTCCCAAATGGACAAGCACCCTAATGGCCTAATGCCCTAATGGCCTAACTCCCCAACGCCCTAAAGGCCTAACGATCGAATGGAAAATTGGTCAAATGGCCTACTGTCCTAATTACCTAATGTCTTAATTATATAATGTCCTATTGGCCTAATGGCATATTAGCCTATTGGAATAATGACCAAATAGCCTAATGACATATTAGACTATTGGCCTAATGACCAGTAGGATAAATGGAGACTTGGACATTTGGCCAAATTCACAAATGACCTGAAGGCCAAATACCCTAACGGCCAAATGCCCTAACACCCTAACGCCCCCACTCCCTAATGCCCTAACACCCTAACGCCCTAACACCCTAATTCCCTAACGCCCAAATGACCTAACACCCTAACGGCCCAATGGCCCAATGGCCCAAGGACCCAAAAACGTCCCAACAGCCCAACAACAACCGAACAATGGCCCAACGACCGAACAATAGCCCAACAGCCAAACAATGGCCCAACAACCGAACAACGACCCAACGACCGAACAATGACCCAACATCCGAACAACAAACCAATGTCCTAACAATGTACAAAGGACCTAAAATTGTCCCAACATCTTAACATCGGCCCAACGGCCTAACAACAACCCAACAACCTAACAACGGCCCAACGACCGAATGGCCCAACAACCCAACGACCCAACGACCTAATGGACAATTAACCAAATGGACTAATGTTCTAATTACCTAATGTCCTATTGGCCTAATGACCTATTAGGCCATTGGCCTAATGAAATATTATCCTATTGGCCTAATGACCAAATGTCCTACTGACACATTAGTGTATTGGCCTAATGACCAATTGGCTAAATGGAGACTGGCCAATTGGCCAAATTCCCAAATTCCCAAATGCCCTAATGGCCCAACGACCCAATTTGATCTATATATATATGATAACTAAATAAATATTTCCAATTTTCATTTTCTTTGTTTAGTTGTTTCTTTTGTATCTTATTGTAGGTTTATTGAAGCAAAAGATTGGAATGGATAGGAGCTGTTTGGATCACTAGATATGAAGAAGTATGTCTATAATTTATTGTTTTTGAGGATCCTGGTGTTTCTGCTGTTTCGAATTGATTTCTTCTTCTTCTGATTTTAGTTATGCTTCTGCTATTTTCTGCTATTTGAGAAGCTGAATTGTAATTTTTTTATAATTTTTTTCCCAAGTTAGAGACCTCCATTGGCGGTCGTTGTAGGCCATTTTTTAGTTTATCTATAGTGTCCACCAATGGCGGTCTCTATAGCTAGACCCAATAAAGACCGCTATTCAGCTGAGCGTTAGTTCACCTATAGAGATCTCTATTGGCAGTCACTATTTCCCTACAACGATGAGCCTAACACGATGACCATTGACGGTCTCAAAGCGGTCTCTAAAGAAGAATAACGACCACTAATGGCGTTCTCTATTGGTCTCATTTCTAGTAGTGCTCCAAATGTTATGTACTATTATAAATACATATATATATACTAGATATATATGATATATATGATGTCTAAATCATGAATATCATTATGAAGATAATGTAATTTTAACCATATGGACAAATTTTAATTATAAGTTCATTTTTGACTCAATTACCAAATATCGACAAAACGACCGTTATTAACTTAAATAATTATATAATGTTTATAACGTGGTAATAAGTAATATAAAAGTAATAATAAAATTGAAAAAGGTTCTTAAGAAAGTAGAAATTAACTTTATTTTATTATTCAAGAGATTAATGAACGAACGAGTTAAGTCAGACATAAGGTAAGGAACTTCGTCTCAATATCCTTTCATTGAGGCATATTTTGATTTATACATGACTTTCTTTTATAAGGTGTATAAATCCATTTGAATTTTCATTTCATTCAAAGGGAATATTTTTCTTCGTAGCGTTTTACTAAACGATAAAGGGAATGTTTCTTTTTAATGTACATGGTGACAATGACCTTTCCACTACTGCGAGCGTTATTTGATATTTGGCTTCCCTAACAAGCCGTAATGTTTTTAAAAGGAAAATAAATACCATATACTCTTTTACATATTTTGGTATAGAAAATGGTTTTGATAATGGATTGATTATGTCAATATATTTAAATGATATATTATGATTTCAATTTGGAAATGTTATCTTTCCTTTATGTTTGTTTTATGTGTTATGAATACGTTATGGTTCTTGGGCATTGTTTACGTATACGGGTGGTTCCATGATAAACCTAGGGTGGGTGAGCCTGAGATAGCTCTCCAATGCATTGGGTAATGTGACAGAGGTAAGACTATTGTTTATCCTAATAGATTTAGGGAATATACTGTGATGAGTATTCCAAACATAACTCCCTATGTAGTAGTGAAAGCTACAACATAAGTATGTTATGGATGCCAAAAGTTACATTTATGATTTATGATTTCTATGTGTTATTCATAAATCTTATGATTTCATGGGGTATGTTAAAGAGATTACGCTTGGTATGTATTGATGAACTAATGTTTTCTTTCTTTATTTTATAATCCTTAATAAGATTTTTATGCTCATCCCAAGTTTTTTGAATTTTTTTCACATGACTTAAAGATGAGTAGGGTCAAGGATGAGATCATGAAAAAGTCGTTTTGTCTAAAACATGGAACTAGAAATGACTATTTTTTTTCAAAAGTTTTTATTTTATGAAAAAATGGATGCTAAGTAGAAGTATCTACTTTGTAATATTTGAGATGTAATATAACAGTTATATCCAGATTCTCTAAAACTCTAAACCTAAAAATATCCTCAATGTGAATTATTAACTTAATTCAAGATTATGTATTGTTTAAGGATGAGGACTTATAGTTGGTATCAAAGGTCAGTTTAGACAACTTTAGAAGTTAGGATATTGTTAAATTAATTCTGATAAATTATTTTTACTTTATGGTAAGATTGAAATGATATAGCATTTATAGATTACCATTTGCTTTACCTAAGATATTTTTGTGTTCAGAATGGTTTTCCGCGAGGAAACATGGTAGCTATGATGGGACGAAATCAGGAGGAAGACAACCTTCCAAATTAGCAACCTGAGATAGTCAGAATTAGAACTGAACAGTTTGTTGTAGTGATGAAAAAATTGACTCAGGATATAAATGGTGGTAGTATCCATGAATGAGATCATCTAGATCAACCACAATGGAACATGTCAATAGTGGATCATTTCACGAGGAAACATCCCTCTTCATTCAGAGGATCATATGACCCTGTGCTAGTTGAAGGGTGGATTAAAACACTAGAAAAGATTTTTGATGTCATGGGGTGTTCAGAACATCAAAAGGTTAGTCTTGGTGTTTACCATTTTGAAGGTGAAGCTGATCAGTGGTGGTCAATGGAGAAATATATCGGGGATAGTGAGGAGATTGATGCTCTTGATTAGGATGAATTGAAAGTAATGTTTCTTGATAAATATTTTCCTACGGTGGTGCATCTTAGGATGGAAAAATAATTCCTAGATTTGAGGTAGGAGGATGACTCAGAGGTTACTTATGAAACAAAATTCACTTGAATGGAAAGGTATGCTCCAAATTTCATACGATATCTTGATAGTAAAACCAATCATTTCTACTCAGGATTAAATCCAAAGTATAAAAGGGTTTAGCTTCTCATGAGTTTAAAAGTTATGAAAACCTTGTTTTAT
Source organism: Viscum album (assembly GCA_963277665.1). Lineage (NCBI taxonomy): Eukaryota > Viridiplantae > Streptophyta > Magnoliopsida > Santalales > Viscaceae > Viscum > Viscum album. The sequence continues at coordinate 1,191,278,526 of OY728158.1, read as the reverse complement.
GTGTAGAGAATGTGTAAATGGATTTTACCGATGATCATGTGTTCTTTGAAAGGCAACAAAATAAGAGGTCGAGATGGTAGACGAAAGGGAAGAACTCTTCAAGAAGGTATGATAGTAAGAAAATTAAGTTTATAGTTTGTAAAATTTTTGGTAAAAAGCATGATAGGGAATGTATTTTGAATTCTGGTAAGTGCTACCAATGTGGTTAGATGAGGCATAAGGCTCATAATTGCACTGAAAAAGATCAGGGTAATTGTAATATAAAATCTGATTTACATTCAGTAAAATGTTTTAAGTGCAATGAAATGGGTCATTATGAAAATGAGTGTCCAACTAAGAACTCAACTAAGGTAAAGTAGTCGGATTACAATAATAAAGGGGTGGTGAAATCCTTTGCACCTACTTTAGCAGATGTTGGTCCATCAAATGAAGTAGTATCAGGTACACTGTTTGTTTATTCAGATTATGCCAATGTGTTGTTTGATTCAGGGTCTACACATTATTTCATTTTTGAGAAATTTTCTAGTAAATTGGGAATTCCATATGATGATATGAATCCTGAACTTATGGTAAAAACACTGGGAGGAAATGTTGAGACAAAAAAAATTATAAGAACCTTCATGTACTTGTGTGCAAAAAGAATCTACCGGTAAACCTTATTTTTTTTGCCTCTAGTAGAGTTTGATGTTAATTTGGGTATGAATTGGATTTATGTTTATCATACTAAGATTGACTGCAGAGCAAAAGAGGTTTCTTTTTAGAAAGAATTTCAGTTTGTGTACAAGCATGAACCCTTACTTTGGATAACATATCAGGAAGATGAGAAACTAGTAAAAGATGGAAATGAATGTTACCTTGCACATATTGTTGAAAATAAATTAAATATTCAGATCAATGATGTGCCAGTGGTAAATGATTACCTTGATGTTTTTCCTAATGAGTTTCCTGGTATTATACTTGATCAGGAAGTTGAATTTAATTTTGACTTAGTTCTTGATGCTAAGCCAATTTCAAAACCCCCTATCAAATATCTCAAATTGAACTTTTAGAGTTAAGGAAACAATTACAGGAGTTATTAGATAAATGTTTCATTCAACCTAGCACATCACCATGGGGTGCTCATGTCTTGTTTGTTAAAAAGAAATACGGTTCAATGAGACTTTTCATTGATTATAGAGCATTGAATAACATCACTGTTAAGAAAAAGTATCCTTTGTCTCATATCGATGATTTGTTTGATCAGCACCAGTGAGCACAGTATTTTTCGAAGATTGATTTGAGGTCAAGGTACCATCAGTTGAATGTAAATGAAATAAACATTCCAAAGACCGTGTTTTGTACTAGATATGACCATTATGAATTTTTAGTTATGCCTTTTGGGTTAACCAATGAACTTACTGTATTAATGGATCTTATGAATAAAAGTTTCTGCGAGTTCTTGGATAAGTTTGTGGTTGTGTTCATTGATGATATTTTGGTTTATTCTAAAAGTAAAGAAAATCATGAAAGTCATTTAAGGGTTGTCTTGCAAACCTTAAGAGAAAAGAAGTTGTATGGGAAATTTAGCAAGTGTATGTTTTGGTTACAACTAATTTCATTCCTTGGTCACATTGTTTCAAAAAATGGCATAACTATTGATCATGCTAAAACAAAAGTTATTGAAGAATGGACAAGACCCACAAATATAACTGAGATCCGTAGTTTTCTTAGTTTATCAGGTTATTACCAGAGGTTTGTTGAACAATTTTCACAGTTATCTATCCCAATGAATAAGTTAACTTGAAAAGGTGTTAAGTTCATTTGGACAAAAGAATTTGATTATTGTTTTCAGAAATTGAAAAGAATATTGGTGAATGCTCCAGTTCTTTCACTGCCTTCCAGAAATGGTGAGTTTGTTATCTATAGTGATGATTCTTTGAAAGGACTTGGTTGTGTCCTAATGCAGAATGATCAGGTAATTGCTTATGATTTATGTGAATTGAAAACTCATGAGTTAAATTACCCAACACATGATTCAAAATTAACTGCTTTTGTTTTTGATTTAAAAATTTGGAGGCATCATCTGTATGGAGTAAAATGTGAAATATATACTGACCACAAAAGTTTGAAGTATATATTCACTCAGAAATAATTGAACATGATAAAAAGGATATGGCTAGAAATAATCAAGGATTATGATTGCATGATCCATTACCATCTAGGAAAGACAAATAAAGTGGCCGATGCTTTAAGTCCAAATTGTAATGCTGCATTAACCATGTTACGTTTAGAAAAAGATACTTTGATTAAAGATTTGTTGAAATTTGGAATAGAAGTTGTTGGTCCAGAAAATTCCTCTATTTTGTTCCAGGTGTCAGTGAAATCATCTCTATCAGATAGAATTAAGCAAGCACAGAATGAAGACAGTGAGTTATAGAATAAGGTAGAGTTGGTTTAGAAGGGTAAGTTGCCTGATTTTAACCTTGATAATGATTGTATTTTGAGATTTCGGAAGAGATTATGTGTGCCTTGTGATTCACAGTTTAAGAATGATTTGTTATGTGAAGCTCATAGTTCTCCGTTTTTAGTTCATACTAGAAGTACTAAGATGTACAAAGATCTTTGAGATTATTACTGGTGGGATGGAATGAAAAGAGATATTTCTGACTTTACTGTGAAGTGTTTGACTTGTTAACAGGTTAAAATAGAGTGATAGTTACTGAAAGGGATTCTTCATCCTTTACTGGTGCCAGAGTGGAAATGGGAAAATGTGTCCATGGATTTTGTCATGGGATTACCAAAGACTTCTCGAGGTAATAATGAATTTTGGGTTATTATTGATCAATTGACAAAATCTGTTCATTTCTTTCCTATTCGAGATACTTTTTCTCTAAATCAACTTTCTCGGTTGTATGTTAAAGTGATAGTCATGTTTCATGGAGTTCTCATATCTATTGTATCTGATCATGATCCTAGGTTTTCTTTTAACTTTTGGAAAGGCCTTCAGAGGTTGTTGTCTACTGAATTAAATTTTAGTACAACTTTTAATCCTCAATCAGATGGGCAATCAGAATGAACAATTCAGACTTTGGAAGATATGCTAAATTCTTTCTCAATGGATTACCAAGGAAGTTGGGACCAACATATTTCTTTGGTTGTATTTTCTTATAATAATAGTTTTCATTCCAGTATACAGATGTCTCCATTTGAGGAATTATATGGAAATAGGTCTCGAACTACAACTTTTTGTGATGAATTTGGTAAAAGGAAACTGATGGGACCAGAATTGGTAGAAGAAATGATAGAAAAAGTTCAGTTGATTCAGAAGCACATGAGAATAGCTCAGAGCTGGCAGAATAGTTATGTGGATAACCTAAGGAATGATCTTTCTTTTGAGGTTGGCGATCAGGTCTTTCTCAATGTTTCTCTTTGGAAAAGTGTGATGTATTTTGGTAAGAAGGGAAATCTGAGTTCGAGGTTCATTAGATCCTATGAAATCCTGGAGAAAGTTGGATCAGTTTCCTACAGAGTGGATTTACCTCCAAGTTTATCCCAAATACACAATGCTTTTCATGTTTCAATATTGAGAAAGTATATTCCAGATCCATCTCATATTTTGAGTTCAGAGGTAGTTCAGTTGGAAGATAATCTTTTATATGAGGAATAACCAGTCGATATTCTTGACCGAAGAGAGAAAGTGTTGCAGAATAAGGTAATCCATAAGGTAAATGTTTTGTAAAAAAACCATATGGTTGAAGAGGAAACATTGGAATCTGAAAATGCTATGAGGGAAAAATACCCCCATTTATTTGATAAGTGAATAAAATTGCGAGGACGTAATTCCCACAAGGGGGCAAGGATATAACATCCCAGGTAAATAAAGGATATGATATTTTCATATTTATTAATATTTGTGAATTAAATATTAATTTTACTTTAAAGGGGATGCTATGTTTGATGGCGTACCCGATACGCAACAATGAGTTTATTTGAAATCTTACGTTGCACACAACGTTGAGTTATACTGAAAAATAATAATATAATATTATTATTTTAAATGGTAGTTAACACATAACCGTTGTATTGGTGGGAATGAATAGAACTTACTTAAATATGATTACACATGTTTGTTAAATGTTTTTACATTTATCCAATAAAATTTAGAGGCTTAAAATGCGAATGAATCCAATTTTAAGCATAAATACTCTAATATTCTTTAAAAGGTCGATTTACCGCCTTTTGATGGCGAACTATTTTTAAATCTAGTTTCTATCACTCTTATATGTTATATTTTAAAAAATAAAATCCTTCTTTATAATCGGGTCATCAAAATTTACTTTGGATGAATTTTTTGTATTTTTCTGATTATGTTCATTTTTTTAATGAATAGTGAAAAATACTGTATTTTAATTCAAAACTACCTTTTAATATAATTTATTTATATGGTTATATTATCTTTTTAAATGATTTTAAAGTGTAATTAAATTATATTTTTATCATTTAATACAATTTTGGTCATTGGAAGTAATTTCACTTTGAAATTGGACATAAAAAAATGTCAATCTTTTGATAGTTATTATTTCATAAAAACATGCCTTTTGTTTTGACAACGAGAATTAATTTTAAATTAATTTCTGAAACTTCTGTGTTTTGAATTTGGGAAAATGGATTCCATATTTGGAATTATGAGGTCCAAATTGTGTAAATAGGTAAATTTTATTTTTAAACATTATGAATAGTAACTTCAGTAAATATTTTATTTACCATGGTTAAAAGATAAATCTGGTAAATAAGGGTAAATAAATATTATTATAATAATATTAAATTACCCTAACATGTTTCCTAATCCTATTTTTTGAGACATGTCCAACCATGTACATCTTTGGGTCGATTTTGGGACCCCATAGATCCACTTGGGAGTGATAATGACAATTTATATTAATTAATTTAAAGTAAGGACAAAAATAACATAGACATATATCTTTTAGTAAAACAATTTTATATGGGGTTATATAAGTGATCTATTTAACTATAAATATTCATTTGAAAGCTAAAAATATTTCATACATCATGGTATTTTATTTATAATTTTTATACATTAAATAAATAAATTTATTTGTGACACATTGATGATGTAATGATTACCTCATTAATGAATGTTTTAAATAAATGAGATTATAAATATTAAAATAAATTTATTTTGAAACTTTTTATGCCATACACAAATTTTAGAGATGAGGATGAATTGTTATATTTGAATCAATGAATGTTTTTCAAAATAATCAAGTTGATTTTGATTTTTTAAAAAGTCATGATATGAATAGTATAAAAATTGACATAAATGAGTTTTTAAATAAATTAATATTTTATTAAATGATAAAATAGTCCTAAAAATATAAGATTAGGCCAAATGACTTAAATAATTCTATAAATGTAATTAATGATCCATTTTGGGTTGCTTGGAATTTTATTGTAAATATATTAACCATATAGTATGAATATATAAGAGGACATAGTAAAAGTTAAATTAGTTAACAAAGGGTTAAATAAAAAAGATAAGGATAAAAAAATATCCAAAACCTATCCGATTCTTATTGGATGATTTTATTTCAACTTATATGTACCTTATATTTGAATTAAATAAGTTTTGAAACTTTTTAAACCGAAAATCATTTTATAATAAAATAATACTTTCAAACTTTCCTAAAGAGCCCCTCCTCCCCCTTATAAAAGATCACCACCTCTAACCCATTACTCACACCTCTCAATCCCCTTGGATCATACAACATATACTCAAATAATCTTTCAACATCCCTATATTCCTCCTATAATCCTTACCTTAGGTAGAAGACACTTCAAGAAATCCTTTTGGTTCAAACCAAAAGGATTTACCTGATTTAAAGGTAACGTCTTCCCTCAAGTTCTCTTCTTTTATTTTAATTCTCCACTACCTATTCCATTATTATCCTTTGTTTACATAAAAACACCAATATCCTAAATATACTAGGTTGTTTTTATGAGAAGTATTCTAACTACACTTCCACACACCTCCATCTAATGGATACAAACATATTGTTTCTGTGGACGATGAACAACTGCCTCCCGAAACGATGATTGTTCAATATTCTCCTACCACCTCTTATGGTGGAAATTAAGATGGAACTGTATTTATATGTGATATATATTATATCTATATTGTCTCTATACTTCTGTATTTTTCATTTATAGCATACCTTTATGGTTTCTATAATGGGTTAATACGATAATTTCATTTGAGGAAATGCGGACTACCGCCCCCTCAAAGTGATATGACTCGTTCATTCCATACATGAGACGTATAAAGGATGGAGTTAATGAAATTATATATGATATTATACTAGAATTATAATATACCTATGTATCATTAAGTTTTCATTCCATTAAAATATGAAATAGAAATGAAAGTATCATTCATGCGTACGTACAACTTACCATCTCCATGAACGGTGCATTTCATTTCTTATCTCCACTACTAGAAAATGGGGTTTTGGAGGACCCTTACATAGGAGACCTCCATTGGAGGTCGCTATTGGTACCCTATACCGACCTCCAACGGGGGTCGCAAGGCTTCTTAAAAAAAAAACTTTGGCACCCCCTCCCCCTCCCATCGATCCCAAACCCTACCCCCTACAGCTGCTCGTCACCTCCCTTTCTACACTGCCTCCACCTCCGGCTCCCCCACACCACCTCCCCTCCCTCACTTCACTAGAGACGCTGCACCGCCGATGCCGCACCGCCTCTGCCTACGATCCCCGCCAACGCTGTCACCTGTCCCCTCCCTTGCCGCACCGCCCATCCCCTCCCTCGGTGCACCACCGCCACCTCACCCCCTCCTCCTCCGACTCCTCACCACCATTAGCACCCATCCCCTCCCTCACCACACAACCTCTGAATCTGGCTCCCCTTTTATGCCCCTCCTCTCCCTGGCACCACCACCTCTGGCTCCCCTCAATTCCAAATTTGTCACGCTATCAGGTATGCCCTAATTTCCGTTTTAAGGTTTTAATTTTGGGAAATTTACAACACAAATTTGGCATCCATAAAGATCATATGAATATTATGTGTGAATAAAATGTGTGGAAATGGAATTTCATGTGTATACGGGTTTGTGTGCATGAAGAATTATGAAACAATGTGTGTTGACAGTGTGTGTATGAGAAAAATTCACACTTTACTTGAGGTTGGAAGTTCCATACAATGTAGAGTCTATGTATATGTTGATTGGATTGATATTAAGTTGTGTTGTTATTTGATTTATACAATTTTTGAGTTTATCACATGTCTCTGTGTGTGTGTGTATCCCATGAGAAAATGTTTTAGGTTTGAACACATGTGTGTGCTTGCATATCCCATGACACCCATGTTTGAGTTTGATCACATGTGTTTCAATACTATATGTTATTATTAATATTATATGATGTTCCTTTATATGATATTCCATGTTTTAATGTGACGTACTCTGTATATTTTATATTGTGTTGTTCTATGCATGGTACCAATGTTACTGGTGTACTCATCATGGATCATTAGCCCTTAAGGGGGAGCATGATAAGATTATGTATGTTCCATGAAGATTGTATTGAGATAGATGATGGGGTATATTGTATTTTTTATCCTCACATAGGGTCATGGTAAAATTATGTGATCTGAACCTTGAGGTGACAATGGGGCGTGATGGTATTCAAGGACATGACTTGAGACGTAGTTTTGGAATAGGAAGGCCCAAGGGAGTGTAAAAATGTGTTGTCCTTATGGATTAACTGAGAGAGAGATGGGGCTTGATGGTATTCTATGGTTTGACTCGATACTCTAAACTTTTTTATGTTTTTAAATACATGATGTGACATTATGGTTGACTGATAAAACACTATTTTATTGAATATTTTATTGATAATAAATGAAATAATTTCCTCACATTGTGTTAAATATGTTTATTTATAAAATATTTGGGATTTGATCATTCATTTGAAAATTTGGTGAAAATTCCAGTTTTACCCTTAATAGTGCACTGTAGTATTTCGAAGATAAATATTTTTATATTTATTATTTGAATTTGAAATTTTGTAACAGTGTTCCTAATTTCATTTTATACAACTTTCATTCAGGACACTAGAGCTAAAGAGTGCATTTGGATGGAGTAAAAGAGAAATTAATCCAATGGTGGGCTGGACTCGGCAGAATGGACATGGGTTCTATATTTGGGCCATATCGTCTACATACGGGATTGGATTGAGCCCAAATTTTGAGAAAAGCTCGGGGACATGATTTGGAACAAATAATCCGTCTGGAAGGCCGGTCAATTCACGCCTTTTGGAGGTCAAATGGGCGGTGCAAGTTGGCATAAAATATTTGGACGAGTTTTTCATTTCACACTTAAAAAGTTATGTATCCCTAGCCCTCACAAACTCTATTTAAAGGGGGTTTTAAATCTTCGAGAGGGCTCATCGAGGATTTGGGAAGGTGTGTCCTAAAGGGTGTCTCTTGGGAGCCCCTCACAACTCTTGGAAGAAGTAAGCCTTTGTGCAAACCTCTCTTCTAAAAAGGCTCTCCTCTCTCACCTCTTCTTTGTATTTCTTTTCTTTCATGTTTGTTTCTTGAATTTTTCTTCAAATAATATTTTGTGTTCATCCATCTTCTTATTATATTAATCTTATTAATTGGGTTGGAATCAAGAGTAGAGACAAGATTGGGTTCTACCCTTTCAATCTGTTGCTTATGCAAAACGTCTCCACGATGACTACACCACCCATGGAAGAGTAGTTCTTTTTAGTAATCGATCGACCTCTATCCTTCTTCATTTATTTATTTTGAATCAATGAGCTAATGTAATTCACATATTATGATCTATTAATTTAGTTTTTAATTTAAATGAAACTAAGCAAGTAATTGAATAGTTAACACAAAACACGCGAGGTCGAGAATTGTGTGAACTGTGAGAGCGCAACCTTAACCGGTAATTCAAAACCACATGGGATCAATTTGTAGAGTTCAAATATAATCTCTAAACTCAATTAATCCTCATTTCCAGAGTGTTTATGTGCCTTAATTTACCACTGACCATAAGATAATTTTAGAACATCAATCAAAGCAGGGTGTTGCGATTGCATGTTCCGAAGTTAGCCTAAGGTTAAAATTCACTTTAATCTTCGTGGTAAAGTTAATTCTCGTAGGGTTCGGGATTTAACAAATTAAGGGATCATAATTAAGTGAATATTAATTTAAATTATAATGATTAATAAATGATTGAAGAGGTAGAGTTAGATCGATTACGTCTTTTAAATATTGTCTAAACAAACATCTTTTTGTTGTGTCATTTTAATCAAACTTCATTTCAAAACTAAAAAAAATACAATCTTCTTCCAGCAAACTTCTTCTAGATTCATAAACTATAAACAAACACCCCCATCCTTTAAATTAGTGTTTTTATTCTCTTTTATTTTACTTCTAGAATACCTCTAAAAATTGTTTTAATTCACTTCCTCCTTTGAGAGACGACCTTGGTCAGCCACTCTGCTACACCTAAGTACCCCAAAATCATAATAATCATTTGAGGGCGCCCACGACAGCGCTCTATCAAATTTTCACCGTTGCCGGGGAGGCAAGTAATTATTTCAACCAATTAGAGGTATTTATTTTATTTTACATTTTAATTCTTTTCCTCTCTTCTTTCTTCCGTCTTTACCCAATCTGATTTTTTTTCTTCTTCTTTTATCTCTTTCTACTTCTTTTTGGACCATCAACTCAAACTTATAATTTTTATTTTACTATGGTCCACATTCCTTCTTTTCATCTTTCATTGATTGATGAAACAAACTAATCCCGAATATCTCTTAGATCTTGACCCTGAGATTGAACGTAGCCTTAGGGCACGAATCAGACATTCTCAGTCTACGGGAAGTTTCAACATTCAACCAGTTGGAGAATTACTCCAATATCAGAAAATTGAAATTGGAAGCAATTCAAATTCAACCATAAAACAAGAACCAATGGCTAGAAACAATGGAAATTAACTTAATAGAACCATTCGAGAATTGGTTGCACCTGATATTAACTATCAACCAAATTGTATTGCATACCCAAATCTCGAATCGGACTTCGAACTGAAATCTGGGTTAATTCACTTACTTCCAAAGTTTCATGGCCTCTCTGGTGAGGATCCCAATAAACATTTGAAAGAATTTAATGTGGTTTTCTCAACCCTAAAACCTATAAATGTCTCTGAAGATCAAATCAAACTAAGAGCATTCCCATTCTCACTTGATGGAGATGCGAAATATTGGATGTATTATTTACAACCCGAAGATGTAACTTGTTGGAACAATTTGAAACGTCTTTTCTTGCAGAGATTTTTTCCAGTATCAAGGACCACATCCATTCTAAAGGAGATATCGGGGATCAATCAAGCATAAGGGGAGTCAATGTATGAGTACTGGGAGCGATTCAAGAAGTTGTGTGCAAGCTGCCCACATCACCAAATCAGTGAGCAACTCCTCATCCAATACTTCTACGAAGGACTCACACCCATGGAGAGGAGCATGGTGGATGCTGCAGATGGAGGAGCATTGGTGGACAAGACACCAGTAGCTTCACGATCATTGATCGACAAAATGGCCCAAAACTCTCAACAATTCGGTGATAGAGGTACACCACATGTTCGAGGAGTACATCAAGTAAGTCCTTCTTCTCTTGAAAGTCATTTGATTGATACTAAGTTAGAAGAATTGACAACTATGGTGAGGCAGATTGCATTGGCTCAAAATACATCCCAACCCCCTCCTTCAAGGCCTTGTGGTATTTTCACTAAGACAAGCCACCCAACTGACTGTTGCCCACAACTCCAAGAAACAGAAGATTGTGCAGCAGTGTTCCCTGGGAGACCATTTCAGCAGCAACAACAACAACCATATCCCCAAAAGAAGTTTGATTCATTTTCTCCAACATACAACCAAGGGTGGAAAGATCAACCGGACATGAGGTATGGATCTGGACAACAACAAAGGCCCCCTTTTCAACCAAACTTCCAGCAGCCTCCGCCTTACCAGCAGGGTTTCCAACAACCCCAAAGGAGAATTGAAGCCCAATCATCAACAAGCCAACAACAAGGGAATCCCCCACCAAAGGTAGATTCTAATACTGATGATCTTTTGAAGCAAATTTTTCTTAATCAACAGAATGAGCTGAAGAGTCAAAGTTCGGAGCTGAGAGAGTTGAAGACTCAAATGAGTCAGATTGCCACCGCCCTCCATGAACTTGTGAGTAAGAATTCTGGAAATCTACCTTCCCAACCCACTCCAAATCCAAAGGGGAATGTTAGTGCCATCACATTGAGAAGTGGGAAGCAAATGAACGATACATCTGCACCTACCATTCCACCGGGATTCACCTAAACTTTAGAGAATCCGCATTCCATACCAACTGATGAGCAATCCAAGGAGAAAGATAAAGGTAAGAAAAATATTGATGATGTTCCTCCTAAACCCCTTCCTTTTCCAAACAGGGTTGTTCAAACCAAAAAGATGGCGGAAGAAGCAATGAAAAAGGAGGTTTTGGACACATTCAAGCGTGTGGAGATCAACATTCCTCTACTTGAAGCCATTAAGAAAATTCCAAGGAATGCGAAATTCTTAAAAGAACTTTTTACCAATCGAAGAGGGCTCAAGGGAAATGAGAGGATAAACCTTGGAAGGAATGTCTCGGCACTCATTACACCAACTCTAGCAATGCCAACAAAGTGCAAGGATCCCGGGGTATTCACCATCCGATGCACCATAGGGGAGTTGCACTTCTCTGATGCTCTTTGTGATTTGGGAGCTTCCATAAATGTGATGCCTCACTCTGTATTCTCTTCCTTGTAGGTTGGTGAGTTGAAGCCAACAAGAGTAGTGGTGCAATTGGCAAATAGAGATACGACATATCCAGTAGGAGTTCTTGAGGATGTACTTGTTCGGGTAAGAGATATGATCTTTCCAGCAGACTTATATGTTCTTAACATGGAGGATGATCAGGTAAGTTCTCATGCCCCCATTATCTTAGGTAGGCCCTTCCTCAAAACTGAAAAAACTATCATAAATGTCAATGAGGGTACACTTTCCATGGAGTTTGGAGATGAAGTTGTGATATTTAATGTTATGGATTCCATGAAGTACCCCTCAGAGGACCATTCTGCTTTTGTTATCTCCCATTTTGAACCACCAAGTAAAAACACCATGGAATTGGATTGTCCTATGCTTAGGGAGATTATGAGTATTGGTTCTATTTTGATGTCTAAGAATACTTCTACACCCATTTTTAAAGAACAAGACTCTCTAAGATTTGATTTTGAAATGGAATCATATTCTGATTTTGATCATGTGAACTCTGATTATGGCATGGCTATTGAGTATGCTGATGGATTTGGTGCTTTATTCTCTGATTGTGATGATTTTTATTCTGATACTGATGTTCATTGTGCAGATATGTATGTTGCATCAATTTCTCCATCCATACATCACCCACCTACATTGGAACTCAAGCCATTGCCCCAAAATCTCAAATATGCATACTTGCTCAGTGGTGATAGATTACCTGTCATAATTGCTAACAATCTCTCTTTTGAACAAGAAGAAAAACTTTTGAATCTTTTGAGAGATAACACTAGGGCAATTAGTTGGACATTGGCAGACATATCAGGTATTAGACCCTCCATTTGCATGCATAGGATTCTCTTGGAGGATGGGGCTAAACCGGTGAGACAGCCACAAAGGAGACTTAATCCCACCCTCCTAGAAGTTGTTAAGAAAGAAGTTGAAAAATTACTTGAGGCGGGTATCATTTACCCTATTTTTGACTCACAATGGGTTAGCCCTGTTCAGGTTGTACCAAAGAAAACTGGTTTCACTGTTATAAAAAATGAAAATGATGAGTTAGTTCCTGTGAGAGTACAAAACAGTTGGCGAGTGTGTATCGATTATAGGAAACTAAATCAATCCACTCGTAAGGACCATTTCCCACTTCCATTCATTGACCAGATTCTTGAGAGACTAGCGGGGAAGACATACTATTGTTTCTTGGATGGATTTTCTGGCTATTTTCAGGTTCCCATTGTAGCAGAGGACCAGGAGAAGACAAAATTCACCTGCCCATTCGGTACCTTTGCTTACCGAAGGATGCCATTTGGACTTTGTAATGCCCCAGGTACCTTCCAGAGATGCATGGTGAGTATTTTATCAGATTTCATTGAGACCTGCATGGAGGTATTTATGGATGATTTTACAGTTTATGGGTCCTCATTTGATGAATGTCTCTCTAGTTTGGGTGATGTGTTGCATCGTTGTATTGAGAAGAATCTGGTCTTAAATTTTGAAAAATGTCATTTCATGGTCGAAAAGGGAATTATTTTAGGTCATATAGTCTCACAACATGGAATTGAAGTTGATAAATCTAAGGTAGATGTTATTTCATCCCTCCCATATCCTACATGTGTGCGTGATGTTCGATCATTCCTTGGCCATGCTGGATTTTATCGACGCTTTATCAGAGATTTTAGTAAGATCGCTCTACCCTTATCTTGATTGCTTTAAAAATATATTGACTTCAATTTTGATGATTCATGCAGGGTATCATTTGATGAGCTGAAGAAGTGTCTGACCACTCCACCAATCATACAGCCCCCACGGTGGGACCTTCCATTTGAGCTTATGTGTGACGCCTCCAACTTCGCGGTTGGAGCTGTCTTATCTCAGAGGGTGGAAGGACGTTCACATGTGATTGCCTATGCATCGAGGACACTGGATTCAGACCAATCAAATTACACAACTATGGAAAAGGAGTTTCTTTCTATCATATTTTCTTTAGATAAATTTCGTTCATATTTATTGGGCTCTAAAGTAGTTGTTTTTTCTGACCATGCAGCTTTGAGGTACCTCCTAAAGAAGCCTGATGCAAAGCCACGACTTATCCGTTGGATGCTCCTTCTTCAGGAATTTGATATTGAGATAAAGGACAAGAAGGGATCAGAGAATTTGGTGGCGGACCACATGAGTAGGCTTACTCACACACTAGAGGATGACACCTTGGACCAGGTACCACTTCGGGACACTTTCCCCGATGAACATCTCTATACCATCTCAGGTAAGCATCCTTGGTATGCTGATTTAGTTAATTACATTGTTGGCTCTGAAATCCCAGTAAATTTGAAGAAGCATCAAGTCCAAAAATTAAAAAGTGAGTCCAGGTTTATGTGTGGGATGATCCTTACCTCTGGCGCATGTGTAGTGACCAAGTCATTAGGAGGTGTGTTCCCGATCATGAGTTTGAGTCTGTTTTGCATTTCTGTCATACACTTGCATGTGGTGGACACTTTGGACCCCAATGGACAGCTAGGAAGGTTTTAGACTCTGGATTATATTGGCCTAGCTTGTTCCATGATGCCCATTTGTTTTGTAAGTCATGCTCTCGTTGCCAACACACTGGGAACATTTCTAGGAGACATGAGATGCCCCAACAACCCATACTATTTTGTGAGATTTTTGATGTATGGGGCATCGACTTTATGGGTCCTTTTCCTAGTTCATTTGGATTTTTGTATATTTTGGTTGCTGTTGATTATGTGAGTAAATGGGTGGAGGCCAAGGCCACCAGGACTGACGATTCTCATGTTGTTGTGGACTTTGTCAAATCACAGATTTTTTGCAGGTTTGGAGTACCAAAGGCCATCATCAGTGACCAAGGGACACACTTTTTCAATAGGAATTTTTCTTCCCTCCTTCGAAAGTATGGGGTGACACACAAAACATCAACACCATACCACCCCCAAACAAATGGCCAGGATGAGGTTTCAAATCGTGAGTTGAAACAAATCTTGGAGAAAACCGTGAAGCCAAATAGGAAGGATTGGAGCAAGTGCTTGGATGATGCATTGTGGGCTTATAGGACAGCATACAAGACCCCCATTGGTATGTCCCCATTTCGGATTGTTTTTGGGAAAGCGTGTCATCTCCCTGTGGAAGTCGAGCATCGGGCATATTGGGCTATAAAGAAATGTAACATGGATTTGGACCAAGATGGAATTCAAAGGAAGTTGCAAATTCAAGAGCTTGAGGAGATTCGTCTGTCATCATATGAGAACTCAAGGCTCTACAAGGAAAGATCAAAAGCAGCTCATGACAAAATGATCCAACAAAGGGAGTTTCATGTTGGAGAGAAAGTCCTTCTCTATAGTTCACGACTGAAGTTGATGCCTGATAAGTTGCGTTCCAGATGGTTAGGTCCTTATATTGTGTCTAATGTTTTTCCTTATGGTGCAGTGGAGATCACACAATAGGACACTGGAAGAAGCTTTACAGTCAATGGGCAACGTTTTAAGAGATACATTGAGGGACATCCTACTGATGCAGTGGATTTTATCACACTGCATGACCCCATCATCACTTGATCACATCAGGCTGTTCCTAACCCTTTCACTTTTATATTATTTGTCCTATTTAAAAATTCTACATTTCATGTGCATATATCATCTCACGGGTTCACATTGAGGACAATGCAATATTTTAAGTGTGGGGGAGGGAACCTTTTAGTTTAGTAATTTCAATTGTTTTCCTGTTAAAAAAAACCAAAAAAAAATTGTGTGTTTTTCAAATTTTGTGTGTTTATTTTACAATTTTATGTGTTTTTTTGAAACATTTTGAGCTGAAATGATTATCATAACCATTTTTAAATCCATATCAATAAGTGAAACAATTTACCCCTTGAAACTAAGCTTAAATGAATGCTAAAATGACTTTGTTTCAAGTTCAAATATTTAGTAATTTCATGAAAAGTACGCTGAATTTTGAATCCCATGCCAATCTCACTGTATTTATATTTGAAATCACTTTCCTGTGAGGCTTCTAAACCATTATTTTCATATTCTTTACATTCACCTCACTTCTTGAGAGAACCAAACCATGCTTGATTTAACCAGAATTTGATCTATTCCTGTCAAAACTTGAGGGTTTGAGGTACATATGTTTAAATGATTGAGGCATTTGTTTGGTATTAAAGCCCCTTTTTCAAAGAATCATTTTTTATAATGGCCTACCTTGAATATTTAATCCTTTTATCCCTTAGAATCCATGCACAGCCTGTTAGGTTAAGCCACATTACAAGCCAATTTTCCCTATCCAACCAACTCTTGAAGTGAAATTGCATAATCTAGTTGAGCTTAAGTGTGGGGGAAGCTGTCTTGTGTTGTGCCACCACATTATGTGATACTTTGGGTGGAAAATTAAATTCTGAAGAGATGTGTTTGCTGCTAAAGAAAGTAATTATATTGAAATCTGTGAGTTTTCTGGAGCTTTCATGACAAGTGAAGCTGTACCTTTTTTGGAGCTTCTAATTGAGGTGGAAAGCTGTGCCCATCTGGAGCTTTCAAGAAAATCATGTTTGAGAAGATTGACATTTTTTATGCTGAAATGATGAATGGTGTAAACCTTTCATGACTTTTCATGATGATGGAGCTGAATTGATACTATGGGGATTGAAGAGAAGACCATATTTAATTGAAAATTGGATTAATTCAATTTTGCTTCAAAAGAGTCAAGCCCTCCTCATTCAGCCTCAGAGTTTTTCACATCTTAATCCTACCAACCGAAAGCCACAGAACAACCCTGAAAAGTCCTCATGATAAACATATGTCCTTGACTCACATCGGGTAGCGATGTAGGAATCTATCAAGCCTATGGCGACCCTTGTATGAGTTTGGATGAGAAAGACATTGCAAAAAAATTGATATTTGAGTGATGAGAGAAAATTCAAGCGAGGTAAGTGTTTTGTGCATGGGTGGATAAATGAAGTAGAAATATATTGAATGATATAAATGGAGAACTTGAAATAAGGTTTTTTATGAATCATGATATCTTTTGATTCTTGGTGTGAAATTGATTGATCTTAAGGATATGTGTTTTAAAATTGGTTTTGATTTGATATTGATGTTTACTTGATATGAGGTTTTGCCCAGGTGTGCAAAAGGGTAAGTGTGGGGGAGTTGATAAAACACTATTTTATTGAATATTTTATTGATAATAAATGAAATAATTTTCTCACATTGTGTTAAATATGTTTATTTATAAAATATTTGGGATTTGATCATTCATTTGAAAATTTGGTGAAAATTCCAGTTTTACCCTTAATAGTGCACTGTAGTATTTCGAAGATAAATATTATTATATTTATTATTTGAATTTGAAATTTTGTAACAGTGTTTCTAACTTTATTTTATACAACTTTCATTCAGGACACTAGAGATAAAGAGTGCATTTGAATGGAGTAAAAGAGAAATTAATCCAATGGTGGGCTGGACTCGGCAGAATGGACATGGGTTCTGTATTTGGGCCATATCGTCTACATACGGGCTTGTATTGAGCCCAAATTTTGATTAAAGCTCGGGGACGTGATTTGGAACAAATAATCCGTCTGGAAGGCTAGTCAATTCACGCGTTTTGGAGGTCAAATGGGCGGTGCAAGTTGGCATAAAATATTTGGCCGAGTTTTTCATTTCACACTTAAAAAGTTATGTATCCCTAGCCCTCACAAACTCTATTTAAAGGGGGTTTTAACTCTTTGAGAGGTCTGGTTGAGGCTTTGGTAAGGTGTGTCCGAAAGGGTGTCTCTTGGGAGCCCCTCACAACTCTTGGAAGAAGTAATCCTTTTGCAAACCTCTCTTCCAAAAAGGCTCTCCTCTCTCACCTCTTCTTTGTATTTCTTTTCTTTCATGTTTGTTTCTTGAATTTTTCTTCAAATAATCTTCTATGTTCATCCCTATTCTTCTTATCTTAATCTTCTTAATTGGGTTGGAATCAAGAGTGGAGACAAGATTGGGTTCTACCCTTTCAATCCGTTGCTTATGCAAAACGTCTCCACGATGACTACACCACCCATGGAAGAGTAGTTCTTTTTAGTAATCGATCGACCTCTATCCTTCTTCATTAATTTATTTTGAATCAATGAGATAATGTAATTCACATATTATGATCTATTAATTGAGTTTTTAATTTAAATGAAACTAAGCAAGCAATTTAATAGTTAACACAAAACACGCGAGGTCGGGAATTGTGTGAACTGTGAGAGCGCAACCTTAACCGGTAATTCAAAACCACATGGGATCAATTTGTAGAGTTCAAATATAATCTCTAAACTCAATTAATCCTCATTTCCAGAGTGGTTATGTGCCTTAATTTACCACTGACCATAAGCTAATTTTAGAACATCAATCAAAGCATGGTGTTGCGATTGCATGTTCCGAAGTTAGCTTAAGGTTAAAATTCACTTCAATCTTCGTGGTAAAGTTAATTCTCGTAGGGTTCGGGATTTAACAAATTAAGGGATCATAATTAAGTGAATATTAAATTAAATGATAATGATTAATAAATGATTGAAGAGGTAGAGTTAGATCGATTACGTCTTTTAAATATTGTCTAAACAAACATCTTTTTGTTGTGTCATTTTAATCAAACTTCATTTCAAAACTAAAAAAAAAATACAATCTTCTTCCAACAAACTTCTTCTAGATTCATAAACTATAAAAAAACACCCCCATCCTTTAAAGTAGTGTTTTTATTCTCTTTTATTTTACTTCTAGAATACCTCTAAAAATTGTTTTAATTAACTTCCTCCTTTGAGAGACGACCTTGGTCAGCCACTCTGCTGCACCTAAGTACCCCAAAATCATACTAATCATTTGAGGGCACCCACGACAGCGCTCTATCATTGACTAAGTTCATGAATTTTTTTATAACTATATTTCCATCACAGAACCAAAGTTTTTTTAGTGCATGACCACTCCGAACATGGTTGTGTGTTTTATTTCATGCACATTTATTTATTATCACAACATAAAATCTTATACCATTACACATGTGTTAAGGACAAATTGGTTGTTTCCTACTACTTTCATATTCCCACCATGCATGGGCATCTTGATGCATGTGAAGACTTCATAGTCAGGGATACAAGGTAAAGAACCTGATGATAGGGTCCAAGATACGGAGAATGGTGTTTAGAGGTAGAATTGGGATGGAATTTAGAGTGATGTATCAACATTTTTTCACATTCTTGTTATTTCCCACACTTTTATTGACCTAACACTTTGGGGGTATTTGGGTTTTTACTATATGACTTGAGATACCTACCATGGATTATGATTTTTGATTGTTTATTGACTCTATTATGTTATTATTTATCCTTTTCTTTATTGATATAAAGGGTATATTTTATGTACTGATGACATTCAGACCCTTACTGCTAGTAACAAGCATCTTGCATAAAAGGATACCTGCTTGAGGCCATGAGGAACATTGTCTTGGACCCTGTGATCCATCATGGGGAATCACATTCATTGTCCCACATATTTTCTATTGATAACATAAATGAAGATAGATTGGTATTTTTTTCTTCAAGAATTGTATATATTTGATGTTATCCTTGATATATATTAGTTAGTTTTCCATAAATTAGATATTGATTGCTATCTTTGATGGTTAATCTTTACTGAATCTGATGGCACCAAGGCAGTGTGAATCCAAGAGGCAGTGAGAAATTATTTGTACAAAGATGCAGTTTCTCTGAGTTTGAGAAGACTGTTCATCACTAATTTATTTTGGGCACTTTCATCACAAATTATATTTGTTGATTTATTGGTAGGTTTTAACTTAGTCACTAAGGTTGATAGTTCAAGATTGGTATTTGATGAATTTTTCATGTACCACATATGCATGCAGGTTATAATATTCCTTTATTTAAAAATGTTTACTCTATGGTTAATTATGGACCAAATTCATTCTCAATATATTTTCTTGAATATAAAATCATCATTAGATTTACCATACCAACATGGTGGTGATGACATGGGCTTTCACTTCCATTCCATTATCTATTCTCTTGTTTATTATTCAGAGATATAAATTGTTTATTTTATCAAAGGTCCACATGCAATTGGACAGTCTTTATTTTAAATATATTTGACATGAAAAATGCATGTAATATGAAGTCTTGTGTTAATGTTTGTTATACAAATATTATTATGGATAAGAGTTGGATTGATCTTCCAAATAGAACTTCTAGAGAATATTTCAAGGGCATTATGATGTTTATTGAGTTCACTGGAGGATTTTAAAGTGACTATATTAGTTTTCTATGTAGAAAATGTGCAAATAGATATCAATTCACATGAGATACCGTGAGGGAGTACCTATTCTTGAATGGATTTTTGAAAAATTATAAGAGTTGGACTCATCATGGGGAAGAATATATTCATTTTCAAAATACAGATGCAGTTCAGATGGATGTTGATACGAGGATGAATGATCTAATGCATTAAATGCTTACTGAAATGGTATGTGGGTTGGCTCATGAAGGCATTGACATCTAGAATTTTGAGACTGGTGATATAAATCTGTGCTCTGGTGAAGATCATAATTTAAGGAGGTTTTATGAAGTACTTGATGATGCAAAAACATAATTATATCCTTGATTTACTGCTTATAATAAATTTTCATTTATCGCAGAGTTGTTGAATTTGAAGACTTTGAATCAGTGGTCAGACACATCATTCGACATGCTGCTAGTGTTATTGAAAAAGGTTCTTCCTATCAACGCTAAGATTCCTGATTCATATTACCATGCTCGTAAGTTGATGGAGAACTTATGTTTTACATATGAGACCATAGATGCATGTGCAAACAACTATATGTTGTTTAGAAAAGAAACTTCCCATTTGGATATTTGTATGGTCTATGGCCCTTCCAGGCTGAAAGAGAATTGGGGAAATCAGACTCATCAAAGTCAGACTACAAAACAAGGAAAACCGATTACTGCAAAGCAAATGCATTACTTTCCCCTAAAGCTGAGGTTGAAAAGATTTTTTATGTCATCTAAAGTTTCTAATTTAATGAGATGGAATGAAGAAAGAAATAAGGAAAGTGATATGTTAACCCACCCGACAGACTCTCGTGCATGGAAGTATTTTGATAAGAGATGCCTTGAATTTGCTAAAGATGTTCGTAATGTCCGATTGGGGTTGTCAGCAGATGGTTTCAATTCATTCATTTCTATGTTTGGTGCAACTCATAGCACATGGCCCGTGGTGTTGGTTCCATATAATCTTCCTCCATGGCTTTGTATGAAGCAACAATTTATATTAACTTCCACTCTTATTGATGGACCTAGAAGTTTAGGGGATAAGATTGAAGTTTACCTTCATCTATTTATTGATGAGTTGAATGAATTTTGGGGTGATGGTGTGATGACTTATGACTGTGAAATGAATGAAATGTTCAAACTGAAAGCTGCTTTATTGAGGAAAATCAATGACTTCTTGGCTTATGAAAATTTATCAGGCTGGAGTACGAAAGGGAATTTTCTTGCCCTTGTTGCAATAAAAGTAAAAAATATGTATGGCTTAAACATTCCAGAATTTGGGTATACATGGGTCACAGACATTTTATCCACCCTCAACGCTGGTTTAAAATGGACAAAGTGACATTTGATGGTTTTAAAGAGTTCAGACCAGCACCAAAGATCATGAAAGGAGTAGAAATGTTATCTTAGATTGAGGAAGAAAACATCCGCATGGTAAATGAATTTCACGATTTGGTGGATCACCCATTACCTAATTTCGTGGTGTGGGTAGACAGCGCAATCACAATTGAAGAATCATTCATGCCAGGCTACCGACAGAAAACCTGTTTCAGTGAGTTGGTATTAATTTATGCTCATACTTCATGTTTTGTAATCAACACAGGTATAACATCAATCATTTATTCCTTAGATACAAAACTACTACTAATACATTATGGGATGAAAAAAACAAACCTGTTTGAGACTTATATGCCCTATTCTTCTGGTATGCAGGATCAGCCGGAAGCTTGCACATAGCTGTCTGGGGGTGGGGGGAGGCTATTCGGGGTGAGTGGGGGGGGATATTCAGTACTGAACTTTACTCTATATAGTTCAATGTCGAGCAAACTAAACTGAATGGTTGTCCAAACCTCTTTTCAAACCACCTCATCGCATACAAGAAACACAGTAGGTCCCTACTAGAGTAGAGTACTAAGTCCAATGGCCTAATGTCAAAATTGGCCTAATGGCCAATTGGCTAAATAGAGACTTGTCCAGTTGGCCAAATGCCCAAATGTACAAGCACCCTAATGGACTAATGCCCTAATGGCCTAACTCCCCAACTCCCTAACGGCCTAACGATTGAATGGAAAATTGGTCAAATGGACTACTGTCCCAATTACCTAATATCCTAATTACCTAATGTCCTATTGGCCTAATGGCATATTAGCCTATTGGACTAATGACCAAATAGCCTAATGAAATATTAGACTATTGGTCTAATGACCAATTGGATAAATGGAGACTTGGCTAGTCGGCCAAATTCAAAAATGACCTGATGGCCAAATGCCCTAACGGCCTAATGCCCTAACGGCCAAACGCCCTAACACCCTAACACCCTAACGCCCCAACTCCCTTATGCCCTAACACCCTAACGCCCTAACACCCTAGTTTCCTAACGACCTAATGACCTAACGCCATAACGGCCCAATGGCCCAAGGACCCAAAAACGTCCCAACAGCCCAACAACAACCGAACAATGGCCCAACGACCGAACAATGGCCCAACAGCCGAACAACGGCCCAACAGCCAAACAACATCCCAATGATCGAACAACGACCCAACGTCTAAACAATAGCCCAATGGACTAACAACATACCAAGGACCTAAACTTGGCCCAATAGCTTAACATTGGCCCAATGGCCTAACAACAGCCCAACAACCTAACAACCTCCCAACGACCGAATGGCCCAACAACCCAACGACCCAAAAACCTAATGGACAATTAACCGAATGGACTAATGTTCTAATTACCTAAAGTCCTATTGGCCTAATGACCTATTAGGATATTGGACTAATGACATATTATCCTATTGGACTAATGACCAAATGACCTACTGGCACATTAGTGTATTGGCCTAATGACCAATTGGCTAAATAGAGACTGGCCAATTGGAAAAATTCCCAAATTCCCAAATGCCCTAATGGCACAACGACCCAATTTGATTATTATATATATATGCTAACTGAATAAATATTTCCAATTTTCATTTGCTTTTTTTAGTTGTTTATTTTGTATCTTATTGTAGGTTTATTGAAGCAGAATATTAAAATGGATAGGAGATGTTTGGATCACTAGATATGAAAAAGTATGTCTATCATTTATTGTTTTTGAGGATCCTCGTGTTTCTGCTGTTTCGAATTGATTTTTTCTTCTTCTGATTTTAGTTCTGTTTCTGCTATTTTCTGCTATTTGAGAAGTTGAATTGTAATTTTTTTATAAATTTTTCCCCAAGTTAGAGACCTCCATTGGCGGTCGCAGTAGGCCATTTTTTAGTTTATCTATAGCGTCCACCAATGGCGGTCGATATAGATAGACCCAATAAAGACCGCTATTCAGCCGAACGTTAGGTCACCTATAGAGATCTCTATTGGAGGTCACTATTTCCCTACAGCGATGAGCCTAACACGACGACCATTGGCAGTCTCAAAGCGGTCTCTAAAGAAGAATAACGACCACTAATGGCGTTCTCTTTTGGTCTCATTTCTAGTAGTGCTCCAAATGTTATGTACTATTATAAATACATATATATACTAGATATATATGATATATATGATGTCTAAATCATGAATATCATTATGAAGATTATGGAATTTTAACCATATGGACAACTTGTAATTATAAGTTCATTTTTGACTCAATTACCAAATATCAACAAAACGACCGTTATTAACTTAAATAATTATATAATGTTTATAACGTGGTAATAAGTAATATAAAAGTAATAATAAAATTGAAAAAGGTTCTTAAGAAAGTAGAAATTAACTTTATTTTATTATTCAGGAGATTAATGAACGAACGAGTTAAGTCAGACACAAGGTAAGGAACTTCGTCTCAATATCCTTTCATTGAGGCATATTTTGATTTATACATGAATTTCTTTTATAAGGTGTATAAATCCATTTGAATTTTCATTTCATTCAAAGGGAATCTTTTTCTACATAGTGTTTTACTAAACGATAAAGGGAATGTTTCTTTTTAATGTACATGGTGACAACGACCTTTCCGCCGCTGCGAGCGTTATTAGATATTTGGCTTCCCAAACAAGCCGTAATGTTTTTAAAAGGAAAATAAATACCATATACTCTTTTACATATTTTGGTATTGAAAATGGTTTTGATAATGGATTGATTATGTCAATATATTTAAATGATATATTATGATTGCAATTTGGAAATGTTATCTTTCCTTTATGTTTGTTTTATGTGTTATGAATACGTTATGGTTCTTGGGCATTGTTTACGTATACGGGTGGTTCCATGATAAACCCAGGGTGGGTGAGCCTGAGATAGCTCTCCAATGCATTGGGTAATATGACAGAGGTAAACATTATTGTTTCTCCTAATAGATTTAGGGAATATACCGTGATGAGTATTCCAAACATAACTCCCTATGTAGTAGTTAAAGCCAAAACATAAGTATGTTATGGATGACACAAGTTACATTTATGATTTATGATTTCTATGTGTTATTCATAAATCTTATGATTTCATGGGGTATGTTAAAGAGATTATTCTTGGTATGTATTGATGAACTAATGTTTTCTTTATTTATTTTATAGTCCTTACTGAGCTTTTTATGCTCATCCCAAGTTTTTTGAATTTTTTTTCAGAGGACTTAAAGATGAATAGGGTCAAGGATGAGATCATGGAAAAGTCATTCTGTCTAAAACATGGAACTAGACATGACTCTTTTTTTCAAAAGTTTTTATTTTATGAAAAAATGGATACTGAGTAGAAGTATCTACTTTGTAATATTTAATATGTAATATAACAGTTATGGCCTTATTCTCTAAAACTCTGAACCTGAAAAGATCCTCAATGTGAATTATTAACTTAATTAAAGATTATGTATTGTTTAAGGTTAAGGCCTTATAGTTAGTATCAAAGTCCGGTTTAGACAACTTTAGAATTTAGGATATTGTTAAATTAATTCTGATAAATTATTTTTACTTTATGGTAAGATTGAAATGATATAGCATTTATAGATTACCATTTGCTTAACCTAAGATATTTCTGTGTTTAGAATGGTTTTTCGTAGAGGAAACATGGCAGCTATGATGGGACGAAATCAGGAGGAAGACAACATTCCAAATTAGCAACCTGAGATAGTCAGAATCAGAACTGAACAGTTTGTTGTAGTGATGGAACAATTGACTCTGGATATAAATGGTGGATGTATCCATGCAAGAGATCATCCAGATCAACCACAAAGGAACATGTCAATAGTGGATCATTTCACGAGGCAAAATCCCTCATCATTCAGAGGATTATCTGACCCTGTGCTAGCTGAAGGGTGGATTAAAGCACTGGAAAAGATTTTTGATGTCATGGGGTGTTCAGAACATCAAAAGGTTACTCTTGGTGTTTACCATTTTGAAGGTGAATCTGACCAGTGGTGGTCAATGGAGAGATGTATCAGGGATAGTGAGGAGCTTTATGATCTTGATTAGGATGAATTGAAAGGTATGTTTCTTGATAAATATTTTCCTAAGGTGGTACATCTTAGTATGGAAAAACAATTCCTAGATTTGAGGTAGGAGGATGACTCAGTGGCTGCTTATGAAACAAAATTCACTTGACTGGAAAGGTATGCTCCAAATTTCATACGAGATCTTGATAGTAAAACCAATCATTTCTACTCAGGATTAAATCCAAAGTATAAAAGGGTTTATCTTCTCATGAGTTTAAAAGTTATGAAAAACTTGTTTTATGTGTGGAGAATGTGGAAATGGATTTTACCGATTATCAGGTGTTCTTTGAAAGACAACATAATAAGAGGTCGAGATGGTAGACGGAAGGGAAGAACTCTTTAAAAAAGTATGATGGTAAGAAAATTAATTTTATAGTTTGTAAAAATTTTGGTAAAAATCATGATGGGGAATGTATTTTGAATTCTGGTAAGTGCTACCAATGTGGTTAAATTAGGCATAAGGCTCATAATTTTACTGAAAAAGATCAGGGTAATTGTAAGATAAAATCTGATTTATATTCAGTAAAATGTTTTAAGGGCAATAAAATGGGTCATTATGAAAATGAGTATCCAACTAAGAACTCAACTAAGGGAAAGTATCCGGATTACAAGAAGAAAGGGGTGGTGAAATCTTTTGCACCTACTTTAACATATGTTGGGCCATCGAATGAAGTAGTATCAGGTACACTGTTTGTTTATTCAGATTATGACAATGTATTGTTTGATTCAGGGTCTACACATTCTTTAATTTTTGAGAAATTTTCTAGTAAATTGGTAATTCCATCTGATGATATGAATCCTTAACTTATGGTAAAAACACTGGGAGGAAATGTTGAGACAAAAAAAATTATAAGAACCTTCATGTACTTGTGTGTATAAAGAATCTACCTGTAAACCTTATTGTTTTGCCTCTAGTAGAGTTTGATGTTATTTTGGGTATGAATTGGATTTATGTTTATCATGATAATATTGACTACAGAGCTAAAGAGGTTTCTTTTCAGAAAGAATTTCAGTTTGTATACAAGCATGAACCCTTACTTTGGATAACATATCAGGAAGCTGATAAACTAGTAAAATATGGAAATGACTGTTACCTTGCACATATTATTGAAAACAAAGGAACTATTCAGATCAAGGAAGTTCCAGTGGTAAATTATTACCATGATGTTTTTACTAATGAGTTTCTTAGTATTATACTTGATTAGGAAGTTGAATTTAATGTTGAATTAGTTCTTGATTCTAAGACAATTTCAAAACCCCCTATCAAATATCTCAAATTGAACTTTTAGAGTTAAGGAAACAATTACAAGAGTTATTAGATAAAGGTTTCATTCAACCTAGCACATCACCATGGGGTACTCCTGTCTTTTTTGTTAAAAATAAAGATGGTTCAATGAGACTTTTCATTGATTATAGATCATTGAATAAAATCACTGCTATGAACAAGTATCCTTTGCCATATATTGATGATTTGTTTGATCAGCTCTAGGGAGGTGCGGGCACCGCTATGACCACCGAGCCCTACTGACGGAGTCACCACCAAGCGAAGAAAAAATTCTTTTTGGGAGACTTGAGATCCATCAGAAAGGAACAAAAAAAACACGAATTTGGGAATCAAAGTGAAGAGGTTGGTCACAAAAGACCAACAGAAAAGGAAATCAGATGAAAACCATCAGTTGAAAGTAAATGAAATAAACATTCCGAAGACCGCGTTTTGTACTAGATATGACCATTATGAATTTTTAGTTATGACT
The DNA here is from genome assembly GCA_963277665.1 of Viscum album. NCBI lineage: Eukaryota > Viridiplantae > Streptophyta > Magnoliopsida > Santalales > Viscaceae > Viscum > Viscum album. The sequence goes on along the minus strand of OY728158.1, from coordinate 1,191,251,151 downwards.
TTTGGGTTAACCAATGAACTTAATGTATTCATGGATCTTATGAATAAAATTTTCTATGAGTTCTTGGATAAGTTTGTGGTTGTGTTCATTGATGATATTTTGGTTTATTCTAAAAGTAAAGAAAATCATGAAAGTCATTTAAGGGTTGTCTTGAAAACCTTAAAAGAAAAGAAGTTGTATGGGAAATTCAACAAGTGTATGTTTTGGTTACAACTAATTTCATTCCTTGTTCACATTGTTTCAAAAAATGGCATAACTATTGATCATGCAAAAATAAAAGTTATTGAAGATTGGACAAGACCCATAAATATAACTAAGATCCATAGTTTTCTTGGTTTAGTAGGTTATTACCAGAGGTTTGTTGAAAAATTTTCACGGTTATCTAGCCCAATGAATAAGTTAACTTGAAAAGTTGTTAATTTCATTTGGAAAAAAGAATGTAATTATTGTTTTCAGGAATTGAAAAGAAGATTGGTGAATGCTCCAGTTTTGGCACTGCCTTCCAGAAATGGTGAGTTTGTTATCTATAGTGACACTTCTTTGAAAGGACTTGGTTGTGTCCTAATGCAGAATGATCAGGTAATTGCTTATGATTTACGTGAATTGAAACCTCATGAGTTAAATTACCCTACACATGATTCAAAATTAGCTGCTTTTGTTTTTGATTTAAAAATTTGGAGGCATCATCTGTATGGAGTAAAATGTGAAATATATACTGACCACAAAAGTTTTAAGTATATATTCACTCAGAAAGAATTGAACATGAGACAAAGGATATGGATAGAATTAATCAAGGATTATGATTGCATGATCCATTACCATCCAGGAAAGGCAAATAAAGTGGCCGATGCTTTAAGTCAAAAAAGTAATGCTGCATTAACCATGTTACATTTAGAACAAGATACTTTGATTAAATATTTGTTGAAATTTGGAATAGAAGTTGTTGGTGTAGAAGATTCCTATATTTTGTTTCAGGTGTCAGTGAAATCATCTCTATCAGATAGAATTAAGAAAGCACAAAAGGAAGACAGTGAGTTATAGAATAAGGTAGAGTTGGTTTAGAAGGTTAAGTTTCCTGATTTTAACATTGATAATGATTGTATTTTGAGATTTGGGAAGAGATTATGCGTGCCTTGTGATTCACAGTTGAAGAATGAGTTGTTATGTGAAGCTCATAGTTCTCCGTTTTTAGTTCATCCTGGAAGTACTAAGATTTAAAAAGATCTTTGAGATTATTACTGGTGGTATGGAATGAAAAGAGATATTTCTGACTTTACTGTGAAGTGTTTGACTTGTTAATAGGTTAAAATAGAGTGATAGTTACTGAAATGGATGCTTCATCCTTTACTGGTGCCAGAGTGGAAATGGAAAAATGTGTCCATGGATTTTTTCATGGGATTACTAAAAACTTCTCGAGGTAATAATGAATTTTGGGTTATTATTGATCGATTGAAAAAATCTGCTCATTTCTTTCCTATTCGAGATACTTTTTCTCTAAATCAACTTTCTCGGTTGTATGTTAAAGTGATAGTCATGTTTCATAGAGTTCCCATCTCTATTGTATCTGATCGTGATCCCAGGTTTTCTTCTAACTTTTGGAAAGGCCTTCAGAAGTCGTTGGCTACTGAATTAAATTTTAGTAAAACTTTTAATCCTCAATTAGATGGGCAATCAGAATGAACAATTCAGACTTTGGAAGATATGCTACGTGCTTGCTCAATGGATTACCAAGGAAGTTGGGACCAACATATTTCTTTGGTTGAATTTTCTTATAATAATAGTTTTCATTCCAGTATAAAGATGTCTCCATTTGAGGAATTATATGGAAAGAGGTGTCGAACTACATATTTTTGTGATGAATTTGGTAAAAGGAAACTGATGGGACCAGAATTCATAGAAGAAATGATAGAAAAAGTTCAGTTGATTCAGAATCACATGAGAACAGCTCAGAGCCAGCAGAATAGTTATGTGGATAACCGAAGGAAGGATCTTTCTTTCGAGGTTGGCGATCATGTATTTCTCAATGTTTCTCTATGGAAAAGTGTGATGCATTTTGGTAAGAAGGGAAAGTTGAGTTCGAGGTTCATTGGATCCTATAAAATCCTGGATAAAGTTGGATCAGTTTCCTACAAAGTGGCTTTACCTCAAAGTTTATCCCAAATACACAATGCTTTTCATGTTTTAATATTGAGAAAGTATATGCCAGATCCATCTCATATTTTGAGTTCAGAGGTAGTTCAGTTGGAAGAGAATCTTTTATATGAGGAATAACTAGTCCAGATTTTTGACTGAAGAGAGAAAGTGTTGCGGAATAATGTAATACATAAGGTAAAAGTTTTGTGAAAAAACCATATGGTTGAAGAGGAAACATGAGAATCTGAAAATTCTATGAGGGAAAAATACCCCCATTTATTTAATAAGTGAATAAAATTGAAAGGACGTAATTTCCACAAGGGGGAAGGATATAACATCCCTGATAAATAAAGGATATGATATTTTCATATTTATTAATATTTGTGAATTAAATATTAATTTTACTTTAAAGGGGATTCTATGTTTGATGGCATACCCAATATGCAACAATGAGTTTCTTTGAAATCTTATGTTGTACATAACGTTGAGTTATACTGAAAAATAGTAATATAATATTATTATTTTAAATAGTAGTTAACACATAGCCGTTGTATTGGCAAGAATGAATAGAACTAACTACAATATGATTATACATGTTTTTTAAATGTTTTTACATTTATCCAATAAAAGTTAGAGGCTTAAAATGTGAATGAATTCAATTTGAAGCATAAATACTCTAATATTATTTAAAAGGCTGATTTACAACCTTTTGATGGGAAACCCTTTTTAAATATAGTTTTTGTCACTATTATATTTTCTATTTAACAAAATAAAATTCTTCTTTAAAATCGGGACATTAAAATTTACTTTGGATGATTTTTTTTGCATTTTTTTGATGATGTTCATTTTTTTAATGAATTGTTAAAAATACCATATTTTAATTCAAAAATTCCTTTTAATCTAATTTATTTATATGGTTAGATTATCTTTTTAAATGGTTTTTAAGTTTAATTATATTATATTCTTACCATTTAATCCAATGTTGGTCATTGTAAGTAATTTCACTTTGAAATTGGGCATAAACAAGTGTCAATCTTTTGATAATTATTATTTCTTAAAAACGCGCTTTTTGTTTTGACAACGAGAATTAATTTTAAATTAATTTATGCAACTTCTGTGTTTTGAATTTAGAAAAATGTATTCCATACTTGGAATCAGGAGATCCAAATTTTGTAAATAGGTAACTTTTATTTTTAGACATTATGAATAGTAACTTCAGTAAATATTTTATTTACCATGGTTAAAAGATAAATCTGGTAAATAAAGGAAAACAAAAATATTATTTTAATAATATTAAATTATCCTAACATGTGTCCTAATACTATTGGTTGACACATGTCCGACCATGAGAATCTTTGGGTCGATTTTGGGACCCCATAGAGCCACTTGGGAGTGATAATGACATTTTATATTAATTAATTTAAAGCAAGGACAAAAATAACATAAACATATATATTTTAGTAAAACAATTTTATATGTGGTTATATAAGTGATCTCTTCGACTATAAATATTAATTTTAATGCTAAAAATATTGACTACATGATGGTATTTTATTTATAATTCTTATACATTAAATAAATAAATTTATTTATGACACAATAATGATGTAATGATTACCTCATTAATGATTGTTTTAAATAAATGAGATTATAAATATTAAAATAAATTTATTTTGAAACTTTTTATGACATTCAGGAATTTTAGAGATGATATTGACTTGTTATCTTTTAATTAATGATGGTTTTTGGAAATAATCAAGTTGGTTTGGTTTTTAAAAAAAATCACGACATGAATAGTATAAAAATTGACATAAATGAGTTTTTAAATAAATTAATATTTTATTAAATGATAAAATAGTCCTAAAAATATAATATTCTTTCAAATTACTTAAATAATGTTAAAAATGTAATTAATGATCTATTTTGAGTCACTTGAAATTTTATTGTAAATATATTAACCATATAGTATGAATATATAATAGGACATGGTAAAAGTTAAGTAAGTTAACAAAGGGTTAAATAAAAAATATAAGGATCGAAAAATATACAAAACCTATCCAAATATTATTGGATGATTTTATTTGGACTTATATGTACCTTATATTCTAATTAAATAAGTTTTGGACCTTTTGAAACTGAAAATCATTTTATAATAAAATAATACTTTCAAACTTTCCTAAAGAGCCCCTCCTCCCCCTTATAAAAGGCCACCACCTCTAACCCATTACTCACACATATAATTCCCCTTGGATCATCAAAAATCTACCTAAATAATCTACCAACATCCCTATATTCCTCCTAGAAGCCTTAACTTAGGCAGAAGGCACTTCAAGAAAGCCTTTTGGTTCAAACCAAAGGGAGTTACCCGATTTAAAGGTAACATCTTCCCTGAAGTTATCTTATTTTATTTTACTTCTCCACCCTCTATGATCTTATTATTATTTTTTTACATAAAAAAACAGTATCCTCAATATACTAGTTATTTTTTATGATAATTATTAGAACTACACTTCCACACACCTCCATCTAATGGATACGAACATACTGTTTCTGTGGACAGTGAACTACTGCCTCCCGAAACAATGATCATTCAATATTCTCCTAAAACCTCTTATGGTGGAAAATAATATGGATCAATATTTATATGTGATATATATTATATCTATATTATCTATATACTTATGTATTTTTCATTTATAGCATACCTTTATGGTTTCCATAATGGGTAAATATGATAATTTCATTTGAGGAAGTGCGGACTACCGCCCCCTCAAAGTGATATGAATCGTTCATGCCATACGTGGGACGTAGAAAGAATGGAGTTAATGAAATTATATATTATATGATACTAGAATTATAATACACCTATGTATCATTAAGTTTTCATTACATTAAAATATGAAATAGAAATGAAAGTAGCATTCATGCGTACGTACGACTTACCGTCTCCATGAACAATGAATTTCATTTCTTATATCCAAATGTTATGTACTTTTATAAATACATATATATACTGGATATATATAATATATATGATTTCTAAATCATGAATATCATTCTGTAGATAATGGAATTTTGGCCACATGGACAACTTGTAATTATAAGAAGTTCATTTTTTACACAAGTACCAAATATCTACAAAAAAACTGTTATTAACTTAAATGATTATATATGGTTTATAATGTGGAAATAAGTAATATAAAATTAATAATAAACTTGAAAAAGTTTCTTAAGCAAGTAGAAACTAACTTTAGTTTATTATTTAGGAGATTAAAAAATGAACGAGTCAAGTCAGACACGAGATAAGGAACTTCATCTCAATATCCTTTCATTGAGGAATATTTTAATTTATACATGAATTTCTTTTATATGGTGTATAAAAACCTTTGAATTTTCATTTCATTCAAAGGGAATATTTTTCTACATAGTTTTTTACTAAACGAAAAAGGGAATGTTTTTTTAACGTATGCGGTGACAATGTCCTTTCCGTTGCTGCGAGCGTTATTTGATATTTGGATTCCCTAACAAGCCGTAATGTTTTTAAAAGAAAAATAAATACCATATAATCTTTTAACTATTTTGGTATTGAAAATGGTTTTGATAATGGATTGATTATATCAATATATTTAAATGATATATTATGATTTCAATTTGGAAATTTTATCTTTCCTTTATGTTTGTTTTTTGTGTTATGAATATGTTATGGTTCTTGGGCATTGTTTACGTATACAGGTGGTTATGTGATAAACATAGGGTGGGTGAGCCTGAGATAGCTCTCCAATGAATTGGGTAAATTGATAGAGGTAAACATTAATGTTTCTCCTAATAGATTTAGGTAATATACTATGATGGGTATTCCAAACATTGCTCCCTACATAGTTGTGAAAGCTACAACGTAAGTATGTCATGGATGACACAAGTTACATTTATGATTTATGATTTATATTTTTTATTCATAAATCTTATAATTTCATGAGGTATGTTAAAGATATTATGCTTGGTATGTATTGATGGAAAAATATTTTCTTTATTTATTTTATAATCCTTACCAAGATTTTTATGCTCATCCTAAGTTTTTTGAAATGTTTTTCATAGGACATAAAGATGAATAGGGTCAAGGATGGGATCATGGAAAAGTCATGATATCTAAAACATGGAACTAGACATGACTCATTTTTTCAAGAGTTTTTATTTTATAAAAAAATGGATACTGAGTAGAAGTGTCTACTTTTTAATATTTGAGATGTAATATAATAGTTATGGCCTAATTATCCAAAACTCTAAACCTGAAAAGATCCTCAATGTGAATTATTAACTTAATTCAAGATTATGTATTATTTAAGGCTGGGGCCTTATATATACTATGTACAATGATGTATCCAGAGTTGGAATCAGAGTAGTTATAATGTTGGGGGATTATGTGTTTGCTTATGGCTCTAGGAATATGAGACCGTATGAGAGGAATTACCCTACTCACAATATGAATTTAGTAGCAGTGGTACATTCCCTAATATGTTGGAGAAACTATTTCATGGGTGAGATTTCTATTTTATACATAGATCCCAAGAGCCCGAGACACATATTTTCTCATCAAGACTTGAACCTTTAGTAGAGGATGTGGGTTATATGTCTACAGTCTTTCAACTTTTAATTGGATTATAAAAAATGAAAGGTAAACATAGTTTTTGATGATTTAAACCAAAATACAAAGACAGAGGAAATACAAGATTCTTGTGACAAGTGACAGATAATGGCCCTCTTTGTAGACATGCATCTGGATGTTTAGGAGTCTTAAGGACTGATAGTTTTGGATTCTATATCTCTTATACTAGTTATTTTCGACTTGATTAATAATGATAAGTTCTATGATCCTGAGGGATCATTTCTAAGTGAAAAATTATATGGTTGGGTGAAACCATCAGGATCGGCTCTCGATAGTAGAAATTCTCTTCTTTTCAATGGCCATGTATTGGTTCCTACATGCTTATGTGAGTAAATGATGAGGGAGTTTCATGCATCTTGATGTGTGGTTTATCATGGTTTAACAAATATGTATCATGATCTCCATATAAATTACTGGTGGTTAGGAATGAAGATTGTGGTGGCAAGATTCATTGAAAGATGCTTCACTTGTTAGCAGGTGAAAGACGAGCATCAAAGGCCAACTGGGATTTTGAATCCTTTTCCCATTCATGAGTAGAAATGGGATGATTTCATAATGGATTTTTGTGAAGATATTACCCAATATGAACCATATGAATGACATTGTGTGGGTGGTTATAGTTATATTGACTATGGTATCCCACTTCTTACTTATCATGGAAACATTCACAGTTGATGATATGGGTAGTCTTTATATGCGCGAGGTGGTTCAGCTTCATAGTGTTCCAAGGAGTATCATTTCAGAAAATATCATAATTTCATATCAAATTTATAGTAGGGTCCTCATAAGGCTTTGTGATTATAGTTTCTTTTAAGCACAACCTATCATCTATATACTGATGGTCAATCTGATTGGACTATTCAGGTTCTAGAGGATATGATATGGTCCATTTTTTTTGGAATTTAGTGGTTCATAGGAGAAACAAATGGAAATCATGGAGTTTTAATATAATTATATATTATTATAATTAATAAAAATGGAACATTTTTAGGATTTTTATAGGATTCCATGTTGTTTGCCTCTTTATTGGTTGGAGGTAGGTGAGCCAAAACTTATTGGGGCTAGTCTCGTATAGGATACTTCTGAGTACGTTCAGTTAATCAAACAATGATTGGTGACCACATAGAGTAGGAAGAAATCATATTATTAAGATGACCTATGGAATTATAGGTTGGTCACCTTATTTTCATTCAGGTGTCACCTAGGCTGGGGAAATGTTATATTGGGAAACAAGGAATACTAGCGCCCAAATTTTTTGGGATGATGGAGATAGTAGCAAGGGTCAGTCCAGTGGTGTACTATTTAGATCTCCCTATAACGACCAAGTCTTTACATACATCAAAATTACATAACTTTTGTGGAATACATAAAAGAGTATAAAAACAAATACCAAAAAACTATACTAGTCTAGTGCCTTTGGAAACATGGAAGCATAAACACTGAAACATAAGTGACCTACATTATCTCCCACTAGATTCTTCTTGAATAATTCCCTTCTTATACAAATAAAACACAATACATATCTTTATAACCTTGGGAAGGAAACATAAAAAGGGGTGACCTAAAATTATTAGTAAGCATAAAAAAAGGATATATGTAAGAATAATCATGAGCATAAGGATATGAGAACATGATCATGAAAATAGAAGATCAAACCCTACATATCAAAGATAATATACATGAATAATGGCATAAATATTGGATGTTCATAAGACATGCATTATAAGGAAATAAATAACATAATCCATGAAAGAATAATATAGGAATAAAACATGGAATTATGTAATACATATAATCATATACTATGATCTTTATAGTGGCCAAGGAATCACTACTAAAACCATCTTGGTAGTATGGGTTCACTCCCAACAACATCTTGGTCATCATTGTTCACTACCATGACCATATTAGTAGCATGATTTTACTCCTCATACCATCTTGGTAGTCATTGTTCACTCCCATGACCATCATAGTAGTTTAGGTTCACTCCCAAGACCATCTTAGTCCATCTCATGAGATATAAATCTTTACCCAATGCAATGGAGGGAGATATAGGTCCCACCCATATCATAATGAAATCATACATATATGTCCACATGATCATAAAAAATCATATCATAACCCATGAAATGAAATGATTATCATAAATGTGTAATCATATCATAACCTAGAGAAGAAGATATAGGTTTCATAATCATTTCATCAAAAAAATAACACGTAAAAAGAAGTTGGTTTCAAAAACATATAACCTGTGAAAGAGAAACTGGTTTCATAAACATCATTCCATAAAAACATAATCCGTTCACAGAAATAATATGAATACAAACACTGAATAATTTCCCCAAAAAATTCATTAATAACACCAAGGGATGTTATCTTATATGGGAAATAGTTTTCAAATATATTTTAAAAAAACTTATTGGGAAAAATATCCTTTCTTCATTGAATAACACTTTGTAAAACCTAAACCCTTTTTAATACTTTTTTGTTAGAAAATAGTTTTGAAAAATCATAATGGAAGCTTTAAAAACAATAAAACATTTTTAAAAACTTTTTTGGAAACATTTTTTTTAAATAAAATAGGTTTCCGACCCAAGATGGAAATACAATTAGATTTTTCTTAAAAACATTTTCTTAATTATCTTCATTAACAATGAGTGGAAAAGTTGTAATAATAAATGGATATATCTTGAATAAACATAGGATAAGGAAACTAATGAGTGTTGTAGAGATATATCTCATATTATTTCACCAAATAAGCATAATCATTAACAATCTTGATAAGCGATGAGACTGTTTGAAAAAAAAAACACTTAACCTCTTGGTTACTTGGGATCATACTCTCCATGTAAGAAAAGAAAATTACATGAATATTAAAAAATAATGAAAAAATTATATTAATGAAATATAATGTAAAATTTAAGTATATACATGTGACAACCGGGTCCTGGTGACAGCACAACCACCCCGCCTTAACATGGCCGTCGGGTCCTGACCCACCAGGTACCACCAGTTGCCCTGCAGACACATGGGGCCCACCCCAGGGTCCACCCACGTGCCTGAACGGGTCATCTGACTAATGATTGTCCCCACAGGCCAACACATGTCCTTTCCTGTGTGCTTTTTCCTCACTCGCACACACCCTGGGAAACTTCCCAGAAGGTCACCCATCCCGATCACTACTCCAAGCCAAGCACGCTTAACTGTGGAGTTCTAACCAGGTAGGCTCCCGAAAAGGAAGGTGCACCTTGTTGACATGAGTCATATCATTTAGTCATTTAACCCTCTATCATTTGAGGATGTTACAATACACCTCTAAAAAGAATTTAGGTGCATAACAAAACACGAGTCTCAAAGAAGGAAAATTGAGACAAAACCATTTACCGATTTGGTAAATTTTGAAACTTAAACCCCATGAAAGAAAGTTAAAAGAATGGATATGTAAATACCCATAAATTTAAGTTTAAAAATAATTGAATAAATTAATGGGAATTATACACACCAAATAAAAGTAATGGGTTGTGTATAAATAATGTTTCTTACAAAAATAAAAAGTGAGAAGAAATTCCTTTTACCCTGTGTCTTGACTCTCATCGTACTCATTCAAACCACCTGTATGATAAATATATATATTTTTAAATATTTTAAAGAAACTTATTTTTATATATAATACCATATATGGTTTTATTATGACTTTATATTACCCACTTGTTAACAATCCTATGTTAAGGTTTCACTTCAAGTAATATTCGCTTTATTCTTAGCATGTGTCTTAATTTGTTATATCCTTAGTAATTATACTTTATATCATGATTTAAAAAATTTATAAAATGATATAAATATCATTTATATACATTAAATGTGTATTATAATAATCTATAGAATATATAAGTATGTAATGTAATACACCATTCCTTGAGATGGTAGGTCATACATACACATGAACACTATTTTTGTTTAATTGTCATGTTGAAAGAAATAAAGTAATATATATATATATATATAATTATTAAATTAAATTTATTATATCATATATATCATATATATTCACTAAAACCATCCTTAATACAATCCATGTAGTGTACAAATGAATAATATCACTTTGCGGGGGCGGTAGTCCACACTTCCTCAAACGAAGTTATCATATTAACACAAAATGAAAGTAAAAAAAGAAATAATTCATGAAAAGGAATGAAGAAGCTTAAATACATTATAAATATAATATATTTCATATAATAATAATTTACACTTTGAGAGGTGGTAAAGGAAAAATGAATAATCATCGTTTAGTGAGGTGGTAATTTGCTGTACATATAAACAATATGTTTGTTACCCATTAGATGGAGGTGTATGTGAATTTAGTTTTAACCCTTAGCATAAAAAAATCCCAGTATGTTGAGGATATTTTTTTATAAAATAATTTAATAAATATAATTTAGGGGTGGATAGAGAAAATAAAATAATGGAGTTTCAGAGAAGATGTTACCTCTTAATCATGTAACTCCTTTTGGTTTAGACCAAAAGGATTCCTTGGATATCTTTTTTCCAAAGGGGATGATTCTAGTAGTAAAGGAGGATTTTTGGGAAGTTTATTGGGAATATATTTGTCGAACATAAGAGGTCTAAGAGGTGTGAATAAGAGGAAGAGGTGTAGGCATTTTACAGGGAAGGAGGAGTGGTACTATTGTAAATATTTGAGGTGAGAGTTCCACCCACGTTTTTCATTTTGAAAGTGAATACAATAATAATAAAAAGTCAATAAAAGGGAGTATAGGGTCGAAATATTGCCATAAAATAGATTTTAGAAAAGTTTATAGGTCATTTTGGGCCTTAAGGTTATGGTTTAGTCCCTTATCAAGCTTAATTTAACCTTAATCGGTGTAATTAATTTTAATCACTTTCACTAATATTTTTGGTAAAAAATATGCTGACCTTGTTAATAATCCTAAATTATATTGATTAAAAATTTGGAATCCATTTTTCTAAATTATAATCACATAAGTGGCATAAATCAATTTAAAATTAATCCTATAGTTGGGTGGATAATGAGGGGTTTCAAAGTAAAAATGATCAAAAGTTTGCTGAATTTTTATATCTAATATCAATGTAAAATTGGTTATAATTACCTAAATTGGATTAATTGGTAATAATATAATCTAATTTGAATTTTAAAAAAATTAAAATATAATTTATCCTTATAAATAAATTATATGAAAAACTACTTTTGAATTTAAATCTGATATTTTTCACTATTTATCTAAAAATGAAGTTTCACAGAAGAATACCAAAAATTATCCCTAATATAATTTTGATATTATAAATTAAGAAATGAAGTTTATTTTATCAACTTAAATTCCTAAATGTGTATAAAATTAATTTCATTATTTTTCTGAGAAGGACTTGAAAAGTAGTTTATTTGAGAAAATAGTATTTTTTAAACATATAAAGATTTTACAAAAATTATATCTTTTGTTATCAGTATGTTTTATTTATATAAAAAAATTATAAAAATAATTTATAGTTAGTTATTACTATTCATATTACTTTGTTTAACATCTACGTTATAATGATCTCATTTAAATAATTATAACAATAAAATGATGTTTTGTAAAAACATCAGTATTGCATGTATCGTATTCCAAGTAAAAGTTTTGTGTAATGTATTCCATGTAGATGTTATATATAATGTACATAAAGTAGATGTTACTTGTGAAAAGAATGTTTGACTAAGTTCATTTCAATACATAAATGAAAATTTAATTTATTCAAAAAAAGGTCTATAAAAACTTGAGGTGTTAATTTCTACACCCCTTAAAATGAATTTCACCCTAGAAATTAATCACTTGGGTAAAAAAATGAGAATAATTCTGCTTCATCACATCCTCATGTTCCCATATAGATTCCTCTAACTGGTGATTTCTCCATAAAACTTTGACTAGGTGAGTGGTCTTGTTTCGTAGAACTTTCTATGATCGATTAAGAATTTCAGCTGCTTGTTCCTCATAAAAAAGATCACGCTTCAATGGTATGACCTTTAAGTTCAGTACATGTGAAAGGTAAGGTCTGCACTTTCTTAGGATAGATACATGGAAAACGTCATGGAATTGAGAGATATTTAGAGGAAGTGTCAAGCGATAGGCTAGCATCCCGATACGATCAGTAATCTCAAAGGGATATATATACATGGGGCTTAGTTTTCCATTATTCTGGAATCTCATAACATTATTCCAGGGTGATATTCATATATTTTTTTCACTAACATCAAATTCTATTTTATGCTGATGATTATCAGCATAAATTTTCTTCTGACTTTGAGCTGGTTTGATATTCTTCTAAATGGTTCTAATCTTCTCTGCTGTTTCATCATCAATCTCAGGTACCAATAGCTTTGTTTCTCCAACCTCATCCCATCATATATGATCTCTACATTTCTTCCCATAGAGGGATTCATATAGTTCCATATGAATTCTTGAGTTAAAGTTATTGTTGTAAGAAAACTCAACTAGAGGAAGGTGTTGATACCAAAAACCTTTTAAATCCAAAGAACAAGATTTGAAAATATCATCTAGGGGTTGGCCTGTTCTTTCAGGCTAACCATCTGCATGAGGTTGAAAAGAAGTGTTGAAACTTAATTCTGTATCAAGTGATTATTGAATAAGTTTCCATAACATTGAGGTAAACCTCAGATCCCATTATGATACAATGGAATTTGGTACTCCATGCAACCTTAACACTTATTTAATGTATAAACTGGAAAGATGATCTGGAGAGAAGTATTCTCTGATAGCGATGAAGTGTGCTGAATTAATACGATGATCGACTACCACCCATATAGCATTAAACCCTTTAGAGGTTTTGTGTAGTCCAACAAAAAAATCCATAGTGATGTTCTCCCATTTCCATTCTGGTAAGTGAAATGAATGCAAAATCCCCTTTGACTTTTTTATTTAAACCTAAACTTGTTGGAATACCAAGCATCGAGATCCAAACTATGTGATATCTTTATTCATGCCATCCCACCAGAATTATTCTTTACAGTGTCTATACATCTTCATACATCCGGGATAAATAGAGAATGAAAAATTATGAGCTTCCTCTAACATCTCTTTCTACAAATATGGTATGTTAGGAACACATACATAGTTCCAAAACATTATCATTCCATCCTGATCAAGGTTAAACTCAGGAACATTTCTAACTTTCTTTTGTAGCTTTTCATCTCCCTTCTAAACCTCCTTAATCTTCATTTGGACATAGGGTTGATTATTCATTTGATAAAGATAATATTTTCCCCTTCCTTCAGGATTTCGAGATCCATCATTTGAAAATCCATAAATATTGGATCTTTTGTGATCATCATAATTGATAAGCTATCATGATACTTCTAACTCAAAGCATTAGCCACCTTGTTCGCTTTACCATGGTGGTAATGTGTTGAGCAGTCATACTCATTTATCAACTCTAATCATATTCTCTGGAAGATGTTCAAATCATTCTATTTGAATATATATTTCTATCTTTTATGATCGGTATATATATCACACTTTTATCTATAAAGATAATTCCTCCATATTATTAATTCAAAAATTACCACTACTAACTCTAAATCATGATTTGGGTATTTTTTATCAGGAATATTCAATTTTCATGAGGAATATTCTATAACCATGTTATTCTATATAATAAATCATCCCAATCCCTTCTTGGATGCATCACTATAGATTACAAACCCCTATCTACTATAGGGTAATGTAATAATAGGTTCACCGACTAACCTTCTCTTCAGTTCCCTGAAATTTTACTCACATTCATCTATCTAGAGGAACTTGACACCATTCCAAGTTAACTTGGTTCAAGGATTAGATATTCTAGAGAAATTTTCCATAAACTTTAGATAATATCTTGCTAATCCACAAAATATACAGATCTCAGTCATCATGGTTGTTCTAGGAAAATATTTAATAGCCTCCGTCCTTGATAGATCTACTACTATACCTTTTCTTGAGATTATGTGACCTAAAAATGAAACCTTTTGTATCCATAATTCACACTTTAAAATTTTCATACATATTATCCTTCCTTTGGTTCTTTAGTACAATTCTCATGTTATCTTCATGCGTTTCCTTTCTCTTTGAATATATAAGAATATCATCTATAAAGGCTGCCAAAAACTGATCAAGGTAATATTTAAAGACTCTATTCATTAAATACATGAAGGTAGAAGGGGAGTTAGTAAGACCAAAAGGCATCACTATATATTCATAGTGTGCATACCTTGTATGGAATGTAGTCTTGGGTATATCCTCTTTCTTGACCCACAATTAATGATATACATAATGAAGGTCAGTCTTAGAAAAGTATTCAAATACAAGGAGTTGATCAAATAAGTCATCAATATGGGTAAGAGGATACTTGTTCTTTATTGTGATCTTATTTAACTCCTAATAATTAATGCAGAGTCACATTGATCCAAAAATAAGGTTTTCTTGGACTTATTTATTTATCACAACTCAATCAGATATATTATATAAGGATTCAATGAAATTCATGTGGAAGCTAGTATAAATTGTATTGAGAACTCAACTTCATGTTTTGGTGGAATCCTATGCAAATATTTTTAAATACATAAAAAAATTACCAAAAAATGGGTATATCATCGATGTAAAATTTATCCACAACCATTTTAGATAAATAACCCTTTTGAATGGGAATTAAGACCCATACACTAGATTAAATCTCCATAAGAAGTTTATACTTATCGTCACATTTATGGAAGATCATAAGAGGGTTTTATATATCAAATGTAACTTCTATTCCCTAAAAAATAAATTTGGATTTATGTAGATAAATCCAATCCATTCCTAAGATGATATCAAATTCAACCAAATTAATAATGAAAAGATTTGCAGAAATCACATTCCCACAAACTTCAACCAGAGAGGAATCATAAACATGAGATGTAATCATTTTACCGTTAGGGGTTTGAACTACTAATTACACATCTAATTGTTTTGGTGGAATCATAACACCCTTAGAAAATTCCATAGATATGAAAGAGTTGGTAGATCCAGAATCAAATATGACATTAGGAGTTCTAGAGTTGATGGTAAGTGTACCTTTCATCATGTTGTTATCACACCCTTCACAAGAAATAGTTATTGTGTGAGATTTCCCCTTGACCCTTGACTTAAGAGGTTCTTGATGTCGATCATCATCACCAAACCTTGGTTTTAGGAAGTGGCTAGCATAATTCCCATTCTCCTTACACTTGTAGCACTAAATCGAGTGAGGTGCATTCTGTGTCACTTTTTCCCCATTTGCAATGTTAGTTAACTTCTTCCCATCACTTCAACAATCAAATTCACAATAGCCTCACCATCCACACTTAAATCATTCGTTAGATACCTTAATTCAATCTTCACCCTACTTCTTACCACATTTAGAGAATAAAGGTAATCTCATCTTCTTTTCTTCATGGTTTTTATATTTTCCTTCAAACTCCATCTTCCTATTCTTTTCAAAACTATGAGATTGATATGTGATTCCAAACACCATTTAAACCTTGATTCCTCAACACAAAATCTCTTCATATCTACTAAATTATCGTAGGCCAATTCCCTTATGAGACTTGTATTTAAATCACTGAAAAACCTATCAAATTTAATTTTGGTTTGGATGATAATTCATGAAGCATATTACACAAGTCTTGTGAAATTAGCCTCATAGGTACCAACAGACTCATCATCCATTTTATTCAACTCAAGTAACTCTTTATTTATCTTGGTATGAAGAATATAAGGAAATTACTTATTGAACAATAAGTTCTTGAACTCATTCCAATCCATGGATTAAATATCATCTTGCTGCATCGTATTCTTGATTAGAGTCCACCACTGGTCTGCTTCACCTTCTAACTAATAGACAACCAGAATGAATTTCTCATACCCAGAATACTAGATAATAGAGAATATATTATCACTAGTACCGATCCATTGTTCAAAAAAAATTGGATCAGAAGACCCACTAAAAGAAGGTGTAAATTGCCTCATGAAAGAATCAATATAATGTTGTTATATCCTTTTCTCATTTGGAAGTCCACCATGATTCAAATCTTGGGAAATCAATATGAGAATAAAAATGAGGTTTTTCATTCCAAATTCCATAGCATTTAGTTGATTAGGAGGAAAATCATTTCATTATCTGTCACAATCACCATTAATGTGGTTCCTTCAGGTTCAAACCATTAGCTAAAACCAAAAGCATAGAGTAGGAAATAGTTCTAATAATGAGGAACCACATAATCCTGAAAATTCACTTATAGAATATCTATGTTATGAAACCTTCATTAATATATGACACCTCAATTTTATACTATTTTATTCATATCTATACTATTTTTAAATCTTTCATGATGGTTCGTGAAGAGTTTGTGAATTCGCAAAGCATATCCCCTGAGAGTGTCAAACCATATGTGCAGAAAGATCCATTTTTGTGTACCTGATTACTCCTATTCAGGGAAAAAACATCTTATAGGACTTTTTACCCCTAGGTACATATATTCCAAATCCACATCCACTTGTAGTATCCAAACATGGATATATTGATAGGAAACCACTTACTCTATCCTTCACCAAAATTCTAGGAAATTTTTGTTGGAACCATGGATGTTCTGTGCATGAATTGGAGTATGGTTTGTGTTTGTTTTCAATCCTCAGTGGAAGTTTAGCACATGTACCATCAAAGTGATCATATAGTTCAATCAGACAATAGTATTGAAGATGGCGCCGTTTCCAAGTGTTTTCCAAAATTTTGGGCCTCAAAAATTGAAATATGGAGAAATGTGTTTTTGGCAAAGAAACTTGTACGCCGAGGCCTTTGAGGCTTGGAAACTTGCGCACTTGATGCTTTTTAGAATGAGAACATGAAAATATGGAAAAGGAAAGAGGGTCGCACAAGTATTGGTTTGGTCGCGCAAGTGACTTGCTCGCTGTGAAAGGACTTGTGCGCCGGTACCTTAGAGGATTGGAAAGTTGTGCGCCATTTGACCATCTTGTTTTGATCATCAAAATATGGAAAAGTAAATATGGGCGCCCAAGATTATAAGTTGATCGCGCAAGTGTCTAGGAGGACAGAAGGGTTGTGCATCGAGACTTGCGCGCTGAGAGAAGAATTGCGCACCGCCGCGCAGGGTATCCAAATGCCTATAAATATAGGACCACCCCTCCTCATTCAACACGAACTTTGGAATTGAATAAATTAAGAGATCCCGTCGCACAGGTGTTGAAGTCGCACAAGTGTTGGTGGGTCGCACAAGGTGGAGTAGCACAACAGTTGTTTGCTGCCCATCCAGTAGTCGTGCGAGTGATTTGGTGATAGTTGCACGCCAGAATTGAAGTTGCACAACAGGTTTCCATTAGGTTTCAAAATCGGCTTGAGTTGAAAAGAAGTTGAGTCGCGCAAGTTTGGATTTAAAGAAGACTGAATCATGCAAGTGTTGAAGGTGGACTTACGCGACAGTTATAACTTGCGCACTGTCCTTGAAAGTTGGCACCACCTTGGAGTTGCGCGCCAAGTGCTGTTGAGGCTTTCCGGTTGTCTTGGTGCTGCATGAAAGCTATAAATCAGTTCACGGGTGATAGTTGGACTTCAACAAAGCATCCACATAATGCAGAGGATGCATTCATTGAGCAATGATGAAGAGACCTTCACGTCTATAAACTGAGTGGGACTTCACCAACAGTAGTGAGCCAGGGGGAGTCAACGGGAGTGACCCAAGGGACACAGTGAGCTATCCCTGAACAATTGTAAAGGCAGTGAGCCTGGGACATAGTGAATGTGCCCAAACCTTTGTAATTCACAACTAGTGAAGAATAGTGGAATTTGGTATGCCCAACAACTTGTCAGCGTATGCTCCTTGGACGTAGCCCTTAGCGGTGAACCAAGTAAAATTTGCTGTGTCATCTCTTTGCATGTGAATGTTTCATTACAGATCATATTATTCATACAGGTTTAACTAGTTCCTACCAACGTGGGAAAACTATCCTCAGTTTAAAAGAAAAATTTGTCACCCTGATTCACCCCTCCCCTCTCAGGGTGCCCCAGGGTCCTACAAGTGGTATCAGAGGGTAAAGGTTTACTGGGGTTTGGTCTGTCACTTACCGTTATGGACCATACAGCTAATGTTAGAGGAGTCTCTATCTTTGATGGAAGTAATTTCCAAATCTATAAGAACAAAATGAGATCTCATATAAGATCTCTTGGAATGGAAGTTCTGTTTTCAATGTACAAGGAATACAAGTCACTGATCCAACAGGCATGGCTATGACTGACACAGACAGGAAAATTATTGATGCAGATGCTAAAGCGCAAAATGCACTCACCGCAGCTCTTTCTGATCAGATCTATCTAAAAGTGATGAATTTCACCTCAGAAAAATCTATCTGGGATAAAATTGAAAACATTTATGAAGGAGATAGCAAAGTGAAGGAGGCGAAACTTCAAGTGCTGCACAATAGGTTCGATGATTTGAAGATGCATCCTGATAAGAATGGAGACTCCTTCTTCAATAGAATTACTGAAGTGGTTGGAGAAATTTGGGACCTAGGATAAGAAATAAAATATGTTGACATTGTGAAGAAAATATTGAGATGAATTACACCCCTGTACAATGCAAAGATGTCAGCCCTTGAGGAAAGAGATCTTTCGAAACTTTCTCTGGATGATCTTCTGAGCAGCTTGGTAGCATATGAAATGAGAGTCAAACCATAAGATGCTATGACTTGTGTGAGAAAGGAAATAGCATTCAAGGCCATGGATAAACTAAAAATTTCAAAAGATATTAGTGGTGAAGATGAATAAGAAAAATAAATTCTTTCTCTCATTGCAAAGAAGTTCCAAAAGGGAAAAGGGAAATTCAAAGGGAAGTTACCTCTTGCATGTTTTCATTGCAGAAAAGTTGGGCACATTTCCTCTCAGTTCTTAAGAAAGATCAATGATGAAGATAGTGAAGATTAAAGCTTTGAAAAGCCTCAGATAAGGTTCTTCAAAAAGGGAGACTTCAAATTTGGGAAGAAAATTCAAAGGAAGAGTTTTGTCTGTGAAGAGGAAGAAGATGATAATGAATTCTGTAATGAAGATGAACCAGAATTTAAAACTGGGAACCATGCTTCCATGATGGCCACTGTTGAAAAGTCAGAAGATACTGGTGGAGAAAAACAACTAAGAACTTGTGTAGATCCTTAGATGCAACTTAAGGATGTGGTTAGTAAAATTAAGACTAAATGTAAGAGTTTCAATAAGTGGAAATCAATTGTAGAAGAATCAAATGAATACGTTGATCAACTTGAAGTTGAAATTGAATGACTAGAAGAATTTGTGAAGGTACAGTCTAAAATAATTGAAAGTAATGATGGTGTTGTGGATTTGAAGCTGAGAATTGAAGAGAAGGAAAAGGTCATCAATGACCTCACCTCCATACTAGATGAAAAATCCAAGACTGTTGAGGGTCTTGAGGAGGAAGTTGTTAATCTTATGAGTAAAATTGAGACTGAATAAATTCCAAAATAATCGAGGAAGAAAATATAGTTTGGAAGATTCTCAGATGCAGAATTATTGGAAAGATCCAAGTGTGGTTTAGATGGGGTTGGAAAAATCTTGAGTGATCAAAGACCTGCTTGCATGGGAAAGAGTGGAATTGGCTCTGAAGATGAGACATCAACTGCTGGAAGTGAAAAGATCCAAAAGAAAGATAAGATCAAAGTTGAACATGTTGAAACGTTGCCTAAAGTGCTGAAAAAGGAACCCTCAATCCAAACTAAAAGGAGAACTGAAAATTATCCTCAAACATTCAGAAATGAAAGACACTCTAACTATTCTCCCAAGGAAGAAGGTATGAGGAGAAATTCAAGTAAGAAGACATTTCCTCTCATGAAGTGTCAGTTCTATGGATATCTGGGCCATACCATGTCTTATTGCGAAGAGGCAAGAAGCTATCTGAATGGAGAAGATATAGAAGTTCACCAAAGGAGAACAAATTCATATCCTAATTCTTATAGAAGAAACAATTTCTATGGATATTGTTATCTTTGTTCTAACTTTGGTCATAAGGCTGCTAATTGCAGGCAGATAAGGGACATGGACACCTCATACCGAAGTTCAAGACAAGTCAAGTCTCATTAGAAAGACAATGTTGCTCTTTGAAATAGGTTTTCTCCTCTCAAAGAAGATTTCGACTATGAATAACCTGGGTATGCGGAAGAGATAATTGAACGGTCATCAGTTCTATATACTCAATCCAATGTTTCATGGAAGGAAAGGAAGAAGATTGAGAAATCCAACCTTGCAGAGGTGGCCCTCAAAGCTATAAAGAACAACAGTACCTGGATTCTGGATAGTGGTTGTTCATCTCATATAACAGGTAATGCCGGCCTGTTAACGGATATCAAAAGGAAGGTTGATGGTACAATACGATTTGGTAATGATGGAGCTCTAAAAATCAAAGGGAGTGGAAGTACTGAATTAGCTAATGGAGAACTAAATAAGACTTTAGTCCTTTATGTAGATGGCCTACATCATAATCTCCTCAGCATGAGTCAACTTTGTGACTCGGGACTTATAGTTACTTTTAATCAGAAAGGACGCACTATCAAGGGAAAGACAGAAAATTCACTTATGAAGGGATTCAGAACAGAAGGCAAATTTTATTAGGTTGATAGTGAAGAAAATATTTGTTACATGACTGTTGAAGAAGAAAACAATTTGTGGCATTTTATACTGGGACACATCAATCAACAGGACATGGATAAAATATCAAAATTATGGATTTTCATGGACATTCCTAACCTGAAGCGTGAACGTGAAAAATCTTGTGATGCTTGCATTCGTGGAAAGCTAGTCTGCAGTTCATATTGGCCAAAGAAGAAAAGGGAATCTCACCTTCTTGATTTGATTCATACAGATGTATGCGGGCCGATAAATGTTGCTGGAACTCATGGAGAAAGGTAATTTGTCCTTTTCATAGATGATTACAGTAGAATGGCATGTGTCATGGTAATTCACACGAAATTACAAGTCCTTGACTGCATGAAAACATATCGGTGAATCTCCGAGAATGATACCGGACAAACTATCAAAGTGTTGCGATCTGACAATGGAGGGGAATACACATCCATTGAATATGAAAATTATCTAGAGAAGCATGGGATACAACATGAGGTAGCTGCTGTGAGAACTCCTCAACAAAATGGAGTTGTTTAACGGAGGAATCGACATGTGAAAAACATGGAAAGAACTATGAAAATTGAGAGTCACATTCCACGACATTACTAGAAAGAGTCTGTTCAAGCTGCAGTGTATATTCAAAATCGAACAGGACTCTATATGGGTGAGATGAAGACACCATATGAATTGTGGCATGGAAGGAAGCCCTATTTGAAATACTTTCATGTTTTTAGAATCAAATGCTTCATCAGAAACAAAGAAGGAAATCAAGAGAAGTATGATGACAATGTAGATGAAGGAATTTTCCTCAGATACTCAATGAACAGTAAAGCCTAAAAGTGTTTCAACAAGAGATTAAGAAGGATTGTGGAAAGCGGTGATGTTAAAATAATTTAAGAGAAAACCACAAATGCTTCAAGGATGTCATATGATAATGTGAGAGAAAGTGAAGAATAAATTGAACGTGGAGAAAATACAAATACAGAAATAGATGAAGCTGTACAAAACACTCAGTAGTCACATCAAGATGTTGACTTAGAAGAAGAATCTGAAGAAGAAATTGAGGCTGGAGAGAATGAAACTGAACCACATAGAAGAAATTGTAGAGATGAGATTGATCCATCCAATATAATTGGGGACAGGAGTGCCCCCACTCAAACAAGAAGAATGCGGAATAACATGCAATCTACATTTCTATCTGTTGTGGAGCCATCCTCATTTGAAGAAGCTGCAAAGGATGAATCATGGATGAAATCCATGAATAAAGAATTAGATCAGATTGAGAAGAATCAGACATGGGATCTTGTCCAGAGACCCGAAGGTCACAATGTGATTGGGGCAAAGTGGATCTTCAAAAACAAGTTTGATGAGTGTGGAAGTGTTATCAGAAACAAGGCACGATTGGTATGTTAAGGATACTCTCAGATTGAAGGTGTTGATGTTGAAGAAACCTTTGCTCCAGTGGCTAGATTGGAGTCAAT
This sequence comes from Viscum album, assembly GCA_963277665.1. Taxonomy (NCBI): domain Eukaryota; kingdom Viridiplantae; phylum Streptophyta; class Magnoliopsida; order Santalales; family Viscaceae; genus Viscum; species Viscum album. The sequence goes on along the minus strand of OY728158.1, from coordinate 1,191,228,156 downwards.
CATACTTTTCCTTGCCATGGAACTCCAAAGAGGATATAAAGTATACTAGATGGATGTCAAGACAACATTCTTGAATGGTGTACTGGAAGAAGAAGTCTATATTGAACAACCAGTGGGTTTTGTTCTTGATTCTGATGAAACAAAAGTCTGCAAACTGAAGAAAGCTCTCTATGGTTTGAAGCAGGCACCACGAGCATGGTATTTCCAACTGGACTCGTATCTCAAGAAACTGGAATTCAAAAGAGGTGGAGTAGACCACAATTTGTATGTAAAGAATTCTCCAAGAGATCAATTCACGGTTCTAGTCTATGTTGATGAAATTATTTTTTGTGGTAGCAAGAAGAAATCAGTGGCCAAATTTTCCAATCACATGAAATCAGATTTTGAAATGTCTATGATTGGGGAGCTCACATATTTCTTGGGGCTGCAGGTGACTCAAAAGAAGGATTACACTTTCATTTCACAGGAAAAGTATGCAAGAGAGCTGCTGAAGAAGTTTAATATACAAGATTCCAAACCAATGTCCACTCCAATTGCAGTTGGAACTAAACTTGGAAAACATAAGGATGGGACCTCTGTAGATCCCACCACACACAAGAGGATCATTGGGAGCCTACTGTACCTAACGGTGACACGGCCAGATATTGTCTTTGCCACATGTCTTGTAGCCCACTTTCAGAGTAATCCAAAGGAGGAATATATGGAAGTAGTAAAAATAATCATGAGATATATTCAAGGGACTCACAATTGTGGCTTATACTTTGCTGTAAGAAAGAACAATAAATTATCAGCATTTTCGGATGCTGACTGGGCTGGCGATGTTTTGGACAGAAAGTCCACCAGTGGTGGTGCATTATATATTGGGAATAAATGTGTTGGCTAGTTGAGCAAGAAACAAGAAAGTACTTCTCTTAGTACTGCTGAGGTTGAGTATATCTCTGCAACAAAGGCATGCACTCAACTGCTATGGATGAAGCAGAAATTGACAGATATTGGTGATGTGGTGAAGCAACCAATGGTTATTTACTGTGATAATAAGAGCGCAATTGATCTTATGAAGAATACTGTTCAGTATTCTCGTAATTGAAATCAGGTATCACTTAATCAAAGAGAAAGTTGATCAAGGCATGATTAGAATGGATCATGTGGGAACTAATGGGAAAGTGGCTGATATCCTGACCAATCCACTGTCAGTGGCTGTGTTTAAGAAGCATCGGTTGAACCTCGGTGTTCAGCCACCTCCCAGTGCATAAGGAGGTTACGCAATACCCCTCTCCCCAGTTTTGTTAACTGTTTTTTTTGTTTATGGATGTGATGCAGGTTTGTGGGGGAGATACTATCCAGGGGGTGTGGTTTGAGCTGAACAATGAACTAGTACTGGTCTTTGGGTTTATTTCCAATGGGGGATAAAGGAATAAATTTAGAGTCAGAGGATGAGAAGAAAATCAGGAACTTAGCGAACAGGGCGACTTTGATAATTCCAAAACACGGGATCCCAATTCAAGCCTCATCTATTTTTTTCTACACCGAGCACTTATCACTTAGACTTAGGGTGTTGGCTGAGTTGATTATTGCATTTTTTGGTTTCCATGTGGATCTATTGAATTTATTTGCTGATTGCCAACAAACCCAAAGGGGGAGATTGTTGGAACCATGGATGTTCTGTGCATGAATTGGAGTATGGTTTGTGTTTGTTGTCAATCCTCAGTGGAAGTTCAGAATGTGTACCAACAAAGTGATTATATAGTTCAAGCAGACAACAGTATTGAAGATGGCCCTGTTTCCTAGTGTTTTCCAAATTTTTGGGCCTCAAAACATGAAATATGGAGAAATGTGTTTTTGGAAAAGAAAATTGCGCGTTGAGGCCTCGAAGGCTTGGAAACTTGCCTTCTTGATGTTTTTCAGAATGAGAACATGAAAATATGGCAAAGGAAAGAGGGTCGCGGAAGTATTGGTTTGGTCGCGCAAGTGACTTGTGCACCGTGAAAGGACTTGCACGTCGGTACCTTAGAGGATTGGAAAGTTGCACGCCGTTTGACCATCTTGTTTTGATCATCAAAATATGTCAAAGTAAATAGGGGCTCCCAAGATTGGAAGTTGGTCGCGCAATTGTCTAGGAGGACAGAAGGGTTGTGCGCCGAGACTTGCACGCCGAGGGAAGACTTGCGCGTCGCCGCACAGGGTATCCAAATGCCTATAAATAGAGGACCACCCCTTCTCATTCAACACAAACTTTGGACTTGAAGAAATTCAGAGCTCCCGTCGTGCAGGTGTTGAAGTCGCGCAAGTGTTGGTGGGTCGCGCAAGGTAGAGCAACACGACAGTTGTTTACTGCCCGTCCAGTAGTCGCGCGAGTGATTTGGTTATAGTTGCACGCCAGAATTGAAGTTGCGCGATAGGTTTCCATTAGGTTTCAAAATCGGTTTGAGTTGAAAAGAAGTTGAGTCACGCAAGTTTGGATTTAAAGAATACTGAATTGCGCAAGTGTTGAGGGTGGACTTGCACGATAGTTATAACTTGCGCACCGTCCTTGAAAGTTGCGTGCCGCTTTGGAGTTGCGCGCCAGGTGCTGTTGAGGCTTGCCGGTTGTCTTGGTGCTGCACGAAAGTTGTGAATCAGTTCACTAGTGATAGTTGGACTTCAAAAAAGCATCCACATAATGAAGAGGATGCATTCATTGAGCAATGATGAGGAGACCTTCACATTTATAAACTGAGTGGGACTTCACCAACAGCAGTGAGCCAGGGGGAGTCAACAAGAGTGACCTGAGGGACGCAGTGAGCTATCCTTGAACAATTATAAAGGTAGTGAGCTTGGGACAGAGTGACTATGCCCGAACCTTTGTAATCCACAACTAGTGAAGAATAGTGGAATTTGGTATGCCTTACAACTTATCGGCGTATGCTCCTTGGACGTAGCCCTTAGCGGTGAACCAAGTAAAATTTGTTGTGTCATCTCTTTGCATGTGAATGTTTCATTACAGATCATATTCTTCATACAGGTTTAACTAGTTTCTACCAACGTGGGAACAAGATCCTTAGTTTAAAAGAAAAATTTGTCACCCTGATTCACCCCTCCCCTCTCAGGGTGCCCTGGGGTCCTACAATTTTCCTATACATTTCTTTATCCTTAAGATTATCCTTAGACATATCCTTAGGGATCTCACTAAGGGTTTCTCATCCTAGATTCTAATGGTTAACTAAAAAATTTCTATGATACCAATTATAATGATCTGGTCATGACATAAATTAACATTACATAAATTTTTCAAAATACTTAAAACATTATACAAATAGACACCCAAAGACCGTACATGTCTAGTGCCATTGGAAACATGGAAACATAAAAACCAATACATAAGTGAGCTAAATTATCTCCCACTAGGTTCTTGTTGACTACCACCCTTCTTAGAGACATAAAAAATAATACATATGATCATAACTTGGGGAAGGAAACATAACAAGGGGTGAGGTAAAATGATTAGTAATGGTAAACAAGGGAGATATGTAAGCATAATCATGAGAATAAGGGTACTTGAACATGATCAGTAAAAATATAAGATCATAACCTGTATATCAAGGATTATATACATGATTCATGGAATAAGTATTGGAAGTTCATTAGAGATGAATCATTAGGAAATAAGAAACATAAGCCATGAAAGTATAACAAAGGAATAAAACATGGAATTGTTGAAGATGCATAAACATATAACATGATTCTCAGTATCCAATCCATCAGGTCCAAGACCATCTTGGTTGTATGGGTTCAATGCCCATACCATCTTGGTAGTCATGGTTCACTCACACAAACATCTTAGTAGTATTTTTTCACTCCTAATACCATCTTGGTTGTCATGGTTTACTCCCATGGCCACCTCAGTAGTCAAGGATGACTCTTGGGACCATCTTAGTCTATCTCATGAGATCTAAATCTTTACCCAATGCATTGGAGGGAGATATAGGTCCCACCAATTAGATTATGAAATCATAAATACATGTTCCAAAATATCATAAATAATAATATCATAACCCATGAAATGAAATGGGTATCATAAATGTGTAATCATATCATAACCTATAAAAAAATATAAGTTTCATAATCATTTCATCAAAAGAATATCCCGTGAAAAGAAGAAGGATTCAAAAGCATATAACCCATGAAAGAGAAATGATTTTTGTAAAAATCATACCATAAAAACAAAATCAATTCAGAGAAATAATATGAATGGAAACATTGAATAATTTCTCTATAAATTCATGAGTAACCCCAATGGATGTTATCCTAGATAGGAATTTTTTTAAATATCTTTTAAAAACATTTCTTAAGAAAAATATCCTTTCTTAATTGAAAAATGCCTTTTAAAACATAAAACCTTTTTGAAACCTTTTTATTTAAAAATATCTTTTAAAACTCATAAATTTTTCCTTTAAAACAATAGAACATTTTTAATTTTTTTTGAGAACATGGTTTTTGAAAAAAAATAGGTTTCTGACCGAAGAGGGAAATACGATCAGATATTTCTTAAAAAAAATTTCCTAATTATATTAAGTACCAAAGAGTGATAAAATAGAACTAATACATGGATATATCCTGAATAAACAGTGTATAAGGAAACTCATGAGTGTTCTTGAGAGATATCTCATAATATTTCATCAATGAAGAATTATCATTATCAATCTCAAAAAGCGAAGAAATTATTTCAAAAAAACTCTTACCAATTGGTCACCTGGGATCATAATATCCATGTGGGAAATGGAAATTACATGAATCATAAAATATCATTAAAAAAATATATTTATGATGAAAATTTTAAAATATAAGTATATTCAACTTGAAAAATAATTTAGATGCATAACAGAACATGTGTCTCAAAGAAGGAAAATTAAGACAAAACCATGTTTTTGATTTGGTAACTTTTGAAACTTAAAACCCATTAAAGAAATATCATAAAATGGATATGTAAATAACCATAAATTTAAGTTTTATAATCATTTAATACATCTATGGGTAGTATACACACCACACAAAAGGAATAAGTTGTGAATAAAGCATGTATCTCACAGAAATAAAAAGCCATATGAAATTCCCCTTACCTTGTGTCTTGACTCCTGTCGTATTCATTCAAAAAACATGTATAATAAATATAAATTAATTATAAATATTTTATATAACCATATTTTTATATCTAATACCATATATTGTTTTATTATTACTTCATATTACCCTCTTGTTAACAATCATATGTTAAGGTTTCACTTCGGGTAATATTCGCTTTATTCTTGGCGTGTGTCTTAATTTGTTATATATTTGGTCCTTATAATTTATATAATGATTTAAAAAATGTATAACCTGATATAAATATCATTCATATCAAGTATATGTGTATTATAATAATATATATAATATATATGTATGAAATAGAATACACCGTTCATGGAGACGATATTGAGTATGTATGCATGAATGCTATTTTAGTTTAATTATCATATTGAAAGAAAAAAAGTAAAAGAAATATATATTTATATACACATATATATATATATAAAATTGTTCCATTAGATTTATAATATAATATATGTCATATATGTTCACATAAATCATTCTTAATACAATCTATGTATTGTATGAACAAATCATATATCTTTGAGGGAGCAGTAGTCCACACTTCCTCAAATGAAATTATCGTATTAAAAAAATGGAAAGTAAAAAAAGATATGTGTTATAAAAATGAATACAAAAGCTTAAATAAATAATAAATATGATATATGAAATATATAAATAGAGTGTCCATCATAATTTCCACCATGAGAGGTGGTAAAGGAAAAAGGAACAGTCATCATTCACTGAGGGTGTGCTTCGCTGTACATATAAACAATATGTTTGTTACCCATTAGATGGAGGCGTGTGTGATTATAGGTCAAAACCATAGAATAAAAAATACTAGTATATTAGGTATACTGGTGTTTCTACAATAATGGAATAAAGAGAGTGGAGGTGGTGGATAAAGAAAATAAAAAAAGGATCTTGAGAGAAGACGTTACCTCTTAATCGGGTAACTCCTTTTGGTTTGTGCCAAAAGGCTTCCTTGGATTGCTTTATACTAAATGATAGGATTATATAAGGAAGAGAGGGATGTTGTGAAGTGTATTGTGTAGATATTAGTTATATTAATAAGTTTTAGTGGTGTGAATAATAGAGAGATGTGGTGACCTTTTATAGGGAAGGAGGAGGGTCACTCTTATAAATATTTGAAGAGGGAAATCCACCCATGTTTTTCATGATTTAAGTGGATAAAATAATGATAAAAAGTAGTTAAAATGGAGTATAGGGTCGAAATATGGGTATAAAATTATTTTTATAAAAGCTTATAGGTCTTTTTGGTTCATAATGTTATGGGTTAGTCGCTTATTAAGCCCAATTTAATCTTAATTGATGTAATTAATTTTAATCACTTTCACTAATCTTTTTAGTAAAAAAAATATGAAATTATTATAAAATATAAATTATTTTAGTTCCAAATACGGAATAATTTTTTCTAATTTATAATCTCATAAGGGAAAAAAATTAATTTTAAATTAATCCCATTGTCGTGTTGACAACGTAGGTTTTTAAATTAAAAATGATCAAAATTTTGCTATGTTTTTAAATCCAATATCAATGTAAAATTGGTTCTAATTACCTAAATTGTATTAAATGATAAAAATATATTCTAATTAAGATTTTAAACCAAATTAAAATATAATTTTCCATTATAAATAAATTAGATGAAAAATCTATTTTGAATTAAAATCCGGTATTTTTCAATATTCATCCAAAAATGAAGTTTCTTTGAAAAATCACAAAAATTCACCCTAAGAAAATTTTGATATTCAAAATTCAAAAATGTAGTTTATTTTACCAAACTAAATTTCTAAATTCATATAAAATTAATTTTATTGTCTTTCACAAAAGGTTATGAGAGGTAGTTTATTTGAGATAATAGTATTTTGTAAACATATAAAGACTTTACAAAAAATTATATATTTTGTTATAAATATGTTTTATTTATATAAAACCAATAAAAAATAATTTTAATGATATTTATTAATATTAACATTACTAAGTTTAATTGCTAGGATATAATTTTCTCATTTAAATAATTATAACAATAAAATGACGTTTCATAGAATCATCGATGTTGCGTGTGATGTACGCCAAGTCACTATTCAATGTAATGTATGCTAAGCCAATGTTCCAAATAAAATATTCCAAGTTGATGTTTTTTGTGAAAGGAATATTTTACATAGTTAATTATAAGACATAAATGAAAATTTAGTTTATTCGAAAAAATGGTCCATAAAACTCTGTGTGTTACACTCACATAACACTACAATGCCATGAACGATGTGTTCCACATGTCTCAGTAATGAAGATATCATCCATACCCTTCTTATGTGATAGAAATAATAGACATCGATATTTTTGATGATTCATCCATTGAGGAGTATCCAATACAGGTTATGGATCATAGTGAGAAATATATTCGGGGTACGACAATACCATTGGTTAAAGTGCAGTGGTGGCATGGGGTAGATTAGGAGGAGACCTGGGAGAGGGAGTCTAATATGAAATTTTTTTGGTGATAATTATTTTCTAAGACCTCATAATGAATATTTGAGCCACTAAGGGATGAGTTGTTATAAGGTGGGGAGGTTGTAAGATCCCATCTTTTTCTAGGTATATCCCTCCATGAGTTTTTGTTTTCACCTTGGTGATCGAGTCTTTTTCTGAGAAGGAGAGCCTTTTTTGGAGAAAATTACATATTTTTAGGGATGTATTATTGTAAGAATTACTAAAGTCTTGGTAAATGGGTAATGTGTTAACATGGGTTCTTGGTAATTTGAGAAGTTTTAATGGAGGTTCTGGTTGTTTAAAGGAAAAATGAGCTGAAAACCATATTTAGAACATTTTCATGCCATGAAAAGTGATTACACATCGTGTAATTATTTGTTTGTTTTAATAAAATAAATCCTAGGTGATGGGTTTTTTCTGTGTATTCCCTTAAAAATATTTACATGATGTGTAACTACATTACACTCCATGTAATTCCCTAGGCTTCTATTTTCAATATGATGTGTGGCTGACTTTTAAGTTTGTTCCACTCTAGGTCCCATATCCTTGACCCTAGGTTATCCTTCAGGCGAGTTTAGAGTGTCAATCCTCCTTCTGAACTTCCCACTTGTGTGATAAATCCCTAGTAAGTGGTTTTGATCCTTTCCTTACATATCTCCCTTGGTCTCCCACCATTATGGTGAATCCCTTGAATGATTATGTTGTTGGTTTTGATCTTGATCAGTTTTTTATCTAGGAACCTCTTTAAAATATTTTGAACCTTCATTCTCATGGGAATTTTCCATAGGAAGTGTTTTTTCTTCTTAGTTTAAAGACGAGTGTCTAAATCATAACCCTATGGGTTGGATGTTGTCATGTTTATGAAATATTGTGATTGCACCAATGTAGCATGCACCCAAAAAAATTAAATAAATGAAAGGTTTTATTCATTGAATTCCTTTTTGTTTCAATTGGATTCTAACCTGGATTGTGGCTTCATGTGGGGTGATAGAACCTTTAATATATTTCAATTATCTAATTGATTAAAGTGTGTTTAGATTGACATGTGACCTTAGGTGATTTCTTGATATAAAATCTATAAATTGTTTCTTATTTGATCAATGATATAAATTTTAATCAATTGAGATATAAATGAAATGTGGTATATGAAATATAAATGGTAATTCACATAATTAACCATTTATAGTCTTGATGATATATTATGATATCCATTCTATATGACAGGAATTGTATTCCATGCTGAAATTCTTATATATCAGGCTCGACCCTGAAAATTGCACACTTATATACTATATTTCTAATATTGAGTGGGCTCGACCTAGTCCCATACTATAATTCTTATAGAGAGTGGGCTATTCTCAGTCCCATGTTGTAATTCTTATAGGGATTTGAACTAGATTATGTAATGCTTATAAGGATTTGACCCAAAGTTTTGTGACTATACCAAGGTTATATAGTGGTGGTTGGTTTGGTTGTAAGACATGCTCTGAGATATTCTATCATGGAACCTTTTTAGGTTATATTACCTTGTTTATATGGTTTTTGTTGGCATGGTCGTAATACATACTTAGAGTTATTCCACCATGGAGCTAAATAAGGTTGTTGTTGTATTTTATTTATTATTAAATTAATTAATACACTTGTTATATACATTATTGGAGACATCACTTATGAGACTGGTATGTTTAGAAATGGTGGTTTTAACCTACTAAGTTATAATCACACCCTATTTGGGATGCCTTTTGGCACCCGAGCAGATTATGTGGATTCTTGTTTGGACAATGGTAATGGACCTTGCTATTGATTTCTTGTTTCCTGTATTGGAAGGAGTTTGGATTTGGTATTGTCGTGCTGTTTGGGATGGGGAATTTTGAGTCTTATTTGAGTTTGGTTTTATTTTACTTATATTGTTTCTAGAAAGTCATTTAGTAACATTCTAGAAAGTCATTACATTATTCCTTTAATATTTTTTGTATTATATAGTTTTTATTTATTATTTCCTTCCTCTATGTCAATGTATTTATATATTTTGTTTATATGGTTTATTTTATATTTCTATGACACTTCATTCTAGGAGATATAGTCTCCCCATTATACACTTCACATACCCTCTACTAGCCAAAAACCTATAGTGTACATGGAGGTGTTCTTGAGGTCTAGTAACCAACCTTTCTTGGCTACATGAGAGAGTGCTGGATAGAGGGATGTTACTCTGATTTTGATGATGCTGGGAAAATATTCATGGACTCATTGGTTGTATTTTGGTAAGAAAATTATTCATGATTGGTGATGATTCCTGAAAAATGGTTATGGATTCATCTAATGGAATTTGATGTCATGCTTAGACATTTCTCTTTGATTATGTGATAGTTTTTTATGTTGTTCTTAAATGAACAAGACATGTGTTATGGGGGAAACATTATAACAATGTTTGGAAGATAAAATAAGGACATGAAATATGAATTTCATATTTCATGAAGAAAAGTAAATTTGAAGTTTCCATGATAAAAGAAATTATTTATGCATTCTGAAGAAGAAGGATATGTGTGTGATGTGGGTGGGAATTTTTGATATTGATTATTCTACACATAGAATATAATTTATTGGATACTAAAAAATATTGGGCCAACTACACAAGCCCTAATGATTTTTCACTCAACTACTCATAGGGGGACCCAAGGGGTTAACCCCCATGGGAGTGCCTACCCAATGATGCAGCACAAAAGACATAAGTATAGTGCCCACAATTCATAGTTGGGCTCGTGTATGAAGCCCATTGGTGTGAAACCCTAGAGTCACATATATTTTGGGCCAAAATACCATGGGGATATAGCTTGGTGAGGTTTCTATATTTGGAATGGGTGATGAACCCTATTGATAGCTCAACTGAACATCAGTCATGACATTTCTATTATACCATAGTGTATATGAGACATGGAGGCCACATGTACTGTTCACCTATCACTAAAAAGTGTGTTATAACATCATTTGTTAGATGAAATCAATCTGTGAAATCTATTTAATCACATGCCATGTGGTTTTAAATAGAAATATCCCTTATAGAGGAAAATTTGGAAAAAATATCATCTTCAACCATCAGCTAGCCATTTTTTGTCCGCACAACCATAAGATAACCATCCACTGTAAGAGCTAGATCCAAACTTGATTACATAAAGAAAAGGTAGTAAAATTATTCTTGCATGCATATGACTATCATTAAGACATCACATGAAGTCATTTTAAGAATAGTAGCTGCCCATGATGCTGATTTCATGTGGTCAACAACTTATAACATTGTGATTTTAAGACCATGTGACCCAAGGGTGACAATCAATGAGGTATCGCCTGATGGCATGCAAACCATCATCATGACATCACATGATGATCCTGGATCATTTGATAGTATGAATTCAGTCTTGATATTGTGACATAAGGATATATGATTTAGAGAATATTTCTTCCACTACAGGATTTATTATCTGAATCATTTGGATGGATGAAGAATATGTCCATCAATACATTGCAATAAGATCACACAAATCACCTATGTTCCACACGATCGAGATAAGTGATCATGTGATTGTATTATTTCCTCAATGATGCTTTTATAAGATGATAATATCACCATTCACGAGATTTTGAGATATTTTTTCAATTGAATAAGTCATCGATATGACATAAAAAATAGAAAAAAACTACATTTATAAATCTTGGAAGAGAAGAGGGTGTTGTTTTTTCTAAAAATAGAAAAATTGAGAGAGCTATTATTAAAAAAGATCATTTATGAGGCATATTTTCATGAATGAAAAGATGGTCACATGATTCAATCACGTGAAGGAAATCTGTGATGCTCTGCCTAGTCTTATAAAGGAGTGAAGTTTCCCTCAGACATGACTAGTGTCTCATGAAGGTCATCTAGCCAAGAACCCATGTGATTCATTCATAAAATGGAAGAAGAATATACATAAACCTCTTATCTCGTGAAGGGGTTGAGATATAAATCCAAATATATAATCTCTTGTCCCACAATGGAACCCACAAACACAACAAACATCATGATAGGTACCTCTCTTGTAGCCTTCACACTTATGTGAAAGAAAGAAGAAAATACCCTTGATAATATATCTTAACTAGAATCTATATTAAGTGAAGGATGTGTGGTACAGAGATAATAGTTTTCATGAGCCTCACTTGTCCATGTAAAGGAGGTAGTGGAATTGTGTGATCACATCACATGAAGGAGGAACAACACCAGTAAACCTTGTCAAGATTTCAGATGAATAAGGTTGCAAGAAAGAGGAGATCCTTAGAGCCACACTTGGATAATGAGAAGGTAATAATAAAAACATGTTCTCCACATGACCTTGAATAGATCATGTGATTCTCATAAAATAGTGAAAATAGAAGAATATATAGGTTTCATTAACCCATGAAACCCATGTGTGCTATACAACCAAGGTACCTTTTTTGAAAAACATCTTCTTCTTTGAAAGGAAAATATAGGAAGAATGTTTTTAAGGGGTAATTTAATTATTTAATATTATATAATAGACTTGATAAGTATAATAAAATGACAAGAACAATATTTTAATGTTATTATGAAATTTATCCATAAAGTTCCATCGAGAATTCATGAAGCAGTACACAGGATGGTGCAAGTTTATTATTAAATGAAATATTATTAAATATAATTGTGTTTATTATATGAATTAATTATTGAGGTTGGGAAGCCACATTAAAATTTTATAAAGTGAGGTAGAAGACAACTTGTATTGTTTTGATAAATGAATCGGTTATTGATTATAACAAAGTAGTGAAGTGGAAGTTGCATATTCCACTTATCGAACAGTAAAATGATGTCATTATTATAATATTGTTGATACAGTAGCATTATAATACCTTTATAAGAATAATAATATTATCAAGTTTATGGAAATACATATAGTTTAGTATAGAGATATTGTTCATAGGATTATTGAATATCATTGAAAACTAGTAGTTCCAGTATAAACAATTCCATTGAAGACTGGTGGTTCTAATATATAGAAAACCACTATTTGAGGAATATTTTTTATTTCCTTCATAAACATTGTGAGACAATTCTAGTAATTTTAAATCACTATATTGATATAATTATAATAGAATGAATGAAACAACCACATGTTGATCATGGGAAGGAGTATCTCATTATACCAAACCTTATAAAAATATATGGGTGATACTATCCCTTTTATTGTCCAGATTGCATGTGTTTATAATTTTTGATATCGTACAACAAATCCATTCTTCTTAACTAGGGAAAATGTTCGAGAGAAAGAGGGGATAATTGAAAAGAAAGTAAATTCAGTAAAAATTTGGGTACATCGATTTACCCCCACTCTATGTGACCCTGATTGATCCATATAATCTATATAAGTGGTACCATAGTGTAGATATTCCATATATTGGATCATAGATTTTTTCCAATTTTTTTAATTATTTATTTAAATTGAAGATTTGATTCTTATTCCGAAGCACCACAGGTGGAAAATTTAATCTCCACTCCCATCGAAGAAAAAATGAAGGTATATTCCCAGAAACTAAAAAATAGGAAGAATATGGATCAATGATATTGATAAAAGTCTCAATAAAAGAAAATAAGGATCTATTCTCTCTTATATAATTATTTATAAATTATTATTATGGAGAAACTAGTTGAAGCTATGGAGATAATATGGAAGTTGATTCTATCAAAATTATTAATGGATTATAATCTCAATTTGAAATATATATAATGAATGTTATTTAAGAAATGATTTAATATATACTTTTTTTATATAAGGATCTTTTTTAAGAAGTATCATATCTTGAAGATGAAGTAAATAAATATGAGGATTTACTTGCAATGAAATTCAAAAGGAGTAATTTTCTCACATACCTCATTGAATAAAAGGGTGAATCTGTGACTAAAAAATATCCATAATTGAATATGAATTGAAATTGGATAGTTATGAGATCACTATGACTAAAAAAATCGGTGAGGTAATCCATGAACTTGAAATACTGTTTAATGTTTCCTTGAATTTATATATTCTTAACATGAAGACAAAACATGTATAGTCAAAGTGCTTGACATGTTAGTGGAAGAAAATGACATGTTTCATGAAGAGTTTTTGCTGAAGAACCATGATCTTGAATATGCACATACACCTCACATTAGTGTATGGAATCCTAATTTTATGTTAAATCCATAAGAATCAAATACCATTAAATCTCTCTAAATTAAGGTAGTAGAATTCTTGAAGAACAGATCAATAGAATGAAAAGTGAATGGGAAGTTAGGATGACATCAATTGATAATTTGATGTTTTCCTTTATAATGAGGTTTCTTTAACTCAAGAATATGTTGATAAATTTAAAGGATACACATGATGGAACTTCCCAATTTGTTGAGAAGATGAATTATTCCACCCAAACAAATGAAGATAGTCAAGCTCCAAGAAGGGATGTTTCTACACAAACTATTGATGAGTCTCATGTCCTTGAAGAAAATCAAATCTATAGAAATAGGGCCTTAATATCATCTCTTGATCAACCTTCCACAAACTCAGGTAATAAGGTAACACATAAACTAGTTAATTATGTTTCCACTAATGAAATATAATCTACTAGTGAAGGTTCAAATCCAAAATCTTAGAAAATGTGGGTTGATATAAATTCTAGAAATCCAACTGAACATCAATTTTGGATACTAGTATGATCAAGAAAAATGACTCCCAAATTGATTCCCCAAAAAGGAAAGGAAAACCAGAAACAATACAGTATTAAATATAGTTAGACTTGTACTATATAGAAAAAAGATATTTTTTGGGTATTATTGGTGCTTTAGAAATTTTGGAATATAGATATTGAATATTAGAATAATGTGTCACCATATAAAAATTATATATGGAAAACGTTTATAGAAACTAGATTTAATGAAATGAATGAACCTGAAAAATTGAAGTAATATACAAAAACGAATAAGAATCTATCTATCAAGAACAAATTTGGTTATCTTGAAGACTTCTGTGATTATTTCAAGATAAGTAGTAACATTTATGATTAGTACTGGTATATTCCATCCATGAACTATACATATATTGATGATTATAAAATACCAAAATACATAAAGAGGAAAACTAAAAAAGTTGAAAAGTTTTCATTGTGGAATAAAAATAAGATGGAAGTTAAGAAAAAGTGTGAAACAAGCTACTCCCAAGAATAATGATAATATAGATTAAAATAATGTCATCTCAACCAAGGAAAAATTATTCTAAAGTGGAAATAGAGATCATACCATGGATAAATATAAACATGACCCCAAAATGAATGGAATATATATAAAATTATATAGAGAATCAATCAATGTGAGAAACCAAAAGATAATATTGATTGAAGATATTATTCGAGAAAATTATGACGAGTTACCAGTGAAAAGTATTAAAAATCATTGAAAAATCCATGTGGTAGATCCATCATAGATTATTTTAATAAACAGTTCTTGATCACTTTTTCTAATCAATTAAAAATTTATAGAGAAATGAAAAATGATTAAGATGAAGCACTATATAGAGAAAAGGCAAAGGGAAAATTGATTGTTCCACCTGAAGAAGAACTAAAATTTCATGAGAAGTTGTAAGCACATGAAAACTCCAGTGACCCAAAAAATTTATGTGTATGTTTTTGATAGACTTGACATAATGAAATTTTTTGTATAACTGCTCTACCATCTCAATGGGAGATGTTTGTAATAGAAAAAATCCCCATGAGAAGCTATTTAACTACTGGAATAAATGAAGATAATCAATCTAAAAAATATGATGGTGAATTAATGTAAAGTGTCTATTCTATCAAGGAAAGATAAAAATGTAAAATTTAATGGAGACACAAGAATGAATAGTCCCGAAAAATTTAGAGCTACAAGGAAAGGAATCTTTGGTTTGAGAGATAATTCTCAGCCCTGTTACACCTATTAAGAAGATCATAGGTGGTGCATCTTATTTCCTTATTAATTTGTATTATTTTTGTTTCTATTGCAGGTAATTAAAGTTGATGTTCATTCTCAACATGATAAATTAGTGAACAAAGTTGAAGACAACATGTTGTAATAATTATTAATGATCTGATAGAAACTTGAATTTCTCCACAATTGTGGATTATCAAAGAGAATATCTTGAAGAATATATGATATAATTTTATAGTCCATCAAATTTAAGGGAGTAAATTCCTTTGAGGGGGATAAAACATAAAGGGGATTATATAAATGCTCATTTATTGAATATCCAGAAATTCATGTCATGCTAATAGAATTTGGAAATGGAGGTAAACCAAATACAATATTTTTCCTTTTTTTGATTATTTCAAATGTGTGAATTAAGGGGGAACATTGGTTGATGAGTAAACTCATATAAAGGGAGAGTAAAATATGTTGGCACATGAAATTTCAAATGTGTTTTTTGAATTATACAGGAGAATAAAATACTTGATAAATCTATTTTATACAACCCCATATCTGAGAAATAATTATGTTATAAGCATGATATAAAATGCATGGTTTTTAATGGACAATATTTAAAACATTGGTTGTATCTCTCTTTCTTTATACACCATGTTATCCCATGTAGAACTAGAGGAGACCATGTAATGGATATTTTCCAAATGAATCATGTGTTACCATCCTTATTTCATAAAAGGGAGACAAAATTTCCAAGTATATTGAAAGGTATAATAAAACCCCAACATTAATCCTTTTCATTTATTGTTAATAAGGGGGAGAAGGGAAATTGAATTTATGGAAATTGTATTGAAAAAAATTCACTAAAATAGATTTAAAAGACCATGTGGATGGGTTATGAGAATTATTGTATTTGTTTTTAATATATAAGAAGGAATCAAAAGTAAATTTATGATGTATTCCTCTATTATTAGTGACTAATGATGGAAAGAGTTTAAGATGTATCAAAGAAGGATGACGGTGATGATGCAAGGAGAATTTTTGTGGACTCATTGGTTTTCATTTGGTCAAACTATTCTTCATGATTGGTTATGATTGTTAGAGAAATGTTATGGAATAATCTAATCTAATTGAATATCAAACATGGAAAATTATCCTTGAATATGCAATGCTTGTTTTTTCTATTATTAAATGACCAAGACTTGTTTTAAGGAGGTCATATTATAACATTGATTGGAAGATAAAATATGGCCATTAAATATGAATTTCATATTGTATGAGGAATATATGGTTTTAATTTTCCATGATAAATGTAATTATTAATGCATGAAGAATAAGAAGGAGATGGTTGTGATGTGGGTTGAAAACTTTGAAGTTGAGTATTCTACACTTATAATATATTTTATAGTATACTAAAATTAATTGGGCCAACCACACAATCCCTAATGGGCTAGATCTTAACCACTCATAGGGGGCCCAAGATTTCAACCCCCATGGGAGAGACTAACAAAAGAGGCAACATGGTATCCAGGATCATAGTTCCCATAAATCACTGGAAGCCCTATGTATAAGCACCATTGGTGCATCATCCTAGAGGAATGTATAGCCTATGTTAGAATCACATAGGGATAGAGCCTGGTGATGTGTGTGTATGTGGAATGAGTTTCTATACCCATAACTGGGTCAACCGAACAACAATCATAGAGTTACTATTATACTAGAGTAGAGTTTGTGGGATTTTTTAATGTGGGATGGATAAGCATTGGGTATTGTTCACCAAAATTTTAAAATTATGTTATAACATCATCCTTCTGATGTGATAAATCAACAATATCTATTAAATTACACCACACTATGTGACTTCAAATAAACTTATCCCATATAATGCATAATTTGAAAAATTTACTCTCCTTATAACTTCATCCACTTGTTGTTTGTCTGCACAAGCTTGAGACAACTAGACACTATAAGATCTTGAGAGAAACATGACTACATCAAGCACTAGCATGAAACATCATCATTCATGCGTACGATTATCACAAGTCCATCCCATGATGTTTTCAAAATAACAATATCATCACACAAATTCGATATCATGAGGTTAGAAACCTATACCATAATGATCTTAGGATTATACGACCCAAGGGAGATATTATGTGAAGCATCACATGGTGTCATGAAGACCATCACCATGAAATTACATAATGATCTTAGATCATGTGATAGTAGTAAGAAAATGTTGTCTCTATCGCATGATGATATATGTCTGTGAGATGTTTTTATCCAATGTAAGAATTATTGGATGAATCATTTAAATGGTTGAAGAAGACATAAATCATAGCATCATAATAAGAGGACATGAAGCACTAAGGTGTTACTTGATCAACTGAAGTGGTCATGAAATATTATGATAACTATGACGATGCTTTGAGAAGTACTGAATGTTGGGATTCATGAGATTTCGAGATCTTTGGGAATTTAATGAAGTCCCTAAAACACCTAAAATATTTGATCAACAACATCTATATAAACTAAGAAATATCATAGAGTGTTGTTGTTGATGAAATCCTAAAAATAGAGGGATCACTCATTAAAATAGATAATTAATGAGATCCCTTATCCTTAATGAAAATAATCTTACGTGATTCAATTATGTGAAGGAAATATGTAAATCTCTACCAAATCTCACGAAGGATTATATATTATTATGAAAAAAACAGTGTCTCATAATGGTTATATTTCCATGTACTAGCATGATTCATTTATGTGAAGGAAAAATAATCCATGGAAACATCTTCACTCATGAAGGGTTTGTGATAACAAACCATGGAAAGCATCTTTTTTCTTGTGAAGGAACCCACAGACACAACCAATGTTACGTGAAGGAAATCCCACATAGCTTTATTGGTAATGTGAAGCAAATAATAAAACCCCCCATTCATATCTCTGGACTAGATACTGTCTTAAGTGGTGGATGTGTGATGTTGGGAGACCATTTAACATGAGGATCAACTGGTCATGTGAAGGATGCAGTGGAATTATGTGATCACTTCACACAAATGTGGACCCGAACATTCGAGCATTACCATGCTTTCACAAGAACAAGGGTTATTGAAGTAGGAGATCCTGTGAACCACACATGTATCATACAAAGGTAGTAAATAGATCATGTTCATCACATGACCTTTAATAGATCATTCACTTCGCATTAAATATTTAATAAGGTAAGAAGAAAAGGGATTTATTAACCACTATAGCCTATGCATGATACACACACCACATACCATTCTTGAAAAACAATATTTTTTTTAAAGTAAAATATAAAAAGATGATTTTAGGGGGTTTTTAAAGTATTTAATATTATATAATTTACTTGATAAGGAACATAAAATGAAAAAAATATTTCTGCAATTCCATGAAATTTATCCATGAAGTGTCAATGAGAATTCATGAAGTAGCATACATGATAGTGGGATATTTTTCATTCATAAAATATTTTTAAAGATAATTTTGTAAATAAATTTCATACATTATTGAGGCTAATAAATTCATCACAGAATACCTAAGATTTTGATAAAGTGAGGAAGAAGTCAACTTGCTATGTTTTGATAAATTCATCAGTTGTTCATTCTGAAAAATCAGTGAAGTGTAATTTACATCATCCACTTATTTAAGAGCACAAGGATAAAATATTTATAATATCATTAATATAGTAGAAGTTAAATACCATCAGAATAGGTATGAGATTATCCATCTGTTGTAAAGACATATAGTGCAGTAGAGACATCTTGTCCAGAATATTATTTAATATATTTGATGAACTGATGGTTCCAGTAAAAGAAACTTCATTGAGGACTTAGGATAAAAGAATAAAGTACATGACTTGCCTGTGAAGATTTTTTATTTTCTGTATAAACCTTGTCTTGTAATTTTATTAATTTTTAATCATTACAAATATACAGTGATAAGAGAATCCATGAAACAACCACCGATTGATGATGAAAAGTATTAGGATTTTTTACCAAAAATTATAAAAATCCATGTGTGATATTTTCTCTTTAAATATCTACATTTCATGTGTTTATAATTTTTTAGATCACACAGAAAATCATTTCCTCTTAACTGGAGCATATGTTCGATAGTAAGTTGTGTTAATTGAATATAAATTAAATTTTGTAAAAAATTAGGCATACGTATCCCCCCTCCTAGGGTCCCTGTATGATTCATTTGGCCTCTACATTAACACACATGAATTTGTAGAACCTATATCACACATTATGAGAGACCTCAACCTGATACACCCATGCAGAACACACAACATCAAAAAGAACATAAAAATAAATAATAAACAAATAATACTAATTATAATATATAGTTCATGAAATAAATTAATAGATCTATAAAATAAAATAAATAATCCATAATAGAAATTTTAAAGATATATGACCAAAAATTTGGGGGAAAATACAACCTTAAAACTGTATAGATGAGGTCCCTATAATGAACATGCTTCAAAACCAAACAAAATCCATTAAAAAACTCTATTTACCAGTAGTTTCAAGTCACACCATGTCTACTAATGTTGAAGATAAACTATTCATCATCTACAAAATCCATGAGATATGCAGGTGAATAATCCCTTATAGGTGCAATTATATACATACATTTTATGTCCATACATGGATTGTATTTTTTTCCAATAATGAATGATTCAAGGACTATGAGAAGGATTAAATATATGTTAGTGATAAGTCAGTTACTGCCATTGTTTAGGGAAAAATAAGTTGGAAGATAAGTTTTTATCCTTTAGGAACATTCCTTAGACAAATTAGAGTATGCGACATTTCAATTGTGGTGATTATGGAGCTAAAATTGAAAGGAATTATGAAGGAATATTTTCTAAAACATTCTTGAACGTATTTTTTAGTTTTTTAGGTGGAAAAAATGATTTAAAGAGGATTGGATTTAATATTTTCGATGATTGAAACTTATGTTTTGATTACATAATTTCTTTAAGGATTGAGTGTATGGCATTGATGTTGTGTCTTATGACTTTGAGCTATGTTAGGAAAAAGGAATACACATAAGAATATGACTTTAAAGATACATGAAATGGATTTCATACGAATTAACCTGTAGCTTTGTATGCCTTCATGAATTCCTTATATCTTTTTGAGTTTCATATAACATCACTTGGATGTAGTATGAATTCATATTTCCATGTGAATTTAGAATGATTTTCATGACATTAGAAAATTTTTGTACATTGAGGAATATTTCAAATGATTTCAAGATTTTGTATGAGTTTCTAACTAGGTAAAATTTGAGTAAGTGTGTTGAATAAAAATACGAGTTTTCTTTATTTAAAATCTAAATAAACATTAAATAAAATAATGATTTCTATGAAAATATTCATGGATTAAACATCATAATGATATAAAAATACATTATGACCTTGAGATGGGAGAACCATCTAGTGAAGCTAAAGTTCGAGAGTCTATTTCACTGTAAAAGAGAAGTGAAGAAAAGAAGATGAATTTGGTCATACTATTGTGTAATTCATGGTTACTATAAGGTAATTATAAGAAAACACTATGGTGAAATTATAGTGGGTATCATAGTCATCGTGTATGGGTTAAAAAGAGAAAGAAATAAATGTACCAAAATGGGAAAAAATTAATCACCAAGCCCTGGTGATGATTATTTAATGTGTAAAGTATAAATGTAAGAAACAATGGGTTATAAAATGTTGTTGTCCATTTATGATGAACATTTTTAGAACCCTTCAATGATTTAAGGATAATATAGGCTGTTCCATGAATAAAGTCCCATGTTCCATGTACCATTGAATTCATTCATGCATACATGAATGTAGATTTTTTTATGGTGTGTATTACATAGAGAAGAAGATGTGATAATTTAAATATCATATTAAGATAAAGAACCATGCATTAAAGATATATATATATATATATAATTCTTCAATCAATTTTAAATGACTTTAAAAGATAATATTTTCCTACAAAATTTTATATATTTTTTCTTATTAGAAATAAGTAAATATTAATCATGATAATTATATTAATATAAATATCATCAATATTTAAGTTAAGGATAAAACCATTTGATAGAATTTTTATGCTGATGGAATATTTTTAGTCTAATAATAAGAATAATGGAAGATGATCACATTATGTAATTCCTCATGAATTGAAGAATAAATATAAGAATACCAACATAAATACTGATGTGTTGTAGCTATAAAATAAGTGATAAGAAAGAACCATTTCCTACTACCTATTACACGACATCTTTAGGAGAACATTGACTAAGGAAAAACAAGTCTCAAGTAGAGAGTATGTGTATAATTGATAGGGAATATGGACAACTGTTTACAATTGAAGAATAATTTAAATAACTATTTAAGGTAGGTGTTTGAGAAGACACTTGAAGAACTATAATGAGGTATCATAAGTACCCAATATAGAGGTGATTAAAATCCTTTCAAGATATGGATTCAACTAGCAGTATGCAAGTATAAAGAACCCATCAACAGGGGGTTGATGTGAACACTTAGAGAAAAAAATTCTAAGTGATTTTAGATTGTGTAGTTTGGAGATATTCTCATCAATACATTCATGAGATAGAATTTAAATTGTACTGAAGAGATTTATAGGGGAGGAACTTGTACATGGAGTACAATCCAAACATAGAACAAAGTAGTATTTGAAGGCAAAACCATAAAAATCATTGTATATTTTTCCTTTTACATTATACATATTAGATAAAGTTAGTGATAAAACAAGATGAGTTGATCATATATTTTTCTTTCTACATAGGTCTAGTTGAGAATGAATATTCATAAAAAGAAAAGGGATAAATTATTTGTTCCACCCCCTCTTAGTGATATCATGGTACATGAAAACAATAAGTTGTATTATATCTCCATGTTCCCTATGATAATATCCAACTTTTAATAAATATTAATGATGGAGAGTTTTAATTTAGTCAAAAGTTGTGGAGTTAATTTAATTAACTTCATGAAATTTTCTGGATTAAAGAACCATATATTTCCATATCCTCTTTCACAATTTCTTGAGGTATGTGTTGTTATTATAATGGGATTTACAACACTTGGATGATATGCACCCATGAATTATACAAACAATATAAATTTATAAGTAGATGAAAAATCATGTAATTCCATCTTATCATCCCTATGTACATTTTTTTACACCAATCTGATGGGACTTAAACTAGTACAGAAATGTGATAAAAACCTGAAAATATGTATAAATGAAATATAAATATCAAGGAATCCATGATTTATAATTGGAGATCATAGTTTGAAGATATTATTATTATAGATGATGAAAACATTTATGATTATTTCAACCACTCTAATCACATAGTGAGAAACATTATAGTATTCTATGATACTTTTGTATTATACAATTATTTTAAAAATTAGGATGAGATATTTATATGATGGATTTGATACAAAGATATTTTTCCTTAAGAAGATTGGATATATATGTTTTGATGGGCTATGTAATACTCTTTCCAACTATGTGATAAAAAAATCACTCGTGTTCAAATGGAATATTAAAGAAGAAATATAATTTAAATCCATGAAAGGTTATGTAATTCCCCGATCCTAGTTACCTAGAGTTGGTGCATGTAAAGACCCATAAATTTCAAGGAAATTTTTTTCTTAATTTTATTTGGAATTTTACAGGAACGCAGTTTCTGAAGGCGCCTGATTCTGAGGCCCGGTGTGCCCGGAATTAATTTCCGAAGTTTGGATCGGGTACGTTCAGTGAACGAGTGAGCGGGAATTTCTATCTTTTGAACCGGTGCTCGGAATTGAAATCCGATTGCACCGATGAACTCGCAGCGCCGGTAATCTCTTAAGAGAACCTTTACCGTAGTTGCGTTTGTGGTGGGAGGATTTTTGAGAAAGAGCCTTTGTGTGATAGAAGAAGGAAGCTCCTTCTTCGTTGAAGAACGTCCTCCTCTCTGTGAAGAACGGTTCTTCTCCGATGAAGAACATCGATCCCTCAACTTAGAACGACTCGGTGATCACGGTTCTTCATCCTCTTTTTCCTCCACGGAAAGGGAGAAGACACCGACGTAGGGAACTCTCCAATGACAACGCGCCTTCCTTCTTCATCTCCGCAACAAGTGAGGAGACGTCGTTTCCTCCTCAGACGTACCCCAACATCCATGGAATCGACGTCCGATATCCGCGACATCGTTCTCCGTGATGCCATTCTCTGCGACGCCCGACGTGCGACGTCAAATATCCAAGTAGGGGTTTGTTGTTTCTTTATTTAATTATTTTACGCCTTTGCTGATAGTAGCCAGCCCCTGGCCTATGGAAGGTGGGCTTGGGGTAGTCACGGCACGGGCCCCGAGGACGGGTTGTGACAAATTGGTATCAAAGGAGTTTGGTTCTACCGCAGAACATATGACTCTGACTTTTTCTTTCTGTGAAGCAATAGTGTTAAGAGTACCGTGTGGATTTCAGTTTAGGGAGTCCAGTGTTGGTGTGGGCGGCCGACGTATCCATACACCAGGACCCTGACAACTTATTTCCGACTTTGTGCACGAAAACACTGATTGTGTGTGTGTTTTCAAAGGTTTTCCCTTAAAACAGCTCAAACCAGGTCAGCTCACCAGGTATAAACGTTTGATCGTGTCACGATGTTTCTTTTAGGATGTCTTTTCACGGACTAACAGCTAGAGCCCAGAGGGATGTGCGTGCTGATAGCCTGTCAAGCGACGAGGCTTCGGGGCAGGGCCCTCTTGCAGTTGAGGCACCAGCGGTACTACCATACGTTGGGCCACCGATGCCACCAGCCCCAGCAGTAGGTGATGCACGACGCTTGAGCGCGCTGCACGAGTTCCAGCGCCAGAGGCCACCCAGGTTACGGGGAGAGACGGACCCACAGGCGGCTGAGGTTTGGCTGGAGGCTGTGGTGGGAGTCTTCAGGCTAGTGGGGACGCCGACAGACTTCATGGTGATCTTTGCTGCCAGCCTCCTTCAAGCAGCAGCAGGCAGGTGGTGGAGCCACTTGTTTCAGTTTTGCGACGGGATGACCTTCGCATGGGAAGACTTCGAGACCTTCTTCAGGGTGAAGTTTGTGCCAGTAGCTCTACACCCCGAGCGTGTACAAGAGCTTCTGCCTTTGCCACGTGTTTTTCGATCAGTAGCCGAGTCATCTGTGGGTAGTAGACAGATGATGCAGAGGTCCAGGAGGACCGGACTAGCAGTTGGACGATATCGGGTTTTAGGACCGGTGGTGTGGGGCACCCGAGGTGGGGTCAGAGCCAGGCGTGCTAGAAACGTACAATGTTACTCCTGCGGCGGAAAGTGTCACCTGGCACGTGACTGTCCGACTCCTCGTACGATTGATCAGCGAGTGTTGGAGGAGCCACCGAGACAGAAGCAGCGGTGAGTGCTTGAGAAACATCCGAGCAGTGGACAAGGCAGTAGAGCTCTGAGAGCAGGTGGGAAGGAGAGGAACTAGTGGATATGTCCTTTTTACTTCTAGTTCCATGTTGCTTTTGTATTCGTGTCTTTGTACTATGAGCTGCAATAATAAAAAGACACTTATCTTTGTTTGCTTTTCTATCCTTTTGTTTGGTTGATGTTGAGTGGTCTCGGTTAAAACTGTTGACTTGACCCTCACTTTCGATATTTCTACTAGAGGGGACCCAATGACCTCACACTGATGCCGATAGTGTGACTCGACCCTTGGAGGCGAGAGTGACAGTTGAATCTCTTAGTAGTTACGTCGAGGCCTTACGACGTCATCCATGGCATGAATGCATCATTCATGTCAGGATTGACTGTATTAGGCAACGAATGTGGTTCATCCAGGGGATGAGACCGGGTTTCTCTTATCGGCAAAGAAGAAATCATAGCACCTCTTGTGAGACTAAAGGAGGTCCAGGACATCCAAGAGAGGATGAAGACTGCACAGTGTAGTAAGAAACAGGAAACCGGTGCCAGTCTTAGAGACTCGGGCGTGTTAAAGAAGAGGAAGCTTAAAGGAGAGATGAGTCTACGAAGCAGTAGACGTGGAGGCAGGCTCAGGGAGCTGGAGGGCGGAGGAAGAATGTGGCTGCTTGCGGTCAAGGAGTGTGACCCAATGGCTCTAGAAATGATTCAAGGGACAGTCCGTGTCCACTGCTGGCTGCTGTAGTAATGGAAGTCGATGTGAATCATTCCTTGCTTTCACAAATCTTGTTCCAGACCTAGAGTTTCTGGTAATCCGTGGACTTGACCCTCACGTCTGGAGATACCTTGGGAGGAGACTCGATAATCACACTTATGCCGATGGTGTGGTCAGACCCTCGAGGCGAGAGTTTCGGTTGGAATCTCTTGGTGGCAGCGTCGAGGCCTTACGACGTTAGTTTGAGTATGGAATGGGAAATAACTGTTCATACTCAAATTGACAGTTTTAGGAAAACGTCGGGATGGGTTTTCCTTGGTCGGCGGAAAAGGAAACCCCAGACAGCACAGGGTAACTCTTGCACAGGAGGGTGCGACCGATCACTCTTGAGTCGGTCAACCTTACCCTCGTGACAACAGCCTTTCGAGTT
Source organism: Viscum album (assembly GCA_963277665.1). Classification (NCBI taxonomy): domain Eukaryota; kingdom Viridiplantae; phylum Streptophyta; class Magnoliopsida; order Santalales; family Viscaceae; genus Viscum; species Viscum album. The sequence continues at coordinate 1,191,201,956 of OY728158.1, read as the reverse complement.
CCAGTTCTAACAGAAAATGGAGACCTCTGGAGTTCGAGGATGACGATCACGTCCTTATACGGGTCTCACCTCGACGAGGTTTACGGAGATGTGGCCAAGGCGGCAAGTTATCTCCGGGGTTCAGGGGACCTTCTTAGGTCCCCAGTTAGGTAGGCGGGGTAGTTTACTGCTTGACCCATTCACCACAGTTGCACCAGGTGCACAACGACTTACACGTATCTCAACTGAGGAGATACGTGCTCGACCCTTCGCATACCATCGACCATGAGGAGCTGGACGATGGCGATGGGGTGTCTTTCACGGAGATTCCAGTGGGGATCGAGGATCGACAGGAGCAGATCCTACGAGGACGATCGATTCCTTGGGTGCACTTTCTTTGGTAGTACGGAACCTCCAGGTAAGCACATGGAAGCGGAAGGCTCAGATGCGTGCTCTGTACCGCTTTTGTGACCCTAGTTTGTGTTAAAGCTTTACGGGGACGTAAATCCCTGAGATGGGAATAATGTAAAGACCCGGAAATTTCAAGGAAATTTTTTTCTTAATTTTCTTTGGAATTTTACAGGAACGCAGTTTCTGACGGCGCCTGATTCTGAGGCCCGGTGTGCCCGGAATTAATTTCCGAAGTTTGGCTCGGGTACGTTCAGTGATTGAGCGAGCGGGAATTTCTATCTTTTGAACCCGTGCTCGGAATTTAAATCCGATTGCACCGATGAACTCGCAACGCCGGTAATCGCTTAAGAGAACCTTTACCGTAGTTGCGTTTGTGGTGGGAGGATTTTTGAGAAAGAGCCTTTGTGTGATAGAAGAAGGAAGCTCCTTCTTCGTTGAAGAACGTCCTCCTCTCCGTGAAGAACGGTTCTTCTCCGATGAAGAACATCGATCCCTCAACTTAGAATGACTCGGTGATCACGGTTCTTCATCCTCCTTTTCCTCCACGGCAAGGGAGAAGACACCGACGTAGGGAACTCTCCAACGACAACGCGCCTTCCTTCTTCATCTCCGCAACAAGTGAGGAGACGTCGTTTCCTCCTCGGACATACCCCAACATCCATGGAATCGACGTCCGATCTCCGCGACATCGTTCTCCGTGACGCCGTTCTCTGCGACGCCCGACGTGCAACGTCAAATATCCAAGTAGGGGTTTGTTGTTGCTTTATTTAATTATTTTCCGTTCTTGTTTCTAGCATGACAAACTTGAGGATGAACGTTTAAGTGTTATCGTCTAACGAGAGGGGGACTGGACCGCACAAACACGACCGAACCCCCCCTCCTTTGTTCCTGAATGTTTCTTGCGGATGAAACGAGATAGCGTGGTGTCGTTGCACCACACGAGAATCACACGGAAATTATTGCGCGGCGCCGTCGTGCCGTGCCGTGGAAAGAATTATCATGAACGCGACGCCGTCGCGCCGCGTCGAAGGAAACCGAAGACGCCGCGGCCGGAGCGGGGCCGCGGCGGAGGGGTGCGGTGCCGTCGCACCGCGCCGGATGACGAAGGCCACGACCGGTTCCGGGCTGCGGCGGATCGTGATGACCGGCGGCCAGCCGGGCCGCCGGTGCCGGAAGACGGAAGAGGACCGACCCTTGCCGGTCCTGTTGACAAGAAGCCGGCCGGCCAGGTCGGGCCGGCCGGGTTGGTGGAAACCGGGGGAATTTAATTCCCCCGGGCAGTTATTTGGCCCCCCATTATGAGGGGGCCGGTTTCACAAAGGGGGGGGGGGGGCAGGCGGCCCCCCGTTTCCAGCAAGCTCGGCCTTCGGCCAAGCTGGCAGCGCGCCCAGCGCGCTGCCTTGCGCCGAACCGGTGCGCTTGGCCGGTTCGCCGGGCCGGGCCGCGCCGGGCCACGCCGGGCCGGGCCGGGTCGACCCGCCCCGGACGGGGTCGACCCGGTTCGGGCCATCCGGGGGGTCTCGGGCCGGGACGGCCCGGGCCCGAAACCCCCGTTAACGAGCGGTTTGGTCAAATGCCCGTATCTTGGGCTACGGGCCTCCAAACGACTCGCCGTCAGCGGCAACACGATCCTTGGATCGAGACGGTCGTTTCAGTATACTATACTCAAGGTGCACCTTTCTTTTCGGGAGCCTACGTGGTTAAAACTCCATAGTTAAGCGTGCTTGCCCTAGAGTAGTGATCAAGAAGGGTGACCTCCTGGGAAGTTTCCCAGGGTGGGTGTGAGATGGAAAGGACAATAAATAACAGACCAGGCGTCCGATTGACGCGCCGTCTGTTTCGTTGAATTCCTCTAAGTGAGATGGATCTTTTGGCTTACTCCGCTCGAGGTTTGGATGCCGACGGAGTGCGGTCGGGTTGGATCGCACCGAAATCCAACCGGGCCCCTGGAACAAAAAAGCCAATAACTCTTAGACCGGGCGTCCGATTGACGCGCCGTCTGTTGCGTTGAGTTCCTGTTGACGATACAGAACTTTTGGCATCCTCCGCCCGAGTTTTGGATGCAGATGGATAGTGGCTGGGTTGGATCACACCGAAATCCAACCGGGCCCCTGGAACGGAAAAGCTGATATCTTTCTGACAGAACGTCCGTTTGACGAACCGTCAGCGGCGTTGGTGATCGCGTTGAGAAACGGTCCCTATGAGTTTATGCTATGAGAGTTCGGGGAACAGTTGAGATACGGCCGGGTTTGGTTCGCTCACGAAACCAACCGGGCCCCTGGGACGAAAAGGCTAATAACTCACAGACCGGGCGTCCGATTGACGCGCCATCTGTTGCATTGAGACCCCTATGACGTGGCGATCCTTTGAGATACTTCTTCGTGGGAATTTGAGATACTTGGAGTATCGACCTGTAGCTCGTGGAGCGGACCCTCCCAGTGACGAGCGTGCGGAGTACGGAGACCGTGTAGCTGGCTGAGACCCGACGACTGCTGATCGAACGACTCGGTGTGTTACAGAGGTGCGCTTGGTTGTAGCGGCACATGGGAGCGCTTGGTTGTAGCGGCAGACCCACGACAGAGGTGCGCTTGGTTATAGCGGCACATGGGAGCGCTTGGTTGTAGCGGCAGACCCACGACAGAGGTGCGCTTGGTTGTAGCGGCACATGGGAGCGCTTGGTTGTAGCGGCAGACCCACGACAGAGGTGCGCTTGGTTGTAGCGGCACATGGGAGCGCTTGGTTGTATCAGCTGGCCCGCAGTACTCGATGGGTGGAGTTCTTCAGCAGTCTTAGGTTAGTGAGAAATACCTTGGAGTCGTGACAGGACCACTGTACACTCCAGAGACGGAGCTCTTCAGCAGTTACGATTTCGATAATGAAAATCCTGGTTTGAGCTGAGAATTTTGACCTTGTGTTTACCTCATGATTGAGATGGGTCACTTGCTAACTTAGGTATATGTATGGGCATATACCCGGGTAGTGGTTATCCGTTGATTTCACAATCCTTGTGTTTCCTCATGATTGAGATGGGTTACTTGATAACTTAGGTATATGTATGGGCATATACCTAAGTAGAGGTTATCTGTTGAGATCTTCTTTGTGGTTATCCTTGTTGGTTTAGTGAGACCTTGAGGGTCTCGGGGTCCCTACTGAGTATCGTTATACTCACCCCTGCACGGGCTATGCCCGCACCTCGTTGTGTTGGTTGCAGACGACGGGCAGTGCTGACAGAGGCCGAGTGTTCGAGGACTGTACGGTACCTAGAGGTGGACTATACGAAGAGATGGTACCCAGAGGAGGACCTCACAACGAGACGGTACCCAGAGGTGGACGTGACGACGAGGCGGTACCCGAAGGTGGACCACTAGGCAAGACATACTCGGAGCGGACGGCAGGACCTGAGGAGCAGAGGAGCTATCGATACCCACCCTTCAGGTGGGATTTCCAGTGGACAGCTCGGCGTAGCAGCTTTACTTTTCAGTTGCTGTTTTCCCTTTCGAGTTGTACTTTACAGTTGGGCTTGTATTTCCGGCCCCTTTTTACTTTCCGCACTTACTGTTGTACTCAGTTTTTACTTAGTGTTTACTTCTTCCGCTTGTACTCGGTGGTGCTTGTTTTCTTTTATAAAGGAAATGCTTTCCCAGTTATCGGGATTTTATGCCTTTGGTGCTAGTCGCCAGCCCCTGGCCTATGGAAGGCTGGCTTGGGGTAGTCACGGCACGGGCCCCGAGGACGGGTCGTGACAGTGCATTTTTACATAACCTCATCATGATCATAAGGAAATCATTTCTCAAAATACTTATCAGTTTAGTATTATTGGAAACAAGATTTATACATAAGTTCAACTTTACAACTTGAAAAGAAATACAACATGAATTTATTCCATTAGAAACATCCAAGCCTCCTAGATTATGCCTACAGGTCACTCATAAATAACTTCTTCATATCCTGGAAAAATGAAACATAAGAAAGGGGTGAGCACAAACGCTCAGTAAGGGCAAGCAATACAGTGGAAGATAACATAAATATTAAGCATGGTGAATACTTGAAAACACATGCCTTTACCAGTAATAAACATGAATACTTTTATGGAAAGAATATGAGCTTAGTAAATAACGCCATAATAAAACATAATCATGGGTATTCTACTAGTCTAATGACCACATGAACCATCAATATTATTTTCATAATGAGGGAATGTATAATGTCGGACATTCTGAAACATTTTGTCAAGGCCTCAGCCAAGACGTCTAAAAATGATTAAGGCCTCGGCCAAAACCATATATCAAATTTGGAAAGGCCTCGGCCAATTCCACATCTAGTTTTCTCATGAGACCTACCGATGCATCGAGGAGCTATAGATGGCTCCACCCGTCACTTATTAAGTCCAATACATTCCTCATATGAAAAGGTTGAAATATAACATAAAAATTCATATTAAAACTACCATACAAAATGTCAATACTTTAACCATAAACCATGAATGGCATAAAAATAGCACATCCACAATCAAACATATCACAACACCTTCAATACAATATGGAATTTTTGTATCATAATAAATCAACTTCAAATAAACTTAAAATCTATCAAAGGATGTTGACATAGATGAAATCAAAACCTTTTTTAGAGAAATATCTCTTTATATTTTGAAATTATTTAAGAGTCACATAATTATAAAGAAAAAATTTATTTTGAAAATATTCTTATAAGATTGTAAGTGAAGCTTAGATGATGTTATAATGGTGGAAAATAGCTACACCCGCCATATAAGTTAAAAAAACAATCTTATCTTAATTTTGTCGAAAAGCTCATAAAGTACCTTGTTTGGAAAATGACAGGAAGATTCCTTTCAAAACATATAAGATTAAATAAGGTTATAAATTACTTTAACACTTTATCTAGTAAAAATGTTTTGAAATACATTTTTAAGAAACATAGATGTGGATGATAAAGATGTCCCAGTAGATACTTACGTAAAAACAACCTCGGATAATAAAGAGATTGTAGAATTAACCCTTACCTTGTACTTTTCCTTGGTTGAAGGTAGGTTAACCTCCTGTATAATGGTGAAATAATTGTTAGTAATTTATAAAAGAATCATATACATTAATATTATATCATATATGATCTTTTAACATTTCTTTGTTAATAATATCTTAGTATTATCGTCATTTTGGGTCTTAACTGATTTGTTTCCCTTTATATGCTTTGTTACATAAGTAATGTTGGTTATGGATAGGATGTTTCTTATTCATATTCAGAATGATATTAAGTCTTTAAACATTATTTTTAATCATCTAATGAAAATTATCCTTGAATGGATACGATGGGGAACGAATCTCATCACGTTCGTGGAGATGGTAATCCGTATGTACGCACGAGAAACAATATCATTATTTTGATATTAAAATAATATATAATTGGATGGTATATCATATATAAAAAATCATTATCATGTTATATTTATTATTTACATCAATTAAACATCATTATTATACCCATCCAAATAATAATGTATTGAATAACAATAACACCATGACGTGGAGACGGTAAGCCGTACGTATGCACGTATGGTGACATGTCATTAAAAGGATGAATAAAATAATGAATATGGTTGTACCATATTTATAATAACATCAAAGTTTATATAATATACTGGTGTTATTATTTTATAATGGAAACAACAAAGAAAGAAGAAGTGGAAGAATAAAGGAACTTGAAAGAGGTGATGAAATATTTACCTCTTCTTCGGGTTCTTCCTTTTGATTTGATCAAAAGGGCTCCTTAGGTTGGCTTTATGACTAAATTACGGACTCTAGGATGAAGGTAGGACGGTTGAGAGGGTATTTGGGCAGGTTTTTGCCGATCCAAATGGCTTGTAGGTGTGAATTAGAGAGAAGGGGGAGTGCCCTTTTATAAGAGGGGTGAGGGGCACCTTAGGAAAAGCTAGAAATATTATTTTATAATAAAATAATTTTCAGTTTCTAATGGCTCCAAAATGTATTATTTAAAGTATAAGGTGTGTATGTGTCTAAAAACACTCAACCAATAGGTTTTAGATAGGTTTGGGTCACTATATTAACTTTATCTTTTAGATTTAACTCTTAGTTAAATAGTTTGACATTTACCATGTCTCTTTGTATTTTAATATTATATGGTTAATAAACTTAATATATACTTCCAAGAAAAATCCAAGTGGTTCATTAATGATACAAATATCATTATATAATTATTTTGGACAAAAATTAGTTTTTTAGGAATATAATATTAATTAATAATATAATATTTGTTTTAAAAACTCTTTTATGTCAATTTTGACACTATTTGGTATTTTGTTTTTTCTAAATTCATAACATCATTATTACTTCAAAAACAATTATTCTAACCAACCCTAATATGTCATATTAACCTATAAAATTAATTTAATTCATAAAATGTCTCAAATTACATTTATTTGGATAATTATAATGTTAATTATTTTAATATTTCATTAATTAGGTAATTACTGCCTCATCATTGTGTCATAAATAATTTAATTTATTTGATGTCTAAAAATTATAAAATAATACCACTACTGGAAAAACTACCTATAGCCACGGTTTTGGGAACCATGAGCTAGAATGGCATTGGTATAGGGGTATCAACATATACCCATGGTTCTCTCCAAACCTTGGGTATAGGGGAGTCAAATGTGGCACATGCTGGAACAACATGGCACACAACAGACCCCACGGTTTTCAAAACCATGGGGTATATAAATTCTAAAAAAAACCCTGCTGGGTTTTGAACCCGCACATATCTCTCAAACCAACCGACCTGAACATTTTATTTGTTATATAAGCATATATCTTATTATATATTTTAATATACGTTATTTAAATACCAAAAAATTGCAAGTTCCGGGTTTCGAACCCAAGCCTCTCAACGAAACTGGCGGCTGCGCCCCCAACCATCAGACCAACCAACCTATACATTTTTGTTATTATATATTCATATATCATTGTATATATATATTAATAGGCAGTATTTAAATTCCAAAATCTCACGGGGTGGGATTCGAACCCGATACTAGCGCTAAGTATCACGACCACGACACACCGGCAGACCAAAGGAGCTATTATATATGTCTGTTTTAAATATATACATCTATAGCTTTATATTAATATTATACCTGCGGGTTATTTAAATTCAATAACCATTGCCAGGGGGATTTGAACCGGCGGCGTACTACAACCGCGAATAAGGCTTAACCAACCAAGCTAAAGAACATTGAACGATTTATATTTATATTTTTATTAATATATTAATCTAAACCATGATAAAATGTCTCCCCGCCAAATTTTACCCGTGTCCTGCCTAAATTTTTTTCCCCGCCATAACGCGGGAAATCTATACCCACGGTTTTGAAGAACCATGGGTATAGGTCTTCAAAAAAAAAAGAACAACACTGAAGGTTTTCAAGAACCGTCAGTATAGGTCTTCGAAATATACCCTATACCCACAATTTTCTCCAAAACTGTGGGTATAGGTGGCCTATACCCACGATTTTCCAAAACCGTGGGTATAGCTTTACATACTATCCCTATACCCACGGTTTCTTGCAAAACTGTGGGTATAGACCTATTTTCCAGTAGTGTACCATAATGTAGGAAATATTTTTATCTTTCCAATGAATATTTATAGTTGAGAAGATGACCTATATAACCCCATGTAAAAATTGATTTACTAAAAGATATTTGTTTATGTCATTTTTGCCTTTACTTTAAGTTAATTAAAATAAAGTTTCATTATCATTCATAAGTGGATCCACAGGGTCCCAAAATCGACCAAAGGATGCCCATGGTCGGCCATGAATCATATAGTAAGGTTAGGACAAGTGTTAAGGTAATTTTGTGTTATTATAATATATTTTTTACCTTGAATTACCCAATTTACCTTTAACCGCGATAAATAAAAGTCAAAAGTTACTATTCATCAAAAATTATTTTCATCTTATTGAACCAAATTTTACTTACTGAGGTTAACCGTGTCTCTCAGATTTTTGAAATTCAACTCACAGAAATGGTAAAATTAAGTTTTATGCAAATTTGAAATTCTCCTAGGAGGTGGGTAAAAGACGGTAAAAAGTTCAATAAAATTTATATATATATAAACTTATTGTAAAATGACTCCAATGAATTATATTGAACTTATATAGGTATTATGTATCTATTTTGACCTAAAAAATATTTAAATAAAATAAATAATTATTTAAATAAGAAGTTGGTTTTAACCAAAAAGTCAGTGTTTTTCACTATTCATCAAAAATTGAAAGTTTTCAGAAAAATACCAAAATTTCAACCTAAGCTAATTTTGATATTCTGAATTCAAAAATTAAGTCTATTTTACCAAATTCAAAACATAGAAGTTTCATTTATTAATTTTAAATTAATTCTTATTGTCAAAACCAAAAAGCGTGTTTTTAAGAAATAATAACTAACAAAATATTGATACTTATTTATGTTGAATTTCAAAGTGAAATTATTTTCAATGAATAACATTGTATTAAATGGTAAAAATATAATCTATTTATACTTCCAAACCATTAAAATTTATAATATAACACTACAGATTATTTTGATTAAAACGTTGTTTTCAGTTAAAATATAGTATTTTTCACTATTCACCCAAATATAAAAGTTATCAGAAAAACACCAAAAATTTATTGAAACTAAATTCTTATGTCCTGATCCTAAAGAATAAGTTTATTTTGTCAAATTGAATATATAAAAGTTTCAAATATTGGATTTAAAAAAGGGTTCGCCATTAAAAGGTGGTAAAATTGCATTTTTTTGAAAAATAATTCTTTTATCTGAAAAAAATGAATTTGTTCTTACATTATGTCTAATAAAATCATAATATAGATTCTAAAATTATAAGTATTATATAAAGTTCGAAATTCAGTTAATACTATTCATAAACGCTTTTGAAAGGCTAGTTTGGTAAGTCGTGGTGCGCTTGAACTCAGTGTTGCGTGTAGTGAAAGTTATTGCATTACTTTGAAGAAATAAAATACTATGAAATATTGGGGTGTTACATTCTTCCCTCCTTCAATAAATTGCATCATCACATTTTGAAATTGTTCTTCGAAAATAAAAGGTTGAAAATAGAAAACACCTTTGTGGGAAAACCCACATCAGAAATCAGGTTAATAAAATTTATTCTTAATTAGAGGAAAAGGAGAATTAAAAAGTCACCACCAAATTATGATCTTGATTAGGAGAACATTAGTGGAAATTAGAGACACATAATTGGAGTAAAAACGTAAATATTTATAGGGAGTGATTGAGGTTATCAATCACAAACAATTGTATAATTGAGGGACTCAAAGCCATTAATTTATGATGATTTAAAATATCATCGGTTCAACAAAACATAAGGTATTTGGATAACATATATTTAGTTTTTAGATCCCTTACCTAAAGTTTTAGAGTCAATTTCTTCATAGAATAATAGAAGAAGAAAAAAAAATATACTTGACAAGTAGAGTTCCATCCTTTAACTAATTTCTACCACAAACTCATCTTTTACTCTAAAAGATAATAGAACTTAAAAAAAATATTCTATTTATCCTATTTGTATAGGGTTCCAAAAAAAATTAATCTATAATTCATCTACCAGACCTTTTAAAAAAACTACATTATTCAATCTAGGACATCATGTGGGCCAATGGTAGGTGATACACTCTTGTCGCCCTTCGGTTGTAGGTTCAAGTCTCACGGCCTCTAGGATGAAGTAAGGAGAGTTGAGAGGGTATTTGGGTAGGGTTTGGCCAAGCCAAATGGCTTTGAAGGTGTGAATTAGAGAGAAGAGGGAGTGCCCTTTTATAAGATGGGTGAGGGGCACCTTAAGAAAAGCTAGAAATATTATTTTATAATAAAATAATTTTCGGTTTCTAATGGATCCAAAATGAATTATTTAAAGTATAAGGTGTGTATGGGTCTAAAAACACTCAACCAATAGGTTTTGGATAGGTTTGGGTCACTATATTAACTTTATATTTTAGATTTAACTCTTAGTTAAATAGTTTGACATTTACCACGTCTCTTTGTATTTTTATATTATATGGTTAATAAATTTACTATATAATTCCAAGTGAACCCCAAGTGGTTTATTAATGATACAACTATAATTATATAATTATTTTATCTGAACCATATATTTTTAGGAATATAATATTAATTAATAATATAATATTTGTTTTAAAAACTCTTTTATGTCAATTTTGACACTATTTGGTATTGTGTTTTTTCTAAATTCATAACAGCATTATTAATTAAAAACAAATTCATCTAACCAAACCTAATATGTCATATTAACTTAGAAAATTAGTTTAATTCATAAAAAGTCTCAAATTACATTTATTTGGATATTTATAATGTCAATTATTTTAATATTTCATTAATTAGGTAATTACTGTATCATCATTGTGTCATAAATAATTTAATTTATTTAATGTCTAAAAATTATAAAAAAATACCATAATTTAGGAAATAATTTTATCTTTCCAATTAATATTTATAGTTGAGAATATGACTTATATAACCCCATGTAAAATTTTATTTACTAAAAGATATTTGTTTATGTCATTTTTGCCTTTACTTTAAGTTAATTAAAATAAAGTGTCATTATCATTCATAAGTGGCTCCATGGGGTCCCAAAATCGACCCAAGGATGCATATGGTCGTCCATGACTCATCCAATAAGGTTAGGACAAGTGTTAAGGTAATTTCGTATTATTATAATATTCTTTTTACCTTGAATTACACTATTTACCTTTAACCGCGGTAAATAAAAGTCAAAAGCTACTATTTACCAAAAATCGTTTTCTTCTTATTGAACCACATTTTACTTACTGAGGTTAAAATTGTCTCTCAGATTTTTTAAATTCAACTCACAGTAACGGTAAAATTAAGTTTTATGCAAATTTGCAAATTCTCCTAGGAGGTGGGTAAAAGACGGTATCAAGTTCAATAAATTTTTTATATATCTAAACATATTGTAAAATGACTCCAATGAAATATATTTAAATTATATTGGTATTATGTATCTATTTTTATCTAAAATAAATTTAAATAAAATAAATAATTATTTAAATAAGAAGTCAGTTTTAACCAATAACTCTATGTTTTTCACTATTCATCAAAAATTGAAAGTTTTCAGAAAAATACCAAAATTTCACCCTAAGCTAATTTTGATATTATGATTCAAAAATTAAGTATATTTTACCAAATTAAAAATATAGAAGTTTCTTTTATTAATTTAAAATTAATTCCCGTTGTCAAAACTAAAAAGCGTGTTTTTAAAAAATAATAACTAACAAAAGATTGATACTTATTTATGTTCAATTTCAAAGTGAAATTATTTTCAATGAATAAAATTGGATTGAATGGTAAAAATATAATATATTTATACTTACAAACCATTAAAATGTATAATTTAACACTACAAATTATTTTGATTAAAAATGTTGTTTTCAGTTAAAATATAGTATTTTTCACTATTCACCCAAATATGAAAGTTATCAGAAAAACACCAAAAATTTATTGAAAATAAATTATTATGTCCCGATTCTAAAGAAGAAGTTTATTTTGTCAAATTGAATATATAAAAGTTTCATATATTGGATTTAAAAAAGGGTTCGCCATTAAAAGGCAGTAAAATTGCATTTTTTTGAAAAATAATTCTTTTATTTGAAAAAAAAATGAATTTGTTCTTACATTATGGATAAAAAACTTATAATATGGATTCTAAAATTACAAGGATTGTATAAAGTTCAAAATTCAGTTAATACTATTCATAAACACTTTTGAACGGCTGGTTTGGTAAGTCGTGGTGCGCTTGAACTCAGTGTTGCGTGTAGTGCAAATTATTATATTACTTTGAAGAAATAACGTACTATGAAATATTGGGGTGTTACCTGTTAAATTATGGAAGGTAATAATGATGTACCCCTCTCATAATCATAAGATAAACACAACATAAAATATAAGAGAATAATGTCTCTTATTACTATTATCACAAAAACTAGAAGAGGAAAGTATAAAGGTAGGATCCCTCTTATTTGACGTAATTAAGGAAGCGTTGATAATGTTTGGATTAATTTACATAATTAATAATATAATTTTAATGAAAATGAGGATAAAGATGATGATAATTCTTGAAGGAATCCTTGAAAATTATAAAAAAATGTGATCATATAAATAAAAGGAATACTTATTGAATTTTTTTGTTGAATTCAATGAGTACTGAAGATATTGAAGACTGATCATCCTTAAATGAGTTAGATTATCATCCATACCAATATAAGACATCCCCTATATCCAAGGTTAAAGGTTATTAAGTAATATTAAGTAGTGAAGAAGAGGATAAATAAGGATATACTATGTATATGATATTTTTAAAACTAGAGGCCTACCTTGAAAAAAATACCAAGGAAAATAAAAAATAAAAATCTTATTTAAAAGCATAAAAGAAGTTAAAATTTCAAATGCACAGATCTTGTAGAAGAGATTAATACTTTTAAGGTGATTATTTCAGAACAAGAAAAGATTCTAAAATATCATTATTCAATTCTGTAGAAAAACAATGAAGAAATGAATGATCCTCAATATAAATGTCTTAAAGTTGAAACACATCGAAAGAAATGAGATAATATTATGAGAATTATGTGGATATTTAAGATGAATCATATAAGGATACTAAGACAACCATATTCAAGAAAAGTATACAAATTACTTCTAAATGATCAAGTCACACTAAATCTATCTAATTCAGTGGTATATATTTTGAAATTCAAAATTTATATGTTTGAAAAAAATAATGTTTTGAAAAGTTTAATCCTATAGTAAAGATAGGTAAAAATGATACAAGAAAGAAAAAACATACAGGGTAAATGAAAAAATATTCTATAAGTCACTTGGATAATTTTTTTTTGTAAACATACTTGTCAAAATATAATAAGAATATGCTTCAAATGATATTTCTGGTGAAAGTAGGTTTTGGGGAAAAATCCTATGACTAATGAAACAAGATTCTATTAGACCAAAATTAATATAAATCATTGGGATGGGGATCGAAGCTTAATATATGTATTTTGATTAGAATAAATAATAATCATTAAAGGAAAATGTTTTATACTAAAGATACTATTAGAAAAATATCACATGTTATTGATGTTGAGGAAAACCAAAGAGACATGTTGAGAAATAAACAATATATTTAAGGTAGTTCTTTTATAAACATGAAGGTGAAGAAATAATATGGAAATTATTATTCTATATATAGGTAAGAAAAATCATAAGATAGGGTCTTATGAGGGAATAATGATCCAACTAGTTTGAGTTAAGAAGATAGGTCATTGGTGCTGCCAACACAGTCTAAAATGATGAAAAATATAAAAAATATAAGGAAGAGTATTAATTATTTTCTCAAAACAAGAATAATTATCCATAAGAACTAAATTTTATAGAAAAATTGGAACACCATACAGCCAAAAAACAATATTTATAGAAAAAATAAAAGAGTTAGTTTGAAGACCTCATCAAGAGTTAGAACTAGAAGAAAAAATTAAAATTTGGTTGAGAGTAAAACATCAACCCTGCTACTCTAATTAGGCAGTATTTTTAATTCCATCTTATTAATTTATATTATTTATTCGTGATAACATTTATGGAATTTAGTGAAGGATATAATAAGGGGATAATATTGAGGATGTGAATGATGCACAATAAAATAATATCCACTATGGAATATAAATTTTCATGACAAAAATGTGAGAAGTAAAATTCTTTTGGGGTACTAAAAAAGATATAGGCTTTCAAAAATATCAATCTTCATTGAAACATGAAATTTGGATAGCCCATAAAATATTGATGGTTAATGTATTCTAACTACACTTTCCATCTTTGTTTTGAGTATATAAAATGTGTTTACAAAGGTGGAGTATCGGTATAATAAAGGGGGAGTAATATGTCTTCCAAAAAAAAATATTGAATTTATTGAGTTGAGTTTAAAATATTTAATTATTTATTAATATGTAAAAACCCCTATATTGAGATATTTTTAAGTGAAAACACATACATGAATTTTAATGAATTATCTTGATGTCTTGGTGAAGTCTTCATTATTTTCTACATTAGATTCACAACCGTGTAATTAGAGTGGACCAGATAAATTATCATGTATATGTTCTGTATGGTGATAACCTTCTCTCAAAATTATATCGATATTCAATTATGATTTTAAGAGGGACAATAATATATCATGAAATACCAATTTCTTATGAATAATAATGAAATAATGAGAGTGATTCCAATCCCAAAATTTCTCTTTTCATTTAAATTTAATAAGAAGTATATGAAAAGGGGTTGAATAGCAAATATTAATATGAAATAGGTTGATGATATTGAATAAAAATCTGAAGGGGTAGATCATTATGGTGATGCACGTATTGTATTTATTGTGAATAAGTAATACTATTTGGATTATGATAAGTTAAATATATGTGTTGGAGGCAAGTGGGATGTTACTATTTAATGTTGAAAAAAATGTAAGATATTTTCAAGACATTGAAGAACTTGCCTTTGAAATTTTAGAGTAAGATACCATTAAATTGTTATGATTATGAAGCTAATATTTTATGGAATTAATGACATGTCTTAGTGGATAAAGAAAAATTTTCATCAAAATTCATAAAATTATGTTTGATTTTTGTAAGAGACCTCATAATGTTTTATAGTCGCCCAAATTTAATAGGAGTGATGTATAGAACATAAGTGTCGAAGGAGGAATTTCAAAAATTCCTAAGCATATGATTTTGATGTTGTTTTTTATGAATTTAAACTAAGGTAGGGAAATGGAAAATACATAAGTATAAGGATTCATAATAATGAAATATAGATTTATTATATATTCACCCTCATTTACATATGACATCATCGTGTTTTGAATGGAAACTTGAGTTTTGTATAAATTCAACTAAGTTTCATAAGACTACATATTTATATATTACTTTGAACGGATTTTTTATGACTTTGGTGAATATATCTATCTTTGATGAATATTTTTTATGTTTTTAGATTCTTTATGGATTCTAGAATTATTTAAATTCGAGGAATTATACTTAATAAATATGTAAGTTTGTTTGATTTAATATCTGAAGAAATATTAAATCAAATAATTCTTTTTTGTGATGATTTTTATAGATTCAATATCATAATGAGATCAAAATCCATTGTGATCCATGATGAGATGGGAAAACAATGCGGTGACATCTATGTTTTAGAGTCCCTTTCACTATAATAAGGAAGCAAAAATTAGGAATATGAAATTGGTTTTTTTTGTTTTGCGTAATGAAAAGACATGATCACGGAGAAATTATGGTGTTAATTTTGTTAATCATTTTATATTTTCAATGATGAAGGCATGGATGTTCCAAATTGGGGAAAAATAATCACCATGTCATACTGAAGATAATTTCATGTGTAAAGTCTTCATATGAGATACACTAAGTTACAAAATACCAAGGTCTATTGTTGAAGACCATCTGAAGAATCCCTCAATACTAGAATTCTAACATATATTGTTCTACACTAAAAACTTAAAGTTATGTATATTAATGAATGAATTCATTCATAGGTAAAAAATTAAATTTAAGGTTTTAAATTTTTCTGATTTTATATATAAGAATAAGGGGTAATTAAAATATCACATTAATATGAAAAATAAAAGTCCTACTGAGATTTACCTTGACATTGTTATGAATGATTTTAGAATATGTGAAAATACTACTGAATTTTATGTATTTTTTCTTATTATAAAGAAGAAAATATTATTCATGATAAATCTATGAATATAAATATTAGAAGAGTTGAATTTGAGTAGAATAAAATTTGTTAGAAATGCTACTCTAATTTTTTTTTTCATTCAAATAATAAGAAAAAAATATGATCATAATTAGAAATTCATTATGCATCAATGAATAAAGAGAAGAATACCAACATGAATGATTATATATTGAATCTAAGAAGGATGTAAGAAGAAATTTTTTTTATAGTTTTGGGAACAATGAGTATGGAGAAGTGATCCTTAAAAAAGAGGATGTGTATACTTGATGGAGAACATGGTTGACTGTTTACCATTAAAAATATACTCAAGACCAATACAAAGGAGAATTTTAGGACCCTAAAAGATATCTCACGAGATAATATAAATACCCCATCGAGAGATGATTATAATCCTTTTGGAAGATGGATTTAACTGAAACCAACTAATAACTTATAACAATATTTTGTCAATTATTCCTCATATTTTGTTCATTATTATACTTAGATAAGGATTTAGTCAAGGGGTCATCTATATTTTCTTTAGTAGAAACTATTCTCATGGTGACCTCACCCCATTAAACCCCCCCAAGTGGTGATATTTATAAAGTATGTGATTTTCTTGTATATGTGGCATTATATCCTTTGTGAGATCCATCATTATAGTATTATCTCAATATAATGTGATATGGTCTCTACAAATAAACACCAAATCGATCTCTTAAATAATGTTTTGAATATAAACAACTTATTTGGACGTATCAGAGTCTTCTAAATAATTATACTACACTGTAGAATCAACAACAACTGAATTCTATGAACTCTTTTAGCTAACTACTCCACTATTGAGACTGAAGATATATACCACCTAAAACTTCAAATCATTCTTATCTATTTTGAAATTATCATTAGTATATAATTTGATTACTATTTACTTATCTCCTTTATTTACCCAAAATATATCCTTTGTAAACCTAAGATACATAAGGATAGAATTATCATTATAACAATTCTATTTTCTTGGATCATCTTGATATCTAATTACCATGATTAAAGAATAGTAAACATCAATCCTAGTACATAACTATATATACATGATTGATCCTTATATATATACATATGATATCCTACTCATTCTATATATATATATATCTATCTATCTTGTTATGTACCTGGACACATTTTCTTGGAGAGTTGTATACAATGTGGAACTAGAACTAATCCCCACTTTGATTGTTTCATACTAAATTTCAGTAGTATATTATAAATGTATATACAATGTATAAATATAGAAACAATTCGATTTATTATTATGTCTCTTGATTACAAGTATATATCCTGCTTCACTGAAGTACTTAATGGCGAATCACATATTTAACTAGTCCTAAACTGACCAATAGAATGGTCTATCATTTCTAATATGTAATATTTCATCATCATATAATACTAGGAATATGAAAACACTCCCAATAAATGTATTGTAAACACACATCCCACACTCATTCTATATGAACAAAATTATCTTATGGATTCATGAAACCAAATGTTCCATGACCTAGATTCCTTATTTAACCAATAAACTGACTTCTATAAATTCTATATCTTATTGTAATATTTTATAGTCTCAATACCTTTAGGTTATTTAATATAGACATCTTATTGAAGGTATTAATTAAGAAAATATGTTTTTATATCCACCTTCCAAATCCTATAATCATGGAAATCTATTATATAAATTTGAATTCTGATGGATTAAAACATGGAAACTAGAAAAATGCTTCATCACATTCAATAACTTGATTTTTTTAAAACCTTTATCATCTATACATTCATTATAGGTACTTACTTTACCTTCCATGTCCAATTTTTTCTTGAACACCCATTTAAACTCAATAAAATTTACATAAATTAGAAAATTTACATGAATGCATAAATGGTTTTGATACATTCAATTCATGTTAGTATTCATGGTTTATTACCATAATGATGTTTTTGAGATCACTACTACCTATTTTTTTAATTTCCAACCAATATTTATTAACCATATTCTATGAATAAAAAACCATATCTTTTTGGTTCTCTAACCTTTTTGGTACCCATATACAAAATATGTATTTCAGGGATAATATCTTCCATGAGGACTTATAGAACATGTTTATATACCATATCTTGTGTATTTTGAGAATAAACTATATCATAGTTAATCTTTATCCCATTATTAATCTTGATGATGTTCTCCCTATCAAGAAAAATGGCTTGTTTTTCTATACCCATATTTTCTGATAGGTTGTATATATTATATCCCCTTGTTTACCGAGGATACAGTATAATGATACTGTGGGATCCCAAGTATTTATAGAATAATACATTTTTATATCTATTAATATTTATGAATAATATATTAATTTTAAATTAAAGAGGACACTTTTTCCGATAGCACACTCAACACGCAACAATGGGTTTCTCCAAAATCATACGTTGCACACAACATTGAGTTATACTAAAAAATAATATAGTAATAATACTATTTTAAATGGTAGTTAAATAATAGATTTTGTATTAGAGGGAATGAAAATAAATAACTACATTATGATTAAAATATTTTGTTAAATGTTTTTACATTTATCTAATAAATTTTATAGGCTTAAAATAAGAATTAATATACTTTTAAGCATGAAATACTCTAATATTTTTAAATGGTTATTTTACCACCTTTTGAAGGAGAACCCTTTTTAAATCTATTTATTGTCACTTTTATATGTTATATTTGAGAAAATAAACTTCTTATATAGAATCAGGAAATAAAAATTTACTTTGGTTAAATTTTTGGTAATTTTCTGATAAAGTTCATTTTTTAATGAATAGTAAAAAAATCTCCATTTTAATTAAAAACTACCTTTTAATATAACTTATTTATATAGTTAGACTATACTTTAAATTAGTTTTAAAGTGTAATTGGATTATGTTTTTATAATTTAATATAATTTTGGTAATTAGAAGTAATTTCAATTTTAATTTGGATATAAACACATGTCAATCTTTTGTTAGTTTTTACTTCTTAAAAACACGGTTTTTGGTTTTGAAAACGGGAATTAATTTTAAATTATTTTCTAAAAATTATGGTTTTTGGATTTGAAAAAATGGATTCTATATTTGGAATTAGAAGTTTCAAATTTCGTATATAGGTACCTTTTATTTTTGGACATTATGAATAGTAACTTCAGTAATTATTTTTATTTGCCATGGTTAAAGGGTAAATCAGGTAAATAAGGGTAAAAAATAATATTATAATAATATAAAACTACCATAAAATGTTTCCAAATACTATTGGATAATATATTTATGATCAATATAATACTTAGACCGAACCTTTGGCATTTGGGATCCACTTTGGTGTGAAAATGACATTTTATAAGAATTAATTTAAAGTAAAGAGAAGTATAACGTAAACATGTATCTTATAATAAAACCATTTTTATATGGGGTTATATAACTGATATCTTTGACTATAAATATTTATTATAAATATAATAATATTTCCTAAATCATGGTATATTATTTATAATTTTTATATATTAAATAAATAATTTTAATTAGGATATAATGATGATGCACTGATTGCTTCATTAATCAAAGATTCAAATAAATGATATTATAAATATTAAAATAAATATAATTTGAAACTTTTTATGCCATACAAAAATTTCATGGATGATATTGACATATTATATTTGATTTAATGCCTTTGGTTTGAAGTAATCAGATTGTTATGACTTTACCAAAAACCAATTACTTTATAGTGTCAAAATTGACATAAATGGGTTTTTTAAAACAAATACTATTTCATTAAATGATATAATAGTCCTAAAAATATAATATTTGAAAAAATTACTTATTTAATTTTATAAATTTCATTAAGGATCCAATTGTGGTTTTATTTGAATTTTATTGTAAATATAGTTACAATATATTATAAAAATTCAAGAAGACATGGTAAGAGTTAATGTTTTTAACGGAGGGTTAAAGCTAAACGATAAGTTTAATTTTATGACATAAATTTGTATAAAACCTATTTTTGAGAGGTTTTAGACCCAAAAACATCTTATCTTTTAAATAATGAGTTTGGGATCATTTTAAATCGAAAATAAATTTATAATAAAATAATATTTCAAGACCTTCCTAAAGTGGCCATCCTCCCTCTTATAAAAGGCCACCACATCTACCCACTTTCTCACACATCTCAATCACATTGTATCATCCAAATTATTCTAAAATAAGCTCCAAAATTTCCTCCCTTACTCTTATAATCCTTAGTTTGTGCATATGACAATTCAAGAAATCCTTTTGGCTCAAATCAAAAGAAGTTACCCGATTTAGAGGTAACCTCGTCTCTCAAGTTTCTTTCCTTTATTTTCCTTCTCCACTCTCTATGATCTTATTATTATTTGATCATATAACAACCCCATTATCATCAATATACTAGTATATTTTTATTAGAAGTATTCTAAATACACTTACACACATGTCCATCTAATGGATATGAACGTACTGTTTCTTTGTGCAGCGAACTACTGCCTCACAAAATGATGATTGTTCAATTTTCTCCTAACACCTATCATGGTGGACATTATGATGGAACTATATTTATATAATATATATATTATATTTATGTTGTCTCTATGCTTATTTATTTTTCATTTATAGGATACCTTTATGCTTTCCATAATGTGTATATACGATAATTTAATTTGAGGAAGTGCAGAATACCGCCCCCTCAAAGTGAGATGACTCGTTCATGCCATACATGAAAAGTATAAAGGATGGAATTAATGAACTTATGTAATGTATATAAAATATGATCTTATACTAAAATTAAAATATACATATGTTTCATTTCATTTTCATTCCTTTAAATATGAAAAAGAATCAAAGTAGCGTTCATGCGTACGTTCGACTTACCATCTCCATGAACAGTGCATTTCATTTCTTATCTCCAAATGTTATGGAATATTCTAAATAAATATATACTGGATATGAATACATATATAATTTATATATATTATACTTAAATCATGAATAATATTTTGGTGGTGATGGACTTTTGACTACCTGGAAAATTTACATCAAAACAAGTTCATGTTCGACTCAAGTACCAAAAATCGACAAAATGACTAATATGAACTTAAATAATTATGTAATTTTTATAAAATGATGATAAGTAATATAAAATGAGTAATAAAACTGAAAAAATTTCTTAATAAAGTATAAATTAACCTAAGTTTATTATTTAGGAATATAAAGAACAAACAAGGCAAGTCAGACTCAAGGTAAGGAACTTCGTCTCAATATCGTTTTACTGATGCATATTTTGGTTTATACAAGACATTATTTTATATATTGTATAATTATACGATTTTTAATTTGATTTAATTCAATTATTTTCAAAAGTAATCTTTCTCTACAAATATTTTTACTAAATGAAAAAATGAATGATTCATTTTAACGTACGCAGTGACAATGACCTTTCATCCACCGCAAGTATTATTTGATATTTTTATTCCTTAATAAGTAGTAATGTTTTTAAAAGGAAAATAAATAACATATACCATTTTTATGTATTTCAGTATTGAAAATGGTTTTAAGAAATAATTGATTATGTCAATATCTTGAAATGATGTATTGTGATTGCAATGTGGAAATGTTATCTTTACTTTATGCTTGTTTTATGTGTTATAAATATGTTATGGTTCTTGGGAATTGTTTATGTATATGAGTGGTTCCGTGATAAACCAAGGGTAGGTGATCCCAAAATATATCTCCAATGCATTGGGTAACACAATGGAGGTAAAATTTAATGTTTCTTCTAAGAGATTTAGAGAATATAATGTAATGGGTATTCCCAATGTAACTCCCTATGTAGCTGTGAAAGCTAGAATGTAAGTATGTTATGGATTCCATAAGTTACTATTATGATTTATTATTTCTATTTGTTATTCATAAATCTTATTATTTCATGATTTATGTCAAAGATCTTATGTTTTATGATCAAAAAGTATGATTTCTTTGATTTGTATGTATTCATGGACTAATGTTTTATTTTCTTATTTTATATCCCTTACTGAGATTTTTATGCTCATCCCAAGTTTTTAAAAAGTTTTTAATAGGGTATAAGGATAGTTAAGATAATGGAAGAATTCAAGAATATTTTTATGAAGAAAATAATTCTTGTTTTATTTAAAGAGTTTTATTATTTTTAAAATAATTGGATAGAGTATAAGTATATAATTTTTAATCTTTGAGATGTAGTGTAATAGTTTTGGCTTAATTCTCTAAAACTATAAACCTGAAAAGATCCATAATGTGAATTCTTGACTTAACTCAATATTATGTAATGTTTAAGGCTGGGGCCTTACAGTTGGTATTATAGGTTAGTTTAGATAACTTTAGGAGTTAGGATATTGTTAAATAAATATCCATAAATTATTTTTACTTTATGGTAAGATTGAAATGATATAGAATTTGAATATTTTGATGTTTCTTAATCTAAGATAATTATGTGTTCATAATGGTTTTCCATAGAGGAAACATGACAGCTATGATGGGATGACATCAAGAGGAAAACAACCACCCAAATCAGTAACCTGAAGTGGTTGGAATCAGAACTGAATAGTTTGTTTCAGTGATGGAGCAGTTGACTCTAAATATAAATGGTGGTGGTATCCATGCATAATATCAGCTAGATTAACCACAAAGAAACATGTCAGTAGTGGAGTATTTCATGAGGCAACGACCCTTTATTCATAGGATCATCTAACCCTGTGATAGCTGAAGGGTGGATTAAATCACTGGAAAAGATTTTTGATGTCATGGGGTATTCAAAACATCAAAATGATAGTCTCACTATTTACAATTTTGAAGGTGAAGCCGATCTGTGGTGGTCTATGGTTAAAAATATCAGGGATGGTGAGGAGATTGATGCTCTTGATTGGGATGATTAGGATGTATTCAAAGGTATTATTCTAGAGAAATATTTTCCTTAGATAGTTTGACTTAGGATAGAAAAACAATTCTTGGAATTGAGGTACTAGGATGACTCAGTGGCTGCTTATGAAGAAAAATTCATTCGACTGGCAAGGTATTCTCCAGATTTCTTAAGGGATATTCATAGTAAAATCAATCATTTTACTCAGGATTAAAGCCAAAGTTTCTAAGGTCATTAGATTCTCACGATTTCAACAATTATGAATTTTTTTTTGATGTGCAGAGAAGGTAGAAATGGGGTTTTCTGATGATCAGATGTTCTTTGAAAAATAAAAACAATAATAAGATGAGGTGGAAAATGAAATGGAAGAATTCTTCAAAAAAGACTGATGGTAAGAAACTTAAGTTTATGGTTTGTGAAAATTGTGGTAAAAATCGCACTGGGGAATGCCTTATGAATCTTGGTAAGTGATTCTGATGTGGTGAAATGGGACATAAGGCTCGTAATTGCACTGGAAAATATTAGGGTAATGGTAAGACAAAATCTGATTTACATTCAATAAAATATTTTAAGTGCAATGGAATGGGTCATTATGCAAATGAGTTTGTGAAGAAGAACTCAAATGATGGAATGTAGTCGGACTACAAGTAGAAAGAGGTGGTGAAATTATTTGAAACTACTTCAGAAGATGTTGGGACATCAAATGAAGTAGTATAAGGTATATTGTTTTTTTATTTAGATTATGACAATGTGTTGTTTGATTCTAGGTCTACACATTCTTTCATTTCAAAGAAATTTTCTAGTAAATTGGTAATTTCAGGTCATGATATGAATCCTGAAATTTTGGTAAAAAAACTTGGAGGAAATGTTGAGAAAAAAAGAAATTATAAGAACCTTCCCATCCTTGTGTGTGGAAAGAATCTACCTATAAACCTTATTGTTTTTCCTCTAGTAGAGTTTGCTATTATTTTGGGTATGGATTGGCTTTCCGTTTATCATGCTAAGATTGACTGTAGAGCTAAAGAGATTTCTTTTTAGAAATAATTTCAGTTTTTGTACAAGAATGAACCCTTAATTTTGATAACATATCTGGAAGCTGAGAAACTAGTAAAATATGGAAATAAATATTACCTTGCACATATTGTTGAATACAAAGGAACTGTTCAGATTAATTATGTGCTAGTGGTCAATGAGTATCTTGATGTTTTTTCTAATGAATTTCCAGTTATAATACCTAATTGGGAAGTTTAATTTACTGTTGACTTAGTTCTTGATGCTAAGCCAATTTCAAAAACCCCTTATCGAATGACTCAAATTGATCTTTTAGAGTTAAATAAGAAATTGAAGGAGTTATTAGATAAATGTTTCATTCAACCTAGTACATCACCATGGGGTAATTCTGTCTTTTTTGTTAAAAAGAAAGATGGTTCAATGATACTTTTATTGATTATATATCCTTGAATAACATCACTGTTAAGAAGAACTATCCTTTGCCTCATATCGATGATTTGTCTGATCAGCTCTAGGGAGCTCAGTATTTTTTGAAGATTGACTTGAGGTTAGGGTACCATCAGTTGAAAGTAAAGGAAGAAGAAATTCAAAAAACCGCATTTTGTACTAGATATGGCCATTATGAATTTATAGTTATGGATTTTGGGTTAACCAATACACCTTCTGTATTCATTGATCTTATGAATAGAATTTTCTATGAGTTCTTGGATAAGTTTTTTGTGGTTTTTATTGATGATATTTTGGTATATTCGAATTGTAAAGAGGGGCATGAAAGTATTTAAAGGGTTGTCCTGAAAACTTTAAAAGAAAAGAAACTGTATGGGAAATTCAGAAAGTATGAGTTTTGGTTATAGAAAATTTCATTCCTTGGTCACATTGTTTCTAATGATGGAATAACTATTGATCCTACTAAAACAAAATTTGTTGAAGAATGACCAAGACCCACAAATATAACTATGATTCGTATTTTTCTTGGTTTAACAGGTTATTACTAGAGATTTGTTGAAAAATTTTCATGGTTATCTATCCCACTGACTAAGTTAACTTGAAAAGGTGTTAAGTTCATCTAGACAAAATAATGTGATGAATGTTTTCAATAATTGAAAAGAATATTTGTGAATGATCTAGTTTTGGCACTACCTTCCGAAATGATGAATTTTTTATCTATAGTGATGCTTCATTAAAAGGACTTGGTTGTGTCCTAATGCAGAATGATTAGGTAATTGATTATGCTTCACGTCACTTGAAAAATCATGAGTTAAATTATCCTACACATGATTTGGAATTATCTGTTGTTGTTTTTTCTTTAAAAATTTGGTGGCATCATCTTTATAGAGTAAAATGTGAAATATATACTGATCACAAAATTTTGAAGTATATATTCACTCAGAAAGAATTAAACATGAGACAGATAATATGTTTAGAATTTATCAAGGATTATGATTGCATGATTAATTACCATTCAGGAAAATAAAATAAAGTGGATGATACTTTGATCCAGAAAAGTAATTATACAATAACCATGTTACATTTAGAACATAACCCTTTGACTAATGATTTGATGAATTTGACATGGAATTTGTTGGTGCAAGAAAATCCACTATTTTGTTTCAGGTTTCAGTACAATCATCTTTATCAGATAGAATAAAGCAAGCGCAGAAATAAGACAATGAGTTGCAGAGAAAGGTAGAATTGGTTCAGAAGGGTAATTTACCTAAATTTAACATTGATAAAGAATATATTTTGAGGTTTTGAAAGAGATTATGTGTGCCTTGTGATTCCCAATTGAAGAAAGAGTTATTATGTGAATCTCATAGTTCTCTATTTTCAGTTCATCCTGGTTGTACTAAGATGTAAAGAGATATTCCGGATTATTACTAGTGGGATAGAATGAAAATAGATATTGATGACTTTACCCTGATATATTTGATTTGTCAACAGGTTAAAGCAGAGGAGTAGTTACTAAAAGGGATGATTTAGCCTTTTCATATTACAGAGTGGAAATGGGAAAATATATCCATGGATTTCGTAGTGGGATTACCAAATAATTCTCAAGGTAACAATGCAATATAGGTTATTGTTGACCAGTTGACTAAATCTGATCATTTTCATTCTATTCGATATAATCTATATCTAGATCAAATTTCCCGATTGTAAATTAAAGAGGTAGTAAGGTTACATAAAGTTCCCCTATCCATTGTATCTGATCGTGATCCCAGTTTCACTTTTAACTTTGGGAAGGGCCTTCAGAAGTCCTTAGGAACTGAATTAAATTTCAGTACAACTTTTAATCCTCTGTTAGATGGGTAGTCAAAACGGAAAATTCATATATTAGAAGATATTCCACGTGTTTGTTCAATGGATTAATAGGGAAGTGGGGACCAACATATTTTTTTGGTTGAGTTTCCTTATAATAATAGTTTTCATTCCAATATACAGATGGAACTATTTGAAACATTATATGGAAAGCAATGTCTAACTCAAGATTTTTGGGATGAAGTAGGTGAAAGGAATTTGATGGGACCAGAATTGGTAGAAGAGATAGCGGAAAAAGTTTAGTTGATTTAGAAGCACATGAGAACAGCTCAGAGCAGGCAGAATAATTATGCGGATAACCAGAGAAAGGATCTTTCTTTTGAGGTATGTGATCATGTCTTTCTCAAAGTTTCTCCATGGAAAAGTGTGTTATGTTTTGGTAAAAAGGGAAACCTGAGTCTGAGGTTCATTGGACCCTATGAAATCCTAGAGAAAGTTGGATTAATTTCCTACAAAATGTCTTTACCTCCATGTTTATCCCAGATACACAATTTTTTTTATGTTTCAATGGTGAGAAAGTATAATTTGGATCTATCTCATGATTTGAGTCCAGATATAGTTCACTTGGAAGAGAATATTTCTTATTAGGAACAACCAGTCCAGATTCTTGACTGTAGAGAGAAAGTGTTGCGGAATAAGGTATTTAATCAGGTAATGTTTTTTTGTAAAATCCATATGGTTGAAGAGGAAACATGAGAGTCTGAAAATTCTATGAGGGATAAATAACCCCAATTATTTGATAAGTAAATAAAATTTCTGGGACACAATTTCTAAAAGGGGGGAATGATGTAGGATCCCAATTATTTATAGAATAACAAATATATATATATATATATATATATATTAATATTTATGAATAATATATTAATTTTATATTAAATAGGATACTTTTTCCGACAGTGTACTCAACATGCAAGAATGAGTTTCTCAGAAATCTTACGTTTCACACAACATTGAGTTATAACAAAAAATAATATGATAATAACACTATTTTAAATAGTAGTTAACACATAGCTATTGTTTAGGTAAGAATGAACATAACTAACTACATTATGATTACAAATGTTTATTAAATGTTTTTACATTTATCCAATAAATGTTAGAGGCTTAAAATAAGAATGGATCCAATTTTAAGCATGAAATACCCTAATATTTTTAAAAGGCCTTTTTACCATCTTTTGAAGGAAACCCCATTTTAAATATAGATTTTTTAAGTTTTATATGTTATATTTAACAAAATAAACTTCTTCTATAGAATTGGGACATCAAAATTTACTTTGGTTACATTTTTGGTAATTTTCTGATAAAGTTCATTTTTTAATGAATAGTGAAAACACTGCATTTTAATTCAAAATTGCCTTTTCATATAATTTATTTATATAGTTAGATTTTCCTTTTAATTTGTTTTAAATTTTAATTTTATTAGGTTTTTATCATTTAATACAATTTTTGTCATTGGAATTAATTTAAATTTTAATTTGGACATAAACACAAGTCAATCTTTTGGTAGTTTTTACTTCTTAAAAACATGCTTTTTGGTTTTGACAATGAGAATTAATTTTAAATTAATTTTTGAAAATTATGTGTTTTGAATTTGGAAAAATGGATTCCATATTTGGAATCATAAGGTTCAAATTTTGTAAATAGGTACCTTTTATTTTTTGAAATTATGAATAGTAACTTTAGTAATTTTTTTATTTACCATGGTTAAAGGGTAAATCAGGTAAATAAGGGTAAAAATTAATATTATAATTATTTAAAACTACCCTAAAAAATGTCCTAATCCTATTGGATGATATATTTATGACCATGATCATCCTTAGACCAAAAGTTTGGCATTTGGTATCCACTTGGGTATGAAAATGACATTTTATAAGAATTAATTTAAAGTAAAAAGAAATATAACATAAAGATGTATCTTTTACTAATTTTTTTATATAGGGTTATATAACTAATCTGTAAGAACCCAAATCATCTTTTCAGCTATGTTTTCTTCCTTCTGGTCATTTTTGAGAAAAGGGTAGTTTCTAGAAATTTCTAAAGTACACGCTGTGTACTTTATGAGTACACGCCGTGTACTGGGTTGCCGTAGGAGGCTGTGTGATGGTCGTGTGGTGGCCACACACACGACCATGTGGGGGTGACCTAGAGGCCACGTAAAGCAGATTACAAAAAAGGAAAGTACACATTGTGTACTTCAAAAGTACACACCGCCTATTTTTTTTTCATTAAACGTACCAGGGTCGCGTCTAATCACCAGAACACTCTTCTTCTAGGTTTTGTTTAGCCGAGAGCTCCCGTACGACCATGATATTCCTCTGAGCCCCTGAATGAGCATCCGAACTCCGATTCGACCACCATCGATTGCATTGGGATTTCCTCTGTAAGCTCTCTCTTTTGATTGAGCTTTATTTCCCAATTCCTCTTCCTTCTCAAGTTATCAGCTGTTGAACACTTTAGACGTTTTTGCAGATCTTCGGCATTCTAAGGTATTTCAAGCCCCGAGACTCAAGTATATCGATCTCCCAATTCCAAGGTAGGTGGTTTGTGCCATTCTGTTAAAAGTATTTGAGTTATATGTGAAAATTTTCCCAATACCCATGAATGGGGTATTGCACATTTACCGTTTTAGCCCTATTGTTTTCCTTCTATGATTGCATGATTGAGTAGAGGATAATTGAATTTGAATAGGGTTAATTGCTATGATTTGGAAGTGTTTTCCCATGCATGTTTTGGTTCTGACCTCGTAGAACTGCTTAGCCTATTAGGCTTCCTTGTTTTTCCCATGCCTTGTATTGTAGGATGGTGTGACTGTTGTTATGACATGCTGTGATGCTGTAGAATGTTTAGCCAAGTAGTTCTTGAGGTTTTATTTGGATGATATGCACTGCTATGCTTTCTTGAATTACACAGGGCTGTGAGAACCTAATGTATATACCATAGGGAGAATGGACGTAAGGGATTCTTCAGAGTGTCTTTTCTACTTACAATGCAAGACCACATGGGGAATTGACGTAAGTGCTTCCTCAGAGTTTCTATAGATCCTCAATGTGGGCTATAGGGGGAATAGACATTGAGTGCTTCCCTAGAGTGACTTTAGTTACTGATACGAGACTATAGGAGGAATTGACAGTGAGTGCTTCCTCAGAGAGTCTATTCTTAAGCTGAACCAGGGGGGTTAGACTGAGTGTACTACCCAGAGGATTTCTTGTGTTGCTAGGTAGGACCATATGGGATAGGATGTGATTACTTCCCATAGGGTTACCTACTTTGGTTTACCTACTTGGTTAGCTATTACTTGTTATATGAAACTGAATGCATTGAACCTATGAATTGTTTACCTTGGGTACTTCCTTGTTTAGTGCATTTATTTTCTTACTGCCTGCCATATATTCACTGACTGCTAGGCACAGATCTCGTGGTGGTTTCCTACTGAGATTTTGTCTCACACCCTGTTTGGGCCATGTTTTTGGGCCAAAAAATATTATATTACTGCAAGTATAGATAATGGAAAACACCCTTCTAATTTAGGTATTTGATTACTCTGGAGCAGGAGATCATGGGACCAAGCTGAGGCTTGTGATGCTGAGGAGCTGTTTATCTATTTTCTTTTGTACTTTGGCTTAGTACTATTTTGTATTCCAGCATTGTAATTTTTTGGCTGCTTTCCTAGACATACGTATCATGCATCAGTCATATATATATATATATATATATATATATATATATATATATATGCGTGCTCCAGTTTATTTTTTCCAGTCTTCCACTGTTTCCTTTTTGTATGGATTATTACTGCTTCCATTTTTGCTATTACTTTCTTCCACTGTGTTACTCTACCAATGAGGGCATAGTTTCCCCACTATCACACCCAAGGCCCTCACTGCTAGTCGGAAGCCTCTGGTGTTTGGGGAAATGTGCTTGAGGCCATGTGACCAACCGGGTATGGGGTGCCTCTGGGTGGATTCCGGAACTGGGATGTTACAAAGTGTAACCAACCATGTATCTAACAACACGAGTCGGTGAGGTTCGTCTAGTACAAACCATTTTTGGCACTAACATGCCATGTAGTCTCATTCTAAGGAGAACCGCATGGATTAACCGTGTAGAAGGACTCAGGAAGGGTAAGAGGATTCAAGTCCACGCCATGTGATAGGTGAACACACCATGTGTGTGGGGTGTTACACGAACAGCTCTGGAAGGAGTACACGCCCATGTGAATGGATGAAGGGAACACACCATGTATGTGTTATACACACCCTGTAGTCATGTTTTGTAAAAATTAAATGATTTACTTCTCCTATTCCCTTCTTACGTTTTTAGTTTTTGTTACTTAATAATCTGGATCTAAGGTGTACATTTGACCTTGCAGAGTCATGCCATCAAGACGTCCACCGGTTGTATGCCAGTTGCAGGCTAGTGATTGGACACCAAATATGGATAATCAGGGACTACCTGTAGATCCTACTGTTGTGCCCATCTTGGCACCAACCGTTATACCAGACACAGGTGCTGATGCATAGTTCATGGAAGGATTTATAAGGATGATGCAAAACTTTCAGGAAGCACTGCCTCCTGACCCATCAATGGAAGAATTGACGCGGGTCTTTCAGCAGTTGTATCCTCTCACTTTCTCAGGAGATAGAGGACCCCAAGCTGCAGAGTCATGGATCAAAGACATGCTGATGATCTTTGAGAATCTAGAGATACCTCCA
Source organism: Viscum album (assembly GCA_963277665.1). NCBI lineage: Eukaryota > Viridiplantae > Streptophyta > Magnoliopsida > Santalales > Viscaceae > Viscum > Viscum album. The sequence goes on along the minus strand of OY728158.1, from coordinate 1,191,170,676 downwards.
TAGAGGGTCAATCTCACTGCATATATGCTTCAGAATTCCTCCAAGAGGTGGTGGGAGGTGATCTCACATGCCGGATGCCAGCTGGTTATGGTTTGGGATGAGTTTCACCATGCCTTCTACGACTACTTCTACCCAGAGACTTTGAGGGCCGATCAAGCCCAAGAGTTCATGATTTTGGAGAAGGTTAATATTTCTGTTATGGAGTACTCTTCTCACTTCACTAAGCTGCAACACTTCACACCTATTCAAGGAGGTGATCAGTTATTCCTGGAAAGGAAGCTCGAGGATGGTCTGAGGCACGAAATCTGATCACAGGTGAACATCTTCCAGTTGACCTCTATCAGCTATATTTTCAACTAGGGGCTGATCACTGAGCTCAACCTAAGAGATTCTAGAGTTGTGAGCCAGGGCAGATTGACATCTAGAGTTAGTATTCCTCCTACTGATAGCTGGAAGCACCGTAGGGAGTCTTCGCGCAATGATCCGAGGAGGCGAGACACTTCTTCTGGTAGCCCAGTGGTGTGCTACCAGTGTGGGAGAAGCGGGAATATGAGGCCGCATTGCCTGAGAGACCCAATGGAGTTCCGATCTTGCGGCAAGATGGGTCATCTTTAGTGATTCTGTCAGATCTTCTCACTAGAAGCTGGTAACAGGGGGTCTTCTATGACTCGTTCAAAAGCAGCACCACCAGTTTCTCACTAGTTTGGGAACTGGAGTTATTTTGGCCATTAAGGCCGAGGTGGAGGTCATGGATATGGTATCCAGTTGCCTGGTTTTTAGCGACGACAGGGTGGATCAGCTTAGGGTGGCCAGACAGGTTTACAGGGCCACGATACAGGTCAGACTTTTGCAGTGGAGTAGACCCAACAGGAGCAGGATCTTGGACCCTTTACAGTGTGAGGTATGATCTTAGTAGCCTCAGTTTTAGCTTCTTCTCTTTTCGATATAGGGGCTTACCACAACTTTATATTTGTTGCATTTGTGGAGAGACTTGGGCTCTAAATCTTTTCTTCTGCTAATATTTTGACACTAGACACTCTGTTGGGGACTAGAACGGTGAGTGTACGTCAGTTCAAGGAGTTACCTCAAGATGTTGGTGGGTGTCACTTTTTATGGGACCTCCATGTCCTAGAGATGAAGGTCTATGATGTTATTCTCGGAATGGACTGGTTAGTTCCTTTCCAGGCAGTCATCGATTGCTATCACCGTAGGGTGAGTTTCACATCACTAGAGGGCAGATCTTTTCTTCATAAGGGTGAGTGGGATGTCCAGGTGAGAATAGCGGGACCCGATCATCATGTGTTAGGAGGAGTTACAGCCTAGATTGCTAGTCTTTACCTGGATGACCAGGTAACTTCACAGTTATACTTTCCTCCAGTGGTGGATCATTTCAGGGACGTCTTTTTAGAGGAATTCTTAGGTTTTACTCCAGAGCGGGAGGTAGAATTTTCTATTGAGATCGTTCCAGGAGCAGCACTGATGTCCATTCCTCTTTATAGTATGGCTACACCAGAGTTATAGGAGCTCAAGAAGCAGTTGGAGGAGTTGTAGGCAAAGGGTTTCATCCGACCTAGTACTTCTCCTTGGGGTTCGTCTTTCCTATTTGCGAAGAAGGCAGATGGTACCCTCAGGTTTTATGTGTATTATCGGAAGTTGAACCAATTGAAGGTCAAGAACCAATATCCCTTTCCTAGTATTTATGATCTCTTTGATAAGATTTGAGGATCCTAGGTGTTATTTAAGATTTAATTGAGATCCGGTTATCATCAGTTGCTCATTAGACCATTTGATATACCTTTTACAGTATTTCGGAGTAGGTATGGCCTATATGAGTATGTGGTTATTCCGTTCGGTCTCACTAACGCACCTGTAGTTTTCATAGAACCGATGAACCGAGTATTCCATCCATACTTGGATTCTTTTGTGGTGTTTTTTGTGGATGATATCTTTGTGTACTCTCACACTCGACACGACCATGCTACCCATCTTGAGATCGTTTTGAGTACACTGAGAGAGCATCAGTTATATTCTAAGCTCTCAAAATTCCACTTTTGGATGGATCCGATTAATTTATTGGGTCATGTTATCTTAGAGACAGGAGTATTAGTCAACCTAGAAAAAGTGAGAGCAGTAGTTTCCTGGGAGAATCCGAAGAACGTCTTTGAGGTACGAAGTTTTCTAGGGATGGATGGATACTACAGACGTTTCATTCATGACTTTTCATGCTTATAAGCACCACTAACGGTTCTGACTAAGAAGGGTGTGAAGTTCTTGCGGTCAGATTCTTGTGAGTCAGGCTTTCAGGAGATGAAAGGGAAGTTGAATTCAGCACCGATACTAGTCTTTCCAAAGCCAGACAAGAGCTATACTATGTACTGTGATTCTTCAGGTATTGGGTTGGGAGCTGTGCTTATGTAGGGAGAAGGAGTCGTCGCGTACGAGTCTCAGCAGTTGAGGCCACATGATAGGAATTACCCGACGCATGATCTCGAGTTGGTTTCTCTTGTTCATGCCTTACACTATTGGATACATTACCTTCTGGGAGATCATTTTTTGGTTTTCACTAACCACAAGAGTCTCAAGTATATCTTCACCCAGTGTGACTTGAATTTGAGACAACGAAGGTGGGTTTAGTACCTTTAGTCTTTTGACTTTGAGCTTGCCTATACACCTGGGAAAGGCAACACGGTGGGTGATGCGTTGAGCAGGAGGACTTAGATACAGGCAGTTCAAGAGGCCATCAGTAAGTGGAAGCTTATGTATATGTTCTTTGAGATGCATTTGGAGGTGCACGACAAACAGGGGTAGACGTTTCTTTCTTATGTAGCTATTACCTCTACTCTTCTTGATCGAGTGAGAATGAGGAAACTATCAGATTCTGAAGGCCTTGTCCTACGGGAAAGTGTGTCAGGAGAGGACCCTATTCCTGGATGGACCATAGATGAGGATTAGATCTTTCGTTTTCATGGGCACATATGGGTGTCAGCAGATATACGCAAGGAGCTGATGTGGGACTTTCATTTCTCAGTTTGGGAATTTCATCCTAGTGTCACCAAGATGTATCGTGATCTACACCATCAGTATTGGTAGCCAGGTATGAAGAGAGATATTGCTGGGTTCGTCATAAGGTGTTCCACCTATCAGTAGATGAAGGTGGAGCATCAGCGACTAGAAGGGATTTTGCAGTAGTTACCCATTCTCGAGTTGAAATGGAACATTGTTGTGATGGATTTTGTGACAGGTTTACCGAGGTCGCCTCGAGAGAATGATGCTGTATGGGTTGTCATTGAAAGACTCACGAAGGTTTCTCACTTCTTGATGATCAAGGAGACCTTCAGTGTTGATGAGCTGGGACAATTGTACATCCGAGAGATTGTACGTTTACATGGAGTTCCACACTCCATTGTTTCAGACAGAGATGCACGTTTTACTTATCGGGTCTGGCAGGGGATGCCAATGGATTTGGGTACATATGTACTTTTGAGTACAGCTTACAACCCCCAAACAAATGGCCAGTCCAAGCGTACAATTCAGGTTATTGAGTACATTATTCAAGCATGCATTCTAAATTTTGGAGGTTTTTGGGAGAATAACATACCTCTTGTGGAGTTTTCCTATAATAATAGTTTTCAAGCAACTATTCAGATGACACCTTATGAGGCTTTGTACGGTAGGCCATGCTGATCAACCTTATTTTGGCTGGAGGCAAGAGAGGCAACCATGCTGGGACCTCGTCTTGTTTAGGAGACCTCAGAGCAGATTGAGTTGATTCGAAAGAGGATGGCTACTACACAGTCTCGACAAAAGTCTTATGCTAATCAGAGGAGATGACCTTTGGAGTTCAAGTTTATGGATCAAGTTTTTCTGTGTGTCACATCAAGGTTGGGGAACAAGAGGATTAGGAGACAGGGTAAGCTTTCGTCGAGGTACGTCGGTCCGTTTGAGGTGTTGTAGAGATTTGGTCTAGTTTCCTATCGGTTGAAGTAACCTCAAAGGTACTGGGATATTCACAACGTCTTCTACATTTCTCATCTTCGACATTACTTCTTAGACGCATCTCATATCTTCCAACCCAATGAGGTTGAGTTGGAAGTGGATGCATCTTTTTAGGAGCATACTATTCGGATTTTCCATCGAAGTACGAAGGTTCTCTGTGGCCGGTCTATTCCTCTGGTACAGGTGCTGTGGTAGCATGAGAGAGTACAGGATGAGACTTGGGAAAGAAATGCAGACGTACGATCACAGTGGCCGGAGCTATTCAGGGTTTCTTCTTCTATGCCGCCTCGCTAGGGAAATTCGGGGACAAATTTCTTTAAGGGGAGAAGTTTGTAAGAACCCGAATCTTCTTTTCAGGTATGTTTTCTTCCTTCTTGTCATTTTTGAGAAAAGGAGAGTTTTTGGAAATTTCTAAAGTACATGCCGTGTAATTTATGATTACACGTTGTGTACTAGATCACCGAAGGAGGCCGTGTGTTAGCCGTGTGATGGCCACACACACAGCCATGTGGGGGTGACCTGGAGGCCACCTAAAGCGGAGTACAGAAAAGGAAAGTACATGCTGTGTACTTCAAAAGTACACGTTGTGTATTTTTTTCATTAAATGTACCGGGGTCACGTCTAAATGCCAGAACACTCTTTTTCTAGGTTTATTTTGGCCGAGAGCTCCCATACAACCATGATTTCCTCCGAGCCACCGACCAAGCATCTAAACTCTGATTCAACCACAGTCTATTGCATTGGGATCACCTCAGTAAGCTCTCTCTTCTACTTGAGCTTCATTTCCCAATTACTCTTCCTTCTCAAGTTATCCTCGGTTGAATGTTTTAGACTTTTTTATAGATCTTCATCCATATAAGGTGATTCAAGCCTTGAGACTCAAGTATATCGATCTACCAACACCGAGGTAGGTGGTTTGTGCCTTTTCGTTAAAAGTATTTGAGTTATATGTGAAATTTATCCCAATACCCATGAACGATGTATTGCACATTTACCGTTTTAGCCCTATTGTTTGATTTATATTCTTGTATTCTTGGGTAGAGGATTATTTAATGTTCATAAGGTTAATTTCTATGATTTAGAAGTGTTTTCCCATACATTTTTTGGTTCTGACCTCGTAGAAATTCTTAGACTATTAGGTTTCCTTGTTTTTCCCATGCCTAGTATTATAGGGTGGTGTGATTGTTGTTCTGACAAGCTGTGATGCTGTAGACTATTTAGCTAAGTAGTTCTTGAGGTTTTCTTTGGCTGATACATGCTTCTATGATTACTTGACTTACACAGGGCCGTGAGAACCTGGTGTATAGACCATAGGGAGAATGGATGTAAGGTCTTCTCCAGAGTGTCTTTTTTACTTACGATGGGGGACCATAGGGGGAATTGATGTAAGTGCTTCCTCAGAGTGTCTATAGATCCTCGAAGCAGGCCACATGGGGAATAGACGTTGAGTGATTCCCCAAAGTGCCTTTAGTTACTGATACATGACTATAGGAGGAATTGACGGTGAGTGCTTCCTTAGAGAGTCTATGATTAAGATGAACTAGAGGGGTTAAACTGAGTGTACTTCCCAAAGGGTTGATTGTGTTGCTAGGTAGGACCAAAGGGGATAGGTTGTGAGTACTTCCTAGAGGGTTACCTATGTGTTTTTCCCTTATTGGTTAGCTATTACTTGTTATATGAAACTGAATGCATTGAATCTATGAATTTTTTACCTTGGGTACTTCCTTATTTACTACATTTATTTTCTTACTACCTGCCATATATTCACTGACTGCTAGGCACAGATATCGTGGTGGTTGCCTACTGGGATTTAGTCTCACACCCTGTTTGGGCCATGTTTTTGGGCCCAAATAGATTATATTGCTGCAGTTATAGATAAGAGAAAGTGCCCTTCTACTTCAGTTACTTGATTACCGTGGAGAAGGAGAGCATGGGACCAAGCTGAGGCTTGCAATGCTGAGGAGTTGTTTATCTATTTTCTTTTGTACTTTGGATTAGTACTGTTTTGTATTACATCATTGTGATTTGTTTGGATACTTTCCTAGATATAGGTATCATGCATCATTCATATATATATATATATACATGCTCCAGTTTATTGTTTCCAGTCTTCCGCTATTTCCTTTTTGTATGGATTATTACTGCTTCCATTTTTTCTATTTCTTTCTTCCACTATGTTACTCTACCAATGAGGGCATAGTTTCCCCATTATCACACCCAAGGACCTTGCTACTAATCGGTAACCTATGGTTTTTGGGGAAATGCGCTTGAGGCCATGTGACCAACCGGGTATGGGGCGCCTCTGGGTGGCTTCCGGAACTGGGATGTTACATGATCTATTTGACTATAAAATGAAGTTCCGAGTCAGGATCCAAGTATCACTGAGAGGGGGAGGGGGTGAATCAGTGATATCTTTTTCTTTTTAATTTCCCCCTTTTTGAAACAACCTTCACCTTCTATTAAAGAGTTTCTTCCCTACTGAACAAACACAACCACAGGAACACTAGATTTACAAGGTTCACTACTCAACAAGAGTAGCTACGTCCTTGGTATGGTATATAAACAATCCAGTACCACACAATCTACTAGAAAACAATCCTTTAATGTTGAATACAATGAGTAGGATATACCCTTACACTCGTGTAGCACTTTGAAAACAATCCAATAGTGTGTGTTCTCCCTCTTAGTACAAATAGGGTAATACAATGGATCAGTGATTCTTAATGAGCTTACACAAATCAAATATTTCAAAGCAATTCTTCACTTTACTACCTAGAAGCTGGCAGGAACCCCTGGAGCAAAACAACTTGTGCGCCCACTTCCACTTGCGCTCCCTATACTTGTGTACCTACAACTTGAACGCCTCTTATTGCGCGCTGCAGCTTGTGCGCCCCAACTTGCATGATAATACTTGCGTGGCACACTTGCACGGTAACACTCGCGCGGCAGACTTGCCCGCCACCCTACTTGCGCACCTTATAAATAGCCCTGAGCTTGTCTGCCCAACTCTCTACTTGCGCACCCAGAGCTCAAAAATAATTCTCAAGTATTGAGCCTTAAAAAATGAGGAGGGTAGTCATCTATTTATAGGATTTTTTGTGACTTTCATGACCTAGACTTGCGTGCCAATACTTGCGCGCCGCTTCATCACTTGCACACCGTTCCATCACTTGAGCGCCTATTTTTTTTCCTTTGTCATATTTTGATATGATGATGTTGAAATATGACTTGCGCGCAACATGCACTTGCACGCCAAGACTTGCACGCCAATACTTGCATGACACTCTTGACTTGCACGACACTTTATAACTTGCGCGCCACTTTATTTCCTTTGTAATATTTTGATTGGATGATCTTTGAAATAGGACTTGCGCGCCACTTAACGTGCACGTCAATACTTGCGTGCCACCACTTGCGCACCAATACTTGTGCGCCACTTTCCTTCCTTTTCCATATTTCTGAAATAATGCATTTTGAAATATGACTTGCGTGCCTCTACAAAACTTGCGCGCCGCTAGTTGCGTGCACCACTTGCGCGCCACCACTTGCGTACCTTCTTCTTGCCTTTGACATTTTTTGATAATATGATATTGAAATGAGTTTTGCCAAAAACACATCTTTACTCTCTCTATCCTTCATACATATTACACCACAAGTTCTCCAAACTTGTGATGGTGGTAAAATAAAAATCAGAAAAGCATAGTCTGATTTCAAATCCTTTTACAAAGTGAATTGATTTATCTTCTTTGAAAACAAAAGACAACACTCTATAACAACAAACTATTATTACTTCCTTATCCATCCAACTTAGTCCCAACAATCTCCCCCTTTGGATTTTTTTGTCAACCATGATTCATAAATCACTGAACTTTGTAACCTTTAAGCAATGGATTACTTATCAACAATTCTAAACCTACATGAGCTAACTCATTGTAGGAAACAAGAATTATTGACATCCAAAACCATGCTGTCCAAAAACAGTGACTATGAAATCTCATGAGCGTACCTCCTCAACCTTCTTCAGAACATATTTCAAGCTTATACTTCAGCATTTTTTAACATCATTCAAGCTTCTACTTTAGGATTCTTCACTTCTTCAACTTTCCTGGAAAACAAAAAACATTGTTACCTACAACCACTCCAACAAATAGTTAGAATAGTTCACACACATACATGCTGGATTCACAGCTTACCCACAACTCCCCCTTTATGCATGCATCTATAAGGATAGATTTATGAAACAATTATCCCCCTTGACAACACTATCCAAAGGAAAGATGAGAGTGGGGAAAAAACACGTACCTTAACCTTGATGATAAGGAGGTTGGACACCCATGTTCAACCTCAATTTTGCAAATGGTTCCTTCAGTATCAATTTTGTGAATATATCAGCAACTTGTTTAGATGTAGGAACATACTCTAGCCCCAATTCATTCTTCTCCACCTTCTCTTTAATGAAGTTGTACTTTATATCAATGTATTTTTAATGAGAATGTTGTATTGTATTTCTTGTAAGATTGATTGTACTATGATGATCACAACCCAAGAGCAATGGTAGCGTTACTTCAATAAGTAGATCTTCTAACCGAGTCTTCATCCACATTAGTTGAGTTGCAGCTTGAGTAGCAGCAACAAACTTAGCTTCAGCTGTGCTAAGAGTTATTGAATTCTGTTTCTTGGTATGCCAACTAACACAACTTTTCCCTAGAAAGAAAACTCCACAAGATTTGGATATTCGATCATCAACATTTCCTGCCCAATCAACATCAGAATACATGAATAGATCATTATTTCCAGAGCTATCATACCTGATTCCAAAATTTGTTGTGCCTTTGATATATCTGAGAATTCTTTTTCTAGAAATCAAATCTAATTCTTTAGGATCACTCTGAAATCTTACACATAAATTGTCATCATAGACGATGTCGGGTATTGAGGCAGTCAAATACAATAGACTTCCAATTAGCTTTCGAAACTCTTTCTGATCAACTTTCTTGCCTTCTCCATCTTTAGACAACTTGGTTCCCACTGAAATCGGTGTGGAAACTGGTTTCAAATTTTCCATGCCAAACTTCTTTAGAATTTCGTTAGCATACTTTTCTTGAGATAGAAAAACGTGATTCTTCTTCTATGAAATTTGTATCCCAAGAAAGTACTTCATTTATACCAGCATGGACATCTCAAATAACTTCTTTATCTCCTCGATAATTTTTTCACATGATCTTTCATCATTTCCAGCAAATATAATATCATCGACATAAACAATAACGATCAGTGAAAACTCTATACATTCCTTGATGTAGAGATTGCTATCAACTCTCCCTTTCTTAAAGTTCATCTTCTTTAAGCAAGTATCTAATTTAGAATACCATGCTCTCAGATCCTATTTTAGCCCATATAAAGCCTTCTTCAACCTACACACATAACTTTCATCCTTTCCAATAACAAATCTAAAAGGTTGATCAATGTAAACTTCCTCATCAAGGTCACCATTCAAGAATTCGGATTTTACATCCATTTGAAAGAGTTTTTAACCTCGTTGTGCAGCAATAGCAAGAAAGATTCTGATTGTTTCTAATCTTGCCACTAGAGCAAAGGTTTCATCAAAATAAATGACTTCAATTTGTGAATACCATTTGCAAACCAATCTTTCTTTGTTTCTTATTACTTTACCTTCTTCATTAATCTTGTTCCGGAAAACCCACTTTTTACCAATAATGTTCTTGTTGTCCGGCTTGGGTAAAAGTTCCTAAGTATCATTCTTCTATATCTGATCAAGCTCTTCATTCATAGCATGAACCCATTCCAGATGCTCAAATGCTTCATTCACATCATTCGGTTCAACTTTTGAATGAAGAGAAGTATGTAATATAGCATTTGTTGTTCTTCTTGTTTGGAAGCTATGATTTTTATCTTCAATAATTTTTTGAGCCTCCACTTTCTTCCTCAACCTAGGATGAGTTGTTTGAACTCCATCCCCATCACTTGAAATATCTGAGTAAGATTCCTCTTCTTGATTAGGATTAACACAGTCTGAAGCATTATCAGAATTGTTAACAAAATCTTCTCTATCCTGCTCGACTTCGACATCAACATATGACTGCTTTTATTTCTCATCATTTTCAACAACTTTTACATCGGAAGAATCAATAATTATTCCTGTTTCTTTATTGAGGAATCTATATCCTCTTCCTTCTGGAGCATAGCCAAGAAAAATTCCATTATCTCCTCTTTGTTCAAGCTTTCCCAGGTTTCTACCTTTCTTCTTTATAATACATGGACTCCCAAAGACTCTAAAGTGTTTCAGACTTAGAGTTTTTCCATAGAAAATTTCATAAGGAGTCATATCTGAGTTTGGCCTATAGAAACACCGGTTATGAATATACACAGCAGTGCTCATGGATTGCCTCCAATAATAATGAGAAAGACTATGTTCAAGTAACATAGTTCTCCCCATTTCCACCAGACTTCAATTCTTTCTTTCAGCCGCCCCATTTTGTTGAGGTGTGTATGGTGAACTGAACTCATACTGAATTCCATGTTTCTCAAGATAACTTTCAAACTCTTCATTATTATAATCACCACCATTATCAGTTCTCAACTTCTTCACTGAATACTCAAATTACTTCTCTTCTTTCCTTTTGTAACTCTTAAACATTGTCAGAGCATCTGACTTATGTATCATATACATAACACAAGTAATGCGAGTAAAGTCATTAATGAAAGTAATGAAGTACTTATCTCCATTTGAAGATTTCTTGCTCATTGGTCCACATATATCTAAGTGTATGAGTTCCAAGGGTCTTTTTGAGTGAATTTCAACTCTCTTGTGCATAGAATTAGCAATCTTCCCTTTCTCACAAATAGTGCAACACCAATCTCTTTCTCTTGATAAATCAGGCATATCCCGAATACTGTATCGCTTTGATAACTTGCAAATATTTCTCCGACACATGTTCCCCAGCCTTTTATTCCATAATTTATTTTCATCCACCACACTCATGTAACAAGAGTTCTGCACATCACCATCTTGGAATAGATTCCCTCTTGTACGTTGGCCTCTTGTAACTATATTTCCATCATTTCACTTTTCACAACAAATCCATCTTTTCTGAATATGAATTTTTTTCCCTCATCATAGAGTTGTGACACACTTAACATGTTATGTTTCATCCCATCAACATAGAGTGTTTTCCTGGATTTCATATTTTCTTTTCCAATAATGGCCGATCCAACACCTTTGATCTTTAGAGATTCATCATTTCAAAATGTCACTATTCTTTCTTTGAAGTCTTTCACATTCTTCAGCAAATTTAAGTCTCCTGTCATATGAGAGGGACATCCACTATCAAGAATCCATAGACGTTCTCCTTTTGAAGCTTTCAAAGCAGTTTCGACAATAAGAGCTTTTTGTTCTTCCTTTTCCTTCACTTTTTTTGTGCTTCCTATAATTTACTAGCCAAGTCAATGTGTTCTTGCCAGACAACCATGCACTCTTTCTTTTCAGACTTATCAGACCTGTCCCTTTTTTCTTTTAAAAACTCCGACTTTTGAGAATTATTAAGAATATTTTGTTGATCTGGTAACACACTAAGGTAACCCTTGGAAAGATGTCCAGGTCGATCACATATTTCAAAAAAAGTTTCCAGTGATTGGAACCTATTCTCAAATTTCCATAATGTGTAAATATGATAATTTCATTTGAGGAAGTGCAGACTACCGCCCCCTAAAAGTGATATGACTTTTTCATGCCATACATGGAATGTATAAAGGATGGAATTAATGAAATTATGTAACCTATATAAAATATGAAATTATAATGGAATTATAATATACCTATGTATCATTTATTTTTCATTATTTTAAATATGAAAATGAAATGAAAGTAGCATTCATGCGTACATATGGCTTACAATCTCCATGAACATTTCATTTCATTTCTTATCTCCAAATGTTATGGACTATTCTAAATACATACATAATAGATCTAAATACATACATACTGGATATATATGATACTTAAATCATGAATAATATTTTGTTGATGATGGAATTTTGACTACATGGAAAATTTACAATAAAACAAGTTCATTTTCGACTCAAGTACCGAATATCAATAAAACGACTGATATGAACTTAAAAAATTATGTTATTTTTATAACATGATGATAAGTAATATAAAATGAATAATAAACTTAAAAAATGTTCTAAAGAAAGTATAAATTAACCTATTCTTATTATTCAGGAATATAAAGAATGAACGAGACAAGTTGGACTCAAGGTAAGGGACTTCGTCTTAATCCCATTTCATTGAGGCACATTTTGGTTTATAAAAAACCTTCTTTTATACTTTGTATAATTATAAAATTTTTATTTTAATTTAATTCAATGGTTTTCAAAAGGAATCTTTCTCTATGAAGCATTTTACTAAATGACAAAAAGAATGTTTCATTTTAACATACGCGGTGACAATGACCATTCCGCCGGTGCGAGTATTATTTGATATTTGGCTTCCTTAACAAGGTGTAATGTTTTTAAATGGAAAATAAATACCATATAACCTTTTTACATATTTCAGTATTGAAAATGGTTTTCAAAAAGCTTTTATTATGTCAATATCTTGAAATGATATATTTTTATTGCAATGTGGAAATGTTATATTTCCTTTATGATTGTATTATGTGTTATGAGTATGTTATAGTTCTTGGGAATTATTTACATATATGGGTGGTTCCGTGATAAAATAATGGTGGGTGAACCCAAGATAGATCTCCGATGCATTGGGTAACATGATGGAGATAAACATTAATGTTTATCCTAAGGGATTTAGGGAATATATTGTGATGATTATTCCAAAAGTAACTCTCTATATAGCTATGAAAGGTACAATGTAATTATGTTATGGATGCCACAAGTTACCTTTATGATTTATAATTTCTACACATTATTCATGAATCTTATGATTTTTTGAGGAATGTTAATGAGCTTATGTTTTATTATTTAAAAGTATAATTTCTTTGTTTTTTATGTATTTATGGAATAATGTTTTATTTTCTTATTTTATATCCCTTATTGAGATTTTTATGATCGTCCCAAGTTTTTGAAATGTTTTTCAAAGGGTATAAGGAAGGTTAAGAGAAATGAATAATTTAAGAAGATTTTTATCAAGAAAATAATTTTTGTTTTATTTAAGGAGTTTTATTATTGTGAAAAAATTGGATAGAGTAGAAGTGTCTACTTTGTAATATTTGAGATGTAATGTAATAGTTATGGCCTAATTCTCTAAAACTCTAAACTTGAAAATATCCTCAATGTAAATTCTTGACTTACCTCAAGATTATGTAATTTTTAAGGTTGGGGCCTTATAGATACCCTTCACACCACAAGTGTTATCTTGATTCCATAGTTGGAATTAATAAACACATCACATCCCCATGCATGCATATGTGGTAGTAAAAATTTCTTTACATGCAATAAATCAAATAATATCCATTTATCCACCTTTTTTTAATCTTTTTTTAATGTCTTCTCCATCATGTAATGAATATATCGTATAATAAAATGGATAAATTCATGAATCATCATCAAAATTACATTCTCAATTAAGGTACAAATTCTCCATTCACTAAAACCATTATGATGTTGTGTATAAGAAGGATTGAGTTGGGATAAGATCCCAGACTCCCATATATTCTTGATGAATTATTTTTTATGATATTCACCAACCGGATTATATTGAAGCTTCTTTGGATTCTTACAAAGTTTATTCTAAACTTCATTCTAGAATTCATTAAATTTATTAAAATATTCCAACTTATATCTCATTATATGGATATATCCATATCAACTTGTAAAGACCCGAATTTTCCATGTATTTTTTTTAAAAATTATATGGAATATTACAAGTCTGTGAAAATTTACGGTACGTGATTCTGAGACCCGGTGTGCCCTAAATGAATTTCTGAACTTTTTTTGGGTACATTCGGTTAACGTGCAAGAGGGTTTTTGTAACTTTTGAACCGATGATTGGAATTGAAATTCGAGGGCATTTGAGCTCACAGTGCCGATATTTGCTTAAGGAGACCTTCTCCTAGACCACAGTAGATCAAGGGTGGAAGTTAGTTTTCCACTATTTTGTGGAGGAATAAGAAAATAAAAATATTTAACATTTTATATTTATTGTAACCTTATTTGGGGTTATGTAGGTGGTGACCACTCGAACTAAAAACTCCCAATTTGAATTCAAACGTGGGGACCACCCGACCGTTAAACTCCCCCTTTAATGGGAGGTAACTCTTGGACTCCCTCCACTTTAATTATGCCACATCAATTAATTAATTAATCATGCCAAATCCATATGTTCCAAAAAATTAAAATTGTTAGACATATTTTATTTAGGTTGGATCCTCATTTTGTTGGGGAGAAATCGTTGGCAAAAGGGAGGGTTAGAGAGAGATCTTAGAGAAACTCATCCTCCAATGAACAATGCATCCTCCAACGAAGAACGCGCTCTCCAACGAAGAACGCGCTCTCTTACAAGGAATGTCTTCAATGAAAATGAACCAACATCCGTACTTCCCTCCTCACCGATGTCAATAAACCTTTGAGGTAGGGGCGTGTTTTCGATTGATCATCGTTAATTTTCTCTCACGTTGAATCACCTCCCTTGAGATGCTTGATACCGCTCTAACACAGAGGGTACGGGCCAAACAAACATGGCTTGACCTCACTGTAAAAATCTGTGTGGTTCTTGGTGTGTTCTTTGTGATGGAGGAGGACGACAACTGACACCTATGGGGCTCGGGAATGGAGGTCGTCCCCACATCCGGCCGCGAAGACGACAATGGCACAATCGGGCTGTCGGAGAAGGGCCATGGCCCGTTGGCCGTAGCGGAGCAACAATAGTGGCTGGTGGAGGCTGGCCGCACAATGGGGGCGGCAGTGTGCATCCGCACTACCTGGTGAGCAAGGGCCATGACTTTGTGTTGTGGTGGAGAAGGGAGGGCGGCCGACGTTCAGACGACCATGGAGGGGCGGCGCACGACACGCTGCTGGGAGGAGAAGGGGCTAGCCATTTCGGCCGTTCGAGCTATATCGAGTGGGAAATGAGGAGGGTCCCACGTTCTGCCTTTCAACCAAGCCTTTTTGTCCGTTCAGTGATTGTGGGGGGGGGGGGGGGGGGGCGACTCCCCCCGCATGTGGTCAGGCCGGGCTGCCCAGTGCTGGTCGGGCCGGACCCAGCGGGCCGAGCCAAACCCAGTGGGCCGGGTCGGATTCCATGGGCCGAGTCCGACCTTGGGCCAGACCCGAGTCAGGCTGGGTCGACCCGAATCGGATCAGGTTGGTCCGACCGGGTCGCACCGGACCCGGACCAGTTTCAACCCTATACGTTCTTTTGACCATATCTTGAGCTACGAGTGTCTGTTTGACGAACCGTCTACAGCGACAGAAACCTTAGAGTGAGATGATACTTTTGGTATACCCCAACTGAGATTTGGATAAATTTGGGATATGGTTGGGTTGGATCAAGCATGAATCCAACCGAGCCCTCGGGACTAAAAGGCTAATAACTTACATATTGGGCGTCCATTTGACGCAACATATGTTGCATTGAGACTCCTATGACAAGGAGGTACTTTGGGATACTTCTTTTTGGGACTTCATGTTAGTTGGAGTATCGACCTGTGGTTTGAGGAGAGGATCCTCCCAGAGTCAAGCAAGCTTAGTGCGGGAACCCTGTAGCTGGATGTAACATGAGAAAGGGATCCTTTGTGGGTCTGTGCTCGAGGATCCCACATGGATCCACTCTAGTAATCCATGTGGGAATACTCTAGGATCCTTTGTGGGTCTGATATACTAGGATCATGTGTGGGTCTGATGATCTACTAGGTTCCTTTGTTGGTCTGCTGTACTAGGATACTGTGTGGGTTTGATGATGTACTAGGATCCTATGTGGGTTTACAGTACTAGGATCCTATATGGGTCTGATGATGTACTAGGATCCTGTGTGGGTCTGATGATGATTTATGATCCTACTTGGGTCTGCCTCTTAACAGAGTAAGATGATTCAGTAGTTACATCTAATCATCTCTACTACTGTACCTAAGTTATACCTGGTGTGAGCTGAGTCTTTACCTTTTTGGTATTCTTATGTGTGGCATACCTGTGTGGTACTTACCTTCATGGTGATACCTTTGTGGCATTCTTCTATGTGGCATACCTATGCGGTACTTACCTTCATGGCAATTTTTCCTTCGTGGAATAGTTGTACTTTGGCAGTTGGGGCCTTTTGTTTCCTTATGAATGAGATGGGTAATATTTGATAACTTAGGTATATGTATGGGCATATACCTAAGTAGGGTTATCACTGGTTTACATGCTTTGTGGTTTATCCTTTATGGATTTTGTGAGACCTTGAGGGTATCAGGGTCCCTACTAAGTATCATTATACTCACCCCTTCATGGGCTTCGCCCGCACCTTGTTGTGTTTGGTTTAGACGACGAACAATGCTGATCGAGTCTGAGGGTACCTGGACTGGTCGGTTCCCGGATGTGGACCATACGACGTGTCGGTATGCAGAGGAGACGGGTGGACGTGGAGTGATGAGGAGGTGATCTGTAACTACCCTTCAGTTAGGAACCTCATAGGATGACCCAATAGCTGTGTGTCTCTTTCTTCAGTTGTATTTTATTTCCACTTGTACTTATACCTTTACTGTTGGGCTTGTATTCTGGCCCCTCTTACTTTCAAAAATCTTTTTTCTATAAAATTTACTTGTGTTCATATCTTGATGTGTGCTTGGTTGAGTGTGTTTATAAGATATTAAGGCAATTCCTTTCCGGTTTGAGGGGATACGCCTTTCAGTGTTAGTCGCCAGCCCCTGGCCTATGGAAGGCGGGTTTGGGGTAGTAACGATATGGACCCTGGGGGACGGGTTGTGACACAAATCGTTTCATCAATAAAAGTACTCAAGTAAGAATACCCACCTTTTTTTCTACTAGAAATGGTCCACACACATCATTGTGTACCAATTATAGAATCTATATTACTATTTCACCATTTATACTAAAAGTTGTCTTTACTATATTTAGTTATAAAAAATCATGACATCTATAAAGTGGTTTTAGGTAAAAAGAATCTTAGTAACCAATTGATAGAGGTTTTTCTTATTCTTATCATTTACATGTCTCGGAAGATGATACCACAAATAGGTGTAAAATATGAGTTGTATACATGATTCATTTCAATTCCCAATACTTTTATTTTTTAATTTAACACATCAAGATCATTATTTAAATATTTTATAATAGAATATATAATATTCTTATAAAAGAAATAGATTTTATTTACAAAAATGAAAATAACACAACCTTTATCTAGTAATGATACATAATTTTTTAATAGTTAGTACATAATAAAAATATTTTAAAACCAAGACTATCCTAGTTGGAAATGAAAGGTTGTAGTCTCCAATGGCTAGAGTAGATTGACTCGCACCATTGAAAACCTAAAAATCAACTTCTCCCATAGAAATATTTCAAAATATACTTGGTTCCAACAATTTAATATAGATTTTGGCACAAAAAACTATATCTAATAAACACTTTATAGATATTTATAGAATTCAATTGATAATTAATGCACCTAAATCTTTCCCTTGTTTCTATAACTGGGAGAAGATCTTTATATAGTGGAGCAACATTCCATAAGAAAAACACTATCTATACTTATACTTTTCATGTCTTTGAATATTTATTTCCATGGAAGGATGGTAGTTAAGAGCCTTAAACACGGTATAAGTCTTGGGCCAGTTTTTTTATTCTTCATTTTCTTTTTTCACCATAAGGATAATAGGAGTTTCTTGCCCCATGTGTCTATATTATTAGTGAATAAGAGTAAAAATTCGTGAAATATCATTCTCTTATTTGTTATTTTATAATTTACAATAAAACCATATAAACTCTTAGTAAGTGAGAATAAAATGAATTCTCGGTTAAAGTTATTTGGGATCATAAATACAAAGGCATTTAAAAACATAATGTGACCAATAATATTAGCTTTGTGAGGCCGATCTGGAACATACTTTCTAAGATGGCAAGTGAATATTGCATTGGATATCTCATATATCTATGATCTCTCCTTATCTTAATATATATATCAAATGTGAGACATGATATTATACACATATATATCCTTTTATTACTTTAAAACCAATTTTAACATGGAATATAACATGATACACTGGCCATCAATGGCATCATCCAAATGTTTCACATAGAAAGATAGTTTTTCCTCACTATCCTAATTAATAGGCATATCTAGAATAGGGTTTTCTAGAACATAAGTTTTCCATTCATGTTGTAGTATAACACATAGGCATCTATACAATTCATTCAAATTCAAGTTGTTTAGGTGGTTATCATTCTCTTAAATGCATCACAATGATATTTTTGAAGTTGTGTGAGTTTATATTTCAATAATAAATAATAGAAATATTTTATAACTTTATCTGGATAGAAATTTTGATAATAAATTTAATTTAAGGTATTAATTTCCCATTATTCTATCAAAATATAATATCCCTCTCCATTAGTTTCATTATATCTTGTCACACAAATATCATGTGAAATGGTTTCATATATCCCTTTCAATAACAAAGATGGAGGTATGAAAATCTACTTGAAGGTATTTTTATAGGCGTATTATTCCATATAAATTAACTCATTTATCATAGATCTATTGTGTGGACTCCCCAATCTTGAAACAAGTATTTGGATTTACTTTACACTTTCCGTAGTAGTTGCACTAAGTCTCACAGAGGTAATCAACCATTAATAATAGATAGGTTAAATCAAACCAAAAATCAAGATATAGATTATGTAATAATTGAATCCTATAAAAAACATAGGTTTTTCAATCAATTTGAACTATGGATTTATTTTTACCCAATTAGTGGAATGTTAGACTGACATAATATTTTTAGAGGGATTTTTATCTTCATGTGTAAAAAACCCATGTTATCTTATATCGTGATTGTTAATATTAAGTGAATTTTTCTTAATATATTATTCTGATTGAGATAAAGTTTACAAATAATTTAATATTTTTTTTTTATTTCCATATTTCAAGTTTTTTAATTATTTTATTTAATGATTTAAATATCCATAAACAATTAACCATGAAACTTAAGAATATAAAATAAATTAACCAGAATGACCATGAGATTCTAAAATGGTATGTTTATCTAGTGGATGATGAACCAAAAATTAACTCTAGGTAATTAAATCATGGAACAAATCATGATTCAAGTTGTAGAATTCCACCTGTGAAACTGTATACCTCCTGGATTGGTTTCACCAAGACTCTGAACCTGAATTGCCTCCAATTACATGGGATCTCTATCTATTACATAATGTCACTCTCATACATTTGAGGGGAACCAAAGGATTATTCAATGGGGGATTATATGAATGAAATTATTGGAATATAGGTTCTAACATATTGAATGGAGAAGAATGACTCATAGGGCATTATTTAATTTAATAAATTTTTACAGAAACTATGTGATAATAAATTAAATAAATTGGTCACACACTACAGATGATGTAATATCATGGATATCCATATACGTAAAAAAATATGAAAAATTACACTAACCCACATTCATTTCAATTATTTATTTATTTGAATAACAAACACACTTTAATTAATTAAATTAATTAATTAATTAATTCTTTTTATCTTAATGACCATACAAAGCCTATTACAGATACCCATCATAAATATAATATAAAAAATATTTGTCTTGATCATTAATTATGGATAATTATAAAGAATTAATTTAGAATTTATTAATTCCTAAAACATTATTATAGAGTTAAAAAATATAATTTATCATTTTAATTAGGTTTATAATGTTTTAAATTATTATTAATTATGTAAAATAATTATATTCCTTACTGGGACACTACACAACTTAAACTAATGGGCTACACTCCATGTTCGTCACCTTCCATGTATTCATGATAAACTCCTAGTGACTCTACATGTATCATGGATGGATTGTATGACATATAATAATAAGAAGCACACCATGTTTTATTTTAGCCATGTATCCATGTAACCCACCGGTTGGCTCTATATGATCTCCTACTACAGTGAATATAGACTAAAATGATATGTACACCAGATACATTCCATCTATATTATTAATTATATGGTTTATTAGTCCCATGTAATATTATGTTATGTATTTGATGACTTGATTAGTTTAATTTTTACCATTATATTATGTAGTCTACATGAAATGTATCCAACTGCACATCATGTTGTTTGATAGATTATATTCTTGGAAGGACTAGTCAAAAAGTTGGGTAAATTAAATTCTAATTGAGTTATTACTTCTCGATGTGTCATATATCCCATAATATATCCATGTGTAAAGTACATGGGCACATAAAGTTTACCTTTATTCACATTTTGTATATCCATGTATACCAGCCATAATCATTATCACCCCATGATGGAATATCCTATTGGTATTTTCTTTTTGTAATTATTATTAGATGATATGAAACTTGAATAAAGAGAATAAATAAATATATAAAACATGTTAAATAAACTCCTTAAATAATGAATAAAATTGATGTTCTGAAATACCTACAATTTTGTATAATAGATCAAATAATAATAAAACATTTTTTTTATTTTTATATGGCTACCATGATACCACTTGAATGTTTCATGGAATAATAAATTTGTTTGGTCTCATGTCCAGCTTAAATTTTCCATCAAATTATTTGGATTTCTAAAAACAAGATAAAATGTGTTACTTAAATCCCAATAGAGTATGTATTTTCACATATAAATTATAACTAATTTAATTAATTAAAGAATTAAATTTTGTTGAATTCTATCTTTCTTTATGAATTGGTAGGATACTCTTGTTGTATCATTACTGAATCGAAGGATTACTATGTAGAATCCAATATCGAGGATCCGCATGTGTTCCATGATCTATGCTCATTGTTGTAGAATTATTCATGTACTATCAAAGATGAGATTATCTTATGCGATGATGTACGTTGATTGAAACCAAATCCTTAATGGGAGATGGAATTTGATCAGGTGGAGGATGAGAATTGTTCTGCATTCATTATATCATTTAATAAAGGGAGGTCTATGGGTCTTGATAGGATTCTCTCTAAAACTAATTATTTACAATGAATGAATGTGGATCTTAGGTTTTCAGAAAAAAAAATCATAAAAGGGTTTATATAGCTCTAGGGTTAGAAAATAAATAATTTCACAAGGGCCCTAGTTTTTTTCATAATTATAGGTGAACGCCTTGTCTAAATAATAATAATATTTTTTATTTACATAAAACATGATAAGGTCATGGATAAAATAAATATTTTTTCTGTTGAATACATATATTATAATTTATTCAAAAAATATTAAATATAAAATTTCACATCACACTGTTAATATTAGTCCACCATTCCTTCTAATTATTTACTAATCCTTGAACAATGAATATTAATTTAGTTAAATAAATACCATTTCGTTATTTTCAATTAATATATAAATATTATACTCAAAAAAACAAGTGAATAAATATTTATGAAATATTCAAGTACCTAAATAAATAAATATTTTTTTACCTTGTAAAAAAAGTAGAAAAAATTAGTATTTTTATATTCCCATAATTAAGTAAATAATTTCAATGTTAAAAAATATTTATTAAATATTCAACTCACATATATATTCACATGAATAATCAGAGAGTTAATATTTATGACCAAGCCAACATGAATATTTATTAAAGAAATAATGAGAATAATATTATTCTGACATCTTAATTTCATATATAATTTAACTGAAGTTCTGAATATACTTAGTGTGGTACCCTCAAAGCCCCATTCATAGAGGATTGGGGTACGCTGTCTAACACAACAAGGAACTCATATAAGAATAATTAAATGTTTGAATTATATATAACATTATATGAATTTACACCATGTAATATGATCCATTTATATCAATATTTATAATCATGTAAGTTGCACGAAAATGTAATCAACCTATATACCTAATATCTCTTTCATTGACCTTAGAGAAATGAACTTTCAAACAACACCGCCATTGCAATGGGCATAATTAGGCCATTAAACTCTCATAAAATGGACTATGATATCCACTTTTATTAAAGAAAACAAGGGATAAATCTTTCCTCACATTATTGATTAATATAACATAACTCCTTACACACAAAACATATCCTACTTCACGTAGATAATTTGAAGACATTGTTTTCATAAATACATAAATGTATATGTGTTATGAAATTTATAAATAATTATATTAAATTAAAATGATCATTAAAAATGTCCAAATACATGAATAACCATTGAATCATATAAATGTGGATTTCTGAATGGCATGTCATGTTCTCATAATCTCCCCAATTAGAGATTAATAATGGCATGCAGAATGATAAAGTGTCTCAAATTCCTATGAGTACATACCCCTGATATCCTATATAATTTTTTCCTCTAAAATGATATAATCTAGATATAAAACTTATATTTAATAATTTCATTGTGGAACATCTAGGTTCTCATCATAGATGGAATCTAATATGACCTTTTAGTGAGATAAGTAAACATATAACATTATCACACACTATTTCATGTAGAAGAAAAATCATGATGTGCTAATATATTTTATATGTATTCAAATAAATGAATAAAATTAATCATAATGTAATTAGATTTTATTTCTAGGTAACTATCTCTAAAATAAAAAAACCCATGACACCTCTTTGGAATTGTAATGGAGGTCTCGTTCCATGTTGAGTAGCAAAAAAAATTCGAGGTATGACCTAACTCTATAGGCAGAGTGTCCATAAATTGAGTATCACATAAAAGATATGCAAGTTCCTAATATCATATATAATGGATCAACACCCCGGGTAGAAAGAAAAATTCAAGTGAGGATATAAAATTATCAGTAATATTGGAGAACCATGCCTCTTCGAGTATCACATTAGAGAAAATATTGTACCTAACCAAATTAATGATTTGATTGTACTAATACACATCATCGACCATATGGATATAAATAGGATAAAAATTTTATGTGACATCCCATATCTCCTCACATTCATAGGATAAGTGCACTATCAAAAAGTTTTATAAGTTCCCTTCTATATTTTTAGAACCATGAATTTCCATGAAAATATACTTAAACATATTCCCTATGGTATGGATTACATCATTTTATAAAAAACAAATGATGTTTAAACAATCATATGTGGGATTCCCAAAAGAAAACATGGTTTTATCCTATGATGTTTCACATTTGGTAATATCTAAGAGACAAAGTTATGAGGATAGACCCTCCATTTTTAATTCCATTTGTTTTGTGTTTCATTTGATATCCTTATCTTCAAACATGTGCATTGGTTATTATAATGATGGTTTTTATTAATATATATCACGAATCACATACATTGATGGATTTTCATAAACTGAGAAGGGATATGCTCATGGAAAATTTACATACTTTGGGTGTTTCATTAGTGATATGAAATTAATGAATAATCCATTATAATATTTTTACCTTCCATTTATTAAAGTAGATATTTATAACCCTTTGTTTGGAATGGAACTATATGATAAATTTATAGGCATTTTCATATATCAACATGTCTATTTCAAGAGTTCATAGAAACATAAATCAAGAATACAAGATGATGACACAAATTTTTCAATCTGTATGATGCGATATCGAGTCAACAAGGATTATATTACATATTTATCATCCAAATTAGGTTGTTATCATTATGAAATTAATGAAATTTTCTATAGGTTCCTTAAAATATTTCTAGATTCTAATCTTTGAATTGAGTCGAGTTCCCCTAATTCCACTTAAAAAGAGACATAGAGTTTCATATACAAAGTATATCTATAATCCTAGTTAATTTCTATTTGAATTTCTGATTTTAAATAAATATTATTCCAATAATGTGATTTAATAATTATTCAACTTCTATTGATAAAATAAATTCAACCACTAGTTATTCAAAAGAATATACATGAGTATAATATTAAATAAATATTAATTCAAAGGGTAAAAAATAATTATTTATTTATTTGTGTGAACATATAATATTTATTTATATATTTTTATACCCAGTGTAACAAATATTTATTTCTTTGGTTTTGAGAATATTAAATAAATATTTATTCACATTTTGGTGAATAAAATTATTATTTATTTACCGTAATAATAAAATAGAGATATTTATTTATTTAAATAAATATTTATTAATCAATATTTTATAAATTATGAGGAGGGTTGAAAAGCTGATTGAAGGGTCTAAATGTAATTTTATATAGATTATTTAATATTATTTATATAAATATTGATATATTTATGTAAAATATAATATTTAAATATCCATGAGTTAGTGCACATTCTGGAATATAATGATAATGATAATATTATTATTTTATTTGTGGTTTAGTTTGAATAAATAAATTAGTTAAGGGTCTTTAATAAATAAATAATTGTTTATACCTATGTATATGACCCAACATTTATCATTTATAGGGAAACATAGAGATTTATTTTGTGAAATAATGTTTTCCCATGAAACCTATCTATAAATATAAGATATCATCCTCCTCATCCATCTCTAGAACAAGAGGAAAACATATAGACTTGAAATAGTAGAATGATTGTTGTTTCGATCAATAAAAAATAGAACAAGAGGTTTGGTTCTTTCGCACTAACACATAGTGTTCCAATGATTACATGTCGATATTCATGGAGAAAGTATGAATACTTGATTAAGTATTATAATTTTGATCATTAACCATAATGATGGTATGAAATGAAAATAAAATGACTCAAAAAAAATAAAGAAAGATCTAACTAGGGTAATTCTTGTCCATAAATAAATTATAAATTCTATGTGAAAATATCATCTCTTCAAATATTCTAGTGTTTCATTCATCTTGTTATGAGGATGTAATCTAAAGAATATTTTTAAAAACTTTGTTTTACATGGTTATAACCACTTCTATATCTTGAAACCTTCATTTTGTGTCAGAGTTGAGACATATTAATTTATAATAATTTATTACAAGGTGATGGAATTATGGTATTTCTAATAGGAATTTATCTTTAGATTTTTATTATTTAATACAAAATATGGGACAAAATGACGTTATAGTTTAATATGATAAATAAAATGCTAAAAAAGTTGAAAAATTATTGAATATCCCATCCATTTGGGCTGAATAAGTTTGTTGGATGACACAAATAAATAACATGCAACTGAAAAGTACATGATGTGTACCCACAATAAACTACATACGGACATGCTACTTTAGTCATAGAATTCCATTTGGGAGAATAATATAAAATGTTATTATACTCCATTTATTGAAGTCCAAGTAGAAAAAATGATAGGGTGTACACATCATGTAACTTGTGTGCACACTATGTGTGGCCACACTGTTAGACCACATGGGTATCATAGAATCCATGCAGTTAAAGTAAACGATATGTAAAAATTATAGAACACATATTGAATTCCAATAGAGAAATATGTCATTACATGTGTTAAATGACATGAAATATTTTTTTATGCTATATATAACACATAATAAACTATGTAAAATACATACTGAGTCCCTTGGAAAGTAGTTTAGCTAACATGTAACAAATTACACATCATGTAGTGGATGTACATGATTTGTAATTTTAGAAAACTCACACATGGAACATAATGAGTCATCCAAGTTATATGAGTCAACATGAAAAGTGAATTAATTAATTAAGATATAATTTAAATACATAACATTTAGCATGATGTTCATGTCAATATATAGGGTTTTCAACATAAATTTCATGTCAAGTGATTTTGGTGGGTCATATGGGATATTAAAATGTTAATTAGTTATTTATTCAACAATTCTTACAGATATATATCACATGTATTATTATTATAAATGTTTTTTACTTAATGTGACTTTTTAGTGGTACACACGAGTTATATTTAAGTCATGTATAATAGTAATAACTTCCATACTAACTATACAACTTGGATCATAGAATAAAATATCCTCTATATAGATTCATTCCATCTAGGACTTAATGTTATTCAAGTACACCCTACATTTTAAGGGTCATACACAATGTTTTCTCACACCCATGACATGTGATGGTACATGTTGTGTCACAGATAAACATGAAAAATATGTTTAAGATAAAGAAAAGGGTACACACTATACCACATTAAGTACACAACATGTACTTAATATATTTTATGTTAATTTAATTTATCTAATATTACAGTAGTTGGGAATCTGATGGGAAATTTGGATCATTACTTATGGTAAATGAAGAAATGAATTAAAAAGATATTTAATTTATTAATTAGATGAATTTATCTTAATATAAAATTATTTGAAATGATTTCTATAATTAATCCTTATATAAAGAGATGATCACAATATTGAAAGACCTATGCATGTGTAGGGTATTTTTTAATTTAATCTTTTATTAGATGGGGACTATTAATAAATATATTATTAATCTAAATATGATGATCTTTTTATCGTCCATTCCTCATTTTTATGTATATTGATGTGTATCATTGGTTTATTTTTTGTATCCCCAAAGCACTGGTACCCCTAACCTATGATTGAGTATGAAATTGTAAATAATGGTTCTCTATGAAGAGGATATGGTTATAGATTGAGATGAGGTTAAAGTAACTAAGTAGATACATAGGTCAAAGGTGGAATGTTGCAACTCAAGCCAAGCTTGATAGAAGGAGTTAATCTGTAGAGTCAAGGGTTGATTTATCTTCTATGTGATAAACTGACTAGTAGTTAAAATCTAATGATAGTACCACATATTTAAGGTTTTTTTAGTCAATTGATATTTATTTATATGTCTAGTTCATGGTTAATATGATATTCAAATGATATAAATAATTAAATGAATGATAACATAAAACAAATGGATTATGCCTAAAATATTTTACCATACATGGTTAATTAATTAGGTAAAATACCTATAATAAAAAAAATCATGTAAAATTATAAAATAAATAACATTCATGAATAATATAAACAAAATATCACAAGAAAAATGATTTCATAAACAATTTTCATATCTAGAACTAATATATACCAATTTTTAATATGTTAATTAGACCAAAGTCATGGGGGGATTTCTATTTATTAGGAATCTTAATTAAGATAATTGTTTTAGATAAGAAAATTGGTATTTTTTCTAGTGGAAAAATTCTATTTAATAGTGTTTGGATTATGATTTGAGGAAATATGAATCTTCGATTTCAATATTAGGGGGGCCAACTCATTAAATCATAGAATTGTGAGTTAATGAATTTGGTAAGACTAACTACCTAAATACCTTAGGGTAGCTTTCATGATCTAATTTTGTGTTATGAGAAGGGAAATTTGGATCCTTTACACAAGATTATCGATGTGATAGGATATTCTAAATCCAATGGTGAGCGATATTGGGAATTGATAAAATAGTGGGATGTTATTAAATTAAAATTTATGATATCACATTTGTTAGTCAATATAAAGTGTGTAAACCAATATTAAAATTATATTGAAAATGGGAAGGAAAATCATAGGAACATTGTGATAATTTGGGAAAAAATACCAAGTCAAAACCATCAAAATGTATAAAATTAGTATAATTATTTTTATACAAAACTATTATATGAAATTTTTTACTGTATACCAGAGTCCTCTATGCGAGATCATTCAACTCCCCAAGTGACCGATGATGAGATGGTTTTTCATAGGACATACTAGGAAGATATTGTTATTATTTGTTTCACCATTATATCAATTTTTTGAGAGAGAAAAAGATGCAAAATAATTACATGGGACTATGTACCAAGATTTATAATCTCCTCTCTCTTGATATAGAGAGAAATGGGGATAAGATAGATAAGATTGTTTTTACACTATATCGGGATAAACTAGAAGAGGGTTACCCGTCTAGTGATCTCAAACTTGAAATATAGATGTAAATTTATTAGTTAGTGAAATTAATCTTCCATATGGATATAAAATTGATCATTAATTTCATATTGTCATCTGTACCACCCAGGTTATCCATATTCAACATGAATTAGGAAGGTCTTGGATGTAGAAGAAGCAGATGATGGGACATGACCAATTCGTCTAATATTTATAATGGATTATTAATACAAGATTTAACTGATGATAAATTCCATGATCAATGTAATTGAATCAAATATCAATTGAAAATTGAACGCTGTAACCAAGATGTTGGATCATCCAACAATATTTATAATTAGTTTAATTAATTTAATAATTTACTTGCACTGAATTCATTAATTGTTTATGGATATGACAATGTATCTACATCATAATATTGTTAAATTGTATGAATAAATAGTATATTCCCTATATTAGAGATCCACACATGTTCTATGAGCCTATTAATATCATTATAAGAATTTCAGGGTGTTAGAGCAGTAGATCCTAAAATTTTCTTCATTCTCCTTTGTTCCCCAAATAATCTCTTCAAGGAGGGGTTCTCTTAGATCACCCTAGACTTGAGAGTGGCGGTGGGGGAAGATCACTTTACCTTCTTGATATTGTTCCTATAAAGATATCTATCCAGGGCTTTAGGAAGATTCTCTTCAGATTGCACTATGAACAACAAAGGAAATGGAAACCCAGAAGAGAATAATATAATTTTTGTTATATACCCCTAGGGTTAGAAAATAATAATTTTTCATGAGCCCTTATTAGTTTTCATAATTTTAAAAGAACCACATGTAAATAGTACTGATAATAATAATATTATTATTCATTGACCTATGCTAAATAATTGTATTAAATTAAGTTTTATTTAATCAAATAATATCCAATATTTATTATTTCTCCTAAGACCATTAATCTTGGTTTTACATTCCTCCAAAATATTTATTGGACATTAAATAATAATTATTTATTTAATACATAAATTTTACAATATTATTCTCTAATAAATAATTAAATAATATATTAACTAAATAAAATTAAATAATTATTAAATATTATTCTGCTAAAATATTCTCCCAAATAACTGGTGATGAAATATATATGATTAAGACAACATGAATATTTAATAAACCACATGCGGTAATAATATTTATTGAAATTACTATATAAAAAATATTATTATTATTTATTTTTGGTTCTAGATACAATTAGTGTGTGACCCTATAAGCCTCTTTCTTAGTGGAATTAGGTGATGTATCCCAAATTCCAAGGTTATTTTCTATAAATATGTCATGGAACCCATAGAGAAATAAGTTAAGGTATCAATGAAATAAACCCATATACATAGGATTACTGTGTAATATAAACCCTTTATCTCAATATATATAATCAAGTAGGTTTCATGATGGTTCCATCAACCTATGTTCTTGAGGCAACTTGCTTTGAATTTTTAGAAATTTTACTTTATTTCAGAACACCATATACATGGATTTATTTAGGCTATATTATTTCTATTAAATGGGCTATGATATCAACTTCTACTATGGAATAGAATGGAAAAATCCATTCTCACATTATTCATTAATAGAATATTTCCCATTACACACCCAATGTATCCTACATCACCAAGAATGCATGTCACAAAGGTTTTCATCAAAAAATAAATGTACATGAATAATAACATGTATTAATAATAATTTTGAAGTTTAGGGATTAATATAGACATTTTTGGATAGGAAATTCCAATGACACTTATAAATGTGGATTTCCATCTTGTGGGTCATGTTCATAAAATTTCATATATTGTAATTTACCAAGGGAATACACCATTCGAAGGGGATTCAAATTAATATAAGTATATACCTTTTATAGATTATATAATTTATATCCCTCAAATGATTTCATCTGGATATAGAATAGAAAAATAATAATTACATTGTGTCACTTCTTCGTTCTCATCATAGCGTGGAATTGTAATGATCTTTCAGTGAGACAACTACTCTGAGGACATTATCACATACTATGTCCTATATAATGAAAATCCTGATGTGGTAAAGATTATATTAATATTAAAAAATAATTACTACAAGTTATCATATTTCAAATAGAATTTGGTTCAAGGGAAACAACTCCAACAAATTCCCACTTACACTAGAGCCAACTACTAACAACCATCAGTACTCTATAACTCACTTTATACCTATTGAGATAGGTCTTTATTCAAGGATTAATCTATGTTTTCTTCCATGAAAATTTTATTTGTTGAAAATTCAACCCTAAAAGAAAAACATCTCAAAAGTTTCTACTTCTAGAGTATATTCTTTGTTTGTTGGTGTGACCTTGGATCTTTTTCAAGTTCCACCACTACAGTATTATCTTAAGAAAGTGTGATAAGGTCATTAATTTTAGGAACCAAAATAAGATAATGGAAAAAAATTTGTGTCCAAAATACTTATTTGGATACATATGATGTCGTTATATACTCAGAATCTACTATATAATCAAAAAAAGATGGCTACTTTGACCTATTCTATCTCATAGATCCTCTATTGAGACTGAAAAAATATATTGTCTATAACTTTATATTATTATAATCTATTTCAAAACTAAAATTAGTGTAACACATGAAACCTGCTCTATGTCTCCTCCATACACTAGGAACATATCCTTAGTTATTCTTAGATAATTTAGTGTAGCCTTCATAGTAAACCAATGTTGTTCTTCTATATCATCATGAAATTTTCCTATCACACTCAATTTTTAGTAAACATAACGTCTCTTATATAACATTTCATACATGATTGATCCAATTTCTAGTGAATATAGGATCTCAGTGATTCAATATTTATCTTATTTTTTTGAGTACATAATTTATTAAAATGTTATATACCATATGACACTTAAAAAATCACCTCTTGGATCATTCCTTATTAAATATATTTAGTATCTAGTCATTGTATGTACATTTACATAGTCCAAGAAACCTCTTTTTCATATCATTAAAGACCTTGATCCCTAGTATGTAGGCTTCTTAACCTAATTCATTAATATAGAAACACTTTTTTAACCAATATTTAAAATATTGTAATACTACTAAAACATTTCCAAGTATTAATAAGTCCTAAACCTATACTATAAGGATAAGGAACATATTACCACTAAATTTATCATAAACAAATGGATCACATTCATTATTAATGAAGGAAAAATATTTTATAGACTTATCATACTAAAATTTCGATGAACTCGATGCTTTATTCAATCCAAAGATGGATCTCTTTAATTTTCATATCATTTGGGCATCAACTGGAGCCAGAAACCCTTCTGTTTGTTTAATGTAGAAATATTACTGAGGGTTCCCATTAATGAAAACTATTTTAAAATATATCTTTCAAATTTCATATTCATTGGAATATTCTATATAAAGTATAAATATAATGGATTTAAACATAGAGACCAGTGAAAAGGTTTCATCATATTCAATACCTTGAGGTTGTTTAAACCCCTTAGCCACTATCCTTTCTTTATTGGTATATAATATACCTTTTATTTCCATTTTTCTCTTGAATATCCATTTTAACCAAATAGTATTTACATTAACTAGAGGATTGATCCAAACCATGATGTAGTGTTGATACATGTAGTCCATTTTAGAATTCATGGAAT
The DNA here is from genome assembly GCA_963277665.1 of Viscum album. Classification (NCBI taxonomy): domain Eukaryota; kingdom Viridiplantae; phylum Streptophyta; class Magnoliopsida; order Santalales; family Viscaceae; genus Viscum; species Viscum album. The sequence continues at coordinate 1,191,138,939 of OY728158.1, read as the reverse complement.
CCTTATATCTTATATCTTATGGGATCTCTACTAATTCTTTATTGGATATAGGTTCATTATTTTGATCCAATTGTGAATCACCGTATTTGGTGACCAAAATATCATATCTCTTTGGTTATCATACCTCAATGGTGAAACAATGTAGAACTTGTGCTGAAAAAACACATTATTCTATTCCTATACAAACTATTGTGTGTCTTGAGCATCAAATTTATTGAAATCAGTCTTTCTATTACTATATTTCTTGAGTATATTCTCCTACCCAAGAAATAAATCTTGTCGGGCGATAGTCACATAATTATCTCATGGGTTGTATAGGTAGTATCCTTTTATTTCCATAGGATACCCTATAAAGATACAATTTGTGCCCTGGGGTAGTAGTTTATTTCTTTATAAGGCCTTAACCTATGCTTCACAACACCATACATGTGTTTGTGATAGAGTAAGATTATTTAAACTTCATAACTTGTAGTGAATTCTATATTCCTCTTTAGTTGGTACTCATTTTAGTTTTTATGCTACATTTTATAATTAATATCCCCAAAAATATAAGGTAAAATCATAATGACACATCTTCGACCTTACCAGGTCTAGTAAGGTACAATTCATCCTTTCTCCAACACCATTCTACTATAGTGCGTAAGGTGGATTGAGTTGAGATAAAATACCATTATCCCATAGAATTTAAATAAACTCTTAGTTTTTATATTCACAAACATAATCCAATTTAATATTCATTATCTTATTTCCATGTTGATTATTCACTTCATTCTTGAATTCATTAAATTTATATACGTACTCAGACTCATCTCTCCTCAAATAGAAATATCCATATCTAATAAAGTTATCAGTAAAAATTATGAAGTAATAATATCCACCTCTAGATTATACTTGAATGTTTCCACATACATGAATGTGTAACAATACTAGAAGATATATATATCTTTCACCCTATCCACATAAGGGTGGTTTTCTCATTTTTCCTTATGAACAAACATGAAATGTTTCATGTGGTATAACACCTGCCATCGGGACAAGCCTGTGCATGCACAGGAAAGCCTAGCCGAACAGTCATGCAAAGGTGGAGAGCTGATTTCACGATGAAGATGCTGGGGAGGAGAAGTTCCAAGTAGTGAGTCTGGGTTGCATGTAATGTTTGAATCCTATGGGCAATGAATTCCTCCAAGGCCTCCATGACATGTAATACTTATGCCTACGATCCTTGTAAGGATTCCACCTCACCCCTTGAAAGGTGGATTATCAAAAAATCAATAAAAAATGAAGGCCTTCAGGCCATTGGAAGGTTATAGCTCAAATGAGTCTAAATAACCATATTGATAGATATTTTCAAACTATTCTTGTTTACATGACCAATATGGTGATTACATAGTTTAGTGTTAAATGAATTATGAAAACATGACTCATTATCTATTTCCAATACCTGGTTTTCATAATTTAATACAAAAACACCATAATTTAAATGTTATATAGAATAAAAAAAATCTCTATAAAAGAAACATATTTTATTTCCAAATATAAAAACAAAAAATATGTATCTTAGAATGATACATACATTATGTTATGGGAAACATTCAATAAATAATAAAAATATTATAAAACCAATATTGTTCCTATTGGAAAGGAATTTTGAAAGTATCTAATGGATAGAGAATTCAGCCTCACAAATTTTGTAACCTATAAATCCACCACCCCATTAGGAATCTTTCATAATATACTTGGTTCCTACATTTGTATAAATATGTGATCACCAAAAGCTATATATAATACCCTATGTGTAGATATTTAATGATTACACCCAACAATTAATGCACCTTTATCTTACCCTTACTTATAGGTGTATTCCATCTTCTAGTGGAATTTCTTACCACACAAAAACCATACTGAATCCTTTACCTTTCCCAGATTCAGGGTATTCCTCTTCTTGTAATGTTAGTGTTAAGGAGAATTGGACTTGATTTTAATCTTATAGTCATTTTCCATGCCCTTAGTTTTCTAATTTACCACAAGGATTGTGGGTTTGTCATGCCCAATGTCTTTTCCACTTGGTGAATGAGAGTAAGAATCTCCAAAATATTCATATCATTATTTTTCATGTTATAATTTACAATAAAACAATTTAAGGGACTAGGTAGGGAGGAAAGTATGAGTTATGTACAGAACTCATTAGAGAATTTAATCCATAAGATGATTAAGTATTCATGTAGCCAATAAGATTGACTATGCGAGGAACATCTGATGTTGATACTCTAAAACTGGTTTGAAACAAAGCATTAGATATCTCTTATCTCTCTTGTCACACCTTCTATTTATAGAGATCTCAAATGTCAAATGTCAATATATACACATCCATGTTCTTATGTTGCTTTATAAGATCATTAGTCATGGATGATATCATGAAACACTGAGTATTTGTGGCACCATTCAAATTTTAATCATAGGAAGACAACTCTTCCTCACTATCCTCTTTACCAGGTGACTCAAGAATATGTTCTTCTAGCACTTACAATTTCCTTTCATGGAATAAGATAACATTTAAGATCCTTTTTCACTCTTGGAAATTTGTTCCGGTGAGAATTTTATCCTTCTCATATATAGATCCAAATGATATGTTTAAATCCACAATTATTTCAATTTCAATAAATTATATGAGAAGAATTTTACTACTTTATTTGATAAAAGGTTGATAAAAAACTAAATATTATATTTTAATAATCTCCCAACATTCATCAAAATATTATATCCCTCACCAATAGCTTTAAAATACCCTATTTCTTCAATACTATAGTAAAAATGATCAATATTCTCCTTCTAATCTCCCCTAATTTTATCAGTAAATCAATTTGAATTTCTTTAGGTAGAAATTAAAAATTCCAACTGAATTAACTGACATTTCCATGATTTGTTAAGTGGATTCCGCAATCCATAAATCCTAAAATTGGATTTCCTAAAACTTTTTCTCTTAGTAAAATAATTTCCATCTTTTTGAATCAACCCTTTATCTCTTCCATGTTATGTCAACCCAAAACATGAAGTTAGAATTCCCCCAGTATTGGATGCGCCCTATGTTTAACCGATCCTCAATTTGAACTATGGTTCGATTTTAACAGATGTAGTGGAAGGATATATTGACTTAATATATATATAAATATATATAATTGTGGGATTTTATCTTTATGAATATGTTTTACATTTTATATTTATGACATGCTCGTTAATATTAAGTGAATTTACAAAAGTGATTAACCATGCCTTAGATAAGTTTTTCACATAATCTAATTTATCTTAGTTCTATCTTCTATGGTAATTTATTCACTAATTATTTTTATGATGAAAAAATATACATAATGAAATATCTATGTAAAATGATGGAATTAAAATAATAAAGGGGTATGATCATGAGATTTTACTAATGGTTAGTTTATCTTGAAGGTGATAAACTAACTAACAAACTAGTGGAAGACCATGAACTATTTTATGGTCCGTGTTACATCTTTCCACCAATCCACATATATATCTCACTTAGACTGGTCTTTCCACATCTCCAAACATGAACCACCAAAACTATCTTGGGAGCTCCATCCATTACATATTATTTTACTCAATTAAAGGCGAGGGTAACTAAAGGATTGTTTATGGGGTTTACATGAAGGAAACCATGGGCACACATTCCTATACCTAATGAGAGGAGGTATGACACACATGCCATAAATTTAATTTAATAACTATTTTAAAAGGAAACAAGTCACATACAATGGTCTTTTCCATGCTCATGATTATCCACATATATGAAATAAATTACACATTTAATAAAAATAACATTCAATTCTAATCATTTTTATTTAATATAAATTTCACCCAAATCAATTAATTATATCATTTAACAAATCAATTGTTTAATCATAATCATCATACAATTTTTTTAAAATATCATCCATCATAATTTTTTAAAAAATTTATCAAATTTATTTAAAATTAACTATGTACAAAAAATGTACGTTGGAGGTAGCACAATGAGTTCTCTTCTAAACTACCCAACATATATTACATTCATATATTGTTTATTCATGTGTCATGTGAAATAAATTTCATAACACATAATTTCATGGACTGTACTATCAACATATGACCACCTATAACACATGGTATCTACGTAGGGTGTTATGTTTTAATACATATATAATAATAATTGTAACATGAATTATACATGATTCAAAATTTTAAAAATTACCCAAAAGTTAATATGAAATTTAAAATATATATATTTGTGTGTGTGTGTGTGTGTGTGTGTCTAACCCATTACATGGAGTGTACTATCAAATAAATGACCACATGGAACACTTTTTGATAATTCTTAAGTAGTATAATAAATTTATTTTAATTCTATGTAATTTGGTAATATAAACGACATGTAAAATCCAGTTACATGATATGTATTTTTTCTCACCATATTTCTATGGAACATTCCAAGGGACTCATCATGTAACCATAACATAGAATATATTAGAGTACATAGAGTATACATGGGATACATAGTTTTTGGTCTCTGAGTTACATGGTCACAATTCATGTGGGATGTGTATGGAAATAAATAGCCCATATTCGACTAATAGACTATAGGACATTTACATGTTGTTGGAATAAACATGTTCTGGGATGATCCAATTAATATGTGGTGTATTTAAATACACAATGTATGTATTAAATTTACACATATCAAATTAGTTCAAAAATAATTTTGGGTGCATTAAAAACTTTTAAATGACATGTACCAATGGTCTACATGACATGTACTCGTATTCTATCCAGTGAGATTCCTCACCACCTCATGATGAGTTCTATGAATTTATTTCATCCATAAAAATTAATTGAGTTGATAATATTGTTTAGAAATAAGAAAAATAATGGTATAAAAAATGATTTTTATTAAATAATTCTGTAACTGAAATTGAAAACTATCAATAAATGCATAAATTAATCAATGATCATTAAATAATTATAAATAATTATACGACCACTATGATAGTAGTTCTAGGTTTTGGGTGTAGTAGGGGTTCCTGATATGGAATTCCCAACTTGGATTTTGGTATTTATCAACAATTAATCCAATATTTACATGATGATAGATATCATGGTCAAAATAATTTAATCCATGATCAATTAATGATTGAACTCCAAAACCAATACAAAAGATCATCAAATATTATTTGTAATTAATTTAAATAATTATAGAATTAACTTGTGATGATTCTTCATTCATTTATTGATATAAAAAAGTATCTACACATTACTATAGTTATGTTATAATTATCAATAGTATATTCCCTCCAATGTATATATACATGTGTTCTGGTTCCTCTAAATACCACTGTAGGAATCTCTGGGTTCTAGTGCAACAGATCATTAAGCTTTCATCATTCACCTTTGATCACCCCAAGAATCTCTTCAATGAAGGGCTTTCATCAATCTATATACACTTGAGAGTTGTGGTAGATGATGATTTCTATCTATTCATGAGAGCATTCTTGGAAAGTGATCTCTTAAGGTTTCAATAAAATTCTCTCTGAACAGGGTTGTGCATAACAAATTAAATGAAAACACATAAGAAAATAATATAATTGGGTTTAAATACTAATAGGGTTAGAAAATAATAAATTTTCTTGTTTCCTTATTATGTTTCATAATTCTCATGAAACCTAATGTAAATAATAATAATAAAAATAATAATAATATTTACTAACATGTGATAAACTGAAAAATTAAATTTATAATTATTTATAAAAATAATATTCAGTATATATTATTTCACAATGGACCAATAATCCCAGTTTCTCATTACTTAAAAATAAATATCAGACCCTACATAAAGGATATTTATATAATAAATAAATTTCAATCTATTATTTTCAATAAACAAATAAATTTTATATTCATTAATTAGAAAATAAATATTTATTAAAAATTATTCTCATAAAATAGTCTATTGAATAAATAGTGACATAAAATATGTGATCAATACAAATTGTATAATTATTTAATCATGATGGATAATAATATTTATTAAAATTTTTAAATAATTAAAAATATTTTTATATAAATTAGGTTCTCGATACACTTAGTTTGTGACCCTGTTAGCCACTTTCTCAGTAGAATTAGTGAAGCATCCCAATGTCTAAGGTTTGTATCTAAAAACATGCCAAGACACCCATAGAGAAAGAAATTAATATCAAAATGTAATAAAACACATAATTATTCTTACTATGTAATAATATCTCTTTATCTCAATATATCTAATCAATATGGGTCCATGCTATTTCCATATATCTATGTGCTCAATATATCTTTGTTTGAATTTATGGAAATTATACTTGCCTCCAGAACACAATGGATATGGATATATATAGGCTATATAATTTCCATCCAAGGGTCTGATATATCAACTTCTATTAAACAATATAATGTAAAAATAATTTCTCACATTATTCATTAATTAAATATTACATGTGACACACCCAACATATCTTACTTCACCGCAGAAAAATTTTGTCATGGTTTTCAGCAATACATAAAAGTAGAAATTTCATAAAATACATTAATAATAATATTAATGTATAAGTAATAACATAAAAATATTCATATATAATAACATATTGACCGATATATATGTGGGTTTCCTACTCGAGGCCCCCATTCTCATAATTTTTTATATGAGTAATTTCCAAGGGTGTACACCATGAAGAGGTTCCTCAAAGACCTATGAGTTTCCACCCATGATAACATATTTACTTTGTGTACCTAAGATTATTTAATTCATCAATATAACATATATTTAAGAATATTATTCTGTAACTTCTTGGTTCTCCTCATATCGGGGAACTAATATGACATTTTTGTGGGGAAACCACACTTAGTGTAAGATTATATCCTTTCAAGGAGGTATGTTATAATTTATTTTTGAGTTGAATAATTTTAAAATAGTTAATAAATTAGTTCTATAGTATTATAATACTTGAGGAAATTCCAACAATTCAAGACATGAAATAGGGAGAAAAGAGGTTATACTGTGCATGGCGCATGGTTGAGGCCTTGTATGTACTAACCGTGCACCTTTACCATGCAGCTTGTCAGGGGAATAGTGCACGATTGAAAAACCATGTATAATGAATGATTTAACAATGTATATTTGGATAGATATAGAAACATAGATCTAATAAAATTTTCTAACTCATGAAGGATCCCTAGAAAACCGTGTGACCTAGGCCCCCTCTTGGATAGAGTGTGCTGTAGGGTTAGTGCACGGTTTGGCCAACCATACAGCCAAACTGTATGCCTAATTAGGGGTGGGGGAAATTGATATCACCTCATATCTATTTAAAATTTTTACCCAATAATATTCCCATTTAAACCTACATGTTATTGAGTTATGAACCCATAGATCTCCCCCCATTCAAAGGATCATTCTTCCTCAATTTTGAGTCGTTTAAAGTGAATTTCAGTGAGACTCAAAGATCTGGGCTTGCCTATCACTACTCTTACTTATATTTTCATGAAGAATAATGGTGTATTGTTTCTTCTCCTTATAAATACTATAAACCATTTTTAATAACAAATTCTAATTTATGGAATTAAATTTTGTTTGATTTTGAATCAAGGGCTAAGGTTGAATGAGCCTTTGCATAAAAATTTGAGGTTGGTGGGTTACATGTTATGTACTATTGTCTTGAAGTTTATTAATGTGTATGTGGTTTTGATTTTGAGTCATTATGCTTCATATTTGATCCTTTTTATGAAATGATAAATTGGGCGTTTGAATGATGTGTTAGACCCCTCCCCATCCAAATTGGGTCCATTGAGGATGATTAGACCGAGCCTAAAGTCTATCTAAGGGGTGTACCACTCCCTTGTTTATAGAAATTGAGTTTTTAATTGATTAATTAATTTATTTATGATATTGAAACATTTGGGACCATGTTTAGAATGTAAACATTTAATAAAGGGGTGATTGTCATAACTTTAATATGTTAAATGTGTTATGAATTGGTAATGGGTGAATGTTGTCAAATAAATAATAGGGGTATGCTTATGTTCTTAAATGGTTGAAAGAATGTGTAATATATATGGTTATGAATCAATGGTCTAATGGGAAATTTATTTAATTGAGTTAAATATTTTATGTGTAAATGATGTTTATTATGTTAAAGTGGTTAATCATGATAATTCTGGAATGGGAAATATTGATGAATGGGGAATGGGTGTTGATCATAGAGGTCCCCAGCATAGTAAGGATGTTGTTCATGGTGGTACACATTGGGATTTGGGTGTTGGTCATTATGGTACAAGCTATAGAAATGATTTTGGTTATGGAGATCCACATTAAGAAGGTGTGTTTTTCATGGTAGTCTACACCATGGTCTGATTACCTAGAATTACGCTTCATTGTACAATGAATTATAATGAATTGATTAATTAATTACATTGTGAATCAATGTAGTTGACCCCTAATTGTATATTTCAAACTTCCAGAAATGGTTGAAGTAGGTTTAGTTTGATGATTCTATAGTGGACTCAGGAGCTAATGTGTGAGTTCCCTATATGAAGAAGGATCATGCAGTGGTTTCTTGGGAGCATTCCAAGAATTTTTTTTGATATTCAATGTTTTTTGTTATTAACAAATTATCATAAAAGATTAGTCATATAATTTTCCTACATGTAAGAACCACTTTTGGACCTATCGAATATGGGTGTAATGTTTGAGTGGTCCAGAGCATGTGAGAATTATTTCCAAGAGTTGAAGAAGAATTTAAACACTTAGATGATCTTAGTATTTCCAAATATAGGAAAGAATTATACTTTTTTGTAATGAATCCAGGATTGGATATAGGGAAGTGTTCACTAATGGAAAATGATAATGTACCCATGATTCGCCAATAAACTGTGGGAATAGGTCACCCCTATACTCACAAATTTTATTAACTATAGGAATATGTTTCATTGGACGAGAATGAACCATACCTTTGGTTCTCTAAAACCTGTGGGTATTAGTCACCCCTATACCCACGGTTTTTGTGAACCCTAGGAATCAGATTCATAGGAAATAAAATATTTTTTAGGAAGGACCTATACCCATGGTTCTCCAAAAACCATGGGTATAGGTTAGACCTATACCCAAGGTTATTGTAAATTGTGGAACTATGTTGTGGAGGAATTTTTCTTCTTATTTAGGAAAACCAATACCCATGGTTTGACCAAACCGTGGACATAGGTTGGTACATTATTTTTCTATAATAATAATAATTCAATATCAATAAATTTTTATATTTATACAAATATTTTTTGAATAAAATAACATAAAATGTGTTATAAGATAGTGGTAATGACATTGGAGTGTATACGGAAGGTGTTAGGATCAAATCCAAGTGGTTGATTTTTTAATAAGGACTTATACCCACATTTGGACCAAATTCTAGGTATAGGTTGGCCTGTTATTTTTCCATAATAATAAGAATAATACATAGTTTTATATAATTTTTTTTAATATATACACATATTTTTTTTGAATATAACAAAAATAAATCTGTTGTAGAATATTGGTAAATTCATTGAAGTTTAGGAGGAAAGTACTCGGATAAAATCCCCATGGATGGTTTTTTTTAAAATTTGGACCCATATCAACCGTTTTATTTAACTATGGTTATATTTATATACCCATAGTTTGGTCAAACTATGCTTATATGTATTTCTAGTGAAATTTCCAACACAAATAGTTTAGAAACCCTGTGTATAGATGGCCCATACCAATGATTTAGTAAAACCCTGGGTAAGGGTCTATCCTGATGGATCCCAAGGACACGATTCCTACAACCATGGGTGTAGGTTATACCCACGGTTTTAGTGTCTATACCAATGGTTCTAAACCATTGGTATATGGTTTTTTTTCGGCAGTGGTTGATGTAGGGAGATCAAGTAATGGAATATGGATCATGGTAGTTGAGCTCACTTCAACATAATTAGACTATGCATGATCATGAGATAGATGTAGTGGTTTATGCCTATAATGTTGTAGGAATTATCATTTTGATAGGTTTCTTATTAATTATATTGATCATAAAATCTGTAAGAACATCTTATATGAGTAATTTCAACTTTCAGAAGTAGAGATTATTACCGTCTCCCAGCAACATAGCCGCAGAGCGACCCACCGCTCTCCATTTCCTTTTTCAGCAAATCTGATCTTTATATGTCAGAGGAGTGCCCTACAGCCATTGGAGGAGCTTCTGTGAGAGATAGAGAACAATGGGGAAGGATCAGCTATAGGTTCTGGGGGCCCTGGATGTGGTGAAGACCATGAGCGCCGAGAAGGATGTCTTTCACATCGCCCGGGCGCAGACGCTCATCGCGCTGTGCAACACTTTCCCCGGCTCATCGACCAGATCAGATGGTTCACCATCCATCTCATTGGCTTCTTCTTCATGACAATCTTCATGTTCTCCCTCGCCGTCCCCTATGAACACTGGACACAGAAGGTCCACCAAATCAGATTCGTCATCATGTACTCCCTCACTTTCTTCTTCACCAACTTCGGCCCCAAGGGAAGATCTCTGGAGGACATCTCTGGTGAGCAGGAAGAGACTCAACAGCCTAGCCAGGAGATCTGAGCTCTGGCCTGGGAACAGTAGAATCTTAAATTTTATCCTTTCTTTGATCAATAGTCTTTTTTGTTTTTTGTGAGAACCCATAGATTTTGTTTATCATGAATGGGAGGGGCGTTATCTATTTCTTTCCTTTACGAGCCTATTTGTGTCCTTCAAATTTGGGTGGTACTTATAAGAAAATAAAGAATAAAGGTGGGACCTTTTTTCAAAAAAAAAGTAGAGATAGTTTTAGTACATGTAGCAGGCTATCTTAAATATCGATGGAGGAAAATAGTGTGGCATATGCATCCATTTAGAAGTAACAAAATTAGACGGTTTAGGAGTCTAGTTCCTAGTGGAAGGTGATGAAATTGTTTTCCATAATGCATATAGGTGTTCAAAAGGAGCATGAGCAGATGAAACCCAAGTACTTATCTGTTGATCCCATGATACTAAATCATGTTAAGAGAAGTAAATATGAAAATTTAGAATTTATGGCTTTGAGAGACATATTTGAAGTCAGGGAGACACCTTCCAATTGGACTATTGACGGCGATGAGATCATTCTTGTTCATAGAGGTGTAGATATACAAACTTGTATATGGGATGATATTATTTCTGAGTTCCATGCCTTGAAGTGGGTGGTGTACCCTGGAATAACCAAAATGTAATGGGATCTTCATAACCAATATTGTTTTCTAGGAATGAAAAAGGATATTATGGGTTTCATGACATGGTTCCCCACCTATTAACAGTTAAAGGCCAAGCATCAACATCCTAGTTGTTTGTAACAACCATTTTCCCATTCTAGAATGGAAGTGGATGATGTTATCTTGGATTTCAGGGTTGTTCTTGTATATAACCCTTAGAATAATGATGTTATATGGGTAATTTTTGATTGGTTGATTAAGGTAGTAAAATTTATTCTAATACAGGAGAAAATCATCATTGATTAGTTTTCTGACTTGCATGTTTGGGAGGTAGAATGTTTTCATGGGGAACATCATAGTATTTGTTCAGATGGTGATCAATAAATTACTTCACTCTTTTTGAAATTTTTTCAGAAGGTTTTGGGTATATAGGTGTTTTGATTACATCATTCCACCCATAGAAGGGAGTAAAATCATAACGTACCATAACTGTATTAAAGTACACGTTGATGGAATGTGTTATAGAATTTGGTAGATCATGGGATAAAAAAAGAACTTGTTGAGTTTTCCTATAACAATGATTTTTTGGTGACTATACATATTGTACGATATCAGGCACTCTATGTAATTCCATGTATATTACCCTTTCAAAGAAAATAAATAGGGTAGTCATAGTTTTCATGATTAAGTCTCGTGTAGGAGACATAAGAGAAAGTTCGGTTGATTCAAAAGAGTATGGCCAAAACTCAAAGTAGATAGAAGCTATATTATGATCAACATCATCAGCTTCTGGAATTTAGAATTCATGACCATGTGTTCCTTCAAGTTTCACCACGATTGGTTCACTATCATATTCTAAAATAGATAAAGTTGGAACCCAGATATGTGGACCCATTTTAGATTTTTAGGAGGATCATACTAGTGGTGTATTGTTTGGAATATTCACAGAGATATGGTGCTATTCATTATTTTTTCCAATTTTCATAACTTCAAAAGTATCAAATTGTCCCATCTCAAGTGACTGTTCATGATGATGTTTGGCTTGATAATGATTTTTCCTTTGAAGAGAATCTGATTCATGTTGTGGGTTACAATGATTATGTGTTTTAGGTTATGATTGTACCATTAGTCTGAGCACTATGGAAGAATGGTAACATTTAGGAGGAAACATGGGGGTAGAAGATAGATATAAGGGAACAATGGCCCGACCTTTTTTCCTTGGTCTCTTAATGAACCATGGGATTGAAGCTCGATGATCTTTTCTGAGTTGGGAACGTAGTAAGATTACAAACAATAAAGGAGGTAGGTTTTCATTTAATTTTGAGTTTACTCTATTTAAAATGGTTAATAAAATACTTCTATATTTTACAATGGGAATCAGTCACATCATAGGTCTTCAGGCGATGAAAAAGAGAAAAAGAGGCCATACTGTATAGGGCACATATTTGGCACACTATTAGTACTTACCATGCACCTTAAAAATGTGACATATATGGGGAATGATGCATGGATGAAAAAACTAGAAAGTGGTGCACATTTAATATAAATCTTTTGAAAGAGATAGATTCATGGCCTCTACATAGTTTACCAAACCATACAGGATCGCCAAAAAACCATGCGACCCAGGCTGCCTCTTGGACAAAGGGTACCGCATGGTTGGGGAACGGTTTCGAACCCTTGGGATTAAATGGTTCATACCATATTTTCTTCTCCTTTACAACTCCATAATATTTTGTGATGAAACATGATCTCTCTCTTATTCTAAGGATCACAATCCCTCGATTTTGAGTCATTTGAAGTGTTGTTTAATGAGAATCGATGCTCTGGGTATTTATATAACTCATCCTACATTTATTTTCTAGAAGAACCATATTGTGTTGTTTCTAATATCTATGAATCCTATAAACCATTAACTGTATATTATATTCTATCTTTGGGAATTTAAGGTCATTTGATTTTGAATCAAGAGATAAGGTTGAATGAATGATTCTCTACTAACTTGAGGTTGGTGGTCTACAAGTTATATCCTAGAGTCTTGATATTTATTCATGTGTATGATGTTATTATTTTTGAGTAATTTTACAAAATATATTATCATTTGGTAAGATATGTAATGTTGAGTGTTTTAATGATGTGGTGGACTCCTCTTGACCTGGGTTGGCTCCATTGAGGACGATTAGTCTGAGTATGAAGGCCACCCAATGAGTATTACCCTCCCTTATACATGGAAATCGAGTTGTTAGTTGATAAATTTATGGGTTTGTGATATTGAAACAATCTGAACCATATTTTTCATATAAACATGTAGTAAAGGGGTTTTTGTCTAAACTTGAATATGTTATATGAGTTATGGAAGTGTAATGGGTGAATGATGTAAAATGGATAAAAGGGGTATGTCAATGCTGTTAAATGGTTGAAAGAATATGTAATGTATGTGGTTATGAATCAATGGTATAATGGGATAGTTAGGGAATTTATTTAAAGATGTTAAGTGGAAATGATTTTGATTATTTTAGAGAGGATAATGAAGCTAATTATTGAAAGGGAAATGTTGATAAATGGGGAATGAGTGTTGATCATGGTGGTCCACACCACCATAAGGATGTTGGTCATGGTGGTCCACTTTTGGAAATTGGTGTTAGTCATGGTGGTCCACACCATGGAAATGATTTTTTCATTGTAGTCCACATCGTGAAGGGGTGTTGGTCATGGTGATCCACACAAGGACTTGGTTACCGAGACTGATCCTCTATGGTACAATGGATTATAAGGAAGTGATTAATGAATTCCCTTGTGAGTCATTGTGGTTAAACTATCATTGTTTATTTCAGAAATCCATCATAGGATGAAGTACGTTTACTATTATTTTTCTATAGTTGACCTAGTATCCCTTGTAGTAAATTTAAACTTGTTATATTTACCATTTTTTCTATTTATTATTATACTTATGAATAAACTATTATTAGTATGGATATTATTTTAGACACTGTTAGTTATTATACTCACACACTGACTGATTCTCCATGGAAACCCAAGTGATATAGATAATATTTATACTACTTTTCATATATATATAAATAATACAAACCCCACCAATTTGACAATTTTGGCTGAATTTTATGGTATTTTTTATTTTAGGGATGTGTTGATGTTAAGATTTAAAATTTCTCAATTCTATAAATTTAACTATATTAAATAACTTATGTATTTCAAGAACAACCGTTTATTTATTTATTCAAATTTAGTAATTATTTTTTTAGGATTCCTATATACATGGGATAATTTTTTTTAATAGTGATGATTCAATTTTCTTAGCATCTAAATAAATCTATCAATGGAAAAAATTTGTTTGTCCAACATAATTGATCCCACCATATTAAATGTGTTATAAATCCAAATATAGATATCTAAATTCATTGATTCAAATTGGATAGGAAATAAGAATCCAAGAAACACATTCATATTAAGTTTTAAGGAATCATTCATTCATTAATTATGACTTTTACAAGGAATACTATAGGAAGATGAAATATCCCTTCCACTTGAAAACGTTTTCTTCAGTAAGTAATCCATATCATTTCCACCACATGGTAGAAAGATATTAAATTTTTAGGGTTTAGAGAGGATTAAATTTATAATAACTTTTTCCAAAGGATCGCAGAATTGATTCAGCCTTGAGGAGGTCCAAAATAGATCCAACTTTTGGGAGATAGAAAAGTAGATAGAAGATTTACCCCCCTACACTTCATTGTATTCTCATATTAATTTCATTTAAATTAATGGTTGGTTGGCGGAATATTTTTATATAGGAGAATTTATAATATAAAAATATTATTATTCCATGAATTAATCAATCCATTAGGAGATATTATCCATGTGGTGGTGGGAAGAAGAGATCTGAATGGATTTCCTATTTTAGTTTGTGTTTCCAAATAAAAAACCTTTTCTTTTAAATTGTACTATTAATTATTTTATTTAATTAAGGAGGCATCTTTATTTTTGGTTTTCAATTTTTTCTGTATTTTTTATAATATTATTAATGTAATATTGTTGTCTTGTTTATTAAACTTCTTTTGGAGAGGTCTCCCCATTGAGAAAGAAAGATCAAATTGTTTTGATGGCTTGAAGGTATTTAGGAAACCATATCACATTTGTAAGAGGATAAAAAATCATATTTTTTGTATCAATGTGTTTTCTAGGCAATATAGGTGTATATATTGAGGCTTTGAGATATAAAATGGATAATTATATGAAATAAATTTGTAGAAAATGATAAATATAGTGTTTGAGGATCGATGTTTGTCTACCAGTTATGTGTTTAGTTTGTTTTTCTTTAGTATAGAGTGATTCTTATTTCTGATATATTATATATATTTTCTATGTTAATATTATTTTGATTCATTTAACATATCTTAACCTACTAAAAATCCCCATTTTTAATTTTCAATTTAATAAAAAAATAGCAAACTGACAGTTTTAAATCTTAGTATTGAACCTCCTTATGAGACAATCCTGTAGTCACCAGTATAATGCATTTTAAATGGGAAATTGTGGACCAAGTTAACATGAAAAAAAACTGAGCATCACATATATATCTTTATGGTTTCATGTAAGGAAAAGGGAAACGACTTTCTACTAGATTGTGGATTTGGTATTCATGATAGGGCATGCAAGTGGGAATAAATCATGACATCAAGGCATGTTAGGTATTTACAATGTTTCTTTATTTTGGGGTTTTATTGACACATTACACTACAATTTAATTCCATGTATATTTGTATGGTTTTAGGAATTTACCTAGTTTTGTAAATTTAAAACATGATACATGGTTATCTTTTTTATATTTTTTGCACTATTTTTTAACTTTGATAAAATGTTATAGTATCCCTAATATATTCCTATAGAACCACACAATTTGTCAGAAACCTTTGAAAAATAGTGAGACATGCCTGTGGTCATTGGATGAATCATCTTAGGGAACTGCTCATCCATATCCTCTAGTATATTTGGAGGCTTGCCTAAGGTCATGTGCCGAACCAGTTTTGGGCACCGGTTATAGTGGTACAAAATCTAAGGTGTTACACTTTGGAGGTTATCACATATTATGTCACATAAAAATGAATCATGATATGATAATGATTTTATTAATATTCAAAAAAATGAATACGTGTTATCATAAAGCACACCTAAGTAGGTTATATAGAACCAACTCTAAAAATTTATAGGATGAAAAGTATAGACAATATGCTTAGTAATATTTTTACTTTACTTCACAGTGCATACATGGATTGGTGGGGTTAAGGTTCCTCAACCCTTATGGTTAATTCTGCGAAACACTAGTTTGAAAATACCATGACTATTTTAAAGTCAATGGATCCTTTATAACATCTATATAAAATTAAAAATATTTAGATGTAGTGCAGTGAATAGGGTAATATTTTATTCTCATGGGATAGAAAGGTCACTTGAAAAGAAAATTAAATGAATTGAAGAAAAATCAAGAAAAATATTTTATTTGTGGTAAATTCATCATTGCGTATAATATTTCTATTTTATATCTTAGTAATAAAAATAATATTTATTTCATATATCTCTATTCTAATTTAGGAAACAATGATGCTCAAAATTATTTTATAAACTAAGGTGAATTGTACAGGTAATTGATAGTGTTTGATTCCTATGTCAATAAATAGAATCACATGAATTCATATTTCCATATAGAATGATTATTTTGAAACTTTATTTTGTTGTGAGTGTTACATAAAAATTTATCTATTTTTCCTATTAGACATATCGAGACAATATTTTATTTTTAAATGAATGTTGTTATGTTATTTTACACTTAATTAATAGTTCACTAATACTTGAATAATTAATATCAAATAATTTGGAATGAGTATTAAATATAAAATATAAGAGTCACACATAGTTTTGGAAATATAATTCTTTGTCATGTAAAAATAATAGTAGGTATCAAGGATATACTAAGTAGAGTATTTAGGCTCTTTCAGAAAACCCCTTTGATATTATTTATATGCTTTTTAATTTATAGATAAGATGTATTTAGAAAATAAGGTGATCTCAAAAAATTCTAGAGTTAGTTCATCTAGAATTCAAGGACTATTTTAAGAAAATCATTTGGTAAATTCATTTAATTAAATATATTCTATTATGATATTTTAGGAACATAAGATATAATTATTGAATTTACTTGGTAAAATATATAAAATATTCTATGTTAGATATTTATAGAATATCATAACCAATTATTCAGTGATCATTTAAATATATAGCGAAGATTTTATTAAAATCACATTACCTTATTAATATAAAATATTTGATGATAGTGCAAGGATGGTTGATGTGATGTATTTCTAGGCCTCTATACTCTTTTAAGAATTTATTTTCTAATAGAACAATAATCACTGATTATATATAATCATGATTGACTAATGTATACCATCTATGTTATGATATAATTTAAGTCTATTATTTAAAAAACATAGGTGTTTGAGGAGATCCATTTGTTCAAAGATTGTTTTATATACAAATAGAATCATGGGAACCAAATTTCTATATCAATTAATTATCCTATACCCCCTCAAGTTTTTAAAAATTTCAAAATAGAAATTTATTAGTAAAAAAACAACAATATTTCTATAAGGTAAAAATATATATATTGTGATATTGGTAAGAAACTAGTTATAAATTAATTCTATTATCTAGATGAACATATGTTGTCATATGACAACTAAACATCACTAGTATTAATTTGAGTAATTAGTCCAATGAAAAATTCTACATAGGAAAGGTAAAAGAAAATATGTTGTTTTATATTCCCTAAAATATGTGATATATTATTTGGTAAGAATAACGAATCACATAGAGAAGTATTAGATAAAAATAACCTCTGATTCTAAAGTTCATAGAAATTTATATTTGGACTCCATGTACACAAAACAAGTTCTATATTTTGGTATCTTCTCAAGATGATAAAAATGAATAGTTGGTATTCATGAGAAACAAGACAAGAGTATACAAATATGTCACCAATAAGGTTTGATTAGTTATTAAAAGTTGAAAATATATTTATATACAGTCTAAGAAAAAATTATATATATTTATCATTTTAAAATCCATTATAATTATACTTATGCTTGAAGCATTGTAGGAATTTTATATTGGGAATTGGAATTCAATGAAACATTTCTTGGAGGTAACGTTACAAAATATGGCTATGTGAAATGAATAGAAGGGTTGGTGTCACCAAATAATGCCAATAGTGAAACATATGTTACTGAGATACAATAAAAATTTAACAATGAATGATAATCATAAAATATTTTTTTTAATAAAAACAACATCAAGTTTTTTTTATTAAGAATAATAGTCTTCTAGGAGTTAACAATATATTAGTGGGATAACTATAGTTTTCTTAAATAGATATGCTGAAGACTTATTATAATCTAATTTTAAGATTTTAAATTTTAAAATTTATGGAAAAAATTTATATAGGATTTAATTTAGTTGAAATATAAGTTATATAGAAAAATATATATAGAGATATACCTATGGGTTTTCTTAGATGTCTTCATAGTACGGACAATGAAGAATAATTGAAAAAATAAAATATGGAATGATTCAAAAAAAATCCAGTGTCTCATTATACAAAATATCTCATAGTTTATGTGTATAGATTAGGATAAGATTACTATGATGAGTAGATATGCACATGCATAATATCAATTTATAATCTATATCACATGCCATGATCTAACTAAGGATTTTTTTTATCTATACATAAATAATAGGGGGAAACTATTAAAAAATACTAAGGTTACTATGAAGTATGATAGTAAAAAATCTATATTAGTACATGAGAAAGTGAAAATTTAAGTGTTCTAGATATTTTGAGAAATGACAATATAATTTAACAATGAGATAAAAAACTAGTTTTTAAATTAGATCATTTTTATCTGTTACCAAATTTTTTCTATAGTAATATGAAAAAGATATCATATTATAGTTGGTGGGTTTTTATATATATAGAATGAGTATATTACCAATTCTGATGCATCTTAAGAATTGGGTTAGTAGTGGTTTATTTAATGCTTTGAGTTTTTGAAATCATATCAAATTTCAAAAAAGAAGAATACTGTTAATACTAAGTGATATCACCTCTTGATGTATTTCTTAGAGAAGTGAATTCATAGTTAGTATAAATAATAGTATAATTTGGTAGACCAAGAAACTATATCCACATGTCAATGGAATCTTGTTTATCATGTGAGACTAAAAATTTAGTCAATAGCTTCCTCTAGTACATGTAGGAGTATATTGAAGTTAGTTCTCTAGAACCTTCTAACATTGTAGTTTGATTACATGAATATTCGAAAAATTATATAGTAATAATTATCTTATGAAATTAATATTTCTTATCTATGTAACATTAATGTGATAAAATCTATAAATTACCTGTTATATCTATATTTTATAGAATTCCACTACTATAATGAAAACCTACATGTTCTATGAAGATACTATTAAACATATTTCCTATGGTATGGATTACATCATATGATAAGAAAAAATGATGTTTAAAATATTATATATTGGATTTGCATAAGAGTATGAGGACTCAACTCATGATTTTTCACACTTGGTAATCTCTTGTAGAGGATTCTATGAGAAAAAACTACCATTAAGACTTGCACATGTTTTTTTGTGTCATTGGATATTCCTATATATAGATTTTTTATTGGTATTTTGACTTGATATTATAATTTAAATATATCATGAATATATTACTTTGAGATTTTGGTATAATTTATGATGATATATTCTCATGGAGATGTATTATATTTTTGGATTTTCTTAAGTGATATGGAATTAATGATTAAATCTTGATTGGATTTTTCCTTTTAATTTATTGAAGCATATATCATTGTAATTTTGATTGAAATGAATATTTTTGATAAATCCATGTCCATTGTCATATATTTACATGTTCATTTAAACAATTAAATGAAATATAACTCATGCATTTTGCTTTATGACATGATGTATGAAACCTAATTGATGAGATATAAATATAAAAGCAATATATTACATAGTGAGCATCTATAATGAATCAACTTGGTCAAACCCAATCTTGGAAACAAATATGAGATATGTCATGGCCTGATTGGAGTTCTTAATCCCTTAAGTCTAGCGAAAAGTGATAGGGAAGCATAAGATGAATTGTGAAAGAAATATTCATGATAAAATAGAATAATAAACATAGAAATTCCACCATGAAATCAAACATTACAATTCCATAAGTTGGATGATATTACAACCTAATAAATACTTCAAAAAATATTTTAAAATCAAAATATGATATTACAAAATAAAAAAATCACATACTAATGTAAATGGAAGTAAAATAATTTCAATAAATTCAAATAAAACTAAACAGTATATAGAATGAACAGGAATAATGGAGATACTGATACATCCAAGGAAACAAAATAATTTAGAAGAAAAGTATACCACTACCCATCTTTATGTAGAAATGAAGCATCTAGACTAGTCACATCTATCAACCAAAATAAAACCAAAAGATAAAATGATGGATCAAAGGGGACCTTAATAAACCTATATAATGACAGGTGTGAGTAACATTTCCTAGTAGTTATCCTCCATATATCCCATTATCACCCTTTAAAAATTAAACCACTTCATACTAGTTTGAAATACATATTTAATTTTTGTTTTCCATATTTTGAAAGAAAACATATCTTTCTATTTGCTTGTATTTTACAACTACTATTTAAGACATAGAGTTATTTTTTTGGTAAAATAGAGGTGTTCTGTGAAACAAAAATAGTTTTAAAAAACCATTCATTTGAAAAATATACCTATAATGGAAGAAGTCAGGTCACAGAATGAAATATATAAAGATTTATAGAAAATCACAAGGATTACACAAAATCACAAACATCATGTGAATCTTCAGAGCCTAGGGAGAATCTATGATGATTATAACATAACCAATATAAAATAAAACTAGAGTATAATATCAAAGAAGCTTCCAAACAACTACTATTTCTCTCAATGGCCTAATTGATGGGGAAAATACCATAAGTAGTATGATTTCCATCTCTAGGATACTATCCAAAGAATGATCATAAACTAGTGTAACATATGTTCCTACAATTCCAACCTAGATACCCATGGCTTCCCAGGATATGAAATGAGGTTGAGTCAAACCATTAATAACACAACTATATATAATAATAATTACAATAACACACATGAAATACCCCCACAAAAAAATCCATCCAAAGATGAAAACCCTTTTTATCAAACACATAAATAAAAAATAAGTCCCACTCTATGCATTAACCATATTAAATTCCTAAATAAAAGTAATTTTTTTATTATAAGGATAGTATCTTCGGGGATTAAACTTTTGATAATAACTATATCAAAAGTGCTAGTTTGTACTTATAAGTATTCTTCAAGAAAATATGTTACATATAAGAATTGAACCCCAAAAACACAAACATAATTCATTTAATTAATCATTTGAGTGGTTTAAACACCTAATAATGCTGAGTACACCATTATATTTAGAGGTACAATATTTGGGAAAAGTAGTTACATGACCAAAATACCACTTTTATTAGACAAAATCACTTCCAAAACCCACATGCATTTCACATAAAACACATGGTGTGAATTTCATTTAAAATATTTTTTTGATTTATGTTAAAAAAAAACCTTTTCACATCCCTTGAAAACTATAGATAAATTATTTTCCTTCAAAAAACTACTATATAAAAAATATAATTAAAAAAAAACATAAAAATAATTAATTAAAAATAAACAGAATCATAGGTATAAGTCTAAAGATCTATTCAAGGGAAAACCTACCTTTTATATAATCTTTTCTATAATCCATGGAGGAAACCCATCATTAGAAGGTGAGAGGGGACTTAAAAAATCAATCCAAACCTTAGAACTGTGAAATTGAGGACATAAAACCTATTTTAATAATTCCTATGTTACTCTAACCTTTTATGGTAATAGGATGATGGAGAATGGAAGGGAAAAGGAGGAAGATACTTATATGTGGTTATATTGGATAGTCAAACATAAAAATTGATGAAATTCATGAGATATGGCCTTAGAAGGATAAAAAATTTTTGGGAAGGAATTACACAAAAGTAGGAGTCAGAAGAGAGTAAGAGAGGACCCCCAAGGGTATTAGTTTGAAGGGGAAAATAATTCATTTCATTGTTTTCAACAAACTTGAAAGGATGCATGTTTTTCCACATGGTTGGCAAATGCATATTCCAACCATGGAGAGAGTCACGGCTAATCTGGGAACCATGCATGGGAGAATCCCAAAGATATACTAACCATGTAAAAAAGGTACTTTACCACTAACATAAAGTGTAATATTTCTACATGGTTTCATAATAGTTAGTTCTAATAGTGTGAAATTCATGTAACATGAAATACACACTCATAATGTTTCAATTTCATAGAAAATAAACTAGGAGGGAGATAAAAACAATAGATACTCAAAAATAAATTAAATAATAGTGAAAATTGAGGCTGAAATGTGATAATTATCCATAAAATAACTCTTTCACACACTGAAATCCTTTGATAATAGGTTAATCAATAATTTGAATAAGATTCAGTTGACACATTAAGTAATCATCTTAGATAACTAATAAATAAAAATCTATTCTGATTAATATCTAGAACATTCTCATTATGAATTGGTTTAGAATATCATTGAATCCCATCCATCACATAGAGAAAACCGTAATGCCTACGAATGACCACGAGGTGATGAATACCTATAGAATCTAATTTAGTAAGATGAAAAATGAAAGGTTAATTTTTTGTAAAATGATCGCAAAACACCATAGAACACCCTAACCTAATAAATCATATAAAAAAGAGAAAATTATGTACTTAAACATGTATCAAGTATAATTACATCCAATGATTCATGATTATCCCTATAGTTGGGGATAGTTTGGGCTAAAAACTTTAACTGATTCCATCCACTCATAAAGAGAAATATCAGACACAAAATCAATGAAACCAAAATTCTATATGGGACACAACTATATAACACTCGCCATAATTCAATTAATAGAAAATTTTAACACCACATCTTTTTCTATAGTGGAATCCCCACCATATTAAATTATATGATAGAAAACAAACATTAAAAATTCAAAATATCCTAGATATCCATAAAATCTATGGTTTATAATATAATTTATTATAATAAAAATACATTAATATCACTAAATATTCCCATCCATTTACATCAGACTCAAAGTTTACCTTAATGAATCATTGGAAGGCACCACTTCAATAGGTGAAAAATTATTATGCCTATAAGAGACTTAGACAATTTCAATATCCACATTTGTTATAGCAGGTTTAACTCATAGATCTAATAATTAATTAGATATGGTTCGAAGCATCTTATTAGAAACACATCTACAATACCTTTCAAGTTGACCTAGGTGGTCATAACTATGATATGAATTAGGATTTCCCCAAGATTAATAATTATTATGTATTTTCTTTTGGAATTATTTGAACACAAAGAACTAATTCATAGAATAAATCAATGTAAAAAAAGAATGATGAGATGATTATACCACTACTCAAATACCCATGATTGTATTTATTCACCTTTACTTTATTGGAGATTCCTCTAAAAACCCTTGGTATCAGAGATATATCAGTAAATTTTGGTACTCCTTCCTTGCTATCCTTCGATATATTTACCTGAATCAGTATATCTTTCATTGTGTTAAGGCCATGAGAGTATGATACCAATATAATATCTTTTCTAATACCTCATTATAAATAAAAAGACTTCAAATATTAATCCATAGATAGATTATGATCGTATCTCACTATCTTGATGAATGACATGAAAATTACTACATTTATATTTCACCCTATCTAAGCAATACAATTCCATTGACTTCAATATTTTCTTGTCATTTGGGAAGTACTATTAAATTAGTAACACCATAAATATTTATCTTAACTGATCCTTCAATGTTTTTGTCTAAATAATGGACTTCCACCACTTCCAAGATGGTCCCTCTTGTATGAAGGTATCAAATTTGGGCTTAAGAGTCTTGGGGAGTTAATTCTATATAAAGATCTCCTTAATAATCTAAAACCATTCCTATTTTCTTAGAAATTGGATATCCACATATTTAAAGAGGATTCAATCCATAAAATCTCAATTTAAGTCATGATTATTGGATAGAGTAGGAATACTAAAAGGCTCCATGTCCAGAGAAGATGAATAAATCATCTTATTTGAGCCTTTATCAACCAACGGTATTATTGGGATAGAATTATTCTTATATACCATGCAATGTTCTATTTGATTTTTTTGGGGGAAAATCTAAAATATATACATATAAAACAAAATTAAATCATACATTTTATCCAAACTCAACAAAATAAGATATAAATTATTAATTAAACCTCAAAAAATCACTTAAAGAAACCCTCTGATCACAAAACATCATGTAATCAAATGAAAAACCAAAAATATTTATTCCTAACTGGTAGAATTATAATTATTCTAGTTTTATTGATAAGATAAATCAAATCATCATTTACTTGAAAGAATATATTCGAGTTGAATAATAAATAAATATTTATTTACAAGGTAAAAAATAATTATTTATTTATTTATGTAAATATTATAGAAATAATCAATCTCATTTTTGTTAACATAATATATAATTATTTGTTAAAAATATAATATATTGATATATTTTTATTTAAATAAATACGTCTTATTTAATGTTTGATAAATGGCGAGGATGATTTATGGGATCAGTTAAGTATCCCGATGAATTGATATATAATTTATTTAATATAATTTTAATAAAAAATGATCTATTTAATTAAGAAATGATATTCAAATATCCCTGGGTTCAGAAACATTATGGGATATAATAATAATTATAATATTATTACTATTTAACATGGGTTTAATGTAGAATAAATGAATTAGTTAAAGGACTTTGTGAAATAACTAAATATCTAAACATAACCATATAAAACATCTTATATTATTTCTTGTTAAATATTTATAATTTTTGTGTGTAATGATATTATCCCATGAATGATCCCTAGAATAAGAAGAGATCATCATCATCATCCCTTTCTATATGGAGTTAAAAGGAGAGAGTATTCCAAGTATGGAAGGTTTCTTATTGTGATCAAAAGTGTACAATACGAGAGGTATGTTTATTCTAAGCTAAGACAATGGTTTCCAATGATAGTGTTTTGAGATTCATGGAACACATCTGGATACCACTAGATGGAAACTACTTTTAAAAACTCTACAGAATGAATATATGAGAATAAGTTCTATAAAATTTACATTGAGGAAGGAATTATCAAGATCATGATATTCATGTATATAAATTAATTATAAATTATATATGACAATATTTACTAATTAAATATTTTAGTGTTGTATTCATTAATTTATTAGGATATAATAAGAAGAAACTGATGAATAATTTATTAGGTATGGGTACAATCACTTATTTTACACCATAAAACATTTAAACATTCTATACAAAAAGAAAAATCATTATGTAAACTATTTTGTGAGACACTATAATAACATAACTGTGTTGGTCACACTGTGATGGCCTAGTGTGGATGGGGTCCCACAAAATGACCCCTTCCTTTACCACCCACATGCCTTCCTATTTTATGGACATAATTCCTTGGAAATTTAAAATTTATGATGGTCTTAGGAGAATCATCCAACCTTTATGCTATAAAATCATCCACCACACCCTGATCACATATAATGAAAAATAATTACATATTATGATCTTTTGTATAATATTATACTAAATGATTTTTACAAATCAAAATAGTCACAATGGGGAACCCCATTGTAGTCCAGTGACCTCTCGATCTCATCCAACCATCATATCAATCCATCCTACACCACAGTGTGATCCTTATCTAACTACTGTTCCATTCCATGATTCACCACACAATTTCAAGGTATCTTGCATTATAATTCTGTTAATTTCTCCACCTCCACTATCATTATCTATAATCAATATTGTATCACTATTTAATACTCTTCTTTCACCACTGTGCCTCTAGTAATTTATTTTCAGTCATCCCTCACCTTAAAAATATCTCAAAATCTACTTTTACACATCCTCTATTCCCACAACAACACTACACTTCAAGGAACTACATATCCAAATCTTCAAAAATCTACTGTTTGTTTTCATTGATATCATATGACCCTAACATAACTTCTGTATCCATATTGAATAATCAAAGGAAAAAAATATCAATCATATATTAATATATTTTTAATTCATTTAATCTTCAACCATGATGATGCCCTGTGGTTGAAAGAAGAAGAAAAATATTGTGTAAAGAAAAAGAAATAATATCAAATATGATTTTGCATGGATTATTCTAATATTAGGATTTTTTTTTCAGGCAAGGATATGTTAGTTAATGTAAATATAAATTAAATCATCAAAGGATAATGGTTTTCCTAGAATAATTGAAAGAAGATAAAATATTGGTTGGGAAATATTGAAAACTAGCATAATAAGGAAAATACATACTTGAAATAAATAAAAATAGAGTAACATAAAAGTAATTAATACTTTGAACTTATTTGGATAATAATTCAGTTATGATTAGGCCCATGTTAGGTGTTGCTGGATATTCCTTATGGATAAATTCTTCTAACATCTAGGTATTTATTTTCCCAACAATATCCTCCTCTAACACCCTCACTCAAGAAAGGTTTTATGGTGAATAAACCTAGCATGGAAGGATTAATACGGTAAAATATCCAACTTTGGAGTTTCAACTAATATAACATGAATTAAGTTAAATTTATTAAATAATTAACTCAATCACTGAAACTATGCTAGGGTAGGAATATGAATCAACTAGTATATAATGTTGTGATCACCAAGGACATACCGTGATGGAAATCACACATCGTGACTAAAATTCATTAGGTTATGAAAGAACTACTTGAAACACACTACAATATAAGGACCAAATTGATTACAAATACTATCATGCAATACTAAATGATACACTATTCCATCAAAGATTAAAACAACTTTTTTATACAAAATAGTATTTAAAAACATTATATGTTTTATTTGGAAAATTAATTTTATCCTAATTATAAATTTAATTATTTAAATGTATCCCAAATTCAAATTCAGAACATTGAAATTTTTATAAAGTATCATATAATATTTTTATAAATAAAATAACTATAAGGATTAATTTGTATTCAACCTTAATAGGGGTAAAAATGGAAAAATAAAAATCTTGAATTTTAAATGATTAATCGGTCACTTTCACCTTTAAAAAAAGATTTTTTATGAATTAAATTCATACTCACTTGTCTTATATACAATTTATCCACCTAATTCACCTAACTCACTGATTAAACTTGACACCCATGTGATTTCTTTCATAAAATTCCCAAAATCTAATTTTCAATTAAAAACACGCACTTTATAAACTATAAAATGAGATCACGTCCACTCATTCTCTAATTATTATCCACACTAAAGTCCTTGTCATGAATTTTACCTTCCCTTTTCTTCTTTAATGATATTACCTGGTGTTTTAAGGTTCTATAGAGTCATCCCAGTCTTGACGATGCTGCATAGCAACATAAGGGTACTCCTTCTCCTCTTTTTTAATGACATACTTCTATTATGATAATATTTTTTAGTTTCAATTGATTATGATATAATATGTTCAAAATAAAAATTTTAAAATCCAATTTTTTTTCTATTGGTTTGATACTAGCATTACCTCTTAATAAAATCGTATTGTAAATCTTTTGGTATAGTCGTTATGCTTCTGAAATCACTCCATTATTCACTCCCTCTAATTTTCAATTCAAGAACTTCCTTTATAATCATAATTATTATTTCCATTTTATTATGTTTCCACATGTTCATAATTAATTCATCAATATACTAATGATTCACTATTTTTTAGAGACTATCATTATCTCTTATCAATCCATTTCATAATCCCTTTTTATAGTCATTGTGGTGACAAAATCATTCCTTGATTTTCTATCTTAATGTTGTGAATACTGAAATATAATATAATTCAAGGGTGTATATATAAATAAATATTATGAAAGGTTATGAATCTGAATAATGTTTTGAAATAGGCGACTGATATATTTATTTTTTTATACATCAGGATAGACTTTGATTAACTATGTGAGAATACAAGGTAAGGGTTTCATCAATTAAATTTCTGATTCATTGGGTTATATACTACATTAGATGAATATAATTTTAAATATATATTTGATCATACTTTCTTCCAATTTTATTTGGTATTAATTTTTTTTCTCTTTAGAATTTAATTCTCATTTCAAATAACCAATTCTTTGACAAAATATTTTCCAAAATAATAGAGTACCATTGGTAAGAATAACTCCCATTATTACTAAGGAATCTTTTATTCTATATCAATGCTTTTACATACCAAACATTTCATCCACTATTTTTTGGAAATATAATATTGATTAATTTATATGATTTACATAATTATATTTACACATTTTCAAAAGGAAAATTTAGGACTCTTTTTACGATGTGGGTCTTCAAACAAATATATATCAAAATATTTAAGAAAAGGGTTTTCCATCTATTCAAAATAAGTTTTATCATCCTCACCATATTTAAGGATAAAAATTATCTATTTTTAAGGATATTTTAATTTTAACTCTTTAAAATGAATTTTCCAAAATTATTATCATTCATTAATTAAAAAGGTTTTTGAAATTAATTCACACATTATCTTTTATAACAATGTTTCAATGGTTTTGAGATATAATTTGGAATGTTAAATCAATTTTTCCTTCATGGTTTATCTATCCATAAGTGATGTTTCTATCATACTATATATTTTATTATTTTATTATTCTATTATTAAATTAATATATTTTGTTATTCATTGATCTTTTATTTTTATCTTATATGATAATTTTGGAATTTCTGAGAAACTTGTTTTTTTTCAATGGGTTAATTATGATATATTTATGATTGATTTTAACAGGAAGAAATATTTATAGATGATGAATAGTGGGGTAATATACCTACCTCTAATTCACTAGTTTATGATTATATCTTATGATATATTAAGGTGTGGACATACTGAGTTTTTTCACACATGCATGGGTGTGATGGGTCTTCTCATATTTCATGAATCTATATAATGGTCTTGTTCACATAAGAATGGTCATAGTGGGTGTTATAACATATTTTATCATATTATTATCATTGTTATATATTTATATTTTTTTATCAAGTTAAAAAAATTTAGATGCATTTCATTTCCATGAAATTTTATATTTTATTATTATGTTTTTTTAGATATACTGCACTTTTATGTCAAGTTAACATGTTATATGTTTTATATTTTATGATTCCTTAATGATAATTGTATGATATCGTGCCACTAAACAATGTTTTATTATTATTATATATGGTCTAATGATCTTTTAATAAAATATCTATCCTTTTCCTCATGTTCTCTTTCATGTTAATGATCTTTTACTTTATGATATGTCTTTACCCTACAATGAGTTTGATCTACCTCCATTATTATATTTATAATTATTAGGTTATGGATATGACTATGTAATGTGATTTATCAAGAAAAGGGTCTATAATAAAATTATTATTGAAAAATAATTTCAATAAAATAGGATGTTTAAGTAGCTAATCTGTAGGATACTGAACCTTTATGTCCTTGGACTATGTGATTGTTGGTGAGATGTTTTTTTTAAACCTAGATATTAATGTATCATTTATATATTTTTTGTTTTTTTATTTAATTGGAATAAAATTATTGTTTAGTTATTTGTGAATATTTTTTTAGTTACCTTTTGTATTAGGGTTACTGAAACATAGTAAAAAACCCTAAAGATGAGTCTATATATAGTTTGATATCCTGAAATATTTATTATGTATTGAGTAGACGGATTCCATTATAAATACATCCATAAATGTAAAATACATGTGGATTCAAGATCTAGCACAGATGTACCTATGGGTAATATCCCAGAAGAGGGTGTGTTGGGTAATAACAAAATAGTGGCCTAGTGCATGACAAAGAGGCACAACTGGACATCTGGTTTGACACACTTAGAGGACCTACAATGGTTCAATATATTATCTTTAGAAACCAATAATAGGGATTTATTTTTTGGTTTAATTGAGGTATTAGGTTGAGTTTTATAAGACTACCCAACTTAGATTAACATAGTTTAACCTTAGATCGATATATGTTGAACAAAAGGAACTATGGGGAAATGTGAAAATATAAAATAACAAGAATATTTATGGTTGAATTAATTTTATTATTATAATAATTTCCATGTATTTTATATGTTTTTTCACTCATGAAAACTTTTTTATTTTTATTAATGTCTAGAACAAGAAGGAACCTCGGGTATTAGGAATAATGTGAATATCACCTCAATGAACAACCCATCAAAAAAGGAACTAGAATTATAAAAAATTTGATAATGTCAAACAAAAAATCATGAAATATTATTTACAATGTAAACATTATTTAAATCCCAAACACACCAAATAAAATAAGGATTGAGTCTCATATAAGATCAAGTGATGAAGATGATAAAGGACAAAATGTTCAATTTTGTATATGTTAAAAACATAGGAAAAATCACCATGTGAATTACCTTATGGGGAATAGAAAATTCTTTAATTATGAAATATGGGGATACCGATCATGAAAATGTTGAGGAAAAATAGATTTCATTCAAAATGATTGAAGGAAATAGAGTTCATCCTATGGTAAAATTTATAATTCAATATATTATGTGTGGGGAACATAAGAATTATATAAGTAAATTAAATAATCCATGGAATAATTGAGATGATGAGAATCAATAACCTCCAAACCCAAAAGAAAAATGGAATGCCTATGGATCCCTAACATCCAATGTGAATCCATATATATAGGGTACACATAACCTCCAAACCATAGATGCAGATGTCTTTTTGGAATTTGATTCTATGACCTCTAGTATATCTATATTGTTTTATATGACTATTAAATCACTACTGCAATGATGTGATGGTCAATAAAATCTTTTAGTTGTATAATTATGGTATTATATGATTAAGTATATTGAATTGTGCATTCTAAAAATTTTATTGTCCTTATTTTATATAAATTTAACATAATTTTAGTGATGAATTGGTTTCCTCATGTAGAGGAAAAAATTATCCGAAGTAAATAAAACAAAATTCATATTATCCTATGATATTTTTTTCAGTTAAATGATAATAATAAACACCCTCTAGAAATAAATTACATAATTATAGTATTGATACCAAATAATTGTAAACTCCGACCCCAAATAGTTAGAGAAAAAAATAAATATTAAGGATACACCTAATATGAATAAAAATAAATTTTCCAATTTTTTTTATGGTTGATTTCATTATAGAAATTATATCATGAGTCATATCTATAATTTAGATACCATAGATAATTTAATTATATTGTGATAATTAAAATTCTAGAGACTATTTATTTATGCAAGGGAGAATGTAACAACCTAATAATTAACTGTATTTTGAATATTAAATAATATTGTTAAAACATATTCAATAAATTAGATACTATTAATTGATATAACCATACTACAAAATCAATATATATATAGAATAATTAGAATCCATAAGTTATAGTATTCCTTATGAATCCCATTTTTCTGAAATCATAAGAGAGGTAGATTTTCTAGTGTTTTCCCTGGACCAAGACCAAGATAGAATTGAGAAATTATGATATGAGTGAAATTTTATTTTAGATTAATTCAAGCATGGGGAAATTTTCATGAGATATATACTAAAGGAATACCCACCCTCGATAAAAAAAAGTTCATATCCAATTATTTGGTCTCACATATTGATCATAAATAAATTTTAAGTATAAATTAAAATTATTTCAACATGGAACAAAATGTACATATTTATTGATATATCATGAATTTTTAAACTTCTAGAAATGTCATTTTATCTCAATTCAATTTATGCTCAAAAACACATTTACTAAAAATTGGGGTTTTATTTCAAAGAATAATTGTTTTGTGATAGAAAAATAACATAATATATTTGTTATATGAATAACAAATTAACAATTGATTAATTAGTAATTTATTGGAAAATTAATAGTTAATATTATGAAAGTCATTTTCCTAAAAAATTATTTCTATTTTTTAAGTTTTTAGTTAAAAATAAAAAATTTAAATTTTTTAATGAGAGTTTAGAAAAATTAACTATATTTTTTAATTTACCTTGTAAATAGTACCTTAATATAAATTGTTGAGATTTCTCTATATATTTATTTGTTGTAGAATTGTAAAATATACCATTTTTACCAATACTATGAATTTTTATGCCATTAGTAGTATATAAGTATGACTTATAAATTTATGAAATAATTTTTTAGAAAAAATATGTATTTAATAATTTAATTTATACATTTTAAAATATTTATTAAAAGTCTATATTTGATATTTTAAAACTTATGTAATATTTTTCTCAAAAAATGTTTGTATATATTATACATTAATTATATTAAAAATATTTTTATCAAAATTATAAAAATTAATATAATGAAATTTATTTCAAATCTAGAATCATTGGGTCTAGAT
This sequence comes from Viscum album, assembly GCA_963277665.1. Lineage (NCBI taxonomy): Eukaryota > Viridiplantae > Streptophyta > Magnoliopsida > Santalales > Viscaceae > Viscum > Viscum album. The sequence goes on along the minus strand of OY728158.1, from coordinate 1,191,105,847 downwards.
AATATAATAAGAATTAATTTTTTTCAAGCATGTTGTTTACTTCACCTTATATAAAAAGTATCTACCATGGTAAAATAACTATTTACACCCCAAAGAATGATACCATCCTAGTATTTTTTATTTTTGTTAAATCAAATGAATCTATTTTAAATTTATACTCTAATATGATGTTTAATAATATATAAAAATGAGTCAATAGTCATTTAATTGGTAATTAATGTTAAATATTATTAAGAACACTAAATGATTACTGTAATATTTTTAAACAAAAATGGTTTTCTAAAAAATTATAATTTTTTCTTTAAAAGTTAATTTTATTATATTTAAAAAATTAATTAGTTTAAATAGAGGTGAAATCCAGATTCAAGAGGTCATAATTTGGTATGATGTGTTAGGTCAAAAATCATGGGAGAATGTATAGTGGGGGAATGGGTTGAATAGACTTTTATTAAAATTATTATAGTTATTAATAATAAACAAGGAAATTTTATTGATGAAGATAATTAAAAATATAATATAAAATGAATAAGTGTAATTTATGAAGATTGTGTACATAAATTTAATAGATATGATAATAAGAAATTTTATAGTGGGTCGGTCAAAGTGACCTATTCCACTCTTCACACCCTAACTAATAGAGTATTAAAGTAACTATATAAGAGAGGGAGATTGTTACAAAGAGGAAATCTATACTAGGTCATTTACAACGAGATGAATCCCAACCTTGGAAATTATGAGGTGCGTCTCTAAAACTAACAAGAACTTTTTGGGAGAAGACAAAACCTATTCTTTCATATTTGGAGAAACCCCAACCAATGTGTACAATTTTTTAGTTAGGTAATAATAACTACAAAACAACCTTTTTAAAAGGTAGCATAACCATTAAATTGTTTTATAGTAGTAGAACTGATGATAAATGTTTAAATATAGTATAAACCAGCATGTGAAATATTTATGTGTATACCTCTACTCAGACAAAAATTATAGATATAATGATATACAACTGGATAGAAGTAGAAGGATTTATTTTGATGAAATAGTCAATTAATTCCCTTAGAAATGATCCAATAGTGTACTCTAGGAATTATTGTAGAGGTATAATTCATCCCATAAAGGTGAATGAAGTCAAATATGATTTTTCACACATTGAGATTTTGTCAATAGATGAAATAGTTATTCACATGATCAATATATTCATATGTAATTTGTGTCGAAGGTGTATTTCCTCTCCACTTGTAATCATATCATTCCATTCATACATCAAGTCCCTTATGTAGAAAAATATTTTGGGTCACATAATTGAATAAACCATCAGGAAATTCCAAATTAATACAAACAGAGTCAACATGAAATATCCCAGAGGTAAAATAGGTCACAAAAATTCAAACTAATTTGAATATATCATTTAAAATAATTAATAAATTCAATCACATTTAAATTAAAACAATCAAACTATCTCCATAAAACTCGATCAAAGAAATTGAAAGCTTATTGATTATGTAAACATATTTTTTAAATTCATATGTCAAATATGGAACTAGTGTTCCTATGAATTTAACATAGTAACGGAAAACTAAAAATGTTTATAGATATTTAACATTAATACTATATCAATTGTAACCATTAAATCATGTAACATAAACTAAATTAGAATATATAAAAACATGATATGAAATTATAAGAATATAAAGAACATGAATTAAAATAATAGTAATATTATTTTTAATAATATAAAATCTATTAGAATATGCTCAACATGACTTAAAATTAATAAAGAAGTCAGTAAAAAAATAAAATCATTATGTATAAACTCTTTGAAAATAAAATATTAAGAAAATAAAAACCAATAGAAAATTATAATTTACAATATAAATAAATAAATTAAATAATGTTACTTGGTTTTTTAATTACAATGTAGAGTTTAAACGCAGTGATTTCAAACCTAATGGTTGTATTAAATTATGATTAAAAATTTACTCATGGTCATAGAACATGCTACCATGATCATAGGAGGTGTGTTAACATGAGGTGGATATGATACCATTGAAAAAATCCATGTTAAGGATTGAATACTATGATACTATGAAATAGGATATAGTTCATGAGTCTCCATGATACTATGAATTTATTTATGTTACAATCAGTGTGCTATCGTGATATTTAATGTAAATGAAGGGTAAAGGATGAATTCTAATATACATATAGTGTATGCAACCATAAAATTAAATCCATGTAAACAACTTATAACAAGGAACTATTTTAATGTTGGTGGATGCATTATGACACCATACGAACCCGATCTAAGATACTATAAGGAGCTGATTTTGAGTTACCACGCATGATGGTAGTGCTATCGTAGTGGTTCCATATTGATTCTACTGTGACAATTTCAGTGGTTCTGTAATTAGTCAAAGAAAATATCTGAAGATATTTTTCTATGTGGATACCGAAAAAATCGTAAGGATGTGATACAAAGCCAATGTGAAGCCACACAATTTTAGACAAGCCATAATTCCATGGTTGTGCATTGGAGGTGCAAGTTTCTACAATGAAAAAGTTGGGATGTAGAAGAAGAATGTCTATAAAGTTTATATATAAACTATATATATATATATATGTCCTATATATATATATATTTATTATAGTAAATTTCAATCATTAACATGTGAAACTAAAAATAATGTGAGGCGTCTATGAGAATACTTTTTAAACATTGAAAATATGAAACACATGTGATAAAAAAATTATATAACAATAAAAATTAAAATAAGAAAACAATATTGATCAAAATAGAGATATTTAAATAAATTTAATTAAGCAAAACAAGAAACAAAAAATACACGTGATATAATTGTAAGAAAACAAAACATGAACCCAAAAATATCTACCTTTTTGTTTGACTTCAAAATCAAACATATAAACATAAATTTTCTCCAGCCTTTTGTATGTAAAAGAACATAAAAAATAAACACTATTTAAACTTATTATAACATACGAACTGATTATCCCTCCTTTTCACTTTTATATGAAAAAACCTTAAAGAAAGATGTAGAAAAAATCACCCGAAAAACATTCCACGATAAAACTAATGAAGCACAAGGTAAAACTAAATTAAAAAGATAAATTTTAATATCCCACTGAAAATAATTATAATCAGCATAAGAATGGATCCCTCTAAATTTATTGTTTTCCTAAAAATAGAAACATACTGATATATAATAGTGGTATACTCTAAAAAAAATTAAATACTTCATGTATTAAATAATTCTTTCACCAAGAATTGAAACATTATTTTTAGAGCAGTCACCACTTAATTAAATGTAGAAGTACACATGGTAGAGTCCTATAAAATTATAAAAAATGTTGGTACCCAATTTATTTTTGGTCCAAGTGGGCTAATAATATAATTTTTAACTGACCAAGTAGATTTTAAAAATTTATTTTATGGTAAAAGAGAAGATAAGTTATTATTGATATAAAATCTATTGATACCGAGAGATTGGGGGAACCTGAGAAAACATTCATCGACATAATTTCATTATAACCAAAATTTAAAAAAATATAACTATTGGAAACTTCCCTATAAAACACTAAAATAATTAAGTCTTTTACATCACAAGAATATGAATATTATAACCCAAACCAATATTACCTCTATTTGGTTTCATCATATCTACCATCATATCATATTTCTCTTTTCTATGAACTATGGTAGATATCTTTTATTTCCAAATGAAATAAATACTTTTTAATAATAACATTCTCCTTCAAAAAAAAAAATTCAAGATTATAATAGACTTTATATTTTTTTAGAAGATGAATAATTTATCAAAATGTGATTCTTATTTTTTATCTTAGATCTATTATTCTACTCAATCTTCTTTTTTTGGAATTGATGAGAACCTTCCATAAAATAGGTCCCCTTTATTTATAAAAAACCAAAAGGTGAAACGAGTCTGAAAGAAGTAAAATTAAATTTATCCCTTTAAAAAATACGGATAACATATATAGGAAAATGATCAGACCAAAAAAGAATTTCCCGATTAGTACCTTTGTTGGAAATACTATCACCCAAAGCATTATGCTCCCTGAAAACATTAGTAATGATTTAATTAATAGATGAGATAAATTCTAAACAAATAATGCAATGATTAATAATTATCCAAAGGATATGCGTAGAAGATGTTATGACAGCATGAAAAAAATAGTGAAATGAAATTCCAACCATATCTTGTTCAAACCCCTCTTTTTATTATGTTTTAAAGCATTGATAAACCTAATCATCTCAACTTCTAGAGAGGAGACAATACTGCAAGGCCCAAATGAATAGCCAACTATGTCAACAAGGATATTCTGTTAGATAACTCCATAACTCTAAGGGCCCAGGTTCCCTCTAGATAAACCATCATAATTGATCTTTATCCATCCTCAGAAGGGAGGTTACTAGAAAACCTTCATTGTACGCAAAGGAGGATGGAAGTTGCCTTTAAAATTGAGTCCCTTGAGAATATATAAATAATGAATCGTGTTCTAATATAAGACCTTCTGAGGAATTCTCACATTTATCAAAACATAAATAATTCCAATAATATCATCTTGTGGGTTGAAGACAATGCCATCATGAAGGAACCTATTCCTCACCATCCAAAAAATACTGGACAACTTCACAATAGCATCCTGGAAAAGCAGTAAAAGAAAATGGGAGATTGTAAGACACAACCATTCGGGAATGAAATCCTGGGTAGAGGTAAAACATTTCATTTGGACTTTAAATATATCAAATAGAGCCTTCCACATAGAAAAATCAGTAATGAAACTTAGAAAAAATTGATACAGGTCTTTGCGATGTTGATGATAATGGACACAAACTGAACATAACGGAATGCCACACACTTGGAGATAATTGTCAGTAGGATGTTTACCTTGCACCATCCTCCAAACTAGATTAAATTGAGAGGGATAAAGAATATTCCTATTGAAATTCCCTAACCATTGAAACCCTAATACATGAGAAATGTCATGAGAATATAAAGACATTGAGGAAAGAATTCAAGATTAATTTGGCTCTAAAATCAATAAGTCACCAATAATAGAAAAATAGTAAATATTAAAAATCTTCTTAATATAATCCATAATTACAACTATATTAGATTTATGAACCTTTATTATGATATGAAGATTAATGTTAGAGTCATCATGTGTAATGGAGTCCAAAAGAGGAGCACCCGTCCAATTAGTCTTCCATAATTTAAGTGAGAAATCTTTAGAAACAGACCATATTACATTAAAGTCAATCAAAGATAAAGCGACTTTGAGGGAAGGCCAAACCAAGTAATCCAAGTGGATAATGATCCAAAATTTGAGCTTTATAAGAAACCTAGATCTCAAGAAATAAATAGATTCATAATAATCATTAAAAATATTCCTGAGAAAGGAACCTTGTAAGGTTTGATTAAATAATCTGATATTTTTAATTCTAAGAACCCCTTTCTCAAAAGGTTTTCACCAAGTGTTCCAAGGCACAATGAGCAATCTTCTTTCCAAAATGATTCCAGTCTAGATGAAGTTATTTATGTTCACATTAATCGACTTAATAATAGATTTAGACTATTTCTAAACCATAAAAAATATACAAATTTAGAAATAATAATAGTTTTAACAAAGAAAACCTACCATAGAGAGTGACATTCCTTTCCAGGAGGATAATTGCATTCTGATCAGAATAACAATTCCAAAAAAGTGATAGGACTTTAGATGGGGCCAAAACATATGAACTCAAAGATAAGTGAAAGGGAAATATGCTTATATAATTCCAAAATCACTTAATATGTCAAGCTTCCTGGTAGGAGTGATATTTCTACCAAAATAAGTAAAAGATTTATTCCAACTAACCATCTATCCATAAATTTTCTCATAATTAAAGAGTAATTTCTTGATATTTTTTATATTTATATTGCCCCCTTGAGTGAAAATAATGAGGTTATTATCATAGAGGAGATGAGTTGGAGCATAAAACCATGACCAACACCAATGGACTTCAACTTTCCATTAGCAGCCAAATTAGAGGGAAATGTGCTAAGATAATCCTCATAGATAGAGAAGATAGTAGAAGAAAGGGGATCACCTTACTTAACATATCTAGAACAAGATAAATATACCTCTGAATAACCATTCACAAGCATAGAGATAAGATAAGTGGAAAAGATAATCCTAATACAACCAATAAAAGTATCCTAAAAACTAAACATAGTAAGAATTTGGAAAATAAAGTTCCAATCCATCATGTCAAAATCCTTTTTAATGACATGTTTTAAAAGAAACCCCTCCTCCTTAGATAGTCTTTTTGAGAAGATTCACCCACTTAGAAGTAGTAATGATAAAATATTTAATGGATCTACCTTTGATAAAGCAAATATAATTAGAAGAATTTTTTTACTAGAGATGGGATTCAATCTACTAGAAAGAATTTCTATGAAAACTTTATATAAAGTGTTAATGAAAGAAACAACCCTAAATAAATGAAAATCATTAGAATTTTCCACTATAGGAATTAATGTAAAGACCCGTAAAATTCAAGGGAAATTTTTTCTTAATTTTCTTTAGAATTTTACAAGAGCGCGGTTTCAGACGGCACCTGATTCCGAGGCCCGGAGTGCCCGGAATCAATTTCCGAAGTTTGGCTCGGGTACGTTCAGTGAACGAACGAGCGGGTTTTCCTAACTTTTGATCCGGTGCTCGGAATTGAAATCCGAGGGCACCGATGAACTCGCAACGCCGAAATTCGCTAATTGAGACCTTTTCGGAAGTTGCATTTGTTGCGGGTTGAAAGTTAGTTTTGGGGAATAAAAGATAAGTAAAATAAAATTGTGTGTCAATTTTATTTTATTCGTGGTGGTTAGACTCTCTCATGAGAAGTTGTTGGTGGGGCCCACAACCACCCAACTTCCCATGTGTGGTTATGAGGGAGGTGGGGCCCACACGATCCCCCACCTTTTCAAATTCCCTAACCCCTCTAAACCCCCTCTTAAATTATGTGGCTCTCCCCTACATTAATTCTTGCCAACTTTTCTCTTCATTTAAATTTTGACAACTCTAGATTTAATTAATGTAATGAATTCAACTTTTGAATTTTAAAAGGTTGGAAAAGTGAAAATAAAATAAGGTGTAGCTTATTTTATTTTGGGAGTTGCTGTGTTGTGTGGAGATTTGAGAGAAGAAGAGTTCTACACTTTGAAGAACTTCATCTTCCGCCTTGAAGAACGCGAAGAACACCGACACGCCGTTCTATCTTCTCTCCACGTCAAATAAAGGGAGACACCGCTTCCTCCTCGGTTTTCCTTCGTCGACTTGAGAAGTTTCGCCAACGACGTATCGCATCGGACGCATCCCTTCGTCAACGGATTTGACGAACGACGACCGCGACGCCCGACCTCCGTGACGTCGTCTTCCGCGGAACGTAGAAAAATCTTCAAACCTTATACCAAGGTAGGGGTTGTTGATTTCTTTTTGGTTTAATTATTTCATTCTTGATCTTGAATTTAGCAAGTCTAACGTTTGGCTTTGATTTATTTAAAGTTGCGTTATTATTTTAACGTGAGGGGGCCGGACTGCACGAACACGGCCGAACCCCCTCCATCGTTCTTGTTTATTCTTGCGGGTGGAAGCAAGTGGCGTGGTGCCGTCGCACCACGCCGAGGAAGAATCTTCAAGAACGCGACGCCGTCGCGCCACGTTAAAAGGAATCAAGGCACGGCGAAGGGGCGCGGTGCCGTCGCACCGCGCCAGACGACGAATACCGCGGCCGGTTCCGGGCCGCGGCGGGACGAAGAGACCGCGGCCGGTTCCGGGCCGCGGCGGGATGAGAAGACCGGCGGCCGGGCCGCCGGCGTCGGAAGCCGAAGAGGGGACCGGAATTTCCGGTCCCGTTGGAGAAAACCGGCCGGCCAGCTGTCCGGCCGGATGACGTTAAACCGGGGGAATTAATCCCCCGGCCAGCGTATAAAACCCCCCTCTTTAAGAGGGGGCGGTTCCATGAAAGGGGGGGGGGGGGGGCAGCAGCCCCCCGGTTTCCTTCTCCAAAACCGGCCCCCACGTGGGGGCCGTTTTGTTGCAAAGGCGCGGCACAAAGGCCGCGCCGCCTCTCAATCAGCGGGGGCTTAGCCCCCCGCGTGACCACCTCGTGCGGTGCCATGCGCCAGGCCGCCGCGGCCGCCGCACCGCCGGCCGGCCGTCCGGCCGGGCCGCCCCAGGGGGGGGGGGGGGGTCGGGCCGGGTCGGCCCGGACCCAGACCCCCCCCGTTTCAAACCAGTTCCGGTCTTTTGGCCATATCTTGAGCCTCAGACCTCCGAATGACGAACCGTCTGCGGAAACGCGATCCTTGGATCGAGACGGTCGTTTCGGTATATCTCACTCAAGGTTTCGGTTTACTTTGAGTTCGGCTGGGTTGGTTCGTTCACGAAACCAACCGGGCCTTCGGAGCGGAAACGCTCATATCTTGAGCTACGGACGTCCGATTGACGTGCCGTCAGCTGTGTTGTGTCCCTCTTAGTGAGACGAATCTTTTGGCATACTCCGCCCGAGGTTTGGACGCAGGTGGAGTACGGTCGGGTTGGTTTTTCCTTAAAAACCAACCGGGCCCCGGAGACGAAAATGCCAATAACTCTCAGACCGGGCGTCCGATCGACGCGCCGTCTGTTGCATTGAGTTCCTGTTGACGATACTGAACTTTTGGATACATCAACTCTGGTCTTCGTGACAGTTGATGTATCAGCCTCTCGGCTCGTGGAGCGGACCCTCCGAACGAGCTTGCTATGTGCGGGAACCCTAGTGCTGGCTGCGACTGTTCTACTGCTACGACTACTACTGCTACTGTGACTGCGACGACGACAGTACAGAGATCCTGTGTGGATTCGACGACGACGACTTCAGCACTCAGCGATCCTACGTGGATCATTGCTACAGGTCCTGTGTGGGCCCGATCCTATGTGGGTCCTTGCGCTCAGCGGTTCTGTGTGAGCCAGCGCCTACAGGTCCTGTGTGGGCCCGATCCTGTGTGGGTCATTGCGGGGGTTAGTTACCTATCGATCCTTCGTGGGTCCGAAGACTTAGATGGATCAGTGATCATCTTTATCGTCCTCTGAAGAAGTATACCTGTGTGAGCTGAATCCTATTGTTTTCCTGTGTGGATTGTGTTGTGCAATCCTGTGTGGATTACGTTTTGCTTTCCTGTGTGGAATACGTTTACTTTCCTGTGTGGACTGAGTTGTACTTGGGATCGGAGGTTAGAGCGTATTTGAATTGATGACTTAGGCATATGTATGGGCATATACCTAAGCAGTGTCGGTTATTACTTCGTGATTGTTACTTTTCTTCGTGGTTTATCCTTTGTGGATTTGAGAGACCTTCAGGGGTCTCGGGGTCCCTACTGAGTAGCTTATACTCACCTCTGCACGGGCTTTGCCCGCACTACGTTGTGTTGGTTGCAGACGACGGACAACGTTGACCTTAGCTGAGGCTTGCAGAGCGGGACGGTACCCGGAGGTGGACCACTGGGCGGGACGTGCACGGAGCGGACGACGGGACCCGTGGAGCAGAGGAGCTATCTGTACCCACCCTTCAGGTGGGATTTCCAGTGGACAGCTCGGTGTAGCGGCTTTTACTTTTCAGTTGCTGTTTTCCCTTTCGAGTTGTACTTTACTTTTAGTTTGGGTTTGTATTCTGGCCCATTTACTTTTCCGCACTTTCAGTTGTACTCTGCTTTGTTTAGTGTTTACTTTCGGCTTGCTTACTCTGTGGTGTTTGTTACTTTTCAAAGGCAATGCCTTCCCTTTTTACCGGGATTTACGCCTTGGTGCTAGTCGCCAGCCCCTGGCCTATGGAAGGCGGGCTTGGGGTAGTCACGGCACGGACCCCGAGGGCGGGTCGTGACAAATTGGTATCAGAGGGAGGTTTCTACCGCGAACTCTGATCTTTTCTATGTGAAGCAATAATGTTTAGCGTATTGAGTGTGGTTATCAGTCCAGGGAGTCCAGTGTTGGTGCGGCGGCCGACGTATCCGTACACCAGGACCCTGACTTCTGATTTCCGACTTAATGAACGAAAACATTGTTTGCGTGTGTGTTTCAAAGTTTTCTTTGTGATTACTTATATCAGCTCACCAGGTATACTGTTCTAAACGTGGCGCACCTGTTTCCTTTTCAGGATGGCCCCACGACGACAGCCAGCTAGGGTTCTGAGAGTCGAGCGAGACGACAGCCCACCGAGCGACGAGGCCTCGGTGCAGGGCCCTTTTCCAGTAGTGGCACCGGCGGTAGCTTTACCCGCCGATCCCCCGATGCTTCCAGCAGCAGCCGCTGATGATGCACGTCGCCTCAGCGCACTGCATGAGTTTCAGCGCCAGCGACCGCCCAGGTTTCGCGGGGAGACGGATCCCCAGGCAGCAGAGGACTGGCTAGAGGCAGTGTTTCGAGTGTTTAGGCTAGTGAGGACACCAGCAGACCTCATGGTGATCCTTTCTGCGAGCCTACTACACGCAGCAGCAGGACGATGGTGGAGCCTGATGCTCCAGGTGCACGATGAGGCATCTCTACTTTGGACGGACTTTGAGAGCCTCTTCCGCTCGGAGTTCGTCCCAGCCACCCTTCGTGCGGTGCGTATCCAGGAGCTTCTTCAGCTGCGGCAGGGCAGCATGACAGTCGCTCAGTACTCGGCGAGATTTACTGATCTCTCGCGCTACTCGACCGACATGGTACGGGACCCATTCTTCCGGGCCCGGACCTTCGAGCAGGGTTTGAGACACGAGATCAGGGCATCGCTGATCTCCCTCAGCATACCAACTCAGACAGGAGTACTGGAGCGGGCCCTTCTGATCGAGAGCTTCCTTGCTGAGTCTACACCAGCACAGAGACCCCCCGCGGGGCGGCACGTGGAAGAGTCATCTGCAGAAGGCAGTCGACGGATGACTCAGGGGTCCAGACAGACCAGAACTTCAGGCAGACGATCTCAGGGCACTGGTTCAGCAGTGCGGGGCACACAGCGCGGAGCCAGTCTTACGAGAGGCAGACAGTGCTACTCGTGCGGCGGGCAGGGCCACATGGCTCGCGACTGCCCGACCCGCCGTGCCGAGGAGCATCAGTCAGTTGATGGACCACCGAGGCAGAGGCAGAGGGTCGACCGTGGCGGTCCGCAGGGAGGAGGCGGACGAGGCAGAGGAGCTGGACGAGCAGCCGGTGGAGGGCGACGCTTTGAGGCTCTGCCACCACCACCACCAGGAGGTCCACCCCGACCACAGGGAGCTGGCGGGCAGCGACAGGCACAACTCCAGGCAGCAGAGGCCTACGACCACGGCGCACCCGAGATGATTCGAGGTACTATCTGTGTCTACTCCACCCTTGCTGCAGTTCTTATAGACACAGGAGCGAGTCACTCTTTCATAGCCGCTGCCCTTGTTCGGAGCTCGGAGATTCCGACAGAGCCGTTGGCTCGATCCTTACGGCTAGAGACTCCTACGGGAGCAGACTCGACGATTACGCACTGGTGCCGGCAGTGTGAGCTTACTCTAGGAGGCGAGAGCTTCGGCTGGGATCTTCTTGTAGCAGCGTCGAGGCCTTACGACGTCATCTTGGGCATGGATTGGCTATCTACGGTCCATGCACATATTGACTGTTTTAGGCGCAAGGTGCGATGTGTACGCACCGACGGGAGCAGGTTCACCTTCACCGGCGAGAAGGGAGCCTTAGCAGCACAGGATGGACTTCCGCGGAGGAGAGGACAACCCATTACTCATCAGTTGGCTAGCCTTATCCTTGGAGCAGTTGACGTGCGGAGTCCTGGTTTTCCTGCAGTGGTGGATCAGTTTGCGGACGTTTTTCCCAACGATGTTCCAGGGCTACCTCCTCACAGAGAGGTAGACTTTTATATTGACGTGTACCCCGGGACAGCCCCGATATCCACTCCAGCATATCGGATGGCCCCCGCCGAGCTTCGAGAGCTACGGGTACAGTTGGAGGACTTGCAGGGCAAGGGGTTCATCCGACCCAGTGTTTCACCCTGGGCTTCCCCGATATTGTTCGCCAAGAAGGCGGACGGAAGCTTGCGACTTTGTGTTGACTATCATCGCCTGAACCAGGTGACAGTGAGGAACAAGTATCCGCTACCGAGGATTGATGACCTCTTTGATCAGCTCAAGGGAGCACGGTGGTTCTCGAAGATAGACCTCAGGTCAGGCTATCATCAGCTCAGAGTTAGAGACGAGGATGTGCAGAAGACAGCCTTCAGATGTCGGTATGGCCACTATGAGTTCTTGGTTATGACTTTCAGTGTAACCAATGCCCCAGCAGTGTTCATGGCTCTCATGAACAGGATTTTTCAGCCATACCTCGATCGGTTTGTCGTGGTCTTCATCGACGACATTCTGATTTACTCTACGACAGAGGAGGAGCACGCCTATCACTTGCGAGTTGTTCTTGACACACTCCGAGAGCACCGGCTTTATGGTAAGCTCTCGAAGTGCCAGTTCTGGATACATGAGGTCCAGTTTTTGGGACACGTTATCTCTGAGGCGGGAGTTGCAGTGGATCCTGCGAAGATTGAGGCTGTGTTAGCTTGGGAGCCACCCAGGAGCATGACTGAGGTTCGGAGTTTCTTGGGACTAGCTGGATACTATCGGAGATTCGTGCCAGACTTCTCTAGAGTTGCAGCATCACTCACAGCTTTGACGAAGAAGGGGAAACCCTTCTTGTGGTCAGACAGATGTCAGCAGAGCTTCCAGGAGCTGAGACAGAGATTGACTAGCGCACCTATCTTGAGGTTGCCTGAGGAGGGAGTAGGGTACGTAGTCTACTGCGATGCATCAGGGACCGGACTCGGATGTGTTCTGATGTAGGAGCGGGCAGTGATCGCCTATGGATCACGTCAGTTGAGGCCGCATGAGCAGAACTACGCTACCCATGACCTGGAGTTAGCAGCAGTGGTCTTCGCTCTGAAGACATGGCGACACTATCTGATGGGCGAGTGCTTTACAGTCTTTTCTGATCATCAGAGTCTCAGGTATATCTTCTCGCAGAAGGACCTGAACCTGAGATAGCGGCGATGGCTCGAGTTCCTCCAGGACTATGACTTTGAGATAGTCTATACTCCTGGGAAGGGGAACGTAGTAGCCGATGCCCTCAGCAGGAGGACGGGCATTCAGCTACTTGAGGAGGCGACGGAGCAGCTAGCCTCTTTGTAGATATCCTTCGTGGATAGAGATGGAGCAGCCTTTCTCCAGTCTCTCATAGTCACCCCTCCACTACTGCAGCGAGTCAGGGAGGCACAGCGTGGGGACGCTGACTGTGAGACACGGCGTGCACAGATATCCTCGGGACAGGCACCTGATGGTTTCTCCCTTGGAGCAGAGCACGACATCCTTTTCAGAGGACGTACCATGGTACCAGTCGCATTGCGAGAGGAAGTACTGAGAGAGTTTCACACTTCTCCTTTGGCGGTACATCCTGGAGTGGCGAAGATGTACCAGGACCTCAGACGACAGCACTGGTGGCCGGGCATGAAGAAGGCTGTAGCAGAGTTCGTTTCTCGATGCCTCACCTGCCAGCAGGTGAAGGCAGAGCATCAGGTACCAGCAGGCTTGGTACAGCCCTTGGAGGTTTCGGAGTGGAAGTGGGACGGCATATCTATGGACTTCGTGACTGGACTTCCACGCACTTCTAGAGGTCACAACTCTATCTGGGTGATTGTTGACCGACTCACCAAGTCGGCACACTTCTTACCCATCAGAGAGCAGGGCTCAGTAGAGATCTTGGGACGTCTCTACGTTCAGGAGATTGTGCGGCTCCACAGCGTGCCATCATCTATCGTCTCCGATCGAGATGCCCGCTTTACTTCCCGGCTTTGGAAGGGGTTGCAGGAGGCGTTCGGGACGCAGCTACGTCTTAGCACAGCTTTTCACCCTCAGACGGATGGTCAGACGGAGAGGACCATTCAGACTCTCAAGGACATGCTCCGCGCATGTGTCCTCGACTTTGGTTGTAGCTGGGAGGACCACCTACCCTTGGTGGAGTTCTCATACAACAACAGCTACCACTCCACCATCGGGATGGCACCGTACGAGGCGTTGTACGGCCGACCATGTAGATCTCCTTTGTGCTGGACAGACCCTGGGGAGTCAGCACTCGTGGGACCGAAGATGGTCCAGGCCACGACAGAGAAGGTCCAGGTCATCCAGGAGCGGATGAGGACAGCTCAGAGCCGGCAGAAGTCATATGCTGACAGGAGGCGGAGGCCACTGGAGTTCGAGGATGGCGACCACGTCTTCTTGCGGGTCTCACCTCGACGTGGTATTCGAAGATTTGGCCGAGGCGGCAAGTTATCTCCGCGCTTCATCGGACCCTTCCAGATTCTCAGCAGGATTGGTGAGGTGGCTTATCGCCTGGCTCTACCACCTCAGTTGCACCGAGTGCACGACGTCTTCCACGTATCCCAGTTGAGGAGATACGTGCACGACCCGACGCACATCATTGATCATGGGGAGCTTGACGTTGACGATGGGGCAAATTTTGCGGAGGTCCCGGTGGAGATACAGGATCGACAGGAGCGGGTCCTACGTGGGCAATCGGTTCCTCTTGTGCGCATCAGATGGCAGCACGGGAATCTCCAGCAGAGCACATGGGAGCGGGAGGCTCAGATGCGTGCTCAGTACCCTCATTTGTTTCCCTAGTTTTTGATGTATCGTTACGGGGACGTAAAGCCCTGAGGTGGGAGTAATGTAAAGACCCGTAAAATTCAAGGGAAATTTTTTCTTAATTTTCTTTAGAATTTTACAAGAGCGCGGTTTCAGACGGCACCTGATTCTGAGGCCCGGAGTGCCCGAAATCAATTTCCGAAGTTTGGCTCGGGTACGTTCAGTGAACGAACGAGCGGGTTTTCCTAACTTATGATCCGGTGCTCGGAATTGAAATCCGAGGGCACCGATGAACTCGCAACGCCGAAATTCGCTAATTGAGACCTTTTCGGAAGTTGCGTTTGTTGCGGGTTGAAAGTTAGTTTTGGGGATTAAAAGATAAGTAAAATAAAATTGTGTGTGAATTTTATTTTATTCGTGGTGGTTAGACTCTCTCATGGGAAGTTGTTGGTGGGGCCCACAACCACCCAACTTCCCATGTGTGGTTATGAGGGAGGTGGGGCCCACACGAGCCCCCACCTTTTCAAATTCCCTAACCCCTCTAAACCCCCTCTTAAATTATGTGGCTCTCCCCTACATTAATTCTTGCCAACTTTTCTCTTCATTTAAATTTTGACAACTCTAGATTTAATTAATGTAATGAATTCAACTTTTGAATTTTAAAATGTTGGAAAAGTGAAAATAAAATAAGGTGTAGCTTATTTTATTTTGGGAGTTGCTGTGTTGTGTGGAGATTTGAGAGAAGAAGAGTTCTACACTTTGAAGAACTTCATCTTCCTCCTTGAAGAACGCGAAGAACACCGACACACCGTTCTATCTTCTCTCCACGTCAAAGAAAGGGAGACCCCGCTTCCTCCTCGGTTTTCCTTCGTCGACTTGAGAAGTTTCGCCAACGACGTATCGCATCGGACGCATCCCTTCGTCAACGGATTTGACGAACGACGACCGCGATGCCCGACCTCCGCGACGTCGTCTTCCGCGGAACGTAGACAAATCTTCGAACCTTATACCAAGGTAGGGGTTGTTGATTTATTTTTGGTTTAATTATTTCATTCTTGATCGTGAATTTAGCAAGTCTAACGTGTGGCTTTGATTTATTTAAAGTTGCGTTATTATTTTAACGTGAGGGGGCCGGACTGCACGAACACGGCCGAACCCCCTCCATCGTTCTTGTTTATTCTTGCGGGTGGAAGCAAGTGGCGTGGTGCCGTCGCACCATGCGGATAATCGTGCAAATATTTTGCGCGGCGCCGTCGCGCCACGCCGAGGAAGAATCTTCAAGAACGCGACGCCGTCGCGCCACGTTAAAAGGAATCAAGGAACGGCGAAGGGGCGCGGTGCCGTCGCACCGCGCCAGACGACGAATACCGCGGCCGGTTCCGGGCCGCGGCGGGACGAGGAGACCGCGGCCGGTTCCGGGCCGCGGCGGGATGAGAAGACCGGCGGCCGGGCCGCCGGCGTCGGAAGCCGAAGAGTGGACCAGAATTTCCGGTCCCGTTGGAGAAAACCGGCCGGCCAGCTGGCCGGCCGGATGACGTTAAACCGGGGGAATTAATCCCCCGGCCAGCGTATAAAACCCCCCTCTTTAAGAGGGGGGAAGTTCCATGAAAGGGGGGGGGGCAGCAGCCCCCCGGTTTACTTCTCCAAAACCGGCCCCCACGTGGGGGCCGTTTTGTTGCAAAGGCGCGACACAAAGGCCGCGCTGCCTCTCAATCAGTGGGGGCTTAGCCCCCCGCGTGCCCACCTCGTGCGGCGCCCGGCGCCAGGCCGCCGCGCCGCCGCGCCGCCGCGCCGCCGGCCGCCGCGCCGCCGCGCCGCCGGCCGCCGGCCGCCGCGCCGCCGCGCCGCCGCGCCGCCGGCCGCCGCGCCGCCGCGCCGCCGGCCGCCGCGCCGCCGCGCCGCCGGCCGCCGCGCCGCCGCGCCGCCGGCCGCCGCGCCGCCGCGCCGCCGGCCGCCGCGCCGCCGCGCCGCCGGCCGCCGCGCCGCCGCGCCGCCGGCCGCCGCGCCGCCGCGCCGCCGCGCCGCCGCGCCGCCGCGCCGCCGCGCCGCCGCGCCGCCGGCCGCCGCGCCGCCGCGCCGCCGGCCGCCGCGCCGCCGCGCCGCCGCGCCGCCGCGCCGCCGCGCCGCCGCGCCGCCGGCCGCCGCGCCGCCGGCCGCCGCGCCGCCGCGCCGCCGCGCCGCCGCGCCGCCGGCCGCCGCGCCGCCGGCCGCCGCGCCGCCGCGCCGCCGGCCGCCGCGCCGCCGCGCCGCCGCGCCGCCGGCCGCCGCGCCGCCGCGCCGCCGCGCCGCCGGCCGCCGCGCCGCCGGCCGCCGCGCCGCCGCGCCGCCGCGCCGCCGCGCCGCCGCGCCGCCGGCCGCCGCGCCGCCGCGCCGCCGGCCGCCGCGCCGCCGCGCCGCCGGCCGCCGCGCCGCCGCGCCGCCGGCCGCCGCGCCGCCGCGCCGCCGGCCGCCGCGCCGCCGCGCCGCGCCGCCGCGCCGCCGGCCGCCGCGCCGCCGCGCCGCCGGCCGCCGCGCCGCCGCGCCGCCGGCCGCCGCGCCGCCGCGCCGCCGGCCGCCGCGCCGCCGCGCCGCCGGCCGCCGCGCCGCCGCGCCGCCGGCCGCCGCGCCGCCGGCCGCCGCGCCGCCGGCCGCCGCGCCGCCGCGCCGCCGGCCGCCGCGCCGCCGCGCCGCCGGCCGCCGCGCCGCCGGCCGCCGCGCCGCCGCGCCGCCGGCCGCCGCGCCGCCGCGCCGCCGGCCGCCGCGCCGCCGCGCCGCCGGCCGCCGCGCCGCCGCGCCGCCGGCCGCCGCGCCGCCGCGCCGCCGGCCGCCGCGCCGCCGCGCCCCCGGCCGGCCGTCCGGCCGGGCCGCCCCGGGGGGGGGGGGGGGTCGGGCCGGGTCGGCCCGGACCCGGACCCCCCCGTTTCGAACCAGTTCCGGTCTTTTGGCCATATCTTGAGCCTCAGACCTCCTAATGACGAACAGTCTGCGGCAACGTGATCCTTGGATCGAGACGGTCGTTTCGGTATATCGCACTCAAGGTTTCGGTTTACTTTGAGTTCGGCCGGGTTGGTTCGTTCACGAAACCAACCGGGCCTTCGGAGCGGAAACGCTCATATCTTGAGCTACGGACGTCCGATTGACGTGCCGTCAGCTGTGTTGTGTCCCTATTAGTGAGAAGAATCTTTTGGCATACTCCGCCCGAGGTTTGGACGCAGGTGGAGTACGGTTGGGTTGGTTTTGCCTTAAAAACCAACCGGGCCCCGGAGACGAAAATGCCAATAACTCTCAGACCGGGCGTCCGATCGACGCGCCGTCTGTTGCGTTGAGTTCCTATTGACGATACGGAACTTTTGGATACATCAACTCTGGTCTTCGTGACAGTTGATGTATCAGCCTCTCGGCTCGTGGAGCGGACCCTCTGAACGAGCTTGCTATGTGCGGGAACCCTAGTGCTGGCTGCGACTGTTCTACTACTACGACTACTACTGCTACTGTGACTGCGACGACGACAGTACAGAGATCCTGTGTGGATTCGACGACGACGACTTCAGCACTCAGCGATCCTACGTGGATCAGTGCTACAGGTCCTGTGTGGGCCCGATCCTGTGTGGGTCCTTGCGCTCAGCGGTTCTGTGTGAGCCAGCGCCTACAGGTCCTGTGTGGGCCCGATCCTGTGTGGGTCATTGCGGGGGTTAGTTACCTATCGATCCTTCGTGGGTCCGACGACTTAGATGGATCAGTGATCATCTTTATCGTCCTCTGAAGAAGTATACCTGTGTGAGCTGAATCCTATTGCTTTCCTGTGTGGATTGTGTTGTGCAATCCTGTGTGGATTACGTTTTGCTTTCCTGTGTGGAATACGTTTACTTTCCTGTGTGGACTGAGTTGTACTTGGGCTCGGAGGTTAGAGCGTATTTGAATTGATGACTTAGGCATATGTATGGGCATATACCTAAGCAGTGTCGGTTATTACTTCGTGATTGTTACTTTTCTTCGTGGTTTATCCTTTGTGGATTTGAGAGACCTTCAGGGGTCTCGGGGTCCCTACTGAGTAGCTTATACTCACCCCTGCACGGGCTTTGCCCGCACTACGTTGTGTTGGTTGCAGACGAAGGACAGCGTTGACCTTAGCTGAGGCTTGCAGAGCGGGACGGTACCCGGAGGTGGACCACTGGGCGGGACGTGCATGGAGCGGACGGCGGGACCCGTGGAGCAGAGGAGCTATCTGTACCCACCCTTCAGGTGGGATTTCCAGTGGACAGCTCGGTGTAGCGGCTTTTACTTTTCAGTTGCTGTTTTCTCTTTCGAGTTGTACTTTACTTTTAGTTTGGGTTTGTATTCTGGCCCATTTACTTTTCCGCACTTTCAGTTGTACTCTGCTTTGTTTAGTGTTTACTTTCCGCTTGCTTACTCTGTGGTGTTTGTTACTTTTCAAAGGCAATGCCTTCCCTTTTAACCGGGATTTACGCCTTGGTGCTAGTCGCCAGCCCCTGGCCTATGGAAGGCGGGCTTGGGGTAGTCACGGCACGGACCCCGAGGGCGGGTCGTGACAATTAATGCATGGAATTGAGCATTTAACCCTTGAGGAAGTTGTCCACCCTTTAAAAAATAAAGAACAATATTCCATACATCATCACAAATGATCTCCCAATAGGTCTGAAATAAGTAGTTACTAATGCCATTAGGACCAGGTGAACTATCTAGTTTGAGAATAAAAACAATAGCCCTTATATCTGGTTCTATAGGAATGGAGATAAGTCTTGAGTTATCCTCTGGATTAATGAGCTTTAGAATAAGAACTTCAATAGGAGTAACAATATTGGAAGATCCATTAAAGAGGTATTTGAAATAAGAGACAATGTGCTCAGAAAGAACCTACCTATTGTCCAAGATTTGATCCTCATTTTTTAGCAAAGTAAGAGGCTGTGATATTTTGCTAACAATTTAGAGGGACTTAAAAAAAATAGAATTCAAATCCCCATTCTCAATCCAATTATCTTGGAAAGTATGTTTTTTCATAGAATCCTTTAAATTGAGAAGATTATTGAGTTTAATAGTGAACTAAACTTCCATCAATGTACCATTAGAAAAATTCCCATGAGTAGACTACTCATGTGTACACCGAAGAGAGGTTTCATGAGTTGAGATGTCCTTATCTAGATAACTGAACCTGTATTTTCTCCAAAGCTTGAGACTACCCTTGAGGATCACTAATTTGAGGATGTAAGAAAAAAAAATCACTCTTGTAAACAACCGAACCCCAAATAGAAAGAAATAATTTTTCACGTTCTGAATGTGTAACCCAAGATTTATTGAATATGAAGGGAAATGGAGGCTTAAAACATTTTCTAGTGAGATCAACCATGATAGGGTGATGATCAAAGTTGATCCTTGATAAGTTCATGAAAGATATGGATTCCCAAAAAATTAAGTAAGGATCATTTATAAAATCCATGTCTAGTTTACTAGAAATCATATCAATGAGGTGTCTTCGATATTAAGTAAACTTTTCTCCAACAAGGTTGAATTCAAATAGCTCATTTTTCTCAATACAACCTTTGAATTCTCTCGAGGAAATAGAAATGTTCATATGAACCATTTTTCATAAGAACTAAGAATCAAGTTGAAGTCACCAAGGATGATCCATGGTCTATTAATGGTATTTATTAGGGAACTAATATCAGACCAAATGCTTCATTGATCCTGCTATTTGTTATGAGCATAAATAGAAGAGAAAACATGCTCGATTCCCATCTCAGGAAAAGAAAAAGTGACATGCTGAGTGTTGGATCCAATAAAAAGTGGATCAAGAAGAGAAGAATGAACCAAGACCCAAAGGTTTTTAATCTTTAAAATACTGCAGTTCATACCTAGAAAAGAAAATACCATATTTTCAAGACCATAAATTCTTGAAGAAAAAACTAGTTTGGGTTCATCTAACCCAATCAGAATAGGTATGTGAAGTGGAATGTGATTCCCGAGGGACCTAAAAGTGGATTCACTATCCATTAATTGGAAATTCCATAATAAAATCCTCATTTGGAACTGGATTTGGGGAATAAACCCATATTTTTCCCATATCTTTTATTCTTTTTAAGGATTTTTGGTGGTCTCCCTACTTTATTTTTAGGTACTGTTGGAGTTTGAATTAAACCAATAATGTCCAAAACATGATTCTTCTTGTTTTCATGATCTAGGACAGTAGAAGAGTTATCCCTACCAGAGGACTTGAAAACAATGATAAGTGGCTTATTCCTCTCAGTTCAAAATTCTATTATACCTTTATCTGAGCTATGCTGAATTTGATGAGATTCTGTATCCAAGGGACCAAGATCTTTGGATTCAAGGACGTCCTCCTTACTGGTGGAACCAATAAGAGAATTATGATTAACATATTCAAAGACATTTTCATTCAGACTATTCAAATTTAGATTTATTGAAGGGACATGCTACATGAGAAGATTACCTGAAGTGAATAGTCGGGAACCATTAAACACAGCCACCCGATTCATGTTTTTAGGGGTGGTTACAGAATCAAAAATCTAGGATATAGAAAGGTGAGAATCCTTCTGTAACCGAATTACCAAATCTATAACATCCTTAGAAATGGAATTAGAGATATAATTATCCTTAAAATCCAATTGAATCCTGAAAACCAAATCATTAATATCTTGATAAATTTCAAAAGCCAAAATAACATCATCTTTTTCCATACAAGAAGGAACTTTGATCAAAGGGAGAGAAGTTGGGCAGGGAGCTGCTGGAAGATTATCCTCTTCCTCTACAATATCTTCTGAGGATTTATTCAAGGTAACAGTTAGAGAAGGATGAAAAGGCTAGAGTTATCTCTCTATAGGATTATTTTCAGTCTTATTCTCAAGATCCACCCCTTTGTTCATGCAATAATGAGTTTATTCATTCCAATCATTAGAATTATAAGGCCATATAACCTTCTTTTGAATTATTCCGCATGTTTCAATAGAGTAACCCAAAATCGCTCAAAAGTCACCAAATGGAGGAGTGTGCTCAAACTCAACCTTGAATTCACGTTTTCACTCATTATAAAAGAAAAATATGGATATAGGATGGTCAGAATACAAGTTGACATCCACTATAATTATAGCATAAGACCAAGATCACTTTCCATTGTTCTTTGATCCATATTAACAGGGGTAACAACATAAGAAGCAAGATCATTAAGGATTTTCATATATTAGTACACCACATTTAAACCATGAATCCTAATACAAATGTGGTCATTAGAATGTTTCTGATTGAAGGGACCAAAGTTACAGCCCCACTTTGAGATTTTGAAAAGACTCGGTTTGAGTTGTAAATTACCAGCATTTTGAGCCATCTTCCTGTCACCCCCATTCTAAAAAACTATATGAAAAAACCCTTTCCAAGTGGGATCAAATTCCATGCAATAATACCCTAACAAGTGGATATTCTAATCTTAGTATCAATATATGACCATATCTTACCTTTTCATGAAAGAATCATTCGACCAGGAAGTGAGATTTTTTATAAATTAAATCTTTTTTGCAGGGCGTCCAGATCCACCACCACCATGTAGATACCATCATCTAATTTTTTGGTAGAAGAATTATTGGGGGCATTTGATTTAATAAGATCTTGAAAACTAGATTGAGCCTCTATAAATGAAACACATGCTTTAATTCAAGAAGGACCATCAAAGAATTCATTAGAAGAGGAATGAAAATAGCCTTTAAAGGAAAACCCCCATTATGGATTGAGTGAGCTCATGTTAAAATGTAGATCTTGGATCCAAAGAAATTGACATGAAAAAATTGAAAATCTCCATCTCCTGATCTTTATTCACCCATTGTCCTATTATCCATAATATTCATTTTTTATTTTTCTTTATAAAACCCAAGGATTGTATTCTCAAAAAATTAAGTTTCAAAAATATATATCTATTTTCTTCCTTGAGAATATTATTATATTAACTAAATTTCTTCCATTCTACAATCATATAATTATTATTATATTTAAAAATTGCATACAACTTAGTAACTCTTAAAACATCCTTTTGAAGCCTGTCATTTTACTTATAAAAGTTATTAAAATTATAAAAAACACTATTAAAAGAATAATTAAGATGAGAACAATCACTAAACTCATTTGTATAGTTTTCACATTAAAATATCTAGATTTATCATATCATCAATATAATCTGTTACCTAAGGTTATCTCCCAATCAAGGCTAGGTTACTAGTTTCCTTTAAAATTTTAGATTCTTCCCTAGAATCAGATTTATTAGTGTAATTACATTCAATATGATAATGAAGTTTCATTTTTTTCTTGTATTTTTTCTTTCCCATATTGTTTTAGATTTTAATAATAAGGCAAGAAATGTACCTTCTTCCTATATTCATAACAGGGCACTTTTGGAACATTTGTGGTACCCTTATTTAGTTTTTAATCATTAATTTGAAGTATAATGTGTCTATTCTTATGTTTTATTTACCTCTTCATTATTTTATAAATTATTTTAGTTATATTCACCATTTATCCATTATCTATTTCCTTCGATTTAGATTCAGAAGAGTTATAAGAAATGGTAATATAAAATTTGAAAGTGATACCTTTTTCTTTGGAAGCCTCATATTCTAAAATATTCTTAATCATAAGATTATATTAGAGTATATATTTGATGAGTTAGTTTTTATTTAAGCTCTTTATTTCTTTGATTTTAACCTTTATTCCATTCCATTTATTTGGTAGTGATCATATAACTCTACCAACAAGTACTTGGTTCTCTAAATATTCTATGTGTGAGGTCATTCTCTTCATTATGATAATGACTCAGTGGAAAAATTAATTGATACTTTCATCTTCACCAATTTTCAAATCATAGTACTCTCCTTGAAGTATTCATAGTTTGGTTTTAATTATCTTGTCAAATCCAAGATGAGTTTCATTCAATGTATTCTTGATCTCATGATCCGTCTTATAAGAAGAATCATGACAAAAAACACTTCTATTATTAACACATTATAATATATTCAGAGTCATATAATTAAAAACAAATTTAGCTATATCATTTTCTGTAACTGTATTAGGACCAAAACCAAGAAAATTTTAAGGTTTTACCATTATCATCCACTGATGAATGCTCAATTGCTTCAGATAAGATTCTATTCAAGTATTACAGTAAGCATAATCATTACAATTGAAATGATGTGGTCTTTGAAGAATTCATCCTTCTTTAGGAATTTATCCTACCATCTCAAATAATCTTTATCCATAGACAATAAGGTCTAGGAATAGGTTTTTTGAAAACAAATAAATCATAAAAATGATTACTAGATAAGACTCTATAATGATTAATAAATTATTGAAGGAATATCCTTTGATAACAATTGTTAGGTATTAAGAAAAATAATAATATAGTTGAAATATTCTTTATATGCTATAGCCATTGATACTAGGTGTTATGGAAAAAAGGATTGCATAAGATCTAGAGGATTGGGGGTATTATATTCTATTATTTAAACTATCATAATTTTTAAAAATAATCTTCAAAATTATAAGGATTAACATGATAAAAAAATAAAAAATAGGCATTATGTGTGAAGATTTCAAGTGGAAATATTACATAGACGAGAATAAGGAATTTTATAGTGATTTGGTCAATGTTCCCCACTACATTATTCACACCCCAACTGGTGGATTATGACACTCACAATGAAAGAGATAGAGAGAGGCAATTTTATAATTGTATAAATCTAAACATTAAATTTTTCTATAATGACACCAAATATAGAAACCTAGAATCGATGTCTACTTTATTACATTGGTATAAGATACAAGTGATTAAGTCACTGATGACCGATCAATTTAGTATCCTTGAAGAACAATATAAATACATTTTTTCCATTCTAAATTAGAAATAAAATATAAAACAAAACATAGGCAAATACTCCACATATTTGAAACTCAATCAATGTGTAATTATTAATATATTGAGGAAATGAAAACAAATT
The DNA here is from genome assembly GCA_963277665.1 of Viscum album. Taxonomy (NCBI): domain Eukaryota; kingdom Viridiplantae; phylum Streptophyta; class Magnoliopsida; order Santalales; family Viscaceae; genus Viscum; species Viscum album. The sequence continues at coordinate 1,191,081,180 of OY728158.1, read as the reverse complement.
AATAGTGATATAAATTCCCTAAATGGTTTATGTACATCGAAATATTTCACAAGTAAATATGGAATAATCAATATGACAAGGTAAATAACTTTAAAAATACTACATTTAATCAATAACATGATCACAAAATAAATACATGGATAATATTAAAGTAATAATCTTAGGGATAATAATAAATTAATTCTCAATGATAGAAATTCCGACTGTTAGATGTCATGATCTCAGATATCATTATATCTTACATTCAAGGCCTCATGCGAAGAGAGTTTAAGATAATGGGTTCGTATACAAAAAACCCATTTAATAAGGCTAGTCTACTAGTTTCTCCTAAAAGTGTTTTATAATAAAAAAGCAATTTTCAGTCATATATTGAATTATAAATTCAATTCATAAAATTATTCATTTTCAACAAATATCAATATTGAGTAATGGATATATTATGTAAATATTTACATAGTTAATCAAATAACATTCACATAAAAACACTATATATATAAATGGTATATAGTTTAGGAAATAATACTATTCATGATACAAAGAATATAAATAAATATGATGAAATATGATCACTAGAAAGTCAATGTTTCCAGATAATTTTAGTGATCAATAAATTAATAAAAGGTAAATATAACCATTAATTTTTTACAAATATTCATTTCATAAAAAATTAATACTTTTAGAGAATAGAATAAAATTGAAGTGAAGCATTTAAAATAAATTTTCAGTAAGAAATTTTCTTTTCAGAATTAGTGAAAACTTGTAGATGAAAATATAGAGTGTAAAATTATTATGATGGTAGGAAAATATGTTAACTCCATATATTTTAAAAGAAAAATCCCATTTGAGTTTTTTTAAAGAATTTTTAAAATTTCCATTTTAGAAATAATTAAAATGATTATATTCAAACCATATAAAAATTCAAGGTTAAAATTTTATGTCATGAATATATCATTATAGAAAATAAAAAAGAACATTTGTTAAAGAATATTTAGAAATATAGACATGGATGAAAGAGGCATCGAATGAAAAAGAGAAGTTAGATCTTTTTTTTCTAAACATTTATCATATTGATTAAAGTTACAAAGAAGGTAAATATTGGATGGAAACATGGAAACTAATAGAATATGTATAGGATAATAAAAATATATATATTTTATGAATGATAGTTCATAAGAATCTATCAACAAATGTATAAGAAATCCCAAAAAAATTGAGATGGTAAAATAAATTCATACCTCTTTTGAATCATTTAAATTATTTTTCCTTGAATGATTAAAATATAATTAATTTTTTTACCTTGAATAAATATTTTTTTTATGTTATATACATCAAAGGTGTATTATTTTACACCATATAAATGAAAATAGGCTTGTAATACTAAATATGTGTCAATGGAGTTGAAATTGATATGAAATACCATACAAAGATCATAATTTTTTTGTTAAAATAAATATATAAAGTGAATATGTGAAAAAAATAATAATTCACATAGTACATGTGGAAATAAAATATAAATCAATAATAGGACATTTTAATCATAATATTTTCATAAAAGTTTGAATAAAGTATTAGCATAACACAACGAATGGAAATTGAGTTTATAAACAAGTTACCTACCATTTCCAAAAACATACACATATTTAAAATATCATATATGATACACCTATAATTTATTATGATACTTTTATTTGCAAATATTTCATTATTATCATTGTTTTATTTTTTAATTGTGTCATTTTTTCATATAGTTTCGATTCGATAATTGTGGTCCTTATGTCTTGATCAAAGTTCTATTACATACATAATTCATATTATAATATATAAATCTCACATTTACATAATATAAAAATTTATAATTATTTTTTAAAATAGGACATGAAAAATGAATCACATCACTTCATGAAGGTGGTAATCCACACATACACGTGAGTTACATTTTTGTTTTTAATGGGTGGAAGAATAATTATGCATATTGTAACATCCCAGATAAATAAAGAATAAGAAATATTTCATATTTATTAATATTTGTGAATTAAATATTAATTTTACATTAAAGGGGACGCTATGTTTGATGGCGTACCCGATACGCAACAACGAGTTTCTTTGAAATCTTACGTTGCACACTAATAAAATAATAATATTATTTTAAATGGTAGTTAACTCCTAGTTGTTGTATTGGATGGAAATAAAAAAACTAACTACAATATGATTATACATATTTTTTAAATTTATTTATGTTTATCCAATAAAAGTTATAGGCTTAAAATGTGAATGAATCTAATTTTAAACATAATTTACATTAAAATTCCAATTTACTGTCTTTTAATAGAGAAACCTATTTAAATATAAATTTGGTCACTTTAATACATTATATTTGAAAAAATAGAATCCTTATTTAGAATGGGGACATAAAAATTTACTTTGGGTAAATTTTTGGAATTTTTCTGATAATGTTCATTTTCTAATGAATAGTGAAAAATATTGTATTTTAATTCAAAACCGTGTTTTAATATAATTTATTTATATGGTTATATTATATTTTTAATTGGTTTTAAAGTGTAATTAGAATATATTTTTACCATTTAATCCAATTTTGGTCATTGTAATTAATTTCACTTTGAAATTGGACATAAATAAGTGTCAATCATTTGATTGTTATTGTTTCTTAAAAAACACGCTATTTGTTTTAACAATGGGAATTAATTTTAAATTAATTAATTTCACTTCTATGTTTTGAATTGAGAAAAATAGAAATCATTTTTTGAATTCGGAATATCAAATAAATCTTAGGCTTAATTTTTGGTATTTTTCTTAAAAACATCATTTTTTATGAATAGTGAAATCACTTAGTAGTAGTTAAAAAAACTGAATTTTTCATTTGAATGAAATTTTACCACTTCTTTGAATTTAATTTTGAAAATCCAACATACATGGTTGTTATCAAGAAGTAAAATTTGGTTCAATAATATGAAAATAATTTTTGGTGAATAGTAACATTTGACTTTTATTTTCTGTAATTAAAGGTAAATAGGGTAATTCAAGGTAAAAAGAATATTATAATAATTCAAAATTACCTTAACACATGTCCTAACCTTATTGGATGAGTAATGGCCAACCATGGACATCTTTGGGTCTATTTTGGGACCCCATGGAGCCACTTATGAAAGATAATGACACTTTAAATTAATTAATTTAATGTAAAGGCAAAAATGACATAAACAAAACTCTTTTAGTAAATTAATATTTATATGGTGTTATATAAATTATATTTTAGACTATAAATATTAATTGGAAAGATAAAAAGATTTAATACATCATGGTATTTTTTTTATAATTTTTAGACATCACATAAATTAAATTATGTATGACACAATAATGATGCAATGTTTACCTCATTAATAAATGATTTAAATAAATAAGATTATCAAGAATAAAATAAGATACAAAACCTGTACAATTCCTATTGGATGATTTTATTTATAATATGAGTCATCTTACCTTCGACGTTAATGTGTTTTTGACCTTTTGAAACCGAAGATAAATTTATAATAAAATAATGTTTTCACACTTTCCTAAAGAGCCCCTCCTCTCCCTTATAAAAGGAGACCACTTCTAACCAATTTTTCACACCTCTCAAGAATTTTGGATCATCCAAAATCTACCCAATTAAGCTCCCTACATACCTCTCCTCCTCTTATAAGCCTTACCTTAGGCATAAGGTTCTTCAAGAAGTCCTTTGGTTCAAACCAAAGGGAGTTAACCAAATTAAAGGTAACATTTTCTCTTAAATTGTTTTCTTTTATTTTACTTGTCCAACACCTAAAATCTTTTTATTACTTCATTTTATAACAACACCAGTATCATAAATATACTAGGATATTTTTATGAGAATAATTATAACTACACTTATACACACCTCCATCTAATGGGTGAAGAACATACTGTTTCTGTGGATGGAAAACAAACGCCTCACGAAATGATGATTGTTCAATTATCTCGTACCGCCTCTCATGGTGGCCATTATTATTGAAATGTATTTATATATGATATATATTATGTTTATGTTTTATTTTTTTCTTCGGTATTTTTCCATTTATTGAACTCCTTTATGGTTTCCATAGTGGGTAAATACGATAATCTCATTAGAGGAAGTGCGGACTACTGCCCCCTCAAAGTGATATGACTCGTTAATGCCTTATGTGGGATGTATAAAGGATGGAGTTAATAATATTGTATATGATATTATAATGGAATTATAATATAACTATGTATCATTATGTTTTTAATTCTATTAAAATAAGAAATAGAAATGGAAGTAGCGTTCATGCGTACGTACGACTTACCGTCTCCATGAACGGTGCATTTCATTTCTTACTTATAAATGTTATGTACTATTATAAATACATGTATATACTGGATATATATGATATATATGATATCTAAATCATTAATATCATTATTAAGATAACATATATCTTACCACATGAATAACTTGTAATTATAAGGTGTTCATTTTTTTTACTCAAGTACCAAATATCGACAAAACAACCGTTATTAACTTAAATGATTACATAATGTTTATAACATGGTAATAAGTAATATAAAAGGAATAATAAACTTTAAAAAGGTTCTTAAGAAATTATAAATTAACATTAGTTTATTATTCAGCATATTAAAGAACGAATGGGTTAACTCGGACACAAGGTAAGGGATTTTCTTATCTCACTTTTAATTCCGTGAGATTTCCATTGTTCGCCAGTTATTCATTGAATGTGGTGTATTACGTACTTCCATTTGATATATATTATCATTATTCTCATTATATTCATGGTATTATATGATTCATTTGTTGGTTATTAACTTTTGGTAATACGACTCAGTTGATTACAATGTGGTAAAGGGTTTCATCTCACCTTTTATTCCCGTGAGATTCATGCTATATTGGACACTATTTCCTTTTGTTTGGTGTATGTTGTAACACCCCAGGTAAATACAGAATATGAAATTTTTATATTTATACATATTTGTGAATAAAATATTAATATTACTTTAAAGGGGATTCTATGCTCGATGGCGTACCCAATACGCAACAACGAGTTTCTTGGGAATCTTACGTTGCACTCTAATAATAAAATAATATTATTTTAAATAGAAGTTAATGCCTAGCCGTTGTAATGGCAGGAATGAACAGAACTAACTACAAAATGACTATATATGCTTTTCAAATATTTTTACTCTTTACAATAAATTTTAGAGGATTAAAAATGCGAATGAATCCAATTTTAAGCGTAGACATTCTAATATTCTTTAAAAGGTCGACTAACCGCCTTTTGAAGGAGAACCTCTTTTAAATCCACTTTTTGAAAATTTTATGTGTTATATTTGACAAAATAAAATTCTTATTTAGAATCGGGACATCAAAATTTTCTTTGTGTAAATTTTTGGTATCTTTCCGATAAAGTTCATTTTTTAATAAATAGTGAAAAATGTTGTATTTTAATTAAAAACCTCCTTTTAATCTAATTTATTTATATGATTAGATTATCTTTTGAATTGTTATTAAAGTAAAATTAGAATATATTTTTACCATTTAATCCAATAGTGGTCGTTGGAATTAATTTCACTTTGAAATTGGACTTAAACAAGTGTCAATCTTTTGATACTTATTGTTTCATAAAAACACGCTATTTGCTCTGACAGCGGTAATTAATTATTAAATTAATTAATTAAAATAATATGTTTTGAATTTTTTAAAATAGACATCATTTTTGAATTCATAATATCAAATATAGCTTAGGGTGAAGTTTTGGTATTTTTCTGAAAAACTTCAATTTTTGATGAATAGTGAAACCACTAAGTGGTACTTATAAAAATAGATTTTCTGTTTAAATGAAAATTTTCCACCTCAGTGTTTTGAATTTCAAAAATCCTATATACATGGTTGTCCTTAAGAAGTAAAATTTGGTTCAATGGGATTAAAATAATTTTTTGGTGAATAGTAACTTATTATGTTTTTAATCGCGATTTGAGGTAATTAGTGTAGTTTAAGGTAAAAATAATGTTTTAATAATATGAGATGAGATTTACACATGTCCTACCCTCATTGTATGTGTCATGGACGACCAAGAAAATCCATGGGTCAGCTTGGGGACCCCATGGAGCCACTTTGGTTGGGAAATGACATAAATAACTTTTTATTTAATGTTAAAGTAAAAATGACACAAACATGAGATGTTTTACTAAAACAATTTTTACATGGGGCTATAAAAGTCATATTTTTGACTATAAATATTAATTAGAAATATAAAATGATTTCCTACATCATGATATTTTTTTATAATTTTTAGACATTAAATATATTAAATTATTTATGACATCATGTTGATGCAGCGATTACCTCATTAATAAAGGATTTAAATAAAACGAAAGGATAATGTAAAATATATGACCTACACATGTCCAAAACCTATTGTATGGGTATATTTCGAACCCTTATCACCTTATCCTCTAATTATATCAATTTGGGATCTTTTAAATCTGAAACTCATTTTAAAATAAAGGAACATTTCTTTACTTTCCAAGAGTGCCCCTCCTCTCCTCTTATAAAAGGACCCCACCTATACCTCCTTACCCACACTTCCAAAGCCTTTGGATCAGCCAAACCCTGCCCAGTTTGTATCTCCACATCCATATATAACTCCTTGAAGCCTCACTTTGGGCAGAAGTCTTCCCAAGGAAGCCTTTGAGCTCAAACCAAAGGGAGTTACCCGATTTTAAGGTAATGTCTTCACTTGAGTCCTTTTGTATTATTTTGCTTCTCCAACCCCCTAAAATCTTTTTATTCATTTCTTTTTTAACAAATACAGTATCTTAAATATACTAGGATGTTGTTATAAGAAGGATTAGAGCTACACTGACACACACCTTCGTCTAATGGTTAAAGAACATACTGTTTCTGTGGTTGCCGATTTTCTGCCTCACGAAACGATGATTGTTCAATATTCTTTTAACACCTTTAAAGGTGGCCATTATGATGTCACTGTATTTTATATATGATATATATGGTATTTATGTTTACTATATGCTTCTGTATTTTATATTTAAAACATAACTTTATTCTTTCCATGTTGTTTAAATGCGATACTTTCATATGAGGAAGTGTGGACTACCGCCCCCTCAAGTGATGTGACTCGTACATGCAATACATGGAATGTATAAAGAATTAAATTAATGAACATAAGTGACCTATATAACATATATATTATACTGTAATTATAATATATATATATATATATATGTATGTATGTATATCATTTTTTTTAATTCCATTAATATGACAAAAAAAATGAAAGTAGCACTCATGCGTACGTACGGCCTACCGTCTCCATGAACGGTGCATTTTGTTTTTTATATCCAAATGATATGGAATAGTATAAAATTAATATGTAATAGATATATATGATATTTTAATCATTAATACTATTCTGGAAATTATTTACTTATAACTACATGGGCAATCATTTTTAAACAAGTTCATTTTTGACTCATGTACCAAACATCGGCAAAAACGTCTGATATGAACAAACATTATTAAACAATTATTATAACATTATAATATGTGATATGAACTGAATAATAATATTTAAAGGATGTCATTTGGAAATTATAAATTGACCAAAGTTTATTATTTAGGAATATAAAGAAACGAACAAGACAAGCCAAACTTGAGGTAAGGGATCCTACCCCTCTCTTTCTTTTTAAGTACACTCTTTTATGTCATTCCTTTTAAGCTCATCTTTCTTATTATTGGGATGTTATTTTATATTAATCCTACTGTAAGTTTTATGTTCATATGATGAGAGACCCTATTCTCTCTCATTAATCCATTTTGGAAGTTTTGAGTGGCATCGTTAGGCGGCTGAATTTTCGTAAGAGATCTAACCTCTCTCTTTCTCTTTAAGTACTCTCCTTTATGTAACTTCTTTTAAGCTCCTATTTTTCATGATGGGGGATGTTATTTTATATTCATCTTTCTGTAAATTTTATTGTAATATGACGAGAGACCCTATTTTATCTAATCAATCCATTTTTGGATGTTTTAAGTGGCGCCATTAGGCTGCCGAGTTTTCGTAAGGGATTTTTCATCTCACTTTTATTCCCGTGAGATTTATGCTACATTGGCCACAATTTCCTTTGAGTGGTGTATGTACTACCCATTATTTTACTCATTGTGTAATATACTTTCATTTGTTAGTATTTACATCAATGTTGTATTGTCCTTCTTTCACGGGGTGTATGTTTCGAAAGATACCCATGTCGGTAAGGAAACCTTTCACCCTCCTCTTTTTAAAAGACTTCTTTTATTATGTCTTTAAATTCACATACTATTATTTTGGGATATGTACTTCTATATCCTTATTGATTTAAATTTTATGTCCAAGTGATGAGATACCCTTTTTATCTCTCATCAACTCATTTTCTGAATTTTCTAGTGACGCCGTTAGGCTGTCAAATTTTTGCAAGGGAACTTCTTAACCCAATTTTGATTCTTTGGGATAAACTTGTACACCATGAATATGTCGTTATATGATTATGTGTGAATTTCCTTTGATTGTTTTACACTTAATACCCACTTAAATTTCGTGTATTCGTTTGTCACACATAATTATATAACTGATTTATCCTTAATCCAAGGATACCGTCTTTGTATGGGACTTCGTCTCAATCTCCTTTCATTGAGGCATATTTTATTTTATACACAGACTTCTTTTATACGGTGTATAAACCCCTTTGAATTTTACGTTTATCCAAAAAAAATCTTTTTTTATACGAAGCATTTTACAAAACGATAAAAGGGAATGTTTTTGTCATACGTATGTGGCGACAACGACTTCTCCGCCGCCGTGACCATTAATTTAGTTTCAGCTTCCTCTACAAGCCATACCTTTTTTTAAAAGAAAAATAAATATCATGTTTTACTTTTCTTTTATTTTTGTATTTAAAATGGTTTTGATGATGTTTTTATTATATCACTGTCTTATTGATATCTTGTTATTGAAATGTGGAAAAGTTATGTTTCCTTTATGTATGTTTTATGAGATACGATTATGTTATGGTTCTTGGTCATTGTTATGAAGACGGGTGGTTCTATGATAAACTGAGGGCGGGTGAGCCCGATATAGCTCTCCAATTCATTGGGTAACGCGAAGGAGTGAAACGTTAAGGTTTATCCAAAAAGATTTAGGGAATATACTGTGGTGGGTATTCCAAACGTAACCAAGAAGGTTACTACCTACGTAATAATGTTATGAATGCCTCTAGTTACCTTTTATGTCTTATGATTTATATGATTTATTCATGATTTGATGAGGTATGTTAAAGTGCTTATGTTTTATGGGTAAATTATGATTTCATTCTTATATGTATATGTACTCATGTTTCCTTTCCATATTTTTATATCCCTTACTGAGCTTTTTATGCTCATCCCAAGTTTTTTTGAAATGTTTTTCATAGGTCAAGGTAAAGGTACATGATATGATGACAGTGTCAAGGAAGTGTCAAGAAAGAATCCATGTTCAATTTTTAAATATGTTTCCGTTGATGGAAAAAAAAGAATACTATCATTTATGTAACCACTTTGTTTAAATGTAGAATGTAATGCAAGTTTTATGATCTAATTCTCTAAAACTCTAAACCTGAAAATATCCTCAATGTGTAATCCTGTAATAACTCAATATTAAGTAAGGTTTAAGGTTGGGGCCTTATAGTTGGTATCAGAGGTCGGATTAGATAACTTTAGAGGTTAGGGTATTATCTAGGCATAAGTGACATTACCATAATGGTTAGGATTTCAGAAAGAGTCCTAGTTTTAGATAAAGTTAATTAGTAAGTATATCTTAGTGTTTATCTTTCTCATTAGTACATGATGGTTTTGTTGATATACTCACACTGACCTTTTTGGTTTTAGTAAATGGATGGATCTAGCAGGCACCAAAGTAACAGTGGATGTGAAGGAAACTATGACAGTTTTTTGAGAAAGAAACTGAATGATATGGGAGCTGCAATGAGAAATCTTGTGTTTATCCTCAACCAACTATCTGAAGTCATGATTGACCACCTAAACCTTGGTGATTTCTCTAAGGCATAATATATGCGAGAAACAAATCCCTACGGAACTACAGGTAACAATCATAAAGGTAAGTGTGTTCAAAAACCTATGTGTCAAAGATGTGGAAAGAAACACCTAGGAAAATGTTTCAAAGGGACAGAAATATACTATATATGTGGAAATGAAGGTCATAATTCAAGAACCTACCACGGAAAAAGGAATCATCTAGTTGACTTGAGGAAAGGGAAGGAAGTTCTTTATGAGGGATCAATTGAATGTTTTAAATGTGGTGTGCATGGTTATTATGAAAACACATGTCCTATGAAGAAGTTTCGTGAATGGGACCACCAAGATCGTACAAATATTAGTTTACCAATACCTAATGCCATTCCGATTGAGGATGACGAAACTGACAATGACCAATCAAAGGTATGTATTATTTTATAACTTTTGTTTTCATATTTTGGAATCATAGGATATGATTCATGATTTTGTTTGTAGGAAAGAAGTATTTCAGAATAAGTTGGAAAGGAATGGTCAATGGATCATGAATAATTTTGAATGAGTAAGAAGTCAACATATAAGGGCTTCAAGATTTATGGTGAAATTCTTAAGAGTATTAAGTCTCTAGTGATGATGGAGTTACATTAGAAGACTTTTTATAGTATGTGTAACCCTGATGTTTAATATATGAAAATTTTATTCAAGGAATAGTTATCTATTCTTTTGTGGACATAGTTACAAAGGACCATTTGGGTTTATATGATCCTTACTTTTGAGGTAATTATGGGTTACTATATGTTATGATGGAAGTGAAAGGCATGAGATAAAATTGAGGTTAAATTATGTTATGATTATTTTCTGAAGATTTTATCTCGTTGTTGGGGAATGTTTTAAGAATTATATAGTTTTGGAAAAAGGACAACATGCAGACCGTGTGACAACCCGTCGCGCCCGACAAAGTTGTGGGAATCGAACCCACAACCAAAGTGCAACTGGTATTTATCGCATACCACTGGACTACGTGAAGTCCCTTGTTAGTTTGACTAATTCTTTTTAGTTAGATGATTTTATGAATTAAGAGTAAGCTGATTTTGAGTTATCTATGGAAATTTATTAACCTATCATGGAGGATATGTGATTAGGTTAATTACTTTTCAATACGAGACTTTAAGAGTAACTGATGTTATTTGGAGATAAGTGTTAATTTGTACCTTGGAATACTATTTGACTAAATCCTTCAAATATTTGGGTTTCAATATTAGTTTGGTTTACTTTGAAGTATTTTATGGACAATTTTCTTATTGAATGGTCTTTGTTGAACTTTGGGTATTGTTTGATAAATTTTGGAGATTAAGAATAGATTTTTTTTTTAAAAGGATTATCCTTTTTGGGTATTATCTGGTCTTCTACTAACCTTTTTGGTTTTGGTTTTAGTTAAGGTCTAAAGATATGGGAAGTATATAGTTCTCTTTTGTGGATTAGGTGATTCTATAGAAGTTGATTATACTACTCTTAATGTAAACAAGTCTTCCTAAATACTCGTCTTTTGGGGAAAGTATGAGTTTTTGTAAGAAATCTAGTAAAAGTTGAAAGTCAACATGACAAGTAAGTATGTTTCCTTAAGATCAAAAATAAATTCCTCAATGAAGAGTAACTTAAAACAAAAGTGTTGTTTGTTAACTTTTCCTACTGGGGAATCGAATACCGTTTAACCCATCAAAAGTTTGTGATTTTCTTATGGTTAAATTTCTCCTAGACATGTTTACTATCACTCTCCATCAGAACATGACCCTTGGTTTTTTCCTCTATGTCCATATTTTCATACTTGGAATCCTAGTATGGGTTAACTCAGGTCACCTTTGTACTTATCTTTCTTTATTTTAAAGTGGTTGTTTTACTGACTCATGTTCCGATGTGGGATTTTCAAGGATGTTTCCAAGCCCAATTTTAAAATTGGGAGGACACAATTCCCAAAAGGGGGGAAGAATGTAACACCCCAGGTAAATAAAGAATATGACATTTTAATATTTATCCATATTTGTGAATAAAATATTAATATTACTTTAAAAGGTATGATATGCCCGATGGCGTACCCAATACGCAACAACGAGTTTCTTGGGAATCTTACGTTGCACTCTAATAATAAAATAATATTATTTTAAATAGTAGTTAACGCCTAGACGTTGTAATGGCGGGAATGAACAGAACTAACTACAAAATGATTATATATATTTTTGAAATATTTTTACTCTTTACAATAAATGTTAGAGGATTAAAAATGCGAATGAATCCAATTTTAAGCGTAGACATTCTAATATTCTTTAAAAGGTCGATTAACTGCCTTTTGAAGGCGAACCTCTTTTAAATCCACTTTTTGACAATTTTATGTGTTATATTTGACAAAATAAAATTCTTATTTAGAATCGGGACATCAAAATTTTCTTTGTGTAAATTTTTAGTATCTTTCCGATAAAGTTCATTTTTTAATGAATAGTGAAAAATGTTGTATTTTAATTCAAAAACTCTTTTTAATCTAATTTATTTATATGATTAGATTATCTTTTGAATTATTATTAAAGTAAAATTAGAATATATTTTTACCATTTAATCCAATAGTGGTCGTTGGAATTAATTTCACCTTGAAATTGGACTTAAACTAGTGTCAATCTTTTGACACATATTGTTTCATAAAAACACACTATTTGATCTGATAGCGGGAATTAATTATTAAATTAATTAATGAAACTAATAAGTTTTGAATTTTGTAAAATAGAAATCATTTTTGAATTTGTAATATCAAATATAGCTTAGGGTGAAGTTTTGGTATTTTTCTGAAAAAACTTCAATTTTTGATGAATAGTGAAACCACTAAGTGGTACTTATAAAAACATATTTTCTGTTTAAATGAAAATTTTCCAGCTCTGTGTTTTGAATTCCAAATAATCCAACATACATTGTTGTCATTAATAAGTAAAATGTGGTTCAATGGGACTAAAATAATTTTTTGGTGAATAGTAACGTATTATGTTTTTAATCGCGATTAGAGGTAATTAGTGTAGTTTAAGGTAAAAATAATGTTTTAATAATATGAGATGAGCTAGAAACATGTCCTACCCTCATTGGATGTGTCATGGCAGACCAAGAAAATCCATGGGTCAACTTGGGGACCCCATGGAGCCACTTTGGTTGGGAAATGACATAAATAACTTTTTATTTAATGTTAAAGTAAAAATGACACAAACATGAGATGTTTTACTAAAACAATTTTTACATGGGGTTATACAAGTCAGATTTTTGACTATAAATATTAATTAGAAATATAAAAAATTTCCTACATCATGATATTTTTTTATAATTTTTAGACATTAAATATATTAAATTATTTATGACATCATGATGATGCAGCGATTACCTCATTAATAAAGGATTTAAATAAAATGAAAGGATAATGTACAATATATGACCTACACATGTCCAAAACCTATTGGATGGATATATTTAGAACCCTTATCACCTTATTCTCTAATTATATCAATGTGGGATCTTTTAAATCCGAAACTCATTTTAAAATAAAGGAACATTTCTTTACTTTCCAAGAGTGTCCCTCCTCTCTTATAAAAGGCCCCCACCTCTACCTCCTTACCCACACTTCCAAAGCCTTTGGATCGGCCAAACCCTGCCCATTTTGTATCTCCACACCCATCTCTAACTCCTTGAAGCGTCACTTTGGTCATAAGTCTTCCCAAGGAAGCCTTTGAGCTCAAACCAAAGGGAGTTACCTGATTTTAAGGTAATGTCTTCACTTGAGTCTTTTTATTTTATTTTGCTTCTCCAACCCCATAAACTCTTTTTATTCATTTCTTTTGTAACAAATACAGTATATTAAGTATAATATGATGTTGTTATAAGAAGTATTTGATCTACACTTACACACACCTTCGTCTAATGGTTAAAGAACATACTGTTTTTGTGGTTGGCGATTTTCTGCCTCACGAAATGATGATTGTTCAATATTATTTTAACACCTTTAAAGGTGGTCATTATGATGTCACTGTATTTTATATATGATATATATGGTATTTATGTTTACTATATGCTTCTGTATTTTATATTTAAAACATAGCTTTATTCTTTTCATGTTGTGTAAATGCGATAATTTCATATGAGGAAGTGTGGACTACCGCCCCCTCAAGTGATGTGACTTGTACATGCAATACATGGAATGTATAAAGAATGAAATTAATGAAAATAAGTGACCTATATAACATATATATTATACTGGAATTATAATATATATATATATATATGTATATAATTTTTTTAATTCCATTAATATGATAAAAAAAATGAAAGTAGCGTTCATGCGTACGTACGGCCTACCGTCTCCATGAACGGTGCTTTTCGTTTTTTATCTCCAAATGATATGTAATAGTATAAAATGAATATATACTGGATATATATGATATTTTAATCATTAATAATATTCTGGAAATTATTTACTTATAACTACATGGGCAATCATTTTTTAAACAAGTTCATTTTTGACTCATGTACCAAACATCGGCAAAAACGTCTGATATGAACTAACATTATTAAAAAATTGTTATAACATTATAATTTGTGATATTAACTAAATAATAATCTTTAAAGTAGGTCATTAGGCAATTATAAATTGACCAAAGTTTATTATTCAGGAATATAAAGAAACGAACAAGACAAGTCGAACTTGAGGTAAGGGATCCTACCACTCTCTTTCTTTTTAAGTACACTCTTTTATGTCATTACTTTTAAGCTCATCTTTATAATGATTGGGATTTTCTTTTATATTACTCCTACTGTACGTTTTATGTTCATATGATGAGAGACCCTATTCTCTCTCATTAATCCATTTTGTAAGTTTTGAGTGGTGCCGTTAGGCTGCCGAATTTTCGTAAGAGATCTAACCTCTCTCTTTCTCTTTAAGTACTCTCCTTTATGTCACTTCCTTTAAGATACTATTTGTTATGATGGGGGATGTTATTTTATATTCCCCTTTCTGTACATTTTATTGTAATATAATGAGAGACCCTATTTTATCTAATCAATCCATTTTTGGATGTTTTAAGTGGCGCCGGTAGGCTGCCGAGTTTTCGTAAGGGATTTTTCATCTCACTTTTATTCCCATGAGATTTATGCTACATTGGCCACAATTTCCTTTGTGTGGTGTATGTACTGCCCATTATTTTACTCATTGTGTAATATACTTTCATTTATGAGTATTTATATCAATGTTGTATTGTCCTTCTTTCACGGGGTGTATGTTTTGAAAGATACCCACGTCGGTAAGGGAACCTTTCACCCTCCTATTTTTAAAAGACTTATTTTATTATGTCTTTAAATTCACATACTATTATGTTGGGATATGTCCTTCTATATACTTATTGATTTAAATTTTATGTCCAAGTGATGAGATACCCATTTTATCTCTCATTAACTGATTTTCTGAATTTTGTAGTGACGCCGTTAGGCTGTCAAATTTTTGCAAGGGAACTTCTTAACCCAATTTTGATTCTTTGGGATAAACTTGTACACCTTGAATATGTCGTTATATGATTATGTGTGAATGTCTTCTGATTTTTTTACACTTAATACCCACTTATTTTTCGTGTATTCGTTTGTCACACATAATTATATAACTGATTTATCCTTAATCCAAGGATACCATCTTTGTATGGGACTTCGACTCAATCTCCTTTCATTGAGGCATATTTTATTTTATACACAACCTTCATTTATAAGGTGTATAAACCCCTTTGACTTTTAAGTTTATCCAAAATGAATCTTTTTTTATACGAAGTGTTTTACAAAATGACAAAAGGGAATGTTTTTGTCATACGTATGCAGTGACAACGACTTCTCCGCCGCTGTGACCATTATTTGAGTTTCGGCTTCCTCTACAAGCCATACCTTTTTTTAAAAAGAAAAATAAATACCATGTTTTACTTTTCTTTAATTTTGGTATTTAAAATGGTTTTGATAATGTTTTTATTATATCACTGTGTTATTGATATCTTGTGATTGAAATGTGGAAATGTTATGTTTCCTTTATGTATGTTTTATGAGATACGATTATGTTATGGTTCTTGGGAATTGTTATGAAGACGAGTGGTTCCGTGATAAAATAAGGGTGGGTGAGCCCGATATAGCTCTCCAATGCATTGGGTAACGCGAAGGAGTGAAACGTTAAGGTTTCTCCGAAGAGATTTAGGGAATATACTGTGGTGGGTATTCCAAACGTAACCAAGAGGATTTCTCCCTACGTAAGAATGTTATGATTGCCTCAAGTTACCTTTTATGTCTTATGATTTATATGATTTATTCACGATTTGATGAGGTATGTTAAAGTGCTTATGTTTTATGGTTAAAGTATGATTTCATTATTATGTGTATATGTACTCATGTTTCCTTTCCATATTTTTATATCCCTTACTGAGCTTTTTATGCTCATCCCAAGTTTTTTTGAAATGTTTTTCACAGGTCAAGGGAAAGGTACATGATATGATGATAGTGTCAAGGAAGTGTCAAGAAAGAATCCATGTTCTATTTTTAAATATGTTTCTGTTGATGGGAAAAAAAAGAATACTATCTTTTATGTAACCACTTTGTTTAAATGTAGAATGTAATGCAAGTTTTATGATCTAATTCTCTAAAACTCTAAACCTGAAAAGATCCTCAATGTGTAATCTTGTAATAACTCAAGATTAAGTAAGGTTTAAGGCTGGGGCCTTATATATGTACTGCCCATTATTGTACTATTTGAGTAATATAATTTCATTTATGATTATTTAAATCTTCATTGTTTGATCCTACTTTCATGTGGCCTATGTTTTGTAAGTTACCAAATTGGTAAGGGAACCTTTCGCCCTCCTCTTTTTAAAAGACTTCTTTTTTGTTTTGTATTTTAATTTACATATTATTATGTTGGGATATGTTCTTATATATCCTTATTGATGTAAAATTTATTTCCAAGTGATGAGCTACACTTTTTATCTCATCAACTCATTTTCTGAATTTTAAAGTGACGCTGTTAGGCTGTCGAATTTTTAGAAGAGAACTTCTTAACCCAATTTCAATTCTTTGGGTTCAACTTGTACTTCTTAAATATGTCATACTATGAATATGTGTTAATTAAATTTTATTGTTTTACAATTAATATCCACTTATATTGGGTGTATTTATATTTTTCACACATAATTATGTGATAGATTTATCCTTAATTTAAGGATACCATCTTTATAAGGGATTTCATCTCAATTTACATTTCGACTGAGACTTCATTAACTTTATGCACAAATTCACTATTATATGGTGTATATAATGTCCTTTGACATATTATACCATGAATCCATTTATTCTAATGATATTATAAAGTTCTGATTAAATGTTATTCCTCAATTATTTGTATTCAAGCGTCTCTGTTTTTGTTAAAAACTCTTTAACTAAAATATCATTTTAAATGTTTTAAAGATTTTTTTTATAAATATTTCTCATTAATTTCCATGTTTTCAAAATGGGTTTTAGGATTTATTTATATGGAAATTAATCTTTTCAAATGATAATTCATTTAAAATCTTTAAGTGGTATGGGACACTTTGATTCAAAAATATCTTTTTAAATGGTTTTGAAGATGATTTGATAAAACATTGTTTATTTCAATATCTTGATTTGATTTATTGGAATGTGGAAATGTTATATTTCCATTATACATGTGTTATATGTTATGATTATGTTGTGGTTATTGGGCCTTATTTATGTATATGGGTGGTTCCGTGATAAACCTTGGGTGGGTGAGCCTGAGATAGCTCTCTAATGCATTGGGTAACATGACAGAAGTAAACATGATATTTCTCTTAAGAGATTTAGGGAATATAATGTGATGGGTTTTCCAAGTGTAACTCCCTATGTATTTGTGATAGTACAATGTAAGTTTGATATGGATTCCATAATTAACCTTTATGATTTATGATTTGTGTGTGTTATTCATAAATCTTATGATTTTGTAAGGCATGTTATGATTGAAAAATATAGTTTCATTGATTTGTATTTATTGATGGGATATTGTTTTCCTTCATTATTTTATAACCCTTACCGACCTTTTTATGCTCATCCCAAGTTTTTGAAATGTTTTCCACAGGACTTAATAGGGTCATGGATTAGATCAAGGAAGAGTCATGCTGTCTAAAATATGGAACTAGACATGTTTCTTTTTAAGAGTTTTTATTTTATAAAAAATGGATACTGAGTAGTAGTGTCTACTTGTAATATTTAAGTTGTTATGTAATAGTTATGGCCTAATTCACTAAAACTATAAACCTGAAAATATCCTCAATTTGAATTATTCATTTAATTCAATATCATGTAATGTTATAAGGCCGGGTCCTTATACATATGATATGTTAAATTTCAAGAGTCATGTATATGTCATAATTATCACCTATATTCATCATTAATATCTTTCTAAATATCCATGTGAGGTGGTGATGGATATCAAATTACATCGATTCGCGAGGTGGTAGTCCTGTTTACAGAAGTGCAATGGTTTTATTTCCCATTTGATGGAGGAGAAGATAGATAAATATTATTCCACTAATATAATAACATATAAATATATTGGATATAATTGTGTTATTATATTGGAATAATTATGTCAGAATTGAATTTGGTAAAATAAGAATGAAAATTAAAGTCAAAGTAAAGATGATTACGTCTTCTTTGAATGTTTTCCATCAGATCTTATCTGAAATACCCTAGGGATGGTATTCTGAGAAAACTCTCACCATAAAACATGAATACATAACATTGGGATCAATTTTTTAAGGTTTTTTAAATCTAATTTTCTCAATGCTATGTGAATAATAGATAATAGGCGGTTTCCTTTTATATTGAAGGAAATAAAACCCGTGGAATTATCTATAGGAATTAAATACAATAAATTATATTTTATATGATTGTGGAAAAAAGTTGAAAAAAATTATAATAAAATATAGGTTAATTTTGAAATCCATTTAATCAAAATGATTTGGATAACTTCATGTTTCATTTTAAACCATATCTTTCGGTTTAACACTATCCTTAACCAATTCCATCTATAATCTTGGTAATAAATGTTTCATTATTAAAGGGTTAAAAGTTTAATTATAAGGTAATCTTTTGATAAAAAATGATCAATTTATAATATTTTACACCATATCCCATCCCAATGTAATATTTAAATATTCTAATGACTTTTAAATGAATTATTAATATATTAGTTAATATAAAATACCATTACAATTATTTTAAGAACTA
This sequence comes from Viscum album, assembly GCA_963277665.1. Lineage (NCBI taxonomy): Eukaryota > Viridiplantae > Streptophyta > Magnoliopsida > Santalales > Viscaceae > Viscum > Viscum album. Next base: position 1,191,061,742 of record OY728158.1, on the reverse strand, counting down.
TTAAAATATTTTGACTTTAAAGACATCAAGATTCAAATTTAATTTGAATATGAAACATTTTACCACAAATTATATAATAATATTAACCATAAAATTTATCTAATACCATAATTTATCATAATAATATGACCTTTATGTTTCTCAAATTATTAAATTAGAAATTTATACTAGTTTCACAAGCACTGCATTAGCATTATGTAAGTATTTAAGGTAAATATATCATCCCTAAAAATTAAAAATAAATTATTATCCTATAGTTAAATTATATATGTTCCAAATAAAACATTATATTAATTTACGAAATCTTATTTTTGATAAGTTAACATAAAATAGAAATTAAAAGTAAGAGAGTTACATTTTTTTGAATTTTCCTTTATTTCAAATTTTATTAAGGTGATTTTCAAAGAGAAATAGAACTAAACTTCCATATATTTGAATATTGGATGAGTATTAGCTATATAATATCATAATATAGAAATAATACAGGTTTATTATACATTTTTATGTCTTATCACAGTATTTTTAACCATAATTACATGTTTTATCCTTTTCGAGGTGACAAAAAATTAACGACGATTACTAATAATTCCTAAAAAAAGGAATATATTTACTAAACTTAATCATTTTAATTCCAAATATGGAATCAATATTTGAATATTCAATTAATATAATAGTAATAAATCTATTTAAATATAAATGTGTTAAACACAAGGAAGAATAAATTTTAGAAAAATGCATTTTAATCCTAAAATTGAAATTATATTAAAATGAAGAATAATATTGATTTATATGTAATTAATTAGATTATATATAATTTAATAAGAATTATGTAAATTGAAAATATTATTTAAAATATGAATTTACTTTTAAATTACTTTATTTATATGAAAAAAATACAATTTTAAAAAAATATAAAATTTTAACTATTAAATTAAAATTAATTATTTTTTGAAAAATACCAAATATCTCACCCTAAGGTAAGTTTTATTTGATGATTTAAAAAATTATAATCTTTTTATATTATTAATTTCCTAAAAGTGTCAAAAACAAATTATAATATCTTCACAGAAAAAGAAATAAAATTATTTTTGAAGAAAAGATATTTTTGAAGTATAAAATTGATATACTAAAAATTTAGTGCTTAATTCCTAAGAATTAATAAATACGTATATATTTATTAGGAAATTTATATATATATATATTGATCTTATTCTAATTTTTACCCACCATTTCATTGAATAGGTTAGAAAATTCATATTCATATAATAGTATTTCATGATTTTTTAGGCTTTGAGTTATATGTGATAGATTCTATCAAATAAAGTTTTCTTTTTAAAGAAAATATAAACAAAAATAATAAAATATTACATTATCCCCTTCTAATAGAAATCATTTCCTTACTATTTTTTTTATTTTTTTATTTACTTAATGTAATATAGTAATAAAATTAGATATATTTTATTATGGATTTCAATTTATATCTTATGACTCGTCAAACTATTATGCATGTATCTATATAAGACTTAATCTTGAAAATTATTTTCTAAGAATTTACCCTGTATGATGAGTGTTACTTGACACATAGGTATTCATAGATTTATCTTTGGTTTTCTTGAGTTTGAGAAAGTACTTTATAATTTTTTTAGAATATAGGATAAAATCTACTTACATGATTTTACCCCACTATAAGAATAATTTCAACCATAAATCTGTATCCTCATGATAATGATGAATTTTACATTCCTAAAGTACTAAAATCAACTTATAAGATCTAGAAAATTATGACATGTTATTCCTCTTATCTAAAACCAAAATGGTTAGAACAAGCTGTAAAAATAACCAATATCCATAATCCCTTATATGAGGAAATAATACATTAATCTCCAAATCCTCAATAATAACACCCAATGTTTAAATTAAAAAATTCCATAAGTAAGAAACCATAAAAAGTTTGCAAAAAATATCCCAAACTGAGCTTAAAACCAAAAAAACAAGATTTATTTGATCACATGTTATTCTGTGATCAATTTAATATTTAACTCAAAAAAAAATCACCCATACTCTCATATATAATTTTTTTATACCATATCATATAATCCTAAAAAATATGATTCCATTTCTGATAATTAACCTAAATTAATATAATTCCACAATAAAATCATACATGAATCAAAATGGTAACATGACCTTTATTCATAATATAAAATATCATATTATCCAAAACAATTTGCATTTACCTTAACCATAAAAGTTAAAAATTATAGTGGTCTTCATCAAAAATTAACATTAATCACTTTGTTACTAATTTTTTTTTTAACATTTATTCACAAAATTGAATAACCCTTTTATCCAAATTTTCTATATTAACATCATACATCATTTTAAACATAACTTTTATCAATAACTTTCATATTATGTCAAAAAAATATAAAATAATACTTCCTTAAATAACATTTACACAGAAAAACTAAACCAAAGGGTTGTATTCCCATAAATGTCTTTGAAATTATCCATAACCATATTAAACTCCCATCATAAAAAACTTAAATATGGGTGTCTATTCTTTTATACATATTAACTACCTTATACGTATCAACCCATGACTCTTTCTATAACGACCCAATATCATGCTACCGAACGCATCCTTTATAAATGTTGTGTATTTTTTTTATAAAATAAACATAATAAATATACAACATTTGAATTACATATCATGATCTTTTACCATTCTATGTTTTGGAGAATTAGAAACAAATAATACATTCCAACATAACATTAAAAAATTTAAAATTTAAAAATCAATGATTCTTCAGTGCACTGCCTCCATAAGAGAATTACATTGCATTAATATTGCTAAATTTATAAAAATGATTATAATATGTATGGTGAGCGTAAAATTCCTTGTAAGGGGTATCAAAACAACTATTAAATTCTTTAAAACTTTTCCTAAAATAAATATTCATACTTAAAATATATTTTTACAAATATATATAGAAAATAAGTATTTCAAAAAATAATTATACTTAAAGATCCGTTGGGAATTCTTCTTTGAAAATATTGATTTTATGTGGGTCATTAATAATACATTGCAGACTATATTGAAATCCACACATATATATACTAATCATCACTAATACTTATGGGTTCACTCCCCATAACATCACATATTTCACCAGTTCCAATTTTTGAAAACATTTTCCCTTGGACCTGATGTTCTTATTTCTTACCCAAAATCATTTAAAAAAATATACATAATATTATTTCCATTGAAAGAAAACAATCCTTTTAATTTCATCACCATTTACTCAAAAGGTTTTAAAATCATTTTCAAGATAATACCATTATTGGAAAAAACCCACTATTATTTGAAAACCGTAATTGCATGACACATGGATTCAAGTGTGTGCAAGATCACACAGTTCCTGGATTGTCACACATGACCTAGATGATGGACATATCTATCTATGCACGACATGTTAGGAGATTCAATTTCATGTTCTCAAATAAAATAATAACATATTTCACATAAAGTGATAAGATTTATCTCATTCATTGTGTTAATAGGGTGAATGAAGGAGTTTAACGATACAAATGTTTTAAAAACAAGTTTTATGGGTGTTATAGACATTTAAAACCCCAAAAAATGATAAAGAATAACTATAATTAAGTTGTTTGTACTTAAAGGAATATATATATATATATGTATTTATATATATATATAAAATATACACATACATATACTCATATGTGAATTCATGTATGTTGTTTGTATTCATAAAATTCATTTAGAATTTTGAAATAAGAACCCTCTTATATGAATTACACCAAAAGGATTGATTAATAAATGTATATGTGTTCATTGGCATATAAGAACACACAAATACCCAAATATACACTTATATGTTTATATATGTATATACATCACCCTTATAACAACAAACCAAGATTATCCTGAATTTACATAAGTTTTTTAAAAAATCGGTTCAAGACTAAAAGAACCCTTATTAGGTTTATATATATGAATACTAAAAATATTCGGCCATATATGTGTATATAGATATGTATATACACATATTTAATTCTTTATTTAAAAATAATTACCTAATAATCCAAATCATACCCTTGAAACTATAATATTTTATGGAAGAATCATTTAAACCCATAAGACTTGTTATATATGTAACTTGGATTAGAAAGATATGGTTTTACATAAATATATATTCATATATAACTATATATAGCTATATATATATATATTTACAAAATAAAATTAAAATAATAAAATCCCTGAAAAAATGAATTTGAAAATAAATAATAAATTCATTGAAAAATGAATTTGAAAATAACAAATAAATCCCTTAACTTTATTTGGGAAATGAGCAAAGATGATGAACTCAATGTAAGAAGAAAATGGGTGTAGTTATGGTGTTTTCATGGGTGCAAATGAGGCTTTAAATAATAAAGGGTTTTCCAATTTAATCATTCACATATAAAAAATATTTGGAAACACTATGCATTTTTGGCAACCAACCATTTAGGTTTATTTTATTAGGCCAAATGGTGATATTAATTTTTATACGATTGATTGAAATATATATATACATACATACATATATAAATACATACATACAAATATACATACATACATACATACATACATACATACATACATACATACATACATACATACATACATACATACATACATACATACATACATACATACATACATACATACATACATACATACATACATACATACATACATACATACATACATACATACATACATACATACATACATACATACATACATACATACATACATACATACATACATACATACATTCATACATACATACATATATATAATATTCCTAATTTGTAGTATTAGAATACTTAAAAAAAGGGTAACATGAGTTGATTTTTTTCATCAATCATGTTATTTTAATTATTTTAATTATTATTTTTATTTTTATTCATTTTTTACATTTTTTATCTTTGTTTTTTTAAATCTTTCTCTCATTTTTACTTCACATTTATCTCAAATTCTATTGTGTGGTCATCATTTTTTTAATAATATATTATTATATTCTCTTTACTTTTTAATCATTGATTGTCGTTCTAATTTTTTTTCTACACTTGTCTTTTTTTTCACAACTCTCTCACATTTGAACATTTCTTCCTCCTTATCCTAATTTTTTCAATTAAACATCATTATTATAATAATATGTCATTATTATTATATTTGTTTTATAATTTTATTATATTACCATTTATTATTGAGTTTTTTATTTTTTTTCTAAAACATTTAACGTTATTTATATATATATAAATTCTCTTAAAAAAATTCAAAATCACATTTTAAAAGAAAATATATAAATAAAATTCATTTTTTAATAATTAAAATCACAATTTTTTAACACACACATATATATATTGTGCGTTTTTATAACAAAATTCTTATATAAATATATTATTTATAAATTTTTTAAAACAAAAACATAAATTATTTTCAAAAAATTTATAATATTAATAATTTTTTAATCATAATTTGTAATTCCCAATCCAATAATTATAATTCAATATGTATATATATATATATCACATTTTTTCAAAAATCATAACTTATTAAAATAATCATATTCTTATTGGAATTTAAAATTATTATTATTAATCTAGATGATTTTTTAAACACATAGTTTATTTAATTTATAAAACAATTTATTTGTTAAAAACTAATTTAATATTTTAAATTTTTTGGGGTGTTACATTCTTCCACCCTTAAAAATATTTGTATCCTCGTAATTCATTTGGATAGAAAGAGAAAGGAATTTTACACATGAGGCCTATTTAAAATTATTAATTTCTATCTAATTTTCCAAAAAAATTTAGACCGCTGCTCTAATACCAAGTATAACAACCCGAGCCCGTGCTTCTGAACTCAAACCTTATAAATGTTGTGTATTTTCTTTTTATAAAATAAATATAATAAATACACAACATTTGAATTACATATAAGGATCTTTTACTGGTCTAGGTTTTGGAGAATTAGAAACCAATACTACATTCCAATATAACTTTATAAAATTTAAAATTTAATTAGTAAAGATTATTCATTATGTTGCCTCCATAAGATAATTACATCGCATAAAGATTTCTAACCAGTAATTTTTTTATAATACATAGGGTGAGAATAAAATGCCTAGTAAGGGGTTTTAAAAGAACCATTAAATTCCTTAAAACATTTATTCAAATAAATATACATACTTAAAACAGATTTTTACAAATATATATAGAAAAATAGTATTTAAAAAACTAATTATGATTGAAAAGATGTTGGGAATTACCCTTTGAAGATATTATTTTTTTCGTGGGTCGTTAGTCATACGTGGCAGACCATATTAAAATCCTTACATACAACCACTAGTCATCACTAAGACTTATGGGTTCACTCCTCACAACATCACATATTTCACCAGTTCTAATTTTTGAAGACATTTTCCCATAGACAAAACATTCTTATTTCTTACCGACAATAATTTTCAAAACACTTATATAATATTATTTCGTTCGAAAGAAAACAATCCTTCTCATTTCATCACCATTGTAACGTCCCCGACCTGGGAGCCACTAAACCGGTGCCCCATGCTGGGTAGTTACATGACCTCAAGCATGCATCTCCATATGCTAGAGGTTGCCGACTAGTAGTAAGGGTCCAATAGGTCACATGGGGAGACTATACCCTTAATAATTGTGTAATCCAAAACAGATAATAATTGAAATAGTTGAAACATAAGAGAACAATCCATAACATTTATAAACAACCAAGTACCAAAACTAGGTACAATCATGAACAACAATAAATATTCCATGCTATGCTATAGTGTCAAGTGAAAAAAACCCAAATGAAATAGAATAGTAGAATCCCCAAATGGCGTGAACTCCAAGTCTGGAACCTCACCCCAAACATGTCCCATGTCCAACTCATCCCCCTATCATAGGGCCTTAGCCCTTGTCCTGACATGCAAGCATTAAATCTACTTGAGTACCCAACAGAGGCCTGAGCAGGGAGTGAGTATAACTCAGTAGGACACCACCAACGATGTCTATAAATATCCAGCAAGGTAGATAATGCATGAAAATGATCAACAAAGGAAAGTTAAGTTAACAGTTCAATAGGCTATCTTTATTTATGTTCCTTGAAGTTAACCTACCAATTAACCCATGCTTATTACCAATACATTTCATTTATCATGTCACCCTTTTCATGTGTTCAATGGATTATGCATGATCAATGTTTTCAAAATATGGGAATTTAACATGTCCTGTCTCACTATGCATCATTTGACAAAAAATCTCAATATCCTCACCTCGAAGCCTCAGTCTGGGTGGAATGTAACCATTAGGGGAATAGAACTCCATCCCATTCCCAAACCTATTCATTTAGGGGAGGAGTTGAAACCTCAGTCCAACTCGACCCATGGGCGTAGAACCTCAAGTCAATACCCCACTCTACCAAGCCATGTGCACATTCTTATTTATCATTAACCACAAAACACCATATCACAACAACCTAAAAACGATAATTTACAATCATCACAATAATCTCAATAAAAGTGAAATTACATTTTGCCTCAATCCATTAACACGTTCATTATTCATGTTACTTAACCCCTTTTCCCCTATTCCCATTTTCTATGCCTATCTTACTAAGAAAATTCCAGTATAAATCTAATCCTTAACATTTTCCCATTTATCCTTTTAACCCTTTTTCATCCCAACCAAACAACTTATTTGGTAAATACCCAACCTAAGTGTTTTACTAAACATCAATTTCACCTCACTTAAGTATATTAACATATTTTTCATAGGATCTATGTTCTCGCACAATGACCTACACTTGCTTAGCTAGCTCTAAGTCCAGGGAATATCGACACGACCCTAGGGTGGCCCTAATTTGGTTGAGTCATCCTCCTTGCATCCAATGGATATCAAGAAGGATTAAATTAACCATTTAGACACCACTACATCACATCATGTCAAAGGCACCAAGAACTCTTCAAAATAGATAAAGAATAAAAACCATACGCGCAAAAATCTACACAAAACCCAAGGGATATAAGTTTTTGACCACCTACCTTGAATCCCTTGGAGAAAACACTCTCAACCAAAGCCTTAGATCCTGATTCAACTCCCCTTTGAAGCCTCAATGTAGATCTTAACTAAAAAGAGAGGTTTGAGAGCTTCTGATGGAAATCACCCAATATAAAAGACCTAAACTGAAAAAACAGAGAGGATGAGAATATTAGACTCACTCGATTCTTCAATTCACATCCAAAAGCACTCCAAATGGACAAAAATTGAAGGAGTTTGATCCATGGGAGCTCTTGGTCCCTTTGGTTCGTTCTTAGGGTTTCAAGGGAGGAGAAGGAGGAAAATCCTGAGTGAGATATAAAATCCCAGAGTGGAAAGTTTTTAATTTTTTTAAATGTTTCTGGGCTACACAGTTTACCCACATCATTTTCCAAACCATACACAAAATGTGGAGACACCCCTATCAAAAAATCCACCTCCTTCACAGTTTACCCGGGCTGCCCGCATGGTTAGAACTAACCATTTGCAGACCGTGCGACTAGCCCAAAAACATATTTCCCCCCCATTTTCACATCCCAAACCACTAGAACACCCCCGAGCCTCCTTAATGACTTTGGAAAACACTTAATTGACCAAAATAAAGGGCTTAAACTGAAATGTAATTAAAACATACCTTATATAGAAATCTGGGATCTTACAACCTCCCCACCTTATAACGGCTCGTCCTCGAGCCACTCTTCTGAGCATCATTGAGTTCCCAAAGAAAAGAGATCAGGACAATAGGCCCACATATCTAATTACCTCTCCTTTTTTTCTCATGAACATTTCCATGATTCCATAGAACACGAACTAGGGGCACAACCTTACCTCTCAAAACTTTCTCTCTATGATCCACAATACGAACCAGGTGTTTCTTAAAGGTTTCATCAGCCTCAAACTTGACATCCTCAACATTTATCACATTTTATAGGCCAGGGTGATACTGTTGGAGTTATGAAACATGGAAAACATCACGCATCCCACTATGCCATTATGGAAGAGCCAATCGGTTAACCACCAGTCTGATCCTCTCCACAATCTCAAATGGCCCCACATATCTAGGCGCCAACTTGAACTGTTTCTGAATTCAATGGTGACCCAACCTTGGAGACACCCAAAGAGCCGCACTATCACCCACCATGAACTCAATAGGTATATGAAACTGATATGCATATGACTTATTCATACTTTGAGATGTTTCCATACGCTTTTGAACCAAACAAACCTTCACTGATGTCTCCTGCACAGAACTCGACCCTAACAACTCAGACTCCCTGGCTTATAACCAACACAATAGTGACCTACATAGTCTCCCATAAAGTGCCTCAAAAGGCAACATCTGAACTATAGCTAAAAAACTATTGTTATACACAAACTCAAAAAGTGACAAGTGCTTTTACCACAGACCACCAAAATCCAGAACACATGCTCTCAAGATGTATTTTAATACCTAAATTGTACTCTCTAACTGCACATCAGTCTATTAGTGGTAAGCTATAATAAAAAAACCTGGGTAAAAAGTGCCTTCTATAGTGGCTTCCAAAAACGCGAGGTGAAATGCGAATCACGACATGAACCTATGGTTCTCGGCACACCATGAAACCGTACTATTTCCCGAACATACAACTCCTCTAACTGTTAGACTGTATAGGTATCCTGGATCAAAAATAAATGGGCCAATTTTGTCATCCAATCTACTACCACCCAAATGAAATCATTAATCTGAGGTTTCCTAAAAATACCCACTACGAAGTCCATCATGACATCATCCCACTTCCACTCTAGAATAGGCAACGACTGCAACAAGTGACCTGGGTGCAGATGTTCAGCCTTCACCTACTGACAAGTAAGGCATTGTGACACAAAAATCACCACTTCTTTCTTCATTCTCGGACACCAAAACTGACCACGTAGGTTACGGTACATCTTAGTAAACCCCGGATGCACTTACCACTTTGAGGCATGGAAATCACGCATCAACTCTTCCTATACATCTGTTGACACCACAACACAACCATGAATATAAGAAACTCCATCAGTGCTGAAGGTCCAACCAGAAGTTGACTCCCTACCTTCTAGACTTTCCTTCATAGACAAATACTCCAAATCTACCAACTGACTATCTTTAAATCAGCTCAAAAGTGTAGACTCAACTTCTATAGATGTAAGGTTCATCTTTTCGTGCCCATCCTATTCCTCCAAATGTATCTATGTAAAAAAAGACATCATCACCCACACTGAACCAGATTCTTGAACTACTTGATTCTGAGTCTTATGGATTAGAGCATCAGTGACCCTATTCCCTTTTCCCGGTGTGTAAACCAATTCAAAATCAAAATACTATAGGTAATCAACCCACCATCACTATTGAAGATTCAAATCCCATAGGGAGAAGATGTATTTTAGACATTTATGGTCAGTAAACACTATAAAAGGTTATCCCAACAAATAATGTCTCCAACACTTTAAGGCATGAACCATAATAGGTATCTCAAGGCCATGAGTAGGATAATTTCTTTCATTTGGCCTCAATTTCCTCGATCCATAAGCTACAACTCGATCATCCTTTATTAACACTTCCTTAAATTCAACATCGAACACTTCGTAGAACAAGGTATACCTATTACCTAGTTAGGGTAAGATCAAAATCAATGCAGTGGTCAAACACTTATTCATATCCTGGAAGGAATTATCACAAGCCTCTGACCAATCGAACTTAACTCCCTCTTGGTTAGGCATGTGAGCGGTGTTTCCAAATGAGAGAAATCTCTAATAATACTTCGGTAATAACCGACCAAACCCAGAAAAGTCTGAATATCAAAGATGTTCTTAGGATTCTCCCAAGACACCATATCCTGCACCTTTTCTGGATCCACTGATATTCCTGACTCAGATATAATATCTTCCAAAAAGTGCACCTCATCAATCTAAAACTAACATTTTTATAGCTTGGCATAAATCCTATGCTCTATTAGTGTACTCAAGACGATGTCAAGATGTTTGGCCTGATCGTCATGAGTTATGGAGTACACCAAGATTTCATCACCAAAAACAACTAAAAACTGATCCAGATATGGGTGTAACATCCAGTTCGTCAAGGCCATAAACGCAACTGGTGCATTGGTCAACCAAACGACATTACCAGGAATTCATATAACCTGTACCTTCTTCTGAAAGCTGTCCAGGGTATGTGAGAAGTTCTCACCCTCAACTGATTGTATCCCGATAGAAAATTGATCTTGGAAAACACTGAGGCACCTCTGAGCTGATGAAACATGTCATCAATTCTAGGAAGAGGGTATTAGTTCTTAACTGTAATCTGGTTTAACTTCCTATAATCGACACAAAGCCTCAGTGATTCGTCAGCCTTATTAGAAAACAACACAGGAGATCCCTAAGGTGATGTACTAGGGTGTATAAACCCCTTACAATCCAATTCCTCTAGCTAAATCTTCATTTCTTAGAGCTTTGATGGCACTATTCGGTAAGGTGGAATGGAAACTAGCTCTGCTCCAGACAACAATTCGATCATAAACTCAACATCTCTCTTGGGTGGTAACCCCGAGAAGTCATTAGAAAACACATCCTGAAACTGTTCCACAATAAAATGGATGAATTACTATCCTTTCTACCCATTATCTATCATAAGGCATACAACTTGGGCTGTGAGCTATCTCATCTGATGGCATAGTGTTCCTGCACGATCTGCTCGAGTATCCCACTCACCACGAAAGACATGAGTGCTCCCATCGAGAGATGTGAATGTTACCCAACGTCGGTAATAGTCGATATGGTCTTGATATAACATCAACCAATCCTTTCCCAAGATTAATTCAAAACCTGAAATCTCTAGGACAAACATATCCGACAAAAAATGATACCCACCAACCTCCATAGCACAACCCTTACACTACCTGATTTCCTCAACTTGTACCCCTTACAGAGTGTCAAGCAACATTAAGCCACATGCAGTCTCTATAGTTAATCCCAACATGACTATGAATAGAGAATAAATAAAGGAATGTGTAGCACCTGTATCAAATAAAGCACTAGAAATAACGGAAGCTACAAGAATCATACCTCAAAAAGTAGACAATCCTACCTTACTATCCTTAGGTGTAGCCTGAACTGCATTGAGATGCCTGCCCCTTTACCTTGGGCTTCATCCTAATTACCCTACACTACACTGCTCTGTTGGTAAGGGTGATCTTACCCCGGAGTTCCACATCCACCACTCCTACAAGTACTTCCCATGGAGCTCCAACTTCCTGCCTGATACTGGGTAACCGACCCCCTTCCTACACTCGACATCTGCCTCTAACCTCCATCATTCCCTGATTACTATGGGTTCCTGCAAAATCTATGCATGTGGCCTAGCCTTCCACATTCTTGACACACAACTGGTGGGTGGGGACACTTGTCACACTTGTTCTCCGACCTTCCACACTAAAAATAGAAGACATGGTCACCACCCTGAGAAGCTGACCCACTCTTTTGAATGCTCTGTGCACTTCCCCCTTACTGGAAGGTTCCAAAGTGGCACTTCCTACTATCAGAAGCCATAACACTTTCTCACCCAGCTCGCGCCATATGTTCACTACCTAAATCTCCCTTCAGTTTTACTTCTGAGATAAGGGCTTGATTCATCATTTCAGCAAACGTTTTTAGATGGAATATATTCACCTGAGATCTGATCTCGTGTCTCATCCCGTCCTTGAAGCGTTTCCCCACAACTGCCTCATCTCCCGTCAATGTTGGAACGAAGCGTCTCAAATCAGTAAAATGGATAGCACAATCCATCACCATAATTTTCCCCTGAGTCAACCTCAGAAAATCTATAACCTTCTCCTACCTCAAGGTTTTTGTATAGAAGTTCTCAAGAAAATTATTCTAAAAATCCTTCCACATCATCCCCTCAGCCTTCTTTGTATAAACCATAATGTCCCACCAATGTTTTTCTTGGCCCCTCAATATATAGGCCGCTAACTAGATTCTATTTTCAATATGAGTCTCTAGATGTTCGAGAATAGTTTGGATGGACTCAGTCTACAACACTACTGCTTCTGGTTCACCTTCTCCATTAAAGGTCGGTGGGTGTTGCAGTTGAAACTCCCTAGCCAGTTCAAACATACTTGGTGCAACCCTCCCTTGGTCTCGTTCCATCATCTTTATAAAATGAGAAAAGTTCTCGTGGAAGTTATCTTCCCTATCTCCCTATACCACCGCATTCTCCTGCTCCAATACTAGAGGAGCATTCTAGACAACATCTTCATTTCGCCCAACCATCTCACGTCTTCGAGGTGGTGTTTCTTTACAATGAAAAACAAAAGATTTATAATGAAACTGTAAAGATTTTATGAGAAGGAAGAGATATAAATTGTCCCTTCACTTGTAATAACCAAACTAGTTTGCATACACTACCCAAAAGATCCCACTTGCAACCGGGTCACTACCCTCAGCCATCTGCCTAAGTCTATGGCCAACACAATATCTAACTCTCATGGTTACGAGCCTTATCTTTTACTTCCATTTGAACAATTTTCATATTCCAATTTACCCTTACAAAAAGTTATTCCAATTTTACTTCTTTATCAAGAACCATTTTCTAATTACTACTTGACATTTTTCACTTCCCCTTTTTACTCATTCATACCATCTTATTAGGCATAATTCATTACTTTTAAGAGAACATATACATCCTAACCTTTATATCCCGCACACCCATCGTGTGTGTGTGTCTATCATGATGCATGTCACTTTCTTACATAGGTGCCTAGAATGATGCATGAATGAAAAACCTCGTACCTTTCCAGCCACAAGAGAAATATCAAAAAACCATCAAATCACACAACATGTGCATCACCCAATGGTGAAATATCATCAAATGTAACTATACACAACAAGAAAAACAATCCCCTCTCAGGGTGACTTGGGTTTCCCCCCATACATGGGTTAGCTACTCCCAAGCATAAGATCAATACCGAGGCCCGACACATTCCTAATCACCTATCTACCTTCCCCAAACAGTAAGAATGATAAAAGAACTCCTCTTATACCACTTTTTAATGTCTGTGACCCAAGAGACACAAAACTGGTGCCCCGAGATGGGTATTTACATGACCTCAAGCGTTCCTCCCCATAATTTAAATAATGGAAACATAAGAGACCAATCCATAACATGCATAAATAACCAAATTCCAAAACTGGGTACAATCATGAACTATAATAAATATGCCATGCCATGATACAATGTAAAGTGAACAAAAACACAAAGAAATAAAATAATATAATCCCCAAAATGGATCATAATCCAAGTCTGGAACATCACCCCAAACATGTCCCATGTCCGACTCATCTCCCTAGCATATGGCCTTTGCCCTTTTCCTAACCTGAAAGCATGAAATCTACTCGGGTACCCAACTGTGGCCTGAGCAGTGGGTGAGTATAACTCAGTAGGTCACCACCAACGATGTCTACAAATATCCAGCAAGGTAGATAGTGCATGACAATGATAAATAAAGGAAATTTATGGTAGCAGTTCAATATGATATCTTTATTTATGTTCCTTGAAGTTAACCTACCGATTAACCCATGGTTATTACCAAGAAATTTCATTTATCATGTCACTCTTTTCACGTATTCAATAGATTAGGCATGATCAATGATTTCATTATATGGTAATTTAGTAAGTCCTATATTACTAGGAATCATTTGAAAACAATTACCAATATCCTCACCTTGAAGCCTCAGTCTAGGTGGAATGCATCCATTAGGGGAATAAAACTCCATCCCCTTCCCTAACCCGTGTATTTAGGGTAGGAGCTAGAACCTCGGTCCAACATGACCCATGGGCGTAGAACCTCAAGTTAATAACCCACTCTACCAAGACATGTGCACATGCTTATTTATCATTCACCACAAAACACCATATCACAACAACATTGACAACATCATTTATAATCATCACAATAATCTCAATAAATGGTAAATTACATCGTGCCTGAATCTATTAACAAGTTCATTATTCATGTTACTTAACCCCTTTAGCCCCATTCACATTTTCTATGCCTATCTCACTAAGTATATTCCAGTATAAATCTAATACTTAGCACTTTCCCATTTATCCTTTTAACCATTTTTCATGCCAACCAAAAAACCTCTCAGGTAATTACCCAACCTAAGGGTTTTACTAAACACCAATTTCATATCATTAATCATATTAACATATTCTTCATAGGCTCTGTGTTATCACACAATAGCCTATACTTACTTAGCTAGCTCTAAGTCTGGGGAATATCGGCACGCCCCACGGGTGGCCCTAATTTGGTCGAGTCATCCTCCTTACATCCCATGGGGATAAAGATGGGTTCAATTGACCATTTAGACACCACTACATCACATCATGTCAAAGGCACCACGAACTCTTCAAATGATGGAAATAATAAAAACCCTACATGCAAAAATATATACAAAACTAAAGGGATATAAGTTGTAGACCACCTACCTTGAATCCGTTGGCAAAAGAACTCTCAAACAAAGCCTTAGATCTAGATTCAACACCCATTTGAAGCCTCAACCTAGATCTCACTGAAAATAGTGGTTTAAGAGCTTCATATGGAAATTTCCCAATATACACGACCTAAATCAGAAAAAAGGAGAAGAGGAGAAGATTAAACTCACCCAAATATTTGATTCGCATCCAATGACACTCCAAACGGTCAAGAATTGAAGGAGTTTAATCCTTGGGAGCTCTAGGTTCATTTCATTTGTTCTTAGGGTAGAAAGGGGGGAGAAGGAGGAAAATATAGTGTGACATATAAATTCCCAGAGTGGAAATTTTATATTTTTTAAAGGTTTTTGGGCCACACGGTTTACCAAAATGGTTTGAAAAACCATGCACAAACCGTTCATACTCCACTATCCAAAAATCCACCTCTTGAACGGTTTACCTGGGCTTCCCACATAGTTAGCACTAACTGGGCACAAACCGTGCAACTAGTCCAAAAAACTCCTTCCCACCTTTTTTCATCCCGAACCCCTAGAACACCCATGAACCTTCTAAAGGACTTTAGAAAGGACTTAATTGACCAAAATAATGGGATTAAACTGAAATGTAAGTGAAATATACCTTACAGAGAAATCTGGGATCTAATAACCATTTTATAAAAAGGTTTTAAAATCATTTTGGGGAGAATCCAACGCTTGTAAAAACTCCACTATTATTTGAAAACCATTATATCATGACACGTGAATTTAAGTTCGTGAAAGATCACAAAATGCCTGAAATGTAACTCATGAGCTAGACGATGGCTATATATTTTTATGCACGACATGTTAAGTCATGTAGTTTCATGTTCACACATAAAATAATATCTTATTTTACATAAAATGATAGGATTTATCTCATGAAATATGTAAATAGGGTGAATTAAGGAGTTTAAACATATATAGGTTTTAAACACAAGTTTTCTGGGTGTTATATACAATTTATAACCCCTAGAAAATGAGAAAGAATAACTATACTTAAGTTTTTTGTAGTTATATATATATATATTTATATACATATATATGTATAACTATATACATACATATACTCATATATGTATTCATGTATGTGGTTTGTATTCATAAAACACATTCAAAATTTTAAAATAAGAACCCTCTTATATGAATTACACCAAAGGATTGATTAATAAATGTATATGTGTTCATTTTCATACAGGTTCACACAAATAGCCAAATATACACTTATATGTTTATATATATATATATACATCACCCTTATAAAAAAAAACCAAGATTATCCCAAATTTACAAAAGTCTTTTAAAAATTTGGTTCAATACCAAAAGAACCCTTATCAAGTTTATATATATGAATACTGATAATATTGTTCAATATATTTGTATATATGTATGTCTATACACATATATAATTCTTTGTTTAAAAATCATTACATGATAATCAAAATAATACCCCTACACCTATAATATTTTAGGGAAAAATCATTTAAAACCAGAAGACTCGTCATATATGTAACATGAATTAGAAAGATATGGTTGTACATAAATATATATATAACTATATATATATATGTTTCCAAAATAAAAACAAAATAATATAATCCATTAAAAAATGAATTTAAAAATAAAGCATAAATCCTTTGTAAAACTAAATTAAAAATAAAGAATAAATCCCTAACAAAATGAATTTGAAAATAAAGAATAAATACATTAACTTGATTTGGGAAATGAGAAAAGATGATGAAATCAAGGTAAGAAGAAAAGGGGTGTAATTATGGTGTTTTAATGGATGCAAATGTGGGATTAAATAATGAAGGGTTTCCCAATTTAATCATTCATAGATAAAAAATATTTCGAAACACTATGCATTTTTGACCACATACCGTTTAGGTTTATTTAATTAGACAGAGTTGTGATTTTAATTTTTAAATGATTGATGGAAAATAATATATATATATTTATATAAATATAAGATTCATAATTTTAGTATTAAAAGACTTAAAAAAGGGTAACGTGAGTTGATTTTTTCATCAATTATGTTATTTTAATTTTAATTATTTTTATTTTTATTCATTTTAATTTTTTTTGACATATTTCTTACATTTTTTTACTTCATGTTTCTCTAAATTTTTTTTAATGTGGTCACCATTGTTTTAATAATAATTTTGTTGATTATATTTACATTTTAATCATTGATTATCATTGTCATTTTTTCCACACTTGTCATTTTTTCCCACACCTCTCTCATGTTTTAACACTTCTTCCTTCTTATCTTATTTTTTTTTTCAATTCAATATCATTATAATAATAATATTTCATTATTATTATATTAATTTTAGAATTTTATTATATTACCATTTATTGTTGAGTTTTTTATTTTTTAAATCATTTAACGTAATATATATACATATATAAATTATCTCTTTTTGTAAATAATTCAAAATAAAGATTTTTAAAAACATTTAATAAATAAAATTCATTTTTTAAATTAAAATCACAATTTCTAACATATAGATATATTGTGCATTTTTTATAATAATATATATATATATATATATAATAAATTTTAAAAAATAAAACATAAATTATTTTCATAAAATTTATAATATTAATAATTTTCTAATCATATTTTCTAATTCCCACTCTAATAATTATATATATATATATATATATATATATATCGTATATTTTTTTGAAAATTAGAATTTATTAAAACAATCAGAGTTATATATAAATTTGAAAGTATTTTTATTAATCTTAATCAAATTTTATGAAAACATAGTTTATTTAATTTATAAAAATATTTATTTATTAAAAAATTATTTGATATTTTAATTTTTTTTGGTGTTACATTCTTCCCAACTTAAAAAGAATTATGTCCTCAAAATTCGTTTGGACACATAAGAAAATAATTTTATATAGAAGGCCTATTTAAAATTATTAATTTCTATCTAAATTTTAAAAATTATCTAAACCGCTACTCTGATACAAAGTATAACGACCCGAGCCTGCACTACTGAACTCATGAAATATAAATGTCATGTAATTTTTTTTATAAAATAAACATAAAAAATACACAACATTTAAGTTACATATTATGATCTTTCACTGGTCTAGGTTTTGAAGAATTAGAAACAAATAATACATTCCCACATAGCTTTACAAAATTTAAAATTTAATAAGCAAAGATTCATCATTGCACTGCCTCCACAAGAGAATTACATTGAATCAAGATTTCTAAACCTATAAAAATGATTATAATATTTAATGTAAGCATAAAATGCCTAGTAAGGGGTTTAAAAACAACCATTATATTCCTTAAAACATTTATTGAAGTAAATATACATACTTAAAACATATTTTTACAAATATATATAAAAAATAGGTTTTCACAAAATAATTATGCTTGAAAATCCATTGGGAATTATCCTTTGAAAAAATTAATTTTTGTGGGTCATTAATAATACTTGTAAGAACATATTAAAATCCATACATATGTCCAATAGTCATCACTAAGACTTATGGGTTCACTCCCCATAATGCCACATATTT
Organism: Viscum album; assembly: GCA_963277665.1. Classification (NCBI taxonomy): domain Eukaryota; kingdom Viridiplantae; phylum Streptophyta; class Magnoliopsida; order Santalales; family Viscaceae; genus Viscum; species Viscum album. The sequence continues at coordinate 1,191,042,533 of OY728158.1, read as the reverse complement.
AACTCTTGAGAATTTTTGAAAACATTTTCCCATGGACCTGAGGTTTTTATTTCTTATCCAAAATCATTTCCAAAATACTTACATAATATTATTTCTTTAGAAAGAAAAAAATCTTCCTCATGTCATCATCATTTCCTCAAAAGGTTTTAATGTCATTTTAGTGAGAATACCATGCTAGGAAAAAACCCACTATTATTTGAAAGACATAATTACATGACACATCAATTTAAGTGTTTGCAAGATCCCACAATGCCTGGAATATCACACATGAGCTAGATGATTACCATATGTATCTATGCACACATGTTAGGTGTTTCAATTGCATGTTACCAAATAAAATAATAACTTGTTCCATATAAAATGAAAATATCTATCCCATGAAATGTGTAAACAGGGTGAATGAAAAAGTTTAAACATACATAGGATTTAAACACAAGTTTTCTGGGTGTTATACACCATTTATAACCCCTAAAAATTCAGAAAGAATAATTGTACTTAAGTTTTTATACTTAAATGCATATATAAGTATTTATATATATATAATTGTATATATAAATAAGCTCATATATGTATTCATGTATGTTGTTTATATTCATAAAACTCCTTCAGAATTTTAAAATAAGAACCTTGTTATATGAATTACACCAAAAGGATTTATTAATAAATTTATATGTGTTCATTTCTATGCAGGAACATACAAATACCCAAATATACACTTATATGTTGACATATGTATATACATCACCCTTATACCGACAAACCAATATTATCCTGAATTTACAGAAGTTTTTTAAAAATTCAGTTCAAGAGAAAAAGAATACTTATCAAGTTTGTATATGTGAATACTGAAAATATTGTTCCATATATGTATATATATATATACATATATGTAATTATTTGTTTAAAAATGATTACATTATAATCAAAATCATACCCTTTCAACTATAAATTTTTCGGTAAAAATCATTTAAAACTAGAAGACTCGTCATATATGTAACTTGGATTAGAAAGATACGGTTTTAAATAAATAAATAAATAAATAAATATATATATAACTATATATATATATATACAAAATAAAACGAAAATAATAAAATCCCTTAAAAAATGAATTTGCAAATAAAGAATATATCCTTTACAAAACGAATTTGAATATAATGAATAAATCCCTTTCAAAATGAATTTGATATAAAGAACAAATCCCTTAACTTGATTTGGGAAATGTGAAAAGATGCTAAAATCAATGTAGGTAGAAAATGGGTGTAGTTATGGTGTTTTCATGGGTGAAAATGAGGGTTTAAATAATGATGGGCTTTCTAATTTAATCAATAACAAATAAAAAAGATTGGGAAACACTATGTATTTTTGGGAACCAACCATTTAGGTTTCTTTAATTAGGCCAAGTGGTGATATTAATTTTTTAATTATTAATGGAAAATAATATATATATATATATATAAGATTCATAATTTGTAGTAATATATGACTAAAAAAAATTGGTAACATTGGTTGATTTTTTTCATCAATCATGTTATTTTAATTATTATTATTATTATTCATTTTTGACATTTTTTATCTATATTTTTTGTCTGACCTATTTCTTACATTTTTTTGCTTCACATTTCTCTATAATTTTATTGTGGGGTCATCATTGTTTTATTAATATATTATCATATTCTATTTAATTTTTAATCATTGATTGTCCTTGTCATTTTTTCCACACATGTCATTTTTTCCACACCTCTCTCACGTTTTAACATTTCTTCCTTCTTTTCATACTTTTTTCAATTCAATATCATTATTACAATAATATTTCATTATTATTATATTCATTTTATTCTTTTATTATATTACCATTTATTTTTTATTTTTATATTTTTTTGTAAATAATTTAACATTGTATATATAAATTCTTTTTTTATAAAAATTTAAATTCTCCTTTTTTTTAAAAAAAATATATATATATATATAAATTTCATTTTCTTAACAACTAAAATCATAATTTTTTTACACACATATATATTGTGCGTTTTTATAAAAAATAATTATATATATTTATAATTTATAAATTTTATAAAACAAAAACATAAATTATTTTCATAAAATTTATAATAGTAATAATTTTCTAATCATATGTTCTAATTCCCAATCAAGTAATTATAATTCAACATATATATATATCATATTTTTTTTGAAAATTAGAATTTATAAAAACAATTATATTCATATCTAAATTTGAAATTATTATTATTAATCTTAATCAAATTTTATAAAAACTTAGTCCATTTAATTTATAAAATAATTTATTTATTAAACAATTATTTAATATTTTAAATTTTTTTTGGGTGTTACACTTTTGATTTATCTTATATCACTATGGAATAGCATAGGATTCCATATGTTATATCCTATCCTTAATCATACTTTTTAACAATGAAAATGTGGATTAAACCAAGTATATCCCTGATGAGTTTCTTTACATTTATATAGACTTAGGCCCACTCAACATGCACTAGTGAAAATCAAGTTAAATTTAAATCTTACCCTTTCCGAGTTGTTACCCCTAGGTCTATCAATTCTATAGTGTCATCAAATTTTCACCATCCATATAGGAATTTATTTCCTATGAACACCACAATATCTCTAATTTACTAAAGAAACAGGATATTACCTTATAAATAGAATTATACTTGGAGTATTTCAAAGGGATACATTCCCAAATATACATTTTCCTAAATCTAGTTAACATGGTTACTACTAAACATGTTATGATACCAATTGTAACAACCCAATATTCAATAACCCTGAGTCGATGCTTACTTTATTACATTGTCATAAGATACAAGGGATAACAACATAGAAAACTAACTAATTTATTATTCTTGAAGAACCAGATACATACATGATCCACATTTAACATTGTTAATAAAATATAAAACATAAAATAAGAAAAAAAATCAACATCTGTGAAACTCATTCAACATTATTTCTTTATATTATTGGGAATGGAAAATAATATGTGTATGCCCAAAATAAAAGTGAGGGTTACGTACAGTAGAAATCATCACATGTAAATAAGAAATACTCACTATGACTAGGTAAATAACAAAAAAATATTCCATTTAGTCAATAAATTGAGCATAAAATGCATCCATGGATAATATCAAATTTGTAATGTAATGGATAATAATATAAAAATTAAATTAATAAAATTTATAATGTTGGATTTCATGAATTAATACATCATGAACTTCACCTTCAAGGATTTTTGTTAAGATATTTTTAGTCTAAGGGTAGTTATAGACCAAAACACCATTTAATAAGGTAATCTACTCTATTTCTCATGAGACCTGCCAGCGCGTTAAGGGGCTATGGAATTTCAGAATCCACCCATCAATTAATTTCTAATGAATTATGTGACACTCCAATACTTTATAATATTTTAATTTTATAATATATATAATTTCTTGTTGGAATAAGTTATACAAAATGTTAAACGTATGCTACACACAACACTAAATTAACTTGCCTTACATGAATGATGGAGTTTTACCACCTTTTATTGGAGAATCTATTTTAAAACTAAATTTTTAAACATTTATAAATTTTATTTAAAAAAATATCATTTTTGAATTCATAATTTTGAAAATATCTTAGGGTGATTTTTTGGGATTTTTCTGAGAAAAATCATTTTTGATGAATAGTGAAAATTACTTCAATTTAGTTTAAAACAATCTTTTCATTTAAATAATTATTAATGCTAAATTATATTTTAGAAATTTTTAGAGTCACTTTAGATCAATTATAAATCTATTTTAATAATTAATTTCATTAGAATCAATTTTACATTGAAATTGAATAAACAAACTTAACAAACTTTTGAAGGTTTTCTACTTTAAAAACTCGTTATTTCGCCCCATTTGTGAGATTATTGTTAATATTAATTTTCCCACTTAATTGATTTGAATTTTTAAAATTAGACATAAACAGATGTAATTAGTATGATATTTGTGGTATAATAATATCAAATTAATTTTTTTACCAATATGATTAGTGAATGTGATTAAAATTAATTACGGTGAATAAGGTGTAATTAAGCTTAATAAGGGTCTAAACCTTAATATTATGGACCAAAATGACTTGGAAACTTGTCCAAAAGCCATTGGATGAAAATAATTTGACCATGTCACAAATTCTTTCTAAATTTATGGGTTATTAGGATATTATTAAATTTAAGTTCTCTATATAAAAGGGTAAGTAGGTAAAATGACAAAATGAGCAATTTCTTTACCTTTAACATTTATAAATTTTTTAGATATGTAAAAAATATATTGTTTTTAGTTATACATATCATTTTTTCAGATATATGGGTTATTGTTATCATAATAATTTTTCAATAATTTTAGATATGGTTTAGTTACTTAAAATTCTTAAGAAACATCAATATATGGATAATTTAGTTAACAATAAAATAAAATAAATGATACTATAAATATTAAAAGTGAAGTTAATTGATTTAATTATTGTCTTTATTTATTTTTTAGATGAATATATCATGTTACACACATTTAAAACTAATAAATTTGAATTCTAATATAATATTTATATTTCAAAATTAACATTAAATAAATATTGTCAAAATGGACATTATTATTATTTTACAATAAATGAATCTTATTAAATGAATTAAAATTAATAAAAGTACTACATTCTTCAAAGTGATTTTAAATTGTTAATAAATAATAAATATGATATATCAATGGACCAATTAATATTTTATAATTAATATATTGACCCATATACTGTAAAAATGTTGTTAACACGGTCTGGGTTCGAGCAGCGTTTTAGCACGTCACATGCACTTATTTTAAAATTAATTTTTCAAACACAAGGGAATTTTATTTTATAAATTAGATATAATATAAATAATTAAGTGTATCTATATTTTATAATAAATCTTAATTTAATTTATTCTTAATGGTTCAATTAATTAGATTAGAAAACTAGATGCTTTAATAAAAACCCAAATGATAAAATTGGGGAATCTTAGAAGTTAATGAACCAAATTTTTAAAATGAATATATTTTTGTGTGGATGAGGTTTTTCTCAAACATTATTATCCTTTAATACATTATTATTTTCATTTTAGAGGTACTTTAGTTATGTTATACCACCCATTATTTAATACCTTTTGGTTTTTACAAAAATGTCCTCCCCTACCCTATTAGAAAGAAATCACTCTAACCCTCTCTCGCACCTCTCAAGCCACATTAAATAATCAAAAAACTGTCCAAATAATCTACCAAGATCCCTAATTTTTAAATATAAGCCTCTAATTGAGAGGAAAACCATCCAAGGAAGCTTTTGGTACAAACCAAAAGAATTTACCCGATTAAGAGGTAACACATTCTCTCATGATTTCTAGTTTCATTTCCATTCTCCACTACCTATAATATTCTAATTATATCACTATATAACAAAAACAGTATCCTTTATATAATAGTATTTTTTTATACTAATGGTTCAACCAAAAATTACACACACCTCCATATAATGGGAAACAAACATATTGTTTCTATGTATGGAAAAATTATGCCTCGTGAAATGATGATTGTTCAATTTCCCCTTACCAGCTATCATGGGGTCCATTATAATGGGAACACTCTTTATATGTTTTATATATGATATTTAATATTAATTTATTCTTATTTCTTTTTATAATACATATATTTAATACTTCCCATTTTACAAAAACATTGTTTGAGTAACTGTGGACTACCATCCCATCAAAGTGACGTGATTCGTTCACAAGTTACATGGAATGTATAAATGAATGGTTATAATTAAACATAAGTGACTAAAAAAAATAAATAATATATTCATTACATAATTATAATTATGTATATATATATATATCATCTCTTTTATTACCCTTTCACACACATTAAAAGAGATAACATCGTTCATGGACGTGTGGACTACCGCCTCCTCGACATGATGCGATTAATTTTACATCACAAAATTATATATATAGGTATCTATGATTAAATAATATTGTATATATTATGTAATTATCTTTATGGAAATATTTGAGTTACTTACCTTTTTCCCACAACAATCATATAAAAATGGGAAATTTTACTCACGCATACATATGACCTACCATCTCCATGATTGTAACATTCGCTCATTTTCCTAACCATATTTAATGATTTATTTTCAAAGTTTGATTGACATAAAAATATGATAATTATTTCTTTGTTATTATTCTGGAGATTTTATATAATGACCCCTTTGACCATAGTTGACCAACAATAGTTGTTTTGACACACAAACTGAATTTGGTAAAAAAACCCAACGTAAACTTAATCGTTTAAGTTGTGTACACAAAATGGTTAAAAGTGAAATAAAAGTAATTATAAATATAAAAAATACTATTAAGAAGGTATAAAATTAACATAAATTTATTGTACATGAAATTAAAGGACGTTCACCTGAAAGGAAACACAAGGTAATGAGATTTCATCTCACTTTTAATTTCCATGAGATACAAGTTATATTCAACACTATTTAAATTTTGTGGTGTATGTACTAACATGATTGTATTATATACATATTATACATAAATATAAAAAAAATTACATATCCATTTTATAATCCTTCTCCCATGGGGTTTAAAATTCAAAAGTTACCAAATCTGAAAAATGTTTTGTCTTAATTTTCCTTCTTTGAACCCATGTCTTATTATGCACCTAAACTCCTTTCTGAAGTGTATATATTTCAATTTTACATGACATATCATGAATATAAATATTTTCATGATATTATATTCTTCATATAATTTCCCGTTCATACATGAAGAGTATGATCTCAATTACCAAGTTATAAGAGTTTACTGAGACAATCTCATTGCTTTTTCGAGATTGCTTATGTTTATAATTCTTTTGATGAAATATTCTGATTTATTTCTAAACCTTTTCCTATTTCATTTCATGATATAATCATTTATTATTATCATTTTATACTCTTTGGTACATATCATAGATAATAAATGGATTCTAAGAAAGCCCGACTTTACCCTCTCTTCGGTAAGAAATATATTCAAAACCATGTTTCCTAGAAAGGGTTTGTAAGAATATTATTCCATTCCCATATAATATTTAAAATACTTTTTTTAACTTTCTTTCTTTTAAAAATCTCTTAAAATTAATCTTCTTTTCTCTTTACCAATGATTCATTTTCCACCCTTTTACAGTACAAAGGGAATATTCTTTTTACATCACATGACATGTATGGATTTATCCGTCATCATTTATTTGAAGCATCCTTATAAAGTTCAAAAGGAGTATTTTAAAAATATACTTAAAAGGGATTTAAAATGAAAATTATTTACAAAATGTTTTTTAAAAGCATAGGATATTTTGCATAATAATATTTTTAAAATTTATTCTTTTATTCCATCAACGACATCAACCCTCTATTTTACTTCGCTCAAGATTTTTTTTATTGATATGATCCTTATTCTTCCTCTGGATAGTTTATTATTTATTTGTACAAGGATAATATTCAAACTCACTTCCTTGATTCATTCGTAAATTCTCCTTGAAATGTTCAATTTCATATAATCATTAAGTAGTGAGTTTCTCATAATTATCCATATCATTTATCATGGATTTTACTATTTTCTAAAACATATACCATTTTAAATTTAATGTTTACTTTGATATTTGTTTGATTAAATGATGTATTATTAACAAATCCATATTATTTATTCAATATGGATATTCGATATGGATTATTATTTATTTGATTATTCAATATAAGGAATGCTTTGGACAAGTAATATATGGGTTGGGGACCATTTAAGGGAATCCCTAAGGGTTGGGGAATGGTGAATGAAATTCCCTCGATGTGTCGGTTGTCTCATGAGTCAAAATAGTTTTCTAGAATCCTTATATGGGTTTTTAGACAATATCTAAACCATCTTGTGAAATGTCTTGACGGTTCTGGTTCCCTGTACCTAGGAAACTTGGACCCCAATAATTAAGCATTTCTTTCATATTAGTTTTAGTTGTTAATAATCCATGAAATTTTGTGTTGACATATCTATGGACACAAATCATTTCTAGTAACTTAATTTCCATATTTAATATTCTCATTGATTCATTATTTATTCTTCTATATTTTTTCCTTACTGAGTATTTGATCTTACCCTTATTATGTTTCCCTACCCAAGAATCCATGAATCATAATATGAAATATATTACTGAATATACTGGATGTATTAGAGTTATCCTTGAAGTTATTTATTTGTTTTTAAGAAAAAATATGTTTTAATTAGTGTATCCATTTTTAATGTAATTATCATTTATGTATCTGGTTTTCCAAGATTACTAAACTGATTGGTCCTTCAGGGATTTATTTTTTATAGTCATGCTAATTTAATTGATAACAGACATCAGATCTATGATATCTTGGGATGTGTGGCTATATTTTTTATCAAAGGATGTTTAGAAACAACCTTGAAAAATAGATTTATAAAACATAGATTAGGGAGCACAACCCAGTGATAGACATTGAGGATAAGTGTAGAAGAACATCCAAGAATTTTGGTAGAGTAAAGATTATGTGGTAATTCCTAAAAATACATTCTTATCTAGATACTACAAGTGGAAGTGGTTCTAGCACAGATATACCTAGGAATAAAAACTGTGACAAGGTGTTCCGGGACCGACTCAGGTTGACCTGGTACACAACAACCGACCTTAATGGGTACCGAGTTTGACACACCTAGGGGATATGATTATGATAAAACATATTTTATTTAACTACCATTATGAAGGATTTATAAGTAATTATTTCCCTAAAGTATCCAAAGTTTATGGTTCTAGGATTTATGATGCATGAATTTATGTTATGTGTTATACCATGTTTAGAGTTATAGTAAGTTCAAAATTTTATGATCTAATCTAGTATATGGAAATGTTTAGAAATGGCACCTAGTAGAAGAAATGATAACTCCACCAATGCACCTGATACAAATAGTGAGAAGGATCATATCATTCATGGTCTTAAGCCAAAATTTCTAATTGAAATAGTATCCCATGTATTCTCATCATATGATAAAATAGTACCATGATTTAATAAGATAAGTAAATAATTATCTAAGTACCATGGATTTTAAGGGAAGAAGAATATGGTAGAGAAAAATATGGATAAAGGGAAGAAGGGAAAGAAGGATTTCCCCACATGTGATAACTCTAGAAAGAATCACAATGGTAAATTATTGAAGGGAATGCGAGTTTGTTATAAGCATGGAGAAAAAGGACAACATGTTCATGATTTCAAGGGTAAGAAAAAGGTTTCCAATATTCAATGCTTCCAATATAAGAAAATTGGACAATATGCGAATCAATGTCCCATGAGTCAAAGGAATATACCCCACACATTTCTATTGGATAGTGAGAAAGTTATGATACTCCCAAAGATGAGGAGGAATGATTAATATGCTTGTTCAATAATTATTTCACTTGAATATTTTATTAGAAATTTACTAGTTATAAGAATTATGGAATATATTAGGATTTTACTACAATACTTTTTCATTAAATATTTGAGATCATATTATAGATGGTACCATGAAAAGTTATTCAGCAAAATGTTACCATTTTCAAAAAATACATGATTAAGGAAACAAATACCTTAATATATTCCTAATATGAAGATAATGATTAAGAAATGACCTATTATATGAGTAATAACTACATTGGAGCTTATTAATGACTTGTATACTAGTGGTATATAATATCATTGACGGAGTTTACAAAATTTTTGAATTTATACAATATATCCAATAAAATGTGTCTTGCTTAAGGAAAAAAGGTAGAATGCATGTTTCCAATAAGGTTTTATAGTAGTTAGAGTTATTACCATATTTCAAAAGGATACATGATGAAGTTATTTAAATGTTTGGAATGTGTAAATTAAAAGATGTTTTATGTTGATTAAAGGCTAATGATATGTTCACTTTGGAAGTTAAATGACTTTCATTCAGAAGTGATTGAGTCATAATCTATTGGAAAAGTTAACCGTTTACAAAATTGTTTAATATTATCATTGGATGAGATTTTAGATGGTAATTTATTACTTCACTAAATGATGTATCATGCTCTAAGAGATGAAGTATAAATAGGTCAAGGTGTAATCAAAGGAAAATATTATTTTTTAAAGAAATATATATTTACTTATATTATTATGGAGTGAAAGAATTTCTTAACTATATAAAAAATGGTTTTGAAACAAAAATTTTGTCCTATTATCATCATTTTTGATGATATTAATGACCTTTATCCAGACGTATGATTTATGGTCATGTGGGCTACAACTTTCATCTAAACATGTTCTCTAGCACTCTCTATTAGAACTAGATTATAGGATTTTTCTATAATATCTAGGTTTACATTTTCCACCTACGTTCTCCTAAAATTGAACCAAGTTTTTTGAAAATTGATCTTTCCTTTCTCTCTTATTAAGAATATGTGGTATTAACCCTTTTTATAATGTGGGTCTTTCAATAATAGTTTATATTAAATCTCTTGACTATAGATATCATGTTTAAATTACGAGGACATTATTTAATTATGGCGAGGAGAATGTGAAACCCCAAAACATTATAATATTTTCCTTTTAGAATAAATTTATATTTTTTGGAAGTATTTATTCACAATGTTAAACTTATGCAACATACGAAACTGAAATAACTTGTGTTACACGCAAGGCTGAGTTTTTCCACCTTTTAACGGTGAACCTATATTAATAATACATTTTGAAACTTTTATAAATTTTATTTTTAAAAATAAAAACATTTTTAATTCAAAATTTCTAAATTATATTATGGTTAATTTTTGGGAATTTTCTGAGAATGTTCATTTTTTCATAAAGTGTGAAAATTACATCAATTTAGTTAAAAAGTGCCTTTTCATTTTAATAATTATTAATGATTTTTTTGTTCAAATTTTTTAGATTCACATTAGATAAATTATACTTCTATTTAAAAAATTATTTTCATTAAAAACAATTTTACTTTGAAATTGAATATAAAAACATAATAAACTTTTGAACAATTTCTACTATAAAAACCCATTATTTTTCCCCATCCACGGGATTTGCGTTAATCTTCATTTTCTCACTTTTGTGATTTCAATTTTTAAAATCTAAAATAAAAAGATGTAATTAGTATTATAATTGTTGTGTTATAAGATAAACTTCATTTTTTGACCAAAATGATTTGTGAATGTGATTAAAATTAATTACGGTGATTAAGGTATGATTAAGCTTGATAAGGAAAAAAATCCTTAATATTAAGGAAAAAATGACTTGGAAACTTTCACTAAAGCCATTGGATTCCAATAATTTTACCATGTCCCCATTTGGTTCTAAATTTATTGGTTATTAGTATATTATTAATGGGAAGTTCCATATATAATAGGTTAAGTAAGGGAAAAGACAAAAATGGAAATTCCATTACCTTTAACATTTATAAAATTTTGAGATATGTACAAAAAAACATGCTTAGGTTATACATATACATTTTTAATATCGTTTTTTAATTTTTATCATAATAACTTAACTATAAGTTTTAAATATTGGTGATTTACATAAAATTCTTAATAAATACCAATATTGGGATTTTTTAGTTAATAATTAATTGAAAGAAATGATACTATAAATATTAGAAGTGAAGTTAATTGATTGAATTATAGTATTTGTTTATTTTTTGTAGATTAATATGTCATGTTAAAAACCTATAAAACCAATATATTTTAATTCCAATATAGTATTGATATTTTAAAATTAATATTAAATAAATAATTTCAATATTGACGTTATTGTTATTTTATGATAAATGAATCTTATTAAATGAATTAAATTAATAAAAATCATATATTATGAAAATTTACTATTAATTTTTATTAAATATTAAATATGGTCTATTAATGGACGAATTTATATTTTATAATTATCATATCGTCCCATATAATGTAAAAACATTTCTAATATGGTCTGGGTTCAATCAGTGTTTTAGCGAGTCACATGTGCTTGTTATAAAATCTATTTCCAAAAAACATGGGAATTTTATTTTATAAAGTAAATATAATATTAATAATTATTTGTATCTATATTTTATAATAAATTTAAATTTAATTTAGTCTTAATGGTTAAATTAATTAGATTAAAAACTGGATGCTTTAATAAAACCAAAAATGATAAAAATTTCGAAATCTTAGAAGTTAAGGGACTAAATTATTAAAATTAAAATATTTTTGTGCAGATGATTTTTTATAGACCAAAAATCTCCTTTAATACATTATTTTTTTAATTTTGGAGTCACTTTAGGTATGTTATACCATCCATTATTGAATACCTTTTGGTATTTACAAAAGTGTCATTCTACCTCCACTATAAAAAGGAAAGCACAATACCCATTACTCACAACTATCAAGCCACATTGGATGATCCAAACTCTATCCAAATAGCCTCCAAAAATCCATCAAATATACCTATAAGAATAACCTTGGGAAGAAAACTATCCAAGTAAGCTTTTGGTACAAACCAAAAGAATTTACCTGATTAAGAGGTAATGCCTTCTCTCATGCTTTCTAGTTTCATTTACATTATACACTCATATAATCTTCTTATTTTTTGATTAAATAAAAAAACGTATCCTCAAAATACTAAGAGGTTTTTATACTAAGGTTTCTACCTACACTTACACACATATCCATCAAATTGGAAATGAACATACTGTTTCTGTGTACGGTGAAATACTATCTCACAAAATGATGATTTTTCAATTTTCCCCTACCACCCATCATAGTGGCAATTAAAATGGGAACACTATTTATATATGTTATATGATAGTTAATGTAACACCCCAAGCTTCCACGGTACGTTTCCCTTCGAATAATGCGATAGCGTGTGTTGTACGCAACCTCGAGTTCTAACACACACCACAACTAATTAAACTAGCCGTTGTGAATATTAATACCTACTTTTTGAAATCATATATATTTTATATTTCAAAATGGACTTCATTTTTGGATTCGGAATATCGAAATTATCCTAGGGTGAAATTTTGGTACTTTTCGGATAACTTTTATATTTTGATGAATAGTGAAAATTACTAAATTTTAATTAAAAACAACTTTTTTAATCAAAATAATTAATAGTGATAAATTATGAATTTGAGTGGTTTTAAAGTATATTTAGAATATATTTTTACTATTTAATATAATGTTGGTCATTGGACATAATTTTACAATTAAACCGAACATAAACAAGTGTCAATCTTTTGATAGTTATTATCTCTTAAAAACACGCTTTTTGTTTTGACAGCGGGAATTAATTTTAAATTAATTTCTGCCACTTCTGTGTTTTGAATTTAGAAAAATGGATTCCATATTTGGAATCAGGATGTTCAAATTATGTGAATAGGTAACTTTTATTTTTAGACATTTTGAATAATTACTGCGGTAAATATTTTATTTACCATGGTTAAGGGTAAATCCGGTAAATAAGGGTTAAAAAAAAATAATATTATAATAATACTAAATTACCCTAAAACGTGTCTTAACCCTATTGGTTGATACATGGTCGACCATGGGCATCTTTGGGTCTATTTTGGGACCCCATGGATCCACTTGTAAGTGATAATGACACATTATATTAATAAAGCTTAAATAAAAATAAAAATGGCATAAGCTTACATCTTTTAGAAGAACAATTTTTACATAGGGTTATACATGTTGGATTTTCGATTATAAATATTAATTAGAAAGATAAAAATATTTCCTACATAATGATATTTTATTTATAATTTTTAGACATTAAATAATTTATTTTATTTATGACACAATGATGATGCAGTAATTACTATAATAGTGAAAAATTAAAATAATTGATATTATAAATACCCAAATAAATATAATATGAAACTTTTAATGAATTAAACTAATTTTATAGCATAATATGATATATTAGGATTGATTTAATTGACTTTTTTTGAAGTAATCAATCTGTTATGAGTTTCACAAAAATCAACTATGGAATAGTGTCAAAATTGACATAAAAGAGTTCTTAAAACAAATATTATATTATTAATTGATATTAAATTCCTAAAAATCTAAGGTTCGGCAAAGAGACTTATATTATGATAGGTTAATTATTAATGGACCACTTGGGGGTCGCTTGGATGTATATAGTAAGTTTATTAACCATATTATATAAAAATACAAAGAGACATTGTAAAAGTGAAACTAATTAACTTAGAGTTAATACTTAAAGATAAGGTTAATATAAGTACCCAAACCTGTCTAAATTCTATTGGATGAGTTGTTTTCGACCTATCCCCACCTCATACTTGAATAGTCAACTTTGGAGCCTTTGGAAACCGAATATGAATTTATTATAAATTAATATTTCTAGCTTTTCCAAAGGTGCCCCTCACCCCTCTTATAAAAGGGCACTCCTCCTTCTCTTTTCCTCACACCTCTAAAGCCACTTGGCTCGTCCAAACTCTACCCAAATAAGCTCCCCACATCCCTCTCCTCCTCCTTGAAGCTTCCCCTTAGGCAGAAAGCATTTCAAGAAGTCCTTTGGTTCCAACCAATGTGAGTTACCTAAATTAAAGGTAACGATTTCTCTTAAATTATTTTCATTTATTTTGCTTCTTCAACCCCCAAAATCTTTTTATTTCCTTTCTTTTGTAACAACACCAGTATCCACAATATACTAGGATGTTGTTATAAGAAGGATTCAAACTACACATACACACAACTCCATCTAATGGATGATGAACATAATGTTTCTGTGGATGGCAAACTAACGCCTCACGAAACGATGATTGTTCAAATACATCTTACCACCTCTCATGGTGGCCATTATGATGGCACTGTAATTAAATATGATATTAATGATATATATTTTATATATAAGCTTCTGTAATTCCATTTTATTTCATACCATTATTCGTTTCATGTTGTATATACATACGATAATTTCATTTGAGGAAGTGCGGACTACCGCCCCCTTAAAATGATATGACTCGTTCATACCACACATGGAACGTATAAAGGATGGTGTTAATGAACTTAAGCAACATATATAAAATATTATATTATACTGGAATAGTAATATACCTATGTATCATTTGGATTTGATTCTTTTAAAATGAAAATCAAATGGAAGTAGCGTTCGTGCGTACGTACGGACTACCGTCTCCACGAACGCGATAAGATTCATTCTCCATCATATACATTCAAGTATTATTCTCATTTTAGGGTTAAAAATAATGTTAATATCATTCTGATTATGAATAAGATATAATCTATCCATTAAAAACATGTCTTACGTAACCAAACATTTAAGAAGAACGAATCGATTATCACCCGAAACGACGATAATACTAAGATATTATTAATAAAGCAATGTTAAAAGATCATATATGATATCATATTAATGTATATGATTCTTGTATAATTTAATAACAATTATTTCACCATTATACAGGAGGTTAACCTACCCCAACAAAGGAAAAGTACAAGGTAAGGGTTACTTCACAATCTCTTCATTATTCGAGGTTGTTTATACGTAATAATCTACTGGGATCTCTTTATCATCCACATCCATGTTTCTTAAAAATGTATTTCAAAACATTTTTACTATTTACAAGAATATGGGTTAAAGTCATTTATACCCTTGTTTGACTTTTTATTAGAGGTTTATAAAGGAATCTTTCCGTCGTTTTCAAAACAAGGTCCTTTTTAACCTTTTCAACAGAATTGAGGTAAGAATGTTTTTTTTAACTTATATGGCGGGTGCGGTTATTTTCCGCCGTTATAAAATCATCGAAGCTTTCCATACAAGCTTATAAGAATATTTTCAAAGAAAATGTTTTATTTTATATGGATCTTAAATGATTTCAAAATAAAAGGAGATACTTCTTTAAAAATAATTTTGATTTCATCTATGTCAACATCCTTTGATGGATTTTAAGATTATTTGAAGTTGATTTATTATGATACAAAACTTCTATATTGTATTGAAGGTTTTGTGATATGTTTGACTGTGGATGTGCTATTTTTATACCATTCATAGTTTATGGTGAAATTATTGACATTTCGTATGCTAGTTTTAATACGAATGTTTATGTTATGTTTAAACCTTTTCATATGGGAATGCATTGGACTTAATAAGTGACGGGTGGAGCCCGCTATAGCTCCTCGATGCATCGGTAGGTCTCATGAGACAAACTAGTGTCTTGGCACAAGGCCTTGACAAAATCTTATTTGTAGTCTTGGCACGAGGCCTTGGCTATGTGGTTATGATAGTCTGGCATTATGCATTCCAACATTATGAAAGTGGTTATTGATTTTTGCATGTGATTATTCGATTAGTAGAATATCCATGTGAATAAGTAAATGGCATTATTTCATTTTATTTATGCCATACCATGTTGGAAGTTCATATTTAAAAGGCTTTTGTTTTAGTTATACATTGCCTTAAATGTTTATTCTTATTTATGAAAGTTTCCGCTATATTGTTATCCTTACTGGGCATTTGAGCTCACCCCTTTTCTATGTTTTATTTTTCCCAGGAAGTGAAGAAGTAAATTATGAATGACTTGCAGGGATATTATGAGGGGTTAATAGTGTGGATATGAAGACTTTGTTATTGTAGTAGTTTTTCACTTTGAAATGTAATGTAAAACTTTATGATTATATCTAGTGTTTCCAAGGCTACTAAACCAATCAGTCTTTCGAGATTCGATCTTTCTTGTGATCATGCCAATGTTAGGTAATTAATGCACCGACTCTGAGTAGCTGGGTTCGGGGCGTTACAGTTGGTATCAGAGGAAGTTTAGTACAAACCTTGGAAGCTAGATTTAGATAAACTCTGATTAGAGCATGTAGACCTAAGATGAACTTTGAGGATTAGTATAGAAGAACTTCCTAGAATTTTGGTATTGTAGAGATTTTGTGAGTTTTCCGAGCAATACATCCCTGTCTGGATACGAGCAGGTAGAGGCGGCTCTGGCACAGATGTACCTAGGGGTAAAACCCGAAAACACCGCTTTGAGCTAGACTCGAACGGGAACTGGTGCACAACAACGGGCTTTGCTGCACTCTTGGTTACGACACTCCCGGGGGATATGCTTAGGATAACTCTCATTTTCTTTACAAATAATTATGAAGGGTTTATGAGTATATACTTCCTCAAAGAAAACATTTTTATGATTATGGATTATATCTATAAATAGTTCAATTTATGTTAAGTGTTTTATAAGTATGGGATTATGTAATTTGATCCATAAACTGATCTAGTTTATGCCATTGTTTAGAAATGGTGCCTAGTGGAAGAAATGGAAACCGTATCAATGCACGCACTCCATGTAGGGATTGCCCTCCTGCTCAAGATAATTATAGTGGGGCTGGTGATGCAACTGGTGCTGATCAGCTAATCACCGTACTGGGACAACTTACTCAGGTTATGAATAATAACCTTACCCGTATGGAGCACCCTGATCCGCAGCGTGGAGGATCAATGTTAGATCGATTCATGAGACAACAACCACCAATGTTCAATGGGAGTACAAATCCCTTAGTAGCTGAGCAATGGATATTTTCCCTAGAGAAAATATTTCAGGCTTTGGGGTGTAGTGAAAGGGGAAAAGTTACCATGGCAGTTTACCGCCTCACTGGAGATGCTGATCAATGGTGGTCATTGATTCAAAACATGAAGGAAGATGATGAAGTATCAAACATGGAATGGATGGAGTTCAAAGATCTGTTTTTAGAAAAATACTTCCCTCGCGACCATCGAGCAGATATGGAAAGGCAATTTCTGAGTCTGAGACAAAAGGAGGACGAGAATGTCACAAAGTATGAGGCTAACTTTACAAGGTTAGCGAGGTACGCTGGTGATTATATTCGTAACCCAAGAAGTAAGATTTATCGTTTCTTTGATGGTTTAAAACAATTTCTCCGTCGAGCGTTAGTCTCACAATCCTTTTCATCGTACGAAGACATTGTCTCATGTGCTATCAAGACCGAAAAGGAATTCTCTAAGTCTTATGACTTTAAAGCAAAGCAAGAGAAGAAGAGACCTGCTGATCAATCTGGGAATGGAAATAAGGGGAATGAGGGAAAGGTTGAATATCCATCTTGTGGTAAATGCGGGAAGAAACATCCTGGTACTTGCTTGAAGGGAATGGGAGTCTGTTACAAGTGTGGTGAAAAAGGCCACCAAGCTCATGATTGCAAGGGGAAGAAGGAAGCTACCAACGTTCAGTGCTACAATTGCAGGGAGATGGGGCATTATGCAAATGCATGTCCTAAGCGTCAGGGGAACTTACCTCAGAAAAGGCCAAGGGATCAAGGCCAGGCTTATGCTATCACTACTGCTGAGGTAGAAGCTCCGAAAGACGTGGTGGCAGGTAATTTAATGGTTTCCTCAAGTTTAGCAAATGCATTATTTGATTCTGGATCATCGCATTGTTTCATATATTCCCAGTTTGCTAAGAAAATTAGATATTTCCAATTTGATTTAATAAGGGAGTTGTCAGTTAAAACTCCTAAGGGAAGTATCGTTGCAACAAAGTTTTGTGAATCAGTCCCCATTAGAGCACATAAATTTTCTTTATCTGCTGATTTCATCGTCATACCTATGATTGAGTTTGATATAATCCTCGGTATGGACTGGCTTTCGGACTATGATGCGAAGATTTATTGTAAGAAGAAAGAGGTTACGATTCTTGATGATAATGATAAGGAACACCTTATTTTTAGAGCAGAATCATCACCACCTAATTCTTATTTAGATCCACCCCAAGTAGCTCAACTTAATTCAATTATTGGGGAGGAAGAGAATGAAATAACTGCGGGTGAGGAAAGGAATGTTCAAATAGAGGATGTACCTGTTGTGAAAGAGTTTGTAGATGTATTTCCGGAAGATTTACCTGGACATCCTCCAGAACGAGAAGTAGAGTTTTCCATTGATTTAATTCCTGGATCAAGGCCTATATCAAAGACCCCGTATAGAATGGCCACTGTAGAATTAGTCGAACTAAAGAAACAACTAGAGGAATTGAGTAATAAGGGATTTATTCGCCCTAGTGTTTCTCCATGGGGAGCCCCTGTTCTTTTTGTTAAAAAGAAAGATGGATCTATGAGGATATGTATCGACTACAGGGAGATCAATGCTATAACGATAAAGAACAAGTATCCCCTACCTCGTATTGATGATTTATTTGACCAACTGCATGGAGCTCAATACTTTTCAAAGATTGACCTTCGATCTGGATACCATCAGTTGTGTGTGAAGAAGGAAGACATTCCGAAAACAGCATTTCGAACCAGGTACGGGCATTACGAGTTTACTGTAATGCCGTTTGGATTGACTAATGCACCCTCTGTATTCATGGATCTAATGAATAGAGTTTTCAAGGAGTATCTCGATGAATTTGTGGTGGTATTTATTGATGATATCTTGGTATACTCCAAAACCTACGAAGATCATGAAAATCACTTGCGCATTATCTTGAAGACTCTGAGGAGACATGAATTATATGGAAAGTTTAGCAAGTGTGAATTCTGGATTCAGGAGATTTCTTTTCTTGGCCATATTGTCTCAAAAGATGGAATCTCTGTTGATCCTTCTAAGACCAAGGAAATCCAAGAATGGCCAGCACCTACGAGTATAACTGAGGTACGTAGTTTTATTGGTTTGGCAGGTTATTATCGACGTTTCGTCCAGAATTTTTCCCGATTGGATAACCCATTAACGAAGCTCACACGTAAAGGGGTTAAATTTGTTTGGACAAAAGAGTGTGAAGAATGTTTCGAAGAACTGAAGAGAAGATTAGTCAATGCTCCTATATTGACTCTACCATCGGGGAATGATGGGTTCGTTATTTATAGTGATGCATCAAAGAAAGGACTTGGTTGTGTCCTTATGCAGAATGATAGAGTTATTGCCTATGCATCACGACAGTTGAAAATTCATGAACAAAACTATCCTACTCATGATCTTGAGTTAGCAGCTGTGATCTTTGCTTTGAAGATATGGAGGCACTACCTCTATGGTGAAAAATGTGAGATTTATACTGATCACAAGAGTTTGAAGTATATTTTCTCACAAAAAGAACTCAACATGAGGCAAAGGAGATGGCTTGAATTACTCAAGGATTATGATTGTACGATACACTACCACCCGGGGAAGGCAAACAAGGTGGCAGATGCTTTGAGCAGAAAAGACCATGGAGTTTTGAACATGATGAGAATTGAAAGGGATCGAATTTTCATGGATCTAGTGAAGATGGACATGGGAATAACCAGGGAAGGTGAAACATCAATGCTTTTTCAAATGGTTGCCAAACCATCTTTACTAGAAAGGATTAAGAGTTCCCAGACCGATGATGAAGAATTTCAGAAGAAGATTAAAGCTGTGAATGATGAGAGATTGAGAGACTTTGTGTATGAAGATGGAATTTTGAAATTCGGGAAGAGACTTTGTGTTCCCAATATACCTGATCTAAAAAGGGAATTGCTGGATGACGATCATAGTTCCAATTTCTCTATACACCCTGGGAGCACCAAAATGTATAGAGATTTGAAGGAACATTTTTGGTGGGACAACATGAAGAGGGAGATTGCTGATTTTGTGTCAAGATGTATGGTTTGTCAACAAGTCAAAGCTGGAAGGCAACAGCCTGGAGGAGTCATGCAACCTCTTCCCATACCGGAGTGGAAATGGGACAATATTACGATGGACTTTGTCATGGGGCTACCAAAGAATCCTAGAAGGAACGATGCAATATGGGTTATTGTTGATCGTCTTACCAAGTCAGCACATTTTCTTGCTATAAGAGAAGATCTACCCCTGGAACGTCTAGCAAGACTATATATTAATGAAGTTGTGAGACTTCATGGAGTACCCTTATCAATTGTTTCTGATCGTGATCCCCGTTTTACTTCAAGATTTTGGAAAAGTCTTCAGAAATCCCTGGATACTGAACTTCATTTGAGCACTGCTTACCACCCTCAGACAGACGGACAATCAGAACGGACTATTCAGACCTTAGAAGACATGTTGAGATCTTGCTCACTTGATTTTCAGGGTATGTGGGATCAATATTTACCACTGGTAGAATTTTCTTATAACAATAGCTTCCATTCGAGTATCCAGATGGCACCATATGAAGCGTTATACGGAAAGAGATGTCGTACACCAACCTGTTGGGATGAAGTTGGTGAAAGAAAACTTGTAGGCCCAGAACTGGTGGAGGAAATGGTGGAAAAGGTGAAGGTAATCCAAAATCACATTAAAGCGGCTCAAAGTAGGCAGAAGAGCTATGCCGATAATCGAAGGAAGAATTTGGAATTTCAAGTCGGTGATCATGTTTTCCTGAAGGTATCTCCGTGGAAGGGAGTCATACGTTTTGGTAAGAAAGGTAAATTGAGTCCCAGGTACATCGGACCTTTCGAAATTCTAGAACGAATTGGGGCTGTAGCTTACCGATTGGCAATGCCGCCAAGTCTCTCCAAAGTTCACGATGTGTTCCACGTATCTCTGTTGAGGAAATACATGCCTGACCCAACGCATGTACTCACCTATGAAGATTTAGAACTGGAACCCGATCTGTCTTATTGCGAAGAGCCCATCAAGATTCTTGATACGAGAGAACAAGTGCTGAGAAACCGGACGACGCGTCTGGTAAAAGTTTTGTGGAGGAATCATAAGATGGAAGAGGCAACGTGGGAACCCGAGGAACTTATGATGAAGAACCACCCGAGTCTTTTTATGCAGTAATACCCTAGAAATTGTGAGGACGCAATTATTTGAAGGAGGGGAGAATGTAACACCCCAAGCTTCCACGGTACGTTTCCCTTCGAATAATGCGATAGCGTGTGTTGTACGCAACCTCGAGTTCTAACACACACCACAACTAATTAAACTAGCCGTTGTGAATAGTAATACCTACTTTTTGAAATCATATATATTTTATATTTCAAAATGGACTTCATTTTTGGATTCGGAATATCGAAATTATCCTAGGGTGAAATTTTGGTACTTTTCGGATAACTTTTATATTTTGATGAATAGTGAAAATTACTAAATTTTAATTAAAAACAACTTTTTTAATCAAAATAATTAATAGTGATAAATTATGAATTTGAGTGGTTTTAAAGTATATTTAGAATATATTTTTACTATTTAATATAATGTTGGTCATTGGACATAATTTTACAATTAAACCGAACATAAACAAGTGTCAATCTTTTGATAGTTATTATCTCTTAAAAACACGCTTTTTGTTTTGACAGCGGGAATTAATTTTAAATTAATTTCTGCCACTTCTGTGTTTTGAATTTAGAAAAATGGATTCCATATTTGGAATCAGGATGTTCAAATTGTGTGAATAGGTAACTTTTATTTTTAGACATTTTGAATAATTACTGCGGTAAATATTTTATTTACCATGGTTAAGGGTAAATCCGGTAAATAAGGGTTAAAAAAATAATATTATAATAATACTAAATTACCCTAAAACGTGTCTTAACCCTATTGGTTGATACATGGTCGACCATGGGCATCTTTGGGTCTATTTTGGGACCCCATGGATCCACTTGTAAGTGATAATGACACATTATATTAATAAAGCTTAAATAAAAATAAAAATGGCATAAGCTTACATCTTTTAGAAGAAAAATTTTTACATAGGGTTATACATGTTGGATTTTCGATTATAAATATTCATTAGAAAGATAAAAATATTTCCTACATAATGATATTTTATTTATAATTTTTAGACATTAAATAAGTTATTTTATTTATGACACAATGATGATGCAGTAATTACTATAATAGTGAAAAATTAAAATAATTGATATTATAAATACCCAAATAAATATAATATGAAACTTTTAATGAATTAAACTAATTTTATAGCATAATATGATATATTAGGATTGATTTAATTTACTTTTTTTAAGTAATCAATCTGTTATGAGTTTCACAAAAATCAACTATGGAATAGTGTCAAAATTGACATAAAAGAGTTCTTAAAACAAATATTATATTATTAATTGATATTAAATTCCTAAAAATCTAAGGTTTGGCCAAGAGACTTATATTATGATAGGTTAATTATTAATGGACCACTTGGGGGTCTCTTGGATGTATATAGTAAGTTTATTAACCATATTATATAAAAATACAAAGAGACATTGTAAAAGTGAAACTAATTAACTTAGAGTTAATACTTAAAGATAAGGTTAATATAAGTACCCAAACCTGTATAAATTCTATTGGATGAGTTGTTTTCGACCTATGCCCACCTCAGCCTTGAATAGTCAACTTTGGAGCCTTTGGAAACCGAATATGAATTTATTATAAATTAATATTTCTAGCTTTTCCAAAGGTGCCCCTCACCCCTCTTATAAAAGGGAACTCCTCCTTCTATTTTCCTCACACCTCTCAAGCCACTTGGCTCGTCCAAACTCTGCCCAAATAAGCTCCCCACATCCCTATCCTCCTCCTTGAAGCTTCCCCTTAGGCAGAAAGCATTTCAAGAAGTCCTTTGGTTCCAACCAATGTGAGTTACCTAAATTAAAGGTAACGATTTCTCTTAAATTATTTTCATTTATTTTGCTTCTTCAACCCCCAAACTCTTTTTATTTCCTTTCTTTTGTAACAACACCAGTATCCACAATATACTAGGATGTTGTTATAATAAGGATTCAAACTACACATACACACAACTCCATCTAATGGATGATGAACATAATGTTTCTGTGGATGGAAAACTAACGCCTGACGAAACGATGATTGTTCAAATACATCTTACCACCTCTCATGGTGGCCATTATGATGGAACTGTAATTAAATATGATATTAATGATATATATTTTATATATAAGCTTCTGTAATTCCATTTTATTTCATACCATTATTCGTTTCATGTTGTATATACATACGATAATTTCATTTGAGGAAGTGCGGACTACCGCCCCCTTAAAATGATATGACTCGTTCATACCACACATGGAATGTATAAAGGATGGTGTTAATGAACTTAAGTAACATATATAAAATATTATATTATACTGGAATAGTAATATACCTATGTATCATTTGGATTTGATTCTTTTAAAATGAAAATCAAATGGAAGTAGCGTTCGTGCGTACGTACGGACTACCGTATCCACGAACGCGATAAGATTTATTATCCATCATATCCATTCAAGTATTATTCTCATTTTAGGGTTAAAAATAATGTTAATATCATTCTGATTATGAATAAGATATAATCTATCCATTAAAAACATGTCTTACGTAACCAAACATTTAAGAAGAACGAATCGATTATCACCCGAAACGACGATAATACTAAGATATTATTAATAAAGCAATGTTAAAAGATCATATATGATATCATATTAATGTATATGATTCTTGTATAATTTAATAACAATTATTTCACCATTATACAGGAGGTTAACCTACCCCAACAAAGGAAAAGTACAAGGTAAGGGTTACTTCACAATCTCTTCATTATTCGAGGTTGTTTATACGTAATAATCTACTGGGATCTCTTTATCATCCACATCCATGTTTCTTAAAAATGTATTTCAAAACATTTTTACTATTTACAAGAATATGGGTTAAAGTCATTTATACCCTTGTTTGACTTTTTATTAGAGGTTTATAAAGGAATCTTTCCGTCGTTTTCAAAACAAGGTCCTTTTTAACCTTTTCAACAGAATTGAGGTAAGAATGTTTTTTTAACTTATACGGCGGGTGCGGTTATTTTCCGCCGTTATAAAATCGTCGAAGCTTTCCATACAAGCTTATAAGAATATTTTCAAAGAAAATGTTTTATTTTATATGGATCTTAAATGATTTCAAAATAAAAGGAGATACTTCTTTAAAAAGAATTCTGATTTCATCTATGTCAACATCCTTTGATGGATTTTAAGATTATTTGAAGTTGATTTATTATGATACAAAACTTCTATATTGTATTGAAGGTTTTGTGATATGTTTGACTGTGGATGTGCTATTTTTATACCATTCATAGTTTATGGTGAAATTATTGACATTTCGTATGCTAGTTTTAATACGAATGTTTATGTTATGTTTAAACCTTTTCATATGGGAATGCATTGGACTTAATAAGTGACGGGTGGAGCCCGCTATAGATCCTCGATGCATCGGTAGGTCTCATGAGACAAACTAGTGTCTTGGAACAAGGCCTTGACAAAATCTTATTTGTAGTCTTGGCACGAGGCCTTGGCTATGTGGTTATGATAGTCTGGCATTATGCATTCCAACATTATGAAAGTGGTTATTGATTTTTGCATGTGATTATTCGATTAGTAGAATATCCATGTGAATAAGTAAATGGCATTATTTCATTTTATTTATTCCATACCATGTTGGAAGTTCATATTTAAAAGGCTTTTGTTTTAGTTATACATTTCCTTAAATGTTTATTCTTATTTATGAAAGTTTCCGCTATATTGTTATCCTTACTGGGCATTTGAGCTCACCCCTTTTCTATGTTTTATTTTTCCCAGGAAGTGAAGAAGTAAATTATGAATGACTTGCAGGGATATTATGAGGGGTTAATAGTGTGGATATGAAGACTTTGTTATTGTAGTAGTTTTTCACTTTGAAATGTAATGTAAAACTTTATGATTATATCTAGTGTTTCCAAGGCTACTAAACCAATCGGTCTTTCGAGATTTGATCTTTCTTGTGATCATGCCAATGTTAGGTAATTAATGCACCGACTCTGAGTAGCTGGGGTCGGGGCGTTACAGTTAATATGAATTTATTATTATTCAATTTTATAATACATATATTGAATAATTTCCATTTTATGATAACATCGTTTGAGAATGTGTGGACTACTGCCCCTTCAATGTGATGTGATTCGTTCACAAGTTACATTGTATTTCTAAATGGATGGTTATAATTAAACTTTAGTTACATAAAAAAATCAGTAATATATTCATGAAATAATTATTTTTATTTAAATAATATATATATATATATGTGTGTGTTTATATAAATCACCCCCTTTATTACCCTTGCACACACTTTAAAAGAGATAATGTCATTCATGGATGTGTGGACTGCCGCCTCAACGACATGATGTGATTACTTTTACCTAAAAAAATTATATATATAAAAGTATAAATTATTAAATAATATGGTATTTATTATATAATTATAAATATGGAGAAAATTTAGTGACTTAACTTCTTTCCACAATGATCATCTATAAATAGGAATGTTACTCATGCGTACATATGACCTACCATCTCCATGGTTATAACATTGGATCATTTTAATAACCATGTTTAATAATTGATTTTAAAAGTATAATTGAATTAAAAATATGATAATTATGTTGTGTTTATTATTCTAGAGATGTTATATAATTACCCCTTTCACCATAGTTGACCAATAATAGTTTTTTTGACACATAAACCAAATTTGGTCAAAAGCATCCGACATAAACTTAATTGTTTATGTATTTTATACAACATGGATAGAAGTGAAATAAAAGTAATTATAAATATTAAGAGGTTATGAATTAAGTATAAAATTAACATTAATTTACTATACATGAAGTTAAAGGATGATCACCGGAAAGGAAACACAAGGTAAGGGGATTTCATTTCACATTTAATTTCTGTAAGATACAAGTTATGTTCACCACTCTTTCCTCTTGTGTGGTGTATGTACTTACATGATTTTATTATATTTATATTATAATTAAATTTAATGGTATTCACATATCCATTTTTATATCCTTATTTTATGGGGTTTAAGATTCAAAAGTTACTTAATAGGTAATATGTTTTGTCTCAATTTTCCTTCTTTGAACTCGTGTTTTATATGCACCTAATATCATTTTCAAGGTGCATATATTTTCATTTTACATGATATATCATGAATCTAAATATTTTCATGATATTATAAACTTAATTTAATTTCCCTTTCTTACATGGAGAGTATGATTCCATTTATTGAGTTATAAAAGTTTATTGAGACAATCTCATCGCTTTTTCAAGATTTTTTTGTTTATACTTCCATTGATAAATCCTGATGATCCATATCTCAAGAACACTCATCATTTTCCTTATAATATGGTATTTCATTATATAATTATGTATTGGTACCATTTTATACTCTTTGTTACATAATATAGTTAAGACATTATTTCTAAGAAAACCAGACTTTACCTCTCTTCGGTTGGAAATATATTCAAAACTAGGTTTCCCAGAAAGGGTTTACAAGAATATTATTCCATTCTCCTAAAATATTTTAGTCACATTTTTACCCATTTTTTCTTTTACCAATCTCTTTAAAGTAATCTTCTCGTATCTTTCCAAATGAGGCATTTTCAACCCTTTTACCATACAAAAGTAATATTTTTTACCATATACGACATGTAAAGATTTATCTGCCGTTATATCTTTGAATTTTCCTTATCAAGTTCAAAAGTTTAATTTTTAAAATATATTTAAAATGGATTTTCAATGAAAATAATTTTCAAAATAATTTTGAAAATCATAGGATATTTTCCCCAAGAATAGTTTTAAAAGTTATTCTTTTATTCAATTAAAGAGAACAACCCTATATTTTACTCCACTTGGGATTTTTTATATTGATATAATCCTTATTCTTCTTCTAGATAGGTTATGATTGATTTGTCCAAGGATAATATTCAAATTCACTTCTTTGATTAATTCTTGAAGTCCCCTTGAAATGTTTAATTTTAAATAATCATTGAGCATTGAATTTATCCCAATTACCCTTATCATTTATCATGGATATTAATATTGGCTAGACCATAAACCATTTTACATACGATGTTTACTTTTATAGTGATTTGATTAAATGAGTTATTATTGATAAATCCATACTCATTATTCAGTATGGATATTCAATATGGATTATTATTTATTTTATTATTCAATATGAGGAATGCTTTGGACATGAAATGCATGGGTTGGGGACAATTTAAGGAAATCCCTATGGGTTGGGTACTAGTGAATGAAAGACCAACGATGCATTTCTAGTCTCATGATATGAAATATTTGGATCGCTTCCTTAGATGGGGTTTTACCTGATAGCTAAATATTCTTGTGTATGGTCTTGACAGTACTGATTCCAAGTGCCTAGGAAACATGGAATTAAATAATTAAGCATTGATTTCATATTATTTTTAGTTATTATTCATGAATGAGATTTTACGTTAACATATCTACGGATATATTTAATTTTAGTTCATTATTTAATGACATGTTTTTTAGTTTCATACATTTCCATATTTAATTTTCCTTATCTAGTTTTTTGAATGGAATATATTTCCAATTACTTACCTTTCCATATTGACTATTATCATTGATTCATTATTTCTTCATATATATTTTTCCTTTTTTGAGCATTTGAGCTCACCCTTATTATTTTTCTTTCCACAAAAATCCATGAAGTGTACTAGGAAAGATATATATGAATATACTAGATGGATTATATTTATCCTCAAAGTTGTTTATTTGTTTAGAAGAAAATAAAATATATTGTAATTAGTGTGTCCATTTTTAATACAATTCTCATTTATGTATCTGGTTTTCCAAGATTAATAAATTGATCGATCATTTGGGTCTTGATTACTTGTAAGCATAACATTGTAATTGAAATCATACATCAGATCTAAGATATTTGGGTCTAGGTCACAACAAATTATTCATATATTGAATGATTAGTTTAATTCGTAAAAAATAATACATATTAATAAATATTAATACTAATTTTATAATACATAATTCCAATATTCCCTTAGTTAATCAAATTACATTCATAGATAAACATTGTATGTAGAAATGGTATATGATTTAAGCAATAAGAATAACCATGAAAAAATTAATATAGATATCTACTATGAAATATTTTCATTTGAAATCTAATTTTTCATGAGAAAGTTTATGACCAAAAAATTAATAAGAGGTAATAATGACCATCAATTCATCATGAATATAGTTTTAATATTAAAAACCCAGAATTTTTTAGAATAAAAGAAAATATAAGTGAAATATTTTAAATAAATTTTCGATTAAAAAAATTTATTCAAAAAACATTAAAACATTATAGATTATGAGAAACATTTTAAAACAATTATGGTACCGAGAAAATTCACTAATGCTGAATATGTTAAAAATAAAAATTTCATTTTAATTTCTTTAAAGAATGTAAAAAATGGACCTTTTAGAAAAAATTATAAATATTTACTTCAAATATTATAAAAATTATTGGATATAAGAATATTTATTTAACAAAACATTTGAGTAAATATAAATTAATTTTTTCAAACAATGTCAAAAATCTGTACATGGAAGAAAAATATATCCGATCAAAAACAGAAATTATATGATAGTTTCTGTTAAATATTTATTTTTTTTAATTCAACATAAAAATTATGGAAAAATTAGAATACAATATTGAATCTATTTAAATACCCATAAGATAAGAAAATATATGGTGTTTATGAAAGACATGGTATAAGATTCCTTCAATGAAAATATAAGAAATCCCCCAAAATGAGATCATAAAATAAAATGTTATATATTTGGTAGGATTTAAATTGTATGCATTTGAAAGATTAAACATGAATTGAGACTTAAATTAAAATTAATAAATATTTATCAATTCAATATACATAATTGGGATATTATATACACTATATAAAAAATTGGGGTATAATACCAGACATGTCTCAATGGATTGGAAATTCAGATGAAATCCCTTAAAAAGATTATAAATTTTGATGTGAGAATAAATCAATGAAGGGATTATGTAAAAAAATTAAAATACACATAATAAAAGTTTAAAAATACATTAATCAATCAAATTTCATTTCATCCAAAATCTTGGCATAACAAATTCAATGTAGTAATATAACTCAATGAATATAAATTGAGTTAAGCATCCACTTACCTCACATTTCCACTTAGTTGAATGTGATTTAACCTTCCACATAATAAATATATATTTACTAAAATTATATATTAAAACTATATAAACAATATATTTACCATATTTGATTGAATCATAAAATATTATTAGTTATTTATTAACAATATTTCTTTATTATCATTATTTTGGGTGATAACTTGTTTGTTTTTTCATCAATGTTATGCATCAAAAGTTATGGTCCTTTTCTATTGATCATAGTAATATAATATTTTTAATATTAAAAAATATATTTAAATAACAAATATTCATTCTATATGTGTTTACAGTCATATATGAAAATAGTACATAAAAAATGAATCACATCGCTTTGTGGAGGTGGTAGTCCACTGGTACGCATGTGTGGTGTTTTTATTTTTTAATGGGAGTAAGGTGATGTGGCCTTGTTTTACATAGTTTTGCCACATAATTTTTTCTTAATTTTTAATGATTTAATTAATTATTTAAGCACCTTTTACTAAATAAATTTATTTTTGTATTTATATAATTAAATTTGTTAATTAATCAATTTTTATTATTAATTATGTAATTTTGGTCATTAAATTAATTATTTTAATCTTACTTTACTTTTCTAATTTAATTATTTCTTAATTAGTTTTGTTAATTTTAATCTGTTTACCTCTTAATAATTTAACTTTAATAATAAATAATCATTCAATAATATTATTTTTGTATTAATTAACATAGTCTTTATTTTAATATTTTATCCTTTAATTTAGTTTCCTTAAAATTTATTAACTTCATTAATGAATATGTTTAATCATCCTGCTAATTAATTAAGTTAAACATTTTAGTTTAAATTAAATGAAATAATGCGATTTTAACTTTAAGTATTCACTTAGTTATTAAATTAATTAATTTAGAGTTTTAAAACATGAACTATTAAATTTTATTTATGAAATTAAATTATTAAATAATAACAAATGTTTTTAGTCTAAGGGTGAGACAGACAAGAGATACTAGTGACTTATTTAGTCACCAATGCGATCCTTTTATACTTATTGTAAACCCTTTTATAAATTGTAATTTAAGTTTTTTATCAACTTAGTTTAATAAAAATCCATTTTTTAATTTAAGTGTTATCAATTAATAATTTAAATTATAAGTTATAAAAGTTTAATGTTTAACTATAATTCAGTTTTAATTATCCTTCTTTTAATTCTTAAATTTCAATCTTTGTATTATTGATTTTATGTTTTTAACCAATTAATTATTTTCAATCATTGTATTTAATTAACTTAAGTTTTAATTTTAAATTATTTTTATGCCCTTTTAATTTTTGTGTATCACCTTTAGTTTTATTTATTTATGCTACTGATGTGGATAATTATTTGCATCAGTGACCTTTTATTTTCTGCATCAGTGACCTTTTATTTTCTACATCGGTGACCTTCTATTTTCTTCACCAGTGACCTTTTATTTTATCTACAATGGTGAACTTTTATCCTTAATGATTCTATTTTTATTCATGGTATTGGTGACCCTATAAGTACTGGTAACTCTACCCACAATTTACCAATGCAGTGTATCAGTAACCTTTTATCCACAATGGTGACCTTTAATTGCAACAGTGACCTTTACTCTTCTTTTATTATACCTATCGATAACCCCATGCTTTCAAAATTGTGACCTTTTAATCTTCCGAATTGGTAACATTTATTTTAGCATCGGTGACCTTTTATCATGCCTTCGCTTCCCCTGCATCTCACTGATAGTCACACTCCCCCGTTTCTCACCGATACAGATCCATCACCAACCCGGGCTACACCCCCTTTCCTGCTACTGATCGCCACCGCCATACTCACAATAATTTCCACCACACTCATAGGTGTCGCGAATCCCACACCACATACCAAAAACCCAATCCAATCACACCTAAACTACCATTTCTGGATACGAACTAGAGATTCAACAATCAAGTGGATTAAATCAAATAGACTTGAAGCTCGATTCACACCACCTTGTAGCCAACAGCTGTTGTAGGATATTGTGTCGCTACTGCTGAAGTCGTGTCACAGATGAAGGGTTCTGTTGTTGTGAGATAAGGTCATGCCTTGCATTGAACCAGCCATCACGCCATGGAGGAGCTGAGCTAATCGATTCCATCCCTGCTCTTGGATCCATGGAGCAGAGCCATCACTAGGAAAACCTGAGGTCGGGTCAGAAGATGGCCACCGCTGCTTTGAAGGGTCGTCACTTGTTAGTGTCTTCCACATGAGGAGGTGTCCACTGGGTGAAGCCTCTCCATGCTACTACTGCATTCAATTGGCCTTTGTGTCGCTGTACTTGAGGTCGCAACTTTGGGAAACCGAGGAGGAGGCCAAGCTGAGTTGTGCCGATTTTTGAAGGGTGTCTGGTCACTCTTGAGGAGGAACTGAGCCATGGAGTCCCGCTTGAACCTGAGCCGCTGTTCCCCTGGTGAAGACGCTCCAAAGAGAACCTTCCCCTGAGCTAGGGTTGCGCTAATTTTGAGGGACCGAAATCGTCTCCAATTTTGTTTTTAACTGGAATATTTAGTACACCGTTCGGATCAGAACACGTGTCCGGTTATGTTTTGAGCCATCGGATCGCTCTTCATGGAGATTCATTTGAATCGATTGGCTAGATGGATTTGACCTTGCATTGCATCTTGCGATTCAGGGTCAACTGCTTCTTGGCTGCGACGACGGTGACGAAACCCTGAGAGGCCGCCCAAAAATCCGGTGGTATGGAGACCACAACAACTCCAGCGACTATGGGAACAAAAAAGCCCGAATAATAAAGCGGCTCGGCTGTGACAACGGAAAAAAAACCCTGAGAGGCTGCCCTAAAATACGGTGGTATGACGACCACAACGACTCGAGTGACTACGGGAACAACAATTCCCAAATACTACAGCGGATCGAGTGCGACAACGACGATGAAAGCTTGAAATACTTCCCTAAAATCCAGCAACACGACGACCACAAAGGCATGGTTTTTTTCAACAACTGCTTCACTCCGGAGTGGGTTCATCTCACTGTGCGATAAAGATATTTTTACAAAAGAACAGCAATGTCTGACGAAGGTGGCATAGCATAATTACAGTCAGCTAAATATGTATCTGTATTTCATTTCTATTATGATTTATTATTTAGAAATTTTGTGTTATGAGCTGTTTTCTGTAAATTTTCTCTGTCTAAATTAATTTAGAATTCTATTTTTTGCTGGTGTATCGTTCCTCATTGGACGTTCAAATGCAATTCCCCCTTGATGTTTCTATACATTCCACTTTAACATGTACTAAGTTTTCAATGCAGGTTCCACTTGAAATCATTTTGTAGTGTGGAACTTCCAGTGTTAATTCGAATAGAACTCCTAGTGGAACTCATAGTAGAACTCCCAGTGGAACTCCCACTGGAAGTGCGCCACTCGAAGTTCCACCTGGGACTTCCATTGGAATTTCCAGGTGGACTTCCAGTGGGACATCCAATGCGACTTCCTGTGGGACTTTTAGTGGGATTTTCAAATAATAAATTCAATCATTTTTACAATAAATATTTGTCACAATTTAAATGGATATTTATTTTAATTTTCCACTAAAATTGGCACTGCAACTTCCACTGGAACTTCAAGTGGGACTTCCAGTGGCAGTTCCAGTGGGAATTCTAGTGGCACTTCTAGTGGCACTTCCTGTGGGACTTCGAGTGGGACTTCCAGTGCGACTTCCAGTGGGACTTTCAGTGGAATTTTTAAATAATAAATTCAAACATTTTTACAATATATATGTCACAAATTCAATGCGTATTTGTTTTAAATTTCCACAGAAAGTCCCAATGGAAGTGCTACAAGAAGTCCCATTGGAAGTGACATAGGAAGTGCCATAGGAAGTCCCACTAGAAGTGCCACAGGAAGTCCCACTGGAACTTCTAGTGGAAGTTCTAGTGGCACTTTTAGTGGGACTTGTAGAACTTCCAGTGGCTGTGGGACTTCAAGTGGGACTTTTAGTGGAGTTTTTAAATAATAAATTCAATCATTTTTACAATAAATATGTGTCACAAATGCAATGCTTATTTCTTTTAAATTTCCATAGGAAGTTCCACTGAAAGTCCCACTAGAAGTCCCACTAAAAGTCCCACTAGAAGTGCCACCGGAAGTCCCTAGAAGTTCCAATGGCACTTCCTCTGGGACTATTGGAACTTCCGGTGGCTGTGGGACTTCCAGTGGGACTTCCAGTGGAAGATCCAGTGGATCATCCAGTGGGACTTCCAGTGGAAGTTTGAGTGGGACTTCCAGTGGCCGTCCCTATGGGACTGCCAGTGGCGCTCCTTGTGGCACTTCCAGGGGGCTTCCAATGGGACTAGTGGGACTCCCTCTTGAAGTTCCAGCGGAACTTCCACTGAAGTCCCAATAGAACTTGAACTTTTACTACCTTCTATTTTGTAATTTTCTGGATGACCCCAATAATTCCTTAATTTCTATTTTCAGGTGTGTATTTTAGGTCAAATTTGACCTCCTTATAAATAATTTTACAAGAAATAAAATATCAACTCAAATATGGTCATAGAAATGCTTTGAGAACTACTCTATTTTGGAATATGTTTAAAGCATTCATATCCAATACAGTAACAACATTAGATTGCAAAAAATATGATATTTCTGTTATGTATGTATTGGATAACTACAATCCTTCAACAACTGCTTTCTGTTACGGTGGAGGGGAAATATATTTATCTGAAGCTGATATCCAAAGGACCTTTACAATAACCGAAGGTGAAATAGAACTAGAGGACTCCTACTCGTTCAAACCAACGAAGGCATCATTATATTTACGGAGATTTCAAACTGGTGTCAATTTGTTGACACAAAAGGAAATAAAATCGGACCTTTTGGAAGCAATAAAGGGAGATGAAGAACCTGATCATCTTGACACAACAACACTTCTATGTTTATACACATGTGCAACTTTTTTTACCCTACTATAGGTTCTTACCTAAGTTGGGGTTTTATCAATTTTGTGAATACTTCAAGAGACATGAGAACACTAAAGTGGTCTCGTTCAATACACCAACAGTTGATGAGATCAATTAAAGAATTTCACACGCACTGTGAAAGGATTACGGGGGAAATGATCACTTTACTGGTACAAATTATTATTTATTTTCAATTCAATGTATAATATACTAGTCATATGCTTCTTGTTATTGTAGTATTGGTATTGTGAAGAAAGTGGACTAGTGAAAGGGCATGAACAAGTAGCTAATGCACCATTCACAAAGTGGAGTCTGTCTGATTTTGATGCTTCTTTAATGAAATTGAAGATTCATCAAGTTGCAACTGAAGAGGAGCCAGTAATGGTTTTGGAAGATTCTTTTGGATGGAAGAAAATGGGTATTCCAGAGAAGGATAGAATAAAATTAGAAATAAATGATCCCGCAACGGTTATGGAAGATTCTATTGGACACCAGGGAAAGGGAGAACCAGAGGATGATAGAATTAAAGTTATTGAAAAATAAAATTCATCCCTGAAATGAAAACTTTGTAAAATGGAAGCAATTATTAAAAATAAGACCGAAAAAATTAATAGACTGAAGCAGTTAGTAAGAGAAGGTTGTGCTGAAAAGAGTCATTCAATAAAGGTGGAAACCCGGACAGAGAGTAAAATTGAACCTAAAATGCAGCAAGATCCTTCTGAAAATCCCGCATCTTGCCCCAAAGAAGAACAATAGAAGGAAAGCTAGAAAGTAGGAGCCAGGATTGAGGAGCCTACAAAACAACTACAAGAAGAAGCTGAACAGACAACACTTGTACATCAAAGCAGCCAAAAGACAGAAACCAAGAGTCTCCAAACAAGATCAATGATTAGAAATGTCAAGTCCAGAGTGAGGAAGCAGAAGAAATTAGATTCTGATTTTTAGTATCAAACCCGATACACAAGACGAAGAATAGCAGCATGCCAAAAAACGTCAGCAGAAGAAGCAACTCAGCTTGAAAAACCAATTGACATAGGCTATGTTTCAGTGAAAACAGAACAAAAAAAAGGCTATCAGAGGTCTTTCAGGAATACCTAAATGGGTAAGGTAGAGTAAACGACTACAGAAAAAAGACTACGAGCAGTTGGAAAAGATTCTCCAGATGGAACTAGGCTGGTGTGTCTGCCCTTAATTTCAAGGATTTCAATTAAATTCCCCTGAATTGTATTTGTTTTCTTATACATTATTGTGTTTATAATGTAGTCAATATGTTTGGGAAGCTAAAAACAACTTGTATTCAGTTGTAATAGATGACATTTTCCAACTTTTGACAAAAATCATGACAAGTAGCCGGGTGAGCCTAATTTAAAAAAGCTTATTGTAAAGTAATATTCAATTTGACTCACATCCACCATTGTTTTTTTATTAATATCAGGTTATAGATGCCTATATTCATATTATCATTAACAAGTTCCAAATAGGGAAGATGGATGGAATTTTCGATAATAAATCAACAATGATTACTAGTGTCGCATTGGTATGTCTATTATTATCTATTTTATTGAAGTTTTAAAGAAATTAATTGATATTTTGCCTCATTATACTCATTTTTTTAGAGAATTATATCCAGGAAGAAAAACAATTTGAAAGAATGTTTGGTTGAGAATCCCATAAAATATGCAATGAAGTTGAATGGAAAAGTCTTCATCCCCATCAACACAGATAATCTTCATTGGACTTTGCTTGTCTTTGATATTGAAAAAAACATTTCTGCTACTATAACTCCATGTAGCCTCACATGGGTCCTGCTGCAATTGATTGTTACCAACAAGATGCTCTCCAAATGGTAAATTCTATCCTCTTCAAAATCTAATACATTTTCATATACATGAACTAACTCATTACAATTTATATAACACTTGCAGAAAATATTTATTGAACAAGTCATCAGACAATGGAAACCCAAATACCTAGAGATGAATGCTGCAGAGCTTCCATTTATAGTGGAAGATATTCCCCTATAGGGGGATGAAACATTAGATTGCGGGGTAATTGTTTGTTATCGAATTGAGAAGCTGGCGAAGGATCAAGGGTATAACAAGACCCTATCACAAGAAGATGTTGATGACATACACCTGTATATGGCACACTGTTTCCTAACAGACCCTGCATACAGTTGCAATGAAACATCATATAGAAGTAGGAGCTATCTTGTGGAAACAGTACAACCAGAATAAAGAACATGTAAACTAGTCAGGGACAATGGATAAATAGTTATGTTATCATTTTCACTACGCTGGGAATATTATGTACTTCCTTATGAGGGGAACCATTTTCTTTTCAGGGATTTTATTTGTTTTTTAGAATTAATGATCGTAATTTCTACTGGTAAGTGGATGATTCACACTTTAGGGATATTATCTTTACTATTTGTAAGAGTTAAGTTTGGCCAATATCTGGAATTTATCAGAAGATGGAGAGTCTCCATATGGACTGACTTCTCCCAAAGATCCAATAACTCTTAGTCAAGTATTGTGGATTTCTTCATCAAAATTCAAGAACCAAGATTTATCACATCCTCACAGAATAAATGCATACATATATTTATAAATTGGATTTATCTCATGTTTATAGTTCCAAATAGAACAAATGCATACAACACATTTACAATTTTGTGAAATATCTCAATCCCACTGCCAATCCATTACAACTGAAACTGGATACAGGCTATAGCTTATTCAACTCAATCATTACAATTTAAAAAACTACTCCCATCCAATGTTGTCTACACTGATCGGCCTCTTCTAATGCTATCCCAACAATCTACCTCCCAATATGAAGTTCCAAATTGGTAGACAAGTCCTCCTGTAATAGAAAAAGTACACAATTACAAACGTTTATGGAAAAGAATGCTTATAAAAAAATTACATGTGAAACTATTTTTCTAGATCGAACACAAAAATCTGATCTTGCTTGATCCTTGACTCCCTGCATGCAAACAATAATGATACCAGATAACATATTAACAATAAATAACTACACTTATAAATGAAATGCATCATAAAATTAAATCATACAGTTATCATAGCAGTAGGATTTTTTTTTATACAACTGTTTCCCCTTTCGACAGCCATTGTCTAAAAAGCTTTTCAATCTATCTCCCCCTTTCCCGTTTGGTTTCTTTTTAAAAGAAGCTTTTCTAATTTTTTTTCTAAACTAGCACAACTATTAACATTTTCCACTAATGTATTTATGATAGAAGACGTTTTTGCAAAATTACTAAAATTTGAGAAGGCAATGTCATAACCCGCATCTGTCTCACATGCTATAGTAATTAACTTCATTCCTATTCATTATAAATCTTTTTAACGTTTTTCTACAACTGATTTTCTATCAGCATGTACCTCAATAGAATATCCTTTGAACATCACAATATTTCTAGCCAATTGGGTCCATCTCCCAAAAATATATTTTCAGGTATTGCTCTCACATCAAGCCAGTAAATGTTTTTTAAAACATGACAAAAAAGATACCCAACAGACTCGAAGTTTCGACAATAAAATTCAACAACTTCATTTGAAGATTTATATGATACACAAAATTTATCTTCACAACAAACCATTCCAATAACATAACTGAATTGAACTCCACTTTCAATACAAGATATCAAAAAACAAGCACCAACCAATTGATATTCATGCTGAAATAAAACAAATAATTTAGGTGTATATCTAGTAGAAACCTGGCACATCAATGCATGGTAAGGGTAAAAATTACGAGGCAACTTCTCCCGCATCTCAAATTATACCTTTCCTTCACGATACTGATTTTTTTTCCAACAAGCGCTCAAACTGCTTAAAGAAATCCACGACACTTAAATTTTGATGAACATAATCATTAAGAAATCCATTATTACTTTCAATTAATTGAGTGTTGTGAATACCCATTGATAAAGCATCTTTAAAATAGCAATGCACCCACTTTTCTCGCAATACAAAAACATCATCTAGCCACTGCAATTTCCCATCCCCATATTCTGCTCTATGGGAAGACCAATCCTTATCAAACTGAATTGCATCATGGTATTCGAACATACACTTCTTAAATCTAGTTAGAAAACTAGATCCATCTTTCATCCAATTACCTAAATGCTTAATGCCATTTTTCATCAAATACCACAAACAAAGGCAATGTCGAGTTCCCACTAAAACTACAGAAATGGATTTTCCCATTGCCGCATCTTGATCAGTAAAAATAGTTTGAGGACTCTTCATGTGATTCACTTGTAAAAATTTATAAAACAACCAAGAAAATGAAGTCACTGTTTCATCATATAACAAAGCTTCCCTAAAAAACAACAATCTTTTGATGATGATTTAACCCCACAAAAACACCTAATGGCCTACACTCTTTATTAGTGCTAACAGTGGTGTCAAAAACAACAACATCTCCAAACAACTCATAATCTGTTCTCATTTTTGGATCAGCCCAGAAAATATTACTAATTTTACCATTCATGTCAAACTGCATTGTATAAACAAATGATGGATTGTCTTGACTTTGTCTTTCCAAGTATTATAACATGCAACATGCATCACCATGAAGCAAATCTCTTTCCCATTTAGACCTTAAAAAATTTAACTAATCAACACACGTGTACCCAATAACATATTTCCCCCCTGCAATAAATGTTCCCAATGAGAAAGAATCATTTGGTTTAATACCCGTAGAAGCATTCACATCTAACTCAGCTGCTTGTGCTTCTGTTATTTTTCTTTGGGACCCCATCATATGAATTGATTCGGGCCTGTGCAAGGGATGATTATGCTCTTCAACAAATATAGTACATACATATTTCCCAGAAGACCATAAACTAACCCCCATTCTAGCAAGGAAACCTGTATGTGTCTCAGTCCGAGGAAATTTCACCATGCTATAACATTTGTCAATCTTCCTATGACCTTCTTTTCTACATGCATAAAGGCCTGACTTGACAACTGATTTATCATTTCTCCTTTTATTAGAGTATTTTCGGCATACACTAAAGCCATTTACTCCCCCATATGTGACATAAAAACATTGTGCATCATCAAGTGACTTGAACGTCATCCCTACAACTAGTTTTGTAATGACCCGAAATTTTGAATAAATCTTATTTCCTAATTTTGTGTGTTATTTTATTTTTATACTCAACAAAACTGTTTCATTTGATAACATGAGTATAATTAAAATGATATTGTTGGGTTTTGACGGTTATATGATTGTTGGTCAATATAACCGTTGGGAACAAAACGTTTTGATTACTGTCTCTAAATACAAGTGATCTTGGTTAATTAATATAGAAAGAAGATTTGATGGCCTCATCCAGTAGTCTTAGGCCAATCGAAGCCCATCTAACGAAACTTGGGAAGGAGGTAGCACCACTAGGCTTTGCTTTGGACCAAACCCAAGCCAAACTTCATCGTGTGAAGCTAGAATGAAATCGCCTTCGCGATAAGTTCAAACTGATAGAAATTACTACTCGTGCAATGTTGGCCGAGCCACCCCAAGATTCTATCACCCTAGCACACCTTACTCTTAGGTCTTATGCTGATGTTATAAGGGGCTATGTAACGAGACCATAACTGCCTTTTGTAATCATTTGTTATAAATAAAATTGTGCTCTCTTCTTATGGTAAAGTTTATGAATTTTCAAATGTCCGGATAAATATAGTATGCATATTTTTGATGAATTTTGGAAAAAGGATATTTTAAAAATGTTTATTTAAACCTTAAATAATTAAAAATGTGTAATGATTTTCAAAAAAATGGTCTTCTACAATTATGTTCAGTACGAAATTTAGAATCTAATAAGAACAACTTAATTTTTGATGAATAGTAAATTATGAATAGTGATTTTACGCTTAGGATTAGTAATGTGACCAAATGGATTAGTAATCTCACTTAAAGAAAGTATTAATATAATCTAGGAAGCTTGATTAAGTAATGAGATTCAATAAAATAGGTAAATAACTGTTTCATAAATTATTAGTCAAGTATTAGTTTTTTCGGGTGAATAGTGTTTTTTAATTAAAAATTAAATTAAAAATATTTAGAAAATTATTTTTACAAAATGAATTTCATTTTTGAACTCAGAGCATCGATATTATGTTAAGGTAATTTTTGGGGATTTTTCTGGAAAAAATGAATTTTCGGTGAATAGTGTATTTATTTATAAATTTAATAAAAAATATTTAGAAAATTATTTTTATAAAATGGAGTTCATTTTTGAAATCAGAGCATTGATATTTGGTTAAGGTGAAATTTTGGGATTTTTCTGAGAAAGTTGAATTTTCAGTGAATAGTAAAAATACAGTTTTAGGGTTTCGGTATGTTTAATGACATCATAATTGTGTCATGATGATGTCATGAGATATTTTAAGAGTTAGACGACCAAAGGTGATGAATTATTTTATTGGGGGCCCCATGTGGCCTAACTCCATGGGAAATACCATGGGAGAGCCCATGGTTTTGAGAAAACCACTTGTGAGGTGTCCCTTGGCCATTAATGCCCTGTCCCCTCAAATTCCCTATAAATACCCACCCTTTCCTCCTTTAGTTTTCACTCCCAACTCTCCCCCAACTAAGATCTGGTCTCATTACCTCCCAATGAGTCCTCTCAAGGTGCCCCCAATCTCTCAAGGTCCTAACCTTTGAGTTTTAAGAGATACGTTTTAAGGTAAGGGATCCGACCTCTCTCTTTCTTTTCAAGTAATCTCTTTTATGACATTTCTTTTATGTTCCATGCTCTTATGTTGGAGGATGTTATTTTATATTCCTCTTACTTCCCTTTTAATGTTCATATGATGAGAGACCCTCTCTTTCTCTCATCAATTCATTTTTTGAAAGTTTAAATGACGCCGTTAGGCTTCCGAATTTTTAAGGGATTCGTTCACCTTTCTCATTTTTCAAAGTTCTACTTTCATGTCAAGTCTTTCAAGTTCCTTTTTATTATTTTGGGTTATTATATCTATATGTATAATACTGATCTTTTATGTTCATATGATGAGATACCCTATTTGATCTCGTCAATTCATTTTTTGTTGAAGTTTAGGTGACGCCGTTAGGCTACCGAAATTTTAAGGGATTCGTTCACCTTTCTCATTTTTCAAAGTTCTAATTTCATGTCAAGTCTTTCAAGTTCCTTTTTATTATGTTGGGGGTATTATCTCTATATCTATCATACTAATATTTTATGTTCATATGATGAGAGACCCTATTTGATCTCATCAATTCATTTTTTTGAAGTTTAAGTGACGCCGTTAGGCTGCCGAATTTTCATAAGAGAAATCTTATTTTTTTCCTTTCATGTTATTCACTTCATATGGTATTACCATGTTCTTAAATCCTTTATATTTTTTCCCCCTACTGTTTTATGGATCATTTATGAGTGGGTTACCCATGTCCCCTCTCTTTTCAATGTTTTCTAAAACCTCGTAACATAGTCATTATGCTACAGAATATCCGTCTCAAGTGTCTCTCTCTTATTCTCAAATTCATTTATTTTATTAATATAATACTCAAAGATCTTTATTCTAAATGGGTATTCACATATATACCAAAATGTTCTA
This sequence comes from Viscum album, assembly GCA_963277665.1. Classification (NCBI taxonomy): domain Eukaryota; kingdom Viridiplantae; phylum Streptophyta; class Magnoliopsida; order Santalales; family Viscaceae; genus Viscum; species Viscum album. Next base: position 1,190,999,887 of record OY728158.1, on the reverse strand, counting down.
TTTTAAATTCTGGGATTTACTTACATGAGACCCGCTTTCCCTTTCCGTGGGTTTAAAGTGACATAAAGATCATGTCTTTAAAGCAGTTTTTAAAACGTTATGATTATGAAATGAAACCCATTTATTTTATGCTATATGGGTTGTTTATGAAATGATTGGTGATGATATATGTGGCTCACATGATAATAAAGGCAAATTTAAGGGTGCGCCCTGATAACGCTCCAATGTATTGGGTAAAGACTTAATCTCTAGAGATGAACATTTTTAACGACGCCTTGGTGAATAACCTTGCTAATTTTTAATGACACCTTGGGGATAGACCTTGGTGAAACAGAAATTATTGTCAATATTAAATGTTTTAGCCACATCCTCAATTTATGAAATACATTATTTTTATTATGATATGCCTCATGATTTATTTCTCATGCCTTAAAGTTCTTTTTCATGACATTGTTGATGTATCTCAAGTTCACATGTCAAATGTTTCCCCTTGTTTCCCTTACTGGGCCTTCTGCTCACCCTTTCTTTTGATGTATGTCCCCAGGTTATGAGATGAAGTAATGAACCTAGGATGAACATAAGGAGAAGCCTTTGAAGTTTTTAAGAAGAATGTTTTATGTTTTCATGTTTTAAGTTCCTAGTTTCCAAGACACTAAACCTTAAAGGTCCCCGGTTTTGTAAAATGTAATGAAAATTAATGTTAGAAAAAGGAGGGATGATATAGTTGGTATCAAATTATGGTTTAGTTATTTGTGGAAATTAGGATATGAAAACTTTAGGAAGAATCCAATAGGAAAGTTTATATATAGGAAATCTTCTTGGTATTTTGGTGAGTATTGAGTAAGGGGTTGCCAAGAAAATTCATCGCTGTCTGGATATGAGCAGGTAGAGGTGGCTCTGGCACATATGTACATAGGGGTAAAACCCGAAAACACTTCTTTGAGATAGACTCGAACGGGAACTGGTACAAAACAATGGGCCTTGTTGTACTCTTGGTTACGACATTCCTGGGGGATATGCTTTGGTAAATTCATAAGCTTATTACGAACCATTATTAAAGGAACAAAGAAAAAATAAAATAAAGATTACATAAGAATATATGATCATGGATAACCTAGATTGGAACCTAGGGGATAACAAGTTAGGGTATACTTTCCTTCTACAATTTTATCCTTCTATGCTTAATGTTTACTTTTAATGATTATTGGCTAAGTATTTAAGCCCCTAATTATACTTTCTTTTCTTAGTTAATGGAGGGAAATGGAAGAACATGTCCCAACAACCAATGTGATAGGAAATGTGACGATTTCCCTATTAATGTGACAGAGATAACGAGAGATCAAGTTTAACATATTGTTATTATTCCAAACTATCTATCAAAAATCACAATTAATAATTGGTACCTAGTTGAATACCCAAATTCATCATGGAAGAAGAAGAGAAAGTCTCAAGGATGTTCATCTGATAAAGTTGATAAGGGAAAGAAGACCCAATTTCTTTTTGAAAAAATTATGGGAAGAGGCACCAATGAGAATGTCACAAAGGAACCAAGATATGTTTTAAGTGTGGAGTGATAGGGCATAAAGTATCCAATTGCTTTAAAAAAATGGATAATGTGATGAATGGAGATAAGGTTCGATCTAATGCACCTTATACATTTCGATGTCGTAAATATAGAGAAGTTAGACATTATCCAAGGCAATGCTCTCTTGGAATGGGTGAGAAGCATGATGAGCATCAAAAATCTTAGAGGAAAAGGGAACAATGCAATTCCTATGCTGAGATGGATCATGATGATTGAAGTACATGTAACTTCTTCGCAATAATTTTCTATGTCATGTTGTATTTTAGTCCGTGCTCTATGAGCATATCTTTTATGTTTTCTAAGATGATCATGTCACTACCTAAGATGATTTTATATCATTAAGGGAAACATCTATTGTTATGTACCACATGTTGATGTAGTGAAGCTGTTCTTCTTAAAAAACGGGTGATTAGGGGATTAAAAGATGATTATTATTTTGGAAGATGTTCACTATTTTGGGAACCCTATTTGATTGAGGTAAATAGATTACTACGGTATTTTCTTTGAGGAGTAAAGGTTGACTTATATTTTGAAGAATCGATGAATTGAAGGCGGACTTATTGTAATTTAGGTAACATATGGAAATGATTAACCTATCTTGGGTAAAATGTGATTAGGTTAGTTACTTTTGTTATAAGATGATAAGAGTGGTTGATGTTGTTTTAAGATGAATGATAAAGTCTATCTTGGAAGACTATGTTATGAGATCATTCTTATAATTGGGTTTCAATCTTAGTTTGGTTTATTTGGAGGAATTTTTAGGACAATTATTTATGGAATGGTCTATGATGAACTTCTGGTAGTACCATGGAACTTTGAAGATTTAAAAGTAGTTCCCCTTCCTATGGGATTCTTTCTTTTTGAAGAGTTGTTTTATATTACCATTTCTATTTTTGGGATAATGTTTAAAGATAGAAGAAATGGATAGTTAATCTTTTTTGGATTACGTGACTCTCGAGAAGATGATTCTTGTGTTTTGATGAGACCAAGTGTTTTTGAATGCTCATCGTTTGGAGAAAATATTAGTTTTGGTAGAAAATTATTAAAGGATGAAACTCTACTTGAAGGTTGGTATATTTCCTTATGTTTTTGTTCTATGTAGTAAATGAATTCTTCAAAATTATAAAAAGGAACGTAAAACAAAAACGTTTTTGGTTTATGTTTCCTACTAGGTAATCAAAGACCGTTTACACACATTATAAGTTTGTGATTTTCTCGTGGTTAACTTTCTCCTAATCATGTTTTCTATCACTCTCCCTCAGAACTTGACCCTTTGTTTTCTCCTCTATGTCCATGTTTTCCTATATGGAATCCTAGTGTGGGTTAACTCAGGTGACCTTTTTACTTCCATTTCTTTCTTTTAAAGTAATAGTTTTACTGACTCCTTTTCTGATGTGGCACTTTTAATGAAATTTCAAAACCCAATTTTAAAAATTGTGAGGACGCAATTTCTTAAGGGGGGAAGATTGTAACGACCCAAAATTTTGAATAAATATTGTTTCCTAATTTTGTGTGTTATTTTATTTTTATACTCAATAAAACTGTTTCATTTGATAACATGAGTATAATTAAAATGAGACTGTTGGGTTTTGACTGTTATATGATCGTTGGTCAATATGACCGCTGGGAACTAAACGTTTTGATTAATGTCTCTAAATACAAGTGATCTTGGTTAATTAATATAGAAAGAAGATTTTATGGCCTCATCCAGTAGTCTCGGGCCAATCGACGACCATCTAACGGAACTTGGGAAGGAGGTAGCACCACTAGGCTTTGCTCTGGACCAAACCCAAGCCGAACTTCATCGTGTGAAGCTAGAACGGAATCGCCTTTGTGAGAAGTTCAAACTGATAGAAATTACTACTCGTGAAATGTTGGCCAAGCCACCCCAAGATTCTATCACCCTAACACACCTTGCTCTTAGGTCCTATCCCAGTGTTATAAGGGGCTATGTAACGAGACCATAACTGCCTCATGTAATCCTTTGTTATAAATAAAATTGTGTTCTCTTCTTATGGTGAAGTTTGTGAATTTTCAAATGTTCGGATAAATATTGCATGCATATTTTTTATGAATTTTTGAAAAAGGATATTTTAAAAATTTTTATTTAAACCTTAAATAATTAAAAATGTGTAATGATTTTCAAAAAAAATGGTCTTCTACAATTATGTTCAGTACGAAATTTAGAATCTAATAAGATCAACTTAATTTTTTATGAATAGTAAATTATGAATAGTGATTTTATGCTTAGGATTAGTAATGTGACCAAATGGATTATTAATATCACTTAAAGAAAGTATTAATATAATCTAGGCACCTTGATTAAGTAATGAGATTCAATAAAATAGGTAAATAACTGTTTCAGAAATTATTAGTCAAGTATTAGTTTTTTCGGGTGAATAGTGTTTTTTAATTAAAAATTAAATTAAAAATATTTAGAAAATTATTTTTATAAAATGGATTTCATTTTTGAACAAAGTGAATCGATATTATGTTAAGGTAATTTTTGGAGATTTTTCTGGAAAAAATGATTTTTCGGTGAATAGTGTATTTATTTAAAAACTAAATTTAAAATATTTAGAAAATTGATTTTATAAAATGGAGTTCATTTTTGAAATCAGAGCATTGATATTTGGTTAAGGTGAAATTTTGGGATTTTTCTGAGAAAGTTGAATTTTCAGTGAATTGTAAAAATACAGTTTTAGGGTTTCGATATGTTTAATGACATCATAACTATGTCATGATGATTTCATGAGATATTTTAAGAGTTGGACGACCAAAGGTGATGAATTATTTTATGGGGGGCCCCTTGTGGCCTAACTCCATGGGAAATACCATGGGAGAGCCCATGGTTTTGAGAAAACCACTTGTGAGGTGTCCCTTGGCCATTAATGCCTTGTCCCCTCACATTCCCTATAAATACCCACCCTTTACTCCTTTATTTTTCACTCCCAACTCTCCCCCAACGAAGCTCTGGTCTCATTACCTCCCAAGGAGTCCTCTCAAGGTGCCCCCAAGCCCTCAAGGCCCCAACCTTTGATTTTTAAGAGATACATTTTAAGGTAAGGGATCCCACCTCTCTCTTTGTTTTCAAGTAATATCTTTTATGCCATTTCTTTTATGATCCATTATCTTATGTTGGAGGATGTTATATTATATTCCTATTACTGACCTTTTCATTTTCATATGATGAGAGACCCCCTCTTTCTCTCATCAATTCATTTTAATAAATTTTAAATGACGCTGTTAGGCTGCCGAATATTTAAGGGATTCGTTCACCTTTCTCATTTTTCAAAGTTCTACTTTCATGTCAAGTATTTCAAGTTCATTTTTATTATGTTGGGGTATGATATCTATATCTATCATACTTATCTTTTATGTTCATATGATGAGAGACCCTATTTGATCTCGTCAATTAATTTTTTGTTGAAGTTTAGGTGACGCCGTTAGACTGCGGAATTTTTAAGGGATTCATTCACCTTTCTCATTTTTCAAAATTCTACTTTCATGTCAAGTCTTTCAAGTTCCATTTTATTATGTTGGGGTATGATATCTATATATATCATACTGATATTTTATGTTCATACGATGAGAGACCCTGTTTGATCTCGTCAATTCATTTTTTTGAAGTTTAAGTGACGCCGTTAGGCTGCTGAATTTTCATAAGAGAAATTTATTTTTGTCTTCCTTTCATGTTCTTCATTTCATATGGTATTACCATGTTCTTAAATCCTTTATATTCTTTCTCCCTACTATTTTATGGATCATTTATTAGTGGGTGACCCATGTCCCCTCTCTTTTCAATGTTTTCTAAAACCTCGTAATATAGTCGTTATGCTGTAGAATTTCCGTCTCAAATGTCTCTCTCTTATTCTAAAATTCATTTATTTTATTAAGTGAATACTCAAAGATCTTTCTTCTAAAGGGGTATTCACATATATATCAAAATTTTCTATTTTAAATTATGGGATTTACGTAGAGACCCGTTTTCCCTTTCCGTGGGTTTAAAGTGACATAAAGATCATGTCTTTAAAGCAGTTTTCAAAACGTTATGATTATGAAATGAAACCCATTTCTTTTATGCTATATGGGTTGTTTATGAAATTATTGGTGATGATATATGTGGATCACATGATAATAAAGTAAAATTTAAGGGTGCGCCCTGATAGCGCTCCAATGCATTGGGTAAAGACTTAATCTCTAGAGATGGCCATTTTTAACGACGCCTTGGTGAATAACCTTGGTAATTTTTAATGACACCTTGGGGATGTACCTTGGTGAAACGGAAATGATTGTCAATATTAAATTTTGTATCCACATCTTCAAGTTATGAAATACGTTATTTTTATTATGATATGACTCATGATTTATTTCTCATGCCTTAAAGTTCTTTTTCATGACATTGTTGATGTATCTCAAGTTCACATGTTAAATGTTTCCCCTTGTTTCCCTTACTGGGCCTTCTGCTCACCCTTTCTTTTGATGTATGTCCCCAGGTAATGAGATGAAGTAATGAACCTAGGATGAACATAAGGAGAAGCTTTTCAAGTGTTTAAGAAGAATGTTTTATGTTTTCATGTTTTAGGTTCCTGGTTTCCAAGACACTAAACCTTAAAGGTCCTCGGTTTTGTAAAATGTAATGAAATGTTATGTTATAAAAAGGCGGGATGCTATAAGTTTAGTACAAGCTGCTACAACATCCACATCAACATCAACAACATTGCAACACCCTGCAACAAAAAACAATACTTCAAGAAAAGTACATTAACTTTATAATATGATTTAATCCATTTGAAAATGTAAAAACTATATGAACCAAACTGTAACTAAATAAAAATTATTACAAATATATATATGTACATAATAAAAATTATTTTTCTTAAATTACAAATAAAAAATATATAAAATATATTTCCCACTGGAACTCCCACCAGAAGTTCCACCTGGAAGTCCCACCGGAAGTTCCCCTGGAAATTCCCCTGGAAGTCCCAGTGTAAGTGCCAGTGGAACTTCCAGTGGAAGTGCCAGTGGAACTTCCAGTGGAAGTGCCAGTGGAACTTTCCTTGGATCTTCCAGTGGGACTTCCAGGTGGAACTTCTACTAGAACTTCCAGTGGAACTTCTACTAGAACTTCCAGTGGAACTTCAGGTTGAACTTCCAGTGGAACTTCAGGTGGAAGTTCCACCGGAAGATATAGATATATATGAAACAAAAATGTAACTAAATAAAAATTATAATATAATTATTTTTCTGAAATTTTAAATAAAAAAATTTATAAAATATATTATCCAGTAGAAGTTCGAGTGGAATTTCGAGTGGAAGTTCGGGTGACACTTCCAATGGGACTTCCCGTGGGACTTCCAGTGGAAGTTCAGGTGGGACTTCCGGTGGAACTTCCAGTGGAACGTCCAGTGGAACTTCCAATAGAACTTCTAGTGGAACCACCAGTGGAACTTCCCGTGGAACCTCTTGTGGCTTCCGGTGGAACTTCCACTGCCAAAACAATTGAAAGTGCCGCAATGCAAAAAAACTATATATCACGGCAACTTGTAGTGCAACTTGGAGTGGAACATCTAGTGGAATGTCCAGTGGAACATCCAGTGCAACGTCCAGTGGAACCTCCAGTAGACATAGAGACGAACTTGGACATCAAATGGAAGTTTCACTGCAAAAACCCGGGCAAAAACCACCACTGGAAGCACCAAAATGGACCAAAACATCATTCAACAGATTTACAACAAAACCAACCAAAAAGAAAATCAAATAAACTCACCCGCAGTACCTTCATCTCTATCCATTATAAGGAGAACTTTGAAATCTCGAACGAGTGTCTCGCCCTACCCGAAAATCGAATGAAAATGCACCAGAGCGCCACAACTCCTCCCTACACAACTCTCGCCCTGCCCGAAGCTCAAACACGTCGTGCGGGTTGCCCGAACATCGAACGAAAATGAACCAGAGCACCGTAACACTTCCCTACTCTGGGAATGCGCCAACTCTGCAACGCCGCAAGGCCAAATCCCTAGCGTGCAGCCTGCGTGCACTAAATTTTGTCTTTGAGACGAAATTGCCCTCCATTTCCTCAGGCGGGCCGAATGATGCCACATGTAAAAGGAACACGTGTTACGATCCCCCCATATCACCGAACCATCCTATAAAAGGAGGTATTGGAGACGATAAAAAGCGAATTTTGAGGGGGGGGAGAAGACCCAATAAAAATAATTTTAAAAAAATAAAGATAAACGATAAAGTATAAAAATAATATTAATATAAATAAATTAATAAGAATAGAATAAAATATACAACTAATTTATTAAATTAAATCAAATGTTGATCTTTTTAATAAAATTAAAATGAAAATTAAATACTTTAATGAATATAATAATTATAATTTATCTTATTTTTGAATAAAATAATTATAAACTATAATAAATATATACAATTTTATAAATTTTAATAATTAAAATAAAACTATTTATTATGATAAACATAAATTAATATTCTAAAAAAAACTTAAATTTTCAAAAAAACTAAATACTAATATTATTAATTTAATATTTTAATAAATACTAAACTTTTAATTTAATCTAATTATTAATTAATCACCTTCATAAATTAATTAAATAAATAATGACATATAACTAAGAAAATTAATTATCAATAATAATTAAAATAATAACTAATTTATTTTACATTTAACTTTTGTTTATAAAAGTAAACTATTAATCTTGAAATATTTATTTATTTTTCTGTCTTAGCTATGTAGGTTAAAAATGTGGTCAGAAACTTGTACAGTTCACACCTAAGCCTAAATAAAATCTAGGTGCTTTTAACTAACTCAACGAGAGTTAGTTACATGGGCAAATCTAGTGCGACATGTGGTTCGTGAAAAAACACACGTGTGCGATGCGAAAGAATGGAACTGAAGTATGTTAGTGGAAATGAGATAGTGATGTGCAGCTTATAACAGTAGGATTTAAAATCAAAGCAAGCAGCGGAATTGAAGGGGATGGACACATTGGACAACCTATCTCACATTGGAGCAAAGCAGATCTAAGGAGAGCCCGTGGGCAACTCTGGAGTCGAAAGAGTACGGGAGTAGAGCATTATCTGGGTAGTTCTTCTTCCCTTTTAATTCTAGTATTTTTACTCTATTTTAGTATATTATAATTTCTATAATGATAAATAACATGTTTTCTAGCTAAATGTTCTAGTTCAGAGAGAAATTTAAGTTCCATTGGTTATATTTTAATATTCTTTTTCACTTCATCATTTTTTATGTATTCATTATTGATCAGTGAGATCAATTCTGAATTCATTCAATTGATTTTTACCAATAGAATTTAATTTTAAAAACTCCACAATCAATTGGAAAGATTGAATATGGATACATATTTTAAAATAATTAATAAATTAACAATACTTCAGGACTTACGTCTAGTTCGACCTATTATAATTTTTGAATCAAAATTTTCAAAGTTGATTTATTTTGGAGTGGTGAACTCTGAAATCAATCTGCTTGTGTGAATTAACTCCTAGTGGGGGAGGTAATTCATTCTATTTGTGGTGGTACACTGCATAAACATTTAAGTGAATTGGAATACTTTAAAACTAGTAGAATAAAGATTTTTCCTCGAGCGTTTTTCTTGATTGTTCATTTATTAGTGTTCTATATTTTTGTTGTTTACTATTTTTAATCTATTTTCTATTTCATTTTATTCTAGATAAAAAAACTAAAAAATTATGGTGATACTTTACGGCATTATAAAGACAAAAATAAGAAATTAAAAAAATATAAAAAGTAAAAAAATAGGAAATATACTCCACTACTGACAAAAGTGGAGTCTTTTGAAGAGTTTTAGAAACGTTTTGGTCAAAATTGCCTTCTATGTGGGTTTAACCATACTTTCTACATATACAGTAGTTAGTAGGAATATAAATTTTAAAATTTGACAAACTTCAATGACGGTCGACATCAAGTTTTTGGCGCTGTTTCCGGGGAAGGTACGATCCATTCGTCTTCTAAAAAATCTAAAAAAATCACACATATAAAGAAAAATCTAAAAAAATTGAAAAAGTGATAACTATAAAATAAATATGCTTCATTTTATACTGAATTGATACAGTTTTCTATATTTTTGATCTCTTGTTTAGTTTTACTTTTGTGCTACTTGAATTATTGATATACTTTGTATGTGCAGAAGACACTCTACTCTTAGTCTAGAGCCACTGAACTTAGAAATAGACATACATTTAACTGCTCTTAGAAAAAAGAAGAACAAAATTGAAATGGAGAACATAGATAATATAGTTCATAATAACAACTTCCAAAATCAACCAGAACTCTTAGATGAAGTAGAAATGGCTAGGATGAGGGAGTTTTAACTCCCTCAAGTTTCAAGAAATCCATCTTCCATTAAGTTATCTAATAGATCCTGAAATTATGAGCTTAAATAGTCACACATCTCATTGTTTCCTGCTTTTAATAGACCCTCTAATGAGGAATATCTTGCCTTCCTTAGATACTTATATAATACTATGAAACAACTACCTCTTCTAGGACTCACAAATAATGAACTTAGAATGAGATTATTTCCATTTTTCCTTAAAGGTATTTCAAGGAATTAGTTTTTGAGCCTGGATGAGAACATTTTTGAAAATTAAGATCAAGTGTATAACTCATTTATCATGAAGTTTTATCCCCAAAGACTGAAAGTTAAACTAATAACAAAGATAACTAGTTTCTATCAAGCGGATAGAGAAGATTTTTATGAAGATTTGGATCTATTTAGTGATATTCTTAGGCAGTGTCCCCATCATCAAATCCCATCTCACCTTCTCATGGAAACCTTCTATGAAAGGTTTTCATCCTCTAGACAGAATCTATTTGATTAGGCTGCTAGTGGTAATTATAATGACAAGACAGAATTGAGACAAAAATTTAACAACCTAGCCCTGAACTCTCAGCACAATAATTCATGAAGGAAAAGATTCAATAGAAATGTTAATGTTAACACTGGTTCAACAAACGAAACTCAAGCTTAACTTGCTGAAATCACCAACCAATTACAATCTTTAATGAACCAGAATTCAAAAAAAAACTGTTAATCAACTGGGCTATGAAAACACCAACCAATCTTTAAGGGGACAGTGTGTTCAGTGTGGTATATTTGGGAATACTGAAAAATTTTGTCCTAACTTTGACATTCCATCCCAACAACAACAAAATTATAATTTTGTCAATTATGGTCCTAGGATGCCTCCAAAAAAAGTTCCATTTTAATTCAATTATAATCAAGGCTATATTAACCATCCAAATTTATCATGGAAAGATCAAGACCTAATTAAGAAATCCACTACCCTTAACTGTCAGAATCAACCAAGACCAAATGTTCAAAATCAACAAAGGGGTGAATCTTCAAATACACAAGGAAACAATGATAATCAAATGTCTTATAAGCTTGATCTAACCTTGAACAAAATTATCTCTCAAGAGGAAAGATACATGACTCATCTAACCAAACATAAAAATCAATATGAGTCAGATAAAATGAAAACTGATGTGAGAATACATAACATGGAAACATAGCTAGGTCAACTTGCTAAATATTTTTCTTCTAGGGAAAAAGGAAGACTTCCAAGTACCACTGAGCTTAAACCTAGATAGAAGGCCATGGTTTTTGTAACTAGGAGTGGATTGAATAATCAAACTATTGCTAAAAAAGACCTTGAAAATTCCCAAAATGAAAATCTTCTTCAATCTGGAAACAAAAATCTTCTTTGTTCACATGATGGAAATCAACAGAAAAATCTTGAAAATGTTGCAAATCTGAATGTGTTACCTGAATCACATGCTGGAAATTCATCTAAAAATAAAAAGAATAAAGGAAAATAAAACTTGATGTAGAGGTGAGAGATATACCTACTGTCATAAATCTTTTTTACCCTACCCATCCCTTTTCCGGAGAAGCTAAAACCACAAAGTAACACCAAGGCTGAACTTATTTAGTTAATTAGTCTCCTTTCCTAACTTACAGTAAACATTCCTTTCATTAAAGACTTAATTCATATCCCTTACTACTTGAAATCTCCCCAAAAAATTGTTTCAAACAAAAAGACCCTTAAAAAATTTCCTACCTACATCCTCATTAAAGAGTGCAGTGTTCTACTCCAAAAGAAAATTCCATCCAAATTGAAAGACCCAGGTAGCATGGTCATTACTTGTACCTTTGGAAATTCTGATCATCTCAACTGTTTGTGTGACTTAGGTGCTAGAATTAATATTCTCCCTTACCCACTGTTTCGAAAGTTGAGGTTGGGTGACCTTCAACCCACCACATTCATACTATAGTTAGATGATATATCTTTCACTCATCTTATGGGTAGGGTAGATGATTTACTTGTTGGGGCAGGGAAACTGTTTCTACTTGAAAATTTTTTAGTTTTGGATATGGAGTGTGATCAATAGGTGCCCATCATCTTGGGTAGGATTTTCTTGGGAACAAGTGGTGCTATTATTTATGTGTCAATAGGCCAACTTATTTTCAAAATTGGAGAATAAGAAGAAGTGTTCAATGTGTTTAAAAATGTTAAAGGACCAACTTTTTATGAAAATGTTATGTGGTAGAGTCCGTATAAGATGAGAACTCAGTTGAAAACTCTTAATAATCTGAAAATCAATCATTAGTTGAAGAAAATAATTTAGAAGTTGAAAATCCTATTGAATCAGTCTTAGAAGTTCTAAATTCTACTCAAACATCAAATCTGAAAATTTTTCCAGAACTGGACAACTGTCCAGTTTCTGCTGAAGAAGAGTCTTCTGTTTCTAAACTTAGAAGCTTTTTGAGTGAATTTGAGGGTTTTTATGTTAACAACAACATTTATGAATACATTTTTGATGTTGAGGGAGAAATTTTGAGACAACTTGATGATTCTTCTTTGATAACCTTGTTTAATTCCTATCTGGAAGGTCTGGACAGTATATTGTTCACTTTGGACATCAACATTGTTAATTCTGAATCTAAGCATGAAATTGAAAGTATTTCACCATTCAATAATACTTACAATAGGTATGTTGAAGACCTTGGACCTCCCAGGACTTAGAGTCTTCCTTCGTGTGTACAACCACCCACTATTGAATAGAAACCAATCCCTGATCATTTGAAATATTCATTCCTGGGTGAGAATTCTACTTTACCTATCATAATTTCTGAATAGCTTAATGTGAATCAAGAGAAAATGTTGTTAAGTGTTTTGAATAAATTTAAATTTTCCATTGGCTGGATAATAGCTGATATAAAGGGTATTAGTCCCTAATTCTACATGAATAAAATACCAATGGAGCTTGACCATAATCCTAGGGAAGAGTGTAAAAGAATATTGAATCGAAAATGAAATAAGTTGTAAGAGAAGAAGTGATTAATTTATTGGACACTAGAATCATATATCCCATTTATGATAGTACTTGGATCAGCCCTGTGTAGGTTTTCCCCAATAAGGGAAGTTTCACTGTAGTAAAAAATGGAAAAAATAAATAAATCCAAGTTAGGAAATCCACGAAACAGAGAGTCTGTATAGATTATAGAAAGCTTAATGCAACCATTAGGAAGGATCATTTTCTTCTTCCCTTACTTGATCAAATAATAGAGAGGCTTGCTGGTAATGAATTTTTCTGTTTTCTGGATGGGTATTCTAGTTACAACCAGATTCTCATTGCACCAGAGGATCAGGAAAAGACCACTTCCACATTCCCCTTTGGTACATTTACATACAGGAAGATGCCCTTTGGGTTGTGTGGAGCTCCAGCCACCTTTCAAGGGTGTATGATTTCTATCTTTTTGGATATAATTGAAATAATCATTTAGGTTTTCATGGATGATTTCTCCATTGTGGGAAGCACTTTTGATACATGTCTTGGAAATATTGAGTTAGTCTTGGAAAGATGCATTGAAACCAACCTTGTTCTTAATTGGGAGAAGTGTCAATTCATGGTCACAGAAGGTATATTTGTTGGTCATAAGGTGTCTAAGAGAGGTTTGGTGGTTGATACTACTAAAGTTGAAGTCATAAAAAAATTTCTACCTCCTGAAAATATAAGATGTATTATAAGTTTCTTAGGGCATGATGGTTTGTATCGTAGATTCATTAAAGACTTCAAAAATAACTAAACCCTTATGTTCTTTGCTGGTCAAGGATGCACCTTTAAAATTTGATGAAAAATGTTTGAAATCATTTAATCTTCTTAAAGAAAAACTGACTACATCACCTATTATCACTGCATCTGATCAGAAGTAACCTTTTGAACTTATGTGTGATGCTAGTGACATAGTTGTAGGTGTTTTCCTTGGACAGAGGAGATATAGGAAGTTACATGTGGCGTATTATGATATTATACTACTAGATGAGGCTCAAAATAATTACACCAATACTAAAAAAGAATTGATAGCTATTGTTTTTTCTCTAGAAAAGTTTAGACAATATTTGTTAGGCTCAAAATTATCATTTTCACTGATCATTCAGCCTTAAAGTATTTTCTGTCTAAGAAAGAAACTAAAACCAGGCTGATTATATGGATTCTATTGCAACAGGAGTTTGATTTAGAGATTAGGGATAAACAAGGAGTTGAATATTTATTTGCAGACCACCTATCTAGGATTCCTCTTACTCAATCTGAAGATCTTAGAGAAATAAACTCTTCCTTCCCTGATGAAAAGTTGTTTACTATGTCAAATAGGAAATCTTCTTGGTATGAAGATTTTTCCAACTTCCTGGCAGTAAGTTTCTTTCCCAGAAATATATCTAATAACCAAAGAAAGAAATTCATTTCTGAGATTAAATACCATCTTTGGGATGATTTTTTGCTATTTAGGATATGTACTGATGGTATCATTAAGAGGTGTGTGCCTGAAGAAGAAATGATTTCTATGTTAGAGAGTTTTCACTCCTCACCTTGGGGAGGTCACCATGGGGGAGAAAGAACTACTCAAAAGGTATTATAATTGGGTTTCTATTGGCCTACTATTTTTCAGGATGCTGGAAGCTTGGTAGTTGGCTGTTATAGATGTTAGAGACTAGGTAATGTTGTTAGGAAGAAAGATTTACCACAAAAATAAATTCTGGAATTAGATATTTTTGATGTATGGGGTTTAGATTTCATGGGTACATTTCCATCTTCTCATGGGAATGCATATATTCTTGTTGCATTTGATTATGTGTCAAAATGGGTTGAGGTAGTGGCACTATCTAACAATCAAGTCAATTCTGTAATTAAATTTATTAGAAAGAATATCTTTACATGATTTGGACTTCCCAAAGCCTTTATCAATGATAATGGAACACACTTCAAGAACTAAAAATTTAAATCTTTGATGGGAAAATATGGTTGTATTCATAAAACTAGTACTCGTTATCATCCATAGTCCAGTAGATAGGTGGAAATTTCAAACAGATAACTAAAACAGATACTTGAGAAAAATATGTCAAACTCTAGGAAAGACTTGTCTCTTAAATTGGATAAAGCTTTATGGGTATATAGAACTACTTTCAAGACCCCACTAGGTATGTCTCCATACAGGATGTTGTTTGGGAAATGCTATTATTTACCAGTGGAGTTGCAACATAAGTCTTATTGGGAAGTTAAGGCTCCGAGCTTTGACTTTAAGAGTTCCGGTGAGAGTAGATTACTTGAGCTAAGTGAGATGGATGAGATTAGGAGAGAGAGTTATGATAATTAAGGGATTTATAAAGAGATGACTAAAATATTTCACGATTCTATCATACAAACCAAAGAATTCAATCTGGGACAGAAGTTCCTTCTCTTTAACTTTAGACTTAAACTTTTTCTTGGAAAGCTTAAGTCCAAGTGGTCTGGACCTTTTAAAGTTGTGGGAGTACTGAAGAATGGAGCTATTGAAATTTTAGTTAAAGAGAAGAAACCCATGTTAGTTAATGGGTAGAGATTGAAACTTTATTTTGAGGGAAAACCAAATGGATTGGCTACCTTCACTATAATTTAGAACTAATCTTGAATAAAGTCTGGCTGAAGACTTTAAAACTTAGCGCTACATGGGAGGAAACCCATGGTTTTGTTTGTTTTTAATAAAAAACAAAAAATTGTAATTAAATAAATTCTAACTAAAAACTTTAATTTCATTTCTTCATGGGAGCCAACTCATGTTCTTTCTTTTGTGTTTACTTTTGTTTCTATTCTTGTCGTACTTTTAATAAATCGCTATTGTGTTGCCTTCTATATGCTCTATCTCTAGTGGTTTTTTGTACTTGGTTTACATGCTTTGATTTTCAGGATGCTACTGTTGGTTTCATGGAGAAGTGGAATTCCATTGATGGAAGACTAATTAATTTCAAGGAAGTACCTTACTGTTAAATTTTGTTTCATTTTTCTTCTTCTTAATGCTTTATAAAAAATCGGTTTCATGTCCTATTTGTTTTAAAAAAAATCTGCTGTCTATGAGTTCTATTGTTTTAAAAAAATATTCTTTTAGAAACATTCTGCTACATATGATGCTGCTTTTACATTATTCTGCTACATGACTTGAGCTATTTAAAAAATTATGCTATATATCACCCTACTGAAAATAATTTTGCATGTGTTGGAATGTAAAATTCTGCATATTTCTCTTTGCTGGAAATTGGAACTCAATGGTTTAAAACCTCACACTAGAAGAAATTAAGTATAGCGGGGTACATACAGGCTGAATTTTTTTGAACTCAATCTATTAAAATACTTACACCAAATACACTATGCACTTACAAGTTACATGCCATGTTTGTACTTTAATAGAAAATCTGTGTCATTGGACTTAATTGATAATGCATGTACTTGTTTTAGAACCTACTGTAAAGTTATTCATTGTGTCAGACACATTCTTTGAACTTTAATGTGACCCTTAAAAAATGTCATAAATCTACTTAATTGAAAACCTATTTTGAACACAATTTGTCAAATTGCCCTTCTCCACATTTATAATTTAACTTTGGGTACAAAGTTGGGTTTTAAGTATGGGGAAGGGAGTCAATTCTTGATTGTTCTAAACTCTGCTAAATTAAAAAACCATCAATTCTTACTTAGTGGTTTTATGTGATGTTGGTTTAGGACTACTTTTGAGAGAGATATGGGTAAACTGTTAGTGGAATTATGATCATAGCCCTTGGAACTGAAAGTTTGATCTTGGTCCTAGGGGAAACTTTTTATTTATTTATTAAAATTAATTACCTTAATGAGACAATGTAAATGGTTTTCATAAAAATATTTTGATACTGGAGTAGTTTGGGCATCTAGGATCCCACGGTGAATCTCTGAGACCCTAGATGTTGGGTGAATTTCTATTTACTTTAAGCCCTTTGTACAACTTGAATAAGTGCATTGCATAGTGTTTAGCACATGATACATGGCTTGGGAAAAAAATAAAATAAAGTGTCTAGGGTAAAAAACGAGTTCATTAAGGTAAGAGGAATGATAAACGACGAATGAAGAAGGAGTCAATTTTTTTATATGAGAGTCATTTAGTTTGTATCAATAAGGTGATTCAAAAAAAGTATATTTAATTTTGGAATCTAGGATTGAGTCAAAGTATAAAGTTATTCTCATTAAGTTCTTAATTTCACTGATATTTTACCTCTTTTCACTCTTGGATTTTGAACTTGAGCTTGGATTGAAATGAGTCATTAAGCTGTACCACATATGAGGCACGTCACTTTCTTTGATTGATGAATCATTTCTATCTTGATTACCCTTTGATTATTTGTTCCAGGCAATACTAAATTTGAGCAATTCATTTTAAAAGCCTATTTTCATGTTTCTGTCCTCTGTTCTTAAGTGCTGAACATGTTACAATTTGAGTTGAGTTTTAGATACTACTTTTGTTTTTCAAATATAACAAAGCATGAGATTGTTTGAGGACAAACAATTCTTAAGTGTGGGGGAATTTGATGTGGCCTTGTTTTACATAGTTTTTTTACATTATTTTTAATTAATTTTTAATGATTTAATTAATTATTTAAGAACTTTTTACTAAAAAAATGTATTTTTTTATTTTTATAATTAAATTTGTTAATTAATCAACTTTTATAATTAATTATGTATTTTTAGTCATTAAATTAATTATTTTAATCTTACTTTACTTTTCTAATTTAATTATTTCTTAATTAGTTTTGTTAATTTTAATTTTCTCACCTCTTAATAATTTCAATTTAATAATAAATAATCATTAAATAATCTTATTTGTGTATTAATTAACATAGTATTTATATTAATATTTTATCCTTTAATTTAGTTTCCTTAAAATTTATTAACTTCATTAATTAATATGTTTAATCATCCTGCTAGTTAATTAAGTTAAGAATTTTAGTTTAAATTAAATCAAATTGTGTGATTTTGACTTTAAGTATTCAATTAGTTATTAAATTAATTAATTTAGAGTTTTAAAACATGAACTATTAAATTTTTTTTATGCAGTTAAATTATTAAATAGCAACAAATGTTTTTAGTCTAAGGGCGAGACAAATAAGAGCAATCGATGACTTATTTAGTCCCCAATGCGATCCTTTTCAACTTATTATATACCCTTTAATAAATTTTAATTTAAGTATTTTATCAACTTAGTTTAATAATAATCCAGTTTTTAATTTAAGTGTTATCAATTAATAATTTAAATTTAAATTTATAAAAGTTTAAAGTTTCACTATAATTCAGTTTTCATTATCCTTCTTTTAATTTTAAAATTTTAATCTAGGTATTTTTAATTTTATGTTTTTAACAGTTTAATTATTTTCAATTTTTGAATTTAATTAACTTAAGTTTTAATTTTTAATTCTTTTTAGGCAGTTTTAATTTTTGTGTATCATTGTTAGTTTTATTTCTTTATGCTACCAATGCAGATAATTATTTTCATTAGTCTCGAAGCTCGATTCACGGCACCTTGGAGCCAGCCGCTGTTGTAGGAGATTTTGTCGCTGCTGTTGATGTGGTGTCGCAAATGAAGGGTTCTATTGTCGTGTAGTGCCACTTGAACCCGATCCGCCGCTCCCCTCGCGAAGACGCGCCAAAGAGAACCTTCCCCCTGAGCTAGGATTGCGCCGATTTTGAGGGGGGAAGAAGTTCCAATAAAAAATAAATTAAAAAAAATAAAGATAAAAGATAACGTATAAAAATAATAATAATATAAATAAATTAATAATAATAGAATAAAATATACAACTAATTAATTAAATAAACTCAAATGTTAAACTTTTTAATAAAATTAAAATGAAAATTAAATACTTTAATGAATATAATAATTATAATTTATCTTCTTTTTGAATAAAATAATTATAAACTATAATAACTATATACAATTTTATAATTTTCAATAACTAAAATAAAACTATTTATTATGATAAACTTAAAGTAATATCTAAAAAAACTTAAATTAAAAAAAACTAAATATTAATATTTTAATAAATACTGAACTTTTAATTTAATATAATTATTAATTAATCACCTTCATAATTTAATTTAATAAATAATAACATATAACTAAGAAAATTAATTATCAATAATAATTAAAATAATAACTAATTTATTTTAAATTTAATTTTTTTTATAAAAGTAAACTATTAACGTTGAAATATTTATTTATTTTTCTATCTTAGCTATGCAGGTTCAAAATGGAATTGGAAACACGTACAGGTTCACATCTAAGACTAAATAATGTCCATGTTCTTTCAACTAACTTAGCGAGAGTTAGTTACATGGGAAAATCTAGTGCAATGTGTGGTTTGCGAAAAAACACACGTGTGTGATGCGAAAGAAAGGAACTAAAGTATGTCGGTTGAAACAAGACGGCGACGTGCAACTTATGATAGTAGGATTTAAAAGGAAATAAAGCAGCGAAATTAAGGGGGATGGACACATTGGAAAACCTCTCACACATCAGAGCAAGGAAAATCCTAGGAGACCCAGTGGATAACTCTGGACTTGGAAGAGTACAGGAGAAGGAGAGTTCTTCTTCCTTCTTAATTCTAGTATTTGTACTCTGTTTTAGTATGTTACAATTACTGTAATGATAATGAACATGTTTTCTAGCTAAATATTCTAGTTCAGAGAGAGAATGAAGTTCCACTAGTTATCTTTTAATATTCTTTTTTTTTACTTCATCATTTTTGATGTATTCAATATGGATCGGCAAGATCAATGCTGAATTCATTCAATTGCTTTTTACCACAATAATTCAATTTTAAAAAATCCACAATAAATTGGAGAGATTTATCGTGGATACATATTTCAAAATAGATAATAAATTCACAATACTTCAGGACTTACTATGAGTTTGACCTATTGCAATTTTTCAATCAAACTTTTCATAGTTGATTTATTTTAGAGTGGCGAACTCTGAAATCGATCTTCTTGTGTGACTTAACTCCTGGAGAGGGAGGTAATTCATTCTATTTATGGTGGTACACTTCATTAACTTTTAAGTGAATTTGAATACCTTAAAACCAGTATAATGGAGATTTTTCTTCGACCATTTTTCTTGATTGTTCATTTATCAGCGTTTTATATTTTTGTTGTTCACTGTTTTCAATATGTTTTCCGTTTAATTTTATTATAGATAAAAAAATAAAAAATTGTGGTGCTACTTTAAAGCATTATAAAGACAAAAAAAAGAAATTTAAGAAATATAAAAAGTAAAAAAATAGGAAATCTACTCCACTACTGACAACGGTGGAGTCTTTTGAAGAGTTTTAGAAAAGTTTTGGTCAAAATTGCCTTCTCTGTGGGTTCGACACTAATTGCCACATATACAGTAGTTAGTAGGAATATAAATTTTAAAATTTTACTGACTTCAATGATGGTTGACATCATAAGGGTAATTAGGTAGATGATATTTTACTCTTAAATCATCATAAATATTTCATAATTGTAATATATATTCATTAGTTCAATCATTATGAAGTGCCGAGTGAGGTGGTGGTGGAAAATAAAGTAAATATGTTTGTGAGGGTATAGTCCACCATACATATAGAAAATGTTTCTGATACCCATTTAATGGAATTTCATATGGATCCATATTACTAAATCAAAAAAAAAATCATTATTTGGGAGATAATTGTGTTATAATAGTGGAATGGTTAGGTAAAACCAAGGGTGATAAAATAATAATAATCATGAATGTGAAGAACCTAAGGGCTAAAATTTTGGAAGAAGAAAACCACTATAACATGCCTAAGAATGTTGGGGAGGTATTTTTGTGGTTTTTGGATGGTATATGTTTCTCAATGTAGTGTGAATAATCGAGAAGAGGCAGTTCCCTTTTATGATGAAGGAAATGACACACATTGAATTACTTAAAATATTAAAATATACTAAATGGTTTTTTATGTGCAAGTGGCACCAAATTAATTTATTTTTATGAAAATTTATTCCAAATTTTAAATTAATTTATGAAATAAAATATTGTTAGATTTTGTTTTAAACCATATCATTTGGTTTAACACCTTCAATAACCAATAGTAACATTAACCACGGTAACAACCTTTTCATTTTTAAAGGGTAATAAGTTTAAATATGAGATAAAAATTAGATATAATATTGGTCAATGTATGTAATTTTAGACCATATACCATATCCCTTGTTCTCTTTCAATTTTTATATTATTTTTATATAATTTAATAATATATTATTTAACATTAAATACAAATAAAGTCATTATAAGAACTACTCAGATATTTTTTCTTTCAGGAAATAAATTTATTAATGGTAGTTTAATACAAAATAATTATACATAAATTATAAATTATTATTATGTAAAAATTGATTTGAAACTGTACTACATCTAAACAATATTACTTTTTATGTTTTGAGCTTCATTTACATTTATTATTCTACTATTTTCACAAGTATTGTGTCAGCATTTAAGGTAAACTTACCATCCATAAAAATTAAAAATATAGTACATTCATAAAGTTAAATTAATTATATTTAAAATAAACATATATAATCATTCAAACCACTTTCTTATCCCCATGTGAACATATAAGATAAAATAAAAGCAGGTGGGTGACATTTTGGAATTTTCCTTTAATTAAAATAATACTAACTCCATTATCAAAGAACGATGGAACCAAATTGATGTATTTATGAAATTTGGATGAGGTTGATTCAAATAAGATCATAAAATATAAATAATTCAGGGTTTATATAAATTTTTAAGGCCCTATCACATTATTTGTAAACTTAATTATGAGATTTACCTTTCTTGAGCTGACAAATATATACTGTTGTAACTATTCATAATGCCTAAAAATAAAAGGTACATATTTTAAAAATTTGAAATATATGATTAAAAATATGGAATAAGGTTTTCAAGATTAAATTTCAATTAGTTGGATAAATCAATTTTAATAGAAATTCATAGAACACAAGGGAAAACTGTTATAGTTAAACGTGTTTTTATTCCCCAAAAAAACTTATATCAAAATATAGCATAATGTCCATTCCTATATAATTAATTATATTATATCCGATTAAAGGATACTTATTTGAATTGAAAATATTATTAAAAATAAATGGGATTTTTAAATTAATTCATTTATAAAAAATGATAGTGTTAAAAAAATAGGAATTTTTTAGTATTCACTAAAATGAAATTGTTTTAGAAAAATCCAAAAAATTTCACCCAAAGTTAATTATGTTATGATAATTTCAAAAATGGTATCATTTTTATAAAATTAAATTTATAAAATTTTTAAAAAATTATTATAATATTCACTCACCAAAACAAAAAAAAAAACCATTTACGAATAAAACATATTTTTGAAGCATAAAATGGCTTTTCTAAAAATTGAGTGCTTATTTTTTATTAATTAATCAATGAGTTTGAATTAAGTAGAATGTTTATATATATATATATATTATAATTTGGTTAATCTTATTTATACCCACCAATACAACAACTATTTTATAATGATTATATTTAAATAACATTATTTAAAGGTTTGTTAAAGCTCAATATTTTGTGTGTTACATTCTATCGAACAAAGAGTTATAGTAAAAAGAAAATATAAAATAAAATATTGGTGCATTTTATTTTTAGTGGGATGAATCCAATCCCCGAAAATTCTCAGGACGAGCCCCAAACCTAACAGTCATTTTATAGGAGTTGACAGAACCCAATATTTTCTACAACGTTCAACACCAACCTATATTTACTATTTTTGGCCAGGTATGAAAAATCCAAAAACTACATTTTAAAAATGTAGACAAATCACTAATTTTCTTAAAGATAGTATAATATAATATAAAATTTTTAGGGTAGTATAAACTAATGTGTGAATGATTTATGTTCAAAATGTTGGAGTTGGTGGCCTAGAACCAACTATTATGTACTTTATGAGAAACTTGTATTCATGGATTTGAATATTAATAAATACCTTATCACATATTTAATGTTCTTATATGTGAAAATGCATGTGATAATGTCCTAGGTATATCCGTTTCACTAAAGGGTCCTAGCGAATCCCTGCAATGATGAGAATCCATAAGTGCCATAACACTATTCTAGAATATATTTTCTTTGTCCAGATGATGTTATTTACATGACACAAATAATAGAAACCATTAGGGGTGAGGACTCATAAAACTTTGAGGAACCTTATCACAGTGTGCACCCTTGGTAATATCTAGGTGGATATTATAAGAACGGGACTCGCCAGTAGGAAATCCATATTTTATAGTGTCATTGGATGTTCCTATCTGCATACATGTGTGTTGGACCATAGACTTTAAGATTATTATTGATGGGTATTACAACTCGCGCACTT
Organism: Viscum album; assembly: GCA_963277665.1. Classification (NCBI taxonomy): domain Eukaryota; kingdom Viridiplantae; phylum Streptophyta; class Magnoliopsida; order Santalales; family Viscaceae; genus Viscum; species Viscum album. Next base: position 1,190,976,483 of record OY728158.1, on the reverse strand, counting down.
AGATGTATTGATGAAAACTATTATGACCCAGTATTTGAAGCGAGGTGGGATATGTGGGGTGCATCATGATTAATACTACATTAATAGATAATGCGAGAAATGATTTGTCCCTTCTATTTCATAAAAAAAGTTGATATCTCAGGCCCGTTAATGGAATTGATATAGCCTAAATAAATCCATGTCCATGGTAAGGAATGAGAAAGTTCAATTACAGGAATTCAAAGAAAGAATAATCGAGCACATGGGTTGATGGCACTAGCATGCAACCCACTTGATTTGAGATTTCGAGACAAAGGGATTACGTTACACAATAAGTGTTCGTAGGAGGTGACACATCATTGCGGTATTCACTTCTTTCTCTATGGGTTCCTTGGAAAGTTGATAGACACTCACTTTATTCTTTAGGTAGGATCCACCTAATGCCACTAAGAAAGAGGCCTAGAGGTTCACACACTAAGTGTGTCCAAGTATCTCAATTAAATATTCATTTAACAAGTTAAATAATTATTATTTCTGATTGTGGTTTAATAATTATTCAAGGATTCCTGATCACATTTATTTGGACACTAGTTATTCGTGAGAATATATTTTGGGATAAATAATATATTTATTAGTGAGTAATGTAGTGATATTTATTTAAGAAATAAATAGTCATCATTCAAGGTCTAATAAATGTGGTGTAGAAAATAAGGAAACAGGAAAAACAAAAGTATACGTCGAGTATATTAATATATACCTGACATGTAGTTTTTTGGGGATTTCTGAGAAATAATAATATTTATTTAATTAAATAATATTAGGTTTAATTCTATGGGTGCATTTCATGTGATAATAATTGTCAAATTCTATTATTAGACATGGGGTCTTACTAAGAATTAAATGAAATGAATAAATGCCTTTGGGTAATTAATTCATTTTATTATTCTATATAATATAAATCTCACTAAAATTATTCTCATTATACCTATCCATTCATTGTGGTTTTTCACAATGGATCTGAAGAATTCTCTCAAGCAAAGAGAATTCATTTCCTCTAAGAATTCTCTCATGGTACGAGAGAGATCCTCCTCCACCGGATCAAGGAGAGTGCTTTGGAAGTAGCTCTCAAGATGATAAATGGTGGACATCGCAAACAAAGGCTCTTCCACCCTAGCACCCAGAGATCCCTTCGATGATGTCCAGAGATATGTGGAGCTGTGTGGATCACCACTAGAGGAAGCCAACACTTGGCTTCTATGACACACTGACAGATCACATTGGATTGTAACCGGAAACATCAACGAAGAGAGAATTCCATCAAGGTAATTCTTGTCTTTTAATTAAATTAATTATAACCTACATATGATGATCCTCTCTATAGTTTCAGGATTTCCCTATATCCTTTTTATTCTTCATTCTATTATGAAGATCCAGAATTTTATCATCGTGACAAGTCACAGATTGATCATTGTTAACGATAAAATTAAAGTTGGGTACACCCATCAACGCACTTCCGCTGCGTCTGAAACCTACCCAAAACACTACACATATATAAAATATAAATAAAAATAGATTCAAATAGAAGGAATCAGAATGATTAATTTTGATGTAACAATTGATTTAGTCCATTTGAAATGATCCAATGGTGTACTACATACATTCAATCCAATGTAAAATTCATCTCTTTAAGGTTAATGAAGTGAAGATGGCTTGTACCACTTTTGGAGTTCATCAATAGATAAAATAGTTTTCCTCATGATCACTTTAGTAATATGTAATTCATATCAAATGTGTATATCCCAGTCATGTATAATTGTATCATTCCATGAATCCCTCAAGTTATTTATATATAAAATAATTTGGGAAACATTATAAAATAATCCTTTAGAATAATTCAAATAATAGAGACTGATTAAACCAAAAATCCCACAAATATAAAATAGACTACATATGTTCAATGTAATTTAAATGTATTGTTTAAGAAAATTTATCCATTTTAAATAGATTTAAATTCATATGATCATGGCTTCTCTATTAAGCATGATCAAAGAAATGACATGAATATTGACTGTGTAATTTTTTTAAATTCATTATTCAAATAAGTAAACAATTTTAATATATATTTATCACAATTAAAACTCTTTTAAACATGTTTTTAGATATTTATATGTAAAAATTGATAAATTTAAAAAAATAATGCAATATAGGATAAATTCAAATGTATAAGAAACATGGTACATAAATATATTATGTTACAGAATAGGAATTGAAATAAATAGTAAAACCTTTAAAAAAAATATAAAATGGATACAAATTTTATCAGAAAAATTTATAATTAATTTAAAAACCAATAAAACAATGAAATTATGTTGAATAATCTCTCAAAAAATAAAATAATGAAAAAATATAAAAATACTGTATGTTTAAATTTATAAAATAAATAAGTAAAATATATTAAATAACATGGATTTTGAAGTATCACACATAGTTCATAGTCCAAGATTTCATAACTCACGATTAGACAACATTGCAGTCACAAATGTTTTACATGTATATAGAACATGCTACTATGAATAGAGGAGGATCTCTATTATGTTATGTCCATGATATCATGAATAAATCCATCCACATAGTTGGAGATCGTGATACCCTTATAGGGATAATTTTCTAGAAGTCTCTATACTATCGTGAATATGTTTTTAGAATAACTAGTGAGTTGTTGTGAGATGAGATGAATCCATATAATTTAAGATGCATGCTACTATAAATGAAATTTATGAAACAATAAAATTAACTCCATGCACATTGTTGATGATGAGGAGATGTTAGTGTGTGGGTTTTTGATTCATGCTACCACATGATCTAGAATCTTGCTACCATGAGGTGTTGATGTTGAGCTACCATGCATAAAGTAAATATTATTATAGAGGAACAATGTAGATTCTACCATTAGAATGTTAGTGATTTTGTGAGAATACAAAGTTCTTTCATGGAGTTTTTTCTCTACTGAATACCCCCTTATTTTGAGGGATGTGATACCTTTCGGGTGCGGAGTAATGAGTAGTCAGATGAGGCATGATATAGTGGCTATTCATGGAAGGTTCAATCTATTTTCATGTGAAAGATGGGAAATAAAATATGGGTATCCATACAGTTTATATTTAAATATAATATATATGTATGCATACATTAATAAAATATGATGATATATACACATACATATACATCTATTATAAATATTTTAAGCATTAACACATGAGACTAGATAATTAAGGAGTAATATATCAAAATATTTTCTTAATCACTAACAACATGCAACACATGTTGTAAAAAAATTACATAACACTAAAAATTTAAATCACATTATAATATTTAACAACATAATGTATGTGATGTGTTGTAATAAATGTAATAAAACAAAACATGAAACAAAAAAAACATGTGAGGTGAATGTATGAAGAAGAAATAACCCAACAAGAAGGAAAATCATATATTTTTAGTGATAAAACAATTAACATGATTAATTTTTTATGTAGATTGATAATGGTAAAAACTGATAAATAATGTATCTTGAAATTTTAAATATTAATAGTCCACTTATTCCTTCTATAATTCCTTATTACCAATTAATTTCATACACACATGTCTTATATACCATTTAAACTCCAAACTCACCTAAGTCAGCTAACCTACCTAAAAACCACGTGACTTCATTATTACTCCTTACCTAACTATGGTTTTCCAGGAAAAATAACATCTTTCTTAACTATAAAAGAATCTCTCCCCCACCCATTCTATAATACTTCTCTATCCTAAAGTCCCTAATCAGGAAATTATTTTATCGATATGTAATAACTCTATTTTTCAATGTAATTCTTTAGAAACATTAAGAGAATAATTTCAAACACATTAACTAAGTTAGCATGGAATTTTGAGGCTTGAGGAGGATAAATATTGATATAATAAATATGTTAGATATATTACATAATGTGAATGCCTTTTTCTTGAAATAATGGAATAAATCTTGAACAAAGTTTCATATTAGAAATCTGAGACCACCGTTAAATCCCAAATGTGGGTTTTACCCAAAGCATGATATAATCTTTGTACACATCGAGTGTTTATATTGATTGTTTCTATTGTTAGAATATAAATAAAATATATTGATGTAATTATTTAATTGTTATAGTTTAACCTAATCCTAAATCATCCTCAATATACTCATGGATATAAAAATCCCTAGTGTTATCCACATAACCCTATGGATTGTGATACAAAGCCTTTGGGGGAGGATTCCTAGACATTGAACAGAGGATCTTGCTTTAGAATTTGAGTGGAAATGGATCTTTTGGATCTCTCCAACCACTATGATTGTAGAACACTATTAATGAGAAATAAATCCAACCCTAAGGAAGGGAGTTTGATTTTCATTGGTTTAATACCCATTTTATTATCCAATTTTGAATGTGAATCAACTACACCGATAGATTGATTCATGGGTCGATCATATTGGAAAGTACTGTTTTATCATCCTATGATTAAGAATTGTAGAAATATATTTAGTGATTTTTATATTTTTATTATCATTCATTATTTTAATTGACAAAAATTGAGTACAATTAGAAAAATGTGCAAGGTTCATTGCTACTTTTGTGTTTTTTTTGTGTTCTCCCACCTTTTATCATGCAACCATCATCGACATTTTTTTTGGATGGTTGATAAATAATTACAAAAAACCTCATCACTGTGCATTCAATAAATGTAAAAAAATAATTTATATATGTGAGAGTTAAATATTTATGTTCTGATTAAGGTTAATGGAAACTATGGATGACCAGGGATGGATTTCAATAGGGTTTCAAACACCACATGAATGGTTGTTTGGATTTCAGCTTCGCAACATGGCGGCAGAAAATTCCTAAGGTGAAGGGAGATTCAAATATTTACATTGATGATCTATCAGGTTTGGTAAACCCAAGATCTATGCCTCTTAGTGATATTTTCAATGGATTTAGTGTTGGCGGTGGCACAATTAAATGATTTATGAAGAACCAATGGTTTTTGGAAAAATAAAAATAACATAATGTTTAATACGATGAACACACACCATGTAGTCCACTAACTTTGGATACTAGGGTTTAAAATTAAAATAAAATATCACATTTTGTGTGGTACTCCACAAAATTCATGTAGCCCTATTATAGTAAATGATCATATACCCTCAGGGAACACATGCTTGGACACAACCATGTATATGGGTATGACAAGAGTAAACAGGCACAACTTGGTACTCAGATATGTCTAGGTTACCCCGACATGGCCATATACATAGACATATATAGAGTTAAATGGAATTACATGATATTCATACATGGATAGAGTACCCAGACACAACCTAATACATATACAGAAACAATTTCAAAGGAATGACCCAAAGTATATTGGCATGTTCTGAAGCACACATGTAGAATCGTGGGAGGAAATACATGCTGTGTACTCTTAGTGCATGTCATGTAATTTCTCATGGATAGTTTGAGACCAATATTCTCTTCAATGTGGACAATTTTCCTTTTGGAATATTCCCTCAGTCCATCCCATTTATGGTAGTGTGAGGCATAGTGTCCTGAGAATAGGATGTGATCCCATCTATGAGATTAGATAAGAAAGAGTTTTTGGAATCCCACTATATGGTTAAGGGTGGGAACCGATACTGTATCATCTTAAATATGTTGGATTTATTAATTATTATGAATAAAATACCAAGATATTAATCCCCTACATATGAAGTTAATCTTGTTGGGGTTGTTGGTGTCCATTAGGGCCCTAGGTATGATCTTCTATATATGCATCAATCAATTCGGGATTCAAGAATATAATTATTGATGGAAATTCCTAAGGAGGAATACATATCATATGATCTCCATAAATGTTACTAGGAATGTATATCATGTTATCCCAGATGAATGTTACCATGTAATCTCAAGTAAAATCCTAGGTTGACAGCGCGGTTGGGACCTTACTCTCTGACTTAGTGTATATCTCATGTATATCTGAGTTATTATTTTTATATATCATTTTGTATCATATTTTTATTGACATACATATAAGGTGATGAATTGAACACTATATTTTTTCTTTATGTTTTTTGATTTTGGGGTTTCCAACTTGGAATTGTTTTACTCACCCTTGACTAGCCTCTCTCCGCACATATCGTGTGTTTTCAGTTGACATGCTGTTTGATGGGGTCCTAGGTAGACTACGAGAAGGATGATAAATGTTGAACATGATAGATTGTGGTTCATTCCACTTGTTTCATTTGATTGTATTTGTAATGTCCTGGACCCTCCTGGTCCATTACTTTGTCAAATTTCTAGTGTTTGGGGTGTGACTCATTAAGTTGTTTCCCAAAAACTCGGTTCCACCGAAATGGTGGAACCAGTCACAACGACAGTATGGCAGTGACACTGGTCACAAAAGCAGCATGACAGTGGCACCGGTCACAGTGGTGGCATGACAGTGGAACTATTCATGATGACACCGTGATGGTGGCACCAATCACAGGAGCACTATGATGGTGGGACAAGTCATGGCAGCTCCGTGACGAGGGAACCATGGCGGCCGCACCATCATGGTTTCACATAGAAATGGTGGCACCTCTTATGGGGTTCCACCAAACTTGTGGCACCATGATGGTGGCACCATTACGATGTCTCACCAAATGGTGTCCCACCATTTGTTTTTTCCTAGTTTCTGACTTTTTCTAGTTCCTCTCCTGTAATATTTTTTTTTGACGTAAAAGTGTTTTAATACCCCTTTCAAATCCATTTAAAGACCATAAATGATATCTAAACCCCCCCAGAGTTGGGAGACCCTTGGAATTACCAAATCATGCGGCCTTTTCCTCAGTGTCACCCCTTTTTCCTGTACTTTCTAGTTTTTCCCCTGTTACGCATTTTCCTCTATTTAAAGTAAACCCTTTAACTCACAACTGTTATGGCCACCTCTCTGATGAGAATTATTAAATAACAATGAATTCCATCATGTGTAACTTTCCAACCACAGAGTGAAACCACGATCCACCTTTAAATCCGTTCAAGATTTTATATCCTGTAACTCCAAGATCTCACCTTTTATTAGATGGAGATTATTTCTTCTTCTTGGCTGGTCTATTTTATTTTCCTTGCTGCATTTGGAGTCCCCCTTCCCAAGGCTAGTGGTGAGCTTGTGTTGGAGCCTTTCCTACTCACTCTTGGAGTCCTCAGAGTTCCTCCCCTACAAGTCGCACATCCCCAGTTCATGGTGTATGGAGAAAAACTTCAATTTTTGATCACCCAGGTAGGGTTCTTCCTTCGTCTCTCTTTACTGAGTATCATGCAGGGTGAGTATGATAATGTTTCCTTTGGGGATGGATCAAACCAAACCTTAACGAAGATAATAAATGGTTTTAAAGAATAAAGGGGTGTGTTTGAGGATACTGTTGTAATATTTTATCTTTGCTTGTATGTTGTGAATTGTGTGGGATTATGTCCACTTAAAATAATAGCCATTGGTGGTCCTTCCTTGCACACTAATGAACCCTATATTCTGTGAAGATTGAATGGATGTAACATGGAAATTGGTTAATCACATAAACTCGGTTGATTAAATGGATGTCCAGTGAACAAAAAATCCTTTCGTGATCACCCCGGTTAACCAAATAGAAAGAAGGAACTTAAAGAATGGTTTGTTTGAATTTAAAAATTCCCTTGCTATGTATTGGTAATATGTGTGGTTGTTTTGATTGATGCTTGTGGGGTGACGTGGATGGGTATGGGATCCCCTATTGTACAGTTGTTGGTTTGTGGATCTGAGGCTGTGTGGGGCCGTATGTGGGGGCTAGATTTGGTTCTAGTACTTCAAGGGATCTCACAGATCCCTTTTGTTTTTGTGACTTTACAAGATAACTAGGTGTGAATTCTTAAATTGCTGCTTGACAGTTTTTCCTTCCTTGTCTTGTGGGATGTCTGTTAGTTGCCCGATAGTGAAGCATTATTTAAATGGAATCAGTTGAATATGATAACAAGAATGGTTTCTTTGGGGAATTTCTTTTTGGGAATGATTTGTGGCTTGGTTGTGGTTATTGTTCTTTTTTATGAATGAATAGTAACAAGGGTGTTTGTGTATGTGATGATTTTGGAACCCCTAGGTTGGGATGAGTGCTTGTTTACCTATATGTATAATTTAGTTCTTATGCTTCTTATTCACGCCACACCCAAGTTGATCACATTATGCCGAACACCCCCATTTCATGGGGGAGGGTGTTTTTCCAACACTCCTTTGAGTGGTTGTATATTATCTTCTTTTCTTCTCCCTTTCCCAAGTAGCCCAAGACTCTTCGGGTAGGTTGTGGCGACTTAAGGATAATTATAGCCCAATATTATTTGGGTATGGTATGTTGTGGTGGTTGGACCAGGTGTGTGTGGGCAGGTTGTTTTCCAAGTGTCTTCAGGATGAGACCAAGGTGTCTTTAAGTGTGGTAGTAGTTGTTCGTGCCCATGTGTCTTTGAGAGTGGTGGTAGTTGTTTTGGCTCAGGTGTCTGTGGGCGTGGTTACATGTGGTTGTGGTGGACCATGTGTTTGTGGGTGTAGCTGTGGTTGTGGTGTCCCAAAAGGCTGTTGTTGGGGCGGTAGTGGGACTACAGTGAGAATAGAAGGGGAGGTTTGGCACATAGGATGTATTCAATAACAAATGGGAAAGTGGTCCAGGGTACCCAAACATTGACATATTATTACTATTACTTTACATAACTTGAATTATTTGGAGAGTGTTCCTTGGTGAGGTTTGGTGGATAGTTTCCTTTCCAGGTGCTTTGGTTATCTACTTTTCTCATGAGGCATTATAATTTCTCCCCACTTGTGCACTAGAGCTTTTGAATTTCCCTAATGAGTATACCTGTATACTCACCCTACGTATATAAAACTACTTTTTAGTTTCTAGGAGGACTTTGAGGACTATGAGGAAACTTATTAGCTCGGATGTCAGGACCATTGGCGTTACTTCTTTTCTTTTCATTTCGTACTTCTCTTTGTATTTTTCTTTTACTTTGTAGCACTTTATTTGGAACATGCATATGGGAATGGATTTTTGGTTTTACTTTACTTCTACCTTCAGTTTTGTAGTTTTTTGGGTTTTTACCATCGTATCTCCCAATCCTTCTAAATAAAAGGGTAATGAATTCCATATTACATGTGATTATATACCCTTGGTGATAGTAACCACTCTAATTCCTATTGAAGGTGGGACTTGGGTGTCATTATATCTCCTTCAACATGAGGAAGGAAGGGGTTGGCATTTTGATGTCCCTTCTCTCATCTTGGTGAAGGTGGGCCCTGATAAAATGGTATCAAAGGTGATGGTTGAGAGATAGGATGGAGCCCGAGGTTAGGCACTATGAGGATTTCATGGGATGGTAAGGCAACATTGTTACGAAATCTTGGCATGTGAAATAGGCCAAGGAAGACCGGCTAGGACACAAGATTTTAGACCCCCCATGATCTGATGAAAGGACTCTGGTCCTACCGACCGACCAAGTGAGGCTACACTGATTTCAGGGTAGAGACCCTATGAAAGGTACATGCATCATAATGACTTGTGTTTTTGTGTGTCTTGAGTATTTTGGGGATTTAAGAAAATAAAATCCTAAGAAAAATTTAAAAACAATCTTCTACACTACCCAGGCTTAGGCATTCCTTGTATACTTTGTAGCTATGGGACCTGGACGGCGGCCACAGGTAGTGCGGGCGATCAAGGCCTAGGAGGATGATTTGGCTGATTAGCAGAGGGCTGATCGAGAGGATAAGGATAACTAGTGGCAGAAGATGCTTCGTTCCTTTCAGCGGTAGACCCTCAGGATGTAAGAGTGCAGCGTCTCAAACATGGAGACAGAGAGCTAGCTCGAGAAGATGGTGAAAGATTTCTTCTTGATCTAGGATCCAATAGAGTACTGGGTTCCTCTGGCTGTAATTCATATGTGCGGAGTGACACTTCAGTGGTGGGAACTCTATATCGGGGCGAAGAGGGAGGTTGAAGTTTCATGGACTGACTTTGAGAGAGAGTTTCAGGTGGAATTCCTCTCTTCTATGATGAAGGCAGAGAACAGGTAGGAGATACTATCCCTTCAGTAGGGGAACATGTTAGTGATGGAGTTGTGGATTAAGTTCAAGGATCTCCTTTTCTTTGCTCTGGACCTCTTTCCAGATGAGGATTCTTGGGAGAGACGTTTAAGGGAGTCACTCTGAACTTCTCTTCAGTATGATGTTACCCCCTTCACTCTACTGACATACTTGGAGGTCCAGAAGAAGGCCAAAGTGTTGGAGAGGATGCACACGATGGGAGGTGTGATGTAAGAGGTGAGCCAGTTGGGCTTGTCAAAGGGGAAGGCAGTCAGTAGTAGGCATTTAACATTAGGGCCTTCCAGGTTAAGCCAGTGGGGGGCAGGCCCCAACAGTTGCAGTTTTGATCTCTTGGTCCTCGACCCTTCCTTGCTGGACCATGATCGAGATGCTTCATCAGTTAAAGTCATGGGAATCTTCAAAATCAGTGCCCAGACCAAGTGCAGTGTAGTGGGGGTGGGCAGGCTTAGCGCCCTCCTCAGCAGCAATAGTTTCCAGCCAAGCCTTTTCAGTAGCAGCATTAAGGACAGCGATCTCCTGCTCCTCTGAGAGAAGATGTTGAAGGAGGAGGCTAGCCTCAGGGTGCTCCTCAGGGTTCTTGACTAGGTCATGGCTGGGGACGTGACTAAAAGCTGAGGGGTAGAGGAGTTGGGTGTGGGTAGTTTCACGTCGCAGAGGTAGCAGTTCCAGCAGGGCCAGAAGTCGTTCGAGGTACTCAGCTTGTTTAGCACTCTTGCCTGCGCCTTGTTTGATTCAGAAGATTTTAACTCCTTTTTTGCCCCCAATCTCACCCATGATCTGGGTATAGACATGGATATACTTCCCATTCCCCTAGATTTGAGTACTCCATTTAGAGGTCAGACCAGCTTGTCTTATGATTTTCGATAATGCAGACTGATATTGGGGCCACAACAGTCCATTGGGGACCTTCTTTTTCTACAGATGCTGCTATATGATGTCATTTTAGGCATCCAATGTCTATTCTCTTTATGTTCCATTATCGAATACTTTCATAGAAGGGTCATGTTTTCATATATGGGTGGCCAAAGTTTTACTTTTTTTGTAAAGTGGGGTTTCCAGGAGGGCAGCTGGTGAGTTGAGCCCCTCCTTTCCCTATTAAGCTGAGCTATCAGTAGAGTCAGAAGATACAAATATGGTTGAAGTCCCGGGGATTGTCAGTGAGTTCATGGACGTATTCCACATAGAGGTGGTGACTCTACCCCCTTGATGTGAGGCCGAGTTTGGGATGGACTTGCAACCCAATGCCCATCCGATTTCGATGGATACCTATCGGATGTCGCCTTATGGGTTGTGGGAGTTATGGATTCAGATTGAAGAACTCATGAAGAAGGGATTTGTTTGACCAAGTGCGTCACCATGGGGTGCTCCAGTCGTTTTCGAAAAGAATGAATATGGTGGTCTCAGGCTGTGTATATACTACTGGAGGTTGAACCAGGTGATAGTCAAGAACCGTTACCCCCTCTCGAGGATCAATTAACTTTTTGATCAGTTGAAGGTGGAAGGATGGTTCTCCAAGATTTATCTGCAGTCATGATATCACCAATTGAGGGTGAAGGGGTTGAAATCTCAAAGACTACCTTCAGGATCAGATATGTGCACCATGAGTTTGTGTTCATGCCGTTCGGTGTTACGAATGCACCAGCTGGGTTCGTGGGACTCATGAACTCCGTCTTCATGGAATATATAGACTGGTTTATAGTTGTGTTTATTGACAAAATTTTAATCTACTCAAGATCAGAGGAGGATCACACTGAGCATTTAAGAATGGTTTTGGAGGTCCTCCGACAATACCAGCTCTAAAGGAAGTTGTCCAAGTGAATGTTCTGGACATGAGAGGTGCACTTCCCTAGTCACATGGTGTCCAAGCAGGGAATAACAGTAGACCTATTGAAGGTCAAAGCAATTGTTTCTTGGGAAGAACCCAAGAATGTGGTAGAGGTTCATAGTTTTTTGGGTTTAGCAGGTTACTATTAGAGATTTGTGACCAACTTATCCCGAGTTGCAGCACCTTTGACAGCCTTGACCAAGAAAGGACAATATATTGTATGGAGTGAGAAGTGCCAGGAATCCTTCAGTTATCTAAAGGTGAAGTTGGTTAGTGCCTTGGTGTTGAGGTTTTCATAAGAAGGGGTGATGTTTTAGGTGTTCTGTGATCTTCAGGCCAAGGTTTGGGGTGTGTGCTGATGCAACTACAGGGGGTGATATCTTATGTGTCTAGGAAGTTACGTACCAATGAGAATAACTATTCCACCCATGATCTAGATCTTACAACGATCGTGTTCGAACTAAAGTTGTGAATACATTACCTCGTTGGGGAACACTTTGTGGTCTTCATGAATCACAAAAAGCTTGAGGTATATTTTCTATCAGTAGGACATAAACTTGAGGTAGCATAGGTGGATGGAGTTTCTTCAGGACTAGGAATTCAAAATTTCCTATACCTTAGGAAAGGGGAATATGGTGGCCAATGCTTTGAGCAGGTAGTCATAGAAGGATGTGGTTCAAGAATTTTCGGATGCTTGGAAGGCGATGGAGGAGTTGGATGTCCTACACTTGGATGCAAGGGTGGAGTATGGAAGAGGCTGTCTGTTCCAGATGATAGTGCAGTCCTCTCTATTGTATCCATTGGAGGAGTCTCAGTAGGGGGACTTAGAGGTTGAAGTGATGCATGATCGTGTTATCCAGGGTGATGCACCAAGATTATGGTCGGAAGATGGAAAAAATCAGGTGTTATTTCATGGAAAACTTTTCTTCCTAGTGGAAATGCGCAAGAGAGTTCTTGGTGAGTTACACAACTCACCCCTGGCGATATGACCAGGAGTTTCCAAGATGTTCTGGGGTTTGAAGGGTTAGTTTTGGTGGCCTGGGGTGAAGCGGGCAATGGGAGAGTTTGTGGAAAAGTGCCTTGTATGTCAGTAGGTGAAGGCTGAACACCACATCCCAGGAGATCTATTACAACCTTTATATGTCCCTGAGTGTAAATGGGAGGAAATCTCGATGTATTTCATCACACTACTACCTAAAGTTCAAAGGGGTTGTGATGATATCTGGATAGTGGTGGAACAAATGATGAAATCAATTTAGTTCCTGGCAATCAAGGAGTCGAGTATAGTGGATTCCTTAGCACATAGTTACGTGGATGAGGTGGTGCGATTTCATGGAGTTCTAAGGTCCATTGCCTCAGACTGGGATACTTGGTTTACCTCATGGGTATGGAAAGGATTGAAACATTCTTTTGGAACCTAGATATATCTCAGCACTGCTTTCCACCCCCAAACAGATGGGCAGACAGAGCGGACCATCCGGATATTGGAGGATATTCTACGAGCATGTGTTTTGGACTTTGAGGGATTGTGAGTATGAAACTTTATTCTAGTAGAGTTTTCCTAAAATAATAGATATCACTCAACCATTGGCATGGAAACTTTCGAAGCCTTGTATGAGAGGCTGTGTCGCTCACCCATGTACCAGGTAGAGGTTGGGAAAGTAGGTGTTCTTGGCCCGGAGGTAGTGCAGAACATGACAGAGAAGGTTTGGAATATACTGGAGAGGATGAAGGTATATCATGACCGGAAGAAGTCGTATTCCAATCATAGGAGGATATACTTGGAGTTCGAAGTCAGGGACCATGTGTTATTGAATTTCTCCCCTCAGCGTGGGCAAAAGAGGTTCGGTAGGGGTAGGCTTTTTCCCTAGTTCGTCGGACCCTTCGAGGTGTTGCAGTGGGTCGGTGAAGTGGCTGATAAGCTGACGCTACCACCACTGCTATAGAGTGTATGTGATGTCTTACATGTTTCTCAGCTTCATTAGTATCTACGTGATGATTCACATGTCCTCGTATAGGGGAATCTGGATATCAAGGACAAAATGACATTGATAGAGTGACCAGTGAGGATCGAGGATTGTGAGAAGAAGGTGCTTCATGGATTAACCATTCCCTTGGTTTTTGTGTTATGGAAGCATGGTGTCTTCGAGGAGAGTACCTGGGAATAAGAGACACAGATGCGCATCCAGTACCGAGATCTATTTTGAGTTTTTTCTGTTTTGTTTGGTACTGAACTGTGATGTAGTGCTTGACCTTGTTAATTATGAAATGTGTTTTTTTCCTTGTTCTATGAATGTGTGTGAAGTTTCCTAATTGTTGGGAGGGGATAATATGATCCCTAATCAAGACGCATTAAGTTGGATGCGATTAAACCCATGTGGGTGAGCTAGTTCCACCCAAAGTAGGTAGTATCTTTATATGGAGGAAGGGACTCCCTAATCCGAATGACTCGATGGTGTGACCTTTATATGTTTGTGTGGTTACTTGAGGGAGAGTTGTTCCTAGATGTCAAGGAGGTTTACTCCTAAGAGGTATTTCGAGGTGGTTGTTTGGACCCCTCTATTTTTTTCGGGTCTAGTTTCGATTCTCAAGGATGATAATAGTTTGAGAGGTACTTGAAGTAATGGCCTGGACCCTCCTGGTACATTACTTTTCCAAATTTCTGGTGTTAGGCGTGTGAATCATTAAGGAGTTTTCCAAAAACTTGGTTCCACCAAAATGGTGGAACCGGTCATGATGGCACCATTATGGTGGCACCGTGATGGTGGCTTTGGTCATGGAAGAACCATGATAGTGGCACTAGTCACGGTAGCATTGTGATGGTGGTACCAGGCACGACAGCACCGTGACGATGGCACCGTGTGGGTGGCACCATAGAAGTCACACCGTCATGGTCGCACGCCAAAATGGTGGCACCGCTTATGGTGTTCCACCAAACCAGTGGAACCATGATGGTGGAACTGTGATGGTGGCACCATTACGGTGTCTCACCAAATGGTGTCCCACCCTTTGTTTTTTCCCAGTTTCTGACTTTTTCCAGTTTCGCTCCTGTAACGTATTTTTTTGACATAAAAGTGTTTTAATACCCTTTTCAATGCCATTTAAAGCCTATAAATGATATCTAAAATCCCACCTATATTTGGGATACCCTTGGGGTTACAAAATCATGTGGCTTTTTGTCACGACCCATCCTCAGGGCCCGTGCCGTGACTACCCCAAGCCCACCTTCCATAGGACAGGGGCTGGCGACTAGCACCAAAGGCGTAAATCCCAATAAATGGGAATGCATTGCCTTTATAAAAGTAAACAAAAACGACAGAGTATAAGTGGAAGTAAAAACTAAGTACAAAGAGAAGTGTTGAAAGGAAAAATGGGCCAGAATACAAACCCAAAAGAATGTACAAATACAACTGAACAAAGTAAAACAGAAAAAGACAACAGCTGGTGGGACGGAAGCGGCTCCTGGGTCGTCCTCCTCGGATCCTACCTGAAGGGTAGGTACAGTTGGCGCAGCTCCTGGATCGTCCACCACGGATCCTACCTGAAGGGTAGGTACAGATAGCCTCCACAACGCTCTCGCCCGCCAACCACCTCTGAGCGTCATCTCGCCATGAAGTCCAACTCCGGGTACTGACTCGTCGTGTAGTCCATCTCCGGGTACCGTCTAGTCCTCGAACACTCGGCCTCCGTCAGCACTGCCCGTCGTCTGCAACCAACACAACGAGGTGCGGGCATAGACCGTGCAGGGGTGAGTATAATGATACTCAGTAGGGACCCCAAGACCCTCAAGGTCTCACTAAACCAACAAGGATAACCACAAATAAGATCTCAACAGATAACCTCTACTTAGGTATATGCCCATACATATACCTAAGTTATCAAGTAACCCATCTCAATCATGAGAAAACACAAGGATTATGAAATCAACGGATAACCACTACCCAGGTATATGCCCATACATATACCTAAGTTATCAAGTGACTCATCTCAATCATGCAGTAAACACAAAGGTCAAAAGTCTCAGCTCAAACCAGGATTTTCATTATCGAAACCGTAACTTCGCACGCTCGTCACTGGGAGGGTCCGCTCCACGAGCTATAGGTCGATACTCCAAGTATCTCAAAGTTCCACTATGAAGTATCTCAAAGGACCGCCTCGTCATAGGGGTCTCAACACAACAGACGGCGCGTTAATCGGACGCCCGGTCTGTGAGTTATTAGCCTTTTCGTCCCACGGGCCTGGTTGGTTTCGTGAGGGAACCAAACCCGGACGTATCTCAACTGTACCCCGAACTCTCATAGGGTATACTCATAGGGACCGTTTCTCAACGAGATCACCAACGCCGTTGACGGTTCGTCAAACAGACGTTCTGTCAGAAAGATATCAGCTTTTCCGTTCCAGGGGCCCTGTTGGATTTCGGTGCGATCCAACCTGGCCACTATCCATCTGCATCCAATTCTCGGGCAGAGGATGCCAAAAGTTCCGTATCGTCAACAGAAACTCAACGCAACAGACGGCGCGTCAATCAGACGTCCGGTCTGAGAGTTATTGGCTTTTCCATTTCACACCCACCCTGGGAAACTTTCCAGGAGGTCACCCATCCTGATCATTACTCTAGGCCAAGCATGCTTAACTATGGAGTTTTAACCACGTAGGCTCCCGAAAAGGAAGGTGTACCTTGAGTATAGTATACCGAAACGACCGTCTCGATCCAAGGATCGCGTTGCCGCTGACGGCGAGTCGTTTGGAGGCCCGTAGCCCAAGATACGTGCATTTGACCAAAAGTGGTCAGAAACTGGGGGTCTGAGCCCGGGCCGACCCGGCCCGACCCCCCCATGGGTCGGCTGAACCGGGTCGACCCACCCCGAGCGGCGACCCGGCCCGACGACCCGGCCCGACTCGGAAAACCGGGCCCGGCCGGCGGCGCGGACCGGCACAGCGGCGCGGCCTGGGCGCCGTTCGGGTGCCGCGCGCAGGGGGCAAAGCCCCCCCCCCTTGAGAATTGCGACCCCTTAATTGGGGCCGCTTTTGAGACCCGGCCGGGGGAAATTAATTCCCCCGGTCTCCACTACCCGGCCGGCCCGCACTGGCCGGCCGGTTTCGCCAGCAAGGACCGGCGACGACCGGTCCTTCCTTCGCTGACACCGGCGACCCAGTGCCGGCCGCCGGTCATCTTGCTCCGCCGCGGCCTGGAACCGGCCACGGCCTATGCCGTTTGGTGCGATGCGACGACATCGCTTCCCTCCGCCGCGGCCCCGCTGCGGCCGCGGCGCCTTTGACTTTCTTCGACGCGACGCGACGGCATCGCGTTCTTGGATTTCTTTCCACGGCGCGGCGCGACGGCGCCACGCGTATCTTCCGCAATAAATCGCGTGGTGCAATGGCACCACGTTTTCTCGTATCATCCTCAAGAAACCATCACGAAAAACAAAGGAGGAGGGTCGGCCGTGTTTGTGCGGTCCGACCCCCTCGCATTATTCGATAACAAAAAGGGTTTTAATCCACGATCATCACCAAGTTTGTATTCACAAACAATTAAATAAATAAAAACCCTCAATCATCAACCGCTTGATCGGACGATCCGCGGATCAACCCGGTATTGGTTGGTCCGCGCTCGTCGTTCTTTTCTCAAAATATAAGAGAATTCCAAAATAAAATTCCCCTACCTCAGCTTCAAGAATGAAGTTCTTCAACGACCCGCGAAAGACAAGCGTCGCGGAGGTCGGGCGTCGTTCCGTCTAGGTTGGTGGGAGAAGAGCTCGGTGAAGTCGAGCCGAGGCGTCACCCTCTGTATACTTTGTAGGCGGCGGTTCTTCCCTTCCTTAATCCTGTTGAAGATGGTCGGAGGTGTTTCTTCACGTTCTTTGGAAACGTGGAACGTTCTTCCTCGAGAGGTTGGTGATCTTCCAAGAGTTCTTCTCCTATCCTTAGTTCTCCCCACAAGGTTTATGCCAACCCAAAAAGAAGAATATAATCTCTCTTTTTAATGTTGGAAAAATGAATTCAAACACTCAAAATAATTAATTAAGTTGGTTTAATTAATTAATTGCAAAGTGTTGGCAAGAATTTCAAAAGATTGAAATTCAAATAAACCATACTTAACTCACCTCATTAATTAATAGAGTTGTCAAATATTAAAGAATGTGAGTTAATGGGGAGTTGGAATGTGAGGGGTTAAGAGGGTTAGAGAGTTTAAGGAATTTGAAAAGGTGGGGGGGGGGGGGGTTCGTGTGGGCCCCACCCTTTAAAATATCCACACATGGGAAGTTGGATGGATGTGGGCCCACCACCAACTTCCCATGGGAGAAGTTAACCACTTAACATTGTTAAAATTTGATTTAACAATTTTATTCACTTTTTTAATTAAACCCCAAAAAGTAACTTCTCCTCCCGCACAAACGCAACTACGGTAAAGGTTCTCTTAAGCGATTACCGACGTTGCGAGTTCATCGGTGCAATCGAATTTCAATTCCGAGCACCGGTTCAAAATATAGAAATTCCCGCTCGCTCGTTCACTGAACGTACCCGAGCCAAACTTCGGAAATTAATTCCGGGCACACCGGGCCTCGGAATCAGGCGCCGTCAGAAACTGCGTTCTTGTAAAATTTCAAAGAAAATTAGGAAAAAATTTTCCTTGAAATTTCCGGGTCTTTACATTACTCCCACCTCAGGGCTTTACGTCCCCGTGAAGCTTCAACACAAACTAGGGTCACAAAAGCGGTAAAGAGCATGCATCTGAGCCTTCCGCTCCCATGTGCTTACCTGGAGGTTCCGTACTGCGAAATAAAGTGCACCCGAGGAATCGATCGTCCTCATAGGATCTGCTCCTGTCGATCCTCGATCCCCACTGGAACCTCTTTGAAAGACACCCAATCGCCATCGTCCAACTCTTCATGGTCGATGGTATGCGAAGGGTCGAGCACGTATCTCCTCAGTTGAGATACGTGGAAGTTGTCGTGCACCTG
Source organism: Viscum album (assembly GCA_963277665.1). Classification (NCBI taxonomy): domain Eukaryota; kingdom Viridiplantae; phylum Streptophyta; class Magnoliopsida; order Santalales; family Viscaceae; genus Viscum; species Viscum album. The sequence continues at coordinate 1,190,957,541 of OY728158.1, read as the reverse complement.
GTGTAACTGTGGTGAATGGGTCAAGCGGTAAACCACCCCGCCTACCCAGCTGGGGACCTAAGAAGGTCCGATGAACCCCAGAGATAACTTGCCGCCTTGGCCACATCTCCGTAAACCTCGTTGAGGTGAGACCCGTATAAGGACGTGATCATCATCCTCGAACTCCAGAGGTCTCCATTTTCTGTTAGAACTGGAACTCGAAAGGCTGCTACCATGAGGGTAAGGTTGACCGACTCAAGAGTGATCGGTCGCACCCTCCTGTGCAAGAGTTACCCTGCGCTGCCTGGGGTTTCCTTTTCCGCCGACCAAGGAAAACCCATCCCGACGTTTTCCCGAAACCGTCAATTTGAGTATGAACAGTTATTGCCCATTCCATACTCAAACTAACGTCGTAAGGCCTCGACGCTGTCACCAAGAGATTCCAACCGAAACTCTCGCCTCAAGGGTATGACCACACCGTCAGCGTAAGTGTGATTATCGAGTCTCCTCCCAAGGTATCTCCAGATGTGAGGGTCAAGTCCACGGCTTACCGGAAACTCTAGGTCTGGAACAAGATTTGTGAAAGAAATAAATTATTCACATCGACGTCCATTACTACAACAGCTAGTATTGGACACAGACTATCCCTTGAATCATTTCTAGAGCCATTAGGTCACACTCCTTGACCGCATGCAGTTGCACTCTTCCTCCGCCCTCCAGCTCCCTGAGCCTGGCAGGAATAACTAAGGCGGGTGGTTGTACGATGTTAGGATGTACACCACCTCATGCTGCTCTCCTAGCTCTGCCTCCACGTCTGCTGCTTCGTAGACTCATCTCTCCTTTAAGATTCCTCTTCTTTAACACGCCCGAGTCTCTAAGACTGGCACTGGTTTCCTATTTCTTACTGCACTGTGCAGTCTTCATCCTCTCTTGGATGTCCTGGACCTCCTTTAGTCTCACAAGAGCTGTTATGATTTCTTCTTTGCCGATAAGAGAAATCTGGTCTCATCCTCTGGATGAACCACATTCGTTGCCTAATACAGTCAATCCTGACATGAATGATGCATTCATGCGATGGATGACATCGTAAGGCCTCGACGTAACTACTAAGAGATCCAACTGTCACTCTCGCCTCCAAGGGTCGAGTCACACTGTCGGCATCAGTGTGAGGTCACTGGGTCCCCTCTAGTAGAAATCTCGAAAGTGAGGGTCAAGTCAACAGTTTAACCGGGACCACTCAGTATCAACCAAACAAAAGGACAGGAAAGAAAACATCTCAAAGATAAGTGTCTTTTTATTATTGAATCTCATAGTACAAGACACGAATACAACAACAAAATGGAACTAGAAGTACAAGGGTCGTATCCACTAGTTCCTCTCCTGTCCACCTATTCCCGGAGCTCTACTGCCTTGTCCACTGGTCAGCTGTTGCTCAAGAACCAGCCGCTGCTTCTGTCTCGGTGGCTCCTCCAACACCCGCTGATCAACCATATGAGGAGTTGGACAGTCAAGTTCCAAGTGACCCTTCCCGCCACATGAGTAACATTGTCCGTTTCTGGCACGCCTGGCTCTGACCCCACCTCGGGTGCCCCGCACCACCGGTCCTAAAACCTGAGATCGTCCAACTTCTAGTCTGGTCCTCCTGGACCTCTGCATCATCTGTCTACTGCTGGCACAAATTCCACCCTGAAGAAGGTCTCGAAGTCTTCCCATGCGAAGTTCATCCCATCGCAAAACTGAAACAAGTGGCTCCACCACCTGCCTGCTGCTGCCTGAAGGAGGCTGGTAGCAAAGATCACCATGAAGTCTGATGGCGTCCCCACTAGCCTGAAGACTCTCACCACAGCCTCCAGTGAAACCTAATCCGCCTACGGGTCCGTCTCTCCCCGGAACCTGGGTGGCCTCTGGCGCTGGAACTCGTGCAGCGCGCTCAAGCATCGTGCATCGCCTACTACTGGGGCTGGTGGCATCGGTGGCCCAACATATGGTTGTACCGTTGTTGCCTCCGCTGGTGCCTCAACTGCAAGAGGGCCCTGCACCGAAGCCTCGTTGCTCGACAGGCTGTCAGCACGCACATCCCTCTGGGCTCTAGCTGGTCGTCCGTGAAAAGGCATCCTGAAAGAAACATCGTGACATGATCAAACGTTTATACCTGGTGAGCTGACCTGGTTTGATCTGTTTTAAGGGAAAACCTTTGAAAACACACACGCAATTAGTGTTTTCATGCACAAAGTCGGAAATCCGTTGTCAGGGTCCTGGTGTATGGATACGTCGGCCGCCCGCACCAACACTGGACTCCCTGAACTGAAATCCAAACTTGGTACTCTTAAAACTATTGCTTCACAGAAAGAAAAAGTCAGAGTCATAAGTTCTGCGGTAGAACCGAACTCCTCTGATACCAATTTGTCACGACCCGTCCTCGGGGCCCATGCCGTGACTACCCCAAGCCCGCCTTCCATAGGCCAGGGGCTGGCGACTAGCACCAAAGGCGTAAATCCCGATAACTGGGAAGGCATTGCCTTTAAAAAAGTAAACAAACATGACAGAGTATAAGAGGAAGTAAACATTAAGTACAAAGAGAAGTGCTGAAAGGAAAAATGGGCCAGAATACAAACCCAAAAGAAAGTACAACTACAACTGAACAAAGTACAACAGAAAAAGACAACAGCTGGTGGGACGGAAGCGGCTCCTGGGTTGTCCTCCTCGGATCCTACCTGAAGGGTAGGTACAGTTGGCGCAGCTCCTGGATCGTCCACCACGGATCCTACCTGAAGGGTAGGTACAAATATCCTCCACAACGCTCTCGCCCGCCAACCACCTCTGAGTGTCGTCTCGCCGTGAATTCCACCTCCGGGTACTGACTCGTCGTGTAGTCCATCTCCGGGTACCGTCCAGTCCTCGAACACTCGGCCTCCGTCAGCACTGCCCGTCATCTGCAACCAACACAACGAGGTGCAGGCATATCCCGTGCAGGGGTGAGTATAACGATACTCAGTAGGGACCCCAAGACCCTCAAGGTCTCACTAAACCAACAAGGATAACCACAAAGAAGATCTCAACAGATAACCTCTACTTAGCTATATGCCCATACATATACCTAAGTTATCAAGTAACCCATCTCAATCATGAGGAAACACAAAGATTATGAAATCAACGGATAACCACTACCCAGGTATATGCCCATACATATACCTAAGTTATCAAGTGAGCCATCTCAATCATGCAGTAAACACAAAGGTCAAAAGTCTCAGCTCAAACCAGGATTTTCATTATCGAAACCGTAACTCCGCACACTCGTCACGGGGAGGGTCCGCTCCACGAGCTACAGGTCGATACTCCAAGTATCTCAAAGTTTCACGAAGAAGTACTTCAAAGGACCGCCTCATCATAGGGGTCTCAACACAACAGACGACGCGTCAATCGGACGCCCGGTCTGGGAGTTATTAGCCTTTTCGTCCAGGGGCCTGGTTGGTTTCGTGAGCGAACCAAACCCGGCCGTATCTCAACTGTACCCCGAACTCTCATAGGGTATACTCATAGGGACCGTTTCTCAACGAGATCACCAACGCTGCTGACGGTTCGTCAAACGGACGTTCTGTCAGAAAGATATCAGCTTTTCCGTTCCAGGGGCCCGGTTGGATTTCGGTGTGATCCAACCCGGCCACTATCCATCTGCATTCAATTCTCAGGCAGAGGATTCGAAAAGTTCCGTATCTTCAACATAAACTCAACGCAACAGACGGCGCGTCAATCGGACGCCCGGTCTGAGAGTTATTGGCTTTTCCATCTCACACCCACCCTGGGAAACTTCAGAGGTGGTCACCCATCCTGATCACTACTCTAGGCCAAGCACGCTTAACAATGGAGTTTTAACCACGTAATCTCTGGAAAAGGAAGGTGTACCTTGAGTATAGTATACCGAAACGACCGTCTCGATCTAAGGATCGCGTTTCCGCTGACGGCGAGTCGTTTGGAGGCCCGTAGCCCAAGATACGTGCATTTGACCAAAAGTGGTCCGAAACTGGGGGTCTGGGCCCGGGCCGACCCGGCCCGAACCCCCTGGGTCGGCCGAACCGGGTCGAACCGCCCCTGGCGGTGACCCGGCCCGACGACCCGACCCGTCTCGGAAAACCCGGCCCAGCCGGCGGCGCGGACCGGCACGGCGGCGCGAACCGACACAGCGGCCCGGCCTGGGCGCCGTTCGGGTGCCGCGCGCGGGGGGCAAAGCCCCCCCCCCCTTTGAGAACCGCGACCCCTTAATTGGGACCGCTTTTGAGACCCGGCCGGGGGAAATTAATTCCCCCGGTCTCCACTGCCCGGCCGGCCCGCACTGGCCGGCCGGTTTCGCCCGCAAGGACCGGCGACGGCCGGTCCTTCCTTCGCCGACACCGGCGGCCCGGTGCCGGCCGCCGGTCATCTTGCTCTGCCGCGGCCCGGAACCGGCCGCGGCCTATGCCGTTCGGCGCGATGCGACGACATCTCTTCCCTCCGCCGCAGCCTTGCTCCGGCCGCGGCGCCTTTGACTTTCTTCGACGCGCCGCGATGGCGTCGCGTTCTTGGATTTCTTTCCACGGCGCGGCGCGACGGCACCACGCGTATCTTCCGCAATAAATCGCGTGGTGCGACGACACCACGTTTTCTCGTATCATCCTCAAGAAACCATCACGAAAAACAGAGGAGGGTCGGCCGTGGTTGTGCGGTCCGACCCCCTCGCGTTATTCGATAACAAAAAGGGTTTTAATCCACGATCATCACCAAGTTTGTATTCACGAACAATTAAATAAATAAAAACCCTCAATCATCAACCGCTTGATCGGACGATCCACGGATCAACCCGGTATTGGTTGGTCCGCACTCGTCGTTCTTTTCTCAAAAGATAAGAGAATTCCAAAATAAAATTCCCCTACCTCGGCTTCAAGAACGGAGTTCTTCAACGACCCGCGGAAGACAAGCGTCGCGGAGGTCGGGCGTCGTTCCGTCTAGGTTGGTGGGAGAAGAGCTCGGTGAAGTCGAGCCGAGACGTCACCCTCTATATACTTTTTAGGCAGCGGTGCTTCCCTTCCTTACTCCGGTTGAAGATGGTCGGAGGTGTTGCTTCACGTTCTTCAGAAACGTGGAACGCTCTTCCTCGAGAGGTTGGTGATCTTCCAAGAGTTCTTCTCCTCTCCTTAGTTATCCCCACAAGGTTTATGCCAACCCCAAAAGAAGAATATAATCTCTATTTTTGATGTTGGGAAAATGAATTCAAAAGAATTCAAACACTCAAAATAATTAATTAAGTTGGTTTAATTAATTAATTGCAAAGTGTTGGCAAGAATTTCAAAAGATTGAAATTCAAATAAACCATACTTAACTCACCTCATTAATTAATCAAGTTGTCAAATATTAAAGAATGTGAGTTAATGGGGAGTTGGAATGTGAGGGGTTAAGAGGGTTAGGGAGTTTAAGGAATTTGAAAAGGTGGGGGGGGGGGTTCGTGTGGGCCCCACCCTTTCAAATATCCACACATGGGAAGTTGGATGGATGTGGGCCCACCACCAACTTCCCATGGGAGAAGTTAACCACTTAACATTGTTAAAATTTGATTTAACAATTTTATTCACTTTTTTAATTAAACCCCAAAAATTAACTTCTCCTCCTGTACAAACGCAACTACAGTAAAGGTTCTCTTAAGCGATTATCGGCGTTGCGTGTAACACTCGAGACTTTTATGTTATATAAATCATCAAAGGAATCTTTTTCTACACAACACTTGCTTGGCTTGCTTTACACGCAATCGCGACCTTCCTCGATAGCTTGCGTCGTACGCAATACCGAGTTTCACTAAACAACAATATGCTATTAAAACTAGCCGTTATGAATAGTAATAACCACTTTTTGAAATTTTATAAATTTTATTTTTCAAAATGGACTTCATTTTTGGACTCAGAATATCGAAATTAGCCTAGGGTGAAATTTTGGTATTTTTCTGAAAACTTTCAAATTTTGATGAATAGTGAAACCACTAAGTGGTAGGTTAAAAATTGAATTTTGCATAAAACTTAATTTTACCGCTTCTGTGAATGGAATTTCAAAAATCCGAGAGACACGGTTAATATCAAGGACTAAAATGTGGTTCAATGAGATGAAAATAATTTTTTTGGTGAATAGTAACTTTTTACTATTTTTTACCGTGGTTAATAGTAAATAGGGTAACTAAGGGTAAATATGATATCAATATTACCCTAACACATGTCCTAATTCTATTGGACAAGTGTAATTCGACCAAAAACAAACTTAGAAATAAAATATGACCATTTAGGCCCACTTGGATTAGATTAGGACATTTATTATTAATTTATTTAAAGAAGGGTTAAAATGGTTAAAATCAAAGTTTAATAAGTAAATCATTTTTAATATGGGGTTATACATAAGATAAATTCGATTGTAAATATTCATTAGAAAGCTAAAACGATTTCCTACATGATGGTATTTTATTTGTAATTTTTAGACATCAAATAATATAATTTATTTATGACACAAAGATGATGCAGTAATTATCTTATTAATGAAATATTGACATAATTGATAATATAAATACCAAAATGAATGTAATTTAAGACTTTTTATGAATTCCACTAATTTTCTAGGTTACTCTGACATATTAGTGTTGCTGTAATCAACTTAGTTCGAACATATAATTCTGTTATGACTTTCACAAAAATCATATATCAAATAGTGTCAAAATTGACACAAAATAGTTTTTAAGTCAAATATTATATTATTAATTGTTATTTTATTCCTAAAAATCTAAGGTTCGGCCAAATGACTTAGCTAAGGATATATATATTAATAATAAACAATTTGGGGTTCGTTTGGCATGTTATAGTAAGTGTATTAACCATATAGTGAAAGAAAACAAAAAGACACGGTAAAAGTTAAATTATTTAACTTAGAGTTAAATCTAATTGATAAGGTTAAAATAATACCCTAAACTTGTCTAAATACTATTGGTTGATAGGATTTCGACCCATCCCCACTTTAGCTTCGAAATAATACCCTTTGGAACCATTATAAACCGATTTTGACTTTAATATAAAATAATATTTTGAGATATTCCTAAGGTGCCCCTCTCCTCCCTTATAAAAGGGCACCTCCTCCCCCTCCTCCTCACACCAATTTGAGCACTCAAGCTCGGCCAACCCCTGCCATTTTCTCCTCTCCACTTCCCTAGAATAATCCTAGAGGTCCCGGTCTTCTCCAAAGACCAATCTTAGTTCCTTAAGTGGAGGATTCAAAGAGGCGTTCCAAAGAAGAGGTAATATCCATTACCGATCTTTTCAATTTCTTTCTTCTTCAACTTCTTCTTCTTTAGTTGTTTCATGATAAAGTAATAACATCAGTATTACTTACATACTGATATGTTATTATAAATATGAAACAACCCTAATTCACCTTCTATCCATCCTACGGAAAAATGAAATCACCGCGCGTGCGTAGGTACGGAATACCGTCTCCACGCCGTGGTGTAATCTATTTTTCCACCATCACCTTACAAGGATGGTTATAATGGTGTAATAAGTAACTATATATGATTATTATTAAGTAATATTGATACTGAAATAATATATATATATAATCCAATACAATTCCACGATCATAGGAACGATATCATCACTCGTGCGTACGTACGGAATACCGTCTCCACGATGTGATGCGACTCGTTCTACATGATCTTCATTTCATAATGATTATATAAATGAATTTAATGAATGAATATGGTATATACTACACTAATACCATTCTGGAAATGAATTATCTATAACCTAAAGATAAGAATAAGAATCTATTCGACAAAACACGCATAAGAACAAAAAGTTATAAAGACCCGAGTAACAAGTAACAATGAAATATTACTAACAAGAAGCTAATAATATGACCATATATGATATCATATCAATATGTATGATTCTGGAATAACTCAATAACATTATTTAAAACATTATACAGGAGCTTCGGACACGAACAAAGCAAATCGGACCTAAGGTAAGGGAAATATCACAATCTCACTTTTATCCGAGATTGTTTTTACTTTGGTAATTACTGGGGTGTATTTTATCATACACATCCATGTTCCCTCAATATGTAATATTATTTCCATCATTCTAAAATAGTTTATATCCAATTTTACCCTTCGGTGGGTTTTTAGTAAAAGATATGAAAGGAATCTTTTGTCGTTTTTCGTACGAGGTACTTTTTGACTTTTCCGACAAAAGTACGAAGAATGTTTTTTTTAACTTATACGGCATGAATGGATTTTTAAAACATTATTTCCAAGAAGCTTCCTTTACAAGTTTTCAAGTTTATTTTTAATCAACTTCTTTTATTTTAAAGTTGTATGACATGTTATGAAAGGAAAAATGTTTTTGAAGAAGAAAGGATATTTTCCTCAAGAATGGAGTTCAAGTGTTTTATCAAAATTATTTTCCATATAAGATAATAAAGGGTTATGTTTTTATCCCTATTATTAAATTGATTTGATCATGTTGTGATGGAATTATTTTTATGAATTCCTTTATCTTATATGAATTGATTTATGATGTCATGATGTTTCAAGAATCCCATTTTTGTTACATGTGTTATACGATGATGTATGATTTATGATTATGTGGCACACATAAGAAAGGATTCATTATAAGATGGGTGGGACCTATATCTCCCTCCAATGCATTGGGTAATGATTTTATATCTCATGAGATAGACATGTATGGAACGGAAGGTTATTTCGGTTCAGTGATACAGGACTGAAACGAGGAGTGAACTCGGTTCAGAAAGGGACTTTGTCCACTAAGATAGTCTTGGCAATGAGTCATGACTAACAAGAAATGATTTTCCATGATTATGTGTGCATGCCACAAAGTTTCAAGTTTTATGTTATGATTATGGGGATCTCATTTTCACTTCTATGATTTATTCCATGTTAAGATATTATGATCTCTTTTGCAGGTTTTGATTTTCATAAAGATATGATATGATTTTTATTTCCTTTATTTTCCCTTCCTGAGCATTTGAGCTCACCCTTTTATGTTTTCTTTTCCCCAGGTCAGGAAGATGGATATTAAGTAGAATATGCTAAAAGGGACCCTAGATATGATGAAATAAATGGTAGACACTATAGAAGATTTATGAACCAGTTGTTTATGTTTCCCAGTTTCTAAAGACACTATACCTATACGGTCCTTTGTGGTTTTGTCATATGTTGTAATAAGTGTGCTTCAATTTTGAAGTATTAACAATGTATGTAAAGTATGGGTCGTTATAGTTGGTATCAGAGGAAAGGTATAGTCAACCTTTGGAAACTAGGATGTGAAAGCCTTAGTAAGAACCCTAAGGATAAGTCTAAGCATAGAACACAATCTTAGTGATTTAGAAATGGCCTTAAATAACCTAGGATAAGACCTTAAGCATGAAAATTTTATTCTTGAATTATGTGGTTTCCTATTATAATTAGTGTTGCTCACACTATTCTTCTTGGTTTTAGTCAATGGCTGGAACCCGAAGGAACCGTGTTAATACGGAATGCGATGGGCAATTCAATGATTGTCCCCCTGAGCAACCAAACGATATGGGAGCTGGAATGCAAAATCTTGTAGCCATGCTCACACAACTTTCTCAAGCTATGAATCATGCAGGATTTCCAAACTAACAAAGGAGGGAGCAACATTCTGTTGAATCCTTCATGAGGCAGCGTCCACCTTCTTTCAGCGGGTCTACTGATCCATTAGTTGCTGAACAATGGATTAGTACTACTGAAAAGATATTTTCAGTTCTTCAATGTTCTGAGCATGATAAAGTCATCCTAGTAGTGTATCGTTTGGAAGGAGATGCGGATCAATGGTGGAATCTTGTTAAGAATACGAGGCAAAGGGATGAAATTGAGTCTATGGAATGGGACGAGTTCAAGAAATTATTTTTCAATAAGTACTTCCCTCGTATTCTCCGAACAAAGATGGAGAAAGAGTTTCTTGAACTGAAGCAAAGGGATGATGAATCTGTTGGTACCTATGAAGCAAATTTTACCAGACTTGCAAGGTACGCTTCTGGTATTATTATCCAACCTGAGAGTAAGATCGATCGATTCTTTAGTGGCTTAAAACCAAGTCTTCGAAGGGCGTTAGCCATAAGGGACTTCAATAGCTACGAGGAAATCGTTCGATGTGCTCTCAAAGTCGAGATGGAGATTGGAGTAACCCATCAGTCACATGGGTTTGATAAGAAGAGGTAGATGGAATTCAAAGAAAAATCTAAAGAGCACACGGAAAAGAAGATGAACTTTCCCTTATGCTCAAAGTGTGGAAAGAAACATGGAGGGAGTTGTCTTAAAGGGACAAGTAAATGTTTAAAATGTGGAAAGGAAGGTCATCGGGCATTTGAATGCCGTGATAATGGGAAGAAGATGTCTAATGACGCAAACAAAGGAAGGGATACACAGAATGAACCTACTACACTTCAATGTTTCAAGTGCAAGGAGATGGGGCATTATTCCAATCAATGCCCAAATCCAAGGGTTGATGATGATGGTCGACGTCAACAAACTCTTAAGGCTAAAGACAAAGGAAAGTCACATGCAATTTCTATCAGCGATGTGGAGTACGATAACGATGTGGTGAAAGGTACACTTACCATCCACTCTAAAGTAGCAAATGTTTTATTTGATTCTGGATCCACCCACTCTTTTATTTCTGAAGACTTTTCTAAGGGTATCACCGTATTACCTCAACAATTAGATGTTGAGTTAGCTGTGACAACACCTAATGGCACAACAGTCGCATCAAAAGTTTATAATTCTTCTCCGATCGAAGTTTGTGGGAAAGTGCTTCCTGCAAATCTTGTGATCCTTCCTTTAGTGGAATTTGATGTGATTCTTGGAATGGATTGGCTTTCTCTACATGGAGCTCATATCAATTGCCAAAGAAGGGAAGTCACATTTCATATTCCAGATCAACCTATGATCGTCTATCAATGCAAGGATGAACATAACCTTCCAGTGGAAATTTCTTCCATCTTATGGGTATTGATTCCACTAAATGAAGGTTATTTATCTCAAATGGTTGGTGAGAAACTCACGATTAAGAATATGCCCATTGTACGGGAGTTTGATGATGTATTTCCGGAGGAATTGCCTGGTCTTCCACCAAATCGTGAAGTTGAGTTTTCAATAGAACTCATACCGGGTGCTTTGCCTATTTCAAAGACACCGTATAGAATGGCCCCAATTGAGTTGCAGGAATTGAAGAAGCAACTCCAAGAGAATCTTGATAAGGGATTCATACGCCCTAGTGTGTCACCTTGGGGAGCACCTGTTCTATTTGTTAAGAAGAAAGATGTATCAATGAGACTTTGCATTGATTATCGAGAACTTAACAAGATCACTATCAAGAACAAATATCCTCTCCCACGCATTGATGACTTATTTGACCAACTACGCGGAGCTCAATACTTTTCCAAGATTGATCTTCGTTCAGGGTATCATCAATTAAGGGTCAAAAGGGAGGATATACCAAAGACGGATTTCCGTACAAGGTATGGACACTATGAATTTATAGTGATGCCATTTGGTCTTACTAATGCCCCTGCTATCTTCATGGATCTAATGAATAGAGTCTTTAGACACTATCTTGATCAATTTGTGGTAGTCTTTATAGATGATATTCTTGTCTATTCAAAGAGCAAGGAAGAGCATGAAGATCACTTGAGAATTATATTGAAGACCCTGAGAAAGGAGAAGCTTTATGCCAAATTTACCAAGTGTGAATTTTGGCTTCAAAAAGTTGCATTTTTGGGTCATATAATCTCAAAAGAGGGGATATCTGTGGATCCAGCAAAAACAGAGGTTATCGAAAGATGGTCAAGACCAACAACAGTAACTGAGATCCGAAGTTTTCTTGGTTTGGCTGGATATTATCGACGTTTTGTAAAAGATTTTTCACGATTATCTAATCCACTCACCAAGTTGACTCGGAAAGGAGTTAAGTTTGTCTGGACAGAGGAATGTGAAGAGAATTTCAAGGAGTTGAAAAGAAGGTTATCCAGTGCACCTGTGCTCACACTACCTTGTAGTGGAGAAAGGTTTGTGATCTACAGTGATGCATCCAAGAAGGGATTGGGGTGTGTTCTTATGCAAAATGATATGGTGATAGCTTATGCCTCACGACAGTTGAAAATCCATGAGCAAAATTACCCAACACATGATTTGGAGTTGGCTACGGTAATCTTTGCATTAAAGATTTGGAGGCATTACCTTTATGGTGAAAGGTGTGATATTTATACTGATCATAAAAGTTTAAAGTATATTTTCACACAAAAGGAGCTGAATATGCGCCAAAGAAGATGGTTGGAGCTGATTAAGGATTATGACTGCTCAATCCATTACCACCCTGGGAAAGCAAACAAGGTGGCAGATGCATTAAGTCGACAAGACCATGCTAGTTTATCCATGATGAGGATCACAAAAGATCCAATATTTATGGATTTACAAAGGATGGATCTTGGAATTATAATGGAAGGGGAAAAATCTTATCTTTCTGAAATGAATGTTCAACCATCTATACATGTGAAGATTAAAGAGGCACAGAAAGAAGATGTCGAGTTACAAAAGAAGGTGAGAAATGTTCCTGAATTCAACCTTGATTGTGATGGGATAATAAAGTTCAGGAATCGTGTTTGCGTTCCTCCCATCCCCGAATTAAAGAATGAGCTGCTGGATGAGGCTCATAGTTCATCATTTTCTATTCATCCTGGAAGCACGAAGATGTATAGGGACCTGAAAGAGTACTTCTGGTGGGATGGTATGAAAAGAGATGTTGCTGAATATGTCTCTCGATGCTTGGTTTGTCAACAAGTTAAAGCTGAGAGACAGAAGTCTAAGGGGATGTTACAACCATTACCCATACCCGAATGGAAATGGGAAAACATCACTATGGACTTTGTCACAGGACTTCCTAAAACATCCAAAGGCAATAATGCTATCTGGGTCATAGTTGATCGTCTTACAGAGTCTGCACACTTCATTGCTATTAGAGATGATTTCTCTCTAGATCAGCTTGCCAGGATATATGTAAAGGAAGCAGTAAGATTGCATGGAGTAACACTTTCTATTATATCTGATCGAGATCCGAGATTTACCTCGAAGTTCTGGCGAAGTCTTCAGCATACTCTGGATACAGAGTTGAGTTTCAGCACTGCTTATCATCCCCAGACAGACGGTCAGTCTGAGAGAACAATTCAAACCCTAGAAGATATGTTGAGAGCTTGCTCTATGGATTTCAAAGGAGGTTGGGATCAACACCTACCTTTGGTGGAATTTTCTTATAATAATAGCTTTCACTCCAGTATTCAGATGGCTCCTTATGAAGCTCTCTATGGAAAGAAATGCAGGACTCTAACTTGCTGGGATGAAGTTGGGGAAAGAAAGCTATTAGGACCTGATCTCGTTGATGAAATGGCAGAAAAGGTTAGATCTATTCAACAACACATAAGAGTAGCTCAGAGTCGACAGAAAAGTTATGCCGACAACCGAAGAAAAGACCTAGAGTTTGAAGTGGGCGATAAAGTGTTCTTACGAATATCTCCCTGGAAGAGGGTTATGAGATTTGGAAAGAAGGGGAAGTTGAGCCCTAGATATATCGGTCCTTTTGAAATACTAGATCATGTTGGGAAGGTAGCTTACCGATTGGTGCTTCCACCGAATCTCTCTCAAGTTCACGATGTGTTCCACGTATCTCTCCTGAGAAAGTACATACCAGATCCTTCACATGTACTCAGCTCAGAAGTTGTACCGCTGGAGCAAGATCTTTCTTATGAAGAACAGCCGATAGAGATTCTGGATCGTAGCGAAAAAGTCCTACGAAACAAGACCACTCGCTTGGTGAAAGTTTTATGGAGAAACCACCAACTTGAAGAAGCTACATGGGAGCTTGAGGATATGATGAGGGAGAAGTATCCTCATCTGTTTGTTGCAAAGTGACGAATTTCGAGGGCGAAATTATTTTTAAGGGGGGTAGAATGTAACACCCGAGACTTTTATGTTATATAAATCATCAAAGGAATCTTTTTCTACACAACACTTGCTTGGCTTGCTTTACACGCAATCGCGACCTTCCTCGATAGCTTGCGTCGTACGCAATACCGAGTTTCACTAAACAACAATATGCTATTAAAACTAGCCGTTATGAATAGTAATAACCACTTTTTGAAATTTTATAAATTTTATTTTTCAAAATGGACTTCATTTTTGGACTCAGAATATCGAAATTAGCCTAGGATGAAATTTTGGTATTTTTCTGAAAACTTTCAATTTTTGATGAATAGTGAAACCACTAAGTGGTAGGTTAAAAATTGAATTTTGCATAAAACTTAATTTTACCGCTTCTGTGAATGGAATTTCAAAAATCCGAGAGACACGGTTAATATCAAGGACTAAAATGTGGTTCAATGAGATGAAAATAATTTTTTTGGTGAATAGTAACTTTTTACTATTTTTTACCGCGGTTAATAGTAAATAGGGTAACTAAGGGTAAATATGTTATCAATATTACCCTAACACATGTCCTAATTCTATTGGACAAGTGTAATTCGACCAAAAACAAACTTAGGAATAAAATATGACCATTTAGGCCCACTTGGATTAGATTAGGACATTTATTATTAATTTATTTAAAGAAGGGTTAAAATAGTTAAAATCAACGTTTAATAAGTAAATCATTTTTAATATGGGGTTATACATAAGATAAATTAGATTGTAAATATTCATTAGAAAGCTAAAAAGATTTCCTACATGATGGTATTTTATTTGTAATTTTTAGACATCAAATAATATAATTTATTTATGACACAAAGATGATGCAGTAATTATCTTATTAATGAAATATTGACATAATTGATAATATAAATACCAAAATGAATGTAATTTAAGACTTTTTATAAATTCCACTAATTTTATAGGTTACTATGATATATTAGTGTTGCTTTAATCAACTTAGTTCGAACATATAATTCTGTTATGACTTTCACAAAAATCATATATCAAATAGTGTCAAAATTAACACAAAATAGTTTTTAAGTCAAATATTATATTATTAATTGTTATTTTATTCCTAAAAATCTAAGGTTCGGCCAAATGACTTAGATAAGGATATATATATTAATAATAAACAATTTGGGGTTCGTTTGGCATGTTATAGTAAGTGTATTAACCATATAGTGAAAGAAAACAAAAAGACACGGTAAAAGTTAAATTATTTAACTTAGAGTTAAATCTAATTGATAAGGTTAAAATAATACCCTAAAGTTGTCTAAATACTATTGGTTGATAGGATTTCGACCCATCCCCACTTTAGCTTCGAAATACGACCCTTTGGAACCATTATAAACCGATTTTGACTTTAATATAAAATAATATTTTGAGATATTCCTAAGGTGCCCCTCTCCTCCCTTATAAAAGGGCACCTCCTCCCCCTCATCCTCACACCAATTTGAGCACTCAAGCTCGGCCAACCCATGCCATTTTCTCCTCTCCACTTCCCTAGAATAATCCTAGAGGTCCTGGTCTTCTCCAAAGACCAATCTTAGTTCCTTAAGTGGAGGATTCAAAGAGGCGTTCCAAAGAAGAGGTAATATCCATTACCGATCTTTTCAATTTCTTTCTTCTTCAACTTCTTCTTCTTTAGTTGTTTCATGATAAAGTAATAACATCAGTATTACTTACATACTGATATGTTATTATAAATATGAAACAACCCTAATTCACCTTCTATCCATCCTACGGAAAAATGAAATCACCGCGCGTGCGTACGTACGGAATACCGTCTCCACGCCGTGGTGTAATCTATTTTTCCACCATCACCTTACAAGGATGGTTATAATGGTGTAATAAGTAACTATATATGATTATTATTAAGTAATATTGATACTGAAATAATATATATATATACTCCAATACAATTCCACGATCATAGGAACGATATCATCACTCGTGCGTACGTACGGAATACCGTCTCCACGATGTGATGCGACTCGTTCTACATGATCTTCATTTCATAATGATTATATAAATGAATTGAATGAATGAATATGGTATATACTACACTAATACCATTCTGGAAATGAATTATCTATAACCTAAAGATAAGAATAAGAATTTATTTGACAAAACACGCATAAGAACAAAAAGTTATAAAGACCCGAGTAACAAGTAACAATGAAATATTACTAACAAGAAGCTAATAATATGACCATATAAGATATCATATCAATATGTATGATTCTGGAATAACTCAATAACATTATTTAAACCATTATACAGGAGCTTCGGACACGAACAAAGCAAATCGGACCTAAGGTAAGGGAAATATCACAATCTCACTTTTATCCGAGATTGTTTTTACTTTGGTAATTACTGGGGTGTATTTTATCATCCACATCCATGTTCCCTCAATATGTAATATTATTTCCATCATTCTACAATATTTTATATCCAATTTTACCCTTCGGTGGGTTTTTAGTAAAAGATATGAAAGGAATCTTTTGTCGTTTTTCGTACGAGGTACTTTTTGACTTTTCCGACAAAAGTACGAAGAATGTTTTTTTTAACTTATACGGCATGAATGGATTTTTAAAACATTATTTCCAAGAAGCTTCCTTTACAAGTTTTCAAGTTTATTTTTAATCAACTTCTTTTATTTTAAAGTTGTATGACATGTTATGAAAGGAAAAATGTTTTTGAAGAAGAAAGGATATTTTCCTCAAGAATGGAGTTCAAGTGTTTTATCAAAATTATTTTCCATCTAAGATAATAAAGGGTTCTGTTTTTATCCCTATTATTAAATTGATTTGATCATGTTGTGATGGAATTATTTTTATGAATTCCTTTATCTTATATGAATTGATTTATGATGTCATGATGTTTCAATAATCCCATTTTTGTTACATGTGTTATACGATGATGTATGATTTATGATTATGTGGCACACATAAGAAAGGATTCATTATAAGATGGGTGGGACCTATATCTCCCTCCAATGCATTGGGTAATGATTTTATATCTCATGAGATAGACATGGCTGGAACAGAAGGTTATTTCGGTTCAGTGATACAGGACTGAAACGAGGAGTGAACTCGGTTCAGAAAGGGACTTTGTCCACTAAGATAGTCTTGGCAATGAGTCATGACTAACAAGAAATGATTTTCCATGATTATGTGTGCATGCCACAAAGTTTCAAGTTTTATGTTATGATTATGGGGATCTCATTTTCACTTCTATGATTTATTCCATGTTAAGATATTATGATCTCTTTTGCAGGTTTTGATTTTCATAAAGATATGATATGATTTTTATTTCCTTTATTTGCCCTTGCTGAGCATTTGAGCTCACCCTTTTATGTTTTCTTTTCCCCAGGTCAGGAAGATGGATATTAAGTAGAATATGCTAAAAGGGACCCTAGATATGATGAAATAAATGGGAGACACTATAGAAGATTTATGAACCAGTTGTTTATGTTTCCCAGTTTCTAAAGACACTATACCTATACGGTCCTTTGTGGTTTTGTCATATGTTGTAATAAGTGTGCTTCAATTTTGAAGTATTAACAATGTATGTAAAGTATGGGTCGTTATATTGCGAGTTCATCGGTGCAATCAGATTTCAATTCCGAGCACCGGTTCAAAAGATAGAAATTCCCGCTCGCTCGTTCACTGAACGTACCTGAGCCAAACTTCAGAAATTAATTCCGGGCACACCGGGTCTCGGAATCAGGCGCCGTCAGAAACTACGTACTTGTAAAATTCCAAAGAAAATTAATAAAAAAATTTCGTTTAAATTTCGGGGTCTTTACACTTTTTACTCGGTGTCACCCCCTTTTCCCATACTTTCCCGTTTTTTCATTGTTACGCATTTTACTCTGTTTAAAGGAAACCCTTTAACTCACTGCCGTTATGGCCACCTCTCTGATGAGAATTATTAAATGAAAATTAATTCCATCATGTGTAACTGTCCGACCATGTGGTGAAACCATGATCTACCTTTAAAGAAGTTCAAGATTTCATATCCCGTAACTCTAGGATCTTGCCTTTTATCACATGGGGATTCTTTCTTCTTCTTGGATGGTCTCTTTTCCTTTACTTGGTGCGTTTGGAGTCCCCCTTCCCGATGCTAGTAGTGTGCATGTGCTGGAGCCTTTCCTGCTCACTCTTGGAGTCCTTGGAGTTTCTCCCTTGTAAGTTACTTATACCCTGTTCATGGTACGCGGAGAAATTTTTTGATCATTGATCATCAAGGTAGGGTTATTCCTTCGTCTCTCTTTATTGTGTATCATGCGTGGTGGGTATGATAATTTTTCCTTTGGATATGGATGAAACCGATCCTTAATGAATGTAATAAATAGTTTTTAAATAATTATGGGGTGCGTTTGATGATGCTGCTGTACTCTTTTATATCTTCTTATATGTCTTGAATTATATGGGATTATTTCCACTAAAAATAGTGGCCATTGGTGGTCCTTCCTTATTCACTAATGAACCCCTATCTTCTATGATTATTGAATTGATGTAATAGGGAAATTGGTTAATCATGTAAACTCAGTTGATTAAATGGATGTCCAGTGAACTAAAATCCTTTTTTGATCACCCCGGTTAACCAACTGGAAATAAGGAACTTAATGAATGGTGAGTTTGAATCTAAAAACTCCCTTGAACTATCTTGGTAATATATGGGGTTGTTCTGCATGATGCTTGTGGGGTGATGTGGATGGGGATGGGATCCTCTATTGTGTAGTTTTTGGTTTGTGGATCTGAGGCCATGTGGGGCCCGATGTAGGGGCTTGGTTTGGTTCCAGTACTTCGAGGGATCTCACAGATCCCTTTTGTTTTTATGACTTTACAAGAGAACTGGGTGTGAATTCTTAAATTAATGCTTGACTGTTTTTCCTTCCTTAGCTTGTGGTAATGTCTGTTAGTTACCTGGTAGTGAAGAATTATTTAAATGGAATCACTTGATTATGATAAAAAGAATGGGTTATATGGGGAATTTCTTTATGGGAATGAGTTGTGCCTTAGTTGTGGTTGTTCTGCTTTTTATGAATGAATAGTAATGAGGGTGTTTGTATATGGGCTGATTTTGGAACCCCTAGGTTGGGATGAGTAATTTTTTACCTATATGTATAATTTAGTTCTTATGTATCTTATTTATGCCCCACCCAAGTTGAGAACTTCGTGCTGAACACCCCCATTTCATGGGGGAGGGTGTTTTTACCAACCCTCATATGAGTGGATGGTTATTAGCTCATTTTCTACTCCCTTTACTGAGTAGCCCAAGACATTTTAGGCTGGATGTGATGGGATGAGGTCCATTATATCCCAAGATTATTTGGGCAGAGTATGTTGTGGGGGTTGACCCAGGTGTGTGTGGGCAGGTTGTTTCCCAAGTGTCTTCGGGAGGAGGTCTAGGTGTCTTCGAGCATGTCATTAGTTGTTCGGGCCCAAGTGTCTTCGGGTATGGCTGTAGTTATTCTAGCCCAGGTTTTTGTGGGCCTGGTTATGTGTGTTTGTGGTGGCCTAAGTGTTTGTAGGAATATATGTGGTTGTGGTGGCCCAAAAGTTTTTTGTTGGGGCGGTAGTGGGACTGTAGTGAGAATGGCGGGGGAGGTCTGATGCCTAGGGTGTCTTCAATAACCAGTGGGAAAGTGGTGTGGGGTACCCAAACATCAATGTGTTATTATTATTACTTTAATTGACTTGTGTTATTTGGGGAGTGTGCATTGGTGAGGTTTGAGTGGATAGTTTCCTTTCTAGGTTATTTGGTTATCTTCTTTTATCAAGTGGCATTAGAATGCCTTCCCACTTATGCACAAGATATTTTGGTTTTCCATAATGATTATACCTGTATACTCACCTTACATTTATAAAATTATTTTTAGGTTTTTAGGGGGACTTCAAGGACCGTGCTAAACCCTATTAGCTCAGACGCAGGGACCGTTGATGTTTCTACTTTTGTTTTCTTTTGGTACTTCCTTTTGGATTTTTCTTGTAATTTGTAGCACTTTATTTGGAACATGCATATGGGAATGGATTTTTGGTTTTACTTTACTTCTACCTTTAGTTTTGGAGTTTTTTGGGTTTTTTACCATTGTATCTCCCGATACTACTAATTGAAAAGGATAATACCTTCCATATTATGTGTGATTCTATACCCTTGGTGCTAGTCACCACTTTAGGGCCTATTAAAGGTGGGACTCAGGGGTCATTATCTATCCTTAAACTTGAGGAAGGAAGGGTATGGTAGTTTTCTATCCCTTCTATCATCTTGGTGAAGTTGGGTTGTGAAAGTATTCCAATCCTTCAACTAGGTTACTCTTTAATTACTATTTTGGTTGGATTTAATTGGTCTCTATATGCTATAAAATACTTTTATAGAACACTGATTGTGGGTTAAAGATTTACACATGTAGAGGTTTTAATTTTATTTTATCTTTTATAATTTTATGTGTTTTTTGGAGTTGTTTTTATGTATTGATATTATATAGACCCTTTATTTTCTTACATTAACATTACATAACTTTTTCAGAATACTTAAAACATTATACAAATAGGAGGCCAAAGACGGTACTATTCTAGTGCCTTCAAAAACATGGAAACATAAACACTTGTACATAAATGAGAAATATAATCTTCCACTAGGTTCATCTTGAAAATAAACCTTCTTAGACACATCAAACATAATACATATTATCATAACATGGGGTAATGAAACACAAAAACAGGTGAACTCAGATTCTCAATAATGGTAAAAAAGGGAGATATGTAAGAATAATCATGAGCGTAAGGGTTTGAGAACATGATCATGAAAATAGAAGATCATACCCTACATATCAAAATCATAAACATAAATCATAGCATAAATCTTGAATGTTCATAAGACACAAATCATAATGAAATAAAGAACATAAGCCATGAAAGCATAATATAGGAATAAATCATAGAATTTTGGTAGACATATATGCATGTAATATGATATACATATTAGCCAAGGAATCTCTTCCCAGACCATATTGGTATTATGGGTTCACTCCCCATACTATATTGGTAGTCATGGTTCACTCCCATGGAAATGTTATTAGCATGAGTTCACTCCTCATACCATCTTGGTAGTCATAGTTCACTCTTATGGCCATCTTAGTAGTCAAGTTTCATTCCCAAGACCATCTTAGTTTATATCATTGGATATTAAACATTACCCAATGCACTGGAGGGAGATATAAGTCCCACCCATCTCATAGTGAAATCATACATACATGTGCCACAATATCATAAATAATCACATCATAACCCATGAAATGAAATGGGTATTATAAACATGTAATCATATCATATCCTTTGAAAAAATTTTAGGTTTAAAAATAATTTCATCATAGACACAACCCATGAAAAGAAGTTAGATTCAAAAGAATATAACCATTGAAATTGAAATAGGTTTTATAAACAACCTTCCATCAAAACATAATCCATTCATAGAAAAAATCTGAATTTAAAGATTGAATAATTTTACCATTTTGGAATGAGTAACACCAATGGATGTAATATTATATGGTAAATAATTTTGAAATAACTTTTAAAAATATTTCTTGAGTAAAATACCCTTTCTGTATTGAAAAACGCTTTTTAAAACATAAGTCCTTTTGAAACCCTTTTTATTTGAAAATATATTCATAAAATTATAAACAACAAATATACAACCTTTAAACGTTTTTAAAGTCCTTTTACCTAGAAAATGAGATTCAAATATATTTTTAAAACATTTTTGAAAACATTTTTGAAAATAAGGTTTTTTTATTACAATAGATTTCCGACCAAAGAGAGACCATCATATTATACTTAAAAAAATTATCTTAAGTAATAAAGAGTGAAAAATTGTTACTAATACATGATTATATCTTGAATAAATATTTTATATGGAAATTCATGAGTTTTCATGAGAGATGTATCATGATATTTCATTAATTGAATTATAATCATAAACAATCTCAAAAAAAGATGAGATTGTTTCAAAAAACTATTATCACTTGGTAACTTGGAATCATACTATACATTTAATAAAAATGAATTACATGAAGCTTAAAATATCATTAAAATAAATACATTAATGATATAATACCCTGTGAAAAACAATTCATGTGCATAACAAAACATGAGTCTTAAAGAAGGCAAATTAAGACAAAATTATTTTACCAATTCGGTAACATTTGATACATAAACACCATGAAAGAAAGATAAAAAAATTGATATCTAAATAATTATAACATTATGTATAAGTGGTATATAATAAATTAATGGTGTGTACATACACTACACAAAATAAGTGAGTGGTGATTAAGTCATGTATCTCACAGAAATAAAAGTGAGATAAAATTCACTTACCTTGGGTCTTGACTCTCAACGTACTCATTAAAACCACCTACATAGTAAATATAAATTTATTATAAATATTTTAAAGAACTATATTAATATATCTTATACCATATATAGTTTTATTATCTTCTTATAATACCATCTTTTTAATAATATTATGTTAATGTTTCACTTTGGGAAATATCCACCTTGTTCTTCGCATGTGCCTTAATTTATTATACCTTTGGTCCTTATATATATCATGATTTCTAGAATTTAAACCATTATATAGAGATCATTTATATTAATTATATATGTAATATAATAATCTATATAATATATAAGTATTAAATGTAATGCATTGTTCATGGGGATACTAAACTGTACGTACACGTGAATGTTGTTTCCGTTTTTATTTTCTTATTGAAAGAAAGAAGGTAAATGAAATGTGTATATATATATATATATTCAAATATAATTTTTAAAGTATATTTATTTTATCATATATATGATATAAGTTCACTAAACCATCAATAATACATTCCATGTAGTGTGTGAACGAATCACATTGCTTTGAGGGGGTTGTAGTCCACACTTCCTCAAACGAAATTATCGTATTTACACCAAATGGGAAGTATAAGGATATATGTTTAAAAAGGGTAAAAAAATATTAAAGATATAATCAATAAAATATAAAACATATATAAATATATTTTTATCCTAATTTTCACCATGAGATGCAGTAAAGAAAAAATGAATAATCATCATTTCGTGAGATGATAGTTCTCCAAACACGTAAACAGTATGTTCGTTACCCATTAGATGGAAGTGTGTGTAAATTTAGGTAAAACCATTATTATAAAAAAACATTGTTTATTTATTATACTATTTTTATACAATATTGGAATAGGGACAGTGGAGGGGAGGAGACAGAAAATAAAATAAAGGAGTTTGAGAGAAGACTTTACCTCTTAATCAAGAAACTCCTTTTGGTTTTTGCCAAAAGGATTCCTTGGATTAATTTATTTCCAAAGGGTAGATTCAATGAGGAAGGGTATATGAAATAAATTGTATTTTTTAGTTATTGGTATAATCTAAGTGGTTTTATAGTTATAAAGAAGAGGTGTAGGTGGTGTCCTTTTAAAATGGAGGAGGAGCGTTACTCTTGTAATATTTTGGAAAAAGGAAAACCCTCCCACATTTTTTATTGAAAGAGGATCAAAAAATGATCCAAATTATATTAATGGGAGTATATGGTATAAATATAGAAATAAAATGGACTTTTAAGAATTTTATAGGTTGTTTTCACCTTAAAGTTATGATTTAGTCCCCTATTAAGTTTAATTTAACCTTAATCGTTGTAATTAATTTTAGTCACATTCACTAATATTTCTAGTAAAAAACAAAGATGATATAATTATACATTATAAATTATTCTTATTCAAAATATGGAATACATTTTTTTAAATTCTAATCACATAAGGGGAAGAAATTAATTTAAAATTAACATCGTAGTCAGGCCAACAAGACAGGATTTTAAAGTAAAAACATTCAAGGGGTTGTTATGTTTTTATACCCAATTTCAATGTGAAATTCACCCCAATGACCTAAATTGTATTAATTGATAAAAATATTTTCTAATTAAAATTTTAACCTAATTTAAAATATAATATATCCTTACAAATAAATTAAATGAAAATAGAGTTTTAAATTAAAATTCAATATTTTTAACTACTACTTAAAAAATTAAACCTTACAGAAAAATACCTAAAATTCATCCTAACCTATTTTTTATGTTTTTCATAAAAATATTAAGTTTATTTTGAAATATTAAATATATAAAAGTTCCAAATTTTTTTATTTAAAATGGGTTCTCCATTAAAGGGTGGTAATACTACTATTATAAAAATACAGGTTTTTAAGAATAAAAATGGGTTTGTTCTTATCATATGTATATAAAACCTATTGGATGAATATAAAAAATATTTTATTGAATATATAAAACTAATAAACCAATAATTATAATTAATTTATTTTATTAGGTTAAAACTTCCTTATGACCATAATTATATTTTCTGTTATATTCAATCAGTTTTCATATTCATTTCTAATTAATTGGTAACATATGAATTCATCTTATATTTTTGTAATCCATATATTTTCTAGTATTAGACAATAATATTGATAACATATAATTTAATATCATGGTTATATATTATTATATTAATTAATAACATTTTAATGTTATACTATTCTTTGGTAAAACTCCATCTTGTGTGTTATACACGACATCGAGTAAAGTCATTGTTGTGCATAAAACAAGATATACTCAATGTTATTTGTAGAGAAAGATAAAATTTATATTGAGTTTAGTGCAAGATTAACTTGGTGTTTTGTATAACAGAATACAAACGTAGTTCTTTATTATAAAATAAACTCTCTTTAGTGTTGTGTGAAATAAAAAATATGAAAAAATGATAAATTAATTCAAAAAAAATAATTCACAGATTCTCATGGTTTTACAGGTACCTTAGGGTAAGGCCTCCCATGTATGTGATATCCCTACTTGGTTCTTGTCTCTAGACCCTGGACTGTTGAAGGAAGCCATGAGGTTTCACACTCATTATTTCACTAGCCAGGAGATCCATGTTGGGTAAGAGAATAAAATACTGGAATCCGAGTAGTTTCATCATAGGATCTATGTTTGGATATTGTGAATCTATAAATATGGTTAAGAAATTTTTGAAATTGTGTTAAAGTCTTTTGATATTCAATCTAAGACATGAAAATCACATTTTAGTGGGGGTGAACAACATATCCATTCACCATGACTCTAATAATGCACTTATTAATTTGATACATATTGGTTATGGTTGTAGTAAAAAACATTGAAAATTCATCATATTGGAATGGTTTTTTCTTTAAATGACCTTATTGATTCATCTCTACAAATTTACTCTTAACAGTTGTACATATTGTATCTTTTAGGAGTCCTCTATGTTGATTTCCAACTAGTATTCCATAGTATGATATAAATGGTGATATAACTAGTGATTCAGATTTAATACTAGTACTAGTTGATAAGGTGGTGCCTATATGTATTTTTATAGTCACTCCAACACTTAAAAATTAGTAGGTTTTATTAGTAGTATCAGCTGATGAAGTATCTTGGATGGTCACATTCCATGATTTTTAAGGTAAGTGACCCATCAGGATTTGGTTTTAGCTAGACCGCTAGGAAAATAAGGTATAGAATGAGCCAATTATGTGAGTTCCAACCTCATTATGACACATTCAAACCAATGGTGGTCTTAGTGATGAGCCTTCTTGATGGGTCAGTAGGGTAATGGTGGACTCTGGAGAAAAGTTTTTAGGATGATATAACTATTTCTTGGATAGAGTTTGAGATTAATTTTAGAGAGGAGTTATCTCCAGCTACATTATGAATAGTTCATTTCTAGGATCTTCTATATATTTAGTACATCATCAAGATTATGGAATAATACTCGTCGAGGTTCACTAACCTCTTGTGATTTTATGTAGATGTGGTTCATGATCCATTATTTTTATAATGGACTATTGAATTTGGAATATTCCATTATATTATGGATATAGTGATATATATTTTCATTCCTATCTATTATGAAGTGCTTGAGTGTCCATTGGTATTGGAGGGATATATGGATGAGCTGTCATTGGGAGTTGGTGTTGGTAGTGGATCCATAAGAAATGCGATATCAGTAGTATGTATCCAATGAAAAAAATGGGGGTCTGAAAATTTTATAAATGTCATGAGGTGGCATTTGGATAGAATGTCTTTAGTTTAGGGATCTCAGTATATTTTTAGTCATCCAATGGAGAGATAATTCAACTCCTAAAATGATTGGGGAAACATTTCCCATGATTTTCTAACTAACTATACAGCTGATGAAGAGGTAATTGATGTACCACCTAGGATGATAGAATGGGTAGAAAAAGTAGCTACATGTGGTGGATGACATGGTATATGATAAGGGAGAGTGATTGTAGGTGGAGTTTTTTATCTATCTCCACCACCACACCCTAGTGTTCCCCGCTGTGCATAGAGAGCTAGTGGTCAGGGATAAGGATAAATGCTTGTTGTGGATGCCAATGAACTTGATGACCCAAGGATCTTATCAGGTATGATTTTTTTCTTTTTAACCATAGATATTATTTTTTGAACACATAAGTGACCCGATATTTTCATACTAGATCCATAGTTCTATACATAGAGATTCCAGTTAATAATTTACCTCAACAATTTTGTTAGGAGACGTGTACTGGAGGGGATTCATTGATGAAAAACTTCCACCAGAAGTGTGAAATGACTCTTGGGGGAGAGATATTAAATTGAGATATCTTTACAGAAATATTATGGCCTTGTTACATCATACTAGTTATAGAATGTATATAAATATTTTATGCATAGATTAACTATCTCAAGTGGTTGATGTTTTGTTTCCATGTAGACATAATGATATTTTTATTATTTGGTGAGAAGGAATCCTAGTAATAGTAGGATGGGATCATACATAGGAGGGTAGAAATAGTTAATCACTATTTTTGTAGTATTAACCTGGGAAAATTATATTAAAAGAGATTCTGATTTTCAGTTGTGGTGAAGGATTATGAGGAAGACATCCCTGAAGATGTTTCATTCAAACCTACCAACTGAGAGATACAATTTCAATTAAACCCAAATACAACAATAATATCTACACAATAATATTAGATGGATCATGTAGAGATTCATGAGATGATGGTGTATTTGTTGGACATAATTCTCAATGATTGACCTCAGATCAGGCTATCACAATTTTTGAGTTTGGGAAGTGTACATTTTGAAAGTGACATTCTAATGTCTCTATGGTCACTAAAAATGCATGATGATACATTTTAGCAAGAACAATATCCCCTATATGTTCAAGTGAATCATGTAATATAACTTTTATCCTCTATTAAATCATTTTATGGTGGTATTCATTGATGAAAACCTAGTGTAATCAGCATCCAAGGATAAGAACACCTGAAACCCGAGGATGGTGAAAGACATACTCTGAGAGCACCAAATTTATTTTATGATCATGAAGTTTTAGTTATTAATTATAGAGGTCCAATTTATTTTCCATGATATCTCATAGGTGGGTGTGGTAGTAGAACCAGTGAAGGTAGAGAGAGTGTCATCATTTAAGCCACCTAAGAGCATGATATAGGTGAAGAGATTTCTTGGGTTGAAATGATACTATAAGAGACTCATGCATTATTTATCTTGGATATCAAAACCCATTGTTGATTATAATCATAATGGGTATCCTTTAATGTGTATTTAGTGGTTCTAGTAGTATTTTTAGGATTTTGGGAAGATATAGATGAGATATCCCATTCTGATATTTATAGAGGTCTATGTTGAGTTTCTTATATTTTGTGATGCCTTAGGGACTATGATTGGATGTTTATCAATTTAGAGGTAGAAACTATTCACATATGGGTCTCTTTAGATGATACCTCTAGAATATAACAACATGAGCCAAAATCTAGGGCTGGCATTAGTATTATTTACCTTGAAGACATGGTTACACTATCTCATGGGTTAGTGGTTTATCATCTATTCTAATAACTATAGTCCAAATTATATATTCTCATAGAAAGATTTTTTCTTGAGATAGATTCAATGGATATGGTTTCTCAAGGATTATTAATTTGAGATATTCTATACTCAAGAGATGGGGGAACATTGTTGAAATTTCACCCAATAGGATATGGTGTTAAAAACTATTGAGCGAGGTGTCAGAGTAGTTGTCATAATTTTAGTGGTCTATTTTGGAATAAGATGGTGCACCTTACCAACGGTCTATGGTTGTTACTGCACCAATTATATAGTGTGTTACGGATCCTCATATTGGAATTATAAACTATGATACCTTGCTTATTCAGATATCTATTGGATGTTCTTCAAATGGATTTCCTAAATGTGTAAAGAACAACATCCTTTTTAGAGGAGAGATGATTGTACCAGTGATGTTGTGAGAGGAGATGTTGAGAGAGTTTATTAATTTCCCATTTGTTGCACATATAGAGGTGGATAAGATGTAATAGGATGTTAGAGATTAGTTTTGTTTTCTAGGGGTGAAGAGGAGTGTAGAAAAGTTTTTCAATCAATTCTGGAATTTTTAGCAGGTGAAGGCAGCGAACCAGGTTCCAATAGGTTCAGATCAACACATTGAGGTTCTAGAGTAGATGTGTGATGGTTTTTTCTATGAAAAGCTTTATAAGGATCCCATATATTTCGTGAGGAAATAATTCCATCATGCTGGTTGTAGATCAACTCACAATTTCATTCCACTTCCAAGCTATCCGAGATAAGGCCTCACTAGAGAACAGAGGATTCCTCAACTTGTAGGATATATTTCAAATTCATGGAGTTCCCTCAATAATTGTTTCAGACTTTGATTCTCACTTCACATAATGATTATATATAGTTTTGAATGATTAATTTTCAAATATTTTTTTTGTTTTAGAATGGAGTTTTACCCTAAGTATAATGACCTGACAGAAAGGCCCATTCATGTTTTGGTGGACAAGATGAGGTCTTACATGTTGGACATTGGACACATTTTGAGGAGAACCTATCCTTGATGGGGTCTTCATATAACAATATATACCACTCCATTTTCGGTAATGTGAAATTATAGGACTTGTATGGGAGAATATATAGGTCATCACTATTCAAGACTAATCTAGTGGAGTTTATACTTATGGGCATAGAGTTGTTGCAAACAATGATAAATAATGTATAGATCATCCAGGAGTGGATAAGGACAACTAAAAACCATCAAAATTATTATGTGTACCGATGATTGAGTCTATTTGAGTTTTCTGAGAGAGTCTATGTGTTTTAAGAGGTATCAGCTCGATTGGGATTGAAGATATCTGGCTGGGGAAGAAATTTATCTCTAAGGTTCATTATCCCACATTAGGTATTGTGTAGGGTTAGTGAGGTGGAATAATTTATGGCCCTACCAAAACAATTAGGATACATAAAAAACATCTTCCATGTGTCACATCTAAGGAGGTATGTTCCTGAACCTTAATGTTATATCGACTGGAGTGAGATTAATATCGATGAAAGAGTTAAATTTATGGAGTAAATGATAATATATATGAATGGAAGGAGAATATCATCTATGGGAGAGGAAATAACTTAGTGAATTTATGGTTGTAGCATTTTAATCATTAGGGGATCACTTGAAAGTGGGAGAACTTGATGTGAGATCAATACACTCTCTTGATTGAGTAGTGTTTTTCCTATTCGAGACAAAAATAAATTTTGTGGTGAAAATGTTATGATAATTTTTCCTTATAAAAGTTTGGAATGTTTAAGAGAATATTTTTGGACCTAGGTGATGAGTAAGTATGAGATTAAGATATCTAGGTTGGATAAGTATTGATATAATAAATTTTTTAAATAGATTATATCCCACATGAAATTTTTCTTAAAATAATGGAATAACCCTATAATAGAGTCTTATATTATAAATATGAGACCTAAATTTAATCTAGATTGTAGATTTTTCGCTAGGTGGGACATAGTGTTTTTATATGTTGAGTGTTCGGCTTGAGCGCTATTGTGGGAGGAATAAAAATTAATTAAATTGATATATTCATAAACGTTATAATTAGGCCTAAAACTAAATCACCCTCTTATAATCATGGCTATCAAAAATCCATAGGGTTTGACACATAAACCTAGAGATTGTGAGAGAGGTTCATTAGAGGAGGATTCTCAGACATCAATAGAGGATCACACGTTGGTGATTAAGCACAAATAGAACATGCAGATATCACCAATGACTTCGTTGTGTGACTATTAATCATCCGAGATAAATCCAAACCTATGGTTGGTTGTTTACTTAGCATTATATTAATCCTCATTTTATTATACCATGTTTAACCTGAATAATCACAAATAAAAAATTTATTCTCATATCAATAATATTTATAAATATTGTTTTATCATCCTATGACTAGAAAATATAGTAATTTTATTATTGTTCTTGATATTTGGTTCTTCGTTTTTCATTCCGAACTCAATGAATTGAGGCCCACCCAAATAGTGACTGAGGTATGTTCCTCATTTTTTGTTTTTTTGTTTTATCCAACCTTTTATTGTGAGATCGTCATCAATATTAAATCTAGTTATTCTTTCGATAAATAAACAAGACCCGATCATTTCCAATTTGACCACTGGCACAACAGATCATTTCTGTGGGTGCGAGATCAAATTTTTTGGAACAATTAATCTTTTTAGTGACTAATAATCATTAGGGATGGACTATAATCAGATTTTGGAGACCCCATGTAATAGACCAATATATTTTGAAATATATTTCTAATAAATATAATATTTTTTATTTTTTTTGTTACACACAACATAGAGTTTATCTTGCGTTACACGATTTACTAATTCTAAAAAAACATGAAATACTATCAAAATATTATTATTTAATATGATAGTTATCACCTAGGAATTTGAATGGAATTTATCAATATAATTAACTAAATTATGAAAATATATGGTCTAAACATGTTTATAAAATTAACATTTTTATAATAATTTTTTTATAAATGAAAATAAAAATTATTTCAAAATAAAGGAAATGTTTTTCAAAAAAACTATTTTTATGCACAAAGAAGAATTTTACATCAATAAATTGATAAAATAACTTTTAGTAAATTATTTTAATTAAATTTATATATTATATATTCAGTTATATGTTTAATATTTTAATAATTTTTTTATATACAAGAGGTAAGTGTAAATCCAAATTTTCACTTCAAAAATATTTTTTTTAAAAAGAATTTTTTTTCCTTTTGCACCATAATTATAATTTTTTTTGAAACATTTAAAAAATTTAATTGAAAAATAAACTAAACTATTTAGATGAGAATATCAAAATTATCAATGGGTTATTTATCAAAAAATCTTTGAATCGATAATTTATTTAGTAAATAGTGAAAAAAATTACTTTGATTAAATAATTGTCTTTTCATTCAACGAATTTAAAAGTTAGATTTTATTTTTATATGATTTTAAAAGTAAATTTTGTTCAATGATATACATATATTAACTTAATTTAGTTCATTTTAATAATACTTAGATTGTATTTCAATATAAAAACTTATAAACTTTTAAACATATTTGCTTTGAAAACCTTCTTTCTGGTCGTGTTTGCTGGATTAATTTTAAATAAATCTTTTCAAATTATATGAATGGAATTTGGAAAAATCTATTATAAAATTTTATTCATAATAATTTATTTAATCTAATAAGGTAAACTTAGTTTTTTACCATAATGAATTGAAAAAAAGTAAAAATTATTTACCGTGGTTAAGGTAAAAATGAGATTATGAGGGGTTAGACATAAAATAAGAGGGATAAAAATGGCTCACAACATTCCCATGAACCATTTTATAGAAATATTTAGATATTATGTCTTATTATTTCTAGAATAACCAATTCCTAATCCTAGTTGAAGTTGAAAAATTTCAGCACACATTTTTATTTTCAAGAATTACAATTATACCACTCACATCACTTTAAAAAGGCCGCCCCATCTACTCTCTTCTTTACACATAAAAACCCTATTTTCGTGGGTAATACACAATAAATTGACTTTTTAATCACTAAAAATCATTATAGAGGT
This sequence comes from Viscum album, assembly GCA_963277665.1. Lineage (NCBI taxonomy): Eukaryota > Viridiplantae > Streptophyta > Magnoliopsida > Santalales > Viscaceae > Viscum > Viscum album. The sequence continues at coordinate 1,190,925,421 of OY728158.1, read as the reverse complement.
AATATTTTGGTAGGAAATTGAAAATAAGAAGTATTTTTCTAGAAACCAAATGATGTTTTCTAAATAAGAGGCACCGTCTCCAACCAAGAATTTTATTTTACTACTTACTCCACAACCTTTAATTACAATTAAACCACAATGATATAATGAAATATGTATGTTAAACATAATTATTTTTATTTATGTTAATTTAATTTCCTACAACAACCTCCTATTCAATCACATGGGATAAAAAATCTCCATTCTTGTGTAAAGAGGATTAACATCTCATTAACAAATATTACCCATTTTCCATCACCACCTCTAATGGATACATATAATGATATATTTAATGGGTATATATAATATATAATATTTTTTTACTCTTATGTTATCATTATATCATATATTAATTCTTAATTTGAATTCTGTGGGAGTATGAAAACATTGTTCATGTGTATGACGGACTATCGCCTTGTGAAGCGACGTGATTCATTCTTCACATATAGTTTACATAGAAGAAAACAAGGAAATTATTAAATAAAAATATGTGATACAGGTGACATAAAAATATTTATTTATTTTTAATATATTATTGACATTTTATTCATTTTATCCATTGAAAAAATAAAAACATCAATCAAGTGTATGTACGACCTACTGTCTCCAGGAACTGGGAATTTCATATTCCATATCTTACTATTATGAATTACTATAACTAAATATATAATGAATATAAACTATACATAAATCATGGTTAACATTATTTCAATGATAGAACCATATTAAATATAAGATTACTGAAAATAAAAAATCAAAACATTCTTGAAAAATAAAGCATTTATTATCTTAAATGTGATTTTAAAAATAAATTATTGTTAAATAGGTAATAAAATTCCATAATTATAACACATATGGTATGATACATATGAATAAGGTTTTGGAATAAATTAACAATAAAATTATATTTTTTATACGTGAGTTTTTAATATCAATGAAGTAGGTCGAGACTTAAGGTAAATGATTTTCATGTCACATTTTAATTATATGAATCAAATATCACATTCATCTCCTATTTATTTTATTTTCAATAAATATTTCCCATGAATGTTTTTTATAATTAATATCATTAAAATTATTGAGAATAATGTATCCATTTTATTAGATATCTTTCTTGGTGCCTAAGGTTTAAAAGTTAGAAAATAGGTAATGGAGTTTTGTCTCTATTTTTCATATTTGTGACATACGTTATATTATCCACCTATATTATTTTATAAAATTTAATATCGTGAATTTATTTATTCTCATGATGTTATAAGTTTTATTTAACGTTATTCTTTCTGGAGTCTTATGATTCAAAATTATGAATGGTGTAATGGTTCTATGATATAATCTCATTACTTATAAAGATTTCTTATGATTATGATTACAAAGAATAAATACTATAATTTTACACTAAAAAAACTCATGGAATATTTCTCCTCTAGTTATATCATGATAATACATATTTTCCCTTCATTTTTCTCTTTTATGTACTCAAAAATCATAAATAATATTTTTAAATTTAATTAACTTAATTTGTCTCTTCTGTTGAAAACCCATCCTTATTTTTATCCATGTTTTATAATATTTTATAAATTAATGTTTTAAAATTAACCAAAGTACATATTAATGTTTTTTTTCATTTTATAATTTTTAATTGTTTTAAAAAGTCATTCTTCATGTTTTTTTCAAAATAAGTCTTGTTTGTCTTTTAAAAAAGTGTGAAAAGAATATTTATTTAAAATATAATACCATTTCTATTATCATGAACATCTAGTGTTTTAACACATACTTTTAAATATTTACAAATTTTATTTAAAAAAAAGTATTTCAGAAATATTTTATAAAAGTTTATTTTTAATTTTTTTTTCAAAGTTGATTTGATATTTTCCCCACGAATTATTTTCAATGAAATTTAAATCTTTTAATATGATTCCAAGGTTATTTTAAAAGAAAAGAATTTTTATTTTTTTTAAAAAGTGTTCTTCAAAGGGGAAAGTATATTTTTCTCAAAGAAAAACTACATTATTTTTAAAGATTACTTTACACATTTCTAAGGTTATTTAAAAAAAAGGATTTTGAAAATATTTTCAGTTTTAAAAACTACATTTCACATTGGAAAGCATAATTTCCTCAGGAAATATTTTTTTTAAATATTCCATTTCATGTTTCTAATATTATTTTCAAAGATACAAATTTTGAAAATGTTTAATATTTTAAAAAGTTTTTTTCATAGTTTAATGTTTTTTTCTAAATAAATGTTCCAGATGACCCTTCAAAATCAGTTTCCTTGTATAATGACATACTTTGATTTAAATTATGATTTACTGGGGATATAATCAAAGGAAAACATTTTTATTATTTCCCTCAATGGTTTATATTTATGATTACAATATTTTAATGTTACCCATTTTTATTCCACATAATATACCATGTTTAAATGCTTATGAAACTCAATTATCTTCCCGTAGTTATACCATGATAAGAATCTTATACAACCTATTTCTTTTTAAATGGGTTATGATGAAATGATGAAATTATTATGAAAATTATTTCTTTTTAGTAGGTTATGATCAAATGAAATGTTTATGAAACCCATTTATTTTAATAGTTTCTGATATCATGAATGTTTTTGATATTTTGGTCCATATATGTATGATTTTAATTATGTGAATGATGTGACCTATATATCTCTTTAAAAAAATGGTTAAATATTGATATCTAATGAGATAAAAATGTCTGAAATGGGGAGTGAAGCCTGTTTAGTAAGGGATGATTTCCTTTATGATTTTCTTTGAGGTTGACCTTATCTACTAGGATAGTTTAGGGAGTGAACCAATTCGACATTGATATTTTTTTCAATGAACCTTTAAATACTAATGAAATTATTTTTTATAATTGGTTTATGCTAAAAATATATATCTTATTCCCATGTTATGGTCTCATGGCTCATGTTCTATGATTCCTTTATAATTAGTTTCTTACGAACAATCCTGAATTATTTTATGACTCATGTTTATGATATCTTATATGTAGGGTGTGATTTTAATATTTTAATATCATGTTATCTTACCCATATTGTCATGTTATTGTTATTTTATCATTGATATATCCCTTTTTTAGCCTTACTAAAAATATTAGATCACCTTTTTTATGTTTCCTTTCCCTAGTTCTTGATGAAAGGTATTATGTATAATATATATGAGGAGGTTTATAATTATGGATAATATAGTGGGAGATGACATAACTCACTTATGAATGATTTATTTATGTTTCAATGTTTCCAAAGGAAAAAAATCATTATGATCCTTAATTTTGTTTTTGTGTAACATAATGATTAATAATATAAAATATGGAATATTTATGTATGAGAAGATTTGGGTCATTATATTTGGTATAAAAGGAATGGTTTAGTTAAAATTTAAAATCTAGGATGGAAAAATTTTAGTGAGATACATAGGGATATTTATATGGATATGTTTAGGGATATGTCTATGGATAATTCTAAGGATGATTCAAGGTATAGGAATATGAATTGAAAGTTTGGTAAAGGATAGAGTGATTTTACTCCAAGAAATTACACCCATTTTTTGTTACTAAAAGTTGTTTTGTCTATGTCAAAAATGTGAATGGGGGTAACAACTATAAAAAGGATGTATTGATCTAGACACAACTTTCACTTGGTGCATGACAACGAGCCTTTTTGGACACATGGTTTACACTCATGGGGAAAATGATTACGAAATTCACAAACTCTTTCTGAACCATCATTATCGATTTATATAATGACAATTAATGAATTAGGTTAAGTTAAATGTGTTATATAGTGAAAGGAATGTTCCATTACCTAGACATCCTGTAAGTGATTTTTCATGACTCTATGGTTTTCTACTATGAATATTGTTACACATAATACGATTTTTGGTTTTCATTAATGGACTGAAATAAAAAGAAATGGATTAAATTTGAATTTTATAACATAATGTTTTGATGAGAATATAATTGGTATGATTACTAGTGTGAATTATATTATGATTATGACTAATCAATTATCACACTATTTTATTAACAACTATATCTTAAAAAAGTATTGGCATAAACAAAAAAGAGAAGGATTTTCTTGAGAGTTTGGGTGGTGGAGATCATGAAAAAATAGGACTCAATTTAATTTATGTAAATAATGTGGGAATAATAACTTCAAGGAATGTCATAAAGGAATGGGGTGATATTTCAAGTGTGGAGAGGAATAAAACATAGTAAGACATTCATGGGAAAAAATTTAATGTTTATTCAACATAATGAATGAGAATAATGGTTTCCCTAAGGCATTATCAATTCTAAAATTTTATAAATGTGGAATTTATGGGAATTATACAAATATATTTCATAAGGGAAAATATAAAGATGGGGATCAATAAGGTGGTATAAGTATTTTTTTATGTTTATTAGACTACATATGAAATATGGAAGGATGGTGGTCTTAAGTAATATGATGATGATTCCAAGTTAATGGTTTAAAAATTATGTATAATGTTCAATTATTTTCAACTGGAAGTCATTAATAATAAAATATATAAGGATTTTTCAGTATATGTTTTTTTATAGATTTTAAAGAACATGTTTAAGGGTGCTGATGGAATAGAAAAGTGATTTAATGGAAATGTGATATTTTAAGTAAAACACATGATTAAGGAAAAATATCCCTTAATATGTTCTTTTTGTTGAGATAATTATGTTGGGATAAAGATATTATGAATATAAATAAAGTAAATTGGATAGTATTGATTACCATAGAAATGATTAGTGATTTTATTACAAGGATTTGTATTTTATCCTTGATAGAGGTTATAAATTATTTGATTTGTAGAATATATTAATTAATTCATGATTTTCTAAGGAAGGATTTAATTTTTGGGATCATTTGTATTATCATTATGTTTTTATGGTGATTCAAGTTATTAACATGTTTTAGGAGAATACATGATCTATATATTAACTTATTTGGAATATGACATTAAGAGCTACTTTATTATATTTGGGCGATTTATGTTAATTTGATTTTGGTAAATTTAGTTATTTTCATTATAAAGCTAACTTTTCGAAGGGTCATAAGGTTATCCATTTATGGAATGGATTAAGTTGAACTTTGGATGAGGTTTTATAGATTAACGTATTATTTAACCATATTAAAGTTTATCTATAACATGTTCTAACCATTTTTTTCTAACAACTTGAGATATAAAGAATGAATTGCTATTTTTTATTATTATTATATTTTGGTTATCAAAAAAATAAAAAACCCATCTCTTAGAGTAATTGATAAAGTGGAAATTGATCATGGACAAGAAAATGATCATATTGTTCTTATGAAATGTAATGGAATCAAGTAAGTATAATTTGACATGAAAATTACCCAACTTTAGGAAAATTATATTCAATTTTTTTGTATTACCATCTTATCTAATGACATCAAATAAATTTATCTTACCTTTTTTATGGTTTTGTGGTCTTTTATTTTTCACACGATCATTTAGTTTCTCATGGTCAATGATATATATCACTCTCTATAATTATAGGGAGATTATTATTTTCTTCCATCACAAAAAATGCACTTCCCATGTATGTTTTACTCTTTATAACTCTATTATATTTTAATCCATATAACCATCACACATCCCTTTCTATCTTTTCAAGATGAAATTTTATTAACAATTTTTATGATGTGGTTTTCCCATAAGGTTATTTTCAAATTTTAAATGCTTTTTTATCGAGAAAGAGTTTACTATGCAAGGAAAAAATTTATTTAAGGGGTAGAATGTAACAACCTATGATATTATGATTTTTTTTCAAGTAAATTTATTCTTTCTTATATTTTTCACTACACGAAACACTTATATTATATTTTATTACACGCAATAATTATTTAAAAAAAAACATGACATACTATTAAAATACTATTATTTAATATGATAGAGGTGCCCTGTTATTCTGCATTATACCCGAGTTCAAATCTAGGTGGGAGAGTATTTATGATAGCAGGGGATGATACAATCATTACATAGGTAGGAGGCGACGCAAGCATGATGCCAGAAGATAGTAACTAATGCATGACGTAGGAATATGGTGATGACGGAATACCACTGCACTAGTCCTTCGGGTCAGATTATGGGTCATTAGGTCATGTAATGGGCATCATGCCCACTGGGCCTTCAGTCCATGTACTAAATAAATAAGACTTGATTGGTGGGCTATCCCTTGGAGGGGCTATGATCTATCATTTTAATGTGATAGATATAAACTATCTATTGAAATGAAAGATATAAATAGGATTATCTAAATTATGAGCACATATGGTGTAAAAATGTATATAAATTTATTTATTTGGTGATGAGTTAATTAGAAATGATAATTAAAACTATTTCATAATAGAGTAAATCTTTTTTTGAAAAACTATTTTTAAGAATACAAATTTGTTTTACCTAAATAAATTTAAAAAATCAATTTTTATAAATTATTTCACTTAAATTTATATATTATATATTTAATAAAATGTTTAACATTTATCTTATCTGTTTTGTATACAAGAGGTGAGAATTCATTATTTTTTTCTCTTAAAAATAATATTAAAAAAATAGTTTTTCTACCTTTTGCAAACTTATTTTAAAATTAGTTTTTATTATCTTAGAAAAATTATTTTAAAGAATAAACTTAATTTTTTAAGTCATAATGTAAAATTTATTATGTGGGGAATTTTTGAAAATTTTATGAAAAGCTAAAATTTTCATTGAATATTGAAAAATATTATGTTTTATTAAAAAATTGACTATTAATTAAATCATTTACATGTTTATTATAATTTTATATGGTTTAAAAAGAAAGATTAGTTTGCTTATATATCTATTAATCCAATTTAGGTCATTTTAATCAATTTTGAATCATATTTTGATATAAAATCTTTTTAAACATTTAAACATTTTCTCTTTGAAAACAAAATTTCTTGTCACGTTTATGGTATTGATTTTATATTAAATATTTCCACTAACATGTATTGAATTTGAAAAAAAGGATTCCATATTTTTAATAATCATAATTAATGTTTTATAATATGTTGAAATTAATTTTTTACCATATTGAATAGTTAAAATAGTAAAAATTATTTATTTTGGTTAAAATAAAATTGGGTCTACCATGGTCAAACTAAAAAAATGGGTACCTATTTTTATTTTCAAAAATTAAGTGTACCAGTAACCTCAGTTATAATAGGACATTATCTCTCCTATCCTATTAAACCTTCCAAAACCAATTTATTCAGAAATTACACACCCAAATAACTCCCTTACATGCCTCACATCATCCTATAAGACTTATTTTTTTAGAAATCCAACCTTGGAAAGATTTTCGTGAAAACTGAAAGAGGTGTTCTGAAAAAGAGGTAACATCCCTAACTGAGATTTTTTTTTATTTCTACCACCAACTACTTAAATTATTATTAAACCATTCTAATATAATAATCTCATTGTAATAATAATATTGAGTTATTTTAATGTTAAGGGCACTACCTACAACCACCTCCTCTTATATCAAATGGCATAAAAAATTATCAATCCTATATATGTCAGAATACAGCCTCAAGAACTGATGTTATTCCTCTTCTATCACCTTTCTTACTTCTAGATATAACAATGAATTTGTTGTTAATTTATGATATTTTTGATATTGTTATTCTTATGAAATATGTATAGCACATATGACATTCCATTCTTTTGGAATACGATAATGTTGTTCATGTGTACAACAGACCACCGCCTTATGAAGAGATTTGATTCATTTTTGACATACTCTTTACATAGATGGTAATAAGGAAATTTTGTCATAAAAACTGTAATTTATATGACATAAAATGATTCTATAAAGTTAATATACTATTTATCAATTATTCATGTAATTTTATGAAAAAATGTAAACAATATTCATGCATACATACGACCTACCACCTCCATATATGGTGTATTTAAATTCCTATCTTGAACTTTTATGGATTACTAAAAATACATATATAATGAATATATATTACATTTATAACATGTTTAATATTATTGAGTTGATGTAACTATGTTAAATATAATAGGAAAATAAAAATACAAACATACTCAAAAAAGAAAGCAGTAATTACACAAAACAAGATTTTAACAATGAATTTTTGATGAAAATTTAATAAAAGGTCTTTGTAAATATTATTTGGTATGATAAATAGGATTATGGTTCTGAAATAGATTTATAATAAACATATATTTATTATATATCAGTCTTGAATGTGTACAAAGGAATTTGAGACTTAATTTAAGGGATATTTGTATCCCTCTTTTACTTATATTAGTTATATGCCATATTCACCACATATTTCTTTTATGAGGTGTATATATGGGCCATAAATATATTTTATTATTATTACCCTAAAAATTAATTGATTGTGTATCCATTTTAAGACCTATATTTTGTGGGTTTATTTTTCAAAAGCAATCAAATCGGTAATAGATTTTGTCTTAATTTTTCTTCTTTGGGACATATGTTATATTATGCATCTATATTATTTATTGGGTTGTATATATAGCCCCCCATACATTTAATATCTTGATTTTATTTATTCTGATGATATTTGAAGAGTTATTTGATGTTATTCTTTCATGTTTCTAACAATCCAATTATACCAAAGTGGTAAATGATTTATTATAAAATCTCATCATTTATTGTGATTGTTTATGATTATAATTTTAAAATGAAATATTATGACATATCTTTTAATAAAATTATAAATTTTATTCTACTTTGGTTATGTTATGAGAATACATGTTTTCCCTTCATTATCCTCTCTTTTTATAATCAATATTCATAAATAATTTTTTTTGAAGTAAACCAACATTATTTCTCACTTCAGTGGGAAAACCCATTCTCTTCCATATCAATGTTTTCAATTTTTTTTAAAAACTATTTTAAAATTCCAAAAAGGATTTATTAATTACTTTTTACCCATTTATATTTTTTTTAAAAAAGTTTTTTTAGAGGTAATATTTATGTTGTTTTTAAAATAATTCCCATATTGATTTTACAAAAAATGTGAAACGAACCATTTTTTTAATAAGTATGAAATTTCCCACCATTAGGACTACTCAATGTTTTAAAGATTTATTAATAATTTTCAATTGTAATTTGTATGGAAAATTATTTCCATTATATTTTATTAATTTATATTTTTAATTTTTTTTTTCAAATTTGAAAGGTTATTTTCCTCAACAAATGTTTTAAATAATTTTTAGTTCTTCCTTTATAATTTCTGAGATTATTTTCAAGGAAAAATATTTGAAAAAGATTTGTATTTTAAAATGTGTTATTAAACGTGGAATGTATATTTTCTTAATGATTTGTTTTAAATGATTTTTAAGCATTCTTTATATGCTTCCCATGATATTTTTTAGAATAAAAGGATTTTTAAAATATTTTATATCTTATATAATGTTTTCAAAGTAGAAAAAATATTTTACTAAAGAAGTGTTTTAACGATATTTAAAAATTACTTTATATATTTCAATGTCTATTTTAAAATAGAATTATTTTGAAATTTTTATATGTTTTAAAATGTGTTTCCCAAAGTGGTAAGGCTATTTTTCCCAAGAAAATTTAAAAGTAATATTTCAAAATAAGTTTCTATCTAAGATGTATTACTTTTATGTAACTTATTATTTACTGGGGATATGATCCTAAAACCCCATTATTATTCTATCTCTAAATGGTTTATGCTAATGTTTAAAATATTTTTATGAAACCCATTTTTCTTCCATAGGTGATACCATGATAATATTTGTATAAACTCTATTTATCTTCAACAATTTATACCATAATAAAATTATAAGAAAACCAACTTATTTTTTCCATTGGTTATGATGGAATGTTAAAAAAATTATAATTTTTTTTCTTTTACATAGGTTATGCTATGATAAAATGTTTATGAAACCCTGTTCTTTTCATGGATTACAATATGATGAACTTTTTAGGATCTTGTGGAACACATATGAATGATTTTCATTATGTTATTGGTGGGAAATATATCTCCATTCAATGCATTGTGTAATTATTGATATCTCATGAGACAAAAAGAGATTAAATAGGGAGTGAACTAGGTTCAGTAAGGGGCGTTGTCCACTATGATAGTATTGGGAGTAAACCATGAAAACTTCAACGGTTTGGGGAATGAACCCATTACACTATAATAGTATTGGAAATGGTCCTTGAACTACTAAGGTAAATATTTTATATAATTATGTGTATTCCAAAAATCTATTACCTAAGAAAATGGTTTGATCTCATAGGTCATTTTCTTTGATTACTTTATAGTTAATGTTTTATAAACTTCCAAGATTTAAGACACTACTCATGTTTATCATCTACGATATGTAATGTATGTTTTTAAAATTTTAATCTCAGTTTCTCATAGCCTTATGATTATATTATTCTTATATTATCATTAATATATCCCTTATTTATCCTTTATTAAAACATAATATCACCCTTTATTATGCTTCCTTTCCTCAGTTTGTGATGAAATGGATCATGTATGATATGTCTAAGAAGAGTTTTGGTGATGGAGAACATATTTGGGATATGATTTAACTCACTTATGTTTCAGTTTTTTATGTTTCTATGTGTCGTAAGGCACTAAACCATTAATATATTTAGGTATACGTTTTTGAAATATATTTAATATTCATTGGAAAAATGTAATATTAATATATGATATTTTAGGGTTGTTATACCATGTGTGTGGTTTTAAGGATTCTGACGAGATGGTGGGTGATTCCTATGGTGAAGGGTCGCCAGAATCCATCCACATGTGGTAGAACAGGTGTTGGAAACCATGGATCTTAGATCCTCAGTGCGATTTTCAGTAGATTCAATGATGGAAGTGGCTCAAGAAGAGGAAACATGAAGAACCATGAGGTTTTGAAAAAATCAAAATTAAACGTTGTGTAGTATTATGAACACAAAATGCAGATTCCCCTATATTTGGATGTTATTATTTAAGAGAAATAAAATGTTTCACACCATGAGATACCCACTATATACTGTTTGACACATTCTTGGACTCTTAGCATGCACCCTCAGGTTATAAGTTTATCAGCCCGGTGAGGTACATGGGAATGACGAAGGAAAAAAGAGCACAATTTGGTACTTAGGCCCACCCAGAGTACCTGGACATGGACAGGTACATGAGTATGTCCAGAGTACATGGGAACAACCTGATATTTGAAAATGGCCAGAGTACCCAGACACAACCTAGTACACTAACAAGGCTAAAGTAAATGGCCATGATATGAAGTACATGGGAAAAAACAGTTCACAAGGGGAGATAAGGGGAATGCATGACATACTATATAATCTTAGAAGATTCTATTTACTTTATCTAGGGTACTTTAACACCTTTGTTATCTCATTTTTGGACTAGTTTCCTTGGGGTATATTCCCTAGGTCCATCCCAATGAGGGTAGAGTGAGGCATCATGTCCTTTAAATAGGATGTGATCCCCTATATAGGATCAGTCATTTATATAATTTTAGGAATACCTCTATGTGACTTAGGGTGGGATCCTATATTATATTATCCTTCTTAGGTGGGTTTTTGGGAATTTATATGATCAGAATTCCCTGGAATTGACCCCCTACATAACGGGCTAATCTTGTTGGGGTTTTAAATGTCCCCAAAGGCCCTGGGTGTGATCCCCTTCTACGTATAAATCTAATCTATGTTCAAGTCTATAATTATTCATGGAATTAATTAACATTAAAATGTTCTCAGGTGAGTTCCATTAGCATTACTAGGATCATGGGTGAGTTCTCCAGGATGATTGTTAATTTCTAATCTCAAGTAGAATCTTAAGATGGCAGTACGATTGTAACATTCCCTAAGACTAAGTGTCTTTATGATTTATATATTGGTTATTATTTTTATATTCAATTTTGTATAATATTCTAATTGAAATACTATTATTTTATTGAGATGGATTCTCTCTTTTTCTTCATGTTTTGGGATTTTAGGGTTTCCAACTAGGTATTGTTATAATCACCCCTGCATGGGATTTAATGACACATGTCCTGTCTTATATAGAGGAATGGTTGTTCAATGGGGCCCTATATATTCCATGGTTCGTACAAGGTGTTTCATTTTACAAAATTCCCCTTATTCTAGCAAGTTGGTATTCCTTTAATGTTTTTGTGGGCTTATATTTGACCATTTATTCATTCCAAAACGTTTTTGAAAATTTTAGTGTGGGATATAGATGTATGAATTTGTTGAAAGTACTTTTTTTAATAAAGGAAAATATATTATAAAAAAGAACTTTGGACATCTTAAAGTATCAAAAAAATTAATGGAATTAAATAAATATAGTTCAAAGGATATACATATCATAAATGCACATAAGAAGGTTGGCGTAGCTCCTACCATTTCAATATAAAGGCATAGGGACCTATGCGGCACAACTATGCATCAAGTAGCCATCACAGGCTCTGCCTGTGCAGTCCAATGCACAGTCCTCTATGAAGAGGATCTACATTGGGGACCTACGCTGTAGGCCAATGCTGAAGTATACTTTTTCTCACCCCAATGATAAAGATCTATGATCTGGAGCTACTGCAAAGACCTTTGTAGAAAAACTCCATTCGACCTGGTCCCCTGCTTACCTATAAATAGGACCCTCAGGCTCCCCATTTTGATAAGTGAAAAAGTTGGAAGCACTCCTGAAGCTCCTATTGTATAGATCCTTCACCCAGGTCCCTGAAATTATCCCAAGTATCTCTCTAAAACATGAGATAATAGATATTAATTACATCAGATAAGCAATATCAAGGTCCTTTCAGAGTTTTAAATAAAAAATATCAAATTAAGGACCCTCCTTCCTTTGGAAGAAATCATCTATGCAAGGTCATTTCATTAATCATGGACTTGCACTGGATGCTTCCAAGGACATCAAGGGCCACCCATGGTGCTTAAGTTAAAACCTCACCCATGTCTTATGTCCCTGTATTCCATTGACCAATTCATATAAAAATTTAATAGGCTTATCCTTCCCGTGTTAATCATTTTTCAGTTCTTCCTAGGACCTACACGGTATACCTATGTGACATAACTACGCGAACCACCTACATGATCCATCCTTGAAGGTATATTCTAAGACACCTTTGAAAGGGAATACCCTTACTTAGATTCCTTGTTTGAAAGGGTCCAAGTTGAAACCTCCAAAAAGACCTCTTGATTTATCAAACCTTTGGGAAAGGCACATTAGTATGTTTCCCATTTGGATTTGGATATCTATGGTTAGGGGTTTCACATAGTCATCTTACTAGAGGGTAGGGACCCTCTAAGTGTCTATGAATCTGAATATTCATTGTCACATAAACAATTAACCTAAGGAAATTTTTGCAGAGTTACCATTATCATATTACAAGGATATGAATATATCTTCCCATCATCATCTCTGAGATCCGAAGCCTCCGGTCCCAAATAGGAAAAATGAGGATCACACTTTCTTTTTTCCCTTCCATAGGGAATGATATCCTCCTGCCACTATGGGAACCATTTTAGGGAATACCTTATAGAGTAATCCTCTATCCATTTAGGCTGGACCCAATGAACTTCACTTTTATTTCACATTGAAAGGTTTATTGCTCAGTGCCCTTATCAACAATCACCTTTTCTTCTTTCAATACAAGCCTTACATCTTCTATCAACAGAGGAGAAAGTGAGTGGTTTGTTGAATCTTTCAAATCCTCTTGTTTCTCACACTGAGCATGATTCATGTGGGATTATATATCTGTTATGATCACAACATACTCACAGTCCATCTCATATCTTGAAATATGAGAACTTTGATTCCCACTATAATTGGGATATATAGGAAGCCTTCACCCTAGGCCCGAGGTCGGTGGGAATCCTCCTCATGAGTCCAACCCAAACTCCCTTAGTTCGGGAATCCACCTTATGAATAGCCCCTGAAATATGTACCCCTTAAATCTCCATGAGTTAAGACATATCTCATGGACCCTGTTACAAGGGCATCATCTTTAAGAGTAATCCATAATCTATTTCACACAAAGGACCTTACTCCCCTCCATGACTTACCGAATTAGGTGGGCTTTGATTCCCATCCAATTATGATACATAGGAAGCCTCCCTAAGGTTCAAATCCAACACTCTAAATAAAACCTATTCTCTATAGTCCACATTCCCAGTAGGGTCTTATCCAACATGGAAACTCATATCTTGTCTAGGTTCCTTGGACTACTTAGACATAAGTCCCACACTAATCATTGACTAGACACTTTCCGACCAGATGTCCTTACCACATGACATTAAACTATACAGTTAGTTCTTTATCACATGACCTTAAAAGGTATGATGTGTCCCATTAAGCATCACCAAACTACATGGGCTTTGATTACCATCAAAGTGGGATACATAGAAATCCTCTATGAGGTTCAAAATCAACACTCCAAATAGACCCTATTCTTTGTGGGCCACAATCCCAATAGGGTGTAATCAAACTTGAAATATTATATCCTTTCAAGTTTCCATGGTCTTATTAGGAATAATTTCCACAACAAGCTTTGACTAGGCACTTTCAACCAAGAGTTCCTTAACAAACTACATTAAAATGTATGGTTAGATCCTTGTCACATGAACATAAAAGGTATGATGTGTCCCATTAAGCGAGACTAAAATATGTGGGATTTGATTCCCATCCAAGTGGGGTATGTATGAAGCCTCCCTAAGGACCAAACACAACATTTCAAATCAACTCTATTATATATGGTCCACATTCCTAGTAAGGTCTATTCGAACCTGGAAATTTATATCCTTTCCTGGTTCCTTGTGCTACTTAGGCATAAGTCCCACACCAAGCTTTGACATGATACTTTCCACCTAGATGTCCTTACCATATAACATTAGAATGTACTATTATCTCCATATCACATGACCATAAAAAGTATGATGTGTCCCATTAAGTGGTAGAAAACTATGAGGGTTTTTATTCCTTTTAGGAGGATACATAGGTGTACCATTTTATGGGTATGGTCCCAACATCAAAACAACTTGCATCTACCTGGATGACCATAAAATCTAGAGTGCTGTGGGTTAAAAACCAGCATCATCATAACACTGGCTAAATAATATCTGAGTATTATATGAGAGGATACCATTGACGGGGAAACTTGAATACATACAGATATCTCAATGGACAAAGAACCGCAAATACATATAGATGATTCTGAATTCCACAAATGCTAATTAATTGATTAAAAATTTTAAGGGAAACCAAAATTAATCTTGGTAAATTAATAAGGATTCGTAAACATATCTTATATCCATAATAGAGTCTCAGAGTAAGTAATAGTTCCCCCCAAAAGGGTGTAATGAGCCTGACCTCCCATCCTATCAACCAATATGAGTTATTAAATATCATGGATCAAAAAACCTAACAAACACCTGACTTTGGAAAGTAGGTACCTTTGGATAGAAAAACTTTGGGTATTTCTGGTTCCATAAATAAATCTAATGGAAACAATTCAAAAGTAGTGATTCATAACCAGAAAACACATTCAGAGGGAAACAACATTCATTGGTTTCGATTTTATTTTATCCTTTAGAATTGTATGGTTATTTGGGATGTGTGTGTGTGTAGTTACCTTTGGCTATATCCTCCTATACATGTTAAATGCATACTTATTACTTTTCGCCAGCCCCTCACCTATTGGAGGTGGGATTAGAGTATCACACTTGGCTTACTACTATCCAAGTGGGTCTTTTTGCACCAGGTAATGACTCTCTATAAATCTAAATCCACTATGTTGAGTTTATATCAATCAGAGGTGTCTCCCAAGATTTAAGAATATACTTATCAAGGTAAGGGTTCTCCTCCTGCTCTTTCTGATTCGAGTTCTTATTTTGTGATGCACCATTTGAATTTCAATTGATAATTGTTTCAAATATTCATAATCAACCATTCACTATACAAATTATTCCCTATTTATGATAGGCTACCCTTCCTTATCATTAATCCCATTGTATATATCTTTTTGTATACCCATTATGCTACTTAAAAAACTCCTTGATTGTCCCTATATTTTTAATTCGAGAAAATTCATTTTATAATGATTCTTATTTCCATTTGATTATGATTATACATGTTCAAAATCAATACTTTAATATCTTAATGATTCCATATTAGTGAGAGACTATCTTCTCTCTCATTAATCTATTTCATAATCCCTTCTTATAGTTGTTATGCTGACTAAATCAATCCTTGATTTTCCATGTTCATGTTGTGAATACTCAAATATAATATCATTTATAGGTGTCCATATGATTGATTTTTTTAAAATAATGAATATGAAATTTTTATGAAATTGTTAAATGATATATTTATTTTTTTATATAGGATGTTAGAGTGTGATCAATTAAGAGATAACTCCAGGTAAGAGTTTGATTGACTAAATTTACGAATCATTCGGTAATTGCGTTTCATATAAGAAGACGCTGTTCAAGATTTTTTTATTCCTATAATTACAATATTCTATATAATTTTACCTTTTTTTTTCTATATAGAATCTAATTCTTATTATATATAACCAATTATTTGATAGTTTTTTTACAACATCAAAACATATAATTGGTAAGATTAACTCCTATTCTTAAAAATGAATCTTTTCTCCCATATTAATGAATTTACATCCCACTAATGTTGTCATGTAATTTAGGAAAATATAATATGGAATAATTTTTCTAATTCTAAAAATTCTAATTAATTATTTTTAAAAGGAAAATTTTATACAGTTTTTTATGTTGTGGCTTTCCAAATAATGGTATTTCAAAAAATTATATAAAAATGGTTTTAAATCCTTTCAAAATCCATTATTTGGTCATCAAATCAACATTATTTTATAATATTTATGTATTTTAAAGGATTTTAAATTTATAACTATTTATAATATGAATTTAAAATGTATTCTCAATCCATAATAAATAATATTTTTGATGGTAATTTTCACTTTATCTTTTATAATAATTTTTAAAATCTTTTATGAAAGAATTTGGGTTTTCACTTATAATTTTTCTTCTGAGATTTTCCTCTCATGATGTTATGTTTCTATAATTATATACATTTTATTATTATATATTTCCTTTTTAATTTTTTTTGATAACATATGACATTTTATGTTAATATTATGTGATATTTTTGCAATGTTTATGAAAATTATTCTCTTTTCCCTGATTTTATTTAGATATTATTATGGTTGATTTTAAATGGAACACATACGTATGGATAATTATGGGTGGGGCCCTATATCACCCTATAATTCATTTATTTATGCTTATAAATCATCAGATAGTAAGGCATGGAAATGATGAGTTATTTTAAAAAAGTGTGGGAATATTTGTTATATGTATTAATTAAATCATTATACTAATGTTTTATTTTTATCATGTTTATATTTGGACACATCATCCTAATATTAATAATAATATTTTAGATAATATACACCATATATATCATCATCCAAAAAAACATTGGCCCCTTCTTTAATGACACCCACTCCTTTGTCTGATATAGAGGTTTCCAATAGGGTGTCCTTTATAGAGTCTCAAAAGGTTCCATGCCAATGGTGGAGTGGTAGATTTTTTTTTGAAAACTATGAAAATGTAAGTGATCATAATATATATTTTTTAAATAAAAAACAAAATCCTTCAATTTAATATTAATAAATTGAATGTTTCACTCGTTCTGATAATTATTTTGATGGTGGAAAATTGTTCTTATTCATAACTCAGTCCAAATTCCTCCTCGAAGCTCCTAAAAAACTGATATATAAATAGAGAATATAGATGGAAAATAATCATCGAATGTATCATATTAATTTATAAGTTAATATCCCCAATAAATCATTTCAATATATCTTTTGAAATATACACTCAAATGGAAAAGCTAACGAACCAATTAAGTTATTTAGTCACTGATCACCCTAATAGGATAATGACCTATCTCTAATCAAGGGTGAACCATCAAAAAAATATATACATAATTCATACAACTTCCACTCTATAACTATAAAGGTTTTTACAAAAGTTTATGTAACCTAGTGCTCCACCTCCACTTATTTATAGGTCATTGGTGAAACTTGAAAACACTCCAATTAATACCTACCCACAAAAACTAATGCTTGAAGTATTGGTAAATATTTATCACATCATAATATACCACTAATGGTAAGTATATAACTCTTAGATCACCTCCTCATGCAGTGTGACTAGAACCAATTTTCATCCTAGGAATAAGATTATGTAATGACCAACAATTTTAGTATATAATTTTACTTTATTAAATAATGTGTGAGTATCTTGTCTTCTAATAAAAACTAAATTAGATCAAAACCATGTTAACATAAAAATTTATTAAATTCCACCATTATATTATATCTTTTAAATTTTAGGTTATAATTATAAGTTGCAAATTTATAAAAAATATAAAAAATGTAAAGTAATATTAAGGTCATTTTATACTTGGAGATACACCTTTTTAGTAAATGGGTTTTGTACATTAAGTGTCCCAATATTAAAATTTAATTTTTTTCACCATTAGAAATTAAATTTAGTAAAAGGGATTATATATGTTAAATAATAAGATCCAAATTATGTAACAATTCTCAATATATATTTAGGAACATAAATAATATTACTAATTCTAGAGTGAATTTCAGTCATAATAGTGAAACTATAGTATTTAAGGATATGTTTTATTTATAATTTATAATTTCATATATTAATTTAATTTAATTTATTTAAAATAACTAAACTAATATTATTTATAAAATATTATATAATTATATTGATGCAGATTTAGTTTGTAAAAAATTCTAAATAGTATTAAAAACACAAAATGGTTATAACATCATTTTTACCGTAAACTATATTCTATATATAAAATGATTAAATATATAATTAAACATTAAATTATTTATAAATTTAGTGAGATTAAATATGGATATAAATTTTTGTTTATAACACCCATATTTTGTAAGAGGGGTTATTTTTTATTTTCATTAAATTATAAGTTACTTGGGTAAAATCTTGTTAACCCGTTTAAAACAAAAAAATGGTAAAATTAAAAAATATAAGATTAAATAACATAAAAAACTTGTGGAAAATATTTATTGAGACCTTGATGAACTAATATCACCAAAATACGATTTTTTAAAACTTTTTGAGTCATTGAATCATGAATAGTGTAATTATATCCTTGAAAATTTAAAGGTATTCACTAAAATTTAATTTTCTTCACTTCTAGAAGCAGATCACTTCCACCCTTTCAATGAAAAATATTACCATTGAAATTTATTTTGAAACATATAAAATTTTTATCTCCTATAATTTCATTGTACATACTAAATCCTTTGGTCACTATATGATATCATATTCCCTCCATTTTTCTAGGATATTTTTCAAGTGAATATTCAAGGTCCCAATATGAGTATTACATAATCCTTAACTTTTTTTTTCTAATTATTTACATTAAAAACTATCATAAAAACGATTTTATGATGAAAAAATTAAAATTATTATACTCATGTGTTATTATATTAATGGATGGACTATTATTTAGTTCGCACCATCCATTTGGAAGACCTAAAGATTGTCGATTGTGCGTTTGTGTGGGCTACACCACCACGAAGTGGTGTCTTATTTTTTCCACCAAAACCTATCATAGTTTGATTATAAGGATGGAATTTAATAATAAATATGAAATATTAAATATAATCATTATTATTGTGAGTCAAATAATAATATACCATCACTTCTACTCATTCACTATGAAATTAAAATGGTAACCATGCATTTCATAGACTACCACATCAACAAAGTAATGTATCTCATGGTTCATATTATTTAATTATTATTTATTAAAATATATTAAAATATGATTAAAAATAGGAAATAAATTTAAATAATTTAATTATTCTTATTTAATAGTGATATTTTTCTAAAATTATTACTTTCACAACCATACTAATCCATTAATTACCCCATATCCATGTTTGGGTTGGTTTAATGACTAACATTAACGATGACATAAAAATATATCATGTATGAATATGGGAAGATAAATTCTATTTTTATTATAATTTAATAATAATATTATTATTTTTTGTATTTTCGGAATGGTTATATTATGTATTTATCTTATTATTATTATAATATCACCCTCGATCACAAAAATTTAAAAAATAAGTTGACACAGATTCCTTTTTCACACCACATAACTAAAACACATATAGAATGAGATAAAGGTTATATAATACAATATAAGAAATATATTATAATACCATCTATTATCTAGGAATTATAAAATTGATTTCAAAAAATTGGTACTGAAATTTACAACATAAAAAATTCTCGAAGTACATAATGTTAATAACTCATAATTTCAAAAATAATTGATAAATAATTTTTACATTTACAATAAAAAATAATATATTATCTATATAAAAGTTAATTTATATGAAAATGGTTTTGATAAAGAATATTATGATATTAATTTCTATTTTATATGATGTTAGAGTTAATTAGACAATGTGGGAATAATGGAATGGGGATTTCATGACTTAGTTATTTTTCATGGTTCTTTTTCACACTTTTAAGGATAAAATAGTTCATGATTAATTAATTATACATTATTATGATGTTCCTTTATATTTACACATTTTTTTCAAGGATATCATTTTTCACATCAATGTCTTCTTCCTTGATAAATCACTTGTTTCATAAAACTTTAATTCCATTAGCAATAATTATCACCTATTATAATTGGATTCAACCTTTATACCCTTGGTTTTATAACCCTTAAGTGCTATCCTTTCCTTATTCAGACCACAAATTGGTTTTTTCCAATATAAACCTTATACTCTATTTTATCAATTTTAAAATAATGGGTTTTTATATGTTTTATGATGTTGTTATTTTTTAATAGTTTTTTTTGAAATATTTAAAAGGATTTTACATTTCACAATCTTATGTTTTTCATTTTTACTTCGCATTTTTTTAAATATGTATTTTTTTTCAATGTAACATTATTGGAATTTATTTTTTGGAAATGATATAAATTGTTTTATGTTAATCTTCCAATATGGTTTTTAGTATGTAACTCAGAAATCATAAATTATTTTTTAGAAATGTCTTAATATGGAGTAATGTTTCAAAAATAACCCATTACATGCTATTTTTATATACTACTTTTGGATGATCATGTTGTTGGTATTAATAAATCATTTTTTTGAAAAGTGATTTTAGGTGATACTCTTTGGAGAATTTAGGTAACCCATTTCCCACCCACTATTTGTTCGTGATAAGGTAAATGATTTGAATTTTAATTGGCACTCATATGTTTAGATTATGATGGTATTTGTACTATATCCCCATATAGTGTAATAGTTAAGGTTTTACATCTCATTACACAATGAATCGTGGACATAATTGAATTGTTTTCACGATCTAAAGGGTGGATAAACATTTTTTTTATAATCTAAAGGGTTAAAATAATTTATTTTTTTACAAGTTAAACAATGAAAATACTTGTATTTTTTCATAATGTTTTTCTATTATTTTTTGAAATTTATATAAAGTGATCCTTATTTACATGATATTATAAATTTTCATAATTTTCTATGTTTTAAAGTTCACACAATTTCTTATGTAATTATTTAATATTTTTTATTAATTTCAATTATATACTTCTCAACCATGTTTTTTAAAACCTTATTTTGGACTTATATTACTATGTTATACTCCTTATTTATCAACCAAGTTTTATAATTTCATCTTATGCTTCCATGATATTTTAATTGGATATTTTTATCTTAATAATGCTTTATGTCATTTTTATAGTCTAACTATTATGCCCAGTTGATTTGTTTCCCTAACTATATATTTG
The DNA here is from genome assembly GCA_963277665.1 of Viscum album. Classification (NCBI taxonomy): domain Eukaryota; kingdom Viridiplantae; phylum Streptophyta; class Magnoliopsida; order Santalales; family Viscaceae; genus Viscum; species Viscum album. Next base: position 1,190,903,370 of record OY728158.1, on the reverse strand, counting down.
AACTGACTACTTTACTATGTTTTTATTATATAGGATTTGATTATGGGTATTAAAAATGATATTTTTAGAATGTGGAGTGGAGATGAGTGGGGTTTGAGGAAATGTTGGAGAGTATTATAAAATATGTTACTTATATAGCTAATAAATCATGTCACTAAACCTATAGTTCAATGATATTTGTGATTATTTTGGTGATGTAATGTTTCATCATGTAAAATAATGATGTAAATATGTTTATTTATCATGGTATTCTTCCATTTCTATCAAAAGAGTGTTTAGTTAATTTGGGGGTTGTAAAATAGAGAAATTTACGAGAATCCTATGAATAATTCTAATCATAGTATAACATTATGATGTTATATTAAATTAGCTATTTTTTGTTTTTTTTTGTAAAAAACATCCTCTTTGGATGCTAGAAAATGGATACAACTATGGAGTTTATGCACCTTGGTGTAGTCACCCTGAAAAAGGTCAGCTAAGTATCATGTCAATCATTACTCTAGAACATGATGATTAGGCCTAAGAGTTCACACCTAGTTAGCTCCCCTGATGAATAGGATTTGGATAATTGAAACTCTCTTTATGAGACATTTTATGGGATTTGAGTATGTTTAGGTTATAAACGTAATATAAAGTCACTATGGATAACCAATAATAAATCCTACAGATTCATAAGCCCATGTATAATTATGATTTATGAGTTATTTATTTTAATATCATAATTTTCCCTCGTCAAATTTATGAACATAATTCCCTACAATTTTATTTATTTGATGTAATGACCCAAACATGGAGGAAGAAAGACAAAAAATAGTGTGAAGGAAAGAAGTGGAAATTTTACCATCAAACCAGCTAATGGGATGAGATCCTATATATAATAACTTGAATAAATGGTTAAAAACTATCATAATCCATGAATAATAGAGAGAAAAATTTTCAGAACCTGAACACACCAAGGAATTAGCTAATTCTTATCGAAATTTTTCATAAAACAATATTCACCCTCCTTCAATGGATCTTCTAATACACTTTGATCTAAGAAATTCATCAAAATTATAGAATAATAACTTTACATTCTCTAGTTTTAGTAGCATGAGATGGTTTTTTAGTTATCTATAATTTATAAGGAGATGTGGATTTTAAATACATGTGAGTGATACCTTGGATTTCCTATATAATACAAACCATTTATAATTTCATGACTATTTAAAATGAACTAACTTGAAAATGAAAATTTTGTTATTTTTCAAGAATTACATGAAGTGATATTTTAAAATTATTTTCTATCTATGAAAACATTATTTTATGTTACTTATTATTTCATGGTTTTATTATTCAAGGATTCTATACTTATTCTATTTATGATTTGTTTATGTTTATGATGGAACAATATTTATGAAGCCCATTTATTTTCATGGGTTCTGATATAATGAATGATTTATGTTATCGAGGCACACATATGTATGTTTATCATTATGTGATGGGTGGGACCTTTATCTCCCTATAATTAATTAAGTAAAGCTTTATATATCATTAGATAATAATGGGAAATAGGTCAAGGGTATTGAACCACACTGGGAAATAGGTGTTTCCGGATCCACTATGGGAAACATGCATGTCCATATCCACATTATTTGTGGTCTTGGAATTTAAACTTCATATATGATATGTTATTCAATATTTATAATGGACCAACACTTTTATGATACAATATTATGGATCATGATTGATTTGTGATGATTTATCACTCTGATGGTCCGTGGTTTCTGAAATTATAATGTTTATGCCATGAATCATGTTTATTATCCATGACAGGTTATGTATGAACTTCACTTGTTATGACCATGATCAAAAAACTATATTCTTATATTACGCTTCCATGTAATCATGGATTTATATCTCTTATGTTTATCCTTACCGATCATCTGATCTCACCATTTCTTATGCTTCTTTTCTGCATGACATAAAAAAGTTATTAATTATGATATTCCAAAAAAGTATATAGTTATGATGGAATAAGAGGATGATGATTTATATCTTCTATAATTCAGTTGTTTATGTTTCCATGTTTTTAAAGAAACTAAAACCATATGGTTTTGGTGTGGTTTTTTTAGGTTTTGAAATTAATATTCATCTATCTAGTTTTAATATCTATGTAAGAATAGTATGTGTCATTAGAGTTGGTATCATAGTATAGTTTAGTTACCATTTTGAAACCTGGATTTGAAAACCCTACTAAGAACCCTAATGTTAAGTCTAGGTTACAATCCTAGGGTTTTGGAGATAATCTGGAATAACTTAATATTAATTCGTATGTTGTCATATTTTGACATTTTATAAGAAATTTCTCTGAATTATTCTATTTACCTCCATGTTTACTCTATATCACACAATATTTTTTAGGTTTTAGTCAATGGATGGATTTATAAGGATTCATATTAATGGTGAATGCGATGAAATATTGAAAGATTTTCCTCATGAGAAACCAAATTAAATAGGAGTCGGAAGGCGAGACCTTATTATTATTCCTAATCAGTAATCTCATAATATGATCAATAATCACCAAATTGGATAGTTTCCTAACCAATACAATAATATAAAGATGGAGTTTCATGGTAATTTTTAAGGAAATAAAGTTCAATATTCTTCATGTAGCAAATGAGGTAAGATGACTCAAGGAGAATGTTTCAATACAACTGGGTGATGTTTTGTGTATAAAAAAGGACACCAAGAAAATAATTGAAAAGTAAAATTGAAATATTATGATAATCCAATGGATTAAAATAATGGTATTATTAAGGAATCATCAACATATAATTATTTTAAATGTGTAGTGTATGTGAATTATGAAAATTGATGCCCTAAGTGGAAATCACGTATAGAGAGTTAGCAATGTTGAATGAGTAATGGCTATATTTATGATGATGAAGAGACTATGAATCACCTACGAGATGAAAGAAGTGTTAAGGAATAAAATGATGGTGCCCGATTAATGGTTTAAGAGGGAAGTAAAATGGTTTAGTGTGTATGTATTGTGACTGTATAATAATGTTGCTGAATTGAATTTTTGGTATTATTGAATAATGAAAATTAAATACATCATTTCATTATTTATTTTTCTATAAATATTTGAAAGTATATGCTGAATAAAACTGGTAACTATAAAAATTTATTGAGGTATTAAGGTGATATTTTTTGATAACACAAGATTAAGGGAATTATAACCATTACTATGTGCATGATGTTGGGATAATATGTTGATAATGAGACGTTTATTTGTGATAAAATAAATTGTATCATATTGAAGACCTTGGAACTAATTATTAATATGATTAGAATGCGGTACGGGATTGATTTTGTAAATATTTTTATTTATGGTATGAGGAAAGAGTTAATTTTTAAAATAATGCTTGTTTTCATGAAGGTTTTATGGAAATTCATGCTATTACCATGTTTCAAGAGAATACATGATAAAAATCATCACATGTCTAATGTGTGAATATTAAGAGATACATCACTTTCTTTAGAATATTAATGATATGTTGATATTTAAAATCAAGTTACAATAATTTGAATGTTTTTAATTTTAATTGTTTGGAAGGTTCATAAGGGTAACCATTTATGAAATTGTTTACGTTGAACTTTGAACATTATTTTATAGATTAATGTATTTTATAACCACATAAATATTAATGTGTATTGGATAAACTGTGATATGAATTTTATTATGATATCTACAAAAAAATGATTGACTTTTCATCCCATTATGGATCTTATGATCTAATAGTTCTTAATGCATTACTATTTATGTTCATTTCTTAGAGTTAGAAAGAAATATGAAATTGGCCATGTCACAACCAAATAGTGAGATTGTACTTATGAGTTGGAATCATGTATATATATATTCTGAAAGGATTTTGAAATAAAATGTTTTTCAAATTATTCTAATTTTTGATGATATCAATGTCCTCTTTCTGAACATGATAGTTATAATGATCGTCTTCTCTATGAATCTCTATTAGAACATGATAATTCTTTTCCAAGTCTATATTTTCACTTTCTACTAATATTCACCTAATCAGAATCTGAGTTTTATGATAATATTATCCTCTTAATTTCTCCTTTTTTATGTGGATGTTTTATTGACCATTTTTTCAATGTGGGTTTACCATAATGACTTTTCAAAAATCCACTATTCATTTTGGAAGTGAAATTTCAAATTGAAATAACACTATTTTTTCGTGAAATTCTTGATCGTATTGGGATGACAACTTATTTATTTCCTCTTCTACTGAATCTCTGTCATGTTCATTATGTGGTGCATGTATCTCTCCTAAAGAATTAAAACCCATATCCTTAACTTTAACTAAACATAGAGGTCATACCTTTGTATCAAGATATTTCTTATAAAGAAAAACTTATAGAGATTATAAATTGTTTAGATAATGTTGTATGAAAGAAGATGACTCAAATGGTTAATATTTTACTGTGAAACCACCAATTTGAGGAAGTTATATGGTAACCTAAGGATGTGATAAGGTAGGGGGATCCTCATATATTTTTATATGAGTTGATAATTTTATTGATAAATTCATTTTATGTATGGTAGAAAGTAACCCCCCAAGAAACTATGGTATTTATATGTTTTAAAATAAATTTTCTCTCCTCAATATCATACTTTTCGTAGAACACCAAGCATAAACAAACTACAAAATATTATTAGTTTTACATGACCATTATTACCTAAACGTCAAATTGGTTAGAATGAAGAGTTTTAAACACATTATGATATATATAATTGTCCAAATAATATGTAATGTATTAATTAATGCTATATGAATATGTAGATAATATTTAGAAAAGTAATTTGGTTATTCAAATATATATTTTCCTTGAAAAGATATTTTTATTTCCTTCTATGATAACATAAATGTAATTAGTTACTAAAACTTTTATATAATATATTTGATAAAACTAACATCATTTTTGGTTTCATCATGTAAAAATTATCTTAGAGTGAATTTTTGATAATTTTCTGAACAATTTAACTTCTTACTGAATAGTAAAAAATGAATGTTTTTATAAAACCCTCATTTTTTTATATTTAAATAAAATTTTAATAACTTAAAATTATTTAAAATTAAATAATTAATTTTTAGATAGATATGACCTAGTTAATTACACTTAAACAATATTTATACATTATTTTGGTATAAGTACAATTTTGGGATTAGAAACTTATTTAGAAAAAACATTTTTTTCATTGCGTTTTGATAGTTTAATTTTAAATGTACTTTTTAAATTAATATTTTTTGAATATTTAAATATGTATTACTTATTTGGAATATGGAGTCCTAGATTAGGTTATTTGGGAATGTTCATTTTTAGGCATAAAAAGGTACCGTGGTAAAAAAACATCTACCACAGTATAGGTAAAAAAGTGTTGCATGGTAAAGTTGAATGGTAAAAGTATAAAATAACGGAAAAAATAAAATATTTAGTGGGTGGTTGAGGTGTTTGTATACATTAAATGTCCTTAATAAAATTATTTATAATCCAAATTATTTGGAATTAATTTCACCTGAATGTGGTTGGATTTAAATATAAAATGATGATTACTTAATAACTCTACCCTCACCTCAAGTATAAATAAAAACCCACACATCCCATTTTCTCCTCACAATATTTAAATATTATAAAATATCTTCAATACCTATCTAACCCAAAATCAATATTTTTAGTGTGGCATCCCACCTTTTTAATACATAACTTTACATATCATTTTACAAACAAATGATCTTTTAAAGTTTATTGTCTTAGAAATAAGATACATAATACATGATATCTTAAAACATTCTTATATTCAAATTGAATTAATTCATCAAGGTTTATCCTATGTAAATTTATTTTGTCTCATAAACTGGGGAAATATATCAATGGAAAGGGTGGGAAGAAGGCCTAGTAATGGTAAACAAGGGAAACCGTTTACTTATGATCTTTAGGAATATCAATAAGAAATTAATTAAATATATAATGTCATGAGTAATTGAAAAGGAGTAATATCATAAAATAACATGAATAATAACATGGAAATTTGTATTAAACATTTAATTTAGTTATTAATATGAATATAACCTAGGTTTATCACCAAAGTGTCATTAAAATTACCAAGGTTATTTAGAAACGTATCAAAAAACGCGTCATCTCTAGAGATTAAATTCTTTACTCAATTCATTAGATGACTATCATGGTGAAACATTTGTATGTATTAATTAATTCGAATCACATATGTCATAATAAAATATATCACACATAAACATTGGATAATAAAAGAGACTAGTTTCAAATCGAAATCATGGCATTTTAAAAAGTGCTTAAAAACCTGATGATTTTGTCATTTTAAACCCATAGAAAAAGGAAGGAGGGTTTCATATTTGTTAATAATATAATTAATATAGATAATTTTTACATCTATGTGAATACCCATGTAGAAGATATAGGTTTGGGTATTCATAAAATAAAATAAGATACTTTCTTGATAAAAGAAAGAAAATTTGAGATGAAAATATAGTAGTATAACAGGTATGAAACATGGTTTTAGAAAACAATAAAAAGAGAGAGAAAAAGGGAATCCCATTCATAAATTAATATTAATATAGTAAAGGGATAGAATAAAATGGATTGAAGAACCAGATATTGAAATTATGTAGATATAATACATAAAAAATAGAATTGAAAGGAAAAGTGAAGTTGAGATTTTCCTTACCTTAACGAGTGACTCCTCAAACTCGATGATCAAAGACTTGGTAGCTTGAGGAAAACTTGGTAGGTAATAATATCAGAGATTAGTGGACAATTATTTTTTAATGAATTTAACTAATGTAATGAGTGGGTATTTATAGAAAAAGTAAGGAGTTTTCTATTAATTGTTTAGGACACCTTAGTTGTGGTATTTGAAAAACCATTGAATTTCCCATGGTATTTTGATATGGTATTGGACACTTGGGACAAATATTGTGTTTAATTAACATATAATATTCTAACATCATTTTAAATTAAATATTAAATCCTTATGACAAAGCTATGATGTCATTAAATATACCAAAAAACTCAAAATGTATTTTTTACTATTTATGAAAAAAATGTATTTGATAATTTTTTTATAAACTCACCATAAAATAATATCAACATTATAAATTAAGAAATTAAATTAATTTTATGAAAATTAATTTCTAAATTTGAGAAATTTATTTTTTATTTGAAATCATTATTTACTCGAAAAATACCAATTCTAAAATTATAATTTATTTTATAACACATTGAAAAAATAACTAAGGTCCCAAAAAATTAACTTATAATCATAGTAAAACAAAATATTAATTAATTATTCAATTTTATGATAATTAAATTTCTTTTAAATCATTATGTTAATTATAAATTTATAAATAAACATTTATGTTTTATAAAAATACTAATACTTAACAAATAATTTATAAAAAAATTTATTTACTTATAATATGATATAATTATATCACATTACCATTTATGATACCTAAATTATATTTATACATACTTAGGTTAGGTTACTATTCTGTTGGTTATATTACTATTTATAAGGGTAACATTACTATTCCGAAGGGTCAAGTTATTATTTACAAAAAATTAAGTTGATCCTATAAGACTTTAAATATCTTACTGACTGCAAACATGATTGTCCCTTTTTAGAGAATCATTTCACATAATCAATTAGATAATGTATAATAATTATTTAAATAAAGAATACAGTATTTTCACTACTCAATAAAAATATGAAACAACTTAGAAAAATACTAAAAATTCACCGTAGATTAATATTTACATCTAAAATTCAAAAATGATGTTTATTTTACTATAATAATTATCTAAATATGAACAATATATAAAAATAACAATTTTTACCTCTAAAATCAATTTACAAAAATTTTCTCAATTAAACATATATTTTATTAAGTAATTTTTTTTTTAAAACAAAAATGATGGAATAAAAATTTTATTAAAATAATTGGATTACAATTTAATTCACTGAGTTCTGGAAACTTAACCCCTTATAACAACCTCATACAACCTAAGATAAAGGTGTGAAATATTGATAGACTATTGGGGTAGCTCAGATAACATCGCTCGAGGGGTAATCTCTACTAACTTGACCTTCTCCCATGGGAGATTTCGTTCAATCTTATCATGTTGATGCTTGGATTGGGATTGGTCTAGAGAAAATCTCAATGATGCTACCTCATTCCCAAGCTCAAGAAAACTACCTTTGTACCATATGATTCTACTAGATGAGGCCAACAAATCTTTTTTTTTTATAAATTAACCATTATAATTTCTATTTTTAAACAATAGTCCTAGTGTTAGGAGTATAGTTTCCAACATTCATATTGACCCATGGCCATAATCGACCAATGGTCTTATGATGGTCAAAACCCAAATGTCACATTAAAATACACTTGGTTCATTATTGAAGGGAAAATGTTTTGTTGAGTACAATAAAATAAAACAAATTTTCCAAAAACAATTTTTATTCAAAAAGTTTGGGTCTTTAAATTCTTCCCCCCTTAAAAAATTTCATCCCAAAACTTTTAACTAATTCCCCAGATTGAGAATAGGTATGGGTAATTTTTCCTCATTTTCTCCTCTATTTACCATTTCCCTTATTCATAAATGTGGTTCCTTCTTAACACTTTTATGAGGTGGTTTGTTTTTTCATAGAACCATGTGCCTATTGTCCAAGATCTCCACCGGATGCTCCTTGTAACAGAGAACATGTTCCAGTTGCGCCACCTCTAGATTCAATACATGTGAATGGTTAGGTATGTACTTCTTCAAGAGAGATACATGGATGACCTCATGAACTTGAGATAGATTTGGTGGAAGTTTAATCTTACATGACACTTATCCTATGTGATCAAGGATTTCATAGGGGCCAATGTACCTGGGGATAAGCTTCCATTTCTTCCCAAATCAAATTAATATATTACATGGTGAAATTTGAAGGAAGAATTTGTTTCTAACATCAAACTCTATGTCCCTTTGATAGTTTTTAGCATATCGATTTTACTGACTCTGAGCATTTTTAATGTATTGTTGGATGGCCTGAACCTTTTCTGTCATCTATTGCACAAGATCGGGCCAAAGAAGCTTTCTCTCACTAGCTTCTTCCCAACAATTAGGAGTTCTACATCACTTTCCATGTAGAGCTTCATAGGGATCCATTTGAATACTAAAATTTAAGCTATTTTTGTAAAACAAATCAACTAGTGGGATATGTTGACCACATCCAACACTAAATTCCATTGAGCATGTTCATAGGATGTCCTAGAGTGTCTGAATAGTCATATCAGATTGTCCATCAGTTTGGTGATGATAAGCCATACCAAAATTCCATTATGTACTTAGATAATGTTAAATACTTCTTCAAATTTTGTTATGATCCTTGTGTCATGATTATATATGATAAAAACCGGTACTCCATGTAGTGTCACCACTTCCTTCACGAATATCCTGGCAAGTTGGTCCTGAGATAAGTCTTATAGGATAGTGATAAAATGGGGTGTCTTGGTCTGACGACCCACTACAACCCATATTATGTTATTTTATTTGAATTTTTTGAGATACCATTGAAAAATCCATATTGATTTGGTCCCACATCAAATCTAGTATGGGTAGTGGTTGTTATACCCCTTTAGGAAGTTATTGCTCCGCCTTTACCTGTCGACACCCCATAAACTATGTAGTGTAGTCGACTATCTCCATATTTATGTTATACCACTAATAATGGTCATGAAGGTCCCTATAAATTATTGTTCTTCTAGGATTTATAGAGAATGTAGAGCTATGATCTTCATCCATCAGCTCTTTATTTATTTCTGGAATAGATGGAACACATAGCCTTCTATGAAATTTCAGTACACAATCTTGATCAGTATTGAATCCTGGAAACATCACATTCTTCACAACCTCTATATTATTCTATAACAAATGATCTTCACTTTGAGATTTCTTTATCTTCCCTAGTAATGATGGTTGAGAAATCATTTAGGATAGGGTTAATGATGTCCCTTCTTTTACAATTCCCATTTCCATTTTTATTAAGTCTTTGATCAAATGATCACCTTGAGTCCTCATCATTTCCAACACAATAGGGTCTTTCCTACTTGATGCATCCGTGACTTTTTTCTCTTTTGGAATAATAATGAATTGAACAGTCATAGTCTTTAAGAAGTTAAAACTTTATCCTTTATCTCGGGTTCGATTAATTTTGCATGAAAATGTACTTAAAACATTGATTTCCTTTGTATATATCACATTTCTCCCCATAAAATATAGCGACTGTATATCTTTAGGGAAAAAACCACAACCAACTCTACATCATGCACGACATAATTCTTCTCATGATCCTTTAATTGTCGAGATGCATAATCAATCACCTTGTCATTTTTCATGAGGACGCACCCAATCGATTTTAGAGATGAATCACTAAAAACAAAGAATCCTTATCCGATAGAGGGTAGAGTTAACATAGGTGCAATAAACAATCTCTTCTTCATCTCTAGAAATCTTTCATCACCCTCCTTTTCCATATGAACATGACCCATTTTTGAGTTAACTTGGTTAGTCGATTAGAAAGTCATGAAAAGTATTTCAAAAACCTCCTATAATATCTTTCTAAACAAAGGAAACTACAAATCTCAGTTATTTTTTTAGGATAAGGTCACTCATCCACAACGTTTTTATTTGGAGAGTCAATTTATATCCCTTCACTCATTACAATGTGCCCCATGAAAGAAAATTGTTGTAACCAAAACTCACACTTACTAAATGTTCCAAATAACCTATCCTTTGTCATAGTTTTTAATATCACCATTAGATGATCCTCATGATCCTCATGAATTTTGGAATATATTATAATATAATTAGTAAAAAGTACAATAATGTTATTAAGTTACACCTTAAATAATCAATTCATAAAATCAAAAAAATAGCAGGAGCATTAGTCAAGACAAAGGGCATAACAAGAAACTCATAATTCCCATATCTCGATCAGAAGGTGATATTTTGAATATATTCTTTATTTAAACACAATTGATAATAACCATGTCGAATATTATTCACGGGGAAGAATTGAGCCCCATGAAGCTAGTCAAATAAATCATCAATTCTTGGAAGAGGGTAATTGTTCTTCACTTTGATCTCACTATGTTTTCTATAATCAATGCATAGACTCATTGATCCATACTTATTCTTTATAAAGAGAACAAGTTCTCCCATAAGAGACCCCTTTGGCTAGATAAACCCCTTCTCCAAAAGTTCTTGGAGTTGTTTCTTTAATCCCACTAGCTCCACATTTTCCATTCTATATGGAGTTTTTGATATCAACTTGGAACTGGGAATGATTTCAATGGATCACTCTACCTCTCATTCTGGGTGAGGTCTAGGAAAATCCTCTAGAAATACATCAATGTATTTTAGAAAAATGGGAACATTTTATATTCTTATACTTTCATCCATTTCATCATATTCACTGATCACCTCATTAAATAATGCAATGGGTGTTTCTTTTAGAAAAATATCAGGCCGAGATATCTCTCCTTTGAAAATAATTATTGGTTTTCCACACCAGAATGCTGATATTTCCTTGCTTCTTTAATTGATATTATAAATATACTTTTAGAGATAGTCCATCCCTAGTAGAGTGTCAAATTCCAGCAGGGTAATGACTACTAGATTTGTGATAATATTGTGCTCTCCAAAGTAAATACTCTATATTCTATTCACTGACGATGCTTGGATAATCCCACTAAGAGTCTTTACTGATAACTCTAATTATATTAATTTAGGAATTGCTTCTATATTCTTTGAAAACATAGAGTAAATAAAGGAATGCATATAACCAAAATAAAACAAAGTACTTTCTAGCTTCGATAGGACAATGAGAGTACCTACCACCACATCATTTGGATCTTCAAATTCAACTATCGTGATAGAAAAAGAATAACCTTTATCTCTTATCCTATAAAATGTTTTATGGTGATTCCCCTCCACTGACCCCAAATTTGGATAGTTATTAGAAAAGTTTCCAAGCTTTCCAGATTTTTAGCAGTGGACTTTAGGTAGGGCCTTCTCCATTTTCCCTTTGCCATTTGAGTAGATAAGTTGAGGCTTCACCTCACTGAAAATTTTGAGTGATATAGCCATATCTTTCACACTGAAAATAGTTCCCTCTCAAAAGTAGGTAGTTCCATGACTACTTCTTCCCACATTTATTGTATGCAGAAAGTTTCACTTTCTTTCCTCCTCTTCCTTGATCAAATACACTCCCTAATTTTGGCTCCAAGTTTCTATTCTTTTTTGTTCAATATATTAGACCAATTCATCTCTAAAAACTCCAATTCATCCTTCATAGGGCTCCTTAAGATCTCCTCATAGTTTCCATAATCTGAGTTGGAAAAATTATTCCATAGATTAGCTCTTAGTGCATAGAAGAATCTATAAACCTACCTATTAGGATCCATGAAAAGACTAGAGGTATCATGAGAAAGCTTTGTGAAATTCATCTCATAGCTTCCAATATATTCATTGTCATTCTGCTTTAGTTCAATGAATTCCTTCTCCATTTTCGTTCTCATCGAACAAGGGAAATATTTATTAAAGATGATTCCCCCAGACTCTTCCCATTCCGTAGCAGCAATATCCCCTCCTAGACTTGTATTTTTATAGGTTCCCACCACTAATAAGATTCTCCCTCTAAATGGTACACAACCAGAGTAACTTTCTCTTGTTCTGAACAAAAAATATAGAAAGTATCTTTTGTATAGATCTTATCGAATATTTCAAAATCAATGGGTCTGTAGATCCACTAAACATTGGTGGTCATTGAATCATACGAGGATAAATAAAAATTTGTTCCCTTAATGGTGAAATGAGACTCTTATCATGATTCAAGTTACTTCCCGTAAATTGGGTAAGTTGATTCAACCTTCTCATGAAGGATTCAATTCCGGCTTCCACCGTAGGGTCGTCAGTGCATAGTTTGTTGTGCTCACCATTTACACAGTTCCTCTTATTTTTTTTATATTTTATAAAATAATATAAACTTAGTGAGAACATGTTTATTTTAATAATATTATAACTTGAAAATAATTTTATGTCTCAAAACATCATGCTTAAATTTTTTATTCATTACAAAAATTATATTTTCTATAAATCCATCATAACAGTTCCTAAAAATCATGTGATTAGAAAAACATATCCCATGATAGTGTAAAAATAGGAGTGAAACAAGGCATGTTGTCATGCACCAGTTCTAGTTCAAGTATATCTCAATGCGGTGTTTTTGGGTTTTACCCCTAGATACATTTGTGCCAAAACCACATTCACTTGTTCATATAAAGACATAGATTTTTTTGGAAACCACTTACCTAATATTTCACCAAAATACCTAGAGGTTTTCCTATATTTAAACTTGTCTATAGGGTTATTATAAAAGGTTTCGAATCCTAATTTCCATAAAAAACTAAATTGTCTTTTAATACCAACTGTGGCATCCTGCCTTTTTAATAGATAACTTTACCTAGCATTTTACAAACAGATTATCTTTTAAATTTTAGTATCTTGGGAATAAGGTACATAATTCATGAAAACTTAAAGAAATATTATATTAAAATTGAAGGGATTTATCATTTTTAATCCCGGATACATTTATTTCATCTCATAACCTGGGGATATACATCAAAAGAAAGTGTGAGAAGAAGGCCCAGAAAGGGTAAATAAGGGAAAAACTTTACTTGGGATATTGAGGAATATCAATATGAACATAAGGAAATACATAAAGTCATGATAAATAGAAAAAGATGAATATAATAATAGAAAATGAATCATGACTTGTAAATGTGGTTATAACATTTAATTGATTCATTAATAAGTATATCATCATGGTTTATCGCTGAGGTGTCATAAAAATTACAAAGGTTATTCACCATTTTATTATAAAACATTACATATATAGTGATTAAATTCATTTCCCATTGAATTTGAGGGATATTAGGGTGAACCCTTAATATTAATTAATTAATATGGGCATCATATATCATAATTAGACAACTCATAAATAACCTGTGGATAACAAAAGATATGGATTTCATATCAAAATCACAGTGTTTTAAAAAGTTGCTAAAAACTTGATTATTTTATCATTTTAAACCCAAAAAAAGGAAAGAGGGTTTCATGTATAATGACACTATAATTAAAATAGATAATTTTACATCTATTTGAATAACCTAGGATATGATATAATTTTGGGTATGGAAAAATTAAAATAGAATAACATATTGATAAAAAGAGAGAAATTTTGAGATACAAATCTGGTTGCATAACAGGTATGAAACATGGTTTTAGAAAACATTAAAAAGAGAGGGGAAAAGGGTCTCCCATTAATAAATTAATATTAATGTATTAAAGGGATATAAAGAAATTTATAGATGAAAATTATATGGAAATTTAATAGACATATCACATAAAAAAGAGAACTTAAAAGCAAAATAGAAGTTTATATTTCCCTTACCTTGAATAGTGACTCCTGAAACTCATAGATTGGGATGTTGGTTGATTTAGGAAACATTATAAGGAATAAATGGGATTTAACAAAATCATATATTCATGGAGAAAATTTTTAGAATGAATGGAAACAAAGGAATGGGTGGGTATTTATAACAAAAGTGAGGGAGTTTTTATTAATTTTTGGGGACACCTCAGTAGTGGTATTCACAAAACCATGTTGTTTACCATGGTATTTTACCATGGTATTATCCACTTGGGAAAAATATTTAGTTAATTTAACACAAAAGATTGGACCATCATTTTCAATTAATTATTTCAACATTATGACAATGCTATGATGTCATTAAAAATATCGAAAACTCAAACTGTATTTTTACTATCCACAAAAAACTAAAGTATTTTAGAAAATTATCATAAAATAAACCTAAACTAATATCTATGTTCTTAATTCAAAACTGAAATCCATTCTATGAAAATTATTTTTTAAATATTATAAATTTATTTTTTATGTAAAATCATTATTTAATCAAAAAGTAACAATTCTAAAATTATAACTGATTTTATAACACTTTGAAGAAATTACTAATGTCCCATAAAATTAACTTATAATCATAAGAAAAAATATATTTATTTATAATTCTATTTTATGAAAATTAATTTTATCTTAAATCATTATATTAATTATATATTTGTAAATAAGAAGTTATGTTTTATAAAAATACTAATACTTAACTAATAATTTATAAAACATCTATTTACATCTACTATGATATAATTATATCACATTACCATTTGAGATTCCTAAATTATATTTATTCATCCTTATGTGAGGTTGTCATTCCAATGGTAATATTACTATTCATAATGGTATCATTAATATTCTAAAGGGTCATGTTACTATTAACCAAAAAAATAAGTTGATCATATCAGAATCTAAATATCTTACTGATTGAAACCGTGTATGTCTTTTTTTTTTAAATCATTTCATAGAAACAATTATGTATTCTATATTAAATGTTTAAATGAAAAATATATTACTTTTCACTATTCATCAGAAATATGAAACTTCGTAGAAAAATACTAAAAAATTACCATAGATTAATTTTGACATTTGAAAATCAAAAAAGATATTTATTTTACTATATTAATTCCTTAAGTAGGATAAATCTCTAAATGTATAATTTTTACCTGAAAAATTAATTTATCAAATTTTCCTCAATTAAACATATATTTTATTAAGAAAAAATATTCTTAAAAAGAAAATTATGAAATAAAAAGTCTACTAAAATAAAGGAATCACACTTTAAGTGACTAAGGTCGTGACACATAACCCCTTATAACACATTTATATGAACTAAGGGTACAATGTTTGATGGTGATAGACTCCTGGGTGGCTCGGTTTACATCACTCAAGTGGTAAAATCCTCTAATTTTAACTTCTCCAATAGGTGATTTTGTTCAAACTTAACATGTTGAAGTTTGGATTGGACTTGGTCCAGAGCAAAGCCCAGTGATGCTACCTCCTTCCCAAGCTTAAACAAATGGGCTTCGTATTGCACACTTCTACTGAATGAAACCATTGACTATTCTTTAAATATTAATTAACCAATATTATTTCTATTTTTAAACAATAATCATAATGTAATGATTATATTTTACAATAGTCATATTGACCAATGGTCATATAATAGTTGAAACCTGATGGTCACTTTAAAATATACACCATTCATTATTAAAGGGAAGAGGTTTTTTTGAGTACCAAAATATCACAAAAATTTTCTAAAAACAAATATTATTCAAAAATTTCATCTCTTTAAATTAAATTTCTTCTGGTCTCACCCAAAGACCAATTACATTTTCTTTTATGGGTCCTTTAAGGAGGTGATATTCATGAGGTAACTTTATCAGAAAACCAGCCTTAATTTGTTTTATTTTTCAACCATATATTCACCTACTTTAGTCATTCAATCATAGTAACTCTGATTTCATATAATTTATATAATATTATATTAATAATGGAATATATTTATTTGACCCCTTTTATCATCTCCTCTAATTAAAATAAATATAATATTTTTCCAAATTTGGGCGGTTAGTTATCTCTATGGATAATGTTTTTTGAATTTTCCATTACCATCTTCAAGATTGGTCAGAAAAATATTATTCTAGATAAATAATTATTTAATAGGTATATTATAAGCTAATTAATAATATGGAACAACTATATATATATATATATAATATTAAATAGAAAAACTATTTCACGAAGGTCGAGAAAACAACCAAATTAAACTAAACATTTATCATTTAATTTTATCAAATGAATCATCATCATTTATGAATGAAAATATATATATGGGACCATTTAATCATTTATAATTTCATGAATTTCTTTTCATTTAACTTCTTGGGTTCTATTTCCATTTGAAATGAAAATACATTTTTATACATAAATGAACCGACCATGAAACTATCAAAATAATTACCCCAAACCAATGAAAATAATGAAATATTACTAATGAGAGAATGGTAAAATGTTATAAATGTATCCTATGAAGTATTATAAATATGAATATGATGTTTTGATGAATTAATGACTTTATTTAAGCCTTTATACACAAGGTTAATGAACAAAAAGAGAAAGGGAATCTTGAGATAATGGTTTCTCATCTCACTTATACATTTTTGAGACATATACCTTATTCAATTATTATTTAATTTTGGTGGTGTATATACTAACATTTAATATATTATATCATGAATATTTGTATCATCATGGTTATAATGTTTCAGCTAATAATTATTACATTTATGGGGAATACTATTTGACTGATTATAAAGTGGAAAGGGGTGTTTAACTCAATTTCCATTCAATGGGTTAAACTTTTACTTTATTGATTATGAAGTGTAAAAATTATGTGTGATATGAGTTTTTATTATATTATGTTTTATTTATAATTTTTAAATGTGTATTTTCTACTAATACACATTATTTATTCATTATTTTAATGCTCACTTCAATGTAATGATATTTATAAGGAACCTTTTTTAAAAATTATCTTTTTAAATTTCCCTTAAAATAGATTTTTTTATTCCATTTTTATGTTTTCTATTTTTTTTATTTTTGCGTAATATTTTCTTATGATTTTTTAATGTAATTTTTTCTCATGTATGAATTTTTACAAAATGGGTTGATAGGATCCTTTTTTTGTTTTTAAAGGATGTTATTTGTGAATTTTTTAAAAAAACATGGAAGGAATTTTGAATAACTTATACAACATGAGAATCTTTTCCTACTATCATGATGCTTAAATGATTTAATTCCTCCTTAGAAATATTTAAAGGTTATCTTAAAATAAAATATTTAACTTTGTAATTTTTTGGCTTTTAAAATAAATTATTTGAAAATGAAAATGTTTTTTTCAAGAATTATTTCAAGTGATATTTTAAAATTATTTTCCATATAATATATCATTATTTGATGTTACATAAGGTTTATTTGGGATATTATTCAGGGATAATATTCTTATTCTTTTTATGATTGTTTTATGTTTATGATGGAATGAAATCTATAAAAACCATTTGATTTAATGGGTCATGATATGATGAATGATTTGTGTTCTTATGGAACAAATATGTACGGTATTCATTATTTGATTGGTGAGACCAATATCTCTATCCTATGTAATGGGTAAGGCTTTATATCTCATAAAATAATAAAGGGAAACATGTCTAGGGTATTTATACAAATTGGAAATAGGTGAGTGATGATCCAATATGGGAAACATGTTTCTCTTGATCCACTATGTTGATGGTATTGTTAGTTTATTATGGAATATAATATAGTTTTTTACATTTATAATGGTGCCACACTTTTATGAAATGATCTTAAAGATCATGATTTATCTGTGATGATTTATCTCTCTCATGGTCCATGTTTTTATTAAGTTATGATGTTTATGACATGAAACATGTTTATGATATATGATAGGTTTGGGTATGAACTTCATAATCTATGATCATGATCACATAATCCTATTCTTATCATATTATTTTATATTATCATGGATTGATATCAACTATTTTTATACTTACTAGTCATATGTTATCACCATATATTATGTTTATTTTCCCCAAGATATGAAAAATGTATTTAGTATGATATGTCAAAAACTATTTTAGTCATGAAGGAATAAGCGGGAGATGATGTAGATGTAATATGAACTAGTTGTTTATGTTTCCATTTATTGAAAGAGAATAAAACCCTAAATTTATTGTGTAGTTTTACTATGTTATGTAATGAATGTTCTTCTATGTAGATGTAATATCTATGTACATAATTTGTGGGTCATTATAACTCATGTGTATGAATAATGAACGGTGGCATTCTATTTCTCCATCATATGCCTTTGTCATAGATTTACATCTAATGAGATAATGATGTGTGTACACACTCATATTTGATCATTGTAAAATAGATGGAGATACATTTGTTTTTTCACAATCTAATGGGTAGATATAATTTTCTTTCACAACCTAAAGGGTAGAAATACTTAGATTTGTTCATAGTGCTATACTGTTCTTATGTTAGTTAAACTCACCTAAAATGTTACTTATTTCCACGATATTCCCAACACATGATGTTTCATGTTCTAAATATATGACACCTTCTTATGATGTGATTTCATGTTTTTTTGATTTATGTTATTTACTTATAAGTTTTCCTTTTTTATGGTCTATATTTTGTCTTAGATTCCTATAGTATGATCCTTAATTCTTAATAATGTTTTATGAATTTAATTTATGATTCAATGATATTTTCATCACAATTTTATCCCATATTCGAATTTTCCGTCATGTCTATGATCTAATTATTGAGACCAGTTGATACATTTCTCTTGTTGAGTGTTTAAGCTCACCCTTTGTTATTATTAAATTTCTTAGTATTTTTATATGTGTATTATAGGATTGAATTTTAGATTGTGATTTATGGTTGAGTGGTTTTAATGAAATTTTGGTTAATATTTTATAAAAATTTACTTGTCTAGCTAATGTCCCAAGATACTAAACATATGGTTTTATAGTTTGTGTGGATATTTTTGAGATATTATGTTTATTCATTTAAAATAATGATATAAATGTGTTTATTTATCATGGGATTATTCTGATGACATTCTGCAAATAAATAGAATATCAATTTGGTTATTTCTTAAGGATATATAGTCACAGAAAACCTTTTAATCAATGGCTATTGGCTAGGACAATCTCATGAATTAATGTAGTGGAGAGGCCAGAAATATTGATTGAATACAAGAGACTTATCACCCATCCACTAAATATAGACACAAGGAGAACAAATATTTAGACACATTTCCAAAAAGGAAATAACATGACATCCTACTGAGGGAAGAAACCACCACGTTTCCCTTTTCTAGCGTATATTTAACCTCAAAACAGTAGTCCTACAATAACATAAAATAAGGACTCTTCCCTAGGTTAATATCTCTCTAAGTAAAGTTATATTTGAGACTCTTATAACACATATAAACCATTAACTACTAACCTAATAAGTAGTTCCTATAATTATTCAATGAAACCACTATTTATGTCACATTAGATCATCATTCATTCAGTTCTACTTATGAGGCATCGACGTCCAAGATCCATAAGTAATCACTTCCATCCTCTACATCATTAAAAAACCAATTCCATCTGAATTTGAAGTATGAAACCCTATATAATCAATTACATCCTTTATAAAAATTATGAAAAGAGAACTTATTAACTTTCTCTTTAGCTGGTCAAATTCTCTTTACATTGGTCAAACCAATTTTTTCTTTCAACTTTTAGTTACGTGTATTAAATTTATTTAAAACCCAAGATAAGTCATACCAAAAAATCTTCTAGTACCTATCCCATAAAATGATGATCAACAGATAAAACATGGTTTTTGGTGGATCAAAATATATTATAACATTTATATTAATTAGTTCCACAACTACTTAACTCTTTCAAATAAAACACCCCATGAAATGAACCTCTTGAATCCAGAAATTAAATTTTATGTGATTTTTTAATAGTTAGTGCTGCTAATGTAAATAAAAGATAACCCATATATGGACATCAATAATATTTAAGGAAAAGGATCAAACTCACTTATTCCTTTTATGTGAAAATCACTTGAGCTTCCTAGGTAGACATAGTAGGTATGAGGAAAATATTCTCTATAAGTTCATCCAAATTCACATTTAGTTCCAAGAACTCAGCTAGAACCATTTGATATACTTTATAACATATTGAATTTATCCCAAGTAATATATAAATTTATAAATCAATCAATTCACAAGGAGGAAATACGTGAAAATTTTCAACAAAAACACCCATGTACTCCTCCTCCAATTTAGTGGGCTAATTATAAGTGTTTTCCCCATATAGATCCAAATATTCCAACTAATGGATGATCATATGTAGCATCCTAGGAAAGGTAACTTCTTTTATTGATTGAAGTTTCCACTCTCCAATGATATAGAATCTCGATTCATCGTCTCAAAACCACATTAGTCTCCATTGTTAATAGTTAATCGAGGAATGAATTGCAGAAAAATAGTCCATACTATAGAGGAAATAATATATTTTTTGTCACTATCACTATAAAGTACCATAAAAAGATATATTTATTAGGTGTTATCTCATATTGTCCGTAGGTGTGAGTGTATATGTCATAAATTAAATTATTATTATTTATCCATATTGGGTGGGTATAAGGGGTCTTATGGGAATCGATAACTCCCAAACTAAGGATTTATGAATAATTAATAGACCATGAAGATATATATGAGCACAAGTGATAGTGTAGAGTGAACAAAAAGTATACATTAGATCACATGAAACACCTCTTAGTCAAAAAATTCCATCAATTACCTGTAGTTTCATCCCTAATCACCAACCATCTAATCCTAGCATGGGTTACCTGGGGTGGTAGTGGTGGAAGTAGATTGTAATGGCATAATACTTTGGTTCCTACTCCCAGTTCACTTCTAGTTCCTCTACCTAAACTTTATCCCCGAGGGACACCCTTCCTACCTCCATGATGTCCCCAATCACACTACTACCTCAAACATGGAGGTCCATATACTTCCAGAACACCCTTTACTACACTTTAGGATGGGATGTCATGCACCATATTACCTTATCCTATATAAGAAGAACATTTCCCATCTATTAGTTAACATGATCCAATTCATGACTCTTGATCTATTGATCTAGTAGTCAAATAAAAAATATTCACCTACCTCCTATATCGTGTTCATAATTCCTAGAACCTAGTATCCTTAACTGATGACTCTACTTTGGGATGACTAATAGTGGTGGATGTAACCTACTACCCCTTTGCAAAGATTCCCTCCATCCCAAAAGATCTCTCCAGAACCCCAAAAAATGTGAGTATATATTGTGGAATGATATCTTATTGAGTGTATATATAGAGGTCACATTCAAAATTCCATTCATGGAATAAAGAATCAAAGATATTTCTAGGATTATAACTCATGAGATAAATAAATATCAATGGATACTCATAAATGAACATGTAACCATAATACAATGATAAAACATATAAGATGGATATAAACATAATCTCATAATTGTAATATTACTCATATAATAATAACTAAAACTCTATCCAATGATGTGTTTCATTGTTGATTATCTAGAAATTAAAAGTCCACCAGTAATTTGACATACCATGGGACAAGATGGATGTTAACACTACCATTTTATATGTTGGTATATAAAAAAGAAAAATAATACTCAAACCAATATCTCAATCTAATACTTTTATAGATGATGTTCAAAATTATCACTAAACATGGGTGGTAAATGATATAAGAACTCATGAAATACACTCAACTAATGTGCATCATTATCATGTACAATATGAAAATTTCACTACCCAATGGTGTAGGTGACTTTTACTCTATTATAGGAATTTAGTCTTCTCATGACATAATATTTTGAGGTATTGATCCCTATATTCCCATTGGAATAAACTCATGAAATATTATAGGGATGTAGGCCCAGTTTTTGGATTAGTGATAAGAGTCTCAATATCTTACACAAGAAATACAACACATAACTATGGGATCCTAGTTGGTTGTCTGCATGACTGCATCATGTAATTCAACTAGATGTCCCACTATCATAAAATATTATCAGACAATATGTATCCGGAAGGATATGTAAATCAATTACATATTCCAATGTGATGCATGTATCATTCATCTATTTACTAAAACATGTACCTCAGTGTATCATGTCAATAATTAGGTTATCATTGTTTTGGCGAATGGATATTCTAACCACCATGATATTTTTGGGTGCAATAGTATTAATTTTAAACATAATACCCTTCAATGGAGTTTCCCTAAATTTATAGAAATAACCATAACAAGTCATACAACTCCAAAAATATATATCCCTAAGACAAACCCACTATGATAGCACTCTAACATGACTAAAACTATTAGGACTACTCTTTGTAAAATATAGTCTAAGTGTTCCACCCTAATCCTTTCTTCAATAGGATAGGTTCTGATAATGATCATTATATAGGTTTATCAAACATAATGGGAGGCCATAGACTAATATAATTGTAAAAATACCCAACTCTACAAATATGATGCATAAAATAAAAATAAAACAAGATATAATATATAATGAATGTAAAAAAATCTATGATCAACATGGGAGAAATACATAATCTATAATAGAAAATGGGAAATATATACACCTAAGAAATTGAGGGAAGAAAACCATACTAAATAGCTGAGGTGAAGAAGTCCCCATAACAAACAATATATAGACATCAAATTCACCCACTACCAACACCTATGGGTACCAATAGGCTCAAAAAACCTTGTGACTTCTAAAGTCACCATTAAACTATCTATATTGTACTATAACATGAAACATGTGGTAAAAGATACCAGGACACCCCCAAACTAAAATGGAATAATAAGAATACTTACTATTTAATGACCAAAAAGGAAATAAGGAAATAAAAATTCAAGATAAAAAAGAAACCTAGATATAATTTAAAAGATGACATTAAAAACATGAAACATAGTCTTTCAATTTAATACCAATTCATAGGAAATAAGGTGAAAATTATAATTAATTTTGAACCAAACATCCCAAAAACCAATGTCACCACTATAGAACTATAATGGAAGATTCATGTCCCATTTTCAAGAACACAGCAAACTATGGAGGATATAACATTACATAGAGAGGAATCACACCTTGAGAGGAAAATGATAGATAAGGGGAATCCCAACTTCAAATATGGAGAAACTAGACCATGAATATCACAAATTAATCAAGGGTTGAGATAATTTATCAATAATATGAAAGAGACACTCCTCACTAAGTTTCACTTATAAGATGAGGGTTAACATGAACTCATGAATGATCTGATTTCCATTATTAATCCACATCATCAGCCCTATGGATATTAGTCGATTAATCCATTTGAATCACCTCATTTCTCACCTCATATACCAAAAATAATGGAACCAATTCATTTCTTATGGAATGAAAACTATTTTTCATCGACCAACTAGTTTGACATTATCATCATATGATTGTGTTGGTTATAATATTATGGCCCATCCTAATGGAGGCCTCATGGTGAGACCCCTTCTTCAACCAACCAAGATCATACCCATTTCTAGTCTATCATGTCATGGAATACATCACAACACTTTAGTATATTATCCATAAAAAAATTCACATTGTGGAATCATTGACTACAGTATGATCAAACATAAGGGAAAAATATTATGGAAGATGGAACTTATATATGATATTTGACATAGTCATTTTTCCACTCAAAACTTTCAAACTATTACACTCATCCAACATGACATGACCTCCTTCCTCATCTGACCTAAATTCCTTGCAATTTATCTCTATGGTGTGATCTTGATCATCTACATAACCATGTCATGCATATTTATTCAGTGATGTGTTGATATGTGTGAAATATAATTCCCTTAATTACATATCCATTATAATCCATACCTCCTATCATATCTGAAGAAATTATAATATCCCATCCATCACCACTATGCCTCCAGTAGTATATTTTAGGCCAAAAAGCACCAAAAAAACATCAGACAATCAAGTCACACATAGGCCTTACAATGGAACACCAATTTACTTTGAGGAAACACATCCTCATTATTTTCAATTTTTTTCATTTCCCACCATTAAACTTTCATACCATGATAACTACATTAATGTAAAAATCCATTCACCATAGGACCCAAATCTGAAAATGCGATTTATTTGAGTCAAATACATAAAACTGTCATCTATGATATTGTTCAGTGGTAGAAACATGAAGGAAAGGTATATTGGTAATAAAAAACAATAACTAATGGGATCACAAGTGGATTATCCTAATAACAATCTATCATTAATTATGTTCAGAATCACTAATGATGATGAATTATAATTAAATAAGTGTAAGAGAAATGGTTAAGATAATAATTAAGAAGTAGATAAATCACTTGTCTATGAAATTTAGAAAACTAACCCATGAATTAAATTTTATTCTTTAAAACATGAATAACAGAGTGACATAAATTTCAAAAAAAATTCCTTGCATATAATTTGTATTGTCTATTATGGAATATTCTATCCATGTTAGGTGATATTGGAAATTATTTAATAATAATATCCATTATATATGAAGGACTTGATCATGCTAATAATATGGGTCTCTCACTTCATATATCAAGTTATGGTTTATGGTGACTAACATAGGAAAGAGTGGTTTGGTAAGGTCAAACTATGTGTTTTAGGGTTTATATAGATATAACATGAATTAATTAATTATGATAATTAATGCATTGAAATAATCAAACCATGGATGGGTAGGACTGCGATCCAGAATGTGCGTCTCACCATTAAAGTTGTGGCTAAGTCATGATGGCAACCCCACACCTTGAAATATACCCTTCAAGATGTGAAAAAACACATCAATGACATCGTGGACCATGGGACACAACATGGACCTAGCCTTTATGCTTTGAAAATAAATACCATGATGCAAAATCTATGGCCACATCATGGCATCACCATTCCTTTAATTTTTCCTATATATTTATAAATATGTCATTTCATAAGTTTAATTACACCAAAAATGAAGAAACAAATTTTTGATTAATGTCAGAAATACTATTTAGAATAATCTAAATGTTTAAACTTCAAAAATCATATACACTACATGAACCTGAAAATAAATATGTGAATAAATATTGGCTAAAATGTAAATCAATAATTCAGAAAGAAAATATTTAAATTATTAAATAAATTTAAAAAAGTATCTTATATTAATAATTTTAGTAATTTTTGTTAATTTTTTATTAGTAATTATAATAATAATTTTTTAGATATATTTATATTTATGTGATTATTAATTTATATTTACAAGAAATATTGTTTGAACGTAAACATATAATTATTTATCCTTATAAATATATAGTTATATAATTAAAGATATAATTTAAATAATAATTATGAAATATATAACTAATAATATTTTTTTATTATACCTATTAATTAATTATATTATTTATAAAACTAATACAATATATTCATCAATAATTTTTATAAATAGTACGTCAAAATATTTTTTGCTGAAAATTTACATAAATATAAATATTGAAATACTTCTATTTTAACTATTTTATACACTTCCACAAAAATATATTTATATAGTTCCACCCATCATAAGTGCTAAAAAACACTGATAAAGGGGTCAAATTTATCAGCATTAAAAAAATCATTGATAAAAGTTTCTTTTAACAACACTAAAAATTATGCTGTTAAAAGCACCCCTTCATCAGAGCTTTTTCAGAACTGATAAAGGTACCCCCTTTATAATAATTTTTTTAGCATTGTTAAAGGGACACCCTTTATTAGCACTTTTTTAGTAGCGATAATAAAGTTGGTCTTTATCACCAATTTTTTAATATCTCTGATAAATGTTATATTTAAAAAAATGATTTCATTAAAAATAATATTTTTGTCATGACCCGTCCCCCGGGGCCCGTATCATGACTACCCCAAGCCCGCCTTCCATAGACCAGGGGCTGACGACTGGCACCAAAGGTGAAATTCTCTAAAACTGGGAAGGCATTGCCTTTATAAATCATAGACACACACAACCAGAGTACAAGAAGAAGAAAACACAAAGTAAAAGCTATATAACAAGTGCACTGAAAGTAATGGGGGGCCAAAATACAAGCCCAACAATAAAGAAAAAATAAAACTGAAGGGACAAACAAATAAAAGGTGAAAACAGCTCCTAGATCGTCCTCCGAGGTTCCTACCTGAAGGGTAGGTATAAATGGCCTCCAAAGCACTCCACGACCGTCATACTCCATGGTGTACCGATACGTTGTAAGGTCCTCCTCCAGGTACCGTCCGGTCCTCGTACACTCCGCCTCAGTCAGCGCTGTCCGTCGTCTACATCCAACTCAACAAGGTGACGACATAGCCCTTGAAGGGGTGAGTATAACGATACTCAGTAGGGACCCCGAGACCCTTAAGGTCTCACAAAATACAACAAGGATAAACCACAATGTATGATTTCAACAGATAACCATTACTTAGGTATATGCCCATACATATACCTAATTTATGAAGTAACCCATCTCAATCATGAGGAAAACACAAAGGTCATTGACTCAGCTCAAACCAGGATTTTTCATTATTGAAACCACGAATGCTAGAGAGCTCCTCCTTTGTCGAGTACAGTGGGCCTGTCGTGACACCGAGGCGCTTCTCACTAACCTTGGACTGCTAAGGTACTCCTCCTTCTGAGTACCGTGAGTCTGCTTACAACTACCAGGCACTCCATCCGCTGTGGGTTTGCCGCTAAATACCGATCGCTCCCCCTAATAGCCTATAGAGGTACTCCTCCGGTCGGGTACCGCGGGTCTGCAGCCAACTACCTGGAGCTCCGTCCGCCATGGTTCTGTCTCCAAATACTGGGTGCTCGCCACTGGGCAAGTCAAGTCACTCTGAGTCAAATTGGTCAAGCAGTCATCTGGTCTATCAGCTACCAGGTCTCCACACTCTATCTGCACATCTTTGGGAAGATCTGATCCATGAGCTACTGGTCGATACTCCAAGTGTCACAAATCCTCATGTGTAAGTATCTCAAAGGACCACCACATCATTAGGGTCTCAATGCAATAAACGACGTGTAAATCAGACACTCGGTCATTGAGTTATTAGCCTTTTAGTCTTAGGGGCGTGGTTGGTTTTGTGTACGAACCAACCTGACTGGTAGCCGTGGGACCTGAGGGGTCCCGCCTGTAGAACGCACAGGTTGCCGGCTCAGCCGGATGCCCTCTCCTGTCCTCCGTGGCCATAAATCACGGGTCTTGCACCGCATGGAGCGACGACACCGCGCCCCTTCTCTCCCACCGCGGCCCACCCTGGCCGCGGTCCTACACCACCGGCGCGGCGCGACGACACCACGACCCGCCTCGGCTGTGACCTCCTGCTGCCCTCCACGCAGCGTGACAGTGCCACACACTTCTTCGACGACCCGACGTGGCTTCGGCTCTCCTCCACATAGCGAGGCGATTCCACACCCTCTTGGTGACCCGACAGTGTTTGCATCGCCAGTTTCTTTCACGGCCGGCCTGTCACCGACCACCGTTGTTCGCCACAGTCCATTTCTCCATCGAAAACAACAAGATCAACCAATGGGGGAGGGTTGTCCGTGTTGGTGCGGTCTGAAACCCCCATTGTATGTTGATAACTTTCGGCATAACGAATACTAAAATATTAACGACGTATAATGGGAACAAAAAAACTCAAATCCCCTACCTCGCTTGTCGTTGATCATTGACGAAGTCACAGAATAGCAGCGTCGTTTCGTCCACATCGGAAGAGAAGACGAAGAAGTCTAGGAGAAAGGATTTGGGGAAGATGAGTTGAGATGATGTCGTCGGCATTCTTCGTGGGCGGCAGTGTTTCCTCTAGTTGCTCCGGTTGAAGAGGGAGATGACGAGGCTCATCGTTCTTCTGTGGTGACGAACATTCTTCGTGTTCTTCATTGAGAGGATGAAGTCCTCTCAATTATCCCAAAGGCTCTTCCTCTCCTTAATTCTTCCAACAAGGATTATTCTAACCCCCACCATAATAATACATCACATATTATAATGTTGGCATAATGAATTCAAGAATTCAAAATGATTCCAAATTAATTAAGTTACTTTACTTAATTAAATTGGAGGAGTTGGCTCATTAAATGAAGGGTGAAGGTAAAGTGTTTCACTAAATTAATTGGTGGTTTAGAGGAGGTTTAAAGCTCGTGTTGGCCCCACCTAATAGTCCTCCCAAGGGAGGTTATAGGCGGGTGAGACCCACCACCATAACATCCTCCCAATGGAGATTATGTGTGGGTGGGACCCACACCAATAACCTCTCATGGGAGGTTATGGTGTGCTGGCCCCCACCACTAACCTCCCCTTGGAGGTTTTAACCACCAAAATAAAATAAAGTTAAAACTTCAACTTTATTCAATTTAATTAAAACCCCCCTATGACTACCTTCCACTCTAGATAAAATGCAACTGCGGTGAAGGTCTCATTAAGAAATCACCAACGTTTCGAGCTCAACGGTGACCTCATATTTCAATTCCGAGCACCAGTTCAAAAGTTATAAAAACCCACTCGTACGTTTACTCAACATACCCGAACAAAACTTCAAAAATTGAATTAGGGAACACCGGGCCTCGGAATGAAGCACCGTCAGAAACTGCAGACTCGTAAAATTCCCATGTATGTAAAACAAAATTTCCACTGGAATTCTAGTCTTTAAATTCTCCCCACCTCAGGTCTTTACGTCCCCATAAGCTACATATCGAACTAAGGGAACAAATGGGGGTACTGAGCACACATCTGAGTTTGCCGCTCTCATGTGCTCTCTTGGAGGTTCCCGTGTTTCTAGAGAATACACACCAGAGGTATCAACCATCCATATAGGACCCACTCCCGTAGATCCTCAATCTCCACTGGAACCTCTGTGAAATTCTCCCCATCATCGATGTCCAAATCTCCATGGTCGATGATGTGGGATGGGTCGTGCACGTATCTCCTCAGCTAACATACATGGAAGACGTCGTGCACCCGGTGTAACTGAGGTGGAAGAGATAAGTGGTAAGCCACCTCACCTACTCTGTTGAGGACCTAGAAAGGTCTGATTAATATCAGATATAGCTTGTCGCCTCAGACAAATCTCTGTAGACCTCGTTGAGGTGAGACCCATAAGAAGACGTGGTCGCCATCCTCAAACTCCAGAGGTCTCCATCTCCTGTCAGCATACGAATTCTGTCTACTCTGTGCAGTCTTCCTCCACTCATGGATGATCTACACCTTCTTCGTGATAGCTCTTACCATCTCTGGTCCCACTAGTGCTGACTCCCCTAGGTCTGTCCAGCACAGTGGTGATCTGCAAGGCTGACCACACAAGGCCTCAAAATGTGTCATACCGATGGTGGAGTGATAGCTGCTTTTGTAGGAAAACTCCATCAAAGGCAAGTGATCCTCTCAACTATGACCAAAGTCAAGGATGCATGCACGTAGCATGTCCTCGAGGGTCTGGATGGTCCTCTCGGTCTGACCATCAGTCTGAGTATGGAAGGTGGTGCTCAAGCGAAGCTGGGTCCTGAAAGCTTCCTCCAACCCCTTCCATAGCCGATAAGTAAATCATTCATCATGTTCGGAGACAATAGAAGAAGTTACTCTATGAAAACACACTATCTCCTACACATAGAGGTGTCCCAATCTCTACACTAAACCCTGATCCCTGATCGGTAGGAAGTGGCCAACTTGGTGAGTCGGTCGACGATCACCCAAAACGAGTCATGACTCTTGGATGTATGTGGAAGACCCGAAATGAAGTCCATGGATATCCCATCCCAATTCCACTCTTGGACCTCTAAGGGCTGAACCAAGCCTATGGGTACCTGGTGCTCTGCCTTCACTTACTGACAAGTGAGGCATCATGAGACAAACTCTGATACTGCCTTGTTTATACCTGGCCACCAGTGTTGTCGTTGAAGGTCCTGGTACATCTTCGCCACTCCTGGATGTACTTATAGAGGGGAAGTGTGAAACTCCCTCAACACTTCCTCTTAAAGTGAAAATGGTACCATGGAACATCCTCTAAAGGGGAGCACGTGCTCCCCACCTTCAAAAAATCCATCAGGTGCTTGCCCTGTGGATATCTGAGCACGTCTCGTCTCGCAGTCAGTGTCCCCATGCTATGCCTCACTAACTCGCTGAAGAAGTGGGTGAGTGACTATAAGAGACTATAGATAAGATGCTCCATCCCTATCCACAAAGGATATCTGTAGAGCATCTAGTTGCTCTATCACCTTTCCTAGCAGCTGTATACTAGACCCCCTGCTGAGTTAATCTGCTACAACGTTCCCCTTCCTAGGAGTATACACTATCTCAAAGTCATAGTCCTAGAGGAACTGAAGCCAACACCACTATCTCTAGTTCAGGTCCTTCTGAGAGAAGATACACCTGAGAATCTTGTGATCAGAGTACACAGTAAAGCGTTCATCCATCAGATAGTGCCGCCACATCTTCAAGGCTAAGACCACTGCTGCTAACTCCAGGTCATGGGTAGCGTAGTTCTACTCATGATTTCCCAACTACCGAGAACCATATGTGATCACTGCTCACTCTTGAATCAGGGCACACCCAAGTACAGTCCCTGATGCATCATAGTAAACTACATACCCTACGCCCTCCTCAAAAAGCCTCAAGATGGGGGAACTAGTCAGCCTCTGCCTCAACTCTTGAAAGCTCTGCTGGCATCTCTCTGAACACACGAAGGGTTTTCCCTTATTCATCAATGCTGATAGTGGTTCTGCAGCTCTGGAGAAGTCTGGCACGAATCTCCGATATTATCCATCCAAACCGAGGAAACTCTAAACCTCCGTCACACTTCTAGGTGGCTCCCAAGAAAGCACTGCCTCCATATTTGCTGGATCCACTGCAACTCCAGCCTCCGAGATGACGTGTACCAAGAACTGAACCTCTCGAATCCAAAAATGGAACTTCAAGAGCTTACTATCAAGCTGGTGCTCTTGGAGTGTGTCCAGTACTACCTGTAAATGGTAGGGATGATCCTCCTTAGTAGTCGAGGAGATACAAATTTCATTGATGAAGACCACGACAAAGCAATTGAGGTAATGCTAGAAGATCCTGTTCATGAGACTCATGAACACTGCTGGAGCATTGGTTATGCCGAAGGGCATAACCAAGAACTCGTAGTGGACATAATGACACCTGAAGGCCATCTTCTACACATCCTCATCTTGAACTCTGAGCTGGTGATAGCCTGATCTGAGGTCTATCTTCAAGAACCATCGTGCTCCATTGAGTTGATCAAAGAGGTCATCAATCCTCGGGAGTGGGTACTTGTTCTTCACAGCCACCTGGTTCAGGCGACGATAGTCAACACAGAGCCTCAAGATCCCATCTGACTTCTTGGTGAACAGAATCGGGGCTGCCCGAGCCATCTGATATGCTGGAGTAGATATCGGTACCATCCCAGGGTACACGTCAATGTAGAAGTCCACCTCTCTATAAGAAGGTAGTTCTGGAATATCATCAGGGAAAACATCCGAGTACTGGTCCACCACTATAGGATATGTTGGACTCTCCACATCAACTACTCCTAGGGTAAGGACAACCAACAGGTGGTTGATCAGCTGCACCCTCCTCTAAGTAAGTCCATCCAGTGCTGCAAAGGTTCCCTTCTCACTGGTAAAGGTGAACTTGGTCCCATCCGTGCGGACACACCGTAATTTTCAACTAATATAGTCAATCTGTGCATAGACTGTAGATAACCAATCCATACCCAAGATGAATTTGTAAGGCCTCGACGCCGCTACTAGGAGATCCCAGCTGAAGCTCTCACCTCCTAGAGTAAGCTCGCGCTGCCGGAACCAGTGCTTAATCTTCAAATCAGCTCTCGTAGGAGTCGCTAGCCGTAAAAATCGAACCAAATACTCCTTAAGAATCTCTAAGCTCCGAACGAGGGATGTGGAAATGAAAGAGTGACTGACACCCATGTCTATAAGAACTTCATCCAAGGTGGAATAGTCACAGATCATACCATGAATAATCTCTGGATCACCATGATCATAGGCCTCAGCTGCCTGAAGCGGTGCTCTGCCCTATCCACCCACTCCCTATGGTCAGGGTGCACCTCCTGGTGGTGGTGGTGGTGGTGGAACCTCGTAGCGTTGTCCAAAACTAGTTGCATGAACATATACTCTTCCACGTCCAACTGCGCCCAGCAGACCGCCTTGATCGAACCTCTACCTCTACTTGGGAGGTCCCACAACTGTCTACTAATCATCAAAGCAGTGGGTTGGACAGTCACGAGCCATGTGACCAATCCTTCCATAGGAGTAAAAATATCTGCTCCTGGCATGACTGGATCTGTCTCCACTCTAGGTTCCCCGCACAACCAATCCTAAGTTGTGCAGTCGACCACCTATGGGTCTGGTCCTCTTAGACCCCTATGTCATCTGTCTACTACCAGCTACAGAAGACTCCGCTACAAGTCAACTAGTTGCTGGTCTCTCTGCTGGAGACTGCTCAACAAGGAAACTCTCTACTAGGAGGGCTCGCTCCAATACCACCATCTGCATCGAGATGATGTGGGAGGTAACTAAAGCTCTGATATCTTTCCTGAGTCCCTACTCAAAGGTCCGGGCCCTGAAGAATGGGTCCCGTACCATATCAGTGGAGTAACGCGAGAGGTCAGTGAACCTCGCTGAATACTGTGCCACAGTCATGATACCCTGCTGTAGATGTAGTATCTCATGTATCTGCACCACTCGTAGGGTATCTGGAAAAAATTACACCCGGAATAGGCTCTCAAAGTTTTCCCATAGAAGTGATGCCTCATCATGCATCTGGAGCATCAGGATCCACCATCTGCCCGCTGCTGCCTGAGGGAGGCTGGAAGCATGTATCACCATAAAGTCGGCTGGTGTCCCTACCAGTATAAAGACTCTCACCATAGCCTCTAGCCAATCCTCAGCCGCCTGAATGTATGTCTCTCCCTTGAACCTCGGTGGCCTCTAGCGCTGGAACTCATGCAGCGTGCTCAAGTGGCGTACACTCTCTGCTGCTGGGGCTGGTGGCATCAGTGGCCCAATGAAAATCAGTACTGCTGGTGCCTCCGCTGGTGCCTCAAATAGAAGAGGGCCCTGTAATGAGGCTTAATCGATCGGTGGGCTGTCAGTACGTACAGCTCTCGGGGCTCTAGCTGGTCGTCCGCAGGGAGGCATCCTGTAAGAAACAGATGTGACACGGTCAAAAGACTATACCTGGTGAGCCAACCTGGTTTGAGCTGACTTAAAGAAAACCTTTTTAAACAGACATGAAATCAGTGTTTTCATGTACTAAGTTGGAAATCAGTAGTTAGGGTCCTGGTCTATGGATACGTCGACCACCGCCCCATCATGGGACTCCCTGAACTGAAAAAAAACACTCAGTACCCTTAACACTATTGATTCATAGAAAAGAAATACCAGAGTCCTAAGTTCTGTGGTAGAACCGACTCCATTGATACCAATTTGTCACAACCCATCCTCTGGGGCCCATATCGTGACTACCCCAAGCCCCCCTTCCATAGGCCAGGGGCTGGCGACTAGCACGAAAGGCATAATTCCCTAAAACTAGGAAGGAATTGCTATTATAAATCATAGGCACAGAAAACCAGAGTACAAGAGGAAGTAAACACTAAGTAAAAGATGTATAACAAGTGTACTGAATGTAATGGGGGGCCAGAATTTAAGCCCAACTATAAAGTAAAAATACAACTGAAAGAAATTACAACTGAAGGGAAAAACTACTGAAAGGTGAAAGAAGCTCCTGGATCGTCCTCCGGGGTTCCTACCTAAAGGGTTGGTACAGATGGCCTCCACAGCACTCCACATCCTCCAGACTCCACAGTGAACCGATACATCCTATTTTCCTCCTCCAGGTACCATCCAGTCCTTGTATACTCTGCCTCGGTCAGTGCTGTCCATCGTCTACATCCAACCCAACAAGGATAAACCAAAAAAGTATGATTTAAATGTATAACCATTACTTAGGTATATTCTCATACATATACCTAAGTTATAAAGTAAGTCATCTCAATCATGAGGAAAACAAAAAGGCCATTGACTCAGCTGAAACCGGGATTTTTCATTATCGAAACCATGCCTACTGGAGAACTCCTACTCTGTTGAGTATAGTGGGTCTGTCGCGACACCGAGGCACTTCTCACTAAACTTGTACTACTGAGGTACTCCTCATGTCGAGTACCGCGGGTCTGCTACCAACTACCAGGCACTCTATCTGCTGTGGGTCTGCCGCCAAATACCGGGCGCTTCCCCTAATAGCCTACAGAGGTACTCTTCCTGTCGAGTACCGTGAGTTTGCTTCCAACTACCAGGTGATCCATCCTCCATGGGTCTTCCACAAAATACCGGGTGCTCCCCACTGGTCTAGTCGAATCACTCAGAGTCAAATCAGTCAAGCAGTCGTTAGGTCTGTTATCTACTAGGTCTCCGCACTCTGTCTTCTCGTCTTTGAGAGGATCCGCTCCATGAGATAATGGTTGATACTCTAAGTGTCATTAAGTATCATGTGTATGTATCTAAAAGGACCACCAAATAATAGGGGTATCAATGCAACAGACGACGCATCAATCAGACGCCTGGTCTGTGAGTTATTAGCCTTTTAGTCCCTAGGGCCTGGTTGGTTTCATGTATGAACCAACCTGACTGTATCTCAACTATACCCCAAACTTCCATGGGGGTATTATCAAAGTTATGGCTTCATTCCAAGAATAATTGTTCCACTGAAGGTTTGTCAAACGGATGCCCATAGCCCAAGATATGGGAGAAAAGGTTTAAATAGGTCTGACGGGTTTGGGTTCGGTCTGACCTAGTGGGACCAACCAGACCCGGTCTGTGAATCTAACCCTGCCCAAAGGGGCAGCCAAGCACAAAGGGGTGGCCCAGCCAAGTGGCCCGAGTGGCCTGGTGGAGGCCCGCGTGGCCAGGTGGCGGCCTGCGTGGCCTGGCTGGAAATGTACGGGAGGAGGGTGTCGTGCCCCCCTTTTTCCTAAATGGCCGGCATGAGGCCCCAACCCCTTGTAGCGGCGGGACCCGAAGGGTCCCGCCTGTAGCGCGCACCGGCGGCCGGCTAATCCGCCCTCCCTCTCTTGTCCTGCTCGTCCATAAGCCACAGGTCTTCCTCGGCGTGGTGCGACGGCGCTGCGCCACTACTCTCCCACCATGGCGTGCCCTGGCTGTGGTCCTGCACCTCCAGCGCGGCGCGACTGTACCATGCCCCTCCATCACGGACTGCCTCGACCGCAACCTCCTAAAACCCTCCGCACGGCGCGATGGCGCCGCACGCTTCCGCCACGACCCGACGTGGCCACGACTCTCCTCTGCGTAGCGAGGCAGTGCCACGCCCTCTTGGCAACCCGACGACCCTTGCGCCGCTAGTTCCTTTCACAGCTGGCCCATCGCCGACCGCCGTTGTTCACCGCGGGTTGTTCCTCTTTCATCAACAACAAGATCAAAAAAAGGGGGAAGGTCATCCATGTTGGTGCGGTCCAAACCCCTCATGTTATGTTGATAACTTTCAGCATTATGAATACCAATATATTAACGACGTAGAATGGGAACAAAACATCTCAAATACCCCTACCTCACTTGTCGTTGATCGTTGAAGAAGTTGCGGAATTTCAGCGTCGTTTCATCCACATCAGAAGAGAAGATGAAGAAGTCGAGGAGAAACGATTTAGGGAAGATGAGTTGAGATGACGTCGTCGGCGTTCTTCGTGGGCAGCAGTGTTTCCTCTACTTTCTCCGGTTGAAGAGGGACAAGACGGGGCTCGTCATTCTTCGGTGGTGACAGGCGTTCTTCGCATTCTTCGTTGACAGGATGAAGTCCTCTTAATTCTCCCAAAGGATCTTCCTCTCATTAATTCTCCCAACAAGGATTATTCCAAGTGCCCACCATAATAATACATCACATATTATAATTTTGGCATAATGAATTCAAGATTTCAAAATTATTCCAAATTAATTCAGTTACTTTACTTAATTAAATTGGAGGAGTTGGCTTATTAAATGAAGGGTGAAGGTGAAGAGTTTCACTAAATTAGTTGGGGGTTTAGAGGAGGTTTAACTCTTGGGTGAGCCGTACCTAATAATCCCCCCAAGGGAGGTTATGTGCGGGTGGGACCCACCACCATAAAATCCTCCCAAGGGAGGTTATGTGTGGGTGGGACCCACCACCATAACCTCTCATGGGAGGTTATGGTGTGGTGGCCCACACCACTAACCTACCCTTGGAGGTTTTAACCACCAAAATAAAATAAAGTTAAAACTTTAACTTTATTCAATTTAATTAAAAACCCCTAAAAACTAACTTCCACTCTTGATAAAATGAAACTGTGGTGAAGGTTTCACTAAGAAATCACTGACATCTTGAGCTCAACGATGCTTAGATATAAATTCCAAGCACCGGTTCCAAATTTATAAAAACCCACTCATACGTTTACTGAACGTACCCGAACAAAACATCAGAAATTGATTCTGGGCACACCGGGCCTCGGAATCAAGCGTCGTCAGAAACTGCGGACTCGTAAAATTCACATGAATTAAAAAAAAAATCCATGGGAATTACAGGTCTTTAAAATTTTAGTAAATAAATATACTTTTATTAATATAAATATAATATTTATTTTGTAAATATGTTTCAGGTAAGACTAAATATGCATTTAATCATAATATATAAGATAATTTGAGAAAATGGGTTATAAAATAATTATAAAAATATTTTTAATTAATAATTTATTAATTATTATTTATTAATAGTCATTTAATAAAAATTTTATGAAATAGAAATAAAATAAAAAATTCAATAAAGGAACTAAAATATGTAGAAAACAT
The DNA here is from genome assembly GCA_963277665.1 of Viscum album. Lineage (NCBI taxonomy): Eukaryota > Viridiplantae > Streptophyta > Magnoliopsida > Santalales > Viscaceae > Viscum > Viscum album. The sequence goes on along the minus strand of OY728158.1, from coordinate 1,190,865,695 downwards.
AACTTGAAATTAAAATGGTCATAACTTTTGATCTGGATGTCCGTTTGGGATCTACCACATATCAAATCTAATACTACTATGAGATATATGCATTGGAAACAATAAGAAACTATCTTTCACATTTTTTAGGTAAAAAAAGATCAAGAAGGCCTCTTCAACTGTTTTTTCAGTCGGGGAACATTAATTTTTTTATCATTAAATGGAATTTGAACATATTTTAAGGGGTATTTTCCCCCATTTCTAGTGGGGAATAAATTTATTCCTATGGATTACATTTATATTGATACTATGTTTTTAAATTTTTTTTGTTTTTCACAATGTATTGTTATTTATAATCAAATATATAACAATATATGCATATTTTTTATATATTCACAAATAAAAAAGTAATTTTAAAAATAAATAGTTAAACATATCTACATATAAAATATATTTCTCAATATATAAACCATATATATGTAAAAAAAATATCCATTTTCTTTAAAATATAAATGTATGAATATTTATATACATATAAAATTGTTGTATATATAATGTTTAAATATATAAATATATTTTTGTGTATTTCCAAACGTATATATATTTATCTACATATTCTAATACTTGTATATAAATATTATTATATAATATATGAAAATAAATATAAATATGTATAATTATATTTATAGATTCACACACACACACATATATATATTTATGCATTTATTTATTTATTTATAAACACATACACACACACAAAATATTTTATATATGTATTTTAATATATATATATATATTGAAAAAAATGCAACAATATATATATAAATATAAATATATTATATAATAAAGAACAGAAAAATACAGGTGAGTGGAAAAGGCACAAGATTATGAGGGGGATGTCTCAGGTTTAAAACCCATGAAAGGCAGGGGTGCACGTGAGTGGCTGAGGCAGGTGCTTAGAATTGTTAAAGTCCGGTGGGGGGGGGGGCTTCATAGTGATGTTATGGGGGGAGGCTAGACAATCACTATTAAGGGGGAGGGGGTACTAATAAAAGGGGGTTGTTCCACCCTCCGAATTTGCAGAATTTTTATTAAAATTTAATTCTTTGACTTCTATCAATGCTTTTTTCAGTGCTGACAACATGGAACCATTTTAATAGCACTTAGATTGTCATCGCTTTTTTAGCACTGTAAATGCCCTTTTTTGTGTGCTTTTAAAGACCATATCTATAGTAGTGAAAAATAAAAGTATACAGTGGAAAACATTTATATTTTTATATTTTTCATGTAGTAGAAAAACAATATTATAGAATTATATATCTAATATATATATATTTTATTAAAATAAATTTAATTTTTATTTAGTATAATTTTAAAAATGGTTGACAATAAATTTAATTTTGATTTGTGAAAAATTGAAAATAATCTTTTATAGATAAAAACATAGTTATTAATTTTTTAAAATACATTTAGACATTTTTATAATATTAAATATTTATTCATTTATATAATAAATAGAGTATTTTAAATATTATTCATAATATCTAAATATAAGTGTTATTAATTTCATATAAAATTTTATAATTTTTACTCTCTTGTAAATATTTTGTGTTAAAATGTAATTTTTAATATCATATATTTACTGATAAATTTAAATATATTATTTTTTACACATTTATATAATAATTAATTAATTAATTAAACTTAATCATATTGAAATATAATCACTAAATAAAAATATTTTTATATTTTAAAAAATACACACATTTATTAATTAATATTTTATTATTATTTAGTATTTGGATTTATCTTTTTATATGTATACTTGTAATTTTTTTCAATATAAATATTCATTTATATTATTTATATAATTTAAAAAATAATTATTCATTTATATATTTATAAATATTTATGTTAATAATTAATAAATTTTAAAAGAAGGTAGCAATCTCTTTTAATTTTTATATAAAGTCAATACAATATATACATGTATATAATTAGTTATCAATAAAAATATATCTACATATTACCAATTTTAATTATATTTAAATATAATTATAACTATTCGTAGTCTTAATTTAATAATTTTATAACTAATAATATTCCATTAAAAACATTAATCTAAAATATTTAAAATTTAATTAATAAAAGAAATATTATATTATAACATATATAATTTTTTTAAAATAATAATACATTAATAATATTTAAAATATATTTGATAGAAAAATTAATATTAATTAGTAATATATTGAATCCCCATTGGTTTATTCTATCTACTATGGTTTCATAGACAAGAGATGATGCCAATGTACTCAACCCTTTCCCCATAAGAGGGTGTTTTGTAAAAAGTTATCACATCACTAGAGTAAAAACCAGTTAATTTTTTTGATCCTCATGTAACATTCCTTATTTGTTTTTTTCATAGGGTGGACGCATGCTAGAGAGTTCTGGTGGTTGGAGACATGGATTTGGGGATTTATCATGGTGTTGTAGCACCAACAACTTGTCAGTGGACTTAACAGTAGACAAAGAGGGATGCTGATCTCACTGGCAGGCCAGTGAGCCCAGAACTGGCTAGCCGCTGGACCACAAGCTATAAAGTGGAGGATAGTTGCGTGTAGTTTTCCTCGTAGATGAATTTAATATGGGGTAATAAACTTCATATTAAATGGTACACACATATCCTTCTTACTCATGTTTCATACCCTTTATTTCTAGAAACCCACTCTCCCATGCCCTATTATCCCTCTCATCCTCAATGTGATATCTCCCTTGGTTCATGGGAGTTAGAGTTTCTTCATGGTGTGATGAGAAGACTATGGTAAGGCTACAACTCCACTTTCTACAAATAGTCTTCTCTTTCCTTATCAAGTGGTGTTCTATGAGAGTTTGATAATGGTACATATTTATAGGGGTTTTTTCGATTTTCTTATTTTATCTCGACTTAGGATAAACAAATGGATGATACTCGACATGTGGGATTCTGTAATAATTATGTACGTGGTCCCTAATCCTAACCCATATTCTTTCTATTTTTCACATGTGATGTAATTTGGATACCATGGCATCCTTTCCCGGTGTTTTTCTAATATTAAAAATTAATTATAGTTGAGTTTTTATTTTATTTAATGTCTCAATAAACATGCATTGATCTATAGAAAAATGATTGTTCTATGAGGGATAAATTTATTCAGGTTTATCCCTAAAAGTGCACAGGGGAGAAATTTTTATCTAAATCTTAGGGTTCAATGAGAAGAAATAACATGAGTCGATTGTTATGACATTAAATTTCACAACCATCGATAATTTGGGAATCAGTTGGACCATTAAAATAGACATATTAAACTATGAGGGATTAGTTGTATAATGTATTTGGCCCATGAGTTGATTTTAATTGAATAAAAATTATTGTTTATGAATATAGTGAATTATTCTTTATTTACTTTTTGTTAAAGGATCATGAGATTATATAATGACATTAATATATATTAAGAGGTAAAATGTGGTTATGAAATGGGTACTATATGTTGTAAATAGAGTTATTAACTTGTAGATTAATATGATATATCAAATCTGGGCATTGGTTAAATATTTTTCTCATAAAAACCCTATAGGATTTTCCCTTTATATAATGTGAATTACATCATATTTTATCAATCCTTAGAAAAATGGTTAAATGTTCCTAAAATGAAAATTTAGATTCCCTAATGAAATGGGATATAATAATGATGTTTTATTTATAGAAAATTTTTAGTTTGTTAATACATATTTTTCAATTGAATTTGTCATGAACCAACCCGGGTTGATCCTAAACTAGTCAACTTGAGCCAGTCTATCACCTCACCGGAAGGGCCTTCCTGATCCCCATGGGTTGGAAAATAGTGCCAGGAATCAAAACTAAACAAGTGGGAATGATTTGGACCATAAATGAAATTCCAGAAAATAAATAAACACTGACAATAAAAATAAATACTAGTAGTGGAAAGAAAATAATCTGTACATACCTCATGTGACCTCATCAGTCACCACCTAACTCATAACCTAGTTCACTCCGAGAGTGATCCATCACTAGGGGAACCTGAAACTGAAGAGATAATATAGGGGTGAGCATCGAAATTCTTAGTAGAAAATCATCACAGGATCAATTTTTCTCCTTTTCTAAAACAATCCATCGACACTGGTTTGAAAGTACAGATATAAAAATATGTTTCTCTCATGCTGGTAGATAAAATTATCATTTTTTTAAAATAACACACACACACATGACACCTTTCAATTTTTAAAACAGGATTTAACCATTTTAAAATAAACCAAAATCTTAATTAGGGAATAACATTCTAAACAATAAAGCAATAAAATCAAAAATTGAAAATAAACCGATAGATGTTGAAAACAGAATAGTAGTGTGATCAGAAAACCAAAAGTAGGGAGATACAAACAAGAATACAAATGAAGTAACCATGTATGATCCAAAACATCCCTAGAAGACCCTTAGACATACTCGGTTCAATACCACTTGTCAGTGTATGGTGAATCCCCTAAGTCAATAAAAATATCCATAATATACTGAAAAATCCAATAGCATATCCCAGCTGCCTATCTACGATCTTGGGGTACCAACCCATCTAATCGGGGTTGGTAAAAAACCATCACTCTATCCCCTAAAATATTCCTAGGAACCCACGGTAATAGTAAACAATATAAGTGGGTGGCCCTCTCACACGTGACTCACCTTACCTGCAACCACCACACTTGCCTACCCCAAACATGAACATCAGCTATACGATAACCCATAAAATGGAAATCCTAGATAGAGGTTCCAACTATAAATACATACATACACATATCACATCACATAAGGTTCCAACCAATAAATCGCATAGATAAAACCATAAATCATTTCTCAAACACATTTCAATGTATCGATCGGGCATTACCCTTTGAAAAACACATTCCAATTCAAAATACATTGTAAAGTTCAAATTGGGCCGTCACTTCTTTTTAACATTTAAAAATTTTACTTGAAAACACTTGTGTTTCCTGCCAGGCCTTTAGCTCTATATTACCTAATACATCTACTAAAAGCACTTGAAAACTGTTTAAAAAAACACCAAATACCACTTTGGTATTTGTGATTCTAATTGGCCATTTTCCCAAATCCAAATTTATCACAAAACCATGATGTTAACATACACAACATACTCAAAGGTTCCAAATGGTATTATATGTTTCAAAACTAATACATTTCCATAAAATCCTTTCCCATGGTTGAATAAAATACACAATCTTACCAAACATGCCAAACAACCCCTTAAGAAATTTTTTTACCCAACTTACTTCAAGTGTCAATCAGGCATACTTTTATAAATTTCAATTTTAAAACATTTTTTTGAATTCACACAAGAAAAACAACACCATTTAAAGACTTTATGAATCATTTCCAAGAATTTCCACGAGGCTTTACACTAAAACACACTCGCATTATTCTCTTTAAAATCAAAATCTCACAAAAAAATTTCCAAACATGGTTCATATCAGATTAAAAATTCAATAAATCATTTAAAAAAATTTACCAAAAAAATTTAAAGAAGTACAATGAGGCTTTACACCTTGATCATACCCAAATTTCACTGGAAAAAATCATTTTCAAACCAATTACATAACCAGTAATTTTGAAAACTACTTCCACAACACATATATATTCTATAAATCATGATAAAGCACACAAGTAAGTATAGAAATTTATCAAACAATGCTTAAGTATTGAATCACTAAATAAGAATTATTTTTAACAAATTCTATCAACACAGAAACACCATAATTAACTAATTGAATATATTATGGAGGTGTGAAACATATTTAAATATTTATTGAAGGAATCTGATTTACACACTATCCCAAGTTCATAAGTTAAAACTAAATTTCCAAAACATTTCAAAAGAAAATTATCACAGGGATGATTGATTTCATTTTAAGAAAATGACATACATTCAATCAAACTTGTTAAGTGCACAAATACATAGGCATAATTAAATTATCACATTAAAGGTTATTTTTTACATGCTCTAAAAATTTATAAAAACTAATATAAACTAATTGAATGTAGCGAGAAGCTATGTATTATATTTAAAAATTCATTAAACCACTCAAGAATTGAGAATTTACTTCGTAAAGGGGAAAACATGGAATCACCAACCCCAAAGGGGAGGGATTGTGTTGAAATTCCTAAAGGAGGATGAATATACATCTTTGAAAAAACTACAAACACTAGATTCAAAGAAAATTGGACCAAACATCAACCCTAAATCCAGGGTTTGACCAAAGTTAAGAAAAACAAAAAAAAATATATATAAAAATAAAAAGTTGAGGAAGCAGGCACTGGTGAGGGAGGGACGACCCAAGCGGGGAAGACGTTGGTGAGGGAAACATTAGTCAGAGAAGAGGTAGCACAGTGGGGGGGGGGGGGGTTGTCCATCCAAGTTGTGTGTACCAGGAAGGAAGGACAGAGGGAAGGTCATCAGTGATCGAGGAGTGCACCAGAGAAGAGATATGGAGTGGTTTTTCCAGACAGAGGGGTGCCAAGTGGAGGTGTGACAGATAGAGGTGGCACTGGTTGGAGGTGTGTCAGATGGAAGTAGGGGCTGGAGTTGGGGTAGGCAGCACAGTTAAGGAAGGAGCTGGGAAATAAAGGGAACTACGTGTCGTGGATGAGATGGGGGAGGGGACACGTTCTAGGGTAGATAAAAAAAATAAAAAAATAAAACAAAACTAAAACCAAAATAAATAATAATAACACTCTTAATAATAATAATAAGATATTATTAAAACATTCTAATTATAATAAAACATTAATTCTTAATTAAATGTTGTTATTAATAAAACATTTATAAAAAATTCTTATTAATAAATCATTCTTATTTCTAATAATATTAAATCAATAATAAAACATTCTTATTATAATTATAATTACAATAATATAAATTTCATTTTTTTAATAATAATAATATTATAATTGTTATTATCATTATTAAAACACTCTTTTAATTTTATTATTTTCATAAAATTTTATTTATTTTAATAAAAGTTGGGTAACTGCATGGTCACCTAGGCCAACCACATGGTTCTTGTTAACTGTGAGGTGCCCGTACACTGGGCCAAAACCCAACGAAGTTAACAAACTTAAATTTTTTAAAGCAGGACCCGAACCCAACTTCAACCAACGATTCAACATTGAAAAATAAATATTTAAAAATAAGAGAAACCCGTGGTTAGGATGTGACAATTCTCCCCACTATAGATACTTTATGCACCCATAAAGTCACCAAGCCGAAGGTTAACCAAAACTTGAGTCCATGCCCGAACACAACCAGGAGAAACAAGGAATTCCACAATGACTATTTATTCTCCAATTCACACATGTCCGATCTAGATGAAACTACAGCCCAAAAAAAGGGGAGAACACGAGGGGGTTCTCCCACCCATAATAATTCTACTAGCAGGAAAATTGAAACTTAATCATACCACCATGGGGATGAGGGACAATGTGGGAACTCCCAACTGATCCAAACCAACTTCCATAGCACAATCGAAGAAACTCCACCACTAGAACTAGAATCTTTTCACACACCAATTAACACCCCAATATTTGGGGAATAATCATAGAAATAACTCTGAATAAACAACAGACTAGAAACACTATTCACCTATCTCACAAAATCCAAGAACCTCCAATTCAGTACAATTGAGTCCAAAATAAAAACCAACCCGTACGAGGCCCAAACAAACTTTAAGAAAGATGAATAATTCAAAAAAGAGACATTTAATCAAGAACAACTGGTTTGATTTTTATTTGATAGGTCCATCACACTACCAAAATAGATGGTGAATTTATAAGAGTAGGAAACAAGAACAAAAAGACATTAAATGTCCCAATCCCAACATGGAACAAAAAACCCGGGCAAAAAATTCACACCCCTAACAACTCCTAATTGTGCCCCAGCTTTAACTCGATACCTGTGGCTGAGGCTCTAATGGCCGAAGAATTTCCTACCTCATAGTTATGTATGTGAATCCATCGGTCATGACATGTTCTTTAGGTGACAATTCTGAAAAAACTTTTCCAAATAACCTAGAAGGCCCCAATGATTGAACGTATTCGAAGGGATGTGACATGACGACTTTGAGTGCCCAAACCAGCCACGGTGGTGGCACACAACTGAAAGGTTTGAAGGACTGGAAGAAATAACCAATGAAGATGGATATATAGAAGTATCTTCCTCTGAAATATACTTCTTTCTAGATAGAGAACCTTCATGAGCAGCAAGCAATGTTAAAATACCAAATGTTTGTGCTCTGGAGACCAAATCAACTAGGAATTATTCATCTACCAGCTTCTCCAAGTGATGGTCCTTAGATGAGAGGGAAAGACCCTTGATCTCCAGATAAATACCCCCAATAAATAGGGAATTCTTCATGAGATCATGTGATGATACCTCTAGAGGAAAGGAAACCAGTTCCTTGAAATGGTCATCATATGCTTTCACCATCTGCTGGATTTGTTGAACACACAAGAGCTCTTCCATTTTCTTCATCTTCACCCCTTCAATTATGAACCATCAGATAAAGAAAGACTTAAACACATCCCACATCATCCCAAATCTCAATGATGGAGAGGTGAAAAAATCAATTCACCCAATGTTGGACCTTCATATAACCCCAGGGCAACTTGAACTCTAACAACCTTAGAAGTTCCCAACATCCTAAAGATGTGCTATACCTCTTCAAGCCACATAACTACCTCTAATGAAACTCGATCACCACAAAGGTCATGAATAACTTGAGAATAATATTAAACTAGGAATGGATTATTAAAAAACTTGGGGACCTCTCTAGGTGGTATTTTCTAAATAGAATATAAAACACAAAACCAAACCCAATATCAAGACAGAGCACAACCAAAAGCAACCCCTTGAACTAAGAACAACCGAATCAGAATCCAAAAAACCTAAACATGTCTAAAACCATCCCTTTCAAAAATGATCATTTGATTTAAAATTCAAAACTATTTTCTTCTAAGGCCACCATACAAAATACCAAAACCCCCTTTCTAAACCAAATTTAATTTACAAAATCATTTCCCTTTCCAAAATCACCATTAAAAAACAAGGCCCATACTTTGGTTTGAAATAAACACCCAGGGAATCCCATGAACCGTCACACATGTCTTCACCCACTTTCATCCATATTTGCTGACACGCACTTTCGATACATACTTTCACATATGAAAACTTTCTTAAGGAGTACTGAGGGTCACACCCCTTCCATTTTCTTATCAAGTCGAAAAATTCGCCCAATTCTCTAACAAAAATTTCTTTCAATTATAAATCCACTTTAACAGTTTAAAACCATCTGAAAGAAATAATTTCAATTTCAAAACCATTTTCATTTTCAACATAAACTTACACAAACCAAAATCAAAACAAAAAACAACAAAAAAAGTTATGAAATGAGGAACTAGTGCCTATGCCTATCCCGACAACATGGTCGTGGTCCATGCCCCATGTAAGGCATAAAACTAATAGGAACATGAACCGAACACATGGACTCCACGTGGGTCACTACTCCATTTTATGCTGAAACATGACACCACTTCCATTTACATCACTTAATCCAAAATAACCTAAGAAAAAAAGACTCAAATCCTAGACTACCCCTCATAACTGGAGGATTAGGGAAAGAAAGAGTTCACGACGCTCTTCCCACACCTTCCTATCAAGTACCAAAATTCCTAATCTCCATCTAACAAACACAAAAAATATAAATAACATCCCTTTGATACTATTTTGTCATGAACCAACCTAGGTTGAACCTAAATTGGTCACCTGAGATGCTCCGTGGAAAGACCCGAAGGGAATTCCCGATCCCCTAGGACTGACAAATAGTGTTAGGCATCAAAACTAAACATGTGGGAATGATTTGGAACATAAATTAAAGACAAGAAAATAAATAAATACTGATGATAAAAATGATAACTAGCATTGTAAAGAAAATAATCTGCACATACCTCATCTGACCTCATAGGTTACCACCCAAATCAGAACCAAGTTTGATCTAAGAGAGATCCAACAGTAGTGGAACCTGAATTTAAAAAGATAATGTAGGGAAGAGCACAAAATTTCTCAGTAGGTAATGAAAAGAAGATCCATGTGTCTCATTTCCCAAAATGATCCATCAACACTAGTTTGAAAAAACATATATGAAAATAGGTTATTGTCATTTTGGTAGAAAAAATTACCATTTCTTTTTAAAACAACACACACACACTAACTTTCCATTTTCAAAATATGACTTTACCAATTAAAAAAAACAAAACCCCAAACAAATAAAAACTATCTATGTAAGAAACAAATAAATCAGGAAAACTGAAAATAAACTTATAGGTGCTAAAAATAGAATAGCAGTGTGATCAGAAAACCAAAATCAGAGAGATACAAACAAGAAGACAAAGAAAGTAACATTAGGTGATCCTAAACATCCCTAGAACACCCTTGGATTTACTCGATCTGAAACCACCTATATGCATATGGTGAAATCCTTAATTCAATAACACCTTTCCACTCTAAACTAACCAATTTAGTGTCACATCCCACTTGGCCTATCTGCAATCCAGGGGCACCATCCTATCTAATTAGGGTTAGTCAGAAACTATCAATTGATCCTCTAAAAGAAACCTTGTAACTCATGGTAATAGTAAATAGTGTTAGTGGGAGGCCCTTGCACCTGTGGCACACCTTACTTGCTGCCACCACACTTTACTACCCCAAATAGAGACATCAACTACACGAAAACCCATAAAAGTGCAATCCTAAATAGGGGTTACCCCTATAAATATATACATAAACATCTCACATCATACATAATTCAACCGGGACATCACATAAATAATACCATAAATCATTTCTTAAGTCATTTCAATGTGTTAATCCGGAATTACCCTTTCAAAAAAATATTACATTTCCAAACACAATGTAAAGTGCCAATCGGGCCATCACTTCTTATAGACATTTAAAAAGTTTCCTTGAAAATGTGAGTGTTTCCAATTGGGACTTTATCTTTACATAACCCAATAATTTTAATAAAATCACTTGCAACATTTTTCTAAAATAACACCAAATGAAACATCTATATTTACAATGCTAAACAATCCTTTTCAAAAATTCTACATTATCACAAAACCAAGTTGTAATCATACATAACACACTCGAAGGTTCCAAACAGGCTTCTAAGTTAAAAAATAAAACATTTCCATAAAATCCATTCACATCATTGAAGAAAATACACAATCTTAGAAAACATGCCAAACGACCCCTTAATCTAAATGTTTACCCAACATAGTCCATGATTCAATCGAGCATACTTTTATAAATTTCATTTTTAAACCATTTTTTGAATTCACACAAGCAAAAAAACATCAAGTAAAGAGTTATATATCATTTCCAAGAAGTGCCATAAGGATTTACACCAAAACACACTCAAATTCCTCTATTTAAAATCAAACAGAGACTAAAATGTTTTCCCAACATTTTTCACATCACATTCACAATTAAATAAATCATTTAAAACAATTTATCAAACAAATTCAAAAATTACAATAAGGTATTACACTTTTAGCATGCCCAAATTTCACATGGAAAATTCATTTCAAAACCAATTGCAAAACCAATCATTTTAAAAACTACTTCCGCACCAAACATATATTACATAAATTATTAATAAGCACCCAATCAAGTATAAAAATTTATCATATAATGTATAAGTATGTAATCACTAGAGAAAAATGTTTTTAACAAATTCTATCAATAAAGAAACACCATAATGAGCTAATTTAATATATTATGGTGATGCGAAACATATTAAAGAATTTTTTGAAAGCATCCGATTTTCACACGAACCCAAATTCATAAGTTAAATCTAAATTATCAAAACATTTAAAAATCCAAATATCACAGCGAGCCATGATTTCAACATAAGTAAATGATAGATGTTAAATCAAACATGTTAAGTGAACCAATACATAGGAATAATTAAGGAATCACATCAAAGGTTATTTTTAAAAAGTTCTAAAATTTTTAAAACACTAAGATAAAATAATTGAGTGTAGTGTGAATTTGTGTACTACATTAAAATATTCATTAAAGAACTCAAGCTTGAAGAATTTTCTTCAAAAAGAAGAGAAATAAGGAATCACCTACCTCAAAATGGTGAGATTCCAATGAAACTCCCAGAGGAGGATAAATAGAACTCTATGAAGAAATAGAAAACCCTATATTCAAAGAAAATCATAAAAAAATCAACCCAAAATCGAGGGTTCAACCAAACTAAAGAAAAGAAAAAAATCTATAAAAATAACACACTAGAGGAATTGGCCACTGGTCAGGGGGATGTGACCGTAGTAGGGAGGACAACAGTGAGGGAACTGTCAGACGGAGAGGAGGAAGCAATGGTGAGTTAGGGGGTTGGTCATCTAGGTTTTACTTGTTGGGAAGGGAGACCATAGAGAAGGTTGTCCGTGATGGGGGAATGCACCAGAGAGGATATTGGGAGGGGTTTCACCGGAAGGAGAGGCACTTTATGGAGGTGCGCCAGACAGAGGTGGTTCTGTATAGAGTAGGGCTAGATAGAAGTAGCTTCCAGATGTAAGGGATGCGGCGTGACGATGGGAGGAGTAGGGAAAAAGAGGACGATGCATGCTGTGGAAGAGAAAGGGGGCTAGGGGTGACACACTAAGGTAGAAGAAAAAAAAAACAAAACTGAAACTGAAACAAATAAAAATAATACTCTTAATAATAATAATAATTATAGTATATTATTAAAATATTTTTTATTAATAAAATATATTTATTAAGAAAAAATTAATAAAAAATTAATAAAACATTCTTATTTATAAATCATTCTTATTCTTAATTATAATAATAAATTAATAAAATATTCTTATTATAATTATTATCAGAGTAATGTCAATTTCATTTTTTAATAATAATAATATTATCATTATTTTTATCATTGTTAAAACATTATTTAAATTTTATTTTTTCATAAAATTTTTTTTTTTTTTAAAGGGTAACTGCATCGTCACTTAGGTCAACCGTACGGTTGTCCCTAACTGTACGATGCCCATTCACTAGCCCAAAACCCACCAAAATTAAGAAACATAAAAAAATTTAAACCATTACACAAACCTGAATTCAACCAAAGATTCGACATTGAAAAAAATAATTAAAAATAAGGGAAAATTGTGGTCAGGGAGTTACAATTCTACACACCACATAAATTTTTTTCCCCCAAACTCCCCAAGCCAAAGGATAACCAAAAATCAAGGGCATGACCAAACAAAACTAGAAGAAACAGGGAATTCCTAGGTGACTATTTATTCCCCAATTCACACCTAACCGATCTAGATGAAACTACAACCCAAAAAAGTGAGAACATGAGGGGGTTATTACCACCCCAAGGATTCTACTAGTAGAGAAATTTAAACCCAAATATACCACCCTATTGAGGGGGGGAAATGTGGGAACTAGAAATCTATCACTACCAAATTCCATAGAACGGGCGAAGAAAATCATCCACTAGAACTAGAATATTTTCAGACACCAAACGAGGGCCTAATGTTTGGGGAAAACTCACGAAAAGAACAACGACTAAAAAATGGACTGGAAACACCGTTATCTAATCTAAAAAAACCCAAAAAACTCTAAATGAGCACAATTGGGTCCAAAACTGAATCCAATCCACAAGAGGCCCAAACAGTCTTCAAAAAAGATAAATGGTTCCAAAAAGCCTCATTTAATCAAGCACAATTACTTGTATTTTATTTGGATTATTCCATCACACTAAGAAAATAGAATATGAATTAATAATAATAAAAAATACGAATGAAAAGAATTTAAATATCCCAATCCCAACATGGAACACAAAACTTGGACTGAGGCTTCACACCCCTAGAAACTCTTGAATGTGCACGAGCTTCACCCTAAGACTTATAGCTAGGGCTCTGACTACCGAATCATCTCATACCTCACAGTCAGGAATGAGATTCCCATGGTCATTAAGTCTTATTCAGGTAACGCTTCCTACAAAACTTATCCAGATGACCCAAATAGTCATGACGATGGAACATCTCCAGAGGTATGTGACAGGATGGATTCAAGTGCCCAAACCGACCATACTAGTGGGACACAACCGAATAGTCTGCCAGACTAGAATCTAAAACCAATGAAGATGGATCCTTAGAAGTAGGTTCCTCCATCATATACTTATTTCTAGAGGTTGAACGTTCATGACCAGCAAGTGACGTCGAACTGCCAACTGGCTGTGCTCCAGAGACCAAATCATTTTGGAATGCATCATCTACTATCTTCTTGAAATAATGGTCCTTAAAATAGATTACCTACTTATTGATCTCCGAACAAAGACCCCCAATAAATAGGTAAGTCTTCATTATATCCTATGATGCTACCTCAAATTAAAAGGAAACTAGTTCCTCGAAATGGTAAATATATGCTTTCACCATCCACTGGCCTTATTGAACACACATGAGCTCTTCAATTTTATTCATATTCAACCCTTTTGGTATGAACTATCAGAATAATACAAATTTAAACACATCCCACATCATTCTAACCCACAATTAAGACTGGGAGAACAACTCCCATTCACCCAAAGCTAGACCTTCAAACAACCCTAGGAAAACTTGAAATTTAACAACATCGGTATTTCCAAACTTCCTAAAGATATTATCTACCTCCTTAGGACAAATAACTACCTCTAACAGACCTCAATCATCATGAAGGACATGAAAAATTTGATAAGAATCAAAAACTATGAATTTATTATCAAAAACCTTGGGGACCTTTTTGGGCATCATTTTCTAAACAGCATATAAAACACAAAACCAAAACTAGATATTAAGCCGAAGCATAACCAAAATCAACACCTTGAACCAATAACAATAGACTGAGAATCCAAATTAACCTAAAAAAATCCAAAAACATCCATTTCAACAATTACCATTTCATTTAAAATTCAAAACTACCTTCTTCTAAGGACACCATCACAAATACTGAAACCCCATTTTAAAACTAAATTTTATTTCCAAAAGGATTTCCCCTTTCCAAAATCACCTTTAAAAATACAAGGCCAAGACTTTGGTTTCAAATAATCACCCATGGGATCCCATGAACCATCACACATATTGTAAGAACCTTGGTTTTTAGAACGGGTCAAAATCCCAACCCTGTTTGAATTTTTGAGTCGTTCTTAAGAAAACTGGAGAAACTAGGAATTTGCTGGAAATTTCCAGACTACACGCCATGTACTCTAAGGTACACACCATGTATGGGTTAGGCAAGTGTCAGTTGTGTGCTTTTCGAGAACATGCCTTGTGATGACCGTGTTGGAATTTCTTATTACACGACATGTAGTTATCGACACGCCGTGTACCCGTGACCGTGTGGAGGCCATACAAGGCAAGTAGGACTGTTGGCTGGGTAGAATGCTTATAAGAAAGTAAACACCATTTTCTCCTTGGACACTCCATATAGGCTAGCCATGTATCAGGGATATACATGGCATGTGGGTTAGTTGGCAAGGAAGAGAAGAAAAACTAAGTACACACCGTGTGCTACCTAGCCCACGCCATGTACTCATGTTGGCAGGTTCTAGAAAGTAATTCAATGAAATTTCAGCCGTCACATGAACAGTAAAATGATACATGCCATGTACTTAAATTACACACTGTGTATTTTCTTTTTTTCTCTCGCTAAAACAGGCAGTAGCCTCGTTTTCAGGCAGAACCTCAAACCCTCGACAGGTTTGAGTGGGGAGAGCTGACCGAATCTTGTTTTTGTTCCGTATCATCCTTCCAAACTTTTTTTTGTCCATCCAAACTCTGTTTCGAACACAATTTGATCTATTGGAACCCCCTCGGTAAGGCCTTGATTCCTCCTGAGCCTTTTTTCTTGATTTCTATTCTAGAACGAGTTATTGGGGTTTGAGTGGTTTTGATTATTTTATAGATCTACCGCGTTTTAGACCTAATTGGAGGCTGTTATTGGAAGAGTATCATAATATGAGTCTCAGATAGGTGGTGCATACCTCTTTTTGTGTTTTTGCAGACCTTTGGGTGGCACGACCATCAGCGCGTTTTCAGGTATTTTGAGCAGGACCCAATTTTATCTGATGTTGCATAAAAAATTGTTCATTAGACCCGTGGGATTCCTTTGGGTATTCTCTTTACCAGTTTTTCTTGAGTGGGGATGGGCGAGGGGCTGTGGATCAATGGGGGAATTTTGGTCGGGGGAAGCCAAAACAGTTATGATTGAACTGTGATTTTTTAAATGATATTTTTAGTTTATTAAGCCTTGATATAAATTGTTAGAGGCTCTCAAGACCTCAGTGTTGGTATGGGAAACACCTTATTAGTGAAATTAAACTGTAGATTTTTTTTTCATGTTTATGTGTTCTGTTAAAAGTGTTATATATGTAATTGCTGAATTGTATATACTGGAACCGTTGGGTTGGGTTGGGCATGGCTAGAAATTCTTGAGTGATGCTGATCAAGGGTTGGGCTTGGCCCAGGTTACGTTGGGTGGTTCTGAACAAGGTATTGGGTGTCATGGGTATCAGTTTGAGGCAGGATGACTGTCAGGTTGGGCATGACCCGGGTTACTGGGATGAAAAGACCATCAGACGTGAGCAGCATGGTAGCTGTGACACGAGGTGTCAGAGATGTTGTGGCTTGGGTACTATTTTGTTGATTACTTCTCACCTTGAACTTTGAGTAGTGTGCACATAGAGAGACTCTATGATGAGGTGGTTTTGACAACTTTTGTGGATAGAGGCCTCTGTTAGTTGCAGTTTAGGTACTTTTTGTTTGGGGGTGCTTTCTGTAGGGAGCCACATGTAAGGTGAGGAGCCTTAGGGGATAGCATTGAGGCTATCGGGTTGGGGACAGAGGCCCGCCGTTATTTGAGGGAAGATATCACTATTACTCTAGATTGTTTATTTTGAGGGCAGACATCGCTGTCCCTCCAGCTACTTATTTTGAGGGCAGACATCGCTGTCCCTCTGGTTACTTATTGAGGACAGGTATCACTGTTCGTCCAGGTTACTATTTCTTGGGAGTGCCTTTAGGACATCGATTCTTGAGACACGCGGTGTCAGGGGGAACATGGTGCTGGGTTACGGGATAGAGATTCTAGCGTTAGCCGAAGAAGGTGACACTCCACGGTGGCTGCTGAGCACCAATGGGGTTTATATTTATTTGTGGAATGCACTATTTACTATTTTCTTTATAAATGCATTCCTTCTTAGGCACTTATATTAGGTACGCACCGTTGGGTGGTGTTCTACTGAGATTCGTCTCACACCCTACACAGGCCCTTTGGGACGCATACAAACTTTATGGATCTATGTGCAAGAAAAAGGTTAGCTTCAGGAGCTAGTTTGCATTAGCTGTGGCATGGAGATGGTATGGACCTTGAGGTCTTACATAGATGGAGTTTACTTATGTTTTGATTTGTTTCCTATATCAGAATGTTTACTTGTTTATAGCAACAGTTGCTTATCCATTGTCACCCTTTATATTTAGATATGTATGACCTGCTTTGGACGCATATTTTTCTTTTCAGTAGTAGTTACAAGTGATCAGCATGTTTTTGTGTTTATTTCCACTACTGTTGTTTATATTTATTTCTTCTGCTATTTATTGATATTGAATTTGCTTCCGCTCTGCGGGTCTGGTTCGAGTCTGCTGAGACCTTTATTCCACTGCATCTTTATTGTTATACTTGGACCAGTACCACTATTATTATCCTTCGAGAGGGTATAGGCTCCCCACTATACTTATATGACCCTCACTACAAGTCGACAACCTTTGGTATTTAGGGGGTGAACCTAAGGTCATAACACCCAACCCGTTTAGCACTGTTCGTGTGGTTGTTCGAGTCCGGGTCGTTACAAATTTGTATCGGAGGATTTCTTGACAGGGAATTAGTAGCAGTGTTTTGTTGGCTACTAATGAGATTGAGACTTATCTTTTTATTTTTTCCTATTTTAAAATTTGGGATATGGTAGACTAGAGATAGGTAGTTACTGGAACTGAGTTTCTAGCTTGTGCTTGGGTGCCTGCAGCCCCAGGTACGAGGGATGGACCAAGTTACATTGGGTGGCAATTGTTGTTTTCTTTTTGCTAAGATTATAGTTTTTATGATTTCCACCTTGGTGGATCACTTGGTGTGTGATTTTATTGATTTTGATATTCGACCCTTAACCCGGTGTGGTAAGGGAGAATTGGACCTTGGCCCGGTATGGAAAGGCTTGTTTGTTTGGATTTTGATAGGCACATTTGTAGGGTATTTAAATTTCATAATTGCATGTATTCTTGTTGAAGTGATAATTCCATGTGGATAATATCAAATTTCCATACTTTTTATTCTTTGAAATGTGAATAGGTGAAATTCCTGATAAAATTTATTGGTTATTGCGATGTGCTATGCCATGCTTTGTATATTTGTAGAATTACAAGAGACAAGGAATTTGGGTCTGGACCTTTTACGAGCAGGCAGATACTATTGGTTGAGGTGATTTTGATCACCATGATTGGGTGAATCAGTCATCGGTTTGTGGCAATGTTGGTTGTCAGGATGGGCATGACCTGAGGTACTTTTGATACTTGGCTCTGTTAAGGGCGGGTAAGGAGGCCACGAGGTCGGGATGCCGTGGGGCATGGTTGCGGTGGGGGAGAGTAAGGGTAGTAGTTATGCACTTCATTTAACTGATTTCCTTATCTGTGTTATATATGTATAAATTATTATGTATGTGGGATATCTGACCATTTATGGTACTCATCAGGTTCCTCTTATACATCTCGATGGAGCGTTAGGAGGGTGATGACACAATGTCACAGGTGCAGGATCAGGTTCAGGATCCAGTGTAGGCAGAGCAGGAGCCACATGTATAGGCTCAGGGACATGATCAGGTTCAGGAACTAGTGCAGGCAGGATAACAGTCGGGTTTGGCAGCGTTTGGACCATGGCTCGACGAGCATCTCCGAGCTAGCCTGGTGCATGTCTTATAGGGGATTGACAGAGGCGTGTAGGGTACATATCCTTCTATGGAGTATTTTATGTGGGAGTTCTAGTCGCAACTTCCACCGCTTTTTTAGGGTGAGGGTGGTCCACAAGTGACAGAGAATGGGATATAGAGCTTGCAAATGATCTTCGAGCAGCTCGAGACACCTCCATGGTGGAGTGTCAAGCTAGCGACATTCACGATGAGAGGACCGAAAAAGTTTTGGTGGGATGTTCAGGTTCAGGCTCGCAAGCACAAAGGACTAGCATGGAATGACTTTGAGGACAGATTTTTCAAGCACTTTTACCCAGAGACACTGAGGGATGAAAGAGCTCGGGAGTTCTTGAGCCTTTAGCATGGAGGAATGTCCGTCATGTACTATGCGGCTACTTTCACTGAGTTGTCTCGCTTTTCACCTGGTGTGGTAAGTGATGATGTGACAAGAGTGAGGCGCTTCGAGGATGGATTGCAACACACCATTCAGATCTAGGTGAATATCTTCAGGTTGGGTTCATTCTTAGAGGAGGTGAATCATGCGCTCATAGCAGAGGGAAACCAGAGGGATAGGCCCCGAGTTGGCTAGGGAACAGTTTCAGGTGATGGTTTAGACATCAAGAAGCGAGGATGGGATGAGTTCTAGCAGGGAAGTCCGACCAAGGACTTATCTAGAACACCTCATAGAAATTATTCTATGGGTTTCTTTCATTGTGGACAACCAAGACATGTTCGGACTCAGTGAGATAGGCCTACAAAGGAGTGTTGGGCATGTGGAAATATCAGGCAACTTAATAGGTTTTGTAGGTAGCCTTCTCAGACAACCGGTAGGCAGGGACCAGGAAAAACTGTGGCATCTGGATTTGGTTCAGGTTCGATACCAAGAAAGGGTAGCCGAGGTGCAGCTGCACGTTGAGGGCATGACAGAGACAATGATATCCAGCTGAGGGATCAGTGGCCACTGGATGGAGCTGTACCGC
Source organism: Viscum album (assembly GCA_963277665.1). Classification (NCBI taxonomy): domain Eukaryota; kingdom Viridiplantae; phylum Streptophyta; class Magnoliopsida; order Santalales; family Viscaceae; genus Viscum; species Viscum album. The sequence continues at coordinate 1,190,845,608 of OY728158.1, read as the reverse complement.
AGGGAGGTCAGGCATCAGGTAGCCGTACTTCAGGCCAGATGCACACTGTGACGCTGCCAGAGGATGAGTAGGCTGGTGAACTGACGACGGTTAGAGGTACACCATGAGTGTGGCTGTGATTTCTATGTTTCCTTTTTGGAATGACCTTTAGATGCATGTCCGTTTTCAGTGCACTTGATTCACAGGATCTATGTGGACTGATTAGATGCAAGTCAGTGGTATTAGCACCATATTGGTTATGTGATATATTTATATATATTTATGGGATGCGTAGCATTTGGGGTATCGAGGATGCAGGTTACTTGAGGTGCTGTGGGAATCAGGGAATCGAGGATGATGGTTTCTTGAGGTGCATTGGGTATCAAAGATGCAGGTTACTTGAGTTTCTAGTCACCAGGTTCATTTTGAGTATCCATGGGATGCCGGACCTCATGGAGGCGGACACCGATACGGTGTGGGATACTTTGGGTGTTGGGAACAAAACATGGGCACCAATGAGGTGCAGGGGTGAAGATGTGTCACAGAAGGACTATACATCCAGAAAACATATTAGTGAACCTTTTTTGGTTTTCAGTTTTGTCGTGTTGTGACTGAGTTAGGCGATTCTTAAGGTGGGGAGCCCCTTGAGGGAATTAGCCAGAACCTTTGAGACCAAGTTAGTATGGGTAATTTTAATCAGGGTGGAATGTTCGGGGCCATCTTCGGGTTTCGTTTGATAGATCTAGGATGAACTATGTTAAGGTGGGGAGATTGTAAGAACCTAGGTTTTTATAACGGGTTAAAATCCCAACCATGTTATAATTTTTGAGTTGTTTCTGAGAAAACTAGAGAAACTGGGCAGTTGCTGAAAATTTCCAGACTACATGCCATGTAATCTAAGGTAAACACCATTTATGGGTTAGGCGAGTGCCAATTGTGTGCTTTCCGAGTACATGCCATGTGATGATCGTGTAAGAATTTATTATTACATGGCCTATAGTTATCGACACACCGTGTACCCACGACCGTGTGGAGTCCATACATGGAGTGAAGGCATGTTGGCAGGGTAGAATGTTTTTAACAAAGTACACACCATGTCCTCCTTGGACACTTTGTAGAGGCTAGATGTGTATGAGGGATATATATGGTGTGCAGGTAAGTTATCAAGGAAGAGAAGAAAAACTAAGTACGCACCATGTGCTACCTAGCACATGCCGTGTACTCATGTCGACAGAATCTGGAAAGTAAGTCGGCAAAATTTTAGCCGTCATATGAACAGTAAAATGATACACTCCATGTACTTAAAGTACACACCATATATTTTCTTTTTTTTTCGTTAAAATGGGTAGTAGCCTCGTATTGAGGAAGAACCTCAAACCCTCAACGGGTTTTAGCGGGGAGAGCTGATCGAACCTTGTTTTTTCTCTGGATTGTCTGCCCGAACTCCATTTGGAACACCGTTTGATCTGTTGGAACCCCCTCCATAAAACCTTGATTCTTCTAGAGCCGTTTTTCTTAATTTATGTTCTAGAATTAGTTATTTTGGTTTGAGTAGTTTTGATTCTTTTATAGATATACTTTGTTTTAGACCTAAATGGAAGCTGTTTTCAGAAGAGTATCATCATAAGAGTCTCAGGTAGGTGGTGCATACGTCTTTTTGTGTTTTCACAAACCTTTGGGTGGTGCGGCCATCAGCGTGTTTTCGGGTATTTTGAGCGAGACCATGTTTTATCTGATATTGCATATTAAATTGTTCATTAGACCCGTGGGATGCCTTTGGTTATGGACTTTACCTATTTTTCTTTAGTGGGGCTAGGCGAGGGGTCGTGACTCAATTGGGGCATTTTGGCTGGGGGAAGCCAAAATGGTTATGATTGAATTGTGATGTTTTAACTAATATGTTTAGTTTATTAAGCATTGATATGAATTGTTAAAGGCTCTCAAGACCCCAGTTCTGGTATGGGACAACACCTTGCTAGTGCAATTCAACGTTTTAGATTGTTTTGCATGTTTATGTGTTCTATTAAAAGTGTTTTACATGTAATTACTGAATTGCATATGCTAGAACTGTTGGGTTGGGTTGGGCATGGCCAGACATTCTTGAGTGATACTGATCATAGGTTGGTCTTGGGCCGGGTTACGTTGGGTTGTTCTAACCACGGGATTGGGATTTATGGGCGTCGGTTTGATGACAGATGACTATTAGGTTGGGATGGCCCAGGTTACTGGGATGGTGAGACCATCAGAATTTAGTGGCATGGTTGCAGGGACAGGAGGTGTCAGAGACATTGTGGCTCAGGTACTATTTTGGTGATACCGCTCACCCGAAACTTTGAGTAGTGTGCACAAAGAGAGACTCCATGATGAGGTGGTTTTGACCACTTGTGTGGGTAGAGGCCCCTGTTATTTGTGGTCTAGGTACTTTTGGTTTGGGGGTGCTTGCCGTAGGAATCCACATGGAAGGTGGGGAGCCTTCAGGGGATAACATTGAGGCTATCAGGTTAGGGGCAGAGGCTCGCTGTTATTTGAGGGAAGATATCACTGTTCCTTTGGATACTTTATTTTGAGGGCAGACATCGCTATCACTTGGGCTACTTATTTTTAGGGAAGACATAACTATCCCTCTAGTTACTTATTGAGGACAGACATCGCTGTTCTTCCGGGTTACTATTTCTCGGGCGTGCCTTCGGGACGTTGGTACTTGAGACACGCAGTGTCAGGGGGCACATGGTGTCGGGTTATATGATAGAGATCTCGGTGTTGGCCAAAGCAGGTGACACTCCATGGTGGCTGCTGAGAAGCAATGGAGTTTCTATTTATTTGTGCAACGTAATGTTTACTATTTTATTTATAAATGCATGCATGCTTAAACAATTACATTAGGTATGCAACATTGAGTGGTATCCTACTAAGATTCATCTCACACCTTGCATGGGCCCTTCAGGACTCGTGCAGACCTTATGGATCTACGTGTAGGAAAAAGGTCAGCTTTAGGAGCTGGGCTGCATTAGTTGTGGCATGGAGATGGTATGGACCATGAGGTCTTTACTAGCTGGAGTTTACTTATTTTTTTATTTATTTACTGTATCATAATTTTTACTTTTTTTTAGCTACATTTGGTTAGCCATTGACACCCTTTATATTTAGATATGCATGACCTGCTTTGGAGGCATGTTTTGTTGTTTAGTAGTAGTTACAAGTGATCAACATGCTGTTGTGTTTATTTCCTCTACTGTTGTTTATATTTATTGATTCCAATATTTATTAATATTGAATATGCTTTAATACAATATGGATGTTTTATATCATAATAAATAAACTCCAAATAAACTTAAAATCCATCAAATGATATTGACATAGATGAAATACAAACTCTTTTTAGAGAAAAATCTATTTCTATTTTGAAATCATTTAAGAGTCACATAATTATAAAATAAAACATTTACTTTGAAAATATTCTTTTAAGCTTGTAAGGTAAGTTTCGATGAGTATATAATAGTATAAAATATTCCCACCCGCCGTATAAGTTAAAAAAGACATTCTTACCTTAATTTTGTCGAAAAAGGTTAAAAAGGACCTTGTTTGGAAAATGACAAAAAAATTCCTTTATAAACATCTTATAAAAAGTCAAAAAATGGTATAAATGACTTTAACCCATATTCTATAAAATAGTAAGAATTTTTTGAAATACATTTTTAAGAAACATGGATGTGGATGGTAAAGAGGTGCCAGTAGATAATTATGTATAAATAACCTCAGATAGTGAAGAGATTGTAAAATAAACCCTTAACTTGTACTTTTCCATGGTCGAGGGTAGGTTAAACTCATTTATAATGGTGAAATAATTTTTATTAAATTATAAAACAATCATATGAACTAATATGATATCATATATGATCTTTTAAAATTGTTTTGTTAATTATATCTTAGTTTTATCGTCGTTTCGTGTGTTAACGGATTCGTTTTACTTTATATTCATTGTTATGTGAGTCATATTTGTTAGGGATGGGATGTATCATATTCATATCCAGAATGATATCAAGTCTTTAAAAATTATTTTTAATAATGTAATGAAAATTAGTCTTGAATGGATATGATGAGGAATGAATCTTATCGCGTTCGTGGAGACGGTAATCCGTACGTACACACGAGCGACAATATCATTTTTTTTGATATTAAAATAATATATAATTGGATGGTATATCATATATACAGAATCATTATCATGTTATATTTATTATTTACATGAATTACACATCATTATTATACCCATCCAAATAATAATGTATTGAATTAACAATTGCACCATGACGTGGAGACGGTATGCCGTACGTATGTACGTATGGTGACATGTTATTCAAAGGATGGATAGAATAATGAATTTGGATGTACCATATTTATAATAAAATCACAGTATATATAAGATACTGTAGATATTATTTTAGAATTGAAACAACAAATAAAAAGGAAGTGGAAGAAGAAAGGAACTTGAATGAGGTGATGAAATATTTTCCTGTTCTTCAGGTTCTTCCTTTTGATTTGATCAAAAGGGATCCTTAGGTTGCCTTTTTGACTAAAGTAATGCATCTAGGATGAACTTAGGGAAGTTTATAGGGTATTTGGGAAGATTTTGGCCAAGCCAAAAGGCTTTGAAGGTGTGAATTAGAGAGAAGGGTGAGTGCCCTTTTATAAGAGGGGTGAGGGGAACCTTAGGAAAAGCTAGAAATAAAATAATTTTCGGTTTCTAATGGCTCCAAAATGGATTATTTAAAGGATAAGGTGGGTATGGGTCGAAAACCACTAAACCAATAGGTTTTAGATAGGCTGGGTCACTATATTAATTTTATCTGTTAGATTTAACTCTTAGTTAAATAGTTTGACATTTACCATGTCTCTTTGTATTTTTATATTATATGGTTAATAAACATACTATATATGTCCATGAAAACCCAAAATGGTTCCTTAATGATACAAATATAATTATATAAGTCCTTTTTCCAAACCTTATATTTTTAGGAATAGAATATCAATTAATAATATTATATTTTTAAAAAAACTCTTTAATGTCATTTTTGACAGTATTTGGTATTTTGTTTTTGCTAAATTTATAACAACATTATTACTTCGAAACTAATTCATATAACAAATCATAATATTTCATATTAACCTATTAAATTAGTGGAATTCATAAAAAGTATCAAATTACATTTATTTGAATATTTATAATATCAATTATTTTAATAATTCATTAATTAGGTAATTATTGCATCACCATTGTGTCTTAAATAAATTAAATTATTTAATGTGTAAAAATTATAAATAAAATACCATTATGTATGAAATATATTTATATTTCTAATGAATATATATAATCGAATTTATCTTATGTATAACTCTATATGAAAAATGTTTTAGTTATTAAACTTTGATTTTAACTCTTTTCACTCTTCTTTGAATTAGATTATAATAAATGTTCTAATCTAATCCAAGTGGACCAGATAGGTTCATATTTTATTCCTAAGGTTGTTTTTGGTCGAATTATACTTATCCAATAGAATTGGGACATGCGTTTGGGTAATAATAATATCATTTTTACCCCTAATTACACTATTTACTTTTAACCGTTGTAAATAAAAGTAAAAAGTTACTATTCACCAAAAATTATTTGTATCTTATTAAACCAAATTTTACTTCTTTATATTAATCGTATCTCTCATATTTTCAAAATTCAACTCATAGAAGTGGTAAAATTATGTTTTATGTAAATTTGCAAATACTCCTAGGACGTAGGTAAAAGACGGTAAAAAGTTGAATAAAATTTTTATATATCTAAAATTATTATAAACTGACTCCAATGAATTACATTGAACATATATAAGTATTATGTATCTATTTTGACATAAAATAAATTTAAATAAAATAAATAATTATTTAAATAAAAAGTCGGTTTTAAATAATGACTCGGTGTTTCCCACTATTCATCAAAAATTGAAAGTTTTTAGAAAAATACCCAAAATTCATCCCAAGATAATTTCGATATTACAAATCCAAAAATGAAGTCTATTTTTCAAAATTGAAAAAATAGAAGGTGCATTTATTAAAATAAAATTAATTCTCGTTGTCAAAACCAAAATGCGTATTTTTAAGAAATAATAACTATCAAAAGATTGACACTTGTTTATGACCAATTTAAAATTGAAATTACTTACAATGACCATCATTGGATTAAATGGTAAAAATATAATCTAATTATACTTCCAAACAATTAAAATGTACAATTCAACACTATAAATTATTTTGATTAAAAATGTTTTTCAAGTTAAAATATAGTATTTTCACTATTCACCCAAATATAAAAGTTATCAGAAAAACACCAAAACATTATTGAAACCAAATTATTATGTCTCGATTCTAAAGAAGAATTTTATTTTTTCAAATTGAATATATAAAAGTTTCAAATATTGGATTTAAATAGGGTTCTCCATTGAAAGGCAGTAAAATTGCATTTTTTTGATAAATACTTCTTTTATCTGAAAAAATGAATTTGTTCTAACATTATTTCTAAGAAACTCATAATATGGATTCTAAAATTATAAGTATTATATAAATTTCAAAATTCAGTTAATAATATTCATAACCGCTTTTGAACGGCTAGTTTGGAAAGTCGTGGTGCGCTTGAACTCAGTGTTGCGTGTAGCGCAAGCTATTGAATTACTTTAATGAGATAACATACTATGAAATCATGGGGTGTTACATTCTCCCATCCTTTAATAGATTTCATCCTTTCAATTTGAAAATTTTCTTCGAAAATAAAAGGTTAAAAAATACCATTGTGGAAAACCCACATCAGAAATTGGGTTAATAAAATTTAGTCTTAATAAGAGGGAAAGTGAAAATGAAAAAGTCACCACCAAATTATGATCACTATTAGGATAAAATTGGTGGCAATTAGAGAAAAATTTTTCGAGGAAAAACGTAAATATTTATAGGGAGTGATTGAGGTCATCAATCACAAACAAGTGTACAATTTAGGGCCTCAAAGCCATCAATCTATGATGATTTAAAATATCATTGGTTCAACAAAAAATAAGTTATAGGGATAACACATTTTTAGTTTTAAGATCTCTTACATAAAGTTTAATAATTAATTTTTTCAAAGAATAAGAGAAGAAAAAAAATATATACTTGACAAGTAGAGTTCCATCCTTTAAATAATTTCTAACACAAACTCATCTTTCACTCTAAAAGATAATAGAACTAAAAAATATATTATATTTATCCTATTCATATAGGGTTCCAAAAAAATGAATTTATAATTCATCTACCAGAACTTTAAAAAAAACTAATTTAGTCAATCCAGGACATCACATGGGCCAGTGGTAGGTGATAAACCCTTGTCACCCTTCGGTTGTAGGTTCAAATCTCACGGCCTTATCGGACGTGATTGGTTATCTCCTGACCTCTGGGTTGTCATTTTTATAAAAATCCAAAAAATAACCTTAATAATAGTATCTGATTTCCAACTTAATCCTTTCCAACCTTTAGACTTATCCAAAATACTTCTATCCAAACTCACAGACCAAAATATATTTGGAAGTTAAACACAATGAAGATCCATTTTGCCACGTAATAACATGTGAACACCTTCATCATGTATTCTTTTAAAACATGGAAACACCCTGAATTACCATAAAACATTATTGATTACATTCATGCTCCCTTATTCTTTATAGAATAATGAATATATTCCTTATATACAAAAATTTTAAATATTCCAACAATGATGAAATAAGCAAACTATTAATCCATTCCAAGGAAGTCAAGAATATCCTATATAATTTATCTAAATAAACAATCTCTTATTCCAAAATCAATACCTTATTATCAGGACCATATTAAGGATTACCTTTCCTTCAACCATGTATTTTATAAAAAAGTATAGCTTACTATTAAGTCAGTTTTCTTAAAACTATATATTCTCAAATCCTCAATAAAATAGTACTGTAGTACAATCCTTATTTATCTCAATAACACATATAACCAATATATTGTTGATACAACACTCAAATGAAATAATTCTATAATAACAACATAAGAACTCTTAATCATTCCTCTTCATCTTTGGTAGTATCATAACTTGCAGATGAAGCATTGTACTTTTGAAACTTTTTCCTTACCCTTGCAATCACATACGTGGTGTCCTTTTTCTCCACACTTATAACAAACTCCCAATAACTTCAAGAATTTACCATGGCGATTCTTTCTACAGGTATCACATATGGGAAAATCCTCCTTTTCCCTCTTCCGTTTATCCATCTTTCTCTCTTCCATCATTTTCTTATCTTGCTTCCCTTCAAATCCATAGGACTCAGAGAATTATTTACTTATTTTATTAACACATGATACTATTTCTTTATATGATGAGAATACATGGGAGACTATTTCCCTTCTAAATGTAGGCTTAATACCAAGAATGATATGTTCCTTCTTACTCTTTGGATCATATGTATTGCTGGAGTTCTCATTCCTTCTACTGGGAACCATTTCTATACAATGACATACACTAGGTCAATTTATGAATCGAAATACATAATTCCAAACTTGTAAAATACTTAATATAAATTGTGCAGTTTATGGATATAATCCACAATCCTAAAAATGTTTTCATTGAGAAATTATATATTCATAAACCCTTCATAATGGTTGGTAAACAAAATGAGAATTATCTTAAGCATATCCCCCGGGAGTGTCGTAACCAAGAGTGCAGAAAGACCCGTTGTCGTGTACCCGTTCCAGTTTGAGTCTATCTCAAAGTGGTATTTTCGGGTTTTACCCCTAGGTACATCTGTGGCAGAGCCGCATCTACCTACTCATATCCAGACATGGATGTATTGGTTGTAAAAATCACAAAATCTCTACAATACCAAAATTCTAGGAACTTATTCTATAATAATCCTCAAAGTCCATCTTAGGTCTATGTGCTCTAATTAAAGTTTAACTAAATATAACCTCCAAGGTTTGTACTAAAATTCCTTTAATACCAACTGTAAAACCCTGACCCCAGTTACCCAAAGTCAGTGAATTATTACATAACATTGGCATGATCACAAAAGATCAAGTCTCTAAAGGAAGATTAGTTTAGTAGCCTTGGAAACACTAGATAAATCCATAAGTCTTACATTACATGATAAAGTGAAAAAATAAAACAACATATTCTCCATAGTTCACACTCATATCCCCTCAGACTATCCCTGTAGGTCAGTCATAAAATACTTCTTCACATCCTAGGAAAAATAAAACATAGAAAGGGGTGAGCTAAGATACTCAGTAAGGATAACAATATAGCCGAAACTTTCATAAATAATCATAAACATTTTAGGCAATGTGTAACTAAAACAAAATACTTTCAAACTTGAACTTAAGAATTATATGGAAACAATAAAATGAAATTATTCCATTAACTTATTCACATGGATATTCTACTAGTTGAATAATCACATGCAATATCAATAACCACTTTCATAATGATGGAATGCATAATCCCAGACTATCATAACCACATAGTCAAGGCCTTATTCCAAGACTACAAATAATATTTTGTTAAGGCCTTGTTCCAAGAAACTAGTTTGTCTAATGAGACCTACCGATGCATCGAGAATCTATATAGGGCTCCACCCATCACTTACTACTTCCAATGCATTCCTCATATGAGAAGGTTTAAACATAACATAAACATTCGTATTAAAACTAGCATACGAAATGTCAATACTTTTTCCATAAACCATGAATGGTATAAAAATAACACATCCATAGTCAAACATATCAAAAAACCTTAAATACAATACGAAAGCTTTGTATCATAATAAATTCACATCAAATAAGCTTAAAATCCATCAAAGGACGTTGACATAGATGAAAAGAAAACTATTTGAGAGGAATATCACTTTTTTGAAATCATTTAAAAGTCACATAATTATAAAAGAAAACATTCAATTTGAAAATATTTATATAAGTTTGTAAGGTAAGCTTTGACAATTTTATAGTGGTGGAAAATAGCCACACCCGCTGTATATGTTAAAAAAAAGACATTCTTACCTTAATTTTGTCGAAAAGGTGAAAAGGACCTTGTTTGGAAAACGATGGAAAAATTACATTATAAACATCCTATAAAAATTCAAACATGAGTTTAAATTACTTTAACCCATAGTTCATATAATATTAATAATGTTTTTAAATACATTTTTATGAAACATGGATGTGGATGATAAAGAGGTCCCAATAGATAATTACGTATAAACAAACTCGGAAAATGAAGAGATTTTGAAATAAACCCTTACCTTTTACTTTTCCATGGTTGAGGGTAGGTTAACCACCTGTATAATGGTGAAATAATTGTTATTAAATTATAAAACTATCATATTCACTAATATGATATCATATATGATCTTTTAACATTATTTTGTTAATTATATCTTAGTATTATCATCGTTTCGGGTGTTAACGGATTTGTTTTCATTTATATTATTTGTTATGTGATTCATATTAGTTATGTATGGGATGTATCGTATTCATAGACAGAATTATATCAAGTCTTTAAACATTATTTTTAATCATCTAATGAAAATTAGTCTTGAATGGATACGATGGGGAATGAATCTCATCTCATTCGTGGAGACAGTAATCCGTACGTACACAGGGGCGAAAATATCATTATTTTGATATTAAAATAAAATATAATTGAATGGTATATCATATTTAGAGAATACTTATCATGTTATATTTATTATTTACATTAATTACACATCATTATTATACCCATCTAAATAATTATGTATTGAATAACAATTACACCACGACGTGGAGACGATAACCTGTATGTATGCACGTATGGTGACATGCTATTCAAAGGATGGATAGAATAATGAATTTGGTTATAACATATTTATAATAACATGACATTATATAGAAGATACTGGAGATATTATTTTAGAATCGAAACAACAAAGAAAAAGGAAGTGGAAGAAGAAAGGAACTTGAAAAAGGTGATGAAATATTTACCTCTTCTTCAGGTTCTTCCTTTTGATTTGATAAAAAAGGATCCTTAGGTTGCCTTTTTGACTAAAGTAAGGCCTCTATGATTAAGTGATAGATGTTTATAGGGTATTTGGTCAGAGTTTGTCCGAGCCAAAAGGCTTTGAAGGTGTGAATTAGAGAGAAGGGGGAGTTCCCTTTTATAAGAGGGGCCAGGGGTACCTTAAGAAAAGTAAGAAATATTATTTTATAATAAAATCATTTTCGGTTTATAATGGATCAAAAATTGATTATTTAAAGTATAAGGTGGGGATGGGTCAAAAACCACTCAACCAATAGGTTTTAGACAGGTTTGGGTCACTATATTAACTTTATCTTTTAGATTTAACTCTTAGTTAAATAGTTTGACATTTACCATGTCTCTTTGTATTTTTATATTATATGGTTAATAAACTTACTATATACTTCCAAGAGAAACCAAAATGGTTCATTAATGATACACATAAAATTATATTAGTCCTTTGGCAGAACCTTATATTTTTATGAATAGAATATCAATTAATAATATAATATTTGTTTTAAAAACTCTTTTATGTTAATTTTGACACTATTTGGTATTTTGTTTTTTCTAAATTCATAACAGTATTATTAATTCAAAAACAAATCATATAACCAACCCTAGTATGTAATATTAACATCGAAAATTATTGGAATTCATAAAAAGTCTCAAATTACATTTTTTTGGATATTTATAATATCAATTATTTTAATATTTCATTAATTAGGTAATTACTACATCACCATTTTGTCTTAAATAAATTAAATTATATAATGTGTAAAAATTATAAATAAAATACTGTTATGTAGGAAATATTTTTAGCTTTCTAATGAATATTTATAATTGAATTTATCTTATGTATAACTTTATATTAAAATTGTTTTAGATATTAAACTTTGATTTTACCTCTTTTAAATCTTCTTTGAATTAAATAATAATAAATGTCCTAATCTAATCCAAGTGGACCAAAAAGGTTCATATTTTATTCCTAAGATTTTTTTGCCTAATTATACTTATCCAATAGAATTAGAACATGTTTTAGGGTAATAATAATATCAATTTTACCCTTAATTACATTATTTACTTTTAACCGTGGTAAATAAAAGTAAAATGTTACTATTCACCAAAAATTATTTTTATCTTATTAAACCACATTTTACTACTTGATATTAACTGAATCTCTCAGATTTTTGAAATTCAACTCACAGAATCTATAAAATTAAGTTTTATGTAAATTTTCAAATACTCCTAGGAAGTAGGTAAAAGACTGTAAAAAGTTCAATAAATTTTTATATATCAAAAATTATTATAAACTGACTCCAGTGAATTAAATTGAACATATATAGGTATTATGAATCTATTTTGACCTAAAAATAATTTAAATAAAATAAATAATTATTTAAATAAAAAAGTCGGTTTTAAACAATGACTCGGTGTTTTTCACTATTTATTAAAAATTGAATGTTTTTAGAAAAATACCAAAACTTTACCCTAAGATAACTTCGATATTCCAAATCCAAAAATGAATTCTATTTTACCAAATTAAAAACATATAAGTTGCATTTATTAATTTAAAATTAATTCCCGTTGTCAAAACTAAAAAGCGTATTTTTAAGAAATAATAAATATCAAAAGTTTGACACTTGTTTATGTCCAATTTCAAAGTGCAATTACTTAAAATGACCATCATTGGATTAAATGGTAAAAATATATTCTAATTATACTTCCAAACCATTAAAATTTATAATTAAACAATATAAATTATTTTGTTTAAAAAAGTTTCTTTCAGTTAAAATATAGTATTTTCACTATTCATCCAAATATAAAAGTTATCAGAATAACACCAAAAAATTTTTGAAACAAAATAATTATGTCCCAATTCTGAAGAAGAAGTTTATTTTGTCAAATTGAATATATAAAAGTTTCAAATATTGGATTTAAATAGGGTTTTCCATTAAAAGGCGGTAAAATTGCATTTTTTGAAAAATACTTCTTTTATCTGAAAAAATGAATTTTTTCTGACATTATTTATAAGAAACTCATAATATGGATTCTAAAATTATAAGGATTATATAAAGTTCAAAATTTAGTTAATACTATTCATAACCGCTTTTGAACAGCTAGTTTGGTAAGTCGTGGTGCGCTTGAACTCAGTGTTGCGTGTAACACAAGATATTGAATTACTTTAATGAGATAACACACTATGAAATCTTTGGGTATTACAATTAACTAGGATTTGTTATGTTTTTACTTAATACCCTATTATATTCATGTGTAATTTATAGTATCTTCATCATTAAATACAAAACCGTTACTTATAAAATCTGTTTGAACCTCTTTTTAATCATTCAACTTAACAAAATTGTTTTTATAATTCCCATATTTTCCATGTTGAAAATTTTACACCATTGATGACACCATAAAGAAATATTTATTTTCATATATTATGTTAAAAAAATTCATTTTTCATTGAAAACTAAATGATTAATGTCCTTCATTTTGACACCCAAAAAAACATCCCATTACATTGAGATATTATACTAGGTGATTGTTTAATCATACTTGAAATATTGGAAACTAAATCTTATTCACTACGGAGTCATCATAAAACTCAATTTTCCTCTTATTAGGTATTTAAATAAGATCACCCATGTTATGATTATTTGTCATATAATGAGATAAGTAATTAAAAATAAACGCATGGTTTCACATTTAAGCTCCACTTTCACTTGGTAGATAATAAGTATAATCATTACATCCTCCATTACATTTAGTGTTAACATGATTCATCCTCATTCCATCCATTGAATAGAACCTAAAAGAATAGTGGTGGAAATATTAATTATTTTGGGGATCTAAAAAGCAATGAAAAATCATATATAGGATATCCAAAAAAGCCTTATTTTCCTTCTACGATGCCTTAGGTATAAACATGGTCATTCATTGTCATCATCAATCCAAGTCCCTCATAATGGATCAAAAAGAAAATTTCAATTATCCACGAAATATCCCATAGGAGTTTCATACCATGTGAAATGTATGGGAACACTAATCATGAACCCCAGTGATGGTTGAGATACACTTCAGAAACAATTTTTAGGGTTATTTTTGATAGATACATCTCTACTAAAACCACATCAACTTGAAGTATCTATACAGAGATGTTTTATAGGAAAACCGCACTCCATTCTGTACCATAACATTGGATATTCTCATATACATGAGATTATGCTATGGGTTCTCACTAATTTTTTCTCATCATATTTTATAAAGGTTCACTAAACCTTTATAGTGACCCGTAATTCACATACATAAATATCACATCTTATTAGTTTAACACTCAATACATAACATTATGATCCACCATATAATTATATAGGTTTAGTGTATTTGGAATCATAGATATATAGAAAACTTTTTTATAAAATATCTATATAATTTATCACTAATTTAATCATAACATGAACCCTTAATAGATATATACTACATAAAACAATTCTTCATAACCTATGGATTGGAAACATAAGAAAGTCTAAGGTCAAATGACATGTATAGGTAAGCAAGAAAGATTTCAATGACCTCTTAAACAACACATTAATATTAGGGTTGGATAAAATGGGAATAATATTTTAATACCATACCTTGCATATCATATATCATAATCATGATTCATGGCATTAATATTGGTAGTTCATGATGCATGAATCATAAAGTAATAAAATAACACGAGTCATAAAATCATAACATTAGAAAAATACATATATTCGTGGAATACACATATATATAAAAAATTAATTTCATAGACTTCAAGGATTAATTCCATTACTATCATATTGGATTGGGTTCATTCCCCATTCCATCATATTTTTTCACGATTTATCTGTGGGAATATCATAGTGGACAATTTCCATTACAAAACTAGTTTCACTATACATTACAGTCCTAGTTATACCATGAGATATATATCATTATTGAATGAATTTGAGGGATTTATAATTTTGGGACCACCCTTCACATAATCATAACACATTCATATGTGTTTCTTAAGATTATATATAATTTAAAATATATCATAACCTCTAAAAAAGAAACATATTCCATAAAAGTTTCAACAATTCATAATATCATGACACATATAAAATAAATAGGTGGAATAAAAATATAATAATATGAATAATAATAATGAATTATGAGAATGAATGATGATGTTATCACTGGTTATATCCCAAAAAATAATAAGAAACATAAAAGTATGTCATTATCAATGAAAATTCTATTAAAATATAACTTGGAATGTTTCTTGAATAAAACACCATTTTAACATTAAAATTAATTATTTATAATACAAATATTTCTCAATTATTAAAGAAACAATTTTATTTTAAAAAACATTAAAAAATATATAGGAAGCATCAAAGTATGGAGAAGACATGATGGTTGGAAATTCTATTCATTCCATGTAAGGTAAAACAAATATTGAATTCACATTTTTGTTAAAAAATAAAGACTACATCATTCATAAAATGATAAGAATATTTCTTTTCAAATATATAGAAAAATCTAAAACATGGGTGATAATTAATTTAAAAAATAATTGGATAACACTAAGAGAATTATATAAAATTATTATATAGAAAACATGAATTTGGAAGAAAAATATCTCCGATTGGTTTGGAAAACATTTTCAGTTTTTCTTAAAATTATTATTTCAATATCCTGAGTAAATAATGTGAGGAAAATGAAATGGGAAAATGTAATATATAGAAATAAACATAAGATAAAAAAATTCATGATACACTTGGGATGTATACTATGAAATTTCATCATCTGAACTTATTCATAAATAATCCCAATAAACAATGAGATTGTATCATTAAACCCCTACCACTTTGGTGATTTTTTATTCATTAGTCCCCTAAAGGAATAAAATCAAATGAAATATTTAATAATATGAAAATAAGGATATTAATAATTTAAATTTCAATGTTTATGTATATACTTCACATAAAATAAGATATTTCATAACATAACATATGTCCCAATGAAGACAATTTGAGACGATAAACCCTTATCTCATGTTCGACTTGCTTCAAAAGAAAATTAACCTCGTATATAATAAATTTAAAGTTTTTATACCTAAACAATATATTAATGTACATGATTATGATATCCTATGTGAATGAATTTTTATATTTCAACACCTAATTATTAATCATTATTTATTAAAATTGTGATTTCTATGTGTTAACCATTTATTTATTAATGAGAATTTTGATTCATTAGTTACAATAATTGTAAAGTGATTATAGTTACATAAAATAGATAATTTTAATCTTGATATAAATATCTTATATATTCATTATATATATGTACACATAGAGTCATCAATGCAAGATATATCTTGAAAAGTGAATTATACCATTCCCGGAGATGCTATGTCGTAAGTATGAATGAAAACTATTTTCAATTTTTGATGGACGAAACAAAATTATGTTAAAAAATATTTCCCCATTATTATATCAATAATATATCATATATATCATATATATTTATTATATATGTCTTTATTACCATCCATTAGAAGTGGAAGTGAAAAATGCATATCATCCCTAGGTGGAGGTGGTAGTCCACTTGTATGCATAAGAGACATTATCATTTTCTAAAGGATTGGTTGATAATATGGTAGATATAATATTATAATTAAAAAAGAATTAATATTTAAAAAATATCATATATATATATATATATATAAATTAAAACAATCATAAAAATCATCAATGAAAGATGGTGATGGAAAATGGACTGTACTTCTATATGGAGGTGGTGATCTATACGTACACATGAGTGATACATACACATATCATTTTATGGAAATATAGGGAATAAATGTGGTTTAATAATAATAATAATAATAAAATTTCAATATATTTATAAAACTGAATATACAATTTTATAAATATTATCACATATTTTTGTGAATTAGAAGACGAAAAAAATTGTAAGAGGTGGAGTAAAATGATAGTCTCTTCTATGGAAGACCTCTTTTAGAACCCTTCATATGGACCCTTGGAATTAAAAATTAACAATAAAAAAATCTTATTCATGAATAAGTAATCTTAGAGGATATCTTTCTAGGATTTTGATGACCTAGATGGATAAATGTGGTGTATATAAGAGAATGGAGGGGTGGCCTTTTATAAGTGAGGGAAGGGACACTCTTGAAATTTCAAAAAATATTAAAACAAAATAAAGTCATTATAAATAAAAAATATTTGAAATAGGTATATATTCAAATATACTATATTATTTTCTTGAAATCCAGTCTACCAATTATATTTTCATAGGGTTATGTGATGTTTTATATCTTATATTTTGTTTTAACAACTTAGTTAATAAGTTTTAACCTTTACTGTGGTTTTCAATACTTCACTTATAAATGGATATAATTTTAATTAAAAGAAATATGGAAAAAGGGAAATTTATTGTCTATTTAATCCATTTATTATCCTTCGTTTCCAATTTAATTTTTTAAATTTATAAATAATTTAATAGAATATTATTTTTCACATAATACCATTAATTTCATTTTGACACTAATCATTTTAGATGCCATTAATGACACGAATAAGAAAATGGAATTCAAATATAATCAATTAATAAATACATAATATGTCATATTTTTCTAGAAAATTAATGGAACTCAATAATTCATCCAAATTGTATTACTTTTTGTATATTAAAATAATTTATTTTAATTTTTATTATTTGAATAAATATAGATTCGATGTTGCATAATAATTTTCGGTAATTATTTAGTTACTGAAAATTTAAAATTAATATTTATGACCAAACATAACCAATTTGTTCCTTGTGATAAAATAAAAGAGGTATTAAGGTTATGAGGTGGACATTTTGTATTTATTATTTTATTAAATTAATACGAATGTCATAATCAAATCCATATGGAAAAAACTAACCATCTATTCTATTCTTGGATGGATGTCACCGTAATAATACCATAAAATAGAATCCATTTCTAAATAATCAATTAATATATGTGTCATAAATTAATTCAAAAAATGTTTTAGAACACAATAAAAAATCATTTTTTTAAAAAATGCATTTAAAAGTATATAAATTGTTTTATAAAAAATAAAATCATAAAATTCAATGTATTTACCTTTTATAGATTATTTATAATATAATAGATATAATTTTAATCAATATTTTTTTAAAAAGTAGAACTTTATAAAATCATGAAACCAAAATATAGTTTTCAATAAAAATTGATATTTTTTACCATCCATCAAAAAATCAACTTTCTTAGATAATTATTAAAAATTATATGTAAGGTAATTTTTGAAAGTTTATTTATAAAATGAATATAATTTTAAAAAAGAAATGTTCTAAAAAATTTATGACTAAATATAATATTTTATCATATAAATAAATAAAATTCAGGTTTAAAATAAACATATTTTTGAAGCTTCATATGAATTTATTAAAAAAATTGAATGTTTTTTTTAAATAAAGAATTAATATATTCGTATTAAGTAGGATATTTAAATATATATTTCAAAATGTGGACAATCCTATTCAAACTCACCTATTCAACTACTTTGTTACAAGAATAATAATTAAATAATACAATTTGGTTGTCTTTTTATTCTCGGTGTTGCATTTCATATATGTTATCAAACATAATGTTTTTCTATTAAAATCAGTGGGTGATGCTATTTTTTCCTAGAATTCTTGTGTGATATATATAAAATGGGAGTGGGTAGGAATTAAACCATTTTAGGATGAGTTCTCAATTTCCCTTTATTTTTGGGGATTTTCAATCCTCATTGTATTTGATCATTCATGAAGGATACTAGTATTTCATAGAATACCCATTATTGTTATAGAATATGATGTTATACTTATTTATTAGAACATCCCTACTTTTTTTGTGATTTTTTGGATTATTTTATATTATGATACCATTTATTTTGTCATTGATACACCCAAAATATGGTATAATTACCCAATGATATCATAATAGACACTTTATACTAGTTAGAAGGCTCTGGTGTATGGGGAGGCGTACTTGAGGCCTTATAGCACCACTGAAACGACTAATATTTATTTTTTGTTAGGTTCGGGAATCAAAACATGGAATCAATGAAATTTTATATTATCTTAATCCTTGTGAATGGTATACAAAGGGCTAAGATTGTTTTGTAATATGGTAATGAGATAATTCTATGGAGTGATCAACCCACACATGGAAAAAAACAAGTTGACAAGGATTGGTGTATTGTTATTTGAATTTGTTTCTAACATTTTTTATTTTTTTCACCTTGTCTGAGACCATTGATTTATAACATTAGGGTTTATGGGATCTAGGTCCTATCCTATTATAGTAATAGAAGGTTTTTGAGTTCGCACACCATGTTAGGCATATAGGATTTTTATATAACACCCATACATTGTATGTTATTGATATATTAGTTTCATAGAGTATATTTTAGCCTATTTATTTATTTATGCTGTTTATATCCACCTATGTTTTATGATTTTTCATTAGATGAAAAGGGGGTTGATTTTTTAGTGTCGGAAACATAATATATGGGGTTTTACTATATTTAGGTACAATGTAATCTTAATTGGAATAATTTTTAGATGATTCCTTGATATATAGGTATATACAAATTGATATATAATCTTCTAGAATAAATAAGTTTCCATTATGAAACCTTAAAGGTGTTTGCCTTTATACATTGTGAATGGAACCCTAATTAATAAATCCTTCATAAGTGGTTGAATGTTTTGGAGGACCCTGGAAAGGTTTCATGTAAATCCAAGATTTAAATGAATGTGAATCTAATAAAAATTTAAACTCTTTGTATTAATTAATGATAAAAATACTTTCATAATTATTGAAATTATTATTGAACATGGTGTATTGGAACCCTTATAAACAAAGTTGGACCCTTTGTATTGTTTGTGAGGGATACTAAGAGAAATTCAGTAATAAGGTTTCTATTTTATGTGTTCATATAGACCTCAAGGAGGTTTTGAGATATTTTAAATAAGGAAATAATCAGAGGGTTGCTAGCGAGGCTAGGTGGAGGACATGAAATTATATAACCTCCATATTGTGTAGTGGAGTCTTGAGACCCTAATAAATTATGGCATACTTAATAGTGGGATGGGTAGATTGGTTTTCTTTGGTTGTACGAGACCTTAAGGTGGGTTTTAAGAAATGATGGATGTCATGAAACCTTGATTCGGGGATGAGTGCTAACTCATGAGTGGTAATTACTATGGGGATTGGTTTAGTAGAAAGATGGTAGGACCTAGTAACCCTTGATAGCGACTCAGGTTTATTGAATCAATATTGTGTGATGTGAGAAGGAAAACCATTGTATGGTCGAGTCTTGTTCTATGAGTACCTTAGAGGTGGGAAGTATTGGTGACTTCTTATGTTGTCTTATGATCACATAAGTAACTTGGTATGTGTTTATTATACATTTATAAACTCATTAAGGATGTTTATGTAGCATCTAACCCAAGAAACCAGTTAACAATGCCTTTAGATGGTGGGCCACATGATCTCAAGTGACCCTCTTCGAATGGAAGAGGCTACCGACTATCTATGAGGGACTCGTGTGTGTATGTGGGGGAGACTATTGCCTCATAGATCAGAGTATTTATAATAGTAAATGATGGATAATAAATAGTGGAAGCATAAGCATATGCAGCCAATGATATAATTATGGGGAATTTTTTTAGAGAAATAGATAAATGGATGAAGTAGAATACAATAATGGAAACAAAAATACTGTGATGGTATATCATATATCTATAAAAATATGAGTGTAAAGAGTTAGGTATAAAATAATATAATACAATCTATAAAAATACACAAAAGAAAAATGAAATATTGAAAGCATCTCAAGAATAGGCTCAGTCCTCTGCCCCATGATCTATCATCAATAAGTAAATCAATCAAACATTATAGGCTTCAAATAACCCTTTATCCATACCTATTGTCATAAAACCTTTTGGGTTATAAGGGAGGCCTAATAAGGGTGTGACATACAATTTCAGTAAGGTGTAACAAATGGTGTCTAAGATGATTTATTTTGTGCCATAAATAATTGATAGTGTTCCATAATAATAAGCAATTCAATGTGATGAAATAATAAACAATAAACACCATAGTTCAGGTTCCTGAATAGACACCCAACTGATAGCACTTACTTCAACCTGATCAATATGTCTAAAAGGAGGTATTTGTGCATGTCATAAAATTTCTAAACTGGCCCCTATATACAAATAAAGTAATAATCGATGACCCAGGTTTGTTCTTTAGATTTATGGTCACATTTTAATGTTATCATTCAAGAAATTTAAAAATATAGTAAGTATCATCATTTAATAAGCATGAAAAGTAGCCATCAAATCCAATGGTGGAGTCTTGAGCCCATCCAAGGCAATATATATTGAATATAAAAGGTCTCTATAGGTGTATCTAATAATACCAATTCCATCAGGTCTATCCAAGGAAACCCATATGGGGTACCTTATAACACTTGTGGTATGGTGACTCTGAGTACATACCAAGTAGCACACATAGGGGACTGGGTATCACTCGAGGCATGGAATATCCATCATTCAAATGGGTCCATCCTCAATTTCCCACTAGGGAAATAATGCCACTCAGGAGAATTTAAAATCCTTCAGGAGAGCCTATACAAGGAAATCCAAGGTATCTATCTTGGCGCATCAAGTGAATCCACCCAAACATAATGTTTCCATATATGAATTCCTTAAAATGGGACTCATGTTTTCTCTCGGACCATAGTACATGATTCATAGCAGTACTATAACATCTCACATGACATAGAATATGTATAACCACATCTCATCCAAAGGAATGGTAATATAACAAGATAAAAACTATCCAAGTCATACAATTGAAGCCACCAAATATTGATTAAGGTATCTAGAAAAACATACCAGGCATAAGCTTAATAGACAGTATTAGGCACAAAGTATATAGAATAGTATAAATATTAAATATTGACTAGGAAAAAAAATATGCCTCCAATCAATATGCATAAACAAGTAAGAATGGAAAAAGAGTATGAACTTCAAAATAAATATATGGAGAAAAACATTTGGCCAACCAATTTATATCATGTCAAATTATGTAATTATGAAAAATAAATAATGTGAAACGCACACACACACAGGGTGGTTAACCAGTTAAAGTTTAGGAAAAAACTATTCAAAGTGGGAACACCCAAAGGGGTGGAAATGGAAAGGAGGACAACCACTGATTTGTTTTATCTAGAATGAATGGTCACACATGACATGAATAACACATTCAATTAGTTTATTTTTCATTTTTGGAGTGTCTTTAGAAGGGTCTAATGTGAATCACAACTACTCACTTTATAAAAAGAAATGAAATGAGCAGGAAATACCAAGACCACCTACGTCGACATAGTAGCACTCCACTAATCCATTATCAATCCTTTATATGACCTAGAATAAAATAAATTTAAGGATTCATTAAATTCCCTATAAAAATACAAAAAAGTGTCCCAACTAAATAGTGAAATTGTTTGAATAAGAACCATGATACAAATGGAGGAGGGTGAGAGAGCTTAATGAGGGATATCACTTTCTTTTGATAGAGAAGGGTTCAGTGACCGAATGAGGGAGATACCTAAAACCCTATGAAGAGATAAAGAAAAATCTCACATAGTAATGGGGGAGGAGAACACTGTTGGATAAGAGGAAGAAAATAAACAGGGGTGCTTAAATGTTCATTAAGGGTAAAACGAGTATTTCACCCACACATGATGGGTCTCACAGTTTGGTTGCATGGTTGGCCAAATTGTGTGCCAACTGTGCGTGAAGACACGTTTTTAAGAGTGAACCCAACACACTGAGGTGCATAGTTTATATAACCATCCACAAACCATGATAAGTCCTACTTTGAAGATAATTAATTGTCTATACATGCATGCTTCTGGGGTTATACAGTTTTATAAGAACCATGCAGTCTAATCATTTCTCCCCATTTTGATTCTCTAGACTCTAAATGAGTCATGGACATACCAAGAACACATAGAACCTCTTAGGAATCATTATTATAGACTTTTAATGTAATTTAAACAAAAAATAAATGGCTCATACCTTTGAGAAAATATAGGATTTTACAACCTCCCATTCTTAAGAAAACTCATCCATGAGTTTGCCTTCCGGGTATGGTACACAGTCATCTAACAAGAGTTCCTACCAATGAGCTTGTACATCTACATCTCACTCCTAGGTCTCATTCTATACAACTCCCTACATCCATAACACTCTTACCAGATGAAATGACCTTCCAAAGAGAGCCTTTATCATACAATCAATGATACGTATCATATGCTCGTAAAAAGATGCATCTTCCTCAAGATCAATATCATCAGGGTAAAATGAATGACATGGGTTAACATGATACTATTGAGGCTATGATACATGGAAGATGTCATGCATGGAATGGTACCTCAGAGGTGACAAAAATCTATAAGCTACTGGCATGAATCACTCCACTATCTCTAAAGACCCAAAAAACTGAGGGGACAACATGCCCTATCAACTGATTCATCTATGACCCAATCTATATGATACATGAAGAAAGAACTAATGTCCCAGCTAAAACTATATAGTTATACATCAGAAATTGGTAAGATTGAGTTTTATTCACATTCTTATGAATCTTCTGGACCTGATCTAATGTCAACCAAACAAGATGATGACCTAGTAGAGATTCCTTGTATGCCTCTAGCTAGAACATAGGTGAATGGAAGGGTCTACCATAGGGGGCCTCATACAGAGTTGTTTGAATAGTTTCATAAATTATATTGTTGTATGAAAACTCTACTAGAGGATTATTATTTTATCATTATTCTCTATAATCATAGATACAATCCTGAATATTATCCTCTAACACTCATATCATCTTCTCAAACTTCCTTTCAATCTAATGGTGATATACTATACTCAAGAGTACCTATGAACCCAATACCTTTTCAACCCTTTATAGAATCGTGAGTTAAATCAGTCATCTATATCTAAAATAATTGAAAATGGAATGCCATGAAGTATCACAATATCCCGAATATAAAGACTTCATAACTTGTCAACAAATAAGGTTTACCAAATCAGTAGGAATTTAAAGAAAATGGTCATCTTGTCGACAATCACCCAAACTTCTTCCCTTCCTTGAAGGGATCTCGAAAATCCCTTAAAGAAACCCATAGTAACGTCACAACATTTCTACTTAGGAATGGATAGGAGTTGAAGAAGTCCCCCAAGTAACTAGTTATCTATCTTCACCTACTGATAGGTGGAACAACAAGTAATGAAGCCTTCTATCAACCTCTTCATACCTGGACACCAGTACTAATATCTTATATCTATATACATCTTGGTAATACATTGATGAACTTAACATACTGGGGCATGTGATTCCCTCATCAAATCTTCTTTCACATCTTTTGTCACCCATAAAAGGCCACAGAAGAGTAGAGTCCCACTACCACTAATAAAAAAACCATGTTCCATAGTCTCTCCAGTGACACTTTACCTCAAAATGATTCCCTAATAATTAAAATGCTACCTAATCTAGACCCACTCCAGAAGGGAGGTTATGACTACTAAAGCTGCTAAGACATGATTCCCAGGATGTTCCTAAACCTATAGGTGTAACTCAAAGAATAGATCCATCATCTTCCACTCACCATTGTCTTCCTTGATGGATTGCATCTATTTTTTATCTCTAAAGGAATCAAGTATAGATTTTTCTTTTCCGAGTGTGTAAGAAAGATGAAAATTGAAGGACTATAGTTATTCGACCCACCTACACTACCTTATATTAAGGTCTTTCTATTTTAAGATGTATCTATGAATTTAATTATCTTTATAAATAATGAATCACTCACACAAAATATATTTCATCCAATAACATAGATCATAAACCAGTACTGCTAGGAAAAGGTCATGCATATGATAGTTATACTCCTGAGGCCTCCGCTGGCAGGCCCCATACACTTCAACCTAATCACCAAGCATTAGAACTCCACCATGTCTGATTCCTAAAGCATAAAAATAGACTGTATAACTTCTACCTAACTTTATAAGAATCTGAATCAGAAATAAGGTGAGGCTTCCAATTAAATCTTGAATATATGGATCATATTATTTAGAACATAATAACTACACACCCTACTTATTTAGGGTTGTTAGAGGAACTGCTAAGTGAGAGAAGTCCATAATTAATCATCTATAATATCCACCCAGCCCTGAGAAGCTGTGTATGTCAAACATCTTCTTGGGATGATCCTAGGAGACCACATAACTAACCTTATTTAGATAAATTTATATTCATTACTATTATATGAAATTATCCAATAAGTGAGACTTACAGATCTAAAAGTTCCATTTACTAAGCTTCACATATAGCTGGTTCTCTCTCAGTGTACTCAGTATGATATTAAGATGATTGGCACAATCATGTATGGTGAACGATTAGACTATGTTATCATCTACAAATACTACCATTATGGAATCAATATATGGGTGGAAAACCCAACTCATCAAATCTATAAAATTCTTCTAGCGTGTTTCTCAGACTGGATGGAAAACCCAGATAATAGTTCAAGCTGTACCAGATCTAGAATGTTGTACATGGTATGTCTGAGAGTCTCACATGCACGTAATGAAAGCATAACCTCAAATTGATATTGGAGATAGAAGTTATTCATTAGATTTGTTGGAAGAGGTTGTTTATCCAAGGAAGTGTATAATGGTTCTTAAAAGTTTGTTTTCTTAATCAATGGTAATCCACACATAATCCAAGGGTAACATTTTACTTCTATGTGAAAAGGACTTGTTAACACCATGATGATGTGTTGGGTATGATATTACCCTTATAATCAAGATCATAAAGATGATTTATAAGTTTCTAGAGATCTATAGGTTCCATCTTATATGGAGTAATGAACATTTGTTCCACACATGGAAGTAGAATTACAGTGAACCCACCCTCTCCCTTAGTAGGAAATCCAGAGAAATCATTGGTCAAAACATCCCCGAACCAATACACAACACAAGGGAACTCTCAATTTTCATTCCCCTATTTCTCATGAGGATAATTGCCAACTTATATTTCACTCCACCTGGACCAATATGTTTTGGTCTAGCTCTACTATCCTGGATATCCCATTCACCTATATGTATATGATCAATTCCATCAGATGATGTGAAAGACAACAAGGGGTGATAGAAATCCACTAGGGAATGATAGGGAACAAACCAATCCATATTGAGAATGGCATAAAAAAGGGAAGATACTATGGTATAGGATAACAGAATAGTGGCTATCACCATAGATGGAATGGACTCTTCTCCTCTATAATGGGATGCACTGCATAAATATGGCATGAACCAAGAACCTAATGTGATACCAGAATAGCATGAGTAAATCCACTCTTCTAATGTTGGAGCTATAGGGTCTGACTACATTTGCCACGATTACTGCCACCTTGTCTAGATACTTTAGTAGAATACCAAATACCAAACTATCATGGAGTCTCAAATATCATACTGGATAGAGGTGTCAGTAAAGATCCCCTCTCACTAGTCATTAGAGGAAAATATCACAAGAAGCACCGATGGTGACTAATCCTACCACATGATCAACAATCAATTGGGTTCCTAATTCATTGGGGTTTCTTATAAAATGAAATAAAACAATGGTGATGAACTATGGAGTCAATATGCATAACCTAGATGACACCTTCCCCACTTGTACCCTCCAAAATGGAACTTTATACTACCAGAATAATTATTTCCCTACATTGGAACTGAACCACCCTTACTCACATTTATAGCTTCTATGAGATTCCACTCTATAATTAGGGTCTGGTTCACTATCTCTATAATATTATTCAACCAAAATACATTCACCTATGAGCAGTCAGAATACCCAACCCTTTCTCAAAACACCTCACAATCATCAACTCATCCCCAATCAGAGTTGGGGAAAAACACTAGAGCCCAGTGAAGCAAGAAAAATACTCTATCATTTCCATAGTTCCCTTATGGTTATTCATGAACTCCATGGTGTGATATTCCCTCAGAGTCTATGAGAGGAAGTGATTGTAGATGGTCATCTAGAAGTCTGCCCAGACTATACCCTAATAGCTCTTAGACTGAGATATGACGTCCCATCAGAAAATATTGGAGTCATATAAAACATAGGTATAGATCTTTAATATCCTATATTTGAGTGTCTCAATATGGTAGAAGATATATAACATCAATTCTAGACATTACTCAGTAGCGTGAGGTCCTCCATCCCTTAAGAAGGTGGGAAGATGTTGCAGTTCGATGTCACAAGTTAGCTCTACCATAAACGGTGCTGGCAAGGGAGAACCCTAAATAGACTACTTAATCCTAGTAAAAATACCACAAAAATGGGAATTGGAAACCAATGGAAGGTCATCAAGAGGTTCCTCAAGTTGTATTATAGGAGGTACCACAAGTGTTTCTGGAACCACCACCACTTGAGTGTTCTCATCGCCAGTCCCTTAGCATACAACATGAGGTTTTCAGGATAGAATATCTCTGAAATTTTAAAGTGGACTCCTCATATAAAATTTTAAAATGGATGGAGAAGTATTTAAGGAAATAAATAAGAAAAATGTAGTTATGAATCCCTACTATAAGCCCGAATCAACTTTTTTCTTTCTCCAATATCAAGGTCCAGATGATAGGAACACACATAAGGATCACCAAGAACATAAGAATCATATCCTACTTCCTATTTCTATGGTTATTCCCATGTTAAGGTTTTAAAATTATCATGTAGAGAGGCCATCCCATTTCAATGGTGGGTTTCATTTTAATTGTAGTATACATTTAATCCCCATTTAGTTTGGATGAATTGGGAGGATCACCATGCCAATTTATAAGCTCCCATAAAACTTATTGACTGGATATGGGAGTCCACTTTATCAGAACCATGACATGTTCCTTCATGATGTTTTGGAAAATATTTTCCTATATATATCCATTAAATAATTACAAGTAACAAAATAATTCATTTTAAAAATATGCAATGCATGATAAATATTAAATATAGAATGTCATAATGCATGATATTTTAGTCCTATTGTTCATATTATGATGGATGCTTCTAATATTCCCTCATATCATTAGGATGAAGCAATTGAAATCATAATTTTATTAACACCAATTTAAAGAAAAACATAAAACAAGTGTGTCACTCAATGGTGAAGTTGTATCAATTATAAATGGAATAATATATAGCTTCAATTTTCCATCACATGTAATATGGGTTTGCCTTGAACATGGGTTATCTATGTCAAAAAATTAGGTAAATTATAAATTCCAAATCCCTATTTTCCTATTTAAACCAAAACAATAAAAAATAGAAAAGGTCCTATGATACCACTTGGTAGCATCCTAACCTAGATCCCACATAATGGTACCCCTAGACGGTGGGCCACAAGATGTTTACTGCACCACCATGAATATCAGAGGATCTAGACTAGCAAAGAGAGCATAAGGTGTGTCTGTTGGGAGAATATTCACTAATAGATAAAAGTATGCACAATGGGAAATGATAGATAATAAATACTAGACGCATAAGTATAAGTAGATAGCATCAGAAATATGGGAATAAACCATGAAGTGTAATAGATTACTAGCATAAGAAGAATAGGAATGATAGACATAAAAATATCATTTCTATTCATAATTTGAGTATAGTGAGTTAGGGATATAATAATATACTTCATTTTGGAGAAATATAAAAAATGAAAAAACTAATAACAAAAACATCTCAATCATAGTATCAATCCTCTGCCCTGTTCTCTATACTGAAGTTGTAAATTAGTCATACATCAAAAATAGAACACTTCCCTTTATCCATACCTATGATCATAAAATATTCATGGATTCCAAGGGTAGACTGCACATGGTATGAGTTACAATATTTGTAGGCCGACATTAACTATGTCTAGGAAGATCTATTTTTTCAATAAATAAATGATAGTGTTCCATAATAACAAAAAATTCATGGAGATGAAATGATAAATAATAGACACCTCAGTCTAGGTTTCAGAATAGACCCTCGAACGATACCAACTAGTTAGACCAAAGACAAATGTATGAAAAAGGTACCAATGCATGTCATAATTTGTATTCCAGGTCTATTGTAAACAAATTGACTAAGTCATACTGAACCTAAGCTTGTTCTTTATTTTGGTGGTAAAATTTCAATGTCATAATTCAATCATGATTAAAATACAATAAGTCTTATCACATATAATATAGGAAAACAAGCCATCATATCCAATGGTGGAGTGGCTAGACCATCCGAGGAGATCAATATAGAATCCCTAGGGTACTTATAGGTGTATATAATAATACCTATTCCATCTAGTCTTTCCGATGCATCCCAAATGACATACGTTTTACTACTCATGATATGATGACTATGAGTTTGTACTATGTATCGCACATAGGGGTCCATGTATCACCCGAGGCATGAAGTATCCATCATGCCAATGGGTCCATCCTCGATTGATCCTGTAACACCCCGAGATTTTATGAGAAATATTAATTTTAATTTCTTTGATGTCTTTTTTTGTACGCTTCACCAAGATTAGCTTGCACTATATGCAACACCATATTAGGTTGTTGTATACAAAACACAATTCTTTTCTTGTTATGCACACAATTTCAAGTTCTTTCGAATAAAATTGATTTTACACAACACCAAGTATAGATTTTGATCAATGTATAATTGAACTATATTTTGAGTATGTTATATGCAGCACCAAAAGAAGATTTCCCTACATACAACCCTAACTTGGCTTTCATTACACGCAAGAGTAACCTTCCTTAATAGCGTGTGTTGTACGTAATACTGAATTTCACCAAACAATGATATGTTATAAAAATAGAATATAAAATAGCGGTTATGAATAGCAATACCCACTTTTTGAAATTTTAAAAATTTATCGTTCAAAATGGACTTCATTTTTGGATTCGGAATATCAAAATTAGACTAGGGTGAATTTTTGGTATTTTTCTGAAAACATTCAATTTGTGATGAATATTGAAAACACTGAGTTATTTGTTAAAACTAACTTTTTATTTAAATAATCATTTATTTTACATATTTTAGGTCAAAATAGATACATAATACCTATATAAGTTAAATGTAATCCTAATTTTAGATATATTGAACTTTTTACCGTCTTTACCCACCTCCTAGGAGCATTTGAAAATTTACATAAAACTTAATTTTACCACTTTTGTGAGTTGAATTTCAAAAATTCGAGAGACAGGGTTGATATCAGTAAGTAAAATGTGGTTCAATGAGATGAATATAATTTTTTGTGAATAGTAAATTTTAACTTTTATTTACCACGGTTAAATGTAAATAGGGTAATTAAGGGTAAAAATGATATTATTATTACCCTAAAACATGTCCTAATTCTATTGGATAAGAGTAATTAGACCAAAAAAATATTAGGAATAAACTATTACCCTTTAGGTCCACTTGGATTAGATTAGGACATTTATTATTATTTTATTTAAAGAGGATTTAAAATAGTTAAAATCAAAGTTTAATAACTAAAACATTTTTAATATAGAGTTATACATAAGACAAAATAGAATATAAATATTCATTATAAAGATAAAAATATTTCCTACATAATGGTATTTTCTTTATATTTTTTAGACATTAAATAATTTAATTTATTTATGACACAATGATGACACAGTAATTACCTTATTAATGAAATATTTACATAATTGATATTATAAATATACAAATAAATGTAATTTCAGAATTTTTATGAATTACACTAATTTTATAGGTTAATATAACATATTAGGGTTGGTTAGATGATTTTTTTCTAAGTAATAATGCTGTTAGGAATTTAGAAAAAAAAACAAAATACAAAATAGTTTCAAAATTGACATAAAAGAGCTTTTAAAACAAATATTATATTATTAATTGATATAATGGTCCTAAAAATCTATTGTTCGGCCAAAAGGCTTATATAATAATATATATGACATTAATGAACCAATTGGGGTTCGATTGGCAGTTTATAGTATGTTTATTAACCATATAGTGTAAGAATACAAGAAGACACGGTAAAAGTTAAATTATTTAACTTAGAGTTAAATCTTAATGATATGGTTAAAATAGTAACCTAAACTTGTATAGAACCTATTGGTTGAGAGTATTTCAACCATACCCAAACTAGCCTCAAAATAAGTCACTTTGAAGCCATTATAAACCGAATATGAATTTATTATAAAATAATATTTTATGTTTTTCCAGAGGTACCCATCTCCTCCCTTATAAAAGGGAACCTCCTCCCTCTCCTCCTTACACAACTTTGAGACTTCAAGATCTGCCAAACATTGAAAATTTATTATCTCCACTTCCATAGAATCATACTATAGGACCTTTTCTTCTTCAAAGACCATCTTTAGTGCCCTAAGAGGAGTTTTAGAAGAGGCACGTCAAAGAAGAGGTAATATCCTTTACCAATTATTTCAAATTCATTTCTTCTTCTACTTACTCTTATTTTCTTGTTTCATGAGAAAGTAATAACATCAGTATCACTCATACACTGTTATGTTATTATTAATATAAACCAACCCTATTTCACCTTCTACCCATCCTACGGAAAATGAAATCACCGTGCATGCATACGTACGGAATACCGTCTCCACGCCGTGGTGTAATCTGTTTTTCCACCACCACCTTACTTGGATGGGTATAATGGTGTAAAGAATAACTATATATGGTTATTATAACATCATAATAATTATGAGATATTATATTATCCACTCTAATTCCATTCAGTAATTATGGGAACGATATCATCGCTCTTGCGTACGTACGGATTACCGTCTCCACGACGTGATGAGATTGATTCTCCATGTTAACCATTCAAGAATTATTATAAAGTATATAATGAATAATAATGATGTATATGACATAATAATTCTACTGGATATATATATATATATATATATGTATATATTTCATCTAATTACTTCCATTCAAGTCAATAAGGAAAGGAAAACAGCATTCATGCGTACGTACGGCCTACCGTCTCCATGAACGGTGTGTTTCATTTCATTTATCTATCTATTATATATATATATATATAGTATATATATGATATATAAATCATGTTTTACATTCTTGAAGTAAGTAAATAATTTTATAAATAACAATAATATCATGAACAACAATTCCAAACATGTACGATAAATGAAACGATTTTACCCAAAACACTACTTTAACATGGAATTGACTAAAGAACGGGTAATATAAAGTCATAAGTGAATACTTTATGATATCATAAATATTATTATGGTTATTTTACTAGTTAATAATATGTTTAAACCCACTATACAGGAGTCTCAGACACATATAGAAGAAATTGGACATAAGGTAAGGGATAATTTTACATTCTCATTTTTAATCCGAGATTGCTTATACGTAAGTATTTTCTGGGGTTATATTTTTCATCCATGTCCATAAAAATGTTTTTCATAAAGTGTTTAATATTCTTCCATGTATGTTTAAAGTCATGTTTACACCTCTTTGACTTTTACATTGTGTTATGGAAGGAATCTTTCTTTTGTTTACCATACGAGGATCATTTTAACTTTTTTGGCAAAAGTACTAGGAGAGTGTTTTTTTAACTTATACGGCATGAGCGAATTTTTATAGTTTCATAATACCTTTTAATCAAAGAGATTACTCAATAGGATTTCATGGTTATTTTCAATAAAATATTTTTCTTTTAAAATTGTTTGGTATTTGTGAAAAGAAAATTATTTTGAAGAAGAAAGGATATTTTCCTCCGTAATACATTTCAAGTGTTTTATAAAAACTCTTTTTCATATAAGATTAAATTATTTAGCATTTTTATGTTTCAAGTATAATTTTTCTATTATTTACATGGTTTGATTTTTTTATGAAATTATATCCATTTTTTATATGGATTATGTCACGATGAGATGATGTTTATGAAACCCATATTATTTTTTGGGTTATGATGAATGATTTATGTTTATTTTGTGGCACAAGTAAGAATGATTACATTATGAGATTGGTGGGAACTATATCTCCCTCCAATTCATGGGTTAAAGATTTATATCTCATGATATAGACATGGCTGGAACGGAAAGTTAATCCAGTTCAGTGATACAGGATTGGAACGAGGAGTGAACTCGATTCAGTAAGGGACTTTGTCCACTTTTATGGCTTTGGAAGCAATGCCTTGGATACTATAGAAATCATATCATCTGCTTAATGGTTTTCCAAAATTACATGTTTTATTCCCATCCTATTTTATCATGATTAATGTTCCTTGATGATTTGTGCCTTACGTACGACCATGTTTTATGTCATTGCTCAAGATTTAGATGTTTAAACTTTATATTCGTGTTTTTAAGATCAAATGTATATTGTTTGTTTTATTTTCTCCATGCTTACCCTTACAGAGAATTTGAGCTCACCCTTTTTATGTTTTCCTTTCCCCAGGATATAAATAAAGTTTTTAGGTAAGAAAAAAAGGGGAAGATCTTTATGGGAGATGTTTAAGATCTTTCACAATGATTAGAAGATTATGTTCTGAGTTTCCAAAGAAAATAAACTATTATGGTCCATGGGTGTCTGTTCTTGTTATGTATTAAGTATTCTGCAGAAGTAATGAAATGTCCTTGTACGTCATGCTTTGGGTCTCTACAGTTGGTATCAGAGGAAAGGTTTAGTTAACCTTTGGAAACTAGGATTTGAAAACTTTAGTGAGATCCCTAGAGATATTTCTAAGGTATGACTAGGGATGTCTCTAAGGTTAACTATAAGTATAGGTTATAGTCCTAGACTTACTGTAACAACCTTATAATTAAACCTAAAATGTTATATATTGAAGGTAATCTACATTTATTATGTTGTTTTCCTAGCATGAGTTTTCCATATCACACTATTCTTTTTGGGTTTTAGACGATGGATGGAACCTGAAGGAACTGTGTTGATCAATGTAATAGACAATGCAATTATTTTCCCCCTGAAAAAACCAATGTTATGAGAGATGGAGTGAAAAATATTATTGCTATACTTACACAATCTATGAGTCATTCTAGACTTCCAAATGAGCAGAGAAGGGAACAATATTCTATTGAGTCCTTCACGAGGCAATGCCCATCTTCTTTCAGTGGGTCTTCTGATCCACTTGTTTCTGAACAATGGATCAGTACCATTGAAAAGATATTTTCCCTACTTCGCTGTTTGAAACATGAAAAAGTCATTCTGGTTATTTACTATTTAGATGGTGAAACAGACCAGTGGTGGCCTCTAATTAAGAATACGAGGACCAAGATGAAATTGAATCCATGGAATGGGATGAGTTCAAGAACTTATTTTTCAATAAGTACTTCCCATGTATTTTTCGAAAAAAGATGGAAATGGAGTTCCTTGAGCTTAAGAAAAAAGATGAAGAATCTATTGGTATATACAAGGCGAATTTTACAAGGCTTGCAAGGTATGCATCTGGATTTATCATCCAACCTGAAAGTAAAGTTGATCGATTATTCGTTGTATTAAAACCAAGTCTTCCAAGGGCATTAGCTATAAGAGACTTTAATAGATATGAATAAATTGTGCATTGTGCTATCAAGGTAGAACTAGAAGTTGGTGTTACATATTAATCTCATGTTTTTGAAAAAAAAAACGAAAGATGGAGTTGAAGGAAAAATCTCAGAACAATGGTGAAAAGAAGGTGAATGTTTCTTTATGCTCAAAGTGTGGAAAGAAGCATGGTGGAGATTGTCTAAAAGGTACTAGAAAATGTTTCAAGTGTGGAAAAGAAGGTCATTGAGCGGTTGAGTTCTGAAATAATGGGAAAGAGGTTTCAAATGACGTGAATAGAGAATAGACTATAGAGAACACTCCACCAACACTTCAATGCTTCAAGTGCAAGGAAATGGGGAATTATGCAAATAAATTCCCTAATCCAAGGGTTAATGATGATCGACGTGAGCAACCTCTTAAGTCAAAGGACAAAGGTAAGTCACATGCATTCACTATTTGTGATGTTGGGTATGAAAATGATATTGTGGAATGATTAAGTATTTATGTAATGGGATTTCAAAAGACTATCATGGAATCTCATTTATAGTATCCTTGAATTTTGGAATATCTATGTATTGATTTTCAATAATTGTATACTACCGGTAACCATGAAAAGTGATTGAAATATTTTTGGAAAGCAGATGATATGCGCATAATGAAGGGATAAAGATAAAATGAAATGTTTGATAGTATTAATGTGCTCATGAATGATATAAGGACAAAGTTATATCATGGTTTGAGTATATAGAAATTTTGGGATTTTGGTATGTGGAAAGAGTTAACTTTTGATAGCATTCATGTTTTCACTAATGTTCAATGGGTATTCATTTTTCAATAGAATACATGATTAAGGTATTCACATGTTTGGAATGTGACCAACAAGATATATCTTATGATATATGGGGGATAAATGAAGGTATTCACATGCTTGGTTGATAAAATTTCTAGTAATCGTTTCTTTTATACTATGAGATTGGATAGAAGTATTTTGGATAAGCCTAAAGATTTGAAATGAATTATGTTAGACATAAGATAATATTATTTAAGGATAGAAACTTTTTTCGATATTATTTCTGCAATTTTATAATAGTGTAGTTTTAGAAAAAGGACAACCTGTAAGATGGGCGACAACCCGTCGCGTCGGATAAGGTTGCGGGAATCGTACCCACAACCGAAGTGCGGAAAGCCTTTATCACCTACCACTAGCCTACAGGAAGTCCCTGGTTAGTAGAAACTAGTTTTATTTTATTAAGAGGTATGATATATGAAGTATAAGTCCATTTTTGAAACCATATACGATTAATGTCACCATAAGATGGACTCATGTTTATTACCTTTGCTAACATTATGTTTAAGATAGATGGAATGACCTATCATTCTATCGCATGATCTACTAAAACTTCACAGAAGACAAATTCAACTTCATTTCGTTAAGATATAAAATGGAAATTGTTCAAGGCACAAACCATATTGAGATTGTACCAAAATCAAGAAAGTATTTATTTTAATTCAAAAATTCCTCAAAATTAGGGAAATGATCTTGAAAACCAAAAATGTTGTCCTAGATGGTACCTTAGATCATCACAGATTTATGGATTTGTGATTGTTGGATTTTTTATAGCCATGTTATCTACCACTCTCCGTCAAAACATGATTGTCAGATTTCTATTCCATATCCATATTTTCACCTATGTTATTCTATGTAGAAACACAGTGATGAGTTAATTTGGGAAACCACTACATTTCATACATTGGTTTTTAAAATTATGTTTTAGTATTCATTTTTACGATGGGGGTTTTTTTGAATTTAACTTTCAAGTAGTAAACCATTTATAACCCCGACGAATTTTGAGGGAGAAATTCCTTTTAACGGGGGTAGAATGTAACGCCCTGAGATTTTATGAGAAATATTATTTTTAATTTCTTTGATGTCTTTTTTTGTATACTTCACCAAGATTATCTTGCACTATATGCAACACCGTATTAGCTTGTAGTATACGAAACACTATTCTTGGATTGTGATGCACACAATTTCAAGTTCTTTCGAATAAAATTCATTTTACACAAAACCAAGTATAGGTTTTGATCAATGTATAATTGAACTATATTTTGAGTATGTTATACGCAACACCAAAGAAAGATTTCCCTAGACGTAACCCTAACACGGCTTGCATTACACGCAAGAGTGACCTTCCTCAATAGCGCGGGTTGTACGCAATACTGAGTTTCACTAAACAATGATATGTTATTAAAATATTATATAAAATATCCCTTATGAATATTAATACCCACTTTTTGAAATTTTATAAATGTTATCTTTCAAAATGGCCTTCATTTTTGGATTCGGAATATCAAAATTAGCCTAGGGTGATTTTTTGGTATTTTTCTAAAAACTTTCAATTTTTGATGAATAGTAAAAACACTGAGTTATTGGTTAAAACTGACTTTTAATTTAAATAATCATTTATTTTAGGTCAAAATAGATACATAATACCTATATAAGTTCAATGTAATCATAATTTTAGATATATTGAACTTTTTTCTGTCTTTACCCACCTCCTAGGAGTATTTGCAAATTTACATAAAACATAATTTTACCACTTCTGTGAGTGGAATTTCAAAACTCCGAGAGACACAGTTGATATCAGTAAGTAAAATCTGGTTCAATTAGATGAAAATAATTTCTATTGAATAGTAACTTTTAACTTTTATTTACCACGTTTAAAAGTAAATAGGGAAATTAAGGGTAAAAATAATATTATTATTACCCTAACACATGTCCTAATTCAATTGGATATGCTTAATTCAACCAAAAAAAATATTAGGAATAAAAATTAACCTTTAGGTCCACTTGGATTATATTAAGACATTTATTATTATTTTATTTAATGAAGAGTTAAAATAGTTAAAATCAATGTTTAATAACTAAAACATTTTTAAAATAGGGTTATACATAAGATAAATTTGACTATAAATATTCATTAGAAAGATAAATGGATTTACTAAATAATGGTATTTTATTTATAGTTTTTGACATTAAATAATTTATTGTATTTATGACACAATGATGATGCAGTAATTACCTTATTAATGAAATATTATCATAATTGATATTATAAATACCCAAATAAATGTAACTTTAGACTTTTTATGAATTACACTAATTTTATAGGTTAATATAACATATTAGGGTTGGTTAGATGAATTGTTTTGATGTAATAGTGTTGTTATGAATTTAGAAAAAAAACCAGATAGTGTCAAAATTGACAGAAAAGAGTTTTTAAAACAAATATTATATTATTAATTGATATAATGGTACTAAAAATATAAGGTTAGGACAAAAGGCTTATATAATAATATGTATGATATTAAAGAACTAATTGGGGTTCGATTGGTAGTTTATAGTAATTTTATTAACCATATAGTGTAAGAATACAAGAAGACACGGTAAAAGTTAAATTATTTAACTTAGAGTTAAATCTAAATTATAGTGCTAAAATGGTAACCTAAACTTGTCTAAAACCTATTGGTTGAGATGATTTCGACCCAGCCACACCCTATCTTTAAAATAAGTCACTTTGGAGCAATTATAAACCGAATATGAATTTATTATAAAATAATATTTTAAGTTTTTCCAAAGGTTCCCCTCTCCTCCCTTATAAAAGGGAACCTCCTCTATTGACTCCTCACACAACATTGAGCCTTCAAGCTCAGAAAATACCTGAAAATATATCTTCTACACTTTCCTAGAAACATACTGGAGGTCCAAGTATTCTTCAAAGACCATCTTTAGTGCCCTAAGAGGAGGTTTAGATGAGGCGTGTCAAAGAAGAGGTAATATCCTTTATCGATTCTTTCAAATTCATTTCTTCTTTTACTTACTCTTCTTTTGCTGTTTCATGATAAAGTTATAACATCAGTATCGATCATATAATGTTATGTTATTATAAATACGAACCAACCCTATTTCACCTTCTATCGATCCTATGGAAAACGAAATCACCGCACGTGCGTACGTACAGAATTCCATCTCGACGCCGTTGTGTAATATGTTTTTCCACCACCACCTTACTTGGATGGGTATAATGGTGTAAATAATAACTATATATGGTTATTATAACATCATACTAATTCTGAGATATTATATCAGCCACTCCAATTCCATTCAGTAATTATGGGAACGATATCATCGCTCGTGAGTACTTAAGGATTACCATCTCCACGACGCGATGAGATTCATTCTCCATGTTTACCATTCAAGAATAATTATAAAGTATATATAATGAATAATAATGATATTTATGACATAATAATTCTAATGGATTTATGTATATATATATTTCATCTACTTTCTTCCATTCAATCCAATAAGGAAAGGAAAACAGCGTTCATGCGTACGTACGGCCTACCGTCTCCATGAATGGTGTGTTTCATTTCATTTATCTATCTATTATATATATATATATATACTGAATATATATGATATATAAATCATGTTTTACATTATGGAAGTAAATAAATAATAGTAATAATTATATCAATAACCATAAGTCCAAACACGTAGGATAAATGAAACAATTTTATCCAAAATGCTGCTTTAACATGGAATTGACAAAAGAACTCGTGTTACAAAGTCATAAGGGAATCATATATGATATCATAAATATTATTATGGTTCTGTTACAAGTTAATAATATGTTTAAACCAACTATATAGGACTCTCGAACAGATATGGAAGAAATTGGACATAAGGTAAGGGATAATTTTGCAATCTCATTTTTAATATGAGATTGCTTATACCAAAGTATTTACTGGGGTTATATTTTTCATCCATGCCCATAAAAATGTTTTTCATAAAGT
Organism: Viscum album; assembly: GCA_963277665.1. Taxonomy (NCBI): domain Eukaryota; kingdom Viridiplantae; phylum Streptophyta; class Magnoliopsida; order Santalales; family Viscaceae; genus Viscum; species Viscum album. The sequence continues at coordinate 1,190,805,928 of OY728158.1, read as the reverse complement.
GTTTAATATTCTTCCAGGAATTTCTAAAGTCATTTTTACCCCTCTTTGACTTTTACACTGTGTTATGGAAGGAATCTTTCTTTTGTTTACCATACGAGGAACTTTTTGAATTTTCCGGGAAATGTACGAGGAGAATGTTTTTTTATCTTATACGACATGAGAGGATTTTTGCAGTTTCATAATGACTTTTCATCATGAACCTTACTCTAAAATATTTCTTGGTTATTTTCAATAAAATCCTTTTATTTTAAAATTGTGTGGCATTTTTTGAAAAGAAAATGATTTTGAAGAAGAAAGGATATTTTCATCAGGAATTCATTTCAAGTGTTTTATCAAAATATTTTCCATATAAGATGACATTATTTAGATTTTTTATGTTTCATGTATAATATATCTATTATTTACATGGTTTTATTTTTTTTATGAAACGATATCCATTTTTTGAAATGGATTATGTCACGATGAGATGATGTTTATGAAACACATTTTATTCCTTGGGTTATGATGAATGATTTATGTTTATTTTGTGTCACAAGTAAGAATGATTTCATTATGAGATGGGTGGGACCTATATCTCCCTTCAATCCATTGGGTAAAGATTTATATCTCATGAGATAGAAATGGCTGGAATGACAAGTTAATCCGGTTTAGTGATACAAGACTGGAATGAGGATTGAACTCAATTCAGTAAGGGACTTTGTCCACCATGATGGTCTTAGCAGTAATTCCTTGGCTACTATGGAAATCATATCATGTGCTTAATGGTTTTCCACAATTACATGTTTTATTCCCATGATATTTTATCATGATTAATTTTTATGATGATTTATGCCTTACGTACTGCCATGTACTATGTCATTGCTCAAGATTTATATGTTTAAACTTTATATTCATGTTCTTAAGATCAAATTTATATGGTTTTTTTATTTTCTCCATGCTTACCATTACTGAGCATTTGAGCTCACCGTTTTTATGTTTTTCTTTCCCCAGGATATAAAGAAAGTTTTTAGGTAAGAAAAAAAGGGGACGATCTTTATGGGAGATGTTGAAGATCTTTCACCATAATTATAAGATTATGTTCCGAGTTTACAAAGACACTAAACTATTACAGTCCTCGGGTGTCTATTATTGTTATGTATTAAGTATTCCGTAGAAGTAATGAAATGTCCATGTACGTCAAGATTTGGGTATCTATTGATCCCATAGGGAATTGGGGTCACTGAAGATTATTTAAAATCAACCCAGAGAGACCGTACATGGAAAACCAATCTGTCACTCCCGATGTGTCAATTGAATCTAATCGAACATGACAAGTCCATCCTCAACATCCTTAAAATGTAACTCATGTTCTCTCCAGTCCTAGAGTGGGTGAATCATGGTTTTCAAAGAACACATCCCAATAAAAATAATATATATAACCACATGTCATAAAATGGCATGGAAGTATCACAAGCTAACAACTAACCAATTCATACAATTCAAGACATCAACCAAGGTGCAAAGAAATTTAGAGCAAGGCACTGAGCATAGATTAATATATTCTATTAGAAACAAGGTACATGAAATAATATAAATGTATAGAAGTGATCATTAAATAAAAATACTAATCCAATAAATATTCATAAGAAAGTAATCCTTGAAAAATAGTATGAAAATAAGCATCAAGCTGTGAGGGGGAAACTCAAGGCATGCCAATTTATCTCGAACCAAATTATTGAATTACAACAACTAACCAAGGCGAAACCAACACACAAACATGGTGTTTAACCATTTAAATCGTGGTAAAATTTCAATTAAAAGTAGGCATACCCAAATCGGTGGTAAATAAAAATGATAAATACCCTTTTTTGGTTTTTTCAGGAAGGAATGGTCACACATGACTTGAATAACTCGTTGAATTAATTCATTAAACATTTTTGAAGCATCACTAGAAGGTTCTGGGGTGAGGAAAGATAAATCACTATTTAAAAAACGATGAAATGGTCGATAAATTCCTAGACCTCCTACATCAACATAGTATCACACCACTTGTCTGTTTTCGAGGCTAGATTTGACCTATAATGGAAGAAATCAATGGTTTTTTCAAACACCCTAGAAATAGAGAAAAAAGAGTCACACCTAAATAGGGAAAATAATTGAAGTGGAATGATGAAATAGATGTAGGAGGATGTGATATATTTTGAAGGGATATCCATTTCTTCTACCAATTAAGGATTTATTGAATGATTGAGGGAAAAACCACAATCATTATAAAGGGGAAAGAAGGAGCTCACATGAAACACACCAAATTTTTTATAGAAACTTTTTTCGAATAAATAAAAATTTTATTTATGAATTGCAATGAACTAAGTCAAAAATTAATTTCAAATATAACATTTAATTCATGTATATTATATGTAATATCTACTTGGCATACATTACATGTAACAATGACTTGGAATACGTTATAGGAAACCCCGATGTTTTTACGAAACATTATTTTATTGTTATAATTATTTAAAAGAGGTAATTATAACCTAGATTCTAAACATAGTAATATGAATAGTAATAAATAATATTAAAAAAATTATAATGTTTTTATTTAAATAAAACATATTTATAAAAAAATATATTATTTTTGGTAAATTCTTTATATGTTAAAAAAAATATTTTGTCAAATAAACTACTTTTCATGTCCTTCTATGAGAAACAATAAAATTAATTTTAGAAAAATTTAGAAACTGAATTTAATAAAATAAAATTAATTTTTTATTTATAATTTTAAAATTATCTTAGGGATAATTTTTGAGAATTTTATGGGAAAGTTCATTTTTTGATTAATAGTGAAAAATACCATACTTTAATTCAAAAAAAAAATTTCATATAATTTATTTATAATGTTAATTTATATTTTCATTTTTTAAAAGTTTAATTAGATTTATATTTTATCAATTAATCCAATATAGGTAATTATAACCAATTTCACATTGATATTGGATATAAAAACTGAGGAAACTTTTGAACATTTTTAGTTCAAAATCCCGCATTGTCGACCCAACTGAGGGATTAATTTAAATTTAATTTCATCCAATTATGTGAAAATAATTTGGAAAAAGGGATTCCGTATTTTTAATCATAATAATTTTTAATTCTTAATATTTTCAACTTGTTCTTTGATGCAATTTTTTTTTGAAAAAGATAAAAATTAATTACATCGATTAAGGTTAAATTAAGCTTAATGTTGGACTAAACCATAAAATTAAGGCCAAAAACACCTATAAACTAGAAAAATATCAATTGGATGGCCATATTTCGACCCTATATTCCATTGGATCGTTATTGGATACCCATTCAATATTTAATACGTGGGTTGGATTCTCTCGTCAATTATTTACAAGAGTGACACTCCTCCCTCCCTATAAAAAACCTTCATTTATCCCTATTATTCACAACTCTAAACACTATTATAATCAGAAAATATATTACTAATACACTCAAAAAAATCCCTTATTTCATCTATAAACCTCCCCTTAGGGAATAATGTTATCCAAGGAAGCCTTTTGGCACAAACAAAAAGGAGTTAACAGATTAAGAAGTAACCTCTTCTCTCAAGCTCCTTTCGTTTATTTTATTTCTCCACCTCTCCAATATCATTATTCCATTATTGTATAAAAAAATAAATATCCTAAATATAATAGTATTTTTTAAGGTTTCAACCTACGCTTACACACACCTCCATCTAATGGGTAACAAACATAATGTTTACTTGTACGATGAACTACTGCCTCACTAAATGATGATAGTTAATTTTTCTCCTTTTCTCCATATCATGGTGGAAATTATGATTTAAAATCAGAGTATTTTATATATTATATTTATTATTTGTTTAAATTTTTTATTCATTTTATAGAATATATCTTTTTTTTACATTCTATTTGGTGTAAATATTATAATTTTGTTTGTGGAAGTGTGGACTACCGCCCCCTTAAAGAAATGTGATTCGTTCACACACTACATAGAATTTATTAAGGGTGATTTTAGTAAACTTATATGATAAATATAATATTATAATGTTACTTTAATGATATTATGTACATATATACATATATTTCATTTTCTTTCTTTCGTTCGATACAGTAATAAAAACAAAAACAATGTTCATGCGTACGTATGACTTACCATCTCCATGAACGGTCTATTCCATTTCATAATTATATATACTATAGATTATTATAATAAAAATATAATAAATATAAATTATATTTATATAATGTTTTAAATTCTATAATTGTGATATTAGTATATGGACCCAAGATATATCAAATTAAGACACATGCAATTAACATAGCAAATATTATCCCAAGTGAAACCTTAACATAGGATGGTTAACAAGTAGATAATATAAGGTAATGACAAAACCATATATGGGATTATATATAAGAATATTGTTCTTTAAATTATGTATAATAAATTTATATTTATTATATAGGTTTTTTTAATGAGGAAGATGAGAGTAAATACACAGGGTAAATGGAATTTCATCTCACTTTTTATTTCTATGAGATGCATTCTTTATTAACCAACCATTACTTTTATGTGGTGTGTATAATTCCCATGGATGTATTATAATATTTTCCACATATTTTTATGGGTATTTACATATCCATTTTATTATCTTTAATTCATGGGGTTTAAGTTTCAAGATTTACCAAACTGGTAAAATGGTTTTGTTTTAATTTTATTTCTTTGAGAATCATGTTTTTTATGCACCTAAATTTTTTCCTAAGGTGAATATAATTACAATTTACATGTTATATCATGAATCTAATTTTTTTATGATGATAGTTTATGCTTCATTAAATTTACATTTCTTACATAGAGAGTATGATCCCAAGTAAACAAGTGGTAAGAGTTTTTTTAGAAACAACCTCAATGTTTTTCAAGATTATTAATAATTATGATTCGTTTATAGAATCTTATGATCTATCTCTCTAGAAAACTCATGAGTTTAATTATAATCTGTTTATTCAATATATATCTATGTATTAGTACCATTTTTCAACTCTTTTGTACTTATGATAAATAATATGATGTTTTGAAGAAAAATATGAACTTATCTCCCTCTTCGGTCGAAACATATTTTGTTTCCGAAACTATGTTTTAAAAAATTTGTTTTAATTTTTTTTTATCTTTTTCAAAGCTTACAATATGAGTTTTCAAATCTATTTTCAAATAAAATGGTTTTCAAAATGAATTATGTTTTATAAATTATTTTTCATTGTAGAAAGGATATTTTCTTCAATAAATGTTTTTAAAAGATATTTCAAAATTATTTACCATTTATGATAACCTACATTGATGTTACTCATGAATTTTTGGGAAATTATTCAATGTTTCTATTCATATTCTTTCTATTAATGGATTAGTTTTTTATGGAATGTTTTTTCTGAAACCCATTTTTTTCATGAATTATATTCTTTTAGAACCCATTTATTTTCATGGGTTATTATATTGATGAAATGGTTATTGAAACCAATATATTTTTCCACAAGTTATGATATAATCACAAATTTATGATACCCATTTCATTTCGTGGGTTATTATATCATTTTGTATGATCTTGGGTAACATGTATATATGATTCCATTATTATATGGGGGGGACCTATATCTCCAATGTATTGGGTAAATATTTATATCTTATGAGATAGACTAAGATGGTCTTGGGAGTGAACCTTGACTAATAATATAGCCATTATAGTGATCCATGACTTAAACGGTGGTATATGGAATGAACTCATTATACTAAGATGAAATAGGAGTGAACCATGACAATTAAGATAGTTTGGGAAGTGAAACCATACTACCAATATGGTCTTGGAAGTGATGATTTGTCTACTATGGAAATCATATTATATTCTTATGCATCTTCCATAATTTCATGTTTTATTACTATGTTATGATCTCATGTCTTATGTTGCTTATTTCCTTATGATTTATTTATTATGAACTTCCAATATTTAATCCATGATTCATTTATATAATCTTAGATATATAGGGTATGATATTTTATTTCCAGGATCAAGTTCCCATACCCTTATGCTCATGATTATTATTATATATCTTCTTTATTTTCCCTAATTGGGAATTTTATATCACCATAGTTTTTGTTTCCTTCCCAGGTTATGAAGATATGTTTTATATCTAATGTGTATAATAAGGTTCTAGACAAGAAGAACCTAGTGGGAGATAATTTAGCTCACTTTTGTATCTATGTTTATGTATCTATATTTACAAAGGAAGTAGATTGGTATGGTATTTGGGCGTATATTTGTATAATGTTTTGGTTATTCAATAAAAGTTATGTAATGTTAAATTAGGAAAAAAAGAGGGTCACTATAGTTGGTTTTAGAGAAAAGGAATACATTAACCTTTGGAATCTATGATGCGAAAACCTTAGTGAGAACCCTAAGGACATGTCTAGTGATAATTCTAAGGATAAGACAGGTATATTAAAATGTCATGAAGTTTTGGTAGAGGGTAAAGTGAGTGTATTCCAAGAAATAAATCCCTATCTAGATACTAAAAGTGGATGTGGTTCAAGAACATATGTACATAAGGGTAACAACTATGAAAAATTGTTATGTGCTAACTCTGGGTAATAAAGTACATGAAAATGGGCCTTGATACACACCTATTTTGAAACTCCCAGGGGATATGCTTTGGAAATTTTAAAACTCTTTACAAACCATAATGAAGGATTTAAATAGAAGTTTACTTTGAATAACCAAGGATAAACCAAAGGTGACATAAATTAAGTAATATTTCATGATTTATACATTATATAAGTGAGTTTTCATGATTATGCGGTTACTCACTATGATTAGAATTTCTCAATCTATGATTTTGGGTTTTTTTCAATGGTTTAATCCTAAAGTAACCTCATTAATTATGATTGTGATGAACAATGAAATGATTTTCCTCCTGAGAAAATGAATGACATGCGAGATGGAATGAAAAACCTCATTTCTATGATCACACATGTTTCTAAAACTATGAATCATAGTGGACATACATATGAAAAAATATAGAACCACATTATAATGAGTCTTTCATGATACAACATCCACTTTATTTTAGAGGTACTTTTCATCCACTTGTTTTTGAGAAATGGATGAGTACTAATGAAAAAAATTACCCATTTTTCTGTGTGCAGAGCATGAGAAAGTCATCATAGTTATTTATTGGTTAGAAGGCGAAGAAAATAGGTAGTTGAATGTATTCCATAATAATATGAAACAAGATGAGATTTAATCTATTAATTGGGATGAGTTCAAAAACATATTTTTTAATAAGTAATTTCTTAATATTGTTTATAAAAAGACGATGAAAGTGTTCATTGATTTGAAGTAAAGGTATAATTAATCTACTAGTAACTATGAGTAAACTTTATTGAGACTTGATAGGTACGCTTGAAGAATTATCAACCATCCTGAAAGAAAATTTAATGGGTTCTTTAGTGGCTTAAAACCAAGTCTCAGATGGGGGTTGTCTATAAGAGACATTAGTAGCTATGGAGAGATTGTACATTGTATAATAATGGTTGAAATAGAAGTTAGAGACATGTATCAATCTCAAGGTTTTTACAATAAGAGGAATATGGAGTTTAAAGGAAAATCCGAAAACCATGATAAAAATAAAACGAGTATCCCTTTATGCTAAAGGTGTGGGAAGAATCATGGAGGAAATTTCCTTAATGGGTCTAAATTTTTTTAAGTGTGGAAGGGAAGTCAATATTTCATTTGATTTATAATGTGATGTGAAGAAGTCAGATAACATTGAGAAAGGAGAAAAGTGTCACAGAATTCACCCCCAGAGTTAGTGTAACAATTGTAAGGAGAAGAGGAATTATTCTAACCACTTCCAAAATCCAGTGACTGGTGATGATGATCGACATAAACAACCTCTTAATCCAAGGTAAAAGGAAAAATCTCATGAAATATCTATTTATAATGAAGTGTCGATAAAAAAGTGATGAAAGGTACACTTACTATCCCCTCTAGAAATTCTAATGTCATATTTTATGTGGAATTAGAAATGTAAACCCCTAATGGTACATGATTTCATCTGAATTATATGATTCCCCTTCAGTTAAAGTTTGTGGGACTGTTCTTCCTTAAAATCTTTTCATTATTTATTTAGTTCAATTTTATGTCATGTTTGGTATGTATTATATTTCCCTATATAAAAACCACATCAATTTTCTTGGAAGGTAAGTTATGTTGGATATTTCAAACCCTCCTATGATCATCCATCAATGTGATGATAAGTATGAGCTTCCTATGGAGGTTAAATCCAGTGTATGGGTATTAATACCCCTACATAAGGTCTATGTATATCAAATGTTTTGGGAGAAAATCAATATCTATGATAGGACCATTTTTTGGGAATTTGTGATATCTTTCAAGAAGATTTTCCTAGACTTCCACCAAAATGTGAAGTTGAGTTCTCAATAGAACTCATACATGGTTCCACACCAATTTCAAATAATCCTTAAAGAATGGATCCAATTTAGTTGTAGGAATTTAATAAGTAACTCCAATAAAACCTAGATAAGGGATTCATTCATACAGGTGTGTCACCTTTGGTGCACTGGTTCTTTTTGTGAAAAAGAAAGACAGATCATTGTGACTCTGCATTGATTATCGGTAGTTGAAAAAGATCATGATCATGAATAATTATCCTATATAACATATTGATAACTTATTTTATCAACTACATGGAGATCAATATATTTTCAAGATTAACCTTTGTTCTGGATATCATCAATCGATGGTCAAGAAAGAGGATATACCCAAGATGACACTCCGTACAATGTATAGACAATATGAATATATAGTGATGTCATTTAGTCTTACTAATGAACATTCTATCTTCATGGATTTAATGAATAGTGTATTTATAGATTATTTCTATTAGTTTATGGTATTATTTATAGATGATATTATTATCAATTCAATGATTAAGGAAGATCATGAAGATCACATGAGAATTGTACTAAAGACCCAAAGGAAGGAGAAGAAATATGAAAAATTGAAAAAGTGTGATTTTTTCCTATAAAAGGTTTCATTTTTGGGCCACACAATCTCAAGAGATGTTATAACGGTAGATCCACTTAAGATGGAGGCAATTAAATATAGTCTTAGACCATAAACGGTGACTGAGATCCATAGAATACTTGGTTTACATGGATATTATTGAAGGTTTGTTGAGAATCTCTCATGAATATCTAATCTTCTGAACAAGTTAACTCAGACGGCTTTCAAATTCCTCTGGATAGATGAATGTGAAGAAAATTTCAAGGAATTGATGTGAAAGTTAATTAGTTAACTACTTCATACATTACCCTATAGTGGAGATGAGTTTTTAATCTTTATAGATGAATCCAAAAAATGGATTGGTATGTGTTCTTATGTAGAATAACATGGTTATTTCTTATACTGCACAATTGTGGAAGATTCATGTACAAAATTACCCAAATCATCATTTGGAGTTAACTATGGTAATTTTTGAATTAATTTTATGGAGGTTTTATCTTTCTGGATAAAAGTGTGATATATATAATGGTCATAAAAGTCTAAATATATATAGTCACATAGAATTTTTTGATCTTGAGAAAGAAAATAATGTTAGAGTTGATAAAGGATTATAACTCCTCAATATATTACCAAATTGGGAATGAAAATGAGGTTACTGGTGCTTTTATTTGAAACGATCATTCTAGCTTATCCATGACGAGGATAAAAAAAGATCAAATATTTCTATATTTTCCAAGGATGGATCTATAAATATTTAAGGAGGGGGGAAATATTTTCTTTATAAAATGAATGTTCGAACCACTATCTATGTGAATATTAAAGAGGTGTAGAAGAAACATTAAGAGCAGAAAAATAAGGTCAAAAATGTTCTTGAGTTTAATCATGACCAGGATGGAATGATTAGGCTAAAAAACCATGTCTTTGTTCCTTCCATGACAGATTTGAAGGATATATTAGGGGAAGATCATAGATCTTCCTTCTATATTCATACATGAATTAAAAAGATGTATAGATACTTGAATGAATACATCTGGTTTGATGGCCTGGATAATGTTATCGTAGAGTTTGTATCTCAGTGTTGGTATGCCTGCTGGTTAAGGCTGAAAGATAAAATTCAAAGGGGAAATTGCATCCACTACACATACCATAATGGAAATGAGAGAACATCACTATGGATTTTTTTATTGGACTACCCAAAACCTCCAGAGGGTTTAATTCTATCTGGGTGGAAGTCGATCAACTTATGAAGTAATAAGACTTCATCACTATTAGATAAGACTTCCCTCTAGATATCTTTCTCTATTATACATTAAAGTTTTGTTAAGTATTCATGGATTAAATACTTATATTGTATCATATTGAGATACAAGTTTTACCACAAATTCATAGAGAAGTCTTTTGAAAGAACATAATACAAAATTTAGTTTCATCAGTTCATGTCATCCTCAGACATACAATTTGATTGAAATAACCATTTAAAACCTAGAGGATATGTTGAGACCTTTTTCTCTATATTTAAAAGGTTGTTGGGATTAACACATTTCTATAGTTGAGATTTCTTATGATAATATATTTCACCCAAGCATTCAGATGGAACCTTATGAAGACCTATATTGGAAGAAATGTAGAGCTCTAACATGCTAGGATGTAGTTGTAGAAAGAAAGCTATTGGGACATAAGCATACTGATGAAATGATCAAGAATGATAGAACCATCAGGAAACATATGAAATCAGATCAAAGATGGAAGAAAAGTTATTCTAATAAAAATTGGCATGATCTTGAATTTGATGTTGGTGAAAATTTGTTTCTACGAATATAACCATGGAATAATGTTATGAGATTTAGGAATAAAGGGAAACTAATCCCTAGGTATATTGATCCCTTTGAGATTCTTGATTGTACCATGATGATAGCCCATTGCTTGAAACTTCGTCAGAATCTCTCTCATGTCAATAATGTTTTCCTTTTATCTTTCTTAAGAAAGTACATACTCAAACCTTCACATGTACTGAACTTAGATGTTATACCGTTAGAGTATGATCTTTCATACGAGGAACAACCATTTGAAATTCGGGACGGATCCGAGAATGTTTTACGAAACAAGACCACTCACTTGGTCAATAGTATGTGGAGAAATAACCATTTAAAGGAAGATATGTGGGAACTTGGGGATATTATTATGTATATATATCCTCATTTTAACCCGAGGGATGAATTTTGAGGGGAAATTTGAATGTTACACCCCAACTTTTTGTGGACCATTTTTTGAATAAATTAAATTTTAATTTATCAATTCAATTGAACTTAGTGAAAAATTACTTTCACATAGAACATAAACTTTGAATACATTATACGAAACATCAACTTAGAGTATGTTACACAGAACAATTACTTGGCCTATGTTACACGCAACTCCGATGTTTATACGAAACATCATTTTTTTTATAACTATTTAAATGAGATAATTATAAACTAGGAATAAAATGTATTAATATTAATAGAAATAAATTACATTCTAATATTTTTTATGGTTATTTATAAATAAAACATATTTATAATAAAAGATATAATTTTTTGTTAAGTCTACATATGTTTAAAAAAATACTGTTTTCTCAAATAAACTACTTTTCACGTCCTTATGTGAAAAATAATAAAATTAATTTTAGATAAATTTAGAAACTAAATTTTATAAAATAAACAAAATTTTTGAATTTATAATTTCAAAATTATTTTAGGTATAATTTTTTAGATTTTTCAAAGAAACTTCGTTTTTGGAGGAAAAGGGAAAAATTACAGGATTTTAATTCAAAACTGTTTTTTCATCTAATTTATTTATATTGTTAAATTATATTTTCATTAGGTTTAAAAGTTTAATCATATTATTTTATTATAAATTAATCTAATTTATATAATTATAACTAATTTTACGTTGTGATTGGATATAAAAATATGAACATTTTTTGATCATTTTTACATCAAAAACCTGTATTGTCGACCCGACTATAGGATTAATTTTAAATTAACTTCTGAATATTATGTTATTAAAATTTGGAAAAATGTATTCCATATTTTTAAAAATAATAATTTATATTTTAAAATAAGTTTAACTTAGTTTTTGACCAAAATGATTAGCACAAGTGATTAAAATTAATTACATCGATTAAGGTTAAATTAAGCTTAATAAGGGACTAAAAAATAATCTAAAGGAAATGGACTATAAACTAGTGAAAAATCAATTTTATTTCCATATTTAGACCTTTTAATCTATTTTCAATATTTTGTATCATTATTGGATCCCCTCTCAATATGAAAAATGTGGGTGGAATTCTATCTTCAAATATTTACAAGAGTGCCCCTCCTCCTTCCCTATAAAAGTCCAACTCCTGTCCCTCTTCTTTAAAACTATAAAAACCCTAAATATATACAAATATATTCCAAATAAACATCCAAAAATCCCTCCCTTCCTTCTAGAATCCACTCATTGGGTAGAAATCTACCGAGGGGATCCTTTTGGCACAAACCAAAAGGAGTTACCTGACTAAGCGGTAACATCTTCTCTCAAGATCCTTTATTTTATTTTATTTCTACACCCACTAAAAAATACTTATTCCATTACTTTATAAAAAAACTATTATCCTAAATATAATATTATTTTTTTATTCTTAGTTTTCATACTACACTTACACACACCTCCATCTAATGGGTAACGAACATACAGTTTACGTGTGTGGAGAACTTCCTCCTCACTATGATTGTTTATTTTTTCCTTTACCTCCTATGATGGTGGAAATTAATATTGAAACTCTCTGTAGATTATATATTATATTTATTATGTATTTAATCATTTTTATTAATTTTAAAACACATATCTTTTTACTTTTCATTGTTGTAAATATGGAAATTTTGTTTTTGGAAGTTTGGACTACTACCCCCTCAAAGCGGTGTGATTCATTAACACACAACATGGAATTCATTAAGGATGGGTTTAGGGAAGTTATATTACATATATAACATTTTATAGATAATTTAATGACATTACATAAATATTTACATATATTACATTTTATTTCTTTCCTTCAATACGATAACAAAAACATAAACAATGTTAATGAGTACGCAAGACTTGTCTTCTCCATGAAGGGTTCATTACATTTCATAATTACATATTCTATTAATTATTATAATAAATATATAATGGTTATAAATAATATTTATATCATTTTCTACATTCATTAATCATGATATAATTACAAGGGCTAATGATATAACAAATTAAGACACATGGAAAGAACAAACCGAATATTATCCGAAGTGATTCCTTAAAATAAGATGGTTAACAAGTGGGTAATATTAGGTCATGATCCAAACATATATGGTATTAAATATAAAAATATGGTTCTTTAAATTATGCATAATAAATATATATTTATTATACAAGTGGTTTCAATGAGTACGGTGATAGTCAAGACACAAGGCAAGGGGAATTTCATCTCATTTTTTATTTCAGTCAGATACATGCATTATTCACCAGCCATTCCTTTTGTGTGGAGTTTATAATGACCAAGGATATATTAAAATATTTTTAAAATTTAATTTATGGTTATTTACATATCCATTTTATGATCTTTATTTTATGGGGTTTATGTTTCAAAAGTTTCCAAATTGGTAAAATGGTTTTGTCTCAATTTTCCTTCATTGAGAATCTTGTTTTCTACGAACCTAAATTCTTTTTCAAGGTGTATATAATTAAAATTTACATATTATATCATGAATATAATCATTTTATTATATTTTGTGTTTTATTTAATTTTCATTTTCTTACATGGATATTATGATCTAATGTAACCAATTTGTAAGAGTTTTTTCGAAACAATCTCGTCACCTTTTCAAAATTGTTAATTATTTTTATAATTCGATGAAATCTTATGAGATATCTCTCAAGAACATTCAGGATTCCATATAATATATTTAAGAATGGTTTTACTCAATAAGAATATATTGGGAGATAATGTATCTCAATTATGGTTCAGTGTTTATGTTTCTATATTTCCAAAGGTAGAAGAAGGGTATGATATTAAGGTGTATGTTTGTATAATTTTTAAAGTATTCCTCAAATTTTATATAATTTTAATGTATGAAAAGAGAGGTTCTATATATTTGGTATTAGAGAAAATGTTTATATTAACCTTTGGAAGATAACATGATAAAACCTTAGTGAATACCCTAGGTATGTGTCTAGGGATAAGTCTAAGGATAATTAAAGTATAGGAAAATGTCCTAAAATTTTGGTAAAGGATAGAGTGAGTGGTTTTATAGAAATATATCCATATATATATATAAGACAAGTTTATTTGGATTTGGAAGAGATTTACCTAGGGTTAACAAATCCAAAAAGATGTTCTGATCCTAACTCGGGGTATCTGGTACGTGACAATGGGCCTTGCTACAAAACTAATTTGACACTCCCATGGGATATGTTTTTTAAATTCACAAAATCTTCATGAATTATCATGAAGGATTTAAATAGAATTTTCATATGAATAACCTATTATAATCTAAATGTGTCATAAATTAAGGAAGTTTTCATGATTTAGAAATCCTATAAGCGACTTTTCATGATTTTGAAGTTCCTCACTATGATAACTATTTCTTACTCTATGTTATTTGGTTTAAGTCAATGGATGGAACATGAAGGAACTGTGTTAATGGTGACTATGATTTAAAATGAAATTATTTTTCTCCTGAGAAGCCGAATGATAAAGGATATGGAATGAAAACCATTATTTCTACGCTCACACAACTTTCTCAAGCTCTGAAATACAGTGGTCTTCCAAATGAGAAAAGGAGAGAACAACATTCTATTAAGTATTAACAAGGAAAACCCAGATTATTTTAGAGGGTATTCTGATCCAATTGTTTTTTAATAATGGATAATTACCACTGAAAAGATATTATCCATTCTCCAGAGTTTGGTGCATGAGAAATTCATTCTGACTGTCTATCAGTTAGATGGAGAAGCAGACCATTGGTGGACTCTATTTATGAACATAAGGAAATAATATTAGATTGAATCCATGGATTGGGAAGAGTTAAAGAACAAAATTTTCAATAATTAATTTAATTTTATTCTTTTTACCAAGATAGAGAAAGAGTTCCTTGAGTTGAAAAAAAGTTATAATGAATCTAGTGGTACCTATGAGGCTAATTTCACTAGAAATGCGAGGTAAACTTCAGTAATTATCACCCAACCTGAAAGTAAAGTTGAAATGTTCTTCAGTGGCCTAAAGCCATGTCTTAGAATGGCTTTTTCCATAAGATAATTTAGTAACTATGAAGAGACTGTGCATTATGAAATCATAGTTGATATAGAGGTTGGAGTCATATATCAATCTCATGGTTTTGACAAGAAGAAGAATATGGAGTTTAAAGGAAAATCTAAAAACCATGGAGAAATCAATTTGAGATTTCCTTTATGATCTATGTATTAAAATAAGCATGGAGGAAATTGCCTTAAGTTGTCTAATAAATTTTTTAAGGGTGTAAGGGAAGGCCATTGAACATTTTATTTACAAAGGGATGGTAAGAATATATCTAACATATATAATTGGTAAAAGTGGAATAGTATGAACCCACCACGATTCAGTGATACTACTGTAAGTCGAATATGAATTATACTAACCACTTCCCAAACCCAAGGGTTAGTGATGAGGATCGACATCAACAACCTCTTATGCAAATGGACGAGGTTAAATATCATGTAATATCTATTTTTGATGATGGGTGAAATAATTACTTGATGAAAGGTATTCTTACCATCCTCTCTATAACTACTCTTATCATATTTGAGTAAGGATATAACAACTCTTTCATGTCTAAAGAATTTTATAAGAGTGTTAATATTTCACTAAAATAATTATATGTATAATTAGAAGTGAAACTCCCTAATGGTAAAATGATTACAAGTCAATTATATGATTCCTCTCTGGTTTAATTTTGTGGGAACGTGTTTCCTAAAAATCTTTTAATCCTTAATTTGGTTGTATTTTATGTCATATTAGGCATGGATTGGATTTCTCTGTTTAAATCCCACATCAATTTTCAAGGAATGTAACTTACTCTTGATATTCCAAACCCTTATATAATCTTACATCTATGTGATGATTAGTATTAAATTCCAATTGAGATTAAATCTAGTGCATGGGTTTGTATTCCCATTTATAAGGGATTCTTATCTCAAATGGTTGCGTAGAAAATCTATATCAATTATATTCCCACTATTTAGAAGTTTGTTGATGTATTTACAGAAGAGTTCCATATCCTTCCACCAAAACATGAAGTTGAGTTCTCAATAGAACTCATACCTAGTTCTACACCAATGTCAAAGATTCCTTATAGAATGTCTCCAATGGATTTTCATGAATCGAAGAGGAAACTCTAAGAAAATGTTGATAAGGGATTCATCCTTCCAACTGTGTCACCTTGGGGTGCAGTGGTTCATTTTTTGAAAAAAAGATGGTTCAATGTGACACTCCACTGATTATCAAGAGTTGAATAATATCATAATCAAGAATAAGTATCCCCCCCATATTTATGAATTATTTGATAAAATTCATGGTGCTCAATACTTTTCCAATATTGACCTTCATTTGGATATCATCTGTTGGGGGTCAAGAAAGAGGATATACCCAAGACAGTATTCTGT
This sequence comes from Viscum album, assembly GCA_963277665.1. Lineage (NCBI taxonomy): Eukaryota > Viridiplantae > Streptophyta > Magnoliopsida > Santalales > Viscaceae > Viscum > Viscum album. The sequence goes on along the minus strand of OY728158.1, from coordinate 1,190,789,148 downwards.
ACCAGGTATGGACACTATGAATATATAGTTATGCCTTTTGGTCTTACTAATTCCCCTTATATATTTAGGGATTTAAGGAAGTGACTCTCTAGAGATTACCTCAATTAATTTTTGGTAGTCCTTATAGATGATACTCTTATATATTAAATAAGATAAAAAGAGAATGAATATCACTTAAGAATTGTACTAAAGACCCTATGGAAGGTGAATCTATATTGAAAAATTTCAATGTGTGAATTGTTTCTTAAAAGGTTCCATTTTTGGGTTACATAATCTCAAAATATGTTATAGAAGTAGATTCATAAAATATAGTGTCTATTGAATGCTGGATTAGACTAACCACTGTGAATGATATCCATAGATTTCATGGTTTAGAAATATATTATCAATGATTTTAGGAGAATTTATCATGACTATCAAATACTATATTTATGTTAACTCATAATCTTGTCAAGTTCCTCTAGACAAATGAATGTGAGGAAAATTTCATATAACTGAATAGAAGGTTAGTAAGTGAACCTATTCTTACATTACCTAGTAGTGGAGAAGGGTTTGTAATATTTTTTGATTCATCTAAGAAGGGATTTGTAACACCCCAAGCTTCCATGGTACCCTCTTCTTTGAATAATAGAGCAGCGTGCGTTGTACGCAACCTCGAGTTCTAACACACACCACAACGAAATAAACTAACCGTTGTGAATAGTAATACCTACTTTTTGAAATTTTATAAATTTTATTTATCAAAATGGACTTCATTTTTGGATTCGGAATATCGAAATTAGCCTATGTTGAATTTTTGGTATTTTTCTGATAACTTCTATTTTTTATGAATAGTGAAAAATACTTAAAAACAACTTTTTTAATAAAAATAATTTATAGTGATAAATTATACTATTTAGTGGTTTTAAAGTATAATTAGAATATATTTTTACCATTTTATCCAATGGTGGTCATTAGAAATAATTTAACATTGAAATTGGACATAAACAATTGCCAATCTTTTGATATAAATTGTTTCTTAAAAACACGCTATTTGTTGTAACAGCGGGAATTAATTATAAAATTAATTAATGCAACTTATATGTTTGTAATTTTGTAAAATAGACATCATTTTTGAATTCGGAATATCAATTATAGCTTAGGGTGAAATTTTGGCATTGTTCTGAAAAACTTCAATTTTTGATGAATAGTGAAACCACTAAGTGGTAGTTAAATAACTGATTTTTCGTTTAAATGAAATATTACCACTTCTGGGATTTGATTTTCAAAAATCCGACATACATGGTTGTCATTAAGAAGTAAAATGTGGTTCAATGAGATTAAAATAATTTTTTGGTGAATAGTAACTTTTAAGTTCTTAATCGCGATTAGAGGTAATTAGTGTAGTTTAAGGTAAAAACAATGTTTTAATAATATGATATGAGCTTGAAACTTGTCCTACTCCTATTGGATGAGTCATGGCCGACCCAGAAAACCCATGGGTCAACTTGGGGACCCCATGGAGCCACTTTAGTTGGAAAATGACATTAATATATATTTATTTAATGTTAGAATTAAATTGACACAAACATGAGTTGTTTAACTCAAACAGTTTTTAAGTGGGGTTACACAAGTCCAAATTTTGATTATAAATATTCACTAAAAAGATAAAAATATTTCCTACATCATAGTCTTTTTTTTATAATTTTTAGACATTAAATAAATTAAATTATTTATGACATCATTATGTTGCAGCGATGACCTCATTATTTAACAATTTTAATAAAATGAAAAGATAATGCAAAATCCAAGGCTTACACTTTTCCAAAGACTATTGGATGGGTATATTTCTAACCCTTATCACCTTATCCACGATTTATATATGTGTGGGAACTTTAGAAACCGAAAAGCATTGTATAATTGAATAACATTTCATTACATTCCAAAAGTGCCCCTCCTCTCCACTTATAAAAGGCCCCCACCTCTACCACCTTATTCACACATTCAAGCCATTTGGCTCAGCCAAACTCTGCCCAAATACTCTCCCAACTTCCCCCTCTTACTCCTAGAAGCCCCACTTTGGGCAGAACTCTTCCCAAGGAAGCCTTTTCCTCAAATCAAAGTGTGTTACCCGTTTTAAAGGTAGTGTTTTCTCTTATGTTCTTTTGTTTTATTTTGCTTCTCCAACCCCCTAAACTCTTTTTATTTTTTTTATTTTGTAACAACACCAGTATCCTCAATATACTAGGATGTTTTTATAAGAATTATTCGAGCTAAACTTACACACACCTACATCTAATGGTTAAAGAACATACTGTTTCTGTGGATGGCGAATTTCTGCCTCACGAAACGATGATTGTTCAAATTCTTTTAACACCTATAATGGTGGCCATTTTGATGACTCTATTTTCATATATGATATATATATTATGTTTATGTTTTCCTTATCCTTATGTATTTCTCATTTATGTCATACTTTATGATTTCCATTATGGGTAAACACGATAATTTCATTTTAGGATGTGCGGACTACAGCCCCCTCAAAGTGATTTTAATCGTTAATACCATATGTGGGATGTATAAAGGATGAATTAAATGTTATTATACACTATATTATACTGGAATTATATTATAAATTTATATCATTATGATTTCGTTCCATTAAATATGAAATTTAAATGAAAGTAGCGTTCATGCGTACGTACGGCTTACCGTCTCCATGAACGGTGCATTTCATTTCTTACCTCTAAATGTTATGTAATATTATAAATGAATGTATATACTGGATATATAAGATATATATGAAATCTAAATCATGAATATAATTCTGGAGATAATGGATATTCTACCACATAAACAACTTGTAATTATGAGAAGTTTATTGTTGACTCAAGTACCAAAGATCGACAAAACGACCGTTATTAACTTAAATAATTACATAATGTTCATATCATTGTAATAAGTGATATAATAAGGATAATGAAATTGAAAATGGTTCTTAATAAGGTATATATTAACTCTAGTTTATTATTCAGGAGGTTAAAGAACGGTTGAGTCAAGTCGGACACAAGGTAAGGGAACTTTTTAACCCAACTTCCATTCTTTGGGTTAATCTCCTACTATCCGATTATGTCATGATATTATTATGTATTATTTTGTATTTTTACTTTCTTTATGTGTACCTATAGTGAATATAGAAAATAGATCTATTTTATTCTAAAAATGACCTTTTTAAGGACTTCGTCTCAATCACCATCCATTGAGACATATTTTGTTTTATACACAAATTTCTTTTATACGGTGTATAAACCCCTTTGACTATTACGTTTATTCAAAAGGAATCTTTTTTTATACGAAGCGTTTTTCTAAACGACAAAAGGGAATGTTTTTCTTTCTGTACTTATGCGGCGACAACGACTTCTCCGCCGCCGTGACCATTATTTGAGTTTTGGCTTCCTCTACAAGCCATCATTTTTTTTAATGAAAAATAAATACCAAGTTTTAACTTTCTTTTATTTTGGTATTGAAAATGGTTTTGAAATCCTTTTTATTATATCAATGTGTTGTATTGATATCTTGTGATTGAAATGTGGAAATTTTATGTTTCCTTTATGCATGTTTTATGTGATACGATTATGTTATGGTTTATGATATGTTTAAACCTATTCATATGAGGAATGTATTGGACTTAATAAGTGACGGGTGGAGCCCGCTATAGCTCCTCGATGCATCGGTAGGTCTCATGAGACAAATAGACGTGGAATTGGCTGAGGCCCTTTCCAAATTTGATTTATGGTTTTGGCTGAGGCCTTAATCATTTTAGACGTCTTGGCCGAGGCCTTGACAAAATGTTTCAGAATGTCTGGCATTATACACACCCTCATTATGAAAGTGGTTATTGATATTGCATGTGATTATTCGACTAGTAGAATATCCATGTGAAGAAGTGAATGGCATTATCTCATTTTACTTTTGCCATATTATGTTTGAAAGGCTTTTGTTTTAGTTATACATTGCCTTAAATTTTTATGTTTATTTATGAAAGCTTCCGCAATATTGTTATTCTTACTGAGCATCTGAGCTCACCCCTTTCAATGTTTTAATATTTTTCCAGGATGTGAAAAAGTATTTTATGAATGACCTGCAAGGATAGTCCGAAGAGGATATAAGTGTGGACATGGAGACCATGTTATTGTAGTTTGATTACTTTTTGATGTAATGAAAGACTTATGAATGTATCTATTGTTTCCATGGCTACTAAACTAATCGGTCTTTCGAGACTTGTTTTTTTGTGATCATGCAAATGTTACGAAGTAATGCACCGACTCTGGGTAGCTGGGGTCGGGGCGTTACAGTTGGTATCAGAGGCAGTTTAGTACTAACCTTGGAAGCTAGATGTAGATAAACTCTGATTAGAGCACATAGCCCAAAGATAGACTTTGAGGATTAGAATAGAAGAACTTCCTAGAATTTTGGTATTATAGAGATGTTATGAGTTTTCCAAGCAATACATCCCTGTCTGGATACGAGCAGGTAGAGGCGGCTCTGGCACAGATGTACCTAGGGGTAAAACCTGAAAACACCGCTTTGAGCTAGACTCGAACGGGAACTGGTGCACGACAACGGGCCTTGCTGCACTCTTGGTTACGACACTCCCGGGGGATATGCTTAGGATAACTCTCATTTTCTTTACAAATCATTATGAAGGGTTTATGAGTATATACTTCCTCAAAGAAAACATTTTTATGATTATGGATTATATCCATAAATAGTTCAATTTATGTTAAGCGTTTTATAAGTATGGGATTATGTTTTTTGATTCATAAACTGATCTAGTTTATGCCATTGTTTAGAAATGGCGCCTAGTGGAAGAAATGGAAACCATATCAATGCACGCACTCCATGTAGGGATTTCCCTCCTGCTCAAGATAATTATAGTGGAGCTAGTGATACAACTGGAGCTGATCAGCTTCTCACCGTACTGGGACAACTCACGCAGGTTATGAATAACAACCTTACTCGTATGGGGCACCCTGATCCGCAACGTGGAGGATCAATGCTAGACCGTTTCATGAGGCAACAACCACCAACCTTTAATGGGAGTACAAATCCTATAGTAGCTGAGCAATGGATAAATTCCTTAGAGAAAATATTCCATGCCTTGGGGAGTAGTGAAAGGGAGAAGGTTGTCATGGCAGTTTACCGCCTCACTGGAGATGCCGATCAGTGGTGGTCGCTGATTCAAAACACAAAGGAAGATGATGACGTATCGAATATGGAATGGAGGGAGTTCAAAGAGATTTTCTTAGAAAAATACTTTCCTCGTGACCATCGAGCAGATATGGAAAGGCAATTTCTGAGTCTGAGGCAGAAGGAGGATGAGAATGTCGCAAAGTATGAGGCTAACTTTACAAGGTTAGCGAGGCATGATTCCGATTATATACGTATCCCAAGGAGTAAGATTGATCGTTTCTTTGATGGGTTAAAACCATTTCTCCGTCGATCTTTAGTATCACAATCCTTCTCATCATACGAAGATATTGTCTCGTGTGATATCAAGACAGAAAAGGAATTCTCTAAGTCTTATGACAATAAAGTAAAGCAAGAGAAGAGGAGAACGGTGGAACAAGAGACAGATAAAGGGAAAAAGGGAAAGAAGGATTTTCCATTATGTGATAATTTTGGGAAGAATCACCCTGGTACTTGTCTAAAAGGAATGGGAGCTTGTTATAAATGTGGAGAAAAGGGTCACCAGGCTCGTGATTGCAAGGGAAAGAAAGAGGCTATCAAAGTTGAATGCTACAATTGTAGAGAAATGGGTCATTATGCAAATGAATGTCCTAAGAGTCAGGGAAACTTACCTCAGAAAAGGACAAGGGATCAAGGACAATATTTTGTTGTTACTACAGTTGAAGCAGAATAACTAATGTATTGGTGCTTTTGGACTCATGGATTATATTCTGGTTATTAGAATAATTTGATATATATATAAGGATTGTACTGCAGTACTTGTTGATTTCAGTAAGGTTTTAATCTGATGAAGGTAATTATATTTTTAGTATGTGACAATAAGAGAAACTTTACTTTGTTTGGGGAATCTGATAAATAGATTTTGGAATTAAGAGACCTTTTAGAGAAAGTCTGGACATAGGTATTTTGGATAACTATAAAGGTTGGAGTGTATTAAGTTGATCTTTGGATAGTATTGTTTAAGGTTAAAAAATTTATGAAGATTATTTTTGGAATATTATGATACTATAGTTTTAGGAAAAGGACAACCTACAGGGTGGGGCATAACCTGTCGCGTCGGACAAAGCTGCAGGAATCGAACCCACAATCATGGTACGACAGGCCTTTATTTCCTACCACTAGCCTACAGTAAGTCCCTGGTTATTACAAAATAATTTTACTATTCTAAATGGTATGTATTAACATTTGGAACCTTATACAATTAGGATAAGTATAATATTTTTGTGTTATATTATCTTTTTGAGTGAAAGATGAGTTGAAGGTTGAAACTCTAGTTGTCAAGCATAAATATATATACACCTATCTCTTATTCAATGAATAAATTAATTCTTAAACTTTAGTAAAAGGATATTAAAACAAAAAATTTGTTATCCTAATACCTTATGTCTTGTTGAACTGATGATATTTTCAATCAACATAGATTGAAGGCTTTGAGGTCCTCAATTTGACAGTTGATTGTGATTGATGACCTCAATCACTCCCTACAAATATTTACGTTTTTCCTCCAATTATATGTCTCTAATTTCCACCAATGTTCTCCTTATCGAGATCATAATTTGGTGGTGACTTTCTTATTTCCATTTCCCTCTTATTAAGGCTAAATTTTATTAACCTTATTTCCGATGTGGGTTTTCCACAATGGTATTTTCTACTTTCAACCTTTCATTTTCAAAGAAAAATTTCAAATTGCGAGGACGCAATTTATTGAAGGAGGGGAGAATGTAACACCCCAAGCATCCATGGTACGCTCTTCTTTGAATAATAGAGCAGCGTGCGTTGTACGCAACCTCGAGTTCTAACACACACCACAACGAATTAAACTAGTCGTTATGAATAGTAATACCTACTTTTTGAAATTTTATAAATTTTATTTATCAAAATTGACTTCATTTTTGGATTCGGAATATCGAAATTAGCCTATGTTGAATTTTTGGTATTTTTCTGATAACTTCTATTTTTTATGAATAGTGAAAAATACTTAAAAACAACTTTTTTAATAAAAATAATTTATAGTGATAAATTATAGTATTTAGTGGTTTTAAAGTATAATTAGAATATATTTTTACCATTTTATCCAATGGTGGTCATTATAAATAATTTAACATTAAAATTGGACATAAACAATTGCCAATCTTTTGATATAAATTGTTTCTTAAAAACACGCTATTTGTTGTAACAGCGGGAATTAATTATAAAATTAATTAATGCAACTTATATTATTTGAATTTTGTAAAATAGACATCATTTTTGAATTCGGAATATCAATTATAGCTTAGGGTGAAATTTTGGCATTGTTCTGAAAAACTTCAATTTTTGATGAATAGTGAAACCACTAAGTGGTAGTTAAATAACTGATTTTTCGTTTAAATGAAATATTACCACTTCTGTGATTTGATTTTCAAAAATCCGACATACATGGTTGTCATTAAGAAGTAAAATGTGGTTCAATGAGATTAAAATAATTTTTTTGTGAATAGTAACTTTTAAGTTCTTAATCGCGATTAGAGGTAATTAGTGTAGTTTAAGGTAAAAACAATGTTTTAATAATATGATATGAGCTTGACACTTGTCCTACTCCTATTGGATGAGTCATGGACGACCAAGACAACCCATGGGTCAACTTGGGGACCCCATGGAGCCACTTTAGTTGAAAAATGACATTAATATATATTTATTTAATGTTAGAATTAAATTGACACAAACATGAGTTGTTTTACTCAAACAGTTTTTAAGTGGGGTTACACAAGTCCAAATTTTGATTATAAATATTCATTAAAAAGATAAAAATATTTCCTACATCGTATCATTTTTTATATAATTTTTAGACATTAAATAAATTAAATTATTTTTGACATCATTATCATGCAGCGATGACCTCATTATTTAACGATTTTAATAAAATGAAAAGATAATGGAAAATCCAAGGCTTACACTTGTCCAAAGACTATTGTATGGGTATATTTCGAACCCTTATCACCTTATCCACTAATTATATAAGTGTGGGACCTTTAAAAACCGAAAAGCATTGTATAATTGAATAACATTTCATTACATTCCAAAAGTGCCCCTCCTCTCCACTTATAAAAGGCCCCCACCTCTACCACCTTATTCACACATTCAATCCATTTTTCTCGGCCAACCTCTGCCCAAATACTCTCCCAACTTCCCCATATTACTCCTAGAAGCCTCACTTTGGGCAGAACTCTTCCCAAGGAAGCCTTTTCCTCAAATCAAAGAGTGTTACCCGTTTTAAAGGTAGTGTTTTGTCTTATGTTCTTTTGTTTTATTTTTCATCTCCAACCCCCTAAACTCTTTTAATTTTTTTATTTTGTAACAACATCAGTATCATCAATATACTAGGATGTTTTTATAAGAATTATTCTAGCTACACTTACACACACCTACATCTAATGGTTAAAGAACATACTGTTTCTGTGGATGGCGAATTTCTGCCTCACGAAACGATGATTGTTCAAATTCTTTTAACACCTATAATGGTGGCCATTTTGATGACCCTATTTTCATATATGATATATATATTATGTTTATGTTTTCCTTATCCTTATGTATTTCTCATTTATGTCATACTTTATGATTTCCATTATGGGTAAACGTGATAATTCCATTTTAGGAAGTGCGGACTACCGCCCCCTCAAAGTGATTTGAATCGTTAATACCATATGTGGGATGTATAAAGGATGGAGTAAATGTTATTATACACTATATTATACTGGAATTATATTATACATTTATATCATTATGATTTCGTTCCATTAAATATGAAATTTAAATGAAAGTAGCGTTCATGCGTACGTACGGCTTACCGTCTCCATGAACGGTGCATTTCATTTCTTACCTCTAAATGTTACGTAATATTATAAATGAATGTATATACTGGATATATAAGATATATATGACATCTAAATCATGAATATAATTCTGGAGATAATGGATATTCTACCACATAAACAACTTGTAATTATGAGAAGTTTATTGTTGACTCAAGTACCAAAGATCGACAAAACGACCGTTATTAACTTAAATAATTACATAATGTTCATATCATTGTAATAAGTGATATAATAAGGATAATGAAATTGAAAATTGTTCTTAATAAGGTATATATTAACTCTAGTTTATTATTAAGGAGGTTAAAGAACAGTTGAGTCAAGTCGGACACGAGGTAAGGGAACTTCTTAACCCAACTTCCATTCTTTGGGTTAATGTCCTACTTTCCGATTATGTCATGATATTATTATGTATTATTTTGTATTTTTACTTTCTTTATGTGTACCTATAGTGAATACACATAATAGATATATTTTATTCTAAAAATGATCTTTTTAAGGACTTCGTCTCAATCACCATCCATTGAGACATATTTTGTTTTATACACAAATTTCTTTTATACGGTGTATAAACCCCTTTAACTTTTACGTTTATTCAAAAGGAATCTTTTTTTATACGAAGCGTTTTGCTAAACGAAAAAAGGGAATGTTTTTCTTTCCGTACTTATGCGGCGACAATGACTTCTCCGCCGCCGTGACCATTATTTGAGTTTCGGCTTCCTCTACAAGCCATCATTTTTTTAATGAAAAATAAATACAAAGTTTTAACTTTCTTTTATTTTGGTATTGAAAATGGTTTTGAAATCCTTTTTATTATATCAATGTGTTGTATTGATATCTTGTGATTGAAATGTGGAAATTTTATGTTTCCTTTATGCATGTTTTATGTGATACGATTATGTTATGGTTTATGATATGTTTAAACCTATTCATATGAGGAATGTATTGGACTTAATAAGTGACGGGTGGAGCCTGCTATAGCTCCTCGATGCATCGGTAGGTCTCATGAGACAACTAGACGTGGAATTTGCCGAGTCCCTTTCCCAATTTGATTTATGGTTTTGGCCGAGGCCTTAATCATTTTAGACGTCTTGGCCGAGGCCTTGACAAAATGTATCAGAATGTCTCGCATTATACATTCCCTCATTATGAAAGTGGTTATTGATATTGCATGTGATTATTCGACTAGTAGAATATCCATGTGAAGAAGTGAATGGAATTATCTCATTTTACTTTTGCCATATTATGTTTGAAAGGCTTTTGTTTTAGTTATACATTGCCTTAAATTTTTATGTTTATTTATGAAAGCTTCCGCAATATTGTTATCCTTACTGAGCATCTGAGCTCACCCCTTTCAATGTTTTAATATTTTCCAGGATGTGAAGAAGTATTTTATGAATGACCTGCAGGGATAGTCTGAAGAGGATATAAGTGTGGACTATGGAGACCATGTTATTGTAGTTTGATTACTTTTTGATGTAATGAAAGACTTATGAATGTATCTAGTGTTTACAAGGCTACTAAACTAATCGGTCTTTCGAGACTTGATATTTTGTGATCATGCCAATGTTATGAAGTAATGCACCGAATCTGGGTAGCTGGGGTCGGGGCGTTACAGGATTGGGATGTGTTATTATGTGGAATGAAAATGGTATCTCCTATGCCTCATATAAGATAAATGTTCATGATTCAATTTACATAAATCATGATTTGGAGTTAGTAGCGGTAATTTTATCATTAAATATATGGTGAAATTATTTATATGGGGAAAAGTATGATATACATACTGATCATAAAAGTATGAAATATATATTTACTCATAATGAGTTGAATATGCACCAGAGAAGATGGTTAGAGTTGATAAAGGATTATGATTGTTAAATACATTACCACCCTGGGAAATAGAAAAAGGTGGTTGATTCTTTAAGTTAAAAGGATCATGCTAGCTTATCCATGATGAGGATAAAAAAAGATCCAATATTTATAGACTTTCAAAGGACGGGTCTATAAATCTTGAAAGAAGTGGATGAACCTATATATTTCTAAAATGAATGTTCAACCCTCTATCCAAGTTAACAATAATGAGGTGTATAAGGGAGATTAAGAGCTACAAAATAAAGTCAGAAATATTCTCAAGTTCAATCTTGATCAGGATGGAATGATAAGGTTTAGAAACCGTGTATGTGTCCCTTTCATACCACATTTGAAGAAGGATCTATTATATTATTTTCATAGTTCTTAATTATCTATTCATCATGGAAGTACGAAGATTTATATTGACTTGAAATAATACTTCTAGTCAGATTGCATGAAGAGAGATATAGTAGAGTTTGTATCTCAGTGCTTGGTATGCCAAAAAGTGAAGGCTAAAACACAAAAGTAAAATGGGATGTTTTATCCATTACCTATACCAGAATAGAAGTGGGAGAAAATAACTATGTATTTTGTTGTTGGAAAACCCAAAACATATAAAGAGTTTAATTTATTATTGGTGGTAGTCAATCTTCTTATTAAGTCATCAAACTTTATTGAAATCAAAGAAGACTTATCACTAGATTTACTTGATAGGTTATACCTTAAGGAAGTGGTAATATTTCATGGAATACCATATTATATTGTATTAGATCTGGATCAGAGGTATAACTCAATGTTATGTAAAATTATCTTGCATGCACTTGATATAGAATTGTGTTTCAACACTCATTATCATCCTAAGACATATGGTAAGTCTAAAAGATCAATTCAACCCTAGAGGATATGTTGAGATATTGCTCTATGGATTTCAAAGGTGGTTGGATCAACACCTTCCTCTAGTTGTTTTTTCTTATAAAATATACCTCACTGAATAATTCATATGGAACCATATGAATCCCTCTATGGGAATAAATGTTGAACTCGAACATGTTGTGATGGGGTTGGAGAAAGGAATCTATTGGGACTTGAGATTGCTAAAGAAATGGTTGAGAATGTTAGAAACATTCAACATCATATCGATGTGGCTTAATATCCATATAAAATTTATGTTGATAAATGTCAGTGTGATGTAGAATTTTATTTTTGTGAAAATATGTTTTTATGAATATCACCCGGGAATAAAGTTATGAGATTTGGGAATAAATGAAACTAATCCTAAGGTATATCATTCCCTTTGAGATTCTTGATCATATCAGGATGATATCTTATCAATTGACACTTTCTCCAAATCTATATCATTTCCAAGATGTTTTACATGTATCTTTCCTAAGTAATTACATAATAGACCCTTCACATGTACTAAATTCAGAGGTTGTACCTCTGTATCATGATCTTTTTATGAAAAATAACCATTTGAAATTCTGGACCAATCAATGAATGTTCTACGAAACAAGACCGATCATCTGGTCAATGTTTTGTGGATAAATAATTAATTAAATGACTGTACATGGTAACATAAGTATATGATGAAGCATAATTATCCTTATTTTTTTTACCTGAGTGATGAATTTTGAGGGTGAAATTCATTTTAAGGGGGTATAATGTAACACCCCAAGTTTTGATGAACCTTTTTTTTCTAATAAATTAAATTTTCATTTTTGTATTTAAATAAACTAAGTCAAAAAATAATTTCACATGGAACATAAAATTGGAATACATTATATAGAACATCCACTTGGCATATGTTACATGGAACTTTGACTTGGCATACGTTACACGTAACACTATTATTTCTACAAAACATAATTTTATTGTATAATTATTTAAACAAGATAGTTATAACCTAGATTTTAAACATAGTAATATGAATCCAAATAACTAACTTTAAAATATTTTTTATAATGGTATTATATAAATACAATAATATTTATAACAAAATAAATAATTTTTGGAAAAGTCTTTATATGTTTATAAAATATTATTTTCTCAAATAAACTACTTTCAATGTCCTTTTGTGAAAAATAATAAAATTAATTTTTCAAACATTTAAAAATTTAATTTGGTAAAATAAATTTCATTTTTTAATTTAGAATTTTAAAATTATCTTAGGGATATCTTTTGATATTTTTTTGAGACACTTCATTTTTCGATGAATAATAAAAACAAGTTTTTAATTCAAAACTACTTTTTCAATTATTTTATTTATAATTTTAAATTATATTTTTATTTGGATAAAAAATTTAATTAGATTATATTTTTATTAGTTAATAAATTTTTGGTAATTAGAAGCAACTTCACATTGACAATGGTTATAAAAACTTACCAAATTTTTGATTATTTTACTTTGAAACCCCGCATTGTTGACGTGAATGTGGGATTGTTTTTTAATTAAATTCTGCAAATTATTTTATTAGAATTTATAAAAATGGATTCCATATTTGGAAACTGAATAATTTATAATTTATAATAAAGTCAACATAGTTTTTCACAAAAAATATTAGCGAAGGTGAATAAAATTAATTATATCAATTAAGGTTAAATTAAGCATAATAAGGGAATAAACCATACTATTAAGGCCCATTAAAACCTGTACACTTTTCCAAAATACATTAGAATGCCATATTTTGACCCTATACTCCCTTCTGTTGAATTTTTATCATTATGGGATCCAATTTCAAAATGAAGAATGTTGGTGGAATTCTCTTTCCAAATATTTAAAATAGTGCCACACCTCACTCCCTATAAAAGGCCACCACCCATCCCTCTTTTTCACACCTCTTAAACCCTGTTAGAATAAGATCTTCCCAATAAACTTCCCAAAACCCTCCCTTACTCCTAGAAGCCTCCCCTTGGGCATAAATATATCCAGGTAAGCCTTTTCGTACAAACCAAAAGTAGTTACCTGATTAAGAGTTAATGTCTTCTCTCAAGATCCTTTATCTTATTTTCTTTCTCCACCCGTACAAAATCTTTATTATATTATTTTGTAAAAAAACTTATCATAAATATACATGGATTAATTATGCTATGTTTTCAACCTAAACTTACACACACCTCCATTTAATGGTTAACAAACATATTGTTTACGTGTACGACAAACTACCACCTCACTAAACGATGATTGTTCATTTTTATTTTATCGCCTATAATGGTGGACATTATGATGGAAAATATTTATATTCTATATATTATATTTATTATATAATTATGATTATGTATAATTTTTACAATAAATATCTTTTTTACTTTCCAATTGGTGTAAATATGATATTTTTTTTGAGGAAGTGTGGACTACTTCCCCCTCAAGGTGAGGTGATTTCTTCACACACTACATGGAATAAATTAAGGATGGGTTTAGTGAAATTATATTATTAATATTAAATTATAATTATATGGTAATGAAATTATATACATATATACATATATTCCTTTTTCTTTCTTTCTTTCAACATGATAATAAAAATGGAAACAATGTTCATGCATACGTACAACTTACCATCACAATAAATGGTTTATTCCATTTCATAACTCTATATTCAATAGATAATTAAAATAAAATTATAATGAATATAAATTATATTTATATCATGGTTTATATTTTGGAATCGTGATATAAGTATAAGGACTAAATATATAACAAATTATGTCACATATAAAGAATAAAGTGAATATTATCTGAAGTGAAACCTTAACAAAGGATGGTTAACAAGTGGGTAACATAAGGTCATGATAAAACTATATATGGTATTATATATAATAATATGGTTCTTTAAAATATGTATAATTTGTTTTTTCTTATTATACATGTATTTTTAACGAGTACAATGAGATTCAAGAGAGAACCTAGGGGGAATTTCATCTCACTTTTTTTTCTGTGAGATAAATGATTTATTAACCACCTATTTATTTTGTGTGGTGTGTATAGTACCCATGGATGTATTCAATGATTTTAAAGTTAAATTTATGGGAATTTACATATCTATTTTATTATCTTTATTTCATGGGGATTAAGTTTCAAAATTTACCTAATCAGTAAAATGGATTTGTCTCAGTTTTCCTTCTGGGAGACTCATGTTTTGTTATGAACCTAAATTATTTTTAAAGGTTTATGTGATTAAATTCTAAATGTTATATCATGAATATAATAATTTAATGATATTTTTTTGCTTTATGTAATTTTCTTTTCTTACATGGAGAGTATGATCCCAAGTAACCAGGTGGTATGAGTTTTTCAAAATAATCTCATCGCTTTCTGAGATTGTTAATGGTTCTACTTATTTGATGAATCCCTTTGAGTTATCTCTAAAAAAGGATCATGAGTTTACTTATCCTATATTTATTTAAGATATATCCATGTATTATTACCATTTTCACTATTTTTTACTTCATATAATTAAGAAAAGGTTTTTAATAAAAAATTTATTGTATTCTTTTCTTTGGAAAGAAACCTATTTTATTTCAAAAACCATGTTTTCAAAAATGTTTTTAAAAAAAGTTTTATAATTTTCAAAGAATAATTTCTGATTTTTCAAAGGTATTTTCAATGCATAATCATTTCAAATTGGTTTATTTTTGAAAAATGTATTTTCAATGTAGAAAGGATATTTTCATCAACAAATGTTTTAAAAGATATTTCATAATTATTTACCTTATAAGATAGCATCCATAGGTTTTACTGATGCATTTATGGGGAAATTATTTAGTTTTTCCATTCATATTCTTTCTCTGAATGTATTATTTTTTGATTTCATGGTATTTATGAAACCCGTTTCTTTTTCCCAGGTTATTTTCTTTTGAAACCTGCTTCTTTTCATAAGTTATTCTTTTGATGAAATTATTATGAAAGAAGAATATTTTTCCACAGGTTATGATATGATTACAAATTTATGACATCCATTTCATTTCATGGGTTTTTTTATGATTTTTTATGATCTTGTGGAACATCTATAAATGATTTCAATATGATATGGTTGGTACTTGTATCTCTCTAAGATTCATTGGGTAAACATTTATATCTGATGAGATAGACTACAATGGTCTTGGGAGTGAACCTTGACTACTAAGATGGTCGTGGGAGTAAACCATGACTTGCAAGATGGTATAAGGAGTGAACTCATGCTACTAAGATGGTCATGGAATTGAACCCTGACTACCAAGATGGTATGGGGTGTGAACCCATACTACCAATATGGTCTTGGAAATTATGCCTTGGCTATTATGAAAATCATATTATATGTTGTTGTGTCTCCCAAAATTCCATGTTTTATTACTATGTTTTTCTTTCATGGATTATTTTATTTATTTCCAAGTGATTAAGGTCTTATTAACTACTAGACATTATGCCATGATTCATTCTACGATCTTTGATATGGAGGGTATGATCTTCTATTTTTCCTGATCAAGTCCTTAAACTCTTCTGATCATGATTATTCTTACATATCTCCCTTGTTTACCCTTAGGGAGAATTTTTTCTCCCCACTTTTTATATTTCCTTCCCCATGAAATGAAGATATGTATTATGTTTAATGTATCTAAGAAGGGTTTTAGTC
Source organism: Viscum album (assembly GCA_963277665.1). NCBI lineage: Eukaryota > Viridiplantae > Streptophyta > Magnoliopsida > Santalales > Viscaceae > Viscum > Viscum album. The sequence goes on along the minus strand of OY728158.1, from coordinate 1,190,772,608 downwards.
TAGAAGAAACAATTGGGAGATAATGTAGCTCACTTATATATTAGTGTTTATGTTTCCATGTTTCTAAAGGTAGTATATTAATATGGTATTTGGGTGTATTTTTATATAATGTTTTAAGTATTACAATAATGTTATGTAATGTTAATGTATTTCAATATTGGTTTGTTATATCACACATGAAGAGGGAGGATAAAACCACTATCGAAGAGTATTTAAAAAAGGGGGGAGTTTAAACACTCATTAAGGGTAAAATTTTCATTTCACCCACACATGAGGTGCCTCATGGTTTGGCTGCACAATCGGCCAATCCATTTTCCAAGACACTACTTTAAAACGGAACCCCACACTATTAATAATATAGTTTTTCTAAATATGTGAAAATAGTTCTAAATTATATAACCCAAGACCTAAAGTAGGCAACGCGTGCAAGATATTAGGGCCACTCAGTTACATATAAATTGTGAAGACCCCTACACTCCACTATCTAAAATTGTACGGTTTAGGGAAACCATGCGGGCTAGGTGGAATGATTTCTATAAACTGTTTGGCACAATCTGTTCTCTCCATTTCAAATATCCAGGCTCCAAACAAGCCCTGGAACCACCTGAGGCCTCCTTGAACATTTTAGGAAATATTATTAGGGAAATTTAAAGGATATTAAACAAAAAATAAATTTTCGGTGCCATTTATAAAATCTGAGATGTTATAGTTGATGTTAGTGAGGTTGATTTAGATAGTTTTGTTTTGGATATAATGGATTATGACCTATGTATGTCGACACACATAGAGGGGTTTTTGAATGAATTATTAGTATTAAATATTTTTTAATATGATCACCAGAATTTATAGTACTTACATATAGTACATAATTGAAGGGCAGGATCCTTCATAAGCCTTACCATTTCATTTATGGACATGATTTTGTTACATAGTAAATGTTTCATTAATTTTATTACGTTATAGAAATAATGATTTGGATGATGGGTTTTGTACTTAGCCTTGATATGTGTAAGGTGAAAAAATGTTATAAGAGAGAATTTACGATGAGTATGTTGAGTAAAATTACCAATAGAAGAGTGTGTTTTGTTTCAATTTTAGATGTGATATCCTATGATCATTGTCACCGAACTCATGGTTAAGGTGTCTGTTTCTATAAATTAGCCATAGTTGAAGGTATGATCCCTGGGTTTTAAGGATGATATATGTTTTGAGAGTAAATAACGATTGATTATAAGGAATCAAGGTGGTAATCTTGGTCCTTGTATTGGTACATTAGAGGTGCTGCATAGATTACGATACTGGATTGGTGATGACTTGTAGGGTTTTGAACACAGAAGCCCTTAGAGTTTTAGTGCTTGGTTTCAAGTTTGGGAATTTGATCTAGAAGGGGTATATGATTATAGTATTGTATTTTCACCAATATGTGGTTGATAATGTGTTTAATCTTGGGACAAAAAAATTCCCAATTGTTAAAAGGAGTTCTGAGGGTACTTTTTTTAATGTAAGGCTGATTGGTGCGTGAGCATGGTCAGTGGTTAAGGCATGTGAGCCTTTTTTGGATGGGATGTGACTCATGGGTGCATGAGTTTGGCTATGTGATAATTTGTGAATAACTATTCACAATCTCAATTTCACATATCAAGGTACTTCATAATACCAAGCATGCTTCCTACCAATTTGTAGACAGGTGATCGGTCTTGTGAGAGATGAGGGAAGATGACTTTGATGATATGTTGTGGATGTCATTTCATAGTGAATTGTTGTAAATTGAATATATATTCAATTGAGAGGGCGCACATCAGTATAATCCAAAATTAAATGGAATTATTAATAAATGAAACCAATCATTGTATGGTTTTGATATGATATTGGGTGTGGGATGGGAAGAGTGACAAATGGGTGATGATGGAAGGACATGAAGGGGAAAATTCCCTAATAGAAGTGTTAAGAAAGGTATATTGTTGGGAGAAAACTATAAGATATTTGAGGGTGTGAACCACACATTATATTATTATTAGTTGTTATCTTGGATGGAATTTATTATGTTGGGAACACACGTCACTGTTGTTCGGAGTAACACTAGGGTAAGAGTGAGTCTAGCCACATCTGACCAATGTGTTTAATAATGGAAGATATTTGGTATATGAGTTTAGGGTTTTTACTATGTAGAATTATTACAAGTACAAAAATATGGGTGGTATCTTAATCCCTTTTTTAGTTTTGGGAACTACATGTTTGGAAGGTTTTGGATATATGGGATCAGTCATCATATGGTCATGAATGTGCTGATTATTTGTGTTCTTAATGCCCCAATGCACTTTGGATTCCATTGGAAATACTAGAGGCTAATATTTCTGTGATATTGGATGGATTCCAAGTATCTTTTGGTCACTAGATGATATATAATGATCCATGGATGGTTTGATATAGTGGAACACTGGTGATCAGATGAGGTGGAAAAGATTAATGCACGTTGTAGGAAGTTTGACCATGGAAACACATCTGGGGTAAGCTTAGACATCCATGTTTTGGGATGATCTTTTTATTCATTTAGTAATCAATTAATAGTATTATAGTATTCAACAAAATTTTGGATGTGGAATCCAAATGTCTTATAATATATTGGACATGGATGTCCCACCATGAGTGTTTTTGGGGACTCTATGTTGTAGGTTTTGAACCACATCGAGTATGACTATTTAAATGAGATAGACATGGATCAGGTTTGTTTCTAGGGTATTTCCATGAAATTCATTATTCTTAGTAAATTGGGATGGGTGATGTATACTCATCCAGATCAGTTGGAATCTAGGAACTGAAGTCAACAATAATTTTTTGATTGGTGTTCTCAAACATGAGTAGTTATTAACTAATAAATACAATGTTTGGGATCACACAAGGTATGGTTTATCTTGTGAAACTAATTTATTAAGCTTCAGTGAACATCTAAGGGTCATTATGATAATCCCTTCTCAAAAATGGTTTTGGGTTTGTGATGACAATAGGATCTTAACAGATAAGCTTGGTGGGTTTGGTAAGTACCTAACTGTATGCATAATTTGTTAGGCCTTGGATGGAGTTTCAATGATTAGTGATTCTGATTAACAAAGGGTGATGGTATAGAATCAAACTGGTTGAGTAACCACACTTTTGGAATTTTGGTGCTTTGGAGCGGCATGACAATGTGGCTATTGTGTAAAGGAATCATATTTTTAATAGTTTGAGAAGTTAGATTATATATATTCAATAAGATTATTTGGGTGGAATAAAAAAATGGTAGATCAATATCATGACTAGTAGGTTATAATTTTGTAAATTTTGGGGTCATTATAATTCCACTAGGAGTGAAGTCTTGTGGTAGTTTTGGTCGGAATAACTCAATGTCGTAGTGTTTTGGTAGATAAAGGTTTGTTAGGAAGAATTCTTTTGGGTCCCCTTTAACATGAAAATGAATAGTGAAATGTATGTGTCTGTTTTGGAAATTCAGTTTTTGTAATGGTTATGAGTATTGATCCAGGATAAGCTATCATATATTGCGGAGATTTTAAGAACATATTCCTTCACAAGAGGATAGATTGGTAAAAGTTTTGTTAAGCCTCATGTAACATTCCTTCATCAACATGTTTAATGGGTTTAAGTCATGTTGGGATAATTATGAGGGTTTGAATCATGGATTTATGGCTAACACATGATACTTTAGAACAACTCTCTAAATATTAGAAGTACACTTTCTAAATGGTATCCTTAGAAATATCCAAGTATGGGTGTTGGGATCAATGGATAGATAATAGAACATCGACTATCTGGTGGCTGCATGAGTACTTTTTAAGTTGATAGCATCCCCATCATTTCACTCAAGCTTCCTCCTTTCATTCTTACCCTGGGTTTCCTTGAATTTTGTCCTATAACCCCCACTCACCTATTATATCATTGTTCTATTTTTCCATTTCATATTTCCAATGGTTCTTGTCCATTAGAGATTCTACATGATGTGATAAAGAGACTATGACAAGGGTAGGGCATATCTTTCAATTAATCATCTTATCTTTCAATGTTTTATGGTGTTCCAGTAGTTTTAATTAATATTACCTATTTTTATAGAGTTTTATGGTTTTTCATTTTCTATCAGCTTAGGCTGAACCATAAACTGATACTTGATGTGTGGTATTTTATAAACATGAGGTTTGTTTTCCCTAATCTTGACCAATTGAATTGTTATTTCTTATAAGTGATGTCATTATGTGGTCATGTTGGACTTATTTTGTGTTGGTTTAATCTTAAAAATTAAGTATTCATGTGGTTTACTTTAGTTTAATGTCTCATTTAAAAGGCCTTAAAGAATAGAAAAAATTATATTTTTATGAGGGATGGATTTGGTTGGGTTTGACAATGAATGTCATTGGGTTCAGAAGTGGTTATCAAAATTTTAATTTTAAATCAGAATATATAACCTGAAATGAAGTTTTTGAAAATAAAGTTTCACGATCACAAATAATTTGGAAATGTTTTAGACCATTGAATTAAAAGTATTGTATTATGAGAATCTAATTTTAAATGGAATTGAACCATGAGATGACTCTATGGGATTTAAAATTATTGTTTATAAAAGTGATGAGTTATACATGAATAGTTTTTTCTGAAATGTTCTTATGTTTATGGAATGAACATTATATTTTTTATATGGTAATCCATGGTTTTGAGATGGGTAGAAGAAGTTGGGAAGAGATCTGTTAACTTGTGAACTGAAGAAATAAGTTAAATGATGGTGTCTGTTAAATAGAGTTCCATAAAGAAACCTGAATGATGGTTTCCTTAATATCTTGTAAAATAAACACTATTTAATTGTTCCTTAGGAAATGTATAATGATTTTATGAAATTAAATATGCGATTTCATTAATACACGGGCTTTAATAATGACATTTCTTTGGTTGAAAAAGATTAATTGCTAAATAATTGTTTTTTAATTCATATTTCTGGTGTAAATGTTAGTTATGGATGAAATGCATTGAGTTTCATACATTTATTTTAGTATTTTATGAAATATATATAGAATTACTTGATTTAGTTTGTATTACATTAGGTGACTCATTTTAATTCCATGGGATATTCCTTCTTGGATTCAAGGATTTAAATGGATAAGGAATGTCACGAGATACGTTGTATTCCTCACCAATTCAACATTATTAATTCCATGGGTAAGATGTCACTTAGATTGAGGTTATATCTTATATATTGAATTCTACAAATGAATGTGATTTAGTACTTTATGGTTCCCTTAAAAATTATGAAATATCAACTCCCTAGATTTTTATTGATTATAAAAGAAGAAATTCAATGTGTTTGGTAAAGGATTTTTTTAAGAAAGATACTATGAATGCCTTATACTCATTTTTCATTGAATTTAGTTTTGAAAATTATAATGTCATATGCTTTGGATTTAGATGGATGAAATAAGAAGAATAACTTGGATTATTTCTGGAGATTCTGTATGACATTGTAAGAAGGGAATGATAGATGGAGACCCCATGGATTGCCATATGTTTTCATGGTTTGGTTTTCATGGTTACACAACATGGAAAACCCTTGGATTGTGAGGCCTATCTCTATATTCTAATATATATAGCACATAAATCATTGGGTAGGTCCATCCTTAGGATTCATCATGGACCCCAAGATCAAATGTTGTGTTTTTTATTTATTTTGTTATGTGGTAATATTCTATTATAAGTACTCCTGTATGAAATTTTTATATGGACTATATATTTTATAGACACTTTTGGTGGGGAACTACTACATTTCAATCATACCGTAATTGGAATTCTATGAAATTTGGGTACCTGAGATGAAGCCCTTTGATTTTTTAGATTAAATGTTGAGGGAAAGGGCGCATTACATGATGTCTTGGATCGACATGCTAGAGTAGAGTATGAGTGATGGGACTGGGCATGACTCAAAACAATTTTGGGATGATTTCTATGATTCAATTTCATTTAGGCTAGTTTCATTCCTCCTTGTATATAATCAACTGTATGGAATCATTTTATTGTATGGACTACCCATTATTATAACATCAAGTGATGTTTTATTTATTTATTATCATTTTACAACTTCATTTGAAAATTATTTTCACCAAATTTATATGTTTTCAATTATTTATAATATTTTTAGAACTCTGGATTGAGGGTATAGTCTCCAAACTATATCCTTATAGATCCTTATTTCATGTCAAAATGTTTTTTCATATAAGGAGGCATGATTTAGGACTTATAACACTAAATTCATGGATTATATTAATAGTGAGTTGTGGAGGTGTTATAGGAGAAGGGATTTCCATTGGTCATCATCATCATGACCCATGGAGTATATCCATTTCCATTATACCAACTCATAGATCAAATTTCGTTGAATTTGACTACAATTTTGGTACCTTCTCTTGAAAATGAAAATTTTATTCTTTTGATCCCCCTTCTCAAGTCCATGGAATCCTAAAAAATTATTAATTTTTTACTTTGGGAATTCTTTAACTGATTTCCACCATCATTTGATTCCATAGATATAATTGTAAATAGATATTTTATTAGTCTTATACATTCCACATGAAGAAATATTCCTTTAGTTTTTCTATTTGGAAAATATTCCCTAGTTTGTCTCTTCCATTAATTTTATTTTTAATATCCTAAACATGCATGTAAATTGAGTTGGGAGGATTTTTTTTTCTTTCAACGTAGGACCATAAAACATTCCAAAAACTTTCACTATGAATTCTTCCTTAAGTAGTTGATCCAAATCCTTTGATAGAGTTAATATAGAATGAAATTAAACATGAGTATCAATTACATCTGGTTGTGTATTATGAGTTATGGTGTTATTTTGGACATACTTGTAATCATCTTATCCATGATAACTAAGTACACTATGGATGACATATTGTGTACTCAAAAAATGATAGGTTTAAAAAGATGGAAACTATGGATCTCGATTGAAATAGATATATTTTATTTATTTGTATATTGATATCATATTCTCCTTCAGCCTAGAGAGTGTGTCCTTAATAGGAATAACTAGACATTTCTCATGGCTAGGGTTATTGATGTGGATGAGTGAGCAATTATAAGTAGGTAGGAATAACCCCAGGATATTATATACATGTGACATATGGTACATACTAATATATGATAAATAATGTATACCTAGAAATATAATGAAAAATAAATGGAAAGATCAATATGTGTCTGAGATGTTATAAGAAGATGATAAGTATTATGATATTGATCACATCATCCATACAAATATTCTTGGAAATCTAGTGAAAAATCTTTTCAAATTTCCTTTTTTGAAAAATGGTGTATACTATAAAATTTATCATAATCAGGTGGTTAAAAATTGGGATGAACAATATGTTATTATGGAGGAGTAATTCTATCTTGTTTCATGATTTTTGATAGGAATGAGGGAAGTACTTCATCTACACATCTGATGATCATAAAAGGTACCTTTATTAAACTTGGAACATGTGATTAATTTAAGGAATTGAGAAATAACTATCACGTATAATATTATAGGGGGTGGAAGGTAGTGGAGTATATTAATAAGTATAAGAAGATAAATAAGGGTAAATATTTTGTTATTAACCATGATTGAGAGGATTTTATATGAACTCATTTTCAGATAGAACATACGATGACTCTTCCTCGAGAGTTTAATCTAGTAACAATGAGGAATTTTTGGAAGAGAAATAATTTGCATCCAAAATTGAAAAATGAATGAAATGTATAATTGACATCATATATTACCCAATAAGTTTAGGAAAAAAATGCATAGGGTGTAAGGGATAATCAAATTTCCCTTAGCCTACAATGAAATGATCAGTGGAGAAATTTGGGGATTATAAAAAGTTCAACCCTAAAATAAAATAACCCAAGATTGAGAATAATAAAGGGAGCCATATTGTTGAAAAACCCCATCAAATGAGATACATGGAACGAAAAAGGGAAATTGGAAAAGGAAGATTTCCACAAAGCAGTGCTATATAGACCTCAAAGCGCTCTACATGGATCGCATTGCAAAATCAGTAAGTTGGAGGTTCTTAGTTCATGGGAGGATATGTTTTTGTGGGAGGATCTGGGTTTTTATTTAAAATTAGGTGATTTAATGAGGCACAAAAGGGATTTTATTTATAGAATACATCAGATGTCATAATTGATTAATACGTTATACAGACCACATAGAATAGTTTGCATTAAACTTTATACCACATAAAAGTTTTAGGTAATTTAGATTAGTAGGTTTTATTGATATATTTTACAATATAGATACCCCTAATCAGATGAGTAGGAAGAGATAATTTAATTAGAGAAGATTATATCTATAATAAATTCAGGGATGTCTGATGTAGTTCATGAGGGAGGACTCTTTGAAGGAGAATAGTTTCATAAGGAAGAAATTCTGTGAGAATAGTTTTTGAAAGGGGTTTGTGGGGTTTGGTTGATATCAATTGAAATAGGACACATATGAAATGAAAAACACGAAGAAAAGGTATTTTGTGAATAAGGGGTTGTCTGTGAAGAAACTTTTGACTGCAAAACACTCATGCCACACGGTGGAAGGTAGTTTGAGGAGTATTAAATGTAGTTCATAGAGGATGAAATAAAGTTAATGGAGTATTCAAGGAATGTTGTGAATAGAATAAAACATGGAGTGAAATAAATATCTACAAACTAACAATATATGTAAAATTTTATTTCATCAACCGTGTTAAAACATTACTTTATGGCACATTTACACGTGAAAATATTTTGATAATATCATGAAAGGATATACATGGTAGGATTACCCTATGAATAGTATCATTATAATATCTACATTTTGAATTATATGAAGAATAATTTAGATGATATGAAACATTATAAAAATATTGCAGAAAGAGTTTATTCAATGCTATATCCATGTTAATGAAAAGAATAATTGGAATCCGTTGGAGATCCTGCCAAAGCATGAATTTTTAATTTCTATTTCTATAGTAAATAGAAGTCCATTCTAGTTGACTGGAAAGTCGAAGTGTTGCATCTTGATTTTTTCATAGATTTGAAGATCATCCCAGAGAGTACATCAATAAATCATCTACCTATAGTTGAGTATTCATTCATTATTGACAATTAAGGGACCTACATGTCAATAAACTACATGTGGATCCTTTCCAGAGCTTTGATCAAAGGAAGATTAAGATAATGATATTTTCCAATAGTTGTGAGCCAAAGAAAGAGATTCAGGGAGTGACCATTGGGAATTTAGTGTGATGAACCTAGACATTGTAAAGGCAGCGACTATGGGAATAAAATTGATCCAGACCAAACCATGTATTGGAAGTGATTCTTAATGAATTTTGTACATCAGAACATTTCCATTGTATGATCCATGAATATATCCCCATGAGGGTGAAGCTAGTAAAAATATATGAGTATGTGTTATTACTTTACTAATTTAATTTCTATACATAATCATCATATAATGTTTGAAATGATTAGATAAATATAAAAACTAACAAGAAAACGGACTGACCTTTATAATATCGGGGTCATGATCTAGTTGGGAAGAATGAATTTTGAAAAGAATATACATAACTAGATTCACCCCCCTATTGGTATGTAAGCACTTTTTGGACCAAATACCTATTCAAAAAAAGTTTCCATTGGGAGTATAACAGGATAAAGTAAATAAAATTAATTTAGGAAACAAACAAGGCATATAAAGTGAGGTGAAATAAGTAACTAACTAAAAAATAGGACTAAAAGTGCTCAGGAACTCTGAGGATGTTATTGTTAAGAACTGGATCATTTAAATTCATCTTGAAAACCATAATAGTTAATGACATAGAACAAAGGGATTTTCCAATCCACATGGTCTATTAACCAATTTTTTGGAATCAGGGAAACACACATTAGAATGGGATTTCCCAATAAAATGAAAATTGACTAAGTGATTTCCACCCAAAAATATGGCATGAACTATCGTTATATATATGGTCCATTCACTAAACTGACTAAAAAAATCTAATACACACACTCATAGTAATATATATTAGAATAAAATAAACATCACAAAATAAAAAATTAATAATAATAGAAACATAAATGAATTTACATCATCATATACGTAAACAAAAATATAAGAGAGAGGTCTATCCCTGAGAAACAGATACACACACATCCAAAAATAAAAACCCAAAACTAAGAAAAAAATTAAACTATACTGAATCAACCATCAATAATATAATAAATTTAGATGAATTAAAATCATTATATAAATAAAGTGAAAAGATAATATAGATAATCATTATAATAAAGTTGATACATTAACATCCGAAAATAAAATCCCCTAACCAAAACACTACTTAACACCTCTATATAACTCACTATCATTCATAGTATTCCAATAAAAAACCTAAGAAACTAGATCATTCCCACTTCATAATAAATTCCAAAATTTTCTTTAGAAGAATAGATTTACATTGAAAAATATACTAACCCCATATAAAAACATTTCATAAAGGGATAATTTTTTGAAGGAAAATAATCACAATCCCCTTTAACATCCTGAAACTATTTTCAAAAATATAAAACAAAACCATTGAGAATTAAGAATAAATAACATAGAATAAAATTTAATTTTTAATTTTATTGTAATAAATATATATAGAAATAGAAATAATAAAGTTATGCAAAGGTTAAATTTATGTTATGCATGATCTGGTATAGTGGGATGGAAAACCATGAGTAAAACACAAAAAAAACAACTGGATTGGACACTTGAATGAATATTATATGCTCTACTTGTCTTTATAGACTATTTATATTCCACATGTAACCCTGTTTCCTTTACCATTCTCACCCTCAAACATAAATACGACCTTTGATATCATTTTCACTCTCAACCAGGATCTAAAAATCATAGAAAACAACTTAAAGGCATTTCAAAATATTGATTCATATTGAGATATCCCATTATAAATCACTGTTTATCACGAAGGGTTGAGATTATACACCCTTCCATGATCTATCTCATGAGTCTAAATGATAATCCTAATTTAATTTTTACCTTTAAACCCCCAAATAAAATATGGACTTTTCAAGAGTATTGGCCTCTCTAAAAAATATTAAATATGATATTTTTCTTCAAGAATTAGCCAAATTTGAATTGACCCTTAACCTAACATGGCCTATGAAATAGACTAAAGGGACTTACCAATCCTCACATGATTGAATTTAGGGACTAGGCATAATTAAAAAACAATTTGGAACGATTTCACGAAAAAAGTGAAACCAAATAAGTAAATTCCACACAAAAATCATGCATAAAACATCCATATTTCAGAATTATAAACCTATAACTAATAAAAATATAACATTTAAACAATTAAAATAATAATTATAATAATAAAATAAACATCAAACAATCATCTATAAATAATAAATTTAATATAAATATATACACATCATTATATAAATAATAGAAAATATAAATGATATGCCATGTATCATGAAACATATATATTGAAAAACTAAATGAAAAACCTTAAACGAAAATAATACCTAGATCCTCATTTTGATCCATAATTACTTTACATATACCACTATCGCAACATGAGAAACCTTGCCATACTCAAAGAGACCAAATCTTGGTATCTTTTAAGGAAACTATTAAATCTAGATACAGGGAAAGGTATATAAAAGGTTTAAGAGAACTATACCCATTTGGATTTCACTAAATATTTTATGTGAATATTTTTGAAAATAATATCTTTTATATTAGTGTGATATATAATAGAAAATAAGTTTTTCATATTTTATGTATATGGAAAATAATCAACATCACATCTATAGCCATTTTATAAACTCTTACACCACATTTTTTAATGAAAATAATCAATTTAAAAACATTTATTTATATATTATACGAACAAACTAGAATAGTCCAATTTTCATTTAAATTTACAATTTTATTTTTTTTCCAAAAAACAATTGGGAAACTCACTCACATTGTATAAATAAAAAGAATAGAAAATAATTCACCATACTATGAATAAATAAAAATATTCCACATGTTCCACATAAGTCAATGATGTTGGTATATAAAAAGAATGGAAAATGACTAGCCTAAACCATCCCATTGATCAAGGAATTTGTATCATGGGCTCAAACCCATGTCCTAATTTGAGATAGTCTAAGACTTTATCAAACATGGACCAACTACCATCTTATGCGACATCCCAAATAACTCAAGTAAGTTGTATAACATGAACCCTTCCATCATTAGAGGCACTCCAAAATCATCCTTTTTCTTTATATAGAGCATAGTAATAGATTTTGACCAATAATATTATCATAAATCAATAATTTCCACATAAATACATAGGATCTCTAGACCAATGAATTGTGATGGTGAGAAACAATCATCAAATTTCCAAACAAGCCTAACAAAGAATGGATAATTAACTCACCATCAACCCAAAAAACCTTGTAAGAAACAACTCATTTGTGTATATCACTTGGTCACCACATACATAAAAATACACCAATAATAAGGAAAAAAATCATAGTGTATAAAGAGGGTTTCCTAAACCCATAAGTTTTAGAATCCTGTTAATGGTTCCATACATGAATTTTTGAAAATCAACTCATAATAAACATCCATTTAAATTTATTAAAGGATCATTTAAAAAATATTTCCTCAAATAATTAAATTAAACTATCTAAAATAAGAATTAATGTGTCATATCCCCATTTTAAATAAATATTTTGTTGTTCTAAAGCATTACTTTTTTAACTATTTAGTGATCAAAATGGGGGAATGCATCTTTATGATTTAATTTTTTTTTTAAAAAATTGATCATTTTCAAATCACTTGGCATTTATAAATTCATAGAATATCTATAATAGATCCTTTATATAATATTTATTCGAATGGAGGTATCAATTTAAAACTATTTTCACACCCAATAAAACTATCACATATATAAGTAACTTAATAAATTTCACATTAAAACATTCCAAGAACATAATTATATTAAATTTAACGAAATATACCAAAAAAATAGCTAAATTTAGAAGGAATCATTTCAGATTTGTACAGTATACATCAAATTTGATGGTGAATCCCCAAACTATAAAGAAGATGACCCAAAAATACCTAAATTCCAAAATCCCTAAGTTAAAATTGCCTCAAACCATAATCAAGCCATGGATTCCCCTGGGGTTTCTAGGAGTAAGTGATACTAATAAATAATAGGTGAAGTAGGGAGGTATAATGGAAAGGAAAAGTAAATTAGGGGATTTCCTAAAGAAATCCACTTACAATCAAAGCCTAGAGACTGAACAATTATGGGGAGAAAACATTAAAATATACAAGGTTAAAGGGGACTTTTCACCCCTAAATAGCTAGGTTGAAAGGGTAAACAAATTTGGATATACCACAATGTTGTATCCCCACATGAGTAGGACCTAATACAACATGGTCTAAGGACCATGAAACGGTCAACCCAACAAAGGTAGAGTGGTCTTGACCCCTTTCTCATGCCCTCTATGGCATGAAATACATGCCATAGTGAAACAAAATTCAATAAAAGATGAAACAAACCTATTAAGTGTGGTATTACCCCTTTAACCTTATGAAATAGTTGACACCCATATAGGGAACCCATATAGGATACCCTCTATAGTGTATCCCATAGTCTGTGACATAGAGTAAGCCCCTCAGCTAGCTGCGTAAGGGTCTATATAAGGGTATACCCTTACACACTCATTCACTATTTTGCAATTCCAAATATACACTTACGTAACTCACACCACAATGCAGCCCTGGATGTTATGGTATGAAGTCATTACACAAAAAAACCTCTCTAATAATGACTTGAGGTCTCTTTATGGGTCACCACAATTGGGTAGAGTTAGGGTCACTTAATAAACCCAATACAAAATGTCCTTTCAGGGTTGTGATGCGGCCAACTATAGTCCAGAAAAAATGTTTCACATAATCTCTAGAAACATGATAAAATACTAAAAAACAATGAAAAGAATTATTAAAACCTAAAACTTCCCAAATTAATTTAAAGAACAAAGAACCGTTGTCATGAGGGTTTCATAGTTATGTATGAAGAGGTATTTCAAATCAATTTTCCAAGGGATTAAATTGATGAGATGTATTTATGGAAGATTAATGTGAAGAACATAAAAATAAAAAACCATGTAGCATTACAAAAGAACATGTTTTTCTCTTGAGAAAGAATGCAAGAAATATTAGAATAGATGACTACGTTAGAACCCATGAAATATTGGATTCTCTTTTAGATAATATCACTCGTGAAGTGCTAGAGAGGCATAAATATATTATATTTTGGTGTCTGAAAAGGGTATATAGTTCTAAAATAATGATATTTTTTTGGAATGGGTCATCCAATTATTTTGTGGCATAATTTATTATCAGTTTAACTTTCATTTTGGGTTGTGATTGTTGAATGTGGTCTTTGCATGACTTGTAATGTGCCCAATCAACTATAATTGAGATCCATTATTGAAAACAAAAAAATATGACTAGGTAGTTAGTGTAATTTTCCAAAATATATATTTTTTAAAATATTATTAAAAATATTTAAATATAATTATTATTTATATCATATATATAAATGTAATATTATATAAATTTATTTAAATATTAAATATTAAATATTATTTTATTTCTGAAAGTATTTATAATATTTATACTTTTTTAATACAGATTAATAAAGTATGAAATATTTACACATTTATATAATCAATAATATTTCATAAATAAAATTAGTAACATTGAAATTTAATTATCTACTATTAATGTTTTGATATGATTAATAATATATATAATTTAATCATTCTTTTATTTAATTTTTATATTTTGTGTTTCTCGTTCTATATATCTATGCATATAATGATTTTTTAATATAATTATACATTTAAATAAATTGCGATTAATTTTAAAAATATTAATTCATTTATGTTTACAATGTTATTTTTAGTTATTATTAATATTAATTAAATATTGTTAATAATTTGTTAACTTTTTTTATTTAAAATCAATAAAATATATAAATATATATAATTAATTAGTTATATTAATATATTTATATATTAGAAATTATTAATCTATATAAATATAATATATAAAAATCCTACATTTAATATTACTATTTTATAATTAATAATATATTTTCAAATACATTTATACATTTTTATCTTTTATGTTACAGATGAAAATTATTATATTTATATATATATAATTTTTATAAATACTTTTATAATAATAAAAATCGACTATTATTTTAAATATAGTTTATAGTAAATTCATAGCTTTTCTAACACAACTTCTATTAAACCATATATAGAGGTGTTTTTTAGGAGAAATTTTATCAACGATAAGTAAACCAATATTAGTGCTTTGGTTCAAATTGATAATGGTATTTGTGTGATATTTAATTGAAGCTATGTAATAATTACACCTTTAATATATTTTTAAACATATATAAGGTCCTTTTTCAGTGCTTATTTTAGCGCTAATAAATCAACACACAGAATTGATAATAATCGAACTGATGAAGATTTCTATGTAATATTAAGCAAATTATTCGGAAGAATATCAATTAATTTTTGAATATATTTAAGACTAATATATCATTATTAATTATAAATATAACACTAACAAATTATTAAATTACCAGCTATTATGATATTAAAATTGATAAAATCCCATTTTATCAGTGTTTTTAGTAAACTTTAAAAAAGGCCTTACTATGTTTATAAAAGAACCCATAAGACACTACTGACCATACATATCATTAAAGATATTAAGGAATCCATACTATTCCACACCCCTAGAATATTTTTGTAAACAATTCCATTTCTAAAATAAAAGTTAAGAAATATCGTCCAATCATGACTTTTTTGGTTTTTTGTTTGTTTTTTATTTATAAAATGTGATTCCATAAACTACCCCAACCCATCATGATAACAATTTATAAATTTTAAAAACCTATTATGATTGAATAAATTATAATATTTACTCAGTATCTCCCCAAAAAATAATGATGTGTTTGCATATGAATTTTTGGTGGTTGTATAAATATTTGTGTCATTACCTACATTTTACAATATAATTGTGTTTGAAAACTATTATCCTTGAATGATATAGAGTATACAATGTTTTACATAAATTATTTTTATTGTTAGAGTAATAATTTAAAGTAGGTTTAATTTTTTTGACAATCATTTAGCTTGGAAAAAATATTTTCTAGATACAACAAGAACAACTTCTAATTTATTGTCTAATTTTTCATTGTTAAATTAACAAAAATATTACATGTGTAGGTTTTTGATGTTTATATAATCAGATTACAACACATATAATTGGTGAATAGATCAATGAATACAAATTTTTTACAATTTAGTTCCACTTAAAAACACCCCCACATCCTGTTAAAGTCTGATCCACTAAAATAAGAATTCATTCCCTCACTTGAACAAACATAAAAATACGAGCAATAAAAAAAATATTTTATAAGGTTTTATTCAATTCATTAAAAAATAATTTTTACAAGGTTGGTTAGTGACCATAACCATGGATTATTTAATATAATCATAGGTGAACTCATATAACATGTTTTTAATTTTCAAAAAAATCATTGATGGAGGAATAAGAGATGAAATTGGTTGATTGGTCGCCAAATAGAATGATCAGAGAGAAAAAATCACTAAGGGGATTGGATTTGAAAATAACGAGTGTTTCATAATATACCAAAGTTCCACGAACCCACATCAATGTGACAAAAAACTCTAACCCCTCCATGGGAGTGATCCTTCAAGAAATGTATTATCCAACTTACATAGATCCCATAAATACCCTATTTTTCCTCCATTTTTGATGTATATGACCTTGGAATTCTAACTGAATCACTCAAATAATGAAACTGATATCATTAAAAACTCTAAGAAACATTTTTTTCCAAGGTTTTGATCATTTCCTAATGAAATATCAGGGGTCCTTTAAGGTATATGAACATCATTTAGATATTTTTTTTGAAATTCATGTCCATTTAAAACACATTTTAAACAAAAATATACTCTTTCGGCCATTAAGGGTTCTTTGAGAAATTAATCTTTTGAGAAACCCCTCCCATGGATACTAAAACATTGTATTTATGATATTCACACATGTCTCATTATTTTATCGACTTTGAAAAACCTATAAACTTCATGAAACCCACTTCAAATGCCCTCACATTATGCCTCTTTTAAATGAACACACCTTTACAAAAGTGGACTTCCCAAATCCTACAATCCCATTGAAACGGTCTTTAATTGTTTTAAAAACTTATTAAATTTTTTTATAATTGACTCTCATTCCCAATAGATTCTTTTTAATCATGGTATATTTAACCTTATTGACCTCTTATCCTAGTCATAAGAATCATCTCTTCAGGACCCCAAAATACTACCTAAAATGTGATGTTTCCATGTATATGTATCACTAAAATCACCTACCCACTGAATATATATGCCTTAACCATGGTATCATTGAAGGAAACTAACATTCATCTTCCTCAACGTGCATAGGTAATATCCCTTGATCCTCATAACCTTCCATCATAACTTAGAATGACCAAATTTAGATGAAATCCCCAACAATGTCTAAGATGATATAATTTAAAATGAATAACACTTTTATCCTTGTTGTGTGATGTTAAACATCATGAAAAAAAATACTCAGTACAAGATATTAAACTTTAGACCTAACCTATATGATTATCATGGGATTCCCTATATATTGATTACAAGATTCCTCATGTAATGACCACGTGATTCCTCATATAACAAAAATGAGATGACCACAATATTCCCTAGATATCTACTATATATAATCCCCACTCCTTCCCATATTTTCACTCATTTTATGACACAAGAGTCATTACCACATGGCAATAAACTACATTGGTCTATCTTGTAACAAGACTTCAAATTGTGCATCTTAACTATGTGGGTTTTGATCAATATTTATTGATAGGTTATGTAGGATTCCTCTCCAAGGTCGAATTCCTATAACCCAATATACCATCTGTCTTTCCTCCCTATCATGGGTGTCCGAACAGAGGAGACACCACCATCTTCATGAATATAATTCTATTACCGTGAAAACTCCAAATATTAAGGTGATGACTCCAAATCTTGATCATATTTATAGATTTTTTGTACCTACTATAAATATAAAGTCCCTCTAGATTTTGGAGTCATTAGATGATGCTATTCTGTATAAAACTGAGTATGTGACGAGGCTTCCCTCCAATGGTCATTAAATCTAGAAGCATTCCCTAATGGATTTTAAATCATGAGTACCCTCAGTTGAATTTAAAGTTAAACATATCCAAGCACATAATAAGCATATTGTGAGATTCCATATTCCAGGCATTAAATATATTAGCTCATTTACCTAGATGTAAACTTGTGATCCCTCCTGATGCATTAGTACACTAACCCTTGGTGGAAATCATAGGGTTCATTATGTTATGATCCTAAGAATACTATGTGATGAATCTAATATATGTTTTTCTTCTTTGAGGTGAAAAACATGATATTTTACCTCTTTTGATGAGAATGAGATTCCTTATAGAGAGAGTATAAGAAGAACTTGTGTGATCCACATAAGATATATCCACCCTTTCATTAGGATATGAGCCTATGTTCTTACACAGTGCGTTGAGTACATTAGACCTTATTTTATGAGAATTATAATCCCATATGGAATGAGTGTATGATCTATCTACCATTTCATTAGTTTTCAATCCTATTTTTTTTTAATTTGTGTGAGAAGAATTTTATATCACAGGTGACATGTCTGGGAAGACTTATGTTATAATAATTAGAATCTCAACATCATATGTTCAAGATGCCTCAAAAACAGAATGTCATTTTCCATGTGTAAATAACCTAGAATACCTGAGGTAATTATCCCCTTATTCCTTACATTATGAGCATAAGTTTCCTTGGGGAGATCATAAGATTCATTATGTTGTTTTCATCAGAGTTTAATTATGTGAAGAGCATAAGATTCCATTAAAACCTATAATGATGAAGAATGTTATAGATTCCCAACAAGGACAACAATATCCTCAAATCCCACTATAATTAAACACATTATTCTGGGTGATATTGGAATAATAATCTAGTGTTAATAAAATTATGGTGTTGGGAAGAAGATTCAAAATCAAATCTTAGATATGCAATGGATAATTGAAATAAAATAAAAAATCCAACATGGAACCCATAGAAGAAGGATTTGACCTCCCATATTTCTATTTTACCAAGGATTCGACATCACCAACCTTGGTGGTGAAGGATGAACACCTTCATCTATTAGGAATGTCGGGAAACAATGAGTGCAACCTTCATAAGGACGCTGTCCTATTTTCAATAAATTCCCTAGTGGAAGATTTATAAATTATATTAGTGAACCTTAAATGAATATCATATCCATAAAATGTGGATTGATGATTAACATTGGGAATATCATAATCTAGGAATTATTGACATCGAGCTTCATCAAACAAAAAAGTGAACCCACTGTATACCTCTTCTCATATAACATGTAGAATATTTGGAGAATTGTGTATCTATATTTCTGTAAATTATTATCATGAATCTATTATTCTCCACCTATGAGATGATGATTAATTTTTAACACAATAGGAATTTTGTTCACCATAAATAGACTGACAGTTAGATTTGAATTTCATATTGGAAACTAGATATAGATCTTTCTCAAAATAATGCTACCAAAATGAATGGGGGTAGAATGAAAAATCATTAAACAATCCAAAAAATTGCACTTCTACTATGAAGAAGGCCTATACCATGGTTCATGGTCATCGTCACCCCATCTCCCCATCATAGATCCTTCAATAGAGGGTCATCACCACCCTCATCCACTGATTTGAGGAGGAAGATAGAAATAAAACATGGGTGATGGATTGTAAGAAGATGGAGTATGTAGTTAAATTTCACTTCCACCATAAACAAAGAAAGCACATTGGGATATCCAAAAATTATCATGGATAGCCATTTTATGATCCTTTCCCCAGAATTTGGTGGAAATATTATCCCCTACACTTAGGAGATAAGAAAGGTCCGAGCTCTACCAACTACAACTAAAAACATGATACTCTCCTAGTAGGGATCCCACCACCCAACACTATTGAAAATATAGTACAACACATAAAGATAATGAGTTGTTTTATCATATCTATGTTCTACTGGACAAATTCCAAAATTTATGGTGCTGGCACTGGAAGGATAATTCTAAACCTCCATGATGGAAAGTTACTCCCAGATGTCCTTTGGGCCCTACCACTATCGACACATCCCCTAAATTCATGGATAAGACATAGGAAAAATTCTTTTACATGTTTGTATTGAGACTATATCTACCCACCATGAAATATATCTCGACTCTCCAAGCCATGGGAACCATATGAAACCGTAATAGGGGATCACCCCATGATGGATAATTCCACCATAAAGGTATAGATTTTTATTCAATCTATTTACACAGATAACCTACCAATGTTGAGGACTTCAAAGTCTCAAGGGTACATCCTGAGGATGAATAGATACTATCCATAATGGGTTATATAACAACATTACCACCCATAACATGAATGTAGGAATTTAAATTAGTGAATAATTATTTGGGTGACCCCATTTTATATCAAGAGACAGGGTTGAGTGAATCAATGTAGTTTCACCCTTGAACATTCATAGTCTAAGGAAACCAGTTCTTTGGAGAATTTCTTTTAACACCACCACCAGAGTTGGGGGTAGGAGTCTTTCAATTGAGTATGACCGTAGTTGGCATCAGGGATGTTTTTTCTGAAATTTGGATTAGAAATAATTAGTAAAAACCTATTGATAATTATAAATATAGGAAAATATCATTGTATTTTGGTGAGTATTAATTAAGTGGTTTATATATAAATACATCCATATATGGATACAACATGTGGATGTGTATCTAAAATAGATATAGCTTGGGGTATAACTAAAGAATTCTATTTTGTTCTAGACTTGATTTTGAACTTATGAATGATAATGGGACTTTATACACACCTATTTTGACACTCCCTAGGGATATTCATTCAATAATCACAAGATTGTATAAACCATTACAAAGGATATAATTATAATGTATTATAATTACTAAGATTAAATTTTATCATCCTAGAAACATGATATTAGAAAATTTTAAGATTATGAATTCCTATAGAATTGTTATGATAAGATTTAAAATAGAAATAAATTTCCCTCTTAGGTTTTTTTCTTATAAAAATGGAAAAAAATAAAGGACCCATTCAAACAATTGATGAAATAGACAAGGTAAAGATGAAATTATCAATATGGGGATATATAATTAAAAAATTCATGATGTTGATGAATTACTTATCTTATTATAAGAACAATAACCAAATCTATGTGGAGAATCCTACTTCACCAAGGAACAATAATTAGTTAAATCATTCATGTGTCAAGAAATAAATTCTTTTAGTGGATCTAATGATACATTAGTTTATGATAAAATGTGTACGTTGATCGAAAATATATTTGAAGTTCTCCAATTTTTAGAGATATAGATTGTCACCCTATTAGGGTATCACTTAGAATGACATTCTGATTAACGGTGGACTACGATTATGAAGATAAAGCCAAGAGGGGAGATTGATTCTATGGAATGGAAAGAGTTCATGAGAATAAATTTCAACAAATAGTTTCCCTATTTAGTGTAACAAAATGTAGAAGGAATAATTAGAGATGATGAAAAAAGAAAATGAATCAGTGGGAAGGTATGAAATTAACATTACAAGACTTTCTCAATACACCTTTATATTTTTTAGGGATCCTAAGGGAAGGGTTGATAGATTCTTTGGAAGGCTAAGACCCCATCTGTGGAGGAATTTAGAAAATGGAGACTATGGGATTGATTAGGATATAGTGTGGAGTGTTATGAAGGTTTAATTTTTGTTTTGATAGATGTAGTGGTCAAATAGGTGGACAAAAGATAAGTGGATCCAATCTCATGGAATATTTTTTATCATGGAAGAGAAGGACATAAAGTGAAATCTAAAATGTGAATAAATTATGGGAACAAGCATTTAGGGGAAATTCTTTCTTGGGAGTGGAATGTTCTTTATGTCTAGAAGAGTTGGAAATATAGCTCAAAACTTCTATATTGGGGTGAGGACTCAACTTATCAACACTAATGAACAATGAAAGATGGTCCAAGCCGTAGTTTAAGTTCAATTATTCATGTGTGGATAACCTAATCAATTTTATAATAAATACGAAAATTGGAAGATAGTGTGTGGAAATGACCATCAAACTTAGAACATACCAAGGGAGCATGGTTGGGAATTTTAAATCACATCAGATGATTTAGAGGCTTTGAGTGATGTGGGTCCTGGTATACTTTTTATACTCTCAAATATAGAAAGTGTTTTTTAATATGGTTCTTAAAATCCATTTATTTCAACCATGTTTTTAAATAATAAATCAACACCTGAGCTTCAAGAGGTATATTTATTAGTCAAGACTTATATAGGTATTATCCTAACATCAATAGCATGGAGAAATTCTAGTACTAATTGTGGAGAGTACAATATCATCGAAAATCTAATAGTCATTCCCATGGTGGAATTTGGCACTATATTAAGGATATAATTTCTCTCAATGTATAATGATATGATCATCTATAAAAACAAGGATAATTTTAGTATCATTGGATGGAAAACCTACATTTATTTTCAAAGGATGGATATCCCTACCTAATCATTATCTAGAATCACCTCCCATGTTATTCATTATAGAGATGATTAGTGAATTGAGAGAATTATATGAAAGTTTAAAGATTTAAAATTTCTGCATCAATAATGAATACATTAACATATTTCCAAAATAGTTTCCTGGATAACCCCTAGAAAGAGTGATACATATTTCATTTTATATGTAACCTAAATCTATGATGATATCAATGACAACGTATCGAATGGAAAATGTGGAGTTATAGGAATTAATGAAAAAATAACAAGATCTTTTGTAGAAGATATTTATATTACCATTGTGTCTACTTTGGGAGAAATTATTCTATTTCTAAATAAGGATGCATAAATGTGGTTATGAATTTATTATAGATAACCTAATAGGATCTGAGTGAATAATAAGTACTGTACCCATTGGATTGATGATTTATTTAACCACCTTAATGGGGATCAATTCATAATCAAGATACACCACCAATCTATGTATTATCAACCGTGGTTAATGAATAAAGATAATTAAAACACTCCAAGTCAAAAAATACATTGGAATTAAGATCCTATTGGTATTCCCATTGGATTAACTAATTATCCTTCCATATTTATGGATTTGATGAATAGAGTCTTTACAGGCTGGCATGATAATTTCATGATGGTCTTAATTTATGATATTTTGACATATTTTAAAAATCTGTGGGGATCAAGAAGATCATCTAAGATTATTTTTACAAACCTTGATGAATGATATTTTGTTCTTTAAATTTAATAAATGCGAGTTCTAGTTAAACATGTCTCATTATTTGGAAACATCATATCTAGTGAAGGAATCTCAATGGATCCAAAAAAGAAAAATTCCATAGTGGAATGGACACATCATACAAATATAACCTATATTTACCATTTTCTTGGTCTAATAGGATATTATAGAATGTTTGTGAAAACGAATTCAGGACGTTTAAACCCGATATCTAATAAAACATGAAAGGGAGTTATGTTCATCTAGACAAAGGTGTGTTATTAAATATCTTAATATATGAATAGGTGGTTAGTTAGTACACCTGTTCTAAATTTACCCACTAATTGGAAATGGTTATACATTTTTAGTGATGCATTTGCTAAGGAACTTGAATGTGTACTCATGGAAAATTACAGTGATCTTTCCTATGCATCATGATAATTAAAGACTCATGATTATAATTATACAACCTTGATTTGGAGTTAGATACAATAATTTTTTTATCCAAATATACAGAGACACTATCTATATAAAAAATATTTTATATATATACTATCAAAGATTCATGTTTATTTTCACACAAAAGGAACTCAAAATTTGACAAAGGATGTTTTGGGAGCTTCTTAATGACTATGATTATTTAATTAATTATCTCTACAGGAGAGTGAACAAAATAACATATGCATTGTGTAGGAAATATCCTAGTGTTATTCTAATGATGAGGATTGAATGAGATCCATTGACCAAGAACCTAATACATTTGGATATAGGAATCATAAGTGAATGTACATCATTAATCCAATATAAACTTATTTATGACATGGAAATATTAGAAAATATCAAGAAATATCATGGAGATGATCCTTTAAGAATAAAGAATATATGGGAAATTAATAATTAGATGTTTTAGTATTTAAATATTGATGAAGAAGGTTTACTGATATATTGTACAAGTGTATGAATACAAACATTTCGGAAGACAATGAATGAGTTGTTGGATAAAGATTATAAGTATGTATTCTCTATACACCATGGAAGTACTTAAATGTATAGTGACCTTCATGATCATAATTAGTGGTATAATATGAATAGGGAGATATATGATTAAACCACAATGTTCTTTTTGTGTCAACAAGTAATGTAAAACCAACAACTTCCAAAATTATTATTACAACCACTACCAATACCTATGTGGAAGTGGGATAACATCAATATGGAATTTTTCACTAGACTTTCAATGAAACACAAGGGTAGTAATTTTATTTGGGTAATTGATGATATATTTTTAAAGTTAGACCATTTAATTTATATATGGGATTATTTATCCTTGAAGAACCTATTTCTCCTTTATATTCAAGAAGTATCGAGACTCCATGAAGTATAACTATCCATTTTTTAGATAAATATCTAAGAATAACTTATAAATTATGGACGAGACTTCAAAATTATATGAATACATATGTAAACTCGATCATATCCTACCATACTCTTAAGGATGGGTAGTCTGAGAGGACTATTCGAAAATGGAATATATGTTATAGGCTAGCTTAGTTGATTTTCAAGGGAGTTGTTGGAACTGGAAAATGCATCCATTGAATTCATAGAATGCTTCCATTTATGATCCTGGAGCGTAGCTCATTCTTCAAGATTTGATTTGACTAGTCATGGAGCCCAAATAGAGTTTCAGATCAGAAGTTAGGGCTGTTCGAAGTCAGGTCGATGGAAATGACCATCGAGGACTGTTTTGGGGCAAAGTATGGAGTTGCACGCAAAAGAGGAAATATTTCATGAAAAGATGGAATCTTGCCTGAAAAGAGGGATATTTCGCACAAGAATAGGATATTGCATGCAATAAAGAAATTTTTTGTGCAACCCCGTGCGCAATCCCATTCCATGCCAAATGTGACGTCAAAATGCCCCTTTGCGCACACGCCCGTGGCAGATCGCATGAAAAAACAATTGTGCGTGCCAAATTTTATGCGCTCCACTTTAGGTAGAAAACCAATTCCACATGCGGAATTTTATGCGCTCCACGTCGCCTGGAAAACCACTTGTGTCCGTGGAATTTTATGCACACCACATCCCTAGGTTTTGCCTATAAATACAAGTACACCCCCCTTCTCCAAGGGGGACCTGGAGGTCGGTCGCCGCTCTAATGCGCGTGAGTCCTCATTTTCCACGCCTGCGTGAAAACCCCCCCATCTTGCATGAAAAACATCACTGTCTCATTCAAATTCCCTAAGGTTCCCCTTTTCGTGTGAAAATAATATTTTTTGAGTGGAACAGGGCCATTGTGCCCAATTTTTTCACGCGCCAGCGCTGCACCTATCCAATTGCACGCGCACATTTCCTATTGTGTGCAAAGATCCCTTATTGTGTGCACACCCCCTATTGTGCACAATTCCTCCACAATTGTGCACACATCTCCCCTATTGCATGCACATGTCCCGTATTGTGCTCAAACCTACCCTATTGCATGCATGCCTTAATTATTGCGTGCAACCCCTCCTTCATGTGTGAAACCCCACCTTCTTGTCGCTCCTATTATAGACAAAAATATCTAGGCATGTGCCCCCGCACCCCCACTCGGGATTAGTGCCGAGATGCAGTCCCGACCCTTGGGGCCGGTCTCTTTTCTATTGGGACTGACCCCCATAAAAATGGAGAGTCGCACCGCGAAATTTTTGGGCTGGGACATCGGGATTTTCCATTGCACCCTTATGCGCACCCACCTTCCACCTATGGAATACCATGATTTGATATACTCCTCCACACACCATGAAACGCCTTGAATTGACATATTCTTCTTGGTTCGTTTCCTATGTCATGAGTTGATATTCCCATCATCAATTCCTAGAGTACCTTGAGTCGAACCATTCCTCAAGAAATTCATCTAAACCCCCATCACCATACTCCTATGCCAGTTGAACTAGAAAGGTCCACCCTTGTGTAAGTCCCAACACCATCCATTGTTAGGATCCTTATGCCTAATAGTCTTATCTACATGAATTTAAACTGTAGTAATCCTAATGTTCCAAACATAGGATGATTCTTGCTCCAAATAAGAGATGCCTTATGTGCCAAGCGTAAGATGTCAGTAGTCTTGTCTATATGACTTTAAACTGTAGTAATCCTTTTGTTCCAAACATAGGATGACTCTTTCTCTAAATAAGAGATGCCCTATGTGTCAAGCATAATATTCCTAAAATCCTATCTATATGAATATAAGCTGTAGTATGCCCTATGTTCCAAATAAAGGATGCCTCTTGCTCCAAACAAGAGATGCCTTATGCTCCAAGCATGAGATGCCTAATTCCATGATTACTGTGAGGTCCACAAGGCTAGATACCCTAGGGGGGTGAATCTGGGTATGACAGATTAAAACAACTGCCCCTTTTGATCTTGTTTTGTTGTTATACAAAACCCTCTACTCTATCCTTTCCATTGCAGAGTATGAATAAACCTTAAAGCATGCACATGACACAACAATTTTTACTTGGTTCACCCTCACAAGGATACATCCAAGGACCATACACCGACAGTGTGTTGATGTACCAATTCCACTATAAGTACAATGCTATTTACAAGTTTGAAGAGGACTCACAATCCCTCCTAGTTTACAATCACTCACAATTTGAGAACTCACTGCTCTCCCAAGTGAAGTGAGCTCACTGCTTCTTCAGAAGATCCACTCACAGTTTGTAGATCTGTAGGTATCTTCATTATCACTAATGAATTCATACTACACTATATGTAGATGCTCTATTGAAGTAAAAATTCATCCACTAACGAATAACCATTCTCCACTGAACAATAGGAAAAACACTTTGGAAACACCTTTGCAAAGCACCCTACTTCATGGGGCTCCCAATTTCATGAAGCTAAAACAAGCCTTCGCGAAGCTCCTGCCTTTTCATGAAGAACAAGACTCCGCAAAGATTAGTCCGTCAGGGAGCTCTAGTCATCGCAAAGTGAAATCCTTTGAAAACCTCACTGAGATAATGTGGAGCTCACAAGTTTCATGGAGCAAGATTAGCCGCCATGAAGCTCTTCTTTCACGAAGCACACTGCCTTCGCGAACCACCTTCGCGAAACGAGAGAAAAATATTTTCTTCGAAAACTCTCTCCTTCTCTTGAGGGGGGCGAGGCCTATTTATAGGAAATTCCACCGACCCTCAAACCTTCTTTGCGAAGTCAGCACCACGTCATCAAAAATTGCGAAGCTCTGAAATTTCTGCCGAAATTCTCTCAATATCACGAAGAACCATGGAAATTTTATGATTGAGGAGCTCGTTGTAATCAGAGTGCATCCTGTCAATTACTTCTAACTTTCACCACATAGCTCCACTCAGAATGCCCATCACCAATTGAAATATCTTCAACTCTTCCATTCACGAAGCTTGTCATAATCACAAAGAATCACCGTCAATATTCTTCTGGTCTTCTCCAAATCCAATACATGAAGCCTATCTTTGTGAAACTCATGCCTTTTCCATATTTAGATGAGATCTTCAAGGAAATACATATTTATCTGGAACTTTACAATTCACCATGGAAACCTTCTTTGTCAATAAACACAGTCAACCCAAAATTCTGCAATGATACCTTGAGGGATTTTTTCCCAACAATTACAGTGACATAATTTAAAAAGCATTGGAACCCATTTGAACATTCCATCACTCTACCTCATGCTTTGTGTGTCCTTCATTTGGATATTCATCCACTTATATATCCAAAGGTACCCCCTAAAGGCTTGGTCCCAGGCCGCATCAGCTCACCTACCGTCCTGGGCCGATGCCCTAGAAAACTTTGGACGACGCTTTAAGTTAGGTCCTATGTTTCGAATATGGTCAACAGTCAACCCTCATTTGTTTGTCCACTTTTCAGGATAACATGATATGGATTCTATGTTTCGAACACGGTCAACAGTTTTTCTTCATCGCCACACCACCCTCACCGTGTTCCTAATGTCGGGCATGTGATATAAAATTTCCATTCCCCTTTGTTAGGACTGATTCCAATTCCCCTTGAGTTATCCTGCTTGTGCACTAGAACATATTTGTGGACAAAAATTATATACCTCAACCCACCAATGGGTCGCAAAGCCCTTATGGCCAGACACGAGGAATACATTACAGGCACCTTTCTTGTATATGTCCCATCCACCATTTCCATTCTATAGCAGCACCCTGGCAGCTTCCATGCGTAATCCCCATCCACCATTGCCGCTCCATAATGGCACACAGGAAGCTTCCTTGCATACGCCCCATCCACCATTGTCGCTCCATAGCAGCACCCGGGCAGCTTCCTTGCATAAGCCCCATCCAGCATTGCTACTCCATAGTGGCACACAACCAACTTCCATGCGTAAGCCCCATTCACCATTGCCACCCTATAACGGCACACAACCATATTCCTTGCGTAAGCCCCATCCACTATTGCCGCTCCAGAGCGGCACACATGCAACTTCCTTGCCTAAGACCCATTAACCATTGTCGTTTCATAGCGGCACATGTGCAGCTTCCATGCATAAGTCCCATTCACCATTGCCGCTCCATAGCGGCACACTGGCAGCTTCCTTGCGTAAGACCCATCCACTATTGGCACTCCTTAGTGACACCCAAGCATCTTCCTTGCGTAAGACCCATCCACCATTGCCGCTCCATAGAGGTACTCGGGTAGCTTCCTTGCATAATCCCCATTCACCATTGCTGCTCCATAGCGGCACACAAGAAGTTTCCATGTGTAATCCCCATGTACTATTTCCGCTTCATAGAATCACACATGCAACATCCTTACATTATCCCCATCCAACATTGACTCTCCATAGCGGCACCTGAGAAGCTTCCTTGCGTAAGCTCCATCCACCATTTCTGCTTCATAGAAGAACCCAGGTAGCTTCCTTGTGTGAGCCCCATTCAACATTTTCTCTCCGTAGCGGAACACCGGTAGTTTCCTTGGGTAATCCACATCCACTATTGCCACTCTATAGAAACACCCAGTAACCTTCCTTGCGTAAGACCCATCCACCATTGCCGCTCCATAGTGGCAGATGGGAAGCTTCCATGCATAGTCCCTATTCACAGTTGCCACTCTATAACGGCACACAGGCAACTTTCATGCGTAAGTCCCATTCACCATTGCCGCTCCATAGCAGTACACCAGAAAATTTTCTTGCGTAAGCCCCATCTACCATTTTCGCTCCATAGCGGCACCCGAGAAGCTTCCTTGTGTAAGGCCCATCCACCATTGCCACTCCATAGTGGCACCCGGGAAGATTCCTTATGTAAGCCCCATCCACTATTTCCGCTCCATAGTGGCATCTGGGCAGCTTCCTTGCATAAGCCCCATTCACCATTACCACTCCATAGCGGCACCCAGGAAGCTTCCTTGTGTAAGCCCCATTCACCATTACCGCTCCGTAGTGGTACCAGGGAAGCATCCTCGCATAATCCCCATTCACCATTGCCACTCCATAGCGGCGCCTGGGAAGCTTCCTTACGTAATCCTCATTCACCATTGTCACTCCATAGCGACTCCCGGGAAGCCAAGAGTGTAAGCCCCAAACCCACCGTGAACTACAAGGTCTTTCATCCTTGCCAAGGAAGGGTACGTAGGAAGCCTCCCTCGGGTTCAAGCCCACCACCAATTGGTCCCGAAAATCTTCTCATCGATTCACCAAACCCATCATGAACTATGAGGCATTTGATCCTTATCTTCAAGATAGGGTATGTAGGAAGCCTCCCTGTGGTTCATCAGTTTACCTTCGTCCTGCATGATGTTAAACTGTGGACCTCAATCAGCGGTAATCCGTTGTTCCCCCAGTCAGTGGTAAGCCATTGAACCCACCTGAACTACATGGACTTGGATCCTAGCTAATGAGAGGTACATAGGAAGCCTCCCCGAGGTTCAATTCCACCACCCATTGGTTCCAACCCCCTTCACATCAGTTCACAAAACTCCACCATGATCTACACAGACTTTGATTCCCTACCATAGGGAAACGTAGGAAGCCTCCATGAGGTACAAGAATAACACCCATGTCTCATCCTTATATATCCCTCAATCCCTCATGTTCTGGGAAGATCATTCCCCAACCCATATTTTCTACTTCCTCTGGTTCCCATCCATACATCCATTTTCATGGGCCACCTCAACATGTGTCACATCGTCCCACCGAACTACAGAGACTTTGATTCCCTACCATGAGGATACATAGGAAGTCTCTTTGAGGCTCAAGACCAACACTACCATCACATTCACGATGATCCAATCTCATTCCTCCTCCACCCCATTGAACTCTCCATCATACATCCTTATTCTCACCCGGGCCGCCACATCTCGGTGGGATAATGTCATCCATCTCTTAACTGCTCCAAGCAGTACTTGGGTAGCAATTCACATGTACGCCCCAACATGTCTGCGGGTCATTGTCCTTTGTGTACACCCTGATTCATTACCCCTTCAAACTACATGGTTTTTGATCCCTATCATATACACAGGGTACGTAGGAAAAATCCATGAGGTTCAATCCCAGTCAATGGTAAACCTTGGTGTTCCCCCATTCTGGGGTGCACACTCTCTAATCCTCCCTCAGTGGTTTCCAGATCAGCCTTCATGGCGTGACATCTACCCTTTATGGGACACACAATCTTAGTTCTACTCTTATCAAGTGTTCTGATCCATCCACCCGGTAAAAATTCTAGGTGTTCCCTTCTAGGGATGTACCAATCTGATCCATGTATATTGGATGTTCTAATCACCCTCATTCTATCTCCGAAAGATTTTAAACTCAAGGCCTACCACGTGATAAAGACAAGATGCCAGAGGAAAACCTCATAGGACATGCCTTTGGCGTAACCGTATCTTCTAGACGTTAAACTTATGGCATACCCTGTGTTAAAAATGGGAAGCTGAGGAAAACCTTAGATACATGCCTATGGAATATGATTCCCCACATTTGACATGGAATGCCTCGGGTTCTACACCCTTTAGATTCCATATTATGAAGAAGAAAACAAGTTCCCCAATGTCCACGCATCCAGAGATGCCCCGACATGCCTGATGTTGTCATGTACTCCGACCGAAGGATTTTACCATGTCAATACCCCATGGAATTTCCTGAAAGAAGTAGTGTAATTAACCGGTGTCCACAAAGATATGGCACCAGGAATGAGATTCACGAACCATGAATTAATCTTTAAGGGAGACCCGGACTAGGTGATGAGTTTCGAGGAGGAATCCATGGAAGGAAGAACCACCATCCCATCATCCCGTTTTGATCAAGGAGAAAACATCTCTGACTAAGGAATAGATGTCGCCCGCCTTTAGAAAGCAGGAATACAGGGCCACAAACAGTACTGTCAGCCTCGAACAAGAGGTACGCATGCACCCCGATGAAAGCATCAAAAACAGAAATGTTGAACCCGACATGAATATATTCTCCTTCAAAAGAGAGTAGACCAAATAGGTCATGAAAATTTAGGCATCACCCATGTGAATCCCCTCCCCTTCATATGTGAGAGGATGAGTAACATCGGGTTTTTGAAGACTACGGTCCATCGACTCCTCACTGACTCTGCCGCTTTAAGAGGCCGCGTAGGGGGCATCCGCCCCCGACTCCATCGGCTCCTGGTTGACTCCGCCGCCTTAAGAGGTTGTACAGGGGGTACCCTCCCCCGACTCCATTGACTCCTCGTCGAATCCGCCACCTTAAGAGGCCACACAGGGGCATACACCACCTACTCCATCGGCTCCTTGCTGACTCCGCCCCCATAAGAGGTCGTGCAGGGGGCATCCTCCCCTGAATCCATCGGCTCATGGCTGACTCCGCCACCTTAAGATGCCACACAGGGGGCATTCGCCCCCTGGCTCCATCAGCTCTTCACTGACTCTGCCACCTTAAAAGGCTGCACAGGGGGAATCTTACCACGACTCCATCGGCTCCTCACCAACTCCGCCGCCTTAAGAGGCCGCGTAGGGGGCATCTGCCACCAACTCCATCGGCTCCTCGCTGACTGCGCCCCCTTAAGAGGCCACGTAGGGCGTATCCGCCCCCCGAATCCTTTGGAACCTCGCCGACTCCACCACCTTAAGAGGCTGCGTAGGGGGAATCCTCCCCCTGACTTCATCGTCTCGTCGCCGACTCCACCCCATTAAGAGGCTGTGCATGGGGCATCCACCCCCAACTCCTTCGGTTCTTCGCTGACTATGCCGCCTTAAGAGGACGTGTAGGGGGCATCCTCCCCCGACTCCATCGGCTCCTCGCCAACTCCGCTGCCTTAAGAGGCCGCACATGGGGCATCCTCCCCGACTCCATCTTCTCCTCACTGACTCTGCCGCCTTAAGAGGCCGCGCACGGGGCATCCTCCCCCAACTCTATCAGCTCCACGCCGACTCGTCCACCTTAGGAGGCTGCGTAGGTGGCATCTTCCCTTGACTCCATCGACTCCTCACTGACTCCACTGCCTTAAGAGTCCACACAAGGGAAATCATCTCTCGACTCCATCAGCTCCTCGCCGACTCCGCCTCTTTAAGAGGCCACACAGGGGGCATCCTTCCCCGACTCCATCATCTCCTCACAGAATCTGCCACCTTAAGAGGTCACGTAGGGGGAATCCGCCCCCATCTCAATCAGCTCCTCATCAACTATGACACCTTAAGAGGTTGCACAGGGGGAATCTGCCCCCGACTACTTCGACACCTCACCAACTATACCACCTTAAGAGGCCACGCAGGGGGCATCTGCCCCACAATTCCTTCAGCTCCATGCTGACTCTGCCGCCTCAAGATGCCGCGTAGAGGGCATCTTCCCCCAATTCCTTCATCTAGTCTCTGACTCTATCGCCTTAAGGGGCCACACAGGGGGAATCCTCCCCTTACTCCATCAGCTCCTCGCCAACTCTGCTACCTTAAGAGGCCGCATAGGGGGCATCCTTCCCCAACTCCATTGGCTCCTTGCTAACTCTGATGCCTTAATAGGCCATGCAGGGGGCATCCTTCGTCGACTCCATCTGCTCCTCGTAGACCCCACTACCTTAAGAGGGAGCGTAGGGGGCATCCTCCCCCGAATCCATTGGCTCCTCCCTGACTCCACCAACTTAAGAGGCCGTGCATGGGGAATCATACCCTGACTCCATCAGCTCCTCACCGACTTCACTACCCTTATAGGATGCACAGGGGAAAACCACCCCCAATCTAATGGTGCATCTCCAACAGTACCAAAAGCCACTGCGGAGGTGATCCCTATATAGCTACCATTCTGCATGGAGGTTCTCCCCGTCCCTGATATCAACCATCGTGGAGGTCATCCCTTTGCATCAACAAAGTTACCCTGCCTTATGGGACAACTCTCCCATATTTCGCGTATTTCGAGTTCCTTCACCTCGTCATACCGACGTCCGGGATTCTATGCCTTCCAGGCTCCATCACCCCGACGTACCGGCGTCCAGGCTTCCATGCCTTCCGAGCTCCATCACCCCGAAGTACCGACGTCTAGGATTCCACACCTTCCGGGCTCCATTTCCTCCGTCGTACTGACGCTCCAGGCTTCCAGGCCTTATGGGCTCCATCGCCCCCATCGTATCGACTCTTCAGGCTTCTACACCTTCCAGGCTCCATCGCCCCTGTTATACCAACGCTCCAGGCTTCCATAATTTCAGGGATCCATCACCCCCATCGTACAGACATCCAGGCTTCAATGCCTTCTGGGCTGCATCACCCCCTTCGTACCGACGGCCAGGCTTCCACGCCTTTCGGGATCCATCACCCCCATCGTACCGACGCTCCAGGCTTCCATACATTCCAAGCTCCATCACCCCCATAATACCGAAATCCAGGCTTCCACGCCTTACAGTCTCCATCTCCCTCGTCGTACCGACATCCAGGATTCCACGCCTTTTGGGATCCATCGCCCCCGTCATACCGACATCCAGGATTCCATGCCTTTTGGGCTCCATTTCCCCGTCATACCGGCGCTCT
Source organism: Viscum album (assembly GCA_963277665.1). Taxonomy (NCBI): domain Eukaryota; kingdom Viridiplantae; phylum Streptophyta; class Magnoliopsida; order Santalales; family Viscaceae; genus Viscum; species Viscum album. The sequence continues at coordinate 1,190,738,015 of OY728158.1, read as the reverse complement.
AGGCTTCCACGCCTTCTGGGCTCCATCACCCCCATCATACCGATGTCCAGGATTCCATGCCTTCTAGGCTCCATCACCCCATCATACTGATGTTCCAGGCCTCCATTCCTTTCGGGCTCCATCGCCCCGTCGTACCAATGTTCCAGGCTTCTACACCTTTCGGGCTCCATCACCCCATCATACCAACGATCATGGCTTCATTGGCCCTCCAGACTAAGGGATTTTTTTTATCTCTACCACCCTTGTGACACTTTGTGTCATCCCAACTACCACATTGCATCAACCACAAAGTTCCTCCCTGTTTCCTTGACACCAGCTTGTGGAAGGTTCACTGTGAGGTATCCCAGCTTGTGCACAGAGAACATCCTTGCGTACGATAATGGAATTTTAGGGAAATCCCATCATATAGATTCCCCCCATCCCAACCTACCAGAACGGGTTAGAGATGACCATCCCTATATCGACACAATACTTGTTGTTTCACGTCCCAATTGCATGATGGTAAACTGCGTAACAACCATGTTTTAGTTTCATGATGTTAAACTGCATAACAAACATCATCATGGTCACATGACTTTAAACTGCGATACAAAATCTTGGTCACATGAAGAAAAAACTGTACAACATTATGGTCAAAGCTATGCGACCTAAAACTATAGCAACCATGGTCAAGGCTACGTGACCAAAAACTACAGCAACCATGGTCGAGGCTACATGACCAAAAACTTCCGCAACCATGGTCAAATATATTTGACCCTAAATTCCATCCATCACTCATCCTAGGTAAAATATGTTAAACTATGCACTAGGTCCAAGATCTATGAACTTAAATTAAGAACCTTTGGTCCAAGCAAAAAGACCTTAAACTATTTTCAACAGCAGAGTCTATTACTCTGAGTCCAGTTATGTCTTCCCACTGACTCGCTCTGATGCATTGAGGTGTAGAACCTTTAGTGTCGGGCTCCAAATGAACAAAATCCTGTTGGGAAAAAATCCCTCAAGGTACAATTGAAGCATTTTTGAGGCAATTGTGTTTGATGAAAAAGTGGACATCTGTGTTGTGATTGTTGAAAAAACAAACCCTGACATACATATTTGTTGACAAAGGGGATTTAATGGTTGCATGTCAAGTTCAAGGACTGTGGATAACGATCCATGTTTGATTCAAGAATTTTGACAAAGGAATGGATGATATGGAGGCAGTATAAAAAAAGCATATACAATGTGGCGCTGTTTTCCAGTGTTCGCCAAATTTTTGGGCCTGAAAATCGACAAATGAAGAAAAGTGGTTTTTGGAAAAGGGACTTGCACACCATGTACTTGAAGAAGAAGAAACTTGTGTGCCTAATGTTTTTCAAGATTAGTACATCAAAATATGGGAATACTTGTGCGTCGTCGCACAAGTGATTTGTGCGGTAGAGACTTGCACGCTGAAACTTGCGTGCCGAGGGGAGACTTGTTCACCGTCGCACAGGGTTTCCAAATGCCTATAAATAGAGGTCGACCCCTCCTCATTTGGTGTAGAGTTCAACACTTAGAAAAATCAGAGCTTCTGTCGTGCTGGTGTGGTGGTTGTGTAAGTGGTCTGTGGTCGCACAAGTATAAGTTGTGAGCCAGGAGATAGTTGTGCACCTAAGGAGGTTTGGATGAGAAAGGAAGTGAGTCGCGCAAGTTTTGAGTTGAAGAAGAAAGTGTCGCACAAGTGGTTTGGTAAAACTTGGGTGCCAGATTTTGAAGAAGCACGAAAGTTGTTGGTTGCATGCCAATATTGGTTTGGGCGTAAAAGGGTGTGCGTCACGCAAGTTTGGAGTTGTAGAAGGTTGTGCCAAGTAAGTGGTTGACGTGGACTTGTGCACGAGTTTTGACTTGAGCGACAAGACTTGCGTTCCAGCTTAGAGAAGGGTGCCAAGTAAGGTTGTTTCACGACAGTGGTTCAGGGCTGCGTGGTAGCTGGAAGATTTCCCGATACCCTCAGTGCAAAGAGAGATTCATCTACGGGTGAAAGTTGTACTTCAACAGAGCATCTACATACAATGGAGGATGCATTAATTAGTGATAATGAATAGACCTACATATCTATAAACTGTGAGTGGATCCCTTCCAGAGTAGTGAGTAAAGGAAGAGGAAGAAGGCGATCCTCTCCACCAACAGTGAGCCAGAGAGAGTGAAATAGGGAGTGACCCTTGGGAAAGTAGTGAGATAACCGTAAACTTTGTAAAGTCAGTGATCCTAGGAATAGAAGTGATCTATCCCGAACCCTGTAAACAACAGTGTGCTTATAGTGGATATGATACATCGGCACATTGCCGGTGTATGCTCCTTGGACATAGCCTAGTGAGGGTGAACCAAGTAAAAATTGATGTGTCCTGTGCATTCTTTACTTTCTATTTATATTGTGCAATGAGAAATAGAGAGAAGAGTTTTTTTATTAATAGAAAAACAAGATCATAAGAGGCTATAATTTTAAATTAGTCATACCCTGATTCACCCACCCTCTTAGGGTATTCTGCCTTGTGGACCTAACAAATCCCAATCCATATCCACGCTTCATAGTTTCCCTTTTTTTTGGATCCACACCTTCTTTCTTGTTTGAAGGGACCCCCTAACAGTATGGATACTCGGCCTATGGATCACCTACTATCCTGGGCCAACACCCTAGAAAACATTGGATGACATTTTGCGATAGGTCTCGTGTTTCAAACATGGTCAGCAGTTGACCACCATTGGTCTATCCTCATTCCAAGTAACATAATATGGATGCTGTGTTTCAAACATGGTTAACAGCTATCCTCCATCGTTACACCAACATCATTATGATCCGGATATAAGGTGCCATGATTCACCCCTTTTTTCACCTTTCTATGTTTAGATGGAACTCCAACACCCTTGGTGTTACCCTTCCATGCATCTTTGCATGTCAAATAAGTGGGATAGTGTCTTTCGGATATTTTTAGCCTGACATCTCCATTACTCTTTCTATGTTCTTCCATTTGTGAGGAAAATCCTGCCATTACTTCTTGTTTCCCACACCAAGCATGACTCATGTGGGGTTAGTTTTTTAGGTAGTATGTGTACTGATATTGTTGAGTGATACAGAAATTTTCGTCCTGCATGACATTAAACTGCATCATTGTCCTTCACGATGTTAAACTGCTCATTATTGTCTTTCATGACATTAAAATACACCTGTTTCCTATATGAAGTTAAATAGTTCAGATTTTCCCTTCATGACATTGAACTGCACCTCCTTCCTGTATGACATTAAACTGTTCACCTGCGTCCTGCATGACGTTAAACTATTTATCATCATCCTACATGACGTTAAACTATATCATCAATCATCACGATGTTAAACTACTCATTATCATCCTGCATGACATTAAACTGCACCTGCGTCCTTTATGACATTAAACTATTCAGCTTTGTCTAGCATGGCATTAAACTGCACCTCCATCCTTTATGACGTTAAACTGTTCAGCTTTGTCCTGCATGACATTAAACTACACCTTCGTCCTACATGATGTTAAACTATTCATCTTCGTCCTGAATGACGTTAAACAACATTATCATCCATCATGATGTTTAACTGCTCATTATCATCCTGCATGACTTTAAACTGCATCATCATCCTGCATGACGTTAAACTGTTCATCTTCATCTGTCACGACGTTAAACTGCTCATTATCATCTTTCATGACTTTAAACTGCATCATCATCATAAATGACGTAAAATTGTTCATTTTCATCTATCGTGACATTAAACTTCTCATTATCATCCTGCATGACATTATACTGCATCATTATCCCACATGACATAAAATTGTTCATCTATGTCCTTCATGATGTTAAACTGCTTATTATCATCCTGCATGACTTTTAACTACATCATCATCCAGCATGATGTTAAACTATTCATCTTCATCCATCATGACATTATACTACTCATTATCATCCTGCATGACTTTAAACTGCTTCATCGTCCTGCATGGCGTTAAACTGTTCATTTTGTATGTCATGACGTTAAACTGATCATTATCATCCTACATGAATTTAAACTGCATCATCATCCTTCATGACATTAAATTGTTCATCTTCATCCGTCATGATGTCAAACGGGTCATTATCATCCCACATGACATTAAACTTTATATTTTCCCTCTTGACATTAAACTGTATATCATCCCACATAACGTTAAACTGTATATCGTCCCACAAGATGTTAAACTGTATGTATTCCCGCATGATGTTAAACTGTATGTCATCCCGCATGAATTTAAACTGTATCTCATCCAGAATGACATTAAACTATATCTCGTCCCGCATGACGTTAAACTGTTTTTCATCCGTCATGACGTTAAATTGCTCATTATCATCCTTCATGACAGTAAACTGTAAAACGGTCCCTCCTCTATTACCTTAAATTAAGATCGCAACCATCCATATCACACGATGTTAAAATGTGTGATTCGTCCCAAGTGAAGGACGTAAAACCATTCAACACTTGTACCGCATGACAATAAACTGAAAACTGGATTGAACTTCCCATCCTTGGCCCAACATCAGGTCCCTCGTCCTTTCCGGGCCCTTGGCCCCAGATCTCATTTAGGATTGTGTGGTGAGGTATGGACTCACGTCCACATTCATGTTGGGCAATTTTACCATGCCACACATATCCCCTTGAGATATCCCTTCCTTCATATATCTTCCATTCCATGAGCATAGGCCCTGCCATGCTCGGCACGACCCATCATTTGGGTTTCCATCACCCTCTATAACAAGAAGCCCCCCCTGAAAGGCATGGATTCTCGGCCAAAGGTCTCTCTTATCGTTACGAGAAAACACCCTCGAGGATTGCGAACGACATGTTGAAATATTTCCTATGTTGCGAATACGGTCAGCGGTTGACGCTCAATTTTTTTCTCCGAATTCTAGTCATAGAAGGGTGGATACTGTGTTGCGAACTTGGTCAACAATTGTCCTCCATCATTATTTCCTCTTTGTGGTCTTCCATAAGCACGATTATTTTCCCTTTTTTCCCACGCATATGACATTAAACTAGGAATATATGATCTGAGATCTATGACCCTAAACTAAGACCACCTTCAACCTCACAACAAGATGTTAAACTACAAACTAGACGAGACTTTCTGTATTTGGCCCAGCCTCATGCCCCTTGACCTTTTTGGGAACCTGGCCCAAGTTCTCACATAAGGTTGTATGGTGTGGTGTGAGATTATGTCCTCATTCATGTCGGGTTGCTCACCGTTTCGTACACATCCCTGGATGAGATACCTTACCCCTAACTTCATCCTCACTACAAGATGTTAAACTGCAAACTGGCAGGGACTTTCTATTTGAGTCCCAGCCTCAGGCCCCTTGGCCTTTTCGGGCCCCCGACCCAAGTCTTCACCCAGGATTGTATGGTGTGGTATGGGATTATGTCCTCATTAACTTCGTGTTACTTGCCACGCTGTACACCTCCTTTTTTTAGAGATATATTACCCATATGTGTCCTTACTACATGACGGTAAAATACACATTATCCTCTTCTAGAACTACTTGTTGCTTGATTTCCATCCTCATGGGATATTTAGGACCTTCCAAGCATCTGTAATTCGAGTCCAGCCCCATCTTTTAGAAATATCCCATTCACCTTGGCCCCTTGGCCTATACATTCATAGGGAGAGGGGTATATGGTTTGGTATAGAATTATGTACTCATTCATATTAGGGTCTATAACCACCAAACCATGTGCCTCTTTTTCCTGAGAGTTCACTATACCCTTGTTATATACTAATCTTTTCAAATTGGCTTCTCTCAAGTTGAGCCCCTCAACCCTCTATGGTGGTTCACCCATGTTCCCAAGAGTACTCTGGTTCAATGAATGGAGTGTCATATTTTATCCAGACATGTTCCCACCCACCTTCCAGGATTCGTGTTCCCCTTTATTCGGGATTTCATCACATTTAACATCAAAGGGGACCCTCAAATGGCATGGATTCTCGGCCTAATGGTCCTCCTACCATTACGGGCCAACGTCCTCGAGGGTTTCGAAAAAAAAATTGATATAGGTCCCACGTTGAGAATACATTCAGCGGTTGACTCTCATTTTTTGTTCCCATTTCAGGTCACATGATATGGATACTATGTTTTGAACACGGTCAACAGTTATCCTCTGTCGTCACACCAACCCTATTAAGCCCAAATATTGGTCGCATGATTCACATCATTTTCCACCTCATCATTTCTAAAGTGGAATTTTGACACTCTTGGTACTATCCCTCAGTTCACATTCGCACAATATGAGGAAAAAACCATGGTAAATGCATCATTCAGGGCTCCACACTGATTTCCCTTTTGCGTGCATTCTAGTCATTGCAAAAAACCCCTCTCGCCCTTGTTTCCCACACTAAGTTTGACTCACGTGGGCTTAGGGATCATGTTGAGGTCCGCACTTAATTAGAATTATTTTGCTCCTCTATGGTCTAAGCTCTAAGACCATAAACTAAGATCCTTTTTAGAACTACGTACAAATTGATTTCCATTCCCATGGGATATGTAGGAATTCATAGACATCTTTTATTTGGGTCCAGATCGAGCTCCACTAAGTTATCTCTGATGTTCGGCCATCGGGGATTTAAGTCCTACGAGAACTCATGGCGTGGTATGTGATTATGTCCTCATTCACGTTGGGTTTGCATTAGCCACACCATGTTTGGCCCTTTCTAGGAGTTATCCCCCCCCGACTTCATATTCCACATGACATTAAACTGTACGGTGTCGCACATGATGTTAAAAGGAACCTTCAAGAACTACGTACTACTTGATTCCCATTCCCATGGGATAAGTAGGAACACTCGGACATCTCGTCTTTGGGTCCAACTCTGTTGGGGGCTACCCTCTCTTGTACCATATCCTCTAACCTTTTCTGGCCCCTCGGCCTGAGGTTTCCTACTCAGAATCACACACGGTATGATGTGGACCTTGTCCACATTCATGCCGGGTATGCTTTATCACACCATGCACATTCCCTCTTGATCCTCATCTCTCCTATATACATCTAGGACAGATGACGTTAAGCTATGTCGCTTGGTCCCATCACATGACCCTAATGTGTGACATTATCATCCTGGCCGCACAACGAAAAACGGAACTACATCGTTATATTATCACTCAAGGGGGAATCATGTTTGGTATCAATCACCCACCATACCATTTTTCAATGCCTACACAGGGTTTGATTCTTGTGGCAATGTCTGGACTTTCGAACCTAGGTCCATCGCTTCACAAAAAAACAACGCTCATTCATCCTAAAGGACAAACAAGATCTATCAAATACAACTTCTTTTGGGGAAAAGGACAGACCCACACAACCTTATTATATATGGAACTAGTATCCTACTGTGTCTCTCCTAAAATTATGTTTGGCTAGATTCCCATCCTCATGGGATATGTAGGAATGACCTAGCATTTTTGTCTCCAGGTCCAGCCATAGGAATCTACAAATCCCATGCCTTCTTTTTTGGCTCCTTGGCCCAAACTCGTTTGGGACCATGGGGTGTGGTGAGTACCTCTTAGGTTCTCATTCACATCGGGGTTTTCGAAAGTCTCACCATGTTCTTCCCATATCTTTTCATAGTGTAGTGTGAGTTCTATGACCCAAAACTAAGATCTTCTTATGGGAACTATGCTCCATGTTTGAATATTTTTCCGCCCTGCGCATAGTCCATTAAACCAAGTCCCCCTTAATGGTCCACCCTTGGACCATAAGTGGAAAGCATGTGACCCCAGGATCCTTGTCCTTGGGAAGGGACTCGAATCCCTCTATCTGATGCGTCTCATTGTCGTACTCAGATCCGTTCTGACAAAGAACACGAAGTATGGAATTTTCACGGGGGCATTCCCATCATTCCATGTCCAAGCTTCATGAGATGGTTATTTGGATCCTCATACTCTTCCAAATCTTAAGGGAACCCCTTAATGGCCTACTCTCATTCCCCCTCGGCTCACCTACCATTTCAGGACAACATCCCTAAAGACCCTAGATGCGATTTGCGACAGGTCTCGTGTAACGAACATGGTCAGCGGTCGACCCTCATCTCTCTCTCCCCATATCAGGCTAACATAATATGGATGTTGTGTTTCAAACATGGTCAATAGTTATCCCCTATCATCACGATTCCATCATTGTGGTCCAGATCTCGAGCATCACGATTCACATATTTCCACTTCCTTATGTTCAAGTGGAATTCCAACATACTCGGCTTTACTCTTCCACACAACTAGGTGTGTTATATAGGTGGGTCAACATTAGTGGGATGTCAATCGCATAGTGTCCAATCATCCCTAACATTTTCCTTCCTGTTCTAGGAATTTCCCATCACCACTTATTATTTCCCACACCGATCACGACTCATGTGGGCTTAGTAGTTCATGTAGGACATGTATTGGCACAACCATGCCACACGTACCTTTCCTCATCCCGCATGATGTTAAACTATGCTCTCATACCAACATAGGGATTGATTACCATCCTCATGAGGTACGTAGGAATACCTGACAACTTTGCTTTGGGCCCAGCCTGATTTTCACTTTTGGTCCCTTGACCTGAAGAGTTTCCTCCAAGGATACGTGGTGTGATTCGGACTCCAAGTCCTCATTCATGTCGGGTTTATAGTTACCCCACCACATACTCCATTCCTGGGATCTTCCCTTTCACTCCATGTACTATCATATGATGTTAAAATGAATGAGTCTATATGTTCTCAATTCATGACACTAAACTGTGGTTCTACCCTGAACAAGTTTGGGATGCCCTATGTTAATCACGGGATGCATCAGTTTCCTCTCCAGAGAGGATTCTACCTACCAGAGTTGGTCTCTGACCACACTGTGCCTCAGAACTACATGTGTCTTGATTTACATCCTCATGGTATACGTAAGAACGCCTAGAAACCTCATCTCTGGGTCCAAACCAAGGAATTGGAAATCTTGTTTCCTCCTCTTTTTTGGCCCGTTGGCCCGAACTCTTTCAGGTAACCCTATAACCATAGTTTTACCCTGAACATGTTCTGGATGCCCCATGATAATTTTTGGAGGTGAAAATTTCCTCTCCAGAAAGGTCTTGTTTAAAAGAAGGAATGATCCATGATCGGACCGGTCGACCCACTTACTGTGTTCTCACCACGGTGGCGTAACCCCAAGAGTTTTGGATTCCATTTGAGAAAACCACCATTCCACCTTCCACGCTTTGCGTGCCCTTTATTTGGACCCTCGTCCTCTTTTAAGTCTAAAAGAACCCCTAACAGTATGGATGCTCGACCTCTAGCTCACCTAATATCATGCGCCAACATTTTGGAAGACTTATAGGTTGCACTTTGAGTCAGGCCCCGTGTTTCGAACATGGTCAGCGGTCGACCCTCATTTGTTATCCCCATTTTTGGCTAATGCAATAAGGATACTATGTTTTGAACTTGGTCAACAACTATCCTTAATTATCACGCCACCCTTATAGTGTTCTAAATATGGGGTATTGGGATTCAAATTTTACACTCCCCTATATTCAGATTGATTCTAATGCCCCTAGAGTTACCCCGCTCGTGCACTAGAGCATGGTGAGAGAAGCAGGTCGGTTGTCCAGAGAGCCCTGTTCTCTTGTTGTGACCCCTCTCCCATTTAGGATTCTTCCAAATGGTGATCGATGTCCAATTCTAATCCCCTCAGACCTTCTATTATTTAGCACTCTCATACAAAATATCCTATTATCTCTTGTTTCCCGCACTGAGCATGGCTCACTTGGGCATATATATTTAGTCAATTATCTCCTCAATACGATCGAGATACAATAGACCCCAATGCAGGCGTTTTCCTCAGTCTTTTCCTCAGAACGTGGTCCGTCTCGCCCTCCCCATCCTCTTTGGACCCCATTCTTAGGGGGACATTTTTTGCACCAAAAAACACATCCATTTAATTCAACGAATGCTTCCATATATGATCCTTGATCGTAGATCGTTCTGTAAGCTTTGATTTGACTGGTTGTAGAGTCCAAATGGAGTTACGGATCAGAAGTTTGGACCGTTCGAAGTTAGGATGATGGAAATGACCATCTACTGCTATTTTGGGGAAAAGTATGGAGTTGCGCGCAAAAGAGGGAAGCTTGCGCAAAAAAATGGAATCTTTCATGAAAATAGAGATATTTCATGCACATGCCCTAAAGTGCCCTGTTTTGCGTGCAAATCATATTTTTTTTCCTAAAACAGGGCCACTGTGCCCAATTTTTTCACAACCTAGTGTTGCACCTATCCAATTGTGCACACACATTCCCTATTGCACACAAACATCCCCTATTGCGGGCACACCACCCCTATTTCACGCAATTCCTCCAATGTTGCATGCATAGCTCCCCTATTGTGCGCACATTTCTCGTATTGTGAGCACGCTTGCCCTATTGTGCGCATGCCTTCCTTATTGCGTGCAACCCCTCCTTCTTGTGCACAACCCATTCTGGGTGTTGCTCCTATTACGTGCACCAGTATCCAGGCCTGTGCCCTTGCACCCCCACTCAGGCTCAGTGCTAGGCTGCAGTCCCGACCCTTCGGGCCGGTCCCTTTTCTACCATCACTGACCCCCATGAAAAATGGAGAGTCGCACCGTGAAATTTTCAGGCCGGGACGTTGAGATTTTCCATTGCGTCCTTATGCACACCGACCTTCTACCTATGGAATACCATGATTTGAGATACTCCTCCGCACACCATGAAACACCTTGAGTTGACGTATTCCACTTGGTTTGTTTCCTATGTCGTGATTTGTGATTCTCATCATCAATTCCACGAGTACCTTGAGTCGAACCATTCCTCAAGAAATTCATTGAAACCCCCATCACCTGACAATTATGACAGGTTGAACCAGAAAGGTCCGCCCTTGCGTAAGTCCCAACACCATCCATTTTTAGGCACCTTATTCATAATAGTTTTATCTACACGACTTTAAACTATAATAATCCTTATGTTCCAAACATAGGATGCCTCTTTCTCCAAATAAGAGATGCCTTATGTGCTAAGTGTAAGATGCCAATAGTCCAATCTAAATGACTTTAAACTATAGTAATCCTTATGTTCCAAACATATGATGCCTCTTGCTTCAAATAAGAGATGCCTTATGTGCCAAGAATAAGATGCCAACAGTACTATCTATATGACTATAAACTGTTGTATGCCCAATTTTCCAAATATAGGATGCCACTTGCTCCAAAAAAAAATGCCTTATGCTCCAAGCATGAGTTGCATAATGCCATGATTACAGTGGCATAATTTCAAGAGCGTTGGAATCCGTTCAAATATTACATTACTCCACCTCATGATTTGTGTGTCCTTCATTCGGATCTTCATAAACTTCCATGTCTGAGGGGACCCGTTAACGGCCTGGTCCCATGCCGCATCGTCTCACCTACCATCTAGGGCCAATGGCCTAGAAGACTTTGGACAACACTTTGAGTTAGGTCATGTGTTTCCAACACATTCAATAGTCAACCCCCATTTTTTGTCCCCATTTCAAGCTAATGTAATATGGATGATGTGTTTTGAACATGGTCAATAGTTTTCCTTCATCGCCACACCACCCTCACCCCATTCTGAATGTTGGGCATGTGATTCACACTTTCCATTCCCCGTTGTTCAGACTGATTATAATGCCCCTGGCGTTATCCCGCTTGTGCATTAGTGCATAGCTGTGGACCCCAATTATATACCTCAACCCACCTGTGGGTTGGGAGGCCCTCATGGCCATACACGAGGAAGACATTATGGGAAGCTTCCTTGGGTATTCCTCATCCACCATTGCCGCTCCATAGCAGCACCCGCAAAGCTTCCTTGCATAATCCCCATCCATCATTGTCGTTCCATAGAGGAACACATGCATCTTCCTTGAATATTCCCCATCCACCATTGATGCTTCATAGTAGCACCCGGGAAGCTTCCTTGCATAAGCCCCATCCACCATTACCACTCCATAGGGGCACACAGGTAGCTTTCATGCGTAACCCCCATGCACCATTATTGTTCCATTGTGGTACATGGGTAGATTCCTTGCGTAAGACCCATCCACCATTTCCACTCCATAGTGGCACACGAGTAGCTTCCTTGCATAATCCCCATTCACCATTTCCACTCTATAGCGGCACAGGGGAAGCTTCCATGCGTAATCCCCATGCACCATTACCGCTCCATAGCGGCACACGGGAAGCTTCCTTGGGTAAGCCCCATCCACCATTTCCGCTCCATAGCAGCACCCGGACACCTTCCTTGCATAAGTCCCATCCACCATTGCCGCTCCATAGTGGCACCTGGACAAGTTACTTGCCTAAGCCCCATTCACCATTGCCACTGCATAGCGGCAGATGAGTAACTTCAATGCGTATGCCCCATGCAAGATTGTCGCTTCATAGCAGCACACAGGCAGCTTCCCTGGGTAAGACCCATCCACCATTACTACTCCATAGTGCCCCACCGGGTAGCTTCCTTGCATAAGCTCTAGCCACCATTGCCACTCCATATCGGCACCTGGGAAACTTCCTTGCATAAACCCCATTCACCATTGCAGCTCCATTGTGACACATGGGCAACTTCCTTGTGTAAGCCCCATCCACCATTGTGGATCCATTGCAGCACTCGGGCAACATCCTCACGTAAGACCCATCCACCATTACCGCTCCATAGTGGCACAAAAGCAGCTTCCTTGCGTAATCCCGATTCACTATTACAGCTCCATAGCCGCACACGGGAAGTTTCCATGTGTAATCCCTATTCACCATTGTTGCCCTATAGCAGCACACAAGCATTTGCCTTGCGTAAGCCCCATCCACCATTGACACTCCATAGCGGCACCTGGGAAGATTCCTTGGGTAAGCCCCATCCACCATTGCTACTCCATAGCGGCACCCGGGCAACTTCCTTGCGTAAGCCCCATCCACCATTGCAGCTCTATAGCGGAACCCGGGAAGCTTCCTTACGTAAGCCCCATACACCATTGCCTCTCCATAGCGGCACCCAGGCAGCTTCCTTTCATAAGATTCATTCACCATTTCCGCTCCATAGTGGCACCTGGGCAGCATCCTCGTATAAGCCCCATCCACTATTGCCGCTCCATAGCGACACCTGTGCAGCTTATTTTCATAAGCCCCATTCACCATTGTTGCTCCATAGTGATACCTAGTCATCCTAGAGAGTAAGCCCTAAACCCACCATGAACTACATGGTCTTTGATACTTTCCAAGGCATGGTACGTAGGAAGCATCTTTGGGGTTTAATCCCACCACCCATTAGTCCCGGCCATCTTCATGTCGGTTCACCAAAACCATCACGAACTATGAAACCTTTGATCCTTGTCTCCTAGATAAGGTACGTAGAGGTTCAAGCCCAACACCCGGTCGCTTTGAACCCATTCACGTCGGTTCGCCCCCATCCTGCATGACGTTAAACTGCGGACCTCAATCAGCGGTAATTTATTGTTTCCCCAGTCAGCAGTAAGCCATTTCACCCACCTGAACTACACAGACTTTGATCCTTTCCAAGGTGAGGTACAGAGGAAGCCTCCCCAAGGTTCAAGACCACCCCCATTGGTTCCAAACCCCTTCAAGTCAGTTCAAGAAACTCCACCACGAACTTCGTGGACCTTGATTCCCTGCCACAAGGATACATAGAAAGCCTCCATGAGGTACAATCCCAACACCCATGTCTCATATTGATCTGTCCCTCGATCCCATGTGTTTTGGGAAGATCATTCCCCCTCCCAGATGTTCTACTTCCTCCGGGTCCCATCCATTCGTCCATTCACATGAGCTGCCTCCTCGTGTGTCCTATCATCCCACCAAACTATGCAGACTTTGATTCCCTACCACAAGGATACGTAAGAAGTCTCTTAGAGGCTCAAGACCAACACTACCATCACCTTCACGATGATCCCATCTCATTGCCCCTTTACCCCATTAAACTATCCATCATCCACACTGATTCTTACCTGGGCCACCACATCCCGGTGGGATCATGTCATCCACCTCCTCGTTTCTCCTAGTAGTACTTGGGTAGCAATTCACGTATAGTCCCCAACATGTCTCCATGTCATTGTCCTTTGTGTACACCTAAATTCATCAACACTTTGAACTACATGGGTTTTGATCCCTGTCATCTACACAGGGTACATAGGAAACCTCCACGAGGATCAATCCTAGACAATGGTAAAACTTGGTGTTCCCCCATTCTGGGGTGCACACTCCCTAATCCACCCTTAGTGGTGTCCAGATCAGCTTTCACAGTGTGAAGTTTTCCCATTATGGGACACACCATCTTGGGTCTACTCTTATCAAGTGTTTTGATCCATCCACCCAGTAAACATTCTAGGTGTTCCCTCCTAGGGATGTACCAATCTGATCCGTCTATATGGGACATTTTTATCACCCTCATTCCGTCTCCGAAAGACGTTAAACTCGCGACCTACCTCATGATAAACATGAGACGCCTATGGAAAAAATCATAAGACACAACTTTGGAATAACAGTCTTGGATAGACGTTAAACATGTGGAATATGCTATGTTAAAAATGGGAAGTTGAGAAAACCATAGATACATGCCTATGACATATGATTCCCTGCATTCGATGTGGGATACCTCGGGTTCTGCACCCTTCAGATGCCCTCTTATGAGGAAGAATATAGGTTCCCCAATGTCCACGCATCCAGAGATGCCCCGACATGCCTAATGCTATCATCTACTCTGACCAAAGGTTGCTACGATGTCAAGACGCCATGTAATGTCCTGACAGAAGTTGTGTAATTAAACGGTGTCCACAAAGATATGGTACCGGGAATGAGATTCACGAACCATGACTTAATCTTTAAGGGAGACCCGGACTAGGTGATGAGTACCGAGGATGAATCCACAGAAGGAAGAACCAACATCCCATCATCCCATTTCGATCATGGAGAAAACATCCCTAAATAAGGAATGAATGTTTCCCACCATTGGAATGTGGGAATGTGGAGCCACAAACAGCGCCGCCAGTCTCGAACAAGATGGACGCGCGTGCCTCGATGAAAGCGTCAGAAACAGGAGTCAAGATCAATAACTTATAGTTGTTGAATTTCTCAATAGAAGTATTTTCCACACACACAATTCAAATGGAACCATTTTAAGCTATATACAGAAAAAGGAATTGAACTCTAAATTTTTTGGATGAACATAGAGAATAAAAACAATTTGTATTATTCATTTTGAAGTGATAAAAAAACATCAAGGATGATCAAAGTCAAAAAATAATGTTACGCTAAAAAATGAAGTAAGGACCGAGATTTTCAAGTCATAGATCACATATTTCTCATTATATATCCATGGAATGGGTTTTTGAGTTTTTTAAAATAAGGGGAAACTATGTTCAATGTATATTGGATAATCTGAGATTATAGAGCATGTTTTAGAAGATTGATATCATTTAACACTACTACAAAATATTTTCAATGTACATGAGATCTTGAAAATGTCCCTACTAAGAAATAATATGTATGACCCATCACATATACTTGATACTAATGGTGTAAATTTGGTATTAGAATTTTCATATTAAGACGAACCCATCCAGATCCATGACATAAGGAAAAATGTGTTCAGGAACATGTTGAGACAACATATGTCAGTCATGTGGAGAAAACACCAGTTCAAAGGGAATACAAGGGGACCATAGGATTACATGAATAAGAAATACTATCACCAAATCTCACATTAGTATGAAAAATGAAAATTTAAGGGAGAAATATCTTTTATGGTGGATGAAGTAAATGATATGAAAAATTTTATTCTTTTATTAATGGATTCATTTACTTCCTTTTATTATTATTATTTACAATAGGATAATATAGAAGAGTTTTTATATTTCATTAAATTTTTTAAATAATATTTTGATATAAAATTTTACAAATACGAATAGTAAAATTATAGAAAACACATACTACAAAACCAATACCATTTTTTCTTTGTTGAATAAAATTAATAATATTTGAAAACTAAAAGAGAATAAATAATGTATTAAAACTTGGTTTCCCTCCATCCTGCAGAATCATTCAACCCATGAATAGAGATACATCCAAGAAAGAGAGATTTAATAATGTAATATTCATTTTGGGAATGATACTGAACCTCAATTTGAATAAAAGTGAATGATTAACATTATAAATAATGGTGTATATATTTAGAAATTTGATAATTTTCATTCTTGTTTATCGCATAATATATTTTCTTGATGTTGTGACCATTAGTTAATAAAATAGATGGTCATTATTATTGTTTGTTGCATAAATTCATTTAAATGATTGTCGAGATTATTCAATGATATAATATGAACTATATTATAGTTTGATACTATAAACACATTATACACAAATATTTTTTATGTGAACATATTAAATATAAATTTATTTCAGGAAATTCTCATATAAAATGATATTTAAATGATAATATATTTTAATGAATCCCAATGAAATTTTATAATGGTATGAATGTTGATTTTTCAACTTTTTTTCTTAATTTTGTTTAAAATAATCATTCAATTAGAAACAAAAATTCTAGAACTAAGGGAATGATTTTTTTCCAAATAAACAACATTTTTTATGGAACATATAAAAATTGTATTGGGGTGAATTTTTCGGGAGTTTTATATCAATGTTGATTTCTTGAAAAAAATTGAAAATTGCCACATTACAAGAACTGTGATTTGGTGAAATCATTATTAGTAATAATGATTTACTAACTAATTAAACATTTTATGTAATAAAAATTTCATTTTATCACTATAAAAATTAATTTATATTTATTAAATTTAATATATAAAATTAAATTATAGGTTTTCAGAAATCAAAATTGAAATTTTGAAATAAATTACAATTTTAGATTATGTGCATTAATTGGGTTAGCTGGAAGCTATGGATAGGCTTTCAAAGGCCTTAAATGTTCATCCAAAATCTAATAGTCTTTAATTGTACAAAAAAGGGTTGGAATTTATTGGACTCATAATTGATTATCTTATAAAATAAGATTAGTTATATTTAAGCCTTTAACCCCCCTCTATAAGTATAAATACCACCCATTCCCCATTACTCCCACTCCAAATTGAAAAAAATGAATTTATTCAAATTTATACTCTAAATATCCACAACGATTTCTTCAAGGTGCCTCTATGGTCGTAATGTTTCCCCCTCTATACAATAGGAATTAATTATTCAAGGTAAAGTAATGGTCTACTTAACCAATTTTCATTCAACTAATCATATTTTTTATGTCTTATAAATGTAAAATATTCTTTAATTTTTTTCTTTTTTAGACCTCACTATATTAACTAAATGTTTATTTTACTAATGAGATACCTCATGCAGTGACCCAAATTGTTATAAATAAAGATCAATTTTGATTTAATGTTATTATTATATAATATGGTTATATAAAAAACATGAACAAGTTTTGTTTTATTATATAAAATTGTATTCTAAATACCATTATGAATCATTACCATTAATAATATAACCTTTAAATAGTGATCAAATGATTAGTATAAATATAGGGCTTTAAAAATTCCAATTGACTCTGAAAAAGGAAGGGATGGCCTCATCTAGTAAGATTGTACCTTGTGAATCCCATTTATCAGAACTCCCAAGGGAGGTATAATATCTGGGACTTGACACTTACCAATCCCAATTTGAGATCAAATAAATTAATCATGAGAAATTGTTTTTACTGGAGAACTTCAAGCTCATCGAGATCATGACCCAAACTAAGTTTTCCAAATGACCCCACGAAAGTATCACTATCCATCACCTTACTTCTAAGAAATTCGATTGTTTATTAAATATATATGTATCGTGATCCTAAAAAATTTATTGTGGACATTTTTTTAAAGAATAATGTATATAGTTTTATTTTGATACAATGAAACATGAATTTTATTTTTAGGTAGTATTCGATTCGATTAAGGATTTTATTTTGATAGATTAATTTATTTTTGAAATAAATAATATTTTAATTAAATAGTATTGTTAAATTATGTTTATTAAATTTAAATTATCATATAATTTTTATGAATTCAACAATAATGTTTTATTAGGGAAAAAAACCGTTATGGCAAAAAACCCATCATTTTCAATAAATGGAAGTTATTATATATTAAAAGTGAAAATTAACATATTTAGAATATTATTTGGATAAAATTAATATTACTTTTGTAATTAGAACATTGAAATTATCCAATGGTGATTTTTCATAAATTTCTAAGACATTCGAATTTTTGGGTAAAAATTAAACATCGTGTAAATATACGATGTGTTTTTCACATCATAATGAACCAAAATGATGAAATAAATACTATAATGGGAATCCTCAACAAAATATATGTTTTACCCTTAACATTATTTTATATTAAGATTATTTCATTAATTTTATAAATGATTTATGAATCCTCCAAAACATATAATAAATTTATGATTTTAAATTCATTTTTTTAAAAGTGTTACTTACCACCATACAATCAAGGGTAATATTTTAATAATTTCAGAAATTTTCCTAAATAAATATTTAAAATAAGTCCCATATTTTAGAAACCATGGTAAAAAACCATGTGAAGGTTTGGGGGATTGAATATTTTATTATATAGTGTCAAAAACATATATTTCTGAAATATAAAAGAACCCCCCCTATAATTTTCTATATAAACTGACCCAATCTCCCATTTTTCTTCACAAAAATACATTTAGAACATCCTTTATCTGAACACCTCTCTATATAATCTTTCCAAGGTGCACCTAAACTCGCATTAATCCCCTTTCAAGCTTTTGGAGTCATAATCTTAAGGTAAGGGATCTTTTGAATTCTCCTCTTTATTAATGTATCCTATTTACATTTTTTATTTAATATTTATTTCCTTATGATGGGATATGTTATGACATATACTTATCAATTTAAATTTTATTTAAAAAATATGATATAACCCTTTCACTCTCACCAATAGATTTTATGTATTTTTATGTATCGTCGTTATGCTGCTGAAATTCTATAAGGGATCCTCTCTTTCTCAATTTTATTCAAGAATCACTTTTATTTTAAGCCCTTTAATTTTTAATTCCTAATGATGGGGTATGTTTTTGACCTCAACCTTACTTCCCAAATTATTAAAAAATTATGATATACTCATTTATGTCTCATTAATCCCTCCCAGTACACCTATTACCATGCCAAAATTTCATAAGAGTTCTTCCTTCCTCTTCTTTAATCAAGTTTCTTTATTATAATATACATTATATTTCTAATTAATAATGATTGTATATGTACTTATATGTACTTATTACTACCAATTTTTTTTCAATATTATTAGATACCATTTTATTTCTCATCAACCCATTTTATGCATGTTTAAGTGACATTGTTAGGTTGGCTAAATATCACTAAGATTTTCCCTTCTAATGAAAGTGTGTAGAGAAAACAATACCCATTTCCTATCAAGGGTATTAATATTTATAAACTCATACATATCGTATTTTGGAATTACATGTATTTATTCCACACTCCATGATCATGTAATTAAATGTGATGATGAATTAATGTGTGTTGTATGATCTATGTGGCACACTTTAGCATGAGATTGAAATGAAAGTGGCGGGACTGCCCCAAATTGTATTACGCTCCAATGGATTGGGTAATGTTTAGTATCATGATATCTAACATTTTTATAGGGAGTAAACCTGATTTCATTATGGAAATTTTTCCGTGATGATGTCTTGGAAGTTAACCTTGAACAATGATGTAGTGTTTGAAGTTGTTTCCACATTTCCCAAGTTACCTTTATGTTGTCATGTTATATCATGTATCATCATTCATGTGTATGATTCCAAATCATTTTATTCCCTTTTAGATGCCTACTTTCTATCATGTATTACCTTATTCTACATTTATTCCCTTACTGGGCTTTATATCTCCCCCTTTTTATGTGTTTCTTCAGGTTATCGTATGCAGTTTTTAGTGTAAGCATGTTATAAAATATTTCAATAAAGATGTTGTTGTTTTTTATGTTTTAAATTTTTATGAAATGTACCTAATTAAAAAATAAACAATAATTCTATAACATTAAATTTTAATTATGTTAAATATTATGTAATGAATAATGTGTTAATGTGTAATAAATGGATGTGTTATTACACCTCAATTCTATCTCATTATTCATTTCCCATAATCCATGTTGTATTTTATTATGTTGATGAAATCATTTCATTAATTTATCTCCTTTTCATGAAATATTATCATATTTTGAATACCCGAAATTATTCAATTTTCATGGGTATTCATATAGATATTAAAATAACTTATTTATTTGTAGATTTACATATATGTAACACATATTCCATTTTCATTTGTTAAAAATAATTTATGTTCAATAAATTATTCAGTTTGAATGAAATTATTTATAAAAGAAACATTTTATTTATTTCCATTAATTATTGATGAAATTATTTACTTTGGGTTATACGTTTCTCACATTATTTAAGAAATATGAATGGTGGACCCTGTTCTCACTCCAATGAATTTTTTAAATATTTAATCTCTAGACATGATATATTTTATGATACCTTGGAGAATAAACTTGGTAATTATGTTTTTGGCGCCTTAGTGATAAACCTCAACGATATTATCATGATTGTCTAATGTTTATGTTTTAGCCACATTTATGGGGTATATATCACTTATTTATGATTATTCACTCATGATATTCCACATTAATTATCCATGGTTAACATTCACATTCCATTTCCTTATTTTTCCCTTTATTATGATTTTTCTTACCATTTTATTTTGATGCATGTAAGAACCTAGTTTTTGCTGTGAAAGACTTTGGAATATTCTTGATGATATTACAGAGCAGCGCCTTCAGACGGCGTGCTATTCTGAGCCCCGGAGTGGCCGAAATTAAATTTTCAGTGCGTTCACACTGGAAATGCTAAATAAATGGGATAACTCCTAAACGGAGTTCCGGATCAGAGATCCGAATGTACGGATGTGTCCAGAATGGGGTGTTTACCCTAGGAACGACATAAAACTTGTCAGCGCGGGATGTTTGGACCCCTCGCCCACTCCCGGAACGTTAAACAGATAAATTAATTAATTAATTTATTCCTTTAATGGAGAAACGCTAGTATCTCTTAAACGGTGGCTCGGATCGGAAAAAATGAGAGCACCGTTGAGTTCGGAGCGTGCCGTTTACCCTAGGAGGGGTATAAGTTTGGCGGGCGCGGGCCGTTTGTGAAAAATGGCCTCAGGGGCGTTTTCGTAATTTGGCACCCTCGGGCGCTAAGTTTAATAACTTTTTAACGGGGTCTCGGAATAAAATTCAGAGACCTCCGTTGCGCTCAGACCGTGGTTCTTAGCCTAGGGGAGGCTAAATCCCGACCCCGTCGGGAGTTCGGGTTCGGGGCTGTCGGGCGGGCGTTAAAGTGATTTGTACTTAAACACCCCACCTCTTCTTCTTTCTCTTCTCCCTCAAACCCTCCTCCCCCTCCTTCACCTCCGGCGAGGCGAGCTCCGGTGAGGCGACTCCAATGAGGTGGCTCCGTCGAGACCATGGAGCGCGGAGGATCGCGCGGGAAGCGCCGGGCGAAGCCCAACGAGGTAGGCGTTGTTCGTTTGCGTTTGAAATCCCAAACCCCTATTTGAATTCGAATTTTAGTGTCTATTTGCTGCCCGATCTTTGAGCGAAGCCTGTAGTTGCGTAGGATTCGATCTGAGGTTTCCGTCGCACTTTTCGGATCAAAATTCCGAGACCTGAGGTGTTCGTGGGGATGCGACGAAGTTTCGGAGGCTTTTGGTGTTTTCCGGCGAGAACCAGCGGCGGCGGTGGCGGGTTCGTCTAGGCGTCGGCGCAGGTGGCCGAGCGGGGCGGCTTGCGGCCCGCGGCGTCGCGGTGGAGCGGGGAGCCGACGAGAGGGCACCAGCTGGGGGCGCCAACCAGGGGACGTCCGGGGTCGCGGCTCGCGACCCCGCTGGGGAGACCGAGACCCGCCAAAGGCGGGTCTCTGCGTGGACTCGACCGGCCGTGTCGGCCGGTCGGTGGAGGCGCTCGCGCGCGGGCGAGGCAAGCAGCGGGCCGCGGGGCGGCGGGCCGCGGGGTCGGCTGGGCCAGACCCAAGAGGCTGGGCCGCGGTCCCAGCGGGCCGGCAGGAGCGGGCCGGCCCGAGTAGGGCAGACCGGCCAGACCGGGCCAGTCTGGCCCGAAGGGTTCTCCCCTAATACCTTCGGACGCCCGTATCTTTAGCTACATGCGTCCGATTTGCGCGCCATCAGCGAAAGCGCGGACCTCGCATCGAGTGGAAAGCTTTGAGATGGTTCCAGGAATTTTTAATTCCCGAAACGAGGGGCCGCGGATGCGCAACGCGTCTTTAAGTGGTTTGTCGTTTTCCGGAGGAACTTGTCTTGGACGGCGCAAAAGCGTCCGACGTCCGTTTTGAGCGCCGTCAGTGGTGTTGGGACCCTGGCATCGAGGCGGAGCTTTCCAGGGTTGTTTCAGGCGTGGAGGCCGAAGTTGAGGCGCGGGCCCCACGACCCGTCTTTTGAGCTGCGAGCAACTTTTAGCGACTTTTTCCTCGGACGTCCGTTCGGGGCGTGCGAGAAGTCGATGTTGGGTGTTTTTCCGAGGGGATTGCAATGGTGCAATCCACCCGCTCAAATTCGGCACGATGGTGCGGGGCCCACAAGGGCTGTTTGGGGCGTCGACGATGATTTTCCATCTTTGTCACCGGGCGACCGTTTTGGACAAGTGAGTAGTCCATCTTGTGTGTTTTTTTGAGAGGATCACAACGGTGTGATCCGCTCGTGGAGTTTCGGGACTGGGTTGTGGGTCCCACGTGGCACCGCTCGTGTGCGGTGCGCCAGGATGCACCTTTTTCTCCAGATATCCGTTGCACTCAAGTGAGTAGTGCTTTTGATGTGTTTTCCCGAGGGGATCGCAATAGTGCAATGTGCCCGACTGTTTTCAGGGCCGAGGCTCAGGATCACGGGACGCTGTTCTGGCGTGAGGCGGTGTTGGTGCCTTTTTCGTCGGATAGCCGTCGGAGGCGAGTAAGTAGTCGATCTCGCGTGTTTTTTCGTGAGGATTACAACGGTGCAATCCTTTTGGTTGTTCGGAGCCTCTTGCGCGATCTTATTGAATGTGGAGCATGAAAGGTGCTCTAGTGGCAGTCTGCCCTACTTTGTCTGTAGCGGACCCTTGGCGTGTGATCATGCACTCTTGGGAGAGTGATGTAAATGTTTCATGAGATGTGGATGGCCGTGTATGGGCCTTTGAGGTGGAGTTGTTACGTCACGCCTTCACGTTGATGCTGGGTGCTGTGTGCACGATAGCTTTTGGGCTGGAATGAGGTATACTCCAGGAGTATACGGGAGCGCTTGGAGGTACGTGTGGTTGTTTGTACCTAAGTATGGTTGTGCGCTAAGTTGGGGTTGAGATGGGGCCACACATTGTGTGGGCCCCACGTGCGTGTCGGGTTCTACTTTGCGTACTTGGACCTCTCGCGGCGTAGAGGGTACCTCTATGTGTTTGTTTGACCAGCAGGGTGGAGTTCTTCCCCTGGCTCTGTGCTCCTTTGTTGACCAGCAGGGTTGAGTGGTCTCCCCCTGGTTTCGTTCTCGATGGATTGGCCGGTAGTGGGGCCAGTGTCACCTAGTGATGGAACAGGTGTTGAACCCCTTTGGGTGAGTTGTGCTGGAGTTGGGTGGTCGCGTGATGCCCACTCCGTGTTCAGTTGGCCAGTGTTGTACCCTCCAGTGGATGTGGCCAGAGCAGTTCTGAGTTTTACCCTCCAGCGGGGATGGGCAGGGGGTTACTCATCAGATTCTAGGGTCTACCCTCCGGCAGAGACTGGGCAATGGGTCACCCGACACTTTTAGGGTCTACCCTCTAGCAGAGACTGGGCAGTGGGTCGCCCGACGCACTTAGGGTCTACCCTCCAGCAGAGACTGCGCAGTGGGTCACCCGACGACCTCTTAGGGTCTACCCTCTAGCAGGGCTTGGTAGTGGGTCGCCCGACGTCTAGTTCCAGGTCTACCCTCCAGCACGGCTGGGCAGTGGGTTACCGGTTGACTTATTCTAGGTATACCCTCCAGCGCGGCTGGGCAGTGGGTCGCTTGATTATGTATTAAGGGCTACCCTCCAGCGGGGCTGGGCAGTGGGTCGCCTGATGATGTATTAAGTTCTACCCTCCAGCGGGGCTGGGCAGTGGGTCTCCTGATGATGTATTAAGGTCTACCCTCTAGCAGGGCTGGGCAGTGGGTCGCCTGATGATTTATTAAGGTCTACCCTCTATCAGGGCTGTGTAGTGGGTCGCCGGATGATGTGATATGGTTTACCCTCCAGCAGGGCTGGGCAGTGGGTCATTTGTTGGCATTCCAGACTCAGTCATCTCGAATAGGATAGTCTGTGGCTTACCTCCGTGATTACCAGAGCGGGAACCTTGGTTGTACGGGTCAGTGTTGTGATGGCTTGATTTTGAGGAGACCTCTCGACTGCAGGGCAATGACGAGGTGTGGTTTGACTTTCCCTATAACTCTCAAGTACGAGGGGAACTTTCTCCACCGATACGCGTTCTTGCAACGTGATATAAAACCGTGCGGGCGAGTTAGTGCCGCCCAAAGCGGATAGTATCAAGGTGCGGTGACTGAGCCCCTTGGCTTGCGGTTCCGGGCAGACGTGCGGGATGCTGGGCATCAATGATGGGGTTACTTTTGGGACTGTTGGCGATTAATTTTCTTAGGCTGAGCTACGGGACGGAGATCCCCTTATGACGTTGTTCGGGCTTCTCGACAGGGCATATGGATTTGTATATACCATGTTTTGAGTACCCACTCCTTGGGTTTGGCTACTCTCCTTCAGGAGAGGCGAAGACGCACGGGGTATGCCACGTGCTTTCCGCGTCCAGCTTCTCATGGTAGGACGAGTCTTCTATCTTTCTCTTGATGGGTTGAGCTGTTACTCATTACTTCACCCTTGGTTATACTCCTTTTTATTCCTTGTTCGATCTACTGCTCACCCTTCGGTATCTCCTTTGTTGCTCCCTCGAGCCTTTGGGGTATCCTATTGAGTATTTTTATACTCACCCCTGCTTGGGCTTTGCCCGCACTTGGTGTGCCCTTGCAGGCGACAGACAGGTGGAGCATGGCTTCAGTGGAGCGTAAGAGCATAGGAGCTTGGGAGCTTGGACCACGTGCGGTGGTCCTGGCCGGGTTCCAGGTGGGGGACCCCTTCCGACGGTTTTTCTTTTGTTTACCTGTTGCCGGGTTGTGGCACTTTTTGGCTGAGCGCGTGTTTTTACCCTTTTCTTTTCAGCTTGTACTTTTTACTATTAGAGGTCGATGCACACTGTGGTTTATATATAGCAGTTGTTCTTTTCATTCTGCTTGTTCTTTATTTACTCTGCACTTTTTCATTGAGTGTGTTGCGTGTGTGTGTACTGGTGCTTAGGAAAATGCCTCCCCGAGTTATTGTGCCTTCGGCGCTGGTCGCCAGCCCCTGGCCTACGGAGGCAGGCCTAGGGTAGTTGCGGCTCGAGCCCGGGTTGGGTCGGGTCGTGACAAAGTGGTATCAGAGCTGGTTTGTTCCTTGGGGCATTGTGCGGACGTCCCTAAAATAGGAATTGGTTGGGATATAGGACAATAGTGTTAACGTGTCTCGAGAGAGGCTCTCAGGCTAGGGAGTCCAGTGATGGTGCGGCGGCCAGCGTATCCATTCACCAGGACTTTGATAACCCGCTTGTCGACTCGGCATGCTGAGACACTTGTTGCCGGGAAATTGGTTTGTGCATCACATAGGACTGAGTCTTGACTATACTTCTTGAGTCATCTCCCCATCATTGTTGTTGTGGTATATACATGTATGCTCGTCTGACCGCGACACTCCATGATAATATTCAGGATGTCTCTGCGAAGACAGCCAGCCAGGATACCATCTTTGGGTGCGTGATGACGACCCTGTGAGCTACGAGGACACAGTCCAAGACCCGTCATGCGAGCCCCTTTCTCCGGGTGGGCCGATAGCAGCACCCCCACCGGTTGAGCAGTAGACAGTTTCATCAGAGTAGGCTGAGCTTGAATGCAGGTTGAGCGTGCTCCGTGAGTTCCAGCGGCAGGGACCATTGAGGTTCAGTGGTAAGCCAGACCCTCAGGCAGTAGAGGTTTGGCTCGAGGCAGTGGTTCACCTTTCAGGCTTGTGCAGACGCCGACAGGTCATAGAGTGGCTTTGGCAGCCAACGTTTTCGTGGAGTAGCTCGGCATTGGTGGAGTCTAGTGACTCAGTTGCTTGACGAGTCGTTGTTTTCGTTGGACGACTTTTAGTTGCTGCTCCGTGAGGAGTTTCGCCCCTCCTGGTTTTGCTTCGTTCGGATTCAGGAGCTCCTGTAGTTTCAGCAGGGAGGGGTGACGGTGGCCGAGTACGCGGCCAGTTTTGCAGACCGTGCACGCTTTTACCCGGAGTTGGTCTATGACAACAACCTCCGAGCGCGGAAGTTTGAGTAGGGTCTCCGCCGAGAGATTCATGTTGTCATAGTACCCTTGGGCGTTTCCACATATGCCAGGGTTCCAGAGCAGGAGTTGGTGACAGAGGGCTTCCTGTCACGTTCTAGAGTTGATGGTGGTAGCAGGCACGTCAGAGCCGGGACGTCTTCCATAGCTAGCTGGCGCCGGAGGACAGGATCTCAATGTGGGTGGCCTTCCCACTGTCGGTTTCGGAGACGTGGTCGTAGAACACTATGGAGGAAAGGCGCAGGGCCTCAGCCGAGGATTCCCTTCCGTGAGTGGATCCCGGGCCGTGGTCGTATACCACAGTGGCGCCGGAGGGCACCAGGGCATCCCAGAGAGCGTCAGTGCTATGCTTGTGACGGGCGAGGTCACTTGGAACGAGACTGCCCGACCCAAGTTGCTGAGAGCTTCGGGCAGGCAGCAGACGCACCACCACGACAGAGGCAGCGCCGTGATCGGAGTAGTACCCCGAGAGGTGGTGCTAGCAGAGGAGCGGGAGGAGCTGGTAGTGGGGGACGACGTTACGAGATCTTCCCGTCACCACTAGGCAGTCCACGTCAGGCTCCGGGAGCTAACGGTTGGGACCGCAGGTGGCCGCGAGCTTTGGATGTCTACGATCCTGCAGAGCACGGGATGGTGAGAGGTACCCCTTGCGACTCTTATACTTCTTCCAGTAGAATTGATAAGCTCTACATGTGAAAGGCTTTTCTCCCTGCTCCTTGTTTGAGGTGTTACCAGGGTGACGCAGGGCGTCGGGTGCAACCCTGTGTTGGTATGGAAGAAGGCGGGGGACCTTTTCCTTTAGTCTATGGTGTTGACTCCTTCTCCTTTTGAGCGTGTAAGAGAGCATCGACTATGGAATCTTGTGTGATCAGATATCCTTGGGTGTTTCACCATATGGATATTCTGAAGGAGGGAATCACCGGGCCTTGTTCCAGGTACGGGCGGTGATTCCAGTCGTGGCGTACGACGTAGAGGTTTGACCTGGGAGGTGAGATACCCCCGAGAGCCTTCGGGCTGTTTGAGACCATGAAAAGGGATAGCGAGGTACCCTACCGCCTTGCCCTAACCCCAAAGTCTGGAGTGGGTTCACGACATCGGCAAGGGCTGACCTCGCGTGAATTGATCAATCTTTTGGTCTGTGTGCGGAGGCGTAGAGCTGTGCATGGGTTCTTCTGGGTATGGGAAAGCCAGGTGTAGGCTTAGTACCCTATGTTGCGCCCTAGTTTTGCTTCTCGAGGAAGAAAATATTGAAGGAGGGAATGATGTAAGAACCCGGGTTTTTCTGTGAAAGACTTTGGAATATTCTTGATGATATTCCAGAGCAGCACCTTCAACCGGCGTGCGATTCCGAGCCCCGGAGTGGCCGGAATTAAATTTTCAGTGCGTTCACACTGGAAATGCTAAATAAATGGGATAACTCCTAAACGGAGTTCCAGATCAAGGATCCGAGTGTACAGATGGGTTCTGAATGGGGTGTTTACCTTAGGAATGACATAAAACTTGTCAGCGCAGGATGTTTGGACCCCTCGCCCGCTCCTAGAACATTAAACGGATAAATAAATTAATTAATTTATTCGTTTAATGGAGAAACGCTAGTATCTCTTAAACGGTGGCTCAGAACGAAAAACCGAGAGCACCGTTGAGTTCGGAGCGTGCCGTTTACCATAGGAGGGGTATATGTTTCGCGGGCGCGGGCCGTTTGTGAAAAAAGGCCACAAGGGCGTTTTCGTAATTTGGCGGACTCGGGTGCTAAGTTTAATAACTTTTGAACGGGGTCTCGGAATAAAATTCTGAGACCTCCTTTGCGCTCAGAGCGTGGTTCTTAGCCTAGGGGAGCCTAAATCCCGACCCCATCAGGAGTTCAGGTTCGGGGCTGTCGGGAGGGCGTTTAAGTGATTTGTACTTAAACACCCCCTCTTCTTCTTTCTCTTCTCCCTCAGACCCTCCTCCCCCTCCTTCACCTCCGGCGAGGCGAGCTCTGGCAAGCTGACTCTGGAGAGGTGGCTCCGGCGAGACCATGGCGTGCGGCGGATCGCGCGGGAAGCGCATGGCGAAGCTAAACGAGGTAGGCGGTGTTCGTTTGCGTTTTAAATCCCGAACCCCTCTTTGAATTCGAATTTTAGTGTCTATTTTCTGCCCGATCTTCGAGCGAAGCCCGTAGTTGCGTAGGATCTGATCTTAGGTTTCCGTCACACTTTTCGGATCAAAATTCCGAGGCCTGAGGTGTTCGTGGGGATCAGACGAAGTTTCAGAGGCTTTTGGTGTTTTCCGGCGAGAACCAGCGGAGGCTTCCCAGAGGCGGTCCGGCGGTCTTCCAAGTGGAAGCGGGTTCGTCTGGGCGTCGGCGCAGGTGGCCGAGTGGGGCGGCTGGCGGCCCGCGGTGTCGCGGTGGAGTAGGGAGCCGGCGAGAGGCCGCCGGCTAGGGGCGCCGACCAGGGGACGTTCGGGGTTGCGGCTCGCGACCCCGCCGGGGAGACCGAGACCCGCCAAAGGCGGGTCTCCGCGTGGACTCGACCGGCCGTGTCAGCCGGTCAGTGGAGGTGCCCACGCGTGGGCGAGGCAGGAAGCGGGCCGCAGGGGCGGAGGGCCATGGGGTCAGCTGGGCCGCGGTCCCAGCGGGCCGGCCGGACCGGGCCGGTCCGGCCCGAAGGGTTCTCCCCTAATACCTTTGGATGCCCGTATGTTTAGCTACAGACGTCCGATTTGCGCGCTGTCAGCTGAAGCGCGGACCTTGCGTCGAGTGGAACGCTTTGATATGGTTTTAGGAATTTTTAATTCCCGAAACGAGGGGCCGCGGATGCGCGACGCGTCTTTAAGTGGTTTGTCGTTTTCCGGAGGAACTTGTCTTGGACGGCGCAGAAGCGTCCGACGTCCGTTTTGAGCGCCGTCAGTGGCGTTGGGACCCTGGCATCGAGGCGGAGCTTTCCAGGGTGGTTTCAGGCATGGAGGCCGAAGTTGAGGCAAGGGCCCCACGGCCCGTCTTTTGAGCTGCGAGCAGCTTTTAGCGAATTTTTCCTCGGACGTCTGTTCGGGCCGTGCGAGCAGTCGATGTTGGGTGTTTTTCCGAGGGGATTGCAATGGTGCAATCCGCCCGCTCAAATTCGGCATGATGGTGCGGGGCCCACAAGGGCTGTTTGGGGCATCAATGATGATTTTCCATCTTTATCACCGGGTGACCGTTTTGGACAAGTGAGTAGTCCATCTTGTGTGTTTTGTTTCGAGAGGATCACAACGGTGCGATCCGCTCGTGGAGTTTCGGGACCGGGATGCGGGTCCCACGTGGCACCGCTCGTGTGCGATGTGCCGGGATGCACCTTTTTTTCCGGATATCCATTGCACTCAAGTGAGTAGTGCTTTTGACGTGTTTTCCCAAGGGGATCAAAATGGTGTGATGCGCCCGACAGTTTTCGGGGCCGAGGCTCGGGATCACGGGACGTCGTTCGGGCGTGAGGCGATGTTGGTGCCTTTTTCATCAGATATCCGTTGGAGGCACGTAATTAGTCGATCTCGCGTGTTTTTTCACGAGGATTACAATGGTGAAATCCGTTTGGTTGTGCGGAGCCTCTTGCACGATCTTGTTGAATGTGGAGCATGGAAGGTGCTCTAGTGGTGGTCCGCCCTACTTTGTCTATAGCAGACCCTTGGCGCATGATCGCGCACTCTTGGGAGAGTGATGTAAATGTTTCACGAGACATGGATGGTTGTGTCTGGGCCTTTGAGGTGGAGTTGTTACGTCAGGCCTTCGCGTTGACGCTGGGTGCCGTGTGCACGATAGCTTTTGGGCTGGAATGAGGTATACTCCAGGAGTATACGGGAGCGATTGGAGGTACGTGTGGTTGTTTGTACCTGAGGATGGTTGTGCGCTCAGTTGGGGTTGAGATGGGGCCACACGTTGTGTGGGACCCACGTGCGTGCCGGGTTCTGCTTTGCGTACTTGGACCTCTCGCGGCATAGAGGGTCCCTCTGTGAGTTTGTTTGACCAGCAGGGTGGAGTTCTTCCCCTAGCTCTGTGCTCCTTTTTTGACCAGCAGGGTTGAGTGGTCTCCCCCTGGTTTCATTCTCAATGGATTGGCCGGTAACAGGGCCAGTGGCACCTAGTGATGGAACAGGTGCTGAACCCCTTTGGGTGAGTTGTGCTGGAGTTGGGTGGTCGCGTGATGCCCACTCCGTGTTCAGTTGGCCAGTGTTGTACCCTCTAGTGGATGTGGCCAGAGAAGTTCTGAGTTTTACCCTCCAGAGGGGCTGGGAAGTGGGTTACTCATCAAATTCTAGGGTCTACCCTCCGGCAGAGACTGGGCAGTGGGTCACCCGACACTTTTAGGGTCTACCCTCCAGCAGAGACTAGGCAGTGGGTCGCCCGACGCACTTAGGGTCTACCCTCCAGCAGAGACTGGGCAGTGGGTCGCCCGACGACCTCTTAGGGTCTACCCTCCAGCAGGGCTGGGCAGTGGGTCGCCCGACGTCTAGTTCTAGGTCTACCCTCCAACACAGTTGGGCAGTGGGTCTCCTGTCGACTTATTCCAGGTCTACCCTCCAGCGCGGCTGGGCAGTGGGTCGTTTGATGATGTATTAAGGTCTAACCTCCAGCGGGGCTGGGCAGTGGGTCTCCTGATGATGTATTAAGGTCTACCCACCAGCGGGGCTGGGTAGTGGGTCGTCTGATGATGTATTAAGGTCTACCCTCCAGCAGGGCTGGGCAGTGGGTCTCCTGATGATGTATTAAGGTCTACCCTCCTGCAGGGCTGGGCAGTGGGTCGCCGGATGATGTGTTAAGGTTTACCCTCCAGTAGGGCTGGGCAGTGGGTCACCCAGTATCTTATTATGGTCTACCCTCCAGTGGGGCTAGGCAGTGGGTCGCTGGATGACATATTATGGTTTACCCTCCAGTAGGGCTGGGTAGTGGTCACCCGATATTTGGTTATGAATTACCCTCCAGCAGGGCTGGGCAATGGGTCATTTGTTGGCATTCTAGACTCAGTCCTCTCGACTAGGCTAGTCTGTGTGTTACCTCCGTGATTACCGGAGCGGGACCCTTGGTTGTATGGGTCAGTGTTGTGACGTCTTGATTTTGAGGAGACCTCTCAACTACAGGGTAGTGACGAGGTGTGGTTTGACTTTCCCTAGAACTCTCAAGTACGAGGGGCACTTTCACCACCGAGACGCGTTCTTGCGATGTGATCTAAAACCGTGCGGGCGAGTCAGTGCCGCCCAAAGCGGATAGTATCAAGGTTCGGTGACTTAGCCCCTTGGCTTGCGGTTTAGGGCAGACGTGCGGGATGCTGGGCATCAATGATGGGTTTACTTTTGGGACTGTTGGCGACTCATTTTCTTAGTCTGAGATACGGGACGGATATCCCCTTACGACATTGTTGGGGCTTCTCGACAGAGCATATGGATTTGTATATACCATGTTTTGAGTACCCACTCCTTGGGTTTGGCTACTCTCCTTCAGGAGAGGCGAAGACGCGCGGGGTATGCCACGTGCTTTCCGCGTCCAGCTTCTAGTGGTAGGATGAGTCTTCTATCTTTCTCTTGATGGATTGAGCTGTTACTCTTTACTGCACCCTTGGTTGTACTCCTTTCTATTCCTTGTTCATTTTACTTCTCACCCTTAAATATCTTCTTTGTTGCTCCCTCGAGCCTTCGGGGTATCCTAATGAGTATTTTTATACTCACCCCTGCTTGGGCTTTGCCCGCACTTGGTGTTCCCTTGCAGACGACAGACAGGTGGAGCGTGGCTTCAGTGGAGCATAGGAGCGTAGGAGCTTGGGAGCTTGGACCGCGTGCGGTGGTTGTGGCCGAGTTCCAGGTGGGGGACCCCTTCCGGCAGTTTTTCTTTTGTTTACCTGTTGCCGGGTTGTGGCACTTTTTGGTTAGGCACGTGTTTTTCCCCTTTTCTTTTCAGCTTGTACTTTGTACTGTTAGAGGTCGATGTACACTGTGGTTTATATATAGCAGTTTTTCTTTTCATTCTGCTTGTTCTTTCTTTACTCTAAACTTTTTCATTGAGTGTGCTGCGTGTGTGTGTGTACTGGTTCTTAGGCAAAGGCCTTCCCAAGTTATTGTGCCTTCGGCGCTGGTCGCCAGCCCCTGGCCTATGGAGGCGGGCCTGGGGTAGTTGCGGCTTGAGCCCGGGTAGGGTCGGGTTGTGAAAATGTATTTCCCCAAGAAATTAATTGTAGTGAGGTGAAATAATAATTAATAAAAAAATTTTCCCAAAATAATTGAACAATGATTATGTTTATGTTATACTTATGTATTTCATATAATATGTACTTAATTTCCAAAACATTCAACCGAGAAATATTTATTGAGTACATTAATGTAATATTTTTATGGATTTATATAAAAGTATTGTATTTAATAGGAGAGTTTCTATAGGATGGGGGGGAATTATGGGGGACCTCATGGAGTAGTGATTGGATGGGTGACCTCCTAGGAAATTACCCAGGTTGAGTGTGATTGAGGAAAACACACACTGAAAGATTATATGTCAGCCTACAAGGATCGTCATTAATCTAATAAGTTAACCAAGTGGATAATATCATATAGTATGATCAAAAGTAATTCAAGGTATCAAAAGAGATGTATGGGGTTATATGATTTTGTTCAAGGACCGAGATGTAAAATTCATTAAAAATTGTATCAATGATCTTTTTCTTGGACTTATAATTTGTGGATTCATGGAATAGAGATAGGTTGGATGAGGCTAGGGTAGGAGAGCTAAAATATGTTAGTCCACATCAATTTTAGTGAACCTCAAACAATATAATATTATTGGTTTGATTCTGTTGGTTGTGATTTCTTCCTTTCATGCAATTCTTCGATATTGTTGTTATATTATAGTTTAGGAGATTTTACTCTTCTCCGGTGGGTATGGTGAGGTAGATCATACATCATGAGTAGGAACACAAGTTCACCTATCTAATGTAATATTTGGTGTCCTAGAAACAACTGGTTGTACATTTATTACAAGGATATTTAATGTATTTAAATATTAAACATCTTATTTCATATTGTTCATTGTTCTGCATGATAATGATATAATAGTGTCCTAGTGTATTTTTTTTGCATTGATAAGGTTTTGGCATTTCCCTGTTAGGATGATAACCTTGAAATGCTATAAAAATATTCTTAAATATAGTTCTATGGTTTTATGACATACTATAAAGGGACACATAGCATTCAGACCGTCATGTGTGAGTATTCATAAATAGATGAGACTTCCTCTCATGAAGTTCTCACTTGGTAATCTCTAAGATAGGTTATTATGAGAAAAGACCTGCCAGTAGTAATTGTGCATGTTTTGGTTTCATTTTATATTTCTATCTGCAAGCATGTGTAATGATCCTTAGACTTTAAGATTATATTTATTACGTGTCACGACTCACTCACTTTGATTTACTAGCAAGAACCGTTATACAGATAGTTGGAGGGAAGTAGGGTATGTTGGGTACGTCATGAGTGACATCATATTAATGGATAAGTCGAGGAAAGATTTGTCCCTTCCATTTATAGAAGTTGATATCTTGGCCCTTTGATTGAAATAAAACCATCACATGAAATTCCTTAGCTGTGGTGTAATGATGAGTTTATTTCAGGTTGTCAAAGAACAACGTATCAAGTTTAAAGGTTGATGACACTATCATGAAACCTATTTGATGTGATATTGAGACAAATAGATTATATTACACAATGAGGGATCGTATGTGGATGTTGTTTTTTTGACTTTATATTCTTTCTCTTGGGTTCCTTGACCCGTTTCTAGACAGTACTCTGGGACTTTAGGAAAACCCACCCAATGCCAACGAGAAAGAATCCTAGAGGGTCACACACTAAGTGTTTTTGGTGGTCTCAATTAAATTCTATTTGAATGAGTTAAAGAAATAAATATTATTCTCAAGACCATGGAATAATTTTATTAAAGTTAATATTATTTCTTAAATTAAATTAAATATATTTATTTATTTTATTGAATATTTAATAAATATTTATTTACTAGTTTGAAAATAAAATATTTATTTAAGAGAATAATTTATTTATTTGGGTGTCCAATAAATGGAAGTGGAGTTTCAGAAGACCAAGGTTGGTCTGGTAGTAAAATAATTATTTTCAAGACGGAAAATAATTATTAGTTGTCATAAGTTAAAATAATATTGACGGTGTTATTATTTTGTGAAGCTGAATTTTATTTATAATTCTGTTTTTCAAAAGTTGGTGACTATAAATAAGGACACGATATTATTATTATGAGTATGGGTTATCTCTAAGTTCATGAATGTATTTAATTTCTATTAAGCAATTAAATATTGTAACTGAAGTTCCATGCATATAAATAGACAAGTACATCTATTGTTCCATAGTGAATATTCCACACGCTTGGTGAATTGAGAATTGTTGAGGTAAACAATTTCTCTCTCGAATCCTCTTCCTACCGCTCTCAAGAACAAGAGATGTTCTTCAAGGCCGAAGAACAAGAGATCAAGAACGACCGAAAGAATGCACTCTCTTCACCAAGCTAGCACTCAGAGGATGAGTGGTGTTGATCGCAGGCCATCGGGGAATGTGTGGATCACCACTAGAGGGATTCTAGTTTGGATCCCCACAAGCGTAATGAGATAATCCGGAAGGGCCATTTCAAATGATCAACATCATCAAAGAATAAAATACTGAATATCCAGGTATTCATTTGTTTATGAAATTAATTAAATTAATTATAAACCTGATGTGCAAGATCCTCTTTAATGGTTTCAGGCCTCTTCCTTATTTATCCAAATATTTGATTCTATTCCATGGAGACTAGCATTCATAGTCATATTGATCTAGGAATAATCATTGATCATGGTAAGAATTAAAGTGGGGTGTTGTCCCAACCACACTTTCATTGTTCCTGGAACCTACATTTGGTATTAGAGGGGTTACATCATAGTTTATAATTATTTAAAAATTTCATTGATGACTTATGCATTTAATAACTTAGTTGTTTCAATTCATCTTAATCATTCCACAAATCTAAATCTTGAGATCTATTCCTCCTATTTTGTTTCACATTCACCTTACAGAAATGATATTTTCCTTTAATTTTTATTAAAATAAAGTAGAGGATCTCATCAGTAGGTGCCAAAGCTTCCTGTTCATACAACACTAGAACATACGGTGTGTATTCGGCAGTAGACACCGTGTAGTCAAGATTCATTGAATAGGACCAGTTTTCCAAACGAAGCCATGTGTTGGAGTCTTTCTAAGTCTTAAATGACTCAGTGTGTTGACCAAGAATAGGTGGCACAAAGTTTCCTGATTACACACCGTGTAGTCTATTGGACACAACATGTAGTCCCTTCGGGTTAGGGCTGGACCATATAACCCATACACGGCTTTCCCAGCTGGAAACCATGTAATGCGAATACTACACGGTGTGTGGCCCACTGGACACACTGTGTACTATGAATATTTCCAAAGTATACCCAGATACCGTTTCCCCAGGAGTGTAATTCAGATGGATGGTGAAAAATAGTACATGCCATGTAATGGGAATTACCCGCCGTGTACTCATCCAAATTACATAGATTTATTAAAATTTATTATTATATTATACAAACCATTGAGATGTGTACCATCGCGAATGTGTAAAGTTGAGGTAAAACATAGGATAGGCGTCTTATATATATGTGTTTAATTTAACATCTGAGTAATGTTCACTTTTACTCATTGGGTAGTTATGAATAGGAATTCACCAAATTTCCTCCAACGTACAACTAACGTACAAAGACAATTTTAAATGAATTAATTTGTTTAAAATTATTATGGATGATAATCTCAAGGAAATTCAGCAAAGGGTTTAAGATAAAATGAATGATTGAGTAAAAATGATAATTAATTTATTCAAGCATGATTTATCTAAAACAAGAATGATTAAAGAATTGAATGCTTGTTTTATTTACATGTAAATATCATTGCATGTATGGATTATCATGAGCTAGAACATGACCTCTATATGTGGATGGTTTTTTAATTTATTTATTTAAATTAAATTTGTTGGCCTGCGATCCTTCTCATCATTAATATGTAGGGCCTGTGTGCCAAATGTTTCTTTTATGTAAAACCCCATTTTTACACCTCACCTTCAGGTGAGGTAAAAAAAGTCATATGTAATTGATGGAACTCCCAATCTAGTATAGGCATTTCTTACTGGAGAAGAGATAAAAACAATCACAGGAGATACATAGGTGGACAGGTGGAAAGCTATAAACATGAACCCAAAAGGTTCAAGATATTTCTCCCCTAGGTCAAGGTTAGTTTATCAACAACTAGATAAAATAACCATTAGAAATTCTCATGATCATGACCTTTATTTTATTTCTATCAGTTGCATGGTTTATCATTGTGGATGTGTTGTCACGATCACATAATTAATGAATTAAAAAATCATGCAAGATGGAACTAAAATAAACCAGACATATGCGTAAATATTATCAAGACATGGTTAATCCCTTAAGTAAGTTTCACTTAATATTAACAATCATGTGATAATGATAATAATAAATTCATGCATAAGAGATAAAAATCTCTCAAATAAATTATTAAGTTAGATGAAGCCTTCCGTTACTTGATTAAGGGTAAAACTCAATAAAACTATGTGGTTGAAAAACCCTTTTTTGGAAACTTACTTTTATACAGGAAGCCCTTATGAAAGTTTTCAGTTTGAATTAACCATATTACATCAAGAGGAGTATCCCTTTCTATACTTGGTATACTATTGGAGGCAAGAGTTTAGGAAATCTAAAATTCATGATTTTAGGATTGGGGAGTCCACTCAATTGACCATGGAGTTGCAAGCCTAAAGTTGGCAAAGACCTACCTACCTAAATATCTTCTAATAGCTTGACCAACCCCTGTTGGGGTTATGGGAAGGGGAATATAGATCCTATCCACTAGAATGTCATGGAAACTAGGAATTTTAATTTCAATTGTGAGGTCCATTAAGAATTGATAAAATAGTGGGAGACTTAATAGAAATTTATTATTTCTCATAAAATGTAATCAAGAGAGTACTAATAATCTACTCTTTTAATTGTAGAATAAAAATGACAAGCTCATCAACCACACTATCCCTGCGATGAATTCTAGATAATGACAACATCCTCCCTAGAAGTAACTTCCTGGAATGGTTTTGATGCCTTCAGGTTATCCTACACGATGAATGGATGTCTTATGTGATGGAGTCTACATTACCAGCTCCTTATGACAAAGAGGTGAGTTATGAGGATTTCCTGATCTATGAGATACATATAAACGATACGGTCAACATTCAATATTTGAGGAGATCATAAATGACTAGTGAGATCATGAAGTCTCATGAAAAAATGGATGCTTATAGAATTCTCAATCACCTATGTGGTATTTACTTGGAGAGAGAAAGATAGGAAAGGTTTGAGATCTCTAAGGCACTTTTTCAGAGTAATATTGGAGATGGTGCCCCATCTAGGCCTCATGTTGTCAAGCTCATTGGCTACATTGATAACCTAGAAATTATAGTGTTTAAACACCCCAAATAACTAGGCACCAATCACATTCTCACATCACTCGCTTAGAGTTTCTCTAACATTGCAATCAATTTCAATATGAATAGCATTGATAAGTCTCTATCTGATATTATTTTCCTCATTCACCAAGTGTAAAAAAGATATGATTCATGAAAATCCTTCTGTCCTTATGGTGAATAAGAGGAAAGGTAAGGAGAAGAACTTTAAGACCAAAGCTTCTTCATGAACTTCCAAGAAAAGGAAGATCAAATAGGTGGAAAAAGAATAGGAGGCTATTTGTTTCACATGTCGCAAGAAGGGACACTGGAAGAAGTATTGCACCCTGTATAAGAACCAAGGGGAAGCTTCAGGGGCATTTGTTATCGAATGAAATCTATCTATTTCTAAAAATTGGGTATTATATATAGCATGTGGTTCTCATATATGTATCCAAATATAGGAATCAAGTAGATTCCCAAAGATTGACTGAGGGGAGGTAGATTTACAAGCATCCAATAGAGCTTGACTTGCTACAATATCTGTCAGGGACTACCACCTCATGTTTCCAACTCGGATGATCTTAGTGTTAAAGGGTTGTTATTATGTGTCTTTTCTTACTAAAAAAATTATTTCTATATCTAGATTAGATACATAGGGATTTGTTTTCAAGTTTGGAAATGAATGTTTCTTCTTTTACAAATATAGAATTTGCTTTGGTAGGGCACATTTATACAATGATCTTTACGTGTTGGATTAAACAAACCAATTAATGGTAATTGATAAAAAAGATGCTTCACATGACTCATACCAGACCCAAATTTGGCATCACCAGCTAGGTCATGTAAACGCGAAATGATTGAAAAATTTACATCAAGATGGATATTTAGATTCTTTCAAATTGAAACCACATTGTGCATGTCATGCATGTTTACAAGGAAAAATGACCAAAGACCCATTTAGTGGGAAAGGTGAGAGGGCCAAAAAACTTCTTCAATTGGTTCATACCAATGTTTGTGGGCCATTTCTAGTTGAAGCAAGGGGAGGGTACTCATACTTTATAACTTTTATTGATGATTTTAGTACATATGGATATATATACTTATTGAGGTATAAGTCATATTCTTTTGATAAGTTCAAAGAATACAAGAATGAAGTTGCGAACCGGCTTGGTAAGAAGATTAAGAAACTCCACTCAGATTGAGGTAGAGAATATCTTAATCAAGACATCATGGATTACTTATAGGAGTTTGTGATCTTATGCCAACTCACTCTTCTATACACTCCCCATTGGAATGGTGTGAGAAAAAGGAGGAACCGCATCATGTTGGACATGGTGAGATTAATGATGAGTCATGCGACTCTTCCATTATCCTTTTGGGGATATGCATTACAAACAACGACACACATCCTAAACTAAGTACCAACCAAATCAATAAATAGTATTCCATATAAATTATGGAGTGGAATAAAATCCATGTTATTGAATTTACATGTGTGGGTTAGCGAAGAATTTGTTAAGGCCTCTTCATGTATCAAACTCGCATCCCGAGGCACAAAGTTGGCCATTATATGATACCCCAAGGAAATAAAGGGATATTACCTATACAAACCCTTAGACAAAAATTTTATACTAGAAAGACATGCCATACTCCTTTAAAGGGAGAACATCTCCAAAAGAGATAGTGGGAGAAAGATAGACTTCGATAAAGTCAAGGCTGAAGGTACCCATGAGTTTGTATAAGAATAGATACCACAAATCCCCATGGAAGAAGAATTTGTTCCAAAGACACAAGTTCTACGTAAGCATACAAGAGAGGATAGAGAACCAGTACGATACTGTTTTCTAGTTACTGAGGTTGGTGACTCAATATTAGTTGATAATAATGATCCTCTAACCTACAAAGAAGCAATAAGTGGCACAAACATTGCCAAGTGGAAAGATGCTATGAATTCTGAAATGAATTCCATCTATTAAAAACAAGTTTGGATTTTGGTAGATCCTCCAGTTGATGTAAAGAGTGTTGGTTGAAAATGGGTATTCAAGAAGAAACTGGACATGGAAGGACATGTCAGTTCTTATAAGGCATAACTGGTTGCAAAATGGTTTAAACAACATCAAGGAATTTACTAGAATGAAACCTTTTCACCAGTTGCAATGCTGAAATCCATCATAATTATACTTGACATTGCAAATTACAATGACTATGAGATTTTCCAAATGGATGTCAAAATATACTTCCTTAACGAAAACCATCAAGAATATGTCTACATGACTAAACCTGAAGGGTTTGTAACTCCGAAGGATTACAATAAGGTATGAAAGTTGCAGAAATCCATTTATGGATTAAAGTAAGCATCCATTCCAAGTAACATTCATTTTGATGAAACCATAAAAGAATTCGTTGTTATCAAGTATGGATGTGAGACTTGTGTCAACCAAAGGTTTAGTGGGAGTGCAATCGTTTTTTTAATAGTATATTTTGATTACATATTACTTATTAAAAATGAGATACTCGTATTACTGTCTATTGAGGCATGGTTGAATCAATGCTTCTTCATGGAGGACTTGGGTGAGGCAACATATATTATTGGGATCAAGATTCATCATGATATATCCATGAAATTGTTGGCCCTAAGTCAAAGTATATACATTGACCTGATACTGAAGGGATTTAGTAGGGAACAATCCAAGAGGGGTTATTGACAGCCTTATGTGGCATTCATCTTTCCATGAAAATGTGTCCTCATACACATGGGGAAAGAAATATAATGGAAAAGAATCCATATACATCAGCAATTGGGTCAGTCATGTCTGCCATGATATATACTAGGCTGGATGTCGCCTACACATTGAGTGTGATAGGTATATATCAAGCAGACCTATGTGACCGTCATTGTATGGTAGTTAAGATTATCCTAATGTATCTGAGGTGTACTAAGGATATGTTCCTAGTTTATGGAGGAGATGTGGAACTAGTTATCAAAGGTTGTGCAGACGATAGTTTCTAGACTGATCAAGATGGCATGAAGTCACCAATGTGATACAGTTTTACATGGAATGGAGGTGGAGTGAGTCGGAAGAGATCAAAGTAGAGTGTGTTCATAGATTTTACAATAGATTCCGAGTATATAGTGGCTTCTGTGGTAGCTAAAGAAGTAGTTTGGATGTGAAGCTTCATCCAGGAGATGGATGTGATACCTTGTAGTAAATATCCCATCACAATGTACTATTATAATACTCAAGTAGTGTATCTCGAAAAGAGTAAAGGTCACATTAAAAAACGAAGCACATACATTGGAAGTTTCATCTCTTGAGGGATTTTTCTCAGATAGGTAAAGTTACAGTGAGAAGTATTTTCACGGAAGACAATGTGGAAGACCCCTTAACTAGAGCCTTGACTTAATAGAAACATTATCACCATGTGAGGTCTAAAGGATTGAAAGTAATAGGTAGTTGGATCTAGTTCAAGTGAGAGTTTGTAAGAGTTGGTGTCCTAGAAACAACTGGTTTTACTTTGATTACATGGATATTTAATGTATTTAAATATTAAACATATTATTACATATTGTTCATTGTTCTACATGACTATGATTTAATAATGTCCTAGAGTATTTTTCACATTGATAAGGTCATGACAGTTCCCCGCCATGATGAGAACCTTGAAATGCTATAACATGATTCTTAAATATAGTTCTACGTTTGAATGACATACTATTAAGGGACACATAGCATGCAGACCATCAGCTGAGAGTACTCACGAGTGAATGATTTTAATGGATA
The DNA here is from genome assembly GCA_963277665.1 of Viscum album. Lineage (NCBI taxonomy): Eukaryota > Viridiplantae > Streptophyta > Magnoliopsida > Santalales > Viscaceae > Viscum > Viscum album. The sequence goes on along the minus strand of OY728158.1, from coordinate 1,190,696,125 downwards.
AGTCAAGGAAGTATTTGTCCCTTCTATTTATGGAAGTTGATATCTCATCCTTTTTATTGAAATTAAACCATCATGTGAAATTCCATGGCCATGGTGTAACAACGAGTTTATTTCAGGTAGTCAAATAATGACATATCAAGTATAAAGGTTGATGACACTATCATGAAAATTTCTTGATGAGATATTGAGAAAAAGGTATTATATTACACAGTGAGCGTTCCTATGTGGATTTCATTGTTGCGACTTTATATTCTTTCTCTTGGGTGCCTTGACCCGTTTCTAGATAGTACTCTTGGAATTTTGGAAATCCCACCTAATGCCAATGAGAAAGAATCCCAGAGGGTCACAGACTAAGTGTTTTTTGTTGGTCTTAGTTAAATTCTATTTTAATTTAATTAATGAAATAAATATTATTCTCAAGACCATGGAATAATTTTATTCAAGTTAAGATGATTTCATAAATTAAATTAAATATATTTATTTATTTTATTGAACACTTAATAAATATTTATTTACTAGTTTGTAAATAAAATATTTATTTAAGAAAATAAATTATTTATTTATTTACTCATGTGTTCAATAAATGGAAGTGGATTTCGAGCAGACCAAGGCCGTTCTAGTAGTAAAATAATTATTTGCAAGATAGTAAATAATTATTATTTGGCACAAGTTAAAATAATAATGGCACTGCTATTATTTTGTGACACAAAATTTTATTCATAATTCTATTTTTCACAGGTTGACACACCATAAATAATGATGGAATATTATTATTATGAGCCTGGGTTTTCTATAAGTTCACAAATATATTTAATTGTAGTTATGAAATTAAAATATTGTAACTGAGGTTCCATGCATATAAATAGAAAAGTACATCTATTATTCCATAGTGAATACACCACACACTTGGTGAATTGAGAATTATTGAGCTAAACAATTTCTATCTCGAATCCTCTTCCTCCCCCTCTCAATAACAAGAGACGTTCTTCAATGCCAAGGAACAAGTGATAAAAAATGACTGACATAAGACACTCACTTCACTGCGCTAGCACCCATAAAATGCTTGGTGTCAATCGGAGGCCATCAAAGCACGTGTGGATCACTGTTAGAGGGATTCTAGTTTGGATCCTCACTAGCACAATGATATAATCCGAATGGTCCATTCCTAATGATCAACTTCATCAAGAAGAAAATACCGAATATCCAGGTATTAATTTCATTATGAAATTAATTAAATTAATTATAAACATGATGTGAAGGATACTCTCTAAAGGTTTCAGACCTCTTACTTATTTATCTAAATCATTGATTCTATTTTAAGAACACTGACATTCATTATAGTATTGATCCCTGAATAATCATTGATCATGGTAAAAATTAAAGTTGGGTGTTTTCCCAATCGCACTTCCATTGTTCCAAGAACCTACATCTAATACATGACAAAATGTGATTGATATGGGAAAAATTAATTAAATTCTACTAAAAATAAATTTTGTGTTTTTTAAAATACATTTTTATGTAATATATTATATTTACAGTATTATTATTATGATTTATTTGTTTTATAACTTTGAGTAACATGCATGTATCGTAATATGGGCTTAAGAATTTGATAATACCTCTATGTGAAATTCTTAGTGGGATAGGTTAGATCTGGGGTGTGTCTCTCAGAACATTAGTGTGTACGTATTCTTCTTCTTATTGATTATGTTTTTCAATACTAAATTGTTGAGTATGTTCTTAGCTTATCATGGAATTTATGACAATACAGCCATGACGATGCCCTATTTTGCTACTTTAAAAGGAGGTTGTAGACACTCCCAATTAAAATAATGTTCTTATTATACCATTATATGTTTTGTTTGGATAGAATAAACAAACTCTAGATACTCCTCTTACGGTTATAGAAAATGAGGACCTCTAATCTGGCGTAAATGAGGACATATTGGTGGTGGTGGCGGGTGTAGGTGCACATCAAAGAGAGACAAAAATGGTGGGATTTTCTAAGTGAATTCAGTGACAAAAACCTCTCATGTTCCATGGTATTGGTGGCCCATAAGATAAAAAATATTGGATTGGTATCATTGAGTGTATCATTGACCCTGTAGAGACTCAAGTTGAAAGTTGAGTGAAGTTGGGGACTTTTATGTTGTAAGGAACTGTGGGGTGGTGGTGGAGTGAACTGATCCAAGCCAGGTAACATCAGTAATTCACATGAGGATAATTTTGGGACCTATATTTTGTGTAATTAATTACCTATGACTTGATTCTATATAGATCTCATGAGTTTTTTGGTTCTTTAATAGTGAATGATGTTGATGTATGAGTATGTGATCTTCTTTGGGGGTTTGATTCATTTCACTCTGTTGTTGGATGGTAATGAACCTCAGAAGTCTTAGAAATTAGAGATTGATTTTTATCAAAATGAGATACATTATTTTTAGACTTTTACCAATATTTTTATTTTGAATTTTTTCATAATTCTCCTACTATATAAAAGGATTTGGATGAGGGAAATATAGTGGGGGTTACTTCTACATTCAATAGTTGTTTCTTAAGTGGTATGGTGGTTCTTTCTAGTGACTGGATGAAGAGATACTATGAGATTAAAGAGGTTGGTGAGTGAATTTTGGAATAGGGTAGGGGTTCGTCCCCTCAATATTTAGGAGAGAATCTAGATTTTTTTATAATAGAAGAATCTAATGAATTACATTAGTTTTTATTCCCATCAGTTAATGGAGTGTCATTCCTATGGTTGCGTAGGGAATCTATAGAATTTTTTCAAGGTCCACTACTTATACCATGGGAATATTATTGGGACCATCTTAGTCCTGAATGGAATTAGGATCATCAAAATTCATGATTATTCAGGCTTCTCCTGGGATATCTGTTCGGGGACCTATCTAGGGATACTTATATTAGTAGTTTGATGTTCTGTTGGGTTTAGTACCTCATATGAGGAATGTAATAGGTGGTTAAGGCCCTAGATATGAGATGGTAAGGGTGTATATGTGGGATTAATCTCTAAATGATGATGGTTAAGGGAATTAAATTGTTATAGGTACAGTTCTGGTATCCTCAAAACATTAGTTTTTTTGTTTTATAGATGTAATTATCATTCCTTCATTTCTTCCCAAGTTGTTATTGGGTTTGGTTTCCCAGCATCGTACTCACCTAGTTTTTTTACACATAACAAAAATTTTAGGAATAAGAAAAGATAATTTATTGATGTGATTTATATGATCTTTTATTGTAGGAGACTTTGAGAATTTATGTTATTTCATAGTTCACGATAAATTGATCTTCAATGTAATATTCGGTAAGGAATGATTGAAAAACTTTTAAGATCCCATTAAATTTTATAGGATATGAGTGGTGTTTAAACCCATCAAGAGAAAGGATTAAATTATTTATTAGGGATATAATTTCATGGATGGTGATGTCGGGCCAGTCCTCATCCATATTAGACCCGTTATAGCATTGGTGGAAGGTCTGGTTTTTACAGTGGACTATGTTAGTGATCAAGTAATTTTCCCTCTTTTTGTGGCTCATTACCACGATTTCATTCCAGATTGCTTCTCAAGATATCCTATGGATAAGGATATTGAGATTGAGTTGAATCTTTTTTCTATCCTATAAAGATTTACTAATATCGAATGGCACCAAATAATTTGTGATAGGTTAAGGTAAATATTGATGACTTGGAGTTTAAGGGATTCATTCCTCATAGAACATATCCTTTGGGCGATCCTTAATTATTCACTAAGAAAGAATAGTGAAGTCTAAAAATATAAATTTGTTATCATAAATGGAATAATTTTTTGGTGAGAAATCGATATGCAAAAACTAGAATTGATTATATGTTTGATCATTTAAGGAGAGGACAATGATTCTCCAAGATCAACTTTTGTTAGGGTAACATTAGTTTTGGGTTAGGGATGAGGATATTCCCAATATGAAATTCCAATAAAAGAACATGTTATATGAGTATCTAATAAGGTTGATCAGTTTTAGGAAATTTATTGTAATATTTGTAGCTCTCAAGAACTAGATTCATCACCCTTACTTATAATCGTTTTTGGTTTTAAATTTTAATGACATCCTAGTATACTCAAATACCTTATAGATTCTTTCTACACTCATTGTTATTTTATTAAAAACACTCTCAAAACCTCTACACTAAACGATGATTTTAAGTGAAATTTCATGTTAAAAATTATGTGTTTACTTGGTGACGTGGTTTATAGGTAATCGATTTATATCAAACAAGAGAAAGTGGATTATATTTGGCTTGTGGATGAAACAAATAATATTATTATGACAAGAGTTTTCATATATTGGCATGGTATTATCGGTGGTTAATTCCAGAGTTTTAACATATGGATGCACATGTGAAAAACTAATAGGAATGGGGTAATGTTTTACTGGAAAAATAAGTTTGAGGAGGCCTTTCAATAGTTAAATAAGAAGATGAAATCCACTCCAATTATGATACTTCCTATTCTAAGGGATGGATATTGTTGGAACCATGATTGTCTTTGCATGAATTGGATTATGTTTTGTGTTTGTTTCCAATCCTCAGTGGATGTTCAGAATATGTGCCAGCAAAGTGATCTTACAGTTCAAGCAGATAACAATATTCAAGGTGGCACCGTTTTCCAGTATTTTCCAAATTTCTAGACCTCAAAATTGACAAATGGAGAATAGTGTTTTTGGAAAATGAAATTGTGCGCCAATTACTTAGATGCTTGGAAAGTTGCACACCATATGTTTTCCAAGATCAGAATATCGAAATGTGGAAAAGGAAAAAGGGGCACCCAAGTTTTGAGTTTGGTTGGGCAAGTGACTAGCGCGACAGGGACTAGGGCAGCTGGACTTGCGCGCCAAGAGGAGACTTGCATGACATCATTTTGGGTGTCCAGAATACCTATAAATAGAGGACCACCCCTCTTCTTTTGTAGGGAAGTTTGAGACATAGGAAAATTTAGAGCTCCCGTCGCGCAGGTGTAGTGGTCGCACAAGTGGTTGTGTGGTCGCGTAAGTAGAAGTTGCACGACAGTAGTTTGCAGCGCATACAAGGTGGTTTGGGAGAGAAAGGGTGTGAGTCACCCAAGTTTGGAGTTGGCGACGGAGGTGTCACGTAGGTGGTTTGGTGACACTTATGCACCAGGATTTGAAGAAGCTTGACAATTGTCATTTGCGTGCCAAAATTAGTTTGGGCGGAAAAGAGTGTGAGTCGCGCAAGTTTGAGGTTGAAAAAGAAAGTCTCATGCAAGTGGTAGAGGTGAACATTCACGCCATCTTAAAACTTGCATGCCGGCTTGGAGAAGCACGCCAGATGTGGTTGAAGCACGCCGGTCTTTTTTGGGGCTGCGTGAAAGCTGGAAGTTTTCCTGATACCTTTGCTGTAAAGTGAGATTAGTCTACAGGTGGAAGTTGGACTTCGAGAGAGCATCTACATACAACAGTGGATGTATTCATTAGCGATGATGTAGAGACCTTCATGTCTATGAACTGAGTGGGACTTCACTAATGGCAGTGAGCCAGGGGGAGTCGACGTGAGTGACTCGAGGGACGCAGTTAGCTATCCTTGAACTTTTGTAAAGGAAGTGTGCCTGGGACATAGTGACTGTGCCCAAACATTTGTAATCCACAGCTAGTGAAGTTTAATGGAATTAGTTATGACCGAAAACCAGTCGGCCTATGCTCCATGGATGTAACCCTTAGTGGTGAACCAAGTAAAATGTGTTGTGTCATATCTCTGCATGTTAATGTTTTCTTTCGGATCATATCCATCTTACAGGTTTAACAAGTTCCTACCAATGTGGGAACAAGATCCATCACATTAAAAGAAAATGTTTTCACCCTGATTCACCCCACCCCTCTCAGGGTGTCTCAGGGTCTTAAAAGTGGTTTCAGAGGTAGGTTACTAGTGTTAGATCTGTCCTTTGTCGTCATGGAGAATGCATTCAACGCTAGGGGAATACCTCTTTTTGATGGAAGTAATTTTAAGATTTGGAAGAACAGAATGAAATCTCATTTAAGATCCCTTGGATTGGAAGTCCTCTTTGCTACTATTCAAGGAATATAAGATTCTTATCCAACTAGGATTGCTATGAATGATACAGACAAGAAAGTTCTTGACGCAGATGCTAATGCTCAGAATGCTATCATTGCAGCTCTCTCAGGCCAGATCTATCTAAAGGTGATGAGTTGCAACTCAGTAAAGTATATATGGGATAAAATTGAACAAAATATATGAAGGAGACATAAAAGTGAAGCTTTCAAAACTTCAAGTCTTACACAACAGGTTTGACGATTCAAAGATGCATCCTAATGAGAATGTCGATTCATTCTTCAATCGAATTAATGAAGTTGTGGGAGCAATTAGAGGTATTGGAGAAGAAATCAATGACATTGATATCGTAAAGAAAATCATGAGAAGACTTACTCCTATTTACAATGCAAAGGTGTCCACCCTTGAAGAAAGAGATATATCTAAAATATCTATGGATAATCTTTTAAGTAGTCTAGTGGGATATGAGATGAGAGTCAAACCTGAAGATCCCACGACTTGTGTAGGAAAGTAAATGACATTCCAAGCCATGGACAAACTAAAAATTTCAGAAGATAGTGGTGGTGAAGATGAAGAGGAAAAGGAAATTTTTTCACTCATCACCAAGAAGATGAATAAGGGAAAAGGTAAATTTAAAGGTAAGCTACCTCTGGCATGTTTTCGTTGTGGAAGAGTCGAGCACATTTCCTCTCAGTGCCAAATAATATTTGATGATGATAAAAGCAAAGAAGAAGACATCGAGAAGCCTCAGAAAAGGTTTTTCAAAAAGGGAGAATTTAAATCTGGAAATAAAATATAGAGGAAGAGTTTTGTATGTGAAGAGGAAGATGATGATATTGAATTTGGTGAAGAAGAAGAATCAGAATTTAAAACAAGAAACCTTGCTTCCATGATGACTACCATTGAAAGGTAAGAACCCTCGATCAACAAAGAAAGAGATAATCAGATTACTGCTAATGGTGATCCAAAGATTAAAATTAAGGATGCCCTTTTAAAGCTTGGGAATAAATGAAAGAGATGAAATAAGTGGAAGGAAATGGTGGAAGAATCATCAGAATATGTCGATGAGATTGAAGCAGAAATTGAACGTCTAAAAAAACTATTAAAAGTTAATTCTTAAATCCTTGAAATAAAAAATTGAGTTGTGGAATTAAAGCTTAGAATTTAAGAAAAATTAAAGGTCATAAATGACCTTTCATTCAGACTAGAAGAAAAGACCAAGACCGTTGAGGGTCCTGAGGAAGAAGTTATTACACTTAGGAGTAAAATTGAATGTCAATCAACCACAAATGATGGTAAGAAGAAAATTCATTTTGGAAGATTCTCAGATGCAGAATTTTTGGCAAGTGCCAAGTGTGGTTCAGATGGGGTTGGAAAAATCTTGAGTGATCAAAGACCTGCTTGCATGGGAAAGAGTGGAATTGTTTGTGAAGTTGAGACATCAACTGCTGGAAGTGAAGAGAGACAAAAGAAAGATAAGATGAAAGTTGGACGTGTTGAAACGTTGCCCGAAGTGCTGAAAAAGGAACCCTCAATCCAAACTAAAAGGAGAACTGAAAATTATCCTCAAACATTTAGAAAGGATAAACAGTCTAACTATTCTCCCAGGGAAGAAGGTATAAGGAGAAATTCAAGTGAGAAGATATTTACTCTCATGAATTGTCAGTTCTGAGGCTATTTGGGCCATACCTTGTCATATTGCGAAGAGGAAACTAGCTACATGAATGGGGAAGATCTGGGACGTCAAAAAATGAGACTGACTTCATATCCTCCATCTTATAGAAGAAATAGTTTCTATGGATACTGTTTTCACTGTTCTAACTTTGGACATAAAGCTAGGTATTGTAGAAAGAGATTCGATAGAAGAGATTCATACAACTCTCAGAAACGGGTCAATATTCATCCTCCTGATGGTGTTGATCTCACAAATAGGTTTTCTCCTCTAGAAAAAGATTATGGGTATGAAGAATCTGATTATGTGGAAGAAATAATTAAAATGCCATAAATATCTTATACTCAATCCAATACCTCATGGAAAGAAAGAAGGAAGATCGAGAAATCCAATCTTGACGAAGTTGCCTTCAAAGCTACAAAGAGCCGCATCACCTATATTCTTGGTAGTGGATGCTTTTCACATATGAAAGGAAATGTTGAGCTTCTGAAGAACATTGAAATGAAGGTATATGGAACAATAAGGTTTGGTAATGATGGTGCTTTAATGATTAAAGGTTGTGGGAATACTACTCTCGCCAATGGAGAGCTGAAGAAGATTGAAGTTCTTTATGTGGACAGTCTATTCCATAATCTCCTCAGTGTAAGTCAACTCTGTGACTCAGGGCTCATAGTAACATTCAATAAAAAAGGCTGCACTGTAAAGGGGAAAACATGGAATTATCTTATGAAAGGCTTTAGAATAGATGGAAACTTATATCAGGTTGATAGCGAAGTAAACTCTTGCTATTTGTCCGTTGAAGAAGAAAACAACCTCTGGCATTGAAGGCTGGGGCACATTAACCAACAAGACATGGAAAATATATCTAAGCTGAAGATTTTCATAAATATCCTCATTCTGAAATGTGAACGGGAAAAGACTTGTGATGCTTGCATATGAGGGAATGTAGTCTATAATTCATATCGACCAAAGAAGAAAAGGGTATCACACCTTCTTGATCTCATCCATACAGATGTATGTGGCCCAATAAATGTTGCCGGAACTCATGGAGAGATGTACTTCATCCTTTTAATTGATGATTATAGTATAATGGCTTGTGTAATAGTGATTCACAGGAAGAGAAAAGTAATTGATTGCATGAAAACTTATCACTGAATTTCCGATAATGATACTGGACGGACAATAAATGTCTTGAAATATGACAATAGAGGGGAATACACATCCATTGAGTTTGAGAATTACCTATAAAAACATGGAATACAGCATGAGGTAGCTGCTGTGAGAATTCCATAGAAAAATAGAGTTGTTTAGCACTGGAATCGACAGGTCAACAATATAGCCAGGACTATGCTGATTGAGAGTTTTATCTCTCACCATTACTGGAAAGAGGCTATTGAAACTGTAGTGCTCATTCAAAATCGAAGAGGGATTTATATGGGAGAAACGAGGACACCATATGAATTGTGGCATGGAAGGAAGCCTTCGTTGAAATATTTTCATGTTTTCAGAAGCAAATGTTTCATTCGAAATAAATAAGGAAATCGATGGAAGTTTGGTGACAATGCAGATGAATGAATTTTTCTTGGGTATCCAATGAATAGTAAAGCCTAAAAGTGTTTCAATAAACACTTGGGAAGGATTGTGGAAGGAAATAATGTAATGATCATTGAAGAAAAAACCCCAAATGCTTCAAATAATTCCTATGCTGAGGAGATAGAAGATGAGGATGAATGTGAACATGGAGTAAATACAAATACAGAAATAGAGGAAGGTATAAAAAACACTCAGGGGTCACATCATGATGTTGACTAAGAAGAATAATCTGAAGAGGAAATCTTGGGTAGAGAGAATGTGACTGAACCTCATAGGAGAAATCGAAGAGTTGAGATTGATCCATCTAACATAATTGGGGGCAGGAGTGCACCCACACAAACAAGGAGGATGAGGAATAACACACAATCTACATTTCTGTCAGCCATAGATCCATCCTTATTTGAAGAAGTTGCAAAGGATGAATCCTGGGTGAAATCCATGAATAAAGAGTTAGATTAGATTGAAAAGAACCAGACATGGGATCTTGTCCAGATACCCGAAGGTCACAATGTGTTTGGTACAAAATGGATCTTCAAGAACAAGTTTTATAAGCATGGAAGTGTTGTTATAAAAAAGGAACGACTGGTATGTAAAGGATATTCCCAGATTGAAGGTATTGATGTTAAAGAAACGTTTTCTCCAGTGGCTAGACTGGAGTTAATCTGGATTTTTCATGCCATTGATCTCCAAAGAGGATATAAAGTATATCAAATGGATGTCAAGATAGTGTTCTTGAATGTTGTACTCAAAGAAGAAGTCTACATTGAACAACCAGTGGGTTTTCCTCTTGGTACTAATTAAATAAAGACCTGAAAACTAAAGAAAGATCTTTATGGCTTGAAACAGGCACCACAGGCATGGTACTCCCCGCGGGATTCTTACCTCAAGAATATGGAATTCAAAATAGGAGGAGTATATCACAATCTATATGTGAAGAATTCCCCAAAAGATTAGTTCATGGTTCTAGTCTACGTTGATGACCTTATATTTGGTGGCAATAGGCAGAAATCAGTGGATGAGTTTTCTAATCACATGAAATCAGAATTTGAAATGTCTATGATTGGGGAGCTCACATATTTCTTGAGGCTGTAGGTGATTCAAAGGAAGGATTACACTTTTATTTCTCAGAAAAAATATGAAAGAGATCTGCTGAAGAAGTTTAACATGCAAGATTCCAAACTAATTTCATCTCTGATTGCAGTTGGAACCAAACTTGGCAAGCATGAGGATGTGACATCTGTAGACCCCACCATGTATAGGAGGATAATTGGGTGCCTACTGTACCTGGCAGTGACACGACCGGATATTGTCTTTGCAACATGTCAAGAGACCCGCTTTTAGAGTAATCCAAAGGACAAACATATGGCAGCAGTAAAAAGAATCATGAGGTATATTCAAGGTACTCGCAATTGTGGCTTATACTTTTTTGAAAAAAGGGACAGTGAATTATCATCATTTTATGATGTTGATTGGGCTGGCGATGTAGTGGATAGAAAGTCCACCAGTGGTGGAGAATTCAATATTGGGAATAAATGTGTTGGCTGGTCGAGCAAGAAACAAGAAAGTACTTCTCTTAGTACTACTGATGCTGAGTATATATCTGCCACAAAGTCATGCACTCATCTAATATAGATGAAGTAACAATTAATAGATATTAGTGATGAGGTGATGCAACCAATAGTGATTTACTGTGATAATAAGAGTTCAATTGATCTTATTAAGAATCCGGTTCATCATTCTCATACAAAAAATATTGAAATTAGGTATCACTTTATCAAAGTGAAAGTTGAATAATGACTGATTAGAATGGATCATGTGGGAACTGATGAGCAAGTGGCTGATATCCTGACCAAGCCACTATCAACGTCTATGTTTGAGAAGCGTCGGTTGAACCTCGGTGTTTAGCCACCTCCTAATGCATAAGGAGGTTACGAAAAACCCCTGTCCCCAGTTATGTTAACTTTTTTTAATCTTTTGTGGATATGATGAAGGTTTATGTGGGAGATACTATCCAGGGGGTGCATTGAGATGTTCAATGAGAAAATACCAATCTTTGGGATTATTTACAATGGGGGAGAAAGAATAAACTCAGGACATATTTGGTATCATGATGAGAATTCAGTGATAGGATAAGAAGGAATTATTTTGACATGTAATGCTTTTGGGAAAATTTAAGAGAATTGCTTGGGTGTCATTGAGAAATTCCAAAAAATGGGATCCCAATTCACACTTCCTCTCTTTTTTTCTACACCAAGCATTGGTCACATAGAATTAAAGTGTTGGCTAAGTTGATTCTTTCATTTTTTGGTTTGCATGTGGCTGGTTCTCTATTGAATTTATTTACTAATTGCCAATAAACCCAAAGGGGGAGATTATAGGAACCATTATGGTCATTTCATGAATTGGAGTATGTTTTTCGTTATTTGTAAATCCTCAGTGGATGTTCAAAATATATTCCAGAAAAGTGATCTTTCAGTTTAAGCAGATAACAGTATTTAAGGCGGCACCATTTTCCAATATTTTCCAAATTTCTGGACCTCAAAATTGACAAATTGAGAAAAGTGTTTTTGGAAAAGGGACTTGTGAACCGATTACTTTGAGGCTTGAAAACTTGAACGCCATAGGTTTTTCAATATCATAACATCAAAATATGGCAAAGGAAGAAGGGGTGCACAAGTTTTGAGTTTGGTCACACAAGTGACTAGTGCGGAAGAGACTTGGGCGGCTGGACTTGTGCGCCGATAGAAAACTTGCATGCTGTCACACAGGGTGTCCAGAATGCCTATAAATAGAGGACCACCCCTACACTTTTGTAGGGAACTTTGAGACTTAGAGAAATTCAGAGCTCCCATCGCGCATGTGTAGTGGTCTTGCAAGTGGTTGTGTGGTCGTTCAAGTAGAAGTTACGTGACAATTGTTTGCTGCGCATCCAAGGTGGTTTGGGAAAGAAAGGGTGTGAGTCGCCCAAGTTTGGAGTTGGAGAAGGAGGTATCGTGCAGGTGGTTTCATGACACTTGCGCACCAGGATTTGAAGAAGCACGATAGTTGACAGTTGCATGCCAAAACCGGTTTGGGTGGAAAAGAGTGTCAGTCACGCAAGTTTGAGGTTGAAAAAGAAAGTGTCACGCAAGTGGTAGAGGTGAACTTGTGCACCGTCTTAAAACTTGCGCATCGGCTTGGAGAAGTGATCTAGGTGTGGTTGAAGCACACTAGTGTTTTTGGGGCTGCGTGAAAGCTGGAAGTTTGCCCGATATGTTTGGTGCAAAGTGATATTAGTCTACGGGTGGAAGTTGGACTTCAACAGACCATCTACATACAACAGAGGATGTATTCATCAGCAATGATGAAGAGACCTTCACGTCTATAAAATGAGTGGGACTTCACCAAAGGCAGTGAGCGAGGGGGAGTCAACAGGAGTGACCTGAGGGACGCAGTGAGCTATCCTAGAACTTTTGTAAAGGTAGTGAGACTGGGACAGAGTGACTGTGTGTGAACCTTTGTAATCCATAGCTTGTGATGTTTAGTGGAATTTGGTATGACCGACAACCTGTTGGCGTATGCTCCTTTGGAATATCCCTTAGTGGTGAACCAAGTAAAAAGTGTTGTGTCATATCTCTGCAAGTTGATGTTTTCTTTCTGATCATATCCATCTTACAGGTTTAACAAGTTCCTACCAACGTGGAAACAAGATCCATCACATTAGAAGAAAAAGTTGTCACCCTGATTCACCCCTCCCCTCTCAGTGTGTCCTGGGGTCCTACAAATATATGGTTTGATGCAATACTTTAGGGGTTCATATATGGTATATCTTGATGTATAGATAGTGGTTATTCTTGTATAGGTCACCATAGATATGAACCCATGAGTTTAACGACACTACACATAACTTAATTTTAGCTACCATGGTTCAAAATCAAAAGTGTTCGCACCATTATCTCTTCAGTGAGTGGTTTTTCATCTACACTGAAAAAAATCAGAAAGTACATGGTTTATCAGGGAGACTTGAACCTATTCTAGAGAAGTTAGGTCATGTAATTTAAGACTTTTGATTTCGAGATAGATTATGCATTGAGGAAGGGGAGTGTTACCAAAGATTTTATTAGACAGAAATCATGGAAATTAGGAAAAAAGACATCATAGGAACATTTAATCTCATGAGTTTATTGGTGAGTTATCTAATGGATGTTTTAGAGGACGAGGAATCTATGCTTTATGATCAATTTATTTTCTCATTATCCTTAGTGGACCAGGTCGATGCCATCAATGAATCGAATTAATAGTTACAATTAATGAAAGATTGTTTAATTAGTGGTGAAACTAATCTAGGATGGTCCATGTATTGAAATATCAAACTTCATGTCCTTGATAGGGTTTTCATTCATACATTTATGAGAGTGAAATTAATAGTAGAATGTCACTCCTTTTAGTGGTCGGTGAATCAAGGTTTGACTAAGATGTACAATGATATGAAATTCCACTTATGGTTTCTAGGAATGATGATGTAATAGGACTATCCACTCATTTCCTTACATATCAAGGGGTAAAGTCTAATAACCAAATATAATGTGGGTAATATCAGATACTTATTGTTTTGATCAAGAAATGGGATGATAAAATCATGGATTTTCTTATGGGGTTTCACAGAACATCGTGAAGCGAATATTCCATCTGGGTAGTTACTAACCATATCACAAAGTATTCACACGTCATTCCAATTTATGTGACTCTTTCATTTCATCAGTTTTTCATATAGTATGTGTAAGTGGTATAAGTTATTGATGGTATTCCTATAAGAATTTTGTCAAATCAAGATTATTTTTTGATCTCAAGATTATGGAAGGGTCTAAAAAAGTACCTAGGTATATAGATGTTCTTGATCACCGCATATCACTTATAGATATAGAGATAGACTAAGATAATGGTCTAGATTTTAGAAGATATTCTCAAGGGATGTGTGCCCATTTTTTATGTTCTTTGGGATAACCACGAAGCCCATGCAGAGTTGACCTAGAATAATCTATTTTTTTAACAATTTAGATGGAACCATTTGAGGCCAGTAATGATATACCATGTTGGTCTCTATTTTTTAGAATGGCATGGGGGAGTCGACAGTTATCAGACTAAGACTGCTGTTGGAGACAACAGAGCAGGTGAAAATGATTCGAATGAAATTTGTTACTACCATGAGTTGAAAGAGATTATATACTGACTAGAAGAGATGGATTTTTTTATATGGGATATTTGTTTTTTTATAGGTTTCACTTCGATTAGGGAATTGATATCTAAGGAAATAGGGGAAGATGACAATGCAGTTGATTGGTCCTTTCAAGACTGTGGTAAGAGTTGTGATCGTGGATAATTAGTTAGACATCGCTCTATGACATCAAGGTATTAATTAAGTATTTTATGTGTTCTGACTTCATAAATATGAGTTGGACTAGGTGAACATGATTGAAAGTGAGGAATGTCATGTTCAAGGTAGATTATTTATTTATGGAATGACTATTGAAGATTATGTACTAAAGTGAGACTGTGTTGTGTGGGTATATAGTGATTTATGTTATGATATTTTGGTATAAGGGGAAGATAAATGATAAAACATGGGAGATATAGTTTGATCCAGGGGTTCAATGGATAGTGTTATTTAGAGACAACCATTAGGAGCATTTATTAAGGTAGAGAGGGATTATGGCGTGTAACATCCTACATATTTATAGAATACTACTTTTTCATATCTATTAATATTTTTGAATTTAATATTAATTTTATTTTAAATTTGACACTATCTATGACAACGTTCCTAACACACAACAACGGGTTTCTCTGAAATCTTATGTTGCACACAACACTGAGTTATACTGATAAATAATACAATAATAATAATATTATTTTAAATGACAGTTAACGCCTAGACATTGTATTGGTAGGAATGAGAATAATTAACTATATTATGATTTTATATATTTGTTAAATTTTTACAAGATTATCCAATTAATTTTACTGCCTTAAAATTATAATGAATCCAATTTTGAGCATAAAATACTCTAATATTTTTAAATGGTCATTTTACCACCTTTTGGTGAAGAACCCTTTTTAAAAATTTTATTTTTCACTTATATATGTTATATATGATAAAATAAACTTCCTATTTATAATAGAGACATAAAATTTTTCTTTTGGTATTTTTCTGATAAAATTCATTTTTTAATTAATAGTGAAACATATTAGATTTTAATTCAAAACTGCAATTTTTTTCTAATTTATTCATACAATTAGATAGTAATTTAAATTTTTTTTAAAGTGTAATTGGATTATATTTTTATCATTTAATCTAATTATGGTCATTTTATGAAATTTCACATTTTAATTGGACATAAACACATGTTAATATTTTGATAGTTTTTACTTCTTAAAAATCTGTTTTCTGGTTTTGACAACAGGAATTAATTTTAAATTAATTTTTTCCAATTATATGTATTGAATTTGGAAAAGTTGATTCCATATTTGAAAAAATAAGGTCCGAATTATGTAAATACGTACCATTTAATTTTTGATATTATGAATAGTAACTCTAGTAATTATTTTTAGTTACCATGGTTAAAGGGTACATCAGGTAAATATGGGTAAAAATTAATATTATAGTAATATAAAACTACCCAAAAATACTTCCTAATCGTATTGGATGAGATATATCCAACTATGAGCATCCTTAGGATGAACTGGTGGCATTTGGGTTCCACTTGGGTGTGAAAATGACATTTTATAATATTTAATTAACATAAAACGGGAAATATAACATAAACATGTATCACCTAACTAAAAAAATTTAATTTTTTTTATATAAATGATCACTTAGACTATAAATAATCATTATGAATTTTAAAATATTTCCTATATTATTTTATTTTATTTATAATTTTTAGAAAATAAATAAATAAATTTATTCATGATACAATGATGATGTAGTGATTATCTTATTATTGAATTATTCAAATAAAAGATATTAGAATATGTTATATTAAATGTAATTTGAATATTTTGAGGTCATCCAAGAATTTTTTGGATGACATTAAAATTTGAGGGATGAGTTAATTCCTTTGTTTAGTTGGAATAAAGTTGTTATGACTTAAAAAAAAAATCAGTTACTAAATATTATCAAAATTGACATAAATGAGTTTTTAAAACAAATAATTTTTTATTAAATGAAATAATAGTCCTAAAAATAAAATATTTGAAAAAATGACTTATATAATGTAAAAAATTCCATTAATGATCTGATTTTGCTTCGATTGGAATTATAATCAAGAAGACATTGTAAGAGCTATTGTTTTTAACTAAGGGTGAAAGCTAAATGACTTGGTTAATTATGTGACTTAAACTTGTTTAAAACCTATTGGTTTAGATGATTTAGACCCATAATCATCTTATCCTATAAATTTATCATTTTGGAACTCTTATAATTTGAAAATAATTTTATAATAAGATAATATTTCAAGACTTTCCTAAATTACCCCTCCTCCCCCTTATAAAAGTCCACCACCTCTACCCACTTACTCACACCTCTCATGCCCATTGGATAGTCTAACATATGCTATAATAATATCCCAGTATCCCTACCTTCTTCCTAGTGACCATACATTGGTCCTAAATCCATCATATGGAGACCTTTTGTGAAGCTCAAAAGAAGATACTCAAAAAAGAGGTCTCTGACATATCACCTCTTTCAAAATTATTTTATTCTTATACTTACTATTCTTATGTCGTTTCCATTATAAAGTAATAAATAAAGTTACTTCTAAATTATGATATGTTTTTGTAATTATGGGACAACCTTATACCTCCTTTTATCCATCCTATGAATAATAATATCACGATGCGTGCGTACCTATGACTTGCCATGTCCTCACCATGGTGTAATTTGTTATTCAATTAGAATTAATTTGGATGGGTATAGTGATGTGTATAATGGATGTACATAATAAATATAACATTATAATTATTCTTTATAATTAATATTCCATCCAATTCATTACCATATAACCATTATTTTAATGATATCTTCACTCATGCGTACGTATGACCTACCGTCTCCACGATGCGATGTGATTCATTATACATGATCTTCATTAAAATAGAATTATATACATGAATGGAATGAATAAATATGATATATTTTGTATTTAGATTGACTCTTTTCTTCTATTATTTTTATTTACAACATACCATTATGGTTACCATAATGTTTAAATACGATAATTTCATTTGAGGAAGTGTGGACCACCGCCCTCTCAAAGTGATATGATCCGTTCATGACATACAAGGAACATATAAAAGATGAAATTTATAAAATTATGTTCCATATATGAAATTAATATTATAATGTAATTATAATATACCTATGTGTCATTTAGTTTTCATTCCTTTAATATGACAAAGAAATGAAAGTAGTGTTCATGTGTACGTACGACCTACCATCTCCACGAAAGGTGCATTTCATTTATTATCTAAAAATGTTATACACTACTATAAATACATTTATACTGGATATATATGATATTTAAATCATGAATAATATTTTGGAGATGATGGAATTTTGACCATATGGACAATTTACATCAAACGAGTTCATTTTTGACTCAAGTGTCGAATATTGACAAAATGACCAATATGAACTTAAATAATTATGTATTTTTTATAACATGTTAATAAGTGATATAAATGTAATAATGAACTTGAAATTTTTATAATGAAAGTAGAAATTAACCTAACAATACAAGTCAGATTCTAGGTAAATGAAATCTTAACTCAATCTCCATTAATTGTGTTAAATATCCATGTCATTGGTTTTGTTTTTCTAAGAATATGTGTGAATGAAATATTATTGTTTTATACCAAATATCAAATTATATTGGGTGTATTTATATTTTTCACACATATTGATGTTATTTATATATCGTTAATCTAATGACATGATCTTTTTAAGGGACTTCCTCTTAATCTCCTTTCATTGAGGTGTATTTTTATTTATATACGAGATTCTTTTAAATGATGTATAATTATACCAGTTTTCTTTTAATTTTTTTCAATGGTTTTCAGAAGGAATATTTTTCACCAAATAATTTTACTAAAAGGAAAAAGGAATGTTTCTTTTTAACATACACAACAATAATGACCTTTCCGTCACCACAAGCATTATTTGATATCTAGATTCCTCTTCAAACTCTAATGTTTTTGAAGAAGAAAAGTAAATAAATTATACCTTTTTGAGGTATTTTGGTGTTGAAAATGGTTTTGATAATGAATTTATTACATCAATATCTTGAAATGATTTCTTATGATTGTATTGTGAAAATGTTATTTTTCCTTTATTCATGATCATATGCTATGATTATGATATGGTTAATGGGAATTTCTTATGTACAAGGGTGGTTTCGGGATAAAACGAGGGAAGGTGAGCCTGTGATATCTCTCCAATGCATTGGGTAATGTGACAGAGTTAAACGTTAATGTTTCTCATAATATATTTATGGAATATACTGTGATGGGTATTCCAAACATAACAATGAAGGTTACTCCCTATGTGGTTATGAAATCTATAATGTATGTATGTTATGGATGACACAAGTTACCATTATGATTTATGATTTCTATGAGTTATTCATAAATCTTATTATTTCATTTGATATGTTAAAGAGATTATGTTTTATCAATAAAAAGTATGATTTCATTGATTTGTTTGTATTCATGGACTAATATTTTATTTTCTTATTTTATATCCCTTACTAAGATTTTTAAGTTCATTTTATGTTTTTGAAATGGTTTTCATAGGGTAAAAGGATGTTTAAGAGAAAGGAATAATTAAAGAATATTTTTATCAAGAAAAGAATTATTTTTTTAATGAGATTTATTGTTTTGAGAAAAATTAGATTGAGTAGAATTGTCTACTTTGTAATATTTGATATATAATTTAATAATTTTGGCCCAATTCTCTAAAAACCTAAACCTAAAAAGATCCTCCGTGTGAAGGAAAGTAAATTCTTGATCAAAAATAAAGATTATGTAATGTTTGAGAATGGATCCTTACAGTTGGTATAAAAGGTAGGTTTAGATAACTTTAGATGTTAGGGTGTTATTTTAGAATAAGTGACATGTTTTATATAACCCCAATGGTTAGCTTATTAGAAAGATTTATAGTTATTTTTCAAAAATTGAATGGGTTTAAGATAACATGAGTAATTATATATTAGAATTTACGCTCCTCATAAGATATTATATGATGATTTTACTTATATACTCACACTAACCTCTTTTGTTTTAGTAAATGGTTAGATCTAGAAGGTGCTGAAGTAACATTGGATGCAAAGGAAATGGTGGTGGTTTTATGAATAATAAACCAAATGAAATGGGACCTGAAATGAGAACTATTTTGGTTATTCTTAGCCAACAATATAGAGTCATGATTGACCACATGATCCTTGGGGATTTTTCTAATGAATCATATATGCAAGAGAAAATTCCCAATGGAAGTTCAGGTAATAATCATAAAGGTAAGTATATTCAAAAACCTATGTGCCAAGGATGTGGAAAGAAAAACCTTGAAAAATATTTCAATGGGAAGGTAATATTTTATATATGTGGTAATGAAGGTAATAAAGGAAAAACCTACCATAGAAAAAGGAAGCGTTCAGTTGAATCCAGGAAATGGAAAGAAGTTCTTTTCGAGTTATCAATTGAATGTTTTAAATGTGGGGAGTATGGCCATTATGAAAATAGATGTCTGAAAAAGAAGGCTCAAGAATGGGATCAATAAGACCCTAAAAATATATGTTTAGAAATACCTCATTTTATTCCAATTGAATATGAGTAAACTAAAAATTACATGTGAAAGGTATGAATTATTTCTTGTCTCATGTTTTGAAATTATTGAATATTAGGACATGATTAATTATTTTTTAGGAAATAAGTATCAATGAATTAGTTAAAAAAACATGGTTAAGGTATCATTAATAATTTTGGATGATTAAGATGTCTACTTTTTATAAATTCGAGAGTTATGTTAGATCTATCGGTAATGAGAATCTTAAAAGTATTAATTCTCTTTTTTTGATGGGATTACTTTGAAAGAATTTTCTCTTGTATGTGTATCCCTAATGTTTGATATGATAAAATACTATTTGAGGAATAATTACCTTTTCTTTTGTGGATATAATTATAAAGAACCTTTAGGGTTTATTTTATCCTTTATTTCGAGGTAATTATGGTTTATTACATTTTGAGATGTAAAATGAAAGTCATGAGATAAACATGAGGTTAAATTATATTATGGTTATTTTTGAATATTTTATCTCATTTGTGGAATGTTTTAACAAATATACAGTTTTATAAAAAGGACAACCCATATGAAGGGTGAAAACCTATCGCATCGAACAAGGCCATGGGAATAGAGCCCACAACCAAAGTGTGCCAAGGATTTATCGCCAACCACTGGCCTACGTGATGTCCCTGGTTAGTATGAATTATTTTTTTAGTTAAATGACATTTTGGATCAAGGATAAGTTTATTTTGAAATTATTTTTTATCAAATGAATATCCTTAGTATAGGAAAATGATTTGGTTCATAAGTGATAAATGTTATTTTGGAAGATGTTCGCTCTTTTGGGAACATTGTATGCCTTGGAAAATGGAGTACTATGGGATTTCATTTGAGGAGTAATGGTTGAATTTTGTTTTGTAAGTATATATGTTTTTATTGTGGAAATATTGATATTTGGTTTATTTATGGAAATGATTAAGATATCATAAAGAACATGTGATTTAGTTAATTTCTTTTTAGTTTGAGACTTTAAGAGTAGTAGATGTTATTTGGAGATAAATGTTAAGATTTATCTTGGAAGACTATGTGATGAAATTCATCTTAATTTTGAGTTTCAATCACAGTGTGGATTATTTTGAATAATTTTAAGGAAATTTCTTTATTGAATTGTATTTATGTAACTTTAAGTATTTTTATTGAATTTTGGTGATTAAGGGGAATATTTATTTTTATAATGGATTATTCTTTTTGGGTATTGTCCGATCTTGTACTAACCATTTTAATTATGGTTAATGTCTAATGATAGGGGAAACATATAGTTCATATTTTCTTGATTATGTGATTATCTAGAAGTTTATTTTAGCACTTCCTGTGTGACCATGTAATCTTGAATACTCATTGTTTGGAGAAAAGATGAGTTCATGGTAGATATTTATAATAGGATGAAACTCTACTTGACAGGTAAGTATTTTTCCTTATGTTTTTAGTCTATCTCATAAATTAATTTGTCAAATTTATGAAAATGACCTTAAAAAATCTTATTTGTTTACTTTTCCTACTGGGAAATCAATGACCATTTAACCCAGCACAAGTTTATGAATTTCTGGTTGTTAATTTTATCCTAATCATGTTTTCTATCACTCTCCATCGAAACAAGATTGTTAGTTTCTCTTCCATATTCAAGTTTTCCTACATGGATTCCTAATAAGTGTTATATCAGGTAACCTTTTATTTTACCTTTGCTTATATTAAATTTATTGTTTTATTGACTCTTTTTTGTTGTGGGATTTTCAATGATGTTTCTGAGCCCAATTTTAAAAATACGAGGATGCAATTTCCAAAAGGGGGGAAGGATGTTACATCCTTGGTATTTATGGAATAATAATTTTTTATATCTATTAATATTTATAAATTTAAAATTTATTTTAGTATAAAGGGAACACTATGTATGATAGTGTACCTGATATACAACAACATTTTTCTTAGAAATATTATGTTGCACAAACCCTGAGTTATACCAAAAAATAATACAACGACTATATTATTATTTTAAATAGTATTTAAAGCCTTGCCCTTGTGTTGACAAGAAGTAATAGAATTAACTATATTATGATTTTAAATATTTTTTTAAATGTTAATACATTTATCCAATGAATTTTAGAGCCTTAAAATGAGAATAAATCCAAATTTAAGCATAAAATACTCTAATATTTTTTAAAAGGTCATTTTACAACATTTTGATGGAAAACCATTTTTAAAAATAGATTTTTACTTTTATATGTTTTATATGATAATATAAACTTATTCTTTAGAAGCGGGACTGATAGAACAAATATTTTCAATTAATTTATATTGAATATCACTGTTTTAAACTCAAAAAAGTGTTCCTCTAAGATGAATTGTTTCATTTTTATGATTTTGGTGTAATTTTGAGTTGAATAGTAAAAATTGGCCATTTTAGATGTTTAACAGTTTTAACTTATTTCTATAGTTTGGCCATAAAATTATCTACATTGATCTGAATTTAAAACTTCTTTCTCTTCCAGATTCTACACATCCAGGGCTTCATTTACTATATTTGGACTAAAAGCTGAATCAGCCATATGGAAGCTCAAAAGAAGCTCACAATTTGGCTCAAGAAAACTGTTTCCAGTTCTGCCTAGTTTTGGTGTGGGATCCATAACTCATCCATTGTGAGCCCAACTCTTGCCAAATTCGGTGGGTGGACGCGCAAGGCGTTTTGGAGCATCTATTAGGAAGGACGCACCACGGGATTCATCTGTTTAAGGGTCCATTAAAGCTGCCTAATCCGGGGTTTGACGTTTTGGAGATTCTGACTAGATAGAATAAATGATCTGAGTAAAAGGGCCATAACTCTCGGAATACCTATACAAATCCGCTGATATTTTGAGGGGACACGGACAAGACAATTATGAACAATATGGAAGAAGGGATAAACGCGTGAAGAGGTCATTTATTGGGTCCAAAACGCGACAACATTCGGAGGACAGAAATCTGGCTATAAAAAGAGGGGAGCTCCTCCTCCTCAACATATCCCATTCTCCATCGCATTCATTCTGGGACACCAAGGAGAAGAACTTCTCGGTTTTTTATTTTATTTATTTTATTTTAAAATGTCTCTCCTCTCCCGCATTATCTCTCTTACCCCATCCATGGAGGGGTAGTTTCATTTGAGTGATCAGAAAGAGGGGAGGCTGGACCTATGTGTTGTGCTTGAGTTTTGTGCTTGAAATGAATAAAATTTGTTCTTCTTTCTTCTTCCGGTTACAATTCATAATTCAGTATTAAATTCCGAATGCGGTTGTGTTATGGTTTTTATTCTGAAATTATAAATTTCTTTGGTCGATGATCACATCTCCCTCCATCCAATTCTAATCTGTATACGGTGGAACATGATTAGGGTTGGGTGGTGATTGCTTGACAGTTGTCAAGCACGTGTGTAGGATTGTATGTCAAAATCTTGGTTTATTAGGGAACAACAATTCTAGGTCTGGGATTGCTCTAATTAATCAAGATACCTTCTACAACCCTAAACACATTAGAAGGAGGATAGACCAATCTAAGGTTTTAGAAAGGAAAATTCTCATCACGTCTCTCTTACCAGTTTAAGGAAGAAGAAGAGATAAAATTTGGAAACCATGATGGCACAACACAAAGTCTAGCCGAACCTAATCTGATCACCATCTTTATAATTTGTTAAAATTAATCAATTTCTGTTGTTTGTTTCTCTCATAGTCATTCAAATTAATTAAAACCAGTCTTTTTACGAAAACCAACAAAAAGTGACAACCTTGTTTTGTGTTCACTCCTCTTCGGGAGACTACCTAGGATCAACTGCTATACTATACTTAGGTAAATAAAATATTGTTTTTCCACGCCCCACGACAGGCGTGCGTCAAACTTGGCACCGTTGCCGGGGAGGTAGTGCCTCAAAGCTTTTTTAAAAAAAAAAAATCTATTTTGAATGACCCGTAGTTCAAATAGCAATTTATTAGAATTCGATCCAGAAATTGAGCGCACAATAACCAAATTGAGAAATCAAAATCTTCTAAAAGATTTCTAAGAAATCAATCTCACTGATTCAAGTGATACCTTGAGTGAAGAATTTGAACCTTTAATAATGGCTGTAAATCCCAACCGAACCCTACGTGACATCTGTGCACCTCAATTTGTCAATCAAAATTATCAACTTGCAATTCCTGCCATAGAAAATGATTTTGAATTACGAATTAACATGATCCAAGTGCTTCCTAAATTTCATGGTCTTGCAGGTGAAGACCCAAATCGACATATTCAAGAATTCACCTATGTCTGCTCCAGCTTCAAACCTCGAGCAGTCGCGGAAGAGCATGTGAAGTGGAGGGCTTTCCCCTTCTCACTAGAGGGAGCAACAAAGGAATGGTTGTACAATCTACAACCGGGGGAGATCAGTGACTGGGAAGATCTAAAAAAATGCTTTCTACAAAGATTCTTCCCAACATCTAGGAGCACTGCAATAAAGAAGGAGATTTTTTTCATCCATCAATCAACTGGAGAAACACTCTACGAATACTGGGAACGTTTTAAGAAGATTTGTCCAAGTTGTCCACACCAAGAAATAGAAGAGGACCAATTCCTTGTTTGCTTCTACCAATGATTTCTTGAAAATGATAGGAATCTACTAGATGCCTCATCGGGAGGATCCCTAATTGATAAATCACCTGCAGATATACGAATTCTGATTGAAAAGATTGCACAAAATTCACAGCAGTTTGACACTCGAGGTACGATCACCAGAGGGACCCATGAGGTAAGAACATATGATTCAGTAGATTTAATTAGGAATAAAATGGGTGAACTCACCAGGTTGGTGCGACAAATAGCTGTGAATCATGTGAAGGAACAACAAGGACCGAATCAGGTATGTGGTTTATGCTCTTCTAATTCTCATTACACTGATCAATGTCCAGAAGTGCAGGGGACATAAACTTGTGCTGCAACCTATCAACAAAGGCAATACCAACCGCAAACCCAACCAGGGTATGAGTTTCAACAGAACCAAGCCAGAGCACCTTTTCAGCAGCAATATCAGAACCCGATAGCATTCCAACAACCTTATCAGAAGCCCTTCCAACAACAACAAACTTTTCAACCACCACCTTTCCAGCGGAAGAATTATGAGCAACCATCCACAAGTGCACCAACAAATGAAGACCAAAAACTGAAGACAAGAGTTACAGGAATAGAAGATAAGATGGACAAGCTAGCTGATCAATTTTCAAGCATTATGGATGCTTTCACCAAGAACCAAGGTAAGCTTCCTGCACAAACAATTCCCAATCCAAAGGAGAATGTTAGTTCAATCACAACCCAAAGAGGGAAGGAGCTCAAACCACCAGAACAATATGAGGAGGATGAATCTAGGGAACCTACTAAAGCTCGTCATGTCCAACCAAAATATGGAGTCAACAACAAATTAGAAATAACAAGGTTCAAGAAAGAAAGACTAGAAACACCATTGCAGAAACAAAAAAGGGAGAAAAAGGATATTTCAACACCATTCCCATCAGCATTGGTTGAGTCAAAGAAGGGAGAAGAAGAACGACTTCAACGGGAAATTCAGGATACATTCCGAAAAGTTGAGATAAACATTCCACTACTGGATGCAATCAGGAAAATCCCTAAATATTAAAAATTTCTGAATGAGCTATGTACTAAAAGAAAGAGGCTGTATGGAAATGAAAGAATCAACTTAGGAAGAAGTGTCTCAGCATTGATCACACCACCGATACCGCAAAAATGTCAAGATCCAGGGACTTTCTCTATTCCCTGCACTATCGGTTCATTAAATTTTACAGATGCACTATGTGATCTTGGAGCTTCGATAAATGTGATGCCTCACTCTATGTTTTCATCTTTGTAGATCGGAGAACTAAAATCAACTCGGGTGGTGGTACAATTTGCAAATAGATCCACCGTTTTCCCAGCTAGAGTCATTGAAGATGTACTTGTAGGAGTGAGAGGATTAATCTTTCCAGCAGACTTTTATGTCCTTACCATGGAGGAAGACCGAGCACCATCCCAATCTCCCATCATCCTAGAAATACCATTCTTGAAAACACCAAGGACAATCATCAACGTGCATGAAGGAACACTCACCATGGAGCTCGGAGATAGTACGATACACTTCAATATTCATGATACGATGAGACACCCATCCAGCAATCACTCACTTTATGCAATCTACCATGATAAAGGTATAGAACCAATTGAAGACTTAGGTATGCTTCATGACTTTTTATCTTTGGGAGAACACTCTTCATTTGAATTTTATAACTCCCATGAACCTAAAAATTCTGATATCATGTTGGAGGATGAGGTAAAATCTGATTTTTTCGACGATTTGTTAAAAAGAAGTAATATTATTCCCGAGAATTCAACATTAGAAGTAGGAAACCTAAATTCAATATCATCCCTTGAACAACCCCCATGTTTAGAGCTGAAGCCTTTTCCATGTGACTTGAAGTATGCTTACCTAATGGAAGGAGAGAAATTGCCAGTAATCATTGTCAATAACCGATCCCATTCACAAGAACAAACATTTATTGACCTTCTCAAAAGGAATGTAAAAGATGTAGGATGGAGTTTAGGTGATATTCCTGGAATAAACCCTAAGGTATGCTCTCACAGGATATTTTTTGAAAGTGAACCTCGGCCAGTTTGACAACATCAAAGAAGACTCAATCCCAGAATCATAGAGGTCGTTAAGAAAGAGATTGAGAAATTGCTAGTAGCTGATATCATTTAACCAATCTCTGATTCTCAATGGGTCAGCCCAATTCATGTAGTCCCCAAGAAAACTGGCCTGACCACTGTTACAAATGAAAGAAATGAACTGATCCCCACGAGAATACAAAACAGCTGGAGAGTGTGTATAGATTACAGGAAGCTAATGTAACACCCCAAGATTTCATAGTGTGTTATTTCTTCAAAATAATTCAATAACTTGCACTACAAGCAACACCGAGTTCAATTGCACCATGACTTACAAAAAAAAGCCATTAAAAGAAGTCATGAATAGCATTAACTACATTTTTAACTTTATATAATCCTTATAATTTTAGAATCCATATTATGAGTTTCTTAGTCATAATGCAAGAACAGATTCATTTTCAGTATTGCACTTTTATCAACTTTTGATAGTGAAACCTTTTTAAATACAATATTTTAAACTTTTTGACTAAATGGAGACATCAAAAAAAAAATTTAAAATGAAACATCCCAAGCTTCCACGGTACGCTTTCCTTTGAATAAAACAGTAGCGTGTGTTGTACGCAACGTCGAGTTTTAACACACACCACAACCGATCAAACTAGCCGTTATGAATAGTAATAACTACTTTTTGAAATTATATATATTTTATATTTGAAAATGGACTTCATTTTTGGATTTGGAATATCGAATTTATCCTAAGGTGAAATTTTGGTACATTTCGGATAACTTTCATATTTTGATGAATAGTGAAAATTACTAAATTTTAATTAAAAACATCTTTTTTAATCAAAATAATTAATAGTGATAAATTATGAATTTGAGTGGTTTTAAAGTATATTTAGAATATATTTTTACCGTTTAATATAATGTTGGTCATTGGACATAATTTTACAATTAAACCGAACATAAACAAGTGTCAATCTTTTGATAGTTATTACCTCTTAAAATCACGCTTTTTGTTTTGACAGCGGGAATTAATTATAAATTAATTTCTGCCACTTCTGTGTTTTGAATTTAGAAAAATGGATTCCATATTTGGAATCAGGATGTCCAAATTGTGTAAATAGGTCACTTTTATTTTTAGACATTTTGAATAATTACTGTGGTAAATATTTTATTTACCATGGTTAAGGGTAAATCCGGTAAATAATGGTTAAAAAATAGTATTATAATAATAAAAAATTACCCTAAAACGTGTCCTAACCTTATTGGTGGACACATACCCGACCATGGGCATCCTTGGGTCAATTTGGGGACCCCTTGGAGCCACTTGTATGTGGTAGGGACACTTTATATTAATAAAGTTAAAATAAAAATAAAAATGGCATAAGCTTACATCTTTTAGAAGAACAATTTTTACATAGGGTTACACATGTTGGATTTTCTATTATAAATATTCATTAGAAAGCTAAAAAGATTTCCTACATAATGATTTTTTATTTATAATTTTTAGACATCAAATAATTGAAATTATTAATGACACAATAATGATGCAATGTTTACCTCATTAATAAATCATTTAAATAAATAAGATTATAATGATTAAAATATTATCTAAAACCTGTCCAATTCTTATTGGTTGATGTTATTTAGAATATGAGTCATCTTATCTTCGACCTCAATGATTTTTGGACCATTATAAACCGAATATAATTATATTATAAAGTAATACTTTCACTCTTTCCTAAAGAGCCCCTCTTCTCCCTTATAAAAGGAGACCACTTATACTCATTCCTCACACCTCTCAAGCCACTTGGCTCGTCCAAACTCTGCCCAACTAAGCTCCCCACATCCCTCTCCTCCTCCTTGAAGCTTCCCCTTAGGCAGAAAGCATTTCAAGAAGTCCTTTGGTTCCAACCAAAGTGAGTTACCTAAATTAAAGGTAACGATTTCTCTTAAATTATTTTCATTTATTTTGCTTCTTCAACCCCCAAACTCTTTTTATTTCCTTTATTTTGTAACAACACCAGTATCCTCAATATACTAGGATGTTGTTATAAGAAGGATTCAAACTACACATACACACAACTCCATCTAATGGATGATGAACATAATGTTTCTATGGATGGCAAACTAACGCCTCACGAAACGATGATTGTTCAAATACATCTTACCGCCTCTCATGGTGGCCATTATGATGGAACTGTAATTAAATATGATATTAATGATATATATTTTATATATAAGCTTCTGTAATTCCATTTTATTTCATACCATTATTCGTTTCATGTTGTATATACATACGATAATTTCATTTGAGGAAGTGCGGACTACCGCCCCCTTAAAATGATATGACTCGTTCATACCACACATGGAACGTATAAAGGATGGTGTTAATGAAATTAAGTAACATGTATAAAATATTATATTATACTGGAATAGTAATATACCTATGTATCATTTGTATTTGATTCTTTTAAAATAAAAATTAAATGGAAGTAGCGTTCGTGCGTACGTACGGACTACCGTCTCCACGAACGCGATGAGATTCATTCTCCATCGTATCCATTCAAGTATAATTATCATTTGATTATTTAAAAATGATGTTTAAGGACTTGATACCATTCTGGATTTGAATAATATACAACTTATCCTTTACAAACATGTCTTACGTAACAAAACATACAAAAGCAAACAAGTAAGTTCACACCCGAAACAACGATAATACTAAGATATTATTATCAAATCAATATTAAAAGATCATATATGATATCATATTAATGTATATGATTCTTGTATAATTTAATAACAATTATTTCACCATTATATAGGAGGTTAACCTACCCCAACCAAGGAAAAGTACAAGGTAAGGGTTATTTCACAATCTCTTCATTATCCGAGGTTGTTTATACGTAATAATCTACTGGGATATCTTTATCATCCACATCCATGTTTCTTAAAAATGTATTTCAAAACATTGTTACTATTTAAAAGAATATGGGTTAAAGTCATTTATACCCTTGTTTGACTTTTTATAAGAGGTTTATAAAGGAATCTTTCCATCGTTTTCAAAACAAGGTCCTTTTTAACCTTTTCGACAGAATTGAGGTAAGAATGTTTTTTTTACTTATACGGCGGGTGCGGTTATTTTACGCCGTTATAAAATCTTCAAAGCTTTCCTTACAAGATTATAAGAATATTTTCAAAGAAAATGTTTTATTTTATATGGATCTTAAATGATTTCAAAATAAAAGGAGATATTTCTTTAAAAAGAATTTTGATTTCATCTACGTCAACATCCTTTGATGGATTTTAAGATTATTTGAAGTTGATTTATTATGATACAAAACTTCTATATTGTATTGAAGGTTTTGTGATATGTTTGACTATGGATGTGCTATTTTTATACCATTCATAGTTTATGGTGAAATTATTGACACTTCTTATGCTAGTTTTAATACGAATGTTTATGTTATGTTTAAACCTTTTCATATGGGAATGCATTGGACTTAATAAGTGACGGGTGGAGCCCGCTATAGCTCCTCGATGCATCGGTAGGTCTCATGAGACAAAATAGTGTCTTGGCACAAGGCCTTGACAAAATATTATTTGTAGTCTTGGCACGAGGCCTTGACTATGTGGTTATGATAGTCTGGCATTATGCATTCCAACATTATGAAAGTGGTTATTGATTTTTGCATGTGATTATTCGATTAGTAGAATATCCATGTGAATAAGTAAATGGAATTATTTCATTTTATTTATGCCATACCATGTTGAAAGTTAATATTTAAAAGGCTTTTGTTTTAGTTATACATTGCCTTAAATGTTTATTCTTATTTATAAAAGTTTCCGCTATATTGTTATCCTTACTGGGCATTTGAGCTCACCCCTTTTCTATGTTTTATTTTTCCCAGCTAGTGAAGAAGTAAATTATGAATGACTTGCAGGGATATTATGAGGGGTTAATAGTGTGGATATGAAGACTTTGTTGTTGTAGTAGTTTTTCACTTTGAAATGTAATGTAAAACTTTATGATTATATCTAGTGTTTCCAAGGCTACTAAACCAATCGGCCTTTCGGGATTTGATCTTTCTTGTGATCATGCCAATGTTACGAAGTAATGCACCGACTCTGGGTAGCTGGGGTCGGGGCGTTACAGTTGGTATCAGAGGAAGTTTAGTACAAACCTTGGAAGCTAGATTTAGATAAACTCTGATTAGAGCACGTAGACCTAAGATGAACTTTGAGGATTAGTATAGAAGAACTTCCTAGAATTTTGGTATTGTAGAGATTTTGTGAGTTTTCCGAGCAATACATCCCTGTCTGGATACGAGCAGGTAGAGGTGGCTCTGGCACAGATGTACCTAGGGGTAAAACCCGAAAACACCGCTTTGAGCTAGACTCGAACGGGAACTGGTGCACGACAATGGGCCTTGCTGCACTCTTGGTTACGACACTCCCGGGGGATATGCTTAGGATAACTCTCATTTTCTTTACATATCATTTTGAAGGGATTATGAGTACATACATCCTCAAAGAAAACATTCTTATGATTATGGATTATATCCATAAATAGTTCAATTTATGTTAAGTGTTTTATAAGTATGGGATTATGTATTTTGATTCATAAACTGATCTAGTGTATGCCATTGTTTAGAAATGGCGCCCAGAAGAAGGAATGAGAACTCCAGAATTGCACATGATCCAAAGAGAAGGAAGGATCATATCTTACATGGTCTTAAGCTAGAATTTATAAGAGAAATAGTCTCCCATGTATTACCATCATATGAAGAAATAATATCATGTGTTGATAAGATAAGTAAAGAGTTTACTGATTCCTATGGCTTTGAAGGGAAGCAAGAGAAGAAAAGGATGGAAGAGAGAAAGATGGATAAAGGGAAGAGGGAAAAGAAGAATTTTCCCATATGTGGTAACTGTGGAAAGAAACACCCTAGAACTTGCCTGAAAGGAATGGGAGTTTGTTATAAGTGTGGAGGAAAAGGGCACAAAGTACGTGACTGCAAGGGTAAGAATATGGTTTTAAATGTAAAATGCTTCATTTGAAAGGAGTTTGGACACTACGCGAACCTATGTCCCAGTCATCAGACTATGCCGCAAATGATGTTATTGGATAATAATCAAGTTATGATACTACCACAGATGAAGAGGAATGATTAGAGTTCTTATGTTGATTATGTCAATTGAGTGTTGTATCAACAATGTACTTGTTATAATAATTATGGAGTATATAAGGATTGTACTGCAGTACTATTTCATTAAGGACTTGAGATTGTGTGGAACAAAGGAAAGTTACTCAATAGCAGGATAAATTTTTGGAAAATATATGGTTGAGAGAATGATAAATCATAATATAGTTCTGATACTGAGGTAGTGATTTTGGAATAATATGTGATTGTTTTGGATAAATTATATTGGATATTCTTGACTACCCTGGAACTGATTAATGATTTGTATATTCCATCATTGTTGGGGTTTAAAACATTTTTTGGATTAATGATGTATATCCAGCTTTCTATATGGAATAAGGGAGCATGAATGTAATCAATAAGGAATATGGTAATTCAGGATGTTTCGGTGTATTAAAAGAATACATGATGAAGGTATTCATATGCTATTACGGGGTAAAAAGGTTCTACATTATGTTTACCTCACTTATAAATGTTGGACTGTGAGTTTGGATAGACGTATTTTGGATAGTTCTAGTTTGGATTATTTTGGATTGCCATAAAAGGACAACCCGAAGGTCGGGCGGCAACACGTCGCGTCCGGCAAGGCTGCAAGACTTGAACCCGCAACCGAAGGGCGACAAGGGTGTATCACCTACCACTGGCCCACGAGATGTCCTGGATTAAATAATGTAGTTTTTATTAAAATATCTTGTTGATTAATTATAAATTCGTTTATTTTGTAACCCTATACGAATAGTGTAAATAGAATTTTTTTTACATTCTATTATCTTTTAGAGTGAAAGATGAGTTTGTGGTAGAAATTTATTAATGGATAAAACTCTAATTATAAAGTAAGTATATCTCCTTATGATCTTAGCCAATCTCATAAATAAATTCCTCAATATTACGAAAAGCAACTTTGAACAAAAATGTTTTCCTAGATGGTACCTTAAATCATCACTAATTTATGGCTTTGGGATTGTTGGCCTTTTTATAGCCATGTTCTCTACCACTCTCCATCAGATAATTGATGGTTAGATTTTTCTTCCATATCCATATTTTCCTACATGGAACCCTAGTATGTGTTATTTTCGGTAATCTTCATACTTTCGACTCTTTATTTTAAATAGAGGCCTCATTAATTCATTTTTCGATGTGGGATTTCAACTAAGATATTTTGAAACGTCAAAAATGTGTTATCCTAATACCATATATTTTGTTGAACCGATGGTACTTCAAATCATTATAGATTGATGAGTTTAAGGACATCAATTATACACTTGTTTGTGATTGATGACCTCAATCACTACCTATAAATATTTACGTTTTTCCTCCAATTATATATCTCTAATTTCCACCAATGTTCTCCTAATCAAGATCATAATTTGGTGGTGACCCTTTCATTTCTCTTTTCCTCATATTAAGACTAAATTTTAGTAACCCAATTTCCGATGTGGATTTTCCCACAAATATATTATCTATTTTCAACCTTTTATTTTCGAAGAACAATTTCAAATTGCGAGGACGCAATTTATTGAAGGAGGGGAGAATGTAACACCCCAAGATTTCATAGTGTGTTATTTCTTCAAAATAATTCAATAACTTGCACTACAAGAAACACCGAGTTCAATTGAACCATGACTTACCAAAAAAAAGCCATTAAAAGCGGTCATGAATAGCATTAACTACATTTTTAACTTTATATAATCCTTATAATTTTAGAATCCATATTATGAGTTTCTTAGTCATAATGCAAGAACAGATTCATTTTCAGTATTGCACTTTTATCAACTTTTGATAGTGAAACCTTTTTAAATACAATATTTTAAACTTTTTGACTAAATGGAGACATCAAAAAAAATTTAAAATGAAACATCCCAAGCTTCCACGATACGCTTTCCTTTGAATAAAACAGTAGCGTGTGTTGTACGCAACGTCGAGTTTTAACACACACCACAACCGATCAAACTAGCCGTTATGAATAGTAATACCTACTTTTTGAAATTATATATATTTTATATTTGAAAATGGACTTCATTTTTGGATTCGGAATATCGAATTTAGCCTAAGGTGAAATTTTGGTACATTTCAGATAACTTTCATATTTTGATGAATAGTGAAAATTACTAAATTTTAATTAAAAACAACTTTTTTAATCAAAATAATTAATAGTGATAAATTATGAATTTGAGTGGTTTTAAAGTATATTTAGAATATATTTTTACCGTTTAATATAATGTTGGTCATTGGACATAATTTTACAATTAAACCGAACATAAACAAGTGTCAATCTTTTGATAGTTATTACCTCTTAAAAACACGCTTTTTGTTTTGACAGCGGGAATTAATTTTAAATTAATTTCTGCCACTTCTGTGTTTTGAATTTAGAAAAATGGATTCCATATTTGGAATCAGGATGTCCAAATTGTGTAAATAGGTAACTTTTATTTTTAGACATTTTGAATAATTACTGTGGTAAATATTTTATTTACCAGGGTTAAGGGTAAATCCGGTAAATAAGGGTTAAAAAATAATATTATAATAATAAAAAATTACCCTAAAACGTGTCCTAACCTTATTGGTGGACACATACCCGACCATGGGCATCCTTGGGTCAATTTGGGGACCCCTTGGAGCCACTTGTATGTGGTAGGGACACTTTATATTAATAAAGTTAAAATAAAAATAAAAATGGCATAAGCTTACATCTTTTAGAAGAACAATTTTTACATAGGGTTACACATGTTGGATTTTCGATTATAAATATTAATTAGAAAGCTAAAACGATTTCCTACATAATGATATTTTATTTATAATTTTTAGACATCAAATAATTTAAATTATCAATGACACAATAATGATGCAATGTTTACCTCATTAATAAATCATTTAAATAAATAAGATTATAATGATTAAAATATTATCTAAAACCTGTCCAATTCTTATTGGTTGATGTTATTTAGAATATGAGTCATCTTATCTTCGACCTCAATGATTTTTGGACCATTATAAACCGAATATAATTATATTATAAAGTAATACTTTCACTCTTTCCTAAAGAGCCCCTCTTCTCCCTTATAAAAGGAGACCACTTCTACTCATTCCTCACACCTCTCAAGCCACTTGGCTCGTCCAAACTCTGCCCAACTAATCTCCCCACATCCCTCTCCTCCTCCTTGAAGCTTCCCCTTAGGCATAAAGCATTTCAAGAAGTCCTTTGGTTCCAACCAAAGTGAGTTACCTAAATTAAAGGTAACGATTTCTCTTAAATTATTTTCATTTATTTTGCTTCTTCAACCCCCAAACTCTTTTTATTTCCTTTATTTTGTAACAACACCAGTATCCTCAATATACTAGGATGTTGTTATAAGAAGGATTCAAACTACACATACACACAACTCCATCTAATGGATGATGAACATAATGTTTCTGTGGATGGCAAACTAACGCCTCACGAAACGACGATTGTTCAAATACATCTTACCGCCTCTCATGGTGGCCATTATGATGGCACTGTAATTAAATATGATATTAATGATATATATTTTATATATAAGCTTCTGTAATTCCATTTTATTTCATACCATTATTCGTTTCATGTTGTATATACATACGATAATTTCATTTGAGGAAGTGCGGACTACCGCCCCCTTAAAATGATATGACTCGTTCATACCACACATGGAACGTATAAAGGATGGTGTTAATGAAATTAAGTAACATGTATAAAATATTATATTATACTGGAATAGTAATATACCTATGTATCATTTTTATTCGATTCTTTTAAAATAAAAATTAAATGGAAGTAGCGTTCGTGCGTACGTACGGACTACCGTCTCCACGAACGCGATGAGATTCATTCTCCATCGTATCCATTCAAGTATAATTATCATTTGATGATTTAAAAATGATGTTTAAGGACTTGATACCATTCTGGATTTTAATAATATACAACTTATCCTTTACAAACATGTCTTACGTAACAAAACATACAAAAGCAAACAAGTAAGTTCACACCCGAAACAGCGATAATACTAAGATATTATTATCAAATCAATATTAAAAGATCATATATGATATCATATTAATGTATATGATTCTTGTATAATTTAATAACAATTATTTCACCATTATACAGGAGGTTAACCTACCCCAACCAAGGAAAAGTACAAGGTAAGGGTTATTTCACAATCTCTTCATTATCCGAGGTTGTTTATACGTAATAATCTACTGGGATATCTTTATCATCCACATCCATGTTTCTTAAAAATGTATTTCAAAACATTTTTACTATTTACAAGAATATGGTTTAAAGTCATTTATACCCTTTTTTGACTTTTTATAAGAGGTTTATAAAGGAATCTTTCCGTCGTTTTCAAAACAAGGTCCTTTTTAACCTTTTCGACAGAATTGAGGTAAGAATGTTTTTTTTACTTATACGGCGGGTGCGGTTATTTTACGCCGTTATAAAATCTTCAAAGCTTTCCTTAAAAGCTTATAAGAATATTTTCAAAGAAAATTTTTTATTTTATATGGATCTTAAATGATTTCAAAATAAAAGGAGATATTTCTTTAAAAAGAATTTTGATTTCATCTACGTTAACATCCTTTGATGGATTTTAAGATTATTTGAAGTTGATTTATTATGATACAAAACTTCTATATTGTATTGAAGGTTTTGTGATATGTTTGACTATGGATGTGCTATTTTTATACCATTCATAGTTTATGGTGAAATTATTGACACTTCGTATGCTAGTTTTAATACGAATGTTTATGTTATGTTTAAACCTTTTCATATGGGAATGCATTGGACTTAATAAGTGACGGGTGGAGCCCGCTATAGCTCCTCGATGCATCGGTAGGTCTCATGAGACAAACTAGTGTCTTGGCACAAGGCCTTGACAAAATCTTATTTGTAGTCTTGGCACGAGGCCTTGACTATGTGGTTATGATAGTCTGGCATTATGCATTCCAACATTATGAAAGTGGTTATTGATTTTTGCATGTGATTATTCGATTAGTAGAATATCCATGTGAATAAGTAAATGGCATTATTTCATTTTATTTATGCCATACCATGTTGAAAGTTAATATTTAAAAGGCTTTTGTTTTAGTTATACATTGCCTTAAATGTTTATTCTTATTTATAAAAGTTTCCGCTATATTGTTATCCTTACTGGGCATTTGAGCTCACCCCTTTTCTATGTTTTATTTTTCCCAGGTAGTGAAGAAGTAAATTATGAATGACTTGCAGGGATATTATGAGGGGTTACTAGTGTGGATATGAAGACTTTGTTGTTGTAGTAGTTTTTCACTTTGAAATGTAATGTAAAACTTTATGATTATATCTAGTGTTTCCAAGGCTACTAAACCAATCGGTCTTTCGGGATTTGATCTTTCTTGTGATCATGCCAATGTTACGAAGTAATGCACCGACTCTGGGTAGCTGGGGTCGGGGCGTTACAGCTAAATCAAGTTACCAGAAAAGATCACTTTCCTATTCCATTCATTGATCAGATGCTTGAAAGGTTAGCTGTAAATACTCAATACTGTTTTTTAGATGGATTCTCGGGTTATTTTCAGGTACCAATTGCACCAGAAGACCAGGAGAAGATAACCTTCACCTTCCCTTTTGGAACATTCACCTACAAAAGGATTCCTTTCGGGATATGCAATTCCCCAGGTACATTTCAACGGTGTATGGTGAGTATTTTCTCGGACCACATTGAGGATTTGTTGGAGGTGTTTCTTGATGATTTCACAGTTTTTGGCAATTCATTTGATCATTGCTTGGGAAATTTGGAAATTTTTTTGAAAACATGCATTGAAAAGAACCTTGTCTTAAATTTTGAAAAATGTTATTTCATGGTTGAAAAAGAGATAGTGTTGGGGCACATAATTTCACAAAATGGGATTGAGGTTGATAAATCAAAAGTTTATGTAATAAATTCCTTACCATATCCAACTTGTGTCAAACATGTTAGATCCTTTTTAGGGCATGCAGGATTTTACAAAAGATTCATCAAGGATTTCAGTAAGATTTCTCTCCCTCTCTCAAGATTACTTCTAAAGGATGCTAACTTTAATTTTGATTGTGCATGTAGGGAATCATTTGATGAATTAAAGGAAAGGCTGATAACACCACAAATAATGTAGCCACCAAACTAGGATTACCCTTTCGAGATACATTGTGATGCATCCAACCAAGCAGTGGGAGCCGCTCTATCACAGAGAATTGATAACAAGCCTCAAGTCATCTCCTACGCATCAAGGACCTTGGATGAAACATAAATAAATTATACAACCACAGAGAAGGAGTTCCTTGAAGTCGTTTTTGCACTAGATAAATTCCGATCATTTCTTCTGGGCACTAAAGTTGTTGTTTTTTCAGATCATGCAGCTTTTAGGTACTTAATGAAAAAGGTGGATTCTAAACCACGGTTGGTGTGATGGATGTTACTCTTACAAGAGTTCAATTTGGAAATCAAAGATAAGAAGGGGACTGAAAATCAAGTGGCTGATCATCTGAGTCGACTACCCCACACCACTGAAATAGAAATACCAAAGTAGAACCCACTTAATGATGAGCTTCCTGGAGAACAACTCTACATCATCAACAGTGAAGTACCATGGTATGCCAACATTGTCAAATATTTGGTAACATCTTTGGTACCCTCTCATCTAAGCTCTCATCAACAACATAAGCTTAAATCTGAATCAAGATTTTACATTTGGGAAGATCCGTTTCTGTGGAAAATTTGTAATGATCAAATCATAAGAAGATGCTTGCCAAGAAGTGAAATTGAATCAGTGTTTGAATTTTGTCATAAATTATCATGTGGAGGACACTTTGGACCTCAGAGGACTGCCCGAAAAGTTTTAGAATCTGGACTCTACTAGCCCACCTTATTCAAGGATACATATGAATTTTGTAAAAGATGTGAAAAATGCCAATTTTATGGTAACATATCCAAACGACATGAAATGCCACAAAAACCAATAACCTTTTGTGAAATTTTTGAAGTGTGGGGCATAGATTTCATGGGACCATTCCCAATGTCATTTGGAAATTCATATATTCTTTTGGCTGTAGACTATGTTTCAAAATGGGTGGAAGAAAAAGCGACCAAAACTGATGATGCAAAAGTTGTTTGTGATTTTGTTAGGGCTAACATTTTCTGTAGGTTTGGCGTGCCACGAGCAATAATCAGTGATCAGGGAACTCATTTCTGCAACAGGAAAATGGAAGCATTGCGGAATAAGTATGGGGTATATCATAGAACATCTACCCCATACCATCCCCAAAAAATGGCCAAGCATAAGTCTCTAATAGAGAAATCAAAGCAATTCTGGAGAAGACTGTTAAACCCAACCGGAAGGACTGGAGACAAAAGTTAGATGATACATTATGGGCATACAGAACGGCCTACAAAACACCGATAGGGATGAGTCCCTATAGATTGATCTATGGAAAGAGTTTCCACCTTCCTATGGAGTTGGAGAATAGAGCCTACTGGGCAGTCAGAGAGATGAATATGGACCTTGAGAAAGCTGGGAAGGAATAAAGATTGCAGTTTCATGAGTTAGAGGAAATTAGAAGGGAATCTTTTGAAAACTCAATGATATATAAAGAGAGAACAAGGATGGCCCATGAAAAGATAATTCAACCAAGAACCTTCAACCCTGGAGATCACGTGTTACTCTTCAAATCCAGACTTAAGCTTATGCCAGGTAAACTTCGTTCCAGATGGGAAGGCCCCTTTACTGTTATTCATGTATATCCCTTTGGTGCTATGCAGATTCAAAAGGAAGGAGGAGGAAACCCATTCACTATAAATGGGCAGAGGCTGAAGAAGTTCCATGGGACCGTACCTCAAGAACTAGTGGAGGATATCACACTCCTTCATCCTAAATACAAATGAACACCTACCAGGTTCCATCATTCCTTTACACTTGATTAAATGTAGTAACTCCAACTTTTTGAAACATAAATAAAAAATTCCATTTACATGAATTGAGGACACTGCATCAATTAAGTGTGGGGGAAGAAATCTTGTAGTCCAGGATATTTTTCAAAAACAATTTTGTTTTGTTTTGTGTTGTCGAGCCAATGACATTAAACAAAGGCGCTACCAGGAGGAAACCCGCATTTTCCCCCATTTTCCATTGGTCTTCTTAGTCATTTACCAGCATGATTGAATGGGCCTACACTATCAATTGTTTTCATTTTTTTTCAGGTCCATTAATGAAGAGGGTGTCGT
Source organism: Viscum album (assembly GCA_963277665.1). Lineage (NCBI taxonomy): Eukaryota > Viridiplantae > Streptophyta > Magnoliopsida > Santalales > Viscaceae > Viscum > Viscum album. Next base: position 1,190,655,798 of record OY728158.1, on the reverse strand, counting down.
GGGATTATACGTCATGAAGAAAAGGATCCATTTGATAGGGGAGTATGAGTTTCAATTCTATATTATCCGACTTTATTCCCTACATTTTTAGTCTTTTAAAGAATTAATAAAAAAATGCATGCCCAGGCTTGAATTCGTGTTTTACTTGACTTCTCTAGGAGACATGATTTTCATAGAAATCCAGTGATTCTATGTTTTAGATTTCAATGTTAATGAGATTGAATGATTCAAATGGATAATTGGATGATTAAAGTGAAGCAAGGATATTGAAATAAGGACTCATGATTTAAGGGAATTAATTGATTCATGTAAATGAAATTTTCCTTCCATTTTTCATTCTTTGAATTTCTGAAATTCATGTGAATTAATTTGTTATTATTAATCATGCCATAAGTGATTGTCCAATGTCATATTCTCATTCCTGAGAGGATTTCTAGACCAAATATTTCCTATTTTATCTTGAGCATATTTCTTGAGTGATCTTGGGACATGCCACCTGCTAGAACTTGTATTGAAACATTTCAAAGCTATGACTGTACAAAACCACATTTAAAATGATTGAGGCATCTCTTTGGCTAGCCACATTTTATCCTAAGACCCACCTTTACATTTATCCTTCGTAAGCCCTTAGATGCCATGAATTGCCTTATAGGTTTAAGCCACATTACAATCCAATTTTTCCTTACCTACCTGCACTTTTAGTATTTTTTCATGGTTATTTCAAGTTTGAGTGTGGGGGAAGGGCCTTTCGTGTGTGTTCCTTGGGATATGTATCATTTTTGGGTGGTGTAATGTGTGCGTCATCATTTTGGGTAATGCATTATTAGAAAATTGGGCATAAGTCATCATTTCATTATGCTTCTTTCATTACATACGGTTCTCCATAAAAAAAAGAAAAAAATCAAAATAAAGCTATGACTTTCTAGAGCTTTACACAAAAAAATAATAATAAATCTGTGCCTTTCTGGAGCTTTACAAAAAAATAGGGAGAACTTGGATGATATCATTCTTTGTAATCATTTATTGACTCATGACCCAAGTCATTGAAAGGGGAGTGGTGTTGTGATTTATATTTCAAGGGGATTTGAGTGAGGTTAATCTTGTGTTTTCACTTGATTAATCATGCATTGTACTTAAGAGTCAAACCTCCTACTTCTGGCCTTAAATTATTTCAATCATTTACCCACCAACCCTAAGCCACAGAGTCATTTGAACCTTTATTGCAAGTCCTCATGATTTTATGTGTGTTTTGTCTTTACAAAGTGGATAAAGTAGTTACTTTACAAGCCTATGGATAAGGAACATGTTCTAATGATATGAGAATAACTCCACTATTAATTGTATCATGAGTGATGAGAGAAAATATTCAAAAGTGAGGTAGGTCATGATTTGGCATGTTTAATAATAATAAATTGAGAAGCTTGAATGAATGAAAGGAGAAGCTTCATTATTTTTCAAAGGGGAAAAGTAAAATGCATGAATTGATTGTTTATTTGAAAAATGGGAAATTAAATTGGTATTTTTGTGGAACTGGAAAATTTGATTGGACATTGATAATCATTTGATTTTATTCCATTTGAAATTTAAATATTGGTGACATTGGTGTCCTTTGAATTCCATGTTGAGATTTTATGCTTGAGGACAAGCATAGTTTAAGTGTGGGGGAATTTATAGAACAAATATTTTCAATTAATTTATATTTAATATCACTGTTTTAAACTCACAAAAGTGTTCCTCTAAGATGAATTGTTTCATTTTTATGATTTTGGGGTTATTTTGAGCTGAGTAGTAAAAATTGGCCATTTTGGATTTTTAACAGTTTTAACTTATTTCTGTAGTTTGGAAATAACATTATCTACATTGATCCTAATTGAAAAATTCTTTCTTTTCCCCATTCTAAACATCTAGGTCTTCATTTACTATTTTTGGACTAAAAGCTGAATCGGCCATATGGAAGCACAAAAGAAGCTCACAAGTTGGCTCAAGAAAACTGTTTCCAGTTCTTCCTAGTTTTGGTGTGGGATCCATACCTCATCCATTGTGGGCCCAAATCTTGCAACATTCGGTGGGGGGACGCGCAAGTAGTTTTGGAGCATCTTTTATGAAGTAAGCACCGCGGGATTCGTCCGTTTGTGGGTCCATTAGAGCTGCCTAATCTGGGGTTTGACGTTTTGGAGATTCTGACTTGATAGAATAAATGATCAGAGTAAAATGGCCATAACTCTCGAAATACCTGTCCAAATCCGCTGAGATTTTTAGGGGACACGGACAAGACAATTATGAACAACATTGAAGAAGGTAGCAACGCATGAAGAGGTCATTTATTGGGTCCAAAACGCGACAACATTCAGAGGACAGAAATGTGGCTATAAAAGGAGGAGAGCTCCTCCTCCTCAACATATCCCATTCTCCATCCCATTCATTCTGGGATACCAAGGAGAAGAACTTCTCAATTTTTTATTTTATTTATTTTATTTTAAAATGTCTCTCCTCTCCTGCATTATCTCGCTTACCCAATACATGGAGGGGTAGTTTTATTTGAGTGACCGGAAAGAGGGGAGGCTGGACCTATGTGTTGTGCTTGAGTTTTGTGCTTGAAATGAATAAAATTTGTTCTTGTTTCTTCTTTCGGTTACAATTCATAATTCAGTATTAAATTCCGAATGCAGTTGTGTTAAGGTTGTTATTCTGAAATTATAAATTTCTTTGGTCGATGATCGCATCTCCCTCTACCCAATTCCAATCTGTATACGGTGGAACATGATTAGGGTTGGGTGGTGATTGCTTGACGGTTGTCAAGCACGTGTGTAGGATTGTATATCGAATTATTGGTTTATTAGTGAAAAAAAATTCTAGGTCTGGGATTGCTCTAATTAATCAAGAGACCTTCTACCACCCTAAACACATTGGAAGAAGGATAGACCAATCTAAGGTTTTAGAAAGGAAAATTCTCATCACATCTCTCTTACCAGTTTAAGGAAGAAGAAGAAGAGATAAAATTTGGAAACCATGATGGCACAACACTAAGTCTAGCCAAACCGAATCCGATAACCGTCTTTATAATTTGTTAAAATCAATCAATTTCTGTTTTTTTCTCTCATAGTCATTCAAATTAATTAAAACCAATCTTTTTATGAAAACCAACAAAAAGTGACAACCTTGTTTTGTGTGCACTCCTCTTAGAAAGACTACCTAGGATCAACTGCTATACTATACTTAGGTAAATAAAATATTGTTTTGCCACACCCCATGACAGGCGTGCGTCAGGGACATAAAAATTTACTTTTGGAATTTTCTAATAAATTTAACATTTTAATGAATAGTGGAAAATACTGGATTTATTTCAAAACTACATTTTTGTCTAATATATTTATATAGTTAGATTTTCCTTTTAATTAGTTTAACAGTATAATTGAATTATGTTTTTATAATTTAATGAAATTATTATCATTTTATGTAATTTCACATTTTAATTGGATAAAAACATATGTCATTCTTTTGATAGTTTTTACTTCTTAAAAACATGTTTTCTGGTTTTAACAGTGTGAATTAATTTTAAATTAATTTTTTTCCAATTCTGTGGTATTAATTTGGAAAATTGGATTCCATATTTTGACGCATAATTTCTAAATTATGTAAGTATCTACTTTTTGTCTTTGAACATTATGAATTTTCAATTCAGTAATAATTTTTAATTACCATGGTTAAAGGGTAAATCAGGTAAACAAGGGTAAGAAAAAATATTATAATAATATAAATCTACCCAAAAACATGTCTTAATGATATTTTATGATATATGTCCAACCATGATCATCCTTAGGATAATAGTTTGGAATTTGTGAGCCACTTGGGTTTGAAAATGATATTTTATAATATTCAATTTAAAGAAAAGAGAAATATATCATAAACATGTATATCCGAACTAGAAAATCATAGTTTGGTTTATATAAATGATCTATTCGACTATAAATAGATGTTATAAAGATAATAATATTTCATAAATCATGGTATTTTATTTATTATTGTCTAGACATTAAATAAAGAAATTTATTTGTGACATAATGACAATGCGGTGATTACCTTATTAATAAATGATTCAAATATATGATATTATGAATATTAAATTAAATGTAATTTGGACATTTTGATACCATACACGATTTTTTTGGATGACATTGACATGTGAGGTATGAGTTTATTCCTTTGGTTCTAGAGAATCAAGTTTTTATGACTTTAACAAAAATCAATTACTAAATAGTGTCACAATTGACATAAATGAGTTTTTTAAATAATAAATTTGTATTAAATTCTATAATAGTCATAAAAATCTAATATTTGAAAAAACGACTTATGTAATGTTAAAAATATCATTAATTATCCACCTTAGGTCTGATTGACATTTTATACTAAATATAGTAACCATATATTATGAAGATACCAGAATACATGGTGAGAGTTAATGTTTTTAACTTAGGGTTAAAGCTAAAAGATAAGGTTAATTTGGTGACCTCAAATTTTCTAAAACCTATTTTTAAGATTATTTGGGCCCATAAACATCTGATACTTTATATTTATCACTTTGGAACTATTATAATTAGAAAAAAAATGTATAATAAAATAATATTTCAAGACATTCTTAAAGTGCCCATCCTCCCTCTTATAAAAATCCACCACCTCTACCCACTTACTCACACCTCTCAAGCCCATTTTCTTGTCCAATGTATTCTAAAATAAGTTCCAAACATCCCTCTATTCCTCTTAGAGGCTACACTTTGGGAATAAATCTATTCTAAAGAGACCTTAAGAAAAATCAAAAGAAGATACTAAAAAAAGAGGTATTTGTTTTTTTACATCTTTCAAAATTATTTTCTTATTATTCTTCCTATTATTATGTAGTTTCCATAATAAAGGAATAAATATAGAATAATAAGCATCTGATAATTTATTATAATTATGGTACAACCTTATACCTTATTTTATCTATCATACGAAAAATAATAACACTATGTGTGTGTATGTACAGTTTACCGTCTCCACGCCGTAGCGTAATTTGTTATTCAAAAATACTTAATTTTTATGGGTATGATGATGAGTATAATGGATTTAAATAATGAATAAAAAATGATAAGTTTTCTCTATAATTAATATACAATCCAATTATATACCTTTTAACCATTAACTGAATGATATAGTTACTAGTGCCTACGTATGACCTACCATCTCCACGATGCGATGCGATTAATTCTACATGATATTCACTAAAACATGATTATATACATGAATGGAATTAATAAATATGATATATATTATATTTATGTAGACTATATGCTTTGATATTTTATATTTACAACATACCTTTATGCTTTCCATAATGTGTAAATATGATAATTTCATTTGGGGAAGTGTGGACTACTGCCCCCTCAAAGTGATATGAGTCATTCATGACATACATGAAACATATAAAGGATGAATATAATGAATATATGTAACATATATAATATATAAATTATACTATAATTATAATATTCTTTTGTATCATTTAATTTTCATTCCATTAAGATGAAAAATATATGAAAGTAGCGTTCTTGCGAACGTATGACCTACCGTCTCCATGAACATAGCATTTCATTTAGTTTCTACAAGTGTTATGGACTATTATAAATACATATATTCTTCATATATATGATATTAAAATGATGAATAATATTCTGGAGATGATGAAATTTTTACCACATTGACAATTTACAACAAACAAGTTCATTTTCAACTCAAGTACCAAATATCGACAAAATAACCAATTTTCACTTAAATTATTATGTAATTTTTATAACATGGTAATAAGTGATATTAAAGTAATAATATACTTGAAATCTATTCTAAATCAAGTATAAATTAACCTATGTTTATAATTCAAGAATATAAATAATGAATGAGATAATTCAGATTTGAGGCAAGGGAAATCATAACTTAATCTTGATGTATTGAGTTAAATATACATGTCATTGGTTTTGTTTATCCAAGAATATGTGTGAATGAACTCCGATTTTTTAAACTAAATCCACTTATATTGGTTGTATTTATATTTTTCAAACATATTTATGTCATTTATTTTTCCTTAATCTAATGACATAATCATTGTAAAATACATCGTCTCAATCTTATTTCATAGAGACGTATTTTGATTTATATATGAGTTTATTTTATACGATATATAATTATACCCTTTTTATTTTAATTTAATTCAATTTTTTTCAAAATAAATCGTTTTCTATGAAGAATTTTACAAAAAAAGGAGTGTTTTTTTAACATGCACGACGACAACGACCTTTCCACCACCATGAGCATTATTTGATATCTGGATTCCTATACAATCCATATTGTTTTTAAAAAATAAAATTAAATACCATATTCTTTTTTAGTTATTTTTGGTATTGAAAATCATTTTGAGAATGGATTGATTATATCAATATCTTGAAATGATGTCTTATGATTGCAATGTGGAAAACCTATTTTTCCTTTATGCTTGTTCATTTGTTATGATTATGTGATGGTTTTTAGGAATTTATTATATATATGAGTGGTTATGTGAAAAACCAAGTGTGGGTGAGCCCATGATATATCTCTAATTGATTGGGAAATGTGATGCAGGAAAACATTATGGTTTATCTTAAGAGATTTAGGGAAAATATTCTGATGGGTATTCCAAATGTAACCGTGAAAGTTACTCCCTACGTGGATGTGAAAGGTGAAATATAAGTATGTTATGGATTCCACATGTTACCATTATGATTTATGATTTCTATGAGTTATTAATAAATGATATTATTTCATTATTTATGTTAATTATGTTGTGTTTTATGAGTAAAAAGTATGATTTCATTAATTTATATGTATTCCTGGACTAATGTTTTTTTCCTTATTTTATAACCCTTACTAAGATTTTTTTTATCATCCCATGTTTCTGAAATATTATTCAAAGGGTATAAGGAAGGGTTAGAAAAAGGAATAATTCATGAATATTTTTATCAAGAAAATAATTCTTGTTTTTTAAGATGTTTTATTGTTATGAAAAAAATTGGATGGAGTATAAGTATCTACTTTGTAATATTTGAGATGTAATGTAACCATCATATATTAATTCCTTAAAACTATAAAACTGAAAAGATCCTCAATGTGATAGATAATAAATTCTTGATCAAAAATCAATATTATGTAATGTTCAAGGCTGGGGCCTTATGTTGGGGAGTTAAAGAAATCCTATGACAAATCAAGTTGTGTTATGTGTTAAATTAAATTAAATTTATTATTTTTTATATAGGATATGATCCATTGAATAGAAAAAAAAGGTTTAGAGGCTCATTGATAAGATTTTGGGATAGAAAAAAACATTTATAGGTCCACTACTTAGCTGGTAGAAAATTCAATGTCCTGGGAAGTCTTCTTGGACCCACCAGATAGCGGGTTGTGTTCCATGTCTAATTGGTAGGCCGATGTGTAGTTTTTAATGGGGGTAAAATATTTCTTTTCACCCATAACACATTTTCACCCCCTCCAATCCATAGAATCTTGACATGAATTTTTTATGTTAGATGATTTTTAGAGAATGAATTCTCTCTCCACACATCATCTCAACACTTTTTTGACCACAGATCACTATGTTTGTTCTCTATATGTGATGTCTAACACTGTTTGATATTTTAAACATGATTTATCTTCTATTTATTTTTTTAACCCCGATTCTTTAAATTTGGGTATGTTTTTATGGATTATGTGTGATAGGATATCTGTGGACCACAATTTTTCTTTTTTTATTCTCTCCACCCATAAGTTATGATATCCCTGACCATTTTATATATTTTTAATAAATATTCATGTATATCTTGTGTGTTGGTGTGTGGGTATCCCATGAGGTTCTTGAATATGTTTCTCGGGCTTTTGGTTAGGCTTGTTCAGGTATAGTAGACCCTTTTGAGGTGTTGTGTCGAGTAATTATTGTTGGGGATGGAAAATTATTCATGGAATTTTATTTGACATGTGTGTTGTCCACTAGAAAAAATGATCCTACGGGAGCTGTTCAGGCTATGTAGAGGTTGTTTAAGACCAAATAGATAATGGATGAGATGATATTTTTTTAAAAAATTTACATTATCATAAAAACATTGTTTGTCTTTGTTCTAGTGTAGGCCACCCATGAACCATCATAATGGACTGGGGTGAGGCATGTCCATCCCAAGAAACTTTGAGATGGTTGCGAGTAACCTATTGAGCTTCCCAAGAACCTTTGGGATGGGCACTGTTGATGTGGTAGACCTCACAAGAACCTTTAGGATGGATCACAATGACATGGTTGAACACCCAAGAACCTTTACGATGGGTAATGGTAGGATTGTTCCCATGACCCATGGGACCTGAGAGGGATTGGGATTATGCTTAACATTAGAATTATCAACAAACAATTCATACAAAATTTATCTAGGGTGGGTAAAGATGCATTTCATGTAATCATTGTTGCAAAATTAAGTCCCAAATAGATTATGCATTATTTCTATAATTATTTTATATTGACATGTCCATCCTTGTATTGTTGTAGAACTTATGTTACAGTCATTTTTGTGGTATAATACTAAGATTATTCCCACACCATAGTTGAGACTCTTAATGCACATGATGATTTCATGATAAGGGATCCATCTATGGGAAGGGCCCCCATGACTGATTTATAAATATGTATAGGTGGATGAGATTAAGGGAACACATTGACATACTCTGGTAGTAAAAACAATTCTATTATTTTATTTCTTATATTACTTTTTATACATTTTTCCACCACTTCTGTGAATCCTATTTTAATACTTTGTATGACTTTGTATATTTTATTAAATTCTGTTATCACATGTTTTATTGGTGTAGTTTATTATATTTAGTGATTCATTATTATATTATTCCTTTGGTTATTGATTATGCTATATATGATTACTAAGATATTCATAGATATTTATGTCATGGTGTTCCTATTTTTTATATAGGTCCTCACTGTTAGTCAGTGACCTCTTGTTTATGAGGAGGCGTGAATGAGGTCATGGGACACATCAGCCCAAACCTAGTGATTTAGGTCGGGATGTTACATGTGGCGTTAGTATGGTGATTAGGCAAGATTGGGCTTGGTGTATAGGTATATGGAATTGGATAAAACAAATTCTTTAAACTATTTTGGTTTGGTTTAATGGGTGAAATTTGGTTTGAAAATTTAAAAAAAGAAAAAAGGTTACTTCAATCCACGCCCCAAAGGAAACCAGATGAAAAACCCAGTATTATTTTTTGTTTTTTAGTTTTATATAAGGCTTTGTCCAGATAGTTTTTCATATCCATAGTTCTTCCAATCTCATCAATTTATTTATTCTTCTATTATAAAACAACATTTAATTGAGGTGTTTATGGTGTATTTAACTAATTTTTAATTCTGCGTTTTTAATGATAGATTTCAAATTCATCACATGTATATTCTTTTCCATTATGAAATCATAATTATTTAATGAATAATTTAACTATTTTTAACCTTTCTCCCAAAAATCTAAAACATCTCATAGGATTATAAATTTTTCTTGAAGAGCGTAACATTATATTTTTCGAGTATAATCATTAATTAATATTTTGAAATTTTAATCCAAACATTTGTGTTTTCCCTAATGGTACTGCACAAATCCTTGTGAATAAGTTCCATTAGTATGGAAGAATTAATGAAAACCCCATTGTGGGATTTATGTAGCATATTTGTTATCAATTTTCAAATAATAATAATATTATTTTATGATTTTAATTATGGAATATTTCTCACTAAATCATGTTTAGGAATTTTTAGAAGGAAAATTTTTCAAAGGTGAACAATGCTTCTTTGTCATGGAATACTCACCTATTTCATACTCAAATAAAATAAATTGAACAGATCACCAATGTAAATTTGGTTACCATTAATTTATTTTCTTATGTAGTGATCCTTATATGATTTAATATTTCAATGAAAAATTAGATCTTTTTGAAAACAACCTCATTATCATTTAAAATCTATATAACAACACTCTTTATATTATTATCCATCAATTAATAATACAACACATCATTTAATTTCATATTTTTAATCTTCAATATATTTTAACCCAATCCCCATGATTTTTAAAGAAAATAATTTACCAAAGGTCAATGACCCCCCATCATGATTTTAATATTTTTCTAAATATTAAAATCACATTTCATTTGGAAAGAACATCATCTATCAAGAACAAAAGAATTACTTTTTTTCTATTTATCAATGTAATTACCTTTATGAATTCATTTCCTTAATTCGGCTTCAAATACCCCTTACTTTCCCAACATATGTGAATTTTCCTATAAATATTTTACTATGTTTTATTTTTTTCGTACCCTACTACTCCGATCATCTAGATATATCCTAATGGTACTAAAATGTATTATGTAAAGGATAACAAGAAGTATTTTTCTTTCCAAAATATCACCTCTAAAAACAAGTGTTCATCTACTATGAATGAATCTCCCTGAAAAAATACGTCATTCAAAGTGGTGATATATTATACTAGTATGTGATGAACTTCTGATCAAACAATCCACATCACTAATAATATCATTTTAATCATTATCTTATTAGATGATATATTTTTTAAAATAATATATAGTATTTGGTTCTTTCATACTCTTTGGGGTTGTGTTTTTTTCTTCTTGGGAGTCACTAGCCTTATTGATTTCTGCATTTCACTTACTAAGATAAGTTAAAGCTTATCCTCATTTTCTAGGTTCTTCAATTCAATTTATTTCTATTTTTTACACTTATAGTCAGTGAAAATAGACTTATAATCTGATTCATCTGGTATAATTTGTACAAGATCTTTTGAACAAGTTCTCTTAGATGATTTATTAGATTTTCACTGACATAAATATAATTTTTTAAAACCTCATTAAAATTATTTTCAACATTATACACATTATAAAACATTGAATATATTTGGATAATTATTATTTTTAAAAATAAAATATACCTCTATGAGCCTCTATCATCATCATATGTTCAACATCATTCAACCTTAGTTTTTTATCTAATTAAAGAGGATACATTGTTCTTTTCAGAATTATTTTTCTCTTTAATCACTTTCTTGTTTTCATTAACCATAATATTATTTTTTATTTATGATGATATTATTCTTTTGAAAATATTTAAGACAATATTTTAATATGTGTTCTATTTCAATTATTTTAGAATCATCTTTATTACTACTTGATGTATGAGATCATTTTTTTATCATGATTCTGGAAATTTTTATTTTTATTACTAGATTCACATTTAGATTCATTTCTAGATGACTAAACATTACCTTAATCATTATTCATCTGATGTCTTATCTTATATCCAAAAAATATAATCATACATATTTTATCTTTTGATGACCACTTTTATCTTTTATCTCATTTATTTTTATATTGTTTCACATCTTATTTAGATTAAAAATATGCTCAATTATTATATAATAGTTAAATTGAAAATTCCCACTATTGTTAAATTTTTACAATCTATGTGGTTACAAGCCTTTATTTCTAATCTTTCCCTTCTTTAAATTCATTAAAATAAGGGTAATAATTAATTGAATGTGTATACCATCCCTTTTATTTTTATATTCACTTGAATAAAGATCATAAACATAATCTCTGATTTTAATGATTCTAAAGACGAAAAAGACCCTTTCATATTTATTCTTATTTTTAAAGTAAATATGTTTTTGTCATCTTATATAATAGAATAATATTATGAAATTTATTAAGTGAGATTTATTATCTATCTTTAAGCGTTGAGATCTTGGCATCAAACCCATCAACAAATTTTATCACAATCTTCCTAAAAATGATAAAATCCTTAACATATTCAACAAATCATCAGTTAATGCTTATAATTTCATAAACACTTATAATTTAATCATCTTTTTTTATTTTTTTATTCATACTAATGTATTTATATATCAATCTCCAAATTTTTAATTTTACCTCTTTAAAATTTTAATTGCTTCATAGCAACATTAGTGCTTATCAGATAATTCATTGGATGGTTGAAGGAACACCATATTTTCATATTCATTTTCTATTAAAGAAATTAGAATAAATTTTATTTCCTTTCCATCAACCTCTATATTTAATTTCCTTGTAAATTTAATTATTGAATTCCCTTCAATGGGTGGAAAACCAACAACTCCCATATCACTAACCCCGAAAAAAATGGATAAAATATATAGAAACACTATATTATTCAATGTAGGATAATTTTCCCACAATTTGTATACACACACATTATTTTAATAGAATTTATATTTTTCGTCGTAATCACTTGAGTGGGTTGCACAGAAGAAACATTTCACTGATATTAGTTGAAGTGAATATAATCCAATTACTCATCTAAGAAGTGGGGGTAAATGAATGAATACTGAATTTTAAAATTTCATTCTATGTAAAATCCACATTCACAACATATTAATGTCTTCTTTAATCAAACATGAATTCAATGTCTCAATCCCACATGAAAAAATAAAAATAACGAAGTGAGTAATTTTACAAGGTTTATCTCCATCACGGAAGGCGTATTCTTTACCAAAATTATGTATTCCCCCAAGCCATGGATTAATATATATAATCACATGTTAATTATTATTGTATGTATGAGTATATCATTATAATATCCCTCTATATAGTCCCACTAGATTATATTGAATGTCTTATTTCTAATTTATTTGATATTAAAGAGATTTAATTCATATGAAAATAATGATTTCTTTCAATATTTAATGCATGCATATTTATTTCTCATTATAAAATTTTTTATTACACACATTAACTGAGAATAACTTCCATTTTGAATCTATATGTAGGAAAATTATAGTCCGTATAAAGATTACATTTATATAAAAGAAAACTAATTTCAAATTATGTGAATTAAATATGATATTTCCACTAAATTTCTTTTATATAATGGTTCACATGATGGTTCACTCTATTATAGATATTTTACTATATAGTCATATGGATGTGCACCATTAAAATATATATAAAAATATTAAAATATTTCACCACAAATAAAATTCATCTATAAGGTTATATTATAGTCATATATTATTAAGGATTTTTTTAATTTATATATAGACCATTTTCATTATGTGGATAACAATGACCTTTAAAAATCTCATCATGGAAGGTAAATTATGGATGATAAAATTTCTAGAAGATAGGTTGGTAGAATTACCATTATAGATTTGGGGAGGGACCAAGTTCACATTTTATATAACAATATAGAGGATGTTCCATATATTGAAACTCAAAATAAATGTATTATGTATTTGAATCCAATATGGGTTGAAACATTAATATCAAATATACCAAATCATGAATTTATGTGATGGTTTTGTGAACATATTTTAAATGGTTATCTATAAATTTGAATTAAATTCCAAAATATCTTCTATAAAAATCTATAAGTCCCAGAGTACATGTATTATATTACTATAGTAATATAATTAACATTTATTAATTTTATATAAATAAAAATTTGAAATGCAGTATGTTGAAAAATAATTATGTTACCTTTGTGATGAAAGAGATACATGTATCTAGTAGTAAATATGAAAATAAAATTTACAAAAAATATATCATTGTTTGGAATCATTGAAAAAAAATTGGAGTTAGAACATACATCATTCTTTGTATTGATATTTTTATGAAAACATGGTAATTATATGTGTACTAAACATTGATGAATTTGGATTCATGAATGTTAATTTATTTAAGGAAGGGTACAAGGATAAACCATTTATAAAGTAATCGTTGGAGGTATATGTATTTTATGACCTTAATCCCATAAACAAAAATAAGTAAATTATTCTAATGTTGACTAAAACCATTGAAGGGTCAGGTGATTATTACATTGATGAAGGGGATTTTATTGGGTTAACTGAATCATTTCATAGTGGTCTTAATGTAGACAGTTTCTTAGATTTCAGAAGGGTCTACATGGAGGGATTTTGATACTCGATAAAGGGTCCAAATCCCTACATCCTTTAAAGAAGAAAATTGTTAAATGAATAAGTAAAATTTATTTTATTTTTATATATACAATATGTTTCCTTATAATATTTTTTGTTCAAAATTGTATTTTGAATACTAATTTAATTGTTTACCTACTTATGAAAATAATGGATTCTGCCCCGCTGATGGTACTGGTGTATTGAAACTACATATTGGACATATTTAAATTGGGAAAATGTTATAAGGGAGAATTTTTTATTTAGGAGAGAGAAAATATTAATACAAGTAAATGGGAAATATATTTGAAAAAATATCCGAGTGGTGGACCATAAAAGTTTTAGTAAAAATTAAAAATGTGATAAGTTATGGTTGAAAAATTATTATTGGATGTAATGGATGAGGTCAACTTATTGAACCCAAAAAGTCCATTTTCAATAGTTAACTTGGGGTAATTACACAAATGAACTCAATGAATGATTTAGAAATGAGACACAATGTTATATTGGTACTGGAGACAATAATTTGAGATGAAATTATAGAAATAATATGAATACTTTCTCTGTTTTTGTAATAAATAAATTATGTAAATATTGATTTAATATTCAATAACCCTTGAAATATACACTTGTATTATAATATTTTCAATTGAAATGTATAGTAATATTTATTAGAAAAGATCTTATAGAATCTTGGAAACATCTTATGAATAATCATATTAGTGAAACTGAGTGGAAAGTAAAACCCTACACATGAGTTAAATATTCATACATCAGAGTCTATGTAACTTAATATAGTTGTTTGGCCATTGGGAGGAGGAATCATTTAGAGAATTTTGAATTTGGTATTATCTTTTTTCAAATTGAAAATATTAATCTCATGGATTTATGATTATAAAATTATAAATAGAAAAAGTATATTAAATAAACAGAATGAAACGAAACCTTAATACCCCTTCTATAATGAATTTATAAGGTATGATTCATTTGATAAAAAATATGTATTTTAAAAAATAAAATACAACTTTTATGTGATATGAAAACATATTATAAATATTTTCAATTATTTATATGAATATTTATGAATCAAAATATGAATCTACATATATACCACATCATGTATTGTGTATTAAGTCCCATGTAAATAAAAAGGGGAAAATAATAGATGAAAAAACTCATAATGTTTTGTAATTTGGTATATGTATAGGATAATAGAATTTATTTGTCAATTAAAATTTCATTAAATAATATTGAATACATACCCATGGTTTTTAATAAGTTAAAATATAAGAATAATCATCTACTATAACAAATTAGTTTACTATATTTGGTGGATATAAATCATCTATAATATTGTGGCCATTCTTGAGGTGTATTTTTAAGAGTCACCCGAAAAATACATTGAAAATAAAAAGAAATTGGGGGGTAAAAATGATTAAATGAATAATATATAGGCATAAATATACTCACTAATAGAAAAAGTTAGATAGATGTTAGATTTGATAAGATGGTTTCCTTGATGGGATCAAAGAGGGAAAATAAAAATAATAAAAAAACGTATCCTGATGAGCCACACCCTCTAGGTTTTGAGTCAAGCCACTATATTCAAAGGACTATCTTACCTATGGTAATTTATTCATTTGTTATTTTTATAATAAATATGTGTCAAACAACTAATGATACCTTTTTCATAGTAAAATTAATTATGGAGAAATTAATTTGGATTTATATCTATCCACAACCACACATCTCATTATTTTTAGAGGTACAATGTATAATTTATAAGGTAGTATTCCAAAAAATAAAATGATTCCAATAGATCATGTGAGAGTATGGATTTACATAGCTCATGAGGGAAGCACTAAGTAATATGTTTCCCTTAATATTCACATGGTCAAAATTCCTATTGAAACTTTAGTAACATGACTATTTAAACTTTTAATCAAATGTATTGATAATAAGGTATTTTTTTCAAATTAATTTAATATTTAAAACATTTAATTATATATGAAAACGTTTTGAAATATGTAATTTTATTATAAAAAGATAAATAGATGTCGAAATAGAAGGTTACGTTAAGAAAATCTAATGGTTAACTAATAGGTCAGAATGACTTTCTTAGAGTAACTTCATCCAACAAATTTCACATATGCATTTATGAATTTATCAGTTCATACAGATAAAAAGTTCCATGTTAAAAATATAGAAAACATTTAATATAATGATACTATACAAGGAGATTAAGTAACTGATATTATTTTAACTATGAATTTCAATGATATTCTCAAGCATGAATGCTTGGGAGCATTAGATGTGAATGCATATATAAGGAAAATTTTCAAATTTACTTTTTTCCACTAACTGTTCAACTATATTAGTTAAATATTATTACTATTTATATATTCTATAATTTATTATATCATAATAATGTATATTAATGACCATAGAATGAAAACTATAGAGTTATTAGTCCCCTTTTCACTATTATATAAAAACCATCAATGGAATAAAGTTCAAAATTTATTAACAACACAACAAATACCTGCTTCATTCAAGAATAAAATAAAAAATGATTGGAAATTTTTAATACTAAATTCTAAGGTTTATAACTATATACTATAATCATATAAAAATATATTTTTCGATTTATTATTCATTTTTTAAGAATCAATATATACTAACTACAATAAATTTAGATTCTCCAAATATAAATTTTTTAGATTAAATGAACATATATATGTTTAATAAATATTTCAAGATACATGTTATGAATTTTTTAATATAATAAATTCAATATGTAACATGTAAACATAAAATTATATGTTATATATTATGTTTTACTAATCATTTTGTTATAAAAGGGAAGTTTATTTTATTATTAACACCATGTTATGAGAATAACTAATGTGAAAACGAAACAATGTATTTCTACATCTGGATAATTATAAATGTATATATAAAACAATTTTTCTATAAAAAATATATTATAATAAATTATATTTTTTTCACATCCACATTAGGTTGGAAATAAATTAATCGCCTCTATTATTCTTACAAAAAAAATTTATGATTGATATCATATTACATCAAGAAAGCTAGCATCCCAACATAGGTATTTACGAAAACAATTAAAATTTTATTTATAATACATGTTAACTATTTATTTATGAATATTTTTTCATTACTATGAAGACATTAAATATTCCATCTATTCTAATGAGGAAACCAATTTGTTTTTGGATAAATGAGAATCGTACATGGTTTTTGAATACTTATAGTAATACTGAAGATGTGGTTTCTAATCACCTTTGAATTTTTTATTATTTCACAAATATCTTGGAGAGGTGGTTTATGTTAAAGATATTTATTTAATTTTATTATATCATTATGTTGGGATTATAGAGAGAGTCTTTAAAATCAATTTTTTTCATCTTTGTATGGATAAATAAAAAGATTATTGTTATAATAGTGGATTATATACCAATGTTATGAATGTTGGATTTAGAGTCAATGTTATTTTAAAATTTTGATCATTTTTTATATTTAGATGCATTTCTATAATATAATTGGGAAATTAATGAAAATTTATATCATATTTTTTCAAACTGGATGGATAAAATAGGGAATTACTTTAAAGTTCAATATGTTCATAAGAATCCTTTGAAATTAAATAGTATATTTTATTGGTTTTTTATTAATCTAAAAATTCTATTGGTAGTGAGGGTTTCCATTTTACAACATACTTTGAAGAAAAAATAATAGTAGTATAAATGAAAATTCAAAGATACATATTAATATGTTTAAGATTATAAATAAATTTGTTGTAGGGACATCAGTTGTGGCTCCAATTGACGATAAGATGACTAAGACTAGATTAATATAGTTTGGGCATGTCTAAAGAAGAAATATGTACTCACCAGTTAATAGGGAATTCATAATGAATAATTAACATATTAACATGGGTATAAGTATTCATAAAATTAAATATTAGGTTAAAAATTCAATACTGACTCAAAACTTAGAAAAAACACACAAATCCCTTTTGTACTTTGTAAAAATATTTTGATTCACTTTTTTTATAGGAGTTAATCACATTTCAATTTGACACATGATGTGGATGGTGTGACTCAAAGTATATTTTTTGGTTTAAAAGTAAAATTTTAATTCAAAAAGTACATAAAATAAAAAAACCAAGAAAAAATACTTTTCTAATCTTAATTATTATTTCCTATAGATTTATAATTAACCTTTTACTTGTAGAGGTTTATTTTACATCAATCCTTCACACGTTATTGCTGGTAGAATTGAAAGTACATGTTTTGAGGTTTAAAGTGAAATTAACGTTCAAAAGACATGTCAAATATTCAAAACCAATCAAAAAAATTCATATTATCACAATACATTTGAAAAAAGGTCGATATTTCATTATTGATGTGTAAGAATTAATCAAACATCATTACAACACATGGTGTGGTTGATTTGGATGATAAAGTGTTATTGCATTTAAAAGATACTAATTATTTTGATATGTATTTCAAACACTAAAAGATAATAGAAACTCAAATTGTGTTGATACTATATGAAAAATATTTTTAATTCATTTTAAGACATGTTACTTTTAACCTCACATCAATATGATAATTTTAAGGTAGGTATGAGAGAATGTTCTTATTTTGAATTAAATGTGATAATTTATTTTAAAACACACATATCTTACCCAAAAATAATATAATAAACTTGGATTGGCATAATAATACATGAAAATTATCATTTATTCATTTTGGATATATTGGAATGAACCATTCATCAATCTGATATGTGGTTTTACCAGTATAACTAAAAGTATTTGTTTTCAATTTAATACTTCCATGTTTTAAAATCTATTTAATAAAGTTAAAATAAATAAAATTTGATTTTATTTTCATGATAATTTAATAAATTTATCTATTAACAGTTTTCTTGAATTTACTAATTAACCACCCCTAAATCTTATCAATGGTGTGGCAAGAAAGATTCAATGTGAACCTCATAATCAAAAAAGTGAAAAACTTCTTGGATTTAATTATTACTTTGTAACATATTTTTATGCAAAATTTTACCATTTTAATTTATATATTATTCAAAAAAGTGAAAACCTGCTTGTATTTTTTTATAGATATATACTTATTTTCATTGATATGGGGGTGTTGAGTTTGAAACATGGAAGTGAGATGGGGCCCTATAGGAAGTATAACTGAAGAAAAGAAAAATAGAGACCCAATTGGTCTCCAAAGACGTGGAAAGATTTTCATTTAGTTTGAAAATGTTAATTTCTGTAACAAATTGTACATATCAATATAGTTGTAAGGTATGAATTTTTTTAATTTAATAAATTAATAATTAAATTTAGTATTGTATAAATTTATTTTTTATTTATTTTGGATTTAATTATTTAGCTTGTACTTTTTAATGTTCATGAGGTATCACATTGCTACAACTAAGGACTTTTATAATTTCTAAACCTATCAATGATACAATATTAATTTTATTAGTGCTGATAAAAACCTATTTTCTGAGCATTTAAAATATCCAAACATTTTAACATTATTAATGAACATAACATGCGATGATAAATGAGGAATTTTTCACTTTTTTGGGTGAGTGTTTTCATGTAAACTAGTTGAATGGACATATTTCATATCTGTCTTAGCATAAATTCACTGATATTTATATATATGCGCGTGTTTATAGTATATTTACACACATAAATTAATATTATTGTGGGTATTTGTGGGTGTGAGTGAAAATTGAATATATATTTACAAGAAAATATTCTTGTATTATATATTATGTTTTTAATTAAATAAAAAAAAGAAAAATACAAAACATAAATACAACCCAAAAATAAAAAATATGTATAACCTAATAACAGAATATATATTTCCCACATAACCCCAAAAAACATATATACAACCCATAAAATAGAATATATATAACCAAAAAATTTAATATATAATATGTATAACATAAAACACAGATCATATATAAGTTTTATCATTCTATATTAGGATAACCTATTGTTGTACCAGAGTAGAGAAACCATAATGATCAATACATGTTCTTGATTAACATTTTTTGGAACCAAGTTTCTAGGGATTCAATATAAAATATCAGAAATGATTTTTCCCAATAAAAATGTAATTTATATGAAATATAATCCAAACATATAGAATTAATTTATCATAAATTATACATAATCATAGTAAAGGATTTGGGGCACAAACAAAGTGGTGGATTAGAGTATATTTTTTTTGGTTTTTATTGATTTTATCATATAAATTTGTGGAAATTGATGAATGAAACCCTAAAATATCATAGATATTATCTTTAAAATTTATTTTAAAATTATGGTGAACCAATAATATACTTAAAAAAAATTTATACTCTCAATCAGTTTTATTTTCAACAATTAATTTATTGTCATTTTGTGGATAATCAAAGAGAGTATTTCTCTTGCTTCAACAAATTTTGATCTATGAATATTTAAATAATGTTCTTATTATTTAGATTGCTATTGTACAATATCATAGTGTTTAATATTTTATTCCCTTAATCACAATAGGTAGTTATACTATTCTCTATATATTCTTGAGTGGAAGTATATTCGAATAAATATCTATAGGGATTTATATAATTATAGAGAGTTTTTTTGTTGTGCACAACATGTCTCTTTTTTTACATCAGAATTGAGATAATTGGGATTTTATACTTATTTTTAAATTAATTGATATTTTCATAATGATACACTATCATTTCATTTGTCATAATTAATAACCATGTTAAATAATAATAACATTAGTAATATTATTTCTGTGACATATGGTTATATAAATATAACTATTTAAATATGAAATAAATATTTTTATAGAAGAAATTAAATTTATTTTTCATTCCATTAGACCATTATCATAGACCAATAATCCTCTTTAAAATTTTCAAAACCATTAGAAAGAAAATATGTATTCAAATAAATTTTATTCATTAAATTAATAATGAAGTATAATAATCCATAAAATCATGATTAATTAAATATTTAAATATTTATTTAACTAAATGAATATTTATATTAATGTAATAACTAATTTGGTGAAAAAATAAATAAATATTTATTAATTATTGAACAATGAACTATTGATAAAATTTATCTCAAAAAATATAAATCTTGAAAATCTAATGTTTATGAAAAAACTTTAATATGAAAAATATTATTGTACATGATGATAATTATATTTATTCTTAATTTTATATTCATCAAAATTTAATGAGATCCTTTATAAAAATATTTTGAGGCCCTCTATGAGTCCTTATTAGTGGAATTTCATGGGATTACCTAAATTCTATAATCATTATCAAACCATAAATCCCCAAGATTTTATATTTAGTTCCTATTAAATATACCTATAGTTTTAGATAGCTCAATTTACTTATAACCTCAAGTACAAATAACCGAACGATATAGCATAAAAGAATAAACCTTTAATTATATTAGAGGGTATAAATATGATTATGTACATTACAAATTATATTTATATTTGTTTCCTGAAATTAAAATTTATTTATGATTTTCTAGGATATAATCATTAATTTTTTAATAAATTCATCTAATGATTAACAGTCACATTTTTGAAAAAAAGTCTTACATAAATGATATGAATTGTTAAATAAGAAATGAAAATTTATCATTATTAAAATATTATTTTAATATAATTTACTATTAACGTATTCATAAATTTCTATACATTATTTATTTAATGTTTTTCATGGAAGATAAAGTCATTTAAAGTTTGAAGGAGTTATTCTTTCATAAAACTATTTTTATTTTTGAAATTTGTTTTTATTATCATAAATTAATAAAGTCATTATTTATTCATGTTTATAATGTAATATATATTTTTTATGTTCAGTTGAATATTTTAACATTAATTTGATAGTTTTTATAAAGAATGAAAGGAATGTTAATTCAATTTTTTGATTAAAAATTCATTTTTCTAAAAATGTATTTTTGTTGTGTTTTTTATGAATATTTTGAAATTATATTTTTAGTATTACAGAAATTTAATTTTAAAAAATGGGTTCCATTTTTATAATCACTATGTTCATAGTTTTTAATGAGGACACTTTCATTTTTGCTCCAAATGAATATTAAAAATACTTAAAATTTGTTACTATGGTTAATGTTAAATTGAGTTTACCAAGTGGTTAATTCACGAGATAAGAGTAATATTGATATATAAACCTGAATAATTCTAAATTAATTTTTATTTTTAGCCTCTATATTTTCATAAATTTTAATCTTTTTCCATTTGGAAGCATTATACAAGATAATCCTTTCTTATTTTATAGATATTTTAGCCACTATTTTTTTCTACATAATCAGGAATAGTTTATTCAAAATTTTTATTTTCTATAAAATAATTTCTTGAATGTTTTGATTATTATTCAATGATTAAATACATACATTTGTACCTTATTTTTAATTTCAATAAAATGTTTCAAAACCAAAAGTTATTTTCATTTTCCGAATGAGAATATTTTTTCCAATTATTTGAACAAAATATTTCTGCACGTCTACTATTTTCTATAAATATTTCTTTAAATGTTTCAATGAATATTGTAAAAGAAAATGTATTTCTAAATTTTTTCAAAATTTATAGATTTTACACAATTCATTTCATGTTGAAAATGATATTTTCCTCAAGAAATAATCCAGTGATATTTTAAGGGAAATTTTCATCTATGATAACATCCTCTGATGTTACTTATGGTATATTTGGTTTGTGATTATATGATACCATCCACATTGTCTCTCTGGATAGTTCTTTTTTATGAGGATGAAACTCATTTTCTTTCCTATTCATTAATCTTTGGAAGAATGATAAATGGTTCCTTGATCTTGTGGCATACATATGAGTGAATTATGATTATGTTATGGGTGGGTAAATTATAGAACTATTATTGTTTGGGTAAATATTAATAATTTATCTACTTAAATGGTATAAGGGAGGTTATCTCTAGCCTAAAATAAGATAATCATGTGGTTATCCCTATACCAAAATATGAACTTTAACATGTGATGAATGTCTTGGTGGGTTACATTGATATAAGATCTCTATGATAATAATTATTCCACACTTTTTTCACACATTTATGACATGATAAAATCATTATGTTATGATTCCATGGATCCTATTATATGGATACTTTATGACTATTGTCTTATAAACAACCAATACATACACCTTGACTCATTATTATGATCTATGAATTAGTGTGTATGATTTTAAAATGATATGCTCTTATTCAATTACAATTTAGTGGTTTTTTTCTTAAATAATCATTTATTAGTCCATTGTTCACCCTTATTTACCATATGATCTCACCCTTTATTATGATTTATTTTCCCTATGATATAAATAATGGTCTTGTGTATGACATGGCTAGTTATGTTCCTAGTTAGAAAAAACCTAGAGGTTGATGATATAGATATTTTATGTAACATTTTTTTAATGTATCGATGTTTTCAAATACACCCATCTTTTAAATTTTTAGTGTGGTTTTTAATTATATGTAATAAAAACTCATATAATAAAATGTAATATTTATCTACGTAATGTTTGGGCCACCTCACTAACAACACGATAGAGATAAAATGGTTAAATAAATTACTAATGTAATGGAAATTAACTTCTTAACAAATATACTATGTAATAAAATATATTTTTGTACCAATATCTCATAAAGATAGATGATCACTTATATCATCACACTATTTGATTGATTTATCATATTTGTAATTTATAAAATAAACTCATCGATGAACTACCATGGCCATGGAACTACTCATATTGTTCTATTTTAGTAAAAGGACTACATATATCTTCTTCCATTAAAATGAAATGGTTAAATCATTTCTTTTATTATATAATTAATTTCATATCACATATGATGAATCCATATATGATACCTCTTCATGGAAGTATTTATTCATTTTTTTATCCACATACCAATGTATGTGATTCTTAAAAAACATTAATATTAATATCATTTTTGTGTAAGGATGAAAATGTTCATAGAGAATAGTACACCATGACACATAAACATGTTATTTTTTAATTTGGTGTGTATTTCGTCCTGAAATCCATCTGTAGATATCACCATGTGATAACTTTTTCAGAAGAAGTTTGAGAAACTTATGTGACTCAAAAACTTAAAAGTTAAAAATTTTATTTATATCAAGTCATAAAGTTGTTATATAGACTAGAATAAACATTTTTACAAACATTTTCATAGAATTTATAGTCCTCATTTTAGTTGAGAACTATTATAACACTTCATTATAGAAAAAATATACATAAATTATCATATTAATGTTATATATAAGAAAAACGGTCATGCGATAATATATTAATTAATATTATAGTAATCCAAATTATAATATAAGTTGTTTCTAGGGAAATTAGTTCAATGAAATCCTACTCTAACTATACTGGACCACTACCTTACAAAATGATATATCTTACTTGTTTAACATACTTTTGATGAGGTATGACTAGATTCAAATCATTACATGTTACTTTTTGGAAGGAATTTTGTTTTTAGTTCCAACTTGACCTCATTTGGAATAAATAATGAGAGGTGATATCTCTGAGAGTTTTAATTTTTTTCACTTTAATTTACCTACCTTTTTCTTAATGGCCCAAAGGCCTTCAATTTTTTTTGATTTTTGATAATACACCTTTCAAGTGGTGAGGTGGAACCCTTACAAGGCCTATATGTGTAAGTATTACATGGCTTATAGGCCTTAGTAGAATTAATTTCCCATAGGCTTCAAACATTACATACAACCCAGCCAAACTACTTAGAATTTCTCCTCCCCAACATCTTCATCGTGAAATCATCTCTCCACCTTCGCATGGCTATTTGGATAGGAATTTATGTGAATGCACAGGCTTGTCCCGATGGAAGGTTCCATACCCTCTCATTCTTGCAATCCATTTAGCTTCTGGTGTGGTGAAATCTCCTTTCTCATCCTCCTTGCAGAGCTTGTTCCTTGTAGGATTTCTGGTTTGTATCTGCACTTAAGGTGACCCGAAGGCCTGGGTGGCCCGAAGGCCTTACAGGACTTAGGGAAAAAATCGGTGGCCCGAAGGCCTAAACAGGGGCATATTCCCGGCTTCATTTACCTAACATCATAGATAATATATATGCGATTATATTACCAAAATACATATTGTGACTCAATTAGTCATTCTGGATAAAATTACATGAAGTAGTATAAATTATTTCTTAAAATACCTCTCATGTTTCATTATAATCTATAATGTACTTAGTTTATACAGATATCACTACCAATGAACTCAACAAGATTATCATGCTAATTTTAATAGGCTCTTTTTAAAAAATATATCAAATTGAACTATCATTAAAATATTTCTATATACCTACATAGACTAAAATTTATATTTCTCCAATTACATGGAATTCATCTTTCATAGATTCTCATGTATTGTATAACAATTATGACTACTATTCCATACTGTTCTCATAGTAATATATCACATTTACTCTCCATAATCAATTTATAGTAAATATAATTTAATTTTAAACATAATAGGATTTTTCATTGATTCAAACATATAATTATAGTTAATTCTATTCATTATATTAATCTAATATTGTTCCTTAACACATCATCATTGTGATATTTTACACAATGTGAAATATGTAATATGTCTTCATTGAATTAATTCTCTAGTCTTTTCTAATATCCAAAATTTTTTGATCAAGGAATATATCTAAATACCTTTATATATCTATCTGAGTGGATTTTTTTTACTTTGAATATGGGATTCAGTTTTAATATATTCTTAGAGAAATTAGTTTCCTCTTATTCTTAATCAAATATAATTGTGAATCTCAACTATATATTTGTGAACATTTTACACTTGGAATACAATATATCTCCCACTTTACTATTTTATAAACTTGGATCAAGTTAAACAATAAAAAAACTATTTTTTATCTTCATCAAAATGAGTATTATATGTTCTTGATTCATCCTTTCATCCATAAATGAGTCCATTCTGACTTCATATCTAATTGGCATTCTTTAGGTTATCAAACCCTTTTAGTGGAATCATATAATCATATCCGATAAGGTTTTCATTAAATAAGTTTGTATTTAAATACATTTTATAAACCTAATTGCTATAAAATGTGTCTACTAAAAGTATAATACTAGTGATTTTGTATTATTACTAGTGAAAATGTTTTACAACCACAACCCAACACACACTAATAATGAGGGGGGGGGGGTGGCTGAAGGATGGTGATTAAGGCGTGTATTTTTTTTAAAATTTAGATATATTTAAATCATGATATAAATATTATAATAAAATATAATAGTCTTCGAGGATGCACACTATATACAAATATTAGAAAATAAATGCTGAGGTATAGTATTTTTACTATGTTCAATGCTAAGAGAAAATCCAAGGGTCATGCATAGATAATGTACAAAAATATTAAGAGGTAATACTATACCATAAATTCATATGTTCTAATTTTCAACTTGACCAATCTGATTTTGAGTGGGAACCATGGATTTTGTATTGGACAAATAATGGAAAACTATTAGTCTTGAAAGGCATGAGCTAATTAGCTACAACCAACCATGTCTATAGTGCAACATAAATAGGTCACATGAGAAAATTCCGTACATGACATATATAATTCCATGGATCATGAATAAAGACAAAAAAATATCAATGGTATAAAATATGAGTATACAAAATTACCACCAAAACCCCACCACCAGAGGTCTCCCACATACTAATGATATTAATGTTTACTGGGACTAGACTGTCGAAACCCCACAAGAAGACCAAAAACTCTACATATCTTGATTAGTAGATATTTACAACCCCAATCAATAATATGAACTATAGTCAGCCAGATGAATATTACATTGGCGAGGATCCAAACAACCAGGAGAATACATTAAAACCCTTACAAAAAACTCCTCATCCCAATCCATAACGGTGCATCATCATGTGAAACCACCACAGGGAACTCTATAACAGTGAAAACTCACCAAAAAAACCTTCATAATTATCCATTATAAGGTTAATCATGAATAACAATATTTATTAAAGACTTATAAGAAATGGCTGTAATGATACTTGGAAAACATCGTCTTCCAAACCCTTTGAAAAATGATTCAAGCCAAGGATTAGTAATGTGTATTGACACGCATATCACTTATAGTATTTTTTAAATACAAAATTTTTACAAATAATACATGGAGGGAGTCATAGTTTTCCATCCATTCAATCACTTATCATTTACCTGCAATATAATTCTTATACAACCATTTTCCCTCATACTCAGTTGACAAACAACAACAACATTCTCCCATTCTTCCTCTTTATTTTCAATTAATGTTTTCCATGAAAAAAATTCATATTAATATTACCAAATATTCCTAAAATATCACAATTATTTCCCTCTTAAAATTTGAATAAATGGGTTTTTCTTTAATTACCGGCTTTCCCTATATGAACTGTAGTATATTTTAATATCAATTAATGTTATTTGGCTGTATGTCATGAGAGATCTTGTAAAATGGAATGGAAATACTCAATTTATGAATTTTATTTCCCTAAACATAATACATTATTATCCATCTTTAATATCTGAATGACCTCCTACCAAATTCGTGATCATTAGAAACATGGAATGAAACTAGTATAGTTCTCAATATCTTTAAAATGGGAGTACAACCAAAATAACGAGGAAAATGAACCATATATGTTGTATTTTCAATTATTACAATGGATAAAATAACAATGAAAACATATATTTCTTTTTAATTTATTCCACTACATAGAACCATATTTGTCTTAGTTTGGTCTTAATAATCCTTATTTATTATGAAAATGACCATAGAGATTTACTTCTCTAAAGCTGAATGGCCATTAAAAATAATCTTGATAACGATTTAGTTTTTCCTAGGACTCTTATGAATACATGGTACTCTACTATACTGTCAAAAGTTTATGAAAACAGTAATCTTGGGAATCTCACATTCATTATTGGCTAACCTAATGAATTCAGGGTACTCTACTAACACATGGCTGACATGTGGTATGGAAAAAACGATTATCTTCTAATTAAAAGTGCATTATAGTGGAAAACCTATGATACTTTGATCGAATAGAACACAAAAATAAATTTTTTTACTTTAAATTCAAGAAATTTATGTTTGGAAGTTTTTTGATTTCGAAAACAAAATTATGATATCAATCCCTAGAAATCAGCCAATCAAAGACTAAAAAATGATATGATAATGGTGATCAGGTTAGGTCTTCCAAATGAAATGGTAACCTTAACCCTATTTATATAATACTATTATTCTATGTATATTATAGTGATATTCTATGATCACTTCTTATCAATCCCTTGGTCGAATGATGATGGTGAGAATTATATTTTTGAAAATATATGTGCGGTCTACCCTCTTTTAAATGTGTGATAGAGTAGCTACAAATACCCTTAATTGATATTTTAAATATGTGATAGAGTTTTTTTATCCCAAAAAATATTCTATATACACTACCCCAACCACATGTACTGACAATCACCGAGTACTTCACCACTAAGTTATCTTATGAACTATTTTATAAACCCAAAAACATATATATGGAGGGAAAAAGATAATCTACTAATGAAACTACAAGAATATAATCTAAAAATAAATACGATTGTACATGATAATAAAATTTAATACTATAATATTGAAATAAACATAATGAATGAGAGAAATTATTTATCTCCATGATGTTCAGGTAATCAATAATTTGAAAAAGGAAAACCTCCCCTTCCCTTATTAATCATATTTTTACCACTCCGTTTGAAAGATAACATATAAGTTTGGAGAATAATATAGATTTAAAAAACTATAAAGAATAAATTAGGTAAAATGAAGAGTATAAAATTACTTCTCCAAAATAATTTCACTAGAACTTTACATCAGATCTGCCCCATGATAGCTGCCAAACACCAATGTTCCTCTTTAAGAGTTTTTGGGGGAATGAGTTATCTATTGAACATAAATTTTTTAATTATTTTGTAAATGTGAAAAAAATATTCCTGCATTAACAAAGATCATTTTTATGGATGAAAATACTCTTAATAATCCTACATCGCGATTTATAAAATGAAATCCATAATGACCAAATTTTCCATTAAATTATGTTTTAAAATATTTCTTGGATTTATATTTCATTTTCATCTAGAATAAATGTATTTATTTCACTTTATCTCTAAGTATTCTTAATTTAATGGGGGAAGGTGAATTCTGTAGAAAAAAATTATTTTCCACACTGATTAATTTAGTTGAGACAAATGGATTTCTAATTAAAACATTGTTCATTTTAAGAGGTTAATGGTTATGAAAAAAGGAAGCAAAACAAAAAACGATCACCCTATTTAGATAAATTTTGAGAAATTTATGGTACAAATACATAAGTGAGAGATATCAATTACAAATCTAGAATTAATAAATTTTTCAAAATTACATCAGAATACACCAAAGATATAAATATGAGGATAACCAGCTAAAATTTATAAATGAGGGGGGGGGGGTATTAAATAATTTAATACATATGATAAATAAGGTAAATATTATCCCTATATGTTCCCCCAAAATTATCACTTCGACTCCTATAAAATAAAGAATCAAAATCTAATGAATGAAAATTCAAAACACGTGCCCATGAGATCCACCAATTTATCAACAATATAAAAGGGCATACCACCTAAAACCCAATTATTTTTTGTTCTTTATTAGGAAAATTCAATCCATTTCCACTAGATTTTTTCTCCCATGATCACGAAACACTCACCACACATGAAATTTCTATAAACTCAAACATGTTAATTATTAACATGTCTTTTGTAATTGTAATCAAAGAGAGAGTCACCATATGATTCATAATTCATGATATATACAACTAATTTGAGTTAAGAATATTATTTTATCATGATGAATTTTTAGGGTTGTATAGTGGATTTTTTATGGTATGATTTCTATGTGAAAAATTCTGAATATGAATTATGATGGTTTTGGTGTTTTTAAAGCACAGTTGAATGATTATAATTTACAATCATGTATGGTTTAATCCTCACTCTCTTTAGCATAAATATTTATCCAATCATCATAAAAAAATGTTTGAAATGTGAACATCGTTCCATATTTTAGTAGTAAACATTATAAACTCTAAAAAATAATTTCTTCATTGAATTTTCTAAAAGATTTATATCAATATTTTTTTTAAAATTGTACTCTTGAGAATATATATAAAGGAACATATTTTAGAAAAACTAAAAGCTATATCAATGAAATAATTTTATCAGAAGGAACCATTAAATAGTGAAAACATCTCATAAAAAATTTCTTTCACAGAAAAAGTGCCTCTAAATATTTTAGCACACCACAATAATGGTTCCACCACACTTAATTTCAACTAGATCATGCAATTTAATTTAGAAATTAGGTTTTGTATAGAAAATTGCCTATTTATGTGTCGAAATTAATAGGTTATTTAGGGATACTAAGGGATAAAACTACTAAATGTACTAGTCATACCAGAATAAAAAGGATTCTCTCCAAAATGAGGATTGAAAACCAATTAAATTACCTCGTCATTTAAAACAATGGTACCTTAAACCATCATGTTTTTAGTGTAATAATTTAAATTATGGTTTACCAAGAATGGTTTGGTTCTCTTAATAAGTGAGGATAATGTAATTAATAAGGTAAAAATGGTTCAGAAACCACATTGTAATGGGAATTTAAAACAATAACAATGATATGTGGCCTATGATTTAACAAATAGTGTTATTTTCAGGAAATTACCAACGTTTCTTCAAACTATGAAATATTCAACATTCATTGATATTCAGTATCAAATGCTAAATTGGTTCACCCATTGAAATGAGTTTCCAAAATAGATAAGATAATCATTTGATCTTAGAGGATAAAAAAAGACAAAAATAGAAAGAGTAATACACAATTTTTTTTTAAAAAGTAGCAATTAAAAAATATTAAAAAATTAAAGGATCCCTACCCGAAAATTAAATTATATAGTGTCCCTAATTTATTCAAGTATATTAATTAAGTAATAATTCATTTAATTAAATTATATCAAAATAGTTTGTATTAAGGAGGGGTACGACCTGAATTATTATCAGTGCAATGTTGAGTTATTATCCATAGTCCATCTCAATTAAAACCTATAAGAAAAATAATGGAAGATAACATAATATATTTATTAAAATATAAGAACATATAAATATGTTGATAATGGAAATTAAAAGATTAATGGATCTTTGTTTAATCCCATGTATGGGCCTTGGGTTTTTACTACCAATGGATTGAAAATTCTTGTGGGTAATCCCTAATATAAAGGTCAGTGAAGTTTTTTCGATTTGAACAAAAAATAACTGTTTTTTAAAATTTTCAAATCATAATTTTTTTGAGGGCTCCATCTAGAGAGTATTCAAAATCCATCCCATTGGTAATGATATGTAGATTTCATAGTGAAGGTATAAAAATGAATGGGTGCAATAATTTCCTAGTTTCCACTCAGAAAACATCTTTGTCATTATCTCGTGATTTCATTCGGTATGACACATCAATGGAATGAACAAATGGAAAGTCATAGTGTAATTTTGTTTTAATAAAATTAAATCATGAATATTTAATATGAAATTATTCCCTTTTATTTTGAGTATCACGTGTTGTGGTTTCATCTAGAAGAGAATCATAGATCTTATTATTTACTTCTTCTAATAAATGGTCAATTTTCTTATGGAAATTCACGTTCTCCTCATTAGTTTAATTCCCTTTTTATTTATCTTCTAATATGGAAAAAACAAGAGTTTCCAGATTTTTAAAACTAAAAAAAAGACTGGTGATACCATATTTGTTTCAATAAAATTGGATGAAATGTTACTCAAGAAATGATTATCTCCCTTAGGTGGTTTGATATTAATTAATTATTTAGTAGAAATTTCACAGTGGAGTAGAGTGGTATTCAATATAAAGAAGTAGTTTAGATCCTCTATTTTAATGATTAGTGGTGAAATATTTTTTACAACTTGATCTAATTTTGGTTTAGGTTGAGCTCCATCACCAAATGGAACTTTTTCTTTATCATTTAGTCTTTGAATGTATGTTTTTATTAGATTGGTTTTGTAAGTCAGTTCATGTAATGTCTAACCATTGGTTTGGTCATTTGACTATTATTTTACCAATATAATGACTTTATAATCCCTTCATAATTGTCAATACTTATAAATTTTATCCTCGTGTATTTTCACTGTTGAAAAAATAATCAACGCAGAGAAATTTTAATTTTAATACATCCTGAAAAAAATATTTTATGTTGTTTTTTAGAAATAATTTAATGAAAATTATTACTAAAAAGATTATAATTAGTTTTCTATTACTACCACCATGAAAACGATGCCATTTTTTGACATGTTTCTATTTTGGGGTGTGGAATTTTTTTTCCAAAATTAAAATTTAATATAATGTTCAACTTTTGATATATTCAAATAGGAGTAGATAAAAATCAAGTTTTGAAAATTAAATTAGATAAATTAAAATTTTAAATTGATTAATTTAAAAAAAATGATGGAAATAAAAAAATAAAAAAATTGAGGAAGAGATGAAAACAATTATATGATAAGGTTTATCTCCTTAGGATAATTCCTCCAAATAAAATGTTATCCTAATTCCAATTTATCCTATCCTATTATGGTATTTATATTATAGTTTGATACCATAATCTCTTTATCTTACTCTTTTGGATGAATGGTTATGGTGACAAAAACCCATTTTAAAATATTATTGTGGGCTATCAACCTTCCCATGTGAAGAAGAAATTTATTTAGTATCATAAAATAATTTTGGAAATACCTAATCATGTGTTTTCTGTCTCAAACTATCATAAATACCCATTACCAATCCCACATGTTCTGATGATCTCCTAGTGTTTCACCACTAATCCATGTCCTATTCCATTTTTTGTTAACCAAAACATAATGGAGGGGTAAAATTATCATTTGTAAAAAATAAGAAAAAAATATCCTAAAACAAAATAAGATCATACTTTAAAATAAAAAATTCTCTTTGAAGATTAAAGTCATATTTTGAGAAGAAATAAATTATTTATTTCCATGATGTTCAGGAACTGAAGCATTACAAAAAATAAAATATACACTTCCCTAAAAACTGAAATCTTTACCCCTCTATAGGAAGGTTAATTTCAAGGAATATTGAAAAATTAGTAAATAAAAAAAACAATAACAAAAGTAAGAAATGGAAGAGAATAAAATTATTTCCCTTGAATTTTTTCTCCATATGGTTACATAAGTCCATCCTTATATACAGACATAAATCACTGGGGTTTCTTCATAATTTTTGTTTAGAATTTAGTTTTATATTTACCGAAAACTTTTGAAACATTTTTGACAAAGGGATAAAAAAGTAATTCCCTAATTAATGAATGTTATTTTTTCTCTCCAAACCAAATCTTCATCTTCCTCAAATTTGACATGTGAAAAGAAAAGATTAATGACCTATTTTTTCATGAAATTTAATGTGAACATACTTATGAGAGTTATATTACATTTTCATATAGTATAAACTAATTTGGTTCCTTATATCCGGAGTATTTCATGATTTAATGGGTGATGTTCAATTCCATTAGATGAAATTATTTTCAATAATGATAGGTTTAGAGAGTCCACATGGATTCCAAATTAAAAAAAATTACTAGTTTAAGAAGTTAACTCCCAAAAAGATACGGATTCTAAAAAATAATCACTCTATTTAGATCAAAATTAAAAATTAAATTCTCTAAATACATAGGTGATATAAAAAGATTAGTATTCAATAATTAATCAATTTTCACTATGTAGCTCAAAATTCACTAGAAATTCAAAAATGATGAAAATTAGATAATTTTTAAAAATTTTGAGTATGGAATCATTAGAATGAAAAATTAAAATAAGATATATATAATCTCTTTAAATTCAATCACAATTATCATTTTGAATACAGAATAATAAAGCAACGCAATCCAATCAAAAAAATTCTAAGCACATATCGATGAGAGCCACCAATTTATCCCAAATACAAAATATGTATCACGAGTCCTCAAAAAAATTATTTAAAGTTATATATTAATCTAATGAAAAACATTTCAACTTTATCTATCCTCCCATGCACAAAAACCGTAAATCATAAGAATTATATGTTATCTCGAATATGTAAAATTTTAACTAGTATTTTGTAATCCAAAACCATACAGGACTCAATATATATAGGATAAATCCCTATATCTCCACCCAATGTATATTAAGGAAATTTATTTATCATGAATAATTTTCATGTTTGTTCAGTGGCTTTTGATTGGTAGGATTTATATATAAAAAATTATATGTCATAAGAAGGAGGGTTTGGATTGTTTCAAAGAAAAACCGTTGGATTCTAATTTTCAATAAAATATAGTCTCTTTTGAACTCACATTAGAAGAAAACCATCTCTAGTAATATTTATAACATTAATAAGGATCTCACTATTTATTATTTGAGTAGAAAAATTATAATATTCAAAAAAATTATTTTTTCATTACATTTTCAGCTTGTTCAAGTGAACATTTTTTTTGAATTCTATGCTTGAAATGCTCTAGAAAGGAACAAATTTTATAGTATTAAAATTATCTAGAAAGTATAAAATTATATCAAAAAAATGTTTTCTATAACGAACACATATTTTAAATTTTTTAATTTTCCCGGACTCTTATGTTCAATTAGATCATGTAATTTTACTTCAAGATCATGTTAGATATGGAAAATAGGATTTTAATGAGGAAAAACGAATAGTTTTTAAAGGAATATTTGGGATACCTTGTTCAAATAAACATAGTAATATAGACGACAATAAATTTATTAAAATAGTGGATTTAAATTAAAATAAACTCCAAAATCTGTTAAAACACATGTAACTCAAACACACATGTTTTTATAGGAATAAATCTAACTATCATTAATAAATTAACGACCAGTTCTCTCAAAAGTTATGTGAATATAAGTAATTGATTTTTTTTCATAATCATAAAAACAATGTGATTTTAATAATAAACACAATTAGATGTGGCTTGTGATTAAAAAATCATAGGTATTTTAATTATATTTCTAATGTTTTTAACATTAAATACAGTAATTTTAAAGATTCATTTATATTTTTTTAGGATTAATTGGATGACTCATCAAAATGAGTTTAAAAAATGGAATATATATTCAATTGAGCTAAAACAATTAAAAAAAACATAAATAAATATTCTAAAAGGTGCAGAAATTGTTTTGATTTTTTTGAAAAAACAGAATATTGAAAATTATAAACTACAAAAGGATTCTTCAACCACTCCTAAATGATGCAATATCAAAAATTATCTCAAGATTATTTATCATTTAATATGTTTCTAAATTGAACAAAAATAAACTAGTATGTTTTGAAGAGAGCTATAACCCTACATAATGATAATGCAATGCTGAGTTAATCTCCTTACTACTACTTAGTAAAAACCTATAAGAAAATAGTGAAAAGATAATATAAGATATTTTCTAAAATAATGTAAAATATAAATATAATAAGATATGAAATGAAATGAATGACAGATATTGGTTTTATCGTAAATGTGGGTCTCGATTTTTGACTTCATCTAAATGATCCATTCCAATTGGTTACCCCATATGTGAATTTGGGTGAGGATTCATTAATTTGAACCACCAATTTTTTTCCTTATATCATGAAAATATTTAAATATATTGAGTTCTATATGGATATAATATACAAAATCAATCCTCTTATCAATAATATACAACTTTCATGGTGAGTTTATGACAAAGAATGATTCCTCATTCTTATGTTCTACTTAAAAACCCTCTTATTCATTCTCCAATGTTTTATTTTGGAATAAAAAATAAATGAAATTGTCAAAAAGAATGTTAGAGTGTAATTATATATTTTAAAAAATATTTCTGGGATATTTAATATCAAATTCTTATCTTTTAATATGAAAAACAAATTTCTCTGTTTCTTTAGGAATAAAAGCATGGATCTCGTCATGTACTTTTTCCAATAGAAAGATAGTTTTGTCATGGAGTTCCATTTTTTCATCATTTGGTGTATAATTTTGTTCTCTATAATCCTAATATGAAAAAAATCATTTGGCCAATTAAAAAAATTCAAAACAATGATTGGTGATACATAATCCAGTTAAAATAAAATTGGTTAAAAAATAATTTATGAAAATATCGTCTCCCAGAGTCGGTTCAGCTTCAATAACATGTTCATTGGAAGGTGCCTCATAGAGAAGAGTGGTAATAGTTGGATTCAGATAGTTAGGAGATTATATTTGATCAATTAGTGGGGAAATATATTTCATCACTTGAGTTGATTCAAGTTTTTAAGGTCCCTCATTCATTGGCACTTCCTTCTTGGTCTTTATTATGAGAATTTCATTTATATTTGAATTAAAAAATTTTAATGTTCTTGAAATGTGCACACTAAATCATGTAAATTAAACTAATGTTCAACCAAATAATTTAATTCATCATCCCATCTTAATAGGGTCTCATTAGTAATTTCATCCTCTTGTTTTTTCACCAGTGAGTCAATAATCTAGGCAGAATAATTTTAATTTGAGGACATCAAGAATGGATATTTTTTTTAGTTAGATAAATTTAAGGAAGATAAAATTATTTATTAAATATTAGAATTAGATTTTAGACTACACCTCTTCATCCATGAAATCTTGTTTTGATATTTTTTATTATGGTGTGTGACATACACTATTATTTCGTGTGATAAAATACTATATAATGGTCACCGTATGTTTTCATCATAGAGGAGCACAAAATATTCTTGATTTTCACTGTAAATTAGATAAATAATTTTTTTTGGAATTTTTTAATTACAAAAAAAGAAGAAAAAAATAATTCAACTAAAAATGAGATTGAAAAAATGATATGAGAGGGGAGATCATGTCATGATTGGTCATCGAAATGGAATTCAATCCAAGTTCCAATTTATCCAATCCTCTTCTGCTAAGTAGTTTAATATTTTATTCCATTTTAACTTCTTCTAACAAACTTAGTTGGACGGTGATGCTAAGAATAATCTTTCTCAAAATCTCAAATTTGTATTCCCTCATTCCAAAGTTCCAGATTTTTATATCTTATACCATTAATTGACTAAGTGAAAAACCATTTGGGTGTTGTTTATCCAAAAGTGTCCAGAATATCCACCACACCACCCACACATATAGATGATCAGTGAGTACTTCACCCATTAGACATACTCTATTCCAATATATATAAACTAGAACCTATAAGAGGGATAAATTTATAACCTATAATGTAAATAAGAAAATAATGTAAAACATAATATGATATTACTTTATAATAAAACTTATTATAAGAATATTCAAATCAACATTGAAGAAGAAGGAAATGATTTATATCCATGATGTTCTAGAACTCAATAAATAAGAAAAATGAAAACATCCCCTTCCCCAACCACTTATATTTTTATCTCTCAACTTAAAAGTTAACTGATACTAATGGGGAGAAGAATACATTATAATAATAAAAATAAAAATAGAAAGAAAGAAGATGAGTGGAAAATTTCAAATCCAGAATATTTATGTAGAAGTTTTCACTTGTTCTACCACCCAAATTGATACAAATCACCACAATTTCATCATAAGAGTTATTTTTTATTTCATTGGATATCAAGCCACAATATTTAATATATTTTGAACATATATATAAAAAACTTATTGTTGAATTAATGAAGATCATTTTATCTAGATGGACATACTCTTCGTATTCCTCCACATTGATATGTGAAATAATGGCCTTAATAACCAAAATTTTCCATCAAATTTATTTTCACATGTATCCTGGAGTCCTATCTTATTTCTGTATATAAAAAACTCATTTGGGGCCCTTTTCCCCAACTTATGACTCATTTAGCGAGGGTTGGAAAATTATTCCAACCAAAATTAATTTCCACATTGAATGAATTAGTTAGGCCAAATGTATTTTGAATAATAAGTTAGTCCAAATAAAGTTATTCAATCACACAAACAAAGTAATACTAAAAAATGATTAAATCTATTTGGATTAATATGGAAAGAGTTATTATAAAACACCCTTGTAAACAATGGTTTGGTCGTGATGTCTTTCACTAACTAATGAATCCCATCGTATTTCAATTTAATCACTATGTGTTCCACCACATGATTAACTAAATGATACTTTATCATAATGTTTTATGTAAAAAAACAATTCACTAATTTATTAGTGATTTAAACAACACATTTTTTTCACAAAATATTATTAAGTCTTGTTCAAATCCTTTACTAATGTCCTCCGTTTACTTATTTATTTCTAAAATATATGTGTATGATTTTGTTTTCAAAATGTATTCAAACTCTCTTACGATAAGTTATCAAAATTATCTTTTCATACTCATCCAGACCATAAACCTTCTTTATAAGTAAAAATCACCTCCACTTTTGGAATTTCCATCCATTATATCACTATCCTAATCAAGATAAAAAGTCTCAAGAGTTTATAAGGTTTTCTGACTTCAAATAACAATCCAAAAATAAGCTTTTCTCAAACATACCTTATAATTCATTATACTACTACTAGATTTATTTCGATTAGACTAATCTGGAAGTGGGATACTAAGAATGTTTCATAATAAAATACAACAAATATCAATCAGGTATGTCAAACTCGCAATGAATCATCTTTCTATTGTGGGATCAATGGACATCCCATATTCATGTTTCACATGATTTATTCTATATGAAAACCATTTTGACATGGTTTTTTAGTTGTATGAGGAAAATTTATTTATTTGATCATTTTAATATCTAGTCACTATGACTAAGGTGTATCTCCATTCTTGAACTATTTTATGTATAACTAAATACAATTGAACTCCTATTATAGTCATTTTAAATTCAAACTTCATGAGTTTAGAAAAATAATTCATATATATTTTGATTAATCACACTAAAAATAATATCAAACACATATAAAAACAACGTATACCATTCATCATTGAAATTTTACATATATAATTTATAACCAACACAAACCTTTTGTATTAAAATTTAATTAGATATGAATATAGCTGAGTGAACCATGCAATTATTCCCAATTTCAAGATATGCATAGCCCTTTTCAATATATATACATTTTTCATATCATTCAAAATATAATAAACTTCTAGATACTCAATTTAAACTTATTCCTTAAAAATACAATTTAGAAACAATATCACTAAATCCATTTGAAATATCCTAAAATCTATTTGAATTGCCACTTCAAAGAAGAGGTTTATTGGCACATGTCACGCCACCAGTGAAAGAGTTTATTCAGTATACCCACCATCAATTTGAGCATATTATTTAAATTTTAGAAATGATTTATTTATATTACATTACCATGTTCATTGAATTTTATATTATAGAATCACTTTTTCCAATCACAATGTTATGATTAGGAATTTCTATGGGTTCCTACATTTAGTCTGTATAAATACAATCCAAATACTTATTCAAATATATTACCCATGAAACATGCTTTATATCTTGTTTAGAAGATACTGGTACCATTTTTGATAATAAATAAACGTGTTCTGTAACCCTAATTCATCGAGCCTGAGTTGAATTATTTTTATCCTTAATTTTATTTGATAGCTCAACCATCATTCATTTATTTATACAATGGTTTATAGTTGGTCTTCTTCATATTAGTTTTCTTCTTATGAAACTCCATTATAGTTTCCATCACTTGGGGAACATTGTGAAACTTCATAATTTATACCTACTTAATCAAGTTACTCACACACTTCATTAAAAATTTCAATTCTATATTTATTCCCATCTATTTCCATTTTAATCATAACATCACTACCCTCCTAAAAATAAACCCTCATCTATTTCATATTTAATATTCCATGGGTTTCCTTTATTATTCAAAGTGTTGCATCATGATCGAATGGTTTTGAGGTTTTTGAGTAATGGAATTATTATAATACACATTTTGAATGGGTTTATGTACTCCAAAAATCTTATAAATACCAAGTATTGATTTAAAACTATAAACTTTACTACTTAAATAAAATTATGTTGAGTGAAATCACTTTTGATAGGTAGATTTTTTCCAGAGTATTCACTATTAATTTCATTATTCAATAACCCATTTATTATGGGGGTAATTATTTGGGACCCTCTATGTTTGTTTCCTTGTTTCTCATGTTAATTTTCAAATTTAACAGAAAGAAAATCCATTCAATTTTTAGATAATTTTTTATAGTGTGGCTAGGAAACATTTCAACCATCCATTGACACTTCTTCATGGCCTCCTTAAAATATAAATTAATATGAATTTAAATAAGATTATTTTTTACTTAAATAAAAAAAATAATGCATTACCTTTCTCATCATGTTCCATATTGATTCATTAGACTATATATGCAGTATCATGAATACATGACCATATCATCCACTAGAATTAAAGAACATAATTTCTTATAACACATTTCTAATTATTTTTTGGTTTGTAGTTATAGAAAAATTAGATAAAAAATAAAAAAAACTCAATCATTTTTCATTTAATTGGAATTTGTTCCTCTATTTGATGAACTATTTACTCTATAAAAGACATCAATATCTCTGACTAATTATTCACATGGAAGATACTTCTATAAATTTTAGACTTTCATTATCATTATTAAATTGGGAAATAGACACATAACGAAGGGGTGATATTAGATTATAATTAATGATAAATAAAATTTATAAAAATGAGTGATCATAACTTATCATAACATGAGAATATGGGTATAACCAAGACACATAAGAAATTAACACCCAAAAACCCCAGGATTATAAATCATGTCCTAACATAAGAATACATCTTAAATATGAATCATATCCATTGAACTAGGAATAATTGATAATTATAGTCATCACATTGAATAGAAATTACAATATTGTGGATCCAGTATACCAACCTATTTCACCTAGTGGATTGATATCTAGTCAACTGTTTTCCCCATTTTATTAGACTCCACTCACCTCTTTCCCATAGAGGATGAAACAACACAACCTATTTCCCATTATGGATCAAGGGCCAGTAATCATTCCAAAAGTATCACATGGGATTTAATGAAACTACCTATATAATTTTAATGATAAATTTATTTCATTATTTATTAATATCCATGAATTATATTTTAAAATTTTATATTTATTATAAGAATATTAAGTAATTTTTCAATCAAAAATGAAATAGTTTTGTTCTTGCAAAATTTATTTTAATTTATTTCATGGGTTATTTAAAACATAATTTTAAAATTCTTGAATTTTATTTTTAAAAATTATATAATTATTAATTTTTAAGAAAAAATTTATATTATAATGAATTTATAGTAATTTTTTGGAAAATTGTTTTTGGGTGAATGTTCAAAAATATTGATTTTTAAAAAAACTATCTTTTCATTTAAAATAATTACAATGTCAGATTCAATTATTCATTGGTTTTAAAATTTCATTAGTTCATTATAGTAAAAAATAATTCTAATTAATGTCATTGGAATGAATGTTAGATTTTAATTATGTATGAAAATTTTATGCTTAAAAATAATTTTTCCTGGAAATCCATTTTTCACGTTGTTTTGTAATTTTGTTTTTAAATTAATAAACTTTTTAAATTTACTTTAATAAAATACAATACATTTTTCAAAACAAAATTTTAAAAGTTTTTATGCATACTATTTTATTTGTGGTTATTATGAACTACAACATTGTTAAAAAATTCAGTTATCACGATAATAGTTAAAATGGGCGAGAAAGAAAAAATTAAAAATAATAGGGATAAAATTACCTAAAAATTCGTCCAAATACAATTTTATAGTAATATTTACCCATATATTTTTATTATTCTGAATTATTCCATTTTAGATCAATTTTTACTCAAATGGACATTAATATATTTTAAAATTTTGAAAAATTTTATTTGTGGCCTCTCCCTCAATCTTAGAAGGACACCACTATCCTTAATACTCCACAAAACAAGACCCCCATTAATCTACAAATATTAATAAAAATAAATTACTAATATTTATGAACATTTTCCTTAGTTACTGGTTTGATTATAGTACCTCCCTTAGAAGGATTTAGGTATGAACCTAAAGAGGTTGTTTGAAGAATTGGTATTGTTCTTAAACTAGTGTTTTATTTTTTATTTTTTATTCTAAAAAATTAATCATATAATAAAAATTATCTTATAATAAAATAATTATATATAATATATTTTAATTAAAATATGTTGATTTTATATTACTTTTTTCATCTATATTATGATCTAACAAAAAACACAAAAAATTAAATTTATCTTACTTGAGGACAAACTATTTATGAGACAATGTATTTCATTTTCCATCGTCGACTCTTATGGATGGTAATAATGACGAATTAAAATTTATTAAAATTATACATATCATATAAATTTAATTTTAAAATGTTGAATAAATAATATAATTCTTTCATTAATACTCAACGATAAAAAAAAATAACGCTCGTGTGTATGTGTAGACTACTGCCTTGCATACCGATGTGTTTTATTTTTATCACAACGTCACATGGATCATATGTCTATGATGATTTATAGAAATAATTTTATAATTATTATATATTTATCTTTCTATAATGATAAAATAACAATAATTATCTTTCCCTCACGTTCGTTTAAAAATAGAAATGCTACTCATGCATATGTAGTGACAACCATTTCCTTAGAGTAACATAATTAATTTTTTATAAAGACCTTACATATCTAGTAACAAAATTATAGTTAATGTCTTAAAAGTATTAATTTAATTTTATTAATATTTACAAAAATATATAATTATAATCCATTTGACTATGGTCAACCTAGAGAAGTCATTTTTGAATTACAAATTAAACATCCTTGAGACATATAAAGTAAATATACTTAATAATATAATTAAATATAACATGGAAAGAATGAAAAATAAACATGAAAATTATTATTAACAAAGTAAATAATTAAAAATAATTATTAGGATGACAATGAATGTACATGAAAATTTAGACATGGGGTAAGGGATATTCTATCATAAATACTAGTTTTAAAATATTTTGAAGATTTCATTATAATTTTTTACTCCATGTCTATAATAATCAGTGGATGCAAAAATATTTAAATTAATTAATAAAATATGTTATTTTTATTCTACCTAAAATTTATTTCAAATGTTTTCAAAGTGAGTCATTATAATTCTTTCTCATGGAATGTTTGAGTTTCTTTAAAATTTACATAAAAACTGTTTTTAATGTATATGATGTCGAAGAAGTTTCCAACCACCACAATTATTAATAGGTATTTTCTTTACATTAAAAGAATGAAATTTTACTTCAATAAAAACTCTTCATTTCCTTTGATCTAGGAATTTCATTTTTTAAAAATGAGTTTTAGGGTAAAATGATATATCAATATTTAAAAATTTTCTATTTTGGATCCAGAAGTATAATTTAATGAGTTTTAGGATAGTAATAAATATTTTCTATTTTTAATGTATTTTATGGTCATTTGAAATTATTTATGGTAATTTTTGATCTCTATATTGATATGTAATGCATTGGGTAATGATTATTCTCTCTAGGAATTATGTTTGAATTAACCAAGTAGGTCATTCCATTTAAAAAGTTACATGTTAGGGTTTTATAATGATGGTTTCCCAATGAACCTATATGAATTTTCTATTATTTATAGTCAGTTTTAATGGAAATATTTTTTATTTCATAACATATACTAAATTTTTAAAGGAATTATTATTTAATTTAAGGTTAAAAAAGTTATGATTTAAACAAAATATATTTCATTGTTTCTCATGTTTTCTAATAAACCTTCATAATTTGAAATTTTACTTTATGTTTTATTGTAATGTGTTTTTTGAAAACATTGGATAGTAAAGTTGATTCCATTTTTAAGTAAATGATTATTTGATCTATTCATTTATTATTTTAATTGAAAACAATATTATATGACATCATGGTTTTGAAACAGACTAATGATTTTATTTTCATATTTTTTGCACTTTATTGATCTTTTGGTGGTTATCTCATATTTTGAAAAGTTTTTAATAGGGATTGAGGATCAGTAAGAACTATGATGATGTGAATGTGTAAAATCAAGAAGACTGTTCACGGAAAGAAAAAATGTTTCATTTTAAAATTAATATAGTATGAAAAATGGTTACTGAGTGGTAGTTTTCACTTTTTAATGTTTGAGTTTATTATGTAATAGTTTTGACATAATTTATTAAAATTGGAGACCTAAAATGGTCTTAAATAATGAAAACAAAATTATTTCTTGTTTTAAAATAGTATATTACATAATTTTCTAAGTCTAAGTCCATATAGTTGGTATAAAAATATAGGTTTAGATAACATTAGATGTTTGGATAATATTAATTGGATACCATTGGGATATTATAGTT
Organism: Viscum album; assembly: GCA_963277665.1. NCBI lineage: Eukaryota > Viridiplantae > Streptophyta > Magnoliopsida > Santalales > Viscaceae > Viscum > Viscum album. Next base: position 1,190,611,011 of record OY728158.1, on the reverse strand, counting down.
TATCTTTATATTGAAATGACAAGATTTCAAATATTACCCTGTTTTCTTCATCTAAAATGTCTCTATATAAAATTGTTTTACTGATAGGAAATAGGGATACTTAATTAAAAATAACAAAAAAGGAAATATACTTCTAAATTATAATCCTTTAATACATGAATTAGAATATATTATTTGGTTTTTGGGATGGACTAGTTGATTCAGGATATAAATGGTGCTGTTATCCATGTGAGAGAGAAACCATGTTCACTATAGTGTAATAAAAATTTTTTTATATAATTTAATGAAATAAAACCCTCCAGTAATTAGTGGATCATATTTTACAATGAAAACTAAAGGATGTGTTAATGCCTTGGAGAATATATTCAAATTCAATCATTTCTTAGAACATCAAAAAGGTAACTCTTTATACTTAATGCGTTGAAGGTGTGGCCAATTAATGGTGCTTAATAGTTAAGAATACTAGAGAAGGGAAGATATTAATTAATAGTAATTATATGAATGTATTAATGTTCACCTTGAGAATTATTTTCCTTAAGTAGATAAAAATAGAATGGAAAATCAATTTTTTTTAATTGAGGATGAAGGTAAAAGATTCAATAGTTGTTTTTTGAAGAAAGATTCAACTGATTGGATAGTTTTTCACCAAATTTTATCTGAGTTCTTTATATTAAAATTAATCCATTTTACTTAGGAATAAAGATAATATATGAAAGAGAATATGATTTTCATGAATTCAAAAGCTATGAGAAGTTTTTTTGATGTGATTAAAATGTGTAAATGGAGTTTACTAATGACCATGTATTCTATAAAAACCACAGATAAATTTGTCTAGATTTTAAATAATGAGGAAACATGTATTTAATAAATCTAATTGTATAAAAATCAGGCATCCAGTCAATGATAACTATGGTAAAATGCATACTGAGGAATGAATTCAGAAGACTATAAAGTATTTTCAATGAGGAAAGGTTACACATGTTTCTCTTAACTACAATGAATAAGGTCATTGTAATGATTGGATAAATACTGAAAATCAAAACATAAGACTATTTAATAATAATGACATGGGTATTTACCTGATTCAATGAATGAAGATAAGAGTAAATGATGAAATTCATCTATTCACATGTAAAAACGTGTGTATAAATTGTTTATAGATTCTTTGGTAGATATCGTACTATCCAGTGATGTGGTGACATGTTCATTACTAGTTTATTTAAATGATTATGATGCCTTCCTAGAATTTGGCTCTACAAATTCTTTCATTTTAGAGAAAATTTCCCTGACAAAATTAATTTCTCCTCTGGAAATGAAGTTGTAACTTTCGGTAAAAATGCATGGGTAAATAATTAAGTAAAAAAATTATAATAATATTTATTTTAGTATCCGTTGAAAGTATTAACCTGAATAACTTTTTTATTTATTTTTTTAGTGTTACTTGCTATTATAAGTATGTATTGAATTTTATTTTAAATTATAATATAGATTTTATATCTAAATAAGGTGTTTTTTTCATAATGAGCTTTAGTTTATATACACGAATAAATCCATAAATTTTAAAACATATCAATGATCGAAGATAATGATTGATGAGGGAAATGATTGTTATCTTGTATAATTTTCAAAGAAGAATGAAAATATTCTTATTAGTTATGTTCTTATAGAAATTGAAAATATATATGTATAATTATATATGAATTTCAAGGTATTATAATTGATCAAGAGATCAAATTTTTGGTTGACATAGTTTGGGAGGAAAATATAATATCAAAAACTCCTCATTGAATGGATCATAAAGAAAATTGTTAATTGAAAATTAATTTACAGTAGTATATTGAAAATGGATTCATTCTTCGTAGAACATAAATATGGGATCCTCTTAATTTTTTCTAAAATAATTATTGTTCCATCAGGTTCTGCGTTGATTATAGGGTACTAAATAACATCATTGTTAAGAATATATATTTATTTCTTCAAATCCATGACTTGTTTGATCAGCTCCAGGGAGATAAGTGTTTTTTAAATACTGATAAATGGTTTAGGAACAATCATCTCAAGGTAAATGGGGATGATATTTCTAATATGGTGTCTCATACTAGGAATGTGAATTATTTGTCTTGGGTTGTTCACTTTGCATTGAAAAATTAACCAGATGTATTTATAGTCACAATGAAATAAATTTTTCTTGATTTATTGGATATATTTGTGGTAGTGTTTTTTGATAAAATCATAATATATTCTAAAAATCGTGATGATTCTGAAATATATTAGGGGTTTGTTATAAATAAATTCAAAGGAAATAATTTATATCAAAAGTTTAGTAGATGTAAATTCTTATTATAAAATATTTATTTACATGGAAATATTATATAAATAGATATTATAACTGTTGATCTAGAGACAAAATATAGTTTATGAATGATAAAGAACTAAAAATGTCATATATATTAATGGTTTTATTGTATTAATGTGTTATTACTAATGATTTTTCTAAATCACTTATTATTTATCAATACAACTAATTATATTAACTAGAAAATGAGTTATATTAATATAGATAAATGAATTAGATGATTTTTTCCATGATCTGATAAAATTATTATTATTCTATATTCTAGAAATTCTACATATAAGAGGTCCCCCTTTTCTGTTTTAGGTGTCACTTTAATAATTATTTTTTGGTATAATTTTGTAAGATCAGAATGAGGATCATGTTTTAATGGTAAAAGGTAGAATACGTTAGGAATGGTATGTTTCCTTAATTTAACATTTATAAAGAATGTGTAATTATAATCAGAAAACATTATGTGCACCTTATAATTACTTGTTGATGAAAGAATTATTGATTTAAGCTCACAATACACCAGTATATATTCACCACGGTATCACTATGATGTTTAGTGACCTTATGAATATTTTAGAAAGGATTGAATAAAAAGATTTATTATTGACTTTAATATGAAATGTTTGAATTTTAAATATGTTAAAGGGGAATTACAATTATTGTTGGGAATTTCTTATTATTTTCCTATTATGGAATGAAAATTAGAGAATATATGCACGGATTTTGTGGTTGGAATATAAATGATATCAAGATTTAATAATTCATTATGTGTTATTATTGATCATTTTATAAATATATGAATTTTTTAACTATTAATGATACTATTTATTTGGATAATCTTTTAATAGTTTATATAAAATAGATAATTAGATTTATCAGAGTCCCTCTTTTGGTTGTATCTGAATATGATCCCATGTTTCGCCCTAATTTTTTGAGAATACATTAGAAGTATTTTTCTACTGAATTAAAATAAATTACAAATTTCCATCCTAAATATGATTAATATCTAGAGAGAATTATTAAAAAATAGGAATTCTTTATTTTATATTGTTCATGGAATTACCAAGGAAATTGGGATCAATATCTTTAATAAGTTTAATTTTTTTTATAATAACATTTATCATTATATTATAAAGATGGAACCCTTTATAGAATTATATAGAATTTAGTTTCAGAACCCATGTTTTTGGGATGAAGTTGGTTTAATAATTTTATTTTTTAATATAATTTTTATAATAAAATATTAAGAAGGTGAAGTGGATTTTGAAACACATGGGTTGGCTTGGAGTAGAAAAAATGCTATATTGATAACCTAAGGGGAGGTCATTTATTTGATGATAGAGAAAATGGATTATCTCTATGAAAATGTGTTATGTATCTTGGAGAAAAATAAATTTTATATACATAGTTAATTTGATCATGTGAAAAAATATAAGGTATTATTAGTTTCCTTCTAATTTTTCTTTCCTCTATGTTTATCCAAGCTACATGATGTGTTTCTAGTTTCAAGTTTAGTAAAATATAAACCATATTTTTCTTTTGTTTTTAGCCTTGAAGTTGTACAAATGAATGATAATATATAACATGAGTTATAGCCAATTCAAACTATTAACCTTATATTGTTGGTTTTGTAGAATAAGGCGATTCAACATGTTACAGTTTTTAAGAATAACCATATGATTTAATAAGAAACATGGGAATATAAAACGTCTAGGAAAAGAAAATATCCCACATTTTTAAGTAATGAAAAAAACTGAATGTATACAATTTTAAAAAGGGTGAAGAATGTTAAAAAGTAGGTAATGTTAATTTTACACTCTATATTATCACTTATTTGAAAATGGTCCATTTTGAAACTATTTGGATTAAGTTAAAAAATATTTTTTTAATATTTTAAACAATTCCTAGAATGTTATCTCACTCTGATATAAAAGGAAACCTCTTCTCCCATGATTTCAAAAGTTCCATAGCCTCTTATCCCTATAAATCCCTATCCCAATGAAGAAATAGAGCTTTTAACAAAGTGGTTTATTTTTACATCTTCCTTTAAAACCATCAAACCACACATTAATATTTTTATATAACAACGTCATTATATCCCATATACATTTATTATATTATTTTTATGGTATATAGTTTTTCATCTAAATAACCATCTAATGAAAAATAAAATCATTCCACGCGTCTACATGCATACTACTGCCTCAGGAGAAGTTGTATTTAATTTTTCATTACCAGTATTTATAAATTTCATATTTATGGATCCAAATGAAAGGTTTATTTTATATATGATATAAATTTAATTTTTGAATGAAAAATATTTATTCTAATTTTTTATTTTCCTTTTAAGGAAAAATAAATTCATTTCTATTGTGTGTGTAGAATAATACCTCATGAAAATTTGTAAATTATTTTTCATTTCCACTTAACAAGTTTAAAAAAATTGGTCTATTTAAATAAATACTGTGATATTTATAATATAATTATAAATCTATAATGTTTAAAAAATCTATATCATTTCCTTAATGATTATTGACCAATAGAGAAATTACACCTGCGCATGTATGGACCACCGTCTCCTTGTTGTAACAAAATTAATTTTTCATAACCACAGGACATAATTTGATATAAAATTATATTTAATATATAAAAACTATAATTATTACAAAATTATTATTGTACAAATTAAATAACAGAAATCTATTAGACTATAGTCAACATATAAATGTCATTTTGGACATACAAACTAGACATCCTCAAGACATCCGAAGAAAAATCAATAAATTATATAATTAAGTATAAGAAGGATAAAAGGAATAATAAAAATAGAAAATAATATTATGAAAGTAATTAATTAATAGAATTTTATTATTCCAAAATATAAGGAATAGACATGATAAGTCAAACTGATGGTAGGGTTATTCTCTTATTAAATATAGTTTTAATGTATTTTGATGATTTAGTTCTAATATTTTATATCCATGTGTATATTATTTGATGCATTATTAAATATTATAAAAATTTATTTTAAGAATTAATATAACCACTTTGTTACCTTTCTTAAAAATTTATTCATAAGGGGTCCTATTTTGTATATCAAACCATTTTTTTGTTTCTTTATAAAGTAAAAAAAAATTATTTAAATGCATATGACATCGGTAGAATTTCCCATCTCTTGAACTATTATTTGATGTTTTTACTACATTACAATATCCCATATTTTTTATAAATAAAAACTCTCCTTCCCATTTTTATGGGTATTCTGGTTTTGAAAGTGAGGGTTTATTGGAATGGGAAATATTAATATCCAAATATGTTTTTTTGGACCCATAAGTGCATTTTTATTGGGTTGATGATGTAAATTCAACCATTCTTGCATTACATGTATGATAAGGTCCTTGTATATTATTTATGATTATAGTTGAGCCAATCATACATCTTCAATTCATTTGATTAATGATTATGTTCTAGAAATAATTATATTGGAATTATTATACTAGGTTATTCCATTTATAAAGGTCCTTATAAGGGTTATATGAAGATTATTTCAATATGAAACTAAATTAATTTTTTATAAATTGAAATTATATTTACTGGAAGTATATTTAATTCATTAGGTAAAAAAGGAGAATTTTTTTATGAATGATTATTCCCTTTACAGTTAAAAAATATTTATTTTTTGTAAAATGATTTTTATAGGCTCAAATGTTATCTATTAAAGACCCACTATTATGATAATACCGTTATCTTTTCTTAAATTTTTTTATTAAAAATAATGGCTAGTAAATATTATTTCATTAGTATGTTAATTATTATTTGATCCCAAATTTTATTATATTAGAGACAAACTCTTTTATATGATATAATTGTTTTGAAATATAATGACATGTTTTTTTTCCTTCCCTATGTACCATACTGATATTTTAAATCTCAAACCAGAGTTTAAAAAGATAAATTAAAATGTATTAAGGATAGATGTGAATAGTTATTCTGTCACATTGAAAATAGTGAAGTTTTTTCATGAAAATAAAATGTGTTTCATTCTAAATGTATTGTGTTGTGAAAAAATTGTCAGTGAGTGGATGTGTCTACCTTGAAATGTATGAATATGTTATATTAGAGTTAACATCTAATTATCTAAAACTCTAAAACTGAAAGTTTCCTAAATAATGAAAGAAAATGAATTATTGATTTATATCTCAGGACTCTATAATGTTTTATTATTTAGTTCTTATATTTATATATTTTTCACAAAGAATTGGAGGCCGATGTCCAGCCCACTTAATACATAAATATTAAGAATAAACATGTGATTCACAAGAAAAAATCTAACCATCACATAATTAAATCCATGGAATAATAATGAGTTTTATAAAATTTTCTAATTGAAATCATTCATTTTTATAATGTAAATAACCGATGGAATCAAAATGGTTTTCAATCAACATAACATAAAAAACTATGTAAATATGTGGGTACATCAAGATATTCAATAACATTCTTAAAAATAGAATTTAATAAATATTAACAAAAATATGGTGTATAATCCACTTTGATAAAGGGTATACAAATTTGATAATAATATTAAAAATCAATTAATTAATGAAATTTTGGTGGAAAACCTGAATTCAGTGTAGGAAAATATGATTTTTTAAAGAAATAGAACTGGAAAAAATTTAACAATATTAGCACTAGATAAATAAGAAGACAATGGTAGTGATGTGTAATATAATTGGTAGAAAAGATAATCAGATATGAAATCTATAGAAATATTGTACATGTTAATATTCAAATAATAATTTTGTTCAATAATATGATTTATCAAAGCATAATAACATAGATGAAAAATAATTTTTGGTGTTTTTTTAAATATCAATTTGGAAATTAGAAATATGCATCATATATTGAATTAAATTTAGAAGATATATTTTATAAACTTAGAGAAATATATTTTATTTAAAAAAATTTAATTTTCAAATTAATCTATTTAAATGGATTCAGAAAAATAGTAAAAGATTTTTTTTAAATATGGATCAAATAGTAAAACATTTTATAATAATGGTAATGGATCAATTTTAATAATTTGAAAATAAAATTGTTGAAAACCCACAAAGTAAAAAAAAAATTGTATTAAATGTTAATTTTACAAGAGAAAAATATAAAATAATATATGTTAAACTATTATGGTTGATGTACCCAGTAATTTTTCAGGATGAATCATTATAACTAAATTAAATAAAATTGAGATACCAAAATCCCAAAAATTTGGATAACAGTTGGTTTAATTGAAATTTAATGAAAAAATAATTAAATAGTATTTTTATATCCCATGAATAACTAAAATATATAAAAAGGATATGTTCATGGTATACTAAAACTCCATAAAATGAAAAAACATGGTGTATAACATAAATGTATCTTAAAGAAAAGTATTTAAAAAGAAACAAATTAACCACATATCCCTACTTTGTAAAATTCACTCAATGATAATATCTAAAAATAATAAACATATTAATCTCAAATATTGAAACATTATTCATAAAAAAAATTATTGAAACTGTCTATAACCAGTCTATATATTTATATTAGTTTGTTCTTATCCATTTTAAGCATTAGGTGTGAGAAATATTGATCATTTTGAACTTTTTCCGTAATAATATTTTCATTCTTTTCATTGCTCCCAAATAAAATCACTACAAGATCATAAAGGATAATAAAATTTATGTACTATAATTATTTATAATTCTATAATTTAATTCTGTGGAAATACTGGTTATGAACCTTAATGAATATTTTTGCGGGTTGTATGTTTCTTTGGTTCTTAATGAACGAACTTTGTTTTATTGAATAATTTGTTAATTTTTTAAATTACCTTCCCATAAACAAGAAAAAATATTTTTTATTATGTATATCATATATTACAAGAAATTAAATTATTGTAGCTATCCATGATAAAAATTTATTTCATTTTTTAAATATGTGGTTAAACCAACCTAAAAAAGAATGTTCCATAATTAATAGATGATTATTTATTGATTTAGTTTTCTGATAATTATATTAAAATAATAATATTCTTATCTAGTCTTTATTAGTATGATATATCAAATTTTGAGATAATCATAAAAAGAAGATAACATATAAAATGTAATTTTATAGTATAAATTTGTTCTGCTAGAACATTATTTTGGATGGTGGAATATACCATGGTTTTTAATAATAATATTTTAAATGGGTTACAAAATTTTTCTTTCCATAACCTCTATAATGTCATAAAGAATATTTTTCCAATAAACCAATTAGCATGATGATCCATGTAAGGAGGTGATGAAAATAAAAAATGAAGCTAATCATTCCATGGAGGCAGTTGTCTACATGTACTCATGGATGATAATTTAGTTTTCCATATAATGGGGAAAATTTTAACATGATTTATCATTTAAAAATCTAAAATAATCCATAAATATGAAACTTATTTATTAAATTATTATTTTAACCTATTAACATACATATTTTTTTTACATCGTAAATCCAGATTTATTACATAAAACTTCACTTAATACAACTCCAAAACACTATGCAACCTATTTTCATTGGTAAATCAGGTACATATTAACATTTACATGAAAAATGGCCATAACATCATTATGTTAATACAAAAAAAAATTCCTTTAATTTCCTTCGATCTTCAAAAATTGCCTGGGATAACCTAGGGGCATAAATAAGAATGGGTTGAGCTATAAAGACTTATAATGGAATAAAAAAAGTATAGTGTAAGGTAGAACATGGGATCTAAGAGTAAAATCAATGTAACATAAGAGGGGTGAAAATTTTAATTGTTAACAATGAGGAATTATATAACTTGATAGCATTAAAGAAACATTGGAATGTAGAAAAAACATAAAACATGAAATCAAAAAAATATGTTAATGATTACATCCAAGAAAATATAACATAGTGTTCTTAGTATTATCTCCTAGGAAATATACATGGAATGTAATTATATAAAAAAGTATCCAATGTATTAGAGGCCTATTTAATAATGGTTCCACCCTTCACATTCATATCATATAAATTCATAAGTGTATCATAGAGATCATACAACATAATGATTTATTTAATTAACATCAACCCCATGATTAAGGAGTAAAGGTTTTATAGATATAAATCCAAAATAAATTAAAGATAGGTAAAACAATTTGAATTCCCTTGAGTGGAAATGGAGATGGGTATTCACTACACAATTATTTGGCATGAAAAATTAATGGACAAATTTGGTTGTATAACAAGAGTACCTAAAGATTTCTAAAAGTTGTGAATGAAAGTGAAATGGATTTTTAGTGTATCAGATTTTTTGTGTATTATTAAATATATTAAATAGAATGGGCACAAAGTTTTATTTAAAAAATTGAATAAATTATAAATAGGAGACTAAATAAGAAATATGAGTGTACCATTACTTTTCGATTGTGAAGTTTACCTATGGGAGACTTACCCTAACTTTTTTTTGAAAAGAAAAAATTATTAATATAGAAGATCAGCGGACATACAAATGCCATGCCATAAAGGGAAATGATCTAGCCAGAGATGGTTAACATCATAGGAACCTAAGGCCGCCAGCTGATGGGAAAAATTGTTTCCTTCCCTTTTAGTAAAGGAGAATGTGTAGAATGAGAAGCCTTGATGGAGAGAAAGGATTCACCTGATGACGGATCCAAATGACTGGAGGCCATCATCATTGAAATTGATATCATTGATAATGGTGAGACAGTCTGATTCAAGGTTGATTTTATCCCATCCACAATCCTTGGCGAGCATCAAACCTGCAAGGATGGCAGTAGCCTCGGCCACTACAGGTTCCCAAAAGGCATGGTGTGATTCATGTTTTGCTGCAATGACTTTCCCCTGATGGTTCTTGGCTAGGATGTCGAGGGCGAAAGGCCCATTTTTGGGGAGAGACGCATCCACATTAATCTTAAGAATACATTCTCTTGGAGGACACCAGTGGGAGGGAAAAGAGGGGGTTTTTATAGGGATTATGTTGTCCATTGTGGTGCTTCCAGCCCTCAATCCATGAAAAGTTATGTTCAATCTAGAATTCGGGGGTTTTGTGAACATGGTTAAAAACTTCCTCGTTGCAACAGACCCAAATGATCCAGGCCAGGTTGAAAAGTGAACCCACTTTAGCCGACAAGAAGGAGTAGCACCAAAACATCAGGAAATACAGGAGGTTAGAGGCCATGGCCAGTGAAGAGCCTTAAGTAGAGCCCCATTTTTTCCAAATTTCCTTAGCCCCTGGGCACTGGATGATGGCGTGTAAGGGAGATTCTGGGACATTTGTGCAGAAAGGGAAAGAATCGTCATTGGAAATATATCGGAAGATGAGAAGTCTCAGGGTTGGAATGGTACCCATGCACACTTGCCACCAAAAGTTGTGGATTTTTGGGGGGATGTTGAGTTTCCAAATTGACTTCCAGGGTCCCCCATACCAATTGAATAATTGATTACCAATGGCGAGCGGGTATCCGGATTTCACCGTGTAGACAACTGAAAGGTTGTTGATCCAGAAGAGATGATCGGGGCCTATGTCTGGGACCTAGGGGGTACTCAGGATAATTATTTTGTCTCTTTCATTGAACCATGCATGAATCTTATCCAAACACCATCCTAGACCTTGGTTGGAAAAGAGGCACCTGACAGTTGCATCTTCAAAACCTGGTCAGGCAGGGGATGAGGCCCGTACAACTTCCTCATCAATCAGCCAAGGATCTTTCCAAATGTTAACAGTTTGGCCATTCCCAATCCTCTATCCCATCCCTTTTTCTAGGAGGCTTCGGGCCGCCCAAATGCTTCTCCATAGGAAGCTTGGACGGGGCCCAAGATAGGAGACTAGGAAGTCCTTGTGGGGAATGTATTTGGCTCGGAGAACGCACACACATAGAGATGATGGATGGTTAATCAGGTTCCAACCTTGCTTAGCCAGTAGTGCATCATTGTAATGAATGAAATTCTGGAATCCCATACCTCCCTCAGCCCTGGGTTTTCACAGTTTCTCCCAGGAAATCCGTTGGGTTATATTCCATCCATCATTCTTACCCCACTATAAGTTGGCTATGTGTGTGTGTATTTGATTGAAAACGGCCTCTAGAAGCTTAAACAGGGACATAAAATAGCTGGGGATAGACTGGATGGCGGCTTTAATGAGGATCCCCTTACCAACGTTAGAAATTTTCTTTGGGGTCTAGTCTTGAATTTTCTTCTCAATCCTGTCCATCAAGGAGAGAAATATTTCTCTTTTGGAGTGTCCAATAACCATGGGGAGCCCGATATACTTCTAGTGTTTCTCGACCAAATGGATGCCTGAAAAATCACAGATTTATTCTTTCTTGGATGGAGGTACTCCTGTGTTGAAGGATATTTTCGACATTCCATAATTGATAGGCTGGTTGGACGCCCTCTTGTACTGTTGGATCACATGGATGATTACCTGGCATTCATTAGTGGTTTCTCTAGAGAAAATGAGACAGTCTTCGGTGAAGAAGAGATGAAAAACCGGTGGGCTTACATGGAAAAACTTTGCCCCATTTATACATTTAGAAGATGTAGCCCTAGAAATAAGTTTAGAAAAAACATCACCGACCAAGATAAAGAGAAAGGGGGAGTGAGGATCTCCCTGGCGAACGCCCCGAGATTGGGAAAATCATCGGATGACCTCCCCATTGACCTTGATTCGGAAGGATACGGTCGAGACACAGTGCATGACCACATCTACCCATTTAGAGCAGAATACTATATGCATTTTCACCATTACAACTCTGAGGAAGTGTCATTCCACTTTATCATCGGCCTTAGTTATATCCAGTTTCCAGGCCATGGTTCCTCTTTTCGCGGTGGAGTGTGTTTTCATAGAGTGGAACACTTCATGGTCCAAAATTGCATTATTAGTGATCAGTCTCTTGGCCAGAAAAGCACTAGGTTTTCTGAGATGATGTCAGGTAACCAAGGACATAGCAAATTAACTAATATCTTTGAGAAAATTTTTAAGAGACATTGCACAGGATGATAGGTCTGAAGTCAGGGACTTCCAGAGGTTTCTTTATTTTGGGTATGCAGACGAGGACAATTTCATTGATAGTTGAAATGATTGTCTTCCCTGTCCAAATATTCATCATCATATTGAAGATGTTGGGACCGATAATGTGCCAGTATTGTTTGAAGAAGAGGGCATGGAACCTGTCTGGGCCTGGGGCCTTAGTGGGGTGAATATTTTTCAGAACCAGACATATATCCTCATATTTCACATATTTCTATGTTTCTGATTGATCTCATCAGTGATCACAGGTTTAATGCAATCCTCCATTTTAGCAGAAATGAGAGGAGTTCCTATAGAGAAGAGGTTCTGAAAGTAATAGGTCAAAGCTTCGTAGATTCCAACGGTGTCAGATACTTTTCTACCTTCTAGTTGAGAGATGCAAGTAATATAATTCTTCTGAGATTGATATGAACATCATTTGAGGTCCATTCCTCTCACCGTTCTTGTTATTTTTATCCTTCAAAATTTTCATTCATCTTGGGCATTATTCATTTTTCCTAGACTCGTCAAATCCTGATCAATCAATCGTGTTCACCCATTTCATGGTGTAAAAATCCTTTAACATACATCTGAGATCATCAAAACATGAAAATTATGAGATGATGGAAGTGGTGATGAACCAGATAATGGGGGATACACTACTTTTCTTTATTTAGTGCTTTTAAGAGAAAATTCTTGAATGATGATGATTTATTTTTCTAAGAAATTCAGAGGCTCAAAATTGTTTTTTTATCAAATTAAGGACTCATGTAATGAGGTTCCCTAATTTTTTAGGAAATGAGTGGCCAGATCAGAGGCTGAAGCAATGGATAAGAAAACTGGAATATAGATCTACATTCCGAGAAAATCTCATGATACATAGTAGGTATGTCGGATCTACATGTTGTGTGGGACCCGTTTAAAGCAGCTAGGTGTTTCAGGATAATTTTACGTATCACACAGTGGGTGGACCCTAATTAAATGATAGTGGTCTCTCCCAAGTGACTCGGCATGCACTTCAGCAAGTAAATGGACACGGGATTTAGCACACCATTTACTCCCCCACACAAACATGACCTAGACCAAGTACACATGTTAAGTCTTGGAATGGAACATGATCACAAGTACGTGGTAGAGATTCATGTACTAGAACATGGGTAGACTATATAGGAAGTGTACACTCACTATACTTCTATACATTCATGCCTTGAGTCACTGGTCTTTTACACAGGAAGGACCCGAGGTTAAGGGACACAACATGTGACCCCAAATACACATATTTTTATTTATTAGACATGGATTGGAGACCTTTTAAAACACATATTTGAAAAGTTTAATTAAGGATTGTTACCCTTGTCCTTTCCACGATGGTTGGTAGGTATTCATCTCCTTATCCCAGGACTAAGATCCCTTTCGCATGACTTCTTTGATATAGTTGTTGGAATCCCTTAGAGATCCCAAGAGCGAGATACTCTATTATTATTTGTTGACTAGGTGGAGTTCTTGGTATCATCATGAACAACAATGTATGGGTGTTGATCCTCCACTTAGAGGATTAATCTCGGTTGAGTTTTTTTATCACCCCATGGCCTTGGCAGTAATCCTTATCTATGTATCGTAATCTCTTCAGAGCTTTCAGCATGTACTGATAAAGGTGATACCCAATGAGAAGTATCTCTTAGATATATGTCATAACCGATATTAGACTTAGGAATGTTTTCTCTCGAATGAAATCTTTGTGGAATCATCAATGTTTAATCTTATGTTTTTATACTATAGTTTAGAATTACCTTTATATTGTTTTACTTTATTGACTATATATGGATATTCTTCTTATATGTTTTATAGACATATAACTTTATCGAGATGACTATAATTACTTTATTGTATGCATTTTAGGTTTGGGGTGTCCTACTAGGTATTTTTGTACTCACCCCTTCATGGGGTTTTCCTTCACATGTTGTGTCTTATATGAACGATCGACCTTTTGACAGATCCATTGGTAGACAAGGAAAAAATGTTTCTTAGTGAGATTGGATAGACCTAGGTGTGTTCCAACAACATTCTGACATCATTCCTAGTATTTACATTCAGGTTGGACAGTCATTTCAGACTCTTCATGGTGGGATTCTATTTGGCCCCAAGTAATTTCTTCTACTTCCTATCATACTATGGTTATGATATTTAGATATATGCATGCATGGTTTTTTAGTTTTTTCTAAATTTTAACATTGCATAGTCTTGGATTTGTTCATGTGTACATGTATTAAGGATAAGGCCATTGATGTTAGTAATAAGGCTACTCTATGGTATTCTCCATCCCCAGGCCCATTAGAGGCCTGCTTAGGGAGTCGCGATGCAATCTTCTCTCAGACAAGCCATGAAATAGTGGTATTAGAGGATTATTTCTATGTTATGACAAGATTATATGATATAGGTTTGGTGAAACAATGTTAAGTGTTTATAGTTTAACATTTTGGCTAGGGACATTGGTGTTGGTGTGGTGGCTGACCTGTAACACCCTAATATTTCATATTACTTTATCTTTTCAAAATAGTTCAATTACTTGCGTTATATGCAACATCGAGTTAGAGCACACGATGAATTACCAAATTAGTCATTCAAAAAGTGGTTATGAATAGTATTAAATAAATTTTGAATTTTATATACTCCATATAATTTTAGAATCTATATTATTTTTTTCTTATATATAATATAAGAACATTTTTTTTTCAGATAAATGATGTATTTAAAAAAAATGCAATTCTACCACCATTTAATGGAGAACCCATTTTAAAACCAATATTTGATACTTTTATATATACACATTAATTAAATTAAATTATTATTTTGAAGTGGGCCATAAAAATTTAGTTTGGATAAATTTTTGTAACTTTTCTGATAACTTTCATATTTTGCAGAATATGGAAAAATACTAAATTTTAATTGAAAACATCATTTTTAATTTAAATAATTTATTATGTTAAGTTATTCATTTGAATGATTTGGAAGTATAATTGGATAATAATTTTATCATTTAATACAATTTAGGCCATTATAAGTAATTTCAAATTTAAATTTGACATAAACACATGTCAATCTTTTGATAGTTTTATTTTTAAACACCCACTTTTAGTTTTTGACAATAGAAATTAATTTTAAATTAATTAATGCAACTTCTATGTTCTGAATTTTGTAAAATAGACTTAATTTTTGAATTCATATTATCGAAATTATCTTAGGGTGATTTTTTGGTATTTTTATGAAAACATTCAATTTTTGATGAATAGTGAAAAACACTATGTAATTGTTTAAAACCAAATTTCATTTAAATAATTATTATTTAGTATTTAAACTTATTTTAAAGTAAAAATAGATCAATAATACCTATATTAGTCCAATTCAATTCATTGGAGTCATTTTATAATAAGATTAGACATATAAAATCTTATTGAACTTTTTAACATCTTTTACCCACCTTCAAGACACATTTCTAAATTTGCATAAAAAGTAAATTTACCACTTCTATGAAATGAATTTCAAAAATCTGAGAGACACGATTGACATTATCATATAAAATATTGTTCAATAATATGAAAATAATTTTTGGTGAATTGTATCTTTTGACTTTTATTTACCATAGTTAAAAGTAAATAGTTTAATTAAAGGTAAAAATGATATTATAATTATCCTAACACATGTCCTAATTCTATTGTATAAGTGTATTTAGGCCAAAACCAACCTTATTAATAAAATATGATCCTTTTATTCCACTTTGATTAGATTGGGTAATTTATCAATATTTTATTAAAAGAAGAGTTAAACGTGCTAAAGTCAAAGTTCAATAACTAAAGTATTTTTAATAAAGGGTTATACATGAGATAAATTAGACTATAAATATTCATTGGAAATATAAAAATATTTCCTACATCATGGAATTTTATTTATTATTTTTAAAAATTAAATAATTAAATTTATTTACAACACAATGATGATGCAGTAATTACCTTATTAGTGAAAGATTAAAATAATTGACATTATAAATATCAAAATAAATGTAAATTGAGACTTTTTATGACATCCAAGAATTTTATAGGTTAATATGAAATGTTAGGGTTGATTTAATGTATTTTGTTTCTAAGTAATCAACATTTTATGAATTTCACAAAAACCAAATACCAAATAGTGTCAAAATTGACATAAATGAGTTTTTTAAACAAATACTATATTATTAAATGATATAACAATCATAAAAATAAAATGTTTAGCCAAATGAATTATATAATAATATAAATGTCATTGATTATTCACTTGATATTTGGTTGTCTTTTTATAGTAAGTTTAGTTACCATTTATTATAATAATTGTAGAATACATGGTAAAGAATAAACTATTTAACTAAGAGTTAAATCTAAATTATAAGGTTATTATGGTGAACTAAACCTGTATATAACCTATTTTCTGATAGTTTTTCTACCTATCCCCACCTTATCCTCGAATTAAATCATTTTTGAGACATTAGAAACCGAATATGATGGTATGATAAATTAAAATGTTAAGTTATTCTTAAAGTGATCGTCACCTCTCTTATAAAAGGGTACTTCCCCTTCTCTAAAAATCACACCTCCAAATCCATTTGGCTCATCGAACCCCTGTCCAAATCTGATCCAAACTTCCCTAAATTAATCCTACATGCCTTACCTTGGGAATAAATCCAACCTAAGGAGCCCTTTTGTTCAAATCAAAAGGAAACACCCAAAGAAAAGGTAATTATTTTATCACCTCTTTCAAAGTTATTTTCTTCTTTAACTTTTTCTTTTTTTGTTATTTTTAATCAAAAATAATAACTCCAGTACCTTATAAATACTATTATGTTATTATATATATGGTTCAACCATACTCATTATTCTCTCTATCCTATGAATGATAATGTAATCATTAAGTAATTGATATCTCGCTCGTGTGTATGTACGGCTTACCGTCTCCACAATGTGATGAGATTCATTTCCAGGTTCACCATTCAACAATGATTATAAAAATATATATTATTAATAAGTATGTGATATATGACATAATAATTCTACTGGATATATATATATATATTTATGTATTTACTTACATATATCTTATTCTCTTACTTCCGTTGAATACGATATAAAAAATGAAACAACGTTTATGCGGGTGTACGACCTACCGTCTCCATAAATAGTGTTTTCCATTTCATATATAAATATATTATACATATTTATATTCTAAATATATATTATATATAAATATTTTTTTATATTCTGGAAGTATTTAAATCATGATCTAAATGATACGATCAAGAATTCCAAGTTAAAACGCGTATGATAAAGAAAGCGATTATTATCCAAAATGTTCATTTAACAAGGATTTAATTATTAAATGGGTAGTATAAATTCATAAATTAATAATGTATGATATAATAAATATGAATATGGTTCTACTATAATTTAATAACATACTATGGTCATTCTACATGAGGTTAAACGTACCCTCGACCAAAGGAAAGTGCAAGGTAAGGGTTGATTCCTCAATCTCATTATTATCTGAGATTGTTTATGTGTATGTATGTTCTGGTAAATATATATTATCCATGTCAATGTTTCCTATAATTCTTTTTCAAAATGATTATTTTATGGTAATATTTAAGTAAAACATCATTTTAAATGTTTTAGGTATTTATTCTTATAAATATTTCTCATTAATTACCATGTTTTCAAAATGGTTTTAAGGATTTATTTATATGGACATGAATGTTTTAAAAAGTTAATTCCATTAAAAAGAATCAAAGTGGTATGGTACACTTTGATTCAAAAATATCTTTTAAATTTCATCCTTTATAAATTGTAAATATTTGAAATGATTTCATGAAAAGGGGGCACTTCACTCAAAGAGTTTTTCTGATCATTTTCAACTGTATCATCATCCTTTAATGGATATTATTCTTGATTGAGGTTGATTTATTATAATTCAATATTTAATATTATATTCAATGAGTTATGATATGTTTTAATATGGATGTTCTATTTTCACACCATTCATGGTTTATGAATAAAGTATTGAAATTGTTTATGCTAGTTTTAATACGAATGTTTATGTTATGTTAGAACAATTTAATATGAGGAATGCAGTGGATAGAGTAAGTGATGGGTGGAGCCTGCTATTTCTACTCGATGCATTGATAGGTATCATGAGACAAACTAGTGTCTTCTCACAAGTCCATGACAAAAAAATTATTTGTAGTCTTGGAAGGAGTCTTGGACGACGAGGTAATGATGTCCGACATTAGACATTCCCTCATTATAAAATTAATTATTATATGTGATAATTAGATTAAAAGAATATCCATGTGCATGTTTATATGGATATGTTTGATTTATTTTCCCCATATTATGTTCATTTTAGGTTTAAAAGGACATTGTTTTTATTACACATCTTTCCTTAAAATTTTATAACTTTTTCTAAATTATTTACCCTTAGTGAGCATCTATGTTCACCACTTTCTTAGGTTTTGTTTTCCTAGGATTAGAAGAAGGGTGTTATGATTGATTTATAGGGTTAAGTTGGAGGAATAATGACATTATAAATGGATTATTTATGCTCTATTTTGTGTTTGAATGTGTAATGTAACGTTCATGTATGTAATCTTTTTTCCAATACTACTAAAATGATCAGTAATTCAGGACATGATTCCTTGTATTCATGCCAATGTATAAAAACAATGCACCGACACCGGGATTCTGGGGTCAGGCCATTACAGTAGGTATTAGTTGAAGTTTAGTACAATGCTTGGATACATGATTTAGAAAATCTCTAATTAGACAACGTTACCCAAAGATAGACTTTGGGGATTAGTATATAAGAACATTCTTTAATTTTGGTAAAGTTGAGATTTTATGTATTTTCCAATCAATACATCCTTGTTTGGGTACGAGCAGGTTGAGGCGGATCTGGAATAGATGTAACTAGAAGTGAAAACTCCAACAAGGAGTTTCGGGCCTGACCTGGGGTATTATGGTACATGACAATGGGCCTTGCTTCACTCTTGGTTATGACACTCTCAAGGGATATTCTTAGGATAATTCACATTTTCTTTACAAGGAATTATGAAGGATTTAGGAGTAAATACTTCCTCAAAGAAAACATTTTTGTATGATTATATATTATATGCACAATCATTTCAATTTAACTTTGGTATTTTACAAGTTTGGAATTATGCATTGCGATTCATAAACTAAACTAACGTATGACATTGATTAGAAATGGCTCCCAGTAGAAGGAATGAGAACTCTAGCAGTATGCATGATCCAAATAGTAAGAAGGATCATATCTTTCATGGTATTAAGCCAACAGTTAGTAGGGAAATAGTCTCCCATGTATTATCATCATATGAAGAAATAATATCACGTGTTATTAATATAATTAAAGAATTCATTAAGTCTTATGGCTTTGATGGGAAGTAAGAGAAGAAAAGGATGGTAAAGAGAAAGACGAATAAAGGGAAGAGGGGAAAAAGGATTTTCCCATATGTGAAAACTATAGAAAGAATCACCTAGGTAAATGATTGAAGATAATTAGAGTTTGTTATATGTGTGGAGAAAAAGGACACCAAGTACGTGATTGCAAGGATAAGAAAAAAGTCTCAAATGTACAATGCTTTATCTTCAATAAGTTGAGACACTATGCGAATCAATGTCCAAATCATCAGAGTATGCCCCAAATGATGCTATTGGATAATAATCAAGTTATGAAATTATCATAGATGTAGAGGAATGACAAGTGTTCTTATGTTGTTATTAACTTTTTTTTCATTTTACTATTGTATCAATGATGTACTGGTTATATGAATTATAGAAATAAATATGGATTGTACTGCAGTACTATTTCATTGTGGATTTGAGATTATATGGTGATAAGAAAAGTGACTCAATAGAAAGTTAAACTTTTTTGGAAAATACATGGTTGAAGGAAATATAATCCTTAATATGGTTCGGATACTGAGGTAGTGATTTAGGAATAATATATGATTGATTTTGATAAATTATATTTGATATTCTTGAATTCATTGAAAATAATTAATTTTTTGGTTATTCCATTATTATTGGGGTTTATAAAATTTATGTATATAAGGAGTATATCTAGTATTCTATAAGGAATAAGGGAGTATGAATGAAATCCATAAGGTTTTATGGTAATTCAAGGTGTTACCTTGTTTTAAAAGAATACATGATGGTGGTATTAAAATGTTATTAAGTGGAAAAAAAAGATCTTAATTGTGTTTAACTTATAAATTTTGGACTGTGAGATTGGACATAAGTATTTTGGATCAGTCTAAAGGTTAGAATGGATTAAGTTTGAAATTGGATACTATTGTTAAGGTTAAATCATTTCTTAAGATAATTTTTGGATTGTTATAAAAAGGACAACCTGGAGGTCGGGCGACAACCTGTGGTGTCCGGCAAAGCCGCGAGGCTTGAACCCAAAACCAAAGGGTCACAAGGGTGTATCACCTACCCCAGGCTTATCTGATATATTGTTTTGTGTAATGTAGTTTTTTTAAATAGTCTGAAAAATGATTTATAATTTCATTATTTTTGGAACTCGATACGATTAGGATAAATAGATTATTTTTTAATTCTATTATCTTTTGGAGTGAAAGATGAGTTTATGGTAGGAATTTGTTGAAGGATGAAAATATATTTGTCATGTATATTTTTTTCCTCTTATTCTATGAATAAATTAATTCTTAATCTTTAGGGAAGGGATCTTAAAACCAAAAATGTCTTATCCTAATACCTTATGTTTTTGTTGAACCAATGATATTTTAAATCATCATAGATTGATGGATTTGAGGCCCTAAATTTTACACTAGGTTGTGATTGATGACCTCAATAACTGGAAATTAATATTCAAATTTTCCCTCCAATTATGTACCTCTAACTTCCACCAGTTTCCTCCTATATCAGATCATAATTTAGTGGTAACTTTTTCATTCCCCTTTCACTCTTATTAAGACTAAATTTTATTACCCAATTTTCGATGTGAGTTTTCCACAAAGGTATTTTTCTATTATTTAACCTTTTATGTTTGAAAAACAATTTCAAATTGCAAGGATGAAATTTATTGATGAAGGGGAGAAGGTAACACCCTAATATTCCGTAGTACATTATCTCTTCAAAGTAATTCAATAACTTGAAATACATGTAACATCGAATTCGAGCGCACCACGGCTTACCAAACTAGCCAATCAAAACGTGGTAATGAATAGTATGAATTGAAAGTTGAATTTTACATACTAAATATAATTTTAGAATCAATATTAATTGTTTCATAGATATAATATAAGAACAAATTAATTTTTTTCAGATAAAAGAAGTATTTTTGAAAAAAAAATCAATTTTACCGCCTTTTAATGGAAAACCATTTTTGAAACCAATATTTGACAGTTTTATATATTAAATTTAATAAAATTAAATTTTTATTTAGAAGTGGGACATAAAAATTTAGTTTGGATAAATTTTCGGTACTTTTATGATAACTTTCATATTTTGATGTATAGTTAAAGTACTAAATTTTAATTGAAAACAACATTTTTAATCAAAATAATTTATTGTGTTAAATTATGTATTTGAATGGTTTGTAAGTATAATTATATTATATTTTTATCACTTAATACAATTTAGGCCATTATAAGTAATTTCATATTTAAATTTGACATAAACAAATGTCAATCTTTTGATAGTTTTTAATTTTTAAAAACCATTTTTTTTGTTTTGACAACATGAATTAATTTTAAATTAATTATTGCAACTTATATGTTCTAAATTTGGTAAAATGGACTTTATTTTTGAATTTAGATTATCAAAACTATCTTAGGGTGAATTTTTGGTATTTTTTTGAAAACATTGAATTTTTTATGAAGAGTGAAAAACACTTTGTTACTGTTTAAAACCGAATTTTATTTAAATAATAATTATTTTTTATTTAAATTTATTTTAAAGTAATAATAGATACATAATACTTATATTAGTCCAATGTAATTAATTGGAGTCATTTTATAATAAGATTAGATATATAAAATTTTATTTAAGTTTTTAACGTCTTTTATCCACATTCTGGGCACATTTGCAAATTTGTATAAAATGTAATATTACCGCTTATGTGAATTGAATTTCAAAAATCCGAGAGACATTTTTTACATCAGTAAGAAAAATGTGGTTCAATAAGATGAAAATAATTTTTGGTTAATAGTAACTTTTGACTTTTATTTACCACGGTTAAAAGTAAATAGGTTAATTAAAGGTAAAAATGATATTATAATTACCCTAAAACATATACAAATTTTATTGGATAAGTTTAAATCCAACAAACCCAACCTTAGGAATAAAATATGATCCTTTTGGTCCACTTGGATTAGATTAGGACATTTATTTTTATTTTACTTAAAGAAGAGTTAAAAGTGTTCAATTCAATGTTTAATAACTATACCATTTTTAATATTGGGTTATACATAAGGTAAATTCGACTGTAAATATTCATTATAAAGATAAAAATATTTCCTACATCATAATGTTTTATTTATAATTTTTAAACATTAAATA
This sequence comes from Viscum album, assembly GCA_963277665.1. Taxonomy (NCBI): domain Eukaryota; kingdom Viridiplantae; phylum Streptophyta; class Magnoliopsida; order Santalales; family Viscaceae; genus Viscum; species Viscum album. Next base: position 1,190,587,970 of record OY728158.1, on the reverse strand, counting down.
ACTAAATATATTTATGACACAATAATGATGCAGTAATTATCTTATTAATGAATGATTAAAATAATTGATATAATAAATATTAAAAAAATGTAAATTGAGACTTTTTATGACTTCTACGAAATTTCTTCGTGAATATGGAATTTTAGGGTTGATTTAGTATTTTTTTAAATAATAAACTTTTTATGAATTTTACAAAATCCAAATACCAAATAGTGTCAAAATTGACATAAAAGAGTTTTTAAAACAAATACTATATTATTAAATGATATAATAATCATAAAAATATAATGTTTGGAAAAATGAATTATATAATAATATATGTCATTAATGTTCCGCTTGTGGGTCAGTTGGCTTTTTTTAGTAATTTAGTTAACATTTATTATAATAAATCAAGAATACATGGTAAAAGTTAAACTGTTTAACTATGAGTTAAATCTAAAAGATAAGGTTAATATGGTGACCTAAACCTCTCTATAACCAATTTATTGAGATATTTTCATCTTATCCCCACCTTATCTTCGAATTAAATCATTTTAGAGCCATTAGAAACCGAATATGATTGTATAATAAATTAATATTTTATGTTTTCCTAAAGTGACCCACACCTATATTATAAAAGGGTACTTCCCCATCTCTCAAAATCACACCTCCAAAGCCATTTGACTTGGCCAAACCTACCCAAATCACCTTCCAAATTTCCTCACATGAACCTAGAGGCCTTCCTTTGAACAGAAATCCAACCTAAGGAGTCCTTTTGTTCAAATCGAAAGGAAACACCCAAAGAAGAGGTAATTATTTTATCAACTATTTTAAAGTTTTTTATTCTTCCACATTCTTTTTCTTTTTTATTTTCATACGAAAATAATAACTCTAGAAAATTATACATACTTTGATGTTATTATAAATATGGTTTAACCATACTAATTATTTTATCCATCCAATGAATGATAATGTCATCATGCGTGCGTACGTATGGCCTACCGTCTCCACGCCGTGGTGTAATTTTTTATTCAATACTATGTTATTTGGATGGATATAATGGTGAGTAATATGTATATAAATAATGAAAGTAACATGATAATTTATCTGTACAATTAATATATCATCCAATTCCACACCTTTTAATCATTAGGGAAATGATTTCGTCGCTCATGCGTACGTATGACTTACCGTCTCCACGACGCGATGAGATTAATTTCTAGGTTCACCGTTCAACAATGATTATAAAAATATATATTATAAATTAGTATGTAATATATGACATAATAATTATGTTATATATATATGTATGTATGTACTTACATATATATTATTCTCTTACTTCCGTTCAATATGATATGAAAACAGAAACAACGTTTATGCGTGCGTACAACCTACCATCTCCATAAATTTTGTTTTCCATTTCATATATCTATCTATTATACATTTTTATATTCTAAATATATATTATATTTAAATCATGTTTTATATTCTTGAATTATTTAAATCATTATTTAAATGATATGATCAATAATAACAAGTTAAAACATGTACGATAAAGAAAGCGATTATTACACGAAATGTCAATTTAACATGGACGTCATTATTAAATGGGTAGGATAAATTGATAAATGAATCATTTATGATATAATAAATTTGAATATGTTTCTATTATAATTTAATAACATACTATGGTCATTTTATAGCAGGTTAAACGTACCCTCAACAAAAGGAAAGTGCAAGGTAAGGGTTAATTCCTGAATCTCATTATTATCTGAGATTGTTTATGTGTAAGTATTTTCTGGGAAATATTTATTATCCATGTCCATGATTCGTAAAATACTTTTTCAAAATTATTCTTTTAAATCACTCTTTTACTAAAACATCATTTTAAATGTTTTAAATATTTATTCTTATAAATCTTTCTCATTAATGTCCATGTTTTAAAAATGGTTTTAAGGATTTATTTATAAATAAATGAATGTTTTAAAATTTTAATTACTATAAAAAGTTTAAAAGTGGTATGGGACACTTTGATTCCAAAATATATTTTAAATTTCATCCTTTATCAATTTTGCGAATTTTAAATGATTTCATGAAAACGGGGTATTTCACTCAAAGAGTTTTATTGATCATTTTCAACAATATCATCATCATTTAATGGATATTATTCTTGATTGAAGATGATTTATTATAATAAAATCTCCTCTATTGTATTGAATAAGTTGTGATAATTTTTTCTTTGGATATGCTATTTTTAGACCATTCATCATTTATGGATAATGTATTGAAATTTCGTATGCTAGTTTCAATACGAATGTTAATGTTATGTTTCAACAAGTTCATATGAGTAATGTATTGGGCTTAGTAAGTGACAAGTGGATCCTGATATAGCTCCTTGATGCATCGTTAGGTCCGATGAGACAAACTAGTGTCTTGAAATAAGGCCTTGAAAAAAAAATTTTTTGTAGTCTTGGGACAAGGATTTGAGTATGTGGTAATGATGTCAGGCATTAGGCACTCCCTCATTATGAAATTAATTATTACCTGGGATTATTCGATTAGTATAATATCAATGTGCATGTTTATATGGTAATATTTGATTTATTTTCTCCATATTGTGTTCAATTTTATGTTTAAAAGTCTTTTGTTTTTATTACACATATTTCCTTAAAAGTGTATAGATTCCGCTAAATTATTTACCCTTACTGAGCATCTGATCTCACCCCTTTCTTATGTTTTTTTCCTTGGATTCCAAGAAGTATATTATGATTTATATGTAGGTTTAATCTAGGGGAATAATGGAGTTCTCAATGGATTATTTATGTTTTGTTTTATGTTTGAATGCGTACTGTAACATTCATGTATGTAATCTATTTTCCAAGACTACTAAACATATCAATCTTTAGGGACTTTATTACATATAATCATGACAATGTATTAAAATAATGCACCTACTCTGGGATTTTGGGGTCAGGGAATTACATGACGTATACAAACACCAGGACTCTGATCACCTTCTTTTCAATTTGGTACATTAGAAAACTACTTTAAAAAAAATAGTGGTGCATGATTCATGTAGGAATGGATTTTATTTTTCCATTTCTTCTTGAGTCGGCTCTTCAGATATACTCATTAGATGTGCTGCATATTATTTATATCATGATGGCTTTGTGATGTATACTAGATATTATTTAGAATCATGATCACGAGGATGATCCCCATAGTAATTAGGCATTGATATAGTGACTAGTTTCTGAGGTGTTAACTTTAGGTGTTGTTCCAGCTATACCAACACCTAATGAGTAAGACTTGGTAGCCGAAGTACCATTGGATTAGGTGTGAATTCTTAGAAAACATTACATGGTTCAGTGGAAGAGGGACCTCAGGATTTAAGTCAATACTAACCCAAATTCAGGTGAGAACTCACTTGATGTGGTGTCATGATTTTTCCATCTAGTGAGGAGACTAGAAAATTAGATAGTGGCCCTAGAAGTGATCCTTCTTTACAGCTCGGTAGGTTGATGGTGGGGTTTAGTGATTCCTACTTATGATGAGGTGGCTCCACTGATTACAGAGTTTTACATTATTTTTAGAGAGTGTTTATCGTGAGCTATTCTAAGGGTTTTTCATATCCAAGGGCTTCTGTAGCTCTATCAAGGAATTATGATAGTAGTTGTGTATTCATCACAGTTTATCAAACACTCTGGGCACTCAATCGATATGGGTTGTAATCAAATTTTTAGGCATTGTACATTCTAGTTAGTTCTATATAGAGACATCCAATCCAACATTATCCCTATATTTATTCTTAATTATGTTGGGGTTCTATAGAAGGATTTTTTGGTTGAGAGTTTCTTGGATGAGAAGATACAATAGGTGGTTGTTAGTAGTTGGGAAGCAAGAGAAGGGACCTCAACAGAAGGAAGACGATGACAATATCAGAGATCTGGACATGCGAGGCGTTTCAAGAGGAATTCCTATAACACACGATATATGATTTAGGGATCACATGATGGGTTTATTCATCCGAGAGAGATGTGGTGTGTCTCATTTGATGGTAGGGGACATCATGTTGTAGATTGTATGAACTACCATATAGATGAAAGAGAAAATGTGGATGGGATACTGAGGCAAATAAAATGGATGGATAAGCCATGTTCCCTTGGTGGTAGACATGAAAGATCTGGGAGAGTAGCAGGAGTTGGTCGACATTTTGACTTTCTACCACCACCACCCTAGTTGGTCCATACTAGGGTTAGAGAGTTGGAGGACATGGAAGGGGATAACTTCAATCAATCAATGCTTATAACCTAAAGGCCTTGGGAATGATTGGAGGTATGATCTATGTCCTTTATACCAAAAATACAGTATTTATAGACATAAGTGGTCATTATTAATTTATTTCCACATACCCTATATGAGAAGTAGAGATTCTAGTTGAGCCATTGGCTTGACCCTTACACTTGGAGAATAATGCTGGAGAAGTCTCAGGGATCACACACTTGTATTGACAGTATGAACTGACTGGTATAAAAGAGAGTTAATATTGGATTATCTTGGTAGTAGCATCATTCCCTTACACCATTATTCTTGGTATGAACTGGTTATCTAATGTTCATTCCCAAATATTATATTTTAGGCAAAGGATGTGGTGTTTTCACAGTGATGGAACCAGGTGCTCCTTTTTCAGTTCTAGGGAATCCGAAGATGTTTAGGATGAACTCAAGAAATGGATGGTGTAGTTGATAACTCATCACTTATACATCTTAACCCATGTTGATGTTATTTTTATGGGTTCACAATTTCCTACAGTGGTGGGAGAGTACGAGGAAGTCTTTCCTAAGGATGTGTTAGGATTACCTCTCATCCGATAGATAGACTTATATTTTTATCTACACCTTGGTATGAAACTGATATATGTGCCATCATATCGGATGGCTCACACAGAGCTTCTCAATATAAGGGTGGAGTTAGAGGACTTGCAAAGGAAGGGCATTGTTAAACTAGGTTTTTCAACATGGAAAACCACTATTGTTTTTCCAAGAAGTCAAGAAGGATATTGATGTTTTGTGTCGAGTACCTTCAATTAAACAATATGACAATTATAGACGTCGAAAAGTGTTTAAGTGTTGAAGAATGTTTCAAAATGATAAAGCGAAGTCATATTCGGACCTGGAGACTTCGGTCTGGGGGTCCGGAGGTGTTGCATGAAAAAATGGTGAATGTCCCAAAAAAAATGTGTGTCGTGCAGAAAGTTCCAGGATTCACAAAGATTCCCCGGCATAGGCAAGAAATAATTTTGTGCCCACACCCCGCGTAGTTGACATTTCGCGCTGCTGCCTCTGGCACTCAATTATTTAGCGCCGAGCGGTTTTCCATGCCCCTGAACTTCTATAAATAGAAGGTGACGCCCTTCCATTTCAGGGCTGAAGAATTTTAACTATCTCTCATGCGTGAAATCCATCTTTCGCTCACACAATATGTCCTTCAAGTATGGTTCTTTTAACTCCAAGTCAAACTAGGGCCTGCCTTCGCATGAGATCCCCATGGCTTAGACTAAATTCAGATCCCTTCAGGGTTCCCCCTTGCATGCAATCCCTTCCATTGCGCACAAGTTGGTCAATTTCATGCAATTACTTTCATTTCACACACCCCTATCCTTGTGCTCAGCCTCTTCCACTTGCGTGCAATTCATACTCCTTTCTTGCAATCCTCCTAGTAACGCACAAAACCTCTACCCCCCAATTACGTGTAAGCATCACCAATTTCGCACCAGACTGGTGTTTTTTTGCAGAGGTCCATTATTTCGCGTGGAAGCCTCAAAGGTTGCACACAATTTACTATGACCCCTCACCACGATGCTCTTCTTGTGGGTTCCATTCGCAGGTGCCTTTTGTGTCTCAGGTATCCACATCATGCACCGTCTTCCCGTACGACCTTCTAGGATCGTACGAGGTAACATAAAAGTCCTTTGGAAAATTCTTCCCATTGTTTCACATTGCCTCATGCCTCTTCGCATAGGCACACTAACGACTGTTGCTGCTTCGCATAGCCACACTAAAGTGGACCCTTGGATGGTTCGCTCTGCGAAACCCCCTTAGTACAGCCTTGGTGATGCCTTCTATCCCATAAGGGGTAGAGGGTACCGGTTATGTATGTCCTAGGGGTGTGGAGAGAACGCACCTTGTCCGAGCTACAGGACGTTAAACTGCCAAGTGTCATCGTCCTCAACACATGACGTTAAACTGTGACTTGGCTCCGTGCCTTGCACGTAGGGTCCCACCGCCTCCGACATTCTCCACTCCCACTCGTCTCCAGGGGGATGGGATCATCCCTCATAGGGGGTGATATCCTCCTTATTAGAGTGGCGTTTGTCTCCAGGGAAGGGCAGCCACTACAGTGTAAGCCCCTAACCTTTCTTGCAGGAGGAAACACCCCTGTTCCTCCTCACTCCCTCGATGCCATGGCCTTCCAAGGGCATGATGAGGAATGGTGCTTCTCCTTTCTTCGATCCCAAATCCCTCTCTCACTGCACTTTGTCACCCTTGGGCCTCCATCAGGGAGTGAGCCCCAGCTCTTTAGGCCGCTCAACGCATAAGCCCTTCTTCATTTCCCATAGACACACCCTCCATGATGTGATCGTCAGGTCTATGTGAGCTCTTGTTTCTCACACCGAGCATGACTCACGTGAGCTTAGAGTGAGCACCTACTATGGCCCTCCTTCAGCCACCTTAGAGTGTAAGTCCCAACCCATCCTGAACTACGAGGACTTTAATCCATGTCATGGAATGGTACGTAGGAAGCCTCCACGAGGTTCAAGCCCCACCGCCATGGGCCACCGCAGAGTGTAAGCCCCAACCCATCCCGAACTACGGAGACTTTGATACATGTCATGGCATGGTATGTAGGAAGCCTCGATGAGGTTCAAGCCCAACAACCATTGGCCCCGACCGTCTCCGTGTCAGTGTGCCAAGCCCCATTTCCACCTTGGTTCGCCTCAGAGTGTAAGCCCCAATCCATCCTGAACTATGAGGACTTTGATTCCCTACTACGGGGATATGTAGGAAGACTCCTTGAGGTTCAAGCCTACCACCCGGTCCTTCCTTCACATCAGGTTTGCCCCCGTCCTGCATGACGATAAACTGTATCCATCATCTCGAACTATGAGGACTTTCATCTATGTCAAGGCATGGTACATAGGAAGCCTCCAAGATGTTCAATCCCACCATCCATCAAGACCCCTGGTCCACCATTGTGTTGGTTTACTGACACCATGGGCCGCCTTAGAGTGTATGTCTGAATGCATCCCGAACAACGTCGACTTTGATTCCCTACCATAGGGATACGTAGTAAACCTCCTTGAGGTTCAATCCCAACACACATGTCTCATCCTGATCTCTCCCTTGAGCCCACATGTCTCAGGAACCTCATGCCCTAACCCAGAGGTTCAATTCCTCTAGGTCCCATCCATGCATCCATTCTCGCGGGTCGCCTCCTCAGGTGTCCCATCGTTCCACTGAGCTACGCAGACATTGATTCCCCGCCATGTGGATATGTTGGAAGTCTCTTCGAGGCTCAACCCAAATCCATCATCCATACTAATCATTACCTAGGCCACCACATACCTGTGAGATCATGCCACCTCATACTCCAATCCATTTAATGGCATTTGAGAATCCACCCACATGTCGGCCCCATCCTCGGTGTCCCCTCCGGGGGTTTCCCCCATCTAATCCACTCGAACCAGTGTTCTGATCAGTCCGATCCTTCTCCACTGGACGTTAAACTTGCGAAATAACCTATGTTAAACATGGGAATATGAAGAAAACCTCATATATATGCACATAGCATACAATTTCCCAAGTCTGAGGTGGGATGCCTCGGGATTCCATGCCCTCGAGAAGCCCTATAATAGGGGACAGAAGATAGACATACCAATTCCCCATCGTCAAGACATGAAAGTGATTCCCAATGTGATTACTCTCCTAACCAAAGGTTTCTGCCCTAACCGGACTCTTTGGAATTTCTTGATCGAAGTGGAATAATTAACTAGTGTCCATGAAGATATGGCACCGGGAAGAGTTTCATGAACTACATCTTAAATCTATGAGGGAAACCTAGACTAGGTTACGAGCTCTGAGGAGGAATCCATTAACGGAAGAACTGACATCCCATCATCCCATTTCAATCAAGGAGAATACATCCTTGAATAAGGATCAGATGCCCCCCGCCTTTGGAAAGTGGGAATTTGGGGTAACAGTAGTGCATCCTCTGCATGACGGATGCACACACGCCCCGACGAAAACCTCAGATATAGAAATGGTGAACCCGACGTGAATGGTATTCTACTCAGCATAGAGGCTAGTTGTGTTCGGGCATTAGTGGATGAGCATGTCATCTAACCCCTTCATCTGGTACCAGGTCCCACCAAGAAGGCCTGACGTGAAACTCGCTAGAAGTTGGGACAATCGTGGTGTTGAGAATTCTGTCTTGTGATGTTGTTAGTGTGGATCCCTCTTACTGTCCATGGAACGACGCTGGGGCACTAGTTGTCAATTAATTTTCCTAGAAGTATTAAAGATATCATCTCCCTGCTTTCACAAACCAAGTTATTGCATCCAAAGCCCGATCACCTGCCCACCAGCGCAGGAGAAGGGGAAATATCGACACAGATACCCACCGTGGTTCTTCCTCTTTCATGACACCTTCGATCGCCATGACTGCTGGGTGCACATCCCCCCTCTCCCCATAAGATATTATCCAGGGAAGGGTAATTAATGACCTTGTATGAAGGTACGAGGAGGAGGGGGTCATCCCAACCATGGATATGACCCGCTTGGATCTCGAGGCAACTGCGCCTCACCATCAATGCCGCCCATGAGGGCCACGCAGGGAGCCACTGCTCCCCACCCTGACATTCAATCATTTCGGGGCCTTGTCCCCAGAATGCCTTAACAACTCCCTCCCCCATGTCGATGAGTTAGGGGATGTCTGGTTTGGCCCAATCGGAGTTCCGCTTCAAGGTTTCTCGGTGAGGGATGCCACCGGGTCGTGTCAGCACCGCCGCCAGGTTCCCCGAGCCAAGGAGAAGGAAATCCATGCACCTGCACCGCCGACTCCAGTTCATCTGACCCGGTGCCAGCATCAGGGAAAAATGGAAGAGGGCACCCCCCATGGGGCGCCAACGTTAGAGATTTCTATGGCCCAAGCCACCGATGACTCATATCATCAACTCCCCATATTCATTGAGTAGGGGAAGCTATAGGCCCTACTCGGATCAAGGCCCCAACCTCCCCACAGGAAGGTTTGGTCAACTCTCCCGGTCACCGGCATAGGCGATGGCTGCTGAGGACCAATCCACAACAATGCCACCCAGTGTAGAGGCCTACTCTGCACTGCCACTACAGAAGGTGTGGCCCTCCCTACATCCAACCGCGGCTTGGAGGTCTGCCCTGCACCACCTTCAGCCCAAGTAATGGTCTTCCCCATGACAACAACACTCCATGTGGGGGTCTCTCCTATGCTCACTACACTGGGTACTGGTTCACTCCCCCTACTGAGGACCGCGAGTATGGAGACATTTCATGTCCGATAAATCGCCAACATGGAGGTCCTCCCCATGTCCCCGTGCCAATCGACAAAGGTCCTCCCCACCCCAACGATTAGAGAGGTGGAGCCCAACCCCACTTCACCAATGCCCAACATGGAGGTCCTCCCCGTGCCCCTTTCGAAATTTGTCCTGGTGCTACGCGCACCCCAGCTTTCTCGAGTGGAAACTCTCTCTGCCTCAGCACCAGTGCGGACAGAGGACCCCATGTCAGAAATTAACTCTTTCCCGACGAGCCACCCAGTGGAAGGAAGGTGGGTCGTAACCGCCACAAGAGGAATTTCAGGGATGGATGGACATGAATCAAACCAAACTGGTTCTCAAACTCTGAGGCGGGGTATGACTCGGCATTGGAGCCCTCTCCTCATCCCTCCAAGTAAAGGGCTGGTGCAGGAATGAGGCGCATTAGCTTCAAACTCCCCGAATGCGAAGTCCATAGGATCCCTGCTTCCCTCCGAAGGTACATCCAAGAGGACGAGAACCTGGTGTTTCCCCATAGACCAACCACACAGTCACCCCCATAATCTCCGGAAGCACCTTCTGCCTCAGCTAGAGACGATGAAGAGCTATTCTAGTGGTCAATGGCAGAAGAGCCATGGCATAGCACACCCTCAGCGGACGCTGATGCTATGTCAGGATATTGGGTCGTGGGTCCATCCTATCATGATATAGTATTCGGGTCACTATAATCCTCATAGTACAACCCATTATTTGGCAGCCAATCAACCTGCTCGCCGTATTCTCCGTCGGCCAGCCCTCCATCCCAGCGGTCCGCCTCGGTGCCACCACCAGTTCCTCATCCACCCCCGGTTGACGAGTGGTGAAATAAAAGTCCATACCATGAATATAATCCAAGGATCTTTTGGACCATCCTCGCAGTGGGCCACTTCCCTGAGAGGTTTTGGCCGGTCGCAGGACCAAATTTTGGTACGCCAGAATCGCTCACCCAGGAGGAGTTTGAATGTTTACACGAGACCCTCTGGGTGACTCACATCCATCTTCGCCACCAGAGCGTAACTTATCCCGGTAGCCAAGAGCACCTCAAAGACATCGGTGAACAATGCCGTATGGTTGACCTAGACACACTCTCTGTGGTCCAGCACCCCAAGTCACCTGCTCACCGCCAGACCCTCCAATAGCAATGTGTACAGAGATTCGAAGCACTCTGCAAGGTTATTAAGGAGGCTACCCCCCACGCGCAAGTCTGTGGATGAGGGAAGTACGATGCCCTCCTATTCAGTGTTATTCACTAGAAACCTGGCTCGCTTTGTGACGTCGAGGACACAACCCCGAGAAGAGTCGCGGTCAACCTGACCGATCTATCGGGAGGGGGAAACGAGCTACAACTTCTCGATGGGAACCTCCTCCCTGAGGACGTGCCCACACTGGTGGACCCATCGGGGAGAGTTACTCGCCGGTAGAGGGACCTCTTGGGTCTCCTTCCACCAACCGAGGCATTGGTTCTTATCCAGAATCTTAGTAAGGGCACGAAGCATATCGGTGTCACCAAAACCCCCTGACCCGTCTACCTCTGTGCAGAAGATAGAGGAGGATCTCGAGAAGGTCACGCTGCACCAGAAGCTTACCGAGCAGAAGAAACTGGTTGATGACCTCCTGGCCAAACGCGATGCGGAACAATGTCTGGATTATGGTGAACCTCGGCCAGTACAATAGGGACAAATGCAACTTCTCCCCGGCGAATTGCCCCCTGGTAACCCTGAAAATCCTGTCCATCCAGAAAGGGTAGAGGCCGGTGCTTATGACAAGAGTGTGTAGTATGTCTCACCGAAGAATCCTGAACGGTGTGACAATTAATGGAACCCCTCTTGGGCTCCCCCAGTAGCCCCAAGGGTCGTTCCACCAACCGCTCCATGAGCCACTGAGCATGGTTACCACATTGAAGAGCCCGAAAACGTGCTCGTGATTAGGGATCCTCGTCAGGACAGGGAACCACATCCATACAAACCAATGGAGGCACTCATCGCCCACCTAGAGGCTTTGGAAATGCGACAGGTGGCCATCCCACCTGATGGAAGCCATATCTGGCATGGGTGGATGACATGCCAACACACTCGGGATTTAGAAACCCCACCTTATCCCCCTTTAATGGGATGGGGACCCGCCGTAGCATCTAGAACACTTTAACTCAAGGTGTGGGCCTATGTTAGTGACCCCAACACAGCAGGAGGCCGCTAATATCCACTGTTTTGTTTAGACACTGGAAGGTCAGACATTCGTTTGGTACAACCAGCTCCCCATCGGATCTGTGACCAGCTGGGAGGACCTTCGTAGGCAGTTCCATTACCATTTCAGCTATACCACCGATAAAACGAACATCACGGACCTCTTCAAGAGTAAGAAAAGGCATGATGATGGAGTCGCGGATTTTGTCACCCAGTGGAAGGGGCTCACATACTCCCTTGACATGCCGCTAACTCAGGAGAAATTACTGATGATGTGCATAGGGAATGTCAAGACCGAACTGGTCCCCTCCCTGATCACTCATAACTATCCCGAAGGGTTCCGAGAATTCTCAGATAAGGCCCAGCGCCTCAAAGAATCCCTGCAATAGGCTAGTCAGGCATGTCTGTTTCCCCTTGTGATCCCAGCAAGGAGGGCTACCAGAGCCAAACCTGCTACGGTGGCCCAAATAGAGGTCCCTAGACAGCTAGAATTTCTACGAGCTAGCTTTGCAGCCCCGCAGAGGTCCACCACCACGTGCACAGTTTCCAAACCAGTAGCACCCACCTTAAAATCAGCAGGCACCCCCGCATAATGCGCCGCCACCGCCTAGGTGAGATAATCAAGTTTTGCCTCCTCGGCATGCTCCTTCGGCCCCCAGTCAGGGTGAGGCTTTTAGCACCCCCTTTCTAGACATAAGGAATCAATCCTACTTGTTCGACGAATCTCAGTTCCTTGGTTACATCTGCAATTCCTTAGAGCAGAGAATTGTATGACTGCATGAGTGCTGGAAACTGGAAGAGGTGAATCACACTGATCACCCCAACTACTGCCCCTATCACCAGATCCTGGGGCACACCATCAAGTAATGCTACATGTTCAAGGACTGGATCCAAGACCAGATTGACAACAACATAGTCTGGTTGGGCCCAGCTCTAACACAAGTGGCAGGTGTCTTTGTGTGGACCAATAGCGGTAGCGATGATAAAGGTGAGTGGCGGCAGGTTTCTGACCACAGGTCTCATAAGTATGACAATTGGGCAGCTCGTAGGATGGTTTCCTATTCCCATGGAATTATCTGTTCACACCTGAATCAGTCAAATCCTTCAGAAGCTGCAGCCACCACCCCTGCATTATCATCACAGCCTTCCTCTTCCCAAAAGAGAAAGGATCTACATCGTAAGAAAAAGCAGCGTGCCCCGCCAATGCCGCCATTGTCCCGTACTTTCGGTGACTTTATGCCCCTAAAGATGGGGATCCCCCCTAGGATCCACCCAGTGGTGGATGATTCTTCAAGTGATAGCCAAGGGTACGCTTCGGTTAACACCGTCAAGTTGGTAAACCCCTATATGACTTTCGACGAGGGGGAGCGCCAGACGAACCTCCCCAACGTCCCCAGCTGACACCAACGTCAGTAGAGCTGCAAACATATGGGTCGTCAGTTCACGTCAGTTGGAACCTCCAGCTAGGCCATGCATGACGATGAGACTAGACAGTAGGCCCAACACAGAGCTCATCACTTACACCCTCTCCATCATTTTTCAACAGGTCTGCCTCCACCACCGTTTGTGCTACTGGATTAGGCAGAACCACTTCGGCCATGCCGTGACCAGATTTTCCCAACTACAGGACGATCTCAGCCATCTAGATCTGATCCAACAGCTAACCTCTAGGCTTCTACTAGTGAGCAGTGGGATATTCCTAGTACCAGTCACCTACCGGTCCGACAGGCAGGGCCCACCATGCCTTCCATCATAGAGTGACTCCCTACAAGAAGACGTTCACTCCTAGAACAGAAGTAAGACGTTCTCAAGCACCTCACTGGCATCCCAATGAGGATTTACATCTTTGAAGTCCTTCATGTTTCACCAGATATGAAAAAAGCACTTGGCAAGGCTTTAAAGAGCCCCCTTCAGTTTGAGACAGAGATAGAAGCTGCAGACGCTTTCCATGCTGAAGCAGTTGAGGATGCCTAATGTGAGGCCGTCATTTCATTCTCTGGAGAAGATGAGGGCTCCCCCATATAGGGGCACATCCACCCACTGTACATCACCAGCCAATATAACATCGTGGATGTTCGTTGTTATCTCGTTGACACCGGCACTCGGATCAACCTTATCCCGACACGGACACTACGGAAGCTAGGTTTATCTAAAGATGACCTGAATCCCTCTAATATAAGAATCCATGGATATAAAAGAACCGAGAAGACCTCGATCAATAAGATCCTTCTGAAGACCTAGTTCGGTGTCCTAGTTTTTAGCACCAAGTTCATGGTTGTCTCCCGGGACACCGCATATAATGCATTTATGGGCAGACAATTGCTCCTCTTGCAAGCGGCGGTCCACTCATCATATCACCAATTCCTAAGTACTCCCTTAATGGTAGAGTGGGTGTACTCCAAGGTGATGCATCTCCTTTTTCCTCTTGCAAAGACCGCTACTTGGATGATGACTATTACAAGAACAAGGATAAACAAGTCCATGCAAGTAAAGTTGAGCTTGTCACCACTACGACCGACCCTTGGGTAGGCCTGAATGATGCCTACATCTTCCTGATCCATCGGTTGGAGGCCATGAACCCCGACATGGGGCAATGATTTCTCATTTCTAGGACAAGGGGGAACCATTCTCCCAAATACAGGTGGGAATAGAAGATCACTTCATATTCTTATACGAATCAGGCTCTAGTGGTCCCGAAGCCTCCCACTCCCATCAGGTATCAGGATGTCTGGCTCATGGCAATGACGGTACGTCATACTTTTCTATTTCTCCAGGCTGGAAGAAGTCGACTCTGGACAACTTTCCACTACTGCTTTGATATTATCAAGCGTGGACCCTTGGGTTAGAGACCAAATGGGATCGGGTCGACAGCCTTCATAGCCATGGTCTCGACAACGCTAGAGTTCCCTGATTCAATAACCACTATCATACATGCTGGTACTAGCCTACCATTAGGGTTGGGTAGCTCAGATGTAGTTTCCCCTGCATAAGATCCCTCCATAAGAGGATAATAGTATATAGAGGATGCTCCCCCTGCCTTTGAGGAAGGCATCTCATCCATGATCGATGAGCAGGTACAGGTGAACCATGGTAGCGAGGCAGATCTGAGACCCATATTGATCAGTTCTGCCATGTCCCTCAAGGAGAAGTAGTGGTACATGGACTTCATTAAATAGAACCATGATGTATTTTCTTGGAGTTACGACGAGATTCCAGGACTAGATCCTCAGTTAACCATCCACCGCCTCTGTCTCCTGACAAACCATCGCAGGTTCAAGCAACCTCACAGAAAGATGCACCCTTCTCACAGTGCCATGGTCACAGCCGAATTTTATAGGCTCATCTGAGTGAACTTCGTCAAGGATTTCTAGTACCCCATGTGTCTATCCAACATTGTTCCAGTCAGGAAGAAGAATGGGTATATCAGAGTCTGTGTCGACTTCCGAAATCTCAACCTCCATTGTTCAAAGGATGATTTTCCCCTTCCAGTGATGGAATTATTGATTGACGCTATGGTCGGGTTCTAGGATCTCTCCTTCGTGGATGGTTACTATTGATATAATCAGATCCGGGTAGTCCCCAAGTACGAGGAGTCCATAGCTTTCAGGGCACCCCAAGGTACTTTATGTTACCAGGTTATGCCCTTTGGCCTGAAAAATGCAGGTGCCACCCAACAACAGGCCTTGCATCGCACATTCAAGATGATCCTCGGGACATTGGTGGAGTACTATATAGATGATCTGGTGGTCAAATCATGCGAGCACTAGGGCCATATCGAGGACCTTGAGAAAGTTTTCAATTTCCTATATTCCCACCACCTGAAGATGAAATCATTAAAGTGTGCCTTCAGGGTCACTTCCGGGAAGCTTCTTGGCTTTTTTGTCCGGTATCGGTACATCGAGATCGACCCGGAGAAGATCAAGGCCATCAGCCAGATGCCCCCCGAGCAATATTCATGAGCTTTTAGGTCTTCAAGGCCACTTAGCCTACATACGCTGACACATAAAATCTGGATGGGAAGTGTAATCCCTTTTCTCACCTCATGAAGAAGGAAACTGCTTATGAGTGGGATAAAAAGTGCCAGACTGCCTTTGAGGAAATCAAGCAGTATCTGCTCCAGCCTCTAGTCTTGATGCCAACCATCTCTGGGAAGCTGCTGGTCCTCTATGTCACCGCCCTGGAATGGTCTATCAGCACCCTTCTCACCCAGAAGAACAATGAGGGGAAGGAGAAAAACCTCTACTATCTCAACCGCATGCTCCTCGATACGGAAACCAAATACTCCACCATAGAGAAGAGTTTCCTTGTGCTCATATTTGCTGTGCATACATTGCGGCATTACCTGGAGCACTACGAGGTACAACTAGTGTCTCGAGTAGACCCACTGAAGTATATTATGAATCTCCCCATGTTGTCTGGACGACTAGCGCAGTGGGTGGTGATCCTCCAGCAGTTCGACATCAGGTTCGTGCCTCAGAAGGCTATTAAGGGACAGGTGTTGGAAGGATTTCTAGCTGCCCATCCAACCTCCATGGGTCAGTCCCTGGACCTGGATTTTCCTGATGAGGCAATCCTCTCAGTTGATCAAGCCATCCCATGTTGGAAAATGTACTTTGATGGTGACTCCCGGAGCCCCACCGGTAGGACGCTCAATGATCCTAGGCTCAACAAAGTAGGTCTGGGCATCGTCTTTATCACCCTGGCGCAAGCCATCCTTCCATACTCATTCCTGTTGTCAGAAGGATACACTAACAATGAGGTAGAGTATCAGTCCCTCATTACTAGTCTTGATCTAGCCCTTGAGATCGGCGTGCCACATTTTCATGTGAAAGGGGACTCTGAGTTATTTATTAAGCAGGTCAATGGCGACTATGTTGTCAGGAATCCAGAGCTCGTACCATTGTTAAAGCACACCCTCCAACTAATGGCTCAGTTCCCTTCTTGGATAGAGGTTATCCATGTCCCTCGGTCACAGAACGGTTGAGTGGATGCTTTAGCCAGTTTAGCTTCATTACTTTCAGGGCTCGAGCAGGATGATCTGATTATCCACATGGCGCATCAGAGAGTCATAGCTCTTGTTACCCCGGATGGTGATAATGGCCCATAGGTAATCCATCTTTCCATTGGTGCCTATGTGTCAGGACCCCGGAGTCATATGGATGCGGTGATCGAAGTGGTTTCCAATTGGAGTACACCCTTGGTCGAATACCTCCAACGTAGAAATATCCCATCAGACCGGGCTGAGCCCGAGCGAATCCGACACCTCGCACTGTAGTTTACTCTCCAGAATGGTCCCAACCATGAGAAGATCCTCTATAAATGCCAATTTGATGGTGTTATCCTCCGTTTCATTCAAGTTGTTGAGATTCCATAGGACATGCAAGAGGTTCACGCCAATTCCTGTGGTTCCCATCAGGATGGGCCATATCTGTCTCCCCAAATTCGGAGATTAGGGTATTTTTTTCCCTCCATGATCCACGACTGCATCGAGTTCGCCAAGAGTTTCAATGCGTGGCTAGTTCATGATAAATTTGTGCATTATCCAACAAAGCTTCTCCACACTACCAAGTACTCTTGGCCCTTTTCAGTCTGGGGATTTGATGTTGTAGGACCATACCCACTAGTAACGGTGTGTCAATGCCAATTCATTTTGACCACTACAGATTTTTTTTCCAAGTGGGTAGAGGAAATTCTACTCAAGGAAGTCAAGGCCCATTCTATCTTCGACTTCATGAGTTCTAATATCATCCATCGGTTTGAGGTTCCGCACGCTATCCTCACCGATAATGACACCAACTTCCGAGCAGCCGAGTTGGAGAAATTGTACGCCAAGTACAACATTCACTCTTACCATACATCCCGCTATCACACACAAGAAAATGGACAGATTGAGGCATTTAATAAAACCCTCTCTAAAATTCTGAAAAAATGGTTGGTCATAACAAGAATAGTTAGCTGGATAAGCTTCCCAACCCCCTCTGGGCTTATCGGACAACGAACCTTAATTCCACCCAAGTGACCCCATATTCCCTAGTGTATGAAACTGAGGCCATCATGCCCATCTAAATTCTATTGCCCTCATTGCACATAGGGGTCTATGACCAGAATGAACCAGATAGAGTGGCTGAAATCCGTCTAGCTGAATTGGTATCATTGGACGAGGACAAGTTTCGTGCCTTGCACAACCTAGAAAGGCATCAGAGTAGGATGTATCGATCATTCAAAAAGAAGGTTCCCCTCCACTCCTTCCTATAGGGTGACTTGGTACTAGCCCTTAGAGTGCAAATGATCCCCGACAGGAAACCACCCAATTTGGAGCCCAAATGGGAGGGACCTTTCATAGTTCATATGGTTTATCCCAATGAAGCATACTCCCAGGAGACCATGGATGGTGAAAGTATAACTTCTCCCACCAATGCCAGGTTCCTCTAAAAATATTATTCCTAACATTTTTTAGGGTCCTCCAGGACCTTAAACTAGATTAAGGTCCTGCATGACCTTAAACTGTCAGTCCCGCATGACCCTAAATTGCACGCTCGTCCCACATGACGTTAAAATGTATTTCATCCCAAATGACGTTAAACTTTATGTCGTCCTGCATGACGTTAAAATGTATCTTCAAGAAGTACGTGTGGATTGATTCCCAAATTTATGGGATACTTAGGACCGCCTGAACATTTAGATTTCATGTCCAGCCCCATCTCTTAGAGATCTCCCAATCTCCCTGTCACCAAGGCCCATCGGCCTATCCCTCTCTATGAGGGGGATATATAGGTGTAATACATGGTTATTCCCTCCTTCATGATGGGTTTTTGGCATCATGCCCCCCTTCTCCCAGAAATCATCCATCTCTTGGCCTCCCTTAAGTTGAGTCCCTCGACCCCTTGCAGTGGTTCGCCAATGTGTTAAGAATACTCTGTTCTAGGACTAGGAGTCTCAGATTCTACTTAGGAAAGTTCCTTCCACTTGTCGAGATTTGTGTTCCCCAACATTTGTGCCCTCGTTTTCTTTCACACCCGAAGGGACCCCCAAAAATAGCATGGATACCATGCCTAAGGTCTCTCCTACCATTACGAGCCAACTCCCCCAAGGGTTTTAGACAAAAAATTGATACAAATCCCACGTTGAAAACATGGTCAACGATTGATGATCATTTATTTTTCCCCATTTCTGGCTAACGTGACAAGATGCTATGTTGCGAACATGGTCAGCAGTAATCATCTGTCGTCACGCCATCCCCTTTAGGCCTTGAATGTTGGTTGCATGATTCACATTATGTTCCACCCCATCATGTCCAGTTGGAATCTCAACACTCTTGTAACTATCCCTCAGTGCACCTCCGCACGTCAAGGGGACAAAGCTACAATAAGGCATCCCTCAGGGCTCCCACGGTCCAAGCTCTAAGAACATAAACTAAGACCTTCATTAAGGGCTGTTTGGAGCTCAATCCTCATCCCCATGGGATACGTGGGATCATCTAGACATCGTTCTTCTGGGTCCTGCTCAGCTGGGAGCTATTTTATCCTGCCCCTTATCCTCTGACCCTCACTGGCCTCCTGGCCCGAGGCTCCTCTCCAGGAATCGCGCACGGTGGTGGTATAGACCTCGACCTCATTCATGTCGGGTCTGATTTATCGGATCATATGCATTCCCCCAGGTCCAAGCCATATGACCTTGAACAGTTCTGTTGGGTCCAATCGCATGACCCTAAACTGTGATAATATCGTCCTAGTCGCACGACGAAAAACAGCACTGCATTGTGATGACCTCATCATAGGGGGCATTACATTGGGTATCGGTTTTCCACCATACCATTTTTCAATGCCTGTATATGGATTGATTATTTTGGTGATTCCAGGAATTTCTACCCTAGGCCGATCACTTCACAAAAAAAACTCATTCACCTTAAAGGACAAACAAGATACATCAAATGCCGCTTCTTTTGGTGTGATGGCTAGACCCGCACGCCCCTTTCATCCTTTTCACTGGTACCTTACCATATCTTGCCACCACCCAAGAACTAAGTATGTCTTTATTCACATTCTCATGAGATACGTAGGAACGCCTGGGCACTTCCCCATAGGCCCAACCTAATTTTCGTGTTCGGTCCCTTGACCTAAACACTTCCCTAAGGAACACATGCTAATCAGGACTCATTTCCTCATTCATGCGGGGTTTCAAAATAACCATACCATGTGCCTCATGAAGTACTTACCAATCCCTGGTCCGAGTTCTAAGACCTTAAAATAAGACCCTTTCGAGTACTATGTATTTCTTGATTCCCATCCTTATGGGATACGTAGGAACGACAAGACATTTCATCTCAGGTCCAGCCCTGGGAATCACAAATCTCATCATTTCCCCTACCGTCAGCCTCTTGGCCTGACCCCCCAGGGAGTTGTGTAACTGCCTCATTTTACCTGAACAAGTTTAGGATGCTCGATGATGACATTGGGAAGCGACAATTCCCTCACCAGAGAGGTCCTGTCTGAAAATAGGGATCATCCACGATTAGATTAATGTGCCTGCCTAATGTGCTTCCACCACGGTGGAATAATTTTGGGAGTGTTGGATTCTATTAAAAAAACCACCACTTCACATTCCATGCTTTGTGTTCACCTTTATTCAGATCCTCATCCTCTTTCACATTTGAAGGTACCCCCTAACAGTATGGATGCTCGACCTATGGTCCGCTTGCTGTCCGGGGCTAATGTTCCGGAATACTGATCATGTTTGAAGGGACCCCCTAACAGTATGGATGTTCAACCTATTGTTTGCCTACTGTGCTGGGCCAACGTTCTAGAAGATTGATGGGTGATTTTTGAGTTAGGTCCCATGTTTCGAACAATGTTAGCGGTTGACCCTAATTTGTTGTCCCCATTTCAGGATAATGAAATAGAGATGTTTTTTTTCGAACACAATCAATAGTCATCCTTTATTTCCACAACCCTCCCATAGTGTTCTGAATTTGGGTAATGTGATTAACATTTTTCATTCCCCATTGATCGGACAGATTCCAATTCCCCTAGCATTTCCCCACTCGTATGCTAGAGCACATCGAGAAGATGATACATCGATTGGTCTAAGGTATTCTTCCTTTGATCGGGCCTCCCTCACCTCTCGTAATTTCGGGATTAAATTTCGAATTCCTGAAGAAATAGTTGACGCTCCCATGATCAAACAAAGTGATACTACGAGCATCCGTTGTTTCTCACATCGGGTACAGCCCACATGAGCTTAGGGATGGATTGATATTTATTTGGGGATTATGGTTGAGTATGTTAAACCAAAGGGAAAAGTATGTTATGAAAAGGGGAAAGTAAGTAATTTTTTTCCACACATAAAGTTCAAAAAAAGGTACAAGAAGCAGTAAGGTGGGGTAAGTTTATGGGTTCAGCCAAAACAGGGCCCTTAAGGGTCGGCTTCTTTGATAGATCTCTCCAATGCTGCCACCATTTGGCGGGTGTCCTCTAGGACTACCTCCCATCCACTGAGGAGTCTCTCTTTATCAGCAGCGGCGGAGCACTGTTCGCTGACCCTGGCCCGTGCCCATTCTTGTTCGGTTTGGAGCTCAGTTATCTGGCGACTCACTTCCATGAGTTGTTCTTGGGTGTCTTCCAGCTGGGCCCTTAGCTGCTTTATGAGCTCAGAGTTGTCTGAGATTAATATCTCATATTCATTTTCCTTTTCCTCGAGGCGTTGGACTTCCTGCCCCGCCCTCAGAAATGCTTAGGTACTCCCTGACTGCTCCCAACACTGGGTAATGTCAGAGCGCCAGCTGCTCTCATGCATCTTCTCGGCCATGTAATCATCAACCATCAGGTGAATGTGTTGTGCATATTCCCCTCTAGCACATAGGAAATGCAGTCAGGTGTAGAGTGACCTCATCTTCTTCAACCATTCTGCCTGAGGCTCACTTAGAAAACGCCAGATGCATTTCCATCCCTTGCATCGTGTCATTCAGCTCTCCTCAGCCGCTTCTGAATGTGGATCATCAATTTCTTCGGGGTCAGTGGGATGATAGATAGGGAAGATAGCCAATAGGCCTGCAGTAGGGTCTTCCTCTGAGATTCCTCCCAGGGGAATATGATCCTCTGCATCTCGGTGACCTTCCTCTCTCCCCTCGATCCTAGTGGTTCCATCATCGACTTCCGGCCTAGCCCCGACAGCAGCGCCACTGGTGTCTTCCGCTCCCTGCTCACCAATTTCTGGGGCCAAATTAGTTTGGGAGGCATGTTCTGGATGGGGTGGTACATTTTCCATCGGCATGCTCGCGGATGGTCGGGGGCTCAGCAGCCCGACGAGCCTCCAATGTCGTGATCACTATACAGACAAGGAGCACCCTAATAAGTTTAGTTCTTTGATAGTAAGCACCGGT
Organism: Viscum album; assembly: GCA_963277665.1. NCBI lineage: Eukaryota > Viridiplantae > Streptophyta > Magnoliopsida > Santalales > Viscaceae > Viscum > Viscum album. Next base: position 1,190,565,820 of record OY728158.1, on the reverse strand, counting down.
ATCAAAGCAAGCAACTTACAGGAACCCAAGGCATCGGCCTCTAGTGCTCTGGCCGCTACAGGAGCTGTCGTGGAAGGGGATCCCTCAGCACTCATCAATTCAATAATGGGCGTCAGTGCTCTACCTTTCCCCATTGGCGCTTCCTCCCCTCCTTCGTCTAGGGACTCTTTATCGACACCCATATGCTCTTGAGTAGGAAAATAAGGGTGGATTAAGGATTGAAAAGGAAAGCGAATTAAAGAACGAGGACAGATAAGGTTTGAAGCATACCTCAAGTATCTCGATTACATCTATTTCAGAGTCGACGATCTCACCGCTCTCCCAGAAGATACCTTAGTGGGATGCTCCCTAAGACCCCTCACTTTTGGGCTCACCTTATCCTTCACCTTCACCTTCACCTTCTCCTTCAGCTTCACCTTGACCTTCTCCTTCTGCCACCTCTCCTATTTCACCATCCACCGACTCATCATCACTGTCATCTTCCCCTGGTGGCATCGTTTCTGGATCATGCTCCTGGATGAGCATCACCTTCACCAAGAGAGGTGGCTCTACACGCCGACCCCGTTGACATGTGTACGTGTCCATGGCCGTTAGATATGCATGTCATCGATGGAAGTTCACTCTGTCGAAAACCCGAATGAGCCCAACTTCTAGCAGCTGGATCCTGTCTCACACTATCTTCTACCTGAGGGCTTCGGTACTCACTAACTGCTGTTGGGTATTCCAAGATGACCACAGTGCAGGGAAGATGGAATCTTGAAAATTTTGAAGAAGTTATCTTATTTTCTTCCCAGGAAGTTATTTGGCCGCTCTGTGGGACCCTCCTCCTCTAGGCGACGAGGGCGCGACCACACCATGTGACACCCCCGCTGCTGAGGTTCCGACCTGTGCGGGTCCCGTTGCTGGAGGCACTCCTGATCTTCCCCCCTAGCAGTACCCAGCCTACTCTCTCACCACCCAGGTTCCACACCGGCGACCTTGAGCTACCAAACTCACTTCCACAGAAGCCCCTCTGGGTATGCTATGGTCCAATGTTTGGCATACTCGGTTGAGATGCCAGCTTCGACTCTGGTGGGAGGAAAGTTGATGATGTCACCAGATCCGTAGGTCATGAACAGAAACCACAACTGATGAAGAACATAAGGATGCATCTCCTCCCGAATGTCTATGTATACGTTTTTCTGCATTCACTGGAGGCATCCAAATAGCCTGGCCAACTTGGATGAGACATAAGGCTCGTAGAAGTTCTTCCCATCAATCTGGGCCACAAGCACCCCGCCTCTGATTCTCTAGAAGTACTCCTTCTACTCTAGTGAGATTTTCCCATCGTCTATCAGCTGAATGGTTGGGGTGGGGAATGGGATTAAGTCAAAGTTGGCATGGTTACCAATCCTAATCCGTACTCCCTACATGTTGAGCACCATCAGCATGACCCTGACAATATTCAACAGAGAGGGTCGCAGGCCATTTCCCGAAGGACGGATGACATTTAGGAAAGTGTATCCACCATAATGCGCCACAACCCAGCCTTGGAAAATCTAGAAGGTGCCACATACTCTCTTAGGCGATCAACCTCTCCAGATGCATACCAATATGGAGTATAGAAGAGCCAGCATGAGGACCCCCAGGTTGAACCTCTTATTGTCATCCATAATGCTAGCCATCACCAGAGTCGCAGGACGAACGCCCATCTTTACGTCCATCAGCGACAGGAGCCACCATCTCGGGAATGTATTGATAAATCCAGCGTACAGAACATTCAGATCCCAACTATCTTTTATGTTGTAGCCCCACGACTGGTAGTGCCTTGCCTCTAGGATCCTCCAATATGATCCTCTCTTGCTTCTCTATGTCGCGGTTGGAAACCGTGTCCCCCGCCCTGGCATCTTGAATTTCGGATCCCTCTCCAGGAACAGGCTTAACCAGTCTTTGTAGGTGATGTCCTTCAGGAAGTGCTTAACCCTCAACTTTTCCTTGTACAGCTCCAATAGGTGACACATCAGTATGGGGGTTCGTGATCTATCTCCCCAGATTTTCATCAGTGGAAGGAATTCATCGTATTGATGGCCCTCCAATGGGATACCCCTGATGCATTGAACGTCCTAGAGACTGATTCTGACTTCCCCATGATGGAGATGGAATGTGTTGGTATGAGGGGACCACCAGGTGAATAGCTCTAGCCCAAGCTCAGGCTGGTGGTAGAAGTGGAATTGTGATGTCCATACCGCCTCGAACATACCAATATGCCATAGCTCAACCCCAAATTGGTTGCATGTATGGCGAACCCAGTATTCCCAGACCCACTCGCTGGTGAAGTTTCCTTCGGACTGCATATCGCAGTCCTGCAACCAACCTTTGGTCTCATCAGTGATGATCTGATAGAAAGTTCTTGCAAAGAGGGCCAGAGAGCTCTTTGCAATAGGGTCACCCCCAGCAATTATCCTAGTCCATGGATTCTAGACATATACATCTATATGCATGGTTTATCTAGTAGGATGACCTTTGTTGGTGATGTTGTATCAAGAAAGGTCATTCTCATGGGTCACCCATGACTGCGGTGTATCCACCTTAAAGCCCAACAGAGGGACCTCCTCCAGAATACCAAAGTCCCACAACGGTGGGTTATTGGACATGGCATAGTCCTTTTGGGCAGGGGTTAGAGAGTTAGAGAGGGTATGGTTGTTAGAGACAATCCTTTTTGTGCCATAAAATTCTGGGTTTACAGCCATTTCAGATTTGCGAGGAGCAGCTTCTCCCTCATTAACCTGGTTGGCGGCCATCTTCTTCCGACTAGGTGTCTCAACAGTTGCCGCGAAATCTGGGAGACTGGTGTGAAATCTCAATGGGCGTCACGAAATTTCTAACTATGGCACGAAGAAATCTGAGATTGTGCGTGAAGTGAATCTTGATATCAGTGGAATTATGCGAAGCTGGAGAGGTTTTTCACGCAGAACCAAAGAACTTTTCACTCACAAAATCTCGAAGCCAGTCGCGCGAGAAAAGTCATACGGAGCATGGGACCCGCGGATGCTTTTATAGGCTAATCCTGGGTTCCACATTGCATGTAAGGTTGATTCAAAGCCCATGTGAAAAGTAAAGTAAGCACCATTATGAGTTTTGCATGCAGCTTCATATTTTTCCACGCATGGACCCTGCGGAGCCCAGAACTTTGGTGTTTCCCTCGGAATCCGACCGTTGTGGCCCATCACCGATCCAATTCTGAGGGGGGGGGGGGGCATTTGTAGACATCGAAAAGTGTTTAAATTTTTAATAATGTTTCAAAATGACAAAGTGAAGTCATATTCGGACCCAGAGACTCGGTTTGGGGGGCTCGGAGGTGTTTCACGAAAAAAATGGTGAAGGGCGCGAAAAAAATGTGTGTTGCGTAGAAAGTTCCAGGATTCGCGAAGATTTCCCGGTGCAGGCGCAAAATAATTTCACACCCATGCCCCGCGTGGTTGACATTTTGAGCCATCGCCTCTTGTGTGAAATTATTTTGCGTTGAGTGGTTTTTTGCACCCCCGGACTTCTATAAGTAGAAGGATACCCCCTTCCATTTCAGGGCTGAAGAATCTGAACTGGCTCTCATGTGCGAAATTCATCTTCCGCACGCACAATATGACCTTCAGGTATGGTTATTTTCACGCCAAGTCGCCTTGGGGTCTACCTTCACACGAGATCCCCATGGCTTAGACTGAATTACAATCCCTTCGGGGTTCCCCCCTTGCGCGCAATCCCTTCCATTGCGTGTAGGCCGGTCAATTGCACACAATTCCTTTCATTACGTGCACCCCTGTCCTTGTGCACTGCCTCTTCCACTTTCGCACAATTCATACTCCTTGTGTGCAATCCTCCTAGTGACCCGCAAAACCTCTGCGCCCAATTATTCAAAAGCATCACCAATTTCACGCCAGCCCGGTGTTTTTCACACAGGTCCATTATTTCGCACGCAAGCCTCAAACATTGAGAGCAATTCCCTAGGACCCCTCACCACGATGCTCTTCTTATGGGTTCCATTCATGGGTGCCTTGTGTGCCCCGGGTATCCACATCATGCACCGTCTTCCCGTGCAACCTTCTAGGCTCGTACGAGGAAACTTCAAAGTCCCTTGGACAATTATTCCCATTATGTCGCTTTGCCTCTTGCCTCTTCGCATAGGCATGCTAACAGATAATGATTCTTTGAATAGACATGCTAACTCGGACCCCTTGATGGTTCGCTCTGCGACACCACCTCAGTACGCCCTTAACGATGCCTTCCCTCCCACAAAGGGGTAGAGGGTACCAGTTATGTAAGTCCTAGGGGTGTGGAGCGAACCCACCTCCTCCGAGCTGCAGGACGTTAAACTGCCAAGCACCATCGTCCTCAACAGATGATGTTAAACTGTGACCTGGCCCCATGCCTCGCACGTAGGGTCCCCCACCTCGGATATTCTCCATGCCCACTCATCTCTACGGGTATGGTATCATCCCTCACATGGGGTGATATCCTCCTTATTGGAGTGGCGTTTGTCTGCAGGGAAGGGCATCCACCTCGGTGTAATCCCCCAACCTTTCTTGCAGGAGGAAGCACCCCTATTCCTTCTCACTCCCTCGGTGCCAAGTCCCGCCAAGGGCATGATGGGGGAATGGTGCTTCTCCTATCTTCTGTCCCAAATCCCTCTCCCGCTGCTCTTTTTCGCCCTCGGGCCTCCTTCCTGGTGTAAGTCCCGATGCCTTGGGCCGCTCAACGCATAAGCCCCTCTTTATTTCACACAGACAAACCCTCCACGATGTGATCGTCAGGTCTCTATAAGCTCTTGTTTCTCACACCGAGCATGACTCACACGAACGTAGAGTGAGCACCGACCATGATCCGCCTTGGGCCACCTCAGAGTGTAAGCCCCAACCCATCCCAAACTATGGGGACTTTGATCCATGTCAAGGCATGGTATGTAGGAATCCTCCACGAGGTTCAAGCCCTACCGCCATGGGCCACTTTAGAGTGTAAGCCCCAACCCATCCCTAACTACAGGAACTTTGATACATGTCAATGCATGGTACGTAGGAATCCTCCACGAGGTTCAAGCCCAACAACCATCGGCCCCGACCGTCTCCGTGTCGGTGTGCCAAGCCCCATTTCTACCTTGGGACACCTTAGTGGGTAAGCCCCAATCCATCCCGAACTTCGGGGACCTTGATTCCCTTCCACAGGGATATGTAGGAAGCCTCCATGAGGTTCATGCCCACCACCCGGTCATTCCTTCATGTCAGGTTCGCCCCCATCCTGCATGACGATAAACTGTATCCATCATATCGAACTATGAGGACTTTGATTCATGTCAAGGAATGGTACGTAGGAAGTCTCCACGAGGTTCAAGCCCACCATCCATCTAGACCTCAGGTCCACCTTTGCGTCGGTTTACTAACACCATGATCTTCCTTAGAGTGTAATCCCCAATCCATCTCTAACTACGTGGACTTTGAATCCATGCCATAGGTATACGTAGGAAACCTCTATGTGGTTCAACCCCAACACCCTTGTCTCATCCTGATCTCTCTCTCGAGCCCACATGTCTCATGAAACTCATTCCCTAACATGTAGGTTCCACTTCCTTTGGGTCCCATCCTTGCATCCATTCTCGCGGTTTGCCTCCTTAGGTGTCCCATCGTTCCACCGAACTACGCAGAATTTGATTCCCCGCCATGGGGATATGTAGGAAGTCTCTTCAAGGCTCAATACGAAATCCATCATCAATACTGATCCTTACCCAAGCCGCCACATCCCGGTGAGATCATGCCACCTCATACCCCATTCCATTTAATAGCATTTGGGAAGCCACCCACGCATCGACCCCAACCTCGGTGTCCCCTATGGGGGTTGTGCCCATCTGATCCACTCTAACCAGTGTTCCGATCAATTTGATCCATCTCCGTTGGGCGTTAAACTTGCATCATACCTTGTGTTAAACAAGGGAAGATGAGGAAAACATCAGATACATGCCCAGAAAATACAATTCCCCGCATCCGGTGTGGGATACCTTGGGCTTCCGCACCCTCGAGAAGCCCTTTAATAGGGGACAAAAGACAGACATGCCAATTCACCAGCGTCAAGACATGCCAGTGATTCCCAACATGACCACTCTCTTAACCGATGGTTGATTCCCTGACCGAAATCCTTGGAATTTCCTAATAGAAGTGGCGTAATTAACTGGTGTCCATGAAGATTTGGCACCGGGAAGAGTTTCACGATCTACATCTTAAATCTATGAGGGAGACCCGGACTAGGTGATGAGCTCCGAGGAGGAATCCACAAACAGAATAATCGACATCCCATCACCCCATTTCGATCAAGGAGCAAACGTCCTTGAATAAGGAGCGGATGCCACCCGCCTATTGAAAGAGGGAATGTGGGGTAACAGAAACACGTCCTCTGCATGATGGATGCGTGCGCGTCCCGAAAAAAACGTCGAAAACAACCATGAAGAGAATTTATCCACTATCAAGAATCTATGAAATATTTTATTAGTTGATAGGGGAATAATGGTTCTTAAAGGATAAACTTAGTTCTGTCTATCACCATCTACAAGTATGGGAAATTAATAATTTGAAGACCACATTTAGGTGTCATTATAGTCAATATGAGTACTTAGTGATGCCTTTTGACATAAAGAATTACAAAATAGTGTCCTTGGTACTCATGAACTAGATCATTAAGCCTTATATATTCCAGTTCATTGTATTATTCATCAATGGTATAATTGGGTACTGGTTTCCTGAAGAGGAGCATGAAAGACACTTGAGGATAGTTTTGGACATACTTCGAGGGAACTATCTTTAAATAAATCAATCTAAGTTCCAGTTTTGGATTCATGAAGTACACTTTATAGGACATGTTATCTAAGAGGATGGAGTGGTAGTGGACCCACACACAGTCGAGGAAGTGTTAGTTTGGGAGACACCCAAGATAATGATGGAGGTGTAGAGATTCTGTGGGCTGACAATCTATTACTACAAACTCATATTGGATTTATCCAGAATATCATCAACCATGAAATATTTTATTCAAAAGAATCATTTTTATGGATAGATATGTTCCATATGGATTTTTAAAAGTTGAGGTAGAGTTTTATGGGTGCTCCAATTTTGATATTTTAAGAGGATAGTTTTGAATATGTTTTATTCTGTTATGTATCAGGAAACATAATTAGTTGTGTTCTGATGTAGGGGAAAGTGGTGATTTCCTTTGATTCAACCTAGTTGAGACCACATGATCAGAACTTACACAACCAAAAATCTTGTTCTAGAATGGGAAGTCTTTTATTTGAAGATGTTTCTACACTACCTAATGGGTGGATTGTTTATCAGATAATTTGATCACAATATTTTTAATTACATATTCACTCATAAGGATCCTAACTTGATATAGAGGCAATGGAAAGAGTTCATCCAATATTTCAAAATTGAAATTGTACGTACACTTAAGAAGGATAACGTGCTAGAAGATTCTCTCAATAGGATATCTTGTTTGTAGTTTCTGAACAAGTCATAAGAGTAGTTTTTATAGTTTTAGTTATCCTTTTTGGGCAGGGATAGATCGTATTACCTCCAATAAATGGTTTTAAATCCTCCTATCTTACAACGAGTTTGGGAGGAAGAACTTAGACGTACCAACCGTGAGACTATATATTCTTAGATATCCACTGGACATGCTTCTGGTGAATTTTCTATAGGTGTAGAGCACTTTGTTATTTTTAGAGGACACATGATGACACCACTAACATTGTGGGAGGATATTCGGAGAGAGTTTCATACATCTCCTTCGGTGATATATGTAATTATGGAATAGATATACTAGGACCTCTAAAGCTAGTTTTGGTGTCTAGGCATGAAGATGGGAGTTACATTGTTTCACTCTTGATTCCTTAATTTTCAAAAAGTTATGAGATATCTGGGGACATCTCTACCTTAATGAGATAGTTCAACTCTACAGAGGTCCATTGAAGATCATTTCTGATAATGATTCTCATTTTTCATCCTAATTGTGGAATATATTAATGGAGGTCTTTGGGAATCTGTTATGCTTGAGCATACAGTATCATCCACAAAATGGTGGCCAGACTTAGCAAATCATTTAGGTTCGAGAGGGCATGTTGCAATATTTCATGTTGGAATTTGGATGTAATTTTTAGGATCACCTAAAATTAATGCAGTTTTCAAACCAAAAATAGCTACTATTCCTCCATTAGTGTGACACTATTCGAGGAGTTTTTTTGGGAAAACCTAATGGTCACCACTTTTCTAGACTGATCCAAGATATTCGACACTCATGGGCCAAGAGAAGTTTTTAACTACAACAACGAAGTTTATTTTCTTATTATAGTGGATGAAGACTGCATAGATCTTTCATAAGTATTTTGTTGATAAGCAACAAGAGCCTTTGGAGTTTGAGGAAAGATACCATATATTCTTAAAGGTTTGAGCTCGATGTGGATTAAATATATTTATCTAGGGATGCGAGATATCTATGAGTTTTATTGAGCATTTTCAGATACTTTGTAGAGTTAGGGAGGTGGCATACCTCTTAACTCTACCTCCATAGATAGACAGGGAACATGACATCTTCCACTTTTCACAGCTAAGTAGGTGTGTGGATGAACCATTATATGTTCTCTCCTAGGGAAAGCTGGAAATCAAGGATAGAGTGAATTTTTCTAGTTACATGTAATAGATCAGGTATCATCAAGAGAGGATACTCTATGGGAGACAGATCCCCTTAGTGAATTTCTAATGGTGGTATATGAATCTTCATGAGAGCACATGGGATCAGTAGGTTTATATTCTTTCTTAGTACTGATATCTATTTGAGTAGCCCTTATTTTGGATCTTTAGGGTGGTAAAACCTCAGGATGGGGAGAATGTGATGTATCATATTTTTTGGGTATTATTTTTAGATATTATATAGATAGTTATTAAGACCATGTGCTGATAAGTCATGAGTTTTTGGGGCCCTGTTTTCCCAAAATAAATGTTTGAAATATATTATATATATTAAAGTGAATGTGTGTGCAATTTTCCAAAAAAAAGTATAATAACCTCTAAATAGGTAACCAGATCATAAATCTAAGGGTGCTATTAACTTTAGAAGATAAGGGTTATCTTAGAAATGACTTAACCTTATTCAGCACAGGTTGTTTGTGGAAAAGTTGTCGCAGTCATAAAATGAATAAAATAATTTAATTAAATTATTTAAATTGTTTTGTTGATACAAAAACACAGTGAAATGAACATTCCAACATAAATATTTTTTTTGTAAAAACCTCAAGATTAGCCACATAACCCTAGAGATGTTGGAGAGCTGCTGGATAGAACATCAAAGGACTTCTCTCAGGTGAACGATGAATCGATCCTAGATCGATGATGAGTGCACAATTGATTCCATGTATTTGAGAAATAATCTTAGTGAAAACCCATTATTTTTCAGTGATCAATCTAAATTGAGGTAGGTATTTTTTTAAAAAAATTCATTTCCATGTACTTGATTACTACGAAGAACAAGGATTAATCAACCAATGGATTGATTTGTGGATCATGAGTATTTAATGGATGGGTTTATTTTATGATTATTTCGGGATAATTTCATCATGATTCAATTTGTTTATTATTTAATTGAAATTTCAATGGAATGATACCAAGACAGATATTAATTTCAATTGAGGTTTGTTTCCCTCACTGTACCTTTGATTTTTTCCCTTAAATACTTTATTAATCATGGGCATTATTTATTTGGTCCACAACTCAACATTTCTTATGCAATCGATCATTTATCACTCATTTCAGGGAGCAATGATCTAATAGCATAGATCCAGTATTAGAACAACATGAAGGTGGTATAACTATTGAAGTGGTGACAAGTCAAATGATAGTGGATACCCAATTCCATGTTCTTTTGTGTCCTTCGACACACAATGAAGAATGATAAAGATTCAATTTTCTGAGTAGGTTAAAGGAATGAAATTTTTATAATGAAGAAAATACTTAGATTACATAGTTACTTGAGTTTTATTGAATGGAATGGCTAGATCAGAGGTTGGATCAATAGAGAAGTTGACTAGAACATAGATATATTTTTTCTGAAAAAATCCCATTCTAAATGGTGTGTAAGTTGGATCTACACACCTTTTGGGGTCCCAATTACAATGGCTAGAGTTTATGGAGAACATTAAATGTCACATGGCATGTGAAATCGATCACATAGAATGTGGCATCTCATATGAGACTCAGTGTGTAATTGGGAAAGATCACAGACATGGGTTGGAGTACAAGTGTTGGAGAAAGTCATGTACTCCCCCACACTGAAAAAACCCAGACCATGTAAACAAGATAAGACATATACTGGTATATGGGAACAGGTACTCTATAAAGATATGAGTACTGGAACATGGGTGGACTACACAAGTAGCCTACATCCCATCTACTTCTATGAAGACAAAGCTAGAGACATCGTCTATTTACATGGGCATGACCCAGGGTCAAGGGATATGTTGTGTGACCCTTACTACATTCCATGAGATTTGTTATACATGGATTAGAGCCCTTGTCCTCTATATCTTTGACAATATTCATTATGGTGATTTTACTTTATCCTTTCCATGAGGGTTGTTATGGAATCATCTCGTAGTCTTGTAATTATGATAACTTTATTTGGACATATTAGATAGAGTCATTGAAATCCCTCCAAGAGGATTGGAGTGAGATATCCCATTCATCTTCATTCCCTGGGAGGCGTTTATGGTATCTTTGTGACAAAAAATACATAGGATTTGATCCTATATTTAGTGAGTTTATCTGGATTGAGTTGTCTGTATCACCCAATCGCCTTGGCAGTGATCCTCATATATGTATCATAATCTTTCCAAACCTTTCTGCGTATACTTCTAATGGAAAGTCATGATGAATAATATCTCTCAGTTGGACGTCATCAGTTCTATTAGACTTAGGATTGTGTTCTCTTATACTAGTGCTTCATGGAATCATAGAGCTAGAATCCAAGGCTGTAATAGTATGGTTGTGACTTAACTTTAGATTGTGTGTCTTTGTTGTGTATATCTGGATATTCTAATTATATGTATTGTAGAAATATACATATTTAGAGATGATTGTATTTCCTTTTTTTAAGCATGGTGGTTTTTAGGAATCATACTATTATATTCACTCCATCATGGGATTTGTCTGTATATGTCAATTATTGTCCAAATGATTGGCCTTTGGAAAGAGTCCAAGGAAGACCAGCACCGAAAAGTGCATTGTGAGATCAGATAAATCGAGGTGTGTTCTAGTGGATTTTTTACAATATTCCTAGTACTTACTTCTAGTTTGGACATACATTTCAGACTCTTTGGTGGGGTCTTGTATTTAGACCTATTTACCTTCCTTTACTTTTTTTCATACTCTGGTTGTGGGATTTAGATGAATTTATGAATGGTTGTTCACTTCTTTTTTCAAATTTCAACATTGTATATGCATGGAGATGATTTTGTGTGTATATGTGATTAGGATTAGGCGTCCAATGCCTATGATATGCCTACTCTTCACTATTCTCCAACCCCTAGCTTATTTAAGGCAAGCATGGGGAGTCACAGTATGCGCACCTCGAGGATGGGTCATGACATGATCTCTCATTACTTTGGAATCACATGGATAGTTAGAGGGATGTCTAAAAACATATCCCAACTTTAACAATTAAAAGATATAAGTAATTAATAAAACAACTTTCTTGAATAAATAGGAGATTGATAAGATTACATACCTTGGTAGGGTGGTTATTAATGAATGGGGAGCTTCTTAAGAGCGTGGTTGAACCATGGGAGTACTCTAGAGAGAAGGTAAGGTTATATTTTTATCCCTAAGTTTTAGTGAAGATTAAACTTTTGTTAGGTGTGTTTATATAGAAAAAATGATGAAGGTTCTTTATTATTGTCAAAACATATGTTTTGTACTTAACATTATAAATTACCCATAACAAAAAACACTTTGATGGTTTTCACCCACGGTTTCTACCAAATTTTTGTGGGTTTCATTATTTTATAATTATTATAACAAAAAACCATAAAATAATTCCCCTAGTGATGTGGAAGTGATTACTTTTTACAGAGTATTAATTTCAAAACATTAATATATAATATAGTTTTTGGAGGATTCATTAAGGGTATATAAAATTTATCAATAAAAAGAAGAATTTTTTTTATTTTAGCAAAAAACATTTGAAGCACCTAAAATTAAAACTTAAACTGTCCTCTAGTAATGAAGGCATAGAGAATTAACTTTAACCAAGTTAACCCCCTCAGGGGGGAAATACCTGATACATTAAAAGAAATAAAAAATGTCATTTTGGGATGTTTTGGAGTCTAGGTAATCAGAAACTAAATTTCCTTCTCTCTAGGTAGAGAGGATGGTCATCTGGTTGTTCGAAAACCCCTTACATGTTCTGATAGAGTACTCTATATACCAAATAATTGGTACCTTCTTTGTAATTTCATTATAAAATTTTAAGGAATATGTATCTCTAGTTGAGAGGGATATTTCTCTAATTGAATATGGTAAGGCCTATGAACATACCTTTGTATTCATCTTGGTGATAATCTATATTCCCAAAGAAAGAATAAAAAGATGATAAAACTGATCCCCTTGAATCCCTCATTAGACCTCCTCTTCATATAGATACCATGAAACAAGATCTATCTATGTTTAATTTGTTTCCATGTGAAGGAGGAATCCAGCTAATCAATCTTACCTAAGCTTCAATATTATTCATGTTGGGGGGGGGAGTAAGGGTTGGAGGATCTTGAGAGAAGGGGATTCCTTAGTGTCTCTACATAAAAATTAAAAATATTGATAATAATGAAAATTATCTAAAAATTAAAAAGTATGATAAAATATATATGTTAAATGATTGGAAAACCAACTATCGAAAAATATAAAAATTAAAGCAATGTCCTATTAAATATGAAAAAATTCACATTAACCAAAAATTATCGACAGACTACATAACACCTTGACACCCATGTGGAATTATCCAATGCATTAACCGTACTAACTAATAATTCTAAATCATCATGTATTTCACAAGGATTCAATATGAATCACTATAGAAGTATGACACCTCTCCTTTTCTTGTATCCCAGTATCCAACATCATCAAATGCACTAATGTTTACAATAAGGTGGTGAGTATGACAATTAGTAGGCAATCTCTCAATACTTCATAACAAACACTGGGAAAAAAGCACGTTATTGAATTTAATGTAATATTCGTTTAAAAGAAGGAAAATAATTTTATACGCTACTATAAATAAGTGTCATGTAATAAAACATTAATATAAACTTATTAATATTTCATACCACTTATAATTGAAGGACCCTGGGACACCCTGAGAGGGGAGGGGTGAATCAGGTTGATAACTTTTTCTTTAAATGTGATGGATCTTGTTCCCATGTTGGTAGGAACTTGTTGAACGTGTATGATGAATATGATAAGAAATCAAACATTCACATGCACAGAGAAGACACAACACTTTTTACTTGGTTCACCACTAAGGGATACGTCGAAGGAGCATACGCCGACAAGTTTTCGGTCGTACCAAATTCCACTAATCTTCACTAGCCATGGATTACAATGGTTCGGGCACAGTCACTCTGTCCCAGGCTCACTGCCTTTACAAAGGTTCAGGGATAGCTCACCACTTCCCTCTGGTCACTCCCATTGACTCCCCTGGCTCACTGCCCTTAGGTGAAGTCTCTCTCAGTTTATAGACATGAAGGTCTCTTCATCATTGCATAAGAATGCATCCTCTGTCGTATGTATATGCTCTGTTGAAGTCCAACTCTTACCAGATGATGAATCTCACTTTGTGCTAAGGGTACCAGGTGATCTTCCAGCTTTCGTGCATCTTCAAAAGGATAGATGAGCATTAACAACCCTGGCGCGCTTATCCAAGCCCTGCGCGTAAGTTTCAATACCGGCGCGCAAGTCACTTGCGCGGTACAAATTCGGCGCGTAGGTGACACCAAACTACTTATGCGACACTGCCTCCTTCCACACCAAACTTGGGCGATGTTACGCCTTTAACTCCCCAACTGCCTTGGTCACGCAGCCAACGATCAGCACACAGCCTTTACTTGCGCGACCCAACAACCACATGCGCGACTCAACCACTTGCACGACGAGAGCTCAAAAAATCTCTAATTCTTGAACTTCGTTACAAATGGGGAGGGGGTCCTCTATTTATAGGAAAACTAGACCACCTGCGCAGTGGCTTGCAAGTCTTCCTTCGGCGTGCAGGTTCCTGCACGCAGCTCATCCTCCCTAGCCTCTGTCGTGCTACTCACTTGTGCGACCTACAAAAATACTTGCATGACCTTATTTACTTTACCATATTTTGATGTTATGATATTTAAAAACAATAGGTGTGAAAGTTTCCACCTTCAATACTGTTGTCTGCTTGAACTGTATGATCTCTTTGCGAGTACACATTCTGAATTTCCACTGCTGATTGACAAAAATCACAAACCATACTCCAAATCATGCATAGAAGACTATGGTTACAACAATATCCCCCTTTGAGTTTGTTGGAAATCAGAAAATAAATTTAATAGAGCTCCATCCATGTGAAAACCTAAAACACAAGAATCATCTCAGCCAACACTCTAAGTCTACGTGAGAAATGCTTGGTGTAGAAAACAAGGGAGGAAGCTTGAATTGGGTTCCAATGTTTCCTTATCATTCTTGTCATCACAGAAGCATTACTTGCCTAAATTTTATTCATTTCTCCCCCATTGATAATAAATCCAAAGACCAGTAATTTTTTCAACATTCAGCTCAAACCATACTCCCCCTGGATAGTATCTCCCCCATAAACCAGCATCAGAGCCATAAACAGATAAAACAGTTATCACAAACAGGGAGAGGGGTATCTTGTAACCTCCTTATGCACTGGGAGGTGGCTGAATACCGAGGTTCAACCGATGCTTCTCGAACACAGCCGCAGATAGTGGCTTGGTCAGGATATCAGCCACTTGCTCATCCATTCCCACATGATCCATTCTAATCACCCCTTGTTCAACTTTTTCTTTGATAAAGTGATACCTGATTTCAATATGTTTCGTACGGGAATGCTGAATAGGATTATTTGTAAGATCAATTGTGCTCTTGTTATCATAGTAAATCACCATTGGTTGCTTTACCTCATCACCAATATCTGTTAATTGTTGCTTCATCCATAGCAGTTGAGTGCATGCCTTTGTGGCAGAGATATACTCAGCTTCAGCTGTACTAAGAGAAGTACTTTCTTGTTTTTTCTCAACCAGCCAACACATTTCTACCCAATATAGAAGGCTCCACCACTAGTGGACTTTCTGTCTACTACATCACCAGCCCAGTCAGTATCAGAAAATGTAGATAATTCACCGTCCCTACCTGCAGCAAAAAAATAACCCGAAGTTATGTGTACCTTGAATGTACCTCATGATTCGTTTTATTGTCGTCGTATGTTCCTCCTTTGGATTAATCTGAACTTGGGCCACAAGGAATGTGGCAAAGAAAATATCTAGCTGTATCGCTGTCAGGTACAATAGGCTCCCAATGATCCTCATGTACATGGTTGGATCAACAGAGTCCCCATCCTCATGCTTTCCAAGTTTGGTTCCAACTGCAATCAGAGTTGACATTGGTTCGGAGTCTTGCATATTAAACTTCTTTAGAATCTCTCTTGGATATTTTTCCTTAGAAATGAATGTGTATTCCTTCTTTTGAATTACCTGCAGCCCCATGAAATATGTAAGCTCCCCAATCATAGACATTTCAAATTCTGATTTCATGTGGTTGGGAAATTCGTCCACTGATTTCTTCCTGCTGCCACCAAATATGATATCATCAACGTAGACTAGAACCATGAATTGATATTTTGGATAATTCTTCACATAGAGATTGTTATCTACTACTCGTCTTTTGAATTCCATCTTCTTGAGATATGAATCCAGTCGTGAGTACCATGCTCGTGGTTCCTGCTTCAAACCATATAGAGATTTATTCAGTTTGAAGACCTTTGTTTCATCAGTACCCAAAACAAAGCCCACTGGTTGTTAAATGTAGACTTCTTTTTCGAGTACACCATTCAAGAATGCTGTCTCGAAATCAATTTGATATACTTTATATACTTTTTGGAGTGCCATGGCAAGGAAAAGCTTGATTGACTCTAGTCTAGCAACTAGAGAAAAGGTTTCTTCAACATCAATGCCTTCAATCTGGGAGTATCATTACATATCAGTCGTTCCTTGTTTCTGATGACACTTACATGCTCATAAAACTTATTTTTGAAGATCCATTTGGTACCAATCACATTGTGGCCTTCAGGTCTCTGGACAAGATCCCATGTCTGATTCTTCTCAATCTAATCTAATTCATCATTCATGGATTTCACCCAAGATTCATCATTTGCAGCTTCTTCGAAGGAGGATGACTCTAAAACTGATAGAAATGAATATTGCGTATTATACCTCGTCCTTCTTATTTGAGTATGTGCACTCCTGTCCCCAATTATGTTGGATGGATCAATCTCAGCTCTTCGATTTCTCCGGCAAGGATCAGTAGCAATATCTTCAGCCACAGTTTCTTCTTCAAATTCTTCTTCTGAGTCAACATCATGATGTGGCTGTTGAGTGTTTTTTACAACTTCCTCAATTTCTACATTTGTATTTTCTTCACGTTCACTTTCTTCCTGACTTTCTATCACATCAACATATGACGTCCTTGAAGCATTTGTGGTTTTCTCTTCAATTATCTTAACATCACTGCTTTCCACAATCCTTCCTAAACGCTTGTTGAAACATTTGTAGGCTTTGCTATTCATTGAGTAACCGAGGAAAATTCCTTCATCTGCATTGTCACCATACATCCCTTGTTTTCCTTCTTTGTTCCTGATGAATAATTTAATTCCAAAGACACGAAAGTATTTTAAAGAGGGCTTCCATTTGTGCCACAATTCATATGGTGTCTTCGTCTCACCCATATAAAGTCCTGTTCGATTCTGAATGTACACTGCAACTTGAACAACCTCTTTCTAGTAATGTCATGGAATACGACTCTCAATCTGCATAGTTTGTTCCATGTTGTTCACCTGTCGATTCATACGTTCACCAACTCCATTTTGTGGTGGAGTTCTCACAGCAGCTACCTCATGCTGTATCCCATCCTTCTCTAGATAATTTTTAAATTCAATGGATGTGTATTATCCTCCATTTTCAGATCACAACACTTTGATTTTTCATCCAGTATCATTCTCGGTGATTCGATGATATGTTTTCATGCAGTCAGGGACTTGTCGTTTCTTGTGAATGACCATCACACATGCCATTCTACTGTAATCATCTATGAAAAGGACAAAGTAACTTTATCCATGAGTTCCAGCAATATTTATCGGCCCACATACATCTGTGTGAATCAGATCAAGAAGGTGAGAGACCCTTTTATTCTTTGGCCGATATGAACTGCATACCAGCTTCCCACAAATGCAAGCATCACAAGATTTTTCACACTCACGCATCAGGTTGGGAATGTCCATGACAATTCTCAATTTTGATATTTTCTTCATATCTTGTTGATTGACGTGTCCCAGTCTTCGATGTCACAAATTGTTTTCTTCTTCAACAGTCATGTAACATACATTTTCTTCACTATCAACCTGATACAAGTTGCCTTCTATTCTGCATCCCTTCATAAGTGAATTTCCTGTCTTTCCCTTGATAGTGCAGCCATTATGATTAAATGTATCTATAAGTCCCGAGTCACAGAGTTGACTCAAGCTGAGGAGATTATGATGTAGGCCATCTACTTAAATGACTTTAGTCTTATTTAGTTCTTCATTAGATAATTCAGTTCTTCCACTCCCTTTGATTTTCAGAGCCCCATCATTACCAAATCGTACTGTACCATCAACCTTCCTTTTGATATCCATTAGCAGGATGATATTACCTATCATATGAGATGAACAACCGCTATCTAGAATCCAGGTACTACTTTTCTTTGTAGCTTTTAGGGCCACCTCTGCAAGGTTGGATTTCTCAATCTTCTTCCTTTCCTTCCATGAGACATTGGATTGAGTATATAGTACTGATGGCCTTTCAATTATCTCTTCTGCATACCCAGGTTCATCATAGTCGAGATCTTCTTTGAGAGGAGAAAAACTGTTTGAAAGAGAAACACTATCTTGCTGACGAGACATGACTTGTCTTGAACTTTGGTATGAGGTGTCCATGTCCCTTCTCTGCCTGCAATTTGCAGCCTTATGACCAAAGTTAGAACAATGAAAACAATATCCATAGAAACTATTTCTTCTATAATAATTAGGATATGAAATTGTTCTCCTTTGTTGAGATTCTAGATCTTCTCCATTCAGATTGCTTCCCGCCTCTTCGCAATAAGACATGGTATGGCCCAGATAGCCCCAGAACTGACACTTCATGAGAGGATATGTCTTCTCACTTAAATTTATCCTCATAACTTCTTCCTTGGGAGAATAGTCAGACTGTCTGTCATTGCTGAATGTTTGAGGATAATTTTCAGTTCTCCTTTTATTTTGGATTGAGGGTTCCTTTTTCGTCACTTTAGGCAACATGTCAAAATGTTCAACTTTCATCTTATCTTTATTTTGGATCTTCTCACTTCCAACAGTTGATGTATCAGCCTCATAGCCAATTCCACTCTTTCCCATGAAAGTGGGTCTTTGATCACTCAAGATTTTTCTAGCCCCATCTGAACCAAACTTGGATCTTGCTAGTAATTTTGCATCTGAGAATCTTCCAAACTGTATTTTCTTCCTCGATTATTTTGGAATTGATTCAGTCTCAAGTCTACTCCTTAGAATAACAACTTCCTTATCAATACCCTCAGTAGTCTTGGATTTTTCATCAAGTCTGGAGGTGAGGTCATTGATGACCTTTTCCTGCTCTTCAATTCTCAGCTTCAGATCCACTATATAATCATTGCTTTCAATTATTTTAGACTGTACCTTCACAAATTCTTCCGATCGTTCAATTTCAGCTTCAAGTTGGTCAACTTATTCAGTTGATTCTTCTACAATTGATTTACACTTATTTTAACTCTTACATTTAATCGTAATCTTACTAACCGCATCCTTAAGTTTCATCACGGGATCTACACAAGTTCTCAGTTGTTTTTCTCCACCATTATCTTCTGAATTTTCAACAGTGGCCATCATAGAAGCATGATTCCCAGTTTCGAATTCTGGTTCTTCTTCATCATAGAATTCATTATCATCATCTTTCTCTTCACAGAAAAAACTCTTCCTTTGCATTTTCTTTCTAGATTTTAAGTCTCCCTTTTTGAAGAACCTTCTATGAGGCTTCTCGAAGAATTAATCTTCACTATCTTCATCATTGATCTTTCTTAAGCATTGAGAGGCAATGTGCCCAACTTTTCCACAACAAAAACATGCCAGAGGTAACTTCCCTTTGAATTTACCTTTCCCCTTCTGGAACTTCTTTGCAATGAGAGAAAGAATTTCTTTTTCTTCTTCATCTTCACCGCTACTATATTTTGAGATTTTAAGTTTATCCATGGCCTTGAATGAAATTTCCTTGCTCACCCGAGTCGTATCATCTTCCGTTTTGACTCTCATTTCATATTCTACCAAGCTGCTCAGTAGATCATCCAGAGAACGTTTGGAAAGATCTCTTTCCTCAAGGGATGAAACCTTTGCATTGTACAGAGGTGGAATTATTCTTAATATTTTCTTTACAATATCAATGTCTTTGATTTCTTCACATAGACCCCTAATTGCTCCATCCACTTCAGTAATTCGATTGAATAAGGAGTCTGCATTCTCATCTGGATGAATCTTCAGATCATCAAACCGATTGTGCAGCACTTGTAGTTTCGCCTCCTTCACTTTTCTATCTCCTTAATAAATGTTCTCGAGTTTATCCCACATTGATTTTTCTGAGGTGCAGTTCATCACCTTTAGGTAGATCTGATCAGAAAGGGATGTATTGAGTTCATTTTGTGCTTTATCATCTACATCATGAATTTTCTTTTCTGTTTCAGTCATAGCAAGGCATGTTGGAACAGTGGCATGTATTCTTGCACAGTAGAAAAGAGAACTTCCATTCCAAGAGATCTTATATGAGATATAATTCTGTTCTTCTAGATCTGGAAGTTACTTCCATCAAAGTGAGGGTCTCTCCTGACATTTACTTCACTCTCCATGACGATAAAGGACAGATTTAACACCAACAACCTTTACCCTCTGATACCACTTGAAGGACCCCGGGACACCCTGAGAGGGGAGGGGTGAATTAGGGTGACAAATTTTTCTTTAAATGTGACGGATCTTGTTCCGCCATTGGTAGGAACTTGTTGAACTAGTATGATGAATATGATAAGAAAGCAAACATTCACATGCACAGAGAAGACACAACACTTTTTACTTGGTTCACCACTAATGGCTACATCCAAGGAGCATACACCGACAAGTTTTCGGTCGTACCAAATTCCTCTAATCTTCACTAGCTGTGGATTACAATGGTTTGGGAATAGTCACTCTGTCCCAGGCTCACTACCTTTACAAAGGTTCAGGGATAGCTCACTACTTCCCTCGGGTCAATCCCGTTGACTCCCCCCTGGCTCACTGCCCTTAGGTGAAGTCTAACTCAGTTTATAGACGTGAAGGTCTCTTCATAATTGAATAATAATACATCCCATGTATTATGTAGATGATCTGTTGAAGTCCAACTCTTACCAGAAGAAGAATCTCACTTTGCGCTGTGGGTACCGGGCGATCTTCCAGCTTTTGAGCAACTTCAAAAGGACAGATGAACTTTAACAACTCTGGCGCGCTTATCCAATCCCGGCACGCAAGTTTGAATCCTGGTGCGCAAGTAACTTGCATGGTACAAATTCGCCGTGCAGGTGACACCAAACTACTTGCGCGACACTACCTCCTTCCACACCAAACTTGCGCGACGTTACGCCTTTAACTCCCCAACTGCCTTGGTCATGCAGCCAACAATTAGCGCGCAACCTCTACTTGCGCGACCCAACAACCACTTGCGTGACTCAACCACTTGCGTGACGAGAGCTCGAAAAATCTCTATGTCTTGAACTTTGTTACAAATGAGGAGGGGGGTCCTCTATTTATAGGAAAACTGGACCCCCTGGTGGTGGCGCGTAAGTCTTCCCTCGGCGCGTAGGTTCCGGCGCGCAACTCATCCTCCCTAGCCTCGGTCGCGCTACTCACTTGCGCGACCTACAAAAAAACTTGCACAACCTTATTTACTTTACCATATTTTGAAGTTATGATATTGAAAAACAATAGGTGCGCAAGTTTCCAGTCCTCCTAGGCATTGGAGCCCAAGTCTCTTCACGGCGCATAGGTCACTTGCACGACCATCCCAAAACTTGCGCTGCCCTTATCATTTTTCCATTTTCCCATGTTCTGATCTTGAAAAACATATGGAGCGCATGTTTCCTCTTCATCCAGTACAAGGAACACAAGTTTCTTTTCCAAAAACACTTTTCTCCATTTGCCAATTTTCAGGCCCAAAAATTTGGCAAACACTAGGAAATGGCGCCACCTTCAATACTATTGTCTGCTTAAACTGTGTGATCTCTTTTCGGGTACACATTCTGAACTTCCACTGCTGATTGAAAACAAACACAAACCATACTCCGAATCATTCATAGAAGACCATGTTTCCAATAATAATCAATGTTCCATGTTCACACACACAGACACAAACATTCCATGGATATCCCTATGCTCCAAAGTGGTGATTCATCCTATCATTAATCCATCACATGGTGACCCATAATTATAGAGGTACTTCATGGACATACTGCATCCCATATTTGATGGATGTACCTCATGACTATGTTCCATCTCCAATATGAAAAAATTATAATATGTATTCCATGTTATCATATCAAATAATTTTACATAAAACATTTCTTCACATTAAAACAAATCATCGATGTCCTTCCTAACAATGATCTAAAACCAAAATTTGAAAAGCATAATTTCAATCAATATAGAAAGGGTTTTTTTCTGAATTTAATTAAAACTCACATATTCATCCAAAAATTCACCCATAAATCATAATAAAATATTTATTAAAAGTTTTAATTTTAGTTATAGAATAAATAGAGTGTAATATAATAAATCCACCGCTTAATGGATGATTATGAAGAAGAATTACACATAGAAAATTATCAATCCATCCTTTAAAATTTTTTACTTTATTATATTCAAATAATACCTCATCAAAATAAATACAATAGGTCATAAATATATCAATAATATATTTATATGTATATATTTAAGAGATAATATAATGTTATCTATGTAAAAGAAGAACGAAACCATCAATTATAGATATTTAACAAAAAATGATTCATCAAAATCATTTTATCAACAAATTTTTTTTCCAAATATTCTTAGGAGAGGAGATGAGTTCAAGATCCCATGAGAGTTGGTTAAAATTGGGTGATTTGAGGTGTAAATCCAAGTTAACGTCTCTTTTTCAAAGTATTTAATGAAAATCTCATGATTAGGAGACACTATTTTTGGGATAGAATTTCAACCCTACACATATTACTAGAAATCACCCAATGAGATATATAATTGATCACAATAGTTTAGAAAAAAAATGTTCCAACTATAACATGACACTTTCTCTAAACCAACCCTTTACAGATTTGGTTTGAAAAGTTTGAAAAATTGTACACCAACTATGCTTATACCACTATCTCCACTCACTTGGTTACCCCTATAATGGTAATGGTTTGAAGAAACCACACACTAACCATAAAACTGACCAAAACAAATTTCTCGGTTTCCAAGAGAGTATTTATGATTTCTACTAACCTTGTTCAAAATTCACACATCTAGAATCATTTTCGAAACTATCCAAAACCAACCATAAACCCCCAAAACCCAAACCTTATATTATATAAACTGACAATAAAAAAATAAATAGTATAATACCTAAATTCAGAATTTTGAAACATATTTAATCTAACAGTTATTCCCAAAATATAACGTTTTCATAAAATAGATTTTCATGGGTTTTGATAGAATTTAATATATGTTCCAAATCCATTGAATTAAATTTATTAGAGAAAAAATGCAATGATTTTCATCATAATTTTCATAACTTTTCAATTATACTAGTTTACCATTAACTAATGAAAATAGCAATGAGTGTCAAGATTTAATTTCTATTAAGATATCAACCTCACTACATTAGGTAAGACTATAAAATCACATTTTAATCATCAAAGGAATATAGTATGATTGTGAACCATTTATGTATGCTCCCTTATTTAGTTATTAGACACAGTAGTTTCAAGATAAATACATTTCTGAGATTCATTTTCATGATCATGTTTCAATCAATTACGAAAATAGAAATTATTTATATAATATCCAAAAAAATGATCACATGAATATGAATCGCAAATACCAAGATTTATTCTCTAATTACAATATCATTTCAACCTTGGATATTTTTCTTTTAACTATTTCACACATTGTTCCTCCTATGAATGTTTTAGTTTCACCTAGGATTCTTTGTGTTCTCTTATATTTCTTATCCTAATCCACTTATAGAAATTTGGAAATAAATCCTTCATAATGGAGTATAAATAGAATGTGATTAAAAAAATCACATCCCCAAGGGGTATCAAACCGAGTGTTTAGCAAGCCTTAATTTTTGAGAACGTGGTGATAATTTAATTAACACCAAACATGAAATTTTCAGGGTTATCAAACAGAGTTACTTCTATTTTAGATCCTACACACACTTGTAGTATCCAAACATGGATGTTATTTCTATAAAAATCATACAATATATTCTTTAGTATAAATTCAGGTTGTTAAAATATACATTAATGACATTGATTTTCTAGGTTCTATTTTTAGAAAATTCTTGGAACAATTAGGAGACGAGGCGCTAAGATGGTATGGGATTCTGAGGCCCGAAGTGCTCGGAATAATCCATCGAAAAATGTTATGTTTTTCAGTAGCGGGCATTAGAAGTTTTCCTAAAAAAGTGGAATAACTCTTAACTGGGAGACCCGATCCAAAATCAAAGGGAACCATTACGTTTAGAGTAGTGGGTTTACCAAATGTGTGAATTATGTTTAGTCACCATGAGTATCTAGTGAGAAAACCAAAAAATGGAATAACTATAAATAAAAAAATAAATAAAATTATTTTATTTTTCAAGTCCTTATAACTCATGAACAGTGAGTCGGATTAAAAATTTGTGACCATCGTTGAGATTGTGAGGGAATTATTTCCTTTGGAGGAGCCTAACATTGGCCGAGGTTGGACAACTTTGAAAAGTAGTTTTTGAGACATGATCGTAAATAAAATAATTAAATAATAACTATTTTATTTTTTAAAGACTTATAACTCATAAATGGAAACTAATATTAGAAATCCGAGAGTATAGTTTTTCTTATGAGTATGTGATTTCCTCAGTTGGAGCCTAACCTCGACTGGCATGAGTCAAGGGTAATAGTTAATTTTTGGAATTTTAAGAAAAAAATAAAATAAACTTAAAGATGTTTATTTCATGTCCTTTTAACATTTTTCAACGTAGATACACTGCAAGACAACAATGAAGAAACCTATTCTCCTTTCATAAGTGAAGCAGCGTGGGGATGTTGTTTCAAATATAAATAATAATTCAAAAACACGTAAATGCATTAATGTGTTTCCCCCATTTTTTGGGAGCATGGTCCAACATTAATATTCACAATTCTGGAGATTTCTATCAAAATATTGAGTTTACCTAAGGCAAGGAGGAGGAGGATTTCTCACCCATGAAGACAGATTAGGGGTTTAGATTTGACCAAGTGGAGTTGAATCAATGAAAACCGACCGAACAAGGATCAACATAGTGAAGTGACATTTATCTATGTACTACAAGTGATCCAACTTGAGGTAGGGGGTGTTATTTAAATTTCTTCATTTCCCCGCCTTTGAATTTCTACGACGAATGTGAATTGATAAATGAATGGATCAATTCATAGATCATGCATATTATGGTTCAATGGGTTTCACCTTGTGGGGGTTTATTGGGGGTTTATGATCATTTGATTGATTTCTAGTTTGTTCATCATTTTGTTGATCCTTCTAACACATCACATTGAGGCCACAACGAAAAAATGGTGAAGGTTCAATCCCCTGATTTCTTATTGTGCTTTCCTCTACCATGAACTTCGCATTTATCATGGGTTGATGAATGATTGATCTTTTCACAACCATTTCTTGGTAAAAAGATCCAACATCTTGGAACTAGAATGGAATTATAAGACAGAGGAGCAAGGACGATAGTGGTGAACGGATCTAGGAAGTGAAAGAGATATCACTGCTCGAACAATAATGAACCAAAGTGGATCACAACGAAGATACAAACCCCTAGAGATGAATAAAATAACATGAGAACTATAGAATGTCTTTCGTACTGAAGAACTTACCATTATAACATGTTCGGTGACCCGTGAAAAGCCCCATTGGTGCACTGGCGCTGGTGGCAGCACACGGTGACAAACCCATGAGGGAGGGGGCATGCACTGGAAGTGATGGAGTCCCGATGCAATTTCCATGGTCAATGATTAGAGACTATTAGAAATGGATCTTGGGGGTTCAGAAGATGCGGTTTAAGAGTCGCATCTTGCGATTGGAGGCCATAGTCCAGCTTGACTGTGGTAGCATCCCAGGCAGAGAAGACTGACACGCTCTAGTGGGCCGGTCCTGCGGTCAGCCAACCACCTCTGGATGGGTTGTTGTAGTGGAATGGGATGAATTGGGAGTCTAGTCGGACTTGGTGGTCTGGGTTGGTCTAGCTGGGTCAGACCGGTCCTAGACCAAACCATCCCCTTTTCACTAAAAGGATCACATCTTTCATATAGTAAGTCCGCTTGGCAGGACGTTTGTGGCATTGGGACCCTTACGATGAGTTAGGCCTTTTGAGAAGGATTTTTGGGATATTATTAAGGACCATAATAGATTCTATGTCTCCCCTTAGTTCTTTAATCGAGGGTTTAGTACAACATTATTGGGAAATACCCTCAATAGACGAGTCCTAGATAGAGTTTTAAATCCTCATTGAGACTAAAGTGATACCCTATCACCCCAGATGGAGTTTTTTTGGGTATTTATGTGACCTCCTAGCACAATATGTTAATCCTTTATCTAGTGGGATATATCATAGGGCTCATGGTATTTTGTGGAACCCCCTACGTTATGAGTCGCCTAGCAGTGTTCATGGTACTCTCTTAGAATACCTCATGGTGATGGGTAATAAAGATTAGGATTGTGGTATTATTTGGAATACCCTATCTATATTTCCTGTTTTTTATCTATTGTTCGTCGGGTAGTTCTCAATGTGTTCCGTTTGGGTGGGGCCTATAGAAGTGGGACCTATTGCGAGGGTCTCTAATGACTTCATATCTCAAGGAACGAGTTCTCTTGGAAGAAGTGCACCTTGATTAGAATATTATGACAAAGGATTTGGATTTCATATCAGGACTCCTTGTCATAGTGAGATCAGAAATCTCAGGGAAACTTCATGACATATCAAGCGCATATGTTCTCTCGGATTCTTTTGGTAGACTTGTTCTATGTGGTTACTATCAGATGGGTCGAGGAGTAGGATCTCTCAGAATCTAGCATGCTATGAGAAGAACCATATGGATGGAATTGGATGAAGAATTATGTCTTGGAATCCTTTAGGAGTATACCTAGTAGTTTTTATTATATGTGTTATTGACATATAAGTGTGTTGATCTAATTGTACCTTCATTGTGGTATTTCGTTTGTGGTTTATTTCCTTGTGTTTAGGGGTCCCCTATCGAGTATTCTTTTATTAACCCCTACACAATCTTTTCCTACATGTTTCGTGTCTTGTGCAGTTGATTGATGCTTTGGAGGAGTCTTAGGTGGAGCAGGACACACACAAAGACTATATGGTGCCCTGTGAGATCAGGCAAGCCGAGGTGTTTCTAGATGCTTCCTCTAGAAGCTTTAGTACCCATGTTTATAGGAAAAACCTTGAGTTTTTCTTTCTTTTAGTGGGATTGTATTGTGGCCTGGTTCTACCTTACTGGTTAACATTTTATCATAATCTATTTTTGGGTTGTAGTGGTATGCATGTATTTTCATTACATAGTGTTTTGACTATCTAGCCTTGTGGATTGGAGTTGGGTGCATGTATACAGGTTCTTAGGAAAATGCCTCCCATTTTTGGTATATTTCTATTCAGCATTAGTCTTCGACCCCTGGCCTATCAAAGGTAGTCTTGGGGTAGTCAAGGTATGAGAAATGTGGGACAAGTCATGACAGAGTGGTATCAGAGCATAGGTTTGGTTCCACATTGGCATTGTGAGTCTGTGAGATTGGTTTGGGAAAATATTGTTAAGTGTTTTGGGTTTGGATTTCAGGCTAGGGAGTCTAGTATCTTTAAAGAGGCTTACGTATCCATACACTAAGACTCTTGGAACTTATTTCCCAACTCAGTAATTAAAAAAACTGGTAGGAGTTAAATAAAGGTACACACATCATATAAGAATGGTATGTGTTTTTCATTTCCTTCTTGAGTCAGATCATCATGTATACTCTTTTAACAATGATACATCCTATTCTCATCAGGATGTGTTTGCAACGCCAGCCAGAGATGTTTCCATAGTGGGATCATGAGTTTGGACCGATGCTCAATGAGGCCTCCCTGATGGGAGCCAACCATAGTTCAGTTATTCTTCATGATGGTCTGTATGTGCTGGTTTCTCCTATTGATAAGTTTTAAGAAACACCTCCATTGGTTTAGGTGGATACAATAGGCCAGAATTAGTCAGATATGGATCTTTTGGCACTAGATGACGAAACATTGGTTTTGAATGTTTATTATAGGCTTTTGATGTAGTAATCTCCCCGGAAGCAGGGTAAACAGGACCTACCGATAGTAGTGTCGCAATGTAATCCATATAACCATATGTTTCTTTAGAAGTTCCAGGGATGCTCTAGCTCCTAGAAAAAATGATTTACAACTCTTTTCATAGAAGGGGGGATATCACACGATATTTCCATAACATTAATGCTGTAATTAGAGAGGTAGTTGATGAACTACCAAGGATAGGGTAACAACGAGAGAAAACTGATCTGTCGGGAATCAGATGTGGCTGGAGAGCTAGGGAAGTGGTAGGAGGTGGAAACATTTTGATGTGTTACACCCACCACCTCCAGGTGGTCCATAACGAACTCTGGGAGTTGTAGGATAGGGGAAGAGACAGTTACAGGCTATCAA
The DNA here is from genome assembly GCA_963277665.1 of Viscum album. NCBI lineage: Eukaryota > Viridiplantae > Streptophyta > Magnoliopsida > Santalales > Viscaceae > Viscum > Viscum album. The sequence continues at coordinate 1,190,537,460 of OY728158.1, read as the reverse complement.
GTTTAATGACCCCAGGACTCCGAGGATGAATCAAGGTACAATCTCTATCATTGTATCTTAGATGTAGTGTTGATAGAAACTTGTACTAGTGATTTCCTTTCTTTCCACTTTTATTTTTTGATACCCAAGGGTTCTAGTTTAACTATTGACTTGATCCTCACATTAGAGAATCATACTGGGGGAGACCCAATGGCCACACATTGGTGTTGATGGTGTGACCTAACTCTTGGAGGTGAGAGGTTTGTTTGGTATCTATTGGTAGTGTTGTTGAGGCCTTACGATATCATTCATGGTATGGACTAAATCCTCAGTTCATACTTTGATTTATTGTCTTTAGAAAATTATGTGGTTTGTCTATGGTGATGGAACTAGATTTCCCCTTTACCGAAAAGGGGAAAATCTTTGCAGCTCTTAATGGACTCAGGCAGTGGAGGGTGTAGACTATTTCTATTCAGTTGGATAGTATGACCCTAAGTGCAAGGGATGTTATGAGTCCTCAGTTTTCTTAGTGGCATCGGTGTATAACGACGTCTTCCTTAAAGATATTCTATGTTTACCTATCTATCAAGATTTAGAAATCTATGTTAGTTTACACACTGGGGTGGCCCAATATTTACGTCAATTTATCAGATGGATCCTGAAGATATCCATGAGATGGGGGTGAATATGGGAGATATATAGAGGAAGGGATTATTAAGACCCTTTGTTTTACCATGGAAAACCCTAGGATATCTTTTTTTATGAAATCTTAGTGTACTCAGCATCCGAGGTGGAGCACACAAGACACTTAAGGATAGTAATGGACCCACTTCGAAAGCACTAGCTACACCTAAAGCTATTGAAGTTTCTGACTTGGATTTGATAGGTCTTCTATTTCATGGAAACATCACCTCAGGGGAAAGAGTTTCAGTGAACCCAGTGAGGGTTGATATTGGGTATGACGAGTAGAACTGTGTGACTTGTAATCTTGGGTTAGTAGTGGTGGTATTTGCATTGAAGATGTGGTGATACTACCTGATGGGTGATCAATAAATTGTCCACTTCAACCTCAATATTCTCATGTATGTATTCTCTTAAAAGGATCAGGTCATGATATAGAGGTGATGAATAGAGTTATTACAGGACTATGACTTAGAGTTTTTCTATACTCCTGGGAAGAGGATTGTGGAAGCAGATTCTCGCAGCTGGAATCTAGTTAGTAGTTACTAAATGAGGAATTGGAGAGGTTGGCCTCATTTTGGTTATCCTTCATGGATGGGGATGGAGTAGTTTATCTCCAGTCATGGGTTGTTTCCCGTCCACTCTTAAATGAGTCAGGGTGGAACGACTCGATGATACTAACTGTGAGTCCTTACGTGCCCATTTTTCTATTGGGAATATCCTTGATATACATTAAAAAGGTGGGAAGCACATTGTTCTTTTTATAGGATGTTCCGCTGTATAAGTGGATTCCTAATGTGGCAAGATGCATCGAGGCATGTGTGTGAGTGTCATGTCGGACACTGGGGATGAAAAAACAGGTTGAAGCTGGGACTACCCATTTAGATAAAAATCTAAATTCTTGTTTGAATCAGTTTTGTGGGTTGTTCCTTATCTTTCTTGGGGTACCTTCAAGGAAGTGGGATGGGATGTTCTGGGACTTCATGGTAGTTTTACAACGTACATCCAGGAGACATGATACCATTAGGGTGATCGTTGAATGACTCACCGAGTTTTACAACTTCCTAACTACCTAATAATAGAGTTTAGTAAAGGGATTAGGATGCCTCTACATGTAGGAGATAGTTTGAATCTGGGGAGTTTCATCAACGATTGCTTCATATCGTGAAGCTCGCTTTACATCCCAGTTTTGGAAGAGATTGCAGAAATAGTTTTCAGAGGTTGTGTAGGTCGTCTATGAGTGAATAATGTTATCATAGGTCCATTCAATGTTTTGGGCTGGAAGATAGCAGAGACCTTTAGATTTTGAGGAAGGAGACCACGTCTTCCATTGGGTCTCACCTCGATGGGGGTAATGGAGATTTTTCTGGGGTGGAAAACTATCTCCAAGGTTAATAGTACCTCTTTCTGGTGCTACGTAGAGTTGGTAAGGTAGTGTACGGATTGAAACTACCCCAATGTGGGACTAGTTACACTGAATCATCCACATGTCTCAGCTGAGGATATTCGTGCATAAACCCTTTGCACATCATAATCTATGGTGAGCTGGAAATCAATGTTGGAGTGTTTTGGGTTAAATTACCAATGAAAGTCAAGAATCCTTCATGGATGATATTTTACTTTCGTGTATGTCTAGAGGCAACATGGTGATCTTAAGAGGATCGCATGGGAGGAGGAGCCTCAAGATTCATGCTCGGTACTCTAACATTTTATTCAAGAAAACCATGTTTGGCTTTTCAAGTGTGTAATTCCTTATAGTAGAGAGAATGTAATGACTCAGATTTTCCCATTCCTATCTTCAAAAAATTATTGAGAAAATAATGAGGCTAGGCACAGAGATGGAATGTGATTTGGAGGCCCGGAGTACCTAGAATTATTCGTTGAAAAATGTAATGTCTTTAAATAGAGTGAGGGATAAGTTTTCATGGAAAAGTGGAATAACACTTAAATGGTTGATTGGATAAAAAATAAAGGGGCATAGTTGCGTTCAGAGTAGTGGTTTTACCCTAGTAATGGATTAAGTCTTGTCGGTGCGTGTCTCAGGTGAGAAAAACCGAATATAGTATAACAATAAATAAAATAATTAAATAAATTTATTGTATTTTTCAAGTCCTTATAACTCATTAACAGTGACTTGGATTGAAATTCTGAGACCATCATTGAGCTCAGGATGGAGTGATTTCCTTATATGGAGCCTATCATTGGACGATGTGTGCCAAATGTGGATATTAGTTTTTGGTATGTGACCGTAAATAAAATAATTAAATAAAAATCATTTTCTTTTCCAAATCCTTATAACTCATAAATGGTAGCATGGATTTGAAATCTAATAGTACCATTGATCTTGTGAGGATGTTATTTCCTTAGGTGGAGCCCAACCTTGACCGGTGTGGGTAGAGGGTAAAAGGTAATTTTTGGACTTTTTAAAGGAGAATAAAATAAACATAAAGAAGTATATTTTATTTTCTTTTAAGGTTTTGTAGCGTGGAAATGCTGGTACGTAGTGAAGCAGTAACTTATTCTACTTTCATAAACGAAACAGCGTGGAAAAATTGTTTTAAATAAAAAATAATAATTTTGAAAAATGTTAATGTGTTTCCTCCATTATTTGGTGTTAGGGTTATATGTTAGAATTCATAATGCGGGGGATTTCTCTGCAAACCTGGAGTTTCCCTAAAGTAAGGAGGAGGAGGCTTGAATTCCAGTGATGAAGGATCAGATATCAGGATTCATTCAAGTGACAATGAATCAACGAATGCCGGTGGAACAAAGACAAACGTGATGATGTGATGTCAATACATGTATTGAAAGTGATCCAACTCGAGGTAGGGGTTGTTATTTAAATTCCATCCTTTCCCCATATCTGAATTCCTATGACGAACACGAATCAATCGATGAATAGATTGAATCACATATCGTGCATATTATTGTTGTATGGGTTTTACCTTGCAGAGTTTATTTGGGTTTGATGATCATTTGATTGAATTCTGATTTGTTTTTCATTTTCTTGATCCTTATAACGGATTATATCTAGGCCTAAATGAAAAAATGACTGAGGTTCAATCCTCAGGTTTCTAATTTTTCTTTTCTCCCCCGTTTTCTTCACGGGTTGACAAAAGATCGATCATTATAGAAATATTTCTTGGAACAACGATCCAACATCTTGGATATAGAATGGACATGACACGACGGAGGTGCGATAATGATAATGGAGAACTGATTGAGGCAATGTGGGAGATATCTCCATGCGAACGACATTGCACCACTGTGGATTGCAGCAAGGTTTCAAACCCCTAGAAATTAATAATGTGACCCGAGGACTCTAGAACGTCTTTTGGATTGAAGAACGGACAACTAGAATGCATTCGGTGGCCCACAGAAAGACCCACCGGTGTGCTGGTGTCGGCAGCGGCATACGGCGTCAGCCGCATGTGGGAGTAAGGGCATTCTAGTGGAAAATGAGGATTGTGGAAACAGCCACGGGATGTGATCGAAGGAATCCTACAATGACTGGTGGTGGTTCAGTGGGCACGAGTGGCGATCTGCCTCCCATGGCTGGCAAGCCACGTCCTGCGACAAGAGGTCACGATCTAGTGAGACTACGGTGGGAACCCGCAACAATGGACACAGGTGGGAAATTATGTCCGACGCATCCCAAGCGGAGAAGACCAGCCCACTCTAGTGAGCCGGGTTAGTCAGGTGGAGCGGCCCCGAGCAGGGCCCCGCACCTCGGACCGTGCCAATGCATCGGGTCGGGCCACCGTAGAGGACCGGGTTGGACCCAGCTAGTCCGGGCCATGCCCAATGCGTCGACTCGACCTAGTGGGCTAGGTAGGATCTGGGTTAGGACGGATATGGGTCGGGTTGGGTCGGTCTGACTAGGTCAACCCAGACCCAGACCCAATTGGCCCCTTATCACTAAAAGGCATATATATTTCAAATCGTAAGTCTGATTTACGAGTCATTTGCGACGTTGGGACCCTCATGATGAGTTTGTCTTTTTTAGGATGGATTTTTGGGATTTTAGTAATGAAAATAATAGGTGTTGTGTCTCCCCTTGGGTCTTCCCTCGAGGTTGGGGATGGCATTTTAGGGAAATCCCCTTGAGAGACGTTTACCAAATAGATTTGTAAATCATGCATGGGACTAGAGTGATACTCTATCACCCCAGAAGGAGTTACTTGAGTATTGATGTGACCTTTGAGCATAGGGATTTAATCCTACATCTAGTGGGACATATTGAAAGGTTCCCGGTATTCATTAGAATCCCCTACAATACAGCTACATCGTAGGGTTCATGGTATTATCTGAAAATCCTGTATCATGTGGGATAATATAGATTGGGTTTCTAGTATTATTTGGAATATATTATCATTATTTCATGACTTTTGGACATTTTTCATCAAGTAGTTCTCAGTGGGTTCCCCTTGGGCGGGGTCTAAATAAGAGAGACCTATTCTAAGGTCCTCTTATGACATCGTAGCTCAAGGGACGAGTTCTCCCGGAACAAGCGTGCCTTGAGAAGAATCCTGTAACCAGGGATTTGGCTGTAATATGAAGACTCCATATCTTAGTGATACCAGACGTCCTAAGGAAAACATTATGACATATCGAGACGAGATGATATCTTGGATACTTTTGGTAGACTTGTTCTATGTGGCTTCTATCAGATACCTCGAGGAGTGGGATATCCCAAAATCAAGCGCTATACGAGTAGAACAATATAGCTAGTAGTGGATGAGACGTTGCATCTTGGAATACTTTATGAGTATACCTAAATGTTCTAGTTATATGTGTTGTTAACATATACTTGTGTTCAGATGATTGTACCTTCTTGGTGTTGTTTTCTTTTTGGTCTATTACCTTGTGTTTTGGGGTCCCATACTAAGTATTGTTTTACTCACCCCCATACAAGCTTTTCCCACATGTGTCGTGTCTTGTGCAGTTGACCGACGCTTTGGTGGATTCCTAGGCGGAGCAGGACTAGGACCAGGACAAGAGGGCTCCTTGTGAGATTTGATGAGCCAAGGTATCTCTGACATCTTTCTACAATATATTTAGTACTCATGTTTATAGGTCATACCTTACAGTTTTATTTATTTTAGTAGGATTTTATTCTAGACAGGTTGTACCTTACTACTTTACTTTCTGTCACACTTTGTTGTTGGGTTTTAGTGGTATGCATGAAGTTTATTTACTTAGTGCTTTGACTCTCCATACCTATGGCTTAGATTTGGGTGTGTGTGTACAGATTCAACAGAAAATTCCTCCCATTTGTGAGATATGCCTATTCAACGCTAGTTGATTGCCCATAGCCTATCGATGGTAGGCTTGGGGTAGTCACGACATGAGCCCCGATGGATGGGTCATGAAATATACTTATACTTATTCCAAGTGTTATATCTAAATATATCTAATTATAATCTGTAAAAACATAAAATATTTAGTATGAACATCTTAATTTTTCATCCATACCTTTGAAATTACGATCACCCATAGCTCATGAATGTTTCTTGAAATCTCCAACTCCTTTGTTATCATAAACAATTAATATACTAATCTCCAATGAAATATAATCATTTCACTGATATTTAATGTAGTGTCACACATATGTGATAATATCCTCTACATTAAATAAAAGATATATTTCATTAAAATATATTCCCAATCACATTTACATCTATTCTTTTAGAGAATATAGAATACACATTAACCATCAAAACTCATTCCTTTTTAACTAATGAAAATATTTCATATAATATAACCAACTGATTAATCTTTAACAAGTCTCTAAAATCTCCCTCTATTTTTACACAAAAGATAGTCTTCTACAAATTTTATATATTTCTTATCTTCATAACCCTATAAAAAGAAACATGATAAAAGGGTGATCTATGTTTCTTTTTAAGGTTAATAACAATGATTTAAAATCCAAGTTTATAAGTGGGAACAATTTTAGCATGTAGGTATAATAATGATATTAACGAAATTTATACCTATAATATATTAGGACATAAATCTTAGAATAACATTAGAATAGATATTCATAATTTTTTATATAAAACTAAAAATTCATTCTCGAAAATTTTCATACACCAAAAATAATTTAAATCATAATATAGTGGATTAAGTGTCACAACCTATTTTACATAGGTGATCCAACTTATATTGCATATTTCCCTTGGTGGGTCGAGATTCAATTACCTGAATCTCCTAGTGTATTAGAGAAAATAATCCATTTCCTATTTATTATAATGTATAAAAACTTGTTTCACTATTATATAATGAGATGTAGATCCATAGACAATGCATTGGATGATTATATAGGGTCCACCACTGACATAAAAATTATCCATACATATTTGCTTCCACAAGAAATCATCTCTCCATCACATCATTAAAACCCATAAATATGAATGGGTTTTATAAATTTTTTAAATGAAAATAATACAGTTTTTATAGTATAATGAACTCATATAAATAAAATGGTTTTTATTGAACATATCATAAAGAACCTATGGTAAAAATGAGAATCAAAATATATTCAGAAACATTAAATGTAAAAATCATTAAATAAAGATGAAAATTCATAAGATATTACAAATTTATGATAAATTTTATATTGTTAAGAATATAATTTCCCTAACAAATTATTTAGTGACATCTTGGTGAACAAGAATTAATCATAGAAATGAAATATAGTGTTTTTTACAATGAAAAATAATTGAATGAAAATTTCTACCTATTCATGGGGGATTTTATAAAAGAAAAGGGTGTTGTGAATCATACATTTGATAGAAAAATACCCTTAAGAAACCGATATATACATAAATTAGGTAGGTAACATTTTAATAATATCCTTATTCAAGAATAAGTTTATCAAAATATAATGAATTACATGATAATCACAGTTTGTGAGTTTCAGAAAAATAACATTAAAATAAAAAATGTCCTTGATCTTCTGAAAAAACATTTAGAGAAATATTTTATAAAACATGAAAAAATATAATTTCATTTAGAATAAATGAAAATTTGCATAGAAAGTTACATAAAATAACACTAAGATTTTATAAATAAGTGTTCAAATAAAATAAACTGTAAAAGAAATAGTTTTGAAAACATTTTTAATATTATTAAAAAATGATAATTTATAGGTCATTGAAAATTTACTTTATAAACATTAAAGTGAAACATTTTAAAAACATTTAGTAATAAAATAATTTTAAATAAATGATCCTTGAAAATGATACAATTTTTTTAATGTAAATGTGGAGTAAAAGAAAAAACATTTAATAAAAAAAAAGGATTATGTTTAATACAGTAGAAATATATTTTTCCAAATCCAAAATGGTAAAGAAATAATTGTTATTAAAAAATAATTTTAAAAAAAAGAAATAAAAAAAATACTATATAGTAAAATATTTAGTTTGAGAAAAACCCAATAAAAGTATTATATGAAGTATAAAAACTCAAAGTGTAACGACCCAAAGTTTCATTAATAGAAAATCCCTCTTGATCCAGTTAAATGTTTCTTTATGAAAAATGTTTTTATAAGATGTCAACTTCTTTAGTTTTACGTTAAGATTTGTAACCGTTACTTTTATAGCCGTTGAACAGTGATCATCTGAGTAGTATAAATTTAAGGCTTTAACGAACCCATTTCTACTCAAACAAAGGAAGTGATGGCCTCATCTAGTAGAATTTACCCTTACGAAGGCCATTTGTCAGAGCTCAGAAAATAGGTGGCATCTTTGGGCTTTTCCCTTGACCAAGCCCAAGCTGAGCTTCATCAAGTCAAGCTCGAACGTGATCGTCTACGGGAAAAGTGGAAGTTGATTGAAATTACCACTCGAGCGATGTTATCCGAGCCGCCCCAAGAGTCTGTCACCATCGCACACCTTACCCTTAGGTCTTATGAGGCTATTTTAAGGGGTTATGTAACAAATAAGTATCACCATGTTCATGTACATTATTTTTGTATATAATAATGAATATAATTTCTAGTCATTTTTGATACATTTTAATTAGTTTTTAAAGTACAAATGGTGTTTTTAGTTATTATTTAATTAAGAATTATATTTTATTAAATTAAAGGATTTTTGAATTAAATAATAATTTAATAAAATATTATTATTAATATTAAATTAATTTTTTATTAATTGTAAATGATCTTATAATTTTATGAATGCAATTAAAATTTTTATTAAGGTTTGAAAGCCATTTCTGTCAAAACCCGTGAATTTTTTTATAAATGTAGGTTTTTATTTTAAAAGTGAAAATTCACATATTTAGAATATTATTTAGATAAAATAAATATTATTTTTGGAATCAGGATGTCGAAATTATCCAACGGTGAATTTTTCATAATTTTCTGAGACAATCAAATTTTTGGGTAAAAATTAAATACCATTTAAATATATAATGTGTTTTATGACATCATAATGACCCAATAGTGATGTAATAAAATAACATAATCCTTATGTTCGTCCAATATGTGTTTTATCATTAAAATAATGATGTTTTGGGTTTGTTTGACTTACTTTTCAAAGCATTAATGGAGCCCTAAAGACTTATTCAACACTTTGCCTTTTTAAATTAATTTCCATGGGAGTGTGACTCACCTCCACATAAGCAACCCTAATTTTTTAATAAGTTCGGACCTTGGCCTTGTAAAATATTGTTTTCCTCTTTCCTTTTCCAGAAACCATGGGCAAATACCATGGGATGGTTTCTGGTTTGGATTATTTTAATATAAGGGGTCCCAAACCTAAATAATAAAGAATTCTCTCACCTTTCCTATATAAACCTACCCAAGATCCCACTTCCTCCACACTAAAATCCCTTTGAGTTCGTCCAAACTCTGCCCTACTCTCTCTAGAATCCTCCCAAGGTTCCCCAAGCTCCCAAGAAGCCTCTCACAAGCCTCTCTCTAGCCTTTGGAAGCACACTTCCAAGTAAGGGTTTTTTCTTCCTTTCTCATTTTTATCAATTTTCTTTATGTTGTATTGCCCTTTTAATTTCAATTATGAATGTTGGGGTATGGTTTATCACCTACCCCATACTGCCCTCTTATTGTTTGAATGATGGGAGAACCCTTTCTCTCTCATTAAATGCCTCCCATGTACACCCGTTACTATGCCGAAATTCCAAAAGAAACCTTTTTCTCCTCTTTTATATTCAAGCAATACTTTTGTATCATGAATCTAAATTCCTTTTCAATTGTTGGGACATGTATCTATATGAACTCCTTACTGTCCATTACATGTAAATATTATGAGGAACCCCTTTCTCTCTCATCAACCTTTTTTATGAATTCTTATGTCACCCCGTTACGCTGCCGAAATCACACCGATTTTCTAAGCCAATATCATTGTGTAGTGAATACCATGCCCATTTCTCCATCAAGGGTATTCGCCTTTATGCACATTACATATTGATTATAATGTTTCATTTATGAATTCCACATTCCTTTATCGTGAAATAAATGATTATGTTTTATGAATCCATGTTTTATGATCCATGTGGCACACTTATGCATGAAATGAAATGTTTAAGAAGGGTGCGCCCTTTATAGCACTCCAATGCATTGGGTAAAGTATAGTATCATGATACGTCATGTGCAATGAGTGTTTACTCATGATAATTCAAGTGCAATGAGGGTTTACTCGTGCTTCAAGTGCAATGAGGGTTTACTCATGCTCCATGTGCAATGAGCCTTGGCTCATGCTAATTGAATGTTAAGTGTTGTTGCCACATTTCCATGTTATGACTATCATGCTTTATCATGACTTTATTTTCATGTTTCTCTTATGCTCTAATGATATGTCTATTGCCTAACATTTATTGTACTTCTCATGTTATTCATTGTGTACTCCCTTACTGGGCTTTATAGCTCACCCTTTTCTTATGCATTTCCTCAGGTTATCCCATGCAATGCTAAGTACGAAGGAATGTAGTGGTCATGTAAAGGAAGTTTTCAATAAAGATGTTGTATTTCAAGTTTAAAGTTTTTTTGTAATGATCCTAAGCTCCAAAGACACTAAACCTCTCGATCTTCTTTGTTGTATCAAGTGATGTTTTATGTAATAAGGCATGCTTAAGTTGTAATAAAAAGTAGGGTTGTCATAGTTGGTATCAGAGGATAGGTTTAGTTATTTTTGGGATTAGGAAACCTTAGTAAAGCCTTAGATACAGGAATAAGTATAATAAAAGCATCCCTAAGTTTTGGTTAATACTAAGTAAGTTGTTTATCAAACAAATACATCCCTTTTTGGATACGAGAAGGTAGAGGCGGCTCTGGCACAGATGTATCCTCGGGGTAAAACCCGAAAACACCGCTTTGAGCTAGACTCGAACGGGAACTGGTGCAGGACAATGGGTCTTGCTGCACTCTTGGTTACGACACTCCTGGTGGATATGTTTTGATAAATTCACAATCTTAGTATGAACCCTTATTAAGGGAAAAATGCCCCTAAGAATATATGTTAGAAGAAAGATCATGAAAATCCTGGATTGAATCCTATAGACTCATGAGTTAAAGAGATTAAAGTTTATTTATAAGTCATCAACTTTTGTCTTTGGATTACCCTTTATTTGTTACCCCTAACTTTCCTTTTATTCCATCCAATGGCCGGTAATAGGAGAACTCGGGATAACAACCGTTGTGAAGATCAATGTGAAGATTGTACTTATGAGATTCCCAATCCAATGGGAGCGGGAATCGCGAACTTTGTCGCACTTCTCTCCCAGCTAACTCAAGTTTTGAATAGAAACACTAGTCAAGAGAAACGTTCAACCCCCCCCCCCCTAAGAAAGAACAAGTCGCTATTGAAAGCTTCATGATACAAAGGCCTCCTACTTTTAGTGGATCATCTGATCCCACGATCGCTGAACAATGGATCAACTCCATGGAAAAGATATTCTCCATCCTCCAATGCTCTGAAAAAGAGAAGGTTCTCCTGGCGGCTTATCATATGGAGGGTGAAGCTGATCAATGGTGGACGTTGATCAAAAATACGAAGCATGAGGAGGAGATCGAGGCTTTGGAATGGAAGGAATTCCAGAATATGTTTTTCGATAAATATTTTCCGTGCACCCTCCGTTTTAAGATGGAAAGGGACTTCATTTCACTCAAACAGAAAGATGATGAATCTGTGGGAGCGTACGAGGCAAACTTCACAAGGCTTGAACGATACATTTCCGGCTTTGTCGTTACCCCCGAAGGAAAGGTTGACCGCTTCTTTGGTGGGCTGAAGCCTAGCTTGCGGAAAGCATTAGCGATCCGTGACTTCGAAAGCTATGAGGAAATTGTCCGATGTGACCTCAAGGTTGAAATGGAGATCGGAGAATCACAGGGGTATCATGGGGACAAGAAGCGTAAGGTGGACTTCAATGATGATGGTCCGATGGATAAATCCAACGGCGCTAAGAAATTCCAGCACCCCACTTGCCAAATGTGTGGAAAGAAGCACCCTGGAAATTGCCTTAGGGGGACAAGAAAATGCTTCAAGTGTGGAAGAGAAGGGAACCTAGCTATTAACTGTCAGCAAGAAGGACCCGCGGCTGCGACAGAGGATAGGAACGCTCCGTTCGAACCTCAACGCGTTGTTCAATGCTACAAATGCAAAGAACCAGGTCATTTTTCAAATCAGTGCCCTAATCCAAGGGTTATCGGAGGCAACCAGCAACCTCCAAGACAACAAGGAAGAACTTTTTCCATCACTTCTGCTGAAGTGAACCCCGACAACGAAGTGGTGACAGGTACGCTAGTTATTCATTCAAGAATAGCGAACATACTTTTTGATTCAGGTTCTACGCATTCTTTTATATCTCGACTGTTTAGTAGAACAATCCCAACACCACCACAAATCCTGGAAGTAACGATGTCGGTGAGTACGAAAAATGGGGCAATCATTGAATCCCATCAATATAAGTCCTCCCCTGTTTTAATCTGTGGATTGAATTTCCCGGCGAACCTCGTCATACTCCCTTTGGTGGAATTTGATGCAATTCTTGGCATGGATTGGCTTTCCTTATATAAAGCCAAAATAAATTGTCGGGAGAGGGAAATCACACTCCATATGGAGAATCGACCCCCGATTCTTTACAAGTGTCAGGAGGAAGATGAATCTTCTTTAGCTACATCATCTCAAGAATAGATATTACTGCCTTATGAGCATGCATATCTGGCTTAGATGATTGAGTCCAAGGAAGAAACCACCCTTGAAGAAATGCCTATTGTGAGGGAATTTGCTGAAGTATTTCCCGAGGAACTTCCCGGTCTTCCTCCAAGAAGAGATGTTGAGTTCTCAATTGAACTTATACCTGTGGATCTAAGAAAATCCAAGACTCCATATAGAATGGCTGTTGTTGAGCTTGAAGAGCTGAAGAAACAACTACATGAGAATCTGGATAAAGGGTTTATACGCCCAAGTGCATCACCATGGGGTGCACCAGTCCTCTTCGTCAAGAACAAGGATGGGTCAATGTGGCTTTTCATCAATTATCGTGAACTTAACAAAATAACGATAAAGAACAAGTATCCTCTCCCAAGAATCGATGACTTGTTTGATCAGCTGCGTGGATCACAATACTTCTCCAAGGTGGACTTGCGGTTGGGATATTATCAAGTAAGGGTGAAGAAGGAAGATATCCCCAAGACTGCTTTTCTTACAAGGTACGGGCACTATGAATTCATAGTAATTCCTTTTGGACTCACCAATGCTCCAGCAATATTCATGGACTTGATGAATAGAGTCTTTAGAGATTACCTTGACAAATTTGTGGTAGTCTTTATAGATGATATTCTAATATACTCCAAAACCAAGGAGGACCATGAGGAGCATTTAAAAACTGTACTAGAGACTTTGCACAAGGAGAATATCTATGAAAAGTACAGAAAGTGTGAGTTTTGGTTGAAGGAAGTCTCATTCTTGGGCCATATCATCACAAGAAATGGGATATCTGTGGACCCCTCCAAAACAGATGCAATTGAGGGATGGCTGAGGCCAACATCGGTAACTGATATCCGTAGCTTCTTGGGGTTATCTGGATATTATCGACAATTTGTGAGAAATTTTTCACGATTGTCCAACCCTCTTACCAAGATAACTCGAAAGGGAGTAAAGTTTTCTTGGATTGATGAATGCGAAGAAAGCTTCAAGGAGTTGAAAAGGAGGCTTATCACTGCACTCGTGCTCACTTTACCCACAAGTGGGGAGCTTTTGTGGTATTCAGTGATGCTTCGAAGAAGGGCTTAGGATGTGTGAGGATGCAGAATGATAAAGTGATATCCTATGCCTCAAGGCAGTTGAAAATCCATGAGCGAAACTATCCAACGCATGATCTGGAGTTGGCGGCGGTGATCTTTGCCTTGAAAATCTGGCGGCATTATCTCTATGGAGAGAAATGTGAGATATATACTGACCACAAGAGTCTTAAATATATATTCACACAGAAAGAGCTTAATATGCGCCAGAGAAGATGGATAGAGCTCATCAAGGATTATGACTGTTCAATACATTACCACCCTGGGAAGGCGAACAAGGTGACAGATGCCCTAAGTAGAAAGGATCCAGTGATTCTATCAAGGATGAGAATTGAGAAGGATCCAATCTTCTTAGACTTGATGAATATGGACGTGGGAATCATAAAGAAGGGAACATCATAAATCCTTTCCCAAATGATTGCTCAACCATATCTTTTGGAAAGGTTAAAGGATGCTCAAAAGGATGATGCGGGAATCCAAGAAAAAGTGGAAGCTATCTAAAAGGGAAAATCCTCAGAGTTTAATGTTAATGAAGAAGGAATTGTGCAGTTTGGGAAAAGACTATGTGTTCCATCAAATTCGGAGCTGAAGAAGGAACTTTTGGATGATGCACATAGTTCAAATTTCTCTATTCACCCAGGGAGCACAAAGATGTATCGAGATCTCCGAGAAAACTTTTGGTGGGATAATATGAAGAAGGAGATCGCTGAATATACATCAAAGTGCCTGGTGTGTTAGCAAGTGAAGGCAGAGAGGCATAAGTCTAAGGGGATGATGCAACCATTGCCCATACCAGAATGGAAATGGGAGAACATCACCATGGACTTTTTCACTGGACTTCCAAGGACATCCAAAGGCAACAATGCAATCTGGGTTGTTGTGGATCGTCTTACAAAGACTGCACACTTCATTGCTATTCGAGAGGATTTCTCTTTGGATCAACTGGCACAGATATATATCAGGGAAGTGGTACGGTTGCAAAGAGTACCACTATCTATTGTGTCTGATCGAGATCCAAGATTTAACTCTAAGTTTTGGAAGAGTCTTCAACATGCTCTGAATTCTGAACTGAACTTCAGTACGGCCTATCATCCTCAAACTGATGGCCAATCCGAGCGGACAATCCAAACACTTGAGGATATGTTGAGAGCATGCTCAATGGACTTTAAAGGAGGATGGGATCAACATCTTCCTCTAGTTGAGTTCTCTTTTAATAATAGTTTCCACTCGAGCATCCAAATGGCACCATATGAAGCCCTGTATGGGAAAAGGTGTAGAACACCAGCATGTTAGGATGAGGTCGGTGAACGTAAGCTGCTTGGACCAGAAATGGTCGAAGAAATGGTGGAGAAGGTGAAAACCATTCAGCATCATATCAAGGCAGCCCAAAGTCTATATAAGATTTATGCAGATAATCGTCGACGAGACCTTGAGTTTAAAGTCAGAGACATGGTGTTTTTACGCATATCTTTGTGGAAGAAGGTCATGAGGTTTGGAAAGAAAGGGAAGTTAAGTCCAAGGTACATCGGGCCCTTCGAGATTCTTGATCGTGTTGGGGCTGTGGCCTACCGACTAGAACTTCCACCTACTACGGCCAAGGTGCATGATGTCTTCCATGTATCCCTCTTAAGGAATTACATACCAGACCCTTCACATGTACTCTCTTCTGAGGTGGTACAATTAGAAGACGATCTTTCTTATGAGGAGCAACCAGTGAAGATCTTAGATCATAGATAAAAAGTTCTATGAAATAAGACAATGCCCCTCATCAAGGTGTTGTGGAGAAACCACAAGTTTGAGGAAGCAACTTGGGAGTCAGAGGATATGATGAAGCTAAGTTACCCACATTTGTTTTAGTGTGGGAAAAGGAAAATTTCGAGGGCGAAATTTCTTAAGGGGAGAATATTGTAACGAACCAAAGTTTGATTAATAGAAAATCTCTCTTGATCCAGTTAAATGTTTCTTTATGAAAAATGTTTTTATAAGATATCAACTTCTTTAGTTTTATGTTAAGATTTGTGACCATTACTTTTATAGCCGTTGAACAGTGATCATCTGAGTAGTATAAATTTAAGGCTTTAACGAACCCATTTCTACTCAGACAAAGGAAGCGATGGCCTCATCCAGTAGAATTGCCCCTTACGAAGCCCATTTGTCAGATCTCAGAAAAGAGGTGGTGTCTTTGGGCTTTCCCCTTGACCAATCCCAAGCTGAGCTTCATCAAGTCCAGCTCGAACGTGATCGTCTACAGGAAAAGTGGAAGTTGATTGAAATTACCACTCGAGCGTTGTTATCCGGGCCGCCCCAAGAGTCTGTCACCATCGCACACCTTACCCTTAGGTATTATGCGGCTATTTTAAGGGGTTATGTAACAAATAATTAGCACCATTTTCATGTACATTATTTTTGTATATAATAATGAATATAATTTCTAGTCATTTTTGATACATTGTAATTAGTTTTTAATGTACAAATGGTGTTTTTAGTTATTATTTAATTAAGAATTATATTTTATTAAATTAAAGGATTTTTTAATTAAATAATTTTTTAATAAAATATTATTATTAATATTAAATTAATTTTTTATTAAGTATAAATGATCTTATAATTTTATGAATGAAATTAAAATTTTTATTAAACCCGTGAATTTTTTTATAAATGTCAGTTTTTATTTTAAAAGTGAAAATTCACATATTTAGAAAATTATTTAGATAAAATAAATATTATTTTTTGAATCAGGATGTCGAAATTATCCAACGGTGAATTTTTCATAATTTTCTGAGACAGTCAATTTTTTTGGTAAAAATTAAATACCATTTAAATATATAATGTGTTTTATGACATCATAATGACCCAATGGTGATGTAATAAAATAACATAATACTTATGTTCGGCCAATATGTGTTTTATCATTAAAATAATGATGTTTTGGGTTTGTTTTACTTACTTTTCAAAGCATTAAAGGAGCCCTCAAGACTTATTCAACACTTTGCCTTTTTAAATTAATTTCCATGGGAGTGTGACTCACCTCCACATAAGCAACCCCAATTTTTAATAAGTTCGGACCTTGGCCTTGTATAATATTGTTTTCTTCTGTCCTTTTCCAGAAACCATGGCCAAATACCATGGGATGGTTTTTGGTTTGGATTATTTTAATATAAGGGGTCCCAAACCTAAATAATAAAGAATTCTCTCACATTTCCTATATAAGCCTACCCAAGCTCCCACTTACACCTCACTAAAATCCCTTGGAGTTCGTCCAACCTCTTCCCTACTCTCTCTAGAATCCTCCCAGGGTGCCCCAATCTCCCAAGAAGGCTCTCACAAGCCTCTCTCTAGCCTCTGGAAGCACACTTCCAAGTAAGGGTTTTTTCTTCCTTTCTCATTTTTGTCAATTTTATTTAAGTTGTATTTCCCTTTTAATTTCAATTATGAATGTTGGGGTATGGTTTCACACCTCCCCATACTGCCCTCTTATTGTTTGAATTATGGGATAACCCTTTCTCTCTCATTAAATGCCTCCCATGTACACCCGTTACTATGCCGAAATTTCGAAAGAAACCTTTTTCTCCTCTTTTATATTCAAGCAATACTTTTGTATCATGAATCTAAATTCCTTTTCAATTGTTGGGACATGTATCTATATGACATCCTTACTTTCCATTACATGTAAATATTATGAGGAACCCCTTTCTCTCTAATCAACCTTTTTTATGAATTCTTATGTCACGCTGTTACGCTGCCGAAATCACACCGATTTTCTAAGCCAATATCATTGTGTAGTGAATACCATGCCCATTTCTCCATCAAGGGTATTCACCTTTATTCACATTTACTTATTTATTATAACGTTTCATGTATGAGTTCCACATTCCTTTATCGTGGAATAAATGATTATGTTTTATGAATCCATGTTTTATGATCCATGTGGCACACTTATGCATGAAATGAAATGTTTAAGAAGGGTGCACCCTTTATAGCGCTCCAATGCATTGGGCAAAGTATAATATCATGATACGTCATGTGCAATGAGTGTTTACTCATGCTAATTCAAGTGAAACGAGGGTTTACTCATGCTTCAAGTGCAATGAGGGTTTACTAATGCTCCATGTGCAATGAGCCTTGGCTTATGCTAATTCAATGTTAAGTGTTGTTGCCACATTTCCATGTTATGATTATCATGATTTATCATGCCTTTATGTTCATGTTTCTATTATGATCTATTGATATGCCTATTGCCTAACATGTATTGTACTCCTCATGTTATTCATTGTGTACTCCCTTACTGGGCTTTATAGCTCACCCCTTTCTTATGCATGTCCTCAGGTTATCCCATGCAATGCTAAGTACGAAGGAATATAGTGGTCATGTAAAGGAAGTTTTCAATAAAGATGTTGTATTTCAAGTTTAAAGTTTTTTTGTAATGATCCTAAGACCCAAATACACTAAACCTATCGATCTTCTTTATTGTATCAAGTGAAGTTTTATGTAATAAGGCATGCTTAAGTTGTAATAAAAAGCAGGGTTGTCATACAAAGAATGAAAAATTAGTTTCAGAAAATCCATCCAACTATTGTCACAATATGGTAAAATTAAATTTAATAGAAAGGAAATGATATGTATTTTTATCTCTCCTGAATAAGAAAAATATATTATAATGATACAATCAAGGGAATTAAAGTATACATACTATAAAACTATGGTGTATGAAATATGTATATCTCATTAGAAAAAATTTATAATAAAAAACATTCCAAATATAGTTAGTTTGTTGAATGAACTATAAGATCTTGTATAAAAATCATAAATATATCAATAAATCACTATAAAATAATATTAATATAAATAAAATTTTTAAAACACTATTTATAATTATTCTCTGTATTTATATTTTTTTGTTCTTATACATTTTCCATATGAAGAGTGTGAAATCTTGGTTGTTTTTAATTAATTTCATTATAGTAGTGACTTTCCATATTATTATTCAAACTTTCATCATTTCCTTATGTTAAAATCTACTATAATATATTTTTCATAATTATTTATAATTTTATAATTTCATTCTATTGTAGTTTTTGTTACGATCCTTAAAAATGAAATTTGTGATGGGGATATTTTGATGATTCTTAGCGAATGAATTGTGTTACAAAATAATGAGGTAAATTAGGATATTGAAATTTAATTAAAAAAATTCTACAGTTAATTTTAATATATTTTACATGAAATCATATTTTCATAGTAATTAAATATATAATTTCATAAATTCAAGTAGGTGGTTAAATAAGAAAACAATAATATAGAATAATTAATGGATTATTATGATGATATTTAGTAGTGATATCATTATAAGAAAACAATAATGATATTATATAGTGTTTATTATTGTGATATATAATAATTATAATCTTTATTAATAATAACATAACATTTACAAATATTTTTCTGGAAGAAATCGTTTTTTATTTTTGAATTCTATTTTGGACATTTGAATTTACCAATGTTGTTGATTAGTCAAATTGTTAATATAGTATTTAGTTTATCTTTAGAACACCTTAAAAATTATATAAAAATCATATTTATACATTAAACATATTAACATAACCATAAATAAAATGTGGTTATGAGAAGAAAAATATGAATAATTCGTTATATTATGGAGGTAGTATAAACATACACATAGATGATAATTTTGTATTCCATGGAATGAGGAAATAAATAGTATGGATTATAATTTTAGAATAAAATAATATGTTACACATGTAGTACATATATATAAATTCCTGTTTATAACCATCAAATATAGGTAATGAATGAAAATGAAACATGTATCATCATGGAGGCTGTAGTCCGCACAATGGTCGAATGGTGATTTCATTTTTCGTTATTGAAATTAGAATAATAAATATAATTATTATACAATAATTATAAAAAAATAGAAATATAATAATGATATTTATGATGTCATTTCAATATTGTGTAACATAGTTTGAGGAGTTATTAGTTCACATAAATAAATTAATATAAAAATGGAGGTGTTATAAATTTATACCTCACCTCTTGGATGATATTCTTTGATAAGGGTGGTAAATAATTTTATTTATTATCTATTGAGAAGATAATAAACTCTTAAAATTGGGTAGGAATTTTTTGGAGTGTTTTGGGAAGTTTTTTTTTCAAAATTGTTTATTTTTTTGTAAGGGTGTGTGAGGAGAGGAGTTACCCTTTTATAAGTAAAGAGGGATGAAATTTTTGTTGATTCCCATTTTTCTTAATAATGGTAAGTAAATAACAAGGAATGTGTCTTAAAAACTAATAAATAATTGATATGTTATTATATAAGTTCATTTGAGGAATTAGAGACCCTTTAAAACACATGTTTTGAAACAGTTTTAACTCATTGTGGTCAGTTTTTTTTCATTTTATCTTTTTAGCTTTTAAAGTTGTAACTTGTATTCACCAATGGTAACTAACCCTTTTATACCCAAAAATTAATTTCCCCTTACTAAATAATTTAATCTGAATAATCTAAATTTTTTGTCCAATAAAATTTATTAAATTTCTACTTTTGATAAAAATTAATTTGAAGAAAATAGGTATACAAGGTATTAAAACATGTCTTTTAGAAAAATAATGCATATTATCTAAAAAATGAAATATATGTATTTAAACTAGAATAATTGTCTTTAATTTAAAATTTAACTTATATAATTCATATTTTATATTGAAAATGTTTTCTTAAAATTTTAAAGTATTCTTATAAACCAGAAATTCCATAAAAGTCCTGGTATTTTTAAAAATTGTATATTTTACTAATAATCCCAAAATAATTTGTTTACAAAAATATAAAAAGTTCTTTCAAAGATAATATTTAATTGTTTATTAAAAACATTTATATATTTTCAAATTAAAAATATAAAATTACTAAATTAAATTTTAAATAAAAAAATTATTAAATTAAAACAATCATCTATAAGATATATTTTTAAACATAAAGTGTTTTTAATAAAACTGTATAAATATTTATAATTAATGGAATATTATTATATTAGTTTATAAATATAAATATTACCTACTAATATAAAAAAATTTATTTCATAAATTTAGTTTATTATGTTAAAATAAAACACTACTTCATTAAATGTTACTTCGAAAGTCATTCTATTATTTAAAATATTAATAAATGAAAAATAATATTATGTAATTACTTTATCTGATTATTATATTTTAATTTTATAATTATTATATTACTCATTTAATTTTAATATATCATTGTTTTATTTTTTTTGGGATTTTTTAGTTTTGTGTTGAGTGAGATATAATGTATCAAAGATAATATCAATTCAAAAGGATCCAATATCTCATGTTATTACAACATACATATGAGTGCCCCAAATCAAGTATATTAAATTATTTTCTCTTATTTTATTGATAGAGATTACATACCATAATAATATGAATAAATTAATCATATATTCATTATTATCCACTCTTCATTTTGGGATATCAACTACATTTCATTGCATGTATAGTTTTTTATACTTTGATAGTGAATGTGTTTTAACTATCTATTCCACAATATATTTTCCTCTTTCACTATTTAAATTCATGTGGGGTCATTATTATCCACTAGATAAGGAATATAATTCATCAAAAAAATCATGAGTGGATTAATAGTCTTATATTTGACTAAGAACCCCTTCTAGTTAAATGTAAAATTATAAATGTTTTAAAAAAATTGACTCACACTTAAGAGGTTAATCCATAAGCAAATCACTTAGAGGACATAAATCCTATTTTTTTGTTTTCTTAATAATAAGTTTTTAAAACAAACTATGATATTTAGTGCTCTATAATTTTCAAAAAATAATGGATCCATTAACCACCACATTCACATTTCAGAATGGGTTCAAATTTCCATTCCTAGGTGATGAAAACCCAGTACTTAGAAACTTTGTAACGTTAATATTTGTAACATTGAGTGAAATGTTTTTTAGTCTTGACTTCTCTATATTTTCTTACTTTCAATATAAGATAATACCAAATTTATATGAGATATTATAAGGTATCTCACTTCTTTTTTAGAAAATGAAATATAAATATAATCACCTTATACATCTAATAGAGAAACTCAATTCCCCAATGCAACTTTATGAAGTTTTAGAGTATATTTTCAAATATGAAATCTATTATTGTGACCATAAATAATTGTTTTATTTTAATAAATATCATTATTAAATAAATTTAAACATTTAAAACAATATATATATATATACATCATCTCATCTCCATTGAATTATATTATCTCATTATTCGTTAACTGTTTCAAGGTGTTTCTGCCTTCAAATAAGTCATTATATCTTCACAGTAGGACAAGGAATAACATTGGTAACCACAAAACCGAATCTTCATAATTGGAAATATTTTTATAATTTCACATATTAATATGTTAACTTCCTTTGATAAATAAATTTTTTTGTAAATTATTACTAAAAAATTGTTGAATATCTTCCATCATTTTTTTTCCTTTATGATGATGTACTCATGTTCAATATTTTTATGTCTCAATATCTTAAATAACTTAGTTTTTATTCATATTAATATGACATTTAACATTAAATATTGTCTCAACACATTCTATGCTTATTTTGTCATATTCCAATAGTTAGGTACCCAGAAACATCCCAAATGGAATGTTGTTCATTCGTTTTCTTTATATTATTTATTATTCCATTTTATATTTGAAGGAAACCATTTATTTATGATTGGATTTAACCATCATATATCTCTCCTATAATGAAGCAGTAAGGTCATCAATAACCTTTGAATCCACTTTATTTTTAAGTTTGTAATCTATTACTTAATATGAACTGTAATGATAAGATAATTATTTATCTAACGTTTTTTCCATGTGATTTATCACAGTCTCACATTAATAAATATACTCATAATATTATTTTAATTTCTCTTCATTATTTCAACTTTTTGTTTCCCAAAATGTTAATATCTATACAATCTCTATCAATTTAAACCCCAAGGTTAAGAACACCACCATGTTTCCCCACTATCTCAAACATAGTTTTATTTTCTAAATGAGTCTATCATGGAATATTTTTTATCTCACTAGAATTATATTACATTATCCCCTAGATAATTTTCATTTACTTCCTCTTCAATTCTCACAACACTATTTATTTAATGAATATTTATTGATAAAATTACTATTTTAAAGTCAAATTTTGAAGTTAATTTTTTTCAGGGATTCTGAATAGACTATAGTACTCCACTATTGAAAAGAAATATTAAAAGACATGTTACTATAATGCACACAACATTTCAACAAATATAATATTATATAGGTATCTTACCATTGAACTATCCCTTTCCTTTTTAAAATTTCATTTTCACAAAGGACAATATGTCATCACTAACTTCTTATTCCTCTTTTTCATCTCTAGTGATATCAAGTTCTATATAAATTTTAATTCTATATAAATACTTTAATTACTTTTTATTCTTTATAACTTAACATGAATTACATATCAATCCCAAATGTTTTGAGAATCATATAATAAAAGTTAAATATTAATTCATACTTCAAAATATGATGATTTTTGGTAATATAGATATAGAGACCCAAACTTGACGTACGTAGACATTACATTTCTTTTACAGAATACTTAATACATAAAAAAACAGATTCCCAAAGACTGTTTTAGTTTAATGCCTTTGTAAACTTAGAACACAATCGTCTAATCAAGGTAAAAGATCTTCAACATCTCCCATAAAGATCTTCCCCTTTTGTTTTCCTTCTTAAAACATTTATTTAAATCCTGGGTAAAATAAAACATAAAAAGGGTGAGCTCAAATGATCAGTAAGGGTAAACCTAGAGAACATAAAACAACCAATAAAAATTTGAATATAAAAACATGAACATAAAGTTTAAACATCAAAATCCCAAGATATGACATAAATCTTAGCAGTACGTAAGGAATAGATCATAAATGAACATTAACCATGATAGAATAGAATTTCCATAAAATATGTTATTGTGGAAAACTAATAATCACATAATGTGATTTCTGTAGTGGCCGTGGAATTGCTTCCCATACAATCATAGTGGATAATGTCCATTACTGAATGGGGTTTAGTTGCTGTTCTAGCCTTATATTACTGAACCAGATTTACTTTCCATTCCAAAAATGTCTATCTCATGATATATAAATCTTTACCCAATCCATTAGAGGGATATATAGGTCCCACCCATCTTAAAATGATTCCATTATTATATATGGCAGAAAAACAAAAATTATACATCATAGAATAACCCATGTTATGAAATGGGATTCTTAAACATCATGTTATCATAACATAATGCATATAAGGAAAAAAGGATATCATAAACATAATTTAATCATAACGTAATCAAATAAAAATAATAATAGGGTTAGAAACAAAACCATATATTATCTTATATGGAAAATAATTTTGATAAAACACTTGAACATAGTTCTTGATGAAATTACCGTTTCTTCATAAAAAACATTTTCTTTTCTCAATATGTCATGAAATATTAAAAATAAAATAAGTTAATTGAAAATGAACTTGAAAAATTGTAAAGTAAGCTTCATGGAAATAATTCTCTATGAAATAGTAAGGATTTTTTCCTACTGTATAAGTTAAAAAAACCATTCTCCTCGTACTTTTACCGGAAAATTCAAAATGTACCTTTTATGGTAAACAAAAGAAAAATTCCTTCCATACGATGTAGTAAAAGTAAAAAATGGGTAAAAATAAATTTAAACATACATGGAATAATAGTAAACATTTTATGAAAACATTTTTATAAAACACAGACATGGTTGATAAATATACCCCTAGTAAATACTTATGTATTAACAATCTCGGATAAACAATGAGATTGCAAAATTATCCCTTACCTTAGGTACAATTTCTTCCATATGTGTATGGAACTAATCTATAGTGGGTTTAAACAAATTATTATCTTTTAAGAGAACCATTATAATATTTATTATGTCATATATTATTCACTTACAACTTTATATTACTCGTTCATTTGTCAATTACATGTTAAAGAAACATTTTGGGTAATAATCGTATCATTTATCGTATGTGTTTGGACTTATTATTCTACATATATTTACTTATATCATGACTTACATACTTCTAGAATGTAAAATATTATTTATATATTATAAATATCTAGTATATATATAATAGATTGATAAATGGAATTTAATACACTGTTCATGGGGTCGGTAGGTCCTATGTATGCAAGAACACTGTTTTAATTTCCTTATTAAATTGATTGAAAGTATGTAAATGACACACACATATATATACATAAATACAACTGAATAATTATATAATATATTTCATGATTATTTATTATATATACTTTATAATCATTCTTTAATGGTTAACATGGTGAATGAATCTCATCCCATCGTGGAGACGGTAAGTCGTACATACATACGAGCAACGATATCGTTAACATATTTATTGAAAGGTATTGAAGAAGATGGTGTATAATATATCAGAATTAGTATCATGTTATATTAATCATATTTATTTATTATTTTCTCCTTTATAACCATCCAAGTAAGGTGGTGGTGAAAAAAAAAACAGATTACACCACGACATGGAGACGGTAATCCGTACGTACGTACGCACAATGATTTCATTTTTCATTGAATGTGTAGAAGGTGAAATAGGTTTGGTAAATATTTATTATAACATATAAGTATATGATTGATACTGATTTTACTAATTTACAATGAAACAACTAAACAAGGGGAAGTAGATGAAGAAATAAATTTGAAAGAATCGGTAGAAGAGATTACATCTTCCTCGATGTGCCTCCTTTAAACTTTTTTTTAGGGCACTAGAGTTGGTATTTTGAGAATACCAGAACCTCTAGAATGTAATTAGGTAAGTTTATAAGAGAAATGGGCTTAGTCTTTCCAAAATTTAAGGTTTAAAATGGTGTGAAGAGGAAAGGGAGGTGGTTCCCTTTTATAGGAGAGGAGAGGGGCACTTTAGGAAAGTTCCAAAATATTAATTTATTATAAATTCAATTTCAATTGAAAAGGGTCCAAAAAAAGTTTATTCCATGATAATATGTTTTTTTTCAATAAAAATCATCAAATAATTTTTTTAAATGTTTATAATATTTTTTTATCCCTATATTTTTGGATTTACACTTATTTTAACTTTTTTAATCATATAATGATATCATGTTATTTACACATTATGGGTTAATTTAATTACCATATCATGTCAAAAAAAACAAAAAAAATTATTTATGACATATTTGGACTTATATTA
Organism: Viscum album; assembly: GCA_963277665.1. NCBI lineage: Eukaryota > Viridiplantae > Streptophyta > Magnoliopsida > Santalales > Viscaceae > Viscum > Viscum album. The sequence continues at coordinate 1,190,511,187 of OY728158.1, read as the reverse complement.
ACCATTTGGATGAATTTTAGATTTTTATGAATTTAATATCATTTAATAAACCATTTTACGTTTAAAGTTATGAATTGTTTCAATTTTGGATACTATTCATCAATGACTTTTTAAAAAAATACATAACAACCTGATTAATTAGAAAATAAGGCATTAAACAAAATCTAATATGTATATATCATCCATAAAATTTGTGGATGACATCAAAATAACCAAATTACATTTTTTTTAATATTTATAAATTCATTTATGTGAATCCTTTATTAATAAAGCTATCACTATATCATCACTGTCTTATAATGAAATTTATTTATTTAATGTTCAAAAATTACAAATAAAATATCATGATGTAGAAATTCTTTATCTTTCTAATGACTATTTATTATTGAAGAGAAAATTTATATAACTAAATTACATTTGATTTAGTATTTGTAAATTCATTTATTTTAATCATTTATTAATGAAGTAATCACAGTATCATCCTTGTGCCATAATTAAATTTATTTATTTAATGTCCAAAAATTAAAAATAAAATATAATAATGTATAAAATATATTTATACTTCTAATGACTATTTATAGTCAAAGATATCACTCATATAACCCCGTATAAAGATTATTTTAAAAAAAGATATATGTTTAGGTTATATTTTCCTTAACATTAAATTAAAAGTAATTAAATGTCATTTTCACTTACAAGTGGCTCCATGGGGTACCAGAATCTACCCATGTATTCCTATGGTCGTACATTTATCATCCAATTGGTTTAAGACGCATGTTATGGTAATTATAATATTATTGTTTTACCCTTATTACCGGATTTACCATTTAACCATGACAAATAAAATATTTACTAAATTTACTATTCATAATGTCTAAAAATAAAAGTTACCTATTAAAAAATATAGACCTATTTATTCCAAATATGTAATCCATTTTTAAAAATTCAAAACCAATAATATTTAGTAATTAATTTAAAAATAATCCTGTTGTTGAGAAAACGAGTTTTAAAAGTTAAAACATTGCAAAACATTGAAATTTTTTTACCAATGAATTCAATGTAAAATTAATGATAATTACATAAATTATATTAAATGGTAAAATTTTATTCTATTTATATTTTAAAACCATTAAGTAATATATTTTAACCATATAAATTATTTCGATTAAAAAGTTGTTTTCAATTAAAATTTACCGTATTTTCACAATTCATCAAAATATGAATGTTATCAGAAAAAAGCCAAATTTTTATCCAAATTAAATTAGTTATGTCCTGAATATGAATAATAAGATTATAGTTTTAGATCTAACTTTTAAAAGTGTCAAAAAGTATATTTAAAATGGGTGCTCCATCAAAAGGTTGTAAAAATGCATTTTTTTCTGAAAAATATTTTTTTCTAAAAAAAATTATATTATTATCATATCATGTGTAAGATGAATACTATTGTTATATAAATTTAAAAATGTGGTTAATAATTCTCATAACGGCTATTTTACATAATATTTTAATAACACATCATTGTTTATTAAATCACGATATTGCGCGTGTCATGAACCAAATATGGTCACCACCAATACCGACACCAAACCTGGACTGTGGAAAAGACCGAACGGAGTTCCTTATCTCCATGGGTTTGCACAAGTTCCTGGGTATCAAACCGTTATGTTCAGGAATGTTTTACCTGAGTATGAAAGCATAAAACCTTAAAAACAATCCATAATACAAATATGAAAATTTTAGCCCAAGAGGTCAAAACCAAAACAAATTGAATACAAGTCTTTGAATATATTAAAAGAGGTCCAAATATAAATAAAATATCATAAAAACATCCACAACGACTCCACATGACAAGGGGTCATCACCCACAAGTCGTCTCCGCAACTCTGCCCCATGGATGAGAACTAACACCCTGAATCGCCACAACCCAAAGCCTTCCCTTTACCTGAGTCAAGAATAATAATGTATACTTACACCCAAAGGGTGTAATTAGGGTGTGATTATAATCCCAATAGGATACCACCCAATGATTCCAATGTTCATGTAATACAAGGTTAAAAAGAAATTAGTTTTAATATGCAATGAAAAGCGCTGACAAATTCCAAGAAATGCAGCTTTCAATTGAAATCATTTTTCAAGATAAAACTTTCAGAATGTTAAAACATTTAAATAGTCACGTTAGATATGGTAATATACTTCTAGGAACTCCCTAATAAAAGGGTAAATACCACAAATCCAATGAGCAACGAAATCAGAAACACCCCTAGGCACTAGATAGTCTCGGGCCCCATGTACCTCGTACCTTGGGGTAAAGTAACCATAGTAAAATATGTACTCATGCACGATCCAATAGTTGGGGACATACCAATAACCTAGTGGTCCCAAATAATCATCCATATAGTTTAGTTATATTTGTCGTTATCCAAATGCTATGTGAAATAGGGACAAAACCCATCTGGTCCACTAGGCATACTAGTACATATCCACCCACCTAGGTACTCGGGCTTCCCCCTTTGAGCTCAAACAATTTCAGCATGCTAAAAAAATTCATTTTTATATAAAACACCACTAATGGTCTCATATGATCAGTACAATAGATATACACATTTTAAATCACTTAAAATACACAATAAAACACTTTGATTTTTAATATATTGATTCCTCAAAAAACATGCATTGTTTTGCACCCAAAACTATTTGAAATCCCCACTTTTCAAACCATGTGCATACTCAAAAGTCACCAAAACAGAAATGAAAGCCAAAATAAATTTCAAATAAACTAGGAAATAAATTTTAGGGAAGCCCCATGTGAACCAATAAATGTTATCTTGGTAAGTTTCCATTTTTAAACTAACCTAGCACTTAAGGTTAACAAGGTCAAAAAACACCATTAAAAAAACATTATCAACAAAAAAAATAATTAAACATTAAAAAAATTATGTGAAGCCCTATTAAATTTCAATAAAATCAACTAAGTACTTATAGTTCAGCCCCAATTGAACCTTTAAATGATTTTTAGGAAAAACTCCCCAATTTCACATAAAATTGGAACTAAAAATTCTTTTTCATTACAAACTCCACTAAAACCTATTTTAGTAGTAATAATCAAATGAAATTAACATTAAAATATCATAAAAATAGCATGATAATTCATTGAAATTTCATACACATGGAATCACCTACCAAATTAATGAAAACCCTTGAATCCTTTATGAACAAATTCTCTCGCACCCCCGCCGCACCTCAAGGAAGGTATATTGAACCTAAGATAAGAATATTGGACAAAAAAACACAAAATTAAACCCAAGATTCAAAACCTTAGTATCTAGACATTGGGAACATCAAGGATAAGGGAAGAAACCCTAATAAAATTGACTGAAATCCTAAGAAAAATGAAAGAAGAATGAAGAGACCCCCTTATTGAGAAATCATGAGGAAATATCCCTTAGTACACCAGTAGATAAATTTTAGAATATCCAAACATTAAATGGAGGTTCTAAAAATGATGAGTAGATCATGTAGGAACTAGAATGGGGGAAAATAGTGAGAAATGGATTAGTTATGAAGGAAAGAAGTTACCTCTACAAATTTGGACGATTTGAGAACCCATATGAAAGTATGCCATAATTCACAATGCACACGAGTTCCAAAGAGGGGGGAAAGGTAATTGGGATGTGCCTAAGGATTTTTTATTCGAGTGGGATGTGTAATCACTAAAAAAGAGTAAAAATTTAATAAGTTATTAAATAAAAAAAATTCATTTAAAAAAATGGAAATGGGTTTCCGGGAAGGCCCAATACCTTAAATAAAAAGATAGATCCACCATGATTATGAATTCATAAATGATAAAAATTAATATTGTGGTGTCAATAGGTTAGGGGAGACCAAGTATGAATTGTAATTGATGAAAAATGCTGAAAAATGAAGGAGTTATGAAAGAAAAATTTTATTTTTAAATCTGGAATTGGGCTCATTGTTTGGCCCAAATCATGAAAGCTCCCCCATTCCTCCAAAGATGCATGTGAAACCCTGAAAAAAAAAAGAAATAATGGAAATTAAATTATAAATAAATTTAAAATATGTCATTGATGTGACAAATGTACCCACTAGGAATTACTTTTCTCCCTAGAAATCCAACATAAAGCTTGATCAGAAAACAAGAATGGGTACTCTTCCTCAACTCATGACATCTGCTCTCAGGTCTCATGTGTATCAATTAAATGCTACCAACAAACCCAGACCAGTGGAATAGACTTCCCTTGAAGAACCTTCTCTTAGGAGTCCAATATTTGCACTGGACGCTCAAAAACTGACAAGTCAGACTCTATCTTCAGTTCTTCCCAACTCAACACACGGGACAGATCCGGGTTGTATTTCTTCAAATGGGAGACATGGAAGAAGTCATTAATAGACGTCAACTAAGAAGTTAAGGCCAAACTATAATCCACCTTTATAATAAACTTTGTGATTTCAAAATTACCAACATATCATGGTGTCAACTTCCACAGCTTCCCTAGTCGAAGATGGCCCAAACGATGGGCCACTTTCAAAGATACCCTATCACCCACATAAAAATCTAAGACTTGATGCCTCTAATCAACATATGATTTATAGAAACTCTGATCTCTCAATAAATTTTACCTTATCAACTTGAACTTCTTAGACGTATCCTGCACCATACTCGGCCCCAGCAGTGAGGTCTCACCGACCTCAACGCAACAAAGGGGGGACCGACAAGGGTGACCATAGAGCACCTCAAAAGGAGCCATTCGAATTGAGGATTGGTAATTTTTATTATAAGAAAACTGAACCAACCCAAAATGTCTATCCCAAGATCCTGTAAAGTGCAAAACACATACACAGATCATGTCCTCCAGAATCTGGTTTACTCGTTCTATTTGACCATCAGTTTGATGAAGTTATGTCGTGCTCATATTAATCTAAGACCCCAAGTCCTTATTAAGGCCTTCCCAAAACTGAGAAGTGAAATAGGGTTCTCTATCTGAGAAAACTATTTATGGAACACCATGGAGTCTCATCACCTCCTGAAGATACAAACATCCCAACTCATCCAGTTTAGCTATATCTTTTATCAGAATGAAGTGGGATGATTTGGTCACATAATCAATCACCACTCAAATGTAATTCTTACCCTGTGGTGTACGAGGTAAGCCACCAATGAAGTCTATGGAGACCTCTTCCTTGTTCTAGGTATGAATGGGTAATGGTTGGAGAAAACATGAGGGTCTCTGATGCTCTGCTTTCACCTGTTGGCATGTGTAGCATCTCGAAACACAGTATAATATGTCTCATCTCATACCTCGCCAACAGAAATGTCATAAAACATCATAATACATCTTTTTGGAACCCTGATGGACTGCCCACTGAGATTTGGGGTATCTTACATCATCACCTTTCATAGAGACGATGGAACTACTGAGTGACCCTTGAAGCATAATATTCCCTCTGGGGATGATGACCAATCAGAGGACGTCTCTCCACCATGAAGAAACTACCTCAACTACTGACAAAGATCATCATTAGGTTTTTCTAAAAGAATCAGGTTCAACGTAGAATAATTCAACTAGACGCTCTTCAAGAACACACCTCTACTATGCTCCCTCGTCTCCACATGAATCTAAGAAAAGAGTCCCATCAAATCCAACTCCTCACTGGACTTCCTCAAAGCATGAACTGGAACTATTCTACTCAAGGCATCTACCAACAGATTACCCTTTCCTAGGGTATATACAATGTCCAAGTCCAACCTATGTAATTACTCGATCCAACGGCACTGCCTCAAGTTGAGTTCCTTTTGCGAGAAGATATAGGCCAAGCTTTTGAGATTAGATTAGTCCACAAACTTCTTTCCAAAAAGTTAGTGACACAAGGTATTCTAATAATTCATCACCACTTTCAATTCAATGTCGTGGGTTGGGAAATTATTTTCATTTGGTCGGAGTTGGCAAGATCCATACACCACCATGTGATCATCCTGCATAATCATGTACCCAAGACCCATACCTGAAACGTCACAATAGACCACATACCCCTTCCCAACCTCAAGAAAATCCACACAAGAATTTTAGTCAATCGCCACATCAGCTCCTCATATAATGTTTGAAATTCTGGGTCCCATACAAACATCACCCCTTTCCGGGAGAGCACGGTCATCGGTGAAGAAAGCCGAGAGAAATCCTGAAAAAATTGCCTGTAATAACCAGTTAGGCCAAGGAAACTCTGGATATCAAACATATTCTTCGGTTGCTCCAAATACATGACAAGACTGATCTTCTCAGGGTCCACTGAAACCCCCTTCTCTGAGTTCACATTACCCAAAAATTTCACCTCCCTGATCCAGAAAGTGCACTTTGACAACTTTGCATTCAGATGGTGATCCCACAAGGTGCCCAAAACGATCCGTAAGTGATGTTCATGTCCCTCATCAGAGCCAGAGTATACAAGATTTTCATCCATGAAAACCATATTGATGGAATCAAGATACTGATGGAACACCCTATTGATGAGTTCCATAAAGACTGTTGGAGCATTGGTTAATCCGAAGGGCATGACCAAATACTCAAAGTGGTTGTACCTGCTTCGGAAGGCTATCTTCAGAATATCATACACCTTCACCCTAAGTTGATGGAATCCTGAATGAAAGTATTTTTTTGAGAACCAATTTGACCCCTTAAAATTATTAAACAAATCATCAGTTTTGAGCAAAGGGTTTTTTTTTCTTAATTGTCACCTTATTCAGCTTTCGATAGTCAATTCACAACTGGAGGGATCCATCATCCTTTTTCGCGAACAATACCGGAGAGGCCCTAGGAGAGATGCTCAGGTGAATGAACCCTTTGGATTCTCAGCTGTCCAACTATATCATTAATTCCCTTATATTTTTGGTGGCCATTCAATAAGAGGGAAGAGATATTGGTTGTGTTCTCGGTGCCCAATCAATCGAAAACGCCACATCCCGCTCTGCGGGTAAACCTAAAAATTAATCTAGTAATAAATCTAGAAACTCATTCACTACATGAGAAAGTGGAAGTTCAGGGGAAATGAAATAGGACTCTAGCATGAGAGATGGTAATTGGAAGATAAGACTTCCCAACTCCGGAAGTGGAGGTCCTGTGCGACCCGACCGAGGATCCCATTGTCCCCGAAAAACCTAAAGACTCCCATCACGTGCCGTGAAACTCACTCACCGCCTGTAGCAGTCAATGTGAACTTGTAAGTGTACTAGACAATCAATGAAAAGTATAATGTCAAATAGATATATATCTAGGACCAATAGGTGACACTCCATCTCAACCCCTAACATGGAAAGCTCACATGAAGAGAACCTGCGACCCTGCTCCTACTTCTGTCCCAGCGGCGTCACCAACTCCATCGCAAAAGACAACAACTCAGTTGGTAAATTCACCGTGTCCACAGAACAAGAAGAAATGAATGAAACAGATCCATCAGTATCAAAAAGTATAGTATCTATAGAATATGTGATCAAAACGATACCTTGAATAGTCAATGGTCCCGCCTCTGATCCTGCTGGTACATGATCCACCACATGGAGATGTTTGGTGTCTGCCTGCGATCGACCGCTAGTATGTGGCTATAGAATGAACTGTATATACCCATAAAAATGACCCAAACCCACCCCCACGACCACAAAATTGAGATCCCACATTCCTCGACGGCTCGGACTGTGCTGGAACTCATCTTGGAGCCACTGACCCTACCCCACTTGGAAGTGGACGTGCCACCCCGCATAAGTGATATAAATGACCCGTGCCTCCACATTGGTAACAAGGATTCGAGGGAAGTGGTTATGCTTGTCGGATGTTCCTGAGCTTCCCAAACTGGTGGCATACGACTGATCTCACATCAGAAGCCACAGATGAAAACTGCTTGGAAGAGTGACCTGAACAACCACCTCCTTTCTTCACCTATTCCTCCTGCTTCTATTTATTTTCTGCGGAGATCCCACTACCCACTACTCATTCCAAACTATAGAAACAAGCCCTGCATTTCCTGTCAATCTCCACCATACATTCCTGGTCAATGACCTCAGCATAGGTCCTTAGCTTGAACAAGAAACCCTAGGAGTATAAATCTGGTCGCAATCCTTTCTCAAACCTCCGGGCCTTCAATTAATCATTCAAGAAGACTTCAGGGGAATACCAAACAAACTCAGTGAAATGATTGATGTAATCCATCACAGAAACATTCCCTAAACAAGGTTCATGAACTCTTTGGGCCTTCTTATTCCAAGACCTCAGAGAAGTACTGTTCACTGAAGATAGCCTTGAAATATCCAAGGCGCATCTGCTCATTCTTCCCATTCTGAAACACTAACTCCCACCACTTAAATGTGGGACCCTCCAATATAAAGGAGGCACACTTTACCCTGAGCTCCTCAGCTATTTCCAGGAGCTCAATCATATGCTCGATCTTTTGGAGCCATTCCTCTACTTCCCGGGGTTCAGAGCTGCCTCGGATGGTAGGTGGCTTGTTTTTCCGAAACTCATATGCTTTATGTTTTCTATGACTCATCTCTTCTTCCATAATAATAATATGAGTAGGAGATGGTCTCTATCCCAAAGCTTGGACAGACCTAACCACAACCTCGACTAGCTCTGATCAATCAGTGTGGCATAACTCTCTTTAGCTTCCTCCTCTGGTAATGTGGGAGATTTCAGGGGAGGCATGTTGCTACAAAATGAAATATTCACAAAACAAAAATAAATACCACATTTATGAAAATTTTAATCAAATAAATTAGATATAAATAAACTAAACATGGTTCAATAATATAATAAACAACTACTCCACCCCCGCATTGTGTCCACATGTGGTCGGTAGCCCACACGTCTCATTTGAAAGTGAAGTCAATCAGACAATTCCAATGTCCCCTGGTGAATCATGGTCTACCATGAGAGGTGTGGGCCGGGAAACCTACTCGTGAACGAAACCCTGACCCCTGAAATTCCTAGCTTATATCTATCCTAACTCATCCAAAAATAGTAATATAACCAAAAAGATTTAACATCCTATAATACCATTTTATCACGAACCGAATCTGGTCGCCACTAATACTAGCACTAAACCCATCCTATGGCATGGGCTGAAGGACGTTCCCTATCTCCATGGGCTAGCTGAAGTGTTTGGGTATTAAAAAATTAGGCTTGAGAATGATTTACCTAAGTATGAAAGCATAAAACCTTCAAAACATCCATACTATAAATCTAGAATTTTTAGCCAAAAAAATATTAAAAAAACCAAAATTGAATACATTTATTTTAATACAGTACATGAGGTCCAAATACAAATAAAAAAAACTTTCAAAACATCCACATGGATTCCACATGACAAGGGGTCATCACCCACAAGTCGTCTCCACAACTCCGCCCCAAGGATGGGAACTAACACCCCGAACCGTAATCACCCAAAGCCTTCCCTTTACCAGAGTGAAGAAAAATTAAGTCTACTTACACCCAAAAGGTGTAAGTATGGTTTGATACTAATCCCAATAGTATACCACCCAATGAATTCAATGTTCATGTAATACAAGATGAAAAAGAAAGCAGTTTTAATATGAAAATAAAAGTGGGACAAATTTCAAAAAATGCAACTTTCAATTGAAGATAGTTTTCAAGCTAAAACATTCAGAATGTTAACACATTAAAATAGTTATGTTAGTTACTATAATTTACTTCCAAAAAACACCAATTAAAGGGTAAATTGTACAAATCCAATGAGAAATGAAATTGGGAACACCCCTAGGAACTAGATAGTCTTGGACCCCATGTACCTCGTACCTTAGTGTAAAGTAGCCATAGTAAAATACATTCTCGTGCACGAGCCTATTGTAGGGAACATACCCATGACATAGTGATTCCTAATAATCATCCCTATAGTTTATTTATAGTTGTCATTATCCAATTTCTAAGTGAAACAGGGACAAAACCTATTTGGTCCACTAGTCGTACTAGTACATATCCGCCCCACCCAGGTACCGAAGCTTCCCCCATTGTGCTCAATAAATTTCAGCATGCTACACAAATATATTTTCATATAAAACACCACTAATGGTAACGTACAGTCTGTACAGTAGCTATACACATTTTAAAACACTTAAAACACAAAATAAAACACTATGATTTTTAATAAAATAATTTCTCAAAAATCCTGCATTGTTTTGCACCCAAAACTCTTTGACATCCCCGCGTTTCATACCATGTGCATACTCAAATGTCACCAAAACAGAAATGGAAGAACAAATAAATTTCAAAGAAACCAACAAATCAATTTTAGGGTATCCCCATGTGAACCAAGAAATGTTATCTTTGTAAAACTTTCATTTTTAAACAAACACGGCACTTAAAGTTCACATGTTCAAAAAGAACCATTAAAACCCACTTCATAGCTAAAAAAAGGGGTTAGACATTCAAAACCTGATGTGAGTCCCTATTAAATTTCAATTAAATAAACTAAGTACATGTAGGACAACCCCAAATGAACTATTAAAAGATTTATAGGGAAAACCCCCCAATTTCACATAAAATTGGCACTAAAAATTCATTTGCAGTACAAACTCCACTAAAACCAATTTTTGCAGGAATAATCAAATGAAAATAACATGAAAATCTCATAAACACAACATGATAATTCACATAAATTTCATACACATGGAATCACCTACCAAATTAACGAAAACCCTCGAATCCTTTGTGTGGAAATTAAATCGTACCACCACCAAACCTCAAGAAAGGTAGATTGAACCTAAAATAATAATATTCGTCCAGGAAAACCCAAATATAAAACTAGGATTGAAACCCTAGTTTCCAAACATTACGGATCTCATGGATAAGGGAAGAAACCCTAATAAAATTGAAAGAAACCCTAAGAATAATGAAAGAAGAATGAAGGAGACCCATTTACTTGAGGGATATTGAAGAAATACCCCCAAATATAGTAGTATATGAATTTTAAAACATCCAAAAATTCAATGGAAGTTTCAAAAATGATGATAATATCATGTTGGAACTGGAATGGGGGAAAATAGTAGGTGATGAAGGAGTTATGAAAGAAAGAAATTACCTCTTCAAATCTGGATAATTTGAGAACCCGTATGAAGGTATGCCCTAATTATGTATATACACGAGCTCCAAAGAAGAAGAAAATGTAATGGGGATGCGCCTAATGTTTTTATCTTCGAGTGGTAGGTGGAATCAACAAAATAGAGTAAAAATGAATAATTTACTAAATAAACAAAATCCATTTTAAATATTGGAAATGGTCTTCTGGGAAGGCCCAATCCCTTAGATAAAATCCCAAATCCACCATGCTTATGGATTGTTAAATGGTCCAAATTATTATGGTGGTCTTAATAGGTCTGGGGAGGCCAATTTGGAATTGGAATGGATAAAAAATGTTGAAGAATGAAGGAGTTATAAAGGAAACAAAATTTATTTTTAAATATGGAATTGGGCTCACGGTTTTGCCCAAATCATGAAAACTCACTCATTCCTCCAAAAATGCATGGGAAACCCCCAAAACAAAGAAATAATAGAAATTAAATTAAAAATAACTTTAAAATATGTCATGAATATAATAGCATACTATGCAAGCTATCAAGGAAGTTCGCTCTTGTGTGTAACGTAAGATATGTTAGTATTGCGTGTAGTGCAAGATTCCATTGGTGTTTTGTATAATATAATACAAACTTAGTTCATGTATAAATTGAACAAAATCAATACTCAGAGTTTTGTGAAATCAATTCTATCAAAAGAACATAAAATTGTGTGTAACACTAGATAGTAATAGTATTGCGTATACTACATGCTAATAAAGTGTTGCGTATAGAGAAAGCTAATCTTGGTGTAGCGTAAAACACAATTCATCAAAGAAATTAAAAAAAATATATCTCATAAAATATTGGGGTTTTACAATAGACATGGTAGCCTTCTAAAGATCTTATTTAAAATTAAAATATATTTTATTTATTTAGGAAGACCCTGATTTAACCTGATAAAAGCAATGATAAGATTTAGGAACCCATCAACATTCCTGTCATGACATATCATTAAATCATAAAAAATTATTATATAGAAATAGAAACATAACATTTTTAACATTTATATACCCTTTATTTGTAGAAAGTATATTTTTTCCAATATATTCTTAACAATCGTTGAAGTGATCAACTTCATATTGATTTAGTTTGATAGTTCTCTAGAAAATGATGTTATAGCTTTGGAATCTGTATTGAGTATATTTTTTTCTTTTTCAACCATAAATTTCTCTAATGCATCACATTCGTGCATTTCATGTATGAAACTAGTGAATGCATAAAAAATTTGAGATTAAAAGTGTGATATCAACGTATTCTTCTATATCCCAAGGTTATATCCATTAAATAGTCGAACTCCATCCGCATGCACCTTTTTTATATACCACACCACCTCTAATGAATTTTTTTTTCACGAAACCTATTGATCTAATACCTATTGTTAAAATCATATCCAAACACACATTGGGGGGGGGGGTGTGAAATAGGGTGTTTATTTTCATACATTATGGGATATTTCTCTTCTGATATAAATGGAGTAAAATAATTATTAATCTTGGCACTTGAACTTAATATCAATGTATAACAAAATATATTTAGATACATTATTATTAATTGATACACTAATAATGTATAATCCAAGGAGTATATTTTGATGCTGTACTGACATACTAAGAGGTAATACTAATCATTTTAGTTAATAAAATGTTATAGGAAATATAGACTACTAATCATAGGATGACTTCCTCTTCTTGAATATTTTCACATTGCATCATGAAAAGGACTACAAAATAGCTGGGATAATAATTCCACTAAAATTATTTTTTTATAAAAATAATAAAATCAATAAATAAAATGAAGTTTAATTTGTTTTCCATCACTTCATTCTCTAATTCATAATATACAGTATAATTCTTATGTTAGCAATTTTCTTTCTTACATGTTTCACCAGTTATAGTAGTGTTATCCCATTATTATTAAGTATTTTAAACTACTCATTTTAATACAATAGTATTTCATATTAAAATTATTAAAAAAATACTAATATCTCATTGGGTTTTTACTCTTAAAATTTTAGTCATTTTTCCCATTTAATTACCAATTTGTCCTCATTAAAAAATAAATTATTTTAATATGGGTGAATGAAAATTTGGTGAATTTAATAAGTTCTCATTATCCATTCCATGAAACTACACAAATCATGAATTTTATTTCACCAATATTATCACAACATGATCCGAAATCTATCTCAGCATAATATCATGTATAATAGAAGGAATTTTATAACCATGTTCTATAAATTTAATAGTTATTCACCATATTCTAGTTTGGTGTACACCATAAATAATAAATGGCTTGGCCTTATTTCTCATATTGATGAATCATATGGTGGCTCGAATGACCTGTACAAACTCTATTTCTTTACCATATTGTATTGATCAATTCCATTTTACTCATACATAGGCCAAAAACCCAAATGCATTATTTAAATGACCCTTATGATTTAATCCTCCCAAAAATAATAACCCTTAAGGATTATATTTATTACCCTTATATTTTATTACAATGACTCTTATGAAAATAGTATACACTCCAGTGCCTTAACAATTCTATTATAACACCATGTTTCTGACCAATATGTTAACTCCTTGTTTTCATTATAATTTTAGTGTGCTTTAGCATGGATTAGATATATTTAACAGAATCTCTTTGAATTCATTATTGAAGATATAGGGATGGTTCCTTATTGACTTTAATACATTTTAAAGAGATAAATATAGATTCTCATATTAATGAAACTCATTACACTTATCTTTTATAACATTGTCTGATTCTCCTTAAATATGACCTTAGAGAACACATTGATTTGTATATAAGGATGATTAAGTTCATAGTTATTGAAGTTGATAAAAATACTCAACACAATAAGATTTGGTTTCAATAAAAGTTATTTTTATATTTTCTAATTAGATATCCTTTTTATCCATTAGTAATGAAACATGCCTTATTGGTTCATATGTTACCATCAATTTATAATTTTTTATTTGATGTAGACAAATTAAATTTTATAAAATAGAGAAACCAACAATGTATAGAACTTGATTTTGTTATATATAATCCATATTTAAATTCATATAAACGTTCCAATCTTAAAAATCATCTATTTAATAATCCATTGTTGTTTAAGTATTCATTATCCTCATTTAAAAATATATTGCTAAAATCAGTGAATTTAAAACATACATTTTGGTTTTATCTATTATATATAGTATGTATCACTCAAATAAATCCTCCAACTAAATATCGTAGAGTACATGTGTCCCTAAGAAAAATAACGTGCATATGGATCCTTGTATGTATTGAAGTGTAGATTTTTCCTACCATGTCAAAAGATAAATTATTCACTATTATAGATATATACTAAATCATTTACCTAAAACCATTCTATCTTTTCCATGTTTATATCCTTGTAATATGTGATATATAATTCTGTTTTATTTACTGTTTTATTGATTTATTTTTATCACCAAAACATAATTCTATAAAATGCTTCACATCAAAACCAATTAAGATATGACGTAATGTATTTATTTCATATTATAGCATAAATGATATCAGTTAGTTCAAATATTTGATATATGATAAAGTGTCCCCATCACTATTTTAAAGAATACATCTTTATTGGAGCTTAGGAAGACATTAAACTACTTTAAAAATCACAATTGATCATCTTATTATAGCCATCATCACTATTATTTATTAAATGCATTGTGAGTTTAGAATTAAATAAACTCTATAATCTGTTGATTGATGAGTGGTTTGTTAATAAATAATTTTAATAACCTACCAAAAGGGTCTTCTATTTTATAAAACATTATTAATTCTCCATAATAACATTTCTTAAAAATCTTAAGAGAATATCATGAATTATAGGATATTACCTTTAACATTTCTTTAAAATAGTCCCTAATAATCTTTCTATTTTTTTTTCAATATTTGTGGAAATGAGAAATTTAGACTCTGAAGGTTTCATTTTCTTAAAATAAAATATATAAAAATATTAAATACCAAAGAGTTTTATCTATGAAGAGTATTAATTTTTTTGTATACGCAAGAATGGTCATTTTAGTTTTACTTGAACAATAATTATATTTGAAAAATTAGTTGTTAATTGAGTCTTATATTTTATAGTCATTATTATTTTAAGTTGTTGAATTGTTGTGATTTATGTATAATCAAACTATAAATTATGTATGATATATCACAACAAGATTAATTACCTATAGGATATAAATTATAATTATGTATAGATTTATAAAATGAGATAATGGTTTTTGTGATACTTAAAACAAAATAGCAGTTTCATAAGAATCAGTCCATTTCATAGTCATGATTTTATGGACATATTTAGATTATGTACGTATCATTTACAATAGATAATTTGAAGATTAATCATACTAATTTTATTCTTTTTATCTTCCATGGATCCATTTTTTTTAAAAAAAATCACACAATGAACATAATAACCCTAAAATTAATTACATGAATTTTAAGGAATAATGAATATATAAAGTATAATATTATTATTTATTCATCATCATTTATTTGTAATTAGTATCTCTATGACCACTCTTCCCATGTATATAAGAAATAAGCACATGTTGATAGATTTCTATCTGTATCCTTTCCCTTTTTAATAGAAATCATGAAAAATTCATTGTATCAGAAATTTTCAAAGTCTTTTCAACCATGTTCCTCTATCCACCATAATAATACATAAATAATGTTTCCACCAATACCTATTATGGTGGTGAATGATATTAAAAATATTATGGAGAAGTTTCTCGATACTATTTGTTTCATAATTCTTAATGAATGTAAAAAATCATCATGGTAAGGATGATAATATAAGATTAGTGGTAATTAATTATATATATGGAATCCAAACATTACTAGATAATCAATATACTTCATCATCATCAGAACATTACCAATACGTTGATATCAATCTTATATTTTTCACTTGTATAGTGTAGTGACAATCTCATTTATCTTTACCCTCACATTGTCCTATTCATGTTCTTTTAGATTATTTATCATTGTGTAAACATCTATATCCAAAAGTTTATTATCATATATTCTAAAATAACTTTTAACATGATGTAATGAACATTTGATTCATCTTCTGCATGCTTTATCTATGAAATCTTTTCATTTTCACTAACTCCAAAAGGCTACAAACCAGAAATAAGGGACTACAAGACATAAAAAAACCTGCCTATAGAATTATACTATTAAACTTTTTATGCTACTCTAGGAAAATTGTGTAGTTGAATAAATTATCTTTATCAAGTACTAGTTATTTTGTTTTTCTAGTAAAATTTTATGTTTTATTTATTAGATAAAGGTATATTATTAGTTATTTATTTTTATTATTCATTATGGATGTGTTTAACAATTAATTAGACTCAAAATATTTTACCAAATCCAAAAAACCATCAACATGTGATTTTTAATGTTCAGTAAAAAAAATTTATAGTCAAAAAGATAAATAACCCCTTTAAATAATCCATACATAGGACTTATCATTTTATTTTAGGGTATTCAGGTATGATTTACATGCTAGTTTCAATAACACAAAACTACTTGATCTTTTCAGTGGGCTAGCAATCTTGAAATATTAAACACATATCTCTTAATATATTTCCTCAAATATACAAAATGTATCACTAACACATTTATGTACACCCAATAATTTCATTAAATATCCATTATAATTTATATTATCCTCGCGATGGATAATCCAATACTCAGAACTAAAGTTGTATTCTTACTCACTCAATGAACTGTATTTTCTAACATAATTAACCATTTTGTTAATCTATTTACAATATTTTATCATATATAATAATCCAAATTAACCCTGAATAACATAAGTAAACAAATTAAAAATTCATTTAAAAAATATAATATATATATGATTTTATCATAGACTCATAACAATTGGTTAGTTGATTATTAAAACATAAATCAACATTGACCCCTGTGAAATAAATCCTTGAAACAAGTCATGTCTTGAGTTGGAACAATAATCTATTCTCCAATGTATCTAATTTGTAAGAGTCACCTTCGCTCATGTACTAAACTATCTCCTCTATGTAGGAGCCCCATCCATTATAAATTTTTTACTCACACACATAAAATGTGTACTAGGGGTTTATGGTTTCCTAAAAAATAATGGAAATATATGATTATACATAATTTACATATATATTATTAATATATTGTCTTATTTTATTTGTTAACAAATTATCATATAAACCTTGTAATTAATAATCAAACAAGATAAATAAATCTAACAAATACATAGGTCTTCCAATATCATGATCAATCAAATCATGCAATTAAATTTCATTTATAATTTACATTATAAAATTTTATTCAATGTAAATAAGTTAAATTAAATAGAAATAATACATTAAAAAACAAATCAACAAATATTTATATATAAAAATATTCAATAGAAAAAGACTTTGAGAAAATATAATAATCACATCATGTAGTATTTTAAATAGTGAAATAAATTTAGTGTTTAAAATTGTAAAATAATTAAGAGAATGATGTAAAAATACGAGAAAACAAGAAATGTACATTTTAATTAAAATTAAATTCATTGTTGAAATATAGAACTTACAAAACATGTATTAATATTTGAATATTTATGGGACATGCACTATATAAAATCTATATCGTGTACTATGTACTTATATAAAATGTTCCAATAAATTAAATTCCATGATATAAACAACTTGTGGTTGTGGGAGTTAAGAAACATAATCTACAAGGCTTATTTTTCCACAAAATATAGAACACTTGACTTTTAGTTATATTATGTAAACTTTCCTTTCTAATGCAATAATAACATACTTAATTTATGTTTTTTTTCTATATTTGATTAAAAAATAAATAAAAATATTTAAATATAATTTGATGAAAATAATTTCAATTTTTAATTCATCATGTAAAAAATATCTAGGGAATATTTTTGGATATTATTTAGAAAATTTTGATTTTTTTTTGTGAATAGTGAATATGAAATTTTTCAAAAATACATTTATTTTCAAAAAATTAATAATATTTATCATGTAGTAATAAATTCTGAAATATTTTTATCTATAAAATATGTGTTAATGGAGATAAATAATTAATTTGGAATATTTTTTTTAAAATTTGGTAAACAATGCTCTCTTTTTTTACCATAAGCTATATTTTATTGAAATTCAAAACAATTTTTTATTTATTTAATTTAATGGAATTATAAGAAAGTGTAATTAGGTTTTGTATTTATATAAAGTCTAAAATACTTCCATTTAATTTTAGATAATAATAAAATTCATTGAAGTATTATTTTTTCAAAAATGTAATGCAAAATGTTTTTTAAATTAAAATCATGTATTTTCATCAAAAATGTTTTCATGAATTCAGCATTCAAATATGAAAATAATTAAATAAACCTAGAGAATCAAAATATATTAAAATAGGTTCCATATTTTTAATTAAAATTTAGTTATTTATTTATATGCCCTCTTTTACTCTTGGTTATATAAAAAATTATATGGTAAAATTTCAATTTATCACAATTAAGGATAAGTTGGGTTTAAAGGTGTTTAACATAGAGATGAGGCATAAAGTATAAATAAAACATGTTGAAATTTCATGTTTTGAGTGTTTATCAAACCTATAAAATTTTATATTCTAATTTTTTTCTTGGTTGCACTTGAATATGAATATTACCATTAAAAATGTTAAAATATTGAATAATTACAAAAGTGTCACTGCCCTCACTTATATAATGGAACCACCTATCCTACCATCCTCACACTGCTTAAGCCACATATTTAAAATATTTCATTCAAAAATCCATTAATATCCTTTCTCCCCATGAAATATAGGCTCTGGTCTGATGAAAATACCAAACTAGATGTCTTATGGTGTAAACCAATGGTGGTTTTCTGAAATAGAGATATAACACTTAACTGAGTGTTTTCATTTTATTTATTTCCTAAAACCTTAAATTATTTTATAACCATTATAATATAATAACATCTATATATCTAAAATAATTAAATTTTATTGTATTGAATGAAAAATTCTTATTGACCTCAATTCCCTCCCCTGAAAAAGAAAACAGCGCTCATACATATGTATGACCCATTGTCTCCACACAATAGTGTAATTATTTTTTCATCAAAAAATTAATAGGATAATTATAAATGTATTAGTAATGAATATATGTTATATTAATTAAATAATTATTATTCATGAGACATAATATATCATCAAACTTCATATCATACAATTCATTATAAATTGAAATTATAGTTTTTTATATGGTTGGAGTACCTGATCAATGAAGAGAAGTGATTTGTTTTTCTGTAACAAGAATGAATGGATGATTATAAAATTTTATATATGATGTTAAAATAATATTCAGGAATGTACATAAATTATTGAATTGATGTAACCATTTCATGACTCCATTGAAAATGATCAATATATTGATGTAATTCTGGAGAATTTGTCCGAACAACATTAAGTGGTCGATGTATGCCATAACTATTTAAAGAATGAATTTTGAATGACTAAAAAAATTAAAAAATTGAATATTTATTTAAAAGTTCAATATGGGAATAGTTATTTAATTTATGTTCATTATATATGAGGATCAAACTAGTATGACTAAGTGAAGGCCCAAAGTGGGGGATTTTTATTTAATTCTCAATTTCATCGGTGTTAGTTATGTCTGATTTTAAATTAAGGGGAATAATGTGATTCTAATATATTAAACTGCATATCATTTCATACCATTTATTTATTTTTGGGTTTTTTTGTGTAAAAATAATTCTCCTCTCTCTAGCATAAAAAATGGTTGAGAAAATGTTTCTGAGAAAAATACCGACATTATTTTTCCTTTTAGTTAGTAATCATTCCCCTCCCTATATCTGAGTTCAAAACTGTTATAATAATGATCTCATCAATACACTAAATATTTTCAAAATTTTAATTTCAAATAATTGTTAATTTTTTATGATTTAATGAGTATTCCTTTAAACATTTTCCATAATAGTTATTTAGACATTATTTTTACAAAAGTGAAAACTGAATTTCTTTTAATGAGAACTTCTTGATCAACCTTTCCCTTCATAATTAATGATAAATATTTTCACGATTCCTTAAAAAGTGTCCAAGTTTATTTCAATGAAATGTTTTCCTCAATATATTGGGAGTTCTAATATGAAATGATAGCAATATTAGAGAGTATTTAATTTTTAAAGGAATGAAAATAATTTTGAAAAGTTTATTTATAATTTCACTTATGAAAAAAATTAAAACGATTCTATTTTTAATGTATGGATACTATATTATTTTTTGATATGATTGGTATTACAAAAAAAATATTCAATTCATATGAATTTATGTAATTATATTATCCTTGACTTTTTTATGTATTAAAATGTATTTATTGTTTATTATCATTCTTCAAAACATGTTCTCCATCACTCTTCATTATTCAATGAATATTATTTTGTTACATTCATGTCTATATTTTCAATATCATGGATAAATTAAATATCATTTATATTAAAATTATTATTTTTGAACCATTTATCTTTTCTATAAACTGTTCCAGTTCTTGGAAAAAAGTTTACTTCATTGACCGGGGAAATAATATTTTTTCTTCATTCAATATGGATACTTATTTTCTTTATAACGAGTCTTGATAATTAATTATACTATTCATTAAATATAAATGAGTAATGTATTATGTAATTTAAAGGATTATCATATATATATATATATTTTTATTACATATTTTTATATGAAAATTAAATAAATTACCCAAAAACATGACTAAGGTCTTTAAAAGATTAGTGTCTTTGGAGACAATGTACACTATCTTGTAATTTGGTTAAAAATAATCAATGTATCCCAAAGTTATCTTCACCCTTTTTTACTCTCCCAAAAAACCTACATAAACCTTTCATCAAAACCATGGTAAATGAAACAAATGACAGGGAGAGAATAGATGTGCAGTAAGGGCGAAAAAGGTAGATATGTAAGAATAAGATGAGTATAATGGTATTAGAACACAAGAATAACATTTAAAACCCATATATTTCATATAAAAGATAATAATATTTATTCTTGGAATATATTTTGGTAGTTTATAAGACATAAATCAAAAGTAAATCAAAGAACATGAGTCATTAGAGTATAACATTGTCTTAAAGGAAATATTTGTGGTAGATACGTCATCTTATAACATTTTCAACATGTATAAATATTGACAGGTTCAATCCTTATGATAATGAAATAAAATTAGGACCTCATATATATATATATGGACATGAAACCAGGTGTACACTATATATTATGGAAATAATAGTTAGGTCTATGCATAACCGAGTGAATATGTAATAATATTATTGTATAAAATTGTGAACATGCATGTAACGCCCTGACCCTAGTTTCCCAGAGTTAGTGAATTATTACATAACATTGGCATGATCACAAAAGATCAAGTCTCGAAAGGTCGATTAGTTTATTAGCCTTGGAAATACTAGATACATTTATAAGTTTTAAATTACATTATAAAATGGAAAACTACAACAACATAGTGTCCATAGGACACACTCATATCCCTAAGAATATCCCTACAGGTCATTCATAATATACTTCTTTGCATCCTGGGAAAAATAAAACACAGAAAGGGGTGAGCTCAAATGATTAGTATGGGTAATGATATGGCTAAAACATTCATAGATAAGAATAAACCTTTAAGGCAATGTAAGACTAAAACAAAAGCCTTTTAAACTTGAACTTAAGTATAATATGGAAAAGATAAAATCAAATAATTCCATTTACATAATCATGTGGATATTCTACTAGTCGAATAATCAAATGCAGCATCAATAGTTTGTCTCATGAGAACTATTGATACATCGAGGAGCTATAGTGGGCTCCACCCATCACTTACTAAGTCCAATGCATTCATCATATGAAAATGTTTAAACATAACATAAACATTCGTATTAAAACTAGCTTAAGAAATGTCAATATTTTATCTATAAAACATGAATGGAATAAAAATAAAACATCCACAGTCAAACATATCACAAAACATTCAATACAAAATGGAAGTTTTGTATCATAATAAATCAACTTCAAATAAGCTCACAATCCATCAAAGGATGTTGACATAGATGAAATCAAATTTTTTTTAGAGAAATATCTCTTTATATTTTGAAATAATTTAAAAGTCATATAATAATAAAAGAAAAAAAATATTTTCAAAATATTATTATAATCTTATAAGGGAAACTTCAAAGAAATTTTAATGGCGGAAAATAGCGACACCCTTCGTATAAGTTTAAAAAACATTCTTACCTTAATTTTGTCGAAAAGGACATAAGGTACCTTGTTCAGAAAATGATGGAAATATTCCTTTAAAACCATTTTATAAAAATTCAAACAAGGGTATAAATAACTTTACCCCATATTCTAGTAAATAGTAAAAATGTTTTGGAATACATTTTTAAGAAACATAGATTTGGGTGATAAAGAGGATCTGGTAGATACATATGTAAAAACAACCTCGGATAATGAAGAGATTGTGAAATTAACCCATACCTTGTACTTTTCCTTGGTCGAGGGTCGGTTAACCTCTTGTATAATTGTGAAATAATTGTTATTAAATTATACAAGAACCATGTACATTAATATGAAATCATATATGATCTTATAATATTTCTTTGTTAATGATATTTCAGTAGTATCATCATTTCAGGTTTTAACTAATTCATTTTCCTTTATATGATTCATTATGTAAGCCATGTTTTTTATGTATAGGATGAGTTTTATTCATATACAGAATGATATTATGTTCATAAAAATTATTTACAATAATAAAATGAAAATTATTCTTGAATGTTTATGACGGGGAATTAATCTCATCGCGTTTGTGGAGATGGTAATCCGTTCGTACGCACGAGCGATAATATCATTTTTTTGATATTAAAATTATAAATAATTGGATGATATATCATATTTAAAGAATAATTGCCTTGTTATATTTATTATTTACATCATCTATACTCATTATTATACCCTCCCCAATGATGAAGTTTCTGAATAACAAACTACACTACGACATGGACATGGTAATCCGTACGTACGCACGTATGGTGACTTTTTCATTTATAGGATGGATTGAATAATGAATATGGTTGTACCATTTTTACAATAACATCACATTATATATAAGATATTATATCTATTATTTTATAATGGAAACAACAAATAAATAGGAAGTGGACGAAGAAAAGAACCTGAAAGATGTGATGAAATATTTACCTCTTCTTCGGGTTGTTCCTTTTGATTTGATCAAAATGGATCCATAGGTTGGATTCTTGAATAAATTAGGGCCTATATGATTAAGGGGGGACAATTGAGAGGATAGTTTTTTCAGGTTTTTTCCAAGACAAGTGTCTTTGAAGGTGTGAATTTGAGAGAATGTTAAGTGTCCTTTTATTAGAGAGGTGAGGGTCACTTTAGGAAAATATTGAAATATTATTGTATAATAATATAATTTATGGTTTCTAATGGATCCAAAATGATTTATTTCTAGGATAATGTGGGGATGGGTTGAAAACCACTCAAACAATAGGTTTTAGACAGGTTTGGGTCACTATATTAACCTTATATTTTAGATTTAACTCTTTGTTAAATAGTTTGACATTTACCATATCTCTTTGTATTTTTATATTATATGGTTAATAAACATACTATAAACTTCCATGAGAACCACAAGTGGTTAATTAATGATAAAAATATAATTATATAAGTATTTTGTCTGAACCTAATATTTTTAAAAATATTATATCAATTAATAATATAATTTTTTTAAACTTTTTAAGTCATTTTTGACACTATTTTTTATTTGGTTTTTGTTAAAGTCATAAAAGCATATTTACTTTGGAAAAAAGTTCTTTAACCAACCCAAACATGTCATATTCATCTATAGAATTCATTTATGGCATCAAAACTTTAAAATTATGTTTATTTTAATATATATAATATCATTTATTTGATTGTTTCATTAATAAGGAAAATACTGCATCATTATTGTGTCATATATAATTAAATTTATTTTATGTCTAAAAATTATAAATAAAATATCTTGATGTAGAAAATATTTTTATATTTCTAATGACTTTATATTGTGGAATAGATCAATTATATAACCTCATATAAAAATTGTTTTATGAAAAGATATTTTCTTTTGTTATTTTTGTATTTACATTAGATTATTTAATATAAAATGTCATTATCACTACCAAGTGGCTCCATGGGGTCCCACAATCGGCCCAAGGATGACCATGGTCAGAATGTATCTCCAAATAGGGTTAAGACATGTGTTAGGGTAATTTAATATTATTATAATATTTTTAACCTTATTTACTGGATTTACTCCTTTGACCACGGTAAAAAAAGTATTTACTGAAGTTAATATTCATAGTGTCTAAAAATAAAAGTTACCTATTTACAAAATTTGAACCTTCTGATTACAAATATGTAATCAATTTTTTTAAATTCAAAACACATAAGTGGCAGAAATTAATTTAAAATTATTTACTATTGTCAAAACAAAAAGCATGTTTTTATGAAATAATAACTATCAAATGATTGACACTTGTTTATGTCCAGTTTAATCGTGAGATTACAGCCGATGAAATAAATTACATTAAGTGATAAAAATACAATCTAATGATACTTAAAACCCATTCAATTTTATATTTTAACACTATAAATTATTTTGATTAAAAAAGATGGTTTTAATTAAAATTTAGTATTTTTCACAAATCATCAAAAATTGAAAGTATTCAGAAAAGTACCAAAAAATTCATCGTAATAAAATTTCTATATTCAGAATCCAAAAATAAAGTCCATTTTGAAAGATAAAATTTACAAAATTTCAGAGTGTGGGTATTACTATTCAAAAAGGCTAGTTTGATTGGTCGCGGTGTGTTAGAATCTCGAAGTTGCATACAATGCAAGCTATTGCATTATTTAAGTGGAAACATACCATGGAAGCTTGAGGTGTTACATTCTTCCCTCCTTCAAATAATTTTATCCTCAAAATTTCAATAATACTAGCACACAAATAAACTCGGTTGGTTCTTCTTCGTAATTTCTTCTGGTTCCCACTTTGCCTCTTCCATATTATGGTTTCTTTATAGAACATTTACTAGACGAGTCATCCGATTTCTCAAAACTTGTTCTCTAGTATCAATAATCTTGACAGGCTCTTCACAATATGACAGATTAGGTTCGAGTTCAAATTCCTCATAGGTGAGTACATGCTTTGGGTCAGGCATGTATTTTCTCAATAGTGATATGTGGAACCCATCATGAACTTTGGAGGGACTTGGTGGCATTGCCAAACGATAAGCTACAACTCCAATTCGTTAAAGAATTTCGAAAGGTCTGATTTACCTTGGACTCAATTTACCCTTCTTACCGAAACATATAACTCCCTTCCCAGAAGATACCTTCCAGAAAACATGGTCTCCTACTTGAAATTCCAAATCCTTCCTTCGGTTATCGAAACAACTCTTTTTCCTACTTTGGTATAATTTGATGTGGGTTTGGATAACCTTTACCTTTTCCATTGTTTCCTCAAATAATTTTGGGCCTACGAGTTTTCTTTCATTAGCGTCATCCCAAAATGTTAGTGTGCAAAATCTCTTTCCATATAATGCTTAATATGGCTCTATTTGAATACTTGAATGGAAGCTAGTGTTATAGGAAAATTCTACCAGAGGTAAATATTGATCGCACATACCTTGAAAGTCAAGTGAGCAAGATATCAACATTACTTCTAAGGTTGGAATAGTCCATTCTGATTGTCCAGCAGTTCGAGGGTGGTAGGTAGTGCTCAAATGAAGTTCAGTATCTAGGGATTTGTGAAGAGATTTCCAGAATCTTGATGTAAAATGAAGATCATGATCTAATACAATCAATAAGGGTACTCCATGAAGTCTTACAACTTCATTAATACATATTATTTCTAGACGTTCAAGTGCTAAATCTTCTCTTATAGTAAGAAAATGTGCTGACTTGGTAAGACGATCAAAAATGGACCATATTGCATCATTCCTTAGAGGATTATTTGGTAGCCCCATGACTAATTCCATTGTAATATTATCCCATTTCCACTCAGGTATGAGAAGTGGTTTCATGAATCCTCCTTGCTGTTTCCTTCTAGCTTTGACTTTTTAAAAAACTATAAATCTTGACACAAAATTAGCAATCTCCCTCTTCATGTTGTCCCGCAAAAAATGTTCCTTAAAATATCTTTACATCTTGGTGATACCAGGGTGTATAGAGAAATTAGAGCTATAAGATTCATCTAACAATTCGATTTTTAAATCTGGTATATCAGGAACACAATGTCTCTTCACAAATTTCAAAATTTTATCTTCATATATGATGTCACCCAATCTCACATCATTAACATCTTTAATCTTCTTTTGAAACTCCTCATCATCATCCTGAGAACTTTTTATCCTTTCTAGTAAAGATGTTTTGGAAACCATTTGAAAAATTGTTGATGTTTCACCTTCCATGACTATTCCCATATCATTTTTCACTAGATCAATGAAAATAGGATACCTTTCATCTCTAATCTTGTTCAAAACTCCATGATCCTTTCTTCTCAAAGAATCTAACACCTTATTTTCCTTCCTCGGGTGGTTGTGTATTGTGAAATCATAATATTTGAGTAGTTCAAGTCATTTTCTTTGCCCCATGTTGAGTTCTTTTTGTGAAAAAATATTCTTCAAACTCTTATGATCAGTATAAATCTCACATTTTTTACCATAAGGATAGTGTATTCATATTTTCAGAGCAAAGATTATAGCTGCTAACTCAAGATCATGTGTAGGATAGTTTTTCTCATTAATTTTTAGCTATCGTGATGTATAGGAAATAAATCTATCATTATGCATAAGGACCCAACCATTTCCTTTCTCTGAAGAATCACTATAAATAACAAACGCATTGTTCGTGGATGGTAGAGTCAAGACAAGAGCATTGATTAATATTATTTTTAGTTCTTCAAAACATTCTTCACACTCTTTTGTCCAAACAAATTTAACCCCTTTACGTGTGAGATTGGTTAATGGGTTATCCAATCAAACAAAATTCTGGTCAAAACACCAATAACAACCTTCTATACCAATAAAACTGTGTACCTCAGTTATAATCGTCAGTGTTGGCCATTATTGAATTTTCTTGGTATTTTAAGGATCAACTGATATTCCATCCTTATAGAGAATATGTCCAAGAAAATAAATATCTTGATTCCAGAATTCACACTTGCTAAACTTCATGTATAATTCACTTCTTATGAGGGTTTTGAGAATGGTGCGCAAGTGATTTTCATGATCTTCATAGATTTTGGAGTATATTGGTATATATTCAATATATACCACTACAAATTCATCAATATATTCCTTGAAATAACTATTCATTAAATCCATGAAATTAGAGGGTGCATTAGTCAACCCAAAAGGAATTACTATAAACTTTTAATGCCCACACCTAGTTCAAAATACTGTTTTCATAATGTCTTCCTTCTTCACACACAACTAATGATATCAAAATCAAGTGCCAATCTTTGAAAAATATTGATCTCCATGAAGTTGGTCAAATAAATCATCAATGCGATGTAGGGGGTACTTTTTCTTTATTGTTATAACATTGATCTCTCTGTAGTCAATGGACAACCTCATAGATCCGTCTTTTTTTAACAAAATGAACAGGGGCTTCCCATGGAAAAAACTAGGGTGAATAAATCCCTTATTACTAAATTACTCTAGATATTTCTTCAGTTCCACTAATTCCAACTTGGCCATTCTGTTAGTGGTCTTCGATATGGTACTTGAACCAGGAATTAAATCAATGGAAAACTCAATTTCTCATTATGGAGGTTGTCCAGGTAAATACCCTGGAAACACATCAACATATTCTGGCACAATAGGTACATCCTCTATTCGAACATTCTTTTACTCTAATAATTATTTCATTCTCATCCTCCCGAATAATTTAATTTAGTAGAGCTACTAGGGGTGGATCTAGATAAGCATCAGGTGGGGATTTTTCTTCTATAAATATAACTTACTCTTTATCATCATTTAAAATTTTAACCTCCATCTTCTTACAATAAATTTTCACATCATGGTCCGAAATCCAATCCATACCAGGATTATAAAAAATTAAATCATGGTTATGATGATGAGATCAATAGATAAAGAAAATTTATATGCCCTAATGGGAATGGATTCAAAAAACATTATTGTGATGATACTTCCCTTAGGTGTTTGGACTGAAAAATCTCTTATTAAGTCAAATTGAAAATATATAATTTTCTTAGCTAACTAGGAAGATATGAAACAATGCAATGATACAGAATCAAATAACGAATTGGCTAAACTTGAGGAAACCATTAAATTACATGCCACCATGTCTTTTAGAGCATCAACCTCTATAGTAGTGATCACATAAGCTTGGCCTTGCTCCCATGGCCTTTTCTGAGTTAATTTACCTTGGTGCTTAGGAAACTAATTTTCATAATTCCCCTTTTCTCTACAATTGTAGAATTCAATAACCTCATTCATTCCCTTGCAATCATGAGAAAGGTGGCCTTTTCACCACACTTGTAAAAGACCCTCATTCCTTTCAGGCATGTACCAGGGTGTTTCTTCCCACATTTACTACATGATAGATATTAAAATTTTCCCTTATTACCATTATTTCCAATTTTAGAGTGTTCATTAGATCTCCACTTCTTTGCTTTAAATTTGTAAGACTTAGAGAATTATTTTTCTTTCTTGATTGCACATGAGAAAATATCTTCCTATGATGATAAAGATTGTGAGACTAATTCTTGATGAAGAATTGGTTTTAACCCATTAAATAATCGATCAATATTACTTCTTGTATTATTTATATAATCTACTTCATGCTTTTCTAACCTTGTAAAGTTAGCCTCATATTTTGCGACATTCTCATCCTCCTTTTTCCTCAGACCCATAAATCGACTTTGCATATCCGATTGAAAGTCATGAGGAAAGTATTTTTCTATGAAAATCTCATTAAACTCCCTATATTCCATATTTGATACTTCATAGTCTTATTTTTTGGTTTGAATCAATAACCACTATTGATCTGCATCCCCCATGAGACGATAAAATGCCATTTCAACTTTTCCCTTTCGCTATTCCCCAAAGCATGAAATATTTTCTCTAAGGAACTTATCCATTGCTCAGATATTAAAGGATTTTTACTACAATTGAATGTTGGTGGATGTTTCTTTATGAATCAGTCTAACATTGATTCTCCATGTCGTTGATCAGAGTACTCTATATGGGTAAGGTTATTATTCATAGCCTCTGTGAGTTTTCCTATTATGGTGATAATCTGATCAGCACCAGTTTCTTAACCATCTCCACTATAATTATCTTGAGTATGAGGGAAATCCCTACATGGATTATTTTCATTGATACGGTTTCCATTCCTTCCACTAGGCTCCATTTCTAAACAATGGAATACACTAGATTAGTTTATGAATCACAATACATAATTTCAAACTTGTAAAACAGTTAACATAAATTGAATAGTTTATGGATATAATCCATAATCGAAAAAATGTTTTCTTTAAGGAAGTATAAACTAATAAACCCTTTATAATGGTTTGTAAAGAAAATGAGAATTATCCTAAGCATATACACCGGGAGTGTCGTAACCAATAGTGCAGTAAGGCCCATTATTGTGCATCGATTCCCGTTCGTGTCTAACTCAAATCGGTGTTTTCGAATTTTACCCCGAGGTACATCTGTTCCAGAGCTGTCTCTACCTGCTCATATCCAAATAGAGATTTATTTCTTGTAAAACACACAAAATCTCTAAAGTACCAAAATTATAGGAAGTTCTTCTAATCTAATCCTCAAAGTCTATCCTAGGGCAATGTTATCTAATAAGAGTTTTTCTAAATCTAGTTTCCAAGGATTGTACTAAACTTCCTATGATACCAACTATATTTCCCTGACCCTAGTTACATAGAGTTAGTGCATTATTACATAAAACTTTCATGATCACAAAAGAGAAAGTCTCGAAATACTGGTTAGTTTAGTAGCCTTGGAAATACTAGATATATTCATAAGTTTTACATTTCATTATAAAATAAAAAACTAAAGAAACATAGTCTCCATAGGCCATAATCATATCCCTTAGAAAATCCCTTCAGGTTAGTCATTATATACTTCTTCACATCCTGGGAAAAATAATACCTACAAAGGGGTCAGCTTAGATGCTCATTAAGGATAACAATTGAGCAGAAACTTTCATAAATAAGCATAAACATTTAAGGCAATGTCAGACTACAACAAAAGCCTTTTAACTTTGATCTTTAGCATAATATGAAAAAGTTAAAATCAAATAATGACATTTAATTATTCACATGAATATTCTACTATTCGAATAATCACATGAAATATCAATATCCATTTTCATAATGATGTAGTGCATAATGGCATACTTCATAACCACATAGTAAAGGCCTTGTGCCAAGACTACAAATTATATTTTTTCAAGTCCTTGTTCCAAGACACTGGTTTGTCTCATGAGTCCTACCGATGCATCAAGGAGCTATAGCGGGCTCCACCTGTCACTTATTATGTCCAATACATTCCTCATATTAAAAGGTTCAAACATAACATAAACCTTCTTATTAAAAATAACATAAAAAATGTCAATACTTTATACATAAACCATGAATGGTATAAAAATAAAACATCAATGATCAAACATATCACAAACCATAAATACAATATGGAATTTTGGTATCATAATAAATAAACTTCAAATAATCTCACAATCTATCAAAGGATGTTGACATAGATGAAATCAAAACATTTTTTCAGTGAAATATCTCATTCTATTTTGAAATCATTTAAAAGTCATATAATTATAAAAGAAAACATTTATTTTGAAAATATTATTATAAGATAGTAATGGAAACTTTTACGATGTTATAATTGTGTAAAATAGCCTCTCTCTTCTTATAAGTTAAATAAAAAATTCTTACATTAATTTTGTCGAAACAATCATGAGAAACCTTGTTTGGAAAACTACGGAAAGATACCTTTCAAAATATTTAATAAAAAGTAAAACAAGGGTACAAATTACTTTAACCCATAAGTAAATAGTAAAAATGTTTTGGAATACATTTTTAAGAAACATGTATGTGGATGATAAATAGGTCCCAGTAGATACTTACGTAAAAACTTCCTCAGATAATAAATTGATTGTGAAATTAACCCTTACCATGTACTTTTCCTTGGTCGAGGGTAGGTTAAACTCCTGTATAATTGTGAAATAATTATTAATAAATTATACAAGAACTATATACATTATTATGATATCATATATGATCTTATAATATTGATTTGTTATTGATATTTCAGAAGTATCATCGTTTCAGGTGTTAACTAATTCGTTTTCCTTTATATTCTTGGTTATGTATGCCATGTTTGTTATGGATAATATGTATTTGATTCATATAAAGAATGATATAATTTTCATAAACATTATTTTTAATGATAAAATGAAAATTATTCTTCAATTATTATGATGGGGAATGAATCATATCTCGTTCTTGGAGACGGTAATCCATACGTACGCATGAGCGACAATATCATTTTTTGATATTAAAATCGTATATAATTGTATGATATATCATATAAAAAGAATCATTATCATGTTATATTTATTATTTACACCATCTATGATCGTTATTATACCCGTCCAAATGATGAAGTGTTTGAATAACAAACTACGCCATGACATAGAGACGGTAATCCGTACATACGGACTTATGATGACTTTGTCATTTATAGGATGGATAGAATAATGAATATGGTTGTAAAATTTTTATAATAACCTCATAGTATATATAAGATAATCGAGTTATTATTTAATAATGGAAATAATAAATAAAGAAGAAGTGGAATAAGAAAAGAACTTGATAGAGGTGATGAAATATTTACCTCTTCTTCGGGTTCTTCCTTTTAATTTGATCAAAAGGGAACCTTAGGCTATCTTTTTGAATAAAGTAAGGCCTCTAGGATGAAGGGATGAATGTTGAGGGGATATTTTTTCAGGGTTTGGATGAGCCAAATTTCTTTGAAGGTGTGAATTTGTGATAAGGTGAATTTTCCTTTTATAAGAGAGGTGAGGGTCACTTTTGGAAAAGCTTGAACTATTATTTTTAATAATATAATTTTCGGTTTCTAGTGGCCCAAAAATTATTTATTTCTAGGATAATTTGGCTATGGGTCAAAAACCACTCAACCAATATGTTTTATATAGGTTTTGGTCACTATATTAACCTTATTATTTAGATTTAACTCTTAGTTAAATAGATTGACATTTACCATGTCTCTTTCTATTTTTATATTATATGGTAAATAAAGTTACTATAAACATCCCAGAGAACCCCAAGTGGTTCATTAATGATAAAAATATCATTATATAAGTCTTTTGGCCAAACATTATATTTTTATAAATATTATATCAATTAATAATATAATATTGGTTTTAAAACTCTTTTATGTCAATTTTGACACTCTTTGGTATTTGGTTTTTGTTAAAGTCACAACAACATGATTACTTTGAAAAAAAATTATTTAATCAACCCTAACATTTCATATTCATCTATATAATTCTTTT
Source organism: Viscum album (assembly GCA_963277665.1). Taxonomy (NCBI): domain Eukaryota; kingdom Viridiplantae; phylum Streptophyta; class Magnoliopsida; order Santalales; family Viscaceae; genus Viscum; species Viscum album. The sequence goes on along the minus strand of OY728158.1, from coordinate 1,190,478,267 downwards.
ATTGCATAAAAAATTTCAAATTAAATTTATTTTAATATTTATAATCTCATTTATTTGATAGTTTCATTAATAAGGAAAATACTGCATCATTATTGTGTCATATATAATTATATTTATATCTAAAAATTATAATTAAAATATCTTGATGTAGTAAATATTTTTAGATTTCTAATTAATATTTATAGTTGAATATATCAATTATGTCCTCATATAAAAATTGTTTTACTAAAATATATTTTCTTTTGTTATTTTTGTCTTTACTTTAGATTATTTAATATAAAATGTCATTATCACTCCCAAGTGGCTCCATGGGGTCCCAAAATCAACCCAAGGATGCCCATGGTCGGACATGTATTAGAAATATGGTTAGGAAACATGTTAGGGTAATTTTATATTATGATAATATTATTTGTTAATCATATTTTCTGGATTTACCCCTTTTACCAAGGTAAATAAAATATTTACTGAAGTTAATATTCATAGTGTCTAAAAATAAAAGTTACCTATTTGCACAATTTCAACCTCCAGATTAAAAATATGGAATCCATTTTTTTAAATTCAAAACACCTAAGTGGTAGAAATTAATTTAAAATTAATTACTGTTGTCAAAACAAAAAAAATGTTTTTATGAAATAATAACTATCAAAATAATGACACTTTTTTATGTTCAGTTTAATCATTAGATTACTTCCAATGACCTAATTTAGATTAAATTATAAAAATATAATCTAATGATACTTAAAAACAATTCAAATTTATATTTTGACACTATAAATTATTTCGATTAAAAAAGTGGGTTTTAATTAAAATTTAGTATTTTTCACAATTCATCAATAATTGAAAGTTTTAAGAAAAGTACCAAAAATTCATCCTAATATAATTTTGATATTCTGAATCAAAAAATGAATTCCATTTTGAATGATAAAATTTATTAAATTTCAAAAAGTGGGTATTAATATTCATAACAACTAGTTTGATTGGTCGTAGTGTGTTAGAATCTCGAAGTTGCATATAATGCAAGATATTGCATTATTCAAATTGAAATGTACCGTGGAAGTTTAGGATGTTAAAATGTAACCATGTTCACATATAACATTTTCAATATATAAATAGGCCCACAAATATCATTTCAAACATTTAATCAGGTTCTTTCATAACATTTTGAACATGTAATTATGTTATCGCATAACATATTTACTCATGAGTAATCCATATTTTCTCAATACATTGGTGGGAGATATATGTCCTACCCATATTATACTAAAAACTATATTTATGTGTTTCATAAGATCATAAAATATTAATCATATCGCACAAAATGAAATAAAAAGGGATTTATAAACAATTCATCTTATCGTAACCCCTAGAAAATAGACATGATTCATAATAAATTAATCCTTTCATTATAGCATAACACCTATAAAAATAATCAACTTTCATTATATTCCTATAATTCCATAAGTTTTTTAAGATAAACAGGCTTTATAAACATCATGTTCTCAAAAACATAATTCATTTAGTAAAATAATGTGAATGGTATCTTTAGACCATATCCCTAATAAGGCATTAGTAACATCAATGGATCTCATCTTAGATGGGGAATGATTTTGATCAATCATTTAATGAAAATAATAATGAAAATATCCTTTCTAATTTGAAGAAAATTATTAAATCATAAAACATTTCAAAAATATTTTCCTATTAAAATAACCATGGATACTTATAAAGGAGGCTTTAAAAAAATAATGATCATGATGAAGAGAAATTTCATTCGTGGTGTACATGTTAAAGAAAAGATTCTTTTCACATTTTCTGTAAAATCAAAAAGGATTTTTTTTGGAAAACGAGATGAATATTAATTTCAAAAAATATTAAAAGAAGAAAAAAATTGTTAAATTTTTATTTCCAAAATAATAGAATAATATTTTTTTGAAAACATAGTTAAAAATCATGGATATGGATGAAAATAAATTTCTGACCAAAGCGAGAAATAAAGTAAGATTTTATTAAAAATAGTTTTCAAATATTTTAAGTACTAAAGATTGAAACTATATAAATTTTACATGAATATACTATTAATAAAAATGGAAGAAGAAAATTCACAATTTTCTTGAGATATGGATCAGAATATTTTATCATCGTAAACAGATTCATAAATAATGAAAATAAATGTTAAGAATGTAACATAAAATAATCACCAGTTCAGTAACTTTGAATCATAATCCCCATGAATGAATAACTTAAAAGGGGACTTATAATATCATGAGGATAAATATGTTCAGGATATTACCTGTCAATGGTCCTGTATATTCTCATCTTGAAAGAATATATGAAAATAAAACGAATGTACCACTAAAAGAATGAAAATTGAGACAAAAAATACCAATACCCAATGATAAACTTGAAACCGAAATCCCCATGAAACATAGATGTTAAAATGGATTTATAATTAAACATAATTTTATGTATAATAAACAAAAAAATAAATTCGTCATCAGTAAATACACTATATAAATGAAATAGGCGGTGAATATAGAATATGCCCCACAGGAAAAAAATGAGACAAAAATCCATTACCTCATGTATTGAATTCTATCATAAACATTAAAACCTCATGTATAATAAATATAATATTATTTTAAATATATTATTTAACCATAAATATATATATATATAATTTCTTATATTAATTGTTTTCCATTTTATTACCTTTTATAAACAAGTCCAAGTTAAAATTATGTTTTGGGTAATAACTACTTTGTTTTTCATTTATATTTTCAATTGATAGTTTTTATCATATTACATAGATCATGGTTTTATAATATCAATAATAGAGACCATGATATAAATATAACATATATTAATTATATAAATATTTCTAGTAATCCATAAAATTTAGTGATAGAAAATGAATTACGCCTTTCATGGAGATAGTATTCCATACGAATGCATGATCATGTTATTGTATCTAATGTTTGAATGAATCGCATCCCTTCATGAGGTGGTTGTATTACGTACACATGAGAATGTTATTGTATTCTCATAAAATTTAATGAATAATGTTATATGTGATAGAGAAGACAGATAATAAAAGTATTATCATAATTATATTATAATAAAATAAAACCCTCACTATCCCCATCTGTGAGAGGTGGTAATAGAAAAAAAATTGACATCAATTCATGGGATTGTATTCCTGTATAAACATGAATGATAAATTTGTAACCCAATTAATGGAAGTGGAGGTGATTATAGGTAACAAAATTAACATAAAAAATTTAAACGTATATGGATGATATTGAGTCTATTATATCAAAATGGTATAATAATAATTGATAGGGGTGATGGTAGAAATAAAACAAAATCATTCATTGATGAATGTCACCTCTTCTTCGGGTGTCCTGCTTAGATTTGTACCAAAATCCATCTTAGGACGAATTTATATTAATAATTAGGCAAGTATGTTATGAGGTATTTTGTTAAAGTATTTGGATTTTAAATATAAAAAATAGTTTAAATGTATGAATAATATATGATAGGGGGTATGCTTTTATTACAATAATGATTTACAAACATGTTAATTTTTTAGAGAAAGAATTTTTCCCATGTCATTTTCATGTCACAAGGCTCGAATAATGAAATATTCATGATACTAGAAAATATGTGGTCAAAATATTGCAAGATAATGTGTGTTGGAAAATAATTGGTTTATTTTTAACTCCTATCTTTTAAGTTTAAGCACCCAAGAGAAACCATTTTTAACTTAACAATAGTAAATAATTTTTAACGTTTTTACTATTTATCTTGGTCATAAATTAAGTTTAAATTATTATATAATATAAAATATACTAAAAAAATAGGGATTATAGTTTTAAAAATTAAATTCACATAAGTGGAAAATCATAATTTAAAATTGACCCCATAGATGCGATGAGAATGTGGGGTTCTGAAGAAAAATGTTCATAATTTTATACCTCTTTAATGTCAAAATTCAATATTACATTAATTAAAATAAAATAAACTGGATTAATTGATGTATAATTAACATAATTTTACTTTAAAATAAACTTATATTATACTTTTACTTGATAAAAAAATTGAATAAAAATGCAGTTTTCTATTAAAATTCATTATTTATTACTATTTATCAAAAATGAATGTTTTTATAAGAATCCAAAATATAAATATAAGATAGTTTTGAGATACTGAATTTGAAAATGAATTTTATTTTATCAAGTTAATTTTATAAACATTTTTTAAATTATTTTTCAAATATGTGTGCAAAATGGAACAAAATTTCTTTTCAGAAAAACCAGTTTTTTAGAGTAAAAATTGATTTATTTTTACTTATTTTCTAGAAAACAGATAAGATGAAGCTTAAACATTTTATTAAATATATAATATATTTGTTTTAATAAAATTATTTAACATAATTTTTTAAATTTATTTCCATAAAATGTATCTGCTTCTAGAAAATTTGTTTTCCAGGAAAATGAGTTCTTTAATTTATAATGGTTCTTTTTTTCATTTCAGTATAATTTGTCACAAAAGATTTTTTTTAATATACATGTGTAAACCATATTTTAATAATTTAGTTTATATTATTAATACCCACCATTCCAATGGCTGGGTTATAACTATTATATTAAATGATAATATTTTAATAATATTTTATGATTCATTTAAAATCTATGTCGTTTGTGACATTAGAAAACCTTTATGTTTCATGTATTGAAGTATATCCACAATTTAAAATTAGTTTTAAAAAAAATAAAACATTTAGTTAAGTTACATTATACCCACCCTTGAAATGAATTTCACCATTAAAATTCATCAAATTGTTATGGACAGTTGATAATACTTCTCAATAGTTACATCATCAAGTTTCCACATAGATTCCTTAGGTTGGTGGTTTTTACACAAAACATTGATCATGTGATTTGTCTAGTTTAATAGATCATTATATGTTAAATCCAAAATATTTATCATTTTTTCTTCATAAAAATGATCATACTTATGTGGTAAGACATATGAGTCTAGTACAATTGAAGGATAAGGTACATACACCCTTAAGGGAGATACATAGATCACGTTATGAACATGAGAGAGGTTATTTGGAAGAACCAAGTACAAATCTATAGTCATGAAATGACCAATAATTTCAAAGGCACCTATATACCTATGGATTTGTTTTTTTCTTTCCTCGACAATTGAATTCCAAGAAACACCCTCTTAGTAACATAACTTCTATATCTTATCGATGATTACTAGCAAAAAAATAAAAAAATTTGATTCATTTATTTGTTTTTTAATGGATATAACATTATATTCAATCTTGTTATCTTGATTAAGTCCAGAAAATATTTATTTTTGAATCTTAATTCCAATAAATAAGAGTTCTACACTTTATTCCACATATACATTCATAAGAAACTATATAAATGCATGTGTAAAATTGACTTTTGTAAGAGTACTCAACTTAGAGAAAGGTGTTGATCCCAACAACCATTAAAATCCATAAAAAAAGACATTAGCATAACTTTTGGGGTTAGAATTTTCCTCTCATTTTGATAATTTTTCTTGAGGATGATATATAGTATTGAAACTCAACTCGATAGTAAGATCTTGACAAATTCTTTGTAAAAAAATCAAGTTAAACATCAAATATAATTCTTATAAAATTAATTGTGGTACCCCAAGAAACCTTACCCCTTATTTAATGTTAACTCATGAAAAATTATTCAGAGAAAACTCTTGTCTTGTACTAATAGTGTGTGATTGATTCATAGGGTGATCAACTATAAAACATAATTAACTGAATAGAAAAGGTATTATAAACACAAATCATTACATATACCATTAATCATATGTTAATAAAAAATAATTTCTATTCATATTTTTTTTGACTAAAACATTTATTAATTTAATGAGATTTATTGTAATATATTACTCTTATGATATCCCAAATCATGATAATATATTTTCACATGAAACCTCAAAAGCGGAATCAATGAATTTTAACCTATAATCAACCATAAACTCCAAAACCCATGATATTTCCCATAAATTTTAACTTAAACTTAAATTGGGACTTGTATACTTTCAAATTTAAATTCACACTTAATTCCTTATATAAAATCTTATATAATACAATACAATTATTGGAAGACTAGTTTCATCATTGTACTGATATAATATTATTGTGATTTTATTATTCCAGAATCTATATAGATGGAGATAATCATAAGAAATTTAACTAATGTATAAACAATAATATTTCCATAGGGATCATTCATAAAAAATATAATCGGAAATTCATATGTAAGGAGGGGAGGAAAAGTGTGCCCTAAAATTCATGATTCACTTTCTGAATTGTGATTGTATGAGATTTCACTTCTTCATTTTTATTCAGACATTGCTATACATCACCATCCATATTGTCCCTTGGATTTGGTAATTTATTCACATAATGTAAAAACATATTTCACAAGCAGAACATAATTGTGGGTTTTGAATTCTTTTGATATATTTATCCCTTCATTTTATTATATGGATACTTCACACCACTTCTATAAAAAATTTCTCAGTGTCCCGGTTTCCAACACTTTCAAAAGCATTTTGTTCCTTTCACGAACTAACCCTAGATCCTTAAAATAGTTTTTCCAGGTAGGATATTGAAAAATTTTCTTCACTCCATGTTAAATATTATTGAATTTCCCATGAAATAAATTTTATTTTTATTATCCCAAGAACCAAGAGGGTTTATAGGTTCTATTTACACCTTTTTTGCATATAGAATGGTTTAATTTTAGAATCCAATGTTCAATATGTCTAAATCCCATTAGAGATGTGGTTTCAATATAATGAAGAATCTGCCAACCTTATATTCATGGTAAATTATAATTCCACAATAATTTTTCACATTTCCTAAAAAACTAATTATTTGGTACCAACAATTTATTCATCCTTTTACATATACTCAAGTAATTTATTCTCAATTTTTGAATAAAGACTATAGAGAATTTAATAATTTAAAAATAGTCTTATAATAATTTATAACTTTATAGATTTTATTTATTCTCATTTCCTCCTATTATTAGTAAAATTACACTATTTGTCATAATATCCTTCCCTGTGGTAGGCAACCAAATATACTTTTTCATGCACTAAACATTAGAGAATAGAAAATACTTTTTTAGTTTTAATGATCCATTTATCAACAACCAGAGGATCAGTAGAACCACTAAATGAAGTTGGGGTTTTCCTCATAAAATAAATCATATAACATTTTTTACTCTTTTTATCATTTCTATTTCCATCATGATTCATATATTGATATAGGTGTGTGAGAAAAAAAATATGGTATATCATTTAATCTCTCATAACTTTTAGTTTCTTATGAGGACAATTATTTCATTTTCAATTGAATTCAACATTAACACAATTCCTTTGAATTCCAATCCGGGACTAAATCCATAAATAATAGTGTAAGAAAAAATAATCTTTATTGGTAACCACATAATCATGATGAATGAACCCAATGTTGTCTAAATAATGCCACAGTTTTTTATCTAGGACACTGTAGGTTTATCCATGGTCACTCGTAATCATCATCTATTTAGATCATTCGAAATGGTTCATCAAAAGTTTGTGAATTTCAAAATAATATTCCTAGGAGTGTCAAAATAAGTGTATAGTAATGCACATTTCCATACAACTTGTGATGATTGAATCTGTCTCAATACAAAAGTTTTTGAGTTATTACCACTAGGTTCCTCTATTCTAGAGCCACATATACTTGTAGTATTTAGGAGTAATGTTATTGTTTGGAAACCACATACTCAATTCTGTTCAAATATTTATATAAATTTTCTTGTACTTTGAATCTTCCATAGTCTTCTTCTTAGAGACATCCTTAGAATTATCCATAACATATTCTTATGGATCCCAATAATTTTTTCTCATACTAGTTTCTATAGGATAAGTAAACCTTTACATTGATACAAACTATATTGGCTCAAGATTCTCACAAATATATAGAACACCTTTTTAGATTAATATTCAATACATTACGCTAAAAAGATGTTCATATCCATAATAATTTATTTCTTTTTCAGACTAGGAACATATTATTCAAATTTCGTGAATGATATTGAATGTATTCCACAAATATCTTATCACTTTAGTACTCTTTACAAAGATACACTAAAAAACATTTATTAATAACATGGAGAGATGAAACATATTATTGGGTGATCTCAAAAGCTTAATAAGGGTAAAAAAAGGGAGATATGTAAATATAACATGAGAATAAGAATATGAAAACAAGGGTATGATATTTGAAAACCAAACCCTGCATATAAAATATAAACATCATGAGTCAAGAAAAAATGTTTGGTAGTTCATAAGACATCAGTCATAAGGGAGTAAAATAACATGGGAGAGAGGGTATATCATTAACATAAAAAAATATTTGGGGAAAAAAAATCAGATTATAACACTACAAACATGTATAAGGAGAGACATGATCACTCATTAAGTTAATGTAATGAAATCAGGTCCTCACATAAACTTATGGATATGTAACATCATAGACATGAAATGTATGTACCTAAATAACACTCTGAATGTGAATTCAGTTTCACAAATAATATTATGAACATGTGATGAGTTTCAACCATAAAATTTTAAAAAATTAATAATGTTCAAGAATGAAATTCTGAATGTGTAATTAAGTTTACACATGATATGTGATCAAGTTATCAGGTTCATGCATAATATATTTTCCCAATATTTATCATTTTTACACAATTAATTAGAGGGAGATATAGGACACACCAATATCATATTTAAACCCACATTTATTTCTTCCACAATATCATAAAACATTCATCATATCAAAACAAATGGAATAAAATGGATTTAATAATGATTTAATGATCTCATAACTTATGGAAATGTGGCATTTTTAATAATAATTTCATCATTTTAGCATAGAATAACCTATGAAAAAATAAGTGGGAATCATTATAATTATATCATGGTATAACCCATTCTGACAACCCAAACTTTTAATAATGGAAGTTCTTCTTGAGCTAATGTATTATTATGTGAAATGGTTATATACCATATGCACTTATTTTATTTTATGATTTTGGATTTTTCTTTTCAAATACCATTAATCATTGTGAACATTTCTAAAATAGATGTTGAATTATGATCACATGATTATTATAAATACCGGGCTTTAACATATCCAATTTACTCATATAAGGGAACTTATGTCCTTATACAGTAGACTTTCCCCTTATGATGCCCATATGTTAGATCTTGAAAATGAGGCAGCATCATTGGGATTCTCTCTTTACCAAGCCCAAGATGAGCTTGAAAATATTAAGCTTGAGCAAAACCACATATGAGATAAGTGGATGTTGAGAGAGATTACTACGCGATTAATGTTATTCGTGCCACCCTAGGAGTCTGTCACCATCGTGCACCATACCATAAAATCTTATGCAGGTGTTTTAAGCGGTTATGTAACTAGACCGTAGAACTATAATTATTTGCATTATTTTTGTATATAATAAATAATATACATTCATTTTATTATTTTTACTTTGTAAATTGTTTTTTAAAGACAAAATAGTATTTTTTGGTAATATTAAATTATGAAATAAATTTTCATGAATTAGTATATTTTTTAATTAAATAATATTTTAATAAAATATAATTATTATTAAATTACTTTTTATTAAGTATAAATGATCTTATAATTTTTATGAAAACAATTGTAATTTTTATTAAGGTTTGAAAGATTTTTATTTCAAAACCCATGAATTTTCAATAATTTGTTTTATTCTAAAAGTGAAAATTTACATATTTATAAAATTATTTGGATATAATTAATATTATTTTTTTGGAATTAGGGCATCAAAATTATCCAATAATTAATTTCTCATATTTTTCTGAGGTAGTTGAATTTTTGGGTAAAAATTAAATATCGTTTAAATATATAAGGTTATTTATGAAATCATAATGACCAAAAAGTGATGCAATAAAATACTATAAACATTGTGTTCAGACAATATATGTTTTCCCATTGAAATAATTTGATTTTAGGATTGTTTGATTAATTTTACAAAGCCTTAGTGGACCCTCCAAGGCGGATAAAACATGTTAGCTTTTTAAATTAATTTTTGTGAGGGTGTGACTCAAATCCATATAAACAACCAAATTATTTTAATAATTTCAGCCATTGGCCTTATAAAATATTGTTTTCCACTCCCCTTTGACAAAAAAATGGGCAAAAACCATGGGCTGGTTTGTGGTTTGGATTAGTTTAATGTGTGGGGACCAAAACCTAAATAATAAAGAATTCATCTTTATGCACATTTACTTATTGTTTATATAGTTTCATGTATGTGTTCCACATTCATTTATCATGGAATAAATGATGATGTTGAATGAATTCTTGATGTTTTATCCATGTGGCACACTTATGCATGAAATGAAATTTTTATGAAGTGTGTGACCCGATAGCGCTCCAATGCGTTGGGTATAGTATAGTATCATGATACATTATGTGCAGTGAGTGTTGAATCATGATAATTCAAGTGAAATGAGGTTTAACTCATGGTTCATGTGAAATGAGGGTTTAATCATGCTCCATGTGTAATGATCCTTGGCTCTTGCTAATATCATGTTAAATGTTGTCCCCACATCCCCATGTTTTTATTATCTTGCTTTATCTTGCCTTTAAGTTCATGTTTCTCTTGTTCTACATTGATATGTCTATTTTCTAACATGTATTGTATTCCTAATTTTATTCCATTCTTATTCCCTTAATGGTCTTTAATGCTCACCCCTTTCTTATGTATGTCCTCAGGTTATCCCATAAAATGTTCAGTATGAAAAAATGTTGTGGTAATATAAAGGAATTTTTCAATAAAGATGTTGTATTTCATGTTTCAAATTGTTATGTAATGATATTAAGTCCCAAAGATAGTAGAACTCTCTATATTCTATATTTTATTAAGTGAAGTTTCATGTAATAAATCATATTGAAGTATGAAATAAAAGCTGGGTTGTTATAGTTGGTATTAGAGGATTGGTTTAATTATTTTTGGGATTAGGATTAGAAAACCCTATGAAATCCACAGGGATAAGAATAAGTATAATGAAAACATCCCTAAGTTTTGGTGAGAATTTAGTAAGTGGTTTATTAAAAAAAATACATCCATTTCTGGATACGAGCAGGTAGAGGCGGCTCTCGAACAGATGTACCAGGGAGTGAAAACTCTGACCAGGAGTTTCGGGATTGACCCGGGGTATCCTAGTACATGACAATGGGCCTTGTTACACTCTTGATTACGACACTCCCAAACAATATTCTTTAGTAAATTCACAAGTATAGTATGAACCACTATTAAGGGATTTAAAAAAAATTCCCCTAATAATATAGGTTAAAATATAAGTCAAGGATAACATATATTGAAGCCTATAGATTCATAAGTTAAAAAATTAAAAGTTATTTATAATTATTATTTTTTGTCCTTGGATTTCCTTTTATTATTTACCCCTAACTTTCCTTTTATTCCAGCTAATGGAAGGTAACAAGAGTACTTTGGCTAACAACTGATGTGAAGATCAATGCGATGATTTTTCTAATGAGATACCCAATATGATGGGAGAAATAATCACAAAATTTGTCATGAAACTCTCTCAGTTAACTCAAGCTTTGAATAGAAACATTGGTCAAGAGGAATGTTCAACCCCCCCCCCCCCCCCCCCCACCCAAAGAGAGAACAAGTTGCTATCAATAGATTCATGAGACAAATGCCTCCTACTTTAAATGAGTCATATGATCCATAAATCACCGAACAATAGATCAACTCCATTTAAAAGACCATGCTCATACTTCAATGATCCGAATAAGAGAAGGTTCTTCTAGCTGATTATCATATAGAGGGTGAATCCAATCAATGGTGGACATCGATCAAAAATATGAAGCCTGAGGAGGAGATCGAGGCATTGGAATGGAAGGATTTCCATAAGATGTTTTTTTATAAATATTTTCCATGCACCCTCTAGCTTAAGAAGGAAGGGGACTTCCTTTACCTTATGGAAAAAGATGAAGAATCCATCAAAGTGTATAAGGAAAACTTCACAAGTCATGATTAATATGCCATCGTATTTTTCGTTACCCCCGAATTCATGGTTGACCGCTTCTTTGGTGGGCCAAAACCTAGCCCGCAGAAAACGCTGATGATCAATGACTTCGACAGCTATGAGGAAATTGTCTGAAATTTCATCATGGTCAAAATAGAGATTAGAGAATTTCATGGGTATCAAGGGGATAAGAAGAATATGGTAGACTTCATTTCAGGTGGTCTGATGGATAAGTCCAATAGGGCTAAGAAAACCCAGCACCGCACTTTCCAAAGATGCGGAAAGAAGCACCCTGGAAATTGCCTGAAGGGGATGAGGAAATGCTTTAGGTGTGGAAGAGAAGGGAACCTAGCTGTTAACTACCGACCATAAAAACCCACAGCTACAACAGAGGAGAGGAATGCTCTGCTCAACCCTCAACGTGTTTTCCATTGCTTTAACTGCAAATAACTAGGGTACCTTGAAAATTAGTTCCCTAAGCCAAAGGTTTTTGGAGGAAACCAAAAACATCCACGGTAGCAAGGGTGAGCTTTTTCTATCACTACCGCTGAAGTGAACCCTTACAATGAAATAGTGATAGGTACGCTAGTTATTAATTCAAAAATAGATAAATTACTTTTTGATTTTGGTTCTAAAATTTCTTTTATATCCCAAAAGTTTAGTAGAACAATCCCGACAGCAAGACAAATCATGGAAGTGAAGATGTCGGTGAGTACGACAACTGAGGAAATAATTGCATCGCATGAATATAACTCCTCCACCATCATAATTTGTGGATTGAACTTCCCATTGAACCTCATAATACTCCCTATGGTGGAATTTGATGAAAATCTTAGCATATAATGGCTTTCCCTATATAGACCCAGCATAAATTTCATTGAGAGGGAAATCAATCTCCATATGGATAATCGAACCCCGATTATATACAAGTGAAAGGAGGAAGATGAATCTTCTTTTGCACCATCATCTCAAGAGTGGATATTACTACCCTATGAGCGCATGTATTTGGCTCAGATGATAGAGTCTGAGGAGGAAACCAACCTTGAAGACATGCCTATTGTGAGGGAGTTCGTTGAAGTGTTCCCTGAGGAATTTCCTGGTCTTTCTCCTCAAAAAGATGTTGAATTCTCAATTGAACTTATACCTGGGGTGCTGCCAATATCTAAGACTTTGTATAGATTGACTGTTTTGGATCTTGAGAAGATGAATAAATGACTATAGGATAATATGGATAAAGGATTCTTATGACCAAGTGTTTCACCAAAGAGTGCACCAGTCCTCTATATCAAGAAGAATGATAAGTCAATGTGCCTTTACATCAACTATTGCAAGGTAAACAAAATCATGATAAAGAAAAAGTATCCTCTACCAAGAATTTATGACTTTTTCGATCAACTGCATGGAGAAAAATATTTCTCCAAGGTAGATTTACAGTTGAGATAATATCAACAAAGGGTGAAGAAGGGAAGATACACTAGTGCAGAAAACGTTATTTACATCACCATTTTTTACGTCGGTTATATACAACTGACATGATAATATGTGAACCGTTGTTTTTTACGTCGGTTATGTTATAACCGACGTAAAAAATGCAGTGAGTAAATTTTTAACGTCGTTTATTTTAATAACCGACGTTTAAAATCGCCCGAGTTCATTTTTTATGTCGGTTATAAATTAACTGAAGTAAAAAAACCAAATCGCGGTGTTTTTTACATTGGTTATTTGATAACCGACATAAAAAACGAGGTATCTATGAATTTTTTACGTCGGTTATAAAATAACCGACGTAAAAAAAGCGGCTTTTGAAGCCTTTTTGACGTTGGTTATTTGATAACTGACGTAAAAAACTGTGATTTCTGATGTATTTTTTACGTCGGTTATTCTATAACTGATGTAAAAAAACCAACACGTTGATTTTTTTAAGTTAGTTATAAAAAAATTGACATAAAAAAAGCCGTATCTGATACATTTATAACATTGGTTATTATAATAACCAATGTAATAAATTTAATAAAAAAAGTTTATAAAATCGGTTATTAAATAACCGATGTTATAAAAAATTTAAAAAATTAACACGCCCCGTGGATTGTCATTTTCTATTTTTTGATTGATAGTCCGGTGACCCGTCTCTCTCGCGCGGTAAACCCTAATAGACTCGTCGATCTTGTTGTGTTAAACTCGTTTTTCCATCATCGTTTTTCATCTTTTCTCTCCTATGATCTATCTTCTCAACTCGCAACACTCAGGTAAGCCTCCCACAACTTTATTTCGTTTGTTTTTTTTTCGGATAGTCTATATTTACGTTTTGTGATTTTTTTTGTTTAAACTAGGTAAGATTCTTCGATTTTGAACTCTCTTACCTCGTTTTTCCATCATCATATTATTTATTATCCCTAGATCTATTAAATTGACTCGTAATATTCACGTAAGCCTCACCTACTTCTATTTCATTTGTTTTTGTTTCGCGAATTCCCGACATTGATGGTAATTTTTGTTTTCATTGACAACTAGTGATCTCATTCACCTATATTACTGCAATTTATATGTAAACCATTGTAATACACCCATTCTATGTACCGGTGTGAATTTTTTTATAAGTATATATATATATGGTTTTTCATGGTGTAAGGTTTGTTTTGGATCCTTGGTTGTTTCTATTTTGGGTATCACTTTTTGTTGTTCCATAATCTATTTACGTCGCTTATTTTTGTGGACAATTATAAGTCTTCATATGCTATTAAAAACCGATTCATTGCACAATAGAGAATTTTAGACTAGTTGGAGATACAATTCATGGTTCTCATTTTGAATAATGGCATGATACCAAAACTAGTAGTTTGAGGTTAAAATCTCTAGATATGACAAAAATAGTAACGTGAGTTTAAAATCCCATGGTTTTGGGGGGCTGTCAAGAGGGTTGGTGGTTGTCTAGGGGGTTTGGAGCTGTCCAGGGTGTCCATGGAGGTGGGGGGGGGCAGTCCAGGGGTGTGTGTGTGGGGGGGGGGTCCAGGGGGGTGGGTGGGCTGTCCAAGGGGGTGGGGGGGGGGTGTCCAAGGGGTGGGGGCCTTTCCAGAGGGTTTGGGGGGTTTTCCGAGGGGTTGGGGGCTTTCCAGAGGGTTGGGGGGTCCAGGGGGGTGTCCAAGGGGGTAGGGGATGGGGGTGGTGTCCAGGAGGGGTGGGGTGTGCTGTCTAGAGGGGTGGGGGTTGTCCAGGGGGTGGGGGCTGTCCAGAGGGTTGGAGGGTGTCCAAGGGGGTAGGGGGTGGGGGTGGTGTCCAGGAGGGGTGGGGGGTGCTGTCTAGAGGGGTGGGGGCTGTCTAGGGGGTGTCCAAGGGGGTAGGGGGTGGGGGTGGTGTCCAGGAGGGGTGGGGGTGCAGTCTAGAGGGGTGGGGGGGGGGGGGGGGGCTTTCCAGAGGGCTGGGGGCTGTCCAGGGGGTGTCCAAGGGGGTGGGTGGGGGGGGGGGGGGGGGGGGCGCTGTCCAAGGGGGTGGGGGCCTGTCCAGAGGGTTTGGGGGGTTGTCCGGGGGGATGGATTTCATAGGTTTGGGGGGTGTCCAAGGGGGTGTCCAAGGGGGTGGGTGGGTGTGGGGGGCTTTCCATGGGGGGTGGGGGCCTATCCAGAAGGTTTTTAGGGTTGTCCGGGTGGTGGGGGCTGTCGAGAGGGTTGGGGGTGTCCAAGGGGGTGTCCATGGGGGTGGGTGGGTGTGGGGGGATGTCCAAGGTGGTGGGGCCTATCCAGATTGTTTTGGGTGTTGTCCGAGGGGTGGGGGTTGTCCATAGGGTTGGGGGGTGTCCAGGGGGTGTCCAAGGGGGTAGGGGGTGGGGGGAGGTGTCCAGGAGGGGTGGGGGTGCTGTCTAGAGGGGTGGGGGCTGTCTAGAGGGTTTGGGGGGGGGGGGGGTCCAGGGGATGTCCAAGGGGGCGGGTGGGTGGGGGTCGGTGGGCCTCTCCAAGGGGGTGGGGTCCTGTCCAAAGGGTTTGGGGGGTTGTTCGGGGGGTGGGGGCTGTCTAGAGAGATGGGGAGTGTCCAGGGGGGTTTCCAAGGGGGTGGGTGGGTGTGGGGGTTGTCCAAGGGGGTGGGGACCTGCCCAAAGGGTTTTGGGGGTTGTCCGGGGGTGGGGGCTGTCCAGAGGGTTGGAGGTGTTCAGGGGGGTGTCCAAGGGGGTAGGGGGTGGGGTGATGTCCAGGAGGGGTGGGGGGTGATGTCTAGAGGGGTGGGGGATGTCCAGGGGGGCTGTCCAACGGGTTGGGGGTGTCTAGGGGTTGTCCAAGGGGGTAGGGGATGGGGGTGGTGTCCAGGAGGGGTGGGGGTGCTGTCTAGAGGGGTGGGGGCTGTCTAGGGGGTGGGGGCTGTCCAGAGGGTTGGGGGTGTCCAGGGGGGGTGTCCATGGGGGTAGGGGTGGGGGTGGTGTCCAGAAGGGGTGGGGGTACTGTCTCGAGGGGTGTCCAAGGGGGTATAGTGTGGGGGGTGGTGTCTAGGAGGGGTGGGGGGGATGTCCAAGGGTGTGGTGGTGTCCATTGGGTTTTCAAGGGGGTGGGGGGTGGTGTCCAGGGGGTGGGGGCTGTACAAGGGGGTGGTGGTGTCTAAGGGGGCTCCAACGGTGTGGGGGATAAGTGTCAGTTGGGATTGACTACTGCATCGTGGTTTCTGAGATTATGACATGATGATTGTTCCGTGATGATTGGCTTTACATTGTGATTTTCTCCAATTGGAATTTTTGTTTTAAAATTTATTTGATTCTCAGGTTTACTCCATTTTCTCCAATTTTCTATCAACCATTGTAGGCCCCATGGTTTTCTTTGATTCAATGTAATTTAAAACTGTTATATCTAACTATATTTTGTTTTAAAAATAATAATCAAGCATATTTTTTTAAATACACATAGATTTGTTTTATATTTCAAAATTTTTTTACATTAAAATTATGAATTTTTTCATATAAACATATATTTGTCTTATCTTAAAAATATATATATTTTTGATATTTGTTATAGGTAATAATGAGTCGAAGTTGGATTACGACACATATAACGAGTAATGAATATGAGGAAGGTGTTGATGCCTCTTTCTAATTTGTTAAATGAAATGTTCCAAGTAGTGACATTTTTTTATGTCCATGCCTGAATGTTTGAATATGAAGAAGTTGAAAAGTAGAGAGATAAAATATCATCTGATTTGTCATGGTTTTAATCTGAGTTACAGCCCTTGGATTTGGCATGGTGAAACTAGACAGAATGTCACTGATGATGATGATTCGCAAGATGGTAAATCTATTGGAATTGAAGAAATGATTAGTGATATTGTAGTAGAACAAATTGAGATAGAACTAATAGTTTAACGTCTATATGGTGATGCTGAAAAACAATTATATCCTAGTTTTAAATATTTTACGATTTTTTCAGTGGTGTTAAGATTGATTAACCTGAAGGAAAAACATGGATGGAGTGACAGAAGTTTTACAGAGCTGCTACAATTGATGAAAGACATTCTTACAAAAGATAACGATCTTCCAGGTTCACATTATAAGGCCAAGAAAATATTATGCCTGATGGGATTGGGATACAAGAAAATACATGCCTGTCTGAATGACTGCATTATATATAAGAAGGAATATGAATTTCTGTCAGAGTTTCCTAAATGTGGGACATCACGGTATAAGGTGAAAGAAAAATCACAGGCTGATGTAGATATTACAAAGATCCCTTCAAAATTATTTTGGTATCTTCCTATAATTAATCATTTCAAATGTTTATTTGATAATTCACATGATGGAAAAAGGTTAAGATGGCATGCTTATGAGTGGGTATATGATGGAAAAATACATCATCTAGCTGATTCTCCACAATGGAAGAAAACTGATGCGTAGTATTGAAAATTTGGAAATGAAATTAGAAATCTCAGACTAGGGTTGTGCACAGATGAAATGAATCCATACCGAACCCTCAGTAGCACACATAGTTCATGGCTTATTTTATTGGTAATTTACAACCTCTCTCCTGAAGTTTGTATGAAGTGAAAATATGCCATTTTGAGTATAATGATCTCTGGTCCAAAGCAACCCGGAAATGATATTGATGTTTACTTGTCACCGTTGATTAATGATTTGAAACTGTTATGGGCTGATGGTATTAGGGTGTATGATTCTTATAAAATGGAATATTTTCAACTGCATGTAGTGCTTCTGTTCACTATAAATGACTTCCCAGAGTATGGAAATTTGTCTGCATACAGTGTTAAAGGGAATAAAGCATGTCCAATTTGCAAACAACAGACGTCATATTGTCAATTGCATCATGGGAGGAAAACATTGTACAAGGGTCATCGGAAGTTTTTTTACTATGGATCACCCTTATAAAAGACTAAAAAAGGCATTCAATGTCTCACAATAATTTGATACTACTCCAAGAACATTATCCCCTGATTTGTATTTTGAGAGGGTGAAAAACCATGATGTAACATTGGGAAAGACATATAAATCTGGTAATGATAGACATATTTGGATTAAAAATCAATATTTTATGGGGTACCATATTGGAGGTATCATGAAGTTAAACATTATATTGATGTCATGCACGTGGAGAAGAATATCTGTGATTGTTTGATTGGAACATTGTTAGATATTAAAGGAAAGACAACAAATGGGTTGAATGCAAGATTAGACTTACTATCAATGGGATTACGTTTGGAGTTAGCTCCCACTTCTAAAGGAGGACAAATTTTTTTTCCCCCGGCTTGTCATACATTATCGAAGAGGGAGAAAATTAGCTTTTGTCAGTGTTTTCATGATATCAAAGTTCCTCAATGTTATTCTTCAAATGTAAAACAATTTGTCTCATTGAAGGACTTGAAGTTGATAGGTATGAAATCACATGATTGTCAAGTCATGATGCAACAAATTCTACAAGTTCCATTGCATGTAATATTTCCCATCCATGTCAGAAAGACTATAATGAAGTTGTGTTATTGTTTCAATTCAATTTGTAACAAGGCTATTGTTGTGAATGCTTGGAAAATTTTGGAAAAGGATGCAATTTTTATACTTTGTCAATTGGAAATTTATTTTCCTCTAATTTTTTTTTGATATAACGGTGCATTTAATGATTAATTTGGTTCGAGAAATAAAGCTTTGTGGTCCTGTTTATCTTCATTGGATGTATCCTTTTGAAAGGTATATGAAAATATTAAAGGGGTATGTTAAAAATCCATATTGACCCGATGCCTCCATTATTGAAAAATATATTTCTGAGGAGGTAGCAATGTTTTGTACGAGCTACTTGGATGCGGCACAACACATAGGTTTGCCTCCTTCTTGCCATGAATGAGTTAATAATGAGGGAAAGGGGATTTGTGGCTTGAAAGTCAAATCATTTTCAGCTGAACAGATGAAGAATTTATAATCATATATCATGAATAACTTAGCTGATGCTCAACTGTATATCACATTGCATATTAATGAGTTGAAACAATGTCATCCCAAGAAGAAAGAAATGTGGATTTTGAATGAGCACAACAAATTTTTTTTGTCATGGTTAAAAAAGACCTTGGTTGGTAGATAAGATGTATCAGATAAATTAAAATGGATAGTGGGTGGTCCATGTTTAAATTTGATAACATGGTCAGGTTATGACATTAATGGCTATACATTTCATATGAAAGCTCAGAACAATAGAAGTGCGGTTAAGAATAGTTGTGTATTAGTGTTTGCAGAAGCAATGCATTTTTTGAGTGCTAAGGACAAAAACCCAATTTCTGCATCAAGTGCATATTATGGAGTGATTGAAGACATATGATAGGTTAATTAATTTAAAATTAAATTTCTTATTTTTAACTGTAAACGGTTTATCGGTAACAATAGTTTCAGACACGATGAATTTGGAATGACACTTGTTAATCTGAATAGATTGGAAGACACAGCTGATTATCTTATAATGGCAATACATGAAAAACAAATTTTCTATGTATTAAATCAATCATATATGCAGTGGGATATTGTTTTACAAGGGAAAAACAATATGTTGGTAAAGAAATACTATATAGACAACAACAAAGAAAAATGGATATGACATCATATACAGATTCTAGTAGTCTTGACAGATTGTCAAGATATTCAAATTTGTTGTAGGGTCATTATGAGTTTCCTAT
Organism: Viscum album; assembly: GCA_963277665.1. Lineage (NCBI taxonomy): Eukaryota > Viridiplantae > Streptophyta > Magnoliopsida > Santalales > Viscaceae > Viscum > Viscum album. The sequence goes on along the minus strand of OY728158.1, from coordinate 1,190,457,960 downwards.
GAAAGATCATGTTTGTGGACATGCAATAAGTGTGGGGATTATGAAAACTGATATCATTGAGCTTGTTAGTAGAGATAAGTTGGGAATCAATGTGGTGAAATTTTTTTCCATGTAAGTCTAAACATCTTTTCCCTGCAATATATTTATTAAAAATGTATACTTATGTCTATTTTGTATTAGGTATCTTTATAAAATTTGTTAGAGGAATGAGCTGACAGATGTATATGGATTCATGTACCCGCAATTGATTTCCCCTGAAGCATGTGAATTGGATGAGGAACAAAGAATGCTTTATATTACTGAAAGACTTGAAAAGAATATAGTCACACAATGTTGGATGATTCCTTTTTGTGAGAGGTATGAAACACATATCTCTCAAAGAGTTCATTATCTTTTAACATAAAAAACCACTGACCTTAAATTTTATTTTATCAGTGATAATTGGATGTTATGGGTTTTTTCCCAAGGGAGAAAGCACTTTATTGGATACGCTCTGTCCATGATGATGTGTGGGAATGTTATAAGAATATATTGGAAAAGTAAGTTTCAATTTATCAATAGTTTTATATATTATAATGAATTTTAAATTTACCCCATTTGTATTATTTTCTATCAGGTCATGGGCCTACTTTTGAAAAAACACAAAGAAAAGGAGTGAAAAGATCAAATATGTAAATGCAAAGGTAAATATCCATTTATAATTTTTAATTTTTGATTTGTTACATAAAAATAATATATTTAATTTTCACTCATTCAAACATAATTGTCATGAACAACAAGGAATCATCGAATGCGGGTATTATATATTAAGATTTATGTATGAAATAACAAAAATTGGGATAGTTGTGAATTTTGACCTGGTAAGATTTCTTCTTAAAAATTTCCATAATATTTTAATTTGATTTATTCATTATACTTGTTAACTACTATCCTTTTCATTTATAGATTTTTTATGACCCTCAACCCTATACTATTGAAGACATCAGACAATTACAAGTGGAGTGGTAAAATTATTTTACAGGTTTGATTGAATTTTAGTTGTTTGAAATGTAAAATGTAATTTTGAATATTGTCGTTGTAATTGTGTATTTGGTAGTCGTTTAGGTTGGATTTAATTTTTTTTGAAGTTGACCGTGTATGTTTTGAATGTTATATATGTGAATGTTTAATTTTTCTCTACTTCTTGTTTTGGTCTACTTATGATGGTTCTTTTGATATGGATTCTAGTCTGGGGGGAGGGGTTCCAATGGTGTGGGGGGTGTTCAGTGGGGTGGGGGTGTCCAGGGGTCTGGGAGGGCAGTCCGGTGGGGAGGGGGGTCCTGGGTGTCCATTAGAGTGGGGGCGGGGGAGTCTAGGGGTGGGAGCATTTCTAGGCGGGTGGAAGGGCTGTCCAAGGGAGTGGGAGGCTGTCCAGGGGGTGTCTAGGGGTGTCTTGTGGGGTGAGGGGGGTTTCTAGGTGTGGGGGGATATCTAGGGGGGTCCAGGATGTCCAAGGGGATGGGGGGGGATGTCCAGGGGTGTGGTGGGGGATCTCTAGTGGGTTGAGGGGGTTCTGGTCTGTTTTTGGTAACTTTTTGGTCTGTTTCAAGGGTGTGGGAGGGCTATACAGGGATGTGGGATTGTTGTCTCGGGGGTGGGGTGGTCTATAGGACAGTGGGGGGATGTACAAGGGGTGGTGGTGATGTCCAGGGGTGTGGGGGGGGGGGGGGAGTGTCCAAGGGTGTGGTGGGGCCAGTCTAGTTGGGTGAGGGGGTTCTGGTTTGTTTTTGGTAACTTTTTGGTCTGTTTCAGGGGTGTGGGAAGGATGTCCAGGAGTGTGGAAGTGAAGTCCAGGGCGTGGGGGTATACATGGGGGTGGGGGGGGGGTTGTCCAGGGGTGTTTGGGGCTGTCCAGGGGGTCGGGGCAGTCTAGGGGTGTGGTGGGGGATCCAATGGGGTGGGGGAGAGCTGTCCAGGGTGTGGGGGTATACGTGAGGGTGGGGGGGTTGTCCCGGGCGTGTTTGGGGCTATCCAGGGGGTTGGGGGGCAGTCCAAGGGTGTGGTGGGGACAGTCAAGTGGGGTGCGGGGGTGAGGGGGTGTTGTTCAGGAGGGTGGGGGGGGGGGGTTGTCCCGGGGTGTTTGGGGATGTCCAGGGGGTTGGGGGGCAGTCCAGGGGTGTGGTGGGGGCTGTCATGTGGGGTGAGGGTGGTGTTCAGGGGGTGGTGGGAGTCCAATGGGGGGGGGGGGGGGGGGTTGTCCCGGGGTGTTTGGGGCTGTCCCGAGGTGTTTGGGGCAATCCAGGGGGTCAGGGGGCAGTACCGGGGTGTGGTGGGGGCTGTCAAGTGGGGTAAGTTTTATATGTTATCAATGTAAATGCTTAATTTTTCTTTAGTTCTTGTTTTGATATACTTTTGTTTTTGTGGTACAAATTCTTGATTTGGTTTCTAGTTGTTTCTGGGGGAGAGCAGAGGACTGCATTCGATTTTTTTTATGAAAAATTGTCTTCCACGTCGGTTATTTTATAACCGACGTGATAAAGAAATCGAGAAGGGTTTATCATGTCGGTTGTTTTAATAACCGACATGATAAAAACCTGTGCAATGGTTTATCACGTCGGTTATTTAAGAAACGACATGATAAAAGGGCTGGGAAACTTTTTATCACGTCGGTTATTGAATAACTGACTTGAACCCCCCCCCCCCAGACTGGATTAGCACATCGGTTATTATATAACCGACGTGACAAACCATTTCCCAGGGGATTATCACGTCGGTTATTTAATAACCGATGTGATAAACATCCCCTGCACTGGTTATAACGTCGGTTATTATATAACCGACGTGATAAACACCGCGATGTTATGTTTTTTACGCCGGTTTTTAAATAACCGATGTAAAAACATTATTTATAACGTCGTCCGTATTAACGTTGGCTAAATACCGACGTAAAAAATGAAAAATAATCGATGTAAATTACGTTTTTTGCACTAGTTATATCTCCAAGACTACTTTTCATACAAGATACGGGCACTATGAATTAATAGCAATGCCTTTCTGACTCACTAATGCTCTAGAAATCTTTTTGGAATTGCTGAATAGAGTCTTTAGAGATTACCCCAAACAATTTCTAGTAGTCATTATAGATTATATTTTAATATACTCCAAAACTAAGGAGGATCACAAAGAGCATCTAAGAACTGTACTAGAGACCTTTCAAAAGGAGAACCTCTATGAAAAATACAACAAGTGTGAGTTCTAGTTGAAGGAGGTCTCATTATTGGGTCATATCATCACAAGAAATGTGATATTTGTGGATCCCTCCAAGACAACTGAAATTGAGGGATGGTCGAGGCCAACATCGGTAATGGATATCCATAGCTTCTTGGGTTTAGCTGGATATTATCGCCAAAGTGTAATAAATTTCTCACGATTTTCCAACCCTCTAACCGAGTTAACTCGTGAGTAAAGATTTCTTGGAGTGATGAATGTGAAAATGATTCAAGGAGTTGAAAAGGAGGCTTATCACTACACTCATGCTCAAATTACCCACAAGTGGAGAAGTTTTTGTGGTATTTAGTGATGTTTCGAAGAAGGTCCTAGGTTGTTTCTTGATGCATAATGATAAATTGGTGGCCTATGCATCAAGGCAGCTAAAAATCCATGAGAGAAACTATCCCACACATGATCTGGAGTTCACAACTGTGATCTTTGCATTGAAAAATTGGCCACATTATTTATATGGAGAGAACTATGAGATATATACTGATCACGAGAGCCTCTAGTATATATTCATAGAAAAAAAAATATTAATATGCACCAAAGAAAATGGATAGAGCTCATTAAGGATTATGACTACTCAATCCACTACCATCTGGGTAAGGAAAACAAGGTGCTGATTCTCTAAGTAGAAAGGATCCAACATATTTATATATGATGCAAATTGAAAAGGATCCAATCTTCATTGATTTTAAAGGATGTACATTGAAATAATTGAGGGAGGAACATCATCAATCCTTTCTCAAATGATTTCTCAACCATCTCTCATGGAGAAAATAAAGGATGCTCAAAGAAAGGATATAGAAAGTCTAAAAAGGGTGGAAGCTATCAAAAATGGGAAATCCTCAGAGTTCACGGTTGAAAATGATGGAATTGTGAGATTTGGGTCAAGATTATGTGTACCATCTGATCTAGAGAAAAAGAAGAAGCTTCTAAATGACGCACATAACTAAACCTTCCCTATTCACCTGAGGAGCACAAAGATGTATTGAGATCTTTGAGAAAACCTTTAGTGGGACAATATGAAAAGGGAGATTTATGAATATAAATTATTGTACCTTGTATGTCAACAAGAGAACGCTGAGAAGAAAAATCAAAGGGGATGATGCAACCACTACCCATACCAACATGGAAGTGGGACAACATTACCATGGACTTTGTCATGGGACTTACAAGGACATCCAGATGAAACAATGTTATATGGGTTGTTATGGATCATCTTATGAAGACAGCTCACTTTATCATGATTCGAGAGGACATCTCATTATATCAACATACAAAGATTTAAATCACAGAAGTGTTAAGGCTGCATGGAGTACAACTATCTATTATATCCAATTGTCATCCTAGATTCACCTCGACATTCTAGAAAAATCTCCAATATTCTCTAAGCAATAAATTGAACTTCAGTACGATCTATCATCCTAAAACTGATGAACAATCAGAGTGAACTATTTAGACACTAGAATATATGTTAAGATATTATTCTATGGACTTCAAATGAGGATGGGACTAACATATTCCACTGGTTGAATTATCTTACAATAACAGTTTCCACTCAAGCATCTAAATGGCACCATATGAAGACCTTTATGGGAAAAGCTGCAGAACACTGATGTGTTCATATAAATTCGGTGACTGTAAGCTACTGGGACTTGAAATGGTCAAATAAATGATGGAGAATGTAACGTTCCGGTTCCGGAAGCCACCCAGAGGGCACCCAGTACCCGGTTGGTCACATAGCCTCAAGAGAAACAATAAACAAAACATACAATAGGAGAAAAGCTAAACTATCAATACACATGTAAACAGAGGAAGGATAAAACAATAAACAACCATAGAAAAAATATATATATAAATGATGCATGATACATATATCTAGGAAAGCATCCAAACAAGTCACAATGCTGGAAATACAAACAGTATTGAAAACAAGTACAAAAGAAATATAAAAGGCTCCTCATCATCACAAGACTCGGCTTGGTCCCATGCTCTCCTGCTCCAAATTTAATCAAGTACATAAAGTCGAAAGGCGCTTTCCCTTGTCTATACCTTCAACAATATAATTTGTTTAGGCCCAAAAGCATGACCCAAATAGGGTGTGAGACTAAATCCCAGTAGGCAATCACCTTATGATCTGTACCTAACATTCAATGGGTATATGACTGCTAAATTATAGTAAACCATAAACAATAAGCAGCAACTAGGATGGTACATAGTAGTAAAAAACCACAGATTAGAAATCAATAGAGAATAAAAAACTAGCCACAACAGGAATCACTTTGGAAAGTACTCACAGACATCCCCTCTGGTCATATCCAAGAAGTACCAACAACCCTCTGAGCAGTACACTCAGCCTAACCCCTCTGGTTTGGTCATACGAAATTATAAGACTCTCTGAGGAAGCACTCTTAGTCAATTACCCTTATAGTCTATGGTAGTCAGGGACTCTATGAGGTGGATCACACGGTCTAATACCCATAGCCCCAAGGTCCAGAGACTCTCTGAGGAAGCTCACTCAGTCAATTCCTCTTATATCCTCAGGTCTATCACAGACTCTCTGAGGAAGCTCACACGGTCAATTCCTCATATATCCTAGAATGGTTTAAGGAAATTAAAACAAACAAAGACTCTCTAAGGAAGCTCACTCGGTCTATCCCCTTATAGTATATAAAGCTTATGACTCTCTGAGGAAGCTCACTCGGTCTTCCCTCCTGTAGTATATAATATCCAAGACTCTCTAGGAAGCTCACTCAGTCTATCCCCTATAGACTACAAAGTCCCAGACTCTCTGAGGAAGCTCACTCAGTCGATCCCCTTATAGTCTATAGCACCATGTTCTCTCAGCCCCGTTCTAGTCAGTGCATAATAATTCTATAAGGCAAAAAAACCTATAGAGCAACTTGGATAACCAGTCTACAACATAACAGGCAATGTCAGGGAACATAAATCTATCCTACGGTCATAAGGCATGGAAAATAGGTATAATGGCCCATAGGCTGAATAAGACCAAATGGTCCTAAACAGAACAAGGCATAAAAAATCATCCAAGCACAAAAATTATCCTCATTCACAGCCAAATTAACTCTACACAAGCATACAAGAAAGGTAGAAAAAACAATAGGGGAAAAACATTAAACACGTAATACCCCATTCAAGGGTATTGGTGGAATTTACACATAAAACTCAAAGACTTCAAACAGAAAGGCACAAACCACCTACATTAATACTAGGAGATAAATATACTTGTACCACGAGGCCTGAATCTCCTTATAATTTGTAGATCAATGAAAAAGCACAAAACATTCAACCAATGGTAACATGCAAAAGAAGAATACTTGGAAAACAAAGCACTAGGAGAAGGAAGGGCTTACCAGTGTGGTTCCAACACAATTGACGGTGTTTGATTCAGAGAATGGACGAATGATCAGGGGCTCGGAGAAGATCCATGGTCGTACCCTTGCTCTAGGTCAAAGAAGCTGGAGAAGAAGACGTTTCTCAGGTTAAGATGTGACCCCAGTCCATTTAATGAAAAAAAGAAAGTACATGGGGTGTACTTTTGGAGTACACGGTGTGTACTAGGATTTTCTGTCATCCTCTTTAAGCGACCTCTACATCACCCCTACACAGCCGTGTGTGTGGCCATTACACAGCCAGCACACGGCCTGGAGAAGCATCAAAGTACACAACATGTACTTATAAAGTACACGATGTGTACTTCAATAATTTCCAGAAACTCCTCTTTTCTCCAAAACTCCAGAAAAAGGAAAACATACCTAAAAAGAAGGTCTGAGTTCTTACAAACTTCCCCCCTTAAAGAATTTTGTCCCCGAATATCCCTAGCGAGGCATAGAAGAGGAAAACCCGAACAGATCCTGCCACTGAGATCATACGTCGACCTCCCTCTCCCATGTCTCATCCTATACTCGCCCGTGATGCCATTACACCCATACCAGAGGAACAGACCAACCACGGATAACCTTCGTACTGTGATCGAAAATCCCAATAGGATTCCCCTTAAATAATTCATCTAATTCAAGCTCAACCTCCTCTGGTTTAAGGACCTGAGACATGTCTGAAAAGTAATATTGGAGCTGAGAAACGTGGATGACGTCGTGCATAGCCCGATACCTCTGAGGTAACTACAACCGATAGGCAACCGACCCAACTCTCTCCAACACCTCAAACGGACCGACGCACTATGGTGAAAGATTGACCTATCTCTAAATCCTCTTGTGTCCCAACCTTGGTGCGACATGTAGGAAAACCTGATCCCCATCCTCAAACTCTAGAGGTCATCTCCGCTGATCAGCATAAGACTTCTATCGAGACTGTGCTGTAGACATCCACTTCAGAATCAACTTTATCTGCTCAGAGGTCTCCTGAACATGATGATGTCCCTACAAAGATGCCTCTCCTACCTCCACCCATCATAAAGGTGATCAGCATGGCCTAACATACAAATCCTCTTAAGGTGACATCTGAGTAGTCGCCTGAAAACTGTTTTTGTAGGCGAACTCTCCAAGAGGTATATGCCTATCCCAAGAACCTCCAAAGTCCAGAATGAATGCTCTGAGCATATCCTCAAGTACCTGAATCATATGCTCAGACTGGCCATATGTCTAGGGATGGAATGTTGTACTTATAATTACCTGTGTACCCAAAGCCTTCTGAAGCCCCTGCCAGAACCGAGAAGTAAAACGTGAATCCCTGTCTGAAACGATGGAGTGCAGAACTCCATGAAGACATAAAATATCTTGGATTTACAACCATGAAATCTCATCAACAATGAAGTTATCCTTGATCGGTAAGAAGTGGGAACCCTTTATGAGTTTTTCAACGACAACCCATACTGTATCATTCCCCCGAGGAGACCTCGGCAACCCTGTCACGAAATCCATCACGACATCGTTCCACTTCCACTCCAAAATGGGTATTTTTTTAAAAAGACATGATGGTCAATGATGCTAAGCTTTCACCTATTGACAAGTGAAACACATCATGAAAAAACCATAAACATATCTCTTTATACCTGGACACCAATACTGGTGGTGTAGATCACAAAACATCTTGGTGACGCCAGGATTGACTGCCCAAACCGAGGAATGAAAATCACACATCAGCTCCCCGCGTATGTCTGTGGGAACCCATACGCATCCCTGGAAATGAATGATCTAATCCTCACCCACTGTCCATCCAAGAAGAGTGTCCCCCCCTGACACACTCTCGCACATGACAAGGCCTTCCGAGTATGATAGCTGCCTCATTCGTACCCGATCAAGATGTGTAGAGGTAACAACTACAGAAGATAGAAACATCTAACAATGACTATCATGCACCTCCAAATGAATCTCAGAGAACATCTCCACAAGATGACACTCACTAATGGACTCCTAAACTGCTTGAATCTATGTTTCAGCCACTGCGTTGCCTTTCCCAGGTGTATAGGCAAGCTTAAAGTCAAAGGGCTGAAGGTACTCAACCCACCTGCACTATCACAAATTCAGATCATGCTGATTGAAGATGTAATTGAGACTCATGTGGTTGGTAAACACCCCAAAGTGATCTCCCAGAAGATAATTTCTCCCACAAAAAAAAGCATGAACAACCGTTTCCAACTCCAGATCATGCATCGGGTAATTCCTCTTGTGTGGCCTCAACTACCGAGACCCGTACAGAACGACTCCATATCTCTGCATAAGAACGGCTCCTAGCCCGATACCTGAGGCAACACAGTAGATAGTGTATCCCATTCCAGGCTCTAGAAAGACTAGTATCGATGTTGACGGCAACCTCCATTTCAGATCTGAAATGCTGACTCACAAGAATCTGACCATAAGAACATTGCCCCTTTCTTGGTCAGACCTGTAAGTGGTGCTGCTAGGAGTGAAAAGTCCTATATGAAATGCCTTTAGTATCCAGCCAGCCCTAGATTACTCCGCACCTCAAAGACATTCGTCGGATGCTCCCAGGAAACTACTGGTCCCACTTTCTCTAGGTCTACCGATACTCCTTCCTCTGAGATGACATGACCCAAGTAGTGAATTTGATCCTTCTAAAAGTGGCATTTCGAGAGCTTAGCATATAAATGATGTTCTCTCAGTGTACTTAAAACGATCTCAAGATGGGTATCATGGTCGTGTCCAGTGTGAGAGTACACCAAGATGTCATCCATGAAAACCACTATGAAGGAATCCAAGTATGGATGGAACACTCGGTTCATCTGTGCCATGAAAACTACGGGCGCATTAGTGAAACTGAACGACATAACTATATAATCGTATAGACCATACCTACTCTGAAGAGCTGTAATAGGTATGTCAGATGGTCTAACGCGCAACTGATGATAACCAGATTTCAAGTCAATCTTCAAGAACACTCGAACTCCTCGAAGCTGATGAAAGAGATCATCGATCCTCAGCAAGGGATACTGGTTCTTGACCGTCAACTAGTTCAACTTCCGATAGTCCACACAAAGCCTAAGGGTACCGTCTTCCTTCTTCGTAAACAGGATAGGCAAACCCCAAGGAGGAGTATTGGGTCAGATGAAACCCTTTACCTGCAACTCCTCCATCTTCTTCTTGAGCTCCTGCAACTCTAGTGTATCCATCCTATAAGGAGGGATGGACATCAGTGTTGCTCCTAGCATGAGCTCTGTTGAGAAGTCTAACTCACGTTCCAGAGGCAAACCTGAAAAGTCCTCTTGAAAGACATCTCTGAAACGATCCACCACTGGATGAATGTATAACCGTTAAGTTCCCTTGTAGAGACCCTTACTTGACGTACATAGAAACTACATTACATTTGAAAAATACTTAATACATAACAAAAATAGACACCAAATAATCGTAATAGTTTAGTGTCTTTGGAAACATAGAACATAATCTTATAATCATGGTGAAAGATATTTAACATCTCCTGTAAAGATCTTCCGCTTTTTTTCTTACCTAAAACCTTTCTTTATATCCTGGGGAAAAGAAATCATAAAAAGGGTGAGCATAAATTCTCTATAAGGGTAAACATAGAGAACATAAAACAATCCATAAACATTTGAATGCAAAAACTTGAACATAAAATCTAAACGTCAAAATCTTGAGCAAAGACATAAATGTTGGAAGTATGTAAGAAATATATCATAAAGAAACAACAACCATGATAAAATAGCATGGTAATAAAACATGTAATTGTGGGAAACCATTAAGCACATGATATGATTTCCGTAGTAGCCAAGGCATTGCTTCTAAGACCATCTTAGTGGACAAAGTCCATTTCTGAATCGAGTTCACTCTGCGTTCTAGTCCTGTATTACTAAACCGTATTAACATACAATTCCAACCATGTCTATCTCATGAGTTATAAATCATTAACTAATGCATTGGAGGGAGATATAGGTCCCACCCATATCATAATGAAATAATTATTACTTGTGCCAGAAAATAAACATAAATCATTCATCATAACCCAATGAATAAAATGGGTTTCATAAACATCATCACATCATAAAATAATTAATATAAAACAAATGGATATAATTTCATCATAAGAAAAGTGAAACCATGTAAATCATAGAGAAATTATACTTGAAACATACACAAATGAAATAATGTCATCTTAGATGGAAAATAGTTTTGACAAAACACTTGAAATGAATTCTTGAGGAAAATATCCTTTTTTCTTCAGAATTAATTTCTTTTCAAAAAATGCCATGAAATTTAAAAAAAAAGTATTTTGTTGAAAATATTCATGAAATACTATGGATTAATATTCATTAAAATAAGGCTTCATGAAACCGTAAAAATATGTTCATGCTGTATAAGTCAAAAAAACCATTCTTCTTGAACTGTTGTCAGAAAAGTCAAAAAGTACCTCGTATGGTAAACAAAAAAAAGTTACCTTACATACCACAATGTAAAATTAAATATGGGTAAAAATGGATTTAAATATACATGGAATAATATTAAACACTTTATGAATACATTTTAATGGACATGGATGAAAAATATAACCCCAGTAAATACTTACGAATAAGAAATCTTGGATAAAAATGAGATTGCAAAATTATCCCTTACCTTATGTCTGATATGCTTAGTATGTATCCGAACCTCCTGTATAATGATTTAAATAATGTCATTTAATTATTATGGAATCATATTCATTGTTATGATATCATATATGGTTCACTTACGACTTTATATTACTCGTTCTTTTGTAAATTCCATGTTAAAGAAGTGTTTTGGGTAAAATCATTTCATTTATCATACGTGTTTCAATTTATTGTTCTTGATATATCCTGATTTACATAATTACATAATTTAAAACATGATTTATATATAATATATGATCAGTATATAAATATATATGATAGATTGATAAATGAATGAAATACACCATTCATGGAGACGGTAGGTCGTAGGTACGCATGAACGCTGTTTTCGTTTCCTTATTGAGTTGAATGGAATTAGGTAAATGAAACATATATGTACATAAATATAGTATCATTATTATTTAATATATTTCATGATTATTTATTACATATATATTTTATAATCATACTTGAATGGTTAATCATGGAAAATGAATCTCATCACCTTCGTGGAGACGGTAGTCCGTACGTTCGCACGAGCGATGATATCGTTCTCATAGTTATTGAATAGAATTGAAGTGAATGATATAATATATCCGAATCAGTATGATGTTATAATAACCATATATAGTTATTCTTTACACCATTATACCCATCCAAGTAAGGTGGTGGTGGAAAAACTGATTACACCACAGTGTGGAGACGGTATTTCGTACGTACGCATGCGCGGTGATTTCATTTCTCATAGGATGGATAGAAGGTGAAATGCGGTTGTTTAATATTTATAATATCATATAAGTATATTATTGATACTTATTTTATTACTTTATAATGAAACAACTAAATAATAATAAGTTGAATAAGAAAGAAACTTGAAAGAATCGGTAGAAGTGATTACCTCTTCTTCGATTAGCCTCCTTTAAACGTCCTCTTAAGGGACTAGAGTTGGTATTTTGAGAAGCAAAAAAGCTCAATAATATAACTTGGAAAGTTTATAAGATTAATGTTCAGGGTTTGGACGATATTGAAGGCTAAATGTTGTGTAAAGAGAAGAGGGATGAGGTGCCCTTTTATAAGGGAGGAGAGGGGCACATTTGGAAACCTCTAAAATATTAATTTATAATAAACCTAAACCCAACATAAAAACATAAAAAGTGACTCATATTTGGATATTACATATTATAGGGTTGTAATCGCATCAACCAATTGAATTTAGACATGTTTTGATTTAATTTTAAACGTTATCAGTTTGATTTATCCTTATTTAAACTATTTAATTTTATTTGTGGTAATAATGTGATAAATTTTATATGGTTATAAATACTTACTTATGTGTTCTTAATTATAAATAATTTGATATTTTATGAACTTTTATATCATATAAATTTTAATTTGTAATATTTAAAATATTTTTGTGATTTTTAAACAATTTAATAATATAAAATATTAATAGTGTCAATTTTGACACAATTAATTTATTTGAATTTAAATAAAATCCAATCCGAAGATATGTCTGAACCAAAATATTTAATTGATTCATAACATGTCATATGTCTCCATAAAATTATTATATCACATTAAATAGTTCATATACTATTTATTTTAATATTTTTAAAACCATTTATTTGATATTTCAATCAATAAAATAATCTCAACATCACTATTGTGTCACCTTCAATGATAATTATTTTATCCCTAAAAATTATAAATAAATTCATATAATGTAGATAATTTTATTATCTTTCTAGAGACTATTCATGTTTGAATTTTCATGAAGTTTATCACTAAAGTAAAATTATTATACTTATAAGATTTAAGAGAGTGACATGTTGTCACATTCTTTGGTTTTAATAATAATTAAATTATTTTCATAGTAAAAAGTCCAAAATATGAATCTATTCCAACCCTTAGGTGATATGGGTTGACGTTTAGTCATCCAATAGAGTTTTTTCAGTTTTTAGGGTAATTTTATAATCTTATTTTTACCCTTAATTACCTAATTTACCTTCAACTGTAGCAAATAAAAATTACCGTAGTTACTATTAATAATATCAAAAAAATAAAAGTAACCTATTAACATAATTTGGACCCACTGAATTCAAATATGGAATCCATTTTTAAAAATTCAAAACACAGAAGTTGCAGTAATTAATTTAAAATTAATCCCATTGTTAAGAAAATGGGTTTTAAAAGTTGAAACATTGCCAAAGATTGAAATGTTTTTACCTATGAATTCAATGTAAAATTAATGGTGATTACATACATTATATTAAATTGTAAAAAATATTCTATTTATACTTTAAAAACATTCAATATTATAATTTAACCATATAAATTATTTCAATGAAAAAAGTTGTTTTTAATTAAAATATAGCGTGTTTTTACTATTCATTAAAATATGAAAGTTATCAGAATAATAAGAAAATTTTATCCAAAGTAAATTTTTATATCTTGATTCCAAAGAAGAATTTTATTTTGTCAAATTGAACTTATAAACATGTGAAAAACCAGATTTAATGTGGGTGCACCATCCAAAGGCAGCAAAACTGCATCTTTTGAAAAATACTTATTTTACCCAAAAAAATTATTTTGTTCATATACCATGTTTTAAAAAATTTGTAAGATGAATAGTAATGTTATAAAATTCAAAATGTAGTTAATAATATTCATAACGGCTAGTTCATAATTTTATAATAATATATCATTGTTTAGTGAAACCCGGTATTTTGTACTACACACGCTATCAAGGAAGGTCACGATTGCGTGTAATGCAAGCTAAGTCAGGGATGCCTGTAGTGCAAGCTCCCTTCGGTGTTGAATATAAAATAATCAAAACTTATTTCATTTATACATTAAACAAAATCTATACTTAATGTTGTGTAGAATAATTCCTACAAAACGAACTTGAAATTGTGTGTAATATGTGCCAAGAATAGTATTGCGTAAACTACAAGCTAATACGGTGTTGTGTATAGTGCAAGATAATTTTGGTGTAGCGTACAAAACAAGACATCAATGAAATTAAAAATAATAATTCTCAAAAAATCTCGGGTTGTTACATTTTACCCCCCATAAAATGAATTTCTCCATCTAAATTCATTGGGGTTATAAATGGTTTGCCACTTGAAAGTTTCTTTCATAGAAACCCACATCGTAAAAAGGAACACTAAATCTTAATTTAAAAAAAAAGTGAAGTATGAAACATAATGGTTACCCAAATTAACTCATCACTGGGTTTCCACATAAGAGAACATAGGTGAAAATATGGATATGGAAGAGTAACCTAACCATCAAGTTCTGATGAAGAGTGGTAGAGAACATGGCTATGAAAAAGCCAACAATCACAAAGACATAAATTTGTGATGATCTAAGGTACCATCTGATTCATCAGATATTAGAGGACTAGGACAATATTTTTGGTTTTCAATATAATTTCCCTAAAGTTGAAAATTTTTAAATAGAAGAAAAAAATTACTTTATTTTGGTACAATCTCACTGTTGTTTGTGCCTTGAACAATTTCCACTTCATCTCTTAAAGAAATGAAGTTGAATTTGTCTTCTGTGAAGTATTAGGGGATCATGTGATAGAATGATTGGTCATTCCATCTATCTCAAACATAAGGTTAGCAAAAGTTATATACATAAGTCCATATATGGTGATATTAATCATATATGGTTCCTAAACTGGACTCATACTTCATCTATCACACCGCTTAATAAAATAAAACTAGTTCCTACTAACCAGGGACATCTTGTAGGACAGTGGTAGGTGATGAAGGCCTGGCGTACTTCAGTTGTGGGTTTGATTCCCGCAACCCTGTCCGACGTGATGGGTTGTCACCCGTCCTGCAGGTTGCCCTTTTTCTAAAACTATACTATCATAACATTTCAGAAATAAAAACCAGAAGTTATAGCCTTAAGAAATACTATATGATGTCCATTCGAACCTTTAGGCTTATCAAAAATACTTATGTCTGATTACTATAAATTTCATCTACCGAGCATGTGAATTCCTTCATTTGTCCCCCATATATCATAGGATATATCTTGTTGTGGGTCATATTCAAAACATGTGAATACCTTAATCATGTATTTTCTTCAAAAATGAATACCCATTGAACTTTAGTGAAAACTTGAATGCTTTCAAAAGTTAACTCTTTCCACATACCAAAATCTCAAAATTTCTATATACTCAAACCATGATATCACTTTGTCCTTATATCAGTCTTGAGCTCATGAATACTATCAAACATTTCATTTTCTCCTTATCCCTTCATTATGCACATATCATCCACTTTCCAAAAATATTACAACCACTTTTCATGGTTACCGATACCATATATTTATTGAAAACCAATACATAGATATTCTAAAATTCCACAATACCATAAATGAGATTCCATGATACTATTTTGAAATCCCATTACATAAACACTTAATCATTACACAACATCATTTTCATACTCAACATCACAAATAGTGATCACATGTGACTTCCCTTTATCCTTTTCCTTAAGATGTTGCTCACATCAATCATCATTAACCCTTAGATTAGGGCATTGATTAGAATAATGCCCAATTTCCTTGCACATGAAGCATTGAAGTGTTGGTGGAGCGTTCTCTATAGACTTTTCTCTATTCACATCATTAGCTACCTTTTTACAATTACTTTGACACTCAACTGCTTGATTACCTTTTTTACCACACTTAAAACCTTTTTTAGTAGCTTTTAGGCAATCTCCACAATGCTTCTTTCCACACTATGAGCATAAATAAACATTCATCTTTTTTTCTCCATTGTTCTAAGATTTCTCCTTGAACTCCATCTTTCATTTTTTGTCAAAACCATGAGATGGATATGTAACACCAACTTCCAGTTCTACCTTGATAGAACAATGCACGATTTCTTCATAGCTACTGAAGTCTCTTATAGCTACTTCCTTCTGAAGAATTGGTTTTAAGCCACTGAAGAATCGATCAACTTTACTTTCAGGTTGGACGATAAAACCAGATGCATATCGTGCAATCCTTGTAAAATATACTTCATATATACCAACATATTCATCATGCTTTTGATTAAGCTCAAGAAACTTCTTTTCCATCTTTGTTCAAAGAATACGAGGGAATTACAAATTGAAAAATATGTTCTTGAACTCATCCCATTCCATTGATTCAATTTCATCTTGGGGCCTTGTATTCTTAATTATCTTCCACCACTGGTCTGGTTCACCTTCTAAATGGTAAACAACCAGAATGACTTTTTCATGTTCTAAATAGCAAATTATGGAAAAGATCTTTTCAATGGTACTGATCCATTGTTCAGCAACAAGTGTATTAGAAGACCCACTGAAAGAAGGTGGACGTTTCCTCATGATGGACTCAATAGAATATTATTCCATTCTCTACTCATTTGGATGTCTAGAATGATTCATAGCTTGTGTAAGTATAGCAATAAGATTTTTTACTCCATCTCCCATAACAATGGTTTGTTCAAGAGGAAAATCATTGTGTTGTCCATTACATTGATCAACACGGTTTCTTCGGGTTCCATCCATAATCTAAAACCCAAAAAGAATAGTGTGACAGGAAAAAATCATGCTCGGGGAAAAAACATAATAAAGGGGGAGCACCTTAAATATCTAACATCATAGGTTTAATTCTAATATCGGTACCTAAATTATAGGACTATAACCTATACATATACATAACCTTAGGGACATCCCTAGACATACCTTAGAAATATCCTTAGGGATCTCACTAATGTTCTCGCATCCAAGATTCCAAAGGTTGACTAAACCATTCCTCTAATACCAACTGTAGAGACCCGTACTTGAAATACATATAAATTACATTAATTTTGCGGAATACTAAATACATAACAAAAAAAACACCCAAGGACCATAATAGTTTAGTGTCTTTGGAAACATGGAACATAATCTTCTAATCATGGTGAAAGATCTTCAACATCTCCCATAAAGATCTTCCACTTTTTTTTTCTTTCCTAAAACCATTCTTCATATCCTAGGGAAAAAAACATAAAAAGGGTGAGCTCAAATTCTCAGTAAGGGTAAACATAGAGAACATAAAACAATCCATAAAAATTTGAATGAAAAAACTTGAACATAAAATCTTAACGTCAAAATCTTGAGCAAAGACATAAATATTGGAAGTGTGTAAGGCATATATCATAAAGAAACATCAATCATGATAAAATAGCATGGGAATAAAACATGTAATTGTTGAAAACCATTAAGCACATGATATGACTTCCATAGTATCCAAGGCATTGCTGCCAAGACCATCTTAGTGGACAAAGTCCCTTTCTAAATCGAGTTCACTCCTCATTCCACTCCTGTATCACTAAACCAAATTAACAAACCATTCGATACATGTATTTCTCATGAGATATAAATCATTACCCAATGCATTGGATGGATATATAGGTTCCATCCATCTCATAATGAAATCATTCTTACTTGTTCCACAAAATAAACATAAATTATTCATCATAACCCAAAGAATAAAATGGGTTTCATAAACATCATCCCATCATAACATAATCCATATAAAACAAATGGATATAATTTCATCATAAGAAAATTGAAACCATGTAAATCATAGTGACATTATACTTTAAACATACACATATAAAATAAAGTCATCTTAGTTGGAAAATAGTTTGAAAAAACACTTGAAATGGATTTTTGAGGAAAATATCCTTTCTTATTCAAAATTATTTTCTTTTCAAAAAATGCTAGGAAATTTTTGTAGAAAATTATTTTTTTGAAAATAGTTATGAAATATTTTTGAGTAAGCTTCATTAAAATAAGGCATTATGAAAACGTAAAATCCATTCATGCCGTATAATTCAAAAAAACATTCATCTTGTACTTTTTCCGGAAAAGTCAAAAAGTACCTCATATGGTAAACAAAAGAAAGATTCCATACATACCACAAATTAAAAGTAAATATAGGTAAAAATGGATTTAAAAATACATGTAATAATATTAAACACTTTATGAAAACATTTTTATGGACATGGATGAAAAATATAACCCTAGTAAATACTTACGAATAAGCAATCTCGGATACAAATGAGATTGCAAAATTATCCATTACCTTATGTATAATATGCTTTGTATGTATCAGAACCTCATGTATAGTGATTTAAATAATTTCATTGAATTATTATAGAATCATATTCATTGTTATGATATCATATATGGTTTACTTATGACTTTATATATTACCCGTTCTTTTGTAAATTCCATGTTAATGCATCATTTTGGATAAAATTGTTTCATTTATCATATGTGTTTTGATTTTTTGTTCTTGATATATCCTGATTTACTTAAATCCAAAATGTAAAACATGATTTATATATAATATATATTCAGTATATAAATATATTTTATAGATAGATAAACGGAATGAAATACATTGTTCATGGAGACGGTAGGTCGTACGTACGCTAGAATGTTGTTTTCGTTTCCTTATTTAATTGAATGGAATTAATTAAATGAAACATATATGTATATAAATCCAGTATAATTATTATGTAATATATTTGATGATTATTTATTACATATACACTTTATAATCATACTTGAATAGTTAATCATGGAAAATGAATCCCATCGCGTTCGTGGAGACGGTAGTCCGTACGTACGCACGAGCGATGATATCGTTCCCATGGTTTTTGAATAGTATTGAAGTGAATTATATAATATATAATAATAATTATGATGTTATAATAACCATATATAGTTATTATTTACACCATTATACCCATCCAAGTATGGTGGTGGTAGAAAAACTGATTACACCACGGCGTGGAGATGGTATTCCGTACGTACGCACGCATGGTGATTTCGTTTTCCATAGGATGGATAGAATGTGAAATGGGGTTTTTTCGTATTTATAATATCCTATCAATGTATTATTTATACTTATTTTATTACTTTACAATGAAACAAATAAAAAATAATAAGTTGAAGAAGAAAAAAACTTGAAAGAATCCGTAAGAGAGATTACATCTTCTTCAACGTGCCTCCTTTAAACTTCCTCTTAAGGGACTAGAGTTGTTCTTTTGAGAAGAAAATAAACTCAAGAATATTACTAGGTAAGTTGAGAAGATTAATGGTCAGGGGTTGTCCGAGATTTAAGGCTCAAATTTGTGTAAAGAGAAGAGGGAGGAGGTGCGCTTTTATAAGGGAGGAGAGGGGAACTTTTTGGAAACCTCTAAAATATTAATTTATAATAAACATAAACCCCGCATAAAAACTTCCAATGTGACTCCAATTCGGATATTAGATAAGATAGGGTTGTAATATCATCAACCAATTAAATTTATACATGTTTTTATTTTATTTAAAACCTTATCATTTTGATATATCCTTATTTAATCTATTTAATTTTATTAGTGGTAATAATGTTATATATTTTATATGGTTATAAATACTTACTTATGTTTCCTTAATTATAAATAATTGTTTATTTTATGACATTTTAGAACATAAAATTTTTAATTTGTAACATTTAAAATTTTTCTGTGATTTTTAAAAAAATTAATAATATAAAATATCAACAGTGTCAATTTAGACACAATTAATTTATTTGAATTTAAATAAAATCCAAAAAGAAAATATGTACGAACCAAAATATTTAATAGATTCATAACATGTAATATTTATATATGAAATTAGTGGATCACATTAAAGAGTTCATATAATATTTATTTTAATATTTTTAAAAAACATTATTTGATATTTCAATCAATAAATTATTTCAACATCACTATTGTGTCACCTTTAATGATAATTCTTTAATCCATAAAAATTCTAAATAAATTCACATGATGTAGATAATTTTATTAGTTTTATGTGTACTATACATGTTATAATTTTCATGATGTTTATCCCTAAATTAAAATTATTATACTTATAAGATTTAAGAGAGTGACATGCTGTCACTTTCTTTGGTTTTAATAATAAATAAATTATTTTCATGGTAAAAAGTCCATAAATTGAATCTATTCCGACCCTTAGGTGATATGGGTCGACTTTCAGTCATCCAATAAATTTTTTTTCAGGTGTTAGGGTAATTTTATAATCTTATTTTGACCCTTAATTACCAAATTTACCTTTAACTGCAGTAAATAAAAATTACGGTAGTTACTATTCATAATATCAAAAAAAATAAAATTAACCTATTAACATAATTTGGACCCACTGAATTAAAATATGGAATCCATTTTTCAAAATTAAAAACACATAATTTGTAGTAATTAATTTAAAATTAATCCTGTTCTTAAGAAAACGGGTTTTAAAAGTTAGAACATTGCCAAAGATTTAAATGTTTTTACCTATGAATTCAATGTAAAATTAATGGTAAGGACATAAATTATATTAAATGGTAAATTTTTTTTATATTTATACATTAAAACCATTCAATATTATAATTTAACCATATAAATTTTTGAGATGAATGAAGTTGTTTTTAATTAAAATATAGCGTGTTTTTACTAATCATTAAAATATGACAGTTATCAGAATAGTAGGAAAAATTTATCCAAAGTAAATTTTTATATCATAATTCCAAAAAATATATATATTTTGTCAATGTGAACTTATAAACATGTCAAAACTAGATTTAAAGTCGGTGTGCCATCAAAAGGCCGCAAAACTGCATTTTTTGAAAAATCCATATTTTACCCGAAAAATTTATTTTGTTGACATACCATGTTTTAGAAAATGTGTAAGATGAATAATAATTTTATAAAATTAAAAATTTAGTTAATAATAATCATAACGGCTAGTTCATAATATTATAATAATATATCATTGTTTAGTGAAACCCGGTATTGCGTACTACACACGCTCTCGAGGAAGGTCGCGATTGCGTGTAATGCAAGCCAAGTCAAGGATTCATTTAGTACAAGCTCCCTTTTCTGTTTTGTATAACATAATCAAAAATTATTTCATTTACACATTAAACAAAATATATTCTTAATGTTGCATAGAATAATTCCGACAAAACAAACTTGAAATTGTGTGTTACATGAGCCAAGAATAGTGTTGCATATACTGCAAGCTAATACGGTGTTGCATATAGCCCAAGATAATTTTGGTGTAGCGTACAACAAAATAGATCAATGAAATTAATAAAGAATAATTCTCATAAAATCTCGGGTTGTTACACCCCTATTCATCCAAATATAAGTTGACAATCTGGGTTGTAACTCCTCCTAGCCCATGATGCTTGGGTCCTACTCGACTTGCCTGTACATCCCACGCACCTCTATAAAGAATAGATCCACCCTCAGGTGATACGAAACTCACCCAGTGGCGATAACAGTCAACGACTTCCTGGAAGAGGACTAGCCAGTCCCATTCCAAAAATGACATCATAACGCATCATCTCTAGGACATAGAGGTCCCATAAAAAGTGAAACCCTGTAACCTCTAGAGGGAGCTCTCTGCATTGATGTATGCTAACCACTATAGTACCCAATGGTGTGTCTAGAGTCAAACTATTAGTAGAGAAAAATATGTAGAGCCCATGGCTCTCCACAACAAAAAATGGAGATAAAGCTATGCGTAGCACCAGTATCAAAAGAGATGAAGATAAAACTGAGGCTACTAAGATCATACCTCGAACTGTAGAAGGTCTGGGATCCTGCTCATGATGGGTCTACTCCACAACGAAAGTTTGGCCTGTACCAAAACCCTGAAACCCAGCCTGACCACTCTGAGCTGATAAACTATGCTGTCACTGGTAGCTGGGTGACTGACCACCACGGCCGCGACCTCCACCTCGGCCCAAACGGCCGAAAGAACTTCAGTTCCCTGACTAGTGAGAAACTGGTGATGCATCTCCAAAACATGGGGTCATAGAAGAACCCATAACACCAGCTATAAGTGAGAATATCTCATAAAAAGACTGAATATGGCCCATCTAGCTGCTTGATCGGCACTCCATAGGGTCTCTCTGGCACTGAGGCCTAGTATGCCCACTCCTCCCTCATTGGTAGCATACTACCTGGCTGCCCAAAGGTACATTCAGCCTACTCTGATCTCCTCGAGCAGAATTCCTATGGCGCTTCCTGCTATCAGTGGGAGGAACACTGACTCTGGATGTCAAACCACCCTGGCTCACTGCTAAAGAATCCCTCAGATTGCGCTCAGTGATCAGCGTCTCGTTGAAAATAGAGGATATCTAAGTCAACCTGAAGATGTTTACCTGGGAACAAATCTCCTACCTGAGACTATCCTCAAACTTCCTAGCCAGGAAAAACTCATCACCTGCTGGAATCAGCATTAAATGATGCAACTCAGTAAATCAATATGAGTACTCCATAACCAAAAGAGTACCCTACTCCAGACTCATAAAGACCCAGGCTCGATCGGCCCTCAAGGTCTCCGAGTTGAAGTAATCGTAGAAGATGCCCCAAAACTCATACCAAGTCATACCCTACTGGCGTCCTGACTATGATATCACCTCCCACCACCTATTGGTAGAGTCTCGGAGCATATAGGTCGCGAGCTTCACCCTCTTCTCTGGAGGTATCTACAGATGCTCGAAAATTGTGAGTGTGGCCTCTATCCATGACTCTGCAGCCTAAGGTCCCCCATCCCCTGAGAAATTAGAAGGATACTGCTGCTAGAAAACCTTCTTCAACTCTACCAACAAAGGGGTAGGAGGAAGCACTCCCTTGAAGGTCTGTATCATCCTCAGAAAAGCTTCCCTAAACTTCACATCGGTGCCTGCACCTGGTATAACCACTGGTGCCAAGGCTGGCACAACAGGAGGATCTGCAGGAAGTCCCTGATCGGTAATATCCAGTGTCTGATCACCGTCTGGAAGCTGAAGTAAAATAGGAGGACGTCTCGGTGGCATAACTCTGAATGTTCAAAAGCACACCTTAGATCAGGATTATCAAATATAGAACACAAGATTACAGGAGGTAGACAGGAGAATGAAACCTTAAAGTTTTATGAAACATGACTACACGACGTGTATAAAAACTACACGACGTGTTCTATAAATCCACTCACATGGGCGTGTACTCCTTCCATAACTAGTCATGTAATGGCCAACCCACATGGCGTGTTTTCCCCACACACGGCATGTACTTGAACTCTTTTCTCATGCCCGAGTCTCCTTACACGGCTAACCCACACGGTCCTCTGAAACCAAGACTACACGACGTTTATGAACACCACATGGCATGTACTAGAAAAGGTCTCAACGACCAGTGTTGTTAGTCACACGACATTTAAAGTAAAATTTTATCCAACCGTGTTGTTAGTCACATGGGTAGACACACGGTCACTACAACATGACATGTACTTACCGTACACTGCGTGTTCCTGAAGACTTTTGACAACCTCGTGTTTCTGCCCGCACAGTCAGTGACATAGTTTAAAAACTACATGGTGTGTATTAATAAATTACACGCCGTGTATTCTGGGTTTTTCCAGGAATTAGCTCAGAAACTGCTCTGAAGCCCAGAATACACAGAAAACAAGAGTTAAGGTGACAAATTCCGATCCTTGAGGGCCCATACTCCCCGCAAATCAAAGCTTGGCATCTTATACAAGTTATAACAGGACAACCATACAATGATCCACAAAATTCTGATCCATGAGGGCTCATAACACCTCAAGAACCAAAGTTTGGAATCCATTTGAGTAATGTACTATACAAACAAATTCTTTATCAAACAGAAGAGATTCTATCAAATCATCTATCACAACAGCATGAATAATCTATACAACGTCTATCACAGCAACATGAAATCTCTAGTGCATCCTAGATGACATGGAAAGAATGCATGGCATGAGAATTCTAACAAGTTCCTATATGATTAATGAGATTTCATACCCTGGAATCATCGGGTTGCGGTAGAAATAGAACTACAATAACAACAAAAATCATGTGAGTCACTCAAGGTGCAATCATATCAACTGTAAAATTGCAAACCAGTAAAATTGCTATAAACGAGGTAGTATGGCTTTTCCCTGTACACAGGTTAGCTACTCCAAGACAAAAATTATTACCAAGTACCTATTCCATCTTATCCCTGGATATAGTCTTCAAATAGTAAGTCAAGAGAAAAGAATTCCACTGCTACTACTTTGTAACGTTCTGGTTTCGAAATCCACCCAAAGGGTGCCCCGTACCTGGTTGGTCACATGGCCTCAAGCGCATTTCCCTGAATGTCAAAGGCTGCCGACTAGTAGTAAGGGCCTTGGGTGTGATGGTGGGGAAACTATTCCCTCATTGGCAGAGTATACAGTGGAAAAGAGAAACAATAAACAACACATACAATAGCGAAAAAGGTAAACAATCCATACATAAGTAAACAACAAAAGGATAAAACAATAAACAACTGGAGAAAACATATATATATATAAATGATGAAAGATACATATGTCTAGGAAAGAATCCAAACAAGTCCCAGTGCTAGAAATACAAACAGTACTAAAAATAAGTACAAAAAAAGATAAATGGCTCCTCAGAATTGCATGCCTCGGCTTGGACGCATGCTCTCCTGCTTCAAATGAAATCAAGTACCTAAAGTTGAGGGGCGCTTGCCCTTCTCTATACCTGCAACAATATAATCTGTTTGGGCCCAAAATCATGACCCAAACAGGGTGTGAAACTAAATCCCAGTAGGCAACCACCCGAAAATTTGTTCCTAACAGTCAGTGATTATATGGCAGGTAAAGTACACTAAACAGTAAATAGTAAGCAGTAACCAGGATAGTACATAGCAGTAAAGAAACCACATATCGACAAGCAACAGAGAAGCAATAGTTAACCACAACAGGAATCACTCTTGAAAGTACTCAAATACATCCTCTTTGGTCCTATCCAAGAAGTGCGAACAACCCTCTAAGAAGTACACTCAGTATAACCCCTATGGTTTGGTAATACGAAATTATAATACTCTCTGAGGAACCACACTTAGTCAATTCCCCTTTATAGTATAGTGTAGTCAGGGACTCTATGAGGTAGATCACATGGTCTAATCCTCATAGCCCCAAGGTCTAGAGACTCGTTGAGGAATCTCACTTGGTCAATTCCTCCTATAGCCTCAGGTCTTTCACAGACTCTCTGCGGAATCTCACTCAGTTAATTCCTCATATAGCCTAGAATGGTTTAATTAAATTTAAACAAACAAAGACTCTCTGAGGAAGTACAATTGATATATCCCTTTATAGTCTATAAAGCTCATGACTCTCTGAGGAAGCTCACTCGGTCTACCCTTCTGTAGTCTATAATATCCAAGACTCTCTGGGAAGCTCACTCAGTCTATCCCCTATAGTCTATAAAGTCCAAGGCTCTCTAAGGAATCTCACTTGGTCTATCCCCTTATAGTTTATAGCATCAGGTTCTCTTGACCTCGTGCTAGTCAGTGCATAATAATGCTATATGGCCAATGTAAACCAACAGAGCTACTTGGCTTTCCAGTCCACAGCATAACAAGCAATTTTAGGGAACATCAATCCATCCTACGGTCACAAGGCATGGAAAACAGGTATAACAGCCAATAAAATGAAAAAGACCAAAAGTTCGTAAATAGAACAAGGCATGGAAAATCTTCCAAGCACAACAATTATCCTCATTCATAGCCAAATTACCTCTACACAAGAATACAATCAAGGAAGGAAAAACAACAGGGGAAAACAATAAACACACAATACCCCCATTGAAGGGTATTGGTGAAATTTTCACATAAAACTCAAAGACTTCGAACGGAAGGGCACAAACCACCTACCTTGATACTAGGATATCGATATACTTGAACCGCGAGGCCTGAATGTCCTTATAACTTCATAGATCTCTGAAAACTCACAAAATGTTCAACCCACGGTAACTTTCAAAAGAAGAGGAATTGGAAAATGAAGCTCTAGGAGAAGGAAGAGCATACCATTGTGGTTCCAATGAAATCTATAGTGGTCGATTTGGAGAACAGACAGGGGATCAGGGCTCGGAGAAGATCCTTGGTTGTACCCTCACTCTCATTCGAAGAAGTTAGAGAAGAAGATGTTTCTGGGGTTAAGATGCAACCCCGGTCTGTTTGATGAGAAAAAGAAAGTATACGATGTGTAATTTTGGAGTACACGATGTGTACTTTTGGAGTACACAGTGTGTACTAGGCTTTTCTGTCCTCCACTTTAAAAGGCCTCCACATCACCCCTACATGGCCATCTGTGTGTCCATGACATGGCCAACACACGGACTTGAGCAGCATCAAAGTACATGGCATGTGATTGAATAATTTCCAAAAACTCCTATTTTATCAAAAACTTCAGAAAAAGGAAAACATACTAGAAAATAAGGTCCAGGTTTTTAAAGAGAAGGTGAAAACCATTCAGTAGAATATTAAGGAAGATCAAATTCAATAGAATAGTTATGCAGATAACCATCTACGAGACCTCAAATTCAAATTTGGAGACATGATATTTCTATGCAAATCTTTGTGGAAGAAGGTTATGCATTTTAGAATAAAAGGGAATTTATGTAAAAGGTACATCAACCCCTTTGATATTCTTGATCGTGTCGGGGTTGTGACCTATTTAATAACACTTCTACCCACCATGGACAAATTACATGTTGTATTTCATGTATCCCTCTTAAATAAGTACATACCAGAACATTCACATGAACTCTCTTTAGAGGTAATGCAATTAGAGGATGATCTTTCTTACGATGAGGAACTAGTTAAGGTCTTAGATCGTAGAGAAAATTTTTTACGAAATAAGACAATGCCCCACATCAAGGTGTTGTGTAAAAACCACAAGTTTGAAGAAGAAACATGGGAGTCAGAGGAAGTGATGATGTAGAGTTAACCACATCTATTTTAGTGTGGGAAAAGGAAATTTCGAGGGTGAAATTTCTTAAGGTGGAAATATTATAACGACCCTAACTTTTAATAATGGAAATTCCTCTTGATCTAATGTATTATTATGTGAAATTGTTATATAACATATGCACTTCTTTGTTTTTATTATTTGGTATTTTTTAAATACTATTAATAATTGTGACCACTGCAAATATATTTGTTGAACAGTGATCACATGATTAGTATAAATATAGGGTCCACCAAATCCAATTTACTCAGACAAAGGAAGTGATGCCCTCATCTAGTATACTTTCCCCTTACGAAGCCCATTATTCAGATATCGGAAAGGAGGTGGCATAATTGGGCTTCACTCTTGACCAAAAAAAGCTGAGATTGAATATGTTAAGCTTAAGTGGAACCCTATGGGGGCAGTGGAAGTTGATAGAGATTACCACCCAGACATTTTTATCTGAGCCACCCCAGGAGTCTGTCAGCATTGCGCACCTTAACCTAAGGTATTATACCTGTGTTTTAAAGGGTTATGTTACAAGACCATAGCACAATGATTATGTGCATTATTTTTGTATATAATAAAGAATATAGATTAATTTTTTATAGTTACTTTGTAATAGTTTTTTTAACGCAGAAATAATATTTTTACTTAATATTCAATTATGAAATCTATTTTGGTGAATTTATAGATTTTTGAAATAAATATTATTTTAATAAAATATTATTATTATTAAATTAATTTTTATTAAGTATAAATGATCATATATTTTTATGAATACAATTGTAATTTTTATTAAGGTTTGAAACCTGTTTTTGTCAAAACCCATGAATTTTCAATAAATGTTGGTTTTTATTTTAAAAGTGAAAATTAACATATTTGGAAATTATTTTGATAAAATTAATATTAATTTTTGAATCAGGATATTGAAATTATCCGATGGTGAATTTTTTCATAATTGTTTGAGGTTGTCGATTTTTTTAGTTAAAATTAAATACCGTTTAAAATTGTAATATGTTTTATGACATCATAATGACCCAATAGTGATGTAATAAAATACTATAAACAGTTTTTTCAGACAATATATATTTTATCATTAAAATAATATGATTTTAGGTTTGTATTATTTATTTTACAAAGCCTTAGTGGACACTCCAAGACTTAAAAACATTTTAACATTTTAAATTGATTTCCTTGATGGCGTGAATCACCTCCACATAAGAAACCCTATTATTTTCATAAGTTAAGACATTGGCCTTATAAAATATTGTTTTACACTCCCCTTTGGCAAAAAACATGGGCTAGTTTGGGGTTTGGATTAGTTTAATGTGTTGTGACCCAAACCTAAATAATAAAGAAATCTCTGTCCCTTCATATATAAACCCACCCAATCTCCCACTTTCTCTTCACTCTAAGCCTTTGGAGTTCGTCCCACCACTGACATCTTCTCTCTCTAATCATCCCAAGTCACCCCAAGAACCCAATAAGCATCTCTCAAGCCTCTACTAATCCTTTGGGATCGCACTTCCAAGTAAGGGATTCCTTCATTTCTCATTTTATCCAAGTTTCTTAATATTATTATGACCTTTTATTTTCAATTACAAATGTTGGGGTATGATTTCACACCTCTCCCATACTTCCATTTTTATGTTTGAATGATGAGATACCCATTTTATTTCTCATTAATGTATCCCATGTACACCCATTACAATGCAGAAATTTCGTAAGGAGTTTCTCTCTCCTCATTTACATTCATGCAATTCTTTTGTATCATGAATCTAAATTCCACTATAATTGTTGGCAGATGTATCTATATGATCCCCTTAATTTCCATTTCATGTACATATTATGAGACACCCCTCCTTATATAATCAACCATTTTTATGAATTTTAATGTCACATCGTTATGCTACTGAAATTGCACCACGATTTTCCAAGCCAAAGTCATTGTGTAGTGAATATCGTGCCCATTTCTCTATCAAGGGTATTCAAATTTTTGAAAATTTACTTATAGTTTATAGATTTTAATGTATGTATTCCACATTACTTCATAGTGTAATAAATTATGATGTTGAATTACTCCTTGATGTATGATCCATGTGGCTCACTAATGCATGAAATGAAATGTTTAAGAAGGGTGGGCCATGATAATGCTCCCATGCATTGGGTAAAGTATAGTATCATGATATGTCATGTGAAATGAGTGTTGAATCATAATAATTAAATTGAAATGAGGGTTTACTCCTGCTTCATGTGCAATGAGGGTTTACTCATGCTCCTTGTGCAATGAGCCTTGGATCATGCTAATATCATGTTAAATGCTATTTCCACATCTCCATGTTATGATTATCATGATTTATTGTGACATTATGTTCATGTTTCTCTTGTTCTCCATTGATATGCCTATTTTCTAACATGTATTGTATTCCTCGTGTTATTACATATTTATCCCCTTAATGGGATTTATAGCTCACCCCTTTCTTATGTATGTCCTCAGGTTATCCCATGAAATGTTAAGTATGAAAAAATGGCATTGTCATGTTAAGGAATTTTTAAATAAAGATGTTGTATTTATTGTGTTAGGTTGTTATGTAATGATAATAATCCCCAAATAAACTATATGTCTTGATATTCTATGTTGTATAACGTGAGGTTTCATGTAATAAATCATGTTTAAGTGTGAAATAAAAGAAGGGTTGTTATACCCAAGGATGTGAAACACGTTTCCTAAAAACCATTCCATCATAAACATAAACATTTGAAATAATTAATCTGAATATTATCGTTGGATCATATAATCAATAATTCATATGTACCATTAACAGAAGTCTCATTTGATGGAAAATGGTTTTGATCTATCATTTAATACTTTTATTGAGGAAACTTTCATTTAAAATTTAAAAACGCATTTTAAAAGATTTATTTAAAATAATATAAATTGAAAATAAATATTAAAACATATAAAGGAAGCTATAAATAAATAATGGTCGTTACTATTGAAAGTTTCATTCAACCCATAGACATTAAAATGACGGCCCCTTTTTTAATTTTTATAAAATTCAAATGGGAAATGTTTGGAAAATGACAAGAATATTACATTAAAAACATTTATTAAAAATTTAGACATGGTTAAAAATGTATTTTAAAAATAATAAGAGATTAAGAAATTTTCTTTTAGGTTTTTTTTAATGGTTTTGGAAAATATTGATTTCTAATCGAAGAGAAAAATAAATTCTCGTTTTATTAAAATAACTATAAATTATTTTAAGTAATAATGAGTGAATTTTTTTACTATTAATTTTAAATACCACTAATAACTATAGGAGAATAAAATTCAAGATTTCCTTAAGATATGGATCATATTATTTTATAATTAAAAAAATAATCACAAAAAATCATAATAAATGATGAGATTGTAGCATGAAATATTCTCCACATTGTTAACATTGAATCATAAGACCCATGAAGGAATAACATTGCCTGGAAAATAAAATATTATGAAACAAAATAAATTAATGATAATAAATTTCAAATGTACTATATATAAAAATCTTGAATGAATATTGGTGTATGACATATTTTGCATAAGAATGAAGGAAGATTAAGACAAAGCATCCCTTACTCCATTAATAAAACTGAATCTATAGTACCCATGAAATACAGATAATCAAATGGATGTAAATCACCATAATTTTTTGGATAATCATCATAATATACATTCATTGGAAGCATATTCACAATATAAAAGAAATAGGTGTGGAATATAGAATGTGTATCATAGAAAATAAAACGTAAAAGAAAAATCTATTACCCTAAGTATTGAATTCTATAATACAGATATAATCCTCCTATATACAAAACTTATGTTTATTATAAAAATATTATAGAAACATACATATTTATTATACCTTATATTATTTGATTATGTACTTTTATTACCCATTTTTTTACAATTCCATGTTAAAATCACTTTTCAGGTAATAACTACTTTGTTTTTCATGTATGTTTTGACTTGTTATTTTTTTATTCTTAAATAATTCAATGTTTTAGAATATATAAAATGATTAAAATGATTTAAATATCATATATATTCATTATATAATTATTTATATTAATCTATGGAAATTAGTGATAGAAAATGACCTACACCATTCAAGGAGACAATACGTCGTACATACATGTGAATACTATTTCCATTTTTTATTGGATTGAATGAAATAAAGGTTAAATTATATTTTCCATAAATAATAAATTTTCTTCCATATATATAACATATTTTCATTAATTCTATACCTAGTAACTTTAATTCAAAGTGTAAATGTATCACATCACATCATGTAGAGGTTGTCCTCCGTACAAATGAGGGATATTATAGTATTCCCACAAAAATGAAAGCATGAAGGTATTTATGATAATTTTGTTTCCAATATCCATGTTATTACAATGTTGAATTATCAATGGATACAAATTGAACTCATATTGTGGTTTGAATATCTAGTGTTTTAGTTTTCCACTCTACTTTAATGATTATTCCTTATTTATTCATGATACTTTCAATTTCACAAAACCATTATTCTGAAATTGATAGAAGCCTCAATTTTTCAGCCCTTCATTAGGACCTGAAGAGTGATATTATAAATGATTATCCAAATGATGGAATTTTTCTTGTGTTATTTTTACACAATTTAAATGTAATATTAGAATAAAGTATGTGTCTAGTTTTCAGAGACTACTAAATCAACAAGTACTAAGAGTTATGATTCCTTGTATTATGTATTTACAAAATAATGTAAATATATATAATAAATTACTATATTTAGGGTGTTACTAATGGTATAAGAGATTGTTTAGTGGGAACCGTTAAAATTGGATTTTAAAAGAAAATAACAAACTTAATAATTATTAAATTTCCTTTATGTATACTATAATATTTTCTATTATAAGTATTTTAATTTTATTTCTCAATATTTCTAAAGACTATGAGGTTACTCAGTGTGTGAAAAATTTTATAGAAAATTCCCCACAAAAGGAAGGAAATCAAAACAATTTTTCAATTTAGTAATTCTCTTTCTGATAAATCCCCTACATTGGTTATTAAATCTAAGAAGATCATAGTCCTATTATGTTATTTCACTCATATTGTGATGAATAACCTTTCACATATTAGGAAAACTATTTTTCAAAATAATTCACATATATTTTTTCACGTCAGTGGACAAAATAATCCACATTTTCATGGAAATACTAATCCATTTGATGTTGAACAATGGATTAATTTTCATTAAGAGATATTTTTCATAGAAAAAATGGGAAAATTTATTTTGGAAATGTATTTTCTGAAGGAATATTCTGTTAATTAATAGCCATTGATCCAGAATAATAATTATCTTTATAATGAAGAAATTATGTAATGAATAATACTTAATGAGAAATTATTTATGAAATACTTCCCCCAAGAATAATAATTTGAAATAGAGATTATTTATCCCAATTTAATGAATAAGGAAGAAGAAATTATTACCTAGAATGATAATAAATTTATAAGTTTATCGAGGAAGGTTTTGGAATATATATATAATCAAGAAAGAAATATGAATTTTTTCTTTTTTGGGAATAATATTTTTCTTTGTAGAGTGCCGTTTTCTTGAAAATTTAGTTCACATACGGACATTGTATCAATTTACATCAATATTGACAATAAAATTTATTGGAAAAATATATTAATAAGAAATTGAAATAAAAGAAGAGGCTGGCTAAGCACAAAGGAGAAGACGTGTATCAAATTAGATGAAACAGATGGGGAGATCTCTATCAAGCGGTAAATGTAAAATTAATCATCTAAGTACACACATAATGAGAATAAGACTCTATTTAAGTACACACAATTATATATTTCATGTTTCAATTAAAAATTATATTTTTCCCTAGATCCATAATAATGTATGTTTTAATCATGAATCATATTTGAAAACTCATTGTAATTAGTATATTCTTGTTAGTTCCCATTATGACCCAAAAATATGACCTAATTATAATATTTTCAATGATACCTATTTTTTTCATTGATATAATTCTTTGTAAATATTTTATTTGTAAGTATAATAGAAAAAAAATAAACTTAAATAGATTATAGTTCATGATGAAGATGTGGAGTACCTCTTCATAAGAGGTTCAACTTCTTCATCAGAATCACATTTGGATCAACCAATTTTAGATTTTCTTAATGAAATTCACAGATAATAAGTTAATATGAATGGTATTAGATCCTCAAAATTGAGGATATACCTATTGTGTAAGAATAAATTGATATTCTTCAAAAACAACTACCTAGAAATCTTCCTAATAGTGAAGATTACATTTTTATTGATATCATCCTTGAAGTAAAACCAATATTAAATAATCCAAATATGATTGTTGTAGTAAAATCCATTAAACTAATGAAACAATTGAAGGAGTTGAGAAATTGGGGATTTACACATCTTATCCCTTCCCAATAAGGAGTCATTATTCTTTTTTATTAAAATAAATATGGGTATATTATGTTGTGCATAAATTATATGGAAAAAATTCTATTTCTATAAATAACTATATTATTTCCAAAATTAATGACTTCTTTAATCAACTTCAAGGAACTAAATACTTTTAAAATATTGTTATTCCTTATGGGTACCATCTACTATGTGTAAAATATAATGATATTACAAAGATGACATTTCATATGAGGTATAAACATTATGAATTTATACTAACACCATTTGGTTAGACTAATGATCACAATTTTTTTATGGGTATAATGGGACAATTATTCTAGGAGTATCAATATAATTTCATTATGATATTAAATGATTATATGTTGATATATTATAAAATATATGAAGATCATATGAGTATTTTTTGAATAATTGCTAAGATTTTTGTGAAAATGATTAATATATAAAATTTAACAAATAAAATTTATCAATTAATAAATATTACTTTCATTTATATATCATCTTTATGGAAGAAATGTCAGTTAATCCATCAAATAAAATTTCATTTATTAAATAACCAAAATCAACCAATATTACTAAGTTATGTAGTTTCCTTTTATTGGATAGTTACTTTCAATCATTTATTCAAAAAAATTCTTGATTAGCTTTCCCATTATACTATATTAATTTTAAAGGTTTTAATTTCATATGTTTAGAAATAATGTAAATAAAGTTTTGAATAATTAAAGAGGGTATTGGTCAATTCAATAATAGTGACATTATCATCAAGAATTGATATATTTGTGATATATCATGATGAATCAGATAAGATATATATATATGTGTGTCTTTATATAGAATAATATAGTTGTTTACTATGAATTACTATATTTAAAGATTCATGGATTGAATTGTAAAACCCATGATTTAGATTTGGTAGCCGTATATTTTTCATTACATATATGGAGGCATTAACTTTATGAAGGAAAATATAAAATATAAATCTATCAAAAACAAATTGAAATATATATTTTCATAGAAATATATCAACATAACGAAAAGGTGATGGCTAGAGATACTCATGGATTTTGTGTCCCATTGAAACTACCACATTTGAAAGGAAGGTAAGGTTGGTGATTCATTAAGTAATAAATATCATAGAGTTTTGACTAAAATGACGATTAAAAAGGATCAATTATTTATGGATTTAAAAATTGGATATATAAATCATCAAGGAAGGAAAGAAATAATATCTATTCTAATTGATTTCCAAACAATATTTATTATTGAAACTATAGAAATAATTGGGTCTATGAGATACTATTTAACAATACCACATATCCTCCCTAAAGTTCATGATGTGTTACATATCTATTTATTAAGTTACTTCATGCCAAAACAAATTCAAATTATCACATTTGACGAAATACAATTTCTACCTAATTTATCTTACTATGAATTTCCCATATTATTCATTAAGAAAGAGAAGAAGTGTTTCAGAATCAGAAAAATCTATTGGTAAAAGTACCATAGAGAAATCACAAAACCGAGAA
Source organism: Viscum album (assembly GCA_963277665.1). Lineage (NCBI taxonomy): Eukaryota > Viridiplantae > Streptophyta > Magnoliopsida > Santalales > Viscaceae > Viscum > Viscum album. Next base: position 1,190,422,736 of record OY728158.1, on the reverse strand, counting down.
GGAAATCTGGGTACCGAGAGATTTAATTATGGATAAATATAAACATATATTCTTGAGGAAACATTTTGTAAATTTTTATGATGAATGTTTTGTTTGAGGGAAGAATGTAATACCCATGATTCAATTATTTTAGGTAATCTATGATTTCTAAAGGAACCCTAATATATACAACATTGTATTATTAAATGTGAGATTAAAAACTAAATTTATTTTTTATAAAAATATTAATTTTGTGGAATTAATTTCATTTTTGAATCAAACATGTCACAATTTTTAGAGGGTGGTTTTCTGATATATTATTTTTGAAATATTTTATTTTTTGTTCAATAGTAAAAATACTTATTTTTCGCAATACTATAAATTTTATAGTATTATTATGATGTAAGAATCCCTTAATAAATTAAAAAACCTTTGTATCTACCATGAATTCATTTAATGAATAGAATAATTTATTATTTGACATTATTTTTAATTTTAAACCCTAATATATTTTTTTAACCTAAGTTATATTTTCGTCAAATTAAAAATGATTTTTAGGTCATCCTATTTTAGGGTATGGTTAAGAGGTGAAACATGGTTTTTATTAATCCAAAGGTATAGAAGTATTTTTTCATTAAATCAAAAAATCATAGAAATCAAATTTTTAATTTATTTTTGTGTAAATTGTTTTTATTTTGAAATATGGTATTTTCTAATAAAAATATTTTTAATGTGTTTAATACCCTTCTCTAAAAAATAGTTTATTATCCAGATAAAATATTAGTGTGGTAAAAATGATTCTTTGTTTTTAACTTTCATTTACACATTTGGTTATATGTTCCCTTTTATTTTTGGTTACATAAATAATTTGGCATGGTAAAAAGATAATTTGTTAAAGTAAAGGATAAAGTTTGGTTTAAAGGGGTTTAACTAGAAACTAAGGCATAAAATTACAAAAAAAACAGTCAAAATTTTATATGTTGAGTTCTTTTTCAACACAAACACATATTATCAATGAATTAGGTGAGCCTTGGTTTCACATGTCGATGAATAATCTCTTTTAATATTTCACAATTTTCAATAATTACAAGAGTACCACTCCACTCTCTTATAAAATAAAAGAAGTTCTTCTCTCTTATTAACACCTATTTAGCCAATTAGTTAAAACAAAACCATACAACAAAACCTCAAATACTTCCTCTCAATAGAATATAGGATTTTATGTCATAAATATACCATCCTAGATAGAATAATGTGTAATCCAAAGGTTTTTTTGAAGAATATGAATAAATATTAATTTAATGTTTTATTTTATTTTCACTTCAACCTCAATAAAATATTCTGTAACAATAATTATACAAAAAAATAATTATGTTTCACATAATTAATATTTATTACACTAGTTACACAACCCTTATTCAACTCTATTTCATTGTATGGAAAATGAAAACCACTCTCTCACTTACATATGGTGTGTGATGTACTAAACTAGTTCACATTATAAAAAATTACTAGACCAGTGTGTCACATGGACTCAAATCAGATCATTCTTTGACGAGGAACTCCATCTTCAATGAATTTAGGGAATTCATTGCATTCACTGTGACTTGATTTGTCTTGATCCAGATTTTTTTCAACTTCTAATTCGAATATTCATATAAGCAGTGGAAGGAGCCTCATCTAAATGATCCCAGGGTTATACATATAACCTTGGAGATCTTCCATAACATGTCATATAGTGATGGAATTAGAATTCTGTTTTTGATTTAAATAAATAATTTAATTTTTTATTTATTTAAATAGACCTTCTAACTTTGGATTTTATGTTGACGGAATACAACAACCGATTTTAGGTTTGATAGAAGGAAAACCTCATGTTTTGGACTGCCAAATGGACTCATATTTTTAATATCATACTTTTTTTAATTTTTTTCCCATTTTATTTATAAATTCATGCTTGCATAATATAAGATATATAAAATATTTTTAAGAAACTAATTCCAGGCACACCAGGACAAGAAATCATGCATTGTCTCGGTGCATGGCTCTAAAATAAATTATATATATCTTTAAAATTTTTATAATAAAAAGAAACTATCTCTAAAAAAACATTCATTTTTGAAGAATTTATGGTTATCAATCATATTTTATGATTTATGGACTAAAAATTCTTTTGTGATCATTCAGTTTCATATGATCTTTTTATCTATCACTTTCCATTATTAATTAGAAATTATTATTTCTATTTTATGTCCATATATTCAATATAATGGATGAATTCAAATGGGTTTTTTTAATTTATTAAATTTCATTCATATAAATTTTTCATATATAGTTTCATTTTATAATGGAAATTAATTCATTATCTGAGAAAATATCATATATTATTGACTAAATACAGATAATTGTTGTTTTTATGGTATTTTGAGATGGAAAATACTAGTCGTTAAATACTTATGGCCAATTCATTGGATTTTCAGGTGATAGGTGGAGCCCAATTATGGATAAAAAGTTGATGAATCAATAGATCTCGTGAGACAAAATATAAGTTATGCCCTATTTTGTGGGTATCTTGTTTACCACTACTAAATTATTTATAATGAAGTATCAGCTGAGGACTTAATGGAAAAATTCAAAATAACTTGGATGATTATTTAATGAAATGTTTCTAAATGTCATAATTTAGTAATTTTATTTTTGTGATAATTCGATTTATATTATACATTTGATTGATATGTTGGTTTTATCCACTGATGTACTTTGATCTCATGATTTCTTATTAATAACATGTGTTTTTAATGTCCAATCCACTATATTGATTAGGCCTTATTTAATAATTATAACTTTTATTACATAGAATCAATTCGTAGAATTTGAGATCACCCTTTATTGATTTTACTATCCCCAAAATATAAAGGACGTAATGAAAAATTTCAATGATACAATAGTTTATCTTATGCTATATTTTTATATATTTATTTCCAATGGGAGTAAATTATGTATCATTTTGTCTAAAAATTAATCATTGATCGATCTGTACTTGTACGTTCCCTTATATTTTATACTATTTTAATAATGTAAACACCGACATAATATTACCAGAGTATGGGTGTTTCGTGATATTCCACAACATCCATGGCACACAACTTGAAATTCTTTTGATGTAAAAAACATGTACTATAAAAGTTATAAAATATGTAAATGAATAGTTAATACATCATGTTATTTTTAAGAGTTTATATAAGAACCTCAATCTTCCTTTCAGGTATGTTTTTCCTTTTTCTGGAGTTTTTGAGAAAAAATGAATTTTCTGGAAATTTCAGAAGTACACGCCATGTACATTCTGAGTACACACCGTATACTCTTCCTCGGCTCGAAGCTGTGTCCGGGCCACAAACACGGTGTGTAAGGCTGAGGTGGAGGCCGGTTATTTCGGAGTCCAGAAAATTCAAAGTACACGCCATGTACTCAAAAAGTACACGCCGTATACTTTCTTTTTTTCATTTAGTGGACCGCGGTCGCGTCTAACCCCCAAAACCATATTCTTATTCAGTTTTCGTCCGCCCGGAAGAGACTGTATGACCAAATCTTCTCCGAGTTCCCGCCCTGCTGTCCGTTCTCCGATTTGAGCACGGTCGATTGCGTTGGAATTCCAGCGGTGAGTTCTTCATTCTGCTTTAGCCTTGTTTCTTGATTCCCCTTCCTTTCCAATTTATCGTGGGATGAACGTTTTGTGCGTTTTCTCATATCTACATTGTTCTAAGACTAATTTTTCATCAAGGTTCACGTATATCGATCTATTAGGATCACGTTAGGTGGTTTGTACCATTCCGTAGAAAGTTGATGAATATTATGTGAAAATTCCACCAATACCCTTTAATGGGGTATTGCGTGTTTTTGGTTTTTCCCATGTTGTTTGCCTGCTTTGCTTGATTTCTCTAGTAGAGGTTATTGTTTGTGAGTAGTGTAATTTATTTTGTGCTCAGGTTGCTTTTCCATTCTTGTTTTGTCTGTTGGCCATTTTTCCATTTACCATACCTTGTTGTAGGGTAATGGAACTATCTCTTTTGATATGTTGTTGAGCATTAGTTGATATCCAAGTAGTTTTTGAGGTTTACTTGGATGATACACATGCAACGAGCATGTTTAGTTATACTCAGGACTGTGGGAACCTAGAGTAGTAGACCAAAGGGAGAATTGATGGAAGGGCTTTTCCATAGTGTCTTTTAATTACGATGCGAGACTATAGGGGGAATTGATATTGGGTGCTTCCCCAGAGAGTGTTTAGATCCATGATGTGGGCCATAGGGGGAATTGACGTTGAGTGCTTCCCTAGAGAGCCTTTAGCACGATACGAGACTATGGGGGGAATTGACGGTGAGTGCTTCCACAGAGAGTCTGCTTAATTACGTAGCTGAACCAGAGGAGTGAGATCGTGTGTGCCTCCCAGAGGGTTGCTAGTACTTAGAGGTTGAACCATAGGGGCTAGAATGTGAGATCTACCCAGAGGGTTACCTGTTTTCTTCTTGTTGCTGATTTCTTACTTGTGTGCTTTACTTGTTAGAACTGTGGATTGTAGCTACTTGTGCTTTCCTGTTTACTGCTTCTTGTTCATTTACTGCCATGTATTCATTGACTGTTAGGCAAAAATATTTGGGTGATTGCCTACAAGGATTGTATGTCACACCCTATTTGTTCCATGCTTTTGGGCCCAAGCAGACTATGTTGCTGCAGGTACAGATAAAGGCAAGCGCCCTTCTACTTCAGGATCTTGATTGCACTGGATCGGGGGAGCATGGGACCGTGTCGTGGCTCACGATGCTAAGGAGATTTCTTTTTTTTTCTTTTTCACTTGGTTTCAGTTGTATTCCAGCACGTTTTTGTGTTTTATATTTTCCATAGGTACTTATACATGCTGCATTATTGTCATCATTGTTATATTTCTGCATTGCTTCCGCTGTTTGGTTTCTGTTGTTATGCATGTTTTTTACTGCTTCTGCTGTTTATTATTGTTTCCTTATCTTGTATACCTTACCGAATGAGGGGATAGTTTCCCCACGGACTCGCCGAGGCCCTCACTGCTAGTTTGCAGCCTCTGGCGATCAGGGAAACGTGCTTGAGGTCATGTGGCGAACCGGGTACGGGGCACCAGTGGAGGGGCTCTGGACTCGGGACGTTACAAAGTGGTATCAAAGGAGTTCTTCTCTCCTGCTTTGCTATTTGGAGACCTTATCCAGGGATAGGACGGATTCGGTACATGGCATTAAGCTGTGCTCGGGAGTAGCTAACCCGTGAACAGGCAAAATCCATACTACCTCGTTAATTGCAGTTGCTGATTCTGAGATTTTATAGTTGATCTTATTTCACCGAGAGTGATTCACATGGCTTGTGCTATTACTATTTTGATATTGTGGTTCTATTTCTGTCACAACCCGATGTGATGAGGGTATGCCATCTCATGCATCATATAGACACTTGTAGGACTCACATGCCATGCATTCTTGCCATGCCATTTAGGGTTCATTAGCGTTTGCATGTTGTTGTGATAGACCTTGTGTAGACTATGCATGCTGTTGTGATAGTTTCTTGATAGATTCTCTGCTGTTATGTTATAAAACTGTTTGTTGTGTTCTTTTCTTAAAGTGAATGCCAAATTTTGGTTTTTGAGGTGTTATGGGACCCACAGATTGGAATTTGGCACCTTTTCTCCTTGTTTTTAGTGTTTCTAGAATTCTGAGTAGTTTCTGAGCTACTGCCCAGAAAAACCCAAAATACACGGCGTGTACTTTTTAGATACACGTTGTGTAGTTTTCAGGCCATGTCACTGACCGTGTGAGCCGAACACGGTGGCGTGGGAGTAACTTCGGGAACACGCCATGTACCATTGGTACACGTCGTGTGGGTTCGGAGCCGTGTACCCGGCCGTGTCACTAACAACATGGGCTGGGGAAGCTCGGGTAGAACACGCCGTGTCCATAGGGAACACGCCGTGTAGTCTTGTCCAGGTACCCGGCCGTGTCACGAACAACACGGGCCGACGTTACCTTCCCATCAACACACCGTGTTTATAGGGAACACGCCATGTAGTATTTTTCAGGTACCCGACCATGTCATGAACAACAAAGGCTGGCGTTACCTTCCTTTCCACACGCCGTGTTTGTTCGGAACACGCCGTGTAGTCTTTCCCAGGTAACAGGCCATGTCACGAACAACACGGGACGGTGTCGCCTTCGCTTATGCACGCGATGCTTGTTCGGAGCACACCGTTTAAGGTCCAGCTGTGTAGACGGCCGTGTACTCAACAACACGGACCGCCGAAGCCTTGTCTAGTGCACGTTGTGTTTGTTTCGAACACGCCGTTTAGTATCGGGTTGAGTCGGACCAAGTGGGTTAGTCGTGTAAGGAGACTCGGGCATGGGAATATTTTTCAAGTAGACGCCCTGTGTGGGGATCAACACGCCGTGTATTTTGAAGTGTACATGACTTGTAGGGTAGGAGTACACGCCCATTTAGGTGGTTTAACAAGACACGCCGTGTAGTTTTATACATATCGTGTAGTCGTGTTTTGCAATCTTGTGTGTTTTTTCCCCTATTCCTGTTTTGTACTCTTGTGTTCTCTGTCCTTGTTTTCGTGATCTAAGGTGTGCTTTTGATCTTTTAGAGCTATGCCTCCGAGACATCCTTCGGTCGTACGTCTGTCATCAGGTAGTGATCAGATGCCAGACAGGGCTGATGAAGGATTTCATTTCGATCCCCCATCCGAGCCAGCCTTAGCACTGGTTGTTGTACCAGTCGCGGGCGCTGATGCATAGTTCAGGGAAGGTTTCATGAGAATGATGCAGGCCTTCCAGGGAGCACTGCCTCCTGCCTCGTTTATGGAAGAGTTGACGCGGGTTTTCCAGCAGCATCATCCTCCCACGTTCTCGGGGGATGGAGGACCTCAGGCTGCAGAGTCATGGCTGGATGCCATGCTGACTATCTTCGAGCATCTGGAGATGCCTCTAGAGAGTCAGGTCAAGCTCGCCACCTACATGCTCCAAGACTATGCGAAGAGGTGGTGGGACATGATCTCATAGGCGGGCTAGCAATAGGATATGACTTGGGAGGAGTTCCAGCATGTGTTCTATGACTACTTCTACCCGGAGACCCTGAGGGCTGATCGAGCCCGGGAGATCATGAGCTTAGAGCCTGGTACTCTCTCTGTCATGGAGTATTCCTCTCATTTCACTGAGCTGCCGCGTTTTACACCCCTTCGGGATGGGAGTGGGGTGTTCCTGGCGAGGAAGTTTGAGGATGGACTCGGGCGGGAGATCTGCTCACAGGTGAACATCTTCTAGCTGACTTCCATTACTTCCATCGTCAACTAGGCACTGATTGCAGAGTGCAATCTGAGAGACTCCAGAGCAGCAAGCCTAGGTGGTTCTGCTTCCAGATCTAGCTTTCCTTCAGATGATAGCAAGAAGCGTCGTAGGGAGCCTACACGTGGTGATTCGAGGAAGCAAGACACATCATCAGGAAGCCAGGTGACGTGCTATCATTGTGGACGAATAGGGAACATGAGGCCGCTGTGCCACAGAGACCTTGTGGAGTGTCGATCTTGCGACAATTTGGGTCACCTTCAGCATTTCTGCCAGGTTTTCTCTCTAGCAGCAGGTGACTGGGGTTCTTCCATGACTCCTCGTTCAGGTGTATCCCCACCAGTCTCTCACCAGTCAGGGAACTGGAGTTCTTCCGGCCGTTCCGGCCAAGGTAGAGGTCGAGGTCGTGGCGGTCAGCCACCAGTCCCTCAGCACCAGCAGGGAGGTTCTACTCAGAGTGTTTAGCCAGGGGCGTAGGGTCGTGGCACGGGCCAGTATTTCGCCGTGGAGTAGACTTATCTTGAGAAGGATCCCGACCCTTCTACTATTCGAGGTACGATTTTAGTAGCCTCAGTTTTATCTTCATCCCTTTTCGATACTGGTTCTACGCATATCTTTACCTCTGTTTCCATTGTGGAGAGCTCTGGACTCTGCATCTTTTCTTCTACCGACTCGTTGACACTAGACACACCTTTGGGAATGAGTAAATCTAGTGTACGCCAGTGTAGAGAGTGCCCTCTCGAGGTTGCAAGGTATCACTTCTTATGGGATCTCTATATCCTAGAGATGACAGGCTATGATATCATTCTTGGCATGGACTGGTTGATTCCATTCTAGGTAGTCGTTGACTGTTATCGTCGCAGAGTCAGTTTCATTTCACCAGAAGGTGAATATTTCCATCATAGAGGCGAATGGGACGTTCGGGGGAGTCGGGCGAGACTCGAGCATCTTGGGCTAGGAGGGGTGACAACCCATATTGCTATCCCTTACATAGATGATCATGGGACTCCACAGTTAGACATTCCTCCAGTGGTGGATCTCTTCAGGGATGTCTTTCCAGAGGACTTTTCGGGTTTGCCTTTGGAGCGTGAGGTAGAATTCTCTATTGAGCTCATGCCAGGAGCAGCACCTGTGTCCATTCTTCCATATAGGCTGGCCACACCTGAGTTGCAGGAGCTCAAGAAGCAGTTGGAGGAGCTAAAAGCTAAGGTTTTCATCTGACCCAATACTTCTCCTTGGGGTTAGCTTGTTCTGTTTGTGAAGAAGTCAGACGGTACCCTTCGGCTTTGTGTGGATTATCGGAAGCAGAACCAGTTGACGGTCAATAACCGATATCCTTTGCTGAGGATTGATGACTTCATTGATCATCTTCGAGGAGACCGAGTGTTCTCGAAGATCTACTTGAGGTCCGGTTATCATCAGTTTCATGTTAGACCATCAGATATACCTCTGACAGCCTTCAGAAGCAGGTATGGTCTTTACGAGTATACAGTCATGTCGTTTGGTCTCACGAACGTGCCTGCAGTTTTCATGGCCCTGATGAACCGAGTGTTACATCCTTACTTGGACTCCTTCGTCATAGTGTTTATGGAAGATATCTTGGTGTACTCTCACACTCGACATGACCATGCCACAAATCTTGAGATCGTTCTGAGTACACTGAGAGGGCATCGGCTTTATGCTAAACTCTCAAAGTGCCACTTCTGGATGGATCAAATTCACTTCTTGGGTCACGTCATCTCAGAGGCAGGAGTATCTGTGGAACCAGAGAAAGTGAGAATTGTAGTTTCCTGGGTGCAGCCGAAGAACTTTTTTGAGGTACAGAGCTACCTAGGGATAGCTGGATACTACAGAGGCTTCATTCAAGACTTTTCTAGTCTAGAATCACCTTTTACTGGTCTAACCAAGAAGGGGGCGAAGTTCTTATGGTCAGATTCTTCTAAGTCACCCTTTCAGGAGCTAAAAGGGAGGTTGACGTCTGCACCGATACTAGTCTTGCCAGATCAAGGCAAGAGCTACACTGTTTACTGTGATGCTTCGGGTATTGGGCAGGGAGCTGTGCTTATGCAGGGAGATGGAGTCGTTGCGTACGGGTCTCGGCAGTTGAGGCCACATGAGAGGAAATACCCTACACATGATCTAGAGTTGTCAGCTGTTGTTCATGCATTGCGCTGTTGGAGACACTATCTTCTGGGAGAGAACTTTATGGTCTTCACTGACCACAAGAGTCTCAAGTATATCTTCACTCAGCGTGATCTGAATCTGAGGCAGCACAGGTGGGTTGAGTATCTTTAGTCTTTTGATTTTGAGCTTGCGTATACGCTGGGAAAGGGAAACGCCATGGAAGACACGTTGAGTAGGAGAACTCAGATTCAGGCAGTTCAGGAGGCCAGTAGTGAGTAGTAGCTGATGGATCTATTCTCTGAGATGCATCTGGAGGTGCACGACAGACGGGGCAGACCTTTCTATCTTCTGTAGTTGTTACCTCCATGCTACATGATCGGGTATGGATGAGGCAACTATTAGACTCAGAAGGCTTAGTCCTGCGGGAGAGTGTGTCAGGAGGGTAACCTCTTCCTAGATGGACAGTGGGCAAGGATGAGATCTTGCATGTCCAAGGAAGCGTATGGGTGCCAGCAGACATACGCGAGGAGATGATGCGGGATTTCCATTCCTCAGTTTGGGAAGTTCATCCTGGCATCACCAAGATTTATCGGGATCTTCATCGCCAGTACTGGTGGCCCAGTATGAAGAAGGATGTTGCTGGTTTTGTCATGAGATTTTCTACTTGTCAGCAGGTGAAAGCAGAGCATCAGCGACCAGTAGGCCTTTTACAGCAGTTACCTATTCCGAAGTGGAAGTGGAACGATGTTGCGATGGACTTCATGATAGGGTTGCTGAGATCACCCCGAGGGAACGATGTTGTTTGGGTTTTCGTCGACAGACTTACGAAGGTTGCTCACTTCTTGTCGATCAAGGACACCTTCAGTGTCGATGATCTGGGACGACTTTACATCAGAGAGATTGTTCGTCTGCATGTAGTTCCACGATCTATTGTTTCAGACAGATATGTGCGCTTTACCTCTTGGTTCTGGCAGAAACTTCAGAAGGCCTTGGGTACACAGGTACTTTTGTTTACAGCATACCATCTCCAGACTGATGGCCTGTCCGAGCACACTATCCAGGTGCTTGAGGATATGCTCTGAGCTTACATCCTTGAATTCGGCGGTTCTTGGGAGAAGCATATTCCTCTGGTATAGTTCGCCTACAATAATAGTTTCTAGGTGACCATTCAGATGTCTCCATACAAGGCTTTGTACGGTAGGACATGCCGATCACCCTTATGCTTGCTGGTGGAAGGAGAGGCAGCTTTGTTGGGACCTCGTGTTGTTTAGGAGACTTCAGAGTAGATAGAGCTGATTCAGAAGAGGATGGCTACAACGCAGTCTCGACAGAAGTCTTATGCTGATCAGCGGAGATGACCTCTAGACTTCGAGGTCAGTGATCAGGTTTTCTTATGTGTCGCACCGAGGTTGGGACATGAAAGGATTCGGAGACAGGGTAAGCTTTCACCGTGGTACGTCGGGCCATTTGAGGTCTTGGAGAGAGTGGGGTCGGTCACCTATTGGTTGCAGCTACCTCAGAGGTATCGGGCCATGCACGACGTCTTCCACGTATCTCAACTCCGACGTTACTTTTCAAACCCTTCTCATTTCTTTCAGCCCAAGGAAGTCGAGCTTAAAGCGGATGCATCTTTCGAGGAGCATCCTATCCGGATTGTCGATCGTAGTATGAAGGTTCTCTATGGGCGGTCTGTTCCTTTGGTAAGGGTGTTATGGCAGCACGGGCGAGTACGGGATGAGACCTGGGAGAGGGAGGCCGATGTACGATCGCAATGGCCGAAGCTATTCGGGGTTTCTTCTTCTCTGACTCGTCAGGGAAATTCAGGGACGAATATCTCTAAGGGGGGATGTTTGTAAGAACCTGGATCATCCTTTTAGGTACGTTTTACCTTTTTCTGGAGTTTTGGAGAAAAAATGAATTTTCTGGAAATCTCAGAAGTACACGCCACGTACTTTCTGAGTACATACTGTGTACTCTTCCACGGCTCGAAGTTGTGTGCTGGCCGTGTCCAGGCCACACACACAGTGTGTAAGGCTGAGGTGGAAGACGATTATTTCAAAGTACGGAAAATTCGAAGTACACGCCGTGTACTTTCTTTTTTCCATTAAATGGACCAGGGTCGTGTCTAACCCCCAAAACCATCTTCTTCTCTAGTTTTCGTCCGCTCGGAAGCGACCATACAATCAAATCTTCTCTGAGCCCCTACCCCGCCATCCGTTCTCCTATTTGAGCACGGTTGATTGTGTTGGAATCGCTACGGTGAGTTCTTCCTTCTACTTTAGCCTTGTTTCTTGATTCCACTTTGTTTCCATCTTATCATGGGAGGAATGTTTTGTGCATTTTCTAAGATCAACATTTTTCTAAGAGGAATTTTTCATCACGGTTCATGTATATCAATCTCCTAGGATCGAGGTAGGTGGCTTGTGCCTTTCCATAGAAAGTTGATGAATATTATGTGCAAATTCCAACAATACTTTTGAACGGGGTATTGCGTGTTTCCTGTTTTTCCCATGTTGTTTTCCTACTTTTCTTGATTGCTTTAGTATAGGTTATTGCTTGTGAGTAGTGTAATTTATTTTGTGCTCAGGTTGCTTTGCCATGCTTGTTTTGTCTGTTGGGAATTTTGCCAGTTTCCATACCTTGTTTTAGGGTAGAGAAACTATCTCTTTTGATATGTTATTGAGCCTTAGTTGATAGCCAAGTAGTTCTTGAGGTTTACTTGGACAATACACACGCGCCGAGCATGTTTAGTTATACTCAGGACTGTGGGAAGCTAGAATAGTAGACCAAAGGGTGAATTGACCGAAGGGATTCTCCAGAGTGTCTTTTTATTACGATGTGAGAATATAGGGGGAATTGACGTTGAGTGCTTCCCCAGAGAGCATTTAGCATGATACGAGACTATATGGGGAACTGACGGTGAGTGCTTCCCCAGAGAGTCTTCTTAATTACGTAGCTGAACCAGAGGGGTGAGATTGTGTGTGCCTCCCAGAGGGTTGCTAGTACTTAGAGGTTGAACCATAGGAGTTAGACAATGAGAGCTACCCAGAGGTTTACCTGTTTTCTTCTTGTTGTTGATTGATTACTTGTGTTATTTACTTGTTAGAACTGTGGATTGTAGCTGCTTGTGCTTTCCTGTTTACTTCATCTTGTTCATTTACTGTCATGTATTCATTGACTGTTAGGCACAAATATTTGGGTGATTGCCTACTGGGATTCTATCTCACACACTGTTAGATCCATGCTTTTGGGCCCAAGTAGACTATGTTGCTGCAAGTATAGATAAGGGCAAGCTCCCTTCTACATCAGGTTCTTGATTGCACTGGAGCTGGGGAGCCCGTGACCTAGTCGTGGCTAGCGATGCTGAGGAGATTTCTTTGTTTTTCTTTTTCACTGAGTTTCAATTGTATTCCAACACATTGTTGTGTTTGCTGTTTTCCATAGATACTTGTACCTACTGCATTATTGTCATCATTGTTATATATCTGCATTACTTCCGCTATTTGGTTTCTGTTGTTATGCATGTTGTTTACTGCTTCCGCTGTTTATTGTTGTTTCCTTATCTTATTTACCTTACCGAATGAGGGCATAGTTACCCCACCGACTCACCAAGGCCCTCGCTGCTAGTCGGCAGCCTCTGGCGTTCAGGGAAATGCGCTTGAGCTCATGTGTTGAACTGGGTACGGGGTACCAGGGGTGGGGCTCCGGACTCAGGACGTTATAGTTTATTCCCAAAATAAAAATAAAAAATTCAATCATCATGTACCTAATTTGGATAACTCCTGACACATGGTATGAATTTCCAACTACATGACATGAAATAATTTATATTTACTAATTACTACATGTGTTTAGCCACATAAAACACATAAAACTACAACGTGTATGTTGAATTGGTTTATTCATCTTACACGGAATTTATGTGCAATATACATGTTGTGTAGTACATATCTTATATTTTTTCTTAAAAGGAAATCAACCCATATCATGTTATAATTATATGAATTAAAAAAAATGATTATCATAATTTAATCTATATAAAAAATTCTTGGTTCTGTGGTGCTTACACCATCAATATTCTATGACATATATGTCATACGCAAGCTTAGATGGAAACCAACACATGACATATAATTAAGTCACATAATAACTCTCACAGTGAGCCTAGATTTTCACTGCTCACCAATTATGTGAATTTACTATAAGGTTAGGTGTTTTAAATTTTTATTACATGATATGTATTGACATAATATATATACTGATCTTGGAATGTTTATATAGAATTCAAAATAATTTTTTTTTGTTGGCTTGTTATTGAGCATATAAATACAAATGAATGTGTTAACTCGAGCATTAGACAATGAATGTAAATATTTAAATCTAGTGTAACAAATGAAATAACAAAATTAGTAAAATAAATTATAAATTCTAATAAATTTTAATATAACAATTATGATATCACTTTATGGGTCTAGGGTAGACTAGAAGTGGTGAGTGAGATGCCAATTTCTATCTTACATCAGTTTACTTAGATAAATCTGAAGAAATTGATGAATAAAATTAGAAAATCAAATAGATTATGTATTTTAAATTTATTATATAATTAATCTAAATCGTGAATAACCATTTTTGTGATATTTATATCAATAAATTCTTATTTTTTCTATTTTTGTGTTATATTTTTAGTGGATAATCCACATGATTATTCTTTAATATATATCCACACATCCTCTAATAATATTAGGGTGGCATTCTTGGTATTATGATTAATAGGATTGAGGAACCTAGTGCTTGACTTAATTTTCCATTGATGGAAAGAAATATTTATATTATTATATATATATATATATTAATTTTAGGGAGGATGGGATGATAATTCCATCTAATATATGATAAAATTTAAGATAATTAATTTTTTGAACAAGTATTCCCTTTTATTATTCTAAATTGATATTTTTTTACCATGTTTTATTGGTTACATTTGTTCTAGTCATGTAAAAATGTGTCACTTGGATATGTTCATTAAACTTTAGAGATAATACTAGTTTCTATGTTTATAGAAACATTATACAAAGATTTGATGTTGTTATGATATTTAAATTAGTGAATATCATAGAAATATTAATGATTTTAGATGAATTTGTATTGAGGTTGAAATTGTAAAAACATGATTTTTCGTGAAGGAGAAATTTAAAACATCCATTAGATAATAATTTACATTGTTATAAAAAATAGTGAAAGTATATGATTAGATAAAATTAATGTATTAAGAATTCTATAGTATAGAGTTGAGATTCATGAGTCCACCAGATAGAAATTTTGAAGATCGTCAGATTGAGAAATGTGATGTTATGTTATGGAAAATATTGAGGTTATCGGACAGAGAAATATGAAAAGTTATTATGAGGTTACATAAAAAATTGATAATCCATCATAAAAAGAATAATGATGTTACTATACTAAGGATAATGGAATGAGTATATCAAACATTGAATTATCAGATGGAGGAATGTTTGATAATGTACCAGATAGAGAAAACCATTTCTATCAGATGAAATTTTGCCGAAGTTAAATAATTTTTTTTTTCAAATGATAATTAGACAAATTAATATCATATTTTTCAAATTGAAACCATTTTCCACCATATAGATATTTTTAGGAACATTAAAACATTGTAATGAAAACATTTTTTATTTTTTGTGAAAACATTTATTAATATTAAGACAAATGATTGTGTTATTAAATATTAAATTATTACTAGATATTCTTTTTTTATTCATTAATTTTATGACACATGTGAATGAATATTAAAAAGAATAAAAAATAAAATAAATATAGAATCTATGATGAATTTTATGAAACACCATGAGGGATAGATCAAGGACGAATGCCGAGGTTCATAATTTAAGAATCTAGTGGAAATGTGTCCAAAAAACTAGAAAATAGAGATTGCATCACTATCCACCTATTTATATGGAAAAAATAATCTATGTTTAATGAATGATGATGAAATAATAAAACACAAAATACATGGGAAAACCACCATTTTCCATTATATGAAACTATGTGTTATGACACACACATACCGACCATATCTTGATCCTTTTTACGTTTTTAGAAAAAAAAATGACTTGGAATATAATATTATTCACCCATAACCCCCTAATTTGAACAATATATATTCAATGAAATATTTTATTAAATTTATAAAAAAGGGTTCCCTAATAACTATAGTTATGAGGTTATGGGTATACTCTAAATCATTCATCATCTGAGTAGAGGTTTTCTCTTAATGATGTTCTACATAACAGAATTCATTGACATTTCTTAAGGATTTATTTATTTCCATATCACCCTCTAATTAGTAGTATGAGTCATTAATTATTATATTTATCTAGTTATATAAATAATTTAAGAGTGTGTGTGTGTTACTAATTTTTCTTTTTGATTATTCATGTTTACACTACGGAATTATTCATTTAATTCTTCCAATATATTTCTCTGACTTGACATTGATAGAAAACATATAAAATTAATTTATTTTCTAAAAATATATCAAATAATAAATAGATAAATAAAAAACCTAGATAACTTTCTCATATTTAAAAATCCAATTTTCTTCATCATTATTAGTTTAAATCAATCTTTAATAAAAAATCATTTAAAATTCCTAAAATCATTTTTCCTTGTCATGGGTTCAACCTTGACCTCACCATTATTATACAAAATTATTTAATCCATTATTGATTATGTTTTTTTATAAAATATTAAATTTGATTAATACTAAAGGAAACGATGATTCCCAAGGGGCCCATTACATTTTTGATAGTGTTTTTGATGATGGTTTTAAATTCTGTATAATATTTTCAATTTTTCATTTCAATTTATTTATTTTTATTTCCATTTTTATGTTTGGTTTTCCCTTGAATTAATTTTACATTTAATATTTTATGCATTATTATTCAACCTGATTCAAGGATACATAATATTTCCAATATGATCAAGGGATCAAAATAATCATAAGAAGTTAGAACAAATAAGGTGTGACCATATATAGTGTAGAACAGAACCATTATGTTGTTGGAGTACCACCAAATGATATAGGGTTATGTACACTCACAAATTGTTGTTTTCCTTCCAAAACCGGACTACAAATGAGAATATTATTCCCAACCATTATAGAAATTCAATTTGAAATCAAATTTTTTATTACCCAAATGATCTCCAATATCATTCTATTTTATGGAATACCACCTAAAGGAAGAAACTCTCACATGATAAGTACTCTTGATCTCTATGATATGTTTTAGTTCGAAAACATTTCATTTTTTGTGATATGAATTTATTTTTATTAAATTTAATTAATAAATCAATAAAATGATTTCATAATAATCTACCCCGCTAATTTGATTACCACATGGGATGATTTGGAAAACAATTATCACTCATTTCCTTCCTACATTAAAATACATGGATATTTAGGTAAATATATAAAATTTTAATCAATTTTAATATAAATCTATTTATATTTAGGGGGAACATTTCAAAGACCTAATTTAGAAATTCCATCCTCAATAAATCCAATTGTGGCTATTAATTCAAGTTTATAAATGTTTTTATAATAATGAAATAGGTTACTTATCAACGCAACAATATCAATATACATAATTAAAAATCAATGGAAGAAAATTATAACTTACATAATTAAATATAAATAAAAACCTTTAAATGCTAAGTTGATGGAAAAAAATTGAATGTTCATACACATAGTGAATAACTCTGAAAGGATGGCATCAAAGAAAGAAGTGCTAACTAGGAAAATGGACACTATGATGGGGGTAACAACAAGCTTGTGTTATGAATATCGAGGACTATAATAGTGGTGAATATATTCGTATTAATAACTTTTATTATTTTTGGTTGTAATAATAATAAAAGGAATATCAAGGAATAGGAAAAGGGTTTCCATAAACACTATAAGGCTCATCTATCCAAAGACAAATCTACACCCATGACGATAATATGATCACATTTGGGACAACCACATGATATATCATAAAGGAACATACTTCCTTATCAAAAGATAAAGGAGAAATAGTTTGGAACAAGGATATTGACATGATAGTGCAGAAGGCTATTCTTCAAAGCAACAAATTTCATATTTTTTAGTTTTATAAATTGATCTATGAGAGACTATGGGGGTACTACCTGGTCTCCCAAAAATCACAACCTAAAAATGATTGTAGGCCATCACCATTATGATTGGTAATACTATATGATACAACCCTAAAAAAAGAATGGTATAATAAGAAAGAACTATAAAGGATTCGGGAAAAAATAAATGTTGATGAATATTTAAAGAACACATTACTATTTTAAAGATGTCACTATTAATTCCAAAGAGGATAATGTAGTGAAAACTAAATAGAAATTGAAAAAATATTATTAAAAATATTAGGAAACATCAAATAAACATCCCTTTTCGAATAATATATATCCAACATTCCAAGATATGTGAATTTCATGAATGAGATGGTATCCAACAAGAAGATCCAGGAGGAAGTCAAGAAAAACGCACTCACATAGAAGTGTTCAGATCTGAAAAGAACTGAAATACTATTGAAATGAACAATCCTAAGTAGGTTTTGAATTCCAATTATTTTCTGGTATAATGAGTGTTAGAGGGGTCTGTGAGATCTTGGATCCAACATGGGCAAAATCTCCAAAAACACATTCAAGAGGCTTGGACATGAAGACATGAAGACTACATGGGTCAAATTGCAATTGTAAGACTTGATAATAATTAAACCATGTTAGATAACTAAAGGAATTATAGTCAAATTAGATAATGATTATTTCCTGGTGAAATTTCACATTATGGAAACAGATGAGGAGATGAAAACCATTATTCCAGGGATACCATGATTAGTGATCAAATATGTTTTTATTGATATCTTGAGTAGTGAGTTGTGCTTGAGGGCTAGAAAAGAGAATTATATTTTAAACATAGATCAAGTTATGAACAATAATAACGTGATGATGAATACTTTAAGGAAGAAATAATTCCCATTCTGGAATAATTTGATATCACTACTACCAATAATATAGAAGTAAAATTTATAATCAACCATAGGAAATTATGATACATAATTACCGATTATGGAGGAACAACCAAAAAGGCACGTTTGAATAAGGGAAACAAGTATGGAAGTCCAAAAATCTTGATACAAGTTTTTTAGATCAAAAGAAGCATTGTTGGATCAGCCCAATATAGTTAGAGAAGGTTCTTCCCATGGACAGTGTAAAACTAACGCCATTGAAATGAAAGGGAACCACATACATTGAAATGACCAGGTTGAAACCATTCATTAGTCCAGACAATCTATAATCATTCGTACCCCTTGTCCCAAAAGTTATAAAGAGGTATGATTTTCTCCACAGCAAAATGAAAGGATATTCTAGAAAAAATACTATGTTTTTCTTGAGATTTTAAAATTTATTTTTTAAGTGTAGTTACTCTCCCAAAATCCTTTAAATTTTTATTCAAAAAAGGCATACACTTTTACAGGTTTATTTTCATTTGGAAGTAAAATGTGATGCGAGAAGGTGGGAGACAAAAGTAGTTATAGTAATAGTAGTAGTAATAATAACAATAATAATAATCATGATGACGATGACGATGATGATGATGATGATAATGATTATAAATTTGTTTCACATGATAAGGAACACCATAAACATGGTAGTATGACTTTTAATTTTAATATTTTCATCCTCACCCCTACATGTTTTATTAAAAAATTATAATAACATAAAATACATGACCTGAGATTCAATTTTCAATTTAATCATTGATTAAGGAGACAAATAATGATTAGGAAGACCACGATTCAATATTTGAAAATTATTTATCAATAAATTAAATGAGATATTTTCTAAATTAATTAGTAAATATAATCCTAAAAACAGAAAACTCTAAAAAAATTTATATGGATTATTCTTTTCAAATGAAAATATTCATTGATTTTTTATCCATTAAATTTATGATATTTTTGTTAATTTATTTAAATTTTGATGTGAACTTCCAAGATCGAATTTCCCAACCATATATTATCATTCTTGAGATGTTTTCTAAGATTAATTTTTCTCATTATTTTCATAGAAAAAATTCTTGAGTGATATGAGTGAATTCATTCTTCTAGAAGTTTCTATGAATATTTTTAATGTTATGATTGTAAAAATTCACACATAAAATTATCTAGGAATACTTTTTTATCCCTAACCAAAATTACAACCTTTATATTAATACATCATACACTACGGGAAAAATAAATATTTGCGATGGGTTATTTGCGATGGGAATAGTTCCCGTCGCAAATAACCCGTCCAGGAAGTTATTTGCGACGAAGAAGTTTTCCCGTCGCAAATAACCAATTATTTGCGATCAGATTTCGTCTCCCGTCGCAAATAGTTTGGCGCGAATTGCGCACCAAACCGCGTGAATATTATTTACGACGGGGCGAGGTCTCCCATCCCAAATAGTTTGGTGCGACTTGCACTCCAAACCGCACGACTTGCGCGCCAAACCGCGCAAGAGTATTTGCGACGGTACCCGTCGCAAATACCCGGCGATGGTTAATTGCTTTTTGCGATGGGATGTTGTTCCGTCGCAAAAAGAGTGTCGACATGAACTATTTACGACGGGTCCCGTCGCAAATACCCTTTTAACCGTCGACAGTAATTAATGCGGGGGAGGGTATTTGCGACGGGGCCCGTTGCAACTAATCTGACCTATATATACCCCCCACCCGTTTTTTTCCAAATCACTCAGATCTTCCTCTCCCACTCTTCTCATTTTTCAGTTTCAATGAAGAAATTTACTTTTGTTGAAATTTTTTAGACGATAGCAATTGGAAGGAGCCAATAGTTTCAGAAAATCAATGTTTAAGGTATTTATATTTTATTTTATTTATATTTTCTTATATTTTTTATGTTAATTTTAGTTGTTGTTTATTAGTTGTAATTAAATTAGATTTCAATTGATTTTTATTTATTTTTATTTTTATTTAGAAATTGATATTGTTAGTGATAATTATAAATAATTAGTCATAATTAGATATAATTAGTAATAAATAGATATAAATAGATATAATTAGATATAATTAGTAATAAATAGATATGATCAGTAATAGATATAATTAGCAATAAATAGATATAATTAGCAATAAATATATATAATTATATGTAATAAGTAATCATTAGATATAATTAGTAATAATTAGATATAATTAGTAATAATTAGATATAATTAGTAATCATTAGATATAATTAGTAATAAATAGATATAATTAGTAATAATGTGATCTAATTTGTAATAAATAGATATAATTAGAAATAAATAGATATAAATAGATATAATTACTAATAATTAGATATAATTAGATATAATTAGTAATAATTAGATATAATTAGTAATAAATAGATATCAATAGTAATATATAGATATAATTTGTAATAAATAGATATATTATGTAATAAATAAATATAATTTGTAATAAATAGATGTAATTTTTAATAAATAGATATAATTAGTAATAAATAGATATAATTTGTAATAAATAGATAATATTAGGAATAAATAGATATAATTAGGAATAAATTGAAATAATTAGGAATAAATAGATATAATTAAGAATAAATAGATATAATTAGCTATAATTCATAATAATTAGCTTTAATTAGTAATAATTAGCTATAATTAGTAATAATTAGCTATAATTAGTAATAATTACCGATAATTAGTAATAATTTTCTATAATTACTAATAATTAGCTATAATTAGTAATAATTAGCAATAATTGGTAATAATTAGTTGTAATTAGTAATAATTAGCTTTAATTAGTAATAATTAGCTATAATTAGTAATAATTAGCTATAATTAGTAATAACTAGTAATAATTAGAAATAAATAGTAATAATTAGTAATAAATAGTAATAATTGGTAATAATTTGTAATAATTAGATATAATTAGATATAATTAGATATAAATAGTAATAAATAGTAATAATTAGTAATAATTAGTAATAATTAGTAATAATTAGTAATAATTAGTAATAATTAGTAATAATTAGATATAATTAGATATAATTAGATATAATTAGTAATAATTAGTAATAATTAGTAATAATTAGTAATAAATAGATATAATTAGATATAATTAGATATAATTAGTACTAATTACATATAATTACATATAATTAGTCATAATTGGTCATAATTACGAATAATTAGGAATAATTAAGAATAATTAGTAATAATAAGGAATAATTTGTATTAATTAGTAATAATTAGAAATAATTAGTAATAATTAGAAATAATTAGTAATAATTAGTAATAATTAGATATAATTAGATATAATTAGATATAATTATATGTAATTAGTAATAATTAGTAATAATTAGTAATAATTAATAATAATTATTAATAATTAGTAATAATTAGTAATAATTAATAATAATTAGTACTAATTAGTAATAATTAGTAATAATTAGTAATAATTAGATATAATTAGATATAATTAGATATAATTAGTAATAATTTGTAATAATTGGTAATAATTAGTAATAATTAGATATAATTACTAATAATTAGTAATAATTAGTAATAATTAGTAATAATTAGTTATAATTAGTAATAATTAGTAATAATTAGTAACAATTAGATATAATTAGTAATAATTGGATATAATTAGTAATAATTAGATATAATTAGATATAATAATTACTAATTAGCTATAATTATATATAATTAGTCATAATTAGTCATAATTAGTCATAATTATTCATAATTAATCATAATTAGTTATAATTAGTCATATTTAGTAATATTTAGTAATAATTAGTCATAATTAGTAATAATTAGTAATAATTAGATATAATTAGATATAATTAGACATAATTAGATATAATTAGATATAATTAGATATAATTATTAATAATTAGTAATAATTAGTAATAATTAAAAATAATTATCTATAATTATATATAATTAGCTATTATTAGCTATAATTAGTAATAATTAGATATAATTATATATAATTAGATATAATTAGATAGAATATGTAATAACTAGTAATAATTAGTAATAATTAGATATAATTAATAATAATAGGAATAATTAGTAATGATTGGTAATAATTAGTAGTAATTAGCAATAATTAGTAATAATTAGTAATAATTAGTAATAATTGGTAATAATTAACAATAATTAATAATGATTAGTAATAAAAAAAATTATATTATCAATATTTATGAAAAAACAATATTAATATTATTAAAATAATAAAAAATTTATAAAATATTAAAATAATCAATATTCGCAACAGGCTTTGCTATTTTCTTAACATGTTCAAATCTCAAAGGGTCTCCAATTGTCAGGTCGTGCGTAATAAAAAGTTTTTGTCAGCCTTGTCCAATGTAAACTTTATAATTGTCCTTACATGGTTGATCACCTCGCAAGTAGCATTACAATAGGACAACCCAAGTCATGCCCTTCTCATCTATAAGAATTATCTCACATGACCCTTTACAAAGACCATTCTTCCTTGAAAATTTCAGGGAAAGATACAGATATCCCCTCAAATTTTTAAGGAAGAACAATCTATGTAAAGGGTCATTTGAGATGATTCTTAGAGAAGAGAACGACATTACTTTGATCATCCAATTCCAACCCTATTTTTGAGGTGATCAACCATGCAAGTACAATTATAGAGTTTACATTGGACATGGCTGACACAAACTTTTTATTACGCATGACCTGACAATTGGCGACCCTTTGATATTTGAACATGTTAATAATAGAGCAAATTCTGTTGCAAATATTGTTAATTTTTTTATTTTATAATTTTTTTATTATTTTAATAATATTAATATAGTTTTTTCTTAAATATTGATTATATAATTTTTTTATTAGATATAATTAGTAAACGAAATATTCTTGTATAATCAAGGGAAAATTTGTAATCATCTCCACAACGATGATTACCAAATTTCCTTTCATTATTCAAGAAGTTTTCATTTTTCTAAGTATTGCTAATTATTGCTAAATTAGTAATAAATAGTAATAATTAGTAATAAATTGTAATAATTAGTAATAATAATTTTTTGTCTTCAGATAGTGTTTTTATAATTTCAATTATTCAAAAAGAGTAATGATTTTATATTTTATGTAGAAAAATATGGAACAAGGAAGTTGACATCAGTAATTATTAGATGATCGTGCTTTGATAAATCAGCGTACAAATCCAAATGGTTTTGATTTAAATCCTGTATATATTGAGGGTGTTGAAGCTTTCTTAGCATTCGCATCATCAAGAACAAAGTATGTTTCATAAGGCACAATTAAGTGTCATTGTAAAAAATGTTCTATGAGAACGTTTGAAGCATTTGACAAGGTTGGAGGACATCTCTTGCAGTTTGGTTTTCAACCAGATTATATTTTTTGGCATCAACACGGTGAATGCAGTTCCACAGAAGATCCTAATAACTTGATTCAGGATCCATCACGATTTCAAAATTTAGTACATGATGTTGGAGGTCTATCTGTGCAATAAACTAAAACTCACGATGATATTGATTTTACTCTTGAGTTGACACCATCCAAATTTTATGACTTTTTTAGGTCTATTGAGGATGCAATATATCCTGGTTGAAAGATAAGAAAACTAGAAGCGGTTGCCAAATTTAGGGCAATTAAATCAGATAATGCAATGTCAAAAAATTGTTTTGTTTAGAGATTTTCTTTGGTTAAAAAACTGTTACCTGATGAAAATGTGTTTACTGCAAATTACTATGAGAGAAAGAGGATGATTCGTAATTTGGGCCTTAGTTATCGGATGATTAATGCATGTCCAAATTATTGCTTCTTATATTCTGGCGAAAATGAGTCATTGGATAGTTGTCCCACATGTTGACAATCAAGGTATAAAGAAGCTCAACCAGGGAAGTCTAGATCGATTCCAGTAAAATAGTTGAAATATTTCCCCCTTACACCTAGGTTGCAGTGTTTATTTATGTCTCAGAGCACAACGTCAATGATGTCATGGCACAAAACCGAGATTTCAACTGATAAAATCTTGAACCATCCATCTGATGGTGATTCATTGAAACATTTTGACCGTCTTCATCCTTCTTTTTCTATAGAAGCCTGAAATGTGCGATTGGGTCTTTCTAATGATGGTTTACATCTATTTGGTTCTTATGGTAGTCAGTATTCATGTTGTCCTATCTTTATAACTCCGTACAATTTTCCTCCACGGATGTTGATGAAGGACCCTTATATCTTTTTGACTCTATTAATCCCATGACATCCAAAAAAGAATATTTATTTTTTAAAACCATTTATTAATAAGTTAAATGCATTGTAGATTGATGGGGTGAATACATATGATGTTTCTGCGAAACAAAATTTCATATTAAAAGCTACATTGATGTGGATGATTAGTGACTTGTTGGAATATGGCATGTTATCTGGTTGGAGTACACAAGGTCTGAAATCATGTCCTTACTGTATGATAGAAAACAAAGCCTTTATGCTCGTCAATGGAAAAAAACCATGCGTTTTTTATTGTCACTGTAGATTTCTTCCTACCGATCACCCTTTTCGGAGGAACAAATCTCATTTCATAAAAGGTACAATTGAATGGGATGAACCTCCAAATATGATATCAGGTATAGAGTTAAAATTAGTTGTATTTTCATTACCCCACATCACATTTGGACCTACAATAAACCAATATAAAATTCATGGCTTTGGGAAAGAACATAATCGGATAAAATGGAGCATTTTTTGGGATCTTTTGATTTGGTCTGATTTGTTGGTATGCCATATGTTGGATGTTATGCATATTAAGAAGAACTATTTTGATAATTTATTTCATACAATTTTGGATACACCAGGTAAGACCAAAGATACTGTAAAGGCATGATTAGATCTTGCCCAAATATACAGGAAACCAGAACTTGAACTATTTGAAAATGGCAGATCACAAAGGTTAATGAAGCCAAAATTAGCTTATACACTGTCCAAAGAGAGTCACTTATTATTTTTTGAGTGGATTGCAGATTTGAGACTTCCAGATGTCTATGCTTCCAATTTGGGTAGATGTGTTAAGAATGGTTATATTACTGGATTAATAAGTCATGATTGTCATGTTATAATGGAAAGACTTATGCTGATTGGATTTAGAGGTTTGTTGAATTCTATGATTTTGGATTCTATAACAGACATACCATATTTGTTTCAACACATTTGTGTAGCGACAACAGACTACAATGCGATCTGAAAACTGGAAGAAGATGTTGTTGGAATTATATGTAAAGTGTAAAAAATCTTTCCGTTGACTTTCTTTGACTCAATGGAACATCTGATATTACATTTTCCACATTATGATAAATGTGGAGGTCCAATACAGTTTTGATGGATGCACCCATTCAAGAGATGCATGCAGAAAATGAATAGAAAAGTACATAACAAAGAATCAGTTGAAGGCTCAATTGCTGAAGCTTATTTGCAAGATGAAATTGCTTTTTTCTTCTCTCATTATTTTGAATATCAATATCCCTCAAGAAAAAATCGTATGAGAAGAAATGAGGGGAATGTTAATGATGAAATGGACAATCAATTAATAGTTTTTAATCATACAAATATTGGTTTCGGTGGAGTTAATGAATGATGACTTTCAGATGATGAACATCAAAGAGCTCATATATACATTCTGCTCAACTTTGAAGAAATGAAATCATTTTTCCTGTGAGTGCTTCTATCAAATATTATATAATTTATGTTATAGTTTTTAAACTTATTTTATTTATAGTTTATATGATAATCATATCAAGAAACAACTTCCACAAATTACAGCAGCCGCTCTTGATGAACGCAGACAAAAAAAATTCTCAATGGTTTCAAAAACTGGTAACATAAATTATTGATGGTTTAATGTCAATTCTGTTTATTATTTATTATATTGATAATTTTTTTAAAAAATTTTAGGTGTCTCAATATGATGATAAAATTGATAACCAACTGTGTATATTGAGTAACCCACCATCCCAAATGGTTAAATCTTATAATGCATATGTGGTGAATGGTTTTTGATTTCATAAACATGCATACAGGGAATCACAAAAAACAATGAACAGTGGAGTTTACTTTAGAGGATCACATCATAGAGAAACTGAAGTTAAATTTTATAGCATTTTGGATGAAATTACTGAGATGTGTTATCAAGGACAGAATTACATAAAAATGTTTAAATGTCACTGGTTGGATACTAAGAGAGGCTTGTGTGTTCATCTGACTCATGGAATCATCGATGTTAAATATAAAATTCTTCTTTCAGTAAATGAACCATTTTTACTGGCTCAACAGGAATATCAAATTTATTATGAAAAGTACAGTTCTACTTCAATATACTTGAGCGATTGGTGGAGAATAATTAAAATGAAATCTTGAAAAAATAAGTTTACTCGAAATGAATGTGGTTCTGTTAAAGTGGAAGGAATTGATATTTTTCAAGGTACTGCTCAAAATTCATCTAATTCAGAAAGAGACGTGAATATCAATGATGACACCCCACAATTAAGGATCAATGGTGATGAAGATGTTAATGATGTTATGAATGAATTTGAAATGACAAGAGATGCTGAAATTGAAACTCATATGGATATTGATGATGCTGAGGAGGAATATGAAGACATTGACATTGATAGCTATGGAGAAGAGGATGAAGATGAACATTGATACGGTTAAATGCTGGTTATAATCATAACTAATATATATTTATATATAATAGTTATTTTAAACTATCTGCTAACAACAATCATTTTGTGTTTTAGATGGACTCCGATCTATTGTGTATGTTAGAGGAGGCTGGTCTACCTTTGGATGATGGGGATGTGGGATCATCTGACCCTCAACCTACTGGTGGTTCAAGAGGTACACGGAGGGGGTGCAGTCTTGCTCGACTGATGATTCCTGACCCTATCCCCGAGCGACATCCACGTCTTGGCTTCGATCCAGACACACGGAGGTATGGTAACCTGTATATTTTAGTTAGATTTCATTAATTTATTTATATATATACTACTTGTTTTATTATTTATTTCTTTTTCACAGTTTTTAGCATGTATCTATAGGACATGGGAGCGCTATCTTGGGAAATTAATTTTCTCAGCCAAGGATCACATGGGAACAAATTCTAGTTGATGTGCGATGCGACATGTTCCATCATTGGCTGGTACGTAAATAAATAATATTTATTTGAATTTTATTTTTTTAACAACTTGATATTATAAATTATTTTTAGGGTTTATGGTATCCTATCGATGATAGCATGCATGACGCTATCCATGTGACATGGCAGGTTTCTATGTATGACCGTTTCCGTCAGTTTTTACACAATTTGATAAGGACAACCATTAAGAAATCAGGAGTAACAGAATTTGATGAGTCGTGTAGAGCCCACCGACAAGAGTAAATTTCATCTCATGTTTGGGATGGATTATGTTCACACAGGTTGGGTGGTGGATTTTAGAGGAGATCTTCAGTGGGATGACAGAACCGGGGGAGACAGGACGCGACGCATCGAGCTGGTAGTCGTACTTTCATTCGCATAGAGAGCATCTGGTAAGTATATATTTTAATATTTTATATAACTTTAAATATAAATAGTTCATTTTATATTTCCGCAGGCAGTCGAGCATCCTGATATTATGGAGTTTGACGTTTATCAGAGGATGTACAGTGATCCAGCCACTGGAGAGATTAGAGGTGATCGCGAGCATCAGATTGTGGTT
This sequence comes from Viscum album, assembly GCA_963277665.1. Classification (NCBI taxonomy): domain Eukaryota; kingdom Viridiplantae; phylum Streptophyta; class Magnoliopsida; order Santalales; family Viscaceae; genus Viscum; species Viscum album. The sequence goes on along the minus strand of OY728158.1, from coordinate 1,190,394,420 downwards.
AGTATTAATTTCCCCGTTTGAAAATGAACTGCATATAATATTTTTCACAATTTTAATTTTAAATTGGAATTGAAGGAGTCATATTAGGCAGCGACTTCTCAGACACAGGCTGGGGGTTAGAACGAGATGACTCAGCAGACCAGTGCTCACCATTTCGATGAGATGACATGGATGCAGGCGACTCAGTATGGCTTAGAGAAGGGAAAAGTAGTTGGTATCAACTCTCATTTGACTCCTGGTACTTATTATGGTACTACTGCAATGTCGGCGTCCAACTCGAGAGGAGCTCGTGGAGAGGTATAATCTTTTGGCTCACAGTATCAGGAGCAGTTGCGAGCTCAGGCTAAGCTTATAGAGACTTTGTAGAAGCAGCAAGAAGAGATGTGTCGACGGCAGCCGTAGCAGGAGAAGCATTATGATGAGAAGATGTGTCGATGGCAGCAGCAACACCATCAGCAGAATGAGGAGGAGACACATCGATGGTAGCATCAACATCACAAGTAGATGGAGTACATGCGTCGTCTCACTTGTAGTTTAGGGATAGAGTTTTCTCCGCTAACTCCTTCAGCTCTTCCACCTCCTCCAGAAGACGACCCCCAAGGATTTTTTTATGTTACAAACATTTGAATTTAACTTTGTAATATGAATTATTTACATTTTCTTTCTTTGGTATTGGTGCAAATATTACAAAATTTAATTTTGAATATTTCAATATTTTTTATATTTTTTTTGAATATTGAGAATTTTAATATTTTTTACTATTTTAATAATATTAATATTATTTCATTAAATATATTTTTTTAGTATTATATTTTTTATATTTTGTGTATTTAATAATAATAATAATTATTATATTTTATGTTTTTTTTATTTTTTTTGTGAATATTGTGAATTTTAATATTTTTTATTTTTTTAATAATAGTAATATTATTTTTTCATTAATCGTAATTTTATTAATTTTATTAATTTTTAATTAAATTTCTATTTGAAATGGGACCTTTTGCGATGGGACCCCGTTACAAATATTTTAACTATATATTTTTAAAAACATATTTGCGACGGGACTACTTGCCCGTCATAAATACTTTGTTGCGACAGGCCCATCGCAGAACGTTATATATATATATATATATATATATATATATGCCACGGGACGAGGGCCCGTCGCAAAAATTATTTGCGACGGGCCCGTAGAGAAAAAGTTTATGTATATATAATACATATAATCAGAGGCTTATTTGCAACGATGGTATTTCCCATCGCAAATACTATTATTTTTGATGGGGTCGTCACAAATAATGGTATTTACGATGGCATTTTCTACAACAGACTATTTGAGATGGGACCCCGTCGCTAAAGCTCATTTGTGACGAGATCCCATCACAAATAACCCATCGCAAATACCAAGAATTCTAGTAGTGATAGGACAATAGAAACGAAGAATATCCTTGTTAGAGAGGATCCACATTATAATCCTATTTTATCCTTTCCTACCCTATTATATGTATGTTTCATGAATGTTAAGGAAGGGTGTGGGGGAGATAAAGACATTTTTGTAGGAAGTGCATATTTAAAAGGATATGTATTGTGGTATTTTATTGGGATATTAGGGAAATTAAACACAATTAGGAATTTATTATACATAATTACCAACCATCTAAAAGATAAAAAATGTTTGGTCATAGAGGTTAAAAACACTACTTACATGAATAGTTATTTTAATCATTTAGGGTTGATAGATTTATGTGATACATTTACAAACATAACTAATAAAAAATAAAAATGGTGTATCATTCATTGGTATTGATTTTTTTGTGATCATATATTTTGTTTTTTGGCAAATGTGGAGATTTTATTTGTAAGGGGGAATTTTTTCATTGATTATTTTTTAATTATCAACAAAAATCACAAAGAGTTTAAGATCCTTTTTGAATTTTATGTGTTTTAAAATCCATTTCCCATTATCCAATAATTACATGAGTTATTTAATCATAATAGTTAAGCCATCAATAATATTTGGGAATATGTCTATATTTTATGGAGAAAGTAAATGAATTGTAAGCCTGGGTTAATGATTTTGGTTTGAGGTATGAGTATAATATTGTTAATATTTTTTACTTTGATGATTACTGAACGAATTGCAAAAATTATAAATTTTATGAAGGTGACATAATAATATTGTATCATAAATTATGAATTTAAGAATGAAGATGCACATGAAATTTTAGTGATATAAAGTAAAATACATGGTTGACATGATTCATTAAAAGATAAGGAGATGATGATATTCTTCCATGGGATGTTTTAATATTTAATTCTTTAATTAGTAAATTGATTATATTAACATTGAATTCAAAATATGGTATATTTATGTTCCTTTTTTTTGGAGATTTCATTCTTGAGGATAAATATGAGTTTAAATGAGGGGGACTTGATGTTTATATTTCATGCATACATTTTTAAATATTAAATTCATTTATTTCGTAGTAAAATTGGTAATCAGTGTAAGATATTCATTTTTTTGTATAAAAAAATCCTTGGTTTACCAAACACGTCTCCCAAGTTGTCCTATAATAGGATAACGAACAAAAATCAACTAAACATGTCTCATGAAAAATCAGAAAGAGATAAAAAAAATCATAGTGTGGGATGCGTTTATAGATCAATGAGAGAGAAAACATTAAGATATAAGGACAAAACTCAAGTTAATAAACGAAAATACTAATGAAAATTCTCAACTTGACCATCAATCACCACCAATCCTTCCCACTAAGAAGGTGAGGAAAACCAAGAGAATCTAAAAAAGTACATGATGTCCTTCCCTTTACCAATATCCTAAAAAACAACATCTACAAACACCCAATGAAAATATTAGCATGTGAGTAGAAATCAGAGTAGTATTTTATCAAATAATCTATAAAAATTCTAAAAATATAGAACTAATACTTCTAGCTTAAAAAAAACTAGTTTATATAGTATTGATAAAAGTGAAATAATTTTGTAAAACATCATTTGGATCAACATAAAAATCATCATATTAACACATACTAGAAATATGACAATAAAATTATTGAAAGCATGACATATTCCGAAAAATTATATACTTAAACACCATATAATGAACATTTAAGTAATAAAACAAGAAATATTACCAACTTGTAGAAACCCATGAAAAAATTGGGAACTATCCTATTCGAATAAACAATCAATCACATAAAGTAACACTAAATTGAGAATTAAATGAATAAAAGTGATATTGATTCTTTCTATAGTCCGTTGATATTAGGAAGATAACCGCATTGTGGTTGTTCGCACACTAAGGTGACATATATCAATTTCTTGATGTATTTATTATTAAAAATGTGCTATTTTTCTAAAAAAAAATTAATACTATGGTTAAAATTTATAAAAATATTACACAACAATGAATTTCATCCTTGATGATTGATGATATCTTTATGTTTTAAGAACGTCCTTGAGAAATTTCCTCAAACACATAATGTGTGAAAATCCATTTTTAAATCCAAAACTCATTAGAATCCTCTATCAAAGTCATGAAATAACCAATAGAACAATCTAATACATAAAACAAAGGAATTATTAGAGGATATTGATTAATTCATTGGCTGTAAAGAATGTATATAGAAACCTACCATGAAAATGGAGGGAACCCAGTAGCTTTAAGGATGAATTTTTGAAACCAGTAAATCGGGTACTTACAAGCCTAATTCTATATGAAACATCATGAATCTAATATAATAACCTCGTATATCCAAAGAACATAGACCAAAAGGGATCCATTGATATAAGGGGAGAATATTTATAGTAAGGATCTAACAATAAGGGATAAAACCAAATAAAAACCAGGCATATCTTGATGAAATCCATCATGAACAATATAAAACCACAATGAAAGCAACGTGATAATCCTTTATTGTAGTGGGGGAATATTAATTTGATCCTAATATATATTGAGAGGTTATGAGATTTAAAAATTATCAAGGTAAAAAAAGTTAAATTTAAACATCATATTGGTTTGGATAGGGGTGCACAGTTAGGCTGCATGTTATAACAAACAGTGAACTAACCGTGCATGGCCTATGTCCCTTAGTAATTCAGGGAACATGGTTACCTAGGTTGAGTTTAATGTTTTTACAAAATCATGAATAAGACATTATACTACCATGTGAATCCATCAAAACACCCACATTTTATTGGAAATCCTTTCTCAATCCATGTGACACCTGTAGATAATTACACAGACACCCGGATGGTTCCCATGGAATGTATCACAACATTAAAACCTATTCTAAATCTTTTAAAACTACACCGGTGCTTCATAGTGACATACTGAAAAGATGTTTCATGGTTATTACATACCTTATGTGTGGAATTGTTCCTAAAAACACACATTTTCATCCCCCTACTATGGAAAACATCTTAAACAACGATAAGAATAAACCATGATAAAACAAATTCATATTTGTGACCAAAATGAAATGTAAATTATCCCCACCATAAAATAATTATGTCACTAGAAAGAGATGAATATTTATATTTCTGATAAATATAATTCCACTACCACCTCATTAAAAATTCATTCACCAATTCCTATTAGTTATCCAATCCACATTTCCATAGTAAAAAAATTAGAGGAATTATTTTACCTTGTCATACCTCATCATACAAAACTAAAATAATTACCGATTTCTCATCCATATTTGTGGAGATCTCAAGATGAATATAATCTTATTCTATCACATGTAAAGGTTCCATTTTATACCTCATTATCTGGAAAACACTCCACATGTCATGAATTGACACCATGAAATACAACAAGTACCATCGATGGTCCACCTTTCCTTAACATTCAATGATCTAAAAATGGCCAAAAAACCATACTGGCAACATACCCTATATACCCAACTGATAATTTCACAAGTTATGAAACCCCTAAGAAAGACTCAACCACCAAAAAAATCTCATATTAAAAATAATCATGGTCTAAAAAGGAATTTTAATTACGCTGACCAGTCCCTAACCTCTTACGGATAGGTTGCACTTTCTCTATTATCTCTTAAAAAAGGGTATGTCAAACCATTGAAAAATATCCCAACATTTCTCAAGACATGATATATCTACATGGATTCCTATTAAATTATTCAATTGGTACAAGTTTAATTGAATCCTAATAACTATTTTAATAAGAATATTTTACAAGAGGTGGATGGTTCTCCCAAGAACAACCAAAATGAAGAATGCATACCTGATGCATGTCACTGTGGATCAAAATAGCTTGATCATTTTATCCAACCCAAAATTGATGATATGTTTTAGAAAATTGAAACTTAGAACCCATTATATATTGTCGACCATTGTTAAACCTGGATGTAAACTATGGGTCCCAATAAGATATAATTAAAGTGATAACCCCATAAATCCTTATAACTTCTTAGATATTTTGATTTCTAAACTACTCCACTTTTATCAACACCTTGTGTAACATCCCAGGTAAATGAAGAATAATAGATTTTTATATTTATTAATATTTGTTAATTAAATATTAATTTTAGCTTAAAGGGGTTGCTATGTTTGATAGCGTACCCGATACGCAACAACGAGTTTCTTTGGAATCTTACGTTGCACACTAATAATATAATATTATTATTTCAAACGGTAGTTAACTCCTAGCCGTTGTATTGGAGGGAACGAAAAAAACTTACTACAATAGGATTATAAATGTTTGTTAAATATATTTACATTTATCAAATAAAATTTCGAGGCTTAAAAAGTGAATGAATCTAATTTTAAGCATAATTTTCATTAAAATGCTGATTTATCGCCTTTTAATGGTGAACCCTTTTTAAATCTAGTTTTGGTAACTTTAATACATTCTATACGACCAGATTAAATCCTTCTTTATAATTAGGACATCATAATTTACTTTGGGTAATTGTTTGGAATTTTTCTGATAAAGTTCATTTTTTAAGGAATAGTTAAAATATTGTATTTTAATTCAAAACTATGTTTTAATCTAATTTATTTATATGGTTATATTATCATTTTAATTGGTTTTAAAGTGTAAATAGATTATATTTTTACCATTTAATCCAATGTTGGTCATTGGAATTAATTTCACTTTGAAATTGGACATAAACAAGTATCAATCTTTTGATAGTTATTATTTCTTAAAAACACGCTATTTTTTTTAACAGCGGGAATTAATTTTTAAATTAATTAAGGCCAGTTCTATGTTTTGAAATTGGAAAAATAGACATGATTTTTGAATTCAGAATATCAAATATATCTTAGGCTGAATTTTTTGTATTTTTCTGAAAAACTTCAATTTTTGATGAATAGTGACACAACTTAGTGGAAGTTAAAAAAACCGACTTTTTCATTTAAATGAAATTTACCAGTTCTGTGAATTGAATTTCAAAAATCCAACATACATGGTTGCTATCAAGAAGTAAAATGTTGTTCATTAAGATGAAAATAATTTTTGGTGAATAGTAACTTTTGACTTTTATTTACTGCGGTTAAAGGTAAATAGGGTAATTCATGGTTAAAAGAGTATTATAATAATTCAGAATTACCTTAACAGTTGTCCAAACATTATTGGTTGAGTCCTTAACGACCATGGACATCTTTGGGTCGATTTTGGGACCCCTTTGATCCACTTGGGAGTGATAATGACAATTTAGACTAATTAATTTAATGTAAAGGCAAAATAGACATAAACAAAAATCTTTTAATAATTAATTTTTATGTGGTGTTATATAAGGCATATTTTTTACTACAAATATTCATTGGAAAGATAAAAATACTTCCTACGTCATGGTATTTTTTTTATAATTTTTAGACATCGAATATATTAAATTATTTATGACACAATAATGATGCAGTATTTACCTCATTAATAAATGATTTAATTAAATTAGATTATAATGATTAATATATTATCCAAAACATGTCCAATTTTGATTGGATGATTTTATTTCGATTATGAGTCATCTTATCTTCGACCATAATTATTTTTGGACCATTAGAAACCGAATATAATTATATTATAAAATAATATTTTCACTCTTTCCTAAAGAGCCCCTCCTCTCCCTTATAAAAAGAGACCACTTCTATGAAATTCCTCACACGTCTCAAGCCATTTGGCTCGTCCAAACTCTGCCCAATTAAGCTCCCTACATCCCTATAATCCTCCTACAAGCCTTACCATAGGAAGAAGAAACTTCAAGAAGTCCTTTGGTTCAAACCAAAGTGAGTTACCCAAATTAAAGGTAACAGTTTCTCTTAAATTGTTTTCTTTTATTTTGCTTCTCCAACCCCTAAACTCTTTTTATTTCCTTTCTTTTGTAACAACACCAGTATGCTAAATATACTAGTATGTTGTTATGATAAGTATTCTAACTACACTTACACACATATCCATCTAATGGATGAATAACATAATGTTTCTGTGGATGGAAAACCAACGCCTCACGAAATGATGATTGTTCAATTACATATTACCGCCTATCATGGTGGACATTATGATGGAACTCTATTTATATATGATATATATTATGTTTATGATTTCTTTATGCTTCTGTACTTCCCAATTATATAAAAACATTATGGTTTCCATGGTGGGTAAATACGATAATATCATTTGAGGAAGTGCGGACTACCGCCCCCTCAAAGTGATGTGACTCGTTAATGCCCTATGTGGGATGTATAAAGGATAGAGTTAATGATATTATATATGATATTATACTAGAATTATAATATAACTTTGTATCATAATGTTTTAATTCCATTTAAATAAGAAATAGAAATGAAAGTAGCGTTCATGCGTACGTACGACTTACCGTCTCCATAAACGGTGCATTTCATTTTGTACCTCCAAATTGTATATACTATTATAAATACATGTAAATGTTGGATATATATGATATATATGATTTCCAAATCATGAATATCATTCTGGATATAATGAACCTTTTACCACGTGAACAACATGTAATTATAAGAAGTCCATTTTTGACTCAAGTACCAAATATCGACAAAATGAACGTTATTAACTTAAATGATCACATAATGATTATAACATGGTAATAAGTGATATAAAAGGAATAATAAACTTGAAAAAGGTTCTTAATCAAATAGAAATTAACTTTAGTTTATTATTCAGGAGATTAAAGAACTTACGGGTCAAGTGGGACACGAGGTAAGGGACTTCTTCTCAATCTCCTTTCATTGAGGCATTTTTAGTTTTATACATGACTTTGTATTATAAGATGTATAAAAACCTTTGACTTTTACTTCTATTCAAAAGGAATCTTTTATCTATGAAGCTTTTTACTAAATGGCAAAAACAAATGTTTCTTTAACATAAGCGATGACAATGACCTTTCCGCCACCACGAGTATTATTTGATCTTTGGCTTCCATAACACGCCTGAATGTTTTTAAAATTAAAAATAAATACCAAATAATATTTTTACGTATTTTGGTTTTGAAAATTATTTTGAGAATGGATTTATTATTTTAATATCTTGGAATGATATTTTATTATTAAAATGAGGAAATATTATCTTTCCTTTATGCTTATGTTATGTGTTAAGATCATGTTATGGTTCTTGGGCATTATTTATGTATACGGATGGTTCCGTGATAAACCTAGGGAGGGTGAGCCTGAGATAGCTCTCCAATGCATTGGGTAACGTGATGGAGGTAAACGTGAATGTTACTCCTAAGAGATTAAGGGAATATACTGTGATCGGTATTCCAAAGTAACTCCCTATGTAGCTCTGATAGCTACAATGTAATTATGATATGGATGCCACAAGTTACCTTTATGATTTATGATTTCTATGTGTCTTTCATAAATCTTATGATTTCATGAGGTAAGTAAAAGAGTTCATGTTTTGTATATATTTATGAACAAATGTTTCCATTCACTGTTTTATAACCCTTACTGAGCCTTTTATGCTCATCCCAAGTTTTGAAATGTTTTTCACAGGACTTAAAGATGAATAGGGTCAAGGATGGGATCAAGGAAAAGCCTTGCTCTCTTTAACATGGAATTAGAAAAGACTTTTTTTCAAGAGTTTTTATTTTATGAAAAAGTGGATTCTGGGTAGAAGTGCCTACTTTGTAATTTTCTGAGATGTAATAGTTATGTCCTAATTCCCTAAAACTCTAAACCTGAAAAGATCCTCAATGTGAATTATTCATTTAATTCAATATTATGTAATGTTTATGGTCGGGTCCTTAGAGTTGGTATCAGAGGTCGGTTTAGATAACTTTATGAGTTAGGATATTGTTAAATGAATATCCATAATGTAATTTATGTTAATATTGACATCATATAGCATTTACAGATTACCGTGTTGCTTCACCTAAGATATTTCTTTGTTTAGAATGGTTTTCCGTGGAGGAAACATGGCAGCTATGTTGGGACAACATCAGGAGAAAGACAACCTTCCAAATCAGCAACCTGAGATGGTCAGAATTGGAACTGAACAATTTGTTTCAGTGATGGCACATTTGACTCAGGCTATAAATAGTGGTGGTATCCATGTACAAGATCAGCCAGATCAACCATAGAGGAATATGTCAGTAGTGGAGCATTTCATGAGGAAACAACCCCCATCATTCAGAGGATCATCTGATCCGGTGCTAGCTGAAGGGTGGATTAAAGAACTGGAGAAGATTTTTTATGTCATGGGTTGTTCAAAACATCAAAAGGTTAGTCTCGCGGTTTACCGTTTTTAAGGTGAAGCTGATTAGTGGTGGTCGATGGTGAGAAATATTCGGGATAGTGAGAAGATTGATGCTCTTGATTGGGATGAATTCAAAGGTATGTTTCTGGAGAAATATTTTCCTAAGGTGGTTCGTCTTAGGATGGAAAAACAATTCCTGGAATTGAGGCTGGAGGATGACTCAGTGGCTTCTTATGAAGAAAAATTCACTCAACTGGAAAGGTATGCTCCAAACTTCATATGTGATATTGATAGTAAAATCAACCGTTTTTACTCAGGATTAAATCCAAAGTATCGAAGGGCTTTATATTCTCATGAGTTCTAAAGTTATGAAAAACATGTTCATTGTGCGGAGAAGGTGGAAATGGAGTTTTCCAATGATCAAGTATTCTTTGAAAAACAACAAAATAAGAGGTCTAGGTGGAAGGCGAAAGGGAAAAACTCTTCAAAAAAGTATGATGGTATGAAACTTAAGTTTATAGTTTGTGAAAATTGTCGTAAAAAGCATGCTGGGGAATGTATTTTGAATTCTGGTAAGTGCTACCAATGTGGTAAAATGGGACATAAGGCACATAATTGCACTAAAAATGATCAGGGTAATGGTAAGACAAAATCTAATTTACAATCAGTAAAATGTTTTAAGTGCAATTAAATGGGTCATTATGAAAATGAGTGTCCGAAAAATAGCTCAAGTAATGGGAAGTAGTCAGACTAGAAGCAAAAAGGGGTGGTTAAATCCTTTTCAACTACTTCAGTAGATGTTGGGCCATCAAATGATGTAGCACCAGGTACATTGTTTGTTTGTTCAGATTATGCCAGTGTGTTGTTTGATTTGGGGTCTACACATTCATTCACTTCAGAAAAGTTTTCTAGTAAATTGGGAATTCCATCTCATGATATGAATACTGAACTTATGGTAAAAACACATGGACGAAATATTGAGACAAAAAGACAACATAAGAACTTTCTTGTCCTTGTGTGCGGAAAGAATCTACCTGCAAACCTTATTGTTTTGCCTGTAGTAGAGTTTGATGTTATATTGGGCATGGATTTTCTTTCTGTTTATCATTCTAAGATTGACTGCAGAGCTAAAGAGGATTCTTTTCAGAATGATTTTCAGTTTGTGTACAAGAATGAACCCTTGTTGAAAAGAAAGGAACTATTCAGATTAATGATGTGCCAGTGGTAAATGAGTACCTTGATGTTTTTCCTGATGAGTTTCCTGGTATTATACCTGATCGGGAAGTTGAATTTATTGTTGACTTAGTTCCTGATTCTAAGACAATTTCAAAACCCCCTTATCGAATGGCTCAAATTTAACTTTTAGAGTTGAAGGAGCAATTGCAAGATTTATTAGAGGAAGGTTTCATTTGACCTAGCATATCCCCATGGGGTGATCGTATCTTGTTTTTTAAAAAGAAATATGGTTCAATGAGACTTTTCATTGATTATAGAGCATTAAATAACATCACTGTTAAGAATATGTATCCTTTGCCTCATATTGATGATTTGTTTGATCTGCTAAAGGGAGCTCAGTATTTTATGAAGATTGACTTGAGGTCGGGGTACCATCCGTTGAAAGTAAAGAAAGAAGACATTCTGAAGACTACGTTTCGTACTAGATATGGCTATTATGAATTTGTAGTTATGCCTTTTGGGTTAACCAAGGCACCTTCTGTATTCAATAATCTGATGAATAGAATTTTCCGTGATTTCTTGGATAAGTTTGTGGTTGTGTTCATTGATGATATTTTGGTTTATTCTAAAAGTAAAGAGGAAGATGAAAGTCATTTAAGGGTTGTCTTGAAAACCTTAAAAGAAAAGAAACTTTATGGAAAATTCATTATTTGTGATTTTTGGTTACAAACAATTTCTTTCCTTGATCACATTGTTTCAAAAAATGGCATAACTGTTGATCATGCAAAAACAAACGTTGTTGAAGAATGGCCAAGACCCAGAAATATAACCAAGATTCGTAGTTTTCTTGGTTTGGTAGGTTATTACCGGAGATTTGTTGAAATCTTTGCATGGTTATCTAGTCCAATGACTAAGTTAACTCGAAAAGGTGTTAAGTTCATCTGGACAAAAGAATGTGATGATTGTTTTCAGGAATTGAAAAAAATATTGGTGAATGATTCAGTTTTGGCAGAACCTTCTAGAAATGGTGAGTATGTTATGTAACGACCCAAAGTTTCATTAATGGAAAATACATATTGATCCAGTTAAATGTCTCTTTATGAAAAATGTTTTTATAAGATGTAAACTTCTTGTGTTTTATGTTAAGAATTTTTACCATTGTAAATATAGCCGTTGAAAAGTGATCACATGATTAGTATAAATATAGGACCTTAACAAATCCAATTTACTCAGAAAAAAGAAGCGATGGCCTCATCCAGTAGAATTGACCCATATGAATCCCATTTGTCGGAGCTCAGAAAAGAGGTGGCATCCTTGGGATTTTCCCTTGACCAAGACCAAGCTAAGATTCACCTTGTCAAGCTCGAACGGGACCGGCTACGGGAAAATTGGAAGTTGATAGAGATTACCACTCGAGCGATGTTATCCGAGCCACCCCAAGAGTCTGTCACCATCGCACACCTTACCCTTAGGTCTTATGCGGCTGTTTTAAGGGGTTATGTAACAAATAAGTAGTACTATGTTCATGTAAATTATTTTTGTATATAATAATGAATATAATTTCTAGTCATTTTTGATACATTGTAAATAGTTTTTAAAGTACAAATAGTGTTTTTAGTTATTATTTAATTAAGAAAACTATTTTATTAAATTAAGGGATTTTTTAATTAAATAATATTTTAATAAAATAATATTATTATTATTAAATTAATTTTTATTAAATATAAATGATCTTATAATTTTATGAATGCAATTAAAATTTTATATTATGGTTTGAAATCCATTTCTATCAAAAACAGTGAATTATCGATAAATGTTGGTTTTTATTTTAAAATTGAAAATTAACATATTTAGAAATTTTTTTAGTTAAAATAAATGAAATATCTGGAATCAGGACATCGAAATTATCCAACAGGGAATTTTTCATAATTTTCTGAGACAGTCACATTTTTGAGAAAAAATTAAATACCGTTTAAATATATAATGTGTTTTATGACATCATAATGACCCAATGGGGATGTAATAAAATACCGTAATCCTTTTGTTCGGCCAATATTTGTTTTATCATTAAAATAATGTGATTTTGGGTTTGTTTGACTTACTTTTCTAAGCATTAATGGACCCCTCAAGACATATTCAACACTTTGCCTTTTTAAATTAATTTCCATGGGAGTGTGACTCACCTCCACATAAGCAACCTTATTATTTTAAGAACTTTGGACTTGGGCCTTATAAAATATTTTTTCCTCTTCCCTTTTCCAAAAACCATGGGCAAAAACCAAGGGATGGTTTGTGGTTTGGATTAATTTAATGTAAGGGGACCCAAACCTAAATAATAAAGAATTCCCTCACCATTCCTATATAAACCCACCCAATCTCCCACTTCCTCCTAACTAAAATCCCTTGGAGTTCGTCAAACCTCTGCCCTACTCTCTCTAGAATCCTCCCAAGGTGCCCCAAGCTCCCAAGGAGCCTCTTACAAGCCTCTATCTAGCCTTTGGAAGCACACTTCCAAGTATGGGGTTTTTCTTCCTTTCTCATTTTTGTCAATTTTCCTTTAGTTGTATTGCCCTTTTAATTACAATTATGAATGCTGGGGTATGGTTTTTCACCCCCCCCCCTCATACTGCCTTCTTATTGTTTTAATGATGGGAGACCCCTTTCTCTCTCATTAAATTCCTCCCATTTACACCCGATACTATGCCAAAATTCCGAAGGGAACTTCTCTCTCTTCTTTTACATTCAAGCAATAATTTTGTATCATGAATATAAATTCCATTAAAATTGTTGGGACATGTATCTATATGACCTCCTTACTGTCCATTACATGTAAATATGATGAGAAACCCCTTTCTGTCTCATCAACCATTTTTTATGTATTCTTATTTCACGCTGTTACGCTGCCGAAATCGCTCCGATTTTCTAAGCCAATGCCATTGTGTAGTGGATACCATTCCCATTTCTCCATCAAGGGTATCCAAATTTGTGCACCATTACTTATTGATTACAAAGTTTCATGTATGAATTCCACATTCCTTTATCGTGGAATACATGTTTATGTTTTATGAATCCATGTTTTATGATCTATCTGGAACACTTATGCATGAAATGAAATGTTTAAGAAGGGTGCTCCCATATAGCGCTCCAATGCATTGGGTAAAGTATAGTATCATGATATGTCATGTGCAATGAGTTTTGAAACATTCTAATTCAAGTGAAACGAGGGTTTACTCGTGCTTTATGTGCAATGAGGGTTTACTCATGCTCCATGTGCAATGAGCCTTGGCTCATGCTAATTCCATGACAAGTGTTGTTGCCACATCTCCATGTTATGATTATCATGCTTTATCATGACTTTATGTTCATGTTTATTTTATTCTCTATTGATATTACTATTGTCTAACATGTATTGTACTCCTCATGTTATTCCATGTGTACTCCCTTACTGGGCTTTATAACTCACCCTTTTCTTATGCATGTCCTCAGGTTATCCCATGCAATTCTAAGTACGAGGGAATGTAGCGGTCTTGTAAAGGAAGTTTTCAATAAAGATGTTGTATTTCATGTTTTAAGTTTTTATGTAATGATCCTAAGCCCCAAATACACTAAACCTCTTGATCTTCTTTTTTGTATCAAGTGATGTTTTATGTAATAAATCATGTTTAAGTTGTAAAAAAAATCAGGCTTATCATAGTTGGTATCAGAAGATAAGTTTAGTTATTTTTGGGATTAGGAAACCCTAGTAAATCCATAGATACAAGACTAAGTATAATAAAAACGTCCCTAAGTTTTGGTAAGTTCTGAGTAAGTGGTTTATCAAACAAATACATCCATGTCTAGATATGAGCAGGTAGAGGCGGCTCTGGCACAGATGTATCCTAGGGGTAAAACCTGAAAACACGCTTTGAGCTAGACTCGAACGGGAACTGGTGCACGACAACGGGTCTTGTTGCACTCTTGGTTATGACACTCCTGGGGGATATGTTTGGATAAATTCACAATATTAGTATGAACCATTATTAAGGGAAAAATGCCCCTAAGAATATATGTTAGAAAGTAGATCAGGAAAAGCCTAGATTGAAGCCTATAGACTCATGAGTTAAGGAAATAATAGTTTATTTATGAGTCATCAAAATTTGTCTTTGAATTACCCTTTATGTGTTACCCCTAACTTTCATTTTATTCCAGACAGTGGCCGGTAATAGGAGGACTCGGGCTGACAACTGTTGTGAAGATCGGTGTGATAACTGTACTAATGAGATGCCAAATACAATGGGAGAGGGAATCGCGAACGTTGTCACGCTTCTCTCTCAGATAACTTATGTTTTGAATAGAAACATGGGTCAAGAGGAATTTTCAACCCCCCCTAAGAAAGAAAAATTCGCTATCGAGAGCTTTATGAGACAAAGTCCCCCTACTTTTAGTGGATCATCTGATCCCACGATCGCTGAACAATGGATCAACTCCATTGAAAAGATATTCTCCGTCCTCCAATGTTCTGACCAAGAGAAGGTTCTCCTGTTGGCTTATCGTATAGAGGGTGAAGATGATCAATGGTCGATGTTGATCAAAAATAAAAGCATGAGGAGGAGATCTAGGCGTTATAATGGAAGGATTTCTGAAAGATGTTTCTCGATAAATATTTTCCATGCACCCTCCAGCTTAAGATAGAAAGGGACTTCCTTTCCCTCAAGGAAAAATATGAAGAATCTGTTGGAGCGTACGGGGAAAACCTCACAAGGCTTTCATGATACGCTTCCAGCTTTGCTGTTACCCCTGAATGCAAGGTTGACCGCTTCTTTGGTGGGCTGAAGCCTAGCTTACAGAAAGAATTAGTGATCCGTGACTTCGACAGCTATGAGGAAATTCTCCGATGTGCCCTCAAGGACGAAATGGAGATCGGGGAATCACAGGGGTATCATTGGGACAAGAAGCATACGGTGGAATTCAATGCTGGTGTTCCGATGGATAAATCCAGCGGTGCTAAGAAGATCCAGCACCCCACTTTCCAAAAGTGTGGAAAGAAGCACCCTAGAAATTGCCTTAAGGGGATGAGAAAATGCTTCAGGTGTGGAAGAGAAGGGTACCTAACTGTTAACTGTCAGCAAGAAGGACCCACGGCTACGACAGGGGAGAGGAACACTCCGTTCGAACCTCAACACATTGTTCAATGCTAAAAATGCAAAGAACCGTCTCATTTTGAAAATAAGTTCCATAATCTAAGGGTTATCAGAGGAAACCAACAACCTCCAAGACAGCAAGGAATAGATTTTTCCATCACTTCTGCTGAAGTGAACCCCGAAAACGAAGTGGTGACAGGTACTTTAGTTATTAATTAAAGAATAGAGAACGTACTTTTTGATTTAGGTTCTACGCATTCTTTTATATCTCGAAATTTTAGTAGAACAATCCCATCACCCCACAAATCATGGAAGTAAAGATGTCGGTGAGTACGGAAAATGAGGCAATCATTGCATCCCATGAATATAAGTCCTCCCCTGTTATAATCTGTGGATTGAATTTCTCGGAGAACCTCGTCATACTCCCTCTGGTGGAATTTGATACAATTCTTGGCATGGATTGACTTTCATTATATAGAGCCAACATAAATTGTCGGGAGATGGAAATCACACTCCATATAGAGAATCGATCCCTAATTCTTTACAAGTGTCAGGAGGAAGATGAATCTCCTTGAGCTCCATCATCTCAAGCATGGATATTACTGCCCTATGAGCACGCATATCTAGCTCAGATGATTGAGTCCAAAGAAAAACCATCCTTGAAGAAATGCCTATTGTGAGGGAATTCACGGAAGTGTTTCCCGAGGAACTGCCTGGTATTCCTCCCAGAAGAGATGTTGAGTTCTCAATTGAACTTATACCTGGGGTGCTACCAATATCCAAGACTCAATATAGAATGGTTGTTGTAGAGCTTGAAGAGCTGAAGAAACAACTACAGGAGAATCTGTATAAAGGGTTTATATGCCCAAGTGCTTCACCATGGGGAGCACCAGTCCTCTTCGTCAAGAAGAAGGATGGGTCAATGCGACTTTGCATCGATTATCGGGAACTTAACAAAATCACGATAAAGAACAATTATCCTCTCCCAAGAATCGATTACTTTTTTGATCAGCTTCGTGGAGCACAATACTTCTCCAAGGTGGACTTGCGGTCGGGAAATTATCAAGTAAGGGTGAAGAAGGAAGATGTCCCCAAGACTACTTTTCGTACAAGATACGAGCACTATGAATTCATAGTATTGACTTTCGGACTCACCAATGCTCCAGTAATCTTCATTGACTTGATGAATAGAGTATTTAGAGATTACCTTGACAAATTTGTGGTAGTCTCTATAGATGAGATTCTAATATACTCCAAAACCAAGGAGGATCATGAGGAGCATTTAAAAACTGTACTAGAGACTTTGTGCAAGGAGAAGCTCTATGAAAAGTACAACAAGTGTGAGTTCTGGTTGAAGGAGGTCTCATTCTTGGGCCATATCATCACAAGCAATGGAATATCTGTGGACCCCTCCAAAATAGATGCAATTAAGGGATGGACGAGGCCAACATCGGTAACGGATATCCATAGCTTCTTGGGCTTAGCTGGATATTATCGACGATTTGTGAGAAATTTCTCACAATTGTCCAACCCTCTTACCAAGCTAACTCGAAAGGGAGTAAATTTTTCATGGAGTGATGAATGCGAAGAATGTTTCAAGGAGTTGAAAAGGAGGCTTATCACTGCACCGGTGCTCACTTTACCGCCATGTGGGGAACTTTTTGTGGTATTCAGTGATGCTTCAAAGAAGGGCTTAGGATGTGTGCTGATGTAGACTGATAAAGTGATTTCCTATGCCTCAAGGCAGTTGAAAATCCATGAGTGAACTATCCAACGCATGATCTGGAGTTGGCGACTATGATCTTTGCCTTGAAAATCTGGCGGCATTATCTCTATGGAGAGAAATGTGAGATATATACTGACCACAAGAGTCTTAAATATATATTCACACAGAAAGAGCTTAATATGCTCCATAGAAGATGGATAGAGCTCATCAAGGATTATGACTGTTCAATACATTACCAACCTGGGAAAGCGAAAAAGGTGGAAGATGCCCTATGTAGAAAGGAACCAACAATTCTATCAATGATGAGAATTGAGAAGGATCCAATCTTTTTAGACTTGATGAAGATGGACGTGGGAATCATAAATATGGGAACATCATAAATCCTTTCACAAATGATTTCTCAACCATCTCTTTTGGAAAGGTTAAAGGATTCTCAAAAGGATGATGTGGGAAATGCGGAAAAGTGGAAGCTATAAAAAAGGGAAATAAATGGAGTTTAATGTTAATGAAGAAGGAATTGTGTGGTTTGAGAAAAGACTATGTGTTCCATCAAGTCCGGAGCTGAAGAAGGAACTTTTCGATGATGGACATAGTTCAAATTTCTCTATTCACGCAGGGAGCACAAAGATGTATCGAGATCTCTGAGAAAACTTTTGGTGGGATGATATGAAGAAGGAGATTGCTGAATATACATCAACGTGTCGGGTGTGTCAACAAGTGAAGGCAGAGAGGAAGAAGTCTAAGGGGATGATGAAACCATTTCCCATACCAGAATGGAAATGGGAGAACATCACCATGGACTTTGTCACCGGACTTCCAAGGACATCCAAAGAAAACAATGAAATATGGGTTGTTGTGGATCATCTTACAAAGACTGCACACTTCATTGCTATTCGGGAGGATTTCACTTTGGATCAACTGGCACAGATATATATCAGGGAAGTGGTAAGGTTGCATGGAGTACCACTATCTATTGTGTCTGACCGAGATCCAAGATTCACCACTAAGTTTTGGAAGAGTCTTCAACATGCTTTGAATACTGAACTGAACTTCAGTACGGCCTGTCATCCCCAAACGGATGGCCAATCCGAGCGGACTATCCAAACACCTGAGGATATGTTGAGAGAATGCTCAATGGACTTTAAAGGACTATGGGATCAACAACTTCCTCTGGTTGAGTTCTCTTATAATAACCGTTTCAAATCAAGTATCCAAATGGCACCATATGAAGCCATGTATGGGAAAAGGTGCAGAACACCGGCATGATGGGATGAGGTCGGTGAACGTAGGTTGCTTGGACCAAAAATGGTCAAAGAAATGGTGGAGAAGGTGAAAACCATTCAGAAGCATATCAAGGTAGCCCAAAGTCGACATAAGAGTTTTGCAGATAATCGTCGATAAGAGCTTGAGTTTAATGTTGGGGACATGGTGTTTCTACGCATATCTCCGTGGAAGAAGGTCATGACTTTTTGAATGAAATGGAAGTTAAGTCTAAGGTACATCGGCCCCTTCGAGATTCTTGATCATGTCGGGGCTGTGGCCTATCGACTAGCAATTCCACCTACTATGGCCAAAGTACATGATGTCTTTCATGTATCCCTCTTAAGGAAGTACATACCGGACCCTTCACATGTACTCTCTTCTGAGGTGGTACAATTGGAAGATGATCTTTCTTATGAGTAGAAACCGGTGAAGATCTTAGATCGTAGAGAAGAAGTTCTACGAAATAAGACAATGCCCCTCATCAAGGTATTGTAGAGAAACCACAAGTTTGAAGAAGCGACTTGGGAATCAGAGGATATGATGAAGCTGAGTTACCCACATTTGTTTTAGTGTGGGAAAAGGAAAATTTCGAGGGCGAAATTTCTTAAGGGGGGAATATTGTAACGACCCAAAGTTTCATTAATTTAAAATCCCTCTTGATCCAGTTAAATGTCTCTTTATGAAAAATGTTTTTATAAGATGTCAACTTCTTAGGTTTTATGTTATGATTTTTGACCGTTGTTAATATATCCGTTGAATAGTGATCACATGATTAGTATAAATATAGGACCTTAACAAATCCAATTTACTCAGACAAAAGAAGTGATGGCCTCATCTAGTAGAATTACCCCATATGAAGCCCATTTGTCAGAGCTCGGAAAAGAGGTGGCATCCTTGGGCTTCACCCTTGACCAAGCCCAAGCCTAGCTTCACCATGTCAAGCTCGAACGGGATCGTCTACGGGGAAAGTGGAAGTTGATAGAGATTACCACTCGAGCGATGTTATCTGAGCCACCCCAAGAGTTTGTCACCATCGCACACCTTACCCTTAGGTCTTATGTGACTGTTTTAAGGGGTTATGTAAAAAATAAGTAGTACTATGTTCATGTACATTATTTTTGTATATAATAATGAATATAATTTCTAGTCATTTTTGATACATTGTAAATAGATTTTAAAGTACAAATGGTGTTTTTTGTTATTATTTAATTAAGAAATCTATTTTATTAAATTAAAGGATTTTTTAAATAAATAATATTTTAATAAAATAATAATATTATTATTAAATTAATTTTTATTAAATATAAATGATCTTATAATTTTATGAATGCAATTAAAATTTTATATTAAGGTTTGAAAGCCATTTCTGTCAAAACCCGTGAATATTTGATAAATGCTGGTTTTTATTTTAAAAGTGAAAATTAACATATTTAGAAAAAAATTTATATAAAATATATGTCATTTCTGGAATCAGGACATTGAAATTATCCAATGGTGAATTTTTCATAATTTTCTGAGACAGTCAAATTTTTGGGTAAAAATTAAATAACGTTTAAATATATAATGTGTTTTTTTACATCATAATGACCCAATGGTGATGTAATAAAATACCATAATCCTTATGTCCGGCCAATATATGTTTTATCATTAAAATAATGTGATTTTGGGTTTGTTTGACTTTCTTTTCAAATAATTAATGGACCCCTCATAACATATTCAACACTTTACCTTTTTAAATTAATTTCCATGGGAGTGTGACTCACCTCCACATAAGCAACCTTATTATTTTAAGATGTTAGGACTTGGGCCTTATAAAATATTGTTTTCCTCTTTCATTTTCCAAAAACCATGGGAAAAAACCATGGGATGGTTTGTGGTTTGGATTAATTTAATGTAAGGGGACCCAAACCTAAATAATAAAGAATTCCCTCACCTTTCCTATATAAACCCACCCAAGCTCCCACTTCCTCCTCACTAAAATCCCTTGGAGTTCGTACATCCTCTACCCTACTCTCTCTATAATCCTCCCAAGGTGACCCAAGCTCCCAAGAAGCCTCTCACAAGCCTCTCTCTAGCCTTTTTAAGCACACTTGCAAGTAAGGGCTTTTTCTTCCTTTCTCATTTTTGTCAATTTTCTTTAAGTTGTATTTCCATTTTAATTTCAATTATGAATGTTGGTGTATGGTTTCTCACCTCCCCCATACTGCCCTCTTATTTTTTGAATGATGGTATACCCCTTTCTCTCTCATTAAATTCCTCCCATGTACACCCGTTACTATGCTGAAATTCCGAAAGGAAATTCTCTCTCTTCTTTTACATTCAAGCAATAATTTTGTATCATGAATCTAAATTCCATTAAAATTGATGGAAGATGTATCTATATTACCTCCTTACTGTACATTACATGTAAATATGATGAGGAACCCCTTTCTCTCTCATCAACCATTTTTTATGAATTCTTATGTCACACTGTTACGCTGCCGAAATTGCACCGATTTTCTAAGCCAATGCCATTGTGTAGTGGATACCATGCCCATTTCTCCATCAAGGGTATCCACATTTATGAACCTTTACATATTGATTAAAAAGTTTCATGTATTAATTCCACATTACTTTATCATGGAATAAATGTTTATGTTTTATGAATCCATGTTTTAGGATCCATGTGGCACACTTATGCATGAAATGAAATGTTTAAGAAGGGTGAGCCCTTATAGCACTCCAATGCATTGGGTAAATTATAGTATAATGATACTTCATGTGAAATGAGTGTTGACTCATGCTAATTCAAGTGGAACGAGGGTTTACTCATGCTTTATGTGCAATGAGGGTTTACTCATGCTCCATGTGCAATGAGCCTTTGCTCATGCTAATTCCATGATAAGTGTTGTTGCCACATGTCCATGTTATGATTATCATGCTTTATCATGACTTTATGTTCATGTATATTTTATGCTCTATTGATTATGCCTATTGTCTAACATGTATTTTACTCCTCATGTTATTCCATGTGTACTCCCTTACTGGGCTTTATAGCTCACCCTTTTCATATGCATGTCCTCAGGTTATCCCATGCAATGCTAAGTACGAGGGAATGTAGTGGTCATGTAAAGGAAGTTTTCAATAAAGATGTTGTATTTGAAGTTTAAAGTTTTTTTGTAATGATCCTAAGACCCAAAGACACTAAACCTATCGATCTTATTTGTTGTATCAAGTAATGTTTTATGTAATAAATCATGTTTAAGTTGTAAAAAAAATCAGGCTTGTCACATGTTATCTACTGTGATGGTTCGTTGAAAGGAATGGGTTGCATCCTAATGAAAAATGATCAGGTAATTTCTTATGCTTCACGTCATTTGAAACCACATGAGTTAAATTACCCTACACATGATTTGGAATTATCTGCTGTTGTTTTTGCTTTAAAAATTTGGAGACATCATTTGTATGGAGTGAAGTGTGAAATATATACTGATCACAAAAGTTTGAAGTATATATTCACTCAGAAAGAATTGAACATGATACAGAGGAGATGGTTGGAATTAATCAAGGATTATGATTGCACGATCCACTACCATCTGTGAAAATCAAATAATGTGGCTGATGCTTTGAGTCGGAAATGTAATGTCTCATTCACCATGCTACGTTTGGAACATGATCCATTGGTTTTTTGATTTGATGAAATTTGGAATAGAACTTGTTGGTGCAAGAAATTATTCTATTTTGTTTCAGGTATCAGTGAGAACATCTCTATCAGACAGAATAAAGAAAGTGGAGAAGGAAGACAGTGAGTTGCAGAAAAAGGTAGAGTTGGTTCAGAAGGGTAAGTTTCCTGAATTTGACATTGATAATGATTCTATTTTGAGGTTTGGAAAGAGATTATGTGTGCCTTGTGATTCATAGTTGAAGAATGAGTTGTTATGTGAAGCTCATATTTATCCATTTTCAGTTCATCTCGGGAGTACTAAGATGTATAGAGATCTTCGGGAGTATTACTGGTGGGATGTAATGAAAAGAGATATTGTTGATTTTACTATGAAGTGTTTGACTTGTCAGCAGGTTAAAGAAGAGCGACAATTACTTAAAGGAATGCTTCATCCTCTATCGGTGCCAGAGTGGAAATGGGAAAATATATCCATGGACTTGGTTGTGGGATTACCAAAGACATCTCGACGTAATAATGCAATCTGGGTTATAGTCGACCGATTGACTAAATCTACTCATTTACTTCCTATTAGAGATATTTTGTCTCTAGATGAACTTGCTCAGTTTTATGTTAAAGAGATAGTCAGGTTGAATGGATTTCCACTCTCCATTGTAACTGATCGTGATCCCATGTTCACTTATAACTTTTGGAAAGGCCTTCAGAAGTCATTGGGTACTGAATTAAAATTTAGTACACCTTTTCATCCTCAATCAGATGGGTAGTCAGAACGAACAATTCAGACCCTGAAGGTTATGTTACGTGCTTGCTCGATGGACTACCAGGGAAGTTGGGACCAACATATTTCTTTGGTTGAATTTTCTTATAATAACAGTTTTCACTCAAGTATACATATGGCTCCATTTGAGGCATTGTATGGAAAGCGTTGTCGAACTCCAGCTTTTTGGGATGAAGTAGGTGAAAGAAAGATGATGGGACCAGAATTGGTAGAAGTGATGGCAGAGAAAGTTCAGTTGATTCAGAATCACATGAGAATAGCTCAGAGTAGACAGAAAAGTTATGCAGATAACCGGAGGAATGATCTTTCTTTTGAGGTAGGTGATAATGTCTTTCTCAAAGTTTCTCCTTGGAAAAGTGTGATGTTTTTTGGTAGGAAGGGAAAGTTGAGTCCGAGGTTCATTGGAACTTATTAAATTTTGGAGAAAGTTGGATCAGTTGAGTACAAAGTAGATTTACCTCCGAGTTTATCCCAGGTACACAATGTTTTTCATGTTTCGATGATGAGAAAGTATATGCCAGATCCATCTCATGTTTTGATCCCAGAGGTAGTTCAGTTGGAAGAGAATCTATCTTATGAAGAACAACCATTCCAGATTCTGTACCGTAGAGAGAAGGTGTTGTGGAATAAGGTAATTCACCAGGTAAAGGTTTTTTGGAAAATCCATATGGTTGAAGAGGCAACGTGGGAATCTGAAAATGCTATGAGTGATAAATACCCCCCCACTTATTTTGATAAGTGGATAAAAATTACAAGGATGCAATTTCCAAAAGGGGGGAAGGATTTAACATCCCTGGTAAATGAAGAATAAGATATTTTTATATTTATTAATATTTGTGAATTAAATATTAATTTTAGATTAAAATGGTTGCTATGTTCGATAGCGTACCCGATACGCACCAACAGGTTTCTTTGGAATCTTACGTTGCACACTAATAATATATTTTTATTATTTTAAATAGTAGTTAACTCCTAGCCGTTTTATTGGTGGGAATGAACAAAACTAACTAAAATATAATTATACATGTTTGTTAAATAAATTTACATTTATCAAATAAAATTTAGAGGCTTAAAAAGTGAATGAATCTAATTTTAAGCATAATTTTCATTAAAATGCTGATTTATCGCCTTTTAATGGAGAACCCCTTTTAAATCTAGTTCTGGTCACTTTAATACATTATATATGACCAAATAAAATCCTTCTTTAGAATTAGGACATCATAATATACTTTGGGTATTTTTTGGTATTTTTATGATAAAGTTCATTTTTTAAGGAATAGTGAAAATATTGTATTTTAATTCAAAACTATGTTTTAATATAATTTATTTTTATAGTTATATTATCCTTTTAATTGGTTTTAAAGTGTAAATAAATTATATTTTTACCATTTAATCCAATTTTGGTCATTGGAATTAATTCCCCTTTGAAATTGGACATAAACAAGTATCAATCTTTTGATAGCTATTGTTTCTTAAAAACACGCTATTTGTTTTAACAGCGAGAATTAATTTTTAAATTAATTAATGCCACTTATATGTTTTGAAATTTAAAAAATAGACATCATTTTTGAGTTCTTAATATCAAATATATCTTAGGCTGAAGTTTTGGTATTTTTCTGAAAAACATCAATTTTTGATGAATAGTGACACCACTTAGTGGTAGTTAAAAAAACCGACTTTTTCATTTAAATGGAATTTTACCACTTCTGTGAATTGAATTTCAAAAATCCTACATACATGGTTGTTATCAAGAATTAAAATTTGGTTCATTAAGATGAAAATAATTTTTGGTGAATAGTAACTTTTGACTTTTATTTACCGCGGTTAAAGGTAAAAAGGGTAATTCATGGTTAAAAGAGTATTATAATAATTCAAAATTAACTTAAAACTTGTCCAAACCTTATTGGTTGAGACATTAACGACCATGTGCATCTTTGGGTCAATTTTGGGACCCCTTTGATCCACTTGGGAGTGATAATGACAATTTAGACTAATTAATTTAATGTAAAGGCAAAATAGACAAAAACAAAAATCTTTTAGTAATAAATTTTTATATGTTGTTATATAAGGAATATTTTTGACTATAAATATTCATTGTAAATCTAAAAATATTTCCTACATCGTGGTATTTTTTTTTATAATTTTTATACATCGAATAAATTAAATTATTTATGACACAATAATGATGCATTATTTACCTCATTAATAAATGATTTAATTAAATAAGATTATAATGATTAAAATATTATCCAAAACATGTCCAATTATAATTGGATGATTACATTTAGATTATTAGTCATCTTATATTTGACCATAATGATTTTTGGACTATTATAAACCGAATATCATTATATTATAAAATAATATTTTCACTCTTTCATAAAGAGCCCCTCCCCTCCCTTATAAAAAGAGACCACTTCTATGCAATTCCTCACACCGACCAAGTCATTTGGCTCATCAAAACTCTGACCAATTAATCTCCCTACATCCCTATCCTCCTCTTAGAAGCCTTACCTTAGGAGTAATCAACTTCAAGAAGTCCTTTGGTTCAAACCAAAGTGAGTTACCCAAATTAAAGGTAACAATTTCTCTTAAATTGTTTTCATTTATTTTGCTTCTCCAACCCCTAAACTCTTTTTATTTACTTTCTTTTGTAACAAAACCAGTATAATAAATATACTAGAATGTTTTTATGATAAGGATTCTAACTACACTTACAGACATTTCCATCTAATGGACGAATAACATAATGTTTCTGTGGATGGCAAACTAACGCCTCACGAAACGATGATTGTTCAATTACATATTACCGCCTCTCATGGTGGCCATTATGATGGAACTGTATTTATATATGATATATATTATTTTTATGATTTCTTTATGATTCTCTACTTCCCAATTATATCAAACCTTTATGGTTTCCATGGTGGGTAAATACAATAATCTCATTTGAGGATGTGCGGACTACCGCCCCCTAAAAGTGATGTGACTCGTTAATGCCCTATGTGAGATATATAAAGGATAGAGTTAATGATATTATATATGATATTATAATGGAATTATAATATACCTATGTAAAATTATGTTTAAATTCCATTAAAATAAGAAATAGAAATGAAAGTAGCGTTCATGCGTATGTACGACTTACCGTCTCCATGAATGGTGCATTTCATTTCGTACCTCCAAATGTTATGTACTATTATAAATGCATGTACATGATGGATATATATGATATATATGATTCCCAAATCATGAATATCATTCTGGATATAATTAACTTTTTACCACGTGAACAACATGTTATTATAAGAATTCCATTTTTGACTCAAGTACCAAATATCGACAAAATGAACGTTATTAACTTAAATGATTACATAATGATTATTACATGGTAATAAGTGATATAAAAGGAATAATAAACTTTAAAAAGGTTCTTAAGCAAGTATAAATTAACTTTAGTTTATTATTCAGGAGATTAAAGAATGAACAGGTCAAGTCTGACACGAGGTAAGGGACATCATCTCAATCTCCTTTCATGGAGGAATTTTTTGTTTTATACATGAATTTCTTTTATATGATGTATAAAACCCTTTTACTTTTACTTAGATTCAAAAGAAATATTTTCTCTACAAATCATTTTACTAAATGACAAAAAGGAATGTTTCTTTAACGTATGCGGTGACAATTATCTTTCCGCCACCGCGAGTATTATTTGATCTTTGGCTTCCTTAACATGCCAGAATGTTTTTAAAAGGAAAAATAAATACCAAATACTCTTTTTACATATTTTGGTATTGAAAATTATTTTGAGAATGGATTTATTATTCCAATATATTGAAATGATATTTTATTATTGCAATGAGGAAATTTTATCTTTTCTTTATGCATATGTTATGTGTTAAGATCATGTTATGGTTCTTGGGCATTATTTATGTATACGGGTTGTTCCGTGATAAACCTAGGGTAGGTGAGCCCGAGATAGATCTCTAATGCATTGGGTAACGTGACAGAGGTAAACATGAATGTTACTCCTAAGAGATTAAGTTAATATACTATGATGGGTAGTCCAATTTAACTCCCTATGTAGCTATGATAGCTACAATGTAAGTATGATATGGATGCCACAGGTTACCTTTATGATTTATGATTTCTATGTGTTTTTCATAAATTTTATGATTTCATGACGTAAGTAAAAGAGTTCATGTTTTGTATGTATTTATGAACAAATGTTTTCATTCTCTGTTTTATAACCCTTACTGAGCCTTTTATGCTCATCCCAGGTTTTTAAAAGTTTTTCACAGGACATAAAGATGAATAGAGTCAAGGATTGGATCAAGGAAAAGCCATGCTCTCTTTAACATTGAATTAGACATGACTTTTTTTTCAAGAGTTTTTATTTTATGAAAAAAGTGGATTCTAGATAGAAGTGCCTACTTTGTAATATATTGTGATGTAATAGTTATGTCCTAATTCCCTAAAAATCTAAACCTGAAAAGATCCTCAATGTGAATTATTCATTTAATTCAATATTATGTAATGTTTAAGGCCGGGTCCTTATACTATGATAAGGTAGAAAAGGGCCAATTTTTTAATTATTTCAATGATCTACAAAATAGTATCCTTATTAATTGAATTATATGGAAAACCAAGGATTATTTCTATGGAAATATCATCCCAATTCGATATATTAATGGGGTAGCATCATAAAAAACAATCATGTATTTACTGATGTTCTTTAATTCTCATAATGGTATGTCATTGTGATAAAAAACTTTAAATCGACCTCCTTATCCTTAAACACAAATACCAATGTCTAGGAAAATAATACACCATAGTAGTTTTAGGGTGTATGGACCAACAGTTATGGTTTCAAATATCCATAAATTCCATCTTTGGAGGTATAGAAATGACCAACCTCCCTTGAAAACAAAAATTCCTCGTGTGATTCTGAGAACGATTACCCAAGGACTGCCGACTATTTAGGATTTTAGTAAAGTGATTACAATTGAAATATAGTAAATTAATAAGTTGAAATCACTCATGAAATTATGGGTTATACTTCAAAAAATCTTGGAACACCTACCACATGCCTCCTCTTTCCCAATATCATATCAGCAAACAAACTCATCAAAGAATATTCCTCCCCCAATTTCTTTAATTTTTAAGCAAGTAACTTCCCACTAAATGGATCATTGAACACATTTCCTTTCCTAGGAGTATAAAAATTAACAAAATCAAAATTTTAATGACACTCAACCCAGTTTTCCAATCGTATTTTTGGATCCCTCTAAGTAATTATATTCTTTATGTTCTTATGATAATAATATATTGTAAACCACTCGCGTAAGGTATAATTGTAACACATTATTAGAGAATGAATAACTACTGATAATCATTTTTCACTGCTAGGATATTTACCCATATGAGGGAATAATTGGTTAAGTCCATAGTCCAAGTAAAATATTGATATTTTAAAATATAACAATATGTTCAATAGTGTACAAGATATGTAACATTGTGATTAAATGAACAAAAAAGTATTATTATTTCATTTTGATCATTATAACCTAGCTATTAATTTAGTGGTTATTAATAAGAATAAATTATTTATGAAATTAATATATAAGGCCTAATAAATATAAATTTATTTTTGAATGATTAGAAAAAAATAAAATTATTTTTAGTTTGGTCATTTTAATCTTCAAAAATATGGTTTCTTCAAACATGAATACCATTTCTTTTTATGACTATATATTATAATTAATTTTTAAACGTTTTAGAAATATATTAGGTAAAATTAATAATATTTTTGAAACAATTATATCAATATTGGTCTATGATAACATTTTTTGAAGTTTTTTTTGAAAAAGTAAAATTTCTGATGAATATTCAAAAAATACAATTTTTTTATAAAATACTGTATATTTTCTTATATCATCAAGATAATTATGATATAGAATTTATTAAACTTTTTTAAAAAGTAAATTATTATATTATAAAATAAATATTGTACAAAAAAATCATAATATGTATAAAGTTATATATTTAATGATATAAGTGAAAATCATTTTTAGTGCCGAAGTAGTTCCTACAAAATAATGGTAAAGTCATATTTGGTTCCTTATAGATAATAATTATGTCCTAAAAACTATTTTCATGCATTTTTTCGAAATTATTAGCAATAAATTTCTATTTTCAGGAATAGTTTATAATTTTAGAGTTATATAATAGGAATAATATCCAAATTATTGTGCAATGATTGCGCATAGATATAAAAATCAAATTAACAAAATAAATTAATTTTATGAATAAGGATATGATTAAATATACTTAATTAGAAATTATAAAATATTATTTTGAACCTAATTTATTTATTTTTAATTTTTATATATGAAATAATTACCTTTAATTTTTATGCAACACTGATGTTGTGCCTATGCAAGTAGAATAATATTCAATAACATAAATTGAATTAAAATTATATGAACTATTAAATGACACAAATTTTTTTATTAATCTTATTTTATGAGTCATTTAGATGATAATAACCCTTGGGTAAAATTTAGGAACTTTTGAATCCACATAATTGACATTAGTTCCCTTATAATATTTAATTTAAATGAATGTTAAATTTTTCATACTATGGTTTTAATTTATTATAATATTCTTAATGTCTGCTAATCCAGATGATATGTTCAAAACAATTGTCTCTAGATATCTATAATATTTATCTTAATCATTTAAATTTATCATTAAACTTTAGAGAGTAAATATGTACCTTAAATGAATTCACAAATATGATTTAGAAATTATTAAATTAAAATAAAAATCAAATAAATAATATTAAAATATTATAATAAAAATAATTAGAGATAATGAACCTCATAAATGAATTATCAGGATAAATACGACATGTATAAGATATAATTAAAGAGTCATTCCAAAGTTTACTCTTTTTGGATGTTTTTGGAGTCACAGTAATGAATAGTATTAAATTTTACAATAATGATATTTCATGAATATAATATTTTATTAATAATTTAAAAACCTAAAAAATACTATATAATTACAATGGGGAAAATAATTTGTTAAAAATTTAATCCCATATTTATTTATAGTCCATTCAGAAGTATTTTTCTCTATAATGTTTTTAACATATTTTAATAATTTATAAAATTCGTAAAGGGAAACTAGCCTCAATTATAACATGGAATCTATTGCTTCACTTAATTTCACCAATATGTGCCTTCTATATTGATCATACTCTACCAAATTATCTTCCATATCTCATTATATACATTATTAAGGTATTTTTTTTGGCTGATCAACATCCTTTGTGGTCTTAAGGTGTTGTTAAAAGGGATTTTCCAAAGACATGTGTGAAAAATTTGAATTGAGGTGAGGTAAAAACATTGTAATTGTTTTATCAATCCCTTATTTAACTATTAATTTATGGGTAACATGTCCATTAATTTTAGTAAATTTCATTCATAATAGTATATATGGCCATCATCTTTAAAGGTCATTAAAATTTCATGCAATGTTTTGTTTAAATTTTAAAGTATTTATGATTATTAAATTTAAATGTGTGTAATTATTTGTAGACATTTAGATTTCTTCTACAGATTCTATAAATTTCTTTATCATATCTTATAAGTTGTAAAATTGTTTTCATTGAAAATTATTCGATTGAATTTTGAATAATTTTTAATGGTTTATAAATGAGATCAATAGATCTTCTAAAAATGTTTTTCATAAATTATACTATTTGGATTCAAAAGAGATGATAATATATTTTGAGTGAACCCATTACCTCAAGGGGACACTATCCAACAATTTACACTACTTGTAACACCCCAAGCTTCCATGGTACAATTCGTTTTTAAATAATTCAATAGTGTGTGATGTACACAACATCGAGTTCAAGCACCCCACGACCTATTGAACTAGCCGTTTAAAACAGCGGTTATAAAAACTGTTCACCACATTTTGAATTTTTTATATCCCATATAATTTTTACATTCATATTTTTTCTTAGACATAATATAAGGACAATTTCAATTTCTCAAAAAAGAAATATTTTTAAAATTTTTTTTTTCAACCTTTTAAATGTGAAGTCTTTTTGAATCCAATATTTGAAAATTTTATGTATTAAATTTGACAAAAATATATTCTTATTTAGAATATGGGAATAAAAATTTAGTTTTGATAATTTTTTGGTACTTTTTTTGGTGACTTTCATATTTTGATAAAAAGTGAAAAATAGTAAATTTTAATTGGAAACAACTTTTTTAATCAAAATAATTTATAGAGTTAAATTAAAATTTTGAGTGGTTTTAAAGTATAATGAGATTTTATATTTATAATTTTATATAATTTTTGTCATTTTATGTAATTTTACATTTAAATTGAACATAAAAACATTTCAATCTTTTGGTAGTTTTTACCTCTAAAAAACCATCTTTCTAGTTTTGACAATAAGAATTAATTTGAAATTAATTCTTTCCAACTCTATATATTGAATTTGGTAAAATGGATTCCATATTTGAAATTATAAGGTAATTTTTTTTAAAAATAATAACCTTTTATTTTTGTACATTATGAATAGTAATTTCAGTAATTATTTTTATTTATCATTATTAAAGGGTAAATCATGTAAATAAAGGGAAAAATAATATTACTATAATATAAAACTACCCTAACACACGTAATAATCATATTTAATTAGATATTTCTTACCGTGGTCATATATAAGATGATTTTAGGATCCCATGGGACCACTTGGGTGTAAAAATGACATGTTATAAGAATTAATTTAATGTAAAGAGAATTGTAACTAAAACAAGTATAGTTTACTAAACAAATTTTAATATAGGGTTATATTACTGATATTGTTTTACTATAAATATTCATTATAAATATAAATAGATTTAATATATAATTTTATTTTATTTATAATTTTTAGACAATAGATAAATATATTTAATTATGACATAGTGATGATGCAGTGATTACCTTATTAATAAATGATTCAAATAAATTAATTTATAAATATTAAAATAAATGTAATTTTAAAATTTTTATGGCATACAAAAATATTACAGTTGAAATTTACATATAGGGGATTATTTAATAACTTTTTTTAGTAATTATGTTATCATGACTTTGAAAAAATAAATTACTAAATAGGGTCAAAATTGACATAAATGATATTTTAAAACAAATATTATTTTATTAAATGATATAAAAATACTAAAAATTTAATATATGAAAAAATTAATTTTATAATTTCAAAACTATCATTAATTATCCACTTGAGGTTCTCTAGGTATTTTATAGTAACTATATTTACCCTATAGTATAAAAATAAAAGAAGACACGGTAAGAGTTAAACTATTTATATAAGGGTTAATCCCAAAATATGTGGTCAATTTCATGAACTAAAATTGTCTAAAAATAATTTTCTAATAGTATTACGACCCATCCTAATATTATCCTTGAAATAAATTACTTTTTTGATATTAGAAACCAAAAATAAATTTATAATAAATTAATATTTCATGTTTTTTCTAAACTGCCTCTCACCGATATTATAAAAGGGAACCTTTCTTTCTCTTTAATTCACACCTCCAATGCCCTTTGGCTCAGCCAAGACCAACAAATTTACCCTCCCAACCACTCTCAATTCATTTTAAAGGCTACAATTTGGGAATAAATCCATTCTATGGAGTCATTTTTTGAAAATCAATATGAGACAGCTGAAGAAGAGGTAATTGTTTGATCGATTATTTTATAGTTATTTTCTTCTTATACTCACTCTTTCTCTATTGTTTCCATAATAAGTTAATAAATCCAATCCCTTTCACATGATGATATGTTATTATAATTATTTTACAACCATATTCATCCTTTTACCCATTATATGGAAAACAATATCACCATGCTTGCTTATGTACGACTTACTATCTCCACGTTGTAGTGAAAATTGTTTTTCATGTACAATTTATTTATATGGGTATAATGATAAATTTAATGGTTGAAAATAATAAATATAACATGATATAATTTCTTTAAAATTCACATTCCATCCAATTATATACCATTTAACCATTAAGTAAATGATATTTTCACTCATGCGTACGTATGGCTTACCGTCTCCACGACACAATGAGACCCATCTACCATGTTCACCATACATGAATGATTATAAAAAATATATATTATTCATTATTATGAAATATATGACATAATAAGTTTACTATATTAATATATATATACATATATGTCATTCACTTACTTCCATTCAATACGATTAGAAAACCGAAACGACGTTCATGCGTACGTACAGACTAACGGTGTGTTCCATTTCATATATCTATATATTATATATATTTATATTATTATTATATATGATATAAAATCATATTATACATTATTTAAGTAAGTAAAAGATTATCTAAAAAATATGATGAATAATAACAAGTCAAAACACCTATGATAAACAAAACGATTGTTACAAAAAATGTTGCATTAACTTGGAATTTTGAATGAACAGGTAATATAAATTCATAAAAGAATCATATATGAAATCATAAATATTATTATGATTCTGATATAAATTAATAATATGTTTTAAAACATTATATAGGATTTTCGTACATGTACAGAGAGTGTCAAACCTAAGGTAAGGGTTAATTCCTCAATCACTTTATTATCTGAGATAGTTTAGGTGTAATAATTTACTAGGAAATATTTATCATCCATTTCCATATTTCCTAAAAATTATTTCAAAAGGAATATTTTAGGGTTTTATGATAGGGATTATTTAACTAGACCATCTTTTTAATTGTTTTAATGATTTTTTCTAATTTTTTTTAATTAATATCCATGTTTTCAAAATGATTTTAATGATTTTTTTTTATATAGATATGATTTTTTTTAAAATGTTAATTACATTAAAAAGTTTCAAAGTGGTATGGGAAACATTGATTCAAAAATATATTTTAAATGACATCCTTCATTAACTGTTTTACTATTAATTAATTTCATCCAAAAATGGATATTTCTCTCCAAGAGTTTTACTGATTATTTTCAATTATGTCAATATATTTCATCAGATATTATTCTTGATTGAGGTTTATTTATTATAGTAAAATCTTCTATATTGTATTGAATGAGTTAAGATATGTTTGACTATGGATGTGATATGTTTATACCATTCACTATTTATGGTTAAAGTATTGATATTTCATATGGTAGTTTTAATAAGAATGATGATGTTATGTTTCACCCTTTTCATATGAAGAATAAATTGGACTTAATAAGTGAAGGGTGGGGATCACTATATCCCCTCGATGCATCGGTAGGTCTCATGATACAGACTATTGTCTTGGAACAAGACCTTGACAGAATATTTTTGAATGGTCTTGTCACAAGGCCTTGAAGTAGTGGTTATGATGTTCAACATTATGAATTTCCTCATTATGAGATTAGTTATTGATTTTTCATGTGGATATTTGACTAGTATAATATCCAGAAGAATTTTTAAATGG
This sequence comes from Viscum album, assembly GCA_963277665.1. Classification (NCBI taxonomy): domain Eukaryota; kingdom Viridiplantae; phylum Streptophyta; class Magnoliopsida; order Santalales; family Viscaceae; genus Viscum; species Viscum album. The sequence goes on along the minus strand of OY728158.1, from coordinate 1,190,359,426 downwards.
AATTTTTGATTTATTCTTGCCATATTATTCTATAGATAATGTTTTAAAAGGCTTGTGTTTTAGTTTTATACCTTTCCTTATAAGTTTATGCTAATTTGTGAAAGTGTCCTCTATATTTTTTAACTTTACTGAGAATCTGAGATCACCCATTTATTATTTTTTATTTTCCCATGATGCCGAGGAGTGTTTTATGATTGATATGTAGGGTTACGGTAAGGGAGTAATGGTTTTCTAAAAGGATTAAGTATGCTATGTTTTATGTTATAAATTGTAATGTAAAGTTCATAAATGTAATCTATTTTCCAAGACTGCTAAACTGACCGGTACTTCAGGACATGGTTCCTTGAAATCATGACAATGTATTAAAATAATATACCAGATCCAGGAGTCTGGGGTCAGGGAGTTATAGTCGGTATCATAGAAATTTTAGAAAAAACATTAGAAATATCTTTATAAAACTTAGGTTAAGGATATAACCATAATATAATATTTGAGGATAAGTTTAAAAAACCCCATAATTTTTGTAATGATCATGGATAACCTAGGTTTTAACCTAATATGTTATATATTGAAAGTACCATACCTTGATTATATGGTTTTCTTTAATGAGATATGTTTCTCAGCCTATGATTTCGGGTCTTTGTTAATTGGGAAAACTATAAGGAATTGGATTAACATTGAGTTTGATGGAAAATCTGGTGATTTTGACCAACAAAATTAAATAATAACTGGAGAGAAAGACATTGTGATTATACTAAATTAGTTATCACAATAAATTATTAACAATTTGATTTTGATAACGTTACTAACACATTGTGTAAGAGGAAGATGAACATTTATAAATGTTAATGTTTTAAGAGGCATAAAAGAAATAATATTCTGCTTCCTATATGTCAAGAGGAAGGGAAGAAGAACCTTGATGAATAACTCAAATAGAGGAAAATATGATATCTCTATGGGAAAAAAGGTCATTGAGTGACCAATTTTTATGGAGTTCAATGTCTCATATATGTAAATCATGGGAATTACCCAACTCAATTCTCATACATAAGGATCTACCTCTAAACCAGTGAAGGTCATATTCCATTCCAACCATTAAATTAGAAGGATTGAAGTATTTATGTATTTGGATCCAGATTTATGAATAAGTGAATTATATAAGGAGTAATCAGTTTATGTTTTTCACTAATGATTTTCAAGAATATGTTAAATAGTTATCATGGATAAGAAAATTGAATTTTGGGTAAGATTACATTTAGAGAATATATTATTAATGTAAAGATAAACCTTAATATGTTCCTTATATTAAGATAATAATGTTTGGATAATGATATGTTTGATTAGAATAAGTAAATTCGATGATGCTAGTTTCTTGAGAACTGATTTTGGATTTTTTTTGATAAGAGGGGTATTCTATCATTGACGAAGTGTAAATTTTTTTTATACTTAAGGAATAATATGCTATGTTTTAGAATAATGAAACATGCATGTTTTAAATAAAGATATCTGATAATTTAGGTGGTTATAATTACATAAGATAGTACATGATGAAGGTGTTCACATGTTTTCAATGTGACATCCAAGAACTGCCCTATGAGATATGGGAAATAAATTCTAAGCTGGTTTGGTTCAACTCTTTATAAAGATGTAGTTTTTTAGTTTTTGGAAAAATATTAAGGTTATCTATGTATGGATAGTATAAGTTATACTTATATTGATGTTTTTTGACTATTATATTATCCAACTATTGGTGGAGTTACGCATATGTGATAATTTGTGATAACTTTTTTTTAGATAGATATAATGACATATCATTCTATTTAGGGATCACATGATCTTCCAACACACCGGAAATTAAAAATTCATCTTCATTTCTGTGAGTAATAGATGAAGGGTAAATTGTTCAAGGCATGACCAATTCTGAGATTATATTGAAATCAAGTCAGAATTTATTCTCACGTTCTTCCACTTTAGGGAAAGGATCTTGAAAACCCAAAAACATTTCTTAGTACTGTCTTTTTTAATGAATCAAATGGTCTCTTGGATCATCATTGATTTATGGCTTTCTGATTACTAATTTTATCATAATAATATTCTCTATTACCCTCCATTAGAAAATGATGGTTATTTTTCTCTCTCATATCCATGTTTTTTTACATGGAACCCTAGTATGTTTTATTTTCGGTAAACTTTATACCTACCTTTCTTTATTTAAAAATAGAGGTCTCATTAATCCATATTTTGATGTGGAATTTCAAATAAGATATTTTGAAATATCGAACCCCAAGTTTTCAATGCTAATTTTAAATTGTGGGTGTAAAATTTATTGAAGTATTGGAAAATATAACACCCTAAGCTTCAACGATATTCTTTCTTTTTAAATAATTCAATAGCATGTGATGTACCCAACACCGAGTTCAAGCGCACTATGACTTAACAAAATTACCGTTTGAAAAGCAATTATGAATAATATTAACCAAATTTTGAATATTATATATATCAAATAATTTCAATATTTATCTTTTGTGTTTCTTAGACATAATATAGAGAAAAATTTAATTTTTTAGATAAAAGAAGTATTTTATTAAAATGAAATTTTTTAAATCTTTTAATTTCAAAATAAAATATTTGGAACTTTATATATTCAATTTGATTAAATTAAATTACTATTTAAAATAGGGACTTAAAAATAATGTTTGGATAAATGTTTCGTACTTTTCTGATAACTTTCATTTTTTGATGAATAGTGAAAAATAATAAATTTTAATTGAAAACAAATTTTTTAATAAAAATAATTTATAGTGTTAAATTATATATTTTGGTGGCTTAAAGTATAATTAGACTATATTTTAATAATTTAATATAATATATGTCATTGGATGTAATTTCACATTTAAATTGAACATAAAAATATGTCAATCTTTTGATAGGTTTTACTTCTTAAAAACATACATTCTAGTTTTGACAACAAGAATTGATTTTAAATTAATATCTTCTAACTCTGTGTTTTGAATTTGGAAAAATGGATTCCATATTTGGAATCATTAAATCCAATTTGTGTAAATATGCACCTTTTATTTTTGGACATTATGATATGTAACTTCCGTAGTTATTTTTATTCACCATGATGAAAGGGTAAATCAGAAAAATAAGGGTAAATAATAATATTATAATAATATAAAACATCCCTAGAACATGCCCTAATTCTATTAGATGAGATATTTATCACCTTGGGCATCCATAGGATGATTTAATGACCCCATGAGACCACTTGGGTGTGATAATGACATGTTATAAGAATTAATTTAATGTAAAGATAATTATGACATAAACATGTATCTTTTACTAAATCAATTTTAATATAGGGTTATACGAATGATATCATGGACTATAAATATTCATTAGAAATATAAAATATAGTTCCTACATCATGGTATTTTATTAATATTTTTTAGACATTAGATAAATATATTTATATATGACACAATGATAATTCAATGATTTAATTATTAATGAATGATTCAAAAATTGAATTTATAAATATTAAAATAAATGTAATTTGAACATTTTGATGTCATCAACAAATTTTCTGGATGAAACTGACATATGAGGGATTAGTTGATTCATTTTTTTAGAACTAAACAATTTTTTATGACATTAACAAAAATAAATTACTAAATAGTTTAAAAATTGACATAAATGAGTTTTTAAAAACAATATTATTTTATTCAACGATATAAAAATCTTAAAAATCTAAGATTAGTATAACTAACTTTCATAATGTTCAAAATGTCATTAATTATCCACTTGATGTTCTCTTTGAATTTTATTGTAAATAAATTAAGCTTATAGTATAAAAATACATGAATATAATGTAAGAGTTAGACTATTTAACTAAGGTTTAATTTCAAAAGATATATTTAATTTCATGAACTAACTTGGATAATAATTATTTGGGCAGAAAGTGTCACGAACCGAATCTAGTCACCATATACACCAGAACCAAACCTAGATCGTGGAATGGACCGAATGGTGTTCCTGATACCCACAGGCCGGAACAAGTGCTCGGGTATCATAAAATGAATGTTGGGTAGGGTTTACATGAGTTTATAAACACACAACGACAAACAAATCCAATAAACCAAATCTGGAATTTTCAAACCAAACCATATTTTAAAAAACATCAGAATGGAGTTACACCATTTAAAACAATGCTAAAAGAAACATATGATGGTAAAAAACAAAAAAAAACATGCCAAGAACCTCCACATGGAAAGAGCCACCTCTCTCATGCCATCTCCACAACACCGCATCCTGATGGACCAGTAAAAACCCGAACCATTAGCACAAAAGTTGTACCCAAACCTATGACCAAAAACCCCAAGTATAATTACACCTAAAGTTGTAAGTAGGGTGTGAGTCAAATCCCATTAGTATACCTCCACTAATATATTCCATGTGATAAACATTCAAAGACAGAATTTATGAAAGTTTTCATAAGATGAAATGCTAGTAACAATTTTTTGAAAAGATGAAACATTAAATAAAATAGTTTTCAAGTGGTCTATTTTAAAGAATTAAAACTTTTAAATTAAATACCCAATGTACTGAATTTATAGCCAATCATACTGTAAGACGGTGGTAATCATAAATCATCCAATTAGCACAGTAAATGGGAAATAACCCCTAGGCACTAGCTCATTACGGGTCCTAGGTACCTCGTATCACGTTGAAAGTAACCATAACAATATCCATCCTAGTGCACACGAGCCACTAGTAGTGAACATACCCATAACATAGTGGTTCCCCAATAACATAATCATTATAATATTTTAGTTATTGTTGTTAGCGTTAAACTTTCTACGTGAAACTGAGGTCAAACCCCATGGGATCACTAGCATTCTAGTGCACATCTACCCACATAGATACTCGAGTTTCCCTCTTGTCCTCAAACAAGTTCGACAAGCCATGAAATATAATTTTCACCTGAAAGTACCAATTTCACATCACACATTCACCAAAATTCCCACATGTATATCACACAATTCACATAATTCACTTTTTCATTCGAATGCAATTTTGAAATCATACTCATGTAGAAATAGCCCATAACACTTTTCAAATCCCTTTAACACTTCAAAAAATCCTTTAATTTTTTTTTTCTAAAACCATTCCAAGATATTACAAATAACATAACAGCCCACACAAATTTCACAAAATACCAGTTATGCCTTTATGTTCTTTTAATCATCAAACACATAGGAAACAACCAACAACCTTGTTTCACACCCACATCACAATTTAATAAAAACACTTTATCAATTTATAAAACATTATAAAAATGTTTTAAATATTGAATCACCTCTTTAACATTAAAAAACCATATTAGGTGATCAAACTCACCAAAAAAGTACATATGCACCCTTTTCCTACTTTGTTTAACCCAACAAAACATTTATAATTTTCATAAAACAATCTCAAGGGGTATAACTATGTTCTGCACACAACACCCATTTCAAAACCAAATTTTCAAGCCAAAATCATTCCAACAACAATAAAAAACATAATTTCAATCCCTATAAAAATTTATTAAACCACTCTCAAGTGTAATAAAATCACCTCAAATAATACCACAAAATAAACACATGAAAACCCACATTTTCATAAAACACTTCCAAGAAGTATAAAAAGGTTTTACACATAAAACACATTAAAAAACACCATTTTTAGTCCCACATGACACTAAATCATTACCAAACTAGAATTGGAATCCCGTTTAAACAACTAATAAATAAATTCCATGTTTTATAAAACTACCATAAAAGATATCACATGAGTTACAATTGAAAACTACACAACTTCAATAAAAAATGTATCTTTAAAACTAAATTCATTTCAAATGCTACAAAAAATGGTTTTCTCACCACAAAAAACATATTCTGAACTTTAAAAATTAATAAATCAAGAAAATAGCTCATCTATAATTTCTTACAAATGGAATCACCTACCAAAAGTATCGAAACCCTCAAATCTTGGTGTGAAACATCAACCGCACCATAAGGGATTGAAATCCAACCTAAAACCAAAGGTTTTGACCAAAAAGACACCAAATAAAACCCTAGGAACTAACCCTAATTTCTGTACATTTTAGAACTTTTTGGAAGAGAGAGGAAACCCTAAAGAGAAGGATGGAAACAAAGAAAGAAACACATACTTGAATAAATTTTGAAGAAATCGGCCAAAATCCACCAATTTTTTAATCTTTAATTAACCAAAAATGGTATGGGGGATTGAAGGAGTCATAGTAGGTCAATTAGAAATTGAATTTGGGAAAAAATAGTTAAAATTGAAGGAGTTACAAAAGAAAAAAATTTCTTATTCAAATCTGGGCGATTTGAGATGATTTAGAAAGATCTCCGTAATCTGTGGGGTATATGAGCTTCAAACAGGGGGAGGGGAGCATGGGAACGTGCCTTGGGTAAGTGGAATCAGGTGAGATTTGTAATAAATGAAAAACCATAAACATTGAATGAGATATTAAATAATTAAAAAATATTTTAAATCTGGAAATGGTGTTATGGTTTGGCCAAAATTTTGAAAACCCACCATTTCCACCGAAATGAATGGGAAACCCCCAAAATAAAGCAAGAATAGAAATTAAATGAAAAATTCCTTTAAAAGAATCTATATATGTGATAATTCTCCCCACCATAAAACTTTTTTCCCTCAAAAATCCACAACAAGGCCAAAGGGAAAAACCAAACCCAACCTATAAACCAAGATTGACTCTCTTTCTTAGCTTCACCCCCAAAGGCTAAAAGACCTCCAACGATCAATTAAGGAAGGAATACTCTTATAAACAAAAACCTACACTAGTTTAATGAAATTATCATGCACATTCAGAATTTATGACAAAAAAAACTCCTCACACACAATCTGAACAAGACTCAAGAAATATACCCCTAGAAAAAAATAATGAACTAGGTTACACTTACCTTGATTTAACTAAACCACTAGTCACTTTCTAATCCCAACGTTTACCCCAGAAAGATATTGGTAGTTTGATATATACGAACAAGACTAGCTACCACCAGGCCAAGACCGAGGAGAATTCTGAGTTACTAGTCTGGGGAGACCTAAATGGGATCCCCACCATAAGAGACAACAATCTTAAACAACCAACACGTGCCAGAACAAAAATACCCCAAAATTTAAAAATTTGGGATGGCCACACGATTAGTCTGCATAGTTTGGGAAGTCTTGCGCTAACCGTGTAGATCATTACTTTCACACGGATTCCTAGCACATGGTCACTATTAATTGTGCACAAACTTTGTGCTCAACCATGACGACACCAAAGGTTTAAACAATTCTCATCTTTCATTCTGAGGATAAAATTTTGTGTAAGGGTTTGAATGACCTTGGGATATCCCCTGACTAAGTGCCAGCTTCTCACAGGGACCTATAAATGGAGCTCAAATGATTGAAAAATCTTCAGCCTCATAGTTAGGATTTGGAATCCCCTAAATATAACTTCATCTTTCAATGCCATGAAAACTACACCCTTATCAAAGATGGGTTCACAAATAAATAACACACTCCAAAACTCACTTTACCCTAACCTAACATTTCATTGAAACAGGGGATTTGAGGACACACACACATCACACCTTGTTTCTTCGGGTGAGAAAAAACAGAAGGAAAGAACACATATAAACATCATCCACCAAAATAAAAGTTTTTTGACGTTTTTTCAAGGGATAAATACTACCAACATAACAAAGACTATTAGAGGATTGAACAACCTTCACCTTTATAGTCAAACGAGCACACAACATCACAATTCATCACTGGACATGACCTTTGAAATTGATAGAAACAGTACATAGAAAGATACGTTATGCCAAGTCCCCAAATTCCACACAATTCCAGAAAAGTGTCCATAATAGCCTCTCATGACCAGATTTCCCACATAAGTGGTTTAATATAAACTCTTGATTCGAAGATACTATGAATTTTTGGAACCACTTTGTGTATAAGGTTGTATTTGTTGTCAATAGTTGTCAATGAAGATCAAAATGAAGGATATCATCAAGTACTCCAATGAAATGTAGGAATGGAAATTCAAACGATTGTTATACTGATCACGAGTTCAAAAAACATGTGTCAAAGGTGATATATTGTTTAAAACAATGAATAATGTGAGGTGTAATCCATCTGAGGATGATTAAAGAAGAATGGGGTTTTTGGATGAAGACCATGAAATTCCTCCTTATTGCATGAGAACCAAGGGTTTTTATGAAGACCATGCAATTAATCATGATTGCATGAGAACCATTCAAGAGACTTCTTGACGAATTGAATCATATGGTTTGCATGAATTAGATCACGACGGTTGATGAAGACGACAATGTGTAAATGATTGTAATTCTAAGATGGCCAGGCGGGGATTGGAATTCTGAGATAGCCATGCACATCACATTGTCATAGAAGATTATGATGCTAAAGCTATACCTTCAAAGAATAAATATCACAATAGTGGAGTTTTTGATAAAAGCCGAAGAGTTGCTGAAGGATATAGATCACCAAGAATAAGTGCTTTTGAGGTGATCGTGCTTGTTGACAAAGCAAACAAACGACATAAAAATTTGTTGACAAAGGAGATTCCACGGTGGCTTGTCGAGTTCAAGGACTGTGGATAATGATCCAAGTTTTATTCAAGGAACATAGACAAAGGAATGGATGATCTGAAGGCAGAAAAAAAGAGCAGATACAAGGTGGCGTCATTTCCCTGTGTTTTCCAAAATGTTGGGCCTGAAAATCGACAAATAAAGAAAAGTTGTTTTGGAAAAGAGACTTGCGCACCGTGTACTTGAACGAGAGGAAAATTGTGTGCCATATGTTTTTCAGGATCTGAAAATGGAAAAATGACAAAGGAAAGATGGTCGGAAAGTGTTGGGTTGGTCATGCAAGTGACTTGCGCGCTATGAAGAGACTTGCGCGCCAGTGCCTAGAAGGATTGGAAACTTGCGCGCCTATCGTTTTTGAAGAATAAAACATCAAATATGGAAAAGTAAAGATGGTTGTTCAAGTATTGGATGGGTCGTACAAGTGAGTTTTGCAATAGAGGCCAGGGGTGATGAGCTGCGCACCGAGATTTGCGCGCCGAGGGGTGACTTGCGTGTCGCCGCGCAGGTTGACCAGTTTGCCTATAAATAGAGGACCACCCCTACTCATTTCCCACGAGCTCAATCCTTAGAGAAAATCTGACATCTCGTTGCGCAGGTGTAGGAGTTGCGCAAGTGGTGAGTGGTTGTGCAAGTGGTTTGGAGAGACTTGTGCACCAACTCTTAGAAGTTGCGCACTAGTTGATGGCTGCACGCCCAAGGTGATTTGGGCGAGAAAGGAAGTGAGTCGCGCAGGTTTGAAGTTTAAGAAGGCAGTGTCAGGCAGGTGCTTTGGTGAAACTTGTGCACCGGTTTAGACTTGCACACCGAATACTTGTGCATCATATTGGGACCTGGGAACCGTATTGAGACTTGCATGTCGGGCTTGAAAAGGAGCACCAGGTGTTGTTGGAGCGCACCCACCTTTTTGGAGATGCACAAGAGCTGAGAGATTTCCTGATACTTTCGGTGCAAAGTAATATTAAAGAGGAAATAAAAATGATAAATGCATGATCTCAGGAATACATGGAGAACTGATTCAGACAATGCCAAGTAAGTTGAGCTTTACTTATTGAGTAATCACATCAGTGGTTGTGATTCAGGAAAACGAAGACAATATGATCTATTGTATTAGTCATTTCACTAAAGAAGAAGGTTTGAACTAAAAAGAGCATCAACTCTGAACCCTGATGCAAGAAAAGTCTCATGATGAACAGGATAAAAAGACTTCAATTCAAATCTATTGAAGAGACCTTCACAACTATAAACTGAGTGTGACTTCACCAAGGACAGTGAGCCAGGGGGAGTCAACGGGAGTGACCTGAGGGAAGCAGTGAGCTGTCCCTGAACCTTTGTAAAGGCAGTGAGCCTGGGATAGAGTGACTATGCCTGAACAATTGTAATCCACAACTAGTGAAGATTAGTGGAATTTGGTACGACCAGAAACTTGTCGGCATATGCTCCTTGGACGTAGCCCTTAATGGTGAACCAAGTAAAATTGATGTGTTATCTCTTTGCATGTGAATGTTTCATTGCTGATCATATCCATCATACATGTTTAAGTAGTTCCTACCAACGTGGAAACAAGATCCACAACTTTAAGAAGAAAAAGTTGAAACCCTGATTCACCCCTCCCCTCTCAGGGTATCCCGGGGTCCTACATGAAGGACCCATAGGCTCTCTTAGGCACCATTCACACTAACAACCCCAAACTACTTTCATCTTTGATAAATCAGGTAATATAAGAAACTAAGGACTCATTCAACCTTCCATGAGCACTCTTCCACTACAAGAGGATCCAAAAAAACCAAAAAGGAAAGGGTGTATAATCAATCTCTAAAGACCCAGAAAAATATTCCTTATATTGATCAACTGGAGGATCTTCCCACAGTGAAACAAACCGGGTTCCACTTCAGTTGTGCACTAAACCTTAATGGGGGTGTACCTTTTTCCAACGAGATAACCCTAGGACACAACCATGATGGTCAATTGGTCAATACACACCAAAAAATAGATCCAAATACATGATCGGAACCACTTTAAAGTAATATCAAAACATTTCTTAGAAGCGACCACTAACCAATCCTTCGACCCAACATCCTAATGAAACACAAACCCAAATCATTGTTCAAACAAGAGGGGTTCCTAAACTCAAAACATCCCACAAAAACAAATTTTCAAAAATCACATAAGACATACCATCCCAAACAACTCATCAAGAAATGATGTTTTCCATTAAAAACATTTCTTTGAAAACAAATGGTGCATCAGTTAGCATATCCACCATTGGTACCCCATGTTCCTCACACATGCATGTTTTCATGCCACACGAGGAACCCTCCTCATATCCATCCCAGCACTCATCCAGTCACTCAATCAACCATCCATTATCCCATATTACCCCATGATTTTTGTCACTCATAGAAATACCATAGGTTAAAACAAAAATTCTTTCCACCTTTCAAAACCAAAACCCTCCACCAATACTTTCTTTTTCTCAAGACCGCAAGCCATGCGATCAAACTCTCCTTTTACATCTTACAAAAAATTTTAGAAAGAAACAATCATTCAAATAAAAACATACTTTCAAACTATTCACATCAATTTTAAAACATCTTGTCCGATTAAAACTCATTTCAATAGTTTAGACAACTCTATTGGAAATACATTTTCAAAACCATCTTTATTATAGTTTTTAATTTCAAAAGAGGTGTAAACACACCATTTTCTATTGGAAAACAATTCATAAAACGTAGTTACACCATTCCAAAAATCAAACCAGTCCATATTAATTAGAAAATGATTTCCCAAAATCATTACCCTTCTTAAAACCATGTCATTTTTTCCTTAAAACTGAACTTCAAAGATTTCAAAACTAAAGAACACAAGATAATGCAATGTGAAACTAGTTTTGGTGGGTGACATGGAAATATTGTAGGAGGACAAACACCAATCACTTAACCATAATAGAGTGTGTTATAGGGACATATACTTGGCTCCACATGGCTTGCCAGGCCCTATGAGCTCACCAAGACCATTAACCAAACTCTCTTTTCATTTCGCCTAATCATCATAAAACCAAGAAAACCAAAGGACTCAGATAAATTATGACTTATCCTAGAGACTTGAATCCCTTAATGGGATGTTCTATACAGGAACAATACCCATAATCAGAGTGTCTTGTTCTGATAATCCTATCTCCAGACTATCCAAACTATTCCCCAAATAAAATGACCCAAGAGTCAACTTGAACGTCCTTTGACACCATTTTGTCACGAACTAAATCTGGTCACCATCAAAACCAGCACCAAACTCATCCCATTTCATCTCCCAAAGGGAATTCCCGATCCCCATGGGCAAGAAAAAGTGACCGGGTATCATAAAATGAATGTTCGGAATTATTTACCTGAGTTTTTAAACAAACAACAACAAACAAATCCAATAAAACAAATGTGTATTTTTCAAACCAAACCATCTATTACAAAATTTCAGAATTGAGTTAAACCCCTTGGAACATTGTTAAAAGACCAATACAAAGGTGAAAAATAAAAAAAACATCCCAATCACCTCCACATGGCAAGATCCACCACCCTCAAGCCATCTCCACAACTTCGCATCCTGATGGACCGCTAAAAACCCGAACCATTGGCACAAAAGCAATACCCAAACCTATGACAAAAAAACCTAGTCAAATTTCACCCAAAGGTCTAAGTAGGGTGTGATACAAATTCTAGTTGGATACCACCACTAAGATATTCCATGTGATAAACATTCAAAGAGATAAGCTTATCGTTTTTCATAACATGAAATGGTAGTAACAATTTTCTAAAAAGAAGCAACCTTAAATAAAACAATTTTCAAGTTGGCTATTTTAAAGAATCAACACTTTTAAATAAAATAATGAATCTACATAATTTCAAGATAATCACACTGTATGCCAATGGTAAGCATAAATCATCCAATTAGAACTAGAAATAGTAAATAACCCCTAGAAACTAGCTCGTTGTGGGTCCCAGGTACCTCGTATCTTGGTGAAAGTAACCATCACAATATTCGTTCTCATGAACATGATTCACTAGTCGAGAGAATACCCATAAACTAGTGGTTCTCCATCATCATCATCATCATCATCATGGTTTAGTTAGTGTTGTCAACGTCAAAAATGCTATGTGAAACTGAGGCCAAACCCCATGGGATTACTTGCATACTAGTACATATCCACACACATAGATACATGTGTTTCCCTCTTGTGCTCAAAAAAGTTCTACATGACATGAAATATAATTTTCACATTAAAATACCACTTTCACATCACACATTCACCAAATAGCCCACATGTATATCACACATGTCACCTAGTCCACTTTTTTATTCAAATGCATTTTGAAATCATACTCACGCCAAAATATCCCACAAAACTTTTCAAATCCCTTTAACACTTAAAAAATCATTTAATTTTTTTTTCTAAATGCTTTACAAGATATTAAAAATCAAATAATAGCCTACACACATTTTACATATTACCCTCTTCGCGTTGAAATTCATTTTATCATCAAACTCACACAAAATAGCCCACAACCATTTTTCCCACCCATATCAAAATTTAATAAAAACACTTCATCAATTTATAAAAAATTCTAAAAATGGTGGACATATTTAATCAGCTCTTTACCTTTCAAAATCCCATATTAGGTGAGAATACTCACCAAAAAAGTACATATAATTTTTTTTCCACTTTGTTTAACCCAATAAACCATTTACAGTTATCATAAATCAATCTCAAAGGGGTATAACAATATTTTTCACACAAAACCCATTTCAAAACCCTCTTTCAATGCCAAAATCATTTGAATACCAATCCAAAAATATAATCGACATCCCTATAAACATTTTTTAAACCAATCTCATGTGTTATAAAATCACCTCGAATAATACCAAAAAAGATACAAATGAAAACACACATTTTCATAAAACACTTTCAAAATTATAACAAGATTTTACACATAAAACCCATTCAAAACCCCCCCTTTTAGGTCCAAATGACATTAAATAATTACCAAACCAGAATTGGTAGCTCCTTCAAAAAACTAATAAATCAATTCCATATCTCAGAAAACTACCACACAAGATATCACAAGTGTTACAATTGAAAAGTACACAACTTCAAACAAAAATGTATCTTTAATACTAAATGGTTTTCTAATACTACCAAAAATGGTTTTCGTACCACACACAACATATTATGAACATGATAAATTAATAAATCAATAAAAATAACTCATCACTAATTTTTTACACATGGAATCACCTACTTAATGTGTTGAAACCATCAAATCTTGGCACAAAACATCAGCCACAGAAATGCCGCACCATAAGGGATTGAAATCCAACCTAAACCCCAAATATTTTACCAACAATACACCAAATAAAACCCTAGGAATGATCCCTAAGTTTGGGAAATTTTATAACTTCATGAAATATGGAGGAAACCCTTAGGAGAAAGAAGGAAATGTAGATAGAAACACTTACTTAAAGAAATCTTGAATAAATCAGCCCAAATCCACCAATATTTGAATCTTGAAGTAACAAAAAGTGGTAGTGAGTCTTTAATGTGTCATATTAGGTTAATTGGTGACTGGATTTGTGGGAAAAAGTGAAAATTGAAGTATTTATGAAAGAAACATTTTACCTCTTCAAATCTGGGCGATTTGAGAATGATCAAGAAAGATCGCCCTAAACTGCGGGGGAGATGAGCTCCAAACATGGGGAGGAGAGAATGGGAGCATGCCTTGGTTAATTGGGATCAGTGGAGAATTGGAATCACCAAAAAACCATAAATATTGAATGATATATTAATGAATTAAAAAAAGTAAATCTAGAAATGGGCTCAGGGTTTGGACCAAATTTTGAAAACCCACCATTTCCACCGAAATGAATGGGAAACCCCCAAAACAAAACAAGAATGGAAATAAAATGAAAAATAACTACTAAATAATCCCTATATTTTACATAAATCCATCTTATGCAGTCCTTTTTAGAAAATCAAATGGAGACACCCAAAAGAAATGTAATCATTTTATGCCTTCTTTTAAAGGTATTTTGTTCTAATAATTCCTTTTTCTCTATTGTTTTCATACATAATTAATAAATACATTCGCTTAAATTTCCTGATATTTTATTATAATTATGGGAAAAACATATTCCTCCTTTTACCTATCATACAAAAAGCAATATGACCATACGTGCGTACGTACGAGTTACCGTCTCCACATCGTGGTGTAATTTTTTTTTTTCATTTACACTTTATTTCTATGGGTATAATAATTAGTATACTGGATGAAAACAATAAATATAACATGAAATGTTTTCAATACAATTAATATTACATATAATTATATACCATTTAACCATTAATGAAATGATATTGTCACTTGGGCATAATTACGACGTACCGCCTCCACGACACGACAATACTCATCTTCCATGTTCACCATCCAAGAATGATAATAAGAAATATATATATTATTCATAATTATGAAATATACGACATAATCATTATACTGGAATGATATATATATATATATATTTACATATATTTCATTCACTTACTTCTATTCAATAAGACAACAAAACAGAAACAACGTTGATGCATACGTATGACCTACCATCTCCATAAATGGTGTTTTCTATTTCATATATCTACTTATATATATATTTATATTATGAATAAATATGATATAAAAATAATATTATATATTCTGTATGTAAGTAAATCATTATCTAAGTAATATTCTGATGAATGACAAGTCAAAACACATATGATAAACAAAGCGATTATTGCATAAAACGTTGCATTAACTAGGAATTGTTAATACATGGGTAATATAAAGTCATAAAAGAATCATACATGATTTCATAAATATTATAATGATTCTAATATAAGTTAATAATATGTTTAAAAAATTAAACAGGAGTTTTAGACATGTATGGATATTATCAAACCTCAGGTAAGGGTTAATTCATCAATCTCATTATTATCCAAGATTGTTTATCTGCAAGTATTTACTGGGAAATATTTATCATCCATGTCCATGATTCATAAATTTTTTTCAAAAGGAATATTTTATGGTCTTATGGAAGGGACTCATTAACTACTTCATAATTTTAAATGTTTTATGGATTAATTTTTGTAAATATTTTTAATAAATGTCCAAGTTTTCAAAATTATTTTAAGGATTTATTTATATGGGCATGATTGTTTTAAAATTTCAATTCCATTGAAAATTTTCAAAGTGGTATGTGAATCTTTTATTCTAGATTCTATTTTAAATGAATTAATCTATAAATTATTTGACTCTTAATTGATTTCATGAAAAGGGATATTTCTCTCAAAAGTTATACATATTATTTTCATCTATGTCAACATTGTTTATTAGATATTATTCTTGATTGAGGTTGATTTAGTATAATACAATATTCCAAATTGTGTTCAATGAGTTATGATATGTTAGACTATGGATGTGCTATTTTTTACATTCATGGATTATGGTTAGTGTATTGACATTTCGTATGCTAGTTTTAATAAGAATGATTATGTTATGTTTCTACCTTTTTATATGAGAAAATACATTAGACTTAGTAAAGGACAGGCAGGGCCCACTATAGCACCTCGATGCATCGGTAGGTATTGTGAGACAAAATAGTGTCTTAGAAAAAGGGATTCACAAAATATTTGTGAATTTTATTGGCACAAGGTCTGACATAGTGGTTATGATGTCTGGCATTATGCATTCCCTCATTATGAGATTAGTTGTTTATTTTACATGTGGCTATTTGAATCGTCTAATATCCATGTGAATGTTCAAATAGAATTATATTTTTTATTCCCATATTATACTGAATATAATTTTTTAAAAGGATTGTGTTTTAGTTTTGTACCTTTCCTTAAATGTTTATACTTATTTGTAATAGCTTTCTGCTATATTTTTTAACCTTACCAAGAATTGAAGCTCACCCCTTTATGTTTTATTTTCCTAGGATGCCAAAAAGTGTTTTATGATTGATATATAGGGTTACACTAAGGGAATAATGGTGTTATCAAAGTATTATCTATGGTGTATTTTATGTGAGAAAACTAAATTTAAATTTCATGTATGTAATCTATTTTCCAATACTACTAAACTGATTAGTCCTTTGGGAATTGATTCCTTGTAATCATACCAATGTATCAAAATAATGCACCAACTTTGGGCTTCTAGGTTTGGGAATTACAATACTAGAAGGAAAATGGTTTTTATTATGATATTACATGTATCATTGAAATATATAAAAGATTTATTACATTAAAATGATTTTCATAGAGAAATCCTTGTATTTTCCAAAGGGTATTTTTGAATAGATTTGAAAATGATAATTATTCTTAAACAGTTTTGAGAAGTATTTTCTTATGAAACTTTCTGAAAATATAATCTTATTATTTTAAAATTGATATATAATATAATTTATTATTTATTATATATAATATTTTTTCAGGGGAATTTCAATGTTTTATGGACTCTTTTTAAAACCCCTTACAGTGAAATTTTATGCTAATCCCAAGATTAAAAATGTTTTTTATTGGTTAAGTAATGTTTCCAAAGGCTCTTATCTCATATTAGGAGGTCGATCACACTAATATAATTAGTTTTTTACAGAAATTTTGTTACATAATATGATTAATTGTATGGTTTTTGTTTAATTATATAAATCCATGATTGGAATGGCATCTAGGTTTTATAATGTACTAGGTACGTTTCAGTTACATATTAATGAAAATAAAATACACAATATTTTTTTATAAAGAATATAAAATTGTAGGTTCAAGATAGTAATTTTTGTGTTAGAGGATTGGTCTATAAAACATAGTCCATTAGGAGTCATCATTTGATGAAAACTTTAAGAGATGGAATTTTCTTTTGAGATTCAAGGTAGTTAAGTTCTCTTAATAATAAATAAGTCAAATGATTCTATTTCTTATTAATTATCATGAAGGAATTTCAGAATTATCTAAAGTAAAAAAGAAAAAATAGATATTTAAAAAATAATTTAGGGATAGGTTTGAATATAACATCCCAATAATTTAAAATAATAAACAGCATTTGATAGCGAACATGATATGTAACACTGAGATTAAATGAACAATGAAATGTTATTATTTAAATGTGACTGTTATAACATAGAAATTAATTTACAACAAATGAATAAGAGTAAATTATTTATGAAATAAATATATAGGTCAAAATTAATATAAATTAATTGTTAAATTAATATAAAATAAAAAATAATTTTTAGTAAAGACGTTTGAGTCTTTAGAAATAAATTTTCTTCAAAAATGATTTTTTTATGGATTAATATTAAAATTAAATTTTTAATGTTTTAGAAAAAGTTTTTTAAAATAATAAAATCATATTTAAAATCAAAAAATAAAAATTACTGTATGGTGAAATTTTGAGAATTTTCTGAAAAAAATAAATTTTTAGTGAATAATAAAAAATACAGTGTCTTTTGTGAAATAATCTAGATATAATTGTGATATAATTTTTTTTAAAATGTGGAATGACTAAATTATGATATTATAAAATAAATATTTTACCAAAATATCATAAAAGGTAAATTATAATTTATTTAATAATAAATATGAAAATCATTTCAGTGTCGATGTAGTGCCTGTGAAGTGTTTGAAAAGTCAAATTTTGCACCTTATATGTTATAATTGACTTATAAAAATTAAATTCATAAAATTTTTATTAATTATTATATATATGTCATTATTTTAACTTATATTTTCTAATTTTAAACTTAAATAAGAATAATTTTTTCCGAATGGTTGTGTAATACATGCATAGGGCAAGAAAAGTCAAATTAAAAATGTAAATCAGTTATCTTGACATGGATACTAGTAAATAAATAAAGATAAAAGATAAAATATTATATATAGATTATATAATTTATTTTTAATTTTTCTATATGAAAAAATTACTTTATATTCTTATCCAACGCCGATGTAGTGCTTGTGAAACGAGAAGAAAAATAAATAAAATGCTATTAATTAAAATTAGAAGGACTAGTAAATGAAGAATTGTTTTGAATAAATATTATTGTATGATTATTTTTTGATCATAAAAATACCAGGGTATAATTTGGGTCCTTTTGGATCCACTTGGATGACATTAAATCACATGTATTATCTTATTTACCTGAAAGTCAAACTCTACACACTATGATTTTAATTTAGTATATCATTTTGAATATATATAGTTATAGATTATATGTTTGACCATAAATAGTTTTAAAAAATATAAATGTTTTATCTAAATCATGTAACTTATTCTTAATTGTTACGGATTAAATAAATAACTTAAACACTTTCATAATGATCAGGGATTAATTATTAAATTAATGAAAAATGAAATAAATAAAATTAAAAATATGAAAATAAAAAAAATTGCAATAAATATTATGATCCATTAATTCACTATAAAACAATGAAATTTCTAGAATACAATAAAAGAGTTTTTTTCAATTTTACTCTTTGTTTTTATGTATTTAAAGTCTTATTAATGAATAATATTAAATTTTTTATACTGATATTTCAAGAATATAATATTTTATTAAACTATATAAAAATCACAAAAATATTAAATAATTTAAATTTGTATAATATATCTTCTAAAATTTATTCCCATATTCCTTTATCATCCCTTTGGATTTTTTTCTATAATGGTCTTAATATATCTAAATATTTAAAAAAATCAAAAGTGCCACTCACCTCAATTTTAAAAGAAAATAACGACCTTTACTTAATTTCACCACCATGAGACCTCTATCTTGACCATCCTCTAAAAAATTACCTTATCCACTTCCCTCTCCACATTCTATATCTATTATCTAATGTATTACACCAAACTTAGTGGTCTTATGTTGTTAAGAAGATGGATTTTCCAAAGACATATGTGACAAATCAGATTAGAGATAAGACAAAAATATTGTATTTTTGTACAGAGCCTCCATTTATCTATAATTTTATGTGTAAAAGTTCTTTTAATTAATGTAAATCTCTTCCAATATACTAGATATGACCATCATCTATAATTTTCTTGACATTTCATGTTGGCCTTTCATTTAAGTTATAATCATTTTTATAATGTCTTTTAAATGTAAGTAATTATTTTTAGAAATATGGATTTCTCTAATAAAATTTCTGAAAATTGAAATATCAAAGCATTAATGATATAAATTTTTTTCTTATTCATGTGAATTTTTAATTTTTTAATGGGATATGATTGCTAATGTCATATATTTTAACAATTTTAAAAAAAAAATCAGTACATGGTTATCAAAAGAGATGATATGGTTTGTGGAGTGAACCCATGACCTCAAGGGTATGTTATCCTATAAGTGAAACTGTTATTTTCTGAAAGGATTTTCTTATTAATTTCCATGTATCATTTAAATCCTTAAAATATTTATTATTTTCAAATGATTTTTATGGAGAAATATATATATATTTTGAAAGTTATTTTTGAATGGTTCTCAAAATGATAAGTATTTTTAAAAGGTTTTGAAAATTATTTTCATTATATTGTTTCTAAATGCTATATATTATCATTTTATAAAGTTTTATATAATTTGAAATATTTTTTATTTGATAAAAATGATTCCAAAGTAATTACAATGTATTTTTCATTGGTTTTAAAACCCCTTACTGGGAGATTTTATACTCACCCTAAGGTTAAAAATATTTTTCCTAGATATAGTATAATTTACAAAGGTTATTTATTCTTATAAGGATCTACCACATAAGAAGATAATTATTTAATTGTATAAATTGTGTGCAAATCAAGACTAGGATTATGTTTTTTGTATAATTATTTAAAACCTAGACTAGAAAAGTTCCTCTATTTTATAATGTATTATGTATTTTTTTAGTTAATTTTTAATGAAAATAAAATACAGAACATGTTCTTGGGTACCAAATTCTAAAGTCCAAGTTCGAGTCATTACATTCCACAACTTTATTCTCCTACATTTAAATAAAAACAAACCCCATACCTGAAGTAACATAGAAGATATCATAGCCATACCTCATTTATGGAAGAATTAATATGGTGTCTGAAGTCAACCACTTCTTAATTTCTTCAAGAGACCTCCAACAGTTGTAATTCCACTCAAACATAACACCATTGTGGGTCCAAGCTATCACTAGATATGGAAGCGTAGATAAATCTAGAAAAAAAACATGTAATAAATGTATTATCTAAGAAACACTGAATCTCAAACTATTATATAAGTTTATTCCATGAATATACAAAAAATAACTCTTTTTATCCATTTTTATTCCCCTATCATATATAATATATTCTAGAAACTACACATATTGGTTCGAAAAGTCAAATTTATAAATACTACTATATAGGAGATATTATTTTAATATTCTCTGGATGGTATTTAAGTAATCCAAGTGTTCATTCTCTAACTTGTAGTATATAAAAATATCATCCCTAAACAAGATTATGAATGAGTAAAATTATTGAACGATGATATATTTTGTCAATTATATAAGCACCATTGTAATGTTATTGAAGATGTATGACATGAAGAGAAACAAAAAATTAACATACCATCTCTTTAACTCAATTTGAGTATATTATATTCATGAAATCTAAAGTGGTGGTGCCCCAACTATATGTCTATTTTTTTAAAAACTGATATTTTATCTATTAATCAAATAGATCATGAATTACTAGGTTGTAGGTATTATTATTGTGTTACACTTAATTTATCATTCAATTATCAACACAATGTCTTTGAATTTCATATATATTCTTGGAAAATTAATATTGAAAATCCCATGGTTCCATGCTTGGATGATTAATACACTTTTCTTTCAGATCCACAAGTTGAATCTCATAATCCATTAAATTGGTAGGTTCCATGAAATAGGATGAAATAGAAATTATAATCCCACCGTGGATTTATTTAGTAGTGAACTCAACCAATCCCAATTAAAGTAACCTAGAAAAATCATCAATAAAGTCCTCATGGAATTCACTCACTACTGTACAAAGTGGAATGATCAAATTACGATCAATGATGTAAAGAAGCATATCAAAAAATAGATAAAAAATACATCTTATATAATGAACAACATTCCCCACCCTCCTAGATCTTGAATCACATTCATCATTAATGACATGAGAAACCCCTTTAAAAGGTAAAAATTATACTTAAAGAGGATCACATTTGATCTGGTCTATAATACTGATCATCCAATCCATGAAAATAAAAATAAAGATGATATAAATAATAATAATCATGAAATCCAACATCACTTCATGGTAGGTTATCGCCACCCAAAACACAGGACATTTAAAAATTCATTCAGGCCTATTTTTCAAGGTAATTGAAATATTTAATAGGAATGGAATAAGTTATGATTTCAATCACATCATATGAATTTAAATTTATGATATAAACAACTGAGTACCACAAATATTAAAAAATATTAGTACCATAGAAGATGAAATGAACACTATAACTCTCATTGAAGCCATACATAACTGAGCTTTCCCAAGTGAATACCTCACTATAGAAAGAAGTCCATTATAAGATCCTAACTTATCCATATTTTCTACATGTATTTCCCCTTTGGCATGACTAAAATAACTACCTCCCATGGAATTATCATAATAGAATTTTGGATACCATGGTAAGAGTGGGTCGACCTCTAATTCCCATGGGTATCCTTCCACAAAATTTTCTAAGATAAACGTATTGTATACGATAGTGAGAATTATTATAATGCCCAGTACAATTATTATTTATATGTCAAGGCCTACCACAATGATATGAAAATTCTTACTATTTTCCTAAAATAGTACCTGAAACTATCCCTAATGTTAACTAAACACCCTTATGTATACTTTTTCGGCCAAAAGACACACCGTAGCTTCCACCTATAGATACCAAAACTCATCCCAATCACATTTTCTCTGCTATTTCCACCTCAATGATAACCATTTTATTGAACATAATTAAAAACGTTTTGGATCAGTTATCGAATCAATGTCAACAAATTATTTTTCCTCAAACCATTATTAAAACCTTTATGCTTTTAGGTAATCAACTAAAACAAGATCAGGTGACTGGTGAAACAACTCACTGAAATGGGTGGCGTACTCCAATGTCAAATTCTCCCACACTATACGGTCATAAATTCTTAGATATGTTTAGAAAAAGATGATTTATGATAGAAAATATAGTTTATGATCTTCTAGAAAGAATTCAATATGAGATCCTCAAGTTACATATCTTTCATGTTGGATTCCAACATTTTTCATATCAGTCCAACATCATTTTAAGTGTCAAAACCCACCTTATAGTACTCTAGAGTTTTATGATAATAAAAGAACCATTTAATAACCCTAATTTACTCCATGGATTCCTATGGTCCACTTTCATAATGAAATATGGTTGTATTTTTATTGATACATTCAAATCCATGATCCACAATTCATCTCTGGTTACTAAAACCTATTTTGCCTGATTAGAATTTAATGTAGTCTTGGATTCAATGAATGAAGGATAAAACATAAATTTTTAAATTTTATTAAAATAAATACCAAATCATGTTCATTGAAATAATCTCAAAACCCTAGTCTCATGATTGGAAAAAATCTATGACCACCCATGGTAACTCATGTTTAGTCACGAAAGTAAGTTGACCAGACATCGTCCCACAATTCCTACCTAAATTCCTATGGTCCTAACTCTTATATAGTAAATACTATGGATCAATTATTGTTAATTTCATAAATTATGTGAAATGTCACTATCTCTAATAATATTTTATAATAATCCATCATGGTGTGGCCTCACAAACCCCTCATGTTGGATTGGCATAAGATAAATAATAATTAACATTCAAACATGTCCCATGACTAACTTAAAGGAAATAAAACTGTAGAGTATAAAGGAAAATAAGATTAAATAATCATGAGAAATAAAAATATAATACATAATTCTAAACCTTATGATAAAATAAGATAAGAAAAAACCAATTATCCATGTGACTATTCGTCACTACCAATATATCAAACTATAAAGTTAAGGACTTCCAAGAGAATTAAATGATCTACACAAAACACCTATCCTAAAATGAGTCCTATAAACACAAATTTTAAATTTTAAAAGTAAATATTATGTTTTTATCACAAATTGAAATAATTTTTCACTAAATAGTATATAAAAATTCCAAATCCATGTAACCATTAGTTTTTTCATTGAAACGAGATCCAGTTTACAAATCATTTCCAATATATAAATCATTTTGTAAAACATCATTTAATTTTTCATGACAATGCTTTATTTTTTACTTTAAATTAGTAATATAATAATAATAATATGAATAATATTAATGCTTAAACAAAACTATCCCAGGAATCACCATATAATAATCATATCAGAAATCATGCACGTAATAGTAACATCAATATGTAGATAACAAACCACAAATTGGGATCTAGAAAATTATAATATTTTCTTGGACTTATAATGAAAAAATATAACTTTATTAATGTGGATTTTACCAATATAAATTCATACCATAATCAATAAATTTTATTAAAATAACCCATATTGTGGATACACACACTAATGTGGCATATGCCCATTTCATGACACACCCAATGTTATTAATGTGATATGTTTTCCAAAAATTCATTTCAAAACATTAATCAATATTTATAAAATATGTTCATATAAAATAGTTTTTTATTCCATTATTTAAAATTTATTTGTTTGTAAAATGGTTCATTGTGACATTTAATCAAATACAAAGTTTGATCAAGTCCATTTTTAAATCCAAACCACTTAAAAACCCCTTTTAAATTATTTAAACAACCAAACAAACTAATTCATAAACAGCAAAATGGAATTACAAAATAAAATTGAGGATTTTATTTCTTAACACTAATGTATATTGATACATTCCTCATGAAGGGAGGTAAATTGGTCATCATTAAGGATGGAGGATGGAAACATGTAAATATGGGCCTCAGAAGACAAGATCTATATGAAGTACCTTCAATATTGTATCAATACCCCTTATAACTGGAGGAAATATCCCAAAGGAGATCCATTGATAGAAGGGGAAAATATAAAGAGAGATGATCTTAGAATAGGAGAGAATACTAAATAAAATAAAGAAAATCCTTTAATAGATCCATCAAGAATGAAGGAGAACCACAAAGGAGGGAAGGGGGAATATCTAGAGAACTGTATAGAGTTTAGGATGAGACTTGTCTATATTAAGAGGTTATTAATCAAGCAATTTCTTAATTTTCTAAAAATCCACTTTAGAAGGAGTGGTAATCATACATTCAAGTTTCAAAAATTCAAACGCCGATCAACGAAAGTTTAAAATTAAAAAATAAATAAATTTGGTTCCCTCGAATCCAGTAGCTTAACGTGCCCACTACAAGAAAATCCATAGATTAATCTTCAAGAAATGTTCAAGCCTTGATCCAGCAAAAATCACCACCGTTCATCAGATGAAGTCAAATCATTGGCCCCCATCATTATGACATCTCCGTTGTTGACACCGTTATCACCCAACCACCACCGAAGTTGGTAACCCGAAAAATCAACCCGAGAAGAAGAGACATAACAGTTTTTCTATCATGTACAAGGAAACCATCACCTTCACCTTTACCATAACTCTCTTAAAAACACTATTCTATACTCACCCCCACTTTCATCACTTCACCATCATCATCAACATTCTATAAAACTAAATCACTGTAACTCGGGACTGATTCACAAAAAAAAAATAAGAACTGTCTTCCAGAGCCCAATGACGCCACCATAAAAACCAAAACATATAAACAAAAAAAAACTCCAAACCCACTCAAATTGAAAAAACCACTACAGCTATCAACATTCTTCTAAAGTCACCAAATCCAAGAGAACCTGCAATGGAAACCCAGAAGAATAATAAATCCAACGCATGACTCACCTCCTAGAATCCCATCGGCCGCTCAACAAGAAAGACCCAAAGCCTCATAAGAACCATAGAACCTGACTGACCAGGTTAGAGGTGATTGAACCAGAAGCCAGAAAAAAGGTTGAGCATACTGAGGCTACAACATAAGGAAGTAACAATTCCAGAATCTTCAACCTTTCCATAAATCCCCATCTATGGAAGTTCACTGGATAAATGCACCCCAAATCCCATTCCATCGATGACAAATTTCTTGAAAGAACCACCACAACTCAGAAAAAATCAGTGATGAACGTGCATCCTAAAACACTATCGACCGATCGGACAACACATCCCAAAGCCTCCTTGAAACCTCTACTGCAGACTGATTGGGAGTGCTATAAAGGTACTTGAATCCAGAGCACAGTTAGAATCGGATATAGGCAACACTAGAGAGACTCAACCTCCCCAAACCACTAAATCCATCCATCGAATCCAACACCAAGCAACAAGAACACTAATAAATCACTGAAAGGGGATATGAAGAAGTGAGGAATGTGGGAGAAGAGATGAAGTATGGGCTTCCCCCTCCAAATCGCCTCTAGGAAAACCCATGTGAGAAAGAGTTGAGAAGTTGATGCTTCCTATAGGCTCGATTAATGGGACATGCATGTTATTAAGAAGTTATTAGATATAAAAAAATTTATCAGTAAAAAATGAAAATTATATCTTTTTAAAGGTTCAAATCAGGGTTCATGGTTACTCTTCATGGTTTAATAAAGAAACAAACCAACCATGTGTGAACTGTATTGACCCAAATATTTAGAAATGAATTTCCTTTTTTGAATAAATAAATAAAATATAAAGTAATTAAGATATAGAAAACAGAAGTACTACTTTGGTTATTTTGGATCATTATATAGCATTCCAAATTTAAATTCCCTTTAATAATTATAACCCTTGATAATATATTTTTTGTGAAGTAAAAATTAATATTGGTATATTTTGGATTATTATATAGTCTATTTGTGATTGAAAGAGGAAGCGATGACCTCAATCAGTAATATCATACATTATGAAGCCCATTTAAGAGAGCTTTGGGGGGATACAACATTATTATGATTTTGCCTTTACCAGTAAGAAGATGAGATTAAATAACTAAATAATGAGTGTGAAATTTTATAGAAGAAGTTCATGCCCATCAAGATCACACCCAAACCATGTTTTCCAAACCACCACTTGAAAATATAACCATTAGAAACCTTACCTTTTATGAATTAAATTGTGTTTTAAAGGGACGTGTGTCTAGTCCCTAAAAATATGAATTCATTTTTAATATTTTTAACAAAATAATTATTATATATATACCCTTTTTTATTAAATGACAGATGTTTTAATAATGTGTATAAAAAAATTATTTTAATGTTAAAATACTTGAATTGTATTTTGGAAAACATAAAGTTTCTATCAAGTGACTCTCTTTTTTTGAATTCAAGTATTTTTTAAATAAATAATATTTAAATAAAATATTATTGTTAAATTATATACATTAAATTTAAATGATGATATACTATAATAATTTCAAATGTTGTTATTATAAGTGTCAGAAGTTGTTGTTTTCTAAAAAACATTAGTTTTCATTAAATAGGGATTTTTTATTTAAAATTTTAAATTGATATTCTTAGAGAATTAATTTTGTTAACATAAATAATAATTTTATAATTATAAAATCAAAATTACTGAATGGTTAATTTTTCATAATTTTTGAGACATTGGAATTTTTGTATAAAAATTAAATATGGTACAATTATATGGTACATATTGTGACGTCATAAAAGCACAAAAGGGATGTAATAAATAAAATAAATAGTATCGATGATCAAAATCATGTTTCCCCATTAAAATATTTTCTTTTATATCATTTTATTAGTTTTATAAACCATTAATGAATCCTCCAAAAACAATGTCATATTTTTAGGTTTTATATCCAATTCTTTATAAATATATCTCACTTCCAAATCCCCAACGATATTATTTTATTTATTTTAGTTCATGAAGTTATAAAATAAATTATTTAAGTTCATTGACTTATTAAATTATTAAATCCATACCACATTAGAGGAATCCATAGGAGAAAACAAATGTATGGTTTTTTTAAATAATTATATAGAGTATAAAACATATGTTTAGAAATTAATAAATAACTCCACTATCATTTCATATATAAACCCACCAGCCACCCATACCCTTCAATAATTATCCTTAGAAAATGATGTTACTCTACTCCTCCCTCTATAGATCCCTCTCATGTTTTTCCCATGATCTTAATAAGCTTCTCTCATGGTATGGGACCTCCCTCTCTTCTTTCTTATTCAATATCCTTCTTTGTATTTTGGGTTTTCAATCTCCATTGGTTATTTAGTCATGTAATTATATATATATCTTTACTATACAATTTATGTTATATAAAATATAAATAATACCTCCCCTATCATTATTGAAATTACCTAAGTCGTTACTATGCTAAAGTAAGGGACCATATACTTTCCTTCTTTATTTAAGAACATTGTTTATGTTGGGACTATTTATTTAAAAAAATTACTACAATGATATGATTTCACACATCCCACTTATTTTAAATTTTATTTCCTAGTGATTTGATACCCATTTCAATATCATTTAACCATTCTATGAATCCTTATGTGCCCCATTATTTTATAGAAATTATCATGTGGTTTTCCATGACCAACATTTGTTTTGAATAGAAATCCCAATTTCAACTCTCAAGTGATCACATTGATGTACCTATACTTAATGTATTATCCATTTTATTTATTTCAAAGACACCACTTAATATAAGTGTTAAATTTGAGAAAATAAATCCTTATTCTTTATGTTATATGTGGAAAACTTATACATGTATATGATATTAAAGTGATGGGTGGGGTCATAATTGTATTTCCCTTCAATGCATTTGGTAGTGTTTTTATATCATGATATTCTATATATGGTGCATGGGATGTTATAATAATAAATCTATGTTATTATGTCCTGGTGGTTATCCTTGACTTATATTTATGATGCCAGGATTTTTATAGATCATACATTTCTATGTTTCCTTCATGTTATCATGTTATGTAATCCCTCGTTATTCCTAATTATGATCCTCACCCCATTTATATTATCTTGTTATTTCCACTAACTCACATTTATTTCATTCTTCATGTTATGATTTGATTACTCCATTAATCTGATTTATAACTCCCCCTTCTTTATTTATATCTCTAAGTTATTCTGAGTAGTTTTAAAATAGTCAAGTGAATATGAGGGTATTTTATTGAGTTTAAGTTATTATTATGGAAATTATTTGAATTTTTTTATGTTTTGCGCATAATTATAAAACAAACTAGGCCTCATAATCATATAGGTTTTTTATTTTATTTATTATTTTCCGTAATAAATCTTGAAATAAAGTTTTATGATGATATGAGATGTCATAGTTGGTATGACAGAAAAGTTGAGTTATTTTGGGGATTATGATTAGAAGACTCTAGTAAAATAATATGGGAAGGAAATAAACACTGAAAACAACCAAAATTTGTGGTAATGTATGGAGTAAGAGGTTTCCAATAAAATATATTTATTCCTAGATACTACAATTGTATGTGGCTATGGCATAGTTAAACCTATGGTTAAAGACCCTGAGAAGGGTGAAATGAGAAAGACTAAATCATCACATAGTGCATTTAAAAGGGCCTTTATACACACTTGGTTTGACACTCTTGGGGTATATTATTTGTTAAATTCATGTTATCCTTATTGACCATTATGAAGTAAATTATATGACCATAATTTTTCCTATTAGGAAATAGACAATGTATTAATTTGGATGAAAGATAGAAATTAATTTATTAATGAACATATATAATTTATAATTCATAACAATAATGTTAATTTTTTCCCATTTATGTATATAAAAATATTCATCCCCATTTTTTACATTAATTTATTCAATGACCATAAATATGATAAATCCATCCATGAACATACGTGAGTAGAAATATATTGACTACCCAAATGTGATACCTAACTCAAATGGAGAAAGAATTGAGAATTATATAATAATACATTCCAAATTGGATCAGGTTTTGAACAAAAACAAGAATACTAAGTAATTCCCAAACCCCCCTATTAAATAGAACGTTCCCAATGGATGAACTCCATTTAAATGGTGTTCTAAATGTTATAATGTTATGAGGAAGAGAAGATTGTACTAGATATATATTGTATTGAGGTAGAGGCTGGTCAATGGTGGGAATTGGTAAAAAATATAATGATCAGTGAGGATATTGAATTGATGGAGCGGGTGGAATTATAGAAAAATTTTTTCAACAAATATTTTCCTCATACTCTCCAAATTAAATTAGAGATAAATTTCTATAGCCTTAAGAAAAATAATGATGTATACATAATTTTGTAAAAGGAAAACCTCACATGAATTTCTATAGCCTCATAGAATCATATTTAGACCACCAAATATAACTTCAAATTATGGGTCAATAGACACGAAGTAGAAAATGGAATTTAATTTCTTTTTTTATGGATAAATATCAGTGGTGTAAAGAATTACAACACAAAACTTGTGAATATGATAGCACCTAAATTTCTAAACTAGGGACATTGTATTTGATAGCGTGCATGACATGCAACACCAATCGCATAAGGGATTGTAGTATCCTAAGACATTATAATATATTTTATAATTTAAATAAATGAAGAATATGATATATCTATAAATTCACAAAAACACTAATTTATCTTTCCCTACATGTAAGAACTACCTTGTTTGATATCTTGCATTACACACAAGATCAATTTTTACCGAACAACAATATATTATTAAAATATGATTATTTCGTATAATAAGACATAACCTATCCATTAAATTGTTTATTATGATTATTATTTACTAACTTATGAAAATATATGTTCAATAAAAATATAATATGTATTCATTGGTTACCAATTAATTAGAATTGAAAATATAAACTGATTAAATATAAACGAAATATTTTTTCCTACAAAGGAATTTTATCTTAATAAATTAATATAATTAATATTAGTGAATGATATCAATTATATATATATATATATATATATATTATATCCAATAAAATAGTTTCAACATTCAAGAAATATATTTGATAAGCATAATATAAGAACAAACCCAATATTCCCCATAAAAATCAATATTTGTTTATTGAATTTTTACACACTTTTCATGGATAACCTATTTTACATACAATTTTTATAACTTTTATAAAATTTATATTTTAAAATAAACTTCTTTTTTAATGATAAACACCAAAATTTTCTTATCATGAATTTTTTGTATTTTTTACAGAAGTTTCATTTTTTGATTAATATTGCAAAATACTATATTTTAATTTAGTACTACATTTTCATATAATTTATTTATAAGGATAAATTATATTTTTTGTTTGATTTAAATAATAATTATATCAATATAATTTATTTTATTACTATTTATTTAATTGGAATAAATTTCACGTTGAAATTGGATATAAAAACATAGAGACCATTAATCATTTTTACTTTAAAACCCCGCATTGTCATCCCGACTATGGGATTAAATTTAATTTAATTTCTGCCACTTATGTGATTGAAATTTGAAAAAATGGATTCTATATTTGGAATAATAATAATTTATAATTTCGGATAAGTTCAAATAAGGGGTTTACCAAAACCTTCATTCACATTAATTAAAATTAATTACAACGATTAAGAGAAAAAATAGCGTAAAAAGGGACTGAACCTTAAACATAAGTGAAAAAATGACCTAAAAACTTGTCCAAAATCCATTATATGGAAAATATTTTTTCCCTATAATAATTTTCTTCGAATTTATTTCATTATGTGAGAAAATTGACATAGTATAACCAGGTTTTAATTCCCTTTATAAAAAGTTACAAGAATGTCCTTCTCCTCCACTATAAAAAGAAACTCACACCTATCAGTTCCTCACACCACTCAAACCATTAGTCTTACAAAAAATCTTATCAAATAAGATCCCAAAATACCTAAACTAATTCTATAATCATCACATTTGGAATAATTCTATCCAAGGAAGTGTTTTGGTGGAAACCAAAGGAGTTACCAGAATAAGTGTTAACATCCATCATGAAGCGATTTTGTTTATTGTTCATTCTCCACACCATAAAAACATGTTATTTCATGATTTTAAAATAACATCAATATCCTAAAAATACATTAATTTTTTTAATCTATGTGTTCTACATTCAATTACACACACATTTATCTATTGGGTGAAAAACTTATTGTTTATGTGTATAGTGTACTACTACCTCACAAAACAATGTCGTTCGTTTTCCTCACCTCTCATGGATGGATGTTATGATGGAAACAATATTTATGTATGATATATATGATATTGATAATATCTTTATACATATTTAAGTTTTATATAACACATACTCGTACGCTTTCCATATATTTTTAAATATGACAACAAGTTTTGCAGAAGTACGGACTACCGCCTCCTCAAGGTGATGTGATTCATTCATGGTATACATGAAATATATAAAATATTGTTTAAATAAAACTATCTGACATATATGAGATAAATATTACACTCTAACTATAATATAAATATAAATCATTTTATTTTTATTCTTTTAATATGGTAAATAAATTAAAGTAGCGTTCATGCATACGTATGACCTACTATCTCCTTGAACGGTACATATCATTTCCCATATCCAAACTTTATAGATTAGTATAAATATATATATTAACAATATATGATATATAAATAATTTTTTGACATTTTTTATGTTGTGAATCCATTATATAATTTATAGTAACAAGAATTAATATGTCAAAACATGGTCGAAAACTGGGAAATTAACACATGAAAAATAATGAAATATTGTTAACAAATGGGTAGTAATATTTTATAAGAATTTAATATATGATATTATAAATATTATTATGGTTCTGATATTATATAGTGGAATGATTAAAACCATTATAAATAAGGTTAAAGGGTATTCACCAAAAATAAATGAAATGTAAGGGATTCTGTTATGACAAAAAGAGGCCTAGATACCCTGAGTGGGGATGAATCAGGGTATGGATATTTATTTTCAAAATTCTTCCTGCCCCACTGGATCTTGAACTCTTTATTATGAGGGTCACTTTGTTTTCTCTTGTGTGTTTATATTGATCAATTTTTTTATATTTATCTGATTTTGATGCTTTGAATGCAATGTAGGGAAGTAACCAGGAAGACATAGAGATTTTTACTTGGTTCACCCTCACTGGGCTACGTCCAGGGAGCATACAACATCGATGTTCCACTGTACCAAATCCACTAAAGCTCATTGCCAATAATGTTCAGGCTAGATCACTTCTATGCCCAGGCTCATTGCCTTTACAATTTTTAGGGTTAGCTCACTACTTTCCCAAGGGTCACTCCTTGTTCCTCTTTCTCGGGCTCACTGCCAGTAGAAAGGATAACCTTCTTCCTCTTCCTTTTCTCACTACACTTGGAATGGATCCACTCACTATTTATAGACCAGTAAGTCTCTTCATTTCCATGAATACACACATCCTCACCTGTTGATAGATGCTCTGTTAAATTCCAACTTTTATCCACTGATGAATACCCCTTTACCTTTTAAAAACTAGGAAATTATTTTGGAAATACCTTCGCAAAACACCCTACTTCATGAGACTCCCAATTTCACGAAGCTCAAACAAGCCTCCATGAAGCTCCTTTCTTTTTTCGAAGCTCAATACTTTGCAAATCTTAGGTCATCGCGAAGCTCCTGCCTCTTCACAAAGCACACTCTTTAGAGAATGTGGCCTCGTGAAGCGCACTTCCTTCACAGATCTAAATTAGCCACCGTGAGGCACATTTCTTTCATGAAGAACACTACCTTCGCGAACCACCTTCGTGAACTGAGAGCAAAAATATTTTCTTCGAAAACTCTCTACTTCTCTCGAGGGGGTTGACCTCTATTTGTAGGAGATTCCACCAACCCTCAAACTTTCCACGTGAATTCAATGCCATATCATCACAAATCGTGAAGCTCCTAAGTTCCCGCCAAAATTCTCTCAAAATCGCAAAGCACCACAAAAATTTTCCGATCGTGGAGAATGACGTAATTGAAGAGCATCACCGTCAATCCCTTCATCATTCTTTATCAACATGGATTGTCAACAACTTCTATAGAACTCAAAAATTCACCATGGAAACCTGCTTTGTCAATAAACACAATCAACCTAAAAATGCTGCAATGTTACCTTGAGGGATTTTTTCCAAACAGATTTGTGTCTCACTTTTACAATTTTAAGGCATACATCATAATCACCACTTATTTCTTTTATGTGATGTATCTAATTCAAATTTTGATATATTTAATCATGATTTATTTTATATTAAATCTATATTGATTTTAAATTTGAATTATTTCATCTAGAGGAATTTGAAATTAAAATTAACTTGTGGTAATGAAATTTCATGACCCAATTTCTTCTCTTTGGGTTATAGTACCTACAAACTGTTGATAATATTCTATGATTATGTGTATAAAGTAATTTAATTATCTATTTTTATATATAATATTCTATTATTTGGATGTATATTTTATACACAAAATCTATTTATTGATTGATTGTCAATTCAACATTACAATCCTTTCGGGGGTTTACTTTACAATCTTGTATTTATTTGGGATTGTTTACACTTGAATTTCCTTCATAAGTAATTAATTGATAATTATATAGTGATCCATTTAATTTTATTACAATATGGTTATTAATTATTATTATCATGTAATTTTACCATCTTTTACTCTTTGGTACATAAAAATATTTTAGAAAATGTTTTTAAGGAAACCTGACATCATTTATCTCTTGGTCCGTAGAACCTGGATTCTTATAAAAACCTCATTTTAAGGTAAAAGTTTAGTATAATTATATAATAACATCTTACAATATTGTTGAGGTAGGTATTATTTGAATATTACTATAAATTAATTCTTGTTTTTGTCACACAAGTGGGTGTGCTTCTCACAAAAATATACCTAAGAGTAACAACACAGACCAGGTGCATCAGGCCTAACTCGACATAACATCATACAAGATAATGTGTGTTATTGCACACCAAGTTTGAAACTCTCAAGTTATATGATTTGGATAATTCTTATTTTCATTAAAACATGTTAAGAATGATTTAAATAGATAATGACACATAATGACCTAGTTTAATCCAGAGGTGTCGTACATTGAAAATAAGGTTTCAGGATTTATACGTCAAAAAAATATTATCTCGATTTTACAATATGAAAATGGATGCTCACACTATGGTCAAGGTATAAGGAAAATAAATATTTTAAATATTAAAATTTAGACGAAATAATTACTTAAATAGAAATAAATGGATGGAGAATTTATATATTCTGGTTGTATTGAAAACCACATTTAAAAGGATATTTAATGATTAAATTTCAAGGATTTCCATCATATTTATTTTTGAAATTAAAGTAATTTGTTTTTAGAAAAGTAAAAATTTACGATCGGAGAAAACACTTCAAATCTAGAAATTTAATGGGACATGAATCCATGACTGAAAGATGAAAAGGTTTTAACACTAACCACTGAACTACACAATGTCCTTTTCGACATGTCATTGTTTATAGTTGAACTACTTAATGAATAAATATTAATGATGAAATAGTAGTATCACTTTTAGATTTAGGGATTAATTTATTAACCATTTTGTCTTTAGAGAATAGTTAGAGACAAATAATTTGACTTGTCACACTTTTTATGGGCCTTAAGATCAATTAAAAGAGTATATTAG
This sequence comes from Viscum album, assembly GCA_963277665.1. NCBI lineage: Eukaryota > Viridiplantae > Streptophyta > Magnoliopsida > Santalales > Viscaceae > Viscum > Viscum album. Next base: position 1,190,323,833 of record OY728158.1, on the reverse strand, counting down.
TAATTCAGGTATCAAAGTAAATTTGTGTATATCTATTTCAAGATGTAATTGATGAATTATAAATTTATCAAGGAACAAAAAAATTATGAAAAATGAGTTTATAGAAATATTTTAAGTAATTCTATTTCCTTATAAAGTCATATTGTAAAATAATTCCTTAAAAGTAAGAAATGCATCTTAAAATAATAAATAATTCCTAATACATTATTTTTTATTGAACCAATAATATTTTAAATCATCATATATTTATGAAATCGAGTCCCTAAAATTTCCATTTATCATTCACTTGATTTTGATTCATGAGCTCGATCACTCCCTATAAATATTTTTAGTTTTCCTCTTTGTGTGTTTCTCTACATTCCACTAATGTTATATTACTTAGAAACCTAGTTATATGATATTATATGTAACTTTTGAACATAGAATTATCTATTTTATAGAGGATTTTTTATGAAACTTATTTGGATCTTGGATTTCAATAGATGAAATATCGAACAATATATTTCCCTGATTATGTTTAAATAGCGAGGAGGAAATTTATTTAAGGTGGGGAGAATTTAGCATCCCAAAAATAGAATAAAATTACACTAAATTATATAAGATGATATTTTATTGAATATTTATTCCAAAAACATTGACTAGGGATGATTCATATACTTGGGATGCAATCGTCTCTTCAGTTATTATTCTCAGAGATAGATCAGCCCCCATGTATTGAGGTAGTGATTAAATGGTTCTACTGAACATATATGATATGAATTAATGCGTAGAACTAGAGTCAAATAATATTTCCACTAATATTGAATTAATTACTATCATACTTGTCTCCATATATTTTCCTGGATCCACGTTAGCTATAGTGATAAAATATGTTATTCCTTTATCACTATGCTGTAATGGTCGTTTTCATTGATTCTTTTCAGAAACCCTTATCTTATGGAATTGGAATCCACAATTATCATTTTCCTTACATTTGAAACACTTCACTATATTCTATATTATTATTTGAACATTTTTCTCTTCTTTCATATTATTGGGTTTCTCCATTTACCTTTATCATTGATTTTCCTGATCACCATATTTTCTTTATTTGACTATATACTTGTTCTCATTAAAAAAATTACAGGATACTTCTTCCAACAAATTTTATAAGTGCGATTTTTGTATTCCTACATCTATGTTATTTATTTTTGAATGGTCCTAAATAAAACACTATTTTATGTTTTGTCCTATACTCCCACAATACCATCGGGTTTCACCAATCATCATATAAACTTTTGTGGAATAATGGAAAATAATTTCATAATTATAAAAGTATAAAATCTCTCAATATTTCCATAGACATGTCTTTAAAAAAATTAATATATTTTCCACCTTTTTTGGTCAATGAAACAACCAGATCCATAACATGAATTCCATGAGATTTTCTACCCCATACACCATGATAGACTCATCTTCCTTTTCTATAGACTAAGACACTCTCTATCTAAACATAAAATGAGAATTTGGGTAATATATTTATTTAAGAATATTTTATTTAAGTCATCCCATTCCACATAGTCAACATCATCCTTTTAATTTGTGTTCTAGATCATTGTCAACTACTGATTGGTTTCTCCCTCAAAAGGATAAATATAGCTAGAACACCTTTCTTTATGAAATAATGTTGTAGGATATAGAATGTGATCTAAATGGAGTTAATCCAACATTCAGTGATGAGGGGATCAGATGACTCAATAATGGTTAGTGGACTTTTCACAAAAATATAATCGACTACAACATTCTCATTCATAGGAGGTCGAGTGTGTGACACATGATTCATGTTATTATTCTTAACCAGAGCTATTTGATCCATTAATACCATTAATTTCTCAAAACCCACTCCCATAATTATAATAATATCATTGGGTAAATCATCACATTTCTAGTCATATTAGTTATTGGCATGTTTTCTTCTATTTTCCTCCATTAACTAAAAGAAAAAAACCAGACGATAATAAATTTACCAATTATCATAGAAAAGGGGAACCTATATACATGGGATGAATAGCTATAAATGATAATTATATTCTAACTTATGAGTCAGTAGGTTTTAATAAAGGTTATCTACCATAATTTACTTATTAGTTTTTTACCTTCAAAATAATTTCAAGTCTATAATGGTTTGTAATGATTTTGGGAATTTTCAATTCATAACCACTAGGAGTGTCATACCTGGTGTGAAATAAGTCATGTTTTAATACACAAGGTGATGATTTATTCTATATTAATTTGATTTTTTAAAGTTATTACTCCTAGGTAGAACTATTTCAAATCTACATCCACTTGTATTATCCAAGAATGTATGTAATTTCTCAGAAACCACTCTCTCAATCCTTCCCCAAAATTACAGGAAATTTTCCTAAAATATGAGATATGATTAGGTTTCTCAATATATTTTTATCATAAATGTTTTCAATTGTTAAATAAACAATTATCTAATTCCAAATATATTAATCCATGAATTTTAGACATATTAATTCAGTATTTTTCACATAAACATTTTTTAATTAAATCTCAATGATTAGGAGGCCTAATGTTTTCCAAAGAATATGTTCATAATGAATAAAAAGGAAACTTAAAAATGATATAATTATTTTATTCTCACTAATAAGTTTCTATGTCCATTAGATATTTAAAAACTAAAAATGATAACCAAGGGATTATGTAAAAAAAGGGTTGAGCTAAAAAGATCATTAAGGTAATAAACATGATAAAGAAACATAACGTGTGAGTCAAATGTACAACATGACATCCTAAAATATAATTCTTATGAGTCATCCAGTGAAATAATAGCATTAATAACATAGTTTCATATGATCTGTATCATATAAGAAATGTGGAAGAAATATATAACATGACTTTAACATGGGTAAAGTCTAACATCCTAGACAATATCATATTCTAGACAAAGTCTCATAACAGATTAGGTTTAATCTCTATTCCAATAATGAGTAATCAAGAGACTAAATATTTTTCCAATTCATTGGATTTCTATCTAGCACCCACCATATAATTTGAATTTTTTATGTTTTTCATGTAGTGTAAATCAATCAGAAGTCAGTACATAATAATTAATCATGGAATTAAAATAGGTTTTATAATATTTCCTCAAAATATAATGAAATAAACTTCTATAATGAAGGAATTTGATAAAGGAAAATATTTCAATTTTTACCCCATCATAGAAAGGGAGAATAATCAAATAATATATTTTAGAGACGTTGATATAGAATTGATAATAACTTCATAATATTAATGAGAGATATAGAGTAGTTATAGAGATAATGGGCCTAACCCAAATGATATTGTGGTTTATATAGATCTATTTCCTTGAGCATGGTTCATCACATGTGTTATTTATATTATATAATAAATAAATATGTTAAATTTTTTACTTTCTTAAATTTTTTTCATGTGTATTATTTTGTATATTTTATTTATTATCAGGTTACAATCAATTACTTAATTATTTATGATCAAGTCAGATGTTTTGATGATTTTTGACTCATATGTGTAAATTCAATTTCAAAAGTTCACTAAGGTCTATGTGTTTTTTATTTAATTACGTCCAAAATTATAAAAAGTACATGACTATAAATTTTTTACATTAGTTATACTATTAAAACAAATCATTAATGATTATTATGTAAATAAAAAATATATAATCGTGGATATGTTAAGTCGTATGTATGCATGAGTAACGTTTCTACTTTCCAAGTATCTCAAAGGAAAGAAGGTAATTACTATTTATTATTTATATAATAATAATATAATCATATATATAATAATATTTATTTAAATTCACTCCCATATATAATGACTGTGATGTGGCAATAAAATTCGAATCACATCGCTTCTGGAGGGGGTAATTCAATGTACACAAGACTTTTTTAATCATTTTTCAATGGATGGTAATGTAAGAAGGTACATAATATATTATTACTAAATATTGAATAATATTTGATGATTATAATATATAAATTCTAATCAATTCATGATGGTTTATTGTGAGAGGTGATGAAGGAATAAAAATTACATTGGTTTGTGAGGTCGTTGTCCTCCGTAAACATGAATGATGGTTTTGTTTTTCATTTAATTGAAGTGGAGATGGATTTAAGTTATAAAAATAACATAATAAAAATAATATATAGAAGAAAAATATTTTGTTATTTCATAATGATTGAGTTTGATTTTAAAGATATGGAATAAGAAGTAAAATAAACATGCTCGGTTAAGAATGATGCCTCTTCTTCATACCACCTCTTTAGGATTATAACTAACGACTTACTATATTTCTTTTATGATCAAAACTTCGTTTATATAATGTGGTAATGTAATTAAATAATCTATTTTTCATGACTTGTATGAGAAACATGACTATTTATGTGTGTAAAGGATTATGAGAAGGAACCCTTTTATAAGTGAGAGGGAGTGATATTAAAAAAAATAAGAAACTGTTCAATAATGGAAAGTCTCCCCCATGTCAGGTGACTTAAAAATATATTAATATTGATTTTTGGAGGTGATACTATTTATATAACCCCCCATCATTCAAAAGTAACATTTTTTAAACATGTTACTCCCTTTATTTCTTTTTTTAACCCCTCGGTAAATGAGTTCTATCATTAACGATTTTAACTAAATATTGTTGTATTTATTATTCATTATGACAAAATATTAAGTTGAAATTATTATATAAGATTAATTAATATAAATAAAAATATTAAATACTTTGTATTAATTTTAATTAATGGAATATTCAACGATAAATTTAAAATCAAACCTGCTAAACGAGTCAATAAATGTCTTCAAGAATTGTATTTTCCAGTTATAAGATGATATTAAATTAATTAAATAATAAGTAATAACCATAAGTTTAAATTAAATTAATATAAATATATATTTATTCTTTAAATTTCAATTAAATATTTCTTTTAAAGTGGTATTTTATTAAATTACCATTGATTGATTTAATGCGCATAAGAACAGCTTATAAAAAACAATGTTCAAAGAATAAAAATAATTTTTTTACCAAAATCCTGAAAATTGAAAATTCAATTGAAATTAATTAGGTTTTCATAAATAAAATGGATATTAGGTTTCTTTAAAATAAAATTCGAAGTAAAATTTAGATTCTAAATACTTTTATTTAAATAAAATAAAATATTTTATTTGAAATTTTTTAATATTCACTATTCCCTAAAAAATAAAACATTTAAAAAAACTCCAAAACATTTCCAATAGTTACTATTTATAAGACTCCTTAAAAATCATTTTATAAAATATCTTTTCTAATATTTAAATAAATTTATTTTAAAATTCTCTATCAAAATTAATTTAAAATAATTTTTGAATTAAAAGTGGTTTCATCCATTTTTGATAAGATTATGGAGCCCTGGAAGGAAGATAACATGATTCAAAAATGGTATTATATATTATAGAGTTTAAATTTTCATAATATGGAGTTATTAGTTTTTTTGGAACCTTTTTCTTTCCCTGAGGTACAGATCTATCCTTTTCAATATTTACTTAAGAAAATGGATGAAAAAGATATTAATGGATGGTTGTAGGCCTATTAAACAGCGTGACTGGGAGTTACATGTTGTGTGTTTCCAAAAACACATCATGATTAAGGGTTTCATGCTATATAATTCCACAACAAACCATTTAATTAACTAGAAAGGATTCTTACGGACGTGATATGTAATATATAGTACACTCTATGTAATTTAATTTTTTTCATTAAAGTGGGTAATAGCGTCATTTTTACCAGAAGGACAGAACTGAACCCTCTTTCGATGAGCAGCATGTCTAGGCAATCCGAAGGGGAATTTTTTTCTCATTTTGTCGTATGACACCCTATTCGAAAAATGTCGGATCTGTTGGAATCCTCTCAATGAGTTATCAATTCATTTTGATCCTTTCTTCCTGATTTCTTCTCTCAACCTAGTTATAGAAGGTTGAGTGTTTTTCTCATTTTTGTGGATCTACTCTATTTTAGGTCGATTCCAAATCCAATACTAGATAAGTAGAGTTATACAAACAAAAGGTAGGTGTTCTTGGGCTATTCTATTATATTTTAGTTGATTATATATGTTGAAGTATCACACGCCCACTTTTAGGGTGTCTCTTGATTCAAAAATGAACCCTATTATTTCCTATTGATTATTAGGTAATTAAATAGATGATTCGAAATAATTTTTAGGGTTTTGAACCTTGATTTAGGGCCACCCCATGGGGTTTTTATCTATAATGGTCATTTGGATGAGAATATATAAGACGCTGGAATTGAATTCCCATTAATGGGTTGTTAAAATGAATTGCTTATATGATATGAATTCCCCACGTGAGATAATTTAATGCATAATACATGTAATAATTTAATTTTAATATGATAGTTATTATGCTAACCATACCCACAAGATTTTTTTAAATTAAAATGAATGTCATATTTTAATTCACATGAATTGATTATGATATGTAATTGAGTTATATAACAAAGAGGGGTAATTAGAAATGGGAGAGCCATAGTCTCATTGAAAAGACAAGACCAAGTTAGTTGACTAATTATAGCTTATGTATACCTTGTTTGAATGAGGGACATGGTTAAAAGACCATGGATGATCTCAAGAGGTAATTATGTAAGGGTTGTGAGCAATCCATGATAGGGTGGTGGATCTCATTGAGGATTTTTTCAAACACCAAGTGAACCTTGGATCTATTATTGGATACAAAGGTTGGGATCTTTTGTAAAATGATTAAATAATGTTTATATCTTGAGTTGACTATTTCTTATATGGGGGGGTCATCGGTCCTAGTTGGGACCTTGACACTTTTATATAATTCAATGAAATTGAATAATGAAGTGTATGAATTATGATACATTGACGAGATAAATCATAATCATGGATTCGGTATTCACTTATACTAATTTATGTTGTCTTCTGAGACATCTATTGTATTTCCCTTTGAGTACTCAATGTTTACTACTTTCACTATTGTACACTACCTTCTATATATATCCACTGATATATTGGAATAGACCCTGGGTGGTTTCTTACTGGGATTAAGTCTCACACCCATTTTGGGTCAGGATTTTGGGCCCAAACAGGTTATATGATTGCATGTGTTGATGAGGGAATTGGCATGATATAGGTACTTGATATGCTGCTTAAGAGTAGGAGAGTAAGGTACCAATATAATGCATGTGATGCTTATTATCTTCCTTTGTTTATTTTATGCTTTTGGAACATATATTTTGGATTAATGTAGTGTTCTTTTTCGTTTTTTCCTTAGAATATTACATGTTGCATCATCTTTTGTATGGAATGATGTTTGGTTACTTATAATATCTGGATTCCACTATTTTATTCATTTGAATGATTTCTACTACTTCCACTATTGTATAATTATTTGTTCTATTGTGTTACACCCTCTAAATGAGGGAATATTTTCCCTAATATCACACCCTAGGACATCGCTCCTAGTCAGAAGTCTCTAAGATATGGGGAAATGCGCTTGAGGCCATATGGCCAACCTGGTATGGGGCACAAGTTGAGTGGAATCCAGTTCCGAGATGTTTCATTTTTGAATATAGATAAGTATCACATCAACAAAAACACTAGTTGGGTAACTTTTTAATGATTCACATAGCACAACCTTATCTATTCTTTAATGAATAACTAAGATGTGTTTTGATTTGAATAAAAAAGACAGGTTTTTAACCTGAAGAGGGAGATTACTGAGTTTGAATCTGAATTATTGGTATTCTAATAGATCTAGGCCAAATGAAAAAAATCCATGGGTATGATGAAACAGTTACCCATAACAATATGGAAATGGAAAAACATAACCATATATTTTTTCATTAGGAATCCCCAGGACAAAAATATAAAATAACTCCATCTAGATAGTATTGAATAATCTTAACATATCAGCACATTTCATTTAAATCAAGGATTATTTTTATTTTGTTAAATACCTAACGATAGAAATAAGACAAGTGGAAATACTGCATGTATTTTAATACTTTATTGTATCACATCAAGATCTGAGGAGCACCTTATGTTTTTGAAAAATCCCTCAGAAACTATAGGATACAAAATAGATAATTTGAACTATTTTCACACTTAAATATATTTTTAAAATTAAATAACCACTAAACTATGGAAAATATGTTAAGATCATGTTAAATTTATTTGAATGTATTTTGTGATCAACATTATCCCCCAATGTAGTTCAATTATAATAACAGTTTCCATTATAGTACTCAAATTTCACCATATACTACTCTGTATAAGATGTGGTGTTGGATCCTAACATGCAAGGATGGTGTAGGAGATTATAAAATTATGGGACCTAATATTATCCATGATATTTTAGAGAATGTTCAAACCATTATGTATCATTTAAAATATGTAAAATGTTAAAATAAAAGCTATGTCGACAATAGTTGTTGAGGCCATGATTTTAGGGTCAGAGATAAAGCTTTCCTCTACTTATATTCACATAATAATTTCCTGAGGTTATATAGGAATATAATTATTTGTTCATGATACATATAACCCTTTGATACCCTTTGTATCATTTGTATATTGGTCTATGGAAAATCACACCCAACTTACCTATCTAAAGTACACGATGTGTTCCATGTATCCACCTTAGGTAAGTACATACCAGACCCCTCACATGTACTAGATCTTGAGGTGGTACCATTGAAGAATTATCATTCATATGAGGAGTAGTCAGCTATGATCTTAGATCAAATATACAAGGTCCATTAAAACGATACAAATCACCAGTACAATGTTTTATAACAGAACCAAAAGTTTGAGGAACCAACATGGTAACTAGAAGAGTTAAGGAAACAGAATTACCCTCCTCTTACGTTGTATTTGAGAAGAAAATTTTAAGGTCAATATTTTAAACAAGGTAATATTATAATGACCCAAAAATTTGAAATTTAAATTCAATTTTTAAATGAATTAATTCCTTACCATGTAATGATGTTATAGAAAACAAATAAACTATTTTTGTTATTTTGGGTTGTTATATGGTTTGTAAAATTTAAAATTCCACTAAGCATCACATGCATTGAGATTTATTAGAGAATCTAAGGGATATAACATCACTAGTATTTCTCTAGACCATTATCAAGTCCACATTAAACATATGAATAATGAGTTGAACTATTTATAAGATAATTTTAATCTCATCGATTTCAAGGCCCAAACCATGTTCATCAAACCATCCCATTAAAATCTCACCATCTCACACCTTACTCTAAAGGAATTCACTAGTGTAATAAAGGGAGATATTTCTAAATCCTAACTATATGAATTTTTATATTTTATTTTTAATATTATTTGTATTATTTTTATCCCTTTTTATTACTTTATAAATGAATAAATATTGATTTTGAAAATTTTATTATTTAATTGGAAAAACTAAAATTGTACATTTGGGTAATATATAGAATCAATCATGAAACTTTTTTTGATGAATTCATTAATTTTTTAAATAAATATATTTTAATAAATTATTATTATTAAATAATATTTATTAAATACAATAGATAATAAATTTTTATGATGTCAAATGTAATGTTTATAAGGGTTAAAATATATTATTATAAAAACCCATAATTTTTCATCAAATTGGATTTCTTATTTAAAAGTTTTCATTCTAATTTTCATAAAATTGTTTTTCTAAAATATTTATTATTTTTATAATCATCATGTTTAAATTATCCAAAATGTATTTTTTTCATAATTTTATGAGATACTTGAATACTCTATAGAAATTAAATATTTTATAATTATACAGTATGTATTATTAAATCATAAAATAGAAAAAGTGATATAATAAATAATATAAATAGTATCCATGAACAAAATTACATTTTCCCTTTAAAATAATTTTTTTCTAAAATCATTTGATTAATTTTATAAAACTATAATGAATCCTTTTAAAACTATATTTCATTTTATCATTTTAAATCAATTCATTGTAAACAAGACTCACTTACACATCACCATGGAAAATATTTCAATGAGTTTTTTTCAAGGTCTTACATATAATTAAATACACCCAATGTTGAAAGTACCCATGTTCTTAATTCATTCGATGGATTGTATTTTGTATTCATTTATTATATAGATTACAAAACCTATTTTTCTAAAGTTGTGAATAAATACTCCATATTTATCTATATAAGTCCACAAAACCACCCATTATTCTTCACCAAGTACTATTAGTGTATATATTTACTCTCCCCTTACCCATCTAGATGATTTACCAAGGTTCCACCACAGTTTTAAGAAACCCATTGAATGTATTTAGATTATCCTCCTCAAGGTAAGGAATCTCTCCCTTCTTTAACATTGAATAGCTTATTTGTATTTAGCTTTGTTAATATCAATATGTTATGTTTAAATGTCATTAAAAACATCCCTTTACAATAAAATTGATGTTATATTAATGTGATAAGATTTATTATTTGTTGTTATAACCTTTATCAAAGTCATTACAATGTTGACGATAAGGATCCTCTCTATCTCTATATTATTCACGAACCTTCTTTTTTTCCTTTCCTCTTTATTTTTGATTGTTCCTATATAGATATGGATTCACACCACCCTGTTATTTTTCATATTATGTAAAATTGATGAGAATCCCCTTTCATTGTTATTTAACCCCACCATGAATCCTTATGTTAATCTATTATTCTATAGAAATTATCCCGCTCTTTTCTATGGAAAACATTTTTGTTGTAAATAACTGTCCTAATTTAAACTCAAATATATTAACCTAGTTTTATATCACCTTCAATTTCCGTGAATTTTCATGTTTTTAACTAACACTCATTGTCATAGGGTTACCATTTTTTAAAATAGCTTTTTTTGTATGATATATGTGGAAAACTTATGTATTTACATGATTGGAATGTGACATGTTTGATCAAAATTATATATCATTGAATTATTTCCTAGTTGTTATCATTGAATTATTTTTATAATGTCATGTTTTTTTGTTTTCATAACAATATGTTTCCTTCATATTGTCACATTATATCATGCATTATCTTCCAAGACTATGATTCTCACCCCATTTATTTCATCATGATATTCATAATTTCTCACATGTATTAAGTTAATTATTTTAATATTTTTTTAAAGAATGTAATTACCATGTGTGGAATATTTGAACCCTCGACACAAGGGAACCCCCTACCCCATGAAGAGGTCACTACCCTGAGGTAGAGCCCCAACCGGGAAAGAGCCACAACCAGCCCAGATGGCAGAGCATCCTGGAGAGTGACAGCACGATCAGTGATGGTTTGTCAAAGCAATCCATCAAGACATTGGGGTAGGTCAAGTATAATGTATTGGTATCAGAATTAAATAAACTAACCGAAAGGAGGCCAAAAACACCAGAAGATAGTAATTCACATCCTATGTAACCTATTCATAATTTGAAATTCATCATATATTCATGAAAGAATTTTACATGAAGGAAAAAACATAAAGGGAAAACCAATTAATTTTCATTGGGTGAAAATATGTTTCACACCATCATATTGGCCGACCAGATCATGGAACATCCTTTTTTGAAAAAATTGATTGTACCTCCATGTTATTCACCTATAAACCCCATAGTTTACCCATATGGATTAAAAATACTATTTTATGACATTTATGGGTCTCAATTACATTAATCCTATAAATAAATGGCTAAAGGTGTGCTATAATTCAATTATAAAAAATGAGGAGGCTTTTTTTAATATAATAATACCTAATAGAATCCACTGAAAATTCATTAAAACTTATTTGTTTCCCTCTCACCCACCCATTACTAGCATGTGGGGTAATTCCATTTTTTGGTATTGTAAATAATTGGAGAGTATTCATGTGAATCATCATTATTTTTCATTTTTCATGTTTTGGTTGTGTAAATATGCTTTAAATTGTTAAAATATTTTTTTATTTTATTTTATTATATTAGATGATGCGAAAAAGAAAGTAATGTATAATGATTCAATTTATTATCCTAAATTCGACATTGACATTGTGAAGTTTAACACAATGATAATTAAAAATGCTATTGTGAAAATTATCTCATTAATAAAACTGAATAACTAAACATATAAAATTGGAATTATTTAATTAATTAGATGATACCCAGATCAAGGATCTTTCTTCCTCTGAACTCTGACAACAGAAATGGAAAAAAATTAATTTTTAAAAATCACTCACTTTTGTACTGTACATTTACAAAACATGGCTTATTATATCATATTAATAAAAACTAATTTCATTCTTCAGTATAATATTGAATAAATATTCATTATATTAGTCATTTGAAATTCTTATATTCAATTTTTACCATCTCATGGGTTCAACCAGAAACTCGCCACATACTATAGAAAATAATTTATGTCTTCATTATTTTAGTACTCATAAATTAATAAATTTGACAAATAATAATGAAATGAATGGCCCCCTATGTCCTATTATAAAAACAATACTCATGGAGGTGATCCACACCTTCAATATTCATAAATATAGATGATATTTTATGTTATTTTAAATAGATCATTGATACTGATATCTCAATACACATTATGATGAATTTTGGATATTATATTTTAGAGGAATTGAGGGCGGTCAAGAAAAAGTTGAGATGAGTGATAATAAAAAATTATAATCTAAACTTTCTATATTCATTTCATAGGATAATGATATTGTTTAATTAGCGGTATCCACATTTTATAGAAATTATTATAAAGAAAAATTGTCAAATATTTCAAGAGATCACAGTGTGAGTTTTCAAATAGATTCCACATTATTGAATAAGAGGAGAAGCTGGTGGAACTTATGCAGATAGAGATCTACCAAATGGGGAGGTAATAGATGAATGATGTACCGTATAGATAAGGAGCATTTGATAAATGATAATCTGACATAGGAGCATCAAAGAGAGTTTCATTTGAGATATTTATATCAGTAAAAGATACATCGAATACAAGGTGTACCAAATAGAGGTGAAAATAACACATTTATACCATAATATGGATACCATACAAAGAATATATGGAGTAGTGTTACTAATAGAAAATTTCTTGAGTAATATTTGAAATCTTTTTGGAATTTTTATATTTGTGTATATCCATGTCATTCGGAATATAGAGGTTTTTTGAGGAAATGATGTATGTTTGAAATATCTACTCATGATCATGAATGTTTTTTTATCGAAAATGTTGATCAAACATTATTTTTGTGGAAGAATATCTAAAGAGGAATATATTTATTAAAATTGTATAAAAAAGAAGACAGAATGACATATAGGTGGGTTGCATAAAATTTATTTTAAGTAGCTCAGGTCTAGGAGGTATAACCAATTTTGAAGGAAGATAACAACAGAAAGACTATTTGGGGTTATAAATAACTTATGGAGGATAGTTGGTCGATGGGATGTGGAACCATAGTCCACTGTTAGAATGATTACTTGGGGGTATAACTAGTTTCTTATTATGATTTTATAGTTCTATTAGTTTTGTTAGATAATCCATGTCAGGGTATATAACCATCATGTTCAAGATATTTGTTTTGTACCAATAATTTTAAATATCATGTGATGAAATATATTTATATTTAATTCAAATGAGGTGATGTTTTGTGATATATTTGAGTGGATCAATAATTTCAAACTGCCTTATATGTTGTGCTTTGAGAAAAATTCATAAAATAAATACATAAATGATTCTCCCCCTCCACTCTTAGTGATCATACATTGATCTGTGAACTAAAAGTGGTATCATAGTGATGGTTTCCTCTAAATGAATCACCTATATAATAAGGATTAAGAATATAAATTTAATGAGATGAAGAGAGTTGGATGATTCATCATCCATAGTGAATCTGATATTGAATTAAACTTCTTAATTAATGTCAAAAGGTAAAAAGTTTTATAAAGAAGTGATGATGATGGATAAAAGTGAACATAAATATAATGGATTATATAAGTTAATTTGGAATCATCTATTGAGAAAATTTAATTTCTCCTGAAGGATAAGAAGATGTTGAATACAGAATATAATGTGGTAACATTTGGAAATGGTGGGTGAATCATAAAGGAAAAAAACCATCCTAATTATGTTCGAGAAGATAAAGTGAATGTGACCATATTAGAAATGAAAATGAATGTTCATGTAGAAATATAATTTGTATAGGATAATCTTAATAAAGAATAAATAAAAATAAAGTAAACTAAGTAGAACATATCTATTTATTCAAAATTTGAGAAGATGGTAAAATGACATGATGAGATATTGGATAAGAAAGATCAAGTCCTATTAGATACCCAATATATGGGTCTTTCAGTAAAAAGTGGCTTGAATAATATTATAGAATATGTTACCAAATAATTTGAGGTTAAAGGTGAATCTTCTCAAGATGGTGAATAGAATATTCTAATAAGTCATGTTTATTCATTCACTTAACATTCTAAATATTAATATTCATTAAAAAACATGAAATTTATAATTAATATACTAGAAAAACAAGGGCCTATAATGCTAGTACGAAACCATCATAAATAAATAATCAGTGGAAAACAACAATAATATTCTCCCTAAAAATCAGAGACTATAGTTTTCTTAGTGACAAAATAGTAAATATAAGATTGGAAATGATATCAGTATTACTAATCAATATTTAGAGGTCGTTGATAGTGTTTTTAAGTATTCAGGAATAGTGCCTACATATACAGTTACAATATTTCAATACACGGATGGATGTATAAATCAAGGAGTGAATATTATAAAAATATAAGAATTAACATTCCCAGAAAGAAAAGACATAAACTCGTGAATGTTAAATAAGGAAATTAAGAGTGCTTACTCATTGGGATACATTGAATAATAAATTCTAGAATAATGGTAGAATAATAAATTCACATTGAAGGAAAAGGGAAGATAAAATCTATAAAATATGGGAGTAATATATAAGGGAATATATGAATAAATGATTGCTTCATGTATATAAAGAAATTGTAGAGGTGTGATAACAATGGGAATGGAATAAAATTTTCATGGCTATCATACTATCTAAAGAGGAGATCATGGAATGATTTATGCAAACTCAATGGAATGAATATATAAAAAAACAAAAGAAAAGACGATAGTTTAATCTTTAGAATCATAAAATGAGGTGAAATCCATAGAAAATTAATTGAATTTTGATTAAAATTAAGATAGTACATCCCATTCCAAGTATAAGAAGAAGTAGTAGAATAATTGTATATTATGATAAGAATATCAATATGATTGTTACTTATATGGAACAATGAGGTTCCTCATTATTCCAATTATTGTTGTTTATTGGAACTAATATGTAGTGAATTGAAGGATAAGATGCAGAGGGGATAGCTTAGTGTTGTTTTGGTTTTATGTAAACAAGATGTATACATCATAGAATTGTACGATCACTTAGACGAAGAATGTTTTTCTACTCTTTCGGGGGAGTTAAGGTATAAATATCATACATTCCTTAGCTATATAAAACTATTCACCAAGTAGGATTATTGATTATTTTGTAAAATCATATGAATGGGGAGTCGTGTTTATATAACTAAATTGTTTAGTTGTTTTCATTGAAATTATGGTAGGTTCTATCTTTAAGAAAAACTTATATTCTACAAGATATAAAGATTATGGAATATTATTTAGGAAAGTATAACAGAAAAATCATTTTCATAGAAATAATTGATCAACTATATTATATACTTATGTTTTATATATCTTGTTAACCCATGTAGAGTAAGATTTTTCTAAATGAATGATCTTATTATAGAGATTCAAGTCATAATATTCTTCTCTCAATGAATTTTTTCATGATTTTCAAATGAAATAATATGTGTATAGATTAACCATATGATTATATTTACATTTTATTATCAATAATATAGAGATTGAAAATACGCACATATATGGGAATGAAATAATGATGAACACATTGTGACTTTGAATATGTGTGGTGATATTGAAAAAAACAGAATGGGGGAGATTGTTGCTCCCAAGTTGGGTTGGTCAAATTTGTTTCAAATTTTTAATCTGATTTTATTGATAAGTTCATTAAATTTTAGAGAGAATATTTTTTTCCATGCATGGAGAAACAATATAAAAATAAAATTCATTGATAATATTTAATGTACAAAATATCATGGAAACATTGATTATTCTAGCTGAGTTTGTAAAAATGGATCAAATTATACAAACAAAAGTTTTAAAGATGGATACATTTACAATGTAAACTAGATGCAGTATTAAAATATTTCTAGATGATAGAGAGATAATATTATCTAATTAAAAATTGTTTTTTTGAAATTATAGTATAAAGTGTAATGATTAACGAGTCTACAACCAATAATTTTTTAGACCACCTGATGAAGAAATGTGATATCCTTAAAAGGATATATTCATTTTCATATGTTGGTGATATATTGAAATTTATATAGAATAGGGTTATATATGAGGTTATACCAGATGGATAATTATGAACGTGACTAAATAAACATTTGAGAGCCCCTCATCTAATGAATTAGGAAGTTATATGGCCTATCATAATAGAACAATTATATCAGACATGGGATTATTTAATGTAGGAATGTCATAGAATATACCATACATAGAAAAGTATGTACATCAGTAGAAATTTTTATAAAAGTTTTGATGGATATAGAATTAAGATATCATAAGATACAATAATATCATAAGGATTAATGTAAAATGTTCTTACACCAAACTTATATTGGATGATATATAGAAAAAATTATAATGAAAAAATCATAATGATGCATAGATGTAATTTAAATGATCATATATATTTCTATGATTTGATGAAGTTGTTAAGAGATTATTAATTTTGGTTTTTTAGTAATATTTGATGTAAAATGGTGGCTCTAAATTTTTAGAGCATGTGGTAGTGGTCAAATAAAAATTTCTTGGAGAAAAAAATCCATATTAGATCCCATTTTCCCTTCTTCATTTTTTTAGAGGGGGATATGCCAATATATATGAGTGCATGGTCATTTTTTGAATTGGGATCTATAGATAAAAATTTATAGTGATATCTAGAGGTCTCATTATCTGTTCTAGAAATGATTATACTTGTTTGAGTAATAGGAGAAGTGGATAGAAGATCTTTGAATAGGGATCCACCAGAGAAATATATACTATATTGATGGAGTACCAAATGAAGAAGGAGAATAAGATATAGGTGAATCAGTTAGAGTATTATCGTACTGAGGTTCATCTAATTAAAGTGAATCTAATAGAAGGAGTATTTTATGGATTTATAATGAGAATATACATAATGAATTTACGATACTAGACAAAGAATATCAAACTGAGTATTACTAGACTTGATTTTTTATAGTTAGGATTCTAGAAAATGTTTTAGAAATTTGAGATATGATTTGATCTAGTTGTTATAATATTTCAGTGATGTTTTAAGATCAAAAATATTTTTATAAATCTATTGATCATTCTGGGGAAGATACACACCTAAAAATTTAATCAAACATGATTATGTGGGAAGGCCATATCAAGAAGAAGATGTCTCTATACTAGATCAATAATGATGAATGATGATCTTTTGGATAGGGTGTATTCATTTATTGTGGAGGTTCATGTATGGGGGGATAACTAGTCACAATGAAAGAGGAGAAAATAATGATTAATGGGGTTATAACTAACTAAAATATAATATTTATTCATTAGGGGGTAAAACCAAGGTCAACCAGAAGAATGATTACTGGAGGTGTGTAACTAGGTTCTTCCTATTCCTTTTTAATCCTATTAATGCTAGTAGTGAATCTATGTTTGGGGTATATCTAAAATGAAATGGAGTAGGTATTTGTAACAAATCTTTTAAATATCATGTCATGGTATCCCATTATATTTACATCATACTATGTGAGGTTGTGAGATATATTTGAGTGGATCAGGAACTCTAACAAGTTACAAAGGATGCGTTTTGACAATAATTAAAAAAATAAAGATATCAGTATTTTACAGCCACCCCCTCTTAGTGATCATAATATAATATTTGAACTATATATATAATATATATTTTTTAAATTATGGTTTAAATAATTGATAATTATTCACAAATCCCTTTATTAATATATTTGTCATAACTAATACCTATGTAAAATAAAAATAATAACAGTATTATTATTATTTCCATGAGATGTATATTTTATGTATATTTATTAAATAAGAAAATTAAGAATGAAGATGATATATGTAACACATCACACATTGTCATATTTATGATTTAAGGCACATAGAGTCACCCTTATGAGAAGACTATAGTTATATCTTTCAAAGATGATGAGTTTTTTTAAATAATTCACATGAAATATACTATTCCTTTTTTGATCATTTTGTAAAATCATTATGTGTAATCTATATCTAGACTTCATTATATTTTATGTTGGTGGAATAAATTTACACCCCATTTTTTAAATTATACAATTTTATTTTATATATAATTTAGGGCGAGGGTTGAGTTGACAACACCTCTGATGTCTCATGTTATTTTCAATTTAATAGAAAAAATAAAATTTTCATTAGTCTATTAGAATTTAAAATTATTCCTCTCAAGAATTTATTGAACTGAAAATATTATAATTCTTTGTAAAATAAATATTTTTCAATAAACAAACTAATAAATATTATATTCACTAATCTAGTGAATAAATTTATATTTCAATTAATGCATACCTTTTTTTATATATTCCACTATTCACTAAACCAGTGAACAAAAAAAATTATTTATTACCTAGGGATTAATTAAAAAAGGGATAAAATTCCACTCAAATATTTTATATCATGAATATCTCGTTAATAAATTTTCATGATCAAATTTAGATGAATAATTACTATTCCACAAGCTAGGAATATTAATTTTTGGTTAATATTAAATTCACTTGAATTTAATTATATTCTAGATACACTTTATTTGTGATCATTTAACCATGATCCTTATTTTTATTATGTTAAGTAACATAAATTAAAAGATTAACATCTATATATCAAACCATATCACATCAAACATAAAGAATAATTATGCCATCACTTTATAATACTACTTTATCATTCTTTGAATTTATGAAATGAAATCTTCAAAAAACTATTATGAACATATATTCAATCAAGATTTTATATTTTAATCAATATTTTATGTATATATATATATATCCTTCCATTAATAGATAAGGGGAAAATATTTTTCTGATATATTCAATTTATTAAAATCATTTACAACGCTCAAAATATATTCTATATTTTAAAATAATATCATAATATTTTACTATCAATGAATTAATTTTTTTGATTTATAATATAAATTAATAAAATTAAGAATGTTAAGGATAAATAGAAACATTAATAGATATGAATATCAAATTTAATATTGACCTATGGAAATAAAATTTGCGAATTCTTCCCTCATGATTTCTTTTATCATGGATCACCAAGAGTGAACATATAGGGAATGAGTGTCATTATTGTATAATATTTAAACACATAATAGTCAAACACCATCAAACTAATATAAGATAGATACCATATAGACCATCTTAGATATGATCCTCAATCAATTCCCTATAAGATATATATTTTCTAAACCATATTACATATGTTCAAGAATATTTTCATAGAATATGTGGGTTCCCATTATAGCATGTAACTAATATAATCTTGTGATGAGGAAAAAACAATAATAATATTATAAAATTAATTTGACATAGGATAAATAGTCATATGATATTTTATTTATTAATAATATTATAATCAAATGTATATAGTTATTTGGATCCATGGAAACAACACCAAAAAAAAAGAATTTATGGAACGCATTTTTCAAAATATTCATTAATGAAACATAAGATCATAATAAAATAAAAATTAACTCGAAGACATTAATAATAGTGTGTTATAAATAAAATGTGGAAATAAGATGATAATGAATGAATTTTAAAGTTATTGTGTCTTGATATATTAGATACATAACAATATAAGAATATACTAAACAAATCCATAACACACCATATCATGATGAAAATCACGAAAACACTAATTATCATCTCTAACAAACATGAACCATATCTTCGGACAATACATTATAAGAATGGGTTCCAAACTTACACGTATGGCCAAAAAAGAAAGACCCGCATTTCTCTAGAGACTTATGTTTGTTATTATTTATGATTTAAAATATAATTCAATAAAATAATCCATATATTAACAGTAGTAATTAATCCATGTTGTGGTAGTTTGGAAAAAATTACAAAATTTTGAAATTTTAGTAGAAGAAATAACATTGGTTAGTCATTGTATTCTTTGCAAATTGAATGAAATTTTTATATTGTGAGATTTTATATAGATTTAATTTCATTAAATTAAATAATTTTAAATATAAAAAACTATAATTGTTATCTCAAAGGTTATTCATTTTTTTGAAAATTAGTTATTTGATAAATGATCAAAAAATCATGAATAATTTAAATTTTATTAATGAACATAATGTGGGTATATGGACAACAATAGTTTAAACTAATAAAAAGGAATAATAACTTTTTATATTATTGGAACATACTCATTCAGAACAATCCATGTTGTATAAAATCATTTATAATACACTTAGAAACCTGTAAGATTGCACATTTTGTTTATAAATGTGGATATGAAAGGATAACTTTATTCATTGATTCGTTTATTCCAAAGGATTTAATTTTTTTGAGATATAAACCAAACAAAAAATTTAATTTCAAAACTTGAAACCAAAAAATAACTTTAACTATACACATTAAAGTTATATAATTATAATTGTACTGAAAACATAAATTATTATAAAGAAGAAATTTAGAATAAAACTTAATCATAAATATCACAATAAGAGAAACATGTCTCCCATTTATGTTAATATGGAAAGTATATATATGAAATAAATTAATAAAATAAAATTATCATCAAAAAGAAAACATGAACTAGCATAATGGGAAACATGGGAAACTAATAAGTTCATAAAGGGACTACCCAGTATGTATTCGGTGGAAATATTTATATAAATATAGATATATTCTTTTTATATAATACCAACATTAATCTTAGTTAGCCTCACTATAAAGAACATCCCTATGTGAAGAGTCTCATTATATATAATTTTATATTAGAAAATTCATTATTTATATTATTAAGGAAATGAACTCTTGATCTCCTTTATCGATACCCATGGATCTCATTACATGTAAAGCAAGGTGAGTTGAAAATTTTAATTATTTACAACATAATATGAATAAGATAATAAATCATAAATAAAACTGTTTTATGATCACCCCCTAAGAAAAAAACCCTTATCAATATTTTCACAAAAATAATAATTAAAATATCATATATCCTCTATAGGACTCATTCATAATATCACAAACCACCTCCCAAACCATTACACACAAAAATACAACAATGGGGAACATCCTGAAGTGCATGATAGAAATAAAACCCAATCATAATATCTATAGTATATCAAATAAAACTTGATATTTAGACGAAACATTTAAGATATATGAATTTCCCCATTAATTCACATAATAAAATGATTTTAAAAATATAAACTTAATTAACCATATTATAATTTGTTTTGGAGAATAATTCCAATTAAATGTATCCAATAAAGTAATTAGCTACTGAAAAAAAAATAATAAACATATCATATTAAATTATTATAAATCATAAGAGATCCACCCATGAAAGAATATTTATTTTTTTCAATAAAATTTAATTTTGAAGTTTCTATAATAACTTGGTCTGAATAAGTATTTTATAAGGAAAAATGAAACAATTAAGCATGAAAATTTTATTCGATTCAAAGGATGATTGATAAAAATACATAGAACAGTAGAAAATTTAGTTAAATAATTATAACTTGATATATTATAGTTATATTAATGGGTTATAAAATCAATGATATAATGTTTTTATAACCAAAGGAAAATACCAAAAATCACCCATTTCCAAATATAAGAATCAAGTTTCAAATAGTTTGTTTCCACCATGAATGATAAAGAGGGATTCATAGTTAATGATTTGAAATTATACGATTGATAAACTTGAAAATAATTTTCAACAAACATGAAAGTGTTTCCAGAATTGAATTGGGTTATATAAAACAATAATTTTGTGGTAATATGAAATGATAAAAAAAGGAGAATAAGGGGTTATGTTGAACTTCTATGGGGGAATACATCAAAATTTGGTGTCTCTACTTGAAAAATAGTTTTAATAAATTAAATAATTTGATGAATCAAAATGATTCATAAAAATTATGCATAGTAATAAAGATCATGTAACATTTCTATGAAAATTTATATTCTAAATGACACTGGTGGAGGATGCTTAATGTCACTACTCATATTTATGGGATGAAGCATAGGAATTAACCCTTCTCATGTATGCTAAAAAACATAACAAAAAATAAATGTTTGACATACAATATAAGGTAAGAGACCAAATAAATGAATATGAAAATAAATAGTAGAAAAAAAACATCATGGGAATCATAATTCTGCCAATTATAATGAAATTTCATCATCAAATATTCCTTTTAACTATATTTTAATGAAATAATTTTTTTTAAAAAGATAACCCCATACTCTTAAAAATACCACATGGAGTATAATAAAAGCATTCATTAAACCTCTATTCATTAGAAAGGTTGTCCATCCATTTTAACTCTTATAATACCGCAAATTAATCAACTGTCCCTAAATATGTATTTGTTTATATAGAATCTCAATACTTCCAATAAATTTTATCTAAATCAAATTTATAATAATATTCTATCTCAAATGACTCAATTTCGTTACCCAAGAAAAATAGATAACATAAAATTAGCAGTATAAACCATTATAGTAAATATACTTACTTAATTTAAATTATAATAATAAAACCATATTGAGTTAAATCATTAAAAAATACAACATGACATAAGTCCTATAACACCATTTTACTCCACATCTCATGTCATACTGATAACAATTTAAATATTATCATAGAAAATAAATCATAATCAAAGGGGAAGAAGATAACTTCATTATGAAAAATTTATTTATATAAATTATATTATCCTAATAATTCATTAAAATAAATATATATAAAACTAATAATAACTAAAGAAGATTATTATGGTTTCAGTATAATGATATTACAAATAAACCAACTCATAATCATCCATTAATCATGGAAGATTCTTGTTTAGGTTAGTTTGAACACATACTTGTACAATACTATTAATTTATTTCATGGATGATTTTTAAAACTTATATATTCATATAATATGATATAAAAAACCCAATATTGTTTTTTTGTTAATTTTAAACTTATATAAATATCTATCTTATTAATTAATAAATCACAATTCTCTTTTTAGAAATCGCAGAAATAAGATCATCGGTGATTTTAAACATATGGATCATAACAAAAACATCCATGAAACGAAATTATAATTTTACAAACTAGTTTATACATCTATTCAGTATGTTGGGTGAAGTGTGCAATGAATTGGGATTGAGGTAAGGGTTTTCATCTCAAATTCCTCTTTTTTATACATGTATGTTATTAGGATCCTAATTTTATTTTTTTGGTTCATATACTACCCATTTTAGAAATCATATCATGGATTTTATTTTAATGACGGTATTATAAGTGCAATTAAAATCCCTCTCTTTCACAATGTTTAGATACAATTGATACTCAAGACATAAGGATTCTATTATTCTTAATTCTGATTCTTTTGTACAGGAGACAAGTTATGCACCATGATTCTTCAATATGGAGGTGTGTTTATTTATTATCCACTGATTTTTATATACATTATTTCATAACAATTAATAAGACAAACTAAGGTAAATAAAGTTTTTCTCTTCAAATATATTTTAAAAAAAGTGTAACCCTATTTGAAATAGTTTCTTGGTAACTCGGTTTTCATTCATTGATTTATTATCAATGGTATGAGATTATTTAATATATTTTTGGTAAATTATACCCTTATATTGTATTATGTCATATTCTATCATTTTCAAATATTTAACTTCATAAATAAATTTCGAAATAATTCACACTTCTTTGAGTATGTTTCCCCTATTTGATATTGATATGTTAGTTCTCTTTACATTTTTTTACAATGTTTCTAATCGAAATTTTATTTTCTATTATTGCATTATTTGACCTTAATTTTTTTATTATATTTTATTTTTTATTCCATTTTGTTAAAATTATTTTTTAATCAAACTAAATTATTTTTTTGTGATTTTATATTTTTTTATTAAAAACATATTTTTAAAATAATAAAAAGGGTTTTCCTTTATCATTCAGTAGTTTTTTCATACTATCCTACTTAACCCATCATAAGAGTTATTTATTTTCAATTCTATAATATTGGAGATTATTTTCAAAATTAATGGTTCTGAAAATAAATCATGTATCCTTCTCAAAAGTTACCTTAGATAGTGACATAAGAATTTATATTTTATTTCAATTTTTTAATCGTTTTCTAAAATCCATTTTATGATTCCACTTTAATTTCAAATATTATTTTCAAAAGGATTTTCCCTAATAGGATTTACCCTAATAGGGTTTATTTTTTTACTATTTATACTATATTATTTATTCATCTTTTGGAAGAATATAATCATAGTAATAAATGATTCCAATTTTTGGTCCCTTAATTGGTTTTATTATTCATGAATTATTTTACAATGATGTTTTTCATATAGATATTTATTTCATGATTGGGTTTTTTTTCTTTTACAACCATCCACCTTATTTTTTAGGATGAATTATGATCATGTTATCCTATTTATTTTTATGGGTAAACTAATTTGGATAATATATATTTTAATTCTAATAAAGATAATATTATAATGATTACTTTTGTTGTGTGACCCTCCAATACATTCCTCAGAATAAATAATAATAATGTATTCACTTTTATTTAAATGTGGAAAAGTATTGTTGTAGGACACTTTTTTTCTAATATGGAGGATTATTAGCACATTGAATATGTATTTTTTGATCATCCACCATCATTCTCAATATTGGTTATGATAATGTTATCAATTTTATTTACCCAAGTAAAAGTACTGAAATTCATGATGATTATTGACAACTAACCAAGGTTTATCTTGTATTTAAATTTATTATATTTCATTATATTAATATTAATGATTTATTTAGTAATATATTCCTTATTTAATGGTATGAAATGTACTTGTTAACTATTTTTTGAATACATTGGATGTAAGAAAATGGTGGGTGGGGATGAAAATTATATTTCCCCTCGATGCATTGACCAATATCATGAGACAAAACTAGTTCAATGTTGGTGTATAACTTTCCCATAATAGGATAATATCATGGAATGTTGGCATTGAAGACATGTTTTTCATGTTCTCCATTATGCACTCTATTAAAATGATATTAGTATCATTAATATCAATGTTTTAATTTATTTTCATGGATATTGAAGTCTCTCGATTTCTATTTTTTATGAATTCATGTTTTTAACTTATTTATGTCATAATATTTGTGCCATAATTATGTCAAGATGACATTAGTTTTATGTTTTTGTACTATGTGTTTGAAATAACCTCTTGCATATTTTCTTATTACCAAGGTTATGAAGAATGGTTGTAGGTGTGGTATGTTTAAAATTATATCATGTTTTTAATAATTTGTGGGATGTTTTGATGTCTTAACATAAATTAGGGAGTTTGTTATATATAATTGAAAAGTTTCTATTAGTTTGGAAGGAATGATAATTATTATTTTATAATGTGTCCAACTCTTCTAAAAATCTAAAATTGAAAAGATCCGTTATATTTTAGAGGAAAAATAATTAATATTGATATCAAAATTAAGGATTATTATTTCTAGGATTTTAAAGATGGTATCAAAGTGAGTATGCAAAGTATGTGTTTATGACAGCATATCTAGGAGTGTATGTATGGGGTGTCACACTTCGTATCAAAGTAATTTTTATGATGTCTCAATATGTTAGTATATAAGTTGAAGATAATTTATGGGTTATGATTGATCACAATTTCAAATGTATATATAACCCTTTATGATTGTATAATATTTTATGAAAATGGAATAATAAACATATAATATGAGGCTGAGAACAGAAGATATCTTGTGAAAATCATAAGACTATGTAAATGTTAAGGATGATATTGTGGAGTTTTGCTAAATCCCCGAGTATATGGATTTCCTTTGAATTACATCATTTTCTAGATACCAACTAGTTGATGTGGTTCTACAATATATATACCTATGGGTAATAATTCTTAAGAGGGTTTCTTACGTATAAAATCAATCATGAACTAGTGAAAAACAAGGAAGCCTTAATACAGACATGGCCAGAATCTCACGGATAACATCCCTTGGCCAATCACATCAACTTTATAAACTACTATGATGGATTTGAATATTTTTAGGTTCGATAACATAGTAAAAATTTTACAATGGATATCATAGACTGAAATTTAAATATTAATAGAATAATGTAAAAAATAATTGGTATGTTTTTTCTTGGATAAGAGATATATTGGATTTTTAGAGAATAGATTGCAATTATTTTTGGGTTTAGAATATATTTATGAATGTTCATGGTAGTTTGGGAAATAAATTTTAATGGATTGGTTAGGAATTATGGGAGAACCCAACTCAATGTGACTTTTTATTAAATAATAATGATATATTTCGAACTAATATATATATAGGTTGAACTAACATAATTATAAGATAATAAGGGTAAATATATTTAATGTTTAATCCATTTTAGTTTACTTATTATGATAATTCCTACATATTATTAATGAATCATCACTCATTTCAACCCTTTTTGTTTTAGTAATGGATAAAAGTAGAATGAGCCATGGGACTAGGGGATAATACATAGATTACATACATGAAAAACCCATATGGATGGACGATAGAGTGATAAATATTATGACTATTCCAAAATATCTATAATAAAATATGATTATCATTGTTAACATAGCCGTTGTACCAAACACACCAAAGAAGAAAATGATGGAGTTTCCTAAGAGTTGTATTGATAAAAATAATGAAATAAAAAAATCAATATCCTACATGTATAAAAATATAAAATCATAGAGATAATTTATATAAATAGTTATGTAAATTCTATACGTGTGGAGATAGAGGACATCACACACACGTGTATAGGAAAGGGAGGATCTACAAAAATCTATTACGTTAATTGTAATATATTTTTTAATTATGTAACTTGATGACCAAATCCAAGGTCCATTGGGGGAAATAGTCACCAATAACCATGAGATTAATTAAATGTGTATACCACTATTTCTAAAAAATCAAATTGGGATCTTCACACAAGATATTCTAGTGTCTAATTCCATGTATGTTTTCATATACTACAGGATATATATTTAAAAATAAAACCCATAGTTGTTTGATTATTGCAACATCCCCAACTCTAGTAACCCAGAGTCTATGTCTACTTTATTACATTAGAATATTAAAAAATAAACCACATCATAAAGGGGTGATCAATTAATAAGTCCTAAAGAACCAGATATATATATGATTCCATTTTTATATTATAAATAAAATAAAAAACATCATACTAGAAAATATTATATAAACATGGAAATTATTGAAATATTCCTTCTTTATATAATGAGGAATCAAAAAATAAAGTAATCCTCTAAAATTAATAAAGGGTTATATACATTAGAATATACCATGATTAAATAAGACATAATCATGATGGAAAAGTTAGTAACTGAATAAAAATATCTTGTGACCAATAACATGAGCATTAAATGCATGGATAATATCAGAATAATAATATCATGAATTATAATAACAAAATTCTCAATGAATGAAAAGTATAATTTTGTAAATCATAATCTTAAAAAATATTATATCATAAATTCAAGGTCTTATTCCAATACATTTAATATCGAGAGGTTGGTATACACAAAAATATCATCTAATAATGCTAGTAAACTAGTTTTTCTCATGAGTCATGTCGGTGAATTGAGGGGATATATAAAGCCACAACCCACCCACCACTACATATCTAATTTATTTATCCTAAATTGAACTATAATTTTAATTCATATAAAATATTACTTATAATTATATTACCATATTGAGTAAATAATATAGAATATCAATATTTCTCTAGTCAATCTAATCAAATTCATAGTGAAACACAGTTTTATAAATATTATATTTTTTAGGGGGTAAGAACATCCATTAATTTTTTTTAAAATACGGAATAGGATTTAAATATCCAATTTAAAATAACCATAAGAATGTGAATGTTTCAATATAATATTAATGAACACAAAATTAATCAAGAGTAGTGAAAATAACATCAATTAATTAGAAAGTAGATTGGGTAGTAAAATAACATATTATAATGAATATAATAAAAATAATGGGAAATATTTTAAATAATTTTTATTAAATAATTTCTTTGTAAAACCATTTAGAAATTTTAAAATAAGATAAAAATAATACAAGGGTTTTGGTGGTGGGAAATCCGTTAACACCATACGTATTAAAAAAAACATTACTTTGAGATTTTTTAAAGTTAGATAGAAATGACCTAATTTAAAATCATATGAAATATTACATTAAAACCTTTTAAAAATTCATTGATAATATAATTTATTCATAATAAACAATTTTATTAAGTAAAAATTACTTTTTAAAACAATATTGAAATACTGGGATATGAAAAAAAATCATACCAGATCAAAATGAGAAAAAAGATAGAATTTTATTTTAAACAGTTCACCACTTAATTCAAGGGACAAGGACTACAATAAAAGTAGGAAAGAATTGAAAACCCTTAAATAAAATGTGGTTAAAAAATATATGGAATTTATTTATGATATATTATAAGTGTCATTCATAAAAAATTATATGTAATCCCAAAAAATGAGAGTGAAAAATAAATTCCTACCATAATAATAATTATTAAAATTTTAAACAATTGAAGGATAATATTTTTATTAAAACATAAATTTCCATGAATAAATATTTATTCGAAATAAAAAAGGGTAAATATATACACCAAAAATAGAAAACAAGTGCACATTGAACATATGTCTTAATAGAGTGGTAATTGAGAAGAAATACTTTAAAACATGCATCCACAAAGTTGAAGATGATTAATACTCATATATAAAATTCTATATTAATTTTCAATAAAATATAGAACCATATAATAATTATTTAATCATGTATGATTCTCTTAAAAAATCTTCTCAGTTTTTTGTTAACAATATATCATTATTATAATTTATTGATTGTTTAACTACATTGTTTTTATCTATGATTTGTTTTGAAAGTTATGGTAAATTATTATTGAAAGTGGTTATATTATCTTCATTGTTTCAATAATGATATTAAAATAAAACATATTAATTTTATTCATATTTAGATTCATTTGACAAAAAAACAAGAAAAATGAATCACAATGCTACATGGGGGTGGTTGTCTACAAGTACGCATGAGTGATGTCAATATATTATAATGGTTTTAAGGGTAACATATTAGATGATATATTAAATATATATATTTATTATTATTAAAAATTAATATATATGTATTATTTCTATCATCAGGAATATCAATGTGAGGTAGTGATCGAAAATGAATTAATCATTTCATAAGGATTTAGTTTGGTGTACTGATGAGTGATCTTTCTGTTTCCCATTTGATGGAGGTGGATATGGGAAAATGTTATTAAACAAACATAATAAAATATCATTATATATAATTATATATGAATTATTATGTCATTATTGGTGGTGTTAAAAGAATAATAAAAATTAAAGTGACGGTTAAGATGATTACCTCTTCTTTGAAATTTTTATATTAGTTCTATTATTAAGGGAACAAGGGTTGGTGTTTTGGAATTAAAAAACTATAAATAATGTATTAGGATTTTTTTTGAGAGATTTTGTTAACATTTCATCAATATTAGTTTCTCTAGGTGGTGTGAAAAATTGAGGATAGGTGGTTTCCTTTTATTGTGAAGGAAGTGAAATAAGTAGATTATATAAAATATTTAAATTGAATAAATTATTTTTATTTTTAATGTGGAACCAAATATGAAAAATTTCTCTGAAAATATATTTTATTGTGGAAATAAATTCCAAAAATAACATTTGTGTAGGTTTATGTGGAATTTTGAATCATGTATTCTGGTTTAACCTCATTGTTATCCGATTGTAACCTAAACCATGGTAATCAGATTTTTATTAATAAGGGGGACAAATTTACTTGTATGGAAATAATAGGATCAAAAAGATCATGTGATTACATTTTAGACAATATCATATTCCACTTTTCCTTATTAAATATTATTATGATTTTGAATCATTTAATCATATAATATTTAACATAAAATACTATTAATATGTTTTTAAGAACTATTAACATATTTTGACTATAAATGCATCAATAAAGTAATGGAATTCAAATATAAAATCATTAAAAAAAATTTATTTTTTGTTATTTAATATTAAATCTATGTAAAAATAATTCTTTAAAAAGAGATTACATTTAATTTTTTAAAAATCATTTACTTTTATTTTTAAAATTCTTAAAAAAGAACATCTCATCTTTATATATGCATTTAATATAAATATCTATTCCATAAATATTAAAAACAAATTTCCATACTAAAAATAAAATTAATTATCATTCAAATTGTAAGACCCTGGATGTTTTTGATGTTGACGTTGGGTTTTTTTAGGAACTCTTCTGAATATATTTGATTAATTTTTTTTTTACTTTTTGTGTGTTTGAGTCAATTTTGAAAAAAATGAAGGAAAGGGGGTTGTGCATGGTTGGCGCACAGTTAGAGAATACCATGTTCCCCAGCCAAGTAAATTGTGCAACCCTCGACAGTTGGACTCTACACGGTCGGAACATAGTTTGTCAAACTGTGTGACATAAGATCAAAACCTCGTGCACCCCAAATGTAACGGGCACATGGTTGGTGCACGGTTTGGGAAAACCCTATGCTCTACCCATGAAATAGTGTGTAGTTTTTTAATGTGGATTGAAAATAGGTTTTTAATTCACTTTAACCCATGAAACTCAACCAATTAAACACAAAATCTAATAATTTTTTTTCAGATAGTTTGAGATATTTCTAGAGGAATTCAAAGGTTGTATGACCTCTATTATCTGTTATTTGAAGCCCATATCTAAGACCTTCTCTTGTCCCAGTAGGTAAATCTGGTATCATTTCTTTCCAGTTCATCCTCATTCATTCTCCTTTTCTTTTGGTGGGATGTAATCTTATTTTTTTAAAATCTAGATCCAGATGTTTTTTCATCTAGATATAGGGTTTTGTATCTATATTTAGAAATAAATAAATCAGGTTTTGTTGATCCTATTTTAGGGTTTTGAAATTTAGATCTATACCTACATTGTTCATCCCCTCAATTTTTGGATATTTCCATTGGGAGATGATTCATCAACAAATTGAGGTAGGTGTTATAATATTAAAATCCCATATTTTTTATTTTGTTACATGTATTCATGTTTTTGGATTTCTAGTTTTCTATTGCAATTTTAATTCCAATATTGTTGTAGTTAATGTGTACACTTGGTTAATAGGATATATTGTTCAAACAGATGATTAAGTTTGGGGATAATTATAATACTATGGGGCTATCTATTTAGATAATTATTTATGAAATTAACTATAAGTATTAGGGGATGTCTATTTATAAAATGTATTGGATGATTAATTATGAGTTTTAGATATTTTTGATTTAGATGATTAATTAGGGGATTAATTATGAGATATGAAGATATATTATTTGAGATAACCAAAGGAAGATTAATTACAAAACATTGATGTCATGATATGAGATAATTAATGGTAGAATTTATTACAAGATATTATTATTATTTCTTTGAGATAATTAATTATAGAATTCATTATGTGATATTTTTATTGTCTACTTGAGATAATTAAATGTTTATTTAATTAATGGAATTTACCTAATTAATTAGGGTTTTAATTAAGGGTGTTTTTGTGATAAACTAATTGGAAAATTAGTAATTAAATTGATTTTGAAAAAATAATTAATGAATTAATTATGTGTAAATGAATTGGAACATGGTCACTCTAAATTGAGAAGTGTAAATGGTAACATGGACATTGTACTTATGAATAAAGGAATTAGAATGTGGTCATTGAATTGAGAATTATAAATGGTAACATGAACATTATACTTATGAGTAATGTAATTGGAACAAGGTTAGTGAATAGAGAAGTATAAATGGTAAGATGATCACTGTACTTTTGAAAAAAGGAATTGGAACATTGTCTTTGTGTTGAAAAATAGTAATGGTAACATGATCATCATACTTTTGAATTTAATATTGGTAACATGGGAAATCATGTATGAATTAAAGAATGATAGAAAATACACTCTAATATATAACCTCACATTACAATTCCTTGGGCTCTGATATGTTCCAAAGAAGGTATTGAGATGTGATATCACTTTTGAATTTTTTGGTCTGCAGCATGAGACAAAGCAAGTATAAATATATGATATTACCTAGAAATACTTTGGGATCTAGAATGATCTGAAGAAGATGTTGTGGTATCATATCCTTGGGAACCATGGGTTTTAAGTGGTTAAAAAATATTAATTTTATAATGTGAGAACTTTTTATTTATGCATTATACTTATTTTTTATAATTGAAAACACTATTATTGAATGGATTTCTTTTAGATGCCATTATTGGTGTCCTACAGAGTCATACTCTCACCCTACATGGGATTCCTGATCAGTACCTGAATAGACATTATTGTTGCTTGAAAAGTTAAGGGAAAAGTTCCTATGTTTTATGGATGAATTGGGATGGAGTTTGGTTGGGGGAACTGGACATGATTCGGGACCCACTTGAGAGTCTTCGGAGTCTTTATTTTCAATTCTCGTTTTAGACACTTGACACATACATTTGCACGATATGTTTTTTAGTTTAGTTGGATATTTTATTTCATGTATTGATTACCTTGAGATATTGGTATTTCTTATGGTCATATATGATGCTACTATTGTTAATTATTTTCAATTGTTTTACTCTAAAAAAGAGGGTATAGTGTCCCCATGGTTGACTTATCATACCATCGCTGGTATTTGGCTGCCACTAAAATACTGGGATTCACTCTTGAGGTAATGTGACTGAACAAATTGAGGAACTAGTGCATTGAACCCAGGACAAGACATTAAAAAGTGGTATCATATCAGGTTTTTTGTCTTACTATTTAGGTTATTGTTAATAGGAAACTAGGAAGAGTTAGGTCATGTACATGAGCGCATGCATGGGAGTTACAAACATTTGTATGGGGGGAAACCTATGTAATTTGGGTGGGACTATTGTTATATGATTTTTTTGTTACAGTTGAATATTATTTCATATTGGGTGATGCACTTGTTGTGTGGTGTTATTTTTTCTTCTGATATTTTTTAAGAATTGAATCTTGGATTAAAATGGAACAAGAGTTGAGTTTTTAAGATTCATTATAGGCACTACAGAATATTTTTTGGCATGCATCATTGTAGGTACACAAGTGAAAATTATTTTTGTGTAAGTTGTTGAACATAAAATGATTTACCATACTTGTAAAAATGAATTGAAAAGAGAAAAATTATGAAAAAAGTAAATAAATGGGAGTCTAATGGAATGTAAATAATGATAATAGTAATTCCCATAGATAACCATGACCTAGGTGTAGGATAGTTAAAGTTAGTGTTAGCACCTCACATTTGACATCGTTCCAAGATTTGGGAAACATAATTGTTGTTTCTTATTATGAGCATTCATCATATGTAAATGTGTTAATGTTGTGTTATGAATACCAAGAAATCTATTTTGAATTGAGAGAATATTCCTCCATGAAAATGCGTGTAGAGAGGAATACATGGGGGAATGGATTGAAATGATCCTCCAGTGATGGAACCCGAGTAACTGATCATGCTATGAGATGAAGCTTGGGAGAAGTTTTGAGAGAACATTGCTAGCTTATTGAAATTCATCGGATATGACCTAGGGTAGGTTGAGAAGAGAATGTATTACCTGAAGAGGATGTTTTAGTATAAAAACTATCCAACTTTTATTGTATAGGGTTTACCTGTGGGAGTTGAGTTTTTGGTTGAGTCCATTAAGACAATACTTGGCCATTTAAGGAATCCAATTTAGAGGAGGTTCAATTTGGCTTCTTATATGAAATGAGTATCATTAAAGCATTGGTGGGACATTCAAGAACATATAGGATAGACTAATGGTATTTTATGTAAGTAATTCTTGGAGTGGTTCTTGGAGCACTTCTATCCAGAGATGTTGAAGCGGGAGGGGGAAACAAGGTTCATGTGGATGACTAAGGGGAGCATGTATGTGATGAATTATGCAGTAATCATTAAAGATCTATAGTGATTTTCTCAATATTTGGAAGGATATTAGATAGACATGGAATGTTTTTTTTAGGATGGATTAATGTTTGATATTAATTCCCAAGTTAACCTTTATTAGTTAGGGAAGTTTCCAATGGTGGAGGTTCGGGATCTCATAGAATAAAGGAACCTAAATGGAGGCTTCCAGTACTGAATAAGTGGTTTCTACTAGATGATCAAGAGGTCTACCTTTTGACACTAGGGAACACCATTTTGAGAACTTCAGTTTGGGAAGTGGAAAGCTAGGTAGTTAGATAGGACATTTATGTTTTTAGGACCTTATGGGAGTGATTTTTTGTTAGTGTGGTAGGCTAGGACACTATCATAGAAACTCCCCATGCCACATATTGAGTTTTAAAATTATGGATGGATGGGTAATCTACAAAATTTCTCTAGGATATAGCCATAGACACTCATTTATAGGGGAGATAAACAAAACATGGTTTCCAGAAGGGAATCTTATGCACCATATCAGTATGTTGGTTGAGTTTTTTGAGTGGAAAAATAAATATAGATACACATTTTGGAGTATGGTCTAAAGGAATCATTTTGTGTATAAAATGTTCTGTACATATTAGGGATTAAAATTTTATATGGGGTCTCTATATCCTTGACATGTCATTCTTCAACCTAATTTTGTGTGTGGACTGACTAGTCACATATCAATCCCACATTGATTTTTACCATAGCAGAGTTTCATTTACGTCTCCTAAGAGTGAAAACTATATTCATCATGCTGAGTGGGATATATCGGTAGTTAGAGTAGGGAAATTAACATAGAAATTGGGAGGGATCCCAACCTAGTTTTATAGTATTTTTTCACATGACTGAAGTGTGAAACCTAATACCTTTCACTATTAGTGGAGATATTTCAGGATGTGTTTCCTAAAGACTTCTCTTCAATGAAACCTAAGGGTGGTGTGGAATTAATAATTGAGATCATTATAGTTACTGATCTAATATCTATACCATGATACATAATATCATCGATAGAGATTCGAGATATCGAGCCTCAACTATAGGAGATATAGAATCAGATATTTTTACATCCGAGTGTGTCACTTTGGGGATCAACTGTGTTGTCTGTAAAGAATGTTGATGGTAGCATGCACTTATCTGTTTATTAAAAGATGTTTAACGTGATGATTTCGAAGAAATGGTATCCTTTTCTAGATATCAGAAATATATTTTTCTAGTTTTTATTATCTTGGGTGTTTTTAGAGATCGACTTGAGATTCAGGTATCATCAGTTGAGAGTTTGGACTTCTAATATACTGATTAAATATTTCTGAAGCATTTATGGCCTATATGATTCTTTTTAATTACATTCTGGTTAAAAAACATATTAGTAGTATTTTTGTCCTTGATGAACATAATATTTGATCTGTACCAAGATCAGTTTGTATTGGTGTTTGTGGAAGTCATCTTGGTGTACTAAAGGACTCAGGAAGATCATGTCCAACATCTTGACATCATCCTGAGTACACTGGGAGAGAATAATATGTACACCAAGCTATCTAAGTGTATTTTTTTATTGATTTAGTACACTCCTTGGGAAACATCATCCTGGAGGAAGGTGTGTCGGTAGGTCCGAGAAGGTCCATGTAATAGTTTCTTGGGAGTATCCCAAGAACCTATTTTATATCCATAGATTTTTATGGTTAGTTGGATATTTTAGGAGGTTCATCTAGGAATTTTTTCAATTGAGAAACCCTCTTTCAGGAATTACCATGAAGAGGATAATTTTTTAATGTTTGGAAGTCTATGATAATTACTTCCAATAGTTGAAGAAGAGTTCTACATCAATACAAATTTTGATCTTACCCTATCCAGGTGAGGAGTACACATTGTATTATGGTGCTTCTAGAATATGACTTAGAGCCATGTTGGTGTAAGGAGATCAATTTGTGGTGTACAGTTCTTGGTAGCTAAGTCCACTTCAATGAAGCTACCCTACACATGTCCTTTGTCTAGAGGAATGGGCTTATGTTTTGATTTTTTGGATTGATTATTTTTTAGGAAATAAATTTAGAGTGTATACAAATCACAAGATCTTAAAATACATATTTACATAGAAAAACATGAATCATCGGTAGGAAATATGAGTAGAGTACATATAATCATTTGATTTTGTGTTATCATATACTACTAGGAAATAAAATTGTATGGCTAATTAATTTAGCATGAAAAATAAATCTCAGATAGTTTAAGAGTCTAGTGCTGAGTGAAAGATGATGAATTTTCCTACTGAGATTCATGTGGTGGTTCAGGAGAATCAGAAGAATATGACTCTCATATTGGTTTCATTAGAGTCTACACATTTGATCCAGATTAGTGAAAATAATTATGATAATCTAGAGTGTATAACCATGATGTAAATCCTTGATGGTGGGGATTTAACTTCAAATTGTATAATAGATGAGGAAGAGATCATCTATGTCAATAATTGGGTTATTGTGACTATGAGCATTTGAGATAAGATGATGTAGAAATTTCATGCCTCGAAGTTGGTGGTACATCTAGGTATTTTCCAAATTTTCCATGACAATCAATTGTAGTTGTGGAGGAAAGGCATAAAAAATGAGATAACCAGGTTCAGGATACCGATCATAACCCATCAACTGGTGAAGGAATATCATCAACGACCTACTAGTTATCTATATCCATTGTCCATTTTGGAATTGAAGGGGAATGGCGTGACCATGAATTTTGTGGTAGGTATCTCAAAGTCAACAAAAAATAACGATTCTATTCATGTTATTGGGGATCAAATAATGAAATTAACACATTTATTGTCTATATGGGAAACATTATCAATGGAAAAGTTGGGAGATTTTTATATCTCGGTGATAGTTTTTTTTAATTGGGAGCCACAAACTATTCTTTTAGATGGTCACACATGTTTCACTTCATGCTTTTATAAGGGCTTCCATAATACACTTGGTACATTTGTGTTATTGGGTAAAGATTTCTACTCATAGACATATGGGTTGTTGTAGTGTACTATATAGGTGACTGAGGATATGTTGTAGGCATGTGTTCATCACTTTGGTGGGTCTTGGGAAAATTACTAAGCATTAGTGGAGTTTTCCTATAACAACTATTATCAGGATACTATATAGATGGAACCATATGAGGCTCCTTAGTGCAGGTTTTATAGATCACCTCTATGTTGGATAGGGGTAGGTGAGTCGGACTTGTTGTGACCAACTCTCATATAGAAGACATCAGATCAATTTCATCTAATTCAAAAACATATGGCTACATATTAGATTAGGCATAAGTTGTATACTGATAGATGAAGATGGTCCCTAGATTTCACATAGGGAGATCACATATTCCTTTGGGTGCTACGTAGGTTGGGTCACCACTAGATACAAATACAGGGAAATTTGATTTCTATGTTCATTGGACTATTTGAGGTAGTCAAGAGAATTGATATGGTGTCATACCAATTGGATCTACCATAGAAATACAGTGTCATGGATGATGTTTTTCATGTGTTGTATCTATGATGGTATCAACCCAACCCTTCTCTTGTGATAGATGAGGAAAGAATTAATCTTCAGGTAGATGCATCCTTTGAGGAGAATACAATACATTTGTTGGACCTTAGTGAGAATGTTTTTTTTGGTAAGGAACATGGAGATAATTTATATATTGTGGAAACATGGGAATGTGCAGGAGGAAACATTGGAAATGGATCTAATATGCGAGCCCAATGGCTTGATAATTTTGACATGGAATCATGGAGAAGCTTGGGAGTGCAGCTCGAGGAAGATCATATATATGTCGGGGAGATTGTAGGATCATGACCTTTTCTGGAATCGACTCAGGATTTTTTAAGGTATTATTTTTTTTTGATTTGAGTATTTTTTGGGATGTATCTTGGGGTGTGTTTGGGTGAATTTTGAGAAACATTTATGGAAAGTTGGTTGTGCACATTTGGTGCATAGTTAAAGAATATTTTGTGCCCCATCCCAAATACTGTGAAACCTTATATAGTGAAGTTTTTCATGGTTGGTGCATGGTTTTTCAAACTGTGTTCCCCAAATGGAAAAACCATACACCCCTAAAATAATGGGTGCATGGTTGGCACACAGTTTGGTAATACCATGTGCCCATGGCC
Organism: Viscum album; assembly: GCA_963277665.1. Taxonomy (NCBI): domain Eukaryota; kingdom Viridiplantae; phylum Streptophyta; class Magnoliopsida; order Santalales; family Viscaceae; genus Viscum; species Viscum album. The sequence goes on along the minus strand of OY728158.1, from coordinate 1,190,285,047 downwards.
AGAAAACCATGTGTGATTTTTTAAAGTGTCCCAAGGATTAGTTTTTAATTCCTTGAAACCCCTAATACTCTCCAATTTCTGACCAAAATAAAAAACTTGTGATTTTAGATGGTTTTAGATATTTACTAAGGGAATCCAACACCACCCAACCTCCATTCATCTTATTTTGAATCCCATTTGGAAGATCATCTCCTCTCACAGTTTGGGGATCCTGTCATGTTTCTTTCATGTTCATCCTCCTTCCGTATCTCATTATTTTGGTGAGAAGTATTATTCTGTTTTGATATAGCTTGATCTAGATTTGGTGAATCTGGTTCTAGGATTGTGGATCAAGATTTATAATTAAAGAAATCTTTTTTATCATTATTTATGGTATTGAGATATGGATCTAGAACTACATCATTGTACCACTAAATTTTTGGGGATTTCTATTGGGGGATTGTTCATCTATGAATTAATGTAAGTGGTCATATATTCAATTATCATTTTTGTGATTTTGATATCTGTATTCATGTTTTACGATTTTTTTCATTATTTATCAATTAGAATTCTTAAATTTATTTAGTAAATGTGTCTAATTGATTAATTTTATTTATTTTTGAAATTTATTATTAATTTGGAAATTATTTATGAGACTAAGGGAATATATATTTGGATAATTAATTGGTAATTAATTATAAATATTATTGGATGTCTATTTTGATAATTAATTCAAGGATTAATTATGAGATTTAGGGATTTTTGATATAGATAATTAATGGTGGATTAAGTTTTAGATGTTGATATCATGCATTGAGATAATTTATGGTTGAATTAATTAAAATATATTTGGTTTAATTAATTTGGATAATTTATTGTACAATTAATTATGTGATAGGGGGATGGTAGAATTCATTTAATTTATTGATGAATTAGTTAATTTATTTGACTTACTTAATTAATTGGGGAATTAATTAAGGTTATTTTTTCAATAAAATATTTTTTGAATTAGTAATGAAATTGATGTTGAAAAACTAATTGATTAATTAATTTTTTAAAAGAATGGGATTATGGTCATTCTAAATTGAGAAGTATAAATGGTAACATGGTCATTATACTTGTGAGTAAGGAATGGGAACATGATCATTCAATTGAGAAGTATAAATGGTAACATGGTCATTGAACATGTGAGTAAAGGAATGGGAACATGGTCATTCAATTGAGAAGTATAAATTAAAACATGGTCATTGGACATGTGAGTAAAGCTATGGGAACATGGTCATTCTATTGAGAAGTAATAATGTATAAATGGTAATATTAATTGTAAATTTAATATGAGTAACATTGGAAACCTAGTATTAATTAAAGATTGGTAGCGAAGGTACTCTATGATATGACCTCAATTGAGAATTCTTTTGGTTCCATCATGAGACAAAGCATGTATTGAGATATGATATCACCTTTGAATACATCAGTATTCTACTTGAGTAAAATATGGTATTCAAATATGATATTACCAAGAAAAACATTGGGATCTGGTGTGAGATGAAGTGTACATTGAGGTATGTGTGTCCTCGGGGACCATGGAGTTTATGTGGTTAGAGACAAAATAATTGTATAATGTGATAACTATTTATTTATGCATTATGTTTACTTATTTATAGAACTACATACACAATTATTGACTAGATATTTTTTAGACACCAGTAGTGTTTTCCTACTGAGTGATACTCACACCCTACTCGGGCTTCCTAATCATTACCCGAATAGAGTTAATTTTCTCAGACATGTTATGGGAAAAATACCTATGTTAGATGGATGACTTGGGATGGAGTTTGGATGAGGTAACTATACATGATTAGGGTCCCCCTTGGGAGTCATCGATGTTTTTATTTTGAGTTTTCATTCTAGACTCTTAATACGTACATTAGCATGAAAGTTTTTATGATTTAGTTGGACACTATATTTCTAGTACTGTTTACCTTGAGATATTTATGTTATATGTGGTTATATATTCTTCTTCTATTTTTTTATTATTTTCATGTGGTGTTTACTCTCATAAAAGTTGGTATAGTCTCCCCATGATTGAATTATCAGACCCTCACTACTAGCCGACATGCTCTAGCATATGGGGAGCCATGCTTGAGGTGATATGACAAACTAGCATAGGGCACCGTTGGGTGATATCTAGGACACGAAGTTATATTAATAAATATTTATATCCCTTAAAACTTTTTCTTGATAATATTTGAACATAAAAGTCAAGTTAATTGAAAGAGAATGACATTTTGGAATTTTCATTTATTTAAAAAAATATTATGTTCATTATCAAAGAAAAATGGATCCAAATTTTTATATTTCTAAATATTAGATGAGGCTAAGTCAAATAATCATGTAAATAGATATAAATATGGTCTCCAATAAATTTTTAAAGCATTATCACATTATTTTTAACCATTATTACTCTATTTAATCATATTGAGGTGAAAAATATGCACCAAAATTAATGTTCATAACACCAAAACAAATAAGTGAAATATTTGAAAATTTTAAAAATTATGATTCCATATATGAAATACATTTTTAAAGATTCAATTACTATAATTTATAGAAATAAATTATAATATAATTCATTAAATGAATTGAAATATAGATTTTAGAAAAATACGTTTTAATCAAAAAAAGAACTTATATCAAAATTGATTATAATGAATATTCATAGGTAATTAATTATATTATATATAATTAAAGGAGAATTATTGTACATTTATATCTTTAAAAAATAAAAAAAATTAATTTAATTTAATTGATTTAATTAAAAAAAATAGTTTTATATAAATTAAAATTCTTCATTGTTCAGTGAAAAATCATATTCTTAGAAAAATATGAAAAACAATTCATCGTATTATAATTTTGATATGCTTATTTCAAAAATTATAACATTTTATCGAATGAAATTACTAAGAGTTAAAAAAAATATTCAGTTACTAAAAATAATAAAAACCATTTCTGATATTTTATTAAAATATTGAATTATCAATTTTTAGAAATTTATTTTTACAAGTTGAAAATAATTTTTTGATGAAGAAAAACAATATAAGACTTATATGAAATTATGATGTTTTTTCAAGATAATTATATTTTAGGTGAACAGTGAAAAATACCATTTTTACAAATAACATGAATTTTATAAAATTATTAATGTATAAGTAAGATTTTAAAAATTTATGAAACCATATTAGAAGATGAAAATTTCAATTTATATACTAATTTATATTTTAAAAAAATTGGTTTTAATTTTTAATTCAAAAATTGATATTTTAAAACATATTTAATATTTTATAAAAAGAAGTTTTCAATACAATATAAATACTTATAATTTGAATCAATATTAATAGATTTAAAATTAATAATTTTTTGTTCAAAATTATATTAAAATCGAAATTTTATTTTTTTGGGATAATGATTATTTTAACTTATGTAAAAAAACTAGATATTTAGGAAAATGAAAAAAAGGTAATAGTAAAAAATATATGGGTAAAAGTTCCCCAAAATTTATAAAAATGTATGGGATAATAGGGTTTTAATAAACCCTATCGCTTATAATATCTATTATTTATCAATTTTGGACCAACATTCTATGGTATAGAATTCTATTTATTAAATTGTTTTTTTGATATTTAAAAAAAACAATCCCATTTCACTTATAAAATGGAATCTTATCTCGTAAATTTCCATTACAAAAAAAAATCCCAATTTTTGGGCCCCAAGTATTTCTTAAACTATCATAAACACTCATACTAATATTAATTAGTTTAATAGATTCCCAAAATATCCTTCCTTAAAGGTTTAAGAACATTTTCAAAAGAGATAATCCAAGAAGTTTGGAAGAAATTTCTGACCAACCCTTTCATTTTTTATTTCATTATGGGACATTATTATTCTAAATATATTATGTAAAATGCATAAAATGATAAAATTAGAATCATTTTTATAGTGATATGTTATTAGGATAATGTTAGAATCAATAAAATCCCTCCCTTATTTTATTAAATAAATAAATAAATGAACTATGTGTTTTGTAGAATACCACCTCTATGATGCAACATGTTTTTTTTTTCCGAACCTCTTTACATGTATTATTAATAGGATTCAATTAAATGGTAGGTATTATGTCTAGGATAACGTTATGCTTCCGGAATGAAAAATTTTAGAACCACTAAAATATATGATCGGTAAATGGTTATCATTATTTCATCTTTTAAAGGATCGAACTAAGGTGAAAATGATCGATTCTTTATAAGTAATTACTTTTTATAAATTTTATTGTCTTTATAATTCTATAGAATTATTTAATATCACACTAATTGGAACAAAAAATTGTTATCAAGTTCTTTTTATAATGATATTATGACTAAAACCCCACTTAATCATACATTAATCATGGTAGGTTAATCTTTGGGTCGGTTTAAAATCAAACTTGAACAATATAATTCAATTGTCTCATGCATTCCATCAGAACATATATATTTTTATAATATGATATATATAGGTAAATAATTTTTTTCTATTTTTTAAAAATATATCAATATTTAACCCCTTATTTATGAAACAACATTCATTAAGAATAACTAAAACATGATCGTCATGGAATTCATCTTAATGGATTGAAGTCAAAAATACCACGAAATTAAATTAAAGACCTATAAAATATATTTGAATTTAAATTATATTAACATTAGTCACCATGGAATGATTACACTTGTAATAAGAATGAACACTAATACAATTTTCATGAAACCATTTCAAAATGATAAAGATTACTTACCTCTAATGTTGAAAATTGGTGAAATAAAACATATATATATATATATATAATGATCATAAATTGGTTTTATGAATTGTTACATTTAATAATAAAGTTTTTAGGTATGTATTTTGGAACTTTATTTAATTATTCATGATATTTGGTGCTAGTGTGGAACCAAACATGATATATGTTAGGGTTTTGAAAACAAATTTCTCTATTTGAGACATGTTTGGAATTACGAACCTAATTTAATTTTCTTGGTGTGTATAATACCAATTTTATACATCATGTCATGAATTTTATTTTAATAATTTTATTTTAATTTCAATTACAATCCCTCTCTTTCAAGTTTTTGTATTAACGTTTTACTCAATATTAAAGTGTCTTCTTGTATTAATTAATATTTTTTAGGACATGTAACATAATATGAACTATTTTTCCTTTGTGCGGTGTAATAATAATTTATTAACCCATTAATATTCTATAATATATTTCCTTTTAACTAATGTAATAATATAAACCAAATCATTTTCTCTTCTTCAAATTAGTTTTGACACAAGTATTTCCACAATTGTAAGTGTTTTTTGGTGTTGAACATTTTATTCATTGAGTTATCATATTTCAATTGATCATAATTTATATAATTTAGGAAATTTATACCAATTTATTTTATTCTATTTTTATGCACTAATTGATTATATTTTTACCACATAAACAAATTTTTAAATAATCATCGGTTCATGGTGTAGATTTCCCATGTGGTATATTGATAACTCAAATAATTTTTCTCTCGGTAATAATATTTCATATAGAAATTTTTTATTCCATGATTGGGATATCCCAGAATATTATTTTATTATATATCTTGTTATAAACCTATTTGGGGTAATTTTGTTTAATTAAAATGAATGTTTCATTACACTTCTTGAAATGTTAGTTTTTTTAAAATATATTTTGAAAATATTAAAAAGTGCTTCTATTTAACAATAATATGGTTTTACTTCCTATCCTAATTTATCAAAAATAAATCATTTCTATTTTCCATTTTCTATTTTTGGTAATTAATCATAAAATTAATTATTTTCAAAATAATTTTTGTCACCTTTTCAAAAAATACATTTTATAATTATATCTAATTTTTTATTTTTGGTCAACATTAATAATGTATCCTAAAATATATGTTAAGTATTTGAATCCATATACATTATAATATTCAAAATTATTTAACATAATTGGTATTATATTTCATTATTTAACTCAAATATATATTTACCTTTCATAGGAATGAAATGTCAGTACCAAATGAATCCAATTCTTGATCCTTTTTTGGTAGTTTCATTCAATGATTCAATTTCAAGAAAATTTTTTATTTAAATGTTTCCTTTGTTGCACTTGGGTTATATTATTTTGAAATAATCCACCTTCTTTGTTATTATGGGATATGATAATTTTATCTCTTTTATTGAAAGGAGGAAAATTATTTGAATGCATAAAATTATTATTCTAATACCAACTGAAGATCCAAATGATTGAGTAACAATTGAGAGTGGGGGAGGGGTTGAATCAGTGGTTTTACTTTTTATATGTTTTAATAAATTTCAAAACATAACCCTAGTTACTTATTAAGATTTATTTATTTATCCTATTTTTGAACAACTCATTCATTAAAACATAGTAATTAATGTAAATAACACATGATATACAAGGTCCTCCCTCAGTTTGACAACCTACATCCTTTCTATAGACACTCTTGTGGGCCTATAGAAATTCACTATTAAAAAAATGAAAACAAAATTTCCCAAATCCCATTAGACACCTTTTATATCCTGATATAAAATATTATATTTAATACAGTTAGTTTATATATTTATCTTATAAAACAATTGGGAAAAGTAAAATAATAATGTGTTTTTCATACTGCTCTACAATTTCTTAGTCTGAATGCTTAGTCTAATGGCTATGTCTAATTTTCTCAATTTGATAAAGTAAATATTATTCATCCTTACTCAATCATCACTTCTCAAACTCTTCTAAAAAATCAGTAGGATCTTTATCAATCTGATCAACTCAATATGATGAACTCATTATCAATATGATAAATTCAAAATCTTCTCAAATTCTCAATACAATTATCTTTAATACGATTGACTCAATCCAATTGACATAATATGATTCTTCAATTTAATAAAAAACATTCAGGTGTCTAATCTAATTCTGATATATTATTCTGGAAAGAAACGTAACTAAAATTATTCCGCGCTCTTCCTTTTCTGCTCACATAAGAGTCACCTTTGAATGAATGATCTGAGTGAGTATTTATATGATATTGAGAAAATAAAGGGAGGGAAACTTGAAAACATTACTCGATTTCAAAGATTTAAAAACACTAAATATATCACACATTTAAACTTCAAATTTGACTTATTTAAATATTCCCATATTTCTATGATATTTACACAAAAAAGAATATCATGGATGACCTCTTCAAATCTTCACATAACTTCTTCTCCATAATCATATTTCTTAAACTTCTTACATTTTCTTCTGTATGATAAAACCTCCTCAGCTCATTAAAATGAATTATACTAAGATTTGGATTCCTTTACATATTATGATATACCATTCTTTCTCATATCATTCCAATATGCCTTTATTTCATGGCCCATTATGATGTACCTTTCTTTATCATCTTATTACAATATTCATTTATTTCTCATCTCAATAAAATTTCTAATTCTTTCCCATCTAATTAGGATGGAAATACCATTATAGTGATTTTTTCGTAATGATGGAATGTATTCAATGACTAATCCACTTAGAAACTTTGAACTTCTTCAAACTTCATCATCTTAACATATTCTTATTCTTTCTTAATGATTCGGCCTCTAAACGATATTTCATAATGATGGAAATCCAATTATGATGGATTCCTCATTATGATAATGTATATCTGATGATAGGTCAACCCAAAAATATTTAAAAGTATAAAACCTCCTCAGTTTTTACTCATTGAAAAGCATTGTCTTGATTTCTAGATCAATAAAAAAATTACAATTCCTCAATTTCATAAAAATATTTTATCATGATTTTTTTCTTGATTTTTTATGAATTTATGACCTGAAAATCGTCGTTTTATTTAGATTATAATGTTTTATAACACTTTAACTCCTTAAATAATGTAACGCCCCGACCCCAGCTACCCAGAGTCGGTGCATTACTTCGTAACATTGGCATGATTACAAGAAAGATCAAATCTCGAAAGACCGATTGGTTTAGTAGCCTTGGAAACACTAGATATATTCATAAGTTTTACATTACATCATAAAATGAAAAACTACTACAATAACATAATGTCTCCATAATCCACACTCATATCCCCACATAATATCCCTGCAGGTCATTCATAATTTACTTCTTCACTTCCTGGGAAAAATAAAACATAGAAAAGGGGTGAGCTCAAATGCCCAGTAAAGATATCAATATAACGGAAACATTCATAAATAAGAATAAACATTTAAGGCAATGTATAACTAAAACAAAAGCCTTTTAAACTTGAACATTTAACATAGTATGGCATAAATAAAATGAAATAATGCCATTTACTTATTCACATGGTTATTCTACTAAACGAATAATCACATGAAAAATCAATAACCACTTTCATAATGATGGAATGCATAATGCCAGACTATCATAACCACATAGCCAAGGCCTCGTGCCAAGACTACAAATAAGATTTTGTCAAGGCCTTGTGCCAAGACACTAGTTTGTCTCATGAGACCTACCGATTCATCGAGGAGCTATAGCGGGCTCCACCCGTCACTTATTAAGTCCAATGCATTCCCATATGAAAAGGTTTAAACATAACATAAACATTCGTATTAAAACTAGCATACGAAATGTCAATAATTTCACCATAAACTATGAATGGTATAAAAATAGCACATCCAAAGTCAAACATATCACAAAACCTTCAATACAATATAGAAGTTTTGTATCATAATAAATCAACTTCAAATAAGCGTAAAATCCATCAAAGGATGTTGACATAGATGAAATCAAAACTATTTGAGAGAAATATCTCATTTTTTGAAATCATTTAAAAGTCACACATTTATAAAGGAAGTAATTAAAAATAGATTTTTGAATCAAAGTGTCCCATACCTCTTTGAAACTTTTGAAAGGAATTAAAATTTTTAAAAACATTCATGTCTATATAAATAAATCCTTAAAAACCATTTTGAAGACATGGACATTAATTGAAAAGATTTAGAAAGATAAATCTTTAAAACATTGAAAATTCTAATTTTGATAAAGAGTACCTTTCTGAAATTCTTAAAATATTCATTTTGAAATCATTTAAAAGTCACATAATTATAAAATAAAACATTTACTTTGAAAATATCCTTGTAAGCTTGTAAGGGAAGCTTTGAAGATTTTATAATGGCGGTAAATAGCCGCACCCGCCGTATAAGTTAAAAAAACATTCTTACCTTAATTCTGTCGAAAAGGTCAAAAAGGACCTTGTTTTGAAAACGACGGAAAGATTCATTTATAAACCTCTTATAAAAAGTCAAACAAGGGTATAAATGACTTTAACCCATATTCTTGTGAATAGTAAAAATGTTTTGAAATACATTTTTAAGAAACATGGATGTGGATGATAAAGAGATCCCAGTAGATTATTACGTATAAACAACCTCGGATAATGAAGAGATTGTGAAATAACCCTTACCAGTTTGGTAACTTATGAAACATACAACCCATGAAAGAGGTATCATACAATGAATATGTAAGTACACATAAATTAGAGTGTATTACACAAAGAATATAATTATGGGCAGTACATACACCACACAAAAGGAAATGGTGGCAATATGGCATGAATCTCACGGGAATAAGGAGTGAGATGAAAACCCCTTACCACGTTAATCAACTGAGTCGTATGGCCAAAAGTTAATAACCACCAAATTATTTACATAATAACATGAATATGATAATATATATCAAATGCCAGTACACAATACACCATTTTCAATAATTTAGTGGCGAATAATGGAAATCTCACGGAATTGAATGTGAGATAAGAAAATCCCTTACCTTGTACTTTTCCTTGGTTGGGGTAGGTTAACCTCCTGTATAATGGTGAAATAATTGTTATTAAATAATACAAGAATCATATACATTAATATGATATCATATATGTTCTTTTAACATTGCTTTATTAATAATATCTTAGTATTATCGTCGTTTCGGGTGATAATCGATTCGTTCTTCTTAAATGTTTGGTTACGTAAGACATGTTTGTAATGGATAGATTATATCTTATTCATAATCAGAATGATATTAACATTATTTTTAACCCTAAAATGAGAATAAGACTTGAATGGATACGATGGAGGATGGATCTTACCGCGTTCGTGGAGACGGTAGTCCGTACGTACGCACGAACGCTACTTCCATTTAATTTTTATTTTAAAAGAATTGAATCCAAATGATACATAGGTATATTACTATTCCAGTATAATATAATATTTTATATATGTTACTTAAGTTCATTAACACCATCCTTTATACGTTCCATGTGTGGTATGAACGAGTCATATCATTTTAAGGGGGCGGTAGTCCGCACTTCCTCAAATGAAATTATCGTATGTATATACAACATGAAACGAATAATGGTATGAAATAAAATGGAATTAAAGAAGATTATATATAAAATATATATCATTAATATCATATTTAATTATAGTTCCATCATAATGGCCACCATGAGAGGCGGTAAGATGTATTTGAACAATCATCGTTTCGTGAGGCGTTAGTTTGCCATCCACAGAAACATTATGTTCATCATCCATTAGATGGAGTTGTGTGTATGTGTAGTTTGAATCATTCTTATAACAACATCCTAGTATATTGAGGATACTGGTGTTGTTACAAAAGAAAGGAAATAAAAAGAGTTTGGGGGTTGGAGAAGCAAAATAAATGAAAATAATTTAAGAGAAATCGTTACCTTTAATTTAGGTAACTCACTTTGGTTGGAACCAAAGAAATTCTTGAAATGCTTTCTGCCTAAGGGGAAGCTTCAAGGAGGAGGAGAGGGATGTGGGGAGCTTAGTTGGGCAGAGTTTGGACGAGCCAAGTGGCTTGAGAGGTGTGAGGAATGAGTAGAAGTGGTCTCCTTTTATAAGGGAGAAGAGGGGCTCTTTAGGAAAGAGTGAAAGTATTACTTTATAATATAATTATATTCGGTTTACAATGGTCCAAAAATCATTGAGGTCGAAGATACGATGACTCATATTCTAAATAACATCAAACAATAAGAATTGGATAGGTTTTAGATAATATTTTAATCATTATAATCTTATTTATTTAAATGATTTATTAATGAGGTAAACATTGTATCATTATTGTGTCATTAATAATTTAAATTATTTGATGTCTAAAAATTATAAATAAAATATAATTATGTAGGAAATCATTTTAGCTTTCTAATGAATATTTATAATCGAAAATCCAACATGTATAACCCTATGTAAAAATTGTTCTTCTAAAAGATGTAAGCTTATGCCATTTTTATTTTTATTTTAACTTTATTAATATAAAGTGTCCCTACCAAATACAAGTGGATCCAAGGGGTCCCCAAATTGACCCAAGGATGCTCATGGTCGGGTATGTGTCCACCAATAAGGTTAGGACACGTTTTAGGTTAATTTTGTAATATTATAATATTATTTTTTAACCCTTATTTACCGGATTTACCCTTAACCATGGTAAATAAAATATTTACCACAGTAATTATTCAAAATGTCTAAAAATAAAAGTTACCTATTTACACAATTTGGACATCCTGATTCCAAATATGGAATCCATTTTTCTAAATTCAAAACACAGAAGTGGCAGAAATTAATTTAAAATTAATTCCCGCTGTCAAAACAAAAAGCGTGTTTTTAAGAGGTAATAACTATCAAAAGATTGACACTTGTTTATGTTTGGTTTAATTGTAAAATTATGTACAATGACCAACATTATATAAAATGGTAAAAATATATTCTAAATATACTTTAAAACTACTAAAATTCATAATTTATCACTATTAATTATTTTGATTAAAAAAGTTGTTTTTAATTAAAATTTAGTAATTTTCACTATTCATCAAAATATGAAAGTTATCCGAAAAGTACCAAAATTTCACCTTAGGCTAAATTAGATTTTCCAAATCCAAAAATGAAGTCCATTTTAAAATATAAAATATATATAATTTCAAAATTTAGGTATTACTATTCATAACGGCTAGTTTGATTGGTTGTGGTGTGTGTTAAAACTCGAAGTTGCGTACAACACACGCTACTGTTTTATTCAAAGGAAAGCGTACCGTGTAAGCTTGGGATGTTTCATTTTAATTTTTTTGATGTCCCCATTTAGTCAAAAAGTTTAAAATATTGTATTTAAAAAGGTTTCACTATTAAAAGTTGATAAAAGTGCAATACTGAAAATGAATCTGTTCTTGCATTATGACTAAGAAACTCATAATATGGATTCTAAAATTATAAGGATTATATAAAGTTTAAAATGTAGTTAATGCTATTCATGACCTCTTTTAATGGCCATTTTTTTTGTAAGTCATGGTGTGATTGAACTCGGTGTTGCGTGTAGTGCAAGTTATTGAATTATTTTGAAGAAATAACACACTATGAAATCTTGGGGTGTTACATTCTCCCCTCCTTCAATAAATTGCGTCCTCGCAATTTGAAATTTTTCTTCAAAAATAAAAGGTTGAAAATAGAAAATATCTTTGTGGGAAAACCCACATCGGAAATTGGGTTACTAAAATTTAGTCTTAATATGAGCAAAAGAGAAATGAAAGGATCACCACCAAATTATGATCTCTATTAGGAGAACATTGGTGGAAATTATAGACATATAATTGGAGGAAAAACGTAAATATTTATAGGTAGTGATTGAGGTCATCAATCACAAAAAGTATAAAATTGAGGTCCTTAAAATCATCAATCTATGATGATTTGAAATACCATCGGTTCAGCAAAACATAGGGTATTGGGATAACACATTTTTGACGTTTCAAAATATCTTAGTTGAAATCCCACATTGAAAAATTAATTAATGAGGCCTCTATTTTAAATAAAGAGTGGAAAGTATCAAGATTACCGAAAATAACACATACTAGGGTTCCATGTAAGAAAATATGGATATGGAAGAAAAATCTAGCCATCAATTATCTGATGGAGAGTGGTAGAGAACATGGCTATGAAAAAGCCAACAATCCAAAAGCCATAAATTAGTGATGATTTAAGGTACCATCTAGGAAAACATTTTTGTTCTAAGTTGCTTTTCTTAATATTGAGGAATTTATTTATGAGATTGGCTAAGATCATAAGGAGATATACTTACTTTATAATTAGAGTTTTATCCATTAATAAATTTCTACCACAAACTCATCTTTCACTCTAAAAGATAATAGAATGTAAAAAAAATTCTATTTACACTATTCGTATAGGGTTCCAAAATAAACGAATTTATAATTCATCTACAAGATCTTTTAATAAAAACTACATTATTTAATCTAGGACATCTCGTGGGCCAGTGGTAGGTGATACACCCTTGTCGCCCTTCGGTTGCGGGTTCAAGTCTCGCAGCCTTGCCGGACGCGACGGGTTGCCGCCCGACCTCCGGGTTGTCCTTTTATGGCAATCCAAAATAATCCAAACTAGAACTATCCAAAATACTTTTATCCATACTCACAGTCCAACATTTATAAGTAAGGTAAACATAATGTAGAACCTTTTTACCCCATAATAGCATATGAATACCTTCATCATGTATTCTTTTAATACACTGAAACATCCTGAATTACCATATTCCTTATTGATTACATTCATGCTCCCTTATTCCATATAGAAAGTTGGATATACTTCATTAATCCAAAAATGTTTTAAACCCCAACAATGATGGAATATACAAATCATTAATCAGCTTCAAGGTAGTCAATAATATCCAATATAATTTATCCAAATCAATCATGTATTATTCTAAAATCACCACCTCGGTATCTGAACCATATTATGGTTTATCTTTCTCTCAACCATATATTTTCCAAACATTTAACCTGCTACTGAGTCACTTTTCTTTGTTCCACACCATCTCAAGTCCTTAATGAAATAGTACTGCAGTACAATCCTTATATACTCCATAATTATTATAACAAGTACATTGTTGATACAACACTCAATTGATATAATCAACATAATAACTCTAATCATTCCTCTTAATCTGTGGTAGTATCATAACTTGATTATTATCCAATAGCATTATTTGCGGCATAGTCTGATGACTGGGACATAGGTTCGCGTAGTGTCCAAACTCCTTGCAAATGAAGCATTGTACATTTGAAACCATTTTCTTACCCTTGCAGTCATGTACTTTGTGCCCTTTTCCTCCACACTTATAACAAACTCCCATTCCTTTCAGGCAAGTTCCAGGGTGTTTCTTTCCATAGTTACCACATATGGGAAAATTCTTCTTTTCCCTCTTCCCTTTATCCATCTTTCTCTCTTCTATCCTTTTCTTCTCTTGCTTCCCTTCAAAGCCATAGGACTCAGTAAACTCTTTACTTATCTTATCAACACATGATATTATTTCTTCATATGATGATAATACATGGGAGACTATTTCTCTTATAAATTCTAGCTTAAGACCATGAAAGATATGATCCTTCCTTCTCTTTGGATCATGTGCATTTCTGGAGTTCTCATTCCTTCTACTGGGCGCCATTTCTAAACAATGGAATACACTAGATCAGTTTATGAATCAAAATACATAATCCCATACTTATAAAACACTTAACATAAATTGAACTATTTATGGATATAATCCATAATCATAAGAATGTTTTCTTTGAGGAAGTATATACTCATAAACCCTTCATAATGGTTTGTAAAGAAAATGAGAATTATCCTAAGCATATCCCCCGGGAATGTCGTAACCAAGAGTGCAGCAAGGCCCGTTGTCGTGCACCAGTTCCCGTTCGAGTCTAGCTCAAAGCGGTGTTTTCGGGTTTTACCCCTAGGTACATCTGTGCCAGAGCCGCCTCTACCTGCTCGTATCCAGACAGGGATGTATTGCTCGGAAAAATCACAAAATCTCTACAATACCAAAATTCTAGGAAGTTCTTCTACACTAATCCTCAAAGTTCATCTTAGGTCTACGTGCTCTAATCAGAGTTTATCTAAATCTATCTTCCAAGGTTTGTACTAAACTTCCTCTGATACCAACTGTAACGCCCCGACCCCAGCTACCTAGAGTCGGTGCATTACTTCGTAACATTGGCATGATTACAAGAAAGATCAAATCTCGAAAGACCGATTGGTTTAGTAGCCTTGGAAACACTAGATATATTCATAAGTTTTACATTACATCATAAAATGAAAAACTACTACAATAACATAATGTCTCCATAATCAACACTCATATCCCCACATAATATCCCTGCAGGTCATTCATAATTTACTTCTTCACTTCCTGGGAAAAATAAAACATAGAAAAGGGGTGAGCTCAAATGCCCAGTAAGGATATCAATATAACGGAAACTTTCATAAATAAGAATAAACATTTAAGGCAATGTATAACTAAAACAAAAGCCTTTTAAACTTGAACATTTAACATAGTATGGCATAAATAAAATGAAATAATGCCATTTACTTATTCACATGGTTATTCTACTAAACGAATAATCACATGCAAAATCAATAACCACTTTCATAATGATGGAATGCATAATGCCAGACTATCATAACCACATAGCCAAGGCCTCGTGCCAAGACTACAAATAAGATTTTGTCAAGGCCTTGTGCCAAGACACTAGTTTGTCTCATGAGACCTACCGATGCATCGAGGAGCTATAGCGGGCTCCACCCGTCACTTATTAAGTCCAATGCATTCCCATATGAAAAGGTTTAAACATAACATAAACATTCGTATTAAAACTAGCATACGAAATGTCAATAATTTCACCATAAACTATGAATGGTATAAAAATAGCACATCCACAGTCAAACATATCACAAAACCTTCAATACAATATAGAAGTTTTGTATCATAATAAATCAACTTCAAATAAGCGTAAAATCCATCAAAGGATGTTGACATAGATGAAATCAAAACTATTTGAGAGAAATATCTCCTTTTTTGAAATCATTTAAAAGTCACACATTTATAAAAGAAGTAATTAAAAATAGATTTTTGAATCAAAGTGTCCCATACCACTTTGAAACTTTTGAAAGGAATTAAAATTTTTAAAAACATTCATGTCCATATAAATAAATCCTTAAAAACCATTTTGAAGACATGGACATTAATTGAAAAGATTTAGAAAGATAAATCTTTAAAACATTGAAAATTCTAATTTTGATAAAGAGTACCTTTCTGAAATTATTAAAATATTCATTTTGAAATCATTTAAAAGTCACATAATTATAAAATAAAACATTTACTTTGAAAATATCCTTGTAAGCTTGTAAGGGAAGCTTTGAAGATTTTATAATGGCGGTAAATAGCCGCACCCGCCGTATAAGTTAAAAAAACATTCTTACCTTAATTCTGTCGAAAAGGTCAAAAAGGACCTTGTTTTGAAAACGATGGAAAGATTCATTTATAAACCTCTTATAAAAAGTCAAACAAGGGTATAAATGACTTTAACCCATATTCTTGTGAATAGTAAAAATGTTTTGAAATACATTTTTAAGAAACATGGATGTGGATGATAAAGAGATCCCAGTAGATTATTACGTATAAACAACCTTGGATAATGAAGAGATTGTGAAATAACCCTTACCAGTTTGGTAACTTATGAAACATACAACCCATGAAAGAGGTATCATACAATGAATATGTAAGTACACATAAATTAGAGTGTATTACACAAAGAATATAATTATGGGCATTACATACACCACACAAAAGGTAATTGTGGCAATATGGCATGAATCTCACGGTAATAAGGAGTGAGATGAAAACCCCTTACCACGTTAATCAACTGAGTCGTATGGCCAAAAGTTAATAACCACCAAATTATTTATAGAATAACATGAATATGATAATATATATCAAATTCCAGTACACAATACACCATTTTCAATAATTTAGTGGCGAATAATGGAAATCTCACGGAATTGAATGTGAGATAAGAAAATCCCGTACCTTGTACTTTTACTTGGATGGGGTAGGTTAACCTCCTGTATAATGGTGAAATAATTGTTATTAAATTATACAAGAATCATATACATTAATATGATATCATATATGTTCTTTTAACATTGCATTATTAATAATATCTTAGTATTATCGTCGTTTCGGGTGATAATCGATTCGTTCTTCTTAAATGTTTGGTTACATAAGACATGTTTGTAATGGATAGATTATATCTTATTCATAATCAGAATGATATTAACATTATGTTTAACCCTAAAATGAGAATAAGACTTTAATGGATACGATGGAGGATGGATCTTACCGCGTTCGTAGAGACGGTAGTCCGTACGTACGCACGAACGCTACTTCCATTTAATTTTTATTTTAAAAGAATTGAATCCAAATGATACATAGGTATATTACTATTCCAGTATAATATAATATTTTATATATGTTACTTAAGTTCATTAACACCATCCTTTATACGTTCCATGTGTGGTATGAACGAGTCATATCATTTTAAGGGGGCGGTAGTCCGCACTTCCTCAAATTAAATTATCGTATGTATATACAACATGAAACGAATAATGGTATGAAATAAAATGGAATTACAGAAGATTATATATAAAATATATATCATTAATATCATATTTAATTATAGTTCCATCATAATGGCCACCATGAGAGGCGGTAAGATGTATTTGAACAATCATCGTTTCGTGAGGCGTTAGTTTTTCATCCACAGAAACATTATGTTCATCATCCATTAGATGGAGTTGTGTGTATGTGTAGTTTTAATCCTTCTTATAACAACATCCTAGTATATTGAGGATACTGGTGTTGTTACAAAAGAAAGTAAATAAAAAGAGTTTGGGGGTTGGAGAAGCAAAATAAATGAAAATAATTTAAGACAAATCGTTACCTTTAATTTAGGTAACTCACTTTGGTTGGAACCAAAGAACTTCTTGAAATGCTTTCTGCCTAAGGGAAAGCTTCAAGGAGGAGGAGAGGGATGTGGGGAGCTTATTTGGGCAGAGTTTGGACGAGCCAAGTGGCTTGAGAGGTGTGAGGAATGAGTAGAAGTGGTCTCCTTTTATAAGGGAGAAGAGGGGCTCTTTAGGAAAGAGTGAAAGTATTACTTTATAATATAATTATATTCGGTTTACAATGGTCCAAAAATCATTGAGGTCGAAGATACGATGACTCATATTCTAAATAACATCAACCAATAAGAATTGGACAGGTTTTAGATAATATTTTAATCATTATAATCTTATTTATTTAAATGATTTATTAATGAGGTAAACATTGCATCATTATTGTGTCATTAATAATTTAAATTATTTGATGTCTAAAAATTATAAATAAAATATCATTATGTAGGAAATCTTTTGATCTTTCTAATGAATATTTATAATCGAAAATCCAACATGTATAACCCTATGTAAAAATTGTTCTTCTAAAAGATGTAAGCTTATGCCATTTTTATTTTTATTTTAACTTTATTAATATAAAGTGTCCCTACCACATACAAGTGGATCCAAGGGGTCCCCAAATTGACCCAAGGATGCTCATGGTCGGGTATGTGTCCACCAATAAGGTTAGGACACGTTTTAGGTTAATTTTGTATTATTATAATATTATTTTTTAACCCTTATTTACCGGATTTACCCTTAACCATGGTAAATAAAATATTTACCACAGTAATTATTCAAAATGTCTAAAAATAAAAGTTACCTATTTACACAATTTGGACATCCTGATTCCAAATATGGAATCCATTTTTCTAAATTCAAAACACAGAAGTGGCAGAAATTAATTTAAAATTAATTCCCGTTGTCAAAACAAAAAGCGTGTTTTTAAGAGGTAATAACTATCAAAAGATTGACACTTGTTTATGTTTGGTTTAATTGTAAAATTATGTACAATGAGCAACATTATATTAAATGGTAAAAATATATTCTAAATATACTTTAAAACTACTAAAATTCATAATTTATCACTATTAATTATTTTGATTAAAAAAGTTGTTTTTAATTAAAATTTAGTAATTTTCACTATTCATCAAAATATGAAAGTTATCCGAAAAGTACCAAAATTTCACCTTAGGCTAAATTCGATATTCCGAATCCAAAAATGAAGTCCATTTTAAAATATAAAATATATATAATTTCAAAATTTAGGTATTACTATTCATAACGGCTAGTTTGATTGGTTGTGGTGTGTGTTAAAACTCGAAGTTGCGTACAACACACGCTACTGTTTTTTTCAAAGGAAAGCGTACCGTGTAAGCTTGGGATGTTTCATTTTAATTTTTTTGATGTCCCCATTTAGTCAAAAAGTTTAAAATATTGTATTTAAAAAGGTTTCACTATTAAAAGTTGATAAAATTGCAATACTGAAAATGAATCTGTTCTTGCATTATGACTAAGAAACTCATAATATGGATTCTAAAATTATAAGGATTATATAAAGTTTAAAATGTAGTTAATGCTATTAATGACCTCTTTTAATGGCCATTTTTTTTGTAAGTCATGGTGTGATTGAACTCGGTGTTGCGTGTAGTGCAAGTTATTGAATTATTTTGAAGAAATAACACACTATGAAATCTTGGGGTGTTACAAATAATATTCATTAACAAACAATTTTTTCATCATTATGAATTCTTCACTTAGAAAAATCTATCTTTATTACTCAATAACTCATTTCTTTATTTGATTACATAAATGGAAAAATTCCAAAAAAAACAATTTTTGCCTCCGATTCTTTTGGATTTGATCATCTGATTATGATGTCGATATATCTGATTCTCAAAGTTTGATGCTTCAGAGTGTGAAAATGTGAGACTAGGAACATATTTCTCAAAAACAACTTAAAGTGAAAAAAATCTCCCCCTTTATGTTTGGGTTTTAAAATTCAATAACCTTAAACCTTCTTAAAACACTAATTATGATTGACTAGATCTGATTTCTGAGTAACAAAAACATTCTTAGAAAAAGTGGTTAGTTGTCAAAAAATACAAATACTTTTTTAAAACAATTAATCACAATGGTTCTTTAATCCCACCTTTGTATTTTTAAAAAATCCTCATTAACATATTTTTAAACTCTCATAACTTTTTCACAACTCAACTTTTGTAGACAACTCGTTTTTCTTACTGTTATCAAAACATTTAATTTCTCTAAAGATAGTGTCATGACACAACACTACTGGATAAAGTAATTTTTTTGAATGAATTCCATACCTCTCTCGTAAGAATGTTTTTGTCCATTTTGAGATAAAATCCTTATAACTTTTATATTTTCCTCTAACTTTTCTTTTTATCTGTAACACCCGAGACTTTTATGTTATATAAATCATCAAAGGAATCTTTTTCTACACACAACACTTTCTTGGCTTTCTTTACACGAAATCGCGACCTTCCTCGATAGCTTGCGTCGTATGCAATACCGAGTTTCACTAAACAATGATATGCTATTAAAATATTATTAAAACTAGACGTTATGAATATTAATAACCAATTTTTGAAATTTTATAAATTTTATTTTTCAAAATGGACTTCATTTTTGGATTCGGAATATCGAAGTTAGCCTAGGGTGAAATTTTGGTATTTTTCTGAAAGCTTTCAATTTTTGATGAATAGTGAAACCACTAAGTGGTCGTTAAAAAAACTAAATTATTCATAAAACATAATTTTACCGCTTCTGTGAGTGGAATTTCGAAAATCCGAGAGGCACGGTTGATGTCAGTAAGTAAAATGTGGTTCAATGAGATGAAAATAATTTTTTGGTGAATAGTAACTTTTTACTTTTTTACCACGGTTAAAAGTAAATAGGGTAATTAAGGGTAAAAATGATATTATTATTACCCTAACACATGTCCTAATTCTATTTGACAAGTGTAATTCGACCAAAAACAACCTTAGGAATAAAATATGACCATTTAGGCCCACTTGGATTGGATTAGGACATTTATTATTAATTTATTTAAAGAAGGGTTAAAATAGTTAAAATCAAAGTTTAATAAGTAAATCATTTTTAATATGGGGTTATACATAAGATAAATTCGACTATAAATATTCATTAGAAATATAAAAATATTTCCTACATAATGGTATTTTATTTGTAATTTTTAGACATTAAATAATTTAATTTATTTATAACACAAAGATGATGCGGTAATTATCTTATTAATGAAATACTGACATAATTGATATTATAAATACCTAAATAAGTATAATTTGAGTCTTTTTATTAATTAAACTAGTTTTCTAGGTTTATATGACATGTTAGGATTAATTTAATTAACTTTGGTCGAAGTAATCATTCTGTTATGAGTTTCAAAAAAATCAACTATTGGATAGTGTCAAAATTGACATAAAATAGTTTTTAAAACAAATATTATATTATTAATTGTTATTTTATTCCTAAAAATCTAAGGTCCAGCCAAATGACTTAGATAAGGTTATATATATTAATACAACACAACTTGGGGGTCTTTTGGATGTATATGGTATGTTTATTAACTATATAATATAAAAATACAAAGTGACATGGTAAATGTCAATCTAATTAACTAAGAGTTAAAACAAAAAGATAAGGTTAATATAATGACCTAAACTTGTCTAAATTCTATTGGATGAGAGTATTTCGACCCATACCCACCTTATCTTCTCAATAACTCAATTTGGAGCTATTTAAAACCGAACTTGACTTTATAATAAAATAATATATTTAGTTATTCCAAAGGTGCCCCTCTCCTCCCTTATAAAAGGGCACCTCCTCCCCCTCTTCCTCACAACACATTGAGCCCTCAAGCTCGGCCAACCCCTGAATATTTCTTATCTCCACTTCCCTAGAAACATACTAGAGGTTCTGGTCTTCTTCAAAGACCTATTTTAGTTCCCTAAAAGGAGGTCTCAAAGAAGCACTTCAAAGAAGAGGTAATGTCCGTTGCAGATTCTTTCATCTTTATTTCTTCTTCCACTTTTTCTTCCTTAGTTGTTTCATTATGAAGTAATAACATCAGTATCACTCATATACTTATATGTTATTAGAAGTATGAAACAAACCTATTTCACCATCTATCCATCCTACGGAAAAATAAATCACCGCACGTGCGTACGTACGGAATACCGTCTCCACGCCGTGGTGTAATCTATTTTCCACCACCACCTTACTTGGATGGGTATAATGGTGTAAATAATTACTATATATGACTATTATAAAGTGATACTGATTCTGAAATAGTATACATACACTCCAATAAAATTCCACGATCATAGGAATGATATCATCACTCGTGCGTACGTACGGAATACCATCTCCACGATGTGATGCGACTCGTTCTACATGATCTTCATTTCATAATGATTATATAAATGAATTGAATGAATCAATATGATATATATTACACTAATACCATTCTGGAAATGAGGTATCTATAACCTAAAGATAAGAATAATAATTTATTCGACCAAACACGCATAAGAACAAAAAGTTATAAACACCTGAATAACAAGTAGCAATGAAATATTACTACTAAGAAGCTACGAATATGACCATATATGATATCATAAAAATAATTATGGTTCTGGAATAAGTCAATAACATTATTTAAATCATTATACAGGAGTTTCGGACACGTACAAATCATATCGGACCTAAGGTAAGGGAAATATCACAATCTCATTTTTTATCCGAGATTGTTTATACTTTGAAATTTACAGGGGTGTATTTTATCATACGCATCCATGTTTCTTCAATATGTAATATTTATATCATTCTAAAATAGTTTATATCCAATTTTACCCTTTGGTGAGTTTTTAGTAAAAGATATGAAAGGAATATTTTGTCGTTTTTCGTACGAGGTACTTTTTGACTTCCGACAAAAGTACGAAGAATGTTTTTTATCTTATACGGCATGAATGGATTTTTAAAACATTATTTCCAAGAAGCTTCCTTTACAAGTTTTCAAGTTTATTTTTAATCAACTTATTTTACTTTAGAATTGTATGACATGTTAAGAAAGGAAATATATTTTTTAAGTAGAAAGTATATTTTCCTCAAGAATGGAGTTCAAGTGTGTTATCAAAATTATTTTCCATCTAAGATAATATAGGGTTCTGTTTATATCCCTATTATTACATTGATATGATTATGTTGTGATGGATATATTTTTATGAATTCCTTTATCTTATAAGAATTGTTTTATGATGTCATGATGTTTAAGATTCCCATTTTTGTTACATGGGTTATGAAATGATGTATGATTTATGATTTTGTGGCACACATAAGAATGGTATCATTATGAGATGGGTGGGACCTATATCTCCCTCCAATGCATTGGGTAAAGATTTTATATCTCATGAGACAGACATGGCTGGAATGGTCGGTTATACCGGTTCAGTGAAACAGGACTGAAATAAGGAGTGAACTCGGTTCAGAAAGGGACTTTGTCCACTAAGATAGTCTTGTCAATGAGTCTTGACTAATAAGAAATGATTCTCTATGATTATGTGTGTATGACACAAAGTTTCAGGTTTTAAGTTATGATTATTGGGATTACATTTCACTACTATGATTTATCCCATGTTATGAAATCATGATCTCTTTTGCAGGTTAAGATTTCCAAAAGATATGTTATTATGAATATGATGGGATTGATATTTCTTTTGTTTACCCTTACTGAGCATTTGAGCTCACCCTTTTGTATGTTTTATTTCCCCAGGTCAGGAAGAAGGTTATTAAGTAGAATATGCCAAAAAGGGACTCTAGATATGATGAAATAAATGGGAGGCAAAGTAGATTCTTTATGAACCAGTTGTTTATGTTTCCCAGTTTCTAAAGACACTATACCTATACGGTCCTTTATTGGTTTTGTTATATGTTGTAATAAGTGTGCTTCAATTTTGAAGTAATAACAATGTATGTAAAGTATGGGTCGTTATATTATCCCCCCATTTTATGATAACAATAGCTTTAGATTCATAAAAGAAATATCATAAAAACCATTTAAAAGTTTAAAAAGTTGTTAATTCCTATACCCTTTTCTAACATAATCCACATATTGGTGGGGGTTTCCCTTTTGAGATTTAGGAAGTCATTGGAGGAGGATAAACATGAAGTTGTAGCCTCAGTTCCAAAACATTTTCTTTCACCATTACTTTTGAAAAGATATCTTGAATATCATACTTTATTGAAATTTATTCTAGAAAAACATCTCTAGTAGAAAATTTCTCATTAATAATGTGAAACATTATATCAATGTGTCTTGATATTGAATGTGGAACATGATTTTTAGAAAGTTCAATTTCACATTGATTATCAAAAATTTTCTTCAATGGTTTATAAATTTTTCCTTCAAATACTCCAGTTGATGTTTCATCCATAACATTTCAGTAATGGTTTGACTACCTAAAACATATTCAAATTATATTGTGATCAAAGTTATTGAGCTTTATCTCTTACTATTCCAACTCACACAACATTTACCCCAAAAAACTTTTCCTTCTAATGTTAATTTTTTATCATTATAATGTCCACCCTGATATCTATCAATATAACCATGTAACATTATGTCATAATTTCTTTTATATAACATCCCATGTGATTCGGTTCCTTTGAAATATCTCATAATCCTCTTTTATACCAACAGATGTGATTCTTATAAATTACAATGATATTTAGCACCCAATTGCATAGCATAAAAAATGTCTTGCATTGAGGTTGTATGGTAAAGTAGACTTCCTATCAACTTCTGAAAGTCTTTCTGATTCAAACATTTTCTAGATTCATATTTACTCAACTGTGTGCTCATAGTTATAGGAGTTGACTTCATTAAATTATTTCATCCCAAATATTTGTCACAATTCCGTAGAATACTTGTCTTGATATGGGAAAATATATTTTCCTT
This sequence comes from Viscum album, assembly GCA_963277665.1. Lineage (NCBI taxonomy): Eukaryota > Viridiplantae > Streptophyta > Magnoliopsida > Santalales > Viscaceae > Viscum > Viscum album. The sequence goes on along the minus strand of OY728158.1, from coordinate 1,190,260,137 downwards.
TTTTAACAAGTATTCCAAGGAAGAAAGTTAATTCTCACAACACTGTAATTCAAAAATTATTCTTCATTTCCTAAGAACCATCTTTAAAAACCTTTTCTTCAACCCCAAAAAAATTATATCATCCACATAATCAATTAACGATAGTGTTCCAGAGTCAATATATTTTAGATATTAGTTGATATCAAATTTTTCTTTGATAAATTATCAACATTATCAAACAATTTTAATGTTTACAATACCATTTATACGGGTATTGTTTCAGCCCTTATAAACATTCTTCAATTTATTATCATTTTTTCATCCTCATCAAGTAGAAACCCAAAAGGATATTCAATGTCAATTTCTTCCTCAATGTAAATATTTTAGAAAGATGACTATACATCCAAATGATTAAAATTTTAATTATGATGTGTATACAATGTAAGAAACATTCTAATAGTTTCTAGTATTTCAACGGGGGTCAAGATTTCATCAAAATCCACACATTCCACCAATGAGTTGAATTTTAAAACAAGCCTGGATTTGTTTCTTGAAACTTTTCCATGTCAATTTAACCTATTTATATAAAACCACTTGTTTGTGATAAAATTTTTTTTTATATTAGTGAATAAAGTCCCCATGTTTAATTCTTATCAATCTTATTCGACTATCCATTCATATAATCCCCCCATACTTTTTCATTAATAGCTTCTAAATATGATTATGGTTCTACTTTTAAGATGAGTAAAGTCTAAATTTATAATCTAAAAATTATTCTTGTTTCAAATAGATCCATATGACTTATAATAATTATTTTTGATTCAACATATTTTTTTTCATATTAAATTTAAAACTTTCTTTCCAAACTAAAATTACCTCATGAAAAGAAATTTTTTAAATCATTATAAGGATGTTTCGACTTACATTAAATATTTTTGGAAATCTCCATTTTATCCTCTAAAACATTCTCAAAAAAAATGTTAAGAAATTTTGATTTCTAATAACTTTCTAATTATATGAGTCCACCAACATTTATTAACTTTTTTTCCAACATTTTTACCATATTATATTTGTTGAATAACCCATAAATGTCCATTCTTCATATTTCTCATAAAACATTACCAGATCATGATTTTTTATTTCGATCAAAATAAGACTTCTAAAAATATTGATGTATTTCAATTAATGTTTTTTATAATATCACATTGGATTCTGGACAGAATAAGCATATTTTATTATGAAAACCCCCCCACTCCAAAGAAGCCCCTTCAGAGCTGGCATTGGAGAAATGAAGATAATGACACCCAAGTTCGACCTCTAAATGTCCCTTGGGTGGAAACCTGCACCAAGGGTAAATAATCTCGTTAAAATGGGTTGTATTACACTTTTTATAAGAAAACGAGGGTAGGAGACAAGACGAAACATCTCAAAACCACACCAAGAAATATATAAAAGGAAAACAAAAATAAATTCCCCATGCATTCTATGAAATAAAATTTCTATAAATATAATGAAATGCTCCCAATCAAATACCAAATGAACAAAGCTAATCAGCGTCATGATAAAGTAACACTCACCGAATAATGAATGTCATGTAAAGTAATATAAATCACTTCAATGATAGGGTACCGCAGACCACTTTCCCATTGATTAGCCACTCTCAGACCCTAATTGTAAACATCCTAGTGACACCACCTCTTCTGAAAGTACCATGTCAAAAACCACCTGCACACACCTAGGCATGATAGCGAGTCCTACAACATAGGAAAATGAATCTCATCACATACCCCCCAAAAATAGTTGGGGCTCGCAACCACATCCCCCCCGTAGTCACCTAGGCCACATACTATGTCACAACATGAAAATTCCTAAGAAATCATAACACATCTCTGCCCAAAGACACCTGTGAAAACACAACTTACCCACACAAACTGAGGCCTCAAAATCGATTATTTTCCAAAATAATCTTAGGTTATCACCTTCTTGAATAGGGGGTAGGGAATTGTAGCTGGCCATCCATCTATCATTTCACTTGGATGTTTGGGAAGGACACCCTCCCCCAAAAAAATGGGGGTGTTCGGCACATAGTGCTCAACTAGGCAGGGGTGCGTATAAAAAACAGAAGTAAAATATAGGTATGTATATATAGTATCAAACACTCAAGCCCAACCTATGGGTTATAAATCAAATAATCAACCACCCTATGATACATCCTACTCTGATACTACCTCTAAAATAATTATTTAACACCACCAACAGTCACTTTAGAAGTTGATAAATGAAATCCATCCACAACAATCCACAACTCAAACATACCCCCAGCTAACATATTTAATCAATTACCATTATTTTTTAAAAATACATTTTTTAATTCCATCCATACCTAGAAAACAAATAATAACAACACACAATAATCCACATAGCATAAACCAGTAAAAATTCTCACTTCATATTTCCACTTCATTCAACACCCATTCCAACCACTGCCATTATAATTCTTCAATGTCATTCCGCCCCAATCCATCCTCTCAATAAGAAAATCCACAAAACCTAGATAAACCTTGAAACACAACTCATAAAAAATAGGAAATCACCACTTTATAAAAACCCCACACCCCTTAAAATAAACATACCACAACCCGAACCTACAGCCCGTTTCTCAACCACTGCCCATCCATTCCACAACAGTAAATCTCTCAACTTGTGATTCCATTACACCACACGTACCATCCCACCATAAAGCGTTCTCTAAACCCTATCACCACAAAACCATATAAGGAAAAATATATTAAAAAGCCACACATATCACACAGTGACACAAACAAATCAAGGTGTATTCCAATTTAGCAAAAACTTGTTTTTTAAATTCACTTGGATAATTTAGGGGTTATTAGAAATGAACTTCAATCCTATGTTATCCATTTCTTTAACTGGATATATGGGGTTAACCAATTTTGTATTTATATGATAATTTACATGGGATGAACAAAAAACTTCAACAATTCATCACAGGTGCGCCAAAAATACCACCAACATTCATGAGTTTCAATGGGCATATAGCCTATACAGATCACAATATCAAAAAACAACTAAATAGAAGCATGCATCACTTTTCCCTAACCCTTGTATATTGATATTAAATAGATTTTATTATATTTTTTTATTTATAAATCTGTTATCTTTACAAGAGAACAATTTTACCCCCACCCTACATGATACACAAATTAGAAGAGATGATGTGATCCCTACTTGAAATAATAGACCATAGACAACTCCTCCTAAATCCCAAAACAGGGGGTGTGTAAGCAGTTGGAGTAACCTACAAAGAGATATGATCCAAGGGGATCACCATAAATGAATGATCACATGGGTAATAAGGGTTCTGGGATTATCGAGCACCAAGGGAAAAACTAAAATGCACAAGGGAGAAATGATCTTGACATTAGAAAGGCCAGATCCGATATCAATGGAGGAATGGTTTTTAAAGTCATTAAAGCCAGATCATGATCAATACTATGTGTTTTGATTGAATTAAAGCCTCATAAGCATTAGTAAAAATAAATTTATAATTTAAATCCATTTAAATGGATTCAAAACCACTAGAAAATGCTATTAAACCCAATTTACATCAATTAAAATGTCAAATCGGTGGAACTAGAAAAACTGGTAAAATGGGAATTTTGAAAAACCATTGGAAGTGACCCACGATTGAATGTGTCACTGATGTGAGCTAATGATGGCAGATTCACTGATTGTTGAGTTACTGACATGACTCACTAATGAAACTCATAGATACCACCTACCGATGCCACTTATTGATGCCAATTACTGACCCTACCTACTATTGGATGACTCACTATGGTGACCCACCATTAGTGAGTCACCATTGCGAGCCACTAATTCCACCCACCGACACCACTGACCAACGTACCAACTAATGCACCTACCGGTGTTCCAACCAATGCTACCTATCGAAAGTGAGTCACCAATGGAAAAACTATAAAACTTGAAAACTCTTGAAATGAGCCATCGTGACCTCTAGAACACCTCAAACATTGTATTTTCACAAAGGAAATGATCAGGGGTTGATTCCATTATAATTATTAACTTTTATAGTTGTACTAATAGATTCTCTCCTATATAATTTTTAAAGTATCTATTATGCTAACTTACTTCTTCCCATTTCCACCATACTTCTATTCTTTCTTTCTACAACTCCATTTTGGTGTGGATTATAGGGAGAACCATACTGGTGTTTGATACCATTGTTTCTTCGATATGTTTCTTTAGTATTTTTTAATTTGGTTTCATTACCTATTCTCATCTTCTTTATAGAAACCCCAATTTCATTCTTAATATATTTCTGGAAGAATTGGAATATTTCAATAGCCTCTGACCTTTTCTTCATAAACGTGATGTTTTTAATTTTATTGAAATCATCAATAAAAGTGATATAGTACAGATATAACTTATTTTATTGATGTATCATTAACCCACACAGATCAAATTGAATAAACTCTAGTGGCATAATAAATTTAATCTCAAATATTTTATGACTTTTTTTAGACATCTTTCCTTTTTAAAAAGTTAAAAAAAATATTCTTTTATTATTTTAAATTATGGAATGATTTTAATGGGATCATATTTAGAAATACTTTTCATAATTCTATATCTAAGGTTCCCTTGTCATTGGTTCCATAATTTTCATTCATCTTTAGCACTCAAACAACTTGAGTTGTTGAATTATCTTATTTGGAAGTGATTCCCACTGGTTGTTTATACCTTTTTAATAACATTTCCATATTTATCACTTTTGATGATAAAAAAATATTTTCTCAAAAAACATTAATAGATCATCTAATTTTGATATAAACCATGTAAGTTTTCTTTTATCCTGTCAATAAATAACAGTTCCCTAGATTTCAACTTGTCTGCTTTAATCTCAGCCTTTCTAATTCTTCAAATTTTTTATGAACTATAATTACCAATGGTAACTTATCCACAATAATGACATAAAACAAGATTAAAGATTTTTATATCACCTATCATCTGTGAAGAATAAAAACTATTATGTATATATGGTTTTTTCTATTTTACAATCTTTTTAAACAATCTCAAAAACCAAAATTCTTCCCTCAAATTGCATATATTAAGAATTTTTTATTTTCTATCATAAGAAACATTTTCCATAAATAGTTTCATACAAATTTTAGCATGATTAAAGTCCTGACCACATCTTCCACAAACATCACCCTAAAATTAAAATTCATTTTTTGATGGAAACTTCCTATAATCTTGAGAATTAATGTTTTCAAAATTTTCCATGTTAGAAAAGTTACTCATTATTCTTTCAATATTTCATCCACTTTTATAAAAACTTCTTCTATGTAAAGATAAATTATCCCAAAAAATATTTTCTATGTCCCCATAGTTTCCAAAACACCAGTAATGTCAATAATAACTTGATTTTATATTCATGAAATATCTTTCTCTATATTATGTTTTTTTGAAGTTGGTAACATTTTTCAGCTCTAAAATACTCAGTACGTGGACCATAATTTATTCTGAGTGAATTTTTTACCTTTTCAGATTCAAGAGGTTTCTCACACCTTTTCTCGATACAAGATTTCCCAATACCTTTTTAAAAACTTGAAATGTTAAAATAATCAGATGAAAAATTAATTTTCCTGAGTGAATATATCACTTGATTCTTGTATTGAGCCTTCTAAAAAACTTTTAGAAGTCTCATATTTACTTCTGAATATTTTTTGATGTTTTCATTTGTCTATTTCAAGGTATTTTCAGACTGATTATGTTTTGGATGATGCATGTTAACTTCTTCTTTCTTAACTTCCAGATTCTTATTGATATCTTCAACCATATTTCCCTATTCAACAATTCTATGTTTTTAACTTAATATCAACTGAATATATTCATCCTCACTTGATGGCATATTTTCTTCCATTAGTAACTTATTCACAATCATTCTGTATCATTTGTACTTCTTTTATTAGAGGTTATTTTCTCCAAACATGCAGGAAGTTCAGTTCTGAGATGATACTCTTTAAAATACTATTCACCTCCTCCTCCTTCACTATTTAATGAGTCTTTAACTTTCTCCACTTTTACAATAAAGGTTCTAATTTTTTCTTAACATTCATCTTCTAAAGAATTTATTTCAGTTTTGTATAATTCATTTTTATTTCTCAAAATAGATCTCTTCTTCCTAGTAAACATCTTTTTGGGTTTTTTGGATGAAATTTATTCTTTAGATTAGTTTTCAACTATTTCAATAGAGGTTTTTCATCAAAATATTCTCTATATTATATAGCTTTCTTCTTGGTGAAATTTTTAACAAATATTCCAATTCCACCACACTCAAAATATTTGAGAGAATGTTTACCTCCATATATTTCTCTTCCACTTTCATAGTTCTTGGATAAAATATAATTGATTTTATCATTCAAATCATCATCCTATTTACCTTCAGAGTCACAATGATAAACAACTTCAACAACTTGAATTTTCAACATTCTCATAGCTTCCAAATCTATTTCATCTTTCATCTTATTTTTAAATATTTTACATTTTATCATTTAATAATCAAAAATAATTTTAGGAAATTCATCAATAGATAAATCATCCTTATCATCTATAGAGGAAATTTATCAATCAAACATGTTCAAGAAGATTCGTATATGTTTCTTCACAATTATAGAATCTTACTTGATATCTCTAAATCCTATGATGTTGTAAACAATTTCATTTGCTTTGGTTATGTATTCATTAATAGATTCTTCATCTATCATTCTAATGTAATCATGCTTACTAAACTATTTTTTAGCATTTCATCATTCAATTTAGTATTAACTTTGAAAATAATTTCTTATATATCCCACATAAGTTTTAAAGAATTGAGACACATCACCTTGTGATAAACATTCTCTGATAACAACATAAGGATTGCATTTATCGCCTCTCTATAAACATCTATATTTCTAATATTAGAAAATGTCATATTATCATCATTCAAAATAGGTGGAAAACCAATAGTAGCAACATCAACAAATTCCAAGACAAGAGATAGTAGATGAGGAATCATCCTATTTTTCATTATTAATAAATTTTTCCATCAAATGTTTTAATTACTCTATTGTTTAAAGAATTAATATTATTGTTGATAAGGATTCAACAAGGTAAAAATCCTCTAATAGAAATTTAATTCCCAATAGATTGAATAACTACTGAGAGGGGAGTAGAATCGGTTGTTTTAAATTTTATAATTTTCAATAATTTTCAAAACTTAACCCCTAAAATATATTAAGAATTATTTCCTTATATTCTATTGTAAAATCTCATGCATTGAAAATTAGTAAAGCACGTAATGTAAAAAAATTTGGTCATAGTACAATAACCTGCATCCTTTCCATATCCACTCCCATGGGTTTATAGAAATTCACTATTAAGAATTAGTGAATACAAATTTTTATAACTCCTATTAGACACCTTTTATCTCCCAATAAGAAATAGTATGTTGACTCCCTTCAATTTACAATATTTTATAATTAAATAATTGATCCAAATAAATAAATAATATGTTTAAACTGCTCCAAAATTACTCAGTCTAAATCCTCAGTTTGATTTTCCAAGACCATATTTTCCCAATCCGATTAATTCAATAATATTTTCCCTTACTAAATCTACACTTCTCAAACTCTACTCAAAAACCCCATATGATCTTTATCAGTCTGATCATATCAATACGATCTTCTCAATATGATGAACCCATTATTAATATGAAAAACACAAACTATGTTCAAATGCTCAATATGATCTTCTTCAGTCCGATTAACTCAATCAGATTAACTTAATATGATTCTTTTAGTGTAATGGACCTCTCTAGGTGTTCTAGGAGGATTTTTATGACACTTTCCCAATTTTCTAGTTTTGTGAACAGTTTTTTCAGGATTTTAGGTCATCTATTGATGGGTTATCTATCAGTAGTTAATCTATTAGAAGGTATACATTTTTTTCAAAATGTTTAGTAACAATAGTGAGTCTCATCAGTGAATCGTATTGGTGATTCGCACTAGTAAGTCATCGGTGAATAGTTTTATAGCATAATATAGTTTCTTCCCATTAACGTTATCTTTGACTTAAAATTCGTTCCAAGCCTTATTTTAAGGGATCTAAGGGAAATTCAATTCCAACAACTCCTATATTAATTTTCATAAGGTTTTTTGTGCCTTTACTCAGTCAAATCGTGTAGTCATGGCCAGACCCTTCATTAATAGAAAATCTAAACTACTTCTCTGTTTATATTTTCAAAAGGGATGAGATACCTTATACCCTTGTTCTTCCTTCTCTTTCCCTTTTTGTGAGGATCCCCAAACCTTTTTTCCTGAGGATTAATGTGATTGTGTTGTGGACATTGGATCATATTTTCCCTAGAGTTTTTCCAGCTACATGTACACCCCCTATTTTGGTGAAACTTGGATGTGTCGATACATCATTGATATAAGGTATGTTATAAATCCATTATTCTGGGTTCCTCAATCTATTTCTTATCATTTCTTCTTTCCATTCAATTTTACGTGATCATTGTGTTTCTAATGGAGGATTCATTGGTGTTTGATGATGTGGTTGTATCATGGAATCCTTGGGATGATGCAGTCATTAAGGAATAATTGATTGTGATCCATTTTGTTAGCCCATTCCCATGAAAATAACATCAAAAATCATTTAAGTTAGGGGATTCATGGCTTCTCTATTATTTTAACATGAATTTGTAGAGTTATAAAGTCTTATCCCACTGGATTATAATTAAATTCACATAATAAATATTTGAACTAGATTAAATAATTTGTATCAATTTCCTAGAGATGTTATTGCCTCTTGATTTTCAAGATAGTGTGATATCTATTCTTTTCTTGTTCATAATGTCGTTCTTGATAGAAATTAGTAACGAATGTAATGTAACTATTAATTGTAAATTAATAAGCTAAAGATAAAGGGGCATGGTTACTAAATTTGGTTATTGTTGTTGTGATTTGATGATAATCAAATGGATATAGCTATGCATGTTTAATTTAATTGGTTAGTTCATGATCAAATGAAGAACATGTTCTGTGTTAAAAGATAATGCATTTTAGGGTTCTGGATTACCCACTTTCTTGTAAATGCCATGAACCTTTTTATTTGAATCTGTAAGTGATCATTGTGTATGTAATGTTGAATTTCTTGTTTAGGGTCAAGAGCCCGGTCACTATGTTGTTTGATTCCTTCTACTTGTGATGTGATGTGAGCCTGGGATAGTTTAGCCTTGAAGGTTGTTGTGGTATGTGGTGGTCATGAGGCCCAGTGGTGGTGGTGGTAGTAGTTTATGCCTGGAGTGGATAGATGCATCAGGTTATGAATTTAGGTGTCGGGGAGGACATTGGGGATGTTTGAATGGTTTGAAGTCAGACTTACCTTTTGATATTGAAGTTAGATTCTTGTTGAATATATTTCTTGTTTATTTTCCTTACATTCCACTCCGATTGAGATGCTCTTTCTTACCCTCCTTCCAAAAGTGGAAAAGATGCATGGGGTATTCCATATGCTTTCTGTGTTTAGATTCCCATTGGTTGATGGGTCTACGCTTCTACTATACATGGAAAAGACTCGATGGGTAGTTTGTCTAATCGCTGGGTTGATCCCCTTGGGTTTGTTATCAAAGAATGTTTTCTTAGAATACCTAGATTATGGAAAATGGTAATGTTGTTAAAAAATTAATAAATGATGTTTAACCCATGGTTTTGGAGCTTTCTTGGATGCAATGTTGAGGTTGTGACATGGAGAAGCTGTGAACATGGTTTGGTTATGTCTAGAAGGCATGGAATTTATTGTGATTCTAATGAAATGGAATCTATAAATGATAATGGTTAATTAGTGGTTAAATAATTAATTAATATAAAGTGAAACTATTTAAAATGGATAAGTTGACTTAATGTATCTCTTTAAATGGTTGTGGGTTTATAGGATATCTAGTTTTAGCGATAGCTGTCGGGAGTCCGATAGATGTTAGGTACAGTTGAGTCTATGAATAGGTTATGAACATAGAGTGGTTGTGAAATATATTATATTATGTACTTTTTTTGTTTATATATGCTAATCCACCCTATTGATTAGAAAAATAGACACAATGGGGATTCTAAGACCAAGTGGGTGATTTCCACAACATATCTGTGGGATGATGGATGGATGACTACCCCCTTTAGCTCCACTCTCTTCTCTTGGTAGTTAGTTTTATTGGTATGCACAGCGGTTAGTTTTCCCCATATATGTGTGTAGAGGGTGGTAATGGCCTGTGATTATTCTCACACATATATTTTGGTTATAGTTTCCTATGGACTACTATAGGTGTAACCTGTATAGGCTGTGATAGATTTAGGATCCTTACCTAGTGTATGGGCTTTAAGGGCTTGAGTTTTAATACCCAAAAAATGATACATATTATGGGATATATGGTGGCTCATGGAAAATACCTAGTTACTTTGGTTACATAAACATGGTGGTGTGATGAATGAGGTGCATCTTGATACATGAGTTGCATGTTGTCAGGCTTTTTCCATGTGTCAGTGGGAAAGCCTTGTTAGAGAGAGATGCTTAGGATGTGAAATTTTGGGAAAAAGAGGCACACAAGTGGTGAAGTGGAAGTGGGGTATCCTTTGTATTCTTTATTATATTATATACTATTGTATGTTATACTTGGTGAGAGATTGCATTGTGAATTTGGGAACTTTGTATACTCATTTAGGTTACGAGTTAGATTCACTTGTTGTTCACTATGCTTTAGCATGATTTCATTAATTTTTTACGAGAGGATATAGGTAGGATATAACTTAGTATTATTTTATATTCACCCTATGTTTTATATACTATTTTCTAGGTTAGTTTGATCAGGTTGGAGATTAGGCTGGTTACAACTATTTCGGGGTTTTATAGTAGTTTTTTGGGATTTGTGTTCACTATTGTTTTAATTTATTTTGATAATTGTAGTTTTCCCTTTTAGTTTTAGTAGTCTTTCCATGACAGTACATATGTTTACTTGGGTTTCTTCTTAAATTTAAATTTCAGAAGGAGTTGGTTGTTATTTTTCTTCTCTCTCTCTTTCGAATGTTTTCTCTTAAAGGGTAATGTCTCCCATTTGTGAGTTTGATATACCCACGTTTCTAGTCACCAACCCGGGGCATACTAGAGGTAGGACTCGGAGGGTCATTATCTCTCTTCTCACATTACCAACCTAGGAGGGTTATATTTTGTGGGGAGGGGCCGTGACATAGTGATATTAGAGGTTTGGTTGAGGGATATGATGTATTTTGGATTTAGGCATAGGTGAGGTTCCATGGGTTGGTTGGGAAATGTTATCAGATAATTCAACCAGGAATTTTAAACATGAGAGACTAGATGAGAGAAGAGTACTTAGGGCCCCCTGTGATATGATTCATGGACCTTTAAGTTTATGTGGATACTAAACAAAGTGTTACTGGTTGCTGGGTAGAGACCTAGGAAAGGATCATGCAAAATTCTTCTTTCTGCCTTTTTTTTAAATGGGTAGACCTTGGGATATGTCATACTAAAATGAATAAAAGAAAATAATTAATTAATGATAAAGTTTTTCATATTACAAGTGTAGGGGATCCAACTATTTTTTCGTTGTGGGTATAGCTTTAGGTCGAAGTCCTCATTATGTTCGCACAAAATATGTCCAGCAGGTTTCACTAGAAAATACCCAATGAGTAAAGGTTGATGACGATGAAACTTAGGGAAGTAATCTTCAATAATTTCAGTGCCAAAGTCTACATAAGTATTAGGGCTCTGTTACAGATTCTATCATAGAATACTGGATGGTGGATGTTGAGATATCTTTCATTTCAATCCATTCTTAAAATAAGAATTGGGTATCAAGGGTTGGGGAAATGTTGCATGAAGCAGCAAGGTATTGGTGGTTTTTATTCCTCATTGACTGTGAGGAGTCAGGAGTCTCATGGGATGATTTCCGTGACTAGTTCAGAGTCGAGGTTATTTTATTAAAATTGAAGGTGTTTAGTCACCAGGATCTGCTTACCCTTTGACAGAGGAGATCCATTTTGAGAGAGTTTTGAATCTACTTGAGGAAGCTTTTGTGATATCTTTTGGACCTGTTTCCAAATGAGGAGACCAAGGTGAGGCATTTCAAGGAGGATTTTCATCCATAGATCCAGCTCCAGGTCACCTTGTTTATACCGAATACATATTTTGAGGTGCTGGAAAGGGAAGAGGTCATCGAGAGGATGTTATCCATAACTAGATCATCACAAGAGGTGAGTCATCAGGATTACTCAAGAATAAGAGTTGTGGTTTGGGGTATCTGATTTTTAGGGAAGAAGAGTTTTTTTCGGTCAGGGGTTGTTCTTAGCCCTTAGAATCTTTTTTCTCTAGGGGAATAGGCTCTCATTATTATTCTAAGAGACCAGGAACATTTTTTTATTATGGAGGCCAAGGACATCTGTAGCGAGAGTTCCCAACCTTTCTCAGAAGTTAGCATGCATTAGGTGTTCCACATCAGATCCCTTTGTTGAGGAAGTTCTGGCCAATGTAGTTGTAGAAGATTACAATTGTTTTGGAGTAGTAGAGAGAATATGGGGAAGTTATAGGATACACTGGCATGTTCCACATTCTCATAGATCATAGAGAATCCATGGAGGTGGTTGCTTTCAGGGTTTGGGAGGTTGTGGAGAAGGTCATGGTTAGCTTCATACATTAGTATTGTCAGCGCTAGGATAGAAATACATTATTCAAGGTACCATATGCCTATTTTAAACTTGGGTGCATGCCTAATTTGATTCAGGAGCAACACACTCCATCATACCACCTTCCCATGTCCATGCTTTTGGACTTGAGGAAGAGATGATTCCAATTCCCTTGGTGATGACTATGATAGTTTTATGTTTAACAAACGTATATTAAGTATGTAGAGGTTGTGACCTTGTGATGGGGTTTCACCACTCCTGGGGAGATTTCCTATGTTTTCAAATACAACAATATAATGTCATCCTCAACATGGATTGGTGGTATTTATTGTAGGATATCCTGGATTACTTCAGGAGGAAGGTGGTGTTCCTCGATGCTATTGAAGATCCATTGGTTTTTATTACAAAGAAATACCTTTGGATGGGTAAGAGGCATATTTCTTCCTTGTCATCCTTCATGGCTGAGACGGTGTTGAGTTCGTCAAAGGTTCACCAGTCGCATTTTCCTAGGGTCGTAGGGGAGTACCCTGATGTATTTCAAGATGATTTTCTAGCGTTACCCCCTCCATGGGAGACCAAGATCAGGATCGATCTACTATAAGGTATGTCTCCTATCTTGATGTCCCTATAAAGGATCACACCTTATGAGTTTTGGGATCTACATATATATATCGATGTTCTGTTGTAAAGTGGTTTTGTTTAGTTGAGTGTTTCACCATGGGGTGCAACAGTATTGTTTGTGAAGAAGGTTTATGGCAGTTTGTGGTTTTTTTTTTATCTTTACCAGAAAAAGTGGCAGTGAATAACCATTATCCTATTCCTCAGATTGATGACTTATTTGATCAAATTTGGTGTTCATGTTGGTTCTTGAAGATTGAATTGTAGTCAGGATATCATAAGATACGTGTGAAGGATGAGGATATCATAAAGACTACTTTCTGTTGTCGTCATGGGCATTACAACATCATCATAATGTCATTCGGTGTTGGTAGAAGTGTTGTTTTCCATGAATTTATGGAGACATTACCTCATCAAATAGTGCTTATGGTCTTCACAAATCATAAAATCTTGCGGTGTGTTTTCTATTAGTGTGACCTGAACATGCGATAACATCAGGGGATGGATAACTTACAAGATTATGACTTCGTGATTTCATATACCCCTGGGAATGGAAATTTTGTATCTGAAGAACTGTGTAGGAAGAAACTTTGTGATGTAGTTCATGAAACAATTGATTCCTAGAGAGTAATATAAGAGCTTTTATCACTATATCTAGATATGGGAGAAGTTGGGGCCATAAGTTATCTTTTTCAGATGACGGTGAAGTCATAACTAATGCAGCAAGTGGATGATTCCCTTTTGGTGGATCTCGAGTTGGAGGTCAAGGGAGATCTAATTATTTATGGTGGTGTCCTAGATGGTTGGACTCAGGATGAAAAACACCTGGTGTTGTTTCAGGGAAGATTATTCATTCTTTGGCGATATATGGGATGGTTGTCAGAGAGTTCCATAGTTCTCCCTTGGTGGTATATCATAGAGTGAAAAAGATGTACCGAGATTTGAGGAGGTATTTTGGTGGCCTGGGTTAAAGAATGCAATTGCAGAGTTTGTGTCCTGATTATTGATCTTCCATAAGTTTAAGGTCCTACACTGTGTTCTCGGTATTTTTCTCCATCCATTAGATATTCCTCATTCTAAGTGGGAGGATATCACGATACAATTTGTTACTGGTTTACCTTAAGCTCATGTAGGTTATGACTCTATATGGGTGGTAGTGGATCATTTGATGAAATCATCCGACTTCATAGCAATCAAAGAGTCGAGCTCAATGGAAGTTTTTTTGAGGAAATATATTTTGGTGGTGAGACTCCACAGATTCCCTAGGATGGTAATTTTCAGGTGAGATCCTCATTTTACCTATACAGTGTGGAGAGGTCTCCAACATGTGTTCAGTTCTCAGTAATGACTTAGCACTTCTTTCCATCCATAGATTTATGGTCAGAAAAAATAGACCATCTAAACTCTTGAATACATATTGTGCTCTTGTGTACTAGATTTTGGAGTTTTGTGGATGATGCACTTACCATTGGTAGAGTTCCCAAACAACAATAGTATCCACTCTACCATCGATATGGAGCCATTTAAATCCTTTTATGGTGGACCTTTTCTTCATACATTGTGATGTACTATGGTCAGATAATAAGAAATTATTATCCCAAAACTGGTACAGAGTTTGATAGAGATGTTCTGGGTGATTTGCAAGTGGATGAAGGCTATAAAGGATCATTATAAATCATATTTTGATCATAGGAAGAGACATCTGGAGTTTGAATTTGGGGTTAACATGTTTTTTAAGGTAACTCCCCGTCGTGGGATGTAACGGTTTGGTCGTGAGAGTAATATTTCTCTCCAGTTTTTTGGACCTTTCAAAGTGTTGTCTCGTATTGGATCCACAACATCTCTTACTTCATCGATTGGGGCATGATCAATGTGAATGGTGATGTGAGCTTTTAGGAGTGGCCTATTGAGATCTAGGACCACAAGGAAAAGGTTTTGTATGGGTTTTTTATCCCCTGGTTTGTGTCTTTCGGTGAAATGGTGTCATGGAGGAGAGTTCTTGGGAAGGTGGGTTACAGATACGTGTTTAGTACCCCGAGTAGTTTTATGTTTAGATCTTCTCTTTTAATGTTATTTTTTTGTGATTGTATACCCTTTTCATTTATTATATGTATTTTTATTTTTTCTTATAATGAATTTCTATCTTTTGAGAGGTATCTCCCCCATGATACTGTTTAGGAGATGGTTTTGGCTGTCATGTGGTTTCGTTTTGTTCTTTTTATGAAGTGGTTGAGCTCCTATGATAGAGAGAGCCTTGAGAGGTATCTTGCGGGGGGGATGTTTTGAAAACCCCTTTTTTCATTCCTCTCTAGGTCGGTTTGGGATTCTCAAGGATGAGAATGTTTTGAGAGGTATCTGATGTAATTGATCAAACCTCCCCTATCTATTCCTTTGTGAATATTTGGGGTTTGAGGTGTTCTAGGAGGCCAAGATGACTTTTTTCTAACACATTTCCAATTTTTGAAGTTCTGTGAATAGTGTTTCTAGGATGGTAGGTCATCTATTAGTAGGTCATATATTAGTAGGTCATCTATCGGTAGATCATCCATCGGTAGGTCATCTATCGAAAGGTGTACAATGTTTCTAGAATGGTGAGCCACCTTGGTGAATCGCATCAATGACTCGTATCGGTGAATCACACAAGTGACTCACATCGGTGGGTCACATCAGTGACTCATTTCAATGACTCGTTTCGGTGACATGTGTGAGTGAGTCGTGTCGGCAAATCGTTGATGGATAGTATTTTCAGCATCCTATAGTTTCACCCATTTAAGATTATCTTTGATGTAAACTACATTAAATTCTTTATTTTAAGGTATTTAAGTCCAATTAAAATCCCATAACTCATATCTTAATTTTTATTAAGGGTCGGGATGCCTTTACATGGTCAAACGGCATAGTCTTAACCAGATCTGCATTTAATGGAAAATCTAAACCGCTACTCCATTTAGATTTTCAAAAGGGTTGAGATGCCTTCAACCCTTGTTCTTCCTTCTCCTTTAAATTGGTGTGAGGCACCTAAAACCTTTGTTTCAGAGGAGCTGTGCAATTACAGTGTGGACCTTGGATCATGTTTCCCCTAGAGTTATTCTTATTGCATGTTCACCCCCTGTTTTAGTGCAACCAAGAAGTGTTGATCCATCTTTAATATAAGGTATGATCTAAATCCATTATTCTATGTTACTAGATCATTTTCATCCCATTTCTATTTTCCATGTGATTACATGTGATGACCATGTTGTTAATCGATATTTTTTGGGTTTTGGTTGATGCGGTTGTGTCCTGGCATCCTCGGTTGGATGCATTCATTACGGGAGAGGTGATTGTGATCCATTATATTGGATCATTCTCCTACAAATAATTTAGTAAATCTTTTAAGGTATTGGATTCATGGATTATCTATTCTTTTTTGTCTGTAGTAAAAGAGATAGAATGTTTTATCCCACTATATCACAATAAAATTGACATAATAAATATTTAAACTGGATTAAAGAACTTGTTTCAATTGCATAGCGCTATTATAGCCTCTTGATTTTCTAGATAGTGTGATATCTATTCTTTGATTTTTTAACATGTCATTCTTGATGGAAATTGGTAATGAACATAAATTCATGATTAATTTTAAATTAATTGGCTAAATATAAAGAGGCTTGGTTAAAGAATCTGGTTTTTGTTGTTGTGATTTTATGATAATCAAATGGATACAGTTGTACAGATTTAATTGAATCGATAGAATCAAGATGGAATAGAGAACCTATTTTGTGTTCAAATATAATTCCTTTTTGGTTTATGAATTACCTTCTTTCTTTTAAAGGCCAACATCCTTATACTTTGGAGCTATGAGTTCTCATTATGGGTCGAAGGTGGAATTCCTTGTTTAAGGCCAAGATCCTAGTTGCTATGTTGTTTGGTTCCAACTTCTTGTGATGTGATGTGAGCCTAGGATCGATGAGCCTAGAAGGGTGTTGTGGTATGTGGGGGTAGAGAGGCACAGTGGTGGTGGTGGTATCATTTAACACTAAGAGTGGCGAGATGCATGGGGTTATGCATGTAGGTGGTGGGGAGGACATCGGGGGTGATGGAATGGGTTGAAGTTGGGCTTACCCATTGATATGAATGTTGGATTTATGTTGAATCTATTTCTTGTCTATCTACTTTAATTTCCAAACTACTTGAGGTAGATGGTATTTCTTACCCTCCTTCCAAAAGAGATGAAGACACGTGGGTTATTACACATGATTTCCATGTTTAGCTTCTCAAGGATGGATGGGTCTACACTCCTTCTATAAGTGGAAAAGACTTTATGGGAAGTTCATCTACACACCATGTTGATCCCCTTATGTTTGGTAGCTTATAAAGATTTCAAAGAATAGATGGATTTTGGAACATTCTAATTTTTTCATATAAATGAATAAATGATGTTTAACCCATGGGGTTGGAACTTGCTGGGATGCAATGTTGAGGGTGTGACTTTGAGAAGTTGTGGACTAGGTTTGGCTATGCCTAGAGGGAATGGAACATTGTTGTGATGCTAATTAAATGTAATGTGGAACTGATAATGGTTAATTAATGGACAAAGAATTATTTAACGTAAATTGAAAATAATTAAAAGTGATAAGATGACTTAATGTATCTCTTTAAATGGTTCTTTTCTTATTGGATATCTAGTCTTAGTGATGGAAATCGGGAGTCTAAGATACATTATCTAAAGATGACTTTAAGAATATTTTATGATCATAATGTGGTGTTGGACTATATTATATTCTGTACTTTATTTTTTTCTATATTCTACTCCACCCTTTCGATTAGGGAAACTGACACCCTAGGGATTCTGATCCTTGGGGGGTGTTTTCCCCAACATCCCAGTGCGAGGACAGATGGATGAAAACCCCCTTTGGCCCCACTCTATTCTCTTGGTAGTTACTTGTGATGGTATACAAGATGATTATTTTCCCCCATATATGTGTGTGGAGGGTTATACTTGCTTTGGGTTATTCGCACACATATATTCTGTATATAGTTTCTTATGGACTACTATAGGTGTAAGGTGTATAGGTTGTGATGGCATGAGGATCCTTACTAAGTTTATGGGTGGTAATGGATTCAGATATAATACCTATCCTATGACACATGTTATAAGAGCTATGGTAGATCTAGGAAACAACATGGTTACTTTGGTAATGTGGATGTGGTGGTGTAATGAACGAGGTGTATGTTGACGCATGAGGTGCGTGTTTTGGTGCTTTTCCCTGATGTCTACGGGCAAGCATTTTTGGAGAGATATGCTCAGGGCGTGTGATGTTGGGTAAAAGAGATAAACCAGGGGGAATTGGTATTGGGATAACCTTGATATTCTTTATTATCTTTTATTCTCCCATATGTGATACTTGGTGAGAGTATCCATGGTGAGGTAGGGGTGTTAGTATACTTGTTTTGGTGACAAGTTAGTTTCACTTGTTGTTCACTCTTACATAGCATGTGTTCTTTACTTTTTCATGAGAGGATCTAGGGAGGATCTTATTGAGTATATTTTTATACTCACCCTATGTCATATAAATTATTTTTCAGGTTAGATGGAGGAGGTTGGAGATTAGGTTGGTTACTACTAGTTCTGGATTTTTCAAGAGTTGTTCAGGCTTCTTGGTCACTGTTGTTTAACATTATTTTAGTACATTCAGTTTTAGTAGTCTTTTATAAAATTTCATATGTGTACTTGAGTTTTTTTTTTATATTTTATTCTGAGGAGGAGTTGTTTGGGGTATGTATTGTCTCTCTCTTCCTATTCAATAAACAAATATTCAGGTGTCTGATATTCTTCTGAGATCTCTATTCGGAAAGTAATTTCACTTGAATAATTCAGTGTTTCACCTTTTCTGCTTAAATAAAATTCAACTCTAATAAAATGGTCTAAGAAATTAATTATAGGAGACTAAGAAAAGAAAGAGATGGATACTTTAAAAATTTCCCATATTTCATGGATTTCAAAACTCTAAAAATATATTACATTTAAACTTAAACATTTACTTCTTCAAACCATAAAATATTTGTCCAAGATTTACACAAAAATGAATATCAAGTATGACCACATAAAATTTTCACATAAATTATTCTCCATAAGTATATTTCTCGAAATTATTATCTTTTCTTCTGTATGGTGAAAATTATTCAACTCATTATGATGAAACTTACTTGGATTCATATTCCTCTACTTATTAGGATATTCCTTTCTTTCTCGGCTCATTATGATATCTATTCCTTTCTTAGCTCATTAAAATCTTCCTTTATTTCTCAATTCATTATGATCGACATTTCTTTCTCATCTTGTTACTATTTCTATTTATTTATCAACTCATTATGATGGAATTCTAATTATGATTGAAATACCATTACAATAATTTTTTGTTAATGATGGAAAATATTCAATGATGAGTCCACTTACAGACATTGAACATCATCAAACTTCATCAGTTTCATTAATTCTTATTATTTATTAATGATTATGTATTTGAGGTATATTTAATAATTATGGAATTTCTATTATGATGGATTCCTCCTTACGATCAAGTGTATATGACGATATCTCCACTCAATAACATTGAAAAGTCTCAAACCTCTTCAAATACTACCCAATAAAAAATGTTTTCTTGATTTCTGGAACCAATACAACCATTAAGATTCCTCAATTTCATCAAAATATTTTATCATGATAGTTTTCATCATTTGTTATAAATCATGAGTAGCATAGGATCATCTGATTTATATTAGAAATTATTATAACATTCTGACTCCTAAAATAAAATTCTTCAATAAACCTTTTCTCTATCATTATGACTTCTTCAATAAGAAACATATTTCTTTATAAATAAGAAACTTATTTATTTCTCTTTTTATAAAAAATTAATGGTTACAAAAAAAATAATTTATACCTTTTATTCATTTGGATCTGATGATTAGAATATGATGGTAATGATTTTTATACTATGGGTGTGAGCTTCTCAATCTAAAAACATGATTCCGTAAACATGTATTCGAAAAAAAACATTCTTAATTTAAAAAAAAAAATCACACTTAATGTTTGTGTTTGAAAATTCATAAACATTCAAACATCATAAAATACTCGTTATGATACACTGGGTCCTATTTCTAATTAACAGAAATATTATTAATCAAAAAAATTTATTGTCAAAGAATACAAAAATATTTTAAAAAAAATTCATCAAAATTTTTTCACATGGAAAATTATGGGATAGTTTAAAATATATTTTTTGAACATACACAATAATTATAGATATGAGTTATAATCAGGTTACCCTTTTATTTAACTTGGTAAAATTCAGCATACCATATAGTGTTTTCCAATAGAAATGACTATTAGACTGTTGACTATGTATTGTTTGACCATCCACATTCTTTATCATAATGATTTATTATAATGTTATTTATTTTGTTGTCATGGGGAAAAATATTTACATTGTCGATGATTATTGATTGGAAATAAAGGCAGATCTTGAATTGAAATTTTGTATCATTCATTATAAAAATTACTACTTTTTATGGAAAAAGTAGTCCCTTAGTGAATAGTATGAAATTTCTTGTTGAATCATGTAGTGAATGTATTGGGATTAAAAAAGTGATAGGTGGAGCCTAAAATTATATATCCACACGATGTAATGAATGGTTTCGTGATAAAAATAAGTTTGGATTTTTCTGTATACCCCTACCAATAAAACATTATTGAAAATGATAAAGGCCTTGAAAGAAATTTTTTATGTTTGATATTATGCATTTCATTAGTATCATTTTAGAGTTTTTTATATCCTTGTTTTCTTTTATTGTTAATTATAATTAATGTTGTTAGTTTCGAGTTGGATATGGATTAATGATTTTTAGTTATTCCTTTCATAGTCTTAATAACATGTTTATTCCATGATTGGTTCTGTTATTTGTTTACATACTGAGTGTTTGAGAAACAAATTTATTATGTTTACATTGCAAAGTTTGTTCAAAACATTTCTACAAGTTACATGTTTATATGGATACCATGTGTGAAATATTTTATGGGTTATGTTTAAGATTTATCAGGAATTAAGTATTTTTTATAAAGTATAGAAAAAAATTCCATTAGTTGTGAAATACTTGGGGTTTATTAGTTTAAAATGTGTCATAATTATCTAAATCCCTAAACCAAAATGAAAACTTTTGGCATAAGAGATTATATAGTAATTGTTGATTTTATATGTAAGGATGTTTATGTATATGTTTTTCAAGAAGGTATAATAATTGACAATGTAACACATGTCTTTATGGAACCAGAGTTTAGAGCGTGAATCTGGGGTGTCATAATCAGAAAATAATGGGTATACTCCCAAAAAAGACATCATCGTATATTAAAATTAGAAATATCATATAATTAAAAATACATCACACTTTATTTTAAAATGAACCAAGAACCCCTAAAAAATAGGGTTATAATAATATAAGTAATTTATTTATAAATATAAAATTTATTTATTGATAATTAAAATGATATAATCTCCAAACATCTTCATAACCTCCTAAAACCAGAAAAATAACATACTAAGCTAAGATAGACTAGAGAAGGAATTCACAAACAAAATAAATGAAAAATAATCATTCCAAACACTAAAGGATATACATTAAAATCATATACTGATGATAATGTATACATTTCAAATAATATTCCTTACTATAATAAGAACATCAAAAAAAATTAATTTTTTATTTGAAACATTATATCATTCCCATTAAATATATTAAATTATTACAATTGAAATTATTGTTGTACCCTTTGTGAGATAGTTGTTTTAATAATTAAAATTCATGCCAATATACAAATCCTATAAATTCATATATCAAATAATAACTAATGTTAATCATGTCAATGAATATTTATAAGTGAATAAATTACATCATATGGTATAATGCATTTTAATACGTCAATAATATATGTATATTTGTGGTTAAATATATTTAAAATTTTATATTTAAATGTATTTATGAATTTCACTTAATCCGATACTGTTATTTATCAGACAGACACTTTGTAAGTTTTTCAGAGTCCCTGACACAAATTGGTTTGATGAGTCTCTGATGGCTGACTCCCTAATAAGGAGTCATGAATCAAAGAAGTCACTAATCGAAGAAGAAACTAATATTCGACTCACCAATAGAACAAACGTCGGGTCGATCAACAAGTCACTCATGATTGGTCACATATATAGTTAAAGTGACTCACTAATGAGAGACTCACCGACGAGTGACTCACTGATGAGAGACTCACCATTGGACGACACATAGATAGTTCAAAATGAGTCATCGATGACGACTCACTGAAGCCTGAATAGACTGATAGCACAAACGACTCAACAATTCCCAGATTCACTGATACTGATGAACACGGCTCCCAGATACAGAGAGTCACTTATGCTAATATACCGATGCTGAGAGACCGATGCTAAAAGACCGATGCTGACAGAACATTGCTGATAGATTTATGTCGATGACCCACAGATACTTATGACTCACTGATAGTCATAGAAATTGTTTTTAATTTATTAATTGAAATTTATACCTAACAGTCTTATTTAGACAAATTGATGTTTCTCACATTATTTAATGTTGTTTTTAGGTTATTTAGGAGACAGTGCGAGGTACATGCATGTGGGGAGATCTTCGTATCTATCAGAACTCAAAGTATAAAATATTCACAAACTAAATCATTAGACATAAGAAGAAATTGCTTAAAATTAGCAAGATAAAAAAAATGGAGATCTCATGAAACTCTCGAATATACTTCCAAACCCCAAGAACTCATAAGGAAGAACATAAGGGGAGATCAAGAATTCATGAAAAATCTTTCTGACCTGAACTGAACATCTTACCAACAATAAGCTAAACATTTCATTCTCCGGGAATCCAGACCACAGAGGCTACAACACTCTGTTATGGAGTCAACATCCAGAGTAGAACTAAAACTTAAAATCCACTACATAAAATGAGTCTATAGATTCAATTCATAACACATAGATACTTGTAAACATTTCTCATCATCCTAAGCTCTATTTTGTTCTTTTATGTAAATTTCTGAGTTAGGTGACTATTTTTCTATTACACACCCCGGACTCCTATGAATAACTAGAGGACACCTAATATCTTCAAACTCACTCCCTATTTATCCTTTTATATCCTACGTAGAACTGTGGAAGAGTTTATGTATGACCTGTTTTTTATTTTCCTATGAAGAACTGTGGTAGATGTTATGTGTGACCTGGAATGTCGTGTCTGCTATTGTGAACCCTGATCCAACATTTGGATCAAAACTTCTTTAGTAATTTAAACTACTTGGTGGTATATGATCACCAATTGGAGAGGACTACGTCTCATCTTAAGACTGAACCTCTGGTTTTAATATCCACTGTATTTTTACCTTTTCTTTTTTAATTTATTTTTATTACATATTTTTTAAAACTAAATTGAACTTTTATTGTTAGTTTAGAAAGTTTTTATAATTGTTTTGAACTAGAAGGTTAGTATCAAAAGTTGAATTAATATTTTAGATTGGTATATGTGAGAAATAATAAATCTTTTGAGAAAGTAACTGAACATTCCGGACTCTAATAAATTAACTAAAACTGACTTAGATCATATTTTTAATTTGGGGAAATATTTTAGTATAAAATTCATAACATAAATTTTTATAGATAATCAATTCACCCTCATTTTGAGTACACTACTCTGACCAAAATTTGGTATCAGGGGGTTTGGAATATTAAGTTTTCAAAGATTTTCCAAACTTTAGTAACTGTAATTTTATTTGAATTTCAAAGATCTATATTTTTTCAATATTAAAGTTTTATCTCTTTAAAATATTGTTCAATAATTTTATTATGGATAATAGAAATGAAGGTGATGCTACCATAAAACCTCCATTATTTAATGGAAAAAATTACGGCCAGTGAAAAATTAAAATGAAAATTCATTTAGAGAGTATGGGTTTTGAAATTTGGTCACAATTGTATATGACTATAAGATCTCGCTACTACTGGAATACTTGGGATAACCCAACTAAGACTACTTTAAAAATAATTTTAAATTCCTGAATGCCTTATACTACACTTTATGAGATGAGGAATTTAAAAAAAATTATGCATTTAAAACAACCCAGGAAATTTTGGATACTTTTTCTTATTCACTTGAACGAAATTATTGTGTAAAGGAAATGAGACTTAACACATATACTATTAAATATGATAATTTTAATATGAATCCTAATGAGCCTATTTTTGATATTTATTTCATGTTTAGTGAAATATTTAACACTATGATCTCCTTGGGAAGAGGTGTTACTACCAATGAACAAATCAAAAGAACTCTCAGATTCTTACCTGATAGATGGTGAGGAACATATGTCTCTATTGGAAAATCATGTGAAATCAGCAAATTACCTGTAAAAGAACTCATTGGAAAACAGATGATGTGTGAAGAAGATTTGAAAGTCAAAAAAGAATAATAGGATGGACCTAAGAGAAATTATATAGCCTTCAAGACTACTACCTCTAAGAATAAGGAAAAATAGAAGGTTCAAGACTCTCTTGAAAGCTCTCTAAATGATGACTCAACATCATATTGTGATGAAGAGATTTCTCAGCTGGATAATAGATTTAGAAAATTTTACAAAAATAAAAAGATCTTAAGGATAGCGTACATTAAAGGAAAATATGGTAATAAGGGAAACTAGAAAACATACTGAAAAAGAAATGACAAATCAGAGGATATTGTCTGCTATGAATTCAAGAGGATATTTTATTTTAAATCTGACTATCCAATGTAAAAATACAAAAAGAAGAATGAAAAAAATGATAAGAAGTATAAAAATGCTATGAAGGCCATCTTAAGTTCCTCTAAGGATATATCCAGTGAATCGTCATCATCTCTTGATGAGAAACACAACATGGAAAATATGTGTTTTATTAAAAACACATATGTGGTAACCTTAGACTCTATTTCACTCAATTCTTATTATTCTAAAAATGAAATTGTGTCTGAGAATATGAAAAATGATGCACTATTTTGATACTGTAACATGATGTAAGAGACCCATAATGAACTAAAAGATAAGTATAAATCATTAAAGAAACTACATGCTCTTACTGTAACTTTTAAGTCTGAACTTACTACGAAAAAGGAAAAGTTTTCTAAGATGCTCAGTGGAAACAATGAGTTAAAAATGTCTAATGAGAAATTGAAGAAAGATATTGAAAATTTTACCAATGGGAAAAACTATCTTACTCAAATTATTGGTAAACATATAACTCATAAGGATAATTTTGTTATAGGATATCATCCTGGAAAAATAAATTTATCAAAAACATATTTTATGTCAAAATGTAGAAAATATACATCTTTGCCCAAAAATTACGATTTTATAGCAAGTTCCAGTTCAACAAAAACTTTTACTACTTCAAGTTTTTCTGGAAAAAATAAACTTTATTTTTCTAATAATTTACATTATAAATACAGGAAATCCATAAGACAGTTGTGTGTTCCTAAAGCATTAACTACTAATGTTTCCGGACCTATAAAAATATGGGTACCAAAATTGTTTCTTGGATGAATTTTTTTGTAGATAAACTACCTAAAGAGTTCCATAGAAAAATTTGGTACTTGTAAAGTGGAAGTTCTATAAACATGACAAGATACTACTCAATCTTTAAGAATATCATCAAGATTGATAGAGGACATGTCAAATTTGGTCACAATGGTAAAGGAAAGATCATCAACATATGATAGATTGGTAACACTAACTCTTTTCCAATTTATAAATTACTTGATGTTGATGGATTAATGTATAACTTACTTATAAAATATCAACTATGTGATGATGTATTTAATGTCAAATTTAAAAATGATTCATTCTATGTTTTTTTTGAAAAATAACTTAGTATTTACTACTCTTATAAATGATAATTTATATGCTATAAATTTAGACACACTAACAACACATAATGTTTCTTATCTAAGTGAATTTCACAAAGAGTCCTAGCTCTCAAACAGAATACTAGGAAATTTTAATATACACTCCCTTAAGAAATTGAGCAGAAAATGTTTATTTAAATACCTACCCAAACAAGAGTTTCTGGACAATAGAGTGTGAAACCCCTATGAAAAGGGAAAGAAACAAAAAAAATTCAAACCAATGAAAGAAGTTACAACTTATAAACCTATCGATTTGGTTCACATGGACTTTTTTGGACCATCTAGAGTTTCAAGTCTCAACGGGAAGCATTGTGTTTATGTTCTTATAGATGACTTCTCTATGTATGCATGGACATTTTTCTTAGCTCAAAAAAGTGAATTTTTCTCATGTTATGAAATATTATATGACTGTAGAAAATATCTTTGGATTTAAAATTAAATCCCTAATAAGTGATATTGACTATGAGTTTGAAAATCAAGACTTTGAATCTTTTTTTTTCAAAAAAGGTCAATACACACAATTTCTCTGCTCCTAGGATACCTCTACAGAATGGTGTATTAAAAATAATAAATAGAACCATATAATAAATTTCCTAAACTAAGCTCAATTAATTTCAACTACCAAAATATTTATGGGATGAATCTGTTAACACATCTTGTTACATAATAAATAGATTCTTAATCAGACCTACCCTTAATAAAACTCCTTATGATTTATGGAATAATATGAAACCCAAGGTAAATTATTTTAATGTTTTTGGATGTAAAGTTTATATTCTTTACACTAAAGATAATCTAGATAAATTTTCCTCTAAAAGTGATGATGGAATATTCCTTGGATATTCAAGATCAATAAAATATTAGAGATTCTTTAATAAGAGAACCAAATGTGTGGAGAAATATGTACATGTCAATTTTTATGAAATAGATACATATGAAACTAAGACCTCACTAGGAAATCTAGAAGATGACATGTCAAATCTATACATTAATATTAAACCTTAAAATCATCCTATAAAGGAATTTTTTAAAACCACTAATTTTTGAAATTCTCGAGAATCTAGCCATAATGAACAAGAACCAAGAGATGAACCTAATGAAACTGGACCTACTTTTACTAGAACAACTAGGACCCTTAAAACCATCCCTTATATGATGTTATTGCATATTTAGATAGAGGAACATAAACTAGAGATTCTTTGAGAAATCAGGTTTAACATCAGGCATTCTTGTAACAATTTTAACCTCAAAATATCAATGATGCAATCAATGATGAATTTTGGGTAGTGGGTATGTAAGAAGAGATTAATCAGTTTGAGAGAAATAAAGTATGGAATCTCACTGATATACCAAAATATTTGTCGACCATAATAACTAAATGGGTGTTTAGTAATAAAGTAGATAAATTTGGAATCATAGTTAGAAGCAAAGACAGATTGGTTGCAGAAGGATATAATCAAGAAGAGGGAATTGATTACGAAGAGACCATTGCACTAGTATCTAGGCTTCAAGCCAATAAAATCTTTCTTGTCTATGCAGCACACTTGTATTTCATACTTTATCACATGAATTTCAAAAGTTCATTATTAAATGGTTATATAATTGATGATTTTTTTGTTAAAAAACCACCAGGTTTTACAAATCCACATTTTCCAAATCATGTTTTAAAATTAACTAAAGCTTTATATGGATTGAAACAAGATCCAAGATCATGGAATGGTGGGTTAATTAACTATCTTATTTCTAAAAGTTTTATAAAAGGAGTTATAGATCCAAATTTATTTATAAAAATAATTTCTAAAGATTTTTTAAACCCCCAAATATATATTGAAGATATTATGTTTGGATCTTCTAAAAATTATTTATGGAGTTATTTTTCAAAAATGAGGCAATGTGAATTTGAAATGAGTTTGATGGGTGAAATTAAATATTTTATTAGATTTTAAATACTTCAAAATAAATAATTTATTGTTATAAATAAAAGTAAATATACTAAATATATTTTGAAAATATTAGGATTTTATAGTATTAATAATAGTGAATCACCTATAAGTTCTACATTTAAGCTACATCTTAATGAAAATGGAAAATCTGTTGATCATAAAACTTACAAAAGAATGATTGTGAGTTTGTTTACATAAATTCAAGTAGTCTATACATTGTGATTAGTATGTGTATGTGTGAAGGATTTCAAGAAAACCAAAAAGTGTCACATTTAAATGCGGTTATAATTGTTTTCAAATACCTCAAGTATAAAAGTAACTAAGTATTGTTCTACCCAAATGGAAAACCTTTTGATTTAGTTAGTTATTTTGATGCTAAAATTGGTGGATGTAAGTTAGAATGAAAAATCACCTCTTGAAGATGCCACTTTTTTTAAAGGTTTCTAATATCATGGTGAATTAAAATGAAAAATTCGATTGCGCTATCAATAGCTGTAGTAGAGTACATTGCTACTAGTAGTTACTATGTGAAAATTTTGTGGATAAATCACACGTTATTTGAATATGGATTTCAATTAAAATATATACCCTTATATTGTGACAATACAATGGCTATTAACATTTCTAAAAATCCAATTTCTAATTCTACAACAAAACATATTGGTGTAAGAAATCTCTTTTTGAGATACCATTTTCAAAAAGGTGATATAACTTTGGACTTTATTGGGACATAGCATCAACTGGTTGATATACTCACCAAACCCTTAAAATCTAAGAGAATGTGCTATATCAGACATGAACTAGGAATGATAAATCTATAAATATTGTCCAATATTATCCCCTTAAAAATCCATGTTGATCAATGAAATTGATCAGGTGAAACTGATCTTATGAAACTGATCAGGTGAAACCCATCAGTGAAACCAATCAGTGAAACCAATCAGTGAAACTAATCTTGTGAAAGCGATCACATGAGACCATTCACGTGAAGCAGCTCAGATTAAGATGATCGAGTGTGATCGATACTGTTAGTATAAAACAGATAAGAATAGGGACTTTATGGTAAATATATATATCAATCTATCTTAAATAAAATCACAGAGTTCCATGTTTTTCTATTTTCTATTATTCATTTTTCTATTTTAAAAAGTAAAATCCCTAAAAGATAAAATTAATTTGATCCACACTAATTCTACCCTTAAACACTCTACCCTCACAACCATTGACCTTTCGACTACCTCTTTGATCCTAAAACTTCATAATGGTTAGAACCAAGCAAGCAGTGGAAGGACTAAGTGAATCAATAGTGGCCAAGAATCAGAATGGAAAATATCATAGTGAAGAATGTTTTGTGAAGCCAGGATAGGGAAGCTGTGTCGTAACTACTGAGAATAAACTATCTGTGTAGAGGCTACTGTCGAAAAAGACTCTCTTGGTGAGATTGTTGGAATCTCAAGGGTGGATCAGCTTGTTTTCCAACAATGAGAGACCATTTTATCCCCATCCGGTACATGAGTTTTATCTGAACTTAAATGTGTATTTGGAAGGAGATTATGAGGATAATATGAAGTTAGTGGTGAAGGGAAATAAAATTTCATTTTTCTTCAATGGAATTGGCTGAATGCTTCGAAATTCCACATGAGGGAATATATGCTGACAATCAATGTAATGTTCCTCCAAAATCGGATATATTTTCATATGAAAATTCTCTAAATAATTTGAATGGAAATGAGGAATTTAAGAGAGATGTAGCCACAAAATTTGATGGAGATTCCATATTTATTTTCAAGTTCATTCAACATCAAATCCGCCCAATGAAAGAAGTTTTTTCTGTTTTTAAGTATCAGGATGTGTTCCTGATTAATATTTTGAAGAATGAGTTAAAAGTAAACTTATGTAGATACCTTACGTAATATATTTCTAATATGATCAAACCCTCCAAAAAAGAAACATTTTTACACTACCCAAGGATGATCTCTTCAATACTCAAGAAGATAGGTTGTGTGGAAGTTGGAGATGAAGTTATTACATCTTTCAGAGGTTTCTTCAATCACAAAGACATTTTCAAAAGGATGAAGATCTGGTAGAACCTATGGAAGAGGATGTGGGTAGCAGATGAAAACAAAAATGAGTATTCCAATCCTATAGATCATCCTACCAGACCAATGGATTAAGTTGGTCCTGGTCCTAAACCTGGTGAGAAGGTGGTTTATTTAAAAGAAGAGGGAGTATAGCCTGAGCTTCCAAGGGAAGAGTTGTCTCCCACAGATGATAGAAGTGACCCAAATATTGCTGAGAGCCTAAAAGATATGTCATATGGGTCTGTTAGTCAACTACTAGATTTACCCTCTTGATAACTTTTGTTAGGTGATGAATAAGATTAAGAGACTAAAGTCTCTGAAGTGGAAGGAAATGTAATAAAAAATGATCATGATGATGATGGTGATGAAGGTGATCATGTGAGTGGCTCACTAAAATACAACCAAGACCAAGCTTTTTCAGGTGAGGAATCGATACATAGAGCTGATTATGGGGCTAATAGACTAGAGGATGTTGATCCTATTGGATATAATGTCATTGGTCATGTTGTTGGAGATGATGGAAATGAGGACAGACTAGAACACCCAAATAATGATCAAGGCATCATTCAAGATATTAATGTTATTGTGCCAGGAGGTCAAGAGGAAGAGTATTAAGCTCATAATTCACCTATGCCTAAGATTTATGGAGAGACTCAAGTGGATGGAGTGGCTTGAGTTCAAGAAAAACCTGAAACTCAGTTAGTAAAGGTGCCTTAGAATGTTATTATTGTTGGAGGACAAGAAGAAGTTGATGATGAAGCTGAAGATGATGGATAGCCTCAAGGAAGGAGGGTAAGGATTTAAATAGTGGAGCCTATAGATTAGACCTTTTCTGGTGAGTGGAATATAAATCTAGGTAATATATTATTTGGGTTGGATTATGACTTAGATGAGGGGATGGAAGCTCCTCCTCCTCCTTCTCCACAAGCTGAAGTGGAACATTTTGCTCCAACTTCACCTATAGTACCTCCTACTAATGATCTTTTTTCCCTTGCAATTCCTAGTGTCTATGTCGCCAAGGATGATCCAGAATATTTCAATGATGATATATGTGAGTTAGTGAGATATTCCATTGGAGTCAGAAATGAATCTTCCACTTCCATGAGTCTTTCATAGCCCGAAGCTGGTAAGATTGCAAGAATGGTGATTTAGAAGATTTATTCTAACCTAATAACTATAGTCAAGACTATTATTAGACATAATACAATGCTGAGAGAAGAAGTTAAGATGATGGGAAATGAATTGGAATCTCTAACCACTTATTTCAATAAAACACTTAGTGGTGTTATGGAGGTTCTTAAAAACCTAGTTAGACATGTACTAAGTGTAGATTTGAATAAGTTAAAGGAGGATCTTGGGAAGATGATTTCTAGTGCCTCTAGTTCTAAATGTAGCAGGCCTACTACTGCTGATTTGAAGTTCCTCGGGATTGGGATGAGGGGAGAACTCAAGGGAATTTAGAGTGACTCTGATAAAGAAGCTCTTTCCAAAGTACTCAAGAACACTGACCTTGTATACAACATGGTTAGATAGTATACCAATGAAGCATCTTTAACTAAGAAGGAAATCAGTGAAAAAGTGGACAAGTATTTCTCAAAATTCTACACCATGTATGATTTGATTAACAACTTTATGTACTTGGCTAAGAATCTCAAAACCCCTCTAGTGAGAGAATCCTTAAAGAGGCAAGTGGGTTAGTTGAAGGAGTTTACAGCTACTTTTGAAAATTTTATGGGAAACTGGGAGGATTTAAAAAAGGATAGGCAATATAGAGGTGAAATCATAAATTATTTTACTAAGCTTTTGTATCCATACATGCATGTGCAAGATGAATCTATAGTGGTACCATCAGCTGCTTCCATTGGACCTAGATCTCTACCTCCTACTCAGATTTTAGTACTTCAAGCCTTATCTCGGACCAGGTTAGTAATTCAATAGCAACCTTAGAGTCATGTTCTATCAGAATGAAGACTAAGCATTTCAGAAAATGTTCCTACCATTGTTGCTTTACCTTGGATAACTATTATATCATCCCTTCCAACCTCCACCACACCACCTACTACTCACCTTATATTCACCCTTTAGTCAAAGGAAATTCTCCTCACAATCCCACAACATATCTATAGATCATCTATTTGATAGGGTTTTTTACTTTTCTTTTGATAGTTGTATTTTTATTATTGTACTCTTAGTACTTTAATGAATATCAATTTTTTCCTTCACTATTTTTCCAATTTTATTTTTTTTATTTTTATTAATTCTCAATTTTTCATTTAAACTTCTTTTAATCACAAAAGTAGGAGAATGATATGGATGGAATATATTCCTAATCTTAGGGGTGGAACTCTCGCATAGTAATGATGGAATGTAACTAACAAACACTATATTTATTTCCCACCTCTGATAAAACTCTCTAAGGCGGATCATGAAAGTAATCTGATAAAACTATCTTAGAAAAACATTCTATACATATCCTATAATAAAATAATTGTGGGGGAGCTTAAAATTAATGACTACAATGATATTAAGAATTCACATTCACTACTTGTATGCTCAGTCAAGTAAATTTTTTATTCCTTAACATCTTGTATAACTCATTAATTCCATGATTTTTGATTATCCAAAAGGGACATATTATTGGGAAATTTTTGAGATAGTTATTTTAACAATCACAAATCATTATAATCAAAAAATCTTATAAATTCATATATCAAATTAAAAATAATGTTAATCGTGTCAATGAAAATTTATAAGTTAATAAATTATGTTAAATGGTATAATTTATTTCAATAAGTCAATAATTTATGGATATTTGTGTTTTCATTTATTTAAAAATTTATGTTTACATGTATTTATGAATTTTACTTAATCTGATATTTTTTTGTATAATATAGACACTTTTTATGTTTTTTAGAGTCATGGACATAGATCAGTTTGAGGAGTCACTAATAGCTGACTCACAGATAAGGAGTCCCCAATTATATAAGTCATTGATTGAAGAAGACACAGATGTTGGACTCACTGATAGAACAAATGTCACAACGATGAACAAGTCACTGATGATCGGTCACACCAATAGTCAGTGACACACCAATGAACAACTCACCGATGAGCGACTCACCGATGAGCGACTCTCGATGGGTGACACATTGATAGTTCAAAATGAGTCATCGATGATGACTCACTGATTCCCGGATAGACCGATAGCCCAAATGACTCACTGATGCCCAGAGTCACCGATACAAATGGACATGACTCACTGATATAGAGAGTCATTGATGTTGACAGTACAATTTTGACAGATCGGTGCTAATAGACTGATGTAAATAGACCGGTGCCAATGAATCACCAATACCTATGACTCACCAATAGTAATAGTAAATGTTTTTAATTTATTAATTTAAATTTATATCTAACCTCCATATTTAGACAAATTGATTTTTCTGAAATTATTTAATGTTGTCTGTAGGATATTAAGGGGAGAGTACGAGGTACATGCATGTTGGGAGGTCTTCTTGTTTTCTAGACCTCAAAGTACAAAATAATCACAAGTTGGATCATTAGACATATGAGGAAGGTGTTAAAAACTAGAAAGATAATAAAACTAAGATCTACACCAACTCTCAAATATATTTCCAAAACCTATGAACTCAAAAGGAAGAACATACGGGGAGATCAAGAAGTGAAGGAAAAGTATGCTGACCTGACCTGAACATCTTACCAACAAGAAGCTAAACTTCTCATTCTCTTGGAAGCCAGACCACAGAGGCTATGAAACTCTATTTTGGAGTCAACTTCCGGATTAGGACACAAACTTCATCTCCACTACATCAAACGAGTCTATATCTTCACTGTATAGCACACAGATACTTCTAAACCTTTCTCAACATCATTATCTTCGTTTTGTTATTTTATATACAATTCTGAGCAGTGTGTGTATCTATCTGTTACACCTACTGACTCCTGTGCGTATCTGGAGGAAACCTAATATCCCCAAACACACTCTCTATTTATCCATTTGTATCCCATGTAGAATAGTGGAATATTTAATGTGAGAACAATTTTCTTTTTTCGCAATAAGAATCATGGTGGAGGTCATGTGTGACCTGGACAACCTTGAATGCTATTGTGAACCCTGGTTTAGGGTGTCGGTCAAAACATGTTTATTAATTTAAACTACTTAGTGGAAAGTGATCACCAAGTGGAGAGGACTAAGTCTCAGGTTGATACTGAACCTCTTGTTTTAATACCCATATTATTGTTACCTTTTTGTTTTCACTCTATTTTTATCACATATTTTTTTAAAACTTAATTGAACATTGATAGTTAGTTTAGAAAGTTTTTATAACTATTTTGAACTAGTAGTTTAGTTTCAAATGTCGTATTAATATTTTAGATTTGTATTGCTGATAACTAATAAATCTTTTGAGAAAGTAACTGAACATTCAGGACTCTTATAAATTCACTACAAACTGACATAGATCATATTTTTAATTGGGGGAAATATTTAATTAGAAAATTTATAACATAAATTTGTATAGATACTCAATTCACCCCCTCCTGAGTACTATACTCCAACCAACAACTATTATAACACAAACATTTCAATGGAATAAAAATTCCACAATCACATTCTTTAAACATTTAAATTCAAACTTTTTTAAAGTCATGGATTTCCAAAATGATGTCAACAAAAAAATTTATTTAGAGAAAATTTTAATTTAATATCTAAATATCAATAATTTAGAACAATAATTTGGAATAAATCACTATGTAACCATTTATATATAGAAATATATATTTACACAACCATTTAATTAAGAATTATATGAAATAAATCGACACATATTCCATAAAAATAAAAATATCGGGAATATTTATGAATTTTTCAATTAATAATCAATTAAATGAAATCATTCCAAATCTCTTTAAAATGGAAAACTATAACAAATTCATTGAGTTCCTACTAAAACGTGGTAAAAAGGGTTAATTTTGATCTTAAATTAATCCTAAAAATATATTAAATAATTATGGGGAAAAGGTTAAAATAAAAACACATGTGATATTAAATAATTGAAGATTAATAATTTTGATTTCTAATTTACAACACATGTACCCAAACCATGAAACCCTAGTAATTACCATAAAAAATAATAATAACCTAATAAACAACTTAACTATCCATTTTAAATATTGTCGATCCGTCGGTATAGGCCGAAGGCCTTCATTTTGTTATTATTTTGATAATCCACATTTCAAGGGGTGAGGTGGAACCCTTACAAGGCCGAAAGGCTTAGAGATAACTCCATGACCCATAGGTCTTAGAGGGAATCACCCAGACAAGACAACTTGGAACTGCTCCTCCACAGCATATGTCATGATATTATCATTCCACCTTCACAAGGATGGTAGGTTATCTATCCTATGCAAAGCTACACAGGCTCGGTACCGATGGTAAAGCCATACCCTCTCATTATTCCAATTCCGGTTAGCTCTTCTCCAGTGAATGTTCCTGCCCTGAATCCTCCTCTGAAGCCTTGTCCCTTATAGTCTGACTAGTACATCTAGTCATGGAAAATATTAATAAAAAAAATGAACCTAACCTTTTTTTATGTTATAACATCCCTATATCGTGAATATGATACTTGCCAAATAAAATAAAAAAATGGGGCTCCAATATAGTTTCGTAATGAACAATTCTAGGATAC
This sequence comes from Viscum album, assembly GCA_963277665.1. Taxonomy (NCBI): domain Eukaryota; kingdom Viridiplantae; phylum Streptophyta; class Magnoliopsida; order Santalales; family Viscaceae; genus Viscum; species Viscum album. Next base: position 1,190,224,039 of record OY728158.1, on the reverse strand, counting down.
ATTATATAGGTACATTATATGGATCACCACATGTATTATAGTGCCTTACCAATTAGAAATGGTTCGAAAAAAATGTTTTATGGGAACCAATATAACATGCTGGGAACCATTTCACTTCAAAAAACAAAATACTTCTTGAATGATTCCAACATAAAATCTGACTTTACCATTTTTTATATTAGATAATTTATTCATATATAATAAAATGGTTAAAACCAATGCATTACCAAAAAGGTAATATGAACACATTATAATAAAAATAAAATTAAAAATATAAAACAATAAGGATATATAGATCATATAGACATCATTCCCAATAAATATTCACTATTAAATATATACAAAACCAAAAAAGTTTATGAAAAATGAAAGAGATTTTGTGTCATGGTTCAGTGAAATTTATTTCTTTGGAATAGAAATTTTTGAATAGTTTAAATAATATATCATGGTTCATTTTCATAGCTATTATCATTAATTGATAATGAAAAAAGTTCTTAATTTAATATATAAAATAAAAAATATGTTTTCTAGTTCATCGAAATGAATATGGGAAAGCTTCATTTCCACCTAAATAAAGCCTCTCACAGGAAAACATATATTGTTCGTTTTTATATAATATAGGGTTTACCAATGGTATGTTTGGTTGATGTTATCACTAGAGGCCCTGATTGGGGGGGGGACTATTATTTTTAGAAAAAGTTATGTAAATTAATTATGATAATTAATCGATTAATTAATCAATTATATTCCAAAAAATAATTGGGATTTATTTTTAAAAATCTTTAAAATATCACTATAGAGTTAGCCACCATAATCCACAAATTTAGAGAGAGATAGATAAAGAGGATGAGTGAGTGAACTTGAGATATCTAGATCCAACACATAGATTCATCACTTTAGATCACTAGTAGTTCCATTCAAATTGGTTCGTCATCAACAATCGAACAAAAATCATGTTAGGAATAATTATTTTAAATGATTAACTATGTTCATTTTAATTCATGACCGTAGAATATTTTTCTTGAATTCTCTCCAAAAAATACATTTTCATACAAATTTATTTTCTTTTAATTATCTTTAAATTCATTCTTCTCAGCTTGGTCATTAATTTTTGGTGACTTTATTGCCAATGAACAGTGGCCAGACCCTTTCCCACTCACTAATGAATTTTAATCTTCAATTTATCTTTTCATTCCTCCATATTTCTCCATTATACCACCATCGACATTTTATATGGATGGTGGTTCATTGATTCAGGACTTAGATCAGTGAATTAACAGTATCTATCTCTATGTGTCGTCTATTTGGATATGGAGTCGAAGATCGTCTCATTTAGGTTCAATTACACAATATGAGTCATCACTATAATTTTTTGTTAGTTTTATTCTTAGGAAATTGTATTTTATATGGGTTTTGGGTTTCCGAATATACCCCATTTTGTGTAATTTTCTCTTATAGAATCATCTGAGAACATCCATCAAAGGAACAATAATGAATTAAGAGGCCACTAGTAGTGTTTTGAGTGAAATAATGGGATAGAGTGATTATTTTAGTGTGTGTAAGATCCCTACACATAATATAAATATATTTTCCTTTAAATTTCTATATAAACCTCTCTTTATAATTTAATAAAGGGTATAATATTTTATGGAAGGGTTTGGGAGAGTTTGTGGCCTGTATGGAGCCCGTGGATCTTTTTTGTTGTTGAAGGAAATAAGTTAGGCACAAGGTTAGCTATGACCATTCACCAGAAACCCTATATCCTTGTGAGGTTATCATACTATTTTCTAATTCATGCATGGTAGAAAAAATGAGTGAGGGTTACACATAAAATTACATGATATCTAGAAGAGTAACGAAGAGTTTTTTAAACTATGGGTGTAGCTTGTGTGTAAGGGGTGACACTGTAACACCCCAGGTAAATAAAGAATATGACATTTTCATATTTATCCATATTTGTGAATAAAATATTTATATGACTTTAAATGGGACGCTATGCTCGATGGTGTACCCAATACGCAACAACGAGTTTCTTGGGAATCTTATGTTGCACTCTAATAATAAAATAATATTATTTTAAATGGTAGTTAACATGTAGCCGTTGTATTGGAGGGAATGAATAGAAATAACTAAAATATGATTATATATGTTTTTCAATGTTTTTACATTTATCCAATAAAATATAAAGGCTTAAAATACGGAAAGAATTCAATTTTAGGCGTATATGTCGTAGTTTTCACTAAAGGTTCACTTATCGCCTTTTGATGGCGAACCATCATTAAATATAGTTTTTTTCACTCTTATACATTCTATTGGACCATATAAAACTCTTCTTAAGAATTGGGACATCAAAATTTACTTTGTGTAAATTTTTGGTATCTTTCCGATAAAGTTCATTTTTTAATGAATAGTGTAAAATGTTGTATTTTAATTCAAAACCACTTTTTAATCTAATTTATTTATATGATTAGATTATCTTTTGAATTGGTTTTAAAGTGAAATTATAATATATTTTTATCATTAAATCCAATAGTGGACGTTGGAATTAATTTCACTTTGAAATCAGACTTAAACTAGTGTCAATCTTTTGATACTTATTGTTTCATAAAAACACGCTATTTGCTCTGACAGTGGGAATTAATTATTAAATTAATTAATGTGACTTATATGTTTTGAATTTTTTAAAATATACTTCATTTTTGAATTCAGAATATCAAATATATCTTAGGGTGAATTTTTGGGTTTTTTCTGAAAAACTTCAATTTTTGATGAATAGTGAAACCACTAAGTGGTACTTATAAAAACTGATTTTTCCGTTTAAATGAAATTTTGCCATCTTTGTGTTTTTAATTTCAAAAATAAGACATACATGGTTGTCATTAAGAAGTAAAATGTGGTTCAATGGGATAAAAATAATTAATGGTGAATAGTAACTTATTATGTTTTTAATCGTGATTAGAGGTAATTAGTGTAGTTTATGGTAAGAATAATGTTTTAATAAAATTAAATGACCTAGACACATGTCCTAACAACATTTTATGTGTCATGTCCGACCAAGAAAATTAATGGGTCAACTTGGGGACCCCATGGAGCCACTTTGGTTGGAAAATGACATAAATATCTTTTTATTTAATGTTAAAGTAAAAATGACACAAACATGAGATGTTTTACTAAAACAATTTTTACAAGGGGTTATACAAGTCATAGTTTTGACTATAAATAGTCATTTTAAATCTAAAAAGATTTCCTACATCATAGTAGTTTTTATATAATTTTTAGAAATTAAATAAAATAAATTAGTTATGACATCATGATGATGCAGCGATGACCTCATTATTTAACGATTTAAATAAAATGGAAAGATAATGTAATATCTAAGAACTAAACATGTCAAAAACCTATTTTATGAGTATATTTCGAAACCTTATCACCTTATCCTCGAAATAAATCAATGTGGGACCTTTAAAATCCGAAACTCTTTTGAAAATAAAGTAACATGTTGTAACTTTACAAGAGTGCCCCTCCTCTCCTCTTATAAAAGGCCCCCACCTCTACCTCCTTACCCACACTCCCAAAGCCTTTGGCTCGGCCAAACCCAGCCCATTTTGTCTCTCCACTTCCCTCTATTACTCCTTGAAGCCTCACTTTGGGCAGAAGTCTTCCCAAGGAAGCCTTTGAGCTCAAACCAAAGGGAGTTACCCGATTTTAATGTAATGTCTTCACTAGTGTCCTTTTGTTTTATTTTGCTTCTCCAACCCCATAAACACTTTTTATTCATTTATTTTGTAACAAATCTAGTATCTTCTATATACTAGGATGTTTTTATTATAATTATTTGAGCTACACTTACACACACCTACATCTAATGGTTAAAGAACATACTATTTCCGTGGATGGTGAATTTCTGCCTCCCGAAACGATGATTGTTCAACATTATTCTAACACCGTCAAAGGTGGCCATTAATATGACACTATATTTATATATGGTATCTAATATGTTTATGTTTTACTTAATCTTATTTATTTTTCATTTATGGCGTACCTTTATGGTTTCCATTATGGGTAAACGCGATATCTTCATTTAAGGAAGTGCGGACTACCGCCCCCTCAAAGTGATTTGATTCATTAATACCATATGTGGTATGTATAAAGGATATATTTAATTATATTATATATGATACCATACTGGAATTAAAATACTATTATGTATCATTATGTTTTAATTACATTAAATATGAAATAGAAATGGAAGTAGCGTTCATGCGTACGTACGGCTTACCATCTCCATGAACGGTACATTTCATTTCTTATCTCAAAATGTTATGTAATATTATAAGTACATATATATAATGGATATATATGTAATATATTACATCTAAATTATGGATATAATTCTGGAATTATAACATATATATATCTCTCTTATTTTGTTTTAATTCCATTAATATGACAAAAAATGAAAGTAGCGTTCATGCGTACGTACGGCCTACCGTCTCCATGAACGGTGCTTTTCGTTTTTTATCTCCAAATGATATGGAATAGTATAAAATGAATATTTACTGGATATATATGATATTTTAATCATTAATACTATTCTGGAAATTGTTTACTTATAACTACATGGGAAATCTTTTTTCAAACAAGTTCATTTTTGACTCATGTACCAAACATCGGCAAAAACGTCTGATATGAACTAACATTATTAAACAATTATTATAACATTATAATATGTGATATGAACTGAAAAATAATCTCTAAAGGAGTTACTTAGGCAATTATTAATTGACCAAAGTTTATTATTCAGGAATATAAAGAAACGAACAAGACAAGTTGGACTTGAGGTAAGGGATCCTACTCCACTCTTTCTTTTTAAGTACACTCTTTTATGTCATTCCTTTTAAAGCTCATCTTTCTTGTTATTGGGATATTATATTATATTAATCTTGTAGTAATTTTTATGTTCATGTGATGAGAGACCATATTCTCTCTCATAAATCCATTTTGGAAGTTTTGAGTGGCGCCGTTAGGCTGCCAAATTTTCGTAAGAGATCTAACCTCTCTCTTTCTTTTTAAGTACTCTCCTTTATGTCACTTATTTTAAGCTACTCTTTGTTATGTTGGGGGATGTTATTTTATATTACCTTTTCTATAAACTTTATGTTAATATGATGAGATACCCTATTTGATCTCGTCAACCCATTTTTGTAAGTTTTATGTGGAGCCGTTAGGCTGCCGAGTTTTCGTAAGGGATTTTTCATCTCACTTTTATTCCCATCAGATTTATGCTACATTTTCCACAATTTCCTTTGAGTGGTGTATGTACTGCCCATTATTTTACTCACGGTGTAATATACTTTCTTTTATGAGTATTTACATCAATGTTGTATTGTCCTTCTTTCACGAGGTGTATGTTTCGAAAGATACCCATGTCGGTAAGGGAGCCTTTCACCCTCTTCTTTTTAAAAGACTTCTTTTGTTGGGTCTTTTAATTTACATATTGTTATGTTGGGATATGTTCTCATATATCCTTATTAATGTAAATTTTATGTCCAAGTGATGAGATACCCTTTTTTTATCTCTCATCAACTCATTTTTATGTGACGTTGTTAGGCTGTCAAGGGAACTTCTTAACCCAATTTCGATTTCTTGGGGTTCAACATGTAGTTATTGAATATATGATCCTTTGAATATGTGTGAATGACCTTTGATTATTTTACACTTAATATCTACTTATATTTTGTGTATTCGTTTGTCACACATAATTATGTAATTGATTTATCCTTAAACCAAGGATACCGTCTTTGTAAGGGACTTCGTCTCAATCTCCATTCATTGAGGAATATTTTGTTTTATACACAACCTTCTTTTATACGGTGTATAAACCCCTTTTACTTTTACTTTTATCCAAAAAGGAATATTTTTTATATGAAGCGTTTTACTAAATGACAAAAGGGAATGTTTTTGTCATACGTATGCGGCGACAACGACTTCTCCACCTCCGTGACCATTATTTGAGTTTTGGATTCTTCTACAATCCATACCTTTTTAAAAGAAAAATAAATACCATGTTTTAATTTTCTTTTATTTTGGTATTGAAAATGGTTTTCATAATGTTTTTGTATCAATGTGTTGTATTGATATCTTGTTATTGAAAGGTGGAAATTTTATGTTTCCTTTATGCATGTTTTATGTGATAAGATTATGTAATGGTTCTTGGGAATTGTTATGAAGACGGGTGGTTCCGTGATAAACTAAGGGCGGGTGAGCCCGATATAGATCTCCAATGCATTGGGTAATGCGAAGGAGTGAAACGTTAGGTTTCTCTGAAGAGATTTAGGAAATATATTGTGGTGGGTATTCCAAACGTAACCAAGAGGGTTACTCTCTACGTAAGAATGTTATGAATGCCTCAAGTTACCTTTTATGTCTTATTATTTATATGATTTATTCATGATTTGATGAGGTATGTTAAAGTACCTATGTTTTATGGGTAAAGTATGATTTCATTCTTATGTATATATGAACTCATGTTTCCTTTCCATATTTTTATAACCCTTACTGGTCTTTTTATGCTCATCCCAAGTTTTTGAAATGTTTTTCACAGGTCAAGGGAAAGGTACATGATGTGATGATAGTGTCAAGGATGTGTCAAGAAAGAATCCATGTTTTATTTTAAATATGTTTCCATTGATGGGAAGAATGAATACTAACTTTTATGTAACCACTTTGTTTAAATGTGGAATGTAATGTAAGTTTCATGATCTAATTCTCTAAAACTCTAAACCTAAAAAGATCCTCAATGTGTAATCTTGTAATAACTCAAGATTAAGTAAGGTTTAAGGTTGGGGCCTTATAGTTGGTATCAAAGGTCTTTTTAGATAACTTTAGAGGTTACGGTATTCTTTTAGCCTATGTGGCATTACCATAATGGTTAGGATTTCAGAAAGAGTCCTAGTTTTAGATAAAGTGAATGAGTAAGTATATCTTAGTGTTTATCTTCCTCATTAGTACATGATGGTTTTTTTTGATATACTCACACTGACCTTTTTGGTTTTAGTAAATGGCTGGATCTAGAAGGCACCAAAGTAACAGTGGATGTGAAGGAAACTGTGACAGTTTTTTGAGCAAGCAACTGAATGATATGGTATCTGCAATGAGAACTCTTGTGATTATCCTCAACCAACTTTCTGGAGTCATGATTGACCACCTAAACCTTGGTGATTTCTCTAAGGCATCATATTTGTGAGAAACAAATCCCTATGGAAGTATAGGTAATAATAATAAAGGTAAGTGTGTTCAAAAACCTATGTGTCAAAGATGTGGAAGGAAACACCTAGGAAAATGTTTCAAAGGGACAGAAATATGCTATAGATGTGGAAATGAAGGTCATAAAGCAAGAACCTGCCATGGAAAAAGGAAACATCCAGTTGACTCTAGGAAAGGGAAAGAAGTTCTTTCTAAGGGATAAATTGAATGTTTTAAATGTGGTGTGCATGGTAATTATGAAAACACATGTCCTATGAAGAAGTTTCATGAATGGGATCACCAAGAGCGTACAAATGTTCGTTTACCAATACCTAATGCCATTCCGATTGAGGATGAAGAAACTGACAATGACCAATCAATGGTATGTATTATTTCATGACTATTGTTTTACTATTTTGGAATCTTAGGATATGATTCATGATTTTGTTTGTAGGAAAGAGGTATTTCGAAATAAGTTGGAAAGGAATGGTTAATGGATCATGAAGCACATTGAATGAGTAAGTTGTCAACATATAAGGGCTTCAAGAGTTATGGTGATATTCTTAAGAGTATTAAGTCTCTTTTGATGATGGGGTTACATTAGAAGACTTTTTATATTATGTGTAACCCTGATGTTTAATATATGCAAATTTTATTCAAGGAATAGTTATCTTTTCTTTTGTGGACATAGTTATAAAGAACCATTTGGGTTTATATGATCCTTACTTTTAAGGTAATTATGGGTTACTATATGTTATTATTGAAGGGAAAGGCATGAGATAAAATTGAGGTTAAATTATGTTATGGTTATTTCTGATGATTTTATCCCTTTTAGGGGAATGATTTTAGAATTATATAGTTTTGGAAAAAGGACAACATGCAGACCGTGTGACTACCCATCGCGTCAGACAAAGCTGCGGGAATCGAACCCACAACCAAAGTGTGACTGGTATTTATCGCCTACCACTGGACTACATGAAGTCCCTAGTTAGTTTGACTGATTCTTTTTAGTTATATGATTTTATGAATTAAGAGTAAGTTGATTTTGGGTTATTTATGAAAATGATTAACCTATCATGGAGGATATGTGATTTGGTTAATTACTTTTCAATACGAGACTTTAGGAGCAACTGATGCTGTTTGGAGATAAATGTTACGATTTAACTTGGAAGACTATGTGACTAAATCCTTCAAATATTTGGGTTTCAATCTTAGATTGGTTTAAATTGAATAATTTTATGGACAAATTGTTTATCGGATGGTCCTCGTTGAACTTTGGGTTTTTTTGGACAAATTTTGGAGATTAAGCATAGATTTTCTTTTTAAAGGGTTATCCTTTTCTAGATTATCTGACCTTATACTAACCTTTTTTGTTTTGGTTTCAGTTAAAGCCTAAAGACATGGGAAGTATATAGTTCTCTTTGGTGGATTAGGTGATTCTCTAGAAGTTGATTATAGTGCTCTTAATGCGAACAAGTCTCCCTAAATACTCGTCTTTTTGGAAAAAATATGAGTTTGATTAAGGAATCTAGTAAAAGTTGAAATTAAACATGATAAGTGATTATGTTTCCTTATTAATAAATTACTCAATAAAAAGTAACTTAAAACAAAAATTTTGTCTATTAACTTTTCCTACTGGGGAATCGAATACCGTTTAACCCATCACAAGTTTGTGATTTTCTTATGGTTAACTTTCTCCTAGACATGTTTACTATCACTCTCCCCTAAGAACAAGACCCCTTGCTTTTTCTTCCATATCCATTCTTTTTTACATGGAATCCTAGTATGGGTTAACTCAGGTGACCTCTGTACTTATCTTCAATTATTTTAAAGTGATTGTTTTACCGACTCTTGTTTCGATGTGGGACTTTCAAGGATGTTTCCAAGCTCAATTTTAAAAATTGCGAGGACGCAATTCCCAAAAGGGGGGGAGGATGTAACACCCCAGGTAAATAAAGAATATGACATTTTCATATTTACCCATATTTGTGAATAAAATATTAATATGACTTTAAATGGGATGCTATGCTCGATGGTGTACCCAACATGCAACAATGAGTTTCTTCGGAATCTTACGTTGCACTCTAATAATAAAATAATATTATTTTAAATGGTAGTTAACATGTAGCCGTTGTATTGGCGGGAATGGATAGAAATAACTAAAATATTATTGTATATGTTTTTAAATGTTTTTACATTTATCCAATAAAAGATAAAGGCTTAAAATACGGAAAGAATTCAATTTTAGGCGTATATGCCCTGGTTTTCACTAAAGGTTCACTTATCTCCTTTTGATGGAGAACCGTCATTAAATATAGTTTTGTTCACTCTTATAAATTATATTGGAACAAATAAAACTCTTCTTAATAATTGGGACATCAAAATTTACTTTGTGTAAATTTTTGGTATCTTTCCGATAAAGTTCATTTTTTAATGAATAGTGTAAAATGTTGTATTTTAATTCAAAACCTCTTTTTAATCTAATTTATTTATATGATTATATTATCTTTTTAATTGGTTTTAAAGTGAAATTAGAATAGATTTTTACCATTAAATCCAATATTGGTCGTTGGAATTAATTTCACTTTGAAATCAGACTTAAACTAGTGTCAATCTTTTGATACTTATTGTTTAATAAAAACATGCTATTTGCTCTGACAGCGGGAATTAATTATTAAATTAATTAATGTGACTTATATGTTTTGAATTTTTTAAAATAGACTTCATTTTTGAATTCAGAATATCAAATATATCTTAGGGTTAATTTTTGGGTTTTTTCTAAAAAACTTCAATTTTTGATGAATAGTGAAACCACTAAGTGGTACTTATAAAAACTGATTTTTCCGTTTAAATGAAATTTTGCCATCTTTGTGTTTTGAATTTCAAAAATAAGACATACATGGTTGTCATTAAGAAGTAAAATGTGTCTCAATGGGATAAAAATAATTTTTTGGTGAATAGTAACTTCTTAAGTTTTTAATCGCGATTAGAGGTAATTAGTGTAGTTTATGGTAAGAATAATGTTTTAATAAAATAAAATGACCTAGAAACATGTCCTACCCTCATTGGATGTGTCATGGCCGACCAAGAAAATCCATCGGTCAACTTGGAGACCCCATGGATCCACTTTGGTTGGAAAATGACATAAATATCTTTTTATTTAATGTTAAAGTAAAAATGACACAAACATGAGATGTTTTACTAAAACAATTTTTACAAGGGGTTATACAAGTCATATTTTTGACTATAAATAATCATTCGAAATATAAAACTATTTCCTACATCATAGTATTTTTTATATAATTTTTAGACATTAAATAAATTAAATTATTTATGACATCATGATGATGCAGCGATGACCTCATTATTTAACGATTTAAATAAAATGGAAAGATAATGTAATATCTAAGACCTACACATGTCCAAAGCCTATTGGATGAGTGTATTTAGAACCCTTATCACCTTATCCTCGAAATACATCAATGTGGGACCTTTAAAATCCGAAACTCTTTTGAAAATAAAGTAACATTTTGTAACTTTACAAGAGTGCCCCTCCTCTCCTCTTATAAAAAGCCCACAACTCTACCTCCTTACCCACACTCCCAAAGCCTTTGGCTCGGCAAACCCCTGCCCATTTTGTCTCTCCACTTCCCTCTATTACTCCTTGAATCCTCACTTTGGGAAGAAGTCTTCCCAAGGAATCCTTTGAGCTCAAACCAAAGGGAGTTACCCGATTTTAATGTAATGTCTTCACTTGGGTCCTTTTGTTTTATTTTGCTTCTCCAACCCCCTAAAAACTTTTTATTAATTTATTTTGTAACAAATACAGTATCTTGAATATACTAGGATGTTTTTATAAGAAGGATTCGAGCTACACTTACACACACCTACATCTAATGGTTAAAGAACATACTGTTTCTGTGGACGGTGAATTTCGGCCTACCGAAACGATGATTGTTAAACATTATTCTAACACCTTTAAAGGTGGCCATTAAGATGACACTATATTTATATATGATATATAATATGTTTATGTTTTACTTAAGCTTCTGTATTTTTCATTTATGGTGTACCTTTATGGTTTCCATTATGGGTAAACGCGATATCTTCATTTAAGGATGTGCGGACTACCGCCCAATCCAAGTGATTTGATTCGTTAATACCATATGTGGTACGTATAAAGGATATATTTAATGATATTATATATGATAAAATACTTGAATTACAATACTATTATGTATAATTATGTTTTAATTACATTAAATATGAAATAGAAATGGAAGTAGTGTTCATGCGTACGTACGGCTTACCGTCTCCATGAACGGTACATTTCATTTCTTATCTCAAAATGTTATGTAATATTATAACTACATATATATAATGGATATATATGTAATATATTACATCTAAATTATGGATATCATTCAGGAATTATAACATATATATATATCTCTCTCATTTTGTTTTAATTCCATTAATATGACAAAAAATGAAAGTAGCGTTCATTCATACGTACGACCTACCGTCTCCATGAACGGTGCTTTTCGTTTTTTATCTCCAAATGATATGGAATAGTATAAAATGAATATTTAATGGATATATATGATATTTTAATCATTAATACTATTATGGAAATTATTTACTTATAACTACATGGGAAATCGTTTTTCAAACAAGTTCATTTTTTACTCATGTACCAAACATTGGCAAAAACCTCTAATATGAACTAAAATTATTAAACAATTATTATAAAATTATAATATGTGATATGAACTGAATAATAATCTCTAAAGGAGGTACTTAGGAAATTATTAATTGACCAAAGTTTATTATTCAGGAATATAAAGAAACGAACAAGACAAGTTGGACTTGAGGTAAGGGATCCTACTCCACTCTTTCTTTTTAAGTACACTCTTTTATGTCATTCCTTTTAAATCTCATATTTCTTGTTATTGGGATGTTATTTTATATTAATATTACAGTAATTTTTATGTTCATGTTATGAGAGACTATATTCTCTCTCATAAATCCATTTTGGAAGTTTTGAGTGGCGCCGTTAGGCTGCCGAATTTTCGTAAGAGATCTAACCTCTCTCTTTCTTTTTAAGTACTCTCCTTTATGTCACTTCTTTTAAGCTCCACTTTGTTATGTTGGGGGATGTTCTTTTATATTAATCTTTCTATAAACATTATGTTAATATGATGAAATACCCTATTTGATCTCATCAACCCATTTTTGTAAGTTTTATGTGGCGTCGTTAGGCTGCCGAGTTTTCATAAGGGATTTTTCATCTCACTTTTATTCCCGTGAGATTTATGCTACATTTTCCACAATTTCCTTTGAGTGGTGTATGTACTACCCATTATTTTACTCATTTTGTAATATACTTTCTTTTATTAGTATTTACATCAATTTTGTATTGTCCTTCTTTCACGAGGTGTATGTTTCAAAAGATACCCATGTCGGTAAGGGAACCTTTCACCCTCCTCTTTTTAAAAGACTTCTTTTGTTGGGTGTTTTAATTTACATATTGTTATGTTGGGTTATGATCTCATATATCCTTATTGATTTAAATTTTATGTCCAAGTGATGATATACCCTTTTTTATCTCTCATCAACTCATTTTTATGTGACGCCATTAGGCTGTCAAGGGAACTTCTTAACCCAATTTCGATTTCTTTGGGTTCAACATGTAGTTATTGAATATGTCATCCTTTGAATATGTGTGAATGACCTATGATTATTTTACACTTAATATCCACTTATATTTGGTGTATTCGTTGTTCATACATAATTATGTAATTGATTTATCCTTAAACCAAGGATACCGTCTTTGTAAGGGACTTCGTCTCAATCTCCATTTATTGAGGCATATTTTGTTTTATACAAAACCTTCTTTTATACGGTGTATTAACCCCTTTGACTTTTATGATTATCCAAAAAGGAATCTTTTTTATACGAAGCGTTTTACTAAACGACAAAAGGGAATGTTTTTGTCGTACGTATGCGGCGACAACGTCTTCTCCGCCTCCATGACCATTATTTGAGTTTCGGCTTCTTCTACAAGCCATTCCTTCTTTTTAAGAGAAAAATAAATACCATGTTTTACTTTTATTTTATTTTTTTATTGAAAATGGTTTTCATAATGTTTTTGTATCAATGTGTTGTATTGATATCTTGTTATTGAAAGGTGGAAATGTTATGTTTCCTTTATGCATGTTTTATGTGATAAGATTATGTTATGGATCTTGGGCATTGTTATGAAGACAGGTGGTTCCGTGATAAACTAAGGGCAGGTGAGCCCGATATAGCTCTCCAATGAATTGGGTAATGTGAAGGAGTTAAACGTTAAGGTTTCTCCGAAGAGATTTAGGGAATATACTGTGGTGGGTATTCCAAACGTAACCAAGAGGGTTACTCCCTATGTAAGAATGTTATTAATGCCTCAAGTTACCTTTTATGTCTTATGATTTCTATGATTTATTCATGATTTGATGAGGTATGTTAAAGTGCCTATGTTTTATGGGTAAAGTATGATTTCATTATTATGTATATATGAACTCATGTTTCCTTTCCATATTTTTATAACCCTTACTGAGCTTTTTATGTTCATCCCAAGTTTTTGAAATGTTTTTCACAGGTCAAGGGAAAGGTACATGATGTGATGATAGTGTCAAGAATGTGTCAAGAAAGAATCCATGTTTTATTTTAAATATGTTTCCATTTATGGGAAGAATGAATACTATATTTTATGCAACCAATTTGATTAAATGTGGAATGTAATGAAAGTTTCATGATCTAATTCTCTAAAACTCTAATCCTGAAAATATCCTCAATGTGTAATCTTGTAATAACTCAAGATTAAGTAAGGTTTAAGGCTGTGGCCTTATAGACACAATGGTCACTGCAGGAACATGATTTAGCCAACCATAAAACCAAACCATGTGAACATAAAAAAATGGGAGAAATTAAAATTTTCTTCATATATATATATATATTCTAAATCAAGGTTATTTATTGTACACCTGTCACATTCTCATTAAATCTCTACAATTTACTATTTTCCACCTTTCACTGCCTACAAAACACCTCGCTCCTACTCATGCTTCCATTTCTTCCCAGTTTGACCTCCCTATACTCATGGGGTCCTTACTTTCCAACTAGGGTTACCGCCACAACCTTCGGCTCCCTCTCCCTCCTTGACTCTTCTTTTCATCTCCACTTTCTCTAGCTCCTCCTGTTCCACCTCTTCCTGCTCCGCCTCAACCTATTCTGCATTCTATTGAATCACCTCAAGAATATCCACATCAACCTAATCCACCTACCTCGCTTTTAATTTCTTATTAATCATTGACCACCTTTTCCTCCAATGTCTAATTTTATCGCTACCATTCCCTCCATCCTACACTGCTCTCACTCATGATTTTCCTCGCATACTCCTAAGCTTCCTGGTGGATTTTTTCTATAAGTGTATTTCATTTATATTTACTATGTGACATTTTATCCACTTTATTTTAATTCATTTCACTCTATTCATATCAAATTTCCATATTTGGATGGAACAACTATAGATATCATCGATAGAATACTGATGGAGAGTCTAGGGCTTTGTGCATAAAGATAAGGAAGTATCGACACAGAGGTCTCGTAGTAATTTCCTTATCCAATGATAAGGTTTAATATCTTCCCTATGATATACTATATGTTTTTCTTGTTAAATTTATCTAGAGTATACACTCACATTATTTTTTGATAGAAATCCCTTGAATCGATTGGATTGGAAAATTTTCATTGGGGACTTTTGCATTCTTCCCATGTGGTCTGTAAGAACCTAGATCTTCATTTCAGGTATGGATCATTATTTCAGGTTGTTTTTTAGGAAAAAGGAAGAAAGGGGAAATTTTATATGTACACAACATGTACCTTGGAGTACATGCCGTGTACCCTGTTGTCACGGGTAGCTGTGTACTGGCTATGTAACAGCTGAGTATATGGCTGTGTGGGTGACCTGGAAGGCAGCCTAAAGCTGGGGCCGATTGAGGCAAGTACGTTATGTGCACATTAAATGAACACACCATGTACTTTTATTTTTTGTTATATTAGTCAGACCGGGGTCGCATCTCATCTCCATAACTCTCTTCTTATTCTTGTGCTTCGTACATGAGAGTGACGACATGGTCAGGAACTTTGAGGGCCTACCGTTCCTCCATCCAAGCTCTGTCTGAGATGCCACAGGGTGTGTTGGATTCCCAATGGTAAGTTCTCTATTTAACTAGATCCTCTCTTCCTGATTTTTCCTATATTATAAATTACACAAGGATGAACTATTTTATCTTTTTTGTCGATCTCTGATGTTCTAGGCCGATTCAAGGGCTGATGTTCGAGAGTGTTCACCGTACCACATCGAGGTAGGTGGTCCGTTACTTTCTTTGATTGTCTTTGGATGATATATTCTAAAAGTTATTACTACCCATGTTTAGGGTATTCGATGTTATGAAATTTAACCCTATTTAAGACATGATTATGGTTTGTTTGATTGAGAAAGGGTTGTTGATTATTCTTAAGGTTTATTACCCTAATTATGGACGTGTTTCCATTGTTTAATTGGTTATGCTCATTGGGTCTAGGAATTATGTTAGGATACTTTTTTTCCATTCCAAGTGTAGTTAGGATGGAGTTGTTGTTTATATGAGATCCATGTGTTTCACATTATAAAGGTATAACCAAGCGGAATTGAATGTGAGAGCTTCCCAAGGTAGGGTTTTTTAAGAATTGTTGTTATGTTTGACCATATGTAATGACTGTGATAGCTACCATGGGGTCATTGACCAGAGGGGTTAGACTATGAGAGATACCCAGAGGGTCGTTATTAATTGAATGATGGACCATAGGTCATTAACTATGAAAGCTTCCATATGTCATTATATTGTATTGTTTCTGTGTATACCAAGGGGTTATTGACTGTGAGATCAGCCCAGGGGGTCAGTTGTAAATGATTAGTACTAAGTGAGACAAAAGGGGTTAGACAATGTGAGAATTCCGAGAGGATCATTATTTATTGAATTGATGATATGTCGAACTAGAGGGTAAGACTGTGAGAGCTTTTCCAGAGGGTTTCTTATGAATGATAGTATGATTGTGATGAGTCTTCCAAAACAAAGCAAAACCTTGGACTTGGTCTTGCTTGATTGTTTAGACAGTCTTCTGAGATGTATGTTGTTACCATTATACAACAGGACACATATCTTAGGATAGATCATGAGGTTACATTATTCAATGGTTCGAATAATTTAAAATGAAATTGAATGTAATTGGAAACTCTGGGATTGTTTACTTTTGAGTACTTCCCAGTTTATTGCTTCATTTTTCATATTGTTGGCTATATATATTCACTAACAGTTATGCACAGATATTTTTATGGTTTCCTGCTGGGATTCATCTCACACCCTATTTGTGTCATGATTTTGGGCCCAAAATGATCATATGCTTGCTGGTATAGATAATGGAAAACACCCTTCTTCATCAGGTATGTGATTGTTGTTGGAGCCGGAGAGCATGGGACAAAGCTGATGCTTGTGATGCTATTTGAGTTTACTATTTTTCTACACTTTGGTTTCAGTATTGTATTTCAATAATTTGAATTGTTTGGATGCTTTCCAAGATACATGTTACATACATCATTTATATTTGCTCCAGTTGTTATATTAATATCGTTCTTCCGTTGTTTAATTTTGATATATGGTATTAATGTTTTCGTTGTTGTTTATTATTTGTTATTCTGTTGTGCATACACTACAAATGAGGGAATACATGGTATTTTGTTTGACATCTGAAGATGAATACTATCGAAAATTAAGGATTTTTTCTTCTATATTTTTTATTGAGAGAAGTATTTCTTTATCTTTGGTGTTGATCTTAATTATGAGTGTTTTGATGTGACTCATTATAGATCTGGTTGAGTAGTTTTTGGAGAATAATGATGTTCATATATGTTTAATTTTGAGGTTGTTACTCCTTGATGGTTTATTTGTGATTCCTCTTACATGTATTGACATTGGTTTCTCCTTGAGCCTATTTTTGGTCTTCGACTTCAAGTTTTTACTATTTTCCATTGTTTTATAGTTCTTTCTTCATATATTATAGAGCATTCCCATTTGTTGTTGAAGATTTTATTAGAGGTGCTGATTGATATGGAACAACATACTTTCTTTTAAGGGTTTTGTGACTACATTAGTGTGACATCACAAGGTTTTGTAACAAATGAATCTGTTTGGAATTTTTGGTTCCTCATGTTATCATATTGGTGGTTCTTTCTTTTTTTGGAAATTAGTATTTTTATTTTTCATCTTTAGGACTGTGTCTTGGAATACAGTGTTCCTGGATCTTTGGTTCTTAGGGTGTTTGGAACAGATTCATAGATGCTTGGATACTGTAGTTTTTTTGTATATAATTCTACTTGGACTACATTACAATGGGATCCTTCAGTGAGGAGTTGGAATGTATTTTTTAATTAGAAATTATATATCTTCTTTGGGTTGATATAATTTTGTTCTATTTTCTTAGTTGATTTGATATTGGTGCATGGTCATTTCACCTCATGAAAACTTTTTACCCCTTTTACATTTTATTAAATTTTAGACATTTGAATTTTATTTCTAATAGACACGTAATTCCATTAAAAAATAAATATTATAATACAATACATATTAATTCATGAGGATCACTTGATTTGGCTAGCCACCATTTCTATAAGTAAAATGTTACTTTGTCACAATGAAGACTTTGGTTCATATATAAGACTTGTATGCACCCATTTAATTATTTTTTATTACTCATGCTAGCTTCGAGGAATGATGTAGAAATTGTGAAGCAACCAACACTTATCTTAGTGGCATCATAAGTACACCTCATTCCATGAAATAATGCTTTCAGATTGTGTTCAATATTAATGCTTCTCCATTCCACTATAGTTATTTATATTTCCATTTAGTTTTTTAAGAAATATTCTCATATTTTATTTATTAATTTTTTATGAAATAACCTCATCCTTTTTCTACTAACCCATTTTATTCATGATCTTGAGGTCAAGGGTATCAAATGAGGTTATGTTATCAAGGTAATGTAGTAAGTATAAACTCAATCGATGAATAATTTATTAGGTTTCCATAATGAATTGTTATTTATTAAATAATTTTTAAATTATCAATCATTGAACATTATGAATTATAATCTAATTTATTTGATGAGATAGGTTTGAGTGCTAATGTTCCATTATTTTGTTTCTATTAACTAAGATTACTAACTTACTGGTTTCTTAAAAACAATAGATATTAGAGTTAAATTTTTGCAAAGATATAATTTTGACAATATTTAATTTGCATTCATGTTGACACCAAAACATTCCAACGAACATAAATCACAAATATAATTTTTTTATAACATTTTCATTATGTTGCAACCAATTCCCACACTCCCTTGACAATATATTTGATATTTATGATTTTGATATGATCATGTGTAGTTTTGTTGTTGGAAATGTCTGGGTTTTGAATTAATTTGGTTTTTTCTTCTATAAATCAATTCATAAGAGGGGTTTTATACCAAGAATAGCTGGAGAAAGAGATTTACATTCCACTGTATAAAATTAATTTTCATTCCTTTACATTTAGTCATCTATATTTTCTACTATTATGATGATGTCTCAGGTGGTTCTTTTAAAAAAAATTACCATTTTCTGGTCCGTTACATTTTTTCCAAAGTTATTCATTTATGAACTATGATTATCACTAACCCACTACGTTTTTTATTGATAATTATTATATAAGGACATCCAAAATGCAAAAAAAAACTGCTATTTTTTCTGATTTGACGTTATTGTTTAATGGTAAGGTTGTGGCGCCCATGGATAAACGTGATTTCATTTCTATTTATTAATTTGATTACAAAACAACCAATATTAACTTTTTTAGTTTTTTCCTCCAATCATTTGATAATGTGATGTTTATGTTAAATATATGGCCTAATGTGCCAAAAATTGCAATTTTTTGTATATAGATCTACTTGGACTACATTAGAATGGGATGCTTCTGTGAGGAGTTGGAATGTCTTTTTTAATTAGACATGATATATCTTATTTTGGTTGATATCTTTTTGTTATATTTTTTTATTTTATTTGATATGTGTGCAAGTTCATTGCACCTCATTAAAAATATGTACCCATTTTACGTTTTATTAGATTTTAGAAGTTTGAATTTTCTTTCTAGTAAACAATTAATTCTTTAAAAAAACTCAATATTATAATAAAATCATCTGCTTTCATTAGGATCACTTCATTAGGCCAGTCATTATTTCTATAAGTATAATGTTACTTTGTCAAAATAAAGACTTTGGGGAATATATAAAAATTTTATTCACCCGTTTAATTCTTTTTTATTACCCATACTTTCTTTGACATATGATGTATAAATTGTAAAGGAATCAATACATGTCTTAGTGGCACCGTATGTACACCTCATTCTAGTACATAATTTATTCAGTTTGTCTTTAATATTATTTCTTCTCCATTCTACATTAGTTATTTATGTTTCCATTGAGTTCTTTCAGAAATATTCACAAATTTTATTTATTAATGATTCATTAAATCACTTCAACCTTTTTATACTAACCCATTGTATTCATGATCCTAAGTCCCAGGGTATAAAATGAGGTTATATTATCAAGGTAATGTCGCATGTCTAAACCCAATCGATGGTTAATTTATTAAGTGTCCATGATGAATTGTGATTTATTCTTAATTTTTAAATTAACAATCATTGAACTTTTTGGATTATAATCTACATTATTTGATGTGATAGGTTTGAGTGCTAATGTTCCAATGTTTTTTTGTTAACTAAGAGTACTGACATGCTAGTTTCTCCAAAACAATAGAGATTGGAGTTAAATTTTAGCAAAGATAAAAAATATATACTCTTTAATTTGTATTCATTTTCACATGAAAACATTCCAACCAAAATAAATCAAAAATATGAATTTTTTCAAACATGTTCATCACATTCAAACCAATTATAACACTCAGATTACCATTTATTTGATGTCTATTATAGGGAGATAATCATGTGCAATTTTGTTGGAGGCTAGGTTTGGGTTTTGAATTATTTTATTTTTTGTTCCTATATAAATAAATTCATAAGAAGGGGTGTATGTCAAGAATAACTAGTAAAAGATGTTTAAGCTACACTATATAAAATAAAGATTCATTTTTTTTCATTAAGTAATATATGTTTTCTACTATTATGATGATGTCTAAGAAGGATCTTTTAATTTGTTTACCATTATCTAGCCTATTTTATTTTTTACAAAGGTATTCATTTATAAACTGTGATTCTCACTAACCCACTCACATTTTTATTGATACTTATTACATTGAGACTTCGTAAATGCAACAAAAATGTTATTTGATTGATGATTTGACTTTATAGTTTGATAGTTAGGATATGGAACCCAAGGATATACTTGATTTAATTTATATTTATTCACTTGATTAAAAAATGATATATATTTAAAAAAATAGATTTTTTCCTCCAATCATTTGATATTGTGATGTTTATGACCGAGACATGGCCTGATGTGCCAAAAACATCGTCTTTATTTACTGAAGTTATGATTATGGTTCATGATACCTAAGTTTGGAATTTAAAAAGTGGTATAATATAGATAAATTGTTTTATAATTATCATCTCCGCTTCATTAACTAATTGTGAAACTTGATTGTAATGCTGGAATTTCAGTGAAATATGGTTTTCAAATATTCCTTGACTTAACTACTTTTTCTAAAATTTGAATTATAGTAATCATATTATTCTTGAATAACGTAAAATATATTCAAGTAAATGACCTAAATTTTTTAAAGGGAAGGTAAATTTTCCAGAAACACATTTTATGAGTTTGGTCCAGCCGAAAAAGGGTATTTTTTCTACACCTCATTTTCTGTCTAAATATACTACAATTTAATATCTAAAATTCAATTTTTATTCTGCATTATAATTTTAGAAAATTATTTCGATATGAATGATGTTTAACAAAAAATTTTAGGATGTTTTATAAATTACTTTATGTAAACTATTTGACCTGATGAATTGGATTACAAAATTTTTACATATTGTATTCAATTACAGGAGATAATTTTATAAAACGATTATTATTTCATATGTTCTTTAGAATCTGGTATGAACTCTTTTTTATTTTTATAAATATTTGTTTTATATTAAAAATCAATGTGTATATGATGTATTTCTTGTACTAATCACGTTATGTGCCATGTAATTTTTGGAAAATTATTCTTCTTATTGTTTTTTGTATCTAAACTATCTTCTATACTAAAATTCATATCAAATGATCTTTGTATTATTTTTAATTTCAATTCTGCATTATATTTTCTGTACACTAAATTCATTTTTCGAAATGGAAAAAGTAATTTTAGAATATTTTAGTTAGGTATCTACCATAGAATCATATTCAAATCATAGTAGTAAAAAAATTATAATTCATTTAATAATATAGTCCAACTTTTTAGATTTTATTGATGTGTTTGCAATAACATTTACATGTTAACATGTCTAATATATGTCTTTTTCCCAGGTTTTTCAAACATACCTTTCAGGAACCCAATGTTTAATCAGTAAAAAATGATAATGAAATAGTTAATAGTGCCCAATACTAGGTATGTTATTGAGTAGTTTTACAGACTACATAGTTTGATTATCTGTCTAAAAATATATGCATTAATTCATAGTATTATATTTTAATATTTCCACTATTGTGTCCTTATTTTGGTATAGCAACACTATTTACTAAAAAACCATGCAACTCATGTGATTTTTTCATTATACATTACTGCTTTAGGTATTAGTAAATGTAATAAAAATCATCAATTAATATAATAAACAACATTGTGATATTTTCATTACAAAAATTTAGTCAATTTCTAAATGATTCACTTAGAAACTCAATCTCTTTATTTTAAAATATTTAGAATGATGTTTTATAGATTTGTGATAATAGAACACAATATTATCATTTTTTATAACTTCCTTATTTATATTAAAATAACACTACTATAAGAAAAAGAATTAAGCTATTATTTTTAAACCAAGTACATGATTCTTTTGTTCTATACATTCATGTTCTCTATAAAAATATTTTCTCAATTCATCATTCATTTTAATTATATAATATTTAAATTCCATTATAAAAAAGTAATGGATATTTACTCAAACCCCTCACTAACATCTCTTAAAAACAATGAGTATATATATATTTCTTCACCTTATGTTATAATTACGCTCAGTTACTAAGGATTTATTTTAAAAATCATAACTTACAATAAGAAGATAGAAAAAATAATGGGTTTTAATAGTTTGATTCAAAACTTGTAGAGTATCTAACATGGTAATATCTTATCGGGGGTGAACACTATGTAACAGTAGGGACTATGTGAGAATCCAAGATGTAGCTCTGATTATATTGTTTATGTTTTGAAGTTCAATATTTGGTATAAGGTGACATCGTTATTATTTCATTATATAACTTCAAATTACATTCAATAAATGATAAAAATAGAAAACACAATATTTTTTTTGGAATTATTAATCACCTTTTTATCATAGTCTATAAAAATTTCTCTTTTTATTATTTATCATATTGATTATTAAAACCATTTTATTCTCTTTTAGTTTTCATCACTTTTAATTTCATAGTAAAAAATCAATATTTTGTGAATTTTATTTGAAATGTAGGTTTATTCAGGTAATTGACTTTTATATCCTCAAAATCAATTTCCATTCTTTTAGATTCATCATTAAGGTTTTATATTATATCAATTATTTTTTAATAGTTTCTCCTCTTTTATTATAATAATATCTACCATTTATCATAATTTTATTCTAAATATTATATTGAGTTCAGAAACATTACAATATTTTTTGAATGATGCGGAAGCAGATGGTCTGAAAAGAAATTTAATTTTCCCATCCACTTTCATGGGTGGAGTACTAGTTCTATTTAAACTTCACCTATATATTAATTTCCTTTCATCAAAGAGAGAATCCCCATCCATTAAAATCTTATCTTCTCCCTCATACCAGAAAATGAGCTTCCCTCTACATACATTTTTCAATTCTTGAAATTTTTATCTCATTGGATCAATATCGGTAAGTGAATTTTCTAACTTACTTTCTCAATTTATCTCAACACATTGAATGGTAAATCAATTAAGCTAATACACCCTATTTCCCAATAATTTATCTATTATTCTATTTTATCCCACAGTATCCTATATTATATACCAATATTGGATGAGTAGTTTTCTAACTCTCTAAGGTAAGTGGTTTAGTATTTTTTCCCCAAAATTTCTAGTTGATCTTTATTTTGTTCCATTATGCCACAAATCAGGATTTCCATTTGTTTCCGCTTAAGTTTCAAATTTGTCCCATGAATTTCTATTAACATTATTTAGTAGTTCTTATGACCCCTATTCCATCTTCAAAGGTTTTCTACCTCAAATATTATCTCCCTTGGGTTGAAAAAATTAAATAACCTTGAGACACATAAATGTTGATGAGAACCAAACAGCCATCTATGTGGGTTTTTTTATTTTAAATTGTAATGTTTAGAATTAATTAAATGAAGTTGAATTGGTAGACTATATACCTTGGCCCTTTTTGAACTAGGAGTGAGTCCCATGACTAAATGGGATTAAAGAAAATGAAAATTTTATATTTTTTTATTTTTCCATTCATTGGTGTATTAAATGAAATTCATGTTTATTATTAATAGACCATTGATATTGGTGTGTGTGTGTGTGTGTGTTTATATACATATATACCGACACATTTCTAGAGACATTCCAGATTCTAATGATGTAGGTAGAGTTAGTTGTGTCCTTTAAGACCCAATAAAACTTTGTTTCATCAACGTAACTTATTTATATATTCTATAGACATGCACCACTCATTATATATACACTGTATGGGTTATAATATATGTAATTGTGGATTAAATACTAAGTTTTACTCATACACTTTTTGGGATACAGTTTTATTACCTATAAAGACATCATGGATGTTATTAGGGACAATAGGAAGCACCTAACTATGGATTCTTAACAGTATTAACTTTGATATTTTATGAGAGTAGATAACTGAGATAATACTTGTAATGATATTGGATATAAATTTTTTTATTTTTTATTTTTTATATAATGTTTTATATGAATGATGTTGTGATTATCATGTATTCCCTTTTTGTATACCGTAAAAACATGACATCATTTTGTATATAACACTAGTTATTGTTTCTCCCTATCAATTATTACCCAGATGGTATATATTTTACTATTTTCTGTTAGTTATTTCTTTTTATTCATTTATTATACCATTATGATCCTCTCACATTTTGAGTGTGTAGTCTTTCAAACACAGTATCATAGACCCTTACTATTATCTTGCAGCATCTAGCATACAAGAAGTTCCTCTTGAGGACATGTGTCCAACCAAATATGTAAATTTTTAGGTGAACATGAATTTTATATCACAAAGTGGTATCAAAGATAGTATTTGATCAAAGGACCTTTGGGTTATGGGCCTATTATTGGGAGTAGAAAATCCACATATATGGTGAAATCAATGTTTCATGTGATGAGAGTTGTTGTTCTGGTATTTTCTTGTAATATTTTTATTGATTTCACCATTGGGTGAATCACAAGACCTATAGAATACATTAGTATTTTGGAATCCTTATTTACCCTTTTCCTTTCATTACAAAGAGTTATTATCTCATGCAACAATATAAGACCATTAATATTCACTTTTCATGTATATTCCATGTGATATTTATTTTACTATGTTCATTTATTATTTTATATTGTAATTCCATAACTACTATATATTTTATGTTAATTATGTTTATTTTATTAATGATATATACAATTAGTTTAATAACATTAATTAAATTAAATCTATGGTGTTTTTTGATATATCACTATGGAAAGATCTTAATTATTCCAATTGTTACTTGTATGTTCTATGAAACTAAGGTTACGAAGACTGAAACTTTAGTTGGTTTCGTTTACAGTGATGAAAATATTAATTTCTAAAGGTGTATAATATATAATTTCAAATGGTGAATCATCTAATAATTATATCATTTAATACCAATTACATCCTGAGACAATATGTAAATAGATTATTATAGGTACATGTATTTCCAATTGAATATAACAATGTACAAGACTTTATAAATTGGGACTTATTGATACATCTAAATGATCTTGGATATATATATATATATATTCTAGAAAGAAATTGTTTCTACTAAATGGGGATTTCATTTAAAAATTAAATAGGGTTTCCTTATAGTTTATACTTTATATTTGAGAAACTAAACTATGAGATATGTGATTTTTAACATAATTCGGCCATACTAGTTAGATGTTGGGAGAATCACTCATAACCATTATGATATTATATATTACCTATACATTAGGTGGAATTCTATCATTCAGCAGAACATTTCAAAGATATATTCCCTAATGACTTTTCTGGGTTTTCTCATGTGGGGAAAGTGTATTTACTGTTGATCTAGTTCAAGTAGGGGTACCATTATCAATTCCTCATTATAGGATAGATACAATTGACAATTGGTAACTTAATAGACGGATAGAGGACCTAGAAGCCAAATGATTTATATTACATAGTACTTAACCATGTGTTTAACCAGTTATTTTTTCCAATATGGTAGATTTATCCCTCATATTAAGTGTGTATTACTCTAATTTGAATAATCATATAGTTAAGAATTGTTAACCCTATACTCTCATACAAGACCATTTTACTAAATCTAAGGGGATCATTTTTTTCTCAAAAACAATTGTGTCTAGCTATCATCAATTATGATTTATACAATCAGATATCCCTCATACAACCATATAGAGAAGATATGGATTATAAGTGACCCCAGTTTCCCCACGTTGGTGCCTTATATTGATAAATTGATATGTTTACAAGTAATTTACATTTTGAAGGATCGAATATTTTTTTAGTTTTAGAAAAGTAGATACAAAAATAAGATTTATGTTATAACATGAAGTAAAAAAAGAAACATTGAGACTCCATTGGAAACACCCATAAACTATTAGATTATTCCTAAAATTAATTCATAATAATATTCATATTCATATCCTAGGAGAAAATAAAACATAAGAAAGGGGTGATCTGGGATTATTATTATGGGTAAGTAATAAAGTGGATGTTATCGTAAATATAATCATTAGGTATGATGAATAATTAAAAACACATGACATTAAAAAAAACTTGAGAATAATATGGTAGGAATAAAATTTAATTACGTAATTCTATATAAATGATCACAAGATAATGATACTTAACCATATATATTAGACTAGTTGAATAATCACAAGTTTTATCAATTACTATTATCATAAATAGGGAATGCATTATGAAAGATATTTCAAACATACTGTCAAGGCCACGGCTAAGATGTCCGAAAATACTCAGGTAAGGCCTCTACCAGAATCCAATTCTATTTTTTCTCACAAGACCTACCAATGCATAAATATGATAAAGAGGTCCCCACCAATAACTTTCAATGTCCAATTCATTCCTCGTATGAATGTAGCTAAACAAAAAAACACAAACATATGAAATAACATTCCCCTCTCTATAGACATAATCACTAACCATTATGTGTAGTATGGTGAGTGGTATCCATATAGCACATCTACAATCAAAACGATCATAAACCACTTAACAAAATATGGTATATGATAATCATAAGAGGATAATCCCAATAATAGATAAGATTCAATGGGGGGTGTTTAAATACATGAAAATTATCTAACAAAATCATAGAATAATTCTTGAGAGTAATACACTTTACCTTTGAGAAGAAGAGTTATTTTAGAGAAATATATCAGTAAAAGCATAAATTAAGTGAGATAGTTTTTCCATGATAAAATGAGTGGTTTAAGAAAAAATGGTGGCTTAAAATAGATTATGTATTGCACTTAAAAATAGGTAATAATTCAGGAATTTATATTTTAATCGTGTTTTCTTATTATGAAAAATTGAGAAGGGGACCCTTTTAAAACATGTGTTTTCCAGAAATGAAAGATGAAATGATCATAATACATGATTTTGAAACATATTCCCATAATTTAGAATAATTATATAAAAGAAATTAATAGTTACATTGGTTTATATTGTCACATACATTAAGTATTTTAAAGTTATTTTTCATTTAATTTACATTATTTCTTTGTTTTTGGGGTTCCCATCCATTTTTGTGGAAATGGTGGGTTTTCAAAATTTGGTCCAAACTGTGATACCATTTCCAGAATGAAAAATAAATTTTCTTATTTTATAACTCCTTAATTTTTCAACATTTTACACACATTCCACTTCCCAATTAGAATTCCTTGATATATTAAAATCATCATATCCTTTTGGACCAGATTTGAATCCATAATCATGATAGAAGTTGGTTTTTAATTAAGGCATTGGGCCTTCCTATAAGCCCATTTCCAACATTAAATTATTTTTTAATACTTCAATATCTCATTCATTTTTTACAATTTTTCTATGATTCTACATCCCACTCGAAGAAAAACACCAGAGGCTCACTCCCATTAGAGAGTTTGCCACTTTGGAGCTCATCTCCCCCACGTATTAAGGAGATGTTTCATTATGTTTCTAGAATGAACCAGATTTTAAGAGGTAAAATGTTTCTATCATAACTCCTTAAAGTTTCACTCTTTTCCCAAAATTCATCCCCAGTTTACCTACTATGACTCCTAAGATCTTCCCTTCTAGTTTTTGTTACTTCATGATCCATCTATTAGTGGATTTGGGCAGATTTCATCAAGATTTCTTTAAGAAAGTGTTTTTCTCTTATCTTCCTTCCTTCTCCTTAGGGTTTCCTCCCTCATTCATGAAGCTATAAAATTTCCAGAAGTTAGGTTTCATACATAGGGTTCGATTTCGGGTTTGTTTTGGTCAAATACTCAGGTATTAGGTTGGATTTCACTCCCGTATGGTGCGGTGGTGGTGTAGTTGATGTTTCACACCACGATTTGAGGGTTTTGACATTTTCATTAGGTGATTCCATGTGTAAGAAATTATTGATGAGTTAGTTTTCTTTATTTATTAATTTATAATGTTCAAAATATGTATTGTTTTTGCAAAAACCATTTTTGGTAGCATTAGAAAATCATTTAGTATTAAAGATACATTTTTGTTTAAAATTGGGAACTTTTCAATTGTAACCCATGTGATATATTTTGTGATAGTTTTATAAAATATGGAAGTGATTTATTAGTTGTTGAAAGGGGATGAAAATTATGGTTTGGTAATGCTTTAGTGTCATGTGGGCCTAAAAGGGGGGGTTTTCAATGGGTTTTATTTGTAAAACCTTGTTATACTTCTTCAAACTATTTTATGAAAATGTGTGATTTCATGTGTATCTTTTGTTGTATTATTCAAGGTGATTTTATAACACTTTATAGTGGTTTAATAAAGGTTTATAGGGCTGAAAATTCTATTTTGGATTGTTATTGGAATGATTTGGGCCTATAAAGAGGGTTCTGAAATGGGTTTTGTGTGCAAAACATGGTTATACCCCTTGGGATTGTTTTATGAAAGTTGTAAATGATTTGTTGAGTTAAAAAAAGTGGGAAAAGGATGTACATGTACTGTTTTGGTGAGTGTGTTCACCTAAGATGGGTCTTTGAACGGTAAAGTGGTTATTTAAGACATTAAACATTTTTTGTAATGTTTTATAAGTTGCTTAAATGTTTTATCAAATTACAAGAAAGGTGAGAAACACATTTGTGGTCTGTTTTGTGTGAGTATGATGTGAAAAATGAATTTTTCTTGTGAAAGGAGTTTTATGTGACCTATGTGATATACATGTGAGATATTTGGTTAATGTGTGATGTTGTAGTGGTATTTTTATGTGAAAATTATTTTTCATGGCTTGTTGAACTTGTTGGAGCACAAGAGGGAAACCTGGGTATCTATGTGGGTGGACGTGTACTAGTATCCAAATGATCGCATGGGGTTTGGACTCAGTTTCATGTAGCATGTTTGAAGATGAAAACACTAAATAAACTATGATGGTGATAATTATGTTTGGGGGCCTCTAGTTTATGGGTATAATCCTTACCGGTGGCTTGTGTTCATGAGAACGGATATTTGTTTAGTTACTTTTACCTAGAGATGAGGTACCTGGGACCCACATCGAGCTATTTCCCAGGGGTTATTTTCCTGTTTCTTATTCTCATTAGATAATTTATGCTTACCTCCAGGATACGGTATGTTTGTCTCGAAAATTAAGTATATTTGGACCTCTTTTTAAGTTGTTGATTCTTTAATGTATCCTACTTGAAAACTGTTTTTATTTAATGTTTCATCTCTTTAAAATTCTTAATAGTATCTCATGTTTATGAAAACTTTCAAGCATTTCATCTTTGATTATTTATCACAATAAATCTCTTCATGGTGGTTTCCTACTGGTATTTGGCTCACACCCTAATAACACCTTTGGGTAGAAGTAGACTTGGTTATTTTATTGTTGGAGGTCTGGGTTCAACTTTTGTGCCAACGGTTCGAGGTTTTAGCAGTCCTTCATGATGAAGTGTTGTAGAGGTGGCTTGATGGCGGTGCCTCTTACTATGAAGAGGTTCATGGGCTATTATTTTTGGTTTTTTACATTTTTAATGGTCTTTGAACGTTGTTTTAAATTGTGTAACTCAATTAAGAAATTTTGTAAAAGATTTTTTGGTTTGAAAAATCCTGATTTGGGTTATTGGATTTGTTTATTGTTGTATGTTTATAAACTCAGGTAAATTGTTCCCGACATTCATTTTATGATACCCGAGAAGTTGTTTCAGCCTGTGGGGATTAGTAATGCACTTAAGGCCTTGTCATAGGCCAGGTTTGGTTCCGTTTTTGATGGAGAATAGATTTGGCTCGTGACAAAATGGTATTAGAGGAGGTTCAGGTTAACTATTTAGGTTATGTTATTTGGGTAAGAGTCAGGATAGTCTGTATCTAGGATTTTCGGGAGAAGACATTACAGTTAGGGGTAGTGTCCATGGCTAGTACACCTCATGATGGGATTCATTTCGCCAGGGGAATTTGGATTTTATCTGAGTCATTTGGTTTTCTTGTTTTGATGATGATTTGGGGAAATGAAAAGATAGTTGGGATAATGGTCTCAGTGAGCTCAGAGGGCCTAGAATTCCTTATGGATCCGAGGATATTTCCCTAGACCAATCACTATGATGGTGAAGTGATTTGCATATGACCACCAACCATTTGTCCAAGTCACCCATCAAAACTAGTTTCCTCTGTGATTGTTTTGTGTCTTTCAGTTTTGAAGTCTTGGAAGTTTGGTTTTAAAGAAAAAAATGGAATGGTTTTAAAAATCATAAAGCTTTTGTGAAGTTATTTTCTAATAAAGATGGAATTGTTTGATTTGTAAAATGGTGGAACTGAATTTTCAGAACTATTTTGAAATGGAAAATGGTGTTTTTACACCTCTTTTTAAATTATGAATTATGTTAGAATTGGTTTACAAAATATATTCCAAATAGACTTTGCTAAATTATTGAAAAGTTTTTTGAGTTGAATGAAGTGTTTTGGGATGTTATGTGTGGGATTTGAAGATAAATTTTTACTTGGTAATAAGAGATCATTTGAAATGTTTTATGGATGTTTGTAATCATGTTTTAAAATGAGAAATTTGAGTCCCCAATTTAATAGGGATTTATGAGATGGAATTTTCCAAGAAATTAGAAGTGTTTTTAAATGGGATTAAATGTTTTGAAATTAATATACAAGAATTAAAAGTGATTTTTCATTTAAATAATTTGGATTTTGATTTTGTGGTCAGTGGTCTTGAGAAAAAGGAAGTATTGGTTGACTATTTTGGTTTTGAAAAGTGGAAATAATTTTTATTTTGACATTTGGTATTTCTGTGAGCAACAACATGCATGGGGTTATATGGGATGATGGATGGTTAATAAAAAATTGATGAGTGTCGGTATGGATATGTGGAGGGTACCCAGTGTGTCATGGAAACATGAATGTGTGAGGCCCATGGGGTACCATTGGTGGATACGTTAACCGTTGAACCGTTTATGTTCAAAGAGAAGATTTTATAGGGAAACATGATGTCTTGATTACTAGTTTCGGATGGTTTGTTTTATGTTTTTTTTTTTGAAATGTAGTTTTTGTGGGATGTTTTGAGTCCATGAACCCCTCTTCTTTGAATGGTTTTTTGTTTGTTTTTTGTCAGTAAGTTAGGTTAAAAGTATTGTTAGAGGTCTCTTATGAGAAAAGTTTGTGAATCCTTTATGGTGGTTCCCATCATGAGTGTGGTTCAAGATTGTGTCCTGTTTTTACCAATGGACCAACTTCGTTGGGTCCTCGGGTTATCTCATTTGATAAGTTACACCCCCATTAAGAGTTAATGCACGATTGAAGTGCAGCCTAGATTGTTTCATCATTGGATCATCCTCCTGTTAATTAATATAGGAATATTTTTCTTGATCTTGGGAGATTTAGTCAACACCATTTCCTTTCTTGGTTTTTCAGATCCTCTTTTAGTGGTATAATGCTCATGGAAGGTTTAAAGAGACCTTAGTTTCTTAATTTACTTGATTCTTTGAAGGTGAAATTAGTCTGGGTTGTTAGTGTGAAGGGTGTCTAGGAGAGACTTTGGCTCCTTCATTGTCTCTTCAATTCAGGGTTTCATGTTAAACCACCAGTATAGGAAATCTGGTCATGAGAGGCTATTATACACGCAATCTAGAATTTTTTTTGTTTGGGGACTTGGAATAAGGCCCCTATCCATGTATTGTTTCTATCAGTCGCAATGGTCATGTTCGGTGACACCTTGTGATGTCATGTTCTCATTAGACTATAAATTTGAAGGTCTTGCAATATTCTAAGAGTCTCTATTATGTTGGGAGTTTGTATCCCTTGGTAAAACATAAAAATCCTCTAGTTTAGGGGGATTTTTTTATATGTGTCATTTCCTTCTATTTTTTCTCACCCAAAGAAACAATGTGTCATCTGTGTGCATCATCTGAGCCATTGTTTCACTGAAATGTCAGGTTTTGTTAAAGTGAGTTTTGGAGTGTGTTATGTCTTGGTAAATCCATCGAGGTTTGTGGTGTAGTTTTTTGTAGCACCCGAAGGATAAGATCCATTCAGGGGGTTCCAAATCCTAACTATGAGGCTGAATATGCTTCAATAATTTTATCTCCAGCCATAGGTTCCATAGTGAAGATGGCACATAGTTAGGGGAATTCCCTAGGTCGTTCAAACCCTTGTACAAGGTCCTAACATCTGTATTATATATCAGAATAATTTAAACCACTGGTATCACCATGATTTAGCACACGTTTTTCACATGACTAGCAGTGAACATGTTCTAGGAAGCCATCTGGAAATAATGATATGCACGGTCAGTGAACAACTTCCCAAACTGTGCGTACTAACTGTTCAGTCATCCCAACTCTTTATGTTTTGGGATCTTTCTGTGTCGGCTTATGTAGGTCAGTTAATATGGTTGGTCCTTATGGTGGGGAGACCCGCTATGAATTTTATGAATCTTATTTTTCAAAGTTATAATGAGAGTTTACCTCTTATACCAGGGAGTCCGTTCGGGCCTCCCCTATTAGTGTCATAATTCTGTCTTGGGAAAATTTAAGTTGTCTCTTATGGTGGCGAGCCCATTTCTGTATCTCTATACTAGTAAATCTAATTTTTCCATGTTATTAGCTTAGAAGTAGGTAGTCTTGTTCCAATATATCTAACTAAAAACATCTTCCTAGGGTAGACGTTTGGATTGGAGAGTTCCCAACGGTTTAGTTAAATCAAGGTAAGTGTAACCTTGTTCATTGTTGTTGTTCGTTTGGGTAAATTGTTGGAGTCTTCTTCAGATAGTGTTTGAGGAGATTTCTTTTGGGATTAAAACTGAATGTTCTTGATTGCTTTAGGAATATGGTGAAGGTTTTGGTTGGTGAATGTATTCCTTCCTTGATTGATCAATTGGATATGTTTTGGCCTTTTGGGGGCAGGAAAACCTTGGCAAAGGAGTCCATTTTGGCCTTTCAGTTGGGTTTGGTTTTTGCCTATGGCCTTACTATGGCTTTCTAAGGGTGGAATGTTTTATTGTGGGGAGAATTTTAACTTACAAGAATTATTTTTAAGGTCTTTTTAATTTAATTTTTATTCTTTTGTTTTGGGATTTCTCATTCATTTTGGTGAAAATGGTGGGTTTTCAAAATTAGGTCCAAACCGTGAGCCCATTTCCATATTTAAAAATAAATTTTGTTTCTTTTATAACTCCTTTATTTTTTAACATTTTACACCAATTCCACTTCCCAATTGGAATCCCATGGTATATTAAAATCACCATATCCATTTGGACCACATAGGAATCCATAATCATGACAGATTTGGGTTTTTTGTAAAAGTGTTGGGCCTTCTTATAAGTCCAATTCCTATGTCAAATTATTTTTTTTATTTTTCATTATCTCATCCATATTTTACATTTTTAGTGATTCCACCCCCACACAAAGCCAAAAACCTATGAATCATCCCAATTAGAGAGTGCTCCTCTTTGGAGCTAATCTACCCCATGCATTAGGGAAATCTTTCATAATATTTCTCAAATCGACCAGATTTGAAGAGGTAAAGTGTTTCTTTCATAAATTCATTAAATTTAACTTGTTTCCCAAAATTAATCCCCAATTGACCTAATATGACTCCATAGAGATTCCCTACTAGTTTCTGTTACTTAAAGATGCAACTGTTGGTGGATTTGGGCCTAATTCTTCATGATTTCTTCAAGTAAGTGTTTCTCTCTTCATTTCCTTAATTCTATTTAGGGTTTCCACCCTCTTTCATGATGATCTAAAATTTCAAGAAGATAGGTTTCATACTTAGGGTTTGATTTGGTGTCTTTTGAGTCAAATATTTGGATTTTAGGTTGGATTTCACTCCCTTATAGTGTGGTGGTGGTGCGGTTGATGTTTCACAGTAAGATTTTTGGGTTTCGACACTTTCGGTAGTTGATACCTTGTGTAAGAAATTATTGATGGGTTTGTTTTCTTGATTTATTAATTTATAGTGTTCAAAATATGTTTTTTGTGTCTCGAAAATCATTTTTGGTAGATTTATCAAATCATTTTGTATTAAGGTTACATTTTTGTTTGAAGTTGTGTATTTTTCAATTGTAACTCATGTGATATCTTTTGAGGTAGTTTTATAAAATATTTAGGTGATTTATTAGTGTTGAAAGGGGCTTCCAATTCTAGGTTGGTAATGATTCAGTTCCATGTGGTCCTAGAAATGGGGTTTTTGAGTTTGTTTTATGTGTAAAACCTTTTTATACTTCTTGAATGTGTTTTATGAAAATGTGTGTTTTTATGTGTATCTTTTATGGTATTATTAAAAGTGATTTTATAACACATCAAAGTCGTTTAATAAATGTTTAAAGGGATTCAAATTCTACTTTGGATTGGTATTGGAATGATTTTGGCCTGTAAAGAGGGTTTTGAAATGGGTTTTGTGTGAAAAATATGGTTTTACCCCTTGTGATTGTTTTATGAAAATTGTAAATGATTTGTTGAGTTTAAGAAAGTTGGAAAATGATGCACATGTACTGTTTTGGTGAGTGTGTTCACATAATATGTTTTTTTGAAAGTTAAAGTGGTGATTTAAGATTTCAAACATTTTTTAGAATGTTTTACAAGTTTCTAATATGTTTTATGAAATTTCAAGAGTGGTGTGAAACACGTTTATGGGATTCTTTGTGTGAGTATGATGTGAAAAATGAAACTTTCTTATGAAATGAGATTTTTATGAATTGGGTGATATACATGTGATATGTTTGGTGAATTTTTTATATGGAAGTGATATTTGAATGTAAAAATTATTTTTCATGGCTTGTTGAACTTGTTTGATCACAAGAGGGAAACCGAGTTATCTAGGTGGGTGGACATGAACAAGTATGTCAGTGATCCATTGGGGCTTGGCCTAAGTTTCACATAGAAAGTTTGATGATGAAAACATTAAATAAACAATGGTGATGATAATGATGTTGGGGGACCACTTGGTTATGGGTATGATCCCTACTAGTGGCTTGTGTGCACAAGAATGGATATTTGTTTACTTACTTTCAATGATAGATGAGGTACCTAGGACCCACATCGACCTAGTGTCTTGGGGTTATTTTCTCATTACTTGTGATTATTAGAACCTTTATACTTACCATTATAATACGGTACGTTTTGATTGGAAATTCATTATATTTGTAACTCTTATTAAATTTTTTATTCCTTAAAGTAGCCCACTTGAAAACTATTTTTATTTAAAATGTGATCTCCTTAAAAATCTTAATAGAATCTCATATTTGTGAAAACATGAAATATTTTCATCATTGATTATTTATCAAATGTAATATCTTAGTGGCGGTATCCTACTAGGCTTAGGATCACACCATACTTACACCTTTGGGTGTAAGTACCGTTGGTTATTTTGTTATTGAAGGTTTGGGTACAACTTTTGTGCCAATGGTTCGGGTTTTTAGTGGTCCTTCATAAAGAAGTGTTGTGGAGGTGGATTAAGGGTGGTGCCTCTTTCCATGAGGACGTTCTTGGGCTGCCATTTTTTGTATTGTACCATTGTAATGGTATTTGAACATTATTTTAAATTGTTTAACTGAACTCTGAAATTTTGTAAAAGGTGGTTTCATTTGAAAAATAAAAATTTTGTTTATTCGATTTGTTTATTGTTGTATGTTTTAAACTAGGGTAAACCATTCCCAATATTCTTTTTTATGATACCCAGAAACTTGTGCCAGCCCGTGGTGATTGAGAACGCCATATGGGCCTTGTCGCGGGCCAGTTTTTGTGCTGGTTTTGATGGTGACCAGATTCGGTTCGTGACATATAGAAAAATAAATCAGAACCCGAATGAAAATAGAGGTTCGTGAAGAAACCCCTTAGAAAGATCTTACCATTAGAGTGAATGTTAATCAATTACATAATTATGTGAGAAATATATAAATCAACATAATATAATTTTATATACATTATAAATCAATCATAGGTAATTCACACTTTTTCTTGAAAAAACATAACCAATGATATAGATGTTTAACTCAATGAATTGAAATAGAGTTAAATATCCCTAACCTCGGGTGTTACTTCATTAAAATTTGTTCAAACCTATTATATAATGGTTTTAATATTGTTATTAATTTAATAAAAACTAAATCCATGTTTATAATACCTTATATAATCTTCTTATAACAATTCCATCCCATTTATTAACAATATTCTGTTATTTTCAGTATTTCGGGTGCATTATTTTCATTATTTACAAGGTTGGTTTACTATGGGATTCCATGTCAAAATAAATAATAATAAATAATTAATAACATATATATATATATATATCAATTAAAATAATTAATTTTGAATTAAAACTTCCCAGGATTTGGGTAAAGGGAAGCAAAAAACTCATCCTTCACAAAGGCGGTGATTTGACACACCACGGGTGACAACTTTGTTATTTAAGAATAAAATAATAAAATAATAGATTTTATTATCTATATATGATAAAAAAAATAAAATTAAAGTATATATATGATACTGTAATTTT
This sequence comes from Viscum album, assembly GCA_963277665.1. Taxonomy (NCBI): domain Eukaryota; kingdom Viridiplantae; phylum Streptophyta; class Magnoliopsida; order Santalales; family Viscaceae; genus Viscum; species Viscum album. The sequence goes on along the minus strand of OY728158.1, from coordinate 1,190,187,041 downwards.
CATGAATCATTGGATAGGAGGTTAGGATAAGGTATAAGTGAAAAAAAATAAAAGAGAAGAAAAAGGAATCTTACCTCTTGAATATTTTCTTCTTCAGAACCTCCTTAGGTACTTGTAAGTGTTCTTTTTGAGAGACCAGTAGGACTAAAATGTATCAAGGGATTATTTTAAGGGAATTTGGAAGAGTATAATCGAGCAAGAATCATCAAGGTGAATAAAAGTTATGAAGGAATGAGCCTCCATTTATGAGTGAGGTGAGGGGTAACTTAGGAATTACTCAAATTACTAAAATATAATAAATATATTATAGGTTTTAAGACTTCCAAAAAATAATAAAAACTAAATTGGATTACATTTTCAAAGTAATATTATCATTTTTTCCTGTGAAATAATATTTTTATTTTTAAATAATTTTATAAAATATTTCATTCATGAATTATATTAAAACCCTCAAAATAAATTTATTTTGTTATTTTTAATATCATTATTTTTTTATTCATTAATTAAATTAATATGAAATCATCTTTGTGAAAACCATTATGGTGTATATTTTTTGTTTAAAAATTTGAAATAAAATTATATGATATATATAATTTTATTATATGTATAAATATTATTCTGTTTCAAATAAAACTTTTGGAAAACCTCATATTAAAATATAATACAAATTAAAAACTAAAATGTGACAAAATTACTTCCTTTTAAAATAAAATATTATAAAGGCTTTAAAGTGATTCATGTGGGCCAAAAATATCCCAGATTAGAATGAAACATGACAATGGTCATGAATTTATTATATATATTTTTTTCCAAAATATGGTTCATTTTTAAAAAATGATAATTTTAATTAAAAACAATTTGGTAATTTTTCTTATTCTTGCACAAGCACTACACAAGCGTTGCATAAGCATTAATGTAAATTATTTCATATAAATTTTTAAAAATAAATTACTATCATAAAAATAAATTAATTAGGTTCAAAATAAAACTTTGTATTATTCATTATCTACTTTCACTCATATACATGTCAAGATCATTTATTCAATTTTTTATTTGGTCTCTTCTTGCCCTACGTGGGCATTGCAAAAACATTTGGATAAGATTAATATTATATAACTATAAAATTATAAATAATCATCCAAAAAAATTAATTGTATATAATAATTAATAACAAGGTCGTGAAAATAATTTTTAGCTCTTTATTATTTTTAAATAACCAAATTGGCTTTTTCAGCACGGCGTAGATTTTGCATCGATAGTGACAATTGGTCTTTTATACTTACCAAGAAAATTATAATTTATATGTTATGAGTTATTTATTAGAAAAATTAATATTAAAACATCATTATTTATTTATTCCATTATTTTAATAAATTTTCTATCATAAATATATCTTGACGTTGTCACAAAAATACCGTATTTTCTAAAAAACTATATTTTTTACTATTCACAAAAAATTCAACTATTTTAAAAAAATCAAAACAAAAATAATCTTAACCATTTTTCAAAATGTAGAATTCAAAAAGGACCTATATTTTATGAAAATAATTTTATAAATATGAGAAATTAAATTTTTAATTAAAATCATCATTTACTCAAAAAATAAAAAAATTAAAATTATAACTCATTTAATGAAACTTTGAAATATTAACTAAGGTCCCATAAAATTATATTATAATCATAAGGAATAAAAATATTAACTTATGATTCTATTTTTCTGAAAATAAATTTTCTTCTGAATCATTATATTAATTATAAAATTTTCATTAAACATTTCAGTTTTATAAAAATTATAATACTTAATTTATAATTTCTAAAACATTTATTTACATATACTATGATATAATTATAACATTTTTTTTGTTTAAAATATAAATAAATTTTATTTATACTTTCTAGGATTAGGTTACTATTCATTTGGCAAGTTTACTATTCATAATGGTCATACTACTATTCATAAGTGTAACATTACTATTCAAAAGGTTCAAGTTACAATTCACCAAAAAATTATTTTGATCATATCAAAATCTATATATCTTATTGATCACAATCATGTATATCCATTTTTCAAAATTCAATTTAGAGAAGTGGGAAAATTATGTTTTATGGCTAGGTTATAACTATATTGTTTAAATAATTATAAAAAGGTGTTGTCTCATGAAGACTAAGTGTTGTGTGCATTACATTCCATATTAAATTTATTTGTAAATCATTGGGGCGTTACATTCTCCCCTCCTTCAATAAATTATGTCCTTACAATTTGAAATTTCACTTCAAAAAAGAAAAAAAAAGGTTGATACTAGAGATTATATCTGTGGATAGCCCACATTGGAAAAGAATGTACTATGAATATATGATACACTTCTATAAACCACTTTGTTTAGAATACATTATTTAGATCCAACATAATAATTTATATCCAATTTAAGTTATGTAAATCAATCATCTTTTTAATACAAAATTGATATCTCAGTATTAGGAACATGTGAAGGGTTGTATTTCCCTCAAACATATATTTTCCAAAATTTTAACTTGTTACTGAGTCAGTTAAACTTGGTACCATTCATCATATGAACTCAAACCCATAATAAAATAGTATAGTAGTACAATCATTATATATTATATAATTATTATATCTAGTACATCATTGACCAAATTACTCAAAATATACAATTATTGAATCTAAACATATGGACATTAATCATTCCGCTTCATCTGTGGTAGTAGTATAAGCATGACCATGATCAATTTTCTTCTTTTGGTATATATTCCTTTGACGCATGAGATATTTATTTATATAGTGTAAAAACTCCTTGCAGTTGAAGCATTTTACATTGGAAAACATTTTATTACCCTTGCAGCCACATGAATGGTATCCTTTATTTCTACACATGTAGCACACTCTAATTCCTTTTAATCATTTACCAAAGTTTTTCCTTCCATAATTATCACTTGTGGAAAAATACTTTGTTCCCTTCATCTCTTTATCTATATTTTTTCTAGTAACCCTATTATTCTCTTAGTTACTTTCAAGTTGATAATACTTAGAAAAATCTTTCTTATTCTTGTTAGTACATGATATTATCTCCTCATATGATGAGAATATTTGAGTGACTAGTTCCCTTTAAAAGACTAGCTTGAATCCATCGAAGAAACGATCATTCTTAATCTTTGAATTAGTTTCATTGATATAGTTCCCTTTCCTTCCAGTATGATCCATTTCTAAAGAATTTCATACTCTAGATTAGATCATAACATTAGGAAACATAATATATCATCACAATACTAGTGAAATACTTAACATAAATTTAAAAAATTATACTTAGCAAACATGGTTTCTTTGGGGACATATTTACTTTTAAATCCTTCATAATGGTTTGTAATAAATATTTGAATTATCTTAAGAATATCCCCAATGAGTGCCAGACCAGGTGTGCAGTAAGGCCCATATTAATGTACTAGGTAATGCTAAGTTTGGCTCAAAACACTTTTTCATAGTTTCTACTCCTAGGTACATAAGTGCGTGGACTACATCCACTTATATTATCCCAAAATGGATGTATTTATAGGAATATCAACATAATATCTACCTTAAAAAATTCAAGGATGTTCTTTTATTCTTATCCTTAAATTATATCTTAGTTTTATGTTGTCTAATCAATGTTTTCTAAACATAGTTTGCAAGGTTTCTAATAAAATTCATTTAATACCAACTACAAGGACCACGACCCTAGTATCCTAAAGTCGATTCTTTATATTAATACATTGGTATGTTTAAAAGGATATCACATCCCAAAGGAAAAAATAGTTTAGTAGTTTTTGAAAAAGAGTTATACAGAAAATATTTACATTGTAACTTGAAAGCAAAAACAATATTGCATCTCCATTAGAAACACCCATAAACTCTTATATTATTCTTCCAAGTCCTTCATAATAATATATATCTTTGCAATCTAGTGAAAAATAAAACATAACAAAGAGGTGGGTTTATATACTCTATATGGGTAAGAAATACAGCGGAAGTTATCATAAACATACACATTAGGCATGGTGAATAACTAAAAACACATGCCTTTAAAAATAAACATGAGCATAATATGGAAGAAATGAAACTTGATTACATAAAGCCATAAAAATGATCATAAGAGAATGAAACTTAACCATGGATATTATACTAGTTGAATAATCACATGGTTTATCAATTAATATTATTATAATGAGGGAATGCATAATGTCAGACATCTAAAACAAATTTTCTTGGCCTTGTCCAAGACGTCTGAAATACTTTGGTAAGGCCTCATCCAAAACCCAATTTTATTTTTTCTCATGAGACCTACCAATGCATTGAGGGAAATTTTGGGCTCCAAAAATCACTTTCTATACCAAATTAATTCCTCATATGAATGGGTTTAAACATAAATAATATAAACATATGAAATTTTCTTCCCTAATTTGCAGACATCATCATTAACCACTCTGAGTAGTATGGTTAATGGTATAAAGATAGCAGATCTACATTCAAACTGATTAAAACCCATTCAATAAAATATGGTAGATGATAATCCTAAAATATTAATACTAATAAAATATAATATTCATTAGGTGTGTTGAAATAGATTAAAATGATATAATGAAATCATTGAAGAATTGTTGAGAGTAATACGCTTTTACTTTGAAAATAAGGGTTCTTTTAGAAATATCTTTTCATAAAACCAAAAATGAAATAAGAGTTTTTTTCAATGATAAAATTATTGGTTTTATAAAAATAATTTTGGCTTCAAACATATTATAGAGTGAACTAGAAAATATGTCATAAATTGGGAGGTTCCCTTTAATCGGGCTTGTTTATCGTGAATAATTGAGAAGTGAACCCTTTTAAAATAATTATTTTCCACAAACAAAAGATGAACTGATCTGAATACTATATTTTAAAACATAATCCCCAAATTTAGAAGAAGTATATAAAATAAATGAATAATTAAATTAGTTTATAGTGAAAGAGAGAACAACCTGAATGAAAATAGAAGTTCAGAAAGAAAACCCTTACAAAGATCATACAATTAGATTCAGGATAAATCAAAGAAATCATTACATCTGACAAAGATAAATCCAAACAATATAAGTGTATATATTTTATAAAACAATCATAGTTTATTCACTCATATTTTTTAAAAAACAAAACCAAAAACATAGATGTTTAACTCAATGAATAGAAATTGAGTAAAGATATCCCTTACCTCAGGTTCGAATTCCTTAAAATTTGTTTGAAAATATTATACAATGGTTTAAATAGTGTTATTAATTTATTAAAGATCTAAAATAATGTTTATGATACCTTTAATAATCCTCTTATAACATTTTACACCCATTTATTAACAATATTTTGTTATTTCCATTATTTTGGGTGAATTCTTTTCATTGTTTCCATGGTTGGATTACTATGGAATTCCTTGTTAAAAGAAATAATAAAATTGAACTGATAACAGATATATTTAGATCACTTTAAAAAATTAAATTTTAATTATAAATTCTCACAATTTCAATAAAGGGAAACAAAAAATCATCCCCCGTAAAGGCTGTGAATTAATACACCATGGACGACGACTTCATTATTTAAGAATAAAAGAAGAAAATAAGAGATTTTATGATTCATAAACCATTAATACAAAATCCCTTACAGTATATATATGATAATATAATTTTCTTTAATCCGTGGATAGGTGGTGAGGATAAGGTATAGGTGAAAAATAATTTAAAAGAGAAGAAAAGGAAATCTTACCTCTTGAAACTTTTCTTCTTGAGAACCTCCTTATCCTCTTGGAAGTGGCCCTTCTGAGAGAAATGAAGAACTATAATGTATAAATGGACGATTATAAGATAATTTTGTAGAGTATAGTTGATATAGATGGCTCAAGGTGATGAATATTTACGAAGGAAGGATCCTCTTTGTATAAGTGAGGCGAGCGGTATCTTAGGAAATACACAATTTATTAAAATCTAATAAGTCGATTATATGGTTTAAGACTTCAAAAAAACTAAAAACTAAATGTTATTACATTTCCAAAGTAATATTATTATTATTTTATTTTTAAATAATTTTTGGATTTTTTATAATTTAATAAATTTTTTCTTCAGGAAAAATGATTCTTTTCAAAATAAAAACTATTTAAAACAATGACTTTAATCACATCGAAAAAAAAGTTTCAAATTAAAATATTTTTTTATTATGTCAAAGAAATATCATATTCATCTAGGAAAGACATTAATTGTCATAAGAACCACAAATTACAATTATTTTTTTATTCTTTATATCATTAATTTGTTTTATTAATTAAATAAATTAATACTGCATCATCTTTGAGAAAGTCATTATGATATTTATTTTTTGTCTAAAAATTTAAAATAAAATTATGTGTGAAATATAATTTTATTATATTTCCAAATAATATAATTTTTCACATAAAACTTCTATAATATATCATCTTAAAATATTATACAAATTAAAAACTATAATGTGACAACTTGACTTACTTTTGAAAAAAAAATATTATAAAGGATTTAATGTGATTCATGTGGGTCCAAAATGTACCTAATTTTACTTAAATCTTCATAATGGTCATAAGATTCTTATATTAAATGTTTTAACCAAAATATGGGTCATTTAATAAATCTTATAATTTTAATTAAAAACTCACTGTTTATTTTTCTTATTCATACAAAAGCACTGCACCAATGTTTCATAAGCATTGATGATAATTATTACATATATAAAAATTAAAAGGAAATTAATATCAGAAAAATAAATTAATTATGTTTAAAATAAATTTCAATATTTTTTCATTATATATATTCATTCATATACATATCAGGAAAACTTCTTAAATTTTTTATTTTTTCTTTTGTTTCCCTGTGCAAGCATTATAGAGACATTTAGAAAAGAGTAATATTATATATCTATAAAATTATAAATTATCTGCCAAAACATCCATTATAAAAAATAATCTATAAAAAGGTCCTTAAAATAAATTTTATCTTTTATTTATTATTTTTAAGTTACCAAATTGGCTTTGTGAGAGTGATGTAGGCACTCCGTTGACATTTACAGTGGTTCTTTTATACTTTCGACAAAATTATAATTTATATGTTATAAATTATTTCTATACAAATTTTGTATTATAAAATTATTATTTATTTATCCCATAAGTTTAATAAATTTTATATCATAAATATATCTTGATGTTGTCACAAAAATACTGCATTTTCTTATAAACTATATTATTTTTATTCACTAAAAATTCAACTATTTCCGAAAAATCCCTAAAATCCATCCTAACCATTTTTCAAAATGAATAATAAAAAATGAACACTATTTTGTGAAAATTATATATTAAATATGATAAATTATATTTTTAAATTAAAATTAATCAATTACTCAAAAAAACAAATTTTAAAATTGTAACTCATTTAATGACACGTTGAAAAATTAACTAAGGTCTCAAAAAATTATCTAATAATCATAAGACATCAAAATATTTACTTATTATTCTATTTTATAAAATTAAAATCTATTTTTAATTATCATATTAATTATAAATTTTCTAATAAATAATTGTGTTTTATAAAAATACTAATACTTAATTAATAATTTCTAAAACATTTATTTACTTGTACAATGATATAATTATATCATTATTTAATTTACAAGATGCCTAAATTTTATATATAATTTTATGGGAGATGTTACTATTCATATAGATGATTTACTATTCATAAGGTTCCTATTACTATTCATAAGGGTAATATTACTATTCAGAAGGGTCAAGTTACTATTCACAAAAAAAATTAAGTTAGACCTATCAGACTCTAAATATCTTACTGATCATAATTTTGTATGTCTGTTTTTTTTCTGTTCACAGAAATGGAAAAATTATGTTTGATGGCTAGGTTATAACTATCGTATTTTAATAATTATTAAAATTTGTTCTTTTGCTGAGACTCAGCTTTTTGTTCATTACATTATATATTAAATTTATTTATAAATCCATGGGGTGTTACATTATATGAGTATTTGGTAACGTTTTTTAGTCTCATGAGCAACCTATCTGTTTTCCTTTCCTAGATGAATCAATTTTTTCATCTATACCAAGACTCATTCATTGTGGTTTACATGGATGACGTAATGGTGAAATATCATATTAGACATGATCATTACAAACACCGTTATATCATATTTCTTTAACAAATAGAGAATCAATTATATGATAGCTCACAAAATTCTACTTTTGGAAAGATAATGTTCACTTATTTGGCCACATTATCTCAGATGAAGGAGTATTTGTGGTTGTATAGAATGTAATAACTTTGGTTTCATATGAGAAACCAAAGAAAATCATTGTTATTCATAGTTTATTGTGTCAATCAAGATATCATTTGGTGTTAATTTAGGATTTATCATACAGTGAATCGCCTATTAATAGCTTGAAAAAATGGTTTTTATGTTTTCATGGTTTGAATCATGTGATAAACTCTTTCCTGATTTAAAACTAAATTTATCCTTAACACCAATAAAAAATTTTATAGATCCTGGAAGAAACATTAATGTTTATTTTTAAACATCTGGAGTTTAGATTGGAGTAATTTTGATGATGTAAGAGATATTCGTAGCTTACATTTATCATCATTTTTGGACTCTAATGTTAAATTACCTCACACATGACCTTAATCCATTGGTTGTGGATTAGGACACACTTTATTGGTGGAGTTGTATATTGTTGTTACAGTTCTTTGTATAAACAAAATACACATGTCTCAAATAAGCCATCACATAACAAGACATAAATCTCAGAAAGAAAATGTGGATTGAATACCTAAAGTTGTTTGATTTTAAGATTCCTCATACACATGGGAAATGGAATGTTGGGGATGATTCTATGAGTTATAAGACACAAACACAAGAATTCCTAGAGGCTAGTAGTGAATTGAAACTAATGGATTAGTTTTCTGAAATTCATTTGGATGTGTAGGACTATCATCATAAGCATGTACTCACGTAATCATAAATAACTAATTAAATTATAGAGATATCGAAGATGGTGAATATTTATAACTGTAATGTCCTAGTCCTATGGGATATCATGTCTGGTGAGGACCTGCCCATGGTTTGTTCATTGATAAGGATAAGATATTACAAATCCATGGATGTTTCTAGGTTTCTACCGACATGTGGGAGGATATAATGAGAGAGTATCATTCCTTTACAAGAAAATTAAATTCTAGTCATACTATGATTTACTCTGACTAACTCTATTAATATTGGTGTCTAGGGATGAAAAGAGATATATATTGCTTTGTTACTATGTGTACCATCTATCAGAAGGTGAATAAAGAACACTAGTGGCTAATAGTGATTTAATATATGTTCGTCTTTCTAGTGTGGAAAGGGGATGATGTCACTATAGATTATATGAATAGTTTAACTATATCACCTCAAAGATGTGACACAACATGGATGATCCATGATTGGAAGATGATTTTCTCCCACTTCTATCCTATTATAGAGACTGTTTCAGTGGATATTTTGGTAGAGTCTTCATATATGATACTATATGACTTCATGGTATCACTCATACCATCGTATCTGATAGGGATTCTAATTTAATGTTGTGGTTTTGGTAGGTTTTATATATAGATAGTTTTCACAGGTACTACTATGAACAAATATTACCCACAGATCGATCATATGTGGAAGCATACAATAAATATTTTAGAGGAAACATTGTAGGCACATGTCCATAATTATGGATGTCCTTTTGTAAAAAACGTATCTCTCACCAAATTTTCAATAATAATATATTTTAGGAAACTATATAGATGGATCCATATACATACCTATATAGTAGAATGTACTATTCACCCCTTTGAAGGTTATAGGTAAGAGAGGTGACACTAGTGGGACCTCATCCCAACCAAGAGACATAAAAGTTTGTAAATATTATTTGGAAGAATGTTGATACAACTCCTTTTATGTTGATGTCTTTTTCTGATCATCGTTGATGACCTCTGTAGTAAGAGGTTGGGTATCAGGCCTTTCTACATTTCTCATATATATTGGGGATTCAACATATTCATATCCATGGAAATCTATTGTTTAATTTCATTCGACTCTTCCCAGTTTTGAGGAGGGTCAAACCAAAGGATAATTTGATAACACTCTATTAGAGAGACCGAGATATTCATGATATTTTTTTCATTTCCCAGTTATGGTGTTAAAATTCAAACACATCTCAGGTCTTCCAGCCTGATGAGGTTGAGTTGGATATTGAATCTTCTTTTGAGGATTACCCTATACATATTGTTGATCATATCATGAAGGCCCTCTAAGGGAGTTCTTTTCCTAATGCGCTGGTGGTATGATATCATGTTCTTGTATATGAAAATACTTATGAGTGATAGTTTGATATACATGCATAGTGGATGGAGTTATTATCTGATGATGTTGATCCACCCTCGAATAAAAAACTCCTGAATGAGATGTTTTATAAAGGGTGGTTTTTATTATCGTTGATATTCATAGAGATTTTGATTCCTTTATAGTAATATCTAATCCTCTATTTTACTCTAATAAAAGTTCTTTGGAATTTATGGAAGGGTTTCAGAGAGTTAAGGGATCATTCAAGGACTAGAGATCTTTTTTTGGGAGGAAATAGGTGATACATACTATTTGAGCATAGTTAGTGAGAACCACACACCTCAAACTATGTGTCATTCTGAGCGTGACAAATAGTTTGTTAAACCATGCAATGTATCTACAAGACCTTGCGAGGTTTCTATAGAAAATTTTAGTGGAGTTTCATTGTCTATGAAGTTTTGGTAAAATCATGCCCCAAGCCTGCGTGAGTGGGGTGATACACTATATTATACAACACACTATTGGTTCATAGTTTGTCCAATCTTAAATCCAAACTATGTGAACCATGAAAAATCGTTTAAATTTCATTTTCCCCACTTTATAATTAACATTCATCACTCTTTTATATTCCTCTATATCAGTAACATCTCACCATCCATTGAGAGCTCTTATTCTAACTTCACCAATTATTTTTTTCCACCCACCTCATAAGATATATGATTCAAGCACCATTCATCTTGTTGGATCACTCTTGATAAGTTCTTAATTACTCCTTCACTCGTCCTTAGTTTATATCTCCAATTTTTAAGATAAATCCATGCAAGATAATATTCCATATTTCCATATCATCTTTATATTCTTCCAATTTATCACATTCTATCTCGGATTAGGGTCCAATACTATATGAGGATTAATCTACCAACATAATTTAGATTGTCTAGAACATTTCTCTAAATGTACTGGGGTTTTATATCATGTTTGGTTGTGTTATACATTGGTCATTAAATGTGTCTCACCTTAGGTATTAATATATTAAAACTAATTTATATTACCTTGAGGTACTAGTTCTTATTTCACCTATTCAACCACCAAAGTTTATCTTCATTGCATTGTTCCAACCTTGAGTTGTATTAATGAAATAAAATTGAGAATCACAAATGTATTTGTGACTTGAAACAAATTCTATGTGGGTTTTCTTGATTTAAGTTGGAATAATCAGAATTAATTTAATGAAATGGAATTGGTATACTATACACATTGGACTTTAATGAAATAAGAGAAAATATTATGTCTATATTGGATTAAACTAGTAGTAAATTTGATATGATTACTTATTTTTTACTACTTTAATGTTTTAAATGAAATACTTGTTTGTTATTATTATACTATGGAAATTGTTCATTGTACAATGGTTAATGGAATTATGGGAGATGACAATTCACAATCCCTTGATGTTGTTTGTTGAACATGGCATATCGCATATTTTTTTAGACATTGAAAAAGATTCTTCATGCACCATATTTTTGAGGTATGGAATCAATACCAATATATTTGATTTGGATTTATGATAAGGATAGTACGTATCCTTGTATTAGTGTTGGTCATATTCCATAATCTAAAGATATAAAATCTTATGATTATACATGGAATCCTCTGTCATAAGCCTCATGTCCTGGATAAAAACACACAGACATATATATGTTAATATAAAAAAAATATTTATATATATTGATAAATCATTTTAGTGACATTCTATCTTGAGCTGAAGTAGGTAGAGTCAATCATGTTTCCCTTAAGAACCTGAACCAACATGGATTCAGCTACTTCACTACTTAATATTTGTTATATCGATAAACTTCTCATTATATATAAACTAGATGGATTGTAAAATACATCATTGGTGGAGGCCTGCTATGTTTTATTAACACCATGTACGGGTCACCAATTTGGTAATTTGACAAAATTCATGGATGTAGTTAGGGACAAATGGAAATCTCTAGAAATGGGTGCCAGATAGTCTGTACAGTGATGGTTAATGGGAGATAAGGATTTATCTTATCCACATTATGCTATTGAATATTACTTTCAGTCTTTTAATTTTTTTATAGAAGTTTGATAATTTTTACTTCTCTATTTCCCTTGTATTATAATTTTTGTATAACATACAAAAACTAAATAATTCTTTATATGATAGTGGATATTGTTTCTATTTTTCAATTATTATTTGGATGGTGTATCTTCTACTACATATTATTATCTATTTCCTCTATTTATTTACTTATTCATTTACTATACTATTGTGATTAACTTTGATTTTGAGGATATAGTCTCCACACCACACCATCATAGACTCTCACTGGTTGTCTATACACTCTGGCATAAAAGGAGGTGTGCTTGAGGCTATATGGCCAACTAGACTGGTCACATGTCTGTGTATTTGGCTTAGGATGTCACATGGTGTATTCTAATATTTTTCAAATTTCAGTGTTGGAATACATGATAATGTGAAAAATTATCTAGATATGTGAATGATGAATTTTTTGAATGCATTGGCTATGTTTTCATTTATAAGAAAAATTATGGAGGGGTACTTCAAGAGAATGCATAGTCTAACCATAGGTGATCGTCTAAGATGAATCCTAAATAATATATATATATATATATATATATTAAATCATTTTATATGAACATTCATTGCTTATTATAATAAATAACACCTCATAACCAGTTGGTTTAGTGTCATTGGAGATTAGCTACATAAACTCCTTATTTCAGAATTATTATACCAAATCTCTAAAAAATGATCACTTGATATCATTCTAGACATATCATATATAATAAATTTCTTCATTACCTATAGAATGGAATGCCAATAAAGGATTTCACTATATTATTAGTAACGGGAGAATAATTATGTATCAATCAATTATCATAAGTAACCATAAGTTGAACTTTTGGGTATGAGAACATAATCATGTTACATGATCATAACATAAGGAAATCATGCCCTATAAAAACATGGATGTTAAATCATGATTCATTACATTAGGCTGTCAAAATTACATGTGACATAAGGTATATGTATGTGGAATAATGAGTCTATTTTCATAATCCATGAAGTCAATACAAATAATTTTTTCATAGAAATAAGAACTGTAATTCATTTCATATATCAAGGATTACTATGAACTTCAAAAACAAATTATAGATAGTCCCGTGGTTAATTGGGTTCACTCCCCATTCCCATCATCATTATGAACTAGGTTCATTCCCAAGAAAATTTCATGATATCTTATAAGATTTAAATATTTACCCATTTGATTGGAGGAATATATAATTCTACTCACATATACTATATAATAAAAACCATACATATTTGTGCTGTATGAAAACATTTTTAATAAAATCATAACATAATTAACCTATGGGAATGGAATAAGTTATAGAAAAATATTAAGAAAAAATAATTATAATACATCTATAGAAAGAAATTGAATGATATAATTAGTGAATATCTCTAATCAATCATAAGAAACATTAATGTATATAAATAGAGATGAAAAAAATGAAAGTGTATTAAAAAATTGTTTTATAAAATAGGAAGAAATATCCATTACATTTTAATTTTTTTTTGTTTCAAAATTAGAAAATTTATAAAATAATAGTTCAAGAAAAAATATGTAAAAGTAAAAAAATTTTACATTGATGAATTATGAAATCATGAAAATGAATCATCATATAGAAAACTGAAGAAAATTATTGGAGAAATATACAATGAAAAAATTATTAAAAAAATTCTTTTCAAAATTTTTTAAAGTCAAGTAATATTTTATAGAAATTTACTTTAATAAATAATTAATATAGAAATAAAGAAATCCAAAAAAAATATGGAAAACATTGAAATGTAAGATAAATATTCAAGATTCAAAGGAAAAGATATGTTAAAATCCACTTAAATGCAACCTTTCCATTTAATTGAGAACCAAAGTGAGGTGGTTTGGTAATATGACATATAAAACTAAAAAAGTAGAATAATATAATTGTTTTTATAGATAATTTATATACAATTTTCCCAAACAGGAATTTATACATAGACAATATTTATTTCAAAGATATATTTGAATGAAAATACTTACTATTACTTATAAAATCCATGATAGTGCGTTGAAGTCATATATAATAATGATATCCACATTAAGAAATTATTTAACAATATTATTCAGATATATTACCTTTTATAATATTCAGTTTTAATTTTTTTTCAACACAAAAATTTATTAATAACATTCCTTTGAAGAAATTAATAATTTTGATTATTTCATACATGTTTTTAAATGGATATGTCTAACCACATTCATCAAAAAAATTAATCATTCTGAGATTATTTATGGAAATTAAAGTGTTATATTTTAATAATTCTTGAATTACATTACTTGTTTTATAGAAGTTATAGGAATGGATTGTGAGAATATAATTCTTGATGAGTATGTTTCGTGAAATTTATTGATAGCAATAAGGTACAATATAATGACAAAAAATTAGTTAAAATTCTATAATAATTTTCATAACAGAAATTATTATTTAATATTACATATTACTAAAATTAGTTTCTTGATACTCATCCATGATGAGAATGATGGTTTTTTCATCTTTCATGTAGGTTGCCCAATTGTCATAAAAAAGAATGCTCTATACTAATTATTGAGTGGGATTACATGGCTATATAGTGGAAATATAATTTTTATATAAGAAACATTATGTTATTATAACTTAACTAGAGTGTATAAATATATAGAATTCTTTAATATGGGATGATAACTAAAAAACATTTGGAATAACTAGATAATTAATTTAAATTTATTATTATAGAAAATAGTTCCTTTTGATTGAAGGATTTATGACACGTTATTTTTTTAAGAGGCTACCAAACACATAATAATGATTTTGATAGGTAATATCAGTCATTATTTAAGATATAACCATAAAAAATACGTTTTTGGGTGGGTTAGTTGAGGGTTCACTTTAAAAGTGAATTTTGAGTAGTATTTATATATATATACTCACTACCTAAGGTGTACAGTATTCATTTGACATATAAAGTGGATAAAAAGTGAAAATACAATGCATATTAGTTCTGAAACCCCAAATTCACACAATTTAAATATATGTTTATGGATTTTTTAATTCCCTACCCCTTAATTTTTCTCTTCTTCCTCATTTTACCTTTATCATTGTAATTTAATTTTTTCCATGGTAACATATTATTATTCCATTAAATAAAACTAACTTTGAAGGCCCTGCAAATTCTAAAATAAAGATATTGTATTTGATATCCTATATGACACATAATACCAAGCATAGAATGGAATATAACAACAAGAGACACTATGATATATTTATATTTAGATAAATTCAATCATTAAAATAACATATATTACACGCAACATGGAGCTTACCAAGGCTTACACATAGTATAATGTTTATCTTTCCCTACACAAAACATGGAGGTTCTCCATCATTAAATTCAATAATTACTTTCTTCGATAGGTTTCATTATATGCAAGGCCAAGTTTTTGTGGACAACAATATATTATTAATATATTATTATTTAATATAATAAAACATAAAGTATCTATTAAATTAGGTGTTAAGAATTGGATTAACAAACATATGAATATATGTGTTTGAATTAATTCGTTATTAGTTAAATAAAAATGAATATAAGAACAAATTAAATATAATGGTGATTTTTTTATAAAAACAATTATTAGACACCAAAGGTGTTTTATCATAATAAATTGAATTAATTAATATTAGTGAATGATATTAATTAAATATATATTATGTATTCAATAAATTATTTATAATATTAGTACAATATATTTGATAGAAAAAATTTAATAATAATTCATGTTCTACTCTTAAAATTTTTTTTTATGGAAAGTTTTTCATCTTTTAATAGAACACCTATTTTGAAAAGGCACTTAACCCTAAAACTTAATAACACCTGTAAATCCCTTTGGATCATCCAAAAAAATCACAAATAAGCTCACAACATCCCTCCCTTCATCTTAGAAGCCCTAAATTGGTAATAAATTAAACCAAGATTGTATTTTCAATTAAATTAAAAGGAGTTACTCCAATAAGAGGTAACGTTCTCCAACAATCACCTTTGTTTTATTTACTTATACACTACTTAAATTATTTATATATCATTATTATAAAATGACCATAATATATTAAATATATATATATATATATGTTTTCATTCTAATATTTAGGCCTACATATTCACTCACATCAATAAAATGGTATACAAAATCATCATTTGTGTGTACATTAGACAACCACCTCATGAATTGATGTCATTCTCTCGTCTATTACAACTTTTTAATGTTGGAAATTACGTTAAATTTATAGTTTTTATATGATATATATGATATTTATAATTTCCCTGTGCTAAATTAATTCTTATATAACTCATAACATCATGGTTTCCATTTTTTAGGAATACTATAGCATTATTTGTGGACATGTACACTACCACCTCCTCAAAGTGATGTGATTCATCAACGCTTTACATGGAAGGTATTCAAAATGGTTTTAATAAAATTATGTTATAAATTTGATATAAATATGATACTAAATTTACAATATAATTATAGATCTTTTAAATTTTCTTAGTTTATTATTACATGAAAATTAAAACATCATTCATGTGTATGTAAAACCTACGATCTCCATGAATGGTGCATTTCATTTTCTATATACAAATTTTATAGATAACTATAAACACATATATATATTATTTATAAGATAATTAAATAATGGTTTAAATTCTAGTAATTATTAACTAGTGATATAACTAACTAGAATAATAAATAACAAGTAAAAAATTCTCAAAAAACTATGAAATTAACACCCAAAATAGTGAAAATAAAGAAATATTATTGACAAATGGGTAATAAGATTGTATAAAGAGATCATATATGACATAATAAATATTAATATGTTTCTTAAAATATTATTTAAAATTTTTAAAACCATTATAAATGAGGTTAAAGAGTCTCAGTCCAAATGGAAGCGTAAGTTAAGTGATTTTGCCTCAATTTCATTTTGTTGAGGCATGTTGTATTATTATACACCTAATTTTTTATAACGTATATATAGCCACATAACATTTAATGTCACGAATACATAATTAATCATGTTACATTGATTTGTAACTGGAATTATTTCATCTACTCGGTTTTGAACACAAATTTGTAATGTTGAAATGAAATTTCATAACTCAATTCATTTTAATTGGGTTATATTACTTAATTGTTGTCATTAATATTCAATTATTATGTGTATAGTGACTTTGAATATCTATTTATATATTTAAAATTATTTTATTCTTATTTGGTTTGATAAAAATAATAAATTCATTGGTAAATTCTCACATAAATTTTATGTTAATTTTAAGGGTTTGTTTCACAATCACACTCTAATGGAGATTATTTATTCTTGAAATTTCATAAAAGGAACTTATATATTATTTTTCTTAAAACACTTTAGTTTTATTGTACTTTATATTTTAATAATATTTATCATGTAAAAGTTCCATTTTTCTACTCTTTGGTACAAAAAATGTTTTTCAAAACGTGTTTTTAGAAAACCTGACTCCATTTCACTCTTTAGTTGAAGATCTATTTTCTCTCAAAACCATATTTATAAAAATGGTTCCACATTTTTTAAAACCATTTAAAAATGATTTATTAAACATATTTTTATCCCTTTTTCATTTTAAGGAATATTCTTAACTCTTTATGATCAATGAACTTTTATATCCTTTTTACGGTGCAGATAGAATGTTCTCTTTACCTTTTACATAATTACACCTATTATTTTTTTGTAGCTTCCATTGAAAATTTAAAAAATTATTTTTAAATAAAATTTTATTAAAAGTTATTTTTTAAGAAAAAGATTTTTAAAAAAGATTTTAAAAATGAAATATATATTTTCCTCAATTTTTTTAGAATATTTTTTTATAGAATTACTATTTACGAAAGACAACAACCCATTAGTCTTACCCAAAATTGCATAAGTTTTATTGATTACATAATTATTATTAGTCTATAAGGTTTAGAGATTATTTTTTTAGGGATAGTATTTAAATTCACTTCCTTGATTCATTTTTCTAGTCCCCGTGAAATATTTATTTTCTAGTGACTATTGAACATTAAATTTCCCCAAAAAATAAATTTCATTTATCAGGGACCTGATTATTACCTAAACTGTATTCCATTTTTACACATGGTGTTTACTTTAAAATTTATTTTCTATATAGGTAATTATTGATAAATGCAAATATTTTTAGTTAATCATGATATTTGATAAGTAAAATTGTTTATTGATTAAAACAATTATTCAACACATGGGGAATTCTTTGGATTGGTAACATGTCGGTGGGGCCCAGTTATAAATAGACCCTCGATGCATTAGTATTATAATCAGATTATTTAGTTGGATAGAATTATTGTTTTTTACGAAGTATATTATAAAAATTCCTTCGAATTGCCTTGAAGGTAAATTTATCATTCACAGAAAAAAAAATGACATCCAATAATTAAGAATTTCCTTCATACAATAATTATGCACATCCTTCTTAGTTTATTTATTATATTTAATGTGTGTTCAGATATTACCTTTCCATATTTATTTTTCCATTAATTCATTATTTTATCTATTTTACATAACCCATACTTAGAATTAGTGATCATCTATATTTTTTACCATTCCTTGGGATTAAATGGATTTTAAAATAAAATATATTAAAGGAGATTTTTTATGGAATAAAGTTGTCCATGAATGATTTTTTTTGTAATTAGTGTATTCAATTTTAATTTAAGGCTCATATATTTATCTGGTTTACCAAGGCTACAAATCCAATCAGTCCTTTAGGATTTGATTCCTTGTAATCATGCCATTACAATGGTAGTAAACACCAGCTCCATGATGTAGAGATATGGCTGATATAGTTTCTATAAAAGTAAGTTTATTAGAAACCTTTGAAACTAGATTTAAAAAAATTGTATTAATTAACATAACATAAATATAGACTTTAAGGATTATAAACGAGGAAAATTTTTCTTTATTAATTCTAAAGTTATGGATTCTGACATAGGATCATGATTTTATGTTTGATCATAAGTTCTATGTATTAAACACCACATTTTTATTTTATTTAATAAGAGTCTACCAAGATTAAGGGCATTTTTAATAAATTTTTAAAATGTATATGTTTTAGTAGAAACATTTATTTGAAGAATAATGTATTTAAATTTTATAGACATAAGTTTAATGGTATTGCTAACCTTTTGGGATCATATGAACATTATTGAAATTGTACTAATAGTCATATAATATTATTATATGTAATAAGAAAAATAGGTTGTATTGAAAACCATATAAAAAATGTTATTTAATTATTAAATTTCAAGGTTTTCCATCACATTATTGGGAATTTAATAGGAATTGTATTAATATAGTTCATAAAATATGTAATATGAATTTAGGGTGACAATACATTTCATCTAGAAAGTTGGTGGGCTTTGAACCCATGATCGAAAGATGATAATAGTTTTATGTATACCATGGGCCTACACGATGTTCGGGTTAATGTTTCATTATTTTTTTGTTAACCATTTTTATAAATAAATATTAACGATTAAACAATAATATCAATTTTGTTCTAAGGATTAATATATCAATAGTATTAGTTTCGGGGAATAGTTTGAGAAAGATATAAAGACTTTTTTTATGGATCTTATGATTCCTTAAAAGTAAATTTTATTACCTCAGGTAAAATAATAATTATTGGGTATTTAATTCTTTGAGGAAGGGGATAAATTTAAAATTTTTCAAAGCACAACCATAGTAAGAAATTTTGTTTATATAATTATTTTAAGAAAGTATATTTTCTTATATTATTATCTACCAGAACAATTAATGAATATTAGAACAATGATCCTAAAATAAAATGTTATCATAATACCTTTTCTTAGGAAATTTCTTATTAAATCATCCTAGATTTTTAGATTTGGGGCCCACAACATTCCATTGGCCATTCAATTGTTTTTTATCAATGACCTCAATCACTCCCTATAATTATTTATTCTTGTCACCGTGTCCATATTTTTACTTGCCACCAATTTTCTCCAATGTATAAATTTAGTTATATATTATTCCATATGATGGTTTTACTTCCCTTTCACACTTATTAAGGGGATAATTTTTCAACCCTTCTCATGATGTGAGCTTTTAATAATGGTATTTTCAATTGTCAAATACTATATTAAGATGGTAAAGTTTAAATAGAGAGAACACAATTTATTCTTGGTGTGGAGAATGTTACACCCCAAAATTCTAAAGTATATTTATTTTTATGTCTTGTATGACATGTAATACCATTCAAAAATAGAATATAACTACCAAAGGCATTATGATGTATTAATATTTAGATAAATTAAATCATTCCAAAACCATATATTACATGAAACAATGATATTAAATTTTGTCACACATAATATAAATTTAGCTTACAATAAACAAAACAAAGAGGTTAGCTTGCGTTACACACATTAATGATGTTATTTGACGGCTTGAGTTACATACAAGATCAAGTTTTATGGAAAATTAATATATTATTAAAATAATAATATTCAATATAATAATATATAAACTAGCTATTAAATTGGCAGTTATGAATTATATTAACTATCATATGATTATATATAATTTAATCTATTGAATACCAATTAATTATTATAAAAGAACCAATTTGATATAACATATAAGTTTTAATAAAAACTATATTTTTGTTCCAAAGGTGGTTTATCATAATAAATAAAATTAAATACTATTAGTGGTGGATATCATTGAAATAAATATATTATAGAAAATAATATTTTTATATTCATCCAATATATTTGATATGAAAAATATAATAATAAATCGTGTTTTAGGAGGAAAAGTTATATTTTTCTAAAAAGGAAATTTTACTGCCTCTTAGCGGTGAAAAAATTTTGAAACAAAAATTTGTAAATTAATATGCAAAAAAATTAATTTGTGAATTTGGAATATCAAAATTATCTTAGGGTATATTTTTTATTTTTCTATGAAGTTTTATTTTTTATGAATAGTGAAATATACAAAATTTTAATTGAAAACTACTTTTTCATCAATATAATTTATAGTGTAAAATTGTATTTTTAATTGTATTTAATGTTGAATTAGATAAAATTTAAAAATATTAATATAGTTTAGTTCATTTTACTCATTTTTAATTTAATATTGATACAAAAATGTAGCAAACTTTTTGAACACGTTCACTTTAAAAACACTCATTACAATACCATCTGCAGGATTATGTTTAAATTTATTTCTACCAATTATCGAATTGGAATATAAAAAAATGGATTTAGTCTTTCAAATAAGAATAATTTATAATTTCTAGTAATTTCAGCTATGTTTCTTAACAATAATATAATTGAAAGTAATTAAAATTAATTACAACGAATAACAGAAAACTATCTTTTCAAGGGTATAAACCTTAAACATAAGGGAAAAAATATAATAGAAACTTGTCCAAATGACATTGTTTTGGCCATAGTTAGACCATAAAATCCACTTTTTATAAATATTTTCATTATTTTAGGCACATTATTTATGGTAGGCCTCTCAATAGTGTTTACCATTTTATATTTACAAGAATGCCACTCCACCTCCACTATAAAACAACAATCACACCTCTCACATATTCACACCTCTAAATCTCATTGGATCATCAAACCCCTACCCAAATAATTTCCCAAAATCCCTTCAATAATACTTGAATCATCATTTTTTCAATAAATCAATCCAATAAGGTATTTCATTATAAACCAAAAGGAGTTACCTGAAAAAGTTGTAATGTTCTTCAATGATAACTTTTGTCTAATTTACTTCTCCAACTATTAATTTATATTTATATTATTATTATATAATATCCCCATTACCTTCAATGTAATTATTAGTTTTTTCTAATATTTATTCCTAAACATTAATAATAATCTTTCAAATGGGGTACACAAACATCGTTCATTTTTACAGCAGACTACCACCACGCGAACTAATGGTGTTCGTTGTTCAATTACCAACTTTAATTTTTGGAAATTAGGATTAATTTATAATTTAAATATGATATATATGAATTTTTTAACATCATTATTATATATATCATAACATCATTCATTCCATTTTGTGGGAATTCGAAAGCATCATTTGTGGACATGTGGACTACCGCCTCCTCAAAGTGATGTGATTGATTCACACATTACAAGGAATGTATTAAAAATGGTTCTAAAAAACATATTTGATATATATGACATAAATATTATAAATTAATTATAATAAAAATATATATCATTTACTTTTCATTATTTTAATGTGAAAAAAACATGAAAATATCATTCATGCATATGTACAATCTACTGTCTCTATGAACAATGTATATTATTTCATATCTCTAAATTTTATGGATAACAATAAACACATATATAATAAATATATACAATAATTTAATAATTGTTTTAATTTTGGAGATGATGAAATCATGATCTATTTCATATGATCAATAAATAAAAAGTCATAACATACTCGAAAAACAAGGATATTAACACTTGAACTGTTCAAATTAATGAAGGATTACTAACAAACGAGAGTTAAGATAATATAGAAAGATCATATATGATATAATAAACATTAAAATTGTTTTTTAATAAGTTATTAGTAGTCATTAAACCATTATAAATTAATTTAAATATCGTTCAAATAAAAGGAATCATACAATAAGTGATTTCATTTTAATTTCATGTTGTTGAGGAATATTTTGTTATTATGGACCTAATTTTTTTTGTATGGTTTATATAATTACCCTTGACATATAATATATTGAATTATTCATTTTTAAAATTATATTAGGTTTCAATTTAAAATATTTCATCTAATGGGATTTATACATAGATTTAACAAGTGGTGAAGAAAATTCATAACTAAATTAATTTTCTTTAGGTTATATAACTTCCTCATTGTTGTAAAAGTTATGTGAATATATTTATAATTAAATTGAATATATATTGATTTATTCAAACTTTTTTCATTTTATTTATATTTAATATGAATAATTATCTCATTGATTAATTATTTTATTTAACATTATGTCCATTTTAGGGGATTATTTCACCATCTCATTATAATATAATAATTTTTTGATAAAATAATTCATTTTATTCGCCCATTTTTATCTATTATATTTTTTTAGTAATTGAAAAAAAATCTAATCATTGGTACATTAAATTTTTTATCATTTTTTTAGAAAACATGACAATATTTATCTCTTTGGTTGAAGATTTGTTTTCTCTTAAAAACAATGTTACTAAAAAAAGTTCAATGTTTTTTTAAACCATTAAAAATTACTTATTAAAGTCATTTTTTTCCTCCGTATTTTTTATTGTATCCTTGTCTCTTTTTAAGAAATTTACTTTTCTAACCTTATTACCATGAAAAAGGGATGTTCTTTTTACCTTAAACGAAAATACCCGTTGTCATTTCGTTGAATCTTTCTTTGAAATTTAATAGTAATATTTTAAATTAAATGTTTTTAAAAATGATTTTTAAGGATAGGATTTTCCATTTTTTAAATTAAAATAATATCTTCATCAAGAATATTTTTAAAATATATTTTTTTTAGTATTCACAATCATCAATTAAAAACCCGTTAGTTTTACTTCACTTGGGATATATCGTATTGATAACATCATTATGATTCCTTTAGATGGTTTGTTCTCTATTTGGCTAGGGATAGTACTCAAAAACACTTACTTGATTAATTTATCTATTCCCCTTGAAATATTAAATTTCTAGGGAACATTGAACATTAAATTTCATGCAAATAACTATTCCATTTATCATGGATATGATTATTTCCTAAAACGTATACCATTTAGCATATGGTGTTTACCTTTAATGTTATTTTTTATATGAATAAATAATGATAAATCCACTTGTTTTTAATCAATGTGGATATTTTATAAGGAAAATATCTCAATAATTAAATCGATTATTCGATTTATGAGTAATGTTTTAGATATGTACCTCATAGGGGGACTGGTTATAGATATCACCTCGATGCATCGGTAGTCCCATGGGATGAGTAATTTGAAAATCCTTAGTGGGATTTTCACCCATTATGTTTTAATTGTATTTTGAATGTTCTTGATAGTAAAGGTATTATGTACCTAGGAAATATAGTGTCCCATAATTAAGAATTGCCTTTATTCAGATTTAATTAATATTTTCTGTGATATTTTTACTATGATAAAATATATGGATGAATTTTATTATCAGTTTATTGATTATAAAGAAATTTTGTTCAGTTATTTAACTATACATATTTTTTATAAACATACTTATTAGTTTTATTATTATAAGGAATGTATTTTCAGTTTTTACCAATCTTTATAGATTATGAGTTTTAATTCATTATTTTAGCTGATATACTAAACCCTTAATGATAATTTGATCCCACACTTATTTTGTTTCCCTTCCCTAGGATCCTTGATGTTTACTAAGAAATATTTTAAAGTCTATGATAGTTAGAATAATGTAATCCTATAAAGAAAAAAAATAATTTTGTAGTTATTGTATTCAGTTTCAATGTAAGGTTCATGTATGTATTTGGTTTTTTATGAATACTAAACTGATCAGTCTTTCGGGATTTGATTCCTTATAATCATGTTAATGTAATGGTAGTAAACAACGTCTTCAGGCTTCTAGGGTCGTTGAGCTCCACTACCACTTATCTAATTTTGACATACTAATTCCAAATCAACTTTATGTTTAATCTAAAAAAAATTGTAAATATTATGACATTAAATTTTACATTAATAACTAAAATATATAAAATATTTATTTTTATAAAAAAAATTATTTTAAGCTCTAATTTTCCTAATATTATTTTATATAAAATACTAATTAAATAAACGATCGTATATTATAATGATATATAATCCATATTTCTTTTAGAGTCATATTTAAAGTTGAACAATTTTATTTATTAATAAAAAATAAAAACACTTAGAGAAATAGTTTTTTTAAATACCCATTTCTTTATTTAAAGGATATTAATTCCATCCCTCAAAAAATAATTATTTATCTTATAAAAAAATTATTAATCTATTGGAATTTAAATATTTATTTCAAATTTTGAAACACATTGAATCAATATTTAAAAATATTAAGTAAAATAAGTATTTTTTTAAAAAAATCAATTAAATATTCTTTCATTATTGTATTCAAAAATTGTTAATTATATGTGGATTAAGTTGTTTTTAATTGGTTATTAAAAATGAAATTACCTAAATGTAAATATTGGATATAATTATATATAATGACCATATATCCAATGATGATACATCAAATGGCTATCTATCCATTGACCATATATCAATCAACCATATATATAATGGTCATTTTAAATTACTATATATATCCTTAAAAACAAATATATGGTCATTAATATTACTTTCTATTTTCATTATCATGATTCTTATTATAGCTTCAATGTGTTTTATTCTTTTTATAGTTATGAATAATGATATGATCTTTATGAATGTTTTTTATGATGATATTTTCAACCATGTATTACTTTTATTTACATGTTTTTTCATTCCATTAATAATATTAATAATTATTTTAAAAAGAAATTAATTAATTATATTAAAATTATACTATACTAAAATAAGGAATTTCAAATTTTAGTATTTATATTTTGGGTATAAAAAGTTCTTAAACATAAATGATTTATTTAATGTGATATATACAATAAAACCAAGGAGTGTTACATTGTTTTACCATGTATATAGTGTGAACACCCAAGTATCAATGTTGGCTATATATGCCTTTTAGTATGTGGGTATATGATGTGTATTGTGGTCAGCATAAAACTCATCCTTGTGATACATGTAAATTAATAAAAAAGGGACCTAAATTCCATGTGACACCAAAGAAATGTATTATATATTTGATCCCACGTGACATGATGTGTGGCAGTAGGCCGAGTTCAGTAAGATATTTTCAAAAAAATCGAATGTCGCCTCACCGTTAGGCCAACCTCAGGTGGAGATCTCTGCTTCGGTGACCTTCTACCCTATAATTCCAGTATTTGTAGAGCCTTAGTAGTCTCTGGATATTCTCGGTCTACCTACTTGGCCTCATCATTCTGTGAGGTCCTTTTGAGATGCCTTGTGTTGATCAAGTAGCAGATCTCAGTGGATCTGCTTCCCTTCTGTACATCTGGTTGATCTATTGGTGTCATGAGATGGATCCTGTGTTTTGTTAGTGGTTCCCCCAGTAGCATTTTTGGAGGTGGTGGAATTTAATAGGTGGACCCTTGTGGATTTTTTTGGAGTTGATAAGTCAACTCTTGCGATCTTCAAATGCTTAGTGGAGTCATGGGGTTTTCTTGGGGCGGTGTGGATTTCATCGATCCACCATAATTCCTTCTATCTGGTGTTGGAGTAAGAGGCAGATTTCATTTTAGTTTGGTGAAAAGATATGAGAGAGTTTTGTATCATGTGGTTTAGTTTGGATCCCTGGTCTATGGAGGCCCATAAGGGGAAGGATTGCTCTCGAGCTATAGTCTAGGTTGGTCTCCTTGGACTTCCTCTTCCTTTTCAAAATAGTGTGTTCTTAAAGTCTATTGGAGACTCTATTGGGGTTTTCCTCCTTAAAGATGAATGCACCCTCTATTGTGATGATATTTTTGTTCCTATAATGTTTGTAGGGAAGCATCTTTTTCTCCCAATTCTGGAAACAATAGAATTAAGGGTGGAGGATGAGGTGGCTTGGGATCAAGAAATTATCGACCTGGTGTTTCCCAGATTTTGTTCCTCTTGTTTTCTTCAGGGACACCCAAGGAAGGTATGCGTAAGATGAAGTTCAGGAGGTCCAAGTAGGGCTCTCAAGAATCGATCACGTGAGGTCTTCCCTCCTCATAGGTGAGGTGGTTTCACATCCATACCTTCTCGGGTGGAGGTTTCATATATGGGAGTGTTTCAGCTATAGACTCCAGCTATTATAACCTAGGAATATTATCCTTCTGATCATGATCTGCTCCAATGTAAGAGTATGGTGGCGTCCAGTCCAGAGGATCTCCTATCGAGGCTTTCTGGATTGGCTTCATGGTTATTCAATCATCAGTAGTTGAACTTAGAATGAAATTTATGGGGAATAATTCAGTCTACCCTCTTTCCCACAAAGGATGACTGGGTGCTCATCCTTCACCCTCTAGAGGCCCTTCCAGATGCATCTAAGGACTTAGTGGGGGTCGATGGAGTGTCTGCATCTCCCCATTCAATTACTCTTGGCTTGGATGGTATTTTTAGCCCAGTATTGGATGGTCCAATGTGATTTGATACTATTAATATGAATGGAAAAATCCTATCTCTCTATCTCATTCAAAGGTAATGTGTGGGGTTCTTGTTGATCCCTTCTCAGCGTAGTCACCCTTAGCTATTATTTCTCAAATTCAGAGTCCTAGATTGAGTACATGTGTGAGATTGAGACTTCATAGGGATGGATTCACCTCTCATAGCAACAATATTGAGACATTGGGGGTAAAAACCGGGCTTCTTCTAGCTTATTGTTATCCATGGTAATTTAGAATTCCTACGACTTAGGGGTTCAGGTAAAGACCGACTCCATTGCTTAGAAAGTTAAGAAAAACAAGGCTGTTATTGTGGCAGTCCTGGAGAACAAATAGAAGCTAGATAAAATGAAGGATTTCTATTATAATGTAAATATGCATGGATTCCTATATGTTAACCCGAAGAACTGTCATATCTATCATTTTTGGAATAGGGAGGTCTCGGTGGATTTGATTAAGTCTGGTGATCAATTCATTACTGTAAAAGTCTCAAAAGGATCAGAGAGTTAGTTTTTGCTTCATTTGTTTATGGTAGTTGTGATGCTCAAGTCATGAAGCGCCTATAGAAAAAACTTGGATCTTTTGACATGGAGGACCTCCCGTGTATTGTAATAGGGGACTTTAATGTTTTTCTAGACCCTAATGAGAGGAAGGGTATAAGAGATTTCCCATGTCATACTAGCTTGGACTTTTCCCAGTTCGTAGTGAGCATGGTTCTTCTTGATATGGGATACACTAGAGATCGTTATACATGGAGCAACAACCATTGAGGGGGCAGGAAATTCTGGAGATGCATTGACCATTGTCTAGATAATAGAAATGATATAAACTCGTTTCTAAATTCAAAGGATAAACATTTGGTAGATGAGATCTCTGATAATTCTCTTCTGCATATTTCTTTGCTCCCATGTCTAGACTGACATGAGCATTTTAGGATTAACCATCAGTGGGCTCGTAATACTAGATTCCAGAGTGTGGTCCTTCATCTGTAAGAAGGATTGACTAAGGGGTATTCGTGGGTGGCCCTTGACAATAAGATTT
The DNA here is from genome assembly GCA_963277665.1 of Viscum album. NCBI lineage: Eukaryota > Viridiplantae > Streptophyta > Magnoliopsida > Santalales > Viscaceae > Viscum > Viscum album. Next base: position 1,190,158,083 of record OY728158.1, on the reverse strand, counting down.
GGAGGTTAAAGAAGGTGCTTCAAGAGTGGGCCAGGACCTTGCCTCCCTTTGATCAGAACATGGAAGATATGAAATAGAACAACATCGACCTGAAATCCTAGATGGAGGAAGGATGGAGGGACATTGTGTTTGAAGAGTTGATGAACAAGAAGTTTTGTTGGGTGGAGCTACTTCTTAAACAGGGACAATTGGAGTAGGGCCTCTCCCAGGTGAAATGGTTGAAGGAGGGCGACAGTAACACTATGTTTTTTCAAACTTGTATTAGAGAAAGAAAACAGTCGATTCAGCCCAATATTTCACTTGAGTATTACTCTTATACAAATGATAGGAATAAAGTGGGAATCATGAAACTTTTTTTCTTCAAGGATCTATTTGATGGTCTAAACCTGAGGAATTCTAGCGGCTACCCAAGAAGTAATGCACATATTTGGGAGGTGATTCCTAAATCCTTGTCTGTCTAAGACAATGAGGGCCTAGAGGAGATCCTGAATGAAGAAGTGATAAATATGAATATGATTCATCTAAATCCCAATATTTCACTCAGTTCGGATAGTATTCTAAGCTCGTTTTATAGGTGGCATGGGATGTGGTTAAGGGCGACATCATTGGAGCTATCCAAGACTACTTTCACAGAGGTAGCCTCCCTCAAGTTGCTTGTGCTATTGTCCTTATTCCCATACCAAAGGTCAAGGATCCCTCTTCTATTCTACATTATAGTCCTATCAGTTTAAGAAATTTAAAATATAATATCCTTGTGATCATGATTAATCAGAGGTTGTCTAGATGCTTACCTAGGTGGATTTCGATCGAGCAGCACGGGTTCCTTAGGGGTCGCTCAATTCAGGGAGCTATTGCTCTGGCATAGGAGGTGATCCAAGACAACAAATTTAAAAACCATGGTTCCAATTTAGAAATCAAACTTGACAAGAACAAGGAATATGACAGTATTGAATGGATCTTTATAAACAGAGTTCTTTTAGCTATGGGTCTCTCATCTAGGTCTGTTGATCTACTCTTCCGCTGTTTCAGCTCGTCTTGTATGGATCTCTCATTTTTGGGTAAGTCTCACAGATTGTTAAAGGCCACTAGAGATCTCAGTAAGGGGGACCCGCTCACTTTAGGTATATTCAACCAAGCACTGGATGCTCTAAACCTCCTCATAAACTAGGGTATGTATACTAGAGAAGTTATCATGTACAGGAGGAAGTGAAAACCTTCCTCTGATCTTACACCTCATGTTCGCAGACGATAATATCATCTTAATCAATGGTGTAAAATGAATAGTTCTTGGTCTCAAGAGAATCCTTTATAGTTTCGAGGAGATCAATAACTCTAAAATTAATATCTTCTTTAACTCTAAGAGTGCTCACAGTTGTGTCTTCTCCCTATGTAGTCGCCTAGACATGCATTGTGGATACTTCCCCATAGAGTATCTTGTCATGCCTATTTCCTTAGGAAGGATGCAGGTACGTGACTTCAACTATGTTGTTAACATGATTACTAGTCATGTCCTTAACTAGAAGAACTGTTATTTATCTTTTGGGGTAGAATTACACTTGTGAATAATTTCTTGTCTACCATACCTACTCATGATTTGGCCTCCACCAATGTCACGCAAGGTTTCATCAACACAATTGATAAGGTCCTGAGTAGTTTTATCTCAGATTCCATGTCTGAGGGGAAATAGTACTGGACCTTCTGGGAAAGGCTGGTGAAACTAATCGACAAGGGAGAGATCAATGTCAAGAGCCTTCAGAGCACTCTCCATTGCATGAAATCCATACTCACATGGGAAGTTATTTGGGAGTGCAATTTATGGGGTAATTCAATGTCTCACATCTTCAGGGGTAGTGAGGAAGAAGTTCGTGGTTACATTTCTCACTTCAGTTGGAAAATCGTCCCTCTCATCCATGTCCTTCAGCATAACTCCCATTGGATTGTAGGAAAAGTAAATATACTATTATGGTATCGAAACTAGGGGGTCAGTGATTGGATTCCCTAGTTGTCCAGATCCAACAATTACCTTCATGGAGGCTCGGTACTACCCTAGGTTTACTAAGGCTATTTGGGATAAGAAAAAATAGGATCTCCTTGAGTATATAGTGATTAACTCTGATCCAAATAGATGTGTTCAAGTCGTGTTCCTCAGGCTCATTCAATTCCAAGGATTTCTGTAAACTATATCTTTCTTAGGATTATCATGATAATTGGAACGATGTGGTGTGGTGCAAGAGGATCCTAGAAAAACACAACTTCCTTACATGGAGCATCAGGGACTTATCTATTTCTAGAGATGATAAAGTTAAGAAACTTGGTATTAGTTTTTCCTTGTGGTTCCATTTTTGTAATACCAAGCATGAGGAGATTACCGGTCACCTATTCTTCAAAGGGGACTAGGCTCTTGTGATGTGGACTTTTTTTGGTGGCTATACTGCTTTTTATTATCACGAATAGAGGGAGGATTATTTTTTGGAGAGGTTGTTTCATTGTACTCATGAATCTGTTATCAAACGACTGTCCAGGTTGGTGATTCTCAGTGCAAGGTGTTGTTTCTTGTGGCATGGCAGAAACTAGGGTAGGTTCAAAGGGGCTCTTACTATGGAGAGGTCTATCATTATGAGGGAATGTTTTCTGCTAGTGGAAATGGTTTGGATTATCCAAGACTGGAGGGACACTCCATCACTACAGATTATGTAGGCCAGTAATCCCTTGACTCAACCCCCCCCCCCCCCCCCCCGTCAGATCACTGAGGAGATGGGTGTGTTGGTGTCCTTTTGATATAGGTTACAAGTTGAACACAGATGGGTCCTACTTACTTCACAACATGAGAGGGGGGTTTTGGTGCTGGGGGTATACGGTCCTAGATTTATCTTCATCCAATGGAAATTAAAACTCTATCATGTATGTGGCCAAATCCATGCCTATCGGGCTCTCTCTTTATACACACCAGAATATTGTTATTTCTTATGCAGAGATCGACACTTTGATACTTCATGACTCCCTGCATGGAAAAGGCTCCACCCCGTGGTCCATTTCCTATATTTTCAGGCAATATAGATTCATCCTCCACAATAACATCCAAGTGACCCATAATTAGAGAGAAGGAAATCAGGTTCTATATTACCTTGCTTCTTTTGCAAATCAAAGATCCATCCACACTTGTATACTAAACCAAATAAGCTTAATCCCGGAGAGAGTTAATTTGATTAGATGGGATTCCCTCGTCTTGCACTATTTTATCCCCCCCCCAACTTTGCTATTTATTCATTGTTCTTTATCCTTTTAATAAAAATTGGATTTGAATTGAATGTGGTTGTACAATCTACATGCATTTTATTGGTCATACATATAATGTTTAACATCATACACGCCTTATAGGTTGACCGATATATACCATGTGTATAAAGGTACATGAATAGACTACTCCTTATGGGTTACACACAATGTACCCCTATAGTACATTTAATTCAATTATCTACCCTTATTGTATTTTCATATTTAATTTTTAAAGACTCGTATTTGGACACACATGTAGTCAATCCCATGGATTTCTCTACATAGAGTATGACAGTGAACTCCTCAGTGAAAAACGATGTGATATGTAATGAAATTTTGGAATTTTAGTCTCTTTAACATTTTATCAATGATGACAATGATTTACCATATAGATTATAAAATTGAAAGGGTTTTTAACTCATGTTGGAAGGTGTTTATTATTGAGTTTTGTATACCCCACAGTATAGATAGAGTTATAAATTTTCCCACCTCATTGAGAAAGGGTCCTCTATAAATAAAATCTAGTTCCCTCTCATATAATGAGGTCTAATTGATATGGAATGTGTCTTTTATCAAGGATGGATCATCCCTCAACTAAAATTATCATTTAGTGAGGAAAATGTCTTCCACTATTGTTTTTAGATATGAAAAGGGTTTCAACATGGGTAATACCGATTCTTTAGAGGATTATTCGGCTTGTTCCTTTGATAGTCAGACTGTTCAGGGTTGGAATCTCATATATCACCCTATGTTCTATATATTTAAATACAGTCATGTTTTTATTTTCCCCTCACACCTATATAGTTTTGACCTGACAATATATTCTCATTTTTTCCTTTTTTAGGGAATCCCATTGTTATGTATATACACACACCTGTATTGGAATTTCATCCTCATTTTTCATGTCTTGTATAGATTATGGATAATCCAGCAGTGATTTTGATTGAAATGATATTAGTGGATCTTAATTGTGCCTATAGGTGATAGTAAAAGTGGAATCTTTTTTATGGAGATTTTTCATTATAGCATCCTCTAACCATAGTTGGTTTTGGTTAACTTGACTTTGGGTTTGTTGGGTGTGTGAATTTCATCTATAATTTATATTATATGAAATATTTATTCTTTTATGTAAATGGGAATTTATCACATAATTTATATATCATAGATGGTTTTATTTTTTTAATTTTTATTATTACGTCATATGAGGAGATGTGTGTTGTGTATAATGGTGTTAGGATAAGGCCTCAAATCATGTGTGATATGTTTGTTCCATGTGCAGCGGAAGAGTTAGATGTGAAATACTCAACTAAAAAATTTCTCATGATTAATGATTAATACAATACATAAATAATGATAAATTTCATGATCTATAGAACTGAATCAAAGAATATAGACAATGGATAAACACCAAAACCAAATAGCATTATCATCACATGTTATTTATAATTATTTTAACCAATTAAGAGTAATAGTGGGAAAAGTATTTCTTTATTTATGGATATAACAATATTTATACATCATACCATCGTTTCACTGCACGAATCAATAATATATTCTCTCCTGTTGTATTCCACGAACCTATGAGCATCACCGTAGTAATCCACAGTTTTTAACATGGAAGATCCTAACACTTGAAGTGTTCTAATTTGATTTTCTTGTGATCATCTTCAAGGAAATTATCTATTAAATAACATTATACATGTGAGTGTCAGTGGAGGATGATCACTCTTCATTCCTAATGGAATTCTTAGAGATGGGTCTCTCTAGTATTTTGAGATAATTCTCTAAAGATATTGTTTTTAGTTACAAAAAATGAATTGGCTTTATCATGAAAATAATATAATAGGGTTTATATACTGTTTGAGTTATAAAATAATAATTTTATACATGACCTTTATTATTTTCATAATCCATAAGGAACATCTTGTCTATAATAATAATAATTTTATTATTTTCTCATGAAATTCTATAAACACAGGAATAATATTATTAATTACCAATTCAAATAATATCCGATATATATTATTTATTACTTGACCATTAAAATTGGTTTTCCATTACATCATAATATTTATTAGGTCATAAAAAATGACTGCATATTTAATAAAAAAATCACATCATTTTTCACAAATAAATAAATAATTTTTATATTATGTATAGAAAATAAATATTTATCAAATATTATACTCACATAATGTTCTTTCGAATAACTAGTAACACAATATATGCAATCATGAAATAATGAATAATTATTGAACCATGTGCATGAATAATATTTATTCAACTTATTAAATAATAATAAAACATTATATTATTTCATTGGGATTCCAGATACAATTAGTGTGTGACCCTCTAGGCCTCTTTCTCAGGGGCAATAGGCCAAGTAGCCAAAATTCAATGGTTATTGTCTTGTAGTGGACTAAGGAACACAAGTAGAAATAAATTAATTATGAAATTAAAAAACACCTCATATGGACTCATAATATGTAATATTATCCCTTTATAATTATATCCATAATTAAGAAGGTTTTATGCTAGTTCCATCCTCCTATGTACTCAATGTATTATTTATTGAATTTCAGAAAATCAATCTTCCCTACAGAACACTATGGATATTGAATTATTTAGTATATATCATTTTGATTAATGGGTATCATATATGTACTTCCATAAAATAATATAATCCAAAAATATTCTCTCTCATTATTTGTTAATGATATATTACTCATGACACATCAAACATATCCAACCTAAACCCAAACATATGTCGTAATGATTTTCACTAATGAATCAATGTATGAGACTTATAATACTCATTAATAGTAATAATATTAAATTATATGCATAAATACACATTCCCTAAGATAATAAAATTCAATGACACATATAAATATTGATTTCCTACTTGTGGTTCTCATTATGATAATATCCTACACTGGATATTACTAAGGGCGCACACAATTAGAAGGTGCCTCAATGTCCTATGAATCTACACCCCTGATATTATGTATCATTTTTTTCCATAAAATTATTTCATCCACCTATATAAGTCATATTTAATAATACTATCGTGTAACATATTGGATCCCATCATAGTGATGAAATTCTTAGTCATTTTAGTGGGATAGGTACTCTTAGGACACTATCACATTGTATGCTACATAGAAGAATAATCATGATGTTATAATATTTTAATTAATATTAAAATAAAAGAATATATTTCATCATAATGTAAAAATAATCCAACTACAAAATACTCCAACTTGTACTAGATCCAATTACTAAAAACAATCAGTCTGCTAGCTCTCACATGATACTCATGGATGTGATCAGATGTGCTATTACCCAAGGGGTACAACATGTTTTATTCTATGATTACTATTCTTACAAAAACTTCACACCTTTAAGAAAAAACCATTAAAAGGTGATACTTAAAGATCATGTGGTTTTCTGTCGATGTGACCTTGTGTCTTTTTATAGAGCCACAATTGCATTAATATAACAATATAATATGATAGGTTACATACACATAGGTACCAAATCATGATCTGGGATAAATTTTCATACAAATAAAATTACATGGATGCATAAGAAGCTTCTTCATACTCATAATATACTGTAGAATCTATGAAAATGTGTTGGTTTGAACTCTTCCAACTCACAACTCCTCCATTAAGATAAGAAAATATAGTATTTTTGACTTTAGATCGTTCATAATTTATTTGAAAACTAGCATCAGTATAACCCTTATTGAATATCTCCAAAACTTTTAAATACATCTAGAACATATTTTTAGTTCTTATCATATACTGAAGGTTTCCTTAGAAACTAAACATTGTTATTCTCCTATACCATCTTGATATCTACCTTTTGAGATCAATACTTAGTTAACATAATGTCTAGTATATAACATGGAATACATGCTTGATCCTATCATTGAATCATATGGGATATTAATCATTCTCTCATTCTCATGTTGTATTAGTGTACACATTTTCTTAAAATATAAATATAATGTGACACTAGAACTAGTACCTTATAGGATTGTTTCATACTAAGTTATTTTTGTATTTGGTTAATGTATATACTTTGATTTAGTCCAACTAGCCTCTTGGATCTATCATAAATGATCTTAATCCTTAAAATATTGGCTACTTCACTTATTTCCTTCGAGGAGAAATGCTTATTTAACTAGTCCTTAATTGACTATAAGACTGGTATATTGTTTAAAATAAGTAATATGTCATAAAAATATACAACATGTATAACTAACACATTCCCTCTAAACCTCTTATAAACACATGGTTCAAATTTGTTCTTAATCAAATCAAATTCATTATTAGAATCATCAAATAGATTTTTTAATGAATTAGATTCTCTATTAAATCTATAAAGTCATCTATACAACTTTAAATAAGTTTTCCATCAATATAGTCACAAAACCTTCTAGTTGTGCCATATATATATCATCCGAAATTTTCCCATTGGAGAAAGAATTTTTGATGTCCATTTTCAAAAATTTCAGAGTCATTGTATTATTCTATATCACATATAATTATGATGGATTTTAATATGTAAATTTCTGAAAAATCATTTTAGTAAATACCTTGACACTTAAATCCTTTAGGCAATGTTAATGATTTATAGGTATTTTACTTACCTTCCATGTCTTGTTTCTATTAAATACCCATTTAAACCAAATGGTATTTACATAAACTAGAGCACCGACCAAAACCCAATGTTTTTATTGACATATGGAATCCATTTTAGAATTCATGGCATATTTATATCTTGAATATTCCAATATATCTACTACCACTTTATACTGGAGTGGTTCATCATTGTCAACAAATAATTAGTCACCATCTATGGTGACAATAAAACCATGTATCTCTAGTACTATTACCTTTATAGTGCTCCTATATATTACTCTGTTTTTAGGAACTATGTATTCCATGGGGACTAATAGAATTTGTTACTCTATGAACTCTTCTATATCTTTAGCATGAAATTCATCGAAGACAATCTTAATCCCACTATCCTTTTTTTGATATGAATCCTCTCAAGAAATATGGAATGTCTTGAGACAATACATTTCTTTTTTTGGGGGTTTTATATTTAGTACCCCTTTAATTCCTAATGATACCCAATAAGGATTATCTTGGTGTCCCATTGTGTTAGTTGGTTTTTTAAGAATGACTTAACAAATGCCTCATATCCTCATTCACATGTATGGGAAAAAAAGTATTCCTTCCAATATATAAATCGAATGGAATTTTGATTCCCACTTATTTGTTACTCGGATTAATGTGTATAACACATCATGAATTTCATATCCTAAAAAGGATAACGAAAGATATTCCTAAATCCTCACCAACCATACTGTGTTTGATATGGTACGGTTCCTCAATTCACTGACACCATTTCACTATGGTGTGTAAGGTTGTGTGATTTGGGATAGAATCCCAAACTCCTATAAAAATGTCAATAAAATATTAGTAAATATATTCACCAGCTGCATCCAACTGAAACATCTTTATCTTCTTTAAAATATGATCTCTACTTCATTACTGAATTCATTAAATTTCTAAAAGGACCCAGACTTATAATTCATTAATAATTCAAAATAATATGTACTAAATTCATCATTAAAAGATATGAAATAAGAATTACCTCCTTTATTTTCTATTGGATGTTGTCCACACACATCAGTGTGTACCAATTCTAAAAGACTTTTGTCCCTTTTACCAGATCCACAAAATCTATTTTTATTCATTTTTCATTATAAACAATCATGAAATCATTAATCTAGCTATATTCCCAAAGATTCTGAACATTAATCTTGATAGATCTTTCTAAAATTATTCTCATTTACATGACCATGATGTTGATTCCATAACTGGGTGTTATATGAGTAATTTAAACATGATTCATTATATCTTTCAAATAGTTAGTTTTTATAATTTAATACATAAGGACTATTATTAAAAAATTTCCAAACCAAAAAAAATTCTAACTTTATAAAAGTGAAAAAATTTATTTCCAAAATTTAGAAGAAAACCATCAATATATATGAATGATAATAGAATTATGTTCTTGGTTACATTTGGTATTTAATAAAAATATCTTAAAACTAACATTATTATTATTTGTAATGAATGGTGGTAGTCACTAATTAATGGAGTATCCATCCTTTCAGAATTAATAGATCATAAATCCCTCTCTCCTATATCACTATATTGAAATCAACTTGGTCCCTACATTTGGATATAGATGTTAGAACTAGAATTTGTATATAATACACAATGTGTATATTTTGAAAGAATAAACTCAATAACAAACACAACTTTAGATTCCCTTTCTTCTGGGTGTAGATACTCAACTAGTGTCCTTGCATTACCGTTGAGAAACATATTCCTTCTTTTCATTTTCATTACTATGGATCTTACTCTTTTCAGAAGGATAGTTCTTTGGATATTTATAATTTTTATGAGTCTTGTTCCCCTTCACCTTCTTCTTCATTTTTTTTATTCCTTATAAGGATTGTAAGTTCTCTACGCCGCATGTATGTATCCATTGGGAAAATTATAGTAATAAGTTCCGAAATACTATTATAATTTTTTCTCATATTATAGTGAATAACAAATCTAGATATGGAATTGGTTATTGAGGAAAGCACGAGATCGTTGTGCAACTCATCTTTGAATTTAATCCCCATGATGTCTAATTGATCAATTTATCCAATAATCTTGACTACTTGATGTATAGCTAGTGATGAATCTCTAAAAATAGTTTCAAATAGATCATTGGATATCTCTTATGTCTCTTTTATCAACTTATCTTGAGAGATATCCCAAATGCGACCCATCATGCTATACATATCCAAGTCCTCATATTGTTTAAAAAGAACATTTGTTATAAATGATAACATGAAACACTAAACATATGTTCAATAATTCAATTTTTTCTCAAAGATAGGTTACTCTTCCTCATTAGCCTCATTTCAACGTTCATCAAGAATAACATATTCTAACATATAAAATTCCCTTTCATGACATAAGATTCCATGTAAGTGCCTTTTCTATTCTTGTAAAATTTGTGACAGTGATAAGGCCTCCTTTCTAAAGTATGTAACTAAGTGAAATTCTTGAATTCTTTTTATCACTATTTTTTTCATAAGATAAAAAGAGTTTTAGTACTCTATCTGATAAAATGTCGGAAAATAAATATATATTATATTTTTTCATCTCCTACTATTTTATAAAACCCCAATATCCCTCACCATTGGATTTGGAATATTATGTTGCTCCTAAATTATAGTGGTAAGGATCAAAATCCACCTTATCGTTAATTTTACATTATATGATCAAGAAACATGAAGGTTTTAGGTTGTAATTCCAAATTCAATCTACTTTAACTCACAGTTAATTGATCTTTTCAGTGGAATCCCAAATACTAAAACCCATAAATTAGATTTCCTTAACTTTTTCATCATATATATACTAAGTATTACATTGGAATTCCACCCTTAATGTGATCAAAGTTAATTCAACCTAAAAAATCATGTTAGAGTTCTATGAAAACTGAAAGAATCCCAACATTGAAGAAGTTCATGGCTATACCCATCATGGAATGTACTATCAACATAACTACCACACAAAACACATGATATTTACTTAGCATGTTACGATTTAATGTGAATAGTATAATTACTGTAATATAACTTATACATGATATTAAAATTCAAAAATCAAACAAAAATTAATTAAACATTTATAGATCCAACCCATCACATGGAGGGTATAATAAACTTAATTAACACACAAAAAAATTGTTGATAATGATTGAATAACGTAATAAATTATTTTTATATTATTTTTAATTTTGTAAAATTAAATAATGTATACATTGTAGTTTAGTCGATGAGTGTTATTCCCACCTTCTATCCCGATAACACACCCTATGATTTTCTATGTTACCATGACACAAAAAATGTTATATTACACAACATGTACATGGGATATAAGGAATTTGGTCTCTGATATACATGACCACAAGTCATGTAGGCCATGTAAGAGGATATATGAACCATTTATAACTAAAGGACTAAACTTCATGTATGGATGTTATACGATGTGTAAATTGACTGACTGTGTCCTAGGATGGCCCAATAAACATGCATTTTATAATTAAATTCACCACATATACTAAATTAAAACTTATTGAATTAATTTTGAATTAATTAAATATGAATTAAACACTAATACACAACATGTATCATTGGGTTACATGTTGTGTACTCTTATGTTATCTAGCCAAAATCCTCTAAACCCCCAGATGAGATCTTTAAATTTCTTTCATTTATGAAATTAATATATTTTATTATATTCTCAAGAATAAAATATGAATAATATAGATATTGTAATTCATATTAAAGAACAATTAAACTATAATTTAAAACTACAAAAAAATACGTAAATCAATAAATGATATTTAAATAATTATAAATAATAATGTGGCTCCTCTGATACCACTTTTATATTCCTAGAAAATAATTAGCTTTATATGGGGCTTTCCCAATTCTACTTTTTTAATGGTAAATGATTAGTTTTTAATTTACAGGATGATAAATTTCCTGATCAATTGAATTAATTTAATGAATATGGAAAATGAATAAACTCTGAGACCAATGTTCCATAACATCACATATTATTTATAATTAATTTATGAAATTAATAATTATGTTGAGATAAATTCATTCTTCAATGATGTTTCTGACAATGTAATTATTTCAACGAATCATCACATATTAGGAATCAATAATAGATTCCCTCAAGAGGTGATCAACACATGTTCCATTAACATCTGGACATCATTGTAGGGACATCCATGTGATGCCATGAAAAATAGTAACCTTTCCAACATTCACCTCTGATCACACTAAGAACTACTTAAATTAATGTTTCTCTTTAATCTTGGTAGACATGATAGTGTTAGTGGAAGAGGATCACTATATATTATTGGGACAGTTCTTGAAGAGGGAATGATATAATATTTTTCAGGGATTCTCACCTGATCGCATTATCCACAAAAAAAATGATTTGGATCTATTAAGAAAATAATATTATTGGGTGTATATACAATTAGGGTTAAAAAATAATAATTTATAATTCATCTATTATTATTTCTATAGTCTAAATTTAACCCCATGTTTGTAATAATTATAATTTTATTATTATGTCTTGACATGCGCTAAACTAATGAATTAAATTAAATATTCAGTATTCAAATAGAATTCAATTTGTAATATTTCATACTGGACCATCTAAATCGATCCTCCCATTCTCCATAATATTTATCTGACCTTCAAAATGAATATTTATTTAAAAAATTTACATTGATTCATTATTCACTAATAAATAAATGAATATTATATTCACTAAATAAAAAATAAAAATTTATCAAATATAATTTTGACAAAATATTTTATGAAATAACTAGTGAAAAAATATATGTGATCAATAAAACATGAATAATTATTTAAACATGTATTGGAATAATATTTCCTCAAGTTGATGAATAGTAAATTACAATATATTTTTTAATCGATATTTTAGATATAGTTAGTGTGTTAACCTTTATGCCTATTTCTCAGTGGCATTAGGTGAAGAATCCAAAAATCTAATTTTAGTGTCTAGAAACATACAAAGGAACCCATAAAGAAAGAATTTAATGATGCAATAACCTAATATGTCATACATGAACTTACTTTTTAATATAATTCATTTTCCATGATATCTATAAAAGAGGAGGTTGTTAGCTGGTGCCATCAACCAATGTTTCCAATGTCTCTTTCTTTGACTTTTAGAAAATAAAACGTTTGTATAGAACACTATGGACATGGATTTATTTAATTTATATCATTTTAATATAATTTCCTTAAATATATTCTTCCATTAAAGAATATAAGGGAAAATCCTTCCTCTAATTATTTATTAATGATATATTACTATAGATTCACTTAATAAACCTTTACTTTCCATGAGCTTATTTCATCTTGGTTTTCACAAATTAATCAATGTAAATGATTTATAAAACTCATTAATATTAATCATATATTATAAGGATCAATGTAGAAATATTCAGAAAAGAATAACCAATAACTCATATAATTGTCTATTTCCTACTAGTGGGTCTCATTTTCATTAAATTATACACTGAATATTAACAAGGGTTTACACCATGAGAATGTGCTTCAAAGTCCATTGAGTCTCCTCCATTGATATCCTACATCTTTTTCCACATTAATTGATTTCATCTGGATATAGATTATATCTCTAATAATACTTTCTTGGAACTTCTAAATTCCTTTAATAGTGCGAAACTACTATGACCTTTCAGTGCAACAAATTCTCTTAAGGAATTATAGAAAACAATGTTATGTGGAAGAATAATCATGATGTGATAATGAATTTATTAATATTAAAAATAAAGAGTAAATTTTATCATATTTTACACAAAATTTGGTTCTAGGTCACCATATCCAACATAATATAACTACTTGGGGATTTTTATCAACCCTTGTCCTATTAGAGGATGGATAAGAGAGGCACTCTCAGACTATTAAGGGTCCATTTTGGGTCACATTCGGTCAATTCATGTTGGAGTTGTATTATAATGGGAATATCTTATGGATGAAAATTAATGTCACATGCCATGTGAGGATTTATTTGTAAATTTTGGGAAAATTTTCAAGGGGTCTCCATTTTGGTTTTCACGATAGGGAACCTAGTGTTGGAGTGATGAATAATGAATATGTTGACTAGTAATTTTACAATAGACATGTCTTTTAGATAAATGAAGTGTCAACTACAAGGAAAAAAGTATATGGAACGTGCATTATATAATATTTATTCAATGAATTCAATATCATTTAGTCAAATCCCAAAAATATTATTAAATGATTGTGGTTCATATCATCAATTATAGGGTACCAAATCATAGGTAGCCAACAAGAGTCACCATAAAGGTCTAATTTGTGATTTTACTAGTGAATTATCATCTAATCATCAACCATCAAAGTGATGAAACTTGTATAAAGGTAATATATTGTGAGATACACCCATATTTATTTATGTGAATAGTTTCTCTACCCATTGTGTATTAAACAGTACCCCCTCTTGTAGTGAAAGTGGATGTTCTGGAACCTACAAAGAAGCTAATCATTATAATGTGATTAAATGAGTACATTTTAAGGATGATCATGGTACATGGATTCCAATGTTAAATACAATATTGATTTTTTTCTGAGTTTGGTCAATCATTTGAGGATTTCCCTGATGTGGTGATTTAAGTGTTCTTTAATGTTTGGATACTTACTAAGTTAAAGGTTGTGCTAGAATACATCATCCTTTATAGTGTACTCTGTTTCTAGTGGACCTTGGCCTTCTGGCTCACTTGGATGAGACTCTTCCATGATCATAGTTTAAGAAAATCTTTAATGAGTTGTACCACTACAAAAAATATACAATTATATTTTTAATATAATATGATACCTTAAAAATGTTGATTGAATTTCACTTACCCACATTTTTAGAAATTTGTATTTAATATAGTTTTTTTAAAACCTTGTTTTGAAATGTGGTTAATTTGGAGTCCTTTTTATATACATAATAAAATATTTATAATTTATATTTGATGCTTTTTTTAAAATCTTTTAAATATAAACTAATTTTTTTAATCATTTTTTAAACATGTGTTTTTTTTAAACAATATTATTAGTTATTTACATTATATATATATATATATATATATCTGTGTGTGTGTGTGTTTGTGTGTTCTCATAATAGAAATTAACCCAAAAACATTATTGATGTACCCGATCTGTGTATACTTTTTCTTACATTTGATTTACCATAAAAACGTTTTTTCAAAAAATATCTTTTGTTTTGCGGGAAAAATGCTTTATATTGGGGATTATGATAATTTTCATGGTGATTCCACCCAAAAACACAAATCGGGGCTGATCAAAAATTAAAATTAAAATATACTTGATGTGTACTTTTATATACATGCCATGTATGATTTTCACAGCATGGATTAAGAAGACTAGATACACTCCCATGTTGTCGGCCAAAGCATACATGTCGTGTACTTCCCATATACATATCGTGTGGCCCTTATAGAAGTGGTTGGTGGCTAATGAATGTTTTTACATGACGTGTAGGGTGGTGTTACACACCGTGTACTCCCAAAAACTAGGCAGCGCAATGTTCAATGTCAAAGACGGTGTGTTAGCTAAACTACTGGTGGAGAAAAAATGGACAAAATGTGTTTACCAAGGTACACGTTGTGTGCTTCTAGGTACATGTCGTGTGATAATAAATCCTATAAATAGGTTTTAGGACCTCCAAGTTTGGGAGTCCTTTCAATTCATTCATTCTGACATATTCCAAGGGGGAGCACTCTGGAGATGGCCAAGAAGAGAAGAAGAAAGAGAAAGAAGATGAGAGAAAAGACCAGAGAATGTGATTTTGTGTTGCATTCCCAAAAACGTACACTATGAAGCTTTCAAGAGGATAAATTTAGGTTTTGAGATATTTTTAGTTACTATCTACTCTATGAATAGCTAAATTCCCTATGTGTTGGGGCTGCAGACAATTATGTTTTGTAATTTTTCAATTGTGATATTTTAATCATGTTATTTATTCTTATTCCACATTATTCCTTATTAAATATTTATAAATATCACTATAAATCTTGTATCATACCAACAACATGATTTCTAGGGATCTTTTAAGGAATTACAACTAAAAACATCAATGAACATTTGGTGTTTTAATCATCTCAAAAAGGGTTGTAATTAATAAAATTAATAGAAATAAATTTCCAGACCAAGGAATTGGTTTCTATTGATTTAAACAAAACACACCAAACCAAGGGGGTCTGTTAAATTATCATCCTAGAGATGTGAACTATCATTAATAACAAAACCTTATAAGAAAATTGATTTAATAAAATACATTAAAATCCACATCCCCGATGCATTTTTCTCCAAATTTTCATCGAAACCAAAATTCTATGTTTTCCATTATCCTTCAAGTAAATTTTTAATAAATTGAAATCCAATCACCTTTTTATCAAAAAACTAAATAATCAACACTAAATTCCAAGAGCACTGACTTATCGGAGATTTTTCCAATTGACCCAGAGATCGAACTAAGAATCTTGAGGTGATGGCGTACCCTTATGGAAGAGCGCAACCAAAATTTCCCCATGGAACATATCAAAGAGAAAGATCCAGCTACTATCCAAGGAGCTGGATATTTGTTGGGCCTGAATGAGAACTGGAACCAACAAGCTCTAATTGTTCCAGGGTATAGACCACAGCACCTCCAACAGTTCCAACCAAAGCAGTTTTCATACCTACAGCCAGGTCAGGGGACTTATTTTTCTCCAAAGAAATAATTTTTTCCCTCACCTCCTCGAGAGATATTTCCCCATGTCATACCCTTATGGAGTATAGTCTTCCCTCCATCCAAGTGGTAGACACCAGGATTTTCAAACCTCGGGTGAAGGCCCAACACTTCTAAATCAAACCATCCATTATGAAGATGATCCAAAACATGGTGTAATTAAGTGGTTTACCAAGTGAAGACCTTAATGCTCATCTCTCCTTCATCCTTGAAATTTGTGACACCTTCTATTACCACAAAGTGTCTGAAGATGCCATCTATCCTCACCTCTTCCCCTTCTCATCAAGGGATAAGGTGAAATACTGTATAAAGGGACTACCTCAATGGTCTATCTTCACCTGGGAGGTGTTATCCCAGGCATTCATGTCCAATTACTTTCCATTATTTAAGACGGTGACACTGCGGAACAAGATCCACAAATTCTAGAATCATGACTCAAGATATTTATACGATTCCTAAGATAACTTGAAATAGATTCTATGAAAATATCCTCACTAAGGACTCCCACTCTGGATGCAAGTAAAAAACTTCTACAGCAGCCTGACCAAAAAAAATAAATCTATGGTGGATGTCAATACTGAAGAAATAGTAATACAAAAATCTTTGGAGGAACTCTTTGACATCATGAAGGACATGTCATCCCATAGCTTCTAGTGGCATTCAATGTGGGGATCTCAAATGAGAGGTATGCACAACATTTATGCCACCACAATGATATATAACTAATTTAATGTAGTCTCCAATAATATTGATGCATTGAACCTAAATAACTCATCCCATGATCAAGTTGAAAACCATCCTGCATGTACTGAATGTGGTGACAACCACATTATTGGTGAATTATAGAGGTCAACTATCGACCCTCCAAAAATAATGGTGAGATACCTTTCTCGGAACCAAGGTATGAATATGTGCCCTCAGTACCAGAACCTAGCATGGTGAGAACAAACGAACATGGGTTACTACCATCAATGTAAAAATCCTCCACCCCAGAGACCACATGGTTATGGTCAACAACAGTACCAGAACCCATATCCAAGACCACAACAGTAAGGGAATTACAAGCAGAAAGGGTACTAAAACCCTTTCCCGCAACCACTAAGGAAGCCACCATCTCCACCATCTGCACATCAAACTCAGAAAGAACCCCTATCAAAACATGAAGAAATGATGACAAAAATTTTCACCACTTCTCAATCACAATTTCAAAATTAAAAATCTTCTTTTAGGAGCCTTGAAAATTAATTTGGGAAACTATCAAATCATATCTCCTCAAGGCAACCTGGTACACTACTAGGTAACACTAAGAAGAACCCACAAGAAGAGGCCCATGCAGTCACTTTACGAAGTGGTAAAGAGCTACTTCAAACACGAACTATAAAGAAAGGTGAGGATACAAATCTAGCTCAACCTTCACCCTATTCAGCTAAAAGATTCACAATGAAGGACCCCTCCCCATCATAAAAATCATCAAAAGATAGGGAGGCCTCACATTATAAGGGAAAAGACTTGTTCAAGACATTTGATCCAACCTTATCATTTCTATATAGGATGAAGCAAAGGAATCTGGATAACTAGTTTGGTCAATTCATGGATGTATTCTGAAAACTTCACATCAACATATCGTTCATAGAATCTTTAACTCAGATGCTAGAGTACACAACATTCATAAAGGATGTTCTTTTAAATAAAATAAATATGGAATATCTGGGAACCATTTCATTAAATAAGGAATTCTAGGAAGTGGTACAACACTCAATTCCTCCAAAACTCCAAGATCCAGGTAGTTTCACAATTACATGTTCCATTGGATCATGTGAGTTTATAAAATATCTATGTGACTTAGGAGCCAGCATTAACTTTATTCCCTTTGGATTCTTCAAGAAATTGGGTCTTAGTGATCTAAAACCCACCCAAGTGTCCCTCTAACTAGCAGATCACTCCATCAAATATCCCAAGGGGATACTCGAGGATGTGGTGGTGAAGGTAGGAAACTTGATCTTCTGAATGACTTCATCATTCTTGTCACAAAGGAAGACTAGAAATCACCTTTGATTATGGGAAGTCCTTTCTTATCCACTAGTAAGGTATTGGTCGATGTCCGCCAAGGATAATTGATCTTCAGAGTATGTGATGAAAGAGTCTCATACAACATCCTCTAGGCTATCAAGTAGGAATCACTCCTGGAACATGGGGACGGTTATGTGGTAACAGTAATGGATGATCACTTAATCTACATGGAATATGGTCTTGTATGTTCTTTTATCATTCCTAACCCACTCCTCACAGATATCCTAGATGCACCTGAGGAGTTGAAATTTATCGAATGCCAGGGCAGTCTTTTCTAGAAACACATAGTTGTTCCAGACATTTTGGAGTGAGCGGAGGTGCAACCAATTGTGCCCTAGATTCTGAAGGCACCTCAACTTGAGCTAAATCTTCTCCACTCATCTATAAAATATGTATATTTGGGTGATCAACACACACTTCTGGTTATACTCAATGCTTAACACGCAAAAGATAAAGAAGAGGAACTCCTAAAAGTTCTACAATGATTAAAGAAAGACATTGGAAGGGCATTCACAAATAAAATGGGAATTAGTCCCACCATTTTCACCCATAACGTGCTATTGGAAGAAGGAAAAAATCCATCTTTGTAACCACAGCGACAGATAAACCCTCCAATTAAAGAAGTTATGAAGATATAGGTAATCAAATTGTTAGATGCAGGAATCATATACCCCATATCAGACATCCCATGGGTGATTACTCTACAAGTGGTGCCAAAAAGGGGGGGTATCACTATGTAATCCAATGGTAAAAATGAACTCATCCATATATGAACCATCACGGGTTAGAGATTCTATGTAGACTACCAGAAGTTGAACGATGCAATGTGGAATGATCACTTCCCACTACCATTCATAGATCTGATGTAGGAATGACTAGCAGGTCATGAGTTTTACTACTTCCTCAATGGTTATTTTGGATATAACCAAATCTCTATTTCCTCTAAAGATCAAGAAAATATCACCTTCACATGCCCTTATGGAACATTTTCTTATCTAAGAATGTCTTTTGGTATGTACAATGATCCTTCCACCTTCCAACGATGTAGTTAGAAATATTCTATGACAAGTAATAACAAATCCTGGAGGTCTTTATGGATGATTTTTACATCTATAGAAAATCCTCCAACACTTGTTTAGGGAATCTGGAGCTAGTTTTGGAAAGGTGCGAGGACACTAACATAGTTTTATACTGGGAGAAATGTCATTTTGTGGTATAGAGTGGTATCATCTTAGGCCACTGAATCTCTATGAAAAAAATAGAGTTTGATCCTATAAATATAGAAGTCATTTAAAATATACCAATTTAAAATTATTTTATAGCCATCCAAAATTTTCTAGGGCATGCTGGTTTCTACAGAAAGTTTTTCATAGACTTTTCAATGATTTCTCAGCCACTCACCAACCTCCGCTCTATGGATTCCATCTTTGAGTTTGATGATACATGTGTCATAGCTTTCCATCATATGAAACAAAAAATGGTTGAAGCCATGGTGATGATTTCTCCAAATTGGGAGGCACAATTTGATGTCATGTGTGATGATAGAGACTATTTAGTGGACACAATACTGTGGAAATGGATTGATCACATCTTCTGGTCAATTTACTCTTCCAGTATAACTTTGAATGAAGCACATGTGAACTACACTACCACAGAGAATGAAATTCTTATAGTGGTGTTTGCATTTGGTAGGTTTCATTCTTATTTGGTGATGTAAAAAGTTATTGTATATACTGACTATTTAGAGCTCAAGTATTTTTTTAACATGAAGTATGTGAAGCCACGACTCATCCATTTGGTGATTCTCCTCCATGAGTTTGACTTGAAGATGCACGACAAGAAGTGCAATGAGAAATTTATTATTGGCCACCTCTCCCTCTTGGAACTGCCTCATTTAGAGAAGGAGGATGTCAAAGACATTAGGGATGACTTATCATATGAGAAACTTTTCTCAATTGAAGGAACACATTGACCTTGGTATGCAGACATTTCAAATTATTTGGTTATAGGAGTGGTTCACCCCGATCTCACTTACCTGTAGAAGAAGTAGTTTTTATCCCATATCAAGCGATGCTTCTGTGAAAACTCTATACTCTTTTGATCATGTGGTTATGGGATGATTTTTTGTTGCATCCTGGATAACAAATTTCAAGGAGTTCTAGAGTTCTGTCACCCCTCACCAGTTGGAGGATATCATGACCCAAACCATATGATAGCGAAGATCCCATAGTCTGGATTTTTCTAGCCTACAATGCATAGGGATTCTCATTACTTTTCTACCATGTGTGATCGATGTTAGAGGGTAGAAAATATGGGACGACAATTATATATTCTAAACACCCCATCCTAGAGGTCGATATCTTCGATATCTAGGGAATTGACATTATGGGGAAATTTCCCCCATCATATGGGAACTCTTACATACTCCTCTATGTGGACTATGTCTCGAAGTGGGTGGAAGTTGCTACTACATACCATGACATGGCTATGGTAGTTATGGCCTTTTTGAAGAAAAATATCCTTAGAAGATTTGGAATTCCTCGAGTGTTCATCAATGACAGGGGAACGCATTTTGACAATACCTTAATTAATAATGTATTACTTAGATTCGGGGTGAAGCGTCACATGGGAACACCTTATCATCCCCAATCTAGTGGACAGGAGGAATTAACAAATCATGAACTGAAATAGATCCTAGAGGAAATGGTGGGAGCTTCAAGGAAGGACTGGTCCAAAAAACATGATGATCCCTTATGGGGAAACTATACAACCTTCAAGACACCTCTGGGGAAGTATTAGTTCCTCCTTGTCTATGGGAATCCATTCACCCTACTAGTGGATATAGAGCATAAAGCCTACTGGGTTGTCAAGGCCCTGATTTTTTATTTTAAGGCTGCCGAAGAGAAGCATAAATTCCAGCTGACAGAGCACGATGAGATCTGATGGGGGAGTATGAGAACGCCAAACTATACAAAGAAAAGAAATGAGCGATCCACAACCAGATGATTTCCCACAAAATCTTGCAACCTAGTGATCAGGTATTGATCTTAAACTCCCATATGACATTGTTTCTAGGTAAGTTGAAGTCCCATTGTCCGAGACCATTTCAAGAGATTAAATTTTCCCACCATGGTGCGGTGGAAATTTCTGGTGAGGATGGAAAACCTTTCAAGGTGAATGGACAATGCCGAATGCTTTACCATCACATGAAGGATATAGTGGGTAAGATCTCCACCATACATTTTAGGTAACATAAGGTAGGTATGTTGATCCAACTTCATAAAACAAAGGTGCTTCCTGGAGGCAACCCAAAGGTTACAGGATGTATACCACCTATACACACGGCATGTACTAATCTTTTTAGTTTATATTCTAAATATTAAAAATAAATATATTAACTAAATTAATAAACAGGGATGATTCTGGGGTCAAAGGTAAGGTCACTAGATTTTATCTGAGTTTTCACTAGTCTGAATCCCTCCATACCTACCTTCGGCATGTGGTTCATCTTTTTATACCCAGGTTTAACTAAATGGAGTGTGTAATATTTTTCAAAATAATTTATATGTTTTTCTTAATAAAGTAAAACCTATGATGGGGATGGAATGGCTGGCCAGGGTCATAAACCCGTTTCCAAAATACATAGGTTAATATCCTAAAAACTAGCCCATTTCCATCATTTGTCCTTTTAATAAAACCATATGGTGTGCATTTCAATTTATGTCATGTGATACATGTTTCCATTAATAACTGTAAATATTTTTAAAATAAAGGAATACATGCGGGTGAAGTTGGAAGATTGGTAGAGTCTTAGAACTAGATTTAAAAGACTCGGGTTCGTACTCGGCTAATCTCCATGCTTCATCCCTTTTATTAAAATTAAAACCCACACATTGTGCATTTCATCCATCCTGTGTAGTGTTGTCCTTGTACATTAAATATATATACTTAATAAACATGAGCAGTAGTAAAACCTTTTCTCTAGTAGCTGATGGCTTGCATGTGGATCGGATGATCTCCAGTTGAAACCTCACCCCAAGCACAAGACCGAAGGTTTTACTTACCTTTTTCTAGATTTAGAACACACAGAGTGTATTTCCTGATACATTAAATGTATAGATTTATTTTTAGTAAATAATATATATATATATATATGTATATGTACATTTATATATATATCTCTCTTTTTTTAATTTTTAATTTTAATTATCATATAGTTTAATATAATAATTATATTATATATGTTATAAAAACAACATAGTGATACACGGTGTGTGGGTCTTGGTACACATCGTGTGCCGTGGCTATAAGATTCGATCCCTACTCGGCCTTAACTATGTCACGTAACCCCACTCTCCTCCTCGTTTCTTCTCTGGTATGTCTTCCACCCTCCCTGATTTCTATTGGCATATTTTGGGAGTTTCTAGTCCTGATTTCTTCCAAATTATGATCCTCACACCAGGTACACACTTACTCACCCTCTATTTCCTTATTTTCATAACGTTCGGGGTTGTTTTCAGATTGGCGGACAGTTTGGATCCTGCGTTGTACATGGGTTGAGTGAAAAACACACACCGGGTATATAATGTATAGGTCCAAACATTGATCCTTTTCAAAATTTGGATGATACATGGCATGTACGTTTGGTAAAATCTGTGTACCATTCCTCCTTTGGACATCTGGATTGGGTAGTGTCATCTGGGACACAACCCCTTCCCATGTCTCCATACACAATGTGTCTATTCAGGACATCTCGTGTCCTTAGACACTTTGAACGACTCTGTGTGGGAAGTCTACAAGCCTCACACACCATGTTTACACACACTGCATATACCCCTATTCACACAATGTGTCTATGATCTGATCCCCTACTCTAGTTGAGCCGTGTCCAAATCTTTACCCGACCCCCAATCCATTTTGTAGACATGGCGTGTACACCTTTTACATGCCGTGTACTTGGCTTTTGCCTCAAATTCCCTTACGGAATGTGTATCTAGAGTACATGGTTTCTTCCACAGCTCCTACCACACATCATGTACCCTAGATCTAAACACCATGTTCTACAATATTTTCAGTTTTACCACATTTTATTTTTTTTCTTCTAATTTTCTTTTTCTTTTCTTTTGTTTCATTTCCTTCTAGGTATGGTCGATATAGATCCTAATAGTTGAAATTGGACCGCTTCCACTACTGAGGGAGAGAGGCAACCTCACTATCGGATTCATCTTTGACATTCCTAGCAGCCAGCTTTGGATTTCCCAGTTTTCGAGCCCCCGGTGTTGGAAGCTCTACCTCCTCTTCTGTTGCCCTCTCCATTTGTGACCTCTATCGATTCGACAATTCCTTTGTCCCCTTCTACTATCGGTCCTCTAACAGCGGCTTCTCCCACATCCACTGAGACTGAGATCTCATGTTCTGCTACTCCTTCCATCTCCCTTCCCTCAGAGATACCCTCCACTCCAGTAGTAGACCAGACTGAGTTGGTGCCTCCACCCTCTAATAGCCAACCCTTTGAGCTCGCTCTGGTATCCGCTACTCCACATCCTACCTCTGAGGCAGGCCCATCTGATCCAGCACCCTCAGGTCCACCACCGCCTACAGTGGGTACGGCCCTCCCTCCACCACATCCATAACTTATTTTTTAAAGGGTCATCCTATGGCTGATCGATTACGATGATTCTCCCACCATGCTATTTAGTTGAGTGGCAACTACCTGGACATCAGCTTTCCCCAGCATATGGGAATTGTTTTGGATATTGAGGTGCTCCTGAGTCATAATCATATTTTGCATCACTAAAGGATAACACTTTTACATACTGAGATTTATTTTTGGAGTTCATGGCTACATTAGAGTTCTATGGACCCACATACCACCATACGCCCATGGATACAACTCACCCAGTTCATTTTTGGATAAAAGGATGAACCTTTTACCTCACCATGGTAGATTTTGTACGAGGGTGCGGCTTATACCCCCATCCTTCCACCCCACCTACGGTTTCTACCCTTATCCGTCCTGAGATCTCTAATCTTTTTGTGATGTGGTGGGAGCTTGTTGGGACCGACCATAGGTATACCCTCATATCGCAGAAGATCACGCTCATCATTGACCATCCTTTTCATTTTCTTCACTAGGGCTTCAGTGCCATTATTTTTCCTTTACATGTGGATATAGGTGTCATATCCAGTGAAGACATCAAGATCCTTAATTATATTGGACAGAACAACTACCCTAACCTCCCTCGCTTTTCCACCACCTACTTCCACTCCATGATTCATGGCTGTTAGGGCAACCTAAAGGGAGATTTATATGCCACCCACCAGGCACACCATTTGGGTATTTTTGAGCCATCTCCCCCTCATGATTCCTTAGGCTCACATCGGTGTCTCTACTTCCTCATGATTATCCTCATGTGGCTGGTTGAGCATCAGGGTGATAGCTACAGGCCTGTGCAGGATGCCCCTGCTCCTACAGGGGTGAGGGATGACCCAGTTGCTCTCACTAGTATTCCTGACCAGGATCCACCCCCATCCACATGTGGATGTCCCTCCCCACCCCACCCCTTATTCTATCCTTCCTTCTTTTTCCACCATCCCCTCTTCTTATTATCCTTCCCTCTGACCCCCTCCCTCCGCACCCTTGGTCACTCTCTCCTTCACTCTCCACCTAGTCGAGCTGAAGTGCTTCTAGGATGGTATGACACAGACTCTGGGGCGGCTCGAGAAGATGTTGGGGCCTCTTCTTCACCACCATGGCATTTCACTACTAGAAACCACTCTGGATCAAGCGCAACCCTATGCTCCTCAGCCTTTGACCCCATATTTACCACTTTTAGCTTTGGCCACAGATTCTATTCTCCTCTCCACCACTAGCCCAACTGCTAACACTCCTGCTGTTGGCCTGGGCTACATGGAGTGTAGGCTCTGGGACCATTTTTTCCTAAATGAAAAAGTGAAAAAATCCCCCACACTTAAGTTTATGTTTGCCCACCAAAATGTATAATTTTGTACTCATTTCATGACCAGATTGACCCCTATATTTTTCCCAGTCTCGAGAGGTATTCTAATCCTTTTTTGATATATTCTTTCTTATACCCTATTTCTTGAGAGATTCTTGGGATATACATAAATAGCATAACATGGCAGTTTTTCTCTTCAAAACATGATGATATTTTAATCACATTAAAATGATTGAGGAATTTGATTTCTTTTTAGCACCTTTTACCTTGAGACAGACCCTACGTCTGATCTTCATAAACCCTTAGAAACCATTAACTACCTTGATAGGAAGCCACATTACAAGCCTATTTCCCCCTACTACCATAATTCTTATATAATTTAGAATGATTATTAATTTGAGTTTTGAATAAAGGAAATTTGGTTTTTCCTGGTACATTTTGGTGAGCAAGCATGAACATAAGTGTGGGGGAGTTTTTCACTTGTTCATTTGGGAAAAATCCTCCACCCTAGAGACCCAAAAAGGGTGCATCACTATAGAGACTCCCACTCAGAGTCCTTCTCCTGAGGCTCCAAAAACTACGACTAATCTCTTGAGCACAAAACATATGCCTCTAGCCTCTACTGCTGTTGCTGAGCCTTCACTGCCCGATCCTCCTATAGCAGATGATGCCTCTTCTAAGGTGACCCCACAACTGGTTTTTGGGCTCATTTATTTCCATTGTATATATCTTTTTTGTTCTCTTATTTGGATTTGATGATGTATGTATCTATATTTTTTTCCCTTACCACGATCATCATAGGTATACTGGAATAACTTGGACTGCTCTTTTGACTACTTCCCCAATTTTTCTATTCACTGTGAGGGGAGTATTTTTTAGTGTTTCTTTTTTCCTTTCAACTTTGGGTTTACTTTTTCCACTAATTCCATTACTTTTCCACCCATTGGTTACCTATATTCTCTACTCTTGAATTTTAATGCACTTGGGGGACCATGTGTTGTATTAATTGTGGGGGAGGGCCTCTGATTGCATTACTCATTGACTTAAAATGATTTAGGATACATCATTAATAGTTGAAAAATTTTAAATTGTGGATAATTTTTGATTAATTATAATTAAAAATAAAAATAGGCATAAAAGGGAATTTTAACAAAGTTACATGGTTATTTTAAATTTTAAAGAATTATTGAAATTATTTTTGATACAGTTTGATTCAAGATTTTAAGCATTAGACATTTACATTTATTAAACTGATCATTTTGTGCTCATGTCATGGCCGGATTGACCTATTTGTTTTTTTCATTCTTGAGAGGTATTCTAAGCCTTTTTGACACATTCCTTCTTATAACTTCTTTCTTGATAGATTCTTGGGATATTCATAACTACCATAACTTGCTAGTTTTTCTCTTCAAAACATGATGATATTTGAATAACATTAAAATGATTGAGGATTTTGATTTTTTTCACCCCCTTTCACCTTGAGACCTACCCTACATCTGATCTTTGTAAACCCTTAGAAACCATTAACTACCATGATAGGAATCCACCTTACAAGCCTATTTTCCCCTCCTACCCTAATTCTTTAATAATTTTTCATGATTATTCTTTTGATTTTTGAAAATAAGGAATTTGTTTTCTCATGGTACATTTTGGTGAGCAACCATGAAAATAAGTGTGGGAGATTTTTCACTTGTTCATTTGGGAAAAAAGTGTCCCATAGCCTCTTATCCATTGTATTCTTGGTCGTAGCTCAATATTATTTAAAAAAAGTGATGAAATACGGAAAAGTGGGAGCATATTATTTATTACTTATTATTGATGATTTATGGCCCACATTGGAAAGGTAATATCATGGTGATTGTACCTCTGAGAGTTCTTGATTGGGGGTGTAAATTTCCTTAATATTTATCTTCAATATCATTAATTATTGTTTAATAATTAAACCTCCTTTTCAAGTCGTTGAGATTAATTTTTAAAATTACCTACCAACCCTTAGCCTCAGAAATATTTGAACCTTACTGAAAGCCCTAATGATTGTTGTGATTTTATTTCTAAAGTAGAGAATGAGAACACTTTCAAACCTATGGATAGAGTTTATATACTTAAGATTGATCATAAATCTGATTAAATAATCTTTATTGATGAGTATGGTACTTTTTGGTGAGGTAAATCATCAAGTGGCATGTTTATTTATGAACAGTTAAAGAATGTGAATGAAAGAGGATGAAAATTTTCAATTAACATATATATGAGGCATTATTAGAATATCTTTGGAATTGAAAATTATTTTGTTCCTTTTAAAAAAATATTCTGTTATGGCTATATTATTTACAGTTATAATAAGTTAAATGTTTCCCTTTTTAAACTATGGATTCTATTGATTTGATGTTCATATATTTCTTAAGGACAAGAAAATGACTAAGTGTGGGGGAATTTTATGTACCTGATTTGTGTATACTTTTTGATACTTTTTATTTAGCATAAAAACGTGTTTTCACCAAATATCATTCGTTTTATGGGTAAAATGATTTATTTTGGTGATTATGGTAATTTTCATTATTTTTTCAGCCAAAAGCACAAATCAGGGCTAATTAAAACCAAATTTCAATCTACATTTTGTGTACTTTTATATACATGTTGTGTATGACTTCCACGACATGGATCAAGAAGACTGGATACACACCCATGTTGCCGGCCAAATCGTACACACCATGTAATTCCCATCAACATGTCGTGTGGCACTTCTACAAGTGTTTGGTGGCTGATGAATGTTCTAACATGATGTGTAAGGTGTCTCTATATGTCGTGTACTCTCACCTACTAGTAGGCGATGTGTTCAATTTCAAAGATGGCATGTTAACTCACCTACCAATGGAGAAAAAATGGCCAAAATGCATTTAGCACGGTACACACTATGTACTTCCTAGTACATGTTGTGTACTACTAAAACCTATAAATAGGTGGAAGGTCCTCTAAGTTTTGGAGTCATTTGGATTCATTAATTTTGAGATATTCCGAGGGGGAGCACTCTAGATATGGCCAAGAAGAGAAGAAGATAGAGATAAAAGATGAGATAAGATAAGAGAGAAGGTGCTTCTGTGCTACCTTCCCGAAGACCTTTGATCTGAAGCTTTCAAGAGGATGAAATTGGGTATTTCGAGTTGTTTAGTTACTAGTTATTCCATGAGAAGATAAATTCCCTATGTTTTGTGGTTGTAGAAAATTATGTGTTATAATTTTAAATTGTGATATTATAATCATGAATTTTATTCTTCTTTCTCATAATTCCTTATTAACTCTTTCTAAATATCACTATAAATATTGTATCAGACCAAGAATGGAGTTTCTAGGTATCTTTTAAGGAATTATGACTAAAAGCATCCATAACCATTGGGTATTTTAATCATCTAAAAAATGGTTTCAATTAATAAAATTAAGAGAAATCAATTTCCAGACCAAGGAAATGGTTTTTATTGATTTAAACAAAACTCACCAGGCCAAGGGGGTTCTATTACATTCTTAACCCAGAGATGTGAATTGCCATTAAAAACAAAAACTCATAAGAAAATTGATTTGATAGCAACCTTTAAAATCTACAACCACAATGAATTTCTCTCCAAATTTTCATCCAAACCAAATTCTTGTGTTTTCCTTTATCTTTGAAGTAATTATTTTATGAAAATGAAATCTAGTCACCTTTTTATCAAAACACTAAAGAATAAACTCTAAATTCCCATAAACTACACTAAATAAATTAAAAACTAGATAAAAAAACAAAAATAACTCCATATCCCTGTGTATCGACCCCATACTAGTACTATACATGTTAGGATAATATAATTTTGGATTGTCGAAAATAACACTTCGTTAGGAGTGATAAAAATTATATATAATTTAATATATGTATATTGATTAATAACTTATTTTTTAAAATATAATTTAAATAAATTATTTTTGAATATTTGTTTGTATTCATAATATATAATTTAAAAATAACATTTATTATATATATACATTATATATAATAGTAAATATCAAATTTTAAATAAAATTTATGTAAATAAATTTAACCCAAAACACCTAGGCACCCTCATACATACATATATTGATACCTACATACAAGAATACAAACATAGATGAAGAAACACACAAACACATATATTTACTAATATATCCAAATTTATTAATATATATGTAATAATATTCAGAATTAGAAAATGTATTTTTGTATATATGTGTGCATGGATTTGTATGAATCTATATATGAATGTGTATTCATATAATAATTATTGTAGATATATAAATATATTACTATATCAATTATATATGAATTAATGCATTTATATTCATTAATACATGTTTCTATGAATGTTAATACATTAATTTATGTATCATTATTTTTGTATTAGTTTATTATTTTTATATGATAATTTTATTATTGTTTTTTTTTACAAAGACACACACTTGTATATTAATTTTCCAATTTATATGTGATTATATGAATATATAGTGTATTAGATATATATAAACATAGATATATTTAAATACATTAATATATATAAATATATATAATTTTATATTCATTAATAAGTATATTTTGATTATATTATATATAAATATATTTTTATATGATTAGATACAAAAAAACCATGTCTAGATGAGTGATCTACTTGTGGATTTCGATCTCCTACATGTCTTGTTCAAGCCTCATGATGAAAAATTAATTCTAAATGATGGTATTAAGTGTCTTGTCTGGGTAAGACAAGGGGATCGAGGAGAATTTGGAAATATTGGGATGTGTATCGAGGTGTGTTAGGCATTCAAGTGGATTACATTGGAGGTATAATGAGGATGAGATGTGACTGGTGGTAGTATTGGATGTGGGAGTTGGAGTATTTATAAAATGGATTAAAATAAAATTTTTCATGTTATTAAAAAAATATGTACCCATGTTTCATAGAAATAAGGGTAAGTGTTTTAAATTTGAAACATGGGAATGTTTCGAAAGATATGTTTCTAAAAGACTTTTTACAGCGTATGACCCAACAACATTGACGTTTCTATGAATCCACATAATATTGTCTCTATAAAAAGGTATAATGTCTGTTATAGAATATAAAATAAGATTCACTAAAATCATGGGGTACTCTTTTGATATATATTAAGATAGATTATTTAATGTGAAAAAATATAGATGTTGTCATACTTTTGAGATTTTGATCCAACATTGTTTCCCTTACATCACCTCCTATGCTGGGGTTTCAGAGACAATCTTTCTATTAAGAGTTTCTAGGATGGTGTACGTCAAGAAGTGGGTACCGGTGGCAGTTTTCCAGGATACATTTTTTTAGTTATGCCCGATTGGTGGAAGACATTATTTCCATAATTTAACAATAAAAAAATAATTTTTTTCAAAGGTCACATTTCTTATGGATTCCATGTCCATCATAAATACTAGTTGGAATGTTTTTTATGATGAAAATTATATGCATAGAAAACTATATTTTCTTGAAATGAGTGTTTTCCTCTGATTACAGCTCCATTGAAAAATGTTTTTCAGCCATGGAACACATTATAGTTTTTAAGGATTATTTTCTACAGAATATAAAATTACATTAAAAATATTTTCATAGAAATGATTAATTGCAACAAACTAAGGGGACAATTAAAAATAAATTATCAATAGGATCACTAATGATAATGAATTTTGAACAGAAATTTTTTATTGATAAGTGAGAGTTGTTTTTATAGAGGGAATCAATTGTGATGAACATTGAGTATGCCACAAATACATATCACAAATAGTAATTTCCATGTCAAATATCCATCACAAATAGGTGGAATAGTGGATTATTTTGAAAGATATTCTATCATAAAGTAACTGACTATAAAAGAATCCCTTATATCCTTATTATATTTTCCCCTCTCAAACTCCAAAACCTTCTTTATACTCTCAATAAAAATTAATAATATGTAATATATTTCTATAGTTAGTAATAAATTTTAATTATTTTAATTACGTCTAATATTTTTTAATAATTTCTAATTATATGATTGAATTTTATTAATTTGTAAGAATTTTTAAAAATTTATAACAATTGAAAACAATTTTTAATAAATAATATAATTTGTTAGGTTTTAATATAATTTTTTATATTCCATAGAATTAATCAAAATAAATACTTTTTATGAATTGAACTTATTTTATTCTTTATTAAATATTATATTAATTTTTAGGACATTAGTCTAATAATATCCCTGAGACCATCTCTCTATAATCATTCCATTCTATTATATTAATTATCAAAAAATATTTACTATGAGTTAGATAGAGTCAATTATTTAAATATTCCATTTTATCGGATTAATTTCATCTAAATTTATTTTAAATTGAAAATATTTTATTCTAAATTAAATTTTATATTTATGTTTTCTACCATGTAATTTTTATATATCTCTCTGATCATTCATATGTAATTATACTTTTATATTGAATTAATCATAACCAATATTTCTTATAAATTTCTCATATTTTATTCGTTTATTATTTCTATCTATCTAATTTATTGTAAGAAACAATCCTTATAAATTTTTAAAATTTTATTATTTATAAATTTTTATAAGAGTTTTATTTATAGTATATAATTTTATGATATCCCTTATATCATCCCTCAACAACTGTTACTTTCAATGATATTAATTGAAGCTAATATTTCATATTAATTTCACATATTTTTTCCACTAGTATTCCTTTCTATTGGATTAATCATAATCAATATTACTAATGAATTGTTTAGGTCTCATTTCATATTAAATAACATTGGTATTTCATAGAAATTAGTGATATGTTGTGATAATGTTTAATTAAATTTTTTTGTGAAAAATATTTTTAATTAGTGAAAATTGGTAAAAAATTAATTGTTAGTGCCAGTTAGTAATTTTGGGTATTTTTATATTGGTTGAATTTTTTAGAAAGGATTAGAAAGTCATGTATAGGGAAATCCATATTTTTTTGGAGATATTAACTATAAGTAGTAATTCAATTTATTCATGACTTTTTCTATAATGGGGGACTATTTATTAGAATAAATTTGATTTAATTCATTTTTTATCCTATATTTGGAGGTTATTATAATAAAAATTTATTTTATCTAGAAATTTTAGACTCATATAATATTATTTTAAATATAGATATAAATGTTTCCCATTATATATTTCTTATTTTTGAGTTTTCCAATCTTTAGGTGAAGGATTGTGGTCATTGAGAATAATATATAATCCTAAATTTATATGTAGTGAAGTTTATAGTAAAAAAAAGAAACAATGTGACATTGTGTAAGCCATGGTGGTCCTTGGTTTGGTGCTTGTGTAAAATGGCCAATGAGAAATATTTTGACCAATCCCTAGACGCGAAAAGTTTTTTGGTAAAAGGAGATGTTGTCCATAGATTTAGAATCCCCACAAAACTCGTTTTTAAGAGCCTAGTAGAGGAAAACAGGAAATATCTTGGTGAAATGCACCATTTGACAACTATTTTAGTTGGGGTTCAAGAATCATTGTAACCATGAATAGTCCATGGTGGAATCCATTCTAAAATTGAACTTTTTAAAATGAACAAACTCAATACGTCTTACCAACTCAAATCATAACCAATGTAAAGCTAAAATGGATGTCAAATAAAAGTGATATTTTATTACATTATTTAATCATTTATTACCCCTATTAATTCATTCAAACCCCTTCTCATTGAGGATTAATTCAATATTATGAATTCCAAATAACTTTTCGATTAACCTAGGGTTTTTGGATGACCCTTTATACATTGATGATAGCTACCTCATATAACATAAATTTTCCTTAACTCTCCCAAATTATAGTTATTGGATGAGAAAACCTAGAATATGGAGGGTTTTCTTATTATTTCTGACTCATATAAACTTCACACAACTATAATTCTCTATATAAAATACGGTTGATTCTTTATTCATTCAAATGGGATCAAATTATACTATTTTTTTCAGACATATTTCGGTAATAATTTTTTTACTCCTTAGATTTTTCATCATTGTGACTATCCCTAGAAATCATTTACTTTAAGTGAATATGGTTATATGAGTTCTATAGATGTGAGACTATTCTTCTTGGTCTGTGAACGTGGTTTAAGGCATGAAACCCTTTATGAATTTTGATGTAGATGATGGAAACATTCAAGTATGATGATCTCTATTAGTTAAGGCCCTTGTATTCCCTTATTTCCTTGATTCATATTCTATTGTAATGAATTTTTGTTATTGATTTATGGTGATAGTTTGTGGATGTGTGCATCAAAATGATACCCTTATAGGATCCTTTATTCCATGGGTATTGATAGATTAGTTGTTACCATTATTTATGAATATCACATATGGTTGTAGGATGCTATTACATTCACATGATTTTATGTTATGTTTGTTCTATTATTTTATGCCTTGTAATATTAATTATAATGATACTAGAAGTTTTTATTGGTATATCATTATGGGTGACCATCATGGAATGATTACCCCTTAAAGTGTTAGCATGCATGAAATGTGAAAATGATTTATTTGGACCTTTATTTATTCTAGGTACCTAATGTAGTTGTGGTGTGTATGGAACATGATTCCTTGAGGATACAAGGTGGTCAGTTGAAAATCAATTCCTTTTGGATTCTGAGTGGGATTCCCACTAGATTCCTTAATGATGTCGAGGAACATGTATAAATCCTTTTGGATTTGTATTTATAATTTTATAAATCATAAACATCCATTTGGAATGGAGCTAAAGTAGGTATGAATGGGGCTCATGTTAGGTTGGTTAGAATATTATTTTTTTTATAGATGACTATTTATATTTTCTTATTCATTTATTATTACATTGGAATAAACATGTTATACAAGTGAAATTTTTTTAATGATGAATTGGTAGATTATTACTGTGTTTTATTAATCACACCATGTATGGTAATTTTTATGTGTAAGGTGACTTCATTTATAGGTACCTATGAAAGAAAAAGGGGCATTTAGAAGATGGGCGATCTGAGGTGCTGGGTGTTGGGAGTCGTACTGAGGAATTCTCGAGCGGATACCACTGTTTTATTTATTTTTTGCTATCATTTTATCGACTATAGTTTATCATTCCACATATGGATTGTTTTTTATTATTTTTTTATATTACATGTATTCCATTTCATATTGTTTTCTTTTGAATTATTCCTCTAAGATATTATATTATATTTATAATTGTTTTCCAAGGATATGATAAAAAGGCTACAGTTACCCAAATGATGATGTTTATACCCTCACTACCAGTCATTATCCTCTTGTGTATGGGGAGTCATATATAATGTATTCTGGTTATCCATATTATACCAGATGGTTCAGGACGAGCTTCTTTAATATTGTATCATTGTAAAAATTTTGTTATTTATTCTTATTCAATGTTGAGATGTGGTATAAATGAGATAAATCTGTGGTAAATGGGTAGGTGAGTTTCCATGTTCATGGAATTCTCTTTCCTGTAGGACCACCATGTTACCATTGATGAGATTTATGTTACCATACTATGTTATTTTGGGTGTGTTCATGCATAATGACTGGACATGTTTATTCACATTCTATATGTACACATGTTGTTTTTCTGCATTTCAAATCATTAATTTAACACCTTGGATATTTTTTATTTTCTGTTTTGATATAGTCATTCTATAATTTATTAGTATAACCCAAAAATCTGTTATGTCTTGAGTATATATGCGATAGTAATTAATTTTTTGGTATGGTGACGTTGGTTAGTGTTAGGAGGGTTAAACCATGGGTAATGGGTATACTCATAGGGAAAATTTCTATGAACCATTAGAATAATAAGGATATATTTCCAAATCATAAGTGTCTCCCTTCGTGTGATAGATGATACCTCCTCATAGAAGACTGATGAAGATACTAATTGACATGGGTTAGGGTATTCCCACTACGGAGGATACCCATGTTCTAATACCTTTTATATAGGTGGGTTAACGAGTCTATACTCCTACACCTTCTCTATAAGTGATTTAATTTGGACCACTATAGTTAACATCCCTCTCACATTTTCTTGTCTAGGTCAGAGTGATTTTGAGGTCCATGATCGACTATGCTAGAGACTTCTAGCACTAGCATCGACCATCCTATCAATGCACTAGAAGAAAAGAGGATTTTTATGACTGTATAGACATCATAAAGGGTACATTTGACCACATTGAGACACCTAAGGACTGGAAGGTAAAGCTAGAAATGTTCATTCTATAGGGAACTTCCAAAAATTTGTGGGGCATTATGAGACTGGCTGGCAGATTTTTCAGTGTAACCTGATAGGCCTTCAAGGAAAAATTCTATGAGTAAAAATTTCTGAATATGATTAATCTGGATAGAGAGTTTGTTTTCATAGAGATAAAGTAGATTTCCATGGAAATATATGCATACTACGCTTATTCACCATAGATACTCCACTTTTAACCTATCTTGGCTAGAAATGAGGCATAAAATTATAGAAAGTTCAATATTAGAATTCATCATAACATTAGATGTAAGGTTTAATTTTTTTTAACTTTATATATACAAGTAGGTTCTATGCATGGCCTTGAAAATAATGAAGGTTAAAGATGAGGATCAAGCAGTTGGTTTTCTTACATCATTGGGTATGCTAGGGGGTGGACCTCTTGAAGCTATGGTGTGCCTCACCTCTCATAGTAAGAAGAGGAATATTGGAGACATAATGTTTATTATTGTTCTGAATGTTTAGTAGAGAATGAATTCATTATCCCCATTGGGAGTAGATCCAAAATTCTTTAACTATGAAATGGCCACACAGTTTCAAAATTTCTATATAGAACCTCAAATGACAAGTTGTCAGTGTGGAATAATGGATAATCTCCAAATAGTTTTCACTAAGAGTTTAAGGTGATGGTTCTACATGGTTTAAGGATTTATGTGATGTATGACCCAAGAATCCATCTAGGTTCCTTAACAAGAGTCTTAGATAAAAATGATGTCACATTATATTCATAAAATTCTAGGATAGTTTCACAGTGCTAAGGAATGGTGTGTTTATTTGGTGGAATAGAATCTTACAGATAGTGGTGATGGACTATCTATAGTTTTATGTACTATTCTTACCACCTCTACTTCATCTAAATTATATTTTATACCATTTCTTCTTAATACTTCATATCAATGCAATCTGTGGGAGGATGTGAATTTTTTCAAGTTATCTTCTGAGCTACTTTCCCTCGACACACAATGGGGAATGAAATATGACTTATTTAAATATTACTAGAGTATCCTAAATTCATTGTTGGTCAGTGAAATCTATGGTAATTCATGATACTGAATATGATAAGATTTTATATAATTATTTCTATGGATAGGATTTCCATATTTTGAGAAAATAATAATTTCAATTGGATATGTATATCTTATAAGTAACTAAAGGGAGAGAAGTTTGTGGTGATAAAATAATGGAAAATAGGATCAAGTAGAGTTGGTTGTTACTTGAGTCAACGTGGAGTGATCCCATTACTGATTGAGGATTAGATCCAATAGTAGGATCAGTGGCAGTCCATTAATTTTTCCTCCAGATGTTGAACTCCATCGAGATGTCTTCTAATATTACATAATAGGGACTACCCATGATATAGGAGATTAATTTTAGATATAAACCCCGTCGTATGTGAATCCCATTCCACTACCTAATTTCATATTACACCATATAAGTTGAATAAATCCAAGTTAAAACTCAAGGAATTATAGTAGAATGGATTTATTATATCAAATACATCACATTGGGTTGCACCTATCTTGTTCTCCTTGACAGTGGAAGGTTTTCCTCAAATATATATAGATTTATATAATATGAACTAGATGGTGGTTTAGAATATATATTTTTTTTCTTAGGAACCATGATCTATTTTTTATGTTTTGTGATCATGATGGTTCTCCAAGATTGATCATTCACAGGGCTAAAATAATTTGCATGTTAAATAATAGGAGATCACGAAAATTGTATTTTTGAGTATTTAGAGGTAAAAAATGTAAATAGTGATTCCAATTTTATTGATGAATGCAGTGTCTGTTTTAATGGATCGCATGAAAAATATCTTCCACCCATATCATGATTCTTTATTCTTGGTGTTCTTTGAAACATTCCTCATCTACTCACTAACCCAAGATCAGTATGATATCTATCTTTATATTCTCTTGAATAAACCTCAAGTATATAATTTTTATACCATGATTTAAAACTATAATTATTGGATATAAGAGGTGAAATTCACGGGGCATGTGGTTCTTAAGAAAAGTATATTCACGTTTAAGTATAAATTGGGGGGATTGATGTCCTAGAAACATACCCAAAACATATCTGAGATTAGTATTTTTATGGGATTATGAGGATACTATATATAATTATTTAAGTACTTATCTTGTTCATAAATACACATCACTATTCTTATGAGGAAAATGGTGATGGTAGGACTAATGTTTAGTGGTTTTTGTTGAGTTGAAGAAAAGGTTTACTGAAACTAATTTTTTGGTTCTTTCTTAGCTAGGGATTTTTTATTCTGTATACTTCAATGCATCAAGATTTTATTTTGAGTAGTAATAATTAATAGGGAGAGGGTAGTAGATTATGGGTCATTTTAGCTATGACCCTATGATGGGAAGTATCTTATCAATGATGTGGACTTGGAATCCATGGTCTTTACATTTTTTTTTGTGACACTATCTATTCTATGAGATATATGTTTTATACACTCACCATAATATTATTCATTATATCTACATGAATTAGAACCTAACTTTTAGTCATAGGTGTTTGGTAGAGTATCTAGAGACATTTTATATTCATTGTCCAAGTACCTCACATTGTATTTTTTTCAACTATGTAGTACGATACAAAACATATAGCCATAGGTGACCCAATACCAGTGAGGTACTTGGACAATGAAGATGTAATTATATTACATGAGAGAGTTTAGACCATTCTATCACGAAAATGATGATGATAGACATATATACATATATGTAGAAGGTTTATCCTAGACTAATAAACATTTACTATAAGTTTAGCTGACAATGTTTTTGGTTAGGGATGAAGAGGGTATTTATTGCTTTTTTTATGCCTTACCTACTAGAGTGTAAATTTTGAGCACCAATGTCCTAGTGGATTACTCTAGCCACTTCATGTGCCCTTATAACTGTGAGTTGAGGTCATAAAAATATTTTTTAGGGGGTTACCCAGGACCCTTAGGAGTTTTGAAATTATCATAATGATCATTAATCAGCTAACAAAAGATTCTTATTTCTTACCGATCTGTGAGACTCACTCTATTTATAATCTAGGAATGTTGTATATCCATGAAATAATATTCTAACATTGAGTTCTCCTGAGTATCATATGTAACATCCCACCCCTCCTCATTGGCTTGATTTGGTGTGGAATTCATACTTGGGATTAAGCAATATCTCCAAGGTTCCAAAGGATGTAAATAAATGCCAAGGGTTCAATACAATTATGTGATGACTTTCCCTTTGAAAAATAATCATCCCAAAAAAAATCCATATACAAATCCACTACATGATTCATGATAAAAATTTATAAAAACAAAAAGTAATGAAATTGATATCAAAACCAAACTATAACAAATTACCACAGTGGAAGACAACATATATCAATGTACAAAGTGAAATAATTAACCAACAAACCCTAAGGAATCTAAAGACAATACGTCACAACTTCAAACATGCTCCATGATCTAGCTCCATAATACATCCCATGTATCATGATGCACCACTAAAGAAGTGTGATAACTTAACCTTTCATGTGTCCTGATAAGAAATAATAAAAAAATTAGAAAATTTCCAAAGAATGGGTGTGTAATAAACATAGTAGGTTTTCCCAAAATTACTTCCCTAGAAACGCCACTATGATACAACCAGTTATCGCATTTATACAGAAATATTTATATATAAAAAATTAATATAACAAAATTTGAAACATAGTATCACAAAATTCAATGTTATTTCTATACAAAATATTATACCAAACCAAAACCATTTCCCATGGAAGGAAACCAAGAATGATTTCCAACCCATTTCATAATCCAACTGGAATAACCCATTTCAATCCATAAATCAACACATGAATGCCTAGGTGATAGTTCCATACCCATGAATAGACTCTCATCAATATTTTAATTAATCACATGGTAACCGATATATCATGTTCCATTACACCTTTGGCATCAATCCAAAATTAATTTTTCAATAAGGCCTCATACAATGAAAAAAACACACCAACAAGTATGACCAAAAACCAAGAAAATATAATTATAACAAAACCATTTCAATAGAATAATATTTTTCTTGAAATCATATTAAAAAATCCATTAGTCAAACCAAGTAGATAATTTAAAAACAATATTTTAAAATTATTTATCAGATCACTTTGCACAACAATTCCCCAATTTCACAAAAATCCACAAACCATTTAAAGAGTGTTTCTACAATGATCAGTAGAAAAATTTCACAAAACAATTCTGTAAGCATAAAAAATTTGAAACTAATACTTCATTTTTCAAAAAGATGTATTGAGAGTTAATTCACCTAACTATTTAATTATGGTGAAAATGAAGAACAACATGAAAATGCGCACAAAACAAGGTTGAATCTACAAAAACCCTTCGGGATCTCTTCCCCTGATAGAGAAAAGGTTAAAAATTACCATGATTAGAATACAAAACCATAGATCTATCATCAATGGACTAGATATAAAAAACTGAGAGGGAAAAGAAATTATATCTTAGAAACCCCATGAAAACTACAACAAATGAGGACTTAGAAGGGGAATCAGACATCAACATGCCAATAAAAACCTCTGGATTGCTTCTAATTTTTTGGGGAATGGTTCCAAATAATTTTAGAGTAAGAATTATCGAGTTTGGACCAAAATGGATGAAAAAGGGGTTAAAAGTTAATCCCAATCCAGATCCACTTTAATGGTATCTAGTTTTTAAAATGTGAATGGTTAGTCGCGTGGTTTGGAAAATCGTACAATGACCATGTTATAGCCTATGCCTCATAAAGAACCTCACTTGGTTGGCCCTCACAGTTAAAAAAACCATTCACTAGTTGTGAAAAATTCTTTTATCCCACTATGCATGTTTTCTAGTAGACAGATACAAGGTGTGGACAAGACATGCACTAACATACATGCCCCTATTTCATCTTGGATGGTTTACTGTTTGAGTTGATTGGTTTCCACAAACCATGAACCAACTGAACACCTTTAAAAATTCTTGAAAGATTCTAAAAGTCTCCCGAAACCTACCAAACTTTTCCCAAAAATGTAACATGAAAAAAAGATCAAAGGGTTACTAACTTTAAACTTGGGTAACTCCATTCTCCCTGTAACGCCCTGACCCCAATTACCCAGAGTTGGTGCATTATTATATAACATTGTCATGATCGCAAGAGATCATGTCTCGAAAGACTGATTAGTTTAGTAGCCTTGGAATCACTAAATACATTCAATAGTCTTACATTACATCATAAAATGAAAACTACAACAACATTGTCTCCATATTCCACACTCATATCCTCTCATACTATCCCTGAAGGTCACTCATAAATTACTTCTTCACATCCTGGTAAATATAAAACATAGAAAGGGGTGAGCTCAGATGCCCAGTAAGGATAACAATATAGCAAAAACTTTCATAAATAAGCATAAACATTTGAGGTAATGTATAACTAAAACAAATGCCTTTTAAACATGAAATCCAGAATAATATGGAATAAATAAAATGAAATAATTCTATTTACTTATTCACATGGATATTCTACTATTCGAATAATCACATGGAATATAAATAACCACATTCATAATGATGGAATACATAATTCCAGACTATCATAACCACATAGTCAAGGCCTTATGCCAAGACTACAAATAATATTTTGTCAAGGACTTGTGCCAAGACACTAGTTTGTCTCATGAGACCTATCGATGCATCGAGGAGCTATAGCGGGCTCCACCCATAACTTATTAAGTCTAAGGCATTCCTCATATGGACAGGTTTAATGATAATATAAACATTTGCATTAAAACTAGCATACGAAATGACAATACTTTCTCCATAAACCATGAATGGTATAAAAATAACACATCAACAGTCAAAAATATCACAAGACCTTCAATATAATATGGAAGTTTTGTATCATAATAAATCAACATCAAATAAGCTTAAAATCCATCAAAGGATGTTGACATAGATGAAATCAAAACTATTTGAGAGAAATATCTCTTTTTTTCAAATCATTTAAAAGTCACATAATTATAAAATAAAACATTTACATTGAAAATAGTCTTATAAGCTTGTAAGTTAATCTTTAACGATTTCATAATGGCGGAAAATAGCTGCACTCGCTGTGTATGTTAAAAAAGACATTCTTACGTTAATTCTGTCGAAAATGGTAAAAAGGACCTTGTTTGGAAAATAACAGAATGATTCCTTTATAAAAATCTTATAAAAAGTCATACAAGGTTATAAATTACGTTAACCCACAGTCTATAAAATATTAATAATGTTTTGAAATACATTTTTAGGAAACATGGATGTGGATGATAAAAAGGTCCCAGTAGATAATTACGTATAAACAACCTCGGATAATGAAGAGATTGTGAAATAAACCCTTAATTTTTATTTTTCCATTGTTGAGGGTAGTTTAACCTCCTGTATAATGGTGAAATAATTGTTATTAAATTATATAAGAATCATATACCTTAATATGATATCATATATGATCTTTTAACATTGCTTTGTTAATAATATCTTACGTTTTCTTTTATATGTTTTGTTACATAAGCCGTGTTTGTTATGGATAGGTTGTTTATTATTAATATCCAGAATGATATCAAGTCCTTAAAAATTATTTTTAATCATCAAATCAAAATTATTCTTGAATGGATACGATGGGGAATGAATCTCATCGCGTTCGTGGAGACGGTAATCCTTACGTATGCACGAGTGACGATATCATTATTTTGATATTAAAATAATATATAATTAGATGGTATATCATATATACAGAATCATTATCATGTTATATTTATTATTTACAAGAATTACACATCATTATTATACCCTTCCAAATAATAATGTATTTAATAACAATTACACCACGATGTGGAGACGGTAAGCCGCGCGTACAAACGTATGGTGACACGTCATTCAAGGGATGGATAGAATAATGAATTTGGTTTTTCCGTATTTATAATAAAATATCAGTATATAGAAGATACTGAAGTTATTATTTTAGAATTGAAATAAAAAAATAAAGAAGAAGTGGGAGAAGAAAGGAACTTGAAAGAGGATGGTGAAATCATTACCTCTTCTTCGGGTTCTTCCTTTTGATTTGATAAAAAGGGCTCCTTAGGTTGGCTTTCTGATCAAAATAATGACTCTAGGTTAAATTTATATAGGTTTAGAGGATATTTGAATAGATTTTGGTTGAACCAAAAGGCTTTGAAGGTATGAATTTGAGAGAAGGGGGAGTGCCTTTTTATAAGAGGGGTGAGGGGCACCTTAGGAAAAGCTAGAAATATTATT
This sequence comes from Viscum album, assembly GCA_963277665.1. Classification (NCBI taxonomy): domain Eukaryota; kingdom Viridiplantae; phylum Streptophyta; class Magnoliopsida; order Santalales; family Viscaceae; genus Viscum; species Viscum album. Next base: position 1,190,114,641 of record OY728158.1, on the reverse strand, counting down.
TTATAATAAATAAATATTCTGTTTATAATGGCTCAAAAGTGGATTATTAAAAGTCTAAGGTGGGGATGGGTCGAAATCCTTTCAACCAATAGATTTTAGATAGGTTTTGGTTACTACATTAACCTTACCTTTTAGTTTTAACTCTTAGTTAATTAGTTTTACATTTACCAAGTCACTTTGTATTTTTATATTATATAGTTAATAAACTTACTATATACATCCAAGAGACCCCCAAGTGTCCCATTAATAATACACCTACCATTATATAAGTTATTTTTCCGAACCTTAGAATTTTAGGAATAGAATATCAGTTATTAATATAATATTTATTTTAAAAACTCATTTATGTCAATTTTGACACTATTCAATAATTGATTTTTGTTAAAGTTTTAATAACTTTATTAATTCAAATAAAAATCATTTAAGAAATTCTAACCTGTAATTTTAACCAATAAAATTCTTGTATGTCATCAAAACTTTTAAATTATATTTATTTTAGTTTTTATAATACCAATTATTTGATTCTTTTATTATTAAGGAAAATACTGTATCATTATTGTTTCATAAATAAATTTAATTATTCAATGTCTAAATATTATAAATAAAATACCATTATGTAGGAAATAGTTTTAGCTTTCTAATGAATATTTATAGTTGAAAATATAACATATATAACACTATGTAAAAATTGTTTTTCTAAAAGATATATGCATATGTCATTTTTGTATTTACTTTAGCTTAATTAATATAAAGTGTCATTATCACTTACAAGTGTCTCCATGGGGTCCCAAAATTGACCCAAATATTACCATGGTCGGAAATGTATCAACCAATAGGGTTACGACACATTTTAGGGTAATTTAGTATTATTATAATATTATTTTTTACCCTTATTTACCAGATTTACCCTTTAACCATGGTAAATAAAATATTTACCGAAGTAATTACTCATAATGTCTAAAACTTAAAGTTACCTATTTACACTATTTGGACCTCCTCGTTATAAATATGGAATCCATTTTTATAAATTCAAAACACAGAAGTGACAGAAATTAATTTAAAATTAATTCCAGTTGTGAAAACAAAAAGCGTGTTTTTAAGAAATAATAACTATCAAAAGATTAACAATTGTTTGTGTCCAGTTTAAATGTGAAATTACGTCCAATGAACAAAAATATATTAAATGGTAAAAATATATTCTTAATATACATTAAAACCACTCAAATTAATAATCTATCACTATTAATTATTTCGATTAAAAATGTTGTTTTTAATTAAAATTTAGTAATTTTCACTATTCATCAATATATGAAAGTATTCATAAAAATACAAAAATTTCACCCTAGGCTAATTTCAATATTCCAAATTCAAAAATTAAGTCCATTTTGAAGGATAAAATTTATAAAATTTCAAAAAGTGGGTATTACTATTCATAACGGCTAGTTTTATTGGTCACGGTGTGTTAGAATCTCGATGTGGCGTACAATGCAAGCTATTGCATTATTCAAAGGGGAACATACCATATAAGATTGGGGTGTTACATTCTCCCCTCCTTCAAATAGTTATGTCCTCTAAATTTCTAGAATATTACTGCATAAAAAGACACGGTTGGTTTGTCATCATAAGTTCCTCGGGTTCCCACGTTGCCTCTTCCATCTTATGGTTCCTCCATAGAACTTTATCCTGACGAGTCGTCCCGTTTCTCAGCACTTGTTATCTTATATCAAGAATCCTGAAGGGCTCCTCGCAATAAGAAAAATCAGGTTCCAGTTTTAATTCCTCATAGGTGAGTACATGCATTGGGTCAGACATGTATTTTCTCAACAGTGATACGTGGAACACATCGTGAACTTTGGAGAGATTTGGAGGCATTTCAAACGATAAGCTACATTCCCAATTAGTTCTAGAATTTCGAAATGTACTATGTACCTGGGACTCAATTTACCCTTCTTACCAAAATGTATTACTCCCTTCCATGGAGATACCTTTAAGAAAACATGATCTCCTACCAGAAATTTCAAATCCTTCCTTCGGTTATCAGCATAGCTCTTCTACCTACTTTGAGCTGCTTTGATGTGGTTTCGGATTACCTTCACCTTTTCCATCATTTCCTCCATCATTTATAGGCCTAAGAGTTTTCTTTCACCAACATCATCCCAACATGTTGGTGTGCAACATCTCTTTTCGTATAACACTTCATATTGTGCCATCTGATACGTGAATGGAAGCTATTGTTATAGGAAAATTCTACCAGAGGTAAATATTGATCCCACATACCTTGAAAGTCAAGTGAGAAAGATCTCAACATGTCCTCTAAGGTTTGAATAGTCCCTTCTGATTGTCCATCTATTTGAGGGTGGTAGGCAATTCTCAAATGAAGTTCATTATCCTGGGCTTTCTGAAGACTTTTCCAGAATCTTGATGTGAAACGTGGATCACGGTCAGAAACAATCGATATGGGTACTACATGAAGTCTCACAACTTCATTAATATATAGTCTTGCTAGACGTTCAAGTGGTAAATCCTCTCTTATAGCAAGAAAATGTCATGAATTGGTAAGATGATCAATAATGACCCATATTGCATTGTTTCTTCTAGGTGTCTTTGGTAGTCACATGACAAAGTCCATCATGATATTATCCCATTTCCACTCTGGAATGGGAAGAGGTTCCATGAATCCTCTAGGTTGTTTCCTTCCAGCTTTAACTTGTTGACATACCATACATCTTGACACAAAATCAGTAATCTCACGCTTTGTGTTGTCCCACCAAAAATGTTCCTTCAAATCTCTATACATCTTGTTGCTCCTAGGGTGTATACAGAAATTGGAACTATGAGGATCGTCCAACAATTCCCTTTTTAGATCAGGTATATCAGGAACACAAAGTCTCTTCCCAAATTTCAAAATTCCATCTTCATACACAAAGTCATTAAATATCCCATCATTCATAGCTTTAATATTCTTTTGAAATTCTTCATCATCGATCTGAGAACTCTTTATCCTTTCTAGTAAATATGGTTTGGCAATCATTTGAAAAAGTATTGATTTTTCAACTTCCATGGTTATTCCCATATCCAACTTTAATAGATCCATGAAAATAGGATCCCTCTTAACACTCATCTTGTTTAAAACTCCATGATCCTTTCTGCTCAAAGCATCTTCCACCTTATTTTCCTTCATCGAGTGGTAGTGTATCATGCAATCATAATCCTCGAGTAGTTTGAGCCATCACCTTTGCCTCATGTTAAGTTCTTTCTATGAGAAAATTTACTTCAAACTCTTATGATTAGTATAAATCTCACATTTTTCACCATAGAGATAATTTCTCCATATCTTCAAAGAAAAAATTACAGCAACTAACTCAAGATCATGAGTAGGATAGTTTTGCTCATGAACTTTCAGCAGTCTTAATGCATAAGCAATAACTCTATCATTCTGCATAAGGACACAACCAAGTCCTTTCATTGATGCATCACTATAAATAATGAACCCATCATTCCCCGATGGTTGAGTAAAAATAGGATCATTGACTAATATTCTCTTTAGTTCTTTAAAACATTGTTCACACTCTTTTGTCCAATCAAATTTAACCCCTTTTCGTGTTATCTTCATTAATGGATTAGCTAATTAGGCAAAATTATGGACGAAAAGTCGATAATAACCTGTTAAACCAATAAAAATGTGTACCTTAGTTATACTCATCGGGGCTGGTCATTCTTGGATTACCTTGTTCATAGAAGGATCAACAGAGATTCCATCCTTAGAGAAAATATTGCCAAGAAAAGAAATCTCTTGAAGCCATAATTCACACTTGCTAAAATTCCCATATAATTAATGTCTTCTCAGAGTCTTTAGGATAATGCGCAACTGATTTTCATGATCCTCGTAGCATTTGGAGTATACCAATATATCATCAACAAATACCACCACAAAATCATTGATATATTCATTGAAAACTCTATTCATTAGATCCATGAATACAGAGGGTGCATTAGTCAATCCAAAAATCGTTACTGTAAACTCATAATTCCCGTACATGGTTCAAAATGCTATCTTTGGAATGTCTTCCTTCTTCACACACAACTGATGGTATCCAGATCAAAGGTCAATCTTTGAAAACTATTGTGCTCCATGAAGTTTGTCAAATAAATCATCAATGTGAGGTAGGGGATACTTGTTCTTTATTGTTATAGAATTGATTTCCCTATAGTCGATACATAACCTCATCGGTCCATCTTTCTTTTTAACAAAAAGGACAGGGGCACCCCATAGAGAAACACTAGGGGGAATAAATCCCTTATTACTCAATTCCTATAGTTGTTTCTTTAGTTAAACTATTTCCACAGGGGCCATTCTATAAGGGGTCTTCGATATAGTCCTTGAACCAGGAATTAAATACATAGAAAACTCAATTTATCGTTCTGGAGGATGTCCAGGTAAATCTTCCGGAAACACATCTACATATTCTTTTACAATAGGTACATCCTCTATTTGAACATTCCTTTCCTCACCCACAGTCATTTCATTCTATTCCTCCCCAATAATTGAATTTAGTTGAGCTACTGGGGTTGGATCTAGATAAGAATTAGGTGGTGATGATTCTTCTCTAAAGATAAGGTGTTCCTTATCATCATCATCAAAAATTGTAACCTCCTTATTCTTATAATAAATCTTCACACCATGGTCTGAAAGCCAATCCATACTGAGGATTATATCAAATTCAATCATGGGTATGACGATGAGATCAGCAGATAAATAATATTTATTTGCTCTAATGGGAACAGATCCACAGAACATTGTAGCAATGATACTTCCCTTAGGAGTTGTGACTGAAAACTCCCTTGTTAAATTAAATTGGAAATATCTAATTTTCTTAGAAAACTGGGAAGATATGAAATAATTCGATGATCCAAAATCTAATAAAGCATTGGATAAACTTGAGGAATCCATTAAATTACCTACCACCACGTCTTTCGGAGCTTCAACCTCAGCAGTAGTGATAGCATAAGCTTGGTCGTGATCCCTTGGACTTTTTTGAGGTAAGTTCCCCTGACGCTTAGGAAATTCATTTGCATAATGTCCCATCTCGATATAGTTGTAGCATTGAACATCGGTAGCTTATTTCTTCCCCTTACAATCACGAGATTGGGGGGCTTTTTCACCACACTTGTAACTGACTCCCATTCCTTTCAAGAAAGTACCAGGGTGTTTCTTCCCACATTTACTGCAGGATGGATTTTCAACTTTTCCCTTCTTCCCCTTATTTCCATTTCCAGAGTGATCAGTAGATCTCTTCTTCTCTTGCTTTTCTTTAAAGTTGTAAGCCTTAGAGAATTCTTTTTCTGTTTTGATAGTGCATGAGACAATATCTTCATACAAAGAGAAGGTTTGTGAGACTAATGCTCGGCGGAGAAACGGTTTTAACCCATCAAAGAAATGATCAATCTTACTTCTTGGGTTACGTATATAATCTGCAGCATACCTTGATAACCTTGTAAAGTTAGCGTCATACTTTGCGACATTCTCATCCTCCTTTTGTCTCAGACTTAGAAATTTCCTTTCCATATCTGCTCGATGGTCACGAGGAAAGTATTTTTCTAAGAAGATCTCTTTGAACTCCCTCTATTCCATATTTTATACTTCATCATCTTCCTTAGTGTTTTGAATCAATGACCACCATTGATCAGTATCTCCATTGAGGCGATAAACTTCCATGATAACTTTTTCCCTTTCACTACTCCCTAAGGCATGGAATATTTTCTATAAGGAATTTATCCATTGCTCAGCTACTAAAAGATTTTTACTCCCATTGAATGTCGGTGGTAGTTTACTCATGAAGCGATCTAACAATGATCCTCCACGTTGTGGATCAGGGTGCCCCATACGGGTAAGGTTATTATTTATAACCTGAGTGAGTTATCCTAGTATGGTGATAAGATGATCAGCACCAGTTGCATCACTGGCTCCACTATAATTATCTCGAGCAGGAGGGAAATCCCTACATGGAGTGTGTGCATTGATACTATTTCTATTTCTTCCACTAGGAGCCATTTCTAAACAATGGCATACACTAGATTAGTTTAGGAATTTCAATACATAAATCCAAAGTTGTAAAACACTTAACATGAATGGAAAAGTTTACGTATATAATCCATAATTATAAAAAAATTCATTGAGGAAGAATATACTCATATACCCTTCATAATGGATTGTAAATAAAATTAGAATTATCCTAATCATATCCCTCAGGAGTGTCGTAACAAAGAGTGCATCAAGTCCCATTGTCGTGCACCAGTTCTCGTTCAAGTCTAGCTCAAAGTGGTGTTTTTAGGTTTTACCCCTAGGTACATATGTGCCAGATCCGCCTCTACCTGCTCGTATCCAGACAGCGATGTATTTCTCGAAAAACTCACAAAATCTCTACAATACCAAAATTCTTGGAAGTTCTTCTATACTCATCCTCAAAGTATATCTTAGGGCTATTTTCTCTAATCATAGTTTATCAAAATCTAGCTTCCAAGTATATACTAAACCTCCCTATGATACCAACTGTAATGCTCCGACCCAATCACCCAGAGTCGGTGCATTATTACATAACATTGGCATGATCACAAGAGATCAAGCCTCAAAAGACCGATTAGTTTAGTAGCCTTGGAATAACTAGATACATTCATCAGTCTTACATGACATCATAAAATGAAAACTACAAAAACATATTCTCCGTAGTCCACACTCATATGACCTCATACTATCCCTGCAGATCATTCATAAATTACTTCTTCACATCCTGGGAAAAATAAAACAAATAAAGGGGTGATCTCAGATTCCCAGTAAGGATAACAATATAGTGGAAACATTCATAAATAAGAATAAACATTTAAGGCAATGTATAACAAAAAAATACTTTTAAACATGAACTTCAGCATAATATGGAAGAAATAAAAAGAAATAATTCCATTTACTTATTCACATGGATATTCTACTAGTTGAATAATTACATGGAATATAAATAACCACTTTCATAATGATGGAATGCATAATGCCAGACTATCATAACCACATTGTCAAGGCCTTGTGCCAAGACTACCAATAAGATTTTTTCAAGGCCCTGTTCCAAGACACTAGTTTGTCTCATGAGACCTACTGATGCATCGAGGAGCTATAGTGGGCTCCACCCGTCACTTATTAAGTCCAATGCATTCCTCATATGAATAGGTTTAAACATAACATAAACATTCACATTAAAACTAGCATACAAAATGTCAATACTTTCTCTATAAACCATGAATGGTATAAAAAAACGCATCCACAGTCAAACATATCACAAAACCTTCAATACAATATGGAAGTTTTGTATCATAATAAATCAACTTCAAATAAGCTTAAAATCTATCAAAGGATGTTGACATAGATGAAATCAATACTATTTGAGAGAAATATCTCTTTTTTTAAATAATTTAAAAGTCACATAATTATAAAATAAAGCATTTACGTTGAAAATGTTTGTATAATCTTGTAAGGGAAGCTTCTAAAATTTCATAATAGCAGAAAATAGCTGTACTCGCCGTATAATTTTAAAAAGACATTATTACCTTAATTCTGTCGAAAAGGTTAAAAAGGACCTTGTTTTGAAAACGACGGAAAGATTATTTTATAAAAATATTATAAAAATTAAAACTAGGGTATAAATAACTTTAACCCATAGTATATAAAATAATAATGATTTTTTGAAATACATTTTTAAGAAACATGGATGTGGATGATAAAGAGGTCCCCATAGATAATTACTTATAAACAACCTCGGATAATGAAGAGATTGTGAAATAAACCCTTACTTGTACTTTTCCTTGGTTGAGGCTAGGTTAACCTCTTATGTAATGGTGAAATAATTGTTATTAAATTATAAAAGAATCATATACATTAATATGATCTCATATATTATCTTTTAACATTGCTTTGTTAATAATATCTTAGTATTATCGTCATTTCGGGTGTTAACTTACTCATTTTATTATATATGTTTTGTTACATAAGAAATGTTTGTTATGGATAGGTTTTTTCTTATTCATATAAAGAATTATATTGAGTCCTTAAAAATTATTTTTAATCATCAAATGAAAATTATTCTTGAATGAATACGATGGGGAATGAATTTCATCGCGTTCATGGAGACAGTAGTTCGTACGTACGCACAAGCGACAATATAATTATTTGGTATTAAAATAATATATAATTGGATGGTATATCATATATATAGAATAATTATCATGTTATATTTATTATTTACATGAATTAAACATCATTATTATACTCATCCAATTAATAATGTATTGAATAAAAATTACACCACAACGTGGAGACGGTAAGCCGTACGTACACATGTATGGTGACATGTAATTCAAGGGATGGATAGAATAATGAATTTGGTTGTTCCATATTTATAATAACATATCAGTATATATAAGATACTGAATTTATTATTTTAGAATTGAAATAACAAATAAATAATAAGTGGAAGAAGGAAGGAACATGAAAGAGGGTGGTGAAATCATTACCTCTTCTTCGGGTTCTTCCTTTTGATTTGATAAAAAGGGATCCTTAGGTTTTATTTTTGATAAAAATAAGGCCTCTAGGTTGAATTGAGGGAATCATGGAGGATATTTGGATAGAGGTTGGTCGATCCAAAAGGCATTGATGGTATGAAGTTGAGAGAAGGGGGAGTGCCTTTTTATAAGAGAGGTGAGGGGAACCTTAGGAAAAGCTAGAAATATTATTTTATAATAAATTCATATTCGGTTTCTAATGGATCCAAAGTAGATTATTCAAATTATAAGGTGGTTATGGGTCGAAATACTTTCAACCAATAGATTTTAGACTGGTTTGGGTCACTATATTAACCTTATCTTTTAGTTTTAACTCTTAGTTAATTAGTTTGACATTTTCCATGTCACTTTGTATTTTTATATTATATAGTTAATAAACATACTATATACATCCAAGGGACCCCCAAGTGGTCCATTAATAATACACCTACCATTATATAAGTCCTTTGGCCGAACCTTAGAATTTTAGGAATATAATATAAATTATTAATATAATATTGGTTTTAGAAACTCATTTATGTCAATTTTGACACTATTCAATAATTGATTTTTGTTAAAGTTTTAACAACATTATTAATTAGAATAAAATGAATTTAAGAAATAATAACATATAATATTAAATAATAAAATTCTTGTATTGTCCTCAAAACTTTCAAATTATATTTATTTTAACTTTTATAATACCAATTATTTGATTCTTTTATTATTAAGGAAAATACTGCATCATTATTGTGTCATAAATAAATTTAATTATTCAATGTATAAAAATTATAAATAAAATACCATTATGTATTAAATCTATTTATATTTTTAATTAATATTTATAGTCAAAAACATAACATATATAACCCTATGTAAAAAAAAATTGTAAAAGATATATGCTTTTGTCATTTTTGTATTTACTTTAACTTAATTAATATAAAGTGTCATTATCACTTACAAGTGGCTCCATGGGGTCCAAAAATCAACCCAAAGATGACCATGGTCGTACATGTGTCAACCAATAGGTTTAGGACACGTTTTAGGGTAATTTAGTATTATTATAATATTATTTTTACCCTTATTTACCATATTTACCCTTTAACCATGGTAAATAAAATATTTACAGAAGTGATTTTTCATAATGTGTAAAAATAAAAGTTACCAATTTACACTATTTGGACCTCATGATTCTAAATATGGAATCCATTTTTCTAAATTCAAAACACAGAAGTGGCAGAAACTAATTTAAAATTAATTCCGTTGTCAAAACAAAAAGCATGTTTTTAAGAAATAATAACTATCAAAAGATTGACACTTGTTTATGTCCAATTTAAATGTGAAATTGCCTCCAATGACCAAAAGTGTATTAAATGGTAAAAATGTATTCTAAATATAATTTAAAACCACTCAAATTCATAATTTATCACTATTAATTATTTTGATTAAAAAAGTTGTTTTTAATTAAAATTAAGTAATTTTCACTATTCATCAAAATATGAAAGAATTCATAAAAATACCAAAATTTCACCATAGGATAATTTGGATATTCTGAATCCAAAAATGATATCCATTTTGAAAGATAAAATTTATAAAATTTCAAAAAGTGGGTATTACTATTCATAACGGCTAGTTTGATTGGTCACGGTGTGTTAGAATCTCAAAGTGGGTATTACCATAGAAGCTTGGGGTGTTACACTCCCTACCATTATCATTTCTATCCTTGGAGAGTATAAAACTACTATTATCTCAAAAAAATTTGGGCCATTTTTGTATCATTTCCTTCTCCCATTCCCAAGTCTCTTCTTGAACTACAACATGTTTCCAAAAAAACTCATAGTATATTGATGCTTTTCAAACATAATTCCTTCTCTTTCTTATCCACAATTCACACTGGCACATGCACCAACGAAGCATCCTGATCTAGGTCAACGTGATCCCATCAAATCATATTTTTATGATCAAGCTAATACTTTTTCAATTGATATACATGATATGCATTATGAAAAGCACTGAACCATGGTGACAATGCCTACAAATATTCCACCTCACCTACCCATTCATGTATCTAAAAAGGGACTATATATTCAGGATATAATTTTTATTGTTTCCCAAAATGATGATTTCCAATACTTGGAGAGATCCTTTAGAACACATTATCACTCACCTTGAATGACCATGACTATAGCTTGGTGATCCTAAAATGATTTGTTATGAATCTGAGTCATATCATTCCTTTTCATGATCCACAAAATCTTCTCCATTGTTTTTTGGATAATTCCCATTCCAACCAACAAATTCTCACATGTTTTCACCCATAAAATTTTAGAACATCAATGATTACCATAAATGATTCAAAAGGAACCATATATATCGAGACCTAATAAATGTTGTTATATGAGAACTCCCCTAAAGGTACGTTCTCTTCCCTTGATCCACCAAAAACCACTACACAAGTACACAACTTTCCATATAATTTTTGTATCATATTTTCAGATTGTACATCTATCTGAGGATGGTATGTTATTCTCATAGTCAACTGAGTCCCAAGGAATTTATGATAGGATTTAAAAAAACATGACACAAACCTCGGTTCTCTGTCTGATAGTATCGAAATCGGTGTGCCATGCCTCTTTACCACATCTCAGATATAGATCTTTGAAAATTCCTCTACCATATGGGATTCATAAATATGATGAAATGGACCAAATTTTTGAGATGATCCACTATCACACAAATGATATCATATTTTCAAACCGTGGTTAGGATACGTATTTCCAAATCTATTGATAACTGCTCCCATTTCCAATTTGGGATAGTTAAAGACTGTAACACACCTACTAGTCATTGATGATCTGTCTTAATCTTGTCACAATTAAACCATATCGAAACATACTTATCCACCTCCCGTTTTATTCCAACACACTGAAACTACACTTTCAACACATTACTCAATTTATTTATTCTTGTATGAATAGACCATATTGAATGCTAGTAATAAATAAGAATGTTTTCCTTAAAAGTATGGGTATGACCTTCCGATTTCTAAACCACAGCATTGAACATCAATATAGCCTCTATCCCTTAATGGTATCCTCACCATTTAGTTTTGACCTCATCCCAACACATTCTAAATCGGATATGTTTCGTCTCCCATAGAATGTGTGTTCTGGTGAGGAATCACAACTTTCGGGTGGTTTCCATTAGATTTATTAATGGAACTAGAAACATCCAATCGTTCTTTATCCAATGGGACCTACTTTTCAAAGGAAGGTGTTCATTAGGTTTGGACCTATGATACTTAAGAACATCCATTGGTTGAGAGGATGGGAGGTTGGACTGATCACACCCTTTTGGGGGGAATTATTTCCTACTCCAAGATTATCTTATATATTTGATATATTTTCATGAATCCTTATTAATTTACAAAGTATAAAATTGGTTTCCCTTGAAATATTCAATCAATTATTGGAATGTGTGAAATTTCGAATCAACCATATGCATTTGAGGTTCTTAATTAATGGATATATCTATATGTATTTAAGGTTCTCCATAAATGGTGTCCTCTTAAATACCATTTAGAAATTCTTTTAATCATTGTTATGATAATACTAGTTTTTAAGCCACTCAGTGGGGAACTTTGGAATTTATTATCGTCTAGGGAGATGAAAGTTTGTTTTGATGTTGGGATCATACCCATAAATGGGATACATGCATATCCTTGTGAAAGGAATCACAACCCTCATAGTTCGGTGACACTTAATGGGAAACATCATACCCTTTAAGGTCATGTGATAAGGACCTGTCCATATAGTTTAATGTCATGTGGTAAGGATGCATATGTGGAAATTACTAATAAAAGTTTGGTGTGACACTTATACCAAAGTATCCCAAGGAACCTAGAAAGGATATGAATTTCCAAATTGAATTATGCCTTATTGGGAATATAGCCTAGAAAGGACATGGTTGATTTAGATTTTTGGGTATAATCCTAAAGGAGGCTTCCTACGTATCCCATTTTTATGACAATAGAAGTCCACTTCATTTGAGAAATCCCATAGGGGTGTATGATCCTTTGAGAGAAATAGGTCAGCTCTTACTCCTAAAGAGGATGCCCAGATTAAGGTAATTATGGTTGTATTCTTAAAGAGGATATCCAATGACATCGGACCCTGGTGAAGGCTTCCTTTATATCCCAATTATGGTGGGAATCAGAGTTCTCGTAGTTTAAGACATTTATGGGGGATTAATTTGGGGCATAATCCTAAGGATGATTCCCGGATTAAGAAAATTGGGGTTGGATTCCTGAAGAGGATATCCATTGATCTCGGTCCCTGGTGAGGGATTCCTATATATCCCAATTACAGATGGAATAAAAGTTCTCATTGATCATTATTGGTGGATTGTGTGGATGTTGTGATCATCACAATTCTCTAATACCATGTGATTCATGCTCGATATGAGAAACAAAATGATGTGAAAGATTCAAAAAACCACACACACTCTCTTATGATGATGGGAGAGGGTGGGCCTATGATGAAAGAAGTTGAGGTGATGGTGGGAGAGGGTGTAGATCAATAAACGTTCCCTCTATTCACTTTACATGAGGCTATGGTGGGAGAGGGTGTAGATCAATGAACGTTCCCTCTCTTCACTTTACATTAGACAAGGGTTCAATGTGAGGAAGGAGTGAAGGTGAATATAGTAGAGAGTATAGAGACTAAAACCTCCTACATGAAAGGATATTAGCTTACACCAGGATGGTTGTGCAAAACATTTTCCTAGTAGGGGAGAGAGACTTCTCCTTTATTCAAAAGGAAAAGTAGGTGTGAACCATATATTTCTTGCGAGGGACTTAAGGCTCTGGGTTATAGAGACAATAAGGAATGAGCTTGGCCTGAACTCTAATCCTCCAAACTGGAAACTCCCCAGTGTTATTTTTAGGAGAAAGGTCAATGTGATTACAGATATAGAAACCCATTGACACTCCATGAATCTTGAACCCATTACAAAACAAATTTGATAAACCTATGACTACATATATACAAACCCAAATAGGAGACATGTTGATGTGCCCTTCCCAAAGGTTTGGTAAGTTGGGAGTTTTTTGTAAGAGGTTTCAACATATTCCCTTACAGAAAAGGGAGACAATGAAGAATAATCCTTTAAATGAATGAATTTGAAGAAGGATTGATGAAAGGATATTATAGGTTTAAGGGATATGGGGAATCAATGAGGGGTTCCCAAGTAGGTATCTACCACGCAGGTATGGGTGAACAGATAGGCTTGGGTGACTAGATGTTTACTTAAGTTATAAAAAACCTGGATATTAAAACATGGGTGACACTTGACTCAAGCCTTCAAGGGTATTCACAGGTATTCCCAAAAGATGGTCACTCATGTTCCTTTTAGAGGAATTGGTGGCATGTAAGTGTTTATAAAATAGGGAGGTTAGGCTCTTTTGGCATGGAAGTATTATGGATTTCAGACACTAAATGGACTTAATTCCTATGATCCTCCCTTAATTACTCCACCCTAGGTGTTAAAGAACTTCATTGATGGTTTCATAAGACTTGGGGGAAGCACTTAGCAGACCAGAGTAGCAATTGGGTTCTATGAAAATTCATCTATACAAATGAAGACCCCAGGGGTCGATTTATTGGAAAACAATAGGACCCTGGATGAAATTAGTTTGGTCACGCAAGTGGGTTGTGTTCCAACATTATGGTGTGCATGTTTTTGTGCACTGACAGTGACTTGGCTCAATATTGACCCTTTGGAAATCTTGAAATTATCCATGTATTTTCTCTTATTTTTTCTAAGTCATTTCCCTTTGACACTTTTTCATCAATGTGATATAATTGAGTGTCAACAGAATCCCCCACTCATAATTGGATCTGAAATGAAAAGATAGTCTTATACTGATGTAAAGTTATGAAAAAATTCAAAGAGTTTGATGTGGTAAAAAAAATTATTCCACGCAAGGTATGGATGAACAAGTTCATGGTTTTTTGGGTATTCTTCATCGCTTATATATAGTGGTTTCACTTCATCAAAAAATTATAAAGGATTATAGAAATATAGCTCTTAGCATGGAAGTGTTTACGTTCAGATGCTCCTGCTGAAAAATCTCAGTCATGCTTCTTTTGTATGTTTTTTATTTGCATGCCAAAATGGGTCTCCATACTTGCACACTAAATTTTATACTTGCGCACTGAATCCATAATTACGTGCCTTAATTCCCTTTCCAAATTTTCTTAATGCCTTTGTCAAAAAATCCAAAATGAGCTCATTTTAAGATGAATTTTGATCTCTTTTTTACCTTCAATGAATCCTAATAGAATCAAAACTACTGACGAAATGGCTAGTAAGATAATTGACGATATAATGAAGATTTTAGAGCATGATTACTTTGATATATGTGACACTACTCTCGTAGTTTTAGAAAATTTTATGAGGAATTATCACATCAATTTTCCGAGGAGTATTTATTTATCGTTGTATGGTTATGGCTATCTATAGGATGCCAACATACCTGATCCGAAGAATTATGTTCCACTTTCTTGATTTCCAAACACAACCAATATCTCATCTATGAATATTTATATTTTCGGCACATATATCAATGTTGGGATGGTATCTAAGGTCCATTTCATACATCACAGCCCATATTCTCCATTTTTGAATGCACATACACCTGAGCTATAGCAGCACTACTATTCATCCATTTTTAGAGATTCTCATACAGATCAATCAAAGGGATAGAATAAAATTTTGGATTTTCTCCCAGGAGGGGGTGTTAAACTTGCATGGATGTTGGAATACTGTGTGCACAATAAATGTTCTGATTTTATGGATGACTTAAAAGGTGTTGGAATTTGTGAGGCTATTTGGGTTGGGAAAACCTATATATATAGAAATGATGATTTCCTACCAGTTTTGTTGAGAAGATGGAGTCCAAAGACTAATTCCTTCTATTTGAAACATGGATAAGTAGGCATTAGTTTTTAGGATTTCTACAAGAACTCTAGAGCTCCGGTCCTTAGAGACATGTATAATGAATTTATTCCTCCAAAGGAGACATGGAATGAATCAGAAAATACACCAGCCCAAGTTTTTGAGTTAATGAAGATATTTTATAAACTCAAGAATAAAAACACAAAAAAGTCCAACACAAGAATGGATATTCACCCATAAGAGTGGATGGAAATATTCCTGATGAAGGAGAAGGAGAAAGGTCCCACTTGAACTCATCCAACAAGCTATCTAAAGGAAGAAAAGAAATGTACATCCAAATCTTTATGGCCAACATTAGATAAGGGAGAGTTTGAAATTTGGGGGTATAAATCCAACTCCAAAATTCATGTGAGGACACATCTTGTGGGTTTCATGTCCATGTGGCTCAGTGTATATATATTTCTCATCGGAGATTCTAAGGGCAGCAAAAGGTCTGGAACTTTTGTTATAGCTGCCATGATGGTAGAGAAGTGAATGGTTGGGTTTCTGCCCCTATTCTAGAGAAGATCCATAAAATCATGTTGCATATATATAGATGGAATTATCCTTTAAGAATAAAAGGACCATTCTAGGTTTTATGGGGGTGGATCATTACTCATTTCAGAACTTATGTTGTGCAGAGTGGGGTTCAGGTCCTTGGAAATTCGGTCCGACTATCTCTTCAAGATTTTTCTCGTAGTTCACCTCTATCTTTGAAATCTTATGACAATAAGACCATATTAAGTATGTGCTAGTAATTTCATCTTTTCCCTTATGAGAATATTCCTACAGGGAGATTTTTTGATGATGGTATGGCCAGCTAGAGCTAAGGGCGTATATGTTAGATTGTACGGATGGCTTACTAGCCACCAGGATTGATGGGGAAATCATATACAAGGCCTATTCTTCTTATATATTATCATGTCATTTCAAATTTTTGTAACAAATTACCATATCTCCTCTAGTGTATGTCAGATTAGAGAAATATCTGATGGTGGCCTGACAACTATAGTTCTTGATGACTATAGATAAAACTGGTGTAATATTCAACTTACCTACCACTGATGCAACAAGAATATTGACTATCGTGTATTCTGAGAACTGTGTTTCATCATACCCTAAAGAGGTGATAAACTATGTTTTCCCTTAGGTCAGGATAAAGAGAGGAAGTATAAAGGAACCCTCTCATTTGGAAGGTAATTCTTCATTATCAGAGGCTGATTCATTTGAGTCATAGGGTGGGGTGATGAGGCTCCAAGCTCACTAATGCGACCTCATGAAAGATAAAATTCACCTATCTGGGTAAAGAGAGATACACCATCAATACCAATGAAATTTTTACCGAGGTGGTCTACTCGCTATCATTTAATAGAGCAGCGGGTCCCATTTTCTCACTTGACATCTATGATGGCAGGAATTGGGAAGAAACTCAAATCTAAAACTATGGGATCATCTTCACAACCCTCTGTAATGTACTCTAAATATGTATGACCAAAATCTATTCAAATATGGTAAGGCTTTCATTGTGATGCTAAAACCACAAGGATATATTTATGTAAAGGGTTGTGTATTCCACTAATAGGGGATCTACGAGCCTCTTTTAATATTATTTTTGAGAAACACCCTTATGGAGTAGTAACTTATATCTGGGAACTGGAGATGCTCATATAGGAAACTTCTAAATCAATTCCAACCACAAAATAAGTTAAAGAGATGTTAGATCGTAGTGACACTAAAGGGATTGACCTTTAATTTGAAGAAGAATGGTGTGATTCTGTTGATCTTGATTATCTAATTTCCCTTTTTTCTCACATTCTTTTTTTTCTTTTCTATTTTAATTTAGTCAATGAATTATTTCTCATGGGAAATACCATTTTAACTTTCAGAATCCTGAATGGCCTGAAGGACTTATTTTTTATTTATTTTTTATAACCATGTTTTAGGGGATGAGGGGGAACCCTTACAAGGCCCATAGGCTTATAAATTACATTTCTTGTAGGCTTGGAGACATTACAGGACTTGTAGGTCTTAAGGAAATCATATAGGATTGGAGTTGTTGGATCACCCTGTGAGTTGGGAGAGATATCTCTAGGACAATAGACCATGGAGGATGAGATAGCAGGGGGATTATGGTCTCCAAAACCTATTTATATAGATGATGATGCACGTCCTCCCAATATGGAAAAGAAACAAAAACATCAAATAAATAAAATTGTAGTTCAACATTTTCTCAGTAGTGGTAAGAATTTTTGACAACATGAATTTTAGCTTTATTCATAGAAATTGTATAAACTTCTGAGCACTGAAGGAAATTCTTCTATTTATTCTCTTAGATAAATCATAGATGATCCTAGAGGAACCTTTGAGGGTGATTCTGGACAAGCTCAAATTCCCGCCAACCAAGTTTCTCCCTTAACTGAAGGTGAATTTAGGCCATAGGAGTTAATATATGTTTCTAGAACTACTCTTGTTCCAACTACAAGGAGAGGGGAGAACTTGGTAAATTAGAAGTTCTTTATGAGAAACGGTGTGTAAAAACAACTGTCTTGCACTCTATGATACTTTAGGTTCATCGAATACACCATAAAATCCTACTTCAACTAATAATGACCCCATAGCTATTACTCAGGAAGTTTTTCAGGGTCAATGGTTTTCAGAGGAGGTTTACAAAACAACCCCTCCAAGTAATCCCATGGGTGAGACTAAAATCGGATTTGGGATATCATCGGATGCTATGATGAATCATGGCATGCCTTTTGAAGTAGTATTAGAACATGATATTATGACAAATAATTTAGAATATTTTTAAGTTCTTTGTATAGAATAAAATGTATGTGAGTTTTTATTTTCCATCCTATCAATCTTCTTATGATTAATTTTCTAACCATGATTGGTTGAAATATGCAGTTCCATCTAAAGAAACTCATATAGTGATGATGCCTAAAGGAAGCGTTGATATCACAGTCAATCCCACTATTGCGGAGACGTTGGCTCAGGTGAACTTTGAAATGGAATATCTTACTGAGATTCATTTGGAGAATCCTAAGTTGGTTAAAGAAATAATTCCCCACAAAAAGGAATCAACCAACACTAATGAAGCTGTGAATATTGGGTAGGAGTCTTCTCAAGCTATTGACCTATTTTTAGGTAAGGGTTTCCAATATTATAATTTTCCTCACTCTTATCATTCTTTTGAAACTAACCTTATTTTTAATTTACCATATAGGATTATCATATTCAATGGATATGTCTAGACTTTAAGCTTCTACCTCATCTCAAACAATATCCATAATTAAAGTTATTACTGTCAAGGAAGGAGTAGAAAATGGCCCTTCTTTAAGTGCATTAATCTCGTAATATGTCCTCCCTTATGATAGTGATTCTGAATCACATTTAGAGTTGCAAAAGGCTCTTCACAATTCAAGTCACAAGGCCTCTAAAAACATAGGGAAAATAGTATCTAAAATTCACCTTAAGGAACTATCCTCATGAATTCCAAAGATTTTATCTCTATTCAATATGTTGGGATTTTGTGGTTTTGAATACCATGAAATCCATACCTCACTGAAAGAAATCATTTGAAAAAGGGGGAAAGAAAAAAACGTTGATAAGATCTAATAAACACCAGACTGATGTCCAACACTAATGAATTCTAGGTAGCGTTATTCCCATCTGAGGCCAATCATACTACAAAGTTGATAGAAATCATGCTGAAAGTTAAAGAAAAGACTATTCAATAGTAGCGTCTTTAACAAGGGTTGGATATTGTTATAGGGGATCAGGAAAAACATCATGACTCCATATAATAATTCCAGATATATGGTTCAAAACCATTTTGGATTCCAAGAAAGTGCTACATCAAGATGAAGATAATGATACTATTTGGCTAAATGAACTTTAATAGGTAGCTTATGGAGATCAAGAGTCCATTAAAAAGATGAGAAGTTATATAGAAAACCTCTTATGATTTATGATAGAGAGACTCGAGTTTGTGGATGTTCCTCTGGGGATTTTTTTACTCCCAAATGAAAAATAATTTTGTCTCTAATCATCTATGTATTCATCCTTGTTTCATTTTAACTATAATGTTAATTTTGGCTTCCATAATATGATATTTTCATACTAGATAACCATAATTACAATGATATGGATGTAATGCACTCTTTTTTTACCTAAGCCAATGGGCCAAGTGAGCGTAGTTTTATTTTTATTATGGTTATGTAAACAACCCCATAAACATTGTATATTTTGACATTTTATTTCTCAATAATTCCTAAACCATTCAAAATGTAGGTCTAGCGAGCTAGGACATAGACTATTTTCTAGAGTTCCCTATTTTCTAGAGTTTCCTTTGTAGTTTTTCAATTTGGTGAGTACCATATCTTTTTTTAAGAGCTGTTTAGAGTCATACATGTTAGAATAATAAGTCTAGTGTTTAAGGTTGAATAGATTTGACCATAAATTTGGAAATTAGATCCGAAACAATTACCTGTGGATAAAAATTGTTCTAATATTCTTTAGATACTTCTAAGGAGATTCTTGAGTCATGATTTCTATGGTCACCAAATCTAAAACATTAATTATAAACATAGAAATATTTTCCAAGAATGAAGTTACCATTGAATGACAAACCCATTATGGGGATAATATTATGCAGGTCTAATAGGGGAACATGCTATATAGCCAAATAGTGGAATCTTTTGACAAATAGGGCAATTATGTAGGAAACTTATGCAGGGCCACCTACGGGCACGTACTGCATAGTCAGAAAAAATAATATCTCAAACAAATATGACGTTTTATTATTGATAGACAAGGGAAATTAATATTTGGGTGACTCAAGACCATAGTAGGTGGTTTTTTCAAGGAAATAGATCTATCAATAAAGGTCCATCTATGTCGACATAGGTCATGAATAGGGAAACCACTCCTACACAAATTTGGTGTGCGAATAATGGTTAAAATTGTTCATAAAGGGGATTTATGATATTTTGTTGTGTTTTTTAGAGTCATGAAGAGAGGACATTATGTTGTGCAGTTTCAAGTTATGCTACAAGGGAATTAGAGGGATTTAATTTAAGATCTTTAGCTTTGAACAATGGTTTATGAGTCTCCAATTTCTTGATAATTTTTCTGGAAACATACTGCCATGTTTATGTATGGAAAGAAAGAATTATAAACTATGATTTGGGATTTTTTGGATCTAGGGAATAGCATTGGAAAAGGCTAAAGGAATTAGAGGAGGTATTTTCCCATAACAAAGTTACCATTGTTTGATAAAGTCGTTATGGGGGTTGTATTATACAGGGCCAACTGGGGAAAATGTAATATAGCCAAACAGTGGCATCTTTTGACTAAAAGGACTAATATGTAGGTGATTTATGCATGCCCACTTAGGTTCATGTACTACATAGTTAAGAAAAAGATCTCTTAGGTATCAAACATTCTATTGATAAAAAAAGAAATTCTATGGAGATTTTGATTTTCCACAGCACATAGTTTGGTTTATGGAGAAGGTACCGGAACAAAGAAAGATTATTTCCAATCATTATTTCAAAATAATTAGAGGTATAATATTTCTATGATTTTTTGACCTATACATAGGAAGTATGGAGTCTATAGTTTTAGGCCATATGAATATGTCTAAAATATAATGGAAACAGTAGATGATATTTGGTCAAATGATCCAACGTTATTTCAATATGCTTTGAACACATGGGGGGGAATATGTGTAAACCATGGTCTTAGAGACTTTCAGATCGAGAGAAAGTTAATAGGACAAATATACAAAGATAACCTCTTTAAGTTAAAGATTATTGTATATTTTCATCAATGTTTGAAGGGGACAAGAAGATGCTTTTACCAAGCAAAAAATGTTACCATTATCTGTAAAAACCTGTTATGGGGGCTGTATTATGTAGGGCTAAATAGGGAATGTGATGCATATTCAAATTGTCGTATCTTTTTACAGACAGTCCTGTTATATAGGTGCCTTATTCAAGGCCACCTAGGGGCACGTACTGTATAGTTAGTCAAAAGATCTCTTAGGTATAAACAATTCTGCCACCAAAAACCATAAGAAATATTATGAAGATCTAAAAGTATTTAAGATTAAGAGTGTGAAATATGAAATAGGGTAATTCTCAATGCATAAGAGAAATATTTAAATCAATATTGACCATGAGTTCAGATTCCCTTACATAGTAATGACTCATTTGTAAAAATGGGGACATTTCTTGTTTCCATGGTGGGATCTCTAAGGAGAGGTACCAAAATGAAGACTCCCACATGGATTGTTAATTATATTTGGAAGATAGATAAAGATTTATCCCATGTCAAGGACTTGGATATAAGGCTTAGTTTTCACTATGTATTTCAATGGGATGATAATCAAGACATACGTAGTTCTTTGGGTACTTTGCAGTTTAATTTTGTGCAGAAAGTACATGAATTGATTCTGATGTGAAAAGGATTATTGAGGCTGGAATAGAGAATTGAACCCAAGTGCCACTACATATCTCATATGTATAATAATCAAGCAACACGTAGTTCATGAAGTATTCCCTATGGAGGTTTGATTCATACACACAAGGAATAAGGGAGAGGTCTTATCGTGGATGGGCCCAAAAATGGTGATCTATGTGTCTCTACATATCCCATTGAAATTAAAATCAAGACAAACGCAATTCTTGATAAAATCATTCCCCATGCCAGTTGAGTTTGATATGAGAGACAGGGGGATTTCAACACATTTTGGAAGAATGGTAAACTTAATACACAAGATTTTATGAAGATCAAACCATGTATCTTGGAAGAGTACTATACATATATTTGTTTCATATACATGGGGGAAAAAGGAAATAATTTTCTTAATGGTTGTATATGGGCCCGAGATTAGAGATCCATTCATCTCCATGTATCCCATTAGAATGAGAATCAGGCCACACATAGTTCTTGAAATGAGGTCTCTATGTAGATCTGATTCAAACATAGGTAGAAATGGAACTCATGTGCCACAAAGTAGTATAAATGATGTGAGTAATTATTTCACATGGAAGATACTCATTTTTTTAATGAACCACAAGGAATATCAATTTGTGTATCTTATGGGATTTATTAATGTCAAATGAAGAGGATGTTAACTATGCAGTTTAATGTCGTGTAGAGAGGACGAATGATGTCATGGAGTTTAACATCATGCGACAAGGAAAAATATGATACACATTTCAATATTGTGCAACATGGACGCATATGGTTGTTATGGAGTTTAATTATTTGAAACTAGGATATTATGTTTTTCAGTTTCATCTCATGTGGTAAGGACATTATTCTGTGTGATTACACAAAGTAATTCATCAAGAATATTTCATTGGTTGGAGTTTTAATAAGTTCTCCTTCCATTAAGACTATGGAATAAGATCCATTATAGTAGAAATTATATATTGATTAAGGTCCTTCCTACTTTGGATAAAGCATTGAAGGCTTCTTTCCTTGGGTCGTTAGAGTCCATAGAACTAATACTAATTCTCCTTCAAGAAATGAGTGGAAGCAAACTATCTTATTAAAATCTCATGTTATTATTAATTGATAGACCTCCAAATGATGCAATGTATGCAATCTCTTTTCTTCTAATCATTCTGACTCATCAAATTTCTTCTAAGAATTTTTATTTATAGATAACTAATCACATGTTGCAACTTTGAGTGAAGGAAATTGAATTTCATTAGAAAAAACTACTTTTGTTCCACACACCAACAAATATGGAGTTTCCCAAGTGGTAGTATGGATTATTGTCTAATAATACCATAAATCATGAAAAAATTATCAGGTCAATATTTCTTATCTTTATCCACCATTTTCTAGAGTATATTTGATAGGGTCTTGTTGAAATACTCTATCTATCTATTGACTACTACATGATAGTGAGATGAATGGTTGGATTTGATATTGTACTCCTGATATAACTTCTTTATCTCAACAGAACAGAAATCGGTGTCATTGTATATTAATATGGTATGAGGGACACCAAATATTGTAATGATATTTGTTTTGACAAAGATAAAAATGATTTCAGACCTGAATTATTTGAGAGGTATTGTCTCAGCCCATTTGGAGAAGAAATCAGAAGAAGTAAGAATATACTTAAACTAATTAGCCATATCTAGAGGATAAGTTCCAACTACATACATTCCCCATGTAAAAAATGGCTTGGAGTATTTAGTTGTATGTAGAAACTCTAGGGGTTGATGAATGAAGATGTCATGTACTTGGTAGGGGTGAAATTTTTTGGTGAAATCTGTGAAATCCTACATCATTGAAGGAAAGAATTATTTAACCCTTCATATTTTATTAAAAAAACCTATTCCTAGACTAGTGGGAACCACAAGCTCCTGCATGAAATTCTTTTATGATTTCTATAGTTTCTTCTCCATCAACACCCCTAAAGATAACCCCATTAAATCCTCATTTGTAGAGGATCTTCTGGTGATTTGGGCTATCATGAAGAGTGAAATTGGCCACTCATTGCTGGATCTTTTCTTTTTCATCTCTATTTGGTGGAATTACTATATTTTTAAGGTATTCCATGATAAGTGTCATCTATCACGTAATATGACCATATGGCTTGGAAATAGGGCTTATTTCAGTCATTTCCCCCATTCTAGTTTGAAAAAATGGTGAAACCACATGATGATGGATACTACTGAGGATTGTCTCATCTTGATTTGGATATTCTAGAGCAGTGGATACATTATCCAATGTATCAGCTTGGGAATTTTTTAATCGTGGGACATAAGAAAATGGTGGATCTAAGGGAAATTCATCCATTAACCCTCTAACAGAATCACACAAAGTGATTAACTATTCTTTTCTGATAGCATAATCTTCATTGATCTTTTTTATTACCAATTCGGAATCACATTTCACTTTCTGATGGTTCACTTGTTCCTAGAGTTCCAATTCCAAGCCTCCAATGAGATCTTGATATTATGCCTCGTTGTTGGTGTCGCCTTTTGATAATAGAAAAGAATATGGAAACACTGCCATTTCTGGGTAGATAAGCACAATTCCAAACCCAGCTTTTTTGAGTTTAGGGTTTTCCATTCTCTTCCTCATTGGACTTCTAGAAGCACCATAAATTTATATTTCCCATGTTTGGAGATTATCTTGAATAGAGAAGATTTATCCATCAAAAAGTTTAGTATTTAAAGTTATAACTTCTGTATATGGGTGTTCAGTAAATAATTCTTCCAAGGCTTGGTCTTTTATTGTTTTCGAAGTCATAAATTGGATGTATAACTTTTTCAAAATAACTGCCCATTTTTTCAAACATCTTGTAAACATGGGATGGCTGAGGTTAAATTTGATCGGGTGATTGCAAGATACCATGTAGACCTCATGATGTTGTAGGTGGTGCCTTAGTTTTTGAACAACAAAGATTAATTCAAGGAAGCACTTCTAGATATTTTAATATTGAGTCTCTATGTCAATAATGGTTCAACAGAGATAGTAAAGGCTATTTTCATCCACAATAATATTCTTTTCTGCAAGGAAGGCACCTAGTGATCACTCTAAAATTATCCCAGAGAGAATAAGAGAATTTCCTTCAATATGTGGAATTAATACTGATGGAATCAAGAGATATTTCACGAGGGTTTCAAATTCCTCTTAGAAGTATTTGGTCCATTGATAAGTAACCCCCTTCTTCATTAATATAGTGAAGGGTAAACACTTACCCACCAAATTTTCAATGAAATTCCAAATATGGGCCAAGTTTCCTTTAAGTCGTCTTAATTCCTTCAAATTTTAAAGAGGTGATACGCCAAGGATATATTTTTTCTTCTTAATATCATCTTCAATGCCAATATAGTGTATAAAAATATCAATAAATTTTCCTAAGGTAACCCCGAAAGAACATTTCAAGGGGTTCATCTTCAAATTATGTTGTCAAAGTTTACTAAATATGGTCTCTGTATTAGTCAGGTGATCAGAATGTTTCCTTGATCTAACCACTAGATCATCCACATAACATTCAACAAATTTTCTCAATAAAGGTTTAAAGATATGGTTCATGGAACATTAATACGTTGCACCATCATTTTTCAAGCCAAAGGGAATTACCCGATAGAAAAATACGCCTTGAGGGGATATAAAAGCTATAGACTACTCATATTCTAGGGCCATTCGAATTTGGTTATACTCATAGTATCCATCCATAAAGGAGATATATTTTTATCTAGCTGTTGCATCAATCAAAAGTTCTGTGATCAGAACTGGAAAGTCATCCTTGGGAAAATACTGGTTAAGATCTCTGAAATCAATGCAAACTATGATTTTCCCATTCTTCTTTTTCAATGGGACAATGTTGGCCAACCATTTGAGATTTTTCACCTCTCTTTCAAAGTTATATTTTATAATCTTTTCATGTTCAGCTTAAATTTTAGAGGTGTGGTTTGGGTGTGTTCTTCATTCTACCTACTTAAATCCTCGACGCACTTTTGGAAAACCAAAATGATGAGTGGCTGCATTGGAATTAAGGCCTGATATTTCTATATAGTTTCAAGAGAATACATCTCGGTGTTGATTTATAAATTAATTATACATCTATTTCTCATTAGAAGTCATGGCCGCACTAATTAGAGTAGGGTATTGATCTTCTTTTGTACCAATATTTATTTCTATGAGATCATCCATAGTGGTGGAGACACCTTCCTAAAATACAGGAGGGGAGTCCATAAGATCTTATTCTTCTTCTTCCTCATGATTCACTTCTTCTTTTTCTTCTTGAAGGGTAGGTGATGAAGCAAAACTTTTAGATCTAGGGGAGGAGTCGGTAGTTGGACATCCTGAAGAAGAAGAAACCATTTCTGACCCTACTGATGATGAAGGGTATTCACGGAGTATTGAAGAGAGAATGATGGGATGGTAACCGACATCATTTTCCTCATTTATTATTTCTACAACTTCTCCTATCATGACTCATGAAGAAAAGACTTTATGAATTTCAATGGATGAGATGAAGACATCTCCATTTACGCTTTCGCCACTGCTTGATAGATCAATAACTTCTCCCATGTTTTCAGGGTCAATTTCCACAACTGTAATTATGGAAGTCACTAGATGAATGCTTGGATTTGGTTATATCCTTTAAATTTGATTCATAGTAAACAAGTAATATATACTTAGATGTTTGAATGGGTTAGACGGGATCTTTTCCAGGCCATTCTGAGCATTGATTTATGTAACATCTTTTTCCACGAAACTTGTTCCTTTTTTGTGATATAATTATACCTCAATATACTAAGATTAACATGTTTTGAACTAAGCCTTTTCACCATACAATGTCCCAATTTGACCATTGAAGAAAAACTTGATACATTGGTGATAGGACGAAGGAATGGTCGCTTGTTGATGTAGTCAGGGCCTTCTGAGCAGAATGTTGAAGGTTGTGTCTGATCGGACAACCCTAAAATCTAAATTAGATAAAAGATCCCAAATTGAGTTCTGAGTGTAATCTCACCTTGAGCTTCTTATTCATTCTTTTCATATCCTTTCAACCTCAGAGTGGAAGGAGATAATTTAGATTCAGGGATACCCAATCAACAAAGTGTACGGATGGGAATGAGGTTCATTCCAGGGCCATTATTAATAAAGGATTGTTGGATATCTATATCGTTAACCCTCTCAGATAGATATAATGTCCTAATGTACCTATGTACAACATCATACTTATATTGATTCGTGAAAGATATAACTTCATGACATTCTTCAGGATCATTCTCTATACGTTAAACCTCAGCAACAGCATCCTCAGTTTCAAACTCTTGCGGACTTTAAAAAGCCTTAATAAGTGATTCATGAAGATCTTTTGATAGATTCAAATCATCCAGGATTTATAACGTGGATAGTAAATGGGATATTTGTTAAAAAACAACATACATTTTGTCCAATTTCTTTCCTTTTCTAGCATGGAGATATGGTTTTTCAAGTTCCTTGGATGTTGATGCTCTTGGTGTAGATGTACCATGTGTTGGGGTATAAGCTGGAAATACTTCTTCTCTTGGTATATTAGACTGACTAAGTCTATCTACCTTCAGAGAGAGTGATGGTGTAACCTCTAATCATTCTATCAAAATGATCATGTCAGGTATGATCCTCTTATGTGTTAGATAATTTCTTTATTCTTACTATTCCCGATGAAGGTCTCTTCCACGAGTTTCAGCCGTATAAACATTTCGAGCATGGATATAGTTATAATAGTGTTTTTTATCATATCCATGTATTCCCATTTATCCTTGGCATTGACTTCATACTCTAGTTCCCAATTGGGTGTAAGGAATTAATGTTCATAACCAGAATCATCATTTTCATAGGGTTCTGCTAAGTGGATATAATTAATACACCTAAAGAAAAAATCCTCATCTAATGAAGATTCTACTTGATAGGTCGGTTATTATTGTGTCGTTTGGTAGGATGGTTCATGTGATTTTGATATTGATGGCATGAAATCTGCAAAATTCAAAGACAACTTTGTCCTTTCCATGACCTCATCTTCTTTTTACTACCCTTTATATTTATGATCATGTCATTTCTTTTAGGATTAACCTTTGGAGGACTGATATTTTGATGAAAATGGATTTGTTGTAGTGGAAGTGGAAGGAGGCATAGTTGGTTGTTTCAACTGTGTTCATAGAATGGAATGAGTTCAATTAATCATTTTCAAAACCATCCAATCATCATACTTCTATGAATTTTTACTTTTTTACTTCCCTCCATCCACCTTCTTCCTCTGGATTGGTAGCACTAACACATGCTACTTGGGATGATGAACTATTTAGTTTCACTTTTCCAGAGTCTACCATTTTTTGCAGGAGGTCTTTGAAAATAAAACACTTCTGAATTGGATTCCCCAACATTTGATTAAAGTGGAAATAATTTGGGAGATCTTTATTTCCTTCTTTAATTGTTTTCTTCAGCCTTGGAAACTGAAATAAATTGTTTTCCAAATATGAAATGAAGTAACTAAGAACCTATTCATTCCAAAAAGAATAGAGTTTGTTATTTAATTCCTCAAACTGTCTTCGTCTTTGATCATTTTGATCATCATGACAAGGCGGTCATATTTGTTGAATCTTGGAAGGTGGAGCCCTTTGTTATGATGGTGGTTTTGATGTAGAATTAGGTATAGGTTCTTGTTTGAGTGTGACTGTAGCAGCCTTTTCTTTCCCTATTCTCTTTCCCAGAGCTGATGGAATTGTATGAGATTTATCTTTGGTTTCCACAATAGAATCCTACACTTTTTGGGGTATTGAAGCAAGGTATTGAAACCCTGTTATGTATTTTACAAGGATTTTTTGTGTGTGTAACTCATCAAGCATATTTGACACACATATTGGAAGAAACAATTCTTGAGGGAGTGGTATATTTAAGGAACATGTTAATCCTTTCCATATAGAAATGAAATATTAAACTCATTCATTCTCTCTTTTTTCAATTTATAAGATAAAAAACTATTTTCTTCAGTAGCGTTGAGCTAAATTCTATAAGTAATTTATAATGTAGGTCTTACCATCCAGTAATTGATCGAGACCACAAACTTGTATACCAGACAAAGGATCACCCCTACTATGATTTCACAAAGAATCTGAGCATTACTAATTATTTCTATTGAGGGGTCCCCATCATGAGATCACAGTAAGAAACAAAATGTGTCAAGTGCTACTCTGGATCTTCCAAATCATTAAATATTGGAAATGTGGTATTCAAAATGTTAGGAGGGAGAGGGATTATATCTAACCTTTCGGGATAAGATTTCATTTCTGGTTGTACTAGTGCATTCTATTTTTCTATAGCTTCTAATCGATTTTTTAATTCCTCAATTGTATTCATAATCATTTGGGGAATATATGGATGAGTTTGGACCTATACAGGTATAGAAACTAGAGGTTGAACTGGCACAAAAACTGGAAAAACCACTAGTGGTGGTGCTGGTGGTATTTGTCTTGGATAACCCATGGGGACAGGCCTGTAAGGATGTGTTTGATCCTATTTTGGTAGTGTAGCTAATGGAGGGAATTCATTATCCACCTCTGTAGTTGCAACATACCCTCTTTCATGGGGAGCTCCTGAAGTATGTTCAAGCCAAGGACCTATTTGAGGAGTATGTCTAGAAAAAATGTTGCTTCGATGTATCTCATCATTAAGTCTTTTCTACTCCTTTATATCCTCCTCTTACTGAGAAAATATTTCTTCAAGTGAAAGATGTTGACCAAATCCAGTGTAAAAGTCATACATGATCTGAAAATTACCTTTCCCCTTGTTAGATTCCTTTCAAAGATGTGGGAGTTGGTTAATTGAGAGAATACCTATATTCTGGGTAAGGCTCTGATTTTGGGTACACACACCTCCTTCATTTTAATTAGTGTGTATCATATTATGAATAATAACTTCATCCTCTGACTCCCTGGAACTGGACTCATTTTCTAGAGGATCTTCGATAATGGTATTAATGACATTCACTGATGCATAATTCATTGAAGTTGTTATGTCAGTATCTTTGTAAGATCATTTAATTCTGTATCTTCCACGAGTCACTATTATTCTATATGGTAAATTCTTGGGAATTGTTAGAAGGATAGTAACCTAAAGGGAATCCCAGGATAGTTCAGTTATGTGTTCACTTTGTGGCTTTGTCCTTAATCGGGAGAAAACTGGCTTCCAATGAGTAGGGGACTGTGGATGTGAACAAGCCCCCAACCATATAGGTTGGGGTTATTCTTGTTAGTATTCTTCAAAACTTAGAACTTTTTTTATTGAATTTGAATATTGAGTTAAACAGTCCCTCATACTTGTAGGTTGGGGTGGCTCTTGAGCTTCTATGGATTATATTAGCAAAACAACATTTTTGATTTTTCAAATTCTTGTCTGAACATTGGATGGGTACATTATCCAACAACCACTTAAATATTCTGTTTCGGAAGACTGTTTTGCAATTTCTTACATTTTCACAATCTAATGGTTGATATCCTCTAAGTGGGAGGCCTTCTTAATGTTCTCATATGCTTGATGAAAAAGTATGTCAACGACTTTCTCCCTTTTGGCAGGACTTTGATGAGAGATAGTCAAGGCCTGTTCTTGAGCATATCTTTGATTACACAAAAAATATATTGATTGTAGCTATCCATGAACAATAACATTACATGAGACCAATTTTGGTGGGCTTTGAATATTTTAGAGCATAGTGAAATACAATGCTTCGTTTTCACCCCATCATCAGATATGAACACCAAATGGGGTATCAGTAATTAATTATTGGAACTTCTTTAATGGATCCAGGCATACACATTGAAGAGCTACTTATTGATTCTTGACCTTTATATGCTAGGAAACCTTGAGATATGCCAATCCTATTTGGTGATGTAACCCTTATATTACCTTAACATTAATTTTATATTAATCATATGGTAATACTTTGGATTTTAGATGACGAAGAGTCTCCCATATGTTGAGGTGGATATAATGAATGCAATATTCTTCCATCAATTGTAGAATTTTGTATAGATAGGTTTCCAAAGGCTATAACATGACTGGTATTTCACCCTTATCCAGTTGTTTTCTCATATTCAACATATATTACTCATATTTTTCTAGAGGTTTCTCAACTTGGTCTGAGCAGAGTTAATGCTTCTCAATTGTTTTATCACAAACCAGGGGATCATTTGTTTTTCCTCTATTATTATAGAAGAAAAATGACCCAAGGGACATTCGGAGAATGATCATTACCTTAGGATTTCTTCTAGTTGAGAAATTATTTAAACTGTTAATAATAAGGCATCAGACATGTTTGTCCTTTTGTTGGAAAGTTCCTCGAGATAAGAGGGCTTTCTCATCACTACATTTTCAATTGGAGAATTATCTTGTCAATGCAAAACACTAATTCAGAGAGAACTTTTGCAGTAAATTCCATCATGGGGAGGACCACCATGGTGGATTACAGCAGTGGATAAATCCTCTTTCTCTTTGTCTTCCGGACACATAGAGGGTTTTCGTGGCCCTCATCTAGAGATAGGTTCTTTGGAATAACCCAAATTTCATCAAGAAAGCATTTTTGATGAAGTTTATGATGGGTAACTTCATAAGTACTACTAATACTCCCATAATTTGGTAATGGGAGGGTGGGATCTTGAGTTGCAATAGATAAATTTCTAAGGGCTTAAAAAACTCCAGTATTAACAGGATCTAGATCCTAGATTGAATCTTTATTTTTCAACTGTGTTTGGTGATAATTCTTAGATTATCTTTTACATATAGTTCGGGCCACTTGTTGGGAGAAGTGGTTATCATGGGAAGGTGTATGTGTGTTCCTTGGAGTGGCCATCAAAATGGTCTGATTATCTCTCATTAGAAAGGGTGTATGTTCCTGATCTGATTTTCCATATAATTTGGGGATTATGCCCACATTACCATCCTAGACTAGAACATAAGTCTGTATCTACTCTGGGATGGCATGTTGAAACGTCATCCCAGGTGTGGGGACAAACTATTTGTTCGTCCCTATGGTACTACTGATGTTTTCATTATGATATTATGGAAGGCTTCTAGAATATGGGTAGGAATTTTTGTCTTACCTTTCACCAATGTTAAAATGTGTTCGGTGACTTCAGTGGCCGGAATAGGAATATAAATTCATTCTGTATGTAGATTAGATGTATGTTCCTGCTCCTATCCTCCCTTTCCTATCAGTGGATACTGACAGTACTCATGTTTGGGGGTAGAGGGTTGAGTCTACCCCAGGTTTATCATTGGATCTTTCCAACTGACTTCTTTGAGTGCTTCCAAACAAGACTTCTAGAAATCTTGATGGATGCTAGAAGGTGTATGTGTATGTTGTCTATTTTCCACCAAACATGGTCTATGGACTTCTTTTAATGCTGATAGACAAGACTACTGGCATGATCGGTGAGTGTAGGCTGGGGTATGTTCCTGCTTACAAGTTGTCGCCATATTTGATTGGAGGGATTCCTTGAATGCTGTCAGATGTGTCTACTGACTGGTTGATAATTTGTAATAATAATAATGTGCATGCACATGGTACTACATTTTATTTGAATTAAAGGATCTATTGGGCACTTCCAGGTGAGTCTACTGGCTAAAGCAATTACGGTGAATGAGTGTATGTGCCCTTTCATTGTTTTCCACCAAGTTAGGTTGGTGGATTTTCCATAGGGGGGAAAGGTAATAACCTTCTCCCTATTGTTTGGATGTTGTCACAAATGGTTCATCTTGTGTGGATGAGTACGAGGGACCTAAACCGGACAATCGAAGGCAACTCCCCCATCATATTGGGGGTTTACTACCGCATGATTCTGTTGGTGGTGTTTGTTGGTGGGATCCCTCGAAAAGGACCCATGTATCTCTGATTTGAGGCCATTAGTGACCTCCTGATCCAACTCCCTATAGTACAGGTGGGATAGGTTATTGTGTTCTGATGATAAGGACCCAAAAAAATTGAATACAGTGGTGGGAACAGTCTTATTCTTGACCACTGGTCTTTGCTGATCAGACGATCGAAGGTGCTGTTAACTTGAAGAGCCTTTTGAGAAGACTCTAGGGTTGGGATAGTACCATGTTTATCGTATTCCTGAACCAATAAATTGGAGACACATCATTGAATATTCTGAGTTAGTGATGACACATTTCCAGCGGATGAGGATCCATCTTGTGCAGTAGCTAGGGCATTCACGGGGGAAAATATAGAGGAATCCATTTGGAATGAACAGATTTCTAAGAAAATTTGGAAAATACAAAAAATGGCCTCCATTAAAGGAGTGTTTTTTAGATCGACATATGCATGGTTGATTCCTTTATATGGCCTTCATTTATCAATTTATAGGAGCCTAATATATGGTTAATACTATCAACTTGGATAAGGATTCACGACGGGTTAACCATTTTTTGTTTCATCTCCCTCGAAACTTGTGTTCTAGTTTAGAATCACTACTTCTAGGTAGCTTACATTGGATTTATTTGTGGAAATAGAAACATCCAATGGTTCTTTATCCAAAGGGACCTACTTTCCAAAGGTAGGTGTTTGATAGGCTTAGACCTACAATACATAAGAACGTAAATTGATTGAGAGTATGGGAGGTATAATCATTACACCATTTTGGGGGGAATTATTTCCTAATTTGGGACTCTATTATAGATTTTAGATATTTTCATGAATCCTTATTAATTCACCATGTATAACATATTTTTCTCTTGGAATTTGCAATCAATTATTAGCATTTGTGAAGTTTAGAATCATCCGTAAGTATTTGAAGTTCTTCATTGATGGAGATATCTATATGTATTCAAGGTTCTCCATCAATGGTATCATCTTATATAGTATTTAGAGATTCTTTTAATTGTTTTTATGATAATATTGGTTTTTATGCTACTCAATTGGGCACTCTAGAATTTATTATCATCCAGGGAGGCAAAATTTTGTTTTGATGTTGGGATCGTACCCATAAATGGGCTAACTACATATCCTAGTGAAAGGAATCAGAAACCTTGTAGTTAGGTGTTGCTTAATGGGACACAACATTCTTTTTAAGGCCATATGATAGGGACTTATACATAAATTTTAACATCATGTGGAAAGGATGCATAGGCAGAAAATTCCTAATCATAGTTTGGTGTCGAACTTATACTGAAGCAGCCCAAGGAACTTGGAAATGATATGAATTTCCAAGTTAAATTAGAACTTGTTGGGAATATGGCCTAGAGAGGACATGGTTGATTTATATTGTTGGATTTGAACCTCAGGGAGGATTCCTACGTATCTCATTTGGATGAGAATCAAAGTCCATGTAGTTTGAGAAATATCACAGGGGTTTATGATCCTTTTAGAGAAATAGGTCGGGGCTTACTCCTAAAGAGGATTCCTAGATTAAGGAAATTTGGGTTGGATTCCTGAAGATGATATCCAGTGATATATGGACCTAAAGAAGGATTCCTATGTATCCCAATTATGGTGGTAATCATAGTTCTCATAGTTCAAGACATTTAGGGGGGATTAATTTGGGTCTTACTCCAAAGGAGGTTTCCCAAATTAAAGTAATTGGGGTTGGATTCCTGAAGAGGATATCCAATGAGATCGAGCCTTGGTGATGGCTTTATATATATCCCAATTATGGTGGGAAATAGAGTTCTCATAGTTCAAGATTGTTGGATTTTGTGGATGTTGTGATGATCACAATAATCTAATCCCTCAAAATTCATGCTCAATGTGATAAACAAGAGGGTGTGAAAGATTCAACAAGCCACACATTCTCTATTTCACTGACTGGAGAGGGAGGAACTATGGTGAAATAAGTTGAGGCAATAGTGGATGAGGGCATGGAGTAATGAAACTTCCCCCTCTTCACTTTACATTAAATGTGGGTCCAATGTATGGAAGAAGTGAAGGTGAAGGAAGTAGAGAGGATAAAGACTACAACCTCATAGATGAATGTCTAGGGGATTACACTAGGATGGTTTTCCTAAAATATATCCTTGTATGGGAGGGAGACTTCTCATTTGTTCAATAGGAATAGTGGGTGTGAATCGTACCTTTCCTACTAGGGACCTGAGGCTCCGGGTTTTAGAGACGATAAGTAATAGGCATAGCCCGAACCCTAATCCTCCAAACCAGAAACTCCCCAATACTATTCTTTGGAAATAGGTCCATGTGACTGCAGATATAGAAACCCACAGACACTCCATGAATCCTGACCCCATTAAAAAAATGTGGGAAACCTTTGATATCAGATATATGAACCCAAATAGAAGACAAATTGACGTACCCTTCTGTAAGAACCCGGGTTTTTAGAACGGGTCAAAATCCCGACCCTGTTTAAATTTTTGACTTGTTTCTGAGGAAACTGGATTAAATGGGAAGTTTCTGGAAATTTCCAGACTACACGTTGTGTACTTTAAGTACACGCCATGTATGTCTAGGCGAGTGGTCGACCATGTACTCGCCAATTACATGTCGTGTGGGTGACCGTGTAGAGTTTTCTTACTACACGGGGTGTAGTTTTGAACACGCCGTGTAGACCGCTGACTGTGTGAAGCCATACATGGTGTAGAGGTCGTTGGTTGGGTAAGAACGAGGGACAAGTTGTGTTCCCTTTGGACACGCCGTGTAGTTTAGCTGTGTATGAGGGATATACAAGGCGTGTGGGTATGTCGGTGAGGAAGAGAGGAGGAACCCAGTACATGCCGTGTACCCAGAGGTACATGTCGTGTACACATGTCGACAGGTTCATAAAGTAAGTCGGCAGAATCTTTCCGTCTTATGAACAGTTAAATGAACCATACACGGCATGTAGTCCCAAAGTACATGCCGTGTACTTTCTTTTTTCACTTAAAATGGGCAGTAGCCTCGTATTGAGGCAGAACCTCATATCCTCCGCCCGGATACGTGAACCAGGCCGGTCGAACCTCTCTTCCCCTCCCGATCGTCCGTCCAAGACCCGTTTCGATCGCTGATTAGTGCGTTGGAACCCCCTCGGTAAGGCCTTGATTCCTCTTTGGCCGTTTTGTCTGATTTTCTTTCTAGAATGAGTTATATCCCTTTGAGCAGTTTTGAATCTTTTGTATATTTACCGCATTTTAGACCGAATTGGCGGGTGTTACCGGAGGAGTAGCATCATGCGAGTCTCGGGTAGGTGATGCATACCTCATTTTGTGTTTTCGTGGTTGTTTGGGTAATGCGACTTCAGCGCGTTTTCGGGTATTTTTTAGCGGGACCCATTTTATCTGATTTTCCATACTTTATTGTTATGGGACCTCTGGGATGCCTTTGGGTATGCCCGGTTACCAGTTTTCGTGAGCGGGGCTGGGTGAGGGGTCGTGGCTCATCCGGGCATTTTGGCGGGGGAATGCCAAAATGGTTTTAATAGCAATATTATTTTGTTAAACTGTTAGTCTAAATTATTTAAGCCTATTATAATTATTGGAGGCATTTAAGACCTCAGTGCTGGTATGGGACAGCACTTGGAATAGTGAAATTCAACTGTTTAGTTTGTTTTGCTGGTTTATGTTTTCCTGTTTAAACATGACATATATGCAATTGCTGAATTGCATCTGCTGGACCCTTTGGGTTGTGTTGGGCTTGGACCGGTTACGCTTGAGTGATGCTGATCACAGGTTGGGGCTTTGCTTGGGTTACTTTGGGTGGTTTTGACCACGGGATTGGCCTTCATGGATGTCGGTTTGAGGCTGTACAACTGTCGGGTTAGGCATGGCCCAGGATACTAGGGTGGCGATGTCATCGGACTTCATCGACATGGTAGCAGGGACACAAGGTGTCAGATTTTTTGGTGGCTTAGGACTATTTTGGGTGATTACTGCTCATCGGGACTTTGAATAGTGTGCACACAGAGATACTCCGTGATGAGGTGGTTTTGACCACTCGTGTGGGTAGAGGCCCATGTAGTTGCGGTTAGGTATTTTGGATGGGAGTTCTTGTCGTAGAAAGCCACGTGGAGGTGAGTAGCCTTCAGGAAATGGGCGCAGCTTCAGGACGTCGGTACTTGAGACACAAGGTGTCAGCAGGCACATGGTGTCGGGTTACTATTTGTGGGAGTGCCTTCGGGACATCGGTACTTGGGAAACGAGGTGTTAGGAGGCACTTGGTGCTGGGTTACTATTTGGGGCATGCCTTCGGGACGTCGGTACTTGAGACACGAGGTGTCAGGTGGCACACAGTGTCGGGTTACACGACATAGATTCTGGCGTTGGCCGAAGCAGGTGATACTCCATGGTGGCTGTTGAGCACCAGTGGAGTTTGTGGTTACTTGTGTGTAGTGTTGTGTACCACTTTCCTTTAAATGCATGACTGCTTAAACACCTATATTTGGTACGCACCGTAGGGTGGTATCCTACTGAGATTTCTCTCACACCCTGCACAGGCCCTTGGGGACGCATGCAGACTTTATGGATTTACGTGTAGGAAAGAGGTCAACTACAGGAGCTGGGCTGCGTTAGTTATTGCATAGAGATGGTATAGACCTTGAGGTCATGCCTAGCTGGGTTTACCTTGCTTTATTTACTTTTTTGTATTGGCATGCTTGTTGTAGCTACTGTTGGTTAGCCATTGGCGCACTTTTTATATTCAGTTGTATATAACCTACTTTGGATGCATGTTTTACTGTTCAGTTGTAGTTACATGTTATTAGCATGCTATTGTGTTTATTTCCACTGGTTTTTTTATAATTATTGCTTCCGCTGTTTATTGATATTGAATATGCTTCCGCTCTGCGGGTCTAGTTCGAGTCTGCTGAGTCTTTCTTTCCGCTGCATCTTTACTGTTGTACTCGGACCAGTACCCTTACAATGATCCTCTGAGAGGGTATAGCCTCCCCACTATACCTATTCAGAACCCCGCTGCTAGTCAGCAGCCTTTGGCGTTCAGGGGAGGTGCGCCTAAGGTAGTGACACCCGACCCACTCGGCACTGTTCGGGTGGTTGGCTGGGTCTGGGATGTTACAAAGTGGTATCAGGGGGAGGTTGACAACGATTTAGTAGTAGTGTTTTTCTTACTACTAATGATATTGAGACTTCTCTTTTTATTTCTGCTGGTTTTACTATTTGGGATATGGTAGGCATGAGATAGGTTGTGGTTACTAGGACTGGGTTTTTAGCTTGTGCTTGGGAGCCTACAGCCCCAGGTACAAGGGATGGACCTAGTTGCCATGGGTGGGAATTGCTGTTTTCTTTTGCTCAGATTACGGTTTATACGATTTCCACCTTGGTGGATCACTTGGTGTGTGATGTTCTGCATTGTGATATGTGACCCTTGACCTGGTGTGGTAAGGGAGAATTGGACCTTGGCCCAGTATGGCAAGGCTTGTTGCTTGGATTTTGATAGGCACATTTCTAGTGTATTTCAATTTCATAATTGCACATATGCTTTTTGAAGTGATAATACCACATGAATAAAATAAATCAATTGCCAGGTTTTATCTACTTTGAAATGTAAAATGGTGAAATTCCTGATATAATTGATAGTTTTTGCAATATGTATGTCATGTTTTATTTTTTTGTAGAATTGCATGTGGCAGGGTTTTGGGTCTGACCCTTATGAGAGCAGGCAGGTACTATGACTGAGGTAGTGTAACTGTCAGGATTGGGCGACTCGGTCGTCAGTTGAGGCAACGTGAGTTGTCAGGACGGTCATGGCCTGAGGTACTATCGATACTTGGCTCTGTTGAGCGGGTAAGGAGGCCATGAGGCCGGGATGCCGTGGGGCATGGGTTTCGGTGAGGGGGAGTAAGGGTAGTTGTTATGCACTGCCTTTTACTGCTTTCCTTATCTGCGTAGAATATATTGTTATATATATGGGTTGTCTGGCCATTTATGGTATTCAACGGGTTACTCCTTCATGACTCGATGGAGCGGCAGGCAGGAGATGATACAGTGCCACAGGATCAGGGTCAGAATTCGGTACAGGCTCAGGGACAGGATCAGGTTCAGGATCTAGTGCAGGCAGGACAGTACCCGGGTTTGGCACCGTTCGGGCCGTGGCTCGGCGAGTAGCTCCGAGAGAGCCTAGTATGCGTCTTGCAGGGGATGGAAAGTGGCGTTCAGGGTGCAGAGCCTTCTATGGCGTATCTGATGCAGGAGTTCCAGTCGCAGCACCCGCCGCTTTTTCCGGGAGAGGGTGGTCTGCAGGCGGCTGAGAACTTGATAGAGAGTATGCGGATGATATTCGAGCAGCTCGAGATGCCTCCAGGGCGGAGGGTCAAGCTGGTGACGTACATTCTGAGAGGACTGGAGAAGCGTTGGTGGTACCTACAGGTTCAGGCTCCTAGACATGAGGTACTAGCATGGCAGGACTTCGAGGGAAGGTTCTTTGAACACTTCTACCCGGAGACACTGAGGGCAGAGAGAGCTCGGGAGTTCTGGAGTCTTCAGCAGGGGGACATGTCCGTCATGGACTACGCAGCTACTTTCATAGAGTTGTCTCGCTTTGCACCTGTTATTGTGAGAGATGATGCATCTAGGGTGAGGCACTTCGAGGATGGCTTGTGACATGCCATTTGGGTCCATGTGAACATTTTTAGGCTGGGTTCTTTCTCCAGTGCGGTGAATCAGGTGCTTATAGCAGAGGGAAATGAGGGGAGAAATATCGCTTGGGTAGGACAACATCTTCAGCTGATGGTTCGGATAGCAGGAAGCAAGGACGAGATGAGTTCCAACAGGGCAGTCAGGCCAGGGATTCAGCTAGACCACCTCGTGGGAGTTATTAGGTGATTTGCTTCCAGTGTGCACAGCCGGGACATGTTCGGTCACAGTGAGACATGCCTCTGAAGGAGTGTTAGGCATGTGGACAGGACGGGGATCTGGAGAGGTTTTGCAGGCAGCCTTCTCAGATAGCCGGCAGGCAGGGACCAGGACAGACTGTAGCATCTAGAGTTGGTTCAGGTTCAGTACCCGGAGAGGGTAGTCGAGGTTCAGCTATGCGCGGAGGCCGTGACAGAGACAGTGGGACCCAACTCAGGGTTCAGTGGCCAGTGACTGGAGCAGCACCGTAGGGAGGTCAGACATTAGGCAGCTGTGTTTCAAGCCTGGTGCATGTCGTGGAGCTGCCAGAGGCTGAGCAGACCGGTGAGATGATGATAGTTAGAGGTACATCACGGTGCGACCTTGATCTCCATGTTTCCTTTTTGGCATGACCTGTAGAGGTATTTCTGTTTTGAGTGCACGAGGTGCACAGGATATTTGTGGACTTACTAGATGCTAGTCAGTGGGTTGGCACCGTATCAGGTGTGTGATATATATATATATATATATATATATATGTATGTATGTATGAGGTGTTGTGGGCATCGGGGCATCGTGGATGTGGGTTACTTAAGATGTCATGGGCATCGGGGCATCGTGGATGCGGTTTACTTGAGGTGTAGTGGGAA
Source organism: Viscum album (assembly GCA_963277665.1). NCBI lineage: Eukaryota > Viridiplantae > Streptophyta > Magnoliopsida > Santalales > Viscaceae > Viscum > Viscum album. Next base: position 1,190,074,121 of record OY728158.1, on the reverse strand, counting down.
TTGGGGCATCGTTGATGTGGGTTACTTGAGGTTCTGTGGTCATCGGGGCATCTTGGATGCGGGTTACATGAGGTGCTAGGCACCAGGACCTCATGGAGGCGGACACCAATGTGGTGCGAGATACTTTGTGTGTCGGAAGTGACACATAAGCACCAATGAGGTGCAGGGGTGACGATGCATCATGGGAGGACTATGTATCCAGAAAATAGGTTAGTAAACCCTGTTTTCTTTATGTTTTGTTGGGTTGAGACCGGGTAAGGCAATTCCTAAGGTGGGGAGCCCCCTTGAGGAATTTAGCCGGAACCTTTGAGACCGGGGTATTCCGGGTTGTTTAACTGTATGAGCATGTTCGGTGCCATCTCCTGGTTTTGTTTGGTAGCTCGGGGATGATCTACGTTAAGGTGGGGAGTTTGTAAGAACCCGAGTTTTTAGAATGGGTCAAAATCCCGACCATGTTTAAATTTTTGACTTGTTTCCGAGGAAACTGGATTAAATGGGAAGTTTCTGGAAATTTCCAGACTACACGCCGTGTACTTTAAGTACACACCGTGTATGTCTAGGTGAGTGTCCGACCGTGTACTCGCCACGTACATTCCGTTCGGGTGACCATGTAGAGTTTTCTTACTACACGGTGTGTAGTTTTGAACACGCTGTGTAGACCGCCGACCGTGTGAAGCCATACATGGCGTATAGGCCGTTGGCTGGGTAAGAACCAGGGACACGCCGTGTTCCCTTTGGACACGCCGTGTAGTCTAGCCGTGTATGAGGGATATACATGGAGTGTGGGTATGTCGGCGAGGAATAGAGGAGGAACCCAGTACACGCCGTGTACCTAGAGGTACATGCCGTGTACTCATGTCGGCGGGTTCGGAAAGCAAGTCAGCGGAATCTTTTTGTCTTATGAACAGTTAAATGAACCATACACAGCGTGTAGTCCCAAATTACACGTCGTGTACTTTCTTTTTTTTTTGCTTAAAATGGGCAGTATCCTCGTATTGAGGCAGAACCTCATATCCTCCACCCGGATACGCGAACCAGGCCGGTCGAACCTCTCTTCCCCTCCTGATCGTCCGTCTGAGACCCGTTTTGATCACTGATTAGTGTTTTGGAACCCCCTCGATAAGGTCTCGATTCTTCTTTGGCCGTTTTTTCTGATTTTCATTCTAGAACAAGTCATAGCCCTTTGAGAGGTTTTGAATCTTTTGTAGATTTACCGTGTTTTAGACCGAATTGGCTGGTGTTACTGGAGGAGTAGCATCATGTGAGTCTCAGGTAAGTGGTGCATACCACATTTTGTGTTTTCATGGTTGTTTGGGTAACGCAGATTCGGCGTGTTTTTGGGTATTTTTGAGCGGGACCCGCTTTATCTGCTTTTTTATACTGTATTGTTATGGGACCTCTGGGATGCCTTTGGGTATGCCCGGTTACCAGTTTGCGTGAGCGGGGCTAGGTGAGGGGTCGTGGATCATTGGGGCATTTTGGTCGGGGAACACAAAAATGGTTTTAATTGCAATATCATTGTGTTAAACTATTAGTTTAAATTATTTTAGACTATTATAATTATTGGAGGCATTTAAGACCTCAGTGCCTGTATGGGAGAGCACCTGGTATAGTGCAATTCAACTGTTTAGTTTGTTTTGCTGGTTTATGTTTTCCTGTTTAAACATGTTATATATGCAATTGCTGAATTGCATCTGCTGGACCCTTTGGGATGTGTTGGGATTGGCCCGGTTACACTTGAGTGATTCTGATCACAGGTTGGGGCTTTGCCCGGGTTACTTTGGGTGGTTTTGACCATGGTATTGGGCGTCATGGACGTCGGTTTGAGGCAGTACGACTTTCAGGTTGGGCATGGCCCAGGATACTAGGGTGGTGATACCATCGGACTTGAGCGACATGGTCACAGGGACATGAGGTGTTAGATTTTTTGGTGGCTTAGGACTATTTTGGGTGATTACCGCTCACCGGGACTTTGAGTAGTGTGCACACAGAGATACTCCATGATGAGGTGGTTTTGACCACTCGTGTGGGTAGAGGCCCCTGTAGTTGCAGTTAGGTATTTTGGTTGGGGGTGCTTGCTGTAGAAAGCCACGGGGAGGTGAGGAGCCTTCGGGAAATGGGCATGCCTTCTGGACGTTGGTACTTGAGACACGAGGTGTCAGGAGGCACATAGTGCTGGGTTACTATTTGTGGGCGTACCTTCGGGATGTCGGTACTTGGGACACGAGGTGTCAGGAGTAACTTGGTGTCGGGTTACTATTTGGGGTGTGCCTTCAGGACGTCGGTACTTGAGACACGAGGTGTCAGGTGGCACACGGTGCTGTGTTACACGACAGAGATTTCAGCGTTGGCCGAAGCAAGTGATAATCCATGGTGGCTGTTGAGAACCTGTGGAGTTTGTGGTTACTTGTGCATAGTGTTTTTTACCACTTTCCTTGAAATGTATGACTTCTTAAACACCTATATTTGGTACGCACCGTTGGGTGGTATCCTACTGAGATTTGTCTCACACCCTGCACGGGCCCTTCGGGACGCGTGCAGACTTTATGGATTTACGAGTAGGAAAGAGGCCAGCTACAGGATCTGGGCTACGTTAGTTATTGCATGGAGATGGTATGGACCTTGAGGTCACGCCTAGCTGGGTTTACCTTGCTTTATTTACTTTTCTGTATTGGCATGCTTGTTGTAGCTATTGTTGGTTAGCCATTGGCGCCCTTTTTATATTCAGTTGTATATGACCTTCTTTGGATGCATGTTTTATCGTTCAGTAGTAGTTACATGTTATTGGAATGCTATTGTGTTTATTTCTGCTGATGTTTTTATAATTATTGCTTCCTCTGTTTGTTGATATTGGATATGCTTCCGCTCTGCGGGTTTGGTTCGAGTCTGCTGAGTCTTTCTTTCTGCAGCATCTTTACTGTTGTACTCGGACTAGTACCTTTACTATGATCCTCCGAGAGGGTATAGCCTCCCCACTATACCTATTCAAACCCTCGCTGCTAGTCGGTATCCTTTGACATTCAGGGGAGGTGTGCCTAAGGTAGTGACACACGACCCGCTCGGCACTGTTCGGGTGGCTGGCCGGGTTCGGGATGTTACACCTTCCCAAAGGTTTGATAAATCCAAAGGTTTTGGATAAGGTTTTAACATAACCCCTTTTAGAAAATAGAGCCAACAAAGAAGAATATCTTCCATGAATTACATTAAAGATTTCTTGATGAAAGGATTGTATAGGCTGAAGGGATAAGGTGAATCAAAGTGGGGTTCTCAAGTAGGTATCTAGCATGCGCGTATGGGTGAGTGGATAGGATTGGGAAACTGATGTTTACTTAAGTTATGAATATCCTGGATATTAAAACTTGGGAGAGACTTGACTCAAGCCTTCAAGAGTATTCATAGGTATTCCTATAAGTGGGGTGCCCATGTTCCTTTGATAGGAATGGGTGGAGTGAATGTTTTTCTTATTTAGGGAGTTTGGGCGCTTTAGGCATGCAAGTATTATTGATTTCAAACATTGAAGGGAATCATGTCTTATGATCCTCCCTTAATTCCTCCACCCTAGGTGTTAAATAACTGCCTTGACTGTTTTTTAAGGCTTGGGTGAAGCACTAGGGTGACCAGAGAAGCAATTGGGCTTCAGGGAAATCTGTTCATATAAATGAAGACCCCAAGGGTCTATTTATAGAAAAAATTAGGAACTTGGTTGAAAGGAGTTTGGTCTCACAAGTGGTTTGCTCGCAAACATTGGGGCGTGCAAGTGTTTTTATACCGATAGTGACTTGGCTCAACTAGGGTGATTTCAATCTTGACCCTTTTCAAATCTTGAAATTCTCTATGTATTTTCTCTTCTTTTTTCTAAGGCATTTTTCTTTGCCACTTTTTCATTGATTCAATGGAATGGAGTGTCAACAGGATGTTTGTTCCTCTTTAACTATTTCAAAAAATTCATGAAATAATGAAAGAGTAAAAAAAATTAGAACTTCATCTTGGTATTCACATTCCATGTTCATGTTGATTATGACCAACATCAATTGTCCCTCATCTGAAGCTTATATTTCCAATTGAGTATATGGATTAATATTTAATGAATATTCCACTAAATTTCCTTTAGAAGGTGTATACATCAAACCAAAGTAAAACATTATGAGATACTCTATCTATATTTTTTCCTTATAAGAATGTATTTTTGTTATAAACTATGTTACGAGATCTTATGATGTGTAAACATTATAAATTTTTCACCAAAGAGGTAATGACACCAATTATTCAAATCATGGACTATGGTAGTGAACTAAAAATAGTTTTATGGGTATTTCTTATCATGAAACCCTAATTGTATTGATACATAAGCAACAACATTGTCTCCTTGCATGAGAACACATACCTGATCTTGAAGCATCACAATACACCACATACCCTTATCTAAATTATAGAAAAAAAAGATTGGTGTTGATGTAAGGAAATCATTTAGATCATGAAAATAATTATGATATTCATCTTTAAATTGGAATGGTATATTCTTCATTATAAAATATGTCATAGGTGTGGCTCGTCATGAAAAATCCTGAACAAAGAATCAGTAATAACCTGTTAATCCATGGAAACTGCATATCTCAAATACATTTTTTAGTGGTTTCATTAGATTATAACATCTATATTTTCCGGGTCCATAGAAACGCATGTTCTAGTTATTAAATGGAAAATGAAACATTCCTCTTGTATCCCAAAATCAAATTTTCATATTTTGGCATATAGTTAATGATCCCTAAATCTTTCCAACAATGTAGCCAAGTGTTTATCATGCTCATTCTTTTTCCTTGAATACATGAATATGTAATCCAAAAGTGCCACCAAAAACGATTCCAGATACCTCTAAAATATCCAATTCAATAACTTCATAATGTCCATAGATGAATTTATAATAACGAAAGGCACTACCATATATTCATAATGTCTACATATACTCCTAATAATTATCATTGGAATATCCTCCTTCCGACCATGCAACTAGTGATATCCTGATTGCAATTCAATTTAATAGAACCATCGAGGGCCCCTTAATTGATGGAATATGTCATAAATTCATGGAAGTAGATACCTATTATTTATCATAAAATTTTCCATATTAGGATAATCAATACAAAAAATAATAGTTTCATCCTTCATTTTGAGAAACAAGACTGGTGCCACCCAAAGAGACGTGCTTGTCTAAATGAACCCTTTTCTTTCTAGCTCCTCAAAATGAAACTTAAGTTCCTTTAATTCTATTGGTTGAATTTGATAATATGGAAGGTAAATATGAATGGTCACTAGAAGGAGATTAATTTTAAACTTCACTTCTCTTTTGGATGGAAACCCTGAAAAATTCTTCAAAATGACATCGAAAAACTAATCTAAAAGTGATGGAAAACTATTATTCATGATCTCCCCCATCATTGAAAATTTCAACACTACGAAATGGTATGATATCATTAAAACTTCTTGAGCCAAAAATATTGTTTCACCTATATTTACACTCATATCCCCTCAAAAGAGATGTCTAACACCATCATTAGTCGTGAAACTAACTGTTATGGTATAATAGTAAATATGATTCTTAAACATTATCAACTAATCCATTCATAGTATTATGTCATAGACATACATATCAAGCATTTAGAAACCTTATATCAACTCATCTCCATCAACTATTATAGAACAAGATTTATACATAAAGGCTCGACATTAACTTTGACTGAGATTAGTTTGTAGTTTCAAAATAGAAGGATCATCTCAATACTCAAACACAAAAAATTAACATCACATGAAGAAATAAAATACTAGGTTGAACCCATATAAAACAATGAATGCATGAGGGTAGATTTCAAAATAATTTTACCTCGCACCATCAATAGTCCATATTGATCAACAACAATAACTTTCTCATCTCCATAAAACTACTTAATCACTACACTTTGATCTTTATTTCCCTTTTTAGAATGACCTTGTTGAGGGGTCATGGTATTCCTAGAATCACCATGGATAACTCGATTCTACTAATGAGAATTAATATATTTCCCTCATCCCATTGATGTATAAGACATATGTGACACCTGAAAAGTGTCTCCAACACCTGACCTAGTAGAAATACGATAGTGGCCTTAGTGATGTCCCATATTGTTGTGATTTTGGAATAATCTAGATGGTATTTTTCACTATGGATTCATGTGGTCGGGAAAACCACATTGGAAACATCCATCTTTTCTCTTAGATCATGGGGAAAGATTAACTGGTCTGACTATCTAATTTTGAGCTAGACTCCCACCTTGGAAATATGTCCCTCTTTCACTTTCTCCAACCTTTTGAGTTTCTACTATTTCCCATAGGTATCAACATTATTCATCCAGCCATATCTCTTAATGTTTCCCTATTGGACACCATCTCTCTATTAAAAATCTCAATATATTTCGTTATACAAACCCCAACAATATTCGAGAAAATCTCCTACCACATCCCTTATTCAAAAATTTGGGCCTCCAAGGACTCACTAGTAGAAAATTTTTGTGAAAAGTGGAGTAAATTTATAAATTTTGCCACATAATCTTATCCCCAGAAGGATCTCATGATTCAATCTGAAAATTTTGGTTATTCTTGAAATACTGATTATATGAGGATATAATTTTTTTTGAAAAACTCTTAAAAAGACACCTATGAAAGGCCTTGGCATAAGTTAGCTTGAAATACTAAATCCCACCATTTGAATGAAATATTCTCCACAATATATTTCACTTACATGACATTCATCTTCACTGGTGTGCTAGGGAAATTCAATATTTGGTTCATCATATTAAGACAAACTTTTTACTTCTCTATTTTCAAATCACACCGAATAATGAGTGGATGTTGATTCTAGGACATGATTAAATGATCCACTTTCCTTGGTCCATACCTCATGATCCCTTACTACACATCTTGAAAATATGGGACTATACTCTAGACCGGCTATTAACTTACCTATAGACCAGGTTCAACCATGTTCTCATCAACTTCTTTTGATTGGTTTCCTTCATGCCTATCAGATGAAATTTTCTATAAACACAACAAACGCCATAAGTCATACTATTTAGAACTGAAGAATTAGCAATTTAATATTCTACCACATAATAACTATCACTATATTTCTTTCCAAAATTCAAGAAAATTACTATTGAAACCAATTTTGAAAATCTCCCCATGCTTTTGAAAATCATTCCATTTTCAAAATAACCATTTCATGCCTTTGGGAAATCTAACATTTGAAAACAAATTTAACAGTATTAAAAAAACAAAAAAATTGTACCACATCATAAGTCATTAATCATTATGAAATATGATCTCCTAGTGGGAAGTCATTTATAAAATTCATTTCATGCCCGTCTCATTTGATAATCCCATGATAATGGCATTACAACTCCTATAAATGTCTCCAAAACACTTATTCACCCAACTACCTGGTGACTTGGTGTTCAACATAAAGGGGCTAGCTATGTTATTTTATTTTCTATAATTCAATACCTAAAAAGTCACACTCCATTCTACCAACCTGACTTAAGAAATATACCATAATGAATTTAAACACCAAGACCGAGAAAATACTACAATGTTAAGGAAAAACTAATATTAATACCACTTTCAAGTCAGGGACTGAACAAGATAATACCACTTTTCAGGACCAAAGATGGACCCACCATGAATGACACCATTTTAACATCCTTCCCCTCATCATTAGATTGAGTCATGGTGAAATTGCTACATGTCCTTAAGCGACATCCCCAAGGTGGCAATTATTGGTATTAAATTCCAAGTGCCTCAATATAATTGGGGGAAGATTATAATTTGATAAATAAAAAACCCAACCAAAAAAATCTATAACCAAAGCCACTACATGATTTATGATAAACATGTAAAAAATTAAAAGTAATTCCATTAATATTAAAACCAAAATACAAAAGAGTATCATAGTGGAAGAAAACTACTATCAAAGTATAAAGAGGAACAAAAAACCAATAAACCCAAGAAATTTAAAGACATAACTCCAGATATCCAAACTTTATCCATTACCCATCTTCATAATACAATCCTAGTATCAAAATGCACCACTAAAGAAGAGAGATACATTACCTTTTCCTTTATCCTAGTAAACAATACCTGCAAAAGAACCAAATTTCAAAAGAAAGGGTGAGTAATTAAACTTAGTGTGTTTTCCCCAAATTACTTCCACACTCACTCCACAAGGACAAAACAAATTTGCACACTTATAAAAAAATATTTATATAAATCATTTAAAATAAACAATTTTTATTAATCATTTTGAAATATACTATCAAAAATATAAAACTATTTTATAGAAAATAGTCTTCCAAAAAAAATTTCATCCGATGGACAGAAACCAATAATGTTTTCCAAACAAATTCAAAATCTAAATAACTTAACACATTTTAATATACACATCCCTGCACGCATTCCTATGTGATAGTTTTATACTCACGAGTGGTCTCTCATCGATATACCAAGTCATAAAAAGGTTAAAAATATCCCATGTTTCATTACACCTTTGGCATTGATCCTGAATTCATATTTCAACATGGCCTCGTATAATGAAACATCAATATACACCTCCATGTATGCCCGAAAACTATGTCAATATAATCATGACAAAACCATTTCAATAAAAAAAATTTGTATTGAAATCCATTTTATAAAACTGTTTCCATGAATCAAACCAAGAAACTATTTTAAAATGAAGATATTAAATTCATTTATCAAATAACATTGCACATAAATTTCACAATTTCACCAAAATCCAAAAATCTTCATTAAATACGGTTTCTACCATTCTATGAAAAAAATTGCAGAACAAATTTCAATCATATTAAACAATTTGACATTATTCTTTCATGTTATAATCATAAGAGTTAATATTAAAGCTTTCAACCATGGGAATTATGGTGAAAATGAAGAATGACATGAAAATGCCCATAAAATTAGGTTGAATATAAAAAAACCCCGCATTAGATATCTTCCCATAACATCAAAAATGACAAAACTAACCATGATTAGATTTGACCCCCTTATATATATCTACAAATTACTATATATAAGAAACTGATATAGGTAAGAAAGTATATATAAGAAAATTCATGGAAAACTACAATAAATGAGGACTTACTAAGGGAATTGGGTATCAATGCACTGAGAAACACCTTTAGATCACTTCTAATTTGATGACGAAAGGTTAAACAACCTTTGGAAGGACAAAGTATCGAGTTGGTGATGATATAGATGAAATATATGGGGCTCAAATTTTATCCCAGAAAAGATCCACTTTTTTAGGATCTAGTTTTTAAGCTTTGTATAGTTAGTTGCACGGTTAGGAAGACTATGCACTAATAATGCACCAGCATTTTTCTCAAGGAGGACCTCGCACTATTGACATGCATGATAAGAAAAACCATGTGCCTCCATTCAAAAGTCATCTTTCTCACTTTGCACGGTTTCTCCTAGGGTCCACATGGTTTTGAAAAACCAGGAACCTAACTGTGCACCTACCCCTAAACCCATGTTTCATCTTTGAAAATTTTTTTGTAGGAGTTTCACGGTTTCCAAAAACCGTGATCCTTTAAAAAAGTCCCAAAAACGTTCCAAAATCCTTTCAAACCCTCCCAAACTTCAGTTAAACACTTTAAATACTTAAAAATCATAAATAAAGCATTACATACTTGAATTTGGGGGGTGCCACATCATATTTGATAGAGATGCCCAATTCATATTGTGGATTTAAAGGCTTTATAGAAGGCCTTAGATACTCAGATGAGATTGATAACATTGTATTATCCCAAAATAGATAGAAATCCATAGTAGATGGTCCATATACTAGAGAATAGTACCCAATAATGCATTCTAGGATTCTATAATGATTGGGATAATCACTTACCCTTTCTTGTGTTCAAGTAAAACAATATTTATCATGATTCAATTATAATATAACTTTATGAGGCTCTCTATAGCAATCCATGTCATTCACTACAATTTTGGAATAAGTCTGGTGGGAATGTGGTTGTGTGGACCAGTTTGGAACATGATACCACTTAGAGAGTGAACATGATTTTGAAGAGGTTTATCACATCTTATAGAAGGTGGATATCTTGCACTAACCATATTATGAGACCACTATAGTTTTTTTCGGTGTCCAAACACTTTTAAGAGCGACTCCATGATTGGGGTATCAATATCATCCGAAGAATGTAAAGTTGTATTTAATGTTTGTTGGAACATTCAATACCATCATAAATATAGGGAAAATTGATTATCATTTGGATATTACAACTCATGATTGAGGTATGTATGATGGGTTTAATTTATCTCAACTCTTGATGCACATGCCCAATTTTATACATGTCATTGACTACGAGGATGTTGAGCTAGATCCTAATTCATGGTGGTGGAGTCCCCATAATGAATTGGAGAAAAAAATGATAACATAATTTGGGTCAATATGATAAAAATTTTAGATCTCATGGTAGCATAGATGGATCCATGAGGAGACGTGTTATTTGGAATTAGATGGTTTATCTTATTTTCACAAGTTATTAGATCAAGAGATCTAAAGATGACTTTTAGAGATTTCATATTTTTAGACGTGGTTTTGTAAAGTCCGAAAACACTTTTTTCCAAATAATGACCCTTGTTTAACTCTTTTTTGTTGCTCATTTTTGAGTTCATCTACTTTTTAGTTAACTATATTGGGATTTGAAAAGATTTTAGAAACTAAAATGTGTGTTTGGTTACTTTTTGTGCCTACATAGGGAAAACCACAACATAGTATAAGTCGTGGTGGTCACTAGTTTCATCCTGGTGTAAATTAGCCTAAAGGAAACAGATATTCCAAGCCATGGAAAATCTATAGTGTTCTATTAAAGGCCATTTTAGTCATGGGTTGTGTACTCCCAACTTTTCCATTTTAAATGTCATTTTGAAGGGAAAATGGGTAATCCCTTGGTGTAATTACCTAGTGTCTATCCATATTTCATGGAGATAAAGAACCATTATAGATATGAATAGTCCATGGTATAAGCCATTTTAGTATAAGGTTTTTTAAAATAGAAAAATTCAACTCCTCCTCCCTTCTCTAAAATAGACTAAATTTAAAGGGAAATTCATGTAGTTTAAATGTGGGGGTTTTAATTTTCTCTGTAAATGAGTTTTACCTCTATTAAGAAATTGTCCCCCTTCTATGTGAGGATTATTTCAATCTAATGAATTTCAGATAACTTATTTATGAATAAATGTTGCTTGGTTGAATATTTTTTTATTAATTAATGAAAACCTAGATAACCTCTATTCTCTTAGAGTATCTGAGGTCAACCTTTTGGTAAATAAAAAAATTAAGATGGAGTTTTTTTATTTATTCAACCACATTGTAGCTTTGTACCTCTCATATTTTCTATATCCAAGAGTGATAATTCCTTATTCCTTTAACCAATCTTCAATTATATTGTGCTATGAATCTTCCATTGGGTGGGTGTTTTTCTACACCTTTTATTGATCTTCATTATCACTTACCCAAGATAAAAATTTATATTTATATGGAATTGGGTATAGTAGATCTTAATGAATGATCTTTGATATGGTTGGTGTGTGAATGTGGTTTAGGATATTACACCCCTGATGAACCAAAATCCTAAAATTTAAAACCTTCAAGTAGGAATCACTTTATCATTTTAGGCCCTTATAATCTCTTTGGCATTAATTCATCTAGTGTTGGCATGAATTGTTGTTATTGATCCATGGTGATTTTTTTGGTGTGTCCATTTTCATGATACCCATAAAATATCATTGTTTTAATGAGTATTATTAGACTAGTTTTTACCATGATTGATGATGATCACATGTTGTCACATGTTGCTACTATATTCTCATGATTCCATGTTATGCCTATATTATTATTCTCTACCATGTTAGGTGTATACCATGATTTTGGATTTTGTTCCTCGTATATCACAATAGGTGAACATCATAGTATGATTACCCCTTAGAGGGGGAGGGTTCATGACATGGGATGCTGTTGGTGGTGGACCCCTGTATATGAAAGGAGTAATACAACCATATGGCTCATACTGAACTCGGTCCTTTTAGAATACTGAGTAATGTGTCAGAACTCAATGCCTTCTGTATTTTGAGTAACTTTCCTACTCCATGTCTTGAGAGTGTTGAGGACATGTTGCAAGAATTATAGGTAGTTTTTTATTATTTATGACATCATGATCATATATTATACATTGAGATGAATTAGTTATGACCGAGGTTCAAAGGGATTGGTTAACACATAAGAGCGCAGTAGATGGGTGTTTATGTTATCTTGTGGATTTATTAATATCATGAAAAACACATGTAATAAATGTAAAGATTTAGTGAAGTAAGAATTAATGGTTGCATACTAGTTTCTATTATTAAAAACCTATAAAGAAATTTCAATGTGCAAATAGACTGCATGTATAGGGTTCCAGCATGGGGAAGGGTGCGAAAGTAGATTGTTAAGCTGAGGATCATTATGTTGTGAGTGGTACTGAGACATACATTATTGGATATTGTGGATTTATTTTGTTACTTATTTCGCTCTATATAGTCTGGTTTAGCCTGAAATATATGGATCTGATTTATATGTTTTATATGTCCTTAATTACATTTCAAATTATTTTTTTTATTTTTTTATAAGATATTATATTATATTTTTTAATATCTACGAAAGGACATGATACTTAGCGTATATTCTCACTGTCAGTGATGTTCATATCATCACTTATAGTCGGTAGCCTCTTGCATATGGGGAGGTGTACATGATGTCATGTGACTCTCTATCTTAATCCTGGTGGATAGAGTTAGGGAGTTACTAATATGGTTTTTTACACTTTCTTTCATTATTTGATATTATAAATGGTAGTTGATCTTTGGTTCATTTTTATTGAGAGTTGTTACATTTTAAGTAAATATATGGACACATAGCCTTCATTTATTCGAGGTTAATAATCCATTTTATTTGTTTTCCAAATGAAATAATAGACTCAATTGGTTATTCAAGAAATAAAATTTTTTAAAGATATTAACTCATCAGTGGATATACCAATTCAAATGGGTAAAGAAAAAATTGAAAATATGTGGTCGTTTTCCTCATTTCTTAGTGAAAAATGATCTCAGTGATACTATCAACTCTAGGGTAATTCCAACTACTCATAATGATATTATAAATCTTCAAATAGAATATGAAAAATCACCTCAATTTAGCATGGAATGAAAATATGTTGTATATTTGAAGATTAATTATCATACTTATTTTATTTTTTCTAATTATGGATTAAAAGGTCACCATGAGTGTGATTTTCATAGAAACAAATTTGTATATATGGATACTTTTAGTGGTGTAAATGAATCAACATTGGGATATATGGATTATTCTATGTGTGGTAAAAGGAAAATAAAATAATATTTTTATGACCTTAGGCGTATAGAGTTAAGGGATGGATGTGTTGTGGTTTGTATTTTGGAATATTATGGAAATTTTAGATCTAATAATCTGAAAATGGGTTCCTGGAAAGGTAAATTAGTTATGTAGAAAATTTAGTTTTGTGTTTATTTTAGAGATGAATATGATTATGTAGTGGGGAGTTTAGAGTTGGTTCTAATAATAGATTTTATGTTTTGAATAGCACTGGATTATAAAATATTTTCTTAGAGAGGAATTGTAATCTAGTTGATGTGTAGGGTAAAGTATTATAAACTTCTAAGTCTCAAAGAGAATTTGTATCCCTGAATGTATATGATACATAAAATCTAAAATATATGGGAAAACAGGGGAATTATGTTTCTTTAATTGGTCTTAGGTATATTTATCATGGTTTTCAAGAGAATAAATTAGATGATTCTATTGGATTTTTTTTCAAATATTATGCACATGTTCTATAAGAGAATATGGATACACATTCACTAAATATTTATAACATGAAGGCCAACTAGGGGTTTCTTATAGAGTTTAGGAACATTTGTCTCTCTTTGGTGATGAAGAGTTTTCATTATTAGTAGTTCTCTTCTTTTTATGTTCATATTGACAGGATTCATATTGAATCTTCTTTTTGTGTAATTAGTTTCTATCTAATTAGATTGGATTTCAATAAAATTTATTAATATGAAATGAATTCAAAATTTAATGTTATATTAGATTCTCTTCTCAATAATGTGTATAGATTTAGTATTCATGGGGCTATAATTCATTAGGTCCATGAGATACACACAAATAATTTTCACCAGGATATGAATAAATGTAAATAATTCTTTAAGTGTCTATTTTTATTAGGGATCCCTTTCAGATCATGATGATAATGATAAAATTAAAATAATTTAATGAAGTAGACAATGAAATAATAAATAAAAATGATGTGGTATTTTCAACTGCTTCTTTAAAATGGAAAATACCTACTAAGTATTAATACATCTTAAAACCATCCATGAACACCAAATAAATATCATTAGTTGAGTGGAGTGTGGTCCAATATAATTTGATCATTTCTCTAGGTTATAATTCATATTTTAAAAAATATTTTTAGTACTAAAAATCAGTTTTTTATTATTATTTATTATGTTTTTGTTCAAGATATTTATTCTTAAGGAGATTGTTGTACGTGTCAAATTATTATTTTTTTCTTAATTTTTAAACTATTATTGTTTTTATTAACATTCAACATGAGTTTAGAATTTCATGGTCTGATCTCATCTTCCCACATTTCTTGCTTTATTATTTTCACTAATAATGGGGCCTTGAACTTATCTTTTTTTGATATATTATTCTATTACTATTATTTTTTAGAAAATTATGAACCATGGTTCAATACAATAATTTTTTAGGAGATATTTATTTATAAATCACTAAAATAATGCAAATGTTAATTGTATAATTCGGAAAAATATAAAAAAAATTAGTTCAAAATCCATCATTCTTTTAAAAAATAAGATTTTTTTCAAATACACCAATTTAGAAAACATATTCTCAAAATAAAAAATAAAATCATGTATTTGAAGAGACAAACTTTTTTATGTTGTTGAAATAATATGATAAGGACTTATATACCATATAAAATTTAAAAAAAATTGAATATATTAAAAAAAATATTTCTATTCAGTCCAATTATAAAATATCATATTGTTGTTTACATAAAAAAATTATTTTTTTAAATCATTTCCTTCTCAGGGAAATATGACAGTAGTAAATTTCTGTGAAGGTAAGAATTTGGTATGTATTTTTTATTTTAGTAATCAATAGATCCATTCATGTTTAAATTATTCCATATTATTTAATGGTGAATATGTGTTTTAAGTTAAGATTTCTACATGTGGGAAATTTTGGAACATGGTGATATAACTTAGAAAGTCTATACATGTTTATATCGAATGGTTGGGGTAATTTCAATTTACATATAGATTTTAATGAAAATTTATTTCTCAATTTAGTCACATTGATGAAATGAAATTGATCAAATATTGATTGTTACAAAATATTAAATAATCATTTTGATGATGATTTCTTGAAATTGTTTGATTAGGTTTATCTATTTTTTTCATTGAAACCTCATAATGTTTTACTTGGTTTTAATACTAATGGTTTATTTCCATTTGGTGATTTCTATATCCAATATTACTATTGACCTAGCACCATAAATCCATACAACTTACCTATTCAGATATTGATAATGGGGCTATGTAACTATTTTTTATTACTAATGGCATGAAACTATATGACGAATATTTGTATATATATCAAGCCACTAATTGATGACTTAAAACATTGTGGAGAGATGGTGTAACTAAATATGATGTAGTTAAAAAAATTATTATATAATGAGTGGTACATTAATGAGGATAATTAGTTACTTTCCATGGTATCACATAATATCTAGTTAGAGTAAACATGATTTGAAATAATTACATTACTATATGAGTGACAGAAGTTTACTCCCTTATCGATGGAAGATAACCATGTTTTTTTACTATAATTGGAGATTCCATCTAATAGATTATCCTTTTCATGAAACAAAAAAAAATTATAAATGGTTAATTGAAACAGATGGACCTCTAATAATTAAATCAGGAATTCATGTAAATTCAATTTTTTCTCTGGTATCTCTTATTACACTGGACTAAAAATATTCCAAAAAAATAAGTTTCTTTGAGAGAAATCACAATTGGATAAAGAGGAACATATTTTAGGACCTACCATATTAGTCTGATTTGGGAATTTTTTGCATGATAAATTTCATGGATTTTAAGAAGATCTATTTTGAATGTATATTTAATCCTATCTTTGACATTCATGGTAAGACTAAAGATACTATAATGTAATACTTAGATATTTTATAAATTTTTACAAATCAAGAAGTTTATTTATTTGAAAATGATAGATAAAAAAATTGAACAAAGCCAGAACTTGTTTATGTACATTCTAAAAAATATATATCGTTTTATACCAGTGTATTATAGATTTGGGGTTACAATATTTCTATACCTCTAATTGTCTTTATTTTTTAAGAAATTGTCATATTTCTAGATAAAAAATTCATTTTTTCATTACATAATGGATATATTACTATCAATTGGACTTATAGGGTTAATAAATTATTTGATTTAGGGTGTGTTGATGGAAATATAATATTTTATATAAGATTTATATGTTTAGATAATACACTATAATGAACTGAATATGTTTTATTATTATATTGATATATTATTAAGTAAATTCGTAATAATTTTACACAATAATTTTTTGATTTAATAGAATCATTAAAATTACAATTGATGCAAGAAGAAAAATCTGAAGGGATATTATAGTTTTGAATTATATAAACATATAAGAGATTCATGAAAAATTCAAAGAATAAACTATATAAAAATTTCTATATTAATGGTAAAATTTAAGAATCATATTTCTAAAGGAATTTTTAAATTTATGACTTATTATTTTCAATAAAAATATCAACTAAAAAATAATAAAATGTCTCATAATGTGTTAAATGATAATTATATTATGATTTATTAATTATTAGTATTTTATGATCCTGATCTTGGTTATTTTGGTTTTAATAAACCTTGGATTAATGGTAAGGAACAAAAAATAGCTCATATATATGTTCTTTTAAATTTTAAATAAAGGGCATGATTTTTTTAGAATGTGTTGATTTTGCATATCTCTAAAATTATTTTTTTAAAATGTTATTTAGTTTAATTATTTTATATATTATATGATGATAATATCAAAAAAACCACACAATTCACACAATCAGATCTTGAAGAACCCTGATAGTGTAATATAATTTAATATTTTTCAAGACTTGTATGTTGAATTTTTTATTTTCGAACAAATAGAATCAATTTTTTATTTTATATATTAAAATTATTTTTCATTTTTATCAGGGTAATTAAACATGAAAATAAAATATATACTATATTATTTTAACCATATAAACCCCATCCAAATTTTTAAAATATTATAATTAAGATGTGTTTAATGGATATTAATTTTATAAACACACATATGGTGAGTCAAAAAAAATTAATGAACATTGGTGTCTATATGAACAGATATGAACTCAAAGAATGTTTATGTGGATTTTATGTCATGATAGATGAGATAAATAAGTTCTTTTATCTGATACATATTTATATAAAAATTCTTAACTTTCATTGGTTCTATATTGATCAAGTGTTTCAAATTTTTCTATTACATAGAATCATTGAAATTAAATGTAAAATAATTCTTCAATAAAATAAACCAATTAGGTTGTCATATCAAGAACATAAAATTTATTATCAAAATTACAATTTTGAATCAACATAGACAACTAATTAGTGGTTTTTAATAAAAATTTAATCCCATGAAAATAATCTTATAGAAAATATATGTGGTTATGTTGAAATGTAACATATTTTCAATTTTCAATGAATATCACCAAATACATATTTTAATTGAAGAGATATAGATATTAATTTTAAAACCCCATTGTTAAAGGTCGATGATGTTGATAATGTTTATCATGTAACTAATTAATATGAAATAATAATGTCTATTTTAATTGATGTTTTAGGGAAACCGATTATGCTATGGAGGAAGATGAACACATTGGTATTAATGAAAATATAAATTAAGATGGTGAATAATTTCATTTTTTATTTATAATTAATATATATTTTCTATTTTCAATTAATTTTTTATATTAGAGATTAAATATATATATTTAAATATTTATGAGTTATAATTATTTATATAAATTTCGTATTGTTTGAAAAGATAGTGATGATCTATTTCATTCCTCACCGATGTTGAACATCCCAATGATCTGTCTGATGACTCATCATTTAATTGGAACATTAATTATAGTACATAAATAGCTATTTATGGTCATAACCTAGTGATATTTTTATTCCAATCCCTATTCTGGAAGAATATATTAGTCTTTATTTTGATCCACACTTACTAAAGTATGCTTGATTGCTTATTTTTAATAATTTTAAATAACATTTCTGTATATTAATTATTTGATTGATTTTTATTTTTTGAAGAAAATTTCACAAATAGTATTTTGAAAAGGTGGATATAATTTTATAGAATTATTTTTCTAGTCTATGGATCTCAGGGAATCATATTACCATCGATGTTTGATATCACATGTTTAATCACTGAATGGTACGTATGTTAATATTATTTTTTTAAAAAAATTATTTAATTAATAACATGTTATTATTAATTATTTTTGGGGTTTACACTCTATGATCAATTATAGTTTGATATCCTACATATGGGATACATGGACCATTTTTATGTGTGAGATTTTTTTTATTTTTTACACAATAATATAAAGAGTACCATGAATAGAGATTCTGATTCAATTTTTTTCTTATTTTTTATTCTATTATAGACCTAATTACTTATCTTCTGAGGCCAATGATTGATTTTGATCCTACTTGAAATGGGATAATTAGACAGTAGAGTATTATCTGGTCCATTAAACAGGGGATATAGTAATTCACTCATAGACTGGGGATCATAAAATTAGTATTTATCAAATACATATTCAAAGTAATCATTTTATAAATTTATATATAATTTAGAAATAATTTTTCTTATGTTATATTTTTATATGATTATAATAATCCCAATTTCATGGATTTTTATGTTTATTAAAGGATTTACCCTGATCCTACTATAAGATATATAATAGGTGACAGAAAACCTCTAGTTGTGATTAGTATTTTTTGTTAGAAATTATATAAATTAATTTTATTAGCTATTTTAATTTATAATTTTAATTGATGGAGACATATGAGGCCCAAAATTCTTACATATGAGAGAGTCATGTCAAGACTAAGAACAAGGCCTCATATAAGTTAGGTTTCAATAAGAAACCTGGATGCGAGTTATTATTCATGTTATTGATAAAGATAGGGGGATTTTTACTATTTCACAATCAAAGACTATCAATTATTGTGGTGATACTATGATTCGATCGACCATATTGAAGGAACACCAATATAATATTAATCAACTTCAGTGCATGAGGAGAGGTTGTGGTCTCTAGATGAGAATACTAGAAGCATACATGGATATAAAGAATAGAACCATCAATATATAGAGAAGAAAAAAAGAGGAGATTCATCGACCTGATGAGTATATAATGAAGTATATACGATGAATTGTACATGGTTTGGGGTTGGAGTTCCCTCCGCTTGACCCTTTATCAAACCCCTCCCCCAAAAAGTCTTTATGATTTATTTGATAAACATATTATATGTTAAAAATCTACTACTTTTTGCAAGAATATTTCATTGTATTTTTTTATTGATTTATTTTTAATTTATTTTTCTAATTGAATTATCTTTCTATCACAAATTTTTTAACTATTAAATTAATTATTCATCATAAATAATACTTTATAAATACAGGAATTCATATTGGAAATACTTCATTTTTCTTGTTGAAAGACTCATATATCAATCAAAAAAAGCTATTAATAATTGATAGATATATTCATCATATTAAAAGAAATTCATTGAGGAAAAATAAAAAAATAAATCCAATTATGATTCCAATTTATCCAAATATTTATTTTACTTATATTTCTAAGGAAATTTACTATTTTTTACTAGAAAACATTGCAAATAACCCATCACAAATTATGAAAAAAAAATAGTGTTAGAGGATTACTCATGTGCATTTTTGGTCCTAACGATTCATAACACCATGGTTACAGGAAGGATCCAATCTTCCAAGAGTCCTTATTTTATATATATAAAAAGGAAAAAGTAATTTATATTGTGATTTACTAGGCACTTATGTTGCAGAGGGATTGAATTATGTTCATGAACAATTATATCAATGAAAATGTTAGGATCACGGTTCCCTGAGGTGGGTAGGGTGGTCATTAGGGAGGTAGTTGTGGTAGAGGATCTAATGGTGACCCCAAAGGATGATATAGAGGGGGATTTATATTATATCAAATTGATATGGTCCCTATAAGTCCAAAATATGATTAGGTAGTTGGATTCTTGGGATGGGACCATATGTAGGTGATTGAGGTATTTGACTCTGAGGAACTTGACATGATCAATGCTAAGATACATGTCTTCTTCAAACCAACTTTTATACTTATTGATATCAGAATGATTTATTCCTTTATTAAATCATTTCTAGTTTAATATATATAGATCTAATTAGATCCCTAAATCTAACCGATCATGTTAGATACTTCTACTGGAAGTGATTACATATTATCCCACATCTTCCAACAAATTGATCTTATGGTATTAATGCAGAGGTTTTTAGGTGGCCCTCTACTACCTAGGATGAATCTCAATAATCCCATCATAGGTATATAAAATTTATCCTCATTCTATAATAGGATATATTTCTACTATTAGAGAAGGATTTTCTCCTAATAGAATGGAATGATATTTTACTTCATGGTTGAGTGGGTCGTTATATCATGATGAGAAAGGATTGTATGTTGGAAGATGCATCCAATACCCAACTTATTAGTGATTTCGGGTCTATGTGAAATGAATAGAACTTTTTAGAAAAATTATTTTCCATTTCTAGGTGTTTGGGGGAGACCAAATAATGTTTGATGGTGTTCCAAGAGGCTGAATATGATTTATCAACTATTCATAGGGCCACCATTACATTGAAAAGGGTGTAGTGCTCACTTTTTTGAATTTTACATGGAACTATCTGTATAGAGAATATTATTTTGGTGAGGAAAATTTTTTTTGTGTCCTTTTTTGAGTTATCCAACTAGTATAATGGTACACAGTGATGATTTAAATTGTAGGTTGAAATGTTTTGGGAGTTTTTTTTAAGTGTGATCCACCTATGTGAAACAGAGATAGAAAATTTATTGCATATCTTATACCATAAGGTTTGGAACCACACTGAAGTGGATGTGTCGGCTGAGGACTAAAAAGAATCTCTTTAAGGGAAATTGGGAGACTATCGTGATCATTTTGTTGGGTTTAGAGGATTTCAGGTAGTATCTATTTCAAACAGGGACATGGAAATACCCAAGGATCACATTTTATTCGGAGAGTAGGCTTGGCGATGAGGTAAATCTGAGAAGTCCAAGTAGTGTGCAATTAAAGAGGATATAGTTACCTCATGGAAACTATAATATGGTCTTCATTATGGTAAGTTGAAACAGTTTAGGCCCTTAAGATACATTGTGGAGGGGTGCATGGTATCTTTCAGGGCATTACGAATTCCCAACCCCATGCTATAGTTCAGTTCATGGTGGAAGACAATTATTTTGAAATGATGATTTAAAAGACATAAGATTTAAGGGGTGGAATGAGTGGATAATCCAATTTGAGAAATGATATTTCATATTCCTTTGGATTAGATCCACTGTAGAAATTTTTTGATCCCATAAACCATAGTGGGGGATTCTTAGGCCTCTTGAATATTTAATGTTTCTATTTTCAAACAATTTTATAGAACCATATTCAACTCCTTGAACTCTAACCTTTATCTAGATAGCACCATAGAGAGTAAAAATATCTTGGATACATGAAATTAAACCCTATTGGATCAAGGTATACTCATTTCATCATATCTTACCATTACATGTTCTTATTGTTTTTAGTGTATGTTTATAGGGATTTCAACTTTTTTGGAGTTGCAAATTAAGGAGGACATGATGGTGCCTTGTTTTGGTTAGGTTATATTGAGTTTCACTTTTATTTTTTTGGCATTTTCTTCCTCTATTATTCTATTTTGTGTAGTGATTTCCATGAGTATATAAATCATGGAAGGGGATTCATGACGCTCGTCTTTATTTTGGAAGAACTCTTAGTAGTTAATTCCATTGGTTAATTATGTTATTGTTATAATTAATGTAAGAAGATTAATAATTTGAAATATGGAGAATGGAACAAAGTATTTGTTTAAAATATTTTTTTCAAGATTCAGGATATTTTTCATGTGTTATTATTGATGATATATGTTCAGTATGTTGTGGAGTGAATAACATAGAAGTAATATGATGATAAAATCGATTGAAAACATATTATAATGGTTTATGGTGTGAAATTTAACATTCTAATGGAATTATACCTCAATAATCAAAGAACTATTACAATATTTCTTGTTTATGTGATCCATTTACTGTACTGAAATAAATTTCATGGAAATTTTCTAGTTGTTTTTTTAATGTAGGAATTACCTAACATGAATAAATGTTTATCAATAATGTTATTTGAAAATATTTGTTTTTTTATATCAAATATATTTATTATAATGGAACTTATTTTGTGTATTCTCATAGAGATAGTATTGTTGATACAATGCATATGTGGCTTTGATATGTAGTTTGAGTGTGTTTGGGAATTCTGTGGAAGTGGTGATGTGGTTGGACGAGAAAGGAAGTAGTTGGTGTTGTGATTTTATTATAATGGTATGTATAGTAGTGTTAGATGATGTGATGTGATTCTGTTTTAGTGATGCTTGATAGAATGGGATGGAATGGTTTGATAATCACTATTAAATAGTTTCTTATCATAATAATTTATAATATGGTAAATATTTTTGAATTGAACTCTAATAATTGGTAGAATATGAGTAGAATATTTTTAGAATTATTCTATGTGTGGGTTTTCATAAAATATGTGAAATGAAATATAAACAAACATAGCATGGAAGATAAATGGGAAAATAGTAATTAGTTAAATAAATGATTTATTGAGGCATTTTGGATGGTCAGTTGATTGTTTTTTTATAGAATATGAATTTTTTAGTTATATTGTAATTGGTAGTTATTAATGGGTACTGGTTACATAATGGTGGAAAATATATATATGGTGATAGGTATCTTTGTGTGCACCCCAAGATAGGAATTGTGAGTTACTATCTATTTTGGTAAATTCCATGTGTTTTCATTAAAAACTCCACCTAAGTCTAATAATGTTACAAATTACCCTTTGTTTTAGGTTCCAGGTGTTTTCTCTATCATCTAGGATTGGAAGGGTGGATATATGGATTCCTTCTCTTCAACTCTTTCCCATAGGTAGTAGTGTATGGTTGAGGGCATGCATTGTAAGAAGAGGGAACAATGATGATTTTCATTTTTTTATGACAGCTTAATATAATCTATATGAAAAGTATGTTAGTATTACATACTTTTACTAATGATAACACAAGATATAGGATCTGAGCATAGTTTGGGGAAGTAATGGTCATAACCCAACCCACATCAGTCTTGGGTGTATTCTCTATAAAACATGGAAGGAATATAAGCTCAATACATTCAATATTGAGGGTCAGAGGGGTAAACTAGAGGTGAAATGGTTTTGGGGAACCTATTATAATATTATTATAATATTATTTTCTTTAATTATGTGTGATTCTTAGTGAGTGATCCTTTTTTAGGCATGGAATGGGTTGTTGACATTATAGGTTCTTATTAGATTGAGTACTTGTTTACTAGAGAATTACTATTATCTTCTAAAATTTTAATGTGGGATCATGAGGAGGATCCAATTGATTAAATATGTTATTCTAACCAAAATATATATTATTTCAGTTTCAAGTAACCAATGCCGAATTGGTGATACATCTAGATTACATTATCCAAGAGTGGAGAGTTATTATTTGTAGTATTACATAACTGTCTTTTTGGTATATTATTTTGAGATATTAATGGTATTTAATTTCATGAATTATTATATTTTATTATAATGATTTTTTTATATGAATTTATTTTTATCAGTGTATTATGTCTTATATATCTTCCTTAACTTCATATATTTAGGTTTTTGTATCGCATTTCATGTTTTATACCCTTAGTGCCAATCACCAACCCATTTTCTATTAAAGGAAGGATTCAAGGCTCACTCCTTCACAATATTAACAAATCCATAAAAATACTGTTAGATATTTGTTGTTATGATATATTGGTATAAAATATTATTTTTGATAGATATAATTGGTCTTTAGGAATTGGAACTAGGGAGGAATAATTGAAATAGTAATAAAAGAATTTTAATTAAACATAGAATGCGACATATGTTTGGGATACTAGCTTGGAGATTGGTTTTTTGGGATCCCAATGATCTAATCAAAGGATCATAATGTTAATAAACCCACTATGTTATGAGACACTTAGTATAGGGTGGAGACCTAAGAGAGGTACATGAATCATTATTTGTTGTGCTTGTTTTTGAATTAGAAATATGTTGGAAGAAATAAAAAATATTCAGTTATAAGAAATAAAGTTAGCTAAATTTCATACTATATGTCTAATACATTCTCTCCTAATATATTGAGGTTCACTGTTCATTTTCCTTGAATATTGTATGTTGGAGAGGATCAATAGGATCATCCAGTTTGACAATTGAATCATCAACCTATTTAAGGTACATGTGTTATAAGAAAAGACATTTCATTCTAATCAGTTTTTAAATTTATTGAAGTGTTGGTAATGTATCATTGATATAGACATTAAACACTAGTTAGAGGAACTGGTGAAAACATTCATTGTAATATATTTCATGATTGAGTATTAATAGTTACCTAGGATTAACATACATGTATATTACATCATTTTAAAAGAATATTTAGCACATTACCAAAGTACATGCCTAAGAACTATAATATTTTAGAAAATGAGTAAATTTGGAACATAATATTATAACTTGGTGAGAGATATTAAATGTCTCTCATAG
Organism: Viscum album; assembly: GCA_963277665.1. Lineage (NCBI taxonomy): Eukaryota > Viridiplantae > Streptophyta > Magnoliopsida > Santalales > Viscaceae > Viscum > Viscum album. The sequence goes on along the minus strand of OY728158.1, from coordinate 1,190,048,855 downwards.
ATATATTTCTATTTAGTACTCATTAAAATATCCAACATAAAACATTCTTTATAAACTGTGGAAGGAAACATAAGAAAGGGTGAGATTATATGGTCATTAAGGGAATAAATATAAGATATAAATATATTATCATATGAAATTATAAGATAATCATAAGGTTATGTGATCATGAACTTTAATTTATAAGTTCATACCCAACCACTAATATATTATAAACATGTGTTATAGCATAAGTATTGTTATTTCATAAGGCATGAATCATAAGGCTAATAAATCATCATAAATTAATCATGAACCAAAAACTCATGTCATATAATTATTGAACCATAATAAATATTTAAAAACATTTCATATTTAGTGGATAAATACTAATACTACTAACATAGTGGATTAGGAAACACCTATTTACCATAGTGGATTAGGACACAGTTGTTTCCCGTTGTGGATCATGACACACCTATTTCCCATTTTGTACCCAGAAACACCTATTTCCCATTATAGATCATGACACACATATTTCCTGTTATGGATCAATCCCATTGAATAATTTCCCATTGTATCTCATGATATATAAATCTTTACATAATTCATTTGAGGGAGATAGAGGTCACACCTGTCACATAGTAATAATAAATATTTGTGCCACAAGATCATAAAACATTCATCATATAATAACACCTTAAATTAAATGGGTATCATAAACATTTCACGGTATCATAACCTATGTAAAAGAGGTATGTTTCATAATAAAATCATAATCCATGAAAAGATCCAAGTTTCATAGTATTTTTATCATGTTAAATCCCATAAAAGAGAAAAGGGTGTAACAAATATCATTCCATTAAATCATAAAGCATTATGACAAGGAATATGAATGGAATTTCTTGACCATATCCTTAGTAATGAATAGGTAACAAAAAATATGTTATCATAGATAAAAAATAATTTTTAAAGGTCTTTTAAAAACATTTCTTTAATAAAATTCCCTTTCTACTTTGAAAAATTCCATTAGAATCATAAAAAAAATTGAAATAGTTTTCTTTGAAAATTACATTAAAAAAATATAAATGAAGCATTGAAAAAAAAAACAATTTTAAATAACATAATACATTTGTAAAATCATTTTTCATGGAAAATGAGCTTCAATTTTCATTTAAAAACATATTTGAGAACTTTTTTGGAAAACATTTTTTTTGAATAAAACATATTTCCAATATATGAGAGATACAAAGTCAGATATTCTCAAGCAAATTTCTTAACTATCATAATTAATAAATAGTTAAAACATTTATAATTACATGTTGATATCATGAATAACAATATTATAATAAATTTCTTCATAATTATTGAGATATGGATCATAATATTTCACTAATTGAAGCATAATTATAAATAATCCAGATAAACGATGACATTGTAGCAATAAACTTTTACAGCATTGGTAAATTTGAATAAAAATAGCCATGAAATAAGAACATTACATGAATAATAAATTATAATTAAAATAATTAGATTCATGATATATCATATCAAAGGTTATTATATACTCATCAGAAAATAATTTAGGTGCATAACATATCATGTGTCGTAATGAAGAAAAATTGAGACAAAATTACCTTATCAGTTTTGTATCATCTAAACTGTAAGCCCCATGAATGAGATATAATCAAATGGATATGTAAATAAACTTATATTTAAGTTTAATAATCATATAAAACATTTATGGTAATTATATACACCATATAAAATAAAAAATTAGTGAATATGGGATAAGTCTTATATTAATAAAAGTGAGCCAAGAAATCACCCTACCACTTGGGTAACTTTTGAATCATGATCTTCGTGATAGAATAACATAAATTGAAAATTTTAATATAATTAAATAAATTTTATTAATTATATAACATTTAATATATAATTATATACACAACATAAAATAAATAATTGGTGAATATGGTATGTGTCTCACGAATATACAAAGTGAGATGAAATTCCCTTACTACTTGAGTACCCTTTGAATCAGGAGATCCATGAATGAATAAAAGAAATTGAAACATTTAATATAATTATAAAAAGTAAATTGATGATATAAAATGTCTTAGGTCAGTTTATAAACCATAGAACAAAAATAAGTGTTGAATATAGCAAATATCTCACAGAAATAAATGTGAGACAAGATATACACTAACATAAGTATTTAGTTTCTTTGTAAATGATAATAAATCCTATAAAATAAATATAAGATTATTTTACGTCTATAAAATATCCATATTGTTATATATAATTCCATATATGATATTATTATAACATTATATTACTCATTTATTAAAAATTTCATTTTAATGTTACGTTTCAAATAAAAACTACTATGTTTTTCATATATGTTTTGACATGTTATTCTTGATCCACACACATAAGATATGATTTAATTATTTAAATAATGTTAAAAATTATATAAATATCATATATATTCATTATATGACTATATATAATATACTATAAATCAAAAAAATTGAAATGAAATACACTGTTCATGGAGACGGTAGGCTATATGTATGCATGAATGATTTCTACATTTTATTGTCATTGTTTTAATGTGATTAGTAAACAATATATATATATATAAATATTTCCATTATAATTAATATATAACATATATAACATAGGTTTATTAAATATATACTTAATACATCCATGTAAAGTGTGAATGAATCACATCACTTTGAGAAAGTCGTAGTCCACACATCCACAAAAAGTGTTATCATATTCCCACAAAATGGAAAAACATGATGTTATGTGTTACATAAAAATTAAAAACAATAATGAATTAATTAATATCATATATATCATATGAAAACAATATTTCCATCTTTATTCCCTACCTTGATAGGTGCTTGTGGATGAACACATGACATCGGTTCGCAAGGCAGTAGTCTGACATACACACGAATGATTATTGTGTATTCTATCTATTGGAATTGTGTGAAGGTGTAGGTAAAAAACATGACATTAAAAAATATCAATATATTTAGGATAATAATTTTGTTATAGAATCTTGATATAATAAGAATTTAAGGGGTGTATAAGAAAAGAAAACAAAAGTAGTCATTGAAGTATGTTACCTCTTCGTCGGGTAACTCTGTTTGGTTTGCGTCAGAGGAACACCTTGGATTTATTTTTTACAAAAGTGAGTCTTTTAGTTTTATATATGTTCTTTTGGAAGAATATTTGTTAAGGTTTCTTATAATACAAATTTCATAAGTTTTTTGAATAAGTGAGGGGGTGAGTGCCCATTTATAGTGGAGGAGGAGTGGCATTCTTATAAATACAAAAAGGAAAAGACTATGGAGGGGTCTCCCATACATAATTTTCCACAAATAATTATACATTTTAGATAAAAGATTGAAAATGGTCTAAATATTGGCATCCAATGACTTTTTTATGGGTTTATAGCTCATTTTTTACCTTACATTTAATGTTTAAAAACTAAGTAAAGTTTTTTTTCTCCCAATCACTCTAATCAATTTTAATTGATTTAGCTAATATTTTTGTTAAAAAACTATGCTTAAGTCAACATAAATTATATGTTATTCTGTTCCAAAATATGAAATACTTTTTCAAAATTCTAATCACAGAATGGGGATAATTTATTTTAAAGTTAATCCTACATACGGGATGTAACAATGGGTTTTTAAAATCAAAAGTTCGAATGTTCTAAATGTTTTTATATCAAATTTTATGGGAAAATTTCTTTCAAAGACATAAATTGGGTTTAATTATTTATAAATAAACTAATTATACCTTAAAATCAATTAAAATATAATTTAACTATAATAATTAATTAGACAAAAATGTAGTTTACAATTAAAATTCAGTGTTTTTTACTATTCATTGAAAAATGAAATTTCTCAGAAAAGTACCAAAAATTCACCCAAAGTAAATTTTTATATTCATAATTAAAAAATTAAATTTATTTTTTAAAATAAAAATAATAAAATTTTTAAAAATATTTTATAAAACAAGTCTTAATTTAAAAGAAGTTCAAACTGACTTTTAGAATAATTTAATATTTTATGCCTAAAAATCGATTTGTTTTTATTTTATGTCCATAAAATTTATGGGATGAATTTAAAAACATTTGGTTGAAATTATAATTTATAAACTATATTAATTTATATCACTGATATTGATTAATTTAATTTATTAAGATAAAAAAACATTTTTGGGCATAAAAATTGTTTTTCATAAAAGGAATTTCATTATATTCAAATTGTGTTTTTTCAATTCTAATTAATTAAAAACAAATTAATTAATCTTATAAAAATGTTTACACTACAGTTTTATAATTTAGTAAAAATTATACATTTCTTGCATTCAAATTTCTTAGTGATAACTTTAACAAATACTTTAATAATAATATTGTATTTTGGTAAAACACAGTCTTTCGGGTAACACAAGTTATTGAAGTAACTTTTCATTATATGTAAAAAAATCCAAAAAAAAGTATTGTTTGAACCAAAATCTAATATAAAAATTTTCTATAGTCCAATATAATTAGGGTGTTTCTAATAATTCAGTCCTAACATATTGTAGTGTGTAATGCAATCCATTAAACAAATTATTAGAAAAATTAATTCATATAAACATGGGGTGTAACATTATACCCACCATAAAATGAATTTTTCTTTCAAAATTCATCTTTGTTATCATGGTTTAATACATGAAATATCCTTTAATAGAAACCCACATCGAAAAAATTAATACTAAATCATCTATTAAAAAACAAATTGGAAATTTAACAGTTACCAGAAGTAACTTATAACTTGGTTTCCATATAAGATAACATAGGTGGAATGTGATGATATGGACATTGAAGATAAAACTAACACTCGTACACTAAGAGAGAGTGATAGAGAACATTGATCAGCAGAAGTAGGTGATATTCAGCAAGTTAAGGATCACAAAACCAAAAATTTGTGATGATCTAAGTGACCATTTTATTCATTGAAAAAGAAGGTATTGGGATTATATTTTTGTTTTTATGCCCATTTTTTTGTATTTGAATAATTTATTATAAGATTCCATTTCATAAGAATAATATCACCTTGTATTTTTTCCTTGATTAATTTATTCTTTATCTCTTACACCAAGAAAAAAATGTGAGTCTTTCATCCCTAAATCACTAAGTGATCATGAGAACCATAAATAGAATGATAGGTCATTTCATTTTTCTTCATTTATGATTACAGAAAAAAATGGTTAGCACTAGCTATCCAATATTCTTAAATACCCATATTGATATATAATACTTTAATCTCTAAAACAAATTCCATGGTTTATCTAAAACCATTCCATAAATTTTTAACCTCAAAACCCTTCTAAAAAAGAAAATTACAACACTTTCGTCATGACCCATCCCCCAGGGCATGTGTCGTGACTACCCCAAGAACGCCTTCCATAGGCTAGGGATTGGCGACTAGCATCGGAAAGGCATATCCCTAAAAGATGGGAAGGCATTTCCTTTAAACCTGCAAACACACAGACCAGGTACACAATAAGAGAAAAACACTCAGTATAATTGTTGAATGTAAATAGTGTGAACTGATGTAGAATGGTCTAGTATACAAACCCAACTAAAAGAAAGTACAAAAAATAGGGAAAAATAGCTCCTCAGATCATCTGCTAAGGAACTTACCTAAAGGGTAGGTACAACTCATTATTGTGGAAATCCACATCAACTGGTCACTTCCGTACTCCATCTAATCCTAGATCCTAGATCTCAGTCAAGGCTATTCATTGTATGCACAAGACACAACAAGGTATCGACAAATCACGTGTAGGGGTGAGTATTACAATATCCAGTAGAGACTACGAGACACCCGAAGTTCACCCATAATTCCATAAAGGAAAACCACAATGGATGATATCAATCACAAAGCATACGTAAAAGACTCAACTCACACCAGGTATATGACTTAAAGAACCTAAATAATGATAATTAGTCATAAAGATAAATCATCTTATTCCGTTGAGAAGATCCACTACTAAACCAGAAAAAAGTAGTTCAATTGATGATACACGTAGGTTCGTAAGTCGCCGATCCATAGAGGGTCATAATTCGTCGATCCATACAGGGGAATAAGTCATTGATCCATGATGGGCTGCTCTAAGTCTATTACTCATCAGTTCACACTACTACTAATCAACACAGGGTCCTAATTCATTGATCCACACAGGGTCATGAGTCGCTGATCCACGATGGGCTGGTCTAAGGCTGGTCCTCGTTGGGTCGCGCTACAGCTGATCCACACAGGGTCATAAATTTCTAATCCACACAAGGATGTAAGTTATTGATCCACACAGGTTCATAAGTTGTTGATACACACAGGTTCGTAAGTCGCTGATGTTGATCCACAAGGAGGGTCGCTCTCCATTGGATTGCCAGCCACAGGATTGTCGCACTTGGTGTGCTTGTGTTCCGTATATTCTTCTCCTCAATCCACTGGTCAAAATTCATCCACTATGAAGTCCAACTAAGAATTCACCCAAATATCCTTCATTCTATAAGGGTTTAAATGCAATAGACGGCCCGTCAATCAGACGCCCGGTCTGTGAGTTATAGGCATTTTAGTTGTGAGGGCCTGGTTGGATTCGAGCCTCATCCAACCTGGTTATACTCCAACTTTCTACAACACCCAATTGGAGTATCTCAAAATGACTTCCTCATCCTAAGGGTCCCAATTCCATAGACGGCGCATCAATTAGACACTCGGTTTGAGAGATATGTCTGATTTAGTGTAACGAGACTGATCGGATTTGGTGGGGGTCCGACCCGGTTCGCGGGTCTGGCCGGGCCGGTGGGTCCGGCCCGGCTCATGGATCTGGCCCAACTCGGGGGGTCTAGCCCACCTAGAAACTCAAACTGCATGTGGCCCGGTTCTCTTAGATGGCGGCTCCAGTGGGGCGCCGCCCGATCTTCCGAAATGGCTGGATGGAGCTGGATATTTCTCTCCAGCTGAGTGGCCTGAGTGGGCTGCCCATGCCCCCCCCCCCTTCCCATCCAGAACAGTCTCAGTCTATTTGAGTCTTCAACCAATGGCGCTAGGCTGGTGCCACCCCTACAACTGACTGGTCTGATGGACCGTTCTATGGTGGGACACACAGATGTGGGTCTGCCACTGCCGCATAACCTCCCCCAGGGCGCGCCGCCTGTCTTCAATGTGGATGACAATGTCCAGCCACCCCTATCTGTTGTGGCGCCTGCGGGCACTACCCCACCAGTGGTATAGTGCCGGCAGTGCCTCCGCAGGCCACCAGTGAAACTCCATTGGTTTAATTTTCTTCTCATTTGTGCCTACATGCCTCCTTGGATTCCACCTATACTACACAGCCCTTTGTTTTGCCTTTCCATTGTGTTTCTCGGTCGCCCATGAAGAACACAACCAAAAAAAATTGGCGGAGTTTCTGGGCACTATTCGGTTCAGACTGCACCCTCTGAATTAGTGTTATAACATGGGAATAATTAATACATCATCAAGAGGTGATGAATTATAAAAATCATTGAATAAAACAAAACCCCTACCTTGAACACGATGGATTCTGCTAATGATGAAGGAGGAAAATCTATTGTTCGAAAATGTTCATCAGCATTCATCATTTCCCATTGATGTCTGGTTCGAATCCTCAATGGAATCTTTATATCTCCATTATTCATTGGAGGAAGACATCAACGGAGTTTTTTCAAAGCTTCCTCTCATAGCTCTCCTAAAACTCCTACCAAATGTTTGCTAAAATAAAATAAAATTAATCACCTACTTTGCATTCAATAATGTGGTTCATTAATGAAATGCAATTAATATTCCATTAATCCTACAAGCATCATGGTTATACAAAAAAAGATTTTGTCTATAAATGGATCTCAATCAAAGCCTGACATTATGTTCCAGTCCCTCCACCATCACTCAATGGTTGAAAAAAGAATAAAATAACTTTTGTATTTATTTCCCTATTATTATTCCGAAAGTCAAAAAAATAACTTTTTCATCTGCCTTTTTCTGAATAAAGGTAATCTCTACCTAAGAGAATACCGACATTGATATTTAAAAAGTTCCATCATATTTCAATTCTGATCACCGGTTCAAAATTTAGAAATACATGCTCTCACGTTTATGCAACATACATTAAAAAAGATCAAAATTTCGTTCTGGGATCTCGAGGCCATGGAATCATGTGCCGTCAATTTTTACAGTCTCATAATAATTCCATTTATTTTTAAAATATATGGAATTTATAGGTATTTACATTATCCCACTCTAAGGAATTTTTGTCCCGGAAAACCACAAAAAAGGATAAGAAAACAAAAGGGGTATTGAACACGAATATGAGCCTCCTGCTCCCATGTGCTCTCATAATGATTCTTGTGCTACCACCGAACATGCACCAGAGGAATAGACCATCCACGAAGGACCCAGTCCTGTCGATTCTCTCTCTCCACTGGTAACTTTGAAAACATCGCTTCATCTTTAATGTTCATCTCACCATAGCTAATGATGTGTGACAGATCATGCACATATCTCCTCTGCGGCGACACATAGAAAACATTATGTACCTGGTGCATCTATGGGGGAAGAGCTAGGTGGTACGCCACCTCACCAACTCTACTGAGAATCTGGAAAGGTCCCATGAACCTCAGACATAGAATTTCACCACTGGCAAATATCTACATACCTCACCAAGGTGGGAACCATAGGAAGACATGGTCACCCTCCTCAAACTTTAAGGGTCTCCGTCTTCTGTAAGTATATGAATTTTTCCGGCTCTGTGCAGTCTTCATCTACTCTGGTATGATATGTACCTTCTCAGTGGTATCTCAAACCAACTCTGGACTCGTAAGTTTTGACTCCCCTACATCCTTCCAGTATAGAGGTGATCTACATGGTCACCCATACAAGGCCTCAAACAGTGCCATGCTGATGGAGGAGTGATAGATGTTGTTGTATGAGAACTCCACCAAGGTTAATTGATCCTCCCAACTATGGAAAAAATCAAGGATGCAAGAACATAGCATGTCCTCAAGTGTCTATATGGTCCGCTCCATCTGACCATCAATCTGAGGGTAAAAGGTGGTGCTCAAGCGTAGGTGAGTTTCCAACACCTCCGGTAATCCCTTCCACAAAAGGGATGTAAAACAAGAATCATGATCTGAAATGATCATTGATGTAACCCTGTGAATCCGTATTATATATTGCACATAGAGGTATCCCAATCCCTCTACAGATTCATACTCTCGGATGGGTAGGAAGTGTTCTGACTTGGTGAGTCAGTCATTGATCACCCGGATGGAATCGTGGACCCTAGATGTACGTGGTATCCCTATAAAAAATTACATGATGATTCCATCCCAATTCCATTATGTAAACTCAAGTGGATGTGTTAAGCCTACTATATCCTGATGCTTAGCCTTTACTTTATGACAAGTGAGGCATCGTAAAACAAACTCTTCCAATGCTTTCTTAATCTATGGACACTGTTACTCACGTCGGAGGTCTTATTACATATTTCCAACACAAGTATGTACCGCTAAAAGGAATGTGTGGAACACCCTCAACACCTCCTATTGTAGCATCACTGGTACCATGGTGCATCCTCTAAAAAGGATGGCATGCTCCCCACCTTTATAAAATCCTTCATGAGCCTGTTCTAAATATATCTGAGCACGTTGGGTCTCGTAGTCAACGTCCACAAGCGGATCCTCCCTGACTCACGGAAAGAGTGGGGGAGTGACTGTCATAGACTAAAGGTAAGCTGCTCCATCACTGTCCTCGAAGGATAACTGCAATGCGGCTAGCTGCTCTATCACCTCACTTAGCAACTGTAAGCCAGACCTACTATTGTGTGCGTCTACCACCATGTTCCCCTTCCCAAGAGTGTGGACTATCTCAAAGTCATAATCCTAGAGGAATTCCATCGATCACCGACATTTTAGGTTTAGGTACTTCGGTGAGAAGATATACCTGAGATTCTTGTGATTATAGTAGACAGTAAACCGTTCACCCATCAAGTATTGCTTCCACAACTTCATGGAAGAAACCACTGCTGCTAACTCCAGGTCATGGGTAGTGTAGTTATTCTCATGTTGTCTCAACTTTCGTGAGCCATAGGTTATCACCGCTCGATCCTGCATCAAGACACATCCTATTCCAGTCCTTTTTGCGTCATAGTAGACTACATACCCAACTCCCTCCTCTGGTAGCCTCAATATGGGGGTACTCTGGAGTCTCCACCTCATCTCCAAGAAACTCTGTTGGCATCTCTCTATCCATAAGAAAGGTTTCCCCATATTTTTCAAATCTCATAAGGATCATGATACTCTAGAAAATTCAAGTATGAGTCTCTGGTAGTATCCAACCAATCCCAAAAAACTCTGCACCATGGTCACACTCCTGGGTGACTCCCAAGAAAGCATTGTCTCTATCTTGGATGGATCCACTGCAACTCCAGCCTCTGAGATAACATGTCCAAGAAAGTGGTCCTCCCATATCCCAAACTTTCACTTCGAGAGCTTTCCATAAAGTTGGTGCTCTTGAAGTGTATCCAGAACTATATGTAGATGAGTAGCTTGCTCCTCCTCCGACGCTGAGTACACCAAGATGCCTTCAATGAAGACTACCACAAAGTGATGAAGGTAAGGATGGAAGATCTTGTTCATGAGTCCCATGGACATTGATGAGGTGTTGGTCACGCCGAAAGGCATCACCAAGAACTCATAATTTCTATACCAGCATCTGATGTTTGTCTTTAGTAGATCCTCATCTTGTACCCTGAGCTGATGATTTCCTGATCTGATGTCTATCTTTGAAAACCACAAACCCCCTTCAGCTAATCAAAGAGATAATCAAACATTGGGATTGGAGATTTTTTCTTCACGGTCACCTACTTTAGGTGCCGATAGTCCATGCAAATCATCAAACTCTTGTCTTCCTTCTTGGTGAACAAAATCGGGGCTGCCCATGGAGAAACACTAGGCCTTATAATCCCCTTCCCTTAAAAGTCCTCCAGTTGTACCCTCAACTCAAGAAGATCTACAAGAGCCATCCAATATTCTAGTGTAGATATAGAAGTCGTCATGGGGTATAGGTCGATGTTGAAGTCTACCTCTCTATGAGGAGGTAGTCCCAGAACTTCCTCAGGTAAGACATCATCATACTGGTTCACCAATACAGGAGAGCTCGGACTCCTCTCATCAACTGCTTCGAGTGTAAGGCTAGCCAACTAATGAGTGATCAGTTGCACCCTCCTCCAAGAAAGTCCATCCTAAGATATAAATGTTCCCTTCTTTCTAATGAAGGAACACCAGGTTCCATCCTCACGGACACACCACACATTGCACCTAAAACAATCAATCTAAGCATGGACCGTGTATAACCATTCAATACCCAGTATGACGTCGTAAGGCCTTGATGATCCTACTAGGAGATCCCAGCTGAAGATCTCACCTCCTAGAGTAATATCACACTGTAGGAACCAATGTTTAATCATTGAATAGTCTCCCGTAGGAGTATATAATCATAAGGATCAAGAAAATGTATCTACTAGAATCTCCGAGATTCGAATGAGAGTCATGGAAATAAAAGAGCGACTGACACCTGTGTCTTTAACAACTGCAGGTAGGGTGGAGTATACACAAATTGTACCTAGAATCATCTCTAGAGCTCCACGGTCATAGGACTTAATTTCCTAAAGCTGAGATCTCCCATGTACACATACTCCTTGAGGTCGGGTTGGATGACCCGAAGGCAGTGGTGGTAGAACCTCAAATCACCGCCCACCGCCTGCTGCACAGTCAGATCCTCTGCCATGTCCTCCGCCCTACGGACCTCCTTGCTCAAATATCTACCTCTGCCATGCAGGTCCCTCAACCATATGCTAATTTTCGGTGCAGTGGGTCAGGTAGTTTTGAACCATGTGACCCTGCCCGCCGCACGAGTAGCACAGCCTACTCCTCTACTGACCTCCTATGTCCCGTGAGATCCACATTTCCAACCCTACATCCTGGGGTCATCCACCAGAAGGTCTGGCCTACTTGGGCCTCTGTGACATCTGTCTACTGCCTGCTGCAGATGAATCGGTCATGTGTCTTCTGGTGGTGTCCCTCATTGTCGGTGTCTGCTCAGCTAGGAAGCTCTCCAATAGAGGTGCTCGCTCTAGCACTCCTTCCTATGTCAGTATGTTTAGTGATATCATTGATGCTCAAATATCTTGTCGGAGACCCTTCTCAAAGGTCCAGGCCATGAGAAAAGGGTATCATACCATGTCGGTGGAGTAGCGGGAGAGTTCGGTAAATCTCATCGAGTACTGGGATATTGTTAGGTTTCCTTTTTGTAAGTGCAAGAGCTCCTGAATATGCATAGTGCGTAGAGTCTCTGGTACGAACTCTGCCTTGAAGAGGCTCTCGAAGTCCAACCAGGAGAGGGTCACCTCATCGTGCCTCTGGAGCGTCAAGTTCCACCATCTCCTTATTTTTCCTTGGAAGAGACTAACATCTAGGATCACTATCTGGTCTGCTGGTGTTCTGACTAGGCAGAAAACTCTAACCACAGCCTCCAGCCGATCCTCATCTACCTGTGGATCAGTGTCTCCTCAAAACCTCAGAGGCCTCTCCCACTGGAACTCATGAAGTACACTAAGTCAGTGTGTACTATGTGTTGGTGGGGATGGTGGAAACCACTACCATACATAAAGTGGTGCTGCTATTACACCACCCAAAGGCACCATCGTCATAATAGGTCCCTGCATAGAAGCCTCATCTCTCAGTGGGTTGTCATCACAAAATCTCTCTATAATCCTAGATGGTTGTCTATGTGGAGGCATTTTATAAAGAAAAAAATGAACCATGGTTAATAAGTTATACTTGGTGAGATGACTCAAAAGAGATCAAAAGAAAAAAATCAGAAACACATGCAATCAGTGTTTTTATGTACCGAGTCAGAAATCAGAATTCAGGGTCATTGTGTATGGATACATCTGCTGTCGTACTAACATTGGACTCACCGAACTGAAAACCGTACTCAAAACACTTAACACTATTACTCCATTTAAAATATAAAAGTCTTAGTTCATTAGTAGAACATCCTCCTCTAATACTACTTTGTCAGGACCCATCCCTTAGGGCCCACGTCGTGACTACCCCAAGCCCACCTTCCATAGGCCAGGGGATGGCGACTAGCACCAGAAAGGCACATCCCTAAAAAATGGGAAGGTATTACCTTTAAACCTACAAACACACAAACCAGGTACACAATAAGAGAAAACCATGTAGTATAAATACTGAAAGTAAATACTGTCAACTGAATCAAAATGGGCCAATATAAAAACGCAACTAAAAGAAAGTACAACAAAAAGGGAAAAACAACTCTTGAGATCATCCGCCAAGTATCCTACCTAAAGGGTAGGTACAGATCATCACGGCAGTACTCCACGTCAATCGATCACCTCCGCACTCCATCTAGTCCTCACTCCTATATCTCGGTCAAGGCTATCTACCATATATACAAGACACAACAAGGTGTGAGCGAATCCATTGCAGGGGTGAGTATAACAATACCCAGTAGGGACCCTGAGACCCCCAAAGGTCTCCCAAAATTTCCCAATGGAAATCCACAAAGCATGATCTCAATCCTAATGCACAGTTAAAAGACTCATCTCACAATTGGTATATAACTTAAAGAATATGAATAATAGTGATTAGTCATAAAGATAAATCATCTTATTATGTTGAGAAGTTCCACTGCTGAACTACAATGAAATTGTTCTCTTGTTGATCCACACAGGTTCGTCAGTCACTGATCCACACAGGGTCATAAGTCGTTGATCCACACAGGTTCATAAGTCATTGATCCATGAAGAGACACTCTAAGGCTGGTCCTTGTTAGGTCGTACTACTACTGATCCACACAGGGTTGTAAGTCATTTATCCACTCAGGTTCATGATTTGTTAATCTGCGACGTACCACTCTAAGGCTTGTCCTCATCAGGTCATGCTACTATTGATCCACATAGGGTCATAATTCACTAATCCACACAGGTTCATAAGTCACTGATTCACATGGGGTCTTAAGTCACTAATCCACAATGGTTCGTAAGTCACTGATGTCAATCCACAAAGGGGGTCACTCTCCACTTGAAATCCATCCACAGAATTCCCACACTTGGTGCACTTGAGTTCCATAGATTCTACTCCTCAAGAAACAAGTAGTAATTAAACTTATATTAAGTCTTACAAAGAAGTAACCTGAATAATCTCCATTACATAAGGGTTCCAACTCAACAGATGGTGCGTCAATCGAACACACGGTCTGTGAGTTATAGGCATTTTAGTAGCAAGGACCCAGTTGGATTCGAATCTGATCCAACCCGGCCGTACTCCAACATTCTCAAAACCCCAACTGGAGTATCTCAAAAGGATCTCCTCTTCCTAAGGGTCCCAACTTCATTGACGGTGCATCAATTGGACATCGAATTTGTGAGATATGCTTGATTTAGTGTAATGGGATTAGTTGGGTTTGGTAGGGGTCCGGCACGGCTAGACCATTGCACTTGTGGGTCCGTCCCGGCACTTGTGTCTGACCTGGTTTGCGGGTCTGGCCTAGCCGGTGGGTCTGGCCCAGCTCACGGGTCCAGCCTGGCCCACTTGGAAACCTGGCCCGCATGCGGGCAGATTCTCCCAAATGGCGGTGCCGATGGGGCCCTGCTCAATCTTCTGAAATGGCCAGCTGGAGCTGGCCATTTTGCTCCAACCGAGTGGCCTGAGCAGGCCACTCAACTCTCCCCTGAATGGACTTGGTTCATTTGGGTCTTCAACCAGTGGTTCCAGGCTGGCACCGCCCCTCCAGCTGACCGGTCCGGTGGACCGGTCTAGGGAGGGACCCGCAGATGTGGGTCAGCCACCGCCATGCCCAGAGCCACAACACCTCCACCGCAGCATGCTTCCACAGGGTGACTCCTATCTTCAATGCGTCAAGTGATTTCCTACAGCCCCCTATCCACTGTGGCGCCTACGGGAACCGGCACCATCTCGCTACCGCCAGTCGTTGGCACCACCGCACCAGCAGGGCTTCTGTGGGCCACCGGTGGTCTGATTTATTTCCTGTCTATGCCTAAGGACCTCCCAAGATTCCACATATATTGAACGACCATTGGTTTTTCCTTTCCTCCATGTTTCTTGGTCACCCATGAAGAATGCAACCAAAGAAAAATTGGTAGAGGTTCTGGGAATTGTTTGGTTCGTCACGCGCCCTCCGCGTTAGCATTATAACATGGGAAGAATTCAGACATCCTCAAGAAGAGATAAATTATAAAACTCTATGAGTAAAACAAAACCCCTAACTTGAACATGTTGGATTCCACTGATGATCCAGGAGGATAATCCGTTGTTTGAAGATGTCCGTTAACATTCATCTTCACTCGTCGATGTCCAGTTCGAATCCTCAATGACGTCGTCGAATCTCTCTTCTTCATTAGAGGAAAACATCATCGGCACTTTGTCAGAGCTTCCTCTCCTAGATCTCCCAAAACCCATGCTAAAGGTTTTATTAAATAAAATAAAATGAACCACCTATGATGCATTCATTAATGTGGTCAATTAATGAACCGTAATTAATGTTCCATTAATCTTAAAAGTGTCATGGTTACGCAACCAAAGGATCATGTCAATAAAGGGATCTCAATCACAGCTTGACATTATGCTACGGTCCCTCCACCATTGCTCAATGGTTGAAAAAATAATAAAATTACTTCTTTAGTTATTTTATTATTTTTTTCCAAAATTCCCAAAAATATCTTTTTCATCTAACTTTTGATGAACAAAGTTAAGCTTCACCTAAGTTAATCTTAGCTCTGTGAATTCAAAGGTGCACTTGGATTTCAATTTTGATCACCGGTTCAAAATCAAGAAATCCATGCCCGTACGTTTACTGAACATACCTTAAAAAAAGTTCAAAATTTTGTTCTGCGATCTCCGAACCTCAAAATCACATGTCTTCAATTTTTTTAGTCTCGTAATAATTCCATTTAATTTAAAAAATATGGAATTTATGGGTATTTACATCTTTAGAAAGAATGCCAATAAATTTCTCAAAATCAAATTAACATTGATCCCCAATATATCATAATTTAGATCATGGTTGTCATATATTAGACATGTGAATAACTACATCATGTATTCTCTTGAAACATGATAATGACCATAATTACCATAGAAACACAAAGAAAACAAGAATTCTTCCTCATTCATTGAATAAGACCACAAATATTTGAATATGTTCCGTAGATCGAATAATTCTGTAAACTCCATCAATGATATCATAAACTACATTGTCCTCAAATCCTTAGTATATTTACAAGGTACATCATACTATCTAATTTACACTATTATTATCCAACATATATTTATCCAAACAAAACACCATTTTCTGAACATTGGGAACATATTATGGGTTACGTTCCCTTAATAAGGTGTTTTTCATAAAATATAATATTTCTATCAAATCATTTTTATAGGTCATTTTTACCATTCAATGTACTCTTTAAAATCCATAACGAAAAAAATTTACTCAAAAATCATTATATATTTTATAATTTTTATAACATTATATTTGGATTATAAAACATAAATACTTAATTGATCCCACTTATTTCTTAAACAATTGAATAAGCTTCCTCATCTTATTACATAATACCCATTACATAAAATACCAAATATGAATCGTGTCTTAAAATCTAAAAAACTAAATTTAATCATGATTATAAAAAATACTATTAGATTATCACATACCATTCATATGTTGTCTATGGCATCTTCATCATTTTTATAAAAATAATTACTCAAAAAACGATGTTGATTCTCTTAACAATATTTCCTCTTATAACATCAATATGTATGATCCCTATACTTTAAAAACATTTTACATTATCATTTAACAATATATTAGGGTGGCATGTATTACCAATAACAAAAATCTTCATTTTTCCTAGATAATTACTTACTTTCTAGCATTCTTCATCACACTTAAGACATATTCTCATTCCTTTACCAAGATTCTTGTACATTTTCCTTTACATTAAATCATCCTTTGATTTATACTTATAGGTATCCCTAGATATATCCATATAAATATACATAGGTGTCCCACTAAATTCTTCACATCATAGTTTCTAAAGGTTGAAAAAACCTTTACTTTTATACCATCTACCATGACCCATGCTGAACATACATGGATATTACATCATTATTGATGAATACAAAGCACATTAAAAATGTTCAAGACCATGTACCATAATAGTTAAGTGTCTTTAGAGAATTGGAACAAAATATTCTAACTTTTTTATAGGTATTCAATGTTCCCCATGAATATCATCCCTTTTAGTACTCTTTGTAGGCATATCCTACCTAAATATTTCTTCATAACTTGGGGAAAGAAACATGTGAAAGGGTGAGACCGGATTCTTAATAAGGGTAATCATAGGAAATTTCAATCTATGATAATATTTAATAATATGATAATAATAAGGGTATGTGATCATTAATGTGATTTTCAAAGGTAATATCATACCTTTCATAGATTATAAACATAATTAATATCATAAATATTGGTAGCTCATAAGGTATGAATTGAAAGCCTGATAAATCCTTATAAATCAATCATGAACCATGGTATCCTGCAATATTATTGTGGAACCATCATAAATATATAAAACCATTTCATGTGTCATAGTTAAATACCAAGATCATATACATACTAGATCTTGACACTCAAATTTACCATAATTGATCAGGGTTCACTGATTTCCCATTGTGGATCAGCACACACCTATTTCCTATTGTGGATCTGGACACATGTGTATCCCACTATGGATCAGGAGACACATTTTTCAATTTCTAATCAAGACCATTGGCTCTATTCCCATTTTATATCATGAAATATAAATCTTTACCCAATGAATTGGAGGGGAGATAGGTCCCATCTATCACAAAATAATCATATATATGTGTGCCATATGAGAATAAAACATTCACCATATCATAACACATGAAATACAATGGGTATCATAAACATGTCATTATATCATAAACATTGTAAAATAGATATGGTTCATAATCATTAAATAACCAGTGAAAAGAATCAGGTTTTATAAGAATTTTATCATGGAATAACATATAGAAGTGAAACAACTATCATAAACATATTGTAATCAACAAATTATACATTTTGAGAAAGAATATTAATGGTATTAATGGACTATATCCCTATGAATGAATGGGAGACACCAATAGATTCCATATTATATGTAAAATAATTTTTAATGGTCTTTTAAAAGCAGTTCTCAAGGGAAAAAATTTAAGCTTTGAGAAATGATTTTGTAAACATAAAACATTTTGGAAATAATTTTCTTTGAGAATATCTTTGAAAATATATAACGAAAGATTTCAAAACTATTTTAAAATATTTTACAAAACATAACACAATTATAAAATACCTTTTACTTTAATATGGGATTATAATAACATTTAAAAAATTATTTTTTTTGGAAAACATGGTTTTTGAATAAAACAGATTTCCAACCAAAGAGAGAAATGAAGTCATGCTTTCTTTAAAACATTTTCCTAATTATCTTAAGTAAAAAATAGTTAAAATGGTATAATTACATGGGGATATCATTAATAACCACAGTAAATAAATTTCATGAGAATTCATTATAGATGGATCAGAATATTTCATTAATTGAAGCATAATCATAAACAATCTTGATAAACGATGATATTGAAGCAATAAAACATTACCACTTTGGTAAATTTAAACTAAAATCCCCATGAAAGAGTAGCATTAAATTAATAATAAAATATCATGAAAAATAATAATATTCATTATTTATATCATCAAAGTTAAGTATATACACCTCTTAAAATAATGTAGTTTTATAACATAACTTGTGTCTTAAAAAAGGAAAATTGAATCAAAATTACCTTACCGATTTGGAAACTTTTGAACTTTCATCTCCATGAAAGAGAGACAATAAAAAAGATATTTAAGTACCTAAAAATTTATTTATAGGTATCATATAATAAATTCCGAGCTATTATGTACACTACATAAAAGAAATGAGTGGTGAATATGTATAAGTATCACAGAAATAAAAGTGAGACTATAAAGCCGCCTACTACTTCAGTAATGTTTGAATCATGATACCTGTGATAAAATAACATAAATTAAACATTTAATATGAAAAAATAAATTATATTCATTATATAAAATTTCATATATAATTATATTCACCACATAAATAAAAAGAGTGGTAAATATGAAATGTATCTCAAAGATAGAAAAGGTGAGATAAATTCCCTTACCACATGAGTAACTTTTGAGTCATGAGATATATGAAAGAATAACATCATTTGAAACATTTAATGTCATGAATTTAATGAAACTAAGGATATAAATTTTCATAGGTAAGTACATACACTACAAATAAAATAAGTGGTGATATAACATATATCTCTCAAAAATAAAAGATAGATGACAAATATCTTACCTTATGTATTGGATTTATTTGTTAAAATTAAAGTCTCTTATATTATAAATAAATGTTTATTATAAATATAAAAAAATTAATATTATTTAATATAATAATATATATTATTTTATTATAACATTATATTACCCGTTCCTAAACAATTTGATGTTAAAGTAACATTTTTAGTAATAACGGATTGTTTTTCATATATGTTTTGACTTGTTATTATCGAACCTCTTAAAAAGATCGACAATTTCATACATGTAGAATTTAAAAAATCATATAAATATCATATATATTCATTATATTAGTATTTATAATAATCTATAAAATAAATAAATATGAAATTAAATACACAGTTCCTAGAGACGGTAGGTCGTACGTATGCAGTAATGTTGTTTAATTTTTGTTGTCATATTTTTAAGGAATGAAAAGTAAATTACATATGTATATATATATATATTAATATTAATATATAATTATAATGTTATATATATGTCATATTTTTATTTAAACCATCCTCAATACATTTTTGTTAAATCATGAACGAATCACATCTCTTTGAATAAGTAGTAGTTCACAAGTCCACAAACAAAGTTATCGTATTCCCATAAAATGGAAATCAAGAAGGTATGTGTTACAAAATAATTATATAAGAATAAAAATATCATAGATATAATATATATGATATAAAAATAGTAATTACATCATTATTCCCAGCCATCATAGATGGTAATAGAAGAATGACTGATATCGGTTCATGAGGCGATAGTCCACCATACACACGAACGATGATTTCATATACAATTTGAAGGAATTATTGAAGACGTGGATCATAAACTTAACATAACAACATATTATTATATTTTGGATACTAAATTTGTTAAATAATCATGATATAATAATAATTTAATGGTTAGAGAAAGAAATAAAAAATGTTTTAGTTGGAGACCGTTACTTCTTCATAGGGAAATTCCTTTTGGTTTGAACCAAAGGACCACCTTAGTTTGATTTCATCCCAATGT
Organism: Viscum album; assembly: GCA_963277665.1. Lineage (NCBI taxonomy): Eukaryota > Viridiplantae > Streptophyta > Magnoliopsida > Santalales > Viscaceae > Viscum > Viscum album. The sequence goes on along the minus strand of OY728158.1, from coordinate 1,190,028,261 downwards.
TAGGAATCTAGGATGAGATTTTGGATTCTAGAATAATATTTTTTTAGGGTTTTTCTTGATAAAAATGGATTGATGTGTGTGAATAAGTGGTTGGGGTGACTTCTCTTTTATAGTGGGGGAGGAGTGGAATTCTTATAAATACAAAAAATTTAACAATATTGAGGGGACTCACTTAAATATGTTTGCTCCAATAATGATCAATTTTTTGTATAATAGTGGAAACTTTCTAAATATGTTCATAAAATTTATTTTTTACACATTTTATTTCATTTTTTCTCTTATGAGTAATGTTTAACCACTAAGTAAACCTATTTTTCTCTTAATGATTATTACTTATTTTAATTGCTTTCAATAATATTTTCAAAAAAAAACTATGTTGAAAATGATAAAAATATAAATTTTAATGATTCCAAATATGGAATAATTTTTTTAATTCAAATAATATTAGTATCTTAATTTAATTCAAAAATAATCACGTATAAGGGATGTAACAACGTGTTTTAAAGTAAAAAAGATCAAAATTAAAAAAACAATTATATCCAATTTCAATGTTAAAATTATTATAATGATTTAAATTGTTTTTAATGAATTATAATTTACCTAATTATAATTTCCAACTAATTTGAAAAAAGAATAACTATATAAATAAATCAGATGAGAATGTAGTTTTCAATTAAAATTCAATGCTTTTAAATATTTATGAAAAACTCAATCTTCTCAAAAAAGTACCACAAAGTCACCCAAAGTTAATTATTATATTAATATTTCAAAAATTAAGTTTATTTTGTAAAATAAGCATAAAATTATAAAAAAATAATTTTAAAACAATTCTTACATTAAAAGGAGGTAAAACTACCTCTTAGAATAATTCATCATTTTATACCTAAATCAAAATTTGTTCACATGTATATATATATAAAATATTGCATGAATGTTAAAAAATTATTTGAATTTAAAATATATAAATTTTATTTATGTCTGTAACTGATGTTTATTAATTTAATTTATTAAGATAATATGACTTTGGGCATAAAAATAATTTTTCAATAAAAACATATACTTTATATTCAAGTGGTTTCAATTTTCATTTCAAATTAATTAATTAAAAAAATAAATTTTATAAACATTTATAAACCATATTTTCATAATTTTGTTAATATAATTCATATCTTATATTCAAAAAGATAGGTGATAACTATAACAATATTTTAAAAATATTATTATTGTTCCATAAAACTCAGTCTTCAGTGTATCTCAAGCTATCAAAGTAAATATACATTTTGTGTGACACAATGCAAGCATAGTATGGCATGTACTGAATTCTAATATTAGTGTTTTTGGTAGTGTAATCTAATCATGTTGTTGTGCATAAAGAAATATTAACATGTGGTATCATGTAATACAATCCATCAAATAATTTTAATTTATTAGAAAAAAGTAATTCATAAAAACTCACGGTGTTATAGTATTGTGGTCCAATATAAGTTAGTCCTATGAGATAATTAGAAATTCATTGGTTGATGTCTTATATTTTTGCGTGAAAAGAATCATCATCCACTTAAAACTATTTGTAGAAGGAGTTCTGTTTGGGGTTCCTTTCTCAAATGATGAGGTAATAAAAGTGGTAAGAGTTACTCTCTATCTATTTAGGGATTATGGTCATGAAATATCTAAGGATTACTTTTTAAGTCCTAAATTTTCCTCTAATTAATTTACTGATAAAGAGTTCATAGTAGAGTACATTAAGTGGGTTTGTTTCTAGCTATCAAATATTTTGTCACTCTATTTACATTAACTATATACATGGAGGTATGTAACAAGTCTAATGTTATTGAGAAAATGTATCAAAAGGGATTATTTACATGAGAAATAGGTTATAAGGGTATCTTAATGAGTGGATATGTATGAATAGGATTGCTAAGTTTACGGAATTTGAGGTTCTAATTTGTCAGGAGTCAGTTAGGAAAGTATTTTTTAGGGTTTTTTGGTTATAAATTCCCCATCAACAACAGATTCCTTGAAGGAAGTTACAGAAGCATGGGTCACTAGTGTATCTTCATCTCTATGATATCCATAAACCTCAATTACCCATAAAGAAGGGAAACATCAAATGAATTCGTCATTAGAGTGGAATAGGAGTAGGGCATGGAAAGTTTCATGCCTTTTGATTTGTAGTTCCATAAGGGCCAAAGATCTATTGAGGTATGATTTTTATTTATCCTATAGCAATATATAATTTTCTCTATTTATTAGAATCATAATCTTTCGTATCTCCCACTTAATTCCATGTTATGGAACTAAAGGAAGTGAGTATTCTAGTTCCCCTGGTGTTGGAAAACCCTAGCTAGAGGTCAATCAAGATTGTTTGATGTGTGATAGGGTTGTGAATAGGTTCTAAGGAATCATTAATCATTTGTGGATATTATCCTATTATAAATGATATTATTCAATGTATTCCATGTAATGGATTGGTTGTGTTATATAATCATGATTAAATATTTCTTATTTCATAGTATTTAATTTTATAGTGTGTATAGATATTATGTGGTTTTTTTTCACATGTGGTAAAATTAAATCATCAATTAGATTTCAAAGTTGGTGATGTCATAGCTATAATCATTGATAATTTATTTATCATGGGGATAATAAGCATAATTTCCTATGGTTATTGAGGATAATTGGGATATTTTTCAATGGGATATTGTGACCCTACACCCTCGATTTGAAAGTGAGTCTAAGAAAACATTATAATTAAGAGATTAATCAATTTTCAAGGATCCACATTAGATGAAACTTTCTAAGTTATGGGAGTTTGTAATCCTAGTAAATCATATAATTTAGAATGGATTATTTTTACTATGTGTATCTCCTTGGGGTATTTTGGTATTTCATTCCAATAATAAAGATAGTGGTTTCTTGTTGTGCTTTGACTATTAATGAGTAAACAAAGTGATAATGAATAATTGACATGCACTTCCAAAAAAAGTACTTATTTGGTTAGTTGTATGGAGAGAGAAAATAAACAATGTTCGAGTACTTGTTTGGGTATCTTTAGATATAGTTTATGAATGATGGAATTCAATATACCTATTTTCTATGTCATTATGGACACATAAGATTTGTGTTCATATAATTCAATGTCAAAAAAATAGCCACTATATTCATGGGACTCATGGACTGTATATTCCATGACTTCTTAGGGTATTTCATGTCTATGTTCATCGATCACATCATGATTTTCTCAAAATCTGAGGAGGATCACGTGGATCATCTAAGAACAGTCTTTTAGAATCATTGATGCCACCTAATCCAGGTTATTTTGTCCAAGAGTAGATATTGGATATAGGAGGTACTCATCCTTAGGAATGTTTTGTATAATTGAGTAGTTGTATCAGATCCTTAAATGTATGAGGATATTATTTCATGGATTCCACACATGAATGAGGAAGTGGTCCATAACATCCTGTATTTGTGGTGTTATTATTAGTTTATCATTTCTAACTTATATTGAGCTACATCCTTATATACATATAGGACTAAGAAGGACCAATATTTCTTATGGATTTACTTATGCCAAAAATATTTCATCTACCTAAAGGATAGGTTGAATATTTATCACATTATATTTCTTCTAAAGTAATTAGTGGTGTTTATAGCCTTTTTTTATACTTCCCATCAGAGTTAGGGAAGTTTTTTTGATGAAGTGGGTTGGAAATCTCATATGGGACAGGGTTTTTATGTCCTTATAAGTGTTACTATTCCACCCATGACCTTATCTTAGAAAAAAAATTATTATCTAAATTTGTGGAGACATTACCTCATTAGGAGGCACTTTGTTATTTTCATGCACAATAAGGGAATAAGGTGTGAAATCTATTAACGGGTCCATAACCTATGTTAGTAGAGGTCGATGCATTATCTCTGAGACTACATCATTGAGGTATCTCTCTCCCTAAGGAAAGTGTGGTTACTACCATGTTGAGTTTAAATCTATAGGATGATATTGTTTTGGTTTCTGAGGATGTTCAAATTTTAATACAGTAGTTGGTGGAAAAACAATTAGTGAAGAGGAGGTTGACAATAGTGGATTTCTATACTATATGGTTCTATAATCCTTCTTATCATGGTAGGTGGGGGTTTAATGGGGAAACTCATAGGTGTAGGTGATGTGAGACCATGTTACTCACAATGATGCCTTAGAGGGATGGTTGAAGGAAGAGAAAAAATTGATAGACTTCTAGGAGATATTTTTCTTTTATTCGATAATTTCACATATGGTTCTTCATGAGTTTTAGGGGTCACAATTAATTGTACATATGGGTGAATCCGTGTTATATCACACTGGGAAGGGGCAGGTTTGGTGGCTTATGATGAAGAGAATGGTAGATGGGTTTTTATAGCAATTCCCGAATGACCACTAAGAGAAGATGGTGCATTGAGTTCTAAAAAAATTTATAGTCATTGGATGTTAATTAATAGAAATATGATTATATATCATAATATTTTGTCTCTATTTTTTCATTTTATCATAGAGGTTAAGATGAAATTTGGGTGATCAGGGACCAGATGATGAAATTAGCTTATTTCATAGTGATCAATATATTTGATTCCATAGATTATCTAGTGAGGTGTTATTTTAATATGGTATGGTGGATATATGTGGAAATAAAGAAAAATTATCTATTATAGGCCACCGCATTATTTTGCATGAGTATGGGGAGGCCTTCATCATGATTTCATCTCTCAGTTATTACTTATCAAGACTTTCGACCCAAAATTGGATGGGTAAATACAACAAACTCTCAATGAATTTGATGATATATTATAGCCATGTATATTGGATAATTTTGGATCCTAGTTGATGCATTTGGAATTATTAGACTTGGGTTATAGTGAAATCAATCAATCTTCCATCAACATGGATCCTTTAGAGGATTTTTACATGTGACCTTGTCAATCCCTATTATGTTGAATTGATATTAGTGAGACAAATTTATATATACCATATATAGTTTATATTATAACTAATAAGGTCCATGGGGTGTCCTAAGAATAAAATAAATACATATTCCATCATTTTATAAACATAATACATACCATAATAATTCGTACCATAGAACTGTAAAGGATTAGTTTCCTCAAATACTAGATAATTAATCCAATTATTTCATGAAATATCTTCAAAATCACAGATAATGATCTTCTCAATTGATACCTTTATAAACTTATCATATATAGTTCCTTTCTTAAAAAAATTGGGTAAATGACAAAAAATAATGATAGATCATAGATTCCTACTAAAGGTAAGCATTAGATTTAATATAAAAAGATCAAAAGTGAGGATAAAATATTAAGAAGGGTATGAGAAAATAATTGTTCCTTTAAAAAATAATACTCAAGAAGTTGTAGATCATAATTGTTAAGTTATGTAATAAGTATTAATCATAATAAATTTCATGGGTCATAAGATTGAATAATTAATAATAATCATTCATGGTCATGGATGTAATAAATAATCATACAAAATATGTTTGTGTAAGACACATTGTTATAAACAATAATTTCCTTTATCAATGATAACTAACATGACCATCAAAACATAGCGGACTGTCTACCATACTTGATTAGGTTCACCCTCATTCATATAAACATATTGTAAAGAGTCCTATCATGGATTTAGTTCACTCAAAATTCCATTTCCTATTATACCATGAGATATAAAACTTTAACCAATGAATTTAAGGACTATAAAATTCCATTACCACCCATTACATAATGAAAACTATATATATATATATATTTACTCCATAATATCATGAAACATTAATCATTTCACCATATCTTAATTAACCCATGGGAACAATATTGGTTTCAAGGAAACATATTCTAAACATCATTATCATAAACCATCTAGATAAAGTGAGTGAATAGTGTCATATGGGAATATCTACACTTAGTCATAATAACTGTTAAATTTTTTTAACATGGATTAAAAATACTTTTAAAAAATAAATAGAAATATGTATTAAAAAACAAGAATAAATATCATGGTTTTAATTATTTTTTAAATTAAACTAAGAAACCCTCGAAAAATTGGAATTGATTTTCTTTGAAAACCAATGAGTTTTTATAAATAAATATATGTGATGATATAATGACATAATGACTGGAAAATACAGTCTGTCACAGGTTTTAAAAAAATTCTTTTAACACTTTTAAAAATAATGAAGAAAATTATGATTTCATAAAGATATAAGAAAATTTTTGTATAAAATTTGAAAAAAGGTTTAATATAATCAAAAAATAAGTTTTAATTCATTTGAAATTATATCATAACATACAAGTAACAAATTTAAAGATCATGGATATAGAAAATAATGGTTTTTGACCAAAAAAGATAAATATGCCCCCCTTTTCATAAAGAACTTTATTCAATCATTTAGAGTACTAAAGTGGGGAAAAATGAAATAAATACTTGAAAATAAAATAAATAAGCATAATAGAAAAAATATTTTAGGACTAAGATAAAATGAACTTATAATTTCCTTAATGATAATTGAAACATAAACAACCCTTATAAAAAGTGAAATTCAAATAGATACCTTTTCCTAAAGTCACAATAGGATATATACACTCTAACTTGATATATAATAATTTTATATTTATTTTATATATTTTTAGTAATGATATAAATAGTTATCATAAAATATATAATTCCCTTCTAATTTTCAATTGACCATTTATTATTAATTATTCATCAAAATCAGTAAGTGTGTGTCAGTGGTTACATTGTCCATGCATGTTTCAGTTCAGAGATGCATATACATTAACATTTTTCATGGATTTACCCTAAAAATTATCAATCACATCATAATTAGCATATTCATTCATCAAATGCATATTTATAAATATCTGTGTAGGGTAGTTATAAAAATCAGATACATCAATCCATGGATGAGGTCATCTGCAAAAAAAACATGAGAAATTTATACATTTTTTCAATGGATGAATAGAAAAAAAATTTAATAATAATTTATTATTACAAATTCAAAATATTGTTATTAATATCACTTTTATTCAATAAATCTATCTATACAACCATCCATTTGCGGTTTTTCTAAAAAATTAAATACAACTCTTCTATGATGTTGTAGTCTGCATGTATGTATGAACAATGTTTTCCTTTTTCATTACATGGAAATGAAGAAGTTATTTACTACTACATCTATATGATAAAAAATTCATTAAAACAATTATACTGATTTAATTTTTCTAAATTAGTTATATAATTTTTGTAAATTATTTATAATGATGGAAAATTGAAAAAATCTAGTTAGAACTAGTACATCCTTCTTGGATAAAATAACTTGATAACCACCTTAAGGATCTATATATTAATTTTTTAAGAATTATAAAACTTGTCGGACATGAATACATCTTTTAGTATAAAAAATGATTTTATTTTTCTCATTTCCCACCCAGTTATAACCATTATATGGGCATTAATTTATTTTATTGACTAAATTATCTACAAATGTATTTAAAATCATTCATCAATAGTGATTTATTTAATTTATTAAGATGAGAATACATTACAAAAATGGTTTTTTGAAAAATATCTCTATTTACATTTAAATAATATACTTTTTTAAATAATAATTTTATAATTGATGTGTTAATGATAATTAATTTTTATAATTTTATAAATACTAAATTTCAAAAAGTTTAATAATCTATATGATTTATAATTTTTGTTAATAAAAAATATATATTGAAATGATGTATGTAAAAAAATATTTTTATTTAATGAAAAATTATTAGAATAATACTCCTAATCATTACTAAACAATTTCATAGATGACCTTAATTAATATAATTAATTATTACCACAATTATATCAATAGATAATAATTATATTATTAATTAAAAGAAGTAAATTTAATAAAAAATCATAACTAAACAAAATAGTTGAAAACAATGTCTTTATAATCAATTTTAATTTCTTAAGTGAATTTAAAAACGTCAATTATTTATCAATTTCATTTCAGTATCAATTAATTTTTTAAATTTTGTGTTGTGTAATATAATTATTGTTATATTTTCGGTGTTTTGTGCATTATAAGTTATCAAAAAAATAAAATTAATTTTAAAAAATATATATTTTAAAATCATAGGTACTTATATTTTACCCATTTCAATACATTTTTCCATTAAAATTTCATTAGTATGGTGAAAAGATGAATATACGTATGCCTCATTAAATGATTTTTTCCCACATAGATTCATAAAATTTACTATTTCTCCATATTACTATTACAAGGTGAGTGGTCTAGTTTTGAAAATAAAATACCTATATTCTAAAATCTATAATGATTATTTAATATAAGAAATATCAATATATCATGGTATAACCTATGAGTTTAGTACATGTGAAGGATCTATTATGTACTTCCTCAAAATAGATACGTGAAACACTTCTTGAACATTGGAAGGATTCAGCCTTGATATGATCAAGAATTTCAAGTGGACTAATATATCTGTTACTCAACATACCCTTATTTATGATTGTCATATATTTCTTCCATGAATATATATAAAGGTATTCATTATAAAAAAATCAAACTATATATCCCATTAATTATTTTCAGAAAAAACAATTTATTGACTCTTCACTCCCTTAATGTGTTACTGGATGGATCTTACATTTTCTTCCATTTCATATGCTAGCTCAAGTCCCATTAGCTTACCTAATCTAATTCATCCCAAAATGCTTGATTTATAGACTTCTTAACATAAATCGATTGATAAGGATCCATATGAATTCATGAGATAATGATACTACTTTTAGAAAATTCAACTAGTGGAGGGTATTATTACCAACCACCTTTGAAATCTGTAGATATTGATCTCTGTATATCATCTATGAATTGAATGATCAAGTCATACTAACCATCATTATGAGAATCATATGTAGTGATGAAGTTCAACTACATATTTAATTATTTCTGAAAAAATCAATAGTACAATGAGTTAAATATCATATCATGATAAAATAAAATTGTGTGTGGTAATATATTCAATTATATTACTCAAATATGTATATCAAAGAATGTTTTCTAGGTGAAAAATATTATCTGATAGAAATTAAATGAATTAACTTCATAAGGAGATTGACTATAACCCAAATGGAGTTATTGATATTTATATGTCTTGGGGTTTCCTATGATGAAATATATGGTGAAATTTTTCCATTTTCATATAGGTATTGGTATTGGTTGCATCATCCCCCTAGACTTTTAATATTCATCCTTAAATTTTTGACATACTAAGCATTGATGAAGATACACCACAATATATGTCTTCATGTTTTCCCACAAAAAAATTATTCTTGATATCTCTATATATCTTTACGTATCCAAGATTTATAGAAAATGAAGATCTATATGCTTCATCAAATATTTCCTTATTCAATTTAAGTATTGAAGGAATACATATATGGTTTCTGAATCTTACCATCCCATAATTTTGAACATTTAACTCTACAACAATCCTTACCATCTTCTTTGACTGAAAATCCTCTTTTTTCATTACATTAATCATTAATTGAATATATGTAGGGACATTCACTTTGAAAATATTTGATTTATCCAATTGCATTGTGATTTCAAGGTCCATTTTCTATAAATAAAAAATTATTTTATCTTTTTCAATCCTCATCATAGAAAATATACCAATCTCATTCCGGTTTTGGGAATTTACCCGTGTTAATCTTCCTAGGTTAGTAATGTATTGAGCAGTCATAATCTATAATATATTCTAAGCATATACCTTGATGAATATTCAAATATATCCATGTAAAAATATAATTGAATATTTTATGATCATTATATATATCACATTTTCTATATAGTAATAATAAATGAATATTTACATTACAAAATTTTCCTCTACTGGGTCCAAATCATATGTTAGGTAATCTCTCTCATGAACATTCAATTTGAGTGAGAAATATGCTACTACCATTTCATTTTGTTAAAGAAATCATCCATTTCCATTATTTTATATGTCACTAAATATAAAAAACCCTTTTTCCACTACACGGTATTATGGGAATAGGTTCACTGACCAAAATTCTCTTCTGTTACATGATATTTTCATCACATTCGTATGTCCATAGGTTCTTTTGTCCCTTATGAGTCAACATGGGCAGTGGATTTGATATTCATGAAAATATTCTCATAAATAGTTTATAATATCCAGTCAATTATATAAAACTACATATCATAGATGTTTTGGTCGGTCTAGACCATGGTTGAATAATGTTCATCTTTGAAATATCCATAGATATACTCTCTACTGTAATTATATAACCAACGAATGTGACATTATTTTTTCATAATTAACATTTTACAATTTTTTGAAATAGTTTATGCTTTCTCAAGATCATTATAAAATTCCTTAAATGATATTCTTTCACATCCTTACTCTTGGAATATATAATAATTCCATCCATAAATATTATTATAAACTGGAGAAGGTAATCTATAAAGACTATAATCATTAGATAAACAAATATATAAGGGGAATTGTGTAGTCCAATTGGAATCACTATAAATTCATGGTTTCAATACCTCATATGAAAGGATATCTTGGGTTTATCCTCCCATTTTAACTTTATTGATGATATCCATATTGATGTTCAATATTTTAAAAGCATTGATCTCCAAATAGTTTCTTGAAAATTCATCAATACGAGGTAGTTGATATTTTTTTATAGATCATGATCTTATTATGTTACCAATAATCAATAAAATAAGGCATTAAACCAACATTAATCTTACAAAAAAGAACCATTATATGCCACGGTGGCACATAATGGCATATGAATAACATTTCCATGTTATCCTAGCGTTTTTTTCTTCAATTCATATTACTCGAGTGGGGAAATTTTATTAGAAGTTATTGATATTTGTCTAGAATGAGTTATGAGTTATATTTAAATCACAACAGCACTATTTAGGGGAATATTATGTAACTCTTTATGAAATATATCAATAATTCCAACACAATTATAGTAACATCAATATTGAGTTTCAAACAACCCATTTGTTCTATATATAAATCATTAGTGCATATTAAAAGAAATATAATTTATATAATTCCCATTGAAAATTCATATTCATCATCACAATAATAGAAAATGTTTGATTCATTTTGTTTATCAAATGTGACTTCCCATTGTTAGTAATTTATATGGGATCTGCATAGAGAGATCTAATAAATGGTAAAACTTACATCAAATCTGAATGTATGTAGAATAATTATATTTTTTGGAAGCACATTCAGACAATATTATATATGGGATGGGTTATACACCTGAGATAAAACTATCATACCATTAGTATTTTTCATTAATAATTTTAAATATACCCATTGAGGTGATCATTTTAATCTCATAAGAAATTCATCAAATATAAATGTGGTGGTATAACCATTTAAAAATATAACATTAGAGTCTATCAATTCATAAAAAGTGAACCTTTGGCCACTTTTTTAGAATCTCATAATTTTCTTACATCAAAATTGTAAGTGTGACTATTAATCCACATTTTCCATAGTATGTAATCATAATGAAAACCCATCTTAAGATTTCCAAAATTATAACAACTAATTTCAATCCATAACATTAAAGTTTTAAAACTATTTTTTACATGGTCAATTATTATTCTTGTTTCTATCCTAAATATATTCAAATCCATAATAATAGTTAATAAAGAGAATGTGAATTTTCCAAAGCATATACCTTGTAGTGTCTGATTAGGTGTACAGTTTGGCTTCATTATCATGCATAGAAAGAATATGGAGTTAATATCCTACTAGCCTTTTTAGGTTTAATACCCTTAGGTGCATATGAAGATGTGATTGTATCTGATTTCTTGAATCCATACTCATATTTCATTTCCAAGAAACAAAAAACTCTATATATTACCAAACATTTAGTATAATTCATATATTTATACTTATATCACGAGTTATCACTAATTTTTATAATCATAATCCCCAAAAATAAATAAATCATACTTTGATACAAAATGAGGAGACATGAGCATAACATATATACTATTCCATTATTTTTGGAGAAATCCATTACAACTCACAATAATCTATTCTACAGACACTCATAGGATTATTTTCATATGAGATTAAATACATAATAATATTATTTCATGAATGATGAAAAAAAAAATCCCATGATATTCTTCACACATATTAACTTTCTTGACATATTCTACATAATACCATTTTTTCATAACCTTGGGAAACTAAAATATAAGAAATGGTGATCTTAGTTTCTTAGTATGTGTAAACATGAGAGATAACAATAGAAGATTATATGTGAGAATAAGATAAACATAATTGTTTTATAATGTGATCATAACATATAAAAATCATACCCTATAATTCATTTACCATAAATCACATTTAATTTATTAAGGCTATTTCATGATAAAAGACATGAGTGATAAGAGTGAAAAATCAAAAAAATCATTAACCATGAGGTCATATCCTAAGATAAATACCCATATTTTATTATATATATTCCTTAAATAACATAATAATTTTTAAGTGTAATGACTAAGACCATTATAATATAGTGGATTGAGTCCACCATAGGAGATGGGGTATACTTTACATTCCCAAAAACATAGTGCACAAAGTTTCATTGTTGATATATTTTACCCATAAACCACATTCATACATTCTAATGAAATATCAAATATTATAAAATTTATTTTTGGACTATGTAAAATGAAATATATAAAAAAATATAAAACTATATAATAACATTCATTGTATAATATGGATAAGGAGGAGAAATATCTCATATAAAAAAGGGAAATAATATTGACCTTTCTAAAAAATAGACGTTTTGTATTTTTGAGTAGTAAAGTGTGATTAAATGGAAATTATACATGAAAGCACTATAATTAAATAGTGTATAAAAAATTATTTAAATTTTAATTTAATTATAAAACCAAATTACCCTATTGGAAATTAAAACATAAAAACCCCTAATAAAAATGATATTTTAACATAGACCCTTACCCCAAGTCTAGAGATTCATTATACATAATATAACATCATGTAAGATAAATTTATATATATTATTCCTCTATAATATAACTATATCAATAATTTTTTTACTATATACCACTATTATATAATTTTGAATTACCCATTCATTAAAATTTCTGATTCAAAATCGGTATTTAGGTTTCAACTTTTCTGTTTTTCATGCATGTTTTGGTTTCGATATTTGTTTCTTACTACATGTTCATGGTTTAATAATATTCAAAATTTTAGTCATATAATAAATGTTATATTTAGTCCTGATATACAATTTTATAACCATGAATGTAATGTTGTGGTAAAAATTGACATATTTCACCGTATAATAGTTATAGTCCCCATGTACACACGAGATATGTTTTCATTTTTCAATAGATGGAAATAAGGGAAGGTAAGCAATATTTTATATTTATATAATTAAATTAATATTATAAATATCATATATTTTTACTAATTCAATATATGTATCCATCCAATGTAATATGGGATGAGAAATGAAATACATTATTTCTTGGAGGTGGTAGTCCACACATATGCATGAGTGAAATTTTAATTTTACATTTGATGCAATTGAATCACAAATAAATATAAAAAATATTATAGTAATTAAAAATATTCTATTATGTATATGTGGCTATATAATATTTTTTAGTGGTTAATAAAAATGAAAATTGAAATTACTTGAATGGAAGATTTACCACAACCTCAAAACACCTCCTTTAGTAACCACCTTGAAGATTCATATATTGGTATTCTAGGAAAACTATAAACTCTAGGAGATAGAAAATAGTGATTTGGATGTATTTTTTTAGGGTTGTGTATATCTAAAATTAATAGGAAGTGAATTACCAAAAGAAAGGGGATGTTGTATTTTTATACAAGAAGAAGGGTGTTTTTGTGTTTAAAGATATACAATTTTCACATTTAGGTCTAATAAATTTGATTGGCCATGATTCCTTAAATTTTTTTGGATATTTATTAAAATAATAAATTTTATTTCCCATTATAACCATTCCAATACTAAATTTAATCATTTAACCATCACATTAAATGTCATGAATCAACAATAGTTTTTTATTTAAATAAAATATATTATGGGCTTCAAAATTCGAAACGTAGGTTTATAAATTAAAAACTATATTTTTATAATTATTATTTTAATCCATAAATAAATATTTTTTTAATTAAAATATTTTATATGTTTTTAAGTAATTCATGCATCATAATGATGTAATTAATGTTTCTGTATTCATAAATACTTTTTTTACTATTCACTAAAAAAAATATTCTTTAGAAAAATTCCAAAAATTCACCATAAGATAATTTCTTATTATTAAACTAAAAATGAAGTTAATTTTATGCAATTTAATTTTTAGTTTTTTCTAAAATTAAATTTAATATAATTTTTAAAATCTATAAAAAACTTCTCTAAAAAAAAGCTTTAAAAATGATTCTACACTCATTGGTTTCCTAGTAAAAATAATTATATGAATTTTATATAGTTTTATTTAAAATATTATATACAAAATTCATGACCATTATTCACTAACTATGATTAATTTCCTTTATTTAGATGAAAATATATTACACACTTTAAAATAGTGTTAAAAACTTATATCCTTTACCAAAAAATGATTTTATTTTTATTTCAATCTATTTGATAATCAATAAAAGAAAGATTATTAATTTTTAAAAATTTATAAATAATAATTTTCCATAAGTTCTCTATTCTTAAAAATATAATTTAACTGTTAAATGAAAATATATTATAATATAATATTTTCATTCAAAACATTTCCAATTAAAATAAATTATTAGACTAGTATTACAAATAGTTACATATAAACTTAGTGGATTTAATTAATTGATCTTATTATTTATTACTACAATTTTATTGAAAATTTTTATATATATCATTTCATAAATGTATATAATTTAACAAAAATTTCGTAATTCAACAAAATATTAAAAATATACTGGTTTTAATCTCATGTTTTTTCTTATATAAATTTTAAAATATCATTTATTTATCAATTTCAATTAAATATACATTAAGGTGTTCTATTTTTTGTTGTGGTAAATCAAATTTCACTAAATCATGATGTTTCATTTATAATAATCTATCAAAACATTGAGTTTAATTTAATGGAAAATATTCTCCAAAATAATTGGGTGTTATATTTCAGGTCATTTAATATAAGATAGAGGAAACATAAGAACATTACTGGTCATATGCTGACTGAGGAAAAATTTGGTGTTTTATGTTTAGAATATTGTGTCCTTAGTGGTTTATCTTCATACTAGGTTAAAACAAATATCATATAAGTAAGATATGTCTCTAATTTTTTGGACCCTTCACGGTGTTGGTATGTGTTGGAACTCTTATTTTTTGATTTAAACATCACTTGAAGATGATTTAGTTGAATGATACTTTTCATTTTTTGTATCTTCACCAATATATTGAAGATGAATCCCATGTGATTGATTTGGGAGAGTTATGGGGGGAGGGTGATGTGAAATTTTTGGAGTGCACATTTGAGATCTATGATAATTGAGGGAATTCACTTTATGGATGATTAATCACCTTAAGTCATGATCTATAGAGGTGTAGTGGCTTGGAGGAGGGTATTTGAAAACATAATTATAAGATTTTCAATCTATATCCTATGTTTTTTCAAGTTTTTTTTGTTGTAATGTTTGAGAAGATGCTTTTAAGTTGAATAGAATTTTTCCTTTGGGAATATTTTTTTGGATGGATTTTTTTGATATTTTTGTGATTTATTGATCGAATCATTACTGTTGGAGAGGTATATTCCCTATGAGTTTTTTATATTATTTTATTGATGCATTAATTATGTGCCACATTATCTGTGGGTGATGATTTTCTTTGGGTTATCGTGAATTTCCCAAGAGGTATCTCAAAATGTATTTGTTTGGATATCTCCATATTTCTTTTTTTAGTGTTGTTTTAATTATCAATGATGATAATAGTTTGACAGGTATCAGATTTAATATAAAATACAAATATGCCCCATTAAATTTTTTTTTTGTTTAGAGGTTCAAAGATTATTTTTTTGAGGCATTTTGTGAATCTAGAGATGAGTTCCAAGATTTATGAGGGACACCACTCCATATAAAAGTAAATTGTAAAGTATATTTTTAATATATCTTGGAGTTTAGAGTGTTTTGTAAGTAGTTTTAGTGAGTCTATTTTTGTGTGGCTATTTTTGGGGTATTCAATTTTTTATTGTGGTTCACCATGATAAGAAACATGGCTAGGGTTTCTATTGTAGTTATTTTTTTCAGGGGTTTATCATCCAATGAAAAATGATAATTCCAAAATAATTGGGGATACTATATCATAGAGTGTATATTTCTATTGAGGAAGATGAAATGAGGGGGTACTTCATGGGTTCTTTCAATTAGATATGTTAAGACCAACACACCTATTTTTTTTTGTGTGGTGCATGTCGAGTGCTACTTGTATGACACAAGAATGAGGAAATTCCAAAGTGAGACCATTTTTTGATGCATTAGTGTGGATAAATATAAGGTTTAGTGTGATGAGAAATGAATGAGTACGGAGGAAATGTATAGCTGGGTAAAACCATTCCATAGACTTCAGTTTGTGGATGTAAAATGTGCATGATCTTTATAATATGCCATAAAGAGAGGTAATTGTGTCTTGTTAAGCTTCTAAAATACCAAACACTGCACCTTATTACATGTATTGGTTGTAATGAATGATTGTAAATGGTTTTTTAAATATCTCAAGATTTCGGGGAGGAATAAAATATTTGAGCATTGATATTTTGGATCTCCTTAGACTGAGATCCACCATGTGTGTTTTGTGATCCCCAACAGTATGGTGGAGGCTTCTAAAATATACTTTAGAAATATAGGGTTTAATATTCCTTGGTTTTTTTAATGTATTATCTTCATTCGGAGTTCACCCTTATACCTTTCTCCATTCTCTATCTACCTTATTGGGGAGTTTGAACATCTTGGTTTGTTGAAATCAACCCCTTTTTAATCAAGGAATTCTTCTATATTGTTCCTATCTAGTTACCTTTTCATTTTCTTTTCAAAGGATCACTATAGAGAGTTCCACTTTTTTTGATTTTGGGATTAAGAGAGACTAAATAGTATCTTTCACTGGTCAGGTTTCGGTGGGTTTCTCCTTGGTTTTTAAGGAATTTTGTCACTTGATTATTCTATTGGAAAAAATTGATATCTATATAGCTCCCAATTAAGGTAGTGGATTCAAAAATCTCACCATTATTTTGGATATAATTTTGAAATTTTAATGTTTTTCGTTATTTATGTGATTAGTATGAATTCTCATAAGTAGATAAATACTTGGGAGTATGTATAATAGAATTAAGGGATGTTCTATATTTTGTTTATATAAATTTTTCTGTTATTTAATGTTTTAGTGTTGATAATGTATTTTCAGTAATGGAGGTAATGAATAAATATAAAATAATATGATGATAATAGAGATATAAAATCTATGGTAATGAGGTGTGGTGTGAAATATAATATTCCATGGAAACTTAACCCCTAAATAGAATAACGAATTCTTATTTTATTGTTCATAAGATCCCTTAATTGTAGTGAATTATTTCCATTGAATCCTAATATATTATAGTTTTTAAATATTAGAATAACCTCCCATAAATGAATAATAATAAAATATATTGATTAAAGTATGTTTTCTTACTAATTTGGAACTATATTGATTGTGATGGTCCTTATTTTGTGTCTTCCTAGAGAGTTAGTGTTGCTTATGTTTCACATGTGTGGTTGTAAAATGTGGTGTGTGTTTTTTGTTTCAAAATAGAAATTTTGTGGAAGTGGTGATGTGGTTTGTTGAAAAAGGAAGTATTTGGTGTTATTTACTATTTGTTTTGGTATACCTGGTTGTGCTAGATGTTTCAATGTGAGCCTTTTTCAGGGATACTTGCTGGTATGGGATGAAATTTTATAATTATATAATGAAATGGAATTATTGGTATAGAATTAATTATGTAAAAAATATTTACGAATTAAAACCTAATAATTACAAGTATGAGAAAATTATAATGTGGTTGTACACTTTTTGATGATTTTTCATTAAATATGGGTAATGAAAGATAAATAAAAATGAAGTCGAAGATAGTTGTAAAACTATAAATCGGTTGAATATACTCACAATTTTGAAGATATTACTGGTTTAATGATCATTTTTGTATGGAATGTGATATTTTCTATTTTTGAGTTAACAATTATTTTTTATGGGTAGAGGAAATTAGATAGTATAATAGATGTCTTTTTAT
The DNA here is from genome assembly GCA_963277665.1 of Viscum album. Taxonomy (NCBI): domain Eukaryota; kingdom Viridiplantae; phylum Streptophyta; class Magnoliopsida; order Santalales; family Viscaceae; genus Viscum; species Viscum album. The sequence goes on along the minus strand of OY728158.1, from coordinate 1,190,009,812 downwards.
TGGGGTATTTTTGTGTTACCCTAGGTTGGGACTTATTTTTTCCTATATAGTCTTATATTTTTCATGTGATTTCATTATGCAACACACACAAGTTAGGTAACCACAATAAAACCCAAATGTTTTTGTTTCGAGAGGTTCTATCAAACATTCAAGTTAGTGAGGTAGGGTGAATGTCTACCATGTCTTCCCCTTTACACATTCTTTAGTATTACATAGTGATGATTATACCTAGTATAAGGAGGGTATGAGATTTAAGTACATCATGTTCAGGATACCCAACTATTACAGATATGGATTAAATATTAGTATTAAATACTTTTATTTCTTCTAAAAAAGATGTTATGCATAATTTTAGGTTTGGATAGGAGGGGTCGCAACCCATCCCATGCCACACTCAACTTAATTCTTAATAAATTAATGGAAGGGAATAAATCTCAATATGTTTGATATTGAGGAATAATAGAATAAAACCTATGGTTAAGTAGTTTTATTGAACCTATGAATATATTCTTATGTTATTATGTCTCTTTATTATTTGTGATTCTGGGGGATTATGCCTCGGTGTGGATGGGAATGACCTATTGAAATTGTATATTATTTGTTATTCTACTACTTATTCAATAGAGCGTTAGTTTTCTCATCTAAAATTCTAGTAGGGGTTTTATGTAAGTTCCTACTAAGTATACATGGAAAGATTACCGATATATATATATATAGTTTTTAGACAATATATTGGTCTTCGGTGACCGACTTGGGCCATGATAGATTTCATGGGAGATTTCATGTTGGTTCTTCCTTGTATGAGTCTTTTAGTGCAATAATTTATCACATTTATTATATTTAATTTCATAAATTGTATTATTTTATTTCCATGGTATGTTGGTTTATTTATAATATGTGTAGTTGATTAGTGGATTCAATATTTTCACATGTCTTTTAAATTTATATATTTATGTTTATTCAACCAATTTTGTTTTTATAACCCCAATTATAGTCTCCAACCCATGACCTATTATAAGAAGGATTTAGTGGTCCGTCATTCTCCACATTGACAACCCATGAGGGGTACTGGTTGGGGTGGGGGAGGCTCTGTCACACTATGTGAAGAATATGATTTAAATAGACATCTACCTTCCCTATAAGAGGAATGTATAGACATATTTACTATGATTATATGTAGATTTATCTATAATATGGATATCGACGTCTATATTGATCAATAACCCAATGTCACTTTAATATCTTCTTCATCCAATCAGATGGACCCAACGTAGTATTGAGATGTGATGTTGTAGTTGGAAGAGCATATCAAAAATGTTTTTATCAAATCACATGTGTCCCCTTGGGTAGATCATGTGTTGTAATATAAGAATGATAATGAGATAATGATGAATTATATTGAAAATATACCCCTACATCAATTGATAATCAATAAAAAGTACCCTCTATTGAGGATCAACGTTCTCTTCAAATATCTGGAAGAGGAATAGTGATTATTGGAGATCAATATTCAGTTTGACTATCACCAACTTTATATTTCTTATGAGGTCTTCCAAAAGAAAAACAACAGATATTTCCCCAGCCACAATGAGTTTTTGGTGACTCCCTTAGCTATGAAAAAAGGAACTATAGTGTTTATACATCTCATGAACAAGTTCATTCATCCAAACTTGAAAAAATCTATATTGGGTTTCAACAAAGAAATATTTTTGTGCACAAAATAAAAAGATGTGTATCTTGATCCCCATTGGATTGTTTTAGACCTACTCCAACAGAAATATTTATAAAAAAAACTTAAAATATTATATTTTGGATTTGTTACATCAGCTTATTAGGATATTTAATTTCAATGAGAATATCGCACATGGATCAAGTGAATACCAAGTTTGTGGGTTCTTTGGTGACATCAAAGACTGTGTTTGAGGTGTGGAGACTCTATGTGGTAAAAGATATTATTTATGTTTCATGGTATTCATCGAATTTATTGAGGTACCAATGATAGAACTTACCAAAAATGTGAATCTCATTTTATGAAATTTTTTGGTTGAATAATTTTTAAGAGTTTAGAAGATGATTTATAAGAGCTCTTGTAATGAGGATAAAGGAGAAAGGATACGAGTACTTGGTGTTTCTTTACACATATGGAGATGGGTTTTACTGTGTGTTTATTTAGTCACTAATGGTTATTTTTAATGGGTCTAGAATACTGAGACTCCATGAGAAAAATTATATGATACATGACTTAGATAAGGAAATTATGGCGTTTACTTTCATGACACGGGGACATTACCTTTTTTAGAGTAGTTGATTATATATATAGACCATAGTAGTTTCATATAAATCTTTACTCAAAGTTATCTTAACATAAGGAATATGAATTTTTTGATGTTCTATAAAAAAAATTCATTTTGAATTTATATACTCTAGGGGATAGAAATGTTGTGGATGATATCTTTAGTAAAAAAATTAGATTTTAAATTTTTGTAGGAATCATATATGTAGTTATCCCCAATGTATGTTATCCTTGTTGGAAAAGGTAGACATATCTTAATATCAATCGATGGTGGTGTCCCATATACGTATTCATCACATGAGGGAGAAATTTGAGTGGCATCGATTGAAAGTTTTTGTGTGATTAGATATCCTTATGGAATTAAACTGATTAATTTTATTTTGTTTGGGAGAACATAATTCTTGTTTGATGGTGGATATTGGTTGCAATAATTTTGTATGAGGAAGTGAAAAGGGGAGTTCTATACATCATTAATAGTATTATTTCTAGGGAAAATATAGATTTATCAAGAGCTCAATCATAAATTTTTTTGCCAATGTATAAATGGGATTATTATGATGTTTGACTCGTGGTGTCTCCCATGTTAATAGGTGAATGTGGAGTGTAGTTCTAATTAGGTTTTACCTAACCCCATGATATTTTATATTGTAATTAAGATGTTATATTGATGGATATCGTGATGGGATTTCTATTATAAGATATACTTAATGACAATATCTATGTCATTGTCTACTGGATGACCATGTCTACACATTTCTATACTATTTTAGAGAAGAATAAGGTGGAGTTCTTGGGAAAATTTAAATGGGTATATAATTTGGATTTAAGTGGAATTTTAAATGATTGATTCTGAACAAGATTTTTTATTCTTTTAATGGTTGTGGAGGATCTTGTAAGAGGAATTCAAGATAGATTTGAAGATGAGTATAACATTCCAACATCATGAATATAGTATATCCAGGTGAATTATATAGCTTCAAGAGGATATATTAAGGTCTTGTGTATTATATTTTATCCAAATATTCTAGTAAAATATATAATTAGAGGATTTTGTATAAAAAATTTATATGAATTCACTATTGGTGTGGCCCCTTTCGAGAACCTATATTGGAGACCCTCTAGGCTACCCCTATGAAGAATGAAGATTGGATACTTATAACTGATGGATTAAAGGGAATTGAGACTAATAAAGAAGAATTCATTGGTGATCCAATAGTGTAAAAATTTCACTCAAAGACTTAGAAAGTGATACATGTTCCAAATATAAAGAGGAATTCACAATTTGAAGAGAATTATTAGGAGTTCCTAAAGGTTCCACCATGATTTTGTTTCTAGAGGATTAGTCATGGAATATGCCTATTATAGAGCTTCATAAGGCTTTTCCTGATTCATTGTAGGTACTTCATAGTTCCTTAACACCTAACATATCCCCCATAGTTGGACTGAGTACAAAAATATTCTACACATCACAAATGAGGTGATATATACATATACCCTCATATTTAATTTACTGTTTGGAGCTAGAAAATGATTTTGTTTTTACCTTCTTATAATACATACTAGTGACAAAGAACGATTATGATATAAATATTCAAGGATGGGCCATTCCACTAGTGTATATTCAGTGGTATCATGGAAAACATAAAATATATTATGGGTGCTTGAAAGTATGATGTGGGATTAGTATGATCGCTATTTTGAGCATGACATACTTTTCGATATGAAAATCCATTAATTTTTGTAAGATTGGAAAACCCTTATTTATTCACCCTATAATATTAAAATATTTAAAATTGTATTCATGGGTGGGTCTCATATTAATTTTCATTAATAGAGAATCACATATTCTTGTATATGATTTATCAAATATGTTATATTATTATTAGCCTCTAGTGGAATAATATAATTTCTTAATTTATTGGTTATATAGGAAATAAGCATGGAATCTATTTATTATTATCCTTAAACACTATTTATAGTGTTATCTATGATAAAAAATAGTTTTTGGTATATAAATATTGTAAAAAAAATGATACATGTAGATAATGTAAGTATTCATCAATGGAGATCATCGATAGAGATGATTTAGATGAGATTATAAGAAAAAGATAAAACAAGAATAATTATAGGAAACATTATTTTGGGCCCCCACTATGTCATTTGTTATTTATAAGCATGAAATTTTTTTCTAAAATAATATCCCAAAAATTATATGGCCCCATAAGTTTATTTTATTTTATCTTTATTGAAATTATTTATTATCCTTAAGTTATTTATCATTGGAAAACCACCATTGATAATCAATGTCCATAACCTCTCCCATCATCTAATTAGTTATATCATATGATTGATCTTCACATTATTATATATTTCATTACTCTTTCACCCTTGAAATTCTCCATGGACATTGGTTTGATAGATCATAGCTCATAGCTCATATTGATGGTTGAACAATATTGGAGCATGGAAGTTGGTGTTTTGGACATTGTTGGGATTATGAACGAACAAATGATAGATGATAGGAGTTAATGGTATTATTCAAGGAATGATTGTGTATATTCGCAGGATACAGAAACATATGGGATCTAGGGTTCATGTGAAAATACATTTTTAAGTAGTCTTCTAGTGAGGGATATCTAGAAAATGAACATTACTGGCATGTAAATGATGATGGGGTCATTTGATGGTGTTATACGCATGATCCCGATCGATAAGGGTGATTGCATTATTTTTTTAGTAATCTATAAATTTTATAGATTTAATACATGATCCCATGGTATGTTCAATAGATAAACACATATTGTACCATATTCTCTATGGAGGTTAGGGTCTCTGCAAGAATTAAAGTCCACATATGGTGCACTTTTTTATATTATTTACTATATACCTAGGATCCTATCTTTTCATGTACAATATGTATACCCTAAGGTAATGATGTTGGATCCACCCACCTTGTGGTATAGTGGTAAGTATTGTGTAATATCACTTTCTCATGAAATGTAATTATCATACATGTTTAATAAGCTAGATGGACCTACAAACCTTGTAAAACATATAACACACTATCTATAAGACAATATTTGTAGACATAGTGGTCATGTACCCCTTCTAGTCCCACATAACTTGTATTTAAATAGTCATATTATGTAGGTTGATATATACATTTCATTTTGGGTAGATGAACATGAAAATCCAACACTTGTGATGCCACACACCATGTACCTCTATAATACATTTTGTTTACTTCTCCAACCTTAGTAGAATATGAAATCTCCTTTACCTAGAATCATATTTGGTCGTGTGAGTTTTCTATCAGGATTTTATATCTAGGTAAAGTGTGATGGTACACTCTTATTTTGAATCAGTGGATAAAAATGACGTGATTTGGTATCTTTATATCCATAGATTCAGAAGACGAAAAATTCAGATTAGGTTTTATGATGAAAGAATTCATGGTGACAAGAAGTCCACAAGGTATTTATTGACTGTGATTCATGGGTCACCTATATGATTCATATAGTTAAGAACATTCAAACTAATGGGGAATAAGTCATATATCCTCATATTTGGTTACTCCCACCTCTAATTAGCTCTACAAGATGAATCGTGGGTTTTCCACTAGGGTGGGTCACTAACATGATCATTATTTATCCATTTTGAGGAACAAGTCACTAACTATAGTTTCTTCGTAATAACTTTCCTTATTTCATTTATGGATTTCAGCTGGTTAGTATTTCTCATTTTACATACGTGGTTTTTGGGGTGTTCTATTGGTTATGTATATACTCACCCATACTTTGAATTCCTCTAATATATTTCATGTCTTATGTTGATGTTGAATATTTTACTGATGGAATATCTTTGATTAATGTTTATTGATCTAATTGGTACCTAAAATGAGACAAAAAAAATTAACTCTGTATGTAGTTTTTTTTGCAGTGATCCCATCACCTCAGTTTCATTATATTGGATTTCCTTTGGATTTGTTGATAATGAATTATCACATTTATTTTATGGTTTATGCATTATTTTTTCATTTTTGAATGTTATAATTTGTTTCATACATTATATATTTTAGTTTTTTTTTGTTTTATATCCTTTTTTTCATATGTGGGGACGTGTGTTTTTTATTAGTGAATTAGGATAATGAGGGAAAATCTCTTGGTTTGACCTCACCCATCTCTTGTGTACATTTTTATTTTATTTTAATAAATGGTCAAAATCTTAGCTTCTGGCTGGACTTGCTGGTTACAATTTCAAAATAAAGGAAATCAATTTTGGGAAAACTATTTTCTACACATAAACACATTTTACCGCAAAAAAAGATACAAATCACTTTTTGATTGATTTTAATGAAATTTATATATTATATATTCAATACAATTTTTTACATTCATATTATTTTTTATAGAAATAAGATAATTATAAATCCAATTTTACCCTTAAAATAATATTTTTCTAAAAAACAAGTTTGTCACCATTTTCCCTTATTAAAAATTTAACAGTTTACAATTTTGTAAAATTTATTTGAGAAGATAAAATTACTATTTTCTGAATCTAAATTTGAAAATTATCTTGGACTTAATTTTTAATAATTTTCTGAAAAATTATCTTTTTCAGTTAATAGTGAAAAATACATGTTTTATTAAGAATTATCATTTTCCCATTTCAAAAATTTAAAAAATAAAAAATATATTAAATGGTTTAAAACAAAAATAAGATAATAATATATTTATAAATATACTATAGGTTATTTGAACCAATTCCATATTTAATTGTGATATTAAAACTTTTTTATGAGAATTTTCACTATAGAAAACTGTTTTCTCGTCAAGTATCTAGGTTTAATATTAAATTAAATTAATCCAATATTTTGAATATAATTTTTGAGAAAAGGAAAAAATATATTTATTTATGGAATTTTATAATTTTAAATAATTTCAACATAAATTTTTACCTTTATTTATTGTAAATGTAAAAAAATTAATTACCATAGTTAAGGTAAAAATTGCTTTACTGGGGTTAAACTGAAAACGTAATTGGTAAAATTTAATTTAAACTTGTACAACACTTATTGGATGGAAATTTTTCACAAATATCTCTTCTAGGTTCTATAATTCTCTATTTTTGATACTTTTGGAATGTGAAAAATGTGGGAACACATTTTTCTTTTCAAAAACTAAAACTATGCCACTCACCTCCCATATAAAAAGGCTACCACCTTTCCTCTAATAACCACACCAAAAAAAACCTATTAGTTAAGAAATTACAAACCCAAAACACATTATTAATTCAATAATATAATACTATAATCTTTATTTTTGTTATAATGACATCCTAGGAATTAGTTTTCTATAAACCAAAAAACGTTATCTAAAAAATGGGTAGCATAGATAAAAAATGTTTTATTTTAATTCAAACTCCACCCCTTTCAATTTAAAATATACCATGATGATATAATAATACCAATTAGCTTAAGTATATTTAGATTTTTTTTAAAATAAATTACCTAAACTCATCTTCACTTATATCAAATGGGATATGAAATCATCATTTGTGAGTATGATAGACTACCACCACACAAACCGATGTTATTAATTTTTTTTATTAAAAGAAAATATCATTAATGATGAAGATCAGCAGAAGTACATGTGAAAAGCCATGAAGGGAAATTGTCCAACCAGAACTGGTTGGTGTCGAATGGGCTCGAGGCCGCCAGCTGATGGGCCACGTTGTTTCCTTCCATTTTGGTGAAGGAGAAGGTGCATACTGAGAAAAATTCACGAAGTGAGAGAATTCTTTTGATGATGATGCAAAATGATTGGAGCCCGCCGTCGTTGTGATTAACAGCATCGATAATGGTAAGACAATCAGACTCAATAATTATATCACCACATCCACAGTCAATAGAGAGCATCATACAAGCAAGGATGGTCAGGGATTCAGCAACTGTTGGTTCCCAGAATGCCGGATGTGGTTCATATTTAGCAGCAACGATTTTCCCCAGATGATTTCGAGAAAGGAGGCTGAGGGCAACAAGCCCATCCTTTGGAAGAGATGCATCCACGTAAATATTGAGAATTCCTTCTGTTGGGGGATTCCAATGATAGGGATGGAAGGGGGTAACACCTAGAATAGAATGTCTATTGTGTCTTTTCCAACCCTCAATCCATGAAGTGGCCCGATCAATCCCGAAAATGGGGGGTCTGTGAGATTGATGAAAAACAGCATCGTTGCGCTGGACCCAAATAATCCAAGCCAAAGTGCATTGTGAACCAACATTTGCTGAAGGGAGATAGGAGCACCAACGTGTAAGGATATCAGGAAGGCCAAAGGCCAATGCCAGTGAAGCAACATAAGTAGGGTCCCATTTATTCCAAATTTCCTTAGCTCCCAGGCGGTTAATGATAGCCTATAGAGGATTTTCTAGAATACTCAGGCAGAAAGGGCAAAAAACGGAACTGGCCATATGTCAGTAAACGAGCAGGCTCATTGTTGGGAGAGTGCCCATACAAACTTTCCACCAAAATTGATGGATTTTTTGGGGGATGTTGAGCGTCCAAATCGATTTCCATGGTCCCTCATCCTGGCCGACTGAGTGGATTCCAAGAGAAAGTCTATAGTCGGATCTCACTGTGTAGTCACCTGAGAATTCATTTATCCAGAAGAGATGGCCAGTACCTGCGTCTGGTACCCAGGGAATGCCAAGGATAATTCTTTGATCTCTTTCATTAAACCATTCATAGATCTTTTCCAAACACCACCCATGTCCCTGGTCAAAAAGAAGGCAGCTTACAGTGGCATCTTCAAGACCTGGTTGGGTAGGGAATGTAGCCTGTATACCCTCCTTGTCAATAAGCCATAGATCAGTTCAGATTTTGATAGATGCGCCAGTCCCAATCCTCCAGCCTAGACCTTTATCCAAGAGCATTTTAGCCCCCCAAATGCTTCTCTAGAGGAAGCTAGGACGGGGACCAAGAGAGGAAGCATGAAAGTCTATGTGGGGAAAGTACTTATCTCGCAGAACTTACGCACATAGAGATGATGGACGGTTAATGAGGCACCATCCTTGCTTGGCCAATAGCGCATCGTTGAAGAGAGAAATATCCTGGAACCCTATCCCACCCTCGTATTTGGTTCTGCAAAGTTTCTCCCAGGCCATCCAGTGGGATCGATTCCTTCCATAATTCTTCCCCCACCATAAATTGGAAGTATGTGTGTGGATCTGGTCAACGATGGAATTTGGGAGCTTAAATAGGTACATAATGTAGCTAGGGACAGATTGGATTACAGCTTTAATGAGGGTCTCTTTTCCAGCTTTAGAAATTCTTTTTGGGGTCCAGCCTTGAACTTTTTTTCTCAATCCTATCCACAAGAGATGCGAAGATTTCTTTTTTGGACCGGGAAATAACTATGGGGAGCCCAAGATACTTCTTATGTTTATTAACCATATGGATTCTAGCTGATGGGGAAAAGTTAATCCCTCTTAGAAGGAGGCACCCCTACACTGAAGGAAATTTCATATTTTCCATGATTTATTGTTTGGCTAGACGCCCTCTCATACTGACGGATCGTTTGGCAGATCACCCAGAATTCATTAATTGTTGCTCTTGAAAAAAGGAGGAAGTCGTCAGTGAAGAAGAGATGTGACACTGGAGGGCTGACTCAGCATACTTTTTCCCCATTAATAAACTTTGAAGAAAAATCCCTAGAAATAAGATTAGAAAAAACGTCAGCCATCAGTATGAAGAGAAAAGGGGAGAGGGGTTATACCTGACGAAGGCCTTGATATGGGTTTAATTCCCTGGAAAGCTCCCCATTGACCTTGATTTTTAATGAGACGATTCAGACACAGTTCATGACCATATCTATCCATTTAGCACAAAAACAAATTTTCTGCATGACGACTCTTAAGAAGTGCCATTCTAACCTATTGTAGGCTTTGGTCATATCCAATTTCCAGGTCATGGTTCCTCTTTTCACAGTGGAGTGTGATTTTGTAGAATGGAACACTTCAAGGGCCACAATCACATTATCAGTTATCAGTCTCTTGGCCATGAAGGAGCTCTAATTTTCAGAGACAATATCAGGTAGCCAAGGTCACAGACGATTGACAAGGATCTTTGAGAAGATCTTGTAAGAGACATTGCAGAGGATGATAGGTCGAAAGTCAGGGATCACCAGAGGTTTTTTTATTTTGGTTATGAGGACAAGGACAGTTTCATTAATGTCCACAATGCTGGTATTTCCAGACCAGATATTTTAAATCATATTGTAGATGTCAGGACTGATTATGTGCCAGTATTGCTTAAAAAATATGGTGTGGAAACCATCCGGTCTCGGGGCCTTATATTTATGATATTATTATATCTCTCTAATTATAATACCAAATATACCATATTACCTCCTAACCCATTGGAAAATAATACCATCACTCATGTGTACGACAAACAACCTCTTCATGAAGTGATATGTGTTTTTCACATACACATTACATTGAAGGTAATAAAGACATGTTTAACTAAAAAATATGTGATATATATAACATAATAATGATTTTTTTTACTTTTAATATATTATTTTTCATTTATTTTTTAATTCTATTGAGAGAATGGAAACAGTGTTTTTGTGTACATACGTCCCACCATTTCCAAAAATGATGTATTTTATTTTCTATCTCTTAGTTTTTTGGATTATGAGAAATACATATATACTAAATTTCTATGATATTTATATCATGTTTAAAATTTGGTATGTGATGTAATCATGATCAAATTATGAGGGAAAAATATAACAAATCAAAACATACATGAAAAACAATGTAATTATTACCCAAATTGTGATTTTAAGAAGGAATTATTGATAATAGGTTAATAAAATGTAATAATTAAATAATATATAGTATAATATATATATATTATGGTTATTAATATACTTTTATTAAACTTTAATTTATTATACTATAATTTCATATATGAATGAAGTATTTCAAGACTTAAGTTAATGGATTTCTATCTCCCTTTTTACTTCTTATTAGAAACAATACATATTCACCAACTATTTATTTTATGGGATGAATATAAATCCCATGAATTTATTTTATGGTTCTTTTCCTAAAAATTATTTGGATTTACATATCCTTTTCAGAATATCTATTTCATTAGGTTCACAGTTCAAAAAATACCAAAGAGGTAAGGGATTCTTGTCTCGTTTCATCTGCTTTGGGAGGTACATTATATAATGCATGTATATTATTTTTATGAGGTGTATATACATCCTATATTACATATAATACCATTAATTTATTTATTCTCATGAAATTTTATTTTTCATTTATTATAATATTTTCATGGGGCTTACGATTTAGTGTCACCAATGTGGTATGGGAATTATGATAAAATCTAAGTGTTTATCATGATTATTTATGTTTTTCCTTTTGATGATTCAATATTATGATACATCTCTCAATAAACTCATGAATTTTATTATCATATAGTTATTTTAATAGAATACATGTTTTCCCTTCATTTTTATCTCTTCATATACTAAATTGTTCAAAAGAATTTTTATTTAGAAAAATTGACTTTGTTTATGTTTTTAGTAGAAAATCATTTTCCTTCAATATATATATTTTAAAAACTTTTCAATGAAATATTTTAATAATATAAAATTATTTTTGGATTATATTTTTAGACTAGATTGACTTTTAAAAAATTAAGGGGAATCGTCACGTTGTTTTCTAAATAGTTCATTTTTGGCTTTTCCCAAAAATGATAAATTTTTCTTTGTTTTAATATGTATGACATGAGTGTAATTTTACACCATTAGGACAATTATTTTCTTCGAATAATCCATTATATGTTTTCGAGTTTATTTTCAATGTAAAGTGTTTCGGAAATATTTTATTATTCTTTAGTTTAAATTTTTTATTTTCAATTATGTATTATTTTCCTCAACAAATATTTTAATTAATTTTTAATGTTTCCTTTATATGTTTTAAGGGTTATTTTCAAAGAAAATGATTTTAAAAATGTTTTATTTTTAAAAAAAATTATAAATATGAAAGGATATTTTCATTGAAAATGATTTACATAATTTTAATAATAAATATATATGTTTCAAAGTATATCACCAAATACAAATATTTTGAAAATCTTTTATGTTTTAAAAATATATTTTCAAAATTGAAAGGCTATTTTCATCAAAAAAATGTTCCATGTGATCTTCTAAAATCATTTTCCATATAAGATGAAATCATTTGATAATAATTATTCTTTATATGGTATATGGTCCATGTATACGATTCTTAGCATCTCTATAAATGGTTTGTGTTTATAATGAAACGATGTTTATGAAACTCATTTGTATTCCACTAGTTATTCCATGTAAACTTCATAATGAAACTTGCTTATTTTTCAATAGAATATTATTTGATGAAATGATTATGAGGCATGTTTCATTTACACATGTTTTTTTAAAATGAAATGTTAATGGAACCCATTTTATTTCATGGGTTCTGATATGATGAATGTTTTGTGATCTCATGGAACAATTATATATGATTTTAATTTTTTGATGGGTGGTACCTATAGCACCCTCAAATACATTGAGTAATGACTGGTATCTAATGATACAAATTGGACTATTGTGTGGGTGAACCTAATTTAGTAAGGGTCTTTATCCACTATCATATTCTTGGTATTTAACATTGACTACTATAACTATCACATCCTGACTTTTAAGTTTATTTTTATATTATTATTTTTTCACTTTAGGTTCTCTTTTTGAGGCTAGGTTTGAGCACGAGTCTAAATTTTTTGACATTTAATAATTTAATGGGTTTTGGACCTGTGTGCGATCACCGCACAGTGGATGGTAGCCACGCGGTCAGCCCCGATGCCCACGCAAACGTCTAATGTTTAGAATAAATAAATAATTGTTTATGTAGATAAAGTGAGTTTAATGTTTAAATTTTAATAATAATCGTGTTATTTTGTAGTTAATAATATTATTATTAATGAGGTGTTATTATTTTTATTGTTTTTTTTATTTTATTTTTTTGTTAGTTTTATGATAATCCTTTTCAATATTATTATTATTATTATTATTATTATTATTATTATATTAGGTTTTATTATTATTATTATTATTATTATTATTATAAGATAAAATGAAAAAAATAGGCTAAACTAAGTCTCCTGCACACCCAACACCCCCATTTCTCCTCCACTTCTACCCGTAGTCCCCCCCACCCCGCCCATCCCCTCTTCTACCTATGGTGCTCCCATTTTCCATTCCCCTACACTTAGCCTCACCCCTCCTTCATACAGTGTGGAACTTAGCCTCCTCGTACTCACCCTTCACCCCTACAGCTGAGCCCCTCCGCATCACTGGACAAGTCACACTCTAGTTGTCCTGGCCACCACCCTACTTCTCCGCCATCGGCCTCTCCCTCTCCCACTCTAGCCAACCGCTACCCTTCACCCAGTGCACCAGGCCTCTCCAATCAACCACCGCTTCACCTCCCCATCGTAGCTCTGACCTCACCTCCTTGTTGCACCAGCCTCACCACAACAACAGACCCCCCCCCCCACTCCCTTTTTCTTTTTCTAGCAGCACAACTGTACCCCATCAGCCTCCCTCTTCCAATTCGGTTGGCCAAGGTTTCTCTCTAGTGAATCTGCCTTGGCCGATAACTCCTCTGGTAATATTTTTTCCTTAGTTTAAAGTATTTTCATTCAACTTGACCAAACCCTAATAGCGCTCATTGTTTTTCTCACATTGTTCTCATTGTTTTAGGTGCATGTTGGGTCCGGGGGGCATCTTTTCCTCGCCATTGATAGTTTCTTCATGTCTGTGCTTGGTTTGAGGAAGGTGTTTTCAGAATTTATCCTTTACCACATGATCTATGTCACTTGTTTGTTTCGAATTATTTTTTAATTACCATTCGCAGCTCTATAAGTATTGTAGATAATTCATTATGGTGTTTTTGTTAGTCAAAAATGGTTTAAAATGTATTTTGAAAGAATTATCTCATTATTTTTTGGTAGTTTTTTATATAAACAATATTGATAAATGATTTTTCCTATCTAAATAACTTAACATATTCTTTAGTTATTTTATCTGGTGTGAACATAGTTTTCAAGGAAGTTTAATATGCATGATTTATCTGTGCATCAGGTTGTGTGATATAAAGTGAATTATTTTATGAAAACCCATCATGTGTCCTCTAGTGGTATTTTTCTGAACTGTGTAATTAGTTTATTTAACTGTTCAAGGACTACAAACTATGTTTTGGTCTGGTGTCAATGTGTATTTAGTCGCAAAAGAATATTTGGGTAAGTTTTTTTGTTTTAGGCCATGGATTGCTTCTAAAAATTGTTTGATGATTTTTCCTACTAGTTTATTTAATGGTGAAAGTGTTTTATTTAATTCTAAAAATGGTTCTTTTGTTTTTTCAAGTGGTGTGGGTTAGTTTTTGAAAATATTGAAAGTAGTTTTTTTGAAGCATTTGGTTATGAATTTAATTTTAAAATGGAATTCACATGTGAACTTGGTGAGATTGTTATGTAATACTTTTTTGGTCCTCTTGAATTTTATTACTAAATGAGTGAATGATTTATTAAATTATGTTTGACATACGAAAAAAATTTCAAAGTGTTTCGGTGTGTGTTTGGGTTTTATATGAAAATTGAGTGGTAATATTGTGAAAATGATATTTGATTTCTAAATGAATTTGGGTTTTTTGTGTGGTTTCTGAAATTATTTGAAATGAAATATTTGATCAGATGCCCATTTGGATTTTTAAATAAAAAAAGTGGTGTTTATGTGATGTTTTTGGTAATAATTTTAGACAAGTTGAGTTAATGTCCCATTTGGCACTTTTAACCCAAGATTAATGTTTGTACAAACTTTTAAAGTAGATTTTGTATTGGTGATTGTGTATGCCCAGTTAGCAACTCTGAAAATTTTATGAGATGGTTTAAATGTTAAATGGTATGGTGGCCTGGTTGGCACCTTTGATGATATGATGTATATATTTTTTTTGGCACCATTATAGGGGGATATCCCTTATGGGTTATCGTATGGAGTGTCCGTGTTTGGGGTAGGTAAGTGCGGTGAGATGTGACACGTGTGTGAGGGCCTCTTACTTACACAGTATTATTATAACCACTATGGCCTCATGGGAGTCTTTTATATGATCGAGTGATGGCTGTTGATCAACCTTGATTAGATGGGTTGGTACCTCGTAGATTTTTTGTTAGGTCAGACGGGAATTTTCAATGGATTGGTCCATTTTAGGGTATCCAGTTGGTTATAGACTTAGGAGCTTCACCATATGCTGGAAAGTGGTTCCAAAATCGATTACATCTAAGGGTCTTCTAAATATTTTTTAGGATCACCCATGGTTACCAATTTATTTACATTACTTATTTATTTTTTGTCATACTAGTTTATTTCCATCCTGCCTTATTTACCTTTATTATTTTAGCCCAGAATAGGTATCTTTTGTTTCGGGTTTTGTTTATAAAAAAAATGGTTTTATTGAAATAACATGTAGCGTCTTCTAGATTTCTGAATGGGAAAATCATGTTGCTTATTTTAAAATGTGAAAACCCTACTTTTATAATTGTATTCCAAACTTTGGTCATTGGATTGTTTTGGGAAGTGAGATTCTCATATTTTGTGGTTTGTCTTGGAAAACCTACTGATCAGTTTTAATTCTCATGCCTATTTTATCATTTCAGTTGTAGGATTCCTTTGCTTGGGTTTTCTTGGTTGATTTGCTCATTATTGAAGCAAGGTCAGCCATTGGTTGGGAGGTGACCTGGAAGGTCACAAAAAGGTATGTTGAGCTATTCTATTTATTTCTTTTTCCACAACTTGAGTTCTTTTTTATTATTTTGTTTATAATTGGTTATTTATTTATCTTTTGGGCCAAATCATTCCCAACGATAAGCTTTTGATGCCCGGAACTATTTTTCATCTTGTGGAGATCGGGAACACCCCTCAGGACATGTCACGGACCGGCTTGGGTGACCGGTTCAGGGTAGACCCAGGATGGATCGTGAAAAAATGGTATCAAAGGAGGCCCTTATTATATGGGTTGTCCGGTAGATTGAGATTAGGACTGTCGGGAGATGGTAGGTAGGTACAGGAAGGACATCATGAACCCTCCCTCGTTCTGAACCTCAAGTCGCCAGGGGTAGTCCAGGAATTGAGTCCTTGTTTCGTTCTGCTTTGTTTTAGATTGAGGGATGACAATGAAGGCAATATGATGTTACATCATGATGTCACATGGATTAGTGACCCATGTGGAGTTTGAGTACATGGTTTAAGTTCCTCCTAGTTTTTGACACTTAATTGGGAAATGTATCACTACTATGTCACTAGGTTAAGAATGACTACTATTCCCTCGCTTTTGTAGTTGGATGTAAGTTGAGTGTTGTATTGGTCCTGGTTGGTGTAAGTGAACTTTTGAAAATTAAAAAGGGTTTTTGAAATGAGAATGATTTCTTTTAAATGGATTTATATTTGTGAAATGAATTTTAAAACAGAAATATTTTGGTCTAAAAAACTGGAGTTTGTTTAGAATTGGTAGAGAAATGGTTTGGGTGCAACCTTCAGTGCTTTTTATGAATGTTTTCACATGTGATGGGATGTATGGAAAGTGTGTTTTAGTGCATATGGTAGAGAAAATGTGCAATGTATCATGGGACTACTGGGGTGTGTACTTTGAATTAAAGGCTTCACCTTGTTTTTTAAAAGTTAATTTAAAAGGGAAAATGATTTTGGGAATTGAATTTGGTTTGAGAAGTGTGTTTGGTATTTGTAAAGTGGCCTTGAAATAAGGCAGTTTTGAAATCTTAAATGAAAATGGGATTTTGAAAAGAGGGAATTTTGGGTTCTGTTTGTATTTGTTTGGTTCTTTGAGCTGGTGGTTTTTCTATGAAGACTATTTCAATGATATTACTTCATCTTGATATTGGTTTTGGATCTATGTTTTATATGTTGTTTCGAAAATGCCACACAAAAAGATCCCCAAGGTTTCTTATAATTCATGCCCAGTTTTTGGTCCTCGGACGTTGCTTGTCCTTCACAGTAATCAGGGTCTATTAGAGGTAAAAGAGTGGCTTGAAGAGGTCAAGTTCATTTTCAGGGTATTGGGAACTCCTGAAGCTATCAGAGTGTGTGACATTTTGAGTCTATTCGATGATCCATATCTGGACGAATGGGATTTGTTCTCCCTGCCATCGCTGCAAGTTGGGATGACGTGGGATTTCGTTAAATCTGTCTTTGTCTGATGGTTCATACCTGAAGGGGTGAAGATGAAGAAAATAGAAGAGCTCATGCATATTCAATAAGGTAAATGGATGGTGATGATATATGTTGACCATTTCAAGGAACTTGTGTCCTTTTCTCTGAAGGTAGCATCATAAGATTTGATGAAGACTTCTCTCTTCATCGAGGGTCTACATCTAGATATCAAGGAGTGGGTCCTCCCTTCTAAGGACCATCATTTTGAAAATCTGGTGGATGAGGCATTCTTAGCTAAGTTGGTCTCCGAAGTGCAGATGGTCGGAAATCCAGTGTATCCAGCTGCTCATGAAGGTTCCCCATCGGGCGAGCAGGGTGTGCCAAAGGGACCTATTTTTGAAGATTCCAATGCAATGGTTCTAGCTTCCAGTTCATCATACTATTCAATGGTGTGCCACAAGTGTGGATGGTTCGGGCATGTGAAGTCGTCATGTCACATCCCTCTGAAGAAGTGTCATCATTACGGGTGTATGGGTAATCTATAGAAGTTATGTAGGAAGCATTTCCTAAAGAAGACATTATGACCAAAGGATTCCAGTGACTATATATGAGGTAGGAGATGCTTCATCCATCATAGCCCTAGCCACCGGTCTTGGGGTGAAGCTCGCGCGGAGTCAGGAGTTGCCAGGGTTGTGAAGCCTCAGTTTGGGATTTGTGTTCCATGTTGGAAGTGGAACATATGAAATATTTTCATTCTTGTTTTTCTATTGTTAAAGTTTTAACATTGTTTTAAGTTCATTGTTTCATCTTGGAGCTATGATAGACATATCTATTGTAATCCAAATGGTTTTGTTTCCTGATCATGGTTTTCTGAATGGTGTGCTTTTCTTAAAAGTGTATTTGGCCCCTGTATATGTTGATCTTGGTTTAGCAGTGTTTTTTTGGAGATGTAAATGCCTGTGAATGAGTCAAGTCTTGTAGTTATGCTTGGGTTTACTAGTAGGATTACGTTCTGCTCAAAGTTTTTTCTTTAATGTTGGGGGTTTTTGGTTTGGATTGAGAGTTCCAAGTTTCAGCAGAGGTTTTGTTCGCTCGTGCTATAGATGTTAGTTTGGATCGATTGGGAGTTCCCACATTGGCCCCCTCCTCGGGGTGGTATGTTTGGGTGTTAAATTTCCACACTAGTTGAGTACTTGTGGTGGGGAGAACCCTCTCATTTTCTCTCATTCCCTTGTGTTGTGGTCTCTTTTGGTTTCAATCTGGCATAGATTCTTGTTTGGTCTATTGTGCAGTTGGGTGACTTTTTAGAGGTAGAAACTGTCAATGGTGGGGAGAATTTTCAAACCATAGCTTTTAAGTTTATTTTTATTTTACTATTTATTGGCTTATTCTTCTCTTTTTGAGGCTCAGTTTGAGGGTGGGTCTAAAATTTTTGACATTTAATAATTTTAGTGGTTTTCAAACCCGTGCACGGTCACTGCACGATGGGTAGTAACCATGTTTTCAGCCCGAGTGCATGCAAAAACGTCTAACATTTAGAATAAATAAATATTTATTTATATAAAGTTAGTGGAATGTTAAAATTTTAATAATAATCATGTTATTATTTAATTAATAATATTACTATTAATGAGGTGTTATTATTTTTATTATTTTTATTTTCATTATTTTATTATTATTATTATTATTATTATTTGATAATCATTTTTGTTGTTGTTGTTATTATTATTATTATTATCATCATCATATTAGGTTTTAATATTATTAGTATTATTATTATTATTATAAAATTAAAAAAAAATCTAACCCTATTCTCTCGCACCCCTCCTGTTCTCCTCCCCTTCTACCCGTAGTTCACCCCCCTTTCTCCCCCCCCTTCTACCCACAACCCCCCCCCCCCCTCCCTTTTTCTACCTGTGGAGCTCCCCTTTTTCCCTTCTCCTCCACCCCAACTCACCCATCCTTCATGCAGCGTTGCAACCATCCCCCCCCCCCCCCGTGCTCGCCCTTCACCCTTGAAGTTTATCCCCTCCGCATCACTGGACAGGCCACACTCCAGCTGTCACAACTGCAACCCTACTTCACCCCCACCGGCCTCACCCTCTCCCATTCCAGGTAACTGTAGCCCTTCACCTGGCGCACTAAGCCTCTCCGTCCATCCATCACTTTACTTTCTCATCAAATCTCTGACCTTACCTCCTCCTTGCACCAGCCTCACCGCAACAGTAGACCCCCCTACTATCTTTTACTTCATCCAGTAGTGAAACCAAACCCCAACGGCCTCCCTCTTCCACTTAGGCTTGCCACAATTTCCCTCTGGTGAATCCGCCTTGGCCAACAGCTCCTCCAGTATTATTTTCCATAGGTTTTAAGGGTTTTACTTTAACCTAACCACACCCTAATGGTGCTCATTACTTTTCATGCATTGTCCTCATTGTTTTAGGTGCATGTTGGGTCCGTGGAGCATTGTTTTTCCTACCCCTTGAGGGTTTTCTCACATATTTTCTTGGTTTGAGGTAGTTGTTTTACAAATTTTACCTTTCCCGCATGATCTTTGGCATTTGTATGTTTCAAATTAATTTTTAATTACCATTTTCACCACTATAAGTATTATAGATAATTCATTGTGGTGTTTTTTAGTTAAAAATTGTTAAAAATTGATTTTAAAAGAATTATATCATTATGTGTAGGTAGTTTATCATTTAAATATTATTGATAAATGATTTTTTCTATCTAATTAACTTAACATGTTCTTTAGTTAATTTATCTGCTACGAACTTAATTTTCAAGAATGTTTAATTTGTGTGATTTATCTTTGTATCATGTTGTGTGATGTGAAGTGCATTATTTTATGAAAACCAATACTGTATCCTCTACTAGTGTTTTTCTGAACAGTGCAATTAGTGTATTTAACTGTGCAGGGAATAAAAACTATGTTTTGGTGTGGTGTCGATGTGTATTTATTCAAAAAAGAATATTTGAGTATGTTTTTGTGTTTTAGGTCGTGGGTTTTTTTCATAAAATGGTTTGATGGTTTTTAATAGTAGTTTATTTAATGGTGAAATTGTTTTCTTTAATTGTGTAAATGGTTCTTTTGTTTGTTCATATGGAGTGAGTTAGTTTTTTAAAGGTATAAAAGTAGTTTTTTAAGTGTTTGGGTATGAATTTTATTTCAAAATGGAATTCACATGTGAACTTGGTGAGATCATGATGTAAGCCTCTATTTGGTCCTCTTGAAATGTTTTACTAAATGATTGGATTTTTTGTTAAATGATTTTTGACCTGTGAATAAGGTGTGCTAATTGTTTCGGTGTGAGTTTGGGTTTTATTTGAAAAGAGAGTGGAAATCTTGTGGAAATGATTCTTTCTTTCTAAATTACTTTGGGTTATTTTGTGGTTTCTAAAACGATTTGAAATGAAATCTTTGAGCATATGCCCATTTATCTTTGTAAAGGAAAAAATTTGTGTTTTTTGTGATGTTTTGGGTAATAAATTTATACATGTTGAGTTAAAGGATTGTTTGTCAATTCTAACCCAATAGTAATGTTTGTACTAACTTTTAAAGGAGATTGTGTTTTGGAGAAGTTATATTCCCAGTTGGACACATTGAAAATTTTATGAAATTGTTTAAATGTTAAATGGTATGGAGTCTAAGTTGGCACCTTCGATGATATGATGTATATATATTTTTGGGGGCACCTATATAGGGGGGATATCCCTTATGGGTTATCGTATGGAGTGTCTATTTTTGGGGTAGGCAAGTGCGGTTAGATGTGTCACGTGTGCGAGGGCCTCCTACATACACAGTATTATTATAACCACCATGGATTCCTGGGTTTCATTTATATGATCAAGTGATGGTTTTTGATCAACCCCAGTTAAATGGGTCGGTACCCCCCTATATTTTTTGTTAGTACTGGAGGGATTTTCCATTATATTGGTTAGTTTTAGGGCAGACAGTTGGTTATAGACATAGGAGTTTCACCGTACACTGGTAGGTGGTTTCTAAATCGATTACGTCCAGGGGTCTTCTTGGGATGTTTAAGATCACCCATGGTTACCAATTTATTTACACTACTTTTTTATTTTCTGTCGTACTAGTTTATTTCCATATTTCCTTATTTACCTGTATCATTTTATCCCATCATTGGTATCTTTTGTTTTGGGTTTTGTATATAAAAATGAATAATAGTGTTTTTGAAATAGCATGTAGTGTCTATTGGATTTCTAAATGGTAAAATCATGTTTCTTATTTTAAAATGTGAAACCCTACTTTAAGAATTGTATTCTAAACTTGTGTCATTGGATTGTTTTGGGAAGTGAGATTCCTAGATTCTGTGGTTCATCGTAATTATATTTGTGGGATTAATGTTAATTTGAATTTGGAAAATTTAAATACTCTATTTACAAATTTAGAAATTTTAATGGGTTATAAAGTTAATATAAGGCCCTAGCCTTAAACATTATATAATCATGAGTTAATTCAGGAATTCACAATAAGGATCTTTTTAGTTTTAGAGTATTAGATAATTAAGCTATAAATATAACATTAAATCTCAATTATTAAAAAGTAGACACTTATACTCTTTCTAATTTTTCACAAAAATAAAACTCCATAAATAAAACAAGAATTATTTTCTTGATAAAATCTTATTGAATTCTTCCTTTCTATTAAACTTCCTTATAAACTTAGAAAAACATTTCAAAAACTTGGTATTAGCATAAAAATCTCATTAAGGGTTATAAAATAAATAAAGAAAACATTAGTCCATCAATACATACAAATCAATGAAATCATACTTTTCACTCATAAAACATTATATCTATAACATACCTCATGAAATAATGGGATTTAATAATAATTCATAGAAATCATAAATCATAAAGGTAACTTGTGGAATCCATAACATACTTACATTGCATATTTCACATCCACATAGGGATTAACATTCATGGTTGCGTTTGGAATACCCATCATAGTATATTCCCTAAATCTCTTAGGAGAAACTTTATTGTTTACCTCTGTCACGTTACCCAATGTATTGGAGATCTATCTCAGGATCACCCACCCTCGGTTTATCATGGAACCACCAGTACATGTAAACAATTCCCAAGAATCATAACACATAAATAAAAAACAAAGAAAATATAACATTTGTGCATTACAATCATAAGATATAACTTCAAGATATTGACATAATTAATGCATTTACAAAACCATTTAAAACATTTAGTAAAGAGATTTTTCAATCAAAGGTTCCCATAAAACATTGAATCTTTTAAAGGAAATAAAATTTTAAAACATCAATGTCCATATAAATAAATCCTTAAAACCATTTTGAAAAAATTTACATTAATGTGAAATATTTAGAATATTAAATCCTTAAAAAATTTTAAACAATGTTTTAGTTAAAGAGTTCCTTACCACTTGAGAAAATACTTGAATAAAAAAATTAAATAATAACATAAAAAAACCTATAATATCTTAAGAATAAGGAGATTAATGACATAATATGTCAAATGGCAGTATATACACCATATAAAAGTGAATTGGTGCATAACAACACAAAAGTCTCAATGGAAAGTAAATTGAGGCGAAACATCTTACAAAGATAATATCATTAGATTTAAGATAAATCAATGAAATAATTATGTGTGAAAAAAATAAATACACCAAATATAATTGGATATTAAGTGTAATACAATTAGAGGTCAATCAAACATATTATTTGAAAAATAAAACCAATTACATGGATATTTAACTCAACGAAATGATATTGAGTTAATATTTTCTTTACAGAGTTCGTATAAATGACGTTAGAATTTATAAATGGGGGGATTATATATAGAAACAGTATATCCACACAAAGGGGATTATAAATTAAAACATAAATAAATAAATAGGTATTCTACACATAATATTGGCATAATATAATTAATGAAGTATGTGTAAAACCCAATGAGTGGAAATTGAGTTTAGAAATTCCCTAACAAAGATCGTTTTGTTAATAAAATAGAGAGATTGAGTGTATTCACTATAAATACAAATAAATAAATTATAAATAAAAGATATGATATAAAAATTTATTTCTCACATAATCTTATAATCACATAATCAATAAGTATAAGATTAACTCAAAGAATGGAAATCAGGTTAAGAAGTTCCCTTACAAAATTTCAACAGACTAACGGCGTCACTTAAAAATTAAGAAAATGAGTTGATTAAGAGAAAAATGGGTATCTCATTATATTTAAATAATATTTAAATTTAGGGAGATATGATATGACAAATCGAAAAATATGAAAATAGAAATTAATAAGGCATAACAATAAAGGAGTGCTTGAAAAGAGAAGGGTGGTAGATTCTCTTTCCTTGAGTCCAAATCATCACGTACGTTCCTTATTCTTCCTGAATAATAAATATAAGTTAATTTATACTATCTTAGGAAAAAATTTCAAGTTTATTATTCATTTTATATTACCTATTATCATGTTATAAAAATTACATAATTATTTAAGTTCATATCTGTCATTTTGTCAATATTCAGTACTTGAGTCGAAAATGAACTTATTGATGTAAATTTTCCATGTAGTATAAATTCCATAATATAGAAAATTGTATCCATGATTTAAATATCATATATATTCATTATATATGTATTTATAATATTTCATAACATTTGGAGATAATAAATGAAATGCATTGTTCATTGAGATGGTAGGTCGTACGTACGCACGAACGCTACTTTCATTTATTTGTCATATTAAAAGAGTAAAAACTAAAAAATAAATAGGAAAATTATAATATTAGTATAATATATATTTTATATATGTTACATATGTTAATTAACTCCATCCTTTATACATTTCATGTTTGTAAAGATTGAGTCATATCACTTTGAGGGGGCGGTAGTCCGCACTTCCTCAAATGAAATTATCATACTTACACATCATGAAAAAATAAAGGTATGTTCTAAATAAAAATTAAAAAAGAATAGAGAAAATATAAATATAATATATATCATATATAAATAAATTTCCATCATAATGGCTACCATGATAGGTGGTAATTGAAAATTGAACAATCATCGTTTTGTGGGGCAGTAGTTTGTCGTACACAAAAATAGTATGTTTGTATCCATTAGATAAAGGTGTGTGTAAGAGCAGTTACAATCCTCCACATAAAAAAATAATATTATATTTAGGATAATTTTATTTATGTAATAAATGAATAAAAATATAACAGGTAGTAGATAAAGAAAATAAAGGAAAGGAACTTGAGAAAAGATGTTATCTCTAAATCGGGTAACTTCTTTTGATTTGAGACAAAAAGATTTCCTGAATTTATTTATTCCCAAGGTAAGGCTTATAATATGAAGGTAGGGATGTAGGGAGATTATTATAGCTTATTTTTTATGATCCAAGGGTATTTAGAGGTGTGAGTAAGTGGGTAGAGGTGGTGGCCTTTTATAAGAGGGAGAAGGATCACTTTAAGAAAGTCTTGAAATATTATTTTATTATGAATTGAATTTCGGTTTCAAAGAGTCCCAATATCATTCATTTAAAATATAAGATTATTTTGGGTCGAAAAGCACTCAATCAATAGGTTTTAGAAAAGTTTAGGTCGCAAAACTAACCATATCATTTGGCTTTACCCCTTAGTTAAAAGCATTAACTCTTACCATGTTTTCTTGTATTTTCATAATATATGCATACTATAGTTACTATAAAATCCCAAAAGAACACTAATTAGATCATTAATGATATTTTTAACATTATATAAGTTATTTTTCAGAATCATGTATTTTTAAGAATATTTCATTTAATAAAATTGTACTTGTTTTAAAAACTCATTTATGTCAATTTTTACACAATTTAGTAATTGATTTTTGTTAGTCATAAAAACATGATTCATTCAAAAAAAAGGAATTAAATAAAATATAATATGTCAATATAATCCAAAAAATTCGTGGATGGAATCAAAATAATCAAATTACATTTATTTTAATATTTACAATATCATTTATTTCAATCCATTATTAATGAAGCAATCATTGAATCATCATTGCATCATAATTAAATTTATTTATTTAATATATAAATATTTTAAATAAAATACCATGATATATGAAATATTTTTATCTTTATAATGACTATTTATATTCAAATATATCACTTACATAACCCCATATAAAAAATATTTTATTAAAAGATACATGTTTATGTTATATTTTCTTTTTCTTTAAAATAAAAATACTAAAATGTCATTTTCACACCCAAGTGGTTCCCAAATGTCAAAATCTTGGACTAATGATGATCATGGTCCGAAATATATCATCCAATAGTATTAGGAAATGTTTTATGAATGTTTTATATTATTATAATTTTATTTGTTTACCCTTATTTACATAATTTTCCCATTAACCATGGTAATTAAAAATAATTATTGAAGTTACTATTATACTATCCAAATATAAAAGGTACCTATATAAAAATTTTAGACCTTATGATTCCAAATATGTAACCCATTTTTTAAAATTCAAAAAACAGAAATTTAAGTAATTAATTTAAAAATATTTCTCATTGTCAAAACCAGAAAGCCTATTTTTAAGAAGTAAAAACTACCAAAAGATTGACAAGTGTTTATGTCCGATTTCAATTTGAAATGAATTATAATGACCAAAATTGGATTAAATTATAAAAATATATTCCATTTATACTTTAAAATCATTAAATAATATGATTTAACCATTTTAACTATTTCAATGGAAAAATTGTTTTCATTTAAAATTTAGCATATGTTTACTATTCCTCAAAACATGATTGTTATCAAAAAAATATCAAAAAATCATCCAAAATAAATTTTTATGTCCCACATCTGAATAAGAAGTTTATTTTGTAAAATATAACATATAAAGGTGTCAAAAACTAAATTTAAAAAGGATTATCTATTAAAAGGAAGTAAAACTACATTTTTTAAAAATGCTTCTTTTATCTGAAAAATTGACTTTGTTCTTATATCATATATATAAAACATATAAAATTAATTTAAAACAATACATTTAATATATATAACATATATTTTTCATTAAATAAAAATCCATAAAGAGTTATATGATTTTATAAACACAATTACTCTCTTTTTAAATTGGTTTTCCTAAAAACATGTCCTTTATATTCATTTGGTTTTTATTTCCATTTCTAATAAATTTGGTAACCAATGAATCATTATTTAAAAATTTGTATACCATGTTTCAAAATTCAGTTTATACTATTCATTCACACCATTCCAATGGCTAAGAATTAACTACCATTTTAAATAATATTATTATTATTGTATTGTTTTTTGGTATAACTCAATATTGTGTGAAATGTAAGATTTCTGAAAAACCCATTGTTGCGTGTCGAGTACACTATCATAAAAAAGTGCCCCCTTTAACATAAAATTAATATCTTATTCATAAATATCAATAGATATGAAAATTTATTATTCTATAAATTCCAGGGTCGTTACATTATTCCTCCCTTTTGGAAATTGACCCCTCGCTGTTTTAAAATTGGGCTTGGAAACTTCATTGAAAATCCCACATCAGAAAACGTTTCAATAAAACTGTCACTTCAAAAGAAATAAAGAGAAGTAAAAAAAGGTCACCCGATAGAACACATATTAGGATTCCATATATGAAAACATGGATGTGGGAAAGAAAACAAACCAGAAAGTTCTTATGAAGAGTTATAGAAAACATGATCAAGAGAAATTTAACAACCAGAAACCCATAAACTTGTGATGGGTTGAATGGTATTTGATTTCTCAATAGTAAATTTAAAAAGAAATTTTTTTAAGGTCTTTTTCATAAATTTGAGGTATTATTTTACTACTTAGAAGGAAACATACTTACTTTTCAAGTATAGTTTTATTATTTAACAAATATCTACCACAAACTCATATTTTCTCCAAACTATGAGTATTCAAGATGACTTGGTCACACTTGAAGCGCTAGAATCAACTTATAAAGAATCAAATAATCCTTAAAATATTAACAATTTATTCATCCTATCTTTAAAAATTAAACAAAACCAAAAACTGTTATTACAAGAACAGATAATCCCTAAAAAGGATAATCCATTATTAAAAGAAATACTACTCTTCATCTTCAAAATTCAACAATAAATACCCCAAATTACAATGAATTCCATTCAATAAAAAATTGTCCTTAAATTTCATCAGAGTAATACAAACTAATATTGAAACCCAAAATTCAAGAAGGATTTGATCACATTGTCTTTCATGATAAATTTTATAATTTATCTCTGCATAACATCGACTACTCTTAAAGTCTCATACTTAAAATTAATTAACCTAATCACATATTCTCCATGCTAGGTAAATCATTTCCACAAATAACTCAAAGCTCTATTTTTTCACAATAAAAACATAGATTCTTCCAAAATAAAATTCAACCATTAATCCTCAAATAAAATCACATAGTATTATATTTTCCTTAGGCATACAGTGTTCCCAAAAGAGTAAACGTCTTCCAAAAATAACATTTATCACTTAATCACCAAATCATTTTCCTATACTAAGGGTATCCATTTGATAAAACATAAGTTCCCAAACTAAAATTATTCTTCATCCATAAAATTATTTAACTAAAAATAATAAGTTATACTAAATAGGTACTTCATGTAGGCTTGTGGTGGGTGATGTTCCCTTGTCTCCCTTCAATTGTGGGTTCGATTCCTACATCCTTACCAGACACAACGGGTTTTCACCCATCTTTTGGGTTGTCCCTTTTTATAAAACTAAAAAATAACCCTAACATGTTTTAACCTCTATAGTTGTCTTATATTTATCAATTTAATCCCAAATCATAATGACCTCAACATTTTAATTAATTAATTATTATATATATTGACATTTTTTCACATCTATATGATAAAATAAAACTATTCCCAATAAAAATAACATAATACCTTGATCATGGTGTCTACCTGGTTTCATCGTCATCTTTCTCACATAAATAGAAGGTCCATGCATTGTAAAAATTATTTATAGATATTTCAAAATCATTTGCTTCCTTTATCAAAATACACCATGTATAACTTGGGTCATATGTGTGTTCATAGAAAAATAGTTTCAGAAAATAATCATGTATGACATATAATTTCAAAACATCTGATAAAACTTGATATTTATAAAATAGTCAGACAAATTTTGAGTAGAAAATTTCAATCAATGGTCCTTTTAAAATACCATATATATGTGTTGAAAGACTATATTTTAAAAGAAAATATAAATAGGTTGTGCAAGGTTCTCCTTCTTCTACACATTTTTAAAAATCATAATATGCTTCAAAATCTTGTGATAAGGTAAAATATTAGAAATTTCCTTTATAATATTTACCTTTCTTGAAAATATGAGAATATTTAGAAAATAGGATTTGATTAAATACAACCTCAAATCCAAAATGGTATTGAGGTATAGTGTAGGTGTTTTAAAGCTCAAACAATTTCTTTCAAGTGATTTGTATGTTATAAAATGTTTAAGAATCATCTGGACATGACTTTGTAATAATTATTACAAGCAAGTCATCAGGAAGAGATAAGAATGTAATTTGAGATCCTCCCCCTTCCATTTGTAATAAACTTTCCTTGATCTAAAAAATTTATAAAATAATGATTTAACTTAAATAATAGACATAAATACTAATCATTTGTTTAACAAAATCTCATAATCCCTAATGTTGTCTAAAACTTTTCTTTGATACCAACTATAAGGCCCTAGACTTAAACATTACATAATCACAAGTTATGTCAAGAATTCACATTGAGGATATTTTCATGTTTATAGTTTTAGATAATTAACCCATAACTATTACATTACATCTCAAATATTTCAAAGTATACACTTCTAATCTATCAAATTTTTCACAAAAATAAAACTCCTTAAATAAAACAAGATTTTTTTTCTTGAAAAAAATATTATTGAATTATTACTTTATCTTACCCTTCCTTATACCCTATGAAAAAAAATTCAAAAACAAGGGAGTATAATAAAAATAGTTGTAATGGTTATAAAATAAGGATATAAAATCTTAGTCCATAAATACTTACAAATTAGTGAAATCATAGTTTTCACTGAAAAAACATACGCTCTATAACATATCTACTGAAACCATAACATTTATAAATAATTTATAGAAATAATAAATCATAAATGTAACTTGTGTAATCCATAACATACTTACATTGTATCTTTCATATCCACTTAGAGATTAGCCTTCATGGTTACATTTGGAATATCCATCATAGTATATTCTCTAAATATTTTAGGATAAACTTTATCGATTACCTTTGTCACATTACCCAATGAATTAGAGAGCTATCACGGGATCACCCGCCCTTGGTTTATCAATGAACCACCCATATACATAAACAATTCCCATGAATCATAACATATAAAAAAAGAATAAAGTAAAGATAAAATTTCCACATTGCAATCATAATATATAATTTTAAGATATTGACATAATCAATCCATTTACAAAACCGCTTAAAACATTTAATAAAGATATTTCTGAATCAAAGTGTCTCATACGTCTTTGAATATTTTAAAGGAATTAACATTTTAATACATTAATGTCCATATAAATAAATCCTTAAAACTATTTTGAAAACATGGACATTAATGAGAAATATTTAAAATATTAAATCCTTAAAAAAATTAAAACAATGTTTTAGTTAAAGAGTAACTTACCACTTGATAAAATACTTGAGAAATAATAATTAAATAATAACATCAAAAAAACTGTAATATCATGATAATAAATAGATTCATCATATAATATATTAAAGTGAAGTATATACACCATATAAATGTGAATTCGATCATAACAACAAAAAAGTATGAATGGAATTTAAATTGAGACGAAATCCCTTACAAGGATAGTATCATTAGATTAATGAAAAATCAATGATATAATTATGTATGAAAAAAATAAATACAACCAATATAAGTGGATATTAATTTTAATACAATCATAGGTCATTCACACATATTCTTTTAAAAACAAAACCAATGACATGGTTATTTAACTCAATGAGATGAGATTGAGTTAAGATTTCCCTTACAAAGATCATATAATTGATGTAAGAATTTATAAATGGGGTGATTATGTGTTGAAAAAGTATATACACACAAAGGGAAGTTGAAATTACAACATATATAAATAAACAGATATTCCACACATAATTGTGTTATAATATAATCAACGAAGTATGCGTAAAACCCAATGAGTGGAAATTGAGTTCAGAAATTCCCTTACAAAGATCATTTTTTTAATAAAATAGATTGATTATGTTTATTCACTATAAATACAAAAAAAATTATAAATAAAATATAGGAAATCAAAATTTATTTCTCACATAATCATATAATGGCATAATCAATAAGTATAAGATTATCCAAAATAATGAAAATTGGGTAAAGAAGCTCCCTTATGAAATTTCAGCAGCCTAATGGCATCACTTAAAAATTCATAAAATGAGTTTCTTGAGATGAAAAGAGGTCTCTCATAATTTTTAAATAATATTTATAGTGAGGGTTATATGAAATAAAAATTCCCAAAATATGAAAATATAAATTAATAAGGCATAACATTAAAGGACTTCTTGAAAAGAGACGGGTGGTAGATTCCATTACCTTAAGTCCAAATCATCACATATGTTCATTGTTCTTCCTGGATAATAAACTTATGTTAATTTATTCTTGATTTAGATCCTTTTTAAAGTTTATTTTTCAACTTATATTAACTATTATCATGTTATAAATATTATATAATTATTTAAGTTCATATTGGTCGTTTTGTTTATTTCAATACTTAAGTCGAAAATAAACATATTTGACATAAATTGTCCATGTAGTAAAATTTACATAATGTAAAAATATATATTCATTATTTAAATATCATATATATCCATTATATATTTATTTATAATAGTCCATAACATTTGGAGATAAGAAGTTAAATGCACTGTTTATGGAGACGGTAGGTCGTACATACGCATTAACGCTACTTTTATTTCTTTGTCGTATTAAAGGAGTTAAAATTAAATTATGCATTGGTATATTATAATTAAAGTATAATATATATGTTATATATGTTACATATTTTAATTAAGTTCATTATTTATATGTTCCATGTATGGCATGAATAAGTAATATCACTTTGAGGGGGCGGTTGTCCGCACTTCCTCAAATGAAATTATCATATTTACACATCATGAAAATCATAAAGGTGTGTTCTAAATAAGAATTAAAAAATCATAGAGATATTATAAATATAATATATATCATATATAAATAAATAAATAAATTTCCATCATAATGGCAACCATGATTGGTGGTAGAGGAAAATTGAACAATCATCATTTCGTGAGAAAATAGTTCATCGTACACAGAAATAGTACATTTGTATCCATTAGATGGAGATGTGTGTAAGTGTAGTTAGAATACTTATCATAAAAATAATATAATATTTATGATATTATTGTTTTTATTTAATAAAACAATAATAAGATCATTGGGAGTGGATAAGGAAAATAAAGGAAAGTAACTTGAGAGAAGACGTTACCTCTAAATCGGGTAACTACTTTTGATTTGAGACAAAAGAATTTATTGAATTTCCTTATTCCAAAGGTAAGGATTCTAGGAGGAAGGTATAGATGTTATGATATTATTTGAGCTTAATTTTTATGATCCAAGGGGCTTGAGAGGTTTCAGTAAGTGGTTTGATGTGGTGGCCTTTTATAAGAGGGAGGAGGGTCACTTTAGGAAAGTCTTGAAATATTATTTTATTACAGATTGTATTTCGGTTTAAAATGGTCACAAACTAATTTATTTAAAATCTAAGATTCTTTTGGGTCTAAAACCACTCAACCATTTTGTTTTAGACAAGTTTAGGTCACTAAACTAACCTTATCTATTAGTTTTACCACTTAGTTAAAAACATTAACTCTTCCCATGTCTTCTAGTATTTTCATAATATATGGTTACAATAGTTACTATAAAATGTCAAGATAACCATAACTGGATCATTAATGAAATTTTTAACATTATAAAAGTCAGTTAGAATAATCTTATAATTTTATGAATATTATATCATTTAATAAAATAGTATTGTTTTTTAAATAATTTATGTCATTTTTGACACAATTTAGTAATTGATTTTTGATAATGTCATAAAAACATTCTTACTTCAAATAAAAGGCATTAATTGAAAGATAATATCACAATATAGTCCATAAAATTTTCTTATGGAAGAAAAATAAAAAAATTACATTTAATTTAATATTTATAATATCATTAATTTGAATCCATTATTATTGAAGAAATCACTCCATCATTATTTGGTAATAATTAAATTAATTTATTTAATGTATAAAAATTATAAATAAAATACCATGATGTTGGAAATATTTTTATATGTATAATGATTATTTATAGTTGAATATATCACTTATATAACCCCATATAAGAATTGTTTTATTAAAAGATACATGTTTATGTTATATTTCCCTTTTCTTTAAATTAAAAATCATAAAAAGTCATTTTCACACACAACTGGCTCCCAAATTCCAAAAGTTCAGAATAAGGATTCTAATGGTCAGAAATATATCATCCAATAGGTTTAGTACACAATTTATGGTAGTTTTATATTATTATAATATTATTTGTTTACCCTTATTTCCCTAATTTTCCCTTTAACCATGGTAAGTAAACATAATTACTAGTTTTACTATTCATACTATCCAAAAATAAAAGGTACATATTTACAAAATTTGAACCATATTATTCCAAATATATAATCCATTTTTCCAAATTCAGAACACAAAAATTTTAGTAATTAGTTTAAAATTAATTCCTGTTGTCAAACCCAGAATGCATGTTTTTAAGAAGTAAAAACTACCAAAACATTGACATGTGTTTATATCCGATTATAATGTGAAATGACTTATAATGACCAAAATTGTATTAAATAAAAAAATATATTACATTTATACTTTAAAATCATTAAATAATATTATTTAACCATTTAAATTGTTTTTATGGAAAAAAGTTGTTTTCAATTAAAATTTAGCATATTTTTGTTATTCATCAAAACATGATAGTTATTAAAAAATATTAAATATTAAAACAAAGTAAATTTTTATGTCACTAATCTAAATAATAATCTTATTGTTTCAAATATAACATATAAATGTGTCAAAAACTAATTTTAAAAAGGGTTCTCCATCGAAAGGCGGTAAAATTGCATTTTTAGAAAAATACTTCTTTTATCTGAAAAATTGAATTTGTTCTGATATAATATCTAGAAAACATATAATATGAATATATAACATTAAATTGAATATATAAAAAATATTTTTCATGAAATAAAAATCCATAAAGAGTGTTATGATTTTATAAAAACAATTATTCTCTTTTTAAATTGGTTTTCATAAAAAAACATCCTTTATATTCAATTGGTTTTTATTTCCCTTTCTAATAAATTTGGTAACCAATGAATCATTATTTAAAAATATTTAAACTATATTTCAAAATTCAGTTGATACTATTCATTCCCATCATTCTAATGGCTATGTTTTAACTACCATTTAAAATAATAAAATTAATATTGTGTTATTTTTTGGTATAACTCAATGTTGTGTACAATGTAAGATTTCAGAGAAACCCATTATTGCATGCTGAGTACGCTATTGGAAAAAGTGTTGCTTTAATATAAAATTAATATCTTATTCATAAATATCAATAGATATGAATATGTATTATTATATAAATACCTAGTTCGTTATAGTTAACCCTTTATCGAATGGTTTATTTTGAATTTCGAATGAGGTGTTAAAGATAGATGTATTAGAGTAACGTATTGGCCTAACTAACCACTAAAATGATGGTCAGACCAGTCACCAGTGAGCCTCATGTGTTCTTCCCTATATAGTAGAGGATTAAAACTTTTGTTGAGGATCTATTGGGGGTCTATTAGGGATACTATTACCTCATGATCAGAGTTGAAAAATGACATAATAGCAAGTAAACAACATAAAATAGAGGAAAAATAATTGAAAAATAGTGTTAGATAAATGTAATAACTAAATAATAATTTCCAATTACACTATAAAACATTTCATTCATGTTAAAATATGCTAAGAATAAAGAAGTAAATACACAAAAAAAGTATAGTACAGTAAAAAAAAAATAGGAGACAAGACAAAAGTCCTTAGGGTGTACTTCATGATAATCTCATATAAAACCTTAGTCATGTTCCACTAACTCACCATAAAATTGCATAACACAAGAAAAAGATCAAGACCTATGAACAATATGATCTTCTTGAAAACCCCAGTGAAATGGCTGCCTGAGCTGGGTGTGAGATATACTTTATATACCACCAAAAACAGTGTCTAAAGAATAATGATTTTTTTAAATATAGAATAAAAATTGTGTTTATATAACAAAAAAATAATAAGAGATTCAAATTAATAAATTACCATGTCGGGATCGGGTCACTCTAGGACACTGACCAGACCATACCCACTTTAGCCTATGTTGGAATATCTCAAAAAAGGTAACATGTGTGGAAGGGATAAAATTTAATAATGGTTCATTATAATTTAAGAAGTTAGGAATAGAAAAACCCCAATGTTTGATTTATCCTCGTGTAGACATCCATTTTATTTAATTACTTAACATTCTAAACATAATTAAAAGAGGCATCTCTAGAATTTATCCACACTTGATCTTATTCCTGTAAATGGTGAAACTTATAAAGGAACCTGAGTATTACACCAAGAACTTAACACTTTACCAAATATGAAAGGATTCCATCCATAGGAATCCATAAAAGGAATCCCATGTATCACTATTGATTTTGGTAAAACTAGTCTCCTTCATGTTCTTTCCCTGTATCTCACAAATGGGGTCTGAGTATCACTCATGGTACGGTGTAACCATTATTTCAACCAATATCATCCATGGGTGTTCCACTGGGAACCATAGTCACTCATATGGAGGTAAGAAACGCACATAGTTATACCATCCAATATATAGCAGGTATCTCCCCTAACTTATGAAGCCTCATCTACTCATGATCACATCCTTAGAATTCCATACAAAGGAATCTGAGTATCTCTTGAGGTGTAAACAACACATTATTCCTTTTAAATTTATAACACTAAAGTGGATAAGTACATAATAATTCCTTTTCACAAGTCATGCCTATTAAAGGATAGTTCCAATCCAAGTGTTCACTTAAATTAAAAAGAAATAGGGTTCATATTGTAAAAATGTCACCAATACAAAACAACAAACCGATAAGTATAGAATTTTTTGTTTAGAATAAAATGCACCTCAACATAGGGTTTTTATTATAAAAAATTACATTGTAATCAAATAATTCATTTCATTTAGTTTTAAGAAATACATTTCATCACAAGGCATAAGAAAACACACAAAAACAGTGGTTTTTAACAAATGAGAATCACAATTTAACATATAAATAAGAAGAACTCCCAAGAGGTTGGTTCGATAAAGGGAAGAAAACACTTAAAATAGGGAAACTATAAGAACCTACCAAATGGGGTGGTTTTGGTTGAGTTCATAACCTCAAAACATATAAGTAAAAGTTTCAGGGGAGCATAAGGGATTCTAAAAAATTTACATTAAGACAATTTATAATTTATAAGTGAGGTCAGGTAAGT
The DNA here is from genome assembly GCA_963277665.1 of Viscum album. Lineage (NCBI taxonomy): Eukaryota > Viridiplantae > Streptophyta > Magnoliopsida > Santalales > Viscaceae > Viscum > Viscum album. The sequence continues at coordinate 1,189,973,499 of OY728158.1, read as the reverse complement.
CCAATGCACAACACATGACATGATTTTATAAAAGAAACAAAACATAATAATAATGTTATAAGACACATGAATTGTGATTAGTATGACTCAAACATATGATACAAAGGCTTGATTTGGTTTGGTTTCAGGGAAATCTAAGAAACATATGAACTCTCTAAAAATAGGGTGAATTAGCTCACACCACGATATCATCCTTAGGAGAGATAGAAACAGAAATAGGTTCATGAAGAATGTAGAGCATTCCAAGAGGAATTTAATGGGACAACGGTGCTCGAATATGACAATGAATGGAGGAGATCAATCAAATCCTATGTTAGGTGTTAGAGGAGCCTCATACATGAAGGAGTAGGAAATACCCATTGGAATGATGAGAAGAGGAAGGAGGGATATGGTTATACTATTCACCAAGGGAAAAAAATTAAACTCCCTTTAAAATAAGGGATTTGTGATTCAGTCACACATTTTTTCCAAAACATGAACTGATAGTGTGGTACCTAATTTATAAGAACCACACTCCACACAGTTACGCCAACCATGCGTCTCCTGTTGTATAAGAACCACACTTCACATGGTTTTTCTACATGGTTTACCGTGAACCAATAGTTTGATTAATAGTGAACAAAAAGTGCCCAAATAGAACTAAGTCTGAAATTTGGGAACACATTTTGGGAAACCATGTGTAGCTCATGTGGTTCACTACTGCTCACCTATAGTAGGTTCATAGTTTTCACTGGTGCACAGCTTCAGACAAACTATGTGCCCCTACCAGTCCACCCATAACATGATTTCTCAGAGCCCAGTGCTCCTGAAACTCAATGAAACACCCATTAAAATTTTCAATATTCTTACCAAATCTAAAATAAACACAATAATGTGTTCCAAATCATGAAATTTTGATATGAGGATCAATTTAGAAAACAGATCATTCACCAAATAAAAAAATTCAAACTCCCTTAGAATCCTTGGGGAAATGAAAAGAAAATCACTTGACCTACTAAAGTTGTGAATTATTTATAAAATGGATGAATTTCATTTTCAAACACCCAATGCACCTTTAGGAGTCACCTTAACATATAGTACATAAGATGTCGAAACTGAATCCAACACTTGTTTTTTAAATTTGAATCATTGAGACAGAGAATACCTAATCCAATCAAACTAGAGACATGATTTCCACATCATCTCATCAACCACATAGCCTATGGTGATTCCACCATAGGTTCTGTCATTTAATGGTACATTCTAAATCATGGTATCTCTATCATTGAAATTTTCTTTCAAAACATTCTAGTAGAGTTCCAATTATGATGAAGACACAAGAAAAGAAACATGATTTAATATAGGGGTTGATTCCCAACTAACTTCTTTTAAACAAAACCAAAAAAAGGATAGGTAAAGCTAATATCGACTAACCATTCCCAAAAAACTCTGTTTTGATGGCCAGTTTATTTCAAAATCTAAACTTGAAACATTTAAATGAAGTTAACTTGTGATTTTCTAAGAGAACCCTCATCGAAGGCCATAACTGGATTCCAGTGACATCTCTAACCAAACCCCAATTTATAAGATCTTGTGTTATCATGAACATAGATGTAAACCTAATCCATCAAACATATAAATTTATGACTCAAACATCACATCTAAGCCTAACTGATGTATGTGGTAACCTTAGAGTCAAAATGTAGTCCAAGTAGATCATCCAAATAAAAACATATTCCTACTATAAGATGTGAGACATTGTTACAAGGAAAAGCATCTACATATCAATAACACTAAATAAGTCCTAAGAGGAATCTTCTAGGTGGTCAAGTCAAGTAAAAATGGTTGTTATCCATGAGTTCATCCATGACGTTCCTACGTGGAACCCAGGTATCAATTAGGACTAACCTTGAATCTATAAAACCATGATTATGGAGAGATCTCTAATAATAACCATCCATAATTTCCCAATAACTTCTAAAAAAATAATGTGGTATAAGATCAATGCTCTCTTCCAGTGTACCGAGATAATACCATGATAGATAGCATGGTTATATTTAAACCAAGATTAAACTAAAAGGATATAAAAGCTCTCCAAAAATGATCCAAGATAAATCCACTATAAAATATAATAAGCACTCAGTATAGATTAAAACTAAATGTGCAAACCACCTATGGAGGGAAAGAGAAGTAAAATCATTTCTTAGTGACATTTTCTTGAAGAGGATCAACCTTACACTCTGACATTGTAAATTAGCTAATCACTAAGAATTATTACCAGAGACAGCCTTTTATTGATAAAGAACAAACTCATAGGCCCATTCATGAAAAAATGTGCCTTTAAATTATGCATACCCAACAAAACATTCATTGTTGCAGAGCCTCTCCAACACAAAAATGATGAAATCATTCTAGTCCTAAGGGAATTCAAATTCAGTACTACCTATACCTAGATGGTCCTTCTAGGTGGTGTTCCTTATACATGGAAGTACATGCATTGCCTAGATTTACATGATGCTCCTCACCATGGTAGTTTCTATATCTTCATATTTAAAGAGAAAGGGATCGCATCCCATGACACACACCATATCGGCCACTAACTACAGGTCCTAAAGGTTTCCATCGTCCTTTGAGAACAATTGAACTGAATAGATAGAAAAATATCCACATTATGAGTTCTAGGATAGGTTCACATCTAGATGTTCATGTGACACTCCTCTGAAGATACATCTATGTGCACCATAACATTAATCGTAAAAGTCTAGACGATAGACCAGCATGTGAAATACTAGATCCTCCCTAGAACATCGTCTCGAACACTAAGAAAACTCAACATCACAAAGCTAGGTATTGTACCTCATAGATGAATTGTGAAGAATGCAATAATATTCAAGGGTTATATGGGAACCACAAAACTCAAATGGTTCATTCCATGATTTATCATGATGATAGGTAGTGCTTGTATCAATTCCTACTACCTTGATAATACTTGAGAAAATGACATGTCCTTGATACTATCCATATGATTTTCATCCCTATTCAATAGAGTATAAGATGGAAAATTCAAAAAATTAGGACATGGTCATACTATTGTACATGGAAGTAAAAGATACAGATGACATTTGGAGTCGCCCAACATCATAAAGAAAATAAAGAAGTGTAACACAACCTAATAAGTGATCAACCACTCCCTTAGAATGTATAATCCACTAGAATTGAGCATTATAAAATGCTAAAAGTCAAATAAAAATCAAAAACAATACTCAACCACACATAAATACAATGGTGTTATTTGGGAAACTGTGAGTCCTACATTGGAATATGGCACCCCAAAAATACCACATGAATAAAAAGGTCCAAAATCACTAAGAAAGGGATTTGGAGATATGAGGGAACTACATACAATGACCATACTCTTACAAAAAAACATAAATTTTCAATCCTATAAAGGCATCATGCCTAAAAATATTACTAGGATTATGGGAATATATTTTAGGTTTGATCTATATAAGAGGGGAATATGAGTAACATTCATGTTATCGTTTCATGGTGAAACTCAAGGAAATAATTTAACCTACACTTATATAAGGGATAAGGCTAAGAACACCTCTTCATATTTCATTTTAAGGAATTAAAAAAAACTCATTTACTTATTTAATCATTCCAAGGTTCAGATTTTAAGAAAAACAAACACCCCTTAAGAGTGGTAAAACATAACACTTATTTATCATTTCCATAAAGATCACAGAGAGATTATATTAAACTATATTTTAAAGAATTATCAATGTAGTTGAATTCTTTTTATAATTAGGCCACTACATCCATAGACGCCCATTTTAAACATAATTATTTGTTTATAAATCCTAATCATTGGATTAGTTAAAGAAAATTTCAATTTCAATCTATACAGGAAAACACCATTTTGGTTGTAATTGAGATTTTAATTGACTAATGCCACTAATTCAAAAATATATCAAATTTAGGTAAATGTTATTTTATTAATTAAAGCGGTATTGTTAAAATGATGTCACATAAAATTTATATGTAAACCATACTGGTAGCCACTGGGACAATAAAATTCCCTCAACACATAGTGTGAGAACACCCCCTTAGGGTAAAACACTAAGTCATATAAAAATAATAAGAAACCTATGAGGGTCCCGCTAAGAAGTTCTGGTTCAATTAAAAGATAACCGAAAACTTTAAACATTATCTACTTAAAACCCTTATCATTTCACCTATTAAGAAACATTCCCTATAATCCAACTTGGATCTATTTTTCTATCGATGAAATTTATCCATATTGGGAATTACTCACATGTAATTGAGGTACAAGCCCTTATAAGTGTAACCAATTCAATTATATATAAAAATAATTTATATTATTCAGTAGTCTCGATGTACATAATTCTCATAAAAATTGTCCGGTTATATGGGTAAATGTTTCTCAATTTATAAAGAACCCATAAATTTATGTGTTGTGGGCATTTCCAACATAAATGTAACCATTATATATTGGATAAAAGTAAATTTAATAGCCTCAATATTTATTGAAAATAATTTATCTATATAAGGTGAATCTATAGTTGTTCTGTTATATGGTCCACCATGTTACAACTTATAAAGTTCCCATAAAAATTACAAGTTTGAAAATTGGGTCTCATTTAATCATATCCATAAATGTTTCAGTCCAAAGAACTAATGGTTCATGGTGTAAAAATGTCATAATTGATTATTCAGGCATTTACATAAAAAAATAGTGCACATTAAAATTTAAATAAGTGTTCTAAAAAATATCATTTCATATGGTTAACATGGTATGGATGCAAGGAAATCATAATAATTTACCATGGAAGGTTTCTACACAACCAAGGAAGCATATAAAACATGGTAATCACAACACTAAAATCAGGGATGCATGGAATAACATTCAAGGATTCATATTAATTAAACACAATAACATGTTATACATAAGCATGCAATCAAATAACTATGAAGTTAAAATCAATGTTTGTTAATAAAAACACCTAGCATGGAATATAAGAAACATAAAAATAACATAGAAGGCACATTAACAACTCCAAATAGCTTAACAATGTCATATACATGGAATGGTATATTCAAGGAATTTGAATTTACATTTTCCTATAATGATTCATGCAATTATTCCTCCTTAACACATCAGGATAAGTCTAAATGACAAAATTTCATAAATCTGTAAGCATCAAAAAGTATATAATTCACTCAATGTGAAATCAAATCATCTTTAATAGCAAACAACATGATAATAAATCCCAGCCCTGGACACATGGAATCTTCCTTACCCATGGGTTGATCACACCCATGAAAAAATCTTTACCAAGCATAAACCCATTCATAGTCCCATTTCCACCATCAGAAAACCGTAATATGAAGAAAAATATGGCTCTGATACCACATTTTACTATCCCAGCCTGACTGACCACTAAAATGGTGGTCAGACCGGTCGCCAAAAGGCCTTAAGCCTTCCTCCCCATATAGTACCACAACGGTATAATAGTTAGAAAACAACATAAAAAGTATAAATAGTAATAATAATTGGAAAATCGTGTAAGAAAAATGTAATAATAAAATAAGAAAGTAAAATTCCATTATACAACAATTCATGCATGTATGAAGAAGCTACAAAGAAATTAGGTAACACACAGTATATAGTATAGTAAATTAAAAAATATATATAAGATTGGACAAAATCCTTAAGGTCAGGCTCCACGAGCATCCTGAGTACCAACTCAGTACTATTCTTCTATCTCCTGGGTACAATCTACAACAAAATTAAAGGATCAAGACCGATGAACAAGAATATATTCTCACGTACACCAGTGAAATAGAGGCCCTAATAGGGTGTGATATATACCTACTAGGCCACCACCAACAGTGGATAAAGAATAATCCATTTCATACATATAAAATAAGCAATGTGCATATATAATAGAAATAAATATCAATGAAAATTTTAATGAATAGAAAAGTTGTGGTGAGGTCCCTCCAAGACATCAGCTCGACTATACCTACTTCGGCCTAAACTAGAATGTCATAACCAATGGTAACCATTATGGGAGGGATAAAAAGTAATAATGGGTCATCAAAATTTAAAAATCTAGGAATGGAAAAACCCATAATTATGATTTATCAAGGTGGATTCCCCCTTTTATTTAATTCCTTAACATAATTTACTTGATTCAAAGAGGCATCTATAGATTTTTTCACTTGATATCCTATTCCCATCCAAGGTGAACCTTATAAAGGAACATGGGTCTTGCAATAGGAGAATAACACTTTACTAAAGATAAAAGGTGTCCATCCATGGGAATCCATAAAAGTAATACCAGGTTTAACTCTTGATGAAATTAAAACTAGTCACCTTTATATTTGTAACTAGTATCTAACAAAGGGGGTCCAAGTATCATTCATGGCATGTTGTAAACACTTTTTCCATCAGTATCATCCATGGGTTCTCCTCTTAGAACCCAAATCACTCATATATAGGTAAGAATTAGTCATTGTGAGCTCATCCAATATATTGTAGGTATCACCCTGGGCATATAATGCCTCATCGACTCGTGATCTTTTCCTTGTCATTTTATACAATGTAATTTGATAACATTATAGGCATAAACAATATATTATTCCTTTAAAATTTAAAACACTTAGTGGTACATTTATATAACCATACCATATCACAAGTCATCCCTAGTAAAGTAGATGTCTAATACCATTGATCACATAAATTTAAAAAAAGGTATATATACTATATATATCACAAATATAAGACAATAAAACAATGAGCATATAATTTTTTGTTTAGAATACATTGAACCACAATAGTGGTGTTTTATTTTAAAATAATACATTTTTATCAAACAATTCATTCCATTTTAATACAACGAATCCATTTAATCACAAGGCATAAGATAACCCACCATGACATAGGTTTTTAACAAATGAGCATCACAATTTAATATATAATGAGAAATCACACCCAAGATGGTGGATCTAGAAAGGGCATAAAACACATAAAACAGGAAAACTAGATAAACCAACTCAATGGGGTGGTTTGGGTTGAGTTCATATCCTCGAACCATATAAAGTGTAATCTATGGTTATTATAAGGAAGAATATTTAATTACTTTAATCCAATTTATAATTTATATGTGATATATGGTAAGTTTGGAACATGTCACATAGAATGATTTTATAAAAGTGAAAAAAAATTAAGGGCAAAGTTATATACCACCTACCTCATTCTTAATATAACTCACATGTTCTATATAGAGGCTTTATTTGGTTTGGTTTGATAGAAATTTAAGGGAAAAAAAGAACTCCTTGAAAAATAGGGTGAATTATCTAACACTATGATAACGTCCTCGAGAGAGAGAGAGAGATAAATAAAAAAACGTTTAACAGGAATGTAGATCTTACCATGAGGAATCCATTGGAACTTATAGTGCTTGGATCCAATAATGGATGGAGGAGATTGATCAAATCCTATAATAGGCATTGGAGGGTGATCACCTGTGAGGGAGGAGGAAATACCTAATGCAATGAAGATAATAGGGGAGTAATAAGGTTATTTGGGTTTATAAGGTAAAAAGGTAAATTCTCTTCAAAATAGGGGATACATGGTTTGGCCGCATGTTTTGGCCAAACCATGCACCAACCATGTGGCCCATACTGCCTAAGAACCACAACTCATGCTATTTTCCCACAAGGTTTGACCAACCGTATGCCAATCGTGTGATGAGTAGTGAAAAAACACTTACCAAATGACACTAAGCATGCGATTTGGGTGCACGGTTTGGAAAACTGTGTGCATCCAATGTGGTTCATTGCTTCACACATATAATAGGTGCAAGTCTTTAACTATTGTGTCGCATGGTATCATAAAAACCATCACCCTTACTAGTCCACCCAAAACAATATTTTTTGGGGCTCAGTACTCCCAAATGAAAAAGTAAGATCCAAGAAAACTCTTAGGATTTTAACCACATCTAAAAAAAATTAATTGTTTCTAACTCTTGGAATTATAATATGATTCCCATTTTACAAAATAGATCATCCACCCAATGAAAAAATTTGAACACCCATGGAATTTCATCGATTCCAAAAACATGGGACTCTACAATTACATCACTATATGAAGATATATTCATATTGGATTAACTTTTCTCACCATTATTTAATGATGATAACTATATATAGAAGAAATAAATTCTCATTTTATTATGGATATTGTAATTCATTTGTGTTTTTTGAATAAAAAATTAATATTCATTTTTAGTGTAAGAGATGAAGTGGAAGTTTATTAAACACTACCAAAGGAATAAATTGTTCTTAAGATATAAAGGAAATGAAAGTGCTAGGTAAATATGTTCCATTTAAATTCTTGATCAGGTCAGGTTAGTAGCCTATCAATTTGAGCTTCCACAAAACCTCTCTCAAGTTCATAATGAGTTACGTGTATCTCTAATAGGGATGTACATAACTGATCCTTACTATGTACTAAACTAAACGGTTTTACCCATAGAGCGTGATATTTCTTATAAGGAACAACTGGTTGAGATTCTGGATAATAAAGAGAAGGTGATACTTAATAATACCACTCACTTGGTCAATGTTTCTTTTGGAAAAACCCCTTCTTGAGGAAGATACATAGAATTCTGAGGATGCAATGAGGAAAAAGTATCATCATTTAATTTTTTTAGAGTGATTAGTTTTGAGGGTGAAATTAATTTTATGGGGGGAATAATGTGAAACCCTGTGATTTTTTTAAATTTAATTTTTCAAATATAATTAATTTCATTGATATCTTGCGCTACACGCAACAATGAGTTCTAATGAAACACAACCTAATATAAAAATATTTTTATTTAATATGACAGTTATCTTTTAGCCATTATAATTGTGGGAATGAATATGATTATATACTTTCAAAAAACATATGGCTTATATATGTATATAAAATGAATTCTTTGGTGAACAACTTTTTAGAATTGAAAATAAGAACCATTTGAATATAAAGGAAATATTTTTCTAAAAAAACATTCTACAAACAAACCAGTTTTACATCAAGAAAATAAAAACAAATCTGTGGATGATTTTAAAGAAATTTATATATTATATATTGAACCCAATTTTTATCATTCATCTTATTTGTTTTTTAGATATTAGATAAGAATAAATCCAATTATATACTTAAAATTTTATTTTTCTGAAAAGAATTTTTGTATAAATTTGGAAATTATTTTGAATATAATTATTGAAAATTTAATAAAAATTATTTAAAAGGAAAAAATTCACTTTTTAAGTATATATTTCAAACTTATCTTCGACTGATTTTTTGATAATCTTCAGAAAATATTAACATTTCTATGAATAATGAAAAAAAATTGATTTTACTGAGAATTATCTTTTCATTTGTAGTGTTTAAAGACTTATAAATATTTATAATATGGTTTTAAAAGTAAAATTAGTTAAATTATATATTTATTATCCCATATAGTTCAATATAATAGATTCTATATTTAATTGTGATATTGAATCTTTCTATACATATTAGAATCTTTTTTAGAAAACAGCTTCCTCGTCGCGTCTGCGGGTCTAATATTAAATTAATTTTCTAAAATTATTTGAATTTAATATGATAAAATAGGCCTATAATTTTTAATTGTAATAATTTATATTATATAATATTTTGATATTAAATTTTTACCATTATGAATCATAAAAGAATTAAAAATTAATTACCACAGTTAAGGTGAAAATGGTTTTATGTGGTTGTTAAACTAAAATGATAAGAGGTAAAATGACCTCAAAACATTTCCAACAACCATTATTTTGATATATTTTAAATTTATATCTTATAGAATAAATAATTGCCCTTTTTTAGCCTTTTTGAGGTGAACATTTTGGTTAAATGTTTTTTTAAATTACAAGTGTGTCACCCACCTTACTTGTAAAAGGCCACCCTTCTACACTCATCTTAATGCATCAAAAACACATTGGTTAGACCAATAGATATAGAAATAACTTCAATGATTCAAAATACTCATTATAGAACTAATATTGTGTTCAATAATCCATCCTAAGTTGTATTTTTTTGCAAACAAAAAGAATATGTCTGAAGAAGTGGTAACGTCTCTAACAAAGAATTTTATTTTATTTATTTCTCCAATGCCATCGATTCTTATTAAAACATTATGATATAGTAAAAAAATTGTATTACTTATTCATATCTCTTTTTATGATATGTTAGTTACCAAAAACTCTCTCCACTTCCATCAAATCGGATATGAAATCGTTGTTCGTTTCTCCACCGGACTACCACGTCATGAAACAATGTCATTCTCCTTCCATCATCGCCTCTCACATATGTATATAATGATAGATTTAATTTTAATATATGATATTTATGATATTATTATAAATATTAAACTATAACACCAAATCTAACTTATTTACTCCTAACTCATTGGAAAAATGTAATGTCGCTCATGTATACGGTGGACTACCTCCACACGAACCAGCATGATGTATTTTTAATTTTTATCTTACTTGGATTGTAATAAGGATAGATTAAAGGAATACATGTGATATTTTTAAATTAATTATACTTATGTAATTATTATATCACATATACATTCTTACTTTCCATTACTTTGGGGATATGATAGCGTTGTTTGTGTGAATGGATGACTACCACCTAATGAATTGATATGATTTATTTTTCATGTATTCTTTACATGAAAAGAAATAAAGATGTGGTTAACAAAAAATATGTGATATATGTGATTTAAACATTATTATTTAATTTTAATATATTATTTAACCACATTTATTTCATTCTATTTAGTGAATAGAAACAACGTTCTTGTGTATATATGGCCTACCGTATCCATGGACAATGTATTTGATTTTCTATCTCTATATTATATTGATTCACTATAAATACATATAATAATACATATATGATATTTATAAAATTTATAATATTATTTATGTTATTTTATCAATATTAATTTATGAGGACCTAAGATAAAAAATAAAACACACATGAAAGACAATGCATTTATTACCCAAAAGATGATTTTAGGAAGGATTTTTTAATAAAAAGGAAATACAATTTCATAAGAAAATTATATATGGTATTATATATATAATTATGGTTCTATAATATTTTTATAATAATATTATATTTATTATACATTATTTTATAACTTGTATCGTGATTTTGTAGACTTTTGGTAAGGTATTTCTCTGTCACTATTTAATGTTATGACACGTCTTCCATATTAACCACCTCTTTATTTTATGTGGTGTATATGATAAACATTATTTTATTTTATGATGATTATACTAAAATTTGTTAGGATGAAAATTTATATTTTAGGATCTTCCTTTCATGGGGTTTAGGATTAAAAAGATAGCAATGTGTTATGGGATCTTTATCTCAAATTTTCTTCTTTGGGACATATGTTATGTTATGCACCTATATTTTATATGATGTGTATATACATCCCTATTGACAAGTAATATCATGAATTTATTCATTATAATTATATTTTATGTTTCATTTAATATTCATCTTTCATGGGATTTATGATTCATAGTTACCTAATTGGTATGGGTTTTATGAGACACTCTCGCTTTTTATTAGGATTGTTTATGTTTATGTTTATCATGATGAAGTCTTATGTTATGTATCACATGAATCACATGAGTTTTATTATACAATATTTATTTTAGATAATAAATTTTTTTCCTCGATTTTCATACATCTATTTACTAATTTTTTAAAATAATTCGTTTTGAAAAATAGACTTTATTTCTCTCATTGGTAGAAAATCATTTTTCTTCCATATAAATTTTTTCTAAAAAAATTAAATAATGTTCGTATTTACCTAAAATAAATTATTATATAAATTTTTACCCTTTTATAACTATTTTGAAATTAATTTAAAATTAATATTCGTTTCATTTTACAAATAATACACACTTTTACTGAAAATGTAAAATGAATATTTTTTTAATGTGTATTGATTGAAAAGAATTTTATTCCATCCCAATCATTATTTTCATTGAAGATTCATTTATAATTGTTCAAGTTTATTTTCAAAAAAAATGTATTTGAACAATAGTTTTTGAAGTATATTTTTTAAAAAAGTGTTTCTAAAGAAAAGTTATTTTCCTCAAGAAATTATTTAAATCAATTTTAATACATCCTTTGTATGTTTCAAAAGAAATTTTCAAAAAAAAGTATTTTAAAAATGTTTTGAGTTTTTAAAATTGATTTATGATGTTTAAATAATATTTCCCTCATGAAATTTATTTAATTATTTTTAAATATTCTTTATATGTTTCATAGGATATTTTCAAGGTAAAGTATCCTAAAAATGTTTTAGGCTATAATAAGTTCTTTTCTAATTGTAAATAGTGTTTTCTTAAATAAATGATACAACTAATATTTCGAAATAATTTTCAATATAATATTACATCATTTAATGTTAATTATTCGTTACTGTGAATATGATCCAATGATACCTTTATTTTATTCATTGAATTGTTAATATTTATGATCACAAGATGATTATGAAACTTATTTCTCTTCCACAATTTATATGTTGATAAAATTCTTATGAAACCCATTTATTTCTCCTTTATGTTTTATTTGATTAAATGATGAAATATTGTGAGAATTTTTACTTTTCCACAGGTTATGTTACGATGAAATGTTTATGAAATCCATTCATTTTCATGGTATTGATATGATGAATGTCTAATTATCTTTTAGAACACATATGTACGATTTCAATTATGTGATGAGTAAGAGATAAATCTTCCACCAATAAATTAACTAATGGTTTATATCTGATGAGATAAATAGGAAAAGAATGGGGAGTGAACCCAATTCAGTAAGGGAATCTTTCAACTATGATAGTCTTGTAAATAAACCTTGACTAATATTATGGTTTGGGGAGTGAACAAATTCCACAATGATAGTATTTTAAATAAGACATAAACTACTAAGGATATTATTTTCTATTATTATTTAAAAGTGATTAAAATATTTAATATTTCATTATTATGTTCTTATATAATATGTTCTTTGATTCCGTTATGATTCATGTCTTATGAAATGCCAAGAATTATTCCATAACACGAGTTTATGATCAATTATATGAAGTGTATAGTTTTCTAATGTTATTGTAATATTATTATACCCTTATTCTTATGATATGTTAATATCTTTATTATTTACCATTACTGAGAAACTGATCTCACTATTTATTATCTTTTATTTCATCAGGTTATGATGAAAGGTATTATGTTTAATATGTCTAAGAAGGGTGGCAGTTATAAATAACATATCAAGTGATAACATAACTCACTAATAGAAAAGTTTTTTAAGTTTCAGTGTTTCCAATGGAACTAGACCTGAATGATTCTTGAATATATCTTTAAGTAACAAAATGAATATTTTTTGTTTAATTTTTAATACTTCTGTTTAAGAATTTTGGGTAATTATAGATTTGAAATTACTATCACTTAAATTAAATTACCATGAAATTAGAATGAATTTAAAGTCTATGAAACCATTTTTTGTAGAAAAAATAAAAATATTTATGATATAATGTAAATTATTTGTAAGTATAATGCTGATCTTGGAAATAAATGTTTGAAATTTTTGAAATATATGTAATGTTTTTATTATAATAAAAACTATTTTTGATTCTAATCTATTTATAAAGTTTTCAAAAGGATAATTTCAGATTTTATTTGTTTTTAAAATCAAATAAGCCTCATTTGTTTAACTTAAACCAACTTATTTAATGTGAATAAAAATTATACTTTAATTTTTTGTAAAATAATTTTCAGTATTGAATAGGAATTTCTCTAATAATGGGTTTTTCATTGAATTATATAGAGTGTTGTTAGATTTAATTTGTTAACATTATGTAAATTTATCCATGAAAAAGTAATTTAATATTATTTACCATCATGTTCAAATTTTTTAATGATGTCAATTTTATTTTTACTCATAATGAATAGTTACCAAGTTAATAGTTTTTCACCAACATAATGATTAAAAGGTTTAAATAGGGGGTTTAAACAAGATGATAGGGTTCCAAATTTATCTAAATCATGATGAATTTTTAATTATAAATTGTATTTAAACATTAACCTATCCAACATTTGAAGTTAAAAAAAATTGGAGCAACATTAATTGTGAAATAAATTTATTATATTTTAATATAATAAATATCTACAGGGGTTAGACTCTAATTGATTATAAAATAAAACCAGCACTCTTAACTTACACACAAACTTTAAACATTGTATCTTTTCCACTATCAACCAAAATACCTTTAAAAATACCCTCCCAATATCTTTTTGATTTGGGTCTCACATAAATATCAATCCAAGAAGTTATATTCTATAATAAAATAAAAGATATCAAAGAGGAGATATAAGTATTGACAGAATTATTTCATGTTTATTTATTCTATTAACTATTTAAAATATATTATAAACATCCTAATATAATTAAATAAGTGTCTTAGAAATAATTAAAAGTTATTCTTTTTATGTAACTATTATTTTCTACCTCTTTTCCATCTCATGGGAAATAGAAATATCGCTCGTTCATACATGTAAACTATCACCTATACCATGCGATGTGTTTCATTTTTCATCACTACATTATATTGATCATTATAATGATATATTTATAATAAATATATAAATTTTATGACACAATTTTTTTGTGATAATTTATTATCTCCCTTGTAACCCACTCATTCATTGAAAAATTATAACATCTATCTTTTGTACATTTGGACTACCACCTCTATAAATAGATGTAATTCATTTTTCATTATAGCCTCACACAGTTTTTTAAATAATAGATTTAATTAATAAATATGATATTTATAATATTACTATTTTTTTTATATGTAAGAATTTATCTTATTTTTATCATTTTCATCCATGTGAAAAATAAAAATGTCCCTCATGAATACGTAAAGACTACCCCATTGATGAAAGAAGTATCTCATTATTCATTATATCCTTACATGGATGGTTTAAAAATTAATTAAATTTTTTAATATGATAATTATATCATTTTTAAGATTTTTTAGTGATGGAATCATGACCAATCTTACCACAATCAACAAACTAAAGTTTTATCTGACCAAACAACCTTAAAATGTTCAATATACACTTAATAAATTTATTAAATAAATAAAATAAGGAAATTAATGAAATAATATTAATAATGATAATGGAATTAAAATGAAAAATTATATTATAAAATCATATAGTTAATATAATTTAAATGATTAGTAGTTAAAGAACGTATGAAGAATAATGAAAATCAAGGTATGTTATTTTTAATTTAAACATTCATTTAAATGTTTTAAATTATTTATCTTATATATATTATCTTAAAAATTATATTGACCTAGTATTTTCATATATTTATATTACATATTTTTTTATTAATATTCACTACATTATACAAATACACACCTGATGACCATTATAGTTTACTGAATTTGGAATCTTAAAACATATTCTTCTTAATTCATGAAAGATATTCATTGTCTCCCATAAATATCAACACCTCTAGTACTGCTACATAAAATATTTCTTTATAATCTGGGGATAGGAAACATAAGAATGGGTGATCTTAGATTCTAAGGAAGGGCACACAAAGGAGATACACAAACATAACATGAACATAAGGGTATGAGAACATGATAATAACATTTTAAAATCATACCCTATATGGTAAAGGTCATAATACTACTTCATGGAATAAATATTTGTAGTTCATAAGAAATTTATCATAAGATAATAGAAGTATATAATCCATAAGGGCATAAAATTTTAATGCAAAATCAAATTTTGAACACATATTATTATAGAAAATCATTTCATTAGTAGTCAAGGCTCATTGAAAAAACATATAAATGCACTCTATGGGTGGCTACACCTCCTGGATGGGACATACCACCATCCCCAGTGGCAGCCCTTTCCCCATAGTGGAATGTTTTCACTCCCAAATCCATTATAGAAGTAATGCTTTACTCCCTTGACCATAATTATAAAAAATTTCCCTTATTGATCCAATTTCACACCCCATTATAGTTATGTCTATCTCATGAGATATAAATAATACTCGTTGCATTAGAGGGGGATATTTTTCTCACTCATCATTGGTTATAATGTAACCACCATCCATAGTTATAACTTAACCACTTTAATTGTTTATAACTTAGCCCCCATCAGATAATGAAAATCAAAGATATGTATTCCCCATGATCATAAAACATTCATCATATCATACCCCATGAAATAAAAATCATTTCATAAACAATTCATCATACCATAACCTATAAAAATGATGCAGGTTTAATAATCATTGTAACATCCCAGGTAAATAGATAATATGACATTTTCATATTTATTAATATTTTTAAATTAATTATTAATTTTACTTTAAATGGGATGCAATGTTCGATGGCGTACCTGATACACAACAATGGATTTCTTGGAAATCTTACGTTGCACACAACGTTGGGTCATACTGAAAAATAATAATATAATATTATTATTTTAAAAGGTAGTTAACTCCTAGTCATTGTATTGGTATAAATGAAAATAACTAACTACAATATGATTATACATGTTTTTTAAATGTATTTACATTTATCAAATAAAAGTTAGAGGCTTAAAATTTGAATAAATCTAATTTTAAGCATAATTTACTTGAAAAGGTTGATTTACCATCTTTTAATGGTGAACCCTCTTTAAATCAAATTTTGTTCACTTTTTTAAATTATATTTGACAAAAAAAAATTTCTCTTTAAAATTGGGACATCAAAATTCACTTTCAGTAAAATTTTGGTATTTTTCTGATAAAATTCATTTTTTGATTAATAGTGAAAAAATACAGTATTTTAATTCATATCTTCTTTTTAATATAATTTATTTATTTGGTTAGATTATATTTTTAATTGGTTTTAAATTGTAATTAGATTATATTTTTACCATTTAATCCAATGGTGTTCATTGGACTTAATTTTACTTTGAAATTGGACATGAACAAGTGTCAATATTTTAATAGATATTATTTCTTAAAAACACGCTATTTGTTTTGACAACGAGAATTAATTTTAAATTAATTAATGCAAATTCTATGTTTTGAATTTTTTAAAATAGAAATAATTTTTCAATTATAAATATCAAATATAGTGTAGGCTGAATTTTTGGTATTTTTCTAAAAAACTTCAATTTTTGATGAATAGTGAAACTACTAAGTAGTAGTTAAAAAACTGAATTTTTCATTTAAATGAAATTTTACAACTTCAGTGAATTAAATTTAAAAAATTCAACATACATGTTTGTTATTAGTAAGTCAAATGTGGTTCAATAAGATGAAAATTATTTTTTAGTGAATAGTAAATTTTGACTTTTATTTACCGCGGTTAAAGGTAAATAGGGTAATTCAAAGTCAGAAGAATATTATAATAATTCAAAATTATCTTAACACATTTCCTATACTAATTTGATAAGTCATGGCCGACCATGGCCATCATTAGGTCGATTTTGGGACCCCATGGAGCCACTTGGGAGTGGTAATGACACTTTAGATTAATTAATTTAATGTAAAGACAAAACTTACAAAAAACAAATATCTTTTTGTAAATTAATTTTTACATAGGGTTATATAAGTTATCTTTTCGACTATAAAAAATAACTTGAAAGATAAACATATTTCTTACATCATGGTATTTTGTTTTATAATTTTTCAACATCAAATAAATTAAATTATTTATGACACAATAATGATGCAGTGTTTACCTCATTAATAAATCGTTTAAATAAATAAGATTATAAATATTAAAATAACATCCAAAACATGTCCAAATCTTATTGGATGAATTTAATTAAACCATGATTAATCGTATCTTTGACCTTAATGAGTTTTTTACCTTTAGAAACCGAAAATCATTATATAATAATATAATGTTTTCACACTTTCTTAAAGAACCCCTTATCCCCCTTATAAAAAGGCCTCACCTATAACCCATTCCTCACACCTCTCAAGCCCCTTGGATAGTCCAACCCCTACCCTTATAAACTCTTAATATCCCTCTCTTCAACCTAGAAGCATTAACTTAGGCATAAAGAACTTCAAAAAGTCTTTTTGGTTCAAACTAAAGGGAGTTACCCGAATTAAAGGTAATAGTTTCTCTTAAATTATTTTGTTTTTTTTTTGTTTTTTTTTTACTTCTCCAACACCATAAACTCTTTTTATTCCTTTATTTTAAAACAGCACCAGTATCCTCAATATACAGGGTTGTTTTTTTAGATTTATTCAAACTACACTTACACACGCCTCCGTCTAATGGGTAAAAAATATATTGTTTCTGTGGACAGCGAACTACTGCCTCACAAAATAATGATTGTTCAAATATCTCCAACTGCCTCTCATAGTGGCCATTATGATGGAACTGCATTTATATATGATATATATTATATTTATATTGTTTCTATGGTTCTGTATTTTTCATTTATAGAATACCCTTATGGTTTTCATAGTGGGTAAATACGATAATCTCATTTGAGGAAGTGTGGACTACCGCCCCCTCAAAGTGATATGACTCGTTCATGCCTTATGTAGAATGTTTAAAGGGTAGATTTAATGAAATTATATATGATATTATACTGGAATTATAATATACTTATTTATCATTAATTTTCCATTCCATTACAATTTGAAATAGAAATGGAAGTAGTGTTCATGCGTCTGTATGGCTTACCGTCTCCATGAATAGTGCATTTCATTTATTTTCTCCAAATGTTATGTGATATTATAAATACATGTATATATTGGATATATATGATATATATTTTATCTAAATCATGAATATAATTCTGGATATAATGATCTTTTGACCACATGAACAACTTGTAATTATAAGAAGTCCATTTTTGACACAAATACCAAATATCGACAAAACGACCATTATTAAATTAAATGATTATATAATGTTTATAACATGGTAATAAGTTATATTAAAGTAATAATAAACTTAAAAATTTTCTTAATAAAGTATAAATTAACTTAAGTTTATTATTTAGGAAGAACAAGGAACAAACAATTCAAGACGGACAAGAGGTAAGGGGTTTCTTATCTCACTTTTAATTCCATGAGATCTCCATTGTTCACCACTTATTTATTGCATGTGGTGTATTTTGAACATTCATTTGATATATGTTATCGTGATTCCATTTATATTCATGTTATTCTATGATTAAATTGGTGTTTATTAACTTTTGTTCGTATGACTCGTTTGATTACAATGTGGTAAGGGGTTATCATCTCACTTCTTATTCCCGTGAGATTCGTGCAATATTGCCACTGTTTCTTTTTTTGTGGTGTATTTAATGCCCATTATTGTATTCATTGAGTAATATAATTTAATTTATGGGTAATTAAATCTTCATTTTATGATCCTTCTTTCATATGGTGAATGTTTCATAAGTTACCAAATTGTTAAGGGAACCTTTCACCCTCCTCTTTTTTAAAGACTTATTTTTGTTATGTATTTCAATTTACATATTCTAATATTGGGATATGTTTTTCTATATCCTTAATGATGTAAAAAATTTTCCAAGTGATGATATACCCTTTTTCTCTCATCAAATAAATTTTCTGAATTTTAAAGTGATGTTGTTAGGCTGTCGAATTTATGTAAGGGAACTTCTTAACCGAATTTCAATTATTTGGGTTAAACTTATACTTCTTGATTATTCCATGTTATAAATATGTGTGAATGACCTCTGATTGTTACACACTTAATATCCACTTATATTTAGTGTAATCTTATTTGTCTCACATAATTACGTAAATGATTTATCCTTAATCTAAGGATACCATCCTTATAAGGGATTTCATCTCAATTTACATTCCCTTGAGACTTTATTGTTGTTATGCACCAATTCAATTATATATGGTTTATATACTTTCCTTTGGAATGTTATATCATTAATATCCTTATTCTCATGATATTATAAGTTTTTTTATTCTATTCCTCAATTATGTTTTTTCAAGTGTTTCTCAAGTGTTATGAGACTCTTTAACTAAAACATCATTTTAAAAGATTTAAAGAAATATTCTTCTAAATATTTTTCATTAATGTCCATGTTTTCAAAATGGTTTTTAGTATTTATTAATATAGAAATTAATGTTTCAAAACTCTAATTCTTTTAAAATCTTTAATGTGGTATGGGACACTTTGATTCAAAAATCTCTTTATTAAATGTTTTAAATGGTTTTGAAAATGGTTTGATTAAGCATTGATTATGTCAATGTATTGAAATGATATATTGTATTTAAAATGAGGAAATATTATTAGTGAAATGTTTATATTTACAATATTTTATGTGTTATGATTTTATAATGGTACTTGTACATTTGACGGGTGGTAACGTGATAAACCAAACGATGGGTGGTGTCGTGATAAACCAGGACGGGTGGTTATGTTATAACCTCCAATGCATTGGGTATGGAAGTCGGTCGTATGGCTATTCCATTTAGTGATATATATGGAAGTCGGTCGTATAGATATTTCATTTAGTGACATGTATGGAAGTCAGTCATATGGTTATTCCATTCAGTGATATGTGTGGAAGTCGACCATATGGTTATTCTATTTAAGTATGTTTATGTCCCAAGTTACCTTTATATTTTATGTGTTCTTTATATGGGTTTTATGGTAATATTTTGGTTACAATAGGGTAAGAAATGATATTTTATTCAGTGAAGAGTATTTACTACTTCATAAAGGTGAAAAGTATTACTTATGATAAAGTATTCATGGTTTACTTTTTGTTTTGAAAAACTAACAGTTTTACTTCTTTTTGTATCCCTTATTGAGCATTTCGATCATCCCAAGTTTTTTAAATGTTTTTCATGGGACATGAAGTGGAATGGGTACAAGGAAGTGATTAGGGAAAAGTTATGATGTCTAAAACATAGAACTGGACATGTTTCTTTTCAAGAATTTATATTTAAAAAAATAGATATTGGGTTGTAGTGGCTACTTATAATATTCAAGTTGTTATGTAATAGTTGTGGCTTAATTCTCTAAAACTCTAAACCTGAAAAGATCCTCAATGTGAATTCTTGACATAATTCCAGATTATGTAAAGTTTAAGGTTGGGTCCTTATAGTTGGTATCAGAGGTTGGTTTAGATAACTTTAGAGGTTAGGGTTTTATTTAATCATAAATGACATAACTATAATGGTTAGCATATTGGAAAGAGTCATAGTTTTTTTAGATAAATCGAATGAGTTTAAGATAACATTAAGTGGTATTTTTTAGTGTTTACCAACCTCATAAGATAATATATAATGATTTTACTGATATACTCACACTGACCTTTTTGGTTTTAGTTAATGAATGGATCTAGTAGGCATCAAAGTAACAATGGATGTGAAGAAAACTGTGACGGTTTTCGGAATAAGAAATTGAATGAAATAGGAGCTGTAATGAGAACTCTAATGGTTATTCTCAACCAAATATCTAGAGTCATGATTGACCACCAGAACCTTGTTGATTTTTATATGGAATCGTATATGCGAGAAACAAATCCCCATGGAATTTCAAGTAATAATCATAAAGGTAAGTATATTAAAAGACCTATGTGTCAAGAATGTGGAAAGAAACACATAGGAAAATGTTTCAAAGGGATGGGAAGATGATATAGATTTTGAAGTGAAGGTCATAAATCAAGAACTTTCCATGGAAAAAGTAAGCATCCAGTTAAATCTAGGAAAGGGAAATAAGTTCATTCTAATGGATCAATTGAATGTTTTAAATGTGGTTTTCATGGTCATTATACGAACATATGTCCTACGAAGAAGTTTCAGGAATGGGATCCCCATGGTTTTACAAATTTTTGTTTATCAGTACCTAATTTCATTCCGATTGAGGATGAAGAAACTGACAATGACAAATGAAAGAAATGGATTATTTCTTAATGTATGTTTTGATATTATTGAATCTTAGGATATGATTCATGATTTCTATTTGTAGGAATGAATTATTTCAGAATAAGTTGGAAAGAAATTTTTAATGGATCATGAAGAATGTTAAATGAGTAAGAAGTCAACATATAAGGTATTCAAGAGTTATGGTAGATTTTAGGATGGTGAAATGATTAAAATTATTAAGTATCTTTTGATAATGGGACTATATTAGAAATTTTTTATAGTATTTGTAACCCTAAAGTTTGATATGTGAAAATTTTATTCAATGAATAATTTTCTTTTCTTTTGTGGATATAGTTATAAAAGAACCATTTGGGTTTACATGACCCTTGAATTTGAGACAATTATAGGTTAATACATTTTGGGATGAAAAATAAAATTTATTAGATAACCATTGTGGTTAAAATATGTTATTATTATTTCTGATAAATTTATATCTTTTTGGGAATGTTATAAAATTATATAGTTTTTGAAAAAGGACAACACACAGACCACGTGACAACTCGCCGCGTCGGAAAACGCTGCGGGAATCGAACCCACAACCAAAGTTCAACTGGGATTTATTGCCAACCACTTGACTACATGAAGTCCCTGGTTAGTATGACTAATTCTTTTTAGTTATATGATTTTATGAATCAAGAATAAGTTTATTTAGGATTATTTATGGAAATTATTAACCTATCATAGAGAATATGTTATTAGGTTAAATATTTTTCAATATGAGACTTTAAGAGTAACTAATGTTATTTGAAGATAAATGTTAAGATTTATCTTGGAAGACTATGTGATTAAATTCTTCTGATATTTGGGTTTAAATCTTAGTTTGGATTAATTTGAAGAATTTTATGGACAGTTGTTTATTGAATGGTCTTTGTTGAACTTTGGATATTGTTTGACAAATTTTGGAGATTAATATTAGTTTTTCTTTTTGTAAAATATTATCCTTTTTGGGTATTATCTGATCTTATACTAACCAATTTTGGTTTTGGTTAATGTCTAAAGATAGGGGAAATATATAGTTCATCTTTTTTATATTATGTGATACTCTAGATGTTTATTATATCACATTAGGTGTGACCAAGTCATCTTGAATACTTACCGTTTGGAGAAAAGATGAGTTTGTGGAAGAATATTATTATAGGATGACACTCTACATGACAAGTAAGTATATTTCCTTACGATCTTAGTCTAGTTATTAATAAAATTAATCAACTCTAAGAAAATGATATTGAAGTAAAAAAAAATTATATGTTGTCTTTTATCATCAGACTTTTACCCAACCACAAATTTATGGTATTGTGGTGGTTAACATTTCGTGATCAAGTTCTTAATCACTCTATATTAATCTACGAGCCTTAGTTTCTCTTCCATATCCATGTTTTCATGGAATCATAGTATCTATTTTCCCAGGTGACCTTTTTATATATCTTTCTTTCTTTTAGAGTGATATTTTTATTTACTACTTTTCTGATTTAGCACTTTCAATGATGTTTCCAAGCCCAATTTTAAAATTGTGTGGATGCAATTCCCAAAAGGGGGAAGGATGTAACATCCCAAGTAAATAAAGAATATGACATTTTCATATTTATTAATATTTGTAAATTAATTATTAATTTTTCATTAAAGGGGATTCTATGTTCGATGGTGTACCCGATACACAACATTGGGTTTCTTTGAAATCTTACGTTGCACAGAAAGTTGGGTCATACTAAAAAATAATATTATTATATTATTATTTTAAATGGTAGTTAACACCTGGCCATTTTATTGGTGGGAATGAACATAAGTAACTACAATATGATTATACATGTTTTTTAAAAGTTTTTACATTTATCCAATAAAAGTCATATGCTTAAAATGTGAATAAATCTAATTTTAAGCATAATTTATTTTAAAAGGTTGATTTACCGCATTTTGATGGTGAACATTATTCAAATCAAGTTTTGGTCACTTGTATATGTTCTATTTGACAAAATAGAATTCTTCTTTAAAATTGGTACATCAAAATTCACTTTGGGTAAAATTTTGGTATTTTTATAATAAAATTAATTTTTTGATGAATAGTGAAAAATACTGTATTTTAATTTAAATCTACTTTTTAATATAATTTATTTATATGGTTATATTATCTTTTTAATTGGTTTTAAAGTGTAATTAGATTATATTTTTACCATTTAATCCAATGGTGTTCATTGGAATTAATTTCACTTTGAAATTAGACATAAACAAGTGTTAATCTTTTGATAGATATTGTTTCTTAAAAATATGCTATTTGTTTTGACATTGGAAATTAATTTTAAATTAATTAATGCAACTTCTATGTTTTGAATTTTTTAAAAAATACCTAATTTTTGAATTCATAATATCAAATATATCTTAGGCTGAATTTTTTTTATTTTTTTGGAAAAAAACTTCAATTTTTATGAATAGTGAAACTACTGAGTAATAGTTAAAAAACTGATCTTTTAAGTTAAATGAAATCATACCACTTCTCTGAATTGAATTTCGAAAATCCAACATACATGGTTGTAATTATTAAGTAAAATTTGGTTAAATAAGATGAAAAATAATATTTAGTGAATAGTAATTTTTGACTTTTATTTACCGCTGTTAAAGGTAAATAGGGTAATTCAAGGTAAAAAGAATGTTATAATAATACTAAATTATCTAAAAACTTTTAATATCCTTATTTGATAAGACATGACCAACCATGGACATCCTTTGGTTGATTTTGGGACCCCATGGAGCCACTTGGGGGTGATTATGACAGTTTAGATAGATTAATTTAAAATAAAGAAAAAAATGACATAAACAAATATATTTTAGTAAATTAATTTTTACATGGGGTTATATAAGTTATCATTTAGAATATAAATATTCATTGGAAATATAAAAATATTTTCTACATCATGGTATATTTTTATTATTTTTTAGACATCAAATAAATTAAATTATTTATGACACAATAATGATGCAGTGTTTACCTCATTAATAAATCATTTAAATAAATAAGATTATAAATATTAAAATAACATCCAAAATCTATCCAATTATTATTGGATGAATTTATTTAGACCATGAGTCATCTTATATTTGACGTTAATTAGTTTTGGACCTTTAGAAACTGAAAAGAATTATATAATAAAATAATATTTTCACACTTTCATAAAGAACCCCTCCTCCCTTTATAAAAAGGCCTTACCTCTAACCCATTCCTCACACCTCTAAATCCCATTGGATCATCCAAAACATTCCCACATAAGATATAAAGATATCTATCTACCATCTATAATCCTAAACTTAGGCAGAAGGAACCTCAAGAAGTCATTTTGGTTCAAAACAAATGGAGTTACCCAAATTAAAGGTAAACGTTTCTCTTAAATTATTTTGTTTTATTTAGTTTTATTTTACTTCTCCAACCCCATAAACTCTTTCTATTCCTTTATTTTATAACAAAACCAGTATCATAAATATACTAGGTTGTTTTTATGAGATTTATTCGAACTACATTTACACACTCCTCTGTCTAATGGGAAAATAACATACGGTTTCTGTGGATGGAGAACTACTGCCACACGAAACGATGATTGTTCAAATATTTCCAACCGCCTCTCATGGTGACCATTATGATAGAAATGTATTTATATATGATATATATTATATTTATATTGTTTCTATGCTTCTGTATTTTTCATTTATATAATTCCATTATGGTTTCCATAGTGGGTAAATACAATAATCTCATTTGAGGAAATGCGGACTACTGCACCCACAAAGTGATATGACTCGTTCATCCCTTATGTGGAACATATAAAGGGTAGAGTTAATGAAATTATATATGATATTATAATGTAATTATAATATATTTATTCATCATTATGTTTGCATTCCATTAAAATACGAAGTAGAAATGGAAGTAGCGTTCGTGCGTACGTATGGCTTATCGTCTCCATGAACGGTGCATTTTATTTATTTTCTATAAATGTTAGGTACTATTATAAATAAATGTATATACTGGATATATATGATATATATGATATCTAAATAATGAATATCATTCTTTATATAATGAACTTTTTACCACATGAACAATTTGTAATTATAAGAAGTCCATTTTTACTCAAATACCAAATATCGACAAAACGACCATTATTAACTTAAATGATTACATATTTTTTATAACATTTTAATAAGTGATATAAAAGGAATAATAAACTTTAAAATTTTCTTAATCAAGTATAAATTAACTTATGTTTATTATTCGGAAAGAACAGGGAACAAACAAGTCAAGTCGGACACGAGGTAAAGGGGTTTCTTATCTCACTTTTAATTCTGTGAGATTTCCATTTTTTCACCACTTATTTATTTCATGTGGTGTATTGTGTACTTAAATTTGATATATATTATCATTATTCCATTTATATTAATGGTATTCTGTGATTCAATTGGTTTTTATTAACTTTTGTTCATACGACTCGTTTGATTACAATGTGGTAAGGGGTTATCATCTCACTTCTTATTCCCATGAGATTCATGCTATATTGACACAATTTTCTTTTGTGTGGTGTATTTACTGCCCATTATTGTATTCATTTTGTAATATAAATTAATATATGGGTAATTAAATCTTCATTTTATGATCCTTATTTCATATGGTGAATGTTTCATAAGTTACAAAATTGTTAAGGGAACCTTTCACCCTCCTATTTTTTAAAGACTTCTTTTTGTTATGTATTTTAATTTACATCTTCTAATGTTGGGATATGTTGTAATATATCCTTAATGATATAAATTTTATGTCCAAGTGATGAGATACCCTTTTTTCTCTCATTAAATTATTTTTCTGAATTTTAAAGTGACGTTGTTAGGCTGTCGAATTTCTGTAAGGGAACATATTAATCGAATTTCAATTATTTGGGTTAAACTTATAATTCTTGATTATTCCTTGTTATAAATATGTGTGAATAAACTCTGATTGTTTCACACTTAATATCCACTTATATTGAGTGTATTTTTATTTTTCGCACATATTTACATAATTTATTTATCCTTAATCTAAGGATACCATCCTTATAAGGGATTTCGTCTCAATTTACATTCCTTTGAGACTTCATTGTTGTTATGCACCAATTCAATTTTATATTGTGTATATACTTCCCTTTGGAATATTATATCAGGAATATACTTATTCTCATGATATTATAAGTTTTTTCTTATTATATTCTTCAAATATGTTTAGTCAAGTGTTTCTCAAGTGTTATGAGACTCTTTAACTAAAACATCATTTTAAAAGCTTTAAATAACTATTATTATAAATATTTCTCATTAATTTACATGTTTTCAAAATGGTTTTGAGTATATATTTATATGGAAATTAATGTTTTAAAATTTTAATTCCTTGAAAATATTCAAAGTGGTATGTGACACTTTGATTCAAAAATATCTTTATTAAATGTTTTAAATGGTTTTGAAAATGGTTTGATTAATCATTGATTATGTCAATGTCTTGAAATGATATATTTTATTTGAAATGTGGAAATTTTATTAGTGAAATGTTTATATTTAAAATATTTAATGTGTTATGATTTTATAATGCTACTTGGATATTTGACGGGTGGTTACGTGATAAACCAAATGACGGGTGGTGTCATGATAAACTATGACGGGTGGTTACATTATAACCTCCAATTCATTGGGTATGGAAGTCGGTCGTATGGATATTCCATTTAGTGATATGTATGGAAGTCGGTCGTAGGG
Organism: Viscum album; assembly: GCA_963277665.1. Lineage (NCBI taxonomy): Eukaryota > Viridiplantae > Streptophyta > Magnoliopsida > Santalales > Viscaceae > Viscum > Viscum album. Next base: position 1,189,945,658 of record OY728158.1, on the reverse strand, counting down.
TTATTCCATTTAGTGATATGTATGGAAGTCATCCATACGGATATTCTATTTAGTGATCTGTGTGGAAGTCGACCGTATGCTTATTCTATTTAAGTATGTTTATGTCCCAGGTTTCCTTTATATGTTATGTGTTCTTTATATGGGTTTTATGGTAATATTTTGGTTAAAAAAGGGTAAAAAATTATATTTTATTCAGTGAAGAGTATTTACTACTTCATGAAGGTGAAAATTATTACTTATGATAAAGTATTCATCGTTTACTTTTTGTTTTGAAAAACTAACAGTTTTCCTTCTTTGTGTATCCCTTACTGAGGTTTTTTCTCATCCCAAGTTTTTGAAATGTTTTTCATAGGACATGAAGCGTAATAGGGATAAGAATGTGATTAGGGAAAAGTCATGATGTCTATAACATGGAATTGGGCATGTTTTTTTAATAGTTTACATTTTATGGAAAATGAATATTGGGTAGTAGTGTCTACCTGTAATATTCATGTTTTTTTGTAATAGTTATGGCCTAATTCTCTAAAAATATAAACCTGAAAGGATCCTCAATGTGAATTCTTGACATTATTCAAGATTATGTAATGTTTAAGGTTGGGTCCTTATAATCATTCCATCATTTCATCCCAGAATAAGGTGTCAAAATAATCATGCTTCATAAGATTTCAATCATGGTATATCCCATGGAATATAAACAATTTCCATAATCATATTTTCTTCATTAAAATAAAAAATTTAGAGAATGAATAACATTGGTATCCTTGGTTCATATTCTGAGTAAAAAATAAATTATATCAATGGATATAATCTTAGATGGAGACAGATTTTGAAATATCATATGGAACATTACTTAAGGAAAATAATAATTATATAAAAATAAATTTTTTAAGTAGAAAAAACTTTTAAAAAAAATCATTAAAAATAACATTTAAAACTTGTAAATGAATCTTTAAAAAACATTTTAAACATATATTAAGAAAAATATCCATTCCTCACTAAAATTTTTTAAAAAAATAAATCTTTTTAAAATTAATTTTCTTTGATAATATACTAGATTTATTATAAAATAAGATTCAATGAAATTATTTTTCATGACTTTGGGAAAAAAATTCCTACCATACACATTAAAACAAATATTCCTTTCAAATTTTAAGGCAAAATCAAAATGAGAAATGTTTGGATAATTATATGTATATTAATTTAAACATGTTTTTTTAAAAAAAGTAAAAAATTGGAAAAAAAAATTACTTCTAAATACCATTGTATAATAATAATATAGTGTTTTTGAAAAAAAATAGAAGAAATTATTGTTGAAGAAAAGAGATTTCTGCGCAAAGAGAGAAATAAAATCGAAATTTATTAAAAAGATATTCTCTATTAAATTAATTACCAAAGAGTGGAAAATTTTTACCATTACATGAAAATACCATGAATTACCAGATTAAAAAAAGTAATGAGTTTCTTGAGGGATGGTTTATTATATTTTATCATTGGAAATATATTCACGAACAGTCCTGATAAACGATGAAATTAAAAAAAATATTTACCAATTTAGAAACAACTAATCATATAACCCATAAATGAATTTAATTAAATGAAATATATAATATCATTATTATAAATGACTTAATGATGTCACATTTCAAGGGGATGTATATACAACTCATAAAAGAAGATATGATTGTACCATAATTGTATGTATCAAAGAAGGAAAACTAAGAAAAATGTATGTTACCAATTTCATAACTTTGGAATCATAAGCCCTAATAAAGAATAACAAAAAATGAAATGTTAAATAACTTGTAGATAATGGGACTCTTTGTATAACAAGTAATATGGGCAATATATACACCACACAAATGATATGAGTAGTGAATTTTCACATGTCTTCTGGAAATAAAAGAGAGACTAGAAGTCCATTACCATAAGTCTTTACTTCTGTCATACATATTAAAAATTCCTATATAATAGATAATATGTTATAATAATTCCAATAAAGAATATTATTCATATATATCACACTATATATTCTTTTCTTATGAAATTTTATTACCTATTTATTAAATATTACATGCTAAAGTCATATTTTTGTCAATAACTATATTTTTTGTGTTTGTTTTTACTTGTTATTTTTGGTCATCTTTCTTAAGTTAGGGAATAATCATATCTATAATTTTAATTATTATATAAATAAAATATATATTAATTATATTTTTATTTATATTAATACACTAAATTTAGTGAACGAAAATGAAATACATTGTTCATAGAGACGGTAGGTCATACATATGGATGAATGTTATTTCCATTTTCTTTTACAGATTGAAAGAATTAAAGGTAAATAATGTATTATAATTATAGAATCATTTTTTCATATATATCACATATGATCATCAATACCATAATTATTTCCTTCCATGTAAAGTGTGAACTAATGACATCGCCTCGCGAGTCAGTATTCTACCGTACATAGGAAAGATGTTAATATATTCCCAAAAAATAGAGGGTATGATGTTTTTTGTGATATAATGATTCTAGAAGTATAATAATATCATAAATATAGTATATAAAAAATCAATAAATCATTATTTCTAGCCTTGATATGTGGTAATGTAAAAACAAATGACATTGGTTTTCAAGGCTATAGTCTGATGTACAAATGAATGAAGATTTCATAACCCATTTGATGGTAGTGGAGATTGTTTAAAATAATTAATTTTATATAAAAAAATATAATTATGTTAAATATAATTATTTTATTAAATCAATATTCTATCATAATAATTGAATGTTCCTGAGGATGAAATTAACAAAAAATTCTTGTTGATGAACATTTCCTCTTCTTTGAGTATCCCCCATAGTTTTTCACTAAAATCCTTCCAAGTAATTCTTTATATAGATAAATAGGATTATAGTATTATAATAAGGATATCGGGAAGCTATTGAGTCAAGTCTTGGTTGAACCAAATTTTTTTATGTTATGAATAAGAGAGGAGGAGAGTTGGCCCTTTATAAGTTAGTTTAGTAGAACATTTGTTTCTTTTTGAAACGATTCAATCCAACAAATGTTTGTATTATGAAAACGCCTAAAAATTATCCATTATATAATATATAAGTGATAAGGTCGAGATATGTCCATAAAATGGGTGTTGTAAAATTTTAAATTCATATTTAATCATTATTTTTTTAATTGAACCCCCGATAAATCAATTTTTTCCAAAACTGTGTTAATTAATTTTTATGATTTTTACAACTTATTTTTGGTTAAAATTTATATTGAAATTATTATAAATTATAAATTATTAATATTACAAATACATAATCCATTTTTTCATAATTAAATATCATTATTGGAAACGTTTAATTTAAAATTAGTCCCACATAAGTAAAGGGAAAGAGAGTTTTTAAAGAGAAAATATTCAAAAGTTTACAAAGTATTTATATCAAAATTCATTATGAAATTTACTATACTGATATAAATTGGATTAATTGGTATATAATTGAACTAATTTTACGTTATTTTTTTTAAATTTAATTTAACATTATAAATTTTTTAAATGAAAAGTATGTTTTCAATTAAAAAATGATATTTTTAATTGTTCATTAAAAAATATTATATTTTTAGAAAAATCCCAAAAACATACCCTAAGATAATTTTGAAATTATTATTTAAAAAATTATGCTTATTTTATAAAATTAATTTCATAAATGTGGTTAACATTAATTTTAATATAAATACTCAAAAGGCGAAAAACTGTTTTTAGAAAAAGACAGTTTAAACCAATAAATAGTATTTATTATTATTTATTATCTAGAAATAAAATAAGATGAATGTTAATAACATGATTAAATATATACTATATAAAATTCAATAAAATAATTTACCAAAATTTCTTTCTTTAATTTATTATGGTAATACATGATTATTTGTATAAAAGTTTTATTTTTTGGAAAAATATTTCTTTTATTATTAAAATTTTTTATTTTTTATTTTTAATTAATTGTTTAAACAAGAATTAATCTTGTATACATGTGTGAAGCATGAATTTTTAAAATTTAATTATTCCAATTCATACCCACCATTCCAATGTCTAGGTTATATCTAGTATACTAAATTACAATATTTTAATAATATGAAACATCTCGTTTAAACTGAGTGTTGTGTGTAACACAATCTACTATCGGTGTTGCATGTAACGCAATAAAAACAAAGTGTTTAATAAAAAACAATATAAAATAATTCTTTTGTGTATCATAATATAAACTTAATATTCCTTTTAACACAAAATAATAAAAATATTATTTTTTTTGAAAAAATATTTCACAAAATCATAGTTTGTTATATTCTACCAACCATAAAATTAATTTCTCCCTCAAAATTCATCACATCCATGAGAGGTTTAACATTTGAAAAAATCATTTTTAGAAACCACATCGTACAAATTATTAATGAAACCTTCATTAAAAAGATGAAAATAGAAACATAAATTTTACCCAAAGTAATTCATAACTAGGTTTACACATAAGAGAATATAGGTGGAAAGTAATGATTTGGGTATGGAAGAAAATAAAAAATAATTATAGAGTGATAAAGATCACAGATCATAAGAAAGAGGGTGATCCAGAAATAGATAGTGACCATAAAACTATAGACCAATGGGGGACAAAAAGGTCATTGATATCCCCAAAAATCATGACAACGGGATAAAATTTTATTTCAAGATCTTTTTCCAAATTGTGATGAATTATTGACTTACATGATTTCATTCCATATTATTAGAATAATATCACCCTTTGGTTATGCCTTGATTAATTCCCACTTCATCTCATACTCCTTAAAGTGGATAAGAATTTTTTATTCCTGATTCACTAATGGATCGTAAGATCAATAAATAGAATGATAGGTCTTTATATGTTTTTTTAGTTATCAATACAACAAAATGGTTTTCATAGGTTATCCATTATACATAAATATTCATAGGGAGAAATTATAAATTATTCTCTAAAACCTCATTTAATGTAAAATATAGACCATGTCATAAATGGTTAACTATATGAACTTTAAAAAAATGAAATTCAAAAACAATATAAAGAAGGTCAACAAATTTTCAAAATGAACTTATCATTAATCCCTTTGAACAACATGAAATTGGTCATAATGGTCAAATACCAACCATGTGAACACGTTCATCATGTATTCTAATAAAACAAAAATTAGCATAAAACATTATTGAAAATATACATGCATATTTTTTCAATATAAAAAAATGTTATTGGATATATTATTTAAATCAAAAAAATGTTGTAAACTGCAATAATGATAGCATAAACCAATTATCATCAAAATAATAATTTTGTCTAAGGAAATTAGTATTGTATAATTTAATTTTCAAAATCAATAATCTCTTTACAAAAACATCATTATTTCTGTATTTATAAAATAATATGGTATATCCTTAAAATATCACCTTTCTATATAATCGCATTTCCATTCCATCAACATCATTCAAATCGTTACCAAAAATTTTAATGAAAAAAAACTTATATATTTACTGATACAAATAACATAATATTTTAATCCAAATACAGAAATACTTTATTCACCCTAACTTAATTCTATAACCATTAATTATGCTAAATTATCTTACTCGTTAATATATCTTTCCTTTCATATATCATTTTTAGTGTCTTCATAATCAGAAATAAAACCATTACTCATACAATATTTGATATTTTCTTCATGGTATTTCCCCTCAATAAATTGATTTTCATAATTTATATACCTTATAAATTAAAATCATTCAAATAGTTATTTATATATCATAAATACCATTATTATAATCCATTTCATTAACCAAACATTTCATTTCCTCATTATAGTTAATTACATTGGGACCATCTTTTATAGTAAAAATATCTTCTAGTTCCTATGAGGAATCTACTTGGGTGCTTTTTACCACATTCTTGAAACATATTAAAGTGAATATTTTTCCATATATAGTCTCCACTACCCGATCTCTCATAGAATTACTCCCTTCTATTCTTTGGTGAGTCTAAGAGTTTGTTAATGCAGATGTTGTTAATCATGTTTTGTGAAAATAGATTCGGTGTAATCATAATTTCTTTAACTCCAATAATCATCCCATTTTTTCTTATCAATAAATTTTCCATCATAATCAATTTTTATGCAGTTCCTTATAGTTTAATTCATTGACTGAAATAAAAAATCATAGTGTGAGAAATAATAATTATAGTGTAAAACCACATAATGATGAAAAAAATCACTTATAGGATGTCAAAATACTGATAACTTCATATTAATATTTGAAACCATGTGTTTATCCTAGGTTATTCATAGTAATCATCTATTTAACCCATTCATGATGATTCATAATATGTTTATAAATTTTTAAAGTATATCCTTTGGGACTGTCAAACTAGGTGTGAAATAAGGCCCATTTTTGTGCATCACTTGATGATTGAGTCCATCTAAATATGCCTTTATCATAGTTATTAACCCTAGGTACCTATATGCTATATCTAAAACTATATATTGTATCTATAGAGAAATTTAATTCCATGGAAACCACTTTCTCTGTCATTTTCCAAAATTCTTGGACATTTTCCTATAATTTAACTTATCCTTAAACTTATCATTAGAGACTTACCTATACATATCCCTATAAATATCCCTAGGTATCTATATAAACATTTCACATCATAGTTTTCAAAGGTTTACTAAACATTTCAAATGATTCCAACTATAGTGACCCTATAATTCAATACATGTATATTACATCATTTTAGATGAATAATCATTATATTACATAAACAAACACCTAAGGGACATAATAATTTCTTTAATTTTTGAATTGTGGAATAAAATTATCCTAATTTATGAATGGTATTCAATTTACTCCATAGAGTTCTCCCCATATTGTAATCCTATATAAAATAGTTCTTTATAACCTAAGGAAAGGAAATGTAAAAACAGTGAGCTTGGATACTCAGTAAAGGTAAAAAATGATATATGTAAGTATAATAAGATCATAATTGTATGAGAACTTGAGCATAACATTTGAAAACAATACCATTAATATCATATAATTTAATCCAGATTAATGGCATAAAGATTGTCTGTTCATAAGAAATGAATCATAATATAATCAAATATCACAATCCATGAGAGTATTACATTACAATAATTAATAAAATTGTAACATACACATAAGTTTAAAAAATCATTTAATTGGTAGCCAAGGTTCAATTCCAAAATGTATAATGTCACTCTATAGTTAGCTACACCTCTAGGGTGGTACACACCATATGAAATCTTGGAGTTGGTTCACTTCCAGTTAATGGAACCCAGTGGGTCACCTGACCTCAAGCACGCCTCACCATATGACATAGGCTTCCAACTATCATCCAAGTCCAAGGGTGTTTCCATTTTGAGATTATTCCCTTTTATCATAGTGGATAACATCAGTAAAATAGATATATGGATAAGAAACATAAGTATACTTATAATGAATAAGGTCCAGAATCAATCATAAGCATTGAGGGAAAAAATCAACTCAATATAAATCAGAATTTTATAAAAAAATATTTTATTCCAAGTATCCAAAAAAATTAAAACATGCATATATGGTAGAAGGAAGAGATTGCAACACATGATATAAAAAATAATAAAAAGGCCAAAAACTATCCATGCATCTTGAGAATATTCATGTCCATTTTCTTCTAATATATTGTCCTTGAACATACAAGGCATGTCTCCAAAGCGGGATGCTTCCCATTTCCCACACTTGTAATCATATAACATTCCTGGGTACCACTGATTACATAGATAGTGTGTGAGATAAATCACAGTAGGTCACCCCCAACCATGTGTATACAGTTCTGTATGTGAATATAAATTTTATAGTGTGTTGGTATGTAAAATTAAAGTAGTAATAATAAACATCACATACCTCAATCAGCCTCATCGAGTGTCTCAACTTGTGACCATTTAATTTATTTATTTAAGATTTGGTTTATATTAGTCAAATATTTAAAAGTTTAAACCACACCGAAATATATCATAATAGTAATAACATTGGACCCAAGTTAAAACCAATTCATTCTGGACCTCATGGGTCAGTCCAAATCATAGTAGCAACTCATGTAGTCTGGATATAAGGGTTTGAGTGTAATCCCCAGTCTATGCTAAAATAATTCCACTATAAAAGAGTTTAACCGATTCTATAGATCTCATCCATACTAATCTTGAGTCAATCTTGACTGGTTCAAATGGGTTGAATCCATGGATCTTTATGTTCTAAGACATCAAGATGAATCCAAGGAGTGTATCCAAGAAAATATAATATTTGTAAATGTTTTAAGTGAATCGACAATAAAATGCTCATAAATTCATGTAATAATAAAAGAATCAATTTTGTGGTGGGTATCTCCCATGAAAATTGGTTCAATGAAACTGAATGGAACTCTCTGTGTGCATAAGGAAATCCCTATGGAATCCAAGATAATATAAAATATATCCACTCATATAAATATCAAAATTTATAAAAATCAGAGGGACCATATCTCACATCATTTATATTCATATGTAATCATGGTCTATGTGATACTTATGTCATTTAATAATTTTATAGGTCCAATCCACTACCTTTCATTAATAATGTAAATGTTAGTTAAGGTCATGAAAACAATTTCAATTCAATTATAATTTAACTAGACCAAGCGATGTCTATAAATGTATACCTTACATAACACTCATTCAGTGAATTATTAATTATGTATAAACCATTTCATTATCAAGGTCATGTCAAATGCACTTGAACAGTGTCGTGGATAAACCCAACATGGGTCACCAATGTAATAGCATAGAACAAACCCTAATGGGGATGGTTAATATTGATTTATTGACCTATAGTGGTATTAAGAGTTGTTATTAGGGGTCTAAAATACCATTTAGGGAATTTAAAATAAGCCATATGAATTTTATGAGCTATACCCAGTGAAACCAACATGTTTCAAAATAGAAAAAACTTATAGATGATGAGAATTTTAGGGATCAATTATAGACCACCTACCTTTTTCCTATTACATTATCCTTATCTAGTATTGTCCCTAACATTTTCCTACATTTCAAGAAAATGGAAGAACAGACGAAAGCCATGAAAATTGGGAATATAAGCTAGAACCAGAATAGTATCATGGATAGAATGTAGTACAACGAAAGGAGAATATAGACTAAAGAACTTATTGAAAGGATTTTATCAAGGTGAACATATCTTTAGTACAATTATTGAAGGAGAATAAATCTAGTAATATAGCTTCTGAAGCTTGAAATTATCTTCTCATGAGAAGAAAAAGCCTCATGACCACTAGAGGAAGAAATGAGGAGGGTTACAAAAATATAAGGAGTTGATAGAAAATAGTAATTTTAACCCTTGAAAACTTGATCACACTATTTTCCCACATGGTTGTACAAACCATTCACCAATTATGCATGGCCTACTATCCAAAGTGGGGACTCACACAGTACATGAGAACCATTTGAGAAACCATGCACAAACTATGCTACTTGGATTTGTTTAGAAATTCAAAGTATTCACATGGTCTTATGGCCTAGGTTTCATGGTAAGGTGAAACTGTGAAGCCCTATTATTATCACTAAACCACATCAAACTGTTAGGATGACCTTGCAGAGTAGGTTTGATGGTTTCTACTAACTGTGAGTCTCAACAGTTTCTTTCACTGTTTTGGGTTTTGGGATATGAACAATCCCCAGACACCCTCAAAACCTCTCTGGCCTCTTTAGGCATTCATATTAAGGCCATGAAAAACAATTGAAATGAAAATTTAATTATCCATTCATCAATTAAGAATAATTTCCTTACATTATTATCTCTTTAAGGGAACTTTTCACTGATTTTACCTTATAAGGATGGTAAAATAATTTCTGAGAACAACTCTTGACACTAGGCATATAAATTGGCCTCCCTCTCCAAATTTTACTCTTGTACATGGTTATACTACTATATAACATGAACCAAAGGGAATTAAAAACCATATAGAAGGTTTATTATATGGTCAAAGATTCATATAGGATACTTCTCCAAATAAGCATCAACATCCAACTCAATATCTTTAATATCAAAAGAATGAGACATATCAGTATGGTAACAACAAAGCTATGAAACATGTAAGAAATCGTGCATGGAACGGTACCTCTAAGGTAATAGAAATTGATAGACTACCAGACCGACTCTATCCAAGATCTCAAGAGGCTAGAAAAAATGAGGTGACAACTTCCCTTTCCTCTGTATCCACCTATTCCTATGCCTGGGAGATACCTGTAGGAAAATACGATCCCTAACCTCGAACTACCAAGATCATTGATAATGATCAGAATACAATTTCGGTCTAGACTAGAAAATAGACCTAAAATTTATGATTAACTACACCTGGTCCGTATTATCTTGTTGGATATGAGGACCTAGTTTCACTGCCTCCCTTACCTATAACCAAAATATAGTTGAATGGAATGTCATACCATACAAGTCCTCATATGGAGCCTTCTAACTCATTTCCTGAAATATATTTTTGTATGAAAACTTTATTATATGGATATGTATCCCCCAAAGAACCCTCAAAATCAAGGAATCATTCTTAGAACAATTCCTTCAACACCAATATAGTTTTTTCTGATTGTCCATCTCTAAGAGAGTGAAATGATGTGCATATAAGTACCTGTGTACCCAAAGCATTTTGTAACCCTTTCCTAAACCTTGATGTAAAATCATTATCCATTTCAGAAATGATAGTAAAAGGGACCCCTGTAGATATATGTCTCATGGGAATACAATCTTCCCAACACATCAACATAGAAAATCTCCCAGATAGGATAGAAGTGGGTTACCGTCATCCATCATTCAATGACTACCCAAACTAAATCGTTACCTTCAGGAGACCTTAGTAATGAAACCAAAAAATCATTCATAATTCCATACCATATAAATTTTTGTATTACTAACTACCATTAAATTTGAGAGGTTCCTTGCTTCTCTAGCTTCACCTGCTAGAAGGTGTAACACTTAGTGATAAATCCAAAAATCTGATGTTTCATCCCAATATACCAATACATGAAACACATATCATGGTATATATTCAAGACACCTGGAAGAACTTCCCCCTGAGAAGAATGGTATTATCAAATTAGATACTCTTGATTGTACTTAGTAACCTAGATATTCTCATGTATATATAGGATTTTATCTCCATTTATAGACCAATTTGGAGGTAGGACCTCACCAAAAAAATGTTCTAGTGGGACCAAAGCATCAACATTTGAGAACTATCTTATCTTCATGCTATCTGGGAGGGGATAGGTGGAAAATAAGGTTGTAATAAAATGATAATCAATACTCTCTTAAAACTCCAAATTCATATCAGAAAGATGTGACATCAATTTCCATTCATCACTAGCTTCTTAAGTGGTATGTTTTCATGTTTTCTGACTAAACGCATCTTCCACTACATTGCCCTTTTTAGGAATATAGGGAATATAAAATTCAAAATTATGAATGTATTCAAACCATATTTTCTATATGATATTTAACTCATAGTGTATGGTGATATATTTGAGTATATTGTGGTTTTTTTACACCATAAATCACTCACCCATTAGATAATTTCTCTAGAGTCACAAGGAATGAATGGTTACTACAATATTGAGGTTGTGTGTCATGTAATTATGCTCATATGGTATCAACTGGGGGGACCCATATGTAATAAATTGATCCCCTATATGGATACCACACCTATAAAAAATATGGATGAGCCATAAAACATGGTATATCCTCTACCAGGATATAGTAGAAACAGAATCTATGTTGAAGTGGGCCTTCCATTCAACTTTTTAGAGGTCTTCTTATACACTTTAGACCACAACAACATCACAACCCTCTTATTAAGACCTGTAGGAGTTGTATTAAGTTTTGTAAATTCTTGTATGAAATTTTTTAAATATCTACCCATCCTCATGAAACTCTGCATATAAAACATTTTATTTTGATACTCATTGGAAACCCCAATAGTCACCTTCTCTGGGTCAAGTGATACTCCTAATTCTGAGATAATATGACCCAATATGTGAGCATTGTTGTTCTGAAATAGGAACATAGTGATAATAGAATATATTTTATTCTCTCTATGTGCATTCAAAATGACATCAAGGTGTTTGGAATGGTCACCTAGAGATTGAAAATACACTAATATGTAATCCACAAAAAACCCCAACAAAGGAATCTAGGTAGGGGTGGAAACCCTATTAATAAAGGAATTGAAAATAGAGAGAATGTTCGTAAGACTGAATGACATGACATTATAATCATTCAAACTATACTAGTTTCAGAAATACATAGGTGTTATATCTGAAGGTCTGACTCGCACATGATAAAATCATGATCTCATATTCATCTTAGAAAACAATCTCTCTCTTTAGAACAGGTTAAAGATATTATCTATTTGAAGAATGGATACTTGTTATTAACTATCAGTTGGTTCAACCATTGGTAATACACACATATCCTAGGGGACCCATATTCCATATTATAAAAAATAATGGGTGAACCCCAATATGAAGTGATGGGTTGGATAAAACCCTTATATTCTAAATACTCTAATATCTCTTAGGCTCCTAGATCTCAATAGGCATCATCCTATGTGGTGAAATAAATATTGTAGATTCTCTTAGAATGAGCTTCGTCATATACTCTATATCACTCTTAGGAGCTAGTCCATAAAAGTAGTTCAGGGAAACATCTATAAAACAATCAACCACTAGAGAAACATCAATTAGACATATTGTTTTACCATCCAAGAAAAGAAACTGAATCTAGGTTATCACTCCACCTAACCTATAATAACCCAATCCAAATCTACTTTCTTAGATAGTCCACTCAACCTTTCAAAGATAAATATCACTCTCTTGTGATGTAAGAGATACCCTGTAGTGATAGCATCCCACATAGGCATGATAAGGAACCAATCAATCCATCCGAAGAATGAAAATGAAGCCCGTAATATCTAGGATGAAGAGGTCCAATAATAATCTATAAATTTCTAACTCAAGGGGATAATATTTTAACAAGATTATATCATCTGACCACACACCCAATGGTGTTTCAAGGGTCATCACCCCATAGATGTACTAAATTTATAGCCTGATACATTTCATGATCAATATTGAGATAAATGAGTGTGAATCATCTGTATTTAATAATGATGATATGATAGTATAGGATACTAAAACAGTACCTATGATAATTGATGGTCATGAACTCCTCTCCTTAGGTATCTTTAGTAATACATGAAACTGGCCTGATCTAAAACCAGGATCTACAAATGGAATACCCTGAGTAGGTCCGAACTACTGGTGTTGATAATTAGAATTATGGCTACTACAGGCACAACCTCATCCTTATCATGTCCAACTGGTACAACTCCAGCTTCCTTCCTAACGTGGAGTCACTGAACTCGCTCCTAAACCTAGATCTAGATTAGGTCCCCTTTCACTTGAAATGGGTGGAGTGGTTCCAAATAATCTATGAATATAACCTTTCAAAATTCAAGCATGATTCCACTTCCATATAAACTGAGGGAATACAAAAGAGCTACTAGGGTGGAAACTCTATCTTCCACTATTCTGATGAGAAACATCAAGGTTACACTTCCTGCTGATAGAATAACTACTTCCCTATATCAACATTGACCCTCTATGCCTAATACTATTAGTATCCCTACAGTTTCACTCAATTATAAGATCCTATTTCATGATATCAAAAAAGATATATAGAAAAAATTTATTCATCTACAAGTGGGTGATATAAATGAGCACATCCTCAAAAAGACTTTACCAAGATATCTCATCACCAACAATAAATGCTAAAAAGTATTGAAACTCGGTGAAATGTGATGAATAGTTTAGGAGGGACATATCACCCTTCTCCTGGTTCATGAACTCTATAGCTCAATAATTTATAATTATATGAGAAAGAAAGTAATCATAGAAGGCAATCTAAAATTCTGCCCTGATCATTCCTTGATGATGACCGACCTTGGTAATCATGTCCCAGTAGAACTTGGTTGAATCATGAACATGTAGATGGTGAGTTTGACCCTCCACTCTAGTGGTTTTTTGTGATTCTAAAATATAGATATAATAGACTTTATCTATGACTAAGTTTCTTGAGAACCGCCATCCCCTGAGAAGATGAGAGGATATTGCTGTTGGAACTCATGAGTAAGATCGAACATCATAGATGTAGGATGTGGGTATGGAGAAATATAAAAAAACTAAATCAGACATAAAAATCACTCTATCAGTTGAGCATCGGTTCTCATATTTGGAATAGAATGTGGTACCTAATGTTGTAATAAGGGAGGTATCATTGGTGTCTTAGGGTCCACCACCTCTAAAGCATGGTATTTTCCACTTTCCATGTGCATGACTTGAGGATTTCAAGGTGGAATAGGTCTATAAATTCCAAACTCACAACTCATAATGACATTTGAAATCAGATAGAATCTCTAACAAAATAATAGATGAAGAAAAGGGCTCACTTCCCAACATACATCCCTAATTACCTTCTTAGAAGGATAGGGTGTTAGTAAGTGTTCATGTTTTCATTTACATAGGTTCTAGTATATGGATGGTGAATTATATTTTAAGGATGGAAACACTCTTTAAATTACAACTTCGTTTACTAGAAATCATTCCATTTATAAGTTAGATTTTTTATTTTATAAGTGATTTTCAATTTATAAAACAAGGGTCAATTAAATAGTTTTCCATTCCCAGTTTCTAAAGGCCCATACACTTTATAAATTGAAATTGAAACCCATATAATTACAACCATCCCCACATACATTCGATCTTAGAATTTAATGGGTAAAATATGATGCATCTATTTGATGAATTACCCATGCCAATTTTTAAGGGCCCATACATCTTATAAATTGATATGGGTAGTCTTGTAATTGTAATAAAATCCCATCTCATGTAACTGGGGGTATATAGCATACATGGATAAAATTTTGCTATTTATGTTTCCACTATCAATATATAATGGAAATCACTATTTAGGTTGATGATGAAATTTGAAACACCAAATTTACATTTCCTATAAAATACGTTTGTAGATCAGGCATATATAACAACCATGGATCACTCAACAATCACAGTAAACCTACCAATACAAGAAATAAAATTCACCTATATAGCATGGCATGTGGATGGAATGTGAATCATAGGTTCCTATAATGATTCATGTGACAATTTTCCATTATATAATTGTCCAAGGTAAAATATCAATAAATAATTATGATTTCCACAATTCATTTCCATCACCAAATGGTATATGAACAACAATAAGAAAAAATACATAACAACAATTTTCTATTCCCAGGAAATTTGGTATTTACCCTAATTTTTGGTTAGCTACTCCCACAAATAGATTATTACTATGTTCTAACATGTTCCTAATATCTTATATAAATTTTCTGTACCATAAGAAAAAATAATAGAAAACCCTATCATACCACTTTGTGACATCCCTGACATGTTTCACTTCCATGTAACTAAACCTAGTGGGCTACATAGCCTCCAACGCACCTCCCCATACTCCATAGGCTATTGATTAGTAGCGAGGGGCAAGGATGTGTCCATTGGGAGACTATTTCACTAGGATATAGCATATCACAATGGTAAAATAGATAGATGGATAAACAACAGAAACATAATAACAATGAATTATGCAGTGAAACCAAACATATGGATCGAGTCATTAAATAACCAACTCATGGTGAATCATAATGATATACAAAAGCTGATATGCCATGTCTCGACAAAAATTAAAACATGCATATATGGAAACATATAGGCAGTACAATACATCCAATATAAAAGAATAAAAAATTGAAAAATCTATCTAGGAGTCTCATCCCTTGGCTTGATCATTTACAACCAGGATCTCATCCTAAAGCATACAATTCAGGTGTCCAAAGAAGGAAACTTCCCCTTTTCTACACCTGTTATCATAAAACCAACCAGGGTCCCAGTGGTGGCCTATATAGTATGTGAGATAAATATCATTAGGCTACCAATAATGATATATGTAAAATCAATTTTGAGAACATAAACATTACAGTGTTCAAGTATATAAAATTGATTCAATAGAAGTAAATAATACCTACTTGATTCATCCTTAGATTATGTCGGAACATGTAACCATTTAATTAATTAATTTAATATTTTATTTTATATAAATGGAAAAAGTTAATGTTTCAACAACACATAAATATATCACAATAATAATAATAGTGTATCCAAGGTGAAACAAAGGAATCCTTTTCTAGAGGGGTTAGGATAACTTATAGTAGTAACTCATAAAGTATGGCTATAAGGTTATGAGTGTAATACAAGTGGAAATCCCAAGTAATTCCACTATAAAAGTGTCTAAATGATTCATTTAATCTCTTCCGTAGTAATCCCATGCTATAAATGGCTGGGCCCAATGAGGTAAATCCATGGTGTCATGTGTCGAAAGACATCAAGCTAAATTGAAGCAGTGTATCCAAGGAAATCTGATTTCCTAAAAAGTGACAAGTGAGTCATCAATGAAATGCCAATTAATTCACATAATAATACAAGGACTGAATTTCATAGTGGGTATCTCACATGGAAATTGGATCAATGAATCAGAATAGCTTCCTATGAGAAAAAAATTCATTCCCTTGGGAAATCCAAGGTGATCTCAAGAGTGACCACTCAAATAAATATTAAAAGATCCAAAATATGGGGGCACCATACACTAACTTCATTTATATACATATCTAGACATGGTTCATTTAATTCTCATTCCATTTAATCATTTGATAGTTTCATTCCACTACCATTCATTAAGTTTGAATTTGTGAGTTAATGACATGCAGTGAATATCAATTCAATTACAATTTAACTAGGAAAATAAATATACATAAATATATATTTTTCATAATATTCAATTAATCATTTATTAATTATTTAGGAAGACTTACCTTGTTAGGATCAAGTCAAACGCACCTGAACGGTACCATGAATAAACCCAGAATGGGATAAAAAGTTCATAAAAAATAATGCAGCCTACTTAGGGTAGTTAATATTGAGGTATCAACCTAAAACAATATCAATAAGTGTCATTAGGAATCTAAAATACCATACATGAAATTAAAATTTTGGCATATGATTTTTAGTTAGAACACCCGGTGAAACCATCATGTAGTACAAAAACAAAAAATTATAGATGATGAGACATTGAGGGATGAGTGATATACCACTATCCTTATTCTAGTAATAGATGCCCAATCCAATATTGGCCCTTAGTTTGTCCTGGATAGGAAGAAAATAGAAGATCATATGAACAACCTGAAAATGGGGCATATATTCTTCAATCAAAAGAGCATCATTTATATAATAAATAATGATGAAAAGAGGATAAATAATGAATAAATTTCTAGTGGTGATCCAATGAGATGAGTATATTTTAATTTTGAGGTCATATGGAGATGAAATCCATGAACCCAGAATATGAGGATTGAGTTACCCTTCATGGAAGAATAAGAAATCCTCATATCCACTTAGAGAAATAAAAAATGAGGGGTAACAAAATTAAAATGAGGTATGGGGAAAATACTAATTTTACCCCTTAAAACTAGGTCGCACGGTTTGGACACACATTTTGTAAAACCATGAAGAAACAATGCATTGACTACTATTGAAAGAGGGGACTCACATGGTTCATGTGCATGGTTTGGATAACCATATGAAAACTATGTTTATTAGATCTATTTAAAATTGTATATTATTCACCATGTCATGTGACCTAAGTCACAAGTTTAAGGGAAACCTTATGGCCCTCCTTTCCCCACATAAGAACATTTTATGGTTAGTATAACCATTTAAACTAGGACGTATTGTTTCTACTAACCATGAGGCCCAACTATTTCTTCCACCACTCAGGGTTCTGTGCATTTAAAATATCCTAAACACCCTCAAAAAATCTATGACCTCTTTATGAATTCATATTAGGTACAAGAAAATGAATTATACTAAAAATTAAAGGATCTATACCTCAATGAAAAGCTATATTCTTAAATTATTTCCCCTTAAGGGAACACGTCTCAGAGTTACCCTTATAATGGTGGTAGATCGAGGGATGAGAAAAAATCAGACCACTACTAATGAACATCAGCCTCCCTCTCCTATCTTTCGTCCTTTATATATCCTTATTTCCATAGCACCCACACCAAAATGATAGACCAGCCTCTAGGAATCTTTATGATATGGTCAATGATGCATATAAGATACTCCTCAAAAGAAGAATCGACATCTAACTCAACAACATTGGGATTAAAAGTATGAGATGGTTCAACATGGTAATGGTGAAGATGTGAATTGAGGAAGACATCAGGAATGGAATGGTACATTTAAGGTAATTGAAACTGATAAGATATAGGCTCGACTCAATCCTAGATCTCAAACAACACAACAAAAAAAGGATACATCTTCTGTTTCCTCTGTATCTAACTATTCCCAAGCCTAGGTGATACATGTAAGAAAAAAAGATCCCCAAAATTGAACTATATATGTCATCGATAGAGATCAAAATATTATTTATTTATAGACTAAGCAGTATGAGATCACATTCTGATTAATTACACCAACTCAGAAGTCTCTTGCCTAAGATGCGGACCTAGTATCACTACTTACCCTGCCTCTAGTCGGCATAGAGATGGATGACATTCCCAATAATTCAAGGCCTCATACAGAGCCATCATAATCATTTTTAGAAACCTATTTTTATAGAAAAACTTTAAGAGAGGGACATTTCTCTCCCAATAACTTCCAAAATCCAGGACATAGGATCAGATCATGTCTTTCAGCACCCATATAGTCCATTCATATAGGCTACCAGTTCAAGGGTGAAAGATTATTATCTGAAGCACCTATATAGCCAAATATTTCTATAATCTTATACAAAACTTATATATGGAATGATTATACCAATAAGAAACAATCATATGGGGTACCACATGCATGAATATAATGTAAAATACATATAATCCTCCCATCTCATTGACAAAGATAATATCTTATATAATAAGTAAGTGGGCTACCATCGTGAGTAGATCCATGACAACCCATACCATGTCACTACCTC
The DNA here is from genome assembly GCA_963277665.1 of Viscum album. NCBI lineage: Eukaryota > Viridiplantae > Streptophyta > Magnoliopsida > Santalales > Viscaceae > Viscum > Viscum album. Next base: position 1,189,926,393 of record OY728158.1, on the reverse strand, counting down.
TAGGCAGCATTAGTAGGACAACCAAAAATATATTATGAAACCTATCCTATTTCTATTCTAGGAATGCTAGCTTCTATAAGAATTCAGTAGGCTACTAGTGCTCCACCTTTAGCTACTGAGAGGTGGAATAACTAATGATAATACATTAAATATAACATTTCTTTCTAGGATAGAATTACTTGAAAATTATATCACAATACATATTGGAGATTCCTGAATGAATTTCCCACTGAGAAGCATGGGATTATTACATAAAATCCTCTCGCATGTCTATAGGGACCCATATTTTCCAACCTATATGTAGTATTTTCTATCCATTAACAAACCAATCAAGAAGTGGTTCCTAACAAGAAATTATTTCCCATAGGACCAAAGCTTCAGGATCTAAGAACTTTTTTCTCTTCACCCTATCTAGGAGTGGAGAGGAAACATATAAAGTTAAAAGAGAAGGATACTCATAAATATCTTGAAACTCTAGGCACATATCATAAAGAAGTTCCATTAATTTACATTCATCACTATCTTCTTAAAATTATTGTACTTGAGTTATTTGGCTTAGTGCATCAGCTACTGCATTAACATTTCCAGGATTATAGGAAAGTTCAATGGAAAAAAGATAAATGGTATTAGAAACATATTCACTGTTTGAGATTCATTTAACACTGAATAATGATATATTTGAGGCTCTTATGTTTCTGTTACATGAAAAGGTTCTCGCCCATCATTTAATGACTCCATCAATGTAATTTATGAACAACTTCTGTAAGATCAAGGTTGTGTGTCAGGTAATTACACTCATGGGGTCTCAACTTTCCAACCCTGTATGTAGCAACGTTACCCACTTGAATCAATATTATACCCATACTGATTCATTATGCATCATATAACATGATATATCCTCTATCAGGATTTGGGAGAATAATAATTTGTGTGAATTAAGTTGTCCTTTTATCTCTTGAAAGGCCATCTCCCATGCCTCAAACCACTTGAACATAACACCCTTATTAATGATACAAGTAAGAGATGATGTAAGGAACGATATGTCTTGTATGAAACACCTTAAATATATATCTATCACTATTAAACATTTTATATAAAATATTTTATTGGGATACTCAAAGGAAACCACAATAATCTCTTTCTATGTGTCAACTAATAACCCTAATTCTGAGATAATATGACTCATGATGTTAAGATTTTTTCTGTAAGTTTTAATTAGTGATATTTGAATATATAACATTCTATATCAGTGTAATAAAAATGATCTCAGGTGTTTTTTATAGTTTTCAGAATACACAAGATGACATCCAAAAAACTCCATGAAAAAGGAATTAAGGTAGGTGTGGAAAACCCTATTTATCAAAGCCATGACAAAAGAGGAAACATTTATAATAATGAAATTCATAACCATGTACTAATATAAACCATAAAAACTTTTTAAAGTTGTATGTATTATATCATAAGGTTTAACATTCACCTAATTATAGTTTGATCTTAGTGAAATCAAAGAAAACGTTCTAGATCCTTAGATATAGTCGAAGAGATCAAATATCTGATGCAATGGACATCATTTATTAATCTTAAGAAGGTTCAACCATCGGTAGTCCACACATATCCTAAGTATCCTATATTAATTCTTTGAGAAAAGAATGGTTTTACCCCCAAGATGATTTTTTACGTCAGATCAAACCATTATATTATTAATCCTCCAACTATCTCTTAAACTCCTGCAACTCAATAGGTGTCATTATATGTGGTTGAATAGATACTATAGCTACTCCTAGAAAGAGTTTGATTTTATAATCGACCACTCTCTTAGATGGTAGTCAAGAAAATTAATATGAAAAAACATCAAAAAATGATCTACAATTAGAGGGAAATCTATCAGATGCATGATTCAATCATTCAGGAAAACACTGAGAATCTAGTTTTACACTTAACATAGACCATAATTTTATGGTCAAACTATACTTTATTAGAAATTAAACTCACCCTTTTGTAGATAAATATGAACCACTAGTTTTGTAAAAAATACCTTGTGGAGATAGCAATCCACATAGGCATGATATGTACCCAGATCACCCATCAATATAATTACATTTAATCCCTTCATCTCAATGATGAATAGAACCCATAAGAAATGATAACTTCCTAACTCAAGGGTGGAATTCATTGCATTACTATACACCCTATGATAGAAAACCTAATAGTGTGTCCATGGTAATCACCTCACATAAGTATTGAATTTTCATCATAATAAATTGCATGATAAATAAAAATATAATGGAGTGTAAAGTTCCTATATCGAATAAAGAATATATGGTTGTAGAATATATTAGAATAGTACCTCTTACATTTGATGGTTATGCACTCTAATCCTCATATATCAGCTATAATTTCATTTAGCTGGCATGATCCCCGACCCTAAGCTATAGCTGGACTACCCTCAGCAGGTCTTCACTATTGGTGATAATAATTATAAGTCTAGATATCTTGTCCATGAAATCCTCTTCATATTGTTCGACCTCTAGTGTTGTAGCATCATGATTGATGAAAAGTCACTAATCCCACTTCTGAAGGTGGATCTGGTTCATTTCTACTTTCAGTGTAAATAGGTGTAAAGTTCTAGAATAATCTATGATTATGAACCGTCCAACTAAAAGCATGACACCCAAGAATATCTCTACCTCATTTTGAATTCACATAACCCTTCTATACACAGAGATGTAATACAATAGCACTATCAATGGGGACAATCTAGATTCCACTATTACGACAAGGAACCATAATGTTATGCCTCATATACTTAGAATAATTACTCCCCTATCTCGGTACTGACCCTCTTCTCCTAGTACTTCCTTATTCCCTCATGTTATGCTTAGTGATAAGAGAATAGATCACAATTGTAGAAAATGTATATAGGATAAATACATTCAATTGTGGGAAGATGAAATACCTGATTATATCCTAGAAATCTATCACTCGCCTTAGGTCATCACCAGTGAGAATATGTGAAAATTAAAAAAACTCAGAAAAAAATGCAGAATAATCCTGGATGGAAATAACACCATACATTATGTGCATAATCTATATGGATCAATTTCATCTCAGTGTCTGATGAAAAAATTAATTGTAGAACATAGACTGAATTTTGACCATATCAAGTCCTGATGATGTTCAACATTATTAAACACGTCCCACCATATTTTTTTAGAATAACACAGTATATAGGTGTAGAGTTTTTTCTTACTCTATTGAGGCTTCTTGAAATTCTCAATGAAAGATAGAATGGATTCTATCCATGACTTATTAGCTATAGGAATTTCATACCTTGAGAATATGGGAAGTTTTTTCTGATGTAACTCACAATTAATATCTCACATCACAAGTAAATGTCATGGAGGACAAGAGAAAGAATTAATTAGACATTGAAAAACCTCTTTAAGATGAGAATAAGTTCAAAATTCAGTAATAGGAGGTGGTTCCTAAAGTGTAACAACTAGAGGTATGACTAGTGGCTTAGGTCCCACCACATTCAAAGCATGGTCATCACCACTCTCTTGGTGAATGACTCAAGGATATCATGGTGGAATAGATTAATAATTTCAAGCACACAACTTATAATAAGATTTGAAAAAATTCAGATTATCTAATGGAATCATAATAAAATAAAATGGATCTTTACAAAAATTACTACCCCAACTACCTTCTTAGAAGTCCAGGGTATTTTCAAGTGTTCAAGATTTCATTTTCAAGGGTTTTGTTATATGGAGGGTCAATTACAATTTAAGGAAAAATCACTCATTAAATAAAACTTGACATCTCAATTTATTGGAAACCATTTAATTTATAGGTCATATTTTATATTTTATCTTTGTAAGACAATTTTTTTATAGATATCATAAATTTTGATTAAATGTATTTTCATTCTCAGTTTAGAAAGGCTCATAAATTTTATAAATTGAAATTGACACCAATTTAATTAAAAAACCACTCTTACATTCGATCTATAAATGTAACAGGTAATATTTGATGGAACCATTCAATTAATTTCCCAATCCAATTTATAAGTTACCATACACCTCATAAATTTAAATTGGTATTCATGATATCATAGTAAATGACTAGCTCATGTATCAAGGGTTACATAACTTAAATGGATTGAAAATTTTTATTTAACATGACACCGTGAATATAAATAATAAATAACTTTTTAGGTTAATGCTAACATTTGGACACCTAATATCAATTTCTTTTGGAATATGTGAGTAGCACAAGCATATATAACAACCTTGGTACACTCAACAATCATAGGCAGCATGGACAATGTAAAAAATAAAATTCACCAATATGGAATGGAATATAAATGGATTGTGAATCCTAGTTCCCTGCAATAATGATTGAAAAAATGGTCCTTTACATATCAATTCAAGATAAAATACTCATAATGAATAACAATTTACACAATTAATGTGAGTCACCCAATGGTGAAAGTATATCACGTGTAATAAACACAATAAATAAATACAATTCCCCATTCCTAGGAAACATGTTATATAACCTGAATTTGGGTTAGCTATACCATGGAACGAAGTAGGAAAAAGTTCTGACATGTTCTTAATATCTTATATAAATTTTAAAAACCAAAAGACAAATGAAAATAAAACCCTCTAATACCAGTTTGTGACATCCAAGACCCAGTTCACTTTTGAGTAATCAAACTCGATTCACCATGTGGCCTCAAGCCCGCCTCCTCGTATTCCATAGGTTGTTGACTGTAAGTGTAGTCCTGGGGTGTGTATATGGGTACTTTATTCCCTTAGGTTATTGTAGATAAAAATGGAAAACATTTTTATGTAAAAAACAAAGGAATAATAATAATAATGAACGAGGAAGTATAATCAAGGATAAGCATCATTGTAATAAATAATCAACTCATGATGAATTAGATTCATATACAATATATTATATTGAATGTCTCTACAAAAAGGACATAATGCATATATGTGATGATCTATACAATAAAATAAATGATATAAAATAATCAAAAGGAAAAAATCTATCAAAGCATCCTGAGCATTTTCCTGGTCATCTACTTCCAAGCTCCCATCCTAAAACATGAATTTCTAGTGTCCAAAAGTGGGTTAATTCCCCTAGAAAACTCTTGTAGTCATATAATATACCATAGTACGTGTTGCCTCAGAGAGGGTGTGAGATAAATATAATTAGGCCACCAGCAATAGAATTTATACTATATAGTCTGTTAATACAAATTGTACAGTGTGCATGTATATAAAACTAAAGTAGTAAAAACATACAACCCAAACCTACTTTAGCCTCATCTACTTTATGAATATGTAACCATTTAATTAATTTATTGAATATTCATTTTATATATGTGGAACATGTAATAGTATCAACAACACTGAAATGTGTCATTTTAATAATAAAATAGGGTCCAAGGAGGAACCAAGGTATCATTGACCTTAGTGGTTGGGCCAATTAATAGTAGTAACCCATGTAGTTTAGATATAAGGATCTTATTGAAATGCAATGGGAATTCCCATAGACCTCAACTATAATAGATTTGAACTGGGTCCATGGAGATCATCCATATAAATCTCAGGATAGGGATGACTTGGCCCAACAAGCTGATTCCATGTCACCGTGTTTCCGATGACATCATGTTGAATTCATGGAGTGTATCTAATGAATTATAATATCCATAAAATAGTTCAGTAAATCATTGGTACAATGAATTGTAATTCACATAAAAATACAATTACCAAATTCCATGGTGGAAATATCCCATGTAAATCATTTCAATGAAGTGGAATGGTCTTCTATTAGTGTACTAGAATTTCCTTAGGAATGTAAGGCGATCTTAATTATTTTCCATGTAATGCTCATTCCATTTAATCATTTTATAGGTTCATTAAATTACCTTTCATTAAGAATGAGAATGTGAGTTAATAAAATGAAACCAATATCAATTCAATTATAATTTATCCATGCCATGTGATATCTATAAATTTATAATTTCCATAACATTCATTTAACAATTTATTAATTATTTAGGAACACTTTCCTTGTTAAGGTCAATTCAAATGCACATTAATGGTGTCGCAAATAAAACCCACACGGGTAACCAAGGGAATAACAAGGAACACACCCATCTTGTGGTGGTTAATATTGAGGTCTCAAAATCTAATGATACCAAGAAGGTTAATTAGGGCTCATGAATGTCATATATCAAATTAAAATTAAGGAATATGGGTTTTAGGGGAAACACTTAGTGAAATTGTCTTGTGGCACAACAACAATAAATTATAGATACAAATACATTGAGGGTTGTGTCATAGACCAAATAACTTATGAATATAGTAGATCCATCTTATAGTATCATCCCTTAGTTTTTCCATGATAAGAAGAAAACGACTGAAAGATGAACACCCTAAAATATGGAATATAATCTCACCCCAAAATAGCATCGTTGTTTGAAATAATCATGAGAAATAATCCTAAGTAATGGAGAAAATACCGGTAGTAATCCAATGAGACAAACAAATCATGCTTATGAGTTTAGATAGAGAAGAGATCTGAGAACCTAGCTTAAAAGGCTTGAGGAGCTCTCTAGGAGAGAAGAAGAAATCATCCAATAAACACGAAGAAAAAAATGAGCTTGAGGTTTAAAAAATTAAAAATAGGTATAGGAAATATAGTAATTTTACCAATTTAAAACTAGGTTGCATGATTTTTCTATAGGGTTAGACAAATCATGAACCAACCCTAGGTGACCCACTTTCTAAAGAGTGGATTGACATGGCTCATGAACATGTTTTGGGAAACCATTTTCCGACTGAGTTACTTAGATCTCTTAAAAACTTTATAGTATTCACACTATCATGCGATCTGGGAGGATTTGTTAGAGGAAAATATGTGGACCTATTTTTCTCACAGGAGCACCCCATACAGTTAAGATAACTATGCCGACTAATAGCACAGTTTCTACTAAGCATGTGCCCCAATTGTTTTAGAAACCATTCAAGATTCTAGGCTCAAAAAACCCCCCAAAAACCATTTAAACCTCTATGGCCTATTTAGGAATTAATATAATGTCATTTAGAAATTTCTAATCTGAAAATTAAAGGATCAATACCTCATATAAAAATTGGGTTCTTACATACCAACATCCCTAGTGGAAGGCCTTTCCTCAAAGTGTAAATGGTTCATTGCACAGACCATCATAATAGTTAAGGTTTACTCCCAAGATCATCATAGCCGACAATGTACCTTACTAAATCAAGTTCTTTCCACTTTCCGGTTATTTTTATCTCATGAGATACAAATATTTAGCCAATGAATTGGAGGGATATATAGGTCTCACACATATTTGTTTATAACATAACCAACATACTTAGTTATAACGTAATGACCATTCCTGGTTATAATATAACCAATTCCATGTAATGAAAATCATACTTATGTGTTCCATGAGATCATAAAAAATTCATTATATAATTACCCATGAAATGAATTGGGTTTCATAAACAGCTCATCTTATTATATCTTGTAGAAAAGAGGTTGGTTTCATAATCATTTCATCATTTCATTATAGAAAAATCCATAAAAATAATTGGGTTTCATAAGATCTATATCCTTTCATAACTTGTGGATGAGACAAGGGTTTTATATTAAACTTTTCATTAAAAAAATAAACCCTCAAAAGAAATACTGTTAATAGAATTGTTGGTTTATATCCCCAGAAAAACATAAATTATATTAAAGGATACCATCTTAGATAGAGAAGTATTTTGAAATATCAAATGGAACGTGTTTTAAGGAAAACATCTATTCTTTGAATATCAATTTCTAAAACATAAAATATTTTATAATTTTATTTCTTTCAAAATAACATTTGAAATTTTTTAAGGAATCTTTAAAAAATCATTTAAAACATTTCTTGAGGAAATTTTCATTTCCTATTTGAAAAAAAAACTAAAACAATATGAAAGTTTTTTATTTGAAAATAACCTTGAAATCATATAAAGGAATCACTGAATCAGTGATTGGGTATGATTTTGGAAAACTCCATTCATTTCATACTTGTTAAATTGAAGATTCCATTTACATTTTTGGTAAAAGACAAACATGCATTTTTTGGAAAATGAAATGTAGATTCCTAAAAAAATCTGTAAAAATTCAAACATGGGTAAAAATATTATTCAAAAACCATATAAAAATAAAAAAACATTTTTTAAAACATTTTCCCAAGACATGGTTATGAAACAAAACAGATTTCAAACTGAAGAGAGAAATAAAGTCTGATTTTCTTCATAAAATATTCTCAATTACATTAAGAACCAAATAGTTGATAATTTTTATTATTACTTGAAAATTTCCTAAATAACCAAAGGTGTAGAATATTTATGTGTTTTATGAGATATGGGTAATAATAGTTTATCATTGTAAATATAATCATAACTTATCTAGAAAAAAATGTGATTGTAACATAAAATCATTACCACTTTGGTTACATTCATTTTTAATACCCAAAATGGAATTTCATTAAATGAAACATAAAATATCATGTGGATAAATAAATTTATGAGATAACATCTCATAGGGTCTGTATATACACTTCATATAAAAAGATATGTAATGTCTTGGAATTTTTGTGTAAATTGTTTTTATTTACGTGGAATTATTTTGAGACCAGGCACTGAGACGGAATGCAATTATGAGGCCTAGAGTGTCCGGAATGATCCATCGAAAAATTTTATTCTTTAAATAGTGCACGTTAGTAGTTTTCTTGAAAAAATTGTAATAACTATAAAAAGGGTTCCGGATTAGAAATATGAGGGCACCGTTGCATTCAGGATGGCAGGATTACCCAAAGTGTGACTAAAGTTTAGTCAGCGCAGGCCTCCAGTGAGAAAACCCAAAAATGGAATAACCATAAATAAAATTATTAAATAAACTTATTTTATTTTTCAAATGCTTATAACTCACGAACAATGAATTGGATTAAAAATCTGAGACCACCGCTAAACTCGTGAGGGCATACTTTGCTTAGGTAGATTCTAACATTGGCTGGCGTGGGCCAAAAGTGGAAGTTAGTTTTTGGTCATAAATAAAATAATTAATTAACAATTATTTTATTTTAAGGTCCTTATAACTCATAAATGGTAACTTGTATTGAAAATAAAAGTGTACCGTTGAGATCTTAGGGGAGTTTTCCCTTTAGGTGGAGCCTAACCTCGACCGGCGAGGGTTGAGGGTGAAAGGTTTTTTTTTAACTTTTTTTAAGGTACGTTCAATAAACGTCCAAGCGGGTTTTTCTAACTTTTTAATCGGTTCTCGGATCAAAAATACTAGGGAACTGTTGAATTTGGAATGTTGTGATTCGCCTAGAAATGACTTAACTTCAAACGTCAAGGGCTGAGCAGAAAAGTTATTTTTCTGAATTTTCGAAAAAAATAATAAAATAATTTATACGAATTATTTTATTTATTTACTCACCATTGGGTGGAGGACTGTGATACTGTGGTGCAGCAACTAGGCAGTGAAAATACACATTAATGAGTCTCATTAATATCATGTATCATGCAGCGTAACGATGCCATAATATAAACATAATAGTGATAATGTTTCATAAATGAAATAGTGTAATGACGCAACGTCGCAGCATAATAGAAATGTTGTGACATGATTCGTTTTAGTCAACCAACACATGGGATAATGGGAAATTAAACTATGGGTATTCTCTGATGAACTTCCAGTAGTTTTCCTCTCCAATGAAGAATGAAGAACACTGGTGAGACTTCATCATCTTCAATGTGCCTCAAAACGGATCTGGAAGCGACATTGACATCTTGAAACCATGAGCATGAATTCTTCGGTATCGAACATCACCAAGGTAGGGGTTGTTTAATTTTTAAAAGTTATTACCTATTTTTTTTCTTATAAATGATGAACACGAATTAACCTACGAATAGAATGATCCATGTTTCATGCGTTTATGCAGGATGGTGACTTTTCTTTTGGGATTTCTTTATCTAGGGTTAAATTATCCTTGTTGATCAATGTGAAATCTCTTGACCTCATTTGATTATAAACTTTTAATGCAGAGGGCATGGGACAATGCGAAAAAGGCTCAAGTCCCTCTGTCGTAGGTGTTATTCATGTCCAAACTCTTGAATTCACGGCAAGACTGATTTGAGTCCTTCGTGGTGAAGAGGGTGATCTCTGGGGGCTATAGACGCAGGAAACGCGAAGAAAGGACCACTAAAACGCATCTAATGGTCCACCAAAGGTTTGACCGTCATGCCGACACATAGCAGTGCTAACCACGTGTCAGATGGTAGGACCGAGGGTCAGCGTCCGAGTGGAGTGTCATGCTTGTCTGTGCGTTGAGGCACCAAGAGGCCGTAGCCAACTGGCTTTAGTGGAAATGGGAGATGCGGCGTCGAACGACGCGTGGAGGGATAGACTGAATCCGGACCATCTAGTGGCTGGTGAGCCACAGTCCATTGACCATAGCTAGAGGAGGCCTCCCATCTGCAAGGCCAATGGGGTCTGGACATGGTGTTGCGGCCACGTCCCAGTTGGAAGATACCCTACCAGCCGAACCGCGTGGCCGGTCTTCGGCTAGAGGGTCGTGCTATAGCCAGCGGGGTGGGCCAAAACCGTGCTGGGGTACAGACCCACACCCTGTGGGCAGGACCCGCACTAGAGGGTTGGACCCATTCTGGCAGGTCAGACTTGTGTCTTTCAGGTCGGTCCGAACGGGACCGAATCACCAGGCGACCCGGCGGGTTGGACCCTCGGCCACACCGAGCCTGGCCCACTAGCCAGGCCATACCAGACCGACCCCAACCCAAACTGGGTCAGTTCGAGTATTTCTAATTAAAACGTGGTATGTGAGACCCCTGGGCTGAGTTGGTCGGGTTAGACTAGGCCCAGACACAACTGGTTTCTATTTACTAAAACGCATGTATCTCTCTGACCGGGATCCGATTGACATGTCGTCAATGGCATTGGGACCCTAGTGAAGGGGGGTCCTTTTTAGATACTTCACTTTAGTCTTGGAAGAATTTGTAGTATGAATGGGATGGATCATACTCGAATCCAACTGGGTCCTTTTTACAAAAAAAACCCATAACTTATAGATCAGGCATCCGATCGACGTGCCATCTATTGCGTTGGGACCCTTACGATGAGATGGTACTTTGGCATTACTCTATGTGGGACTTCATGGTGTTCGAGGTACGACTGTTGGCATGAGGATTGGATACTACATAAATCAAGCATTCTAAGTGCGGGAATCCAGTGGTTGGTTCTTACGTGAAGAAACAATAGTGATCATGAGTGGGTCAGAACCTATAAATCCTTTGTGGGTCAACACCTAGCGATCCTCTCTGGGTCAGCACCTAGTGATCCTATGTGGGTTATCACCTAGCGATCCTCTATGGTCGGGCACCTAGCAATCCTCTATGGGTCACCGCCTAGCAATCCTCTTTGGGTCAGCACCTAGCAACCATGTGTGGGTCAATAGTAGACCCTCTGGACAGAATAAGATAATATATCTTTACAACTAATCATCTTTAATTTTTTACTTAAGTATACCTTGTGTGAGATATATATTTTACATTATTCTATGTGTTTGAGGTATTTTTTGGTGGCATTACCTCTGGTTTATTTACTTTCTTGTGTTTTCCTTTGTGGATTACTGAGAGATATTTAGGGGAATCAGGTCCCTATTGAGTATTGTTATACTCACCATTGCACGGGCATTTCCCGCACGTGTTGTGTCTAGTGTATACGATCGATGTTTTGACAGAGGTGCTCAAAGGGATAGGACTGACGGATGCTATGATGGTGGACTTGGTGGCCTATGACCTGGTGAGGCCCATTAGGACCAGTCGAGCTGGATATACTAATTTGAATTCTAGTAGCTTCACTAATCTCATGAGCAGGTGGGGTTTTCCATGGATGGCCATCAGATTTTCCTTTTGTACTTTGTTGTTTTCAGTTTCTTGTTGGGTTTGTATTCTGGCACACTTACTTTCACTTGTACCTGAACTCGGATTTGTTTTTATGGTAACTTGTTTCCCCCTTTCAGTGTGTTGGGATGTGGTTTGGCATGTGTGTGTATAGGTTTAAAGGAAATGCCTTCCTTTTTTGGATATTCCTTTCTGGTGATAGTCACCAGCCCCTGGCCTATGGAAGGAGGGTTTGGGGTAGTCACAACACAGCCCCCAGGGGACGGTTTGTGACAAAGTGGTATCAAAAGGAGGTTGGTCCTACGATAAATACCTAGCATCTGTGTTTTGTTTTGTGGAAACAATGTTAAGTTTTGTGAGTTTAACTTTTAGATTCAGGGAGTCCAGTGTTGGTGCAGCGGCTGACATATCCATACACCAGGACCTTGAATTCTATTTTTTGGTGTAATACATGAAAACATTGGTTGTGTAAGTGTCTTGTTGTGTTCTTTTGAATAAGAGTCATCTCACCAATTATAATGTTTTAACCATGGTTCATCTTGATTCTATTTTAAGATGCTTCCAAATAGAAATCCAGCCAATATTACTATGCATGACCATAAGGATGGTCCACATAGTGATGAGGCTTAGGTATAGGGACCAATTCCCAACATGGTAGCTTTAGGCGGTGTCCCAACAATACCACTACTTATTGGTCATCAGTTACTACTAGCGCTATCGGTACAGGACACATGTAGGCTCAGTGCCTTACATGAGTTTTAGCGATAAATACCCCCCAAGTTCTAAGGAGATCCCGACTCACATGCAACTAAAGACTGGCTTGAGGTGGTGGTGACCAAGTTTCCACATATCCAGGGCATTATTAGATTAGATGGAGGTCTTGGAAGTGAGCCTTCTATGAAGCTCGGTAGGGTGATGGTAGGGTTTAGATTACCCTGATCTTATGATGAGGTTACTTTTCCATGGATAGAGCTTGAGAACCTTTCTCAAAGAAAGGGTATCTTTCCAAAAAAAGCTAAGGGGTATGTGTTCCCAAGAACTTCTACAGCTTAGCTGGATGACATGTTGGTAGCTGAGTAATCATCGAGGCATATCAACTATTCCAGGTACTCGATGAATACAATAAGACCAGTGCTTCAGGGATTGGACCTCCTAGAGAGATGTGTTTAGGGACATATGATCCAACACTATTTCTTTGTGCATTCCTACTTATGTTAGGGTGTTATAGATAACCCTTGTGGTTGAAAGTTCTTTGGATGAGTAGATACAGCTAGTGAATGTTAGTAGTGGGAAATCAGGAAACTGACTTCAGTCTTAAAGAGTTAGACGTGTAAAATGTTTTGGGAAGAGGAAGTGATTGGGATAGATGAATCTATAGGTAAGTAGATATGGAAGAGGTTCTAGGAGAGCAGTAGGAGGTGGTATACATTTTGATATGTTACAACCACCACCCCAATGTGGTCCCCACCAGGATCAGGGAACTGGAGGACAGAAGAAGGGAGTAGCTACATGTGGTCAAGGAGTATGACCCAAGGGCTCCAAGAATGATTCGAGGTACAGTCTATGTCTACTAATAGTTTCCGTATTAATATACATATGTACTAATCATTCCATCTTGTCACGAATATTTTTTAAGACCTAGAGTTTCCAGTTAAACCATTGACATGATCCTTACATCTGGAGATACCTACGGGAGGAGAATCGATAATCACACTTATGCTAACGGTGTTATATAACCCTTGAGGTAAGAGTTTCAGTCGAAACCTCTTGGTGGTAGCGTCGTGTCCTTATGAAGTTAGTTTGGTTATGGATATCATCAATAATTCATGCTCATATTGACTGTTTTTGGAAAAAAAGATGTCGTATATCCACAGAATTAAAATAGGGTTTCCCTTGGTCGACAAAAAAGGAAACTCAGGTAGCACAGAATAAACTAATTCATATGGGGGTGTAGTAGATCACTCATGAGTCAGCCGACCTCACCCTCATGGTAGTAGATTTTTTAAGTTTTTAGTTCTCAATAGTAGAGGCAAAGTATGGGAATGTCCTTTCAAAATATGTTTCTAGGATTATATCCTTGTAGGGGGAGGGAGTTTTGTATCATTATACACCCTAAGATGGAACTGATATCATCATCAGTATATCGGAGGGCTTTTGTAGAGCTTCTCAAGTAGGGATGTAGGTGGGGGACCTGCAAAGGAAGGGCTTAGTAAGACCCAGTGCTCGAGGTTATGTGTGGATTACCATCACTTTAACTAAGTGACTGTGGACAATGAGTACCCACTGCCAAAGGGTCAATGGTCACATTAATAAGTAAAAAGGGGTAGCCTTTCACGTGGATGGAAAGGTGCCCATATGATTTTTAGTAGTTGAGACAATGACGATCATTAAAGTTCCTCTAGGACTATGAATTTGAGATATTATATACTCTTGGGAAGGGGGACGTGGTATTAGACGTGCTTAGTAGGAGATCTGGTTTACAGCTGTTGAGTGAGGCGACAGAGTACCTACCCGCAATGCTAATATCCTTCATGGATGATGATGGAGCAGCTTACTTTCAGTTAATGAATGTCACTCCCCCACTCTTAAACCGAGTCAGGGAGGCACAGTTTTTGGATGTTGACTACAAGGCCCAATGTGCTCAATTATCCCCAAGACAAGACCCTAATGGATTTTTGATAGGTGGGGAACATATCATTCTTTTTAGAGGGCACACCATAGTACCAGTGACATTACAGGAGGAGGTGTTGAGGGGGTTCCATATATCCCCCTTGGTGGTGCATCTAAAAGTGGAGAAGATGTACCAGGACCTCCGACGTCGGTATTGGTGGCCAGGGATGAAGAAAGAGGTGGTTGAGTTCGTTTTACAATGCCACACTTGTTAACAATTGAAGGCCGAGCATCAAGTTACAACAGGCTTTCCCCAGCCACTCGAGATACTAGAGTGAAAATGGGACAGTATTCCAATAGACTTTAGGACGGGGTTACCACACACATCCAGGGGACATGACTTTATCTAGGTGATCGTTTACTGACTCACCAAGTTGGCTCACTTTCTACCCATCCAAAAGCAAGGACCAATAGAGGGCTTAGGACACCTATAAGTCCAGAAGATTATGCGGCTTCACAAGGTTCCTTCGATGATAGTCTCAGATCACGATGCATGTTTTACATCCCAGTTCTCGAAGGAATTTCAGGAGGCGTTCAGGACTCATATGTGCTTGAGAAAAACTTTTCTCCCATAAACTGATGGTCAGATGGAGAGAACCATACAGACCATGGAGGACATGATTCATGCTTGCGTCCTTGATTTTCATTACAGTTGGAAATACCACTTACCACTGGTGGTATGGGGTACCACTGAGAAGGTGAAAATCATCCAGGAGCATATAAGGACTGCACAGAGCAGACAGAAGTCTTATGTCGATAAGAGATGGAGACCCTTGGAGTTCGAGGAGGGAGACATTGTTTTCCTTTAAGTCTCACCCCGATGGGGATTGTGGAGATTTGGCTGGAACGGAAAGCTATCTCTGCGGTTCATCGGACCTTTCCAGATTATCACTAGAGTTAGCGAGGTGGCATACCGCCTAACTCGTCCCCCACATATGCATTGGGTGCATGGTGTTTTTCATGTGTCGTAGCTAAGGAGGTATGTGCATGATCCATCAGACATCATTGACTGGTGTGAGCTGACATTGACGATGGGGCGACGTTTGAAGAGTTCCCGGTAGAGATAGAGGATCGACATTAGTGGGTCCTTCATGGAAAGACGATTCCTCTAGTGCACGTTCAGTGGTAGTACAGGAATCTTCAGAAGATCACATGGGAGCGGGAGGCTCAGATTCATGCTCAGTACCCCCATTTGTTTGTTTTGCCTTTGTTTTGGCTTTCAAGGAAGTAAATCCCTAAGGTGGGGAGAATGTAATGTCCCATAATTTCTGTCTAATTTTTTTTATTTAAATAAAATTATTTAGAGACCAGGAACTAAGATGGAATACGATTACGAGGCCCGGAGTGCCTGGAATGATCCGTCGAAAACTTTTATACTTAAAATAAAGAGTGTGAGATATTTTCCTAAAAAGTTGAATAACTCTTAACTGAGTTCCTAGATCCTAAATCTAAGGGCATTTTTGTGTTCAGGATGGTGGTTTTACCCTAGGCGTTACTTATGTTTAGTCGGTGCAAGCCTCTAGTGAGAAAACCCAAAAATGGAATAACCATAAATAAATTAATTAAAAATTATTTTATTTTTCAAATTATTATAACTCATGAAAGGTGACTCGATTTAAAAATTTGATACCCCCACTGAACTTTTGAGGGTATTATTTCCTTAGGTAGATCCTAACATTGGCTAGTGCGGGATAACAGTGGAAGTTAGTTTTTGGTCGTGAATAAAATAATTAAGTAATAGTTATTTTATTGTCAAATCCTTATAACACCTAAATGATAAATCAGATTGAAAATATGAGAGTACTGTTGAGATCATAAAGGTGTTTCCCCTTAATCATAGCCTAACCTCGACTGGCGTGGGTCATGGGTGACAGTTAATTTTTTTTTAACTATTTTTAACATACATTCAATAAAGGTGTGAGCGGGTTTTTCTAAATTTTTAACTGGTTATTAGATCGAAAATGTGGGGGCACCATTGAATTCCAAATTCCAGGATTCACCTAGAAATTAATTAACTTTGACTGGAAAGGGGCGATCAGGAATGTTATCTTTCAGACTATTCGAAAAAAAAAATTTAAATGAATTATTACCGTTTGGTGGTAGACGGTGACGCTACGGTGCAATGACCAGGCGACAAAAAGGTACATTAATGAGGCACATTAATATCTTGTATCATGCAGCATAATGATTCAATAATGTAAGAGTAATTGTGATGATTTTTCATAAATGAAACAGTGTAATAGAAACATTGTGATGTGATTTTTTGTTAAACCAACATGTGGGAGAATGAGGAACTTAACTGTGGGGATTCTCTGATGAACCACTGACATTTTTTCTCTCCAATGAAGAATGATGAACGTCGGTGAGACTTCATCATCTTCGACGTGCCTCAAAGAACAAATTCGGAAGTGACTTCATTGTCTTGAAACCTCAAGCATGAACCCTTCAGCATCGAACATCAACAAGGTAGGGGTTGTTTAATTTTTAAAAGTTCATCCTCATTATTTTTCTTAGAAACGACGAACACGGATCAACCCATGAACAGGTTAATCCACGATTTGTGTCTTTATGCAGGAGGGTGAATTTTCTTTTGGTATTTCTTTATCTGGGGTTGAATTATCCTTGTTGATCAATGTGAAATACTCAGAACTCCATTGATTATAAACTTCTAACGTAGAGGGAACGGGCCAATGTGAACAAGTCCTGAGCCCCTCCATCGTTGTTATTCTTCATGGAAAAAAATATTGAATCAACGTAAAGATTTATTTGAGACCTTCGAAATGAAGAAGGTGATCTCTGAGGGCCATAGACGCAGGCGAAGTGAAGATCGGACCACCGAAGCACGTCTGGTGGTCTGCTGAAGGTTCTGCCACTGTGCCGGCGATGGCGGCACGTGGCGGAGCCAGCTGCGTTTCGGAGGACGGGACTGAGGGCTAGCGGCTGGGTGGATTGGAATGGCTTTCGTCACCCTAAGGAGGCAGGAGGCCGCAATGAAAGCATGAGACACGACGTCGGGCATCGCGTGGAGGGACGGCCCACGTCCGGGCTATCGGGTACCTGGCGAGCCACGGTCCGTCGACCATGGTTGAAGGAGACCCATTATTGAAATGGAAAATGGGGTCCAGATGTGGTACGGCTAATGTATCCTGGTTGGAAGATGTCCCAAAGGCCGCACTGTGTGGTCGGTCTTTTGCTAGCGGGTCGTGCCCCAACCAGCGGGCCAAGCCGGACCAGCATCGGGGGGCCTGACCCACACCCAGTGGGCTGGACCCGCGCCAGCAGGCTGGACGCGCGCCAGTGGGCTGGACCCACGCCAGCAAGTTGGACCCATGCCGGCAGGTTAGACCCACACCCTTCGCGTCGGGCCGAATGAGACTAGGTTTCCAGGTGACCTAGCGGGCTGGACCCTCAGCCACCCCGAGCTGAGTCCAGCAAAGCCAATTGGGCCTGGCCCACTGGCCCGGCCAGACTAGACTGACCCCGACCCAAACTGGGTTAGGTCAAGTCTTTATAATTAAATCGGGGTATGTGGTACCCCCGATCATAGTTGGTTGGGTCATTCCAACTAGGTCGGACCGGGCCCAAACACAACTGGACGTTATTTACTAAAACGCATGTATCTCTTAGATCGGGTGTTCGATGGATGTATCATCAATGGAATTGGGACCCTTGCGATGGGGTGTTACTTTTTAGATAATCCACTTTATTTTTGGTAGAAGTTGTAGTATGGATGGTTTGGATTGTACTCGAATCCAATCAGGCCCTTTTCACAAAAAACCCCATAACTTACAGACCGGGTGTCTGATCGATGCATCGTCTATTATGTTGGGACCCTTACGATGAGATGGTACTTTGGGTTACTCTATGTGGGACTTCATGGCAGTTGATGTACAACAAATGGATTTAGGAGAGGATCCTATGAAAATCAAGCATACTAAGTGTGGAAATCCAGTGGCTGATTGTGACGTGAAGAATGAATAGCGATCTTGAGTGGGTCATCACCTAGCGATCCTATATGGGTCATTACCTAGGGATCCTCTATGGGTCATCACCTAATGATCCTTTGTGGGTCAGCACCTGGAGATCCTCTATGGGCCAGCAGCTAGCGATCCTCTATGGCTCATCACCTAGCGATCCTCGGTGGGTTAGTACCAAGCGATCTTCTATGGGTTCACACCTAGCGACCATGTATTGGTCAACAGCAAAGCCTCTCGATAGAATAAGATGGTCTAGATTTACGACTAATCATATTTACTTAATTACTTAAGTATACCTGGTGTAAGCTACATCTTTTAATTTATACTATGTGTTTGAGGTCTTTCTTGGTGGCATTACCTCTTGGGTATTTTCTTTGTGGTGTTTTCCTTCATAGACTACTGAGACACCTTCGGGGGTCTCAGGTCCCTACTGAGTATTGTTATACTCAACCTTGCATAGGCTTCGGCCACACATGTTGTGTCTGGTGAAAATGATTGATTTTTCTTCAGAGGTAATCAGGGGGACAAAGACTGATGGAAACTATGATGATGTACTTGGTGGCCCAGGACTAGGTGGGGCCCAGTTGGATCAGGCGGACAGGACATACTACTTTTGCTTCCAATAGCATCACTGCTCTCACGAACAGGTGGGGTTTTCCGCGGATGGCCATCATAGTTTCATTTTGTACATTTCTTTTTTTATTTTACTGTTGGGTTTGTATTCTGGCCCACTTACTTTCACTTGTACTTGCACTCATCTTTGTTTTAGTGGTATACTTGTTTCCCCCTTTCAATGTGTTGGATGTGGTTGGGCGTGTGTGTATACAGGTTTAAAGGCAATGCCTTCCCTTTTTGGGATATTCCTTTTTGGTGCTAGTCACCATCCCCTGGCCTATGGAAGGTGGGATTGGGAGAGTCACAGCACGAGCCTCTGGGGTTGGGTAGTGAAAAGATAGGCACCTAATATAATCATGTCTCAAAGAAGAAAAATTGAGAGAAAATTACCTTACTGATTTGGTAACTTTTTAATCATCATCAACAATAAATAAGAACATCACATGTAATAGTAAATACCATGAAAATAATTGTATTCCTGATATAACATTTCAAAGGATTGGTATATGCACTATAAAAAATAACTGATTGGTGAATTTTCATATGTCGCCTAAAAATAAAAGAGAGACTATAAATCTCTTACCTTAAGTCTTAACTTAAGTAATACATGTTCAAAAAATACTCTCTAATATATATATATATATATTATAAATATATTAAAGATAAATATCCATATATATAAAACCATATATTGTTTTCTTATGACCTTTTATTGCCCATTTATTAAAAATTTCGTGTTAATGTCACGTTTCAGGCAATAATTGCTTTGTTTTTTCTGTATATTTTGAATAGTTTTTTTATTAATATTAAATAAATAATTATTTCATCAACTCCATAATTTTAAATATTGTATAAATACCATATATTTTTGTTATATTCTTTTAGATTAATCCATAAAATTTAGTAATTGGAAATCAAATACAAAGTTCATGGAGATGATAGGTTATATGGACACATAAATGTTGTTTCCATTTTCTTGTCTGATTGAAAGAAAAAAAGATAAATGATATATTATCATTCAAGAATATTTTTTATTTAAAATATATTTATTTATTTATTTTATAAATCCCATACCTTTTTCAGTCTATGTAAAGTGTGAATGAATCACATTTCTTTGTGAGGCGGTAATCCACTGTATATACGAGTGACGTTATCATATTCTCAAAAAATGAAGTGTATGAAAGTTTGTGAAATATAATTATTCAATAAGTATAATAATATTTTAAATATGACATATAATAAATAGATATATCATTATTTTAATCCTTTATAAGTGGTAATGGAAAAATGAATGACATCAGTTAATGAGACAGTAGTTCGCTATACAGATGAATGATGACACAATTACCCATTTGATGGAGATGGAAACAGTTTTAAGTCATTAAATTCACATAAAAAGTCACAATATGTTCATGATACTAAGGTAATTATATATTTTTTTTATAATAATAATCTAAGGAGTTTGATGAAGAAATAAAATAAAAATTCACATTAAGAAACGTTAACTATTCCTTGGGTATCCTACATAGGATTTCTCCAAACAAATTCCTAGGATGGAGTTATATCCAATAAAAGATGTATAAGATTATATTAGGGATTTTGGGATGTAATTGTTTTTGTTCTAGTCTATACCAAGAGGTTTTTATGGTGCAATAAAGAGAGGAGAGGTTGTTTCCTTTTATAAGTGAGGTGAGTGGAACACATGTAATTTTTTGAAAAGATTCAATCATAACAATTTTATTATCATTAAAAAAGACTAAAAAATATGGAATTATAAAACCTATAAGAGATAAGGACTAAATATTTCCATTAAATGGGTGTTATTAAATTTGTTAGGTCATTTTTAACCGTTATTTTCTTAGTTTAACCCCCATGTAAATACATTTTTACCTTAACTGCAAGGTTTTTCTGTTTTCACTACTCATTTTAGTCAAATATTAAGTTTACCATATAATAAATTATAAATTATTAAAATTCCAATTATATAATACATTTTTAAAAATTAAAAACACTTATGTGGAATAATTTTATTTAAAATTAATCCCACTGAAGCGATAAGAAAACTTGTTTTTGAAAGAAAATTTTCAAATATTTAAAAAAATTTAATATTAAAATTCAATATAAAAATTATTCAAATTGCATAAATTAGATTAAATGATATAAAATTGACCTAATTTTACTTTAAAATTAATTCAAAATATAATTTTAAATTATTAATTATTTAAATGAAAAGGTTATTTTCAATTATAATTCAAAAAAATTCATTATTCATCAATAATTTAATCTTTTTAGAAAAATCCAAAAAAATTACAATAATATAATTTTGATATGAAGATTTAAAAAAATATTTATATTTGTTTAATTTAATTTTCCAAAATTATTAAAAATTAATTTTAAAATAAGTGCACCAAAGTAGACCAATCCCTTTTTTAGAAAAATACAATTTTTATTATAAAATTTGAATTGTTCTTATCTTTTGTATAGAAAACTCATAAGATGTATATTAATCAGTTAAATTAATATATTGTATATTAATTTCACTAAAATAATTTACCAATAGTTAGGTAAAACATTTTTTCTCACAAAAAAACTATTTTTTTTAAATGATTTCCTTTAATTTCAAATATTTTTTATATTCATTTTTTTAAAAAATTAGTAACAAAAGAAATATTTTTTATACATGTGTAAACCATATTTTTTCATAATTTATATATTACAATTATACACACTATTCTAATTTACAGGTGATAAATATCATGTTAAATAATAATATTTTAATAATATGACACATTTCGTTTAAACTCAATGTTGTGTGTAACACAAGCTAAACTCGGTGTTGCATATAAAGAAAATTAAACTCAGTGTTTCATATAATTCAAGAAAAAAATAGTGTTGTGTATAATAATAGATAAAATCAACATTGAAATTAACACAAAATATTAAAAATATTAATTTTTCTTGAAAAATGTATTTTAAAAAATATCGAGGTTTTACATTCTACACCCCTAAAAATGAATTTCGCCCTTGAAATTTGGCTTGGTCATCAATGGTTTAAAATTTAAAAAATTAATTCATAGAAAACCACATATTAAAAATTAATGATAAAAATTCCTTAAAAATTGGAAAGTTGGAAACATAATGGTTACCCAAATTAACTCCTAACAAGGTTTTCACATAGAAGAACATAGTTGGGTAGTGAAGATTTGGAAATGGATTAAAATAGTAAATAATTATTGCGATTGATAAAGATCATTGATCATAAGAAATTGGGTTATCCACAGAAGGATAGTGACCATACTACCATATACCAATTAGGCATGAAAATGGATAGTGATATCATCAAAAATATTGATAGCCGTATAAGATTTTATTTCAAGATCTTTTTTTATTTTGAATAATTTTCACGAGAAGATATAATTAATTGATTTGATTACATTAAAATGAGAACAATCTCACCCTTTGGTTGTGCCTTGATAAATTTTTACTTCATCTCATACTATAATAAATGAAGTTTAAATTTTTTTACCTAAAATAATGAAAAGCATAACACCAATAGGTAGAATGAAAATTCATTCCATTTTTCTATAGTTATCATCACAAAAAAAATTATAATAAGTTATCCATTATGCATAAATATTTAAATGGACAAAAAACATATTAATCACTAAAATATAATTCAATTATAAACATAAACCATATCATAAATGGTAATACTTATGACCCATACAAAATATTAACATCCAAAACTATATAAATAGGTTCATTAAATTTCCAAAATGAACATATCATTAATCCCCCAAATAGAATGAAATAGTTCTTAATTGTCTCAGTCCAAATATTTGAATACCTTCATCATGTATTCTCTTGAAAACATTATTACCATAAATACTTACTAAAAACATGTATTCTTCATTATTCATTACATAAATCAAATATTAATATATATATTCCAAAAAACCAAAAAGGTTGTGAAATCAATTAATGTTAACATAAACCACTTTTCAAAAAACAATTAGTTCTAAGAAAATCATTACTATCCAATTTACTTTATCCAAATAAGTAATCTCTTTATTCCAACATCTTTATCTCATTTTTTAGAACATATTAAGGGTTGTCTCTAAAATATAATCATGCCATTAAATCACTTTTCTGTTCCATCATAATAATTCAAAATATTATTTCAAATCCGGAACAAAAACCATCAACTGAATAATAATTTTATATTTCATGATTCAAAAAACATAATATTTGTATTCTAATACATAAATAATTCATTAACCCCAATTCATTATAAAATAATTAACTATTTTCTATTATGTTATTCCTTAATACCTCTTTCCTTTCATATGTCATTTGTAGTATCTTAATCATCAACAATATAATCATCACACATATAGCCATTCTAATTTTCTTCATGAGATTTCCCCTTTGGATATTGACTTTCAGAATTCCCATTATTTCCATGTTTATAGAATTCCACAGTCAATGAAATATTAAGTAGACCATTATTTTTATATATTTAGTTGTCCAAAATGTTCATTTTACCTTTGTAGTTACTTATTTTTTATCCTTCTACAAAATCATAACATATTCCCATTCTTTTAAGACAAACTCTTGGTTATTTCATCACATAGTCTCAAAATATAGGAAATTTAATATCCATTATTCCATGGTATCCACTACCCAAACACTAGTAAAACACTTACCTTCTCTTATTTGGTGAGTTTAAGAGTTGGTTAAGGAAAACATTGTTAATTATGTTCCATAAAAACTGGTTAGGCATAATCAAAACATCCTTCACTCTACTCATCATCCCATTTAAATACTCATAATTTTTTCATATTTATTGTTAACTTAGTTCCCTCTATTTCCCACTATGTAATAAAACCAAATATAATAGTGTGAGCAACACTAATCATAGTGGAAAACCACATAATGATGAAAAAAAATTGTTGATAGGATATATAAATCATGATATCTTTGTTTTTTTCTATAACACCTTTGGTTTATCATATATCATTAGTATTTATCATATATTTAAATAATTCATGGTGGTTTATAAAGATTTTGTGAATTTAAAAATCATAACCCCTAGGAGTGTCAAATGTGGTGTGTAGTATGAACCATTTTTGTGCAATAGGTGATGATTGAGTCCAGCCTAATGTCAATCCATGGAGTTATTACCACTAGTTTCCACTCTGCTAGATCCACATTCACTAGTAGTATACACACAATGATATAATTTACAACAAACCACTTTCTCTATCCTTTACTGAAATTCCAAGACATTTTCTTATACGTTGTCTCATTATTCAAAATATTCTTATTGGTATCCCATAAACAGGTTCTTTGAAATATTCCTAGGGATATCACTAGTGTTTTTTAATCCTAGTTTATAATGTTTAACTAAAACTTTAATGTGATGCCAACTATAGGGACCTAGGATTTTGTTAGATAAATATTATGACTTTATATATTAATATTCATTAAATTATACAAACACACACTTGATGATTATATTAATTTATTGACTTAGGATATATGGAATTAAATTTTCCTAATTTATGAAAGATCATCAATGTATCCCACAAATACAAATACCTTTAGTACTACTACATAAAAAAATTCATAATTATATGGTGAAGGTAGACATCATAAATGGTGAAATAAGATACGTAGTAAGTGCAAAAAATGAAGATATATAAGCCTAACAAGAACATAAGGTTATGATAACATGATAATAACATTTGAAAACTATACCCTAAATATCAGAGATCAAAATACCGAGTCATGGCATAATGATTAGTAGTTCATATGATATGAATCATAAGATTATAAAATAATGTGAGTTATGAGAGTATAAAACTGGTATAAGATATAGTATTTTGATATACATAAAAGTATAGAAATTTATTTCCTTATTAGTACATGATCATTGTGAAAAATTATATGCGCACTCTATGGGTGTCTACACCTCATGGGCATGACACACCACCATTCCCACTGGAAAACCTTTCCTCATAGTGGAATGGGTTCACTCCCCAAACCATCATTGTATCCAAGGATTACTCCCAAAACCATCACAATGGACAAATTCCCTTAAAGAACCAATATCACTCCCCGTTATAGTCATGTCTATTTCATGATATATAAATAATTACCCAGTGCATTGGGGATAGATATAGGTCCCACCCATCTTTGGTTACAAATTAACCATTGTCCTTGGATATAACGTATCCACTAACCATTTTTATAACATAACCAACATAAAATATTAAAAAACATACATATGTGTGACACAATATCATAAAACATTTATCATATCTTAACCCATGAAATCAAAAGTGTTTCATAAACATTTCATCATATCATAACCTATGGAAATGAGGTAGGTTTCATAATTATTTCATAATTTCATCATACCATCATCTATAAAAAGAAATGGGTTTCATAAGAGTTATATCATGGTATAACCCATGGAAGAGAAATAAGTTTCATTAACTAATTTTCATTATAAACAAAAACTAGTCAGAGAAATAATAATAATGGTATCCTTGGTTTATATCCCCAATAAAGCATAAATTATATCAAATTATGTCATATTAGATGGATAACTATTTTGAAATAATAACATGAACATTTCATATGGAAAATAACTTTTCTTAAAAATAAATTTTTAAATAATAAAACATATTCAAACTCATTTTCATAAAAAATAACATTAAAAACAAGTAAAATAATATTAACAAATTATTTAAAACATTTCATGAGGAAAAAATATCTTTCACATTGAAGTAAATTTTTTAAAAAAAACAAAAAATAAATAATTATAAAGTATTACTTGAATAAATGATTTATCATGATGTTAGAAAATCTTGTTCATACAGTACATGTTAAAATGGTGATTTCTTTCAAATATGGGCTAAAATAAAAACAAGTATTATTTTCATAACAACATAAATATTTTTTTAAATACATGTTTATAAAAATTAAATAATTGTATTTAAAATTCATATGATAATAATTAAAAATTATTTATTATTTGAATACACGATTTTGAAAGGAAACATATTTCTAACGAAAGTGATAAATAATGCTGGATATTCATCAAAAAATACACTCAATTACATTTAGTATAAAAGAGTGTATAATTTTACTATTAATTGAAAATATTATGAATAACTATTGGTGAATAAAATTCATGAGTTTTTTTAGATATATATTGTAATATTTTATCATCAGAATCATAATCATAAAGAATCTCAATATATAATGAGATTGTAACATAAAATATTTACTACTTTTATAACATTGAATCATATTTCCCATGAAAAATTTACAACAAATGAAACTTAAAATATGGTTTGGATTAATAAATTCATGATGTTACATGTAAATTTTTATGTAGATAAACGACATACAAGATTATAGTTGTGTAACACAATCATATGTCTGAGTGATGAAAAATTGAGAAATGTGTCCCTTACCGATTTGGTAACTTGTGAATCATTATCCCAAATAAAAAATAACTTCAAATGAAATATTAAATATCATTAAAATAATAATATTCATGATATAACATGTCATTGGGTAATAATATGCATCACACAAAATAACTGAGTGGTTAATTTTCATATGTCCCCTAGAAATAAGAGAGAGATTAGAAATCATTTACATTAAGTCTTGAATAATATTTTAAACATTAAAAATTATTCTATAATAAATATATGTTTATTATATATATAATAATGAACCATATTAATATATATCATACTATATATGGTTTTCTTATGGAATTTTATTTACTGTTTATTAACAATTCTATGTTAATGTCGTGTTTTGGGCAATAACTAATTTTTTTAATGAGTATGTTTTGACTTTTTATTTTTTTCAATGTTAGTAAACTCATGTTTTTATTATATTAATAATTTTAAAAATTATATTAATATCATATATATTATTTATATATTTATATAGTGTAACCTATGAAATTTAGGGATAAAAAATGAAATATACTTCTCATTGAGATGGTAGACCATACATATGCGTGAACGTTGTTTCCATTTTCATGTTATATTGATATAAAAAAGGTAAATGGTATATTATATTTAAAAAAATCATTTTTATTTCATATATTTCACAAACCATCCTTGTTTCCTTCTATGTAAA
This sequence comes from Viscum album, assembly GCA_963277665.1. Lineage (NCBI taxonomy): Eukaryota > Viridiplantae > Streptophyta > Magnoliopsida > Santalales > Viscaceae > Viscum > Viscum album. The sequence goes on along the minus strand of OY728158.1, from coordinate 1,189,898,957 downwards.
ATGTGAGCGAATCACATTGCTTCGTGAGGTGGTAGTCCATAGTACATACAAGCGACCTTATCATATTCCAACAAAATTTAGAATATTATGGTATGTGATATAATGATTATATAAGTATAATAACATCATTAATATCATATATAAATAATTACTAAATCATTATTTATTTCCTTGATAGGTGGTAATTGAAAAACAAATGATATCGGTTCGTGCGGTGGTAGTCCACCGTACACACGAACGATGATTTCATAACCAATTTGAAGGAATTTGAGAGGGGAATAGGTCAAGATATAAATAATTAAAAATATAATTATTTGGAAGTTAATGAGGTTATTATTTATTATTTTTATAATAATAATTAAAGGAGGTTTTGGATGAAATAAAATGAAAATACTTGTTGATGAACATAGCATCTTCTTCAGTTATCCTCTATAAGTTTGCACCAAAAGCACTCATAGATCATATTTATGTCAAAAAAGGATACTAGGTTGATATTATGGATTTTTGGAGGTGATATGGGTTTGTTTTTTCTCAACGGAATGGATTTTTTGGTGTTAATAAGAGAGGGTAGGGTGTGTCATTTTTTAAGTGAGGTGAGTGGAAAAGTGACAATGTGATTCAATCAGACCCGCATTCTTATCTTGACACATGCCTCCAAATTATTACATTATCCATATTGGAAGATATAAGTTATAAATATTTCCATTAAATTTGTGTTATACAAGGTGGTAGGTCATTTTATCCTTTATCTTATTATTTTAACCCATGGTAAATCAAGTATTACCTTAACCACGGTAATTAATTTTAATGTTTTTCTTAATTCACTTTGGTCCAAAAAATAAGTTAAACTTTTTAAGGATTAGAAATTATTATGATTTAACTTTGGAATCCATTTTCATAAATTAAAATCATATAATTAAAAAAAATAAAATTAATTATGTGGACACGACAAGAAAGCATGACTTCAAAGAGGAAATGTTCAAAAGTTTCGAGAGTTTTTATACAAAAATTAGAAATGAAAATTATTATAATTATCTAAATTATATTAAATAATATAAAATTGAACTAATTTTAATCTAAAACTAATTAAAAATATAATTTAATATTATAATTTATTTAAAAAAAAGTTGTTTTCAATTAAAATTATATTTTTTTTATTATTCATCAGAAATTTAATATTTTTTGAAAAATCTAATAAATTCACCCAAAGATAATTTGGAGTCGGTGGATTCAAAAAAGAAATTTCTTTTGTAAAATTAATTTTATAAAATTATTAAAACTTATTTTAAAAAGAATTGTTCCATAGGCAACAAAACTTCTATTTTTTGAAAAATAAATTTTAAGGATAAAATTGGATTTATTCTTACATCTTATATAGAAAAATGATAAAATTAATGTTAAAATTTTGATTGAATATATACTATTTAAATTTATTTAATATAATTTACCATGACTGCTTTGATTATTTTATTAGGGTAAAAAAATTCATAAAAATGCATTTTTTAGAAAAATAATTCCTTTATTTTCAAATAGTTTTAATTTTCATTTTTTTAATTAATTGTTCACCAATGAATTAATTTTTTATACATATATAAAACATATAATTTCATAATTTACAAATTATTATTCATACTCTCCATTTCAATGGCTTGGCGACTACTATCTTATTAAATAATAGTATTTTAATAATAAGACAAGTTTTGGTTAAACTCGGTGTTGCGTGTAACACAACATAAGATCAGTGATATGTGTAATGCAAGATTGTTTCGCACGGGATCCAAGGATGACCTCCTGGACGGGAGATTCAAATGTTCTGATCGGTTTCTAACGGGTTTGTTCGTAGAACCGGAAACATCCAATGATTCCACATCCATTTGGACCTACTTTCCAAAGGTAGGCGCTCATTAGCTTGTGGACTAATGAGGCTTAGGAATTTTCATTGGTCGAGAGGATGGGAGGTCGGACTCATCACACCTTTTTGAGGGGAATTATTGTCTACTCTGGGACTCTCTTTATAGATTTAAGTTATGTTCGTGAATCCTTATTACATTACCAATTATAAAAAGAGATTTCCTTTAGTTTTAACAATCAATGATTAAATATGCAAGAAATTTAGAGAATCTTTTATATGTATTCGAGGTTCTTCATCAATAGAGAATCATCTATATCTGTTTAGAGATTCTTGGTCAATGGTATCCTTCAAAACATTTTTATAAAAGTCTCTTGGTCATTATGATGACCAGGCTGGTTTTAAAGCCACTCAGTGGGGCACTTGAAGTTTATCATCATTCAGAAGGACATAGATTATTTCAAAGTTGGGATCGAACCCATAAATGGGCTACCTACGTATCCTTTGTTTTGGAAAAGGAATCATAACCCATGTAGTTCGAGTAATGGAGTATGATGTTTATGATTGATGGCTCAAAGAAAAATGTCATAATTACTTTTACACTCTAAGCTCACGTGAGTCATGCTCGGTGTGAGAAACAAGAGGCATTGGTAAAATTTAGACAATTGTGCCATGAAAGATGCAATCATAAGAAATTGTTTAGGGCTTATGTATGTATGACTACCCAAATAGATGAAGGTTTAGGATTTACTTTTAGGGAGAAAATCCAGGAACATGGTCCATAAAGGTATATGTGCTTTATGGAGATTTGAATACTCTAATCTTGGGGCTTACTCCTAAGGAGGATTCCCATAATTAGGAGGGGACTTATGATTGGGTTTTACTTCTGAAAAGGAATGCCCGTAATTATGACTGGGAATTATTCCTGAAAAGGAGGCCCAGGTTAGGGGACTTGGGGCTTATTCCTGAAAAGGAAACCCAAGATTATGACTGAGTCTTATTCCTGAAAAAGAGACCCAGGTTAGGGGACTTGGGGCTTACTCCTGAAAAGGAAGCCCAAGATTATGACTGAGTATTATTCCGGAAAAGAAGACCCAGGTTAGGGATTAAGGTTTGGGGCTTACTCCTGAGGAGGATGCCCAGATTAAAGGATTTATAACTGGGGATTATTCCTGAAAAGGAGACCTAGGTTAGGATTCTCTCATCTTAAAGGATGAGGTTTAATGAATGAACTCTCAATCTTTGGTGACATAAATATGTATAAATCACTATGTTTTGATAAATATTCCACATAATTCCTTTCAAATAAGGAAGTCAAATCAAGAAATCATGCCATAAATGGCTTTGAAGAGTATCTTGAAGACTGAATCTTGAATAGGAAAGGTGAAATGGCTTAAGAGGGGTGAAATGGGCAAGAAAGGCACCCAAAAAGGTAGGGGCGCACAAGTCTTGAAAGGCACGCAAGTCTTCCGTGGGCGCGCAAGTATTGGTCGCGCAGGTATACCTGCGCGGCACATGGTGTACTTACACGCTTTTCAACCAGCATTTGAAATACTTGAGCGACTCTTTTTTAAACCCTTTAGAATTTTCTTGAGGTTCTTCCAGAAAAGGACGCGCAAGTTATATTGAAGGAAATAAGTCGGCGCGCAAGTGTTTGATAAGTTTCAACACTTAGGCCTTCCTTCTTCTCTTTAGATCTTCCGTTCTAGGCAAGAAATTACCTTAGAAGTGTTCCGAAAGCTTTGAGAAGAGACTTGGGCGTCGGGAGCTTCAATCTGAGTTTCTGGAAAAAGATCCTCTCGAATGGGGGGCCCACAGCGTCTATTTATAGGCAAAAAAAGACCCCGGGCGGTTACCGGGAGGTTATCATTTAGGTCGCGCAAGTCACTTGCGCGACCAAGAGCGTCGCGCAAGTACATTTGTGCGACTGTTAGATAACTTGCGCGGTGAGGTTGCTGTTGATCCTTTCTTCCTTCCTTTGTTGATTTTTTGATGTTTTCTTCAAAGGATGAATCACTTTGAGCTCGGATATTCCCTTTTCTGATCTTTAGATTCTGTGACGAAAGGAGCGTCAACAAAAGTCCCCCCTCACAGTTGGATCCGGAGAGAAAAGAGGATTGGACTCTGAGGAAATCGAATTCCTCCAAAGGAAAAGGGAGGCGCGCAAGTCTTCAGTGCACAGAGGGCGGCGCGCAAGTTTTCATCGCGTAGGCCTTAAGCGCTCTGAGTGCGGCACGCAGATAGGCCTCCTGGCCTATAAATACACCGCTTTTGGCCGTGGATAACACTTGATCCCGAAGTTCTCGAGCTCTCTCCGCGCAAGTCTTCCTCGCCGCGCAAGTCTCTTTTTCCACTGTTTCCTCGCTGCCGCGCTACTCTCAAGGTAATAGGGCTTGCGCGGTAATACTTGCGCGACAAAAACTTGCGCGTCACATGTATCACTTGCGCGACATCTCCATACTTGCGCGCCTTAATTCCTTAGCCATTATTTCCAAATTATTTCACAAATTTTATGAAAAATAAACCCATTTAAGAGTTTAATTTATTCAACTCCTGTGCAGATTCAATGGCTCTTAGACCTGGATTAATTGATGAACTGGCTAGCAAGCAGATAGATGATATGATGGACATCATTGGCCCTGATTACTATACTGTAAAAGATAGTACTCTTCCAGATTTGGCTAAGTATCTAAAGAAATATCATCGCAACTTTCCTCACTGCACTTATCTACCTTTGTATGGCTATGGTCATCTACAAGAAGTCATTATTCCAGAAGTAAAGAAATATCTTCCACTTTCGTGGTTTCAGAATTATACCAATTTTGCTTCAGCAAATATCTCAGGTGGAGGAGCATTTCTAACTGCTGGAACAGTGGAGAAGGCTTATGTCATGCATCATAGCCCTTGCACACCAGATCTGAAAGATCATACACCTGAGCTTCAACCACATTGTCATCCTTCGATCTTCCGAAATGCTCAGATGGATCAATCCAAAGGCTGGAAGAAAAGTTGGGATTTCCGTCCTGGGGGAGGTGTGAAGCCAACTTGGATGTGGTTATACTGGGTGCGATAGACTTGCACAGAGTTTATCGAGGACCTGAAGAGAGCTGCAATATATGAGGCTGTCTGGGTTGGGCAAACATATGTTTACAGACATGATAACTTCGTGCCAGAGATACTCAGCCACTGGAGCCCAGCAACTAATTCTTTCCATTTGACTCATGGATAAGTAGGTATCAGTTTGTGGGATGTCCACAAGATTTCAGGAGCTCCAATCTTGGGCGATATGTATGATGAATTCATTCCTCTCAAGGTGACTTGGAATGATTCAGAGAAGACTCCTGCTTTAGCTCAAGAATTATTTAAAATCATTCACAGGCTCAAGAGTTTAGAGACCTCATTAACTCATTTTAGAAAAGATATTCATCCGGAAGAATGGATGAATGTGTTTCTTACTGAGAAGAAAGGGATAGATCCAAAAGAAAAAGGATCCAAGAAAAAGAAATCCAAGGATACCAGGCCCAGACGTCCTACCACTTGTCCAAAACCTGAGAAGAGAGGAGCTCCTGGCACATTCTGGCCAACTCTAGAAGCAGGAGAGTTTGAAAAGTGGGGATATGAAGTGAATCAAAGAATTCCAAAGAAAACTCGTCTGGCGGGTTTCTTGGCAATGTGGCTCAGTGTTTATCTCTTTCCGGTCAGGGATTCAAAGGGAGGCGTTAGGCCAGGGACCTTCGTCATTGCGGCAAAGTTGGCTGAGGGAAAAATGGTTGGGTTATCTACCCCCATTTTAGCAAAGATTCACAGGAGTTTACTTCATGTCTTCTAGGGTAAATCTCCTTTAAGAATAGTGGGACCATTCCAGGTTTTGTGGGGATGGATTTCCACTCACTTCAGGACTTACAATGTACAGAATGGATTACAAATTCCTGGAAGCTCTTTCAGACCGTCAGTGCAAGCATTCTCTGGAATTTCCCTATTAGATGTTAATGGTTATGACATGAAAGTAAGACTAAGCATGTTTAAGGAATTCAACTTCTTTCCTTATGGAAGTCCGCCATCCGGGTGGTTTGTTGATGATGGGACAGCCCATTTGGATTTGAGGGCATACATGCTAGCTTGCAGGGATGGCGTGTTAGTAGCCAGGATTGATGGAGAAATCATATGTGAGGCCTATGATCCATATAGATTTGCACACCAATTCAAATGTTTGCAACAGATTGTTGTATCCCCTCCAGTACATGTCAGGTTAGAGAAACATCCGATGGTTGCTCGACAACTATGGTTGCTGACATCAAGAGAGAAGACTGGGGCAGTTTTTGATCTACCAGTTGAAAAAGCGGCACATAATCTGACTACATTTTATGCCGAACACTGGATATCATCATACCCCAAAGGGATATTGAATCACCCAGTATATCAAGTGGGAAAGAGGAAGAGGACTGTAGAGAAAGAAACCCTTCCTCATGAAGGTGACGCTTCTCCACCTGAAATAGATTCAACAGACTCCTCTTCTAGAACTGATTCATCGGATTATCATGATGGGGATGATGAGGCACAACCGGCAGCAAAGCGGTTTCGTCACCGATATAATCCTCCAGCCAGAATTAAAAGACCCACTCCATCAACTCCTGGTGAGTTATTTCATTGTAGTAATTTCAATCACTGCTACTTTATAAAGTAATAAGTCTTACATTCTTATTCTCTATCTGTAGTTGCAGGAGTTGGGAAGAAATTAAAATCAAAAATTGTAGGACCTTCCTCACAGCCTTTATATCTAAGACCAGAGGTTGTTCAGCTATGACAGAGCTTATACTGTGATACTGAGACCGCCTGGCTGTATTTGTGTGAGGGCCTACAACTTCCTGGAATAGGATATCTTGTAGCTTCTAAAAATCTTCAATACGGAGATAACCCCAATGAAGTGCGAGCTTACATCAGAGATCTGAAAATGCTCATATATGCCACTGATGACTCGGTTCCTATCACCAGGCGGGTGAAGGAAATGATTGATCGTGGCGCCACTGAGGGGGATGGTGGTTCTGGAGATGGGGAATGGCAAGAGTACGTGGCTCCTGAAGATGTAAGTTTTCTTTCCTTATTTTCTTTGCAACTTGATTTCAGTTGAAGATTTGTTACTTAAGGAAGTTATTTTCTTCATCTTGAAGCTTGAAAAGAAAGTAATTGGGGTTCCTTCACCACAATATAGCCCTGGTGGTACTGCTATCGGGGTTGCTGCTGATTCTCCTCGCGAACCAGGCAAGATATCTCCAGGCCAGCAGGCCATGAATGAGGCACTGGATACAGCCTTCCATTCGCCAATCCAAGTGCCTATAAGGGAGACCACTGATACTCCAAAAAAACAAAAGAAGCAAAGGAAACGAAGGAGGAAATACATAGCTAAACGTTTCATTAGCAGCGGTAAGTCCTTCGAACAATCATGAGTTTTATACCCATAATCATATGGTTACTCATATTTCTGAGGATTGCAGGGGCTTCTTCAATTTCCCCCTTGAGGGAAGGGACTGATCCTTCTTCAAAGGCCTTGGAGGGTGATGTAGAACAATCACAGACTCAAGCTGACTTGGTTGTTCCTGGAGAAGAGCTAGCATCCATTCCCAGTATCCTTCCTACTACTGAAGATGCTGTCCAGGGTCAGGGGTTGCAGGACATAAGTCGGCAAGAAGATGTAGCAAATGCTCCCACTGGTGAGACTAATCAAGATTCTGAAGTATCATTGGATGAAATGATGAATCAAGGAATGACTTTTGAAGAATTTTATGATCATGCTAAGTTGTCATATGATTTAGAAGACCTTGGGCGTGAGTGCTACCCTTCGCCCAAAAAAAAATTAAAAAAATATACTTCTAACCATGATGGAAAATAATATGCAGTTTCTTCCGTAGAAGCCGCTGAACTGCCAATGCCCGAAGAGGGTGTGGACACTGATGTCAACCCTATTATTGCAGAAACATTAGCTCAAGTAGAGCTAAATCCAATAAACTCTCCTGAGACCCATCTTGAAAATCCTGTTGAAACTGGGAAAGATGGGGAGAAGTCTTCTCAGGTTGCTGAACCACCCTTGGGTAAGGGATAACAATATTTGTGATTGTACTTTATTCGCAAGACAATCTATTCTTTTGTTATCCTTTAAGGCTAACTTAAATCTTTCAATTAATCATACAGGGCCATCAACTGTAATGGCTAGATCCGGAGATGAGGCCTCAGCCTCTATCCCAACGGGAATTGAAAGTGAAGAAGCTCAAGTCAGGGGGGAAAGAGCAGGACAAGGCACTTCCTTAAGCATGTTAATTCCAGATTACATACCCCCTTCTGACGATGATATTGAATCATATCCAGAGATGCTTAAAGCATTCAGCTTTTCACGAAGTAAGGCATGGAACAACATATGGAACATCATATCTGGGGTGCCTTTAGAAGAGCTACCATCAAAAATTTCTGGATTGTCATCCCAATTTTTTATACTGGGACTTGGTGGTTTTGGGTATGAAAAAATCCATGCTGTGGTGAAACAGATCATTTTCAGGAGGGAGCAAGTGCAGACAAGTCGCGAAGATTTGACCAGAGTGAAATTGTCAGTCAACATAGGCGAATTTGAGGCTGCGATGTCCCAAGCTGAAGCTGATTATGTTGCCAAGATGAAGGATCTGAAGCAAAAAATCAAAGAAAAGGTCGTCCAGCAGGTGCAACTCCAGAAACAGTTAGATGTTGTTACTGGGGAACTTGATCAGCTTAATAAATCATTAGATGAAACTCATATGAATGGTATGAAAGCTATCGCATATGCTAAGAAGGCACTTCAACAAGCTGAAAAGAGTGAAGCTGGTCAAGTGCACGAGCTTCAAGTAACTGCTGATAAGGCTCAGGATGCTATACATCAAATGAAGACTTATGTTGACAATCTTCTGTAATTCTTGAAAAAGAGAAGAGAATCCAGTCTGTGGATGTCTTTCTATCTCCTGTGTATCAATGAAAAACACTTTTGTCTTCAATCATTTGTACCTGCATTCTTTTCACTACCTGCTTCAAATTTACTTAAGCCAATGGGCCCAGTAAGTATAGTTTGATTTTTACTAGGATTATTACAAATAATCCTACAATCTTTGAATCTCTTAATTGCTCAATATTACCTAAATCATACAAAAATGTATATTTAGTGAGCTGGAACTTGACTTTTATTCAGATTTCCTTTGTCTTTTGTCTGGGCAGTTTAAAGTCATGCACACCGGACATAAAGGGGCTAATGTTTAAGGTCGAAATAGCTTTGACCAAAATGGATTAAAATGGATTCAATTCCTTGACAATTTATCTGAAAACATATTACCATACTCAAGTATGAGAGAAAATATGTAAACTATGGCTTAAGAATATTTGAATCTGGGGAATGATATGAAAAAGAGCTAAAAGGCATTAGAAGAAGTAGTTTCCAAGAATGAAGTTACTATTATTTAACAAAACCCCTTAGGGGGTTGAAATATGCAGGGCCACCTATGGGCATTGGCTGCATGGTCAAATAAATAGCATCTTTCGGCTGACAAGTCTGTTATGTGGACTATTTATGCAAGGCCACCTATGGGCACGTGGTGCATAGTCAGGTGAAAGAACTCTTAGAAATTTACTTTCCTAGTGCTAAAAGCCAGTGAAAGTTTATGGAGATTCAAATTTTCTATAAAGTATAGAGTTTGTTGTATGGAAAGAGGTACTTGAATATGGAGAAGATATTTCCGAACAAGAATATCGAAGAATTGTATGAATATCACTCCTACGAAGGTCTGACCCAAACGTAGGGAAGAAGAATAAACCATAGACTTGAATACTTTCAGATCATGAAAAAGGATATGGGACAAATATGTTAAGGATGGCTATTTTTTTGCGGATCCCTACATATTGTCGTTTAAGACAAATAAGGACAAAAGAGGCATTCTTCCCAAGAATGAAGTTACCATTATTTAACAAACCCGTTAGGGGGTTGAAATATGCAGGGCCACCTAAGGGCATTGGCTGCATGGTCAAATAAATAGTATCTTTTGGCTGACAAGTCTGTTATGTGGGCTGTTTATGCAAGGCCACCTATGGGCACGTGCTGCATAGTCAGGCAAAAGAATTCTCAGAAGTTTGACATCTTTGTGATTAGAAGTCATGAAAAGGGTTATGAAGATATGAAAATATTTAAGGTTAGGATTATAACACATAAAGATGGGTATTGTCCAATGTATATAGAGATACATAGGTCAATGAAAACCATAATCATGTTGTGACTGGGTCCCGAATTGAAATTTGGACTTCACTACGTATCTCATAAGAATGATAATCAAGCCATACGTAGTTCTTGAAATGCAGTTTAACATCGTGCAGGACGAAAGTATGAGAAATCTTAGTTTAGGGTCATAGAATTTGGACCATAATAATGAATACACAGTGTGTGTTTTCATGAGGACTTTTCAGCCAAGGGACTGAAAGTGAAATTTGGGGTTAGGACCAAAAGACTTGGGACTGGATTTGAGGGATACTCGAATGTTACTACGTATCCCATAAGGATGGGAATCAAGTCCACGTAGTTCTAGAAATACCCTTTTTACAAATTTGGTTCGTACATGTGAAGGGTGAAAGGGGACTTTAGTGCAATGATGGTTTAACCTGAGATAAAAATTTTAGGCATTACCATGTATGCACGTAGTATTTTGAAAATGAAACATGATTTAAAAAATCAATGTCAATAATGGTTCCTTCTCAAATGAGGAAATCAAAGAATATTGTAGTTTATTGTTGTACCGGACAAAAGTGTTGTATAGTTTAATGTCATATAACAAGGACGAAAGTGAATCAATGTAAAGATATTGATTCCAGGGGCGGTTTCACGAATCAAAATCATATGAGATGGTGGTGAACCGATGTGAAGAGATTGTTTTTGGGCTTGAACCTTGGGAGGCTGCCTACATACCCAGCCTGGAGGGCAAGGATCAAAGTCCGTGTAGTTCAATTAAAGAATGAATTAATGATAAAGTTGTTCTTGTGGACAATGATCTAATAAAAAATATTGTTGGGACTTACACATGGTTAGTGTCCCAAAGGGAGTGTTATGGTTGATGTTCGCTCTAAGCTCACGTGAGTCATACTCGGTGTGAGAAACAAGAGGTAATAACAACCTTAACGATGTACAGTTTAATGTCATATAGGACATAAAAAAGGGACTATTCAGTTTAAAGTCTTGCAGTTAGGACTATTGGTGCTGCACAGTTTAGTGTCATGTAGCAGGGACAAAATACAGTTTAATGTCATGCAGGACCTATCAAGGATTTTCTGTACAGTTTAGTATCATGTAGTTAGGACGATGGGGATAAAATAGTTTAACGTCATATTGGACGAAAGGGGGACTGTGCAGTTTAATGTCATGCCGTAAGGACAAAATAACACACCATTTATGTCATGTTGGACGAAAGTGCGAATAGTTTAAGGTCATATGCATGGACCGTGGATGGTGCAGTTTAATGTCATGCTGGACCTTTGATGATTATATAGTTTAACGTCTTTCCGGACGTGAGGGACTTTTATACAGTTTAGCGTCATGTAGTTAGGACGTCACAGTTTAACGTCTTGCTGGACATAAGGGGTTTGCAAATAGTTTATGGTCATATACATGGACCAGGGATGATGCAGTTTAAGGTCATGCTGGACGGTTTATGGAACTTTTTCACAGTTTAATGTCATGTGGGACGAAGTTGCAGTTTAAAGTCATATTGGACCATTGCTGTATAGTTTAAAGTCATGTAGCTAGGACTAAGGTGAACCAATATGAGAATATCAGTTCTGGGGACTTTTTACAGTTTATCGTCATGCTGGACGATGAAAGTGCCACACAGTTTAATGTCATGTTGCTAGGACACAATATAGTTTAATGTCATCTCGGACAAAATATAGTTTAATGTCATCTTGGACATAATAGTAACCAATGTGACAGTTTAACGTCATGTTGGACGATAAGGGAACTGACACAGTTTAACGTCATGTTGGACGATGAAAGTGCCACACAGTTTAATGTCATGTTGCTAGGACAAAATATAGTTTAATGTCATCTCGGACATATAAGGAACTTTTGTACAGTTTAATGTCATGTAGATAGGACATAATATAGTTTAATGTCATCTCGGACATATAAGGAACTTCTGTACAGTTTAATGTCATGTAGATAGGACATAATATAGTTTAATGTCATCTCGGACAAAATATAGTTTAATGTCATCTCGGACAAAATATAGTTTAATGTCATCTCGGACATAATACATGAACCAATGTGATTGTTTTGGCTCTGGGAACAATATTTTGTGTTTATACAAAATACTTCTTCAGAAATATGGCATTAGTTGGAGTCGTGATGTGTTCTCCATCCATTGATATTAGAGAATACGCTCCATTGGAGTAGACCTTATGTATTGAATAAGGTCCTTCCCATTTTGGTTCAAGCTTGGGAGGCTTCTTTCCTGGTATCATTGGTGCTCTGAGAACCAATACCAATTCTCCCTGAATGAATGAACGAAGACGAACTTTTTTGTTAAAAGCTCGTGCTATTCGATTCTGATAGATTTCCAAGTGGTGCAAAGTGCACAATCTTTTCTCATCTAACTGTTCCAATTCATTCAACCGCTTTTGGGATTGCTCATCTGTAGATAACTGATCACAAATGGCTACTCTGAGTGAGGGAAATTGAACTTCAATTGGTAAGACTGCTTCTGTTCCATATACCAATAAATATGGAGTTGACCGCGTTGCATTGCGAGTGGTATTCCTATAAGCCCATAAAGCATGAAAGAGTTTATCAGGCCATGACCTCTTATCTTTATCCACCATCTTTTGCAGTATATATGAAAGAGTCTTGTTGAAGTCTTCTATCTGGCCATTAGCCGCCGCATGATATCGAGAAGAATGGTTGGACTTAATGTTGTATTCTTGATACAATTTCTTTACCTCAAAAGAACAGAATTTGGTGCCATTATCCGTCAATATGGTATGAGGGACACCAAATCTAGTAATGATGTTAGACTTGATGAAGCTAACAATGCATTTAGAACTGACTTTTTTGAGAGGTATTGCCTCTGCCCATTTGGAAAAGAAATCAGTAGCAGTAAGAATGTAATTAAACTGCTTGGTCGTAGCTGAAGGGTAAGGTCCCACCACATCCATTCCCCATGTGGAAAATGGCCATGAGTATTTAGCTGTATGAAGAAACTCTGGAGGTTTATAAATGAATTTGGCATATACTTGGCATGAATGACACTTCTTTGTGAAATCAACACAATCTTGTATCATTGAGGGACAAAAGTATCCAAGCCTTCGAATTTGATCAGATAGTCTATGTCCAGACTGGTGGGCACCACAAACTCCTGCATGCACTTCTTTTATTACAGCCATTGTCTCTTCACCATCAATACATCTAAAGAGAACTCCATCAAAACCACATTTGTAGATAATTTTCTCGAGGTGGTTTGGGCTATCATAAAGATTACAATTGACCACACGTCGCCGGATTTGTTCTTTCTCGGCTCTATCAGGTGGAAGTGTTCCATTTTGAAGGTATTCCCTGATAGGTGACATCCATCCTGTAGTATGACCATACGTTTCAGGAATGGGACTAATTTCATTAATTTCCTCTGTTCTGACTTGAACATAAGGTGAAATTGCACGACGGTGGGCAATACAGATGGTTGTCTCGTCCCGATTTGGATCTGCTAAAGCTGTGGCTATATTAGCCAGTGCATCAGCTTGAGCATTTTGTGATCTTGGGACATAATAAAATGTTGGTTCTGAAGGGAATTCCGACATTAATTCTCTGACGTAATCATACAAAGGGATTAATTCTTCTTTTCTGATGGCATAATCCCCATTGACTTGTTTGATTACCAGGTCTGAATCACCTTTCACCTTTAAGTGATTCACTTGTGCTTGAAGCGCTAACTCCAAGCCTGTAATGAGAGCTTGGTATTCATCTTCATTATTGGTACCACCTTCCCACAACAAAAAGGAATAAGGTAACACTGCCTTATCTGGAGAAATGAGCACAATTCCTAAACCAACTTTTTTGAATTTAGGATTTTCCATTTTCTTCCCTGTTGGACTTCTAGAAGCACCATCAAAATACATTTCCCATGTTTGAGGACTCTCTTGAATAGAGAAAACTTCCTCATCAGGGAGTTCGATATCTGAATACGTGTCTTCCACTGAAGGATGTTTAGCCAGGAAATCAACCAGAGCTTGGCCCTTAATTGCCTTTTGAGACACATACTGGATGTCGAACTGCTGTAGAATAACCGCCCACCTTCCCAGACGTCCTGTAAGCATTGGATGACTAAGGATGAATTTGAGCGGATTATTACGAGATATCAATTGGACTTCATGATGTTGCAAGTAGTGTCTCAGTTTCTGAACTGCAAAGATTAATGCTAGGCAGCACTTTTCAATACTTGAATACCGGGTTTCTGCTTCAAGCATAGTTCTACTGAGATAGTAGAGACTATTTTCATTCCCAGCATCATTCTTTTGAGCGAGAAAGGCACCCAATGATCGCTCTAAAGCTGTCACATAGAGGATAAGAGGTCTACCCTCAACAGGTGGCATGAGTACTGGTGGACTTAAGAGGTATTTCTTGAGAACATCAAATGCTTCTTGACATTCTTCAGTCCATTGGTAATTGACTCCTTTCTTCAATAATTTGGTAAAGGGTAAACTTTTGTCTGCCAAATTAGCGATGAAATGCCGAATATAGGCTAAGTGTCCTTGAAGTCCTCTTAATTCTTTCAAATTATGAGGAGGTGACATACCAAGGATTGATTTGGTCTTCTCAGGATCGACTTCAATACCACGATGGCATACAAAAAAGCCGAGGAATTTTCCTGAGGTTACCCCAAAAGCACATTTTAAGGGGTTCATCTTCAAACTATGTTGTCGAAGCTTGTGGAATATGACTTCCAAATCATCCAAGTGATTAGAACGTTGTTTGGATTTAACCACCAAATCATCTACATAGCATTCAACAAACTTCCCTAAAAGGGGTTTGAAGATACGATGCATGGCGCGTTGATATGTTTCACCTGCATTCTTTAAACCAAAGGGCATCACCCGGTAACAAAACACACCTTGAGGAGCTCTGAAGGCTGTATATTCCTCATCTTCTGGGGCCATTCGGATCTGATTATATCCAGAATATCCATCCATGAAAGAAAGTACTTCATAGCCAGCCGTCGCATCAATTAAGAGTTCTGTAATCGGAACTGGGAAATCATCTTTAGGACAATACAGATTAAGATCTCTGAAATCGATGAAAACCCTAATTTGTCTGTTCTTCTTCTTTACAGGGACAATATTAGCTAACCACTTGGGATATTGAACTTCTCTGACGAAGTTAGCTTTGATAAGCTTATCCACTTCAACCTCAATTTTGGAAGCATAGGTTGGGTGTGTTCTTCTCGCGGCTTTCTTGAATCCTCGATGTTCTTTTGGTAAACCCAAATGATGAGTAGCAACATCAGGATCAAGCCCAGGCATTTCTGTATAGTTCCAAGCAAAAATATCTTTATTTTTCTTTAGAAAAGAAATATACATCTCTTGCTCTTCAAGGGTCATGGCCGCACTAATTAAAGTGGGGCGTGGATCTCTCTCTGTACCCAGATTTACTTCTCTGAGTTCATCCACAGTGGTAGAGATACCCTCTTCAAATGCTAGAGGATCATCTCTAAGATCTTCCTATTCCTCTTCATCATGTGTTATTTCTTCCGTTTCTACTTGCAAAGTAGATGAAAAAACGAAATTGTCATGATCATAAGAGATGTCAAAATTTTCACATTTTGAAGAAGAAGCTTCCATTTCCGACCCTATTGATGATAAAGGGTCTTCTTTGGGAAATAAAGAGGAGATGATGGATTGAGAATCGACATCATTATTCACCTCTGGTGTTGCTATAACTTCTTCTGGCCTGATTAGCGAAGTATAGACTTGTTGGATTTCAGCAGACGAAATGAAAACGTCACCACTTATGCTTTCATCACTGCTTGGTAAGTTACCAATTTCTCCCATGTTGTCTGGCTCGATTGTCGTAATTGACATTATGGATCTTTCCATAAGAGTATTTTGATTTGGGCCTATTTTGTCAATTTGACTGATAGGTAACACATAATCTGTACTCACATGTGAAAATGGATTTATTGGAATTTTTTCCAAACCATATGAAGCATTAACTTTGGTAATTTCCTTCATTGTAGATTTTTCTCTTCCCTTCATGTGATAAAATTCCGCCTCAATGTATTGAGACTCACATGTCTTGAACGGGGCCTTATCACCATACAATGTTCCAACTTGACCATCGAAACAGTATTTGATACATTGATGGTATGATGACGGAATAGCTGCATGCTGATGTAGCCAGGGTATTCCAAGAAAGATATTGAAAGCTGAGTCTTGATCAACAATCATGAAATCTGAATTGGATACAAGATCTCCAAACTGAGTTCTGAGTGTAACTTCTCCCAGTGGTTCTTGTTCATTTTTATCATATCCTTGTAACATCATGGTAGAAGGAGATAAATCAGATTCTGTGAGGCCCAATCGACGAAGTGTACGAATGGGCATGAGGTTGACTCCTGAACCATTGTCAATGAAAGCTCTTCGAACATCTATACCATTGACTTTGATAGATAAGTACAAAGGTTTTATGTGCCCATGCACAACATCATCTTCATCTTTATCAGTAAAAGATATCACTGCATGGCATTCTGCAGGATTATTCTCTATGTGATAGATTTCAGCTGCAGCAATTTCAGCTTCAAACTCCTGAGGACTTGACAAAGCTTCGATGAGTGCTTCCCGAAGATCTTTTGACAGATTCAAAGCATCAAAAATTGATAACTTGGATGGTACTTGGGCCAAGTGTTTCAATATATCATACTTTTGATCTAGAGGTCTGCGTTTTCCAATAGGAATATGCGGTTTAGCAGGTACCTTGGAATAATATGCTTTGGAAGCTGATACATCTTGTATTGAAGTTGGAAACATCCTTGGTTTTGGAAGATTAGACTGATTAGATCCATTTACTTGCTGAGATAAAGAAGATGGAACCTTTAATCGGTCTTCCAAAATAACTGTGCCAAAACTGAGTTGGCCATTGGCAGAAGAACTTGCTTGTTCTTTTTGAGCTCGCTGAAGGGCTCTACCACGAGTTTCTGCTGCATATACAGTGCTAGCAGGGGTAAAATTAGAGTAGTGGCTTTGGAAAGATCCACGTCTTCCCCTATATCCTGAACCTCTAGAACCTCTTCGGATTCCCTTATTTGATACAGGGAATTCAGGCTCATCAAGACTGGAATATGAATCTGTTAATTGAATCATATTAACAGAACCAAAGATTAACTCTTCATCTGATAAAGAATCTGCCTGGTTAGCCTGTTTAGGCTGTGCCGTTTGGTGGGACGGTGCCCGTGGATCTAAAGTAGATGGCATGAAATCTGCCAGAGTCAAAGACAATTTAGGCTTTGATACATACTCATCTTCTCCTGATTCCTCTTTCTTATTTGAATTGCGCTGCCCTTTTGAGGATTTGTCTTTTGATGGAGGCTTTACTGCAGCTTTTGTAGGAGACACAATTGGCTTCTTCAATTGTGTTCACAAAATGGAATGCGTCTGATTGATTGTCTTTCTGACCATCCAATCATCATATTTTTTCGCAGTTTTGCTTTTGACTTCCTGTCACTCGCCTCCTTCCTCTGGATCTGTAGCGGTAATACATGCTATATGAGCTGAAGAACCCTTCAATTTGACTTGTCCTAAGTCGACCATCTTTTGCAGGAGGTCTTTAAAGACAAAACACTCCTGGATGGGATGCCCCAACATTTGATGAAAGGGACAATAATTGGGACGGTCTTCATCTCCTTCCTTGTTTGGCCTCTTGGGCACTGATAATTGAACCAAATTATTTTCCAGAGCTGAAATGAAGTAACCAGGAACTTGCTCACTTCAGAAATAGTATGTTTTACTCTTCATATCCTCAAATTGTTTTCGTCGTTGATCTCTTTGATCATTTGGACGAAACGGCCTTTGTTGTTGGAGTTCAGGAGGTGGAGTTCTTCGAGAAGATGAAGGTTTTGAAGTAGATATAGGTACAGGTGCTTGTTTAAGTATAACTGTAGCAGTTTCTGCTTTACCCATTCTTCTTCCTGGAGCTGATTGAATTACACGAGATTTAACCTTATCCTGTATAAGGGAATCTTCAATCTGCTGAGCGATTGAAGTAAGGTCTCGAAACCCTCCTGTGTATTTCACAGGGATCAATGGCGTGCGTAATTCGTCACAAAAGTTTGCCACACAGATTGGCAACAATTCCTCCTGAGGGAGTTCTAAACTCAGGGAATACGTTAATCCCTTCCAACGAGCAATGAAATCAGAGACTCTTTCATTTTCCCTTTGCTTGTAGTTTGTAAGATCGAAAACTGTCGTTTTTGGAAAAGTTGAGCTAAACTGAAGAAGGAATCTTTGACGAAGATCCTCCCATCCGATGACTGACCGGGATTGCAAGCTTGTATACCAGACAAAAGCTGGTCCTTGCAAGGTTCGCACGAAGCATCTGAGTTTCACTGCTTCTTGCTGCTCTGGAGTTTCCATCATAGGATCACAACAAGACACGTAATGCGTCAAATGTTGTTCAGGGTCGCTTGATCCATTGAAAGTAGGGAAAACAGGGTTTCCAAAACTGGATGGAGGAGAAATTGAATCTACCCATTCAGGGTAAACTTTCTTTTCAGGTTGAACTTGCGCCCGTTTCCCTTCCATAGTTTCTAACTGAGCTGTTAATGACTCAATAGTAGTTATTAACTTTTGAGAAACGTCAGGTTGAACTTGGTTTTGGGTAGGTGCAATGAATGGAGCTTGGATAGACGTGGTGGTTGGTGCTGCAACTGATGGTAGTGCTGCCAACCGTTGTTGCGTTTGACCCGTAGGATTAGACCTCTGTGGGTGTACTGATAAAGGAGGATATTCTTGATCCATCTCAGTAGTTACAACAAATTCCTTCGGCTGTCGGACTTCAGCATTCTTAAGAAGAAGACTACTCTGAAGTAGTTCTGCATTCAACCTTCTTAATTCTTTCATTTCTTCCTCCTGTTGTGCAAACCTTTTCTCTAATGAGAGCAATTGACCTCCTTCAGAGTAAGGGTGAGAAGCAACCTGATTCTTTCCTTTCCCCTTATTGGATCCTTTTTGGAGAGGGGGAAGTGGGTTACTTGAAGGAATACCCAGATTTTGGGTAAGCCTTTGATTACGTGTGCGCACACCTTCTTCATTTAGGTCTGTGTGCGCAACTTCTTGAGCAGGAACCTCTTCGTCTGATCCCTCTGATTGAGCCTCATCTGGTGAATCAGCAGCAACGGCATTGATGACATTAATGGATGCATATTGCATGGAATCCTTTCTATCAGCATTTCTGTGATATTGTCTTCTTCTATGTCCATGATGAGACATGGCATTCCGTTGACTTGATCCCTCAGGAACTTCTTGGAGAACCGTCACTTGGAGAGAATCTCCTGATAGCTTGGCTCTTCGTTCCTCTTGAGGCTTATTCCCTAATCGAGAGAATACTGACTTTCTCTGAGGGAGGGATTGAGGATTTGAAAAAGTCCCCAGTCCGGTGGACTGGGGATGTTCCTGCTGTTTCCGCTCAACTCCTTGAATCCCATTTGTTGACTCTGAGGGTTGGGTTAGAGAAGTCCCCAGTCTGACAAGATGGGGTGTCTCTTGACATTCTATGTCTGAGATCTTCTTAAAATCTCTCTTGATCTTGCAAATCTTAGTTCAGAAATTAGCTGGATGCATTAACCTGTATCCACTTTTATCACCTGGTTCAACAGATCGTTGGATGATTTCCGAAACTTCTGTCATTTGATGACGTGTTTTCTCCAGACGAGAGGCTTGTGAAATATTCTCTCCTGCTTGATGTAGGAGCAATTCAACAACTTGTTCTCTATATACTTGACTTTGAGAGGAACTAGTTGAAGCCTGTTCTTGAGCAAGCTTTTGATTATGAACAAAGCCCATTGACTGTGGCTGGCCATGGGCAATAACATTGCATGAGACTATTTTTGGCGGGATTTGCTGACCGGAAAGCACTGTGAAATGTAGTGCTCCGTGAACACCCCATCCTCTGATATGAACATCAGATGGAGCATTGGAAATTAACTGACGCAATTTTCTTAGTGCGCCAAGGCATGAACGTTGAAGGGTTCTCTGTTGCTTTTCAGCCTTCGGATACCGAGAGACTGATAGAGATGCCAAATCAATCTGACGTTGTAGCCCTTCTATTATCTTAAGATTATTTTCATATTCATCGTAAGATAATACTTTATTCTTTAATTGATAAAGAGTCTTCCATATGTTGAGGCGAATATCATGGATTCCATCATCCGTCAACATTTTTGGAATGTCGTACTGGGAGTCAGCCAAAGGCCAAAACATGACTGGTACTTCACCTTTTTCCAGTTTTTTTCTCATGTTCAGCATTTCCTCTTTATCATTAAATGAAGATTCTTCTACCTGTTTGGACCAGAGTTGGTGTTTCCTTGTTGCTTCATCGGATTCAACAAGATTGGTAGAGAAATCACTATTCATGTTGGAAGATGAATGACCCAGGGATGGTTCGGAGAATAACCTGAACCCCAGGCTATCTTCTGATGGAGAAAGAGTTTCACCTGCTAGCGATAAAGCATCAGACATGAATGGTTTCGCATTTGTAGGTGCCTCAAGATAGGAGGGATTTCTCATCACTACATTGCCTTCTGAAGAATTTTTGAGACAACGTGAATCACTACTGCGGAGAGGACTTTCGCAGCGAAGTTCATCACCATGAGGAGGACCTTCATGATGGGTTACAGCAAAAGATGAAATCTCTTGCTCCTTGGTCTTCTGACCACACAGAGGGTTCCTGTGGCTCTCATCTGAAGAAGAAACTTCAAGATTGACCGAACTTTCATGAAGCAAGTCTTCATGAGGAAGTGTCTATTGAAGACCTTCAGAATTAATGTTCCCGTTATTGGGAACTGAGGGAGTAGAATCTTGAATTCCGACAGATAAATGTCTAAGGGCTTCAAGAACTCCAGCATCGAGCAAGGCTTGGTTACAGATTGTCCTTTGATCTCCTGACTGTGCTGGGCGGATCTTTTTCTTAGATGCCTTCTTACTCACTTTAGAAACCACTTCATGATGAAAGTGATTGCTCTGAGCAGGTGTATATGCATGATCAGGAAAGATGGTCAGGTTAGGCTGACGATCTCCACTCAAATCAGGTGTATGTGCCTGACTTGGTTGTCCGTATGATATGGGGGAGTATGCCCCATAACCCTCTTGGACTGGAACAGATGTGTGTGTCTATTCCGGAGTGAATCGTTGATGTGTCACTCCATTGCTAGGGATAGATTTATTTGTCTGTCCCTGTGATGATGCTGAAGTTGTTATGATATCCTGGCAAGCATCCAAAATATGAGCAGGAATTTGCTTCTGCTCTTTCACCATTGACAAAATATGTTTGGTGAATTCATCCGCCGGAACGGGGATATACGTCCATTACGGGCTTGGAGTAGGTGTATGTGCCTGATCCTGTCCTCCTTTTTCAGTCAGTGAATCCTGACAGTACTCAAGTGTGGAGGCAGAGAGTTGATTCTGCCTCCTGTTTGTCGTCGGGACTTTCCGACTGACTTCTCCGTGCGCTACCAAGCGAGACTGTTGGTAGGCTTGATTAGTATTAGCAGGTGTATGTGCCTGTTGTTTACACTTCGCCAAACGCGGTTGACGAGATCCATCATATGTAGTCAGACGAGCCTGCTGACTAACCGGTGATGTATAGGCAGGTGAATGTTCCTGCCTATAGTACTCCGCCGGAATTGCCTGGCGGGATTGGCTTGATGCTGCCAGACGAGTCTGCTGGACAGTGGAATTAAAACGGACAGGTGTGTATGCCTGCTCATTGTTTTCCACCAAGTTAGGTTGGTGGACTTCTCCGGAGATGGCAGGGATGACAACCTGCCTATTGTTAACCGGATTCCGTCTCTGGCGGTTCATCTTGCCTGCTCGGGTTCGAGGAACCTGAGCTGAATGCCTGGAGTCGGTACCCTCATCATGTTGAGGGCGCACTAACGCACGAGTCTGGCGGCGATTGTTGATGGGAGCCCTTGGGAAGGACTCCTGTCTTTTTGAATTAAGGTCCTGCGGGACCTGCTCATTCACTTCCTCAGAGTAAGGGAGTGAATGGAAATTGCGTTCCGGGGATAACGACCCGAAACGGTTGGAGACGATAGTCAGCACCGCCTGCTTCTTGATCGCTGGCCGCCGTTGTCCGAACTACCAGGTAGAGTTGTTAACTTGGAGGGCTTGACGAGCGGCCTCCAGAGTTGGGATAGTACCGTTGCGACGGTACTCCTTAACCGGTGCATTAGAAACCCAGTGTTGAAGACGCTGAGTTGGTGATGTCATCCTCAGAGCGGATGACGTTCCAGCAGGAGTAGCAGCATTGGTTTTCACAGCAGCAAACCTCACAGTAGAGGTGTTCACAACAGCAGCATTCACAGAGGTGAATTTAAGGAAAGCCATTTTGCAGAAGATCTTGAGAAAAGAGTGTCTGTTCCATATAACAGACATAATCAAGATGAATCCGACCACTGCATCTTTTGGATGAGCATATGTCAATGATTGCTTTGTTTGCCCAAGGGGCCTAACAAATAAGAAGAACATCACTTTAACTTGGTTAAGGATTCACGTCGGGTTCACCATTTTTGTTTCGCACGGGATCCGAGGATGACCTCCTGGACGGGAGATTCAAACATTCTGATCGGTTTCTAATGGGTTTGTTCGTAGAACCGGAAACATTCAATGATTCCACATCCATTTGGACCTACTATCCAAAGGTAGGCGCTCATTAGCTTGTGGACTAATGAGGCTTAGGAATTTGCATTGGTCGAGAGGATGGGAGGTCGGACTCATCACACCTTTTTGAGGGGAATTATTGTCTACTCAGGGACTCTCTTTATAGATTTAAGTTATGTTCGTGAATCCTTATTACATTACCAAGTATAAAATGAGATTTCCTTTAGTTTTAACAATCAATGATTAAATATGGAAGAAGTTTAGAGAATCTTTTATATGTATTCGAGGTTCTTCATCAATAGAGAATCATCTATATCTGTTTAAAGATTCTTGGTCAATGGTATCCTTCAAAACATTTATATAAAAGTCTCTTGGTCATTATGATGACCAGGATGGTTTTAAAGCCACTCAGTGGGGTACTTGAAGTTTATCGTCATTCAGAAGGACAGAGATTATTTCAAAGTTGGGATCGAACCCATAAATGGGCTACCTACGTATCCTTTGTTTTGGAAAAAGAATCAGAACCCACGTAGTTCGAGTAATGGAGTATGATGTTTATGATTGATGGCTCAAAGAAGAATGTCATAATTACTTTTACACTCTAAGATCACATGAGTCATGCTCGGTGTGAGAAACAAGAGGCATTGGTAAAATTTAGACAATTGTGCCATGAAAGATGCAATCATAAGAAATTGTTTGGGGCTTATGTATGTATGACTGCCCAAATAGATGAAGGTTTAGGATTTACTTTTAGGGAGAAAATCCAGGAACAGGGTCCATAAAGGTATATGTTCTTTATGGAGATTTGAATACTCTAATATTGGGGCTTACTCCTAAGGAGGATGCCCATAATTAGGAGGGGACTTATGATTGGGTTTTACTTCTGAAAAGGAATTCCCGTAATTATGACTGGGACTTATTCCTGAAAAGGAGGCCCAGGTTAGGGGACTTGGGGCTTATTCCTGAAAAGGAAACCCAAGATTATGACTGAGTCTTATTCCTGAAAAAGAGACCTAGGTTAGGGGACTTGGGGCTTACTCCTGAAAAGGAAGCCCAAGATTATGACTGAGTCTTATTCCTGAAAAGAAGACCCAGGTTAGGGATTAAGGTTTGGGGCTTACTCCTGAGGAGGATGCCCAGATTGAAGGATTTATAACTGGGGATTATTCCTGAAAAGGAGACCCAGGTTAGGATTCTCTCATCTTAAAGGATGAGGTTGAATGAATGAACTCTCAATCTTTGGTGACATAAAGATGTATAAATCACTATGTTTTGAGAAATATTCCACATAATTCCTTTCAAATAAGGAAGTCAAATCAAGAAATCATGCCATAAATGGATTTGAAGAGTATCTTGAAGACTGAATCTTGAATAGGAAAGGTGAAATGGCTTAAGAGGGGTGAAATGGGCAAGAAAGGCACCCAAAAAGGTAGGGGCGCGCAAGTCTTGAAAGTCGCGCAAGTCTTCCGTGGGCGCGCAAGTATTGGTCGCGCAGGTATACCTGCGCGGCACATGGTGTACTTGCGCACTTTTCAACCAGCATTTGAAATACTTGAGAGACTCTTTTTTAAACCCTTTAGAATTTTCTTGAGGTTCTTCAAGAAAAGGACGTGCAAGTTATATTGAAGTAAATAAGTCGGCGCGCAAGTGTTTGATAAGTTTCAACACTTAGGCCTTCCTTCTTCTCTTTAGATCTTTCGTTCTAGGCAAGAAATTACCTTAGAAGTGTTCCGGAAGCTTTGAAAAGAGACTTGGGCGTCGGGAGCTTCAATCCGAGTTTCTGGAAAAAGATCCTCTCGAATGGGGGGCCCACATGGTCTATTTATAGGCAAAAAAAGACCCCGGGCGGTTACCGAGTGGTTATCATTTAGGTCGCGCAAGTCACTTGCGCGACCAAGAGCGTCGTGCAAGTACATTTGCGCGACTGTTAGATAACTTGCGCGGTGAGGTTGCTGTTGATCCTTTCTTCCTTTCTTTGTTGATTTTTTGATGTTTTCTTCAAAGGATGAATCACTTTGAGCTCGGATATTACCTTTTCCGATCTTTAGATTCTGTGACGAAAGGAGCATCAACGAAGATAAAATTAGTGTTTCATATAATACAAGATAAAATAAATTTTTTTGTGTAATTAAATCTAATCTCAAAATTGAATGCAACAAAAAATATCCAAAAGATTATAATCATTTGAAAAAAAAAATATTTTAAAAAATTTTGAATTTTTATAAAAAAGCTTCAATAATGTTATTATATGTATTCTAAAGAATTTTTACCATAATTTCCAGTTATGCTTGAATTATTAATGGTGTTTTAAAGAGTAATATTATAAACTTTATCTCTATGGATAACTTTTTACTCTTTTTACCGATGTGAAAATAAATTTTTTTAATGTTTGATGCACGCAAGCCTTTTTTTTACTAATATAGCCATTATTTTTTTCAATATTCCACTATAGTTTTTAATAGATTCTCAAAGAAGTTCATATTCCTATTTTTCTTGTAATGTTCAGTTTTTAAATGTTTTCAAAGAAAATTATATTTCATATCATATTAATAACATTCCTGAATGTGCTATTACATATGGGTTCAAATGGGATTTTTAAGGGTTTTATGTTGAAAACAAATTATATAAAAAATGTTTTTATCATAATAAAATACATGGGATTTATATATGATGATTTTTGATCATGATCTATTGATCTAGAATGCATTGGTAAATGATTTACTATTTAATGACAACATTTTGGTGAAAACCAATTAGGTTACTCATATTGAATGGTTTCTATGAATGGAATTAGATTGTATTTTAATATGACTTCACAAGGTGGAATCATGGTTTCATATTATATTAAATGAGTTTTAATGAACATTTATTTATTTAAAAAATAACTTATATGAACTATTAATAGTTTATAAATAGTATTTAAAGAAACTATTTTTCATTGGTGCGCATGTATTCTCAAGATAACTTTATAGTTTTTCTATGATTTATATCACTTTTAAAAGTTTTTGTTTTGTAAAATGTTTATTTTCACATGTTCTTATGAATGTTTTCTTTTCTCAGTGATAGTTTTCTAAAAGTAATGAATTTTTATGGGTTATTGTTTGTTTTTCCTTTGACTAGTGGATTTCCATTATTTTTATATCCATTAATATTATTTTTTTTCTCAACTACAATTTAAAATATTTTTTATAGGATATATGTATATGTAGGAATGTTAGGAAGGATAGTCATCCTGTTATGGTGACTCATATTAAAACAAAAATCATTATATTTTATAAAATAACTGTGTAGATTTTGGAAATTATTTTTGTGGAAAAAATATACCATTTCTGGATGTGTAAAAAAATTTATGCAATGATTTTATTGTTTCTCTAAAACTATAAACCTTAAGGATACCAAGAAGGTAATAATTTGAAATATTTTATATTAAACAAATAATTATGGTGTTTTTAAATTATGAGGTCTTATTTTTGGTATCAGAGAAAAAGATTAGATAATAATTTAGGTAAATATGATGTCAAAAGGAATAATTTTATAGATTATAATTTATTGATTTATTATCATGAGTATTTTTTTTAATTATTTCTATCTATAATCATTTAATACCAGTCTATTTATAATAGTTTTGAAAAATAAAATTAGTGAATAAGAAAGGAAGTCATAAGGGTGATGATACCATTTTGAACCTATAAATTGAAATGGTTGGACTTAGAGATGAGTATTCTATGGATTTGTTAACTCAACTAATGAAGGATATAAATGGTGGAACCCATTTAAGAGATAAACCAAATTCTATATAGGGTACTATGTAATTAGTATATAATTTCCTTAAAAATCACCCTATAGGTTTTTGTATATCATCAGGCATTGTGAAAGATAAATGAGAGATAAATGTGTAATGTTCCAAGTTGGGATCCACACACTGGTGCCCCAAGTCAGTCGGTCACATGACCTCAAGTGAAGCTCCTCATATGCTAGAGGTTGTCAACTAGTAGTGAGGGTTTTATTAGTCGATCATGAGGAGTATACACCCTCTTTTATCAAATTAATAGATCATAATAAATAATAAATAATATAGGAAATATATATATAACTATAAACAATACCAATCTCAATAAAATCAATGCAGGAGATACAATATCCCAAATAAATCAAAAAACATGCCATGATAATGTATGTGTTAAGTGTCTAAAATGTTAATTGAAAATAAATAAACCTAAAACTCCTAAACAGGTCTCAAATCATTTACGGTTCCCACATTCATGTTCTATCCACAAATTAGCCATCTAACAGAGGTCCCTTTCCTTTATCCTATCATGTAACAATAAATTATATTCGGTTACTAATCAGGTAGCCTGAGCGAGGTGTGTGTAAAACTCAGTAGTCCACCACTAATGATGTCTAAAAAAATTCCCAGTTATATAATAGTGTATGAATATATATAAAGAAATAAGTACAATTCATATATAAATAGTTATCACATTATCATTTAATATTCACTTAACCACATTAACACATAGGTTATTGAGGAAACCTATACCTCAATTCCAACTTTAGCTCATATAGGATCCTGAAGTGTTCTAAGGTAATATCATATCTGAATATAATCTTTGACTTGTTCTGGTCACCAATGTATTAAAATAAGATATCATATCTCAATACATACTTCATCTCATGTCATATCCTTATGTATTCCCAAGTGAGATCATATCTTGGATTACCTTTGTTTTTATTCTTTAATTCATACTTGAATTCCAGTGTTACCATCCATAAATTAGACATTAGAATGACCATGTTCCCATTATATAATTCATACTTTAATAATCATGATCCCATTATTAACCAAACTTTAGAATAAACATGTTATAGTTATTTAATTCATACTTGAATGACCACGTTCCCATTCATAAACACACATTAATTCATAAATTAATTATTCATATAAATTTTATTACTAATTCAATAAGTAGTTTATCACATAATTACCCTTAATTAATTAATCAATTAATTAAGTCATCAAACCCATTAATTAACTAAATAAATAATTAATCAATATTCAAAAATTAAATTCCCATAATAAATCCTACAATTGTTATCTCATTATCAATATTATTTATTCATAATTAATCCCACAATTAATTATCTCAATCTATAATAGAAATATCACATAATTAATCTAAAAAGTAATTATCTCAATTAAACTAATTTGATATATCATAATTAGTTCCCCAATTAATTATCTAAATCACAATCCATAATATCATAATTTGTCCCCTAATTAATTATCTAATTGTACATTCCCTAAATCACATAATTAATACTCCAATTATTTATCTATTTTAAAAATACTTCAATTAATTAATCGACAACATTAATTAACCCAATTTAGTATTTAAAATTTAAAAACAACTCTTTAAATTGTATAATTTCCATAAAAATATCAAAATCATTAATGTGGGAATTGAAAATTAGACCACCTACCTCAACTTTCTGATAGATGATTCCCAAATAGAAATTCCCAAAAATTGAGAGGCACAACGATGTAGATATAGATCCAGATCTAAAAATCATAAATCAAGATTAAAGAAACAATGATCATTTAAATATATATATATATAATCATAGATTTATATCTCACCAAAGAGATATAGATCTATCCATAACAGATGATTACATCACTGAAAGAATGCAGAATGAATGGGGGAATAATGAGAGAAGAATCGGGAGAGGATTCACTAACTCGGAGAGGATTGGACCTTTGATTCAGGCTTCGATTCATGAATAATGGTGGTTGTAAGGGATTTAAATTAATATAGAGAGTTACATAATAGTAAATTAGACCTAGGGTTGAATTGGGGCCGAAATAGGTAAGTTTTGGTTGTTTGATAATTTTAGAATTAATTTTCAGGCTTAATTAATTCCCAATCTAGGTTAGTTGGGATGGGTCGCACAAGCTTCCCTAACCATGCACCAATTGTGCACTTGTTAATTTAGGGATTCACAGTTACACCTAAGAGGGAGTAGTGTAAAAAAACCATGCACCAGCCTTTCAAATCCCCTCTGCCTGGATTCATATGGTTAGCTGTGTTGGGGCACACAGTTTTCACTTACCATGAGCCAACAGTGCACATACATTTTTATTTAATTTTTCTCAAAATTTCACCCAAACATGCCTTAATTTATAACCCATCCAAAATGTACTCATAAAGGATCATAAGTGTACCTAAAAATGAACCTGATATAACTATAGAAAAGGTAGGGATCTTACAATCTCTCTGGCTTATAACAGCTCATCCTTGAGCTACATTTCCAAGATTCTCAAAGAATATAAGCCAAAAATATTGGTCAATGAGCCCACATGTCTTCTTCCCATTCCAATGTCTCCCCCTGTACACACCCATGTTTCTATAATACTTGAACTATCATCACTATCTTTCCCCACAACACTTTCTCACCATGATCCAACTCACATATCACAATCTTCTCAAAGGACACATATATCTCAAGATCAACATCATCCACATCGATCACATGATATGGGTTAGGGAGATACCTTTGTAGTTGTGACACATAGAAAATTCCATCATAGCACTATATTTCTATGGAAGATTCAATCAGTATTCCACTAAACCTGTTCTCTTCACTACCTCAAATGCTCTAATGAACCTGGGTGCCAACTTTCCCTACTTCCATATTCTATAGTGACCTAACCTAGGTGACACAAGAAGGAATACATGATCACCCTATGTAAACTCTAGGGTTATATTCCTCTATTAGTACATGACTTATGCCTATACGGATTCATATCCATATGTTTCTAAATTATCTGAACCATCTTCGACATATTTTTCATGAGACTCAGTCACAAAAACTCTAACTCACTAGACTCCATCCATTATAGCGATGATTTGAATGTGCTACCATAAATAGCCTCATGTGGTTACCTCTGTATATATTACTAACACTACTGGAAAATGGACCTATCCCCATGGTTTTCCCCAAAACCGTGGGTATAGGGGGGTTTATCCCCACGGTTTTCCAAAACTGTGGGGATAGGTCTTGAAAATTGACCTATACCCATGGTTTTCAAAAACCGTGGGTATAGGGGTACCTATCCCCATGGTTTTGGGGAAAACCGTGGGGATAGGTCTGGGATAAAAACCTATACCCACGGTTTTTCAAAACCGTGGGTAAAGGTTTCCCATGTGTGGGCGGGAATTTTTTCCCGTGGGAAGGAATTTTATTTTGGCGGGAGTCCTATACCCACGGTTCTTCCCTCTATACCCATGGTTTATATAACTATATTTAACTAAATGTAAATATATATACCCATAATTGATGGTAGGGTAGTGGTTAGATGCGGTACTTTGCAGCGAAGAGGTCGCGGGATTGAAACCCACCTGCGGCATTATTTTAGGATCTATACCCATGGTTTTGAAACCGTGGGTAAAAGCCATTGACACCGTGGAAATTGGGAATGTTTTTTTGACACGGTGGCAGAACACCTATACCCACAGTTTTGGAAAACCATGGGTATAGGCTGGGGACCTATACCGAGGTCGTTCCAGCCCATGGTTCCCAAAACCGTGGGTACAGCCTATACCCACGGTTTTGGGGGCTATACCCACGGTTTTGAACCGTGGTTATAGGCCATTTTTCTAGTAGTGTAACAACTATTATTATAAAATAACTCTATTAAATCCAAGTGGTTTTACCAAGACCCATCAATGTACAGGACACATTCTTGCAGCACATGGTCAGGTCCTTGTATAGTACACTACGACTTCCCATCTATATTTGGGTGGAATTCCTTACTCAATAATACTTATATACTAAGTTATTTCTGTAAGACCTTCTATAAGTGTGAAGTGAAACAATAGTCATTGTATGAAACTATAGTTCGTGGAACACCATGAAGACATACTATCTCCTAGACATACAAATCTCTCATCTACCTCACAATTTTAATTTTCACATCATCCCACTTCCAATTTGGAATGGGTAACGACTGTAGAAAACCTCCAAGTCTTTGATTCTATTCCTTCACCTACTGATAAGTGTAGCATCTTGTAATGAACCCTACTATATCCTTTATCATGTATGGCCACTAAAACTATCATCATAGGTCATGGTACATTTTGGTAACTCCCAGATGTACCACCCACTTTGAGGCATGAAATTCCCGCATCAGCTCCTCTCACATTCTCATAGGCACAACTACCTGATTCCTGACATAGATGATATCATCCTCATATATCAACCAATTAGAAGGTGACTCCCCACCTTCAAGGATTACTCTTAGTTTCAAATAGTTTAGATCATCATATTGCCTATCTCATATATGTATCAAAAGTGTAGACTCCACTAAAACTGATACTATATTCATCTATTCTTGGTTCTCTTAAACAACCACATGTATCTCATCTAGAAAGGTCATCATCTTCCACTCAACACAAGACTCAAGAACTACCTGATTCTGATTTTTCATGTTCAAAGCAATATAAAAACTATTTCCTTTCCCATTCATATATTCTAACTCAAAATCAAACAACTTCATATACTTGATGCATCTCAACTGTCAGAGATTCAAATATCAATGCGAGAAGATATAACTTAAGCTCTTGTGATTTGTATAAATATTGAACTTATATACCAATAGATAGTTACCCCAACACTACATATAATAAACAATTATCACTATCCCAAGTTTGTGCATAGGGTAGTTCTATTCATGTTCCCCATATGCCACAACCCGATCTCCCTACATCAACACAGCTTCATGTCCAACCCCAATAGTGTCAAAATACACTATATATTGATAAATTTGATTAGGCAAGATCAAAATTGGTGTTGATGTCAAATGATTATCTAACTCCTAGAAGCCCTTCTCCCATACTTCTGAAAAATTAGACTTTATACCCTTTTTGGTCAAGTCCAAAAGAGGCACTGCCAAACAGGAAATGTCTTGGATAAATATCTAATAATATCCAAGTAATCCTAGAAAGCTACAGATATTGAATATGTTGTTGGGAAGGTCCCAAGAAACCACTTCCTATACCTTCTCTAGTTCCATTGACACACCTTCCTCCATGATGATGTGTCCCATGAAGTGTACCTGATTGATTCAAAATTGACACGTAGATAGATTTTCATATTGATGTTGCTCTATTGGTTTACTCTGGATGATGTCAAGCTGTTGGGAATGATCGTCATGATTCTTGGTGTACACCAAGATGTAATACAAAAACACCACCACATACTAATCCAAGTGTGGATGGAATATTTTTTCATCAAATCCATAAACATTAATAGCATGTTAATTAAACTAGACAGCATTACGACAAACTCATAAAGCTTATACCTACTTCTAAAAGTAGCACTTGATATTTCAAAATTCTAAACTCTTAGCTGTTGATACCCTGATCTCAAGTCAATCATTGAGAACACACAAGCACCTCTCAACTGATAAAATATACTATCAATAATTATAATATGATATGGGTTCATTACATTCATCTTGTTCAACATTCAATATTTGACACACAAGTGGAAAATCCTATCAGCCTTATTTTCAAACAACATAGGTGATCCCCAAGGTGATATACTCGGAAAGATAAATCCCTTATCCTCCAACTCCTATAGTTGAGTCTTCAATTCTTGAATCTCTATTGGTTTCATTATTCATGGTGGAATAGATACTATCTTAGGCCCCTGTATGAGTTTAATAGTGAATTCCACATCTATCTCAGGTGTCATCCCCGATAAGTATTCAATAAAAAAATCCGGAAACTATTCTACAAATGGTGGAAAGAAATCATGATTTATGCCTCCATCATCCAGTAATAAACTAGAAACAAGGGTTGTGAGCTCTCCCAATCGCTGAGTAATTGGACATGCTTGTCTTTCATTGATATCTAACTCCCAATGGTGAATATAATGGTAACCCTTATGATACATAAAACTTACTCTCCTTTGGTAAAAATCTATGTGGCCTTGGTATGTGACTAGCCTTTCCATACCGATAATTAGGTTGAATCCTGACATGTCATGGATGTAGATATCCCATTGAAAATGATACACCCTGACTTCCGGAGAACTCTCCTTGCATATACATATGTCTCTATATCGTACTCCAAACAGTGTATCTATAGTAATAACCCTGCTCAAAAACTCTCCCACCAGGATAAAACCATTAACAAGTTTAGCAGATATAAAGTAATGAGAGGCACCGGTATCAAACAAGGAAATAGATAATGTATAATATATATTAATAATACCACTCAATGTCAATGGTCCATCATTTCTATCCACAAGTGTTGGATGCTCTATATATATTTTTACTACCCCTCTTATTTGTGATTTGGTGTAACTCCCCTGAGTTTCACCACTCTGTTGATATGGGAGCTATTGCCCAAAATCACCACATCCACCGACTCTACTTCCTTATCCAGTAGAACTCCAACTGCCAGGATGATATGGTGTAGAAGATCCCCTTCCCACAATATGGATCTATCTAGTTGCATCCTCACATACCATCTATCACTATGTCCAGTAGAACATTTGTAGATGCCCAATCTTTCCGCAAGACTAGCACTCTACTGGTTTTAAGGGAATTTTCTACAATAATATGCCATCCTACCACACTAATAAAATACCAATCCAATAAATTCATGTTGAATTGAACCTCTTATATAACCACTCTACTTTCCACTGCCCAGGATAAATTTCCCATAATGGCGCTTACTACTCTCGGAAGTCGCACCACCTAATATTCCAGTAGTAACTACTTGTGTAGAATTGGAAGCCTCCTTCGGGTTCCACTCAGCTATGAGATCCTGATCCACCACCTCACAAAACTTCATTAATTGAAAGTTGTTATAATAGGACTTAATATTGAACCTAAGTCCATCCTAAAAGCCTCTCACCATATATGTGTCATCTTTTTCAAATGATGGATCAAAGCATTGTAGGTCTATAAAGCATCCAGCATAATCCATCACTCACACGGTCCCATGATTTAGTTACATGAACTCCTATTTTCTCTCCTACCTCAGCATCTTTATATATATGTTCTTGAAGAAACTCTCTAAGAAGACCTTCCATAAAATACCATCAGTATGTCCAGTCCACTCCTGAACATCCCACCAATGATTATCTAATCCTCACAACATATAAATTGACAACTTTACCATCCTCTCAACATGAGTCTCAAAATGGTCGAGTTTCTTCTCGATGGACTCAACCTAGAACTCATATCCCTTAGATCCATCCTATAGAGTAATGTTTTGAGGGTTATGTAACTAAAAATCTATCATCAGGTCAGACATGTTCTTCTCGGCCCACCATGGGTGTCTTCCTATGATTTTCATGAATAGAGAATAGTTCTCTTATAATGGTTCTCCTTCTTCCTTACCCAAGACTATCAGTGCCTCGGGTTCTACTGCTAGTAGAACATTACTATATATAACCACTTTTTTTCGTCTCAATAAGAGTCTTCATGGAGGCATATCTCTATAATTCCAAACACATGTCTTGGGAATCAAAAACAATTATTGCATATATATAAGAGGAATAATGACAACATGTCTTTTCCCAAGACCTCACCGCGCAGTAAAAACTGAAGCACTATCACTACCCTTAACCATACTACACCTAGGTCTTGGTTATCTAATGAAATTATCATTATCATGTCAAGTTTCTCATTTAAAAATACTATTATTCACATTATTTTATTATTTAACACTTCCAATTTCATATTAGGGAAAATTTTCAACTTAATTTTACAAGGAAGATAGTTAAATTTAAAAAATATACCCAAAACCCATATTCCCATGTGTGCATAAAATGATGCATGCCAC
Source organism: Viscum album (assembly GCA_963277665.1). NCBI lineage: Eukaryota > Viridiplantae > Streptophyta > Magnoliopsida > Santalales > Viscaceae > Viscum > Viscum album. Next base: position 1,189,864,343 of record OY728158.1, on the reverse strand, counting down.
AAAATAATCAATAGTTCCTAGAATGATTCATGAAGACTAAACTCTTGTGTTATTTTAGGCCAAGAGTCAATTTTCATAAATTTTTAAAAAAAATCACATCACACAATAAGTGTGTCACCCAGGGGTAAATAATATTAAACTATAACAAAAAAACAATAAAAACAATCCCACCATAAGTACCTAAGCTTCCCCCATACATGGGTTTTCAAATCTCAGGCACAATCTCATGTCTAAGCCCTGACTATTCCTAGTCTCATATCTACCTTTTCCCAAATAGTAATACAAAATAGAAAATAAAATAAAAATTCCTCTGATACTACTTTGTAAAATCTCGAATAGGGTACCACACACTGTTTCCCCAAGCTGGTCGGTCACTTGACCTCAAGCGTGCCTCCCCATACACCAGAGGATAATGACTAGAAGTGAGGGTTTGATAAGTCGATCATGGGGAGACTATACCTTTTTCTATCATAGTAAAACACCATTGGAAATTATAAAAAATAGTGGAACTACGTATATGACCATAAACAATACCAATCTCAAGACAATCCAATAGGGAGATACAATATACAAAATAAAGAAAAAAACGTGTCTTTCTAATGTACGTGTCAAGTGTATAAAATGAAAACTAAAAACAATTCCACTGAAAACTCCCAAGAAGGTCCCAAATGATGTCAGGTTCCCTCATCCAAGCTTCATACCCAAATTATCCTTTTATCCCATGGTATTTTCCTTTAACCTATCCTGAAACAATAAATTCTATTCAGGTATCGATTGGGAAGCCCGAGTATAGTGTGACTGTAACTCAGAAGTCCACCACCAATGGTGTCTAAATAAATATCTAGTTAGATAATAGTGTATTAAGATATATAAATAAATAAGTATAATACATAAGTAAACATATATAACATTATCATTTATTCTTTTATTAACCAGATTAACTCATGGATTCTCGAGGTCACATGTAAATCAACTCCATTTTGGCTCATGCTAGAGCCTGACGTGTTCCTTGGTAGTATCATATCTTAATATATGATCTGGCTCATATTGGATACAGAAGTATTAAAAGGTGATATGATATCTTAATACCCGCTTCATCTCATGATGGAACCTAAAGTATTCCTAAGTGAGGTCATATGTTGGATTACCTTTGTTTTCATTCTTTAATTCATACTCGAATTTTCACGTTACCATCCATACATCACAAAATAGGATGACCATGTTCCCATTATCTAAATCATACTTGAATAATTATGTTCCTATTCATAACCACTCATTATAATAACTATTTTCCCATTCCTTACTACATACATGAATGATAATGTTCCTATTCATAAACAGACATTAATTCACCAATTAATTATTCACATAAATTCCATTACTAATTCAAAAATTAGTTTATCATGTAATTACCCTTAATTAATTCACCAATTAATTAAGTCATCAATCCCAATAATTAATTTAGCAACTAATTAACCAATATTCACAAACTCAATACCCATAATAAATCCATAATTAATTATCTCATTCTCAATCTCAAATCTTCATAATTAATTCCACAATTAATTATCACAATCTATAATACCAATATCACATAACTAATCTTACAATTAATTATCTCAATTCAACTGATTCGATATCTCATAATTAATTCCCTAATTAATTATCTAAATCGTAATAAATAAATATCATAATTAATCCTCCAATTAATTATCTAATTGAATAGATGAAAAATCTTATAACTAATTCTCCAATTAACTATATATTTCCACAATACATCAGTTAATCAATTGACCACATCAATTAACCCAATGTTAGAATTTAAATGGCTAAATAATTTCAACTATTTTAGAATTTTCAAAAAATTATTAAAATAATAACTATGAGAATTGAAAATTAGACCACCTACCTTAATTCACCGATATATAATCACCCATCAGAAATCCCCAAAAATTGAGTGGCACAACAATATAAATCTAGATATGAATCTCAAAACCCTAAATCAATATTAGATAAATCAAGATCATGTAAATATAGATCTATATCTATAATAATATATCAAGATATCACCATAAATATATATATATATCCATAATAGTGGATTACATCACTTAAAGAAGGCAGAAATAATGGGGGGAAGCATGATAGAATAATAGGGACATGATTCACTAACTAGGAGAGGAGCGAACCTTCGACCTGGGTTTCGATTCAAAAAAATATTGGTTATGAGGTCATTAAATTCATTCAGAGAGATTCAAAAAATGTAAAATATGACTTAGCTTTGAATGGGGTTCAAAATAGATTATCTTTGGGGGTTTGTGGAATTTTAGAATTAATTTTTAGGGTTAGTTAATTCCCATACACGGTTATCTAGGCCGAGGTGCATGGTTTTCCATATCTGTGTTCCAACTGTGATAATCCCCTCTACTTGGGTTCTCATAATTAGGTGGGATGGGGGGACATGATTTTCCCTAACTGTGCACTAACCATTCATAACCCTTTTTCTTAATTAGTCTCAAAATTTCACCCAAACACTCCTCAAGTCATAACCCAAACAAAAATTACTCAAAAATGAATAAAAGAGTACCTAAAAATGATCTTGATACAACTCCAAAAAAGGTTGGGATATTTCAAAATGGTTTGGAAAAGATATTCAGTGTTTTGTGTTGTTTATTATATCATTAGGAGAATATTCCAATTTATCACATTAAAGGTGATGATATTTAGTTTTGGTCCTAAATTAAGAATAGAAAGGAGAGAACTAAAATTAAAACCATGGAGTGGATGGCCATTAATGATCTTATTCTAGAGATATAATTCCCTAATTTTTTTATAAATAGAATTGAAAGGAAATAACAAGGATTGTAGAAAATGTTAGTGGATTATTTTTCACCAAAAAAGTTAATTACATTTTGAATAATAAAAATAAAATTAATATATTTTACAGATTGAAACTATTTTTATTAATACATTTTCCAACTTAAGAATTTAAAATCACTGAGGATGTTATTAGATGTTATAAGAAATTTTAAATGAATTTTTTCAAAAATTATTTATCTTGTGATAATAAGAATAAAATTTGGAAAATTTGGAAATTAATGGAGCACCATTAAATAATTAATTATGGATTTAATCCCTCTATATATTCCAAATTTTGTCAAAAATAATTTAAGTAATGTTTAACTATATATATAATGTATTACTAGTGCAACATGTTTGGCCATGTGGCTTATGATTTATGGGAAAAGAGTTTTGATCAGAACAGAAATGTGAAATAGGTAGTAAGTTGAAACATAGAATATTTAATTTAAATGATATGGGATATTATGAAAATTCATGTCTAAAGATAGTTACTCATGATGGTATGCATCAAGATAAAATTAATAATGACATGGTAAAGTCTTTTTGTACTAATACAATAGATAATGGACCCTCAAATGAAGTGGTGTCATTTGTATTATATAATCAAATTATTCCAATATAATTTTTTTATTCATGATATATGGATTATAAAATTTAATTAAAAGTTATATTCATAATATAAACATCATATTAAGATAGGAAGACATAAATTTGGGTAAAAATTATTCAATTAATTATTAAAAAAATGAATTTTTAGGAATATTCCTATTATAATCTGCAATATAGTTTTTCCTATAAACATTTTTTTCTAATAATTTAGATGGTTTGATGATACTTTAAGCATGGATTGTCATTCAATATGTCAATTTATGATATATTATTTAGTTAAAAGAGTATATTCAATTATTAGAGTGAGATTCAATATTTATAAAAAAAAATTAAAATTGGTAATATATCATGATGTTATGAAACTGATAAAATATGTGAGTGAAGGTATGTAGACACATATCATTGATAACAATGGAATTATTCATCATAGTTATGTGGTTGTAGAAAATGAATTTTCATATGTTTTTTATGATTATTTTCCTGGGTTTTTTCTGAATCAAGATGCTGAGTTTAATATTGATTAGGTTACTAATACTAGGATAATTTAAAGAACACTTTATCAAATGGATCAAGTGGGGCCAACGAAATTGGTAAAATAGTTACAAGAGTAACTTTATACGGGTTTCATCCATCCCAACACTTCACCTTTTGGTGTAATTGTTATTTTTATAATAAGAATGATGGTTCTATGAGGCTTTTCATTGATTATAACGAACTCAATAACATTATTATTAAGAAAAAGTATCCATTTATTCATATCAATGACTTGTGTCATTAATGTCTTGGTTCACAATATTTTTATATGATTTACCTCATATCTAGATACCATCAACAAAAAGTAAAGGAATAATTTTTTTTTGTAGAAAAATGTTTTTCTTGGTCTTACAATTAAAAATTTTTTGTTATTCCATTCAGGTTAATAAATGAACCCACTATATATATGAATCATATGAATAGTGTTTTCTTTGAGTTCTCGTAAAAAAAATCAATAAACATAGAAAAAATATGGTATTTTACAAAATTTATGATGATCATGAAAATCATCTATGGAATAATCTAAATTTTATTAAATAAAAGTGGGTGTATGGAAATATTAATGAGTATTAATTTTGGTAAAAAAAATCTCATTATCCGGGATTATTGTTTCTAAATATGAAACTAATTTTTACCCTACTAATACTAATGTGGGGGAAGATTGGTTAGTACCGATAAATATCTCTAATATTCAATGTTTTCATGGATTAGTAGGTTATTGCTAATTTTTATTGAAAAAATAACTATGTTATCTATCACACTACCTATATTTTCATGAGATGGTGTAAAATTCATTTAGGAAATAAATTTGATAAAATATTTCAATGAATGAAAATAAAATTTGTTAATTCTATTATATTCTATCTAACATGATGAAATGAGGGATTTTTCATTTATAGTAATTCTTAATTGGATGGCATTGTTTGTTTTTTGAATCATGATGAATATGTAATTTCGAATGCAGTAGTATTACACTTAGATTTCACTTTCATGTACATATGGACTTTATTCCAAAAAAAAAATTTATTATTATATTTTCTCGGGTCATTATGTCACGAACCATCCTCGGGGCCCGTGTTGTGACTGCCCCAAGCTCGCCTTCCATAGGCCAGGGGCTGGTGACTAGCACCAAAGGCGTAAATCCCGATAAATGGGAAGGCATTGCCTTTATAAAAGTAACAAAACACCACAGAGTACAAGCGGAAGTAAAACACTAAGTACAAAAAGGAAGTTCTGAAAAGTAAATGGGCCAGAATACAAACCCAATCGAAAGTATAGCTATAACTGAAAGAAAGTACAATAGAAAAGACAACAGATGGAAGAACGGAAGCAACTCTCGGGTCGTCCTCCTCGGATCCTACCTGAAGGGTAGGTACATATAGCCTCCACAACGCTCTCACCCGCCAACCTCCTCTGAGTGTCGTCTCGTCGTGAAGTCCACCTCTGGATACTGACTCGTTGTATGGTCCACCTCCGGGTACTGTCCAGTCCTCGAACACTCGGCCTCTGTCAGCACTAACCATCATCTACAACAAACACAACGAGTTATGAGCATAGCCCATGCAGGGGTGAGTATAACGATACTCAGTACGGACCTCGAGACCCTCAAGGTCTCACTAAATCCAACAAGGATAACCACAAATAATATCTCAACATATAACCTCTAATTAGATATATGCCCATACATATACCTAAGTTATCAAGTAACCCATCTCAATCTTGAGGAAACACAAAGATTATGAAATCAATGGATAACCACTACCCAGGTATATGCCCATACATATACCTAAGTTATCAAGTGACCCATCTCAATCATGAGGAAACACAAAGATTACAGACTTAGCTCAACCAAAATTTTAGTCATGACAACGAAACCACGGCTGCTGAAGAACTCCTCCTCCATCGAGTATAGAGGTCCTGCCGCTACAACCAAGCGCTCTGAACTCCTCCTCTGTCGAGTTCAGAGGGAATGCCGCCACAACCAAGCACGCCGAACTCCTTGGACTGCTGTAGTACTCCACCTGTCGAGTACTGTGGGCCTGCTGCTATAACCAAGCGCTTCCCACCATGGGTCTTCTGTTACAACCAAGCGCTCCCCCTCATATGTTCCATAGGTACTCCTTCTGTTGATTACCGCGGGTCTGCCGCTACAACCAAGCGCTCCTCCACCGTGGGCCTGCCACTACAACCAAGCGCTCCCCCTCATAGCCTCCAGAGGTACTACTTCTATTGAGTACCACGGTTATTCCCCTACTACCAAGCTCTCCTCCGCCATGTGTCTACTTCTACAACCAAGCACTCCCCATTGGGCTATCCGAAACACACCGAGTCGATGAATCTGCAGTCGTCAAGTCTCTGCCAGCTACTAGGTCTCTACACTCTACTAGCTCGTCACCGGGAGGGTTCGCTCCATGATCTACTGTTCTATACTCCAAGTATCACAAAGTTCCATGAAGAAGTATCTCAAAGTACCTCCTCATCATAGGGGTCTCAACACAACAGACGGTGCGTCAGTCGGATGTCCGGTCTGTGAGTTACTAGCCTTTTCGTCCCAGGGGCCTGGTTGGTTTCATGTGAAAACCAACCCGGATGTAACTCGATTGTACCCCGAACTCTCATAGAGTATTCTCATAGGGACCGTTTCTCAACGTGATCACCAACGCCACTGGCGGTTCATCAAACGGACGTCCGGTCTGAAAGTTATCAGTTTTTCTGTTCTAGGGGCCCGGTTGGATTTTGGGTACAATCCAACCCGGCCATTATCCAACTACATCCAAAACTCAGGTAAATCATGCCAAAAGTTTTGTATCATCAATAAGAATTCAACAAAGTCAACGGCACGTCAATCGGACGTCCGGAGCTCAAGTTATGAGTGTTTCCGCTCCGAGGGCCCGGTTGGTTTCGTGTACGAACCAACCCGGCCGAACCCAAAGTACTCTGAAACCTTGGGTGTAGTATACCGAAACGACCATATCGTACCAAGGATCTCTACGCAACTGACTGTGCATCGATTGGAGGTCCGCAGCTCAAGTTATGGGCGACAGACCGAAAGAGGTTCGGTATTAAGGGGTTTGGGCCTGGTCCGACCCGGCCCAATACCCCCAGGGTCGGCCCGAACCGGGTCGACCCGACCTGGGTCCGGGTCCAGCCCGCTTGGGCGCGGCCCGGCCTGGCGACCCGGTCTGGCGGACCGGCCAGGGCAGTCGGCCCGACGCGCGGCGCGCTGGCCAGGGGCTCGGCCGAATGGTCGAGCCGTTCGGATGCAGGGGGCGCTGCCCCCGCGTGAAGATACTGCGGCCCCTTAATGGGGCTGATCACATCTGGCCAGCCAGGGGTTTTGAACCCCCGGTTCTTCCACGGTCTGGCTGGCCTGCTCCGGTCGGCCGACTTCTACCGCCACGGGACCGGCAAGGCCAGTCCCCCTCCTCCGACGCCGGCGGCCCGATTCCGGCCGCCGGTTCCGCTGCTCCACCGTGGCTTAAGCCGCGGCCTTGGTCCGTTCGGCGCGGCGCGACGGCACCACGCCCCTCTAATGCGGCCCCGCTCTAGTCGCGGTGTCTTTAGTTTCTTTCCGGCGTGGCATGACGGAACCGCGGCTTGGTTCAATTCTCAAATGCGTGGCGCGACGGCGCCGCGCATTCCTTGCCGCTTTTTCCTGCGCGGTGCGACGGCACCGCGTTACTTTCCCTCGAATCACAAAAACAAATAATGAAAAGGGAGGAGGGTCGGCCATGTTTGTGCGGTCTGGACCCCTCCTGTTAAACGATATCAAGTGGTCCAAAAGAACGGGGTTATATGACGGAAGATTTCACAAATTAAAACACATAACCCCTACCTCAACGTTGTCGTCGAACGAGTGTGCATCACGGAATTAACCATCGTGGAAGAAAAGGATCGCCGCGGAAGAAGAGGATCACCGTGGAAGAAGCGTCATGGAAGGAACGTCGTTGGCGTTAGGTGGTCTCCGAGGATGGCGTCTCTCGTCGTCGTCCGCCATCGGAGGTCGGCGTTCTTCATCGGCGGCGGTGCGATCTTCGCGTTCTTCGTTGAATAACGAAGAAGTTCCTCAAGGCTTCTCTTTTTCTCCCAAAGGATCCCACAACCAGAAATCCCACAAAAAAATAAAATAAGAGTCATCTTATTTTATTAACGCACATGCCAACGTTTGAAATTCAAAATAAACGAAACGAACAATTAATTCAAAGAATTAATTGTAACGATTAAACCACCCAAATTAATGAGGTGTTTCTTAACTAGAATAAACTCACGGTTGACTTCTTTAAAAGGGGGTGTGAGGGTGTGTTACTTAGAAGGAAAGAAATGGTGGGGCTCGTGTGGGGCCCACATCACAAATATCCTACCAAGTGGGTAGGATATTTTGGGTTCCACCTTATTCTCCTAACTTAAGTTAAGCCGCTTTAAGTAAAATAAAATAAATTGTCGCACCACTTTATTTTATTCCTTTACTTAACCCCAAAAATTAAAAACCACCCCCGAACAAACACAACTCCGGAAAAGGTGTTTCTAAGCAATTACTGGCACTACGATTCCATCGGTGCCCTCAGAATTCGATTCCGAGCACTGGTTCAAAAGTTAGAAAAACCCGCTTGTTCGTTCACTGAACGTACTCAAGCTAAACTTCGGAAAATGATTCCAGGCACACCGGGCCTCGGAATCAGGTGCTGTTAGAAACTGCATTCTTGTAAAATCCAAAAGAAAATTAAGAAAAAAATTCCCTTGAATTTTTACGGGTCTTTACATGTTATCTGTTGTTTCAGGATTTTTTTGGAGTGTTTGGAAAAGTGAATGATCTTCAAATGATTAGTGGAAACTATGGGGACTCTTAAAGAAAGTTTGTTAATAGTTGAGGCTATAAGGTGGGATGCACGTGATTAGCATATTGTTTGGTTTAACCATGAAAACTTATCTATAAAATAATGCATATTTTAATTTTTTTCATATTACATAGTTAGGTCGTGGTTCATATAAATATGTTACTAAATTATGTGGGACACTTGATCTACTGTCACACTCTAACAGTTGGTGCATAGTTTGTCTAAAGGTGTGGCCAAACTATTCTGATGTGTATTAATAGTCTAAAATTTATATTTCTTGTCTATTTTTTCATCTGAATTCCTCATGATTTCTCTTTTTTCAAAGGTTCTTGAAACTAAGACTCTCTCATAATGTATTTAGTGATTTATTCCACTTTGGAGAGTAATTATAATTACTTTAATTGTGTTAGATCATAGAAATTTATGGTCATTATACATTCTTCTACTGATCATATTCACACCTCAAGATCTTCTATTCTCTCCTTAAAGGGAATGATTGATTGAGAATATCTTGGAAATATCTATGGTTTTTTAGTTTTATCAAATTTAAATTCTTATAGATCTATCAATATAGTTGAATATACACTTTTTTTTCTTAGATTAAGTGTATTTTCTTCAATACTATGACCATTTAGGTAGGTGGGTTCATAATATAGATTTTTTAAATAATATTTTTATTGTTTCTCATGTTATAATAGTTTTTAATAATGATTTATAAAGCAGGGAATATTTCCATGAGAGTTTTTTTTCAATGAAGTAAATATTAAAAGATCATTTCCATTAAAATGGTTTTATATTAAAAAATAAAGTCATTTGAAAAAATCTGTTGAAATTGTTTTATGATGACTAATATTTTTGTGTTTATTAAAATTCCAAAAATGGTTTTTTTTATATCTGATGATGATATCCCATGAGAACCTGGGTATTTTGGGGGGATGAATGGTAAAATCATGCAAGTATTGTGCATGAAAGCCAAGAAAATATGTTATGTTATAATATTAATTAAAATATTGTTAGATAATATGGGGATCCACTATACCATGTTTTGTCCTTCCCTAGGCCATAAGGTTACTTGACCTAATTGGTTTTCGCATGCACATAATATTTCACTGATCACCAAGGTGTAAGGATCATTTTGAAACATTATCTTACATACCTGAGGGATTTACCCTATGCTTCTCTCTTAATGAAATTACTAACTATTTTTACCTTTTAGAAATAATTACTGATTTTTTTCATCAAAATGTGAAACATCTATGTATTATAAAAAATACTTATTCCTTTAAGGTACTGGAAATTATTCTTGATACGTGGTTCTATAAATGATATAAAAATGGTTATTTATCCATTTCTAATATGAAAACTCAAAAAAAATGTGTTATTAGTGTTTATCTCCTTAAAATGGGAAATTTTTTTATTTATTAAATTATTATTATAGAACACTTGGTGGGACTTTACAGGGATTATGTCCTCACACTCTCTATATAATGTTTGGAATATGGAAACATGGTTTTTTAAGGTATAGGTAATGAATCTTCACTACTTGGTGATGAATTGTATGTGGGAATGAAGGTGTGGTATGTTTTCTATGGAATAGTGGGATAAATAACCACATGTCGCATGGATTATGGCTTTAAATTTGTCTAGATAGATTTTTTTGGAAAAATTTATTTAATTTATCCTATAACAAACTAGACATAGTGTCCATTGATGCCCAAATAGAAGTTGGTTGCCCCTGAATAACATGGATAACCTTTGGGCCTTGTTCTGGCCATGTTTAGGTGTCTAATTTGATGGGTCATCTTGGTTGTTTGGTAAATAATTCGTATCATATATAAGTTCATCATTTATTTTTATTTTTTATGGGAGGATAGAATATATTATTATTACAGAATAACTGGAATGTTATATAAATTTTCATGGCCAAATCCTTTTGCAACGGACCTTAAGATTCCAGGAGGTGTTAGAAAACAGGTTCTCTAAGACCATTCATATAAATCCATCTCTAATGGAGTCTTATAATTAATGGGAGATTATTATATGATGGTTTTCTCTTTTTTTCCATGATGGTGTGTAGTACCATGGATCCCAGAAGTTTTCTCACAAATTTCTAGGAGTTTTTTGTGGATAATTTTGTGTGGTATAATTATCATGTAGACCAAAATCCTATTGTGGATATGGTGTGTGTGGTCTATTCTATTGATCATGGTGAAAACCCCATTCCAGTTCTAATAGGAGATGTAGAACTGAAAGCTGGATGAGGAAGAGATTGAGCATATGAGTTCCTCCACTAGAAACCACCTTCCTTCCAAGTTATGAATAACCATAGTTAATTAGAGTATTAGTTTTAAAATATTAAATGGGTCCTCATGTTCTTATAAACTCCATAGTTAGTTATGTTTAAATAAACTATTTTCAAACACTAAGTCATTAACATATGATAATGGTATGTAGTTTTTTTGGCATAATAATATGGGGGATTGGAGTGTAATGAAATCAAGATATTTTATCTCAACATTTTTTCACATATATTTTGAAATTTTAAATGTCAATGGAATACCTAAACCTTCAACATGGTGATCAGATGATGATAGAGTATGCCAACCGCTTTGTCAAACTCATATGTTTCTGAATAATGATTGTGTCGAATGAATAAATTATGGATTGAATGTTATTTATAGTAATTTAATAAGTAATAAATTATCAAGACTTTATGTTAAATAATTATACCTATACAAATATTTTGGATTGGGCATTGATAGTAGAGGTTTATTATTCAAACAAGACCATGCCACCAGGATTGCCTCCCATGCCTGGTGCTAGTTCTACAAGTCCTTATGAAAATAAGAGGAAGTATAATCAGTTTCATAAAAATAATTAGGAGTTGCATCAAATAACATTATCATACCACATCATCCATAGATAGTATCTAACCTGTCACTTTCTATTATTATGGAAAGATATTTCATGTGAAATAAAATTGCACGACACCACTGAAAGAGTATATTTTCTGTGGATGTTGAGGAAACATGATGAATTATTTCAGCCTCCCTAAACACTATGTAGTCGCACTAGTCCATCATATACTAGAGTAACTATAGTATAAAATTTTGTCACTAAGGAACTGAGTTCCTTGAAAAATACTTTTGGTGGAAACCATGAAACTTTAGGGTTAATGAAGTTGCACGTAGTGGAAGAATCCCCAATGGATTTGGAAGAAGTCCCCACAACCATAAAAGGTAATGTTTTCATTTAATCATATACAGAAATTAATTTTTTTATTATGTGTGAATTTAAATTATTAATGTTCAATCATTTAATGAACTCATTATTCCTATTGATGGACCGCGTGCCTTATGTTATAGAATTAGCTACCTCTCGTGGAATGATGATGGAACAAGGATTCTGATTCCCTTAATTCACCTTATCTATTTTAGATTTATATTTAGTATGGGATCTCATAGTCCTGGATATTTACTAAATTTAAATTATCCTAGTGATAGTTATGTTAGTTCATCATAAGAATTTGATTGATTTTTACCATTTTTAGGTGTCCTTTACTACCCCTAATGGGATTTATCAGGTATTTCTTATGGAATGAGATTTCAGGTTTATCTGAATGGGACATTCATTTCTAGAGTTTTGAAATTATATATCTAATTTTTTAGTTTAATGAAAAATAAAAACATAAGGTTTTAATAATTTTTTAGTGGTCATATATTTCATGAATTTTTTCATGATATCTTCTTTGGTATACATCAAAAGAGGTAGGTGGAGTTATAGGTATATCATATGTTAGTAACTCATCCTATATCATTGACTTGCTACCAAATTTAAATATATTAGATAATGGAGCTGATGAAATAGTTGTATTATTTAAAATATATGGATTTTATCAATTTGAGTTTTTTTACCTTTTATAGTCATAATATTTTTCTCAAAGAAGGAAGATGGGATGCGTCATTTATGTGAAAATTATTATAATCTTTATTAGGTGATGATCAATAATATATACACTTTACTTTGAATCAATGATTTATTTTATCAGTTTAAGGTAGAAAAGTGTTACTAGATAATCAACCATAAAATGTGATATTTCTAGGTTAGAGTTAATTAATCTGATATCCCTAAGGAAATATTCAATATTAGGTATGTCCATATTGAATATCTTTTTATGCCTTCATGACTAACTAGCAGTTGTGTAGTTTTCGTGGATCTGATGAACTTTATATTCACTCAATGCTTCGATTCCTTCATTATGGTATTTGATGTTCTATTCTAATCAAGTATTATATAAGAACATGAGTTTCACCATAAGAATACATTAAGAAACATATATTAATAACTCCTTTTTTCTATGTTAATGAAATTTCATTTCTAGATCCATGAAGTTAAGATCGTGAGAAATGTTTTCTTCAAATTTTGAATCTTAGTTGAATCCAATAGGGTGAGAGATATCATTCCATGGTAATATCTATGAAATTTATTTGATATTTAGTGTTTTATAGTCTTTTAAGGACACTACCAATGATTTGTGAAGTATTTCTATAAGCTTGCATCACCATTGGATACTCTTACCCAAACATGGATAATGTTCATTTGTGACTATAAGTGTATAGCTTCATTTTATAAAATAAAAAAATTCCTTACTTATGTACTTATATTAAGTTTTCATGAAAATAGTTAAGGTGATGTGATCTATTAGTATTGTCTAAGAATAGGTGTGTGTTGTGTACAAATATTGTAATATAAAATGGTTGTGTATAATTCTCATCAAATTTGAACTCATTAGAAAAATTACCCCATTTTTTATTTAAAACTTATAGTTTTTATATACTACCTAGGTGTTGGTGATAATACATTTTTAGAGAATGGTTCACTACTTCCTCATATTGTAAGAGTTTGAGTTACATCCCTTCCTAGCAGGACCTAAATCTCAGGAAGAGGAGATGGATGTACTATCTTCAATCATATGATATTGGCGTCATCTATACAACAAGAAAAAGGAATGATTTTTCATATGATATATATATAATGTTTCCCCTATAATTATATTAAAAAATACAAGGATTAATGGAATCTCATGATTCTATTTAACATTGTACACTTTGATGAAAACAAGAAAGGAACTACTATTTTTTGGGATAATACAACTTACACTATACCCACTTAAGTTGATTTCCAAGGAGAAACTATGAGGCAATTAATTCTTGAGTATCATTGATTTTTTATATTTTTGGTAGTTTATCCTCAAGTGGTAACTCTCTCTAAAAGGTGTTATTTATTACATGAATAAGTGGGTATTTCAATTATCTATAAAAAATACCATGTTGTAGGAATTCTATTCATCTCAATGGATCGTTCATCCAGATACTATAAGGATGTACTATAATGAGAAGTATTAGTTTTGGATATTGGGTTTCACATGAGATATAAATGAATTTTCATGACATCATTATACCTTTCAACAAATTAGGGTAAAAACTAATTAGAATTTGGGTTACTTCAATATCTCTTTGTACCGATATGGAAGTGGGATGTTATGTCCATGGAATTTATCAATAAACTGTCATAGATTTCCTATTGTTGGAATACAATATGGGTATTGACTGACTAAATAGATTTATATACTCATCGCTTTCCAATTACACACACCACCAAAGTAGAATAGTTAGTTATATTGAATATGGAAGATATAATGAGTTTTCATATCAGATAGAGAAAATCATTTTACCTCATTGTTACAGGGGGACTTTAAGATATGATGATATCTCAGTTTGGGATGAAAATGACATTTCAATTCCATATGTAAAGAAATAAAAAATGGTTTATTAATATTCTTGAGGAAACTCTCAGTTCTTATATCATAGGCTTTAGAGGATTTGGGATATCAATTTGGGGTTTTTAAGTTATATATAATAATAATTACCAACAATCCCACAAAATGGAACCCTTTGATGATTTATATTATTATCCATTCAAATCTCCCCTTTGTAGGTTAGTGGTGGGTTAAAAATCCTTGATAGGTTCGAGCATCATTCATTAGGAATTTATAAAGAATTAGGTAATATGTTTGTGAATAGTTAAATATCATAGATAGCATAAATATTATACCGATCATTAATGCAAAAAATTGGAGTAAATAATTGTTAAATATGTTTTCTTGGAAGTGTCACCTCAGTTGGGACACCAATGGATGGAAAACAAGGGAAGTTGGCTCCATAATAGGGGAGGCCTATTAAGATTGTAGATTTGGATTGGATAGTGGTATATTGTATAGGTTAATCATATTATATTACTTGAATTCATACCATATTGCATGTATATCAGCTCAAGAAGTATCATCTGAACGCCTCTCACAATATGAGTTTAGAGGAGGTTTATTTGGAACCATATTTTTTAGTGATTGAGATACTTATTCATATAGTTGATTATCCAAAAAATATATTATTACAGAACTCAATCGTATTGTTCTAATTTCATTAAAAACATGGGATGGATTATCATGAGACGTGTTAATGAGAATCAATGATGAAGGTATAGTGCCATCAACTTTTCTAAATTCTAACTTCTTTTTTTTGACATTATGGGAGAATAAAGTTATACAATGGGAAAAATTGTCACACCTAGAAATCGCTTTTCTATACTTATAAAAATTATTTCTGACAACTTATTCTTCGTATATTTTCTTGAGTTTTTGTTTTTATTTTTTGAGATTTTTTTGGAACGTTCATAGTTTGAAAATGTTTATTGAAAACCTGATGACAATCCTATGAAATAGTAGAACAGGTTGAGGTTTCCAGGATGGTGGAACATGAGTAACACATGGTTTGGGCTAAGCATGTTTCCATCTCTAGAAAAATGATTAAAATAGGATAGTGGAATAATACATGTTTAAAGATGGTTTCATATAATGGTGTGACCAAACCTTAATGTTATTTGGAGATTCAATTAGCCTCACTATGTTAGTGCACAGTTTGACCAACAGTGTTTCTGAACAATGCAGATAGGAATTAATAATCTTTGAATTGTTTTTTATCTAATTTTACACAAAATGATGTAATTATTTAACCTCTTTAATATGGTATTTAACCTAAGGATATACCTTTATGGTTATGGTTATTCCAGTCTCCCCTATTTTATATTTTGTAACATCTCATGTCTTTAAAACAATTTCAATGTTAAATAGCATATATGACATGGAACATCAAGCCTAAGCATACCATAAATACTATTTAAATGTTAATGTTATAAAATAAACATTATAATTGGGGGTGTGAACAGAAATAACCAATATTTTTAAAATTATGTAAAAATATATTAGATGAAGAAAATTTATTGTCAAATAAGGACACAATTTTTAGTAATGTCTTTACATGTTTCAACAAAAATCCACAAAAATGGTTTTTATCTTTTCTTAGAAAATAATAAAATGAATTGGTCTCAATTTTATAAATTTTATGATGAAAAATTAACATCATTTATAAAACCATAATTTCATAATTATATTTTGTTTTAAATTTGAGATTTTTCTGAAATGAATGAATTTTAGTAAATTTTGAAAAATATATATTTTTATAAAATATTCATTTATTTTCAACAAATTGATTAGCATTAATGTATAACTATGATTTGAATTTTATTTTAATAAAAAATAAGTATTATATAGTTTTGTTTGATATTATTAATTATATTTGAATCGTCTTTATACATGAATTTAGTATAAGTTAATTCTTCTACTTAAAAGAAATTTTCTTGAAAATTGTATTTAAATGCATAATGTCTCTCTGTTTTAATTAATTAATATAACCCCTAATGAAGAATTATTTTAATGAAATTTATATATCATATATCTATAAATATTAATTTTTATTCATATAATTTTTATTATTATTCATATAGTTAATGAAAAAGTATATTATACTTGAATAATACATTACTTGAAAAACTATTTTTCAACACATATTTTGGGTTCATTTTTTAATTAAATTATTACACTTCATTCTATTTAATTTTATAAAATGGGTTTGATTTTTTTAATTATAATAATTATTACACTTAATTTTCACACTCATGGAATTTTTGAATTTTTAAACTATATTACCTAACAAGAATCAGAGGGTAAAAATTTTCTAATAAATATCATTTTATTTTATGCGTAAAGTAAGACTTAACAATTTTAAAAAAAAATAGTTACTGTAGTGAAAAATAAAATGTTAATTATGAGTAACCTTGGCAGTAAAGGGAATAACATTTCTAAAAAATGTTTATTATTAGTATTAGAGGTTTTTCACAACTTTATTTTCCTTCCAACCCATTATTTATTAATTTTTTATGCACATTGGATGTGAGGTAAATCCCTTCATTGAATTGTTTTTGGAATATACAAAAATTCCACTCCTCAATTATAAAAGAGAACCCCACCCCACCCCCCCAATTATTTTCACTAATAAATACATTTATCATGAAAAAAACCTAAAAATATAGCTTCGAAACACCCTTATCTACATTATAAAGCTTCATGTAATCCCAAAAAACTAATTTCAGGGTCCTAAATAAGATACCCAAAGGATTATTTTCTAATCTAATGTAATTTCCCTCCCTAAGATCCATCTTATTAACTTATTACCTTTCCATATTCAATTATGATTTAAAAATTACAATATAATATCACAATAATATCCCATATAGTATGATTTTATTATGTTTATTATATAATATTTATACACCTCCTTCTCCATTATATGGGAAACAAATTCATCCCTCATATGTATGGTAGACTACTACCTTTCTAACCGATGTAATTTTCTTTCTTTAACCAACTCTATATTATAGTCATAATGATGTAAATAATTAATATATATGATACTAATGAAAAAATATTGATTATATAAATTTAATATATCATCCAATTCCTTTCTCTTTTACCATTAAGGATATTATAACCTTTGTCATGCGTAAATATGACCTACCATCTCCATGAAGTGATGTGATTCATTCTCAATGATAAAATTTAAATAATTATTCTAAACATGTATCTAATGAATAAATATAATATTTATAAGTAATATCATTATTTTGATGATATAACTATATTATATGTATACTACGCATACCTTCAGAGGGAAAACATGCACGAGAAAATAATGATAGTTACACTTTAAACAATGGTGAAAATGAAATATTAATAATGAATTGGTGATAAGATGATATATGACCTTATAAATATGATTATGGTTTTTGAATAAATTAATAACATCTTAAAAATCATTATATATGTGTTTAAATTACATTCCACTAAAGAGAAACATGATTTAAGACACTTCATCTCAATTTCCCTTCATTGAGGCATAAATTAATGTTTTTTACCAATTGCTTGTATATGTTGTATATACAACCATTTTATTTATTATATCATGAATCCTTAATATTTCATTATATTTTATGTTTCAATCCTAATTATTTCATTCTTTGTTATTTTACTCAAATGTCAGAAACCTGTATGTGGTTTCATAACTCAATTATCTTTCATTAGGTTATATTACTTTATTATTGTATTTGATATTATAATATTATTTTTGTAATGTATTTTAATTATTTCAAGTTGTATATACACATGATTGATGTGTATTTACATTTGTTACACATAATCAATTCATTGATTAATTCTCATTCCAATGGTATTATCTTTATAAGATATTTAGTCTCAATTTACACTCCATTGAGACATTTTTTGTATTATGCAGCTATTTATTTTGAGGAGTTAGTTTTATTGTGCCTTTTAAATTTTATATCTTTAATATATTTATATTCATGGTATTTAATGTTTCATTTTATTTAACTTTATTCATGGGTGTTATGATTCAAAAATTACCAAAGTGGTAAGGGTTTATCCTTCAATCACATTTTAATTAGTATTTTTTATGCATGAATTACCATTTAAGGAGATTATTTGATCATTTTGTAATGAAAATGTTTTATTTTATTCTCTTATAATTATTTTTGATATTTTCTTGTAATAATGAAAATTTCTATTCTTTGGAATTTAATTTGATTTAGAATATGTTTTTAAGAAAAAGACAACATTATTTCTCTTTTCTAACAAAAATGATTTTTCTTCCATATCCATATTTTCTTTAAAATATATCATTGATAATTTTTAATTTTATCTAATGATTTATTAATGAAATTTTTATACATTTTTTAATTTTTACAAAATTATTTAAAATCAGTCTTCTTGTGGTTTTTTAAACAATGTAGTTTTTTATTGGTTACCTAAAATGTGAATAGAATATTCCTCTTAAAATATTTGGAAGGGATGAAATATTACCTCCATATTGATATATCTTTTCCTTGAGTATTAATTTATAATATTACAAGGTTATTATTTTAAAGTAAAATTTTTCCCAAATATTTTGAAATTTTAAATATTTTTAATGTGATTTTCAAAGTAAAAAATCTATTTTACATAACAATTTTCATGTATATTTTTTTCATTTCTAATAATAAATGAAAAAACCCTTTATTTTTATTATACTATATAGGGAATATGTTGTAATGGTAATATCCTTATCCTTTCTTGGTATATTTTTTTATTAGTTTAAAGAGAAATGTATAGTAATTTATTTCCTTGATTAATGTTTTTGTCAGTAACATTCTCTTGAAAATTTTGCATTCTTGTGATCATTGGAAATTACATTTCTCTTAAATATTTGTATTATTTTTATCATGTTTATTATTCTTTTCTAAACTATATCCAATTTTTACAATTTACTTTGAAATTTACTTGATTGACTGGGGGAAAATCATTATAAATTAGTATTATTTAATAAATATAAATATTAATTGATAAGGAATATTACTTATTAATTGAATAAATAATTCAATATATAAGAAATGTATTTGTTTCGCGGCAAGGGGACGTGATCAGTTCTCGTGTCTGATTAAAGGGAGTCAGTATTGTTTAATCATTTCTATCGGGCTCCCTATCTTTGTGGCTTCTCTTGGTCTCCAATGGGTTTATTTTCGGAGCCAGAAACACACAATGGTAATTGTATCCAATGATCCATGGACATTCTTTCCAATGGTAGGCTCTCATTGGGTGATATTTCCAACTACACTTAAAAACTTACATTAGTTGAGAGGATGGGAAGTCGGGATCGTCGCACCCTTTTGGGTGGAATTGTTGCCTATTATAAGACTCTCTTATAGATTTAATATGTGTTCATATGTTCAGGAATCTTTGGTTTATCTCCAAGAATAGTATCCATGGATTACCCCTAGGTTTCATTTCACAGGTATACGCAGGGATCCAGAACCATCTACATTCAAGGTTTACCATCCCTCATTGGATTAGCGATTCTGGGGAAGTTTGAGTTTGTTTAGAAAGAATTGGTCTCAAGCCTTATAATTGGGTGATCTAGAGTTTCTTGTCATCCAGGGGGATAGAGAGTGACTTGAGCATCTAGATCAAACCCATAATATGGGCTTCCAACATATCCTCGTGAGAGGAATCATAATCCACATATTTCGGTGCCACTTAATGGGACACATCACCTTTTAAGGTCATGTGACAAGGACCCAACCATAGAGTTTAATGTCATGTGGTAATTAATGTATAGGTGATAGGTGCCTAGTCAAGGTTGGTGTGAGACTTACACCGAATTGGCCTAGAGGACCCGAGGAAAAATGATTTCCTGGGCCTGGTATGATCCTTCTAGGGGAATGATGAAACAGTCTGATAAGGATAGATGGGTATCAGACTTGGATGTTGGGTGTGTGCCTCAGGGAGGTTTCCTACATATCCCTATTGGTTGGTAATCAAAGTGTATGTAGTTATGGAAGTTCAGGGGTTACGTGTGATAGTTTCCTATCAAGGGAATGATTGGCAGCCCATGTTGGCATATGGTTGGGGATCACATGTGTTTGGTGGCCTGAGTTGGGATTGAACCTCGGGAAGGTGTCCTACATACCCTGCTTGGGAGATAGGGATCAAAACCCACATAGTTTTTTCTACCACTATCATTGTACGGACGTCGTGACCATCACAAATCTCTAAGCCCATGTGATTCATGCTCGGTATGAGAAACAAGATAATTTGAAAGATTTTTCAAGCCACACACTTTTTCCTTACTAAGGGGAGATGTAAAATAGGATGGTAGAGGGAGAGGGTCGAGACCGCGAGACTTTCATTCCCCCTGGTATCGAGGAGGGAAATAAGGTAGAAGTTGTGTCGGTAGAGGCCGTGGTACAGCGGTGAAGGGCACAGAGCAATGAACCTTCCCGGATGGAAGGGTAAAGGCTATTTTCATCCTCTGAGGATGGTGTGGAGCTTACTCCAGGAGGGATTCCTTGTTACTCTCTTGAGGGGAGGGGGAATTTCTCACCGCTGTCACTCAATGAATGGAAAAGAAAGCAGGATCCCTCAATCTTGAAGAGTGGAGAGGCACAAAGGGGCTCCCAGGCTTGGACTCTGGACTACCATGGGTATGAAAACCCAAGAATGCTCTGGATATCCATTCAAGGGATAGGGTTAGCCCTTTGTCTCCACCTACCATGGGTATGTGAACTCAAAAGGGCACGCTAATGCGCCTGAAGATTTCAGCATGCCAGTCTGGTGGCTTTGAAAGAGGCCATTGCTTAGTGTCGATGGATAGGATACTGAAGGGATTCTAGAGGATTGGACTGAATTGGAAGGGCCTTATCTGACTTGGGGGATGGAAACACTGAAATACTTGGCAGTCCACATATCCATATGAGAATCGATGCCCTTCACGTAGGTAAGTGTTATGCGAATGGAGAGGACATCTTCATACCAGTGTGGTACGCGAGCTGAGGGGAATCCCGCATACCGGAGTGGTACACAGCTTTGGGCTTGGTCCGCATACCAAATTGGTATGCAACGCTGGAGTCCGCTCGAGCAGCGGTGGATAGGGGCAGTGCTGGTTAGGGCTTCGCCCGTGTAGGAGGATGCTACCTGGTGCATTGGATCGAAGAAGTGGGCATGGGATCCCTAGTTTGTGAGGGTGCATCCGTGTAGGGGTCGTGGTTCACGGTTCACCAATTTTTGGTTTGAGGTTTACCAATTTATTTATGCGTTATTTGGTTCTTAAAAATTTATCCCTGGTCTATACCTATTGCTGTTTTTTGAATCGGAACTTCACCGTACACAATATCCTAAGCTCCCAAAATCATATTCCTTCTCCAAAAGTCGGATTCCTTCCTTCAAAGAGCCAATCTCCAATAATATGATCTTCCAAAAATCCAATCCCTTTCTTCTCCCCCTTCACGTCCTTTTATAGAGGGGGGAAAGGGTTGTATCTATAGTCATGTGGAACCTTTTTCAAAGCCCCATGAAAAAAACCCAACCTACAGATGACTTAGTCAACCTGAGGTTCACGGGGTATATTGAATTCACCTATCCAATGAACCAACTCGGTCACGTGGGTGCTTCACGGTCGCGTAGGGCTCCACCTCCATTATCTGAATGACGTGGGGCATGACAGGGGTCCTATTTGCCTGATTCATGGCTGGGGAAGTTCACGACTGCGGAACGGTCTAGCCTCACTCGCCATCCATTTCCTTCATGCCCACGTGGGAGCTCTGCCTCTATTCCGCAAACCACAGCGTTTTCGGGGGGCGGTCTACCGAACTAGCCGCATACCACTAATGATGAACCAGTACACGGACTAGTTAGGTCCTTTACCATTTCTTCTAAAAATTATTCATATTTCACCCAAATTATTGATGAAGATTGGGTAGATTCTTCCCCTGATTTTAAGGGAGTATCTTCCTTCCCTTTTTCAAATTTTTCAAGACCCTACAAATTCCCCCCATCAGAATGGGGTCCGATCGAAACAAAGAGGTGGATATTCCAATGTAGAGTGGTCCTGAAACTCAGACAGTTTGTGGTAGAGAGATGGAACTAGTGTGGGACCACACCTTTATAAAGGGGTCCATGCGACTTGTCTTTTACCAGATCCTTCATTGAAAATCTCTCTCATTCCCTTCTTTCGTGCACTGCCTCTACGTACGGCTTCTTTTGTGAACTGCTTCATCCGCGAACTAGCTTCAGCTTCTGTGAATTGACCCTCGTCTATGCTTGCCCCCTTCCACAAACTAATTTCCCAATTACGAACTAAACCCTAACAACTTTAAAAATTAAGTCATGGAGGGCCGCGTAGGAAAAACGTTACGTGGTTCAGTTGTCCGCGGACTAGAATTATCCTTAAAACTTTGAAATTTTCATTTCAAACTTCACTTAAGTCCTGAATTATGAGAACCCACATAGGGGCTTGGTACGCAGGCTTCTGGCCATCGCTCCGTAGACCAAGATGTCGCGGACCTCTTCTACGTACCACTGGTTTGTAGAATATGGGCATCGCAAACCAACTTCGGGGTCGGTATATATCATGCGGACATATTTTGAGTCCTATAGCCACTTTTCCATAGCATTCGTCCAACAATTTTCACTAGATTGACTTTTTGTCGGCATTTGGATCTTCCCACGTAGGCTATGATGGGTGAATCATAGGCTACGACTGAATTGAAAAAGACAAGGGCAAACATGGAGACGAATAGTGACAATCACCTTCAAACCCATATAATTCCCTATGATAGCTTTCTAATGGTTTTTCTGACACCATATCTCTTAGCTTACCCATTATCCATATAGTTTACACTTTATGGTTTTGGTCTTCCCACTGACATACCTCTCCTACTACCTAACCCTGACCTCCATTTCATCCATTTAAAGGCATTGCAAGGTCATGACTGCACCAACATTTCCCTAGTAAGAGAAATCGTCGCCACTCTGATTGAGGAGGAAATCTTCATACTGTGAGGATCGGTATGGACTCAGGGAAATCGCGGGTGCCGTGAAGATGTCCCGAGACTAGATTCCCGAGAGTACCCATCCCTTATCAACATATCCCGAGAAAACCCTAGCAGTGGATGGAGCACTAAGTGGGAGTTTTGGGTTGGAGTATGGTTCTCTGATGAGTGGGCATGGGCATTCTGGGTGCATCAAACCTGTCTAGAGTTCCATGATCAGCTGGAGGTAGTGGTCTTGCACCAGGCAGCCTGGGTGTCTTAGTTTTGAATCTTCTCTCCGAGCAAAATTCTTCTGGAGTTATTGAGCTGCTGGTGTTCGAGTACCAACATATTTCACCTACTACATGGAGAGGTGGGGATCAATCTATAGGACATCAACCAACTTGTAGGTCTCCCTATCCTTGGATAAATGTATGATGAGTTTCTCCCAGAAGCTTCCACATGGAATGATACCAATCACGTGTCTTCTTTGACAAGGATTTTGTTGGTTACGGTGGAGGGATTACTGGGTCATCCTCTCAAGGCACGTTCCCTCATCCCGTCCAAAGTGAGGATAAGGTTATTCTTACAGATAAACAGGCCTAGGTCGAAGGCGCGCCACAGTCGAACTCACCCAACCCATTAATCCTTCCAAACTCCAGGTTCATACGGTGCTACCCATGAAGGAAGGTTTTATGTCTCATGGGGATACGAGCTTCGGCCCAACGTTTCACCTGAGCTTAGGCTAGTAGGTTTCTTTTCCATGTATTTAAGTGGATGGATATTCCCATCCTGTGATGCATACAACGGGGTTTAGGCATGCACCTTGACGATGGAATCCATGCTGGCAGAGGGTCGGCCCATTAATATAGCCCTTCCTACTCGTGCCTATCTTTATGAATTGTTCGAACAGATTCAGGAAGGAAGGTCTCTGCACCGTCTCAACGAACTATTCCAATTCCTGTACGGGTGGATAGCGGAACACTTCCTCTGTTATGAGTATCGGCATACAACACGGGTTCCCCATTCTGACATTCACCCGGCTCTTCTCATCATTTTTGTTGTTCACCCCTAGACTCTAATTATGACTGATGCGGTCGGGATATTGAATGATGCCTCTCATTTCTCATTCGCACTGCACCCTACACATTATGGATCATTGAGAGGTGACAGGGGCGGTTCCTTAGAGGAATGCTCATACCTCATCAATCTTCAGGACGGGATTCTCACCACCCATGTAGACTGAGTAGTTATCTGTGAACCATACCTCCCCTACCGGTTCCAGGCAGTTTGGATGCCTTCAACAGACTGTGTTTCTTCTGATCATTCAACTAAGGGAAGAATTCCATCCTGTGTTTCTCCATCAATTTTGGCTTATGATGATGCATGAGGGTGCTGTTAGAGAGATCATCATTCCTAACATGACCCGGCCCACCTTCCTATTGCTGGAGTATGCCCAACTATGGGTTGATTGTTACCCCATGGGGATGTTGAAAGAACTAGTCTGGCGTGTATAGAAACCCTTGACCGTTTCCTATCCCATTACTACCCCAACGACAACACCACACATTTTCCACATCACGAGAGGTGCAACGACCATGTCCTCAACTTCTTTCACTTCAGTAACCAAGATGGATACACCTCCTGATCCCATTCTAATGGTGAAAAGGCACTCAATTTGTCATCAAAAGCATCTGGGATGGGTTTCATCAGTACAACCCATTTTGGTGGGGAGTGATTTATACTACCCCCCTCCCGTGGATATTACCTAGAAGCTTGATGGGGCGGGCACCAGTCAAGCATCGCCAATCATCTCGGAGACTGCAGTTACACTTCCACCTTTGGATATAGTGGCTAGGCCATCTGAAGGAAAAGAGGGCATCCCTCGTTGATTTAATAGCCTTAGGTCCCTCCATACTCCTACAGTGATGCTTCTTGCTTATACACATGTGGAAGAATGGGAGGATCGAAGTTTTAGTGCTGCGAGACACAAGGTAGTTTGAAAAGAGATAGTTATGTTCTCTTGTTGTGGAGACACCCCTAGCCAATTTCGCCGACGAGGGTGAAAATTTTCAGTGGTTATTTGTTTAACTAGGTTCTGGAAGCTATGACTATCAGCACCTTCACTTCCTTATTTACCAAATATTTATTTTCCAAGAATAGCTAACCTCCTGAAAGGACAAGCTTTCCAAGATTAATTCTTCTCATAACCAGGTGGCAACCTTCTGAGATATTTTAGTAGAATTTGATCATCTGATGGTTGAGAAGGTGATGGCCTGTGATTTGGTGGTGGCCCGAGACGAGGATTGGTAGGAGTGTGAATCCCACACAGCTAGGTTGAGGGAGAAACTGGACTCTTCATGCACCAATTATGAAGTTGTCTAGAAGAAGGGGCAGGACCATAATGTTGTCCTGGAGTGGGTGTGTCTGACAGTCAAAGACGAAACGGAGGAAAGTGTTGGAGTTGGTTTCCTAGATCCAACTAATTTTTACTTTATTCATTAATAAATACATTACCACATCTTGATTGTTCTTCTTCATGACAATGCATGTGATAATGTCATAAGGATAGCTATTGCATTAAAAGGTCATAGTGGATCCCTGCTATGATGAGAACCTAGAAGTTTCATAACACTGTTCTTGAATATATGTTCTATGGCCATATGATGTTATTTGAGGGACACAAATTATATAGGCCATTAGAGGTGAGGCCTCATAAAACATTGAGGAACCTTCTCATGGTGTGAGCCCTTAGTAATTTTTAGGAGGATATTATGAGAACGAGACCTGCCAGTAGGAAATCCACATTTCATAGTGTCATTGGATGTTACTATTTGCAACGTGTGTATTGGTCCTTAGACTTTAAGATTATTATTAATGGGTATTACAACTCAAGAACTTATATTTATTGATGAAAATAGTTATGACACACTATTCATAGTGAGGTAGGATATGTTGGGTGTGTCATGAGTGATATTACATTAATAGATAATGCGAGAAAGGATTTATCCCTTCTGTTCCATATAGGAAGTAAATATCGCAGGCCCTTTGATAGAATTGAAATAGCCTAAATAAATCTATGGCCATGGTGAGGAATGGGAAAGTTGAATTCCATAAAGTCAAAGAAAAAATAACCGAGCACATGGGTTGATGGAACTAGCATGCAACCCACTTGATTTGAGATATCGAGACAAAGGGATTATATTACATGGTAAGCATTCGTAAGAGGTGACACGTCATTGCGGCATTAACTTCTTTCTCTATGGGTGCCTTGGATTGTTGCTAGATGCTTACCTTGGACTTTTGGCAGGCTCTACCTAATGCCACTGAGAAAGAGGCCTAGAGAATCACACACTAAGTGTGTCCAAGTATCTCAGTTAAATGTTAATTTAACATGTTAAATAAAGATTATTCCTGGTTGTGGTTTAATAATTATTTAAGGATGCCTAATCGCATTTATTTCGACACTAGTTATTTGAGAGAATATATTGTGGGGGAAATAATATATTTATTAGTGAGTAGTGAAGTGATATTTATTTTAGAAATAAATAGCCATTATTCAAGGTCTAATAAATGTGGTGGAGTAAATAAATAAAAATGGAAAAATAAAAGTACACGTCTTGTATTTTTTAGGTAATTTATGAGAAATAAATATTATTTATTTAATTAAATAATATTAGGTGTAATTACCTGGGCGCATGTTAGGTAATAATAATAGTCAACTGTTATTATTAGACATTGGGTATTACTAAGAATTAAATGAAATGAATAAATTCTTTCAGGTAATTAATTCATTTTATTATTCTATGTAATTAAAAATCCCAATTATATATTTCTCATTAGCCTAGCCATTTTTTAGTGGTTGTGCACAAAAGATTTTAAAAATCTCTCAAGCCAAGAGAGAATTATTTTTCCACTGAGAATGCTCTCAAGCTATAAGAGAGAGATCCACCTCCACCGGATCAAGGTGATCGAAGGTGGACATTGCAAGTGAAGGTTCTTTCATTATAGCACCCAGAGATCCCTTCAGCGACGTCTAGAGATACATGGAGCATGTGTGGATCACTTCTAGAGTAATCCTATACTTGGATTCTATGACACAATGACGAATGACATCGGATCGTGACTGGAAACATCAATGAAGAAATAATTCCATCAAAGTAATTCTTTTTAATTAATTAAATTAATTATAACCAACATATGATGATCCTATTTATGGTTTTGGGACTCCCCTTTTTTTCAGTCTTCATTCTATTCCAAAGATCTGACGTTTTATTATCATGACAGATCTCAGATTGATCATTGTTAATGCTAAAATTAAATTTGGCTACACCCACCAACGTGCTTCCGCTACACCCGGAACCTACAAGTGGTATCAGAGCCAGGTTATATCGTTGGTTATAATTATTTATGTTTTTCGTTGGTGATTTACGTATTTAATAATTTCATTATTTCAATTCAAGTTAATCGTTCTTTAAAATCTAAATCTCGAGATCTGTTCCTCCTCTCATGTTTCTCATTCACCTTACAGAAATAGATTTTTTTTTTAATTTTGATTAAAATAAAATAGAGGATCTCATCCAGAAGTGCCAAACATTCTTGGCCATACAACACCAGAATACACAGCGTGTATTCGGAAGTACACACAGTGTATTCTAGGTTCAATGCATTAGACTGGTCCTCCAAATCAGGCCGTGTGTTGGAGTATTCCTAAGTCATAAATGACACTGTGTATTGACCAGGAATAGGTGGCACACGGTTTCCAAATTACAGATCATGTGGTCCAATAAACATAGTGTTTAGTCCCTTTAGGCTAGGGTTGGACCGTGTACCCCGTACACGACTTACCCAGCTGGAAACTATGTAACGTGAATACTACACGGCGTGTGTCCCACTGAACACACCATGTACTTCAAAAATTTCTAATGTACATCTACACGTCATGTCCCCGGGCATGTACTTCGGATGGATGGGGAACAAAAGTACACGTCGTGTAGTCAGAACTACACACCGTGTACTCATCCAAATTACGCAGATTTATTAAAATTTATTATTATATTATACAAACCCTTAAGACGTGTAACATAGTGCATGCGTAAAGCTGAGGCGAAACATGTGATAGGTGTTTTATATATATGTGTTTAATTTAACATCTGTGTAATGTTCATTTCTACTCATTGGGTAGTTATGAATGGGAATTCACCGGGTTGCCTCCAAGGTACAAGTTACGTAAAAATATAATTTTAAATAAATTTATTTGTTTAAAATAATGATGGATGAGAATCTCAAGGAAATTCAAAAAAAGGTTTAAGATAAAAGGATTGATTAATTAAAGATAATTAATTGATTCGAGAGTGATTTATCTTAAACAAGAACGATTAAAGAATTAAATGCTGGTTTTATTTATGCGTAAATATCGTTGCATGTATGGATGATCATAAGCTAGACCAATACCTTTGTATGTGAATGATTTCTTTTAATTTATTTATTTAAATTAAATTTGTTGGCCTACAAGCCTTATCCTCATTAATATGTAGGGCATGCATGCCCAAGGTTTCTTTTATGTAAAAACCCCTTTTTACCCCTCACCTTCATGTGAGATAAATGCATATCTAATGGATGGAGCTCTAAATCTAGTGGAGGCGGCTCAAGTCAGGATCCAAGGTGAAGCCAATCCAAGGAGATATAAAGGTGGACAGGTGAAAAGCTGTAAACACGAACCCGAAAGGTTCAAGGTGTTTCTCCCCTAGGTCTTAGGTTAGTTTATCAACCGCTAGATAAACTAACCAATAGAACAAGATCATGATCATACCATCTATTTTATTTCTGTGAGTTTCATGGTTTATTTATTGTGGGTGTGTTGTCACAATAACACAATTAATTAATTAAACAAGCATGCAAATATAGAACTAAAATAAGAGCAACTTATGCATAAATATTATCTTAGACATGGTTAATCACTTAAGTATATCCCACTTAATATTAACAAGCATGTAATAAATGATAATAAAATGTAAATTTACATATAAGGATAAAATCCCTCAAAGAAATATTAAGTTGGTATTGCCTTCCATAATCTTGCTTAGAATCAAACCATAGTTCAAAGTGCTTGACCAACCCTAGTTGGGGTTCTTTCAATTATTGGGGAATTCTAAATTCAAGGTATTGGGTTGACTTGACTTGGTTCTCATCAAGGGTTGACTTCCATAGTAGGACTTGGTGTAAGCAAGAGGCAAAGGTTGGGGAAATCCAAAAATAAAAGGATTTCAGGATTAGGGAGTCCACTCAGCAGATCAAGGAGCTGTGAGTTAATGCAGTTGGCATGCCTACCTAAAACCCTTAAAGTTGCTTGACCAATCTTAGTTGGGGTAATGCGATGGGCAATATGGATCCTTGCCACTAGAATATTCAGGTAATAGAATATTCCGAAGTCAATGGTGAGGGATATTGGATTCTGATAAAATAGTGGGAGACTAATAAGTATTAATTTATTTATTTGTCTCAGTTTTATCATAATAAAGTATTAAACCTTTGCTCATATTAAATTGTAGAAGCAACAAGAAAATGACTTCAAACATATCATTTAAAACCATACTCAAGAAGGAAAACCTTCTCACCGGCACCAATTTCCAAGAGTGGTAGAGGTATTTACGCATCATCCTTCACCATGAGAGGAAATTGTATGTGCTGGAAGAGCCTATTCGAGTTACACCTGGAAAAGAGGCAAGTGATGAGGAACTACCTCTCTATATGAAACACATGGATGATGCCACATATATCCATAGTTTCATACTGTCAGCCATGTCTAATGATCTCTTGAAGCAATATGAAAACATGGATGCGTATAGCATGATGTCTCAACTTAAGGATCTCTATCAAGAGAATGTGAGACAGGAGAGATACGAGATCTCCAATGCTTTTTTTACAACTAATCTTAGTGAGTTTATGCTATCTGGGCCTCATATAGTCAAACTCATTGGCTACATTGAATTCCTGGACATCTTAGGGATTAAGTTCCAGGATGAGTTTCATACAGATCTCATCCAATCATCACTTCCCAAGACCTTCTCTAGCTTCATTGTCAACTACAACATAAGAAACAATGAGAAGAGTCTATCAGAAATTCTGACCTTAATTCTCCAAATAGATAAGGACATGGGATGTGAAAAACATGTAGTTATTATGGTGAATAAGAAAAGGAAGGACAAGGCAAAGGGGTAAAAGACTTATAAATGGTCTGAAGCCCCCGAGCATCGTCCCTCCAAGAAGGGGAAGATCCAAATCCAGTGTAAGGAATGGGAGGAGGAATGTTTTTCATGTGGAAAGCAAGGCCATTAGAAGAGGAACTACACCCAGAAGTTTGGGGATGCTAAAGGTGCGATTGTTATCGAGTGTAATCTTTCCATTTCTACATATTGGGTATTAGATACAGCTTGTGGGGATTACATATGTATTCAAATGTAGGAACCAAGTGGATTTAGAAATATTTCTAGAGGAGAGGTGGATTTTCGAGCTGCCAATGGTGTGAGGCTAGCTGCATTAGCCATTGGCGATTACCACCTTTCATTTCCGAATGGGATGATTTTGGTTTAACATAACTATTATTATATTCCTAGTGTTACCAAGAACATAATTTCTGTATCTTTTTTGTATATGGATGGATTTATTTTCCATTTTTGAAATAAGGGATGTCTATTTTATAAGAACAACATATGTTAGGGTATGGAACATTTAAATAATGGTTTGTATATATTAAATTATGAAAACTAAGTATTGGAAATCGATAACAAAACAGACTCACATGACTCATACATCACCAAGTTGTGGCATCACTGTCTCATTCATGTAAACAAGAAGTGTTTGACAAAGCTTTGACAAGATGGCTATTTAGACTATACTGAGATAAAACCACTTGATAGATGCCACACTTGTTTATAGGGTAAAATGACCAAGCCACCTTTTGGTGGATAGGTTGAAAGGTCCACAGAGATTCTAGGATTGGTGCACACGGATGTGTGTGGACCATTTCCAGTATAATCTAGAGGTGGATATTCATACTTCATTACTTTTACTGATGATTTGAGTAGATATGGATATATCTACTTAATGAGGTATAAGTCAGAATATTTAGATAAATTTAAGGAATTCAAGAATTAAGTAGAGAATCAACTTGGTAAGAAGATAAAGAAGCTTCGATCAGATCGAGGTGGAGAATATCTGAACCAGGTGTTCATCGATCTTCTAAGGGAGTCTGGGATTCTATCTTAGCTCACTCCTCCTTATACACCACGGTGTAATGGTGTTAGTAAAAAGAGGAAATGCACCTTGTTGTACATGGTGAGGTCGATGATGAGTCATGCAGATCTTCCATTATCCTTTTGGGGATATGCATTATAGACTGTAGCATACACATTAAACCAAGTACCAACTAAGGTGGAAAATGGAATTCCCTCTGAGTTATGGAATGGAAATAAACTCATTTTTTCACACACATGTGTATGGGTATGTGAGGAATTTGTTAAGGCCTTCTCAGGAAACAAACTAGCACCTTGGGGCACGAAGTGTATATTTATAGGATATCCCAAGGAAACGAAAGGATATTACCTATATAACCCTTTAGATAAGAAAGTGATTATCGCCAAAAAAATCCGTATTTCTTGAGAGGGAGCACATACTCTAAAATGATAGTGGGAGAAAGATTGACTTCGACGAAGTTGATGTTCAAGATACATAGGAGTTGGTATAGGAACAAGTTCCACAGGTCCCCATGGAAGAGGTTCCAGAAACACAAGTACTACGTAGGAGCTCAAGACAGGTAAGGGAACAAGAGATATTTGGTTTCCTAGTCACCGAGGATGGTGAATCATTATTGTTGGACAATGATGAACCTATCTCCTTCAAGGAAGCAATAGAAAGCTTAGAAGCTGCAAGATGGCTAGAATCTATGAATTCTGAGATGGATTTCATGTATCAGAACCAAGTATGGGTTTTGGTTGATGAGCCAGTTGATGTAAAGCCTATTGGATGCAAATGGGTATTCAAGAGAAAACTGGACATGGAAGGTCAAGTTAGCACCTATAAAGGAAGGCTAGTGGCTAAAGGATTCAGACAACATCAAGGAATTGATTATTATGAAACCTTCTCACCAGTTTCCATGTTTAAATCCATAAGAATCATACTTTCCATAGCAGCTTACCATGACTGTGATATTTGGAAAATGGATGTCAAAACAGCATTTCTTAATGGGAACCATCGTGAAAATGTCTATATGACACAACCAGAAGGGTTTGTCACACCAGGTGAAGCCAAACGGTTTTACAAGTTGTAGAAATCCAGGTATGGATTAAATCAAACATCCAAGTTGTGGAACATTCGATTTGATGAAGCCATAATTGAATTTGGTTTCATTAAGAATGAATGTAAGCCATGTGTTTATAAGTAGTTTAATGGGAATGCGATCGTTATCCTAGAAGTATATGTTGATGACATATTGCTTATTGGAAATGTTGTACCAGTCTTACAATTTGTTAAGGATTGATTGAAAAAGTGTTTCTCTATGAAGGACTTAGATGAAGTAACCTATATTCTAGGGATCAAGATCATTCATGATAGATCCAAGAGGCTTCTTGGCCTAAGTTAGGGTACATGGATTGACAGGATACTAAAAATATTTATTATGGAACAATCCAAGAGGGGATTGGTTCCAGTGTCACATGGCCTACATATTTCTAAGAAAATGTGTCCTCAGACACAAAAATAGAATGATAGAATGAGTAATATCCCATAAACTTTGGCTATATGATCCATCATGTTTTCCATGTTATGTACCAGGCTTGATGTTACCAATGCATTGAGCATGGTAGGTAGATATCAAGCATATCCAGGAGAACAGCATTGGACTACTGTTAAGACTATCCTTAAGTATTTGAGAAGAACTAAGGATATGTTCCTACTATATGGAGGAGATGAGGAGCTTGTCATTAGAGGGTATATTGATGTTGGTTTTCAATAGATCAGAACAATATGAAGTTGCAATCTAGATATGTTTTCATTCTCAATAGAGGATCTGTGAGCTAGAAGAGTTCAAAGCAACCAATTTTCACTGATTCTAAAGAAAAGTCCGAATATATAGCGGCTTATTATGCAGCCAAGGAATCCGTCTGGATTCAGAACTTTGTCTAGGAGCTTATTGTGGTTCCTAGAAGTAAAGATCTTGTCATGTTTTATTGTGATAATACTATAGCGGTGGCTCTTACAAAAGAACCAAGGCCACATCAACGGAAAAAGAACATACACCAAAAGTATCACCTCTTGATATATTTCTATCAAAGGGGTAAAGTTGCAGTGATCATAGTGTCCATAGAAGAGAACATAGTAGACCCCATGACTAAAGTCCTATCTCAGCAGAAGAATGAATTTCATGTAAGAGCTAGCGGGTTAAAGGTTGTTAGCAGTTGGATCTAGTCCAAGTGGGAGTCTGTTGGAGTTGGTGGCCTATAACCAACTACTTTGTACTTTATTCATTAATAAATACCTTATCACATCTTGATTGTTCTTCTGTGTGAAAATGCATGTGATAATGTCCTAAGGATAGTTGTTTCATTAACGGGTCATAGCGGATCCCTGCTATGATGAGAACCCGAAATTTCTATAACACTGTTATTGAATATATGTTCTATAGCCGAATGATGTTATCTGAGGGACACAAATAATACAGGCCATTATGGGTGAGGAATCATAAAACTTTGAGGCATCTTCTCAGGGTGTGTGCCCTTGGTAATATCTAGGAGGATATTATGAGAATGAGACACACCAGAAGGAAATCCACATTTCATAGTGTTATTGGATGTTCTTATCTGTGGACGTGTGTATTGGTCCTTAGACTTTAAGATTATTATTAATGGGTATTACAACTCATGCACTTAGATGTATTAATGAAAATTGTGACGACACATTGTTCGCAGCGAGGTAGGATACATTGGGTGCGTCATGAGTGATACTACATTAATAGATAATGTGAGAAAGGATTTTCCCCTTTTGTTCCATAACGGAAGTAGATATCTCAGTCCCTTTGATGGAATTGATATAGCCTAAATAAATCCATGGCCATGGTGAGGAATGTGCAAGTTCAATTCCGAAAATTCAAAGAAAGAATAAGCGATCACATGGATTGATGGCACTAGCATGCAACCCGCTTAATTCAAGATATCGAGACAAAGGGATTATATTACATGGTAAGCATTCGTAGGAGGTGACACGCAATTGCGGCGTTAACTTATTTCTCTATGGGTGCCTTGGCGTGTTGCAAGATGATAACCTTGGACTTTAGGCAGGCTTCGCCTAATGCCACTGAGAAAGAGTCCTAGAGGGTCACACACTAAGTGTGTCCAAGTATCTCAGTTAAATGTTAATTTAACAGGTTAAATAAATATTATTCCCAATTGTGGTTTAATAATTATTTAAGGATGCATGATCACATTTATTTTGACACTAGTTATTCGATAGAATATATTTTGGAAAAAAATATATTTATTAGCAAGTAATGCAATGATATTTATTTTAGAAATAAATAAACATTATTCAAGGTCTAATAAATGTTGTGGAGGAAATAACGAAAAATAGAAAAATAAAAGTACATGTTGTGTATATTAAATATACACGTCGTGTATTTTTTTTTGAATTTATGAGAAATAAATATTATATTTTTTAATTAAATAATATTAGGTGTAATTATCTGGGCACATGTCAGGTAATAATAATAGTCAATTATTATTATTAGACATGGGGTATTACTAAGAATTAAATGAAATGAATAAATTCTTTTGGGTAATTAATTATTTTTATTATTCTATCTAATTAAAAATCCCAATTATATATTTCTCATTAGCCTATAAATTTTTTGGCAGTTGTGCACAATGTATTTGGAGAATCTCTCAAGCCAAGAGAGAATTCATTTTCCACCGAGAACTCTCTCAAGCTACGAGAGAGAGAGAGATCCACCTTCACCAGATCAAGGCGATCGAAGGCGTACATCTCAAGCGAAGGCTCTTCCACACTAGCACCTGGAGATTCCTTTGGTTATGTCTAGAGATATGTGGATCACATGTGGATCACCACTAGAGGAATCATACACTTGGATTCTATGACGCAATGATGAATCACATCGGATCGTGACCAGAAACATCAACAAAGAAATAATTCTATCAAGGTAATTATTTTCAATTAATTAAATTAATTATAACCAATATCTGATGATCTTGTTTATGGTTCCAAGACTCCCCTCTTTCTTTTTCATTCTTTGTTCTATTCCAAAGATCCAGCATTTTATTATTGTGATGGATCTCATATTTATCATTGTTAACGCTAAAATTAATGTTGGATACACCCACCAACGTGCTTCCGTTATTCTCGGAACCTACAGAAAGAAATTATTTGGAACAGACCATTGATGGCCCTCATCAATCACTCACTATCCTTTTGGAAAGAGAGAACTTGGCCTTATTGTAGTTCTTTCCCAAGTTACAGCATGTACTCTCCCTTATCCTTCATTTTTTTTACTCTGTAGAGGCTCCAAATTGGGGATGTTCCTCCATTTTTGCTGATCCTGAAGAAAAAAATCAGGATTTTAAATATATCTTCTCCATCTATTCCTGTCAGCATTATTTCTATCATGTGTTAATTTTTAAACCATGACTTGAAATCATGAAAATAAAATAACGGAATCGAGCTCTAATTTTTTCCTGATCCAAGGGACTCAGCGAGCATAGTTTTATTGTTTCTAGGGTTTTATAGGAAAATCCTACAAACTTTGTGTCTCTTCTGATGACACCCTTATTTTTTCCTAGTCCCATTTAGTGTGGACCTAGTGGGTATAGCCCGGCTTTTTCATAGGCCTCACTTTGTCTATTTTCGATATAACAGGCTTTATGCCTCTTGAGTTTTTATTGCTCAATGTTTTACCGAGGCCACACAAGGTGTATGCCTGGAGATCTGACACTCGGCTTTTTCCAAAGAAGCCCTTTGTGTGTTTTCATCTTGGTGAGTTTCATACCTGTTTTTATGAGTAGTTTTGCAACACCCCAAGCTTTCACGATACGCTTCTCTTTCAAAAATGCAATAGCTTGCATTGTACGCAAGTTCGAGATTCTAACACACCGCGACCAATCAAGATAGCCATTATGAATAGTAATACACACTTTTTGAAATTATATACATTTTATATTTCAAAATTGACTTCATTTTTGGATTCGGAATATCTAAATTATCCTATGTTGAATTTTTGGTATTTTTCTGAGAACTTTCAATTTTTTATGAATAGTGAAAAATACTTAAAAACAACTTTTATAATTAAAATAATTTATAGTGATAAATTATACTATTGAGTGGTTTTAAAGTATAATTAGAATATATTTTTACCATTTTATCCAATGGTGGTCATTAGAATTAATTTAACATTGAAATTGGACATGAACAATTGTCAATCTTTTGATATATATTGTTTCTTAAAAACATGTTATTTGTTGTGACAGCGGGAATTAATTATAAAATTAATTAATCAAACTTATATGTTTGGAATTTTGTAAAATAGACATCATTTTTGAATTCAGAATATCAATTATAGCTTAGGGTGAAATTTTGGCATCGTTCTGAAAAACTTCAATTTTTGATGAATAGTGAAACCACTGAGTGGTAGTTAAAAAGCTGATTTTTCGTTTAAATGAAACATTATCACTTCTGAGATTTGATTTTCAAAAATAAGACATACATGGTTGTCATTAGGAATTAAAATGTGGTTCAATGGGATTAAAATAATTTTTTGGTGAATAGTTACTTTTAAGTTTAATTAATCGCGATTAAAGGTAATTAGTGAAATTTAAGGTAAAAATGATATTATAAAAATATGAAAATACATTTACACTTGTCCTACCCCTATTGGATGAGTCATGGACGACCAAGAAATTCCATGGGTCAACTTGGGGACCCCATGGATCCACTTTGGTAGGAAAATGACATTAAAAACTTTTTATTTAATGTTAAAATAAAAATGTCACAAACATGAGTTCTTTTACTAAAACAATTTTTAAATGGGGTTATACAAGTCTTATTTTCGACAATAAATATTCATTAGAAATCTAAAAATATTTCCTACATCATGATATTTTTTTATAATTTTTATACATTAAATAAAATAAAATATTTATGACACAATGATGATGCAGCGATTACCTCATTAATTAACGATTTAAATAAAATGAAACGATAATGTAAAATCTAAGGCTTCAACTTGTCAAAAACCTATTGGATGAGTAGATTTTGAACCCTTATCACCTTAGACTATAAATATATCATTTTGGGACCTTTAGAATCCGAAAATCATTTCATAATAAAGTAACATTTCAATCTTTCCAAGAGTGCCCCTTCTCTCCTCTTATAAAAGGCCCCCACCTCTACCACCTTATTCACACCTTCAAGCCATTTTGCTCAGCCAAACTCGGACCAAATACTCTTCCAACATCCCTATATTACTCCTAGAGTCCTCACTTTGGGCAGAACTCTTCCCAAGGAAGCCTTTGGCTCAAATCAAAAAGAGTTACCCGGTTTTAAGGTAATGTCTTCTCTTATGTTATTTTGTTTTATTTTGATTCTCCAACCCCATAAACTCTTTTTATTAATTTCTTTTGTAACAAAAAAAGTATCATCAATATAAAAGTATGTTGTTATAAGAAGTATTCTAGCTACACTTACACAAACCTACATCTAATGGTTAAAGAAGATACTGTTTCTGTGGATGGAGAATTTCTGCCTCACGAAATGATGATTGTTCAACACTCATATAACACCTTCAAAGGTGGCCATTAAGATGTCACTATATTTATATATTATATATAATATTTTTATGTTTTACTTAAGCTTATGTATTTTTCATTTATTACATACCTCTATGGTTTCCATTATGGGTAAACGCGATATTTTCATTTTAGGAAGTGCGGACTACCGCCCCCTCAAAGTGATTTGAATCGTTAATGCCATATGTGGGATGTATAAAGGATGGAGTAAATGGTATTATACATTATATTATACTTGAATTATAATATACCTTTATATAATTATGATTTCATTCCATTAAATATGAAATAGAAATGAAAGTAGCATTCATGCGTACGTATGGCTTACCGTCTCCATGAACGGTGCATTTCATTTCTTACCTCTAAATGTTACGTAATATTATGAATTAATGTATATACTGGATATATATGATGTATATGATATCTAAATCATGAATATAATTATGGATATAATAGATATTTTACCACATGAACAACTTGTAATTTTAAGAAGTCTATTTTTGACTCAAGTGCCAAAGATCGACGAAATGACCGTTATTAACATAAATAATTACATAATGTTAATAACATGGTAATAAGTTATATAAAAGGAATAATAAACTTGAAAATGGTTCTTAAGAAATTATAAATTAACTCTAGTTTATTATTCAGGAGGTTAAATAACGGTCGAGTCAAGTCGGACACGAGGTAAGGGAACTTCTTAACCCAATTTTCATTCTTTTGATTAATCTCCTACTTTCAAATTATGTCATGATATTATTATGTACTATCTTGTATTTGTAATTTCTTTATGTGTACTTATAGTGAATACACATAATAGATCTATTTTATTTAAAAAAAATGATCTTTGTAAGGAACTTCGTCTCAATCTCCATTCATTGAGGCATATTTTGTTTTATACACAAATTTCTTCTATACGGTGTATAAACACCTTTGACTTTTACGTTTATTCAAAAGGAATCTTTTTATACAATGCGTTTTACTAAACGACAAAAAGGAATGTTTTTCTTATCATACTTATGCGGCGACAACGACTTCTCTGCCACCGTGACCATTATTTGAGTTTCGGTTTCCT
Organism: Viscum album; assembly: GCA_963277665.1. Lineage (NCBI taxonomy): Eukaryota > Viridiplantae > Streptophyta > Magnoliopsida > Santalales > Viscaceae > Viscum > Viscum album. The sequence goes on along the minus strand of OY728158.1, from coordinate 1,189,824,771 downwards.
CTACAAGCCATAACTTTTTTTAAATGAAAAATAAAAACAATGTTTTAATTTTCCTTTATTTTGGTATTGAAAATGGTTTTGAAAGTGTTTTTATTATATCAATGTGTTGTATTGATATCTTGTGATTGAAATGTGGAAATTTTATGTTTCCTTTATGCATGTTTTATGTGATACGATTATGTTATGGTTTATGATATGTTTAAACCTATTCATATGAGGAATGCATTGGACTTAATAAGTGACGGGTGGAGCCCGCTATATCTCCTAGATGCATTGGTAGGTCTCATGAGAAAAACTAGTGTCTTGGCACGAGGCCTTGACAAAATCTTATTTGTGGTCTTGGCACGAGGCCTTGGCTACGTGGTTATGATAGTCTCACATTATGCATTCCATCATTATGAAAGTGGTTATTGATATTTCATGTGAATATTCAACCAGTAGAATATCCATGTGAATAAGTAAATGGAATAATTTCATTTTATTTTTGCCATATTATGTTGAAGTTCATGTTTAAAAGGCTTTTTTTTAGTTATACATTGCCTTAAATGTTTATGTTTATTTATGAAAGCTTCCACTATATTGTAATCCTTACTGATCATCTGAGCTCACCCCTTTCAATGTTTTAATATTTTCCAGGATGTGAAGAAGTAATTTATGAATGACCTGTAGGGATAGTCATAAGAGGATATGAGTGTGGACTATGGAGACATTTGTTATTTTAGTTTTTCACTTTATGATGTAATGTAACATTTATGAATGTATCTAGTGTTTCCAAGGCTACTAAACTAATCGGTCTTTCGAGACTTGATCTTTTGTGATCATGACAATGTTACGCAATAATGCACCAACTCTGGTTAACTGGGGTCTGGGCGTTAAAGTTGGTATCAGAGGTAGTTTAGTACTAACCTTGGAAGCTAGATTTAGATAAACTCTGATTAGATCACATAGCCCGAAGATAGACTTTGAGGATTAGTATAGAAGAACATCCTAGAATTTTGGTATTATAGAGATTTTATGAGTTTTCCAAGAAATAAATCCCTGTCTGGATACGAGCAGGTAGAGGCGGCTCTGGCACAGATGTACCTAGGGGTAAAACCCAAAAACACTGCTTTGAGCTAGACTCGAATGGGAACTGGTGCACAACAATGGGCCTTGCTGCACTCTTGGTCACGACACTCCCGGGGGATATGCTTAGGATAATTCTCATCTTTTTTACAAACCATTATGAAGGTTTTATGAGTATATACTTCCTCAATGAAAAAATTTCTTTTTATGATTATGGATTGTATCCATAAATAGTTCAATTTATGTTAAGTGTTTTACAAGTATGGAATTATGTATTTTAATTCATTAACTAATCTAGTTTATGCCATTGTTTAGAAATGGAACCTAGTGGGAGGAATGGAAACCGTATAAATGCATGCACTCCATGTAGGGATTGCCCTCCTGCTCAAGATAATTATTGTGGAGCTGGAGATACAACTGGGGCTGATCAACTTATCACCATACTGGGACAACTCACTCAGGTTATGAATAATAACCTTACTCGTATGGAGTACCCTGATCCGCAACATGGAGGATCAATGTTAGACCACATCATGAGGCACCAAACGCCAACATTTAATGGGGGTAAAAATCCATTAGTAGCCGATCAATGGATAAACTCCTTAGAGAAAATATTCCATGCCTTGGGCAGTAGCGAAAGGGAGAAGGTTGTCATGGCAGTTTACCAGCTCACTGGAGATGCCGATCAATGGTGGTCGCTGATTCAAATGACAAAGGAAGATGAAGAAGTATCAAGTATGTAATGGAGGGAGTTTAAGGAAATCTTCTTAGAAAAATAATTTCCCCGTGACCATCGAGCAGATATGGAAAGGCAATTTCTGAGTCTGAGGAAAAAGGAGGATGAGAATGTCGCAAAGTATGAGGCCAACTTTACAAGGTTAGCAAGACATGCTGCAGATTATATATGTAACCCAAGAAGTAAGATTGATCGTTTCTTTGATGGGTTAAAATCGTTTCTCCGTCGAGCTTTAGTATCACAATCTTTCTCAACGTATGAAGATATAGTCTCATGTTCTATCAAGACAGAAAAGGAATTTTCTAAGTCTTATGACAACAAAGTAAATAAAGAGAAGAAGAGAACAGTGGAACAAGAGACAGATAAAGGGAAAAGGGGAAAGAAGGATTTTCCATTATGTGATAATTTTGGGAAGAATCACCCTGGTACTTGCCTAAAAGGAATGGGAGTTTTTTATAAATGTGGAGAAAAAGGTCACCAGGCTCGTGATTGCAAGGGAAAGAAAGAGGCTATCAATGTTTAATGCTACAATTTTAGGGAAATGGGGCATTATGCAAATGAATTTCCTAAGCGTCAGGGAAACTTACCTCAGAAAAGGCCAAGGGATCAAGGCCAATATTATGATGTTACTACAGATAAAGTTGAATAATTATTTTATTTGTGTTTTTGGACTCAAGAACTAGATTATGGTTATAAGAATAATGTGATATATATAAGGATTGTACTGAAGTACTTGTTGTTTTCATTAAGGTTTTAATATGATGAAAGTAATCATATTTTCAGTATGTGACAATAAGAGAAACCTTACTTTGTTTGGGGAATCTGATGTTACAATTGATTTCGGAATTTAGAAACCTTTTAGAGAAAGTCTGGACAGAGGTATTTTGGATAACTATAAAGGTTGGAATGGATTAAGTTGAACCTTAGATAGTATTGTTTAAGGTTAAAACATATCTGAGGATTATTTTTGGAATATTATAATACTATAGTTTTAGGAAAAGGACAACCTGCAGGTTGGGGGATAACCCGTCATGTCGGACAAAGCTGTAGGAATTGAACCCACAACCATAGTGCAACAGGCCTTTATTACCTACCACTAGCCTATAGGAAGTCCCTGGTTATTACAAAATAGTTTTCCTAATCTAAATGGTATGTGCTAATATTTTGAACCTTGTAAGATTAGGATAAATATAATATTTTTGAGTTCTATTAACTTTTTGAGTGAAAGATGAGTTTGTGGTAGAAATTAGTTGAAGGTTGAAACTCTACTTGTCAAGCATAAATATATATATACCTATCTCTTATTCTATGAATAAATTAATTCTTAAACTTTAGTAAAGGGATATTAAAACAAAAAATATGTTATCCTAATACCTTATGTCTTGTTGAACTGATAATATTTTAAATCAATATAGATTGAAGGCTTTGAGGCCCTCAATTTTACACTTGTTTGTGATTGATGACCTCAATCACTCCCTACAAATTTTTACGTTTTTCCTCTAATTATATGTCTCTAATTTCCACCAATGTTATCCTTATCGAGATCATAATTTGGTGGTGACTTTTTCATTTCCCTTTCCCTCTTATTAAGGCTAAATTTTATTAACCTTATTTCTGATGTGGGTTTTCCACAAAGGTATTTTCTATTTTCAACCTTTTATTTTCAAAGAAAAATTTCAAATTGTGAGGACGCAATTTATTTAAGGAGGGTATAATGTAACACCCCGATCTTTCACGATACGCTTCTCTTTCAATAATGCAATAGCTTGCATTGTACGCAAGTTCGAGATTCTAACACACCGCGACCAATCAAGATAGCCATTATGAATAGTAATACCCACTTTTTGAAATTATATACATTTTATATTTCAAAATGGACTTCATTTTTTGATTCGGAATATCGAAATTATCCTATGTTTAATTTTTAGTATTTTTCTGAGAACTTCCAATTTTTTATTAATAGTGAAAAATAATTAAAAAAACTTTTTTAATCAAAATAATTTATAGTGATAAATTATACTATTGAGTGGTTTTAAAGTATAATTATAATATATTTTACCATTTTATCCAATCGTGGTCATTAGAATTAATTTAACATTGAAATTGGACATGAACAATTGTCAATCTTTTGATATATATTGTTTCTTAAAAACACGCTATTTGTTGTGACAGTGGGAATTAATTATAAAATTAATTAATGAAACTTATATGTTTGTAATTTTGTAAAATATACATCATTTTTGAATTCGGAATATCAATTATATCTTAGGGTGGAATTTTGGCATCGTTCTGAAAAAACATCATTTTTTGATGAATAGTGAAACCACTAAGTGGTAGTTAAAAAACTGATTTTTCGTTTAAATGAAACATTACCACTTCTGTGATTTGATTTTCAAAAATCCAACATACATGGTTGTCATTAGGAAGTAAAATGTGGTTCAATGGGATTAAAATAATTTTTTTGTGAATAGTAACTTTTAAGTTTAATTAATCGCGATTAAAGGTAATTAGTGAAATTTAAGGTAAAAATGATATTATAAAAATATGAAAATACCTTTACACTTGTCCTATCCCTATTTTATGAGTCATGGCCGACCAAGAAAATCCATGGGTCAACTTGGGGACCCCATGGAGCCACTTTGGTAGGAAAATGACATTAAAAACTTTTTATTTAATGTTAAAATAAAAATGTCACAAACATGAGTTCTTTTACTAAAACAATTTTTATATGGGGTTATACAAGTCATATTTTCGACTATAAATATTAATTATAAATCTAAAAATATTTCCTACATCATGATATTTTTTTATAATTTTTAGACATTAAATAAATTAAAATATTTATGACACAATGATGATGCAGCAATTACCTCATTAATTAACGATTTAAATAAAATGAAAAGATAATGTAAAATATAAGGCTTCCACTTGTCAAAAACCTATTGGATGAGTATATTTCAAACCCTTATCACCTTATCCTAGAAATATATCATTTTGGGACCTTTAGAATCCTAAAATCATTTCATAATAAAGTAACATTTCAATCATTCCAAGAGTGCCCCTTCTCTCCTCTTATAAAAGGCCCCAACCTCTACCACCTTATTCACACCTTCAAGACATTTGGATCAGCCAACCTCTGCCCAAATACTCTCCCAACATCTCTCTATTACTCCTAGAATCATCACTTTGGGCAGATCTCTTCGCAAGGAAGCCTTTGTCTCAAATCAAAAAGAGTTACCCGGTTTTAAGGTAATGTCTTCTCTTATGTTATTTTGTTTTATTTTGATTCTCCAACCCCCTAAACTCTTTTTATTAATTTCTTTTGTAACAAAAACAGTATAATAAATATACTAGGATGTTTTTATAAGAAGTATTAGAGCTACACTAACACACACCTACATCTAATGGTTAAAGAACATACTGTTTCTGTGGATGGAGAATTTCTGCCTCACGAAACGTTGATTGTTCAACACTCATATAACACCTTAAAAGGTGGCCATTAAGATGTCACTATATTTATATATGTTATATAATATGTTTATGTTTTACTTAATCTTCTATATTTTTCATTTATTGCATACCTTTATGGTTTCCATTATGGGTAAACACGATATTTTCATTTTAGGAAGTGCGGACTACCGCCCCCTCAAAGTGATTTGAATCGTTAATGCCATATGTGGGATGTATAAAGGATGGATTAAATGGTATTATACATTATATTATACTGGAATTATAATATACCTTTATATAATTATGATTTCATTCCATTAAATATGAAATAGAAATGAAAGTAGCGTCCATGCGTACGTACGGCTTACCGTCTCCATGAACGGTGCATTTCATTTCTTACCTCTAAATGTTATGTAATATTATGAATGAATGTATAAACTGGATATATATTATGTATATGATATCTACATAATGAATATAATTATGTATATAATGGATATTTTACCACATGAACAACTTTTAATTTTAAGAAGTTTATTTTTGACTCAAGTACCAAAGATCGACGAAATGACCGTTATTAACATAAATAATTACATAATGTTCATAACATGGTAATAAGTGATATAAAAGGAATAATAAACTTTAAAAAGGTTCTTAAGCAATTATAAATTAACTCTAGTTTATTATTCATGAGGTTAAAGAACGGTCGAGTCAAGTCGGACATGAGCGAAGGGAACTTCTTAACCCAATTTCTGTTCTTTCGGTTAATCTCCTACTTTCAAATTATGTCATGATATTATTATGTCCTATCATTTATTTGTACTTTATTTATGTGTACTTATATTGAATACATATAATAGATCTATTTTATTTAAAAAAATGATCTTTGTAAGGGACTTCGTCTCAATCTCCATTCATTGAGGCATATTTTGTTTTATACACAAATTTCTTCTATACGGTGTATAAACCCCTTTGACTTTTACATTTAATCAAAAGGATTCTTTTTATACGATGTGTTTTACTAAACGACAAAAAGGAATGTTTTTCTTGTCATACGTATACGGCTACAACGACTTCTCTGCCACCGTGACCATTATTTGAGTTTCGGTTTCCTCTACAAGCCATAACTTTTTTAAAATGAAAAATAAATACAATGTTTTAATTTTCCTTTATTTTGGTATTGAAAATGGTTTTGAAAGTGTTTTTATTGTATCAATGTGTTGTATTGATATCATGTGATTGAAATGTGGAAATATTATGTTTCCTTTATGCATGTTTTATGTGATACGATTATGTTATGGTTTATGATATGTTTAAACCTATTCATATGAGGAATGCATTGGACTTAATAAGTGACGGGTGGAGTTTTCTATAGATCCTCGATGCATCGACAAGTCTCATGAGACAAACTAGTGTCTTGGCACGAGGCCTTGACAAAATCTTATTTGTGGTCTTGGCACGAGGCCTTGGCTACGTGGTTATGATAGTCTGGCATTATGCATTCCATCATTATGAAAGTGGTTATTGATATTTCATGTGAATATTCGACCAGTAGAATATCCATGTGAATAAGTAAATGGAATTATTTCATTTTATTTTTGCCATATTATGTTTAAGTTCATGTTTAAAAGGATTTGGTTTAGTTATACATTGCCTTAAATGTTTATGTTTATTTATGAAAGCTTCCCCTATATTGTAATCCTTACTGAGCATCTGAGCTCACCCCTTTCAATGTTTTAATATTTTCCAGGATGTGAAGAAGTATTTTATGAATGACCTGCAGGGATAGTCAGAAGAGGATATGAGTGTGGACTATGGAGACATTTGTTATTGTAGTTTTTCACTTTATGATGTAATGTAACATTTATGAATGTATCTAGTGTTTCCAAGGCTACTAAACTAATCTGTCTTTCGAGACTTGATCTTTTGTGATCATGCCAATGTTACGCAATAATGCACTAACTCTGGGTAACTGGGGTCAGGGCGTTACAAGTTTAAAGTCTTACAAACAAGACTATAATTAATGATATTTTAAGTTGAACATTTTTGACCAAATATTGTGGGGAGAGGGCCCCAATGAGGTTTTTACTGATTGTGGATTCCTTAATACCTTTCAGACGTACATAGGGGAATTTTTTCACTCATGTTTGAATAGCATGCAGGGCTTTCCATGGGGAATAGGATCCATATGGGTGTACAGAGGTAGGAAAATCATATCCTAAGTAATGCATTCCTTTGGTAGATAGGCCATTGGAATCATTATGTAGAGCCTCTGAGGGTATGGTTTTCATAGTCATACAAAGGTTTCTTTAAGTCAATGACTGTCTGTTTCAGATGTCTGGGTAACTTCATGAAAGTTCAGATTATGAAGACCACCAGGGGTGGCTCAAAGAAGGTTATGGAAACCCCCAGGGGTGACTTAAAAGGGACATTGTGTCTGAAGGGTTTTGGGACATTCATATCAACCATGGATATGGATAGGAGGCCACTCCTACACATACTTGGTTGTCGTGAAGTTGGGTTGGAGCTTGACACAGTTTAAAGTCATGCAGTTGGGACATTCTTTCAAAATGGAATGGCTTTACCTAGTTCTCAAGAATTTATCCATAAATTTCCCACTATACTCAGACGTGATTGTGGAAAGGTTTTTTAACTTTAGCTCAAAGAGTTTATGAATCTTGAGATGGATATGAGGGCTTAGAGGCTAGAAGGCGTTTAGAAAGAAGCATTTCCTAAGGAAGACTTGCCTTTGGCAGATGGACCATGGGAAACAATATGTAGATCCGATGGGGGCATGGTATTCATAGTCATGAAAAGGTGTCCTTAGGTCAATGTTTGTATTCTCCTGATAGTTTGGAAGCTCTAGGGAAGTTGGGATTCAAGACCACCCAGGGTGGTTTATGAGAGTTTTATTATTTCTAGTTACAAATTATGATTCATGAGGAGGGGGTGTATAGACATGGGAGAGGCATTTTGGGTTAAGATATACCGGTAATGGGTGAATTAATCCCTCTCACGTAGGTGTGATATGATGATCCATGAAGGTATGACTTGTGAACTGAGGAAGAGAGGGAAGCCTCCTTTCTTGACTGAACCCATGAAGAGTTCTTTCAAGACAATGCAGTTTAACGTCATCCGGAAACGATAGTCTCCATGTAGTATAACATCATGTGGTAAGGATGAGAGGAATTTTTATATATATAAATGCTCATAACTAGGGAAATTTTTAAATTTCAAGGTACTTGGAATTTTCAGTTTATTGTCGTGCGGTGAGGACGCGCTCCGTGTAGTTTATCGTCATGCGATAAGGACGCTCTCTGAGCAGATTATCGTCATGCAGTAATGATGTTGTTGTAAAGGTCACTCTTGATTAGAATGTAATCAGGTTTAAATACCTTGACATGTCCAAGACATGGGAAAAATGCAGATAGTGTAAACTGTGATTTCGGGGCCTCTTGGATCAAGAGAAATGATATGGGGGCTCTAGGGCCGTTGATCGTATGAGGGTAGGAAGAGTGTCGCCTGAGGATGACTTGCCTTTGGTAGACGGTCCAGGGTTGATCAATATGTAGAGCCGTTGAAAGAATGGAATTAATATTCATGTAAAGGTGTCTGCAGGTCGATGAACTTACATTTCTGATGGCCTTAGAGGTTTATGAGGATCCATGATTATATGGGTCACAGAGTCTGATGTACGGAAAGGGTATGTCCGATCATGTTGGAAATTTTAGGTCGCAGTTGTCTTTGAATCTCAGGAAGTTCCCTACACTGATTTACCTTGCGCGTGGGTTAGACTTTTATTCAATGTAGTTTAAAGTCATGCGGTAAGGAAGATCTGCTCTTAGTTTAATGGTTGTAGAGTCTGGGCCACTACTGTGTCACGACCCGTCCTCGGGGCCCGTGCCGTGACTACCCTAAGCCTACCTTCCATAGGCCAGGGGCTGGCGACTAGAACCAAGGCGTAAATCCAGAAAAAAAAGGGGAAGGCATTGCCTTTGAAAAGTAAACAAGCACCACAGAGTAAGCAAGCGGAAAAGTAAACACTAAGTAAAAACTGTACAAGCTGTGCTGAAAGTAAAAGGGGCCGGAAATACAAGCCCAACTGTAAAGTAAAACTGAAAGGAAAAACAGCAGCTGAAAAGAAAAGCCGCAGCGTCGAGCCGTCCTCTGGAAGTCCCACCTGAAGGGTGGGTACAGATAGCCTCCACAACTCCTCGGTCCAGCCGTCCGCTCCGAGTGCGTCCCACCCAGTGGTCCACCTTCGGGTACCGTCCTGTTCCGCACGCCTCCACCACGATCAGCATTGTCCGTCGTCTACAACCAGCACAACGAAGTGCGGGCATAGCCCGTGTAGGGGTGAGTATAAGCTACTCAGTAGGGACCCCGAGACCCCCGAAGGTCTCCCGAAATCCACAAAGGATAATCCACAAGGAAAGATACAATCACGAAGTAACAACCGACACTGCTTAGGTATATGCCCATACATATACCTAAGTCATCAATACCCGTTCGGCTCCAAAGTCCGAGCCCAAGCACAACCCAGTCCACACAGGAAAGCAAAACGTAAACCCACACAGGATAGCACAACACAATCCACAAAGGAGAGTAAACAGTAAATCCACACAAGATAGCTCAACACAATCCACAAAGGAGAGTAAACAGTAAATCCACACAGGATAGCTCTACACAATCCACAAAGGAGAGTAACACAAGATTCAGTTCACACAGGATACTTCTTCAGATAACGATAAAGATGATCACTGATCCATCTAAGTCGTCGGACCCACAAAGGATCGATAGGTAACTAACCCCCGCAATGACCCACACAGGATCGGGCCCACACAGGACCTGTAGGTGCTGGCTCACACAGAACCGTTGAGCGTTGACCCACACAGGATCAGACCCACACAGGATCGGGCCCACACAGGACCTGTAGCACTGATCCACGTAGGATCTCTGAGTGCAGTAGTCGTCGCAGTCCACTGAGGATCTCTGCCCAGTCGTCGCCGCAGTCCACTGAGGATCTCTGCACAGTCGTCGCTGTCGAAGTAGCAGTCGCAGCCAGCTCTAGGGTTCCCGCACACAGTAAGCTCGTTCGGGAGGGTCCGCTCTACGAGCTGAGAGGCTGATACATCAACTGACACAAAGTCCGAAGTTGATGTATCCAAAAGTTCCGTATCGTCAACAGGAACTCAATGTCACAGACGGCGCGTCAATCGGACGTCCGGTCTGAGAGTTATTGGATTTTTCGTCCCAGGGGCCCGGTTCATTTTTAAGGAAAAACAAACCCGACCGTACTCCACCTGCATCCAAACCTCGGGCGGAGTGAGCCAAAAGATCCGTCTCACTTAGAGGAATTCAACAAAGCTGACGGCACGTCAATCGGACGTCTGTAGCTCAAGATATGAGCGTTTCTGCTCCGAGGGCCCGGTTGGTTTCGTGTACGAACCAACCCGGCCGAACCCAAAGTATTCCAAAACCTTGAGTGCGATATACCGAAACGACCGTCTCGATCCAAGGATCGCGTTTCCGCTGATGGCGAGTCGTTTGGAGGCCCGTATCTCAATTTATGGGCATTTGACCGAAAAAGGTCCGAAGATGGGGGTCCGGGCCCGGGCCGACCCGGCCCGACCCCCCCCCCCCCCTGGGTCGGCTGAACCGGGTCGACCCGACCCGGTCCGACCCGGTCTGGTCCGGCCAGGGCGCGGCCCGGCCGGTCCGACCGGCCTGGCTCGGTTCGGCCGAGCGGCCGAGTGGCCGAGCGCCGCGGGGCGCTGCCCTCGCGGTCTGGAGGAAGTCGCGGCCCCGCGTGGGCCGCGCTGGAGAACCGCGGATGCGGCTTCTGCCGCATCCCATGCGGGCGAGCTGGAACCGCGCGGCCGCGGGTCAGTTGGCCGCCGCCGCCGCCGCGGCCTCGTCCGGCGGCGCGCCGGGGTGCCGCCGCCTCCGGCCGCCGGAATCTTCTGCGGGCCACCAGAGTTGCTCCGGTGGTCCGTTTTCCTTCTCGTCTGCGCCGTTGTTCCTCCCGGGTTCCGTTCTTCACTGCGGGATCATCAAAACACCCTTGCGTCACGATTTTTCATCGCCCGCTAAATCCGCACAACCAAGAAGAACGACGGAGGGTTTTCGGGCCGTGTTTGTTTGGCCCGCACCCTCCGCGTTAGTTAAAAACAACGGGAGAATTATATTCAACACATGAACCAACAATTTTAACAAAATAAAATTGTTCATATGAATCTGGTTCTTTAATTTTAAAGAAACGTTCGCGGGAAAATATAAAAGGGGTATTTCCAAAATAAAATCCCTACCTCGTCAAGTCGTCGTCCGCGGATTCTTCGCAGAATTGGGGATCGTCGCGTCATCGTGGTATCCGGTGTCGCATCGTCGCGGAAGGGGGTCGCGCCGACGAACTCCGAGGTTCAAGAACAAAAATATTTAATTAATAATAATTAAATCTTTCTTGAGTTAAAAACCACAAAGGAAAAATTTAAAAGAAATCTAAAACCCTCACCTCAACGGATGATCGAAGGTTCTTGTCGCGGATTAAGGAACGTCGTCGAAGAACGTCGCGGGAGAGGAAACTTCGGCGTCGCGGCACACGGCGTTGTGTCGTCGATTTCCGCGAGTTCGTCGTTCTTCGTCGAAGGCTAGCGTTCTTCACGTTCTTCGCGTTCTTCGCGTTCTTCGCGAAGGAGGATGAAGGCTCAAGAACCTCTGTCAAAAACCTCTCAAAGAGTAATCTTCCAAAAGTCGTGTTGGTCTTATTTTATTATTACGCCAACAAACGAAAAAGAGGTAAGTAACGACCCATTAATTCGTAGAATTAATTCAACGAAAGAAACTGCCCATTTAATTAACGAAATAAACCGCCCAATTAAATGGTGCGTTAAGAATTTAAGAAAACGCGTCAGTTGACTTTCATAATGACGGGTTTTTGCGAGTGCGTTACTTAGCGGAAAAGAAACGGCGGGGCTCATGCGGGCCCCACCTCACAAATATCCTACCAAGAGGGTAGGATATTTTTGGATAGTACCCTATCCGCTTCAACTCAGTTTAAGTGGATTTCAGTGGCTTTAAGTGGCTTAAGTGAAATAAAATAAAGTTTGTCGAACAATTTATTTTATTTCTTAACTTTAAGACCAAAAATTAAAAACCACACCCGAGAAAACGCAACTCCGGAAGAGGCGTTTCTAAGAAAATACCGGCACTGCGATTTCATCGGTGCACTCAGAATTCGATTCCGGGCACCGGTTCAAAAGTTAGAAAAACCCGCTTGTCCGTTCACTGAACGTACCCGAGCCAAACTTCGGAAAATGATTCCGGGCACACCGGGCCTCGGAATCAGGTGCCGTCAGAAACTGCGCTCTTGTAAAATTCCAAAGAAAATTAAGAAAAAAATTTCCTTGAAATTTATGGTTCTTTACATTACTCCCACCTCAGGGCTTTACATCCCCTTAAAGATACATTATAAACTAGGGAAACAAAAGTGGGTACTGAGCACGCATCTGAGCCTCCCGCTCCCATGTGATCTCCTGGAGGTTCCCGTGCTGCCATCTGATGCGCACAAGAGGAAGCGATCTCCCACGTAGGACCCGCTCCTGTCGATCCTCTATCTCCACTGGGACCTCCGCAAAAGTCGCCCCATCATCCACGTCTAGCTCCCCATAGCCAATGATGTGCGTCGGGTCGTGCACGTATCTCCTCAGCTGAGATACGTGGAAGACGTCGTGCACCCGGTGCAACTGAGGTGGTAGAGCTAGGGGATAGGCCACCTCGCCAATCCTTCTGAGGACCTGGAAGGGTCCGATAAAGCGTGGAGACAACTTGCCGCCTCGGCCAAATCTCCACAAACCACGTCGAGGTGAGACACGCAAAAAGACGTGGTCGCCGTCCTCGAACTCTAGTGGCATACGCCTCATGTCAGCATAAGACTTCTGTCGGCTCTGAGCTGTCCTCATCCACTCCTGGATGACCTGGACCTTCTCTGTCGTTGTTCGGACCATCTCTGGTCCCACGAGTGCTGACTCCCTAGGGTCATTCCAGCACAAACGAGATCTGCAAGGTCTGTCGTACAACGCCTCGTATGGTGCCATCCCGATGGTGGAGTGGTAGCTGTTGTTGTATGCGAACTCCACCAAAGGTAGGTGGTCCTCCTAGCTGCGACCAAAGTCGAGGACACATGCGCAGAGCATGTCGTCGAGAGTCTGAATGGTCCTCTCCGTCTGACCATCCGTCTGAGGTTGAAAGGCGGTGCTCAGACGTAGCCACGTCCCGAACGCCTCCTGCAACCCCTTCCAAAGTTGGGAAGTAAAACGAGTGTCCCAATCAGAGACGATAGTCGATGGCACACCGTTAAGACATACAATCTCCTGAACGTAGAGATGCCCCAAGCTCTCCACTGAGCCCTGCTCTCTGATGGGAAAGAAGTGTGCCGACTTGGTGAGTCGGTCCACAATCACCCAAATGGAGTCGTGACCTCTGGAAGTGCGTGGAAGTCCAGTCACGAAGTCCATAGATATCCCGTCCCACTTCCTCTTCGGGACCTCTAAGGGCTGTACCAAGCCTGCTGGTACCTGATGCTCTGCCTTCACCTGCTGGCAGGTGAGGCATCGTGAAACGAACTCTGCCATAGCCTTCTTCATGCCCGGCCACCAGTGCTGTCGTCTGAGGTCCTGGTACATCTTCACCACTCCAGGATGTACCGCCAAAGGAGAAGTGTGAAACTCTCTCAGCACCTCCTCTAGTAAAGCGACTAGTACCAAGGTACGTCCTCTGAAAAGGACGTCTTGCTCTGCTCCAAGGGAGAAACCATCAGGTGCATGTCCCGAGGATATCTGTGCACGTCGCGTCTCACAGTCAGCGTCCCTACGTTGTGCCTCTCTGACTCACTGCTGAAGTGGAGGAGAGACTGTGAGAGACTGAAGGAAGGATGCTCCGTCCCTATCCACGAAGGATATCTACAAGGCGGATAGCTTCTCTGTCACCTCCTCAAGTAGCTGAATGCCCGTCCTCCTGCTGAGGGCATCGGCTACTACGTTCCCCTTCCCAGGAGTATAGACTATCTCAAAGTCATAGTCCTGGAGGAACTCGAGCCATCACCGCTGTCTCAGGTTCAGGTCCTTCTGAGAGAATATGTACCTGAGACTCTGGTGGTCAGAAAAGACTGTAAAGCACTCGCCCATTAGATAGTGCTGCCATGTCTTCAGAGCGAAGACCACTACTGCTAACTCCAGGTCATGGGTAGCGTAGTTCTGCTCATGTAGCCTCAATTGACATGATCCATAGGCAATCACGGCCCGATCCTACATCAGGACACACCCGAGTCCAGTCCCTGATGCATCGCAGTAGACTACGTATCCAACTCCCTCCTCAGGCAACCTCAAGATAGGTGCGCTGGTCAATCTCTGTCTTAGCTCCTGGAAGCTCTGCTGACATCTGTCTGACCACACGAAGGGTTTCCCCTTCTTCGTCAACACTGAGAGTGGCGCCGCAACTCTGGAGAAGTCTGGAACGAATCTCCGATAGTATCCGGCTAGACCCAAGAAACTCTGCACCTCTGTCACGCTCCTGGGGGGCTCCCAAGCTAGCACTGCCTCGATCTTCGCGGGATCCACTGCAACTCCTGCATCAGAAATGACGTGCCCCAAGAAGTGGAGCTCACGTAACCATAACTGGCACTTCGAGAGCTTGCCATAAAGCTGGTGCTCTCAGAGTGTGTCTAGTACAACCCTCAAGTGGTAGGCATGCTCCTCCTCTATGGTCGAGTACACCAAAATGTCGTCGATGAAGACCACAACAAATCGATCGAGGTATGGCTAGAAGATCCTGTTAATGAGGCTCATGAACACTGCTAGAGCGTTGGTTACGTCGAAGGGCATAACCAAGAACTCATAGTGGCCATACCAACACCTGAAGGTTGTCTTCTGCACGTCCTCGTCTCAAACTCTGAGCTGATGATAGCCTGATCTGAGGTCTATCTTCAAGAACCATCGTGCTCCCTTGAGCTAATTGAAGAGGTTATCAATCCTCGGTAGCGGATACTTGTTCCTCACTGTCACCTGGTTTAGGCGACGATAATCGACACACAGTCGCAAGCTCTCGTCTGGCTTCTTGGCGAACAAAATCAGGGAAGCCCAGGGTAAAACACTGGGTCGGATGAACCCCTTTCCCTGCAAGTCCTCCAACTGTACCCGTAGCTCTCGAAGCTCAGCGGGGGCCATCCGATATGCTGGAGTGGATATCGGGGTTGTCCCGGGGTACAGGTCAATGTAAAAGTCTACCTCTCTGTGAGGAGGTAAACCTGGAACGTCTTCAGGGAAGACGTCCGCATACTGATCCACCACTGCAGTAAAACTAGGACTCTGCACATCCACTGCTCCTAGGATGAGTCTAGCCAACTGATGAGTGATGGGTTGTCCCCTCATCTGCGAGAGTCCATCCTGTGCTGCAAAGGCTCCCTTCTCGCCGGTGAAGGTGAACTTGCTCCCGTCGGTGCGTACACATCGCACCTTGCACCTAAAACAGTCAATCTGAGCATGGACTGTGGATAACCAATCCATGCCCAAGATGACGCCGTAAGGCCTCGACGCCGCTAAAAGAAGATCCCAGCCGAAGCTCTCGCCTCCTAGAGTAATCTCACACTGCCGGCACCAGTGTGTAATCGTCGATTCTGCTCCCGTAGGGGTCTCTAGCCGTAAGGATCGAGCCAACGGCTCTATCGGAATCTCCGAGCTCCAAACAAGGGCAGCAGCTATGAAAGAGTGACTTGCTCCTGTGTCTATAAGAACTTCAGCAAGGGTGGAATAGACATAGATCGTACCTCGAATCATCTCTGGCGCGCCGTGGTCGTAGGCCTCTACTGCCTGGAGTTGTGCATGTCTCTGCCCGCCAGCTTCCTATGGTCGGGGCGGGCCTCCCGGTGGTGGTGGTGGCAGAGCCTCAAAGCGTCGCCCACCACCTGCTGCTCGGCCAGCTTCTCTGCCTCGTTCGCCTCCTCCCTACGGACCGCCATGGTCAACCCTCTGCCTCTGCCTGGGTGGCCCCTCCACCATCTGCTGCTCCTCGGTACGGCGGGTCGGGCAGTCACGAGCCATGTGGCCCTGCCCGCCGCATGCGTAGCACTGCCTGCCTCTCGGAAGATTGGCTTCGTGCTGTGTGCCCCGAACTGCTGAGCCAGTGTCCCGAGGTAGTCTGCCGGAAGGTCTGGTCTTCCTGGAACCCTGATTCATCCGTCGGCTACCTGCTGCCGAAGACTCCGCTACCTGCCGCCCTGCGGTAGGTCTCGCTGTGGACTCAGCCAGAAATCTCTTGATCAGAAGGGCTCGCTCCAGCACTCCTACCTGGGTCGGGATGTTGAGGGAGATCAGCGATTCCCTGATCTCGTGTCTCAATCCCTGCTCAAAGGTCCGGGCCCGGAAGAAGGGGTCCCGTACCATGTCGGTCGAGTAGTGAGAATGATCGGTGAACCTCGCCGCGTACTGGGCGACCGTCAAGCTGCCCTACCGCAGCTGAAGAAGCTCCTGAATGCGCACCGCACGGAGGGTGGCCGGGATGAACTCTGAGCAGAAGAGGCTCTCGAAGTTAGTCCAGATGAGAGAGGCCTCATCGTGCACCTGAAGCATTAGGCTCCACCATCGTCCTGCTGCTGCGTGCAGTAGGCTCGCCGCGAGGATCACCATGAGGTCTGCTGGTGTCCTCACTAGCCTGAAAACTTGAACGACCGCCTCCAGCCAGTCCTCGGCTGCTTGGGGGTCCGTCTCCCCACGAAACCTGGGTGGTCGCTGGCGCTGGAACTCGTGTAGAGCTCCGAGGCGACGTGCATCGTCAGCGGTCGGCGCTGGAAGCATCGGGGCCTTGGCGGGTAAAGGTACCACCGGTGCCTCCACTGTCAACGGGCCCTATACCGAGGCTTCGTCGCTCGGCGGGCTGTCGTCGCGCTCTACTCTCAGAACCCTAGCTGGCTGCCATCGTGGGGCCATCTTGAAAAGTAAACAAGTGCGCCACGGTCAGAACAGTATACCTGGTGAGCTGACACAAGTAATCAAAAAGAAAACTTGAAACACACATGCAATCAATGTTTTCGTGCATTAAGTCGGAAATCAGAAGTCAGGGTCCTGGTGTACGGATACGTCGGTCGCCGCACCAACACTGGACTCCCTGGACTGATAACCACACCCAATACGCTAAACACTTATTGCTTCACATAGAAGAAAGATCAGAGTCTGCGGTAGAACCGACCATCTCTGATACCAATTTGTCACGACCCGTCCTCGGGGCCCGTGCCGTGACTACCCCAAGCTAGCCTTCCATAGGCCAGGGGATGGCGACTAGCACCAAGGCGTAAATCCCGAAAAAAAAGGGGAAGTCATTGCCTTTGAAAAGTAAACAAGCACCACAGAGTAAGCAAGCAGAAAAGTAAACACTAAGTAAAAACTGTACAAGCTGTTCTGAAAGTAAAAGGGGCCGGAAATACAAGCCCAACTGTAAAGTACAACTGAAAGGAAAAACAGCAAATGAAAAGAAAAGCCACAGCGTCGAGCCATCCTCTGGAAGTCCCACTTGAAGGGTGGGTATAGATAGCCTCCACAGCTCCTCGGTCCAGCCGTCCGCTCCGAGTGCATCCCGCCCAGTGGTCCGCCTCCGGGTACCGTCCTGCTCCGCACGCCTCCACCACGATCAGCATTGTCCGTCGTCTGCAACCAACACAATGAAGTGCGGGCATAGCCCGTGCAGGGGTGAGTATAAGCTACTCAGTAGGGACCCCGAGACCCCCGAAGGTCTCCCGAAATCCACAAAGGATAATCCATAAGGAAAGATACAATCACGAAGTAACAACCGACGCTGCTTAGGTATATGCCCATACATATACCTAAGTCATCAATTCCCGTTCGGCTCCAACGCCCGAGCCCAAGCACAACCCAGTCCACACAGGAAAGCAAAACGTAAACCCACATAGGATAGAACAACACAATCCATAAAGGAGAGTAAACAGTAAATCCACATAGGATAGCTCAACAAAATCCACAAAGGAGAGTAAACAGTAAATCCACACAGGATAGCTCAACACAATCCACAAAGGAGAGTAACACAAGATTCAGCTCACATAGGATACTTCTTCGGATGACGATAAAGATGATCACTGATCCATCTAAGTCGTCGAAACCACAAAGGATCGATAGGTAACTAACCCCCGCAATGACCCACACAGGATCGGGCCCACACAGGACCTGTAGGCGCTGGCTCACACAGAACCGCTGAGCGCTGACCCACACAGGATCGGACCCACACAGGATCGGGCCCACACAGGACCTGTAGCACTGATCCACGTAGGATCTCTGAGTGCAGTAATCGTCGCAGTCCACTGAGGATCTCTTCTCAGTCGTCGCCGCAGTCCACTGAGGATCTTTGCACGGTCGTCGCTATCGAAGTAGCAGTCGCAGCCAGCTCTAGGGTTCCTGCACACAGCAAGCTCGTTCGGGAGGGTCCGCTCCACGAGCCGAGAGGCTGATACATCAACTGACACAAAGTCCGAAGTTGATGTATCCAAAAGTTCTGTATTGTCAACAGGAACTCCACGTCGCAGACGGCGCGTCAATCGGACGCCCGGTCTGAGAGTTATTGGCTTTTTCGTCCCAGGGGCCCGGTTGGTTTTTAAGGAAAAACCAACCCGAACGTACTCCACCTACGTCCAAACCTCGGTCGGAGTGAGCCAAAAGATCTGTCTCACTTAGAGGAATTCAACAAAGATGACGGCACATCAATCGGACGTCCGTAGCTCAAGATATGAGCGTTTCCGCTCCGAGGGCCCGGTTGGTTTCGTGTACGAACCAACCCGGCCGAACCCAAAGTATTCCGAAACCTTGAGTGTGATATACCGAAACGACCGTCTTGATCCAAGGATCGCGTTTCCGTTGACAGCGAGTCGTTTGGAGGCCCGTAGCTCAATTTACGGTCATTTGACCGAAAAAGGTCCGAAGACGGGGGTCCGGGCCCGGGTCGACCCAGCCCGACCCCCCCCCCCCCCCCGGGTCAGCCGCACCGGGTCGACCCGACCCGGTCCGGTCGGACCGTCCTGGCTCGGTTCGGCCGAGCGGCCGAGTGGCCGAGCGCCGCGGGGCGCTGCCCCCGCGGTCTGGAGGAAGCCGCGGCCCCGCGTGGGCCGCGCTGGAGAACCGCGGACGCGGCTTCTACCACGTCCCGTGCGGGCGAGCCGGACCCGCGTGGTCGCGGGTCCGTTGGTCGCCGCCGCCGCCGCCGCGCCGGCGACCCACGCCGCCGGAATCTTCCGCGGGCCACCGGAGTTGCTCCGGTGGTCCGTTTTCCTTCCCGTCTGCGCCGTTGTTCCTCCTGGGTTCCGTTTTTCACTGCAGGATCATCAAAACGCCCTTGTGTCACGATTTTCTATCGCCCGCTAAATCCGCACAACCACGAAGAACGGCGGAGGGTTGTCGGGCCGTGTTCGTTTGGCCCACACCCTCCGCGTTAGTTAAAAACAACGGGAGAATTATATTCAACACATGAACCAACAATTTTAACTAAATAAAATTGTTCATATGAATCCGGTTCTTTAATTTTAAAGAAATGTTCATGGGAAAATATAAAAGGGGTATTTCCAAAATAAAATCCCTACCTCGTCAAGTCGTCGTCCGCTGGTTCTTCGCGGAATTGGGGATTGTCGCGTCGTCGCGGTATCCGGCGTCGCGTCGTCGCGGAAGGGGGTCGCGCCGACGAACTCCGAGGTTCAAGAACAAAAAGATTTAATTAATAATAATTAAATCTTTCTTGAGTTAAAAACCACAAAGGAAAAATTTAAAAGAAATCTGAAACCCTCACCTCAACGGATGATCGAAGGTTCTTGTCGCGGATTAAGGAACGTCGCCGAAGAACGTCGCGGGAGAGGAAACGTCGGCGTCGCGGCACACGGCGTCGCGTCGTCGATTTCCGCGGGTTCGGGGTTCTTCGTCGGAGGCCGGCGTTCTTCGCTTTCTTCACGTTCTTCGCGTTCTTCGCGTTCTTCGCGAAGGAGGATGAAGGCTCAAGAACCTCTGTCAAAAACCTCTCAACGAGTAATCCTCCAAAAGTCGTGTTGGTCTTATTTTATTATTACGCCAACAAACGAAAAAGAGGTAAGTAACGATCCATTAATTCATAGAATTAATTCAACGAAAGAAACTGCCCATTTAATTAACGAAATAAACCGCCCAATTAAATGGTGCGTTAAGAATTTAAGAAAACGCGTTAGTTGACTTTCATAATGACGGGTTTTCGCAGGTGCGTTACTTAGCGGAAAAGAAACGGTGGGGCTCGTGCGGGCCCCACCTCACAAATATCCTACCAAGAGGGTAGGATATTTTTGGATAGTACCCTATCCTCTTCAACTCGGTTTAAGTGGCTTTCAAGTGGCTTCAAGTGGCTTAAGTGAAATAAAATAAAGTTTGTCGAACAATTTATTTTATTTCTTAACTTTAAGCCCAAAAATTAAAAACCACACCCGAGAAAACGCAACTCCGGAAGAGGAGTTTCTAAGCAAATACCGGCACTGCGATTTCATCGGTGCCCTCAGAATTCGATTCCGGGCACCGGTTCAAAAGTTAGAAAAACCCGCTCGTCCGTTCACTGAACGTACCCGAGCCAAACTTCGGAAAATGATTCTGGGCACACCGGGCCTCAGAATCAGGTGCCGTCAGAAACTGCACTCTTGTAAAATTCCAAAGAAAATTAAGAAAAAAATTTCCTTGAAATTTACAGGTCTTTACATACTGGCTGATGCTACAGTTAACTGTGGGATAATTGAATTAGGATGCTCTGGTGTGATCTGATCAGAAAGGGGGATGAAGGTGTAAAATGTAATCATAGGTTCTCTCTAATTAGGAGATGTGGTGTCAGGGATCTGAGGCCGGTAAGCATACGGAGATAGGAAGAGCGTCGCCTGAGGAAGACTTGTCTTTGGTAGACGGGCCAAGGGCGATCAATATGGAGAGCTGTTGAGGCCATGGTATGCATAGTCATGAAAAGGTGTATGCAGGTCAATGACCTTCCACTTCTGATGTCCATGAATGGTTATGAAGATCCGGGATCACTCATGACATGGAGTCTGGAAGATGGGGAGATATGTGTCTGAGCATACGAGAAACAACCATATTTCAATTGTCTATTGGGTTAAAGCAGCACAGCTCTGGAGTTATGTTGTGGATGCAGATATTCATAAGAACTATGGGTGGATACATAAGCTAACCAGGTAGGGGCACCCTGGAAACGTCTGGACCTAAAGGGGACAAAAATTTAAACCATTTCTCCAGAAATTTTTTGATATGGAAATGTGATATGGGGGATCTGGGGCAGTTAAGCGTACGGAGCTAGGAAGAGCATCGCCGGAGGAAGAATTTCCTTTGGTAGACAGGCCAAGGGTGATCAATATGTAGATCCATTGAGGGAATGTTATGCATAGACATGCAAAGGTATCTGCAAGTCGACGACCTTCCACTTTAGATTGCCATGGATGATTATGAAGATCTGCAATCATCCGGGTCATGGAGTCTGATGTATGGGAAGGATGCATCCAAACCTGCAAAGAGTGTTCCAGCCATGGTTTACCGTGTATCTTGAGTGGATTATGGATTGTACCATGAAATTTACTGTCATACAGTATGGACAATTGTCATGTAGTTTATCGTCTTGCAGTAAGGATGAGGAACATCTTTAAATCTATGCAGTTTAACATCATGCGGTAAAGAACATGTCGAACCAATGTGAAAAGGGATTCCATTCAGTTTAATTTCATGCGGTAAAGATGGTCTATATGCAATTATTGTCATACGGTAAGGATGGCGGTCATCATTTTTTTTGTGGGGGTGGCTAGGCCAAGATACAAAAATCTCGACGTCACTACGTATCCTGCAAGGGAATGAATCAATCCGTACGTAGTTCTCAAAGTATCACTCATCTTTTGTTCATACGAGGGAAACTTTCCATAATTTCTAAGCCTAGGTGAGTAATACTTGTTGTGAGAAACAAGTAATGATGGGGGTTCCCGCCACATGGCATGAACAATGGTCTTCCAAAGTGATTTTTTTTAAATGTGGTGGTTGGACCAGGATGTAGGGTCTGTGTGTCACTACGTATCTTGCGAGGGCAAGAATCAAGCCACACATAGTTCTCAAAGCCCTTGTAATTCAAAGGGGCTTCCTATGAAAATTGTACTCATACGCAGGTGTGGGGGAATTTTTTCATGGTGGTTGGGCTAGGATACATAAATCCTGGTGTCGCTAAGTATCCTGTGAGGGCAGGAATCAAGACGTACGTAGTTCTTTGAATGTGGAATAGTAGATGACAAATGTCGGGAGATCAATGTTTTCTCAGGTGAAGACATTGTCTTGTTATTCAGTTTAAAGTCATGAAACTATGACATCTTTATCTTAGTTTAGGTTCATAGATTTTGGACCGGCACGGCGCAGTTTATTGTCATGTCATAGGGATGAATTATCGTGCAGTTTAACATCGTCTGGTAAGGATGAGGGGCATTTTTAATTTAATATCCTACAACTTGAATGATTTACTATGCAGTTTATTGTCATGTAGTAAGGATATATTTCTCTTAGTTTGGGGTCATAGAGCTCAGACCTGTAGTAATCGCTTCCAAACTGGGGCGCATGTTATGATTTTATAGAAGAATTGACGTGAATGAGGCTGGAAGCCTCTGGCATATGCCTTAGGGAGGAAAATCCTGGATAGTTTTAGGTCACAATACCAAGATTATTGGATCTTGGTTTAGGGTCATAGAATTTAGACCAACGTGACATAGTTTATTGTCATGTTGTAGGGATGATGTACCATGCAGTTTAACATCATGTGGTAAGGACACTCTACTATGCAGTTTTTTGTCGTACAGTAAGGACATTCAGGGCTTGGAAGTTTAATGTCCTACAGCTCAGATGAAAACTTCTCTTATGGTTACATGAAATATTTCTTCATAAATATCGTGTTTGTAGGATAGGTTGTGAGATTCCCATCCATGGAGATCAAGACATATGCTCCATTGGAGTAGACCTTATGTATGACATATGGTCCCTCCCACTTTGGCTCTAACTTATGTGGCTTCTTTCCAGGTATCATCAGGGTCCATAGGACCAATACCAATTCTCCTTCGAGGAAAGACTGAAGACGGACCTTTTTATTGAAGTCTCGTGAAATCTGGTTCTGATATACTTACAGGTGCTACAAAGTGTGCAATCTCTTCTCATCCAATCACTCTAATTCATCAAGTCACCTTTTCGCTTACTCATGACCGGACAGTTGATCGCGGATGGAAACGTGGAGTGACAGAAATTGGAGTTGAATGGGAATAACTGCTTCTGTTCCATATACTAATGAGTATAGAGTAGCTTGGGTAGCAGTGTGAGTTGTGGTTTGATAATCCCATAAGGCATGGAAGAGTTTGTCTGGCCATGACTTCTTGTCTTTGTCCACCATTTTCTGGAGTATGTTAGATAGGGTCTTGTTGAAGGCCTCTATTTGTCTGTTGGCTACTGCATGGTGGCAGGATGAATGGTTGTTCTTGATACTGTATTCCTGGTATAATTTCTCCAATTTGGCAGAGAAGAAGTTGGTGTCTTTTTCCATCAGTATTGTATGAGGACACCAAATATGGTGATGATATTGGCTTTCACAAAGCTGAAAATGCTTCTTTCCCCAACTTCCTTAAGGGTTGCAACTTTTTCCAACTTGGAAAAGAAGTCAGTTGTTTTGAGAATATATTTGAATTGTTTAATCATGGCAGGAGGATATAGTCCCACAACATCCATTCACTACATGGAGAACTGCCAGGAGTACTTATCTTGGTGAAGTAGATCAAGGGGCTAATGAATGAAGTTGGCATGAATTTGGTAGGAGTGACATTTCACGGTAAATTTCATGCAATCTTGTGCCATGGCGGGCCAATAGTATCCAAGACTTCGAATCTAATAAGAAAGCTTGGATCCCGACTGATGTGCTTCATACATGCTGGCATGAACTTCATTAATGATGGTAGCTTTCTCTTCTCCATCAATGCATCTAAGAAGGACTCCGTCAAGGCCTCGCTTATAGAGGACCTTCTTTTGGATCATGCCACCATATAGGACAAAATTGATTGCTCTTCTCTATTTTTTCTCTCTTTCATCCCTATCTGATGGAAGTTCTCCCCTATGAAGGTAGTTCATAATTGGGGTCACATAGCCCGTAGTAGGAGCATATGGCTTAGGGTCAGGGATGACGTCATCGATTTCTTCCACATTATTTTGAACAAACGGCAAGACCATTCGACGGTGAGAAATGTTGATAACTGTTTCATCTCGGTCTGGGTTCGCTAGGGATGTGGTCTCATTGGCTAACGCATCAGCCTAGGAATTCTCAAACCGGGGAACGTAGGTCAATGTCAGTTCTGTGGGGAACTCTTCCATTCTCCCTTGAACGTGGTCAAACAGGGGGATTATCTCCTCCTTCTTAATAGCATAGTCACCATTAACTTTATTGATGACCAGTTCTGAGTTGCATTTTACTTTAAGGTGATGCACTTTCACTTAGAGTGTGAGCTCTAGACCTGAAATGAGGGCCTGGTATTCCACCTCATTGTTTTTTCATCCTTCTGACAAGAGGAAGGAATATGGAAAAACTACCTGCTTTGGGAATATGAATATGATTCCAAGCCCCACCTTGTTAAACTTGGGGTCTTCCATTCTTTTACTCGTTGAGATTTTGGATGCATCGTTAAAGTAAATTTCCCACGTTCGGGAATTCTTTTTCCCTAAGAATACGTCGTTGTCAGGGAGTTCGATGTCTGATGAGGCAGTCTCTATTGAGGGATTCTCTACCATAAAATCTACCAATTCTTATCCCTTGATAGATTTCTGAGGCACAAACCGGATGTCAAACTGTTTTAGTATGACTACCCATCAGGATAGGCATCCGGTCAGCATTGGACGGTTAAGGATGTACTAAAGTGGATTACTACGCAAGATCAGATGGACTTCATGATGTTGCAGATAATGTTGCAACTTCTAGACTATGAAGATCATAGCCAAATAGCTCTTCTCAATATTCAAATACTGGGTCACAGCATCAATCATGGTTTGGCTGAGATAATAAAGGTTGTTTTCACTTCCAGTGTTATTCTTCTGTGCAAGTAAGGCTCCTAGTGACCGCTCTAAGGCTGTTATGTATAGGATAAGTGGCCTTCCTTTAACTAGTAGCATGAGAACCGGTGGACTCAAGAGTTACTACTTAAGGATGTTGAATGCCTCTTGAAAATAATATATCCATTGGTAAGTAACTCCCTTCTTCATCAACCTGGTAAAGGGAAGACATTTTCCTACAAGGTTGGCTATAAAATGACTGATATAGTCCAAGTGTCCTTAGAGTCCTATCAGCTTAGTGAGGTTTCGGGGAAGTGGAAAATAAAGGATATCTTTTTTCTTTTTAGGGTTTATTTTGATTCCACGATGGCGTACGATGAAGCCGAGTAATTTCCCTGATGTAACCTCGAAGGCACATTTCAAGGGGTTCATCTTCAGGATGTGTTTCCAAAGTTTGCTAAAGATGGTTTCAAGGGCTGACAGTTGATCTAAGAACTGACATGATTTTATCACCAAGTCATCAACATAACATTCGATGAACTTCTCTAGGAATGGTTTGAAAATGTAATGCATGGCACATTGATATGTGGAGCCGGAGTTTTTTAGACCAAATGGAATGATCTTATAGAAAAATACTCCCTGGGGGGCCTAAAAGTAGTGGCTTCTTTATCTTCTTGAGCCATTCTGATTTGATTATAACTATAATAACCATCCATGAAGGATAGATCCTCATATCCATCCTTCGCATTTATCAATAGTTCAGTGATCGGGACCAAGAAATCGTCTTTCGGGTAGTGCCTATTGAGATCTCTAAAATCAATGCAGACACGGATTGGTTCATAATTCTTTTTTATGGGGACTATGTTGGCCAACCATATGGGATATTAGACCTCCTGAATAAATTATTCTTTGATGATCTTGTTGACTTCAGCCTCTATCTTGGCCTCATGTGTGGAGTGTGTCCTTTTGGAAGCTTTCTTATAGCCTTGATGATCTTTCGGTAGGCCTAGGTGGTGCGTCGCCACCTCGAGATCGAGTCCTGGAATTTTTTTTAATTCTAGGAAAAAACATCTAGATTCTACCTCAAAAAGGAGGTATATACCTCTTGTTCCTCAGAAGACATGGCTACACTAATGAGAGTGGGCCTCAACTCTTCTTCGGTACCCAAGCTTATTTCCCTAAGTTCATCAATAGTGGTAGAGATACCCTCTTCAAATGTATAAGGGGCATCTCTAAGATCATCTTCCTCTTCTTCTTCCAAATCCTCATCCTCTTCCCCTTCTAATTGGGAGAGAGCTCTTTATGTGGGCTCTCCAGAGATCTGAGGCTAGATGTCGCATGGGAACTTTATGGCGGAAGTGGATTCTTCTAACTCAATTGGTTGTGAGGAAACCTCTAGAGAGGGAGAAGCATGGGGTGACAAGTGTCTTGTCCTTATGCCACTTCAAAGAGTGCGACAAGGATATCTTGAGATTCCAAGGATGGGTCATGGGCACCCTTGCTCAAGCATTCTTCCTCAAATTGAGGGTCATTAGTTTCTTCTACATTGTCAGACTTGGATATCATGACTGAGATCATGAGAATAGTTGAATACATGTCTAGTCTCGAATCCCTACTCTCAACATGGCTGATGGGAAGCACGTACTCTTCACTAAGTTTCTTGAGGGGGTCATTAGGAACCATTTTCAGACCGTTTGGGGTTGGGACCCAATCAATACCATCGATTGCAGATGTCTTCCCCTTTTTCTCGTAAAATCTGGCATCGATGTAATGTGACTCGGAGATCTCGAAAGGGGCCTTATCAGCATGAAATGTCCCACCTTTTCCATTGACGCAATATTTGATACACTGGTGGTAGGAGGAAGGAATTTCCATGTGTTGATGTATTCATGGCCTTCTAAACAGGGCATTGAATGTTGTGTTTTGCTGAACCACCAGGAACTCTGAGTGGGCCACAAGGTCACCAAAATGGGTTCTGAGCTTGATTTGTCCCACTTGATTCTGTTCTCTCTTGTTATAACCTAAGAGATTTGTGGTTGAGGGTGTCAGATTGTCCTCATATTAGCCCAACCTACGAAGTATTCTAAGTGGGAGAAGGTTGACTCCGGATCTATTGTCGATGAATAATTTCCAGACTTCAAAGTCATTCAGCATGTTGGACACATATAAAGGTTTGATGTGTCCTTTCATGGTGGCATCTTCATACTGATTGGTGAATGAGACCACTGCATTGCATTTATCCGGACTAGTATTCGTTCAATATATCTCAGCGGCAGCAACTTCGGCTTGAAATTCCTAGGGGATGAGCAAGGTTTATATGAGTGCCTCCCTGAGGTCTGCTGACAAACAAAGGGCATCCAAGATTGATAGCTTTCCTACTGCTGAGGCTAGCTATTTTAGGATATCATACTTTTTCTCCAGATGATGGAGTTTTTCCATTTTTTGGATCTCTTTAACAGGCACTTTAGGGGATGGATCATGAGATGATGAGCGACTGTTCGCAGGGGAAAGAGTTGGTGGTGCTCCTGCATTCTGGGGACCTGACCTGGTTGGTTTATTGTGCGCCTTGGGTGGGTAGATACTTGTTCCTCCTCTGATGGGTACTGCAGAATAATGGGTTCAGAGTGGCTACTTGTGGAGGTAGGGAAATATTCTCACTCCTACTAGGTCTGTTGAAGGGATCTCCGACGAGTTTCCATAATATTGATAGTTTGAGCTAGGGTATAACCGTAGGGTGGGTTTTGGCCATGGCTACATCTACCCTGATATCTCTTGCTTCTGTGATTCCTCCTTCCAATCCCCTAATCGGGTGTCGGGAACTCGGGTTCATAACCATACTCTTTTTCATAGAATGGTTCCATTAAATGGACATCGTTGATGGAACTGAAGATTAGTTCTTCATTCGATGATATATTAGCCTGGTTGGCTTCCTCCGATGGTGTCATTTGGCGGGTCAGTGCCCATTGTTTCAAGTATGATGGAATGAAATCTGAAAATGTCAAGGCTTGCTTTGGCCCTGTCACAGACTTCTCCTCTTGTATATGTTTCTTCCCTATATGATTACTCCTGGATGACCAGCTTGTGGAGGGTTTTGAGGCCAAGGATGGTGGTTGTGTTGCATTAGGAGTTGTTGGCGGCACAACTGGTTGCTGCAATTGAGCTTGGAGTATCCCATGAGATCGTTTGACCATCTTTCGAGTCATCCAACCATCAAATTTCTGATCCCTTTTGATAATGACTTTCTGCTACTACTTCCCTTCATCTGGTTCAGTGGTAGAAGCATATGCTACGTGTGTCGGGGGTAGTCCTGATTGACCTTCCCCGAGTCCACCATTCTTTGTAGGAGGTCTTTGAAAACGAAGCATTCCTAAATACTATGTCCCAACATCTGATGGTAGGGACAATAATCTGGTCAGTTTTCAAAGCCGACTTCTTTAGGATTTATTGGATTTGGTAAGTGGAGGAAGTTGAAAATTCATGGTGGCTATGAAATAGCCGTGGACTTGGTCCTATTGTAATGAGTAAACACTATTCCTTAGTTTCTCAAATTGGTTTCACCTAGGTCCTATTTCATCATCTTGTCGGGGTGGAGGCGGTCTTTGATACGCAGGAGGCCCTCGGCAATTCGGTAGAGGCCTAGGTGATGGAGCAGGTGCGGGGCTGGCTTGAGTGTGACAGAGGATGATTTAGCTCTACCTTCTCTCTTTTTAGGATCCTATGAAGTTATTCAAGACTTGAGGTCAGTCCGCTATAAGGATTCTTCGATTCTCTGGGCAATAGCAGAGAAATCCTAGAATTTTGTGGTGAATTTCCCTTGTATGAGTGGCGTTTGTAACTCATCTCTAAGGTTTTCAATGCATATAGCAAGCATCTCATCCTGGGGTAGTGGAATGTTCTAAGAGTAGGTCAGACCCTTCTATATGGTGATGAATCATGAGACCCTCTCGTTCTCCATCTATTTACAATTTATGAGGTCTCTAACTATCATCTTGGGCAACATTGAGATGAAGTGAAATAGAAGTTATTGTAGAATATCCTCCCATCCTTTTATTGACTGATCTGGAAAACATGTATACCAGACGAAGGCCAAACCTTGTAAGGTTTGCACAAAGCATCTGAGTTTCACTGCTTCTTGTTGTTCTGAAGTTCCCATTATAAGGCCGCAATAAGACACATAGTGCATCAAATGTTGTTCTGGGTAGCCTAAGCCATTGAATATAGGGAATATAGGGCTCCCAAAATTTGGTGGAGGTGGCGTGTTGCTCACCCAATCTAGGTAAAGCTTTCACTCTGGCTATATCGGAGTGCACTGGTCTTCTACTGCTTCCAATCGAGCTGTCAGTGCTTCAATGGTGTTGGCGAGACCCTGGTTTGCATCCTGTTGGGCCTGATCCGGAATGGGTATATCTTGGGGTGATACTTGAGGTGTTTTCCCAGCTGGTACCTAAGTCACATATTCCATAGGGGGTAACTTCGGATAATTTATATGTACTCGCTCTGGTTGCTTCCCAAGTGGAGGGAAGTCTTGGTATGCTTCTAAATCCAAGTTTAGGTAGTTGGATGGGCCAGGTCCCACACTAGGTGGGGGCCCTGACCTTGTTTTGTTTTTAAGGGAAAACCTTTGTTGTTGAGGCACACTTTCCAGAAGTGCGTACTATGACTCATCTTGGGGAACGTATTTGGCAGGAGGGTTCCTCTGGAGTAGTTCGGCGTTAATCCACCTTAATTCCTTCATTTCCTCCTCCTGTTGAGCGAACCTCTCTTTGATCATGGGAGGCTTGTTTGTGTTGAGAGAATGAGGTGGGTTGAGGACATCTTGTCCTTTGTTCCTATCTTTAGTGTCGACTCACGGGAGAAGTGGAGGATGATTTTCTAGAGCGGACAGGTTCAGGGTGGCCCTCTAGTTCTGGGTGTGCATGCCTACTGGTTCATTGTGAGTCCCAACCAGAATGGAACCATATTCTTCCAATGCATCCGAATTTGCATCGTCTTCGATGTCATCTGTGGGGTTAACATCCATGATGTTGAAAGATGCATAATACGGGGTGGAGGAGGTGTCATCATCCAAGTAGGAAGAGGACCTTTCGTGCCTCTTACTAGTTTTCCTCCTTCTATACCAGGATTGTCTTCAGGTCACTTAAAAAAGGGTTACATGGAAGGATCATTGGTGTGACCTTATGGAACGCCTCCCTCTTGGAGGGGATGGTGTTTTAAAGGACAAGACAGGACAAGAACCTCATCTTCTAACTATCTTCTCCAAAAGAGATAATACTGATTATTGTTGGGGAGGTTGTTGTTGAGGTAAAAATTCCCCCATGCTTTGGGGATGGGGTTGGCTCTATTCCTCGGGCGCTACACCTCTTTCCATTTTTGTTGGTCTTATGGGGGAATTTGTTGTTGGAAATTACCCCATCCCTACAGGCTGGGCTTGGTCCCGTATTGCAGTTACTGCTGCTACTATCACTTCCTACCGGATCTCATGTGCTCCCATTCGAGGGTGAACTGGACCTAGTGTCGACTTCACCTGTGAATTAATTCCATATGGGGAGGCAATCACTGATCGCTGATTGGATTTTCTTAAGCGAGAATCCTACTGAATGTTTTCGGTAGCCTGATTCAAGAGTTTGTAAATGGTTCTCTCTCATCGGGGCTAATGCTTTTGAGACTTACTCAAGTCCTGTTTCTATCGGGTGTGTCACCTCTCTTGAATAGGGACTTTATTTGATTTCCATATTGAAGTGATGGCATTGCAAGACCTTACACCGAACAGGTTCTGCTGGATAGGAAGTGGAGTGAAATGCAGAGCCCCATGTTCTCCCCATCCTCGGATATGAACTCTCGTCTGAGCGTCATCAATAAGGTGACGCAATTTGTGTAGTGCATGGAGGAAGGTTAACTCAATGTCCCTTTTGCACCTCTCTGACCGCGGTTGTCATGACAAAGGAAGGGATTCCAAGTCAATGTGATGCAAGATCTCTCCTATTGTTTTAACATGATCCACATACCCTTTATATGGTAGGAAGTTTAATTTCAACTGGAGAAGGGTTGTCCAAATATTGAAACAGATATCAGGTACGCTTCCTTCTGACAACTCTCTAGGTATGTCGAACTGAGATGTGGTTGTGGTCCAAAAAATTACCAGTATATCATCCCTTGCTAGCTGTTTCCTTAGGTGAAACACATCAGCATGTGCCTCCACTAGCGATTCCTCCACTTGATCATCCCAGCTGAGACACTCCTTGACAGTATGATTGTAGGTAGTGGGGCTGGTAGGGATTGAATCATTACGTTGGAGGCTCTAGGGTGGCTCATAGGATAAACGTGGTCCCAGACCATCTCCTGATTGAAGAAAGAAGTCGTTTATAGTTGACTGGGAATCTGACATGATCAATCCCATCCTTATGAGTGCCTCGTCATAGGAGGTCTTTTCTGTACTTGATTCGGCAGGGGGAGGACCTTCTTGTTGATATGATATGTCACTGTGGGGAGGACCTCCGCAATTGGCCCTGTAGTGGAGAGGACTACCATCGCAGCTTGAATTCTGACTGCCAAAAATAATTTCGTAGTGCATACCCTGGGGAGGACCTTTTGAGTGGACTGCAGCAAGGGGGTACCTTCTTACTATTCAAGGCCATTGTGTGGAGGGCCTTCGCAATGGTTTTCATGGTGGCAAGGACTACCACCATTGTTGTTGCAGGGAGAAAACCTGTAGGGTAAACCCTGGGGAGGGCCTTCAAAATGTAACGCAACGAGGGGAGAGCCTTCTCGTTTCTTGACGCCATCACAGGGAGGACATCCACTATCTGTGTTGTAATGGAGAGGACTAACATTATCGCCTGATGCCTCACTGCATAGAGGAATTTTGTAGTGCGTACCCTGGGGAGGAACTTTAGGGAGAACTGCAGTAAGGGGAGGACCTTCTTGTTGCTTAAGGCCATTGTTGGCAGGACCTTCACAATGGAGTCCATGATGGCGGGGACTACCATCATAGCTACTGTGATGGAGAGGACTACCATCACAGCTATTGTAGGGGGAATACCTATGGGGTACACCCTGGGGAGGGCCTTCAAAACATACCGCAATGAGGGGAGGGCCTTCTCATTGCTTGACATCTCTGTGGGGAGTACCTCTACTATCATAGTGGTGAGGAATACAACCATAATATAATTCCAGGATGTGTGAAATATCGTTGCAATGTAACCCCCAGGGAGGAACTTCAGGGTAGACCATGGCAAGGGGAGGACCTTCTTGTCAGGATGAGATGTCACTGTAGGGAGGACCTCCACATTTGTGACTATGATGGTGAGGACTACCATCATAATATATGGTCCCACTCCACAAAGAGTTTTTTCAGTGTATACCCTAGGGAGGACCATCAAGGCGGACTGTATCAAGTGAAGGACCTTCTTACTTATTGATCTTCTACTCACACAGAGGGATTCTATGACTCACATAAAAAGAGTAACTCTCATGATTGATCGTTATATGCTCATGAGGGAGGACCCCATGGGTACTCCGGGGAGGAACTTCAAAGCTATTGGTAGCGACATTGCGGGGAGGAAATTCGCAACTGCTACTGCTGCTCCCATAGTATAGTAATGGGTTGGTAGGATTATAAGCCTTTGAGATAATTTTGGGGGTGTTGAGAACCCTAGCTTTCAGCAGAGTAGATTTATGGACCCACTCTTTATTTTCCGGCTGCCTCCAGCGCGTTCGGGGCGCTCTCTTGTAGGCAGCAGGGACCGTCTGCTGTTGATAATGGCAGTCACCTCTAGGTCTCTATCTAATTGGGTCCTATAATTCTTCCGGGATAAACTGATGAAAATATTGAGTTTTGGCAGGGATATATGCCTACCCTGGAGCATCCACTGTGATGGACGGGTGTCCCCCAGTTGGAACAAGTGAGTATGCTCAATCTGGTTGCCCTTGTATCGCGGGATATAGCTGACGACCCTCATGGGTGGAAACTATAGTGACCCAAACCTTTTACATAAAACATTACATGATTTTAAGAATAATTATACATCAAAGTACAAGTCAATTATCATTAAGTCTAGTGTGTTGGAAGACTAGGTACATAAGATAAAAAACATGGGGCTAAAAAAATTCTTTATTTAATCTCTATAAAGAGCTCTTAACTTCCTTTGAGCCATTACATCTTCATAGGGTACCCTATGTAACACATGAAGAAAGGGATGATCTGAAAAGACCAATAAGGGAATGAACATAAGGATACATCTTAGTAACATGAGTTAGGAGGCATGATATAATGATATCCAAAGCATGGAACATATAAAATCGTATCATATAAGCATGTAATCATATAAACATGGAATCATATAAATGTGTAAGAATCATAAAACATGTCTTTAGTATGGTTCAAGGCAAACTGCCTATCCCATTTCCCATTTTAGTATGGGTCAAGGAAAACTGCCAATCCCATTTCTCATTTTAGTACGGGTCAAGGCTAACCGCCAATCCCGTTTCACATCGCATCTCATGAGACTTAACTTTATCCAATGCATTGGAGCACTATCTGGGCACACCCATATCAACATTTTCATGAATATTATTACCACATAAATAATCATACATAATCAACCATACATATACATAAGGATACCCATGGAAAGAATTGGGTACCACAATCATGACATAGAGCGTATGCAATGGGAATATCATGAAAGTGTCCATGATAGAAATGGATTAGAACATACATGGATGTTCTTAAGGTAAAATAGTAATATAACATGTTAAGTGATTTCAAACATAAGTGACAACATATAAGAAATGTATTTGAGAAACATTATCATTAAAACATTTTTGTGCAGTTTTAAGGAAAATACTATAGAGCTTTTAAAATAGAAAAGAGGAAAATGTAACAACCTGAGATTTTATGAGAATTATTCTTTTTAATTTCGTTGATGTCTTGTGTTGTACACTACACCAAAATTAGTTTGCGCTATACGCAACATCGTATTATCTTGCAGTATACGCAACACTATTCTTGGGTCGTGCTACACACAATTTCAAGTTTGTTTTGTAGGAATTATTCTATGCAAAATTAAGTATAGATTTTGTTTAATGTATAAATGAAATAAGTTTTTATTATGTTATATGAAACACCAAATAGATCTTGCACTACACGCATCCCTAACTTGGCTTGCATTACACGCAATCGCGACCTTCCTCGATAGCCTGTGTAGTATGCAATACCGGGTTTCACTGAACAATGATATATTATTATAATATTATGAACTAGTCATTATGAATAGTATTAACAAAATTTTGAATTTTATAACATTATTATTCATCTTACACATTTTCTAAAACATGGTATGTGAACAAAATAAATTTTTCTGGTAAAACAAGTATTTTTCAAAAAATGCATTTTTGCAGCCTTTTGATGATGCACCCACTTTAAATATAGTTTTTGATAGGTTTATAAGTTTAATTTGAAAAAATAAAATTATTATTTGGAATAAGGATATAAAAATTTACTTTGGATAAATTTTTCATATTATTCTGATAACTTTCATATTTTAATGAATAGTAAAAACACGCTATATTTTAATTAAAAACAACTTTTTTCATCACAATAATTTATATGGTTAAATTATAATATTTAATGGTTTTAAAGTATAAATATAATATATTTTTACCATTTAATGTAATTTATATCAATACCATTAATTTTACATTGAATTCATAGGTAAAAACATTTCAATCTTTGGCAATGTTTTAACTTTTAAAACTCGTTTTCTTAACAACGGGAATAATTTTAAATTAATTACTACAACTTCTGTGTTTTGAATTTTGAAAAATGGATTCCATATTTGAATTAATTGGGTCCAAATTATGTTAATAGGTGACTTTTATTTTTTTGATATTATGAATAGTAACTACGATAATTTTTATTTAATGCAGTTAAAGGTAAATCGGGTAATTAAGGGTAAAAATAAGATTATAAAATTACCCTAACACTTTCCAAAATTCTATTGGATGACTAAACATAGACCCATATCAGCTAAGGTTCTGAATAGATTAATTTTATGGACTTTTGACCATGAAAATAATTTAATTATTATTAAAACCAAAGAAAGTGACAACATGTCACTCTCTTAAATCTTATAAGTATAATCATTTTAATTTAGTGATAAGCTTCCTGAAACTTCAAACATGAATAGTATCTAGAAATATAATAAAATTATATACATCATGTTTATTTATTTAGAATTTTTAGGGATTAAATAATTATCATTAAAGGTGACACAATAGTGATGTTGAAATTATGTTATTGATTGAAATATCAAATAATTTTTTTTTAAAATATTAAAATAAATATTATATGAACTATTTAATGTTCTCAACTAATTTTCTAGATAAATATTACATGTTATGAATATATTAAATCTTTTATTTGGAACATATCTTCTGTGAGTATTTTATTTAAATTCAAATAAATGAATACTGTCAAAATTGACACTATTGTTATTTTATAAAAATAATATAATATAAAATTGTTTAAAAATCACAAAAATATTTAAAAATTATAAATTAAAATTTATATGGTCTAAAATGTCATAAATTATCCATTTATGGACAATTCACAACACATAAGTAATTATTTATAACAATTTAAAATTTAGAATCTTATTAACAAAAATAAAATTAAATAGATTAAATAAGGATAAACCAAGTTGATAATGTTTAAAATAAACTCAAAAAATGTATAAATTTTATTTTTTGATGATATTACAACCCTATAGCATCTAGTATTTGGATTTTAGTCATTTTGGAAGTTTTTATGTGGGGTTTGAATTTATTATAAATTAATATTTTTGAGGTTTCCAAAGGTGCCCCTCTCCTACCTTATAAAAGGGCACCTCCTCCCACTCCTCTTCACAGCACATTGAGCCTCCAAGCTCGTCCAAAACCTGCCCATTTCTCTTCTACACTTCCCTAGAAACATTATAGAGGTTTTGTTCTTCTCAATAGACCAACTCTAGTCCCGTAAGAGGAATCTTAAAAGAGGTGTGTCGAAGAAAAGGTAATCTCTTCTACCGATTCTTTCAAGTTTCTTTCTTCTTCAACTTATTATTATTTAGTTGTTTCATTATAAATTAATAACATCAGTATATATAATATACTTATATGTTATTATAAATATGAAACAACCCCATTTCACCTTCTATCCATCCTATGGAAAATGAAATCACCTCGCGTGCGTACGTACGGAATACTGTCTCCACGTCGTGGTGTAATCTATTTTTCCACCACCACCTTACATGGATGGGTATAATGGTGTAAAGAATAACTATATATGGATATTATAAAATCATACTTATTATGAGATATTATATCATCCACTCTAATTCCATTCAATAATTATGGGAACGATATCATCGCCCGTGCATACGTACGGATTACCGTCTCCACAACGCGATGAGATTCAATCTTCATGTTAACCATTAAAGAATGATTATAAAGTATATATAATAAATAATAATGGTATATATAACATAATAATTCTACTGTATTTATGTATATGTTATTTACTTACTTCCTTTCAAGTCAAAAAGGAAAGGAAAACAGCGTTCATGCGTGCGTACGGCCTACCGTCTCCATGAACAGTGTGTTTAATTTCATTTATCTATCTATTATATATATATATAATGAATATATATGATATATAAATCATGTTTTACATTCTGGAAGTTATTAAATAATGATCTAAGTAATAATAATATCAATAACAACAAGTCCAAACACGTACGATAAATGAAACGATTTTACCGAAAACGCTGCTTTAACATGGAATTTACAAAAGAATGGGTAATATAAAGTCATAATTGAACCATACATGATATCATAACAATGAATATGATTCTGTAAAAAGTCAATGACATTATTTAAATCATTATATAGGAGGTTTGGATACATACAAATCATATCGGACATAAGGTAAGGGATAATTTTGCAATCTCATTTTTATCTGAGATTGCTTATTCGTAAGTATTTACTGGGGTTATATTTTTCACCCATGTCCATAAAAATGTTTTCATAAAGTGTTTAATATTCTTCCATATATTTTTAAATTCATTTTTACCCAACTTGACTTTTACTTTGTGTTATGGAAGGAATCTTGCCTTTGTTTACCATACGTGTTATTTTTTGACTTTTCCGTTAAAAGTACAAGGAGAATGTTTTCTTTAACTTATACGGAATGAACAGATTTTTACAGTTTTATAATGCCTTATTTTCATGAAGCTTAATCTACAAAATTTCATGACTATTTTCAACAAAATCCTTTTCTTTTAAAATTTCATGACATTTTGTGAAAGGAAAATGATTTTGAATAAGAAGCAATATTTTCCTAAAGAATTCATTTCAAGTGTTTTATCAAAACCATTTTCCATATAAGATGACATTATTGCATATGTGAATGTTTCAAGTATAATGTTTCTATGATTTACATGGTTTCACTTTTCTTATGATCAAATGATATCCATTTTTTTATATGGATTATGTTATGATGGGATGATGTTTATGAAACCTATTTTATTCTTTGGGTTATGATGAATGATTTATGTTTATGTTATGGCACACATAAGAATGATGTAATTATGAGATGGGTGGGACCTATAACTCCCTCCAATTAATTGGGTAAAGATTTTTATCTCATGGGATAGACATTATTGGAACGGTAAGTTAATCTGGTTCAGTGATACAGGACTGGAACAAGGAGTGAACTCGATTTAGAAAGGGACTTTGTCCACTAAGATGGTCTTGGCAGCAATGCCTTGGATACTATGGAAATCATATCATGTGCTTAATGGTTTTCCACAATTACATGTTTTATTCCCATGCTATTTTATCATGATTAATGTTTCTTTATGATCTATGCCTTACGTACTGCCATGTTTTATGTCATTGCTCAAGATTTTGATGTTTAAACATTATGTTCATGTTTTTTAAGTTAAAATATAAATGATTTGTTTTATTTTCTCCATGCTTGCCCTTACTGAGCATTTGAGGTCACCCTTTATATGTTTTCTTTTCCCCAGGATTTAAGGAAAGGTTTAAGGTAAGAAAACAAAATGGGGAATATCTTTATGGGAGATGTTGAAGATCTTTCACCACGATTAGAAGATTATATTCAGAGTTTCCAAAGACACTAAACTATTATGGTCTTTGTGTGTATTTTTGTTATGTATTAAGTATTCCTCAAAAGTAATGTAATTTCTATGTACCTCAAGCTTTGGGTCTCTACAGTTGGTATCAGAGGAATGGTTTAGTTAACCTTTGGAAACAAGGACGCGAAAACTTTAGTGAGATCCCTAGAGATATTTCTAAGTTATGTCTAGGGATGTCCCTAAGGTTAAGTATAAGTATAGGTTATAGTCCTAGAACTACGGTAACAATCTTAGAATTAAACCTAAGATGTTATATATTGAAGGTACTTCCCCTTTATTATGTTGTTTTCCCAGCTTGATTTTTGCCTCTCACACTATTCTTTTTGGGTTTTAGACAATGGATGGAACCCGAAGGAACCGTGTTGATAAATGTAATGGAAAATGCAATGATTTTCCTTCTGAACAAACCAATGTTATGGGAGATAGAGTGAAAAATCTTATTGTTATACTTACACAAGCTATGAATCGTTCTGGACTTCCAAATGAGCAGAGAAGGGAACAATATTCTATTGAGTCCTTCATGAGGTAATGTCCACCTTCTTTCAGTGGGTCTTCTAATCCACTTGTTATTGAACAATGGATCAGTACCATTGAAAAGATATTTTCTATACTTCACTGTTCAGAACATGAAAAAGTCATTCTAGTTATTTATCGTTTAGAAGGTGAAGCAGACCAGTGGTGGACTCTAATTAAGAATACAAGGCCCCAAGATGAAATTGAATTAATGGAATGGGATGAGTTCAAGAAATTATTTTTAAATAAGTACTTCCCTCGTATTCTTCGAACAAAGATGGAAAAGGAGTTCCTTGAGCTTAAGAAAAAGGATAATGAATCTGTTGGTATATATGAAGTGAATTTTACAAGGCTTGCAAGGTATGAATCTAGCTTTATCATCCAACCTGAAAGTAAAGTTAATCAATTCTTCATTGGCTTAAAACCAAGTCTTCGAAGGGCATTAGTAAAAAGAGACTTCAGTAACTATGAAGAAATTGTGCATTGTGCTATCAAGGTATAACTGGAAGTTGGTGTTACATATCCATCTCATGGTTTTGACAAAAAAATGAAAGATGGAGTTCAAGGAGAAATCTCAGAACAATGGTGAAAACAAGATGAATGTTTCTTTATGCTCAAAGTGTGGAAAGAAGCATGGTGGAGATTGCCAAAAAGGTACTAGAAAATGTTTTAAGTGTGGAAAAGAAGTTCATCGAGCATTTGAGTTTCGAATTAATGGGAAAAGGGTAGCTAATGATGTGAATAGATAAAAGACTACAGAGAACGCTCCACCAACACTTCAATGGTTCAAGTGCAAGGAAATGGGGAATTATTCTAATCAATGCCCTAATCCAAGGGTTAACGATGATCAATGTGAGAAACATCTTAAGGAAAAGGATAAAGGGAAGTCACATGCGATCACTATTTGTGATGTTGAGTATGACAATGATGTTGTAGAATGATTAAGTGTTTATATATTGGGATTTCAAAATAGTATCATGGAATCTCATTTATGGTATCGTGGAATTTTGGAATATCAATATTTTGGTTTTCAATAATTATATGGTACCAGTAACCATGAAAAGTGATTGTAATATTTTTTGGAAAGATGATGATATGCGCATAATTAAGGGATAAGGAGAAAATAATATGTTTGATGGTATTAATGAGCTCATGACTGATATAAGGACAAGTGATATCATGGTTTGAGTATATAGAAATTTTGAGATTTTGATATGTGGAAAGAGTTAACTTTTAACAGCATTCATGTTTTCACTGAAGTTCAATGGGTATTCATTTTTCAAGAGAATACATGATTAAGGTATTCACATGTTTGGAATGTGACCAACAACAAGATATATCTTATGATATATGGGGGGGAAATGAAGGAATTCACATGATCGGTAGATGAAATTTCTAGTAAT
Source organism: Viscum album (assembly GCA_963277665.1). Classification (NCBI taxonomy): domain Eukaryota; kingdom Viridiplantae; phylum Streptophyta; class Magnoliopsida; order Santalales; family Viscaceae; genus Viscum; species Viscum album. Next base: position 1,189,784,300 of record OY728158.1, on the reverse strand, counting down.
CAGACATAAGTATTTTTGATAAGCCTAAAGGTTGGAATGGACATCATATAGTATTACTTAAGGCTATAACTTTTTATTTCTGAAATTTTATGATAGTATAGTTTTAGAAAAAGGAAAACCTGCAGTACGGGCGACAACCCGTCACGTCGGACAAGGTTGCGGGAATCGAACCCACAACCGAAGTACGACAGGCCTTCATCGCCTACCACTGTCCTATAGGAAGTCTCTGGTTAGTAGAAACTAGTTTTATTTTGTTAAGCGGTATGATAGATGAAGTATAAGTTCATTTTAGGAACCATTAATCTCACCATAGATGGACTTATGTATATAACTTTTTCTAACCTTATGTTTGAGACAGATGTAATGACCTATCATTCTATCGCATGATCTGTTAACACTTCACGGAAGACAAATTCAACTTCATTTCTTTAAGATATGAAGTGGAAATTGTTCAAGGCACAAAAAACAGTGATATTGTACCAAAATCATGTAAGTATTTCTTCTATTTCAAATCTTTCAACTTTATGGAAATGATATTGAAAACCAAAAATGTTGTCCTAGTGCTCTTATATCTGATGAATAAGATGGTACCTTAGATCGTCACAAATTTATGGCTTTGTGATTATTGGCTTTTTCATAGCCATGTTCTATACCACTCTCCATCAGAACTTGATGGTTAGATTTCTCTTTCATATCCATATTTTCACTTATGTTCTCCTATGTGGAAACCCAGTGATGAGTTAATTTGGGTAACCGTTATGTTTCATACTTCACTTTTTAAAATTAAGTTTTCGTGTTCCTTTTTATGATGTGGGTTTCTATGAAAAAACTTTCAAATAGTAAACCATTTATAACCCCGATGAATTTCGAGGGTGAAATTCATTTTAAGGGGGGGTAGAATGTAACAACCTGAGATTTTATGAGAATTATTCTTTTTAATTTCATTGATTTCTTGTGTTGTACGCTACACTAAAATTATCTTGCACTATATGCAACACCGTATTAGCTTTTAGTATACGCAACACTATTCTTGGCTCGTGGTACACACAATTTCAATTTTGTTTTGTAGGAATTATTCTACGCAACATTAAGTATATATTTTGTTTAATGTATAAATTAAATAAGTTTTTATTATGTTATATTCAAAACTAAAGGGATATTGCACTACACGCATCCCTAACTTGGCTTGCATTACACGCAATCGTGACCTTCCTTGATAGCGTGTGTAGTACACAATACCGGGTTTCACTAAACAAATATATATTATTATAATATTATGAACTAGCCATTATGTATATTATTAACTAAATTTTTAATTTTATAACATTATTATTCATCTTACACATTTTCTAAAACATGGTATGTGAACAAAATAAATTTTTCGGGTAAAATAAGTACTTTTCAAAAAATGCAGTTTTGCCGCCTTTTGATGGAGCACCCACTTTAAATCTAGTTTTTTACAATTTTATAAGTTCAATTTGACAAAATAAAATTCTTCTTTGGAATCAGGATATAAAAATTTACTTTGGATAAATTTTTCATATTATTCTAATAACTTTCATATTTTAATGAATAGTAAAAACACGCTATATTTTAATTAAAAACAACTTTTTTCATCACAATAATTTATATGGTTAAATTATAATATTTAATGGTTTTAAAGTATAAATAGAATATATTTTTACCATTTAATATAATCTATGTCATTACCATTAATTTTACATTGAATTCATAGGTAAAAACGTTTCAATCTTTGGCAATGTTTTAACTTTTAAAACTCGTTTTCTTAACAACGGGATTAATTTTAAATTAATTACTGCAACTTCTGTGTTTTGAATTTTGAAAAATAGATTCCATATTTGAATTAATTGGCTCCAATTATTTTAATAGGTTACTTTTTTTTTGATATTATGAATAGTAACTACGGTAATTTTTATTTGCTACAGTTAAAGGTAAATCGGGTAATTAAGGGTAAAAATAAGATTATAAAATTACCCTAAAACCTGCCAAAATTTTATTGGGTGACTGAAAGTCAACCCATATCACCTAAGGGTCAGAATAGATTAATTTTTTGGACTTTTGACCATGAAAATAATTTAATTATTATTAAAACCAAAGAAAGTGACAACATGTCACTCTCTTAAATCTTAAAAGTATAATAATTTTAATTTAGTGATAAACTTCATGAAAATTTGAAACTTAATAGTATAAATAAATATAATAACATTATATACATCATGTTAATTTATTTATAATTTTTAGGGATTAAATAATTATCATTAAAGGTGACACAATAGTGATGTTGAAATTATTTTATTGATTGAAATATCAAATAAATGGTTTTAAAAATATTAAAATAAATATTATATGAACTATTTAATGTGATCCACTAATTTTATAGAAAAATATGACATGTTATGAATCTATTAAACCTTTTATTTTAAACATATCTTTTGTGATGATTTTATTTAAATTCAAATAAATGAATAGTGTCAAAATCGACACTATTGTTATTTTATAAAAATAACATAATATAAAATTGTTTAAAAATAAAAAAAATATTTAAAAATTATAAATTAAAATTTATATGGTCTAAAATGTCATAAATGATCCAATTATATCCAATTAACAACACATAAGTAATTATTTATAACAATTTAAAATTTAGAATCTTATTACCACAAATAAAATTAAATAGATTAAATAAGGATAAACCAAGTTGATAATGTTTAAAATAAATTCCCAACATGTCTAAATTTTATTATTTGATGATACTACAACCCTATCTCATCTAATATTCGTATTTGAGTCATTTTGGAAGTTTTTATGTGGGGTTTGAATTTATTATAAATTAATATTTTTGAGGTTTCCAAAGGTGCCCCTCTCCTCCCTTATAAAAGGGCACCTCCTCCCTCTCCTCTTCACAACACTTTGAGCCTTCAAGCTTGGAAAAACCCTTCCCATTTCTTTTCTAAACTTACCTGGAAACATTTTGGAGGTTCTGTTCTTCTCAATAGACCAACTCTAGTCCCTTAAGAGGAATCTTAAAAGAGGTGTGTCGAAGAAGAGGTAATCTCTTCTACCGATTATTTCAAGTTTCTTTCTTCTTAAACTTCTTCTTATTTAGTTGTTTCATTATAAAGTAACAACATCAGTATCTATAATATACTGATATGTTATTATAAATATGAAACAACGCCATTTCACCTTCTATCCATCATACAAAAAATGAAATCACCGCGCGTGCGTACGTACGGAATATCGTCTTCACGCCGTGGTGTAATCTGTTTTTCCACCACCACCTTACTTGGATGAGTATAATGGTGTAAATAATAACTATATATGGATATTATAACATCATACTTATTATGAGATATTATATCACCCACTCCAATTCCATTCAATAATTATGAGAACGATATCATCGATCGTGCGTACGTACGGATTACTGTCTCCACGACGCGATGAGATTCAATCTCCATGTTAACCAGTAAAGAATGATTATAAAGTATATATAATGAATAATAATGGTATATATAACATAATAATGCTATTGTATTTATGTATATGTTATTTACTTACTTCTATTCAAGTCAAAAAGGAAAGGAAAACAGTGTTCATGTGTACGTATGGCCTACCGTCTCCATGAACAGTGTGTTTCATTTCATTTATCTATATATTATATAAATATATATATACTGAATATATATGATATATAAATCATGTTTTACATTATAGAAGTTAGTAAATCATGATATAAGTAATAATAATATGAAGAACAACAAGTCCAAACACGTACGATAGATGAAATGATTTTACCGAAAACGCTGCTTTAACATGGAATTTACAAAAGAACGGGTAATATAAAGTCATAAGTGAACCATATATGATATCATAACAGTGAATATGATTCTCTAATAATTCAATGACATTATTTAAATAATTATACAGGAGGTTCAGATACATACAAAGCACATCGGACATAAGGTAAGGGATAATTTTGCAATCTCATTTTTATCTGAGATTGCTTATTTGTAAGTATTTACTGGGGTTATATTTTTCATCCATGTCCATAAAAATGTATTCATAAAGTGTTTAATATTCTTCCATGTATTTTTAAATTCATTTTTACCCATCTTGACTTTTACTTTGTGTTATGGAAGGAATCTTTCTTTTGTTTACCATACGTGGTACTTTTTGACTTTTCTGTTAAAATTATGAGGAGAATGTTTTCTTTAACTTATACGGCATGAATGGATTTTTACATTTTTATAACGCCTTATTTTCATGAAGCTTAATCTAAAAAATTTCATGAATATTTTAAACAAAATCCTTTTCTTTTAAAATTCCATGGCATTTTGTGAAAAGAAAATGATTTTGAATAAGAAATGATATTTTCCTCAAGAATTAATTTCAAGTGTTTTATCAAAACCATTTTCCATATAAGATGAAATTATTTCATATGTGTATGTTTCAAGTATAATGTCTCTATTATTTACATGGTTTCACTTTTCTTATGATGAAATGATATCCATTTGTTTTATATGGATTATGTTATGACGGGATGATGTTTATGAAACCCATTTTATTCTTTGGGTTATGATGAATGATTTATGTTTATGTTGTGGCACGCGTAATAATGACTTCATTATGAGATGGTTGGGACCTATATCTCCCTCCAATGCATTGGGTAAAGATTTATATCTCATGATATAGACATGGTTGGAATGGTAAGTTAATCCGGTTTAGTGATACAGGATTGGAACAAGGAGTGAACTCGATTCAGAAAGGGACTTTATCCACTAAGATGGTCTTGGCAGCAATGCCTTGGCTACTATGGAAATAATATCATGTGCTTAATGGTTTGCTACAATTACATGTTTTATTCTCATGCTATTTTATCATGATTAATGTTTCTTTATGATCTATGTCTTACGTACTGCCATGTTTTATTTCATTGCTCAAGATTTTGATGTTTAAACATTATGTTCATGTTTTTTAAGTTCAAATGTATATGATTTGTTTTATTTCATCCATGCTTACCCTTACTGAGCATTTGAGCTCACCCTTTATATGTTTTCTTTTCCCCAGGATTTAAAGAAAGGTTTTAAGTAAGAAAACAAAAAGGGGAAGATCTTTATGGGATATTTTGAAGATATTTCACCATGATTAGAAGATTATATTCCGAGTTTCCAAAGACACTAAACTATTACGGTCCTTGTGTGTCTATTTTTTTTATGTATTAAGTATTTTGAAAAAGTAATGTAATGTCTATGTATGTCAAGATTTGGGTCTCTACAGAAAATCTATTATATAAAACCAGAGATTAACAAAGAATATTTTCATAATAAAAATACTGATTTTATAAATAAAATGGTGGCTTCAAACAGGGGATAGAGTTCACCAGAAATTGGGAAAAAAATCAGGAAGTTCCCTTAAAATGGGTTTTCTTATCAGAAAGTTCTAAGGAGAGAATCTTTCAAAAACATGTATATCTCCAAGAGAGAGTGATGAAAGGGTATTCATAAATGAATTTTGTAAAACTACACAGAATTTAGAATATTTACATAAAAAGATAATATAATTTCATTTTGACAAAAAGAAAGATATGGAAACTCGAAAGAACAATGGAGGTTCAGGTGGAATTCATTACGGTTTATCGGCATGGTGTCGGGTGTACCCAAGAGGGATTGTTGAGAGAGAAAAGGGGTTTCTCATCACTTATACATCATGAGGGAAGTATGGGGGAGGTGTAAATTCATACCCCACCATTAGGTATTACACATAAAATAGCATAGCATAGAGGACATCTTGATAAAGCGTGAAATGGGGAGAATCTCTTACCTTAAATCCATTGGTGTTCTCCACTTGTTATTAAAAACCTAATTTAAAAAAAAATTATTAATTAATAATTATATAACCTCTTCTATATGTAATTGGTTTATTATAATCATTTTATGTTCATTTATAACCGTTTTGATTGGTTATGAGGTTCAATTTCATTGTTCGGACTCATTTGTTTACTTGGTTTTAATGAACAGTTCGCTTATATTCATGTTTGGATAAACATTTAAAATGAAATTGGTTGTCCATAATTGAAGTTATATTTTATTATTGAACATACAGGATATTACAAGGTTTTAAATTTAATTTGGTTACTTAGAGTGAAGTTAAATTATTATATAAAACCATAGTGACAATGGTTTTTGTTAATCGGTGGGTTTGATTACAAAGAACATGTTTTGCTTTATAACTTAATACCATTTGTAAAAAAGGATTATAGAACCAAAAAAATAGGATATATTACATATATAATAATCTGGTTCAATCATAACATAAATGGTTTCATGACCATAATTAAATATGATAATAGAATTTGGTAAATTGTTGTCCTTGAATGTGCTAAATTAGCACATCTCAAATGGTGATTTCATTTCATTCAAATAAAATTTGGGGAAAGGGTAGAAGATAATTAAATATCTCATTAGAATAAAAACATTTCATTACATGTATGTTAATCGAGTTATCATACTATTTGGGTGAAGGGAGGTGAGGAAAGAAACAAAATAAAAGAACTTAAAAGAAATGAAGGAATTGGAAAGAGGAATTTACCTCTTGAAACTTCCTCCTTTGAAAACCTCTTAAGGGGAGAGATTTTGGTATTTTGAAGAGTCTAGGGGCTTTTGGTCATGGGGGAGGAGCTTGGGGAGAGATTTTGGCAGAATATTTGTAAGGCACAAGTCTTGAGAGTAGTGAAGAGAAGAGGGGGTGAGGGGGTGTTATAGTGGAGGAGAGGAGGGTTTTCATAATATTATAATCATTAGTTATTTATTTTCCCTCAAGACCAGAAATAGTGATGATTTCGTGATAAAAAAAAATAAATAAATGCATGTGACTTCAAATCAATTAGGCTTACATCAGTAGATCATCATCAATGACTCAATAAATCCAATATTTAACATTTATCATAAATTATCGTATTTTATTATTAATCAAAAATTAAAGTATTTTAGAAAAATATAAAAAATTAAAACTAACCATTTTTTGACGTCTAGAATCCAAAAATGAAATCAATTTTTCAAAAAAAAAAATTAAATATGTTTATTTTAATATTTAATTAAAATCATAATTTATTATCAAAAACCAGTTTTAAAACATTCATTTACTTATTCTAAAATATAGGTATATCATACTTTCAACTTGAATACTATTTATATATTATCATAGGTAAGGTTACTATTCATTAGGGTATATCACTATTCATAAGGTTATGTTACTATTCCTAAGGGTGGGTTACTATTCACCAAAAATTAAGTTTTTCTTATCAGACTTCAAATAACTTACTGATTGCAACCGTGTATGTCATATTTTCAAAATTTCAAACACAGAAGTGAAAAAATTATGTTTAAAGTTCACTTAGAACATAGTAGTTCATTATGTTCTATTTTCATGTGATTTTATGACATATTTATAAGAAGGTAATTTCCATTGGAAAAACATTGGGTCGTTATAGAAGCATGGATGCAGATCTGCTCTGAGGTGGCCATCTTGTCTCTTAAATGAGTCGCCTCAATTGGGGAGACGGGCTCACAGGCCCGAGTCCTTTTTGTTGTCGTCGATGCAATTACATTCTGGAAAGTCTGCAAGATAACATCTAGGATCGATACCTACTCCCCCATCATTGATAGGATATGTAAAGAGACATCCTTGGCTGGAACGGGTATGAGGGACCATTCCACTATCAGAGTAGAAATGTCATGCTCCGGTCCTCCAGTGGTCAGTGGATACTAACAATTATCTTGTGTTAGGGCCGGTGAACGAGCCTACCCCTGTGCTGGGATATGCTAGCTTACTTCTCTGCTTTTCGCCACATCGGGATGACGGACTTTGCATGAATCCGTAGGGAGCTTTCCCTGCATATGTTGGTAACCTACCGTATCTAGTCGGTGGCCTCTTTTGGTAGGGAGATGTGCCCACCTGTTGATCACCACCATATCGGGATGGCGGGTGTCAGGAGCATCTGCGAGGAGCTGGTCTTGTAGGCGCTGAATTTCCACCATGTCTGGTTGGTGGGCTTCCTGATCCTGGGTAGGGAGAGGTTCCAACTGGGTAGGTGTCTTCCTTTATGGGCGACGAGCTTGATGAGGCTCGGTGGGGATGCGCGCCTACTCATATTTTGCCACCATGTTGAGATGGAGGGTTTTGGAAAAGTGGACAGGTGCATGGCCCTTCTCATGATATGTCTTCGTGTCTGAGAAGCGGAGTTCTTCCTTAAGAACGAGGGTGATGATCTATTCCTGGTTGTATGTTTTCCACCCTAGGTGGGCGGTCTGAGGGGTCAGAGCTTGGGGAGCGTGTGTGTGGATACTCAGGGTGGTATCCTCTTCTGGGTGAGGATACGAGGTTGTGGCATAGTTGCAGAGACTTCTTCCAATGGGGGCCTTGGAGCAGAACCCCCTTCTGGAAGGGATGAAGTCATCAGTATTGACCTCATCCACCTCCCTAAGATAAGGGAGGTATTCATTGTCTCATTCTGGGGACAAGCTCCCGAAACTGTTTGAGATGGATAAAGGGGTCGCCTGGATCTTCTCTCTCAGTCACTGCTGGGTAGGCAGCCGATGGGACTTAGCCGACTGGAGGGTGTACATATACTCCTCCATAGTCATAAGAGTACTGTTCAGGTGGTATTCTCAGATCAGTGTGTCTAATACCCAGCGTTGAAGATGCTGGGTGGGCGACGGGGTCCTTCGCCGATTGAGAGGACTGGTCTGCACATTGATCATCATGCGTGTCTGTGGATTGAAGGAAGCTCTACTGTGTATCTGTAAAACATTTGGAAAACACAAACAATAAAACGTGTTAATGTAGAATCTCATAATCCCATGCGTAATTAATGACCTTGCTTGGCCCCCCTTTTGAGCATGAAAGGGGTGCGAAGTGGGATTATTTTACCACCTTAGCTGAAGGCTCACGGTCGGTTCCATCTTTTTTTTGGTTGGAGAACGAACAAAATGGATTGTTGGTTATTAATCATCCATTTATTGTTATGGATAGTTTCAGATTAGGGTAAATTCCTCATGTTGGTTAAATATTCAAGTTGGGTTCACCATTTTTGTTTCACGGTGAGAGGACATGATCGGTTCCCATGTCTGATTAAAGGGAGTCAGTGTTGTTTAATCATTTCTATCAGGTTCCCTATCTTCATGGCTTCGCCTGGTCTCCAATGGGTTTATTCACAAAGCCAAAAACACCCAACGGTTATTGTATCCAATGATCCATGTACCTGCTTTCCAAAGGCAAGCGCTTGTTGGGTGATATAGACAACGACACTTAATAACTCAAATTGGTCAAGAGGATGGGAAATCAGGATCATCGCACCCTTTTGGGGGGAATTATTGCCTATTCTAGGACTCTCTTATATATTTAAGATGTGTTCATATGTTCTCAAATCTTTGGTTTATCCCCAAGCATAGTATACATATATTACCCCTGAGTTGCATTTCACAGGTATACGCAGGGATCTAGAACCGTCTACCTCTGAGTTTTACCATCCCTCATTGGATTAGCGATTCTGGGGAAGTTTGAGTTTGTTCAGACAGCACTGGTCTCAAGCATTATAATTGGATTCTCTGGAGTTTATTGTCATCCAGGGGGGACATAGAGTGACTTGAGCTTCTGGATTGAACCCGTAATATGGGCTTCCTAAGTATCCTTGTGAGCGTAATCAGAATCCATGTAATTCGGTACCACTTAACAGGACACAGCACCTTTTATGTTCGTGTGACAAGGACCCAACTGTGCAGTTTAACGTTATGTGGCAAGGATGTCTAGGAGACAGGTTCCTAGTCAAGGTTAGTGCAGGATTTATGGAAAAGCGGCCCAGAGGAACCAAGGGAAAATGATTTCATGGGCCTGGGTATGATCCTGTTAGGGGAATGAGGACACTGTCTAATAAGGATAGATGGGTATCAGACTTGGATGTTGGGCTTGTGCCTCAGGTAGGTTTCAGACATATCCCGGTTGGTTGGGAATCAAAGAGTACATAGTTATGGAAGGTCAGTGCTTATGCGTGATAGTTGCTTATAAAGGGCATGATTGGAAGCCCGTGTTGGGGTATGGTGGGGGCTTAAATTTGGTTGGTGGCCCAAGTTGAGATTGAACCTTAGGGAGTTTTCCTACATACCCTGCTTGGGAGACAGGGATCAAAACCCACGTAGTTCGTTCTACCGCCATCATTGTACGGACGCTATGACCACCACAAATCTCTAATCCCACAAGAGTCATTCTCGGTGTGAGAAACAAGAGAATTTAAAATATTCAGAAAGCCACACACTTTTCCTTAATAAGGGGAGATGTGAAATATGATGGTAGAGGGAGAGGTTCGAGACCGTTAAACTTTCATTCCCCCTGGTTTCAAGGAGGGAACGAAGGTAGAAGTCATGTTGGCAGAGGCCATGGTATGGCGGTGAAGGGAACAGAGCAATGAACCTTTTTGGATGGAAGGGTAAAGGCTATTGTCGTCTAGTGAGGATGGTGTGAGGCTTACACCAGGAGGGATGCCCTGTTACTCTCTTCAAGGGAGGGGAGAAGTGCTCACCATTGGCGCTCACTGAATGGAAAAGCAAGCGGGATCCCTCAATCCTGAAGAGTGGAGAGGCACAAAGGGGCTCCCGGGCATGGACTCTAGACTACCATGGGTATGTGAACCCATGAATGCTTCAGATGTCCATTCAAGGGATGGGGTAACCCCTTTGTCTCTGCCTACCATGGGTATGTGAACTTAGGAGGGTGCGCTAATGCGCCTGAAGATTTCAGCATGCCGATCTGGTGGGTTTGAAAGAGGCATTTTCTTGGTGCTGATGGATAGGCTACTGATGGGATTCTGGAGGATTGAACTGAATTGGAAGGGCCTTATCTGACTTAGGGGATGGAAACACCGAAGGCCTTGGTGGAACACATAGCTATATGAGAAGTGGCTCCCTTCGCGTATGTAAGTGCTATGTGGATAGAGAGGTTGTCCGCGTACCAGTGTGGTATGCAGGATGAGTGGAATCTCGTATACCGGAGTGGTTCACGGCTTTAGGCTTGGTCCATGTACCAAATTGGTACGCATCCCTAGAGTCCGCTTGAGCAGCGGCATCTAGGGGCAGCACCGGTCAGGGATTCACCCGTGTAGAATGGTGATACGTAGTGGGATGGATCGAAGAAGGGGCATGGGCTCCCTGGTTCGCGGGGAGTGCATCCGCATAGGGGATGTGGTTCACGGTTCACCAATTTTAGGTTTGCGGTTTACCGATTTATTTATGCATTCTTCAGTTCTTAACAATTTGTCCCCAGTTTATACCTGTTGCTGGTTCGTGAATCGGAACTTCGCGGTATGCAAAATCCTAAGCTCCTGAAAGCCTCTTCCTTCTCAGAAAGTTGGATACCTTCCTTCAAAGAGCCAATCTCCAAGAATATGATCTTCCAAAAAGTTGATCCCTTTCTTCTCCCCCTTGATGTCCTCTTTTAGAGGGGGGAAAGTTTTGTATCTATGGTCATGTGTCACCTTTTGCAGAGGCCCGTGACAGAAAACTCGACCTATTGATGACTTAGTCAACACAATGTTCGCAGGGTATATTGAATACACCTTTACCACAAACCAACTCGGTCATGGGGGTGCTTCGCAGCCGCATAGGGCTCCACCTCCATTCCGTGAATGACGTAGTGCGTGGTGGGGGCCGATCCTCCTAGTTCACGGATGGCGCGGTTCATGAATGTGAACAGGTCCGACCTCACTCGCCAGCCATTTTGTTTGCACCCACGTGGGAGCTCCACCTCTATTTCATGAATGACAGCGTCTGCGGGAGGGCGGTTCGCCGAACTGGCCGTGTACCACTAATGATGAACTGGTACATGGACTGGTTAGGTCCTTTACAATTTCTTATAAAAATTCTTCATATTTTTCCAAAATTATTAATGAAGATTGGGTAGATTCTTCCATTGATATTAAGGGAGTATTTTCCTTCCCTTCTGCATATTTTTTAGGACCCTACAGTATTGGACAAGCAATGATAGGTCGGGCCCATTAATTGATATTTCATCAATGCATTAGTATTCTCATGAGATTTATTGGTTGGGTATCCAAATTAAATCGGTTTTCATGTATACATAACCATCAATTAGACATTATTAGAAGATATTCTTAACCATATAGATATTACAATGTTTGAGATCATGAAGCCCAATATTAAGTGTTTCCATCATTGAGAGTTTACTATTTATTATCTATGATAATTTTTTATTATAATTTTTCATGGATTCATTATCATGCTCATGTAATTGATTAAATGGATAGTTTTTTCAGTTCTTTACCTTTCCATATAGATTATTCCCTATCAATTATGCCTTATTGATCATTCCTTATTTATTATTTTTTACTAATTCATGATAGATTCAATTGTACGTGATCGCTATTGAGAATTATATCTCACACTTTATTTGTTTTTATTTCTGAAGGATATGAAAAGGGAATCTATATTTGTGTTCAAGGATGAAAAATATTAGCTTTAACTATTTTGTAAATTATATTTTCAAATTTAATTCAAGAATAAAGTATTTATCTAACATACTAAAACTGTTAAACTAGTTAGTCCATTGGGATGTGATATCTTGTATCTTACACCAATGTAATAAAGTAACCACTAAATCATGGATTTAGATTCCATGTATTTATAGTTGGTATTAGAGAAAGTTCATTATAAATATTGGTAACTAGATTTTGTAACAAATAGATAGGTGGAAGTAACCATATCAAAGATTTGGTGATATGCCATATTGTGGAATAATATCATCAGTTTTTGGTAATGAAGATATTATGTGGTTATTCAAAATAATTACAACCATGGTTTGTAGAATAACATTACATTGGGGTAATTACTCTAAATAGGACTCATTTGGATTTGACTCAATTTTCACATGGAGAAAGAAAATGGTTCTTGTTACACACCTTGTTTGACACTCTTAGGGGATATTCTTTGTGATAATTTACACTTACTATATGAACAATTATCAATAATTAAATAATAAAACCTATGGAAACCTATGACATTACCTAGTGATTTAGGATAAACCTAAAGAGTCTTGGGATGGTATGTTTATAATTGATCTTATTTTTAAAGGTATATATTACCCTTTTAAAAAACTATATGATGTGAATATGACGTGATTATGGATATATTAGGGAAATAATTTATGCTAATACAAGAATTTGGTTTAGTATATGATTTATTGAAAAGGATATTTGAGGAATAAGTCATTTATATTTTGTAGACATAATTTTAATGTTTTTAACGCCCTTTAGAGTTAATATGATTGTTGATATTAAAGTAATAATATTCAATTAGGGTTTTTTTGATTTTGTAAAAAAATTAAATTTTATATAAAAATATAGTAGTTAAAAATTTATTTAATGATTAACTTTATTTAAAGTATATTCCTCATATTTTTAGAATCATTATTGGAATTATATAAATATGGTTTAGAAAAAGGACAACTTGTATTCCTAGAAACAACCCATCACATCCCACAGGTCCATGGGGCGTGAACCCACAACCAAAGAGTGATAAAGAAGCATCACCTACCATTAGCCTACATGATGTCTTGGTCAATATTAAACTGTTTTTACTCTAAAATATTTTACATATAAATACATTTGGATTGGATTAAGATTAGCTTTGGATATTTAATTGTAGATTTAAAGGTTAATTTATTATATTGGATAACATGTTCTCACCATTTTGGAATTGGTAAATATTTAGAGAGAGAAGGGATTATTTTAAAATATTTTATGAATGTTATGATCAATTAATCATTAATTTTAGTCCTTATGTTATAAAAAAATTGGATATTTATTTCATGGGGTATGAAATGAAATGGAAATTTATTGAAGCGCAATCAAAGGGTGAAATAATGTTAATGAAATAAAAATATATCATGTAAGTATATTTTCTTATATTCATTATCATGATGTTAAAAGAACAAATCTACTTTAGGAAAATGGTCTTGAAATAAAAAAGTTTACATTAACCTTTATTTTTGATGAATTAATGTTCCTTTCATCAATCAATGATTTATGTTTTGGTGATCATTAATATTCTTTTTATCATCCAACTTCTTGTACTCAATGATCCTTATCACTCTACAAAATTATTTCAGAATTAAAATTTTCTTCCATGTCCTTATTTCCACATACCACTTATGGTCCCCTATTTGGAAACATAGTTTTCTATAACTCATGATGAACTTCATATTTCCCTTTACCTTTTCTTAAGAGGATTATTTTAACCCTCTTATGATTTGAATTTTTATGAAATGAATTTTCAAATTTAAAATCATTTTCATTCTAAGCATAAATTCAAATTGTGATGAAGAAATTAATTTAATTTGGGTAAAATGAAACACCTCGATATTTTAAAATGAATACTACATTCGATATCGTATATTACACGCTACAATAAACCTAAACGAATCATGATATAATATTTAAACAAGACTGTTATAACCAGGTTATTAAAATTGGCTCAATGAATCAGATTAACCATTTTTATAAAATTTTGTATAAAACATTTTGATGAAGTAAATATTTTTGTAAATAGGGACTCAATTTGTCTTAATTTTTATACATTCTTCCAAAATATATTTCTCATCAATATAGTTGTTGTTACTTTTTTTGAGAAAATAATGTAAATAATTTCTACAAATATTATAAATTGTATTGTAAAAAATAAAATTAATTTTTTATATAATAATTTCATCACTAAAATATATTGAAAATATGGGATCTTTTTTAAAAGTGTTGTTTTCAGTGAATAGTGAAAATACTATTTTTTTTAAAACAATCATTATTTTAATATATTAAGTAATTTAAAACTCCCATTACTCTTTAAAATTAATTTGAGAGTAAAATAAGTATCATTTATTTATATGTAATCAAATTATTTACATTTGGATCATAATCATACCAGATTTTGGTATGTGTTTATTTTTTGGCATAATAACATATTTTATGGAAACTATTTTTAAGTTGATAATGTTTCTCCAATTTAATTAAATAAAAAATCCTAATGATGAATGATTTCAATTAGATTAATATATCATATATATATGTATGTATGTATTTAAATTCAGATAATGATTATTACTTGTCATAGAGTTAATGTAATATCATCTTATTCTTGAATATGACATTTATTGAAAACCATTTCGACATGTTTTGAAGGTTAATTTTTAAATTAAATTCTATTAATTATTTGAATTTATTTAGATAAAATTGATTCCATATTTTAAATTAAAATAATTAAAATTAGGTTATATGTTTAGCTTAATTTCAAGTCATAATGAATAGTAAAAACTATTAAATTTAATTTCCATAATTATGGTTAAAATGAGGTTTTTCGCGTTACATGTAGTTGTTTTAAAATTAATTTTCCACACACATATAATTTTTATTTACTGAATTGTATTTATTATTATTAATCATTGTTCCCAAAAAATCTAATTATGATTAATTTATTTTATTTTATGTTTACTGGATAAATTTCAAAGATTAAATACCATGTTACCATGGTGAAAACAAAAATGGTAAAAGTGAGTAACCTTAGAGGTAAAGGGAATAAAAATTTTCAAAAATGTTTATTTTTAGGGGTGGATGTGTGGATGTACCTTATATTATCTCAAAATCATTATTTATCAATTTTTAATTCACTTTTTTTTATAGTGATATCATATTGTGGTATATTATTGTGTCTTTACAAAAATCAGGTCCTCCACAATTATAAAAGGGAACCCCCTCCCATCACTTCTTCGCACCTATCATAAAAATAAGCTCGATCAACCCTTGAAAAAATGTCTCCCCAATACCCATAAAAACATTACATAACTTATATTATTCCCAAAATATAAACCCTAATGTCCTTAATAATATATCAAAAGGAGTTTTTTCAAAGCGAAGGTAATCATCCTCACTAAGATTATTCTTATTACATATTCATTTTACACCTAAAATTACATATTAACAATTAAAATATAAGAAAACAAATATCTCACATAGAATGAGATATTTTTATTTTTATGGTATAATATTTATCCATATCATTCTCTATTAAATGGGAAATAAATCCATTCCACATGTGCACTATGAACTACTGCCTCACGAATAGATATAATTTTTTTCCATCACTGAATCTCATGAATAGTAATAATGGTAGAAATAATGAATATAAATTTTTATTAATATATTATATTTATTAATTAAAATTAATATATTTTGAAATTAATTTCCATTTTACCCATTACTGAAATGATGGGGTCATTACGAGAAAATGAGTATTTGTGATGGGTCATTTGCGATGGGAAATTCTCCTATCGTAAATAGTTTCGTCGAGTTTTTAAAAAAAACTCATTTGCGACGGGCTGGTCGTAAAAAAAGTATTTGCGATGGGAAAATATACCCGTCGCAAAAAACATAACAAAAATAAAATTAATATTAATATTAATAAAACTAAAAAAATATTATTTAGAAATACTATTTGCGATGTGAAAATATATATGTCGCAAAAAATAGAAAAAAAATATTAATAAAATTAAAAAAAAATATTTATAAAATAATATAAATAAAATAAAAATAATAATAAAATAATAAAATATTATTAATAAAATAATATTAATAAATAATAAAAAAATATAAATAATATTTATATAATAATAATAATAATAAAATAATATTAATATACTAATTATAATATTATTAATATTAATAAAAATGAATAATAAAAATAAAAATAAATTATAAAAAAATACAAACCTTAATATTCAGAAAAATATAAAAATAAATAAATAATAAATTTAATAAATAAATAAATAAATAATAAAGTGATAAAATATCAAAAATTTAAATAAATAGTAAAATAATAAAAAACACAATATTTGCAACAGTATAAAAAACTCACTAAACCATGAGTCAAACATCACATATACTTCATCATCTACTGGTGTTGCTACTGTAGTAAACGACGCATCTTCTCCTCTAATTATTGTTATTGTTGTCATTGACACATCACATTCGGTCTACCCCAATATATTGATCACAACGTGTGTTAGATTAAAGTGTGGTTGATTCGTACATGACCCAAAGTCTAAAAATAGTTCTACCTGCCAATGTAACCACATATCCATTTTCATTCTATGTCGAACTACTGACACTGCATATTAACTCAATTTTCTTAGCTGAATTTTTTCTTGTTATTGAAAGTCAAAAGAGCATAATAAGATCATGTGACCCTTATATCATGAGAATTCACTACAATAGATACATGAGATTCCTTTACTCTCATATCCTTCAAAAATGAGATAGGGTTTTCAGTTAACAACATTGAATCAATATGTTGTGTTTGCATTTCGACTAAGAAAGACGATGAATATAGAAAATGTGGATACATTGGCAGAAATAATCATTTTTTCTATTTTGTGGCGAGTTGTGGATAGTTGAAAACAAAACAAGACTTCCCAAAAGATCTGTGAAAAAATAATTAAGTATTATATAAAAATGATAAGGAAATTAACTTACAAATAGTAGATAAAATGATGAAAAAATTAATTAAAAAATTAGTAAGAATTCACCTTTTCCTAATAGTTGTATTCATTTTTGATGCATTTCCTAATTATCATTATTTATTAGTATTAATTATTACTAATTATTACTAATTATTACTATTTATGCCTATTTATTACTAATTATTACTATTTATTACTAATTATAGCTAATTATTATTATTTATTACTGATTCTTACTAATTAGTACTGATTATTTCTAATTACTTCTAATTAATTCTAATTATTGCTAATTAATCCAAATTATTGATAATTAATCCCAATTTAAAACTAATTATTACTAATTAATACTAATTATTACTATTTATTACTAATTTTTACTAATTATTATTAATTGAACTTAATTAATCCTAATTAATCATAATTATTACTATTTATTACTATTTATTACTATTTATTACTATTTGTTACTATTTATTACTACTTATTACTATTTATTGCTAATTATTACTACTTATTACTAATTATAACTACTTATTACTATTTATTAGTATTTATTGCTAATTATTAGTATTTATTGCTAATTATTAGTATTTATTACTAATTATTAGTTTTTATTGCTAATTATTAGTATTTATTGCTAATTATTAGTATTTATTTCTAATTATTACTATTTATTGCTAATTATTACTAATTATTATTATTTATTCCTAATTATTAGTATGTATTAGTATTTATTACTAATTATTATTAATTATTGCTAATTATTACTAATTATTACTAATTATTAGTATTTATTACTAATTATTATTATTTTTTACTAATTTTTACTAATTGTTACTATTTATTCCTAATTATTAGAATTTATTGCTAATTATTACTATTTATTGCTAATTATTACTATTTATTGATAATTATTACTATTTATTGCTAATTATTATTTATTGCTAATTATTACTATTTATTGCTAATTATTACTAATTATTACTAATTATTGCTAATTATTACTAATTATTGCTAATTATTACTAATTATTGCTAATTATTACTAATTATTGCTAATAATTACTAATTATTTCTAATTATTACTAATTATTGCTAATTATTACTATTTATTGATATTTATTACTATTTGTTGCTAATTATTATTATTTATTGCTAATTATTACTAATTATTCCTAATTATTAGTAACTATTGCTAATTATTACTATTTATTGCTAATTGTTACTATTTAATAGTAATTATTTTATTTATTGCTAATTATTGCTAATTATTGCTAATTATTCCGAATTATTGCTAATTATTACTAGTTATTTCTAATTATTACTAATTATTGATAATTATTACTAATTATTAATCATTATTAGTAATTATTAGTAATTATTACTAATTATTAGTAATTATTACTAATTATTACTAATTATTAATAATTATTACTAATTATTACTATTTATTAGTAATTATTACTAATTATTATTATTTATTACTAATGATTATTATTTGTTACTAATTATTATTATTTGTTACTAATTATTACTATTTGTTACTAATTATTACTATTTGTTACTAATTATTATTATTTGTTACTAATTATTAGTATTTGTCACTAATTATTAGTATTTGTTACTGTTTTTTACTATTTTTTACTATTTTTTAATATTTTTTATTATTTTTTCCTATGTTTTGCCAATTATTAGTAATTAATACTATTTATTAGTAATTATTACTAATTATTATTAATTATTAGTATTTATTACTAACTATTAGTATTTTTTACTATTTTTTACTAATTATTACTATTTATTCCTAATTATTACAAATTACCGTTAATTATTACTAATTAGCGTTAATTATTATTAATTACAGCTAATTACCGCTACTAATTACTAATTGCTTATCGTTAATAATTCTTAATTACCACTAATTATTAATAATTAGCACTAAAAATTTAAATTTATTAATACAAATAAATACTGATAAGTAAACAATCTAAATCTAATTTAATTACAACTAATTAACAATAATTAAAATTAATATAAAAAATGAAATAAATTTTAAATTAAATAAAATATAAACATCTTTAAACTTGATCTCTTGTAGGTGTAGACGACTTCAAAATTTGTTTGTAAAAAAAATAACTTAGAGAAATTTTAACTATAAAATTAGAGTTTAGAGAAAGAGAAAGTAAGAATAGAGAGGAAGAAGGAAAAAACTGATGGGGGTATATATAGGTTAGATTATTTACGACGGGTCTCCAGTCGGAAATGGACTCGTCGCAAATACCTTCGGCCGCATTAATTACTGTCAGTGGTTAAAAGGGTATTTGCAACGGGAACCATCGCAAATTGTGACCTGTCGACGCACTTTTTGCGATGAGAGCAGATCCCGCCGCAAATAATATTTATCGTCGCCGCTTATTTGTGACCGGGGGTCCTCCCCATCGCAAATAGTATAAACCACCATCGGGTATTTGCAACGGGGAGGCACCCCTCATCACAAATACCCTTCCTACAGTTTGGTGCGCAAACCGCGCTAAACCTTTTGCGACGGGACCCCTTTTCCCATTGCAAATGACCTTTTTGACGGCCTATTTGTGACGGGAACAGATCCCGTCGCAAATAACTCATCGCAAAAGGTCATTTTTTCCATAGTGGGTTTTTCATGCGTACATATGGTCTACTGTCTCCACGAAGCAACATGATTCATTCTCCATGTTCAAATTTAAATAGTTATTATAATAATTTATCTAATAAATAAAGATGATATAACAACATTAATTCCATTCTGTACATGATGTAACAATATCAAAAGCACAAGAATAAGAAATTCAGTGACAAAACAATCATGAGAAAATAAAACAACTAACACCCGAAACAATGGTCAAATTGAAATATTATTAATGAATGGGAGATTAGATGTAAGAAGTATATAATATATGATATTATAAATACGAATATGGGTCTATAATAAATCAATAACATTTTTAATAGAATTATATAGGATGTTAATGAATGGTCTACTAAAGGAAAACATGAGATAAGAGATTTCATCTCAATTTCCTTTGATTGAGGCATATTTTAATGTTATGCATCAATTTAATTTATATGACTTATGGGATTACCTTTTTCATGTTATATCGTTAATAATTCTTAAATGATGTAATTTTATGTTGTAATTAAAATTATTTTAGCTAGGGATATTTTACTTAAAAGTTACCGAGTGGTAAGTTGTTTCTTACCCCAATTTTCCTTCATCGGGTTATATCAATACTTAATTGTCTTCGATAGTATAAGATTATATGTGTACTGACTTTTGGTTATTTCATTTTTTATATCCAAATGTTTTATGTTGATTTACATTTGATACACATAATCAATTAATTAATTAATCCTCAATTCAATCTTATGATCATTGTAAGAGATTTCATCCCAATCCCCACTATATTAAGAAATATTTTGTATTATGCACCTATTTATTTTTATGAGGTTTATATAATTCCATTTTGATATGTTATATCATGAATATATTTATATTCATGTTATTTAATATTTCATTTGATGTTATTTCTTTGATGGGGTATATGTTTCAGATGATTCCAATATGGCACGAGTTTATGCTTCAATTTCATTTCAATCACGATTTTTGGTGCTTGAATATACATTGAATGAAATTATTGGAACAATGTATAATAAAACATTATAATTTTATTCTTCTCTGGTTATTCATGAAATATTTAAATAATATTACCATTTCCATATCATTGGTACTTAAAATTATTGAAAAATGATATTACAGAAATCCAAATTTATTTTTTTCAGTCAAAAATACATTTTCTTATATATTCATATTTTAAAAATAATGCTTCAATGTATATTTTTAGTATTCTCATGTTATTAAATAAAGAAGTTTTTACCCATGTTTTACTATATAAAAAATGGTTTTAATGGAATCTTTTTTTTTCTTTATGAACATTTTACTTTATTAATTTTTACAAAAAAACTGAATGGAATATTTGTTTTTACATACTCATCATGAATGGAATGTTCCTGACACCATGAACACTCTATCCTTTTAATATTCCTATACAATTTTAAAATTTTCTTTTCATAGAAAATAGTTTTCCAAATATGTTTGATATTTTTTTTATTGAAAAGTGGTCTTCAAAGTGAAAAGGGTACTCTCTTCTATAATGATTAATGGTCTTTCTATGGTAGTTTTATTGTATGTGATTGCTATTGAGAACTATGTCTCACAGTTTATTTGTTTTTATTTCCAAAGGATATGAAAAAGGAATCTATATTTGTGTTCAAGGAATAAAATTATTAACTTTAACTATGTTTTAAATTATATTTTCGAATTTAATGCAAGAATCAAGTATTTATCTAATATACTAAAACTGCTAATGTAACGACCCAAAGTTTTTCAATAAAACTTCCCTTCTTAAAATTATGTCATAAAATCACATGAATGCACAACAAAATGAACTACTAAGTGATAAGTGACCTTTAAACATAATTTTTTCACTTCTGTGTTTGGAATTTTGAAAATCTGACATACACGGTTGTGTTTAAGATGATTTGTGGAGTCTGATAGAACAAACTTGTTTTTTTGGTGAATAGTAACATACCCTTATGAATAGTAAAATTAATAGTAATATGAATCTTATGAATAGTAAAATAATAATATTATTTTATTTTCTTAAGTCAATAAGATAATGAGATCTTAATTAATTTTTCAATGAGAAATAAAACTAAGTGCACCTTTAAGATTGTTATTTTTCGAATTAACTGTGACTTTATTTAAAAATTAAATTAATAATATTTAGAAAATTAATTTTGAAAAATGGAATTCATTTTTTAATTCTACACATTTAAAAATGGTTAGGGTAATTTTTTGGTATTTTTCTGAAAAACTTGAATTTTTTATGAATAGTGAAATACGGTAAAATACCGTATATACAATTTAACGGTTAAATACACTATTCATGACATCACAAGTGATGCAAGGACACTTGTTTCAAACTCACATGAACTTATTACTATTATGGTTCACATGAAACGATACTATTGGCTGTCTTGAGGGATATAATAAAATAATGAATTAAATATTCAAAATTTAACCCTCCCCTCCACTATAAAAACCACCCTTCACGCCCTCATTACCTCACACCTCTCAAGATCCAAGACTTCTCTAAATTATGCCCAAAACTCCTCCCTAGCCCCTCCCCCACGTCCAAGAGCTGCTGGTCTCATCAAAATACCAAGCTTAGGCCCTTAAGGAGGTTCTTAAGAGAAGGATTCAATAGGTAATTTCTCTCCCTCTTCTCCTTTAATTTCCTTTCAAGTTCAAGTTCATTTCTTGATCTATCCCCACATATCTTCTTACAAATGGTATTGTAACTCCAGTATTATAAATATAATGTAATTTTATGATTCTAATGGGATATTATATCATCCAACCCCCTTTCCCTCTTCCTTTTATTTTATTAAAGAAAACGTTGTTCGTGAGGTGTTAATTTATCACCTTCAAGAATGACATGTTTTCTTCTTCCATTTATACCTTTAGATATGGTCATGAAACCATTTTTATGGTTGAACCAGAATATTTTATATGTATTATTTCCTATTTAAAGTTCTGTAACTGACTTATGAACATATTATTAAGTGATAAATTAAAACAAGTTCGTTGTGATCGAAAAACCGCCCAAATTAACCCAAACAATCATCATTTAATTATTATCTAATGATTCATCCACATGGATATAATATGATTCATTATAAGATCATTAAAACTTATGTAATATCATTAATAATATGTAATATCAGTTCTGGATGTTTACCCATGTTCTACCCAAACTTCAATTTAAGAATACAAGTGAACCACTCAAGAAAACCATAAAAACAAACATTCCCGAACAATGTTTTTAAACTCTATAACTCATCCAAAGGAACATAAAATAACTTAATGGAACCATAATTAACCATATTAATGTAAAAAAGGTTCTGTATTTCTAATTAATGAATATAATTTCATTATACAGGACATTAAAGGGAAGGAATCATTCGGATACAAGGTAAGGGGAAATCTCGAACCCAATTTTCTTCCTTCAGGTTCTCCCTCTTTCACTCCATTTTGATATGGTTACTCCTTAAAGATAATTTCTTCATAATTATATTACCTTTTTTGGGATATACATGTTTTCTAATGAAGTTTATGTCAAACCAAATGTTTTCCAATAGAACTCTTCTTTTAATAACAAAACTTTTACCTCTCATTCATGGTTGATGGTTCTTGTATCAAGTATGTTGTTCCCTCTTTCTTTTGGGAACCCAAAGCTTATGAATTCATTATTATGTGATGAAACCCATTCCTTTACATGGGTTATTTATGTTCACTTTTGATATGTGTTCTATGTGTCAATCATGATAATGATAATGTTATGATGTGACGGGTGCGCCCAGAATTATATAGCGCAATATGAATGTTTCAAAGTGACGGGTACGCCTGGAATTATACAGCACTCCAATGCATTGGGTAAAGTGATGAATCTCAGGAGTAAATGTGAAATGATGTGTGAACAAGATTCTAGCTTGTTTCACAAGTATGTGTGGTAGTTAACCACTAAAACATGATGTTTCATTTTTATGCATTGCCACATTTCAAGTCTTTTATTTATGTTCCTCTCTTGTTTATGATTTCTTTACCTATGTCATGATTATGTTCACCCCATGCTATATAATTTCTATATATCCTCTTACTGGGATTTTAGATCACCCCTTTTTAATGTATATCCTCAAGTGGCTACATATACTTAGGATAGGACAAATGACAATAAGAATCTAGAGAAGAAGAAATCAAATAAATGTTTATGCTTGATGTTGTAATTTCTATGTATGGTCCTAGTTTTCCCAAGACTCTAAGCTTTTGGATCCTCTATGTGTAATATTATTATGTTTTTTACCTTTAAAATTATGTAATATTAATGTAAGAAAAGGATGGGATGCTATAGTTGGTATCATAGGAATGGTTTAGTTAATTTGGGAATTAGGATTAGTGAACCCTAGAGAAAACCTCTAGCATGAGACTAAGTACAAGTAGGCACATAATAAAATCTACATAGGGATCTCATATGTTATGTTTTTGGTATAAATTGTTTAAATGAATAAGTTATTCATAACTTGTTTACTTATGTTTTGTTCTAACCTTTTCTATTTTAGAAAATGGTGGGAACCAGGAGAAATCAGGCCAACAACTCGGGCAAGGGCCAATACAATGATTGCCCAAACGACATCCCCAATGATTTGGGAGGTGGAGTTCAAAAATTCATGGTGATGCATACCCAATTATCTTAGGTTATGAACAATAACCATAATAATGGGGAACTTCCTCCTTCACGAAAGAGGGAGCAACTGGCTATCGAATGTTTTATGCGGCAACGACCACCGACGTTTAGTGGATCTTCTGATCCACTAGTTGCGGAATAGTGGGTTAACTCCATGAAGAATATCTTTTATGTTCTTCACTATTCTGAGACGGAGAAGGTGACCCTATCTGTTTATCATCTAGATGGAGAAGCTGATCAATGGTGGGATTTGATTAAGAACACCAAGCCAAGGGAGGAAATTGAAGATATGGAATGGGAAGACTTTAAGATAATTTTTCTTAATAAGTATTTCCCACGAACTCTTCGTATGAAGATAGAGAGATAATTTATAGAGCTAAAGCAAAAAAAGAATTATAATCTATCACATCCAATGAAGAAAATTTCACAAGGTTTTTAAGGTACGCTTCGGGTTTTGTTATCAACAATGATAGAAAAATTGATAGATTCTTTAGTGGATTAAAACCACACCTTCGAAAGGCTCTTGAAATTCAAGACTTTGGGAGTTATGAAGAAGTTGTTCGATGTGCTCTCAAAGTGGATATGGAGTTTGGAGAATGGTCCCATGGATATGGTGATAAGAAAAGAAAGATGGAGTTTCAAGCTGGTGGATCTAATGACAAAGGTGGGAAGAAAAATCAACGACCCACATGCCAAAAATGTGGGAAGTTGCACCATGGGAACTGCCTCAAAGGGATGGGGAAATGATTCAAGTGTGGGAAAGAAGGACACCATGCCCAAGAGTGTAGAAAATACACAAAAAGGAAGGAGAATGTAGCTGATGAAAGGATAGAACCACTCATGGTTCAATGCTACAACTGTAGGGAGCTAGGGCACTATGCAAACCAGTGCACGAAACCTCGAGCTCTAGAGGGTAATCAGCATCAGCAGCCACCAAATCCAAAGGAACAAGGGAAGGCTTATGCCATCACTACTGCAGAGGTGGAGCATGATAATAAAGTCGTACAAGGTAAACTTCCTATTCACTCAAGAATGGAAAAAGTCTTATTTGATTCTGGTTCTACGCATTCCTTTATATCTTGCAAGTTTTCTATAACTATAGAATCGAAGCCCTGAAACCTTGAAGTAGAGATATCTATAAAAACACTGAGTGGTGAAATCATTGCAACCCAATTGTTTGACTCTTCTCTTGTTGGCGTATGTGGGAAGATTCTTCTGGAAAATCTCGTAATACTTCCCTTGGTGGAATTCTACACTATAATGGGAATGGATTGGCTCTCGTTATATAGATCACATATCAACTGTTGGGAAAAGGAAATATCTTTTCATATTCCGAACCATCCCAGGCTCTTCTAAAAATGCAAGGAAGATCATGAATCTCCTTTGAAAAATCCTTTAATGGTTTGGGTGTTGATTCCCTATGAAGAAGCATACCTCGTCCAAATGGTTGAGTCGAAGGAAAGTGCCAACCTTGAGGAAATTCCCATCGTGAGGGAATACGGTGATGTATTTCCTAAAGAGTTGCCTGGAATTCCCCCGGATCGTGAGGTAGAGTTCTCAATTGAACTCATACCCGGAGTTACTCCTATCTCGAAGTGTCCCTATAGGATGTCCCCTATCGAACTGGAGGAGTTAAAGAAGCAGCTACAAGAGCATCTGGACAAAGGGTTCATACGCCCTAGTGCATCACCTTGGGGTGCACCGGTGATTTTTGTGAAGAAGAATGATGGAACAATGTGGCTGTGTATCAATTATCAGGAACTCAATAAGATCACCATAAATAACAAGTATCCTCTCCCAAGGATTGATGAATTGTTCGATCAGTTAAGAGGAGCTCAATACTTCTCAAAGGTGGATCTTCGTTCTGGATATCATTAGGTAAAGGTGAAAAAGGAAGATATTTAGAAGACTGCCTTCCGTACAAGGTATGGGAACTATGAGTTTTTGGTGATGCCCTTTGGACTTACTAATGCCCATGCAATCTTCATGGATTTTATGAATAGAGTCTTTAGACATTACCTCGACAAATTTGTGGTGGTGTTTATCGATGATATTCTCATCTACTCCAAGAGTAAGGAGGAACATGAAGAACATCTAAGACTTGTGTTGGTGACATTGAGAAAGGAGAAGTTGTATGCCAAGTTCAGAAAGTGTGACTTTTGGATGAATCATGTCACGTTCTTGGGACATGCGATCACAAGTGAAAGAATCTTTGTGGATCCTTCAAAGACAAAGGCGATTGACGAATGGCCCAGGCCCTCTAGTGTCACAGAAATCCATAGTTTTCTTGGATTAGCTGGGTACTACCGATGTTTTGTGAGAAACTTCTCACGATTGTCAAGCCCGCTAACTAAGTTAACAAGGAAAGGGGTAAAGTATGTCTGGATGGAAGAATGTGAGGGAAGCTTCAAGGAGCTAAAGAGAGGGATGATCACAGCACCTATACTCACACTACCAAAAAGTGGAGAAAGTTTTGTGATATACAGTGATGCTTCAAGGAAAGGCTTGGGTTGTGTACTCATGAAAAATGACAAAGTGATAGCCTACGCCTCATAGCAGTTGAAGATCCATGAGCATAACTACCCGACGCATGATCTAGAGTTGGCAGCCGTGATTTTTTCCTTGAAAATCTGGCGGCACTACCTTTATGGTGAGAAGTTTGATATATACACCGACCAAAAGAGCCTAAAGTATATATTCACACAAAATGAGCTCAACATGAGTCAAAGGAGATGGTTAGAGCTAATCAAGGATTACGATTGCTCTATTCACTATCATCCTAGAAAGGTGAACAAGGTATCTGATGCTCTAAGCAGAAAAGAACATGCTACTCTATCCATGTTTCGGATTGAGAAAGATCATATCTTCATGGATGTGCAAAGAATGGATTTGGAAATCATAAGGGAAGGGGATACATCCTACCTTGCCCAAATGATTGTGCAACCATCCATCGAGGAGAAGATTAAGGAAGCACAAAGGGATGATGTGGAGATACAAAAGAGGGTGAATGCAGTAAAAGAAGGGAAGTTGCAAGAGTTCCATATCAATGATGATGGTGTGATTCGGTTTAGAACGCGGCTTTATATGCCTTCATCACCTGGGATAAAGAAGGAGCTATTGGACAATGCACATAGCTCAACTTTCTCTATCCATCCTGGGAGTACCAAGATGTACCGTGATCTCTAGGAACACTTCTGGTGGGATAAAATGAAGAAGAAGATTGCAGAATATATATCAAGGTGCTTAGTATATCAACAAGTTAAATCTGAGCAACAAAAGTCCAAAGGTATGATGCATCCATTGCCTATACCCATGTGGAAATGGGAAAATTTTACTATGGAATTTGTCATGGGTCTCCCAAAGATGTCAAAGGGAAATAATGCAATATGGGTTGTGGTTGACTGAATCACCAAGACTTCCCATTTTATCACTATTCAGGAAGATCTCTCACTTGAACAACTTGCAAAGATATATGTGAAGGAAGTGGTAAGACTGAACGGTGTTCCACTCTCAATTGTCTCTGACTGTGATCTGAGGTTCACATCTAAATGCTGGAGGAGCCTTCAACATGCTTTTAGTACTGAATTAAATTTCAGCACAGCCTATCACCCCCAAACTGATGGTCAATCTGAAAGGACTATTCAGATGCTTGAAGATATTCTTAGAGCTTGCTCTCTGGAATTCAAAGGTGAATGGGATCATCATCTCCCATTGGTTGAGTTCTCATACAACAATAGCTTCCACTCAAGTATTCAGATGGCTCCATATGAAGCTTTGTATGGAAATTGATGTAGAACTCTAACCTTTTGGGATGAAGTTGGAGAAAGAAAGCTACTTGGACCTGATCTTGTTCAAGAGATGATATAGAAGGTTCAAGTCATCTAGAAACACATCAAATCTGCTCAAAGTCGGCAAAAGAGCTATGTTGACAACCATCTAAGGGACTTGGAGTTCGATGTTGGAGATAAATTCTTCCTTGGAATATCTCCATGTAAGAGAGTCATGCGATTCGGGAAGAAAGGGAAGCTAAGCCCAAGGTATATTGGCCCCTTTGAAATCCTTGACCGCATAGGAGTCGTGTCCTATTGGCTTGAACTTCCACCAAATATGGCTCACGTTTATGATGTTTTTCACATATCACTCTTGAGGAAGTACATACCTGATCCTTCACATATACTAAACTCAGAGGTGGTGCAGCTGGAAGATGGTCTCTCCTATGAGGAGCAGCCAGTAAAGATTCTGGACCGAAGTGATAAGGTTCTACACAATAAGACAACCCACCATGTCAAAGTGTTGTGGAGGAACCATAAGTTTGAGGAAGTAACTTGGGAACTGGAAGAGGTGATGAAAGAGAAGTACCCTCACCTGTTTATGTAAAACGAAATTTCGAGAGCGAAATTTATTAAGGGGGAAGAATGTAACGACCCAAAGTTTTTCAAAAAAAATTACCTTCTTAAAATTATGTCATAAAATCACATGAATGCACAACATAATGAACTAATAAGTGATAAGTGAACTTTAAACATAAGTTTTTTAATTATGTGTTTGGAATTTTCAAAAATTCGACATACACGATTGTGTTCAAGATGACTTTTGGAGTCTGATAGAACAAACTTGTTTTTTTGGTGAATAGTAACATACCCTTATGAATATAAAATGAATAGTAATATGACCCTTAGGAATAGTAAATAATAATATTATTTTATTTTCTTAAGGCAATAAGATAATGAGATCTTAATTAATTTTTCTATGAGAAATAAAACTAAGTGCACCTTTAAGATTGTTATTTTTCGAATTAACTATGACTTTATTTAAAAATTAAATTAATAATATTTAGAAAATTAATTTTGAAAAATTGACTTCATTTTTTAATTCTACACATTGAAAAATGGTTAGGGTAAATTTTTGGTATTTTTCTAAAAAAACTCGAATTTTTGATGAATAGTGAAATACGGTAAAATACAGTATATACAATTTAACAGTTAAATAAAATATTCATGACATCACAAGTGATGCAAGGACACTTGTTTCGAACTCACATGAACTTATTACTATTATGGTTCACATGAAAGAATACTATTGGTTGTCTTGAGGGATATAATAAAATAATGAATTAAATATTCAAAATTTACCCCTCCCCTCCACTATAAAAACCACCCTTCACACCATCATTCCCTCACACCTCTCAAGCTCTAAGACTTCTCTAAACTCTACTCAAACATCCTACCTTGCCCCTCCCCCACGTCCAAGAGCTTCTGGTCACATCAAAAGACCAAGCTTAGGCCCTTAAGGAGGTTCTCAAGAGAAGGATTCAAGAGGTAATTTCTCTCCCTCTTCTCCTTTAATTTCCTTTCAAGTTCAAGTTCATTTCTTGATCTCTCCCCACTTATCTTCATCCAAATATTATTTTAACTCCATTATTATAAATATAATGTAATTTTATGATTCTAATGGGATATTATATCATCCAACCCCCTTTCCCTCTTCCTTTTATTTTATTAAAGAGAATGTTGTCTGTGAGGTGTTAATTTATCACCTTCAAGAATGACATGATTTCTTCTTCCATTTATACCTTCAGATCTGGTCATGAAACCATTTTTATGGTTGAACCAGAATATTTTATATGTATTATTTCCTATTTAAAGTTCTGGAACTAACTTGTGAACATATTACTAAGTGATAAATTAAAACAAGTTCATTGTGATCGAAAAACCTCCCAAATTAACCCAAACAATCATCATTTAATTCTTATCTAATGATTCATCCACATGGATATAATATTATTCATTATAAGATCATTAAAACTCCTGTAATTTCATTAATAACATGTAATATCAGTTATGGATGTTTACCCATGTTCTACCCAAACTTCAATTTAAGAATACAAGTGAACCACTCAAGAAAACCATAAAAACAAACATTGCCGAACAATGTTTTTAAACTCTATAACTCATCCAAAGGCACATAAAATCAATTAATGGAACCATAATGAACCATATTAATGTACAAAAGGTTCTTTATTTCTAACTAATTAATATAATTTCATTATACAGGACATTAAAGGGAAGTAAGCATTCGGATACAAGGTAAGGGGGAATCTAGAACCCAATTTTCTTCCTTCGGGTTCTCCCTCTTTCACCCCATTTTGATATGGTTACTCCTTAAAGATCATTTATTCATAATTATCTTAACTTTTCTGGGATATACATGTTTTCTAATGAAGTTTATGTCAAACCAAATGTTTTCCAAAAGAACTCTTCTTTTAAGAACTAAATTGTTACCTCTCATTCATGGTTGATGGTTCTTGTATCAAGTATGGTGTTACCTCTTTCTTTTGGTAACCCAAAGCTTATGAATTAATTCTTATGTGATGAAACCCATTCCTTTACATGGGTTAGTTATGTTCACTTTTGATATGTGTTCTATGTGTCAATCATGATAATGATAATGTTATGATGTGATAGGTGCGCCCGGAATTATATAGCGCAATATGAATGTTTCAAAGTGACGGGTGCACCCAGAATTATACAGCGCTCCAATGCATTGGGTAAAGTGATGAATCTCATGAGTAAATTTGAAATTATGTGTGAACAAGATGCTAGCTTGGTTCACAAGTATGTTTGGTATTTAACCACTAAAACATGATGTTACATTTTTATGCATTGCCACATTTCAAGTCTTTTATTTATGTTCCTCTCATGTTCATAATTTCTTTACCTATGTCATGATTATGTTCACCCCATGATATATTCTTCTTATCTATC
Organism: Viscum album; assembly: GCA_963277665.1. Taxonomy (NCBI): domain Eukaryota; kingdom Viridiplantae; phylum Streptophyta; class Magnoliopsida; order Santalales; family Viscaceae; genus Viscum; species Viscum album. The sequence goes on along the minus strand of OY728158.1, from coordinate 1,189,752,605 downwards.
CTCTTACTGGGCTTTTAGCTCACCCCTTTTTAATGTATATCCTCAGGTGGCTACATATACTAAGGAGAGGACAAGTGACAATAAGAATCTAGAGAAGAAGAAATTAAATAAATGTTTATGCTTGATGTTGTAATTGATATGTATGATCCTAGTTTTCCAAAGACACTAAACCGTTGGATCCTCTATGTGTAATACTATTATGTTGTTTACCTTTAAAATTATGTAATAGTAATATAAGAAAAGGTCGGGATGTTATAGCTAAACTAGTTAGTCCATTGGGAGTGATATCTTGTATCTTACACCAATGTAATAAAGTAACCAATAAATCGTGGATTTAGATTCCATGTCCTTATAGTTGGTATTAGAGAAAGTTCATTAGAAATATTGGTGACTAGATTTTGTAACAAATAGATAGGTGGAAGTAACCATGTCAAATATTTGGTGATATTTCATATTGTGGAATAATATCATCAATTTTTGGTAATGAAGATATTGTGTGGTTATTCTAAATAATTACAACCATGGTTTGTAGAATAACTTTACATTGGGGTAATTACTATGAATAGGAATCATTGGGATTTGACTCAATTTTCACATGGAGAAAGAAAATGGTTCTTGTTACACACCTTGTTTTACACTCTTAGGGGATATTCTTTGTGATAATTTACACTTACTATATGAACAATTATCAATAATAAAATAATAAAACCTATGGAAACTTATGACTTTCCCTAGTGATTTAGGATAAACCTAAAGAGTCTTGGGATGGTATGTTTATAATTGATCTTATTTTTAACAGTATATATTACCCTTTTAAAAAAACAATATGATGTGAATATGACATGATTATGGATATATTAGGGAAATAATTTATGGTAATACAATAATTTGGTTTAGTATATGATTTAGTGAAAAGGATATTTGAGGAATAAGTCATTTATATTTTGTGGACATAATTTTAATGTTTTTAACACCATTTAGAGTTAATATTATCATTGATATTAGAGTAATAATATTCAATTAGGGTTTTTTTGATTTTGTGAAAAAAAATAAATTGTATATAAAAATATAGTAGTTAAAAAGTTATTTAATGATTAGCTTTATTTAAAGTATATTCCTCATATTTTTGGAATCATTATTGGAATTATATAAATATGTTTTAGAAAAAGGACAACTTTTATTCCTAGAAACAATCCATCACATCCCACAGGTCCATGGGGCTTGAACCCACAACCGAAGAGTGATAAAGAAGCATCACATACCATTAGCCTACATGATGTCTTGGTCAATGTTAAACTTTTTTTCTTAAAAATATTTTACATATAAATACATTTGGATTGGATTAAGATTAGCTTTGGATATTCAATTATGGATTTAGAGGTTAATGTATTATATTGGATAACATGTGCTCACCATTTTGGAATTGGTAAATATTTAGAGAGAGAAGGGAGTATTTTTAAATATTTTATGAATGTTATGATCAATTAATCATTAAGTTTAGTGCTTATGTTATAAAAAAATTGGATATTTATTTCATGGGGTATGAAATGAAATGGAAATTTATTGAAGCTCAATCAAAGGGTGAAATAATTTTAATGAAATAAAAATATATCATGTAAGTATATTTTCTTATATTCATTATCATGATGTTAAAAGAATAAATATACTTTAGGAAAATGGTCTTGAAATAAAAAATTTTACATTAACCATTATTTTTTATGAATTAATGTTCCTTTAATCAATCAATGATTTATGTTTTGGTGGTAATTAATATTCTTTTTATCATCTAACTTCTTTTTCTCAATGATCCTTATCACTCTACAAAATTATTTCAGAATTACAATTTTCTTCCATGTCCTTATTTCCACATACCACTTATGGTCCCCTATTTGGAAACATAGTTTTCTATAACTCGTGATGAACTTCATATTTCCCTTTACCTTTTCTTAAGAGGATTATTTTAACCCTCTTATGATTTTAATTTTTATGAAATAAATTTTCAAATTTAAAATCATTTTCATTCTAAGTGTAAATTAAAATTGTGATGATGAAATTAATTTAATTTGGGTAAAATGAAACACCTTGATATTTTAAAATGAATACTACATTCGATATCGTATATGACACGCAACACTAAACCTAAACGAATCGTGATATAATATTTAAACAAGACTGTTATAACTAGGCTGTTAAAATTGGCTCAATGAATCAGATTAACCATTTTTATAAAATTTTGTATAAAAAATTTTAATGATGTAAATATTTTTGTAAATAGGGACTCAATTTGTATTAATTTCTATACATGCTTCCAAAATATATTTCTCATCAATGTAGTTGTTGTTACTTTTTTTGAGACAATAATGTAAATAATTTCTACAAATATTATAAATTGTATTATAAAAAATGAAATTAATTTTTTAAATAATAATTTCAACACTAAAATATATTGAAAATATGGGTTCTTTTTTAAAAGTGTTGTTTTCAGTGAATAGTGAAAATTACAATTTTTTGTAAAACTATCATTATTTTAATATATTAAGTAATTTAAAACTCCCATAACTATTTAAAATTAATTTGAGAGTAAAATAAGTATCATTTATCTATATGTAATCAAATTATTTACATTTGGATCATAATCATACTAGATTTTGGTATATGTTTATTTTTTGGCATAATAACGTATTTTATGGAAACTATTTTTAAGTTGATAATGTTTCTCCAATTTAATTAAATAAAAAATCCTAATGATGAATGATTTCAATTAGATTAATATATCATATATATGTATGTATGTATGTATTTAAATTCAGATAATGATTATTACTTGTCATAGAGTTAATGTAATATAATCTTTTTCTTGAATATGGCATTTCTTGAAAAACCATTTCGACATGTTTTGAAGGTTAATTTTTAAATTAAATTTTATTGATTATTTGAATTTATTTAGATAAAATTGGTTCCATATTTTAAATTAGAATAATTAAAATTAGGTTATATGTTTAGATTAATTTCAAGTCATAATGAATAGTAAAAACTATTAAATTTAATTTCCATAATTATGGTTAAAATGAGGTTTTGCGCGTTACATGCAGTTGTTTTAAAATTAATTTTCCACACACATGTAATTTTTATTTGATGAATTGGGTTTATTTTTAATAATCATTGTTCCCAAAAAATCTAATTATGATTATTTTATTTTATTTTATGTTTACTGGATAAATTTCAAAGATTAAATACCATGTTACCATGGTGAAAACAAAAATGGTAATAGTGAGTAACCTTAGAGGTAAAGGGAATAAAAATTTTCAAAAATGTTTATTTTTAGTGGTGGATGTGTGGATATACCTTATATTATCTCAAACTCGTTATTTATCAATTTTTAATTCACTTATTTTTATAGTGATATCACATTGTGGTATATTATTGTGTATTTAAAAAATCAGGTCCTCCACAATTATAAAAGGGAACCCCCTCCCCTCACTTCTTTTCACCTATCATAAAAATAATCTCGATCAACCCTTGAAAAAATGTCTCCCCAATACCCATAAAAACATTACATAACTTATATTATTCCCAAAATATGAACCCTAATGTCCTTAATAATAGATCAAAAATTGTTTTTTCAAAGTGAAGGTAATCGTCCTCACTAAGATTATTCTTATTACATATTCATTTTACACCTATAATTACATATTAACAATTAAAATATAAGAAAAAAAATATCTCATATAGAATGAGATATTTTTATTTTTATGGTATAATATTTATCCATATCCTTCTCTATTAAATGGGAAATGAATCCATTCCACATGTGCACTATGAACTACTGCCTCACGAACAGATATAATTTTTTCCATCACTGAATCACATGAATAGTAATAATGGTAGAAATAATGAATATAAATTTTTATTAATATATTATATTTATTATTTAAAATTAATATATCTTAAAATTAATTTCCATTTTACCCATTACTGAAATGATGGGGTCACTGCAGGAAAATGAGTTTTTTCGACGGGTCATTTGCGATGGGAAATTCTCCTGTCGTAAATAGTTTCATCGAGTTTTTAAAAAAAACTCATTTGCGACGGGCTAATCGCAAAAAAGTATTTGTGATGGGAAAATATACCCGTCGCAAAAAACATAACAAAAATAAAATTAAAATTAATATTAATAAAACTAAAAAAATATTATTTAGAAATACTATTTGCGATGTGAAAATATATCTGTCGCAAAAAACAGAAAAAAAAATATTAATAAAATTAAAAAAAATATTTATAAAACAATATAAATAAAATAAAAATAATAAAAATAATAATAAAATATTATTAATAAAATAATATTAATAAATAATAAAAAATTAAATAATATTTATATAATAATAATAATAATAATAATAAAATAATATTAATAAAATAATAAAAATAAAAATAATAAAAATAATATTTAAATAATATTAATATACTAATTATAATATTATTAATATTAATAAAAATGAATAATAATAATAATAATAAATTATAAAATAATACAAACCTCAATATTCAGAAAAATATAAAAATAAAAAATAATAATAAATTTAATAAATAAATAATAAAGTAATAAAATATAAAAAATAGTAAAATAATAAAAAACACAATATTCACAACAGTATAAAAAACTCCTTAAACCATGAGTCAAACATCACATGTACTTCATCATCTTTTGGTGTTGCTACTGCAGTAAACGACGCATCTTCTCCTCTAATTATTGTTGTTGTTGTCATTAACACATCACATTCTGTCTACCCCGGTATACTGATCACAACGTGTGTCAAATTAAAGTGTAGTTGATTCGTACATGACCCAAAGTCTGAAAATAGTTCGAACTTCCAATGTAACCACATTTCCATTTTCATTCTATGTCGAACTGCTGACACTGCATATTAACTCAATTTTCTTAGCTGAATTTTTTCTTGTTATTGAAATTCAAAAGAGCATAATAAGATCATGTGCCCATTATATCATTAGAATTCACTACAATAGATACATGAGTTTCCTTTACTCTCCTGTACTTCAAAAACGAGATAGGGTTTTCAGTTAACAACATTGAATCAATATGTTGTGTTGGCATTTCGACTAAGAAAGACGATGAATATGGAAAACGTGGATACATTGGCAGAAATAATCATTTTTTCTATTTTGTGGTGAGTTGTGGATAGTTGAAAACAAAACAAGACTTACCAAAAGATCTGTGAATAAATAATTAAGTATAATAAAAAAATGATAAGAAAATTAACTTACAAATAGTAGATAAAATGATGAAAAAATTAATTAAAAAATTAGTAAGAATTCACCTTTTCCTGATAGTTGTATTCATTTTTGATGCATTTCCTAATTATCATTATTTATTTGTATTAATTATTACTAATTATTACTAATTGTTACTATTTATGCCTATTTATTACAAATTATTACTATTTATTACTAATTATTGCTAATTATTATTTATTACTGATTATTACTAATTAGTACTGATTATTTCTAATTACTGCTAATTAATTCTAATTATTTCTAATTAATCCAAATTATTGATAATCAATCCCAATTTAAAACTAATTATTACTAATTATTACTATTTATTACTATTTATTACTAATTATTACTAATTATTATTAATTGAACCTAATTAATCCTAATTAATCATAATTATTACTAATTATTACTAATTATTACTATTTATTACTACTTATTACTACTTATTACTACTTATTACTATTTATTACTAATTATTACTACTTATTACTAATTATTACTACTTATTACTATTTATTAGTATTTATTTCCAATTATTAGTATTTATTGCTAATTATTAGTATTTATTGCTAATTATTAGTTTTTATTGCTAATTATTAGTATTTATTGCTAATTATTAGTATTTATTGCTAATTATTACTATTTATTTCTAATTATTACTATTTATTACTAATTATTATTATTTACTCCTAATTATTAGTATGTATTAGTATTTATTACTAATTATTACTAATTATTACTAATTATTACTAATTATTAGTATTTATTGCTAATTATTATTATTTATTACTAATTTTTACTAATTATTACTATTTATTCCTAATTATTAGTATTTATTGCTAATTATTACTATTTATTGCTAATTATTACTATTTATTGATAATTATTACTATTTATTGCTAATTATTATTATTTATTGCTAATTATTACTATTTATTGCAAACTATTACTAATTATTGCTAATTATTACTAATTATTTCTAATTATTACTAATTATTGCTAATTATTACCAATTATTGCTAATTATTACTAATTATTGCTAATTATTACTAATTATTGATAATTATTACTATTTATTGCTAATTATTACTATTTATTGATATTTATTACTATTTATTGCTAATTATTACTAATTATTCCTAATTATTAGTAATTATTGCTAATTATTACTATTTATTGCTAATTATTACTATTTATTGTTAATTATTTTATTTATTGCAAGTTATTGCTAATTATTCCTAATTATTGCTAATTATTCCTAGTTATTGCAAATTATTACTAATTATTGATAATTATTACTAATTATTAATAATTATTAGTAATTATTAGTAATTATTAGTAATTATTAGTAATTATTACTAATTATTATTAGTTATTAGTAATTATTACTAATTATTATTATTTATTACTAATGATTATTATTTGTTTCTAATTATTATTATTTGTTACTAATTATTACTATTTGTTACTAATTATTACCATTTGTTACTAATTATTATTATTTGTTACTAATTATTAGTATTTGTCACTAATTATTAGTATTTGTTACTCTTTTTTACTAATTTTTACTAATTTTTACTAATTTTTACTATTTTTTACTATTTTTTACTAATTATTATTAATTAATACTATTTATTAGCAATTATTACTAATTATTAGTATTTATTACTAATTATTAGTATTTTTTACTATTTTTTACTAATTATTACTATTTATTCCTAATTATTACTAATTATCAGTAATTATTACTAATTTGCGTTAATTATTGTTAATTACTGCTAATTACCACTACTAATTACTAATTACCGCTAATTTTTTATATTCATTACTAATTATCGTTAATAATTCTTAATTACCACTAATTATTAATAATTAGCACTAAAAATCTCAATTTATTAATACAAATAAATACTGATAACTAAACAATCTAAATCTAATTTAATTACATCTAATTAACAATAATTAAAATTAATATAAAAATGAAATGAATTTTAAATTAAATAAAATATAAATATCTTTAAACTTGATCTCTTGTATGTGTAGACGACTTAAAAACCTGTTTGTAAAAAAAATAACTCAGAGAAATTTTAACTCTAAAATTAGAGTTTAGAGAGAGAGAGAAAGTAAGAATAGAGAGGAAGAAGGAAAAAAACTGATGGGAGTATATAGGTTAGATTATTTGTGACGGGTCTCTAGTCGCAAATGGACCCGTCGCAAATACCTTCGGCCGCATTAATTACTGTCAGCAGTTAAAAGGGTATTTGTGATGGGACACGTCGCAAATTGTGACATGTCAACACACTTCTTGCGATGGGGGCAGATCCTGCCACAAATATTATTGACCACCGCCGCTTATTTGTGACCGAGGGTCCTCCCCATCGCAAATAGTATTTACCACCGTCGGGTATTTGCAACGGGGAGGCACCACTCGTCACAAATACCCTTCCTGCGGTTTGGCGCGCAAACCGCGCCAAACCTTTTACGATGAGACCCCTTTTCCCTTCGCAAATAACCTTTTCGATAGACTATATGCGACGGGAACAGATCCTGTCGCAAATAACTCGTCACAAAAGGTAATTTTTTCCGTAATGGGGTTTTCATGCGTACATATGGTCTATTGTCTCCACGAAGCAACATGATTCATTCTCCATGTTCAAATTTAAATAGTTATTATAATAATTTATCTAATAAATAAAGATGATATAACAACATTAATTCCATTCTGTAGATGATGTAACAATATCACAAGCACAAGAATAAGAAATTCAGTGATAAAACATTCATGAGAAAATAATACAACAAACACCCAAAACAATGGTCAAATTGAAATATTTTTAACGAATGGGGGTTTAGATGTAAGAAGTATATAATATATGATATTATAAATATGAATATGGGTCTATAATAAATCAATTACATTTTTAATAGAATTATATAGGATGTTAATGAATGGTCTACTAAAGGGAAACATGAGATAAATGATTTCATCTCAATTTCCTTTGATTGAGGCATATTTTAATGTTATGCATCAATTTAATTTATATGACTTGTGGGATTACCTTTTTCATGTTATAGCGTTAATAATTCTTAAATGATGTAATTTTATGTTTTAATTAAAATTATTTTAGCCAGGGATATTTTACTTAAAAGTTACCAAGTGGTAAGTTGTTTCTTACCCCAATTTTCCTTCATTGGGTTATATCAATACTTAATTGTCTTCGATACTATAAGATTATATGTGTACTGACTTTTGGTTATTTCATTTTTTATATCCAAATGTTTTATGTTGATTTACATTTGATACACATAATCAATTAATTGATTAATCCTCAATTCAATCTTATGATCATTGTAAGAGATTTCATCTCAATCCCCACAATATTAAGAAATATTTTGTATTGTGCACCTATTTATTTTTATGAGGTTTATATAATTCCAATTTGATATGTTATATCATGAATATATTTATATTCATGTTTTTTTAATATTTCATTTGATGTTATTTCTTTCGTGGTGTATATGTTTCAAATGATTCCAATATGGCATGAGTTTATGCTTCAATTTCATTTTAATCATGATTTTTGGTGCTTGAATATACATTGAATGAAATTATTGGAACAATGTATAATAAAACATTATAATTTTATTCTTCTTTGGTTATTCATGAAATATTCACATAATATTACCATTTCCATATCATTGGTACTTGAAATTATTGAAAAATGATATTACAGAAATCCAAATTTATTTTTTTCAGTCAAAAATACATTTTCTTATATATTCATATTTTAAAAATAATGCTTCAATGTATATTTTTAGTATTCTCATATTATTAAATAAAGAAGTTTTTACCCATGTTTTACTATATAAAAAATGGTTTTAATGGAATCTTTTTTTTCTTTATGAACATTTTACTTTTTTAATTTTTACAAAAAAAATGAATGGAATATTTGTTTTTACATACTCATCATGAATAGAAGGTTCCTGACACCATGAACACTCCATCCTTTTAATATTCCTCTACAATTTTAAAATTTTATTTTCATAGAAAATAGTTTTCCAAATATGTTTGATATTTTTTATTGAAAAGTTGTCTTCAAAGTGAAAAGGTTACTCTCTTCTATAATGATTAATGGTCTTTCTATGGTAGTTTTATTCTTCAATGATATCAACACTTTATTTTAATTATTATCCACTAGGTATATGTTGTAATGGTACTATACCTATTATTTCTCTGTATGGTTTGTGATTGGTGTTACAAGAGAAAGTATTGACATCGCATTCTTGATTAATTTAATATTCATGAACATTCAATTGAAAAAATCATATTCTTATGATCATTGGATGTTATATTTCTTATAAATATCCATATTATTTATATCATGGATATGATTACTTCCTAAACTATATAAAATTTTAATATATTCCATTTTACTACAAATATTAATTGACTGACTGGGGGAAATCTTGATAAATCCATAATTTTTACTCAATAAAGATATTTATTGATAAGGGATATTGTTCATGAATTTAATCAATCATTCAATGTATCATGAATACATTGGAATTTTTGTGATGTGTGGGAATCCATTATAAATATCCCCATCATGCATCAATAGTCTCATGATATGAATTAGTTTGAAAGAAAAATTAAATGGGTTTTGGTGCATACCTACCAATCAATTAAACTGTATTTTTGATAGTATGTGATGGTATAGATATCAGGATGGATGAGATCATGATGTTCAATATTAAACCTTTACTTAATTGATAATTTTTTATTCATTATCCATGATATTCTTGTGTTGGAATTGTCCATGGATACATTTTCAAGATCATGTTATTGATTTAGTGAAATTTGTTTTAAATTATTTACCTTGACATATCAATTATGACAAATAGATTATGCCATATTGATTATGAATTCATTATTATGTATTATTCATTATGAGTTATTTATTCATGATTAATTCCACGAAATTTATCCCTTATTTAGTGTCAAAGATCACAATTAATTTTTTTTCTTTCTATAGGATATGAAGAATAAAACATTAAATGAGTTTAAGGATGTAGAATATTTACTTTCATAATGTTGTAATTTATGTTTACAAAAGTAATGTAACACATAGTTATGTATATAGTTTACCAAGGTTACTAAACTAATTTTTTTTGTATTTAATCACTTGTATCTTATTATAGTTCAATAAATTAACCACTCATTCTGGGATACTCAACTCAGGGTATTTATATATTCTATTTTTTTGAGTGTAGATGATCTTGAAAAAAGGTATGCATCTGTTCCTTAACTATTATAGTTCAAACTTCTTGATATCCTCTTCTCCCCTTCAAATTAAGGAATGAACTAGAATCTCATGGAAAAATATATGGTTTTATGTATGATCCAATGCATATTATTTCATACCAATCAAATTATAGGGACATACAAATTGAGTTTACTTATATTGGGTGTCTTTTCTTTAGTAATTTTACCTATGAGGTAGATGGATTCATATGATTTCTTTTCTTTAAAAACATATGATGCTAGATAATTTTTTAATAGTTTTCCCAAAATTGGTTATAAATCATATTTATGATCCATGGAATCTGTTTTGAATGAAGAAAACTGACCATGGAGTGAAGACACTCATGACATATGGAGTGGGAAAGAGGGTTTTTGATATTGGGAGTGTCTTGGTGTCATAAAGACACTCATGACACGTGGAGTGGGGAATTTCATTTTTGTTTTGGTTTTTTTATCAACCTATATATCCTTTTTTCAGATTATATATATTTTTGTTTCATACCTCTTTTTCATTTCATCTTGATTATGTTTTATGTTACATGTATATTAGATAACCATGGTCTTCTCTGAGAAAAATAATTTCCAAAGGTGTTCATTGAAGTTGTAAGCACATAGAGATTAGGGATTCCCTTCCTTCCTTATAATTATCCAATTCGGGTACCTAGTTTGATGGATGATCTTGGTTGGTTCATGATAATGGAAATAATTTAATCCCAATGAGAAAAATTATCCTAAGAGTGTTCTTGAGCTAGTTGTAGTAGTTTATTTCGAAAAAAATTAGAGACATATTCAATATGGGGAGAAATGTGAAATATATATTCATCATAAAATATGAAGTATATATACACTCGAAAAGTGTTATACATGAGTAAGAGAATATTTTTAGAACTAATTAAAGATTATGATTTCATGATTCACTATCATCCTTGTAAATAATATAATGTATTTTATTCATTGATTTTAAATGATAATGCATCATTTACTATGATATGTTTAGAACATGATCTATTAGTTAATGTTTTGATGAATGATCTTCTGAAAATTTTGTGTGAAAAAACACATTCACTTTTGTTTTAGGTATTATATCCATCATATTTTTCATAATTAATTAGGAATTATAAAAAGTAATAATGTATTTCTTAAGGAAATATTGATCTGGTTAAGAATGGTACATTGCTTAAGATTATTTTTTACAATTAATATGTTATAAGGTTTGGAAAATAATATACATGTTGAATTAATTTTAGTTGAATAGAATTATTTAGTGACTCTCAAATTTTAATGTTATCCATTCATCCTATATGCACTATGATATATAATGGAATTTGGGAATTGTGTTGGTGGGATGGAATATTGTTGATGCCTATTGTATAAGCATAAAAAAATTTAGAATCAAATAAATACCTGAAGAATAGGTATTATTTTCTTTATAAAAGGAAGGAAGGATAAGTATGGATAAATATATAATAAGAAGTTGTATTATGAAGAACATATAAAACTCTGAAAGATAGAAGATGGAATGACCATGGGAACATCATGAAGATGAGACATACGCTTTGCGTGATCTTTTCATGATCACATGAAGCCCCTCTATCAAGTACTCATGATCATATGATGGAATCCAGATGGTTTCCTATGATCATGTGATATTTCAACAGATAGAAACCTGAAAATTACCCAAATCCCCTTACTAAATAATAGCTAAAGATGTGGAATCATCATGTGATAGAAGTAACCATGATTTTCACAAGAAGGGATCATTCAACTCACATGATCAATTCAATAATCACATGGGATCCCTAGTAGTATGTCAATAATTCTGTGTGAAAGCCTTTATGTATGTCACATTCATCATGTGAAGGTCCTTAGATATGTACACTTGTTCATGTAACGGCCCTTTATATCTATAGAAAAGAAGAGTAACAGCTCATGATAATGATCGAACTCCATTGCATGATCCAGTATTGATCATATGATGAACCACAAATAGGAGGAGTGAACTTCCATTATAATTATATCATGTTGTTAAGAGATAAATTATTGATCATTAGATTCCTTGATAGACAACCAATGGTAAAACGTTGATGGTCTTGAAAAATAGATGATAAAAATATGGAAAATGTGGAAGCCTCATGCAAAATGAATTTATGTTTTTTTCATGAGAAGGGTGGATTCGATCCACATGATCAGTCCATTGATCATGTGAAATCCTCACCAACATACTAGATTCATCATGAGAATTCCACTGGATATGTCACCTCCATCATATAAAGGATCTCAGACATGTCATTTTGATCACATGACTCCCAGATAGAAAATTTTGGGGAAAGATCCAGAGTTCTTATAAAGTAAAATATGAAAAAGGAGGTACCCCTTTGTGAAGGAGATTAATTCTTATTTCATGTGAAAGACATCTAAGACAACATTATCTTATAAAGGGATTCATACAAGTCTCCCTCGATCATGTGAATTCCTCTTTGACAAGCGCCCAAATATCATGAAGAATCCCTAACCTGTAATAATTATCTTGATAATTCCCCTGGATATGTTGATTTTATTATGAGAAATAACTTTAAGAATCCATGGTTCCAATAATTATGGTGATAATGGAGTGATCTTGTGGTCGATGTTTATGATGTGGCACAAAGACTATTCCATAGATTACCCATGAAAATTTCACATGAAACATGTGATTCTCTAACTATTCAAACCCAAATCTATGATATATGATCCATAGAAGGTTTCATATAATTGGGGGAGTGAGGCTTATACAATCCTCCCCATTAACACAAAAAACACACACCTGGGAGCGCTTAGGAGAGAGCTAACTTCTAAAGAAAGAAATCCACACAATAACAAGGGTCTTACACTAGCTAAACCTGGGGAACAAATTAAGGTAATATTTAGCATGTATATACACTTAATGTGATCACTCTATAGATCATATGAATTTATCTCGATTTACCGACTAGATTAAAAATAGGAGTTTATGCATGGAAACTTGGTTGAATGACATCTTAATAGAAAAATTCATGAATAACATTGAAGAATTATATGTGGTAAATAAATAAAAAGGTGAAATACATATTTTAATATGGATAAAATGATTTCCATGTGACAAGTACATTCACTTAATGTGATCTATTCTTTATTCAATTGATAGAACCAAGACATGTTAGCCATATCATGCAATAACTCCCAGGAATGACATCCAAGTCACAAGAAGTCCTTTGGACATGTCAACCATGGCATGTGAAATCCTCTGCATGTGTCGAACAAGTCACAGGAAGTCCTCCATACATGTCATACAATCCATGAATGTTCCTTCAGACATGTTATCTATGTCATGTGGAAACCCTATGACATTTCATCCATGATCATGTGACAACCTTGTATGTGTCTACATTGACCATGTGATGATTCCCCGCACTAGTTATCTAGATCACACAACCTCCCTTCGAAATGTCCACTTGAAAACTAGTACATGTCATCCAGACACTCTGGTCATGTTAGGGGGACACCATTGTACATGCCATCCATGTCTAGTAGGAGCACTTCATCACGTTCCCTCAAACGATGTTGAATGTATCGGGGCACATAATGGAGGCTGGTGGGTCAAGGATTTAAAATTGTTCATCAAATTTTGATGTAACAACATCATCACCAGTGATTCACTCCCTGAGTATAAGCCCGAGGATCTCATGTGAATAGTTTTAAGAATGAAATGTTAAACCATAAATACTTAATTTGATCTGAAGTTGTTCTATACATCTTCTCATCTCCAAATATCATTGATCAAAAAAACCTAAGTTTAATTCTTATAGATCGTCCATACACGTTATAAGAAACTTTAGGATCTCCAATCATCGAATTATGGGTGTTATCACTAAGATCTGATGACACCTTCAATGCCCCAAAGATAACCCCATCAACATACCTTTGATGGAAGAGGGAGAGCTTGATCTGAACACCTGGATCCAGAGAATCTCTCTATAGAAAGTGGGACATAAAAAACAATATCTCAAGAGATCACCATGAATAGTCACTTGGCGAGAGCTTCTCCACCTATTTTTAGTGTATTAATAAATTACTTGTAAAGGCTCCATGACCTCCGCATATTTAACACACTATATAAATGGTATATTATGACTACTATGATGAGTCATGAATGAAATTTATATTATTATCACTTCTATATAATATAATAAATATATTGCGTTATAATACTAGATCCATTAACACAACTCATCGTTCCTGAAAATATTAAATGAACCTTGAATATTTTAAACTAATATTCATGCATATAATATTTTCCAATTATTTACTATAATACTTGAAAATAAATTTAATAAATTAATCCAATGTCAATTATTCTTACCATCAATAATATTAATTTATAGACCAAGAGACCAAGATAGGATTCTAGAAACTATTCAAGGACCCTAAATAGAGAAGGAGTAGTCATAACAACGACAAGCTACCTACGAAGATGCATTGTGTAATATATTATCTTTGTCTTAAATATCACATAATATAGTATAGAAACCCATTTCATCATCATTTCTTTATTTATTATTTTTGAATATAACTAGATAGGTTTATATTGGATTACCATGTCCATGAATTTATCAAGGTACTACCATCCTGATCAACTAGGACTGAGATATTTTACTTCCTAAACTTGGAAGTGAAAAATTCTATCTTGACCATTCAACCAATGTCTTACCACCAACGAAACACCCAACAATATCTACCACACCATGATTTCATTATCATTGTTTTCTCTTTTCATTAATGTACGCAATAAAATGGAAAAAACTGATAATGATCTCAAGTTAGGAGACCAATACACATGCCCAAACATAGAAACAACCAATGACACCCGAAACATTTGGTTTTCCTATTGGTGGGTTTGTCCTTATGATCTCAACTACTCGATATCACCATGTGATAAATTCATGAGAATATGTCTCAACACTTATGGTCCCCCAGCGCCTAATAGTAAAACATCAACTATGTCCATTCCATATGATGTATATTAACCATAAGACCTTTTTTAGGATTAATGTCATAGTGTCTCGAGGTCCTCATTATGACATACGATCCTCTATAAACTTTTGATATGACAATTAATCTATAGAAATTACCATTTAAATAGTGTACATAGAAATTTATACACTATAATGGCTATCGTTCATCATCCATAGATTACTGTATACATCATATGGTAATCAAAATTATTATTCAAGTTGGTTCTAGGGAACCCACTATTACAATACTCCCACTTTTACTAGAGCCAACATTATAACTAACCTTTTCAAAACTCACATGATTCAAATAATGATTCTAGTAAGTCACGACATTAGTTGTTGGGTCTTCTATGTTTCCTCTATGTGGTAATTCTGGTATATGTGACCTTATCTCATTATATCAAACTTCTCAAGATATGGTATCCCTGAGTATATCCTTTTTTCCGATGTCATAACATGACATCATGGATAAAAAGATTATAATAATTTGCATTATGATAATAATTTACTTACGAGTTGTGATTTCATGAACTGGATAAAATTATTGTGTATTTTACACTAATTCTTAGCTTCCTTAAAAGCTGCAACGAACTTGATATTTGTAGGAATGGGTACCACTTGCTTGTATGAGCATTAATTGCTCATTACCTTAGCCTAACTACTATATCAGATCACATTAATCTTAGGAATACTTATTTATGTCCCCTCAGAACAAGTATTATTCCTTCTCCACTTACGAGGTACATATCCTTTATAATTTCTCAAGTATAACTGGATAGTTCCGACTTCTTCCCTTATAGTGCTCCAAGATATAATTCATATTTTCTAGCACTAATGTATATCTTGGAAATATAAATTTTTTACATATCATGGCATACATGATTGATCCATTGCTAAAGCATATAGAATTCAACTCACCAAGTTAATATCCTCTTATGTCCTAGACATGTCTACCTGGCGAGATATATTCCATGTGACACTAGTAACAGTTCTCTCTCGAATTGTTGCATCTTGTATTTTTCAATAATATGTCAGTATATGCATGATTTACTAGGCATTAGAAATCATTAGATCTAACTCAATAGATCTTATACCATATATCTTAGGTTGCTACATTATGTTAATCAATGTGGTGTATCTTTTATTCTGGTCTAAACTAACTGTATTACCAATATATGTTTTCTATTTGTTACCAAACATATTATACATGGAAAACAATGGAACCCTTACTAGCCTTTGGTAGAAAAAAGGCATTGATTCATTCCAAATTAATATTTTAGGATCATGTTGATTAATTTAATCCTGAACTGGATTTCGGTAATATACATCCCTTATTGGAATTCCTGTGATCTCATTGTCATTTCTGGTTGGGTCGTATAGACACCTTCCATGATTTGTGATATTGACCTTCAATACTTAATAAAATGATCTTATAAATTTTATATGGAAATTGAAATTATAATGGATTTAGTAATAATGACTTGGTTTAACCAATTGAGCCCTATTGGTACCACGCTTAAGCTTGTGCCACCCATGTATCAAATCACTTAAATACCCACCATAGTATTCAAAATAACAATTTCCTTTATAGTTTAATACAAGGAATAAATTATTGAATTTTAATTTATCTTTTCAATCTCATCTAATTTCTGTATACTACTTACTTGTATGATTTGTTATTCTCAATGAATAATGGATCAACGGACGCAGTGAATACAAAACCATCACCATGGTTTTGTCGTTCCTACACAGTATGTGTCTCTAGAACATTCCTCATTCATTCCTCTTATGGAACTTCTCCATATTCCAACTACATGTTCTCTCTAGCATTGACTAAACCCAATTCAATTTGGCTCCAAATATCTCATGTAACGATTTGGGCCCTTATATAGAAATATAGTCTATTAACTTTCACTATCACTTTTATATCTTAGGGATTTCAGTAATATCCAAAGAAACTTCTTGGTTAATTACTTTAGTTATATCTTAACCAGCTCTTCACATCCAAACACATACTCTTATGACAATATATTTCCATCATAATGTAACTCATACTATTTCCATTTGTCTTTATAGTTGGCACATGGTTATGGGATATCACCGTTATTTTCAAATCACGTCTTGAAATATAATGCATGTTTCTGCAATGATATAAGTTGCAACATTGATTTTCCTTTTACATACATCATAGATTTGATGTTTATAAGGAAATATGCATTTAGGAAGTGCTCCACACTACATTTTGTTGATCAATGTTAGCATGTAAGACTCTCTAATAAATCTTCCTTATTGACATCAATGTCATTATGCAGAAAAGGTATAGTGAATTTTAAAATTACTCCATGCTACATTATATGGATTGATAAATTTTTGGTTAAGATATTCATCGGCATGCCAGCAAGAAGAAACTCATATTTTCTAACCATGCCTATATCATACTTCACTTTAATATTCATTAATCACATAATGAAATCTAATGAAGTATAGGAATATACCTCTAGCTTACTCTCGGAATAGTTCACTATCTCCAGGTGAACTAGTTCTGTAGGCTTTATGACATACCTTTATTTGTAAAGGTTTAAATATCCAAAACTAAATAATTATATATATCTATAATAACTAATGTGTTTATCTTGACATAGTCTAAATTCAATACAAGGTATATCATGGATTTCCACATTAGTTTTTCTTGAAAAATATTTATCTTTCCACAATTGGGTGTATAAGTCTTACATTTTATATTCATCGCGTATTATCAATGATTCATGTATCACTAAACTATTGCATGATTATTCTACACCACAAACAACATTTATTCCTATACTTTGAATAATGTCTCATTGTGTCCAAATGATAGGTGAGATAAATTTTATGGTTATACTCAATAAATGTTTTGTGAGAATCATTCACGTGGAAATATAGAAGTTGTGTACTTCTCACTACTAACATAGGCACCACCCATTCTCAACCGCTTGGAGAATACATCTTTCTTCTTGTAATAATTATATTATTTACTTAGTTACTGAATTTCGATACACATATGTGATCGGAATATTGTATGTAATACCAAAGAAGTGTGTTAGAATCATTACATTGATGAATATGCCTGAATAAGAAGAGAGTACTTGCTTCATTGATTCGATTCATTGCATTTAAACTTATATTGTTTTATATCATGATATGCAATGTAGAAAACCTCATGTTTAATATTCAACCTCATTTCATGGAAGAAATTTATGAATGTTCCTTTGGTATTACTCTTTCTAATGGCCTTATCGCCTTGCTTTGTAAATTTTTTCTCCGAAGGAACTACAAATTAATCTTTTTGTAATATTCTTATTTACGTGGAGAACCATACCTAAAAAGGTAATGAAGAATTTACTCAAAACTAGTCATTTTATATTCTAAAATGAGACTGTGAAAAATGGGAGAAAATGAAATGAGAAAGGGATCCATTGAAAGATCATGATCCATTTTTCAATTTACATATTTCCAGTGTAATCATCATCTTATTTATATCTTTCTTCACTTTCTCCTTACAAAATTCATGTAGATGATACTACATGTTAATCACCCATGTCCAGATGTATTTAACACCACTGAAATCAGACATTGTTGATAGCATAATGACATTACCATTAGATGCATTACTAATGAGTCTCCTTTAAGTAATTGTATACCCTCGCTTTCTGAGGCCGCTTAACAGGGACATGGACACCATCACCTTGAATTTCATGTATCATAGTATTATGTGCAGGATTCTGTACTACACATGTAAATTCATGATAGTGTGGACATTTACTTTTTCCAATATTTATCACAGTATATTTTTGGCATTAATTTCCATTTTTTATAAAAATAAAATATAGTAGAATATTACATTTATCCTGATTACTAGTTTAGACATTATTGATTAATTAATTATCATTAAATGTCTCCGACTATTTTATTGAATTCTAAGAACCATCTATACTAGACTCAGAATACTCAATCACCTTAGTATTCTAGTGGAGTGGATCTTTCAAATTCACCACATAGTCTACAATCATTGGTTATCCTCACCCTCAGGAAGTTCAATGTAGGTGTTTGACTGGCCAACCGCATTAACTTGTGGTTCGTTGATCTGTTGAGTGAAGTCTCAGCTTCTAGAATCATAAACATGATTTACTGAACTCTTTCTTCTAAATTGGAAGAACTATATCTTTGGCTACTTCTTCGTTTCCAACTTGAGTAAAATCAATTCATCACTCTCATAAAAACTCTCCAGTAGTAAGAGACACACTCAACTTTAACTAACCAGCACCACAAACACCCAATTATGTTCAAATTCAAAGGATGAATGGAAATGTCGCTTCGGCGGTGGCGCAGTGGTTAAGGAGAGGGGTACAACGGCGTCATTCTTTGGGAGGTACAAGGTTCGAATCCTGACAGTCCGCTTTCAGGGCGAACCTCTCCCCTAGGATCCACTCGCCTTGCCGGGTCACCCGGTTTCTGACTGGGTGGGCAAAATGAGGTGCAACCCACCTGTGCTGACGGATTGCTTGACGAACCATCGCCGCTCAGGTTGTCACCCTCCGGGACGCTCTGCCATCTCAGCTGGCAACGGCTCCTTCCCGGCTGGGGCTCTCTCCGGAGTGACCTCTTCGTGGGGAGGGGGGTTTTCTTGTGTGGAGGGTTCGAAAAGGCCACACATGAGAATTCCCCTTTTAAAAAAAAGGATGAATGGAAATTGGGCATAATATTTCATAGAGGGTTTTATATTTTTAAATGATGGAATGAAATAATTTTCTATTTCATAATCATTTATTATGTGACCTTGCAATATTTGAAAAAGTATATCACGTTGGATGTTCATTATTTATGTACATGCTAGTTTATTATTCTAAGTGATCGCGCATAAATTACATAAACATAAAAAAAAAATCATGCATAAATAATAGGATGACATGATCATGAGATGATACTAATGGTTTATCCATTAAGTGAATAATGAATCAACAAAGACCATAGGGTAACTCCTTGTATTGTTCCACTAGCGACTCGAGTTGCACCACATGCCCATCCAATGCGTCAAAATCCTTCCTGGTGTGTCGCCATAACTCGGCACACTGTATATCATTGGTCATCTTGATCATTATTCAAAAACACTGGATCTATGAGTACAAAATAAAAAATGATAAAATGGAAATGTAGCCCTTTATACATTGAATTACAATGATGATTCGTAGATACAATTTATTAAACTAATTATTACAAACCACCATTGCAACAAATAAATAAATAAATAAACATACATCACACATTTCTCGGTCCATGGATCGAGATTAATCGATATGTATTAAACTTTCATATTAATAAAATTCATAAATAAAATTAAAGTTGCATTAAATTAGGTTGTGCTCGCAATGGCTGAGAAACGTAAGAGGCAACATGGTGGAGTAGCTCGTCGTAGAGAAGGGGACACCGGTGGTTGGTTGGTGCTGTGGAAGATCTCCCAAGGAGGCGCTGACCTGTATGTGATCGCTTTGAAGGGCGGCCACCGGTAGTAGGAAGCGGGTCGCCGGGGGACGGCGGTGCTGGGGTGTTCGGCCATGGCTAAGCGGGACTGAGGAGGGTGATCGACAGAGGTGTCCCACCTCGTTGGAAATAAGTTTCCTTTTTTAAAAAGATTTTTTTCATATTTCCATAGCACCTCGGAATCATGTTAAAATTTTGTCTGATTGCTGACCAATAAAACAGCCCGCACGCGCAAACTTTTCAAAATCGTACCTTTTTAGGCATAAAATAATAATAATATTATTATAATAAAATTATTATAATAATAAATATTCTTTCACCCCAATGGAGAAAACTATTATGACCAAAAATTGACGAACCACTGTTTGACATCACTGGAAATTAATTTCACTGAATGATTTGGGTTTAATAACATATGCATAAATTTATATTCTCTGATTCGACACCTAAAAAACTACTAGTTTAAATCTAATTTAAAACATCAAATTACTTCTGGTCATTGGATGTTGGATTATAACACGTTCTATGGCATTGGGACCAGATAACATCCCTCCTTAAAATTTAATTTTCTCATTGGCCTAAATTCTTCTCACACCGCTTGAGTACCCATTGAAGGTAACATGGTGCACTGTGAAAGCTAGTGGGTTAGAGATTTAAAATTTTCCAACGACAATTGTCATAACACATCATTGCCCGTGATGGAAAACCCACATAAAAGCCCAAGGAACTCAAGTGAATAGTTTTACGAATAAAATAATAAACAATAAATACATGGTTCAATATGAAGCCACTCTCAACATCTACTCATTAACAACGATCGATGTCAAAGAATCTGAAGTCAAATATCTCTGGATCTAATTATATTGATAGCGATTTTAAAAGCACCAGAAAACACGTTTAACATCACTAGAAAAGTGTTGTTAATCTCAGCGAAGATAAAGGAGGCTCCATTAGCAGAGCTAAAAAAGTACTGATAAAGAAGACATTTCGTTTATTAAACCAGGAAACATTAATGACTAAAATCAGCAGAAGTACAGGTGCAAAGTCATGAAGGGAAATTGTCCAGCCAGAGTTGGTTGGATTCGAAAGGGCCGGAGGTCGCAAGCTGATGGGCTGCGTTGTTCCCTTCCCTTTTTGTAAAGGAGAAGGTGCATAAAGAGAAGCGTTGGCGAAGAGAGAGAATTTTCCTGATGATAAAGCCAAAAGACTGGAGTCCACCTTCATTGTGGTTGATAGCATCGATTACGGTAAGGTAGTCGGACTCAACAATGATATAACTCCATCCACATTCCAAGGTGAGCAACATACCAGCAAGGATGGCCATAGCCTCAGCAAATGCAGGTTCCCAGAAAGCCCGATGTGGTTCGTACTTTGCAGCAAGGATTTGCCCCAGATGATTACGGGTCAGGAGCCCGAGAGCAACAAGCCCAACCTTTGGGAGCGACGCGTCCACGTTAATCTAAGAGTCCCTTCCGTTGGGGGATTCCAATGAGTGGGGAAGGGGAGGGTAACACCTGACATAAAGTGTCCACTGTGGTCTTTCCAGCCCTCAATCCAGGAGGTGGCCCGTTCAATCCAGAATTTGGGGGGTTTTGTGAGCTTGATGAAAAACAACATCGTTGCGCCGGACCCAAATAATCCATGCCATAGTGCAAAGTGACCTGAAGAAGCCGAGGAAAGAGAGGAGCATCAGCGCGTCAGAAGATCGGGAAGGTCAGGGGCCAATGTCATGGAAGCGGCTGAAGCCGGGGCCCATTTAGTCCAGATTTGCTGCGCTCCCGGGCAGTGAATGATGGCGTGCAAAGGAGTTTCTGGGGTGTTCGGGCAGAAGGGGAAAAAAGCAGTACTGGACATATGGTGGTAAGCGAGGAGGCTCAGAGTTGGGAGAGTACCCGTGCAGATCTGCCACCAAAATTGGCGAACTTTAGGGCCTTCATCAACACTTGAAATAACACTGATAAAGGCATAGTTGTCTCTGTTGTGCTGTTTATATAACAGTACACCCACCGACACCTGCATATAAAACACACACACCGCCTACACAGTGCACACAAGAACAAAGCAGCGCACACAAGGGTTTGGAAAATAATTCTATTTAACTTTAAAACAATGTTTTATATAATTACATTTACAATTATCCATCAAACAGTTAAAAACATTAATATTTCATCCTTTTACATTCATCATCCCCTCTAAAAAATGTCAACCCATGGTATTAATTACTGAACAAATCATCCCAACTCAAGAAAAAAGTTCCTCCTATATAAAAAAAACAAATATTATGTTAGTAATGCTATAAAGAAACAAATTCAACATTAATATGAAAGAATGCATTAATAAAATGTCAATTTTTAATAAAAAAGACACATTTTGAGTTATACAGCTCACACTTTATGTCGCATTGAGGTGAAGTTTATTCTTACACGTCACAAATGAGTTATGGATCGCTGTCTTAAAATATCAAAACAATCCGAATGTTTTGCCGGGTTTTTTGTATGTCCTTTTTATTTTTACTAAAATTAATATCAAATTTAAATGACATATTTAGATTTATACCGGTCACATCATTCATCATATTGAGGTATTGTTTATTTCTACATGTCACAAATGACTCATGGATCATTGTTCTAAAGTATTAAAACAATCATAATGAGTTTCCTCGGTTTTCATTATGATAGTTGTGTTTTTTACTAAAATATCATTTCAAACCGGAAACACCCATTTTGAGTCATACCGGTCGCATCGTGCGTCGGTTTGTGGTGAGACTGCTTCATACACATCAAAAAGGACATACGAACCGCTCTCTTAAACTATGAAGACAATCAAATGGTGTTTTCTTGGTTTTCAATGAGTGAAATATTTTGAGCTAAAATGTCAATTTTAAACTGGTCATGGATATATTTAGACATACTTGTCACACCGTGCGTTGGATTGAGGTGTGTTTGATTCCTACCCATCACAAATGACTCATGGATCATTGTATTAATGTATAAAAAGAATCCACACGTGTTTTCTCAGTTTTCATTATGTCACTTGTTCATTTTACTTAAATTAATGTTAATTTTAAATAAAAACACATTTGTATTTACACCGGTCACATCCTTCGTTAGATTGAGGTGTGGTTGATTCTTACACGTTAATGGATCATTGTTCTAAGATATCAAAACAATCCAAATGCATTTCCTTGGTTTTCAGTATATTAGTTGTGTTTTTTGAATAAAATTTCATTTCAAACCAGAAACACGTTTTTTGAGTCATATCGGTCACATCGTGCATCGATTTGATGTAAGAATACTTCATACACATCAGAAAGGACTTGAGAATCACTGTCCTAAATTATGAAGGCAATCTGAAATTGTTTGCTTGGTTTTTAGTGAGTGACATGTTTTGATCTAAAATGTAAATTTTAAACTGATAACAGACACTTCTAGTCATACCGGTTACATCGTGCATTGGATTGAGGTGCACTTGATTCCTACACGTCACAAATGACTCATGTAATGTTTTGCTAAAGTATCAAAATAATCCAAATGCATTTTCTCAGTTTTCAGTATGTTAGTTGTTCTTTTTTACATAAATTAATGTCAATTTTAAATAGAAATACACATGTGGATTTATACTAGTCACATCATGTGTTTTATTGAGGTGGGGTTGATTCCTACACATCACAAATGACTCATGTAACATTTTGTCAGTTGTGTTTTCTTACTAAAATTAATGTCAATTTTAAATAAAAAGAGAATCTTTGAGTTATACCCGTTTCACTGTGCGTCGAATTGAGGTGTGGTTGATTCCAACACATCAAAAATGACTTATAGATCATTTCCCTAAAGTATCAAAATAATCTAAATGTGTTTGCTCAGTTTTTAGTATGTCAATTTTGTTTCTTTACTAAAATACCATTTCTAACTAGAAACACCCATTTTGAGTCATACTGGTCGCATCGTGCATCAGTCTGACATTAGACTACTTCATACACATCACAAAAAACTTAGGAATCATTTTCCTAAATTATGAAAACAATCAAAGCGAGTTTTCTTGGTTTTCAGTGAGTGACACATTTTGATCTAAAACTTCAATTTTAATATGACAATGGACACTTTTAGTCATACTGGTTACATCGTTTTTCGGATTGGGGTGTGGTTTATTCCTACACATCAAAAGTGACCGATGGATTGTTTTGCTAAATATAAAAACAATCCCAAGGAATTTTTTTAGTTTTTAGTGTGTCACTTTTTCTTTTTTCTAAATTTATTGTTAATTTATTATAAAAATACACACTTAATGTCATAACGATGACACCAATGCTTCGGATTTAGGTGATATTTATTCCTACACATCATAAATGACTTATGGATTGTTTTATATAAGTATCAAGAAAATCATAATGTGTTTTCTCAGTTTTAAGTCTGGCACTTGTTTTTTTTACTAAAAATATTGATAATTTTAAATTAAAATATACACTTCGAGTCATATCGGTCACGTATTCATTATCTTTATGCACATTCTTCTTGCAGGTGTGCTTCCCATTCATTTCTAAACAAATATATCTCATTTTATGAATAAGTGTCCATTCAAAAATAATGGTAGTAATGAACAAATATAAATACACAAAGGATTAGTAAATATTTTAAATGAAATAGTAATTACCATATAAAATACCTCTTCAGGGATGCTAGTTTGTTCATGGAATATGATCTCTTTCATAATGTTACAAACATAATAACCATATTCTTTATCGTTTTCTTGTTTCAGACACTATTGAAACATTGAAAAAAATAAGTGATTTTTTATATGTGTTTGGATAGTGAAATATTATTATATATACCCTGATTTGTATCTAGTCATAGAACTTGTGATGTTTCTTATCCTTTTCCCCTGGCCTAATTCCATGATGTAGATAATATTCATGCACTACCCTATCAAAATAGAATCCTCATTAAAAGATAATATAAGTCATATAACTAGATGTTTAGTTCTAAACTGTTGGATGTAGTGTATTAAAAATTGACAAATTCCATCACGTGTGGTTAGTTTGTCAGATATCCATGCATTTAATCCATTAAATAAATCTATGGCATATCCAAATTGACAACAATGAGCATCCAATTTTTCCTAAGAACAAAAAAAAAGAATAAGTAATAAAATAAATTAAAATATATTTGATATGATTAAATTGTAGAGTTTTACCCCAGCTTCATTGGTGTTAAGAAGAGTCTGTCATCTGTATTTTTGTTGTTAAACGATTGATCAGGCCTACTACTATTTCACCATCTTTCATGGATTCTATTTTTTTTGTTTTGTAGAGGTGACATGAGGACTAACGAGTCGAAATTTTTGTTCATGGGGAAATCCATTCAATTGTTTTTCATATATACAACTATGAAAAATATGAAATGTATTTAGTCATAATTATCATAGTATATCAGCTTTTGGAAAATAAAATCATGAAAACATTCCTTATGTGTACATTTAAAACTAATATGCCTAGCCAATCATTCTCTAGGCACTACCACAAAACTGTGTTTCCATAGTGACACCCTTTATTAGCACTGTAAAAGGGCCCCCCTTTATCAATGTTTTTTTAGTAGTGCTCATAAAGGGGGGATTTATCAGTGCTTTTTCCTAGCGCTGATAAAGTGTATATTTCAAAAAAAATTATATTTTATAAAAAATAATATATTATTATATAAGTATATTTATATTGATACAAATATAATATATATTTTTGAAATATTTTTTAGATCGATTTGATATGTGGTAGATGCAAAACGGACACCTCGAGCAGAAGTTTTGGCAAAACAGACACCCAGAGCAGAACTTATGACCATTGGGAGGTATTATGGGGTTTTTTCGCCGTGAAAGACATGAGAATGGGTTCAAGTGGTCACTAGAGTGTAGATATTTTCTCAATCTTAGATTTTATATGTGGTAGAGAGAAAAAGGACACCCAGAGCAGAAGTTATGATTGTTTAAAATCGAGCAACCCTCCTAGCGCCTAAAAACCTAAGAAACCCATAACTCACTAAAACACCCATAACTTCTGCTTCAGGTGTCCCTTTGAGCACCACGACCAGTAAAATCGAAGATCATGAGATGAGTGAGGACCAAGTACAATTTAAATCGTGATAAGATCAAAGAAATGAATGATATATCAGTTATACCACTAAAAAAAACTCCAACTTCAAACAGATATAACTTTCTCTTTGAGTGTCCGTTTGGGCTCTACCACATATCAAATCGAAGGCAGTGAAGCGATATACATATAAAATTGAATCAAACAAAGTTAATATCATTTCTAGTACCCTAAAACCTCAAAAAAACATCATAATTCTTCCAAAACTCTATTTTTGTGACCAGTTCACTGTCAATTTATTCTTAATGCGGTAATAACTCTTGATCCATGTGTCTGTTTGGCCCCCGCCACCTATTATATTGTACTTTGTTCCATGAGATTCGGTTTGAATGGTCACAAAACTGAAATGGAAAACCCCCATAAAATCCCAAGGATCTTGAGTGAATAGTTTTACAAATAAAATAATAAATAATAAATATGTGGTTCAATTTGAAGCCACTCTCAACATCTACTCATTAACAACGATCAATGTCAAAGAATCCGAAGTCGAATATCTCTGGATCCACTAATACTGATAGTGATTTTAAAATCACCAGAAAATGCTTTTAACAACACTAGAAAAGCGATGTTAATCTCAGCGAAGATAAAGGGGACTCTATTAAAAGTGCTAAAAATGTACTGATAAAGGGAGCCTTTATCAACGCTCGAAATAGCGCTGATAAAGGAATAACTATTTGATGGTGTGCTGTTTATATAACAACACTCCCACCAACACCTACATAGAAAACACACAGACCACCTACATAGCGCACACAAGAACAAATAAGTGCACACAAGGGTTTGGAAAACAATTCAATATAACATTCAAACAATGTTTTATATAATTACATTTACAATTATCCATCAAAATGTTAAAAATATTAATATTTCATCCTTTTACATTCATCATCCCCTCTAAAAAAATTTCTCCCATGGTATTAATTGCAGAACAAATAATCCCAACTCATCAAAACATTCCACCTATATAAGAAAACAAATATTATGTTAGTAATACTATAAAGAAATTAATTGAACATTAATATGAAAGAATACATTAATAAAATGTCAATTTTTAATAAAAAAGACACATTTTGAGTTATAAAATCACACCATGTGTCGTATTGAGCTGTGGTTGATTATTACACGTCACAAATAAGTTATGGATCACTATCCTAAAATATCAAAACAATATGAATGAGTTTGTTGGGTTTTGAGTATATCCTTTTTAATTTTACTAAAATTAATATCAAATTTAAATGACATATTTGGATTTATAGAGGTCACATCATTAATCAGATTGAGGTTTGTTTGATTCTTACACATCACAAATGACTCATGGATCATTTTTCTAATGCATCAAAATAGTCAGAATGAGTTGACTTAGTTTTTAGTGTGACAGTTTTGTTTTTTACTAAAATATCATTCCAAATAGGAAACACCCATTTTGAGTCATACTGGCCACATCATGTGTTGGTTTGAGGTGACACTGCTTCATACACATCACAAAGGATATATGAATCACTCTCTTAAATTATGAAGACAATCATAGGGTGTTTTCTTGGTTTTCAATGAGTAAAATATTTTGAGCTAAAATGTCAATTTTAAACTGATAATGGATACTTTTATTCATACAGGTCACACCGTGCGTCAGATTGAGGTGTGATTGATTATTTCCCCTCAAAAATGACTCATAGATCATTTTCATAATGTATAAAAACAACCTGAATGTGTTTTCTTGATTTTCAATATGTCACTTGTTTATTTTTATTAAATTAATGTCAATTTTAAATAAAAACACATTTTTATTTAAACCGGTCAAATCGTTTATTAGATTAAGGTGTGGCTGATTCCTATACATCACAAATGAGTAATGGATCATTATTTTATGATATCAAAACAATCCAAATACATTTCCTTGGTTTTTAGTATATTAATTTTTTTTTGAGAAAAATTTCATTTCGAAACAGAATCACACTTTTTTGAGTCATACCAGTCACATCGTGCATTAATTTGATGTGAGACAACTTCATACTTGTCAGAAAGGACTTAAGAATCACTGACCGAAATTATGAAGCCAATATGAAATCATTTTCTTGTTTTTTAGTGAGTGACACATTTTGAGCTAAAATAAATTTTTTAAATGAAATAGTAATTATAATCGAAAATACCTCTACAGGGATGATGGTTTGTTCATGGAATACGATCTCTTTCATAAATGTACAAAAAATAAATAAAATAAACACAGTCTTTATCGTTTGATTGTTTTGGACACTACAAAAGCATTAAGAAAAATAAGTGATTTTTATATGTGTTTGGATAGTTAAATCTTATTATATATACCCATATTTGTATCTAGTCATATTACTTGTGATGTTTCTTGTCCTTTTACCATGGACTCATTCCATGATGTTGACAATATTCACACACCACCCAATCACAATAGAATCCTTATTAAAAGATTTAAAAAATTATATAATTAGACGTTTAGTTCTAAAATGTTGGATGCAGTGTATTAAAAATTGAAAAATCCCACCATGTGTGGTCGGTTTGTTGAATATCCATGCATTTAATCCATGAAATAAATCTTTGACATATCTAAATTGACCGTATTGAGCATCCAATGCTGCATAAGAATAAAAAAAAGTAATGAATGAAATTAAAATATATTTAATATAATTAAAATGTAGAGTTTTACCCCTGCATCATTGGTATTAAGAAGATTCTGTCATATGTTTTTTTGTTAAGCGATTTGAGTAAGCTTGCTACTATTTCACCCTCTTTCTTGGATTCTTTTTTTTTTGTAGAGGTGACACAAGGACTAACAAGTCCAAATTTTTGTTCATGGGGAAATCCATTCAATTATTTTTCATATATATGACTGTGAAAAATATGAAATGTATTTATTCTTAATTATCATAGTATATCAACTTTTGGACAATCAAATCATAAAAACATATCTCATGTGTACATTTACAACCAAGACGCCTAGCCAATCATTCTACAGGATTTCACTTTCATTGTCCACAATAATGAAATCTGAATCTGCCCATTTGTACATATTTTCTTCAAAAATAATTGTTTGAGTACCACTTTCTTTCAAATTCATATTCACATGATCCTATAATGATAATAAATTTGGATATAGAATGAGCGGTTTTAAAATAATTTCAGTAGATTGTTTTGATTGGTTGGTTGATCCTTTAGATGGTTTTGAGATGTTCTTTATTTTCACCCCTTCCCTATTTCCATATGTAATAATAATCATCATTTCATACCTTTTCTCATTGAATATTAAAGGTTTATCATGAAAAATAAATTGGAAATGAATACCTCCTTGTCAACATGTTTTTTTACAAGCAGTGACGGTCATGCGATGAATGTTCCAAGAGCTTGTTCATCCTTATGAATATCTTCATCATCAATTGGAATAGGTACCACGTCACATAGATCATTGGCTATGTTAATCAAAACTTTGACATGAACTGTTGGAAGTGGTCTGATGTGTAGCACAATGTCATGGATATTGAATACCGTAACCCTCACTACGAGGCGATGGGTGGGTGTTGATAGATATAAATTACAGTCATTTTCACCTTATACAATATCAATACAAGAAATGTATCAGTTTCTATCTGATTCACAATTCAAAAAAACAATTATTAAAACATTTATTACCTCAGCTAAGTTAGGTTTTTGAGGGGAATGACTCACCACAAAGCAAGTAGGGGTGGGGTGGGATCTTCATTCACTAGTTGTTCTTGAGTTGCTTCTTCTCCCCCCCCCCCCGCCATCAAATTTCTCATGAAATCTCTCTAAAATTTTATATCTTCTTCAAGGATAGATATTCTTTATCTCATCATTTTTATTTCTTCACTTTGATCCTCCTCTTGTTTTTTTTCTTAAAAAATGTTCAGTGTGTCACCACAAAACCCGCACATCTGACGCACCCATACATTTCTGGATTCTTCATGGCCTCCAAAAGTATATCTGCATCCAGTTTGGATGTTGTTGATTCCTGTGACTATGTTAGATATAAAATATAGGAAAATAAGTAATCATTGTTATGTAATATTGATTTAAAGAAAAAAAATATTTATTATGTCATACTTACACATGTTTACCACTCTTTTTGTGTGTTTTCATATATTAGTATCCCATATTTATTTACACACGCCTCTTTCCAAAACACATGGCATGGGATGGAAGTGACTTTGGATGGATTCATCAATCTACATATAAATAGACGAACATAGTTATAGTGTTTTTTTATGTCACATAAAAGTATTACAGCAGATTTAAAATACATACCATTTTTTTTCAAGTGAAGCGTACCCCATTATTTATTTACGGTAGGGGTGCACTGGTTTTTCTACTCATTCCTTATTTTTAGTCCTCAGTTACTGTTTCATAAATAAAAAACTGTCAATCAAATTTATGAATACACATATTGTCAAACAACGTATCACCAAACATAGTGTACCTAAAAAGAATACTCTTCACGATGACTAGTAAACGCATCCCATGCTCCTTGGGTTATTAGGTGTGAATAAATAGGATGTGGGTATGGGTTTATTCTCCCTTCAGAATCTTTAAGATAACTTGTCATTAAAATTGTGCGAAATCCAATGTGAATCCTTTCAACAACCCTTAATACATAGTCATTATGCGAGTCATCCACTATAAATGTACTCTATAAGGGATGATGAAGAGTGAGTCAATGTTTCATTATTTTAATTTTTTTTAAATTAAAGAAATTATATCATTATGTTACCATAATATCTCCCCAAATCAGTGTCTTAAGCCCATCGACAACATGGTACCACGACTGTACATCAATCGGCACGCGTTGCTGGGTGACGATTCTAATGTAATTACTGAACATGGACTTGGTGGGGTTAACATGCTATACTCTCTTATTCCATCCGACCTTGTATTAGATGTATTTTATTTTTTCCTTAACAATTTTTGCAAACAACATCAAACTATGGCGGTCCTGTTTTTTCTGCACCGCTAGTGTTTTGTTGGCTACCATTTCAATAGTTTCAAGATCATAAATATAATCCTCTAGAGAACTAGCATCAACATGTGTAGATCATGGTTGTTCATCTACACTGGGAGTGGTATCAGCAATAGGTTGAGAAACCTGTTGGTCCTATGCACTGCGAGCAACAACAGGTTAAGAGATCTATTGTTCCTATGCACTACGAGCAGCATCAGGTTGAGAGACCTATTGTGCCTCAGGATTGGCAGTATCATCACATGAAAAATTCATTATCTATATAATTGGTTTAAAATTTAATTTAGATTACATAAAATCAACATCGAACAGATAATAAAAGAAGGTTACATGATGTATATTACAAAAAAATACAACCTGATTATTGAACTCTCTATTTTTTTGTAAGGATGAAGGGATTTGACCTCTCTATTGATTATCTAAATCCTTTCATTGTGGTCTCCTATGACATAAAAAAACACTATCTACATTGGGACTGCTGTTAAATGATTGAGACATCCCAATGAAAGGTTCATCCTTTGTTGAATTTTCATCTGAGCCTTTAGTGGTTTTGATTGATAACAGAACAATTGACCACTTTCGGTTTGTGGGATAAGTAACATAAAATAATTGTACTTCCTATGATTCCATTATAAACTATTCATCTTTGTACCCTTCCTTAATGGAATGAAATTTCACAAATCCCAACTCATCTATTTTAACATCACTCTTATTATCAAGTCACTTGCATTGAAAAATTGGCACTTGGATGTTCGTATAATTCAACTCCCATATTTATTTGATGATTCCAAAGTATAAAATATTCACATAAATTGGATTTCTGTCCTTAGAACCAGAAAAATGCATCTCTTCAGCCACAAGTGTAACTCTACTATTCTGCATGGTACTGTCTTTATCTTGTTCATTAATATAGAATGTATAACCATTAATTACATAAGCATTATAAGATAATACATACACACTTGGTCTTATGGATAGCCATCAAATTCATTTTGAAATTGATTATGGATTTTCATCTGACTCATTAAATATATGGTCCCAAAACCATCATATAAACTATCGATTATGTGTATTTGATATCCATTTTTTATCCCTTGATGGATTCAAATGCCTGATAATTTCTTTGTGGGGTTCAACATATGGGTCAACCTCCAAACTATTATGAAATACATAATGGTGGGATTGTTCTCGATCATTAATATTGATTATGACAATCTTTATTCTATAAATTCCTTCATCCACAATCCATCCAATGTGACGAGATTTTAGTTGACCAATTATTTCCACACCAGAAAGGTATTCGGTACAAAATTCAATGGCTTATTTAACAATATATTTCTCTACAATACAACCATATGGCCGACTTTGATTTTTTAAATTCCCTTTCAGGGGTTTAATTTATGTTTTGGTGGTTTATCATTAGGATGGTTTTTTTTTTACCAAATCCAACTAGTGGTGTCAAATCTTTTTCTTATTCTACTATTAGTTACCAAAAAGTGGTATTAAATCTTGGTTACATAACAAATGGTGATTATTTTATCAAGACTCAATAGGAAGTATTTGTTTCAAGACTAATGAGTTTCCTATAGTGAAGTGTTTTTATAATATTTAGTTGAATTGAACTAGTATAAAAGTTGTGGTGCCATTGAAATGGGTATGTTTAAGATTGATATTAAATGGTGGAGGATTCATAATTTGGGGTAAAATGGCCTTCCTACTCCTAGAGAGTACAAATGCTACATTGAATTTGAATTAGTCATAAGCGAGGTGTTCAGTAGAATGGGAACCATGAAATGAAAGCATTAGATATTTTTTTAAAGGTGTGTCCATGAGAATCGGGATCCAAGAGGGTATAATGACATGCCTCAATGATGGTGAGCATTAAAGGTGGATGTGTAGTAGAGGGAGGGATCAAGGAGTATGATCAGTCAAGGTTTTGGTGCAATAGTGGTTCTCGGTGAGAATGTATCAATGCCTAGAACGTGAAGCATTTTATCTATATCTAGGGAGATCATATTGATTCCTAGTAAGCATGGGGATATAATCCCATACAAGGGAGGTTGGATCAATTTCTAGTAAGTACAAGTCCTAGGTCCATCCTATGTAACTAGGGTTATCATGATAAATGAAATAGAGGAGATCAAAATCAATATTGAAGTCAATCACATAAAATCCGAATGACATAAGAAATACTATTCATCTCACCTCTACACACCCTTCACTGAAACAAACCCATTTTACCCATGTATAACACATTCCAAAATAAAATCAACCCACTTTATATAAACATAAAAATCCAAATATAATATAGCAAAAATGTTTCCAAATCAAAAATTATTTTTATAAAGTTCCAACCAGGCATTTGAGAATTCATTGATAACAAAAACATGAAATTATTTTAAGGAATTTTCCAAATTATCCTAAAATATTTCACACATATTGAACAAATAATTTTTTTAGAGACCAAACATGATTCAAAACTTAATGATCAACTCCTTTAAATATTAAATGAATTAAATTCCAACATAAATATACCAAACATACATGACAGGGTGTCCAAAAATCATATAAGATATCATTACATATTACTAAATCAAATTAATATATAAGATTCATAAAATGATAACAAAAGAACACCAAATTTCAATAACAATCAAATCCCCTTCAAAAAGTGAGATCGAATTAGTAAATAAAGTAGAATTCTTAATTTATTCCTTATAAAAAATGTTTCAAGGTCATTAGGTGGCTTGAACAACTGCTCAAAAATATAAGTGAAATAAAAGGGCCAATATGGAATTTACACAAATACTTAGAGTGAATTAGAAAGTGGTTATAACAATGTAAAGATAAATGAACTTTAGGTAACCCATTTAAGTCAACTTGAAGGTCACCTTGATAAGGAATCATTTTCATCATCCAATAAATGATTGTAAAATATTTAAAATGTTTATAAAAAGGCATATAAGTGAAAAAAATATGGGCAAACCATAAACATGATCATTACAATACATTCATACTTGGCATAACCTTTCCTATGTTCACACACACACACACATTAATGGTATACGATCATGTCTCACTAGAGGACAACCATTTTATTTTCAAGCACCAACCAACATGAAATTAATTTAGTGCACAAACAAGGACCACCAATGACCTTAATTTTCAGTGGGGTGTTTAACCCATATAATTCACAAAATCCCCATAAAACAAAGAGATAGAGGAGAAAACTCACCACAGAGGTGTCGTTCAACATGAGGTGGAGGTGCGTTCGCAACGGAGGAGAGGCGTGCAATGGAGGATTCCTTTGGCAGGGGAGAGGTGCCCGAAAGTTGAGAGGTGCACGGTGGAGGACATGATAATGGCAGAGGTGTGGCACATGATGGAGGTGTGGCACGCGATGAAGGTGAGGCACGTGATGGAGGAGAGGCGCATGACAGTCTGGTTCGTGGAAGAACAGAGGAGCATGATAGAGGTGTGGTTCACAAAAGAGTAGAGGCGGTGGGAGAGGAGGAGGAGGAGGAGGAGGTGTGGTAGCGATCGACTTCCGCCAAATCATGATGGGTGTGAGGAAGGAGAAGAAATTTAGGTTTTTTTTCATAAAACTCAGTGAAACTTTTATCAGGGCTAGCTAAAAAGCACTAATAAAGGTATGTTTTATCAGTGTTAAAATAGAAAACACTGATAAAACATTCCTTCATCAGTGCTAAAAATATAGCGCTGATATAGACGCCCTTATCAGTGCTAATAAAGATATACCTTTATCAGCACTAAAAAAGCGTTGATAAATATATAATGTTAATAAGTAATTTCTATTATTATCAATATTTAAAAATTTATATACATGATAAATATATATTTATATTTATAAAATTATAATTTAAATAATTATAAAATTATATGAAATATATTTATTAAATTTATAATCTTAGAAATATATATAATAAATATATTAATTATATATATATATATAAGATTATAGATGTATATAACTATATTTATTCAAATTTTATAATTATTTATATTTATTTATAAATATAATTATCAATGAATATATATATATTTATTTAAATAATTATAAATTTATAAAAAATTAATATTTCTAATATTTATAATTTTAGTAATATTTATATTTTATATATTTATTATAATTTTATAATTATTTAAATATATATGTATTTATTTATACTTATACCTATAAATATTTGTATTTATTTCTCACTATTTCTATGTATTTATTTATATATCAAAAAAGGGAATTCCCAGGAGTGGCCTTTTCGAACCCTCCACACCCAGGAACCCCCCCTCCCCACAAAGAGATCATTCGGAGAATCCTCAGCCTGGAAGGAGCTGTTATCAGTTGAGATGACAGAGTGTCCCACAAGGTTACACATCGATCAACGATGGTTCATCACAACAATCCGTCAGCTAAGTGAAGTGCGCCCTTCTGCCCACCCGGTGAGACATCGGGTGGCTCGGCAAGACGAGTGTTACATGGGAGGTGGAAATTTTCCCAAGAGCAGGCTCTCAGGAATCGAACCCCATATCTCACCGAACATCATTTTTATGGCCCTCGACCACCCACCACTATGCCACCACCAAAGCAGCTTAGATATATTTAATTATACATAACATTATATACGAAAATAATAAATATATTTTTTATGAGATAATTATTATTTTAATATATATATATATATATATATTTATAACTAACAATTAATTAAATATTTATTTGTAATTAAAAATTACAATAAATAGTTTTTTATTGTTTTTAATTATATATATATAATTATAAAATTATAAAAAATATATTTATAAAATTATAAATATATAAAATTAATATATTTATTATAATATTCAATTATTTAAATATATCTACATTTATTTAAAATTATCTTTATAACTATTTGTATTTATTTATAGATATTCGTATATAAATATATATAATTAATATATTTATTATAATTATTAAATTATTTATATAGATCTATATTTATTTAGCAATTATAATTATAAATAATTGTATTTATTTATAAATATTTGTATATATTTATAAATATATTTATTTAATTATATATTAATAAATTCATAAGTAGTATAATAATTTTATTCATTATAATTTTATAATTATTTACATATATTTATTTATTTATAGTTATAATTATAACTATAAAGAAATATATTTATAAATATTTGTGTATATAAATAAATATATTTATAAAATTATAATATATGTATTTATTGTAATTTTCTAATTATTTAAATATAAATAGTTATAATTATAATTACAAATAAATATATTTAAAAAGTATTTATATATAATTAAAATTTAATAATTATAAATATAATAAATATATTTATTCTTTAAATATATTTAATGTAAATTTATAAGTATTGATAACATAATATAGTATATATATGTGTAACATGTGAATTAATCATATACACCTAGTAAAATATACATAATAAAAAACAATCCATCAATGGACAATATGAATAATAAGAAAAGTGTAATGTATAAATGAACATTCATGATGATACATGATATATATGGATGCATGGTCAATATATTAATTGACCAAATTCCTTGGAAACACATATATATTCAATTATAATGTTTTATTAAAACAATATATATATATTTGAATTATTAAAAAATATATATTAATTATAAACATGCATTTTTTATTTAATATATACAAATAATCATTATTTTTTAATATATATATAATAATTTCATATAAATTATTATTAAAATATTTTATCGATGCTAAAACTAGCGCTGAAAAATCTACCATTTATCAGCACTAAAAGGCGCTAATAAAGGGTACATCTTTATCAGTACTTTTAGCTAGCGCTTATAAAGGCCCCCCATTTATCAGCACTTTCTACTTAGCACTGAAAAAATGAGGTGCTTCACTTGCCCCATTTTATGGTAGTGATCATCCACAAGTACTTCAAGAAACTATGGGTGTGCCGATCATTGAATTATCGTTGCCATCATATAGATGTGACGATGCCTTTGACTCCCCGAAAATCACCACAACGATGTACTATCGATCCATGAGGGATAACTTGATCTGATCACCTAGAGCAAGAGAATATCTCTCTTAAAAGAGGGAGAGGTGAGAGAAGCTCTCGAGGGCATTCTATGAATAGTCATTTGATGAGCGTCCATCCTTTTTATAGTGTATTGATAAATTACAGAGAAAGGTTCTCCAACCTCTCAATATTAAACACACTATATAAATGATATATTATAAATAGTACTTTGATTCATAAATATAATTTTTATTATTATCAATTTATTGTAATATAATAAATATATTATAGAATAATATCCAATCCAGTAACCCGACTCGTCACTCCCACATACATTAAATAAACCATGAATATTTTAAACTAATATTCATTCATATAACATTATCCATGTATTTAATTTAGTACTTGTAAATATATTTAATAAATAAATCCAATGTAAAATATTTTTAACTTAAATAATATGAATTTATTTATTCATTTGGTGATAGTACATCCTTGGGAAAATCAGGGACCCCAGTTGTGGGTTCAACCATGTCCTATATACCAATTCATCTGAATATGGAAGATTCTTGAATAAGCTATTATGTGTGATCCTCTAGGCCCTTATCTCGACAGTACTGAATAATATTCATATACCAAGAGTGGAGTCTAGAAACACATCAAGGACCCTAAATAGATAAATATTAGTCATAGAAACAATAATCAACATAGGAACACACACTATTTAATATAATATCATTATCATTTGAAATCTTGTTAGGCATGACATACACCCATTTCATCATACTTTATTTATTTATTTATTATTTTTTGATCTAACTGGACTAATTTACCTTGTAATACCATGAACATTGATGGGTTAAGGTACTACCATCCAGACCAACCAGGCCCATGATATATTACTTCCTAAACATGGAAGTGAAAAATTCTCTCCTGACCATTCAACCAATGTCATACCACCAATGAAACACCCAACACAAGCTACATCACCATGATTCTATTATCATGGTTTTTTACTCACATCAATGTTTGTAATCAAATAGAACACACTGATAATGATCTCATGTCCAGAGACCAACACCGAAGTCTATAGATAGGAACAACCAATGACCCCATTACCATGTGGTGTTCCAATTGGTGGGTCCATCATCATGATGTCAACTAATATAAATCACCCAGTGAGAACTTCTTG
Organism: Viscum album; assembly: GCA_963277665.1. NCBI lineage: Eukaryota > Viridiplantae > Streptophyta > Magnoliopsida > Santalales > Viscaceae > Viscum > Viscum album. The sequence continues at coordinate 1,189,713,092 of OY728158.1, read as the reverse complement.
AGATGAATCCTACATTCTTGTTAGCCCCTAACACCTTACAGTCAAACATTAACAACGTCAAGTTAGTATTATGTATCTAGACCATGGGAAATTTGTTCATGATTAATGTCACAGTATCTCGATGATATCATTATAGTATGGGATATGCTATAACCTTTTCATATGAAAATTATTCTATGGAAATTTCAATTTAAATAGTTGACATAGAAATGAGTACTCTATAATGATATGTTTTCATCATGCATTGAATAATATATATATATGACATAGTAATCAAAATTATTGTTCATCTTGGGTCTAGGGCACCAAATATTAAAAAAAATGCTAACCCCCCAACCATGAGAATTTGTTAAGACATTCTGCTTTCATATATCAAATGTCAATAATGGGATATGAATTGTCACTGATAAAATCCTATGGGTATTATGGGATTCTCACTCCATCCATACTTTCTTAGCTAGCTAATCATGGTTCCTACTCTTTATCTATTAGAGTGTGAGGGTTGGATATCTTCCAATGGGTACCCACCATGGTTTATGTCCCACTATATATCAGACACTGTAACACTTGCTACCCAAAATATCATATAGGTTCTCATTCTACATCACCTCTCACCATATTGAGATTCTAAATGAACTATGAGTAATATAATTCCATTTATAGGTAGGATACGAGAATTCCTTCCTATAGCCTGATCCCCATATCAAACTCCCATTTAGGGCATCCCTGTGCATAATTACCTTAACCACATATGGTGAATCTAATCAATTTTTATCCCCTGTTACTCACACTGAACATGAGTCACATGGGTTTTGGGATTTTCAATGATTATGTCTCTAGAACCATAAATTTCACCTAGTCAGGGAAGCCTCAGTGTGTAAGCCACATATAGGGACATGATATGACTACCACCATACAAGGGAATACACCTTGGTTTATGTCCTGAAATAATTCCCTTATTAGTAAACCCCTAGGAAATAAACCTCACATTCATTAATTATATATCACTAACCATCATTATGTTGTGGTGAGATCAAAATATGAGGTCTCTCATTCCAGTTATAAGTTGGAAATTTAGGATGCATTTCTAGTGCTCCATCTCAATACCCAGTTCTTATTTGATATTAGATATGTCCTTTCTACATGATGTTAAACAACACAATTTGATCATAAATGAACTATATGTGTTCTTATTCTGGTTATATAGATGATTTATTGGACCCATCATCAAGGTTTAATACCATCCTTTAAACATTAATCACCTCCCTGGATTGATGAAAACTCTATAGTTCATGGTTATACAGATTCAAAATATAAGCATATACCCATTAATAATAAATAATGGGAAATTGATGGGGACTCTTGGATATATATAGATGGTATCATAAATATAACCCACAATACACATAAAATGACACAACACCTGATTATTTTAATTGGGTAACTAGTCATGCACCGTGATCCAGAAAATATTCATGATCATATTTTAAAAATATAATAATGTCAAGGAATATGAAATAATTCCACCCCAAAGGGTGTGATGATCCCGACCTCCCATTCTCTAGACCAATCTGATTTCTTAATTTTAGTTGTGCTTGATACCCCAAATGACCGACTGCCTTCAGAAAGAAGATATTTACCTTATAATGTAAATGGTATCCAATGGATATTTACATTAGATATGAAATTGGAAAACCTGACTTGAATGATTTGGAAACCATACATGATCCCCCAACAATAAATTGTTATCTCCCCATATTCAAAAAAGGAAAAAAATGGTGAACATAGTTTGAAATCATGTAATGTAATAATAAATGAATCATTATAGGTGTCGAGCATCATGTTCCCTAAACTAGGAGAACCATACCATATACCAAGGAATCAATATTTTTGAACTTGATGTGAATCAATCAAATAATAATAATGATCAATTGAACATGCGTCGGGTTTTTTTTTCATTCTGTAGGAAAGTGAACATGGAATGGCGAATAAAAAATCCATCAATAATAAATAATGATTAGGATTCCTAGGAAACATTTCATTATCACTGTGAAAATTCCATGTAAGAAAAATTTCTTAATTAGGTTAAAGAAAAAACAATTTAGTTACCCATCTATAATGATTGATCATTTTTCAGACATGAAATGGTGAATTGATTGTCAAAATTTTTCATTATTTTCTTTGTAACTAAATATACTTATATCAGAAAAAACCTTAACCCGATATCAGGTCTTAATCAAGAAAGATCTATATAACCTCAACTATAATAGTAACCTCCACGAGTCAATAAAAAAACTCTCCCACCTGATGAATTCACATTGGGTTGGAGAACAAGATGGATGAGGAATACCACTAACATGGTGTGATCCTGACCATCGAGGATGAATGTAGATGTCCTTGGATGCTAAAGCTAACAGGTCAATATCATTTAAGGGAAACTAAAATTAAAGTATAGGCCATCACATAGATTATTATCCTCGAAGAGAATAAATTAACACCTTCCTTAAATTAGGAAGGAGGAACATGGAGATGACTATGGATTCTTATTGGCTTAGTATCTCTCTAAGAGGGATCCTCTAAACTAACATCACCAACATCATCCCACTTGTGACCCTCATTCGCCTACTGAGAGAACCACCCAACCAATTTCCACTATGGACAGACATGCATGGGTACCAAGGAGGTCTCATCTGGAATGAAAAACTTGAATAAATGGGAGTTGGATAATATCCTTGCTTCCACTGATGAAGCTCGTTAGCATATTCTAGTGGTGGTTAGTGGGAAGTATCATATACATACTCACTTGGATCAGTTATACATGCATATTCCTATAGGAAACATGGGCATAGAACATATCCCTACCCCTTACGTAAATCCCATCATCATATTATTATGGTAAAATTAGGATAAGGGTGTTATTATATTGTTATTTCAATTAAATAGATCTTTTGGTATATCTTTGTGTCTAAGAATGTGAAGGCCTAAATTCTTATAGACACATTGCTAATGTATCACTATAGTTTTATGATAGCGGAAGTGTTATACTAGCATATTATGACACTAGTATAGATAAAGGTTCTTTCACATATTTTAATCTAGATATCCAATGTGTAATATATACTTTATCTTTATGAAAATGTGGCTACTACAGTAAAATAAAACCTTATTGATCTTATTTAAGAGGATTATATACATAACATGATAAAGAAAGATGAAAAGGACCATGATCATATTACTATTCTGACAGGGGATCACCAGCTCAATCTGGCACATTCCATGGAAAATTTTCACATTCTTATTGAAAACGGCTAGCAGCATATATGAAGGCATAATACCAATCTTATACCCCTATACCAACTTGGGCTCAATATCTCATATTGGACCCTGATTTGGGATAGAGACACATTCTTATTGAAAATGACTAGAGGAATAATCCAAATTAATAGGCCAGGGATCATACTCCCACTCCAACCAATGTTTATCAATAAAAAATGGATATAAAAAATAGGCAGGGCCATATCCCTTCTAAATAAGAACCATGGAATATTCTAGTAGCTTACGAATGTCTGGATCATATTCATACTTTCTTCAATCAAGTCCTTCACCATCATACTTTAGTGGCTGTACTGGAGGAGGCTCTAATACCTTCTCACATTCTGGGTGTCTATTGGATTTTTTTAAAGGTTGGGACTGAAGCCTCATTTATTATTAAAGTAAAGCAAAGACCTCTTTAACTGGGTAGAGGGAGAACCATTACATAGCCTGAAGGACCAGTGAGAATTTAGCCCATTACATGGCCTGTAGACCCATTTTTTGGCCCAAAGCCCATTCTGTGAATAATATGCTACAGTACCCACACTGCTGCAGTACTGTATAGTACTCGCCACTGATACAGTACTCTGCCGCCGCTACAGTACCCTGCCGCTACTATAGTGCCCGTTGTTGCTACAATACTGCCACTGCTATAGTATGCTATAGTACTGCTACAGTACCTGCGCCCCAATGGGGTTTGAACCCCAATTTTTCATGTAGATTTAATGGGTTCTTACCACTAAGCCAAACCCCAACTACCGGGCATCTATTGGCATATTTTGATGTGGAATTCAGATTTGAACCGAGATCATATCCCCACTTTAGCTTGGATAGACCATCATATTCCAGAAACCACCCCTAGATTAGATTGTATTCCTACCTATAATACAAAATCTGACTGGAATACTTTTGTATCTTCTTAGTAGTGCGTTTGTATGCCCACAATTATAGATAATTATCAATATATTTTGAAACCATTATGCCAATGGCACATGTCCCTTCTCAACCCCAAAGGAAGGATGAAATATTCCATCCATGACAAAACATGTAGCTCAATTCCCCAATCATATCATTTTCAGTGTCCTTACAGTTATACAATACATATATTAAACTTCTGAAGTGTTTATAGAGTCTTAAACCATAGTATAAGTTGACCATTACCTTGGTAGTCTTCCTTAAATTTGTGCATAAATGGATTACAAGGACTCTACTCATGATATCTGTCATAGAAAACCTCACCATGCTAATATCTCTTTTGGATAAAGAAATTGTACACTTTACTAGAAGACTTCATATAGAGAGCTTCCCAAAACTTAGACACCATGATATATAGAGGTTCTTGAAACACTGAGGTTAATCATATATACTAACCCATCAACTATCAGTATCACTTCACCATGGTCAGCAGGCGACCCAGAGGCAAAACCTCTATGGTTTGACCTAGTAGAGGCATATAATATTAATGAAAAAGAGGATGAAATGAATATATGGAGATATTTATCTAGATATAACCTTCCAAATAAGTTATGGACCATCACCACTTCCAATAAAGAGATTATAGATAAACTAGAGAAAAATTACATGCCTTACCTATGTTAGAACATGTGGGCGACTCATTCACGTTTGATGGATAAAAATCTTCCTTATTAAGGATATGAGGGTAACAACTATATCATAAGAATTTTTTTTATCAGCATGAAATGGAAGTTCTCACAGTAGATTAGAACCTAGGGAAGGATGATAATGATAATTTCCTAACTTGTGTTTTTATCCTTATCATAAAAACTCTCCCTCGACTAACTCATAGAGCCCTATTAGATGTATGTATCCATGTATGGGGAAACTATTGAGTGTTTCAATTTACCATGTCACCATAACAACAAAGGTCCCTAGAAATAACATCGTATAATGTTATAGACACATATGAAATTAGGGGACTTGGTAAAAAAATAGCAAGTTAGTCAATACAGTGAGATTCCTCTGCATTAATGTTGCAATGAATTCAAAAACGAATGGAGATGGATGCCAAGAGACTCTAAAGCTAGACAACATGAAAAAATTGGACTGTATCTAACAGAAAAAGAATATGTTATGGACCACTTGACATATTCCTAGAGAAAAGGACTCCCAACATTGGTAACCATTATTTTCATCTCATGAATGAGTACAATTAATATAATTACAATGGATTGAAATATAATCCTCCATAGGACATTTATAGGAGAGACTCCAACCAATTGGTCTAGCTGAAATTTTACCCCATTATCCACCCATTGGGGTTACCAAACCCTGATAGGATCTAGGAAATATGGACTGAAGTTCCAAAACAAACCCATCCCACATGGATGGGGTAATTTTATCTCAATCTCCACCTCCAGGTTCATCACACTGTAATAGGGTCCTATAGAAATTAGTAACGGTTCTAGATCAACCATAGTTTAAAAGTCTGGGGGAATTTAGATTTTAATTTCTATAACAAGATCTATGACTAGAATCATAAAATTATCAAAAAAATATGATTAGAAAGTTTCAATAGTGACCTCAAATAATCCCCAAACCACAAGGCTGAGATAATTTTTAATTGTATCATGACATCATAAGGAATCAGTCTTCTCCAGTTTCGGAGGAAAATATTAATTTTTTTATTCCATCGATTCCTCTAGCCATGAGACACACCTTTTCTACTTGGTTCTCATTCTACACACATGACCAGAATCTCCATTAAGGTCACTACTAAAATATCAAGACATAAGGTACATACAGAAAATAAAAAGAAACCTCATAATGATCGTAAGAAAATGTGGTCCAATATGGCCATGGATTAAAAAATGACCTTAATGCAATACTAAAAGGAGAGGTAAGTGATTTAGAATCACCCTATTGAGTAAATAGGAAAGGGATAACTACAATTACCCAGTACACCACAATGAACATTGTTACCATATAGACAATAGATGATATATAACATGATATAAACATATAGGAAAGCAAAGAAAATTTGTCCCTTGAGAGGTAGTTGATTTTGATGCACAAACCATAACTACACATATTTGAAATTGGAGAAGGATATGGAACCTAGTTCCCCTGAATGATGAATTTCCACCTTTATGGCATTACACTACCAAGGATAAAGGGAAATGTGTGACTATATCCAAATTACCCCTAGAAGATAAAAATATACCTATGTAGAGGAAATGATCACACAATATGAGAAAGTGATAAAAATACTAGATAGCTAAATGAGGAATTAATTTAGGGAAACATTCCCACTGGGTATCTTATTTATGCTGAAGTGAATATCCCTCCTCTCATGCATCTGGAGAGATCCTATCTACCTACAAGATAGGCATCTAGTCATTAGGCTAGTACTGAATCTAGGAAAATGGCCTACATAAATGAGGAAGTCAAGGATGATTGTTTCATTCCCCCATTAATGTGGCATCATCTCACTTGTAAGGGTGACCATTCAGTACTATCATTGATTGAGAATCATCTAGATATGAAAATAGTTCCACTTCATAAACCATCAACCACTCCATAAATATGGGAGGTGGTCCAGATAGTGGTACAAAAAAAAAACTCCTCAATTCCATTGAATGAATGGATTCTTGAATGAAATCCATGGAAGGATGGTGTTCACCCTTTCAGACTAAAATGAATACATATCCGAAATGGATGGATACTAATTTTACCCTAATTTTTTTTAATCCTATCTTCTCAACATTTTATGCTATAGGAGACCTAAAACAATATTTCACACACATCTTGTCCTAATGGAGATCAATACTAGTCCATTGATATTAGAATTAGGTGACCAATCTGATATTTTTTATATAGAATACGAGAAGTAATTACTTTTTTTTGATACAATAGACTTCCAAAATGATCCATTAGAGGGTGGTAGGACCTTTATCATTAATTCCATTATCAGTTCATCTTTACACTAAGGAAAATGACAATTGTTGACTTTACAAAGTGTAAGAAATGTGAAAAGTATTGGGTTTCTAACATCATCTCATTATGTAAATGTTTAACCTATTTACTCAATATCCTTCTATCATAAGAGAATCTATTGGAATATTGGGATGAAAATATATGGGATTAAGTGCACACAAATATGATCCTGATGATGTATCCAGGTGAATTACATGAGTTCAAACAGAGAACAAAACTCTTAGAAGATTCCAATCCACAGACCCAATCTAAATACCATCCCATGCCCTTCGAATAGGTAAAACTTTATTATAATGTATATAATATTATTGTTACACTCAGATAAGTAGTAGTTCCTCTTCAAGAACCCATGATGGCCCTAAATCATCCAACACCTCCCATTTAGTGGTAGCATCCGCAAAATCAACCCTAGAAAAAAGAAAAAATAAAGATTAAGTGTACCCATGATTTAAGTAATTGAAAAATAAAGTGTACTCTTTATGAAATGACAAGATCCACCGTTAAATACTTAATTACATCAAAAATTACATATTCAATTTACTGGATCCTAAGAAAACATACAAGGTTAATCTCACTAACCATCATGTCTAATTCCCTTTCTATAGAAGGTTGAGTCACACCATTGAGGAATGATTATTATTCAATTATATCCTCCAAATATTGTTGGATTATTTTAAGGTGATACTAGTGAATTTTATGGAATATGTGACTTTTTTATCTATCACCAAACTAGTTGAAGAGGGTGTCTAGTAATATGTTCCACCCAAGGATGGAAATTTATTTGATAACTGGATTACATGAATGGTTGTTTATCGAACTCATTCCAGCATAATAACACATCTTCCCAAAAAAATGATGTTGTAACATAGAGAGTGTCTCATTAATACAACTCTTTAAGGTATAAATAATTTTCAGACATAAGGGAGGACACAAGTGAAAAATTCATATCCATCTCCTGAACAATTTCTAACCCTTACAAACATTTTTCCACTAAAATTTAAAGAATAGGAACTACCCCACCAAAGGGAACCATCATATGATGAAGGAATTTTTTTCAGGTTATTTTAATGTGTTTTACTCAATATATCCCTTCAATTATGATGATTAGGCATCTTATTACATGTTACCCATACCCAATCAAATATCTAGAGGTTGAGGACAATGAGGTCAGGGATACAGAAGATGATGTGGGCATAGTCAAACCTAATATTTATATCACATCCCCATGAATGACATATATGTAGCTGCGACTTGTGGGTGAGAAGTCCAATTAGAACAAAAAAATATTAACATTCCATATACCCCTCCAGCGGTCGTTCAATACCATTCATTTTTTCAAAACTGAATATATGGGGTGGGATTGTCTGATCAACACAGAAAAAGGGGAAGGTCTGAAAAATCTATGATAATATAAAAATATGGCCCTCAAATATTTTTGAAGAACTAGACCTATAGACCTCAAACCTAACAACCACTGATCCAAATAATGGGTATTAAACACACATTGTGAACCACAGACCTATTGTATAAAAATATGACATTCTGAAACACTTGGTAGTTTTTCTATCCAAAATCTCAATACTGGATACTCTTAATCATTCAAAAGTACTCATAGAGGCACCCCTTGGGTCCCTCTGAGTCCAATAGAATTTTTAGATATAATTTTCTACAACTGAGGTTTATCGATTGGAGACTATGCCACTAGAATGTCATATCACCATCTGGTTTATAGAATAGGATTCTGAAGAAGATATCCTAGGACATATTAGACCCTTTTATGTTTTAGTATAACATGAAAATGTCGACATTAGGTTGGGATTGGTTGACAATAGTTTTGGTATCAACCTCATCCCAATACAGAGCCTTCAATATTTCCGATATTGTGGGTGGGGGACTTATTTTTGAAAAATATAACCATTAAATGTTAAAATAATAGTGAGTAAAGGCCTATCAGAACGATCAATCTCATAGATCATTTTATGTATCTCACATATAGTTCCAATTTCATGGTTTTCCAGTAATACACAACATATAATATCCTTCTTTCATGAAATTAGCTTTATAGCCACATATAGGTATATTCAAAATTTCATCAAATTCATAAAATAACCCATCGATAGGAAGGTCAACATAAAACATTATTATAGGTCTCCATTTGAGTCTTGAAAAGTAACATATGCTGACTAATGGTCATAAAATAAGGAGTGAAAACAACTAATAGTGGATGATAATATGTAGGTTGTATCACCCAATGGCTTATGGACGACCACTACGAATCCATGGAGCATGCTCAACAAAAATTATATACTACCAAAATACATGATTATGGTAAAAATGTTATATTAGTAATCCATCATGAATTGTAAACATGCTTGGATCCTGTCTATGTGATGGAAGTCATTTAAGACGAAGCTAAATCATCAAAAGTGGACTAGGAATTTAACCATTTGTATCTGATACTTCGCTCACGTGATAATTTTTTTACTGATACCCCTATGTAATTTACTATAACTCAGTATGTCTATGATCCTCCCACCCATGGTGGAAGCGTAAAAGAAAACCAGAATCCCCAGAATCACTATTTGATGACTATGGAAGTTTAGGATGTAAATGTCTCACCCCATGACCTCTATTACATTGATATTAAAATAAATACCCTAGGATTAACCAAAATTACAATTTTTTTTTCGAAAGACTCAAATATGGAATAAAAACATGATAACATTCAAAAATCCCTCATGTATTGAAGGAAGGTGTCTCTACCTCAATCGATGATAACATGTACGTGAATCTAGTAACATAAGAAGACTCACAACCCACATTGATTTGAATCTTTATTCCTCTTGAGTACAAGGATATGTATATTTTATTTCACAATATTCATCGATATGTGTTCTCATTTAATTATATAGAAATTTCTGGGCTGAACATTTATGTGGGTACACATCAACTAGACTTTCATGATGAAAATTAAGGATTCGAGTAGGTATCCAGGATGATGCACTCCTCTCATGAATCTATTGTGTAATTGGATGTCGACAAATTAAACAAAGAAAAAAATTTCTAGTAAGTTATATTCCCAAAATTTATCTTCAATATCTTCCCTATCAATAAAAATAATGGGAAGATCAGGGTCTACATCAATTTCATAGACCTCAATGGACATCACATGAGAAATGATTTCCCATTACTGATGATGTAATATTTGAACTATGAAACTACTGTGTTTCAAGAAATTTTCTTCATGGATGGGTATTCAAGGTATTATCAGATAATGATATCTCTGAATTCGAGGAATCCACCACCTTTAGGGCTCCATAGGCACTACTATTAGTTGATTTCATTTGGATTAAGGAATTTTGGTGGTACATTCTAATACACCATTTATAATATTATTAATACATTATTATGATGAATATAAACATATTATATTTAGTTCATGGTAGTCAAATATCAATAGTTATGTGATCATCACATGGATATTAAATAAATATTTGGAAATTCACAGTATTATAATTTGAAGATGATACCCCAAAAGTGTTCATTCAGTATAACATTAGGGAAATTCCTTATCTTTATGGAACACCACCATGAAATCAAGGTCAATTTGGAAAAAAATATTGAAATTATAGTAATGTAACCCCCTCAAAATATTATAGAACAGATGGGGATCCGAGGGAACCTCTATTATATTTTGTGTTTCATAGCTAACCTAGTAGAAGAATCTCTCCACTTCACCATGCTAATGAAGAAGGGTGTCACTTACAAATAGGATGAGGACAGACAAGAAGTCTTTTATAATCTCATTATTTACTTACTGAACCCACCAATCATGATTAAATTGGTCAAATAAAAGTAACATAACATATATGTTCCCATAATGGAAGAATAACTTGATGAAATCCTTGTATAGAAACATTATTAAGTGAATGAAAAAATCCTCAACCATCTTAGTAGAATGATGATAGGTACTGAGAAATGATATTATGAAATCAAGAAGAGCCACCTATCACTCATCCTTGCAGAAAAATGATGAAACATTACATGTATCATCACAAATTCCACTTAGTATCTTGTATTTTCCCCCTTGAGTACATCATCGGCCACCCCATATTTACTGGGTGTTTCACCAGATGGATAATTATTCTGCAATAGTATGACATCTTGTTCATGTCATATAAAGTAGTTAAATATAAAATATTGGATAACTTCTTTGTGGAACATACTTCCCCAGAAAGAACACTAGTGAACTCTAAACTTATATAATATGTGTTTTTATATGCCCATGACAATCCTTGAACATGGGAAATTGATTTTTATGGTTCCTCCAAGAAGCCTATTGTAAATAGGATGGAATGGCCGAAACTCAATCATGTTAGTCCAGGGATTGTGTTTGTTTCCCCATAAAAAGAAAATTTCCCCTTATTCTTATCATTATCTGAAGGCTTCACTAATAAGGAGAAATAATACCAAGACCTAATCATCAGATTAGAGATATACCTACAACAGTAGGTATCCTACCTAAACATCAAAGGCAATTTGAAGGTAGTGATCAAACAAATAAATGGTGTTTATTCCACAAATAAGGAATAAATTTCCCCTTTAATATATTATTTTAGAGGATTTATGGAATAATTTACATTTGAACTAACATTTCACCACATGAATCGACCAGAAAATGATTTTCTAACACATTATCTAATAAAACGACAGTCATGGACAACCTCTATCAAGACGAAGTTTGTTTTCACATCACACACTAATTGGTCATATCGTCAGACATCATTTATGATATTGAAGAATTAAATCAGTCCATGACTTATCTAGAGCATGATGGATCGATATCCAACCATGGATGGAGAGATTCCATAGTCCATTTCCTCTAAAATTGGACCGTCCTATTAGATCAAGACAAATAAAAAAATATTCAAAAACCATGAACTAAACATTACCCTTTTTGATAGACCAAATGAGAAAAATACCACTAAAAATATGGATTTTATGGAATGATCCTCAAATGTATAATGGAAGTAGATATTCTCTATGCAATGAACGAAGTCCATATAGGATCTTGCGGTGCTCATCGGTCTAGGATTAGACTCTCCCACCAAATTAGGAGGCATGATTACTGTTGGAAAACAATTATTCAATAATGTATAGAATTCACTAGGAAATTTCATGAATTCCATATTCATAAAAACATCATCCATAATCCCATAAAGTTTCTATATGAATCTAAATATTCCTTGATATTTTTTCATATGGGTAATCAACGTTGTGGGGCCATATCCCACTTTTACAACTATTTAGTTTAAGTACATCCTTAATACCACTGATATCATTCCAAAAAGGTACAAGTAAAAAACCCCCAAGGAAATTCCTAAAAATAATAGAATCAACTTCATGATGACCAATAACATCAATAGATTCGGTTCCCCTAAAATAATATTCATAGAAAACGACAACAAATGATTTTTAAAAAAATTAATAAATTGTACTAGGAGCACAATATCAAATCTAACAATTAATCCTGCTATCATGCAATTGAAAATGAAAAAATTGTGGCCTTTAATAAAATTTTATCAAATATATTCCTAAAAATACAGGATAAAAAAATGAATTCCTAGCAGTATAAGATCTTTCATGATTTATGGTCCTATCATACCACCAAACATTCTACCACACAAATGAATCCATTTTTGTTGGTTTACAAAAATGAAGGAGTGTTTCCCATTAAATTCATGTTTCCCTCATTCTATATAGATATATGTGAAAAAATCATTGATTCAGAGAACGAAAAAAGAGGCTGGATGAGTTGGAGTAACCTGATGAGAAAAAGGCTTTTAAAACATCACAACCTCAATGTTTATTAGAAACATATTACATGAGACTTCATAATAATGTTTCACCACCTGTCATTCCTAAAATGATAATTAGAATTGGGTTTAAAAATACGATGATACCAAGAAATAAATCACCAAAGATAGAAAAAATTCAATCTTAACAACCAATCATGTCATAGAAGTAAGAATTTAAACTATATGGAATCTGAATTACTAGATGAAAGCCTCTAAATTACATAACATCCCATGTCCTGGTAGCTAGATTCTAAATTTCACAACATCCTATGTCATAGTAGTAGGGCATTAAGCTCTATAGAATCCCAAGTCTTGGTAAAAATACTTTAGATAACACAGAATCCTTATTCTATACCACATGATGTTAATATACATGGAAGAAATCCTTAGTGAATGATGTTAAACTGAATAGATAATGTTACTTCAATGATGGTTCAATAAAAATGATCTAGATCTATGTGAAGGAAAAATGAAGTAATACCTTTCCTATGTGGGAGTTTGATCCAAATAGTGAATGTTTCCATTCAAGAATGATTTATGTCTTGATTCCTATAATCATAGGATACATAGTGATTTCCATACCTCAAATCTAAGATCCACTAGTAATATAAATGTAAATAATACCCCATCTATATATGGGTCAGACATGCATATAGATTTTTTCATTAAAAAACTATATGTGTCATGATTACTATTATCACATGATATAAAGTGATTATTAGATCTCAAATCCTTCTTAAATTTGTGATATAAATGGAAAACATACTATTATAAATGTATGGGTAAAACAGGGCTGAGTGTTTTCAATTCAAGAAGTACATGTTTCTGGATTCATGCTATCTAAGGATATGATGTTAATACCGTAACTCAAATACTCGGAACAAGCAAAATATGTATACAAAACTCACCCCTCCCCCATATGGTATGTACCTATGAAATGAACCATATGAGAACTACCTATGCTTTGATTCCTTTCATCATAATATATGTATTAATGCCAATATCCTCCATTTAAGAAGGATCCATGAGTTATCACCACTCATAATCATGATCCCCCATGAGATCCAGAGATATGTAGAGGCACTAGTCTACATTAAATTATGAAAAAAAACCCATATCATCTTTAGGTACTCTAGTTTGGCTTAATCTAATCCCTATTCATACTTTGTTTCTTACACTGAGCATGGCTCATGTGGGTTAGAGAACTTGGCATGACACTCTGGATGGCACGAATGAGACTTTTCTTGGATAGGGAACCATGTCCCAGTCACATGATGTTAAAATTTACAAGAACACAAAATTCATGTGATGTTATACGATACAGAAACATTTAATTCACATGATGTTAAACTATAAAAGAATTGGTCTTTGCATTGACCAGATCATACAATCTAATAAATGTGTATTCAGGAATTGCATCACCTATACGTTTTCCCTTAAAATGTGTTCAATACATGTTGGAATAACCTTTAGGGTTCTAAAACCCTTATTGATTCTTACATTCTCCATTAAAAAAACATTATATTATTGATACCTATATTGATACCATCCAATTCTATGAGTTTATATTCTTCTCCTAGAACCCCATGGGCATTGGGATCTCACAATCCAGTTTCTCCCCTATAGTAAACTAGTAATAGGGATGGGGTAATCAAATGGGACCATGTTAGGATTTTATTTTGAATGACACAATTATAAAAATCATGTTCCTATAGGATTCATGGACCTAGACGAGAGGCCCCCCTCAAACCTAGGAGTTATTGACATAACTTTATTGAATATGGGCTTCTTCCATTATCAATGGTTGAACATTACCCAAAAGTTTACAACTATATTTGACATATATATTCTTGGGATATGGTTTAAACTCCCCATAACAAAAAAATTATAGTGTATTATGATACAATCAATGCTACTCGTCTATGCATCATACCCATTGTCAAATTTAGATTATGAAATTGCATTATTACAAAAATTCATTTTAGGGTACGTATCCTAATGAATAACTACCATAATTAATATTTGATTTTTTTTTGGAAACCCCATTTTCAAAAATAATTCACCAGATACATATCATACATTTTACCCACATCCAAGAAGGATCAAGAATGACTCAATGGATTATGCCTTCATATTCCATGTCCTAGAAGCAATAATCTAAAATAAAATTTAATTTACATAAGAAATATTTATGAATGGATTCATATTAACATAGGACACATAATGACACCCATACATCAAATCATGGGTCCCTCAATGAACCAATAGAAAAAAATTCCCATTCCATTTCCAATAGGTTAGACCTACGCATAAAATTATCTAATATCATAACTATGTATGTCTTTATTCCCATACCATGGGATGTATATTAATATATAGATCCCCAATTTTAGGAGCATACCTAAATTATCATTATTCTTGACCATGTACCTAGGAGATAACCATGTTCGTGTGGGGACCCTTGCACATACCAAAATGTGAGTACCCCCACATAATCTCTGAAACACACTCTTATATAGCTCAATCAAATATCTGATTATTCCTTGTTTATCAACCCATGTACAACTCATGTGAGATTAGGGTACCTAGAAATTAACTTTAAACCCCATAATTGAGTTGAGTTCTATGAAATTATAGGTAACCATGTCCTACTTGCATGATGTTAAACTACAAGAAAAGAGGTATTTACATTGTAAAGGTCACCCCCTATGATGACTGTATACTCAAGAATAAAAATTTTTATTCCTTAATCTCAAAGCGGGATTAATAAATGATAGGTTTTCTATTATAGTGATCAAACCCTTCTTGAATCTTAATTTCTCCACGAACCAACTTCATACATTTGATATATGTGTTAATATTTACTATTTCCACAAGTCGGTATATATCTCCATGGACCTTGGGACCCCTTTACCCAGGTTATACTCTACATAAAACTAGTAAAAGGGGATTGATAAACCAAAAGTAACCCATTAGTATTTTCTTGAGAATTAACAGAATGACAATGATCTTATACTGAAACAATTTTTGGTCCTATAGGAGTGTCACCCATTAATCCCAAGAGTTATATCTTGACTGAGTAGAATATAAGAATATTTCATTATCAATGGATGACATATACCCACCAATTTTCCACTACAGTTAATTCATATATACTTAGGATATGATTTACAACTGCTATAACCCAACTATTCATGATAATTCACATATTATCGATGATACACATCATTTCATTGTACTCTTTGTTAAAGTAATATTATGAAATTGTATCATTATTAACTTCCATTTTAGGGTGTGAATCTTCTATGAAGGGTCAATTACTCTGAGTTAGATACTCATTTTAGTGATATGTCATAGTCTCATGATTTTAAACTATATGAAAATATCATAGTCACATGATGTTATACTACATGAACAATGGTCCATCTTACACGACATAAAATTTATTATATCAGTCCATCCAATCAATGAATATGTGAATTATATGATTTTTTTAACTATATACCAGAATGAAATATGAAAATTAACATTTCATAAATATTATCCCAATACATGTAGACGACCCCTTATCCAACTTTGATTTTGATACTCAGTAATATAAGTAGATAGAATTCCCCTATCCCTTGAATATGAGTTAGATATATATAGAAGGATATCTTTAAAGGAGAGGATTATGGCATGATTACATCCCTTATAATATTTATAGGGAAACGTAGGTAATACGAGTCCAAAAAATTGTATATACCTATGTTTAATGAGGGATAAGTCATATGGAATCGATCTCCCTATGTATGAGTCAAATCTAAATATGGGTTTCTTATGCATGAGAAACTTTTTTTATGAAGTGCTCCATGAAATAGATACCCACAAATATTCATATGCATGAATAAATGGGGTTTCCCATACATAAATTCCCCCAAATAATGTAGGGTTTCCCTATATATATCTTTCATAATCTTGCATTAGTTCTAATGTCCTAATAGTACGATGATAAGATACATGGAAATTATCCTAGTTGCATGAATTTAAACTAAATAGAAGATACAACCCCACTACATGGTGTTAAAATGTCGTGAACATCACCAATCACCATTCATTATTAAAAGGAGAAAAGAGAATAAACCTATTCAATGAGATTATGGGGTGCTTCAATCAATGTTTATAATCCACAATCCATAAATCATAGTTCATGTCTTGGGAATCTCATGTTTTCACCAACATTTCACATCCATTGGAAAGAATCAATGATCTCACTATTGGACTATGTATGATGTGAATTTGTATAAGGGACTTATAACCATCAACCATAGGCATGTTTTCCCTATAGGAAGGTCTTTCTAATCCTTCGGAGCCCTGACGTCATCATAGTGGAGCCCAAAGTATGATTCAAAATCATTTTCAGCATGATTATCTCATGCCAGTACTCTTGACCTGTAAACCTTGATCCCTGATTTACAACACTCTAATATTCTTATATGAATTACTTTGGAGTAATCTTGACCCTAGTAATCCTAATTAGGCTATTTTCTAAAACTCCACTAATGTTAGGTCTACGTGCATCATAACCTTGAAATATAGGCACTTTTTTCAAAGATGTATGACCTTAAACGTTATATACTGATGGTAAAAATAAAAATACCCTAAAATACTAGTGAAAGTGACCTAAAATATGTTAGGATATAAACCATTAATGGGATTTCAAAGAAAATTTTATGTCTCCACCCACTAAACTGTTGATCTTTTGGGTTTAGGAAAATGGTTGAGTGTAAATAAAAAAGACACAAAGCTCATGGGGCCTATCTTTTGGACCTAGTAAAATCCAAGCTATCCTCATTGTACCCCTTGGTCCTAGAAAAATAAAGAGATATGAGCTATAAAATCCACTTGCCACAATAATTTTTTCACTATATGGAATCACAACATTTACGGTGCTCAAAACCTTTTTAAATATTATTTTTCCATAAACTACCAACATGCCTTCAATGTATGAGCTACCACTAACCAATACCATAATATAAAATCCTTTTCTTGGAACCTCAATGGCTTGGGAACCATTTCTCAATGTTCATTCTTGTATAAAACTTGTAATAGGGACAAGATAATATAAAAATACCCTACTTAGATTCTATGTAGAATTCAAACAATGCTAAAGAGATTTTACCAGGGGATGTTTGATCCCAGAAGAGAGGCCCCCTTAAACCAAGGAGATATTATCCTATCTGTATGGAATATGCTATTTCTCCATTATGAATGGTGGACCTGTACCCACTATTTTTCACCTCCAGTTAACTCATATAATCTTAGATTGTGATTTACATTCCGTATAATTAGACAATGGAAGTGGATTTGAAAATTTTGACATTACATTACAATTTGTTGTACCCTTTCTCAATTTAGGAATTCAATATTACCTTACTAATCCTTATGATGGCCTAATAAATTTGACTCATAACAACATGGTTTAGGTACTAATATCCCCATAATTAAGATAAACTACACTAGGGTTCTAGAACCCTCATAGGATATCCTTCACCCCACTTCCATCCTCATAATCAAGATATTTGAATCCTCAAAAAAATTTAATTACACTTGGAAAAGAGTGGGGAATATTCTTCATAACCACGAGCATATGACTAATGGGTTCTTACATTTGGACAAATCAACCATAAACTATTGATATCCCCTCATTTAATGGAAGTAACTTCAATCCTTATGATCCCTAGAAATACCACAATAGAAATTATCACCTTCAGGGGTTTTTCGGTCATCCCTGACAGGTCTCCACCATTCTAAATTAATTAATTTGATCTTATAGACACTGGATAAAGACAAACCATATTATAACTATCCATTTGGATATGGAATCCATAA
This sequence comes from Viscum album, assembly GCA_963277665.1. NCBI lineage: Eukaryota > Viridiplantae > Streptophyta > Magnoliopsida > Santalales > Viscaceae > Viscum > Viscum album. The sequence goes on along the minus strand of OY728158.1, from coordinate 1,189,694,097 downwards.
TATTTCTCCATGCATAAAATTGAATCTCGTCAAGGATTTTGGGTTTCACAACCCATTGGGGATATTCATCCTTCATGTTTTCTACAAGAACGTATGGTTCCAGAAAAATTATTGAACATCTATTATTTAGAATATAAATTATAAATTTAGCTAATTGAAACCCTTCATGTACACTCATTATTTATAATAGGATCATGGATATAGGTTTTAAACATCTTTATGAATACTATCCTTCTCAATCATTAGTAAATTTTCTAAGCAAAATGATAATAAACTACAGTGATAAATGGCCTAACATATAAGACTATAAAATACAGTAATAAATTTTCTATACTAGAATACATTAATCTAAAATAATATAAATTTTACTCTAAAATATCCTTAACAAAATCAATAGATATTCCAAGATAAATGTCCCTAAACTATAGAAATAGATTGTCATAGATAAAGGAATCTAAACTTTAGAAATAGAAGGTATTATATAAAAGTACCTAATGAAAAAAAATGGTATGGATTTCAGGACCTTATATAGTTAATTGAAAGAGAAATAATTCTATTGAGGTAGAAAACCCAAAAATGGAACCCTTTAAAAAATTCACACCTCTGCTCATTATATTTTATTTTTTTGATGCATGAAATATTGAGTACTTATAAAATGAAAAATTTATAAAAAATTTGTTTTTGAAAACCCATAAATGATAATACTAAGAAAATAAAATATCCACACTCATAATTCTTTCCTCATATGAAACACATGCAATAGATTAGGGACTATAAAAAACTATACAAAGCTTATATGATCATTATTTTTCCCTAGAATAAATCATGCTATTCTAGATAAGCCCATTTTTATTGATAATTATGAGAACTTTCTCTCTAAGACATATTTCCACCCATATTATCCTTTAAAACTAGGTTATCCTCATGAAACTAAATCACATACATCAATAAAGAATATATTTTCAGTTTTTATTCATGATAAATTACCAAGATAAATATTTTATGATTGAAGAGTTCAAATTAATAAATTTGGGTCTATATGGTATTATAAAAAGTATGGTAAATTTTTATGATCTATATGATATCATTTCATTGAAATTTCATACACAACAATGAATGAATGATGTAATGGAAATTACTGGTAAAATATAGAATATTTGTTCATTGTTAATGTATAGATGAGGATGAATATTAATATTATTGTTCCTGTCCATCATTATAGCCAAATAAAAATGAAGAAACCATTTGTTACCTGATTAAAATAAAATATTATCAGCTGACTTTTCTAAATCAAATAGAGTCAGAAGAGAGGTTTCGATTGAGTGTTGAAGTGACATACACTCCATTTATTTATCAGAAACCTAAGGATGAATATTCTCAATAAATGAAGATTATTATTCAACACCATTTACATTAGTTTATAATAAAGATTATGACATAAAAATATGGTATATTTTGTAAGCTATGATCAATTTATGTTTTTCTATCTATCTAGTGTATTAATCAATTTGTGGATGCTACCAAGAGACCCTATGGTGTCTGTGTTTGAAAACCTCTAATGAATTTATTATTAATTAAACAAAACAAGTCCTATAATTGAAATTTTATATGCACCTATCAATTCTATCAAATTTTTTCTGATTCAAGAAAAATTGAGGCATTATATCATTTATTTTTCGATAGTTAATAAAACTCACTCCTGACTCATGAAATAACTATAAAAGACTTTATTATTTTTAATGAATGTTATCTAAGGGTTTCTCTATATTAAGTGTATGTATTTATAGAAAAATTAACCTTTGTGGTATAAATTCTACTAAAGGATGGATCAAATGAGCTAACTAGGAAGAAATGTGTGGAGTCTAAGGAATTTATCCCCCAATCAATGATTTATCTTTAAATTTCATTGAAGGTCCATCCTCCTAAAAAACCCCTTTCTTCATACTGGTATGTTCATAAATATAGTGAGGGTGCTTCCATGGAGGATCACAAAAGTCCTAAATCAACTTAATTACTGTTACATATAGGGGTCTCACGGAAGTTAATATATTTTCAACCTAACTAATTAATTGATTTAATATACTTCTCTGGTAATATTCCACCAAATAATGTTCATAGTTGATTGACTGGATGATAGAGGAATCAATATTAAGAAGAATAATTTTAGAATATTTATCCTTGTGTTCTATGATAAGAAAAAAAATTGGATAATGAACTCGAGATATACTTATCCCCTCACACCAGCAAAGGGAAGAGGTGAAGACTTATAAATACCAAAAAATTTGAGAGTAAATCAGTTAGGGGAATACACCTTGTAGATAATCAGTTATTCTATGTGAGATATAAGAACACCACCCCAAAGATATATTATATTTAATCTATAATAAAGATATAAACATTTAATATCAATGATTAGCTTGGTTGGTGAAGGATAGGGAATGAATTTGAAATGATCATTCCGGTTTAACATATCATTGACCTCATTGGGACATAAAGGTGTCACATAGACATACAATGAGTTCAATATCCTGGGATGGAAAAATTCAAAAGGGATATCAGTAGTGTTTTGATATTTTTAACTCTGAAAATGCTCTCATATCTATCAAAATAAGACTTGGAATTGGCCAGAAATATGGTAGGGGATGATTCCTTTTTGATATGACTATGTAGCTAACAAATATGGGAAATACCATGTATGTATTGGTTAAGATTACATACCTTTATCAATTAGGATTCCATCACTAGTGTGTCTACATATACACCCAAGCATGTATCTCTGACTGGGAAAATCCATCTATTCAGAAATATATTGAAAAACCCCATGAACAAAAGACATGGGGGTACCTATGGTCTCACTCGGTATCCACATGAGACATGTTTTCCATCATCTATAATGTCTTAGTATTATCATTCATTGTATTAGGCATGTAAATAAAAATGTTCATGGGAGAATATCTTGTTTGGCCAAGTCAATCATTGTTAAAGGATGATATTGATGGAATCTTGAAATAAACAAGAAACCCTAAGATTAGATACTTATTTAACTTTACCTTCATAAATGTGATAATTTCTTGTCCAAATTATAGAGTTTTCTTGGGGGCATCCCAACTATCCATATAAGTAAGGAATCCCTCATACATATCACAAGAGGATGTTTCAATCTCAAATAAAATACATCCTAAATGATCATCCCTATCTAACCCTGGGAAATATAAAAGGAGTTTGTGTCAGGACACCAGTGGCTAATTATATCTTTGACGAGTTCTAATTGATGGTATACAATAAGATGGTAAATCCATGTTTCCTCAAATGTCATGATAAACAATAAATAATTGGAGAATTTTGATAAAATCTATGTAAATTAGAATAAACATGCTCATTTTTTAGATATATTACCATAATGAATCAAGTATCTCTCTGAACTCCAGTCACTTATTGGGTTTTCAAATATAAGACAAGTTTTTTCATGTAATTTTGAACCATTGGTTGATGGGAGATAACACTACCATCTAGACTCAGGGGGGATTCTTCTAATATATAGGATAGGATTTGTATAGGTTATATTATTAATTGATTTTATTCAGAAAAATTCATTTGAATGAAATCAAGATAAGATGAAAAACAATGGGATTTAAGATTATAATTTGGTGAAGGAATAAAAGTATCATCTGAATTAATGAATCCATAATAATGTAATCTATGTGAAAATGGGTAATTATGAATTATAATTGGGAGAAGCCCCATCATAACCTAATTCTCCAAAAATAAATGGAATTGTTGGATGGAATTTTGTTTCACAAAAATAATATCCCACCATCCAGGCACATTAACAGACATCTATAATCTAGAATTCATCTAGAAAATATTATGAATAATATATGATAAGGTGTATAATCTTGAAATGGTAATCAGGTAAGTAAAGCAGGTGGAGTGGGAAACATCACACAGATCTCATAACCCATATAAGTGTTTATAATATCATGACCCATCAAATGTCTCATGAAGTGTGAGACCCATGTAAAACCTCATGATCACATGATTTTATTTTACTTATTGTGATCATGTAATGATATGGATATCTTGAGAGTATCACAATGATCATGAGATCATGGGAAAATGTGCATTTTGACTATACAAAGATCACAAGACTTCCCCATAGTATGAGAAATGTAGTAAAACTAGAAGAGATTACCATTTATTATGTCATAAATCGGGTAAAAAATTCATTTGGAAAAGGATTTCACATGGATAGATCATGTTATTAGATCATTAATGGTTATCATGATAGGGGCTACACAAAGTGGTATCGTGAAGTAATCGTGTGAGGGATGGATATCACAAGAGCAAAGAATTTCTTAGCCACTAAAGGAATAAATTAACACATATTCCCTTATTGATAAGGAACCCTATGGAACACAAAAATTTCAACCAAAAAACTAAAATCTTCTGAAAACATTCACTAGTCAAAGACCAAATTTCTCAGGTGGGAATTTACATTCCAAAAAACAATACCCTTTCCCCCCCATAGAAATCACATTTGGTTTGAGAATTTTTAAACACCCACCAAATAAACATCATCAATTTTAGAATCAAATAAATTCCAACCGAAGAGGTACTATTTTCACAACATAAGGTATAAATGAGTAGAGTGGATACATGGAGAAATGGTATATAGGTTACACAGATCATGTGACCCCCAAAAAGACATGTGATTGCAATACCCTAGGAATGCAATTCAAATAAGTAATGTTATTAATTAAATATATTCATTATCACATGAATACCCTCTGACAAGACCTCATGAAAATGTTAAGGCTACTAGATGAGTTCCTATAAGATTGTAACATATAAACCAAAAGATACTTTACAATTAACAAAATCCAATTTTGAAATAAATTTGGAAAAAGGTGAAGGCATCATGCAATGAAAGATAGATTGCTATTCACATGAATAGCTCATATGAATCATGTGACCAGCTCCACAATAATGAAAGATCCCTAGAGGCATGTTTTTAATTCCATGTAAAAGTTATTGGGTATGTCACATAAATATAGAACATTCCCTTAGACATATCCATTTATCATCAAACACCACTTCAGATCCATATACAAGCATAGTGACTGCATGTGACATGGCTTGAATGATGTCAGAAGATCTAGGATTGATCTTACAAGGAACCTCATAGAAGAGGGAAACCATAAAATAAAATTCCCACATACCATCATGAGATCTATTATTGATCATGTAATTCCCAAATAGAAACAATCATTGAATAATTCATTGGTCATGAAAAATATCTTATACAAATATGGAAAAGGAAGAACGCTAACGTGAAAGGATGGTACACCATTTTTCATGTGATGGGTGTATGTGATCAGTATGATCAATACATTTATCATATGAAATACCCACTAACATATCTTCATTCTCAGTTGATGGTGTCTGTACATTAGACCTCCTTCATATGAAGGATCTCAGACATGTCCATTTAATCATGAGACACCCTGATAGACAATCAACATGAGTGTCTATATAACTTATAAAATAAAATATGAAAAGGGGTACCTATTTGATAAGGAGTGTTATTTTATTTTCATGTGAAGGACCTACAATGATCCAAATTGATCTCTTTAAGGGCCCCATATAACTTTTCATTGATCACATGAAACACTCTTCGAAAGGGGCCCGATCTCGCGAAGACTCCCTGAAAAGTTAACCTGATCCTACAAAGGTCATTGCACATTTTGATATTATTTTGAAAAATATACATGAAAATATTTGGGTAAAAAATATTGTGATGATGAAGTGATATTTAATTCACTATTTATCACGCGACACAAAGATGATGCCATGGATGACACACGATAGGTTCACATGAAACATGGGATGTTCCAATGACTCAAAACAATATCTATGGTATACACTACATGAAAGGTGGAATAGAAACATAGAGTATATGCCCCCCCAAGTTCATCCCCATAAGAAATAAAAAAACAAAAAAGGGAGAATAAAGGTGAGAGTGGACTTCTTGGAGTAGAAAGAAACACAGTATTAGGGGTCTTCCATGAGGAAAACTAGGGGAACAACTTAAGGTATTATGTGGATTGTATATACACATTGTGTGTTAAACCTATTTATCTTGTAAAGGAATTCAAGTGAATTGACCATACAACACAAATTATTTTCCACATGTCAAAATAGTCACATGATGTCTCAATAGTCTATTGGTTAATGAACATTGAGGCTTTTATGTGATAATTGTTGAAAATATGGAAGCCTTATATTCAGACAGATACACTAATTTTCATGAAATGGGCTACTAGATTCAAATTATATATTCTTTAGTTGCATTATATCACTCTAAAATGTCATTCAGATATTGAGAGAGCACCTGGGCATGAAAATCATATCCCATGAAGTCTTTCAAATATGTCTTCTATATCACATGACGTCCTCAAGACATGTAAAATGAAGTTAGGATAATTACTCTGGACATGTCATCCATGAAACATGATGTCATTTTGAAATGTCATATAGACCATTCAACAACCCTCTATCAAGTCATCATAGATCAAACAATTCCCTTGGATGTGCTTGGATTGATCATGTGAAGTGTCCCCAAAAATTTTAGCGAGATAACGCGATCTTAATTAAAAAAATATGATAGATAATGAATAAATTTTAGGAAGACACTCTAGAAATGTTATAAGCACACCCTATCACTTTTTATTATTATCATGTATTATTACTTGGGTATGTTACCTCAAACCATGTGAACCCCAAACCATGATTCTTTGGTCATGAATTCCAATTTCTTGTGGGAAATTTCGATAATATGTCATGAATGGATACTCATACAATACTATGTGTATTATGTAATCCCCATTATATCCCTACATGCATATATACCCACTCATGGTGCCTACTCATTATTATCTAGAGGGTGAGGTTTAGAAATCTTCAAATGGGAATGCACCTCGGTGTAAGTCTCTATATATCTCAGACCCTCTATCCCATGAGAACCAAACTCTCATATGGGATTATTATTCTTCCTCACACATCAGTGGATTGAGAAGCTAAATGAACTATGATGAATATGATTACTTTTATAAGTAGGATATTTAGGATTATTTCTTAAAGCTAATTTATGTATCAAAAACCCCATTGGGGTCGCCCCAATGTATGTGTCTAGTATCCATATGTGGTGAGTCTGATCACTTGATATCCTTTTTTTCTCACACCAAGCATGACTCACATGGTCTTAGGAATTTTTAATGATCATATCACTAGAATATTACATTTACACCATATAAGGAAACCTTTGAGTGTCATCCCCATTAAGTTACATGATACGACTTCCCCATACAAGGGAATAAACAAGGGTGTAAGTCTTAAAGGAATTCACATACTGGTAAAACCATTTGAAATAACCCACATGGGAATTATTTATCTACCACATCCCAACAATGTGTTGAGGGAAGATCAAACTATGATGAATTTTAATCCTATTATAAGTAGGATACATATGAATCCTCCCTAAGACTCAAGCTCCACACTTCGTTCCAATGTTCCCTCAAATATTTCCTTTCCATATGACATTATTCAATACAACATGGACTTAAATTAACTATGTGTAATTTGATTATTGTTATAAATAGGATACATAGGACACCTCATAATGGTTCCATCCCATTCTCAAAACACTTATTTCCTCCCTAGATAGCTATAAACTCTATAGTTCCTGGTTATATAGCTTCAGAATATAAGAAGCTACCCATTTCTAAGAAATAATTGGGAACAAATGGAGAAACTATGATAAAAACATATCGTCTAATTAATAGAACCATCATTACACATATAAGGATTCAATACCTAATTATTTTATTAGGGTAAATAGTAATATATCAGTATCTATAATAGATTCACAATCATATCTTAAATCTATAAGAGAGTCTCTGATGTGTCAATAATTCACCCAAAAGTGTGGGAAGAGCCTGTCCTCCCATACTCTCAAAAAATGTGAGTTCCTAAGTGTCATTGAGATTAGTGTCCCAAATGTACACCTACATTTTGAATACATGTGTCTATAATGTTATGGATGCGGGATCCAATGGGAGTTTCCATGAGATATGAAAATGGTGAACTAGAAATGAATGATTATGAAACCATATTTGAACACCCTTTAATAAAATTTCAGCCTCTGGTATTAAATTGGGAAAATGGAATCGGGTAACCAGCATGAAATCATGTAATGAAATAATAACTAAGAAACCATACCATATTCTAAAGAATAAGTAAATAATGATATTTCATATTTACCTCAAAATTATTAGCAAGTCAAATGGATTAATATTTTTTACAACTGCTGATGAGGATGTTTAAACCTTTTTTCATTTTCTAAATGGTGATGGAATAATTTGTCAATGTATTTCAAGGTGATATTAAAAAATACATATTGAGGTAATAATTGATTTTTTTTATTGTTAATCATTTTACCAAAATGTTGCATCTAATTACTATTTGATATAATGTGTCATTGGATTAGCTTATATGAATTTATATTAAACAAATAGTTAGGATGCATGGATTTTATCCTTCTATTATATATGATTATTACCCCCCAATTTACATATATTATTTAGATAGTATTCAGAATTAATTGGGTACCAAATTCATGTTTAAAATAGTTTTTCATCCATAATCTAATGAAATATCACAGTGAATAATGAAAAAATTGATCGAGATTCTTCAGGATTTTTCATTCGATTATATAGGAAGTAGATATCAACATCTTTAATTTGTGTAATTTTATTATAATAATATTTTTCATTCCAATATACATACGGATCTTGTAACACCCCAAGCCTCCACGGTATGTTTCCCTTTGAATAATGCAATGGCGTGCATTGTACGCAACTTCGAGATTCTAACACACCACAACCAATCAAACTAGCCGTTATGAATAGTAATACCTAATTTTTGAAATTTTATAAATTCTATATCTCAAAATGGACTTCATTTTTGGATTCGGAATATCAAAATTAGCCTAGGGTGAAATTTTGGTACTTTTCGGATAACTTTCATATTTTGATGAATAGTGAAAATTACTAAATTTTAATTAAAAACAACTTTTTTAATCAAAATAATTAATATTGATAAATTATGAATTTGAGTGGTTTTAAAGTATATTTATAATATATTTTTACCATTTAATTCAATGTTTGTCATTGGACATAATTTCACAATTAAACCAGACATAAACAAGTGCCAATCTTTTGATAGTTAGTATCTCTTAAAAACACGCTTTTTGTTTTAACAACGGGAATTAATTTTAAATTAATTTTTGCCACTTCCGTGTTTTGAATTTGGAAAAATGGATTCAATATTTGGAATCAGGATGATCAAATTATGTAAATAGGTAACTTTTATTTTTAGACATTTTGAATAATTACTTCGGTAAATATTTTATTTACCATGGTTAAAGGGTAAATCCAGTAAATAAGGGTTAAAAAATAATATTATAATAATAAAAAATTACCCTAAAACGTGTCCTAACCTTATTGGTTGATACATGTCCGACCATGGACATCTTTGGGTCGATTTTGGGAACCCATGGAGCCACTTGTAAGTGATAGGGACACTTTATTTTAATTAAGTTAAAATGAATACAAAAATGACACAAGCATTTATCTTTTAGAAACACAATTGTTATATAGGGTTATATATGTTGGATTTTCGACTATAAATATTCATTAGAAATATAAAAATATTTCCTACATAATGATATTTTATTTATAATTTTTAGAAATTATATAATTTATTTTATTTATGAAACAATGGTGATGCAGTAATTACTAAATTAATGAAAAATTATAATAATTGATATTATAAATACCTAAATAAATGTAATTTGAGACTTTTTATAAATAAAATTAATTTTATAGGATAATATGACATGTTAGTATTGATTTAATTAACTTTTTTCTAAGTAATCATTCTGTTATGATTTTTAGAAAAATCAATTATTGAATAATGTCAAAATTGACATAAAAGAGGTTTTAAAACAAATATTATATTATTAATTGATATTAAATTACTAAAAATATAAGGTTCGGACAAGAGACTTATATCATGATAGGTGTATCATTAATTAACCACTTGGGGGTCTCTTGGATGTATATAGTAAATTTATTAACCATATAATATAAAAATAAAAAGAGACATTGTAAAAGTGAAACTAATTAACTAAGAGTTAATACTTAAAGATAAGGTTAATATAGTAACCCAAACCTATCTAAATCATATTGGTTGAGTGGTTTTCGACCTATCCCCACCTTAACCTTTAAATAATCCACTTTGGAGCCATTAGAAACCGAATATGAATTTATTATAAAATAACATTTCTAGCTTTTCCAAAGGTGCCCCTCACCCCTCTTATAAAAGGGAACTCCCCCTTCTCATTAATTCACACCTTAAAATCCTTTTGTTTCAGACAATACCTGACCAAATACTCTCTAAACTTCCCTCAATTCATCCTAGAGGCCTTACTTTAGTCAGAAAGACAACCTAAGGATCCCTTTTGATCAAATCAAAAGGAAGAACCCGAAGAAGAGGTAATGATTTCACCACCCTTTTTCATGTTTCTTTCTTCTTCCACTTCTTCTTTCTTTGTTATTTATATTCTAAAATAATAACTCCAGTATCTTCTATATAATGTGATTTTATTATAAATATGGTACAACCATATTCAGTATTCTATCAATCCTTTGAATGGCATGTCACCATACGTGCGTAAGCACGACTTACCGTCTCCACGTCGTGGTGTAATTGTCATTCAATAAATTATTATTTGGATGGGTATAATAATGATGTGTAATTCATGTAAATAATAAATATAACATGATAATTATTCTGTCTATATGATATACCATCCAATTATATATTATTTTAACATCAAAAGAATGATATTGTCGCTCGTGCGTACGTACGGACTACCGTCTCCACGAATGCCATTCTCCATCGTATCCATTCAAGTATAATTATCATTTGATGATTAAAAATAATGTTTAAGGACTTGATATCATTCTGTATATGAATAATATACATCCCATTAATAACAAATATGGCTCACATAACAAAGAATATAAAGTAAAATGAACCAGTTAACACCCGAAATGACGATAATTCTAAGATATTATTAACAAATCAATGTTAAAAGATCATATATGATATCATATTAATGCATATGATTCTTTTATAATTCAATAAAAAATATTTCACCATTATAAAGTAGGTTAACCTACTGTCAACCAAGGAAAAAGTACAAAGTAAGGGGTTTCTTATCTCACTTTTAATTCCGTGAGAATTCCATTGTTCACCACTTATTTATTGCATGTGGTGTGTGTACTGCCCATGATTGTATTCATTGTGTAATATAATTTAATTTATGGATATTTACATCATCATTTTATTATCCTTCTTTCATGGGTGTATGTTTCGTAAGTTACCAAATCGATAAGGGAATTTGAAATTTCAATTTCCATTTATTCGGCTTTACGCAAACTTCATTGATTATTTTACTCCGAGATTATGTGTGGAATCACTATTCATTTTCTTATGTCACAATTTCCACTCCCCTTTTCTGTGGATATACTTTTTATATACATAATCACTCCATTGATAATTTCTCAAGTCATCGATATGAATTTGATAAGAGTAATTTTAACTCATTTTCCATTTGTTGAGTTAAACATCCAATTCATTGGTGTTGTTTTTACAAGATTATGTGTGAATGTACTTTGATTGTTTTACACTTAATATTCAATCATATTTAGTGTATTTATATTTGTCACACATAACTATGTCGTTGATTTATCCTTAACCTAAGGGTACGACCTTTATGAGAGATTTCATCTCAATTTACATTCCATTGAGACTTCTTTGTTGATATACACCAAATCACTTTTATGGGGTGTATATAATGTACTTTGACATAGTATATCATGAATCCCTTTATTCTCATTATATTACAATGTTTTTATTACCTCAATTATTTTTATTCAAGTGTCTCTCTTTTGGTTAGAAACTCTAACTAAAATACAATTTTTAAATGTTTTAAAGACTTATTCTTCTAAATCTTGCTCATTAATGTCCATGTTTTAAAAATGGTTTTAAGGATTTATTTATATGAACATTAAAGTTTTAAAATTAAAAATCCTTTTAAAAGTTTCAAATTGGTATGGGACACTTTGATTCAAAAATCTATTTTTAAATGGCTTCTTGACAAATAGTGTGACTTTTAAATGTTTTCAAGAAAAGTGGGATATTTCTCTCAAATAGTTTTGATAGTTATTTTCATCTATGTAAATATCATTCATTATTATCGATTGAGGTTATTATGATACAATAAAATCTTCGATATTGTATCGAATGAGTTATGTTTAACTGTGAATGTGCTATTTTTATACCATTCATGGTTTGTGGATAAAATATTGACATTTCGTATGCTAGTTTTAATATGAATGTTTATGTTATGTTTAAAACCTGTTCATATGAGGAATTCATTGGAATTAGTAAGTGACGGGTGGAGCCCGCTATAGCTCCTCGATGCATCGGTAGGTCTCATGAGACAAACTAGTGTCTTGGCATAAGGCCTTGACAAAATCTTATTTGTAGTCTTGGCACGATGCCTTGGCTATGTGGTTATGATAGTCTGGCATTATGCATTCCATCATTATGAAAGTGGTTATTGATATTGCATGTGATTATTCGATTAGTAGAATATCCATGTGAATAAGTAAATGGCATTATTTCATTTTATTTTTTCCATACTATGTTGAAGTTCAAGTTTAAAAGGATTTTGTTTCAGTTATACATTGCCTTCAATGTTTATTATTATTTATGAATGTTTCCGCTATATTGTTATCCTTACTGGGCATTTGAGATCACCCCTTTTCTATGTTTTATTCTTCCCAGGATGTGAAGAAATAATTTATGAATGACCTGCAGGGATAGTATGAGGGGATATGAAGACAAGATGTTGTTGTAGTTTTTTTACCTTATGATGTAATGTAAGACTTATGAATATATCTAGTGTTTCCAAGACTACTAAACTAATCGGTCTTTCGAGACTTGATCCTTTGTGATCATGCCAATGTTATGTAATAATGCACCGACTCTGGGTAACTGGGGTCGGGGCATTACAGATCTATTTGTGTAGTTATATAGTGAAGTTGAGCTCAAGAATATTGAAACTATGTCAGTGGGGAGTGTTTTATTTAACTAGAATGGGTAGAAAAAATATTTTAATAGGTAAATAATTTTCCAAACCATATGAGTATATATCAATGAAGGTAAAGGAGTTATGTATTTAAAAAAAAGAATATATCATTCATTAGAGGTTAGAACCCATAATTTTCGTAAATTACCTCCTTTGAGAGTTATCATCCGTATATGTAGGAAAGTAAAATAATGTGTTAGGTATATTGGTTTGTATGAAATTATAGATAGGTTGGTATAAATTTATTATCATGTATCATTATATATAAGTTTAATTTTGGAATATTATGTGTTTCATGTTTTGTTTTTACGAAAATATATACTTGATGTATCTCATGTATTGAGCCTCGATGTAGTTTATTGTGAAGAGAATCGTTCATATGAGAAAAATCAAGTTCAAATACTAGATTTTAGAGAAAAAATATTTCATATAATGGTAACACACATTGTTAATACATTATAGATTAACCACATGATTGATGAATAATCATGGGAATATGAAAAATATACGAGGAAAAATTATATTCATTGGTTTAAGTAATGAAAAAAAATTAGAACACAATTTCATTTAGGGGAATGAATATAAAAATAGAGGTAATCCTAGAAATAAATAAATGTTATGATTATTCATATTATGGTTTCATATTCATCTTTTTTTAAATAATTATGATAAATTTCAAATTTAAAATGGAATTGTTTTATATAACAAAATTGGGTTTCCACAAAATGCATGATTTTATTTAAAAATTAAATTTAATAATTTTAGAATTAAAAATGATAAAAATGTATTTCATTTTAAAAAAAACATTTAAAAATAATATTATGATTTCTTATTGAAATAATTTATTTTCAGTAAAATAGTGAATAAAATATATTTTACAAATTCCATGACTTTTATGAAATCAATATGACATAAGAGAGAATTTGATTTTATAAAACCATTTAAATATAACACACACACATATAGATATATTTATATATATTCAAAAAGTAATATAGATTATTTAAATTTATATCTTTGTACTTATAAATCTAATTTTGGCATTTTGGAAATATAAGTAATGTTTTTACTCTAATATTTTTTTCATATTCTATTTTAATAACTATTTAACATGGTTGCATTCAGTTTTGGATTGTTTTGATAGTAAAATAAGGGTTATTTTTAACCTAAATAATTTAATTCTATGGGAATCAATATTATAGTTGTTTTTTTATAAAACCAATTTTATGCTAAAATTTTCATTTTTATGTAAATGGGTTTCTCATGGATTTTTCAATAATATATTAAAATTAATTTTTACCACCAATGGAAATTGAATCTTAAAAAATGTATTCAAAATTTGGAAAAATTATATTAAATAATTTTAATTAGTACAATTTCATTTTTCATCATAATGAACAGTTACCATGGTACATGTTTTTCATTATGGTAATGGTTAAAAGGGTTAACGATATAACACCCCAAGATTTTATGAGAAGTATTCTTTTTAATTTATTTGATGTCTTGTGTTGTATGCTACACCAAGATTATCTTGCGCTATACGCAACACCGTATTGGCTTGCAATATACGCAACACTATTCTTGGATCGTGTTACACACAATTTGAAGTTCATTTGATAGAAGTTATTCTACGCAACATTGAGTGTATACATAAATAAATAAATATATATATATATAAATTCAGTGTATAAATGAAATATGGTTGGATTATATTATACGCAAAAACAAAGGAATCTTGCACTATACGCAACCCTGACTTGGCTTGCATTACACGCAATCATGACCTTCCCTGATAACGTGTGTTGTACGCAATACCTAGTTTCACTAAACAACGATATGTTATTAAAATATTATATAAACTAGCCATTATGAATAGTAATACCCACTTTTTAAAATTTTATAAATTTTATCATTCAAAATGGACTTCATTTTTGGATTTGGAAAATCGAAATTAGCCTAGGGTGAATTTTTGGTATTTTTCTGAAAACTCTCAATTTTTGATGAATAGTGAAAACACTGAGTTATTGGTTAAAACTGACTTTTTATTTAAATAATCATTTATTTTATTTAAATTTATTTTAGGTCAAAATATATACATAATAACTATATATGTTCAATGTAATTCATTGGAGTCATTTTATAATAATTTTATATATATAAAAATTTTATTGAACTTTTTACCGTCTTTTACCCACCTCCTAGGAGAATTTGCAAATTTACATAAAACTTAATTTTACCGCTTTTTTGAGTGGAATTTCCAAAATATGAGAGACACAATTGATATCAGTATGTAAAATGTGGTTCAATAAGATAAAAATAATTTTTGGTGAATAGTAACTTTTTACTTTTATTTACCACGATTAAAAGTAAATAGGGTAATTTAGGGTAAACATGAAATTATTATTACCCTAACACATGTACTAATTATATTGGATAAGTGTAATTCGACCAAAAACAACCTTATGAATAAAATATGACCCTTTAGTTCCACTTGGATTAGATTAGGACACTTATTATTATTTTATTTAAAGAAGAGTTAAAAGAGTTAAAATCAAAGTTTAATAAATAAAACATTTTTAATATAGGGTTATACATAAGATAAATTAGACTATAAATATTTATTAGAAATATAAAAATATTTCCTACATAATGATAGTTTATTTATATTTTTTAGACATTACATAATTTAATTTATTTATGACACAATGATGATGCAGTAATTACCTTATTAATGAAATATTAACATAATTGATATTATAAATACCCAAATAAATGTAATTTGAGACTTTTTATGAATTACACTAATTTTATAGGTTAATATAACATAGTAGGGTTGGTTAGATGAATTTTTTTTGAAGTAATAATTCTGTTATGAATGTAGAGAAAACAAAATACCAAATAGTGTCAAAATTGACATAAAAGAGTTTTTAAAACAAATATTATATTATTAATTGATATAATGGTCCAAAAAATCCAAGTTTAGTCCAAAAGGATTATATAATAATATATATGACATTAATTAACCAATTGGGGTTCGATTGGTAGTTTATTGTAAAATTATTAACCATATAGTGTAAGAATATAAGAAGACATGGTAAAAGTTAAATTATTTAACTTACAGTTAAATCTAAATGATAAGGTTAAAATGGTATCCTAAACTTGTCTAAAAACGATTGGTTAAGAGTATTTAGATCCATACCCACCCTATCCTCAAAATAAGTCACTTTTGAGCCATTATAAATCGAATATAAATTTATTATAAAATAATATTTTAAGTTTTTCCTAAGGTTCCCCTCTCCTCCCTTATAAAAGGGAACCTCCTCCCTCTCCTCTTTACCCAATTTTGAGCCTTCAATCTTGGAAAACCCCTAAAAATTTCTCTTCTCAACCACTATAGTTATATCATAGAGTTTCTAGTATTCTCAAAAGACCAACTCTAATTCCCTAAGAGGAAGTTTAAAAGAGGCACGTCGAAGAAGAGGTAATCTCTTCTACTGATTCTTTCAAGTTTCTTTCTTCTTCTACTTCCTCTTATTTAGTTGTTTCATTATAAAGTAATAACATTAGTATTAATTATATACTGATATGTTATTATAAATATGAAACAACCCTATTTTACCTTCTATCCATCATATGAAAAACAAAATCACCGCGCATGCGTACGTACGGAATACCGTCTCCACGCCGTGGTGTAATATGTTTTTCTACGACCACCTTACTTGGATGGGTATAATGGTGTAAATAATAACTATATATTATTATTATAACATTATAAAATTTCTGAGATATTATATCATCCACTCTAATTCTATTCAATAATTATGGGAATGATATCATCGCTCGTGCATACGTACAGATTACCGTCTCCACGACGCGATGAGATTCATTCTCCATGTTAACCATTCAAGAATGATTATAAAGTATATACAATGAATAATAATGAAATATATGACATAATAAATCTACTAGATTTATGTATATATATATATTTCATCTAATTACTTCCATTCAAGTCAATAAGGAAATGAAAACAATGTTCATGCGTACGTACGGCCTACCATCTCCATGAACAGTGTATTTAATTTCATTTATCTATCTATTATATATATATATATACTGAATATATATGATATATAAATCATGATTTACATTTTATAAGTAATTAAATCATGATATATGTAATAATAATATCAAGAAACAACAAGTCCAAACACGTACGATAAATGAAACGATTTTACCCAAAACACTGTTTTAACATGGAATTGACAAACGAACGGTTAATATAAAGTCATAAGTGAATCATATATGATATCATAAATATTATTATGATTCTGTTACAAGTTAATAATATGTTTAAACCCACTATAGAGGAGTCTCGAACACATATGGAAGAAATTGGACATAAGGTAAGGGATAATTTTTCAATCTCATTTTTATCCAAGATTGCTTATATGTAAGAATTTACTAGGGTTATATTTTTCATCCATGTCCATAAAAATATTTTTCATAAAGTGTTTAATATTATTACATTTATGTTTAAAGTCATGTTTACCCCTCTTTTACTTTTGCATTGTATTATAAAAAGAATATTTCTTTTGTTTACCATACAAGGAACTTTTTGACTTTTCCGTTAAAAGTACAAGGAGAATTTTTTTTAACTTATATGACATGAAATGATTTTTACAGTTTCATATGTCATTTTCTTAATGAAGCTTACTCTTAAATATTTCATGATTATTTTCAATAAAATCCGTTTCTTTTAAAATTGCGTGGCATTTTGTGAAAAGAAAATGATTTTGAATAAGAAAGGATATTTTCCTCAAGAATTCATTTCGAGTGTTTTGTCAAAACTATTTTCCATCAAAGATAATATTATTTAGTATGATTATGTTTCAATTATAATGTCTCTATTATTTACATGGTTTGATTTTTTCTTATGATGAAATGATATCCATTTCTTTTATATGAATTATGTTATGATGGGATAATGTTTATAAAACCCATTTTATTCGTTGGGTTATTATGAATGATGTATGTTTTGTGACACACGAAAGAATGATTTCATTATGAGATGGGTGGGACCTATATCTCCCTCCAATGAATTGGGTAAATATTTATATCTCATGAGATATACATGGCTGGAATGACAGGTTAATCCGGTTGAGTGATACAGGATTGGAATGAGGAGTGAACTCGATTCAGTAAGGGACTTTGTCCACTACGATGGTCTTAGAAGCAATGCCTTGGATACTATGGAAATCATATCATGTGCTTAATGGTTTTCCAAAATTCCATGTTTTTTTCCCATTTTATTTATCATGATTAATGTTCCTTTATGATCTATGCCTTATGCATTGTCAAGATTTATGTCATCACTCATGATTTTTATGTTTTATGTTCATGTTCTTACGTTCAAATGTTTAGGGATTGTTTTATGTTTCCATGTTTACCCTTAATGAGAATTTGAGCTCACCTTTTTTTGTTTTCTTTTCCCCAGGATTTAAAGAAAGGTTTTAGGTAAGAAAACAAATAGGGAAGACCTTTATGGGATATGTTGAAGATCTTTCACCATGACTAGAAGATGATGTTCTGAGTTTCCAAAGACACTAAACTATTACGGTCCTTGAGTGTCTGTTTTTGTTATGTATTAAGTATTCTGAAAAAGTAATGTAATGTCTATGTACGTAAAGCTTTGGATCTCTACAGTTGGTATCAGAGGAAAGGTTTAGTTAACTTTTGGAAACTAGGATGTGAAAACTCTAGTGAGATCCCTAGAGATATTTCTAATGTATGTCTAAGGATGTCCCTAAGGTTAAGTATAAGTGTAGGTTATAGTACTAGAATTACAGTAAAGATCTTATATTTTAACCTAAGATGGTAGATATTGAAGGTAATCCCCCTTGATTTTGTTGTTTTCCTAGTATAATTTTTTCCTCTCACACTATTATTTGTGGGTTTTAGAAAATGGATGGAAACAGGAAGATTCCTGATAATGGAGGATATTATGGACAATGGAATGATATTATTCATGAGAAACCAAACAAAATGGGATTTGGAAGTCCAAACATCATTATTATGACTAATAAGAAATCTCATAATATGATCAATAATCTCAACTTTGGTAAGTTTCTTTACTCAGTTAATAAGAGAAAGATGGAGTTTCATGATGATCATAGAGGAAAGAAAGTTCAATTTCCCTCATGTAAATCATGTGGGAAGAGGAATTAGGGAGAATTTTTCAAAGAACTGGAAGATGATTTGGGTGTGGAAAAGAAGGACACAAAACCAGTAATTGTAAAGGAAAAGGTTTAGTTAACACCATGGACAAGGATAATGGTATTTCTAAGACATCAAAAATGGTTAAATGTTTTAAATGCGGAATGTATGGGCATTATGAAAACCAATTCCCTAAGAGAAAGTATCAGGAAGAGAATCATCATGGTCGTATGGGTAGTATTTATGTTGATGATGATGATGAGACTACAAATGGCATGCGAGATGAAAGAATTGTTGAAGCTCAGTCAATGGTTTAATAAGGTAGTGGAATGATTGCATGTTTATCAAGAATAATGTATGGTACTATGGAATAAAGAAACATCTAAGGATTGTTACACTATTGTTTTTACTAAAGTATTTGAAATTATATGTTTAATGGTATCGGTAACCATGAAAAGTGATTTTGGAAAGCAGATGATATGCGCATAATGAAGGGATAAGGAGAAAATGAAATGTTTGATAATATTCATGAGCTCATGACTGATATAAGGAAAAAGTGATATCATGGTTTGAGTATATATAAATTTTGGGATTTTTGTATGTGGAAAGAGTTAACTTTTGACAGTATTCATGTTTTCACTAAGTTTGTATAGTAATTCATGTTTCAAAAGAATACATGATTAAGGTATTAACATGTTTGTAATGTGACCAACAAGATATATATTATGATATATGGGGGATAAATGATGGTATTCATGTGCTTGTTATGTGACCTTTCAAGTAATCATTTTATTTATACTATGAGCTTGGACCAAAGTATTTTATATAATCCTAAAGATTGGAATGAATTGTGTTAGAAAAAATATAGTATTTTTTAAGGCTAGAACTTTTTTTGATATTATTAGAGGAATGTTATAATAATGTAGTTTTAGAAAAAGGGACAACCTGCAGGATGGGAGACAACCCGTCGCATCAGACATGGTTGCAGGAATCGAACCCACAACCGAAGTGCGACAAGCCTTTATCACCTACCTCTGGCCTACAAGAAGTTCCTGGTTAGTAGAAACTAGTTTTATTTTATTAAGTGGTATGATAGATGAAGTATAAGTCCATTTTTGGAATCATATACGATTAACCTCACCATTGACGGACTTATGTATATTTGATAACTTTTCCTAACCATTTGTTTGAGACAGTTGGAATGACCCATCATTCTATCACATGATCTGCTAACACTTCACGAATGACAAATTCAACTTCAATTCTTCAAGATATGAAGTGGAAATTGTACATGGAATGACCAATGGCCAGATTGTACCAAAATCAAGTAAGTATTTCTTTTAATTCAAAATTTTCAACTTTAGGGACATGATATTGAAAACAAAAAATGTTGTCCTAGTACCCTAATATCCGATGAATCAGATGGTACCTTAGATCATCACAAATTTATGGCTTTTTGATTGTTGGATTTTTCATAGCCATGTTCTCTACCACTCTCTATCAGAACTTGATAGTTAGATTTCTCTTCCATATCCATATTTTCACCTATATTCTCCTATGAGGAAACCCAGTGATGAGTTAATTTGGGTATTCGTTATGTTTATAACATTCCTTTTTAAAATGATGATTTAGTATTCCTTTTTACGATGTAGGTTTCTATTAAAGAAACTTTCAAGTAGTAAACGATTTATAACCCCGACGAATTTAGAGGGAGAAATTCATTTTACGGGGGGTAGAATGTAACACCCTAAGATTTTATGAGAAGTATTATTTTTAATTTATTTGATGTCTTGTGTTTTATGCTACACCAATATTATCTTGCGCTATACGCAACACCGTATTAGCTTGTAGTATACACAACACTATTCTTGGATCGTGTTACACACAATTTCAAGTTCGTTTGATAGAAGTTATTCTACGCAACATTGAGTATATATATATATATTCAATGTATAAATGAAATATGGTTGGATTCTATTATATGAAACAACAAAGGAATATTTCACCACACACAACCCTGACTTGTCTTGCATTACACGCAATCACGACCTTCCCCAATAGCATGTGTTGTACGCAATACCGAGTTTCACTAAACAACGATATGTTATTAAAATATTATATAAAATAGCCGTTATGAATATTAATACCCACTTTTGGAAATTTATAAATTTTATCTTTGAAAATGGACTTCATTTTTGGATTCGAAATAGTGAAATTAGCCTAGGGTGAATTTTTGGTATTTTTATGAAAACTTTCAATTTTTGATGAAAAGTGAAAACACTGAGTTATTGGTTAAAATCGACTTTTTATTTAAATAATAATTTATTTTATTTAAATTTATTTTAGGTCAAAATAGATACATAATACCTATATAAGTTCAATACAATTCATTGGATTCATTTTATAATAATTTTAGATATATAAAAATTTTATTGAACTTTTTACCGTCTTTTACCCACCTCCTAGGAGAATTTGCAAGTTTACATAAAACATAATTTTACCGCTACTGTGAGTAGAATTTCAAAAATCAGAGAGACATGGTTGATATCAGTAAGTAAAATGTGGTTCAATAAGATAAAAATAATTTTTGGTGAATAGTAACTTTTTACTTTTATTTACCACAGTTAAAAGTAAATAGGGTAATTTAGGGTAAAAATGATATTATTATTAACCTACAACATGTAATAATTCTATTGGATAAGTGTAATTCGACCAAAAGAAACCTTAGGAATAAAATATGACCCTTTAGGTCCACTTGGATTAGATTAGGACACTTATTATTAATTTATTTAAAGAAGAGTCAAAAGAGTTAAAATTAAAGTTTAATAACTAAAACATTTTTAATATAGGGTTATACATAATATAAATTAGACTATAAATATTAATTAGAAATCTAAAAACATTTCCTACATAATTTTATTTTATTTGTATTTTTTAGACATTAAATATTTTAATTTATTTATGAAACAATGATGATGCATTAATTACCTTATTAATGAAATATTAACATAATTGATAATATAAATGCCCAAATAAATGTAATTTGAGACTTATTATGAATTAAAATAATTTTCTAGGTTAATATAACAAATTAGGGTTGGTTAGATGATTTTTTTCTTAATTAATAATGCTGTTATGAATTTAGAGAAAACAAAATACCAAATAGTGTCACAATTGACATAAAAGAGTTTTAAAAATAAATATTATATTATTAATTGATATAATGGTTCTAAATATCTAATGTTCGTCCAAAAGAATTATATAATAATATATATTACATTAATGAACCAATTGGGGTTCGATTGGTAGTTTATAGTAAGTTTATTAACCATATAGTGTAAGAATACCAGAAGACACAGTAAAAGTTAAATTATTTAACTTAGAGTTAAATCTAAATGATAAGGTTAAAATGGTAAACTAAACTTGTATAAAACTCATTTATTGAGATACTTTAGACCCATACCCACCGTATCCTCGAAATAAGTCACTTTGGAGACATTATAAACCAAATATGAATTTATTATAAAATAATATTTTAAGTTTTTCATAAGGCGCTCCTCTCCTCCCTTATAAAAGGGCACCTCCTCCCTCTCCTATTTACACAATTTTGAGCCTTAAAACTCCTCCAAACCCTGCCATTTTCTCTTCTCAACCTCTCTAGTTATATCATAGAGGTTCTTGTCTTCTCAAAAGACCAACTCTAGTTCCCTAAGAGAATGTATAAAAGAGGCACGTCGAAGAAGAGGTTATCTCTTCTACCGATTCTTTCAAGTTTCTTTCTTCTTATACTTCCTCTTATTTAGTTGTTTCATTATAAAGTAACAACATAATTATTAATTATATACTTATATGTTATTATAAATATTAAAAAACCTTATTTCACCTTCTATCCATCTTACGAAAAACAAAATCACCGCGCGTGCGTACGTACGGAATACCGTCTCCACGCCGTGGTGTAATATGTTTTTCTACCACCACCTTACATGGATGGGTATAATGGTGTAAATAATAACTATATATGATTATTATAACATGATAAAAGTTCTGAGATATTATATCATTCACTCCAATTCCATTCAATAATTATGGGAACAATATCATCACTCGTGCGTACGCACGGATTACTGTCTCCATGACGCGATGAGATTCATTCTCCATGTTAACCATTCAAGAATGATTATAAAGTATATTTAATGAATAATAATGAAATATATGACATAATAAAGCTACTGGATTTATGTATATATATATTTCATCTACTTACTTCCATTCAAGTCAATAAGGAAAGGAAAACAACGTTCATGCGTACGTACGACGTACCATCTCCATGAACGGTGTATTTCATTTCATTTATCTATCTATTATATATATATATATACTGAATATATATGATATATAAATCATGATTTAAATTATGGAAGTAAGTAAACCATGATATAAGTAATAATAATATCAAGAAATAACAAGTCCCAACACGTACGATAAATGAAATGATTTTACCCAAAACACTTCTTTAACATGGAATTGACAAACGAACGGTTAATATAAAGTCATAAGTGAATCATATATGATATCATAAATATTTTTATGATTCTTTTACAAGATAATAATATGTTTAAAACCACTATACAGAAGTCTCAGACACATACAGAATAAATTGGACATAAGGTAAGTGATAATTTTTCAAACTCATTTTTATCCTAGATTTCTTATACGTAAGTATTTACTGGGGTTATATTTTTCATCCATGTCCATAAAAATGTTTTTCATAAAGTGTTTAATATTATTCCATGTATTTTTAAATTCATGTTTACCCCACTTTGACTTTTACATTGTATTATAAAAGAAATATTTCTTTTGTTTACCATACGAGGAATTTTTTGACTTTTCTGTTAAAAGTACGAGGATAATGTTTTTTTAACTTATAAGACATGAAATGATTTTTACAGTTTCATATCACATTTTCATCATGAATCCTACTCTACAATATTTCATTATTATTTTCAATAAAATCAATTTGTTTAAAATGACATGGAATTTTGTGAAAAGAAAATGATTTTGAAGAAGAAAGGATATTTTCCTCAAGAATTCATTTCAAGTGTTTTGTCAAAACTATTTTCCATCAAAGACAAAATTATTTAGTATGATTATGTTTCAAGTATAATGTCTCTATTATTTACATGGTTTAATTTTTTTCTTATGATTAAATGATATCCATTTCTTTTATATGGATTATGTTATGATGGGATGATGTTTATAAAACCCATTTTATTCGTTGGGTTATTATGAATGATGTATGTTTTGTGGCACACAAAAGAATAATTTCATTATGAGATGGGTGGGACCTATATCTCCCTCCAATGAATTGGGTAAAGATTTATATCTCATGATATAGACATGGATGGAACGACAGGTTAATCTAGTTCAGTGATACAGGACTGGAATGAGGAGTGAACTCGATTCAGTAAGGGACTTTGTCCACTACGATGGTCTTGGCAGCAATTCCTTGGCTACTATGGAAATCATATCATGTTCTTAATGGTTTGACAAAATTCCATGTTTTTTCCCATGTTATTTATCATGATTAATGTTCCTTTATGATCCATGCCTTTTTCATTATCAAGATTTATGTCATTACTCATGATTTTTATGTTTTATGTTCATGTTATTATGTTCAAATGTTTATGGATTGTTTTATGTTTCCACGTTTACCGTTACTAAGCATTTGATCTCACCATTTTTATGTTTTATTTTCCCCAGGATTTAAAGAAAGGTTTTAGGTAAGAAAACAAACAGGGAAGAACTTTATGGGACATGTTGAAGATCTTTCACCATGACTAGAAGATGATGTTTCGAGTTTCCAAAGACACTAAACTATTATGGTCCTTGGGTGTCTGTTTTTTTATGTATTAAGTATTAAAAAAAAGTAATTTTATGTCTATGTACTTCAAGCTTTGGGTCTCTACTAACGAGTTGGGGTTAAACTAATATGCATTGTCTTAAATATCTCAAAAAATTGAATTCTTTTTTTTTGAGTGAAACTGCCTTAAAAATTCATATATTATAAATTATACTAAATTGGATCTGTTTACCACGAGAAATATGTATAATATATTCTATTGTTATTAATAATAGTAAATGTGCCACTCCTCTCACTTATAAAAGTGCACCTTATGAACGCACCCATCTAAATTCATTGATCTCTCTGGACTGAAGAAGAATGATAAAACCCTGGCCATATGAACTTGGAGCCTGTGTCTAATTTATTAAATTGGCACTAGATACAACAAATCACATATTAAACAACTAAATAGTATAGTATTCGTGGTAAAATAGATTCATACTTGAAATTCACATTTCATTTTTAAGTAGAAAACACAAAAGTGTTTTTTATAATTCCATTATAACCCATAGTGTACCCCTAAATATCCATTAAAAAACCTCATGGTATTCAAAGGAAAATAAAACATAAGACAGGGGTGAGTTCGAATGATCGTTATGTGTAAGCATACAGTGGTATCTACCATGAATAAATAAGATTGGACACTCCCTTTGTCACATGAGGATGAGAATTATTAATGTAAAATAACTCAAATAAAAGAAAAAGGAAAAGGAATGAAGGATCCCATTTTCATTCCCATGTAGTCTTGTTTGAACCTCAACCCTTATACCCAACACAATTGCACATGTGTGATCTATGTAGTTGGCCATACCATGTAGTTATATTTTGTGTTGTTAAACCACACAACTGTACCTTGTGTGAGTACATGTGCACCAATCAAT
This sequence comes from Viscum album, assembly GCA_963277665.1. Lineage (NCBI taxonomy): Eukaryota > Viridiplantae > Streptophyta > Magnoliopsida > Santalales > Viscaceae > Viscum > Viscum album. The sequence goes on along the minus strand of OY728158.1, from coordinate 1,189,667,819 downwards.
ATAGGAAGATACCCATGTGAACTGAATTATTTTTCTAGGGTCCTGAAATTACAATTAAATAAGACCCTGAAGAACCTCATTTTACATGGATATAAGACCAAAAGAAACATCGATGATCTGCTCAACCTAGTCCATTGAAAAACTCCATAAAAATTTATAAGCAGATCTAAAATCCTTGAAATGAGAGAGAATTTATTTGAGTAAGGGGATTAGAGTCCCAACTAGTTTTGAAACAAAGACGACATTTGTGAGGAACCACATACCTCTAGCCTAGAAGTACATGGATGAAGGCCTGTTCTAAATCTTAAGACATTTGTGAGACCCTTCTAGAAGCACTTAAGGAAATCATTATAATCATGATAAAGGTATCTCCCATATATTGTTTTCTAGGTTACCCATTGAGAAAATTCCCCATGTTATCACCTTGGAAAATCCTCATATTTCTCCCAGACAAAAAAATGGGTGATGAATCAACCAATATTCATATCCATCACTAAGGAGAAGAATTAACCAAATCACCCAAATATCCTTGGGGATAATTATTAGCCATATCACCTAGGTAACACCTAGGTGAATCACCCTCTGATTCCTCTTTCATGGTATTGATGATATGGGAAAAAAATTCCATGAGACTAACATGAAATTGGGACTATTCCAAGATATCATATAATTCCTTCAGATATTGACAATCAGTGAACATGGAACACCATCATTTCCTATTGATTATACATTCCTATGGCAATGGAAGTTACACATTTATACTACCAAATAGATAGGATCCACGCAATTTCCTAATTATACATTCTTATGGTAATGGGGATCCCAAACATGGGCATGGTGATGGATGGGTCCTCAAGTGGGGCTATGACATCTATTTCATATATCCATTCCCTCTTCCTCTTCAACATATCAAAAGTTGGGGGGAGGGCTCCTATTGGTATACTTCAAGGATTATTCCCCTAGTATTTCCTATAGGGAATCCCCTGCCTTCCATACTATCACCCTATTAAACTACTGTATGAAAGATATTATTTTGATTGTAATATCTTCCAATTACTCTTTTTTATCACACATATCATAAAAACATGGGTTTATAGTTTAGTGGTAGTCAAGTCATCAGCAAAATCACACATCACTTAGTCCTCTTACTTTGTAAAATCCCATACCATGTTATCACCCCATCAAAGGGCCATATTTGATATGAGATAAATTATTAAATGGCCAAATTCCCAATGATGTAACCATTTAGAAAACCTCCATTTCTATAATCCCAAACTCATCTGAACTACATGGCATTTTATTCTTTTCTAAATGGGATATATAGGAAGGCTCCGTATAGTTCAAACTAAACGCCAAAACCTCACCCTAATCAAATATAGGTTGCATTACCTTTTGGATCATATCCAAATAATAGTTTCATATTCATTATAGGCCCATAAGAACTCAAATTTATAAGTCCCCCTACATTTTTTCATACGCATATTCTATCTATATATCTCTTTTTCATGACGTTTGACTGCATGGACATAAAGATATTAACGATTCCTATTAACTGGAACTGAACTATGTGGGTTCTAATTTCTATAATGAGGATACATAGGATACCCCTATCATGGTCTTTATCCCAACATCAAAACATCATTTACCTCCCAAGACAACTATAAGTTATAGGGAACTTAATAATGTGGCTTGAAACCAGAATAGAAAAAAAACATTTCCAAGTTGGAGAACCACTAATATATATAAATGGGATTCCATTAATGGAGATACATTGATGCATATATCTTGTTATACATCAATGTAAAACCTATAATAAATAAATATTTTCCATCATCAAGAAATTTCAACAATTTATTGATAATATATATAGTTTATTAGTTCTATATTTTGAATTTAAAAGGGGTTAAAAAATATATATTAAATCTATATTAGTGTCCTTGAGTAGATAAACATTCCCCCTAAAAGGGTGGAAAGAGCCTAAACACCCATCCTATTAACCAATGTGAGTTCATAATCATTTTTTGTTATGATACCAAACGACCTACCTTTGGAATGTAGAAAAAAGACCCATCATGGGAATGAGAGTGGTTGTGTTCTTCTAATTCCATAATCAAACCTTTTTGGAGACCGCCTAAAAAGGTATGCATAACAAAAAGAGTGATCTTAGTGTGAATAAGTTCATTACAATTTCAGAGAAATGTTAGGCTTCTTTTTTAATTAAAAAATGAAAGAGGTTTCCAATTGGATCTTTAGAAAAACAATTGAACATGCATTCATTTATTATCACACTACTTTGATCATTTTTATTATATTTTATTTTCATGTCAGATTACTAGATATTTTATCAGAAATCCCTTAGATCTAGTAGCGTATTACCCAATGGTCCATATTTACATATCCAAACAAGTCGTATCATTTTACAAGAGGATCTTTTCACATACCAAACAACTTCATCACTGGGTTTCAGATGTGCTGACTTGGGAGTACCATCATGACGGTAATATTCTATCCTTGTATAAATCATGAGAAACCATCCACTTAATGAACCCCCACTAGTAATCCACCAATGAATGGTTGGTGGTGAACAATAAATTAGATCCAATGGTTATTTAAAACAGTTTCAGACCCCTTTTTATGAAGGAAGCAATAGGTTCTTACCATGTCTTAGAGACTCAGATTAAGAGGTTTCGAGTGACCTCATTTAAAATCATAGGAGTTTCTGTGAAGGGGTATTCAAAAATGATTACACCATAAATTCTGAACGACACAATTTATTTATCATTATGAGGATGACACCCCTTGGGATTGAGTTCCATTTACTATTACCTGAACACCTATGGTACCATGTTGAGGGAAGAAATCAAGAAACTATGGATAGGCTAACATTTATATACCCAGGAGATAATATCACCACAAAAAATGGATACAACATAAAAGATGACAAGAATTAGTCCTTATATACCTCATAAAATCCAACATAATTTGGCAGAATGTAAGGGAACCATCCATTGAAATACAACAATAAATAATGACCAGATGCAAATTCTTGCTAGCATACATCAATCCCAGATGCATTGTCTAGAAGAACTTGGAGAAACCATCCAACAATTCTCAACACCAAATGGTATGCTGAACCATATATTTTATGTTGAACATTGTGATTTTATATATATGATGATAAGAAATATGGTACAATAGTATGGATATAACCCTGATATAATAACAAAATGGGTGCATATAACCATTCTGGTAGGAGAATTCAACCATCATATCCTATAAATAATTGATGTTCTAGTATATGTCTCAACCCACATCCTGTAAAACGTACAAGAGACAATGATCACAATAGTAATGGATAGTAGTTCAGACCACATCCCTGCTTTTTCAAGAGGGGTGAATCATTAGCATAACATGATTTTCACTCAAGTGCATACAAACATCCCTACTCCCTTATAGAAGAGTCTTTGTTAAATTTCCTTAATTAATCGACAATAGGAACAAGAAAATATCTTTATTCCAATTTGGGATCATTGGACCACTATAGTGTCTTATCTAGCATAGGCATATATCCCTATCAAAACTCTAGATGTTCATTGGAAAATTACAGCAAAAATATGGGAATCATTATAATTGTATCTCAAATATGAAAGTCCCCATTCATAGAACATGACTCCAATATCATAAAAGTGTACACCAAAAAAAATTCTCTAAAGGAAATTTGGAAATTATAAGGAGGTCAACGATTTTCTAATACTTAATGCTAGTGAACTTGAGGCTATGAAACATATATCATTTTTTTCCATGATCCTGAGGATCTATTTAAAAATTATAGAAACATTAATTCAAAATTTTATGGTCCCAACTTATGTTTTGTATCCTTCTCCTCTAGATATCATCACAAGAAATATTACCATCAAGTCCTCTTTCATGGTCAAGAACTGATCATTCATGGTAACCCTTCTCCAGTTGAGTACTAATAATTTCATCGTCATGGTCTAAAAATCAAATTTAATTAAGGTCATCAAATTTACAATGTCCACCGTAGTAGTCCTCCCCAGGGTATACACTAAGGAAAATATTCCTATGTTCATGTGGTAAGCCATGATGGTAGTACCCCTAATTTTGGAACTCACTAAAAAGGTCCTCCTATTACTGATATTTTATTTTGAAAATAATGTCATCTCCTCAACAAATCATTTGTAATAAATCTGTCATACGAGGAGGCACATGAGAAGATAAGGATAGTTAGGAATGTTGCCTTATCATTGAGATGTTATATCCTTTCTCAACTGGATGTCTGTCCAACGAAATAGTCAGTCTTCGAACAACCCTTGGTTTGTCTAGCTCCAAACATAGTGAAGGATATTCCTCATGACCCCACTACTTAAGAAAGGTAAATGGTAATAACATGTTTTTTTAAAAAGGTGGAAGAATATTCTATAGGTAAAGTATTTGAAACATTACTACAGAGGATGTTTTTTAATTAACATAAAACATTCTTGTTTTTTCCCTCAACAATCCCTTAATATGGAATTCGTGAAACCTTGTGAAAAATTTATGTGCATAAAATTCAACTAAAAATATGGGTGATTCTTCATCACTTGGATGTTAAATTCATACCTTACGATATATATTAATATCATGCCAATGTATTCCTATAGATACTATTTCATGTTAGATTATCTGTACATCTGATAATACAATAACTAAAATTGAAAAACCAGAGTAATGTTCACCATTATGTATGTTTTAATGTGTTGTGAAAGCCATGTAAGATATTTTATAGTTCCCCATTAGGAGTTTAAATCATAAGCTATGGAATTCCTAGTGAATTTAACATTACCACACTATATGACATGAACATGCCAGAAAATGAATTTTCATGCAAGTTCATCACCTCTAGAAGGGAATTAGAAGAATACAATGATGATGACAAGTGGAACATTCAGAATGAATCAGTCCTGAAAAAATATTAGAAGTGTAGGACCGATGAGATATATCCATTAATCAGAACTTTCCCATGACATACGATAGGGTTAAGAAAGCTTACCTATTATGGAATAATAATCATAAATCAATTAAATTCACTTTAAAGGAAAGAATTTTTTATGTAGATCAAACAATTCCCCCTTGTCATACTATAATAATGAACCACATGTTCAAAATGGAAACATTATTTGTTGTAACCTCGATAGTCTTGGAATAACCCCATCCCATAAAACATGGGTCTTTTAAACACATACCATCAATAAGAGGAAAAAATTTACAGTTTGAAATGTTATAACCACGGGGAAATTACAGCCCCAACCCCCTAGGATATGTTATTTTTGACCTTAGCCTTCTCCCTAATGTAAATAGGTATTTTACCATGGGGGGTGTTTCATGTTGAACCCTCCCAGTTCATCCCATATTGTGGATTGAATTCTTAATTGATAACAAACATGATGAAATTATCTAGGAATTACCTTTGGATCACCCTTCATTATATAGTTCAAAAAGGATTGGTGAAGGGGGGGGGATCCGAAACTATGGCAGGAAAAAGAAAAAGTGATCTCTTAAGGGTACAAACTATACTATGGATCACTGATATTTAAGTCAGTATCCTTGGGGCGACTGAAGATCCCATCATAATAATATTAATGAGACACAATAATTTAATTATTCCTCGATAAATGATGATAACACAACCCATTAAAATGCTATAGAAAATGAGTCCAATATATAGGAACAAATAGATGATGTTTCTTTGCAAAATAAAGTCCACATGGTAATGACAGAAGAAGTTATTAATTATAGGAATTAGGGGATCACTAATAATATTAATAATAGCTCATATTCTCTACATACACCTCCTCAACAAGCATATACCAATGAGTGGCCTAACTCACACACCCCCTAGAGAATTTGACCATCTTACACTCGAGTAATAGTATGCTATATATGAGTAAGAGATAAAATATTTGATAATGATCAGTGTAAAATTACTATAAGGAAATATCCCTTATAGATATGTTCTTAATTTAGATCCTTATATCACACTTCTATCCAATATACCTTAGTAATGAGGATGTTTAATTATAAAAAGTACAGTGCTAGTACATCCAGTCATTGTGGAATAAAAAATAGACAATATATATTGAGAAAATTAAAGAGGGATATCAATAGTTCACTCAATAAAGGAAATAACTAGGAACTTTTAAGAAAAACTCCCATTTTACAACCTATCCAAGTCTTCATATGAATGTTAATGTGGAACAACCATAACCATCCTATCCAATTATTCTCCTTGATCAACATCATTCTCAACTGGACCAACCTCTTATGGACCTTATTCATCCTCATTATGAACTGACTGTTGTTCCTCATATGATCTACAACATTTAATCCTTGGTATCTAGCCTAGAATATATATATACGGACAATATACATTAGTACTGTTGGAAGGAAATCCTTTCCTAATTTGGTAGACACAACACTTCCCTTACCGATCTTTGGGAATCCTATGTTCGTAAAATTCAGCAGTTCAGGGGATCCAGAAAAGAATCTAATGTACTTTGTGACTCATAGTGGTACCATGATTGTTACTCTTGAGTAAAAATATGTGGGAAATATCAGGTGATTCATGAAGACATTAGAGGGACCATAATTCCACCAGTATATTAGTCTACCAACCAAACAAATTAACGGGGGAGAGATCATAGATGATAATTCCCCTATCGATAAATCTATTTTCTACATAGGATAACAATACTTAATATCATAAAGAGTATAAAATGAAAAATTGAGTTTGTCTTATAATTCATTCATAGGTTGAAATGTTTTACTAATTCAATCAACATGAATCATCCACAAGATGAATTCTTGTGTCTTTACATTAAGAATCTCTATGAAGAATTGTTAACACCACATATACTAATAAAGTATTAAAGTGGATTACGATAATTTTATATGTTTTCATAGATTTATGAAGATAATATGTTTGGAACTAAGGCTAATTTTTTTCCAGTTCGAATACATATGGGAAAGAGAATGTGTTGAATCGATACTACAATGCCTTCTTGAAAACCAGTTCCAATGCCATCTCCATCCCAAAAAACAACACCTAATTGTGGCAAAACTCATCTAGAATGGTTATTCTAGAAACAATTCCCCAACCATAAAAATATAATAGAACATAAATACTCCATATTTAAAAACAATAAGAATAAAATTCATTCCATTATATATAAGAAATATTACAATTGGTCTTTGGAGCCATAATTTTTTTAAGGAACTATTAGCCTAAGAGGCTCGAACAAGTTGGTCATGATGATTTCCTAGATTACTACTATTACTATAAAATAATAGTTCACACCTTCTAGGATTTGTTTTTATTTAAATATATCTTCCAAAAGATGGTTAATTCCAAGCATGTAAACCTAGGGAAACCACCAGTATAAGTGGAATGTGTTTCCCCTTCCACATCAAAAGAAGAATGTGAATGAAAAGATATAAAAAATTAAGGGTAAAAAATCCAGTGATTAGATGAATAGTAAATAAATAAATAAATCTTTTTATATCCTTAGGGTGTAGTTAAATAAAACAATCGATCCCCAGGTTGGATCTACCATGGAAAAACCAACTTCATCGACACCATGTTCATCTAAGAGACAATTTTCCATGAAATTACATATCTTGAAGAATATATAGAAAACACATGAGGGTGAATCTAAAGAAATAATAATGTTATCCTTAACTCTTTCAAACGTCATGAATTTTTACCAAAATGTATGATAACCACCCCAACAAATGGTACCATGAGTATTTTTATTCTAGAAAGAATCCTTCTCAAATGAAGAATTGATATTTCCTCCCATTAATATCATTCACATAATAGATACATTCATAGATGATGAGTGGGTGTATGAAACCGGTTTCCTTGTTCCAAATTAGGGAATAACACATAGAGTCTGTATGATCTTAAAAAAAAGGAAATGGTAGTCATGTTTTAACCCAATAGATTAGCCACATTCCAATCATAGATATTTATTCTACTGATTCTCATGGATGTTCCATTTAATGAGCATAAGAATATTTGGTAATTTTATCTACATTCGATAATATTTTAAAAAACTAAATCATTTTGGAAGATCAACTAGAAGAGAAGAAATGAATTCAGTAACCAAGGAAGGTAGGCATGACCATCTGACTTAACACAACAATAGAAAAAATTTCCCCAATAACTATCCAACCAATCAAATCATCTACCCATGTTCTTAAACATATAATGTCATTATAGGGAGAATATCCCCAGTGGAATAAATAGTCCTTTGACTATAAAATAAAATATCTTGAAGTTATTTTCCACCATTCAAGTGTATATTTTAATACTTTATTTTCTTAAATTGTCAAAGGAGATCCAAGAAGCACTTTTATAGTTTCTTCTAAGAACTCAGCAGTTTGAATCCATGTTCAAAGTTTCTGAGGTATACTACCTAGAGATAGACACTACAATGTTTATTGTAGTCAACTATTTTATAGAAGAAGACATGGATACCTTGGTGGAAGGGAACACCAGACCCTTATATATATATGACATGTAAGATGATATTGATATATTCTGAATATTCATCAATAATGGATTAGGAGTGAAAATAATTCTAATCTGAACACTTATCCAATTATGATATTGTGAGAAAGAAAATTCTACTTCCCCTGTGACACTTCAAGGGTATGACAAGAGTGAACATAATCCCCTTGTCCAAGTCAATCATAGAGCACAATTCAGAGATCTAGTGTCCAAATAAAAATTATGGGTCATCCCGTATGAAACGACCTTCATCATCCTACTAGAAGGCCTTGGTTGTATCAATATGTGCAGATCATTTCATCATTTCACAAATTCATCTTATATTATGAAAATGGACAATGTAGGACATTTTATAATGATAAATATCAATTTCAAACTGAATACATTGACAAAATATTCTATCATATATAAGGGAAGTAGCCCATGATCAATGAAGGTAATCAGGTCATATACCTAAAATGATTAGAAATTAACGTGACCAATCAATTCAATGAGCTCAAAAATTAATATATACCACCCATCATCTAATTATATAATTTTCGATCAAAACTACACATATTCTTATAAAATCTAATTTTATCATTGTTATTAGCTTAACCCAGTAGTTATCAAAAGGCATTTGATTATTTTAATAGTGGTGAAGATTCAAGTGATGATTTCATCACTAAATCATTGAATATTTGACAAACTCAACCATCTTTGATTGAAATCTAATGACTAGTCATTTCACCATAAGAGAATTTGGATATATATACCACCAAACCTCATAGTAAATTTTAATATATTATTCTTTCTACTAAACATAGTGAATCTAAATTGTCTCAAATATATTCTATCACATGTATAAAGGTATATTAAGAGGAATATGAAGAAGTAGAGGAAGAATATGGCCTAATGTATTACCCCCAAAATTTTAGGAAAGTGTATCTACTACTATAGGTGAACTCCCATAGGTAAATCTAGTTATAGTGGAAAATATCTGATGTATGTTTATTTGTGTGGATATTTCCATTGAATAACAAGAGGTATATTACTACAAATTAAATTATCATCAAGATTAATTCTACCAAAATTAAACATAAATGTTTTCCCTTAATCCCTATGTGGCCACCCTTCACTTTGGGTCATCCAGAAGATCATCATGGTTACAAATAGGCAGTCAGAAGAACCCCTCTGAAATATGCTACCATGTTTGAGGTGGTTTTTGATAATATCATCAAATAAAAATATATTTTTGAAGTTAAATACATTAAATCTATCACCAATATGGTCACAATAAAGAATAATATTTGGAAAATCATAGTTAGCATCAATTTTAGAGATCTCAAATTGAACTTTCTATAAGATATCTTTCTAGTTCCTATAAAAAATAATCTAAATTATGAAATAGCTTGTTACCAAGTACATTGTTCCATATATGGATATTTATGATAAAAAAAATATAAATGGACCATGAAGATAAAGAATACACTTTATTCAAGGGATACCAGGGGTTATATTTCTATCAGGTGACTCCCATCAACCAAAAGAATTTTTGTTCCACATACCAATGTTCCATGCATAATATAATCAACCCTTTAATGGTAATGTTTAATGAGTGTTATGTCAATGATCTGGTGGTAAAATATCAGTAGATTTTCATCCTATTATTTTATATGAAACTGTCTTTAAATAGTTTTGACAACATATTTTGAAATTAAATCCCATCTTCTTTTGTTTTTAGCTTGAAATGTTTTCTTTATTTTTATCTCTCCATCATGAAATCGAAGTCAATATTGAGAAAACAAAGTCTATTCATTGAATTTTACCTCTGCGATACCCTAATATGCTTATGGTAATATAGGTACACATATCTTATATGATATTAATTATATAAAAACTTAAGGTAAATTTGTTTCCCATCACCATGATAATGAAAATGTGTTACATACCAATAGACTAATGACTATAATAAATAATTAGAATGTAATAATAAGTATCTTTTATGAAAAATAAGAAATGATTCATGAATAAGGAATGAATCTAATATTATATGTGAAAAATTAAAGTCATTTATAAGGTTATTTCTAAATAAATGATACTAGAAATGAAAAAATCCTCTATTATCTCATTTGAACCATGCTCTATAATGAGACTCATTATTATTTTATTGAGAAGAACTATTTGTAATTGATCTTTTTTGTTCTTATGTTGATACATTTCTTGCATAAACACAAGTTCAATTTGGTCTCTCAAAATGATCCTCTTATATACATCCTCAATCAACTAATTTTAAACATATGTTTTCTATGATGGGTGATCATATTTTAGTAGTACTACATTTTTTTCATTCCATATAAGGAAATAAATGGGAAAATTTAGCATAATTTCTTATAGATAATCCCATTTTTGAGTAAAAAATATTTGAATAATGAGCAACTAGATGTATAGATATTATTTTTCCATTACTCTCAAAAAATGTGGGATATGTATTTTGTTGGTGCGTCTATGATTCTAATAGAAAAGATAATGGAAGACTGAAATCTCAAATGAGTAGGTATGGGAGTCATTATTATTCTATTCATAAAGGCTATTCTTCTATACTCCTTGTTGTTAGAAATCTTCCTACACAATGAGGAAGAATACCAAGACCCAAATATGTGTATAAAACTATAATTTCGAATACCAATGAACCACTTGAATGTTAAAGGTTATTCTGATTTCATAATCAAATAGGTCAATAGTGATTACACAATTAGAAAATAAGTGTTGACCCCCCTTAATTGTTATATCATAGGATTGATGGTATAATTTAACTTGGAACTAACACTGACTCACATATCACATTCACAGAATTCATATATTGATTCTTTGGCCAATGTGTCTATAGCCATGGATATATAGGTAGTATAAGATATTAACCATAACTTTACATATTATAATGATATCACCATTTGTTCAATGCAGTATGGAAGAGATCAATGTGGATAATTCCATACCTAAACCAGATAATCCTATTAATGGTTGGATGAAATCCATTATCGACTACCTCAAAATTAGAACTCTTTCATAGAATAGTGTATGGTGATAATAAATATGAAGGTAGGAAGATTTCTTTTTCTTCCACAACATTTGAATCCATTAAGAGGTACTTTATAAATGGTTCTTTGATCAAATAATCCTCAGATACATTGATGAGGAGGAAATTATATCAGTCATGAATGAGGTCCATGCCTAAGATTATGGATCCCACTAGTTGGGATTAAATATTTCTTATTAAATTTGGATATTTATAGAAACCAATAAAATAGTATTTAATTAAATACACCAAAAAGTTTCAATCCGATAAAATGGTAAACAATTTCATCCATTAACCCCAATGTATTTCCACACTCCCAAAATTTTCTTATAGTTCTATATTTTTGGAATGAATGTCATGATGCCATACCCTCTACCTACATAAAATTAGTTTAAATATATCTATACTACTAAGGATTTATTATCCAAATGGGCTGAGGCAACACCAATCAATGAAGTTCAGGTTATAAGCATCATCAATTTTGGGAAGTAAAAAATCATCATATGATTTATTGTCCCTCACATGATATTGGAAGAAAATAAAACCAAATTTTGTTTTTCTGAACTAATGAGGATATATCATGAGTTAAATATTGAGTCCAACTATTCATCATGCTATTGTGAGGTAAAAAATTTACAGATAGAGGATTTTAACAAAACACTATCAAATATACTCTAAAAAATAGTTGAAAAAGAAAATATGTAACATACCAAATAAATAAAGAATATGACATTTTAATATTTATTAATAATTTCAAATTAATTATTAATTTTACTTTAAATGGGATGCTATGTTCAATGGTGTACCCAATACACAACAATGGGTTTCTTTGAAATCTTACATTGCAAAAAATGTTGGATCATTCTGAAAAATAATAAAATAATATTATTTTAAATGGTAGTTAATGCCTAGATGTTGTAATGGAAAAAATGAAAAAAACTTACTAAAAAACGACTTTACATGTCTGTTAAATGTTTTTACATTATCCAATAAATATTAGAGTCTTAAAATAAGAAAATAATTTGATTTTAAGCATAAATACTCTAATATTCACTAAAAGGTTGATTTACCGCCTTTTGATGGCAAACCCTCTTTAAATATAGTTTTGGTCACTTTTATATGTTCTATTTGAAACAATAATATTCTTCTTTAGAATAAAGATATCAAAATTTACTTTGGGTAAATTTTTGGTATTTTTCTGATAAAATTCATCTTTTATTGAATATTAAAAAATACGGTATTTTAATTCAAATATGCCTTTTAATTTAATTTATTTATATGGTTAGATTATATTTTTAATTGGTTTTAAATTGTAATTATATTATAATTTTACCATTTAATCCAATTTTGGTCATTGTAAGTAATTTTACTTTAAAGTTGGACATAAACAAGTGTCAATATTTTGATAGTTATTTTTTCTTAAAAAACACGTTTTTTTGTTTTGACAACATGATTAATTTTAAATTAATTAATTAAACTTCCATGTTTTTAATTTAGTAAAATAGAAATCATTTTTGAATTCAGAATATCAAATATAGATTAGGTTTATTTTTTGGTATTTTTCTGAAAAACTTCAATAATTGATGAATAGTGAAAACACTAAGTAATAGTTAAAAAGATGACTTATTAATTTAAATGAAATTTTACCACTTATGTGAATTTAATTTCGAAAATATAACATAAATGGTTGTGATTAATATGTAATATTTGTTTCAATAAGATAGAAATAAATATTTTGTGAATAGTAACTTTTGACTTATTTACCACAGTTAAAGGAAAATAGGATAATTCAAGGTAAAAAGAATGTTATAATAATAAAAAATTACCTTAACACTTTTCCTAACCTTATTTGATGAGTCATGTATGACCATAAGTATCTTTGGGTCTATTTTGGGACCCCATGGAGCCACTTGGGAATGATAATGACACTATAGATTAATAAATTTAAACTAAAGACAAAATTGACACAAAACAATATCTGTTAGTAAATTAATTTTTACATGAGGTTATATAAGTTATAGTTTCTACTAAAAGTATTAATTGTAAATATAATAAAATTTCCTACATCATGGTAGTTTTTTTATAATTTTTAGTCCTCAAATAAATAAAATTATTTATGATACAAAATGATGCAGTATTTACCTCATTAATAAATGATTTAAATAAATAAGATTATAAATAGTAATATAACATCCAAAATCTGTCCAATTATTATTGGATGAATTTATTTTGAACATTATTCATCTTATATTTGACTTTAATTATTTTTGGACCTTTATAAACAGAAAATCATTATATAATAAAATAATATTTTTACACTTTCCTAAAGAACCTCTCCTCCCCCTTATAAAAAACCCTCACTTCTAACCCATTACTCACACCTATCAAGCCCCTTTTATCATCCAAAACCTTTCCAAATAAGCTTTAAAGATCCCTATATTACTCCCAGAAGTCTTACCATAGGCATAAGACACTTCAATATGTTCTTTTAGTTCAAACCAAATAGAGTTACCCTAATTAAAGGTAACAATTTCTCTTAAATTATTTTCATTTATTTTACTTCTCCAACCCCTAAAATCTTTTTATTATTTTCTTTTATAGAAACACCAGTATCATAAATATACTCGGATTTTTTTATGATAATGATTCTAACTACACTTACACACACCGCCATCTAATGGGTAAAGAACATACTGTTTCTGTGGACGATGAACTGTTGCCTCACAAAACGATGATTGTTCAAATATCTCCTACTGACTCTCATGGTGGATATTATGATGGAACTATATTTATATATGATATATATATATATATATTTTTTATTTTTTCTTTATTATTTTTGAATTTTTTCATTTATAACATACCTTTATGGTTTTTATTATGTGTAAACACGATAATTTCATTTGAGGAAATGCGGACTACCGCCCCCTCAAAGTGATACGACTCGTTCATACCATATGTGGGACATATAAAGGATGGAGTTATTAAAATTATATATTATATTATACTATAATTATAATATAACAATGTATCATTATGTTTTCATTCAATTAAAATACAAAATAGAAATGAAAGTTGTGTTCATGCATACTTACGACTAACCGTCTCCATGGATGGTACATTTTATTTCTTATCTCAAAATGTTATATATTTTTATAAATAAATATATATATGATATATATGATATATAAATCGTTAATATCATTCTAGAGATAATTTACTCTTGACCACATGAACAACATGTAATTATAAGGTGTTCATTTTAGACTCAAGTACCAAATATCGACAAAACGGCCATTATTAACATAAATGATTACATAATGTTTATAACATTGTAGAAAGTGATATAAAAGGAATAATAAACTTGAAAAGGGTTCTTAATAAAGTATAAATTAACATTAGTTTATTATTCATGAATAACAAGGAACAAAAAAGTCAAGCCCGACACGAGGTAAGGGGTTTCTTATCTCACTTTTAATTCTATGAGATTTCCATTGTTCGCCACTTATTTATTACATGTGGTGTATTTTTCACTTAAATTTGATATATATTATCATGATTCTATTTATATTCATGGTATTATGTGATTTATTTGGTTTTTATTAACTTTTAGTCATACAACTTGATAGATTATAATGAGGTAATGGGTTTTCATCTCACTTTTTATTCTTATGAGATTCATGCTATATTTGCCACTATTTCCTTTTGTGTGGTGTATTTACTACCCATTATTGTATTATTTTTATAATATACTTTAATTTATGGGTATTTACATCTTTATTGTATGATATTTTTTTTCATGTGGTTCATGTTTCGTAAGTTACCAAATCGGTAAGGGAACCTTTCACCCTCCTCTTTTTAAAAGACTTATTTTTGTTATGTCTTTTAATTTAATATTATTATATTGGGATATGTTCTTATATATCCTTATTGATTTAAATTTTATGTACATGTGATGAGATACCCTTTTTTCTCTCATCAAATCATTTTCTGAATTTTAAAGTGACGTCGTTAGACTGTCGAATTTCCATAAGGGATCTTCTTCACCCAATTTCAATTCTTTGGGTTAAACTTCTACTTCTTGATTATGTCATGATATGAATATGTGTGAATGAACTCTTATTGTTTTACACTTAATATATACTTATATTGGTTGTATTCTTATTTGTCACACATAATTATGTCATTTATTTGTCCTTAATCTAAGGATACTGTCTTTATAAGGGATTTCGTCTCAGTTTATATTCCATTGAGACTTCATTGTTGTTATGAAAAAATTCACTATTATAAAATGTATATACTTTCATTTGGAATATTATATCATGAATCCATTTATTCTCATGATATAATAATGTTCTGATTAAATTTTATTCCTCAATTATTTTTATTCAAGCATCTCTCATTTTGTTTAAAACTCATTAACTAAAATATTGTTTTAAATGTTTTAAAGATTTATTCATCTTAATATTTCTCATTAATTTCAATGTTTTAAGAATTATTTTTAGGATTTATTTATAAGTACATTAATCTTTTAAAATGTTAATTCCTTTAATATCTTCAAAGTGTTATGGGACACTTTGATTCAAAAACAACTTTATTAAATGTTTTAAATTGTTTTGAAAATGGTTTGATTAAGCATTGATTTTGTCAATATCTTGAAATGATATATTGTATTTTCAATGTGGAAATTTTATTAGTGAAATGTTAATAGTGAAATGTTTATATTTACAATATTTTATGTGTTATGGTTTTCTAATGGTACTTGGACATTTGACGGGTGGTTACGTGATAAACTAAATGACGGGTGGTGCTGTGATAAACCAGGACGAGTGGTTACGTTATAACCTCCATTTAATTGGGTATGGAAGTCGGCCGTATGGCTATTCAATTTAGTTATATGTGTGGAAGTTGACCGTATGGTTATTCCATTTATGTACATTTATGTCCCAAGTTACCTATATATGTTATGTGTGCTTTCTATGGAGTTTATGGTAATATTTTGGTTAAAAAATTGTAAGAAATGATATTTTTTATAGTAATGAATATTTAATAATTCCTAAAGGTGAAAAGTTTTACTTATGATAGGCTATTCATGGTTTAATTGTTGTTTTGAAAAACTAACATTTTTACTTCATTGTGTATCCCTTACTGAACTTTTTATGCTCATCCCAAGTTTTTTTGAATTTTTTTTCACATGACATAAAGTAGAATAGGGTCAAGGATGAGATCAAGGAAAAGTCATGCTGTTTAAAACATGAAACTATACATGACAATTTTTTTTCAAAGAGTTATTATTTTATGAAAAAATATGGATACTGAGTAGAAGTGTATACTTTGTAATTTACATTTGAGATGAAATGTAATAGTTAAGGCCTAACCCTCAAAAACTCTAAACATTAAAAGTTCCTTAATGTGAATTATTCATTTAATTAAAGATTATGTAATGTTTTAAGTTCATGTCCTTATAGTTGGTATCAGAGGTCGGTTTAGATAACTTTAGAGGTTAGGGTGTTATTTAAGAATAAGTGACATTACCATAATGGTTAGGATTTTAGAAATAATCATAGTTATTTTATATAAACTGAAGGAGATTAAGATAACATGAATAAGTATATCATATTATTTACCCTCCTCATAAGATATTATATGATGATTTTACTGATATACTTACACTAACCTTTTTCGTTTTAGTAAATGGCTGGATCTAGCAGGCACCAAAGTAATAGTAGATGTGACGAAAACTGTGAAGGTTGTCTGAATGAGCAACATAATGAAATAGGAGCTGCAATGGGAACTCTTGTGGTTATTCTAAACCAACTATATAGAGTTATGATTGACCAACTGCACCATGGTGATTTTTATAAGGCATCATATATGTGAGAAAAAAATCCCTAAATATGTTCAGGTAATAATCATAAATGTAAGTATATTAAAAAACCTATGTTTCAAGGATGTAAAAATAAACACATAGGAAAATGTTTCAATGGGATGGGAAGATTCTATATATGTGGAATTGAGGATCAAAAAGCAATAAATTACCATGGAAAAAGGAAACATCCAGTTGACACTAGGAAAGGGAATGGATTTCTTTCTGAGGGATCAATTGAATGTTTTAAATGTAGTGTGCATGGTCATTATAAAAATAGATGTCCTATGAAGAAGGTTTAGGAATGGGATCACCAGGATGATACAAATATATGTTTACCAATACCTAATTACATTCCAATTGAGGATGAAGAAACTAAAAATGACCAATGAAAGTTATGGACTATTTCTTAACATATGTTTTGATATTATTGAATCTTAGGTAATGATTCATGATTTTGTTTGTAGGAAATAAGTATTTCAGAATAAGTTGGAAAGGAATGGTTAATGGATCATGAAGAACATTGAATGAGTAATAAGTCATCATATAAGGGATTCAAGAGTTATGGTATAATTTAGGATGGTGAAATGCTTAAAAGTATTAAGGCTCTTTTGATGATGGGATTACATTAGAAGAATTTTTATAGTATGTGAAACCCTGAAGTCTGATATATAAAAATTTTATTCAAGGAATAATTATCTTTTATTTTGTGGATATAGTTATAGATAACCATTTGGGTTTATATGATCCATAAATTTGAGGCAATTACAGGTTAATACATTTTCGGATGGAAAATGAAAGTTATTAGATAAACTTTGTGGTTAAAATATATTATGGTTATTTATGATGAATTTATCTCTTTTTAGTAATGTTATAAAATTATACAGTTTTTGAAAAAATACAACACGCAGAACACATGACAACTCGTTGCATCGGAAAATTCTGTGGGAATCAAACCCACAACCAAAGTGCGACTGGGATTTATCGCCTACCACTAGACTATATGAAGTCCCTAGTTAGTATGTCTAATTATTTTTAGTTAGATGATTTTATGAATCAAGAATAAGTTTATTTTGGGTTATATATGGAAATTATTGACATATCAAAGATAATATGTGATTTGGTTAGTTACACTTTAGTATGAGACTTTAAGAGTAGTCGATGTTATTTGGATATAAACGATAAGATTTATCATGGAAGACTATGTGATTAAATCCTTATGATTTTTTGGTTTCAATCTTAGTTTGGTTTATTTTTATGAATTTTAAGGAAATTTTTTATATTGTATGGTCTTTCTTGAACTTTGGGTACTTTTTATTGAATTTTGGAGATTAAGAGTAGGTTTTATTTTTATAAAGGATTGTCCTTTTTTGGGTATTATCTGATCTAACACTAACCATTTTGGTT
Source organism: Viscum album (assembly GCA_963277665.1). Classification (NCBI taxonomy): domain Eukaryota; kingdom Viridiplantae; phylum Streptophyta; class Magnoliopsida; order Santalales; family Viscaceae; genus Viscum; species Viscum album. The sequence goes on along the minus strand of OY728158.1, from coordinate 1,189,648,919 downwards.
TTGGTTAATGTCTAAAGACATGGGAAATATATAGATCATATTTTTTGGATTATGTGATTCTCTCGAAGTTGTTTATAACAATTTTATTTTTGACAAGTCATCCTGAATACTCATCATTTGGAGAAAGTATGAGTCTGTGTTAGAAATATAATAAAGGATGAAAGTCTACCTGAAAAGTAAGTATGTTTCCTTATGTTTAAATAGAATCCTCAATTAAAAGTAACTTAAAACAAAAACGTTGTCTGTTAACTTTTCGTATTGGGAATCAATGTCTTTTTAACCCATCACAAGTTTGTGATTTTATGGTGGGTAACTTTCTCCTAATCATGTTCTCTCCATTAGAACATGATGGTTTGTTTTCTCCTCCATATCCATGTTTTCATGTAATCCAGGTATCTGTTGTCCCGATTAAACTTTTTAATTCTCTTTCTTTATTTTAAAGTGATTGTTTTATTGACTCTCTTTACAATGTGGGGATTTCAATGAAGTTTCCGAGCCAAATTTTAAAATTGTGAGGATGCAATTCCTAAAAGTGGGGGAAGGATGTAACATCCCAGGAAAATAAATAATATGACATTTTCATATTTATTAATATTTGTAATTTAATTATTAATTTTACTTTAAAGGGGATTCTTTGTTCGATGGCGTACCCGATACACAACAACGAGTTTCTTTGAAATCTTACGTTGCACACAACATTGGGTCATATTGAAAAATAATAATATAATATTATTTTAAATGGTAGTTAATTCCTAGCTGTTGTAATGGAAAGAATGAACAAAACTAACTATAAAATGATTATACATGTTTGTTAAATGATTTTAAATTTATCCAATAAAAGTTAGAGGCTTATAATAAGAAAAGAATTCAATTTTAAGGATAAATAGTCTAACATTTACTAAAAGGTCGATTTACTGCCTTTTGATGGCGAACCCTCTTTAAATCTAGTTTTGGTCAACTTTATATATTCTATTTGAAAAAATAAAATTCTTCTTCATAATCTAGACATCAAAATTTACTTTTGGTAAATTTATGGTATTTTTCTGATAAAATTCATTTTTAAGGGATAGTGGAAAATACTGTATTTTAATTCGAAACTGACTTTTAATCTAATTTATTTATATGGTTAGATAAACTTTTTAATTGGTTTTAATGTGTAATTAGTATATATTTTTTCCATTTAATCCAATGTAGGTCAATGGAAGTAATTTCACTTTGAAATTGGACATAAACAAGTGCTGATCTTTTGATAGTTATTGTTTCTTAAAAAACACACTTTTTGTTTTGAGAGCAGGAATTAATTATAAATTAATTAATGTAACTTATAGGTTTTGAATTTGGTAAAATAGATATCATTTTTTAATTCATAATATCAAATATATCTTAGGCTTAAGTTTTTGGTATTTTTCTGAAAAACTTCAATTTTTGATGAATAGTGAAAACACTATGTAGTAGTTAAAAAGATGTTTTTTTCATTTAAGTGAAATTTTACCGATTCTATGATTTGAATTTAGAAAATCTGACATACATGGTTGTTATTAGTAAGTAAATTTTTTTTCAATAAGATGAAAATAATATTTTGGTAAATAGTAACTTTTGACTTTTATTTACCACAGTTAAAGGTAAATAGAGTAATTCAAGGTAAAAAGAATATTTTAATAATACAAAATTACCTTAACACTTGTCTTATACTTATTGGATGAGTCATGGCCGACCATGGGCATCCTTGGGTCGATTTTGGGACCCCATGGAGCCACTTGGGAGTGATAATAACACTTTAGATTAATTAATTTAAAGTAAAGACAAAAACGAAACAAACAAATATTTTTTAGTTAATTAATTTTTATATGAAATTATATAAGTTATATTTTCTACTAAAAATATTCATGGGAAATATAAAAATATTTCCTACATAATGGTATTTTTTTTATAATTTTTAGACATCAAATTAATAAAATTATTTATGACACAATAATGATGCAGTATTTACCTCATTTATAAATTATTTAAATAAATAAGATTATAAATATTAAAATAAACTTCCAAAACCTGTACAATTCTTAATGTATTAATTTATTTAGACCATGAGTAATCTTATATTCTACTTTAATTTGTTTTGGACCTTTAGAAACTGAAAATCATTATATAATAAAATAATATTTTCGCACTTTCCTAAAGAACCCCTCCCCCCCCTTATAAAAATCCCTCACTTCTAACCTATTCCTCACACCTCTCAAGCCCCTTGGGTCATCCAACCACTACAAAAATAAGCTATAAATATCCCTATATTCTTCCAAGAAGACTTACCATAGGCCTAAGTCACTTCAAGAAGTCCATTTGGTTCAAACCAAAGGGAGTTACCCGAATTAATGGTAATAGTTTCTCTTAAATTCTTTCCTTTTATTTTACTTCTCAAACCTCTAAACTATTTTTATTCCTTTATTTTATAAAAAAAAAATTATCTTAAATATACTAGTATTTTTTTATGATAATTATTCTATCTACACTTACACACACGTCCATCTAATGGGTAAAGAACATGTTGTTTCTGTGGATGGTGAACTGCTGCCTCACGAAACGATGATTGTTCAAATATCTCCCACCGCCTCTCATGGTGGACATTATGATGGAACTATATTTATATATGATATATGATATATGATATATTATGTTTATGTTTTATTTATTCTTATGTATTTTTTTCATTTATAGCATACATTTATGGGTTTCATTATGAGTAAACGCGATAATTTCATTTGAGGAAGTGCGGCTACCGCCCCCTCAAAGTGATGTGACTCATTCATACCATACGTGGGATGTATAAAGGATGTAGTTATAGAAATTATATATGATATTATACTGGAATTATAATATAACTATGTATCATTATGTTTTCATTAAATTAAAATATGAAATAGAAATGAATGTAGCATTCATGAATACATACGGCTTACCGTCTCCATGATCGGTGCATTTCATTCCTTATCTCCAAATGTTATGTATTGTTATTAATACATATATATACTGGATATATATTGTATATATGATATTTAAATAATGAATATAATTCTGTATATAATGGACTCTTGACCACATGGATAATTTGTAATTATAAGGTGTTCATTTTTGTCTCAAGTACCAAATATCGACAAAATGACCATTATTAACTTAAATGATTACATAATGTTTATAACATTGTAAAAAGTGATATAAATGGAATAATAAACATGAAAAAATGTTCTTAATCAAGTATAACTTAATTTTAGTTTATTATTCAGGAAGAACAATGAACAAACAAGTCAAGTCGGACACGAGGTAAGGGGTTTCTTATCTCACTTTTAATTCTATGAGATTTCCATTTGTTCACCACTTATTTATTACATGTGGTGTATTTTTCACTAATATTTGATATATATTATCATGATTATCTTTATATTCATGGTATTATATGATTCATTTGGTGGTTATTATCATTTTGTTATACGCCTCGATTGATTATAACTAGGTAATGGGTTTTTATCTCACTTTTTATTCTCACGAGATTCATTCTATATTTGCCACTATTTCCTTTTATGTGGTCTATGTAATTCCCATTATTGTATTATTTTTATAATATAATTTAATTTATTGGTATTTATGTCTTCATTTTATGATCTTTTTTTCATGGGGTGTATGTTTCGTAAGATACCAAATCGGTAAGGGAACCTTTCACCCTCCTATTTTTAAAAGACTTCTTTTTGTTATGTCTTTTAATTTACATATTATTATGTTGGGATATGTTTTATATATTTTTATTACTTTAAATTTTATGTTCAAGTGATGATATACCCTTTTCTCTCTTATCAAATCATTTTCTAAATTTTAATGTGACGCCATTAAGCTGTCAAATTACCGTAAGGGAACTTCTCCACCCAATTTCAATTCTTTGTGTTAAACTTCTACTTCCTGATTATGTCATGATAAAAATATGTTTGAATGAAATATGATGGTTTTACACTTAATATCCACTTATATTGGGTGTATTATTATTTTTCGTACATAATTATGTCATTGATTTTTCATTAATCTAAGGATACTATCTTTATAAGGGATTTTGTGTTAATTAAAATTCTATTGAGACTTCATTTTTGTTATGAAACAATTCACTCTTATACAGTGTATATACTGTCCTTTCATATATTATATCATGAATCCATTTATTATCATTATATAATAATGTTCTGATTAAGTGTTATTCCTCAATTATTTGTATTCAAGCGTCTCTCATTTTGTTAAAAACTTTTTAACTAAAATATCATTTTAAATGTTTTAAATATTTATTATTCTAAATATTTCTCATTTATCTCCATGTTTTCATAATGTTTTTTGGATTTATTTATATATATATTGTAATTGCAATGTGGAAATTTTATTAGTGAAATGTTTATATTTATAGTATTCTAAGTGTTATGATTTTATAATGGTACTTGGACATTTGACAGATAGTTACCTAATAAATCAAATGATGGGTGGTGCTGTGATAAACCAAAATGGGTGGTTGCATTATAACCTCCAATGCATTGGGTATGGAAGTTGGCAGTATGGATATTCCATTTAGTTATATGTGTTGAAGTTGACCATATGGTTATTCCATTTATGTCCCAAGTTACCTATATATGCTATGTGTGCTTTCTATGGGTTATATGGTAATATTTTTGTAACAAAATGGTAAGAAATGATCTTTTTTAATGTAGAATATTTACTACTTTATAAAGGTGAAAATATTACTTATGATAGGGTATTAATGTTTTACTTGTTTTTTTGAAAAACTAACAGTTTTCCTTCTTTGTGTATACCTTACTGAGATTTTTATGCTCATACAATGTTTTTTTGAAATGTTTTTCACAGGACATAAAGTGGAATAGGGTTATGGATGGGATCAAGGAAAATTCATGCTGTCTAAAACATGGAACTAGACATGACTCTTTTTTTTAAAAGAGTTTTTATTTTATGAAAAAATATGGTAACATAGTAGAAGTGCGTACTTTGTAATTTTTTTGATATGAAATGTAATAGTTATGGCCTAACCCTCCAAATCACTAAAACGTAAAAGATCCTCAATGTGATTTATTCATTTAATTCAAGATTATGTAATGTTTTAAGGCCGGGTCCTTATACAATATGTCTTAGCCCGACAAGATTGCACATGCATTGTGGGCTTACCATTCGATAACCTATACTAGTACAGAGGTAACCCTGTATTCATTGTTATATATGATAGAAGAATTATTTCCCATAGAAGTCTAGTTTCCTTTATTCTTCATTGTATTTTGTGATAAATTATCTAAATACAGGAAGCACCAAAGATGTTTTACTAGCTGGAATGACCCGATGAAAAAATAATACGCTCCTTGCATTATCTCAATATTCAAAAATACCAGATAATATGATACTTCAACAAGGATGTTTAACTTCACTAATTCAAATAAGGATAGCTTGTTTTGTCTCTCAGAACCCTGATGATACTGGGGAATAGTCATACAAATATTAAAACAAAATGAGAATGAAATTATTTTATCCATAAGGTATATCCTACTATAGTATATTTGTTGATTACCATGGATAGTGAGCATACCACTCCCCTACCAATGTGATATTTCTACAGAAATTTTTTATGTCAGGAATAACAGTGGATTCTATTCATATGTTTAAAAACTACATGGAAACCAAAATCATAGAGATTTTATATTAAAATATATAGATAAATACTTGTCATATAATATTAAAATGGATGACCCCATCATCTTAGTAAGAAGACATTAAACTATATGATAGTGTTTTCATCCAATGATGTTAATTTTTATATTTACTATGTGTCCCAAGCATAGAATGCCTTAGGTGATAAGCCTAAGAATCCTTGTGCATCATGAATGGTATATTTCACTTTATATATTTTCCTAAATTCATGGGAAAACTTAATGTTACTTCGTACCCACTTTTCATATTGGGTATCCTAAATACATTCCATATGACATTAAATACATGGTCAAGTTCTGTTCTGAATGACATTACAATTCATATTTATATGTCCCTCACCTGAGAGGTCCACCTTCCTCAATATTGGTCTTACACCGTGCCTATATTCAAAAAATACTTGTGGATTGATCCCTATCCTCTTAGGGTATGTAGAAACACCCAGATCCTATGTTTTGGTCAATCAGAAACATAATTAAAAAAATTACCCCTATGAATGGGTCACACCAGTATAGGAAATTTTACACCTCAGAACTATGTGGGTCTTGATTCTCATCCCAATTAGATATATAGTGATACATGGATCCCTCATTCCAAGATCATCCATTTAATGATTAAATTACTCATTTATTTTATTTTATTCATTTATTTTTACAAAATAACCCCTTTTGATTATTTTTTAATCATATCTATCATTGTTAATGTGGGTTTATTAATTTTGGTAAGGTTCTCACCACATGATTAGGTCACATTCATTCATGTATGAGATAACATGTTCATGGATTCAAGTCCTTATATTGAATTTTTATGATTCATGATGTATCAAGATAAAATATGCATTTGAATAATCCTAACATAAGAGGACCACTATCATTGGTGTTAGCCTCCCACTATAACTCCATTATCGATCTATATGTGGCTGAATTCTCATTATGATGACATACGCAGTAGCATAAATATTCTCTAACATAAAATCTATTATCAAAAAAAATTCCAATCCTTTTTTCTCGCAAAAGATCTAGATTCGTGTTTGAAACCCTCTATTCGATAATATCTGGTTCCAGTCCATATACCATGTTCATATTCCGAGAACATGCTATAAAAAATCACAATTTTTGTGTATCGAATCATTAAACCCCATAATATTTATTTTCTTAGAAGTAATAACAATGTATAAAATAGATGAAAACAATACACCTCTAAATATGGTTTTTCAATCTGAGGGATGTTTATCATGAAGAGACAGACCCTCTTGTCTCTATACACTTTGATAATATATTATTGGAAAATTATTTTTGAACAGGGTCTCTAATTAACCCTTTATTTTCTCATACCATTTATCTCATTCAAATATGAGAATGTTTTTTTTTCTCAGTTTATGAATTTCCTCACAAACATCATGTCAGAAAAATTCTAGGATATGTTTGGCTATTTCCCTCAATACCATGTCATCTATGAAATGATTAATCTTGCATAGATTATTCCAAAAATTCCTAACCTTAATGTATTTAGAGTATATCCCATTGTGTATTATTTCCGTATATATAGATCAATATTGTGTAAGGGACCTCATTTTTAGAACTACATGTGGATTGAATCATATTCTAATGAGATGTGTAGTGATGCCTAGATCTCTCATTCAAGGTTTATCCACAATGAAAAAAATGATATACCACTTTATTTCACCACACAATGACATGATTTGTGTATGGAATTCCAAGAAAGATCTTTCACATTGATAAAATCATGATTGAAACCTAATTAATCTTATACACATTAAAATAAGTTATATATATGGAACGATACCCATATATGAACAATATTGACATAGATGCTTCCTTTAACCTTCGACACATTCTTTTCACAAGACACACATTGTGGTCTCTAAAAAGTGTATCATTGGAAGCCTCCCATGGCTATCGTTAATATGAAAATATAACACTGAATACAAACGTTGTTTTGACTATTCAAAATATGTTTCAAACACCTCTTTGAATAATACCCCTCCAAACATATAATTTTGATCGAAGGAATTTTTACCACTATTAATAATATGAACCTTGCACAAAATATCTTTGTTAGATCTCAAATGAACTTATTTAATCCCCTTGAGAGAGGAGAGGGGAGTGGATATTGGAACCCAAAATCATGACCTAACATTTATTCTCAAAAAATAAAGAATAAATAATGTTGTGAAAACTCACCATGACTAACGATGCACTTTCCCAAGGTATTTACTATCCATGTTCATCTACATTTTATGGAGGAAGGACAACACATTCATACAAAAAGACATGTAATAGATGTGGCAGTAGATAAGACCCATCCTCCATATCATCCTACATCATTATATACCCTAGGGTCAGATTTGGAGAATTGGAAGTAGCTCCCCCACACTGATGCAGATTCCCGTCGAGCCATACCTTACTGATTCAACCTTAGTGGCATCACCATCTACCCACTTCATGGTAGATGTATGTCCTACATTAGAAAAAACCCATACCAAAAAAATAATATAGAGGTAATTAAGGAAAAATGAAATAATAAGGAATACATCACCAATGTCGATGAAATCATCCAATTACCTAGTGGATTAGATAGCCACCCCCTCAGTGACACCCTGAACCATCATATCCTCCACTCACCTTCTAGAGGATATCTGGTTATTTATGTCATAAATTAGCATCTCCTGATCCAATAAATGTGTCCCCACCTTCATAGGGTTAACCCTAAATGGAATGTTAGGGGATGCTCAGACATCTCCAATATATGGAATCTGTATACCAATGCATTGAGATGACCATAGATCCTTAGCTTCATCTTGCTCGTATTACAGAATTAAACTATTTAGGCTATGAGTAACCAGTGGACACATCAGAGAGGTATGAATATAACCTTATGTATCTTGATTTAATTGGTTTTATATGACTATATGTCTTAGTAGATGGTTGGAAAAAAAATTTAATCTCCCCCTAATAGTATAATCTTGACCATCTCATCTCAGCAGGTGTGTTCCATTTAGTTCTATCCTACTATGTAGCCTGCATCCATGATCATTTAAAATTTTCTGAAACATCAACATCATTATCCCTTGGATGATCCTTCCTACCTCGCTTTCCCTAACTAGTAGTTTTTACAAATAAAATTGGTGGATGCTCGCAACTAATTCTCATTGAGGGTACAATGAAATATAAGACTCATCATACAAATAGGTCAACTTAATCGACACACACAGTGGAGGAATCCTAATTACCACATGATTTACCAATAAAAACATGATGACATAGAGTTTTCAGTACACCATTGGGTGTTTCTCTTACCATACATGAATAAGAGTATAAATAGTTGGTTTCTATAGGAACATAAATTGGAGTGAAAATATGTAAGGATAACAGGCTTCACAAAAAGCTTCACCATCAATATGGGATGATATAACACAATCTATGAAATTAGTCATGTATAAAATCTATTTATCATTATATTTCCTATCATTAATAAACATCATAGTATATGGATCTCTATATGAAAGAAAGATTAATTCTCTAAATATATTCATATTCTTTAAAACCTAAATAAACATAAAATATAGGGGTTGGATTCCAAAAACAGAAATATAAAATGGTAAAAAATAACCTCTAGGAACATTTATTTCACATGGAATGACACAAGAATATAATTTTTCCATAATCCACCCCTACAACAACAAAAATATAACTTCAATTATGAAGGGATATCTCCCCATATAAAATTTCAATAATCACTAGTGAATTCTCAATAAGATAGTTTCTTTCAACCATATGTTCTCCCCCTATGCTAACATGGATTCCTTGAAAAATATACCCATCCTCACATTTTCATTTCATTCTTAAACCAACAGGATATAAAAGATTAAATATATTTATACAAAACCACCAATACATGATTGGGCATGCATATCAGATTTGAACGCAAACCATCATTCACTATATTGGCCTTGTTCGAGTATGGGCCAGAATTTATTAGAAATGACTTACTTTTCAATTTTTGGAATTCACATTGGATGATTTCATGTGGGGAAATATCTATTGTAATGTAATAAAATTATCATCAATGTAACATCTCACATTTTTTAACAAGATGTTTTTTGGGTAAATGTAAACTTTTTTTATTTTGGTGAGTGGGACAATTCATTTATAGATCATTGGAATAATTTTTTCAAGATTTTTCTTGACTCAAGTACTTGTTATTATATGGGTTTTAAGTCTTGGAATTTTCCATGGGGTTTTGGGTGATTTTTAGGTGTGGTGGGTCCTGAAAAGACAATTTCAAGAAAGCACAGTTTAAGGTCCACGGTTTGGAAAAGCTGTGCAACCTATGAGGACAAATCAAGTGGCCTACCTATGGCACTTGAAACAGTTTTTCTGTCAATGTGTGTTGGGGAACATGGATATGAAAAACCAATATAGTTTTAAATGTATGTTATTTTCATAGTTTTCAAAAGGTTTGAAAAATTGTGCTCCTCTGTCGTGTTGGTGCAGTTCACAGGAAGAGGGAACCACACAGTTGGAACATAGTTAGACAAACAATTAGGCCAAATTGTGTGGGTAATTAGTGGTTGTGAAATTATAAATTTTCCATCCTAGGATATTTCTACCATTCTTCTCATTTTCTTCATTATCCACTACATGAATAGGGGATATCATTCCTTCCCTTCGTCCTCTTGGATTTGAGGGATCTTTTCCATCTAGACTTCAAATCGATCATCGTTAGTCTTGTAGGAACTGTATTAGCAAGACCATCAATATGATATCTTCTTTTCTTAATTTATCTTTCCACATGGAATTCTAAATCCATGCGGTCTAGTTTATCATAGTTTGAGGTTGTTCAACTAAAAAAATTATTTCTCTCATTTATTATTGAATTAGAGGTTGTTATCAGATTTACATATGCAAAAGAGTACATGATAGGTGGTGCATAGCTTCCATCTTGAATTTTCAGGTGTTCTGGTGGTGTGTTCTATACAGTCCATGGGGGTTATCATAGGTTGAACCAAATTAATTAAATTATTGTCTTTAAATTTTTTAATTTGACCTTGAGAGATGCATATGGTTATGGTCTATCTATACTATATATGGTCAATCCAGCTAAGGGGATTAGATTGTCTTAGGTATTCATGGTCGAGCATATAAATTGAATCGAATTTAATTGTGTATAAATAATTAAATTGTTATATAAGAATATTATGGTAATGGTCAAAGGATTGAGGTGGTTTAACCACCTTGATTGAGGTGAGATAGTTCGCCAGGATGGGAGAGGCCATAAAAAATGGGTGATGTTGATCATAGCTTGGGAGACATGGCTATCATATTGAGACAATGAAGTTATCTGAATGAGGGAATGTCTTAGGTGACATGATGTGGTGTTGTCAATATGAATTAATGGTAATAGTCACTCAGTCATGATGTTCATAATGATTTGGATTTGGTATTATCTGGGTTATTTTCACACATAATTTGTCAGCTGTTGAATCATTAGAGTCTTGTTAACACAAATGGGACTCAAATTGAGGTGGTGCTAACAACTCATGTTGGTGGAGGCCCACATAGACTATTTGTATTTAGTGATGATGTTAAACATAAAATATATTGAGGGTAATCACTGGAGGAATTTATGAGGATAGTGATGGTCCATAAGATCACAATTATGAGATGGTCGATTCAAGCCTGAGGCTCAATGATACGCTTCAGGATGTTACGAAGAGACTTTGGGGGACAGATATCATCATTCCTTGGGACATCATCTAAAAATCCAACAGTGATTATTTATTAGATTTAGGATATTGTTATGCATTAGTATATGGGATTAGTTCTAATGAGGATTTCCCGAGTATAGGTATGAGGGACATGGTACACGACTGATCATGTTTTTTGGATGTTGGTTACATGGTAGATAGAATCAAGGTTTGGTTACTTGTTTGGAGCTAGAACCTGGGGGTTAATCTAAGATTCATTTTTATTAGTGTATGCCTTTGGACTTAGGCCCTAAATACTCACCACTAGATTTATATATATACAAAAAGTATCTGTATGATATATATATATATATAACTTGGGGAACATATTTAGACATATACTTGTGATATAAGAAGCATGTGTTTTCATCTTTGTGGATGTTGAACAAAAATAAATAGATTTATTATTAAATTTTCATGTGTTCCTTTTATTTTTATTCAGTACACATTCATTATCATGTATTTCATCCATTAAAATGGTGGTTTTGTCCTACTAATATTTATTTTCACACCCTATTTGGGCCCCTTGGGATGAGTGTAAAAATTAATCTTTTACAATCATGCAAGTGACTGTTCTTAGGAGCTCAACTAAAGGGTTCTAGTTGGACATTTTACATTGGATGGACGGAAAGGGACCATGGTGGTTGTTGTATCACCTAGAGTTTTATTTTGAGTTCCCTTTTTCTAGCATGATAATATATTTCTATTTACTAATGGTCATTAATGGGAAACCTTTTTTTCCACTTTTATGTATGACATGTTATGAAATGTTGTCTTCAAATCACATGTTTTTGTCTTGTTTACTTATCAATATGTTGTTATGAATTTATTTACGCTTTTTTTGAGTTTTTTGGTTAATATTGATGCTTATAATCTATTATGATCATTGTTCCAATATTATATATATATTGACTAATAATATTATCACCATTTTAGGGTATATTCTCACTAATATAACCACTTTATACCCATGAAGCTAGTTATAAGCCTTTGGAATATAGGTAGGTGTACATAAGGCCTAATGGTAAACCGTCCTAGATAACTATTTAATGTGGAATCCAATTTAGGTCACTAAATGTGGTATTAAAGTAGTTACTAGTTGGAGTTTTTGTTGTATCATAATACATGGATATTAAGAAGGTAACCATGTTTGGAGGTATACCAATTATATTAAAATTTTACATTTCTATTGGTATTATTGTTGAATTTATGGTATATCAGATACTAGGATATAGTTGAAAATGGGTAGAGATCACGGGTTTGGGTACCTATAGTACCATGCATGGGGGTAAAACCATGTTGGAAAGGGTGGGAAATTGATTTTATAATTTTCTCATTTTACAATTGATTTTATTTCCACCTCGAGTAGAAAACTTGGGTTTCAAACGTATATGTTAACATTCTTGTGAAAATATTCATGGTATGGAAAAGGGGGTTTATATATACATCATTATAGACACATAGGCTCATATAAAACATGGTTTCTGGTGATTTTAATTGGAAACATGGATTTTTTAGCGGGGTTAGGATTTTTAATGTTTCAAAAAATATAGATAAACATTTTCTTCCAATGCAGACTCTGTTTAGTATCATTCTACAAAGCTATCCCAGACATGTGGTTTTAGTGAAATCTGTATGGGATTGGCTATACATGATATATATGCTCCTGACACTAGTATGAGTAGGCATGGATGAGGATAGGGGTGATTTTTTCATGGTCTAAAAAAAGATACTAGAATGTTTTTTCTTGTATATATTATTTGGTTTCATTCTATACAACTACCTTGGATTGATATATATGATATGTGATTCCTAACTTCAATGTGGGAAGGTAAGGTTCCATGAGGTTATATTACTTGTGATTCCTTACTCAAACAGGGTAGGAAGGGGACATAAGGCATTATGATACATGATACCTAACATCGATAGAAGATGGTAAGAGGACAGGGGTCCAGATATAATGTTTCATTATGCGGTAGGGGAGTATAAGGGTGGTGAGATTATCATACCTCTTATGGATTTCCCAATCTATGATATTTTATATATACTATTATGGTTGTTCAACCATTTTATTTATATTCAATTGGATTTCACCTAGATGAGATCCATTGGAGAGTTAGGTGGGTGGTTGTGTGGTACTACATGAGCAGGTTAGGGCCCCAAAGGGTTTTGATAAGGACCTAGAGGGTCTGATGGATCAAAAGCCACTGGTAATGAAATATGTATAGGGTTAGGTACATAAAGGACACCTATAGGGTATGGAATATTTTGGGACATGTATTGATGAGCATCTTAGGATGAGTCTGGTATGGGTTATATAGGGAATCAATATGAGATCTCATGAAGATGGACTATGCTCCATAATTAGACTCCTTGTTATATTATTGTGAAGAACTATTTATAATTGATCTTTGTTGTTATTATATTGATACATTTCATGCATAACCACAAGGTATATTTGTTCTCTCAAAACTATCCTCTTATATACATCCTCAATCAAATGATTTTAAACATATGTTTGGTATGATGGGTGATCATATTGCAGTAGTTCTACATTCGGTTCATTCCATAGAAGGAAATTAATGGAAAAATTTAGCATAATTTCTTGTAGAGAATACATATTTTGGAGTAAAAAGGTTTGAATATTGAGCTACTAGATTTATAGATATTCTTTTTCAATGAATTTTTAAAAATGTTGGATATGTATTTCATTGGTGCATCTAAGATTCCAACTGAATGTTAATGGAAGACTGCAATATCAAAATAATTGGTATAGGTGTCATTATAATTTCACCTACAAAGGCTATTCTTCCATACTTCTTATTGTTGTTAGAAGGTTTACACATAATGAGGAAGAATACCATGACCTCAATATAGACATAAAACAATAATTTCAAATACCAATGACCCACTTTAAGGTTAAAGGTGATTCAAATTTCATAATAAAATGGGTCAACAATGATTGCACTATTTGAAAATAAGAGTTGACCCCCTTTAATTGTTATATCATAGGATTGATGGTATAATTTACCTTGGAACCAACACTGAATCACATATCACATTCACAGAATGAACATAAAGGTTATTTGGATAACATGTCTATAGCCATGGAGGATCTAGATTATGATTAAATATTAATCATAATTTTACATCTTAGAATGGTATCACCATTTGTTCAGTGTAGTAAGAAAGTGATCAAAATAGAGAATTCCACCCTTAAACTAAATAATCCTACAAATGGTTGGATAGAACCCATTCTAGACTACCTCAAAAGTAGGAATGTTCCATAGAATAGAGCTTGGTGAGAATAAATATGATGGAAGGAAGTTATATTTTTATTCCACAACATCTGAATCTATTAGAAGTACCTTTATAAATAGGTCATTGATGAAATAATACCCAGATACATTGATGGGGAGGAAATTGTTTCAGTAATTAATGAATTCCATTATTAAACCTATGAATCCCATTATTTGGGAGAAAACATTTCAAACTATATTTATATATTTATAAACATCAATGAAATAGGATTTCATGAAATTCAATGAAAAGTATCAATCTTATAAAATGGTAAACAATTTCATCCACTAACCCCGATGTATTTCAAGGCTCCAAAAAATTTCTTGTAGTTCTCCATTTTTTGAATTAATTTCTTGATTCCATACCCTCTAACCATAAAAAATTAGTTTAAATATATCTATACAACTAAGGAATTATTCTCTAAATGGGTTGATGAAGTACCAATTAAATAATTTCAGGAGATAAGCATCATCAATTTTGGGAAGTACAACATCATCATAATATTTGGTTTCCCTCACATGATATTGGAATAAAATAAAACCAAATTTTGTTCTTTAGAACCAATGAGGATATATCATGAGTATAATATTAAGTCCAACCATTCATCATGCTATCACAAGGTAAAAATGTAAAGATATAGGATTTCAACAAAAAATATCAAATGTACTCTAAAAAATAGTTGACCAAGACAATATGTCCTAGCCCGACAAGATTACACATGCTTTGTGGTACTACCATTCTACAACCCATAACAATACATAGGTAACCTTGTATTCACTGTCAGATATGATAGAAGAATTATTTCCCATTGAGGTCCAGTTTCCTTTACTCTTCGTTGTATTTTGTGATAAATTATCTAAATACAAGTTTTAGCAAATAGGATTCACTACCTAGAATGAATCTATGAGAAAAGTATGTGCTCCTTGCATTATTTGAAGATTCAAAAATACCATATAGCATGATACATCAATAAGGAAGTTTATCTTCGCTAATTCAAATAAGGATAACTTTTTTTGGCTCTCAGAACCTCGATGATAATGGGGAAGAATCATCCAAAAATTAAGAAATGGTAATGAAATCTTTTTATCCATAAGGTATACCATAATGGAGCATATTAGTTGATTACCCTAGATAGTGAGCATAACATGGCCCTAAAAATGTGATATTTTCTAAAGAATGTTTTCATATCATGAATGAAAATGGATTCTAATCATATGTTTAAAACCTACATGGAAACCACAATCCTAGAAATTTTATATTAAACTATATGTTTACATACTTATCACATAAAATTAAAATTGATGACCCCATCATCTTTACAATAATATATTAAACTATATGATATCATATTCGGCACATGATGTTAATTTGTATACTTACCATGTGTCCCAATCAAAGAATTCCCTAGGTGATAAGCCTAGGAATCTTTATGCGTCGAGCATGGGATAGTTCACATGAGAAATTTTCCTGAATTCTTGGGAAACCTTAATAGTACTTCATACCCCCTTTTAATATTGGGTAACCTAAATACATTTCATATTACATTAACTACATGGTCAAGTTCTATTCTGAATGATATTATAATTCCTATTGATATAACCCTCACCTGAGCGGTCCACCTTCCTTAATGTTGGTCTCCCACCATGCCTATATTTAGAAACTATGCGTGGATTTAACCCTATTCTCTTAGGGTATTTAGTGACAACCAAATCCCATATTTTGGTCAATCATAAACATAAATAAAAAACCCCCCTATGAATGGGTTACACCTATGTAGAAAATTTTACATCTTAGAACTATGTGAGTCTTGATTATCATCCCAATGAGATATATAATGATATATGGATCAATCATTCTAGGATCATCCATTAAATGATTAAATTACTAATTTATTTTCTTTTATTCACATATGTTAACTAATGGAATCCCTTCTGATTATTTTTTATCATATTGATCATAGCTCATGTGGGTTTATTAATTTTGGAAAGGTTATCCCCACATGATTGAGACATATTTTTTCATGTCTGAGATATCATGTTCATGGATTCAATTATTTATATTTAATGTTGGAGATTCATGATGTATTAAGATAAAATATGAATTTGAATAACCCTCAGATAAGAGGACCATTATCGTTGGTCTCAGTCTCCCACTGTAACTCTATTCTAGATCTACATGTGGCTTGATTCTCATTATGATGACATACGTAGTGACATAAGTATTCTCTAAATTAAACCCTACCATAAATAAAAAATTACAATCCTTTTATCTCACACATGATCTAGATCCTTATTTGAAACCCTCCAATTGATAATATCTATTTCCGATCCATATACCCCATTCATATTCAAACATCATGGAATCACAAATCCCATTTTTTGTGTACTGAAACATTGATCCCCATAATATTTATTTTCATACCAGCAATAATAGTGTCTAACACTGATGGAATAATTTGTTTTTTCATATTCATAACACCAATCTAATATGGATTTTCATAATATACCTTCAAATATGGCTTTTCAATCAGAGGAATGTTTATCATGAAGAGAGAAACAATCTTGTCTTTATACAATTTGAAAATATTTTAATGGAAACTTCCTTTTGAACATGGTCTCCAATTACCCCATTATTTTCCCATACCATCTCTCTCATTTAAATATGGGAATTTCATTTTATCAATTTAGGACTTCCCTCACAACCCTCATGTCAGGAAAATTCAAGGATATGTTTGTCAATTTCCCTTAATACTATGTCATCAATGAAATGATTAATGTTTCATAGATTCTTATAAAACTTCGTAACCTTAAAATATTTAGTGTAGCTCCCATTGTGTAGTATTTCCTTATATATAGATCAATATTGTGTAAGGGACCTATTTTTTAGAACTAAACATGGATTGAATATTATTCTAAAGATATATGTAGTGATTCATAGATCTCTCATTCAAGGAATATGCACAATGAAAAAAATGATATCCCTCTTTATTTCAACACAGAAGGACCTGATCTGTGTTGAGAATTTCAATGACAAGCTCTCACATTGATAGAATTGTGATTGAAACCAAATTACCCTTATAGTCATTCTAATAAATTCTAAATATGGAATGATCCCCATCTATGAACAATTTCTACCTTGATGCTCCCATTAATATTGGACACATTCTTTTCACAATCCACACATTGTGGTATCTAAAAATTGTATCATCATAAACCTCCCATGGATATTGTTAATATGGAAATATAACACTAAAGTAAAACATTTTTTTTGACTTATGAAAATATGGGGCAAAAACCACTTTGAATAATATGCCTCCAAACATATATTTTCGATCGAAAGAATGTTCACCACTATGAGAAACTGATCTCACTCTCCCTGGTATTTTCAAATTGAATGGAACCTATTTTTCGAACATGGTTTGTGGAATTTCCTTATGTACTTATCCCATATCATTTCCCAAGAAGAGAAAGTCTGTAGATAATGACTCAAAATATAACACCTTATATACGGGAAGTAATGTATCATTCATTGTTCATAATCTATACTGAGGTCGTTATCCCTATAACTCAGTGTAAAGCTATTTATACTAAAAAATCATTTTCATTGGTCCAACAAGAAATTCCTAAAATTTTATATGGAAATATACATAATGATCACTCGACTAAAAAACTAAAAAGGGGGACCTAGTTAAAATTAAAGTTCCAAATCCTTATACATGAACTCTATGTGATTTATGAAAAATTGGGGAATGGTATCTAAAAAATAAGGATCCCTAAAACTTAATAGGTAAAAAACCAGAAAATGTCACCCTAAAGAAAACATTATTAATTCTTGAAAAGTATTCATTATTTCTTACTAATGATTGAATTAAGGATATTATCCAAAAGAGACAAATGTTAATATGATTAATTATATGATTATATCAATAGTTAAACTACAGTAACTATGTCCAAAGACATATGAACAAAATAGAGAACTCTATCATTCCTATCGTCATAATTGCAACACATTTACACAAAAAAAATTCAATCAAATGACTTATATTTAGTGTTATGATATAATTAATATGAGGATAAGAACAAAAAACATATGATTTATAATGAAATCATATTCAGTGAAAGACCATACAACCAAAAGAGCATCAAAAAATTAGAGTCTCTCTATCAGATGTAATAGGTGGAATTCAACATATTAATATATATATTGAAAGGTTAATTGTGCCTTGTTAGTAATCTAGAAAATATATGTCAATAATGTAGAAACCTTGTCCTCATTATGATGAATTTTCTCCCTTTACGAAGAAATATATTCTTTTCCCAGGAACTAGAACCTCGTTAAAGGTTGGTTGAGTTGGATATTCCCTCTCTTGACAACATCCAAATCTCATTGAAGTTGTATCATCTGAATATATTTATCCTAAATTTGGAATTTATAGTCCAATAAATCTTTTCTAGGGTTATTATATTCCTAGAATACGATATCTATTGGTTTGTCAAATTAGACATATTATTCCTCCTCAACATTTCGCGACCTCTTATATTTCCATTAGTTTTGGAAAGTCTCTTTAATAGAATGATAGATTGACCAATATTCAAATCCACCATACCCTAATGTGGTGAAAATTTTCAAAAGTCATTTAAATTTGAAGGTAATGTCTATTATAAGAATATATAAAACCATCCTCCATATGTATCACTATATAAAATAATGTGACTTACTAAAATCATCATGGGATGCTAGGTACATATTAAAACAACTATCAGAAGGGGATATATACCCCATAATCAACTCCCTTATGTAATACACATTTGATTTTCCATCCGGAGTAACATAACCCTTACATTACCCATCAATTGAGTTGATGCCGAGGTATCCCCTTAATGTTTGATCGTTTAATATTATGGGACTAAATTGTGAATGAAATTAGTCATTGACATTGGAATATAATGAAAATAAGGTTAAAATAGGGAAAATGGTAGATAAACTCACTCATTGGATGTACAAACAGTTGGATTGATTCATCATTAACACCCTTAGTGTCAATGGGTTGGTTTAGGATCTATTGATTAGAAACATCCTGTTGAGTTTTCTCAGTACTTGGGATGGAATTCCCTTGAGAATCTCCCATTTTGGGACCCTATACTATTGTTCCATGAGCAATGGGACTGTGATGGACCTCGATGACTTAGTCATGGATCCCCTTGGTGATTTTTTCTACAAAAATGTCTCTCATGTCATGATAATTGATTTAAGGAGTAAAATATTAGTTGGTTAGATGTTTTTGAAAATATAAAAGGCAAAAACAACCATCAATCCAATTCTATATTAAATACAATAAAATATTTTAAGTATCCATGTTAATAAAAATCATTAAAGAGTTCTTCCATTTACACCATTTAATTATTTTATGATTCATGTATCATAGAACCCTAAAAAATATGGATATTAGTTCCACTTGGTTCAGAAACCAAATTGTCTCTTCCATCAGCTCCATTTTCCACCTTCTCAACAGGTATCACACTTTCAAGCACCGTCGAATTAACAACCACACTAACACCTTGATCAAATGGTCCAGGTTCCTTGGAATAACCTTTTGAGACGTTGATAGGACAATAAGTAGTGTTTGTAGGGTCCTTAAGTGTATATATAAGACCTAAAAATTTATAAGGAATAGATTTAATTGATTGGAACATGACACCTTACTAGTTTAATCTGACATTACCAAGATCATCCTCCTTCTCTATATTAATTGGATAAAAGGTGGTATCATTACTTGAAACTTATCCCTTTGAAGTGATGAAACCACTGACAATAATCTGAACATTTCCTAGAATATCTCTGTTAGTAATCAAATTGACTTATTTGAGGTCCTTGAGAGAGGAAAGGGGAGTGTATCTTGAAACCAAAAATCATAACCATATATTTATTCTCAAAAAATCAAGAATAAATAATGTTTTAAAAAATCACCATGACTAATGATGCAATTTCCCAATGTATTTACTGTCCATGGTTCCTCTACATTCGATGGAGTAAAGATAGAACTTTCATACACAAATACAAGTACTAGTGGTGGCAGTTGATAAGACCCACCCTCTATATCCTCATACATCATTATATACCCCAAGGTAAGATTTTGATAATTGGAAGTAGCTCCCCCACCCTAATGTGGGTTCCCTTCGGTCCATACCTTACTTATTACAACTCAGTGGCATCACCATCTACCCTCGACATTGTAGATGTATGTCATACATTAGAAACAAACCCATACAAAAAAATATTAGGGAGGGAATGAAGGAAAAATGAGATAACAAGTAATAAATCACCATTGTCAATGAATTAATCCAATTACCAAGTGGATTATCCAGCCACCCCCACAGTGACACCCTAAACCATCATATCCTCCACTCACAATGTAGCGGGGATATAGTTATTTATGTCATAAAGTATCTTCTCTATATCCAAGAAATGTTTCCCCACCTCAATAGGGTCAACCTGAAAGGGAATTTTAGGGTATTATCAAGCATCCCCAATATATAGAATATGTATCCTAGTGTAAAGAGATGGCCATAGATCCTTGGCGTCATCATGCTGGTCTTCTAGAATTTAACCACCTCAGGCTGTGAGTAATAAATGACTAAATTGGGGAGGTATGAATAAGAACTTATGTCTATTGATCTAATTGGTTTTCCATGATTATATATCATAGTATATGGTTGAAAAAATAACTTGAATCTAACCCTAATAATATAATCTTGATCATCTCAACTCAATAGCTATATTTCATTTAGTTCTAACCTACTATATAGGCCGCATCCATGATCATTTATAATTTTTTGAAGAATCAACATCATTATCCATAGGATGAGCCATCCCACCTCGCTTTCCCCACATATAAGTTTTCACCACTAAAATTGGTGGATTCTAGAATCTAATTCCCATTAATGGTACAATAAAATATAAGTCTGATCATTCCAATAGGTCAACCTAATGGAAACACTTAGTGGAGGAATCCTAATTACACCATGATTTACCTATAAAAACATGAGGACATATAGTTTTCAGCCCACCATTGTGTGTTTCTCTTATCATACATGAATAGGAGTAAATATTTATAGTTTCTATTGTAGTATAAATTGGTGTGAAAATATGTAAGGAGAATATTCTTCAAAAAAAGCGTCACCATCAATATGGGATTATATAAAACATCTATGAAAGTAGTCATGTATGATATCAATTTATTACCAAATTTCCCATCATTAATAAAAATCCTAGTTAGAGGATCCCTATATATATAAATGATTAATTCTCTAAATATATTAATATTATTTAAATATTAACCACACATAAATGATTGGGGTTGGATTCTAGAAACAGAATGATCAAATAGATAAAAATGGCCTCTAAGAAAACTTATTTCACCCAGAATGAAAAAAATAAGTATTCCATAATCCATCCCTACAACACCTAAAATAGAACTTCAATTCTGAAGGGATCCCTCCCCATATAAAATTTCAATAAGCATAGGTTAATTCTCAACAAGATGGTAGCTTTCAGCCATATGTGCTTCCCCTCTACTAACTTGGCTTCCATGAAAAATGTATCGATCCCCAAATTTTCATTTAATTCTCAAAATTCCAAGATATACATGATTAAAAAAATTTCTATAAAACCACCAATACATTATTGAACATGCATGTCAGATTTGAATACATTCCTTCATTAACTATATTGGCCTTGTTCTAATATGGGCCAGAATCTAGTAGGAATGACTTACTTTTCCATTGTTGGAATTCACATTGGATGATTTAATATGGGGAAATCCCCATAGGAATGTAAGAAAATTATCATCAATGAAACATCTTGAGTTTTTTGATGGGATTTGTTTTGGGTAAATATGATTTTTTTTATTTTGGTGAGTGGGAAAATTTATTTCTTGATCATCGTAACACCTTTTCAAGAGTTTCTTTAGCCCAAGGCCTTGTTATTATATGGGTTTTATGTATTAGAATGTTCCATGGGGTTTAATGTGAGTTTTAGGTGTGGTTGGTAATGAAAAAACAATTTTGGGAAAACACAGTCAAGGGATCATGGTTTGGACAAACCGTACAACCTCCAAGGACAAACCGTGAAACCTATGAGGAAAAATCGGGTGTCCAACCTATAAAACATGAAATAGTTTGTCAATATATATTGGTTGGAGAACCTGGCCACAAAAAACCTATATTGTTTTAAATGTATGTTATTTTCACAGTTTTCACATGGTTTGGAAAATTTTACACCTATGTCGGGCAGGTGCAGTTCATAGGAAGAGGGAACCACATGGTTGGAACATAATTACCCAAAAAATGAGGCAAAATTGTGTGGGTAATTAATAGTTTTAAAATTATAAATATTCCATCCTAAGATATTTCTATTCTTCCTCCTATTTTCATACTTATCCACTACATGCATAGATGAGATATTTCTTTCCCTTTTTCCTCTGGGATTTGAGGGATCTTCTTCTTCTAGACATCAAATCGATCGTCGCTAGTCTTGTTAAAAGTATATCAGCAGGGCCATCAATCTGATATCCTATTTTCTTAATTTATCTTTCCACATGGAATAAAAAATCCCTGTAGTCTATTTTATAATTATTTTAGGTTTTTCAACGAAAAAAATTTATTTCTCTCATTTAGTATTGAGTTAGAGGTTATTATTGGATTTTCATATGAAAATAAGTACACAATAGGTTGTGCTTAAATTCCACCAAGAGTTTTTGGGTGTTCTGTTTTTGTGTTCAATAAATTCCATGGGGGTTGTCATAGGTAGACCCAACATAATTAAATTCTTATAATTAAAATTGTTAATTTGACCTTTTTAGATGCATATGGTTATGGTCCATCTCTACTACACATGGAAAATCCAGGCAAGGGTATTGGATTGGATTGGGAAGTCATGGTCGGGTATATAAATTAAAATGAATTTAATTGTCTATAAATATTTTCACGGTTTTATAGGAATATAATGTTAATTTCCAAAGGATTGAGGCAGTTTAACCACCTCAATTTATGTGACATAGTTCTCCAAGATGGGTGAGGGAATAAAAAATGGGTGTTGTTGATCATAGCTTAGGAGACATGGACATAAGATTGAGAAAACAAGGTCATCCGAATGAGGGAATGTCCTAGGTGTCATGATGTGGTGTTGAACATATGAATTAATGGAAATAGTCACTAGGTCCTGATGTTTCTGATGACATGGATTTGATACTATCGGGGTTATTTTGTCAAATCATTTGATGGATAGTGAATCATTAGAGTCATGTGCACACAAATGGGACTCAAATTGAGGTGGTTCTAATAACTCGTGTTGGTGGAAGGAACCATATAATATTTGGATTTAGTGATGATGTTGACCATCGAATATGTTGGGGGTAATAACTAGAGAAATCTATGAGGATAGTGATGGTCCATCAGATCACAATTATGAGATTTTCGGTTTAGGACTGATGTTCATTGATATTCTTGAGGGTGTTAGTATGGGACTTTGAGGGACATATATCATCGTTCCTTTGGACTTCAGCTAAAAAGTTGACAGTGATTATTTATTAGAGGTAGGATATCATTATGCCTTAGTATATGGGATTAGATCGGATTGGTATTTATTGGGTATAGGTATAAGGGACAAGGTACATGATTGGTCATGTTGTTTGGATGTTGGTTACAAGATATATGGAATAAGGTTATGGTGACTTATTTGGAGGTGGAACATGAGGGTTCACCTAGAATTCATTATCATTAGGGTATACCTTTGGATTTATTCCCTGAATAGTCACCACTATAGTTATATATATACAGAAAGTATCTTTATGAAATATATATAATTGGGGGAATGTATTTAGACACATACTGGTGATAAACGAAGTATGTTATTCCTTCATAGTGGATGTTCAGAATAAGGAAATAGATTTATTATTAAAATTTCTTGTGGTTATTTTATTTATATTTAGTACACATTCATTATCATGGATGTAAACAATCAAAACATTCTTTTTGGCCTACTAATATTTATTTTCAAACCCTACATGGGCCCCTTGGGATGAGTGTAGAAATTAATCTTTTATAATTATGAAAGTGACCATTCTTAAGAGATCAACTATATGGGTCTAGTAGGACATTTTACATTGGATGGATGGAAAGGGACCATGTAGGTTGTTACATCAACTAGATTTTTATTTTGAGTTTCTTCTTTCCAAAATTATTATATATTTTTATGTACTGATGTTCATCAATGGGATAATTGTTTCTTCATTTTTATGTATGAAATATTTTGGAATGCTATCTCTAAATCACATGTTTTGGTCTTTTTTACTTATCAAGATGTTTTTCCTACTTTATTAATGCTTCTACTAAGGATGTTGGTTTATATTGATTCTTATAATTGGTTATAGTCATTGTTCTAGTCTTATATATATGTTGACCAATATTGTTATCACCATCTTAGGGAATATTCCCACTACTATAACCACTTTACACCCTCCTTGCTAGTCGGAATCCTTTGGAATACACTTTGGTTCACATAAGGCCCAATGGTCAACCATCCTAGAGAACTATTTAATGTGGAATCCAATTCAGGTCATTAAAAGTGGTATTAATGAAATTACCATTAGGTGTTTTTAGCAACATCACAAGACATGTATATTAAGAATGTAACCATGTATGAAGGGATCCAAATGATAATAAAATTTTACATTTCTGTTGGTATTAATATTCATGTTATGGTAGATCAAATACTATGATATAGTTGAAAATGGGTAGAGATCTCAGGTTTGGGTACCTATAGAATCATGCATAGGGGACCAACCAAGTTTCCAAGGGTGGAAAATTGATTTTATACTTTTATCATTTTACAATTGATTTTTTCCCACCTCGAGTAGAAAACATGGATTTCAAATGTATATGATTTTGAAAGTTTTTATTGTATAGAAAAGTGGATTTACAATGAAGATTTAACAATTAAATTTCAGTGTGAGTAGCCAGGAAATTTTTGGAATCAATGAGACTGGACTCCAATGGGGTTCTTGGCATATGGCTAGATGATGCATCAAAAGGGTTTTTTAAGGTAACCTTCTTAGATAGGTGGAAAAAAGGCACCCTAAAAGATTTGATGTTGGATTGGTGACATGTACAGGATATGGAAGTTGGGATTAAACTACATGTGGATTTAATGTTTGAGAAAGTGGGACCCAGTAGAGGGTTTAGTGGTTGGTTGTTGGTTCAGCTTTGTATGGAGGACAATCCTCATGTAGTTGAGATCTAGGAGATGTTCAAACTTTTGAGCTCTGAGGGTCATAATATCTTGGGACGCCGACTATAGTTATAGGTATGTTGGGGGTATTCCAATGTATTTTTTTTGGATTGGACGATTTTGGTGAACAACGTGCACAAATTTTATTTTTTTAATAACCATATGTTGGTTATAACACGAGCATCGATTTAGTGTAGGTTTTGTATGATGTACACTGGCATCGAGGAATCAAAAGAATTCGGGTTATATATTAGGTATGGGGATCTCAGATGATATGTTCATCTGAAAAGATATAGGATATAAAGGTGAGTAAAATTAATCAAGTGTGAATTTACCACCAAAAGAGGTTCACATATGATGATTCTCCATTGGAGGAATTTTGAGTCCATGGATGGTTTAAGAACCATCAGATATTTGATTTTGGGTCAGGATGTGACCGGGTAGGTAACTCTTACGGTGGGGAGTTACTTGAGGGGATTTGACATCTAACATGATGAACATGGTAGACCAAGTTGGTTTTGAAGAGATGGTATTGTTTAGTAAAATCT
Organism: Viscum album; assembly: GCA_963277665.1. NCBI lineage: Eukaryota > Viridiplantae > Streptophyta > Magnoliopsida > Santalales > Viscaceae > Viscum > Viscum album. Next base: position 1,189,622,282 of record OY728158.1, on the reverse strand, counting down.
CTAAGTAATTTTTGATATCTTAGGGATAAGATATTTTATGGTGGGGTGAATGTAATGTATCAGGTTTTTGAACATGACATTTTATGGGTAAATTCAATATTTTTTAGTTTAGTGACTAGGAAAATTATGTTCATGATAATAGAAACCAAATTCTACGACTTTCCTTGACCAGAGGCCTTTTTACATGGGGTTTATGGATCATAAAAGGGTTTTAATATTTCAAGTGTGTTTCTGGTGTATCGGGGTCTGAAAACTCATTTTTTGGAAAGTAAAGATTGGGGTTCACCATTTTTGGAAAATATTACTATCTATCTGGAAAAACCGTGTTCCCTAGCAACAACAATGGACATGGATTTTTAAAATATGCAGGTTTTGGTGCATTGTCGTGTGACTCCTCTATAGTTTCTAACAGTTGTGATTCACATAGTTTTCACATGGTTTGGAAAAATGTGTTCCTATCCCATACTTGTGTAGTTTATAGGCCAATGGAATTGTATGGTTAGTGAACGATTAGCCATACTATGTTTCTAAACTATGACGTTTATTAAATTATTTGAAATTATGATTTTCACTCCTACCATATTTATATTCATCATATTCATTTCTTCTGTCTCCATTGTATAGAAATGGGAGCTCCTCCATTCCCTTATCCTTCTAGGCTTTGAGGTATATTTGTCTTATGAAATATGAATGAATTGTCATCTGTCTCATTGGAAACATATCAGTAATACCTTCAATTATATATCCTATTTAGTTTGTTGAACATGACACATAATACACTAAATCCATGAAAACTATTTTACCCTATTTTATATTTGTTAAACTAAAACACTTATTTCTATAATTTTTGATTTATTTAGAGGAAGATATCATATATGAATATGTATACGAGTATGGGGTAGGTATTTCTTAGATTTATCCATAATTTGAGGGTGTTTGGGGGGTTATTATATATACCCCTTGGGGGTTTTCCAAGGGAGACCCAAATTAATCAAATTATTATCTATAAAATATTTCACTTGATATTATGAGATAAAAATGGAATGACCTATCTCAAATACACATGATCAAGATGGGTAAGGGGCTTAGACCATCTTAGTTAGTTTAGGCCATAAATTTAAATTGAATATAATTTAATTGTTTAAATTGAACTACTTGGTTCTGTGGGAACGCGTCATGCGTGAACCTTGGTTTGAGGTGGTTCTAACCACCTGGATTGAGGTGATGTAGTTCTTCAATTTGAGTGATCCACGATACACATGGGTGATTTCTATAATAGGTTGTGTGACATGGTCATTGGATTGAGAAGAAAAGGTCATCGAGATAAGGGAATTATAGGGACCCGAGATTAGTATACATGGATATTACATCATTTTAGATGTATATTCAGTACAGTACAAAAATACTTTCCTGAGGAACATAATTGTTTAGTGACTTTGGATACTTCAAAAAAAACATCTATCCGGATGAAATATCTTCAACATATCACATAAAGGTTTCCACCTTTACTACATCTACCTAAAATGATTATTCATAACCTGGGGAAAGGAAAATTAAAAAGGCATGAGCTCAGATGAAAAGTAAGGGAAAAAATGGAGGCATTTAGGAATAAACATGAACATATGGGTATGATGATGTGATCATACTATTCAAAGATCATAACATTCATATCAATGATTATAAACAAGAGATATGGGATACTGCTTGGTAGTTTAGATGACATGAATCATAAAAAAATAAACATCATGATCCATGAAATATTAACTGAGGAATACGTTATAGGATTTGTGGAATACATATAAGAGTATAAAATTTTATGTCAAGGATACTTAATAAGGCATTTATGACATGTTAGTATTGGGATAAAACCCATGTACCTACTTGGGGCTTGATCTAGTAACATGTGTAACCACTTTCTTTTTGGCTTCGGCTACAAACCATGCACCTTCTTGTTTTTAGGATTGGGATACAACCTGTGTTGCCTCTTTAATTTAGGATTGGGATACAACCTATGTACCTTCTTGTATTTTTTCTTGAGCTAAAAATCATGTAACTTATTTCTTTTAGGCTTGGGCTACAACCCATGTACCCTTTTTTTCGGTATTGGGATAGAACTAGTGTACCCTCTTTATTTTAGGCCTGGGATATAACCCACAAAATTTCTTATTTTCAGGCTTGAGGTACATACCATGTACACTTTGAGCTCAAATTATATATACTGTTACCCAATGCATTGGATGGATATATATGTATCACCCAACTCATAATAAAACCATTTATATTTGTGCCACGAGATAACAAAACTTTCATCATATCATATCGCATAATAGGAGATAGTTTTTATAAAAATCAAATAATAACCCATGAAATGAAATGGGTATCATTAACATTTCTTCACATCATAACCTATGAAAGGAGATAGGTTTCATAATCAGTTCATAAAAGCATAATATGTGAAAAGTAGCAGGCTTCAAAATCATAAAACTTGTGGAAGTGAAATAAGTGTCTTAAGAATTATTACATAAAAACAAAAACCACTTCAGAAAGAATTTGAATGGAAACTTTGGATCATTTCCTAGAAGGTAATTATTAATATCAATGAATATTATCATATATGGAATATAACTTGGATGGTTATTTTGAAAACATTTCTTGAGGTAAATGTCCCTTATTCTTCAAAAAAGTCTCTTTAAAACATATAACCTTTTGAAAAACATTTTCGTTAAAACATTATAAATAATGTTTTATTTTTTTTGAAACAATTTTCCTTTAAAATATATTTTGAAAAGAGTTTATTAAAAATTAACCTTTTAAACATGAAAATAAATCTTCAAAGTATTGACAATAGGTAAATCAATACATGTCTTTGAGGAAAAAGGACATTCATTTTTCTCACTAAAAAATAGAGAAATGCTTCATTTAGAAGAGAAAATAATATTAATTTGAAAACATTGGTAAAATAAAAAATTTGAAAAAATTAATTTTAAATATTTTAGGATAATAATGGAATATTCTTTTAACCCTTTTTAGAAAATAGATATTTCCAACCGAAGAGAGGTTAAATTCAAATTTCATTTTTTTTAACTATCTTATATACCAAAGAGTATAAATATGATACCAATACATGAATGTATCATGATTAGACAAAGTATAATAAATTATCTGAATTTTTTTGAGAGATGGATCATACGATTTTATCAATGTATGAATAAACATAAAATATCTCAAAAAGCGGTGAGACTGTCTCAACAAACTTTTATTACTTGGTAACATGGGATCATACTCTACAGGTAAGAAAATGAAATTAAAGTAATATTAAAAAATTATTAAAATAAATAATTTCAGGATATAACATGTTAAATGGAAGTATATACACCTCAAAAAGGAATTTAGGTTCATAAAAAAACATGAGTCTCAAAGAAGGATAATTGAAGGAAAACTATTTTAACGATTTCATAAATTTTAAACCTTAAAACACATGAAAAAAATATTATTAAATGAATATGTGAATACCAATAAATTTAAGTATAATATATATATAATAAAATAATGAAAAATACATACACTATACAAAAGGAAAGAGTGGCGAACATATCATGTATCTCACGCAAATAGAAAGTGAGAAGAAATCCCCTTACCTTGTGTCTAGACTCTCGTCATACTCATTAAAAACACCTATATAATAATTATAAATTTATTATAAATATTTTTAATAACCATATTATTATATCTAATACCATATATTGTTTTATTATGACCCTATATTACCCTCTTGTTAACCATCTTATGTTAAGTTTTCACTAAGGATAATATTCGCTTTGTTTTTTTCATGTGTATTAATTTGCTATATCGTTGGTCCTTATAATTATATCATGATTTCAGAATTTAAAACATGATATAAATATAATTAATATACATTATATTTTTGTTATAATAATCTATATAATATGAAGGTATGAAATGGAATACACAATGGAGACAATAAACTGTACGTAATAATGAGCAATGTTTACATTTTTATTGTCGTATTGATTAAAATAAAGAAAATAAAATATATGTATATTTTTATATAATATCATTAAATTAGTATTATAATGTTATATATATCATATGGTTTCACTAAACCCATCTTTAAAACATTCCATGTAGTGTGTGAATGAATCACATCGCTTTGAGGGGTGATAGTCCACACTTGCTCAAACGAAATTATCGTTTTAACACAAAATGAAAAGTAAACTGTTATGTATTGTAAAAAGAATAAATAATCTTAATGTTATAATAAATATAATATAAAATATATATAATAATATTTTCCATTATAATTTACACCATGAGAGTTAGTAAGGAAAATTGTACAATCATCATTTTGTGAGGAAAAAGTTCACTGTACACATAAACAATATGGTCGTTACCCATTAGATGGAGGTGTACATCAGTGCATGTATAACCCTTAACATAAAAAATAGTAGTATATTTATTATACTGGTGTTTTTATAAAATAATTCAATAAATAAAGTGGATGTGGTGGACATGGGGAAAAAAATTAAGGATCTTGAGAGAAGACATTACCTCTTAATCGGGTAACTCCTTTTGGTTTGTTCCAAAAAGATTAATTGCAATACTTTCTTACAAAAGGGAGGATTAAATTAGTAAAAGAGAGTTGTTGTAAAGTTTATTTTTATGTTATTGGACAAACCTATTTGGGTTTATATGTTTAAATTAGTGGGATATGTGGTGGCCTTTTATAGGGGAATGAGGAGTGACAATATTGTAAATATTTAATGAGAGAATTCCATCCACATTTTTCATATTGCAAGTGGATAAAATAAGGATAAAAAGTTTATAAAAGGGAGTATAGTGTCTAAATATGTCAATAAAATTTGTTTTGGAAAAGTGGGTAGGCCATTTTTTTCCCCTAAGATTAAGATTTAGGCCCTAATTATGCTTTATTTGACTTTGCTGTGATTAATTTTAATCACTTTTACTAAACATTTTGGTCAAAAATTAATTTTATTCTATTAGACTATAAATATTATAATAATTTTAATAGTGTATGTCAGTCTTTCAAAATTAAATACATAGAATGATCAAAATTATGATTAATGATAATCTTGCAGACGGGATAAAATTAAAGGGTTTTAATGTAGAATGAAGTTCAAAAGTTTATTAAGTTTTTATATTAAATTTCAAAGTGAAATTGATTCTAATGAGTTAAATATTATTAATAAATTTATAATGGATCTAATGTGACCTTAAATCAATTTTAAATTATAATTTAACATTAATAATTATTTAAATGAATTGGAAGTTTTTAACTAAAAAGAAGTATTTTTTTACTATTCATAAAAAATGATGTATCTCAAACAAATCCCAAAAATTCAGCATAATACAATTTAAGAATATAAATTAAAAAATGAAGTTTATTTTGAAAAATTAAATTTCTATATGTTTTTAGAATTAATTTTATAATTTTTCCTAAGAAAACATGAAATGTAGTTTTTTTAGAAGAGTATTTTTAAACATATAAGGTATTTACCAAAAAATTATATCTTTCATTATAAATATTTTTTATTTCTATAAACACATTATAAATAATATTTAAAAAGTAGTTATTACTATTCATATTACTATGATTAATTGATATGTTATAATTATCCTATTTAAATAATTATAATTTTAAAATTGATGTTTCATAGAAACATCAATATTGCGTGTAAAGTATGCCAAGTTGGTGTTGTGTGTAACATACGCCATGTCGTGGTTGCATGTAATGTATACCGAGTCTTTTTTACCTGTGAAAGGAATGTTTAACTTAGTGTTTTAATATATATTTATATATGTATATTTATATATATTTCTAGTTTCATGTGAAATGAAAAATATTAAGATTTAAAATAATTTGGAAAAAATATTTCAGAAAATATCGAGGTGTTACATTCTAACCCCCTTAAAATGAATTTCACCTTTAAAATTCATATAGGTTATCAAAGGTATAATACTTAAAAGATTCATTCATAGAAACCCACATCATAAAAAAATGTATACTAAAACATCTTTTAAAGAATGAAAGTTGGAAACACAAGGGTTACCCAAAAAAATATAACTAGTTTTCCACATAGGAGAACATAAGTGGGAAGTTGAAACATGAACATGCAAGAAAAAAATAACATTCGTGTTTTGATGGATAGTGATATAGGACAAGGTTAGGATAATGTTAATTATTAGAAAGCAATAAATCTATGATGAACTAAGGGACCACCTGATTCATTGGAAACAGAGGTACTAGGATATTTTTTTTAAGATACGTTTTCCTAAAGACAATTAATTTTCATTAAAAGATATACATTCATGATTTCAGAAAAACCTTAACATTTGTTTTTTTGACTGACTTAACATATTTCTCTGAAAAGGAAGGTGAATTTTTCATTCCCTAACCACTAAAAAATCATGAGAGCCATGATATAAATTTACATATGTCATAAGTTATCATTAACACCACATTTTTCAGAATAGGTTATCCAATATGATTAAATGTTCATGTGTTAGGATAATAATTTATTCTCACAAACTTTATCTAATGTTTAAATTAATATTTCCATAAATCATTAACCTTATAACCATCCCAATAGATGAAAATTGAAAAAAGTAGAAATAAGATCTTGAAATAATCATAACATTGATAACACATGTGTCATCACATACCAAAAATGTGAATACGTTCATTATATATTATATTGAAAACATGTTCATAATGTGAATTTCCATAAATCCATATTGAAAACATACATGATTCCAAAAGAAAATTCACACTTTATTCCTTAAATAAGCTCATATCTTAAAATAAATTTCAATTGGAAGCTTGGGTTTATCTATGTAAATCTAGAAAATCAACATTATTTTATTAATACAAAGTTCATATAGGGAATGGCAATAAATTCTTATACTCATAATAAGTTCCACTAATGGATCATCAGGATTTTCATAGATATTATTTTTTGAAAATACCATTGGAAATTCCCCAAAATGGAGTTCCCCAATTATCATGGATCACTTCATCCATTGTGATTGCATATTAATTCCCTTTTTCCTTTGTCTTCATTGGTTGTTGGCGCTGATTACCATTATTAATCCTTATATTTTGGCACCTTTTGATTCAATTCACAAACTCCTTTAAATTGAAACAAGATAGTGAGAGAGGATCATTTTGATGATTTTTCTAATTATTAAAATCATTATATAACTTTTTCCTATAACTTTGGCATTCATCTGATTGATTCCCTTACTTTCCACACATAAAAAACTTAATAATCCCATTAAGACAATTCCCACCATGCTTCTTTCCACACATAGAGAATAAAGGAAAAGTCATCTTCTTATCTACATGATTTATTGATTTTCCTTTGAACTCCATATTCATCTTCTTGTAAAAACCATGAGATTGATGCATAACTCAAACCTTTATTTCAACTTTTATTGAACAATACAAAATCTCTTTATAGCTATCAAAGTATCTTATGGATAACACGATTCTAAGACTTGGATTTAAGACACTGAAGAACCTATCACCCTTACTTTCTATTAGGGTAGAAATTATAGAAGTTTACCTTAAAATTCTTGTGAAATTAGACTTGTAAGAACCAACATATTGATGATCCTTTTTTTTCAACTCAAGGAACTACTTTCCCATCATCATATGAAGAACACAATGAAAGTATTTATTTAATAATAAGTTATTTAACTCGTCCCAATATATGAATTTAATTTCATCTTACTTCCTCTTATTCATGATTAGAGTCCGCCACTAATATGATTGACCTTATAACCAATAAATAGCAAGAATTAATTTCTCATGATCTGAACACTGGATAATAGAGGATATATTTTCAGTGGTAGTTATCTAGTGTTAAAAAATAAGTGGATTAGAAGAACCGCTAAAATAAGGAGGATGTTTCCTCATGAAGGACTCAACAAATTTTTTTTCCATCCTTTTATCATTTGGATGTTCATCATGAATCCAATATTGATAAATCTATGTTACCATTGAAATAAGACTTTTCATTCCATATCCCAAAGTATTCATATCCTCAAGATAATTTTTTTTGCATTATCCCTCACAATCCCCATTAACACGGTTCCATCAGGTTCTAACCATTGAATAAATCCGAAAAACGTAGAGTAATAAACAATTATCATAGAGAGGGAGCACATAATCATGAAAATTAATTTATAGGATATGTAAATTATGACCCATTGTTAATTATAATAAACATTATAATTATCCTAGGTTATTCATAGTCATATTATATTCAAATCACTCATAATGGTTAGTGAAGAGTTTGTGAATTTTCAAAGCATATCCCTTGGGAGTGTCAAACCAAGGGTGCATTAAGGCCCATTTTCATGTACCATATTACCCTGAGTTAGGCCTAAAATATCTTGTCAGATTTGTTACTCCTAGGTACATATGTTCCAGAACCACATCCACTTGTAGTATCTAGGTATTTTTGTTTTTCTATAAAACCACTCTCTATATCTTTTACCAAATTTCTAGGACATTTTCATATACACTTTCCTATCCATATACTTATCCTTTGATACATACCATGAAATATTTTTAGAAATAATTTTATAAATCTCACTAAGGTTGTATAATATTATTTTTTAAAGGTTGACTAATCCTTTCATTTGATACCAACAATAGAGACCCAAGTTTAACATACATTGATATTACATACATTTAGATGATTATTCAGTACAATATAAAAATACGTTCCTGAGGACCATAATGGTTTATTTTCTTTGAAAACTTTGAAAACAAAATATTATATCATGGTGAATGATCTTCAACATCTTTTATAATGATATCCACCTTTAATACTTCTACCTAAATCCTTTCTTCATAACCTGTGGAAAGGAATCATAAAAATGGTTGATCTCAAATGCTCAGTAAGGGTAAATAGGGGAGGGATGTTAGAATAAACATGAACATATGGGTATGAGAACCTGATCATAAAATTAGGAGATCATAACCAGCATATCAATGATCGTAAACATGATTTATGCCATAAATCTTGGCAGTTCATAAGACATGAATAAAAAAATAATCATCCTGATCCATGAAATCATAACTAAGGAATAAGACATAGGACTTTTGGAATACATATAATAATATAAACTTTTATGTCTAGGATACCTACCAATACCTTTATAACATGTTAGTCTTTGTCTATGACCCATTCACCTGCTTCAAGATTGGGAAAGTAGCTCGTGTAGCCTATTTCTCTTTGGCTTGGGATATAACCCATGTACCTTCTTGTTTTCGGGATTAGGATACAACCAGTGTACTATATTTCTTTTATAAATGGGATATAACCCATATAACTTCTTATTTCAGGTCCTGATATATAACCCATGAACCCTTTTTCTTTTAGTATTGGGATACAACCCATGTAACTTCTTGTTTTAGAGCTTGGGATATAACCTCTGTACCATCTTTTTTTAGTCTTGGGCTACAAACCATGTAGTTTTATGTTTTTGGGCTTGGTATATGACTCATGGAACCTTTGAGATCATATAAAACTTATCATTACCCAATGCATTATAGGGAGATATAGGTCCCACCAATCTTGTAATAAAATCATTCTAACATGTTCAACAATATAATAGAAATTTAATCATTTCATGACTCATAAAAAGAGATAGGTTTTATAAACATCAAATAAAAACCCCTGAAATGAAATGGATTTCATTAACATGTATTCACATAAAAGCCTATGAAAATAGATAAGTTTCATAATCAATTAATTAAATCATAACCTGTGAAATGAAGAGGGTATCAAAAGCATGAAGCCCTTAGAAGTGAAACATGTGTCTTAAGAATAATTCCATCAAAACATAAACCTCCTAAGAAAGAATGTGAATGGAACATTTGTATCATTTTCTATAATGGAATGAGTAACATCAACAAATGTTATCATAGATGGAAAATAACTTGGAAGGATGTTTTGAAAAAATTTCTTGATGTAAATATCCTTTCTTCTTTAAAAAATATATTTAAAACATAAAACCTTTTGAAAACCATTTTACTTAAAAAAAATATAAAAGAAACATGAAAAAATTTTGAAATTTATTTCCTTGAAAATAGCTTTTAGAAAAAATTTCTAAAAAATCAACCTTTTAAACATTAAAATAAATCATTAAATAATTGACGGTGGGTAAATCTGTACATTTCGTATGAGGTTAAAAGAACATTCATTTTGCACGGTAAAAATGTTAGAAAAATTAATCATTAATAATGAGAGAAGAATATTCCATTTAAAACATTGGTAAATGGAAAAAGGATAAAAATTTCTTTTAAATATTTTATGAGAATAATTGAATATTCTTGCAACCCTTTTCTAAAAACATAGATTTTCGACGGAAGAGAGGATAAAGTTGGGGTTTCTTAAAAACATGTTATTAAAAATAATATGTACCAAACAGTTTAAATATGGTAAAAATACATTAACATATCATGAATAATTAGATTAGAATAAATATCTTGAATTTTCTTGAGATATGGTTCATAATATTTCATTAATTTAATCATAAACATAAATAATCTCAAAAAGTGATGATATTGGGTCAATAAACTCTTATAATGTGGTAACTTGGGATCATACTCTCCAATTAAGAAAAATAAATTAAAGGAATAATAAAATATAATTAAAATAATTATTTTAATGATATAACATGTAAAATTGAAGTATATACGCCTTATAAAAGAATTTAGGTTCATAACAAAACACCAGTCTCAGAGAAGGAAAATTGAAACAAAACAATTTTATCGATTTAGTAACATTTGAAACTTAAAACCCATGAAATAAATATAATAAAATTGATATGTTAATAAAAATAAATTTATGTATAAAATACATATATAACAATCATGAAATATAAATATACCACACACAAAAAAAGAGTGTCGAACATAGCATGTTTCTCACCGAAATAAAAAGTGAGATGAAATACCCTTACCTTATTTCTTGACTCTCATTGTAATTATTCAAAACACTTGTATAATAAGTATAAATTTATTCTAAATATTTTAAATAACCATATTCTTATATATAATACCATACATGTTTTTATTATGTCCTTATATTACCCGCTTGTCCATCATTATATGTTAAGGTTTCACATTGGATAATATTCAATTTGTGCTTCACATGTGTCTTAATTTGTCATATCATTGGTCCTTATAATTATATCAAGATTAAAGAATGTAAAAAATGATATAAATATAATTAATATACTTTATATTTTTATTATAACAATCTATATAATAAATAAGTACAAAATGGAATACACTATTTATTGAGACGGTAAACCATACATATGTAAGCATGTTATTTCCATTTTTATAATCATATTGAAAGAAATAAAAAAATGAAATATATGTATATATGTGTATAATATAAATAAATTATAATTATAATGTTATATATATAATATAATTTCACTAAAACCATCCTTAATACATTCTATGTAGTGTGTGAATGAATCATATCGCTTTGAGGGGGCAGTAGTCCACACTTCCTCAAATGAAATTATCATTTAAACACAAAATGAAAAGTAAAGAGATATATTTTATAAAAGGATTAAATAAAATTAAATAAATAATAGATAAAATATATAATATATATAATCCAATTTTCCATCACAATGTCCACTATGAAAGGTTTTTAGAAAAATGTAACAATCATCATTTTGCGAGGCGAAATTTCACCATACACATAAGCAATATGTTCGTTACCCATTATATGGAGGTGTGCGTAAGTGTAGGTAGAACACATAAAATAAAAAAATCCTAGTATATTTATGATAATTATTTTAATAATATAATGGAATAAAAAATGTGGAGTTTGTGGAGAAGGAAAATAAATGAATGGAGCTTGAGAGAAGGTGTTACCTCTTAATTGGGTAAATCCATTTGGTTTGTGCCAAAAGGCTTCCTTGGAAGAAATTAAGTCCAAATGGAGAATTAAATTATGAAGGTAAGGATTTTTATAAGTTTATTGGTAAGTTCTTTTATGATCCTAAGTGGTTCGAGAGGTGTGAAGAAGATGTAGATGTAGTGGCGTTTTATAGTGAAGGAGGAGTGACACTCTTGTAAATATTTGAAGAGAGAATTCCACCCACGTTTTTCATGTTGCATGTGGATAAAATAATGATCCTAAGTATAAATGAGGGAGGATAGGATCTAAATACTCAAATCCAATGGGATTTGGACAAATGGATAGGTCATTTGGCCCCCTAAGATTACGGTTTAATCCATAATTAAGCTTAATTTGACCTTAATCACTATGATTAATTTTAATAACATTTACTAATATTTTTGGTCAAAATTTAAGTTGATATTATTAGAATATAAATATTTTACTGATTAATAATTTTCATGTATGTTTTTTTTAAATTCAATCCGCATAATCAGAATAATTAAGATAAATGTTAATGCCGCAGATGGGGTGAAATTACGGGTTTTTAAAGTAGAAAGAAGTTTAAGAGTTTATTATGTTTTTACATTAAATTTCAAAGTGAAATTGATAATAATGAAATAAATTTTATGAATAGATTTATAATTGATCTAATTTGACCTTAAATTAAATTTAAAATTTATTTTAACATTAATAATTATTTAAATGAAAATGTAGTTTTTAACTAAAATGTTGTATATTTTACAATTCATCAAAAATAAGGTTTGTCAAAAAAATCCCAAAAATTCACCCTAAGATAGTTTCATAATTATAAATTCAAAAATTAATTTTTTTTATAAAATTATTTTTATAGATTTTTCTAAATTTAAATTTCTTATTTCTCATAAAAGGACATTAAATGTATTTTTTTCAACATATAAGGTCTTTACTAAAAATTATATCTTTCATTATCAATATATTTTATTTCTATAAATCCATTATTATAAATATTTGAAAATTATTTATTACTATTCATTTTACTATTTTTAATTTCTAGGTTATAATTATCCCATTTAAATAATTGTAACCGTAAAACGATGCTTCTTGGAAATAACCGTATTTCATGTAACGTATGCCAAGTCGGTGTTGCGTGTAACATACGCCAAGTCATGGTTTCATGTAACATACGCTGGGTAAATTTTCAGTTTGAATGGAATGTTTGACTCAGTGTTTTAATATATATATATATATATAACTATTTCCAATTTCTTGTGAAATGAAAAATATAAAAATGTAAATTAATTTGAAAAAATATTTCCCAAAATCTCTTGGTGATACAAGAATGGATAATGTGAGTTTAGGTGGTGTTGATCAATATGATTTGGTGACATGGTCATAGGGGAATAAAGTTCTAGGTAGTGGGGATCAGGTTCTATTTTGGTAGTTTTCTCACACTTTTTGTTGGTCAAATTCTATTGGATTTGTTTTCACACGAATAAGAATTGATCAAGGTGGTGTTGACAACTCAAGTGGGTGGAGTCCCCCCATAGACTCTGTGTCTTAGGTGTTGTTTTGACCATCAGATATTTTGGTGGTTCTATCCATAGAATAACATGTCTATGGAGATGGACCATAAAATGATGTTGACGAGACCATGGTTTGGGGACTAAGGGTCACCAATATACTTGAGTGTCTTAGTATAGGAATTGTAAGGATGGATATTATCATGACTGGGGGAAAGTGTTCGGGTGCCAATGATGATTATTTATTAGAGCATAGATATATTTGTTCCTAATAAGTTGGGCTTCGAGCTGATTAGGATTTTTTGAGTATAGGTCTGAGGGACCATGTACTTGATTGGATTTTCTGTTTGGAAACTAGTAACATGATAGTAAGTATGAGGTTAATGTGACTTGATTGAAGATGTAACCTGAGGGTTAACATGGGATTCATATTCATCACTGGATGCATTGGAATTTATTCTATGGATCCTCACCATTGAATTTATATATATACATATAATATATGTATTCTAAATATATAACTTGGGTCATGTATTTCAAGATATACCAGTGATGGCCGAAGTAGGTGATAAATTGTGGTGGCTAAGCATAAGGGAAGTGTGTTATTATTTAATGTTCATGGGAAAAATTAATTTATATTTAATACACCTAAATTATCATGGATGTAAGATACACAAACTTTGGTGGTGTCCTACAATGATTTATTCTCACACAATTCATGGTATCCTTAGGACATGTGTAGAGGTTATGATTTTTATCAGGTAAGGGACAATGTTTAGGAGCTAGACCTTAGGGCTCAATCTGGACCTTTTTCATGGGATGAATGTCATGGGGTCTTGAATTTTCCTACACTAGATAAGGTTTTATTTTGAGTTTATTTTTTATAATTATTATATAAATTTATGTACATATGGTTGGCCATGGGAGACCATATTTTCTACCAATATGTATGATTTTTTATGGCATATTGTCTTCTAATGGAATGTTTTTGGATTGTTTATTTATAATTTTATTATTGCTACTTTATTTAATATTCCACTATGTTTTTTGGTTTATATGGATCCTTCCATTCTGTTATTTTCATTATCTCACTATTATATATATAGAACATTATTATTACAAGCACCTGATGGTATAGTCTCCCAAATATCACCTCTTCACACCATTGCTGCTAGTTAGAAGTCTCTGATGTACGTGGACACACAACTAGGGAACATAAATTAATTAGCACAGAGAACTCTTTAAAGCATGATCCCAGTAAAGGACCTACAATATATGCTTCAGAGAGAAAATAACATATTAGGTTAAGGTCTTTATTCATGAAATCCATGTATTTCTTTTAAATCTCATGGACCAAAATAGGAAACCTTTAAATATCATCCCATGATGCTTTTGTAATGATAAGATTAATGTAAATATCTCTTATAATTTGATATCCATTTATATTGAAAACATACCATAATAAAATACCAACTTCCCTATGTTTCAAATGCATGTTTTTGGTTTATAGACTACATCATCTTAATAAATCATAGATGACAATGTGATTCTTGTATACATATATATATCGGTGACCAAGACAACCTCATAAAAATCAAACACCTTCTTCTATACCTAAAATTTTGAACATCTCTATTGCATCCACTAAACCACATACACTCTGGTTTGACAGATCCTCCAGAGAGGAGGACCCATTCTTGAATCCAACCATTTGATTGGTCTCTCTTGAAAGCACAAATGATAGAAGAGTAGCAGTTTGTTTTGGAATCAAGATCATGGGGATTAAAATATGGAGCATAGATAATATGATTCATGGAATATTAGGATCTTACTATACCCTCATTGATATATTTTCCACAACTTGAGATGTTATTTTTGGTAAAATTTGTGTACGTTCAGGACCAAGAATGTGGAAAATAATTATTTATCTTTAGGTTGAGTATGAAATTTTGGCGTCTATGGTAGAAAAGAGTTTTATGATCACTCTCAGGGTATTTGTGATGACATTTCCTCACATTACTCATAAAATATATGAGATTAGTGTCACATACCTGGTAATAATCTAGCATGATAACACCTGTCATATTCTTTATGCATGCATCAACATGTTCATCAGAGAATCTATCTTTTTGAGTAGTGATCAGAAATATTAGCGAAAAAAAATTATTGTGATTATATTAAATGTTTTAGTTTGTAAAATTCTGAAAATTTTCAATGTATTGGAATTGATAAGGTCACTATCATAGGAGGCTTCATGTAGGTTACTCACCCAAGTATGATCTTGGAAATTGCTTTCCCAGGTGGCTGGGTCACATAAGTAAAGGAATTCCATGTGTACACATATAGAGATTTAGTGGATGGTCTATGTAGGTGACTATAATGATGAGAGAGTACAGATGGCAGAGCAGTTTGAATGATAGGAAGGACCACATTCAGGTCATGCTATTTATAGATGCGTGGTAACCCTTACAGAAAACCTCCCCAATGCTTCTATTTGACCCACAAGTATGATATAACTCCATGATCACCTAGTGAGATCACCATATGTGTCTCTTATATTCACCAAAATCTATCACGCCACATATTAAGTAATAATTACTAATCATACCAATGAATAAAGGATTCATCAATGTCCATATTTATCTGCCTTATGATCATACCCTCTTATTCAGATTTTATCTAATCATGAGGGGATATTTTGGCGACACTACATTTTTCACATGAATTTTAGAAGTTTCAAAGGAAAATATCTCAAATATTAGAATAATGATAAGTTTTCGAGGGTTCCATTTTTTCTCCCAATATGTATCAAATGAATCCCAACTCACACCTAGCACCATCGAACAGTTCTGATCTACACACCCAGGCATACCGTGCATGTCGTTTTTGCATGGTTCAACCAAAAAAATATACCCAGGGAAAAAAATGGTAATAACTAGCATGATATACCATCAAAAATAGATCCATTCACCTAGGGTCTGGAAATATCAAATAAATAAGACCTGTGAGCTTCTCATTTGACATTGGTGGAAGATAATAAGAAGCATTGAATCTCTTATTTCCCTAGTAATTTTCCTATGTCCATGAAACCTTCTAGTTAAATATAAAATTCTCAAAAATTAATAGAAATAAATAGATAAGTGGGATTAAAATTCCATTATTTTGTGAAACATAAAGGCCGTACATGAGGATCCACTTCCCCCTAGTCAAAGATCACTATAGAGAAGAGCCCTTACCAAACTTGGGACATCATAGAGACCCTTCATGAAGAACATGAGGATTGTATTAGAGAATTGAGTGAGTTATATCCTAAGTGGTTCATCCAATAGTTATCTTTGTCCATATTCTCCATGGTATCACCTAGTAGAATCCTCATAGCTCACCCAAAAGTCACCTAGTTGAAGAATGAAACATCTTTCCCAAGGATCGACTAGGAAAATCCTCAGCCATCATGCTAGGCATAACTTGGGAAAAGAATAAGCTAGATCACCATTGTATCTTCAAGGACAAGATCCCTCTGATCACTATTTAATTCCACTAATGACATGGACCTCTTTTCCATGGGATACTCATTTAAAGGGGACCAATACAAGACCTCCCACAAAGAATACTGATTTGTATGACCAGAGCACTTGGGTTAACATCATGTCATGTTGCTCATGCATTCTCATGGTGTGGACAAAATCAATTTATCTTACCTAATATATAAGATCCTTATAAATTTGTCAATTGTATATTAATATGATAATAATGACATCAACATTAGAGAGAGTGGTGGATGGCTTCACGGATCGAGCTATGAAATATTTTTTCCATAGCCTCATCCCCATTATCTCAACCAACTATCATTCGGGGTGGGTATTTTAATAGAATCTATCTTAAATTAATCCCCCTTTTTTTCTTGCGTGGTTTCCCTCACTCTTCCATAATGTCACCCTCATCCACCAGCGAATGAAGAACATTTTTCCAATTTTCAGATATTCCACTTCCTATTGTTTCTCACACCAGGCATGACTCATGTGGGAATTGAGTTTATTGGAAATCATGTAACCATCATAATCAAACACCACATGACCGTCCAACTAGATATAAGCACCAAATTCTTATATCACCCCCTTAATGGAGATATTACCTATGAGAGAAACACACAAAATAAATGTATTCTAGATGAATCAACCATTTGGGCATCCACCATATGTGAAATCCCCAACCCTTATGATCTATATGGACTTTCATTCGTATATAAATGAGATATGTAGGAATATTCCCTATGGTTCAAACCAAAATCCCAAAAATCACCATAATCTTCTATGGGATATATTCCTAGTAGTGTCATTTCCAACCCAAAGGGTCACATTACTTCATGGTACCTTGAAAAACTTTGACATGAGTCCAACACCATATATTACTAGGAATATTCCACCATTAAATCCTTGTTACATTATGTTAGAATACAAGACCTTAAAATATATGATGTGTCCCTTTAAGTAGGAAAAACTATGTAGTTTTTGATTCCTATCACAAGGATATGTCACAGGCTCCAATCATGGGCCCGATCCTAACATCCAAATAACCTTTATCTTCTTCAATGATGATAAATTCTTGTGTGGTAATCTATGTGTCCAGAAAACATCATCCCAAAACAAAAAACGTTTCTAATATGGACAACTACTGATATATATATGTTTATCCACCAATATAGAAACTCTGATACATAAATATAGTTTTACATTTATGTACAACCTTTTATACTTACTAATTTTATCCCATAAAAACATGTCTATAATTTATTATTATTACATAGAGGTAAAAAGTTCCACATTGAAAATTTAAATGGGATTCATGAATATGTATTTAATCTATAAGAGAGTGTCAGAGTAGGAAATAGTTACCAATTTTTTTGGATGATCCTGAACTCCCATACTCTCTACCAATGTGAGTTATTAAGGTTCATTGGTTAAGTTCTATGATGACCTCCTATAACTCCCTGAAATATTTTGGATTTTTTTTTCAAATTAATTTAATCATTTTGTATTTTTCATTTCACAAAAATATGAATATAGATTTTTTTATATATAAAAAGAACTAAGATTGGCCTACATTATACATAACTCCTAGTTAATCTTTCATAACATAGAACAATTATATTAGCCTGTGGTACACAAAACACTCATTTTGGCTTGTTTTATACAAAATTTTGAGTCCCTTTGATAGATTACATAACAAGGAAGGTCAAGTTTTACCAAATCATAGTATACTATTAATAATTTTATTAAAATATTATTATAGCTACCACATAACTGTTGGAATAGAAGTCAAGAATAAGATTAAATAAATTTTAAAAATATTTTTAATACATGTATATAAAATGATTTTTTTGGTTATAAATTAGTAAAAGTTAATGAAGGACATATTTAAAAATAATGAAATTACTAAGAATACTATTTGTCTATGCACAAACACAATTTTATTTCAATAAATTAATCAATCTAATTTTTATTAATTTTTTAAATAAAATTTATATATTAAATAAATATTTTTTATACTCTTCTAATATATTTTATAAGTAAAAGATAAGAATAAATTCAATTTTATGTATAATAATATGTATTTTTTTAAAAGGTAATTTTACAACCTTTTAATAAAGAACCTATTTTGAATCGGATTTTTAAATATTTTAAAATTTTTATTTGAGAAAATAAAATTATCTTTTGAAATAGGAATATCAAAATTTACTTTTGGTGAATTTTTGTTATTTTTTCTAGGATGTTTCTTTTTTCAAATAATAGGGGAACAAACAGAATGTTAACTCAAAACTACCACATCTAAATTATTTATATAGTTAAATTATGTTTTATTTTGGTTGTCATGTTTAGTTAGATCAACTATAAATCATTAAATCTAATTTTGGTGATTGGAAACAATTTCACACTGAAAGTAGAGATAACAAAATTTCAATCCTTACGACCTTTTAGCTTTAAAAACCCCTATTGTAGTCCTGTCTATGAGGTTAATATTAATTTAATTTCTCCCACACCATTGATTGAAATTTTTAAAAATGGCCTATATATTTGGAATATGAATAATTTATAATTTCAAATAAATTGAATAATTATTTTTTTTAAAAAATATTAGTGAAATTGATTAAAATTTATTACGGTAATTTAGAGAAAAATAAGCTCAACAAAGGACTAAGCTTTAGACACAACTCCCAGAATGACCTAGAATCTTTTAAAAAAGATATTTTATTGTAACACCCCAGGTAAATAAAGAATATTACATCTTTATATTTATCCATACTTGTGAATCAAATATTAATATTACTTGAAAGGGGATGCAATGCTCTATGGCGTACCCAATACGCAACAACGAGTTTCTTGGTAATCTTATGTTGCACTCTAATAATAAAATAATATTATTTTAAATGGAAGTTAACATGTAGCCATTTTATTGGAGGGAATGGATAGAAATAAATAAAATATGATTATATATGTTTTTTTAAATGTTTTTACATTTATCCAAAGGCTTAAAATACGGAAAGAATTCAATTTTAGGCTTTTATACCCTAATTTTCACTAAAGGTTCACTTATCACCTTCTGATGGTGAACTGTCATTAAATATAGTTTTGATCACTCTTATAAATTCTTTTGGACCAAATAAAACTCTTCTTTAGAATTGGGACATCAAATTTTACTTTGTGTAAATTTTTGGTATTTTTCCGATAAAGTTCATTTTTTAGTGAATAGTGTAAAATGTTGTATTTTAATTCAAAACCTCTTTTTAATCTAATTTATTTATATGATTAGATTATCATTTGAATTTTTTTTAAAGTGAAATTAGAAAATATTTTTACCATTAAATTCAATAGTGGTCGTTGGAATTAATTTCACTTTGAAATCGGACTTAAACTAGTGTCAATCTTTTGATACTTATTGTTTCATAAAAACACGCTATTTGCTCTGACAGCAGGAATTAATTATTAAATTAATTAATGTGACTTATATGTTTTGAATTTTGTAAAATAGACTTCATTTTTGAATTCGTAATATCAAATGTAGCTTAGGGTGAATTTTTGGTAATTTTCTGAAAAACTTCAATTTTTGATGAATAGTGAAACCACTAAGTGGTACTTATAAAAACTGATTTTCCGTTTAAATGAAATTTTGCCATCATTGTGTTTTGATTTTCAAAAATCCTACATACATGGTTGTCATTAAGAAGTAAAATGTGGTTCAATGGGATAAAAATAATTTTTTGGTGAATAGTAACTTATTAAGTTTTTAATCGCGATTAGTGGTAATTAGTGTAGTTTAAGGTAAAAATAATGCTTTAATAAAATAAGATGAGCTTGACACATGTCCTAACCCTATTGGTTAGTGTCATGGCCGACCAAGACAACCCATGGGTCGATTTAGGGGACCCCATGGAGCGACTTGGGTGATATAATGACTTTAATGCCTTTTTTTTAAATAAAGGTCAAAATGACACTAACATAAATTGTTTTACTAAAACAATTTTTATAAGGGGTTATACTAATCATATTTTTGATTATAAATATTCATTAGAAAGATAAAAGTATTTTCTACATAATAGTATTTTTATTATAATTTTAAGACTTTAAATAAATTAAATTATTTATGACATCATGATGATGCAGCGATGACTTCATTATTTAGCGATTTAAATAAAATGGAAAGATAATGTAATATCTAAAATCTAAACACGTCCAAAACCTATTGTATGGGAATATTTCAAAGCCTTATAATCTTATCTTCGAAATATATCAATGTGGGACCTTATAAATTCGAAACACTTTTGAAAATAAAATGATAGTTTCATGATTTCCAAAAGTGCCCCTCCTCTCCTCTTATAAAAGGCCCCCACCTCTACCTCATTTCACACACTACTCAAGACATTGGCTCGGTCATCCCCTGCCCATTTACTCTCTCCACATCCCTCTCCTCATCCTATAGGATTCCCTTTGGGCATAATCCTTTCAAAGGAAGCCTTTAGGATCAAATCAAAAGGAGTTACACTTTTAAAGGTAATTCATTCTCTCTTGTTCATTTGTTTTATTTTGTTTCTACAACCCCCTAAACTCTTTTTATTTACTTCTTTTGTGACAAAACCAGTATCTTCAATATACTAGGATGTTGTTATAAGATTTATTCGAGCTACACTCTCACACAACTACATCAAATGGTTAAAGAACATACGGTTTCTGTGGATGGAAAAATTCTGCCTCCCGAAACGATGATTGTTCAATACTCATTTAACACCTTCAAAGGTGGCCATTATGATGTCACTATTTTTATATATTATATATAATATGTTTATTCTTTCCTTAATATTCTGTATTTTTCATTTATGGCATACCATTATTGTTTCCATTATGGGTAAACACGATATCTTCATTTTAGGAAGTGCGGACTACCGCCCCCTGAAAGTGATTTGATTCGTTAATACCATATGTGGGATGTGTAAAGGATAAAGTTAATGATATTATATATGTTATTATACTGGAATTATAATATACTCTTATATCATTATTATTCCATTATATAAAATACGAAATAGAAATGAATGTAGCGTTCATGCGTACGTACGGCTTACCGTCTCCATGAACGGTGCATTTCATTTCTTAACTCTAAATGATTATGTAATATTATAAATACATGTATATACTGGATATATATGATATATATGATATCCAAATCAGTAATTTCATTCTGGATATAAGTAACCTTTTACCACACGAACAACATGTAATTGTAAGAAGTCCACTTTCGACTTAAGAACCAAATATTGACAAAACAAACATTATTAACTTAAATGGTTACATAATGTTTATAACATGGAAATAAGTGATATAAAAGGAATAATTAACTTTAAAAAGGTTCTTAATCAAGTATAAATTAACTCAAGTTTATTATTCAGGAGATTAAAGAACGGTCGGGTCAAGTCGGATACGAGGTAAGGGATCCTACTCCTCTCTTTCTTTTTAAGTACACTCTTTTATGTCATTCCTTCTAAAGCTAATCTTTATTGTGATTGGGATGTTATTTTATATTACTCTTACTGTAATTTTTATGTACATATGATGAGAGAACCTACTCTCTCTCATCAATCCATTTTGGAGGTTTTTGAGTGGCGCCGTTAGGCTGCCAAATTTTCGTAAGAGATCTAACCTCTCTCTTTCTTTTTAAGTACTCTACTTTATGTCACTTATTTTAAGATCCTCTTTGTTATGTTGGGGGATGTTCTTTTATATTCCTATTTCTATAAACTTTAAGTTAATATGATGAGATACCCTATTTGATCTCATCAATCCATTTTTGTAAGTTTTATGTGGCGCCGTTAGGCTGCTGAGTTTTTGTAAGGGATTTTTTTAATCTCACTTTTATTCCTGTGAGATTTATGCTACATTTTCCACAATTTACTTTGAGTGGTGTATGTACTACCCATTATTTTATTCATTGTGTAATATACTTTCTTTTATGAGTATTTACATCAATGTTGTATTGACCTTCTTTCATGAGGTGTATGTTTCGAAAGATACCCATGTTGGTAAGGGAACCTTTCACCCTCCTATTTTTAAAAGACTTCGTTTGTTATGTCTTTTAATTCACATAATATTATGTTGGGATATGTTCTTATATATCCTGATTGATGTAAATTTTATGTCTAAGTGATGAGATCCCCTTTTTATCTCTCATCAGCTCATTTTCTGAATTTTTGAAGTGACGCCGTTAGGCTGTCAAATTTTTGCAAGGGAACTTCTTAGCCCAAATTTGATTCTTTGGGATAAACTTGTACTCCTTGAATATGCTGTTCTATGAATATGTGTGAATAACCTCTGATTGTTTTACACTTAATATCCACTTATATTTTTTGTATTCATTTTTCACACATAATTATGTAATTGATTTATCCTTAAACCAAGGATACCATCTTTGTAAGGGACTTCATCTCAATCTCCTTTCATTGAGGCATAATTCGTTTTATACACAACTTTCTTTTATACGGTGTATAAACCCCTTTGAATTTTACTTTTATACAAAAGGAATCTCTTTCTATGAAGCGTTTTACAAAACGACAAAAAGGAATGTTTCTTTTAACGTATACAACGACCTTTTCCACCGCCGCGAGTATTATTTGACTTTGGCTTCCTCAACAAGCCATAATGTTTTTAAAATAAAATAAATACCATATACTTTTTTTTTGTATTTCGGTATTGAAAATGTCTTTGATAAAGGATTATATTCGGTCAATATATTTAAATGATATATTGTGATTGAAATGTGGAAATGTTATCATTACTTTATGTTGGTTTTATGTGTTATGATTTTATAATGGTACTTGGACATTATGACGAGTGGTGCCGTGAATACCAGGACGGGTGGTTACGTTATAACCTCCAATGCATTGGGTATGGAAGTCGGCCGTATGGATATTCCATTAAGTATGTATGGAAATTGGCCGTATGGCTATTCCATTAAGTGATATGTTTGGGAGTCGACCGTATGGTTATTCCACTTAAGTATGTTTATGTCCCAAGTTACCTTTATATATGTTATGTGTTCTTTATATGGCTTTTATGGTAATCCTTTGGTTACAAAAAGGTAAGTAATGATATTTTATTCAGTGAAGAGTTTTTACTACTTCATAAAGGTGAAAAGTATTACTTTGATAAAGTATACATGGTTTACTTTTTGTTTTGATAAACTAACAATTTTTATTCTTTGTGTATCCCTTACTGAGTTTTTATGCTCATCCCAAGTTTTTGAAATTATTTTCACAGGACTTAGCATGTAATAGGGTCAAGGATGGGATCAAGGGAGAGTCATGCTACCTAAAACATGAAACTAGACATGTTTCTTTTGAAGAGTTTTTATTTTATGGAAATTTAGTAGAAGAGACTACTTTGTAATCTTTTGAGATGTAATAGTTATGTCCTAATTCTCTAAAACTCTAAACCTGAAAAGATCCTCAATGTGAATTATTCATTTAATTCAATTTTAAGTAAGGTTTAAGGCTGGGGCCTTATAGTTGGTATCAAAGGTCGGTTTAGATAACTTTAGAGGTTAGGGTTTTCTTTAAGCATAAGTGACATTACCATAATGGTTAGGATTTCAGACAGAGTCCTAGATTTAGATAAAGAGAATGAGTAAGAATATCTTAGTGTTTATCTTCCTCATTAATACATGATGGTTTTGTTGTTATACTCACACTGACCCTTTTTGGTTTTAGTAAATGGCTGGATCTAGCAGGCACCAAGGTAACAGTGAATGTGAAGGAAACTGTGACAGTTTTCTGAGCGAGAAACTGAATGATATGGGAGCTGTAATGATAAATCTTGTGTTTATCCTCAACCAACTATCTGGAGTTATGATTGACCACCTAAACCTTG
This sequence comes from Viscum album, assembly GCA_963277665.1. NCBI lineage: Eukaryota > Viridiplantae > Streptophyta > Magnoliopsida > Santalales > Viscaceae > Viscum > Viscum album. Next base: position 1,189,597,394 of record OY728158.1, on the reverse strand, counting down.
GTTATTTCTGTAAGGCATCATATATGCGAGAAACAAATCCCTATGGAACTACAGGTAATAATCATAAAGTTAAGTGTGTTCAAAAACCCATGTGTCAAAGATGTGGAAAGAAAAACCTAGGAAAATGTTTCAAAGGGACAGAAATATGCTATAGATGTGGAAATGAAGGTCATAAAGCAAGAACCTGCCATGTAAAAAGGAAGCATCCAGTTGACTCGAGGAAAGGGAAAGAAGTTCTTTCTGAGGGATCAATTGAATGTTTAAAATGTGGTGTGCATGGTCATTATGCAAACACATGTCCCATGAAGAAGTTTTGTGAATGGGATCACCAAGATCATACAAATACTCATTTACCAATACCTAATGCCATTCCGATTGAGGATGAAGAAACCGACAATGACCAATCAAAGGTATGGATTATTTCTTAACTTTTGTTTTCTATTTTGGGATCTTAGGATATGATTCATGATTTTTTTTGTAGGAAGGAGGTATTTCGGAATAAGTTGGAAAGGAATGGTTAATGGATCATGAAGAATGTTGAATGAGTAAGATGTCAACATATAAGGGCTTCAAGAGTTATGGTGAAATTCATAAGAGTATTAAGTGTCTTTTGATGATGGGGCACATTAGAAAACTTTTTATAGTATGTGTAACACTGATGTTTAATATATGAAAATTTTATTCAAGGAATAGTTATCTTCTCTTTTGTAGACATAGTTATAAAAAACCATTTGGGTTTATAAGATCCTTACTTTTGAGGTAATTATGGGTTACTATATGTTATGATTGAAGTGAAAGGAATGAGATAAAATTGAGGTTAAATTATGTTATGGTTGTTTTTGATGATTTTATCCCTTTTTGGGGAATGATTTAAGAATTATATAGTTTTGGAAAATGGACAACACGCAGACCGTGTGACAACCCGTCACGTCGGACAAAGCCGCGGGAATCGAACCCACAACCAAAGTGCGATTGGTATTTATCGCCTACCACTGGACTACGTGAAGTACCTGGTTAGTTTGACTGATTCTTTTTAGTTATATGATTTTATGAATTAATATTAAGTTGATTTTGGGTTATTTATGAAAATGATTAACCTATCATGGAGGATATGTGATTAGGTTAATTACTTTTCAATACGAGACTTTAGGAGCAACTGATGTTTTTTGGAGATAAATATTACGATTTAACTTGGAAGACTATGTGACTAAATCCTTCAAATGTTTGGGTTTCAATCTTAGATTGGTTTACTTTGAGTAATTTTATGGACAAATTGTTTATCGGATGGTCCTCGTTGAACTTTGGGTTTTGTTGGACAAATTTTGGAGATTATGAATAGATTTTCTTTCTAATGGGTTATCCTTTTCTGGGTTATCTGATCTTGTACTAATATTTTGGGTTTTGGTTTTGGTTAAATTCTAAAGACATGGGAAGTATATAGTTATTTTTTTTGGGTTAGGTAATTCTCTAGAAGTTGATTATAGTACTCTTAATGTGAACAAGTCTCCCTAAATACTCGTCTTTTGGAAAAAAATATGAGTTTGTGTAAGGAATCTAATAAAAGTTGAAAGTCAACATGATAAGTGATTATGTTTCCTTATGAATAAATTCCTCAATAAAAAGTAACTTAAAACAAAAATGTTGTCTTTTAACTTTTCCTACTGGGGGATCAAATACCGTTTAACCCATCACAAGTTTGTGATTTTCTCATGGTTAACTTTCTCCTAAACATGTTTTCTATCACTCTCCATCAGAACATGACCCAATGTTTTCTCCTCCATGTCCATGTTTTCATACTTGGAATCCAAGTATGGGTTAACTCTGGTGACCTTTGTACTTATCTTTCTTTATTTTAAAGTGATTGTTTTACCGACTCTTCTTCTGATGTGGGACTTTCAAGGATGTTTCCAAGCCCAATTTTAAAATTGCGAGGACGCAATTTCCAAAAGGGGGGAAGGATGTAACACCCCAGGTAAATAAAGAATATGACATCTTTATATTTATCCATACTTGTGAATCAAATATTAATATTACTTTAAAGGGGATGCAATGCTCGATGACGTACCCAATACGCAACAACGAGTTTCTTGGGAATCTTATGTTGCACTCTAATAATAAAATAATATTATTTTAAATGGCACTTAACATGTAGCCGTTTTATTGGCGGTAATGGATAGAAATAACTAAAATATGATTATATATGTTTTTTAAATGTTTTTACATTTATCCAAAGGCTTAAAATACGGAAAGAATTCAATTTTAGGCTTTTATACCCTAATTTTCACTAAAGGTTCACTTATTGCCTTCTGATGGCGAACTGTCATTAAATATAGTTTTGATCACTCTTATACATTATTTTGGGCCAAATAAAACTCTTCTTTAGAATCGGGACATCAAATTTTACTTTGTGTAAATTTTTAGTATTTTTCCGATAAAGTTCATTTTTTAATGAATAGTGTAAAATGTTGTATTTTAATTCAAAACCTCTTTTTAATCTAATTTATTTATATTATTAGATTATCATTTGAATTGTTTTTAAAGTTAAATTAGAAAATATTTTTACCATTAAATCCAATAGTGGTCGTTGGAATTAATTTCACTTTGAAATCGGACTTAAACTAGTGTCAACCTTTTGATACTTATTGTTTCATAAAAACACGCTATTTGCTCTGACAGCGGGAATTAATTATTAAATTAATTAATGTGACTTATATGTTTTGAATTTTTTAAAATAGACTTCATTTTTGAATTCGTAATATCAAATGTAGCTTAGGGTGAATTTTTGGTAATTTTCTGAAAAACTTCAATTTTTGATGAATAGTGAAACCACTAAGTGGTACTTATAAAAACTGATTTTCCGTTTAAATGAAATTTTGCCATCATTGTGTTTTGATTTTCAAAAATCCGACATACATGGTTGTCATTAAGAAGTAAAATGTGGTTCAATGGGATAAAAATAATTTTTTGGTGAATAGTAACTTATTAAGTTTTTAATCGCGATTAGTGGTAATTAGTGTAGTTTAAGGTAAAAATAATGCTTTAATAAAATGAGATGAGCTTGACACATGTCCTAACCCGATTGGTTGTGTCATGGCCGACCAATACAACCCATGGGTCGATTTAGGGGACCCCATGGAGCCGCTTGGGTGAGATAATGACTTTAATGCCGTTTTTTTAAATAAAGGTCAAAATGACACTAACATAAATTTTTTCACTAAAACAATTTTTAGAAGGGGTTATACTAATCATATTTTTGATTATAAATATTCATTAAAAATATAAAAGGATTTTCTACATCATAGTATTTTTTTTATAATTTTTAGACTTTAAATAAATTAAATTATTTATGACATCATGATGATGCATCGATGACTTCATTATTTAGAGATTAAAATAAAATGGAAAGATAATGTAATATCTAAAACCTACACATGTCCAAAAACTATTGTATGGGAATATTTCAAATCCTTATCATCTTATCTTCAAAATATATCAATGTGGGACCTTAGAAATTCGAAACACTTTTGAAAATAAAATGATAGTTTCATGATTTCCAAAAGTGCCCCTCCTCTACTCTTATAAAAGGCCCCCACCTCTACCTCATTTCACACAATACTCAAGCCATTGTCTCTATAAGACCCCAGCCTTAAACCTTACTTAATCTTGTGTTAATACAAGATTACACATTGAGTATCTTTTCAGGTTTAGAGTTTTAGAGAATTAGATCTTGAAACTTGTATTACATTCCACATTTAGACAAAGTGGTTACATAAAAGACAATATTCATTCTTCCCATCAACGGAAATATACTTAAAAATAAAACATGGATTTTTTCCTGACACATCCTTGACTCGATCATCTTATCATGTACCTTTCCCCTGACCTGTGAAAAACATTTCAAAAACATGGGATGAGCATAAAAAGATCAGTAAGGGCTATAAAAATATGGAAAGGAAACATGAGTTCATGTATACATAAGAATGAAACCATACTTTACCCATAAAACAAAGGCACTTTCATACCTCATCAAACCATGAATAAATCCTAGAAATAATAAGACATAAAGGTAACTTTAGGCATTCATAACATTCTTACGTAGGGAGTAACCATCTTGGTTACGTTTGGAATACCCATCACAGTATATTCCCTAAATCTCTTCGGAGAAACCTTAACGTTTCACTCCTTCGTGTTACCCAATGCATTGGAGAGCTATATCGGGCTCACCCGCCCTTAGTTTATCACGGAACCACACGTTTTCATAACAATTCCCAAGAACCTTAACATAAATGTATCACATAAAAGATGCATAAAGGAAACATAACATTTCCACATTTCAATCACAATATAACATTTTAGTATATTGAAATAATGAATCCATTCAAAAAGAAACCATTTCCAAAACCATTTAAAACATTTAATAAAGAGATTTTTGAATCAAAGTGTCCCATACCACCTTGAAGATTAAAATTTTAAACCATTAATATCCATATAAATAAATCCTTAAAACCATTTTGAAAACATGGATATTAATAAGAACAAATAATTAAGACATTTAAAACAATATTTTGGTTAAAGGGGTTTTACCAAAATTAGAGACACTTGAATACAATAATTGAGGAATAAAATTTAGTCAGAACTTTATAATATCATGAGAAAAAATGGATTCATGATATAATACTCTAAAGGACAGTATATACACCATATAAGAGTGAATTGGTGCATAACAACAATGAACCCTCAATAGAAATGTCAAATGTGATGAAATCCCTTATAGAGATGGTATCCTTAAATTAAGGAAAAATAAATCTCAAAAATATGTGTGACAAAAATAAATACACCCAATATAAGTGGATATTAAGTGTAAAACAATAAAAATTCATTCACACATATTCAATGGATGACATATTCAATGACTACATGTGGAACCCAAAGAAATCGAAATTGGGTTAAAAAGTTCCCTTGACAGCCTAACGGCATCACATCAAAATGAGTTGTTGAGAGATAAAAAGTGTATCTCATCACTTGGACATAAAATTTACATCAATAAGGATATATGAGAACATATCCCAACATAACAATATGTAAATTAAAATACCCAACAAAATAAGTCTTTTAAAAAAAGAGGAGGGTGAAAGGTTCCCTTACCGACTTGGGTATCTTTCAAAACATACACCCCATGAAAGAAGGACAATAGATCATTGATGTAAATACTCATAAAAGAAAGTATATTACACAAAGAGTAGAATAATGGGAAGTACATACACCACTCAATGGAATTTGTGGAAAATGTAGCATAAATCTCACGGGAATAAAAGTGAGATGAAAAATCCCATACGAAAATTCGGCAGCCTAACGTCGCCACTCAAAACTTCCAAAATGGATTGATGAGAGGAAATAGGGTCTCTCATCATATGAACATAATAAGTACAGTAGGAGTAATATAAAATATCATCCCAATCATAAGAAATATGAGCTTAAAAGGAATGACATAAAAGAGTGTACTTAAAAAGAAAGAGAGGAGTAGGATCCCTTACCTCGGGTCCGACTTGACTCGATCATTCTTTAATATCATGAATAATAAACTTGAGTTAATTTCTACTTGATTAAGAACCTTTTTCAAGCTTATTATTCCTTTCATATCACTTATTTACATGTTATAAACATTATGTAATCATTAAGTTAATAATGATTGTTTTGTCGATATTTGGTTCTTAAGTCGAAAGTGGACTTCTTACAATTACATGTTGTTCGTGTGGTCAAAGGTTCTTTATATCCAGAATGAAATTCCTGATTTTGATATCATATATATCATATATATCCAGAATATACATGTATTTATAATATTACATAATCATCTAGAGGTAAGAAATGAAATGCACCGTTCATGGAGACGGTAAGCCGTACGTACGCATGAACGCTACTTTCATTTCTTTCTCATATTAATGGAATTAAAATTAAATGAGAGGTATGTATATTTTAATTCCAGAATTATATTAATCATTTAGATGTATCATTAATTATATATATCCATTATATACATGTAATTTTAATAGTACATTACATTTGGGGATAAGAAATGAAATGCACCGTTCATGGAGACGGTAAGTAGTACGTACGCATGAACGCTACTTTCATTTCTATATCATACTTTAATGGAAAGAAATAATAATTATATAGAGGTATATAATAATTCCAGTATAACGTCATTTATAATAACATTAAATCCATCCTTTATACGTCCCACGTATGGCATTAACGAATCACATCACTTTGAGGGGGCGGTAGTCCGCACTTCCTAAAATGAAGATATCGCGTATACCCATAATGGAAGCCATAAAGGTAAGACAAAAATGAAAAATACAGAAGAATAATTAAAAAATAAAAATATTATATATCATATATAAAAATAGTGACATCATAATGGCCACCTTTGTAGGTGTTAAATGAGTATTGAACAATCATCGTTTCGGGAGGCAGAATTTCGCCATCCACGGAAACCGTATGTTCTTTAACCATTTGATGTAGTTGTGTGAGAGTGTAGCTCGAATAAATCTTATAAAAACATCTTAGTATATGTAAGATACTGGTTTTGTTACAAAATAAGTAAATAAAAAGAGTTTAGGGGGTTGGAGAAGCAAAATAAAACAAATGAACATGAGAGAATGAATTACCTTTAAAAGTGTAACTCCTTTTGATTTGAGCCTAAAGGATTCCTTTGAAAGGATTCTGCCAAACGGGAATCCTCTAGGATTAGTATAGGGATGTTGAGAGAGTAAATGGGCAGGGTTTGGCCGATCCAAAGGCTTGAGGAGTGTGTGAAATGAGGTAGAGGTGGGGGCCTTTTATAAGAGGAGAGGAGGGGAACTTTTGTAAAGTAAGGAAATATTACTTTATTTGAAAATGTTTTTCGGTTTTAAAAGGTCCCAAATTGATATAATTCGTGGATAAGGTTATAAAGGTTCGAAATCCACCCATCCAATAAGTTTTGGACATGTGTAGTTCATATATTTTACATTATCTTTCCATTTTATTTTAATCGTTAAATAATGATGTCATCACTGCGTCATTATGATGTCATAAATAATTTAATATATTTAATGTCTAAAAATTATTAAAAAATTACTATGATGTAGGAAATCGTTTTAGCTTTCCAATGAATATTTATAATCAAAAATATGACTTGTATAACCCCACTTAAAAATTGTTTTAGTAAAACATATCATGCTTGTGTCATTTTTACTTTTACATTAAATAAAAAGTTATTTATGTCATTTCCCAACCAAAGTGGCTCCATGGGGTCCCCAAGTTGACCCATGGCTTGTCTTGGTCGGCCATTACACATCCAATGAGGTTAGGACATGTGTCAAGTTCATTTCATATTATTAAAACATTATATTTACCTTAAACTACACTAATTACCTCTAATCGCGATTAAAAACTTAATAAGTTACTATTCACCAAAAAATTATTTTCATCCCATTGAACCACATTTTACATACTAATGACAACCATGTATGTCGGATTTTCAAAATTCAATACACATTAGTGGTAAACTTTCATTTAACTGAAAAATCAGTTTGCTTGATTACCACTTAGTGGTTTCACTATTCATCAAAAATTGGAGTTTTTCAGAAAAATACCAAAACTTCACCCTAAGCTATATTTGATATTCCGAATTCAAAAATGAAGTCCGTTTTACAAAATTCAAAACATATTAGTCACATTAATTAATTTAATAATTAATTCCCGCTGTCAGCGCAAATAGCGTGTTTTTATAAAACAATAAGTATCAAAAGATTGACACTAGTTTAAGTCCGATTTCAAAGTGAAATTAATTCCAACGACCACTATTGGATTTAATGGTAAAAATATTTTCTAATTTCACTTTAAAACCAATTCAAAATATTATCTAATCATATAAATAAATTAGATTAAAAAGAGGTTTTGAATTAAAACCCAACATTTTACACTATTCATTAAAAAATGAACTTTATCAGAAAAATACCAAAAAATTACACAAAGTAAAATTTGATGTCCCGATTATTAATAAGAGTTTTATTTGGTCCAAAAGAATGTATAAGAGTGATCAAAAATATATTTAATGATGGTTCGCCATCAAAAGGCGATAAGTGAACCTTTAGTGAGAACTAGGGCATATACGCCTAAAATTGAATTCTTTCTGTATTCTAAGCCTTTATCTTTTGTTGGATAAATGTAAAAACATTTAAAAACATATATAATCATATTTTAGTTATTTCTATCCAATACCTCCATTACAACGGCTACATATTAACTACCATTTAAAATAATAATATTTTATTATTAGAGTGCAACGTAAGATTTCAATGAAACTCTTTGTTGTGTATCAGGTACGCTATCGAACATAGCAACCCTTTAAAGTAATATTAATACTTTATTCACAAATATGGATAAATATGAAAATTTCTATTCTTTATTTACCTGGGGTGTTACATCCTTCCCCCCTTTTCGGAATTATGTCCTCGCAATTTTAAAATTGGGCTTGGTAACATCCTTGAAAGTCCCACATCGGAAGAAGAGTCGGTAAAACAATAACTTTAAAATAAAGAAATATAAGTACAAAGGTCACCCGAGTTAACCCATACTAGGACTCCATGTAGGAAAACATGGACATGGAGGAGAAAACATAGGGTCATGTTCTGATGGAGAGTGATAGAAAACATGTTTAGGAGAAAGTTAACAATAAGAAAATCACAAACTTGTGATGGGTTAAACGGTGTTGGGTTCCCCAGTAGGAAAAGTTAATAGACAACATTTTTGTTTTAAGTTAATTTTTATTGAGGAATTTATTCATAAGGAAACATAATCACTTATCATGTTGACTTTCAACTTTTACTAGATTCCTTAATCAAACTCATATTTTTTCCAAAAGATGAGTATTTAGGGAGACTTGTTCGCATTAAGAGTACTATAATCAACTTTTAGAAAATCACCTAATCCACAAAAGAGAACTATATACTTCCTATGTATTTAGACTTTAACCAAAACCAAAACCAAAAAGGCTAGTACAAGGTCAGATAATCCAGAAAAGGATAACCCCTTATAAAAAGAAAATCTATTCTTAATCTCTAAAATTTGTCCAACAAAACCCAAAGTTCAACGAGGACCATCCGATAAACAATTTGTCCATAAAATTCTTCAAAGTAAACCAATATAAGATTGAAACACAAATATTTGAAGGATTTAGTCACATAGTCTTCCAAGTTAAATCGTAACATTTATCTCCAAACAACATCAGTTGCTCCTAAAGTCTCGTATTGAAAAGTAATTAACCTAATCACATATCCTCCATGATAGGTTAATAATTTTCATAAATAACCCAAAATAAACTTACTCTTAATTCATAAAATCATATAACTAAAAATAATCAGTCAAACTAACCAGGGACTTCACGTAGTCCAGTTGTAGGTGATAAATACCAGTCGCACTTTGGTTGTGGGTTCGATTCCCGCAGCTTTGTCTGACGCGATGGGTAGTCACATGGTCTACGTGTTGTCCTTTTTCCAAAACTATATAATTCTCAAATAATTCCCCAAAAAGGGATAAAATCATCAAAAATAACCATAACATAATTTAACCTCAATTTTATCTCATGCCTTTCACTTCAATCATAACATATAGTAACCCATAATTACCTCAAAAGTAAGGATCATATAAACCCAAATGGTTCTTTATAACTATGTCCACAAAAGAAAAGATAACTATTACTTGAATAAAATTTTCCTATATTAAACATCAGGGTTACACATAATATAAAAATTCTTCTAATGTAACCCCATCATCAAAAGAGACTTAATACTCTTAAGAATTTCACCATAACTCTTGAATCCCTTATACGTTGACATATTACTCATTCAACATTCTTCATGATCCATTATACATTCCTTTCCAACTTATTCCGAAATACCTCTTTCCTATAAACAAAATCATGAATCATATCCTAAGATTCCAAAATAGGAAAACAGTAGTCATGAAATAGTACATACCTTTGATTGGTCATTGTCTGTTTCTTCATCCTCAATCGGAATGGCATTAGGTATTGGTAAACGAATATTGGTACACTCTTGGTGACCCCATTCACGAAACTTCTTCATAGGACATGTGTTTGCATAATGGCCATGCACACCACATTTAAAACATTCAATTGATCCCTCAGAAAGAACTTCTTTCCCTTTCCTCGAGTCAACTGGATGCTTCCTTTTTCCATGGCAGGTTCTTGCTTTATGACCTTCATTTACACATCTATAGCATATTTCTGTCCCTTTGAAACATTTTCCTATGTGTTTCTTTCCACATATTTGACACATAGGTTTTTGAACACACTTACCTTTATGATTATTACCTGTACTTCCGTAGGGATTTGTTTCTTGCATATATGATGCCTTAGAGAAATCTCTGAGGTTTAGGTGGTCAATCATGACTCCAGATAGTTGGTTGAGGATAATCAAAAGAGTTCTCATTGCAGATCCCATATCATTCAGTTGCTTGCTCAAAAAACTGTCACAGTGTCCTTCACATCCACTGTTACTTTGGTGCCTGCTAGATCCAGCCATTTACTAGAACCAAAAAGGTCAGTGTGAGTATATCAACAAAACCATCATGTACTAATGAGTAAGATAAACACTAAGATATACTTACTCATTCAATTTATCTAAAACTGGGACTCTTTCTGAAATCCTAACCATTATGGTAATTTTCACTTATGCTTAAAGAATACCCTAACCTCTAAAGTTATCTAAACCGACCTCTGATACCAACTATAAGGCCCCAGCCTTAAACCTTACTTAATCTTGTGTTAATACAAGATTACACATTGAGGATCTTTTCAGGTTTAGAGTTTTAGAGAATTAGATCATGAAACTTGTATTACATTCCACATTTAGACAAAGTGGTTACATAAAAGACAATATTCATTCTTCCCATCAACAGAAATATACTTAAAAATAAAACATGGATTCTTTCCTGACACATCCTTGACTCTATCATCTTATCATGTACCTTTCCCCAGACCTGTGAAAAACATTTCAAAAACTTGGGATGAGCATAAAAAGCTCAGTAAGGGCTATAAAAATATGGAAAGGAAACATGAGTTCATGTATACATAAGAATGAAAGCATACTTTACCCATAAAACAAAGGCACTTTCATACCTCATCAAACCATGAATAAATCATAGAAATCATAAGACATAAAGGTAACTTGATGCATTCATAACATTCTTACGTAGGGAGTAACCATCTTGGTTATGTTTGGAATACCCATCACAGTATATTCCCTAAATCTCTTCGGAGAAACCTTGACGTTTCACTCCTTCGTGTTACCCAATGCATTGGAGAGCTATATCGGGCTCACCCGCCCTTAGTTTATCACGGAACCACCCGTTTTCATAACAATGCCCAAGAACCTTAACATAAATGTATCACATAAAAGATGCATAAAGGAAACATAACATTTCCACATTTCAATCACAATATAACATTTTAGTATATTGAAATAATGAATCCATTCAAAAAGAAACCATTTCCAAAACCATTTAAAAAATTTAATAAAGAGATTTTTGAATCAAAGTGTCCCATACCACCTTGAAGCTTAAAATTTTAAACCATTAATATCCATATAAATAAATCCTTAAAACCATTTTGAAAACATGGATATTAATAAGAACAAATAATTAAGACATTTAAAACAATATTTTGGTTAAAGGGGTTTTACCAAAATTAGAGACACTTGAATACAATAATTAAGGAATAACATTTAGTCAGAACTTTATAATATCATGAGAATAAATGGATTCATGATATAATACTCTAAAGGACAGTATATACACCATATAATAGTGAATTGGGGAATAACAACAATGAACCCTCAATAGAAATGTCAAATGTGATGAAATCCCTTATAGAGATGGTATCCTTAAATTAAGGAAAAATCAATCTCAAAAATATGTGTGACAAAAATAAATACACCCAATATAAGTGGATATTAAGTGTAAACCAATAAAAAGTCATTCACACATATTCAATGGATGACATATTCAATGACTACATGTGGAACCCAAAGAAATCGAAATTGGGTTAAAAAGTTCCCTTGACAGCCTAACGACATCACATCAAAATGAGTTGATGAGAGATAAAAAGTGTATCTCATCACTTGGACATAAAATTTACATCAATAAGGATATATGAGAACATATCCCAACATAAAAATATGTAAATTAAAAGACCCAACAAAATAAGTCTTTTAAAAAAAGAGGAGGGTGAAAGGTTCCCTTACCGACTTGGGTATCTTTCAAAACATACACCCCATGAAAGAAGGAAAATAGATCATTGATGTAAATACTCATAAACGAAAGTATATTACACAAAGAGTAGAATAATGGGCAGTACATACACCACTCAATGGAATTTGTGGCAAATGTAGCATAAATCTCACAGGAATAAAAGTGAGATGAAAAATCCCTTACGAAAATTCGGCAGCCTAACGGCGCCACTCAAAACTTCCAAAATGGACTGATGAGAGGAAATAGGGTATCTCATCATATGAACATAATAAGTACAGTAGGAGTAATATAAAAGATCATCCCAATCATAAGAAATATGATCTTAAAAGGAATGACATAAAAGAGTGTACTTAAAAAGAAAGAGAGGAGTAGGATCCCTTACCTCGGGTCCGACTTGACTCGATCGTTCTTTAATCTCATGAATAATAAACTTGAGTTAATTTATACTTGATTAAGAACCTTTTTCAAGCTTATTATTCCTTTCATATCACTTATTTACATGTTATAAACATTATGTAATCATTATGTTAATAATGATTGTTTTGTCGATATTTGGTTCTTAAGTCGAAAGTGGACTTCTTACAATTACATGTTGTTCGTGTGGTCAAAGGTTCCTTATATCCAGAATGAAATTCCTGATTTTTATATCATATATATCATATATATCCAGAATATACATGTATTTATAATATTACATAATCATCTATAGGTAAGAAATGAAATGCACCGTTCATGGAGACGGTAAGCCGTACGTACGCATGAACGCTACTTTCATTTCTTTCTCATATTAATGGAATTAAAATTAAATGAGAGGTATGTATATTTTAATTCCAGAATTATATTCATCATTTATATGTATCATTAATTATATATATCCATTATATACATGTACTTTTAATAGTACATTACATTTGGGGATAAGAAATGAAATGCACCGTTCATGGAGACGGTAAGCAGTACGTACGCATGAACGCTACTTTCTTTTCTATATCATACTTTAATGGAAAGAAATAATAATTATATATAGGTATATAATAATTCCAGTATAACGTCATTTATAATAACATTAAATCCGTCCTTTATATGTCCCACGTATGGCATTAACGAATCACATCACTTTGAGGGGGCGGTAGTCCGCACTTCCTAAAATGAAGATATCGCGTATACCCATAATGGAAGCCATAAAGGTAAGACAAAAATGAAAAATACAGAAGCATAATTAAAACATAAACATATTATATATCATATATAAAAATAGTGACATCATAATGGCCACCTTTGTAGGTGTTAAATGAGTATTGAACAATCATCGTTTCGGGAGGCAGAATTTCGCCATCCACGGAAACCGTATGTTCTTTAACCATTTGATGTAGTTGTGTGAGAGTGTAGCTCGAATAAATCTTATAACAACATCCTAGTATATGTAAGATACTGGTGTTGTTACAAAATAAGTAAATAAAAAGAGTTTAGGGGGTTGGAGAAGCAAAATAAAACAAATGAACATGAGAGAATGAATTACCTTTAAAAGTGTAACTCCTTTTGATTTGAGCCTAAAGGCTTCCTTTAAAAGGATTATGCCAAAAGGGAATCCTCTAGGATTAGTATAGGTATGTTGATAGAGTAAATGGGCAGGGGTTGGCCGAGCCAAAGGCTTGAGGAGTGTGTGAAATGAGGTAGAGGTGGGGGCCTTTTATAAGAGGAGAGGAGGGGCACTTTTGTAAAGTAAGGAAATATTACTTTATTTGAAAATGTTTTTCGGTTTTAAAAGGTCCCACATTGATATAATTCGTGGATAAGGTTATAAAGGTTCGAAATCCACCCATACAATAAGTTTTGGACATGTTTAGTTCATAGATTTTACATTATCTTTCCATTTTATTTTAATCGTTAAATAATGATGTCATCACTGCATCATTATGATGTCATAAATAATTTAATATATTTAATGTCTAAAAATTATTAAAAAATTACTATGATGTAGGAAATCCTTTTATCTTTCCAATTAATATTTATAATCAAAAATATGACTTGTATAACCCCACTTAAATGTTTTTTTAGTAAAACATATCATGCTTGTGTCATTTTTTACTTTTACATTAAATAAAAAGTTATTTATGTCATTTCCCAACCAAAGTGGCTCCATGGGGTCCCCAAGTTGACCCATGGCTTGTCTTGGTCGGCCATTACACATCCAATGAGGTTAGGACATGTGTAAAGTTCATTTCATATTATTAAAACATTATATTTACCTTAAACTACACTAATTACCTCTAATCGCGATTAAAAACTTAATAAGTTACTATTCAACAAAAAATTATTTTCATCCCATTGAACCACATTTTAAATACTAATGACAACCATGTATGTCGGATTTTCAAAATTCAATACACATTAGTGGTAAACTTTCATTTAACTGAAAAATCAGTTTGCTTGATTACCACTTAGTGGTTTCACTATTCATCAAAAATTGGAGTTTTTCAGAAAAATACCAAAACTTCACCCTAAGCTATATTTGATATTCCGAATTCAAAAATGAAGTCCGTTTTACAAAATTCAAAACATATTAGTCACATTAATTAATTTAATAATTAATTCCCGCTGTCAGCGCAAATAGCATGTTTTTATAAAACAATAAGTATCAAAAGATTCACACTAGTTTAAGTCCGATTTCAAAGTGAAATTAATTCCAACGAACACTATTGGATTTAATGGTAAAAATATTTTCTAATTTCACTTTAAAACCAATTCAAAATATTATCTAATCATATAAATAAATTATATTAAAAAGAGGTTTTGAATTAGAACCCGACATTTTACACTATTCATTAAAAAATGAACTTTATCGGAAAAATACCAAAAAATTACACAAAGTAAAATTTGATGTCCCGATTATTAAAAAGAGTTTTATTTGGTCCAAAAGAATGTATAAGAGTGATCAAAACTATATTTAATGACGGTTCGCCATCAAAAGGCGATAAGTGAACCTTTAGTGAGAACTAGGGCATATACGCCTAAAATTGAATTCTTTCTGTATTCTAAGCCTTTATCTTTTATTAGATAAATGTAAAAACATTTAAAAACATATATAATAATATTTTAGTTATTTCTATCCATTACCTCCATTACAACGGCTACATGTTAACTACCATTTAAAATAATAATATTTTATTATTAGAGTGCAACATAAGATTTCAATGAAACTCTTTGTTGTGTATCGGGTACGCTATCGAACATAGAAACCCTTTAAAGTAATATTAATACTTTATTCACAAATATGGATAAATATGAAAATGTCTATTCTTTATTTACCTGGGGTGTTACAGTCTCGGCCATCCCCTGCCCATTTACTCTCTCCACATCCCTCTCCTCATCCTAGAGGATTCCCTTTGGGCATAATCCTTTCAAAGGAAGCCTTTAGGCTCAAATCAAAAGGAGTTACACTTTTAAAGGTAATTCATTCTCTCTTGTTCATTTGTTTTATTTTGCTTCTCCAACCCCCTAAACTCTTTTTATTTACTTCTTTTGTAACAATACCAGTATCTTCAATATACTAGGATGTTGTTATAAGATTTATTAGAGCTACACTCTTACAAAACTACATTAAATCGTTAAAGAACATACGGTTTCTGTGGATGGCGAAATTCTGCCTCCCGAAACGATGATTGTTCAATACTCATTTAACACCTTCAAAGGTGGCCATTATGATGTAAATATTTTTATATATGATATATAATATGTTTATTCTTTCCTTAATATTCTGTATTTTTCATTTATGGCATACCATTATTGTTTCCATTATGGGTAAACACGATATCTTCATTTTAGGAAGTGCGGACTACCGCCCCCTGAAAGTGATTTGATTCGTTAATACCATATATGGGATGTGTAAAGGATAAAGTTAATGATATTATATATGTTATTATACTGTAATTATAATATACTCTTATATCACTATGATTCCATTATATAAAATACGAAATAGAAATGAAAGTAGCGTGCATGCGTACGTACGGCTTACCGTCTCCATGAACGGTGCATTTCATTTCTTACCTCTAAATGATTATGTAATATTATAAATACATTTATATACTGGATATATATGATATATATGATATCCAAATCAGGAATGTCATTCTGGATATAAGTAACCTTTGACCACACGAACAACATGTAATTGTAAGAAGTCCACTTTCGACTTAAGAACCAAATATTGACAAAACAAACATTATTAACTTAAATGGTTACATAATGTTTATAACATGGCAATAAGTGATATAAAAGGAATAATGAACTTTAAAAATGTTCTTAATCAAGTATAAATTAACTCAAGTTTATTATTCAGGAGATTAAAGAACGGTCGGGTCAAGTCGGATATGAGGTAAGGGATCCTACTCCTCTCTTTCTTTTTAAGTACACTCTTTTATGTCATTCCTCCTAAATCTCGTCTTTATTGTGATTGGGATGTTTTTTTATATTAATATTACTGTAATTTTTATGTACATATGATGATAGAACCTACTCTCTCTCATCAATCCATTTTGGAGGTTTTTGAGTGGCGCCGTTAGGCTGCCGAATTTTCGTAAGAGATCTAACCTCTCTCTTTCTTTTTAAGTACTCTCCTTTATGTCACTTCTTTTAAGCTCCTCTTTGTCATGTTTGGGGGGTGTTATTTTGTATTCCTATTTATATAAACTTTAAGTGAATATGATGAGATAACCTATTTGATCTCATCAATCCATTTTTGTAAGTTTTATGTGGCGCCGTTAGGCTGCCGAGTTTTCGTAAAGGATTTTTTTAATCTCACTTTTATTCCTATGAGATTTATGCTACATTTGCCACAATTTCATTTGAATGGTGTATGTACTGCCCATTATTTTATTCATTGTGTAATATAATTTCTTTTATGAGTATTTACATCAATGTTTTATTGACCTTCTTTCACGAGGTGTATGTTTCGAAAGATACCCATGTCGGTAAGGGAACCTTTCACCCTCCTCTTTTTAAAAGACTTCGTTTGTTATGTCTTTTAATTCACATAATATTATGTTGGGATATGTTCTTCTATATCCTGATTGATGTAAATTTTATGTCCAAGTGATGAGATCCCCTTTTTATCTCTCATCAACTCATTTTCTGAATTTTTGAAGTGACGCCGTTAGGCTGTCAAATTTTTGCAAGGGAACTTCTTAGCCCAAATTTGATTCTTTGGGATAAACTTGTACTCCTTGAATATGTTGTTCTATGAATATGTGTGAATAACCTCTGATTGTGTTACACTTAATATCCACTTATATTTGGTGTATTCGTTTGTCACACATAATTATGTAATTGATTTATCCTTAAACCAAGGATGCCGTCTTTGTAAGGGACTTCGTCTCAATCTCCTTTCATTGAGGCATAATTCGTTTTATACACAACTTTATTTTATACGGTGTTTAAACCCCTTTTAATTTTACTTTTATACAAAAGGAATCTCTTTCTACGAAGCGTTTTACAAAATGACAAAAAGGAATGTTTCTTTTAACGTATACAACGACCTTTTCCGCCGCCGCGAGTATTATTTGACTTTGGCTTCATCAACAAGCCATAATGTTTTTAAAATAAAATAAATACCATATAATTTTTTTTTGTATTTCGGTATTGAAAATGTCTTTGATAAAGGATTATATTAGGTCAATATATTTAAATGATATATTGTGATTGAAATGTGGAAATGTTATCATTCCTTTATGTTGGTTTTATGTGTTATGATTTTATAATGGTACTTGGACATTATGACGGGTGGTGCCGTGAATACCAGGACGGGTGGTTACGTTATAACCTCCAATGCATTGGGTATGGAAGTCGGCCGTATGGCTATTCCATTAATTATGTATGGAAATTGGCCGTATGGCTATTCCATTAAGTGATATGTTTGGGAGTCAACCGTATGGTTATTCCACTTAAGTATGTTTATGTCCCAAGTTACCTTTATATATGTTATGTGTTCTTTATATGGTTTTTATGGTAATCCTTTGGTTACAAAAAGGTAAGTAATGATATTTTATTCAGTGAAGAGTTTTTACTACTTCATAAAGGTGAAAAGTATTACTTTGATAAAGTATACATGGTTTACTTTTTGTTTTGATAAACTAGTAGTTTTTATTCTTTGTGTATCCCTTACTGAGTTTTTATGCTCATCCCAAGTTTTTGAAATGATTTTCACAGGACTTAGCATGGAATAGGGTCAAGGATGGGATCAAGGGAGAGTCATGATACCTAAAACATGAATCTAGACATGTTTCTTTTTAAGAGTTTTTATTTTATGGAAATTTAGTAGAAGATACTACTTTGTAATCTTTTGAGATGTAATAGTTATTTCCTAATTCTCTAAAACTCTAAACCTGAAAAGATCCTCAATGTGAATTATTCATTTAATTCAATTTTAAGTAGGTTTAAGGCTGGGGCCTTATATTTATATTCATATTTGGACCCTATACACTCATTGATATAATTTGGACCATTATTTTATCCTTGTTACATGGTAAAAATGTGGGTGGAATTGCCTTTTCAAAAATATAGAATAATTCTACTCCTCCTCCACTTTAAAAAGAAACTCATCCCCAATTATTCACACAACCCGAGAACTTTTTCTGGAAAAAAAATATTCTAAAATAGTATACCAAAATAAATACCAAAATCATATAATCCTTATTTTGGGCATAAACTCAACCATGTAATCCCATTGGTGGAAACCAAGAAGAGTTACCAAAAGAAGTGGTAACATATTTCCTCAAGCTCAATTATTTTATTCTTATTCTCCAACCCCTAAAATATTATTATCTCGTTATTATATAATATAATTTTTATCATCAATATATTTATATTTTTTTATTCTAATTTTTTATGTACAATTAAAAATACTTCCATATTACGTGTA
The DNA here is from genome assembly GCA_963277665.1 of Viscum album. NCBI lineage: Eukaryota > Viridiplantae > Streptophyta > Magnoliopsida > Santalales > Viscaceae > Viscum > Viscum album. Next base: position 1,189,578,157 of record OY728158.1, on the reverse strand, counting down.
ACAAACTTACTGTTCTTACGTTTGGCGAACTACCGTCTCATAAAATGATGTTGTTCATTTTTTTTATACTACATTTCATAGGTTGTAATTATGATGGTAACTATATTTTTATATGATATATTTGATATTTATGATGTATTAATTCTTTATTAATTATAAAAAACATACCTTAATTATTTATATTTTTTGTAAATATGATAACTTCGTCTGTGGACGTGTGGACTACCGCCTCCTCAACACGTTGTAATTCATTTAATCATTACATGGAATGTATTAAGGATGATTTTAGTAAAATTATTGATATATAACAAATAATTATTATACTATAATGATATTATATATATATATATATTCATATATTTCATTTACTTTCATTATTTTATTATGAAAATAAGATAGAAATATTGGTCTTGTGTATGTTTGAGCTACCGCCTCCATGAATGATGTATTATAGTTCATAATTATATCGCATAGAGATTATTATAAATATTTATATACAGAATATATATTTTATTTATATAATTTTTTATATTTTTTAAATAATAAAATCATGATCTATGATAGTGTATCCAGAAAAACAAGTCAAAACATATATGAAAAATGACACAAAATTTACCCGAAACATATCATTATCATGGAATTGTTAATAATGGGTAATATGAATCCATAATAAAATAATATATGGTATTAGATATAGGAATATTTTTATGGTATATTTTTAATAAAATTATATTTATTATACATGATTTTTAAACACATTTGAATAACGTTAAGACTTAAAGTAAGTGTTTTCTCATCTCACTTATTATATACATGGGAAGCATACCTCATTCACCATTAATTTATTATGTGGTGTATGTAATTCCCTTAAATTTATTATATTTACATTATATTTAAATTTATAGTTATTTACATATCAATTTTATGATTTTTACTTCATGAGTATTATGTTTCAAAAGTAACCAAATCAGTAAAGTAATTCTTTCTCAATTTTCCTTCTTTGAGACACATTTCATGTTATGCACCTATATTTTTTTATGAGGTGTATATAATTCCTTGGACATGGTATGTAAAAAATGTACTTATTTTATTTATATTTTAATCTTAAAATAATGTTATTATTTAAATTTTATTATGATTCAATGTTACCAAATTGGTAACAGTTAATTTATAAAATCTCATCGTTTAACGATATTGTTTATGATTATGCTTCAATTGACGAAATATTACGACTTGTATATCAAGAAAACTCATGAATTTCATTACCCTTTGGTTATGAATGTTATATAAAAGTTATGTTACCATTTTACACACTTTTTTTTTCAGTAAATATATTGAAGAAAATGTTTTTATGAAAATCTGACATTATTTCTCCTTTCGTTAGGAAATCTGTGTTCTTTTAAAACCGTATTTTTAAAAAATGTTTTCAAAAATGTTTTACCATTATCATGTAATGTTTAGAGAAATTTTTTACCCATGTATTACCTTTTTACAAAATGATTTTGAAATTAATATTATTTTCTTTTCTAATCAAGGAACTTTTCTAATGTTTTATGGTGCAAATAGAATGTTCAGCATGTACAGAATTACCCATTGTTATAACCATCATTTAATTTATTTTTAATTTGTTTGTTTTAATGGTTAAGTTTTCAATATAAATTTGTTTCATAATATTTGAGAAATTTTGTTGATTTTAGAATGGATTTTAAAGTAAAAGAATTTTAAAAAAATATTTTATGTTTAAAAAAATTATTTAATGTTTTTAAAAGCTATATATATATATGTTTTCATAATTTTATTTTCAAGGAAAAGTATTTAAATGATATAAAAGAATAATTTATATGTTTTAAAATTATTTTCAATGAAAAAGGCTTTCATTTTATTTAATAATATTTAATACATTTCTAGGTTATTTTCAAGGAAATGCTCTTCAAAATGCTTTAGGTTTTAAATTCACTTTTTCAATGAAAAAAGGATATGTTTCTCAATTATTTTTTTAAATGATATTTTAAAATTATTTTCTATATATTTTTTCATCTGTACATGTTTTATATTAATTTTTTTGGAATATAATTTAATATTTACATTAATATTCTTCCTCATAATGGTTTATGTTTTGATGGGTTGATGTTTATAAAACCCATTACTATTTCATGAGTTAAATGTTTATGAAACCCATTTCTCTTTAATCAGTTATAAATTTTTAAAGAACACTTTATTTCATGGGTAATGTGATGATTAAATAATTATTAAGCCTATCTATTTTTTTTCACAGATAATGATATGATTACATGTTTATGATACCCTTTTCATTTTATAGGTTATGATATGATGAATATTTATGATATTATGGAACACATATATATGATTTAATTAAGAAATGTTTAGTTACTATATCCCCCTAAAATGAATTTGGTTATGATTTATATCTCTTGAGATAGACGTGGATGTAATAGGGAGTTAACTCGATTCAGTATATGACTTCATTCATTAGGACAATCTTGGGAGTTAACCTTGACCACTAAGATAGTCATGGGGGGGTGAACCATGAATAAAAATATGGATTGGGGGAGTGGACCCATAATATTAAGATGGCCTTGGTAGTTTCCCACTAAATACAATGAAAATCATTTTTTATGAATATGATCATGTCACAAATTCTATGTCTTATTCTTATGTTATAGTATCATGGATTATGATCTTGATTCCCATATGATTCATGTCTTATGAACTTCCAATGTTTATTCCCCGACTTATGTATATGATCATTGATAAGTAGGGTATGATATTAAAAAAAAATTCTCATGTTCTCATTCACCTACAATCATGTTATTCTTATATATCTATTTTTTAAAATTAATAAGCTTCTCAAATCACATATTTTTAGTGTTTCCATTCCCTATGTTTTGATGAATGTTTTCAAGTACAAGTACTAAAGGGTAAGATATTTATGGGAAACATTGAAGATCTTTCACAATTAATACGATTTTGTTATGTGTTTCTAAAGTCACTAAAATATTACAATCCCCAAGCATGTATTTTTGGAATGGGTTGAATATTAAATTAAAATAATGTAATATCCATGCACGTAAAGCCTAGGTCACTATACCTCTTACCTTTTGAACGTTGACCCTTAATCCATCATGGATATAAGAGTAACTAGGGGTTTCATGTTCCATAAAACTACCATTGTAGATCCCTTGATAAGGGATGATAAGAAATAATCATTATCAACATAGAAAGGTAAACAACAAAAAAAAACTCATTTAAATACTAACATGTGAATAATATTTTATTAATAAAGGATGAAAAAATAATTTCTTATAAACAGTCGAATGATATTGAATCAGATACATGGATATTTTAGATAATGGAATAATCACATGGAAATTAATTACTGATCACTTAACGAGGTAATTAGTAGAACTATAAATTGGAAACATACTATCAATACCATTTAAAAATAGTTTAAAACTATAGGTAAAATATCATTTAATCTGTTCAATGAAATTTTCTCATAAGTCCATCTGATGCACCATGTGGATAAATATTTTTGGGCCCCAAACATAACATTAAATGTCCAATGCATTTATCATATGAATGGGATCATACAAAAATAACATAATGAATAACATTGAAAAATTATTACATTAAATATTAATATTTACCAATATTAATAAATATAATCATAAAAAATCCTATGTAAAATTATTAATGGTAATAAAATTGTGAATCCTTAGTCAAACTGATTATAATCAATAAAAATAAAGTACATGGAAGATATAAATACAACATATACACAGTGGATCTTAAGTACAATAATGGTTGATATTATATTTCAATAAGTATTTTCAGATTATAAATATCACATATATTAATTATCAATATCCCTACTAACTTCCATGTAAATAATAATAAAAAAATGAATCACATTTCTTTTTGAGACAATAGCCCGCTATACACACAAGTAATGATATCTTATCCCCCAGGGAATGGAAATTATGAAGATATATGTGTTTTAATAATTCTATATGTATAATATTTTCATAAATATGATAACAAAAAATGTTAAAATATTTATTATATATTTACTTGAATGGTCATGATGGAAAATGAATTACATTGGTTCATGAGGCGGTAGTCCACCAACACATGATTGTTATTTTAGTTTCCCATTTTACGGAAGCTGATACGTATATAGGTCATTAAAAAAACAAAATAAATTCAAAATATATATTAGATAATTTTTTATTATATAGTAATTGATGTTGAATCTTTGATGTAGGTGGTGGAATAAATACAATAAACACACATATCAAGGATTTTACCTCTTCTTTAGATAACCCCTTTAGGTTTATACCGAAATCAATTCTAGATTATCATTCAGATCAAATGAATACATCTACGATATTTAAATAATATATTGTAAGGTATGTTGGGCGGAGAAAAAGGGAGATGATGGCAAGAGGGGGGGTGAATTGCCTTTTAAAAAATGATTAACAAATTAAAATCAAAGTTGAAAGTGCAGCGGAAATAAAGAGGCAAGACACAAGAATTGATAACGGAGTTCGGCCTAAAACCCGACCTACGTCTCCGCTCCCAACTCAACCGTTGAGAGATTCTACCGCTTGCTTTTCAATGGTTGTAGCAAGAAACCCACTAGCCTTTTTACAGGTGAAGGCTAGCTCACCTATTACAGCTTGCTTTTTAATGGTTTGAGCAAGAAACCCACTAGCCTTTTTACGGGTGAAGGCTAGCTCACCTTTGTCTAAAGCCTTTTACAAGGTAAGGCTTGACCAAACTCTTCACACCTTTAAGGTGGTGTGAGAACCCAAAGAAAGGGAGATGAGAAAGAGATGGGGTTTGTAGGCACAAACCCAAAATGAAGCTCAAAATGATAAACAATGAAAAACAGTATTGGGAGAAGCCTTGGGCGCCAATGGATTGATGGAGCTAATGAAGGGCGCTCCCAAGCTTCTTTGGAGGTGCTCCTTGGATGTGGAAGTGTGTTGGAGAAAGTGGGGTTCCCTTGGAGGAATCTGCCGGAGGTTCGCCAAATGATGGGAAATGTGTCCTGTTGGCTTCACAATTGTTCCGGCTATGTTCCTTAGGCTTCCGGGGGTTCAAGGTCCTTTATTTATAGAGGGGGAACCCTCATATGGCCGTTGGAGGTCTTCGGAGCCGTTGGAAAGGGCTTCAGAGCCGTTGGGAGGCAAGTGGACCAGCCTGGTCAAAGGCCCAACATCTAGTTTGACTGGCTCCACCGGCTGACCGGTGCTGATCCACCGGTTGGCCGGTGTGTGCAAAAAGGAGAGGCCTTTGGGATCAGGCTCCACCGGCTGGCCGGTGAGCAGGCCACCGGTTGGCCGGTTGTGAGGCAGTAGCTTCCTCTTCTGTGCAGGTGCCACCGGCTGACCGGTGCTGAGGCCACCGGTTGGACGGTGCTGAGGCAGTGGCTACCCCTTCTGTCTGGGTGCCACCGGCTGGCCGGTGCTGAGTCCACCAGTTGGCCGGTGGACTGAATTTCAGTCCATTTTGGCTTTTTGCCTTCTTGGCCTTCTTGGCCCAATTCCTTGGCACCCTGAATTTAAGCCTATCATCCAAAAAACACTTAAAACATGATTAGATAAATAAGAGGGTGATTGTGATCATGAAAATTAAACCACGAGGGGTACGAGAGGTACAACAATCTCCCCCTATTTTGATGATCACAATCACCAAAACAAATAATGTAGAAAATGAAATGAAAAACATTCTTTAAAGAATTATTCCCCCAATCAATCAAGAATTTCTCCCCCTTTGTGATTATCAAAATAGCACGGGGCATAAAACTTGATTGAGGGAAAAGTTGAAAAACAAGATGGAAATTTTAAACCAATTGAAAATTTTTGAAATTTGAATTGAAAGTTTTTAAAAGAAAATTGAAATGAAAAATTTGATTTGAAAGTTTTGAATCAAGAATTTTGAAATGAAAATTTGAATTGAAAGTTTTGAATCAAGAAATGAATAACAGTTTGAATTGAAAGTTTTGAAAAGAAAATTGAAATGAAAAATTTGAATTGAAAGTTTTGAATCAAGAATTTTGAAATGAAAATTTTGAATCCAAGTGTTGAAATTGAAAGTTTGAATCGAAAATTTTGAAATTGAAATCAAAAGGGCTTAAACGATCCTAACTCCCCCTAAATAAAAACAACAAATCACCGGGGATAGGTTTTTGAAACCGAGACAAATTTTGGCCCGGAGAGACTCGCTAAAAGGGATTTTTCAATCCATACTTGTCTAGTGACGGGTCTTCTCCTAAAAAATTCATCGTTAAAGAAAATACTTTTGGGGCGGCCATACCGGGCATTTTTATAATTGAACTCATAGATTAAGTGCCCTGGTTTTTTTCAATAATTACAAAATTTAAATTGGGAGCTCCCCCTTACAAAAATAGTAGGTGCATGGGAGGAGGAAGCTTGCTTGGAATAGCCAAGCCCTTGGGTGGTCCTAGATACACATTGGGAACCAAGTAATTTGGTCAGATTTTGTTCCCCTTGGGTGAACTTGGCTAGGGATTCCCTTAAATCTTTGATGGTTTATTCCATGGAATCAATATCGGGAAAGTTTTGGATTTTGAGGGTCAACTCTTCCTTCTCTTTGAGAAGTTGTTCCTTTTCAAAAGTATGTTTTTTGAAATTCTTTTTTAAAGCAACAAATTTGGAAGAAAGTTCGTGAAAACCTTCCTCCAATTGATCTCTCGCATGTTGGAGATCCTCATAGGATAAATGATTTAAAGAATTTCAATTTGAAGAACAAGAGGAAGAGGAGTCTGAAGATGTTACCTCATGAAATGCCATTAGGCATTTGTTACCGTTGTCGCTCGAGGAGGAGGAGGAGGATGATGTGGAGCTATCACTCCATGTGGCCTTGAAAGTCTTCTTCTTCTCCTTTTGTTTGGCCTTTTTCTTGTTGAGTGGGCAATCGGGCTTGTAATGGCCTTTCTCGCCACACCCGTAACATTTTACCTTGGGCTCGGATTTTTCGTTGGATTGAGCCTTGCGGGCCTTGCGAGATTTCTTCTTCTTGTGCTTCTTCATGAACTTGTGCATTTTGCGGGCAAGATCCTCCATTTCGGAATCGCCGCTTGAAGAGGAAGAAGATGAGGAGGAGGAGCTTTCTTCTTTTTGTACCTTGAAGGCGATGTTCTTTGGAACTTTGATCGGTTTGCCTTCCTTTTCAGCTTGCCTCCTCATGGTGATCTCGTATGTCATGAGGGATCCGATGAGCTCTTCTACCGGCATGTTCTTGATGTCTTTTGCTTCTTGGATTGCCGTGACCTTTGGTGCCCATGAGCTTGGTAGGATCCATAGGATCTTCTTGACCATTGTTTCTGCAGAAATATTATCTCCAAGAGATTTTCTACCATTGCAAACATCAGTAAATCGAGTAAACATATCAGAAATAGATTCGGAAGGATGCATGGAAAAAGACTCAAAATCTTGACGAAACATGTCCAATCGAGTGTCCTTGATTTTGTTGGTCCCCTCATGGGTTACCTCCAAAAGTTTCCAGATTTTGTGTGAGGAGGTGCATGTGGAAACTTGATTGAACTCATTACGATCAAGGCCGCAATGTAGAGCATTCATGGCTTTTCCATCAAGCTCGAAATTTTTAATATCGGCTTGGGTCCATTTGGATTCATCGGGGGAAGAGAGAGTGTAACCTTGCATGACAATTTTATAAATGGTATAACCAATGCTTCTAAGAAAAGCGGTCATGCGGGTTTTCCAATAAGTGTAGTCGGTTCCATCAAAAAATGGAGCACGACCCAATGAAAAGCCTTCGGGGGCGAAAGAGGTTGAGGTCATCACAAAAAGATCTTGAATTTGAAACCGGTTAGGGAATTACTCAAATTTTCCCTCTGATACCAATTGTTGGGCGGAGAAAAAGGGAGATGATGGCAAGAGGGGGGGGGGTGAATTGCCTTTTAAAAAATGATTAACAAATTAAAATCAAAGTTGAAAGTGCAGCGGAAATAAAGAGGAAAGACACAAGAATTGATAACGGAGTTCAGCCTAAAACCCGGCCTACGTCTCCGCTCCCAGCTCAACCGTTGAGAGATTCTACCGCTTGCTTTTCAATGGTTGTAGCAAGAAACCCACTAGCCTTTTTACAGGTGAATGCTAGCTCACCTATTACAGCTTTCTTTTTAATGGTTTGAGCAAGAAACCCACTAGCCTTTTTACGGGTGAAGGCTAGCTCACCTTTGTCTCAAGCCTTTTACAAGGTAAGGCTTGACCAACCTCTTCACACCTTGAAGGTGGTGTGAGAACCCAAAGAAAGGGAGATGAGAAAGAGATGGGGTTTGTAGGCACAAACCCAAAATGAAGCTCAAAATGATAAACAATGAAAAACCGTATTGGGAGAAGCCTTGGGCGCCAATGGATTGATGGAGCTGATGAAGGGCTCTCCCAAGCTTCTTTGGAGGTGCTCCTTGGATGTGGAAGTGTGTTGGAGCAAGTGGGGTTCCCTTGGAGGAATCCGCCGGAGGTTCGCCAAATGATGGGAAATGTGTCCTGTTGGCTTCACAATTGTTCCGGCTATGTTCCTTAGGCTTCCGTGGGTTCAAGGTCCTTTATTTATAGAGGGGGAACCATCATATGGCCGTTGGAGGTCTTCGGAGCCGTTGGAAAGGGCTTCGGAGCAGTTGGGAGGCAAGTGAACCAGCCTGGTCAAAGGCCCAACGACTAGTTTGACTGGCTCCACCGGCTGACCGGTGCTAATCCACCGGTTGGCCGGTGTGTGCAAAAAGGAGAGGCCTTCGGGCTCAGGCTCCACCAGCTGGCCGGTGAGCAGGCCACCGGTTGGCCGGTGGACTGAATTTCAGTCCATTTTGTCTTTTTGCCTTCTTGGCCTTCTTGGCCCAATTCCTTGGCACCCTGAATTTAAGCCTATCATCCAAAAAACTCTTAAAACATGATTAGATAAATAAGAGGGTGATTGTGATCATGAAAATTAAACCACGAGGGGTGCGAGAGGTACAACAAGGTATTGGGGTATGCATTTGATAATAAAACAGGTTTTGGATTTGTGTATAGTATAGGATATGGGGTGACCTTTTATAAATTGGGAAGGACAAAAATCAAATTTTTGGAAAGCGTAATGTGTAACAACTCTTTCACATGAAAAAAGAATCAAAAAGGGTAATTATTAATAAATAATGGTGATAATTTATAATTATATATTGATAATTAATTTTGTATATTTATTTTTCCATTTTAACCCTTATCATATTAGTTTAACCCCCAATAAACCCATTTTTTTCGTAACCATGATGTTTAATTTTTACTCTTTTCACTATTACTTACGTTAAAAATTTAATTTTAATTATTAGATAATATCTATTATTATTAAAATATGTAATCCACTGTTCAAATTTATATTCATAGAATTGGTGTAATTCAGATTAATATTAAACCCATAGACATGTCAAAAAATGGTTTTTCCAATGAATGAATTCGAACGTTTAAAATGTTTTTATATTAAATCTAGATGTGAAATTTATAACAATCACAAAAAATTGATTAAATATTCTTTTTTTTAAATATGTTTTATAATATTGGTAATTTTTTTTATTTTAAGTGCACATAGAAAGACTAAACCACTATCGAGAAAAATACAGTTTTTTAGAAAACATTTTTTTCATTTAAATGATTCATATTTTATTCATAATAAATGAATCACCACTGAATTTATTTTGTAAACATATGAACCATATAAATTTTATAATTTATTTAATACAATTCATAATCTCCATATTAATTTTTATGTTATAATTTTCATGTATAAATAATAATATTTTAATAGTGTTTTGATTTTCGTTTAGAACCGATGTTCGTTATATCACATGGTATCAAATAGACTAAATTTATTTAAAATATATATATCATAATGTCATGTTGTGTTATATTCTCTTCTAATATTGTTCTTATGTGTATACACACTATCAATCATGATGTTTCTATTTAAAAATATCATCATGCTACATTCAACACCATTTAATAAATTATATCCCTACAATTTAATCTTGATCTTGTTAATCAAGGGTTCCAAATTTGAATATACCATTATTGGAAACAAACATCATAAAAATGGTTGATATAATATATTCTTGGTAATGAAGGAAGTTATGTAAGAAAATTATCCAGAATAACAAATTACTAGGTTTCTATATAGGAGAAAACTTGAGGGAAATGAATATATAGAAATGGAAGAGAATTATATTGTCCAAAAATTAATAAAAAGAGATAAAGATCACTAATCACAATAAAGTGAATAATTTAATTAATTTTAATGTCCTAAAAAAATATTTTTGTGATGATTTATGAGAGAATTTTATTAATTGGATATAAGGATAATAAGATACTATTTTGGATTCATGATCCTTTTCCTATAGCATAGGAATTTTGTAACCATTATGATAATGAACACTCGAAAATATACCTATAATTTCAACCTGATTTTACGAATCCATTAATTTACAATTCATTCAAGTTTATATATAATGAATATATAATATGAATTTCATTATATATGAACCACTAAAATTATCTTTTAAAAAAATCATAAGATCAATAAAAGTGTATCAAGATCTTCCTCCTCACGTTATTGAAACCAAACAGGTTAGATTAAGTTATTCAATATAATATAGTAATCCATAAAAACAAAATATTAATTTAAAAAATTAAATGTAATAAAGTTCATAAATGGTTATTCATAAGATTAAACAAAATATCTTTGACCAAATTCAATGTCTAGAAAATTTAGAAGGAATATCAATAAATTAATATTAGATTCCCCAGAAAATATAAAGTTGATCTCAATGTCACATTTTTATTATGTGAATACGTTGATCGCTAAAAGATACATATTGAAACATTAATTTTTTTAAAAAATGAAATATTAGGTTGTTGAATATATTTTATAAATCCAAACATTCAGACAACTCTTGAAAAAATAACATAAACCATCAAGTCACTATCCAATTTCAAGGTAACCAATAATATCTCATAAAAATATCATTATCATTGTTGTGTAAACATAGAGAATATAATAATTTTTATCATCCTAGAGTGTTGTGATTTTTAATAAGTTCAATATTACATTGAATCACTATTATTTGTCCTTTGAACCATTCAACGCATGCTCTTACATCCCTAGATAAAATATAGTACATTACAATCCTTATACATTTCAAAATTTAGATAACCTATAATATAATTTACTAAATGATCCAATAACATAATTAATTAATCCAAGGAAATAAGATTAATAAATCAACTTTTTATATAGTAATATCATATGCTAGACCCTCATACATTAAATTCTTGTGGGTTAAATTATATTGACACTTGGAGCATATATTTTCATAGTTTTTCATATCCTTACAGTGGGATCATTGAACTTGTAAAACATTATTTTTTCCACTGAAATCATTAGAATGGTAGAATTTATATCCACCGTAATAGAAAAATCCCATTCCACTAAATCAAGTATAAGGGTGTTTATTTCAATAATTATCATATGTGGGAAACCCCCTATTTCCCACATTCCCCATATCCATTTTTCACTATTGTACTCATCTTCTCTTAAATTCCTTCAAATCCATAATGATTAGATAATTATTTATCTACATTTATATCAGTTGATATTATATCCTATAATAATAAAAATTATTTGGAGACTATTTCCCTTCAAAATATTGGATTCTTCCCACCAATGAAATGATAATCCTTACTCTTTGGATTAGGTGCATTGATATGATTCTCATTCGTTATTATAGGTTCCATGTTTGATTATTTTCATACAATATAATATGTTATTTCATTATTTATGATAATTTATTATACAAAAAATCATGAAACACTTAAAATATGTTGAAATAATTATATATGGATAATCTCATAATAATTAACAGGGCTTCATTGGGAGAGTATATAAATCATAAAATATGTTTAAATCCTTCAAAATGGGTAGTAAAAAAATTTAAATTTAATTAATAATAACCCCTAATGAGTCTAAAAATATATGTGGAGTAATCTTTATTTCATATAAAATGTATCAATTGAGAAAATAACAAGTGTTTTTTTCCAATTTTTAATATCTAGGTACATATATCCTAGAACCATGTCCACTTGTAGAATATAGACTAAGATATATTTCTAATAAAACCACTTAATCTCATCCTTATAAAAAATTTAGTATGTTCTCCTATACATATACTAAAATTATACCTTTGGGTTTTAATTCCAAAATAATGTTTTCCTAAATATTGTTTCCATGGACTTTTCAAACATTTCCTTGATACCAACTGTAATAACCCTGTAACCGTTATCCTGAAATCGGTGTCTACATTATTACATTGGAACTATATACAAAAAATGACATCCTGATAGACAAAATAATATATTAGTATTGGTAAAATAGAAACATAAATTAGAGTAACATAAAATTTTAAAACATAAAATAATTATTATTTTTCATTTAGAATTATATTATTTTCTATACTGCATCATTGAACATCAATTATAAAAAACCTCATGGATTCCTGCAAAAAATAAAACATAATAAATGATTGAGTTTCAATTATCAATATGTGTAAGTCTATAATGTAATATATAATTACTAAATAATAATATTGAATATGGAATGGTAAATAACCAAAACATATTCCACATAAACAATAACTTGGGAATAATATGGAAGAAATAAAGGATGATAAAATAAATACAAATAAATAATCACATGATCTTGAAGCTTATCCTTTTATATTCTGTCTAATAGAAACATAAAATGGAGATCAATAAATTATCTCATAGTTAAGTAATTAATATTACCAACATCATAAATATACTTTCAAGACTATTCATAAGACATATTAAATCAATGGGTAAACACACATTTAGTTTTGAAAAATTATTTGTCTCAAGAGACCTAATGATGCCTCAATGTGATATATAATTTTGGCCCCCACCTTCCACATTCTAAGTATAATTTATTACTCATATGAAAGGGGTGAAACATAATCTACATAAATATTCTAAGTATAAAATTATCATATAAAAATAAAATATCTTCCCTAATGAATAAACATAATCATAAACTATCTAGTGCAATATGGTGAATGGTAATAAAATTATACATCCCAATTCAAATTGATCATAAACCATAAAAATAAGGATAAGGATTACATAAATAAAATATATCACCATTAGATAATAATAATAATAATAATTTTTTAATGTCATTGATCAATATAGATATCATAAAAATCTCATTACAAACATTCTCAAGTAAAATAACCATTTAACATGGAAAATATTTTTAAATTTAAAGTTAAAATAATATTTCTAAAATAATTTAACTTGAAAAAATGTTAAACATTTGAAGTAATATTTAAAACATTTATTGTTTGTGATATAAAAAGGTTTCAATCATGGTGTACACATTAAAACAGAAATTTATTTGACATTTTTAGGAAATACCAAATGGGCCATGGATGAAAAAGGATATAAAACAAATTATATTCACTTTGTTTTGAAAATAATAAAACCTGGGTAATTATATATTTAATAAATTATTTGGATAAATATAATTTCATTTTTGAAATATATTTATGAAAACCCAGTTTTTGAAGAATAATGGTTTTTAACTGAAGAGAGAAATAAAATCCAATTTGGTAAAAAATGTATCATTAATTTGAACAACCTAAGTGATTAAAATGGTTCAATTAAATGAAAATATAAATTAATAAAATATAAAATATACATTTTATTTATTTTAAAAAATATATATCAAATTATTCCCCTAGAGAGACTTAACCATAAAAACTCACAAAGAATAATGAGATAGTGAAATACACCCTCAACACTTTTGTAATGATTGAATCATAAGACCCATAAAATAAATTACATTAAATGAAACTTTAAACAACGTAAATTGAAATTGATTAATTATATAAAAGATTAAATTGGAAGTATATACAAATAAAAATGTCATAATTGGTGAATATGGATTTTCTTTCATTTAAGTAAAAGTGAGATGAAAAACCCATACCTCGATTAAAATCTATTATTATGTGTATAAAACACTTGTAAAATTACAATAGTATTATTATATATTAATTAAAAAACCTTAATCATATATTTCATACCATATATGATTTACTTATATTCTTTTTTCATCCATTTCGAACAATTAGTTGTTAAACTATCTCATGTTATAATTGCTTTGTTTTATATATATGTTTCGGTTTTTTATTTTTATAACTTTTTTTTTGATCATGGTTAAATAAATTTATAAATTTATAACATGATATAAATATCATATATACTAATTTTATATTAATATATAGTAATCTAAAAAATTTATAGATGGAAAATGGATTATAATGTTCATTGAGATGGTAGGTCGTGCGTATGCATGAATTTTTTTTCCATTTTTTTCTCAGCAAGTTGAATGAAAAGAAAATAAATATTAATTCACATTTAGAGAAACATTTTTATGTTATATATATATTTTATATTTAAAAAATTTCCATTTATTAAAATCAATATCAAAATAAAATTAAAATTATTTGACATTGGTATCTAGAGGCGATAGTCCACATGTATTGACAAGCGACTTTATTATTTTCCAACAGATCATAAGGAAATTTTTTATAAGTGATATTAAATATAAATAATAATTTCAATGTCATAATATCACATATATTAGTTAAAATTATCCTTACAACCATCCATGTAATGTGTAAGCAAAAAATGAATCACATCACATTGTGTGGTTGTAGTCCACCGTACACATGTATGACTTTATTGTATCCCCCATGAAATGGAATGTAAGAAAATATATTGAAATTATATTTATATAAGTATAAAATTTCCATAAATATAATCAAAATTTATTAGATACATAATTTTATCTATACTTTAAAGGTGGTGATAGGGAAAGAATTACATCGGTTCAAGAGGCGATAATATATCGTACACTCGATCAAAGATTTTTTTTATTTTATAGAAGGGGATATGGATATAGGTAATTAAATTAACATAATAAAATATTTTTATATACGAGATAAATTTGTTATTATATTAGTATAGATTTATAATAATTGAATGTGGTGTAGTATGACATAAAAATATACACACATTTATGAT
This sequence comes from Viscum album, assembly GCA_963277665.1. Classification (NCBI taxonomy): domain Eukaryota; kingdom Viridiplantae; phylum Streptophyta; class Magnoliopsida; order Santalales; family Viscaceae; genus Viscum; species Viscum album. The sequence continues at coordinate 1,189,562,960 of OY728158.1, read as the reverse complement.
TTTTCATATTCTTTGGAGAACCCTTTTATGTTTATATCTGAGGATTTTATAGATTTAATTTTTGAAAGAAAAAAATTCCTTCTACAATTTTTATAGATGATAAATTAAGGTATTTTGAAAGTAAATGACCAATACATATGGTATTGGATACGTGAATAGGAGAGGAAACAATGTCCCTGTATAAGTGGGGGAGAGGACACACTTGGAATATTTGAAAATAGTAAAGTGTACCAAAATTTTTCAGAAGATAAAGGATCCAAAATGGGTAATTAATTAAATATATAGGTTATGTGGTATAAATATCCTATAAAATGCGTTTTGTACATTATTTTGGTTATTTTAACCCTTATTTCTTAGTTTAACCACTGGTAAACCCATATTTACCTTAACTATGATATTTTTTTTGTTTTTACTATTAATTATGATAAAATATTATATTGAAATAATTAGATTCATAAATTATTCTAATTCAAAATATTTAATCTATTTTTCCACATTCAATTCATAGATATCAAAGAATTCAATATAAAAGTAAACTAGTTGACGGGTAAAAAAATGTTTTCCAAAAGATACATTTCAGAAATTTTGAAATATTATTATTTAATAATTCAATATGAAATTTATTTTAATGACTAAAATTATTTAAATTCTAATACAATTTAAATAATTTCACTTTAAATCCATCTTAAAATGTAAATTTACCTTTTAAATAATTTGAATTAAAATGTAGTTTTCAACAAAAGTCTATATTTTTACTATTCATAAAAAATATGGTAACAAATTCTCATAATTTAATATAATGAAAAATATTTACTTTTAGTTTTAAAAAATGATTTTTTTTTTGTAAATAAATTTGTTAAAAGTGGAAAAAGTTATTTTTAAATTATTTGTGAAAATAAAAATATAGTTTTCAGAAAATATTTCTTATTATTTCAAATTATTCTTATTTTATTTCAAATAAATGTATAACCATTGAATTTATTTTTTACTTATGTAGACCATATAATTATTTTTTATTTTGTGAGACCTATTCACACCCACCGACTTAATGTGTATGATATAATGGTCATGTTTGAATAATAATATTATAAATAAAAATATTTTAAAAACTATAATATATTGGTCATGTTTATTTTGAACATCATGTTGGATGCATCATAATAAATCAAATAAATTAAAATTATTTAAAATGTAATATATCGTTAATAATTGGGGTGTTATATTTTTTTCTAAGATTGGTATTGTCTATCATACACTCTATCGAACATGATTTTCCTATTTTAAAGTATTTTGTGTTATAATGATCTAACCAAATTACTTCAAAACTATCCTCCTCATGTTCAAGAGTTCTCTATATCCAAAAATAAACAATCCTACAAGGCCAAAGGAAAATGAAAATGGATGATATCTAAGGAAGTGTAATAAGTCTTAACAACATTATTTTAATTTTATTTCTTCTTCTAACACCTAAAAATATATTCCAACCATCATAATATAATTAAATTATTATATTTAATACTCTAAAATTTTATTATGTTTATTAGAAAACTATTTTTTTACATCCAATAATTCTCATTGGAAATGCATACGTCACACTTGTGTAAATGTAGACTACCACCTCCATAAAGTGGTGTCTATTGTTTTTCATCACCACCTAACATGGTTGATAATAAATATGTAATTATATGATATATATGATTCATTGGAAAAAATTATGACTCCTTAATGATAAAATATTATCATACTTATTTCCATATCATCCAATGGAAAATGATAATGCTCTTCTGGCATCCGTGTGGACTAACAACTCCATAAAGAGATGTAATTATTTTATCATTACTGTATCACAAGGATAAAAATATGGATGGATTTAAGGAATAAATATGATATTTATAATATTGATATTATCTTATAATGATAAATATCAATATTATTTATTTAGTTTTTATGTAATTTAAGAATGAATTTTTTTCTTATACATACTTGAAAACTCACTCCTCCATAAATGTCACATGTAATTAAACATTAAAACTTACATGGTTGGTGTTAAAATATTATTTAATTCATTAAAATTAAAATTAAAATTATAATATATTAATTATTATTTTGATAATGAAACATGATCACATTGACCATGATCATCACACTGATGTTGTTCAATAATGAATGAGATAAAAATGCTTGATATAAATTTAACTGATTTAGTGACTATATAAAATATACTAATTAATAAAATAAAAGGAGTAATGTTTATGGAATGAAACTGAAAGTTTTTATTATGAAATTATATAATTAGTATAATTTTATTATTATTGAGTTATAGAATGTATAAAGAATGTTGTTTCTCAATGTAAGAAATGTTTCTCTAAACCACGATTTAAATATTTTGAATTATTTTTAATCCTTGTACATGTTGTTATATTTTTTTATTAATGATATTATATAGTCTCAAAATATTTTTTAAATTCATTTTGGTTTGTCCTTGAATTATCAAAAAGGTTTTATAGAGGAATCTTTTTAATGTGTTCTGTATGGGTTCCTTTGGACTCTTTTTTCCAATATTGAAAAGAATGTTTTATTAACATTTATGCATGCCCATATTATCAAATTATCATAAAAATTATTCATTATAAATACTACACTACAATTACTCAAGGGTTTTAATTAATTTATGATTAATATTTCTCAATTAACTATTAGTTTTAAGTTGTTTTAAAATTAATGGTATTTTTCTTATTAATTTTTAATGAGATAACTAAATTTATATCTCTTAAGTGTTCAAATATGTTTTTAGGTGTTTTATGATTAGAATTTTCAGAATTATAAATATAGTTTTTTGATATGGAACTTGATAATTATATAATGCGATAGGTGATATCTTGATATAGGTCTCCAATGCATCCGGTAATGATTTAGTCTTTGATTTTTTTTGAATTAATAGAGTAAGTTACTATTTTTGAAAGTGTTCTATAAATGAGTATAAAATGGGTTTTAATATGGTTTAACATGGTGCCTAAATAATTTTTATATAATTTAAATGATTTTTTGATGGACATTTTTTGATTTTAAGAATATGGTATATGAACTTTTAAGAGTGAATGGGTTTTTCAAGGAAATTATTTTCCACTGGTTCTTATGTTATATAAAGATCCCATTAAGTTTTTTCTATGATTATTATGAGTAATACATTTTTTACAATTTTAAATGGATTAAATTTAAGTTTTTTATTATAGATATATATATATAGATATATATTTATATGTTTATTGGTAAAATGATATGAAAATTTATATTTATTTTCGTTTTTCATTGGAATTTTAGGGTTCTTTTGTTGTTATATCCCTTAGTAGGACTTTTGTTATCATCCTAGGTTTTCAAATTATTTTTATAATATATAATGATGTATATAAACTATATTTATGTCAATATTTCCACTTTTATTATGCATATTAAAAAATACAAAATTATCTCGAAGAAAACATGGGTTTAAATTTAATAACCTATTTTTGTGGAAGAAATTGTATACTATATAGAAGTGTACACTATTTTACATAATTGTTTCCCTAATTCTATAGTAATTTAAACCAAAATGAATATGTAAATGCTAAAAAAGTGAAATTATACCAATTAATCTCATATTTTGATGTTTTATATTTTATAGGGTGTTATTCCTATCTTGTTGGTAACGACCTTCTAGTGAAACTCTAGGCCTGACGTATTCCCATGCGGGGTCTTAATGGGTTTGTTGAACATAGAGTGGTATAATAGGGTGTATTTCAAAGGAATATAGTTTTATTTTGGTTTCTTATGAGGGTTTATTTAATAATTTTGGAAATTAGTGTCAAGGGGTATAGAGTAGGGTACTCATGTGAGGGAATATAGAGTTAGTGTGGTGATGAATATTTACATTCATAGTGGTATTGATAATAATATATTATATTTGGAGTAATAAGTCACCGTTTGAATAAAATAAGTAAATAGTACATGGATAACATTGTAATGGGTCATTGACTTCCATGTACTTCTTGGGTTAGATCCCCAGATACGATTTCATGATATAAATTCATCTTGTTAACAATTCAATGAGCCCACATGGTCAACCAAATGGATTCATGAGTTTGGGTTGTGACATGCTTGTTCCAGTGACTAAATATATCATCATTTAGTATAAAATATATGAAAATTTTATTTAAGGACCAAAATGTGAGATTTAACCACCAATCATTCATTGAGAAATGGATCTTCCCATTATGTTGGAGAAAAACCATGCTTCTAGAGAGTAGGTAGATGTCCCTACACCTATTGACCATCAGATCATTCTAGTGGGACATAATAATGATTCACATAGGCTCTGTATGGAACATGATTTAATGTGAGAAAACAACATTTAGGTTCCATGGCAATCCATACACACTATAAGTAGAGTACTTGAATGAAGTTTTGATTCATGTGTTTTTCCTTGTTCGGAAAAATATCAATTAAAGGATGGTGCTAGCATTCATCCTTATTTTTGGTGTATAAAGATACTAGTAGACCTTTACTATATAAAACAATGTGGATGCTCCTCTTACATGACAAGTGTTCTTGTACATCTTCTGTGAGGAGTAAAACATGAAAATAATTAATTCGCCATGTTTTGTTTAATTTTCTTAAACACTAGAAATTTTTTAATTTTTATAATTTTATCTAAAAGACAAGGATAATTTGGTTGAATTTCTAATAACGTTTTAAAAAACATCTATTTTTTATTTTTCCACATTTTATTAGATACATATTAGATGTTACTTTTTTTGAAACATAGAAAATTTATATTTAATTGTATTTTGAACAATATTTTTTAAAAAATGGATAGGTTTTAATTTGATCCTATTTTAAAATATTTCTATAATTTTTACAAAATAAAAAATTCTATATTAAATATATATATATACAATTAATTTTTCATATTATAAAAATTTAAAACCATGAAAAATTTGATTAATTTAATATATATATATATATATAAGTGTGATCAATTATAATTTTTATCGTTAAATTAATTTAAATAAAATATATACATTTGTTTTTCTGTTAGCATAACATATCATTAACTAAATAATTTAAATATAAGGATAATGTAACATTATATAGTGTTAAAATTATTCTAAATTAATTATATAAATATTAATATATCATGGTAAATATATTATTAAAAAAAACATTGTTTATATAAAATACACACACACACAGACACCACTAAATACATTAGTGGATACATACATACATGTATACACAAAAAACACCCCAAAAAATCAATATACAAATATATATAATAATATCAGTATATATTTAATCATATTATAAATTAAAAATTATATTTGTATGTATATATATATTTGTGTGTTTTTTGTGCCTGTGTGTGTGCATCCATGCTTGTATATATGTATGGATATTAATATTTCAATTTATATATAATAATATGTATATTTTTATATTATGTATAAATTTTCATGTTTATATGTATGAAAATATATATAGATATGAATATATATATTACTACATTAATTTATGTATAAATAAAATTATATTAGTATTAATTTATATATTTATATTTATATATTTTTACAAACACACACACAAGTATATTAATATTTTAATAAAATTTTAATTATTTGAATAATTATTATATTATACACACATACATATATAAAAATATAAATTTAAATAGAAATTATCAATTATATATAAATTTACTTCTATATATTGTTTAATATGATTTGATATAAACAAACTCCTAAATTATTTGTTTGAGCATTAGTTTTGATCTCCCGAGTCATGATTCTGAGTAATATTACAAAAGTAATATTAAATGGGACGATTCAGGGTCTTATACTTATGTGAAGTGTCTTGTTTTATTAGTTGGACTAGGGGTGGGGGAGATTTCATGTCAATGTGTAACTATGTCTAGGGTGAAAAGATATCCAGGAGACACATGATGAGAAATGTTAGGAGAACAATTAACCATGATCAGTAGGAATCATGATGACATAATAATGTTTAGGGTCAAGTGAGATGGGGTTTAAATTATTCAAAAATAAATTAAAATATTATTTTTTATTTTAAAAATTTTAAAAAATTCCACATCCACATTTCATAGATATAAGGGAAATTATTTATTATTTTACAAGTGGTTATTAAAAAAAATGTTATGAATGAATCGAAACAAGGATAAATTTACCAATGGATCCTTTAATTATTTTTTAAAAATGCGTGAAATAAATTTAAAATAAATTTAATAAAAAATATAAATCTTGATATATAATTTTTATCTACAGTACTACTTGATAATGTTGAGGTTTGTAGGCAACATAGACTAGTTAGACCTATAGAAGGGTAGAATTTCTATTGAATATTCCACATTGAGATTTATTGAACTCAAGTGGTACTCAATAAAAAATGGAATGAAATCAGTTCTATTGAGTAAAAAATTTCAATAGTGAACACAATAAAGATATGAAAACTGGTTTTGTTCCCCTATGTATATGTAAATATTCTATGATTTTAATGAGACACTTCATGATCAAGAGATTTTTGGTAGAGGGACAATATGTAGAAAATTTTTGTAGTGGTCATATAAGAGTAGAGTCATCTACTATAGATATCTAAGAAAAGTCTCTATGATTTTCATTCCAAATTTATGCACATGAATTTTCAAAGACTTTTGATTTAGAAAATTTGATTTAGAAAAAGGATCTAGTTAGTGGGGAGATTGGATTTTCTATCCAAGTAGCATGCATTGTCATTTTGTTCATGAGTACCCAAATTATCATGAAGTATATGGAATTGAGAAATTTTATGGACCTCCATGTTATAGATAATTACATGACAAAAATACCCTGAGGTTTTACTTACGGTCCTTATGGAAGAGGACACCGTATTAGAGTAGGAAGAATCGTAGGATTCCAACCTATATGTGTACATATCTAGGATTCACTTACAAAACTCCAAACCATGATGGTATGTTATGGGTCTAGGGAGCTTGTTCTGGGAGAACATACTATTTTAGGTGATAATGGGATACAACCTGGTGGTGCTTGACATGATTTGACAGATAACAATATTCTTCTCTACACTGGTACAAAATTTCATTAATGTTGGCATAAGATATTCCTTTATTATTTATCCACTTAGATATGTAGTTAAATTATTTTTAAGACACCTAGAAGAACCCACTTGGATAATTATTCATAATCCTAGTGATGACCTACGCACCCATATCATCTAATTATTTGAACTTGAACAATAAAAATAATGGTTTTCATGGAACATTATAGTGTCTAGTATATTTCATTACAACACCATTCTTGGTATACACTAGTTATCCAAAGTTCATGTCTATATAGAGTACATTCATCTATAATGAAGATCCTATGTGGATTAAAAAATATTGTAATTTTATTTTTTTCAAAAAATTTGGTGATAAAATGTTAATTTTACTGTGACGATTCTAGAGGTAGTCTTAGTTTCCAAGACATGTGTTGATTATAATTTTAATATAAGATGATTCTTTTTTATCAATGAAAATGTGATATGGATGTGAGTGAATTAGAGTATCATTTGAATTGAAAAATTAATTTTCATAATTTTTTAAGTTTAAAAAATTATTTATTATTCATGAGTAAGAAATTTGAGAATTTTTTAGAAGATATTAATTCTATTCAAATCCTTATGATTTTTTTGGGTTAAGTTTTAGATAATTGTTTTAGGAGTATATTTAAAAAAATATACCAATCAATATATACGAGGAGCTAGATAAATCCCACATATGTAAGAGGATTCCTCATCCATGTGGGGGATCCATCTCTCAAAGAATTGATGGTGAAAAAACATTTCTATAGTTGGTTTTAATAGATACATACATGGTGGGAACACATATTGGCTATGAGATACACATGGGTCGAACATAGAGGAAAAATAAGGTTTTCTTAAACTATATGAGTTTTTGAAGGTGTGTTTGAATTCTAACCATAAGGTATAATAGAATTAATGATGAAACAATGATTGTAATTCTGTGATGAAAACCGAGACAAAATTTAGATGTTAGATCATGTGACTCTATATACTGTTTCTATATTTAAAATGATACATAATTAATGTTATTGATTTCATGAGATCTCTCCATCCCAATCAATATACATTGATACTATCCTCTTCCATGATCCATTATAGGGATTTTGAATAGTTGAAAAATTAAATGTTTAACTACCATGATCTATCAATGAATATGAAATCCATGATAGTGATTAAATGAGATTATTTAATTCTTGAGTTTACTTTTGTGAAGCTATTGAATGAATATATTATGGGACATTTGTTCGAGAGATTATTTTAATAGGTTTATAATGTCTGAATGAACTAGTGGCAGTGGGAAGATAATGTGTTTGATCTCATGATGTAGGGATGAGTGGTTTGAGGTCATGGAATTTAAGTGTATCTATCCAATGAAAAAGATGATTTTTTGTGATGATAAGGGATTTTCAATGTCTTATTCGTAGTAGAGTCGGGGAACATATAAAAATTTCAGTTCATGTATGTAATATATATTTGTGGGTTTGTGGTGATAAATACCCCTTACTATTCCAATTTTGTGTGAGATATATGAGTGAGATGAGTGTCAAAAAACAAATACTTGGGATTCATCTATATATATTGGACGTATCTATATGATGAATATTATATACTTTCCAATTCGTTCTTGGATAGAATAATATTTATTCCTCGAGATAGTTCTTGATTAATACACTTTCACTATGTGATGCCAATAGAATGTGTTCCCCCAGAATATTAATAGAATCTAGAATAATTATGTCCATGTTTTCATGAAATTATATGAATAGTGTTTACATATATAATTATTATTCTATAGAGGGTATGAGTTGACAAGGACGGGGATTTTGTACTCTAATTTTCATAAGAGAAGATATAGAAGTTGTATACTTATGTGAAGATAGTTTTAGTACATATGACATGTGGTAATTTACATACATTTTGAAATATAAGAGAAATAGAACTATGGAAATTTTTATTTCACAAAGTCAAAGAGAGAGGAAATTAGATGAAATAATAATACCATGAAATCATAAGAACAATGATGTGAACTTAAATGTGTTGTGAATCATTGAAAAAATAGAATTTAGTGAATGTTATATCTAAAATACATGCATGAGATTTATGTTAGGGACATGAAAACAATAAGAATATACAATGTAATTTTTTTAAACCAAATCTTACTGGCCATTGTATATATTAGTTTAGAGAATAAATATTTCATTACTTCTAGAATGCAAGGCCAAAATTTAAATGCACTTTAAATTTTAATGTGATATTGTAAGATGAAAATATCTGGTAAACGAAGGTAAGAAATTTAAATACCCCAACCATATTAACTCATATCATGTGGTAACTTTTTTACATTGTCACTAGATACCATAAATCATATCTAAAGGGACAGAAAAGTTTTTAAAAAATTAAAAACTAGTTACATTATTGGATTTCACCTTACCCTTGAAAATATAAAATAAAAATATGTATTTTTTTAATGAAATAATTCTTTCTTCATGAATAATCTTTCTTATCAATAATAATACACTTCATGATATCCTTAGGAAAAAACATAATAAAAGGGTTATCTTAGATTCACAGTATGTTTATGCATACATCAAAAGATAAATAAGGTATGAATAATATGGAAGGAAATAAATGGTAATTAAATAACACAATATAAATAGGCACATTAAAATAAAAATTATTCATGGATATAAAAAATATTCCAAATAGTAAAATTGGCATTAAAATTTGATTTCATAACATTGGAATTAATAATAATAGATATCTGATCATACCTTCTAGGCCTCATTCCTATACGTCTATAATATTAAGGATTTTTCCAATGAAATCTATACTATGAAGGATTCAAGATAATAAATATTTCATAAATTGTTAAATCCTATACCAAATACCGAGGATATATTGTCTCTTAATACTTACAAACACATTGAGAAGAAATTAAATTTTGGTCCCCACCCTTTATATAATAAGTCTAATGCATCATTCATATGAATAAATAACACAACATAATCAATATTCCTTAAAAATTAACAATTAAAAATATTGGAAGAACTAACACACAAAATTTCAATAGTTTCTCTTGTCAAACTAGTTATAAAAAATCCATAAAAATATAGTGGATGGTATCATAGGAGAATATCATAAGTAAATTATATGACTCAATAAAGGATGTTGACATATATAAAAATGTGTTAAACGAATTATTGAAATATGAGGATAACAACTTTTTCACATTGAAATCGATTATTAAAAAACTAGAAAATATGAAGAAAAATATTATATTTGAAGATAAAAATTTAAATTACAAGGTAATATTTAACTCAAATATTTTTCATGATTATGGGATTTTTCATTCATTATGTATAAAAACATTCCTTTGAAACTATTGTAAAAAAGTAAAAAATACATTATTCAAAAAATAATAAGAATAAACCTCTCAAACCATTTTAGAAAAATAATATTTAATTAATAAATCATTGGATATTAATAGGATTAATCCTTAAAAACTTTTAAGGAAAATATATATATTGTAGGAGAATATCCCCCATCGGGGACTTAGACATAAATAACCCTGAATAATGATTATATTTTTAAATAAACACTTACCGCTATGGTATCATTAGAATCATAACCCTCAAGAAATAATTTACCTCAAATGAAACATGAATTATGATGAATCAACACATATGGATTTTTTTGAAAAACTATCTCACAATTGGTTAGAATTCTATCTCAGATCAACAATTCTCTACAAGGACCAGGTTTAACAACTCCACCTGTAGATTATATTTTGTTTATGAAAATTATGATTCAATGGAAAGAAAGATTTTATGTAATTATTTAAGAATGTTTAATCTGAGTGTCATGTCTTGGATCATGTGTGGTGATTTCAACACAATCCTTGATCCTTTGTAAAAGAAATGCAGGGGTCTACCCATTAAAAGATAGACAAGACTTTATGAGATTTTATCATATAATAAATTCTAGAATATGGGATTCAAGGGGACATGTTTACATGGTTCATCAATTAAAAAGTTATATATCATATATGGAGGTGGCTTGATCACTTCTTGGAAAACCTCCAACTCATTTCCTCCTCAAATCCCAAAGTTGAAAACCTGGCCTCAGTGCAACCTAACCACTCCACCCTTCTGATTACCCTTTCTGTTAGAAATATTTGTGGTGAATGATTATTTTTCTCTTACCTTTGGTGTGATGACCCTAGTTATCATCAATTGGTGTGATATTTTTAGAATATAGGCATGGATGAAGGTTCTTATATGGGTTTTCACAAAAAGATCAAAATATTGAATGAGTACCTGCATAGTTGGGATAAAAACACACCCTCTCAGTTATTTGTCTTTGATAGTCTTAAGACTTAATTAAATTGTCTGAGTTAGAAATTGAACATCAATGGGATGATGATGATTTAATTAATTTGGTTTTCAAGTAGAGTTGATTAAGTGACCAACTTCATTATCAAGAATGGGTCATTAGAGAGAAATCAAGGGTGAAGAGGCTTAAGTAAGGGGAAAAACATAGACTTCTTTCAACATTGAATCATGTATAGGAAGAGATATCATGGTATAAATATTCTTCTAGAAGATAACCCATTATAATATGATCCCAAATTGGTTAGAGGTATAGATCAGTCCCATTTTCATTCCTTATGCTCATATTTTGACCCTCTCATGCTGGAGGGATATTTATGTGGATGTGATGAATATTTTGATGGTATCCCTAATTTTTTCCCCATGAAATGAATAGTTTTATGTAGAATATTCAATAAAAACATGAAATTTAGGAAACATATTCCTCCCTAAACTCTTATAGTGCCTCATATCTAGACATATTTCTAGGATCATTCCATACATTTTTCCTAGAATATCACTAAGAAATAGCTGGTGGAAATCATTTGGGATTACTTTTGAGTAACGAGATTTACTAGAGTGTCATTTACCATTATGTTGTTTCTTATTCTGAAGATCAAAGATCCTTTCTATTTGAGACAATTCAGTCCTATCAATGTGTGAAACATCCCTTACAAAATTCTTGTTGATGTGATCAACTGAATATTATTAGGTAACATTCACAGATGGGTTTCAGATGAACGAAAAGGCTTTTTTCATGGGATATACTCTCAAACTAATATTGCCATAGAATATGAGATGGTGGGTGACATAAACATAATGGTCCCAGGGTCCAATATAGCCATTAATCTTGGTATGGATAAGGGCTATGATAGGGTTGAATGGAGCATCATTATTAAAGTCAGGGTATGCATGGGGTTCTCTGAGTGGTTGATTTAATTGTTCTTAATATTTTTTGGGTCTCCATGGTTTTTTATGACATACATTGTGAAAAGCTACATTTTGTTTTAATATGCTCAGGGGTTAAGGTAGGGGGATCATCTATCCCCCAGTGTGTTCATTATGATCAATGAATCATTTATAAAATTTATGAATAAATGTAGAAATGATGGTCTAATTATTCCCTTTAGGTGTATATCCAACATTAGTGGTATCTATCACCTCTTTTTTATTGTTCAACTACTCATTTTCAGTTACAGTAGTAGATGGTCCACCCAAGAGAGGAATCAGATCCTTGATACCTATCATAAAATGAGTGGTCATCTTATTGATATAGAAAAGATATGTTCTTACATATTAAGTTTATGATCAGATGAAGGGGAAATAAAATTAAATAAAAGCATGGGGTCCCTTGAAGGAATATTCTGATGGAGTAGTTAGGGGTTCCAATTTCACCAGGTAAGACCCAAATCCACTACTTTGATGGTATTGTTAACATTATTTCATATCAAAATCTCAATTGGTAGAATTTTTTTTATTTATTTTGGAGGGAACATATCACTAGATAACAACATCTTAACATCAATTCATATACATGTTTTGTGGCCATCATTGTTACCAAGACATTCATTCTTAACATTGAGAATATTATTGTTATAATTATATAGGAAGCTCAAGAATAAGGGAGGTACCACTAATAATCATGGGAAAAATTAGACCGTGATCCTAATGATGGTGGAATAAATATTAGATGAATCCCAGTAACTATATATCTCCTTCAATTGTGGATGGAATGTGATGTGATGGATGGGAAATCTCTCTGGGAAAAGATTACCTCTAAAAAGTATGGTCCATATTTTGATATCAGAGGAGTCAATAGATGAAATAATTAGTATATCAATTGAGGTAACATCTGCAAGATCACATAACTTTAAAAAAGATTATGGGGGATGGATTTATTATCTTCGAGAAAGAAAATTATGTGGGAAGTTTTTTGGGATTCCATAGTTTCTCGGTGCCTGATATCTTCTTATCTGAAGCTAGAAAATTCTTTTCCTTTATTTAATCTATTCCCAATCACCAATAATGGGAGGTTTATCATGATATATCACTACTAGAAAAACAGGTATTTGCGACGGGGTCCCGTCGCAAATAGCCCGTTTCTGAAAACGCCGTTGCAACTACACTTATTTGCGACGGGCCCGTCGCTAAAGACTGTTTTTGCGACGGGCATTCTCCCCGTCGCAAATAGTATTCCGTTTTTTTGTAAAAAACTTTTAAAACAGTTTTTGCGACGGAACCGTCGCAAATACCTATTGGGACGGGACCCGTCGCAAATAGCTTTTGCGACGGTTCCGTCGCAAAAACTCTTTTTTAAAAAAATAAAAAAAATTAATAATACTAGTATTTGCGACGGGAGTTGGGACCCATCGCAAATACTTTTTTTAAAAAAAATAAAAAATATTAATAATACTAGTATTTGCGACGGGCATAGTATCCCGTCGCAAATACTATAAAAAAAATAAAAAAAATAAATTATTAATAAATTATTTTAATTAATATAATAATAGAATTATAATTTACAAATGAAAATAATAAATTATTTTAATTACTATAATAATAGTAGAATTATAATTCAAAAATAAAAATAATAGAATATTAATAAATAATTTAATTAATATAATAATATTACAATTATAATTCATAAATAAAAAAAATATTAATAAGTTATTTTAATTAATATAAAAATAATAGAATTATTTTACATTCAAATATTAAAATAATTCAAGTATTACAAAAAAAATAATTAAATTATAATATTATAAAATTTTAATATATATATAAAATTTTAATATATAAATAAAATTTTAATATATATATAAAATTTAATATTATAAAATATAAATAATATTATTATTCATATTAATATTGTTATTTAAAAATATAATATTATTAATATTTTATAATGAGACAGAAACTACGAATAGAAAAAAAAATATTTTGATTTCACAAATTTTATAACAGAAATACAAACTCTAATCTGTAGGAGGGGGGAGGGGGGGGGGGAGGTGGGGGATCTACAGATGGTGGTGGAGGAAACTCCATCCCTAAAGCATGAGTGAGTCGACGCATGTACTCCATCTGCTCCTGATGCTGCTGCTGCCACCGACTCGTCTGCTCCTCGTACAGCTGCTGCTGGTGTCGACGCTCCTCCTCATGCTGCTGACGCATCTGCTCCTGCTCCTATCGGAGACTCTCTATCTGTGCAGTCTGAGATCACAACTGATCCTCATACTGTGTAGAAGAAGATGCACGAGCTCCTCTAGAGCTGGACGCCGACATCGCAGCACTGCCATAATAATCTCCGGGAGTCAGTCGAGAGCCGATACCAACTACCCGGCCCTTCTCGAAGGCATACTGGGTGGCCTGCATCCATGCCGCCTCATCAAACTGACGGGTAGTGGTCTGATATGATGACTCGGCCTGACTCTCAGGCCGGGCCTGTGCCGCTGCGGCCTCATATGACTCCTATAGTTGCAATTTAAAATTAAAATTGTGAATAAATTATATGCAGTTAATTTTTAAACTTGATAACAAATAATACTGACCACGATGTGATGCTGACGATCACCTCTGAGCTCCCCAGTAGCAGGATCACTATAGATCCTCCGATATACGTCGTACTCTGTAATATCGGGGTGCTCGACAGCCTATAAGAATAAAAAATAAACTGTTAATATTTATAGTTATATAAAATATTTATAAATAATGTACGTACCAGATGCTGTCTATGAGTACTGAAAGAACGACTCCCAGCTCGATGAGTCACCTCCTGCCTCCCTCGATTCTGCCTCCCCACCGATGATCTCCTCTGAAAGGCACCACTCAACCAGTGCGCACATAATCCATCCCATACATGGGATGAAATATACTCTGGTCGGTGTGCTCTACATGACTCATCAAACTCTGACACTCCTGTTTTCTTCATCGCAGCTTTTCTTAAATTGTGCAAAAACTGACGAAGGCGATCACGCATGGCCACCTCCCATGCCTCGTGGATGGCGTCACGCATGGTATCCTCGATCGGATACCATAAACCCTACAAATAAATCAAAATATCAAGTTTGAAATGAGATAATTTTCAAAATAAAAATTATTTATTTACGTACGTACCAACCAATGGCCGAACATGGCCTGCTGCACATCAATGAGAATCTGCTCCCATGTGGTCCACGGCTGAGAGAAATAGTTGCGCAAAATAGCACTGCCCTGTCCGACTGCTATATGCGAAAAACTGAAAAAATAATAAACATTTATTATGTGAATGGATTAATGAAATCTTAGTCAAATGCACAGGTTATTACACAGGTTATCACACCTCCGGGTGCGCGGATCAAACCCAAGACGTGGACGTCGCTCGGGGACGGGGTCAGGAATCATCAATCGTGCAAGACCGCGCCCCCTCCGCGTACTCCCTGGAGCGCCTGCAGGCTGAGGGTCATCTGCCAGCAACTCATCCGCATCGAAAGGCAGGTCAGCATCCGCCAACGCACGAAATGTGGCCTCGTCCATCTGAAACAGAAAATGTTAATGTTAGCAAATAATTAATAATTACTATTATATATACATATATACATATTATGATTGTATATAAATACCATGGAATTCTATATGTGTTCATCTTCATCATCATCTTCATATATGTCAATGTCATCTTCATATTCCTCCTCAACATCATCGATATCCATTCGAGTTGCAGTTGCTTCATCTCTTACCATTTCAAATTCATGTGTGACATCATTAACATCATCGTCATCACCGACTCTTAAATGTGGGGTGTTGCCATCGATACTCATGTCTTTTGTAAAAAAGATTGATTTTGAGTACTCTCTTGAAAAACTTCAATTATTTTCACATCAGTGAAATCACATTCACTTTGACTAAACTGATTGTCTCGAATTTTGATTTTTATTACACTCCACCAATCAGTCAAGTCTCTTGATGTTGCACAGTACTTTGCATAATAAACTTGATATGCCTATTGAGCCAATAAGAATGGTTCATTTACTGCGAGAACACTTTTACATTTAATATCGATGATTCCATGAGTCGGATGAACACGCGCGCCTCTCTTTTTATCCAACCACCGACATTTGAACATGGTTATGTAATGTTGTCCAAGATAACAGAGTTCAATGATTTCATCAAGTATGCCATAAAAGTCAACTTCATTTTCTCGATGATGATATCCTCTCAAGATAACTCCACTGTTCATTGTTTTTTTCGATTCCCCATATGCATGTGTGTGGAATCGAAATCCATTCACCACATATGCATTATAAGTTTTAACAAGTTTGGAAGGTGGGTTACTCAATACACACAGCCGTTTGTCAATTTTATCAGCATGTCGAGACACCTGAAGATTTGTGAAATAATTATCAATATAGTAAACTATACATTGAATGAGTTGTTAAATGATAAAGAATTTACGTTACCAGTTTTTGACACCACTGAGAGAAATTTTTCAGTCGACGTTCTTCGAGAGCAGCTGCTATAATTTGTGGAATTTGTTTCTTGATATGATTATCATACAACCTATAAAAACCAAAGTTATTTACTGTAACATAAATGATAGAATAAGTGATATAAACACTTACAGTACAACTGATGTCATCTCTTCACAGTTGAGCAGAACATACGTATGAGCTCTATGATGTTCATCATCTGAAAGCCAGCGTTCAGAAACTCCACAAAAACCAAGCTCTGACGGGTTGAAAACAGATAATTGATTGTCGATTTCATCAATATTCCTCTCATTCCGTCCCATTCGGCTGTGTTTTGAAGGATACTCAGATTCAAAATAATGGGAGCAGAAAAAAGATATTTCCTCTTGCAAATAAGCTTCTGCAATAGATCCTTCAACAGATGCTTTGTTGCGTACTTTTCTTTTCAATTTTTGCATGCATCTTTCAAATGGTTACATCCATTGAAACTGTACCGGACCTCCACATTTGGATTCATATGGAAAATGTAACATCAAATGTTCCATTGAGTCGAAGAAAGACGGCGGAAATATTTTTTCCAGTTTACATATAATTACAACAACATCTTTTTCAAGTTTTCCTAGAGCATCATAATCTGCCGTAGCCGCACAAATTTCCCAAAAAAAATGAGACATGTCTGTTATGGAATCCCAAATCACAGAATTCAACAGACCTCTTAATCCAATGGGTAGAAGTCTCTCCATTATAACATGACAATCATGACTTTTTAATCCAGTAATATGACCATTCTTTACACATCTACCCAAATTGGAAGCACAACCATCTGGAAGTCTCAAATCTGCAATCCACTGACAAAATAATAAACGGTTTTCTTTAGACAGTGTATAAGCTGATTTTGGTTTCAGTAACCTTTCTGTTCTGACATTCTCAAATAGTTCCAATTCTGGACGCCTGCAAATTTGGGCAAGATCTAAACGTGCATTTACATTGTCTTTGCTCTTTCCTGGCGTATCCAAAACTGTATGAAACAAATTATCAAAACAGTTCTTCTCAATATTCATGACATCTAACATGTGTCGGACCAACAAATCAGACCAATATGGCAAATCCCAAAATATGCTACGTTTAATCCAATTGTGTTCTTTCCCAAAACCAGAATTTTTCTGTTGGTTTATTGTGGGACCAAAAGTGATGGGAGGTAATGAAAATACAACCGATTTTAACTCCGAACATGATAGCATTTTTGGAGGTCCATCCCTTTCAGCTGTTCCTTTTCTGAAATGAGATCTGTTTCTGCGAAAAGGATGATCAGCTGGAAGAAATCTGCGATGACAGTCAAAATAACACTGTTGCTTTCCATGAATGAGCATAAATGATTTGTTCTCTCCCATACAGTAAGGACATGATTTCTGACCATGTGTACTCCAGCCAGATAACATCCCATAAGCCGGGAAGTCACTTATTGTCCACATCAATGCTGCTCTCAGTATGAAATTCTGTTTCGTTGCAACATCATATGTACTGACACCAGTACTCCACAATAAATTTAATTCATCAATCAATGGCTTCAAATAAACATCAATATTTTTCTTCGGATGTCCTGGAATTAGTAAAGTCAAAAAGATATATGGCTCCTTCATCAACATCCATGGAGGTAAATTATACGGAGTTAAAAAAACAGGCCAACATGAATATTGACTACCATAAGATCCAAACGGGCAGAAACCATCAGTGGAAAGGCCCAGTCGAACATTTCTAGCTTCTAAAGCAAATGATGGATGCACTCTATCAAAATGTTTCCATGAATCACCATCGGTTGGATGATTCAAGCTTTTATCGGTTGAACTATTCTCTTTATGCCATGACATCATTGTCACTGTATTCTTAGACATGAATAAACGCTGAAGTCTGGATGTAAGCGGAAAATATCTCAACTGTTTTACAGGAATCAAACCAGACTTCCCGTGTTGTCCTTCTTTATATCTCAGTTGCCCACATGTGGGACAACTATCCAACGAATCATTTTCCCCTGAATATAAAATGCAGTCATTTGAACATGCATGAATCTTCTGACAAGTAAGTCCCAAATTTCGAACCAACCTCTTACTTTCATAGTAATTTGCAGGTAAAACATCTCCTTCGGGTAACAGTGTTTTCAGCAAAGAAAATATCTGGTCAAAACAGGTGTTTGACATTCTGTTATCTGATTTGATAGCCATAAATTTTGCAACTGCTTCTAATTTGCTCATCTTGCAGCCAGGATATAATGCATCCTCAGCAGACTTCAACAACTCATAAAATTCAGACGGTCCCAACTCAGGATTTGAAGCTATATCAGCCGGAGTTTCTGTATGTTGAACAGATGAACCTGCAACATCATGTACTAAATCTTGAAACTGGGATGGATCCGGAATCAAGTTGGTATCACCTGATCTGGAACTGCGTTCACCATGTTGATACCAAAAAACATAATCTGCTTGAAAACCAAAACACAAGAGATGTTCCCCCACTTTGTCAAACGTGTCAAACGTTCTCAATGCACATTTTCTACAAGGGCATTTTATCTTTCCTTCTGAAACAAATTCTGGATTTGATGCCGCAAATGATAAAAAACTCTCCACACCCTCTATATATACTGGATTTAAACCAGAACCATTTGGATTTCTACGTTGATTTATCCATATGCGGTCATCTAATAATGACTATTGACGACCTCGTTGTTCCATATTTTTCTATAAAATATAAAAGCATTACTGGTTTTGAATAATTTGTTAGAAAAAACACAAGAAATGATTGAATATATTGAGAATAAAGCAAAACTTGTTACAAATATTGATAATTTTAATATTATATTGATTTTTTATTATTTTAATAACACTAATATAATTTTTTCATAAATATTAATTATATAATAATAACATTATTACATTATTAGTATATTTTATTATTAATATTAAAATAACATAATTTTTTATATTATATACAATTCTCCTTTCATCTGTGTGTTTAACATTCTGTCTCCACATGTAATATTCGCATTCACTTTCACCTCTCCATTGCCGAGTAGGTTGATAATTTTGAAAAAGAATGCGAATATTACATGTGGAGACAAAAAAAACACAGAAGAAAAGAGAATTGTATATAATATAGAAAATTATATTATTTTAATATTAATAATAAAATATATAAATAATGTAATAAGTTAATTATTCCAAATTATTGGTAAGTATTTCAAATTATTGGTAATTATTCCAAATTATTGGTAATTATTCCAAATTATTGGTAATTATTCCAAATTATTCGTAATTATTCCAAATTATTGGTATTTATTCTTAATTTTTGGTAGTTATTCCTAATTATTGGTAAATATTGGTAATTATTGGTAAATATTGGTAATTATTAGAAAATATTGGTAATTATTGGTAATTATTGGAAAATATTGGAAAATATTGGTCATTATTGGTAATTATTGGTGATTATTGGTAATTATTGGTGATTATTGGTAATTATTGGTGATTATTGGTAATTAATACTAATTATTGGTAATTAATACTAATTATTGGTAATTAATACTAATTATTGGTAATTAATAATCATTATTACTAATTATTGGTAATTATAACTAATTATTCCTAATTAATACTAATTATTCCTAATTATTCCTAATTATTACTAATTATTGTTAATTATTACTAATTATTACTAATTATTATTAATTATTACTAATTATTACTAATTATTACTAATTATTACTAATTATTTCTAATTATTACTAATTATTGCTAATTATTAGTAATTATTGCTAATTATTACTAATTATTGCTAATTATTATTAATTATTGATAATTATTAATAATTATTGATAATTATTGGTAATTATTACTAATTATTGTTAATTATTGGAAATTATTGGTAATTATTACTAAATATTGGAAATTATTACTAAATATTGGTAATTATTACTAAATATTGGTAATTATTACTAAATATTTGTAATTATTACTAAATATTGGTAATTAATACTAAATATTGGTAATTAATACTAATTATTAGTAATTAATACTAATTATTGATAATTAAGACTAATTATTGGTAATTAATACTAATTATTGGTAATTAATACTAATTATTGGTAATTAATACTAATTATTACTAATTATTGGTAATTATTACTAATTATTGGTAATTATTACTAATTATTACTAATTATTGTTAATTATTACTAATTATTGCTAATTATTACTAATTATTGCTAATTATTACTAATTATTGCTAATTATTACTAATTATTACTAATTATTACTAATTATTTCTAATTATTACTAATTATTTCTAATTATTCCTAATTATTTCTAATTATTACTAATTATTGCTAATTATTAGTAATTATTGCTAATTATTAGTAATTATTGCTAATTATTATTAATTATTGATAATTATTAGTAATTATTGATAATTATTAGTAATTATTGATAATTATTGTTAATTATTACTAATTATTGGTAATTATTGGCAATTATTGTTAATTATTACTAAACATTGGTAATTATTACTAAACATTGGTAATTAATACTAATTATTGGTAATTAATACTAATTATTGGTAATTAATACTAATTATTGGTAATTAATACTAATTATTGGTAATTAATACTAATTATTGGTAATTAATACTAATTATTGGTAATTATTGGTAATTATTACTAATTATTCCTAATTAATACTAATTATTCCTAATTAATTCTAATTATTCCTAATTAATTCTAATTATTCCTAATTATTCCTAATTATTACTAATTATTGTTAATTATTACTAATTATTGTTAATTATTACTAATTATTGTTAATTATTACTAATTATTTCTAATTATTTCTAATTATTACTAATTATTTCTAATTATTACTAATTATTTCTAATTATTACTAATTATTGCTAATTATTACTAATTATTGCTAATTATTACTAATTATTGCTAATTATTATTAATTATTGATAATTATTAGTAATTATTGATAATTATTGGTAATTATTCCTAATTATTGGTAATTATTACTAATTATTGGTAATTATTGGCAATTATTGTTAATTATTACTAAATAGTGATAATTATTGGTAATTATTGGTAATTAATACTAATTATTGGTAATTAATACTAATTATTGGTAATTAATACTAATTATTGGTAATTAATACTAATTAATTATTACTAATTATTGCTAATTATTACTAATTATTGCTAATTATTACTAATTATTGCTAATTATTATTAATTATTGATACTTATTAGTAATTATTGATAATTATTGGTAATTATTCCTAATTATTGGTAATTATTACTAATTATTGGTAATTATTGGCAATTATTGTTAATTATTACTAAATAGTGATAATTATTGGTAATTATTGGTAATTAATACTAATTATTGGTAATTAATACTAATTATTGGTAATTAATACTAATTATTGGTAATTAATACTAATTATTGGTAATTAATACTAATTATTGGTAATTAATACTAATTATTGGTAATTATTACTAATTATTCCTAATTAATACTAATTATTCCTAATTATTACTAATTATTACTAATTATTGTTAATTATTCCTAATTATTACTAATTATTGGTAATTATTCCTAATTATTACTAATTATTGGTAATTAATACTAATTATAGGTAATTATTACTAATTATTGTTAATTATTGTTAATTATTACTAATTATTGTTAATTATTCCTAATTATTACTAATTATTGGTAATTAATACTAATTATTGGTAATTAATACTAATTATAGGTAATTAATACTAATTATAGGTAATTAGTACTAATTATAGGTAATTAATACTAATTATTGGTAATTATTAATAATTATTACTAATTATTCTTAATTATTGATAATTATTGATAATTGTTCCTAATTATTAGTAATTAAATGAATAATTATCAATAATTAGAAATAATTACCAATAATTACAAATAATAACATTATTAATATATTTTATTATTAATATTAAAATAATATAATTTTCTAATTTATATACAATTCTTCTTTGATCTGTGCGTTTTCTATCTCCACATACAAATAATACATGTGAAGACAGCAAACCCACAGATCAAAAAAGAATTGTATATATATAAAAAATTATATTATTTTAATATTAATAATAAAATAAACTAATAATGTAATAATGTTTTTATTCCTAATTATTGGTATTTATTATTAATTATTAATATTTATTCTTAATTATTAAAAATTATTACTAATTATTCCTAATTACCATTAACTATAAACAATACTAATAATTTAAATTTATTAAGTAATAAAACAATGTAAACATAATTAAATTACAACTAATTAATAATAATTGAAACTAATAAAAAATTCAAAATAAATAAAAAATTAAAATGAAGATAAATACCTTGAAAATTGATCTGTTATGATCGTTCTTCAAAACTTTAATATCAGCTCCGGAGAAAAAAATTAAACTGGAGAAAAACTCAACTCTAGAAATATAATTTTGAGAGAAGGAGAAGAGAAGGAATGAGAATGAAATGAAAAAAAACGGATGGGGGTATTTATAGGTTAGATTATTTGCGACGGTACCCGTCGCAAATACCTTAGCCAACATTTATTACGGTCAACCGGTAAATAGTTATTTGCGACGGGTCCCGTCGCAAATAACCCCTGCCGACATAGTATTTGCGACGGGGGAATATTCCCGTCGCAACTACCTTTTACCGCCGCCGGTTATTTGCGACGGGAATATTCCCCCGTCGCAAATAAGTTTCCCGCGATTTGGCGCGCATCGCGGGAAAACTATTTGCGACGGGGAAAGCAATCCCGTCGCAAAAGCCTCCTTATTTGCGACGGGGAAATACCCCCGTCGCAAATAAGTTTTTAACATGACTATTTGCGACGGGAATAAATCCCGTCGCAAATAACCCGTCTCAATTGCTCATTTTTCCCGTAGTGTATATATTAATACCAATCTAAATAAAATTCTCCTCATAACTTCATGGTTTTGATTCTTCTCCAGTAAGCTTTACCTATCATTGTTATACATTGATGCTAGAAATGATAAATGGGGTGGTTTTATATGGTTTGAAAAAATTCTTTCCATGTTAAATTTTCTGATCCAATGAATTGGTAATCATGATCTTCCAACTAATGATTGAGTCTGGTGGAAGGGTATTAAAATGGTATCCATGTTCTCATTCTAATTCTCCCCTAGGAAGTGGCAAACACCCATATTTTCTTTGAAGGCGATTCAGGTTATATGGTCTAGCCAAGATTTAGAGTTTTTTTAGGTGTTAGGTCCACATTTTTTCTAGTGATCAATTCCTACAAAATGGATTTCAAATTTATCCTAACAATAACCATGAAATATATGCTCAGTATATGCTCATTTCATAGATATTCTAGATTTTATGGTTAAATCATAATAAATTTTGACACACGGGCATCCTTTTCTCTCAGATGGTGGAGAAGGATAAATCTTGGTCGCTCACTATGGATTCATCCCCACTACTCAAAAACCACGAGTGTTCCCCATCCAGGCATCGACTCAGGTAAATAAAGAGTGTGAGGTCCATGCCTCCCATTTACACTAACCAAGGAAACTGTATTCGATAGATACCTCCTGAGCGTGAACTAAAATTAAATACTAACAGATCATGTACGTAGGGATGTATGCGAGGAGGTGGGGTGTTATGTGATCTTAATGTCTCTATTATTTTTGTGTTCAACATCTAGATTAGTCAAGGTGATTCTCTCATGGTGTAGGAGGCTTCCATGCTCAAAGGGTGAGCATTGTGCTATTCTCATGGTATTATCCTTAATTAGGTGGAATCTGGATCTTTGATTAACCTCGACACCATCAAGGAGTGATCTTTATCCCATGGGCTATCAAATATACTGTTTTTTGTGAATATAATTTATCACCAATATCATTAATCTAAATAACACTTGTAGTGTGATAAAGATGGTCGTAGACTTCCTGTTTCTAGTGCTACTTCCGATAATCCATGTACCATCTATAATTTTATTGGTGCCATTCCCCCTATGTTCTTGAATATATTTCAAGCAATATCCATCAATATTCATTACCCTAGACCCCCATAACTTGTTTTGAGGCATATCCCCCCATATAATTTTAATTATAAATTCCAAAATTTGGATGGATGGAATACGGGATATGTCCCCTAGAAGTAAATGTGAGACGAGAAACCCTTACCTCGCATTTTAATCACTTTGTATCTATATGAACCCCATTTATAATAAATATATATTTATCATAAATATAATATATAACCTTACTAGTATATATAATATCATATATGATTTAATTGTAATCTTTTATCACCCGATTTTTAACAGTAATTTGTTAAAATCACTAGTCTGGGAAAGAATGGCTTCATTATTCATGTAAGTTTTAGTTTGGTTGTTTCAGTCCTTGTACATTGATAGAGTACCCATACCAAATACCAATAGAAGGGTTCTTATCAGATTGCATAGGACCCATTTCCAGCCCCGTTGGAGGGTTTCACTCTAGGACACTATAGTGGACCCATTCCAAGCCCCACAAAAAGGTTCCACCCGAGTAATTGAGAACCTATGCCCAAATCAGGTAGAGGGATCCATTGGTAATTCCTCTGTTGATCACGTGTGATCACTACCATCATCTTATATCACCTAAACATGCTCTATTACCAAATATATCTCTCATCATATAACAAATCCATGACTAAGGGAGCAATCACATTTTAGGTGGAATAACACTCATTATAGGAAACTCACAGGCCAAAATATGTGTCCAAGTGATGTAGGTAGTAGAGATTTAATTTTCATAAAAATGAATCAAGGGGTACACTGGACTTGAGGGGACCCACATGGTGTGTGGTCTTGCTTTATCACTTTTTCAGGTCCCTCAAGGTACATGGATATCTAATAATGTTTCCATACATGATGTATATGGGATATAAATAGAATTCCAATGACCCTCATTGCCCTGATCATGTGCTTGTCCATGTCCGTGTATCCATCTAATGTCCATATACTCAAGCCATGTCCATAAACATTGGTACACAGTGTGCCTGGCCATGACCATGCCGATGTACCCTTAGAGTACATTCTGAGTCTTCCAACTTGAGTTCACTTAGTGTATGGGGGTTCCCACATGGTGTCTGATAATTATAATCCACTAAAACCCTACCCATTGTAGTTTGGGCTTATCACATTATGTATTCCTCAAACTACTCAATGTGTAGTTAGGATTTTTATAGAATTATAGATATGCTCTACTTGTGCTAGATCAGGTCCTCATCCTTTAGATCCAACTTCATATTTTCCTAAAAAATTGTTGATCTAGTTTCTATTGGTCAATTCCATACATTTAGTTTCTATAAATTAACATTCCTCATCACGGGGATTCGTCTCTCAACCAATACAGCTTAGGTACCTCTAACATTGAAGATTTAACCTCCAAGTTTTTAAATGATTTCCCATAAGACACAAAAAATCAGAATTAATACCTAGTTTTTCATCCCATCCCTTTCATATGGATTCATCATGATTTTGGGTTTTTGATCAAGCTCAGTTCTTCCCAGAAATGTCAATATAGGACCGTGAGGTCCAAAGAGTAAAGAATGCAAAGAAATTGTTCAAGGAATAGGGGAAAAATTCTATCCCTATTTTAGAATCATTAATTGAAAATAATCAATAATGTTGATATTAAGGGGTATACATTTTTTATTGACAATATAAATTGGTACATAAGTGTGTGAAAGGTTAAATAATTGGTATAAATCATAGATGGGATGATTTTTCTCAATTAATTTAATCAAAACAGGTGATATGCATGAATTGGGGAGTCCTACTTGTATATTGGATTTTTCTTAAAAGAAGAATGTGACCATCAATGATTGAAGGAATTCATTGAATTCATTGACTATTTTCTGATCTAGAGTTTCATTGTCATCCACTATGATCTACCAATGGAATGAGAGGAAGAATAATCTCTTGACGGTCCCAGTGTTATAAGTCTTACCCTAATAAAATTTCAATATCTATATTCTTGTATTAATATGATTATGATAAATAAATAATTTAATTTAAATAATTTAATTAATTAACCAAATAAACTCACCACCAATAGGTGGGATATCTGAATGCCCCATGCTAACCTATTCTATATTGTGCTTAGGGAAATAATGTGTTCTAGACTCAAAAGTGGCCTTTTTATTTTTTATCTGAGCTCTCTTTTAAGGGTTATAAAATTTTGGATAAGAAAATATATGAGTGAAATAAGATTTATATTTAAAATCATACAATGATGAAATCGGGTCTCTATAGATTGAATTTATTTACAAATAAAAAATGGAATGTTCTATTTTATCTTTTATGGTGATTTTTTTCCGCCACCATAACAATTATTTGAGGTTTGATTTCCCTTAAATGGTTTTATGTGTTATTAAATGAAAAACAAACTTTTAGATTTTTTATTTTTTAATGAAAAATGTATTTTAAATATAGGAGGATATTTTTGTATTGAGAATGATTTTTCCAAATAAAATTATATTTTTTATTTAAAATTAGGTTTCATAATAAAATGGAATATTGATATCTAAATTTGATTTACATATTTTTTAAGAGTTTTTAAAATTTATTAAGATGAAAAAAGAGAAAGAATTTTTTATTATTTATGTGATACTTCATCAATATATAAATGTAATGGGTGCACCAAGATAACACTGATTGAATTATTATAACTAATAAAATTGGTGCACCTAAATAGAGTCGGGTGAGCCTGATATAGATTAAGTAATGGGTGCACAAAAATAACACTCCAATTCATTAGGTAGTATTAATTTTATTAATTAGATAGAAGGATGGAGTTACCAATGAGTTTCTCAAATAGATTTAACTAGACTCAAGTTACTTATGACATATGATTAAGGAGAATTATGAATGTGGTTATCTATGATTCAAAAAGGATTTTGATCTTCTTTCATAGGGGTTTAGTGATTTTTCTTGAAAAAGACCGTGTTTTGTTTATGTGAAAATTATTTACATCATTTTCTCAAAAGAAAGTGAGTTAAAAGTAAAAAATTTATGGGTTTTAATGTTTTTCTATAAGCTAACAAAAATCTTACTTTTATATCCCAAACTGAGATTTTTTTCTACTCCTCCCTCATTTTAATTTTTTTTAATGTGGATTAAGGACGTTTAATGTAAATTTAGAATTAAAGTTAAATGTTGTGAAGATTTTATATAAAATTAAATCCTGATTTATTTTAAAAGTTTAATAATATAGGAAAATGGATATTAATCAGATGTTTTCTGTTTGTATTATATGGATTTATTTTTCATGGGTTTTTAGTCAATTATCTTAAACTACAAACATGAAAAAGTCCCTCTAAGTGATAAAAATATAATTTATTTCTAAAAATCAATATAATTTTATGTTTTAGGTTGGGTCCTTATCATTGGTATCAATGGATGGTTCAGATTACATTAGAGGTTTTGATAATGTTAATATAATAACCTTAAAATATTTTACTTTATAGTCATAGTGAAATGATATTGAATTTTAAGATTACCATCCAGAATTATCTGAAATATTTTTGTCCATATTGGTTTTCTATAGATGAAACCTGAAATCTATAGTGGAAAGGACCTAAGAGGAAAAAATGAATCCAAATAAGACTCCTGAGATGGTTGGAAATTGAATAGAATTGGTTATTGTTATGATGGATTAACTCATGAAATCTATAAATGGTGGTGGTATCCATGATATAGGGGAACCTGATCTACCATGAAGGAACTTGTGTATAGTAGAGAATATCATGAGATAATATCCCTTATTTTTAGTAGATTATATGACCAAATGGAATTAAAATAATGGATTAATTCCATTGAGAATTTATTTAATGTCATGGGATGGTCGGAACATTAAAAGGTAACTGTTGATGCTTATTATTTTGAATGTGAAGCTGATCATTGATGGTAATTGTCTAATAATACTAGAGAGAATAATAATCCCAATTTAATGTAATGGGAATCATTTATGGATCTTTTCCTCGACAGAATTTGTCCATATGTTGTTCATATTAGGATAGAAAAAAATTCCTATAATTGACTAAAAAAAGAGAATATTATATTTCATTATATGGAGAAAACCTCAAATAATTGGAAAGGTATGTTCCATATTTATTTAGGAAAATTATAGTAAAATTAATAGATTTTATGTAGGGTTTAAACCATGATTATAAAGGGAATTTCCCATATTATATTTTAAAAGTTATGAGAAATTGGTTTATTGTGATGAGGAATTTATAATGTTTTTTTTTAAAATTATGTTTATTGAAATGAAAAGGATAGAAAATTTAATGTTGGAGGAAAATAGGGAAGAAACCATCTATGAAGATTATAGGTATGCCCCTAAAATGATCCAAATGTGGATAATGAATCTTCAAATAATGTTTGATATCATCTTAGAAGTGCTTCAGGTGTGGTTAATTTTTTCACAAGGCTTGTAAATGTAAAAATGTGTCATGAAAAAACAAAATAATGGGTTAATATATTTTTATAGAATAATGAGGTGTTGTTGTTGTAATTAGTGGGTTCATTTGGAATTTTTGTGCCTGATGTTATTTTCAAATTCTAAAAGTCATCATTATCGAAAACAAAAAGGTGTAGAAATGTCATTTTCTACTCTTACAATTGATGATGGACTATTGAATGAAGTGGTGGTATGTATAATAATTTTTTATTCCAATTAGGCCAATTACCTATTTGACTATGGATATTTACATTCTTTTATTTCTATGAAATTTTCACAAAAAAACGAATATCACCACAATAAAATAAGATAGATATTTTTCTAGAATCATCATGTGAAAGCATAAATGAATCCAAAATTTATATTAATATTTGTATAGTTGTTAGTGGGATTATATTTATTAAAAACAATGTTGATCTATCCATAATATTGTTTTATATCTTTATTAGTCTGTATTTTTACATAGATCATCATGCTAAAATAAATTTCAAAGCCAAGAATGTTTTATTCAATTATTTTATGCTTTTTATAACATACCATAAAGTTAAGAAATTTATTTGATATTATAGTGAAATGTATTTATATAATGATATTAAAAATAAATAAAATGATAATATTTGTGACGTTCATTTTTTTATGAATATATGGATGTTTTTCTCGATGATTGGGCTGGTGTTATTGTTGATATAATGCTTGAATTTACTACTGTCTTAGTTCATGATTCTAAGACTATTTATATAAAACCTTGTGAAATTGCACAAATAGAAATTTTATAATTGAAAAATAAATTTTAGGGGTCCTTAGATAAAATAATAATTTTACTAATAATTTCACTATGTGGTGGTCTTGTTTGGTTTGATAAAATGAAATACGGTTCAATGGGAATTTCCACCGACTATAGATCTTAGATTAAAATAACTACTATGAACAAGTATTATTCACCTTATATTGTTGATTTGTTTGATTATCTACATCGATCATATTATTTTTCAACGGTTTATCTCAGTTCTGGGTACAATAAGTTTAATGTAATGCAAATAGATATTCACAATGTTGCATTTTGTACAACATATGTGAATTATATGTTTGAATTTACTCCATTCGGGTGGTCTAATATAGCTGCTGTATTTTTGGACCTTAATAATTTATTTATTTTAATGAATTATTGGATTATTTTGTGTTTGTGATTATTGATGACATTTTTTTTATTTTCTAAAAAGTAAATAGGAATTTGAAAGATACTAGTAGAATATTCTTGAAACCTTCAATGAAAAGAAACTATAACAAAAATTTAGTAAGTGTGTTTTTTGGTTTAAAAAAAAACATTATTTGGATACATTTTTTATAAAGACGGAATGAATAATAATTGTGCTAAAATAAAAGTTGTTGAATAATGAAAAACACACCCAAATATAATAGATAATTATAGTTTTCAAGTTTTATCATTTTAAAATTGATAGTTTGTTGAAAAAGTTACTTAGTTTTGTAGCCCACTGACTATGTTAACTCAATAATGAGTTAAATTCATCTTGAAATATTACTGTTAATATTGTTTCTAGAAACAAAAAATAATAATTTTGGATGCTCTAGATTTATTATTTCCCTCAATAGGTAATGAATTCTTCATCTATAGAGATTATTAATTAAAAGGAATTGGCTGTGTCATAATTCATAATGACTAAGTAATTTTTCATGTTTCACATTAGTTAAATCCTCATGAGTTAAATTACCGTACAAATGATATGGAATTTCTTACTATAGTTTATCATTAAAAATTTAGAGTAATTGATTGTATAGGGTAATGTGTGAAATATATATTGATTATAAATGTTTTAAGTATTTGTTTACACCGAATGAATTGAAAATAAGATAGAGAATAAGGTAGGAATTTATTAAGTATTATGATTGCACAGTTCTGTACTATTCATGAAACAAACAAGGTGGCCAATGTTTTGAGTGGAAATAATAAAACAAAATTAACCATGTAACATTTTTAATTTTAACCTTTGGTTAATTATTTTAAAAATTTTGGTATATAAATAGTGTTTGTAGGGAAATTATATGGTTTTATTCCTGTTTCAATGTAGTAAAATTTGTTAGAATTAATTAAGGTATCTCGGAAAGATGATATTGGGTTACAAGAAAAGGTAAAATCTAATGAGAAGGGAATGTTACCTGAGTTTAATATTGATTAATAATGTGTTTAACTATTTCGAAAAGGGATATATGTTATTTTTAACTACTATTTGAAAAAAGGGTTGTTATGGGAAGCTCACAGTTATATTTTTTTCATTCACCTAAAAAACCCTAAGATATACATAGACCATTGGATGTATTACTACTAGGATAGAATGGAAAGTGATATTTCATACTTTTGCATGACATGTTAGAATTTTTAATATATTAAGGAAACCATACAAATAATTATTGGAATGATTCATCTTTTTTACATTTTGGGAGAAGAAATGAGAAAATATATCAATGTATTTTTTGGTGGGATTTTTGAATACTTCTTTAGGTAACAATACGATTTGGGTTATTTTGGATCAATTAACTAAATTTGTGAATTTAATTCAGATTTGAGATTCTATATATTTTGATCATATTTTTTGGATGTATATAAAAGAGACATTCATGTTACTTATATTTCCAATCGCATTTGAATCAGACTATGATTATATATTCACATCAATTTTTAGGAATGGACCTAAAATATCATTGGAAACAAAATTGAATTTTAGTGAAACATTTGATCTACAAAATGATTGTAAATCTTAGAGGAAGATTCACAATAAGGAATATATTATTTTCTATTTTCCAATGGATTAAAAGGGAATTGGGATCAACATCATTCCTTGGTTGAGTTTTCTTCTAACAATAGTCTTCATTAAAATATTGTGATGATTCTATTTTAATAATTATAAGAAAAGTGATCTCAGAAACTAAATTACGGGGACAATTCTAGATAAATTAAGTTTATGGATCTATAGTTGGTACATGAAATGGATGAGAAGGTTTTAGTTGATTCAGTATCATATTAAAATCTGTTAGATCTTTTAGAAAATTTATTTAGATAATTACAGGAAATTTATTTCTTTCGATGTATATGATCACATTTTTCTCAAAGTATCACTATGGAGAAGTTTTATGCATTTTTGTAAAATGGGAAGGCTATTTCCATGGTTCATTAGACCATATGAAATCCTGGAGGATGTTAGATCAGTTTCATATAGAGTGGAAATAACTCTGAGATTATCCTAGTTTTATAACATGTTTCATGTCTTGATATCAAGGAAATATGTTCTAGGTCCATATTCTGTCATGATATGTTTAGTTGTAAAGTTGAAATTTATCCCTTATATTAGGTAATATGATATTTATATTTATATACTTAGAGACGAAGTGTTACAGAATAAGTCAATTCATTAGGTTAATTTTTTATAGAAACCCATATGGTTGACGAGGAAACATGGGAATATGGATTTGTCATAAGTGATAGATGTCACCCCTTGTTTTATAAGTGAATAAAATTATGAGGATGAAATTTCAAAAATATGGTAACAATTTAACAACCCAGATAAAGATACAATAAATCATTATGTATATTATTAATATGAAATATATAGTTATATTCATTATATAAAAATTATGTAATTTTTAAATCAAAAAATGGAAATAGTGTTAATTATACTGTTGTCTTATAAGGTTTTATTTAAAAGATTAATTTTAAAATAATTTAATTTTAATTTTAGGAAATTAATTTATTTTTTAAATAATCATATCAAAATTTATTTGGTCTATTTTTTTATAGTTTTCAGAAAATATTTATTTTTTAATAAATATTGAAAATACCAATGTTTATAAAAAATATTTTCTTTTCAATAAATTAAGTAATTTAAAAGAACCAATACATTTTTAATATACTTACAAGTAACATAATAATTAATTAGTAATATTTATATAACTTAATGATATTTTACTCAACATTATATTGCATTGAAGAGTATGATTATTTTTAGGTTACTAATGAGTTATTCAAAAAAATATTTTAAACTATGTAATGTTCCTCCTTTTTAATTAGTTAATATATTCACTAATAAAAAATGTATTAAACAGAATTTAAATATTTTCTATAAGTTTAATATTAAATTATATTTATAAAATAATTATTATTAGTGATACAATTAATAAAAAATATATTTTTTCTCAATAAATACACTTCTTGAAAACTCGCATTTTCATCACACATTTGGGTTTTGTTTCAAATTAAATTTTCCGAATTCAATAAGTTAAATATGGAAAAATTCATTCAATAATTATAATAATAATAATTTATATTATCAAACAAGGTAATTTTTATATTTTATCATAATGAATAGTAGTAACCAAAACAATTAATTATCTAGATAAAAGGTTAAAATGGATTTATTAGTGGTTAAACTAAAATGATATCTGTTAAAATGACCTAAAAACATCTCTCATTTTTTATTTTAATTATTTCAATGGATTCAAATTCGAATTATTTAAAATTTTTAAGTTTATTTTCATTAAAAATACATTTTTATTATTTTCCATAAAAATATATTTTCTTTAATGTGTATGTTTTTAGAATGATTTTAGGAATGTAATTATATATAAATGACATTTTTATAGTGGCCAATTTTTTTAATCTTTCATTTTTTTTCAAAAATTAATTTTCATTTAGAATTTTTCGATTTATATCTAAATAAAAAAATGAAGGATCTATTTTAACATATACAATGAATATTAATTTTCTACAATCGTAACCATTATTAGGCGTTTGTCTTATATTATAAGATTTTATGCTTTATTCAATGGAAACCCTCTTTCCCATTTTTTGGAATACTTGTACTAAAAATATTTTTTTTAAAAGAAACACTTATTTTTTTAGCTAAAATAGGTTTTTAAAAGTGAAAAATATTTAAATATTAAAAATTGTGTTTTAAAATAAAATGTTCTTTTTTATGTATGAATGTTATATGAATATTAGTTTAAAAGAGTTTTTCAAATAATTTTTGAAGAAAAATTATGTGAAAAAATGTGTACTCCTGAATTGGTATATAATTATAATATGTAATAAGTGGGTATGGAATGATTAGGTTGGGTGAGGTTGTTACAACTTATATGATGGGTGATCCCAAATAGAACTGGGTGTGTTTGAAATAGATATTATGTTGGGTACTCCTAGATAACACACCAATGTATTGGGAAAAGTTCCTCATCTTAATAAGAAAAAAAGTCATTACAAAATGGTTTCTAATATATATATTACTATTTTATCATTATTTACGACATTGGATTTAAATTTGATTCTCTATGATTCCAAAAAGATTTTTTATTTTCATGATATGTTTTTAATGATTTTATTTTAGATCAATTGTATCCTTTTCAGGTGATTTTTTTTATTTATTTCACATAAAGAAAATTTATATAAGGGTAAATCATTAAATGGGTTGTCACATTTTTTGGACTAATGAACATATCATTTTTATGTATGTTATTGAGTTTTTTATGCTCATACCATGTTTCAAATTTTTCTTTCAGAAGTTTTATTGATATTTAACAGAAAAAAAGTAGTCAAGTTGAAAGCCATGAATATTTTCCATTAAAATAAATCATACTCTATTTTAATGTATTATATTATAGGTAAAATACATACTAATTTTACTTTTCCACTTTGTGTTATATGGTTTTTTATTTATGAGTTACAAAATAATTATAAAAAATATAATATTTAAAAGATCCTCAAAGTGATATAAAGATAATTCATAAATAAACTAATGATTATGTTATGTTTAAGGCCATGTACTTACACATGACTTGATTTAACTACACTAATATAGTTATAATATTTCCAGATCTAGCTATAGCTCCAACTCAAGCTTTATAATCTTTCACTATAGGGAAATCCTTAAATGGATTATGTGCATTTACATAGATTCCATTACTTCCTCTATCCACCAATTGCAGATAGTGAAACAAAATATATTAAATTATAACATTATGAATCATAATGTAAAAACTCAAAACTAGGGAAAAGTAAATATATAATGATTTTTTGGATAACTAATCTCAAAATCATAAGCTATATTTTTATAGGAATATTCTCAATGTTCATCAGAGGGTTAAATTGTCCAATCTATGATTTCCAAAATCTAGTTCCCATGTTATCTATTAAACATGATATGATACCAAATGTAAAAACCCCAAACCTAGCATCCTAGAGATGATTGTAAATTTATAACATTGTATGTATAAAAAACCAATCATATCTCATGGTATATAATAGTTTAATAGTCTTTGAAAACAAGTTACATAAATTAATTTCACATTAAATTTGGAAATATATATTAAAATATAGTTTTTTATTCGAGGACATACTTATTTACACTAGAATAACCTATCATGTAAATCACATTATGAATCACAATATCGTGGGTAAAATTATCAACAATATAGTATGTACACTACAGAAATTATTTAACTTGTGAATATGGAATATGTTCTAGTGAAGTTAAAGTGAGAGGATAAACACTTACATTAAATTCAAAATCATTGGTGTGTGTCTAAACTACATGTATAATAAATCTAAATTTATTAAAGATATATTATAAAACCATACACATG
This sequence comes from Viscum album, assembly GCA_963277665.1. Taxonomy (NCBI): domain Eukaryota; kingdom Viridiplantae; phylum Streptophyta; class Magnoliopsida; order Santalales; family Viscaceae; genus Viscum; species Viscum album. The sequence goes on along the minus strand of OY728158.1, from coordinate 1,189,526,829 downwards.
TATATCATATCATATATTATTTACATATTATCCTTTGCTCTTGTTCATTAATAGTTCTTTGTTAAAATCTTGATCCTATATAACAACTGATTCTTTTCACCTTAATGTTTTGGTTTGGTCAATTAGGTCCTTGAAAATTCAAAATTGTTTAATAATATCTATAATCTAAATAACAATATAAATATCTCATATATTAATTATATATTTATATATATTACTCTATATAGGGTATAGATATAAAAATGGATTGGAACATTCATGGATATAGTAGGTTTTACGTATATATGAACATTGAATTCAATTTTTAATGAGTGGAACAAAATAATGTTAAATAATAATTATAATTAGTAGTAACCTTATTATACAATGGAAATAAAAATTTCTCCTAAAATCCATCACAACTAAAATCCATGTAAAATAGAAATAAAAAATAAATCACATTGCTTTGTGGAGGGGGTAGTGCACATGTACACACAAGTGATGTTATAATTTTCCAACAGTTTGGAAGGTATTAATTTAAATGGGACATTACCATTATAGAGTAATATTTATTCCATAAAACTAATAAAAACAATTAAAACATAAAAATAATCATCCATAAATGGTGTTAGAGGGAAGAAATATTTTTATCGCTATGTAAATACTGTAAGACATACATACACACAAGAGATACAATCATTTACCATTCAATGGGAAAGAGGGAAGATAATGATTGTTTCATAATCATGATAACATGTCAGTATATTTAGGATAACGATGTTACTATTTGATTATAAATATCATAAATTTATAGAAGGTAAAATAATAAGTAAAAAATGGACATGATTGATTAAGTAGACTACCTCTTATTTGGAAGAAATCCATTGGTTATACTCTCAAGAATCATAGGGTTAGTCATCTAGGGAGAGATAAGGATATATAATGTGTATAATGATGTTTATAAGGTATTTTCTTATTTTAGGGTTGATATATACGACTCTATGTGGTTTAAGGAAGATAACGGAGATACACCCTTTAATAATTGAGGGGAGAGATATTTATGGAATTTTATAAAATATTAAATTAATATAAATTAATATTGATGAAAAAATGGTTATAAATTGATAATTTTCATATATAATATGTGTACATGTAAAAATATTCTCATACCATAAAATTTATACTAGTTATTTTCCCGTTTTTCCAATTATCTTTTTGTTATAACCCATGTTAAAGTTTTTTATAATTACTATAATATTAACGTTTCCCCCCTTTTTAGGGTTAATAACGTCACTCAAAATATAAAAACCCATAAATGAACTATTTTAAATATATATAACCATTTATCAAAATTTTAGATTAATATATTTTTTTTATGAATTATAAAAAATTTAATAAAATTTTATTTATTATAAACTATTAAAAATGAAAATTATAACACCATTTAATTTAATTTGGAATTAAATACACCAATAAAAAGGTGAATTAGAATATAATACATTAAATACCCTATAACTTGTCACATATATCAATAAAATTCATGGGACACATTTACTCATTCAAATTACATTATTTTTGTAATTTTTTTTAAATTTTTTATTTTTATTTTTATTAAATAAACAATGTATTATCGTTGCACTAGAATTTTATAACATTATAAATTTTAAAAATAATTTTTATATATATCATTATATTAGTTTCATTAAGCTCAACATAATCATTTTTTCATAACTTGATTTTCTCCCTATGTGGACATATAAGAGAGATTTAAAACCAAAAGAGTGAAACTTTGTTTTATTTGAATATTATAAATATGATTTTATATAAAATTGAACATTAATTAAATATATTTCGATGATAACATTATAAAGCTTTAGATAATGTAATCTATTTATAATTAGGATGAAAAATTATGGATTTCACACTTATTTTTGATAATGATTTAAACGATATATCAATTACTGAGGTGACAAATTTTACCATGGTTACTATTTATATTGACCAAAGATAAAAGGTTTATATTTAATAAATTTTAATCACATAATTTAAAATATAGACTCCATATTATCCATTTTAATAACTATAATTAGAATAAAACAAATTTATAATAACAATGAAAATATTGATTAAACCACATTTGAGAAAAATTCAGTTTTTATGAAAATGTCATTTTTATGTATAAAAATGTTTTTAGGAAAAATTAGATCATAATATTTATTAAAATAAACCTAATTACATATTAATTATATAATATAGTCAATATTAAATTTATACAATTTGGAAATAAAATATAAGGATCCCAAAAATGCACCCTAACCGACTTTTCATATGCTCCTTTTAAAAACGATATGATATATAATAAATATAATTTATTGAAGTTAAAAATATTGAATGTAATATTTTCTCCCAAAAACCCAATAAAAATAAGTTAATAAAGAAAGAATATTATTGAATCAAAAAAATAACATTGCTAAAATATTAAGTGCATATTTCTTAATAATTTATTAGTGAATTATTATTGAGTAGGTCCTATATATATATTTCAAATATTGGTCAATACTATACATACTCACCAATTGAACATCATGGTGATATATGATACATTATATAAAAATATTTTAAAATAATATGATTGTTCTTTTAGACTCATTTTAGCATTTAATAGAATCTATATAAGAAATTAAATTTATTTAATATATTCTAAAATCATGGGGTGTTAAAAGAAAGACCTATTTTTATTTTGAAGAAGGTTTGACTGTGTGGGATTTAAATGGGAAAATTGAAATATTCACAATGCATTAGTAGGCACAAACAATTCAATACATATTTAAAGGATGGTGGGGTACCATTGATGAAATTTTCATATGCCAATATACACAACTAGATATTTTTCTAGAGATGAAATAAATTATGGGATTTCAATATAGATATATATTTTTGGATATGATATACTATAATCATTTTTGATAATGAATTATGTGATTTTTTTATATCAAGAATTTCAAGATATTTCCCACATATATAATAACTTTTATTTACTTGTGGAGAATCTATGTTTCATAAAATTTAAAAAAGGTTGGGATGTAATCACCCACATTAGAGGTGAACCTTGTAAAAATAATATAGTTCTTTTCTATGTTTTCATTTGTTTTTGTATGAGAGAGGTGAGTAATTAAATAATGAGGGATATATTTATTAAATGATAATAGAGGTTTATATGAAAAGTATTATTTATAAAAAGAACACCACTAATTAATCCTTCCCCATCTCATTTTTATATCAAAGAATGGTAGTTAATGATGTATAATGGTAGGCGTTTCCCCATAAAATGTACCATCCTTTACTGAAGACTAATTATGGAGATTTTTAATTCTATTAATTGTATATGAGTTATATTAATTGATGGAAAAATCATTTTTTTAATGGAATAATTGTATGCTTTAATATCTTCTCTCATATTGAATCGAAGGTATTTTTACCTAAATAATGTGTTTGATCCAACCTAGAATTAATACTACCATGAAATATGATGATATGTGAAACATGGAAGTAATTGTGATAATAAAAAATTCTATTTTGACATCATTATTAGATAAAGTGTTCCAATAGTTTATGGGATGGAAAAAACCAAGTATATGTGGGATAGACATGAGAATATGTATGAAGGGAATATGAAGATAAGAAAAGTCAAATAATATATATTCCAATGTATTTTTGAATATATACATATGGATGATTACTAAACTATTGATGAATACATTTATACGGTAAATGAGATAGAAGCCAGAATAAGAATTTTTGTGATATTTTGGAAGATTCAAATGTTTACCAGAAACTTAATAGGAATTTTATTGATAGATTTGATCAAAATATTTTTACCATTGATAAAATTAGAGAACTATATATTGATTAGTTTTATAATAAACTAAAAAATTATGATATGAGAAAGACTCATGTATTAAAGATGAAATCCAAATAGGAAAGGTCTTTGAATATAATTTAATGTCTCAAGGTGAAGGAAAATAAATACGAACCATTTTTAAATTCCGATGAGTTTTATGCATGTGATGATAATTAAAAAATCTACGTGTCCTTTATTTGAAAAAAATTCATATTACGGAGGGTAAAATAATTTTTTTCTACATTTAGTTTTTTAAATTATGGTGAAACTACAATTTATAATTGATTTTCCAATGAAAGTATATGATGATTCAGATTGTGATGATGATGAGATAAACCATCCAAAATTAATATTTAGAAAATCTAGAAAAAATGATATTAGAATGGATAAGATGTTTTCAAGGATATATAATGTAAATTTGATGAGTGTGAAAGTAGAATAATACTCTTCATTATGGATTGAATCAGAAGGTAAAGGTGAAACTCAAAATCATAAAACTCTTATAGGTTATCCTAAGAGATGTGAAGATTAATAAAAAATTTATGATAAATAATAAGATATATACAATGATTATATGCCATATATTAATAGGTAATACATCAATATGAAAACATTAAGCTCTCTAAAAGAATTATGTTTATATAGAAAGAGAAAATAAATGAAAATAAGTAGGAGATTGATCTAATTGAGTAGATGAAAACATATAACATGAAAATTAAACAACATGAAAAGGTAATAAAATAAATTAGAGTAAAAAATGGATACAAAATAAGAATAACTAAAGAGAAATATTTTATGTTCATTCATGTAGATATCATTAAAAATATGATGAGTTTAAATTTTGATAAAGTAGTTTATTTTAAAGAATAATAATATAAATATAAAATGAAGAACAATATAAATAATAATGTATAAGTTATTTATTATTATGATAGTATTTCTAAATATATTATGTCAGCTATTCCATGATATGACATAAAAAATTGAATATATATGGAATAATGATTATAATGAAAATGTAAATTAATTGAAAAAAACATTCCTATAGATGAAGGGAAAAAATTGATGGAGTTTGTCTATATAGAATGTATTATATCATAAATTGAGTATTTTAGAGTATAGAAATGGTGGGTTTGAGGTTAATACTAGTGTTATGATAAATTTGGTCACAAATGATACAAATTTTAGTATAACATGTTACTTACTTATAATTTAATACATTAATTGGGAGAAATTTTAGAAGGAAAGGAAGGATCATTACGAGAAGGATGAATAATCATTGAATGAAGAATTTTGTTTATAGAAAATAAACATGGATATCTATTGAAAATAAATTTAATCCAATATGTGAAAAAAAATTAATTGTGATAATTTTTTAATTTAAAATTACTAGGAAAGTTACTATATTCTACTTGAGTAATGAAATATAAGATAAGATAAAATAGATCTAGCTAATTTTATAATGAAAATTATTCTCAGAAGGTATTGTTGAAGGAAATAAAATAAAATTTATATTCTAAAGATAGACTTGAGAATTCACTAGAAGAGGCTAAAAAAAATTTTATTCATTCAAAAGATCATAAACTTAAAGATCATGAAATTGTCTATAAAAGAAGAATAAAAATTGGACATATTGAAAAAAAATATTTGATTTATCTACCTATATATAAATGAAAAATATATAAATTGATAAAAACAAGCATATGATGATGCCAATGATTTTTTTCTTCATAATTTTAATAATAGGGAAAATATTATTCTCTTACATTATTAAAACAAGAATGTTAAAGGTTGTGGTAAAATAAATAGATCTAAAGATTAATTTAATAGTGTTTTTTTGTTGGTGAAAATTAAAACCTAGTTTCTCCAACTATGAATCATTGAAGAACCACCTTATTTTGATGTATATATTATTTTATTTTTCTATGATTGAAGTTGATGGTCATGAATTTTATTAAATGGATTATTGGAGATTATAAAATATATGAACATATTATAGATAGTAGTATATCAATCAAGAAGTACTATAGTCCCAATGATATCAATATGCCTCTTTGAAAACATTTTGATAAATATAAATAGCTTCTTGGAGTTCATTCTTAAATAAAATCAATCATGAAAAAGATGTATAGAGTGAATCTCTTGAGTGGGATTATGGAGGAAAACTGAAATGATATCTATATCTCAACTTGTATCACATCAATACCACATGTGTAGGTAATATATTTATATGAATATTCTTAATTCTTAAATTGTATAAATTTATTATTGCAATCATTTAGATTTTTTGATTATATTCTTTGATACTTATGGAAAAATAAAATATGAAATAATATAAAATAATAACTAATAATTTTAGGAATAAGAAAAATGGATAAAAAAGGTGATACATACTATTTCATTGGAATGTTTGTAATCATTTTTTTAGGTTGGATTCAAAATAATTTCAATATAGGATAAGAATTTTTCCATGAAGAGTATGGAAATTATTATCAAAATAATAATTTTTCAGGAACTATTTGATGTAAATATTGATAAATCATTTTTTATATAATGGGTTCACCCAAGCATACTTATATCTAGATAATGTTTACTCATTGTCTTGAAAAGAGTTATTCTATCCTTCACTCAAGAAAATAAGGTTAACAATTTCACCATATATTAAGGATCTATTTTAAAACATGAAGCATTGGAAGATGAAAATGAGAATAACTTCCATTTCATATATATTTTAATTTATTATCAATATGTGTGTGATTATTATACATGATTTACTATTGAATTGGATAATGAAAAAATGAGGGATAATGAAGAACCAATATAGATCAGTAAAGATTATTTTTTTGAATAAAATATTTGAAGAAGATTAAATTATAATGTGATGATTACATAGTTTATCTTAATGTACAAGAAATATGTTGATAGAAATCTAAAGATAACTAATTTTTGATTAACAAGGAGTATGTGAAGTGGATATGAGTAAAATAGATTATTATTAACATTGGTAATAAAAATGAATAAATTTAAGATGTTTAAAAAAGAATCAATTAATCATGACTAAGTTTACTAATAATTATTGATAAATACACAATAATTTTAATGAACATGTGTATTTATTTTGGGTTATTTTTTGGCTACGTTTTTTAGGAGTTTTTGAAAAAATACCAAAACCTCTAATTCTGATGAAATTGATTAACTTCATATGTGTGGGACAAGATATATTACACATTAGAGAGTCATGTAACATTTCATTAATGGGGGTAGGCCATTTCTATTTTATGTTATTAGAAAAACAGGGATGGATGGATTTTACAATGCCCACTAGATGAACTAAGGTGAGGAGAATGGGCCATGTAGGTGAGATATCTATATATGAGTTTGTGAAGATGTGTCTGGGTGTTGAACTCAGTTCTATATCAAATGATAGATTCATCCATGTATATTACTATGTTATGTTTAGATGAACCAAATTTTAATGTGGGATCATGCCTCTCAATTTATTATTTCTCGACATAAAATATTACAAAAATGTTTCCAACCAAATGATGATATCTATCTAAACCATCTGATTTATATTGATGTCCACATATTCCATGAGCCACCAGAGGGCCTCTGAACAACATAATTTTTTTATTTTGTGATACTTGGTATATATATGATTTCATAAATTCTATTAAAATGATCCACTGATATCGTGTCAAACATGATATGAATTTTATGAATTTGTTTATGAAATATAGCATATGAGATGTGTTTGATCCAATTTTATATAAGGTTAATTTTTATTTAATAAAATAGAGGTTGGGGAACATCATGTGTTTAATCACATGATTATGTAATTGGTGGTTTGGGATCATGTGGTGTAAGTGCATCCATACAATGAAAATGAAATTTAATATTGTGAAGAATATGTTTTTTATAGACGCATATATAGAGGATTCAAATTCAAAATAAGAATGGTGGTGCAATTAGGTGAGGTAAATTAATGGTGTAATGATTATAAATACCCCACTGACCATTTCAATTTCATTATGAGGTTGATAAAAATATATGATAGAGATGAAAGACCGAAAATAGGGACTCGAGAGTCCTCTATATTCATATAAATTATACATGAGAAAACCTTGCTTTACATTCCAATAGTTTTTTTGACCATATTAAGTTTGATTCTATGTTCCAGATCTTTAGTAACAAACTCTCTATATGTTATAGGAATGAGTAATAATATTCCATTATATTAAGTTTTTCAAGTAGAATTATTTTCATGATTTTATTTCATGAGAGGGAGTTTTTTATGTACATTTTTGGTTAATTAGCGTGTATTTTGATTGAGAGGAGGTTCTAATTATTTAATTTGTTTAGGGAAATATAGATATTTTTATATAAATATTTTAAACTAGTTTTAGTAGTTAATGTATTTTATAATTAAAATTCATGAAGAAAATAATGTTAAATTGAACTACAATATTTTTGATTTCTTAGAGAAGAAGTGAGTGGAAAATACATGTAATAATAATTTTATGAAAAAATAAAAATAGTAAGATAACATTGTTTATGTTGTTAATGTTTTATAAGAGTGATATTTCTAGGAATATTAGTGATTGATACATGATTTTGACATGAAGACATTCCAAAAAAATTGGGAGACCTATATAATTAAAAAGTTAGTTTCTAGAAATATTTTGAAAAATGAAAACCAGTTCAGACAATTCTAATTATATTTGATTATTTTTTAAGCATTACAATGTTTAAATTTTTATTATAGTAATGAAATAAAAATGTATTTATTTAGAATAAATATTTACGATAAAAAATAATAATATGTCGAAAAATACTTCTTGGTCATGCTGTAACTGCTGTAACAAATTTTCACTGACTAGATGACAATTTGATATTAATAAGTATATGTAGGTAAAAGAAGAAGAGGATGGAAAATAGTTGTTGGAATTTAATTGTTTGAATTTGAATTTGAAATTAAATTTCAATTTTTTTTATTTCAATTATATTATAAAAAGAAAGATTATTGTGGATGAAAAATTACATGAGAGGAATAATTGTTTTCTATATAGTGAAATTAATGAGATTTTTTTTGAGATGATGGGAGAAGAAAAAGTAGCTACAAGGATTTAACAATGATAAAATTTATGATGAAAATGTACATATTGAAGACTAAGAGAAACAAGAAGAACTTTTATAATTCCCATGTCTTAAACATTACATAATATTATGTTTAAGTAAAAAAATCAATTCATTTCACATTGAGGATTTTTTTCAGCATTAGATGTTTATAGAATTTGGCCGTAACTCACAAATAATATTACCATAAACTAAATTGTGTAAACTTAAAATTAATACCCATTATTTCATTAATATATTACATTTTAAATTAAGTATGAACACATTTCAATAAAAATATTCATGAAATTTATCATGACTAATTACTTTACCTAAAAACTAATTAAAACCTGATTTTTTTTAAAAAAACATGGGATGAAAATAAAATAAAATAAAGGGATATAAAAATATAGGAATCTATTATTTCTATAAAAACCAGAAAACCCGTGAAAAAAATATTTATGGAAAACATAACATTTTACTCATTAATGGAAACATAATTCCATGAAAAAGATAATTTATTTTACCATTTAATTTTTTTATTACCATGAGGAAACACTTTAAATAATATAAAATTAATGTATGTACTTTGGGATATAATCTCATGTAACCCTTTGAGTACCTTTATATAACTCTTAAAAATATGAATAAATTTATGACTACCTTTCAAAATAATTCTCTATTGAATGTACTCAATACCCAATGTGTTGAATTGATATCTAGGAAAAAACATCATTTATGATATAACGGGCTCACTTGGAACTATCTAGAAGCACCAATAATTTATAATTTCTAAGAGTCACATCATGAATAAAATATTTCATCATTCTAAAATGCTTTCAAAATTATATAAAAATCACATTCTGATAATAAAATTCTATTTTCCTTCAGAATCCGATTTTTTAAAAAAAAACTATTTTGTTGAAAAACAATTTTAATTAAAAAATACCACAAAAATGGAATGGGTTTTCTTATTAAATAAAACTTGTGTTCATTAAAAGGGTTCTATAAATGAAATCATAGTCATGATGGTAGAAATAGTCGTTGTTACCATTCCTTTAAAACAATGAAAAAGATTCTTTTTGAAAACTATCATAATTAAGTTAAAGGGACATAAAATTAAATTTATAAATATTTTATTTCCATGTAAATAATTTCTAATATCATTTTAAAATCATATACATGGATGAGAAATAGAGTTTTAAATAAATTATTAAAAGTAGATTTTTTTCAAAGAGAAGTTTGTTATGACTTAAGAAACACTTGAATTATAAAACTAATTAATTAATCATAGTAAAAAAAATATCATGGTCATAGATAAATTATTCAAACATAATATTATAGGGTTTGTATATACCCCTAATAAAAGAATAGTTGTTCATAACATCAAGAATTCCATAAATGAAGGGAAATTGAAATGATGTCCCTTACCTTATGTATGAAATTCCACATATGTATTAATATTCATAAAAAATAATTTTATGTTAATTAAATAAGTACGTGAGAATATTTTTCATGTTTAATATTACATTTATTTCACCTATTATTTGGTTACATTCAATTACTTAGTCAATTAAATTTAAGTTAGGTGTTTTAAACATATTCAACATATGTGTCAAAACAACTTTCGTTGGTCGAATATGGTCAAAGGGGTCATTATTTAAATATTTCCTAAATAATATCCATGAATTATATATAAAAATTATAAATATATTATAATATTATAATAATAAATTAATTATGTTTTTGATAAATGAACTAACATTTTGATCATTAAGACTCTAGGCCGTACATATGCATGAGTAACGTTCCCATTTTTTGATGATAATTATAGAATGATTGTAAGTAACATTTATCTTCCCAGAATGATCATTAGTATCAAGATGAAAATATTATTAAATCATATATACTTATATATATATATATCAATCTTTTTTTTGTGATAAAAACTAATAATCACATCTCTTTGAGGATACGGTAGTCCACACGTCCACGAATGACGTTATCACTTTTTTAATGTGTATAATAGAAAGAATAAAATGATATATTGTACTTACAGAAATATAAATATGTAATTAATAGAATTATTATGACATTTATATCATATATAATAATTAATGTTACCCATATTTCATTTTATGTAACATATTAGTGAAAAAACATTACGTCGCTTCTTAAGGTTGTAGTCCACCATACATAGGATCGATGTTATCGTATCCCTTATGGTATGAAATGTATAATTAGTATTTATTGTATAATTAATAAAAGTTCAAAATTATGTAGTAGATATTAAACATATCATAAATAATTATTATGACCTTCACTATTCATATCCATGAGAGGTGGTAATGTAAAAATGAACCACCTAGTTTCGTGAGGTGATAGTCCGCCATACACACGAATGATTATTTCATAACCCATTTAATGAAAGTGTGAATGGGTGTAGGTTTTAACCATAAAGAACAAAAACTTAGAATACTAAAGATATTAATGTTGTTATATAATCATGTAATATGAATAATTTAATGGGTGGAGAAATAAATAAAACAAAAATTGAATGTTGATGAATGTTACCATTACTATAGGTAACTCCTTTTGGTTTTCTCCAAAGGAATTCCTTGGATGGTATTATAGCCAATGTTAGGCTTATATGATGAGGATAATGAAGTGGATAAGTGATGTTACAAGGTATTCTGTTATATTAATTTCTTGAGATATATGAAGATATGGGGAGATAGGGAGGCCTTTTATAAGGTTGGTGAGTGTAAAACATGTAAATTTTAAATATAGTGAATTCCAAACAAAATTCTTTGTCATGTGGCACCAATAATTAAAAAATAGATCCTATAAGGGATATAATCGAAACATGTCAATAAAATATGTTCTTGAAATTATTATAGGTTATTTTACCCGTATGTTTAATGTGTATCCACTTAGAAACTCAATTTTTAACTTAATCACTATGATTAATTGTAAATTTTTCACTCATAAATTTGGTAAAAAATTAAATCTACCTCATTTTAAATGATAAATTATGATGATTCCTACTATGTAGCCAAAATTTTCCAAATTCAATTTACATATGTGGAAAATTTTAATTTAATATTAATCCCACACATGCAGAAAGACAATATGTTTTTAAGAGGAGTATTGTTTTATAAAAATGTGATTATTTATTAACTATATGAATACTAATATTCATTGTATAAAAATAAATTAATATCTAATGATATATAATCTAAAAATTTCAAAAAAAGCATTACTTATTAGGTACTATTTTAATTAATAAAGATAGTGAAATATTATGCATTTAAAAGCTGATTTTATATAAACACTTATTTAAACAAAAAAAAAATTATTTAAAAAATGAATATAAATTTGATTAAATATCAATTAATAGGATTAAATATTAAAAAATACTATTTAAGTTTCTTGAAACCATATAAAATATATATTGTCACCCTTTAATTACATAATTTACCAACAGAAATATTTTTTTTCACAAAAAATAGTGTTTTTTCACTATTCACTGAATAATAAATATTTTTTTAAATAATCCCAATATTTTACCCAATGTAATTTTTGATATGATGATTTAAAAAATTATATTATTTTAATAAAATTATAATCTAATATTTATAAACATATATTTTAAATTGAACATTATACACAATGTTTTATATTAAAATAATATCCCTTTTGATTATAAAATATATTAATATTTTTTTAACTAATATAATAATAAAATTCATATAAAAATAATTTATTATATCATTAATGGGGTTTTTACATACTTCCCCATTTATAAATTTTATTCTCAAAATTTTATTAACTTATTAAATTGGTGGGGATATATTTATCTCAAAGCATTTTTAGATTTTCATGTTGCATATTCAACCATAGGGCTTTTCTATAAAACTATAAACTCATGTATCAAATTCTTTCATAAAAAATTTAATCTATGGTAGTGGACATAAACTAGTTTTTCTCCATAATAATTATTCTCTTAGAACTTAACTACTTTAGGGATTTAAACATGACATGAATCTGGTACATATTTATTTAACATTGAAATATACAATATGTTGTGTAGCTAAGATAAACTCGTATTTAAGGCCACTTGGTAGGAAATTGATCCAACTTTCTCTATTATTTCATATTGTACAATGAACCGTGGACTCAGATTTCCCTTCTGACCAAGACACATGACACTTTTCCATAGAGAAACTTTGAGAAATACATGATCACATACCTCAAAAATCCATATCTTTCCTTTGGTTATACTCATAAAATTTTTCCCTACCACTAGTAAAAAAAGTTTTTATCGCGTCGACCTTATTATATCAGATATATATAAATGATATTAAAAGCTAGGTATACAGATTTACCACATCGGTTATCCTATAACTGATCCGATAAAGGATGTATCCCGCTTTATCATGTCAGTTATTTATAACCAACCTTAAAAGAAATATATATATATATATATATATATATATATATTTATCACATCAGTTATCCTGTAACTGATGAAATAAATGATGAATCACACTTTATCATGTCTGTTATTCTATAACCAATGTGATAAATAACGTTTTTAAATCAATTATAAAATAACCAACGTTTTGATGAAAATTTCATTACTTTATAACATTTGATATAAAATAACAGGCGCCATAGATGAATTTATCACGTCTGTTTCTATATAACCGATGTGATAAATCTAATAAAAATTTATTTATAAAATTATTTATTATATAACCAAATTAATAAATCATATATTATTTTATGAATTCTAGTCTTCACTCATTTCAATGTTTTTCGATTGGTTGAAGGCAAGCTCGGTTCTCTCTTGCATGGAAACTGTTTCGGTGCGGATGTGCGTCGGGTTACGCTGTTCCGCCAGGACGCGTTCGCGCGTGCACCCGTCAACCCGAGGGGATGGGCGCGCGGCTTGTGGTCCCACAGTCCCGCTTTCCAAGGGCGGGCGGCATTTGTCCCTTATTCAGGGGCGTCTGCTCCTTGATCGAAACCGGGATGATGGGATGTCGGCTCCTCCTTCCTTGGACGTCTCCTCGGAACTCGTTGCCTAATCCGGGTCTCCCTCATAGACTTAAGAATGTTCGTGAATCTCGTTCCCGGCGCCATATCTTCATGGACACCGGTTAATTACGCTGCTTCCGCCCGGACGCTCCAAGGAGTCTGGGCGGGGCAGCAACCTGCAGTGAGAAGGCCGGGTGGCTCTGGGTGCTGGGGGCGTGTCGTAACACTGCGGCTCTGCACGTCTGTCTTCCGTCCCTAATAGGGCTTCTCGAAGGCATGATGGCCTGAGGCATCCCGTACTGGGTGCGGGGAACTGTGTCACCTGAGGTTTTCCTCAGCTTCCCATGTTTAACACGGGGTATGCCGCGAGTTTAACGTCCAGCGAGGACGGCATCGGACCGATCAACACGAAAAGTGGATCGGATGACAGAACCCCTTGCGGGGAACCTCCGACACTGGGGCCAGCACATGGGCGGCTTCCCAAGTAACGTGGAGTGGAGTGAAGTGGAATGACCCCACCGGGATGTGGCGGCCCGGGTAAGGATCAGGATGGATGATGGAGTGAAGAGCTTGGACCCCGTAGGGGCTTCCTACGTACCGCGCGTTAGCACAGATCAAAGTCAACGTAGTTCGGGTATACAGTTTAACGTCATGCTGGACGTCGGCAAGCCGACTCACGAAGAGGTCTAGGCCGCCGGGCGGAGGATTGAACCGAACCACCTCGCACAGAGGGGGATGGAACGGCCGGGTGGATCACAGTTTCACGTCATGCTGGACGATAAAAGGAGAAATGGAAAAAGGGGCTGTGGGGAGGCACAGTGGAGATACACACGGGCAGTCTCCCACAGGGGCGGATTCATAGGTGAATCGACGCAAGCGTGAACCCTGGAGGGGTCCACTGATGGACGAACCGACGTAAATACGACCGGGACGACCAGGTGGCGGGCTTGGACCTCAAGAAGGCTTCCTACGTACCCTGTATAGAAGACAGGGATCAAAGTCCACGTAGTTCATTCTGTCAGGACTTACGCACTTGAGGCAGCCCGGATGCGGCAAAACTCAGTTGGAAGGGACTTGGACCGAAAGTAGGAGACACCTCGATCCCAGTCACACCCTCTACTGGCTTCGGCAGTGGGGGAGCGCAATGGAGATACACATGTGCAGCCCCCCACAAGAAACTAGGGGTTTGTAATACCCTGCCCCCGTAGGGAAAAGCCACTCCCATTAAATCGTCCCAAAAGCGGGACAATCCCGACATCCCTGCAGAGACGAGCGGGTGGGGGCCACATCCAAACCGGGGGGAGACCCTGCGTGCGAGGCACGAGATCGGGTGATGCGGACGGTTTAACGTCTTGCCGGACGAAGTACAGTTTAACGTCGTGTGTTGAGGACGAAGCAGACGGTTTAACGTCTTGCCGGACGAAGTACAGTTTAACGTCGTGTGTTAAGGACGAAGGTGCTTGGCAGTTTAACGTCTTACAGCGCGGACGTGGTACAGTTTAACGTCATGCTGGACAAAACACTTGGCAGTTTAACGTCTTGCAGCGCGGACGATATGCTAGGCAGTTTAACGTCGTGCAGCTTGGACGTATGCAGTTTAACGTCGTGCAGGACGTATGGGCAGTTTAACGTCATGCTGGACATGTGTCCGTGTCACTTCGCGCAAGCCTGGAGGGCCGCACGGAAAGACAACGCACAGTGCGGGCACCCAGGATGAAGATCATCGGGCGCCACGCAGGCGGGTACCCTCAGGGGGTCAAGGGAGGCGACCCTGGCGGATTGCGCGCAAAAGAGAAGCTTTGCGCGCAAAACCGCGGGTCGGCGCGCAAAATGGCGGGCTGGCGCGCAATTGGGCCAGCGCTTCGCGCGCGGATGATCGGGATTGCGCGCACCGGGCTTCGGGTAGCGCGCGGGGGCAACGGCTCATTCTCTAACGAATGGCCACTTTGAAAATGGGGGGTGCGCGCAATCGGGCTGGATTGCGCGCACCCGGGGGGCAATTGCGCGCAAGAGGCTTCTTTTGCGCGCAAAGGCCTTCGGGTTGAAATTTATTCAAAGGAAAGGAGCCAAGGGGATTGCGCGCGAAGGCGGACCCCAATGCTCTATTGCGCGAAAGAAAGGAGGTTACCTGAAGATCGGCATTGCGCGCGGAAGGGGTTGAATTGCGCGCGCGGGAGACCGTTCGACTTCCAGCCACCCTTTGAAACGTTGGGGGTCGCCTAGTATTTATAGGCAACCCCGGGCGCGGAATCCAAGGCGCGAGCGCGGAATTCTCCTCGCGGGCGCGGAATCGGGCACGGCGCGCAAGGGAGTTGCGCGCATCCCGGGGGTTTTGCGCGCGGATCATCATCTTTGCGCGCAGGCCTCTGAAATTCCGCGCAAGGCCTCCGGGCCCTCCGGAACGTGCCTCTGACTCCAAATATCACTTCGCTTTCCGCATCCGGAGCTTCGTTTGGGAACAACGGACTTTTCCGGCGTCTACAAAAGCCCCCCCTCGGAATCTGATCGGCGAGAGGTCGCAACGATCGGGTTCCGAGGGAGACGCCGGAATGCCGAAGTCCTGGGCTGCGCGGGACTTAGGCGCGCAAAAAGGGGCGCCGGGCGCGAAATTCGCCGCTGCGGTCGCGCAAAGCGCTTTCCGCGCAGCAGGGACCCCGGCCTCGCCTATAAATAGGGGCCCTGGGTCCCGCGTTCCGTACACAGGCCTTCCGCGCGATAAGCTTCAACGCTCTCGTGCGCGAAATTGCCTTCTCCGGTCGCGAAATTCGCCCGATCGGCGCGCAAAACCGTCCGGATTTCGCCTGCCTTTGCGCGAAAACCCGGAACTTTGCGTGACAGTCTTCCCAATTGCGCGCCGTCCACTTGGATTGCGCGCCAACTCTCAAACTTCTCTACCAGCCTCGTCCGATCCCGCACGCTTCATCCCTTAAACCCGCACGACTCCCGAAACTTCTGAGATGGCCGCGCATCAAGGAAATGAGGGGGATGCCGCCACTCGCAGAGCTGAGATGGCGACGAACGAGGAGGTTTACGGAGCCAAGGAGATTGTTTCCAACAATCAATCCTTGTTCGACTTGCTGACGCCGGCCCAGAAGACATATCCACTGTCGGACAACCTGCCGCTCTGGAACTTCGGCATCCTTGATGAGGTTCCGGTGCTAGGGTTCGAGATTGATGCGCCGCGGACCTGGGTGACTCAGGAGGACGAGCTTCTCCGCTATAACATTACCAACAATGGGCATCCTGCCAGGGAGACCAGACACTTGGATGTCTATGTCCTGAACCCGAGGACGCGAACCATTGATGGGGGTGAGCCTACTGCGGAGAATTCTCCAGCCCTCTACTCGAGCATATATCGCCAGAGCGTCACGGACGACACCAAGGGCTGGCTGAAGGACTGGGACTTGCGGTCTGGGGGCAATTTCACCAGTGAGTGGGCCTGGGCGTTCTGGGTACGCCACACTTGCGATCACTTCGCAGAGGAGCTGCGGTACATCGGCCTGTTTGAGGCGGTGTGGACGTCGCAGTTCCACTTCTACCAGCAGTCCGAGCTCGGGCCGGAGCTGTTCACCCGCTGGTCTCCGGATACCAACACCTTCCATCTTCACCATGGGGAGGTCGGCATCGGTCTCTGGGACATCCACTGCATCGGAGGTATCCCGCTGGAGGGCTACCAATACGATGAGTTCCTGCCACCGAAGAACACCTGGGAGGACAGGTCACGGACTCCCATCCTGACCTGGCATCTGCTTGACCTGGCTACGCAGCGGCTCGGGATCAAAGACTTCTAGAAGGACATAGCCTACAAGGAATGGTTCGGCCAGTTCTTGGAGCATGACCCAGCGGTCAAGATGCCAGGCAGGGGGAAGCGGTGCCCGACCGCAGCTCAGAGGAGCCAGAACGGGTCGTACTGGCGGGTCCTGGAGACGGGCGACTACCGCTCATGGGGGTACCGCGTCATCGAGGCCCGGGACCCAAACGTCCGGTACGCGGCGTTCCTGGCCGCCTTTCTGAGCGGGTGGCTCCTGCCAGTGCGGGACGCGAGAATGGGCGTTCGCCCGGCGACACTGGCGGTGGCGGGCGCTATGGCCGCCAACAAGAGATACAACCTCGGGGTCCCAGTGTTGGCGAGGCTGTATGCCATCCTGGGACGCATCTCACGAGGGGGGTCGCCACGAAGGATCTGTGGGCCCTTTCAGTTCTTCCACGGCTGGGTGGCTGCTCACCTCGGTGGGTATACGTTTCCGAACGCCATCATTCCTCCGGGCAACGGCCTGCGACCCTCCCTGCTGAACATCGCGGGGGTCGCTCCGATGACCCTAAGTGAGGAGGGCGTGAGGATTCGGATTGGCAATCATGCCAATTTCAACTTCAGTCCGTTCCCCACTCCCGTCGGCCAGATGATCGACAATGGGCAGGGTCCGCTGGAGCAGTATGAATACTTCCTGAACATGCGGGGCGGGGTGCTCGTGGCTCGGATCGACGGGAAGGTGATCTGCGAGCCTTACGTGCCGACCCGTTTCGCCAGACAGTTCGGGTGCCTTCAACGGATGCCGAAGAGGGTATTCACTGCTGTCCGGGAGGAGACGAACCCTTGCGTCCTTCGTCAGATGTGGCTGATGTTTGCCGCTTTCGGCTCTGGCGACGTCATCACTCTCCCTCCTACCGGGATCGACGCAGGCTTGGCAACCGAGTACGCCGAACACTGGGCCATCGCGTACCCCGAGGGGCTTCTACGGAAGCCAGTTCGGCGGCTCGAGGTCACCCGTGCGGAGACCGGGCGTCAAGGGAGGAGGCGAGGCGCCGCCACACGGGGGAGAACGGAGGCGCGCCCAGCAGCGGAGCCGGCGCGGGCAGGGACTTCGGCGGCGGGCACATCGCGAGCTGCCGCTACGACCTCGGCGCCCAGAGAGGGGGCACGCGTGGTGGTCGAAGAGCGGCCCGGGAAGCAGGTGAGACGTCTGCTCGAACCCTCCCACGATGCAGTCTTCCCGGCGCTGTGGTCGGCCTGGATGACCCTGCGGCAGTCACTGGGGACCGAAGCCATCTGGCGAAAGATTCTCAGAGAAGGAATCCATCTGCCAGAGGTCGGGCGCCTCCACATTGCCGACAGGGTGGACTTCAACCGGCAGTATGCGTATCTGACGGCCATGGACGATTACGCGCGCCAATGTGGTCAGCGCGCGGAGCCATCCCTTCTGGTGAAGGTGATGCTCGGTCTAGAGCCCGCTCCAGAACAGATGCCGCTGGAAGAAGACGACAGTAACAACGACTCCGAGGAAGAGGAGGAAATGGGGGAGGATGAAGGCTCCGAGGGAAGATCCCATCAGGGGAGTCCGCGGGAGAGCGGCGAGGTGGCCGGCTCTGACGACGTTGATGTCACTGAGCTCCTCGAGGTCCGCTTCTATCCCTACTCAATCTGCTTCATCCATTCTCTTATGCAGCTTCTAACCCATTTCTCCATCTTTCTCAGGAGCGCACGGATGTTGGTCAGGCGTCCTCAGCGGGAGTAGGAGGGGCGCCAGCAGGACAAGGCGGGGGCCAGGCACCCATTATTGATTTGACAAGGGCGGAAGGGCCCCCTACTGCAACTGTTCCTACGGTGGCCGGGATAGCGGAAGATGACGCTCTGACCTCCCGTAAGTCTCCTTACTTTACTGCTGGTGCCTGCCGTTGACGATCCGTGACTAACCATGGCATGCCCTGCGCAGTGATCTCAACACTGGAGGCTCATCGGGTTGCCGAACCCGGGCCATCCACGAGTGGACCGGTGGCAGACATGCCGCCTACTCCGGAACAGACTTCCCAAACCGAGCCGGCCCCACCAACTGCTGATCAAGGGGCTGCGGACGTCGGTGGTGCTGCCATCGGAGAGAGGTTGGGGGCTGACGAGGGTGTCAGCGCCGCTGGGGA
Source organism: Viscum album (assembly GCA_963277665.1). Taxonomy (NCBI): domain Eukaryota; kingdom Viridiplantae; phylum Streptophyta; class Magnoliopsida; order Santalales; family Viscaceae; genus Viscum; species Viscum album. Next base: position 1,189,506,878 of record OY728158.1, on the reverse strand, counting down.
GAGAGAAGAAGTTCGCCCGGATGTTGGGGAACATATCCCTCATGAGGACCTCCCAGGGGCGGACCCTGCAGCAGACCTGCTGGCTGCCTTCCCTGCCTACCGGCCTGCCGACCCCGAGGAGATGGACGACTCGGACGCGGAGGCGGTCGAGGAGAGCCGGATAACGCGCCGCAGGGGGTGGAAGTGCATCCAGCGCTTCCTCAAGCGAGACCCATCGGAGTGGCTGGGGCGCATGGGATCACTTCAAACCTGGCTGCGCTTCCTGTGCGCCGGGGGAGCTGATGCTCAACGCCTCCATCTGACGGTCCGTGATTTCATGGCCGAGAAGATGCGCGAGAGCCGCCAGCGTGCCGACGTCGCACAAAGTCGTGACATGTCGGAGAGCACGCGGGCGCTCCTCGTGGCGGAGCAGGAAGTCCGGCGTCTCGAAGGGCAGGCGGCAGAGAAGGAGGCCTTCGTCGCAACATGCACCGAGCTTGTGGAGCAACTAGCAGCCCAGCTGGTTGACGCCCAAGTACAGCTGACGGAGGCGGGCCAACAGATGGTGACAATTCAAGTCGAGCGGGAGCGTGCACAGGCCAGAATCGACGAACTGCGCGCTGCGACCGCCGACGAAGAGAGGGCACGCAGAGAGCGAGAAGCAGCTCTGGAGGCCACCAGCCAAAGGGTAGCGACATTAGAAAGACTCATTCAACACGCTAATCCCTAAGGGCTTTGTTTTTCCATTCCCAAAACATTTGCTTCCGCTACTTTGATCCATCTGTATGAATCAATATATTTATCTGCATCTTTTGGTTTAACATGCTCAACCACAATTCGTTGTCTTGCGGGAGTGTTAACCAAGCATCAGGCATCCATAATTGGGCCTGGATTTCTGGAGAAAAGAGGGAGGTCATTCCTAGGAAGGGAGACCTCAGACCTAATCAATGTATCATCCCCCCAACTTGTTCCAACACACGAGCGGGACAACGCTAGGGGCGTTGAGATTTTATCCGAACATAGAAAAATGAGAAAGGGTGAATCGCGTGTCCCGAATCCGGACATCCACAATGGTCGGGCTTCCAGGAAATGCCCAAGACGGTAGGCGGACAGTGGATCGACCATAACAACTGCAATAGACGGACCGAAAAAGTCCATCATTCATATTGCAGGAGGCGGACCACATGTCATCATGAATACCGCTTTGGGGTTCCTTCAGACACAAGGGTGGAAATCCAGATCAACAGGGCATGCGAAGCGTGGGGCGAAGTGACGATTTGTTCGGACAGAATCCAACGCTCTCAAAATTGCGCCACCGTGGGGAAAGCGTATTAGGCGGATGCACTAATCTGGCCGTGAGTCACCTCAATTCTCAGACAGCACCTCTCTGACGAGGAAACCGTCGCTTCCCATCCTTGCGATGGGGCATCCCGAGCTGAATCGGGGAGAATATCACAACTGCACCACTCTACCCGAAGTCAGGCCAGACGGCCGGCGACGAGGAGGGGTGGGACTTAACGATCCCTGAGGCTGGACCCGAGTCGGAATGCCCGGGCGTTCCTACATACTCCATCAGGCTGGAGATCAAGCCACACGTAGTTCTGAGAGTGCAGTTTAACGTCATGCAGGACGTAGGACCCCATTTGGGGAGATCTTAGTTTAGGGTCTTAGAGCTTGGACCATAGGGGCTAGATCTTAGTTTAAGGTCTTAGAGCTCGGACCATAAGGAGAGATCTTAGTTTAAGGTCTTAGAGCTCGGACCATAAGGAGAGATCTTAGTTTAAGGTCTTAGAGCTCGGACCATGAGGAGAGATCTTAGTTTAAGGTCTTAGAGCTCGGACCATGAGGAGAGATCTTAGTTTAAGGTCTTAGAGCTCGGACCATGAGGAGAGATCTTAGTTTAAGGTCTTAGAGCTCGGACCATGAGGAGAGATCTTAGTTTAAGGTCTTAGAGCTCGGACCATGAGGAGAGATCTTAGTTTAAGGTCTTAGAGCTCGGACCATGAGGAGAGATCTTAGTTTAAGGTCTTAGAGCTCGGACCATGAGGAGAGATCTTAGTTTAAGGTCTTAGAGCTCGGACCATGAGAACCTCAAAGTACGCCACATCGTGGTCATATCCCCTGGACATGCGAAGATGCACTGAGGGATAGTGTCAAGAGTGTCGAGGTTTCGCCTGGCCGGAATGGGAGGTGGAAAATGTGAATCATGCGGCCATTCACTCAAGGACTGGAGGCAGCGGAGTAACGATATGGGAGTACTGCCGACCGTGGCGGAAAAGCAGCATCAATATCGCACTAACCGTTGGTGGAATGAGGCAGCAAACGAGCATCGACCGCTCAATCGCAGGATTCATATCGATTTGCTGCCCGAGGCCATTGGGGGTACCGGCCCGAGTCGGTGGGAGAGCACTGAGGCATTGTGTCCGAACCGTTCACGGGGGCTCGACCCAGGGCGTAGACGATGGGTCCGAATGAAATGGGGCACGAAGCCTGAAAAGCGGAAGAAACCTGACCAAGCGGATCCTGACCCTCCTGGCAATAAACCAGAGTACTCTTGACACCGGTGGACCACTGCAAGGGGTCGGGGAACACGCCTTGAGGGTGACCTGAAGGCGGCGGATTCCCCAGAGAAGGGGGAATCTCTAAGAGGTGGGGGGCTGGACCCGAAGTTTCAAACATCCGGGCGTTCCTACGTATCCCATAAGGATGGGAATCAAGCCACACGTAGTTCTGGAAGCGCGGCGCAACACAATCGGGCACCAGCGCGGGGAAGAGTGCGGGTCTGACCCTCGCACACAGAAGGAGCGGTATTTGATATTTCTTGTTTGTCCTTAAAGATGAATGGTTTTTCTTTGTGCGGCGACATGCCTGTGATTGAGAAATCTCTGGCGTCGCCACAATGATCAAGCCATGGAAGGCATTGATGAATGGCGTGGTTATTAACCAGCGCCCAACATGAGTGACCCCTGAGGGGAACATCACGATGCAGTGCCGTTTCTCGTCAGGCGGCCAAGACGATCACAGTTTACGGTCGTGTGGTAGGACCAGACAACACAGTTTAAGGTCGTGTGGTTCGGACCATAGTGGAATCCGCTTATCGCGGTACGGCGGACACAGCGGAGGTGGGAACATACCCAGCCCTGCGGTCACGCACGATTCCAGGAAAAGAGTCTTGGGATAGGGGTCTGCGTATGTCCATCACCCGAGGGGCAGAGATGCTAGCCTCCAGATACACTGGGCTCAGAACGCGATTGTTCGAGTGACTCCTCCCTCCTTATGGGGACGAGGGTCCAGCTACGCATGGCCCTTGGGGAGAACATCCGCATATATCCTTGGTGCTCAGATCATGGGAGCCTCGAACGACATCATTACCCTGGTTGGTCTGCCTAACGTGTAGAGGTGTACTGAAGGTCAGTATGAAGAGTGTCGAGATTCCACTACAACGCATAAAGGCGGAGTGTGATGAGGACTGCGCAACCAATGTTCAGAGCCTGAAAGAGCCGACATGGCGATCAAGGATGCTGCTGACGCATTCACAACACAACATCCGATCGCGTCAGCCTAAGACGGGGCGAGCAAACGAGCATCAACCGCTCAATCGCAGGATTCATATCGATTTGCGGCCCAAGACCCGCCGGTAAATCGACCCGGAGCGGTAGGAGAGCACTGAGGCATCGTACCCAAACCGCCAACGAGGATCCCTTTGAGTGAAGGCTCGAACAAGAGGAAGCGCGAGGCCTGACAAGCAACACAGGACTTGTCGGGATTGAATCTGACACTATGAGTCATAGACCGAAGTACCCAAAACATGTTAACAGATCTCCGGAAAGGGTCGGAGGACTCACCCTGAGAGCAACCAAAAGAGGGCAGATCCCCATGATCAACCGAGAGACGGGGCTGGACCTGAAACACAAGCGTCCAGGCGGTCCTACGTATCCCATAAGGATGGGAATCAAGCCATACGTAGTTCTGGAGAGGCAGTTTAACGTCATGCAGGACGATGAGGGGTGTGAGGTAGTCCCACACACGGGGGAGGCGTACGGCGCGGCCAGTAGACCGACGTGAATGAGGACATAATCCCCCGCTCACGCGATACGCCTCGCACAAAAAGGAGGGGAACTGGGGCCGGAGGCCCAACGCGGGATAGAGATTCTCGGGAAATGGGGCTGGGCCTGAAACATGAATGTCCAGGCGGTCCTACGTATCTCATAAGGATGGGAATCAAGCCGCACGTAGTTCTTGAGAGAGGCAGTTTAACGTCATGCAGGACGATGAGGGAAAAAGAAGGGGGGAGTAGAAGGCATCCCCAAACGTGGGGGGCGTACAGCGTGGCGAGAAAACCGACGTGAATGAGGACAGAATCCCCCGCGCACACACCATACGCCACATACCCAGAGGCAACTGGACCAAGGGCCCAGGATGGGATGGAAATTCCCGAAGGATGGGGCTGGGCCTGAAACATGAATGTTCAGGCGGTCCTACGTATCCCATAAGGATGGGAATCAAGCCATACGTTGTTCTTGAGAGGCAGTTTAACGTCATGCAGGACGAATGCTGAACAGTTTAACGTCTTGTAGCTCGGACGTAGTGCAGTTTAGCGTCATGCAGGACGAAGCACTTGGCAGTTTAACATCTTGCAGCGCGGACGAACGCTGAACAGTTTAACGTCTTGTAGCCTGGACGAATGCAGTTTAACGTCGTGCAGGACGTGGTGCAGTTTAACGTCATGCAGGACGAAGTGCAGTTTAGCGTCATGCGGGACGAATGAACACTCAGGCAAAGTATTGCTTGAGGAACCTAGCATTGGTGGGAGGACTGACACGCTCACCATCCATAGTCTCTAGGGAGTACGCGCCATTGGGATAGACCTTGTGGACAACAAAAGGTCCCTCCCACTTGGGCTCCAACTTGGGCGGCTTCCTGCCGGGGATCATCGGCGCTCTTAGGGCTAGAACTAGATCGCCCTGCAGGAAGGAGCGGAGGCGAACCTTTTTATTGAAAGCTCGAGCCATTCTGCTTTGATGCCTCTCCAAGTTGTGCAAAGCGCGAAGTCTATTCTCATCCAGTGCTTCCAACTCGACTAGACGGGCTTCAGCAACTCTGTTCGGCGCTTGCTGGTCGTAGACCGCAGTGCGCAAGGACCGCAACTGGATCTCGATGGGCAGGACGGCCTCAGCTCCATACACTAGGGAATAAGGGGTCATCTGGGTGGAATTGCGAGTCGTCGTCCGATAAGCCCAGAGGGCGTTGGGGAGCTTGTCTGGCCAACTCTTCTTGTTCTGACCAACCATCTTTTGCAGAATGTTAGAGAGGGTTTTGTTAAACGCCTCGATCTGTCCATTCGCCTGCGCATGATAGCGAGATGTATGGTTCGAGCGGATGTTATACTTGGCGTACAACTTCTTCAACTCGGCTGCTCGGAAATTGGTTCCGTTATCCGTGAGGATAGCATGAGGCACTCCAAATCGATAGATGATGTTGGAGGTCACGAAGTCAGCGATCGAACAGGATTTGACCTCTCTGAGCGGAATCGCCTCTGCCCATTTGGAGAAGAAGTCTGTGGCGGTCAGAATGAACCGGCACTGGCGAGCTGTCGCCGGCGGGTAAGGTCCCACAACGTCCAGTCCCCAGACTGAAAAGGGCCAGGAATACCTAGTGGTATGGAGAGGCTCCGGCGGCCGATGCACAAAGTTCGCATGAACCTGGCACGCATGGCACCTCCTGGCATACTCGATGCAGTCATGGATCATAGCGGGCCAGAAGTATCCCAACCTCCGAATCTGGTGGGACAGCTTCGGCCCAGTCTGGTGGGCACCGCATGAACCAGCATGAACCTCTTGCATGACTCGCGGGATCTCAACTCCCTGAAGGCAACGGAGGAGAACACCATCGAATCCGCGTCTGTAGAGGATCTGCTCCAGGCCGGGACTGCTCTGGAGGACAAACTGTGATGCGCGGCGTCGAACTCGCTCGCGCTCGGCCCGATCCGATGGAAGAATGCCATGTTGGAGGTACTCAACCAAAGGCGTCCTCCAATCAGGGGCTGATCCGACTGTCATATCTGGGGTACTCGGGGCTCCGGGCATAGGGGCAACCGTGGTGAGGTTACTTACCAACGGGCCGCGATCTTCTTCCGGGATAACGGGAGCGATGAGCCTGCGGCGCGTCACGCGGACGATCAGGTTGTCCTGTTCAGGCTCCGCAAGTGACGCAGCGAGGCTGGCCAAAGCATCTGCTCGACCGTTCTGCGACCGGGGAACATGGACAATTTCCGGCCGAGAAGGGAACCGAGCCATCAGAAGGAGGGTGCACTCCAACAATGGCACAAGTTCCGGCTTCCTGACTACGTAGTCGCCATTGATCTGCTTAACGACCAGCTCGGAGTCCCCTTTCACGCACAGACGGGGCACGTCGATCTCGAGAGCCAAATCGAGGCCGGTGATGAGGGCATGGTATTCCGCCTCATTGTTGGTACAACCTTCTGACAACAGGAACGAGTATGGCAGCACGGCTCGCTCCGGGGTAATGAAGACGATACCCAAGCCCACTCTGTTGAGCTTAGGATTATCGAGTCTTCTACCGGTGGGGCTCCGGGATGCACCGTCAAAGTGCATCTGCCAGCATGGATCGGCTCGATCAACCGAGAGAATGGTCTCATCAGGAAAGCCTAGATCCAGCGGCTGATCCGCGGAGGTTGGGTGAGCTGCCAGAAAGTCTTCCAATGCTTGCCCTTTGATGGCCTTCTGAGACACATACCTGATGTCGAACTGCTGGAGAATCACAGCCCACCGTGCTAGACGGCCAGTCAACATAGGCCGGCTCAGGATATATTTCAACGGGTCTACCCGAGAAACCAACTGTACCTCATGGTGCTGCAAGTAGTGCCGTAATTTCTGTACGGCAAACACGAGCGCCAGGCAGCTCTTCTCGATGGGGGAATACCTAACTTCCGCATCGAGGAGCATGCGACTGAGGTAATAGAGGCTATTCTCTGTTCCCTCGTTGTTCTTCTGGGCGAGAAGGGCACCCAGGGACCGTTCCAGGGCGGTCACATAAAGGACCAGCGGCTTTCCGGATACGGGCAGCATCAGGACCGGAGGTTGAAGCAGGTACTTCTTGATTTCCTCGAAAGCGGTCTGACACTCTTTATCCCATACATAGGTGGCACCTTTCTTCATGAGCCGAGAAAAGGGCTTACACTTGCCGGCCAGATTCGCGATGAATCGGCGTATATAGGCTAAGTGGCCTTGGAACCCTTGCAGTTCCCGGACGGTACCTGGGGGAGGCATCTGGCTAATCGCCCTGATTTTCTCTGGGTCGATCTCAATACCCCGGTATCTTACCACAAATCCAAGGAACTTTCCGGAGGTGACCCCAAAGGCACACTTCAGCGGGTTCATCTTCAGGCAGCGAGACCGGAGGAAGCTGAACACTTTCTCAAGATCTTTGAGATGGTCCTGACGCTGGCGCGATTTGACAACCAAGTCGTCGACGTAGCATTCCACCAGTGTGCCGAGGATTGGCTTGAATATGCGGTGCATCGCCCGTTGATAGGTGGCACCTGCATTCTTCAGGCCGAAGGGCATGACCCGGTAGCAAAAGGTACCTTGGGGGGCCCTGAAGGCAGTGAACTCCTCATCCTCAGGGGCCATCCGAATTTGGTTGTATCTGGAGTATCCATCCATGAAGGAGAGGGCTTGGAACCCTGCCGTGGCATCAATCAACAGCTCTGTCACTGGAAGGGGAAAATCATCCTTCGGACAGTGGCGGTTGAGATCGCGGAAGTCGATGCAGACTCTGATCTGCCCGTTCTTCTTCCTGACCGGCACAATGTTGGCCAGCCATTTGGTGTACTGAACTTCCCTCACGAAGTTGGCTTTGATAAGCTTGTCAACTTCGGCCTCAACCATGGCACCGTGGGATGGGTGCATCTTCCTGGGAGGCTGCTTGAACCCGCGATGGTTCGCCGGGAGACCAAGGCGGTGGACGGCTACCTGAGGATCTAGCCCCGACATCTCGTCATAGCCCCAAGCGAACACATCACGGTGCTGCCTGAGAAAGTCCACGTACTGCTGCCGCTCCTCAGAGGGCATGGCGGCACTGACCAATGTGGGTCTTGGATCGGCCTCGGTTCCAAGGTTCACCTGTATTAACTCATCGACCGTGGCGGGGACGCCCTCCTCAAAGGCTGGGGGTGCATCTTCCACGTCCTCTCCACTCGGGGAGGGATCGTCCACGGGAGAGACTGCGTTGGCAACTGCATTGGGGCTACCAGATCCTGCTGGGCCACTGGTGCTGGCGCGGGCAGTCGCGGTCATCTCATTAGGAGACTCGCGGGCCGTCGAGACCATGGCCATGTCCAACCGTTGAATCGGGAGGACGTAAGCGTCATCCAGACTTGCCCAGGGATCACTTGCAACAGCGACAGGCTCAACCTCACCTGCCAGGATCTGCTTATCCTTGCTCTTGTAATAGTCCGCGTCCAGATAGCGGGCTTCACACGAGGCAAAAGGAGAGGCATCTCCTTGAAGCACGCCTACTCGACCATTAAGGGAGTATTTGAGGCATTGGTGGTATGACGAGGGAACCGCCGCGTGAAGATGGAGCCATGGCCTGCCCATCAATGTGTTGTACGCAGTGTCCTGAGAGACTACCATGAATTCGGTGTTGGCAACCAAGTCACCGAACTGGGTCTTCAAACGTATCTTGCCGACCGGGGTTTGCTCGGTGCGATCGTACCCCTGGATCCTGAGGTCGGAGGGAATCAAGTCATCCTCAGACAACCCCAATCTCCGGAGCGTCCGAGTTGGAATCAGGTTAATCCCGGACCCCGTGTCGACAAGACAGCGCCGGACTTCAAGGCCATTGAACTGGCCGGTGACATACAGCGGACGAATGTGTCCCTGTATAGGAGGGTCTTCATCCTTACCAGAGAACGAGATAACTGCCTGACATTCGGCGTCCTCGATCGCTTCGGCGTGAAAGGCCTCTGTAGCCGCAACCTCTGTCTCAAACTGGAGGGGGCTTTTCAGGGCTTCAGCGAGTGCCTCGCGCATCTCAGATGACATGCGCAGAGCCTCAAGGATGGAGAGCCTTGCTGGGATGTCGGCCAAGTGCTTCAGGACATCATACTTTTTGGCCAAGCGCGAGCCCCTGGTTGCAGGAGGTTGCTCTGCGGTTGGAAGCATGACGGGCCTTGTCGGTTGGATCGGCGGCCGACTGGTACTTGGCACATCTCGCTGTTCACCGGCTACAGTCCGGGAAATGGTCACCGTACTGAAGTCAGGAGGCCGGGATGGACCCGTGGCAGGGCGGAGCTGGTCGCAACGCGGCTGAGGCGGTTCTGCCTGGTCCCACACCACAAACAGTGGCGGAGGCGAATCCGTCATCCCCGGATGGGGGGGCTGCGCGCGCTGAGCTCGGTTTTGAGCCTGCTGCCTAGTCTCAGTGGCGTGCACGGCCTGGCTGGAGGCACCAGCGGCTGTGCCCCGGCGACTCCTGCTGCTGCGGTTCTTCCGACGGTGGCGACGACCGGGGACACTAGGGAGGTCCACCTGGTGTTCTTCAACGTCGGGAACCGAAAAGGGATTTACCAGCTCGACGGTGTTAACCGAAGCGTACCCAATACCATCATCGGACGAATCATCCATCACCGGGCGGATCCGAGGAGGGACCCCCATCTCCGGGGGCATGAAATCGCCGAGAGTGCGGGATAGTGGCGGAACCGGCAGGGCGCGCTCTTCCTTCTTGCGCTGCCGCCGTTTGCTCCTCTCGGAAGAGGCAGGCTGGGACGACGATGCCGAAGCAGCACCCGCAGATTCTGGGGGCTCAGGCTGATTCAAGCGCGCACGGATGATTCCATGGGCGCGGATGGTCGTCTTGCGGGCCATCCAGTTATTATACTTCTGGGATCCGCGGTTGGAGACCAGCTGCCATTCGTCCTCGCTGCCACTATCGTCATCTGATCCCACGAACACGCCCGCCACTTGTGCTGGAGCTGGGCCCAACCTGATTACATTGTTGTTAATCTGGTCTTGGAGCCAATCCTTAAACACATAGCACCGCTGGATGGTGTGCCCCAGGGCCCGATGGTAGGGGCATTAGCGGGGGTTATTCGTAAGATGTGCCTCCTCTGGCCTCCAACACTCAGGCAGTCGCACAATTCTCTGCTCCAGGGCGCTCCGGAAATAACCGGGGACCTGATCCTCATGGAATGAGTAAGTCAGGTGTCGCGGGCCCCTGGGAGCGTGGTCTTGACGAGGGGCTGGAGGGGCCGGCCGAGGAGGTGGACCCTGATTATCTCGCCTGGGTTGCGGCGGTACATTACGCGGAGGGGCCGGCCGGTTCTGAGGCTGCCGCTGCTGGGCCGGGAACTGAGCCCGTGGAGGCGGATTCCTGTGAGGCTGTGGAGCTGGCCTCGCCGGCAGCAGCTCCAATGGCCTGGGGGCCTCTATCTGGGCAACAGCAGCGGGCTCAGCCCTACTGACTCTCCTTGCAGGAATCATAGGAGGCAGCGGGTGTGCCTGGCTGGCCTGTTGCAGGGCTTCCTCAAGACGTTGAGCTTTGTCTGAGAAGTCCCTGAATCCTCCGGGGTAATTTTGAGTGATCAGGGAAGGGACCAGCTCGGTCTTGACGTTCCCGACGCACATTGTCAGCAACTGCTCCTGAGTCAATGGCATGTCAAGGGAATACGTGAGACCCTTCCATCGGGCGACGAAGTCCGCGACTCGCTCATCAGGCCTCTGCTTGCACTTGAAGAGGTCTGCGATACTTGTCTTCCGGGTCGTGGAACTGAACTGGTAGAGGAACTGTCTACGGAGGTCCTCCCAGCTGGTTACCGACCCGACGGGGAGCTGGCTGTACCAGACAAATGCTGGCCCTTCCAGTGTCTGAACAAAGCAGCGAAGCTTAGCGGCCTCTTGCTGCGCCGAAGTCCCCAACATAGGCCCGCACCTCGAGTTGAAGTGGGCTAAATGCTGTGGCGGATCTCCAGTCCCGTTGAAGGGGGCGAAAGTGGGATTCCCGAATCCCGGGGGCGCCGGCATGTCATCCACCCATGCTGGGTAGGGCTTGCCGTCCGGTGGGATCGCCACCTGCCGAGTCTCCAAGGCCTCCAAGCGGGAAATGAGTGACGCCATCGGATCGTCTGGACATGGGTTCCAGTCCTGGCGAGGATCTCTAACCACGAGCGCGTTACATGGCCCTTCAATCGGGTCGTTGACCGGATCGTCGAACTCGGCAGCTCGTGGGATGGCGGGCGGAGCGGCCCTTGGGGCAGCGGGAGGAATCCGAGCGGGATCTCTCAGGTAGCCACGCCGCTCGGGAGGGTGTGGCGAAACATACCACGCCCTCTTGCCATAGGCAATGGCCTCTCTCCTGTCGGCGAACACGGCGTAATCACGGTTGCCCGGGAGAGTCTCGTCAAGGAGCGGTTGTTCCGGTCCCTGCTGTCCTGGCCTGGGATCACCGTAGTCAGGCCGCCGTTCTGCAGCGCGCTCGGCGAGGAGCTGGTCAACCAGCTTCTTCTATTCGGCGAGCTGCTGACGTAGCGTAGCCTTCTCGGGATCCTCCTCTTCCCTCTGCATGGAGGCAGATGGGTTGGCGGGCTTTATAGCCTCGCTGTGCTCTTTTCCTTTGCTGACGTTTCGGCTCAACGTCAGTGCTTCAGTGGGCGCGGGGAGCCCCAGGAGGTTCCTCTGATGACGAGTAACTCTCACCGATGGATCTGACGACGACTTGTCTTCGGGGGGGAAGCCCCCGTCGAGAAGTTCCAAGTCGTTCCCCTCTTCCGACAGGTCATCCATATTGACCGTTCCTATCCTTGGGGATATACCCTCAGGGCCACCCAGCGAATCGGGCTGTCAGCGGATCACACTGAAGCGTAGGGCAGCGTACTGCCCCCATCCACGGATATACACGTGGGGAGTGGCTTCCTCGATAACTTTGCGGAGTACTTGGAAACACTCAACGCATCGTTGTTGGAGGGCCTCGTGGTGCCCAAATGACCCGGGGTGCCGAACCGCGGGGAGCATGGCCAGGTCAATTTGACGGCACTGCTCACCAATATCCTCCAGGTGCGCTTGACTCCCGGGGTATGGCATTTGTAGGCGGTGAAGACAGGAGCGAGTCTCCCGGAGAGTTCGGCGGAAGCATTCGAACTCATCCGGGGTGAGCGATTCGGGTGCATCAAAGCCCGGTCCTGCGACTGGCCAAAACTTCTCAGGGAAGTGGCCCTCTGCAAGGACGGTCCAGAAGCTCCACGACTCAAACTCGGGACCCAGATCTCCTTGGTCCTCTTCAATGGCTGGGAACGGACGGGGAACCGGCAGTGGTGCCGAGGCGGGCCGCCGGGCTGACGGGCTGGCCGGCGGTGAATACGGCGAACAGGCCGATTGGCCTCCATATCCCGGGCCGCCCTCTGAGGGTGGCGGTGCCCTGGCTACCACATCACAATAGGACGGGCCGGCGAGCGAACATCCTGCCGTAGCATCGGTGCTCGCCGAGGGTGCACTAGATCGTGGTTCGACCGTCGGTCCCCAGAAAAAGTCTCCGGCTTCTCCGATCGAGACGGAAGGCACTTCCGGAGGGGCCGGTACCAACCGCAAGCTTGATCCTTGGGGGTCTACCAGGCCCTCGTTACTCCGGATATACCTTCGGAGAGAAGCGAGGATCACATCGATCTCGCTCTCGGGGAGCACGAGGCTGACGTGCCGCATTCCTAGCCCTGCCCTTGACTGGCAGGATTGGGGAAGGGGATCTGTCGTCGAATCGTACTCCGCCTCTGAGTCAGAGAAGCAAACCGGTCGGATCTCTGTCCGGAATTCCGTAACATTCTTCCCTCGACGTCGACACCTTGCCTTCCTGCCCCTGGGTGGTTCTTCGGGGCAGGGCTGATCTCTGTCCTGGCGTCCTCCGGCCGCACTGGTGCTGGGGCCGAGAGGACTGGGAACCAAGGTGCGAGGGGCACCGGGACAGATATCAAAGGGGACGCGGGGAGAGATGATTCTGGGCAGGCCTCCGGGCCGGGATCGGAAGGTGGGATGACCCATGCCTCCTGGATCGGCCACATAGAGTAGATCCTGCCGGTGAATAGCGCTACCGCGAGGTGGTCCGCGGTGGCTACTGCCAGTGCCAGCAACCGGGAGAGTCGACCCAACCTGCCTTTGGGGCGGTCGGGGCCTCGATCCAGGTCGGGCATAGGAGTTCCCCTGCTCAGGATGCGCAGAGGCCTGGCGACTGGAGCCAGCAGTGGCTTGGGCCAATGCGGCCGCTGTTGCTAGAGCCCCAAGGTGGGCATCCTCTTCCGCTCGTGCCCGACGTTGGCGTCGAGACAGACGAGTCGGGATGAGCGGCGCAGGCAGGTGGAGAGCCCGCTCTTCGACTAGAGAGGCCTGGCGGCGGTGTCGCCGTGGCCTGGCGGGAGTCCTTACCGTAGATCCCTGGAGCGAATCCCGGATGGGGTGATCCCGGGCATCTTCCACCTCATCCGCATAGGGAAGGGAACTGTCAGAGTGCTCCGGGGATAAACTCCCGAAGCGATTGGACGTTGAGGTAGGCAGCGGTGCCTCCCTGCGCGGCCCTCGGGGGCGGCGGTGGTGGCGAGGCGCAGCCTCCTCAAGGTCTAGGCGAGCCATTTCCCTAGTGGGGATGACTCCCTCTTCCTCGTATCTCCGCACCAGGGTGTTGATCACCCTTCTCTGGATGACCTCCGAGGGGGATAGAGGGCGTGGTCGTCCCGCAATTGCGGCTGCTGGGACGGCTGTGGAACGGGCGGGACCGCGCGGAGTAGCCGCGTCGGTGTTTCCCCTACCCCTGCGCCAGTGGGCGGGTGGCGATCGGGCACTGGATCGGGCGACCTGATTTCTGAAAGCAGGGGGAAGAACCCATTAACACTGACAGGAAAAAAGGAATCGACAACCGACCATTAGCGCCACGACGCCTTCCTTGGGGGGAACCCAGGCCCTCGACGTTGCGAGACGGAGTGCCCGATGTCCCTTCCCCAGCCCCTGGCGGGTAAGACTGAATGCTTGGCCGGGCAACATGCCGGTCTTCCAACACCTCTGAAAGCCATAGGTCCTCGTATCGAGGAGAAGAGATTCACGTCGGGTTCACCATTTTTCTGTTTCGGTGCGGATGTGCGTCGGGTTACGCTGTTCCGCCAGGACGCGTTCGCGCGTGCACCCGTCAACCCGAGGGGATGGGCGCGCGGCTTGTGGTCCCGCAGTCCCGCTTTCCAAGGGCGGGCGGCATTCGTCCCTTATTCAGGGGCGTCTGCTCCTTGATCGAAACCGGGATGATGGGATGTCGGCTCCTCCTTCCTTGGACGTCTCCTCGGAACTCGTTGACTAATCCAGGTCTCCCTCATAGACTTAAGAATGTTCGTGAATCTCGTTCCCGGCGCCATATCTTCATGGACACCGGTTAATTACGCTGCTTCCGCCCGGACGCTCCAAGGAGTCTGGGCGGGGAAGCAACCTGCAGTGAGAAGGCCGGGTGGCTCTGGGTGCTGGGGGCGTGTCGTAACACTGCGGCTCTGCACGTCTGTCTTCCGTCCCTAATAGGGCTTCTCGAAGGCATGATGGCCTGAGGCATCCCGTACTGGGTGCGGGGAACTGTGTCACCTGAGGTTTTCCTCAGCTTCCCATGTTTAACACGGGGTATGCCGCGAGTTTAACGTCCAGCGGGGACGGCATCGGACCGATCAACACGAAAAGTGGATCAGATGACAGAACCCCTTGCGGGGAACCTCCGACGCTGGGGCCAGCACATGGGCGGCTTCCCAAGTAACGTGGAGTGGAGTGAAGTGGCATGACCCCACCGGGATGTGGCGGCCCGGGTAAGGATCAGGATGGATGATGGAGTGAAGAGCTTGGACCCCGTAGGGGCTTCCTACGTACCGCGCGTTAGCATGGATCAAAGTCAACGTAGTTCGGGTATACAGTTTAACGTCATGCTGGACGTCAGCAAGCCGACTCACGAAGAGGTCTAGGCCGCCGGGCGGAGGATTGAACCGAACCACCTCGCACAGAGGGGGATGGAACGGCCGGGTGGATCACAGTTTCACGTCATGCTGGACGATAAAAGGAGAAATGGAAAAAAGGGCTGTGGGGAGGCACAGTGGAGATACACACGGGCAGTCTCCCACAGGGGCGGATTCATAGGTGAATCGACGCAAGCGTGAACCCTGGAGGGGTCCACTGATGGACGAACCGACGTAAATACGACCGGGACGACCAGGTGGCGGGCTTGGACCTCAAGAAGGCTTCCTACGTACCCTGTATAGAAGACAGGGATCAAAGTCCACGTAGTTCATTCTGTCAGGACTTACGCACTTGAGGCAGCCCGGATGCGGCAAAACTCAGTTGGAAGGGACTTGGACCGAAAGTAGGAGACACCTCGATCCCAGTCACACCCTCTACTGGCTTCGGCAGTGGGGGAGCGCAATGGAGATACACATGTGCAGCCCCCCACAAGAAACTAGGGGTTTGTAATACCCTGCCCCCGTAGGGAAAAGCCACTCCCATTAAATCGTCCCAAAAGCGGGACAATCCCGACATCCCTGCAGAGACGAGCGGGTGGGGGCCACATCCAAACCGGGGGGAGACCCTGCGTGCGAGGCACGGGATCGGGTGATGCGGACGGTTTAACGTCTTGCCGGACGAAGTACAGTTTAACGTCGTGTGTTGAGGACGAAGCGGACGGTTTAACGTCTTGCCGGACGAAGTACAGTTTAACGTCGTGTGTTAAGGACGAAGGTGCTTGGCAGTTTAACGTCTTACAGCGCGGACGTGGTACAGTTTAACGTCATGCTGGACAAAACACTTGGCAGTTTAACGTCTTGCAGCGCGGACGATATGCTAGGCAGTTTAACGTCGTGCAGCTTGGACGTATGCAGTTTAACGTCGTGCAGGACGTATGGGCAGTTTAACGTCATACTGGACATGTGTCCGTGTCACTTCGCGCAAGCCTGGAGGGCCGCACGGAAAGACAACGCACAGTGCGGGCACCCAGGATGAAGATCATCGGGCGCCACGCAGGCGGGTACCCTCAGGGGGTCAAGGGAGGCGACCCTGGCGGATTGCGCGCAAAAGAGAAGCTTTGCGCGCAAAACCGCGGGTCGGCGCGCAAAATGGCGGGCTGGCGCGCAATTGGGCCAGCGCTTCGCGCGCGGATGATCGGGATTGCGCGCACCGGGCTTCGGGTAGCGCGCGGGGGCAACGGCTCATTCTCTAACGAATGGCCACTTTGAAAATGGGGGGTGCGCGCAATCGGGCTGGATTGCGCGTACCCGGGGGGCAATTGCGCGCAAGAGGCTTCTTTTGCGCGCAAAGGCCTTCGGGTTGAAATTTATTCAAAGGAAAGGAGCCAAGGGGATTGCGCGCGAAGGCGGACCCCAAGACTCTATTGCGCGAAAGAAAGGAGGTTACCTGAAGATCGGCATTGCGCGCGGAAGGGGTTGAATTGCGCGCGCGGGAGACCGTTCGACTTCCAGCCACCCTTTGAAACGTTGGGGGTCGCCTAGTATTTATAGGCAACCCCGGGCGCGGAATCCAAGGCGCGAGCGCGGAATTCTCCTCGCGGGCGCGGAATCGGGCACGGCGCGCAAGGGAGTTGCGCGAATCCCGGGGGTTTTGCGCGCGGATCATCATCTTTGCGCGCAGGCCTCTGAAATTCCGCGCAAGGCCTCCGGGCCCTCCGGAACGTGCCTCTGACTCCAAATATCACTTCGCTTTCCGCATCCGGAGCTTCGTTTGGGAACAACGGACTTTTCCGGCGTCTACAGAAACCCTATCCTCATTTCTTTGATCCAGTGGCCTATAAAATCATTTTAGATCTTCAAACATCCTCGTTTTCATTAGTTCATTAGATATCATTTACTCTTAACTCTCAAGTAGGCCTCACACACATCGCTTTCAGTCGTTCAATGTCACAAATGCCCTAACACTCTATTTTTTGAGTACGCTTTATGAAATCTCACATTATCATCTTGTTTTATATCCTCATGTTATCTCATATATCCTCTTTACATGTATCCAATATTCTAATGACAATATTTCATCTCCTTTAGTCGTGGTGGATTATTTCTCATGGGGGTACGTCTTAGGATATACTCCCATAACATCAATAGAAGCATGATACATATAAAAGACCTGGTTTCACAATTATTTTAATATCCAAAGGGATTCAAAAAAATAAAAATAAAATAAATTGAAATACATGAAACACTATTTTAATTATATATTTATATATTTCCATTAAACAAAAATTTTCTGCTTCTATGTTTTGAATTTTTAAAAATTGTCATCTACAATTGTGTTCAGTAAGTTATTTAGAGTCTAATGGAACTAACTTGTTTTTTTGCGAATAGTAACATAACCTTATGAATATTAATGTGACTCTCATGAATTGTGAATTGTATTAATATTTTATTTTTTAAGTCATTAAGATGATGAAATCTTGGTTAATTTTTTTAATGTGATATAAATGAAGTTATATAATTAAATTTGTATTTTTTTTAAAAAAATTATGATTTTATTTTTAAAATTAAATTAATAATATTTAGAAAATTATTTTCAAAAAATGGAGTTTATTTTTTAATTCTACATGTTGAAAATGGTAAGTGTGATTTTTTGGGATTTTTCTGGAATTATTGAATTTTCGATGAATAGTGAAATAAGGTAAAATACTGTAAATTTAAATTATTAGTAAAATACAATATTTATGACATAATAAGTGATGTAAGGCCTCTTTATTCGAAAAAAAATTCCATTATTACAATTTGGGGTCACATGAATTAAGACTATTCACAGTCTGGTGCAAAAAAATTATAATAAAGATTAAAATAATGAAAAATACCTCCTCCCCTCTCTATTAATACCACCCTCATTTACCTCTTCCTCCCACACCTCTCAAGAAATGATCCTTAAATATTTTCTAGAAAATAATCCTCCCAAGGTTCTTCATGAAGTCCTAGAGTTGCGGGTCTCACCAAATGGCCAAAACCAGATGCCTTATTGAGGATCTCAAGGAGAAGAGATCAAGAGGTAAACATCCTATTTTGTTTTATTTATTTTCTTTCATGTTATGTTATACTTTTTAATTTAATTTGGATTATGTTGAGATATATCATTCCATATCCCCCTTACTACCCATATTGTGTATGAATGATGATATACCCTTTTTCTCTCAACAAAATATGTTATGAAATTCTAAGCGATGATGTTAGGCTGTTGAATTTTCATAAGGGATTTCTCAACATTTATTTTATTTCTAGTTCCTTTCATTTACAATTCATTCATCAAATCATCTTATCCAAGAGTAATGGATGAAGAAGTATCTTACATATTCTATATTTTTTCAGGTTTAATGAATAGTCACCATTACATTTCTTCTTCTCTTCTTATTCAAGAAATTAAAACACCATCCATGATGTGTCGATTTACCAACATTGTGAAACGATCTGATTTCAATTTCATTTACTTTCTTCAAGACTGGTCATGAAATCATTTTTATCAATGAACCAAATTATAATTTATTTATTATATCTTATATAAGATTTTGAATTCATTTTTCACACATGTAATTAATTTATAAAACAAAATGAGTTCTTTATGATCGAAGAATCGCCAAAATGACCTAAACAAATATCAATAATGATTTAACTTATGAATCATCCTCATGTCATAATTAAAAATAATAAATGGTATAATTTATGGTTATGTAAATATTTAAAAACCACTCCATTCTAAGTTTAAATTTTCACTTCCAATCGACAAGATCTTTCATCATGAACTGATTATGTAAAACATGTAAAGAACACACCCAAAACAATGCAAGGATCAAAATACTAACAATTAAAGGGTGAAATTATGCAATGAAGTTATCTTATAAGGTATTATAAAGATATATATGATTATTTAGGACATTAATATAACTCTCTTAACCATTATAAATGAGATTTAAATGAGTTTTAAGTCAGTCAAACCAATGTAAGGGAATTCTTAACCAGATTTCCATTCTTTGGGTTGACCTTGTACTTAGTTATATTTTGGGTATTAAAATTGTTTGTGTGATGGTTTTTGTTTATATTATGTTTAATTATGTGTATTTACATTGAATATAAAAATTCTATCCACTCTATTAAGTCTAAAATTGAATTATATGATATTTATAAGGGTATTTTATTTTAAAATCCTCTTTCAAAATTTTGTTTTACAAAATTCCAAAGAAATGTTGTTCTAAAATTATTCTGGTTATATGATTGTTTTTTGGTTATTGGGAATTGTTTATGATGAAGTATGGTACCTATATTTACCTCCCATGCATTGGGTATGTGAATGTTAGAGGTCAGCCGTATGGTTAGTCCAAGTGTAACAATGATGGTTACACAAATTGTAAGGTAGCCATGAGGGTTACAATTTATAATGTAGTTGAGAGGGTTACAAAGTTTAGTAATTAATTCCCCAAGATAACTTTATGATTTTATTTATTTTTTTATGTATTGTGGTAATCTTGTGTAAATATCATGTTTCACAATGTAAGTATATATGGGTGAAAAGTGTATCTTTTCAAAATGATTTCACACATTACAAGTATTCATGGACTAACGTATTCCTTCATTCTTTTTATATCACATACTGAGATTTTTGTGCTCATCCCAAGTTTTTCAATGATTTTCATTTGTTATAATTATGTTCAATACCAAAAAGGATTCCATGTTAAATATTTGACGATTTGACAAATAAATCATGTTTTATTTGTAAAGTCTTATATTTTGCAAGAAATGAACACCATTTTTATGGTATCCAATCTGTTATAATGTGTAATTTTATGAATTAATTATGTCCCAATTCTCTAGAGCTCTAAAATTGAAAATATCTTCTATGTGAATAAAGTGATTTCTTTACTAAGTTCAAAATTATGTAATGTAATAAGTCCGGGCCCTTATAATTATTGGTCCATGATGAATAATTCTATGGATGACAATTGGATAGGATAGGTGTTGAATTAATATATTTTATGGGGAGGGTACTATTTTTTGGATTGTGTATGACTATTATAGGTGATTGGGATATCACCCTTATGATCAACTAGCTGGTCAATCTATAAACCTTGCTTGCAAGGTATATCATTAGGTATCTCATACAAATATAGGAATCATTTAATATAGTAAAAGTTCAAAAATTTATTACAGAATCATATATTGAAATTAGCTAATTGACCAGTATTCCACTTGTCAGTTTTTAAAATATTATATTTATAGATCATGTAAATAAATATTGTGATGGCAGATTTTTGTTTTTTAGTCATTGTAAATTACTATGGGGCTTGATCAAAAACCATTGGGGGTATAAATTGATCAAGATAAAAACCAATCAGGGGTTCTTATTTTAGATCCTAAAAATAATGAATATGTTTAGTTAGTGAAAAGTTATTAAATTTTTGAGAATTATCATATATTTTCAATCTTCAAACAACTTCAATTTTCAATACATATAGTTCCCGAACATAATCCATCGTCGAAAAAACGACTTACAACCTCGATAAATTTGCATATATAATATCCCCAAGAGTGTGTATATTATATACCAAAATTTATATTCTAACAATATTTTATTTTTTAAATTTCTGAAATTCATATCTTTTTATTATTTACCATTTATATTTAAACTTATTTTCCATTATTTCATAGAATTTATAATTATATTTATCTAATACACATATATTAGTCTTATATTAAAAAAAATTACATTAAAATTATGGAATATTTAATATAGATTGATAATTGGATTATCATGAAAAGATATATATTTCTTATATTTATTATATCTAATAATGAGTTGATGTTGGATTATGGAACATCGAACAACTGATGGATATGAAGAATGTGTTGATGATTGTACAGAAATTTCTAAATGAAATCTTTTAAACAATGAATTTTTTTTTATCCATCCATGAAATGTTTAAATATAAATAATTTGAATATAGAGAGGTCAGAGATCATTTAATTTGATGGGGTTTTAATATGAGTTACAACCCCTATCATTAGCATGGCGAATCTAGGTAGAATTTCTAAACTATTGATGATGATGCTTTCTAAGATTATAACTTTGATGAATTTGAAGAAATTATTCATGATATTTAAGCAGAGTAAGTTGAGAAACAACCTATAATTGAGAATCAATATGGTGAAATTTAAAATCTATTATATCATGGTTTTAAATAATTTATCATTTTATCATCGGTGTTGAGATTGATTAACTTGAAGGGGAACCATGGTTGGAGTGACAAAAGATTTACTGATTCACTACAATTGTGGAAGGATATTCTTTATAAATATTATTATATTCCTAATTCACATTATAAATGAATAAAATACTATGACCAATTGTATTAGTGTATAAAAGAGTGCATGCCATCCTAAATTACTGTGTTCAATATAGGAAGGAATATGAATTTCTATCAAAGTTTCCTAAATGGGGACATCAAGGTATAAGTTGAAAGAAACAATACATACTTATTTACCTATTATAGAGATCCATGACATGGAATTTTGGTATCTTCATATAATTACTCATTTGACATGTTATTTTACAAATTCACATAATGAAAAAAGGTTATGATGTTAATCAGATGAGAAGATATATGCTGGAAAATTTTGGCATCGGGCTGATTTTCCACTGTAGAAGAAAATTGATCAGAAATTTCCTATATTCAGAAATGAAGTTATAATTCAAATACATGGACTATAAAATTATGGAATGAATCCTTATTATATACTAAGTATCCACATTGTTCATGACCTTATTTTATTTTAAATTTACAACTTGTCTCTTGAATTTTTGTATGATCTAAAAATATTTAATGCAGAGTTTATGATCACTGGACGAAAAAAATTGAAATTATATTGATGTTTTATTGTCACCATTAATTTATGATTTGAAACTCTTATTAGAGGATGGTATTATGGTGTATTATTCTTATAAAATGGAATATTTGCAAATGCATACAATGATTATTTTGACTATATATGGATTTCCAACATATGGAAGTTTTTATAGATATAGTTTTAATGGACATAAAGTGTGTTCAACTTGTGAATAATAGACTTTATATTATCAATTGTATCTTGATAAATTAATATAATACACGTGTCATTAAAATTTTTTATTTATGGATCACTCATATAGAAAATTAAAAAAGTAATTTAATGGCTCAAAATAATTTGATATTTATCCAAAACCATTATACAATGGTCAATATTTTGAGAGGGTGGAAAACCATGATGTGACCTTTGTAAAGACACTTAAATCTTATAATGATAGAAATATTTGGAAGAATCGGTCAATATTATTTAATCCACCACTTTGGAAATATCATGAGGTGAAACATAACATTGATGTGATTCATGTATAGAAAAATATCTATGAAAGATTGATTGGTAAAATGTTAGATATTAAAAGAATGACTAAAGATGGGTTTTAAGTAACATTGGACATACTTTAAATGGGAATATGTTGGGAGTTAACTCTGAATCTTGATGGAAGGTTAACATTTCTTCCCCTGACTATTGATACATTATCTAAGAGGAAGAAAATTATAATTTTTCAGTTTCTTCATGATATACAATAGCCGTAGGGTTATTCTTAAAATGTAAAAAATTTTGTGTCTTTAAAGGATTTGAAGTTTATAAGTATTAAATATTATCTTTATAATGTATTGATGAAACAAATTCTATCGATTGCATTGTGTTGAATATTTACCATCTAGGTTTGAAAGACTATCATGAAGGTGTGTTGTTTTTTCCATTCAATTTTTAATAAGATGATTGATCTAAATTCTTTGATAATTTATGAAAATGAATCAACTTATATAATTTTTTAATTTAAAATGAAATTTTTTATGTAATGGACTATTTAATTGTTCATTTGGTTGGATAAAGAATGATTTTTAGATCTGTATATATACATTAGATGTATCCTTTTGAAAGGTATATGAAGATATTTAAGTGCTATGTTAAGAATCCATATTGACCTGAATCCTCCATTATTGAAAATTACATTTCTAAGGAGGTTGTAGAGTTTTCTTCAAGCTACTTTTCTTCATTTGACCACATTGGATTGCCTCCATCTCTCTATGAATGAGTTAATTATGGGGAAAAAGAGATATGTGGATTGAAAGTAAAATCCTATTTAGGTGAACTGACAATGAAGATAAATTTATACATATAATATAACATATATGATGCTAAACCATATATAACATTCCATATTAATGTGTTGAAACAATGTTATTAAAAGAAGAAAGATATGTGGATTTTATATCATCCTAAAAAACCTTTTGGTACGGTTTAAAGAGATTGTGCTTGGTAGATCAGATGCATCAAAAACATTAAAATGGTTTGTGTGTGGTATACATTTAAATTTGATAACATGGACTGGTAAAAACATTAATGGATATAAAATTTATATAAAATATCATGAAAACTTAAGTACAATTCATAATAGTAGTGTATTGGTGTTCGTAGAAGTAATGCATTTTTTTGAGTTCTAAAGGAAATAACCTTATGCAACAAGTGAATATTTTGGAGTTAATGAATAAATATGGGAGGTTGATTACATAAAATTTAATATTATATTGTTTATCTGTAAATGGTTTATTGTTAAAAATAGTGTTAAACATAATTAATTTTTAATGACACTTTTAATGTGAATAGATTGGAGTACACAACTGATCCTTTTATAATGGAATCACATGGGTTTTTATATTGTTGATCAATCTGATATGAACTGGTTTATTTTTTAACAAAAAAAAACAATATTTTGGTGATAATGAACTTCAAGAAGGTGTTGAATTATGTGATATCCCTAATTCCATGGAAATATCAATAGATAATAATGAATAAAACATTATACAAATGATTTGTGCCATAAGGAACAATCATGACAAATGTATTTGGTATTGAAAACCTTTATTACACTCTTAATATTATAGGTAACAGATGTTTATTTCTCATTTAATTTTATAAATTTCATAAAACTTTAGATATGTTAATTTTAAATTCTTTATTACAACATGTATTAAATCTAATAAGTTAACTTTTCAGATTGTATTAGTTTTGTTTTGTTTAGTTTACCATGTTTAGAAATACATAACTTATCTATTTATTGATTTTTTTTAAATAAAAATATTTTAAGTCTAATATGTTAAATGAAATAATATTTTTTAGAACTATATTTCATAAATATTTTTTTGTAAGAAATGATTTAGTAGGTTAAACCATTTTAATATTCCTATACTATTTTTGGATTTGTTTTCATTCATTTACACAACATTTCATATATCATCAATATTGTTTGAATTTTAGTTAACTATAAAAAATATGAATAATAATGTGTCAATTATAATTTAGTTTAATTTTGTGTTTCATAATTTTTCATTTTTTGTTTACATTGATATTTTAATGGTCAAAATAGTGTATTTATGTACTACTTGTTTGTTGCTTTGATTGGTAGGATAATTAAAGATCAAAAAAATAATCAACCACATACTTATGGTGATGAGCATTATCATATCTATGGGGAGTATCATGTTCATGCTCCACCTGATGATAACCATCATTCTTTATAAGATTCATATACTCCCATAGATCCAAAGAAGAGTTTGAGGATTTGTAAATGTGACCGCAAATGTGTACTATAATTATTAGTTACCTATAGCTAGGACTAAGGTATAATGGTAGAATTTGATGATAATAATACGTTAATAGGAAATAATGCAAAAAAATTCAAAATATTTTATCAGTTCAGGGTAAAATAAAATTAAATATTTTGATTAATTATTGGATTAATGTTGACAAAGTAACACTATATCAGTTGTGGGAGACAATTTTGGTATGGTCGTTTGTTATTTTTTTACTAATCTTGAAATGATTATAATAATATATGTTTTCCCATTAATATCATATAATGTATGATATACCTAACATCAGTGGAGTTGGTATGAAATTTTTATCATTGTCTAGTATGAGATTGAGTGATTTGAAATCAATCCTCACATTAGTTTTCATTTCTGGGCATTAGAAGCATTAAAATACATGTTATATATATAATTTTATATATTAAGACACATGTAAGAAGTTTTTTGAATGTATAAGACTTGAATAATATTTTTTATATGTAATGTAAATATTTATATTTTTTATATTAAATATATTATTAATTATTTCTAATTCATACATTACATAAATCAAGAATATGCCTATAAGATATTCAATATAGAAACATATACCCTCACACATTATCTTGGGGAGGGTATATGTTATTGGAATAACAAAAGATTACTAAAATATTTCATAAACTAAGAGGTGAATCTTCAATATCTCGAGAAGTTACCCCTCCACCCCCTGTCTAGGCATGAAAAATGAAAGAGGGGTATATGAGAAAAAAGGGAAATACCTTGCAGAAGAGTCGAGGGTTTTAGTTGATGGGATCGTAAGATATTTAATTTATTAATTTATTTAAGTTAATTAAATTATTTATATATTTTTAATAATTAGATAATTTCTCCAATAATTCATATAATATTAACTTGAGGATAAAATAACACATGGGGTATTTGTATCATAGGTTAGGTAGGATATTTTATCCGCACCATTGGGAAAGTCTGAACACACAAGTCAAGTACGAGGATACTTTGAGGGTGTTTCAGTGAGAAAAGTGTTTGCACATTACTCATCATCTACAATGGAGGGTTTTTATAAAAAATAATCTTTGGAGTATCTAGTTTAGAATATTAATTTGATGATGGAAGATAAGATTAGAGAATCAGTATAGTCCATGTTTTCAGACATGAAAAGATAATTTGAGACTGCAGCCCTAACTACTCCACTACCACCATCAACTCTCTATCATTCAGAAACCCCTACAGACCATACTTCTATCCTACTCCTACTCCCCCTCATCCATAAATTTCTATTTACTCTGAGTTATATGTTGATGATCCTCAATACCATATTGTTGCTTATGGGATGATATTTTATATTAGAGATATCGTTTATCATCAACCGATAAATCTAATGCATCATAGAGATATTTTATAGGAAATTATAGATATATCAGCTGGAGTACTACTACCTAAAGATGTGGTGACTAAAGTTGTAAAATGTGTCAACCACGTTTTATTTTTTCTACCGAGACTTAGGAGACATATTTCCATAGTTGTATGTGTATATTTTATCTT
Organism: Viscum album; assembly: GCA_963277665.1. Classification (NCBI taxonomy): domain Eukaryota; kingdom Viridiplantae; phylum Streptophyta; class Magnoliopsida; order Santalales; family Viscaceae; genus Viscum; species Viscum album. The sequence continues at coordinate 1,189,480,658 of OY728158.1, read as the reverse complement.
TTATTTTAATATTTTATTATTTATTTTAAAATTTTAAAGTTTATATATTTGTCTTTTTTTATTTAAATACTTTAAAAGTAAATAAATATTCTATATTCAAAAATAAATACAGTGATCTATGACTTCAGATAAATATTATAGTAGTCTCTATAGATTGTTAATATATTCAACTTTTTTGTTGGGTGTCTATGAGATTCCAATAGAAGGTCATGTTTGTGGATGTTCAATGACTGAGATACCTTTGAAAACTGATATCATGAAGCTTGTAATTGGAGATATATAGGGAATCAACACAGTGAAAATTTTATCCCTGTATGTCTTAAAGTAAAACTTTCCCAGCATTTAATTTATTAAAAATTTATACTTATGTCAGTTTTATATTTGGTATCTTTATACTATGTGTTTGGAGAATGTGATGAATTTTTCTTATGGATTTATGGAACTATAAATCATTTCACATATAAAAAAGACAATGAATGAAGTGGAAAGAACAGTTTATATATCTGAATGATTTCAAAATATTGTAATTATTCACTAATGAATATTTCAATATCTTCAAGAGTAATAAACATCTATATCACAAAGTGTTAAATATTATGAACATAATAAACAATAACATTAAATTTTATTTTTTATTAGTGTCCATTGGATGTTTGGTTTTTTTCCAAGGGAGGAGGCAATTTACTTTTTATTCTATTTCCATAGTGAAGTGTAATGAAATTTTAAGGATATCTTGGAAATGTATGTTTTAATTCCTCAACACATGTTTATATTATAATTTAATTTAAATTTATTTCATTGTTAATATTTTATATCATTGTCTAGAATTCATTTCAAGTGAAGGAAAAGAAAAAGATCTCTGAGATCAAATTTTTAAAAATGAAGGTGAATTTTCATTTATAATTAATACATTTTAGATATATTACATAAAAATTTTATTTTGAAATGAAAAAATATTTTAAACATCATTTTCATAAACAAGAAGGTGTCAAATTATGAAGATATTATGTGTTAATATTTATGTATGAAATAATTTAAATTGGGATAGTCATAATGTTCAATCGGGCTAGATTTCTTTATAGAATATTGCTTAATATTTCATTTTTTATTCATAATACTTATTAAATTCTTTCCTTTTATGTTTAATATTTTTGATGAATGTATCCCTTATATTTCACAAGATCTCACACACTTATATGTTTAATGGGAAAATCATATTACAGGTTTGGTTGGATTTTATTTTGATTTTTCTAAATATTTTAATTTTTAATTTTGTAATCGTAAATGTATTACTAGTTGTTATGCTTCTGTTTCTAATTGTTTTTTTGGTTGGCTGTGGAGAGGAAGGTTGAAAAAAATATTTAAATTTTTTGTTCACGTCAGTTATTTAATAGCTGTTGTGGAAAACCATATATGTCTAGTTTTCCACTTTTGATTTAAAATAACTAATGTGAAAAACTATATTTCACATCGGTTATTCAATGAATTTATTGAAAAATCATATATCTATTCAGGTTTCCACATCGGATATTTAGTAGCTACCATGAAAAATCTATCATCCCATTGGGTTTTATCATTAGTTATTAATGAAACTAGATGAAATATAGTTTTTTTATATCTGTTATTAAATAACTGATATGAAAAAACAATTTTAAATGTTCTGTTACATCGATTAAAAAATAATCGATGTCAAAAAATTGATGATTCACTTACAACATACATTATTTTTAAACGACATTAAATAAATTTTTATAATGTATCTTTTAGTAACAGTTCCATATAACCGATGCTTAAAAGAAAAAAACATGAAAAATAATCTATACACTAGTGTGCTCTGAGCTGTCCTCACATGTTGCTGATTCAAATGGTCATTTTATTCCATCTCCTCTACCAAGTCTAGTCCCATTATCTTTCTTTATCAAACATCATCCAAAATTTATGATGCTCAGAATCACTTCACTTATAATTCCTCAAATGTTTCCTTATGTATAATAGAATGAAAATAATTATTATAAAGAATATAAAAGAAATAGAGATGTTGGTCTCAACATCTATAGAAATCCATTGACAATGAACAATGAATATCATCCAATATCAAAATAATCCAAAAAATATATCCATTAGATCAAGGATAAAGATCAGTATAGAAATTTAATTCCCCTCCTAATGACTTCTAAAGTCCTTTCCAAAAATTATATCTGAATATCAGATTAAGGTATGGTGAAATAGAGAGTGGAAATCCATGTAACATTACTATATACATTAAATAAAATCTGGAAAGTTGATCTAATGAAATTGTATCTCAAATGGAAAGAAAATATGTGTATTTAGTTAATAATTCCATAATAACCTAAATCTCATTGTTACCTCCTGATGTCCTTGGAAATACCACAAAAAATCCTAGTTTATTTTTTTCCCATTTTCACTCTGGCTCTATGAATGTTTGAAGAAACCACTTCAATAATATTCATTATACATTAACCTATTGAAACAATCAAACACATTAGGGTAAATTTAGAAATATATCTTTTCATTCTAGCCCACTAGTAATACTTCAAAATGTATATGTACATCGTTTTTCTTCCAGGATAAATAGAAAAAAGAAAACTATATCTATTAGTTAATAACTCATTCCTCAACTACGAATCACATGGCACATATAATCATTTTCCAAATCTTAAAACACCATATTAATTGACATTAAAATAAATTATAATTCCCTTCATAATTAATTATAACTTTTCCTACAAAGATTTATCAACCTTTTTATTTCACATAATTATTTGTGAAAATGATTGAATGTAATGAAACAATAAACAAAATAGTGGCTTCCCTACATCCACAATTTCTAGGAAAAAATTCATCAAATCATTAACCAATGGTTCATATTCCAAATGCACCACAACTAATGCAACATTAATTTTTTTACTCAAATAATGAGGAACTTTGTTATTTTCAATGATGATAATGAATCGTATAATCACAATCCTTGATTTGTTCAATCCATCTTCACTATCTCATGTTAAATTCTTTCTAAGTGAATATATACAACTTTTTTTTGATTATAAAATATTTATTTTATTACACCATAAAAATTGTGCCTCCAAATTTGTAAATATAAAACTACATGAGATAATTAGAAATTATGAATAAGGGAAATTAACTCATGAGGATTCATCTTTTTTAATAAATAATAAATTAAAATATAATTATGAATTATGAAAAACATGCCCTTTCAATGAAGTATAACAATATATGAAAAAATAACCATTTCTTGAAGGTAGGTAAAAAACTAGAGTATTAAATAATCTTCTTTTCAATTCAAGAGAAAACAATCACATTCAATTTATAAATGAACATAACTCATTTTCTGATTAGCCTAGTCAGTGGGAAAGAAAAATGAGATTTGGTTTAACAAACCTCTTGTAGTAACAATATAATACAAAAAATATTAATATTAGTGATATTTATGGGTCTTTTCCATTATTCAACACACTTTTTTGAAGGGTCAACTCTTATGTCATCTTGAGAATAAATATTTCCATGGAATGATTTTTTTTCACCCAAACTTTACACATTCATAATTTACAATATTTTTTAATTACATATATGGTTTTCAAAAAAACCCATAGGTTTATTTCTTGTTCTACATGGATTTTAGAATATACCAAAATATCATCAAAAAAGAAAACCACAAACATGTCCCAGAACTCCTAAAAAATTCTATTCCTAGGGTCCATAAATATAGTAGGTTCATTAGATATCCCAAAAGACATAAATAAAAAATTATATGGTCCGTTTATAGTTAGAAATGTATTATTCAAAATGTATGATTCCTTCACATTAAACTAATGGCACATAGAAATTTAGTCACACATAAAAAATTAATGTTCTCCCTAGTGTTGATCAAGAAAATGATTGATATGAGGAAAAGGATACTTCTTCTTAATAATTATGTTATTCAAGGATCTATAATAAATGAAAAGTTTTATTGAACCATATTCACTTTTTACAAAAAAATATTAGTATCCCAATGGTGATGTACCTAGCCAAATGAAACCTTTATCAAGTAACTCATACAGTTTATTTTTTAGTTCTAAAAGTTTGACTCAACCGATTCTGTAAGGGGGTTTATAATTATGTTTAGCATTATGATCTAATTAAATAGTAACCGAAACCTCCTGAGTAGGAATTACAACTAAAAAATAAATTGGGAAAAAAATCCATGTATTCATTTTCTATTGGAATCTCACTTATTTGACCAATATATTAATTATCAAAATTTGGTCCTGGTATCATTCAATTCCATCTCTAATAAATTTATCACCTTCCTGGTAAGTTATAAAAGGAATGAAATCATTGAATTTTTTTTCTTAGAATTGAAATATATAATATAATGATAACATAATAACCAATCCATACCTAGATTGATATCAAACCCCAAAATGGACTGTTCAATTAGATTTGTAGGAAAGATCATCCCACTGATAACAATATTAATATTCCTATAAATCATGGTAGATTTAATAATTCCTCCCATATTTTTCATGAAAAGTACTATCTATAGTTCATTAGGTGATATTCACAATTCACTTATAAACTTATTAAAAATTAATTAATGTAAAGATATATAATCAAATGGGGGTATTGTCATATTTTGAATTAATATGTAATATACATTTCAACTACTCATTTCGTTTCCCAACATCAATTGTAGTATTAAAAAATGACCTCTATGTACACTTCTCATTCCAATCATTAATATTTACATCCATTCAAACTAAATTTGGACATGCATTATCATAATGAAACAAATCATTATAACTAAAACATATAACCATTGGATTTCTATCATTAACCCCATTCATTAATTCTTTGATATTATTTTCCTTGCATTCATTTTCTATTGTCCAAACATCCCACATCAGTAACACATATCTGACTCCTCAAAACAATCTCTAGGACAATTTTTCCACACTTTCCACAAGATGAAAACTTCAATTCCACACCTCTATATTTCTTTGATGAATGTTTCTACATCACCTACCATCCAAAATTCTTCTTACTTTCAGCATCACATGTCATAAAAGAGTTAGAAAACTCTACCTCAAAACTTTCAACAAATAGAACAAATTTCTAAAATATTTTGAATTATTTCATTTCCCATTAACTTATTTAACTTTGTTTAAATATTGAGTAAAAAATATTAATCTTTCTATCATTATTTCTAATAAAATATGGCACATACCTATCCAAACATGTGAAGTTTACCTCGTATGATTCTATTGAATTCTCAAAATTCACCCTCAATTCCAATAATTGTTATCCATCCAAAGCTAAGAAACCCTAGGTAAATACTTCTCAAGGAAATTATCCTTGAATTTTTCATATTATATGTCATCAGGATCACATTTCCATTTGTAATTATTAACCAAATATAACCATATGTTAACATCCCATTCAAAATTATAACAAGAAAGGGTTTCCTTAGATGTTCCAAACAACCCATTACATTAAATATATTTTCTATATAATTGATCCATCTTACAAAAACAACTTGGTCAGAAGATTAAATAAATTATTATGGATGTTCTCTTATAGAATTCTCTAAAAAAGACATATTCCATTATGCTAGATTAGATACTAATATTGCATGGATACCACCACCATTTATCTTATGATTCATCTTATCCAACAATACAAAAAACTGTTCAATTACAATTATAACAATATTAGGATGCTGATTTGGAAGGATATCTTCCCATTGGTTCCTTATAACTACATATTCCATATTTCCTATATCAAAAAAAATTCTGAATGAAATTTTACAGAAGAATCAACATGGAAATATTCAAATACAATAACATTTTAATATAACAGTAAAGTGGAATCATCCAATGGAATGCTATTAATATTAACCTAGAATCTAAAGTTATCTAAAAAATCCTTTGATACCAAATATAAGGACTCGAACATAAACATAAAATAATCTTGATTTTAAGTCCAAAATTTTACATTCTTTAACATTGAGGATATTTTAAGGTTTAGATTTTTAGATAATGTTTCCACAAATGATACATAAAAATCCATAAAATACCCTGTAGAAAATTCCAATTAGTTTTCATTTTCCCATAATATAAAAAAACAAAAATAAAGCATGATCGATTTTGATGAAAATTCTTCATTACATTCAACTTGATGCGTTCTATTCGCTTACCCATCTTGAAACACTGCAAGTTTTTTTTTAAAAAAAGGGATTAACACAGAAGCTTAGTAAGAGATATTAGAATAAAGGAAACATTTTGTTCAATAAAAACATAAAAACCCATTAAACAAATACAATAATGAAAATAAAACATTTTACCAATATATTGAAATATCATTCCATAAGATATATTATTTATTTTACCATTTGAGAAACATTGTTTCCATGAAAACTCTTTATCAAGAAGAGAAAATTCATATAGACACTTTGGGACATCATCTTGTATAACCCATATAGAACTTTTAAAAATTGAAATAACCATTCAGCCAATATCCAATATAATTCTCTAGATAATTTAATAATTAACCATTTCATTGAAGCACTGTCTATTTTAACCCATCATTTAACTTATAACATGCTCATCCTGTGCTATATGGGTCCACCCATGGTTTATAATGTTCAATAACCACATCATGAACACAAAATTTCATCATTTGAAGAAATAAATTAATCTTTCTTGAAAATCAATTTCAGATATTAAAATATCATCTTCTTTCAAAATCCAATTTCCAATACAAAAAAAATATTTATTTAGAAAGTCCATTTTCAATAACAAAACACTCAAAGAAAGGGAAATAAGGTTTTTATTTAAAAAGAACTAAGTATCATGATAATATATAAATTATTGACATATTATTTTAAAATGGTAATATATGCACATTATAAAATAATAAATTTACATAACATCAATAATTTCTATAATGAATGGAAATTGAGACGAGGTCATTAACTTGGGTTTGATTTATCATGTGTGTATTTTTCATCCTAAATAATAAAATTATGTTAATTATATACATAACTGAGATTACTTATTAGTTTTATTATTAATTTTATTTCCCCAATTTACATGTGATACACAATTTATTAATCTATTATGTTTTTGTTGAGTGTTTAAACCGTATTCTGTTTACATGTTAAAACAACATAGGTAGGTCAACTATGGTCAAAAATACCATTTTTTAACATCTATAGAATAATAATAATGATATAATTATTATATTTACATACTAATTATAATCATAAAATAAATAATGAATTATGGTTATGAGAAATGAACTAACATTACGATCTTTGATATGGTAGGTCGTACGTACACATGAGCAGTGTTCACATTTTTCTATAATAATCATGGAAAGAAGATTAGAAACATTTATTTTTCCTAAATGATCATTATATCATAAATACCACATATTTTTTATTTATATACACACATATATATAATTCTTGTTACATAGTGATGAAAAAATAAGAATAAAATCTCTTTGAGGAGGTCGTAATCCATACATCCACGAATGATATTATCAATTTTTATTTAAGTGAAATAGAAAGAATAAAATAGTATATTATATTTATGATAAGATAATTACTTCATTATAATCATAGATGTGTCATGTGTTTCAAATATATTCATTATATTTTCCCTTATAACCTTCCATGTACCTAATTATTGAAAAACACTTTACATCACTTCTCTAGGAGTTATCCCACCATATTGAGGAGTGATGTTATCACATCCCTTATAGTATAAAATGTAAAAAGGTTTTATATTATAAAATTAGAAAATAATTATAATTATGTTATATATATAATAAATATCCTAATTTTTTTATTTCCATCATTAGTTCCAACCCTGAAAGGTGGTTATTAAAAGAAACGACATCGTCTCGCCAGGTGGTAATCTTCCATACGCACTATTGATGATTTCCTAACACATTTGATTGAAGTGTGGGTGGGTGAAGGTTGTACCATTAACATAACAACAAATAAGTATATTGATTATAATAAGGTTATTATATAAGCATGTAATAAGAATAATTGGAAGGGTATAGAATAAAATAAAATAAAAATTAACATTGATGAATGCTAACTGTTAATTGGGTTGCACCTTTTTGTTTGAATGAATGGACTTCTTTGGCTAGCTTTCTGTCCAAAGTTGGGCTTCTACGATGATGTGGAGGGAAGTGAATAAGTGATTTGATAAGTTATTAGAACATTATAAGGTATTGAGTTTAACATCTAGAGATATTATTGAATATATTCTTTCAAATAAATATGAATTTATTGGTTACTAATTTATCAGTAATGAATATAAATACCATTTTAATAAAAATGTGGTATTTTTATAGAAAATGCTACTATTATTCTCATAAACAAATTTTATCATAATATGTTAAATTAATGAAAATTATAATACAATATTAATTATATTTATATGGTATATATTAAATAAAAATATTTCTCAATTCATTCAATATGTTTCATAGTCATAAAATAAGAATAAATATACTTTTAAGCATTAAAAGCTTTGTTTTTCTAAAATGAAACTTTTAAAACTTTAAATGGTAGATTGATTTAAAAAAATTGAAACATTAATATATATTATTTTAAAAAATAATTATATTTTGAGTTAATAATATAAAAATTTAATTTGGGTGAATATTTAGTATTTTTGTGAGAATTTTCATTTTTTGATGAATAGTGAAAACACATAATTTTAATTTAAAACTGAATTTTCATAAAATATGTTTATATAGTGATATTATATTTTAAATTGATATTAAGGTATAATTTTTTCAATTATACATAAATAAATAAAATTTAGGTAATTTTAACCAATTTCACATTGAAATTGGATAAAATATCTTTTCAAACATTTGACCATTTTTCTTCAAAAACTCACTTATTTGTCCTATTTGAAGGATCAATTTTAAATTAAATTATGACACATATAGGATTGGAATTTTTAAAATATATTAAATATTTTTAATAATAAAATTTATAACTTATTATAAGTCATCTTAATTTTTGGCCCAAAATATTAGTGAAAGAATTTAAAATTAATTACAGTGATTGAGGTAAAAATGAGTTAGTGGTTAAACATTAATCATAAGGGGAAAAATGTAATAGAAAATTATCCAAAACATTTTTTATATAACTATTTAGAATATATCCACAACTGGATCTAATATTTTTCATTATTGGAGGAACATAATATAAGGGAAGCCTACCATTATTGATTACCTTTTTGTGTTTACAAGAATGGAAATCCTCATCCACTATAAAAAGGAACAAAGCCTCATCACTTATTAACACCTCTTAAGACCATTGGATCATGAAAAAAATGCTTAAATAATCTCCCAACATCTCTCCTATCATCCTAGAATCCTCACATTGGGATGAAAGAAAACCAAGGAAGACCTCTCATGTGAAGTTATTGGAGCTACCCGAATAAGAGTTAACATTTTACAATGAGCACTATTATTTTATTTATTTTAGAATCTATTCAGTAATTCTTATTACATGATTATATAAGAGCCTCAGTATAATAAATATATGTATATTATTTTATTCTATGGATTCTCCCAACACCTACAAACACTTCCATAAAATGGGTAACGAAGTCACCATTCATGTGTACGGTGGACTACCACCACACAAAATGATTTAATTTTTTTTCTTTACCACCTCTAATAAATTTTAATAATTATGTACATAATATTTTTTTATATATAAAATACATGTGATTTATTTATTCTTCTTGAAATATTATAACACTCAAAACTTCATTCTTTACAATTTTTGGGAATACGATATCATTGTTTGTGAATGTGTGGACTACAACCTCCACAAAGTGATGTGACACGTTCATGATTTACATGAGATTTGTTTAATAAGGGTTTATTAAAAATATTTTATATAAATTAAATATTTATGATGTTATAGAAAAAATTAATTAGAAGTAAATATAACTTATCTTATTATCCTATCCATTTCACACAATTAAAAAGTGATAACATCATTCATAGACATGTGGACTACCGCCTCATCAGACAATGTTATAATTAGTTTTTCATCACCACAAAGAAAGAATGATATATATAAGTATATATAATTAATTAATATGGTATTTATGATATTATGGTCATTATGTAAGGATAATCATTACATACATTTATAATTCCTAGGTTTTTGTCATGTAATACATTAGAATATTCCTAAGAATATTTCCGGTGCTAGGCACTTAGATAACGTGATATTCTGAGGCTCAGTGTGACCATAAATAATTTTTCATATATACTAAAAATTTCAAAGTATAATAAATATATTAATAAAATGAATAATAAGTATTAATAAAATTTTTAATAACTCCTAAATGGAGGCGTTGATCATAAATCTAAGTGTACCATTGAGTTCAAAGCATGGGTTTTACTATAGGGGATGCATAATAACTATTGATGTGGGCTGTTTGTGAAAATTTCATCATTGGAGTAAATTGATAATATTAATCATTTACTCTATCTTATTTTATTTTACACAGAGAAAAATTTACTATTTAAATATTTGGCTATAGAGCATGTCTCATGGTTGGACACTAAATACTAGTGAACTAGGATCCATTGGTGGATAATGTTCTTGGAAAAAAATGATAGATCATGACTCGATCAGAGATTATTTCCCCAACATAGTTCATGTATGTCAACAAAGATATTATCCTAGAACCATTATTTGTCAACGATTGATCAAAATATCAGGTTATATTTTTAATTATGTATTTTCTTTCCCATTTCTTAATCATGGAAGAATGTGTATCAATTAAAAAATTAGAATGGATATGTGCATCTTAGATAGATTTATATTATGGAATTTATTTTTCTCATTATTTATATATTCCTCTATGATTTACTTTTTTAATGACAATGGATCGAGTTTTAATTTAAAATATATAAGTTTTGTTCCTCACATTTGTTGTATTTTGTATTTCTTCCCCTTTTCTTTGCTCACTCAACACATGAATTTCTTTTTGGAACATAATTTTATGAATACCTAGTATTTTATCATTGAAAAAATGTTCTTTAGTTCAATGGATAAATTTTATGGGTTTGGTTTGTGAGTAATGGTGTGTTTGATGTGAGACAATTATGGATAGCTGTCAAAGGACGATTATAGCTTATTTTAGTTCCCATTTTTCTGAGTTTTGATGCATAGTGATGAACAATCAACACATGGTTTTCTGAGAAGATGGAGGTTCTGGATCATGGCTAGTGATGACAACATGGTTTTCCCAAACCAATATCTATGATCTCTAGAGAGGACGAGGATTGAGGTGGCATGATCAGGCATCATACCAGAGATCCCACGAGATATAGAAAATATCGGGTTAGATGGCGTGTAGTCCTGCATTACATACCATGTAGGAACACAATGTGCAGTGCTACAGTTTTGGATAGAGTTATGTATCACATGATATATAACACGACTAAAACCTATGTGACCCCTATATGATGTCACAATAAGTAATTGAAAATGTTCACAGACATGACCAAATGTAAATGGGCAGTTTCACACCATGTACTCATACATAGTCACAACCACCTATATATGATATGGCACATGGTTAGAGAAATGTACACTAAAAAATATAGGAAATGGGTGAAGTTCATCCATTTATTTATATATTCCTTATACTATTTCAACATGCCATGTATGTTTTTTTATTTACATGTTGTTTGAATATTTTGGTCATTGGAAGTCATAGGGATAACTGAACATGTCATGTACCAATAGTATAGTCCATGTAACCCCATAAAGGGTTGTTGTAGCCCCTCATTTTATACTATGAACTAAACTTGATTGAGTCTATTCCATTGGTCCATTTACTCAAGGGTACTATGCGACATTACATTCACATCAGAGGATTGGGTTCCCCTCTGGAAGATAATTCTCAGATAGGGGTCATGGTGTACCTCCGTGAGACAGGAGACTAATCCTCTATAATATTTATAACCTAGGTAGGGTTTTTAGAATTTGTCACGACCCGTCCTCGGGCCCCTACCGTGACAACCCCAATCCCACCTTCCATAGGCCAGGGGCTGGCGACTAGCACCAAGGCGTAATTCCCGATAAAAAGGTAAGGTAATTCCTTTGTAAAGTAAACAAACACCTTAGAGTAAGCAAGCAGAAGTAAACACTATGTAAAACTAGGTAAAAAAGTAAGTAAGGAAAAGTAAGTGGGCCAGAATACAAAAACAAACTGAAAGTAAAGTACAATTGGAAAGGGAAAACAACAACTGAAAGTAAAGCTGCAACGTCGAGCCGTCCACTGGAAGTCCCACCTGAAGGGTGGGTACAGATAGTCTCCACAGATCCATGGGTCCAGCCGTCCGCTCCGTGTACGTCCCGCCCAGGGGTCCACCTCCAGGTACCGTCTCGCTCCACAAGCCTCAACCACGATCAGCGATGTCCGTCGTCTGCAACCAAAACAACGTAGTGTGGGCATAGCCCGTGTAGGGGTGAGTATAAGTTACTCAGTAGGGACCCCAAGACCCCCGAAGGTCTCCCAGAATCCACAGAGGATAATCCACAAGGAAAGATACAATCACTAAGTAACATCCGACACTACTTAGGTATATGCCCATACATATAACTAAGTCATCAATTTAGTTCCAACATCCGAGCCCAAGTACAACCTAGTCCACACATAAAACATAACCCCTTCCACATAGTAATTCACAACCCAATCCACACAGGAAAGCATAATGTAATCCACACAGAATATCAAGTCAATCTTATCGAAGATAAGATTGGAAGTCAAGATCCAGCTCACACAAGTATACTTCTTCGTATGATGATAGAGATGATCAGATGTATCCACTGATTCATCTAAGCTGCCAGACTCACACATGATCGATAGGTACTAACCCCCGCAATGACCCACAAAGGATCGATAGGTACTAACCCCCGCAATGACCCACACAGGATCGGACCAACACAGGATCTGTAGGCGCTGGCCCACACAGGACCACTGAGCGCTGACCCACACAGGATTTGACCCACACAGGATCAGTACCACTGATCCACGTAGGATCTCTGAGTGTTGTAGTCATTGCCGTCGAATCCACGAAGTATTTCTGTACAGTCGTCATCGTCGTCGCAGCCGCAGCCAGCTCTAGGGTTCCCGCACACAGCAAGCTCGTTCGGGAGGGTTCGCTCTACGAGTTGAGGGGCTGATACTTCAACTGACACATAGTCCAGAGTTTATGTATCCAAAAGTTTCGTATCATCAATAGGAACTCAACGCGACAGACGGCGCGTCAATCGGACGCCCGGTCTGAGAGTTATTGACTTTTTCGTCCTAGGGGCCCGATTGGTTTTTAAGTAAAAACCAACCCTACCGTACTCCAATTATGTCTAAACCTTGAGCGGAGTAAGCCAAAAGGTCCGTCTCACTAAGAGGAATCCAACAAATTATACGACACATCATTCAGACGTCTGGAGCTCAAGTTATAAGCGTTTCCGCTCCGAGGGCCCGGTTGGTTTCGTGTCTGAACCAACCCGGCCGAATGCAAAGTACTCCGAAACCTTGAGTGTGATATATCAAAACGACCGTCTCGATCCAAGGATCTCATCTCAACTAACGGTGCGTCGATCGGAGGTCCATATCACAAGTTATGGGCAAAATACCGAAAGAGTTCTGGAAGTGGGGGTTTCGGGCCCGGACCGACCCAGCTCGAGACCCACTGGGCCGGCCCGAACCGGGTCGACCCAACCCGGGTCTGGATCCGGCTCGACTGGCACGGCCCGGCCCGGCCTGGGCGCAGCCTGACCCGGCGCGCTGGCACGGCCCGGTGGCCAGGTGGCTCGGCCGTTTCGGCTGAGCGGATGGGGGGGGGGGGGGGGGGGGGGGCGCTGCCCCCTGTTTTGTAACCGTGGCCCCCATGTGGGGGGACACTCTTGTCCAGCCAGCTAGGGGTCGTAACCCCCAGATCCTCCTCTGACCGGCCGACCCGCTCTGGCCGGCCGACTGTTGCCGCCATGAGACCGGCGCTGGCCGGTCCCCCTGCTCCGACCCCGGCAATCAAAATCCCGACCGCCGCTCCCTGCTCCACCGCGGCCTATGGCCGCGGCCTTGGTCCACCCAGCGAGGCACGATGGTGCCGCGCCCCTCCGACGCGACCCCGATCCGGCCGCGGTGCCTTCGGGGTTCTCCGGCGCGGCGCGACAGCGCCACAACCTTGTTCGATTCAACGACGCGACGCGACGGTGCTGCGTATTCCTTGCCGCATGACCCCGCGTGGTTCCGTTGCACCGTGCCGCTTTCCTTCAAACCGCAACAACACAACATACAAGGGAGGAGGGTTGGCCGTGTTTGTGCGGTCCGGCCCCCTCCTATAAATCGATAGCAAGCGGTCCAAATGAAATGAGGAACGATGACAGAAGAATTCACAAATAACAACAACAATAGAATCCCCTACCTCGTCGGATTCGTTGGGTGAGGGTTCGTCGTGGAATTTATCATCACGGAAGAAGGCGTCATGGAAGGAGAGGGTCATTGGTGTCGCAGTACACGGCGTCGCGTAGTTGATCTCCGAGGATTCAGCGTTCTTCATCGGAGATCGGTGCGTTCTTCACGTTCTTCGACGAAGAAGATGAAGATCTTCAAGCCTCACCTTTTTCTCCCAATCCCCTCTCAACACAACTAGTCCAACCCCAAAAATAAAATAAGTGCTTTAGTTATTTTATTGTCATCACTTAAGTTTTAAAATTCAAAAATTGAATTTAAACCACTTAATTAAAAGTTGTCATTAAAAGGAGGTTAAGGGGGGTTAGGGAAAATGAAGGGGTGGGGTACGTGTGGGCCCCACCGCCCTCATAACCTCTCTTGGGTGGTTACCCAACTTCCACCCAAAGGTTAACCACTTAGTAAAAATAAAAATTGTAGCTCAATTTTTATTTTTAACTTCCACAATTTTAAACAACTCCTCCCGTGTAAACGCAACTCCGGAAAAGGTGTTCCTAATCAATTACCAGCGCTGAGAATTCATCGGTGCCCTCATAATTCTATTCTGAGCACCGGTTCAAAAGTTAGGAAAACCCGCTTCTTCGTTCACTGAACGTACCCGAGCTAAAATTCAGATAAAAATTCCAGGCACACCGGGCCTCGGAATCAAGTGCCGTCAGAAACCACGTTCTTGTAAAATCCCAAATAAAATTAAGAAAAAATTCTCTATGAATTTTATGGGTCTTTACATTACTCCCACCTCAGGGCTTTACGTCCCCGTAAAGATACATCATAAACTAGGGAAACAAATGTGGGTATTGTGCATGTATCTGAGCCTCCCGCTCCCAAGTGTTCTCCTGGAGGTTCCCGTGCTGCCATCTGATGCACACTAGAGGAATCAACTATCCACGTAGGACCTGCTCCTGTCGATCCTCAATCTCCACTAGGACCTCCGCAAAAGTCACCCCATCATCAATGTCTAGCTCCCCATGGTCAATGATATGCGTCGGGTCGTGCACGTATCTCCTCAACTGGGATACGTGGAAAACGTCATGCACCCGATGCAACTGAGGTGGTAGAGCCAGGCGATAAGCCACCTCGCCAATCCTATTGAGGACCTGGAATGGTCCGATGAAGCATGGAGACAACTTGCCGCCTATGACAAATCTTCGTAATCCACGTCGAGGTGAGACCCGCAAGAAGACATGGTCACCATCCTTGAACTCTAGTGGCCTCCGCCTCCTATCAGCATAAGACTTCTGATGGCTCTGAGCTGTCCTCAGCCACTCCTGGATGACCTGGACCTTCTCTGTCATGGCCTGGACCATCTCCAATCCCACAAGTGCTGACTCCCCAGGGTCTGTCTAGCACATAGGAGATATGAAAGGTCGGTCGTACAACGCCTCGTATGGTGCCATCCCGATGGTGGAGTAGTAGCTGTTGTTGTACGTGAACTCCACCAAGGGTAGGGGTCCTCCCATCTGCGACCAAAGTTGAGGACACATGCGAGGAGCATGTCCTCGAGATTCTGAATGGTCCTCTCCGTCTGACCATCTGTCGGAGGGTGAAAGGAAGTGCTCAGACGTAGCTGCATCCCGAATGCCTCTTGCAACCCCTTCCAAAGCCGGGAAGTAAAGTGAGCATCTCGATCAAAGAAGATAGATGATAGTACACCATGAAGCCATACAATCTCCTGAACGTAGAGACGTCCCAAGATCTCCATTGAGCCCTGCTCTCTGATGGGTAAGAAGTGGGCCGACTTGGTGAGTCGGTCGAAAATCACCCAAATGGAGTCGTGACCTCTGGAAGTGCGTGGAAGTCCAGTCAAGAAGTCCATAGATATGTTGTCCCACTTCCACTCCGGGACCTCCAAGGGCTATTCCAAGCCTGCTGGTACCTGGTGCTCTGCCTTCACCTGTTGACAGGTGAGGCATCGAGAAATGAACTCTGCCACAACCTTCTTCATGCCCGGCCACCAGTGCTGTCGTCTGAGGTCCTGGAAAATCTTCTCCACTTCTGGATGTACCGACAAAGGAGAAGTGTTAAACTATCTCATAACCTCCTCCCGTAAAGCAACTGGTACCAAGGTACGTCCTCTAAAAAGGACGTCGTGCTCTCCTCCTAAAGAGAAACCATTACGTGCCTGTCCTGAGGATATCTACGCATGCCGCTTCTCACAGTCGGCGTCCCCACGCTGTGCCTCTCTGACCCACTGTAGCAGTGGAGGAGTGACTGTGAGTGACTGAAGAAAGCCTGCTCCATATCTATCCACGAAGGATATCTGCGAAGCGGCTAGCTGCTCTGTCACCTCCCCAAGTAGCTGAATGACCGTCCTCCTCTTGAGAGCATCAGCTACCAAGTTCCCCTTTCCAGGAGTATAGACTATCTCAAAGTCATAGTCCTGGAGGAACTCGAGCCATCGCCATTGTCTTAGGTTCATGTCCTTCTGCGAGAAGATGTACCTGAGACTCTGATGGTCAGAATAAACTGTTAAGCGCTCTCCCATCAGATAGTGTCGCCACATCTTCAGTGCGAAGACCACTACTGCTAACTCCAGGTCATGGGTAGCATAGTTATGCTCATGCTGCCTCAACTGACATGATCCATAGGCAATCACGGCCCGCTCCTGCATTAGGACACATCCGAGTCCGGTCTCTGATGCATCACAGTAAACTACGTACCCAACTCCCTCCTCTGGTAGCCTCAAGATAGGCGCGCTGGTCAATCTCTGTCTCAGCTCCTGGAAGATCTACTGACATCTGTCTGACCACACAAAGGGTTTCCCCTTCTTTGTCAAAGCTGAGAGTGGTGCCGCAACTCTGGAGAATTCTAGCACAAATCTCCGGTAGTATCCAGCTAGTCCCAAGAAACTCCGCACCTCCGTCACGCTCCTTGGTGGCTCCCAAGCTAGCACTGCCTCGATCTTCGTAGGATCCACCACAACTCCCGCCTCAGAGATGACGTGTCCAAAGAAGTGGAACTCGCATAACCAGAACTGACACTTAGAGATATTTCCATAAAGCTGGTGCTCTCGGAGTGTTTCCAGTACAACCCACAAGTGGTAGGCGTGCTCCTCCTCAGTCGTCGAGTATATCAAAATGTCGTCGATGAAGACCACGACAAATCGATTGAGGTATGACTGAAATATGTTGTTCACGAGGCCCATGAACACTTCTGGAGCATTGGTTATGCCGAATGGCATAACCAAGAACTCATAGTGGCCATACCAACATCTGAAGGCCGTCTTCTGCACGTCCTCGTCCCAAACTCTGAGCTGATGATAGCCTGACCTGGGGTCTATCTTCAAGAACCACCATGCTCACTTGAGCTGATCGAAGAGGTCATCAATCCTCGGTAGCAGATACTTGTTCCTCACTGTCACCTGGTTCAGGCGACGATATTCGACAAAAAGTCTCAATCACCCGTCCACCTTCTTGGCGACCAATATCGGGGAAGCCCAGGGTGAAACATTGGGTCAGATGAATCCCTTGCCCTGCAAGTCCTCCAGCTATAACTGTAGCTCTCAAAGCTCGGCGGGAGCCATCCAATTTGCTGGGGTGGATATCGGGGCTGTCCCAGGGTACAGATCAATATATAAGTCTACCTCTCTATGAGGAGGTAGTCCTGGAACGTCGTCGGGAAAAACGTCCTCATACTGTTCCACCACTGCAGGAAAACCAGGACTCCGCACGTCAACTGCTCCTAGGATGAGGCTAGCCAACTGATGAGTGATGGGCTGTCCTCTCTTCTACGAGTTTCCATCCTATGCTGCGAAGGCTCCCTTCTCGCCGGTGAAGGTGAACCTGCTCCCGTTGGTGCGTACACACCGCACCTTACGCCTAATACAGTCGATCTGAGCATGGACTGTAGATAACCAATCCATGCCCAAGATGATGTCGTAAGGACTTGACGCCGCTACAAGAAGATCCTAGCCGAAGCTATCACCTCCTAGAGTAAGCTCACACTTCCGAAACCTGTGCGTAATCATTGAGTCTGCTCCCGTAGGAGTCTCTAGCCGAAAGGATCGAGCCAACAGCTCTGTCGGAATCTCCAAGCTCCGAACAAGGGCAATGGCTATGAAAGAATGACTCTCTCCTGTTTCTATAAGAACTAAATCAAGGTTGTAATAGACACAGATAGTACCTCGAATCATCTCTGGCGCACCGTGGTCGTAGGCCTTCGCTTCCTGGAGCTGTGCCTGTCTCTGCCCGCCAGCTCCTTGTGGTCGGGGTGGACCTCCTGGGGGTGGTGGTGGTAGAGCCTGAAAGCGTCGCCCACCACCTGCTACTCGACCAGATCCTCTTCCTTGTCCGCCTGCTCCCTGCGGACCACCACGGTCGACCCTCTGCCTCTGCCTGGGTGGTCCCTCAACTGTCTGCTGCTCCTCGGCACGGCGGGTCGGGCAGTCACGAGACATGTGGCCCTACCCGCCACATGCGTAGCACTATCTGCCTATCGAAAGACTGGCTCCGTGCTGAGTGCCCCGCACCTCTGAGCCAGTGTCTTGAGGTCGTCTTCCTGAGGGTCTGGTCTGCCTGGACCCACGAGTCATCCATCGACTGCCTGCTGCAGAAGACTCTGCTACGTGCCGCCCTGGGGCAGGTCTTGCCGCTGGTGTAGACTCAGCAAGAAATCTCTCGATGAGGAGGGATCACTCCAGTACCCCTGCCTGTGTCAGAATGCTGAGGGAGATCAGCGATGACCTGATATCATGCCTCAATCCCTTCTCAAAGGTCTGGGCCCGGAAGAATGGGTCCTGTACCATGTCCGTCGAATAGCGCGAGAGATCTGTAAATCTCGCCGAGTACTGGGTGACCGTCAAGCTGCCCTGTCGCAGCTATAGAAGCTCCGGGATGCGCATCGCACGGAGGGTGGATGGGACGAACTCCGAGCGGTAGAGGATCTCAAAGTCCGTCCATAAGAGAGATGCCTCGTCGTGCACCTGGAGCATCAAGCTCCACCATCTGCCTGCTGCCGCGTGCAGGAGACTCGCTGTAAGGATCACCATGATGTCTGCTGGTGTCCCTACCAAATAGAAAACTCGTACAACTGCATCCAGCCATTCCTTAGCTGCCTGGGGGTCCATCTCCCCGCGGATCCTGGGTGGTGACTGAAGCTGGAACTCGTGCAGTGCACTAAGGCGTCGTGCACTCTCAACGGCTGGGGCTGGTGGCATCGGTGGCTCAGTGGGCAGTGGTACCGCTGGTGCCTCCACGGTAATAGGGCCCTGCACCGAGGCCACGTCACCCGGTGGGCTGCAGTCACGCACGAAACTCGGAACCCTAGCTGGCTGCCGTCATGGGGCCATCCTGAAAATAAACAGGTGTGCCATGGTTAAACAGTATACTTGGTGAGCTGACACATAGTAATCACAAAGAAAAATTGAAACACACATGCAATCAATGTTTTCGTGCATTGAGTCGGAAATCAGAAGTCAGGGTCCTGGTGTACGGATACGTCGGCCGCCGCACCAACACTGGACTCCCTGGACTGATAACCACACTCAATACTCTTAACACTATTGCTTCACATAGAAAAGATCAGAGTCTTGAGTTCTACGGTAGAACCAAACTCCTCTAGTACCAATTTGTCACGACCCATCCTCGGGCCCGTGCCGTGACTACCCCAATCCCACCTTTCATAGACCAGGGGCTGGCGACTAGCACCAAGGTGTAATTCCAGATAAAAAGGGAAGGCATTGCCTTTGTAAAGTAAACAAACACCTCAGAGTAAGCAAGCATAAGTGAACACTAAGTAAAACTAGGTACAAAAGTAAGTGCGGATAAGTAAGTGGGCCAGAATACAAACTGAAACTGAAAGTAAAGTACAACTAGAAAGGGAAAACATCAACTGAAAGTAAAGCCGCAATGTCGAGCCATCCACTGGAAGTCCCACCTGAAGGGTGGGTACATATAGTCTCCACAACTCCACGGGTCCAGCCGTCCACTCCGTGTACGTCCCGCCCAGTGGTCCACTTCCAGGTACCGTTTCACTCCACAAGCCTCAACCACGATCAGCGTTGTCTGTTGTCTGCAACCAACACAACGTAGTGCGAGCATAGCTCGTGCAGGGGTGAGTATAAGCTACTTAGTAGGGACCCCGAGACCCCCGAAAGTCTCCCAGAATCCACAAAGGATAATCCACAAGGAAAGATACAATCACTAAGTAACATCTGACAATACTTAGGTATATTCCCATTCATATACCTAAGTCATCAATTTAGTTCCAACATTCGAGCCCAAGTATAACCCAGTCCACAGAGGAAACATGACTCGTTCCACATAGGAATTCACAACCCAATCCAAACAGGAAAGCATAACGTAATCCACACAGGATATCAAGTCAATCTTATCGAAGATGAGATTGTAAGTCAAGATTCATCTCACACAGGTATACTTCTTCGTATGACGATAGAGATGATCAGATGTAGCCACTGATTCATTTAAGAAGCCGGACCCACACTTGATCGATAGGTAGTAACCCCCACAATGACCCACAAAGGATCGATAGGTACTAACCCATGCAATGACCCACAAAGGATCGATAGGTACTAACCCCTGCAATGACCCACACAGGATTGGACCCACACAGGATCTGTAGGCGCTGGCCCACATAGGACCGCTGAGCGCTGACCCACACAGGATCAGACCCACACAAGATCAGTAGCACTGATCCACGTAGGATCTCTGAGTTCTGTATTCATTGTTGTCGAATCCAC
The DNA here is from genome assembly GCA_963277665.1 of Viscum album. Lineage (NCBI taxonomy): Eukaryota > Viridiplantae > Streptophyta > Magnoliopsida > Santalales > Viscaceae > Viscum > Viscum album. The sequence goes on along the minus strand of OY728158.1, from coordinate 1,189,459,397 downwards.
GAAGGATTTCTGTACAGTCGTCATCGTCGTCGCAGCCGCAACCATCTCTAGGGTTCCCGCACACGACAAGCTCGTTCGGGAGGGTCCGGTCCACGAGCTGAGGGGATGATACATCAAATGACACATAGTCTGGAGTTGATGTATCCAAAAGTTCCGTATCGTCAACAGGAAATCAACGCGACAGACGGCGCATCGATCAGATGCCCGGTCTGAGAGTTATTGGCTTTTTCGTCCGAGGGGCGCAGTTGGTTTTTAAGTCAAAACCAACCCGACCGTACTCCAACTATGTCCAAAGCTCGAGCGAAGTAATCCAAAAGGTCCTTCTCACTAATAGGATTCCAACAAAGTCAATGACACGTTATTTGGATGTCCAGAGCTCAAGTTATAAGCATTTCTGCTCCGAGGGCCCGATTGGTTTCGTGTTCGAACGAACCCGGCCAAACCCAAAGTACTCCATAACCTTGAGTGTGATATATCAAAATTACCATCTCTATCTAAGGATCGCATCTCAACTGACGGTGCGTCGATCGGAGGTCCATAACCCATTTTATGGGAAAAAGACCGATAGGGGTCCGGAAGTGGGGGTTTCGGGCCCGAACCGACCCGAACCGAGACCCCCTGGGCCGGCCCGAACAGGGTCGACCCGAAACTAGTCCGGGTCCGGCCTGCTTGGGCGTGGCCCGGCCCAGCTGGCGTGGCCCGACCCGGCTGGCGTGGCCCGACCCGTCTGGCGCGGCCCGACCCGGTTGGTGCGGCCCGGCCCGGCCCGGTGCGCTGGCGCGGCCCGGTGGCTCGACCGTTTCGGCTGAGCGGATGGGGGGGGGGGGCTGCCCCCTGTTTCGTAACTGCGACCCCCATGTGGGGGGCCGCTCTTGTCCGGCCAGCCGGGGGTTGTAACACCTGACTCCTCCTCTGACCGGCCGGCCTGCTCCGGCCGGCTGACTTTTTGCCGGCACGGGACCGGCGCGGGCCGGTCCCCCTGCTCCGACACCGGCGGCCATAATCCCTGCCACCTCTCCCTGCTCCACCGCGGCCCCGCTCCGGCCGTGGTGTCTTCGGGGTTCTCTGGCGCGGCGCGACGGCGCCACGACCTTGTTCGATTCAACGGCGTGGCGCGACTGCACCGCACATTCCTTGCCACATGACCCCGCGTGGTGCCATTGCACCGTGCCGCTTTCCTTCGAACTGCAACAACATGACATAAAAGGGAGGAGGGTCGGCCGTGTTTGTGCGGTCCGGCCCCCTCCCGTTAATCGATAGCAAGCGGTCCAAATGAAATGAGGAACGACGACGGAAGAATTCACGAATAAAAACAACAATAAAATCCCCTACCTCGTCGGATTCATTGGGTGAGGGTTCATCATGGAATTTATCGCCGTGGAAGAAGGCGTCGCGGAAGGAGAGGGTCGTTGGCGTCGCGGTACATGGCGTCGCATAGTCGATCTCTGAGGATTCGATGTTCTTCATCGGAGATCGGTATGTTCTTCGCGTTCTTCACATTCTTCGACGAAGAAGATGAAGATCTTCAAGCCTCCCCTTTTTCTCCCAATCCCCTCTCAACACAACTAGTCCAACCCCAAAAATAAAATAAGTGCCTCACTTATTTTATTATCATGAATTAAGTTTTAAAATTCAAAAATTGAATTTAAACCACTTAATTAAAAGTTTTCATTAGAAGGAGGTTAAGGGGGGTTAGGGAAAATGAAGGGGTGGGGTTCGTGTGGGCCCCACCTCCCTCATAACCTCTCTTGGGTGGTTACCCAACTTCCACCCAAAGGTTAACCACATAGTAAAAATAAAAATTGTAGCTCAATTTTTATTTTTAACTTCCACAAATTTTAACAACTCCTCCCGTGTAAATGAAACTCCAAAAAAGGTGTTCCTAAGCAATTACCGGTGCTGTGAATTCATCGGTTCCCTCAGAATTAGATTCCGAGCACCGATTCAAAATTTCGGAAAACCCGCTCGTTCGTTCACTGAACGTACCTGAGCTAAACTTCAGATAAAAATTATGGGCACACTGGGCCTCGGAATCAACTGCCATCAGAAACCGCGTTCTTGTAAAATCTCAAAGAAAATTAAGAAAACATTTCCCCTAAATTTTATGGGTCTTTACAGAATTAGTGTTTTATCCTTGATAAGTGTTTTGATCCTCCATCTATCATGCCATATTGGAAGGGTTTATGGTATCATTGGGATACAATACCCTACATTGAGGTTAGATCCAGATTAGGTTCATGGTGTCCCCCAATGGTTTTGGGTATTGACCTCTGTCTATGTATCAAGGTCCTATTAGTCAAGTGATATTTATTGGGTGGGTAAATTTGATCTAGACATCTTCGATGAGTGTCTCCAGTGGTATCATGACTCCCATAGTGAATTCTACAAGAATGAGTGTTTATTTCAGTAGAATAATGTGGATGAAAATTTTTTATGACTTCATCATGTTGTGGAGTTTTTCTAGGTATAACTGGGTGTTTTCTTCTATAAATTGATTTTTATATCCTTGAATCAATTAAAATAATATTGGTAATTTTTAATTTTGGTTTGTGGGAATCATATTGGGTATTTTTATACCTTCCCATCCATGGAAGTTTCCTACACATGTTGCATCTTATAGACAAGATGAACCTTCAGTGGACTCCTTAGGTGGACTAGGAGAAGGTGGAGCATTTTTAATAAAATATATACGTGTATTCTAGTATCATATTTGATATAATTACCACCAGTTTTAGTAATCATTACATTTTATTCCAATTTTGGTGGGGATTTTATTAGGCCACATTTTTCTTTTAGTACATTACCCTCATACAGTGGTTATGGGATTCTAGTCATATTCATGCATTTGTTTCAGTTGTTTTACATGTAATCATTTTGTGGGATTGAATAGGTGTGTGTGTGTGTGTTTTTATTTATACATAAGGATAATTACTTCCATTTTATGGATATTCCTACTTGGTGCTGGTCACAAACTCATGAACCATTGAAGGTAGGCTTGGGGTTGTTGTATGTCATAACCCAATGAGCTAGGTCATGACAGAGTGGGTTCAGAGTGGTACCTTTCCTAAAGTGTTTCTGACAAATCGTGGGTTTATGATCATATTTTTGAGTTTCCTTTTTTATTTGTGTGGTTCAGTTTGGGAAATTGGGAAAAAGTTTTAATATTTTTCATGTGTGGATCTAAAAAATGGTTTCTAGGGTTTGTGTTGTGTCCAAAGTATCCATTTAATAGAACCTTGGTAATATTCTTGTTGATTCACAATATTTAGACATTGGTTGTGGGGAAAAGAATCCATACATGCATCAAATAATAATGGTTTGTGGTTTCCTTGTACCCCTTGAGTCACTTCCCATTATATATTCATTGACCATGGTAAATCTTGATTATACTAAAAAATATTATAAGATGATAGAAGACTAGAATTACGAGATAATATCATTATGAAATCTAGATTAGTGATGAGGTTTCAATTTGGAGAAAAAATCATGAGGCATTTCCTCTAGGCATGCACTGAGGTGTGATACCAAATTTTGAGCTGCATGTGAATCCTTCTAAGGATCAGTCATATGATCATCTACAAGTTTATTTTTCAATATCTTCAATAGGTCCATAGGATGGTATAAATAGTCTTGTAATGTTTCATGATTTCTAATGATGGTGGTCACTATGGTTCCATGGTTAGACAGACCCTCAAGCGATAAAGGTTTTACTTGAGGTAGTAGTCTAGGTTTATGGTGTGTGTGGATCCTAACTGATGGGATGATTGCACTTGCAACTCATTTCCCTCATAGATAAGTAGTTGGAAAAAGTAGTACTAGAATATGGAATACATTTTCTGAGTGTACATCCATGGTTTCATAGTTAGAGATCTCTCATGTTATATAGTGGTCCATACCCCTTTTCTCAGATGGTAGAGGATAGGCATGAACCTATGGTGTATATTTATCAAATGGATGAGACCTCTCTCTGATGGTGGTCCACATGGTGAGACATATACAGGGTTATTTGAGACATTAATAGATACCTATGTTGGATATGTTTTATGTACATTTGTAAATGTAATTATGTGGGACAATTCCCCAACTAAGATGCTTCCTTGAGATGCTATCCAAAACCATATGGGTGATTTAATTCCCACAAAATCAAATAGTTTCGAGGTGTAGTGGATGAGCTTCTATGTATTTTGAATTTTAGGATTTTGGTTATTCTAAGGTGTTGGAAAAATCACTGGTGGTGCTGAACATATGGGGTAGAGAAATAATGGGTTCAAAGTGGTGGGATCTCTTAGAGGCTTGAGTACGGATTGCGGTCTGACATGTGCCTTCACAACACCTATTCCAGTTTTCACATGGAGTTATTAGATATATTTTCTTCAATATATCCCATGTTTGAGTCCTAGTAATATCAGTGGACCATTTTTTCTCAACCCTTGTACTAGAGGCTCCTAAAAAGTGAGTCAGTTATATCACTATTCTATAAAAGTGTTACTTGTCTATGTGGGGAGATATATATCCTTTTATTGAATTATTTCCATAGAGAAATGGAAACCTATCATTTTTTCTATGTATGAATTGATTTCCTACCACCCATGTCTAGGTGTTTACTTTCCGTGAGAGTAACAATGACTCTAGTGGTTTAGATGGGGTTTTTCCTCTATTGGTAAGGAGTGAACCTACTTAGGGTAGGATAAGATCATGTGCAGGAGGTTACATCCACTTAATTTTTTAGTTTTCTAGTATTAACCTTGGAGTCATGGATTTTCTCGTCTTTTGTTTCCTATGATGTTCGAGGATTATAAGTGAATCCTTACTGAGCACATTTTTAGTTTACCTCATCATAAATATTTTATTTCATCAATGATTTGTAATAGGGATAAAATATTATATTCTCTATCATGTTGGATGACCCCATGAATCTATGAGAGAAGGAGGTGCAGTTGGAGGTTTTGTAAAGATGGGGATTTGTAAGATCAATTTTGTGTTATCAGGAAGCCCTAGGTTAGTCTCTTTATAGGTGTATGAAATCAGGATTTTGGATTTGGATTGGTGTCACTTGGGCCAGGTGACAAGAGTGATACTGTCAAATCTTAAAAATTGATGACTGATACACCCATAAGATGGAGGAAAGGGGGATCTTAGAGTTTTCCTTGAGATTGGTTATCACTAGATCTAGTGGGAGAGTAGGATATAACAAATGTTGTTTTCTAAATATATTGGGATTGTTTTGAGATTTTAGTGATTAAATTTTGTGAGTTTTATAAAACATAAAAGTTGAGAGACTTATGGACTATATCATTTAACAAACCTTGGATCATTTTGAGGTAGTATTTTTCAATGATATCCATGTTTCCTTATCATCTAAGGAGGATCATTCAAGACACTAGATAATGGAACTGGATACATTTAAAGTGCACAAACTATATAAGAAACTCTGATGGTGTTAGTTTTGGTTATAATAGGTACACTTCCTCAGACACTACATCACACAGGTAAGAGTTGAGGTGGAACTGAAGAAGGATAAGGTAGTTATTTCTTTAGAGACACTTAAGAGTGTTTCTAAGGTGCAGTGTTTCCATTTTTTGGTAGGGTACTATCATAGGTTTGTACTTGATTTATCTAGAGTGGATTCACCATTAAAAACATAGTCCCAGAAGGGGTATTCATTAGTGTAGATGGAAAGATTACAGAAATTCTTCCATGATTTGAGGCTATGATTCACGAGATCTAGCATCATGATATTTCTAATAGAGGGTGTCAAGTAAAAAGTGTTCTATGATAAATTTGGTACCAAAATGGGTTTATTATGTTAAAGAGTCATGAAATCATCACCTATGGTTCATATCATTTTATACCACATAACTATAAATACATGACCCACAATATTAGTCTAATAGTGGTAGCCTCCACACTAAAAATTTGGAAACACTACCTGATGAGAGAGTGATTTATCATCAACTCTGACCACAAGAGTCTCATGTATATCTTCATATAGAAGGATAATAATTTGAGATTGATGTCATTTATAGAGTTACTCTATGACTATTTATTTGAGATTTTCTATACTCATAGGAAGGTAAACATGGTGAAAGACACTTATAATAAGAGATATTGTTCTCGGTTGTTGGAAGAGGCAACATAATAGTTTACCTCCTTACAGTCAATCCTATTTTGGTGTGATGATGGTGTAGTGTACCTCCAATAAATTATTGATACCCCTTCACCTGTTCAGCAGGTTAGCGAGGAATGACTTGGGAATATTGACTGGGAGAACTTTCATGATCAAGTATCAACTAAATACATTTTTTAAAGGGACTCATTAAAATATAGAATAACACCATACTTTTTCCCCTAACGGATGGTGATTTTGGTCATGATGTGAGAAGAGATACTACGGAGGTTATTTTCCCTTTAATGTTACATCGAGAGGAGGTGAGGATGTACTGTGATGTCTTGGAATCATTTGGGAATCCAAGGTAGTTTTTGTTAGTTTATACAATAAAATATTTTCGTTTTGGTTGTATGTGGTTGATGAACAACAAATATTTATGGAGAAGTTATGACAATTGTGTGTGAAGGAGGTATTTAGAGTTTATGGAATTCCCATGATTAACATTGTTGAATGTGATTATTTCTTCACATCATGATTATGGAGAAGATACAAGAATCCATTGGGGGAATTAGTTACAGTTGGGAAAATTATTTTACCCCAGCCAGCTAACCTGGTATAATAGACCATTCAGGTTATTGTGAACAATCTTCAGGATTGTATGTCAGTTTTATGCCACAACTGGGATGATAATCTACCACTAGTTTGGTTAACATATCATGATGATTACCACTCCACCATAGGAGTAGAACCTTTTTTAGGCCATGTATGAGGGGTTTTATAGGAAACTATTATATCGACAGGAGCCAGTGGGTAATAGAACTTAGGTCCTAATTTTAGTGATAGTGCAGTTTTATAAATTGTGTAGTTCATTCATGTGATAATAATTATGTTTTGGTAAAAATCAGGAGTCCTCTATGGACTGATTATAGAGGCCTTTGGGGATCGATATTTATGAATTATTATCCATGGTGGGGGGATGTATCTATAATTATTAGGTCCTTTAATTTCATACTAATATGTTTTGATAGAGAGGCAGTGTATTTCTTAAACATGATGATACAATATTTTTGGGTTTTCATGTGTTCTCCATATAGGGAAACTAATGAGGTGTCTTCATGAATTGTTGCATGATATCATCTTGGTTGAGATTGACAATGGGAGTAGAGTTTTTTTTAAAAAAATATGGTAATTTTGAGAGTCGATAATAAAACATCAATCTTGGGTGAGTGTTTTACTTGGGAAACTTGTTATTAACAACACCAAAAATTGTTGAGAGAGATTCTGAGAGTGAAATACACAGTTGAGATTTAAATATCCTCCCATTTTTATTACTTTTTATTTTCAGGGATGGAAAACACTGAAGGGGGAATAAGTTAATGTACTAGATTTTTTAGTGTAAGATGTTGTAAATTATCTTCTAATATTTCTCGATCCAGGTGCTATGATGATGTGATATTTTGATGCCTAGTTTAACCATAATTATTTTTTGAAATATATTAAACATATTAATATATTTCATGGATAGTTTTCCATAAAAATCATAATAAATCTTAAATAGAGGACTAGATTATAAATATGAGGGAACTATTGAGTTTAGGTTTGGGTTTTACTCTAGGGGATACACTATCTTTGTTGATACATTATGTTTTTGAAAAAGTGAACATGGGAAATAATGATTAAAATAAATCAATGAATTTTTCCTATTTATTTTTCCATAGAGATCAGTTTTCTATTTAAATATAGGTATAGAGATCTAGTCTCAGAGTGGGCATCTAAAATCTAGAATCCTAGAGACCATTGGAGGAGAGATTTCTTGTTGAAAAAGATGGAATGAGACTAGATCAATGATCCTTATTCCAACAAAGTTCGTGGATCTCATCAAAAATAGCAACAGAAAACCTTTCTTCATAAACAGTTGATCTAAAAATCAGGTAGGATGTTTAATTCTATACGTTCCATCCCATTTTATATTCCTAGATGAACTTTGGTCAATTCCAAGAATAGAATTCATACAGACGTCTTCAGTAGATTTAAATTGATGGAATTGTTTTTTTATTTTTTATCTATTCCTATTTGATTTCCATTCTTTATGATAATTTATGGAAGATGAAAAAATAATGGTCTGGGTTCACTCTTCACTTTTTTTTCATTAGGGTTTCTTCCAACAATCTTTGTTCATTCATTTTTGGTGTTTCATTTATCATGCGGTATGATAAAAATCCTATATTCGATCATTTCCAAACCATTCCCAGATGAATAGGATTAATACTAAGATATAGTTCATGATTCATAATTTTATCATGGTGTGATGGGGATGGAGAGTGATTAGGGGTAGATTATAATAGATTATAGTTCCCATTCTTCCTGGTTTTGAAGCATGGTGATGAACAGATCGATGAATTGTTTTTTGAGAAGAATGAGGGACCATTATCCAGCTTGAAATGATGGAATGAGTTATCTGACCCCAGATCTATGATCTCTAGTGAGGTCGAAGATGGTTGTGAAGTGTATAGGTGATGAAAAGGAGAGATAGTGGGATTTATAAAATCTTGAGTTACGAGGCATGTAATTCAGTGTTACACAGCATGTCTAACCCCATATGAAAATATTGGGGTTTATATGAACTTATGTATTACACAACATGTGACATAGTCAGACACAGTGTGACCTATCCATGATGGATCAACATATACTTTGGAATGTAAATGGACAAGGCCAAAAGTACTCAGACAGTGGCATACCTTGACACCGACATATACGTTTCCTCCTTTATACAGGTTGGTACACATGCATTCCAAACTACACATACATTTCTAAGAGACATGGGAAGGGTTTCATTTCATCTTTACATGAAATGTACTATTATTACATGTCATGTATTTGGATATTTACATAATGTGTGAGTATTTACCAAATCATAAGACATGGGGATAACCAGACACATAGTGTAACCCCCTCAGGGTTATTTGAAGCTCTTTGTTTCATTAATCTAATTTAGTCTTGGTTCAGTGTGTTCCATTGGTCCATTTCCTAATGGGTACAATTCCAAATTACATCTACATTGTGATCTCCTTTCTAGGATGAGTCTTGGATAGAGTTCGTGGTTTCTCTCCGTGAGATTGCAGAGTGATCCTTTATAATAATTATACCCAAAGTAGGGTTTTTTGAATTAGTATACCTCCTTTAGAGGATAATTGACTCTCCATCTTGGATTTTATGTATGTAGGGTTCATGGTATCATTAGAATATAATACCATATGTAGTAGGTTGATCCAGGATGGGTCTGTTGTGTCATATTGTGGTTATGTGTGTGACCCCCTATTAGATTACCAAGATCCTCTTAGAAAAGCGACCTTTCATGGTTAGGGCCTAATGATTTAGACCTATTCAAATAGTGTTCCTATTGATATCATGAATCATGGTGTTGATTTTACCAAAATATAGTTTTATGAAGTAGAATCTTATGGATGGAATTCTGTTATGACTGCCTGGTGTCATTGTGTCTTTTCGGAGTACATATAAGACTTTATGTTTTACATTTATTGTTAAATCAATCTATCTAGATGACTAATATTGATTTTCCATACTATTTTATTTAAGATATTCTTATTGTATATTTATATTATCACCCCTACATGGGATATTTCTACACATTTAATGTCTTATGCAGAGGAATGAAATTTTGTGGAGTACTTGTGTGGACAAGGAGTAGGTGGTTCTAGTTGGGATAGACAAACGGAGGTTTATACCAATGTTACATTTGAAACAGTCCCCTATATTTGAGTAGGTGGGACTCTATTTTTTAGATTTTTTTGATTGTATTAGAATATTTTTTGAATTAATTAATTTAATATCATAGAATGGCTATGTAGTTTTATTGGAATCCATGCATCTATTTTAGCTATTTTACATTTCAGAATTGCATGGGCTTGAATGTGTGTGAATGTATACTTGTACATTTGGATAATTCCTCCTATTTTTAGGATATACCTACCTAGAAAATTTCGACATCCACTTTATTACAAGAGTAATGATTGGGGTATTCACAGGTCAAACTGTATTTGGTTGGTTCATAAAAAAAATCATTCTATAATGATCATTGAAAAATGATAACATTACTTATCCATTTTTATGTCCTACCATCACCATGATCTTAACAATGATTAATATTTTGAAACCATAATTCATATTTTAATATAAAAGTATAATTAATGTACATATATGATACTTTTTATGGGATATTATTCTTGTTATTTTTAAATAATGACCTCATAGGCAATTTTTGACCTATCAAAGTCATTTTTAACACATAAGTTGAATATGGAAGAAACATCCAAATTAAACATTATTAGTTAAGTGATTGTATATAACTTTTTAATAATTAAAAAAAAGTAAAACATGATGTGGAAATGGTTCTTAATAAATTAAAAAATTAACATAAAATTATTATCCATGATGATAGAGTACAAGCATGATAAATCAGACTCAAGTTTAGGGTTTTTTTAAACTTGATTTCCATTCATTGGATTAAAATTATATGTCATTTGTTATGTTATGGAAATAATATTTTTTTAATGATATGGGATTTTTTTATAATGTATTTACACTCTTACTGTGTTGATTTACAGTTGTCACACATAATTATTTCATTTCTTTATTATTAGTACATTGATATGATCATTGTAATGTATTTTTAACTCACTTTTTACATCTATTAGATAAATGTTATATTCACCACTTACTTCATTTTTGTGGTGTATATAATGATAATTTTTATATATTATGTAATGAATTATTTAATATTCATGGTATTTAAATATTTCAATATATAGTTTTTATGTTTTGGGCTTCTAATTCAGATGTTACCATACTTGTAATGGATTTCATCGCAATTTACATTCCATTGAGTCTTATTTTTTTATACACATAATAACTTTTATATGGTGTATAACATGCACTATAAAATTCTATATCATGAATTTAATTTATTTTGGATATTGAACATTTTAATTGATGTTATTCCTTCATGGATTCCATTATTCCAATGCTAATCATGTAGTAATGGTCTTTCACATCTCATTTTTATTTCCCTGAGATACATTATATATTCACAAATTATTTTTTATTTGTGGTGTACATAATAACAGTGAATTTATTGTATGATTATAATACATAAATTTATTGGTATTTTTATATCAATATTAGGATCTATATTTCATGGAGTTTATAGTATTAATGTAACCACAATGATAATATATTTTTTTTCAAAATTTTCCTTCTTCAAGATGTTTATAACATTATACAACAATATTATTTTATGAGGTGTATATACTACTCCATTGACATTTTATATCATTAATATCCTTAATATAAGGATATTATAAGTTTCATTTAATGTTATTCATTCATAGGGATTATGATTCAAACAATTCAAGTGTTTTGAGATAGTTTGAATGTTTAAGGATTATTTCCCTCTTGAATGTTTTAAATGATATTTTTATGGAATTTCCATTCATCAACATATATAACCCTTATTGTTACTTATCCTTCACTGTGGATATTCATTATTTATACCATTCTCATTATAACTTTTGATGAAATATAATTGTTTCAATGATACTAAGGAAACCATTTCTTTTCCAGGGGATACTCTTGATTTATTGGGATTGTTATAGAACTGTTTTATTTTCCATGGGATAACCATGTTTCAAGGGGATTGTTATAGATCCCATTTCATTTCCATGGGAGAAACATGCTCCAATGAGATTGTTATGGAACCCAAAAATATTCAATGGTATAATCTTGTTTCCATGAAATTGTTATGAAACCCATTTCTTTTCCAAAGGATAACGATGTTTCCAAGATATTTTTGTAGAAGTTGTTTCTTTTCGAAACAATAACCTTGATTCAAAGGGATTGAAATAATAATCATTTATTTTACATTGGTTTATCAATATATAATTTAATAATGACTATATCTATGTGTTTTATGATTAATGTTTTTAATTCTTGATATGGTACTTGATCATTATACGAAACGAGTGAGCCCGTATAGCTTATTCGAAGGGTTGAGCCCCATTATATATTATGTTAAATGGATGATATATATTTAGGTTATATGAAGGGTGATCCTCATTATAGATCTATGATTAATATACATGATTATTCTAATTAAAAGTGTTTTGAAAGGGTTTTGAAAGGGTTTTATAAAAGTGATGCTCCATGTTACTTAAGAGAGTTTCTATTTCTTATTATGGGGTTATAATGTTTTTAATTATTGATAATGATATAAAATGGTTTTTATTATACATTTTTTTCTAATTTTTTACTTTTAAATATTTTTGTATTTGATTATTCATGTACTGATGGGTTTGATTTATTTCTTGACTCACTCATTCACTTTAGTTATGTCATTATACCCTTGTGAACTCTTATGCTCATTGCTGACATTTATTTTTCAATGCTTATGTTTTATATTTCTTATCATTTAAGGTCACCATTATTATGATTCATTTTATTTAGGTTTAATGAGTAATGGTGAATGATTTTTTTCTATAATTTATTTTGGAATGATGATTGTGGTGGCCTATTGTGAAATAAGAAAATCTGGGCTAAATTAGAGAAATGTTCTTTTAACGACTTGTGAATAGTTTATATAGGATTTTTTTCTTCTAATTATATAAAACTATAAACCAAAATGTTCTAATAGTATTTATGTGATACATGTTTTTATTTTGTTTTTATATGGTATGATAAAAAAAATTAGGCCACAATTATCAGAATCAAAGCTGGAAATATAATGCTATGGATTTTAGCACTCGATCTAGGAGTGTGGGTTATAGGGTGTTATAGTTGGTATCAAAATTGATATAGATATTAGTAGGATTCCATGTGATCTTATATTAAAAGTTATGGATATCATCATATGAGTATAAGATTGAGTATGATCATATGTTTAATATCATAGATACCACAATCGTGGTTTTTAGGTAGTTAAAATTTGTGATATTATCAATGAAATTTTATGATAAATTATATTGTGTTGAAGTATATGTAAAAAATTGTTTTAATGTGTAGTATTGAATTAATTTTTGTGGTAATATGGTTTATGTTATAGATAACATTTAAGGTTTTTTTGATAATATAAATAGAGTTACTTATGGGAAGAAAAGTATTATCATATAGATAACAACATAATTTAATAGTGATTTAGTGACTAAGTGACTAAAGTTACTTCAAAATACGTTGTCCACATACTGGGAATAAAATTTCAAAGGTATGAGATAACTCTTGAGGATGTTACACTCTTTAATATTAACTTTGTTTAGATAATTTTTGATATAGGATTATGCAATGATTTAGTTTCAACTATGGATATTAATATTTAATTTTAGAGATTATTTTACAAATGTTTCTTCATTTTGGGAATTATCTATCCGTTTTATAACCATTTTGTTTTTTTTATTGTTTAAAATTCAATAGGAATATATTTGTATCCCTTTTATGATTCCATGGTCATTAAATTTTGACATCAGTGGTTCAGGTGAGAAAAATTCATCTTCAACACTCATCATTTGGAGAAAAATACTAGACTATTGTAAAGGATAAAATTTACTTGTCAAATAATAATATTTATTTTTGATATTATCATATATAATGAAAGAATAATTTAACCTATTTATAGGGAAATAAAAATAAAATGTTATCTTTTTACTATATTTTTTGGTCATATCAATGAACCTTTCGACACATATTTGTCTTTTGGTTCTGTTTTTATTGGCTTCCTCTTGACTATATTCTCTATCATCCTCTATTAGTCCGTGGGAATTAGTTTTCCCTTTGAAATACATGTTCTTTTTCCCTATCCATGTTCCCCCTATATGGAAACATTGTTATTCATAACTGTAGGTAAACATTATTTTTCCCACTTTCCCTTTTTATGGGATGTTTTCATTATTACATTTGTCTGATGTGGGTTTCAATAATGAAATTCTAAAAATGTTAATTCCTTGATAACTAAAATAAATTTTGAGGGAGAAATTCATATTAAGGGGTTTAGGATTTAACATCTAGTTATTTTATAGAAAAATTATTTCAAAAAAATTATCAATTCATTGGTTACCAATTAATTTGAAATGAATATAAATCAATTGAATATAAAGAATGTATTTTTATGAAAAAATATTTTTATGCTCATAAAGTAATTTTATATAAATAAATTAAATTAATAAATAATAATATGACATATTAAATAAATTTATATGTTATATATTCCAAAAAATATTTTTTCATTTCATATATATGTACTATTAGAAAAAATAAAAATAAATCCAATTTTAAGTATAAAACACTATATTTCTCTAAAAGGATGTTTTTACACATTTTAGTGGTAGAGTTGTTGTACAAATAAAATTTTCCACTATTAAAATTATTTTTTATGAAAAATAATTTGTTGAATTTGGAATATCAAAATTTACATTAGGTGATTTCTTTTATTTTTCTAAGAAGTTTCATTTTTGGATTAAAACTAAAAACCAAAGAATTTTTATTGAAAAGTACATTTTCATCTAATTTTTTACCCAGTTAAATATTATTTTAAATTTATTTTAATGAATAAGTATTTAAATTATATATAAATCATCAAATTTAGTTTAATAGAATAAATTTGATATTGAAACTAGATATAAAACATTTTAATCGTTTAACCTTTTTTACATTTAAAACCTTTAATATTGTCCAATCTACGGAATAAATTTTAAATTAATTTATTCCACCTATGTGATTGAAATTATGAAAAATGTATTGTATATTTTCAATCATAAAAATTCGTTAAACCTATTAAGTTAATTTTTTGAAAAACATAGTATGGAATGAAATTAAAATAAATTACAATAATTAAGGTAAAAATGAGTTGACTTAGTTGATAAAATTTAATCTTAATGGGGAAAATTAACTAGAAACTTGTCCAAAACCAATTTTCTGGAAATATTTCCACCATATCCCCACTTGGATATTTTTTTCATTACTGTAGGAAAATAATATAAGGAATACCTCCCAATATTTGTTTTATCATTGTACTTATTATAATTCCACTCTTAGTCCACTATAAAAAGGCACTCACTCTTCCCACTTATTAACACATATAAATCCATTTTCATTGTCATAAACTAGAAAACATAAGCTCCCAAAACCCTCATATATTCTTAAAAGCATCACCTTGGAGATAAATAAAATCATGTATGTAATTCGGTGAACACTAAAAGGAGTTACCTGAAGAACATGTAATATTCCATAATTAAGACATTAGTTTTATTTCTTTCTCCACCGTATAAATTATTATTATTACATGATTATATTATGCCAAACCATCCCAATGGGTCCCATGTCCTAAATCCCTATGCCCATCTATAATAAGACAAGGGTTGGTGACTAGCGCCGAGTAGGCATGTCATTGACATGGGATGCCTTAGCCTAAGTACCTTTACACACATACACACATCTCCAAACCTAAAAAACGATGAAATGTAAAAACTCAACAATAAATGATTAAAACATCTAAATATAATAACCAATGTATTACTTGAAGTAAAATAATATAAAAATGGGCAATCACACCACAATGAGTCTGAAACACAAGTCCAACATGAAACAAAAAGGGACTATTGTCTGAAAGCTGCAGGAACACACCTCAATCTATCTTGTGTCACTATGTATTATCTGGTTTTGGTATGTCTAGAAATATTTTGGATGTTCTATCATTAGAAAAATACATAACACATGTAGTCAACACACATGAAGTGGTGAGCATAACAATACTCAGTGGGACACCCCGAAACCACACATCATAAAAATAAAGAAATATATCAAGCTCTACACATGTATATGTCTACATAATATATAACAATAATATCAAGATATAATCAACAAAGACACAATGTCTAAAGTTAAATCACAAATATAGTATACCATCCCTAGGATTATAGATCAAAGATTCTACAAATCACTCATCTGGGAGAACACACTCCTGAGTCTAATAGCTGTGATAAAGTCGTCCCAGAGGTACTGCTCGTTATGTATTGTCATGAGAAAGAACATGCTGATAGTCTGAAGAGAATACGATACAAAAATGAGGATCACTACCAGAGCCATGATGTGGTACCATCAAATCAATCAAAATTAACCCTAGAAGTTGATGATCAATGTACATATATATTTTATCACAAATATATGAATAAATCCACCTAGGACATGAATATGAATAAAGGATCTCACTCTGGGACTCTCTGAGGGATTCCAACAACACTATCATGGATGTCTTGATAAAGGGATCATGATTCTAGGATTATAAAACAAAACCATAGAAACATTTGTGGAAAGGGTTATGGGAAACAAACCCTAACAAAACATTACCATGATATGGAGTACAAGAGATCAAAGAAATGTATAAAAGAGTACATGACACATAGTAGGGGCCACAAACCATGTCATGTGAACCTGGGTCCCTCCCATTTAAATAGACCATGTATCAAGACATGTTCATGTAGTACTATATGACATGTAGGTTGGAAATATAGTCTACTTGTGTGTTAGTACAAGGCTCCATCCCTTATACATCTACCCTTGTACCATTACATGGATTATCCTGTGTACCTAGTCCAGGCCGTGTCATGTGGGGAAGTACACACTGTGTAGGCAACTAGTGTATTCTACCCCATGTCCATGTATTCTACAAATTAAAAAACTAATATACAGTGAGGGTCCACATTACATGTTGTCTAGGAAAAATTACTTGTGATGTTGAACTCCATTTAGAAACCGTATCCACTGATCATAGGGCCTTAGAGACATTGTAATCCCAAATTACACATAGTGTGTTTTGAGATTTTCCAGAACCACAAGAGCTTCTCATGCGCACCTCCTCCACTAAGATCCATCTATCTAGTGATCCTTTCTCCATGAAATTGAATATCCATGTTTGTCCAAGCCTTTTAGTCATCATTAAATGTGTTTCTCCTCCATATCTTTTCAGAAAATGGACCAAATCACCGTTCTTCATTGTGCACTGATGAAAACCATGAAATGTGAATTTGAATGTCCTACATCATATATATCAATATGTATCCTTCATTACACCTCAACAATGCCATTTAAATCCAATATCTATGATATAATATCTTTGTTCCATGAAATAGGTGCACAACCATAAGAACCCTGATCTTCTTTCAGGCATGGACCCTATTTTTCTAGTTGTTTTTGAGATAAAGAGGAGTTTCTATAAATTTAAAATGTATACGTTGTGTACTATTGAGTACACATTGTGTACCTGGTTACAATGGGTGAATGTGTACTATCCGTGTAATGGATAAGTACATGACCGTGTGGGGTCACCTGGAGACCGCCTAAAGCGAGGGCCGATTAAGGCAAGTACATGCCGTGTACCCTTGAAGAACACATCATGTACTTTCTCTTTTTATTTCATTAAATGGATCAGGGTCACATCTCATTCATAGAAATACCTTATTCTATGTTGGTCTCATCCAAGAGTGATCGTATGGAGCGATTATTATCTGAGCCCCCGACCCACCATCCATTATCTGAATCGACGACCGTCTATTGTGTTGGAATCACCATGGTAAGTTCTTCCTTCTTCTAGAGCCTAGTTTTCTGATTCATCCTCCTTCATGAGATATCCTAGGTTTATTTACATGCTTTGTGATATTATTTTTGATATTATTGAGGTTCTATTTATATTTCAACAAGATGAGATGAGGGTATTCCATCTCATGCATCATATAGGCACTTTCTAAAGATCACATGTCGTGCAATCTTGCCATGACATTTAGGGTGCATTACTGATTGCCTGTTGTTATGTTAGATGTTGTGCAAGATATGCATGATGTTATGATAAATTCTTTTATAGAATACTTACTATTTTATAGGGTATTGGATTGTGTAAGGTTTTGTTTGAATAAATGCAAACATTGGTTCCTGAGGTGTTATGGGTCCTTCAGGGATCGGAATTTGGTGGATCATTGCACTGTTATTCTTTTTTTATGACATGTGTAAGATTTTAATCTTTTACTTGCAAGATTATGGTCCCCAAAAGATCAGAATGTGGTACTTTGATGTTCGTTTAAGGGGTTTTTTGTGTTATAAATTAGTTTATAGGGATTTTTGTCTAAAAACCCCAGAATACATGGCATGTAATGATTAATACATTCCATATATCCTTCTATTCGGGAAGGAACTATTTTTATTATGTACATGCCATGTGCTTTAGGTACACACCATGTAGTCTCTAAACATGTCACTAGCTGTGTGGGAGGAAATACGGGGTTGAGAAATCCTTGGTGAACGATGTCGTGTATCCGAAAAACATGTAGTGTGTATAGACCATGTGTCTAGCCATGTGACCAATGACATGGGTGTATTGTGGGTAGTTAGTACATGTTGTCTCTTGCATAGACACATTGTGTAGAGTCAGCCATTTAACTGGCCATGTGACCAACAATACAGGTCAGTGAAATCCTTGTGTACACACCATGTCAAGAACAAACATGCCATGTAGTCTTACTCTAGGAGAACCGTGTGGGTTAGTTGTGTAGAAGAACTGGGGAAGGGGAAGAGGATTCAAGTACATTTCATGTGTTAGGACAACACACCATGTTTATGTGGTGTTACAAGACTTGGGATGGAAAAAGTACATGTCTATATGAAGGCTTAAAGGAACATTCCATGTAGGGGTTATACACACCATGTATCCTTGTTTTGAAGAACATGAATGCTTTCCTTTCTCCTGTTTTTTTCTTGTACTTCTAAGTTTCAGTACATGATAATACTGAACTAAGGTGTACGCCTGACCTTGCAGACTATTACCACAGAGACTTCCTTCGGTTGTACGCCAGTTACAAGGAAGTGACCAAACACCAGACATGAAAAATCAAGGATTACGAGCATAACCTCCCATCATTCTTGTCTTGGCACCAAACATCATTATGGATATAGGTTCCGATGCATAGTTTTGAGAGGGATTCATGAGGATTATGTAGACCTTATAAGGAGTACCTCCTCCTCCCCTATCTATAGAAAATTTGATGGGGGTCTTTCAGCAGTAGAAACCTCTTACATTATTAGGGGAAAAAAGACATTAGGCTACAGAGTCATGGTTAGAATCCATGCTATCTATCTTCGAGCATCTGGAGATGCCTCTTGAGAGGAGGGTGAAGCTCAATACTTATATGCTTCAAGATTCTTCCAAGAGATGGTGGGATGTGATCTCGCAGGCAGGAAACCAGCAGGTTATGGCTTGGTGTGAGTTCCAGAAAACCTTCTATGATTACTTCTACCCATAGAATTTGAGGGTAGATCGAGCCCGAGAGTTTATGTGTTTGGAATGGGGTACTCTCTCAGTCATGGAGTATTCTTCTCATATCACAGAACTACAACGCTTTAAACCTATTCTAGGGGGTGATGAGATCTTTCTAGAAAGGAAGTTTGAGGATAGTCTTAGGAATAACATCTGATATCACATGAACATATTCAGGTTGATGACCATATCTTCTATAGTCAACCAGGTGCTGATCACTGCACAAAACTTGAGAGATTCTGGAGCTGTGGGCTAGGTCAGTTCAACATCCAGAGTTAGTGTTTCTCCAGCTGATGGTAGGAAGCACCATCGGGAGTCTTCATGTGGAAATATGATTAGGCTAGATCCACCTTCAGAAATCCAGGTGGTACACTACCATTGTGGGAAGGGTGGCCATATGAGGCCACATTGCCTGAGATACCCAGTCAAGTTCTTGCAGTAAGATGGGCCATCTTTAGTGGTTCTGCCAGTTTTTCTCACCAGTAGATGGTGACAAGGGTTCTTCTATGAATTTTTATTCAAGTGTAGCACCACCATTTTCTCATCAGTCTGGGAACTGGAGTTCTCCCAGTCGTTTTGGTTGAGGTGGAGGTCACGAAAATGGTGGCCAGTTTGCATGATTTCAGCGACAATAAGGTGGATCAGCTCTGGGTGGTCAGGAAGGGTCACAGGGCCATGGTATAAGCTAGAATATCAAAGTAAAGCATACCCAGCTGGAGTAGAATCCCATAACTTCTATAGTTTGATGTAAGATCCTTGTTTCCTCAATATTATCTTCTGCACTTTTTTGATACGGAGGCTTCCCATAGTTTCATATATGTTGTTTTTGTGGAGAGACTTGGGATCTGTATCTTTTATTCTACTGAAGTCTTGACATTGGACACTCTATTGGGGAAAATAACGGCTAGTGTATGTCAGTTCAAGGAGTTCCCTCTTTAGGTTGGTGGGTGTCACTTCTTATGGAACCTTTATGTTCTAGAGATAATAGTCTATGATATCATTCTCAGGATGGGCTGGTTAGTTCCCTTCCTGGTAGTTTTCGATTGCTACAACCGTAAGGTGATTTTTACGTTACCATAGGTAAAGATCCTATTTTCATAAAGGAGAATGGTATGTTCAGGTGAGTAGAGAAGGATTTAAGAATCATGGATTGGGATGAGTTACAACCTAGAATGATAGTCTATATGTGGACGACCAGGGGACTTCACAGTTGGACTTTCCTCTCATGGTTGATTGTTTTATGGGTGTCTTCCCAGATGAATTTTCTGGTTTTCCTCTTGAGCGAGAGGTAGAATTTTCTATTGAGGTTGTTCCAGGTGTAGAATCAGTGTATATTTCTCTCTATAGGATGGCTACACCAGAGTTACAGGAGCTCAAGAAGTAGTAAGAGGAGTTACAGGATAAGGGTTGCATCTAACCTAGTACTTCTCCTTGTCATTCACCTGTCCTATTTGCAAAGAAGGCAATCGGTACCTTCCAAAATTGTGTGGATTATCGGAAGTTGAACCAGTTGAAAGTCAAGAACTGATATCCCTTACTGAGGATTGATGATATATTTGACCAGCTTCGTGGATCTTGGGTGTTCTCGAAGATTGACTTGAGATTCAGTTATCATTATTTGCACATTAGTCCTTCTGATATACCTATTACATTCTTTTGGAGTAGGTATGGTCTATACGAGTACGTGGTTATTCTGTTTGGTCTCACAAATGAGCCAGTAGTTTTCATGTAATTGATGAGCCGAGTGTTCCATCCATACTTGGATTCTTTTGTGGTGATTTTTGTGGATTATATCTTGGTGTAATCTCACACTCGACCTAACCATGCTACCCATATTGAGATCATTTTCTTTACAATTGGAGAGCATATTTTATATGCTAATGTCTCAAAATTCTACTTTTGGATGGACCATATTCACTAATTGAGTCATGTTATCTCAGAGATAAGAGTGTTAGTAGACCCATAGAAATTGAGAGCAGTAGTTTCTTTGGAGTAGTAGAAGAACGTATTTGAGGAATGAATTTTTTTAGGGCTGGATGGATACTAAAAAAGTTTCATAAAATAATTTTCATGCTTAGAAGCACCACTAACAATCCTGACTAAGAAGGGTGCAATGTTTTTGTGGATAAATTCTTGTGATTCAGCATTTCAAGGGATGAAAGGGTGGTTGGATTTAGCGCCAATACTAGATTTTCTATAGCCGGTCAAGATCTATACTATTTAATATAATGCATCAGGTATCGAGCTAGGAGCTGTGCTTATACAGGGTGAAGGAGTCATTGTGTATGGGTCTTAGTTGTTGAGGTCACATGAGAGGAATTACCCGACACACAATCTTGATTTGTCTGCAGTTGTTCATGATCTGCGCTGTTTGAGACATTATATTATAGGAGATAATTTTTTGGTTTTCCCTAATAACAAAAGTCTCAAGTATATCTTCACTCATCACAATATGAATTTGAGACAGAGAAGGTGGGTTGAGTACCTTCAGTTTTTGACTTTGAAATTTCCTATACGCCTTGGAAAGGAAATGTATTAGCTGATCCATTGTGCAAGAGGACTCAGATATAGGTAGTTCAGGAGGCCAGCAGTGAGTATCAACTTAGGGATCTATTTTCTAAGATGCATTTGGAGGTGTATGAAAGATAGGGGTAGACATTTATTTCTTGTTTTGCTGTTACCTCTACTCTTCTAGATTGAGTGCGAATGAGGAAACTATCAGACTCTAAAAGACTTGTTCTATGAGAGATTGGTTCAGGAGAGGACCCTATTCCTGGATGGATAGTAGGTGAGGATGAGATCTTCCATTTTCATGGATGTGTATGGGTGTCAGCAGAAATACGTGACGAGATGATGTGAGAATTTTATTCCTTAGTTTGGGCAATTCATCCTGGTGTCACAAAGATGTATCGAGATCTTCACCGTCATTATTGGTGGATAGGTATGAAGAGACATGTTGCTGGTTTGGTCATGAGGTGTTCCACCTGTCAGCAGATGAAGGCAGAGCATCAGCGACCAGTACAACTTTTGTAGCATTTACCCATTCCCGAGTGAAAGTGGAGTTATATGGTGATGGACTTCGTGACAAGTCTACTGGGGTATCATCAAGAGAATGATGGATTATAGGTTTTCATTGACATACTCACAAAGGTTTATCACTTCTTACTGATCATGGAGAAATTCAGAGTTGATGAGATGGGAAGGTTGTACATACGAGAGATTGTATGTCTAAATGGGATTCCAGAATCCATTGTTGCAGATGGGGATGCATGTTTTACATATCGAGTCTAGCAGGGACTACAGAGAGCTTTGGGTACACAGGTACTTCTTAGTACAACTTACCATCCCCAGACAGATAGCCAGTCCGAGTGTACGATATAGGTTCTAGAGGATATGATTCAAGCATGCATCCTAGATTTTGGTGGTTCTTGTGAGAATCACATACTCTTGTAGAGTTTACCTACAATAATAGATTTCAAGGAACTATTTAAATGACACCTTATGAGGATTTTTACGGCTGTCAATGCCGGTCACCCCTATGTTGGATGAAAGAAGGAGAGGTAGCTGTGCTGGGACCTCGTCTTGTCCAGGAGACCACAAAGCAAGTGGAGTTGATTTCGATGAGTATGGCTACTGTACAGTCATGACAGAAACCTTTTACTGGTCGACAGAGATGACCTCTATAGTTTGAGGTTGTAGATCATGTTTTGTGACATGTCTCACTGAGGTTGGGACATAAGAGGACTAGGATACATATAAATATTTCACTAAGATTTGTTGGACCATTTGATGTTTTGGAGAGAGTCAAGCCAGTTTCCTATCAGTTGCAGTTACATCATAGATTTCGGGCTATGCACAACGTCTTCCATGTTTCTCAGCTATGATGTTACTTCTGAGACCCATATATTGTCTTCCAACTCGAGAAGTTTGAGTTGGAGGTGAAAACCACATCCGAGGAGCATCCTATCCGAATTGTTGATCGAACCACGAAGGTTATCCACGTTCAATATATTTGTCTGGTATGGGTGCTATGGCAGTAGAGAAGAGTACATGACGAGACAAGGGAGAGGGAGACCGATGTGCGAATGTAGTGGCCAGAGCTGTTTGAGGATTCTTCTTCGCCAATTTCTTAGGGAAATTCAGGGATGAATTTAATTACGGCGGGAAGTTTGTAAGAACCCGGATCTTATTTTAGGCATGAATCATATTTTTCTGGTTGTTCTTTTGAAAAAGAGGAGCTTATGTAAATTTAAGGAGTACATATCGTGTACTATTGAGTAAACTCCGTGTACTTAGTTTCCGTGGGTGATAGTGTACTGGATGTGTAACGGCTGAGTGCATGGTCGTGTGGGGTGACCTGGAGACTACTTAAAGAGGGGGCCAATTAAGGCAAGTACACGTTGTGTACCCTTGAAGAATATGTCATGTACTTTATTATTATTTTATTAAATAGACTAGGGTTGCGTCTCTTTTAATAAAATACATTTTTCTCTGATTGTATTGTCCAGGAACAACCGTACGACACGACTCTTCTCTGAGCCTCGACCCACCATCCATTCTTTGAATCGACTGCCATCAATTGCATTAGAACAGACATGGTAATATATTCCTTCTTCTAGAGCCCCGTTTCCTGATTCTTTCTCTTTCGTGAGATATCCTCAGTTGATCATTTTTAGAATTTGGTAGATCTATGGGGTTCTAGGGTGATTTAAGGCCTGATGTTCACATATATTGATCTAAAAACACTGAGGTAGGTGGTTTTTGTCTTTCCATAGTTAGTCTTTGAGTTATATGTACAAAAGTTCCCAATACCCTTGTTCAGGGAATTTCGGGTTTATGGTTTTAGCCCTGTTATTGTATTATATTCCTTTTGGGCTTATTTAGAGGATTTATGATTGTGAATATGGTTATTTACCTTGATATGTACATTTTACACATGTTTGCTTGATGTTGACCATTTATTCTAGCTTTTCTTATTAGGATTCTTTGTTTTCCATGCCTAATATTGTTTGGATGTAGTGATTTTATCTGACATGTTGTGAGATGCTGTACACTGTTTAGCCAAGTAGTAATTTTAGGTTTACTTTGGATTCTGAACATCATTTTTTCATGATTTCTCTACACAGGGCTGTGGGAACCTGGTGTAGTGAGGCCATTGGGGGAATTGACGTTGAGGGCTTCCCTAGAGTGTTTGTTATATTTATCATGCTGTGAGACCACAAAGAGGATTGATGTTGAGTGCTCCCTCAGAGTGTCTATAGTTACCATTAAAAGACCACATGGGGAATTGACATTGATTTCTTCCTAATAGTGTTTGTAGTTTATTGTTAAAAGACTATAGGGGGAATTGATGGTGAGTTCTTCCTCAGAGAGTCTTTGTTTGTATGACACCAAAGGGGTTAGATCACCTAAGCTACCCAAGAGTTTGTTATATCTTTGTATAGTTGAAGCATAGAGGTTAGGATGTGATAACTTACCCATAGGGTTACTTGATATTGTTTGGTTAAACTAGAGGAGATAGGTTGTGGGTACCTCCTAGAGGGTTACTTGTTTTGTTAGCTGCTTAATTTTATATGAAAATGAATGATGATGGAACTATAGGATTGCTTACTTTTGAGTAATTTCTTGTTTACTGCTTAATTTGGCTTATTGCCTTCCATATATACCTTCAATGACTGTTAGGCACTGATCTTTAGGTGGATTCCTACTGGGATTCATCTCACACACTATTTGGGTCATGATTTTGGGCCCATATAGATTATATTCCTGCAGGTATAGATAAGGTCAAGCACCCTTCTACTTGAGGTACTTGATTACTGTGAAGCTGGAGAGCATGAGACCAAGCTAAGGTTTGCGATGCTGCTCGAGTTTATTATTTTCCTTGTACTTTGGTTTAGTACTTTATTCTAGCATTGTGACTTTTTTGGCTTATTTCTTAGACATATGTATCATGCATCATTTATTTATCTGTGCTCCAGTTGTTTATCACTTCTAGTCTTCCACTGTATACTTATTTCATGTTATTACTACTTCCTCTATGGTTATATATTTATCCCACTCCATTAATCTTCCAATGAGGGTATAGTTTCTCCACTATCACACCCATGTCCCTCACTGCTATTCGGCTTCCTCTAGTATTTGGGGAAATGTGCTTGAGTCCATGTGGCCAATCGGGTATGAAGAATGTCTGGGAGGCACCTGGAATCGGGATGTTTCGACAATCAATCAATCAATCAACATAAGTCAATTTGTGATCCAAACAAATAATTCCAATGAAGACTGATGATTATAGGGGGAGAAGCACCAGAATTGATTTTAATAACAAACCATGACCAATTTTTGTGTATATCTTGATCTATCACTAGTATAATGACCACAAATAAATCGAATCACAAAGATAAAAATACATTTTAATCCTTACAAAATAATTCCATCATTGAATATTACTGAAACATAGATCAATATATACGTTGATTGAATCACATTCATCATAGAATTCAAGAATGAAAAATAAACCAATTAGAATATATTCCATAACATGATTTGGATTGATCAAAGATGTAGAATGAAGCTGGGTTGCGTTCGTTGGTGAGATCCTCAAAAAATGATGTGTGTCAATCGACGATCCATGATCTGTCATCATTCATCTGAGAGAGAATCCTCAAAGATGTCACCAGTGGTCTTCCAGAGGTTCTAGGTTATACGAATAATCCTGGAATTCTAACATAACAATCTATTTAATGATTTTAAATTTGTTTCATCAATAACAAAGTAATAAAATAATATATTCAAATATTTTCTTCATTTTCACACCAGTGAAAACAGTTCTACCAACAAATTTCACCAAATAATTTTAATTCATTCATAAGGTTAAAATCATGTTTTGAACTCAATGGTTCCCTCATATTTCTAATATGGGAACCCATTATGTTTTTTATTCCACATATTTAGGAAACTCTACAAACATGTTATTTAATATATTTAATATATTTAAAACATTTTTTATTAGAACACCAGTCCTTGGAATCACACATCGTCTTCCCACATGGTATCGAAAATAATAAATATGATAAAGAAATAAAATATATGGAATATTAGAGACCTTAATTCTCCCATCCTTGGGGATTTACGTCCCCAAAATGCCAAAAATGGGGATCGTAAAAAATATGTGGGTACTGAACAAAAATATGAGGCTCCTGTTCCCATGTGCTCTCATGGAGATTTCTATTATACTACTAGACATGCACTAAATGAATCAATCACCCATGAAGGACCCTCTCCTACTAACCTTCAATCTATACCAGTTAATCAACAAAAGATTCTGCAACATCGATGACCATCTCACCCTAGTAAGTAACATGTAGTGGGTCAGGAACGTACCACTTCAGCTGCGACATGTGGGTGGTTTCATGTACCTAGTTTAGATAAGAATTTTTAGGTAAGTGGTATGCCACCACACCAACTATATCTAATATCTGTAAAGTCCCAATGAACCACGAAGATATATTGTCAGCCTGACCAAATCTACACAATACAAACAGAGGTAAAAAACCTAGGAATAAATTGTTTCCTTACTCAAACTTCAACAGAATCAATATCCTATAACAATAACACTAATTATGGCTCTAGGTAGTCTTAAAAATTTCTTGGATGAACTAATCCTTCTCTTTTGTAGCATGCACCAACTACATGTGCCTGAGTACTGACTCTCCTAGGTCAATCCAGCAATTTGGTGACCTGCAGGGTTGCCCGTGAAATTCCTTGAATGGTTCCATACCAATGGTGGAATGGTATCTAATATTTTATGGAAACTACAATAGTAGTTTTTGATCTCCGAAATTTGACCAATGTTCAACATGAAATCCCAAAACACTTTCTTATGAATCTAAACAGTCTGCTTAGTATGGCCATTAGTTTGGGGGTGAAACAATGTGCTTAAGAATAATAGGGGTCCCAAACACCTCCTATAGTATCTTCCCAAACTGGTATGTAAAGTGAGAATCATGATCATAAATAATTCTATATATAAATCCATGGAGTATTATTATATCTTATACATAGAGGAATCCCAATATCTCTACAGAACTTTGTTCTCAGATAGCTAGGAAGTGGGCTGACTTGGTGAGTAAGTATATGATCACCCTGTTGGAATCATTTCTATAATAAAAACATGGTAATCTCATAAAAATGACCATAGATATCCCATACCACAGTGATTATGAAACCTCATAGGGTTGAGTTAAACTCTCTAGAACTCCGTGTTAAGCATTTTCTTACTAAAAAGTAAGGCATCGAGAGACAAACATTGAAACTCATTTCTTTATTCATGGACAAAAAAGATATCTTTAGATGTATTGATACAACTTTTAAACATCTGGATTTACTTCCAAATGGTATGTATGGAATTCTCTTAAATCATCCTCCAAAAACATCACTAGCACGATTGTGCGTCCTGAGAAAAGAATGATGTACTTACCACCTTTAGAATATTTATCAAGAGCATGCCATGTGGATATCTGAGCACGTAGGTCTCACAGTCAGTATTCCCAGGTTGTTCACCACAACTCTCTAAAAGAGGGGAGGTGTAACAAAAATCATACAGAGGTAATATACTTCATCTCCATCTACAAATGATAACTGATATTATGACAACAACTCTGATGCCTCATTTAGAAATAGATAACAAGATCACTTACTGAGAACATATGCTACCACGTTACCCATCCCAGTATTCTAATTTTTTTTGAAGTCTTAAACCAAGTGGAATTATACCCATTGCCTTTATCTAAAGTTTAGATCCTTTTGAGAAAATAAATACTTGAGACTCTTGTGGTCAAAGTAGATGATAAACCCCTCTCCCATCAGGTAGTATCGTCACATAATTAATGCGAAGAATACAACTTCTAGTTCAAGATCAGGGGTCATTTAGTTCTACTCATGTGGCCTTAAATGACATGAACCATAAGAGATAAAGTATTTACTCTGCATTCCTGATGCATCATGGAAAAATATGCTCTTTAAATCATACTCTAGTAATCATAAGATGGGATCACTCATCAAACACTTCCTAAAATACTAGAAATCCCTATTGAAACTTTTTCATCCAAATAAATGGTTTCCACTTTTGAGTCAAATCTATCATGGGTGTTTTTATTTTTTAAAAATCAAGTATGAATATCAAAAAAAAATCCTTCCAACTGAAGTATGATCTGCATGTCTATCAAGCTCTTAGGTGGATCCTAATCTAACATTAAATTGACCTTGGTTAGGTCTATCGCCACTCCATTAACTGAGATAATGTGTCCCTGAATGTGGACTACCAGAATCCAGAACTAGTACTTTGAGAGCTTTACATAAATATGATTCTCTCGAATTACATCTAGAACTATCATTATGTGTCTCATATGATCCTCCTTAGACACCAAGTACACTAGGATATTGATGATAAGGAATACCAAAACCAGTCTAAATAAGGCTTAATGATCTAGTTTATGGGTTCTATGAACACTACATGGGAGTTCTTCACACTAAATGGAATCAATATGTAATCATAGTGACAATAGTGACATATGAATAGAATATTCAGTATTTCCTTGTCCCGTACTCGGAGCTCGTGATAACCTAACCAGAGGAGAACCTTTGAGAACTATCTCTCCCCTCTCAACAGATGAAAGAGATCATCAATCCTTGGTAGTGGATACTTTTCTTCACATTCACCTGATTCAAGTTACAGTAGTCCACACACAACATCAAGCTCCCATATACCTTTTTGGAAAAGAAAATAGGGGCTTCCCATGATGAAATTATGGATATAAAAAATCCCTTCCTCTGCAATATTCCCAACTGCACCCTCAACTCATGAAGATTTGAGGGGGAAAAATGATATGCTGGTGCGAATATCAATTTCATCCTAGGGTGTAGATCAATGCATAAGTCTACCTCTTAGTGTGGAGGTAGACCTAGAACATCTTCCAAGAATACGTTCTCATACTCCACCACCACTATTGCAAATTGGAATCTTATTACACCCACTGAAGTAAGAGTTAGGCCAGTCAACTGATGAGTAAACATATAAACCCTCTTATAGATGAGTCAATCCTATTCTTCCTTGGTTTCCTTTTAACTAAAAAAGTAAAACCCGGTTCCATCACTGCAGAGATACCAAACAATTTTCCAAAAACAATCAATCTGGTCATGTATTTTTGATAAACAAACCATACCAATAATGAAGCCGTAAGTCCTAAAAACATCTTCCAAGATATCCAAATAGAAACTCTATCCTCTAATATTTCAAGAATATTGTCATTACAAGTGCTTGATCACCGAGTCCTCTCCAGTAAAAGTCTCCATGCATAAGGGTCAAGTCAATGGTTCAATTAAAATACCTATTTCTCAAACAAGATATGTGGAGAGACATAAATTACTGGCAACTATGTCTATAAATATTGTAGATAAAGTATAAATGACACTAATTGTACCTTGAATCATTTCTAGAGCCTCCATGTCATATGTGTCGATCTCCTGCAACTATCCCCTCCCAATTCCTTCAGCTCCCTTAGTCTGGCATGGAACACCTAGTGGTGATGGTGGTAATAAACCAAATAGTTGACCACCTATTACTTTAATCTCAGATACTCTGTTATTTCTTCCTCCCAGTGAACCTTCTCGATATTGCCACTTCCTCTGCCTCGGTGGCCCATTTACAGTTTCTCTGTCACCTATATGGGGGGTTGAAAAATCATGGGTGAGATGTCCCATGACATCACCTGAGTGGCAGTGCCACTCTCTAGGATTACTAGAACCTCCATATGAGAATTGAGATGTATATACAAAATCGTTGGACCTCCTCCTAAAATATATCTCAGATCAGTGTCCTGATACTGACATTAGATCCCCGAAGTTGATGTCTCTGCTCTTTCTTGACCAATGCTGACAACCACCAGCTGTATCTGCTCATCCAAGAAACTCTCAACAACCAATGATCCCTCTAGAAACAGAGCATAGGTAGGATTTCCCAGAGGTATAAAACTGGATCATATGTTTCTAAACAGACCTCACTCGAAGTTATGAGCCCTGATGAAGTCATCTAAAACATAGCCTTTGAGTACTGGGAGTGGATGGTAAACCTTGATGAATACTCATCCACTATCATGCTACCTGGATGGAGTTAAAGAAGAACACAAGTACATAAAAACCTCATCTTAACTGGTGATACACCTCTTTGGAAAAAGTTCTTGAACTTTGTACACTAAAGAGTCACCTCATCATTATTCTATGTGGATAAACCCCACCATATCAGTACTAAACCACGAAGAAGGATTTATGCAAGTATCATGATATGATATGCTGGTGAACTGATTAGATATAAATATTAGGTCACTACCAAATGGTAGTCCTCATCCACCAATGGTTTGAGCTCACCTCGGTACCTAAGGGGTCTCTACCACTGAAACTCATGAATCACACTCATCCTTAACTCATCATATTCTAGTATTGTAGGTACCATATTCTCTTCTACAGGTGGAAGAATGGATGGTGCACTACCTGGAGGTAAAAAAAATCAAAAAATAGTCTATAAATCAATACCTCATCACTGAGGGGATCATCCTGGTGATCATCATGCAGAATCATATCTAGTATACCACACGATGGAATCCTGAATGTAAAAAATATTTACCAAAATAATTGATTATATATGGATAGATGAATCAAGAAAGAAATGAAAAAAAATTATTTTCTATATGTATAATGTACCACATATTCCCATACAAAAAATTTTCTATGGTAAGAATTTGAAAAGAAGGGTATCAAAGGCATCATGTATGGATACGTCAGCTGCTACACCAACACTAAAGTGTTTGACATGAAATTATAACTCAATATAGTTAACATTGTTTCCCCAAACCAATATCACACACTATCAGTACTAAGGTAGAACCAATTTCCTTTGATACAACTCTGTAACGAACCATCCTATTGGTGCCCATTCCGCAACTCCCCATGCCAGCCTCCAATAGGACCGGGGATAGAAACTAGCACTGAGTTTCCATATAACTGACTTGGGAGGCCTTAGCCTAAGTACCAGTACACATGCACACATCTTCAATCCTATAAAATTATGAAATCAAAAAAAATGGACAAACATACATTCATAAATCTAAATATCATAACCAGAGTACGATATGATGTAAATGAGAGTAAATAGGTCCAATTTCAAGCCCACCACCAAGAGTAAAAACCAAAATTTCAACTTAAAATGAACAAAATACTGTCTAAAAGCCATCAGAACAAACCTCAGTTTTTCTAGAATCCCCAAGCACCATCTGGTTCAGGTCCATTTAGGAATTTTACAAATATTTTATAGTCTTCAAAAGACACGACATGTGTTGGAAAATTTTGTGCAAGTGAGAGCATACTAATGCCCAGTATGAAACTCAAAAAACAAAAAGCATAAAAAAATGGAAATACAGTCATATTTACATAGGTATATATATAGAATACATATAACAATAATATACATATATAATTAACATAGACACATGGTCTTAAGGTAAGTCACAAACATAATATACTAGCTCTAGGGTTCTATATCGATGATTCCATGAAGCACTCATCTATGAGAACACAAATTAGGGTCTGATAGAACTGATGAAGTTTTTTTGAGAGGTATTTCTCATTGAGTCTTTTCATGAGAAAGAACCCCATAATAGTACAAATAAAATATGATATATATATATTAGGATGACTGAAAGGGCCATGGTGTAATACCAACAACTCATATGGATTA
Source organism: Viscum album (assembly GCA_963277665.1). Lineage (NCBI taxonomy): Eukaryota > Viridiplantae > Streptophyta > Magnoliopsida > Santalales > Viscaceae > Viscum > Viscum album. Next base: position 1,189,427,135 of record OY728158.1, on the reverse strand, counting down.
AATCACTATGTATAGGATCAATGCATGTGTATTGATGGTCATAATGATACCAAGAACACCACCTATTTCACAAATATGAATAGAGGATCTCACTCTAGGACTCTTGGAGGGATTCCAATGAATCTATAAAGGAAGTCAAGCAGAAGGGATTGTAGTCCAAGGAGTTGGAAATGATTCCATACCAAACATTAGGGAACTGATAAGGGGAATGGGCCCTAATGAAACATGTCCATGACACATAGTTCAATAGATCCAAGACATTTATAAAAGGAGTAGAAGACATGTAAGAGGGGTCACATGTCATGTCCCTTGACCCAGGTCTTTCTTATGTAAATGGACCATGTTTTATCCATTTCCATATAGTACTACATGGTGTGTAGGATTCCCATGTATTCTACCCTTTAATCAATACATGGATCTATACTGTGTATATTTTATCATGTATAAGTACATGTCTTAGCCCATGTACCTGGTCCAGGCCATGTTGAGTTTGGGGGTACACACCGTGTATTCAACCCATGTACTCTAACCCAAGCTTGTGTGTTATCCAAAGTTCACACCAAGCATCAAAGATGGACCACACTCCATGCGGGCCATCATAGAATTCGTGTGATGTTTAAATCCATCCAAAAACCATATACAGTACTTCTAGTTCCCCACACAATATGTAATCTTTGATTAAACAGTGTGTGTTTCATGATTTTATTGACTCACAAAAGGTTCTACTGCACATCTATCCCAAAACCATCCTTTGATATGTTGATTAGTTCTCCATGAAGTTGAAACTCCAATATCATCTAAGCCTTGTCATATTTAAACAATGAATTTCACTTCCATATCTTCTTATAAAATGTATCAATTCAACATTATTCATTTTGTGTTGAATAATATTAGAGAATGAAAATTCAGGTATCCTCCATCATCCCAATTACTCGGTATCCATCATCGCACATCCATCATTCCATGCCGATCCTAAATTTATGATATAAGAACTTTATGCTAAGAAATAGGTGCAAAATTATTGATAAACTAGGATTAGTTGAGCCGTGGTCCAAATAAATAATGCTCATGATGAATGATGAATAATGGGAGAAAATAAGACGACATTGTTTAAGTAATGAACCTCAATTGATGTTTGTGTCAATATAGGTCCATTTATGTTAAAATTACAATAAATAAATCAATTCATAAATACAATTCTCCTCCAAAAACCCCAAAAAATAATCCCACCCTGAAATACAGTCGAATCGCGGACCTATCTATTCATTTATGGACTCTCATTCAATGAAGAATTCAAGAATAGGGAATAAGAAATTACAAACACACACCCTGCCTCGATTTTGATTGAGATCTAATGAATAATGAAGCTTCTTCACATTCTCTAGTGTGGTCCTTCTAAATTCAGGTGTGTCAATCGACGATCCATGATCTATTATTGTTCTCCTGAGAGAGAATCCTTGAATCTTTGTCAGACAGATCTCTAGAGGTTCTAGAGTTATTTGAATAACCCTAGAATTATGAAATTAAATGTAATTAATGATTGTTAACTTTTAGTATCTACAAAATAGTAATAAAAAAATTTAGTCAATTATTTTATTCATTTCTATGCTAGTAATGAATTTCGACCAAATGACCCATGCCGGCTAATATTAAGTCTTTCCCATAGTAAACCTCATATTCTGAACACAATAGTACAATTATATTTCTAATCTCGGAACCCATTTCCATGATATTACAATTTTTTAGGAAACTACATTAACATGTAATTTAATAAATTTAATATAATTTAAACATTTCTTTCGAGCACACCAGGCCTCATGTTCACACGTTTTCTTCCCGCCTGGTCTTGAAAATAATCCATATAATATCCAAAAATAATACAAAAAAATATGATACATTAAAATATAATATCATAATTATCATAAATATAATGACATGTTGTTATTTTTTTTATCTACACCTAAAAACACTTATATAAAATGGGTTTCAAAATCACTATTTATGTGTACGAAGAACTATCACTTCACAAAATGATGTCCTTAATATTTCATTTACCACCTTTCATGGTAGGAAATTATGATGTAAATAATCATTATATATTATATATATTATCTTTAGGATTTAATTATGTTTAAATATTTATTATATAACTCTTTCTTTCATGCTTTCCATTTTTGGAGAATATGATACCGTCATTTGTGGACATGTTAACTCCCAGCTTCTCGAAATGATGTAATACATTCACACTTTAAATGAAATGTATAAAGGTTGGGTTTAATTAAAAAATATGGTATAAAAGATATATTAACTTAAATAGTGACATAATTATTTAATTGGAATTATATCACATATTTTTCTCTTCACATTTCACACACTGGAGAAGTGATAACATCATTTTGGGGCTTGTGGAAGACCGCCTCCTTAAAGCGATTTGATTTTTCCTTTTACATCACCACATCACAATAATAATATATATAAGTATGTATAATTAAAATATATTTTATTTTTGATATAATGTTAATTATGGTAGGATGAATGTTTTTTTACCTTCTTTCCATAATGATCACTGAAAAATGGGAACATTACTCATGCGTACATACGACCTATTATGTCCATGATCAAAACATTGGATAATTTTTTTATAAAAATAATTCATATCTGATTTTAAAATTATTATTTATGTAAAAATATGATAATAATTTCGTTTTTTTAATTTTCAAGATATTTTTACATAATAACCTCATTGACCATAGTTAAACTATCAAAGTTAGTTTTGACACATAATCCGAATATGATCAAAACATATGAATTAAAAATTATTGATTAGGTAATAATATATAACATGTTTTCAAGTAAAATAAAATTAATAATAAACTTGTAATGGTTTATTAAGAAATTAATTAATAAAATATGCTTCTTATTTAGTGTTATAGAGGAGAAGTATGAAAATTGGGCTTAAAGAAAGGGATTTCTTAACTCAATTTCTATTCAACGTGTTAAAATTATATATCATTGGCTATGATTTCCAAGAATATATGTGAAATTTAATATGATTTTCTATGATGTATTTACACTTTTATTTTTTGGATTTACATTTTTCACACAAAAGTTTATCATTAATTGATTCTCACTCCAATGATATGATATTTGTAAGGTATTTTTATCTCAATTTTTTACATCTGTGAGATAAAAGTCATATTTTCTACTTCAATATTTTTTTGTGGTGTGTATAATACCCATTTTAATATATTATTTCCTTAATTATTTTATATTCACAGTGATTAAGGTTTTTATTTGATAACTATTAATTTTGGGGCTTCTGATTTATATGATACCATAGTTGTAAGGGGTTTCATGTCAATTTAAATTTCATTGAGACTAATTTTTTATTATTCACCTAATTAAATTTATGTGGTGTATATTTTTTCTTATAATAGTTTATATCTTGAATTTCATTTATTTAATGACATTTAAAATTTCAATTGATGTTATTCTTTCACGAATCTCATGATTCAAAATCTACTTTAGTAGTAAGGGTTTTTCATCTATATATTTTATTTCTATCAGATAATTTACATATTCAACCCTTATTTTTGTTTCATAGTGTACATAATGCCCGAGAATATATTTTATGATTATTATCCTCATATTTATATTGATTTACATATTCATTTTATTATCTGTCTTTGATGGTGTTTACGATATCAAAGTTACCAAGGTGATAATGGATTTTTTTCGTAGTTTTCCTTCTTTGAGATGATTTTTATATTATACAACTATCATCCTTTATGATGTGAATACACTTCTCCATGAACAAGTTAAATATTGTTTCTCATTATTCTCATGATATAATGTGTTTAATTTAATTTTATTATTTCATGGGGACTATGATTCAAATGCTTCAAAGTTGTATAAGATTCTTTGAATGTCTACGAAAGATATTACTCAAGAATGTTTTTAATGAAACTTTTAAGGGAAGTTACACTAATCAAAATCAACACCCCATTTTATTTAATATCATCAACTAGGGATGTTGTTTATTGATACAACCCTTTTTTACTTATTTATATAGGTTAGTAGTTTTTTAATATGACTATTGAGGAAACCGTTTCTTTTCCACGGGTTAATCATGTTTCAATGAGATTGATATGGAAACCATTTATTTTCCAGGGGATTACCTTTTTTCAATTATATTTTTATGGAACTAATTTATTTTCTATAGTATAACCATGTAATAGTGATGTTGTTATGGAAAGAATTTATTTTCCACATGATTAGCATGTTTCAATGTTATTTTTATGGAACACTTTTTTTTACACAGGATAACCACATTTCAATATTATTTTTCTCTAAGATTTTTCTTCCCTATGGGATATCCATATTTCAAAGTGACTATTTTGGAACCCGTTTTATTTCCATAAGATAACCATAATTCAAATATACTGAAATGATATCGATTTATTTTATTGGGGTTGATCATTTAATAAATGAATGATGATTATTTCAATGAGTTGTATGACTAAGTTGTTTCATTCTATATATAGTACACACGCATTATACAAAATGGGTTATCCTAATATTGATTATATGAAGGGTTAAGACCCATTATGGATCACAAGAAATGGGTTAGCCTGAAATATCTTACATGTACGGTGAACCCCAATATAGATCTCTAATGAATTGGGTAATGATATTGTTGTAAGTCTTCTATCTGGTTACTATACTTAAAAGAGTTTTGAAACCGTTTTGAAAGGGTATAATGAAAGGGATTATTTATGTTACCAAAAATGTATAAGTTTATAGTTATGGGTTTATAATGTCTCTAGTGATCTATATTTATATCACATTGAATTTGAATATTTATATTTAGGACTCTTTCCTTTTTCATGATTTCATATTTGATGACTTAGGTGTTGATGGGTTTGAGTTCATTTATGATTTACTAAATCACTTTGAATAAATCATTATACCCTTATACAATCTTATGATCATGGATGGATTTTATATTTTAATGCTTAAATTTTAATTTACTGAGTGTTTTAACTAACCCTTCTTATGTTTCCATATCCCCATGTTTTTAAAAATTATGTTGAATTATTTATGACTATAAAAAATTTCACAAGGATGATGTTGATGACCTATTATGTAATATGAAAATTCAGGTTAAATGGGAGAAATTTTATTTTTATTTCTTGTGAATTTTTTATATAGGAGTTTTCTCAAATTCTCTAAAACTATATACCTAAAAGGTCCTCCAGGATGTAAGTGATAAATGTTTTCCTTTTGATATTGTAAGGATTGATTAAAAAATTATGTCACAATTATTATAATCAAAGTAGGAAATGTAAAGTAATGGATTTTATCAAAACATTAAAGAATGGTGGTTATGGGTTGTTATATTGAGAGGTATTAGGAAATGAGGATAAGGGATGGACTTTTATATGGGAGGTTGGTGGAAAACATGTAAATTATTTAAAGAGGGAATCCTACCCATAATTTTTCCATATCATGTGGAAATAATATTGCACCAAAATCAAGCCTAAAAGGGATAAGTCAATGATCCGCCCATACAATAGTATATTGAAAATTTTATATGAAATTAATTCTTCTTATGATTAATGTTTCATCACTTGGAAAACTCATTTTTTATCTTACTTACTATGACTATATTTTATTTATTTTGGTAATAAAAAAGAAAATATTTAATTTCACCTTATTATAAATTAGAAAATTATGATTATTTAAAATATTGAATCTATTTTTACAAATTCAATGCACATAATTTGAAATTTTAATCTAATATTACTCTAGAAGACTCTGTGACAAAGAGAGTTTTTAGGAAATATATTTTTTTAGAAAGAGATAATTCATTATCAACCATACGAATTATAAAAAACATTATATTAAACTCAATAAATATTTAAATATATATTCTATATATTTAATTTTATAAATTATACATTAGGGTTTATTTTAATTAATTAAATTGGTGTAACATTATGCATTTTAAAATAGTTTTTTTTGAAAAACCCATCTTTAAACCCAAATACTAAAATATTTTAAAAACCAATATAATCTTTAATAAAAATAAATTTAGGTTTTAAATAAAATTAAATAATACTTAGGATACTTTAAAAAATTTTCAAAACATACTGGGACTCCTATATTATTGAATTTATTAAATTAAATGACCCTTTTTACAAAAATTAGTATTTTTCACTAGTTTCTGAAAGATCAATAATTTTAAAAAAAATCCACAAATTTAACAAAAAATAAATTTTTATCTAATAATATAAAAAATATATTCATTTTATCAAATTAAAATTATATAATTTATAAATTAAGGTATTCGATAAAACAGTATAAAAATAATTTATTATAGAAAAATTTCCCTTACAATTAATAAATTACTGAATACTTGTATAAATAATATAACAATTGATATGAAAATTATTTATTCTACCGTTAACAATTTTTATATAACTAAAAACATTAATGGATTTTTTTTTTCATTTCATTAATTTTTTTTAAAAAACAAATAGTTTTTTCATTATAATAGAGTATGCTGATTTAAAAAATTGTTAATAGTTTTCCATCAATAGAATGAGAATATCCCCTGATAATTTATAGATTCAAGTTGTTAATAATGGATCATATGGTGTTAGGTAAATATAGATAGTGATAAGGATTAATAATTAATCTCTAAAGGTACACATTATAAAACTGTTATTCCATTTTGTGTGTGTGATAGGGTGTGTTAATAGTGAATAAACATTGTATCTTCATAGGTAAAAAGTGTGATTCAAGAAGAAACCCAAAAATATATTTTTAAATAATAATTCACCCACCATATTATTTCTTTCACTAATATCATGGGTCTTTTCAAGTGGTTTCAAAACATAGTTCCCACTGTTTTTAATCATCTATTTTTATTTTTTAATATTTGAGTTTTTTCTTTTATTGAAGAGTTTATCAACGTTTTAGATTAACTAAAATCTAATATTTAGACTGAGTAAATATAAATTGGATTGATAAATTTGATGGTAAATTAAATCATATCTATTAAGGGAAAATGTTTAAATATATTTGTATCTATATGCACTATTGTATTCAAAAACCCAATTGAAAACTTTTTCCCTCAATATGAGGTTTATTCAAAAATAGGAGAGGAAAATATGGTTTTGATGATTAAGGTATGTGGTTATAATGCTACATTTTCTTCTATGTTAGAGATTAATTTTTTAAAATTTAAATTATTTAGGATGGAAAAATTCATATAGAAAAATATTTAAATAATATATTGAGGTAAGATAAATGTATATTAGGAAAAGTTAAAAAATTAGAGTGTGAGATATGATGTTTTTTAAATACAGAATGATGAATGTGTAGAAAAATTACTCATAATGGATAATAATTTTATTATCATGATTCAATGAATTAGGGTGAGGTGGGAAAATATAATTCTGGTTGAGAAGGTAATTTACATATATTTAAATAGGTTTGATTATTATGTATTGAATATGGATTACTAACATCTAAAAACCATCCCTCTTAATGAATTACACAACATAATTAATTCCTATGAGATGGTAAATTATAATGTCTTTGAGAATAAGGTTAATGATGAAATAGAGATACCCTTAAAATAACAAAACTCATGATTTATAATAATTTGGTTAATGATGTTGTCATAAGTGATTCTAATTCAAATATGTATTTGAATATGAAGTTCAAAAAAATTATGTCTCTTATCTGAATAATTTTTTGAATTGGTAATGTAATGCTCTTGGGAAATCTTCCACTTAAATTATTCATTTGTGTGGACATTTCACATCTAGATTCAATCAATCCAAATTTAAGGGAGGATAAATCCATTTATGATATAAAAAATAAGAACATTCAAGAGAAAGGATATAATTACTGATAATACTATGCTTTATTTAAATTGGAAGGGAAATAATTTCATTAAAACAAAAAATATTATTATACTAATGTATTGAAAGTGAAATAAATGATAAAAAATATGTTTTATAAAAATTCATATCTTAGCGATTTTTGGGTTGTATTTTTTCGAACTAAATAAATGATTTTTTATCCAAAGAAGATGTTGTTTGAAAAAAGGGGCATTTAAATTTTATTTTCATATTTATTAAGTGGGTCATTTTACCTACTTAGACCATGATACAATGAATTAATCTTGGTTGTCTTGATAAATTACAGTTAGAGGTGGTGAACATTCCCATAATAGTGGGAATTTTGATTTAGGAAGTCACATGTGTTAAATGGAAAATCTCTCTACAGGCATATTGGTTGTAATGGTATGGAGGAGAACCCACATCATTCACAAATAATTTTTCCATATGTCCAAAAAATCTAATCTCAACAAACAAAACAATTTGACTGGGAATTTTTACTTGGGATTATACATGTGATATACAGTGTAGCCATCTATGGTCATGGAAGAGACTATGCATGACCTAATCATATATAAGTACAGAATGTTCCCAACACCATGGTGAAAAATATGATTACATTTTATTCCCTTTTATGGAACTCTAATAATGAATTCTATTTTTATACATAAAAATACTAGGGAACATCTCATATCATTGGTCATGATGTTTTGGAAATATAACTTGGGAAAATGGGGTGTCTAACTACATCCTTGGATAAAGCGATGGTGGTTCTAAATTAAATAACTTCATAGATACAACCAAACTAAGGTAAAAAATAACTATACATATTTAAAGACATATTATAGGACAAGTCATTTAAATAAGGGTGTTTCCTAATATGGGTTTTAATATACTCTTAATAGTTGTAACCATTATTTATAAAAATGGTTATAATTGATTTTATGTCCCAATAAAATGAATTCTATGTAATAGAGTTAATTCTCATAGAATAATTGATTTAAAATGGTTCCTATTTAGAGATGAATTAACTATTAAAAATAGATAAATGTTTAAGGGGAAATTTAAGTTTTAATTACTAAGTTAGTTATTTATTCCAGATTTAATTGAAAAAGAAAATTACGATGATATATGTTTTTTTAGGAGTTCCGTTTATCATTAGAAGTTTTAAAAAAAATGCTAAAGAGACAAATCAAAATTTTATTATCTCCTCATCACCATTTTTTTAAGAATAAAACATCCTGACAAGTTTTGTAATCCAATATATATAATATAGAAGATATTTTAAATATAGTTTGTTAGTGAAAAAGAAGTGCTAGTAAGCCCTCTCTAAAAAAGATAATGCTGATGTAGAGAGATTTATTGTGGGTTGTGAAAACACACATTTTCATGCATGGTTTTCTTTACAATGTTATGGTCTCTCTATTGAAATCATGGATATGATTTTCAACAACAAACGAATTTAAATTAATGAAGGTATGAATTTTACACTACAAGGGATTCATATTCAAATATTCTTCCAATAATTAAGAATTGATGTTTATATGGATATCATTCTTGGTATTACTACAATAATGGAATGGAATTTTTTTTCATAGAATATTCATATTTATCAAGACACATATTAATATCAAATTTATTCTTTAGGATGTTCACTAAAAAATAAAAATTATACCATGGTGAGGTCTTGTAACACTTCTCATGTTATATGATAAAAAATATTAATATCTATATAAGTATTCAATGGTTCATGATGCCATTATATAAGATTTATTGATTAAATATGAGAATTTCAGAATGAATCCAAATTATATGGTTGGTGCCTTTTTCAATCAAGTAAATTCTCTTATTTCATTTTCTAATGGTCTTGGTGAGGAATTACAATTGAGAATATGGTTTGGAGTATCATGGTATGAATCCATCATTAATCTATTTCAATGATATAATTTATATTATATAAATATATTAGAATAATGATTAAGAAAATCAATGATAATAGTATAATTTCACATGACATAAAGGATAATGATAATGAGTCTTGTACATATTAAAATGGACATGAAATGTATTTTGAATCAATAAAGAAACTCATGGTGAAGGAAGTATTCCAATAAAAAAACAAATTAATGAAATGACGTTATTTCTTACCAGTTATCTTAGAATAGGAATTGGAAAATTTAATGGTAAGTCTCCATATACTTATTTAAAATGGGGAAAAGTGGGGCATCTTGTTTCTATAACTCTAATGAAATATAAAATGGATGATCAAGAATATGTGATGGGAATGAACAATGATTTAATAATAAATCATTCTCTCTCACAGGATGATGTAAACTCTCATAAAATTGATTCTTAAGACCTATAGGATTTCATGGATCCTAAGAAAGATACATAGGTATATATTATAGAAGGAAACGATAGGGATGTCGAAAGTAATTTCAATGAAGGATATAATTTTCAGATTGACCATTAGGTTGCCTTGAAAGGAATTTATGTTTTTAGGGATAAGGGAATGATGAATATTTTATTTTTTCATGAATCAAAATTCAATACATTACAACATGCGGAATAGATATTGAAATTAAATTATGAAATAGAAAATCATAAAATAAAAAATTCCAGATACTTAATAAAATAAATTTGTTTGAATCTCTATCCTGAGGATCTAAACAAAATCCATGATGAGTTATCGAAATCAGTGAAGTATTAATTAATGATAATTTAAGGGTAATGTGAGGAGGTCAAGAAATATCAATATAAGTGTGCAGATAGTGTGGATTCTTACACTCAGTTTGTAAATATGTTTCCAAAATAATGTTACTTTAATTAGTCAAAAAAATATTTTAATGGAAATAAATTATGAATTAATTCATACTATATACGTATAATGCTTCAAAAAAATGATATTTTTTGAGGGGGTTTCATGGAGAACATGTATATGGTTAGTGGAAAACCCCAATCATTAATACATTGATTTAATTGGGTTCTTAAAATCACTCGATGAGAAAATATTAGTGTACCGAGTAGTAATATGAAGATACCAATAATTTGATGACTTTATTGTTTAAATTTGGGAAACAAACAATATTATTGTTCTATTGTAGGGATATTAATCTAAAGTAAAAATTGAAAAAATATTTAAGATGAATTTTTACATTTTATTATTATTTTAAATGATATTGTTCCTTCTTTGATGATTTTGGGTATAATGATATATATTTTGAATCAAATATTTAAAAAATGGTAATAAGTTAATCTTAGAATAATGGTAAATTATACTTTCAATTTTTATGAAATAAAACTAAAAGATCAAAATATATTCTTATTATTTTAAGATATATAATATTTTCTAATTCTATTTTAAAATAATGTTCATCCACTGCAAATATTGGCCGGACACAAAACATGGATGGATAGAGGGGTGTTTGAGAACCTAATGTGGGTGACACCAGTTTGAGAGAAATAGAAAAGTTTGGTTAATGAATTTTGGATAGAGCTTGAATGTCACAAATGATAAAAAATGAATACATAATTTTTCAACTAAAATATAATTAAATTTATCATTCAATTTGGAATTAATGAGGGTTTCATGACCATTGGATATACAAGAGATATGATCAATGGTAATGGTATCAAGAGAAGAGATGTTCTATTTTTTGTAGGCCTCAATTATAATATTTATATTTCTAGTAAATTATGTGACTCATGGAATGTTTTATCATTCAACAAGATAGAATTCATAGTTTCAGAATGATATAGTTAAATTAATTTTTATGGAAGACATAAAAGATGGAATATTAAAATTTTTAGTGAAGGAATAAGTGTATGATTTAAAAAGAATATGATAAAAAACAATAGAGAAAATTTCTTGGATATTTAATAAAACAAACCATTGAAAAGTGGTGAATTTTAATGGAAATCTAGAAATCTAAAAGAATTCATATGATCACACTAAGATAAGTGATTCTTTTTAAAAGTGAAAAATGATTAGTGGAACTCATCAATAATACATGAGATCGAGAATGTCAATGTGTACATGAAAATTAAACATAAATACATGGATGAAAATATATATTATGTCTTGTTTGTTAATTATTTCAGTGTATTTTTCTATCTTATGAAAATAGCTCAAAAATAAAATTATTTTATATGAATCACTTAATATAATTGTCTGTATAATAATAACATTTGTGTAAAAATTCAAAATCATCTCACATAAAATAGAATGGAATATAAAAATACCAATTTTGAAAAACATATATGAAGTATGTGATTAAACATTAAAGGTTGTTGTGTTAAACTCCCTATAGGAATATAGATATTGAATAAAGTAGAAACATCATCAAATATACTGATAACAATATGATTAAAAAAATATTACCATAGAAATATTAATTTTTATAGTGTTAAAATATGTATAAAAATACAAAAAATCCCTATTATATCACCAAAATGAAAAAACTCCATATGAAATATAGAATGGGATGAAGCCAACTACTGAATACATCAGAGTGATTGGAAGTAAGTTCCTCATTCTAAATAAATAAAATAAAATAATATCTGATTCCCTTGGTGTAGATGGAATTTACAATATTTATATCTCAAGGAGTTGAGTATATCAAATATAAAAATAATAACCTTTACAATGTGATCAAATTTAAGGATATTGATGTACCTTATAAATGACTAAATAACAAAAAAATTAAATTGAATCTATATTTAAGTGAGCATATTTTGTCAGAAAATTATCTAGTTTTGAAGTTGAAAGAGTTTATGATCTCACTATTTATGGGGTAGTTCCAAGTTATATAGATAACTGTCATAAAAAATATAATAACAAAGAAAACATATATGCGATAATTGGTTCAAGGAAGGGATCAAGCATGGATGAAATAAATGAAAAAATGTTTGAGTTTTATCTTCCCATATAATTTCACATTTCATTTTTATATTTCCATCCTACTCATGCATCCATTCCAAGAAGTGATATCTTTGGTTTGATTTGCAGTGGGGGACTTATATCATTTGATCACGAAGAAGTTGTATAAGTATGTTTTAAAGGGTGAATTTATTTAATAATAACAATTAGTGATAGGTAATTAGCGTCAATTAGAAGAAATTAGATGAAATTATAGAAAATTAGTGGATATGAGAAGAAATTAGCGAAAATGGGAAGAAATTAAAAATAAATAGTGAAATGTATAAAAAATTATTGTAAATTAACAGAAAGTTTCCAAAATGAGTGAAGGTTAGATCAAATTAGTAAAATATAATGGTAATGAGATGATATTTGTGGAGATTACATGTAATTTTATTAATGGAGATTTGAATAAATTAGAAGATATTGGGGGGAATTAGCATTAATTATAAAAAATTAGGTGTATTTAGTAGAAATTAGTGAAAATTACTTGATATGAGTAGAGATTAAAATAAATAAGTGGAAATAAGAAGAAATTAGTGTAAATTAGAAAAAAATAGTTGTAAATAGTGTAAAATAGTGGAAAATAGTTCTAAATAGTGGTATATATTAGTAAATAGAATATATTAAAATAATTTTGTTGTAATTAGTGGTAATTAGGATAATTTAGTTTTAATTTGTACAAACGGTTATAATTAATCATAATTAACAACAAATAACCTCAAATAAATAGAAATAATAACAATTAGTAATAGATGGACAACCAATGGGAATGAGGGAATAATGGATTGGATTGGATGAAGGTGATAAAGAATTTAAATAATTATAGTGACCTTGAGTTCAAAGTGTTTTTCAGATAGGTAGTCATGGGTAAAAATTCTAGTGATGGTAGAAGAAATAGACTTGAGAGATTAAAATTTTTAGCTGAATGATTTTCCCTCTTTTGGATCGATCATTATTCTAGGAGAATATAATTTTTTACCTATAATCAAAATTTAAATCTAGGATTATATATAAAACATTATTTTCTCATGATTATATATTAAATTGAAAGGTGGAAATAATTCAGTAAGATTATAATTATTATCTCTCTCATTTAAACTTCTTCAATCACTCATATGTAAGACTATGAATGTCTCTTTACCAATCAGTCTGAACTGAGGGGTTCCACAATTCCTTCAATCTATTGTCACCTATATCCCATCGGTTCCCTAATTCTCTCAATGGAATCTTTTAGTGGTGGTGATTAAGGAGATGATGAAGTTAATGAATTCTAGTGCCCATTTGTATAGACAACTTGGATCAAAGACAATCATGGGTGAACCTATGAGATTAGAAACGTCTACCTCCCTCCCAGATGTTATGAGAGTTGTTGCACTAAAATTCTTTAAATCCATCACTCACTTCATCCCTCCACTCCATGCTTCTCTCATTCCCTTGGTCGACCTTTTATTTCTATTAATGGAAGTTAATGGTAATTATAATAATAAAAGATAATTATTTTTTTTGAAATTAGATATAATTGATAATATTAACATGTAAATTTTTACTTTATTTTTTATGGATATTCTAATCCATGTATAATACTAATCATAATAAAGATTTTTTTTATGTTTTTGTAAAATATGGAATAAGGATGTAGACATCATCCTTTATTACTAGACCATGATTAGATAAATCGTTGTTGGAATCAAAATGGTTTTGGTATAAATTATTTATATATTGTGTGTGTTGATGCTTTTTTATTATTCACATCATCTAATGTTTTTTATAAGTTACAATTTAAATTCCATGTATAAAATTCAATTTGAGGAGATTTGAAATATTCAATAGAGTTTGGATTCATGTATTGTGTTTTGATTTTTAGAGAGATTATTTTTTTATAGTATCAACATGGTAAAAATATTACCATTATATATATAAATAATTTGGTTCTATATCCAATACTGTTTGAATATTCTATAAATGAGGTCACTGGACCATACTTTCAACAAATAGATATTGAGAATGTTATTGATTTAATTCATGAGTTAAATGATTTTTTGCATCACTCAAAGGATGGCGTTTCGGGATGTGGGTTAATCCTCTCTCAACGATGATTTCTAGGGTTGTAGTACGGTCATGGAGATCTGGAAATTTCTCGGATTTGACATCCTCCTCCCTCCTGGTGGTGCTGTGTCGGCTATTCCCTTAGCTTCGTCTGCTCATTCCCCACAGGCGGTCGAAGAAATTCGAAGCGCTTTGGTTGTCGTGGAACCGATAATATGCTTTCGATCGGATCCAAATTCGCTCACCAGATCTGAAGATGTGTTAATGAGATCTACTGCTTTTCATGGAGAATCTCGGAGGAGCAATGTAGAAGTGCCTGAGAAGGTTTCGTCGCTGCCGGAAACTCGAGCGGATTTTGTTGAATCGCAGATTCATGCTGTTTGGACTGAGGTAGCAATGGATGGGAATCCTGCGGATGCTACGATGCTGAAATATCATACTGATCCTGCACTGTCTCGAGGTGATGATGTTGTTGGGTCTAAATCTTTTGTCGATGTGATGAAATCAATTTCAAGGACAAAGCTGGATGGATCTCATTCCTTGGATCTGCTCAAGGACTCTTCTCCTGGTAAAATTATTCTCAAGGGTTCATTGTCTCACATTGAAGCCAATCCTGCAGCATTTTCTAAGAGAATTGCGATTGGGAAAAATTCTTTGATTGCAAGCATTGTTTTTCCTAATGGTGCACAACCTTGGAAGCTTGATGATTTGTTTGCACGAACATCGCTTTTGTGGGGTTTCTCTAATTGGAAATGTGTCTCTCTTGGTCGAGGGTTTCCCCCCAACTTATTTCCTTCTAATGATTTGAAGCTTCGAGCATGGAGTATTGGGACCCTATTCTTGAAGACTAGATGGATTCACTTACACAAATGGTCTCTGAATTTCAATGTCTTGCATGCAAGGAATGCATTCTCTCAGATCTGGATTCATCTTCATGGACTCAATTGGGTCCTTTGGCATCCAAAAATTCTTCATGATATTGGCACGATAATTGGGACTCCTATTCGTCTTGACAAGGAAACTAAGGATGTTCGATATGGTCACTTTTCCAGGATGTTGGTGTAGGTTGATCTCAAATCTACTCTGATTGAAAAGGTAACTCTATCCACTCTTTCTGATAACATAAAAATTGATGTTGAGTATGAAAAAAATCCTCTTTTCTGCAATAAATGTATGGCTGTCAGGCACTCTTTAGAGCTATGTCGAAAGAATGTTTCATGTGAGGAATGTGGGATGAGGGGTCATTCAGAAAATATTTGTCGAAGGAAGTCAATGATAAAAGATTCAGGATTGTCAAATCCCAGCGTTCCTCTTAAAGCGACACCCTCCACTATGGATGATGTGCATGGAAAACGACCACTGGTGGATGTGTCTCCGGAGAGGGCTCATAGTGGCCCCTCTAATGCTCGGGTTGACTTAGCTAAAGTGGTTAATTCATTTGCGGACATCCCTACATGGTCTTCGGGATTGATGACCCTTGACCCCCCTTAGGTTGACGTCTCTAATCAGCGACAACCTGTTCGTTGTCATCAGGAAATTCAGAAGCTCCTTCAATCATCTGAATTATCTGGGAAATGGTGGAACATTTCTAAGGATGAAAGAGGGAATATTGGTACCCCTTCTAGGGCATTGGGAAGTGCTTGGCATGCCTCTTACAAGGATCAAATCTTAAGTGCCACGACAAAGGTGACTAATAGTGACGGTTTCACCCTTGTTCTCTCAAAGAGGAGACCACGAAAGGATTATTCTAATATTCCTAGGACTGTGTCGACCAGGTCGACTTCTAAGGCGTCAAGGAAGGTGGATGCAGATATACATAAAATTTTCAATCAGGAAAAGGCTCAATCTGAGTGGGAGACTACAGGTGACTCTGATTATGGAAATGATATGTCTTAATTTGATATATAGAACTGTTTCTTGGTGGATGAGGGCACTTATGCTTATTTGACCCCATCCTCCATTCTCTTGTTTCTTTTCTTTCTTAATAAATGGTGGCTTGTTGGGTAATTCATGAGTTAAACCATGTTAATTTTATGAGTTGTTAATGTATAATGGAGATGTATTTATATGATAGTTTTGAGATAATAAAATGTGACTTTGTTACAAAATTTATGGTTATTAAATAAGATAATGGAAATTTATATATCTATTTTGATAAGATGTTATCATTGGATAAATCATTATCACCTAATAGAAATGTGTTTCCATAAAATTTGTATGTGTTAAAGAGGATGGTTCATAATTTGGACCTCAGTAATCATAAGATTCATGATTGTTAAAATGAAATAATCTTATATTGTAGTGAAAATTAGTTATTAATTAGTTGTCCTACATATTGATTATTGAGTTACAAAGAGGCTCAACAAGGGAAGTCTAGATTGGTTATAGTTAAAAAATTAAGTCATTTACCCATTATATAAGTTTTTTAGAATTTATTTATGTATTAGAATATATCATCATTGATGTCATGGAAAAAATAAAATATTTTTGCTGATAAAATATTATGTCATGCTTTGGTTGTGATTCCTAGATTCATTTTCCCATGTATATACATATGTTTTTCCCTAATCCCATTACATTATATTGGGTATTTCTGCTAATTATTTCTATCAATTTGGTTATTATGCTTTTAAATATCAAAGTTGGCCATATTTTTTACCCCTTATAACTTACCTCATTAAATGATGATGAATGAACACTATATCTTTTTAGAATTATAAATTCTATGAAATAAAAAAAGATATTTAAGGTAATTTGAATCCAATTCTTGAGAAATTAAATTAATTATGTCGTAATGGTGTCGGTACTTATAATGTTGTGGGGAGAATAATTTCATAATGAAAGTTACATTAATGTAGACTAATTAAAGACTTTAAAAAAAATGAACTGTTATATGGGTGTAGTAAAATGGTCCAAAATCATGTCCCTATAGTATGAGTAGCACAAAAATGTTTATTCTCATAAGTAGGATAAAATATTATTTTTTACTATCATTGTAGATTTCATCATGTTGATCAACCTTTACAAAGGAATAAAAATATGTTTGGAGAAGGTAATATTGAAGGATATGGAGATCCAGAAATTATCTTAGGTATTGATTTATATTCTTGTATCTCTTCATTAACTCCCATTATCTTTTTACTTACTATAAAAAATAAAAAATAGATGTCTTTTGGAAAGGTCACAATTGGATTAAGAAAAGTAATTTTGGGGATCTCGTATATTGATGTAATTGGTTTTTTTGTCACATGTTTCATGTCAGGCATATTGGGAAGAACTATTTTGATAAAATATTTTTATATGGGTTTGGACACACATGGTAAGACCAAATATAATTTAAATTCATGATTATATATTTGAAAAGGTTTTAGGAGACATAAATTAGAGTTTCTTCAAAATAATAATTCATATAAGTTTATGATACCAAAAGTGACTTATAAAACTTCCAATGAAAATAGTATTTTTCAATGGATTTTGTATTTGAGGACACCATATTATTTTGTTTCAATTTAGATAGATGTTTTAAAATTAATCATAATACCATATTAATGTTTTATGATTTCCATGTTATTATTGAAATAATTATACTGATTGGATTCAGTAGATTGTTTAATTTTTTAGATTTGGGTGAACTAAATTTTTTAGGAAGAATGTTTTCTATGGAAAAATATATAATGTGATTTGTATTATAGAATTGGATATTGTTTTAATTTTATATAAATTGGAAAAAAATTCCACCAAATTCCACTGATTCAGTGGAATATTTTGTTTTACATTTTATTCATGAAGAAAACTGTAGAGAATAAGTATAGTTTCTATGGGTCCATATGAAATATGATTATAGAAATTGAAAGAAAATTTTCTGTAGAAAAGAATCAATTGAATAGTCAATTGTAGAAGCATCTTTATAACAGACCATTTTTTTTTTTTTCTCCCCTTATTTCCAACATAAATATACTTGAAACATTACTTAATGGACTGTAATGAGTGAAATGTTTTCAATTAAATGGGAATTAAATTATCAGTTTTAATCATTTTGATTCTTGATTTGATAGAGTTAATGAATGATGGAATTTGGATGAAGAGCATCAAATAAATCGTACAAATGTTTTGATAAAATTGGAATAGATGACATGATTTATACTGTGACTGATACAATCAGCTATTTATTAATTATTTTAAATTTAATATATTATTATTTTATTTTTATATTATATGATGATAATATCATGAAATAGTTTCCAAAAATTACACTTTATTCCCTTGAATAATGTTTAAAACAAAATTTTTCATTCTCATTTCAATGAATGATAATGAAAATTATTTTTATTTTCCCAAACAAAAATAATTTATTAATTTTTTTCAATTGTTTTGAATTTTTTTAAATATAAAAACAAGAATATAAAATTGATAATCGATTGTGGGTAATGAATAACCCACTATCTAAAATAGTTAAGTCTTATAATTCATAGGTGGAGAATAATTTTTTATTTCATACATGTGAATATGGTGAATAAAAAAACAATGAATCCTAGTGTTCTATTGAGAGTGTATCATCATATATAAAGTAAATATTACATTTATGGGATGGAGGATGAAATAATTGAATGAGGTTACATGAGATCAAATTATGAATCTATTTTTAAATTTCATTGGATTGATTCTCATAGTGGCTTCAATTTTTATCTATGCTGAATCATCGACATTAAATATCGAATTATATTTTCTATAAATGAAAAATATCTATTATCATATCAAGAATATTAAAATTCTTATGAAACTTATTCTACTACATGACAATAGATTATTTATTGGTGGATCATAATAAATATTTAATCCTACGAAAATGTAAAGAACAAGACCCTATATTCCCAAAGTACAATCCTTAAATTATTACATTGACGTATATACATAGAATAAAATATTGAAGGGAAAAATATTTTAGTTGTATGGAATCTATATATATATAGGATACAAATTTTACATTGGGAGTATAAAATAAACCTAAAAATGATAAAAGAAAATTCTAAACTCATTGAAAAATCAATCCAAAAATGCATATTCATATCATGTGGAGAGGAATCAAAATAAGAGTGATCAAAAAGTATTATTATGTATTTAGTTTAGTGGAATATATAAAAAACCTAACAAATAATCATCACGGAAAGATAAATGACCGAAACAGATGCCTATTAATCAATATCTAGAGAATAATATGGAAAGAATAAAAGATGATAAAATAATTCTATATAAATAAAAACATGATCTTGAAACATGATCATGAATATTCTAGCTAATAATATAATCCCATGTAATAAAAAAATAATGGAATTCATAATGTTGGATAAATGAAATATCATGCTCTATCTGAATTATAGTTACCGTTAAGATCAATCCTTAAGACATTTTAGGCTGTGGATAGAAACCCATCTATTTTGGCCAGTTGATTCATCTCATAAGAGTACCAAAACATTAAAGGGATTACATTAACTAGTCCCCAACCCATATAATGAATGTAGAAATCTTTCCTTATATATAAAATAATCAATTTAATGAAAAAATAATGTGCCTTATCAAGTATATGTCTTGAGTAATGGATATAGATTTTTCAATAGTTCCCCAATAAATCATATGAATATTAAAGTAAACACCATATGTTATAATTTAATATGTTTTATGAAATAATCATATCTATAATATAATAATATGGAGATAAAAAAATAATTTCCAACTAAATAATATTACAATAAAGTGATGGGTTTAAGTTAATGTTATCAAAAAATAATAGAATTAATATTGTATGAAAAATTTTACCACATGGTAGTTGTCAAGAAAAATCCACTTGTATAACATAATTCACAATAAAAAATAAAATAAAATGAATTATTAAGGTATCAATATATTATATATCAAAGGGGATGTATATGAACCACATAAAATTGAATTGATGCACCAAATTGAATAAGTCTCAATAGAATGTACATTTAGTTAAAATACCTTACTCGACATTTCCTTTTGGTTGAAGGATTTTTTTAACACAATTATAATGTTATTTTGAATGTTATTAACTGATAAAAAATCCATATTATTTTTCATAAGATCATATACGGTCCTTTTATAAAAACCTGTTACTCGTTTGTTAATAATCATTCATTATTTTCATTGTTTCGAGTTTTAATTGCATTATTTTCTAGAGTATGTTTTGAATTTTCATTTTTATATATTACATAATTCATGATTTAATCATATAAAGTGTGTAAAACATGAGTTAAATATCATATATTTTTAGTATATTTGGATTTATGTTAATCAATATTGTTTTGATAGGAAATTAAATACAATGTTAATAGAGATGGTAGATTATATGTACGGATGAACGTTGTAGATACCCAAAGCATGAAGTACATGAAAATTAAATTAATTTTGTGTAAAAATTTATACATGACAAAAAAAAGATGCCTAAAGACCATATTAGTTCAGTGTCTTTGGAAACTCAAAACATAATCTTCTAATCATGGTGAATGATCTTCAACATCTCCCATAAATATATTACCCTTTTTTTGATACCTAAATCCTTTCTTTATATCCTGGGGAAAAGAAAACATAAAAAGTGTGAGCTCAAATGCTCAGTAAGGGTAAACATGGAGAACATAAAACAATCTATAAACATTTGAATGTAAAAACATGAACATAAAACATCAAAATCATGAGTAATGACATAAATCCTAGCAGAACATAAGTCATAGATCTCAAAGGATCATTAATCATGATAAAATAACATGGTAATAAAACATTTAATTATAGAAAACCATTAATAAATTTATATGATTTCCATAGTAGCGACGACATTGGTGCCAAGACCATCATAGTGGACAAAGTCCATTACTGAACCAGGTTTACCAGCCGTTCCAGCCCTGTATTTTTGAACTAGATTTTACTTGTCATTCCAGCTATGTATATCTCATGAGATATGAATCATTAACCAATTAATTGGAGGGAGATATAGGTCCCACACATCTCATAATGAAATCATTATTACGTGTACCACAAAATAAACATAAATCATTCATCATAACCCAAAGAATAAAATGGGTTTCATAAACGTCATCCCATCATAACATATTACATATAAAACAAATGGATATCATTTCATCATAAAAAAAATCAAACCATGTAAATAATAGAGACATTATACTTGAAACATAATCATACTAAATAATATTATATTAGATAGAAAATAGTTTTTATAAAACACTTGAAATGAATTAATGAGGAAAATATCCTTTCTTCTTCAAAATCATTTCTTTTCACAAAATTACATGTAATTATTCAAAGAAAAGGTTTTTGTTTAAAATAATCATTAAATAATGTAGAGTAATATTCTTGGAAAGAAGGCATCATGAAACCGTAAAAATCCATTCACACCATATAAGTAAAAAACATTCTCCTCGTACTTTTTCCGGAAAAGTCAAAAAGTACCTCGTATGGTAAACAAAAGAAAGATTCATTCCATACCTTGTGGTAAAAGTAAAAAAAGGGTAAAAATGACTTTAAAAATACATGGAAGAATAGTTAAAATTTTATGAAAACATTTTGAGAAAACATGGACATGGATGATAAACATAACACCAGTAAATACTTATGAATAAAGAATATCGAATAAGAATGAGATTAGAATAATTATCCCTTACCTTATGTACAATTTATTATGTATGTGTCTGAGGATTCTATATAGTGGGATTAAAAATGTTATTAATTTGTAGCAGAACCATAATAATATTTATGATATCATATATGATTCACTTATGACTTTATATTACCTATTCATTTGTAAATCCCATGGTAAAGCAGTGTTTTGGGTAAAATCATTTCATTTATCATACTTGTTTTGACTTTTAATTATTCATATGATTACTTAGATCATGATTACATACATCCATAATGTAAAAAATTATTTATATATAATATATATTCAGAATATAAATATAGAAAATAGTTTGATAAATGGAATGAAATATACCGTTCATGGAGATGGTAGGACGTACGTATGCATGAAAATTGTTTTCGTTTCCTTATAAAATTGAATGTAAGTAAGTAAATAACATATACATAAATCCAATATAAGTATTATGTCATATATTTCAAGATTATTTATTATATATAATTTATAGTTATTGTGGAATGGTTATCATGGAGAATGAATCTCATTGCGTTATGGAGACGGTAATCCGTACATACGCACGAGCGATGATATCATTCCCATAATTATTAAATGGAAATGTAGTGGATGATATAATATCTAATAATTATTATCATCTAAAAATAATCATATATAGTTATTATTTTCACCATTATATCCATCCATGTAAGGTGGTGGTGGAAATACAGATTACACCATGGCGTGGTGATGGTAAGCCGTACGTACGCACGCGCAGTGATTTCATTTTTCATTGGATGGATAGAAGGTATAATAGGGTAGTTTCATATTTATAATAATATATAAGTATATTAGTGATACTGATTTTATTACTTTATAATTAAAAAACTAATGAACAATAAGTAGAAGAAGATAGAAACTTGAAAGAATCGGTAGAAGAGATTAACTCTTACTCGATGCGCCAATTTTAAACTTCCTATTTGGGCACTACCATTGGACTTTTGATAAGACCATAACCTCTATAATATGACTAGAGAGATTTGGAAAAGGAATTGGCAGTGTTTGTATGAGCATTAAGGCTTAAAATGGTGTGAATAGAAGAGGGAGGATGTGCCCTTTTATAAGAAATGAGAGGGGCACTTGTGGAAATCTCCAAAATATTAATTTATAATAAACTCAAACCCTAACAAAAAACATCCAAAATGACCCCAATTGTAATATTAGATGATATAGGGTTGTAATAACATCATCCAATAATATTTATAAATGTTGGTAATCTATTTTAAACCTTATGAATTTGATTTATCCTTATTTAATCTATTTAATTTTATTCGTGGTAATAATATTATAAATTTTAAAATGTTATAAATACTAACTTATGTATTGTAAATTATCCATAATTTTATAATTAATGACATTTCATACTATATAAATTTAAATTTATAATTTTTAAATATATTTATGTTTTTTAAACAATTTAATAATATGTTATTTTTATAAAATATCAATACTGTCAATTTTGACACTATTCATTTATTTGAATTTAAGGAAAATCCTCACAGAAAATATATTTGAACAAAAATATTTAATAAATTCCTAACATGTCATATTAATCAATAAAATTCATGTAGTTTATTAATTAGTTCATATAATATTTATTTTAATATTTTTAATCCCATTTATTTGATATTTCTCTTATTAAAATAATTACTACATAATTTTTTGTATAATTATTTAATATAATTATTTGTAGCATAAAAATTTAAAATAAAATACTAAGATGAAGATAAATATAATAGCTTTCATAATAATACTTTTATTCTTATTTATATTCTAATACAACCAAATTTTAAAATGTTATCTTTATTAAAGTATGAAGGTGACAACTTTAACAAAATTTAAAATAAAATAATATAAATTTCATAATATTTTTTATAAGACTCCAAATGGTCCAAAAGTAGAAACTTTTATGGAAAGGTTATATATATACTCGACCAATAAGATTTTTTATTTTTTCTATTCCTTTTTATGGGTATTAGTTTTTTAATAAAACTCTATTATTTATTTTTCACTAAATAAATAATTTCTGCATCATTAATGTATAAGCTATTAAAGTAATTATATATTTCTTAAAAATCACAAATAAATTACCTTAATGAATAACAAATTTTTATCTCTAAAATGAGTATTTATAATTGAATTTATATTATGTATAACCTTATCTTATAAATACATTAATTATTAAAGTTTGAGTGAGACATATTTCAATTTCTTTAAATAAAATAAATTAATGGTCTTATTCCAAGTGGGTTCCAAAATATACCATTTATACCAAAGTATATTTTAGTATGAGATATAATCATCCAATTATATTAATACAAGTTTTAGGGTAATTTAATAATATTATTTTTACCCTTAATTCCCCGATTTACCTTTAACTGTTGTAAATAAAATTTACTGTAGTAACTATTCATAATGCCTAAAAATAAAAAGTAACCGGTTAACATAATTTGGACCTACTGATCCCAAATATGGAATCAATTTTTCTATATTCAAAACACAGAAGTTGCAGTATTTAATTTAAAATTAATCATGCTATTGAGAAAATGAGTTTTAAAAGTTAAAACATTGCAAAATATTGAAATGCTTTTACCTATGAATTCAATGTAAAATTAATGATAATGACATAAGTAATATTAAATGGTAAAAATATATTCTATTTATACTCTAAAACCATTCAATATTATAATTTAACCATATAAATTATATTGATGAAAAAAGTTGTTTTTAATTAAAATTTGCCGTATTTTTATTATTCATCAAAATATGAAAGTTAATAGAAAAATATTAAAAAATTATCCAAAGATAATTTTTATAACTTAATTGAAATTAATAAGTATATTTTTTCCAAATTGAACTTATAAACGTGTCAAAAACTAGATTTAAAGTGGGTGCGCCCTCAAAAGGTGGCAAAACTGCATTTTTTGAAAAATACTTATTTTACCTGAAAAATTTATTTTGTTCTCATACGATGTTCTAGAATATGTGTAAGATGAATGATATTGTTATAAAATTAAAAATGTTGTTAATAATATTCATAACGGCTAGTTCATAACAAATTTATAACAATATATCTTTGTTTAGTGAAACTTGGTATTGCGTACAACACACGCTATTGAGGAAGGTCACTCTTGCATGCAACATAAGCCAAGAATAGTGTTTTCATGTACTAAAATCTAATACAGTGTTGTGTATAGAAAAATATAATCTTGGTGTAGCATACACAAAAATACATCAATGAAATTAAAAATAATATTTCTCATAAAATTTCAGGGTGTTACATTTAACCCCCCTTAAAATGAATTTCGCCCTCGAAATTCGATAGGGTTATAAATCGTTTACTACTTGAGTGTTTCTTTAATAGAAACCCACATCGTAAAAAGTAATACTAAAACTTAATTTTTAAAGGGATAGATAGAAACACAACGGTCACCCAAAGTAACTCAACACTGGGTTTCCATATAGGTGAATTTAAGGGAAAATATGGATATGGAAGAGAAATCTAACCATCATGTTCTGATAAAGAGTGGTAGTGAACATGGATATGAAAAAGCCAAAAATAACAAAGCCATAAATTTGTGATGATCTAATATTCCATCTGATTCATCTAATATGAGGGTGTAAGGACCACATTTTTGGTTTTCAAGATCATTTCCCTACAGTTGGTGATTTTTTTTGCATAAGGATAAATACTTACTTGATTTCAGTGTAATATCATTGACGATCATTCTATGAATAATTTACACTACATCTATTATTTAAAAAAATGAAGTTGAATTTTTCATTCTTGAAGTATTAGCAGATCATGCGATAGAATGATAGGTCATTCCATCTGTCTCTATCACAAAAAAGGTTAGCATAAGATATTAATTATACATAAATCCATCTATGGTGAGGTTAATTTTATATGGTTCCAAAAATGGATTTATAATTCATATATAATACCACTTAATAAAATCAAAATAATTTCCACAAACCAAGGACTTCCTGTAATCCAGTGGTTGGCGATAAAGTCCTATCACACTTCGGTTGTGGGTTCGATTCCCATAGCCTTGTCCGACGTGACAGGTTGTTGGCCGTTATGTAGGTTATCCTTTTTTTTTTAAAACTGAAATATTATAACATTCTAGAAAAAAGTTTTAGCCTTAAGCAATAATATTTTATGTCCAACTTAATCCATTCCAACCTTTAGGCTTATTGAAAATACTTTTGTCCAATCTCATAGTATAAAGAAAAATATTACTAGAGAGGTCATCTACCAAGCATGTGAATACCATCATTTATCCCTGTATATAATAAGATATATCTTGTTGGTCACATTCCAAACATTTGAATTACTTAATCATGTATTCTCTTGAAACATGAATTACCATATATCCTTAGAGAAAACATGAATGCTGTCAAAAATTAACACTTTCCACATACCAAAATTTCAAAATTTCTATATACTCAAACCATGATATCACTTTGTCCTCATATCAGTCATGAGCTCATTAATACTATCAAACATATTATTTTTTCCTTATCCCTTAATTATGTGCATATCATCTTATTTACAAAAACATTTCAATCACTTTTCATAGTTATCGGTACCATACAATTATTGAAAACCAATACATAGATATTCCAATATTCCATAATAATATAAATGAGATTCCACAACACTATTTTGGAATCCCATTACATATACACTTAATCATTCCACCACTTCATTGTCATATTAAAAATCACCAATAGTGATCGCATGTAACTTTCTTTTTCCTTTTCCTTAAAAGGTTGTTGATATCGATCATCACTAACCCTTGTATTAGGTAATTGGTTAGCATAATGCCCCATTTCATTGCACTTGTAGAATTGAAGTGTTGGTGTTGAGTTCTCTATAGTATTTCCTCTATTCACATCATTAGCTACCTTTTTCCCATTACTTCGGCCCTCAGCTGCTCAGTGACCTTCTTGTCCACACTTAAAACATTTCTATTCCCTTTAAGACAATCTCCATCGTGATTCTTTCCATACATTGAGCATAATGAAACATTTGTATTCTATTCACCATAGTTTTGAGATTTTTCCTTGAACTCCATCATTCGTTTCTTCTCAAAACCATGAGATGGATATGTAACACCAACTTCCAGTTCGACCTTGATAGAACAATGCACAATCTCTTCATAGCTACTGAAGTCTCTTATAGCTAATGCCTTTCAAATACTTGGTTTTAAGCCACTGAAGAATTGATCAACTTTTATTTCAGGTTGGATGATAAATCCAGATGCATAACTTAGCAGTCTTGTAAAATTCGCTTCGTATATACCAATAGATTCATCATCCTTTTTCTTAAGCTCAAGGAACTCCTTTTCCATATTCGTTTGAAGAATATGAGGAAAGTACTTATTGAAAAATATTTTCTTGAACTCATCCCATTCCATGGAATCAATTTCATCTTGGGGCCTTGTATTCTTAATTAGAGTCCACCACTGGTATGCTTCACCTTCTAAACGGAAAATATCTAGAATGAATTTTTCATGTTTCGAACAGTGAAGATTGGAAAAAAACTATTCAATGGTACTAATCCATTGTTCAGAAATAGGTGGATCAGATGACCAACTGAAAGAAGGTGGATGTTGCCTCATGAAGGACTCAATAGAATATTGTTCCCTTCTCTACTCATTTGGAAGTTTATAATGATTCATAGCTTGTGTATGTACAGAAATAATATTTTGAAATCCATTTCCCATAACATTTAGTTATTCAGCAGGAAAATAATTGCATTGCCCAGTGCATTGATCATTAACACGGTTCTTTCGGGTTCTATCCATTATCTAAAACCCAAAAAGAATAGCATGAGAGGAAAAATCATACTAGGAAAACAACATAATCTAGGGGATTACTTTCAATCTCTAACATCTCAGGTTTAATACTAGGTTATTCGTGATCGTTATCATAATTCTAGGACGGTAACCTATACTTATACTTAAAATTAAGGACATCCCTAGACATACCTTAGAAATATCTATAGTGATTTCACTAAAGTTTTCACATCCTAGTTTCCAAAGGTCAACTAAAATTTTCTCTGATACAAACTGTAGAGACCCAAAGCTTGACGTATATGGATATTAAATTAATTTTGTGGAATACATAATACATGAAAAAAACAGATGCCCAAAGACCGTACTAGTTTAGTGTATTTGGAAAATTGGAACATAATCTTCTAATCATCGTGAAAGATCTTCAACATCTCCCATAAAGATCTTCCTTTTTTTTTCTTACCTAAAACTTTTATTTATATCCTGGGGAAAAGAAAACATAAAAAGGGTTAGATCAAATGCTTAGTAAGGGTAAACATGGAGAACATAAAACAATCCATAAAAATTTGAATGTGAAAACATGAGCCTATAACATCAACATCATGAGTAATGACATAAATCTTGGAAGTACATAAGGCATAGATCACAAAGAAAAATTAATCATGATAAAATAACATGGTAATAAAACATGTAATTGTGTAAAACCATTAAGAAAATGATATTATTAGCATAATAGACAAAGCATTTCTTCCAAGACCATCATAGTAGACAAAGTCCATTTCTGAACCGGGTTTACCAGCTGTTCCAGCCCTGTATTACTGATCCGGATTTCACTTGTCGTTACAGCCATGTCAATCTCATGAGATATGAATCATTACCCAATGAATTTTAGGGAGATATAAGTCCCACCCATCTCATAATGAAATCATTCTTACATGTTCCACAAAATAAACCTACATCATTCATCATAACCCAAAGAATAAAATGGGTTTCATAAACATCATCCCATCATAACGTAATCTATATAAAAAAATGGATATCATTTCAACATAAGAAAAATAAGACCATGTAAATAATAGATACATTATACTTGAAACATAATCATACAAAATAATTTCATATTACATGGAAAATATTTTTGATAAAACACTTGAAATGAATTCTTGAGGAAAATATCCTTTCTTCTTCAAAATCATTTTCTTTTCAAAAAATGACGTGTAATTTTTAAAAGAAAAGGATTTTTTTTGAAAATAATCATGTAATAATGTAGAGGAAGGTTCATAAAAATAATGAGTTATTAAATCATAAAAATTTGTTCACGCCGTATAAGTTAAAAAAACATTATCCTCATACGTTTTCCAGAAAAGTCAAAAAGTACCCCGTATGGTAAACAAAAAAAGATTTCTTCCATACCATGTGGTAAAAGTAAAAAAGGGTAGAAATGAAGTTAAACATACATGGAAGAATAGTAAAACATTTTATGATTTTTTTAAGAAAACATGGACATGGATGATGAAAATAACCCATGTAAATACTTACAAATAAACAGTCTCGGATAAGAATGAGATTAAAATAATTATCCATTACCTTATGTCCAATTTATTTCGTATGTGCATGAGACTCCTATGTAGCAGGTTTAAAAATATTATAATCTTGTAACAGAACCATA
The DNA here is from genome assembly GCA_963277665.1 of Viscum album. Taxonomy (NCBI): domain Eukaryota; kingdom Viridiplantae; phylum Streptophyta; class Magnoliopsida; order Santalales; family Viscaceae; genus Viscum; species Viscum album. Next base: position 1,189,397,068 of record OY728158.1, on the reverse strand, counting down.
ATAATAATTATTATATCATATATGATTCATTTACAAATTTATATTACCCGTTCATTTGTATTCCATGTTTAAGGAGTGTTTTGGATAAAATCATTTCATTTATTGTACGTGTTTTGACTTATAATTATTCATATGATTACTTAGATCATGATTAAATACTTCCATAATGTAAAAAATTATTTATATATAATATAAATTCATAATATAAATATAAATAATAGCTTGATAAATGGAATGAAATACACCGTTCATGGAGACGGTTGGCCATACGTACGCATGAACACTGTTTTAGTTTACTTATTAAATTGAATGGATGTAAGTAAATAACATATATATAAATACAGTGTCATTATTATGTCATATATTTCATGATTATTTATTATATATACTTTATAATCATTCTGGAATGGTTAACATGGAGAATGAATCTCATTGCGTCGTAGAGATGGTAATCCGTACATACGCACAAGCGATGATATCATTCCCATAATTATTGAATGGAATTGGAGTGGATGATATATTATCTCATAATTAGTATCATGTTAAAATAATAATATATATTTATTATTTCCACCATTATACCCTTCCATGTAAGCTGGCGGTGGAAAAATGGATTACACCACGGCGTGGAGATAGTAAGCCGTAAGTACGCAGGCGTGGTGATTTTGTTTTTCATAGGCTGAATAGAAGGTGTAATATGGATGTTTAATATTTATAATAATATATAAATATATTATTAATACTTATGTTATTACTTTATAATTAAACAACTAAAGAAGAGAAAGTAGAAGAAGAAAGAAACGTGAAAGAATCGGTAGAAGATATTACCTCTTCCTCGACGTGCCTCTTTTAAACTTCCTCTTAGGGCACTAGAGTTGGTCTTTTGAGAAGACCAGGACCTCTATAATATAACTATAGATCTTGGGAAAAGAAATTGGTAGGGGTTGGCTGAGATTTAATTCTTAAAATGAAGTGAAGATAAGAGGGAGGATGTGCCCTTTAATAAGAGAGGAGAGGGGTAGTTTTGGAAACCTCCAAAATATTAATTTATAATAAACTCAAAACCCAACCAAAAACCTAAAAAATGACTCCAATTATAAGATTAGATTATATAGGGTTGTAATATAATCCTATAATAATATTTATACATGTTGGGAATTTATTCTAAACCTTATCAATTTGATTTATTTTTATTTAATCTATTTAATTTTATTTGTGGTAATAATATTCTAAATTTGAAATTTTTATAAATACTGACTTATGTATTATGAAATTTCCATAATTAGATAATTTATGACATTTTTGACTATATAAATTTAAATTTATAATTTATAATTTTTTTTTAATTTTTAAACAATTCAATAATATGTTATTTTTATAAAATATCAATAGTGTTAATTTTGATAGTATTCATTTATTTGAATTTAAATAAAACCCAAAAATCGGATATATTTGAACAAAAATATTTAATAAATTCCTAAAAGGTCATATTAATCTATAAAATTCGTGTATCTCATTAATTAGTTCATATAATATTTATTTTAATATTCTTAAAACCATTTATTTGATATTTCTCTTAATAAAATAATTACTACAAAATTATTGTATAATTATTTAATATACATATTTTTGGAATAAAAATTAAAAATAAAATAATAATATGAATATAAATCTACTATATTTTATAATAATACTTTTAGTTGAATTTATCTTCTAAAACAACCATCTTTTAAAATGTTATCTTTATTAAAATATGAATGTGACAACTTTTACATCATTTAAAATAAAATAATATAAATGTCATAATCTATATTATAAGGCTCCAAATAGCCCACAAGTCGACCCTTAGATGCTTAAGGTATATATATACTTGACCAATAACGTTTGGTCATGTTTTTGGTTCTTTTGATGGGTATTATTGTTTTAATAAAACTATATTATTGATTTTTCACATAATAAATAATTTCTGCATAATTAATGTATTACCTATTAAGGTAATTATATATTTTATAAAAAAAAATAAATTACCATGATGAAGAAAAACATTATTCATTTTAAATGAGTATTTATAATCGAATTTATATTCTGTATAACCTTATATTAAAAACACATTAATTATTAAAGTTTGAGTGAGACATATTTCACTTTTTTAAATAAAATGAATTAATGGTATTAATCACATCCAAGTGGGTTATAAAAGTTTATATTTAGACCCAATTATATTTTAGGACAAATATAATCATCCAATTATATTAATATAGGTGTTAGGGTAATTTAATAATATTATTTTTACCCTTAATTACCTGATTTACCTTTAACTGTTATAAATAAAATTTACCGTAGTTAGAATTCATAATTTCTAAAAATAAAAAGTAAACTCTTAACATAATTTGGACCTAATGATTCCAAATATGTAATCCATTTTTCCAAATTCAAAACATAGAATTTGTAGTATTTAATTTAAAATTAATCCCGCTATTGAGAAAATGGGTTTTAAATGTTAAAACTTTTCAAAAGATTGAAATATTTTTACCTATAAATTCAATGTAAAATTAATGATAATTAAATAAATAATATATAAGGTAAATATATATTCTATTTATACTCTAAAACCATTCAATATTATAATTTAACCATATAAATTATCTTGATGAAAAAAATGTTTTCAATTATAATTTAGCGTATTTTTACTATTCATCAAAATATTAAAGATAAAAGAAAAATATTAAAAAATTATCCAAATATAATTTTTATATCCTTATTGAAATTAATAAGTTTATTTTGTCAAATTTAACTTATAAACGTGTCAAAAACTATATTTAAAGTGGGTGCGCCATCAAAAGGCAGCAAAACTAATTTTTTTAAAAAATACTTATCTTACCCGAAAAATTTATTTTGTTCTCATAACATGTTCTAGAGTATGTTTAAGATGAATGATATTGTTATAAATTTTAAAATTTAGTTAATACTATTCATAACGGCTAGTTCATAATAATTTTATTACAATATATCGCTGTTTAGTGAAACTCGATATTGCGTACAACACACACTGTTGAGGATGATCGCTCGCGAGTGCAAGACAAGCCAAGAATAGTGTTTGAGTATACTAAAAGCTAATACGGTGTTGCATATAGAGAAATATAATATTTTTGTAGCATACAACCCAAGGCATCAAAGAAATTAAAAAGAATATTTCTCATAAAATCTAGAGGTGTTACAAACGTTGTTTCCATTTTCATGTCACATTTAAAGGAATAAAATGAAATGATATATATATATATATATTATCATTTTAGTATCATTTTTATTCATATATATCTCATATGTTTCATAAATCCTTACTTAATACATTCCAGGTAATGTGTGAACTAATCACATCACTTCGTGGGGCGGTAGTCCACTGTACAGATGAGCAACATTATCGTATTCCCAAAAAAAGGAAAGAATTATGAATTTTTTGATATAATAATTCAAAATCATAATAAAATAATAAATTATATATATATCATATATAATCCACAAATAAATCATTATTTCTATCCTTAAATAGCAGTAATGGTAAATTGAAGGACATCAGTTCGTGAGAAGGTAGTCACCATACACACGAATGAGGATTATGTAACAAATTTTATAGTATTGTGTGATGTTATAGGTTGTAACATTAAAATAACAAAATCTATTTATGTAGAATATAATAAGGATATTATATAATAACATTATAATAGTAATTGATGGAGGTGGATAATGAATTAAATAAAAATTATTTTACCTGAATATTCTATTTTCATCAGGTAGCTTTCGTAGGGTTTCACTAAAACCTATACTAGTTTTCATTCTAAAAAAATAATGTCTTATATGATTGGTTTATGGAAGTAATTTTTAAATGTGTTGGCTCATCCAAAATTCTATAGTGGTGTGGATATTTAAGGGGATTGAGTGTCCTTTTAACGTTTGAGAGGAGTGACATTCTTGTACATACTCAAACATATCCACTATTGGGAGGTCTCCCTTAACGCATGTGGAATAAAACTGTATAAAAATGCATGGGAGGGTTTATGAATTAGAGAAAATCCTCCAAACCAAAAATATAAGTGAATTTTTATAATTTTTTTCTATAAATTCTATGATACCCTAATTTTATAATTTTTGGTTTTTATTATAGTAAATAATTTTCTCAACTAGGTATATTATTCATTAGGTCTAAAATAAAGTGATAATTATTAGATAATTTATACTCACTGATTGTAAATATTACATCTAACTTATAAAATTAAAATCTCGTGGGTGCTGAAGTTAATTTTATCAAAAGTGCAAGTTATGTGGAAGATACTATTTTATCCAAAATCGTGGTAACAATGTTTTTACTATTTAGTGGTAACTGTGGTCATTATAAAATAACTGGTTTAATTGTGGAAAATATTTAATATTTATTATCATTTATAAATCACTTGGCTGGAGATATGATTTTTTTGAATCATGTAATAAAAAAGTATTTATTATAATATAACATTAATGTCAATTTTGAAATTATTAATTTAACATGACTTTAAAAATGAAAATAAAACTATATGTAATATGAATATATTAATTTCAAACATTTTATAATGATATATTAATCTAAAATATTATTTTTATACAATAAATCATTCATTTTACGTAACTTTTTTATTTGTAGTATCATTAATTTCACATAATTATTAACTAAATAATTAATGTGTTTGGGTTTCTTATGAATTTTAAGAAACTAAATCATATATTAAAATTAATGATAAATTTTTATGATCACAAAAACTTATATATATTTAAATGTAATATGTATAATCTATCCAATGTGGGTTTTCCCTATCCCAAATCATTATAGATAATAAAATAAAGGAAGGTTCCTTTTTTGTCCTTTTCATTTCATAACAAATTATATAGGTAATATTCCTGGTAACATAACCCTGAAACTCATAAAAATATATCCATAAGTAATAGGGTTTAACATATAGACAATGAATGGGTGTTGGATAATTTTTGGGTCTTTGTTATACCTTATATTCTATGTTTAATCACTATGTATACTCATTTTTACCTAAATCACATAAAATATCTTAACAATTTTCACTAACCATTCTGATAAAGAATTAAGTTTACTTTATTAGGTAATAAAAATTATAATTCTTCCAAATATTTAATATCTATTTCAAAATTCATCGCAAATAAGTGGAAGAATATAATTTAAAATTAATCCCTTAACTGGGATTAGAAAGTATGTTTTGAAAGTGAAAATGTTCAAAATTTTGTAATGTTTTTATATCAGAATTCAAAATTAATGTGATCTTAATGAACTAAATTGGAATAATTTATATAAAATTTATCCAATTTTACTTTAAAACCAAACATATAATATAAATTAACACTTTATATTTTTTAAAATAAATGGATGTTTTCAATTAAATTTCAATATTTTTAACCATTCAAAAAAAAAAAATCATTTTAGAAAAAATCCCAATGAATCACCATAAAATATTTTTTTTGTATTTCAATCTAAAAACTGAATGTAATTTTTTCAATTTTTTTTATTAATTTAGTAAAATACATATTTAAATTATATTATCAAAGAACGATTAAACCGTATATTAGAAAAAATATTAATTCTTAGAATGCATATTGATTCAACTAAATGTTTGAAAATTTATTTTAGTAAATATATAACTAATAAATTATTTATATTTTATTTTAATAAATTATTTTCTGAAAGGGGTTTTGTTTGTATTTAGGTATTTCTATTTTAATTATTCATTCAATTCCATCAAAATATTTTCAATCATGATGATATAATAACTATAGTATCCTCAATATACTGGGATGTTATTATATTAATATATTTACCTTAAACAATCTCCACTTTTATCAAATAGGAAAAGAATTAATCATTCTTGCGTACATGTGAACTATCACCTCCATGAACCGATATAATTCATTTTCCATAACTATCTCCCAATACTAGTAATGATTATAGAATTAATGTTTATATGTGATATTCATGACATAATTATTATCAATATATAATTTTATATCAATTACATTCTTACTTTCCTTACACATATTAATAATAACGTCGTTCATGCATACATGTGAACTATCACCTCCACAAAGCGATGTGATTCATTTTAAATCACCACTTCACATGGATAATATATACAAGTATATTTTATTTATTAATATTATATAAAATATGTTATAATAATTATAAAGAGATAAAATAATAATTAACTTCATTATTTAATGAATAATGACAAACTGGAATGTTACTCAATATTATATACTTCCTACCATCTCTATGATTATAACATTTTTCATTTTTCATAGCCATACATAATTTTTTAGATTTAAAATTGAAATTAATGTTTAAAAGTGATTATTATGTCATTAATATTATTCTCGAGATAATAGACTAATGACCACTTTTGGCTATAGACATCATACCAAGCCATTTTGGACTCATGTACCAAATATCATTAAAAATTATGACATGAAATTAAATAATACAACTTCCTAACCCTGCTTACCATCGAACTGGTAGCTAGAACAGTGTGTCACAAGGAATCAAGAACACCTCTCCAACTGATAGAGGTTGTCCACTAGCAGTGAGGGTCTGAGGAGGTGATAGTTGGGAGACTATACCCTCTTATTAGAGTGCACATTGGTATTATCGGGGAATAAAACCTTTGAAATAGCGGAAGCAATATATAATCAGATAGAAGATAGAAGATAAATTAAAGGAAAATATATTCCAATTAATCAATGTGTCCAATTCCAGTTTATTCCATGCATGTATTTTATTGTGATACATAATCTGAAAGTTGTAAACAATACAACATGCTTTATAATAGAACTAAATAAATAAAAAGACAACCGAGCCCTATGGAGATCTGCATGAGCTTATTGATCTCCCAAATGGTCCTTTGATCTGAACTGTAGGTCAAAGCACAGAAAAACAAGCATGGTTCAAAGCCTTGTGTACATTAGAGGTCTACTATGTTACCCCAATACAATGACGAACCTATTAGGCTGTGAGATATAAATTTTAGTAGGCCATCACCATCAATGTATACCCCAATCCAGACAGTGTAATATTAATTTAATAATTTGGATGTCTGAAATAGTAAAAATAGAATTGAATAATTAAACAACACCGATCTAGGTTCTTAAGGGACACCTGACAACGATACATGCTTCAACCCATGGATGGTATGTCTGATCCAGTTATAACATATAAATATATAATATATATACATAGCATAGATATATGTAGGATCCTCCTATATGAACAAGGTGTGTACCGATTCCAAAAGGTCATATACCTGGGATGCTACTACTGACTGGATCAGAGCTTAATGCGCTTGCATCCATTATCAGGGGAAGCTCTCACAGTCTAAACCCCGGTCCAAACTCTAAAAGCTCTCACGATCTCATGGAAATCAACATAGAAAATCACATGGTATTCTAACCCAAGGATCTCAGAGTCCTTTAGAAACCAATGTTAAATGGATCTAGGCGTAAAACATAGACATCCACCAGAAAGGGTATCACACATGGTCTATCCTTTGGCTTAACTCCACGAGCTCTCACGGTGTTATAGAAACCAACATGGAATCTCACACGATCTTCCTCCCCAAGGGCTCTCAAGGTCCCTTGGATCCATTGTATATATAAGGCATAAAAATTCAATATATAGTTCATGAAATATTAAACTCTCATGAATTTCCTTTGCCCATTTCAATTACATATAATAAAACATATTCACATTTACACTTATGGAAAACCATATTAAATATTTCAATCAAAATATTAACATAGGGTTCACATTCAACTTGAATACATGAGGCAAGGGCCTCTCATGCATCTCCTTGGTCATCTGATGTTCAATTTCAAGGAATTAATTACATTGAAACCATTTAAACCAAGTCAAAAAATTCATCATTTCTAAGCCATTCATTCAAAACATGCCATTTGGTATGAATCGTCTTACTCCAGGTCATATCACCCAATATGGATAAGAATGAAAATTGGGTTTAATGGTTCACGTCTCAAATTCACACTATCAAATGGATGAAACCATCACATTCAAGCACTCCCATTACATTCTATTTGTCTTAACCAATATAAGTTATTAATTATGTCACGATAACTTATCAAAAGTATACACAGGAAATTCCAAGCCTAATGAGGCCAAACACCGATGGGGTGTCTTGGATTAATAGAATTACACAGGGGAAAAGGGACACTTCATACATCTAGGCAATTAATTTTGTTATTGATGTTGAACAATGCCCCAATCAGGACACTTTTAATACATATCTTCAAAATAGAAGCAATAAAATGCAACAAACTAAGAAAGCACAACAATGAACTTTTTACTTTTTCATCTCGAAGGAAGCTCACCTCTTTGAGAATGGTTTTATTATAAAACAAGGAATTTTATTATCAATTAATAAATATTTCATATTTAACATTTCATTAGATTTATCAAAGGATGTATTTAATCTAATCAAACTATATTAATTAAATGATAAGGGGAGTGTAATAATAAATTCATTAATGAATTACGTAAATTTAAAGGGCGGGGAAAGGGAACCTACCTCAAAGTGGAACAATGCCATCCACTTTAGCTCTTAGTGATTTATAACTAAAAGATACTACTCCCCCACTAACCATAAGCACCTACACATACATGAAATGAAACCTATCCCATATTCACACAACCACATGGCCATGAGAATGTGCAAGGGGATCCTCAGGCATATGCTTATATCTATATACTCGTATCCACGAACCTATATATGAATTTTCATATATATACATGGGAACACCTATCCCCACACATGTATAATCACTACCATGGATGATTATTCAATTAATTGGGAAACATACATATATATATATATTTACTTATCGAATGCACCCACAGGTGAGTCTCCTTAGACCCGGTGACTTGAAACCACCCTAAATAGTCCGACAGACTACCCCATAATAAACAGAAAAATTAAATCAACCTAATATCCTAATTCAGAGGATTAGAAACAATGTATAAAAATTAAAACCATACCTCAGATGGAGGCGGTGAATCAAAACTATCTGAACTACCTCATCTTCGGTGGTGGTTGCTAGAACATGCAAGAGCATGGCCATGGGAAGCCTTTGCATAACCTTGAACTAGAGGAACACCAAAAATCATGGTTAAATCCTAACCCCAGGTTTAGAAAAAACATTTATGTCAATATAGAAGACAACATCATCCTATAATAGGAAGGACACCATAGCAGAAGACATTACATTAAGGATTCTAGGAAGAATCATGAAGAAACAGTCAAAGAATAGTGGTTAAAGAGGGAACCAAAAAGGGGGGGTCAAGCGCGTGGAAAAGGGGAAACCCCATGGGGGTACTGCATCCACTGAGAGGGGAGAGGGAAGAGTGTTTTATATTTTATTTTATTTTAATTTTATTTTATTTTAATTAATATTCTAAATAAAACCAACCACACAGTTTTCTGAATCGTGCACAAACAGTGCGTAACCCTCTATTTAAGAGACTCCCTTCGCAGGGACTAGGAACACAGTTTGGGAAACTATGCAAAGACCATGAGAAATTCATCTTAATCTATAAATAAGGCTGCATGGTTACCTGTAGTGGGAAACACGATTTCACACAAACCGTTCATGTCACGACCCATCCCAGTGGGGCCCGAGCCACAATTCCCCAAGCCCGCCTCCAATAGGCCAGGGGCTGGTGACTAGCACCCAGTTGGTATAATACTAACATGGGAGGCATTTCCTATAAACCTGTACACACGCACACACATCTCCAAGCCCACAAAGATGAAAAGTAAAAACTACTAAAAAAATAAATGCATGAAAACACTAAAATCCCAACCAACAAAGTATGACAGGAAGGAAAGTATAGTAATGTAAAAACCTGGGACAAAAGTACAAGATCACTAAGAGAGAGTCTGCAAAAAAGTCCAACTTATAAAGAAAGGTACTGGAACTACAATCCATGGCCATAAGAACACACCTCGGCCTGTCTAAGCTCACTGAACACCATCCCGTCCTGGTCCGCCAAGAATCCTGTCAAAGGCTCGCTCGCCTGCACAAGACACGACACATGTGGGAAAAAAGCATACAGGGGTGAGTATAACAATACCCAGTAAGACACCCCAGAAACCAAAATGGAATAAAAAAAAAGGAAAAATATAGTTATCTCTACACAATATATGTTTACAGAACATATAACAAGATTATCCAGATATACTCATACACAATTGACCATCACGAAACCCCCACTCAGATCCAGCTCGAAGATTCCACTAAGCACGTAACAAGGAGAACACATGACTGGTATGAAGAGAGAGATACGAAGTAATCATTCTGAGAGAACACACTCCATAAGTACTTGAGAATACTATGTTCAGATGAGGATCACTACCAATAGCTATGAGGTTATTCCAACAACTCAGTCTGAACTAATCCGCTAAGCAGAGGATCAGCGCCCGGGTAAAGTTGGTCACGTCAATACCAAGAACTATACCTAGGGTTCCAGAAATGAATAGAGGATATGGATCTTAGTCTCATAGAGGGGATTACAACAACTCTATTTAGGAAGTCCTGCTGAAGGGATCATACTCTTGTACGTAGGAAATGATACCAGAAACCTTCAGAAGAAAGACCAAGGGGACGAAACCTAAGGAAACTAGTACAAGTCATAGAAGGAAACTGGCTCAATCCATTTAAAATAGGTTACACAGCGTGTAGTATGGTTACACATCATGTTCCTTGACCCCGGGTACTTCCCGTGTAAACGGCCCATGTCATTCGTCCAAGCTGTGTAAAACTCAACTACACGGCGTGTAGAAGGATCACACACCGTGTTCAGTGAATCCAGGTACTGCCTGTGTAAATGGACCATGTCATTAGGATTGTCATGTAAAAATTCACTACAAAGTGTGTACTTGGATTACACATCGTGTCCAAGCATCTGGGGTTCGCTCTGTGAACGCTGGCCATGTGCCCGTACATGGTCTCTGTCCGTGTCGCCTGCCCGTGTACCAGTACATGGGGTATCCCGTGTATCTAGCCGGGTCTGGCCGGAGAAGGGTACACATGCCGTGTCCTTGGCCGTGTACCCAAACCTTGTCTGTGTACTCTCGGAGTACACGCCAGGTAGTTTTCCAATGAGCAAACGCCGTGTAGCGCATACTACACGCCGTGTAGTCGGGTTTTTTCCAGAAATGCCATCTTTCTCCTCTCAACTCAGCCGATATTTCGGATCACGTTTCTCCTGTCCGTTTGCCACAAAACTCAAGATCATGGGTCACCTCGTTGTCATGATTCTAAATCCATGGGTTTCGGGCCTTCGATCGACTCTGAAATTTGATTCCAGTCATCCGTGCAGAAATCGCTCGAAGAACGATATCTTCTGATCCCCTTCGATCCATCTGTCGCCACTGCAACCGCACCTCTGTGGGGTTGTACCGACACCAAATCTTCAATTTGGGATCATTACGTCGCACAATAGATGTGCAAAAATACATCATTCATATCTTCATGAAGAATGCATATAACGCACATGAAGTACGTGAGAAAAATCGGGAGAGAAAAGCACCACAAATCGAGAGGGATGAACCTCGATCGATGTTCATGTTGATCTTGGTTCATCACCGTTAGAAGATTAACTGACCAAAATAACTTCACGAATCAAATCCACAAAATCCCCGCAAAAAGACCATCCCACAAACACGATCGATCCGCGATCTAATCTATTCATGTATTAGTCCGCGTTCGTCGTAGGAATCAAGAACGGGGAAAAGAAACCAAAATCAAACATCCTACCTGGATCCGTGGTGTTCAATGGTGAAGATCCAGTCACCGCATCGCCATCGCTGGTGAAAGTTTTCAATAACGCCGTCGCCGCACTGGGGGTTTACACCAGAGCTTTCCCAAAGCCTCCAGGGTTTCAGGATTATGAGGTCTATAACCCTGGACCCCTGCGTAAGCCTTTATTTAAAAAGGATAAAAAGATATTCGCTGAAAAAAAATATTTTAATTAAATATTTTATTACGGTTACGTCCAAAAACCGGATTTCACCACCGACCTGTGCTAGTCGATGTTAGGTCTCTCCTAGTGTAAACCCATTTCTCTATACATAATTATGCCCTCAGATTTCTGATCCGAGAACCCATTCAGGAGTTATTCCACTTTTTTCAGAAAAACCATATGCGCACATAATTTAATTATTTAATTAAATTCGAAATTTTTTCCGAGCTCACCAGGCCTCAGAACTGCATGTCATCTCAAATACTGGCCTCGAAAGAATTCCCACATAATATTAATATAAAACATGAAAAAAATCCGGGACATTACATCACACCGACCTTGGGGATTTTACGTCCCTCGAAAGCCAAAACAAGGGCTACTCAAAACGATGTTGGTACTTCACATGAATCTGAGCCTCCCACTCCCACGTTCTCTCTTGGAGATTCCTGTGCTGCCACTGAACACACACTAAGGGAATAGCTCACCCAAAAAGGATCTTCTCCTATCGATCCTTGATATCTACAGGGTACTCAACAAAGGTCGCTCCATCATCGATGTCAAGATCGCCCCAGTCGATAACATGCGATGGATCATGAACGTACCTCCATAGCTGTGAAAAATGGAAGACGTCATGTACCCAGTCCATCTGAGGAGGTAGAGCCAAGTGATATGCTACCTCGCCAACTCTACTCAGAATCTGAAAAGGGTTGATGAACCTCAGAGATAGCTTGCTGCCTCGACCAAATCTACGCAGTCCCCATCAAGGTGAGACCCGAAAGAAAACATGGTCTCCCTCCTCAAACTCAAGGGCCTCTGTATCCTATTGGAATACGACTTCTGCTGACTCTGTGTAGTCTTCATCTACTCCTGGATGGCTTGAACCTTCTCCATAGTAGTCCGAACCATCTCTAGGACCATGAGTGCTAACTCTACTGGGTCAGTCCATCAAAGTGGTGAGCTCCAAGGTCGCCCGTACAAGGCCTAAAATGGTGCCATAACAATAGTGGAATGATAAATGTTGTTATAAGAAAATTAGACCAATGGTAGGTGATCATCCCAGCTACGACCAAAGTCAAGTATGAAAGCTCGTAGCATATCCTCAAGGACCTGGATGGTCCACTCTGTCTATCCATTGGTCTGAGGATGAAACACTGTGCTCAAGAGTAACTGAGTCCCAAAATCTTCCTGCAATCCCTTTAACAACCAGGATTTGAAACGAGCATCATGATCTGAGATGATCGTGGATGGAACTCCATGAAGTCGAACTATCTCTTGCACGTAGAGGCGTCCCAAGCACTCTGCTGAACTCTGCTCCCATATGGCTAGGAAGTGGGCCAACATGGTGAGTCGGTCAATGATCACCCAGATAGGATCGTGTCCCCTGGAAGTACATGGTAAACCCATCACGAAGTCCATGGATATCCCATCCCACTTCCACTCTAGAACCTCAAGGGGCTGAGTCAAACCAACTGGAACCTGATGCTCAGCATTTACTTATTGACAAGTAAGGCACCGAGAAAAAAACTCTTACACACTCTTCTTCATTCCTTACCACCAGAACTGACGTCAGAGGTCCTGGTACATCTTTTCAATTCCTGGATGCACCGCCAAAGGAGATGTATGTAACTACCTCAGATCCTCCTCCCGCAACGTCGCTGGTACTAATGTACGCCCTCTGAAGAGAACAACGTGCTCCCCACCTTTTTAATATCCATCACCAACATCATCTGCGGATATCTGAGCACGTAGAGTCTTATAGCTAGCATCCTCGAACTGTGCTTACCTGAATCACTGTAAGAGTGGAGGGATAACAACCATCGACTGAAGGTAAGCACCCTCATCTCTATCAATGAAAGATAACTGTAAAGAGTCCAACTTCCTCGTCGCCTCATCCAGCAACTGAAAACTGGATTTCCTGCTAAGAGAATCTACCACAACGTTCCCCTTCCCAGGAGTATAAATGATCTCAAAGTCATAATCCTGGAGGAACTCAAGCCATAGGCTCTGTCTTAAATTCATATCCTTCTGAGAAAATATATATATGAGACTCTTGTGATTAGAGTAGACGGTAAACCACTCACCCATAAGGTACTGCCGCCACATCTTCAACGCGAAGACTACTACGACAAACTCAAGATCATGAGTCACATAGTTCTACTCATGTGGCCTCAAATGACGTGAACCATAGGCAATAACCACTTTCCTCTGCATCGGGACACAACCAAGCCCAGGTCCTGATGCATCGCAGAACACTACGTACTCGACACCCTCTTCTGGTAGTCTCAAGATCGGGGCGCTCGTCAGACTCTATCTCAACTGATGAAAAGCCTGCTGGCATCTCTCGGTCCACACGAAAGGATTCCCATTTTGGGTCAAAGCTGTCAAGGGTGATGAAATACTAGAGAAATAAAGAATGAATCTTTGATAGTAGCCTGCCAACCCAATCAAACTCCACACCTCCGTCACGCTATGGGGTGGCACCCATGCTAACACTGCCTCTACCTTGGCTGGGTCCACTGCTACACCATCTACTGAGATAACATGTCCTAGAAAGTTGACCTCCTGTATCCAAAATTGACACTTCGAGAGTTTCCCGTACCACTAGTGCTCTCCAAGTGTGTCCAAAACCATCCTCAGGTGCCTCAAGTGCTCCTCTGCAGACACAGAGTACAACAGGATATCGTCGATGAAGACCACCATGAACTGATCTAGATAGGGCTGAAAGATCTGTTTCATGAGTCCCATAAACACTACCGGGGCATTCGTCACGCCAAAGAGAATCACTAAGTAATCATAGTGACCGCAACGACATCTGAAAGCCATCTTCAATATTTCCTCATTCCGTACTCGCAACTGGTGATAGCTTGATCATAGATCAACCTTTTAGAACCATCATGCCCCACTTAACTGGTCTAAGAGGTCATCGATCCTCGGTAGTGGATAATGGTTCTTCACGATCACCTGATTCAAGTACCGGTAATCCACACACAGCCTCAAGATCCCTTCTTCCTTCTTGGAAAAAAATATTGGGGCCGCTCAGGGTGAGACACTGGGTCTCACAAAGCCCTTCCTATACAAGTCTTCCAGCTGTACTCTCAGCTTACGAAGCTCTGCAGGAGCCATCCGATATGCTCATGCTGATATCAGTGTCGTCCCAAGTTGCAACTCAATGTAGAAATCTACCTCCAGATGGGGAGTTAGTCCGGGGACATCCTTCCGAAGGACGTCCTCGTACTCAACCACTACTGATGGAAAATGGAAATGCGTAATATCTGCTGCGTCAAGTGCTAGGCTAGCCAACTGATGTTAAATCGGCTATACCTTCCTATGCACGAGTCCATCATGCGCTGCCTGGGTCTTCTTTTCACCGATGGAGGAGAACCTCATTCCATCACTGCGGACACACCACACCCTTTGCCAAAAAAAGCCAATCTAGGCATGAACTGTGGATAACCAATCCATAACAAGAATGAAATTGTAAGGCCTCGATGCTACCACCAAGAGGTTCCAACTGAAACTCTCACCTCCAAGGGTCAGGTCACACTGTCTACAAAGGTGTGTGATCTCTGAATCTTCTATAGTCGGTGTTTCTAAGCGTAAGAGTCGAGTCAATGGCTCAACTAGAATCTGAAGCTCTCAAACAAGATAAGAATACATAAAGGAATGACTAGCACAAGTGTCTATCCGTATGATAACCAAAGTAGAAAAGACACAGATTGTACCTCTAATCATTCCAGGAGTACCTAGGTCATAAGCCTCCGTTGGCTGCAGCTGTCCCAGCCTCTTTCCACCAGCTCCCTGAGCCAGGGGTGGAACTCATGGGGTGGTGGTGGTAAGAGGTTAAAACGCTGACCACCTCTAACTACTCTCCCAGCTCCTATACCACATCTGTTGCCCCGCAGATCTGTCTGCTGCACACATTGCCTCTACCTTGGGGTCCATCCACTGCTCCCATGTCAGTAGTACGACGGGTCAGACAATATCGAGTGAGATGTCCCCTGCCATCACACGAGTAGCATCACCTCTCTCGAGGCTGGCTGGATGCGCCCTGCGAACCCTATACGGTAGATCCTATATCCTGGGATATCCTCTGAAAATGTCTCCCACGCCTGGGTCCCTAACGTTGGCTCCCTGCTGCCGAGGTCTCTGCTCCAGCTTGCTCACTACTGACAACTGATGGATGTCTCTGCTCTGCCAAGAAGCTATCGACCACCAAATCCCACTCGATCACCCCAACATAAGTAGAAATTTTCATAGGGATGATGTTTTCTCTGATGCCTCTAAAAAAGACCCACTCAAAAGTCCGATCTCTAAAGTACTGATCCCTAACCATATCCATCGAGTACCGTGAGAGGTCGGTAAACCTCGATGAATACTCAGCCACCATCATGGTCCCCTGCTCGAGCTGAAGATGCTCCTGTATCCGTACTTCTCTTAGGGTAACCGATGAAAACTACTCTTTGAAAAGATTCTAAAACTCTGACCATGAAAGTGTCACCTTGTCGTGAGTCTGGATAACCAAACTCCCCCATCGCCCTGCCGAGCCCTGCAGAAGGCTCACTGCCCAGATCACCATCTGATCTGCTGGTGTCTTGAACAAATGGAAGACTCTGGTCACTACTTCAAGCCAGTCCTCTACTCCTTGAGGGTCAGGCTCGCCTCGAAACATGAGGGGTATCTGTCTTTGAAACTCGTGAAGTGTGCTCAGCCTGCGCTCCTCCTCTGCTGGTACAACAGGCACTAAACACTGCTCCACAGGTGGTGAGATAACTAGCACACCAACCGATGGTAAAACTGGGGGATCTGGTCCCTATATCGATTCTTCATCACCGAGTGGGTCATCCTCGTGATTGAGCTGCTGAATCCTAGAGGGTGTGCATCTCAGAGGTATCCTATAAAGAAACAAGATGTATCTCAGTCAGTGAGTATATCTGGAGAGCGGAATCAAGAAGGACATGGAAACCACAACCCATTCCTATATGATGCCTCTACCATTATTTTCCCCTGCAACTAATGTTCTCATGTTCTGAGTCGAAAAGAAAGTTATCAGAGTCTTGGTGAATGGATACGTCAGACGCCCACACCAACACTGGGGTCCCTAGCCAGAAAGCTGAACTCGAAACACTTAACACCGTTTCCCCAAACCAACTCACAGACTCTTGGTCCTAAGGTAGAACAAACCTGACTTTGATACCACTCTATCATGACCCGTCCCAGTGGGGCTCGAGCCGCAATTCCCCAAGCACGACTCCAATAGGCCAGGGGCTGGTGACTAGCACCAAGTAGGAATACTACTGACATGGGAGGAATTGCCTATAATCCTGTACACACACACAAACACACACATCTCCAAGCCCACAAAGCTAAAAAGTAAAAACTACTAAAAAAAGAAATGCATGCATACGCTAAAATCCCAACCAACAGAGTACAATAGGAAGTAAAGTAAAGTAATGTAAAACACTGGGCCAAAAGTAAAATCCCCCCAAGAGATAGTATGAAACAAAGTCCAACCTATAAAGAAAGGTACTGGGACTACAATCCGTAGCCGTAGGAACACACATCGGCCTGTCTGAGCTCACTGAACACCATCTGGTCCTGGTCTGCCTAGAATCCTATCAAAGACTTGCTCGTCTTCACCAGACACGACACGTGCAGGCAAAGCCCATGCTGGGGTGAGTATAACAATACCCAGTAGGACACCCCGAAAACTAAAAAGGAATACAAAAAAGGAAAAATACAATCATCTCTACAGAGTATATGTTTACAGAACATATGACAAGATTATCCATATATACTCATACACGATCGACCATCGCGAAACCCTCACTAAGATCCAGCTCGAAGATTCCACTAAGCATGTAACAAGGAGAACACACTCCTGGTCTGAAGATAGAGATACAAAGTACTCATTTCGGGAGAACACAATCTACAAGTACTTGAGAATACGATGTTCAGATAAGGATCCCAACCAATAGCTATGGGGTGATTCCAACAACTCAGTCTGAACTAGTCCTCTAAGCAGAGGATCGACGCCCGAGTAAAGTTGGCCATGTAGATACCAAGAACTCTACCTAGGGTTCCAGAAATGAATAGAGGATCTGACTATAAGTCTCATAGAGGGGATTCCAACAACTATATTCAAGAAGTTATGCTGAAGGGATCATACTCCTATATGTAGGAAATGATACCGGAAAACTTCAGGAGAAAGACCAAGGGGATGAACCCTAAGGAAACTAGTCCAAGTCACAGAAGGCAACTGGATTAGGCCATATAAAATAGGTTACACAGAGTGTATTAATGTTACATGCCATGTTCCTTGACCTTGGGTTCTTCCCATGTAAACGGTCCATGTCATTCGTCCAATCTGTGTAAAACTCAACTACACGGCGTGTAGAAGGATCACACGCCGTGTTCCCTGACTCCGGGTACTGCCCATGTAAACGACTAGTGTCAGTAGGGTTGTCATGTAAAAATTCACTACATGGCGTGTACATTAATTACATGCCATTTCCAAGAATCTGGGGTTCGCGTTGTGTACGCTGGCCATGTGCCCGTACACGGTCTCTATCCGTGTCTCCTGCCTGTGTACCAGTACATGGGGTATCTATTGTATCTGGCCGAGTCTGGTCGGGGAAGGGTACACACGTCGTGTCCTTGGTTGTGTACCCAACCCACGTCTGTGTACTCCCAGAGTACATGCCAGGTAGTCCGCTGAAGAATAAACGCCGTGTAACCCATACTACACACCGTGTAGTCGGGATTTTTCTAGAAACACCATCTTCCTCCTCGCGCCTCGACCGATCTTCTGGATCATGTTTCTCTTGTCCGTTTGCTGCGAAACTCAAGATCATGGGGCAACTTGTTGTCATGATGCCAAATCCGTGGGTTTCGGGCCTTCGATCAGCTCCGAAATCCTATTCTGGCCATCCGTACTGAAATCACTGGAAGAACGATATCTTCCGATCCGCTTTGATCCTTCCGTTGCCACCGCAGCCACACCTCCGTGGGGTTGTACAGACACCGAATATTCAATTTGGGATCGCTGCATCATACAAAATATTCACAACGACCCGTCATTCATATCTATATGAAGAACGTGTAGAACGCACATGAAGAATGTGAGAAAAATCGGGGGAGAAAAGCACAAAAAATCGAGAGGGATGAACCTCGATCGATGTTCGTGTCGATCTTGGTTCGTCACTGTTAGAAGATTAACGAACCACAATAACTTCACGAATCAAATCCACAAAATCCCATAAAAAATCCCATCCCACAAACACGATCGATCAACGGGCTAATATGTTTGTGGATTTGTCCGCGTTTGTCATAGGAATCAAGAACTGGAATAAGAAACCAAAATCAAACATCCTACCTGGATCCGCGACATTCGTAGGTGAATATTTGGTCGTCGCATTGTCGTCAATGAAAAAATTCATCAAGAACGTCGTCGCTGCGCTGGGGGTTTCCTCTAATTCTTTCCCAGAGCCTCTAGGGGTTTCAGGGTTATGCAGTTTGTAACCCTGGACCCCTGCGCAAGCCTTCACTTAAAAAGGATAAAAATATATTCGCCACCATAAAATATTTTAATTAAATATTTTATTACGGTTATGTCCAAAAACTGGATTTCACCACCGACCTGTGCTAGCCGATGTTAGGTCTCTCCTAGGGTAAACCCATTGCTCTGGACGCAATGGTGCCCTCAGGTTTCCGATCCGAGCCCCCATTGAAGAGTTATTCCACTTTTTTAGGAAAACCATGCACACACATAATTTAATTATTTAATTAAATTCAACATTTGTTCTGGGCACACCGGTCCTCGGAACTACACGTGTTCTCAAAGCCTGGTCTCGAAATAATTCCCAGATAATAGTAAAATAATTCATGGAAAAAATCCAGGACATTACAATTCACCCTCTGCAGATTTCCAAAAACCTTTATTTCTGGTTCTGAGACTCCTAAAACACTTTGATCCACCCATGAAACATAACGGGCCTTTACCTGATTCAAAAAACATTACTTTTGAGGGTTCCGACTTGAAAAATTGAGTTCTGAAGTTAGTTTTTGAAAATGACCAATTCATTAATTGAAAATGTTATAATTCATTCACATTTTTTTCTAGATGAATATGTGGATCGTTACAACCTTCCCAACATATAACTTCTCATCCTTGAGAGTCTTTTGAGAATAAATTACACATTACCTAGTCTTCACGGGCCATGAAGTTTCATTAGAATGTTTTAATTGCCTTTAAAAATGCCTGAAACACCCTCAAAAATTAATTAAGTACATTGAAATTAAGTTACTTAAAACTTGATCCAACACTCGTTCTCTAACTAAAACAATAGGGTGACTATTTCACGATCCTTTCTACCCAAGTACACGAACTCATCGTCATATCTATAAGGATATGAACAAAGGTACTTCCCACGATGAGATTTGATGTTAATCAACCAATTCTAAACTACAAATCATCACACCATTGGAATTTTCATTACCAGAATGACGTTAAGAGTTTGACAATGCTCCTGGCGTGATTTTAAAATGATTGAACAATCAATTTCCCATCGAAACAAAAGCCCATGTCAAGTTGGATTTCCATGAAAGGTCTCAGACAACCCCAACCAAACTCATCTTCATTTAGAGGCATGCCTTAAAATGATTCTTCACTAACTGTATTCAATTAACAAGAGAGGAAAAGATTCAAGTCTCTACGAATGACTAATTAAGAAGACCCCCCAGCTTAGATGGCCAGCATTTTGTCAGCTAAACCATGATGCCTTCTCCCATGGCATCTCAAATTCACAAAGAGGGAATTCAAAGAATCCTAAACCTGACTCCTGATGGAATTTATAAGATCGATCCACAATGGAATCCACACATGCCACCTGCAACTCCTTAAGAGAACCACCCAAAAAGCCCCAATTACTTTAAAACGCCATCATATCATAAGCCCAATGCTCTCTCAGTGAATATAGGATTGATACAATATGGGGGACATGATCATCACTTATAAGAATACACTAAGAGTATTTTAAGGGTTTCCAGTCAGCCACACCCAACTAGTGGAACAAAGAATTGTCAACCGCTACAGGTTGACTACAATGAAAGGATTCAACTTCACCTACCGACGAACTATCCTTAACCAAACACTTGACTTTACCACTTGAAGGAATTGTGTATTTGTTAAAACTTTACCACTAAAGTCTAACCACAACTAGTAGTGTTTATCATAGGTTTTATTCAGATCCAAAATCCACAGCTTCATTCAACTATGCTAGCACCACCACGTCTCCAAAAATCATATCCTAAATGGAATTAAAACATTATTAACTATTTAAAAAATGAATTTTACATAGTTTTACTTCTAATTGGAAGGCCACATTTACTAGAGTCGAGATGAAAATCCCTAAAAATGGAGTATTCAATATTCCAGGAAATTTAACTAGCTGCTCACAAGCGCGATAGACCAGAACAACACAAATGAACATGTAACACGTCTATAAACCATGATCACAACATCAAAAAATTCAAAAGATGTTAGAATAATGAGACCGGCTATTCAAAATACTCGAGCCTCCCAGAAGCTATCCCAGACATTGGGATAAAATGATTATTTAATGGTCATGTATCTTTATAAAGAGATGACCCAAGACCATACTCAAAATCACAAAAGATTTAGCTGAATGTCACATTGCCTTATATGACCATCATCCACTATCAGGGAAAAGTAAAAGGTAAAACGACCGATAGAGCAGTGGAATATTCCCAAGGTAGGTCTAATCTGTTTAAAATGAGCATTACCCAATGCTCAAGCCTATTATAAGGTAAAATAAATACATGAACACCCTTCCAAATGAGGGTGTCATTTAGAAACTATAAGTCCTACTTGGGAAAACAACACCCAAACAACACCAAAAATAAAAAAACAAAACAAAACTATCAAGGAAATCAAATTAAAAGGGTGATACCTACCCCATGATATCCCCTTAGGAAGAAAAAGTGTCAACCCAAGAATTTTTTCAGGTAAAAAAAAAGTGAATATGTTCATATTTTATCATCAAGCTGTTGTTAAAGATAGAATAACCTATAGAGAATGCCTACAACTCCATTCCAAGAAGACTAAAAGGAATTTTTCAGGCTACCCATAAATGAAGGTTTTACCAAAGACAACACTTATGGTTCTATATCCAAGTCCTTTATATTTATAAACATTTAATAATTTAAAATTAAATTATTCAATCCAACATCATGTATTGATTTTCAAAATAAAACTTAAATAACTTTATATTTTTAATTAATGCTCCATATGAAAAACATGAATGTTTCAAAAAACTACCATTAAAACATATAAAAATTCAATGACATCCCATCATAAAAAGGAAATTTATTAGAATAGATTAATTTTAACAATTATGGAATCCTACGATGGTCCCACTAGGTCAACCATGGTTCTCAAAAAAGAAACCCAATAGTTGTTACTCATACATTAAAATTTTAAATATCCCAACATGTATTTTAACAATAACAATTCCTTAAATGACCTACATGGGTATAGTTGAACATTTAATTGTTAACTAATTCCTTTAAATTTAAAATGAAACAATGTTCTCATTTATAAACATCACACAATACCTCATTCCATTTCATCTAATATGGGGTTTCATTTTCAAATTCATAAACCACCCATACATACCATGGATTGATAATTGGCTCCCATTAATTGAAACCAAACTCAATTAATAATTTTAACATTCTCAAAATCCATGGATCAATTATATGGGTGGCCACCTACTAACTTATAAATCACCCATACACTTTACATCTTGGAATTTAGATCCCTTTAATTAAAATGAAATCACTATAACATCTTAATTTAGCAGCCTTTTATAATGGTTTGAATACATGGGTTACCCTTTCTTTGTTATAAGTCACCCATATCCCTTATCAATAAGAAATGGTTCCCTAATTAATCACAACTATTTTACATATATCAAAGATTACAAGCATGATTTCATAAGCACTAACAGAAGAAAATGTAAAAAAAAGACATTCTATGGAATACAAGGCATAAAATAATACTTTATAAAATCAATAGGCTTCCTACATATGTAACTACATGAAAAGGAACTATGAATGAGATGTGTATTTATATGGGCCTAGTATGATGCATGGAATGTAAATAACTTTCTATAATAGTCCAAGGGTATAAATTTCAGAAATTCCATAACTCATAAGCAGCGGAAAATACATTAGTCACTCTAGGTGAAATCATATCAAATGTAACAGCGAAGATCATAGAAAACATACCCATCCTTGGAAAGTTGGTCATTTCCTGTACATGGGGCGATCAGTACCAAGATTGACTATTAACCTAGTGCCGAAACATTCCTAATATATTGTCTACCACCCCAAAAAAATAAGAAAAACGAAATGAAATATGACTCTTATACCACTTTGCAACACCCCAACCCGGATAAACAACAAACCGATAACTAGATTGGTGGGTCAAATGGTCTCAAGCTTTTCTTTTCATGAGGAAGAGGCCAATGACTAGTAGTGAGGGTATCAAAAGGTGATTGTGGGAATATTATACCCTCTTATCAGAGTGCACAATGGTTTTATCATAGAATAAACTATATGAAACAGTGGAATCCGTATATAACCATATAATAGATAGAAGGGAAACTAAATGAGAATATATTCAATTTAATCAAAGTGGACAACGCTAGTTTATACAATGCATTCATTTCATGGTGATAATTAATTTGGGGTGAGAAAACAATACATCATGCTTTACAATAGTATAAAATAATGAAAAATACAAGAAACCCCAATAGCAATCTTCATGAGCATCCGGAGATCCAACTCAACCCTTTTCTCCTAAATCTAGGTTGAAGCATACAACAACATGTAAGGTCCAAATACCTATGAACAAGAGAGGGTAACCCTGGTACCCTAGTCCAATGAAATCATTAATAGTGAGTGTGATATAAATCTCAGTAGGTCGGAACCACCGGTGCATTTATCAATACAGATAGTGTAATAATAATTTAACAGTGCTTATATATGAATTAGTAATAACATAATTGAAAATTAAACAACACCCATCCAGGTTCTTAAGGGAAACTTACAGATGTTACGTACTTCAGGCCATGGTTGGTAGATCTGATCAAGTAACCATGTATAAATATATAATTATATATATATATACATAGTATAGATATACATAGCATCCTCCTATATGAACCTGGTGTGTATCGAAAAAAAATGGTCATATACATGGTATGATAGTTTTGGATGGAATAGAACACAATGTACATAGATCCATTACCAAGGGAAGCTCTCTTGGTTTAACCCATGGTGCAAAATCCAAGAGCTCTCACAGTCTCATGGAAACCAATACAGAAGCTCACATAATATTCCTACCCAAGGCTCTCATGATCCATTGGATAATAAATTTAGATGGATCATGATGTAACACATAGACATCCATCACCAAGGTTAGAACACACAACCTATCCCCAATATCAACTCTATGATCTCTCATAGTCTTCTAGAAATAAACATAGAAGGTCACATGGTCATCCTCCCCAAGGGCTCTCATGGTCCCTCGGCTCCCCTGCCTATATAATGTGTAACTATTCAACATGTAGTTCACGAGGTACTAACCTATAATTCATCTCATTATACAATTTTAATTACATATAATAAAAAATATTCACGTTTATACTTAAGAAAAACCGACTTAAGTATTTAAATCAAAAAATTTACATAGGCTTCACATTAAACTCAAATACATGAGGCAATGGCCTCTCATGCATCTCATTGGTCATATTCAATTCCATTTCAAGGAATTTATTACATTTAAACCATTTAAACCAAGGAAATAATTTCATTATTTATAATCCATTCACTCAAAACATACCATTTGGTAAGAGTCATTCTACTCAAGGTCATTTCACCAAATATGCCAAAACATGGAATGGGGTTTAAGGGTTCAAGTGTCAAGGTCACACCATACATTGGATAAAAACCTGTCATTCAAGCCGTCTGATTCTATTCCATTGGTCTTAACTAATTTAAGACATTAATTATGTCATTGTAACTTATATAAAGTCTACTTGGGAAATTCTAAGACTAATGAGTCCAAACACCCATAGGTTGTCTTGGGTAAATAGAATTACACAAGGGACAAGGGCCACTTCATACAGCTAGGAAATTCATTCAATTATTAATGATGGATGAGGTCCTAATCAGGCCATTTTTCATACATAACATAAAATTATATGTGATACAAAAGTATAAACCAAGAAATCAAGAAAGTCCACTTTCTACATATTCATCTTGAACGTACGCAACTCCCTCTAAGTGGTTTTATTATAAAACCGTGAATTTTCTTATCATTCAATCAACATGTCATATTTAGAATTTTCTTATCTTTATCAAAGGAATAATTTAATATAATAATACTACATTAATTAAATTCTAAGGGCAGTGCAATAATATATTCATTAATGCATTACTAAAATTTAAAGGGCATGGAAAGGGACCCAACTGCAAAGTAGAACCATGCCATCCACTTCAGCTCGTGGTGATTTATAACTAAAATATGATATTACCCCACATAGAATACACACCTTAATATACATTCAAGGACACCTAGACCCTATAATCACACCTGCATGGCTATGAGCATGTGCAAGGGGATCCTCACACATAAGCTTATATGCATATACCCATCTCCACATACCCACCTATGTATTATGAAATATATACATGGGAAAAACTAGCCCCATACATGTATAATCACTTCCAGGGATGATTATACACATATATAGGAAACCCACACACACACACACATATATATACTTACTTAATGAACCCGAAGGCGAGTCACATTAGACCTGATGACTCGAAACCATCCATAACTTTCAAATAAACAACACCATAGTTAATATGAACCAAAAATCAACCTAAGATCCTAATTTTGAGGGTGAGAAACCAAGTAGAAAAAGTAAAACCTTTACTCATATGGTGGTGGAAAATCGAAACTACTCAAACCACCTCGTTTTTGGTGGAGTTTTTCGGAACACATGAGAATAAGACCCAAGGTAGCCTTTGCATAACCTAGAACTTGAAGAGAACCAAAAATACTGATAAAATTCTAACCCTAGGATTGGATGAAACTTTTAGGTCTAATGATAATCCAAAATCATCCCATAAGTAGAAGGAAACTACGGAAAAAAGATTTATCTTGATGATTCTAGGAAGAATTTTGAAGATATAGATAAAAACAATGATCGAAGCGGGAGCTGGGAAGGGGGGTAGAGAATGCAGCATAGGGGAAACCCACTGGGGGTGCTGCATCAAAAGAGATTGGAGAGGGAAAAAAGATTTATATTTATAGTTATATTTTATTTTATTTTAATATAATTAAATTTTTATACATACCCAACCTTCTAATTTTACCTACACGGTTTCCCAAACCGTGCACCCACCATGTGGAACCCCCTATCTATGAGACTCCACTTACACTAGCTAGGTGATCCTTTTGGGAAACCATGCGGAGCCCCTAAAAAATTTCTCTTCCCCATTAAATAATTCTTCACAATTACTTACAGTGGTCCACATGGTTTAATAAAAAAAGTGTGCCCTATGTAGTTTTAAAAAAACCATGCTTTTTGGGGTCGGTGATCCCAAAACTATTTGAGAAACCTAGGAAACTTAACGAGCCTTCACCCAAATCCACAATGATTGCATTTAAGGGTTTCAACTCATATAATTGAGTTCTAATTCTTGGTTTTAAAAACATCCAGTTCAGTAATGGAAACTATTCTAATTTCTTCGTATTTTTGTCCGGTTCAAAATGCGAATCATTAAAATTAATTAATTAATTTTTATTATATGGTAATAAGTGATATAAAATGAATAATAAACAAGAAAAATGTTCTCAAACAATTAAGTAATTACATTACGTTTTTTTATTCAAGAAGATAAAGGATATACATAATGAATTAGACTCGAGGTAAGGGACTTTATCACATTCTTATTTTATTGAGGCGTATTTGATATTATAAACCATTTTCATTTATGAGGTATATAAATAAACCCATTTCATTTTACTATCATTAAAAGGATTTCAAAATGAATCTCTCCATAAATAATGTATTACATTCTTCACAAACAATTACAAAAATCTTTTTAATGTATATGATGACATTGGATTCTCCACTTCCATGACCATTATTTGATATTTGGATTCCTCTATAATACATAATGTTTATAAAATAAAAATTAAAAAAATATTTCATTTTTTTGTTTTTTTGATATTGAAAATAATTTTGAAAATTGATTAGTTATTTCAATATCTGGATATGATTTTATGTGATTAAAAATTATATTTTATAAGTAAAATGCTAATAATTACATTCCTTTATGTGTTATGATTATATAATGGTACATTTACATTTTATGGTTGGTTATGTTATAGAATAAAGACATATGGTTACATTATAACCTCAAATGTATTAGGTCTGGTTATTAGTCATTTGAATATTCCATTTATAAGAGTGACATGTGTGGAAGTTGGCCGAATGGTTATTCAATTTAAGTGTAATTATGTCCCAAGTTACCTTTTTGTATTTTATATGCTTTATATTGGTGTTATTGTAATATTTAGATGTAAAATACAGTATTTAATGAAAATATTTTTAATTGAAATTATCTACTACTATTTATTGGGGTTAAAATTATTACTTTATTCTAATGTTTTCATGGGTTTTATCATTTACCAATGGAAAATAGTTTCTTTATTTTTAAATCACTTACTGAGCTTTTTTTCCCATTACATGTTTTCAAATGTTTTTCACATGTCTTTTGATTGGAAAGGGAAAATAATATTTCATGATGAATAAATAAAGAAGTGTATTGAAAATAAGTCATTTTTTTCAAGGGGTTTCGTTTAGTGGAAAAGTGGATTCATAATACTTGAGTCTATCTATATTTTAATAGTTTACTATGTAAGTGTTTTTCTTAATTCTCAAAAAATATAAACTTAAAAGATCTTAGAATGTGAATTTCAATTCAAATTGACTAAAATAAGTTATGTTAATAGCCGGATCATTCTAGTCAGTATTATAGGATGGTTTAGACAAGATTGGATATTAGTATGTTTTCTAAATAATTTGGGATTACTTGATGATTTTATAATTTTAAGGTTTATTATAAGTTTAATGTCTTAAAATCCCTTTTTTGGCCCTAAGTTATGAAATTTTAAGTTGACTAATAGTATTTTTGTAGAAAGTCACCTTTGAGGTAATTGTGGGTTATTACTTATGGGGCTGACAAATGAAAGGTATAAGATAAACATTGAGGTTAAATAATGTTATGGTTATTTTTGTGGAATTTATCATATTTTGTTAATGATATAGTTTTAAAAAAAGGGAAACAACATGAGGAGTGAAAAATCATCATTCCCAATAATGCCATGTGAATTGAACAAACAACTAAGTGGTTACATGGGTGCACTACCTACCATTGTCCTACGTGAAGTCCTAGTTAAGTATAATTGTTTTAATTTTAGTTAAATGAGTTGATGGATAAAGGATTTGTTTATTTTTGGAACCCATGTTTTATCAAATTAATAACCTTGGTATTAGGAAATGATATGGTGATTAATGTTGTTTCAAAAGAAATTTGTTATTTTGGGAACCAAATATGATCAAAGAAAAACTGAGTACTATTTTGTGTTATTTAGAGAATAAAATTTGAGTTGTATTTTGGAAAATATATGTTTATATTTTGGACTTATGGGGATTCTGATTTTTATGGAAATGATTAACCTGTCTTGGAGAATATGTTATTAGGAAATTTTTATTTTGGTATGAGACTTCAAGAGTACTATATGTTATATAGTGATAAATGTTTGAACTTATCTTAGATTATTATATGATTAAATTATTCTAATTTTGGGTTTTAATCATAGGTATAAATTGTTTTATATAATTTTAATGATTGTTCTTTGTTGAATGGTTTATGTTGAACATTGGGTAACATAGTTGAATTTTGGTGATTAAAGTAATTTTTCATCTTAAAGGTTTTTTATTTTAGAAAAATTATCTTATATTAACCTATAAATTTTGGTTTTGGTTAATGTCCCATTACATGTGAAATAAGTAGTTAATATTTTGGGAATTATATGATTCCTTGATGTTTATTCTAATGATTTATAATGAAAAATTCATCTTGAAAACTCATCATTTAGAGAAAAAGATGAGTTTATGGTGGAAATTGACTAAAGGATGCCACTCTACATTTCATATAAGTATGTTTCTTTATGACCATAGTATATAAAGTTAATAAATTCTACAGCACAATGAAAAAGATCTTAAAACAAAAAATGTTATTAGCTCACTTTTCTTAAAAAGGAATCAATATCCTTTTAATCAATCAGTTATGGTTTTTTGATTGTTAACTTTATCCAAACCATATTTTATATCAATATAAATCATGAAATAATGGTTATTTTTATATTATATTTACCATTTTTCCTACGTGGAAACCGATTATGTGTTATCTTAGGCGACCGTTATACATCCCTTTCGTTATTTTTAAGTGGATGTTTTATTGACTCTTCTCCCAATCTGGGATTTCAATAAAGCGATTTTAAAAATTAAAACCTTATTTTTTGATCCTGAGATCAAATTTTGATAAATAAACTTATAGGGGGGAGAATTTAAAATCCATTTTTTATAAGAAAACACTCTGCTCAATAGCATACATGATAAACCACATCAAGCTTAAGAGAAAAACTAAATAATATTTACAAGTTACCATTAAAACCCCGCCGTTAGAATATCGGTAATGAAATGTATTAACTGTATTAAGAAAATATGTCTAACAGATTTATATATAATAAATTATTTTAAAGACAAATAATTATAAATGAATATAAATACCGTTTTAAAATAAACATAATTTTTTTTTCTAAAGCACAATTTAATTATGAAAAAGTATTTTTTATAAATAATAAAATGTCTCTACTTGAATTAAATTAGTGAAATATGTATGTTATATATTTGATATAATTTTTAACATTCCTCTTATGTGTTTCTAGAAATTATATAAGAACAAATCCATGTTTACAAATAAAAGATGTATTTTTCAAAAAAAGAAGATTATGCACCTTTTGATGGAGCATTTATTTTTAATCTATTTTTGACAATTTTATAAGTTAAATTTCAAAAAAATAAAATTCATATTTATAATAGAGACATCAAAATTTTATTTCACTGAATTTGTGGTATTTTTTTGATAAATTTAATATTTTAATGAATAGTGAAAAATATTATATTTAATTCAAAATTGTTTTTTCATCTAATTTATTTATATTAATAGAATTTCATTTTAATTGGTTTTAAATTATAATTAGATCCTTTTAAATTTTTTTATTAAAATATAGGTCATTGGAATAAATTCCACATTGAAATTGGAGATAAAAACTATGTGATCTTTTGAAAGTTTTACTATGAAAACCCAATTTCTCATTACGTCAACAAGATTAGTTTTCAATTAATATTTCTAATTATTTGTTTATAATTTGAAAAAATGGATTCCAAATATGTAATAAGAAGGCCCAAATTATTTTAATAGTACTTTTACATTTTTTACAATAGTAATTGTAGTTTCAGTAATAAATTTTATTACTATTGTTAAAGGTAAATTGCGTAATTAAAGGTAAAAATTATATTTTAAAATTTTAAAATTATCCTAAAACTTGCATTTTTTTAATTTGATGACTTTTCAACGTATAATATCATCTATAGTTAGATTTTAGGTCCACTTCGATGACTTCAATATATTTATAATATTTTATTTCATGAAAAGTAAATTTCATAACATCATAGTTTTTAAAAAATAATTTATTATTTAATTTGGGGTAATACATGATATCTCTTCAACTATAAATAGTATTTAGAAAGATAAAAATATTAAATAAATTATTTTAATATATTTATAATTATCAAGAAATAAATTATTAAATTAAATATTGACCCAATGGTTATACAATAATTTCTTAATTATTGAAAGAATCAAATAAATGATATAATAAATATTAAAATAAATATAATTTGTCATAATTTATCTCATCTGTAAATTTTCTAGATTAATTTTTCATTTTAGTGATGAGTTAAAATATTTGGTTTGGCTATATCATGATGTTATGATATTTTTAAAATTTCAATAAATGAATAGTTTCCAAATTGACACTAATGGTAGTTTAAAATAAAAACTATTTATTAAATAATATAAAATTCATAAAAATAAAAAATTTAGAAAAATGAATTTTATATTTAATAAAATTTCATTAATAACTCATTTATGGGTTTTTTTAATTTTATTGGAATTATAATAAACCTTAATGTGTAAATTACATGATATCATGTTAAGAATTGAAAGAGTTAAATAAGGGTTAAAAGAAGAAGATAAGGATTAAAAAAATTAAAAACAAGAATAATTTTTACTAGAATATTTTGTTTTGACCCCTCATAATCCCATATTATACATAACTAAATTTTGGGCCATATAAAAGAGAAAATTAATTTATTTTATTTTAATATTTTGACGAATTCCAAGAGTTTCCCTCCTTTCTCTTATAAAAGGGTACTAATTTGCACAATTTCATCACTAATTAAAACAATTTTTCATTTGAAAAAATATGATAAAATTACATCATATAATCCATCCACACATTCTTTAGGAATTATTTCAATCATAACACCCTCTTTATAGGTTTTTAGGTGTTAATCAAATGTGTTCATCCGAAGAAGAGGTATCATTTTTATTTAAGTGGCTATATTATTTCATCATCCACATTATTAAAATATTATTAGAACATGATGATATAATAAATAAAATATCCCAAATATAATTATATTTTATTATGTTATTAGAATCACCTAAAACCATCTCCAATTCCATCAAATGGGAAAATAAGTAATCATTCATGTTTACATGTGAACTATCGTCTCCACGAACCAATATAATTTGTTTTCCATAACGATCTCTCAAGACTGGTTATAATTATGGAATTAAAATTTATATGTTATATTAAAGAAATATTTATCATTATAATAGAATAATATGTCAATTAATTTCTTACATTCCATACACATAAAAATGATAGCGTTGTTCGTGCGTACGTGTGAACTATCACCTTCACAAAGTGATCTGATTTGTTGTTAACCACCACATAAGTTGGATAATAAATATATGTATATTTGAGTGATTAATACAATAATATTGATGTTATTATAATTCCATAAATATAAAAAAATAATTTACTTTTTTACAGAATGATCAATGAAAAATGGGAATGTAACTCATGTGTACATACGTCTTAACGTCTCCATGATTATAATGTTGTTCATTTATCATAACCATAAATAATTTATTTGATTTAAAAGAAAATTAATGTTTAAAATTGATTATTATGTATGGAATATTATTCTAGAGATGATATACTAATTACCACTTTTGTCTGTATACACCATACCATGTCATTTTGGACTCATGTACCTAATATCATCAAAACATCCAATGTGATCTTAAATAATTAATTAATTTTCGTAATATTGTGATAAGTGATATAAAATGAATAATAAACATGAATAATGTTATCAATCATGTAAATAATTAACTTTAGTTTATTATTAAGGAAGATAAGGAACATACTTGACGAATCAGACTTAAGGTAAGGGACTTCATCTCAATCTCCTTTAATTGAGGAATCTTTTTTATATTACACACCTTATTCTTTTACAATTTCTATAAAAAACCCCTTTGACTTTTATTATCATTAAAAGGTTTAAAAAATGAATATTTCTATAAGTAATGTTTCTCGTCCTTTACAAAAAAAATATTTTTTAATGTATAAGGTGACAAAGAATTCTTCACCACCATGAAAATTATTTGATATTTAGGTTCCTATAAAAGACATAATGTTTTTAAAACAAATAGAAATAACATAATATTGTTTTGGGTATTTTGAAATTAATTTTTTTTGAAAATGGATTGATTATTTCAATATCTTGAAATTATTTCTTATGATTTCATTTGAGATTTTATGAGTGAAATTATGATAATCACAATTATTTCTATGTTACAAATATATAATGGTACTTGGATATTTTATTTGTTGTCACATGATAAACTAAGGATGGGTTGTTACATTATAAAATCTAACATTTTGGGTATAGAATTCAGTCGCATGGCTATTCTTTATGTACGGGTGACATGTATGGATATCGACTGAATGGATATTCCATTTTAGAATAATTATGTCCCATGTTACCATCATGTATTTTCTATGATTTCTATGGGTTTTATGGTAATATTCAGATTTCAAAAAGGATATTTAATGAGATTATTTTCAAAAGGAATATATTTGCTACTTATTGAGGGTGAAATGTATTACTTTGTGAAAATGCCATCCTTGGTTTTAATGTTTATCAATGGACTAACAGTTTCTGTATTTTTACAGAACTTAATGAGATTTTTATTTTGATCCCATTTTTTGAAAATTTCTTCACATGTATTAATATTGGCAAGGTAAAGGAATATTTCATGATTAATAATTGAATTATTGTTTAAAAAATAATTCATGTTATTTTAAGGTGTTTCATTTGGTGGAAAAAGTAGATATAGAGTATTAGAGGCCACCTATAATGTATAAGTATACTGTTCATGTGTTTTTTGAAATTATTTAGAACTCTAGACTAAAAATACCCTCAAATGTAAATTCTTGTTTAAAATACTATAATAAGTTACGTTTAAGGTAGGGTCCTTACAATTGGGTTGGATGGATCCTCTATTGTAAAAAATAATTTTTTTCAACAGCCCATCACAAGAAATATATTTTGTGATGTGTTATTTAGGTATGGTCCTTTTCAATGGGTTCCTATAAAAAATTTCCTTTTAAAAATATTTCATATTCCAGTAGTGATTGAAAGAATTATACTGGTTTATGAAGGCCCTATGTTCTTAGTATTCCATGATATATATCTAGTTGATGCTGTTGATGTTTAAAAATATAATAGTCTATAAGAAACCATATAAATCAAAGAAAACAATGAGTTATATCTTATTATTATTATTTATATCATATAAATATTTTTTTCTTGGTAATTATAAAAAATTCTATATATATTTTTAACAGGAGAATATGTGGATATTCTAAATGCCTATGATCTGTTATGCGAGTTACACTAACTTTTTAAAAATATATCATGGGAAAGATCACATTTATCTTTCTAAAATGAAGTATTATATGGAACTTCTAAAATGGTTTGACATTAAGGATTCAAAAATATCTTCCACCACAATTTTATTTAGTACCAAACCTTCCAATAATAGGAAAGTAAGATAATTAAATCATAAGGAATTATATAAGTGTATTGGAAATATTTTGTACCTAACAACATTACGAATTTATATTCCTTATTTTATTAAAATGTGTTCTATATGTCAATGTACCCCAAGGGAGGCACATTTAAATGATAGAAAAAAGATTTTCTTACAAAATAGGGTAATTTTTGGATTTAATTTAAAATATGATAGAAATGTCGATCATGAACCATTTGACTAAACTAATAATTTTTGGATAGTTTATAATGAAGATAAATGGTCTACATTTCATGGAGTTTTTTAATTATAAAATGGCGTGTTTCTTTGCAGACAAAGAAGAACTATTTTAGGACCATGAGTTATATAGAAGTGGTGTATGTGGAAACCAATTAATCTTTAACTCAACTTATGTGGATGAGAACTCGGTTGCATGATCTTCATGTGGAGGAAAAATAACCAATGCTCATGGGATGAGACAACAAACACACTCTTAATCATTTATGAAATTTGGTTCTATATTCATGATCCATGAATATTCATACAAAACATAACTTAATTAAATACATTCTAAAATAAAAAATATTTATGATGGAAATATAACTTATATTGATGAATATTGATTATATATTGACTAAACCATTTCCAAAAGATGATTTTTTATTATTTTTGGTTATTTATGGGATCTCAAACTCATTCTTATCAAGGCTAGGATATGTTTAATTTGTCCCCTCACCCATCTTGTTTATTGGATATTGTTTTGAAATTCTAATAATAAGGAATAATAAACATTATTTTTTATTTCTATGTGTGTTTTAAATGTTTTAGAACATAAATATAGGTTGAATAATCTATGTATACATTGATATTTGAGTAATATTTCAATAGTTATCTCTTAATAGAAAGATTACTTTAGAAGAGAGTTTCTAAAATGGGATGATATGTGAAATCAAATTTTTTCACGTGTGAACTATTTTAAAATTTTAATGATTTTCATGATGCAATTTTCAATTAAAGGACTACCATATTTAGCTATGTGAATGTGGTATCTCTTATAATAATTTTTTGGTATATTAAATAAAATCATGTTATAATTTCCATATAAAGACATATCAAATTAAGGGTTCTGATGATGAAAATATTGATTGAAGATAAAGTGAAAGATTCTAAAATATGTTTATAAACGATTTAATATGATAATAAAGTATTGATTTAATATAAAAATTAATGTGTCATTATTTCATCATGTAGTATCAAGAGTATCATTATTGAGGAAGTTTTGAATGAAAACCATTGATTTATGGAAAATGTGGTATTATTATTCGATGTTTTATTTCTTATAATGATTTTATTTGGTTAATATTAAAATTATTGGATGTTTATTGATTTTTTAGGATGTTAGAGTTTTTGAGTGACATGTGTTCCATGTTTTTAAAAACTATCCGAAGGGGTATCTTTTTGAGATTGAGATATTTTTAGAATATGACTGAGTATATGAGAAACTTTTTAGGCCCATTATGAACTATATAATTTTTTTAGAGAATGTAAAATTTATCTACATAATAATTATTTTTGGTAGGATTAAATTGACATCCTTGTAGTGTTTTATTTTGTTTTCATCACAAATATAATGTCCAAAATAAAGTGTTTTCTGATATTTAATTTTAGATAAATTTAATTACAATATTTAAAGAGTTATTATGGTTGATTTAAATCAGTTTTATAGTGACTGGATGAAATATGTATGTAGTTTATGGTATTATAGAATTTAGAGTGAAGATAAAAATTTCCTTAGTGTATGGTGTGTCTGATTATTTTTGCAATAGATCCTATGAGTCATTTTTTATTTTCATATAATCCATTTTGAGCTAAGTATGATTCATTAAAACTCTGTATCAACCATTATATACTATGAATAAGTGATTTTTTGTGTCATATGAGTAATTTATATACATATTAGACATTTTTTTATACATGTCATTCAGCTTTATGGAATGAGAGATCTATACATGCGTATCAGTTAAAGACACTGTGACAATTTTGTATTTCGTTCAATTTCAAATGTTTAATTATAGAATTATTTAGGGAAGAATATACATTAGGATCATTTCAAAGATATTTAATAATTTTTTTTAAAAAAAAAATGGATTTATGAATCATTTAATGGAAGAAAATGTTCCTCACTAAGAGGGAATTTTTACCATGAAGAAAGAAGAACAATTCGCTACTTTAATAACTTTGTCATAGTAAAATCACTAACATGACATAATAATAACATTGATATGATTTTAAGATGATTAATAAAAATAAGGAAGAAAAATAAAAGGATGGAAAATTGTAGGAGTAATTAATTTTATAGAATTTTAATTCTAAATTCAAATTCAAATATGTTTTTGACTACTAGTTGTGTGTTATAAAATGAATATGCATTATTCATGAAAAATTCAAGAGAGAAAGAATATTTTTTAAATATATAAATTATTGATCCTATTTTTTATAGGAAGAGTAATGGGAGTGGATATTTAGATTGTATATCTAGATTTATTATCCATAAATTGTAAATATTGTAAAAGAACACAATGAACTTACACTGGAATATGTATAATGGTAGATTAGTTTATATCACAACATTATAGTTATTGAATTACCAAATCATTTTTCATTATTAAAGTAACACAAGAATTCAAAAAAATGAAATATGTGTATTATAGGAACATTTATATTCCCATATCATTCATACTATATGAAGATACTAATGGATCATATAATATTGGTGAAATACAGATCATAATTAAGACATATGTTTCATTTTTAATGGGTAACCTTATAAATGTATTATTCTGTATTTTTTGTATGATTATGTGTGGTGATAGGGGAAGTAAAGGAACATAATTGTTGGTTATGGTTTCATAAATAAGGAACAGAATAAGTTTATTATCATAACTAATTCAATTTCTGGATCAGTTATTTCCTTGGTCTTTTGTTATTTAGAGATGTAATATGATTAGTTAGTATGGTAATATAATTATTTTCAAGATATTATGAAATTATATTTGGCTGAAAAAGGGGATAAAATTAATTATTTCATTTCATACACTATACAATTCCTTTTCATGAGTGGGAGAGTACCTTAAAAAACATTAATTTTAAATCCTTAGAGAACTATATGTCCATTGAAAATAATACATAATGTTTTTCCATAGAGGGATAATACGTAATCTTATTTTTATGGAAGGTGGTTACTGTAATACTATGGGAAGAGTACCATAGGTTATTCCAAATATCATGGCTATTGGAACATCCATGTGTGAGAAAGATGTATCTAAACCTCGGAACTTAGTTTTGGTGGATGATTATTAAGATGATTTTTCTGAGTTTATCTTGTGTTGTGACACCTATGAACATTGGATGGTGGATCATTATGACCAAATATTATTTTTCCAACCCTTTATTTTTTTCAATAAATGTGGGATGATATATTGATATACTTAATAATAGGAATTCCTTGATTTTAAAAAGGTATTGATTGTATCTAGGTGATAATTGGGTTTCATAGGGCACCGTTAATGATCATTTCTTAAAGATATTCATAATTCACATTATTATTTTTATGGATGTTTCTGAATTATCTTTGAATCTATTAATTTTTAGTAATACATTACACTAACATATATAACTAATCTCTGTGATTTGTTTATTTTCTGGAGGTTATGGTGCATGAGTTTTTGTTTAATTTTTGTATGGGTTTTTTAGTGGAGTTCACATAAAACACCAAAAACCACACCACTATTAACATGGAAATTTTTGATACCTTATATTGAGCAGATGTGGATATCATAAATCTTGATAAACTCTGACATGGACTAAAAAAATTCAAATTGGTGTATGGGGATGTTGATTATTTTTCCCTAAAGTTATTTTTATGGAGAGGTTAACAAATTTTTAGTAAAACAATCAATCAAACTATTATGTTAAATAGACCCTTCAAATTTAAATGTATTTTTGGTTGGGTTTCTTACCTCATATAACTACCCCTAGATTTAAAATAGAAAAATAATATATTTCTCATGTCATATTTAAAGAGATAAGTGCAATATTCAATGCTTGTCACTGATTGGGGTGTCCTATGATTTGAAGACTATGATATCTCCCCATAGTACTTGATAGAATTTTATGACTTGTTGGGGGAACTCTTCAAGAATGGATTATACCACTAGTGATTGTTAGGTGGTAGCATGAGAATAATTATCTGGGATCATGAGATCATCATAGTTAGACGTAGGCATGATACAATCACCATTTTATATAGGCAATATTTTAATATTAAAATCATTTATTGTAGGAATATTTTATTTATAATTATTTTTTAGACTAATTTTTTTTTATATATTAAAAAATATTTTACCCTAAGAGTTTTTATCTATTTTTATTAATTGAGATTCATGAAGGTTTAAATTTATTATTGGAATTATAATACATTATTTTTATTCTTTTCATGTAAAATATTGGGAATGTTTATTTCCCCCAAAACATTTATTCTAATAAGAAAACCTAAATATTAAATGTTTCTAAAATTTCCATTTACTCTTGGGATGGTATAATCCATAATAGTATATTGTCACCCCATGTTGGGGTGGGAACGGGGTGGGGGAGTCTGGGTTATAATTATTTAAATATATAAATATATTGAATAATTAATCAATAATATCATTCAAACTCCATAAATATATTTATATTCATCCACAAATACCCTTTTGTTGTTAGCCATGATAAGTCGTAGCCCAGGTGAGTAGAAGTGTGAATGAACTATGGATCCGTGGAGTCAAAAAATGGAATCTTTAATAGTGATCTCTATCAACGATGGATTAGATAAAATATTTTCCATATATCATTCATAAATTGAGGTTGGAAACAATATTTTAATTCATCAACTTTGTTCATTTTTTTATGTGCATGAAATATTATTCATTAATACTACCCCAAAAATCACAAGGAACTATATATTTTCCTAATTTGTTTCCTAAAAGTCACGAGTAATACTATTTTGATTATCATTATTCTATCTATTCAAGAATATTTTTGAATAAAATCTGTCCTAGAAACCAAGAAATTTCATTTTATGATTTATCTATCCATTATTACTAATTTCATCTCAATTTCACCACCATCATTATCCATGGTAGATGGTTTTGATAGATCATGGCCTATATCAATGAATGAACTAAATTTAGACTTTAGAGTAGTATATTTGTTAAAATATGTTTTGATAATTTTATGTGTCATTGATCAATTATAATGG
Organism: Viscum album; assembly: GCA_963277665.1. Classification (NCBI taxonomy): domain Eukaryota; kingdom Viridiplantae; phylum Streptophyta; class Magnoliopsida; order Santalales; family Viscaceae; genus Viscum; species Viscum album. The sequence goes on along the minus strand of OY728158.1, from coordinate 1,189,357,289 downwards.
AATATGTCATGAATTTGTGACATTGCAATTTTATTGGAAGAAATATAGTGTAGGGGACCAACATTATGTGTGATACTATTTTGGGTAGTTTTTTTGGAGTAGGATGGAAAAACAATGACTATTAGAGGATTTATAATTAATGTTTTATTCATTATATATGTTTAGGGTGTGATTAGTGGTGATAATAATGATTGAAATTTTTCCAAAATATTTATTTATTTTGATCTCGACGATACAATCTCATTGTAATGAACAAGTTCTGCCAGCCCCAGATCCAGAAATCTGAACCAGCCAATTGAAAGCCTTCATGGAATTTTTTAATCCCCATGTGAAATTATTGAGTTCCAAGGGTATCATAATATAATAAAATTTATATATTTGGCGAAAAAAATAAGAAATGATCATAACACTCCCCATCAGATGTTATTTATGACTATTTCACACATCAAGGTCCCATGTGTAGGAACATAATAAGATAACTATTGAAAGAGGTACTATATAAATACAAGATAAATAAACATGTTATCAAAAATATACTTAAACATAAAATTAATATGTCATTCAAATATGGATTAAATGGACAATATATCTATGATATAAATGAAGAGTAAAAATAGACACTTAACTAGATTTGTAGATGTCTCCACTGGTCATCCTACAATACCAATACTATATATGTTCCATTATATACCATGTGATATACATAAAATTAAAATTTTTATAGTTATGAGAACAATGAGTAGTTGTTATATAAAAATCACAATCAATGCATAACCTCTAAACAAAAGTTCTATTTATAGCTTGTTTGAAATACAATTTGAAAGATTGTTTTTTCACAATTAGTTTTAAAACAAATAAAATTCAATTTCACTTTTTAAATAGTATCTTTTGAAACATGTCAATAAAATATTTGTAATAGGAAATTATTTATAACCAAAATAATATGATTAGAATTTTGGAAACTAATCATTGAAATATACTCACATATAAATAATATGAAGAGTTCAAAATTTTTATTCATTAAAATTTAAATAAAGATTTTATTTTAAATAATATATTTCAATTGAAAAAAGGGGAAATCATAATAATAATGATGAAAAACAATGAAACTATAGAAATATGAAATTTTGGATAGTTTATTATCACCCAAATAAGGTAAAAGTAACCAATATAATATAACTAAATACTAGTGGTCATGGAAATACCTATGAGATCTGGGGAGTATATAGAAATATACTACACAATATTCATCATATATGTGTTCCTGATACAATACAACCACCATAAATATTAATAATGCCATACGTTTCTTAACAGAGGAAAAAACCTCTTAGGTATTCCATAATCAATGGTAAGTCCCACTAGCAATAGCATAATCCTATACATGTATAACATGATATCTCATAAATCCCACTATATTCTATTAGATTAGGATATTTTAACAAAATAAATGTGATCCATTATAAAGTTACAAATAAAAGTACTCGAATATATATATATATATATATATATATATATATATATATATATTAGGAGTCATACAAACACCATTACCTTCATGAACGCCACATATAAAAGAAATTACTTATAAGAAAAACAAAAATAACACGTTTTTACCATTCCTATAACACATATATCCATTTAAAAAAACAATGAAAGGGAAATATACCACTAGAATAAATTTCACAATAAAACCATCATTAAAACATATTACCATGCCACATATTCACTGTTTACAATTAAATTTATAAGATCAACCATAATATATCTTACATTCCATTTTATGGAATTTAAAACCATATAATAATTTTAAAAAACAATTTCTGAAAGAAAATATCACAACGTTAAAATTAAATTGATAATTATGTAACTAGTTTGAAGAAAAAAAACATCTGATATTTTAGAGATTATTTATAAAGGGTACTCATGAATTTTATAAATAAATCATTGACCCTGGTTCTGTAAAAAAATGAATTATTTATGTTATTGTTTTAAAAACATTTAAATTAATTTAAAACCATGAATAATCTGATTTTTCTAATGAAAATATATAGAAATATATATAATTTCAATAATAGATAACTAAACAATGATTGAAAAATCATAACATAAAAGTATTTAATGTTAAGGATCAGTGTGAGGAGATAATGTACGTCTAATTGAATGATAATGGTAAATATTGCTAAATAACTAATGAATTATACCTAGAAGACTATATGAAAACAATAAAAATTAAGAATCACAGGTCAAAATGTCAATCTTTAATTACATGGTTCATATAAATTGAAATATAGAAGTGGGAGAATTGTAAAATAATAAGAAACAAATGTGAAAAGAAAGAATATGTGAGCATAGAACTTACCAATGAGGAAACTCTAATAAATAACATGGAGATATTGTAAAATATATTGTATGATGGAAACTAAATTCTTGGGGCACCACATGGAGGCATTACATGAGATATAGGAGGAAATGACCCAAATGGTGTCTAAATTATATACTTAAATTGGTATTTCAGAATTGATAAATAAATAAAAACATGATAGGTCAAATTCATGGATAGAATTTTTAAAAACCATGCATCAACTGAGAATCCCTCACTCGAAAGACCTGATAACCTACATAGATTGGATAAATGGTTCGTCAAACCATCTGCCTACCATGAAAAATGGATCTACTAAAAACCATAACACCATTTTTTGGTTTTTATGCAGTTAGTCCTAAATATATGAAAATATTTTTTGTTATATTAAAACACAAAAATTTGTTAAATTTGGATATATTCAACCAAATAAAAATTGAGAAGATCAACAATAACTAAACAATATTGAGGAAAATAATTGTAATGTAATGAAAAATTAGCACACCCCATAACCACATCCTAGAACTGAACACACAGTCCTATGAAATCAATAATGGTGAAAATTGATCCCAAATATAAACATTGTTGAATTATAATTCCCACCAAAAGGAACTAGATATAATGAGTATAGACATCTTTTAACGTCCCACTATATGAAACTTTCTCACAAGGATATAAATGGCGTGTTAAAATACCTCAAACTCACATCCTCATATTCCATAGGATTTTGAATATTATTAGGGGTGAGATAAATATAGTGGGTAGAATATGACCCATATTATAGAGTACATATGGTGGAAATAAAAACATAAATAAGTATTAGAGTATTAGAAATAGAAAAAACTATTCAACAAGAAGCAACCAAATAATTAAATAATGATTAAACAATAAATTTAAATAAAATATGGAATGTTAATAAATTTCATGTTAGAAGTAATATATTTAAAAGACTATAAGTCTCAAAAAAGACACAAATGACCCTGGTCCCAATCCCTATGAGGATTATGTCTCTGAACTCAGTAAAATCTTGCTCGAAAAAAATAAATAGTACGGTTCTTTTCCCTTGTCCCAACATGCATCACTGTAATATTCTTGGGTACCAAAAATGTCCCAAATAGTGTGTGAGTAAAACTCAATAGGTCTACACCACCGTGTATAAATATAAAAATTATGGTAAGAGGTGTCTGCTATAATGTGATAACCAATTTTATTAATCAATCAATTAATTCAATATATAGATAAACGTATTTGGGAACCATATTGACATGTCTCCTGGCATTTAGCACAATCCTGCAAAGCAATAACAATATATCCATGGAATAAAAAAACATGCATATTCTCAATTATAGAATATTTATGATCATTTAACACAACCATACCATCTATGACCATATAACCCTGTAAAAATCACAAAAATCTAGAATGAGACCACTATATAAGAATCTCAACATAGGGTGAGCTAGATCATACTAAATATATGAATTTTAGTATTGGGGTGGATAGATCCAACTTAATATAATCATTACAGCTTTAGACTAGGTTGATCCCACTCAATATAAACATTACATCTACATGAAAGAATTAAAAATACTATCCCTAATAAATACATGATGTGTAATACATTTTCATATTTGGTATTTATTTTTAAATGGATATCGATAAATAAAACATCACCTCAGGTTTATATTTATAAACTTTCAACAAGTACACTATGTGAATAGTTTATACGTTGTGTATCTACATCACACACTATACTGCTTTTAGAAAAGTATTCAAGCAGTTACATATTATGTAACATATACATGGGATGTAATCTCATATCAGATAATTTAAAAGCTAAACTAAACATGAGGACCCATGAAACCTCCAAATCCTTTTAATGGAATGAAAACCCTCATTACCTCATTTATCATGTTAGTATCTAGACTCTATTTATTATAGCAGACAATCATCCCATAACATTTGGTCATATTATCCATCTCTAAATTGGACTTAGCTACCAAATATGAAAGAAAAAATAAAACATAATGAATGATGTTAAACCAATAAACTCAAAGACGGTTGTATCTAAAAAAAGGTGTGATCTTATTACCACCCAACCAAAAAACAACTAATCCCAATGATAATCCCAGAATCACAGTATAGTATTGATGATTACGATGAGTCACTATGTTCATATATTAAACAACCTCTCCCATATATCCTCCTAAACAATACCACGTTTCCATAAAAAATTCTCACTACTACCCACAATCCACATCAGATTCACCTAAAAGGATGCATCAACACAATGTTCAATTTCCTCAATGTATACCACATTATATTTTTTAGAATAGAATATCATGATTTCAATATGTGAATAATGACATACATTTTACTATAGAATTGAAGAGGTTCTTAGAGGTATACCACTAGGCCAACCATATTCACTATTTCAAATGGACCAAAAAACCTAGTTACTAGCTTACATTATTTCTTGATATATCATTTCCCCAACCTAGGTGAAACTCGGATGAAAAAATAGTGACAAACCTCGAAGTCCCGTGGTCATATTTGGTGACTAGTGAAAGATTTCTTCCATCTCTAAGACATTTCCAACTACCTCTTAGCCAACTGAATTTGCTCAGATGTCTCCTACCTAAGACTAATCCTAAAAATCACTAACTCACTTGCCTCAAACCCACAAATATGGGAACAAATCTACTTCCATATAATTCCTTATAGGGTTCCTTCTATCTCAACACGTGGAAGATACAATTATATGAAAACCCCATGAGTTTCAATATCAAAATTTCATGAACCGAAGAAAACCAATATAAAACCTCATAAAACACTTCAGAACCTGAATTTTATACTCTAATTGACCACCAGTATGAGTGTAATAGTCCTTAATAATAAGACAATGAGATCCCAAATCATTCTAAAAGACTTTCCCTATCAATCATGTTAAATTATTTTCTCTATCATAAACGATATTATTTAGAACACCATGGATATAACAACCTTGTGAAAGTAAATAATACCCACACAGTTATCTGTGAAAGTCTCCCTAATAGGTTTGAAGTTGGATACATTCATAAGTTTATCCATAGTCAAACATACCATATCATTCTTGCGAGGTATCCTACATAATCATGTCACAAAATCAACAGTTCCAGCATCCCCGTTTTTGTCATGTATGGGAATTGGATGGAAAATTCAAGTTAGTCTATGATGATTGAATTTAACCTTCTGACTAGTGAATCATCATTACACAAATCCACCTACATAATTATTTATTCCTATCCGCCTATACACTCTATGGAGATCAAAATGCATCATTTTATAATGATTATGTAGCACCTATCTAGAAGCATGAAACTCTATCATCATCTCCTAGAGAAAGCCAACAGGAACCCATACTCAAGAACAATAAACAAGGGAACCGATACATCCAATAGAAAATTATGATTGTGTCACCACACCATACATGTTTTTAGTCATAAATAATTCATCCGGATTATATAAATACTCATTCTTGATCTTGTCCAAAGGAATGAGTATGACATATGTTGATATCATAACTACACATCCATGAGAATCCAAAACATCAAGATGCATTTGTGAAAAGAGGTCCATCAGCCACCACTAATTAGAAGGATCTTATAGTACATGAGCCAATATATTCTAGATCAAAAAGTCAGAAATGAAGTTTCCCTTTCTTGATGTAAAAGAAAAATATAAGTTGAAAAACTACAAATACTTGACCCATATCGTATACCGAAGGTTTAGATCCAACTAAAAAAAATGAACCTGAGTCTATTGTAATTTTTGTATACGAAAATACTCTTTCCCAAATGATATTGTCTCTATAAATTCAATGAATTTACCACCATGGATAACTCTTTATTATGATTAGGGTAACTCCACTCTTGCGGTCTCATTTGTGTTGAGACATAAGCAACCACTTGATTATCCTGCATTAGAACTACACCATGTACAACGACAGATACATCACAGAATACAATATATTGTTTACTCAAAAGAGGTAAATTGAGTATAGGTTTTTTGGTAGGACTTTTTTTCATATATAGAATATCACTCTCATAATAATATGACAAAAAAATATTCACCCATTTTGTGTTCCTCATTGACATCAGTGCTAGAAGATAAGAGAATTTAGGAATAAATCACTGATAAGGACTTCCTAAAACAAAAAATTATTTGAATCTTGAATTCATTTCTATTCTTCTCCTAATATATGATAGCTTCAAATTTTTTTGGGTTTATTAAAAACCCAACCTATAATATAGAATGGTCTAGGAAGTGAACTTTTTCAATCCATAAATAATATTTTTTTTAGCATGGAATATAGATTATTCTCTCTCAATGTATTCAAGAATATGTGATGATGTTGGTACTGATATTATGCTATATGGTAGTAAACTAAGATGTAATTGAAAATAAATAGCACAAAATATTCTATAAATGTATGAATGATACGATTCATCAAGGTCATGAAAAATTTAGCTACATTTTTGAACCCAAAGGACATCACTACAAACTGATACCGGCCATACCAACTACTAAAAGTAGAATAAGGTATTTCTAAATGTCTCACCCTCAAATGGTGTTACCCAAATCTCAAATCAATCATAGATAAGACATCAACACCTGTTAGATGATCAAAAATATCATCAATGCACATTTAGGGATTCAAATTCATGAATTTCATCTGGTTCACTCTTAGATAATCCACACCTAAAAACAAAGACCCATCAATATTCTTGGGTAAGAGAACTAAAGAACCCAATGTATATGTATGAGGCTATATAAAACCATTAACTTCCAAATAATCAAACTGAACATTCAACTCCCAAATCTCTACTACTTCCATTATATAAGGTGGAGTAGAAACCAAAATAGATGCCAACACCAGCTCAATAATGAACTCAATCTATTTATTAGGTGGTAATCTGTTGAAATCATCATGAAAGAAATACTAAAAATGGGTTTCCAGTGGGGGAATATAGTCCTCATATAATCCAAAAACATCTAGAGAATGACTTTTTATCAAAGATTTGAGATTATATAATCTTCCCCGAATTGATCCTGTATGGATAGCCTGAAGATCCCACTCACACTAGTGAAAATAGATTCCACCTTCTAAAGATAGAAAGAAAAATTTCCAATAAAAACATTCAACAAGAGCCTGGTATTGAAGTATAATATCCCTAAAAATAAAAAATTCTAATCCTATAATTTTTATCATATTAAGTTCCCAAGAGAAATGGTAACCACCATTATCTATAAAACAAGCCTTGCAATGTTTGATATTCATCAATCATAATCCAAAAAGTGTATTAATGGTCAGAGAAATATATAAGTTTTCCACATGAATGCACACAAATTATGAAAAAATTGAAGATAAAAAATGAATGTGATTCCCCTATATCAAACAAAATGCATGAAAGGGGAGATGATATAAGAGTTTTACCTCTGATAGTAGAAGGTCACACATGAATAATAGTTTAAGTAGTCTTTATAATGTGAAACTAAGAAAACCCTTTTCCATGGGCTTCTTTATAACTCCTGTGATATATTTACTCTTCCTCGTACTACCGTACCTGCATTGAAGTACCACATCCACTTCCTTAACCTAATAATCATGTGGAACTCCAATAATCTGTCTACAGAGGAGTAACCAAATCCTTTCTAGACTATAGTACCTATCTTGATCCCCTCCAGCTTATTTTTAATTTTATTCGCCTAAAAACCTCTTTGGGTGGCCGATCCTTAAATAGGAACCACACTCCAAATTGGGGTATGAACACTGAGGTCACTTGTGAACCAAAACTCCATAAATATATCATAGGAATGGAAAATGATCTTGAGATAGTTTACCACTGTACAACTACTCTGAACACTATTTTCTTGAAAAAAACTGTCATAGTGACACTTCTTTCCACCATAATATGTGTTCCAAGTTCATTTCATCTAAATCAACAAAGAAGATGATCATGGCCTGTATAAGATTCCCTTACATGATGAGTGCTTAATTCATCACATCCTCAAAACACATCATAAAAAATACATTCACATTCATCCTAAACTCATAGCAGGGATCATTTTAAAAAATTTCATTCCTTGAAGATATCATCAGTTATAAAATATAGGGAAAGTGTTGTAGGTCTATGAAACATTCAACATTGTACATCACATTTCGTCACTCTAGTGTCTCGTGAATGACATGATTTTCCTTCTCATCACTTAAAGTATTGGGATATAAATTTCAATAGAACATTATATATAATTCATTCCACGATAAATCCCTTTACATCCTAGTTTTATATATAATATCCCACTGATTATTTTTAGTTAAGAAAAGAATATATACAAAAAAACCTCACCCTCCTCTCTACCAATGTTAGTAGATTCATTAAGATCATTTTTAAATAATCAATAAAGAAAATGGACTCATGTGGTCCTCCCTCCATAGTGTATGTAGTCAAATGCTGTAGATGGACCCCTCTTGTCAACTTAGACATTGATGGAATGGTTTGAAAAATATACATTTCCATGGATCGAATTTAACTTTAGGAAGCTATTGGTAAAATGAATATCTATCTCATCATGAAGATCTATCAGAGTCTCAAACTCAACTATGCTTGGATCATGTATACTTCCACTCTCACGATGTTCAACTAGATGATTAAGAAGAGTCATTTTCTTTATAAAAAAAATACACTCCTTAGAACTCTAGTTATAACAATAGGTTCAACCATAAAAGGTGACAAAAATAGAGAAAAAATACTCTTAATCTATTTTAACATGAATTACATGTTTTTCATCATGGAATATAATTTCATTTAATTATTTTTAGTATTTATAACATGTATTCCATACCATTGTCCATATATCTACTTATACAATACATGAAATAAATATACCCCTATCCTTAACAATTCATGTCAATATATAAAACTATGTTACTATTATGATTCATGCATACTCATCTCACACAATGATATTCCACTAGTATAAATATCAATAAATGGTAACATCAGTTGACATGTGAATCTCCCAATGAGAAATAACCTCAGTTGTAACAAGAGAAAAATATAAATAACAAAACCAACCATGGGAACTCAGATAATCCTCCATATACGGGTTTGATACTCCCATGAAAAAGCTCATTACCAAGTCCCTAAACATCATAGTATTATTTATACCTTTCCCAAATAGTAATTAAATAGAAAATAACCCTAGTGTGCTCTGATACCACTTTATAGCATTCCCCAATTTGGAACCCTCTTGCATGGCCAGAAAGGGTTGGTTACAAGGCTTGAAGTGAACCTCCTTATATGCTAGAGGCTACCAAATAGGGGAAATGGTTTTATATGTATAGTGGGAGAGACTATACTACCTTTTAAAACTAAAATTTAAGTGAAATAATATATACATATAAATAACACTATAACAGAAATAGTGGAAACCAAATAATAATAACCTATTAAAGAATCTAATAAATAATAATTGAATAATATAAAAATAGGATGGAATGTTAAATAATGTCAGGATTTAGTGAATACAAATATAATACAAGTATACTCAAATAAAGACAAAAAATTCATTGGTCTCAAACCCCATGTATGTACTATCTTCAATATCCTATCCATCTATCTAGAAAACAATCAATAGTAAGGTTCCCCAACCTTTTCCAAACATGAATCCACATAACCTGATCAATTAAAAAATGGATACCAAAATAGTGTGTGAGTAAAAATCATTACGGAGACACCACAATGTCTAAATAGAACTAGGGGGATAAGAATTTTATGTATTAAAGTTATAATAATGTGTAGTAATTAATAAATTTATACAATATGAAATTAACCTACTTTAGAACCATGTTAGAATGTATCTAAGAATGTAACTTAATCATTCCAATAGAAAACCATATCTATGGAATTAAATAACCTAAATTACATCCATGCCATCATATATATGAGTATATAACAAAAACATTCCAACCATTACCATATAACCATGGGAAAATACCAAAAATATTTTCTAAGACACTATAATATTTTCAGCGTGGGACTTGATAGAGATCACATAATATAATCATTATAGCAAGGTAATGGTCAAATCGAACTCAATATATGAAATATATCATGAGATGGATAGATCCTGTTCAATATAAGAATTAAAATAATGGATTGGGCATAGCTCCCTTAATATAATCATTAGAACATGGTACTAGGCATAACCCCCTCAATATAAACATTACAACATGATGATAAAATAGTTTATAACAACAAGAATATCAAAATATCACCTAATAAGCCTCAATGGTTTATTATGAAAATTAACATTTATCTTTAAATTATACTTCAATTTATCTCAATGATCAATTGGTATTTCAATTATAAATAAGCCACTACCCATGGATTCTATATCATGAAATCATGTAAATTCTCATGTCATGATAAACACACTTTAACCCATTATCCAAATAAATTTTAATCACAATTTTTCTCATACAAAAGGTAGCTACATTCTCATTTATAATAAATTGAATATTAAGGATTAAACCCACATTAAAAGCCATATTTTTATCACTTATAATGAATTTTTTAATTACCACTCATGTTACATTTGTGAATTAGAAATAGTTCACATATATGACAATTATCAAAACTTAGTGTTAATTTTTAGACCCTACCCTTTTATTTTGTGATTTATAAACACCATCCACGGGTAATTCCAATAGAAATTAGGTTTTACAAGATAAAAATGATGAAAGCTATATCAAATAAAAACAAGTCTGCAATCAAACCCAAATACACTGAAAGTATTCATTATCTTGAATGGAGAATAATGAATGTGGAGGGGAAAACCAAAGCTAAAGACATAAAAAGGATTGATCACAAAAATGGTACAATTGTAATGGAAGAAATTAACCCAAACATTTCTATGAGATCATCCTGGGATGAAAGGTGATGGATGCATGGTATACTAATGAAATTTACATGAGTATGGCTACCATAAAAACATTTATCATTATAAATATTTGTTGTGTAATATATTTACATATTGTGTATTACTTTTCATAATGACACACAAAAAACCCCATTTAGATTAGATAATATATATATATATATATCGATAAGAATTTATATTATGTGAATGGTTCACATAATGTGGAACTGATTCACTCCCCATAATACGTCATCGCATGTCTACTAGTAGTTCCACATTGTGTAACAGTTAAATAGTCTAACTCACCATATTGATAGTCTTAATTCCAAATTTCACGTAAGGAGACAAGCCACCTCTGAAACCATCTGAATCACGAAAAAAATTCATAAATGTTTTAAACACATTTATATATGAACTTTATTATTTAAATAAACATATATAACTAATTATTTTTTATTTTACCTAAAAAATATCTTCCTCTCCATGAAAGACTCAACTACCATGGATTAAAGGCAAATGAAAACCAAATGAAATATTTTTAATGTAAAAAATCTAAGATGGTCATACCTTGAAATACATGGGATCTTAAAAATATCCCCAAAATAAAATAGAACTAGAAAAAGAGTAACTTTAAATAAAGATAATGGAATACAAAATGAATATAAGGTTAACCAAATAATATAAAGTGACTCATGTATCCATATATTAAAAATAATTTTTAATAGTTTGGACATGGGAATTGTAAAGCCCCAAACCCAAACATCTAGATTTAGTATGAAAAAATACTGTGTATTTTTTTTATAATAGATAACTAAAAAAATACACAGTACATTATAAAAAGAATGACTTTTTTAGGACTAGGTTCTGGAGAATTACACCACAACATACATATATTGAATCAGAGTTTACAAAAATTAATAGCTAATATAAATAACTAGATTCATCTACATTAAAAACTTAACATCCCATTAAACTTCTAAGGATTCTTGTGAAAATCATCTTAAAGACATGGGATGAAAAAACTATCTTAGTAAAGGATATAAAAAGAAGACAAGAAAATATCAGTCCATGAACACTTGTAACGTATGAATACATTTTCTAAAGACATACTTGTCACCCATATATACTTACATTGGGAAACATGAGATTTACACAAGATTCCCACAAAACATAGAATCATAAATTGAACCATAAAGGTATATTGGGTAATTACTTACATAATCTTGTAACCATTTCAGAAACCATATAATTTGTAATCCTTACAGCTACCTTTCAATTTTTGTAACCATCACAGTTACACTTGGAGTAACCATACGACTGAACTTCAACATACATATAACCAATGCATTGAAGGGAGATATATGACCCACCATTAAACATAAATAATTCCCATGAAACAAAACCCAATCATACAACATGGAATTTTTTATAAAAACATTACTTTGGAATTTCGTAAAATGGAATTTTGAAAGAGAATTTCAAAAGAAAAGTCCCTTATAAATATCATTTTATTGGAGTGAGACTTAATAGAGTGGATGGAATTTGTATATACACAATAAATACACATAATTAAACCTAATATAAACAAAAAAACATTATACAATAAATTATAATAACTCGTAAATAATGAAGTAGAAGGTTAACCCAAATAATGTAAATTTGGTTTAGAATTCCCTTACCTCAGGTTTGTCTTAAACAAAACATGTATAATAGTTAAAATAGTGTTATTAATATTTTACAGAAAAATATTTATGGATATAATATCTTATATGATTATTTCATCCCATCTTTTCACCCTTTAATTGTTAGTATTTTGTTCCTTGCATTGTTTTGGGTGCGTTCATTACATGATTTCCATGATCGGTTCATGGTGGATATTCTTGTTGATTGGAAGTGAAATTACAGAAATAAAATGGTGTGGTATTTAATTGTTTATAGAACCAAAAATTATACATTTAATCATTTTTTATTCTTACTTGAGTATGATTCATAAGTTAAATCATTATTGATATTTTTTAAGTCATTTTGGCGATTCTTCGATCACAAATAACATATTTTGTTTTATAAATTAATAACATGTTTACAAAATGAATAAATAAACATATATAATGTATAATAAATAATTTATATTCTTTTTAAACCATAAATGGTTTAATTATTAGTCTTGAATAAATTAAATGAAATTGGAATCACATCATCAATGATGTTAGTAATTCGACACATCACAGATGGTGTTTTAATTTCATGAATAAGTGGGAGAGGAGAGGAAATGTAATGGAGAGTAGTCAAGAGACATGATTAAATAAAAAAAATATTATATGCTCTATCATTCATTTCTATTGTATAAGGATAGTTGAAGAAATAAAAATAAAATAAGGTAATCTCAAAATAAAAGAAAAGTTGGGGACCCCTTACGACAATTTGGCAGCCTAACAACATCTCTTATAATTTTATAAAATATTTTGATGAGATAATAGTGGTAACTCATCAATAATTCATAAAATGAGACGTAAGGGAGTTATTTAATTAAATATCCCAACATAATCCAAAGGAAATTAAAAATAATAACATAAAATTAATGAAAATAAAGAAAACAAAAGATGATGTTTACCTCTTGATCTCTTCTCATTGAGATCCTTCTAAATGCCTTTTGGTTTTGGAATTTTCATGCGACAAGAAGATCTAGTATGTGGGGAAGAGACTTGGGAGGAGTATTGGTCAGAATATAGGTAAGGCTCAAGGTTTAAGAGGTGTGGAAGGAAGAGGGGAATTAGGGTGATATTTATAGTGGTGGAGAGGATGTATTTTTAATTATTTTAATCATTATTAATATATTTTTTCAAAAGACTATTAATAGTATTAATTAATGTGACCCAAAATAGTAATAATGGAATTTTAGTTTGAACCAAGTGGTCTTAAATAACTTATGACATTATTAATAGTGTATTTAACAGATAATTTTAATATACAGTATTTTGCCGTATTTCACTATTCATTAAAAATTCTTGAATTTTAGAAAAATCCCAAAACATCTCTATAACCATTTAATGAAATTTATAACTGAAAAATGAACTCCATTTTTTAAAACTAATTTTTTAAATATGATAAATTTAAATTTTAAATAAAATTAGTCTTTATTCAAAAATTAATAATTTTAAAACTTTAACTCCTTTTATATCACGTTAAAAAATTAATCAAGATATCATTATATTAAATCCCAAAGAATTTAAAATAATAATATAATTTAATATTCATTAGGGTTATATTAATATTCATATTTCTATTAATAAGGGTACATTAATATTCACATTAATACAAGTTGGTTCTATCAAAATCCAAAGAACTTACTGATCACAACCGTAGATGACCGTTTCGTGAAATTAAAAACATAGAAGTGGCAAAATTATGTTTAATGGTTAGTCTATAAAAGTCACATAGTATTTATTAGTTAATTTAAGAACATATTTTATCCTTTTAAAATATTTGGATGTTACCAGAATCCTACAAAGTGGAATGTCTATCTCCATTCCCTTTACACAAGTATCATTTATAAATTCATTATTGATAAACCAAACTAACACAACCATTATATGTCGTTTATTATTTTTTAAATGAGAGATTAGTATGGCCTCACATTCCACACATATGTCACTCTAATTTTATATATATTTGTATATAAGTTTCAATGAAAGATATTTCAGATGACGTCCTAATACCACCATCTACCTAATTTGACTAATACTATTATAAATTTCCTTTACTAGATTCCCATTATCATCTTTTTGTAATAATGGAAGTAGAGTTCACTTGAAGCCCTCCTAATAATTAGTAAATAAAAAAAATTCTACATTACCACATATATATGATGTTAAACGAGATTATGATTACATTTATTGAAAATCAATATAAAGGTCTCTCTCAAAATACTAAGATTTCAAAGAATCATTCATGAACATGATCCAAAGATAACTACTAACCCAATGAAATATCATTTGTAATATAATATATATCAACCACCTAGTTAAAGTAAATACAATTTCATCACATTTACCACCATCCCAACCTTTTTGATATACAATTGGAAGAACAAGGCCCCAATAAAGACATCTAAATAGTTCTTTAATTGATTAGTCCATGCAATGGATTTCCACCACTATCAACTTATAACCTCAAACATAATGGTAAAAAACATGATCTTGTGGTATATAGATAATGTAAAAAGACAAAATATACATTCAATGATACATATCTATTATTTGAATTCAAAAAGAACTAGTTGAACAAGAAAGAGTGGGGGGAACATCTTCTGGAACTCATGAAATAATTCTCTAGTTTGATCAACTAAAGGGTTCCATTTCATAAAACAAAACCTAGATTTTTTTTGGAATTCAGCAAGACATGGTGGGGTAATACTATAAAAGGAAATGAAAAATAAAATTACTGTCAAGATAGAACAACATTATTCTAAACTGTACAAAAATACAGATAATTAATGGAATAAAGTAAACTAAATATAATAATTAAAAATAAATTTAGATGTAAATATATTAAATTATTCATAATTAAATTCTCACAATTTATCAAGTGTCTATAATAATATATTTATTTATATATTAAGAATCCTATATTTCATTTTCAATATAATACTCATATCATAAACAATATTTTTCCATTATAGAAATATAAAACTACAACTTCCCACTTGAATATAAATTATAATAAACTCATTTGGGACACACCAGTTTCATTATCATAACCCATTTCATAAAAAATTAATATTTTTGAAAATTTACCATTCAAGATATAATGTTTAAAATCCCAAAAAATTATTTAAAAAAAGTTAATTCATTAGGTCATTGCAAAAACCATAGAAATTTCAATCCATGATTTTACATGAACACATCATAATCCATATATTTTGAATAAAAAAAGTCCAAAAATATAATGAGGGATTAGTGAAAATGAATTACATGGACACATGATTCTGAATAACATATTCTAATCATAACATTGTAAAATAGAGAGATAAAAACCATGGAAAAGGTATACATGTGGATTTCAATAATGTGATATAACTATGTGTCATAGGTTCAAATCCCCTTTCTTCTCCAAATATGAGAATATAAAAAAATAACGCATATAACATTAATAAAATATATGCACCATTGAATTAAATTATGGTACTCTATAAATTATAAGAAATTCCCAGTACTCATGACTGACAACTAGGAACTCACATAATCAGTAATTAAATAAAAGTAACTATATTCCCAAACTAATATAAACAAGTATTGAATGTTGAAAATTAAAATTCAATACATACAAGATAATATCTCTTAGTAAATGATTTTTATTAGTGAAAGTATTGGATAATCACTTCTTCATACCTACACCCATTATTTTTACCATATAATATCCATTCTAATATAGGATCCCAAATAACATTGGTGGTCTCATAACATTTTTCTTGAACCAATTTGGACCACCACTAATTTATTTACTTGAATAATCATATATTAACGAACAAGGGGTTATCTCTACACCCATGATATGGTGAGAAGGAACAAGGGAATCCAAATATTCTTAGTGGGAATTATTACACCCATAAATCATATATAATCTTAGATCTATTCATTATAAGTCTAATATGCCCTCTTTATACATAAAAGTCCCACAAACAACATGGTAAATGTGTAAAATTTGAAAAATTAAGAAGATATATAAAATATAAATAAATTAAAAGCATTTAAAAGATACATAAATCTAATCATGAGTTATTCTATAAATATTTCAATGTTTTTTTTATTTATTTATAACATAATAGAAAGATAATATCATACAGCTTACCAGATCTCCATTTTACTGGATATGTCACCCTTAATTCCTAATACCCCATATCCTTGACAAGATAGCATGAGATACACCTAAAATTTAAATGTATATACGTGTGGGAATGATGCCAAATAGGTTTTTAAAAAACACACCTGATAGATAACCATTAAACAAAGGATACATCTCACAAATGTTTGAAATAAAAAATATAATATAGGTTCTTCAAATTGATTTTTATAACCAATAAATGCATGATTACGTTTTTAAATTATATCTTTTAAAAAATATAAATTTAAAATTTAAAATAATAAATTATTAGAAACATAAATAAAAAGAGTTAAATTATTAAAATCATACATTGTAAAACACATGAATCTAAAAAAATAATAGACATGTTCAAATCATTTTTCAAAAAACATTATGTCACTATATTCATTTTTAATATAAGATTACAAAGTTAGAAATAATTAATAATAATAATGACTAATAAAATAATTATTGGACAAGGGAAACATAAAATAATTTAGAGTCAATTATCAATGAAATAAATTAACAGTAAACAATATAATATAAAATATACCAATGTTCATGGGAATACCTTGAATTATAGGGGAACATCTATAAAAATTCTAAATAAGGTCCATTATATCAACTCACCTGATGTAATTCAATCACCAAAGTGGTATATCATACTATCCCTAGATTAACTAAGGAGAAAACATAAAAACTGTGGGATAATTCACACTAAATGACTCTATTAAGAGAAAAATACCAGACTATTACAAACTGTTCTCCCACATATTCCAAAAAATACTATATGATTAAAATGATATAGCAAATTTTTTTCTCTCTAATGACTTGTAACAGGTAATATTATTTATATATATATATATATATATAATGAATAATGAGAAATAATAACACCCTCACCTATTATAACCCTTAATAGAAAAATTACCTTAATTATAATAATAATTGTAATAATAATATATATGTACCACATGAGGGACTTTATATATTTAAAATAAAAAGGTAAATGGGTATGTATTGAGGGTTTAGTTTTACAAGGAAACCATTATTTAATGTTCCAAATGAGTCTAATACACATTATTTTAAATTAAAATTATTTCATGAACATTATAACTAGGAATATTATATTAAAGGGAATTTAACAAATTCTAATAATTTAAAAATACCATTTATAAATTCATAAAGAAAATTTTTTACTTTAAAATGATATTAAAAAAACCAATTTAAAACTAAAAATGCCCCGCAAAATTTCATATATTTTTAATAAAGAAAACTAATTCATTTTTCACAAACATTAGTTGGTTATCATCATATAATATCGTATTCATTATTTATATTGACATTAAGGAAACCATTTCATTAAATTAACATTAAAGAAAAACCATATTTTATCTTGAAAATATTCATGAACACATTCACTACCACTAATTAATAAATAAACGTGTATTAAAACAAGAATTAAATGAATGCATATCATGTAAAATATAGATACATGTAAACAAATACATCGAATTGAATTTCAATTGTCTAAAAATATTAATATAATATGAATTCATCCCAAATGAAAATCCTCAAAACCTAAAAATTATTAATCATAAGGTAAAATCTCAAAATATCACTCTATTGTTCATTTGAATAGAAACACAATGAAGGGAGTTGAGGAAAACAATAAGAAACACTAATGGTATGAAGAAATATTTAAAATGATATCTTACCATGAAGTAAACACCAATAAATTTCATAGATAGTGGGAAATATCAAATTTACTAGGAGAAGAAAATTACGGTATCATTCTCTAGGATTATTTTCATGAGTTAGAGGTGAAAATGACCCAATGGGGGTCCAAATTTTGGTGAAAAAATAGGGATTAAAAAAATAAATCTAAAACCTCAACAGATCTAATATTTTTTCCACACAATTTACCGTACAATGTCCTAATAATATTCCCCTAACTAGTTACTCATAGTATCACCCATATTTTGGATGAATAGTTATGAAAACCATGCTCCAGCAATGAAATATTTCTCTACTAAAAACAAAATATCATTCACAAAATATCAGCATTGTTATTACTAATAATGTGGAAA
This sequence comes from Viscum album, assembly GCA_963277665.1. Classification (NCBI taxonomy): domain Eukaryota; kingdom Viridiplantae; phylum Streptophyta; class Magnoliopsida; order Santalales; family Viscaceae; genus Viscum; species Viscum album. The sequence goes on along the minus strand of OY728158.1, from coordinate 1,189,338,014 downwards.
CACTGTTCCATTCACTAAAAATTTATATTATTAAAATTTTAATTAAATTTACAGAAAAAAATGTCAAAAATAAAAATAATAATTAAATGTAACAAAATAATATAGTAAATATATGAAACATAAATATTAAATTTGATACAATGTTTATTTCAGAGTACTTTTTATATAACCCTATTTGGTTGGTTCAGAGTACACATGCTCTAAATTCCTAGGTAAAAATATTATATTCAAACCCTATGCATATTAATGGAAAATTTCATGTACCCAAATGGTGATATTAGTGGTGTATGTTCATATATGGACCATGTTCATTATAAAAATCCCCTCACCTTAGTTACCTTTTGTTGGATTCCATTTTGGATTTTTTTGGAACATATTTCACCCCCTTATATTATGGATAATGTACTAGCTATTTTTATTTTAATATCATAGATTTATTATGTGAATCATATATTATAATTTGTTTTATTTTTTTATAAGTAATTATTAAGTCATGTTTTGATACGTGTGTTGTGTACATATTCATTTATCCAAGGCTTCCCTCCATGTTTGATATGAATTATCTATGCTAGTTACCTAGCATGATCCTATTGATGGTGTTCTTTATTAATACTATCATCTTATTTGTTGTTGAGGTGGAGTCCCATTGGTTTGGGTTTGTTAGAAACAATAGAGTGTATACCACTAATGGGAGTCCAGGGGGGTGGGGGTGAGTGAATCAACGATGGAAGGAAACAACATATCTCACTTTCAGACAAATTTGATTTCCATTACTAGTTATTATAAAATGACCATGATAATGACTATTAAATGATGAGATAATGAGGGATAGATTAAAGCAATAGATACAAGGATTTTTTTACCAAGATTATTCACCATTATAATTAGTTTTCTAATTCTTATGGTGTAGAAGATACAATCACACTACCCATATTTCATATTTATCATTAAGGTAATATGGAATATAGTAAGATATTTGTATAGAAAATTTATTAGAAGATAATTAATGAGTGTAAAAAATTTCAATAATCTTCTTTTACCATTCCCCAAGTTTCTCAAAAATGTGGTGTCAGTTCTCCCCATTATATTTATCCCAAATAACATACGAAATCTCTCCTGTAATGGTCATATAATATGTATATCTCTCATTATTTAATAAAATACCTATTTTCAAGATAGTCCACCATTTTATTTATTGGAATTAAAATTTTCATTACATGAAACCCAAGATTGATGTTTGATCATCAATTATAAAATAGATTCAATATACCTCTCAATGTAAATTTTTATTATGCCACTTTAAGTGAAAAAGTGGAAACTTAGTTTCACAAAACATGGGTAGTGCTACGTGATGAAAGAGCATACAAACTTATTAAACATGATAATAAGATTATTATAATTAGATAGTCTATATAATTCCAAGTGCAATGTACTACCCTGGGTGTCCGGATCCATGTTGATGAGCTCTTCAAGGTGAGTAGTCATTCTGTCCACTGTCTATAAGAATTACTCCAAGTTTATTTTACCTTGGTGGAAGCCACGATCTAGGTTTCAGTCTTGTTTGTCTAACCACATCTCCTTCACCTCCTTGGTGTCAACTCACAACCTTCTTTCATATATTCTATCGATCACATTTTTTGGATCATTTACCATAACCTCATTTTCAAGCATTTATTCCTTGTAATAGAAAATAAGCTTCATACAATCCTCTTCTTCTTCCTCAACTATTCATATTCTCCCTCTTTGTTCTCCAGCTTTTCCATTCGAAGAGTTCTTTCATTCCTTGTTTCCACCTTTCTTAGCTGACCTAGTTTCTATTGGTTTATTAAAGTGTGAATAATCCTTGTGTCCCATTGATTTTTCCCCTTGACCAGTATTCATTTCACCAAGTCTCTATTTACCTTTTGAACTTTCTTCCTTCTAGGGATGTGAAGGCCTTTCCCTTGAATTATTTCCAAAATATCCACAAATAATAGGTGGTAACTGTCATCACCTGAATCCTCTTCCTCTTGATCCAGTGTTGGTTCTTGAACATCCATACCTTCAAAACAGTTTCCCAACTCGACCACTGCGCCTTTTTTAGGTGGGCGTTGCCTGACTGGTGCCTTCGCTTTTCCATGTTTGAGATAATTATTCTTAATCATGCACATAGTCTTCAGGTGGGAAGAGGTTTTTGAAGTTAAAGAGTTTTGGTCCAATGGACCCAGTACACTGACCTCTACATGCCTCCCTTATACATAAAATGAAACTACAATAGGTGCCTCCTTCAATGATGATCTAGAAGACTCGACCTCTTCTCCGATTACATCCCCATTGTCTGGTTACTTTGCCTCTGGGGGAGCACTGACTGCGATTTCCAATTCATTACAGCTAGGATGTCCAAGTATTTGTCCCCCATTATAACTTTGAGCATTCTACTATAGGTGTATACCCAGGTCCTGCTTCAAACGATTGTAATCGTTTGCCAGCTTCGGATTGTCACTCGACCTTTTATCCTTGAACATGGGAGCCGAATGATCGGTTACCCTTTGATTTTCCACCAAAACAGATATATTTGTATTGAATTTGTATTGAAATCCAGAAACATCCTCTCCCATATCTGGTTGAACACCAACAACCTTGATAACTACAATCGCATCTCCCTTCATTGGAAAGGAAGGCATATTATGGAAACCGACTAAATGGATACGAAAGCATCTAGAACACTCATGGACTATTTGACATCAACCAAAACAGAAAGGGATCCATTCGTCGTAACATAATGCTTGATGCCAGCGAAGATCGCCCTCAATATCAATGGTGATAGAATCCAGTGAGCCTTTAGATAGATAAGCTTCAACACATATCCTAGGAGTGACTGGATGAAAAATAGCCTTCGTGAGAGCATCCAAACCGAGGTAGAGACCTAGCATATTACCTATCAACAGAAGGATGGCGTGGTTTTGCAATGGTAGAGGCAGTCCCTGTAGATTTATCCAGAGCGTTGTAGTCGAAGGGTTGTGCTTTAGATGGAAATGGAAGGTCCACTGGAATATAGAAAACCTATCTCCCTCCATATAGCACGGAGCACAGGCCCATGCATAAATCAGGTCTTCTTCATTTGAGAAACGGACCTGAATGGGTCTCGCATATAAAAGGACAAGAATCGCATGATCCTGAAACTTTCATGAAGAAAACACAAACTGGTCGAATGCATCAACATATGGGAGAATCTTTCTAAATCAGGAAACCAAGGAGAGATACAGTAGAGCAGAGGCTTCCGTGAACTCCAGAGGAGATATTGGTACTGAGAGCGCACCATTCATGAAGGTTTGCACCTTGGGGATTATTTCAATCAAAGGAAACAGAGGGAAGGATAATGGTTCCATGAATGTAGTGAAATAAGGGAGATGAGAAAGAAGTGAGGATGAGGGAGAAGATGAAACTCCCCTCCCCGTCCGTAGCGGGTTGAGGAGGGGTGGCGACATTGTGGCCACCCTGCACCATTAGCAGAAGGGGTAATGAGAGAAAAGTGCCATCAATTATTATAGATTGAATATATAATCCTAGATAACATGATGTATCTCAACATATCATTGACAATATTCACAAGATCACACATTGATTTTAGAATGAAACCATTGATTTCTGCAGAAGAAGATACACACTGATAAAACCCAATATAGTATAAAGACATCCCTATAACACATCCCAATTTTCTTACATCCCATTTTTACATGAACTATGGTATCAATGTTTGAGTTCACATGTCACCATAAAACAATATAGATCATAAATATTAGGGGTTGATCATTGTTATATATTCCACTTAAACTTATCTTCTCAAATGTATCATTGAATTTTTATTTTCTATTTTATAACTAGATTCTTCTTGAATCCTTGTAAATCCTACCCTAAATAAGAATAACTCTATATGGAACTTGTACATATGATTAACTATGTTCTCTAATGAGAATAACAATATTCAAATAATCTCAATTGTGATGTGACATATCTAACATGAGATTAGTTCATTTATACATTATAAATAATTCATGGATACTATATTATCACATTGGGTAAATCAACCCTCCTTGAGATATGGTGATAACATATAAAATCTATTCATCTCCTTTACATCATTATTTAACATATTCAACACAACATTACAATACTAGTTAATTTAAATATCCACTAAACTATAAGGAAAATATAACTCGTGGATGAGAATATATCTATTTTATAGTGTCATAAACAATCTTAATTTCATGAATGAATTATTTTCAAGAAAAAAGAGATAACATGATTTAAATATAAATATCATAGATTCACCTTATCATATTATAACGACCCAAACTTCTTTTTTAATATTTGTTTCCTAAATTTGTGTGTTATTTTATTTTATACTCAGAAAAACTATATTTTTTAATTAATGAAGTGTGTATAATTAAAAGAGACTGTTGGGTTTCGACTATTATATGACCATGGGTCAATATGACCGTTGGAAACTAAAATCTTAACATTGCAAATATTGTTTAAAAATATAAGTGATATTGGTTAATTAATAAAAATAATGAGTCGATGGCCTCATCCAGTAGACTCAGGCGATACGAAGCCCATATTTTGGTGCTTGGGATGCATGTAACATCACTAGGCTTTGCTCTAGACCAAGCCCAAGCTAAGCTCTAGCATGTGAAGCTTGAATAAAATTATCTAAGGGAGAAGTTCAAGCTGATTGAAATCACTAATCAGACAATGTTGTCTGAGCCGCCCCAAGATTCTATCACCATATCACATCTTACACTTAGGTCCTATGCAGGTGTTATATGGGGCTATGTAATGCGACCTAAGTTATGTGTGGAAACCTTTTGTATAAATAAAACTGTTATTTCATATTATAGAAAAGTTGGTGAATTTCGAATATCTAGATAAATTTAGGATGAATTTATAGTTCCATATTACTAATGAATTTTGGAAAAAAGTGAATTTTAGAATATTTATGTAAAAATTGAATAATTAAAAATGGAAAGTGATTTTAAGAAAATGGGCTTCTACAGTTGTTACCAATATAAAATTAAGAGTCTAATAAGATCAACTTAATTTTTTTTTGTGAATAGTTAATTACTAATGATAATATACCCATATAAATAATAATTAATATTAATGAATAGTAAATTGGCCAAAAAATATTAAATTCACCCATGAATTTATAAATACAATTTAGACATCTTAAAAGTGAAAAATGATCAAAGTATAAGTTTTTTGTATTTTTGTTTGCCATAAATATTTTATTTACAATTTTATAAATAATTTAATAATTTAAATTGGAATTGTATTTTCAAAAAATGTAATAATAAATTCTTATATTATCGTCTTATGGTTATATGATAATTTTATGGGACCTTGATCACTTTTTCAAGGTGTTAGAGAATGAGTTATAGATTTAAGGTTGATTATTTGGAAGAAATGATGATTTTATTTAAAAATTAAATTAAAAATATTTATAAAACTATTTTAATAAAATGGATATCATTTTTGAATTCATAGCATCGATATTATGTTAGGGTAAATTTATGATATTTTTTATGAAATGTTTTGTTTTTTAATGAATATTGAATATACAATTTTGAGTTTTGGTTGTGTAATGACATCATTAATGATGTAATATTGATATAATAATTTTGGTAGAGTTATTAATATTAAATTATTCTATGGGGTTTCCCAAGTTTCCAATACCATGGGAAAATACCGTGGGCTATCCCATGGTATTGTAAATACCACCGATGAGGAGGCCCATGGAAATAAATAATTTATTTCCTCCCTTTTCCTATAAATACCATGGCACTCTCACATTAATTTCATTAAAAAAATCCTTCTAAACAAAGTTCTAGTCTTTTAAAATCCCGACGAGTCCTCCCAAGGTTCCATCAAGCCCCCCAGGGTCCCAACCGTCATGCTTTTGAAGTTACTCTTCAAGGTAAGGGAACCTTCCACCCTGATCTTTTCGTCATGATTTCTTTTATGTTATTTCTTCCAGTTTCCATATTCTTATATGGTGGTATGTTCTTATATCTTATTATTAATGTCCATTTCATTTCCAAATGATTATATACCCTTTATTCTCTCATCAATTTATTTTCTGAATTTTTATGTGACACCGTTACGCTACCGGATTTTTGTAAACGAAATTTCATTTTCTATTTCCTTTCAAGTTTCTTTTTTATGTGGTATGTTATTAAATATTCCATAAAGTGAAATTATTTATTTTTATTCTGTTACTCTACTATAAAATGATCTATTTATTTATAGAAGACCCTTGTACCCTCTATTTTTATTATTTTCTAAAACCATGTTATATAGCCGTTATGCTACCAAAATCTCCTCTCAAAATTTCTCACTCTTTCTCTCAACAAATTCACTTGTTTTATTTATCTATATACCCAAAACTATTTTTTATATGGGTGTTCATAAATACACTTAAATGATATATTTGATTCTGGAAATTACATACATATAACCCTCACTCCCTTTCCATGGGCTAAAAATGACTTAATGATCTTATTTTTTAGAATGTAAGGAACATCATGAATTTGTAATTAAAACCATTTCTTCTATTATCTATGGTTTATTTATGAAATTTTTTGATTTTGATATATGTGGATCACATGAAAATAAAGACATATTAAGGGTGCACCCTAATATCGCTCCAAGGTATTGGGTAAATAATTTATTCTCTGTAGATGACAAGTTTCGCGATACCTTGGTGAATAACCATGTTAATTTTTATGAAACCTCGTGGATGAACCTTGGTGATATGTTCATAAATGTATAAATCTTGTGTTTTAGCCACATATTCATGTTTTGTTTCATGTTATTTTCATTATGATATGCCTATACATCCATTTTTCATGTCTTTATGTTTTTTATCAAGTTCTTATTGATATCACAAGTAAACTATTTCCCTCGTTTACCCTTACTGGGCCTTCTACTCACCCTTTCCTTTTATGTATATCTCCAGTATATAAGATGTAATAATTATACATTGGATGATACTATGATGAAGCATTACAAGTGGTTTAGAAAAATGATTTATGTTTTTTTCATGTATTTTGTTCCTTATTTCCAAGACACAAGACTTTAACGATCCTTAGTTTAAAAAATGTAATGAAAAGTAATGTAATAAAAAGGCAGGATGCCATTGTTGGTATCAAAAGATAGTTTAGTTATTTATGTAAATTATGCTATGAAAAATTTAGGAAGAACCCCATATAAGTGTTTAAATAAATGGAAGCTTCCTGGTATTTTGGTGAGTATTGAGTAGATTTTTTATCAATAAAATATATCCCAATATGGATACGAGCAGGTAGAGGTGGCTCTGAAACAGATGTACCTAGAAGTGAAAACTCCGACAAGGAGTTTCAGGCTTGACTTGGGGTATCCTACAACACGACCACAGGCCTTGCTGCACTCTTGGTTATGACACTTTTGAGGGATATGTCTGGTTAATCATAATCTTTTTAGGAATCATTATGAAGGATTTATAGAGAAATGTAATTATTTAATGCATGAATGTTTATTACATAAAATATTCATAAATGCAATAATATTCTCACTAAGGTTTTATTTTTTTAGAAAATGGCAGGAAATAGGAGGAATCGTGTAAATGGTGATCGTAATGGACAATGCGCTGACGACCCTCTGATGGAAGCTGGAATGGAAGATTTCATGCGAATGATGAACCAATTTACTCAAGTTATGGGAAATAACTTGAATCAATCTAAGATAAAAATCTAAACATTAAGGGAACAACACAATTTTTATTCCTTTATGCATCAATGACCACCAACCTTCAGTGGATCGACCGACCCATTGTTTTCTGAATAGTGGATCTGCTCTATAGAGATGATCTTTTTTATGCTCTGCTATTCAGATCAAGAGAAGGTCACCCTGGATGTCTATCACATAGAGGTAGAATCTGATCAGTGGTGGGAACTGATTAAAAACATGAGGACAAGAGTGGAGTTTGAAGCTATGGAGTGGGAAGAGTTCAGAGGGATATTCTTCAACAAGTATTTCCCTCGATCTATGAGAACAAGAATGGTTAAAGAGTTTCTTGAGCTAATGAAGAAAGAGAATGAATATGTGGGAAGATAAAATATGAACTTCACAAGGCTTTCATTTTATACCTCAATCTTTGTCATGGATTCTAGTGGGAAGGTTGATAGATTCTTCAGTGGAGTGAGAACTCATCTGCAGAAGAATCTAGCCAACCAATATTATGATAACTAAGTGGAGATCATGTGACGTACGATATAAGTTGAACTAGAGTTTGGTGAGACGCAATGGTCTTATAAATTCAATGATAAAAAATGATCAATAAATCCAATCCTAGAAAGGAGAAACTATAAGGTAAGTAGACACAATAAAGTACAACGTTCCATGTGTAATAAATGTGGGAAGAAGTATTTGGGGAAATGATTTCTTGAGAGCGGGAAGTGATACAAGTGTGGTAGAGATGGACACATTGAGTGGAATTGTCATAGTGAGACAAAGCCTCAACTTTCCAACACTAATGATAATGGGAAGATAGTGTAGGCCCTACCTGATGTCCAATGCTATATATGTGGACAACTTAGGCACTTTCCCAATCATTGTCCAAATCCGAGGGCAGTGGAGAAGATTCACCATCAGCCTCATCAATAGCCATGGGAATAAGGTCATACTTTTGAACTCAATAATGCTGAATTCGAAGCCCCTAATGATTTGGTGGGATTTAAGCTTGTTGTTCTCTCAAATCTAGCAATTACTTTGTTTCATTCTATTTCAATGCAATCCTTTATTTCCTCCATGTTTGCAAAGAATTTGTAATCAGCGCCTGATTTACAAAAAATAGAGTTATCAGTCAAGACTGCTGGCGGGATTATCCAATCATCATTAGTGTTTAGAAACTCTAGTATTTACATTAGTGAGAACAATATTATCTCAAATCTTGTAGTCATTCCCATGCTATAATTAGACATTATACTAGGGATGGAGTTTCCCTAAAAGTATAATGCTAAGTTCAAATGGAGAAGCATGGAAATCATAGTTGTCTTGAATGGAAAACCAATAGTTATCTTCCAAAGAGAGATATCTCTACCTGATATTTGTCTAGAAGAACCTTATATATCCTTTTGTATGGAGATGATCGGTGAAGAAGGAGAAGGAAATGATAGTTTTAGGATAGAAAATGTCACCATAATCTAGTAATACATTAACGTATTTCCCGAAAAGTTACACGGACCGCCCCTAGAAATAGAGGTTGAATTATCCATTGAACTCGTACCAGGATCCCATAAGATATCAAAGACCCCATATAGAATGGGAAATGTGAAGCTGGAGGAATTGAATAAACAACTCTAAGATCTTTTAGAGAAGTGTTTTATGTGACTGATTCTGTCTCCTTGGGGAGCACCAGTTCTCTTTGTGAAGAATGATGGATAAATGCAGCAATGCATTGATTATAGAGAACTTAATGGGATCACAGTTAAGAAAAAAATACCCTCTTCCAAGAATTGATGAATTATTTGACCAACTTCGCGGGGATCAATTATTCTCTAAGATTGATCTTCGATCTAGCTATCATTAATTGAGGGTGAAGAAAGAAGATATTATGAAAACTGTCATCCGATCAAGATATGGGCATTATGAGTTTTTTATTATTCCCTTTAGACTGAATAATGCACCTACTATTTTTATGTATTTGATGAATAGAGTCTTGAAGGACTACCTTGATAACTTTTTGGTATTTTTTATTGATGATATTCAAATATATTCTCAAATTTTCATGGAACATAAAAATCATCTAAGGGTTATTTTTCAAACTCTATGCAAGGAGATGATTTTTTTGGAAAGTCCAGTAAATGTGAATTCTGGTTACAACAAGTTTCTTTATTAGGGCACATTGTTACCAATGAAGGAATCACAATTAACCCTTCCAAGACAAAAGTTGTAGAGGAGTGGTCTCAGCCTACAAAAATAACTAGATTCAATTTTTATTTGGATTAGAAGGGTATTATAGGAGGTGTTTGAAAAACATTTCATTACTTTGTAATCTATTAACCAAGTTAACTCAAAAAGGGTTCATGTTCATCAGGACAAAGGAGTATGAGGAAAGTTTCCAAGAGATGAAGAAGAAATTGTTTACTTCACCCATGTTAACATTACCATAAAGTGGATAAGGATTCATTATTTTTATTTATGCATCTCTGAATGGGCTTGGGTGCATCCTAATGAAAAATTACAAGGTCATTGCTTATACATCTTGACAGTTGAAGACACTTGAGAAGAACTATCTTACCTAAGATCTGGAGGTCACTGCAGTCGTTTTTACTCTAAATATATGGAGGCACTATCTTTATGGAAAAAATGTGATATATACACATACCATCAAAGTTTTAAGTATACTGTCACACAAACTGAATTTAAAATGAGACGAAGGTGATGGTTGGAAAATCTTAAAGACTATTCATGTTCAATTCATTTTCATCTCGGAAGAGAAAACAATGTTGCTAATGCATTAAGCAGGAAATACACAATGATATTTCAATGTTGATGATTCAAATAGATCCTTTTATCAATGACCTAGTAAATATTGACATGGGAATTATAAGGGAAGGGTCATCATCAACACAAACCTAAATTATTTCTCATATGTCATTACAATATAAGATCAAGAAGGATTAGAAAGAAGATCATTTGTTATAGGAAATGTTTAATGCTGTGAAGGATGGGAAGTATCTTGAGTTCAATATTGATCAAGTGGGTGTACTAAAATTTCGTACAAGATTATGTGTTCCATATATTCTAGAAATAAATAAGGATATGATGGATAAAGCTCATATCTCTAGTTTCTTTATACATCCTAGAAGCAAAACAATGTATAGGGAACTTCGTGATAATTATTGGTGGGATAATATGAAAAGGGAGATTGCTGACTATACATCAAGGTTCTTGGTATGTCAGCAAGGGATGGCAGGGTGACAACTTCTTAAGGGTGTATTACAACCACTACCCATACCAGCTTGGAAGTGGGACAATATCACTAAGGACTTCGTCACTGGTCTCCTGAGAACATCCAATGTAAACAATGCGATATGGGTTATTGTGGACTGTCTCACAAAGACTACTCATTTTATCTACATTTGGTAAGATTTATCTCTTGATCAACATGAAACGATTTATGAGAAGAAAGTCGTAAGGATTCAGGGAGTTACACTTTCTATTGAATCTGATCGTGATCCAAGGTTCACATCAAAATTCTAGAGAATTATTCAACATGCTCTAAGAACTGTATTGAATTTCAGTATGGCCTATCACCCCCAAACTAATGGATAATCTGAAAGGAATAATCAAATACTCGAGGACATGCTAAGAACATGATCAATGGAATTTAAAGGTGGATGGGATCAACATGTCCCGTTAGTTGAGTACTCTTACAACAACAACTTCCACTCGAGCATTAAAATGGCACCCTAAGAATCTCTATATGTTAAGTGATGTAGAACTCCTACTTGTTGGCATGAATCTGGTGAGAGAATGCTTCTTGGGCCCGAACTTGTGCAAGAGATGATATAAAAAGTCCATTCCATCCAATAACACATTAAGAGTGATTCGAGTCGGAAAAAGATCTATGATGACATCTGTTGAAGGGATATGGAGTGTGATGTTGGTGACAAGGTCTTTCTTCGAATTTCACCTTGGAAGAGAGTCATGAGGTTAGGTAAGAAAGCGAAGCTCAAACCTAGGTAAATTGGGCCCTATGAAATTCTTGATTGTGTAGGAGCAGTGGCCTATTAGCTTGCACTTCCTCCAAAATGTAGCACAAGTTCATGATGTTTTCCATGTATCCCTATTAAGGAAGTACATACCTGACCCTTCACATGTACTAAATCCAGAGGTGGTTCATTTGGAACAAGACCTCTCATATAAGGAGTAGCCGGTGAAGATCTTGGATCATAGAGATAAGGTACTACACAACATGACGACCTACCTTGTTAAGGTGTTGTGGAGAAACTACAAATGTGAAGATTCCAAGTGGGAACCAGAGGAGTCTATGAGGAAGAAGTACCCACACCTTTTCTCTTCAAAGGGTAAGAGTTAAAATTTTGGGGATGAAATTTCTTAATGGGGGAAGAATGTAACGACCCAAAATTTTTATTAATATTTGTTCCCTAAATTTTTGTGTTATTTTAGTTTATACTCAAAAAAACTATATTCATCAATTAATGAAGTGATTAAAATTAAATGAGACTGTTTGTTTTCTACTGTTATATGACCATTGGTAAATATGACCATGGAAAATAAACTCTTATCCTTACAATTATTTTTTATAAATACAAGTGATCTTGGTTAATTAATACAGAAAGAGGAGTCGATGGCCTCATCCAATAGACTCAATCCAAACAAAGACAATCATTCGGAGCTTGGGAAAGAGGTATCATAACTAGGCTTGGTAGTGGACCAAGCCCAAGCCGGGCTTTATCATGTGAAGCTTGAATGGAATCGTCTAAAGGAGAAGTTCAAGCTGATAGAAATCACTACTCGGGAAATGTTGTCTGAGCCTCACCAAGATTCTATCACCATCACACACCTTATACTTAGGTCCTATGCAGGTGTTATAAGGGGCTATGTAACACGACCTTAGTTACTTGTGTGAACCTTTTTTATAAATAAAATAGTTATTTATTATTATTGAAAAGTTGTGAATTTAGAAAATATAGATAAATGTAGGATGAATTTATAGTTCCATATTACTAATAATTAAAAAAAAGGGTATTTGAAAATATTTATGTAAACATTAAATAATTAAAAATGTAAAGTCATTTTCAGAATATGGTCTTTTACAGTTGTGACCAGTAATAAATTTTTAATTTAATAAGATCAACATAATTTATAGTGAATTGTAATGTATAAATAATAACATACCCTTATGAATAGTAATGAATAGTAAGTAGGCCAAAAAATAGAAACTTCACCCATGAATGTATAAATACAATTTAGAAATATTAAAAGTGAAAAAACGATCATAATGTATGTTTTGGTATTTTTGTATGTCAGAAATATATTACTTACAAATTTATATTTAATTTAATAAATTAAAGTGGAAATTTATTCTCATAAAATTTAATCATAAATTTTTACATTATTGTCTTATGGTTATATTATAATTTTATGGTACCTTGATCTCTTTTTCGAGGTGTCACAAAATGAGTTTTAGATTTAAAGTTGGTTATTTGGAAAAAAAAATTATTTTATTTAAAAATTAAATTAAAAATATTTAGAAAATTATTTTCATAAAATGGGGTTAATTTTTGAATTCAGAACATAAATGTTTGGTTAGGGTGAATTTATGATATTTTTTATGAAATGTTTTGTTTTTCGGTGAATAGTGAGTATAAAGTTTTGAGTTTTAGGTGTTAAATGACATCATTAATGATGTAATAATAATATAATCGTTATGGTAGACTTATGAATAGTAATATATTCTATGATCTATCCCTAGTGTTCAATACCATGGGAAAAAACCATGGGCAAGCCCAAGGTGTTTCAAATACCACCGATGAGGTGTCCATTGAAAATTAATAATTTATTCTATCACGTTTCCTATAAATACCAAACCAATCCCTCATTAATTTGATTAAAAAAACCTCCTCAACAAATTTATAGTATTTTTAACTCCTAATAAGTCCTCCCAAGGTTCTCTCAATCCCCCCAACGTCCCAACCTTCAAGCTTTTGAGGTTACTTATCATGGTAAGGGAACCTCCTACCCCCCTCTTTTAGTCATGCTTTTTTTAAGTTATGTCTTCACATTTCCATATTATTATGTGGGGTTATATTCTTATATATTCTTATTAATTTAAAATTCATGTCCAAATTATGATATACCCTTTATTCTCTCATGAATTTATTTTCTGAATTTTTAAGTGACGTCGTTAGGCTGCCGAATTATCATAAAAGAAATCACATTTTCTTCTTCCTTTCAAGTTTCCTTTTCATGTGGTATGTTGTTCCATTATCCATACCATGATCTTATTTATTTTTATTATGTACCTATACTATAAAATGATTCATTTACTTATGTGAGACCCTTGTACCCTCTCTTTTTATTGTTTTCTAAAACCATGTTATATAACCGTTATGCTGCCGAAATTTCGTCTCACTATTTCTCTCTCTTTCTTTCAAGAAATTCTCTTGTTTTATTTATGTGAACACCAAAACCTATTCCATTTATATGGGGTTTCATAAATAAAAACAATGATATATATGGTTCTATAATTGACATACATATAACCCTCACTCCCTTTCCATGAGTTATAAATGACAAAATGAGTATATTTTTAAGAACTTTTAAAACATCACGATTTTGTAATGAAACCCATTTATTTTATTCTCTATGGGATATTTATGAAATGTTTTATTATGATCTATTTGGATCACATGAAATTATAAACATATTAAGGTTTCTACATCATAGCGATCTAATGCATTGGGTAAAAAATTTAATTTCTAGAGATGACAAGTTTTACGATACCTTGGTGAATAACCGCCGTAATTTTTATGACACCTTTGGAATGAACCTTGGTGATATGTTCATGAATGTATAAATTAAGTGTTTTATCCATATATTAAAGTTATATTTCATTTTTTTTATTATGATATGCCAATACTTCCATTTCTCATGTCATTATGTTTTTTATCAAGTTCTTATTGATATCACAAGTAAATTGTATCCCTTGTTTACCCTTACTAGGCCATTTACTCACCCTTTCCTTTGATGTAGTCTCCAAGAAATGAGATGAAGTAATTGTACAAAATATGAACCTATGATGACTCATTACAAGTGTTTTAGAATAAATTTTTATGTTGTTTTCATGTATTATGTTCCAGATTTCAAAGACACTTGACTTTAAAGATCCTTTGTTTGTAAAATGTAATGAAAAGTTATGTAATAAAATGGAGGGATTCCATACATATGATATATTTTTTATCTAAGAGAACTACATACCTTTGTACAATATCAATGTGATATTGACCACATCTCAATTTAGACCAACTTAGCTCCCCCATTTAACCATTAACAACCCAATAGTTAATTTTTATTTAATATTTTAATAATAACACTGATACATTCCTCTTTCTTTTATTCAAAATATTATTATAGATCATGATCTATTATAAATACATAAATTTACTACTCTTCATGTTCCCCCTAATTTTGAAGTCATCTCACACTCACCCTTATTTGGATGGATTCTTAACTCCTCTTCCCATTTATGATTTGCAGTAGAATAACCTAGACTATATTCTCTTATTTGAGAAGGTATCCTTCTTTATTTTACACCCTCCTCTGTCAATAAATGAATAATAACGAAATTAGGAATATAACAATAATATAATTACAATGTATTTTAGGGAAGAATACACTCCCATCAATGTTAGTTAGTGATATAAAGAATACTTTATCATAGGATTAGTCAATATAACCATGAATTTTTCTTATGTTGAAAAATATTCAAATTAAATAATGCTATATTCCGCCATAACCTTGATAAAGTGGTGCATTATTTTTTTTATGAAGTTTCCTGAAATATTTTACTAGATTTATTATTATATTTATTTAAATTTTATATTACACCCAATAAACAATGGTTGTGAAAACAAAAAAAACCACATGTCATTATAATGTGACCTCTTCCATTTCATTTTATTTCTTATTATGATTCCATAATATAATTTTTCTGTTAAGATAATAGTGAAAAAATTATACTTCTTAGAGGAAAATGAAAAATATCTCCCCCACTAAAAATATATCTATATACATAGACCTTATATATTTAATATCTCTTTCCCAATCTATATTAGAATATCCATAAGGCTATAAGGATTTAGTTTTATCATATCTTATGAAATAATTGATATTCCATTGATTTAGTGAAAGATATTAATTTCATGAATAATATATGACTTATTTGGGATTCATTAGAATCCGGTAAAAAGTGTAACTATTAAAATGATATCAGGTATTGAATAAAAAAATGGATATTCTAATAATGATCCTTTTAACTCTATATTATTATCATTATTTTCTTCTCTATACATTGATTAGTTTAATTTTTTTATAGGAGTAGAAATAATGTTTGATTTAAATATATAAAACATGATAAGTAATTCACTAGAACACTTATCTTATGAGATATATATTATGAATTTATCATTTATGTTATGTATTCCCTAGAACTGTTTCATCGTACCAATCATTATGTAGTTGGGGAATCATCAAATTTCGGTATAAAATCCAACATAATATTTTTCTTTGTCTTTTGGAAACGTTGTTGCCCAATAGAAACAATCATTATGAGTGATTATTGGTTGTATATCTCGATATATTGATTTAAATATCATGTGAAATTCATTAATTTCAATATTTTAGTATATTATCAAACATTTAATATATTGAGTAGCAGAATGGTTTAGAGAATATTTTTTTCAATTAGGTCACACAATAAAAAATAATCACAATTGAGGATAATACCATCTAGTATTTTAATATATAAGTATTTCTCATGTTCACCATTATGAAATATATACATTATATCAATTCATAAAACATTTTATCTTCATTATGAAAAAATCTCCAAAAAAGTATTAACATTTCATCTAGACATGCGTTATTGGAAAAATTCTCATTAATATCAATACCCAAAAATTTGGAAATATATATTATCACCGTGTTCTATTTTAGTTCAACTTTCACATTGGTCTTATTTTGAGATATCATTTTTTCATTATCATATTTTTTTCTATTAACACATGGAACCATTTCCCATGTTTCATTATTCCCAGTTCGTTTTATCTCTTTATATATCATGAAAATAAATTTCTCTCATTTTCTAGCATCTTCCATACTCTCTGGCTAAACCCACAAGTGGAAACTGGTGTGGTTTAAATTTATATTCTTCATTATGTTTGTAAAAAATTTTCTAAGACTATATGAATATTCATGGATCAACATCCTTTCTATGTTATTATAACTTTGAACCTCCTCCCATGTGTCCTTTCTCACTAGAACAACTTTTTGAATCCTACTGAGATGTATGAATACATGATTATTTATCATTAAACTCAACATGATATCCCATGAAATCTTTACGTGATTATTTAATAATATCATCAATATGAAAATATTTTTTTAGGATATATATTTTACTTACACAATTAAATTAATGACATCAATAATGTTCCCCAAATTCCTGTTGCAGAATCAATAACTTCTTCCACTCGGTGTATACCCATGAAATACTACTTATCTTCCATATAACCAATCATTTCCAAATACATTCCTTTAATGTAGATATATTTTGAGGTTTCAAATAACATATATTTTTTCATTTAGTTATTCTTTCAAAACCATACCCCATGTACAATATTGATAGAATTGGGTTAGATAATTCACTGACACAAAATATAGATAGTCGTAGTTGTGGATTGTCTCTAGAACAATTCTGAATGTTTATTATTTGGTATCATTTTTTGTCCCATGTTTTTAAATTTAAGAAAATCCATTTAATATAGAATAATAGGTATGTGTTTTTGATCTTGGAGAATTCAATAGATAATTCAATTTCATATTAAGGTTGTTATAAATTAATTTATTTAAAAAATACCTAATTAAAATCTCTGAAAATATTTATATTCTCCCTTAATAAGATATTCTTTTCATTAATTATCTCATTTTTATAAATAATCACATTAATATGAGTCACATGAGGTTATTATAAAAAGGACTTTGGTTATAAATACTCTTTTATAAAATCATGGTATTATATTTGAGAGTTAGATATTATAATAACATAATCAAAATAATCAATACTTTCATAGTAAATTGAGATCCAATATATCAAAATAATTATAGAAAAATCAACCATGTGTATTACCGCAAAGTATGAAACTAAAGATAAAACCTTAATTTTAATAGAGATATACAAATATAAATTCCTTTATAAAAGATTTCATTTGTTATTATCAATAGATAAATGTTTATTCAAGGTAACCAGATGTGATTAAATGTTGTTAGAAAACACACATGATATAAAATAGTTTGATGATATAGAATTATCATGTTATATTTTTGTCTTTTCATAATCCCAAAATTGATTACTTTGTCTATTAAAGGGAAGATTCCAAAACAAATTACAGAATGGATTTTAATATTGTCCAATCAATTGGGAATTGATTAAAAATAAATTTTTGACTAGTTTATTACCCCTTATATTATGAGACAGATGACAATAAAATCTGTAGTTATTTAAAGAACTCATTCCCATTTTAAAATACTAAGATTTTTTCTTCCCACAATTATTTAATATTGTTAATTCCAAAGATCTATTATTTTCATTTTCCAATGTCCAGTCACAATATTTCTCATCCACCCTCTGATTATAATATTTTAATTTATATATAATGCACATGGAGAATATCTTATTTTTATTTCATGTACATTCCACTATCTCCTCATATGGATAAATTTATTGAATGAAAAATTCCCTCTAATGTCATATCATCAACCCCACTCAGAAGTTATCAACATTTCTTTTTTGGATTTTAAACATAGTAACTATGTTTTATGGAAAACCCCATAAAATTTTCATAATATTGTCGAAGAAAATTACCATAAATTTATTTTAAATTCATTAATTTCCATGAAATGTTAGCTCATTGGTCATGAACAAATTACTTCTCAAATAATATTACCTTTAAATATTATCATTCTATATTCATCATATCATATTCTTTCAAACTATTTTTAATCAAATAACACCATTGATTAGAACCTCATAATATATAATATAAATCATGATAAGCTAATTTGTTTAACTATGTACTGATATATTTAATATATTCTCAATAAACATAATCCAATGTTTAGTATCTAATGGATTCATGGTTCCATTGTATGATGGAAATTACCTCCACATGAAGCAGTCATCATTTATACACAATGTTATGGGGATTTGTTTCTATAAAATAAATGTTATTGGTCATTAAATTATTCAACTACCAAAATTTATTTATAATATACTCTAATCCAACTACATATTTACTAAAATTCTCTATATAGAAATCTTTAAATTCATTATTGGTTCTGAAAAAATTTCCATTACTCCCATTAGGTAAAATTTATAAACAACAACATATATTTAATAATTTCATGAATATAACTATAAATTATAAATAACAATGTATAATTTGAATAATTATTTTGTAAATAAATTCCATGTAGTAATGAAATATTCATTTAGTACAATATGTGTTTGAAAAAGAGCTATGCTCTATAAATATGTTATTTTAATTCTAGTTGTTGTTGTTTCAACTAATATTTCATAAAAAAAATATAAAACCGCAAATCCAGCATCCCCGAGAATGAAGTTACTTTTCTTAAATGGAATAAAATACATATATCACAATACATAGAATCAAGTGGTTTAGTATAATCAGAAAACTTTTTTTATAAATAAACATTACTTTTCAGTGGAAACAAATGTTATGTTAACGTAATTCTTTAAAATTTATTTTATGTCCATAAAAGTACATATGTCTCACAAAATAATCATCATTTACTTATTGTGTAAATTAGATAAAAAAATCCATGATATGTGATTATTTATATATTGGAGTACGAAATAAAAGATATCATACATTTAATTAAAATTAGTAATAGAACATAAATAAATAAATTTCATAAAAAATCAAGTATATTTGAATAATATAACAATGGTTTATGAAATAAATAAATAATATAAAAGATAAGAATAATATATATCAATGTTTCATAATAAATACATATCATCCTAAAAAATAAAAAATCAAGAAAATATTCTAACACATCATACATAAACAGGTTAAAATTATAACAAATACCAAATTAGATTGTCTCATAATACCCATTGATATATCTAGGGGACCTTTAATTATTAGACCCACCTATCACATGGTCCAATTCATCCATAATATGAAGATGGAGGATAAATTGTACATATGATTATATCTTAATTAGAAACTGATATATTATCATGGATATATAACCAATAGGAATCTAAACTAAAATAAAAGTTTTACTATCGGTCAATATTTCCCCATTAAAGGTAATAAAATAGGTATCTATTTTAATATCCACCAATCCACTTAGAAATTATATGATATTAAAAATTTCATGAAATAATAACATTATAAATTGAATTATAATGAAATAATAGTGTATCGTAAATTCACAGTTTGATGATATAAATTAATAACAGTTAATTATAATATATTAAAATCATTTATTATGCTTCATAAAGTGGTTATGAATAATCTAAAGTATATATCCCCAGACTATCAAACCATATGTGCATTTTTTAACTTTTATTGTCCACCATGAAAAAATATATTCAATAAAAAATAAACCATTTTTATGATTATTACCCTATAGTGAATCTGAGGTAGAGCCTATAACTAAAATTAGCATCAATATCATTATTTAATTTATAGGAAACACCATAAACGTTAATTTACCAAAATTATAGAATGTTCTAAATTAATCCCTTAGATTTCAACTAATATTTAATATTTATAACAATATATAAATGTATTATAATGAGAGGTTAAGGTGATATTACATTTTGAAAGAGATATTGAATTTATAATAGTGAAGTAAAATAAAAGTTTATATTATAAAAAGCTTAATCAGAGAGAATTAGAGAAAAATAATTATAAGAAATATTTGGACCCTTGTATTATTATAATAACAAGTTAGGAAAATGATATAATGAGATGGAATAAGATATATGCCATTATACATCAATAAAATGGATGATAAAAGTATGAAATTATATGAATGAAAATATATGATATATAAATTAAATTTTATCATCACAAAAGGATTAATATTATAAACTAAAATAGTTGGATTTGAACCCTCACCATAAATAATATCTTATTAAATGTTGAGGAGAACCATAAAAAATAATAAATTTCATAGAAAGAATCTTGAGAGAGAAAAGAGAGAAGATATAAGCTCAATTTTTGTACTGATCATAAATTATAGGATGAATGAGTATTTATAGTTAGTGTTGGAAATTGTAAGTTAATTTAAATGAGTGTTCCTTAGTGTAACTCTCTGATCCAAGAATTCCCAAGCCGGTGCATTATTTTATTACTTTGGAATAATTTTAAGGAATTAAATCCCAATGGATTAACAAGTTTAGTAGTCTTAGAACACTTGATTATACACACGAAAAACATATTACATTGGGAATTTTAAAATAAACAATTTTACATAATAATATTAAAGAAACTACAACCTTTAATGATTAATCAAATATTTATTCTTCGTAACCTATGAAAAAACATAATAAGGGTGTGAAAAAATGATCATTAATGTTATGTTAAGTGAAATAAAAAATGAACTAATGGTAATAACCAACATGAAAATGTAAATTACTAATACCACATTCCATTCAAATTCCAAAATAAATAAAATCAACATGGGAGGGTAAATAATAGAATCAAATTCCATTTAATCAGTGAATAAAGAATGAAATTCATCCATAGATATGTTGATGAAAAATATCTTGGATAAAAATGATATTTGAAATTACAGAAATTTATTAATATTGGATATCATGTATCTGGAACATGAACCACTATTATTTCAAGATACATTTCAAGATAATATAAATATTCTAATTTTTCCAACTAATTCATCTCATGAGTCTACCGATGTATCAATGGGCTATCTATAATCAGGCCCTACCCATATCTGCCACTCCAAACCATTCCACACATATGAAATAATAAATTTAAATAATAGAGAATGTTATAATAAAATATCCATATAGAATGAAGGAAATATATTTATAAATAATTACCTAGTATATCATATGTAAAAACAATTTGTTGACATTTATTAATATAAACACCATTGAATGATCATTAAAAACATTCTTGAGGAAAATAATTGTTAAAATTCCAAATATCTCCATACCACTTTGAAAAAATTAAAATATTAATCCTTATAAAGGAATAAAATTAAAAGGAATCATATAATATCATAAAAATAATTATATTCATTATATAACATGTCAAAGGGAATTATTTACACCATATTAATGTGAATTTGTGCATAATAAAAAATAGGACTCAATGGGATACTATTTGAGATGAAATCGCTTAGTAGAGTCCTACTTGTTCCATGTTTCTTTATATTCATGAATAATAAAATTATGTTAATTATTGACTTTCATGAGAATATTTTTAATGATTATTATCACTTTTAATTCAATTTTCATAATGTTGTAAACAACTATAAAAACAACTATGATTACATCCAATGTTTTGATTGTATTCGGTTTATGTGCTAAAAACCAATTTGGTAGATAAACTATGATCAAAGGGTCATTATATTAACATCTAAATAGAAATAATAATGAAATAATTATCATTTTTCACATCAATTATACTTTTATAACTAGTCAGGGATGATTTTTATGAAAAATCTACCAACGTTAAAATCATGGAGATGACAGATAGTACATACACATGAGGAAATCTGCCATTTTTATGATCGTTATAGAAAGAAGATAAGTAGAACTATATAAATACATAATCTAAATAATATCATAAATAACATTTTATTTAATAATATATAAATATACATAGTATTCTTATGATCTAAAAGGAACCACATTGTGTCGAGGAGGTGATAGTCAACACATCTATGACCAACATTATCAATTTTTAGTGTGTGAAAGGGTAATAATG
This sequence comes from Viscum album, assembly GCA_963277665.1. Lineage (NCBI taxonomy): Eukaryota > Viridiplantae > Streptophyta > Magnoliopsida > Santalales > Viscaceae > Viscum > Viscum album. The sequence goes on along the minus strand of OY728158.1, from coordinate 1,189,315,194 downwards.
AATATGATATATTATATTTATAAAAAGGAAAATTATTCATTAAAATCATATAGATTTCATTTATGTTACATATTTGTAATTTAAATAGTCATTTTTATGTTCCATTTATAGCGTAAATGAATTAAATCACTTTGAGGAGGTGGTACTCCACACTTCTAAAAACAATGTTATTGTCTTAACACAAAATGGAAAGTATAATGGTATGTGTTATAAAATAATTACTCATGAAAACATAAATAATAAATGTCATATAAAATATATAAAAATATATTCTCCATCATATTTCTCAATAAAGAAATTTGTAAAAGGAAAAATGAACAATAATCATTTTGCGAGGCGGTAGTTGACAAACACATAAAAAGTATGTTCATTACCTATTAGATATGTGTAGGTCTAACCATTATCATAAAAAATAATATTATATTTATTATATTATGTTTTTTACATAATAATTGAATATTAAAATGTTATGGGGTGTAGAATATAAATAAAACTAAAGAGCCTAAGGATATATGCTACATATTCCTTGGGAAACACCTTTTGGTTTTCAACAAAAGGATTCCTTGGATCTAATTTATTTTTAGGGGGATTGTATAATTATGGGATGAATTTGTATGAGATATTTTGGTTTATCTTGTTTTTCCCATTGTTTCTTGAGAGGTGTGAGGTGGTGGGAGGAGAGGAGGCCTTTTTGTAGTGGAGGTAGAGTGACACTCTTGTAAATTTTGGAAAATGAATTACACCCACGTGTTTCCCATTTAAAGTAGGTATAATAATTTTAAAAATTATAGAAATGGGATTATAGTTTCTAAATATGAACATAAATTGGTCTTTGGAAAATTTTCAAGTTTCTTTGGGCCTATAAAATTATTGTTTATTTCCTAGTAAAGCTTAATTTCACCTTAATCGTTGTAATTAATTTTAGTTTCTTTCAATAATATTTTTGGTAAAAAGATAATTTGACCTAATTAGGCATAATAAATTATGATGATTAAAAATATGGAATTTATTTTTTCAAATTCCAATAATAGAAGTGGCAGAAATAAATTTAAATCTTATCCCACAGACGAGATGAAAATGGGGATGTTTGAAGTAAAAATGACCAGAAGTTTACTATGTCTTTATATATAATGTTAAAGTGAAATTGATTCTAAATACCTATATTAAAATAATTGATAAAACATTAATATAATAAATAACTAAAAACATTTAAAAATATAATTTATCCTTATAAATAAATTAGTAAAAAAATATGAATTAAAATTCAGATTTTTTCACAATTCTTTAAAAATATGAAACATCACAAAAAATATAAAATAATTCACCCTAAGAATATTTTTATTTGTAAATTTCATATATTAAGTATATATTGATATATATAATCTCTAAAATTTCCCAAATTTATATTCCAAATGGGTTCCCAAATAAAAGGAGGTAAAACTGCATTTATAAAGATATTCATTTTTATAAATAAAATTAGGTTTGTTCTTATGTTATGTCTATCAAATATATTGGATAAATATAAAAAATGTGATTTAATATATTATAAGTATATATATATAGTTCATTAAAATCATCCAAAAATAGTGATTAATTTAATTTATTAAGGTAAAACACCTTTGGGTTCATAAAAATAGATTTTTATGAAAAACAATTCTTGATATTGAATTTTCTCTTCTATTCATTTCTAAACAATATGTAACCAATGAATTAATTTTACTTTTATGTATACCATATATTTTCAAAAGTTGGTTGATACTATTCATAACCTCTAATTTAATAGTTAGAATAAGTGTTATTATATTTAATAATAATATTTTAATAATATGTTGTTGTTCGGTTTAAACATGGTCTTTGTGAAACGAATGCTTTCAAACAAGGTCCTTCTTGCATATAAGGAAATATAACATAGAAATATTATATATTTCATGATATAAAATATCGTAAATTTATTAAAAATAGTAGTTATGTTTTAATATATTAATATATTATTTTCCATTACCTTCCTGGGGTTGTGAGTTATATGCTCTGTTAAATAAAATGTTATTACATTATAATTTACCGATGTCACATTATCCCCACCGTAATTAAAAAGAGTGTTCACAACATAAACATGATCTCGATGATAAAAATATTGATTTTTTAAAATACTATTATTGAAAATCCCACATTGTATATAGGGTTAATAAAACTTCTTCATAATAAGAGATAATATAAATCATAATGGTCACATAACTAGGTTCCCTTGCAGGAGAACATATGTGTTAAATATAAACACTGATATTGTAGAAGAACATAATAATAATGTTCTGATGAAGAGTGATATAGAGTATATTCAGATGAACATTATTGAACAAAAAACCATATATTATAGGTTTTAATAAAGGTCATTGATATCATGAAAATGATGATAATAGGGAAACATTTTTGTCTAAAAACCATTTTTCTTATAGTTGAGGAATTATTTCACACTATAAAAATATAAGTAAATATACGTTTCTATAGACACAATCTTATCTTTTGGTTGTACCTTCAACTATTTATACTATTTTTCTGATATGGTCATGTAATACAAAACCCAATAAAAGCTTTTCCAGTGATCAACAGAATCCATTTCATAAATGGTTAAATTTTACAAAATATTATGATCTAAAAGTTTAGATTCAAGGTCACTAAATCTCAAAAATGAAAATATCATTATCCATTAATCTACATGAATTATCACTTTAATCATTACACTATGAATATGAAAACACCTTCATCATGAATTTTATTAGAATTTGGTAATAAATTGAATTACCATAATACATTTTTTGGGAACATTCATTCTTCTTTATTCCTTAATAAAAACACATGTTACTGAATATATTCAGTAAATACAATATTGTTTTAAAATCCGTAAACCATAGCATAAACCATTTTGTCAAAAAATCAATAATATATTCCAATATAGTCAGAAAATATACAAATAAACCATTTATTTATTGAAATATATATATATGTAAACATTAGAAACATCTTAAGGATTATCTTTCCCTTTAAAATGCATTTTCAAAAAAAGTGTTTCTTTCAACTAAATAAATTTTCTTTGTACCATTAATCATATGATCTCATTCCTTAATAAAATAGTATTGTATTAAAATACTCATATATTACATTATTAATTTAACTAATAAATCACTACAAAATATTCAAATGAAATAATTATGAAAAAAGAATATCAATCATTCCTCTTCATCTGTTGATGTAGCATAACATGACCATTATACAATATCATAATTTGTGGTATATTCCTTCGATGCCTGGGAAATTAATTTTCATAGTGTACCATATCCTTATAGTTTAGTAATTGTACATTGGAAAATTTTTTATTACCCTTTGAACTAAAATAATGGAGACCATAATTTCCAAAGTTATAGAAAACTCCCATTACATATAATCATGTACCTAGGAGTTTCTTTCAATAATTATCACATGTGGTAAAGCCCCGCTTTCCATTATTCCCTTTATCCATATTTCTCTCTTCCACCATATTATTATATTTCTTACCTTAATATACATAAGTCTTCAATAATTCTCTACCAATATAATTATTAGATGATATTATTTCCTCATAGGATGAGAATATATTGGAGATTATTTCTAATAAAAATGTTGGCTTAAGACCATAGAAGATATGATCCTTCTTACTCATTGGATCATCTTCATTGGTGTAGTTAACTTTTCTTAAGATAAGAGCCATTTCCAAACAATGGAATATTATCGACTAAATCATAACATAATGTATAATCCCAAAACTAGGGTAACACATAACATAAATTGAAAAAGTTATGCATATCTAATCTCATAATCATAAACATGGTTTCTTTGGGGATTTATTTACTTTTAAATCCTTCATAATAGTTTGTGATGAAATTGTGAAATATCCTATGTATATCCCCCAAGATTTTCAAACCTGGTGAACAATAACTCCTTTTTTCATGTACCTAGTTACACCGAATTAGGACCGACACACCATGTCTATGTTGTTACTATTAAATACATTAGTTCCAAATCCACATCCACTTGTAGTATCTATGTTGCATTACAGGTATTTAATGATTAATACTTCTTCATGTCTATTAGTATTTATAAAGGATATATTAATTTTATGTTTAATTTTACACTTTTTTGGATAGCGTACTCACCATGAAAAAAGGCGTTTCTCTAAAATTATACGTTGCTTGCAATATTGAGTTATACCGAAAAATAATAGAATAGTAATATTATTATTTTAAATGGTAGTTAATGCCTAGTTGTTGTAATGGCTGGAAGGAATAGAACTAAATAATATATTATTATACATGTTTGTTAATTGTTTTTAAATTTAAAAAATAAAATTTAAAGGCTTAAAATGAGAAAGAATCCATTTTTAATCATAAAATACTCAAATATTTTCTAAATGTCATTTTACTGCCTTTTGATGGCGAACCCATTTTGAATTTAGTGTTTTAAATTTTATATATTTTATTTGACCAAATAAAATCATTCTTTAGAAGCGGAGCATCAAAATTTACTTTGGTTAAAATTTTGGTATTTTTATGATTAAATTAATATTTTAATGAATAGTGAAAAATAATTCATTTTAATTCAAAAATGTCTTTCCATCTAAATTTTTTATATAGATCTATTTATTTTTTATTGGTTTTAAATTTTAATTGGATTAATTTTTTTTATTTAATCCAATTTTAGTCATTGGAAGAAGTTTCACATTAAAATTGTAAATAAATAGATGTCAAACATTTGATAGTTATTACATATTAAAAACCCGCTTTCTAGTTTGGAAAATAGTATATTATTTTAAAATTAATTTCTTCCAAATAAGTATTTTTAATTTGAAAAAATTGAATCCATATTTCGAATCCTGAGGTCTATATTTTGTAAATAGGGACCTTTTTTTGGGCATTATGAACAATAACTTCAGTAATTATTTTATTTACCATGTTTAAAGGGAAATATGGTAAATTATTATAAAAAATTATCATAGTAATATAAAAATAACCTAAAACGTTTCCTAATCATATTGGATGAGATATGATAGAACATGTGAATCATTGAGTCTATTTTAGTACCCCATGGATCCACTTGGGAGTGAAAATGACATGTTATATTAATTAGTTTAATGTAAAGAGAAAAATAACATAAACATGTATATTCATAATAAATTTTTATATGGGGTTATATAATTTTTATCATAAACTATAAATATTAATTATAAATATAAAAATATTTCCTACATCATGGTATTTTACTTATAATTTTTATGCATTAAATAAATAAATTTAATTATGATTAATGTTGACGCAGTGATTACTTCATTAATAAATGATTCAAATAAGTGACATTATAAATATTAAAATTGATATTATTTGACATAATTAATGCCATAAATGAATTATATTGATTCATATGACATGTTAGTATTTATTAAATGTTTTGTTTTCAAAGTAATCATGATGTTATTAATTTTTAAAAAATTCAAGTATGAATAGTGTCCAAAATTGAAATAATTCATATCTTAATATATAAAATAGTTTATTAAATGATATTAAATTCCTAAAAATCTAAGATTTATCCAAATGGTTATGATAAGTACAAATATTTCATAAATTACTATTTATTGGTCTTTTGACATGATATGGTTATTACATTAACCCACAATTTTTAAATAGCCTGATATCACTATAAGATTAAAGAGAGTAAAATAAGGGTTAAACAAAAAATATAAGGATGAAAAATATACAAAACAGGTCTAAAAATTATTGAATGCTGATTATTCTAACCAAAATCATTTTATACTAAAATTAAATGAGTTTTGGGCCATTTGTAATCGAAATTGAAGTTAATTTTTTTAATATTTTAATATTTTCTTAAAGTGCCCTTTCTCCCTCTTATAAAAGGACACCACCACTAACCACAAAATCACACCCCTCAATCCCGTTGGATTGTCCAATTTCTACTCAAATAAGCTCCCAAAATCCATAATTTAATTTTGTAATCTATACCTTGGAGATAACTCAATTCAAGAAATCTTTTTAGCTCAAATCAAAATAAGTTATCCGATTTAGATGTAATGTCTTCCCTCATGTTCCTCTCCACTATTTTAGTACTCCACTCTATATGATCTCATTATTCTTTGATTACATAACAACAACTCTATCCTCAATATACCAGGAGATTTTTATGTGATATATTTGAACTAAAATTAAACACACCTCCATCTAATGGATACGAACATACTGTTTCTGTGTTTGAAGAACTACTACCTCACGAAATGATGATTGTTCAATTTTCCCATAAAACCTCTCATGGAGTCCATTATGATGGAACTATATTTATATATGATATATATTTTCTTTATATTATCTCTCTTATTCTTTAATTTTTTTTACAACTTACCATTATTCTTTTCATGATGTGTAAATACAATAATTTCGTTTGGGGAAGTGTGGACTACCGCCCCCTAAAGGTAATATGATTTGTTCATTATATACATGGAACATATGAAGGATAATATTATTAAACCCATGGTAAATAAGTGAAAAATATAATAATTTTATTATAACAAATATTTATATCATTTTATTATTATTCTTTTAATATAAAAAATAAATGAAAGTGGCGTTCATGCGTTTTTACAACCTACCTTCTCCATGAACAGTGAATTTCATTTCTTATCTCTAAATGTTATGGACTATTATAAATACATATATACTGGTTATATATGATATTTAAATCATAAATATAATTCTATAGAGTATTTACTTTTGACTACATGGACAATTTATATCAAAACATGTTCATTTTTTACTCAAGTATCTAATATTCGCAAAACGACCAATATTAACTTAAATAATTATGAAAATTTTATAACATGATATTTAACCTATTTTTACTCAAGCCTTAGTGTTTTTAAATAGAAAATAAATCCCTTTTTTTCATTTGTGGGTGTTTTTGTATTAAAAATGGGTTTTGAAATGGATTGAATCTTTCAGGGTCTTTAAATTATTTCTTGTGACTGAAAATGAAATTTTATTAGTGAAATGCTGATATTTGAAATATTTTATGTGTTATAATTATATATTGGTACTTGGAAATTTAAAAGGTGGTTACATGATAAAAAAAATATGGGTGGTTATATGATATACTATATGATGCATGGTTACATGATAAACCAATGATGGGTTGTGATGTTATAACATATAATGAATTGGGTATGAAAATCATCTATTTGGTTATTCCATTTAGTGATATATGTGGAATTAGACTATGTGGTTATTCCATTTATATATGATGATGTCCCAAGTTACAATTATATGTTATTTGTGTCCTTATATGGTTTTATTTTAATCTTTTCGTAAAAAAATGGTATGAAATGTGCTTATATTTAGTGAAGTATATTTACTACATCTTAAACATGAAAATTATTAATTTATGATAATGTATTCATTGTTTTCATGTTATCCCAAGACTAATTTTTTTCCTTATTTGAATATCTCTTACTGAGATTTTTTTACTCATCCCATGTATTGAATTTTTTTTCAAAGGACTTAATGAAGAATACAATCAAGGATGGTATCCAGAAAATGTTTTATTGTCAAAACATGAAACGTTACCATGTTAATTTTTAAAGATTTTTTATTTTATGAAAAAAAGGATAGTGAGTCTAAGTGTCTACTTGTAATATTTTTATCATTATTTATATGTTATGACCTAATTCTCTAAAATGAAACTAGAAAATAACCTAAATTTGAATTAAAATCAAATTATTGACTTATCTCAAGATTGAGTAATTTTTATGTTTGGGGCCGTATAGTTGGTATCCTAGGTCAGTTTTGATAACTTTAAGAGTTACAATATTGTTAATAGAATATCCCTAAAATATTTCTACTATGGTCAAATATTAATAACATTTTATTATCACCATATTACTTCATCTATTATAATTTTTCTCAGAATGGTTTTCTGTAGAGGAAACAACGAAGCTGTGCGAGAAAGGCTTATAGAGGGAAATAACCATCAAAATAAACATCCTGAGATGGTCTGAATCAGAACTGAATAGTTTGTTATAGTGATGGATTAGTTGACTTAGTCGATAAATAGTGGTGGGGTTAAGGTATGAGATCTACCAGACAAACTGCATAGGCATATGTCGATAATAGAACATTTCATGAGGCAGCATACCCCATTATTCAGAGGATCATCTCACCCAATGTAAGAAAAAGGGTGGATTAATTCTTAGGAAAATATTTTTTTATGTAACAGGTTGTTCAGAAAATAAAATGGTTAGTATTTATATTTACCATTTTTATGGTGAAGCCGATCAGTGGTGGTCAATGATTAAAAATATAAAAGGAAGTGAAGAGATTGACGTTGTGGAATGGGGTGAATTTATGAATATCTTCCTTGAGAAATATTTTCCTAAGGCTTTTCAACATAAGATGGTAAATAATTTATTTGAATTGAAACGAAAGGAGGAAGATTATATTTCTGAATATGAATAAAATTTCACATGTTTTTTAAGGTACATCCCATATTTTATCAAAGATATTGATAGTAATATAAATCAGTTTTACTCAGTATTGAAGCTGAAATATCAAAGGAAACTAGCTTCCCATGAGTTCAGAAGCTATGAAAAACTTATCTGATGTGATGAGAAGGTAGAAATAGAGTTTTTTGATGAGCATGTATTCAATGAGAGAAAATAAATTAAGTGATCCAGTTGGTAGGAAATGGGAAAGAATTCATCAGAGAATCCTGGAGGTAAGAAAACAAAATTTCCAACTTCTGAGAAGTGTGGTAAAAAGAATCCTGGGGAATGTCTCTCAAATCCTAGTAAGTTCTTTTGATGTGGTAAGACTGGTCAAATTTCCCATAACTATATAGAAAATGATCACATAGGTAATAAAAACCCATTGGTAAGATGCTTTAGTTGCAATGTGTTAGGACATTATGCCAATGTGTGTCAAAAGTTTATTACCTAGGGTAGAAACCCAAAATATTGAAAGAATATGGGCATGGAAAAATAATTTTCAACTACTACGATAGATGTGGGACTATTAAATGAAGAGGTGATAGGTAGGATAGGGAATCTACAAAATCTTCCAATACTCAATTTGACCCTGGACGTCACATTCCTTCATTTTTGAGATCTTTTCATGTAAATTTGAAATAGAACCTCATGAATGTGATATAGAACTTTAGGTAAAAACTCTTAGTTGATGTATTAAAGAAATCATAATTTATAAGAACCATCCTATTTTCATTAGTGGGATAGTCTTTCTTGAAAATCTTATTGAACATTCCATAGTATATTTTGATATCATTTCGGGTATGGATTGCCTTTCAATTTATCATAATAAAATAGATTTTAAAGCCAATAAATATTTATTCAATGATTTCATACCTTTTATAACATATCATGAAGCTGAAAGATTGATTAAATATAGTAGTGAATGTTATCTGGCTCATGTTTTTGAAAATAATGAAACTGTTTTGATTGGTGACATTCTAGTAGTGAATGAATTCATATATGTTTTTCTTGATGAATTCTCTGGTATTTTTCCCAATCAGGAAGTTGAATTTACTATTGATTTAGTGCTTCATGAAAAACCTATTTCAAAACCCCCTTATCAAAAGGCTTATGTAAAACATGTGGAATTAAAAAATCAGTTTCACTAATTACTTGATAAAGGTTTTATTCGACCTAGAACGTCACTAAGTATATGTTTCCTCATATCAATGATTTGTTTGATCAGCTCTAGGGAGCTCAATATGTTTCAAACAATGATTTTAGGTTCGCATACCACCAGCTAACGGGGAAAAAATGACATTCCAAAGACATATTTTCAAACTAGATATGGGAATTCTATGTTTTTTGTTATAACCTTTGGGTTATATAATGCACCTATTATATATATGAATCTCCTAAATGTAGTCTTTCATCAGTTTATAGATCAGTTTGTGGTTATATTTATAGATGAAATTTTGGTATATTCTAAAAGACGATAGGAACATTAAAGTCACTTAAGGATTATTTTTAAAACCTTAAAATAAAAGAAACTATACGTAATATTTTTTTAGAGTGAATTTGGGTTGCCAAAAATTTCTTTCCTTGGTCATATTTTTCGTAAAGATTATATATCTATTGACCCTTCTAAAAAAATATAGTTGAAGAGTGGACAAGACCGACCAATATCACATTGATTCGTAGTTTTCATGGATTATCATGTTATTACTGAAGGTTTATTGAAAACGTTTCTCAGTTTTCTATCCCACAGACTAATCTAACTCTTAGGGGAGTTAAGTTCATCTGGAAAAAAGAATATTATGATTTTATCAGTAACTGAAAAGAATATTGTCAAATACTCAATTTTTCCCTACCTTCCAGGAAGGGTGAATTTGTTATTTATAGTGATGAATCATTGAAAGGACTTGGTTGTAACTAAATATAGAATGATCAGGTAATTTCTTATGCTTAATGTTTGTTGAAACCTCATAAGCTAAATTACCCTACACATTATTTGGATTTAGATATGTTTTATTTTGCATTAAAAATTTGGAGGAATCATTTTTTTGGAGTAAAGTGTGAAATATATACTAATACCAAAAGTTTTAAGTATATATTCACTCAGAAATAATTAAACATGAGCCATAGGATATGGCTATAATTGATCAAGGATTATGATTTCTCTATTCATTACATTCCAGATAGAAAAATATAGTGTCTAGTGATTTGAGTTTAAAGAGTAATACTATATTAACCATGCTTCATTTTAAACGAGATACATTGGTTTCATATTTGATGAATTTTTTATTAGAAGTTGTTGTTGCATGGAATTACTATATTTTGTTTTATGTGGCAGTGATATAATCTCTATTAGACGGAATTAAGAAAGTTCATAAAGGATAAACTGAGTGGAAAAAAAATGTATAATTGGTTTAGAAGGGTAAGTTACCATAATTTATCTTTGATAAATATTGTGTTTTTTGGTTTGGAAAGAATTTATGCATTCCTTGTCATTCAAAGTTGAAGAAAGAGTTTTCATGTGAAGCTCATAGTTCTATGTATTCAGTTCATCAAGGCTGTACTAAGATATACGGTGATCTTTATGAGTATTTCTGGTGGGATATAATGAAAAGCGATATTCCTTACTTTACTGTGAACTGTTTCATTTTTCAACAGGTTAAAGCCGAGTGCAGTTACCAAAAGGGATACTTCAACCATTACCAGTGACCAAGGTGAAATGGGAAAATGTTTCCATGGGTTTCATAGTTTGTTTACCAACAAATTTATGAGGTGATAAGGAATCCAAGGTTATTGGTGATCTATTGAATAAATCTACTAATTTTATTTCTATTCAAGATAATATATCTATAGATCAAATTTATCGATTTCATATTAAAATAATGGTCAGGTTTTATGGATTTACCCTCTCTATTATATCTAATCGTGATCTCAGGTTCAATACTAAATTTTGGAAAGTCTTTCAGAAGTCATTGGGAAGTGAATTATATTTTAGTATAGCTTTTCAACCTCAATTAGATGGGAAGTTGGAACAAACAATTTAGACCATGGAAGATATGCTACATGGTTTTTCAATGGATTACCATGGAAGTTTGGATAAACATATCTCTTTGGTTGAGTTTTTTTTTTCTAATAATAGTTTTCATTCGAGTATACAGATGACACCATTTGATTCATTATATAGAAAGTAGTGTCGAACTCATGCTTTTTGTGAAGAAGCAGTGAATGGAAGTTGATGGGACCAGAATTGGGCGAAGTGATGGTAGAGAAAAGTTTATCTAATTCATAAGAACATGAAAACAACACGTAGAAGTTATAAATGTTATGCAGATAACTAAAGGAAGGATCTTTGTTTCAAGGTAGGTGATCATGTCTTTCTCAATGTTTATCCATTGAAAAGTTAGATGTGTTTTGGTAATAAGGGAAAGTTGAGATCGAGGTTCATTGGGACCTATGAAATCCTTTAGAAATTTAGATAAATTTTCTATTGGGTGGTATTAACTCCATGTTTATCCTAGGTACAAAATTTTTATCATGTTTTAATGATGAGAAAGTATATGCCAGATCCACCTCATGTCTTGAGTCTAGAGGTAGTTCAGATGGAAGAGAAACTTTCTTATGAGAAACAACCAGTAAAATTTTTTGACCATAGGGGGAATGTGCTGTGGAATAAGGTGATTTATCAGGTAAAAATTTTGTGAAAAAAATATATGGTTGAAGAGGAAATATGGGAATCTGAAAATGCTGTGACAGATACATACCCCCACTTTTTTGATATGTAAATAAAAATACAGGAACACAATTTCCAAAAGGGGGAATTATGTAACATCCCATGTATTTATAAAATAATACCTTTTCAAATCAATTAATAATTATGAATAAGATATTAATTTTACGTTAAATAGGACACATTTTACAATTGCGTACTCGACATGCAACAATGAGTTTCTCTGAAATTATATGTTGCACAAAACATTTAGTTATACCGGAAAATAATACAATAATTATTTTATTATTAAAAATGGTAGTTAGCGCCTAGACATTTTAATTGTAGGAATGAATAGAACTAACTAAAATATTATTTTACATCTTTGTTAAATGTTTTTACATTTTTCCAATAAATTTTAGAGGCTTAAAAAGAGAATGAATCTAATTTTAAGCATAAAATAATCTAATATTTTTAAAATGATATTTTACCATATTTTGATGGAGTACCCTTTTTTGATCAAGTTTTGTTACATTTATATATTCTATTTGACAAAAAAACTTTTTTATTTATAAGTGGAACAACAAAATTTACTTTGGTTGAAATTTTTTTATTTTTATGATGAAATTCATATTTCAATGAATATTAAAAATTGCTCCATTTTAATTCAAAACTATCTATTCATTTATTTTTTTTTATATAGTTATTATATTATTTTAATTGGTTTTAAAGTGATTTGGATTATTTTTTTTATAATATAATACAATTTTATTCATTGGATGTAATTTCTCATTGAAATTAAACATAAACACATGTCAATCATTTGATAGTTATTACTTCTTAAAAACCCACTTTCTCATTTTGACAACGAGAACTAATTTTGAATATATTTAAGGCCAATTATATTTTTTGAATTTGAAAAAATGTATTTTATATTTAGAATCCGAAGGTCCAAATTTTTTAAATAGGTACTTTTTTATTTTCAGACATCATCAATCATAATTTTAGAAATTATGTTATTTACCATAGTTAATGAGTAAATATGTTAAATAAGGGTAAACAAATATTATAATAATATAAAAATACACTAAAAAGTTTCCTAATCCTATTGGATGAGATATACCTGAACATGGAAAATCTAGGGTTTTTTAGGACCCCATGGATTCACTTGAGTGATAATGACATGTTATATTAATTAATTTAATGTAAAGAGAAAAATAACAAAAACATGTATTTTATTAATTTTTTTATATGGGGATATATAACTTATCTATTCGACTTTAAAAAGTCATTATAAAGGTAAAATAATTTCCCACATGACCATATTTTATTTATAATTTTTAGAAATTAAATAAATAAATTTAATTCTGACTTAATGATGATGCAATGATTGCTTCAATAATGAAGGATTCAAATTAACTAAATTATAAATATTAATATAAATATTATTTTACATAATAAATGTCATACAAGAATTATCTAGGTGAATATTACATGTTAGGATTTATTAAATGTTTTTTATAAGTAATCAAGTTCTTTTGAATTTGTAAAAAAGTCAAGTATGAATAGTTTCCAAAATTGACCCAATTCATAACTGAAAATATAATATAGTTTATTAAATGATATTAAATTCCAAAAAATATAATAACTGAAAAAATAGTTAAGATATGTCTAAATATTTCATAAATTACTTTTTTGGATAATTTGACATGATAGGGTAATTAAATTACTCCCCAATGTGTACATAAAATTATATCACTATAAGATTAAAAATGGTAAAATCAGGGTTAAATGAAAAAGATGTCGGTACAAAAATATTCCAAACTTTTCTAAAAATTATTTGATGATGGGTATTAGAGAAAAATCATCTTATATTATAATTACATGAGTTTTGGACCATTTTAATTGAAACGGAATTTATAATAAATTAATATTTCCAAACATTCTTAATGTTCCCCTCTTCCCTATTATAAAAGGACACCAACAAGAACCACATACTCACACCTCTCAAGCCCCTTATATCACCAAATTTATGATCAAATAAGCTCCCGACGTTCCTCATTTCCTTATATAAGCCTTACCTTGGGTATAAGGAAATTCAAGAAATAATTTTAGCTCAAATAAAAATAATTTACCTGATTTAAATGTGACATCTTCTCTCAAGTTCCTTTCGTTAATTTTACTTCTCCACTCCCTATGCCCTTTGTATTATTTGATTAAATAATAACACCAGTATAAAAAATATACTATGATGTTTTTATTAGATGTATTTGAACTATAATTACACACACCTCTATTTAATTGGTATGGACATATTATTTATGTGTACGGTGAACTACTGCCTCACGAAACGATGATTGTTCCATTTTCCCCTAACACCTCTCATGGTGGCCATTATGATGGAACTATATTTAAATATGATATATATTATCTTTATATTTCTTCTATGATTTGGTAATATTTATTTACAACATTTCTTTATACTTTCCATGATGTGTAAATACTATAATTTCATTTGAGGAAGTGTGGATGTTGCCCCCTTAATGTGATATGACACGTTCAAGATTTACATGGAACATATAAAGGATGGTTTTATTAACCCTATGATATATACATGAAAAAATACTATACAAGAATTATAATATAAATTTATATAATTTCATTATTATTCTTTTAATATGATAAAGAAATGAATGTAGCGTTCATGTGTACGTACGACCTATCATCTCCATGAACGATGTACTTCATTTATTATCTCCAAATGTTATGGACTATTAAAAATATATATTGGATATATATGATATTTAAATCATGAATTTCATTTTAGATATGACGTATTTTTTATTACATGGACACTTTATATCAAAACAAGTCAATTTTTGACTCTAGTACCGAATATAAAAAAAATGACTGATATTAACATAAATAATTATGTAATTTTTATAAGGTACTACTAAGTGACATTAAATGAATAATAAACATAAAAAATGTTCTGAATAAAGTTAAAATTAACTTACATTTATTATTCAGGAATATAATGAATGAACGATACAAGTTGGAATCAAGGTAAGGGAATCTGTCTCAATCTCATTTCATTGAGGCATATTTTAATAATATACACCTTATTATTTTATAAAGTGTTTAATAAACCCCTTTAAATTTTAATTTCATTCAAATGTAATATTTTTTTCTACAAATCGTTTTACTGAAATACAAAATGAATGTTTTTAAAGTATGTGGTGATAACGACCTCTCTACTGCCAGAACAATTATTTTATATTTGGGTTTCTCTATAAGTCTTAATGTTTTTAAATGGAAAAAAATACCTTATTCACATTTTTGTGTGTTTTGGTATTTATATGGATTTTGAAATGGATTGAATATCCCAATATCTTGAAATTATTTCTTGTTATTGAAAATGAAATTTTATTATTGAATTGTTAATATTTTCAATATTTTATGTGTTATGATTACATAATGGTATATGGACATTTGACGGGTGGCTACGTGGTAAACCAAAGATGGGTGGTTATGTTCTAAACCAAATGATGTGTGGTTCCGTCATAAATCAAGGACGAGTGGTTACATTATAAACTCCAATTCATTGGCTATGGAAGTCGGCTATATGGCATTTCTATTTAGTGATATTTGTTGAAGTCGACCGTATTGTTATTACATTTAAGTATGTTTATGTCTCAAGTTTCCTTTATATATTATATGAAACATTATATGGTTTTATAGTAATCCTTTGGTTACAGAAAGGGTAAGCAATGAGCTTATATTCAGGGAAGTAGATTTAATACTTCTTAATGGTGAAAAGTACTACTTTATGATAAAGTATTCATGAGTTTCAGGTTATTCCAAGACTAATAGTTTTCCTTCTTTATGTACCACTTTATGAGCTTTATACGCTCCACGTATGTTTTGAAATGTTTTTCATAGAACTTAAAAAAGAATACAGTCAAGGATGGGATCAAGGAAATGTTATACTATTAAAATATGAAAAATATACCTTGTTAATTTTTAATGAGTTTTAGTTTTACGAAAACATTATTTAGTGAGTAGAATTTTATACTTGTAATATTTATATTGTTATGTATAAGCATTGAACAAATTATATAAATCTCTAAAACTGAAAATATCCTTGATGTGAATGAAATTCAAATTATTGACTTATCTCAATATTGAGTAATGTTTAATGCTGGGGACTTATAGTTGGTATCATAGGTCGGTTTAGATAAGTTTAGTAGTTAGAATATTGTTAATTGAATATCTATAATATATTTTTACTTTATGGTCAAATAGAAATATCATTTTAAGATTACCATATTTCTTCATCTAAGATATGTTTGTTCAGAAAGGTTTTCCACAGAGTAAATAGGGAAGCTGTGATGGGAAGGCATACATAGGAAAATAACCATCCAAATCAACATCCAGAGATGGTCAGAATTGGAAATGAATAGTTTTTTTTTGTAGTGATGAATCAGTTGAATCAAGTGATAAGTGGGGGTGGAGTCCATGCATGAGATCAACCAGACCAACTGTAGAGGGATATGTCGATAGTAAAGTCTTTAATGAGGAACCCCCCCTCATTCAGAGGATCATCAGACCCTATGCATTCTGAATGGTAGATTAAAGCACTGTAAAAGTTTTCTTATATAATGGTTTGTTTAACAAATAAAAAGTTTAGTCATTATTTTTACTATTATGAAGGGGAGGTCGATCAGTGGTGGTCAATGTTTAAAAATATCTAAGGAAGTGAAGAGATTGAAATCATGGAATGAGTTGAATTTAAGAATATATTCCTTGAGAAATATTTTCCTAAGGCTATTATTCTTATGATGGAAATAAAATTCAGGTAATTGAGACTAAAGGATAAATATTATGTGGCTACATAAGAAGGAAATTTCCGCCGTTTGTCAGGGTACATCAATAATTTTATATGGAATATTGATAGTAAGATAAATTTTTTATACTTATGATTGAAGCCGAAATATTGAAGGGTGTTAACTTCCCGTGAGTTCAAAATCTATGAGAAACTTGTCTAATGTGTTGAAAATTTTGAAATTGAGTTTTTTGATGAGCATGTATTCCATTAGAGAAAACAAGGGAAGTGATCTTGTTGGGAGGAAATGGGAAATAATTCATAAAAATGCATGGATGTATGAAAACAAAATTTCCAACTTGTGAGATGTGTGGTAAAAACATCATGGAGAATGTATCTCAATTTTAAGGATATGCTTTAGATTTGGTAAGACTAGTCATATTTCTCATAATTGTAAGGAAGATGATCATGTAGGAAATGAAAAACCTGTGGTAAGATGCTTTAGTTGCAATTAGTTAGGAAATTATTCCAATGTGTGTTCAAAGTTGATTACCCAGGGTTGAAACCAACATGATCGAAAGAAGAAGGGCATGGAAAAATCATTTTCAAATACTATGGTTGATTTGGGACCATCAAATTACGTGTTGATAGGTATGTTACATATTTCATCAAAATATTCCTATATAGTATTTGACTCTAGATCATCAAATTCCTTCATTTTTGGGATCTTTTCAAGTAAATTAGAAATAGAACCTCATGAATGCGATATAGAAATTTTGGTAATAACTCTGGGTGTAAGTATTAAAGAAATAAAGATTTATAGGAACCTTCTTATTATCATTAGGAGGATAGGATTTCTTGAAAATCTTAATTAACATCCCAGAGTGTAATTTTATATCATTTTGGGTATGGATTGGCATTCAGTTTATCATAATAAAATAGATTGTAAATACAAGAATTTTTTGTTAAATGATTTCATACCTTTGATAAAATATTAAGAAACTGAAATATTGAATAAATATGGTAGTGAGTGTTATATGGATCATGTGGATGAAAAGAAGGAAACTGCTTTGATTGGTGACATTCTAGTATTAAATGGATTCATAGATGTTTTTCATGATGAATTGCCTAGTATTGTTCCAAACTAGGTGGTTGAATTTACTATTGATATATTTCATGATGGAAAACCTATTTGTAAACCCCCTTATCTAATGGATCAAATTGAATTAGTGAAATTTAAAAAATCATTTTTAGTAATTACTTGATAAAGGTTTCATTGGACCTAGCTCTTCACCATGGTCTGCTCCAGTTTTATTTTTGAAAAAGAAAGATGGTTTTATAAGACCATGTATTGATTAAATAACTTTTAATGACATCTGTATTATGAATAATTATCTGTTGCCTCATATTGATGATTTTTTATCAACTCCAGGGAGGTCAGTATTTTTTGATGATTGATTTGAGGTCCGGGTACCATTAGATGAATGTAAAGGAGGATGACATTGCAAAGAAAACTTTCTGAATTAGATATGGGAATTATGAGTTTTTAGTAATACCCTTTGGGTTATCTAATACACCTACTGTATTTATGAATATCATGAATGGAGTCTTTCATCAGTTTTTGGATCAGTTTGTGGTGGTATTTATTGATGATATTTTGGTATATTCTAAAATCTGAGAGGAACCTGAAAACAGATTAAGGATTTATTTGAATACCTTAAATGAAAATAAACTATATGGAATGTTTAGTAAGAGTTAATTTTGGTTGCAACAAATTTCTTTCCTTGTTCATATTGTTTCTAAAGTTGGAATAACTTTTGACTCTTCTAAAATAAAATTTGTTGAAGTATTTCCATGACCTACCAATATAACATAGACTAGAAGTTTTCTTGGATTAGTAGGTTATTACTGAAGGTTTGTGAATACATTTTTCATTTTTCGATTTCACCTAATATGATAACATGTAATAGAGTTAAGTTCATATGGACAAAATAATGTGAATATGTTTTCAGGAAATGGAATGAAGATTGGTAAATGCTACAATTTTGGACCTTCCCTCATGTAATGGTGAATTTGTTTATCAATAGTAATGAATAATTGAAAGGAAATGGTTGTTTCATAATGAAGAATGATCAGGTAATATATTATTCTTTGCGTCATATGAAACCACATGAGTTATATTACCCTACACATGATTTTGATTTAGCTTCTGTTGTCTTTGCATTAAAAATTTAGAGGCATCATTGTTATGGCGTAAAGTGTGAAACATATACTGATAAAAATAGTTTGTTTTATATATTCAATCATTAAGAAATAAACATGATATATAAGAGGTGACTTTAATTAATCAAGGATTATGATTTCATGACCCATTATAATACGGGAAAGGCAAATAAAGTGGCCGACGATTTGAGTCAAAAGAGTAATTCCATATTAACCATTCTACATTTGGAATGAGATCCATTGGTTTATGATTTGATGAATTTTTGATTGGAAGTTGTCGGCACATGGAATTAATCTATTTTGTTTTAGAAGGTAGTGAAATGATCTCAATCAGACAGAATTAATAAATCATTGAAATAAGATAGTGTGTTACCAAAAAAGGTACATTTGGTTTAGAATGGTATGTTACATGAATTTAACATTGATAAATATTGTTCTTTGAGGTTTTTAATGAGATTATCTTTGCCTTGTGATTCACAGTTGAAGAAATAGTTGTTATGTGAAGCTCACAGTTATCCATTTTTAGTTCATCCAAATATTACTACGATGTGAAGAGTTATTTGGGAGTATTTCTGGTGGGATGGAATGAAAAGAGATATTTCTGAAATGATTTTGAATTGTTTTATTTGTCAAAGGTTTAATGCAGAGGGTAGTTACTGAATGATATGTTTCATTCTTTTCTAGTGCCAGAGTGGAAATGAAAAAATATGTCCATGGATTTCGTATTGGGGTTACGAAAACATTATCATGGTAACAAAGTAATCTAGATTATTGTTGATCAATTGACTAAATCTTCTCATTTTCATCCTATTAAAGATAATCTGTCTCTATAACAACTTTAATGATTTTATATTAATGATATTTTCAGGTTACATATATTTCCCCTCTCATTGTATCTAATCGTGATCCCAGGTTCAATTCTAACTTTTGGAAAGGCCTTCAGAAGTCATTGAGAACTAAATTAAATTTCAAAACAACTTTCCATCCTCAATCAAATGGGTAGTCATAACGAACAATTCATACCTTGGAGGATATTTTACATGGTTGTTAAATGTATTAATAGGAAATTTGGGATCAAAATCGTTCTTTGATTTATTTTTATTATAATAACAGTTTTCTATCCATTATAAAGATGACACCATTTTAGGCATTATAAAGAAATCAGTGTTGAACTTCATCTTTTTGGGATGAAGTTGGTGAAATGAAGTTAATGGGTCTAGAATGGGTAGAAGATATGGAAATAAAGTTCAATTGATTAAGAAGATAATGTTGAAGACATAGAGCATGTAGAAAGTTTATACGGATAATAGAAATAAGGATCTTCTTTTAGGGGTAGGTGATCATGACTTTCTCAATGTTTCACCTTGGAAAAGGGAGAAGATTTTTTTAAAAAGGGGAAGCTCAGTCCAAGGTTCATTAGAACCTATAAAACCATTGAGAAAGTTGGTTCAATTTTATATAGGGTGGATTTTCCTCCAAATTTATCCAAGCTATGTGAATTTTTTAGTGTTTCAATGTTGAGAATGTATATGCTAGATCCATCTCCTATTTTGTGTCCAGTGGTAGTTAAGTTGGAAGAGAATCATTCTAATGAGGAACAAACAGTACAAATTCTTGACCGTATAGAAAAAATGTTATGGAATAAGGTGATTCATTAAGTAATGTTTTTGTGAAAAAACCATATGGTAGAAGAGGAAACAAGGGAATAGGAAAATTCTATGAAAGATTAATACCCCCACTTATATAAAAGTATATAAAATTGCAGGGACACAATTTCAAAAAGGTGGGAATGATGTAGAATCCCATGTATTTATAGAATTATACTTTTTCATATATATTATTATTTATGAAAAAGATATTAATTTTATGTTATAGAGGAAACTTTTTCCTATAGCATACTCAACACCCAACAATGGGTTTCTCTAAAATCATATGTTGCACACAACATTGAGTTATACCAAATAATATTACAATAATATTATTATTATTTTTAATGGTAGTTGACACCGTGTCGTTGTAATGAAGGTATTAAATAGAACTATCAACAATATGATTGTATGTTTTTTTAATTTTTTTACATTTATAAAATTAATTTTAGAAGCTCAAAATGAGAATGAATCCAAATTTAATCATAAATTACTCTAATATTTTTAAAATGTTGTTTTACTGCCTTTGATGGGAACCATTTTTAAATCTAGTTATTTTCTCTTTTATATGTTATATTTGACAAAATGAACTCATTATTTACAACCACAACATAAAAATTGACATTTGATTAAATTTTAGTATTTTTCTGATTAAAATTCATATTTTAATGAGTAGTGAGAAATAATTCATTTTTATTCAAAACTGCCTTTTTTTCTAATTTATTTATATAGTTAGATTTTTATTTTAATTAGATTTAATGATTAATTGGATTTTTTTTATCATTTAATAAAATATCAATCATTTCAAGTAATTTTACATTGAAACATGGCATAAACACTTGTACATCATTTGATATTTATTACTTCTGAAAAAACTTGCTTTGCAGTTTTGACAACATAAATTAATTTTAAATTAATTTCTTATAATTATATGGATTGAATTTGAAAAAATGGATTCCAATTTTGGAATACGAATGTCCAAATTGTGGAAATAGGTACCATTTTTTTACATTATGAATAACAACTTCAGTAATTATTTTTATTTACCACAGTTAAAGGGTAAATATGGTAAATAATGGTAAAAATAATATTAGAATATCATAAAAATACCTAAAAACGTGTCATAATCCAATTGGATGAGATATTTACGACCATGGGCATCCTTGGGTCCATTTTAGGACCACATGGATTCACCTGTGAGTGATAATGACATGTTATATTAATTAATTTCAAGTAAATAGAAAAATAACATAAACATGTGTCTTCTTTATAAAATAATTTTTATATGGGGTTATATAATGGATTTTTAAGACTATAAAAATTCATTAGAAATATAAAAATATTTCCTAAACCATTGAATTTTATTTATAATTTTTAGACATAAATAAATAAATTTAATAATGACATAATGATGATGCAATGATTACTTCATTAATAATGGATTCAAATAAATTCTGTTATAAATATTAAAATAATAATTATTTCATATAATTAATGTAACACATGAATTATCTAGGTGAAAATGTCATTTCATGATTGATTGAATTTTCATGATGGACAAAAGTTGTTATGAAATTTAAAAAAGTCAAGTTTGAATAGTGTCCAAAATTGACGTAATTCACAACTGAAAATATAAAATATTTTATCAAATGATATTAAATTCCTAAAAATATAAGATTCAAAAAATTGGTTTAGATAAGTCTAGATATGTCATAAATGTCATTAATTTTTGTTAATTGACCTTATATGATAATTACATTAACCAACAATGTGTAAATAACATCATATTTGAATCAAATGAGTTTTGGACAATTTTTTATTGAAATTGAATTTATAATAAATTAATATTTCAAGACATTACTAATGTGACCCTCCTTCCTCTTATAAAAGGCCACCAAAACTACATACTCCCACCATTCATAACCCTTTCCTCCTCTAATTTATGCTCAAAAAATCTCTAAACATCCCTCCTTTCCTCCTAGAATGCTTATCATGGGCAGAAGGAAAGTCAAGGATGCCTTTTAGCTGAAATCAAAAAAAGTTTCTTGATTTTGATGTAATATCTACTCTCAAGTTCATTTCATTTATTTTCCTTCTCCACTCCCGATGATCTTATTATTCATTTCTTACATAACAACACTAGTATTCTCAATATAATAGTTTTTTAATGAGAAGGATTTTAACTACTCTTACATAGACCTCCATAAAATGGATACGGACATACTGTTTCTCAGTACGAAGAACTACTACCTCACGAAAGGATGATTGTTCAATTTTCCCCTATCACCTATCACAGTGGACGTTATAATGGAAATTTATTTATATATTATATATATTATATTTATATTGTCTCTACGATTCTTTAATTCCTATCTACAACATAAATTTATAGTTTCAATGATGTGTAAATAAAATAATTTCTTTTGAGGAAGTGTATACTACCACCTCCTCAATGTTATATGACTTTTTCATGTTGTACATGGAACATATAAAGGATATTTTTATTAAAAATATGATAAATATAGTTCATAAATATAATAATTTTATTATAATATACATTTATATTATTTGATTATTATTTTTAATATGACAAAGAAATGAAATTAACATTCATGCGTACGTACGACCTACCGTCTCCATGAATGGTGAATTTAATTTCATATCTTCAAATGTTATGGAAAAATATGAATACATATATACTGGATATATATGATATTTAAATCATTAATATCTTTCTTGAGATGATTTACTTTTTACTAAATGTAAAATTTATATCAATACTAGTTCATTTTTGACTCAAATACCGAATATCAAAAAAAACCTGATATTAACTTAAATAATTATATAATTTTATAATGTGGTAATAATTGATATAAAAGGAATAATAAAATTGAAAAAGGTTTTGAGGGATGTTTAAATTAACCTAAGTTTATTATTTAGTAATATAATGAAAGAACACGACAAGTCAGACTAAATGTAGTGGACTTTGACTCAATCTTCTTTCAGAGATGCATATTTTGATAATATACACCACCATACTTTATACGGTGAATTATAAACCCCTTTGTCTTGTAATTTCATTCAAAGGGAATTTTTTTTCTATGAATTTTTTTTCTAAATGAAAAATGGAATGTGTTTAACATATGTGGTGACAACGACCACTCTATTTGATATTTGGATTCGTCTATAAGCCTTAATGTTTTTAAAAGGAAATGAAATCCCATATAACCCTTTTTGGGTGTTTTGATATTGAAAATGGTTTTTGAAAAGGATTGAATATTTCAATATCTTGAAATTATTTCTTGTGATTTCCAATGAAATATTGTTAGTGAAACTTTGATTTTTGAAATATTTTATGAGTTATGATTATATAATTATACTTAGACATTTGAGGAGTGGTTTTGTGATAAATAAAAGATAGGTGGTTACATGATAAACCAAATGATGGGTGGTTATTTAATAATCCAAGGATGGGTGGTTACATTATAACATACAATGCATTGGGTATAAAAGTTAGCTGTATGGCTATTCCATTTTGTGACATGTGTGGAATTCGACCATATGGTTATTATATTTATGTATGTTTATGTCACAAGATACCGTTATATGATATATGTTTTTTCTATTGGTTTATGGTAATCATTCAGTTAAAAATGGTAATCAATGAGCTTAAATTCAGTGATTTATATTTACTACTTCGTAAAGGTGAAATATATTACTTTATGATAAAGTAATCTTGGTTTTCATGTTATCCCAAGACAAATTTTTTTTCTCTTTGTGTATCCCTTACTGATATTTTTATACTAATCCCATGTTTTGAAATGTTTTTTCACATGACTTAAAGAATAATATATTCAAGGATGGGATCAAGGAAAACAATATGCTGTTAAAACAGAAAATGATACCATGTTTCTTTTTTAATAGGTTTTGTTTTATGAAAAAATTGATAGTGCGTAGAAGTGTCTACTTTTAATATTTAAGTTATTATGTATTAGTTACAACCTAATTCACTAATTATATAAACCTAAAAAGATCTACGATGTGAATTAATGTGAAAATATTGACGTATCATAAGATTAAGTAATGTTTAAGGCTGGGGATTCATAATCTAGACAAGGATTTGTTTCTAGGAAGAACCACATAATATATATCTTAATCTAGTTTACAAGGTTTAATCTAAATTTATTTTGATTCCACTTATAAAGACATAAACCCCAAGCCCAGATCCTGTGAATTATTTTATTACATTGAAATGATTAAAAGGAATCAAATCTCAAAGGACTTATCAATTCATCCGTCTTGATGAAACTGGATCAGATACACCCTGACTATATTATATTGAGAAATAGAAAATAAAACATGGTAAAAAATGAAAGGAACTACATCCTTGATTTTTTTTCAAATATTTATTCTTTATAACTCGAGGAATAAAACATAATAAGGGTGATCTCAAATGCTTAGTAAGTGTTAGTAAAGTTGAATAAAAATAAACTAATGATAATAATAAAATGTAAAGTAAAATAAATGATAATGCATGCCATTAAAATAAATAGATAATGAAAAATCAATATGGAATGGTAATTAATTTAATGAAATTACATTTAATCAATGAACTAAGAATTAAATGCATCCATTTATATACCAACACCAAATATCATAGATAAAAATAATATCTAAAATCAATAAAATTATTTGATATGGAATGGAATGTATCTAAAATATGAACCACTATAATGTCGAGATATGTTGTCAAATTAATTTACATATTTTAATTTGGAAAAGAAATTTGTCTAATGAGACAACCAATGCATTGAGGGAATATCTATAACCTGGCCCCACCTGTATCTTCCAGTACAAATAATTCTACATATACAGATTAATCGATTTAAATAATAAAAAATTTTCCCTACCATAAAATATATTTATTGAATAATGGTTATGAATTTATCAATTATTACCCAATAGAGGGTATGTAAAAAAAAGGTTCGTGAACATTTATGAATATAAATTCCATTGAAATATCATTAAAATCATTCTTGATGAAAATAATCATTAAAAATTAAAAAGTGTTCCAAACCACATTGAAATATTATAAATCATAGTAATTGTGAAGAAATAAAATGAAAAATAGTTTATGATATCATGAGAATAATGATATTAATGATATATCATTTTAAAGGGAAATATACACACTATATAAAAGTGAATTTGTGTATAATAACAAATAAGTCTCAGTGGAATGTAAATTAAGGAAAAAATCACTTACCTTGATTTCAACTTTCCACATGTGTATTTATATTCATGAATAATAAACTTATGTTAAATTATATCTTTTTTAAGGTTGTGATAATTCTTATTGTTGCAGTTACATCACGTATTCCAATGTTCAGAAAACTACTTAAACAATTAAGTTTACATCCTCTGTTTTGACCATATTCGTTTTATGTGTCAAAAACCAATTTGGTAGATCACCTATGGTCAAATGGGTCATTATTTTAAAATATTAAGAAAAATTATCATGAAATAATGATAATATTTTTACATAATATATAATTTTAAAACTAATCATGAATGATGGTAATGAAAAATTAATCAATGTTAAAATAATAGAGATGATAGGAGATACGTACGCATGGGTAACTTTCCAAAATTCAGTGATTGATATGGAAAGAAGGTAATTTAAAATATATCTCTAAAAATTAATAATTATTTCATAAATAACATGTTATTAATGAATATATACTTATATATAGGATTATTGGGATGTCAAAAGAATCACAATGTGTTGAGGAGGTGGTATTCCACACGTCCACGACCGATGTAATCACTTTTTAGTATGCGAAATGTTTAATAAAGAAAATGATATGTAAAACCCTGAAATTTCCGGGAAATTTTTTTCTTAAATTCTTTGAAATTTTATGAGTCCACATTTTCCGACAGCACCTAATTCTGAGGCCCTGTGTGCTGGGAATATATTTCTGAATTTTTGTTCGGGTACGTTCAGTAAACGTACGTGCAAGTTTTTCTATCTTTTGAACCGGTGCTCGGAATTGAAATCCGAGGACACCGATGGACTCGCAGCGCCAGTATTCTCTTAAGGGGACCTTAACCGCATTTGTTTTTTATAAGGGATGGATGTTATATTTTGTGTTTTGTACTTAAAATTTAGAAAGTAAATAAAAATGTGTAGTAACACATTTTTATTTAGTTGGTGGTTATTATCTCCAAAGGGAGGTTGGTAGTGGGGCCCACCCCTACATAACCTCTCATGAGAGGATAATGTGTGGTGGAGACCACATGAACTCAAACTTTTAACCTCCCCTCAACTCCCTTTAAACTCCTCTTTGAATTTAATGAAGCCACCTCCCTTCTTTTAAATTTTAAACTCTCCACCTTCTCACTATTAATGCCAACACCTAAGATTAATTAAATGCCACATTTAATTAATCTTTTTGAATTCATTTGAATTTACTTTTCCAACATTAAAAGAAGAGATGGAATTCTCTTACTTGGGTTGGCATAATCTCGCATTGGGTAGAACTTGAGAGAATTTGGAGGATATCACCATCTCCAACGAAGAATGACGTCCTCTCGATGAAGAATGTCGATTCCACCAAAGAACGATGATGTGTCTTCCTTCTTTCCAACCAGGGAAAGAACGTGAGGCAACACCCATGAAGAACGCAGTCTTCCTTACTCTTCCTCCGTGTCAACGGAGAAGACACGGTCCGTGAAGAACATCGCCAAAAGTGACACTTTCTCCTTGAACACACCCCGATGCCAACGAATCGACACCATCGACGATGAACGAACCATGATCCAGGTAGGGGGGTTTTGTATAATTTTAAATGGATAACATTATACCCTTGATCTTGTTGAATGTTTTGTTCGACTATGGACTTTTGTTATCGCCTAATGTAGAGGGTGCGGGGCGAACAAATATGGCCCAATGACGGTCCGTTGATCCTTGTTTGTATTGGTGATGGAGGTGGTGTCAGCAGAGGTGGTGGCGACCAGAGGTGGCTGCCAAAGGCCGGCCGCGTGGAGGAAAACTGTGGCCCGTAACCGAGGGCCCGTCGTGCTAAAGAACCGTCCGACAATTTCTGACCGGGAGGGAGGACTGCATCCCCACTCGGTGCCGCGCTGCGGAGAAGACCGCGGCCCGCGGTCGCGGGCCGCTCGGCGGGCGAACCTACCGGCCGCCTTCCGGCCGGGCGGAAGAAACCGCAAAGTCGCTTGGCGCCGCATGGGAGGATAGGGGCCAGCTGTGCAGGCTGCTCGCATCGGACAAAACCAGCCAGCTTTGACCAAATGAGAAGCAAGGAGGGGTGGCGTCGCTGAACGAGCTGAATCGGCCCACAACCGCGGGCCGATACCGCTGGTGGGACGTGCCCCACCCGGCCGGGACGACCCCCTCGGGCTGCATCCCTAGGTGGTCCACTCTCCACCGGGGTGGGCCGATCCCCAGCTGGGTCGGACACGCCAAACCGGGTCGGGCCGACCCGTCAGCCCACTGGGCTTGACGGGCCGAGCCCGTTTCTCTTAAACGTGAATAAATTCTAGACCGTGCGTCCGATCGACGTTACGTCTATGGAATAGGTATCCTTGAGACGAGGAGGTCCTTTTTTGAAAGTTTAATTGAGTTTGGGATGACCTTGTAAAACGGCCGGGTTTGGATCGAGCGTGAATCCAACCGGGCCCCTGAAATGGATATGTTAATAACTCTCAGACCGGGCGTCTGGTTGACGCGCCATCTATCATTCTGGGTTCCTTATGATGAGACAGCACTATGAGATACATCAACTCAGGACTTCGTGATAGTTGATGTATCATCACTTGGCTTGAGGAGCGGACCCTCTCGGAATCGTGCATGCTGTGTGCTGGAACCCTAGAGCTGGCTGCGACTACGACGACTACTGTACCGAAATCCTACGTGGATTCGGCAGCGACGACTACTGTACTGGGATCCTACGTGGGTTCGCCAACAATGGATATTTTATTGGAATCCTCCATGGGTTCAACAATGATGAGTACTATTCTTGTATCCTGTGTGGGTCTGACAGAGTAGCTGGTCTTGTATCCTATGCGGGTCCAACAGTTTAGCTGGTCTAGTATCCCGTGTGGGTCTGAAAGCTTAGATGAACCAGTGACTACATCTGATCATCTCTATTGCTATACAAGAGATGTATACCTGTGTGATCTTATTCTTGACTTTCAATCATTATCATCGATGTGATTGAATTTACTTCCCGTGTGGACTGGGTTGTTCTTGGGATTGAGATAGTGGTTGATAACTTAGGTATATTTATGGGAATATGCCTAAGTAGGGTCGGTTAATACTTCATGATTGTATATTTATTCTGTGGTTTATCCATCGTGGATTCTGGGAGACCTTCGGGGGTCTCGGGGTCCCTACAGAGTATCTTTATACTCACCCCTGCACGGGCTATCCCCGCACTTTGTTGTGTTGGTTGCAGACAACGGGCAGCACTGATTGAGGTAGAGACTTGTGGAGCTGGACGGTACCCATAGGTGGACCTCTTGGCGAGACATACACAGAGCGGACAAACGGACCTGGGGTGCTGAGGAGGCCATCTGTACCCACCCTTCAGGTGGGATTTCCAAAGGATGTCTCAGTAGTTGCTGTTTACTTTTATACAGTTGTACTTTACAGTTGGGCTTGTATTTCTGGACCCTTTCCTTTCATCACTTTCCCTTGTATTCAGTTTTAATTAGTGTTTTTTTCCAGTTTTTTCCTTTACCGCTTGTTTTCAGACAATGTGTGTGTTACAGGTTAAAAGGAAATGCCTTCCCTTTTATTGGGATTACGCCTTTGGTGCTATTCGCTAGCCCCTGGCCTATGGAAGGCGGGATTGGGGTAGTCACGACACGGGCCCCAAGGACGGGTCGTTAAAAATTGGTATCAGAGGATTAAGTCTACCACATAACTTAGACTCCGATTCTTTAAATAGAAATAGTGTTTAGTGTTTTGGGATTGGTTATCAGTTTAGGGAAACCGGTGTTGGTGCGGCACCTGGCGTATCCATACACCAGGACCCTGACCTCTGATTTCCGACTCAGTGCACGAAAACACTGATTGCGTGTGTGTTTCCGTTGAAAATGTTCTCTCCATGATTACTTTGTATCTGCTCACCAGGTATACTGTTTAAACCGTGGTGCACATATTTCTTTTCAGGATGGACCCAAGATAGCAGCCAGCTAGGGTTCCGAGTTACGTATGAGATGGTAGCCCACTGAGCGACGCAACCTTGGTGCAGGGCCCCATCACAATGGAGGCACCAGTGGTACCACTACCCGTTGGGCCACCGATACCACCAACCCTAGCAGTAGAGAGTGAACGACGCCTGACTGAGTTGCATGTGTTCCAGCGAAAGAGGCCGCTTAGGTTCTGGGGAGATACAGACCCACAGACTGCTGAGGATTGGCTGGAGGTTGTCGTGTGAGTTTTCAGATTGGTAGGGACACCATCCGACCTCATGGTGATCCTTACCGCAAGTCTCCTACATGCGGCAGCAGGCAGATGTGGAGCCTGATGCTCCTGGTGCATGATGAGGCATCATTTCTCTAGACAGACTTCGAGAGTCTCTTCCACTCGGAGTTTGTTCCATCCACCCTTCATGCAGTGCAGATTTAGGAGTTACTTCATCTATAGTAGAGCAGCATGACAGTAGCTCAGTACTCAGCGAGGTTCACCGACCTCTCGCGCTACTCCAGGATATGGTATATGACCCATTCTTCAGGGCTCAGATCTTTGAGAAGGGACTCAGGCATGAGATCAGGGCTTCGATGATTAGACTCAGCATCCTCACGCAGGAAGGGGTGCTGGAGGAAGCCCTTCTAGTGGAGAGTTTTCTCGATGAGCAGTCACCAGTGGCGAGACCCACTATAGGGCGACACATAGTGGAGTCTTCTATAGCCGGCAGTAGACAGTTGACGTAGAGGTCCAAGCGGACCAGACCATCAGTTGGGTGACCTCAGGATACAAGTTCGGTTGTTCGGGACACACGAAAGCTAGTTAGCCATACGAGGAGAATGCAGTGCTATGTATGCAGTGGGTATGGCCGCATGGCTCGTGACTACCCGAACCACCATGTAGAGGAGCATCAGACAGTAGAGGGACCTACTAGGTAGAGGTAGAGGTATGACCATGGTGGTCCGCCGGGAGTAGGCAGACGTGGTAGAGGAGCTGACCGAGCATCGGGTGGTGGACGCCGTTTGGAGGAACTACCACCACCACTACTAAGAGGTCCACCCCGACCACAGGGAGCTGGCAGATATAGGCGGGCTCAGCTCCAGAAATTCGAGGCCTACAACCACGGAACACCTGAGATGATTCTTGGTAGTACATATAGACACAGGTGCGAGTCATTATTTTATTACCGTCACCATTTTTTGGAGCTCAGAGATTCCAACGGAGCCGTTGGCTCGACCCTTATGGATAAAGACTCTTATAGGAGCAGAATCGATGATTACGCACTAGTGCTGGCAGTGTTAGCTTACCCTAGGAGGCAATATCTTCAACTGAGATCTTCTTGTAGTGGCATCGAGGCCTTAAGATGTCATCTTGGGTATGGACTGGTTATTTATAGTCCATGATTAGATCAGCTGTATTAGGTGCAAAGTGTGGTGTGTCCGCATGGATGGGACCAGGTTTACCTTCACTGGTGAGAAGGGTGCCTTTGTAGTGTAGGATGGACTCATGAAGATGAGGGGGTAGCTGATCACACATCAGTCGGCTAGTATCATCCTTGGAGCAGTTGATGTGTGGAGTCCGAGTTTTCCTGTTGTGGTGGATCAGTACGTGGATGTTTTCCCTAACGATGTTCCAGGATTACCTCATCGCAGAGAGGTATACTTCTACATTGACCTGTACCTCGAGACAACACTGATATCTACTCCAGTATATTGAATGGCCCCCGTCGAGCTTCGTGAGTTGTGGGTACAGCTGGAGGACTTGCAGGGAAAGGGATTTTTCCAACCCAGTGTTTCACCCTGGGTCTCCTCGATTTTGTTCGCCAAGAAGGCGGATGGGAGCTTGCGACTATGTGTTGACTACTGTCGCCTGAATCAGGTGACTGTGAAGAACAAGTATCCACTCCTTGGGATTGAAAACCTCTTTGATTAGATCAAGGGAGCACGATGGTTCTCGAAGATAGACCTCAGGTCAGGCTATCAGCAACTCAGAGTTTGAGATGAGGATGTGCAGAAGACGACCTTCTGGTGTCGGTATGGAGAATATGAGTTATTGGTTATTCCCTTCAGCGCAACCAACACTCCAGCAGTGTCCATGAGTCTCATGAATATGATCTTCTAGCCTTACCTCAATCGCTTTGTCGTAGTAATCATCGAAGACATACTGATTTACTCGACTACTGAGGAGGAGAACACCTACCATTTGCGGGTAGTACTGGACACACTCCTAGAGCACTGAATTTATGGTAAGCTCCCGAATTACCAGTTCTGTATTCGAGAGGCTCACTTCTTGGGACCCTTCATCTCAGAGGCTAGGGTAGCAGTGGATCCAGTGAAGATCGAGACATTACTTTCTTAGGAGACACCCAGGAGTGTGACAGAGGTTCAGAGTTTTCTAGGTATGGCTGGGTACTATTAGAGATTTGTGCCAGACTTCTCCAGAGTTGCAGAACCACTTTCAACATTGAAAAATAAGGGGAAACCCTTTGTGTGGTCAGATATATTCCATTAGAGCTTTCTGGAGATGAGGCAGAGATTGACTAGTGCACCCATTTTGAGGCTATCGGAGGAGGGAGTTGGGTACATAGTTTACTGCGACGCATCAGGGACCAGACTCAGGTGTGTCCTAATGCAGGAGTGAGTGGTGATCATGTATGGTTCATTGTAGTTGAGACAACATGAGAAGAACTATGATACCCATGACCTAGATTTAGCTACAGTGGTCTTCGCTGTGAAGATGCGGCGACACTATCTGATGGGTGAGCACTTTACAGTCTACTCTGACCACCAGATTCTTAGGTACATATTCTCATAGGAGGACCTGAACCTAAGACAATGGTGATGGATTGAGTTCCTCTAAAACTATGACTTCGAGATAGTCTATACTCCTGAGAAGGGGAACATTGTAGAACATGCTCTCAGCAGGAGATCGGACATTGAGCTGCTAGGAGAAGTGACAGAGCAGCTGGCCACATTGCAGATATCCTTTGTGGATAGAGATGGAGAATCCTTTCTGCAGTCTCTCATAGTCACTCCTCCACTCCTTCAGCAATTCAGGGAGGCACAACGTGGAGACATTTACTGTGAGACGTGACGTGCTCAGATATCCTCAGGGTAGACACCTGTTGGGTTTTCTGAATGTGGGGAGCACTTCATCCTCTTCAGAGAATGTACCATGGTACCAGTTGCACTAAAATAGGAGGTGTTGAGGGAGTTCCACACTTCCCCTATAGAGGTACATCCTGGAGTGGAGAAGATGTATCAAGACCTCAGATGACAGCATTGGTGGCTGGGTATGAAGAAGGTGGTAGTAGAATTTGTCTCACGATGCCTCAATTGTCAGCAAGTGAAGGCGGAGCACTAGGTTCCAGTGGGATTAGTTCAACCCTTATAGGTCCCAGAGTGGAAGTGGGATGGGATATCCATGGATTTCGTGACGGGGATTCCACATACATCCAGAGGACACGACTTTATTTGGGTGATTGTCGACCGACTCACCAAGTCGGCCCACTTCCTACCGATCAGAGAGAAGGGCTCAGTAGAGATCTTGAGATGCCAATATATACAAGAGATCATACGGATCCATGGTGGGCCATAGATGATAATCTCTAATTGAGATGCTTGTTTCACTTTACGGCTATGGAAGGGGTTACAGGAGGCTTTTGGGACCTAGTTTCGCCTGAGCACCGCCTTCCATACTTAAACGGATGGTAAGACTGATAAGACCATTCAGACTCTTGAGCACATGCTCCGTGCATGTTTCCTTGACCTTGGTCGTAGTTGGGAGGATCAATTACCCTTGGTGGAGTTTGCATAGAACAACAGCTACCACTCCACCATCAGAATGGCCCCTTACAAGGTACTGTATGACCAACCTTGCAGATCACCTCCGTGCTGGACTAACCCAGGGGAGTCAGCACTTGTAGGAACAGAGATGGTTTAGGCTATAACGTAGAAGGTTTAGATCATCTAGGAGGGGATGAATACCGCTCAGATCAGACCAAAGTCCTATGATAATAGGAGAAGGAGACCACTGGAGGTTGAGGATGGTGACCACGTCTTCCTACGAGTCTCAACTCAATGAGGTCTATAGTGATTTAGCCGGGGTGACAAGTTATCTCTGCGATTTATTGGGCCTTTTCAGGTCCTCAGGAGGGTAGGTGAGGTGGCATACCGCCTGGCCCTTCCACCTCAGTTGCACCGAGAGCACGAAGTCTTCCATGTATCTCAACTAAAGAGATATGTGCACGACCCATCCCACATCATCGACCACGAGGAGCTATACAATGATGACGGGGCAACTTTCACAGAGGTCCCAGTAGAGATCGAGGATCGACAAGAGCGGGTCTTGAGTGGATGGTCAATTCCTCTGTGCACATTTGCTGGAAGCACGGGAACCTCCCGGAGAGCACATGGGAGTGGGAGGCTCAAATGCGTGCTCAGTACCCTCTTCTGTTTCCCTAGTGTGTGTTGTATCTTTACAGGGATGTAAATCCCTAAGGTGGGGGTAATGTAAAGACCTGTAAATTTCAAGGAAAATTTTTTCTTAATTTTTTTGGAATTTTACGAGTTCTAAGTTTCTAACGGAACCAGTTTCCGAGCCCTGGTATGCCGAGAATATTTTTCTGAAGTTTTGTTTGGGAACGTTCAGTAAACGTACGTGTGAGTTTTTCTATCTTTCGAACTAGTGCTCGGAAGTGAAATCCGAGGAAAATGATAAACTCAGAGCGCCGATATTCGTTTAAGGGGACCTTTACCGCAATTGTGTTTTATACAGGATGGAAGTTATATTTTGGGGTTTCTACTTAAAAGTTAGAAATTAAATAAAAATATGTAGTAAAACATTTTTATTTAGTTGGTGGTTATTATCTCCAAATGGAGGTCGGTGGTGGGGCCCACCCCCACATAACCTCTCATGAAAGGATAATGTGTGGTGGGGCCCACATAAACTCAAACTTTTCATCTCCCCTCAACTCCCTTTAAACCCCCCTTTGAATTTAATGAAGCCACCTCCCTTCTTTTAAATTTTAAACCCTCCACCTTCTCACTATTAATGCCCACACATAAGATTAATTAAATAAAACATTTAATTAATATTTTTGAATTCATTTGAATTTACTTTGAAAACATTAAAAGAAGATATGGCATTATTTTAATTGGGTTGGCATAATCTTTCTTTGGGAGGAACTTGAGAGAAATTGGAGGATATCACCATCTCCAACGAAGAACGACGTCCTCTCAACGAAGAATGCCGATTCCACCAAATAACAATGACGTGCCTTCATTCTTTCCAACCGGGGAAAGAACGTGAGGCGAAAACCATGAAGAACTCCATCTTCCTTCCTCTTCCTCGACGTCAAGGGAGAAGACGTCGTCCATGATAAATGTCACCAACAACAATGCTTTCTCCTCAGACGCACCCTGACACCAACAAATCGACACCATTGACGACAAACGAACATGGAATCGAGGTAGGGGGTTTCGTATAATTTTAAATGGATAAAATTATACCCTTGATCTTGTTGAAGGTTTAGATAGACTATGGCCTTTTGTTATCGCCTAATGAGGAGGGAATGGGCCGAAAAAACACAGCCCGATGACCCTCCATTGATCCTTGTTTGTATTGGCGACGGAGACGGTGTCGGAAGAGGCAGCGACAACAGGAGGCGGCGACCGTGCGCTGACCACTTAGAGGAAAACTACGGCCCTCAACTGCGGGCTGCTCGGGCTAAAGAACCAGCTAGCTATTTCCATCTGGGAGGGAGGACCATGACGCTGCTTGGGACCATGC
The DNA here is from genome assembly GCA_963277665.1 of Viscum album. NCBI lineage: Eukaryota > Viridiplantae > Streptophyta > Magnoliopsida > Santalales > Viscaceae > Viscum > Viscum album. The sequence goes on along the minus strand of OY728158.1, from coordinate 1,189,279,224 downwards.
TACAGAGAAGACAGCAGCCCGTGGTTGCGAGCCGCTCTGCGGGTGAATCGACCGGCTGCCTGCCGGCCGGGCGGAAGAAACCACAACGCCGTGTGGGAGGACAGCGATCCGCTGTGCGGTCCGCTCATGCTGGACAAAACCATCTTTCATTGGCCGGTCGGGCAGCAAGGAGGGGCAGCGCCGCTCGGCGCCACCGGGCCAGCCGAACCGGCTCGCAACTGCGGGCCAGGTACTCGGTTGGGCCGCGCCCCACGGAGCCGGGCCGAACCCCTATCCGGGTCGAACCTGCCGGGCTGGGTCACTAGGTCGGCTGTGCTCCACTGGGATGGGCCGACCCCCATCCGGGTTGGACCTGCCAAACTGGGTCGGGCCGACCCGCCAGCCTACTCGACTTGATGGGCCGGACCCGTTTCACTTAAACGGGAATAACTTCTAGACCGTGCATCTGATCGACGCGCTAACTACTACACTGCGATCCTCCTGACGAGGCGGTCCTTTTGCGATAATCTAATTTAGTTTTGGATGATCTTGGAACATGGCTAGGTTTGGATCGAGCATAAAACCAACCGGGCCTCTGGAACAAAAATGCTAATAACTCTCAGACCGGGCGTCCGATTCACTCGCCATCTATCGCGTTGGGTTCCTTATGAAGAGACGAAACTACATGATACATAAACTCATGAATTCGTGATAGTTTATGTATCGTCACTTGGCTCGAGGACCGGACCCTCCCGAAATCGAGCGTGCTGTGTATGGGAACCCCAGAGCTGGATACGACTGCGACGACTACTTTACCGGAATCTTACGTGGGTTCGGCTGCGACGACTAATGTATTGGGATCCTCCATGGGTTTGACGATGATGGATATTGTACTGGAATCCTCAATGGGTTCGACAGCGATGACTACTGTTCTTGTAACTGGTGTGCTTCCGATAGTTTTTACTTCTGTTCTTGTATCCGGTGTGGGTTCGACAGTGTAGCTGGTCTTGTATTCTATATGGGTCCGACAACTTAGCTGGACTAGTATTAAATATGGGTCTGACATGTTAGATGAATCAGTGACTACAAATGATCATCTCTATCACTATACAAGAGATGTATACCTCTGTGAGCTGAGTCTTGACTTTCAATCATTATCATTGATGTGATTGCCTTTACTTCCCGTGTGGACTAGGTTGTTCATGGGCTCAAGAGTTGGAGCTGGACTGTGGTTGATAACTTAGGTATATGTATAGGAATATACCTAAGTAGGGATGGTTGATACTTTGTGATTGTATCTTTATTTTGTGGTTTATCCTTCATGGATTCTGGGAGACCTTCAGGGATCTCAGGGCCCCTACTGAGTATCGTTATAATCACCCCTGCATGGTATATTCCTGCACTTCGTTGTGTTGGTTTTAGACGACGGACATCACTGATCGAGGTAGAGACTTGTGGAGCTGGACGGTACCTGGAGGTGGACCTCTTGGCAAGACATAAATGGAGCGGACGGACGTACCTGGGGTGATGAGGAGCCCATCTATACCAACCCTCTAGGTGGGATTTCTGGAGGATGACTCAGTAGTTGCTGTTTACATTTTTGCAGTTGTACTTTACTATTGGGCTTGTATTTCTGGCCCCTTTCCTTTCATCACTTTCTCTTGTATTCAGTTTTACTTAATTTTTTTCCAGTTGTTGTCTCTACCGATTGTTTTCAGACTGTGTGTGTGTTTTAGGTTTAAAGGCAATGCCTTCCCTTTAATCGGGATTATGCCTTTGGTGCTAGTCGCCATCCCCTGGCCTATAGAAGATAGGCTTGGGGTAGTCATGACACAGACCCCAAGGACGAGTCGTGACAGGATACATTTTATTTCTATAAAAAATTATGTCATTAATATCATATATTTTGTATTTATGTTATATATATTTAATTATAACCATCATTTATACATTCTGTGTTTAGTGTGGATGCATCACATCGCTCTTAGGAGACGGTATTCCACACATCCACTATCAATTTTATCCTTTTCTCAAAAAATTGAAAGTATAAAGGATTTCATTAAAAAATAATTATATAATCATAGATTCATAATTTATATCATATATAAAATATATAAACCTATTTTTCATCATAATTCCAAAACATGAAAGGTGGTAAATGAAATACGAACAATCATCGTTTCGTGAGGCGAAAGTTGGATGTAAACATGAAAATTATGTGATTTACCTATTATATTAAAGTGTGTGTTAGTATAGGTATAACAAATAAAAAATCTTATTATATTTAGTATACTGTATTTTTTATAAAATAATGTAATAATAGTATTTTATGGGGGTGGATAATGGTAAAATACTAAAGAGATTATGGAAAGCTGTTATATCTTCTTTGGGTAACTCAAGTTGGTATGCACCAATGGGCTTCATTGGATGAATTTTTTCCAAAGGAGAGGCTTCTAGATCATGTTTAGTGATTTTTATGATATATTTGGTAGATATTTGTCTATCCAAGATGGGTTCAGATGTGTGAGGAAGTTAGAGGAGAGGATGCCTTTTTATAGCGAAGGTGGAGTGCCACTCTTGTAAATTTTTGAAATGGAATTAAACCCTAGTTTTTCTCATTTAGAGTGAATCAAATAAGGTTCTAAATTACATCCAAGGTAGTATAGTCTATTTATATGTTATTAAAATTAATTTTTGACATGTTTTTAGGTCATTTGGGCTTTATGAGTAAGGGTTAGTGCCTTGTTAAGCTAAATTTAACCTTAATCGTTCTTACAAATATCAATTATTTTCACTGATATTTTTGATAAAAAAGTATTTCGCACTTATTAAACATTATAAATTATGATTAATCCAAACATGGAATCTATATATCCAAATTTCAATTTGGAATGTGTTTGAATGTTTTTTAAATTTATTCCTATAGACAGGATGATAATGCATGTTTTCAAAGTAAGAACATCTAAAAGATTGCTCTGTTTTTATATTCAATTTAAAAGTGAAAATGATTCCAATGAACTAAATTTGATTAAATTATAAAAATTTAATCGAATTAAAAATTAAAATTATGTGAAAATATAATTTATCCTTATAAATAAAACAGATGAAAAATAATTTTTGAATTAAAATTATTTATTTTCACTATTCATTAAAAAATGAAATACACAGAAAAATAAAAAAAATTTATTCCAATATATTTTTTATATATTTATTTAACATATAATTTATATATATTACATATAATATAGTGCATCCGTCCTGTAGAGACATGTCTCCCCCAAATCATTTTCTCCACTACGTGTTAGCATCCCATTCAACTCTTCTCTCCCTCCCTAATATACCCTAATCCCCACCCCTGACTCTCTTTACCAAACCCCATATCCTCCCCATCCCTATCACCTTATCCAAATCCATACACCCCACCCCTCTATTTTCCTCCCTATGTCACTTCATACATCCTGTATCCCCTCCTCTGCCTCACTGTCGCCACCTCCGCATCACTATCCCAACCTTCTCCTCGCCATCATCACCTCCGACTCATCCTCACCGTCGTCACCGCTGCTTGCAACTGTACATGTGCCTTGCTACCTTTGCCTCATCCCCTTCACCCTCCACTCCTACTACCTATCAACTTCCTGAATCCCTCTCAATCCCTATCCTCATTTATCCTCCCCCATCATGAATCTATATCTACCTAATTTTCCTCTCTCCACTGAATATTTATCCAAATTGTTCTCCTCTAAATCCATCTCCTCCACCTTCATCTACACATTTTTCTCATTTTATTCCTCTTCCTCCACCTCTTACATGGTCCCCGCCTCCACCTCCACCCACACCTCATTCACCTCCTCCAACTTTTCCTCCTCCACCTATTTCCCTAACTCAGTTCTCACAATCTCAATGGAAATCTGAACATTAGCTACAAAAGGGATGGACTATGGATGGAGTGATAGAGGATAAATGGATATGAAGGGATCTAAGATATTATTTCTTTTGGTTCTTCCAGAACTAGGTATTATTTAATTATAATCCTTTGGTCTTAAATTATTTTTCAATCCATTCTTCATTGTTATTTTTTTTCATTTTTTTATCCTTACTCTTGATAGAGACAACAGTTTATAGATATAGGCATCTTATTGATTGTTGTGGATTGGGATTTATTTATCATTCAATTCAGTTCTATTAATTCCCCATATTTCAGAAGAATTCTATAGAAATTTTTGTGCTTCAGATCAGTGTGAAGGTTGTCTAATCATATATTTGAGTGAAAAAGATCAAGTTTCCAAAAAAATGTGTAAATTTAATGTTTTTTCAAATACATTATATTCATTAATTATTAGTGTCTTTTCATTGGGATGTGGGATTTTATTTTCCATAAATCAATAATTTAGAATTCGTTTTTTGTTGTGATATATTTTTTCCTTTCTCAAAATTTTCCCTCTAGAGAAAAAAACTTTTGTACCCAGATTTCTAGGAATAAAACTTAAAAACATAGTGATATTCAATTACATAATGTGAAATTGATAGGGTTTGATTATGATTCTAAAAAGCATTAATAAAATTATAAAACTGGAAATATTACACTATGATTTAGAGTATACTACAACCATTTATATATTATTTTGATACGTATTATGTATGTTGGTATATTAAATAGATTATTAAATTTACATCAATGGAAGAAATCTAAATCAATTAGGATGAAATAGTAAATCATAATATATAAATACTTTTGTTAATATATTAACACTATATAATAATTAGATCAAATAGTATATCTCGAATTGAATCAATTCAAATTCAATGGAATCAGTTAGAGTGAATTAATACGTGAGTTTGTATATCAAAAAATTACCATGTATACATGGTGAATTCATATAAAATACAACTATGATTGATATACAATGATATATTTTAAATTGTTTTTATAATATCTATTATATATAAGGTAATAATAGGATGTATTTATAATAACCAAGGAAATTTTATTTATTCAATTATAGGAAGTGTTATTCTTCCACTTGCATATGATTATATTTTCATTAAGAAAAAAACAACTTAAAAGAATTTGGTTAAGACAAAAATTATATACAATGAATGAAATTATAATCATATAAGATCCAAATCAGTTATATTGGTATAATTATTATTTTTTATTGTTGTTCTTTTATAAATATTACATCACAATTATACATTAATTATAATAACATAATTGATCTAACTCATTTATGTTCACATACAATAATTAATGTTATCTTGATAAATACATCTTATTATTATAAATTTATGTTTTTAAACATTTAGTATAATAAAAATTATCCGTACAACACTAAACCCAATTTCAAATAACAATCCCCATTATTTTTTAGTTTTTACTATAAATTTTATTATCTAGTAATAGTATAATAAAATTTAGTTGTATATCATTAAATCCCATTTCACATAACAATAACCATTTTTTGAATTTTGACTATAAATTTAATTATATTATATATCGTTCCTTCTGATAAAACCTCCCAACAATCTATTTCAACTACTACAACAATTTCATATTAATACCTAATCGTATAAACTATTTAATTTCCTTTCTGTTTTAATTATATATTGAAACAAATATTCATTCATTCACATTTTATATGAATAAATTGACATCTTAAATCATACACCTCCCTCCGGTGAAATATAAATTGATTATCAGTGTTATGTAAAGTAATGTATATGATATTATTGATGATGTTTTTCAAACAATGTGATATGATATGAAGTATTTCCTGAAAATACTGAATATAAGAAAATAAATAAATAAATTGCAAACTATTTTTTGATGAAATCATCTCACAAACCTATGCATACAATATAAAAGATCTAAACATAGGTACATTCCGATCCAAGCCTTCTTCTATACAAGGGACATGTGAATTTCAAATTATGTGCAATTAGTTGTAATTAGTTTATAGCTTAGCTATCCTACAGAAAAAAATTAATGTCAGTGAAACTGCTCATGTAGAATTAAATTCCAGGTTTTTATTCTACAAAAACAATGTAACTTGTGCATTTACCAATAATGGATACATGATATTTGATCCAATGTTATAAAATATCCAGGATATCAATTTTGGTTAAGAATGGGATTTCACAATAGATGAGTTCATGTTTTTCTATTGTAATCGATTAATCTTCTATTTTATATCATTTTCATCACATGACTTCCCCCCTAAATCCAGGTTATTCCATCTCCGAACTAAAAACATTATTCACGATACCATATAGTAATACATAGTAGTATACTGTATATTATATTCTTTATATCGATAACCATTTTGATGGTTTTTCAATACCCTTAAATATGCAATTCTATTTACTCCATCATTTTCTGTCTTCTATTTTCACTATTTCTATTTCTTTGAAAATTGACTCTTATACACATTATAGATTTTAAGATTCCATCAAATAATGAACCCAGTACTGTATGTCTAGCATACTGATGTATGTTTTCATCCATAAATTTTTTTGGTATTTTCCATTTTTTGGGAAGTAAATTTTGATAATATGTTTTGGAATATTACATGTTAGTAATTATTTTATTTGAACATTCAGTTTTACATAAATTCAACAAAACCTACATTATATTTTTACATTATAAACTCCATGTATTTTAGATGTTTTTAAAAAATTTATACTGACTAATTTTTTTAAATCATATACTTTATTCAACAAATCTTGTATCTATTTACTTTGTAAGGATTGATTATTATGTTTCGATAAGTAATATTGTGAAATATGGAACTACACGACTATATGCTATGAAAATAGTACATCACTCTCTATAGTAGGTGCAACATTGTTGTATAATAGTTCTTCTTCCATGTTATCAATTTCTAGACTAACTGTTGGTTTCTAATACCTTAATATCTGTTCTCAAAAAAATATTGAAATCTTATTTCAAACTCAATATTATAGAAATTGATCCATGACATATTTATATATTGCAGGATATTATAGTATTCATTCCTTCTAATTTAGTTTCAATATTCCCCTGATGCTTCTTATATATTAACAAATTCCATGTAGTATTATTCAGATAGTATGCATACTTTGTTTGAAATTAAAAACACCTACATGTATACTTCATGAATACATTGATTAAATTTTTAAAAACTTGTACACATGAATTTATATCTATATTTATATTTAATTCTTATAACTACACATTTCACCACAATCCTTCACTCAATTTATATATGTCATAAGAAGCCAACTCAAACCATTTATCTAAATTTAAGCCCTTAAATCACCCACCTTAAAATCCTAGATGCCTTTTCTTTATTCCACTATAGATTTTACTATGAAGGTGAGACATGAAGGAAAAATATATATCCATAAAACATTATATGTATCTTGGAAGTAGTGCTCTGAAATGCATGAGGGAAAAGGGTTGGGTCAATCCTAACGATGTCAATGTGATATCTATGGCCAAATATTGTATTCCATACTTTACTTTTCCACATAATTTATCATTATTAATTTATTTATTATATTTTTAATTTTAATAGTGGTAGTTGATTTAAATCTCTTTTAATATAGACCCTTTAATCATTGATAAGTTTATAAGTGAAAATTATCACTACTATGATTTATTTTTTAAATTAAGTTCAAGCTAGCAATTCTGTATGGTGAAACATTCTTCATTTTCTATAAAATTAATTTATACTAAACATACTCAACCTCTTTATTGAACATTGTTGTAACACCATCACAAAAATTTATCATTTCTCTATTTTTCCATAATTCCTTGATGATATTTTAATTTTTTTAGATTTCATCCAAGTTTATATGTGTGGTTTTAATTATACATTTCTTGGACAATCAAATCATACCATCCCAATGATTTTACTATAACCATTTTTATACAAAAACTTCTCAAGGCATGGTTTTGGATAACTATGTTAAGGAATTGGAATGTCAAATTTTGATTCATGTAGCTTCCATTAATGGCACTTGGATCCATTAATCACAAAAAATTCATCAAACTATATTTTCTTAGTTTAGTTACCTTTTTCATTTAATTTGAAAATTTATTAGAGGTTTATAGTCATTAGTTCGATAAATCTTTGATGTGATTATATATTTTTATTTGAATGAAATGATACAATCGGGAAATATTTATATTAAGGTGGTTTTTATTATGAACTGATATGTTTCAATAATTTTTTTTTCTATTATTTATAGTTATTTATGTGTCTTCCAATTTGTGTGAGATCTCTATTTTCATTTTCAGGTAAGAACATATTGAAGCTCATCAAGGATGGTTTTTTCATCAAGAAAAAAACAATTAATCATAACTTTTCTCACATTCATCGAATGAAGGAGGCCAAGAGAAAGGACTGAAACTATTGATATGATATTTTGCCATAGTGTTGACATATACTTATAGAACTCATCACTTAAGATAAACAGTTTGAAATAGTGTATTTTTCTCTCCTTTTGAAATAACACTTCAAATAAGCAATACTTATACAATGGTTAGAATAAGTTTTCATTGTTATGAGCAGTTATTAAAAAGTTTTATCAAATGGATCCTTATAATATATGTAAGTAGAATTGTACTAAGAAGGAAAGTATTCCAGCCAAGGTAATTCTCCTTCCACGTGTCAAGAAAATTCTTATGCATTCATTGCCTAATTTTTTATTCATGTTTTTTTAAATTTAGTTGTATTTGGGGATAACAATACTATTCACAAAATAATGAATCCTCATACATTAGTACATTTTATCTCTAAATTTAATCACATCACCTGATCTACTATAACTATTCCTATAATTCCCCCATCACCTATTTATGGATTAGATTATTTTAATAGAAACATTTGGTGTCATATAACTATTTTACATAAATTATTTTGTTTCATTCCATTTTTACATATATTAATTTTATATTTCAATAATATGATTTTATACATTTTTATGTGATATATTATATAAATGTATAATTTTCATATGTGGTATTATTTAAATAGACATTCTATTCATGTTTTTAATCATATTTTCTAGTATATTCAGAATTCTTTTAATTTATCAAAGAGAATTTTTCCTAATTATGAGTTTTGTGTTTTTAATAAATTGTTTTATATATAGATCAATTGAAATTCTGAATCTCATACTATTTCTTAGATATGTCCTCTATAATTATTTTATGCAATGTTTGTAATCAAGTTTTTTATAGTGTGGGTTAATTGTAAACTATTATTTCAGTTATGATAAAATTTTCATCTCATTTCCCATACCATTTAATTGATGGAAGTGAAAATATGGGTTTGAAAAATTCTAACATCCACTAAATGTGCGTTAGTTCAAATATTATATATGTTTGTTGTACTTAAAATATTTACTTCCCATTTTTTAAACTATTCACCATATAAATTTTAGTTAAATATTCACTCCCTAATTATGACATGTAAAAAAATTACTCAATTACTAGAGTACTAAAACATCAATTATTGTATTTTATAAATTATTTCATATATGTTTTTTTCATACTATTTTTTTTTCAGAGCACCCATCATGTATATTAGTGTACCATGATTTTCTAATTTATCTACTGATTTTATAAAGAAATTCTACATAGACAATGATTATAGAGAATCATAGTATAAGATAACTATTCTATATAAGATGTGGTAAGTGGATGAAAGTAAGGGAACAGAAAATGATTAGATGATAAATAGATTCCATTTTTTGAATTCTAATGATTATGTATTAATCATGATGTGTAACGGCCCAAACCTGTCCGATCAATTACATTGGGAAAATATTGCGGCTGAGGCACTTGAGGAGGAAATAGTAACTCATAGGATGATTTTTCCAAAATCCATATTTTCTAATGGCAGCCCACCTAATAGAGATTCTTCCACTAGCAGGCGGTGATGGTAAGTCACACTAGTGAGTCAATACTGGTGAGTTAGAATGGTGACTCGCAACGACGAGTCGCTGATGGTGTGACGCGATGGTAGGTTGAAAATGGGGATTCAAACAACGATGACTCATGAAACAGTGACTCATCCACTAGTAGATCATCCACCAATGAATCATGATACTGAATTGTCCAACAGTGAGTCATCCAATGGTGACTCTCCCAACGGTGACTCATCCACTTATAGCTCACGGAATAGTGACTCATCCACCAGTAGCTCATCCACTCATGACTTACGACGATGAGTCGTCCTATGGTAGGTCATCCAATAGTGATTCATTGACTGGTGACTCACTCACTAGTGACTCATGACTATGACTCACCCAATGGTGAGTCATTTCCATTGTCCTTCAAATTTCTAGTTTTCCCCAGCTTTTTTAGTTTCATCTCTTTGACGTTTTATGTGAAATAAAATGAAATTAAATCCATATTTAAGTGATTTTGAATCCATTTAAAATTATGTCAATTTTATATTTAAATTCCTAACCGTCTAGAAGATTTTAGATAGTCAAAACATGTGGTCTTGATCATAATCCAATTTGATGGATTTTGAAACTGTCTCTTCCATTGATATGGGATCTGAAATTTTTAATGTTGAGAACCATTCTTCCTTATATGTTTCCCATTACACTTGCTACTGAGCATCCCCAAAACCGTTCTTCCCAAATCAATCATGAATTGTGATGTGGCCTTTGGATCACATTTCCATAGACGCTTTCTCAGCTGCATGCACGCACCTTGATTTTTGTGCAAGGAGGGATTAATGATCATCTATTCTTCGAGGAAGGGATACCTTCATATCTCTTTTATTTTTGTATCATGTTAGGAGGGTGAATGGACACATCCTTGTTAATATAGTTGAATAAAAATATAATGAAGACAATTTAACATTTTAATAAGTTAATCAAAGCTATTATGATATAATAAATGAGGGGATGGGAAGATGATGATGTCGATCATATTGTTCTGTCTTTTATTTTGATCAATGTTGACAATTATTAGGTCTGTGTGCCTACTAAAAATCTTGGTCATTGGTGGCCTTTTTTTGCGCACCTATGATGGACTGTAAATGTTTGTTGATGATCATATGTTGAACGAATGAAAATATAAAAATATTATTAACCACATATACCTGGTTAAATAAATTTATTCCTAAAGATTGATATTGTTCTGTGATAACCATTGAATTATCAAAGGGGAATTAAAGAATGTGTGTTTGTTAAATATAAATAAACTTTTCCTTGTTTGATGTGGTTGTGTGACTTGTGTTGTTTTGTTCCATCTTGTTACTTGGGCGGACTCTGTTGTGCTATGGTTGGGAGCACAACTATGTGTATGGGGCGGTTCAGGCGGTGTAATGGAATCTCAATTTGAGAGATTGATTGATTATGAAATGGATGAGCGGTGTCATGTAGTGGGATTGAAACCAGGATATGTTTTGTTTATGTTGATGGGTGTGGTGTGTTTATGATGCAGGGATGGAGATGGTTACAATGAGAGGTTTTGATGGGTGCATCTATGAGATGGAAGTTGTTCTATTTTTGAGGATGGTTTTATTGGGTATAATTTGAAATAATGATATTTGTAGTGGTTGGTATGGATGTTAAATGAGGAAAAATATGAAGTGAGTTTATTTACTGTGGTTATTTTTCTGCAGTGTGGTTTATTATACGTGGCTTGTTTCATGGTGTGGTTGTTAGTTTCCTAGTTAGGGATAGAATTAATAAATTAAATTCTTAATAAATAATGTTAATTTGTTAAATGAGTTGGCTTGGTTTATGAGTTAAATTGTGAATTGTTGCGTAGTTGTGCATTTATAGGTAGCAGAGAAGGCGGTTTAGTGGGTTTGTTGTTTATTCGAAAAAAACTCATAGGAAGGGCTGAGTGATTGATATAATATATATATATATACTACTTGTATTTACCCTGTGATTTATATACACACCCACCCTAGTTGATCACTAGTTTCCAAGCACTCCCATTGTCATGTGGGAGGGTTTCTTTTCCCAAAATCCATGTGGGAGGATGGATGACTTGTTATTGGATCTTTCCTACTCCCTCATTTAGATATTTCCATCCCATGACTCTTTGGGTAGTTTGTGGTGCCGTTGTGAGGCCCAGGTGTCTGCGGGAAATGAATTCTTTCCCAGGTACTTATGAGATGATATTTTGTGTGATTTTTTAGGCGTCATCAGGATGAGGTATGGTTATGGACCATTTTTCTTTGGGAGGGATATAGTATGGTTGTGTCCCAGGTGTTTGTGGATGGGATTTTGTGAGATTTACTTTTAAAGGTTGTAGAACTAGATATGAGGAATTGGTGTGTGCAGGTAGGGTGTAAAAATGGGGTTGTGGATGTGTGGGGAAGCACCATGAAATTTTATTTTTGGGAATGACTTATTAACAGGTGGGAAGTGGTGTGTGGTAGCAAAAACATCGATCTTCTTACTATATTACATTAGTTGACTTGCATTAGTTTGTGAGGATTCCTTGGTGATGTTATGATGTCTAGTATTCCTTGGTTGGTGCTATTGGTTTCAGATGTTTTATCATAGTAGAATTAGTATGCTTATCCAACCTGTGAATGGGAGACCATGGTTTTTCCTATTGAGTATACTCATATAATCACCCTATATATATAAAAACTGTTTTTAGGTGTACAAGAAAATTTTCACACCATGCTAGACCTTACTAGCTCAGATGTTGGAAAAGTTTTCATGTTGCTACATAGATTTGTTCTTTTGGTACATAAATTTGAGTTTTATTGTATTTATATTAATTTCATTTGAAAACATGCATATGGGATGGTTTTGGGATTCAATTTATGTATAGTGATTTTAGTTGTTTTGGGATGTACCATCTTATGTCTTGATTTTGTTTCCTATAAAAAGGTAAATTCCTTCTATTTTGTGAGATTCTATATCCTTGATACTGATATCTAGTCTAGGGACTAATAGAGGTGGGACATGGGGGGACATTATCTATTCTTATTCATCCTAAAGAAGTAATTTCATGACACATCACCTTCCACTATCCATGTTGTAGAAGTAGGGTCATGCCCGAATAGTATCTGAGGTGATGGTTGTGAGATATGAAGGATTTTAGAGTTATGAATATTGAGTATTTAATAGATTATTAAGAAAACAATGTAAGGTGATATTGGTGTGTGACATAGGGAAGGGATGACTAGATAAGACATGGGATTTTAGGGACCTCTGTGATCTGATGGAAGGACTTTGAGCCTACTGAATGACCTAGTGAGGATACACCATTTGCAAGGTAGATCCCCTAAACAAGGTACATGAATCATAATGACTTGTGTTCTTATTTGAATTGGGTGTATTGGAAAATTTTAAATAATTACTATGGTAAAATGATTTAAAATGAATCATAAATAATATTCCATACTACCTGGGATTAGGTTTTTCATGTTTACCTTTTCATCTTTAGCACCCGGGCATCATATATGGGTTGTGTTGGTAGTGGAGGCTTAGAAAGATGACCCAATTGATTAAAGGAGGGTTGATCATGAGGAGGAGTAAGATTAATGGAAGAAGAAACTATGTTCTTTACAGTGACAGACTCTAGGAATGTATGAGGAAAACATTTCAGACATCGAGAAAGAGTGTTTTCTCGATGATCTTGTGATCACCTTCAGTTTAATCTGGGCTCCAACAGAATACTAGTCTCCTTTTTCTGTGATCAAGATGAGGGGAGATATAGGTTAGTTATGGGAGTTATACATGGGGAAGAGGAAGAAGGCTAACATTTTGTGGGTCAATTTACAAAAGGAGTTCTGATGAAAATTCATTTCATGGATCACGAGGGCTGAGAAGATGCAAGAGTGGATCTCCCTCTAATAGGAGAGTATGTCTTTTTGGGAGCTAGGGATAAAATTCAAGGATCACATTCATTTTTCTCCAGATCTATTTTTGGATGAGGAGTCTTGTTGGAGATGTCTATTTGAGGAACCTCTTCATTCTATTTAGTACGCGGTTACTCCCATAACCTTACTAGCATAATTGGAGGTCAAAAAGAAAGATGAGGTAGTTGAGCAGATGAACTCATCTAGAGGTATACAATGATAGGGGATCCAGAATATTTTTTAAAAGGGAAAGGCTACTAGAAGCAGGTCTCAAGAGCTAGGTCCATCGTGGTTTTGACCAGTAGGGATTCGACCTCAATAGTTCCCATTTTGTCATTTAGGTCCATGTAGTTTTCCCATGAACATTGGGCCATGGTGTTTCTATTATAGAGACCATATGAATCATTAGATGAAGTTCCAAGGGACTGTTCGAGATCAGTATGGTGGAGGTGGGTACATATAGTTCCTCACCTCAGCAGCAGTTTCTGGCTAGGCCGTTTCATCACTAGGGAGAACGATCTCCTGATCCACCCAGGGGAGACAATGAATGTGGAGGCTGAACTCATAGTGTTCCTCTGGGACCTTCACTTGGGTGTTTCCATGGATACGGTTATTAGTAGAGGGGTAAATGATATTTTCATGGTTAGTTTCACGTGGTAGAGAAAGAAGTTCTAGTATTTACATTGATCATTCGAGGTATGATTAGTTTGTTCAGTACCCTTTCTTGTTCATTGTTTGATTCAAGATATTCCCACTCATTTATTGAACCCGATATATCCCATTCTCCTGTACTGGACATAGAGATGCTTCATATTCCCACTGTGTTGAGTATGTTAGTAGAATGTAAGAATACCTTGTTTGATGTATGTCGGAGATGTAGACTAATGACAGGACCACGTCAGTCCCAAGAGGATCTTTTTCTTGATACAGATGAATCCATATAATATCATGCTTATTATAAAGTGGTTGTATTATGTGTATTATTTTATAGAATTATTCTATAGGAGAGTAATTTTTTCATATGTGGATGGCTAGCGTGTGGCTTTCATTGGCGAATGGAGTTATAAAATGGGAAGTTGGTGTGTAGAGCCTCTTCTTTTATTATTTTCCAAGCTATTAGTAGAACCAGTGGATGCTTAGATACATGATATTCAGAAAATTTTTGGGGAGTTATTTTATTTCTTCCCTAAGGTGGTTTTGACTCTACCCCCTTGGCGTGATGTTGAGTTTGGTATAGACTTACCACCTAATGTTTGTCTGATTTTGATGGTTTATTATCGGATGTCACCTTCTGAGTTTCAGGGTATGAGAATCAGATTGATGACCTTATGAAAGAGGTATTAATTAGACCTAATGTGTTTTCATTAGTTTCTACAGTCTTGTTTTTAAATAATGAAGATGGAGGTCTGAGGTAGTTCATAGAGTACCATAGGTTGAATCATGAAATGGTAAAGAACCATTACCCTGTCCAAATGGTAGAAGATACTTTAGAAAACCATAGGGGAGAAATATGGTTCTCTAAGATTGATCTATGATATGAATATCACTTGATGATTGTGAATGAGGTTGATATCCTGAAGAAAAAATTTTAATCTAGGTATGGGAAATACGATTTTGTTGTTATGCCTTCAGATGTCATAAACTGACCATCCATGTTCATGGGGATCCTAAACTCAAGTTTCTTTGAGTTCCTAGACTAGTTCGTCATCGTATCCATCTATGCCATCCTGATCTACTTGAAGTCATAGAACTAGAATACCAAGAACCTCGGGACTACCTTAGAGGTTCTTCGATTCCACCATATCCACATAATGTTGTCAAAAAGAATGTTTTTGACTGGAGAGGTATAATTCCTTGGACATGTAGTTTCTAAGAATGTTGTAGAAGTGGAATCATCAGTGGCTAGCTTCATAGTTTTCATAGTCTAGAAGGATGTTACTAGATATTTGTACCAGATTTCTCTCGAGTTGAATCTCCGTTTACTACTCTGAATAGAAATGAACATGCTTTTGTGTTGGGTGATCATTATTAATCGGCATTCATCTATCTAAAGAGGAACTTTTGAAGTGCTCTAGTGCTCTAGTTTGAAAATGTTGAGGTGATGTACGAGGTGTTTTGTGATGTTTCCCATCTAGGACTAGGATTCCTGATGATGCAATAGTTGGGAGTAATCTATTATGGGTATTGGTAGTTATGTCCCCATGAATTTAACTATACCACACATGATCTGGAGTTTTTAGTGGTTGTGATCATGATGAATTTTCAGTGTCATTACCTCATTGGGGATGGCTTTGTAGTCTTCACAGATTATAATATCTTGAGGTATATCCTTTCCCTATGAGATCTAAAATTGTGATAGTAGTGGTGTAACATCCCAGGTATTTATAGAATTGTACATTTTTATATCTATTAATATTTATGAATAATATATTTGTTTTACATTAAAGGAGATTCTTTTTCTGATAGTGTACTCGACACAAAACGACGAGGTTCTCCTAAATTTTATGTTGCAAGCAACATTGTGTTATACAAAAAAATAATACATTAATAATATTATTATTTTAAATTGTAGTTATCACTAAGCCGTTATATTGGCAGGAATAATCAGAACTAACTGCAATATTATTATAATAATTTTTTAAATGGTTTTATATTTATCCAATAAATTTTAGATGCCTAAAATGAGAATGAATCCCCTTTTAACTATAAAATACAGTTATATTCTAAAAGTTCATTTTACAACATTTGATGGAGAATTTTTTTTTAAATATAGTATTTTTTTCTTTTATATTTTTTTGACAAAATAAACATCTTCAATAAAATTGGGACATCAAAATTTACATTGGTTTAATTTTTTTAATTTTTCTAATAAAATCTATATTTTAATTAATAGTTAAAAAATGTTTCATTTTAATTATAAATTTCCATTTTATATAATTTATTTATACAATTACATGTTCCTTTTAATTTATTTTAAAGTGTAATTAGATTATGTTTTTATCCTTGAATCATATTTTGGTCATATTAGGTAATTTCACATTGAAATTGGTCATAAACACATGTCAATCTATTTATATTTTTTACTTCTTAAAAACCCTCTTTCTAGCTTTTTCAATGATAATTAATTTAAAATTAATTTCAGACAATTATGGGTTTTGAATTTGGAAAAATGGATTCTATATTTGGAATCATAATGTTCAAATTATGTAAATAAGACTCTTTTAGTTTTGGAAATTATTAATATTAACTTTAGTACTTATTTCAATTTACAATCGTTAAGGGTAAATCAGTTAAAGAATGGTAAAAATAATATTATAATAATAAAAAACTACTCTTACAAATGTACTATTCCTATTGGATGAGATATATCTAACCATGAGCATCCTTGGGTCGATTTTAGGACCCCTTGGAGCCACTTGCGTGTGATAATGACATGTTATAATAATTAAATTAAAGTAATGAGAAATATAACATAAACTTGTATATTTCACTATAATAAGTTTAATATAGGGTTATGTAATATATATTTATGACTATAAATAGTAATGGGAAAGATAAAAATATTTCATACATCAAGGTATAATATATATAATTTATATACATTAAATAAATAAATTTATTAATGAATCAATGGTGATGCAAAGATTACCTTATTAATGAAATATTCAAATAAATGATATAATAAATATTAAAGTAAATATAATTTGAATAATTTTATGCCATACAAGAAATTTTCAAATTATTATGAAATTATATATTTGAGTTAATTCTCTTTTTTCAATGGGATCATGTTTTTATAGTTGTAACAAAAATCAAGTTCAAATCAGTGTCAAAATTGATGTAAATGAGTTTAAAAAAAATAATTTATTAAATGATATAATAGTACTAAAAATCTACTATTCAGTCACATGACGTATATAATGTAAAAAATATCATTAATTATCCATTTATGGTTCTATTTTCATTTTTTAGTAACTATAGTTACCATATATTATGAAAATACAAGAAGACATGATACAAGTTGATGTTTTTAACTAAGGGTTAAAGCTAAAAGTGAAGTTTTATTTTTTAACCTAAACATGTCAAAAACGTAGTGGTTGAGAGGATTTAGACGCATCCTCATCTTAAACTCTAAATATATAACTATGTAAAAATTATAATTCAAAAATCAATTTATAATAAAATAATATTTCAAGTCTTTCCTAAAATGCATGTCCTACCTCTTATAATGGACCACCACCTCTACCCACTCAATAACTATTATAAAGCCCCTTATAACATCCAAAATCTTCTCAAATATTATCACTACATCCCTAATTTCATCTTAGAATCATTAACTTGGGAAGAAATCTATTCAACAAAGTGTTTTGGTTCAAATCAAAAGAGGTTACCCAATTTAGAGGTAACATCTTCTCTCAAGTTCCTTTCCTTTATTTTCATTATCCACTCCCTATGGTCTTATTATTTTTTTGATTGCATAACAACAATAGTATCTTTAATATATTTTGAATTTTTATGATATTTATTCAAACTACACTTACAAACACCTCCATCTAATGGATATGAAATACTATTTCTGTGTATGGTTAACTGCTGCATCATGAAACGATGAATATCCAGTTTTTTCATACCTTCTATCATGGTGGAAATTATTATGGAAATGTATTTATATATGATATATATTATATTTATATTTTCTATATTCTTCTATATTTTTTATTTACACCATACTTTTATCCTTTCCATGATGTTTAAATACGATAATTTTATTTAAGGACATGTGGAATACCACTACCTCAAAGTGATATGAATCACTCATACCAAACATGGAACATATAAAGGATGAAGTTAATGAACATATGTAACATATATAAAATTGATATTATACATGAATTATAATATATCAATCGATCTTTTATTTTCTTATTCTTTTAATATGACAATGAAATTAATGTTGTGTGCATGCGTATGTATGACCTATCGTCTCCATGAATAGTGCATTTCATTTCTTATCTCCAAATATATTGGAAATTATAAATACATATATATTGGATATATATGATATTTAAATCATGAAAAACATTAAAGATATTATGGACTTTTCCTACATGGACAATTTACATCAAAACATGTTTATTTTCGACTCAAGTACCAAATATCGAAAAAAAACATATATGAACTTAAATAATTATGTAATTTTTATAACATGGTAATAAGTGATATAAAATAAATAATAATCATGTAATAGGTTCTCAATAAAGTATAAATTAACCTACATTTACTATTCAAGAACATAACAATTGTACGTGATGAGTAGAAATCAAGGTGAAGGGCTTTATGTCAATATCCTTTAATTGTGGCATATTTTTATGTTGTACACCACCTTTTTATATATGGTGTATAATAAACCCCTTTGAATATTAATTTCATTCAAAGGGAATATTTTTTTAATTAATTTTTTTACCAAAAGGGAAAATGGATGTTTTTTAACGTATGCGGTGACAATGAATCATCTTTCACCATAACTATTATTTGATATTTGGCTTCCTCTATAAACATTAATGTTTTTAAAAGGAAAATAAATCATGTATTCCATTTTTTGGTGTTTTGGTAATGAAAATGGTTTTGAATGTGTATTTTTTGTTTCAATGTCTTGAAATTATTTTTTGTGATTGTAAATAAAATTTTATGAGTTAAATGTTGATAATTAAATATTTTTTGTGTTATGATTATATAATGGCACTTATACATTTTGAGGGTTGTTAGGTGATAAACCGAAGATTGGTTTTTACGTGATAAAATAAATACAGGTGGTTCCATGATAAACCAAGGATGGGTGGTTATGTTATAACCTTTAATTCATTAGGAATGTATGTCGGATATATGGATATTTTATTTGGAGATATGTCTGGAAGTAGACCACATGGTTATTCCATTTGTGTATGTTTTTTTCCAAAGTAACATTTATATTTTATATGTTTCTTTATACATGTTTATGTTAATATTTTGGTTACAAAAATGGGGATCAATGAGCATATATTTTGTGAATTATATTTTCTACTGCTAAAAGGAGGAAAGTATTAATTTAAAATAAAGTATTCATGGTTGTCATGTTTTCCAAATACTAACAGTTCTATTTCTTTTTATATCCATTAGTGATCTTTTTTATGATCATCCCATGTTTTGAAATGTTTTTTCACAACACTTAAAGAAGAATAGAGTCAAGGATGGGATCAAAGAAAATTTATGTTGTTTAAACATGAAACAAACCCTGTTTCTTTTTAAAATGTTTTTGTTTTATGAAAAAATTAGATTGTGAGTATAAGTGTCTACTTGTAATATTTAAGTTGTTATGTATGTGTTACAACTGAATTATCTAATATGATAAAATTAAAAATATCTTCGGTGTGATTAAAAGAAAAATTATTAACATAACTCAATATTATGTAATGTTTAAGTTGAGGCCTTATAGTTAACATCAGAGGACAGTTTCGATAACTTTTAGAGTTATAATATTGTTAATAGAATATCCATATAAAATTTTAACTTTATGGTCAAATTGATATAATATAGAATTATAAGATTAGCAAATTGTTTCATTTAATATATATTTGTTCAAAATATATTTCTACAGAGGAAATAGGAAGCTATGTTGGGATGGAATACAAAGGGATATAACCTTCCAAATGAACATTCAATTTGGTCAGAATTGTAACTCAACAGTTTGTTGTAGTGATGAACCAATTGACTAAGGCGATAAATAATGGTGGTGTCCACACACGAGATCAACTAGACCAACTGAAGATGCATATGTCGATCGTAGATAATTTCATGAGGCAAAACCCCCATCATTCCGAGGATCATCTGACCCTATGCATGATGAAGGGTGGAATAAAGCATTGGTAAGGATTTTTGATGAAATGGTATGTCCTGAAAATAAAAATTTTAGACTTATTGTTTATGATTTTTAATGTGATGCCAGTTAATGGTAGTCAATTATTAAAAAATATTTTTGGAAATGAAGATATTGATTACATGGAATGGGATGAATTTAAGAAGATATTCCTTGAGAAATATTTTCCTAAGGATGTTATACATAGGATGGAAAAACAATTCATGGAATTGAGAAAAATGGGGGAAGATTATATGGTTTCATATGAAGAAAAATTCACCTGTTTGTCCAGGTACATCCGAATGTATATTTGGGATATTAATAGTAAGATAAATCGAGTTTTCTCATGATT
This sequence comes from Viscum album, assembly GCA_963277665.1. Taxonomy (NCBI): domain Eukaryota; kingdom Viridiplantae; phylum Streptophyta; class Magnoliopsida; order Santalales; family Viscaceae; genus Viscum; species Viscum album. The sequence goes on along the minus strand of OY728158.1, from coordinate 1,189,258,166 downwards.
GAAGTGAAAATATCAAAGGTCGTTAGCTTCTTGTGAGATTAAAAGATTTAAGAAACCTGTCCAATGTAATGATAAGGTAGAATTGGAGTTTTCCGATGACCATTTTTTCCACAATAGAAAAGAAAACAAGTGATCCAGTCAGAAGTCAACGAGAAATAATTCCTCAAATAAGTATGGAGGTATAAAAACTAAATTTCCATCTTGTGAGAGGTGTGGTAAAAATCATCATGGAGAATGCATCACAATGTATGGGAAGTGTTTCTGATGTGGTAAGACTGGTCATATTGCTTGTAATTGTATAGAAGATGACCAATAAAGAAATGAAAAACCAGCGGTAAGATTTTTTAGTTTCAATGAGTTAAGAAATTGTGCCAATGTGTGTCCAAACTTGATTACACATGGTGGAGACCAACTAGATTGAAAGCAGAAGAGCATGGAGAAATCATTTAATACAACTATGGTAGATGTGGGACGTTCAAATAAAAGTGGTGATATGTATGTTATATATTTTTTCAAAAACTTCCAATTAACTATTTGAATTTGGATCATAAGATTCCTTCATCTATGATAGATTTGCATGTATATTGGAAATAAAGCCTCATGAATGTGGTATAGATATTTTGTTAAAAACTCATAGTGGAAGTATTAAATAATCCATGATTTATAGTAAGCATACAATTATCATTAGTGGGATGGTATTTCCTGCAAATCTTGTTGAACTTACAATAGTGTAATATGATATCATTTTGGGAATAGATTGGTTTGCAGTTAATCGTGATAAAATAGATTATAAAGTCAAGAATGTTTTATTCAATGATTTCACACCATTGGTAACATTACATGAATATTAATGATTGATTTATCATGGAAGTGAATGTTACCTCGATCAAGATATTTAAAAGAAACAAATAGGTTTTATTATTGACATTCCAGTAGTGAATTAATTCCCAAGATATTTCCAAATGAATTTTATGGTATTTTCCCCAATCGAGTGACTAAATTTGTTATCGATTTAGTGCCTGATTATAATCTTATTTATAAACCCCATTCTCAAATGTATCAATTATAACTGGTTTAATTAAAAAATATACTTCAATAATTACTTGATAAAGGATTCAATTGACATAGCACATCACCAGAGGGTGATCCGATTTTATTCATGAAACAATATGGTTCTATGAGACTATGTATTGATTATATAACCTTGAATGACATTTATATTATGAAAATGTATTTGTTTCCTCATATCGATGATTTTTTTATCATATCCAAGGAGCATAGTATTTTTCGGAGATTGATTTGAGGTGCTAGTTCTATCATCTGATGGTGAAGGGGATTGACATTCCAATGAGATATATCCAAAAGAGATATGGGAATTATGAGCTTGTTGTTATGCCCTTTGTGTTATCTTATGCACCTGCTATATTTATGAATCACATGAATGGATCCTTTCATCATTTTTTGGTTCAGTGTGTGTTTGTGTTAATAGATGACATTTTGTTATATTCTAAAATCTGAGAGGAACATGAAAGTTGGTTAAAGTCCATTTTTCAAAACCTAAAAGAAATGAAACTCTATGGAATGTTTAGTAAGAGTTAGTTTTTTTGAAAAAAATTTCATTCCTTGGAAATATTATTTTTAAATATGGCATAAATGTTGACCCTTCTAAGATAAAATTTGTTGAAGAGTGGCCAAGACCTACCAATATCAAATAGATTTGTAGTTTAAAAGGACTGTGGATTTATTACTAATGGTTTAAGGAAATATTTTCTTGGTTATCTAGAACACTAACTAAGCTATCACATAAATTACTTAAGTTCATTTTGAAAAATGAATGTGATGATAGATTTTAGGAATTGAAAACATGATTGGTAAATGCTCAAGTTTTGGCCCTACCTTCCAGGAATGGATAATTTTTTATCTATATTGATGCATCATTGAAATGAATTAGTTGTGTGCCAATGCATAATGATATGGTAATTTCTTATGCTTCACGTTATTTAAAACCACATGAGTTAAATTACCATAAACATGATTTGAAATTACTTGCTATTTGTTTTGCATTACAATTTGGAAGGTATCATTTGTATGGCGTAATATGTGAAATATATATTTATCACAAATTTTTGGAGTATATATTCACTCAGAAATAAATAAACATGAGATAGAAGAGATGACTATAATTAATCAAGGATTATGATTGCAATATTCATTACCACCCAGGAAAGGAGAATAAAGTGGCTGATGATTTGAGTCGAAAAAATAATTCTATGTTAACCATGATATGTTTGGAACAAAGTACTTTGGTTTTTTATTTGATGAATTTTTTATTGGAAGTTTTTGCTGCAGGGAATTCTTCTATTTTGTTTCAGGTGGTAGTGAAATCATCTCTATCAGACAGAATTAAGCAAGCATAGAAAGAAGGTAGTGAGTTGCAGAAAAAAGTAGAATTGGTTCAGAATTGTAGGTTACTTGAATTTAACATTGATAAATACTGTGTTTTGAGGTTTATAACAATATTATGTGTGCCTTGTAAATAATAGTTGAGGAAAAAGTTATTATGTGAAGTTCATAGTTCTCCTATTTCAATTCATCTTGATATTAGTAAGATATATATAGATATTTGGGATTATTACTGGTGGGATAGATTGAAAAGAGATATTTTTGACTTTACTGTGAAGTGTTAGATTTTTGAACAGTTTAAAGAAGAGTGGAAGTTAACGAAGGGGATGATTAATCTTTGTCTAGTGACAGAGTGGAAATGGGAATGTATATCCATGGATTTCATAGTGGTATTACCAAATAATTCTTGATATAACTATTAAATCTAGGTTATTGTTGATATATTGACTAAATCTTATCATTTTACTCATATTAGAGTTACTCTACCTCTAGAAAAACTTTCACGATTGAATATTAGAGAGATATTCATGTTACATATAGTTAATCTCTCTATTGTATATTATCTTGATCTCATGTTCACTACTGTCTTTTGGAAAGGCCTTTATGTTTCATTATCCACTGAATTAAATTTCAGCACAACTTTCAATCCTCAATTATAGGGGAATTCAGAATGAACAATTTGGACAATGGAAGATATGCTACATGTTTGTTCAATGGATGACCGGGGAAGTTTGGATCAAAATATTTATTTTTTGAGTTTTCCTATAATGACAGTTTTAATTTTAGTATACAAATGGAACCATTTGAAGCATTATATGGAAATAGGTGTCAAATTCTATATTTTTGGGTTGAAGTAGGTTAAAGTAAGTTGATTAGACCATAATTAGTAGTTTATATGGAAGAAAAAGTTCAATTGACTAAGAAGAGCATGAAGAAAATGTAGAGAAGGTAGAAAAGTAATGCATATAACCATAGGAATGATATTTTATTCAAGGTAGATAGTCATGTCATTCTCAAAGTTTCTCCATGGAAAAGTGTAATTTTTTTGTAAGAAGGGAAAGTTGAGTCTGAGGATCATTGGACCCTATAAAACCCTGTAGAAAACTAGATCAGTTACCTATATGGTTACTTTTCCTCTTTTCTTATCCCAAGTACACAATTTTGTTTTCATGATTCAATGTTAAGAAATTATATACCAGATCCATCTCATGTTTTGTGTCTATAAGTAGTTCAGTTGGAAGAGAATATTTCTTATGAGGAACATCATGTATATATTATTGTCTATAGATAGAAAGTGTTGTAGAATAAGGTGATTTATTAGGTAATTGTTGTGTGGAAAAACCACATAGTTGAAGAGGAAATGTGGATATCTGAAAATGCTAAGGGGGATAAATACCACCACTCATTTGATAATTAAATAAAATCACAGTGATAAAATTTCCAAAAGGGGGGAATAATGTTACATCCCATCTATTTATTGAATAATATGTTTTCATATCAGTTAATATTTATGAATAAGATATTAATTTTATGATAAATGGGACTATTTTTCAGATAGCTTACTTGACATGCAACAATAGGTTTCTCCAACATCTTACGTTGCACACAACATTGAGTTATACCAAAAAAATAATACAATATTATTATTATTATTATATTAAATAGTAGTTAACACCAAGACATTATATTGGAGGGAATTAATAAAAACAAATAAAATATTATTATACATGTTTTTAAATGTTTTATATCCATCTAATAAATTTTAGAGGTGTAAATGAAAATTAATCCAATTTTAAGAATAAAATAATTCAATATTTTTCAATGGTCATTTTACTACCTTTTTATTGAAAACCCTTTTTTAATATAGATATTTTAACTTTTATATGTTATATTGGACAAAATAATCTTATTCCATAGAATAAGAACATAAAAATTAACTTTGGTGGTAATTTTAGCATTTTTCTGATAAGATCCATATTTTAATGACTATTGAAAAATACTGCATTTCAATTCCAAACTACATTTTCATGTAATTAATTATATAGTTATATTTTCTTTCTAATAAGTTTTAATGTGTAACTGGATTATTTTTTTATCCTCTAATATAATTTTGGTCATTGGAAGTAATATCACATTAAAATTTCACAAAAACATATTTTAATCATTTGATAGTTTTTACTTCTTAAAAACTCTCTTTCTGGTTTTGAATACGGGAATTAATTTTAATTTTATTTCTTCCATTTTTTTTTTGAATTTGGAAAAATGGATTCCATATTTGGAATCATAAAGTCCAAATTATCAAAACAGGTCCCTTATATTGCTGGACATTATGAATAACAACTTCAGTAATTATTTTTATTTACCATGGTTAAGGGTAAATCAGGTAAATATGGGTAAAACAATAATATTATAATAATATAAAACTTCCCTAACATGTGTCCTAATCCTTTGGTATGAGATATTTCTGACCATGATCATCCTTGGGTATATTTTGGGGCCGCATAGAGACACTTGGGTGTGATAATGACATGTTATAAAAATGAATTTAAGGTAAAAAGAAATATAATATAAACATGTATCTTTGACTATTTTTTGATATGGGGTTATCTAACTGATATATATGAATATAAACACTCATTAGAAAACTAAATAGATTTAGTAAATCATGTAATTTTATTTATAATTTTTATACATTAAATAAAGAAATTTATTAATGACACAATGATGATGCCGTGATTACCATATTAATGAAATATTCCAAAAATTAAATTATAAATATTAAAATAAATGTGATTTGAAAATTTTGATGCCATCATAGAATTTTTTGGATCATTATGAATTTTTATATTTGATTTAATTCATTTTTTTTACAAGAATCAAGTTTATATGACTTAAAAAAATCAATTTATAAATAGTGTCAAAATTGAAATAATTTAGTTTTTAAAACAAATAATATTTTATTAAATGATATAACAGTCATAAAAATATAAGATTCATCCAAATGACTTATATAATGTCAAAAATTTCATTAATTATTCACCTTTAGTTCTCTTGGATGTTGATAGTAACTATTGTAACCATATATTATCTAAATAAAGAATACATGGTAAGAGTTAATGTTTTTAACTAATGGTTAAAGCTAAACGATAAGATTAATTTTGGGACCCAAACTTCTATAAAAACTATTTTTTGAGAGTATTTCCTCCCATACTCATATTATCTTCTATATATATTTCTTTTTCACTGTGATAATTCTAAAATAAATTTATAATAAAATATTATTTCAAGACATTCTTAAAGTGCCCCACCTCTTTCTTATAAAACGACACCACATCTACCCACTTAGTCAAACTTCTAAATCCTCTTGGAATGTCCAAATTATGAAAAAATGAGCTTCCAAAATCCCTAATTTACACATAGAAACCTTACCTTGGTTACAAGTCAATTCAAAAAAATCCTTTTGGCTCAAATAAAAATAAGTTAACCAATTTAGAGATAACATCTTATATGAAGTTCCTTTCATTTACTCTCCTGATACACAACCTATGACATTCTTATTATTTTATTACAAAAAAAATTATCCTCAATATACTAGGATGTTTTTATTATAAGTATTCTCACTACACTTACACACACCTCCATCTAAATAATACAAACTTATTGTTTCCTTGTATAAGAAACTACTGCCACACGAAACAATGATTGTTTGATTTTCTCCTACCACCTCCCATGGTGACAATTATGATGTAAATATATTTATATGTGATATATATTATATTCATATTTTCTCTATTATTATGTATGTTTTATTTACAAAAGACCTTTATAGTTTCCATGATGTGTAAATATGATAATTTCATTTGAGGAAGAGTGGGCAACCACCCCTCAAAGTGATATGAGTTGTTAATTCAATACATGTAATGTATAAAGAATAGAATTAATGAATTTTTTTTACATATATAACAATGATATTATAATGTAATTATAATATATATATGTATTTTTTTTTATTCCAATAATATGAAAAAATGAATGTAGCGTTCATGCGTACGTATTCCCTATTATCTCCCTGAATGGTGTGTTACATTTATTATATCCAAATATTATGAAAATTTTAAATACATATATACTAGATATATATGATATTTAAATTATGAATAATTTCTTGGAGACGATGAACTTTGACTACTCAAACAATTTACATCAAAACAATTTCATTTTGAACTTAAGTAAAAAATATCGAGAAAAAAACTGATGCGAACTTAAATAATTATCTAATTTTTATAAAATGGTAATAAGTGATATAAAAGGAATAATAAAATTGAAAAATTATCTCAATCATGTATAAATAAAATTACATTTTTTATTCAGGAACATAACGACTGTACTTGACGATTCAGACTCAAGGCAAGAGGGTTCATCTCATTCTCCTTTTGTTGAAGCATATGTTATTATTGTACGCTACATTATTTTAAACGTTGTATAATAAACCACTTTGACTTTTAATTTCATTCAAAGGTAATAATTTTCTAAGTATATTTTTACTAAACAACAAAAGGATATTTTTAACATATGCAGCGACAACGACTCCTCAGCTGCCGTTACCGTTATTTAATATTTTTAATTCTCTATTATCCCTGATGCTTTTAAAAGGAAATGAAATATTGTATTCCCTTATAGGGTGTTTTGGTATTGAAAATTATTTTGAAAGTGTACTTACTATTTCAATATCTTTAAATGATTTCATGTGATTTCAAATGAAATGTTATGAGTGAAATGTTAATAACTTCAATATTTTATGAGTCATGATTATATAATGGTACATGTACATTTGTCGGGTGGTTACGTGATAAAACAAAGATGGGTGGTTATGTGAAAAACCATAACCATGAGTTACACAATAAACCAAGGATGGGTGGTTACGTTATAACCTCCGATGCAATGGGTATGGAAGTCGGCCATATGAATATTCCATTTAGTGATACATATTGAAGTTGACTATATGGTTGTTCCATTTATGTATGTTTACGTCCCAAGTTACCTTTATATGTTATATAATTTTTTCTATGAGATTTTGTTAATCTTTTGGTTACAAAAAGGGAAATCAATAACCATATATTCAGTGAAGTATATTTAATACTTCTTAAATGTAGAATGCATTATTTTATGATAAATTATTCATGGTTTTCATGTCATCCCAAGACATATCATTTTAATTTTTTTGTATCCCATACTTTGATTTTTATTCTTATCATAAGTTTTTAAATGTTTTTCATATGACATAAATAATAATAGAGTCAGAGATGGGATCATGTAAAATTCAGGCTATTTAAACACTAAACAAAAGAAGTTTCTTTTTAAAACGTTTTTATATATGAAAAAATTGGATAGTGAGTAGAAATGTCTACTTGTAATATTTAAGTTGATATGTATGATTTATGACCTAAATCTATAAAACTATAAAACTGAAAAGATCCTCGATGTGATTAAAAGTCAAATTATTGACTTAACTAAAGATTTCATAATGTTTAAGGCTAGGGACATATTGGAGGTGGATGAAGTTTCTCTAGGATTAAGAAATAAAGATCTCTTAAACCTAAATAAAGGGGAACTTCATGGACAATTCTTTGAATAGGATGTCACAGATGGAATTAGTTCAAGAATATGAGGATACATTGAAAGTGATAGAGGAGTTGGAAACCTTACACCTTGAAGCAGGATTGGATGGTGTAAGAGACGATATGTTTAAGTTGATAGTGCAGTCATCTCTGATGCAGTAGTTGGAGGAGTCTCAATGGGGATACATGGAGGCAGAGGTGAGGCATGATCGAGTTGACCATGGTGATTCTCTCAAGGGATTGTGATAGGATGGATAGAATTAGATGTTCATCCATGAAAGGCTATTTTTTCCAATGGAAATGTATGAGGGAGTTCTCTGTGAGTTTCACAGCTCACCTTTAGCAGTACACCCATGATTTTACAAGATGTACTATAGATTGAGAGTGAAGTTTTAGTGGGCCTAGTTGAAATTGGAGTAGAAGATTTTATGGCTAAGTGCTTAGTTTTACCACAAGTGAATCCTAAGCAATGTGTTCCCAGTGGTTTTTTTTAGCCTCTGGATGCTCATGAATTGAAATGTGATGACATCACAATATAATTTATCATATGATTACCCTGGGCACATAGAGGCTACAATTTGATATAGGTAGTTGTGAATCTGTTGACAAAATCAGCCCACTTATTAGTGATTATGGAGTTGGGTGTAGTTGATGCCTTGGCCCGGAGGTATGTGGATGAGGTGGTGCAGTTGTATGGAGTTCTGAGATCCATGGTTTTGGTCAGGATACATTTTTTACTACACAATCCTGGATAGGATTGCAAAATTATTTTGGCACTCACTTATACCTCAACATTTCTTTCCAATCATAGACAGTTGGACAAATAGAGCAAACTATCTAGAAATTGGAAGACATGTTGCGGGCATGTGTCTTAGACAAAGGTGGATCTAGGGTGTGAAACTTTCCCTTGGTTGAGTTCTCTGACAAAAATAGATATAACTATTCAATTGGAATGGGTCCGTTAGAATCATTTTATAGATGACACTGTCGTTTTCCTTTTTTCTATATAGAGGTTGGAGAGACAAATGATCTTGGTTGCAAGGTAGTATAGAGAACAAATGAGAAGTTTTAACCTATCTGTGAGAGGATTAAAGAAGGACATGACCGACAGAAGTTGTATTCCAATCACAGGAGGAGGACCGTGATGTTCAAGGTAGGGGACCATGTTTTCTAAAAGGTTTCCCATCAATGAGGTCATTGGAGGTTTGGTAGAGGTAGAAATATTTCTCCCATGTTCATCTCACCCTATCAGGTGTTTGGGTGAGTTAGTAAGGTTGAATACTAGTTTGTTCTGCCACCATAGTTGTCTTTCAATTCTCTTAGCTTCGTCAATATCTTCACAATGACACCCATGTCACTGAATTTGGAGATTTTGAAGTTTAAGATGATGCAACGTTTGTGGAGTGGCTAGTAGAGATCTAGGGTAATCTAGAGAAGGTGCTCTACAAACAGACCATTCCCATGGTTTGTGTTTTGTAGCGGCATGGTGTCCTAGAGGAGAGTACCAGGGAAAGGGAAACATAGATGCATTCATAGTACCCAAAGTAATTTTGAATTTTTTTTCTTATTATTTCGTCTTATGATGTGATGTTTTAACCTTGTTTTATATAATGATTTGTTCTCCTAACTCTGTAATGTGCGTGGTGGAATGTACCATTAAGTCTTGACATGCGTAAAGGGTATGACTTCATCCTTAATTGAGTCACATTAACTAAGATGTGATTAAAACCATGTGGGTGTGTCAGTTCCACCCAGAGTGGATAATATCTTGTCATGGCAGAAGGAATTCCCGGATTCATATGACTAGACAGTGTGGCTTTTAGGGCTTTTGTGATTTGTCTTGTGGTTGGTTGGGGTAGTAGATATCAGAGGATTTGTTCATGGATTTGGAGGTTTCACTCCATCCTTCAAATATTATAGGGCGGTTTATCATTAGAACATGGGGTGTCCATATCATTTTTGTGTTTCATGTTTACAAAAATTATTGAGAGGTATCATATGAGGTGCTGTTCATAACCCTCTTTATTTTGGGGTTGTTTCTAAATTCTTGAGGGTGATATTTGTTTGATAGGTATCCAATGTAATGGTTCGGACCTCTCCCATCCATTACTTTGTAAAACTATGGTTCTAGAGGTGCTTTGGGAGGAAATAGTGACTCATTTCAGGAGTTTGTCAAAATCACATTTTCCAACAGTAGCTCATCTGACAGTGAGTTGTCAATTGGTAGGTGGAAACGATAGGTAGCACTGGTGAGTCAGGACCGATGATTCCGAATGATCACTCTCAATGGTGATTTTATAATGGTGGTATGTGATGGTAGGTCACCAACTATGACTCAACCACCAATAAATCATTTACTGGTGACTTCTGATGATGAATCAACTAACGATGAGTCATTCAACGGTGAGTCGCCCAATAGTTAATCATCCACCAGTAGCTCACCGAATGGTAACTCGTCCACTGGTAGATCATCCATCAGTGAATCCTGATGGTGAGTTGTTTTATGGAAGCTCTTAATGTGGCGAGTCATTCACCAACGAATCACCCATTGGTGACTTAGGACAGCGACTCACCCAATGGTGAGTCATTTCCATAGTTTGTTAAATTCCCTTTTTCCCTAGTTTTTTTCAGTTTATCCCCTTTAATGTTTTATTTTTTGTAATATGAGTTTAAAAACTTATTTAAGTGATTTTGAATTAGTTTAAAATTATATAAATTATATCTTTAAATTCATAATGACCAGGGGGCTTTTAGATAGTCAAAATGCATGTTCTTGATTGTGATCCAACTTTGATGGATTTTGAAACTATTTCTTTTGTTGATATAGGATTCAGATTTTCAAAATTCAAGATTCTTTCTTCCCTCTATGTTTCCATTTAACCTTAACATTGACTGTACCCTAAAAATTTCTTCTGAAAGAGATCATGCATTTCACTGTGGCCTTCAGATCACATTTCCATGCAGGATTATTCCTTCTACATGCGCACACACTCCTTTGGGTGCAATGAGGAACTGATGATCATCTATTATTTGAGGTAGGTATCCCTTCATCTCTATTTTATTTTTGTAGAATTCGGGTTGGGTGTACGGTTTTCCCCTTGGGAATATGGTTCAATCCAAATTTGATGAAGATAATTGAAGCTGATAAGAAGTTATTTGGACCTGTTATGGGATAATAAATGAGGGACTGGGAAGATGATGATGATTGTATTTTTTTAATGAAATTTTGATTTATGTATCGAATTATATGTGATGTATGTATAATGAACATCATGGTCATTGGGGTTTTTTTTCTGACACAGCTATGAAAAATTCTGAATACTTGTTTTTGATCTTCTATTGAACAGATGTAAATGTAAAAATATTATTAACCACATATAAATTGTAAAATAAATGGATTCCTTAAGAAAAAAAGTTTCTGTGATAACCAATGAATTATCGAATTGGAATTAATGAATGATTTTTTTCTAAATCTAAAATAAACCTTGCCGTGTTTGGTGTGGTTGTGTGCTTTGTGTGGGTTTTTTCGGTCTTTTTCCCTGTGTGGGTTATGTAGTGATGAGGTTTGGAGTGAAACTATGTGTATATGGTGGATTATATGGTTTAATTGAACCTCAGGTTGGGATATTGATTTATTGGGAAATGAATGAGTGATATCGTGAAGTGTGAATGCAACCAGGTTGTGTTTTGTTTGTGTTTATGGTTGTGGTGTGTTTATGATGTGGGGATACTAATGTTTCTGAAAAGAGGTGTTGATGGGTGGGGTATTATATGGAAGTTTTCATATTTTGAAGGACGGTTTGGGAGAGATTACATTGATAGAATGATAATGGTTGTGGATGGTATGAGTGTGAAATAGAGTGGAAATATGAAGTGAGTTTCTTTTATGTGGTTTTTTCATTTGTGTCGTTTATGTTGTGAGGATTATTTCATGGAGGGGTTAGTAGTTTCATTGGTGGGGATATAATTAATTAATGAAATTCTTGATAAATAATGATAATTGGTTAAATGAGTTGGAAGGAGTTGTGAGTTGAATTGTGACTTATTGTGTAGTTGGGCATTTAGAGGTAGCAGTAAAGGAGGAATTTGTACGCTAGTTATTTGTATGAAAAAAGCCATTTGTTGGGCTGAGTTCTTGATATCATATAAATATTTATAATACTTGTATTTTTCTTTGTGATTTCTATACTCACCCCACCCTAGATGAGAACTATGTTCTAAACACACCGACAGTCATGGGGGAGGGTGTCTTCTCCCAACATCCCAGTAGAAGGATAGATGGATGGTTATTGTATCTTACTTGCTCCATCATCTAGAAATTATTAGTCCAAGACTCTTTGTGAAGGTTGTGGTTCTGTTCTGAGGCCTAAGTGTCGGCGGGTGAGGAGTTCTTTCCCAGGTGATTATGGGAAGAGATGTGTTGTGCTTTACTAGGCATCTTCGGTATAAGCTATGGCTGTGGCCTAGGTGTCTGTTGGAGGGATGTGGTATTGTTGTACCCCTGGTGTCTATGGGAGGGATGTGGTGAGTTTTGTTTTCCCAAGTTGGGGGACTATCGCCGAGGCCTAGGTGTGTGCAGACGAGTTGTGACATGGGCCTTGTGGAAGAGTATGGAAGCACCATGAAATTTTCCATTAAGGTATGTGTAATTAACTAGTGGAAAGTTGTGCAGGGTACCCAAATCATCAATGTGACTACTATATTAATTTACATGACTCACATTATTTGGTGAGCGTGCCTTAGTGAGTTTGGGATAGATAATATTCCTTGTTAGGTGCTATTGTTTTCTACTATTTTCTCATAGGGGCGTTAGTATGATACTCCCACTTGTGCATGTGGGACCTTGGTTTCTCCTACAAAGTTTGATTGTATCCTCAACCAACATATTTAGAAATTTGTTTCAGGTTTCCAAGTGGATTATGTGGACCAAGCCAGACCTTACTAGCTCGAACGTTTGGATAGTTTCTGTGTCACTTCTTATATTTGATTCTTTCGTAATTACTTTGGAGTTTTATTTTATTTCTAAATGTTTCATTTGAAAAAACCCACAAGGTATGGATTTAAGTTTTAATTTATATAGAGTTATTTGTTTTTTTGGGATAAACCATCTCATCTCCTGATCATGTTTAATATAAAAAGGGTAATGCTTTCCATTTTTTGAGGTTCGATACCCTAGGTACTAGTCGCTACGCCATGGCCTACTGGAGGTGGGCACAAGGGTCATTATTTATTATTTATCATCATGAAGAAGGAATGTTAGGACACATCGCCTTCCACTATCCATCTTAATGAAGGGGGTCATGATATGGAGGTTATAGAATAGGAAATACAAAACCATCTACCGTTATATAAAGGTATGTTACGATGTAAATTATTTCATCAATGATTGATTACCCCAATCATTTTGGAATTTTTTAGTGTTTCCCAAAAAATAAATTTTGATGATTTGTAAAAACCATCATCATGGGATAGTTATGATTTTAATTATATTATTTTTAAGTCTTCACTTTGAGAAATTATGTTGTGAAATCTTTATGTGTTTTAATATTCCTTAGTTTATATATTTTGAAATCAACCATCACATTCTGTTACTATGAGGCTTTTTTTACAAAACCTATAACTTCTCTTTTATAAATATTAAACTATGATCACAAATTTAATTATGTACAAGAAATTATTGTTTAAGTATCTTATCAATATGTTTAATTGATCTATTATGCCAAATAATTTTTGAATTTTTATCTTTTGATTCTATTTTATTTTAATTAAATTTTGATGTTTTATTGTTTATAACACATTAAGATTATAATTATCTTAGGGATCCTCCAAAACTGAATACTATGTATATACTCTTCAATAACCTTAATTGTAGGATCATAAAAATGATAAATATAATGTTCAACAATTACAATAATTACCTTATGTTTTTATTATGACACGAGTGTTTTAAATTTTCACTAATTGCGGAATGATTTATTCAATGGGTAAGAGTTCCATTATATTTACAGGTAATTTGTTTTGGCCTACATGAGTGATTTAATATTTTATTCATATCTTTTTAATGAAACATCTATTTTATAAATTTTATAATAATAATCTACAATAACAATGACATGATTTGATAATTACAATTTTCCTATAAACTATTATTTTAATGAAAATGTACAATGTTTACATCAAAATTTTGTTTTGTATACATCAATGTTTATAGATAGTTTGGTTTTTTCTACATCAATGACTCATAATCATCGTCATATCTTACTAATACAACATCCATTTTATAATTTACTTAATAATACTCTATATCAAGGTTGACCAAATTTTTGAATTATAATTTACCTGCAATTTTTTATTTTAATTTCAACTATCGATGTTTACATCACTGTTTAGTTTTGTAAAAAACAATGTAAAGGTAATTTGGTACATTCTACATCAATGTTTTAGTGTTTTATTCACATCAAAATTTGTTTTATAATTATCCTGCTATTTATTAATATTCAATGACGATGTCATAATTTGGGTATTATAATCCTCTTATGATAATCAGTCAATTACTACTAAACTGTTATTCAACGTCTACTGATATTTTATTTATAATCTATTATTTAATTAAATTACTATAATATCTTAATTTTCATTTTTTTTATTACATTCTCTCTAACCTATTATTTATGTGTCTGATGATATTTTATTTTTGTGTCTACTAACAATTTATTTATTTATTTTTCTTATGTCTAATTCTTTAGGTATTCATCAAACGATATTATTTATGAAAAATTATATTGATTTACAATTTCTATAAACTACTTTTAGTGTGTGAAATAATTTTTTTAATATTTTTAATCAATCCTTTACATCTAGTGATAATTTTTTATTTATGACTAGCTATATAATTTTTATAGATCACTAATCTATTCTTTACATCTGTTCTATAGTGTTTTAACTGTTATATATCCTAAAGTGACCTAGTGTAATAATTTATATATATATTAATGTTAAATACTGTTATCATTATATAGAGGCCAATAGTGTTATTATTATATTTCCACTAAACAATGTTTCATTATAATATATTTTAATTACTTATATAATGATTTTGAATCAATCATTTTCACTAAACTAATTTCAATTCTATTCTGATATGTTTTTTTTCATGTGAAGATATATTTAATTATTCTATTCTCATATAGGATGTTATATAAATTTAAATTAATAGATATTTTATTACTAAAATAATTACATTTTCCATTGATGATTTTATTTATTGTTTCATTTCATCTGAAAACTTACAGGAGAATGAGAAAAAAACAGGGCTAAAATGTATTATTTAGTTCATTCATATAGAATTACACCACATAAAAATTTATTGTTCTCTAGGAATTTATTAATATTTAATTTCATTTCATTTTCATCATAAATCCTCCCATAATCCAGGTTAAGCTGCCTTCAGGGTTTTTCATGTTAGTAAAAACAACTCTTCTCAATGCAACAAGATGGGAGTGATTGATTACTCAGAAGTGGTTAGGTCTGAATCTATCACTATAAGGAAATACATTTAACATTAATTTACATCAATGTGTTAGGGATATAATATCATTGTATTCCTTTACATGGTGTGGGAGATTAATACTCCAGTCATGGCCTCCCCTTTCTCTGCAAGTTCTCCCATAGAAAGCCTTGAATGACACGGAATGGATGATTGCACTAGAAAACATCATAGTTTCCATGTATTATCCGCATATATTTTTTCATACAGTTTGATATGTTTAATTTTTAAAAATTTTAAAAGAAAAAATTAAATCAATCTGTGATAGTTATAGAATACACATGATGCACTATAATTTTACAGACTTCATTTTATTGAAAAGTTTTTGGGATCTATTTTCAAGTATATAATTGTCCACCTGGAACATGCATAACATCTCATATATCAATACTCCATAACTCACCACTTAATATTGGTATGTGGTAGTGTCTTATTGTATGGAGATGATATTGTTTCATCAAATCGACCTTCAATTTCTTCTATTGGGTTTTTGATTTTCTACAATATCTACATCTATATGACCACTGTTTCAATATAAATGATTTCCCCCAATCCAAATACCCTTATCCAGCTCAACTCTAAAAACATATGAACATGATAGTTCTACTTCCTCACATGCCATGTGATTCATATCATTGGATGGGGATTCATTAATTATAGATCTTTAGCCACCTCTAATTTGGATCGGGATTGATTCATTGGTTTCAATTTATTTTCTTATTTATTGTCATATTTCCATGGTTAGGGATTAGCTATTTTGACTTATTGAACATCATATAGTTTATTTTATTTTTTATATATTTTTAATGGGTTTCATTGTTTTATTCATTAATTTTTTCTCCAATCCATTTCATCATTACCCTATGATAGTGGAAGCATTTTCCCAACTACTACACATTATTTCCCTCATTAGTTTAACATCATTGAGAAGAAAGTTAGAAAGAATACCTGACTGGTAAATTTCAATATGTTATGTAAATATTTACTGCACCCAATTACATTTTCATACATATTCTTAGTTGATCATTTACATCTTTATAACTTGAAATGTTTTACTACTAACAAAGCCGATTAATCCCTTGTTGTGTAGTATAGATGAATATGAATGTTTGTAAATCGATACTCAAACCTTTTATAACGTTTACATGAGTAAATGATACTCCTCAATATATTCATCTTATGGATGATGATTTCATGGATTGTCATTCTATTTGACTAATGTAATCTATTTTTTTCTTGTTTCTCATTTTGATGATTTACCATAATGAAATATCATATTTCATTATATTTTTTCTATACTATAAAAGACTTACTTCACTTCATAATCATAATCATAATATAATATTTCATCTTAAACTATTATTTTTATAAAATAAGTATGATATAATAAACATAGTATTGGATTATGATAGTTCATGTATATGTATAAATGAATAACCACCTCACTGAGTTATTGAAGAACATTTTTCATGAACTTCAATAGAATATAATAACATAAGATGTTTTAAAGGAATAATCATAAACACTTCTAAAGAAAAAATCCACATTGGAAACGAGATTTTTATAATTTACTTTAAATTTAAGAGTTTTTTGTTTTTAGGTTGGTATGTGAATGTCGTATCAAAATCCCTCAAATAATTTTCCCCATTAATATATTATGGAATCCCAGGGACCTTTCCCCATCCATTGAATTTAAAATAATCATTCAACTCTTTATTCATAGAATAAGGTATTTTAAACTTTTATTTCATTATGTTTTAGGTTTAATTCGTATAATTTTTTTAATAGTATTATAAATTACAAATTACATTAAAATATTCTCTATTTTTACACACACAACAACACAATTTAAATGTTGAAACACAAAAAACCTGTTTATTATTGTATCATACAACATAAAAAAATCACATTCAAAATCGTTTAAAATTAATCACTTTAAATTAATATAGTGAATCAAGATAAACTTGTCCCTTTTGAGAAGACCCAATACAAATATATATTTATATCAAATTTTAACCAACCAAAAAAGAGACACTACTGATATATATTGGGGTGACTGTTTCATTGATTTACATTACTTTCTTTGAGAAATATCATTGACATACCAATATACGCAATTATATAATCAATTGAATATTCATATATATTTGTTTACCATGATTTTTCACTGCTATAATTCTATTTTTATAGATTTTTACGCTATCAAAAAGCTCCCTCTCATCATATTAGAGTCCCAAAATTATTTAATTGATGTGTACATAAAAAGTGGCATTGCCAACACACATGGATCCAAGAGAGATCAAAACAAACATTCTTGGTGGGATGAAATATTTGGATAACACCACCATAGAGTGAATAAATAGAATTTACCTCTTTTTTTTAGATAGATTGAAGGATATTGAAAACCCTTATAATGGGGGATTTATCTAACCATCATGTTATCATATAAGTCAAAGTATTTTTTTCTTATTCAATATCATGTTTTAATTATACTGTATTTCAAGGGTAGACTACAAGATGAATATTATATGTTTATCATAGAATTCCTCTCAAAATTTAATTCATTACATATTAGGGGATTGGAAGAGGATGATATCTAATTGAAATGATTCCCCATATTTTTGAATGTATATGAATGGAGGTGGTTTCCCTTTGTTTGATTTCCATCACACTAAAATCATTATAATTTATCTATATTGTATAAATACACTTATGTATGCATTGATGAATCATGGAACATTAATTGGAGAGAAAAGTTATAGTATGTTGTATAATTAATAATTAACACATTGAGTAAAATACACCCCTCATAAACTAAAAAAATCCCATTTATAACATGAAAACTCATATTTTTAGCATGTGATTAATGAGGGTTTATAAGATTGTACTTAGGTGAATGAAAATTTAATATATTTTTATTTCCTTAATAAAAAAAACTTGAGAGATTTTTTTTATAAACATGATAAACACATTTATGTTTATCCATATATAACAACTAGATAAATCATTTGAATTTAATTAGTGAGATCATTTGAGATACAAACCAAATCATCATGAATTTTTTTTTGGAAGGTTGTGTAAGAGTGTGTGAAAAATAAAATCTATCAATAAGTGTAAGGAATAATATGAGAGCTGAATATTTTTCCCTTCATCTATGCCCATGATATTTTAATTGGTAATTAAGGATTCATTTTGCATAGGATTTCTTTATTTCTGATTAGTCAAACATCATTTGTGAATAATTGAATTTCATATATAATGGATAAAATATGGGAATGTGAAAAAAGGATAAATTAAATGGTTAGTTTTTAATTAATTTTAATAAGATGAAAAAATGCAACAGGTTGTTTCCTAGTGATGAGTCCTTAGTTGGGTGAAATTTTGAAGTGAGATTATGATATTGAGGGAAAGGGGATTGAAAAGATGTTTCATGTAAACATTGGGATTCAAATAATTCCTTAGAAATTAAAATTTAATTTTTATGGCTCAACATAAGATGATATGGATTCTTAGTGAGATCCTTTTGGGAAAAGAATAATGGAGAATAAATATTGATCAAGGGTGGGGGAATGTGAATTGATAATTTTTTTCACTGTTTTTAATTAAAAATATTAAAATATTCTATTTAGTTTTAGTGGTTTTATTCCTAAATACACTATATTTTTGTTTTTTTATTAATTTTATAATAATAAGTAATTTTCAAATATTTTATAACTTAATATCATTAAAATAAGATCATTCTTAGAAATATATATTTTAGAATTTTAATACATGGCACTAATTTGGATTATTTATTTATGTTTAGTGTTAAATATGGGATATATTATAAATGGAGTTCTTTTCTAATGGTTATCTTTTGTGGGCGAGTCCCCTTCCATGGATATCACATTGAAAGTGTACACTAAAGTTGTAACGGAAGTCAGATCACTCTCTATCTAACTTCACTGGTTCATTATTGATATAAGGGTTAAATAGTGAAACATTTCTCCCCCAAAATCTTGAGTTTTTTATGGAACTAATCTATCATTGGGATCTTGTAAGGTTAGAGATTAGAAGGAAGTTATTTCCAGAAATGATGAAACACGTGGCTACATTCATCACTGTTAAAATAAGTTTGGATTTTCCGTTCATGTTGGTTATGTTGCCCCAAATTTTGAAACGAGTATATAAAATCATGTTTTCAGTTTTGACGTCCCTATTCAACAATGAATGGTAATCACATAATTAGGGAATCCATGAATTTTCATATTATATGAAGACTTTCATTATACATTTGCGATGATGATAGTTGTAGATTTGAAGAGGGTGAGTGATTAACTTTTTCAATTCCTATGTATTTATAAAATTATATAAAATTCAATAAAATAATTTTCAAAATAGGAAGAGCTATCAATTGTAGTACTTTAGAGAATTTGATCTTGGATTAATGCATTGGAGAGAGATAAATGATTATAATGGATATGATGACTAAATAGAGCCCCCATGTTCAACAGGCTTTGACCATTGGAATAAAAAAGAAATTGAAGTCTCAAAATTTTAAATAAAATGTTAAAAATACATAATAATATTTATTTATTACACCTGAGAAAAGGATCTAGGATTTGGTGATTGATTAATCAATGATCCGATCTTTACTTCATCTTTGTGTGAATACTATACATTAGTTTTTTTCACATACTTTCAAATTTTTTATTACAAAATTAGTTCCATTATCAACAATATGAACAAATGTATTTGAATATGACCATAAAATATTTATGATATGGATTTATTTGACATACATTACTCATTAGTTGTCTGCAATTAGGTTAATTATTTAATATAGTTGTCTATAGTAACAAGATTATACCTTACATTGATAAATGTTATTCCCAACATATTATGTACTATGTCTACTATGTGTAATGGTATATACACTATATGAATATAACACAAAGAGAATAGATAAAATATTTCAAACTACTTATAACTGTATACGTAAAGTATGCTTATGTTAATTCAAATTACATACAATTGTAAACACATTACTGTATGCCTATTTGACATTGCAACTGTATGAAAATAAATAAGGCATACATAAATATTACCCTATTTTCCATGTATAGTATATATATATATGTTAAGAATTAATTATTTTAAAATTTTAAACTATATTATTTATAATGATTCAGTGAATGAATCTAAAATTACATTTATATAGTTACATGATTAAATTTGAGGTAATAAATCTGAATTTTTATAGATAATTGTATAGATACATGAAAACATATTATTGAAAAGGAGTAAAACTATACTCTTTTTATAGTATTAATTTACACTTATAATGACTCTATGATAGACTAAAAGTTATTTTTCTCTAAGGAGTCTTATTTTGTTGTACTCAGTATTGAAATTATATCTTTTTTAAAATTATGACACTAGAGAAAATTGAGATGGTAAGATGAAAATCATTGGTTAATTGTCACCCAAAAATATGTAAATATAGTTTCATGCACACCAGTCTTTGAAAAAATGAATGAGATTGGATGGTATGCTGGTAGGATTTTATAGTTTCAGACTCACTGTAGGTAGTTGTACACAAGTGGTTTTGGGGTATTGGATGATAGATCACTACATATGATCCAATAACATGTAAGAATTATATTATATTGGATGATTTGGCTCCACCTCAATCTCTTTTACTCATTATTACGTGATTTTGATAAAATTATTCAATAATGAAAAAACTTATATGTACATATTCCATTAGATCAAATGTTATGAGTTCCATATTCACAATTAAAATTTGAAAGACTCGTTATTAATAATAACAAAACCTCTCTAAAAAATCTATACAACATTTCTAGTTAATGAATATTTATATTTAAATATTGAATATTTTATATCATTTCAATCATATATTCATTAATTTTCCAACAATATATTCATAAATTACAAACAACATGACATTAGAGTATGAAATCCTTCTATTTGTAGTTGAGTATTCCTCTCATGCCTCTGCTACATTACAAAATTCCATATAGTGTTATGAAGATAGTATGCATACATTAGTTGAAATCACATTCACCTGGATGCATACAATATGATTACATTTTGTTAATTTATGAAAAAATGTTCTATGTGTCACGAGAAACCCACTCACTTTGTTTCTTCATCCAATTTTCTACAACTCTTCTAATAAGTAAGAGATTGCATAGATCATCACCATAATTGTTTTGCCAATGTGTATGAAAAATTGTAATTAAATGATTATGTCATGTAAATGAACTGGTTGGGTACTATTTTGTAAATATATTGTCTAAAAAAGTTCCAAAAATTGGATTTAAAATCTTTTTTACATTAAATGGTGGTAACAATTTTATTATAAAATATTACTTTTTATGGAAAAAATTGTGTGTGTTCTTATATTTTTCCTGTCAAATCCAATTGATGAATATAGAAAATATTTTATTCAATATATAATATATTTATATATTTAATTATAATAATCTAAAATTTTAATTAATTTAATGTATTATGGTAAAACACCTTTGTGAGGTTAAAAATAGGTTGTTATGGAAACCATTTGATTTATATTCATTTGGTTCTTATATCCATTTCTGTTAAATTTGTGAAAAGTGAATTCATCTTATGTTTGTGTAAAACACAAATTTAAATAATTTTGTTAATTCTAATCATAACTGATAATTTAAATTCATGGTTTTGTCCTATTATATTAAATAATATTCTTTTTAATAATATATTATTTTTTTGTTAAAATGTTGTCTTGTGTGTAACTAAAGCTATCAAATAAGGTCGTTATTGTGTGTAAGGAGTTCCAACATAGAGATTGTGTGCATTGTATGATATTTAATATATTAAGTTCATTCAAACCTGAAATTTTACTTTAATGTATTGGGATATTACATTCCTTTATGGGAATGGTGTTGCATATTATACACGCTATTAAATACAATTATTTTACTTTAGAATTTATGGGCGTTACACTTGGATCCTAGTTCAACAAAAACAAAAAACCATTAAAATTCCAGGGGGTATTGAAAATTGTATTTGACTTGTTGGAACATTTTTCCCTTTAAATTGTTTGAGAATTTTAATCATTTAAAAAATTATTATTTGGGATGTGGACAAAATTCTAATACATAAGGGTTTTTAAATTATTAAAATGTACATTTTTTAGCATATTCTTCATAGGAATGGAAAATATATTTTTTTATAAAAAAATAAATTATTTTAATGAATAAAACGAATATTTTCTAGAAATATTTTATATTAGACCCTACTTTATTTTTAATTCATTGTGATGTCATAATTCGTACTGTATTCATATTATATTTTAACTTTTACCCAAATATTTTTTCAGTCTCATAATACTATAAAAAATTCACCATTGGAAAATATAAATGTGATTATTCCAAATTTAGACCCATTTATATAAATTATTCTATATTTATGTGAAATATAATTATTAAATTTAAACACTTATGTATTTTAAAATCACTCATTTGTCTCTAAAAAGATAAAAATACTTCTCAAATTTACTCTGAGATACATGTGATTAGGTAAATTATTATGCCTCGATCTATTTATAATACTTAATAATAATATTTTTATTAATAAATAATTTTATGGTACATGTTTTATCTTTTATTATAAAATTAATTTTATTGATTTCTGTTGTATTATAATGTTTTGTGCTGTTATGATTATATAATAAAATTTTCAATGTGACCGATTTTTTTTGATTAAATGTTTATATACTACTATAAGAAACTTGTATATTAAATTACAATACCTTTATATTTTAGTTTTTATATATTTTTGACAGTATACTACATACAATAACAAACACTACCCACAACACCAATCATAAATGAACAATGATATACAATATTTTAGATAATACCCTTATGGAATAGTTATTGGTTTGGAAGGTATTAATCTGAATAAATGTATTATGAAAAACATGAATATTTTTTTATAATAAAATGAATAGTAAATCCAAACTTGATTATTATTTGGCTCCAATTGAAGCTATAATCTTTTGAACGTAAAACAGATATTTTCACAAAACCCTTTTTATGTGTGAAATTTATTTTCATCTTAATATATTATCATAATTAATTTTTATAATTGATTCAAATAGAATAATTATACTTTATATAATTGTTAATTAATTAGTAGTAATTTAATTATTTTTATTTCTTAATTAAGTTGAAAGCTATATTTTTTGCATCAGTGAAACATTTTCACCAAAAATATGATGTATTGTATTTTTTGTTGGTTATTATAGTTAATTAATTAAAATATTATAAATTTTGTCTGAATAAGAGGAAATATTTTTTAAATTTAACTTTTAGTAATAGACTTAGGATGAGTTTTTGATATTTTTCCAACAATATTTTTTCCACGTGAATAGAAAAAATAGTTTTTTCTAAAAAAACCATTCCATTTACTTACATAAATAAATTTAATTGTCACAAATATTTTTTGGATTTTTTATAAATTCACATAATTTAAATTTTATTTAATATAATATAAATAAGAAAAAATAATCAATATTACATTTAATTATTTCATAATATCATTTATATTATTAAAACACATATTTCTTGAAATCATTTTGATTTATTTTGGGTACATATATTAAAATGAAATTCTAAAAATTAACATAATTCAATCACTAAAAATGGATTTTATATTTTGAATTATGATGTTTAAAATTTTCAAATAGATAATTTTATTTTTAGATATAATAAATAGAAACCATGGTTAATGTTTATCACCATCATAAGGGGTAAAAATAGTTAATTGAGGCTATAAGTAGTTAATAATGTCTCAAAATAATCCCTATAAATGATTAAATTATTTTTATTATATTAATTAGACCATAAATATATTTTTTTTAATATATTCTATTTTGGTTCCATGTTTCATCAATTATGTCTCCTCTATTATTTCATATTATATAAAATTACAAAACACCACTTTCTTCCTTTTAATATATCAAATATATTTTAATAGGGATAAAAAATAAATTAATTCCTATATAAATTATATGTAAATTATTTTAATTTTAATAATTGGATTTTTAAAAAATTTTAGGCATAATATAATTTCCTTGAACGCTTACAAAACGTTGATGAAGTGTTGAATGTTAAATTTTTTTAAAATAAATATATATATATATATATATAAAATATTTACTCAAATGGATAGTAAATTTAGGTTATATATTTCCAGGTTCATTTATATTTGACTTGTTAATTTTAAAATTACTTTAATTACTCTTAAAGAGTAAAAAACATATTAAATGTTTAAGGTTTAAAATTGTCAATGAGGCGGTTGAACCAAATGATAATGTTTATGATGAAACCTATGATTTTATGTTATTATTTGGAGGATTATATTTCATCCTTAACTTATTTATATTATTATATAGGGTATTTCGGAGCCATTTTACATGAGTTAGACATATATGATATATTAATATTTGATGTATTCACATGTTTTCCGCCGAACTCACTTATAAAAGGGAACCACCTATCCTCTATTGATAACACGTCATAAGGCATTTAGTTCTACCAATTTTGACCAAAATATCTTTCAAACCCCATTTTACACCTCTTATATCTTCTCATATTACCTTAATATCATAATATGATGTCTTAGGTGGTAATCCAAAAAAGGATTTCAGAATAAGAGGTATAATAATTAAACAAGTTCATCAAATCAATTTATTCTTCTACCTCATTCAATTCTAAACTAAAAAAGTTGGGATGATAACATTTGTATCTTGTATATTTATTAATGTTATTATTTTTATTCAAAAACCCTTATTTATCTCTTTTCCACCATTCTAGAAATGAAAAAATTACTTATGCATAAATGTTAACTACATCCTCCATGACGGGATGTGTTACATTTTTTATGACTGACTCACAAGGATTGTTATTATGATGTATTTAATGAAAATATATACCATTAAATAAATATTTCAAGCTCTAAGATGAAATTATATTTCATAACTTCTTATCCTTCCATTATTTGGAAGATGATAAAATCTTCCGTATGTACATGTAGACATCTATCTCTAGGATGTGATGTGATTCATGCTAGAAGTCTTCTATTTGTATATGATTATAAAATTTCATTATATATATAGAAGTTATATTTATTCAATGATTTATATTATAGAATTTATGGAACTATAAAAACTTGACCATGGCCATCGTATCAAAGTTTTTGTTGTTGTTGTGAACCAACCATTCCCAAAATTCCTGACATAAACATAGAATATTTACTAAATAAAAAAGTCCTTATAATTAATGAAATAAAAAGAATAGTTATAATAGAATAAATATGGAAAAATTCATTATGAATCTATATAATTAGTTTTAGTTAATTATTTATTAGTTTGAGAATATACAAATGATTTGGGACATGAGGTAAGATATTTTCTTTTAAAGCCTTATTTTAATATTTTCCTTTAAAATTAATTTTACTTAAGGTTCAGGTTCATAAAAAATTTCAGGTGTTTTATTATTTATATTTTAGATATAGTTTATGTTAATTTTGATATTTGTTTTAATTTAAATAAAAATTAGTAAAAGGATTATATTATAATGCTTTTTATAAATTTTGTTGTTGATGTTTTAAATAATAATTAAATGAATGTTCTATTTTAATGTATATAATATGATAAAATACTACCAAAATAAGGAATAATTATTTTTATAATGATTACATTATAAGCCTCTTTAGTAATTTTTAAATAACGATGTTTTCCTAATATAGAATAAATTTTTATTTTAAATGTTATCTAAATAAGTTTATATCTTACTCTTATTTTCAAAGTTAAAATGTTCCTTTAATGGTATTCCTATTTATTAAAATATCTTATAATTATTTTTATGGTTTATTTGAAATAATATCTTCTAATAACATCCATATTATTTCATTGGATGGATTATGATAAAGATTTTATATTTATTGGGATGGGAAAATATTGAAATTTGTTTGTTAGTTATTCTATAAGAATATTTTCATTGATAATGTATTGTATTGTTATAAATTCAAATAATAAATTTTTAATAAATTTTAATTTTGATTTGGGGATAACTATAGATTTCACCTGAATGAATTGGTAAGTCTCACGAGATAAAAATATATTGTATATTTGGTCTATAACTAATAATTATTCATGATGTCTTAGAATAAGGGCTTAGAGGTATATTTATGATGTGTTATCAGAAGGATATGTTAGTATGACTATATATCTAACATTATTTATTCAACCATTATAAAATCAATTATTTTTATACATGACAATATCAACATTTTTCACCTTTGATATATTTCAGTTTCTAGTTGTTGATAGTTTTTATAGAGATATTTTGATTTAATATGATTACAAAATAATCATTAATTTAAATGATTTCTTGTGATCTCATATTGTTATTTTTTTTAAATGAAATGATATCATGTATTTTCAATAAACCCTCATGAGTTATTATTATTACATTATACATAATTCAAATCCTTTTTTATGAGAGACTTTGTAAAATTGATTTTATGATTAGGTGAGTGAATATTTTTAGATCTAATTTTATTGAAATAAATGTAAAACATCCTTATGGATTTTTAGGATTTTAAAAATGATTAAAGTGGTTAATTTATTTTTATTTCCCTTATTGAATTTTTTCTTATAAAACCACACTTCTAAATAATTTTCACAAGGATTAAATATGATTAGAAACTATATCATGTAATATATTTCTATTAAAGTTTTATGTCTTAAAAGAATCATTTTTTAATTAAAAGTGTGTTTAAATTTAAGGATAGATTATTGACGGGATAAAATAGACATTGAGTGGATTTCCATATATTGTATAGTAAGGTATTACTATTTATGTGTTTTCATAATTATTTACAATTCAAAACTAAAAATATCTTAGAAATATATGACACTTCTAACCATGTTATAAATCCTGTAATTATGTGTTGTTTGGGTTATTGGGTGTTATAGTTGGTATCAGAGTAAAGTATTAATTATCATTAGATGTTATGATGATTTAGAATTGGATATTTTATGAGTTTAAGACACCAACATGGGTTAAAAATTATATGGTTTATTTTATGTTTGAAGGAATAAATACCCCTTGGGATGATTTATACGATATTAGGTTAAAATAATTAAGGATATATTGGGAGACATTTATTGGAATACATATATTTAGTGTAGTAAAATTTTAGAGAAATGTTGTTTGTGGAATAATTATTTTATTTATGGGAAATATATTTAATGTTATTAATAAAAAATTGGGTTAATGTGATTTTTAATTTTAAAGTAATTATTTATAACAGGGTAAAAGGGATGTTACATTTTAGGAACAAATGTATTATCATATTGAAAACCATTATATTGAAAAGTGATTGGGCGGTTAAGTGATTAATGATATTTTTGAGAAAATAAACTATATTGGGAACACTTTGTCATTAATACAAAAAGAATTTTTTTTATACTATCCATTTTTTGAGGAGTAAATATTGAGTCTTCGTTTGGAAGAATATCTATATTTTTGTTATAGAATTTGTGTGATTCACATTATTTATGGGAATTGATATTATATTTTTAAGATTATTTTATTAGTTAATAAATATTATTTTTATGTGACTATTTATGTGATTTATGTTATATGGAGATATGTGTTATGTTCAACTTGTAATAATATGTCATCACATATTCCTAAATTGAATTGGGTTTATCTTTGTGAAGGATATTTTCATGAGTTTTAATGTTAGTTACTTGTCAGATCATTAAATATTTTCTTTGGTTATTATTTTTGAGTCTTTAAAGATTAATATTTTATTTCATCATATAAATGTTTATGGATAATTTATATTATCATAACATTTTCTAACGTTTTGTTGTTTTTGATTTATAGATTGAAACAAGAAAAATAACCTTTCTAGATTTTTCGAACTTGGGATCTCTGTGAAGTTAAATCTTTGAACCATTAGTAGAAAACTTATCATTATCATGAGGATTCCCGGAGACTGATGAAATCATGATTATATAATAGGATGAATTCTTGTAAGTAAATATTTCCATAATTTTTCCCCAATAGTAGTGAAATTTATCAAATGTAAGAAAAATGAATATAAATCTACAATGTATTGTGTGGAATGTTTCAACCAAATACCAAGGTATATGTTGAAAAACACTTTTTCTTGTATCATAATTATATAGGTATATGAATAATTTGTTTCTTGGAAATAAAATATAAATTAATGTTCATAATAAAATATATTATATATTTTATTACTATGTTTTGATATATTCAGTTTAGAAATGATGAATTTAAATTATGATGATTATATTTAGGAAATTGGGATAATGTAATTCCCTATGATTTTAATTAATATTTTCTTATGAAATAAATCTGTGTTGGATAGTGGACACCATGTGCACCACTAGTCCAAAATAAATTATATAATATTATTTAAATATGACCATTATGAAACATCCATTGGATTAGAGGGCTTGAATACAAATGACCATATTTCAATATATATATATATATATATAATTTTATTCTTTATAAAATTAATTATAAATCATTCATTCATTATTAATATGTTGGTAATAATGATAAAATCTTTTGAAAGAAAATAAATTTTTTTAGTAATATTATTTCATTTCTAGAATGAAGTAATCTATTTATTGATTAAATTATTTATAATTTATAATTTTTCTAAATTAAATAGTTTTTTAAATATAAAATTTAGTTATTAATCATTAAATTAGTTAGTTTTATTAGTTATTTAATGTGAATAAATTCATTTCATACATAAAAAAATGTAATTTTTTTATATTATATATTTATTTCATTTTGCGTGTGGGTTATATAATTTTTTCACCTTTTAAAATATTATTTCAAAAAATGCATATAATTTTTTAAATGAGTTTTTTATATTTTTCTGAGTTATAAATCATTATATTATTCGGAAAATATTTATTTTTGAGTAAATAGTGAAAAATTAATTGTTTTTTGCAGACTAACATTTCATTTATATAAATAATTTAATTAGAAATACACCTGATACATTGGAGTTTTCTAAACTGACATAAAAATAAATAATTATTCTTAACATAACTAATTCATTAATAATAATAATTTTATGTTATTTTTTAGAAGTTTATTTTTATACTTAAAAACGTATTTTTGTTAAAACTGATTTCTGTGCAATCCTTTGCTTATATTAAAATATATTTATTCAGATTAATATAATTAAATAAATAAAAATGTATTTAATAAATCAATAATTTTTTGATTTTTTAAATATAATGGTACAATTTTTATTCATAATTAATATTAACCATAAAAAACATTAAGATCCCGATTTGGGGTAAATGAAGTTAGTAAAGGTTAAAACTAATGGATAAAGTCACAAAATATACAAAAAAGTTAACATTATTTAGTTAAATTATATGTATTTATCAATACAAATACTAAAATATTAAATATGTAATTTTCTTCCAATTTCATTGATTATGAAATTTTTATTATTTTATGTTATAGAAAATTTAAAAATGGCACTTTGTTTCTTTTAATTTTTGAAATCTATTTCATGGGTATAAAATTAATATATGAATGAATAGGAATTTTTATATTTAATTTTAATAAAATATTTTTATGATATTTAAATTTTGTTTAATTTTGATATATATAATAATTTCATGAAGACTTAAGCAATGCCAACACAGATCATGTACAAGCTATATAAAATTCATTAAAATGATTTTTTTTGACATTAAATGAAATATATTTTGAATGAATTAAGATCAACCAATAATTTATTGTATAATTATAACAAATATATAAATTTTAAGTAGTTTATATCATAATTTCACTCTTATGATGACGCCTTTAATTTCATGCTATGTGAATTTCCCAAAAAATGACGTTAAATGGTATTTTATGATGTAAAATTAATATAAATTGAATATAAAATTATATAAATCATATATTATCGCAATTAGAATGGTAAATTCAAATACATTAATTTATGGCCAATTTAAGTTATAAGAACACAAATCTTATTTTTAAGGTATGAATCTTGATTTGGGGTAGTTTTTTAGGAAATAAGAAGAAATGAGGTTTTTATAAGTACACACCATGTACTTCTGAGTACACACTGTGTACCTGGTTTCAACGTACAACTGTGTACTGGTGGTGTAACTACAAAGTACATGGTCATCTGATGACCTGGAAGACCCTTTAAGATGGGGGGTCAGTTAAGGCTACTACTTGGCATGCACATTGAATGAAGAAACAATGTATTTTTCTTTTTTATTTGATATATAAGAGTGTGGTCACGTCTCATGTCTCAAACCAAGTTATTCTTCCTGTGTTTTGTACAGGAGTGCTCAAGAATGAAGAATAAATATTGAACACCTTTTTATCGATCCGAGCTCCAATTGAGACACTGTCACATGAGTTGAAATCCCACCAGTGATTTCTCGAAACCCTTAAAGACCATCTTCCTGATTCTTCCTCTCTTGTGAGGTATTCAAGGTTAGGAGTTTTTACCATTATCAATATCTACACCGATTTAGGACAATTCAAGGGCTGACATTCAAGTATATTGATCGTAAGACATCAAGATAGGTGTTTTGTTCCTTTATTTGTCCATCTTTTTATTATTTATAAAAAAAGTACCACATACCCACATTTAGGGTATTTCATGATTTGGAATTTAACCCTTTTTATTAGCTTCTGTGGTTTGATTGATTAAGAAAGGGTTGTTTCTTATTCTTAAGGTTATATACCTTGTTTATGGGACTCCCTGTGGGTGTGTTACCTTTTTTTGGTTGTTTATGAACATTTAGCCTAGGAAGCCTGTTATGTTTTCTTTGTTATCAATGCCTAGTTTTGTTAAGATGGAGTTACTGATTATATGATAATCTTATGATATGAACTTTGAAAGTTTGACTAAGGAGGAATTTGAATGTAATAGATTCCTGAGGTAATGTCATTTATGTATGTCTTACCATTATGTTAAGTCATTGGTATTGACTATGAGAGCTGCAAGGCAATCATCGACCCGGGTGTTTAGACCACCAGATCTACCCAGGTGGCCATTTATAATCTCTTGATTCTATGTTGACCAAGGGGTATTAACCTTGAGAGGTGTCCAGATGGTCATTTGAGAATGGTTAGTTCTAAGATATACCAAAGTTTTTAGACTGTGAGATCTTCCTTGAGGGTCATTATTAAATGATTGGTTTTCTATTAGACTAGTGGGTATTGACTATAAGAACATTCCCAAGGCCTCGTGGTTGAATAATTGAATGATTGCGATGAGTTTTCCAAGCCAATGAAGAATCTTGGACTCAATATTACATGAATTCTTAGATGGTCTTTTAAGTCATCTATTTTGTTACATACATAAGGGACACCAATCTTAGTATAGATACCATGGTTTAAATGATTTAATAGATATAATAATAAATGTTAATTAATGTAATTGAAAACTACAGGATTGTTTAATTTTGAGTATTTACTAGTTTATTACATCATTTTTACATTTTAATTACTATATAGATTCATTGACAGTTAGGAAGATATCTTTTGGTGGTTCCTTACAAGGATTCGTCTCACACACAATTTATGTCATTATTGTGGACGCAAAATGATTATATTGTTATAGGTATAGATAATGGAAATATCCCATCTTCATTAGGTACTTGATTCCTATGGGAGCTGGAAAGCATGAGACTAAGCTGAGGCTTGCGATGCTGCTTGAGATTACTTATTTCATTAGTACCTTGGTTTCTATATTGTTTTCCAACATTGTGACTTTTTTTGGCTATTTTCTTAGATATATTTTCCATGCAACATATTTTTATATTGCGTCTTACGTTGGATTTACTTTTAGTCTTCTACTATTTATTTCTATTTGGTATCATTGTTTCCACTATTGTTTACTATTTGTTTCCATTGTGTACACTCTTCCAATGAGGTTACAGTTTCCCAATTATTACACCTTGTCCCGTACTATTTTTTGGAAGCCCCTGGAATTTGGGGAATTGCGTATGAGGTTATTTGACAAACCGGGTTCAGGGCACTTTCAGGGGACACCCAGATCTGGGATGTTACAATGTGGTATAAAAGGTGTTTTACTTTATCCTATGCCTTACTATTTAGAGTTAATATTTTGGGATAAAAAGGAATGAATATTTGGAAATAATATTTTCTTGGGATTAGCTAACATGTGTATAGGTAAAAGCAAAGATACATTAAATATTAACATCTTTCTGGTTTTTTAATTGTTACAGTTGATTAGATTTCATAGTTGGGTGATTCACTTATTTTGTACTGTTATTATTGATATCAATGAGGTATTTTTTCTATTGTAACCTGATCAGATAATGTAATGACATCTCATTCATCATATAGGCACTTTATAGAGATCGCATGTCTTGCATTTCTGTCATGCCATTTAGGATGAATTACTAATTACATGTTTTTTGATAGATACTATGCTAGATATGCATGTTTTTTGTGATAGATTGTGGGATTAAAATACCTACTATTTTGATTGGGTATTGGTATTTGTAATGTATCATTTTTATGTCCATAAAGCTTTGGTCACAAAGGTGGAATGGGCCCTCTTGGATCAGAATTTTGAGGATCATGTTTGAATATTAATTGAATTCTATTAATATGATGTGAATAAAGATTCCAAAATATTATTCACATGGAGTATGGACTCTCACGGATCGAAACATGGAATGAGTTGGGAATATTTTATGAATTTTGGGGTTCCAGGGAAGTTTTATAGGTTTAATTAACAGAAACCAAGACAACAAGACGTGTGATGTTATGAACACATGGCATGTGTTCTTATGTTCTAGAAGAGCTGGATTTCTTAAGAACACACTGTGTATCGTATGTACATACTTTTTAGTTGTTGATCGTGTGACTAATTTTGTGTATAGAGACATGGGGTTGATAAACGCTTGGTAGAACATGATTTTTACTATAAGTACATGTCATAATGTAGTCGACCGTGTATCTGGTCATGTGATTAACAACACAGGTGGATAAAACTTTTAAGTACCCATCTTGTCTAGGGTGAAAACGATGTGTATTGTTACACCAAGATAACTATGTAGTTCGAGCCGTGTAGATATACCCCAAAAGGAGGAAAAAATTTATGTACACTCCGTGTCTTGATTGGAGCAAGCCGTGTGTTTGGGGTGTTACCCAACCAAGTTGGAAGAGGTACATGCCCATGTTAAGGCTTAAAGGAAACATGTCATGTAGTGGTTCTACAAACTGTGTAACCCTCTTTTGTTAAACATGAATTCTCTTAGATATAATATATGATTATTTGTGAATGTTTTTAGGCTGAATTCGATGACTACTATAATAAATATGGAACTGATTACTGAGCACAATATGAGGGAGTTAGGATCTATTGTCCATGGAGGTTTAGTATCTAGGGTTGGTACTCTTTTGACCGACTGTAGGAGGCACCATAGTGAGATTACACACGATGGTTCTTCCATTAGCATGGATATATTTTCAGGTTTCCAGATTGTGTGCTTCTAGTGTAAAAGGAGTGTTCACATGACACCGAAGTGCCCGAGAGACCTCGTTGAGTGCCGATCTTAATGAAAGATGGGTTATATTTAGAATTTTTTTAGGATGTTCTCACCAGAAGAGTGTGAGAGGGGATTTTTTATGAATCTACATCTAGGGGAAGAACCATATGTTTCTCATCAATCTGGGAATTGGGGTTCGTCGGGCTAATGAGGTGGTCGTGGCTATGGTATCTGGATGACAGGTTCTCATTGATAGTAGGTTGGACTAGCTCAGGGTAGCCAGGCAGGGTTGCAAGGCTACAACAAAAGTTATACTTTTTCGATGGAATAGACCCAACAGGAGCAAGATCCCAACAGTTAGAGGTATGATTCTAGTTGCCTTAGTTTTAGATTTTTTTTGATATAGCAGCTTCCCATATTATTATATCTATTGCCATTATGGAGAGCGTTGGGCTCTGCATATTTACTTATAATGATGTTATGATGCTAGAAACTACAGTAGGGATTAAGAAGGCTAGTTTAGGTCAGTTGGGAGAGATCCATCTCGAGGTTGGTGGGTGTCACTACTTATGAGAACTCTATGTATTATATATGATAGTTTTCTATGTTATTATTGGAATGAAATGGTTGGTCTCCTTTCACGATTTTGTTGACTTCCATCACCGTAAGGTGAGTTTCACATCACTAGAGGGTGGATCTTTTCTACACAAGGTTGAATGGTATGTTTAGGAGAGCATAGTTGGACTGGAGCACCATGGGTTTAGAGGAATTATATCCCATGTTTATAGTTTTTATTTAGTAGACTAGGGGACTTAACAGATGGCCTTTACTCAAGTGGTGGTTCATTTTAGAGATGTATTTCTAGAGGAATTTGTTGGATTACCTCTAGAAAGAGAGAGGTAGATTTACATATAGATATTGTTCCTGGAGAGACATAGTTGTCAATTTCTCCATATAGAATATCTAAAACATAGTTACAGGTTCTAAGAATATATATTAGAGGATTTGTAGGAAATGGGTTTCATCTGACCCAATGTTTCTCATTGGGATTATCCTGTTATTTTTGTGAAGAAAGTGGACAATACCCTTTGACCTTGTGTGGATTATTGGAATTTAAACTATTCGACAGTTAAGAACTGATATCCATTTCAGTGTATTGATGATCTCTTTGATAAACTTAGGAGACTAGGTGTTCTCAATGGTTGACTTGAGAACCGGTTACCATCAGTTTCACATTAGAACATCAGATACAACTCTTACAGAACTTTAAATCAGGTATGGTCTATATGAGTATTTGTTTATGCCATTTGGTATCACGAACATTTCAGTAGTTTTCATGGAACTAATGAACCTAGTGTTGCATCATTTCATGGATTACATTGTGGTAGTATTTTTGGATGATATCTTTGTGTAATCTCATACATGAAATAAGCATTCCATCTATCTTGAGATCGTATTGAGTAAACTGAAATAGAATCAGTTATATGATATGCTCTTAAAATACTACATTGGATGGACCCGATTAACTTTTTGGGTCAAGTCATATCAGAGACAAGAGTATCACTAGACCCAGATAAGGTGATAGAAGAAGTTTCCTAGGAGCTGCTGAAGAAAATATTTGAGGTATGAAGTTTCTAAAGGATGGCTGGTTACTACAAGAGATTTATTTAGGAATTTTCAAACTTAGTAGCACCGCTGACAGGCCTAACTATTAATGGTGAGAAGTACCTGTGGATGGATTTTTGCGATAGATACATTTAGAAGATAAAAGGAAGAATAACATTATCACCGATACTAATTTTCCCTTTGATGGGCAAGAGTTACACCATTTACTATGATGGATTTGGTGTCAATATGGGATTAGTTCTTATGCAGGGGGAAGGAGTCATTACGTATGCATCTTTCCAGTTGAGTCCACATGAGAAGAATTACCTGACCCACGATCTCGAGTTGGCTGTTGTTGTGCATGCAATGTGTTGTTGAAGAAATTATATTTTGGGAGATAATATTGTGGTATACACTAAACACAAAAACATCATGTATATCTTTACTCAATGTGATCTTAATTTGAGACAGTGAAGGTGGGTTGAATACATTTAGTATTTTTACTTGAAGATTTCCTACAAGCTTGGGAAAGGAAACACAATGGCTGATGCATTGAGTAGGAGAACTCAAATAAATAAAGTTCAAGAGGCCAACCGTTAGTGGATGCTTATGGCTCTGCTATGTGTGTTGAATTTGGTGGTGCATGATAGACAGTGGAATACTTTTGTTTCTTTTATAGCTACTTCATCCAATCTACTAGATTGAGTGTGAATGAGGAAGCCATTAGATTCTGATGGCCTGGTCCAATGGGAGACTGTATCCGTAGAGGATCCTACTCCTGGGTGGACTATAAGTGAGGAAGAGTTTTTTCGTTTACATGGTCATGTATGGGTGTCAAAGAACATACACGGGGAGCTGTTGAGAGATTTTCATGCCTCCGTATGGGAAGTTCATCATGGTGTCACCAAGATATATCGAGATCTATATCGTCGGTATTGGTATCCAACAATGAAGAGAAATATAGCTGGTTTTGTTATGAGTTGTTCCACAAGTTAGCAGGTGAATGCATAGTATAAGTGACTGGTAGGGCTATTACAACCGTTACCCAGTCCTCAGTTGAAGTGGAATGACGTCACAATAGATTTGCTGATTGTTTTACCAAGTTCTCCTCAAGGGAATGTTGTTATATGGGTTGTTTTTTATAGAATCATGAAGGTTTCACATTTATTGACAATCAAGTATACCATCAGTGTTGATGAGAATCGAAATTTGTACATCAGATAGATTGTACATTATCATGAGTTTCAAAAGACTATCGTTTCAAAGGTAGATTCTCATTTCTTCTTCTGTCTTTAAGGCAATACATAGGGATTTGGGTACACAGGTACTCTTGAGTACAACTTTCCATCCCCAGACAGATGGCCGATCCAAGCGCACAATTAAGGTTTTAGAGGAAATGATTTGAGAATTCATCCTAGATTTCAGGTGGTCTTGGGAGAGACACATACCCCTGGTAGAGTTTTCCTACAATAACAGGTTTTTGGAAACGATTCACATGCACCTTAAGATGATTTGTACGGTAGTTCATGCCAATCACCCCTTTGTTGGATAGAGGAAGGAGAGGCATCTATGATGGGACCTCATATTGTCTAGGAGACCATGGAGGAGTTGGAGTTGATTCAGAAGAGGATGGATACTACACAGTCTCATGAGAAATATTATGCAGATCAATGGAGAAGATCTCGGGAGATGGAGGTTGGATATCAGGCTTTCTTATGTGTCACATCATGGTTGGGACACAAGTGGATTATGAGGTAGGGGAAGCTTTCAAAGAGATACATTGGGCTGTTTGAGGTTTTGAAGAGAGTCATTATAGTTTCCTATCCGTTGAAGTTACCTCATAAGTACTGAGATATGCATGACGTCTTTCATGTTTCTTAGCTACGAAGTAAATTTTCAGACATGTCTCATGTTTCTCATCCCAATGTGGTTGAGTTAGGGGTGGATTAATCCTTCAAGGAGCATCCTATTCAGATTTTGGAATGCAGAGCAAAGGTTCTCTATGTCCGGTATATTCTTTTGTTATGCATGATATGGTAGCACATGCGATTACATGATGAGGCTTAGGAGAAGGAGGTCGGCATACAACTATAATGTCTAGAGTTGTCTGATGTTTCTTCTTCACCACCCATGGAATGGAAATTTAAGGAAAAATTTCTTTAAAGGGGAAAGTTTGTAAGAACCTGGATCTTATTTTAAGGCATGAATCTTGATTTTGAGTTGTTTTTTGGAAAAATGAAGAAATTGGGTTTTTCAAAGTATAATCCATGTATATATATGTACACACTGTGTACATGGTTACTGCATCTAGTGGCGTACTGGCCATGTAATGGACGAGTACATGGTCGTGTGATGACAAGGTAGACCACTTAAGATAGAGGCCGGTTAAGGCTACTACATGGTGTGTACATTTAATAAAAACTCCGTGTACTTTTATTTTTATTTTACATATTGGATTAGGGTCATGTATCATGTCCAAAACCAGATTCTTCTTCCCATGTTTCATACAAGAGCACTCATGAACACAGAATGATGATTGAACCCTCATTTCTCTATCTGAGCTCTAATTGATACACCATAAGGTGCATTGGAATCCCACCAGTGAGTTATAAAAACCCCTATATACCTTCTTCCTCATTCATCTACTCCCATGAGTTAATCAATATTGGGTGTTTTTCACCTTTTTAAATATCTACACCAATCTAGGCCAATTCAAGGGCCGACGTTCAAGTATATCAATCGTGATACATTAGGGTAGGTGGTTTGTGCATTTTTTTGCTAATATTGGAATTATATATGCTAAACGTGCCGTATATCCATGTTTGGTGTATTTTTTGATTGAGAAGTTAACCATTTTTATTATGATCTATGGTTTGATTGATTAATAATTTTTTCCTTATACGTAAGGTTGGATACCTTTTTTATGGGACACCCTGTTGGTACGTTTCTTTTGTTTGATTGTTTATGGACCTTTTTCCTAGGATGCATATTAGTTTTCCTTGATTTAATTGCCTTGTTTTGTTAGAATGGAGTTACTAATTATAAGATATTAATATGATATTCATTGTGAATGTTTGACCAAGGGTAATTTTATTGCTTGATCCACCCAAAGTAAGGTCATTTATGTATGTTTACCATTATGTTAAACCAAGGGTATTTATTGTGAGTGCTTCCAGGTGGTCATTGGCCCAAGGGTTTAGACCACGAGAGCTACCCAAATAGTCATTTATAATTAATTTTTACTATGTTGACCAAGGGGTATTGATTGTTAGAGTTTCCCATATGGTCATTTGAAAAAGATTAGTGCTATGTTAGACCAAAGGGGTTAGACCGTGAGAGATTCCTAGAGGGTAGTTATTAAATGATTGTTTTTATGTTAGACCTAGGGGTTTTGACTCAGATAACATTCTCAATGGGTCATGATTTTATAATTGATAGATTGTGATGAGTCTCCCAAGACAAAGAACAAGGTTGGGATGGGTCTTACTTGAATTCTTAGATGGTCTTTTGATATATCTATTTTATTATGTACACAAGGGATACAAATATTAGGCTAGATCCCATCGTTTAAATTATTCAAATTATTGAATAATAAATGTGAATGATTGTAATTGAAAACTGCATGATTGTTTACATTTGAGTACTTCCTAGTTTATTGTTTCATTTCTTCATATTACTTGCTATATATATTCACTGATAGTTAAGCATAGATCTTTTTGTAGTTTCCTATTATCATTTGTCTCACAACCTATTTGGGATATTATTTTGGATCCAAATAGATTATATGGTTGAAGGTACAGATAAGGGTAACCACCCTTCTTGATCAGGTACATTATTTCTATTGGAGATGGAAATAAAGGGACAATGTTGAGGCTTGCGATGCTGCTGGAGTTTACTTGTATCTTTTGTTCCTTGGTTTCGGTATTACATTCTAGAATTTTGAGTTGTTTATATATTTTCATAGATATATATTCCATGTAACGTATTTATATATCATCTCTTTTGTTGGATTTAATTTCATTTTTCCACTATTTATTTATGATTATATTCATTATTTCCACTATTGTTTACTATTTGATTCTACTGTGTATACTCTGCCAATGATGGCATAGTTTCCCCATTATCAAACATTTTCCCTCATAATTTGTTTGTAGCTTCAGGTGGTTGGGGAAATTCAATTGATGCTATGTGACCAACTGGGTTCAGGGCACCTTCGGGAGGCACCCAGATCCAGGATGTTACATTGTCGCTAATTGAAAATTCTAAATTAACCATTATGAAACTTAAAGAGTGAAAAAATTGTTACACCATTTAATGTTAAATAGGGTTAATGAGGGGTATAAACAAAAATATATTGTTGAAATGAAACATAATATTATAAAGAAATTATATAATGATTATATAGTTTGGAATATCGTATTATATTAGAATATAATGTAGTTTTGGACTCTTATTAATTAGTAAGAGACATATTATAAATTATTATTTCACTTATTTACATGTTTTCTACTAACCTCACTTAAGAAAGGGATCCATATATCCTCTCATTACCAAATGTCATAATCCATTTATTTTTACCAAGATCAGTGAAAATTCCAAAACATATTCCTTATAAACTACCTAGACCATATAATACTCCCCCTAGATCTTCATATGAATGCCTAAGTTGCATGATAAAGGACGGATTCTGAAGAATATGTGTAATTATTAACTGAGTTCTTTTATTTTATTAATTCTGATACCAATATAAAATACATATTAAATATTATTATATAATATAGTAATTAACTAAAATGTTAATTTTTTTTAAGTTGATGAAAAATCCATATTAATATACTTTTCCTTCATTTTTGAAATTAAAACATCCATCATACGTACTTGTAGACTAAAAACTCCATGTGGTTACATTTATTGTTTTACATAACCAACTCAATAGGATGTTTATTATGATGTATTTAGTAAATATATTAGATATTAATTATAATATTATAATTCTTAAATGATGAAATTTTACTATCCTTCTAATTCATCCATCCGTAGGAAAATGATATCTGCGTTCGTGCATACATATGGAGTACCACCTCTATAAAGTGATGTGATTCATTTTCTTCATTTATGAATTTAATTTAAAATTATAAAATTGATTTTAATTTTTTGAAATTATAATTATTTAATTATTTATTCTTTTTAGATAATGGTAACATGAACCCTTTGACCATGGAAATAAGATATTATTCTATTTGAGATTATGAATAGATTTCCCTCAAAAAAACTGACAAAAAATTAGCTATTTTGTGAAATAATAAGCCATGATAACAAATGGAATAAATGGAATGATGATAATGTAATAATTATTAAATAGTATATTAATAATGTACAATATTAATTTTTCTTTATTCAAGTGTTATATTATATGGAAAATGATTTGGGACACATGCTATTAGTATTTCCATTAAAACCATGTTATAATGTTTTACACTAAAAATCATTATAATCCTTCCAAATTTTCATATAAGGTTTCATGAATGTTCTTATTCATGTTACAATGAATTTATATGTTCATTTTCAACTAATTTTTTCTTACTTTACATTGTAATTAAAGATATCTTTGTAAATGTTTTCTATATGGATCAAATTTTACATTTATAGAAGTGTGAAATGAATGTTTCCAATTAACACATATAGCATGAAATGATTATGCTAACATAAAAAATGTTCTATTTTAAAATATTATTTTTTGTAATTAATTTTTTATAAAATGTAATTATCTAAATATTTTTAATATGTTTACTTTAAATGTAATCAAAATTAAAGGAAAATTTTGACATGTTTTCCGAGAAAGGGTCGAATGCTATTTTAAATGTGGTTTCATATATTTCAATATCATCTGATGATTAATATGATTTACTAGGTATATACTATAATGAGACAACATATAATATTTATTTTTATTTCATGTGATCTTATTGTCCATTTTATTAGCTAGGGAAAATATTGACATTTCATATGCCAGTTCTTCAACATGAATGTTTATATAAATTATGATTTTTTAAATTTATTAATTTAATGAATAAATTATAATTTTTATGAGACAAGAGGTTCCGAGTAATATATTTCCCCTTGATGCATTATTTGGTCCCTTGACACAAACTAGTGAGGGTATTTGGTGTATTCCTTACAAATTATTTATGTTTTCTTAGAATATGGGCATAATAATATGGTTATGATGTTTTGGAAAAAGGAATTAGCGTTATGATTATGATGTATATAAGTACACATTGAATTATATTTAAATAACATAGTTTTATAAAAGTTATTATTTATAACATTCCTATGATATATTTCATTTTATTTATTGATGGTTTTATAGAAATATTTTGATATCATAAGATGTATAAATGAATATTTATTTAATTTGTTTTATGATCTCATATGGGAAAATGTATTGACTTCATGTACATTATTTAATGTTTTTTCAAGATACCCTTTTAAATAATAATATTTATTTTATTCTTTATTAGGAAATGTCATATGAAAATTTACTAGAAAAAATATGATTTCAAGATAAATAGATTGTTTTTAAATCATTATTTATTAGGGAAAAAATAACACAAACTTATGGGTTTTCATGAATTTAAAATGATTTAATGGTAATAATTTACTTTATAACCCTTGTTAATATTTTTTTATCATAAAACATTTTCCAAAATAATTACATGACCAATGGATGTGTGTGAACTACATCAAGGAAAATATTTGAACTACATGGATCCATATTTAATGAAATAAACATTTTTTCAATGAAAATTAAAACTAAATTAAAAAAACATACTTATTTTATATAATTTTTAAATTAAGTGAAGGTTTCCACATTAAATTAAATAATTTTGATATGTAATAGTTTATCATAGTTATTAAAAACTCTATACTGAAACACTCCTTGAAATGTATGAATGTTAAACCCTTTTTATAAATAAGGTAATTATTGTCAATTTACATAATCGAAAATACTATCAACAACATAAATATTTCCATTCATTATATTTTTAGTGAACCTAAATAAATTATTAAATGATGGTAATTGTTTCTCTTTTCTTCCTCGTCCTCCCATGTTTCTTCTTATAACTTAAGATTTTTATAAAGAAAGCTCGCTACCTGGGTTTTCCAATTCCAAAAACATTCTACCCATTGTAAATAATTTTGATAGAAACTTCTTTTAATTAATGGTCAGGTTAAAACACTATTACATTGGTGTTGAATAATTTGATATGGATCCCATCCCTAGGATTTTTTTTAAAATTAAAAAATACTATCATTTTTAAATATCCAAAATATTCGAGTAATTTTTTTTAATTTTTCTTATTTAAATCAGAAAATAAAAATTTCTGACAGCATTGAAAATATTATTTATAAAGGATGAATAACATATATATGAATATTAATATTAAATTTCATGTCAAATAATTATTTTTCATCAAAACTATAATGTGTTAAATATATATAAATTTGATTTTTGTTTAGCATGATTCATTTATATATGAGTTTTTTAATATGTAATTTTTTTTATTTTTTAAATTTAATTATC
Source organism: Viscum album (assembly GCA_963277665.1). Lineage (NCBI taxonomy): Eukaryota > Viridiplantae > Streptophyta > Magnoliopsida > Santalales > Viscaceae > Viscum > Viscum album. The sequence goes on along the minus strand of OY728158.1, from coordinate 1,189,214,793 downwards.
CTCAAAATATTAATTTTACTATGAAAAATATAATTTTCAAAGAATTTTTTTTAGATACATAAGAATTATTATATACATAAATATGGGGACATGAAATGTTATAGTGAAAACATCCTATATAAAAAAGTTTCTTTAAAATATTCTTTTTTTTATGTTCTAAATCTACTGATGTTTAAATATATTCCTACATCGATTACCTATTTTTATAAAAACTATAAAATATTATTTTTTTCATTGAAATTTTAATTTATTACTAGTTCATGACACTTCCTTTTGTCACTATATTTTTCCAAAATAATACATAATTTATTTCATGTAGAATAAAATAATTTCTATTTTACATTACAAATATTTAATTTATAATCATATGGGTTATTAATTTATATTTTATCCATGAGAAAACATCATTGTATAATATGATTATTTAGTATGTCATGATATATATATTAAATATAAGAACTATTTTTAATAGAATATAAATATTGTATTATTTTTTGTAATGATTTGTGTTATACTCCTATTATAAGATATGAAACAATTGTTATGAATAGAAAATGGTATGTATTCCTAAGAAAATAATATTAAAAATACTATACATGTAAATATTTATCATTGAAGATGTTTCCAATAAAGAAACACTATAATTTGATATTCATAGAACAAGATAAAAAAACATGAAAATGAAATTTTGATTTAAAATTAGATACGTTGTGTAAAAACATTATTTTAAATTTAATAATTATTAATGCTCTGATAATTGTTTCTATACTTCATCATTGAACGAAATTTTTGATGATATGATCCTCTCTTATTCGATATTCCGATCTTAATTAACTATACATGTTTTTTGGTGTTTAATCTTGTATTCCAATTTATTGTTTAATAGTGTGGGTTATGAATCATGTTAAAAGTAAGCTTTGATTGAGTTAAGAGTCCACTAAAAAAATTATTCTTGAGCTATGCCTCTTTATAGAAAAATGATTTACTATTTTCAAAGTTCCTCAAGGTATACAAATATAGGTTAATATTCAGTTGATCCTCAATGTTGAAAAAAGGTGATGTAATTTGTCTGTAACACTAGGTGTTAAATTTTCAGCATAAGGGTGGTGATTACCCAAACAATTTCACAGATTCGATAGTTATTGGGTTAAATTTTACATCTTTTTTGATATTAGAGTAGAGTTGGTGTAAAATAACACCCCTCCAAAAAACTAAAAAAATATGTTATGAATTATATATTCTTTATATACAAAACATAAATATTTTACTCTAGAAAAATATTCATAAATTCTTCTAATGTTTCATTAATCCCCATCTTGATTTGTTGGATATCACTAATCTAGGTCCTAAAAATTGATACCAGAGATTGAGCATATTTTCTTATTTTTATATTTATATTTTATTACAATTTCCTAGCATAATTATCATACGAAGAAGATATATTTTGGGTATCACGAATAATATAGAATGGTGGATGGGTAACCCAAATACCTCATCACCTTAAGGATATTGACTATGAATATTGTGAATCTTGGATGAAATACTTTAAAAAAATACTATCCTTGATCATAGGATTATCAGGTTAAAATAATAAAATATAACTGAGGTTAGACACTAAGATTTAGTTGGAAATGATTTGGAAATATATGCATTGACTTAAAATTTGTTTAATATATTATGTTATTCTATCAGTAGAAATATTTAAATTCATATTCAACCTATAAATCTATATATGTCATTATATAAACATTGGAAATTTCAAATATTAAATCATGTAAGATTATACAGGCTAGGTTTGGTATATTAAAGGATAAGTATAATTTTTTTTAAATTGGTTAATATGAAAATAAAAATAAGTTTTTTCATTGATTTATTATCACTAGAAATGGTTTGTGTTATTTAGGAGAAACCATATATAATATAGATTTAGTTGAAATTCTTCTTAGGGAACTTCTTATGATGTTTCTTTCTAGGGTGGTTTTTATTGATGATAGTATTAATTAAAACTAATAGAAACTTGATGATATTATATAGTCCATTTTACAATATGATTAAGAAATTAAAGATATTAATAAATACTAAAAAATTATTGGAATTGATTTTAGGTAAAATGATTCCACTTACTATTAAAATTTTAAATTGAATAGTTATGAGAAGAATGAAGATGGTCATGAAGAAAAGGAATGATATCAAAATAACGAAAACTTTTCAAGTAGGTCTTGAAAGGTTAACCTAAGAGCAATTTACAAGGAAAATAGGAATTGTATGAGTGATGATGAAAATGATACTAGTCATGAATATTTGAAAAATGGTATATTAAACAATATTTCCAAAGGATGATTAATGGTAGAAATAAGGGAATAATGTACAATAATGGGTAGAATTCAATATATGATGGAAGAAAATATAAATTGGATACTGAATCATGTATTCAATTTTGTTCTGAAAAGTAATTAGAAAATAATTTTCATATGGGTTTTCTTAACTCGGTAAGCAAATATAATTTCTTTTATTCATTAAAATCGTATTCTAATCCAAATTTTTTATTAAAACATGATTAATGTTATAGAAATATTTATTAAATAGGAATGATAGAAAATTTATTTAAACATCAAATAAAAACATATATTTATGTTCTCAATAAAAATGAATGTCATTAAATATTTGTTATTTGTTATATTAAATAAAATTATTCTTAAAATAAGTTTTCTTTTGGAATGGATTGTGATTATTTAAATTATGATCCCAATAAAAAAATTCATATAATTTAATTGATTATAATCTTACCATAGAATATTTTAGAAAAAAATATTTCATTTAAATGTGCAATATGGATAATTTATGAGATTTTAATGTTGTTGATGACAATATATAACCAAAATTAGAAAATTAAAAATAGAAATAAAATTTATATACTTTTTTTTGAGGTATGTAAAACATTCATAGTATAATTATTTTGAACTAAATTTATTAAAATAGAAATTATATTTTATATGATAATATTTTTTCCAAAAGTTACAATTTTCCTTGTCAATAGATTCTTGTGAAATTCATTAGTTTTTCTAGTTTTAAATATAAACGGACATGTTATTATCAAAATGAGTGTTCCTTGATATTTTGATAATGTCTTGGACTTAAAAAAATATATTTTTTCAACATAATTATCTTATATATTACATATAAACAAGTGATTTAAGTTTGTGTGGGTTCTATAGAATCATATTATAATATAATGAAACCCATGTTTCCATGAGTACCACAATTTTATTAAATTTGTAATTTTAAGATTTTTTTTCGTGAATGTTTAAAAAACTAAAAATTTAATTGGTTATTGGTTTCTCAATAATCATGAGTGGTTATGATTCATATTTTCTATCATTCAATTAAATTGATGGAGGGTACATAACCAACAGTGATAATTTTAGTGTAATAATGAAGGGTTTTTTTTTGGGATGAGATTAAAAATTATTTTATTATTTTTAATATAATATATGTTGATTGTTTAAACATTATTTTATATTTATTTCAATTTTTTTGATGATGGAATTCATGAAAAATTTAAAATGGATTTTTTTAAAGGAAAGATATATCTTATCTTATTAAAAAATGACATTTGTACAATTAGTCTTATGGAATTAAGTGTTAGAAATATTAAATAAATATATTTTAATCATTATAATTACATTTTATACCATATAGGGCATAAATATGTAAATTTTGTGTGGTTAAAAATGATTTCAAATCATAATTTTGTTCTGAAATACCTTAGTTAAATATGGGAAACAAATTTTTACATATTAAATTCATGACATTTAGACAACAAATAAGCTCATTAAAAATATGTTAAAGATTTAATAAAACAAGGCCTCTTGATCCCATTCATTTATATCTTTTTGGACCAATAAAACCTACTATATTTAGTTAAAAAATATATAGTTTTATCATTTTTAGTGACATTATTAATTTATAATAATTTATTTTTATGCAATTAAATACAAATATTTCTAAAGTTGATTCTTATTTTAAATTAGTTAAAAAATTAAAATTATGAAATTAATTAAATAAATATGAAGTGATTAGGGTAGTAAATTCAAGATTTATAAATATATTTGATTTTTTTTAAAATAGTTTTTTTTCTAAATTGTTTGTCCCTAATCTCTTAGAAATGTGTACTTATGAAAGAAATAATATAGTACTCAATGAAATGAGTTTAACCTTATTGAATGAATTATATCTTTATAAATATTTCAAGAAATATACTATAAATAAAAATTATCAATTTTAATGGTGTTCTTCATAGACCTTAACTTATGAAAAATCGATATGATATTTAGATGTGAAGAAAAGAAAAAATATGATATTTTAGTGTGTTTGAGTGTAGGGTATTTATATTAAATTCCGAGGATTTATTATATATGTGTAAATAAATAATAATGATTGTATTTTATTTTTTATATTAAAATAATTCTATAGACAATAGATTATATAATAGATTAAAAATTGTTGTTAAGTAATATATTGATGTTATGTATGATGAAAACCCATTGTATATTATTTATAATGGTTTTGGTCTATATACGAATGAATTTAGAGATTTATATTTACATGATTAAAAAGATCAAAATACAGTATCACACAATGATGGAGAGTAAAATCTATATTAATACAAAAATATTTTTAAAATGTCATAGGGATACCATATAAAACATCATTTAGATAAATTAACTAGATATATTGAGTCAACTGTTCATATAAGGAGAAAATCAATGAATATTTCTTCTTATCAAGAACTTATTATTGATTTTCTACTAATGGATCTTTAATTGGAAGTAAATGATTCAAATTAGATATTTTCTATGAAAATTTAACTAAATAAATTTATAGAAATTAATTTATGGAATGCATTTACTCTTCCCAATCATTCTCATTTCACAAGATTAAAATTAAATTTTATGAATAATCTTGTTGAATCATGAAGTATTACTAATAAAAAACCAATATTAGATTCTCAAAGATTTTCTTAAGATGAAGTGATTGATTTTGAAGATTATATTTCACATATTATTATGTATGAATAAATTACAATAATATTATATTATACTGTATTTTATAATTTTATATTATTTCAAAAGTATTCAAATAGTTCTTTTGAAAATTATCATATTTCTAAAAATGTATCTCTTAAAAAATTCTTATGTTGAAGAATAAATAAAATAATAGTTTTTTGAAAATCTATATGGTTTTATTTAGAAAGAGATGTTATTCAATATCTTTACATGAGATGTTATAAGATTTCCATTTTAAAACCCATATTGAGAAATTATTATTTTAATCATACATTATTCATAATTAATGGTTATAATTTTATTTTTACTATTAGAATATGTGTTTAGGTAAATATATTTATATCATCGTATGAATAAAATAATTTTTTTTTGAAATCCTGACTTTTGAATTAGATATGAGTATGATGGGATAAATGAGTTTCATTATTTGTCTTCAAATTTATCAAATTTATAACCATATATTTATTAATAAATAAAATTATCAGAATGATTCAGTTTAATGATTTGGATTGGATTCATGTTAAAGAAGTGATACTTCTAGGTTTATCACTTATAAATTTCACTTATATAAATCTATAAAATCTACTGATATTATAAACTATTGAGGTATGATAGATAGTTTATTATATTTAATTAATTAATGGATATTATTGTTTTTTGTATGCTTATGGAATTGATTTGAATGTGAAAATAAAGATAATAATTTAATCATTTCTAAAATAGTTATTTGATATTTTAATATAATATTAAATATTTATGGGTTATATCTTGATAAAACATCATTTCATTTGATCATCCATTCAAATTATTATTATAGTTTTTGGAAGACAGAAAGATAAATCACATCGTGTATGTGTATTTTTCTTATAAAATATTTAGTTTCTTGGTGTTTGATGAAAAAAAATTTTGTTTCTATTTTTATGGATAGAAGTTAATAATATGTTGATGCATCTTGTTGTTCACCATCCTTATGGATTATACATGTCCTATTTTATTTAAATTTAAATTTGATAGACATTTATTCTAATAAAACCTTTTCTGGTATTATCATCGGAATCCCTTTTCAATACTATATATCAATGATATTATTTTTAGAAATAATTTTGTTAGTAATAATGTTCCAAAAGGAAATATTCATCTTGGATCCATTTATTCTGAAAATCAAATACATTGCGTATATCATTATGTTCTTGACCTATATATTTTTTATACGAAAAATCTTTAAATTTGTGTGATGGAACAATAAATGTATAGAATATCATTTGGCGGTGTTATATTTTGTTTATGAAGATTTTTTCTGAAATTTACTTATTTATATATATTTTTTATTATTATAGTTGTAGTTTTTTGAAAAATTTTACTTATTTTTTGAATATATGAAATTTTTTAATGGATACTTGAATATTTTTATGTAAAACATATAAATATTTTAGGACATTAAGAACTAATTTATGAATAGTTTTTCACTTTTTTAATCAACTAGTTTTCATAATCATTTCAGAATAGTTTTATAAATAATAAGATTTTATTTGAAAATTTCTTTAAAAAAATGTGACTAAAATTAATGTTCAGATTTCTTAAATATGTGTGTTTTAAAAATATTCAAAATTTAGTTTATTTTCCACAATTTATCACACAATTTTAGGGGAGTTTATAACAATTTTATTTCAATCATAAAAAAATCTTTTTAAAAATTTTCAAAAGGGGGAGATTGTTTCTGATATAATTTTCATAATTTTTCAATTACTAAAATGGGATATTTTTAAGTTTCTCTATGATTCATATTTTGATTTGGATAATTTAAAACCATTACAATTTTTTATTATAATAAACATATGAGTAATAGAGTTTTATTTTTTTTTAATTTGGATTTAGATATTCAAAATACCTCAAAGCATTGAGAATGTTATGGTAACTCTTTGATATTTTAAATGATGAAAATTACTGTCAATAGTGTAAATGATTGTCAACACTAACTTATCTAATGTTACACTCAACCCTATATTTTTATGTTTGATGGCAAATTCAGCACGCAACACCGAACTTAAATGGACCAGAATATAGATTAATGTTATTACATACATTTAGGAATGATGAGAATGAAAAGGATTAGATAAAATATAAAAAAATGATTTAAATATTTATTTATTCACATATTTGTTAAATAATTAATTATAAATTAAATCAAAACCATTTTGAAAATAAAATAAGTATTTTTTTGAAAAACTTTTTAAATGTGTATTATAGTGTTTCACACCACTATAATAAAATGATCACCCTTATTGGATTATAATAATATAATCTATATGTTATATTTTAAATCTAATGTTGAAAATTCATCCTATGAGTTTTCTATACAAGTTTTAAAAATAAATCAAATTATACATTTAAAAACGTATTTTTTTAAAAACATTTTTCCGCCATTTTAGTGAAATATTATGTAAAGAAAATGAATTTTTTTATAATTTTAGTTTGATGAAAAAAAATTAATTTATGAATTATTTATTTTAAAATTATATTAAAGATAATTTTTGTTATTTTTTAGGAATGTTTCAATTTTGGATTAATAGTGAAATATTATGAAAGTTATTTGAAAAATATATTTTCACCTAATTAACATAAGTTGATAATTTTTACAATTATTTGTATTTAAAGTCAAAATATTTCATTTATACAACTATTAGTCTAATATATTTCTTGTAATAATTTTCATATTGAATGGTGATATAAAAACATTTTGATCGTTTGAAATTGTTCAATTTAAAACCCGTTTTTTATCGAATCTACAACTGTAATTTTAAAGTAAATTATTCCATGTATGTGAATTGAATTTAGAAAAATGGAAAATATATTTGATATTATACTATTTCTTATTATCTAATAATTTGAAATTAATTTTTTTCCAAAGTTATTAGTGGAAACAATTATAAATAATCATACAGATTAATGTAAAAATAAGTTTACATAATGGTTAAACAAAGAATATACAGTTTAAAAATCACACAACACAAGAAAAAAACTGATTTTATGGAAACCATTTGACCCTAATAATATTTCAATATAAATATATGAGTTATTTGGAAAATGTTCCATAGATGAGATCAATATATTAAATTAAAAAAATTAAAAGACACAAAAATGTACCAATATTTATTTTGAAATATATAATGGTCTAGGGGTATGTAAAAACTACATAGTTTTGGTTATAAATATCATTTATATTGATAATTGAATTATTATTATTTAAATATTTTATTTAATTTTTTGATATGATATAATTACATTATATTCTTATGAAATGCCAACTCATGGGTTATTAAGTTAATATTTAAATCAAATAAATTATACTACAAATACTAAATTTGAGGTAAATAGAATAAATTTTTGAGTAAATTTTTTTAAATGAATATATCAAGAAAAACAGATTTAAAATTAATATATTTGAAATAATAATTTTCTTGATAATATTTTATTTCATATTAAATAAATAATGTCTGAATTGACATTATTGTTAATATATATTAAGTGATATTTTATTAAATGATTAAATTTATTAAAATAATTCTTATATAAAGTAATTTTAAAATATTACTAATTATTAAATATGTTCAATTCATATACCAATTTTTTTATAACATTTATATTAAACCATATGTAGAAAAAAATTGTCGGCATAATATGGGTTAAAGCCTTGTTTTTTGTGCATGAAATGTGATTCTTATAGAAATTAATTTCAATCATACCTAATATTTATATTTTATAATTGGTATTTAATATTTAAAATTAGTGGTAATTTTTTTTTAATAATTCTCACTTTATTTTATTCTTAATTTAAGAATTACATAGGTTATACAATTAGTTACCTTAATGAAAACAGAATATAAAAAAGATAATGAATCATAGGAGTAAGAGAAATAATTATGTAAAAATTATACTTATTTTAGTTTTTCTCATTTTCTAGACCAAATAAACAATCCCATAAATTATTAATAAATTTTATAAGCATATGAGGTAAGGGAGACCTCCCAATTGTAAATAAATTTGAGTATTTACAAGAATGGAACTCCTACACTACAATACAATGCCACTCAATTGCTCCAATTTGTCACACATATGAAGCTTTTTCCAACATCAATACCCCAAATAAATAACCAAAAAATACCTTACCTTATTATATAAAAAGTTTAATTCATATAAAGAAAGCAATCATGGTTATAGTGGCAATCTAAAGAGGATACCTGAGAATGATGTAATTTTATTCTAAAAGACTCTCAATTTTGTTTCCATCTCCACCTCTATGAATTATTCATATACCATTGTTATATAATATTTTCAGAACACTATATTTTATGATATTTTTTTATGTTATGTTAATGACCTATAACGCAACTCACTTCCATTAGAGGGTTTTCAAAATTACCATTCCTATGAATGCCATAGTACTACCTAATGAAATGATGTCATTTGTTTTTCCATTACCACCTATAATTAATGTGAATAATGATGGAAATAAAATATTAATTTAATATATATTATATTTATGAAGAAATAATACCTACAGAGTCATTATATCATAAAAAATATTATTATATTCCCTATCATAAGGGATGAAATAACTGTTCTTGTGTGTATGGTGGTCAAATGCCTTGAGAAGCGATGTGAATTGGTTTTCACTAACATGATTCATTGAAGGTAATAAGATCAAATATATTTAATATATATGATATAGACTAAATAATTATGACATTAATGAAATAAATATATGTCATTAAATACAATATCTCATTTTCATCTTAGCATTTCACACAATTAAATGGTCATAATGTCATTCAGGTACGTGTGGATTACCGCCTCCTCAAAGGGATGTTACTGTTTTTACATAACATGAAGGATATACATAAGAATATATATATATTAATATAATGGTACTTATGATATAATGATCATTATATAATGTTAAAATATTACTTACCATCCTTTAATAATGATCATGGAAAATGTAAATGTTACTCAAGCCTACATACGACCACCATCTCCATAATCGCAACATTGGTTCATTTTTCCTAAAAAAAATTTATGATTGGTATTAAAAGTAATATTAATAAATAAATATCATAATTATTTCCTTATTTTTATTATAAATATATTTCAATAATTTATTTTATCCATAGTAATCCTATCAATTTAGTTATTGACACTTAATCGAGAATTGGTCCAAGCATATGACCTAAATTTTAATCATTATGTTGGTAAACATAACAATTTTATAATTGAAATAAAATTAAAAACAAAATTGGACTTGGTTCATGGGAATGTAAGTAATTAACATAATTTTATTATTCATTAATATAATAAACAATCCTGATGAATCAGACTCAAGGTAGGGGGTTTTGTTGTCTCTTTGTTATTTCTGTCAGATACCAGCCATATCCACCACTTACTTTTGATGTGTGGTGTATATAATTAAAATTTATGTATTATATAAAACATATATATAACTTTATCAGTATTTACAAATCAATTTTAGGATCTCTATTTCATGGGGTTTATCGTCTTACTATTACTAATGCAGTAAGGGATTCTTGCATGAATTTTCATTCTTTGAGGTGTTTTTTTGTTATTCCGCTATCATATTTAATGAGGTGTTTGTAATGCCCCATTTATATGATATATCATTAATATACTTATGATAATTATATTTTTTGTTGCAATTAATGATATTATTTCATGGGTATAATGATTCAATGTTACTAATGTGCTAAGAGATACATGTTACAATCTCATTATTCATTAGGATTCTTTGTGATTAAATATACAATATTTATGTCTTATTATCTACCGTTAAATAATTAAAAAAATTTATTCTCTTCTATTTATGTCTTTATAATACATCTTCTCTATTTATTTTCCAATTTTATACACTGAAGAGTTGAAAAAATGTTTTTTTAAATTTATCTGTTTCATTCAAAAAGTCCATCTCTTCCAAAACCATGTATTCTAAAAACATATTAAAAGTTGTTTTAATTATATTTTATAAAATTTTAAAGGATATTTACCTTAATTAATTTGTTAAATTTTATTTTAAATCTTCCATTATAAGTTTATAGGGTTATTTTCAATGAAAACAATTTTCAAATTATTTTATGTTTTAAAATTTTATATTCAAACTAAAAAGTGTATTCTCTTAAAAATGACATTATTGATCATTCAATAGTATTTCCCTACAAAAGAAAAAGAAAAATTATTGTTAATTATTCTATAATGTAGATATTTTGAAATTATACAATCCTCATTCGTTCTCTGGATAAATTAATATTTTTTGAGTGTGATAATTATGGAAACCGTTTCTTTTCCAAGGGTTAATAATATTTCAAAGATGTTATCATAGAACCCATTTTTTCCTTAGGGTAATCATGTTTTAGTTATATTTTTATGGAACCCATTTCATTTCAACATGTCAATGATTATGAAATATATTTTCCTGAAATATATTTTGTTTCTACATGTTAATCATGTCTCAATGAGATTTCTATGGAGCCTATTTCATTTCCACGATTTAATCATGTTTTGAGGAGTTTTTTATTGAAACTATTTCATTTCCATGGGAAAGTTCATTTTCAAATATATTTTTATGGAACACATTTATTTTTCCTAGGATGATCATGTATCACTGATGTTTTGATAGAACATGTTTGTTTCCACCAATCTATCTTGATTCAAGGATATTTTTATAGTACATATTTATTTTTCATTGGTTTAACTAATTCTAAAAAAAATAAAAGAAGCTTTAATTAGTTATGATGTAAAAATTCCATATGTTCTTTTACCATGTCATGGATATTAGACTTAATAAATAATTGGTTTTCATAGATCATGACAGGTGAGCTTGTTATAACTTATATTATTGGTGAGTTCGTATTCTGTTTCAATGCATTTTTTAAGGAATATAATATTTGGATAATAATATTAGTCATTTGAAACATGATTATTCCAATTTTTTAGGGGTTTTAGGGATTTCAAAGGGTTATTTAAGAGATCTATGAGTTTATGCTCCAAGATACCAATATTTTTTATGTATGATTTGTCACGAACATGACTAGGATGTAATTGAACCCGACACCTGACTCAGTCTGCATCAAGGCCCGACTGGTGTTCCTGATCCCCATAGGCTGGAAAATAGTTTCGAGGATCAAATCATACAAGTGGAAATGATTTCAGCCCAAATGAAATATCTAGGAGAAGAAAAATAAATAGAACAAAATGAATATCAAATATTAAATTACATAATATATTTATTACAAAAGCTGAACAAAATAGAAATTAAAACTAAATCAAAACTGAACTGCACTGACCAGATCTCTAAGTGACCTCTTGGTCACCTACAAAAACAAGAACAAACATCCTCGAGAGCTAGTTCGAACCCGAAAACGTGATCCGGAAGATAAATTACAAAAAATATCTGGTATAATGACACCGAGAGGTACAAGTAGGGAGTCAGCCAAAAAGATCAGTAGGAAACCTCCAAATTATCCATGTGTTTTCCTTTCATAAAGAACTCTATTAACAATAGATTGATATACAATTAAAAAAATATTTTTTTCCACACTATTCATTTTTTTTAAAAAATATTCAAAATTATTATCCCACTTGATTTAAAATAATAAATAAAGGGGGGGGGGGAATAAAATAGAAAGTGATCATTTTTCAAATATTAAAAGGGAAAGAGTTCTTGTTCATTTAAAACATCTACCCTGAAATACTTTTCATCAAAAGAATATGTATAATTTTCCATATAAATACTAAAACAAAGTACAAAGAATATGATTCTACACAATTAGGGAAATAGAATTAATAATACTCATATATAAGGAACATTGGAAATACTAGGAACATAGAAAAGAACCAGAAAAAACTATCACATGAGACCTCATCTCAAGTAGAAAGACACACTTGATAAAATTAGAACACCCAAAATTCAGGCCACCCTAACTCAGGAAAATTTAAGGATCTCAATCCCATTTAAATAAGCCCAATATATCCACAAAATATGGGTAACTAGACAGTACGTCAACTACTAGTGCAACAAAAGTTATCAGAATTCATCTTTTCTAAGATAGGTTCCCATGATATGTTCACCAAGTGGTGTACCACAAAAAAAGATAGGCCACATACATGCTAAAAATATACATAAAATAAAATGGAAACACCCCTGCCACCTCAAGGGTAGTCCCCTTCCTTAACACAATAATGACACATAGGAGGTCACATACCGAGGACACTCCCGTATCATGGCCAACTAACAAGGAATGTGACCTAACCTAAGAAGATTTTTCCAAATATCCATTCAAAAATTCCAAATGGGCCTCTAGATTCATTATCATTCAAGCATCTACCAAAAACACATGGAAACTATTTACAAAACAACATCAATCATCATTTTTATATTACCATTTCCAAACAAGCATTAAAACCAACCATCACCCACACACAACACAAATTATAAATGATCCTGACCATTTCTAACCACTCACCTATGTATTATTCAGGGCCAATTAAGCCAAACCTTAAAGAAAACATTTGATGGCATTTTCAAAACACTAGAGATATCAATTTCCCAATATCAAAAAACTTAGAACCGTTTTAATGAAAATAAGAGAAATGGGATTAGAGGTGCTCTGGATAGAGAATAGCTCTACTGTACCATCTTCATTTGATTTCACATCCAATGGAACAATCTAATATTAATGAAAACACATAAAACCCATTTTTATAAAACCACAATTTTCTTTCAACCGAAATCTTTCCATTTCAATCATTTATAAAATAAAATACATGTTCAAAAACCAAAAGTGAACCTTTAAAAACAAGTTTTAAACAAATATGAAATCAATCACCATGTTTCACATATAATATACAAAATATGATCCAAATATATTGTACAGAAAATTTTAAATGGGGAAAACCCCACTCAACCATCAAATTTTACCCTAAAATATCAATAGAAATGCATTGGAAGTGATGAACATGGAAATACCTACCTCAACCATGTGTGGATGAAACGAAACTCAAAAATATGGAAGATTAGGAACTTGAGGATGATCCAAATACCCAAGATAAAAAAACGAGCCAAACTCAAAACATTTCTATTAGGGTTCAGATAATAAGGAAACCCCCAATAAAAACCCTATTCACTAAGAGGGAAATATAAATATGTTAGAAAATGGGAAAAATCCAAGAAATATAACCATAGAACATTCAATGGACATCAAGGAAGGAAAGAGATCAAGGGAGAGGGGTTTGGGAAGATCCCATGGGGTTCCTAGGCCGTACGAGGGAGTAGGTGTTCAGGTTTTGGATTGAAATTAGAGAGAGGTATTTTAGGGATTATATTTTTAATTACCTGACATGACTACATAGTTTTCCAAACCATGTGAAACCCTCTGTTCATAGAAGGACTGAGACATGATTACATGGGATCTACTGCACAACAGTGTGCTAGCTATTTGGCAGGTTCTATCTGAACTTGGACCTGCCACATTACTAGTCCAGACAACTTCTACTAACCATACATTACATGTGTACCTCTTGGAAACTGAAAAAAAACTTTTAATAACTTGAAAATTTAAATCGTGCCTAAACTTGAAAAACAATCTAATTGATCCAAGACCAAGATAATAAGAAATTAAACAATAATGTGAGGTTAGGGTGTAGAAATTATCCCCACCATAGGCAATGTCATCCCCTAAAAATTCACCAAGACATAAGATAACCAAATCATGAGACAATTCCCAATTAAAACCAAAGTAAACCAATAAATTTTTGGTGACCATTTCCATCACAAGTCACACCCGACCAATTAAGAAGAATCAGAAGACCCATTTTTAGGGGAAAAAAATAGGTTTCTCCCAAATATATGAACACCTCTACATGGAAACATCTAATGCAAACCCAATACCTTGGGGATGGAACAACACAGTAACTACCAACCCTATATTACCTAACACTGACTTCATGAACCTCTCCATGAATATAAGAAACATCAGCCCAACTTAATCAAAAATACTGAATAAAAAAAGACCTTGTAACCAATGGTCGAGATATAATCTCAACATCTCCAATAGAAACCGAAAAAACCATTACCGCAACTGAAAACTGGGTAATTCCAAACTGAACT
Organism: Viscum album; assembly: GCA_963277665.1. NCBI lineage: Eukaryota > Viridiplantae > Streptophyta > Magnoliopsida > Santalales > Viscaceae > Viscum > Viscum album. The sequence goes on along the minus strand of OY728158.1, from coordinate 1,189,199,553 downwards.
CAATGAAATTTCATAACACTAGAGCAACAAATCCACTACTTCTAGAAAAGAAACTTGGAATCCTAGTATGAGACAACCCAACAAACTGGGACACTAGTATGTAGAAATTCTGTAGAGGAATAATCAACCCACTGTAGAAAGGTGAACTAAAACACTACCAAAATTCTGAATTATTCACACTGTATGAAATTCTAAACACTAGGGAAATATGAAAATGATCATCCAACCTGAAATACCTCCCAAAAATTCCCACAAAACTCAACCATTTTCATTAACAAATGAGCATTGAAAAAACTGAAACCAACCCACCCAAGAGCCAAAAAAACCTTAAAAAGGATAGAAACTATAATAGCCACACTCAAAGAATCAAAACAGATTAGATCAAAACAAAATAATTCCATCATAGACATACAATGAAGTGATCAACCTACCCCTATTGAGAAATGATAACAAGGTAAATTTAGAAGTTTCCCTCCCAACATGGAATACATGAACTGGTTTGAGGTTCCACACACCCTTGGAAACTACTGACTATGTGAGAGCTTCACCTTAAGATCTATGGTTGGGGATATGATGGATGATGCATCTCTTGCCTCGCAGTCAGGGACTTAAATCCCTTGATAAGAACTCTTTCATTGATCGATACTTCCTATATAATTTCTAGCAGTGACCCAAAGGAACACAATAATGAAAAGAATTTGGAGGGATGTGATAGGACGACTTGGAGTTATTGAACCATCCATACCGATTTCATGCAAGAAATTTGTATGAAAAAAAGATGCTCGATCCAATAAAGATAGATTTATAGAGACATGTTCCTCTAGCATGAAATCCTCACCAAATGGGGAACCTTCATGAAAGATGACCACCAACAACAACAACCCAAGAATAGAATCTACTAGAAATTACCATCCACCATCCTCTCAAAATAGTTTCCACTGGGAAAGATAACCTTTACCATAATATATCGGTGAGAACCCCCAAACGAAAAGAGGAACCACCTATATAAAGTGGTCTATGTAAACTCTTTCTGACGGTTGGTCCTATCCAATATCCCACAGAAATGTCTCAATCTTTAACTTCACCTTCTCATGAATGAACCATTGGATGAAGGTGTGCTTATACATTTCCCACATCAACCCAAATTCCAAGGATTATTGTACATTTAACCTACACAGGTCCAAAGATGGACCCTATAAAACCCCTATATGACACAATATTTATGAATCTCTGGAGTTCCCAACATCTCAAAAATGTATTAGGTTCCCTTCAAATTACTTCAATACCTCTAAGAGAACTATATCACCTAAAAGAACAAGAAACACCTTAAAGGAACAAGAATCAGGCCATGAATCATTGGTATCTTTGGGGACCTTTTTGTGAAGCGTTTCTTGAGAAACATGAAGAACACAAAAACAAAACTACTATTGAGCCAAAATTGAATAAAAATAAACACCATGAGAAAAGAAATCTATATCGGAAGCAAAAAAAATATAAAATACCAATATAATCCTTTTTAAAATCATCATTTATATTTATATTTCAAAACATCAATTTCCCAAAGCTATATGCAAATAAAAAATCCACCTTTTAACAAGACATAATCCACCCCTTATGATTTTTTTTTCAAAAGCTTTATATTCCCAAAACTCACCCATGGTTTCTTATAAACTGTCACATGAGTGTCCATCCATTTCCATCCACATCATCCCTGATCTAGTACCCCAAAAAACATTTTGTGCATTTCTACACACATGAAATCTTCCATAAAGAATACATAGGACCACATGCTTCATTTCCACATCAAAACCAAATCATTTACCAAATTTCCATCCTAGAATGATTCTAATTTTAAAACTCAGTTTACCAATTTAAAAACATTTTATAGGAAGAATTTTCATTTCGAGGTCCAATTTCATTTACAAATGAACGATTACACCAGCCAAAACCAAACATGGCTATACATAAAAAGAACTAGCAAAATAAAGAACTAGTAGTTATTCTTTACCCAACGACATGGTACTAAGACTTTCCCAAAGTATGTATCAAAAACATGGATGGATAAATATAGTGTACAGAGACACCCCATGGGTCACTACTCCATATGAGGTTATGATGTGACACCGGATCGCCTCCATTGTCATTATACAATACAAAACAAATGCAGAAGACTCAAAACCCAGACTAACCCTAGAAACTCGAGGTTCAAAATGAAAATGGGTTACTAACAACCTTCCCACATCTACCTCCAAAGTCCTAATAGTCTTAATAACCAACTAATATATTCCCTAGATAATAAGAACCTCCTCTGATACCATTTTATCACGAACCAGCCCGGGATTTCATCCGACCCGACACTCGACCCCATTTGTGGAAAGGCCCAAAAGGCATTACCAATCCCCATGGGATGGAAAATAGTACTCGGAATCAAAAAATACAAGAGGGAATGATTTTAGCCCAAAATAAATAACCAAGACCAAATAAATAAACAGAGGAATCAAAATCTCATACATTAAATTACATGACATATTTAGTTACAATATATTAACAAAACCGAAATAAAAAAGAATTAAAACTGAATTGCATTAACCAGATCTCTATGTGTCCTATCGTTCACCTCCATCCATAAGAAAAAATATCTCCAAGAGCCATGTATAACTTGGAAACCTGAAAAAGTAGATAACCTGAAAAATATATTAGGTCTACTGACACCGAGTGGTACAAGTAGTGTGTGACCCAAACAAGATCAGTAGGAAAACCCCAATGAATCCACATGTTTTCTTTCCCAAATCACACCATTAACACTAGTTTTAAATAAATTTACAAAAATATATTTTTACGGGCTTTTCATTTTAAAAAAACAATTACGATCAACTAACCTTGGGATTTAATACAAGGTACAAGGAGGGAAGGGATATGGGAACAAAATAGAAAGTGATCATTTTTCATAAAAGTGAAAAAAGGGAAGAGTTACTACTCATTTAAAACATGTACCTTGAAATCATTTTCAACCAAAAACACATTTATAAAATTTTTATTTTATTACCAAAACCCAAGTATAAATACTGTGATTCTACCCAATGAGTGCAATGGAACTAATAGTACTTGTAACAGATGAAAACAAGAACACCTAGGAACCCAGAGGAGAACCAGAACATATTATCACATTAGACTATATCCCCTGTAGTAATCCATACAAGATACAATAAAAACACTAAAACTTCTAACCATGCTAACTTACGATAGACCAAGGGGCCCAATCCCAAAGCAATAATCCTAATGATATCCATATACTATGGGTCACTTTACAATATTTTAACTAACAGTGCCCCAAACACAATCAGAATTCATATTTTCTATGTTAGGTTCTTATTGTATTTTCCAAAAGTGGTGTTTCTAATAATAAAAGCCAAAATCTATATATGTTACTCAAATATATATCACATAAACTGGAACCCCCAACGACCTCAAGGTTAGTTTATTTTTTTAATTCAACTATAACACATGGGAGGTCCCATACAGAGGAAAATCCAATCTCATGGACAAATAATATGGAAAGTGACATATCCCAAGAAGTATTTTCCATATTTCCACTGAAAAATTTCAAACTATCCTTTATCTTTTAAGCATTCAAGTATCTACCAAAAACAATTAGAAAAATTTTCCAAAACAACATCATTTTTTTATATTAACATTTCCAAAAAGGTTTTTAAACCAACCTTCACCCACACACACCTCAAAGGCCAAATGAGCCTTACATTTTAAAACCACTAACCTATGTACGTTTCAAATCCAATCAGGCCAAAACTTCAAGAACAGATTTTTGATTATTTTAAAAGTAAAATAAACAAAACTTTCCACATTTTGGAAAACATATAACCATTTTAACAAAAATAGGAGAAAAGGGAGTGGAGGTTCTCTAGAGGGATACTAGATCGAGTGTTCCATATTGATTTTATTCACATCCTTGTGTGAACCTAGTGCACCCATGGATGTGCCAAAATCCAATGGAAAAAATCTAATGTTAATGAAAAAACTAAAAACATATTTTCATAAATCCCCTATTTTCATTCAACCCAAATCAATCTAGTTCACTCATTCATAAAATTGAACACAAGTTCACAAACCAAGAGATCCCCTTTAAAAACAATTTTTAAACCACAATAATCAAAAGAACCATGTTTCACATATAAAATCTTAGATATGATCCAAATAAATTTAACAAAACATTTAAAATAAGGAAAACCTCACTCAACCGTCCAATTTCTCCCTAATATATCAATTTCCATTTTATCAAACACCCTTCGCACAAATATACATGGGAGTAAGTCAAGATTGATCTTAAAATCCATTTTTTAACAAATATAACAACTTAAAAATCTTTAAAAAACTAAATAGAGGTACCATAGAGGAGCATAGAAGGTTTATAAATTTTATTAAGACATCAAGCATCAAAGGAAATGAATTAGAGAGGAGGAACATGGAAACACCTACCTCAAACTTGTGAGGATGCAAAGAAACTATCAAAATGGAATATTGGGACCATGAGGATAACCTACCTTCAATAGATAAGAAATTAATCCATTCACAAACCCTATCCATTATGGGTTTGATAACAAAGAAACCCCAAAAGAATAACCCTAGAAACTAATAAGGAAAGAGAAATATGCGATAAAATGAAAAAAAATTAAAAAAATATAACTATATAAACTTCAAGGGACATAGAGGGGGGAATAAGAAAAAGGGAGAGGGGTTTTGGAAGATTCTATGGTTTTCCTAGGTTTGATGAGGGAGGAGGATCCTAAATTTGGTCTAAAAAGGATAAAGAGGGACTTTTGGGATTTGATTTTTAATGACCTAGCACAACAACTAGGGTTTTCAACATGATTTCCCAAAATGTATGGTGCACATAGAAGTACCGGCACACAATTACCCGAGATATACTTCACGGATGTTCTCTAACTGTGTGATGGGTTTTTTTCCATACATGCACTTGCAGCATGACTGGGCCACACAGTTTCTACTTACCATGTGGTACTCGTTCTCCTCCTAGAAACCACAGAGTGTTTTAAAGACACCAAAATTTCGATCTGGTCTCAACCTGAACTTCCCCCAGATTGTTCCAAGACCATGATAAAAATTATATAAACAAGTATCCAAGGTCAGGGAGTGACATTAGTTATATGCGGTTATTATGCTTCATTTGATCAAGATTGATATTACATTGAACATAATTGTTTATTCTTTTTAATTTTTCATTTTTAATGCCGTATAGAATGTTTACATGATTTATGATCTCGGTATTGATGGGTATAAATATCCATATGGTTTACCCATGGAATTTTATTATGTCATCATACCATTTTTCACTTCTTATTTTTACCAATGACATTCAATTTTAAATGCATGTTCCTACCATTATTGATCCTTTGAGATCACCCTTAATTTGTTTTTCCCCATATTATAAATAAATAGGTTTAATAAATTATTTCTATAATAGATTACATAGGTTGATATAAATTCATTAATGTGAAAAAGAAAACATAGGGTAACGAGGAGAAATACTCATGTAAAGTGATGTGAATTGTTTATGTAGATGATTTTGTTGATTCTATACAACACTGATTGTAAATGGTCTTCTAGGTCATAAATGATCCAATTTTACTTTTTAATTTTTATGTTTTTTATTGGATAAAATGGTTCACCCATATCTTAATTAATTATAGAAATGTAATGTTCATGATTACAACAGAGAATATGAGAGTGTGGGTTCTAGGCTATTATAGATGGTATAAAAGGTCATTTTAGAGAAATTTGGAGATTAAATTATTTCTATGTGATGTAATATTAATATTTATGGATAAAATAATTAGTCTATACTTAGTAAAATGTATTAGAAAACCCATTTATGGATTTTAATTAGTTAAAATTTAGATTTAATTAGTGATATTTTTGGAGTTATATTTCTTGATTAAAGAATTTTTAACCCATAGGATGGGCATGGAGTGTAACTAAGGGAGCAATTTGGTTTCATGTTAAAAAAGGAAAAAACATATGATGGAAGATAACCCATACCATCTATCTAGGTGTTGAGGCTTAAAACCCTAAATAGAAGACGATAAGGTCTTCACACAAACCACTAGAGTACCTGATGTCATAGTTAGTGAATTTTATTTACATATTTGGATTATGTTTATTTCAGAAGGATATAAGATTTTATGTAATTAATAATGTTTTTTATCTTAGAATAATATATCATAAAATACATATATTATTTTAGTTTCAAACATATTCTGGAAATGATTGAATAATTTTAAGGATAGTTATGTATGGAATAATTTAGATTGAAATATGGGTGTTACTATAGATTTCTAAATATCAATGTATCATATATAATTTTATTAATCTTTGTAGTTATCTTACCATGTTCTAAATATTTTAATTTTTTTTATTTCTAAAGACAATAAGAATATTGTGTTATGATTTTAGGGATTATAAGGTTCTTTAGAAGTTTATTTTAGTAAAAGCACATTATAATACACCTTGAAAATAGATTTTTTCGATAAAAGGATGAAGTTGTGGTGGAAACTGATTAATGGATAAAATTATACTCATCATGTTTTTATATTTCTATATTCTCTTAGTCAAGATGGTAGAGAAATTTTGTAACTCTCTAAAAATGATATTGAAAAAATAAAACAATCTCAGTACCTTCATTTCCGATGAACTGATTTCATTTTTAATCAATATAAATTTATGTTTATGAGGTCTAAATAATTCCATTTATCATCCACTTCCATGTGATTAATGAAATCAATCAATGCCTATAATTATATACAATTTACTTCTATTTCTAGATAGGTTCACTTATTTTGAGACATATTTATGTGTTATTCAATATGATGTTTTCACATCTCTTTCCCTTTTATTTAGAGGATGTGTTGATAGCCATTTTTTATAATGTGTGTTTATAAAAAAGTGTTATCAAATGTATAACTATTGATTATCAAAAAAAATTTAAATTGGAAGGAAATAATATATTAATGTTGGGGGGGGGGATATAACACCTCTATATTGTAAAAGAAGAAAATTATTCTCTATAGAATAAATTAGAAACAAAATTTAATTGTCTTCTTTTTCTCACAACCCTATTTTTTAATATTTGATGGAAGATTCAATACACATCACCAAACCTTAACAAACCATGTAACATATTTTGGTTATAAAATATCTATTACAAATTTGGGAATGAATTGGATTAACGAAATAAATAAAAATATTTTTTAAAAATTCATATATAATGAATTTAATGGTGAACAATGAATTTGAAAATCAAATTAAACCCTTTTGAAAATAATTTTTTTTGAATAACTATTAAAATGAGTAAAATTATGCTTTATACCAATAAAATTAATAATAACTGGTTTTAGTTTTTATAAATGATATTTATATTTAATATATAAATATTAATGTTTTACATTCAACCTATTTGTTTTCTATATAATATTTAAAAACAAATCCAATTTTACACATAACAAACATATTTTTTCTAAAGTGCCTTTTTAAACATTTTATGGTTCACATATTAAAATAATAATTTTATAAATTTTATAAATTTCATAAATATTATTTTAAAAAAGGAAAATATTTTTTTTAAAATTTTAATACTAAAATTATCATACGGTTAATTTTTGGTATTTTTTGAAAACATTGAATTTTAGATGAATATTGAAAAAACTAAATTTAAATTGAAATCTACCTTTTTTCTAAAAATATAGTTAATTTTAATTTTTAATGGGTTTAAAATTATAAATGGATCATTTATACATATATTAATCAAATATATTTCTTTTGAATAAAGTTAATATTAATTTTTTATATAAGAATATTGTAATTTTTTAAACTTTTTCACTTTAATAACAAGTGTTCTCATCATGTTTATGAGATTAATTTTAAATAAAATTATAGATTTTATGTGATTTAAATTTGGGATAATACATTTGATATTTGTAATTAGATTAATTTATATTATATAATAATTTAATTTTTTTTATGAAACAGATTGGTGAAATTAAATGAAATTAATTACTGTTATTAATGTAATAATGAGTTTAAAAAGTCATTAAATTTAAAAATATAAAGTGTAACTATTTCTAAAAACTATTCCATAAGCCATTTTTTGGATACCTATAGACCCTTCTAACCATATTATAGAAACTTATGAGTTTCTGCTACACTTTTCCATTAATGATACCTATATAATAGGTTAATAAAAATTACAAAAAATTTACCTCTCTTATTTTTAATATCAATAAACCATTGGGTATATGAATGAAATAAATAAGTTATATTATAAATAATTTATAGAAATATAAACTAATTTATATCATCATAATAATTTATATTTAATTTTTAATGATGATATAATTACATTATATAATTATGAAACACTAATTCATGGATTATATAGTTCATAATTAAATAAAATAAATGATACAAAAAATATTTTAAGTGAAGAAAATTGAATGAATTTTTTGTACCGTTATTTATTAGACTAATATATCAAAATACACATGTTTGAAAAAAAATATTTTAATTTAATTACTTTATTGTTATTTTTTAATTCAAAATAAATAAATAATGTCAAAATTGACATTAATGTATTTTATAATAAATTATATTTTATTATATGATATAAAATTACTAATAATTATATAATATGTAAATTTAAATATTTTATGATAATAAATATAAAATATTTTTAATTAATTGATGAGTTTATATTTTATAATGAACATATTTACCCTTAAAGAGAAAAACTATTGACGGTATAGTTAGGGTTAAAGTTGTGTTTTTTGTGATAAATTCACATCTATGAAATTTAATTTCCGTCACACATATTATTTTTATTTTTTAAATAAGATTTAATATTTAAAATTATAGTAATAAACATTATAATATTTATTAATTTAATTTAGTCTTAATGGATGAATTACTTCGGTTACAAAAATAGTTACCTTAATAAAAATCCAAAATGAAAATATAAGGAAACTCACAAGGTAAGGAATGAAATGCTTAAAAAATGTGTTTAATTTACGTTTTGGTGGTTTCCTAAGAAGAAAATATAATTCCCTTACATTATTATTAAATTGTTTATTCTCATGAATAATGTGAGACATCATAATATTAAATACTTTGAGTATTTACAAGAACACCACTACTCTTAAACTATAAAAGTAACTCACTCACCCAACTTCGTCACACATCTCAATCCTTTTGGATCATCCATCACCTTCCCAAATCACCTACCATGTACCATTCTTTCAAAGTAGATTCCTTAGTTTTGTTATAAATAAATACATTCTTGGTTTTTGTGAAAACCTAAGGACTATACATAGAAAGAGGTAATGTTTTTTATTAAAACATTTTAATTTTATTTTATTACACACATCAATAAATTATTCTTATAAAATTACTAAAAAATAATTTAATTACCACAAGTATACATATGTGTGTCTATGTTGAGGTTATTTCTTACTCCCACACACAATTCCATCATATGGGTAATGAAACTATCATTCATACATACGTTGGACAACTTCTCCACAGAATAATGTCATTTGTCTTTCCATTACATCCTCTCTTGGTTAGTAATAATGATGGAAATAATTTTTATATTTTACATTTAGAATATTTATAACATAATAATAAATCTTTATTTATTATATCATATAATACAATATTATATTATATTCTGTAATGAATATGATAACATTAGTCACTTTACAATGAACAAATGCCTCACATAATGATGTGAAGTGTGGTTTACTAACATGTTACATGGAAGGAAATAAGGATAAATGAATTCGACATATATGATATAAATGAAATTATTATTCTATTAATGAAATAATTATGTTTTTTAAAAATATAATATGTCATTTCGATTTTACCATTATAAACTTTGAAAAAGTGATAATGTCATTCATTTACGTGTTGATTACCACCTATTCGAAGCAATGTAATTACTATTAAATTAAATGAATCATATATTTATATGTTTATATAATTAATTATTATGTTATTTATGATATAATTATATGTTTTTAAAAATAGAATATTACCTACCTTCTTTCCACCTTGACAATTGTGAAATGGAATCACCACTCATGTGTATATACGACATACCCCCTCCTGGACCGTAACATTCCACAAATTTTAAAATAATTATTCATGATTAGTAGTAATAGTATAATTGGTGTAGAAATATTATTATTATTTAAGGATTTGTTTTCTGGTTACGTTTAAATAATTACCATTTGACCATAGTCTTCCTAGAAATGTTGTTTTTGACACACATGTCGAATATGGTCAATAAATCTCACATAAACATAATTGATTATGAAATTATATATATATATTTTATGAGTGAATTAGAATTAATAATAAATTTTTAAAAGGATATAAATAAATTAAATAATAATTATATATTTATTATTAATGACGAGAAAGAACAATCATGAATATTTAGACTCTAGGTAATAGTGTTCCTGGTCTCTTTATTTTCTATGAGATACATGCCCCATCCCCCAATTTTTTTTGTCGTGTAGTTTATATATTGAAAAAGAAATTGTTTTGGGAATAATATAGTTATATTTATGGGTATTCACATATTCATTTTTTCAGCTCCCTCTCATGGTTTTATTTTCTCAATCTTACTAATGATGTACTGGATTTTCAACTCAATTTTTCTTTTTTAAGATTTTTGTTATGTTGTACACTAATATTATTTTATTTGGTGTATATAATGACCCTTTGACTTGTTATAACATTAATATCATTATTTTCATGATATTTTATGTTTCATATAATTTTATTTCTTTATGTAAATTAATATTCAATTTTACTAAAGTGGTAAGAGTCTCATGTTACAATCTTATCGTTTATCAGTATTTCTCATTATTAATTATATAATGTTGAAATAATATGTTATACCTAAAAAAATTCAAAAATAATTTTATTATCCCCTTTTAATTTGACAAGAATAGTTTTTAAAACATAACATTACTCACTTTATGTACTCATGTGTTGAAAAGGCTGTGTTTATGAAAAAGAAACTTTTCAGTCGAGAATTATTCTTCTCCCCAAAACGTGTTTTCTAAATAATTTTTCAAAAACACCTTAAAATCTATTAGTTGTAATCTGAATGGATATATACCTTATGAAATGTTTTAAATTAGTTTTTAAATATTCATTTATATCATTTAAAGGATATTTTAAATGAAAAATTATTTTCAATTTATATTATGTTTTAAAATGTTATATTAAAAATGAAAATGGTATTTTACTAAAATTTTATTTAAGATTCATTTAATGGTATTTAAATTCATAAATTTTGGCATCCGTTTATGTCACATAATCATAAAATGGGATATTTTTTTAATTATTATATCCTTATTATTTATCTTCATATATTAATATTATTTGAAATACATTGTGTTGGAAGACACTTATTTTAGATGGTTTAATCACATTTATAAATATTGTAATGAAAACAGGTTCTCTTCAATGTGAAAAAATGTTTCAAATAGGTTTTTGTAGAACCCATTTATTTCCCATGGGTTAATGATGTATCAAATAGATTGTCAGGGAAGCCGTTTTTTCCTTGGGTTAATCATATCTGAATGGGATTTCCGTGGAACCCATTTCTTTTCTATGGATTATTCATGCTTCAAATAAGTTTTATGAAAACAAATTATTTTCCATGGTTTAATAATGTTTCATAGTGATTCTTATGTAACCCATTTCATTTCAATGGGTTAATAATGTCTCAATAAGATTTCCACATACTATTTTTTCTTTCCTATTGGTTAGTCTAGTTTAAAATATATTTTTATAGAACCTATTTCATTTTAAATGGTCAATGTTGTTCTAAAAATAATAATGGTTGTTTCAAATGAGTTATTTTGAAATTAATTATCTATGTGATCTATTCATTTTAATTTTTGTTGGACGTTATAAATGATGGGTGAGCCCCGATGAACCTGAATGAGTCCGTTATAACTTATATGTTCGATGATCCTGAATAAAAATCTAATGCATTGGGTGATGATTTCAATCTATGAAGAATTGAACTATTTGTTGTCCATATAGTGTTTATAATAGGTAAGGGTTTTGCAAGGTCTATTAAAGTGTTATATAAGGGTTCTATGTGATAATGATTCAATATACCAATATGTTTTATTTGTACATTATATGGGTTTATGATGTTTCATTTTTTCACGATTGAAATAATATAACACATGTTTATTGATTATTTTAAATTTTCCCTTTTTTAATTTCTTATGTAATATTTTTTTTGGATCCAGTTATTTTATGTTTTGAATATTCATATGTTATATTCGTGCTATTTGATAATTTCATGATTCCTTTATGCCCTTCCTATACTCATTGTTGGAATTAAATTTCTAATGATTTTCTTTAACATTACTATGTATTTTAGCTCACACTACTTATTTGTCTTCTACCCCAAGTTATAAATAAACAAAATGAATTGGTTTTTTCTAGAATAGACTTCATATGGATTATGATAATGTCAAATGTAAAATATCATATGTGTGATAAGTGTGAGAAATGATCATTTAGAGTCATGTAAATTTCATGATTTTAGCATAGGATATGGGTGTTTGGTTTCTATACTGTTATTGTTATCTAACAAGATTTAATTTCTTATATATGATTATTAATGTTACATTACTTATTTAATAGTTACATTCCATTAAATCTCAAATATGATAAAAATATATGAACAATATTTTTGATCATTTGGATTCGGTTACGTAAGAATGATTTGATATAAATAAATCTTATGTTCATAAAATATTTTTAATTAAAGAATATTCAACATACGTGAATTCCGCTAAATATAAAACCCTGTTACATAATTTTTTGGGTTATATAAAAATACTTACATTGGAAAATTCAATTATCCAACACTTTTTTTGAAAATAAAAAAAACCAATTTATATTCCTGATTCTTTTATCTAATGTAGAAACTAAACATAATGGTATTTTTTTATACTAACACATGCTTATGTGATAACCAAAAAATATTCTACTTTTTTACTTGTTTATTGAAATTTAAATGTATATATAGTTTACTATATTTATTTATCATGATATATTTATTTTATAATAATATAATAATTTTTTAGAGCATATTATTTTTATTTATTTTATATATATTATATTAATTCTTTTATGGATTATGGGTTCATGTCACATATTTGAAAAAACATGTGTTTCGAATTTGTAGAATTTTTAATATGATGTAGAAGTCATATATTCTTTTTAGGATCATTCAAAATGGAATATTAATTGTAATATTTTTTAAATATGTTTAATTAAATAGATATTATGAGATATTCAAATTGTTATTTTTTATTGAAAGTACTGTAGCAACCAGGGAAAAGAAAAATAAAACACATATGCATGCGACTCTTGATTATTGAAGACGTTGTGCATAAATGTTCTCGAAAAAATGAGTTTGACTACAACAATTTAAAATACATGAAACATAACTACTAAGGAGAGATAAACTATGAATAACTACGAAATTTATATATATTTTAATATCAGTATTGGATAAATTATTTTCCCTATATGTCATCATGGAAATCCTTTACTACTAAAATGACCCGTTCTTATTAGACATTCAAATGTAAATTATATATTAATTTTTGGTGTTTTTAAATAATTCCATAAAATCATGTGTGTTTTATAGTGTGTTGTGACTCTCATTAAATTTCAGCAATAAGTTATTTGTCACTCTCCTAAAAAATTCATTCTTTGGTTTATTATACAGTTAGAGAAATAGATGATTTTTATTTCCTCTATATATAGAAAAATGTTTTATTATTTTGGGTTATGATTCATTTTAAGAAAAGGCATTTTCTATGGATTGGGACGAAATATGTAATGCCACATTATTTAATTATTTTTTATAAATTAAAATTATTTTATGGTTTCAATATCACTCTATCCAAAGTTAGGATTTATTTACATGCAACGGCAAGATACGATTGAGCTATATGGAACATTGACACTGAATTTTTTTACATGAAATACCATGTTTAGATTGCATTAAATATAAAACAGAGTGAACCTTTCATTACATGAAACACTGAGTTTAAAGTAAACATGAAATTTTATTAATATATTATTATTTGATATGATAATTATCATCTAGAATTTGGAAAGATTTTTATTTATAATATTAACTAAATTAAGATAATTTTATGTACAAATTTGAATAACATTAACTCTTTAGTGACAAAGTAATTAGAAATGAAAATATAGACCTTTTGTAATTTAAAGGAATTCTTTTTACAAAAAACAATTTTTATTAACACAAGTGTGATTTATATTAATAAATTTACCAAATAAATCTTCGTTAAATATTTTACTTGAAAAAAATAAATTTCAAATTCAATAAATTTTTTACAATCATCTTATGTTTTTTTTCTAGAAATGATTTAATGTTAAATCTAATTTTAAACATAAAATATGTATTTTTGTGAAAGGATGGTTTACCAAATTTTGATGGATCATTCATTTTAAATTTATTTTTTGATAATTTTATAAACTATATTTGAAAATTAGAACTTCATTTTTAGGATAATAATAACAGTATTATAATATGGATATTTTTTTGGGATTATTCTCAGAAGTTTCATTTTTTAATTTCTAGTGAAAATACTGAATTTTAATTAGAAACTACATTTTTATATAATTTAATTCTATAGTTAAATTATATTTTAATTTGGTTATAAATTATTATTATTTTAATTATATATATTAATATTATTTATTTCTTATTAATTAATTTCAAATTGAAATTTGATATAAAAACTTTTCAATATTTTAAAAAAGTTCTCTCTAAAAACACATTCCCTCATCTAGTTTGAAATATTAAACATTTAATTAATTTATTAAACCTATGATATTTAAAAAATAAAAATTTATTTAATACTATTAATTTTAATAATTTTTTATTTATAATATTGTAAAAATTGTTTTTTAAGAAGTTTTTTTGGAGAAAACAGTCAAAATTATTCTTAAAGATTAGGAGAAAATGAGTTAACCAAAGGTCTGTGATTTAATCTCAAAGAGAAAATGAATTAGGCACTTTTCAAAAATAATTTTTTTCCCTACATACAAACCATAAACCTTCTTGTATATAATTATTATAGTATTTAATCCTTTTATATGTAAATACATGTGTACCTCTAACTTTATTTCAAAAATTCCATGTGTGACCCATAACACACTTATAAAAGGCCACCACATATTTCACATTCTACACACCATAAAAACCTATTGGATTAGGAATTCACAAACCAAATAAATTCTATACTACCATAACTTCATCATAGAATCATTACAGTTGATATAATTTTATCCCAAGATGTCCTTTGGTGGATTCCAAAAGAAGATACCTAAAGAAGAGGTAACATTCCTCAACTATCGATTTTGTTTTATTTCTTCATCAAAGCACTTATATTAATTTCATATCATTATTTTATAGTAACCATATTTAATTATATATACTATTGTTTTTTATTTCTATTTTTATTACCTAAAATTTCACACGCTTCAATCAAATGGGATACGTCGACATCATTCATGTGTGTGGCATACTATCGTGTCATGAACCGTAGTTGTTTGTTATTCCATTAAAACCATTTAATGTTGCCAATAATTATGGAATTATAGTTTATATATTATATTAATAATTTTTATGATGTTATTATGATTTTGGAATTGTTATATCACACACACCTTTAGGTTTTTTATTTTTTTATTACGATAATGTCATTTGTGGGTATGGTGAACTACCACCTCACGAAGCAATACGATTCATTCATTATTTAAATGTAATGTTTTAAAGTTGAGTGTAATAATCATATTTGATTTATAAGAAATAATGTCTATTTTAGATGATAAAATCCCAATTTACTGTTCTTTCATTTAATATTACATTAATATGGAAACAACATTCACGTGTACGCATGGCCTATAATCTCCATGAACGATGTATTTCAATTCCAAAATTTATATTTCTGAATATTATAAATTCATATGTACTTATCATCTATGATATTTTAATTCCTTTTAGATAATAAATTCATTGTTATGTTTATAAGACAAAAATATAAAATATAAAAACATATACGACAAACAAAGCGGTTATTACAAGAATCATAAATTTTAATTGGAGGTCTTAATAAAAATGTAAGATAAAGTCCTACTTTAATAATATATGGTATTATAAATATGAATACAGTTATTTTATAGATGAATACTAAACTTATATTTAATATTTAGTAGGTTTTAATACGTATGATGAGATTCATGAGTTAAGGTATGATATTTCTATATCACATTTTACTTCCTTGGGACACAAGTCATATTCACCACCCATTTCTCCTATGTGGTGTTTGTATTGACCAGGAATGTATTTTATGATTTCTATAAATAAAATTATTTCTATTTATATATCTATTTTGGATCTCTTTTTGATGGGGTTTACGGTTCAAATGTTAACAAATTGATAAAGGATTGTGTCAAAATTTTACCTTCCTTGAGATGTATGTTATGATATGCGCCTATATTTTCTCATATGGTGAATATAAAACAAAATTTACAAGTAATATCATGATTTTTTTCATCCTCAGGATATTTTATGTTTCACTTTATGTTATTCCTTTATGTTTTTTATTATTTATTTTTTTGCAAGTGGTAAACGTTTATTGAAAAATCTAAACATTTATTGAAAAATATATATCTCAGATGAATGTATGTGAAGACTCTGAAGCATTATGAAAGCTCGAAGTGGGAATCACCCACCGTAGATGAAGAAATTGAACATGGATATGGCAATGGGGATTACTTATATTATATTTAATTGTTTGTTTTGGTTTGTATTGTGTGCTTTCTATACTTTTCCTTTATTTTAATAAATGGTCAGAGACGTTGTCCCTGGATGAGCTTTCCTACTTATAGGATTATTTTTATATTTATGAAATCTTATGATCCATCTGTCATGAATTTCAATTAATTTTAATATATATTATTTATTCATTATATCATCAAGTAATGGTACCATATTAACTCTAATTGATATGAAAGATATGTTTGAATTTGTTTTTTAGAAAATTATAATTTGTTTTTCTCTTCAGTCGGAAATCAGTTTTCAACAAATTATACATATTTTTAAAATGTTTTATAAAATGTTCTAATATTCAAATATTATTTTATAAAATAAATTTATACATATGAAATACCATTTTTAAAAATTTTTCTAAAAGGAATCTATTTTTTGTTTTCAAATTATGGGACTTTTCTATAAAATTTACATTGAAAAAAGAACATTCAAAATATATTTATTTATCCTCCATTATAACCATAATTTAATGGAACCACGTTTTAAATTATTATAATAATATTTTTAACAAAAAATATTTTTCAAACATTTTTTAAATTCATTTTTTTAATTTTTTTTCAATTAATTTTTTTTTCAAAAAATGTTTTCTGTTTTAAAATTTATTTTAAAAGAATAAAAGACATTATCTTAAAGATATGTTCTAATTTTATTTAAGTAATTCATTATATTATTTTAAATTGGGTCTAAAAGATATGGATTTTGAATATGGATAATGTTTTTAAAAGTTATTTTAAAATAATTTTTATTTACCTTAAGAAATATTCCATGTGATCAGTGAAAATCATCCAACATATAATATGGTATCCTTTAATATGGATTATTCTTTATTGGGGATAGAATATATGGAAATCAATTTTATTCATTCATTGAATCATTTCTATTTATGATATTTTTTTTTATAAAAAATGTTTCTCTTGCAAGGGTTATACCATGATATAACTCACTTCATTTCATGGGTTATTCTTTGATGAAATGATAATGAAACATGTCTCTGATTAGCATGTTATGATATTATGAAATGTTTGTGACACCCATTCCATATCATGGGTTATGATATGATGAATCTTTTTTGTCTTTTTGTACAAATATGTATAATTTAGTTATGTTATGGGTGAGACCTATATCTTCCCCAATGAATTGGGTAATGATGGAAAACACATGAGTATATATGTTATTAAGGAACCTTGTTACATGTTCATAATATAATACATAAACCTAATTACAAGTTCACTATTTTATCAGAGAAACTAATTACAGGTTCACAATGTTATGTGTACACCTGGTTAAATGTTCAAAATGTCATGTGTTACCCTCATTACTTGTTCACAATTTTATGCATGACCCTGATTACATGATCACAATGTTATACAAGAACCTAACTAAAGTCCATAGTTTTATGGTTAGACCAATCTTTCAAATGAGTAATGATATGGGTGGACATGGTTTAATGTCTAAATTTTTATGTGTGGACATGAATTCTTTTCCTTAGCTCAATGAGCGAAACTATTTCCATTTTCACATGTTCAATATTTTTTAAGATGATGCTTATTCAAAAAATATATGTTTTATGAAAATGAAAGGATATCAGGGATCATGTATTTTGATCATCATATGATTCATTCCTTATGAACAACCTATATTTATTCAATGAATCATTATCATGATCATTTAATTTTATGTTACGTTTTGGAAATTTTATGATCATGTTTCCAAACACATATTTCTCTGATTCTCATATGTACCTCCATTTTATACCCATATAATGCATCTGATCTCACAATTTTATAAGATTCCTTTCCTTAGGTAATGAATAATGGTTTTAAGTTTGATTACTAAATGGGAAGTTATAACAACCCTACTTTTCTTAAATTGTTATTACATCATTTAAATGATGAACAAAATAAAAGAGTCACACAACTAGGATCCAAACATTTAGTGTCATGGAAAAATTAAGACCACACAGAACTTTTTAAAAATAAAACATAAACATTTATTTAATTTGTTCATTTATAGCTTCTTTGAGGTCTTCACAATCTCTTTAGTAAAAGTAATCACTCAGGGAAATATATCAAAACGTGGTAATATTAAATCCTAGTAAGTTGATAAATAATAACATGAAATAATTTAACACAGGGTGAGAAAAATAACTACCATCCTAACATAGGCATATTATCCTAATCAGGAGAGTAAGAATTAAGAAAATAATTGGACTATGGAAATACATAAAAACGAAACAACATGTCTTAGTGGTTCACTACCTCAAAGAGTTGTGAACAGAGTTAGAATCATTTTTATTCATATTTCACTTTTTTATGATATTAATCACATTATCCAATGCATTAGATCAGTGTATAATTTTGGTCGCACCTGTAACATCATAAACATTTACATTATCATTTATGCCACATAAAACGTATATAAATCTTGGACATAAAATAACCAATGGAAAGGAATGGGTTTAATTTCATAAAGAATACATTAATAAACATTTTTTTCCAAATAAAAGGTTTATTAACATATTCTACATAATAATCACCAACCTTGAGTGAAGAAGAAAGAATCTTGAGAAGTAATAAATGTATTTTTTTTGGAAAGAAGAGTAATTCCTAAAAAAAAATTATATTTCGTAAACTAAATTAGGAAAAATGTATATCAAAAAAATGAAATTATAATGTCGAATAACTGATTTATAAGAAACATCCATATTGAAAATGGGGTGAAATAGGGAAAACCTAAAGAAAGAGAGTTGAGTTCTATAATTCCCCTTACCTTATGTCTGAATGATTTCGTAAATTTAATGTTCTATATAATTACACTATGATAATTAATTAACAATTAAGGAAGATTTTATAGATGAATTTTATTTATTATGGTATTATTAATTTATTTAATGCGTTTTTGATGAGTTATTATGTTTAATTTCATAATTTGGATGTTTTGGTTTTATTAGTTTTCATGATTCGTTTATTTTCATACTTGAATGGTAGTCCGTGTAAAACGTAGATAAATATTTAGAATTATTGTTATATATAATTATTGATATTACATAATTTTAAATTACCTTACAATGAATTTTTTATATTTTATGAGGATGAATAATTAAATAAAATTTAATAACGATCGTTTTAGGTTAATTTTAGAAGTTTTTCGATCACAAGAAACGTTGTTTTGTTTTATCAATTATTATTATGTAAATACGTTAGTCCCAAATCATAAAAAGGGTTATAAAATAAAATTTAAAATATATTATCAACCATTTAATGGTTTATTATCATAATTAAATATGTAAAATGTAAATTAAAGTGCATCACCCACAATGTCATTAAATTGATAAATCAAAGGTGACGATTTCATTTTTAAAATAAAATAGTGAGATGAATTTATTTAATGATTGGAATTAAATTAATATGATAAAATTCTGCATTATATTTATTGTAATAGAGCTATAATTTTACTTTTTTTAAGTGATGCGAGGAGATAACATTAAAATAAATTAAATTGAGAAGGAATTTAAAAGAAAAAGGAAGAGTATTTTACATCTTGAACTTATCCTCCTTGAACGATTTTATAGGAAAAAGGTTTTCGAAATTTTATAAGACTAAGAGATTATTGACATGGGGGAGGGTCTAGTAGAGAGTATTGGTAAGAGTTTTGGAAATGATCCATGATTTATAGGTGTGATGAAATGAAGTAGTGAGGGGTGACATTTATAGTGGGGGAGAGGTGTGTTTTCTCATTATTATATTCATTAGTTTATTATTTTGGCTTAAGACTATGATTAGTTTTATAATTATCAATAAATATATTAAAACAATTCAGGATAGTTCTATATTTTCAGCTTACATCATCCTTACATCATCTATGACTCCATAATTCATGTATTTAGCTTTTATTGTAAATTATCGTATTTTACTATTTGTCATCAATTCAAATATTTTATAAAAATACATAAAATTCACCATAATTTTTTTGATGTGTATAATCCGAAAAATAACTCCATTTTCTGAAAATAATTTTCCAAATATGAATAATTTAATTTCTAATTAAAACCATCATTTATTTTCGAAACATAGATTTTAAAATTGTTATTATTTTTATAACACAATGAAAAGTTTTAAACGGTCTCATAAAATTATCATAAAATCATAATAAATATAAATATTAATTTATGGATACATTTTATAAAAATAAAGAACCTTTATTTATAAAATTGATCATAAAATTGTAATTAAATATTTACGACTTACAAAAATTCCAACAAGTAATTAAATTTTATTAAAATTTTTATTTACATAGAGTATGATATAATTAAATAATTTTTTTATTTATAAGATTCCAAAATATTATTTATACTTTGATGGGTGAGGTTACTATTCATTGGTCCCTTTTACTATTGATAATGATCATATTACTTTTCCTAAGGCCACATATCTATTTCATCGATATATGTTTTTTAACGTCCATAAATACATCTTATTTCATTAATTATTCATTTATAAAGTTTTAATATGGTAGACCAATGATTTTATGGGATTTATAATATATTAAATTACTAGAAAAGGGGATAGGTTCAATTTATAAATGTTTGTGTCATAAAACTCTTCCCCAATTTTGATATGTGGCCTTCGAAATTTCATTTTACATAAACTATTGAGGGTGCTTCTCCTTCATTATCCTCTTCAATTCCTTAATTGATTCTTTATACTTTTGGTTCTTCCAAAACACATTGACAAGGTGTGTTTCCTTTTTTGTGTAGAACCTTATCTCTCTAGTCCAAAATCCTTACTCATTGCTCTATATAATAGAGATCATCTTCCAACTGTACCACATCTTAGTTCAGTACATGTGTGGGATATGGTATGTACTTATTCAGATGTGATACATGGAACACATCACGAATGTAAGCCATATTTGGTGTAAGTGAAAGCTGGTAGGACATGGCTCTGATATGGTCAAGGATCTCAAAGGTGAAAATATACCATGGAAATAACATCCCTTTCTTTCCAAACCATAAGACTTTATTCTACTATGATATTTGAAGGAAGACTATATCTCTAGCATCATATTCCAAGTCACCTTTAAGGTTGTCATTATATCCATTTTCCCAAATTTTAGTAGGTTTGATATGTCTTTAAATATGTTGAACATTCTCTATTGACTGTTACACAAGAAATGGTCCAGGTAGCTTTATTTCTCCAACTTCATCCCAAAAGGTTGGTGTTATAAATCACATTACATATAGAGGTTCATATAGAGCCACCTGAATACTCGAGTGGAATCTATTTTTGTTTGAGAACTCAACAGATTGGATATTTTGATCCCATCCACCATTGAATTCGAAAGATATCGATCTTAGAATACCATTGAGAATTTGAATATTCCATTCATATTAGAACTCATTTTGGTGGAAATAAGCCATGCCGAAATTTAATTCAGTAAAAAAACCATGTTGAAGCTCTTCCATAATTTAGATGTGAACCTGAGATCAAAATCAGTGACAATTGAGAGTGTTTTCCCAGGTAATCTCACCACTTCCTTCACATATATCATTGAATGTTCATCAATATATATATCTTCATGAATATAGATAAAGTGGGTTGTCCTAGTGAGTTCGTCTACCACAACACCTATATCATTATATCGTTTAGATGTTTTTGGGAGACCTATGAAAATTACCATAGAAACATTCTTATGATTCAACATGGGTATAGGTAATGGTTTTATCATCCCTTTGAATATTTTTCACTATGATTGAATTTTTAGACAGATTAAAAACCTTGAAATATATACCAAAATATTTTTTTATGTTGTCCCACCAGAAGTGTTCTTGATGATCATGGAACATCTTTGTAATCCCAAGATGGATAGAGAATGTTTATCTATCTTCATTATACAATATATTAATATTTTTTCTTGGTGATGGAGGAACCAAAATCATCATTCCAAACCAAATCACACCATCATCATCTATATAAAAGCTTTAATGCTTCTCTAACTTTACAAAATCCACTTTATTTTTAACTATGGATCATCCCATTGTGCGTGAGTAATATTCACTTATACCAATGGGCAAGAAATAATTTTGGAAATATAGGATTTACACCCCACTGTTATGATTTACAAATCTACCCTTTTAATTTACATGAAGATATGGTCTTTCTAAGTCAGCAACATGGAAAAAGTAGTGGGTTTTTTCTACTAATAGAATCATCTACCTTGTTTTCCTTTCTAAGATGACAGTGATAAGAGTTTTTTTAGTATTTTATTTGATATAACAATATTCTTTTTATGCATTGTGAGCTCATTTTGGGTGAATATGTACTTAAGGATCTTGTGACTGGTATATATGTGACACTTCTCACTATAGAGGTAGTGCATCTCGAATTTCAAGTCAAAAAATCACAACTTCTTATCCAAATCATGCATTGAGTATTTTGACTCGTGGATAATCAACTACCATGGGTAATAGGCTATCACATTATCATTTTTTATGATTATACAACCCAATACATTATTTGAATTATCACTGTATATAACAAAATGTTCTCCAAATTTTGGAAATGTGAGTATAGGTGCAATGATCAAACTTCTATTTAGTTCCATGAAGCTTTCCTCACATTCATCTTTCTAGACATACATTAGCCCTTTCCTTGTTGACTTATTTAGAAATCTAAAAAATAAAGAGAAATTTCAAAAAAAATACGTAATACCATATTAATCCAATAAAACATACGATTTTTATAACAATAGTGGGTTTGGTACATTCCTAAATTATATATTTTATAAGGGTCTATATAAATTCAATCAATTGTGATCACATGTACCAAGAATGTGAGTTGCCGCATAAAAAAGTCCCACTTTATGAACATGGTGAACAACATATCCTTCCTTCATGTCTCAAACACAAGATTTAGATTTTCTTCATGTTCCTCATTTCTATTGGAGCTGATGAGAATTTAATAAAAAAAAACTACCACAAATTTGTTAAGTTAATGTGCAATGACTCTATTCATAAAATCCATGAACATTTTAGTGTAATTAGTAATTTCTAAAGGAATTACAAGAAACTCATAGTGACCACACATTTTACAGAAGGTAGTCTTCTGAATAGCTTCCTTCTCCACCCCAATTGATGAAATATAGATTGAAGACACACCATTGGGAAGTACTAACCTTTTTTTAGCTGATCGAATAAGTCATAAATCATGATAAGAGGATACTTGTTCTCTTTGGTGATCTTTTTGAATTCCCAATAATAGATACACAACCCAATTTATCGATCATTCTTCATGATAAAGAGAATTGGCACACCCTAACGTGTTTAACTATGTAGTGTGAATCCTTTATAGAAATGATCTTGCAACTACTTCATTAACTCCTCTAGTTCAATCGGTTCCATCTTATAGGGACACATTGAGATAGGAGTATCTCTAGTTTGAGTTCTACTGATAAATGTACTGTATGATGTGGGGGAAGTATGGGTAACTCTATAGTAAATACATAACCGTATTCCCTCATGATGAGAATTTCTACTAGGTTGACACCATCCCTTGACTCAACCATTTGAGCAAGGTATGATTCTTCACAAGGAAAGAACACCCACACCACTGAATAATCTTCCAAAGTATATTTAGGATCCTCCTTTCATTTATAGAGGAGCACGGGATGGTCCAGACCATGAAAAGATATTTCCTTTTTCTAAAATTTGTTATGTGCTCCATATAAAGAGAGTCAACCCAACCCCATTATAGCATTTAATTCCACCAAGGAAAGTATTATGATATTCAGTAGAAGAATATTCCCATATACACCAATAGGATAAAATAACAAAGCTTTGGTTTCAAGGATTTCACCACTAGGAGTTTTTAGGGATTTATCTACCTCAAAGATTCTGGGCTTCGATTCCGTATTTCTAGCATACTATCAATATATAAATGAAATCTTAGAACCAAAATAAAATAATACATTTTTCATTCATGAGTGAATATAAAGTGTCCCTATATGACTTAGTTTTCTTTCTACACATCATTAGTATTTATGGAATAATCCTTTCCATGATATGTTGGCTTTGGTGGCTGTTGATTCTAATTACCATTGAGGAAATAATGTTTAGTTAATTGGATTTAGAAGGGTCCTTACTGCCTTTTATTATAGCATTGGGCCATTAGAGCTGATATCCTTTCCTCCACCACATTGTCTTTCTTTATTATGTATTTTCGACATTCATGAGCATGTGGGCCTTCTATCCTATAGATGAATCATTTCCCCATCCCTTTTAGGCAGTCCATATGATGATTCTTGTCACATTATGGAATAATGGGTGGTTGAGTTTTATTTCCACCATTCTCATTAGATATTATCGCTTGAAACTCCATATTTTATTTCTTATCTCCAAATCCATGGGACTATTCATTAAACACAATATAGAATTTGAGGGAAAATTTAACAACTTCTTCATAACTACCAATGTATCTAATTTCAATGTCCTTTCAAAGGTCTTATTTTATAATACTAATGAATCTATAAATTTCTTCTACCATTGTTGATAAAAAAAGCCAAAACATTCCTTTTAGGCCTTGTGAAATTTTTGTCTTGGGACATGATGGATTATCCTATATTTTTCTTCATCTCTTGGAATTCTCTCACTATCTTTATACAAAGAGTTCTAGGGAAATACTTGTTAAGAAACATTATCTTAATGTCTTCCAACTCTATATGTTCAATGCTATCCTTTTCTTGGGGTTCTTAATCATATCCCACCATTTGTCTACCACTATATATAGACGATTAACTGTAAGTGTCACCTTCACTATCTTGGAATAGTGAAGCACAAAAAATTTATTCTTTATTTAGTTGACCAAATTTTTCAAAAGTATTTGATTAGAATATCCACTAAACACCATGGTTCATTTCCGCATAAAACACTTGATAGATAGTTTCTCCATCTTAGAATAAGGAAGACATTATACATTATTTAGATTATTGTTCATAACCTGAGACAACTAGGTAATAATTTCAATGAAATATTAAATTCCACCTCCCAAAAAGTTTGGTATGTCATTCCAGCAGTTACTATATTTTCCTTCGTATAGGTTGTTGGCTTGGTTTCTCCTAGTTCCCACCATTTTCAGAAATAAAACAGGTAAGAACAAAACATAAGTAAAGAATTCATCAATAATAAATGTATTCATTTGTGTAACTAAGTATAAAGACATATATTATTGGATCCTTATGATTATAGTTTTCTAAGACACAGCTTCATGGGTGCTTGATTATACTTAGTGCCATACCAATGGTTGTTAATGTTGTACTCTAATCCTAATGCCCTAATTAACTAAATCATGCTATGATACCAACTATAGAGACCCCAATTTTCAAAAATATTTATTACATCATTTTAAAGATGAATAATATAAATGCATTACACAACAATTATCAAATGGTCTAGTTTCCTGGAAAATATTGGAAGATACAAAAATTTATAAAAAAGAACACAAAAATTTATTGAATTCCTACTTTTCCAACTTCTTATAGGTATTCGTATTCCACATAGTACAAGTAATCACCTAAGAAAATGTTGTAAAATCAGATGATCTCAAATAATAGAAAGAGGGTATATAATAACATGATATAGTATAACTTGGGTTGAGTATAATAATTATCATCATAACATAGGGAAAGGATCGACATCATGAGTGGAAGCATATGGAAAAGTCTTGGAATGTGTAAATACATAGAAATGAAAAATAATGTATTAGTTTTTTCACTCACAAAAATAGTTATGGAAAAATATAGAATCATTTATATAGATATTTCACTTGTTATCATGAGATTCATCACATTACCGAACGCATTGGAGTGCAATATAATTCTTGGCGCATCTTCCACATCATAACATTTACATTATCATGCATACCACATTGAGCGTATATCAATATTGGAAAAATATAACCCATAGAAATGAATGAGTTTCATGTCATAAACCACACATTTATAAAGTTGTTGATCCCAAATAAATTAGGGAATAACATTATTTACATTGTAATCATCAACCTTGAGCGAATAAGAAACAATCTCAAGGAGAAAAATGTGTGTTTTTTTGAAAGATGAGTTCTTTTTGAAAATATTGTGTTTTAAATAAACTCATGTTGGAAACATGAATATTTCATAAGAGGAAATATAATTATGAGTAAATTATATTTAAGTAATATTAGTACTGAAAATCAGATTAAGGAGAGAAACCTAATTAAAGAGAGTTGGGTTTGAGAATTCCCCTTACCTTATGTCG
Source organism: Viscum album (assembly GCA_963277665.1). Classification (NCBI taxonomy): domain Eukaryota; kingdom Viridiplantae; phylum Streptophyta; class Magnoliopsida; order Santalales; family Viscaceae; genus Viscum; species Viscum album. Next base: position 1,189,172,260 of record OY728158.1, on the reverse strand, counting down.
GAATGATTTATTAACTTTAATGTTATATATAATCACATTAGATTAACTAATTAATAATTATATAACCTTTTATAAATTAATTTGATTTGTTATGGTTTTATTAATTACTTTTATTGTACTATTGATGAGTTATTCACTTTTATTACACCATTTGGGATTGTTCGTTTTATTAGTTTTCTTGATCGGTTCATTTTCTTACATGAATAAAAATTCATGTAAAATGTGGATAAGTATTCAGAATTGTTATTATAACTTAATAATTATATTATAGAATTTTAAATTGTCTTATAATTATTTTTTATATGGTATGAGGAATAATCATTAAATAAAAAAATTATGATGATCGTTTTGGGTTAATTTTGGCGTTTTTTTTCAATCACAATGAACTCATTTTTTTCAATTATTATTATGTTAATATGTTAGTTCAATAAAATAAAAGGGTTATAAAATAATATTTAATTTCTATTTTCATCCATTTAATAATTTTATTATCATATTTTATGTTGTTAAAAAATTAAAGTGCATCACACACGGTGATCGTAAATTGGCACTTCACATGTGACAATTTCAATTTCAAAATAAAATAGAGGGTGATGAGTTTAATGATTGATCTTACTTTAACAAGATATAATTCATATACATGTAAAGTACTGGAGTTATAACTCCATTTTTAGGATGTCAAGTGAGTATTGAATAAGCAAATAAATGAAATTAAAAATGAATTTAAAAGAAAAGGATGTGTATTTTATAACGTGGATTTACCCTCCTTAAGAAAATTCTTTTGGTATTTTTGTGAGAACAAGAGCTTCTGGACATGGGGGAGGGGCTATGGAAGAGTATTAGATAGAATTTTGGGAAGGATAAAAGCTTTTGAGGTGTAATAAAATGAGACGGTGAAGGGTTGTATTTATAGTCGGGGAGATGGGTGTTTTCTCTTTATTGTATTCATTATTTTATTATTTTGGTTGAAGACTATGTTTAGTTTGAGAAATTTCTCTAAATATATTGAAATAGTTAAGGGTAATTATAGTTTTTGGGTATAAATCTGCCTTACCTCATCTATGAATCCATAATTCATGTATTTAAAATTTAATTTAAATTATTATATTTTATTATTCATAAAAAAAAATTCATTTATTTTAGAAAAATACCTAAAAAAATTCCTATTTTTTTGAAACGTTGAATTCAAAAAATGAATTAAATTTTATGAAACTAATTTCATAAATATGTCTGATTTATCTTTTAATTATAATCATCATTTATTTAGAAAGTACATATTTTAAACTTATAACTACTTTTACAACACAATGAAAAATTTAAAAAGGTCTCATAAAATTATCATAAAATTATAAGAGATAAAAATAGTTATTTATGGATACATTTTATGAAAATAAATTTTATTTTAATTCTAAAATTTTACATAAAATTGCAATCAAGTATTAATGACTTTCAAAAATCCAACACATAATTAATAATTTTGAAATCCTTTATTTACTTGGACTATGATATAATTATACCTTAATTTTATTTATAAGATCCCTAAATATTCCTCAAACATTCATGAGTGAGGTTACTATTCATTGAACGATATTACTATTTATAAGGTTAATATTACTATTCCTATGCTCAAGTATCTAATTAATCAGTATAGGTTCTTTAAAATATAGAAATACTTATTATATCATTAATTATACATTAATAAACTTCTTATTATGGTCTATAAGTGATTTTATGTGAATTATAATATCTGGAATTACTATAAGTTGGGAGATATTCTGTTTATAAATTCTTGGGATGTTACATTATTCCCCCTATTAAATTTCTCCCTTGAAATTTCGTTTTAAAAAAAATTGTGAGGGCACCTGTCCATCTTCACCTCCTATGTTTCCCAATATTCTTCTTCATACTTACGGATCATTAAAAAAACAATGAAAAGGTGGGTTGCATTGTCTCCTAGAACCTTATCTATCCAGTCCAAAATCATTATTGGCTACTCATTTTAGAGAGATCATCTTTTAGTTGTACCACTTATTAGTTCAGTACGTGTGAGGGATCTGGTATGTATTTCATTAGGAGTGATACAAGGTAAAAATCATTAAAATGAGCCATATTCAGTTTAATTGCAAGATTATAGGTCATGGATCTGATGCAATCAGTGATCTCAAATGGGCCAATGTTCCTTGGGATTAAAGTCCCTTTCTTTACAAACCACATAAAACTATTCCATAGTTATATTGAAAACAACACTTCATCTCGAACGTTGAACTCCATGTATCTTCGACCATTGTTAGCATATCACTTTTTCCAACCCTCAACTGATTTGATATGTTTCTAGATTCCTTGGACCTTATCCTTCATCTCTTACACAAGAAAGTGTCCATGTTAATTTATTTCACCAACTTCATCCCAAAGGAATGGAGTTGTACATCCATTTGCATATAGTGCTTCATATGGTTCCATCTAAATACTTGAGTGGAAGCTACTTTTTTATGTGAACACAACCAATTGGAAATGTTGATACCATCTACATTTTAATTTTAATGACAATTCTTTAAGCATATCACTAAGAGTATGAACAGTACATTCAAATTTACCATCAGTTTGTGAATGATAAGTCATGCTGAAATATAATTCAGTACACAAAGCATGATGAAGACTCCTTCAGAATTTAAATGTGAACCTGGGATCATGATCAGAGAAAATCGTGTGTAAACCCATTCACTATCAATGCTTAATTCACATATATCGTAGCATGTTTTTCAAGAAAAACATCTTTGCAAAAAGCAATAAAGTGGGAAGTCTTGGTGAGTCAGTCCACCACAACCCATATCGCATTATTTCGTTTTGATTTCTTTGGGAGACTTGGGACTAAGTCCACAGTGAGAGTATCCAATTTCCACTTGGGTATAAGAAATGGTAGCATCATCCCTTAAGAATTTTTTAGTCGTTGTTAATTTTCTGACATATCAAGCACCTTGAGATATATCCCGCAATCGCCTTCTTCATGTTATCCCACCATAAGTGTTCTAGAAGATCAAAATACATCGGGGTACTCCTAGGATGGATAGATAAAGTTGAGGTATATATATTATCCAATAGATCATTCCTTATCCATTATGATGAAGTAACATATATCCTCATTCAAAATCCAATCACACCATCATCCTTGAAATGGAACTATTTCAGCTTCTCTTCCTTTACTGAATTCACCTTATTTTGTAACTATGGATCATCCCATTGTGCCTCCTCAATATTATCATAGAATTATATTTGGGAAATAATTTGGGTAAGGTAGAATTTACCCCATTCCATTATGTTTTACAAATCCATCATTTCATTATCTATGAATATTAAGTATTTCTCAATCAACAATATGGATAGAGTAGTAGGTTCATTTCTACTAAGAGAATAAACTACATTGTTTTCCTTTCCAGGATGATAGTGAATAGAGTATTCACATCCATTGATAATATATAATCATATAATTTGATTCCCATTGATATAATTTTGAGTGAATATATACTTTAATCTCTTGTGATAAGTATATATGTCACACTTCTCACCATAGAGGTAGTTAATGTATATTTTCATGAAAATAATCATAACTACAATGTCCAGATCACACATTATGTAGTTCTTCTCTTTGATATTCAACTTCTGTGAAAAATATTCTACCACATTATATATTTTCATGATTATACAACCTAGGTATTTTATGTAATCATCATTATATATCATAAAACATTATCCACTTTTTGGTAAAAAGAGAATAGGTATAGAGGTCAATCTTATCTTTATCTCCATGAAGCTTTCCTCTCATTCATAAATCCAAAAATATATTAGACCTTTCCTATATAAAATAGTTATAAATCATTAAAACTCTGAGAAAGTTCTGAAAAAACATTGATTATACCTTTTAAATCCATGAAAATTGCATATTTTTATGACACTAGAGGGTCTGGGCCATTTTCCAATCACAATTTTTTGAAGGCTGTACAAAAATTCAATCATTATTGATCACATGCCCGAAGAATGTAACTTTATTCCTAAAAATTTACACTTTATGAACTTGGCATACAAATTATCATTCCATAATATCACCAACACATGCCTCATATTTTTTCATGTTCCTCTTTACTCTTGTAGTAGATGATAATATCATTGAAAACACTAACAAAAATTTGTAAGGGTAATGTAAAAATACTATATTCATCAAATACAAGAACACTGTATGGTAATTAGTAATTATGAAGGGAATTAAAAGAAACTCCAAGTGCCCACACCATGTATGGAATGTAGTCTTCTGAATATATTCCTTCTTCAGCTATAGTTAATGATATCCACAATGAATATCCCACTTGGCTATGATCTTTCCTCCTCAAAGATAATTGAACAAGTCACCAATCATATGAAGAGGAAAATTGTTCTTCCTTGTGATCTTGTTGAGTTCATGATAATTGATACACAACCCCATTGATCCATCAATCTTCTTTAAAAAGTGCACTGGTTCACCCAAAGGTGATGCACTAGGGAATATGAACCATTTATCCAAATCCCCACGAAGCTTCTTCCTTAAATCTTGCAGTTCAATATGATCCATCCTCTAGGGACACATTGAGATAAGAGTATCTCCAAGTATGATTTTCATTTAGAACTATACCTCTTGGTCCACAGGACGTCTTCGTAACTATATAGGAAATAAATCATTATATTCCCTCACTATGGGAATTTCTGCTAGGTTGACACTTTCCTTTGAGTCAACCAATTGAGAGAGGTGTTCTTATTAATTGGGAAACAGTACCCACACCGTTGAAGGATATTCTAATAGAAATTCATGATCCTCTTTCCATTGGTAGAGGACTATTGGAAGGTTCATAATATGAAAAGATATATACTTTTCCTAGCATTTTATGTGTGCTCCATATAAAGAGAGCCATTTAATCCCCAATATAGCATCAAATTCAACCATGGGATGAATTAAAATATTCACTAGAAGAATAAACCCACATAATCCAATAAGTTAATATCCCAACACTTCTTTTGGAATGATTACATCATTAGTTGTTTTGAGAGATTTATCTAATTCAAGGTTTCAGTGGTTCAATGCAATATTTATAAAAAACATTCAAGATATAAAATAATGAATAGAACTAAAATAAAATAATTAATTTTCAATTGATTATATAATAGGTAGTGTTCCATGTATCAGTTAATTTTCCTTCTGTACTTTAGAAATAGTGATGGAATAATCCTTTCCCTACAAAATTTGTTTTGGTGGATGCTGACACTAATTACCATTGAGGACTCGAGGCTTAGTGCATTGGATTGCATAATTCCCTTACTCCTGATAGCTGAATCATTGATCCGTGGGTGGTGCTCTCTTTTCCTACACAACATTGTCTTTCATCCACAAGTATTTTCAACATTCATGAGCTTTGTGGCCTTCTACCCCACACTTGAAACATTTCTGTGTCCCTTTGAGGCAATCCCCATGATGATTTTTAACACATTTTTGACCTGTGGATGGTTGAGTTTTCTTTATACTATTCTCATTAGATCACATCGCTTGAAACTCCATCTTTTATTTATTATCACCAAATCCATGTGAACATTATCCAAACTCCATATCCACTTTGAGGGAACATCGATAAACATGTTATTAACTCACAAAGATTCAAATTGAAATAGCCTTTTGAAGGTATAGTTTTAAACCACTAATGCATATATCATTTTTTGTAACATTGTTGATAAAAAATAATCATACCTTTCATGCCTTGTGAGAATATATTTATAGGATGCGAAATATTCTCATTTAGTTTTAATTGAATCTATAAAATCTATCACCATCTTTATATGAATAATTTTTAGGGAAATACTGGTTATGAAACATTATCTTAAAGTATTCACACTCTATATCATCAATTTACTTCTTTATCTGTGTGTTCATAATTAAATCCCACCATTTTCAGCTTCCCAATCTAGAAGTTCAACTGAAAGGGCCACCTTATCTATCACAAAACCATAAATAACAATAAAAATATTCTCTATTTAGTTTAACCATGATTCGGTTACTTGTGGAACATATGATCTACTAAACACTGGTGGAAATTTCAGCATAAAACACCTGATAAATAGTTTTTCTCTCTTAGGTGAAGGAAGATGTTACACATTATTAAGTTCATTGTTCATAACTTGAGATACATATGTATGAATCACCATGATATTTTGAACTACACCTCACAAATAATTGTAGATAACATTAGAGTAATCACTACATTGTCCCTCTCACATGTTGTTGTCCTGGTTTCTCTTGGTTCCCACCATTTTCTAAAATAAAAAATCCTAGAATAAAAAATATTTGAATAAATCATCAATAATTTGTTTATTCCATTGTGAGATTAAGTTTAAAGACCTATCTTGTTAGATCCCAATGATTGGAATTTTCTAAAACAAAGATTCTTGGGTGCTTACATATATTTAGTCTTATACTATGTTCTTTCAATATGGTTCACTAATCCTATTTCCCAAATTAACTAAATTGTGATATGGTACCTCCTATAGATACCCAAATTTTCTTACATCTTTATTAAATCATTTTGATTATGAGGAACATAATAGATATACACAATTAGGATCTAAAGGTTTATTTTCTCTCAAAATATTAGTCTATACAGAACTTTTCTAAAATAAAACATAAACATTTATTAAATTCCATTTTTCTAGGTTCTTATAGGTTTTCGTATACTTTATAGTACAAGTAAGCACCTGAGGATATACATCAAAAGAGGGTGAGATCAAATAAAAGTAAGAGGATTTATAATATCATTAAATAATATAAAATGTGGTTATCATAATTATTATGATTACAAAATAGGCATAAGATAATAATCGTGAGAGGAGGGATTAAGAAAAGGCTTCGAATGTGGACATGCATTAAAATGAACCATCATGTATTAGCGGTTCACTAACACACATAGTTGTAAAAAATTATAGAATCAATTTCATGTCTATTTCACTTTATCTCATGTGATTCATCACATTATTTGATCCATTGGAGCACTATCTAATTATGGGCGCACCCATAACATCATAACATTTACATTATCGTCCATGCCACATAGAATGTATATCAATCATTGATATAAAATAACCCATGTAAAGGAATATATTTAATTTCATAAATCATACATTCATAAATATTGGGTTCAAACATAAAATAGGTAATAACAAACTTGACATAAGAATCACCAACCATGAGTGATTAAGAAACAATCTTGAGAAGTAAATGGTGTGTTTTTTTGAAGAGTTCATTTGGAAAAAATTATGTTTTTTCATAAAATCATGTAGGAAACATTTATATCATATAAAATGAAATATAATTATGAATAAATTATATTTATGTAATATCTATAATGAAAATGGGGTGAAAGTGGGAAACCCCAAAGAAAGATAGTTGGGTTCTAGAATTCCCCTTACCTTATGTCATAATGCTTTCTTCACATCAATGTCCTATAATCACATTAGTTAAAATAATTTACAACTAAATAACATTTTATAAGTTAATTTTTTTCATTATTTCTTTATTATGTTATCTTATTGGCCTTTTTATGAGTTATTGAGTTTAATTTCATCATTTTTGAGTGTTCATTTTCATTGTTTTCATGATCGGTCATTTTGCACACATTAATGGATGCTCATATAAAATGGGGATAAAGATCTATAATAGTTAATATATTCAATTAATGGTATTATATAATCTAAAATAATATTATAATGAATTTGGTTATATGTTATGAGAACGAATCATTAAATAAAAGAAAATGATCATCATTTTAGGTTATTTTTTGAAGTTTTTCACACACAACGAACTCCTTTTTTTATCGTTTAGTATTATAAAAAAAAGTTACATAGAGAAAAAAATAGGGTTCTAATATAAAATTTATAGTATTTTTTCTACCATTTAGTTATTTTATTTTTATCATTTATTTCATTAATGGAAAATGAAAGTGCATCACCCACGATGTTGGTAAATTGACACATCACATGCGACAATTTCATTTTTTAACTAAAAGATAGTGGGGGAGGGGTTTATTGATTGATCATAAATTAACAATATATAATTAAATTTTATGTATGTTACTAGAGTTAAAATTCCATTTGTATGATGGGAGGTGAGGATATAATAATAAATGCAATGAAATTGGAATATAATTTAAAAGAAAAAGGATGGGCATTTTACCTCTTGAATTTATCCTCCTTAAGAACCTCTATTGGGAGAAAATTTTGGTTATTTGATGATTGTAAGAGCTCATGGACGTTGGGGAGGAGATATGGAAATAAATTGGATAGAATGAGAGAATGTTTTAAAGCTTGAGAGGTGGAAGGAAATGAAGTGGTGAGGGGTGGAATTTATGGTGCAGGAGAGGGGTGTTTTCTCATTATTATATTCATTTTTTTATATTGTCTCAAGACTATGAATAGTTTGAGGTTTATCTCTTAATATATCAAGAAATATGAAATAGAATTAATGATTTTGTTCACACATCAGACATAAATTTCATATGACTCCAAAATTCATGAATTTTGTTTTTATTGTAAATTATCATATTTTATTATTCATAAAATATTTGAGTATGTTATAAAAATCAAAAAAATTCATCATAATATTTTTTCAAAACTTAGAATTACAAAATAAATTACATTTTATGAAAATAATTTTCTAATTATTATGAATTTAATTTTAATTAAAATCATCAATTACATGGAAAATGGAGATTTTAAAATTCTATGTTATTTAATAACACATTAAAAAATTACTTAAGATCTCATAAAATTATCATAAAATCATAATAAAAATAAATATTAATTTTTAGATACATTTTATGAAAATAAAATTTATTTTAGTTACTAAATTAATTATAAAATTGTAATTAAATATTTATTACTTAGAAAATTCCCACACATAAGTATTAATTTTTAAAATCATTATTTACTTAGAATAAGATAAAATAAAACCATTATTTTATTTATACAATTCCTAAATTGTATTTATAATTTCATGGGTGATGTTACTATTAATTGTGTCATTTTACTATTCATAAGGGTCATATTACTATTCTAAAGGTCATGTTAATATTTCATAGATATAGGTTCCTTAACATATAGAAATAAAAATTTTATAATTAATTATGCATTTATAAATTGTTTATAATGGTATATAAGTGATTTTATGTAATTTATATGATATTAAATTAATATAAAAATGGATAGATTCCGTAGATAAATGTATTGGATGTTACATAAGATCATTGTGGGATACACTAAAGTTCATTCACCAGGTTATAATATTATGTTCCATGTTTCCAAAGATAGTAAACTATCATGGTCCTGGGACATGTACTATTGCAATTTACTAAATATTCATCTAAAATTATGTAATATCCATTCATGTTAATCCTGGGTTTCTATAGAAGGTAAAAGAATAATGATTTAGTCAAACTTTAAAAAATAGGATGAGGAAACTTTAGTGATATACCTAGGGATATTTATACATATATGTATAAGTATTTCTCTCAGGAAAATTATAATGGTTTTTGAAAGTATAAGAAGATTTCTTGGATATTTGGAAAAGGATAGTGTGTGTGGTTTCCTAGAAACACATTCTTCTCTTGATAGTACAGGTGGATGTGGATTTAGAAGAAATATACCCTTGAGTAACAACTTAAAAAACATTCTAGTGATCATAATCTATGAGGGAACAGTGCACAAAAATAGTCCTTATTGCATTAAATCTTTGAAAATACCACGAGATACTCTTTGGAAACTCACAATATCTTTATGAACCATCAATAAATATTTAAATATATTATCACCATGAATAACCTTGGACGAACATGTGGTGTCAAATATTAAAAGGAAGTGTAATGGTTAAGTCATTCTATTTGTGATTTTCAAGATTATGTGGTTTTCCACTATGATTAGAATTACTCAAACTATGCATTATACTTTGATTACATTAAGGGAACCAAATGGAATTGGTATAACATTGAATGTGAATAAAACATTCCTTATGATTAGCCAATTGGGATAATGACCTAAGTAAAGGATATTGTTCTTATTCCAAATATGTTGAAACTGAACATGATTGACACCATGTACCTTTAACTAGACTAAAACATACCAAAATAGATAAGGATATAGGTTGCATTTATTCCGAGTAGTGAATACCAGAAAATTTTATAAGATTAAAATTATATGATATAAAAAATGTGGGATGAATCACTCAATGGAATGTACAACTGGATTGATAAGTTTTCTTGTGTGTGGTGAAGAAGTCCATGAGTAATTTCCTAGTAAAATGAAGAGTTTAGTTAATGAAATTGTTGTGAATATTGGTCTCCCTATGGTATTATCAATTTTTGAATGTTTGATGTGTAGAATTTATAGGAATTATGCAAATTAATGTTCAAATTGGAAATCTTATGTAGAGAATCAACAAGGTGGTAAGAGTAAAGGTTATACTCTGAAAATCAAGAGACTATGAATGAAAAATTAATGGAAATGGTATTAACGAAGAAAATACGGTATCAAAATTAGTGTGATAATATATTTATATCATTATTTGGATTAAATAATTTGGTTATATGAATATTTAAATGTATAAGGATTACTCATCATATGTTTTTTCAAAGAGGTTTTATATTATAGAAAATAAATGATTAAGGGATGATAAATCATAATATGTTTTGGATGAGGAAGAAATGGTGTTTATATTGGAAAAAGGAATTGTAAAAAAATTAAATTTATTATTACTAATTCCATGATAATATTAAAGAATTATTGAAATAGTGATTTATGCAATTAAGTATGTAATTTACAACATTATTAGTATGAAAGAAGTTATTTATATGTGGATTTATTTAAGGATTAAGTAAGATAGTACGATTTAAATATGTTTCTATGGTAAATAATGTTAATATTATGTTTCAAGATAATACATTATTAACGTATTCATATGTTAGATATGTGAAATTAAATAGGTACTTTATGATATATGGTGGATAAATGTTAATCTCATTTTGATAAATTTAGTCACCTTCATTCTCATGTTTTAAAATTTTAATCTTTTGAGATAGTAAAAATAAAAACCATTTAGGTAATTTTTTATATTGGATACTTAAATTTATTTTAGAGACTAATATATTATTTAACTATATAGTTATTTAAGAATACAAATAAGATGAGATAACCATTTATTTTTGTTATAAGTAATGATATAAAAAATGAATTATCCACCTATTTATAGTTTATATAGTCCATTATTATCCATGCGTAACAAATTGAATGTAATTTATTTAAGTAAGAGACTTAGTGTAATTTGATCATGAACTAAATAAAGGGTTATTTTGTGCATACAAAATGAAAAAATTTAAGATATCTTATCATGAAAATTATTCAATTTTAGGAAAAGGACCATCATATAAAATGTTGATCTATTATCATCAATTTTGATGATATCAATGACCTCTTTCACACCACTTTGGTTTTTGGTTTTGTTATTGTAAAAATTATATAGATCAAAACAATTCATTTGATTAGTGTTTTTATCACTCTATATTATTATTTATATTTTATTCAATGTCCAAAAATCCACTTCTCTCATTTTATCTCAAATATGGAAACCTAGTTTTGGGTTACTTTGGATAATAGTTATGTTTCAAACATTTTCTTTCTAAAGAAAGATTTAGTATTCATTTATACAAAGTGGGTATAACAACCCTTATCTTTATTACACATATAAACATGATTTATTACATAAACATGGACATAAGACAACTCTGAGTATTGAGAGGTCTATTGTCTTGAGAAATTTGTAATGTTATATGAAAACATAATAAATGAAATACAAAATGTTTATTTAAAACTTATTTTACATGAAAACAACATTACTTTGTACTTACCATTGCATGAGATAACCTGAGGACATACATATGAAACTGGCGATCTATAAAGCCCACTAAGGGAGTAAAGAAGGCATAACCTGAAGAATACGGTACATGTTAGGTAATTTAAATATCAATGGAGAACAAGAGAAACATGAACATAAAAGAATTATATATCTTAATTATCATAACATGGAAATGTGGAAATAACACACATTAAGATATTAGCATGAGCTAATGCTCATTTCACAAGGATTAACATGAGTAAACCCTCATTGCACATGAATTAGCATGACTAAACCCTCATTGCACATGTATTAGCATTACTAAACTCTAATTGAATATGAATTATGATGATTAAACCCTCATTGTACATGGAATATCATGATACTATACATTACCCAATACATTATAGCACTATCAGGGATCACCCTTTATAAAAATTTCATTTCATGTATAACTGTACCACATGGATAATATAATGTGGAATCATTCAACGTCCTAAGTTATTTGACGACTAGGTAATGTTTAATAAATACATTTAATTTCCTTTCAATATTTATATGTTAATAGTAGTGAATACACTTGATTGTGAAATGGGTATTGTATTCAATACACAATGATTTTGGATTGGATAATCGCAGTGCTATTTGAGAAGCGTAATTACTTGACATAAAAATTCATAAAAATGGATGATGAGAGATAAAAGGGTATCTAATCATATGTACATGAAAGGGAAAGAAATTTGGTGATATATATAAATTTCCCAACACATGTAATTTTGATAATGTAGGCATAACATAGTAAAGAAACATGAAGAAAGAGGAGAAATGGAATAACTCTTATGAAATGTTGGCATGGTAAAGGGTGTATATGGGAGAAATTAATGAGCGATAAAGAGGTCTCCAATTGGACCAAAATAAGGATGGAAGTATGGGGAGGTGATATATCATACCCCAAAATTTTAAATTTAAAATAAAAGGATATATCAGTATAAAATTTATAGAAAAAATGAGAAAGGAATAAATCCCTTATAAAAATTAGGCAAGGTAACGATAATACATAAGGGTTCATAAGAGTGATAAATGTGAGTGAAAGAGGACATCATCATTTATAAATAAAATGGTCAGTATGTTATATATATATTAACATATCCCAACATAGAAATAAAATAAATTCAAAGACATAACATGAAAACAAATTCATGATAAAAGTGGAGGGTGGAAGATCCCTTATGGAATTTCGACAAAGTAACACTTGTGATTAAAAGATAATAGGGGGGATTGATGAGATTTAAAGGAAGAAATCATAATATGTACAAAAACTGGGTATTATGGGGGTAGTGTAACATCATAAACAAACATATAAATATGTATCTCAAAAAGCATAATGTACAAAAGTAGCTTGAATGTAAATGAGAAGAGTGAAATCCCTTACCAAAGTTTAGAATAGTAACAGATTAGGTAAGAGTAAAAATGAGGGTGGATAAACAATCCCTCATTAAAATAACATCAAATAAACATTAATAAAATTATTATAATATAATCACATTATAACCATTCAAAATTATAGGATCTACTTTCAATGAAAATTCTTGTATTTGAATGGGGGAGTGGAAAGTGAAGATCCCTTACATGGAAGTGTGATCCCAAAGGCTTGGGAGAGGATTGAGAGAGGCTTATTAGGATATTGGGATGCCTTAAAAGGATTATATAGACAGGATGGTAGATTTAGTTTGATCTTCATATGGTTTGATTAGAGAGTAATGGAAGATTGAGTGGGTTTATATATGAAAGGAGAGGGAATTATTTATTATTTAGGTTTTGGACATTACAACTTAAACTAAACAAAACCACAAACCATCCCATGGTTTATGCCCATGGTTTCTGAAAAAGTGGGGTGGTATAAAATAGTTTTTATTTCCATGGTCCGTACATATTAAAATATTTGGCATTCTTATGATGAGGTGAGTCACACTCTAAGGGAAATCATTGTAAATTCTAAACTATATTATATGTCTTGTAGGGTCTACTAAGGAATTATTAAATTAATATAGAAAATATAATGTTAAAATAATTTAATGATAAAATATACATTGTAAAAAAAACCATTTTATAGTATTTTATTTCACCACTACTTGGTCATTATGATGTCATAAAACACATTATATATTTTTTCGGTATTTAATTTTTACCCAAAAATTAGAATGTATCACAAAATAATTAAAAATCAACTACTGGATAATTTTTTCAAACAGATTCTGAAAAGAATTTTTTTTTATCAAAATAATTTTTTCAATATGTGAATTTTCACTTTTAAAATAATAAGACATTTAATGAAAATTGACAGGTTAAAAAACAGTTTTTAACCATAGTAAAAATTATATTTGATTTCATAAAAAATATATACTCATTTACTATTAATAAAAGTAAATTTATAATAATATTTTATTAAAATATTATTTATTTATAAAATTTATTAATTCATCTAAATAAAGTCGTTAATTAGAAATTAAACTTTTATTTTATCATGTAAAAATATAATTCTTATCAAACTGAATACTTAATATTTTATAGTGTAAAAAGAATAAATATAATCCCCATTTATAATTAAAATGAGTCTTATTTTAAAAATAGTATAATAAAATTATTTACAAAATATTTGTTTAATATAATAATTTATATATTTCATAAAAGTAAAATTTTATATAAGAAGTCAGTTTATCTAATTCGTTAGATTTTTAAGAAAAACTATTATCATAAAGGAATTGATGGAATATGAATTTTATTTATAAAATGGGTTACAAAAAAAGTAACAAATTCCTTGTTACATAACCACTTATAACACCTACATAAGACCTAAGGGTAAGGTGTGCTACGGTGACATACTTTAAGGCGGCTCGGATAATGTCACTCAGGTGGTAATCTCTATTAACTTGAACATCTCCCATAAGGGATTACATTCAATCATAATGTGTTGAAGATTTTGTTGGGAGTGGTCAATAGAGAAGCCTAGTGACACTATATCCTTTATAAGCTCCGATAAATGAACTTTGTATGGCTTGAGTCTACTAGATGAGTCCATCAACTCTTCTTTCTGAATTAATTTTTTAACCTACATTTCTATTTATAAACTATAATTATAACATTAAATTTATTATTGTTTCCAACAGTCATATTGATCATCAGTCATAATTTATGAGTGGTCATATAATGGTCGAAAAATTATACTTATATTTCAATTTATACTTATATAGTTTTAACAAATGGGATATAACCAAACACACATTTTCAGGAAACAAAAATATTATTCAAAATTTCAGGATGTTACATTCTCTCCCCCGTTAATAAATTTCACCCCCAATTTTTTACATACTAAGGAGAAAAATAGTGAGGGTACATATCATTCACCTCTTCAATGAGGTCTTCAGTCTAGCCTATTAGCATTGACTTTAGGGAGAAAGTGTTCTTGCGTCATAGTGGTACTTGAGGATTTTTTCAAAATCATATACTTAATTTTTCCAAAACTTATCATCCATCATGGATTGAATTGATGGAAGCATCGATACATCACAGAAAGGTATTTTGTATATATAATTTTTTGACATCATCTTGAACATGTTTTTTTAAATTTCTTACTAAGTCATCTTCAAATATTTTAAAATAGGGTTTTGGTAAATCCATTTTTTTTATTTCCCAAATGAAAAAATCTATAATTTGATACATATAGGCTTCTCAGAGGTCTCTATATTACCAATCATCTTGTAAATATTTTAGTGCATCATAATATTGAAATAATGTAATGAATTTTAAAAGACTTTGATGGTACTTCCCACACAGATCATGGTAAGAAAGCTGAGAGCGCAAGATTCTCAAATTGACGGTACTTGAACCTAGAATGAATCGTAAAATTTTAGAAGTGTTGTATGCCTCATAAATTTTATTTCTGGTAATGTTGATATTTGAAAGAGATTCAAAGTCATATGCACATGAATTTAGGATAAACTCTCTGAGTAGTTCTTTAGAAAGAGAGAGAAGAGTTGTTCATGATCTTCCTCCTTCCTTGTTTTAACTAAGAAAAGTAACTTACAATTATAGGGTTTTAATATGTGGCTAATATGAATTTAAAAAGAAAAAATTGTACATAGAAGGATGAAATTTTATTTTATATCCTATCTTTAGATACCATAAGTTTCAATCTAGGTTGTCCATGATCTATTTCATAATATATATTCTTATGGTATTTTTTCCCTTAATGATGGTTTGCACTATGATTATTAATTTACCAAAGTGTATCCCCCCTAAAGTGTTGAACCAAGAGTTCATAAAGGAGCGTTTTCATGAACACGTTCTCATTGTAGTCTAGATAAAAGTGGGGTTTTCAGGTTTTTCACCTAGATAAATCTATTTAAGAGCTACTTATACTTGTTTATAGCCATACAAGGGTGTATTTTCTTGATAAACCACACACTCTATTCTCCTTAAAATTTAGGGATGTTTTCCTTATACATAGAATTATCCCTAAGGATTTCACAATAGTTTTATAATCCCAATCCAAAAAATGATTAATCATATCATTTGTTACCAATTATAAAAACCCTACTCTTTTTACAAAAATAAACATGATTTATTACATAAACATACAATTAAGATAACTCCAAGGATCGAGAGGTCTAGTGTGATGGGAAATTAGGAACATTAAATGGGAAATTAAGAGATAAAATAAAACATCTTTGTTAAAAACATCTTTTACATGACCAAAACATTCTTTTGTGCATAGCATTTCACTAGATAACCTGAGGAAAAAAATTAGAAAAGAGAGAGCTATAAAGTGCAGTAAGGGAGTGAACAAGGAATAACATGAAAAATACGGTACATTTTTGGAAATAAGTATATCAACAGAGCACAACAGAAAAATAAAAATAAATTCATGATATAACAAGATTATCATAACATGGAAATGTGGAAAAAACATACAATTAGATATTAGCATGAGCCAAGGCTCATTTCACATGGATTAGCATGGGTAATCCCTCAATGCACAAGAATTAGAATGAGAAAACCATCATTTCACATGGATTAGAATGTGTAAACCCTAATTTAACATTAATTATCATGAGTAAACCCTCATTTCACATGGCGTATCATGAAACCTAACATTACCCAATTCATTAGAGCTCTATCAGGGTGCACCCTTTATAAACATTTCATTTCATTCATTAATGTGCCACATAGATCAAATAACGTGGAATAATTCAACATCATAAGTTATTACACGATTACTGTATGTGGAATACATTCATGTAATTACCATTAAATATGTATATTTTCTTAAAGGTGAATACCCTTGATAGAGAAATGGTTATCGTATTCACTACCCAATGATTTTGTGTTGGAAAATTGCAGTCTAATTTCGGCAGCATAATAATATGGCATAAAAATTCATAAAAATGGTTGATGAGAGAGAAATTGTTTTATAATCATATGTACATGAAATGGACTAAAATGGGGTCATATATATTTATGTCCCATCACATGGAATATGGGAATATAAGGCATAAACTAACAAACAATCTTGAAAAAAAGAGGAGAAATGGAACAACTCTTATGAAATATCAGTATGGTAACAGGTGTACATGCGAGGAATTAGTGATAAATAAAGAGGTTTATAATAATTAAAAAATAATAAGGGATGCATGGTTTATTATAAAATTCATAACCTAGCATTTTTTATTGAAAACAAAACGGTATATCTACATAAAGAAAGTTGGACCAAAATGAGAAAGGAAAAATCCCTTATGAAAATTCAACATTGTAATAAGTGTACCCAATGGTTAATAAGAGGGATAAGTGAGAGTGAAAGGGGATATCATCATTTAAAAATAAAATGAGAAGTAATTAGTATATATAATAACATATCCCAATATAGGAATAAAATTTATTCAAAGACATAACATGGAAAGAATGCTTGATTAAAGTGGAGGGTGGATGATCCCTTATGTCATTTGGGGAAATTAATGGGCGTGATTAAAGAATCATTGGGGGAATTTATGAGTGTTAAAGTAATAAATAATAATATATACATCAATTGGATAGTATGGGGATCGTGGAACATCATATCTTAACATATAAGTTTTGAACTTATGAATCATAATATAATAAATGTAGCTTGAATGAAAATAAGAAAAGAGAAACCCCTTACGAACTTTTGGAGTAGCAACAGCTTAGGTAAGGGTAAAAATGAGGGAGGATAAATAATTACTTATTAAAATAACAAAAAATTGAAATTAATTTAATTATTAGAGAATATTCACATTATAACAATTCAAAATTACATGAACTAATT
The DNA here is from genome assembly GCA_963277665.1 of Viscum album. Lineage (NCBI taxonomy): Eukaryota > Viridiplantae > Streptophyta > Magnoliopsida > Santalales > Viscaceae > Viscum > Viscum album. The sequence goes on along the minus strand of OY728158.1, from coordinate 1,189,153,973 downwards.
TCAATTAAGTTTCTTGAATTTGAAAGGAGCAGAAAGTGAGGATCCCATACAAGGATGTGTGGTCCCAAAGGATTAAGAGAGGCTTGAGAGAGTATTCTTGGGAGATGGGGGAATCTTGGGAGGATTATAATCCTCCAAATGGTTTGATTTATGATTAATTATAGATTGAGTGGTTTTATATAGGAAAAGAGTGGGAATTCTTTATTATTTAGGGTTTGGACACTACACATTAAACTAATGAAAACCAAAAACCATCCCATGGATTTTCCCATGGTTTCATCTAAATAGATGTGTAATAAATTATTTTATATGGGAAATAGACTAAAATATGTAAATATTAGTGTTTTTTATGTGTAGATGAGTCACACTCTCAAGGAAATCATCTTAAAATATTAAAATATTTTATATGTATTAGGGGGTCCACTAAGGAATTATAAAATTAATGAAAAAAATATAAAATAGATTTATTTTAAAGTGAATACATATATTCTCTTAATATAAAATTTATTGAATTTTATTACATCACTATTGTGTCATTATGATGTCATAAAATACATTATATATTTATTTTGTATTTATTTTTTACCCAAAAAAATGACCGTTTCAAAAAAATATGAAAAATTCAACATCGGATAATTTTGAAATTATTGTTCCAATAAAAATATTTTTTTATCCAAATATTTTTCAAAATTTGTGAATTTTTACTTTTAAAATAAAAAAATTATTTTACTACAAATTGGGGGGTTTTGAAAAAAAAGTTCTTAACCTAAATAAAATTTACATTTTACTTCATAAAAATTATATAATCATTTATTATTAATAAAATTACTTTTATAATAATATTTTTTTAAAATATTAATTATTTAAAAAATTCATCAATACATCAAAATAATTTCTTTAATTAAAAATATATATTTTTATCATATTAAAATATATTTCTTATCAAACTGAATACTTAATGTTTTATAGGGTAAAAAATATAAATATAATCATAATTTATAATTAAAAGAAGTGTTTTTATAACTATACTATAATATCATTATTAATAGACTTAGTTTAATATAATAAATTTAATATTTATGAAATGTACCATTTTACTAAAATTTCCAATTTATCTAATTCATTTTATTTTTGATAAAAACTATTCCCATAAAGGAATTGATGGAATAATAATTTTATTTATAAAAGGGATTACACAAAAATTAGCTAATTCCTTGTTACATAACCCATTATAACAGTTGCAAAAGACCTAAGGGAAAGGTGTGTGATGGTGACAGAATCTTGGGGTAGTTAGGATAACATCAACCGAGTGGTAATATCTACAAACATGAACTTTTACCTTTGGTGATTCAGTTCAAGATTAATGTGTTGAAGATCAAGTTGGTGTTGGTCCAGAGTGAAGCCCAGTGACGCTACCTCCTTTCCGATCTCTACCAAATGAGTTTCGTACAACTCGATTGTAACACCCCAGGTAAATAAAGAGTATGACATTTTCACATTTATCCATATTTGTGAATAAAATATTAATATTACTTTAAAGGGAATGTTATGCTCGATGGCGTACCCAATATGCAACAACAAGTTTCTTTGAAATCTTACGTTGCACTCTAATAATAAAATAATATTATTTTAAATGGTAGTTAACACATAGCCATTGTAATGGAAGGATTGAACAGAACTAACTAAAAAATGATTATATATGTTTGTCAAATATTTTTTTCAATAAATTTTAGAGGATTAAAAATTCAAATGAATCCAGTTTTTAAGCGTAAACATTCTAATATTCCTTAAAAGGTCGATTAACCGCCTTTTGATGGAGAACCCCTTTTTAAATACACTTTTTGGAAATTTTATAAGCTATATTTTTCAAAATAGACATATTATTTTTGATTGGTACATTGAAATTTACCTTGGTTTAATTTTGGGAATTTTTCTGACAATGTTCATTTTTTAATGAATAGGGAAAAATACTGCATTTTACATCAAAACTGCTTTTTCATATAATTTAATTATATGGTTATATTATCTTTTTAATTTGTTTTAAAGTGTAATTAGAATAAATTTTTACCATGTAATTCAATGATGGCCATTGGGATTAATTTCACTTTGGAATTAGGCATAAACAAGTGCCAAAATTTTCATAAATATTGTTTCTAAAAAACCCGCTATTTGTTTTGACAACATGAAGCTTTTTTAAATTATTTATTGCAATTTATGTGTTTTGAATTTGGTAAAATGGATTACATATTTGGAATCATAAGGTCAAAATTATTTAATTAAGACTCTTTTGTTTTTGGACATTATGAATAGTAACAACGGTAATTATCTTTAATTATCTTGATTAATGAGTAATTGGATAGTTAAAGATAATAAGATAATATCATAATAATAAAAAATGACCACAAAATGTGTCCTAAGGCTATTGTCTGTATAATGGACGACCATGGGATGCCTTTTTCCAAACTTGGGGGCCCCATGGAATCACTTTTGTGAGAAAGTGACTTTTTATATTTTTATTTTTAAAGAATGTTAAATGTAACAAAGAATGTATCACCTAAGTAAAATATTTTTAATTTTGTCTACATAAATGATCTTTTGGACTATAAATATTCATTGGAAATATAAAAATAATTCCTACATCATAGTAGTTTTTTTCATAATTTTTAGACATTAAATAAATTAAATTATTTATGACATCATGATGATGCAGCGATGACCTCATTATTTAACGATTTAAATAAAATGGAAAGATAATGTAAAATCTACGACCTAAAAATTTCAAAAACCTATTGGATGGGTGTATTTCGAACCCTTATCCCCTTATCCTCTAAACACATCAATGTGGACCATTAAAATCTGAAACTCATTTGAAAATAATGTTACATTTTATACCTTTCCAAGAGTGCCCCTCCTCTCCTCTTTTAAAATGCCCCACCCCTACCTCCTTACCCACACTTCCAAAGCCTTAGGCTCGGACAACCCCTGCCCATTTGGTCTCTCCACATCCCTATATAACTCCTTGAGGCCTCACTTTGGGCATAAGTCTTCCCAAGGAAGCCTTTTAGCTCAAACCAAAGGGAGTTACCCGATTTTAAGGTAATGTCTTCACTTGAGTCCTTTTATTTTATTTTGCTTATCCAACCCCCTAAACGATTTTTATTAATTTATTTTGTAACAAATACAGTATATTAAATATACTAGGATGTTTTTATAAGAAGTATTCAAGTGACACTTAAACACACCTTCATCTAATGGTTAAATAACATACTATTTCTGTGGTTGGCGATTTTCTGCCTCACGAAACGATGATTGTTCAATATTCTTTTAACACCTTTAAAGGTGACCATTATAATGTCACTATATTTTATATATGATATATATGGTATTTATGTTTACATAATGATTCTGTATTTTATATTTATACCATAACATTATTCTTTTCATGTTGTGTAAATGCGATAATTTCATATGAGGAAGTGCGGACTACCGCCCCCTCAAGTGATGTGACTCATACATGCAATACATGGAATGTATAAAGAATGAAATTAATGAACATATGTGACCTATATAACATATATATTACAATTTAATTATAATATATACATATATCATTTATTTTAAATTCCATTAATATGAAAAAGAAAAAAATGAAAGTAGCGTTCATGCGTACGTACGGCCTACCGTCTCCATGAACGGTGCTTTTCGTTTTTTGTCTCCAAATGATATGGAATATTATAAAATGAATATGTACTGGATATATATGATATATATTATATATACATCATGATTATAACTCTGGATATAATGGATACATGAACAACTTGTAATTATAAAGAGCATATTTTGACTCAAGTACCAATGATCGTTAAAATGACCGTTATTAACTAAAATAATTACATAGTGTTAATGACATGGTAATAAGTGATATAAAAGGAATAATGAACCTGAAAAAGGTTATTATGGAAGTATAACTTAACTCAAGTTTATTATTCAGGAGATTAAAGAACGATCGAGTCAAGTCGGACCTGAGGTAAGGGATCCTACCTCTCTCTTTCTTTGCAAGTACTCTCTTTTATGTCATTTCATTTATGCTCCCTGTTCTTATGTTAGAGGATGTTCTTTTATGTTCCTATTTATGTAATTATTATGTTATGAGATAACCTATTTGATCTCATCAATCCATTTTTGTAAGTTTTATGTGTCACCGTTAGGCTGCCGAATGTTCATAAGGGGATTTTCATCTCACTTTTTGTTCCCGTGAGATCCATGCTACATTGGCCACTATTTCCTTTTTGTGTGGTGTATGTACTGCCCATTATTTTCCTATTAGTATAATATACTCTAATTTATGGGTAGTTATATCTTCATTGTATGACCCTTCTTTCATGGGGTGTACGTTTTGAAAGTTTCCCAAATCGGTAAGGGAACCTTTCACCCTCCTCTTTTTAAAAGACATCTCTTGTTATGTCTTTTAATTTACATCTTTTTATGTTGGGATAAGTTCTTTTATATCCTTATTGATTTAAATTTTATTTCCAAGTGATGATATTCCCTTGTTATCTCTCATCAACTCATTTTCTGAATTTTGAAGTGATACCATTAGGTTGTCGAATTTTAGCAAGGGAGATTTTTATCCCAATTTCGATTTCTTTGGGTTCAACATGTAGTTATTGAATATGTCATCCTTTGAATATGTGTGAATGACCTTTTATTGTTTTAAAATTAATATCCACTTATATTGGGTGTATTTATATTTGTCACACATAGTTTGGAGATTGATTTATCCTTAATTTAAGGATACCTTCTTTATAAGGGATTTTATCACATTTGACATTTCTATTGAGACTTCATTATTGTTATACACCAATTCACTCTTATGTGGTGTATATACTTTCCTTTGGAATATTATATCATGAATCCATTTATTCTCCTGATATTATAAAGTTCTGACTAAATTTTATTCCTCAATTATTGTATTCAAGTGTCTCTAATTTTGGTAAACCTCCTTTAACCAAAATATCACTTTAAATGTTTTAAATATTTGTTCTTATTAATATCCCTGTTTTCAAAATGGTTTTAAGGATTTATTTATATGGATATTAATGGTTTAAAATTTTAAAAGCTTTAAGGTGGTATGGGACACTTTGATTAAAAAATCTCTTTATTAAATGTTTTAAATAGTTTTGGAAATGGTTTCTTTTTGAATGGATTCATTATTTCAATATACTAAAATGATATATTGTGATTGAAATGTGGAAATGTTATGTTTCCTTTATGAATTTTTTATGTGATATGTTTATGTAATGGTTCTTGGGCATTGTTATGAAAACGGGTGGTTCCGTGATAAACTAAGGGCAGGTGAGCCCGATATAGCTCTCCAATGCATTGGGTAACACAAAGGAGTGAAACATTAAGGTTTCTCCGAAGAGATTTAGGGAATATACTGTGGTGGGTATTCCAAATGTAACCAAGAGGGTTACTCCCTAGGTAAGAATGTTATGAATGCCTCAAGTTACCTTTTATGTCTTATGATTTCTATGATTTATTCATGATTTGGTGAGGTATGTTAAAGTGCCTATGTTTTATGGGTAAAGTATGATTTCATTCTTATGTATATATGAACTCATGTTTCCGTTCCATATTTTTTTTATAACCCTTACTGAGATTTTTATGCTCATCCCAAGTTTTTTTGAAATGTTTTTCATAGGTCAAGGGAAAGGTACATGAAATGATGATAGTTTCAAGGAAGTGTCAAGAAAGAATCCATGTTTTATTTTAAATATGTTTCCGTTGAGGGGAAAAATGAATACTATATTTTATGTAACCACTTTGTTTAAATGTGGAATGTAATGCATGTTTTATGATCTAATTCTCTAAAACTCTAAACCTGAAAAGATCCTCGATGTGTAATCTTGTAATAACTCAATATTAAGTAAGGTTTATGGCTGGGGCCTTATATCGAGCTTGCTAGATGAGGACATCAACTCATCTTTCTGAATTTATTTTTCCATTATCATTTATATTTATATACAATAATTATATCTTTAAAATTATTATTCTTTCCCATGGTCATATTGATCTTCAGTCATAATTGACTTATGTTCATATAATGGTAAAAAATTACAGTTTCATTTCAATTTATAAATATATAGTTTTAACTAATGGGACATCATAAAACATACATTCTCAAGAAACAAAAATAATATTCAGATGTTCGGGCTGTTCCAGTGGGACCTATGAAAGAAACATTATAATACTAAGAAATTTATTACATTTATGAATATTTAGTTATTAATTCAATTTACTGGGTTTTTGAATGTAACACCACTAAGTATTATGAATTATTTTTTTTTAAAAAAATGAAAATTCTATGATGTATTACATTACACTACATAGTACATTATGTTATGAATTATTTATACACAAAACCAATTTAATATTTCACAACATGAAACAAATAGTTTGTCTTGTGTTACCATAAATTCCATTATTATATATCATTACATGCAACAATGTGATTATCACTAATTACACGTACAACTGAGTTTAAATGGGGCTATACATATTATTATAACAAGATTATGTAATATGCTACTTGTCGCATAGCCATTAGAATGAAGGTTATGAATAATATTTTCTATATAATGAATAATAATATTTAAATATTTTTATATTATAAACTATTTGGTTACCAATAAATTATAGATGAAAATAAAACTCTCTTTAAAATAAAATGAAATTGGATTCCATGAAAATATTTTCATGGATAGAAGTGTGTATAATGTTAATAAATTCTACCAAATAAAATTATGTTAATTATATTAATTTAATATATATTATATAGAAATTATAATTTTTAACATTCACCTTATTTTTTCTCTAGACAAGAGTTAATGATAAGTCCAATTTGATGCATAAAAGATGGAATTTTCAAAGAGCTAGTTTTACCAACTTTTAATGGAACAATTATAATAAAAATAATTTTTGACACATAAATTACTAAAAGTTTAAAAAATAAATATTATTTTTGAATTTTTAGGATCAAAAGTTTCTTATGGTAAATGTTTTATATTTTTCCAAAAAGTTTATTTATTTGATGAATAGTGAAAATTACGAAATTTTTATTTAAAACTATTTTTTAACTCGATTTTTCAGATAGTTATGTTATAATTTAATTTAATTTATATATATTTTGGTTAATTATATATTTATTAATATAATTTTCTTTTTTTTAAAATATTTTACCATGATATTAAAAACATTTACAAATTATTAACATTTTAAACTTAAATACCCATTATCATGTCTCGTTTGTTGAGTTAAATATTAATTTAATTCCTAAAACTTATGAGATTGGAAAATTCCAAAATGGATTCCATGTTATGAATCGATATAATTAATAATTTATAATTAGTTAAAAGTAATTTTTATCATTATGATTATAGAAAATATGTAAGATTAACCACAATGATTAAGAGAAAAACATGTTTACCAAGTGAAAAAAATTAATCTTAAGGATACAATTGATATAGAAACTTGTACATCACCCATGGGATACGAAACTTTATGACATAAACCTTCATTTCTGAGACTATTTTTATTATTTGATAATTTCTTTATATATAACTTTGGGTACACATAAAATTCATTTAAAAAATTCCACGTCTCTCCTCTCCCCCACTTATAAATGTCCACCACCTTTTCCCCTCTGTACACAAATTTAAATCCAATTGGATGGGCTAATTCATATATAAATGAATTCTCAATTTCTCTCCCCTTATCCTAGATGCCTTAAATTTCTTTATAAATCTAACCAAGTATTCTAATAACTGGAAACCAAAAGGAAATCCCCAAAAAAGTGGTAACCTTAACAAACAAAAATATTTAATTTATTTTTTCATCAACCACATAATTTAATTTTATATAATTATCATATAAAATCATCATTATAAAATGTATTTTGATATTTTTTTATTTTAATGGTACTTCATAAAGATCAACAAACGTCTATCGAATCAGACACTCAATCTTTCTTCATGTGTACGATAGACTACTATCTCGAGAACATATGTCGTTCCTTATTCCATTACAACATATCAAGGATTGAAATTATAGTGTAATTTCACTTTATAAATATTAAATTTATGAATTATTATGTTATTGTTATTCTAGAATTTATATGTCATAATACCTTTATTCTTTCCATTTTGTGGGAATTTGATAAAGTCATTTATGTTTACAGAAGACAACCCCCATGTAAAGTGATGGAATTCATTCATGATTTACCTGAAATGTATTAATGATGAATTTAATAAACATGTTTTAAATATATTACATAAAATTTATTTTAGAATTAAATATACTATGTAATATTGTCTAATTTATCTGATAAGATAATGGAAATAGTGTTCATGTGTTGGTATGACCTACCGTCTCCATGAACATTGTATTTAATTTCATACTTTTATATTTTTTTTATTATAATTAGTAAAAATATACTAAAAATAAATGTTATTTATATCACAGTTATCATTTTTGAGATAATAAAATAATTATTAATGTAATGGGACCAAAATGGTTACAAATCAAAACTTCTACAAAAGAACAAAGTGTTTACTACCTGAAAACTATATTTATCCTATAGTTGTAAATAAACAAGTAACATAAATTAATAATTAAATGAAAATGGTATTATATATATTAATATTGTTTTTATATGGATTTATTTTAAACTTATATTTATTATAAAGTAAATTTTAACAAGTCTGTCAAGAGTCATTACTTAAGGTAAGTTATTTCTTTCTCACTTTTTACATCCATGGGACATATATAATATTAACCAACCATTTCATTTATGTGATCTATATAAAACCTATTAATTTATTTTCTCATACATATACATAAAATTATTTTTATTTACATATTATTTTGATTATCTATCTTTCATTGGGATTATGGTTCAAAAGATTCCAATTAGTAATGTATCCTTCTCACAATATTAGTTATTTGAGATGTATGTTATGATATGAACCTATATTCATTCATTATGTGTATATAAACCCATTTTATATGAAATAAAATTAATTTTTTCATTCTCATGATGTTTTAAGTTTCATTTTATGTTATTATTTTATTGGGTTTATGATTTAATATTTCTTATATTGTAAGAGTTTATTGCCAGAAACACATTGTTTATCAGGTTTGTCTATGATTATGCATACATTTATGACTTTTTTTAATCTATATCTCATGAATTCCATTGATTTGTATTCTCATATAGTTATTGATGATATATTCATGTAATGTTACCATTATTCCACTATTTGGATGTAAGGATAATTCTGAATTATTTCTAATAAAACTAGACACCATTTATATCTTCTATAAGAAATATATTTTATACGAAATCCATGATTTATAAAAAAAATTTAATTTTTTTATAATATACTATGATTATTTTTAGAATATATTTTACCCATATTTATATTTTTCAAATAAATTAAAAAAAATTGTTCTTGTTTTTTTCAAATCAAGAAACTTTTCTAAACATTTTATTTTGTACAAATAATGAGAGAAATATAGAGATATATCCACTAGAATAAATGTAATTTCTATAAATATTACTTTTAATGATCACATGATTATGTTTTAATAATTTTTTTTATAATATTCTAAATGTATAATTTTCATAAATTGGTTTTCGAAGAAAAGTATTTTCAATTATTTTTTCTATTTGAAAAAAAACAATCAAAGAAGAAAGGATATTTTATTGAAGAGATGTTTTAAACAATATTTAAATCTTAATATAAAAGTATTCAGAGGGGTTTTCAAAGAAAACGATTTTCAAAACATGTTATGATTTAAATAGTTGTTTCTAATAAACATTTCTTTCCCTTAATAAATTCAATAAGTTATCTTTCAAAATTATCCTTCATCTAAAATTACACCGTTGATATAGTTTAGGATTTTTATGGGATATGATCTATGGAAATAATAATAATTATTTTTTTCAATAGTTTTTTTGTGATGAATTTTTTTATGAAACCGAATTTTATTACATGGTTTATAAAACGGTTAAACCCCCTTATTTTCATGGTTTATTTAATGATGAAATGATTATTAAAATGGTCTCTTTGACATATGTTATGATATTATAAAATGAATTTAATTCCCAATTCATTTAATGGGTTATGATATGTTGAGTGTTTAAGATCTTGTAGAAAAAAAATATGTCACTTAATTCCGTGACCGTTAGGACATATATGTCCCTCTAGTTAACATTAGATAACTCATGAGTGTACATGTTATGCATTAAAATTGTTACATGTTAAAAATATTGTGTATGAAATTTATTACATGTTTACAATATTATTCATGAACCAGATTAAATGATTACAATGTTATGTGTGAACCAGATTACATGATCAAAATGTTTTGCGTAAACCAGATTACATGTTCAAAATGATATTCATGAACCTAATAATATATTTTAAATGTTATTCATGGAAATTTATTTCATTTCCATAACGATATGAGTAAGAATAGTTTCAGGTACATTATTTTTTACAAGTGCCTAATTTCATGTCCCTAACATAATGAGTGAACTTGTTTCCATTAATATGTTTTCACAATGTAATAGTATGATGTGTGTGACAAAAATCAATCTATTATTCAAATTTTATGACCTCAGGGGTCATGATATTTTATTATCATATGATTCATGTATTAAAAACTACCAATATTTATTCTATGACTCAGGATTATGTTCATTGATTTACATGGCATGGTTTTCAAATGTCATGCTCACGATCTCATAATGTTATCTCTATGTTATTATAATATATCTTCTTCTTTTACCTTTACTATGTATATAATCTCATGATTTATTATGTTTCTAGTCACTGTGTTATGAATAATGGTTTTAATTATGTGTACTAAATGGGATGTATTTTTGATATAAATTTTAGATTATTCACCATGTTAGAAAAGTGGGTCCCATTTTTCCAATGACACTAAAATATTACAATACTTAGACATGTTCTGTTGTAATGTGATGAATATTTAATTTTTTTTATAATATCCAAGTATGTGAGTCCCAGTTTACAATTAATTTTTTGAGTATATTATTGAATGGGATGCGGAGCCTCATAAAATGTATGAGACTCCATATTTATTCTAATTCAATTCACTCTATATTTGATATATGTGAATATTCATGATAACTTCAATCCAAACTACTAAATATTTTATTATTCAATACTTATTATTTATTCATGGAACATTAATAACTCTATCTATCATAATATTTATAGATTTTAAAAAGGATAATTAACCACCTATTTACATTTTTCTATCTTTCATTTAGGATATAATGAATACTTGTTTATGATTCATTGTATACATACCCATCATAAACATATTGTTGAAATTTTCACATTAGAGAAGGTTAGTGAATTGATTAAAATAAAAGTATTTCCATAATCTCAAAAGAACCGTTTAACCTTAAATATTGATTTCCATTATAATATAATCATAAAAATGTATTCCTTGTTGATACATCCAAGATGAGATTATATACTACAAAAAAATCACTTTCCCTACTCAAATTTTCATCCTAGATTTTTGGTGTACTTTGAGATTTTTTTATATGGTTCTTTATAGGTTATACCATGTATATTGTTATATCAATGGGTTTTAGACCAACTACCATCATTTCCCAAAGTTCATTCTAATAGGCTGTATTACAACATCATTTTTTTAATATTTCCTAGTATAGTTTAATTTGAGTTCTAGAATATGAGAAATAATAATACAGTGGTTGAAAAATATATTTGTATTGATGGAAAATTCTGTGTAATTTATCTAAGAATGACCTTAACATGTCTCAAAATGATCGGTTGGTTCCCTCATACAAGCCAATATATTGAGTATGATATAAATATCTTAATTGTACATAGATGTCCATATCCATTTAATGTATTATCCAAAATATTGATGTACAATTAAAGTTACTATTAAATTTAAGGACTTGACCACAAAAAGAAAATATTATAGCAACATTAAACTAGAATCTAATTTATTTATTTCCCAATGATCTTTCAGTTTTATAATTTTAGGGATTTACGTCATAAATATCACATAACAACCTATTATAATGACAATTTGGACACTTCTAATCAGTAGGAATGTTTTTACGATATAAAACATTTAAAATGAAACACATTTTATTTTCATGAACATTATTCATGACATTAAACATGAAATTTTATTTTAAATTACCCATTAAAAAACCCTATTAATTCTTATAGAGATGTTATTAGAACATAAACGAATCTAATGGATATAAAAAATAACAAAAGAAATCATTTTTACATGAATAATAATACAATTTGGATTTTTCAAAATAATAATTGGGCATAAAATAATATATGGTATAAAAAAAATTTATTTCCCACAAAATGAAAATATCTTCCAAATTATATTTGTAAAACATTTTATAAGAAATAATATATGAAAAATAAAACACTTATGGTTTCTTTGAAATCATGAAAACTCATAATGATTTTTTCCAAAAAGTTTTATTTTGTACATTCATAATATAGTATATATTATCCTTTAAAAATAAAAAAATTATATTATATTGAGATATCATAAGATCTATATAAAAACCCATTATAAGAATTGATAAATCATATAAGTTATATGGGGTGTAAGGACTCAGTCAATAGTGGGTGCATGGCTGGTGAAAAGCTGATCCATCACAACCAAAATCCCACATCCAATAGTTTATTGGTTTATAAGAATCTCTAAGAAGACAAAATATATAACAGGATACTTTAGCCTAATATACCTAATAATATGCACCCAACCATCCCTATGAAACTATAAAGTTAAATTTCAATATGAAGTAGCATACTGAGTAAACAAATCATGAAATGAACTATACCGGATAAAACTGAGTACAATAGTATAAATAATAGTGTAAATTAAAAAATTTATGAAAAATAATAAAATGATGTCCCAACATTACTAAAGTTGGATAATGGAAAGAACCAAAAGAAAATAAAGAATAATTTTAGTGTTCGACCACATAAAACTGTTTAAAACCCACCATAAATTTTTTCTCCTCTGACATAATTGTCGAATTGTTTATCGTTTACACAATAAATTAAACATGAGGGAATAACCCATTTAGGGGTGAGTTTATACATACCCAGTAGGAATACTGTAAAACTATAAATGGAGAAATATAATGATAAAAATAATTTTTACTCAACCATGAAATGATGTAAGAAAAAACTATAAAAGATATCTGATAAAAAATAACCCCTTATGCGAGGGAAAGGTGATATCTAGTTCTACAACCTAGCCTAGGATAATAAATTCTCTTATAGCTACAAGGAGAAAAAATAGATGGCCAACATCTCATGTGTATAACTATGAAATCTAGGTAGAGGGCTTACACCTATCAACTACTCCATATCTCTATGTGGAACAATATCCAATATTAGACCCAGTATTTAGTAAGATAAAGGGGTAGATGATAAAAGATAGTGGAACCACAACCTAATGTAAAAGTGGGATACCACCCATTGAATAGATGAATTTTTCAATATCAGCAAAACTGGTCGTTACAAATAGGTGATAGATAAATATATTACTCCACATTAATCTATTTGGGTGTATCGATTAGTAAAAATAGGCCCCACACACTAGTGAATAGGGGGTACCACTCAAAGTTATTGTGGAATACATGGGACTTGATTTTGAGTGTGATAAGGGATTTTCCAATATATACATATCTCATATGATCCCTCCAAATCACATCTATATCCAAAGAATATCATAATGAAGTTCCACAATTTGAACACATTGCTTCATATATCAAAATTCACCATAGAGGCTACCGTCACATTCAACATTAAACAATTCTCATGATATAATAATATAAGGATAAAATCATAATCTAGAGGGAGGATATACACAAGGTTAAAACATCTAATAAATGTTCACATTGTGTACCAGGGGTCACATGGTGGGTCACTAAATACAGTCACCTTGCCTTGTACTCCTATTATGATTGGCTGGTTGGATATGTGGATATACATGATATGTTAAAAGGGGTACACAATGTGTTCTCATCACATTGGGCACAAATTTGTCCATCTGGAATGTGCACATGTACCTCTTATATTGTATATATACACTGGATATGACACTATACTCCTAGAGTGCATGGATATCCTCTAGTATAGCCTCAAATAACATTTAGGGTTCATCCATGGAATGTGATCTTCATGTTACTAGAAACCAAATAATCTACTTCAGTGGGGGATTAGACGATGTGTTTTATAGGATACATAGTGTGCAATCATGATTTCATTAGATTCTAAAGAAAATTAAATGCATCACCGTCCCACCTCCACAAGTTCTGTATCTTCCATGATTCACTCTAGTGGTCTTGGATATAAAGATTTATATGTTCGATCTATTTCTTGTGGCTAGATTCCAACAAACCGAACACCGCATGGTTTTACGTGTCATTTCCATAAATCTCCCAACAACACTTCATATCTTGAGTCCATTGAGGCAACACCAAAATTCCCAGAACACACCTCGATACATTTTTAATTCTCTAATATGTTTATTATTCATGAAAATACAATGAATATGAGGGTTTTATCATCCAATTACATTAATATAATATTGAACTACAACCCTTTGGGAAAATAGTGATAAATGTGGAGAAAAAAGTTAGAAATGATCAAGAGTAAATAAAATCTATCTTTAGTGATCAATAATTGGATAAAGATAAAAAATTATTTTATTTAAGTTGATAGCCAATGAAATAGAAAAATTATATTGAATCAATATTACATATAAATTTTGTGGGTTATACAAAAACTTTATAACAGATAAATAAGAAGATAATTATTTACACATTCTACTAAATTATAATGGGATGGAATCAACAAATTATTTGACCTACCTCAAAAAGGATAAATTTTTGGTGAATATCACATTAAAAATTGATGTAGAAGACCCTCTACATTTTATTTATCTTAATAATCTTTGATATGATCATTCATTCTTCTATGACCATATCTAAAAATGAAGAACAAATATTTTCCAACTCTCAAATCCCCTAATGGTTATACAACTAACACTAGATATATTATAAAATAGTTTATTCATCGATATTTTGATTTAGTCCATTTGAAATAAATTAAATAAATGAATTATTTATTGTATTTATACACACATGCCAATGGTGACCTCACTAGGAAATTCTGACAATAACCCTTATGGTAACAATGGGAATAACCTTCATGGTAAGACATGGAAAATCCATCACATTTATAGTTGAAATAACTATCATGGTTATTATTCGAATTAAAATAATCGTATATTCCAATATTCTCTAAGAATAAAACAAATATGTCAACTCATTCCCATAACCCAAAGAA
Source organism: Viscum album (assembly GCA_963277665.1). Classification (NCBI taxonomy): domain Eukaryota; kingdom Viridiplantae; phylum Streptophyta; class Magnoliopsida; order Santalales; family Viscaceae; genus Viscum; species Viscum album. The sequence goes on along the minus strand of OY728158.1, from coordinate 1,189,138,506 downwards.
TTTGCGAGCTCTAACATGATCACATGATCTTGGATTATCAAATAACCACTCGACCATGGTTAATCACTTAACAATATGTTTTTTGTTTATAATAGAACTGCCTTTAATCCTAAATAATTCCCAAGAACCATAAAATTGACATTACATATAAATATTTCATCATAAAAATAACCATTTCACCAATATGAATTCCTTTTCAAATATTGATATATTTGTGTCCTATAAAAACCATTTCAAAAATAAAATTTCTAGAACAAAGGGAAGGATCAGTTTCATTGAATAAAACGCGAAAAATTATAGTGGATGAAAAATAGAAAATAAAACTTAATGTCAGGAACCGGCCCATGTACCATGGTAATATGATAACTCTTCCAGTACTGACATAGCATGAGGGGTATTACTGATACCCATGAGTTGATGACTAACACCTGGAATCATAGGAAATGAACATTGGAATGATTTTTATACATGAATTTTAGATGTAAATAAAAACAAGTCAATGTTAATACAAAGGAAAAACATAGTGATAAGTGTACCATAAGTCAAACATGTTTAAAAACACATAATACTGTAGAAAAGTACTATAAAATTGGAAAAAATGTTATTGTACCAACAGGAGAAACTCTCTAAGTCCACAAATCAATAGCTACAACCACCTCCAGGTGACGATTTACACCTTATTGAACCTGTAAAGAGATAATATACAAAACCCTGATGGTACAGGTAGGATATGCACTAAAATCTTAGTACAGTCTCACCATGGCATCCAAAATAATATGTTAACATTTAATTAACCATGAAAATAGACTATAGTATTCAAAAAACTAGTTTGGTATTTCAAAATTATATTTAAAAAAATCATTCTTTACATTTAAAATGATTTAAATAATATAAAAAAAATATTTAAAGAAATATTTTATATAAAAAATTTATATAAATTCATAAGGGATTGTAAAATATTTTAAAAAAAATTAAAATTCATATATATATCATATATAAATAAGTGAGAAAAATTGTTATCTACTATGAGGTAAAATAGTTCCAAGTTATGGAAACCTCTCACACTCCTGTGATAATAAGAACAATGTGTACAATTGTCGCTTGAAAATGGAAATATAGGAATCATATATGTCGCATTGGGAAATAATATGTGCTACAAAGTGTTTTCTTAATGTTTTAAAACGTCAATATGGTGCACTGGAATTGTGAACCTAGCATGTTTCTTCCAAATAACTTACTAAATTATTAGGATTTCATGTTGTCTAGTACATATCAATGATGTGAAATTTATTTTAAGACTTCATAAAATAAAACAATATTATATTCCCTGATTTCAAAAATACCAAACTTCCATTTAAAATCCAAATCTTATTTTAATAAAAAAAATCAGTTTCCATGATAAACCCCAAATGATTGTAAACCATTTTAATCCACTTTTTACGAATAAATATTTGAAATGAATTTGAAATTAAATTTTTGAACTCAATTAAAATTATTAAATTCAAAAAATTAATTGAAATAAATTCCTTCAACTTCACAATTTGAATTAAAAATTTTAATTTTCACAATTTTTGATCAATTTCACAATCACACCCCATTTCGAGTGAATTGGGGGGATTTCAAATTTCATGCAAAAAATAAATTTCATAAAACCCCCATTCAATGGAATTGGCGTTTTAATAAATCAATTGAATGATATTACATTTATTACATTAAAAACATTTAAAACAACAATCAAGGAATTTATGGTTAATTGACATTAAGAATCATGATAGAACCACCTACATTGTTATCAACAAATATCAAAACACTGATACCAAAAAGGGATTCACCATTGATGAATGTTAATAAATTTGTATGAGAAATAAAACATGGATTAAGATCCAAAATACTGGGTATCAAATCCTCCAATATCATAGAGAGATCTACAAAACCATAGGGAGAAAATAGGGGAGAGAGGGAGATGGAGAACAAGAAGAGGAAACCGATCGGGTGGAGATCAAGCATTGTTTGCCAAGCCCAAATCTTCTTTTAGGAGACTGTAGATTGGATGAATTAACTCTTGGATTACCTAGGGGGATAAGACACCATATAGGATCAGGCATGTTATATCAAGCACTAAAATTGGAGGATTCATGAATTTTTAATTAGTTTGTTGGATTAATTAAAAATCAGACATGGTTTCTTGGAAATACATGCATGTTTATACGAGAATTTTCTCCCTATATGTGAACATATTTTAAATGGCTGGTAGATATTCTCTGACATGGGTTTATAGGTTTTCAAACTATGAAAAATACATAAAAACCCCAATGTCTAGCTTTACACAGGTTTCCTTGTGAGGGCACACAGTTTAGGAAAACTGTGTGCCAACAGTTCGCTAGCCTAAAAGTTTTTTATGAAATAAAAATTTCACTAGATTCACCCTTAAACAAAGAACAACCAAAGGAAGCTAAAAATATTTTTTTATGAGAACCATAAAATAGTTATAGGATGTAACCAACTCCTCAACATAGAAACATTCTATCCCCAAAACGCCCACAGAGAAGCCTCCATGATAGAAGGACTAGGCCACTGATCTCTCATCAGTTCCTCCCTCTTCTACATTTCATGATTATTAGAACCATGTTAGCAAAGAAAATAAAGAAAACCTATCATTCTACAATTAATAACCACAGTTTTATAATCAAATATCATGATTCGACATTTACTTGTGGATAAATCTGGTTAAACCTCACACTCACTATAGCTCAGAACATAAGATGGATCAGATAGATAATTTCGTATCAGAGATACATGGATCACATTATATATTGACGTTAGCATTTGTGGAAGTATAATTGATAATAAAATTTATAAAAATTCTCAAAAACCTAGTATGTTCCCAAAAATTGTGGAGAAATATTCACGTGCCTCCCTAGGCTTTGATTCTACAACTGATGTGGAACATTCAAGAACAGTTGTTCACCGACGGATAATTCCAATGGTCAATGAGGATGATCAAAATAATACTTATACCAACTATGTGATATCAAAATACTCTAATGAATCAACTAAATATTTTCTATCATCTCTTAAATCAAGCTCAGTCCAAGAAAGTAACTTTCACCAATCACCGACCATCACAACACAAATCTAGCATAACATTCTTCAATATCAAACAAACACAATGAAGATCTTCAAGGACAACCATAAAAGTCCTAAAAAAGAGCCATTATAATCATGGATTGGTAAATATTGTTATATAAAAACCCAAACACCCTAATCTGATCATCACAATCCCCGACAAAGACAAGAACACATGCACCAATCATATCCTCAAGAATCCATGAAACTCTTTCTATAAGTATATCTAACTACAGATGGTAGGACATGCTTAGACAGACTTGAAAACCTAGTGCATCCTGAATGGGTTTACAAAAATGAGAAGTTAATGAGAAATCCCTATCATAGACTATATAATATGGAATTCTATACAACCAAAAGATCTCTTTCAAATAGAGATTTCTGATCTCCTCAACATTAGTTGTATCACAAATGGGAATTAAGTGATCAAATTTCGTTAGTATATCAGTAAAAACCGATATCACATTCTTATTTCTTTGGGTATGTAAAAACCCAACCCACAATTCCATTGAGTTATCATCTGACGTCCACGTAGGAACAAGAATTGGAGGAAAAAACATGAATGTTTGTGGTGACGAACCTTGACCTTTTGACACGTTTAATAATTAGATACAAATTCATCAACATCCAATCTAATTCCTAGACACCATAATTTAAATCTCATGTCTCATAACATATTTGTAGTTAATGGGTTAACTTACCATTAGGAATTATAGCAATCACCCATGAAAACTATCCTTAACACCAAAGGAACTAAAAAGGGATTGTAATAGAATAAAATTTCCACATTAGGGAATGAAAACATAGAAACAATATTTCCACAATAAATAGAGTTCCAAATTCTAAAGAATATTTCATCAAGTTTTAATTTTTGAATGATAATATCAAGATTAGGAGATGTTAAATAAACACTAGCCAAAGAAACCTCGGTCCTTGATTCCTCGACCCTAATATGAAACTGTGTAAGGAAGGCCATAATGTTCCATTCTTCCAATAATTATTTCATGTCCCAGGTTAGATGTTTCCATCTCATAGCATCTATGATGAGATTACCTTTCTCTACTGTATAGGTGATTTCAAAGATAAATGATTTATTGTATTCTACCCAACACCTCCAGCGAAGATCAAATTGTTTTGAAAGAAGATTTACTTATTTCTTTTGTTATCTAATAAAATGATAAAACCTTTTCTATAAAATAAATTCTTCTAAATCTTAAACATGTGAATCATATTTGAATGTTCATGTTCAGGGGTTGGATAATTATGATTTTGTGGTTTAAGGTGTCAATATCCGTAAGAAATGATGTGACCACCTTGCATAAGAATGAACACCAAACAAGAACTTGACGCATCCCAAAATACCACACAGTCCTTCTTAGCCTCTAAAGGAGTTAAAATTAGAGAAGTAGTCAAAAATAAATTTTAGATCAACAAAATAATTGTGAAATTTTTCAGATGAAGTAGATATTACTCCCTTCTATATTAGAGCAGTAATCGGAGAAGCCGACATTGATAAGTCTTTTACAAACAAGAGATAATAAAGAGATAGGCCAAAGAAGATCTGGATCTAGAAAACATTTCATGGTTGTTCCCATTTAATACAATCCATTACATTTTCTGGTTAAAATGAAATACCATGTTCCAACACCATGTTTCTCAAAAACATTCACTTAACAAATGCATAAATTATATTTCAAGATCATTTCATAAATTCATTGATTTTCCAAAAAAATAGGGAACAACTCTAAGATGATGCACATGATTCTTCTCGTAATTAGAGTAAACCATGATGTCATCCACAAATACTACCATTAATGCACTGTGATACTCATTGAAAATCATGAACATTAATTTGATAATGACTTCAAGAGAATTATATAGAACAAAGGTACTTACAAGGAACTCATGATGAGCATGGGTTCTCAGAAAGGTTGTTTTTGATGTAAGATTATTTTTTCCCCTACTATTGGTAACCATATAAATGTTGATTCTTCGAGAACCACATTTATTCTGATAGATGATAAAATATATTATCAATCTTTTTAAATGCATATGTGTTCTTTTTTATAAGTTGACTGCTTTTTATGTAATCAACATAATGGAAGAGTGAACAATCAACTTTCTTAGAGAAGAGAAATGGTGCTAACTGAGGTGATACATACAGGCATATAATTCCTTTCTCTAATAGTTAATCATACTAAGTCTTTAGATCATTTAATTCAATTAGTTCCATAGAGTATGAGGGAATAGAAAATAACTAAGTGGCTGACATTAAATCAATATAAAACTTTACAAACCTTACTGGAAGAAATCCAAAGAGGGAAGAATGAATCACATTAGAAAACAAGATGAGTAATGGGGGGTAGATCACCACTCAAATATTCCATGTCCATATCAAAATAAAAACAAATATCACCTTCCCCATCTTCAGATAAGAAGTTATATCTCTTCTCAACATTGTGTCCCATTCTATTTAAAATACATGGAAGAGACTAGTATGTGTATTGGAGGATACCCTTACAAGATAAAAATAAATATGGGATTGAAGAGAAATGAGATAAACCATCCTGAATATTACATCAAGCAGTTTCATGTTGAGAACAAGAAAATCTATGAATGCTCGACATCTAATAGTGAGAAAAAAGGTGGACTATGAAGACCATGTTATCTCTTCATACCAAAGGGAGTAGTAATATCCATTTAATAAGACAAAACCTCTGTAGGAATATTTAGATAATTGAAAATATTGGTCGAAATAAATGAATGAGATGAACTATTTTTAAATAGAGTAGTCACTAATGATGAAGCTATAGTAATGGTATCTCTCACAGTCGCACGACCCATATCTTCTTCTTCTGAAGACTCTTACAATGTGTGATTAAGCTTTTTTCATTATTATTATGGATATAATACATTTATCCTCGAATCATATGATTTCCCCATTATTTTATATGGATATTATGATCCCATTCAATTACGAGTAGTGAAATAAATATGGAATAATTTTTGTAGGTGACCTGAGTGTCTGCGTGAGGCACATATCAAGGGTGAATTAGGGAAAACCCTATTTTAATGCCTTTTATTTCCACACTAGTAACAAATAAATGGACCTATTTGTGGAACTGAATGAGTTTTAGAATTACCTTCCTACCAAGAAGCATGAAGAGAACCGTCATGATTCCACTTTCATTTGATTGAACTTGAACCACCACTAGAAGAGAAAAATACGTCCTTTAATGATGATTTCCCATAAAGGTCCATTTCAACCATCACTTATATATCGAACATATCTTCATAAGTGGGTATATTAAGTAAGAAAATGTATGAAAAAATATCATATGATATTCCCAACTCTAACCATTGATTTTTCATCTCTACATTTGATACTATATGAGGTAAAAAATACACTACATCAGCAAAACCATTTTCATACTCTACCACAGTCTTTTCGGCATACTGAAGATTGAAAAACTCATTAGGCTTGGACGAAAACATAGAATCTAGATAGATATAGTTGATGAAAATAACTTTGAATTCCTTATACTCTAATCTTTCATTTTTCATCATTATCACCATAGTGTCCCACTATATCATTCTTGATCCTTTAGGATGAAGGTGGCATAATTCACCATAAATTCATCAGGTGTCTCAAAAAATCCAAAAAAAATCATTCCATGATGTTCATCTATTCCCCAGACTATTGAGGATAAATTTATCCTTCGAACAGTGTAGAATTATATCATAGAAACTCCATAGAACTATCCTAGAGAGCAACCCTACGAGTTTTGATAATAGGATCCTAAATAGGAACTGGTGCTGGTACATGTCCCAGAGCTTGGATAATACACAAAATAACCACACCTAGACTCAGTTCCACCAAAGGATTCTCACATAGTGGTTAAGTAACAAATTTCTCCAAGATCCAATTCATAGTTCTTTTAGGAGGCATGGTGCTACACAAAATCAGCACACAAAAATTAATACATCAGAGTAACACTCAAACAATGAAAAACCAGAGACTAATACCAATAGATTGGTTAAAAATATATGGATTTTATCTTTTAGACATAAAACTTATAGAAAATAATAGAACTAATCCTCAAGATGTCTTTCTCAAACCACTCCTGGTTACTTAATGTTTATTGTGGTTAGTGATGGCTATGCATTGAATCATAACTACCTTTTATTCCCCAAAAAGACAACACACTGCAAACTATATTCAAAACAAGAAGCTCAAACTAGATATATGATAGAAATTTTTCATAAACCAACCTAGGTACCATAGTAACCTGATAACTGATCTTGCACTGACATAACCCAATGTGTGTTCTTGATCTCCATGGGTTGGTGACTATAACATGGTATCATATAAAATTAAAGTTTTATCAATTTTCCCCAAGAATTGGGGATGTGAAGAAAACGCTGTCCATATGAATAGAAATGAATCCCTATGTCGATAAGTTACCATATTTTAAAATTGGTATGATAAACTAATTTACTACTACAAAGTATAAGAAAATATAAAAAAATTCCCAACTCACTATTGGCGTAACTCACTATGTCGATATATCAACAACTAAAACAACCTCCATGTTTTAAATTACACTTACTCAAACCTTAAAAGAGATAATCTACAAACACCCAAACGAACAGGTATGGGTGTGAGCTAAAATCCATGTAGGGTCCCACCGTGGATTCCATAATAGTATCTCTACATTTAATTAACCATGTATATTGAATTCAATTTCGAAAAAAACTTGTTTTAATTTCCATAATAATATTTAAGAAAACCATTATTTAAATTTTATATAATGGGAATAGTTTAAAAAATTTATTAAAAAATCATTTTATAAAAAAAGTATTAAATTTCAGAAGGAAATTTAATCATTCATAAATGTTGGCATACATTTATATATCATAAAGAAATGTGCGATAAACATGGTCGTATTCGAGGAGGTATGATAGTTCCATGTAATGGGATCCTTACCCACTCAAGTGATAATAACCATAATATGTACACACATCCCTTAGAACTAGAAATAGATTACAACTCTATAGACCACTATGGAATATGATGAGATAAAAAGTATTTTATTAGGGTTTTAATATTGAAATATATTGCTAGGGTACTCCGTTACTAGTGTGTTTGTATGAAATAAATCACTGACTACTTAGGATTTCATGTGATCATGTACAAATAAATGATGAGAAATTAATTTTATGACTAATGAAAATAAAATTAAATATCATTTCCCCATTTCAAAAATTCAAATTTTATATTTAAAAACCAACATGAAGATTTAATAAAAATATAAATTACCCATGATAAAACCCAATGGTTTCTATAAAAATAATATTAATAAATTTTTTCAAAAATAAGAATATGGAATCAACTCAAATTTAAAATTTTTCAATTTAATTTTCTAAATTAAATTCAATAATTTAATTAAAGAAATTCACAGCAATTTCAAAATTTAAATTCAATAATTTAAATCTTCACAATTTTGAATCAGTTTCACAATCACACCCAAATTCAATGGAATTGGGTGGTTTTCAAATTTCATGACAAGATTCATTTATTAAAAACCCAATTCTTTATAATTGAATTCTAAATCAATAAATTGAAATAAATTTTATTCATGGGAGTAAATTAAATTTGAATAAATAATCAATTAGGTTAATAAATATTGGGTATCATAACGCAAACACCTACCTCGAGATCAACAGATTCCCAAAAACTGAACCATAAACAGGATTTTCCAAAGGAGAACCCGAGAAACATGATCAAATAAACAAAATGAGGTTTAAGATCCAAAATAAGGGTATTAGATCCTCCATCATAACAAATTCTTCTACTAAACTCTGGGGAGAAATGAGGATAGAGTGGGAGATGAATAATGAAAGAGGGAACCTATTAGGTGAAGATCAAACATTTTTTAGGACTCTTTGATCCACATCTAAGAGGGTGTATAGGGGAAAATCACCTTTTGAATGCTCCAGAGGAAGAATAAATTGTTCATGTCATTATATATCCTTTGGGATGTAAAATATGATGATTAAGGATTTTAAATTATCTTTTCAGATTAATTAAAAGTTGTAGACAATTTCTTGGGCAGAGCCATATAGTTAGACCAAAGTATGTGACCTAGATGTGTACATATTTTAAATGTTTTTAATGGTTTCTCCAAATTGGATGCATAGTTTTTCAAACTCTGAAAGAGACATGAAAAGCCCCATTTCTTGTTTTTTCATGGGTTTCCTTAAGAGGGAGCACGATTTGGAAAAACTCGGTGGCAACCATGTTGTCGCCTAGAAAATTTCAAAACATTCAATATTTCACCTGATTTACTCTTAAATGAAATCCAAACATTGAAAACTAAAAATAGGGGATTATGAAAACCTAAAAAAAGTAAAGGATGTTACACATATTTTTATGGTAGAAATCATTTTCACTGTATTCCTTAAAATAGAACATTCATTTTCTCTTTTGTAAAGAAAGTATAACATTCCATATAAAAAATATAAATATATTCTTTTAAAAAAATAGAAATAATGTAATAAGGAGACATAAATTTATCTCTATAATTTACATTATTCAATATCAATTCAAGTATAAATTTTTGTTTTAAATCTGGATATTTATGAAAATGATTTCAATGGGAAAAATTAAAAGATGGTTTTTAAAATAAAGACAATTACACAGTGTTTGACTCATCTCATACATTCATTATCCTCATGAATAATAATTATATAAAAATAATTTATATACTAGAGAATTTTTTCATCTTTATTGTTATATTTATTTTAGTTATTTTAATTCTATAAAATATATTTAATATTTTTTACACATAATATGTTTTCCCAATATTAAGTAGATATGTCAAAAATTACATCAATTGGTTGACTGTTATTAAAGAGGTAATTATTCCATCATATTTAGAATAAAAATAATAAAATATTTATTATTTTTTTACATAAATTAAACATTTAAATAAAACCATTGAACATGATTATGAAAAATGATATACTTTACAATCATAGAGATGGTAGGTCATACGTATACGGGAGTAACATTCCAAATTTTCAACGATCACTATAGAAACAAGGTATTTATTATTATATCAACATATAATTATCATAATTTCATAAATTTCACATCAATTATATAAATATAAATGCATATGTCATTAATGTGGTGTGGTGATGCAAAAAAATCACATCATTTCATTGTGGTGGTAGTCCACATGTATGCGCAAATAGTAGTTATCATTTATCTGTGAATTTAATGTAAAAGATTTAGATGAAATATTTGATATTACAAATGATAATTATTTCATGAATATTATATATAAACATCAATTTAATTATGATAATATCATAATTTGATAAGGGGAGGAAAAATTAAAAAAAATGGTTATTGAGGCAGTAGTCTTATATAGAGACAAATGATGGTTTCATTTCCTAGTTGATGGAAGATAAGATGGATATATATAAAGACATTAACATAGTAAAATCTTATTATGTGTTTGATATAGGGGTTATAAATTTTTCATTATTTAATAAAATTTAAATGGAATTGAAGACGAAATAAAACTGAAACATTCGGTTCAAAATTATACCTATTATTTGGAAGATATCCTCTCCCTAAATCCATAAGGCCCATTGTATTTGTATTATTATAAATATAAGGCCTATAAATCGATGTAGGTATGTTAGGATTGGTAATAAGAAAATTTTTGATGAACTAAACAGGGTTTTAATATTGATAAAATAATACGAAGGGGATCAAAAATAAATGATTGTTGTGGGGAACTCTTACAATATCATAAAATGTTAATTTATTATAAAATAATTTCCAGTTAGAAATATCATGTAGTTGATTATATTATTTTATTATATTAGTGGGATTCTAAATAAACTCATAAAATAATTTTCAGACATGTTATGTTATATTTTTACCCTTATGATTTGTTTTTTATCCACTTAACCCTTTTTCACCTACCGTGATAGCAGGGTTTTTACACATTGAGTGTAATTATAATCACTATAAATAGAAAATAATCTCATAAATGGACTGTGGATGCTATTTTAAACCATATCCTAATAAAATGGATAATTATAGTTTTTTCATTTTTTTATATCAAATAAAAAATATTATTTTTATAAAATATCAATAATGTTAATTTTAAAACTATTTGATTACATTGATACTATAAAATTAAGAAAAACAAAGAATTGTAATATAAAAATTTACCATTATACTAAAATGATAATTTGATATATTTTAATCAGTTCATAATAATTATTTCAAATTATATTACATTAATATTTTTAATATCATTTCTTTTATTTCTCCATTAATTGAATAATTACGGCATCCACATTGTATAAGAATTTAAGGTAATTATTTATTCATTAAAATTTAAAAATTAGATACCATGATGATGAAAAATAATTTATATTTTAAAATAATTTTTATAATTAAACATATATTCTAATTATCCCAATGTAAAAAAAATTAATTAAAAACAAGAGTGTTATATTTTTTTATTTTTCATTAATTGAAATACTAAAAAGGCTATAATAACATCAAAACTAAAAAAAATACCATATATTCCAATATTGGATGAAAATGGATGAAATATAATAATTGTGTAAAATTTATAAAACTTTTAGGGTAATTTTATTGCCTATATTTCTTTTTAACATTGCATAAATAATTTACTATTTACCGTCATAACAAAACTAATAAGGTTACTATACATATTAACAAAAAATAAAAGAGTCAGATTTACTAAATTTGGAACTCATAATATTAAATAATGAATACATTTTACATGATTCAAAATATAAAAGTGGTATATGTTAATTTAAAATTAAACCAAAAAACATGATGAAAATCACTTAATATGAAAATGACTTTTGTATGTAAAAAAATTATTTATATGGAATTACAGTATAAAATTAATTTCAAATCCATAAACAGATTATTTTAAAAAAATATTAACTAATAAAATTATAAAACTAATACATAATATAATTTTACTTTATAAAAACTTTAAAATAAAATACAAGTTTAAATAAAATCAGTATTTCTAAATATTCATGGAATTTTTTTTAAATTAGAAAAAATTATTCATAAGATAATTTATAACTGATGAATTTAGAAATTATTTTAATTTATTAAAAATAAAAATATATAATTTCTAAATAAATATTTTATTATAAAACTATATAATATATAAAAATTCAAATTGGTTAGAAATAATACATATAAATTTCGTTAAAAATTTTTTATAAATTTTTTTAAATGAATATAAATCTATTAAAATAAATATTGCATATATGGAAATGTTTTATATAAATATAACAAGGTCTGTTAAATTCCTCCAACAATTTGTAACTTTCACCCTCACAAATTTATTCGTAATTTATACAGGTGAGATACCATTCCCATATTGCATTTTTATAATCCCTTGATTCTTCTGCAAAAACCTGAGTTTTCTAAAATATCATAACTTTTTTAATTATGCGTTTCTATAATACAATCACTATTTAGTCAAAAAACATTATCTTCATTATAATAAATAATTTCGTAAAAAATAACTACCCCAAATCTCAAAACAAGAGACGAATATGGCATAGATTTTCAAGACACCCGAATAAATAAAATGATATGTACCTGAGATAGATGCGTATACGAGCCAAAAAGCCCAAAATTGATCAAACAATATCTATCATTTCATAAGGTTTATTTAAATTATAACATTCCATTCCCTTTTTACCAAACAACATAACACTTTTACATAGAGATAATTTATCAAAAACATTATCACTATCCTTGAAAAATAGATCTTTCCTCGGGTTCTCAGAATAATATTTATACCTTGTATGATATTTATTCCTATGATGATTAAATAAATTCAAATTTTCAACCAATTTTACTATAAATTCTTGTTCTATAAACTATATTTCACCTACTTCAACCCAAAAATATGGAGCATGACATCTATTTTCAAATAATCCCTCAAAAGGGGCCTATATATTGAGGAATGAATACTCATAGGTTATGAAAACTCAAATAATAAAATATAATGATCCCAAATTCCTTATTAATCTATTTAAAAAATGAAACATGTCCTCTAATATATGAATTGTTTATACTTTCCACGATATTAAGGATGAAAATATGTACTTAAATTTAATTCAATTCCCATTGAATATGATTTCCATTCAAAAAATTAAAAGTGAACACGAGATCATGGTTAGATAATATGAAGATATGAATGCTGTCTAACTCAATTATATATTTTTATGATATAGTCAAGAAATATGGCCAAACGACAATGTATCTTTAATGGGAATGAAAAGTGTATATTTAGATAATTGGTCAGTAATAAACCAACTAACATTATTACCACAATAATTCCGCAGTAATACCAACATGAAATCGATGGATTTCATTCCACTAATAATACTCTTGATTGTATCTTTAGTAATAAAAAATTATGAAGGATACCCATCAATAATATATATTATTCCCTTATATGTTGAAAAATAAATAATTTCATAAAAAAGATAATAATATATCCTTTTATTCCATTCCACTAGTAATACTTCTGATTTTATCTTTACATATTAGTCGTTTAATTATGAACAAAAAATGGGGAATTTTATGCTTCAATAAAAAATTTTCTCTGCAACTAGACACACATAATCTCATTTAAAATCTCAAAACACCTTCTTTGTCAAAATTAAATTTTTGAAACATTCCTTTCTTAACAAATTCTACATTATAATTTATCTCGTAGTCCTCTATCTATGATTTCTAAATTATTTTTAACTAATATGAATATAATGCAATATAAATAATATAAAATGAGTTAATACATCCTAAATATTATGGAAAAATTTAATCAAACATTTTACCAAAGGATTTTGTTCAAAATGTTATTCGATCAACAAAACATTAATATTATGACTCAATGCATCAACTAATTTTTTTTATTTTCTTCAATGATAATGAATTGTGTAGTCATATTCAATTTTCAATTCCAGTCAACTCCTACATCTCATGATCTATTATTTATTAGTTAATATATACTTTAATATTTTATGATTCGTGTATATTCCACAGTTGGCTCTATATAAATAATGTCTCTAAAATTTTAATGCCAAAAAAATAAATACAAATAATTATAGATCATGTATAAAATAATTTTTCTCATGAGGTTTTAATTTTTGTGAATCAAAAGAAATCCGATGACTTTTATACATTATTCAAAAACATAAAATCATCAAATAATTTAAATTTTATTTTAAAAATTACCCATTTCACAGTGGAAGGGAAAACTTATGCACTCACCAATCAACTATTTTATTTCATGAGAATAGTCATCACATTATTTTTTGTAGTTGAATTTAACTCATTATTCATTTAACATTTTCATTTTGCTAGATAATGACAAAAAGTTCAAAATAAATTGGTAACATCTTACTAACCCTTGAATACTACAAATTAAAATTACATTTGAAAGTCACGAATATTCATAATGAACTTAGGTTTTGGATAGATTAATAGTTATTCAATCCTAATGTACAATGTCTCCATGTATTGAAATATAATTTAACCAAAAATGAAATTGGAAACAATTTTTGGTATTGTTCTTTTTCAATAAAGGTTTGAAGTGATGTACCTAGGTTTTTATAGGATCCACAATTTTTTTTGAATAAACCAAGATATAATCAATAAAAACTACCCCAAACATATACAATTTTATAAAAAATAATATTCATGAGATCCATAAATTTATCTGGGTAATTTTCCAATCCAAATGGAATAATCGTAATGTCATAATGACTATATTTATGCAAGTAATCTTTTTGTTTGAAATTTAACCTATTTTCACCTTCTTCTGATATTACCCATACCATAGGTCAACCATTAAAAAATACTATGCACCCATAAACATGTAAAATAAATCATTGATATTAGGAAAATGTTTTTTTCTTTATAGTTATGTACTTAAAAAATTTATAATTAATCAAAAGCCTCCTTGAAATTTATTTATTACATAAAAATATAACCCCATGGGGATGGTATATTATGAATGAAACATTTATCAAGATAATCCTACTACTTCTTTTTTAGTTTTAGATATAATAATTCATCAATTTGAAAAGGATATTTTGAAATTTTACTTTCATATCAAAATAATTAAATAGGGAATTGAACTCTTGAATCAGGTATATAATTGGAAAAATAAATCATGTTAAACATCATGGTATTATTTTATAACAAGTACATCATTATCATAAAATGTTCCCTTATTCTTGAGATATGTGTAAGAAAAATTTCATTTTCTATTATGTATCATTTAATAGCTTCTTGATATATAATAAAAGGCACGGGTTTATTATTTTATTCAAAATGAATCACTTTTTGACAAAATAACTTCTATATTTTTATAATTTATCTTATAATGGTATTAAAACAATCATTATATAACCATAATTACATTAAACTCTACTATGGGAAAGGAAAAAGTCATTACAGTAAAATTCAATACATAAGAAATGAGAGTAAGATTATAGTAATTTTTCCCTTAAGACTTCCAGTAATTGTTTCTATAATATGTTATGCGTTCATTTCATGTGGTGGAACTTCCAATTTACCGTAAAATATTTTAGAAATTGAATAATTCATAAACCCAATACGAAGCATGTAATTAGCATAATATGAATAAATAAAAAATTGATATGATAAAAAATCATTTGATGGACAAAATCATATTTTGTAGTTTCAAATAATTTCACCAAATCTTTTTATTTATATTCTTGTTTATTCCATCATTAGGGTTCAGATTCGGGCATATATATGAATAATGTACCATCTTCTTACATGTGAAAAATATTACTACTTTTTTATCGTTATTTTTAATACAACTATGAATAAATTATTCATTTAAAATATGTGGTATACAACCAAAAATACCAAATCAAAATTATTGAGTAATGTTTATATAGTATTCCCTAGTTTAATTTTCTCCCCAAATCTGAGAAATAGAAAACTTAGTTTTCATATCACAAGATTTCATTGTTCTCTTGATAACATTTTCCCACATCATGGACCTCTTAATATAGTGGTTATTTATGTATTGATATTATAAAAATAATCCATTTTTACATTCTCAATACATCAAAAAAGTTTAAAATAATATTTGAATCTACATGAATCCAATTCCCTTGGATATCTTGGCTTCAGACCAAAGTAAAACTGATTAATTTTTCTATCACTGTTATAGATATAATGTGGTCAATAACATTTTGTATCTGTCCAGTTGAATAATATATAATCCTCAATCATAAAAATAAATATCACAACTCATTTTCATCACCCAATAGTAGAATAAAATAAACTATAATAAGAATACTACTGAACAACATGTAACATCACATGTAAATTGGCCTTTACCTGTACACGTGTTAACTAATCATAAGTGAAAATCAATAAAAGAGTTTTAAACATTCTCAATTTTAGGTATTATATTCCAAAATTATATTAAAAAATAAAATAAATGCTCTAATACAGCTTTGTGACATCACGAACCTGATGTGCCATAAGAGTTCCCCGAGTGAGTGGGCCACATTTCCTAAAGACTGTCTCCCCATACACCAGTGGCTTCTAACTAGATGCAAGGTTCTTAGGTGGTATAGTTGGGAGAATATAACATCATGATCTGTATAGAGTAGTGGTTAAACAAATTAATAAATATAAAAGGCATAACAGGTAACTGAAATTAGAAGGTTAAATAGTCAATAATAATAAATAACCAACATCGAGAAACGAATATAAAATAAAGTTATTTCATACGTCCATAAAAAAGTAATAGGAAATAATTCTATAATATTGATGCATAAAAAAGGTAAAACTTACAAAGGACAATCTTTGAAATCATCACTATTTATATATCATTCATGTGCCACCCCACTCACATGCTATACACAAATAATGTATCAATACCTGGTATCTTTCCCTTATCCCTTACAACATCTAAATAAACATTCACCTCCAGCTCCACAGGACCTAATATTCATAGGCCAACAACCTCTCATTATAGAGATTCCATTCCCCCTTTTTTCACCCCACAAATATCAAATAGAACAACCATGAAAGTCACCAAATAGAGCATGAATGTTTTTTAGATTTATAAAACATGGTTTATTAATTCCCATAGTTATATTTTTTTAATTGGGCGATCACACAAGATTTATTATTCATCTGGAATCCATTTAATCATCTATGTTTACATGATTAATCTGTTTCAATTTTACAACCATTTAATCACCAGATTATCCAGAAAAACAAAGCTTCACTAGTGCGCAATAAATGAACACCAACGACCACAATTTTCAATGGATACAAGCCCATTAAATTCACAAACAAAAAGCAATGGTTTAACATAACACCATCATTCACATACCCACCCCTTCATTTTTTAATTGTCCATTTATTATCCTTGTAAAATTTGGTTTCATCTACGTCTCAAAGGATCATCATCATACACACCCCGCATGATGAAAAATAAAGATAGATGAAGGAAGAACCCCTACTTAGAAGATCAAGGACTGAGGTTTCCTCCTTGAACCATGAAATAGATATGGAGTGACTTGTAGGAAAAGAAAAGTCTAAAGATGAGAAGAAAGGGATTCAATGCAGGCACACGATTCTTCTCTGGAGGAAGTCTCGAGGCTTACTAATAGAAATGAAAAGGAAGAAGTAAGACATGATCTTGACTTAAGAAGAGGCCAGATCCTAAAATCAAGGAGTTGATTTCGAATATATTAAAATTCAAATCATTTCATGACCACGTGGATCAGTGGTTTCACACGTTGGGATTAATTGAGTTTTAATAATTATCATCATAGATGGTGGAGATAATGACGGTGAGTTAATAGATTTCTTTTAAACTGATAAAAAAATGTAAGTGTGATGAAATTGAAAAACATGGGAATCTAGAACACAAATCAAATGGTGTGACATGTGACATATTTTGGAAATTCAAGTTTCTTCTGACTCTTGTGGATTCAAAACATCTTTTACGGACCTTAAACAACTTTTAAAGGGGTATTAAAAACTTTTACGTCAAAAGATATGTTACTGGAGTGAAACTGTAAATGAATCACCATTGGGTGAGTCGCATTCACCCTGGAACCATCACTCTGGCACCGTCACCCTTGAACCGTTACCCTGGCACCGTCACACTGGAAGATTCACCCTATCACCATCATCATGGAACCGTCACCCTGACACTGTTGCCCTGGCTCTGTCACCCTAACAACTTCACCCTCACACCATCGCCTTTGCACCATCCCCTTGGCACCGTCGCCTTGGCACCATCACCCTTTCATCATGGCCCTAGAACATATGCGGATCAAGGACAGGTGCCACTGATGCAAATTTGTGTGACTGAATCCCATCGATGGCACTAATGCCCATCAATTCCATTGATGCCCATCAGTGCCACCGATGCCCATCGGTACCATCGACGACCATCGTTGCCAGTGATAGCTCATCTGTGCCACCATTCATTCGAATTGAATTTTTTAAAACACTTTAACGAGTCACCAATGGTCCCCAAGATTCATTTAACATTATAATTTTGACAATGAGATGGACTAGGATGGTCTTATCCATTACATCAGATGC
Organism: Viscum album; assembly: GCA_963277665.1. Classification (NCBI taxonomy): domain Eukaryota; kingdom Viridiplantae; phylum Streptophyta; class Magnoliopsida; order Santalales; family Viscaceae; genus Viscum; species Viscum album. Next base: position 1,189,119,671 of record OY728158.1, on the reverse strand, counting down.
CTCTCAAAATATTCTCTCCCACATGAAATTAAGAATCACCCAAATAAAAGCGATGGGTTTGAACAACCACCTCATAAAATAACAGTCATGGATAAACCGCCATTGATTTGTTCAAAAGGTGAAAAAAACCCGACATCCCGGAGAATATATCTCACATATATGTCCCAAAAAACTACAGAAAAACTTCAAATCTTCTCCACTAAGGAAGATCACAAACATGTAATGGTAACACCATGCAAACTTATGGATTAGAAAGTCCCTTTTTCCCTATCAAGATACTATCCGATATGGGCGGAACTGAATTGACCGCACAGGTTTTATCGCATACTCCATTATGCGTCTTTATTAGGGATTAGGGAATATCCTCCCTATAGTTAGGATTATCCACACACATTCAGAGTACATGGGAAACATCCCATCTCAAAGAAAACAATGTCAATCATTACTTCATATAAAATCACAATGAAAAGACTAGATAGAAACTCAAAACAACTATGGGTAATGAGCACGATTCTATATATAATGTTCCCAGGTACTCCCCTTGAGGCCACTATGACACCAAAACACATGATCAAAGGTAATGGTCCGTCCACAAAGGACTTTATCCTTACGATCCTCTATTCCCACCGGTCATTCCACAAAAATCGCATCGTCCTCAATATCTAACTCTCCCCAGTCGAGGATGTGAAAGTCATCATGTAGATACTGACAGAGATGGGATATACGGAATATGTTTTGGATCATCTCCAATAGTGGTGGTAATTCCAGATGATACGCCACCTCACTGACATGCCTCAACACGCCAAAGGGTATGATGAACCTGAGATAATGACTACTCCCCTACCGAAACTCTATTGTCCATGCCAAGGGGAGACCTTTAAGAACGCATGGTCCACAACCTAAAAATCCGAGGGTCTCCTCCTATGATTGGAAAACTACTACTAGTCTTGAGCGACTTTAATCCTCTCATGCACAATAAGAACATTCTTTGTCGTTCTCTACATCACCTCCATGCCAAGAGTACCTGCCTCCGCAACCACTATCTATAACACTGGTGAACAAAATGGTCTTCCATACAAGACTTAAAATGGATCCATGATTATGGTATAATGAGAGTTATTGTTGTATGAAACCTCTCTTAGAGGAATGTGTCGTACCCACAATCCTACCATGTTTAGAACACATGCTCGCAATAGATCATCCAACATCTGGATGATTCTCTCCATCTACCCATCCATAAGAGGGTGGAAAGTAGTCCTACGGTAAATTTTTGCGCCAAAAAAACATTTTTATCCCTTACAGAATAATGATGTAAAGAGTGTATCCAGATCCGAAACAATGGTTTTGGGAAATCCATGCAGCCACACAACTTCACCCACATACTTATGTGTTAAGTCATCCACTGCGCTTGACCCCTAAATTGCTAAGAAGTGAGTCAATTTTATCAACCAGTCCACTAATACCTAGATGGAATCACAACCACCCTAATCTGTGAGAAGTCCTATGAAGAAAACCATCGAGACGTCATCCTACATCCAATCGAGAACATCTATGGTCCGCAATAGATAGTAGGGAACACTATGTTCCGCCTTCACCTACAGACACATGAGGAACTTTTCCACAAACTTCTCCACTACCCACTTAACACCATGCCACCAAAACTAACCTCTCAAACCCATAAAATATTGGAAAATCCTATGTGTACCTCCAGGGATGAGCAATGGAACTCATAGAGATATCTGTCGCACATCATCTTTGGGATAAACAACTTCATGTGGAAAAGTATCTGATTATGACCATCCTATGACCATCCTTCCGGAGCATCAACCTAGATGAAATGATCACACATCACATCAATTTCAATGTCTCCCCACTAATACTATTCCACCTATTGTACCAAGGAAAAATTCACTATCATCTGAAACACTAAAACTCTACGATCATGTACTCTCATGCTCAGATGTAATGAAGCATATTCCTCCATTCCTTTCCGAGAATCTGCTAAATACCAAACCACATCCTTTTGAGACTTCATACCCAAGTAATCATCCACCATGTTTTCCATTTCTGATTTGTAGGAGATATTGACTTCATAGTCCTGGAGGAACTCCTTCCACCTCCACTGCCGCAAGTTCATGTCTTGGTGCGAGATGACATACCTCAAGCTACTGTGATATGTGAAGACCCAGAATCATTCCTCAATGTGGTAAAGCTACAAAAAAATCAGTGCAAACACCACTGCTGAAATTTCTAGGTTGTGGGTGGCATAGTTACTTTCGTGAGGACATAATTTACTAGGCCCCTAAGATATAACTTTCCGTTGTTGCATCGACATACACCCCAAGCCTATACCGAAATCATCATAGAACAATTCATATGTTACCACATCCTCTAGAAATCTCAACACTAGGGCACTGCCCATATTACCTTTCACATAACTGCAAGCTTCCCGACACTTATCAATCTATAAAAAAGCCTCATCCTTTCTGGGATGGGCTATCAAAGGAACTGCAACTGAAGAGAATTAGGGTATGGAACTTCAGTATTAACCTTCCTGTGCTAGGAAACTACGAACCTATACCACATTCTAGGGTGCTGCCTAGGAAAAAACTACACCGACCTTCATCAGGTCTACTTCTATTTTCGGATGGGACACCACATATCCAATAAAGTGTACCTCTCTTATCTATAACTTTCATTTGGAAAACATCCCGTAGAGTTGGTGGTGTTGAAGGACCTAAAAAAATATCCTTAGATGATTAGCGTGATCCTCCTCCATCCATGAGTAGATCAAGATGTGATCAGTGAAAAGGAAAATGAAATGGTCTAGATACACATAGAAAACAGAGTTTATGAGCCCCATGAACACAACTACTGGATTCTTAACGCCGAATAAAATGACCAAAAACTCAAAGTGTCTATATCTACACCAGAAAGAATTCTTCGAGATGTCACCATCCATGAAAATCAACTCATGATATACAAACTGTAGTTCAATATTAGAGAACCATCCTGCTCACTTCAACTTTTCAAAAAGGTTGTCAATCCTTGATAGGGGGTAACAGTTCTTGAATGTCACCTAATTCAGTATTCGGTAGTCTATGAACTGCCTGAGACCACTTGTTTCTTTCTTTGTGAACAAGATTGGAGAACCACATGGAATATCGCTTGGTCGGATAAAACCACTTATTCATCAGGTCATCAACCAGAATCTTCATGTCCCGCAACTCAAAAGGATCTATCGGATATGGGGCCTTCAAAATTAAATGGCCACCTCGTTGTATGTCTATCTCCAACTCAACATCACGTTGAGGGGGTGAAGTGTTAAACTCTTCAGGGAAGACATACATGAACTCACTGACATTCCTCGAGACATCCACCATCTATGTGTATACTAATTCCACTAAAAACTCATCAAGAATGGAATGAAGGGGCCCCACATGTTGACTGACCTCCTGGAAACCCTACTCACTAACAAAACTACAAACTGGCTACCCATATATGGGAACATGACCTTTATCCAGAAGCAGTAGATAAAATCATGCATAAAAAACAACAATTTGATGCCTAAGATTACATCTTATGTCTGAATTTGTAGTAGAAACGGGTCCCCAGAAGACTGATGTGGCCTCAACATAAGTATGCATCTTCGTCAAACATCAAACTAGCTGGTCTAACTACTAACTTGCATTCTCAACAGAAATGGCATATAGATTCTCTCCATGTCTAGGCCTATGGAATGGGATAAACTAGGTGAAACAAAGGAGTTTGAAGCTCCTGAATAATAAAGTCATAGGAAAGATTGCTAAATAAACCGATCATACCTTGAATGGCCTCTGGACCTACTAAAAATGCTACCTCTATGGCATGCAACTACCGACGCTCAGCTCCCCTACCCCTAAGTTGTCAGCCACCTCCTTGACCATGCCCTGGTAGAGGCCCCAGAGGAGCACCATGAGGTTGGAATCCACTAGAATCATCTTCCATTAGTGTAGGGAGAGGTCTCTTCCCTTGATGTTGCCGCTGATTATGAATGTTTCTAGCAAAAACTGGTGTTTCTGAGGAGGGAATTGAACTTGCCCACCCCCACCATACTGCACTTGACCTAGGAAATGATTCCAAAGGTTCCCATTACTGACACATGAAAATAACCTAAGTCCTAGGCTCTTTGAGAAAGGGCGATGACCAAGTGATCGGAACTGGAACTGCTAAGGCCTGCTCCCCCTCGACCGAAACCTGGATGGCGCTGATGTTGTAGGCCTTCTAATAATGGACTTCCCTTTTGACAAGCTTAAATGACACCCCTATCACAACCCACATCCCATCATATGAATCCTCTACACCACTTCCTACTTCTTCTGAACCTCTAAGTATATCAGTAGAGTGAAGGGAGTAGCAACGTACTGAAGAGAAGGTTGGGGCGTCTACATTAAGCTTCTTTCCCACGACTCTGTATTTGGGAAGTGGTCTGGAGAGAAATGAAGGAGATATTTGAATTCATTCCACAACTCCCTCACTAACATACTCCCTTTATAGAGGGAGAGTAGCTCTTGAATCTTTTTCTCCTTCATTATGGATGAATGGAATTATGCCCGGAACACCTTCTCAAAGTTAGTCCGTAAAAACTCAACAACCCTATTCTCCCCAAGATTAATTATCCACCACTAATGTTCCAATCCCCACATTTGGCTCACAACCAAAAGAACCCAGTACAATTATAGATTCTGAATCAAGCTGAATGTGATCACTAGCTCCTTGAGCCAGCTATCCATATCAATGTCTGAGACGCTGCCCTCATACTTCCTAAGTGTCATCCACTAAATGGTACATAACATATTCTCCCACTAGTGGTCCTTATCCTCTCTATCATCCATCCACTGATCAAATGAATCAGTCTGTTGCGCCTTGATCACCCACACTACTCATGGACGTCGTTCGGGTGCCATAGTTGCAAGGTAAACAAGGAATGTCTATCCCCGAGCCGTGTAGAATATTCTATTTAAATTTTGTTTAAAATTTTAATTTATTTTAAATTCCCAAAAAATGAAAGACACAAAAAACACCAATCACTATGTTGAATGTACCTTTCATATGGTATCTACCCTACAATCTTTGTAGCCTCACTTGGTTGTTATGTAGTTCCAGAGTTAGATCATCAAATTATCAGGGGCCCTAAAATCTGATGTCCTAGCCTCTCTTCCCTAGCCAATTTAAAGTACCAAGAATTCCTAACACTATTTTCCTACTATCCCATTCAATCCTCACACTACCTATCCTCTAAAACTATCCTATATATCAACCATCACCAATGATTTACTTCTGTCATGACACTCCTTCTCCAATTGAGGTAAGGGATAGAAATATTCTAGAACCTTCATTTTTCAAGATTAAGGAGAGATAATGACCCCCAAGTCTCACTTTCTGTAATGCCCTGACCCTAGTTACCTAGAGTTGGAGCTTTTTTACACAACATTGCAATGATTAAAAGGAATCATGTCTTGAAATACTGATCAGTTTAGCAGTCTTGTAAAATAGATTACATACATGAATATTACATTTCACCTTAGAAAATAAAACACAACATAAAAGACCTTTTGATAATTCCATTAATCTCCTAGCTTAACCCTTATTATCAATCATAATACACATATTGGAATCCTAGGAAAATAAAACATAAGAAAGAGCTGAGCTCGAATGCTCAGTAAGGGTAAGCAATAGAGTGGAAGGTAATATAAACATTAGGCATGATGGATAATTTTAAAAACATGGATTTACGAATAATAAACATGATCACTTTATGGTAGGAATATGAGATGAGTAAATAATTCCATAATAAAACATAATAATGGGTATTATACTAGATGAATAACCACATGAACCATTAATAATATTTTCATAATGAGGGAATATATAATGCGGGACATTCTAAAACATTTTGTGAAGGCCTTAGCCATGATATCTAAAAATGATTAAGGCCTTGTCCAAAACCATATATCAAAATTGGGAAAGGCCTCACCCAATGTCATGTCTAATTGAATCATGAGACTTACTGATTCACCAAGGTACTATAGTGGGCTCCACGAGAAACATACTAAGTCCAATACATTCCTCATATGAAAAGGGTGAAACATAACATAAACAATCATATTAAAACTAGCATATGAAATGTCAATACATTAACCATAAAACATGAATTGTATAAAAATAGAATATTCATAGTCAAAAATATCATAACTCATTCAATACAATATTGATGATTGTATTTATAATAAATCAACCCCAATCAAGAATAATATCCAAAAAAAATGTTGACATAGTTGAAAATGATTAGTAAAACTCTTTGAGAGATATTTCCATTTTCATGAAAACATTTAAAATTCACACAATTTATAATGGAAGTCATTTAAAGAAATTTTTGAATCAAGGTTTTTGATACCACTTTTAAACTTTTTAAAGGAATTGAGATTTCAAAACCAGCATGCCCATATATATAAATCTTTAAAAAACCATTTTGAAAACATGGACATTAATGAGAATGATTTAGAAGAATAAATATTTAAACCATTTAAAATGATGATTTAGTTAAATATTCCCTTCCATAAAACCCTTAAATATTCATTTTAAAAATATTTTTATGAAACACATATGTGGATGATAAAGATGTCACAGTAGATACTCACTTAAAAACAACCTTGGATAATGAAGATATTGTAGAATTAACCCTTACCTTTCACATTCCTTTTGTCGAGGGTACGTTTAACCTCATGTATAATCACCAGAGTATGTTATTAAATTATTCAAGAACCATATTTATATTTTCTATATCATAAATTATTCATTTATGATGTTATAATATCCATTTAATAGTGATCTCTATGTTAAATTACCATTTCCTGAAATAATCTCTTTCTTTTTCGTAAGCGTAATAACTTGTTATTTTAATCGTATCATTTAGATCATGATTTAAATACTACCATAATATAACACATTATTTATATATAATATATATCTAAAAAATAAATAAATAAATATATTATATAGATATATGAAATGGTAAACACCATTTATGGAGATGGTAGGCCGTACGTACACATAAACGATGTTTCCGTTTTCATATCGCATTGAATAGAAGTAAAGGAATAAGATATATGTAAGTACATACATACATAAATAAATACATATATATATATAGTAGAATTTTTATTTTATAAATTAAACCATTATTAATAATTTAAAGTTTTATAATCATTGTTGAATGGTGAATGTGGAAATGAATCTTATCGCGTTGTGGAGGCGTTTATTCGTATGTACGCACGAGCGACAATATCATTATATTCATGGCTAAATCGTATTTAATTGGATAGTATATCATATATTCAGAATAAATAACTTGTTATATTTATTATTTAATTCAGTGATACAAATTATTATACCCATCCAAATACTGAATTCTTTTAATAACAAACTACAAAATGATGTGGAGACGGTAAGCCGTACGTACACACGTATGGAGACTTTGTCATTTATAGGATGGATAGATTAACAAATATGGTTGTACCAAATTTATAAAAACATTAATGTATGTAGGATGTACTGGATTTATTACTTTTTTATGGAAACAAAAAATAAATATGAAGTAGAAGAAGAAAATAACTTAAAAGAGGTTGGTTAAATTATTACCTCTCTTCTTTGGGTGTTTCCTTTTGATATTATCAAAAGGGCTCCTTAGTTTGGATTCTTGATCAAATTAAGAAATCTTGGTTGATGTGAGGTATTTTTTCAGGATATTTTGGTTGGGTTTGGCCAAGCCAAATGGATTTGTACTTGTGATTTTGAGAGAAGGGGTTGTACCCATTTATAAGAGAGGTGAGGGTCACTTTAGGAAAATATTGAAATATTACATTATAATAAAATAATTTTCGGTTTCTAATGGCTCCAAAGTAATTTATTTCTAGGATAAGGTGGGTATGGGTCTAAAACCACTAAACCAATTGGTTTTATATAGGTATATGTCACCATATTACCATTATATTTTATATGTAACTCTTAGTTAAATAGTTTAACTTTTACCATGTCTTCTTGTATTCTTACACAATATGGTTAATAAACATGCTCTCAACTTACAAAAGAACCTAAAGTGGTTCATTAATGAAATATATAACATTATTAATTCCCTTTGTTTGAACATTATATTTTTAGGAATATTAAATAATTTAATAATATAATATTTGTTTTAAAATCTCATTTCTCTTAATTTTGACACTATTTAGTATTTGGTTTTTGTGAAAGTTATCACAACTTTATTACTTTGAACAAGATACATTGAATCAATTGGAACAAGTCACATTCACCTAGAATATTCATTTATGTCATAAAAACTATGAAATGAAATATATTTTAATATTTACTATACCATTTATTTGATTCTTTCATTAATAAGGTAATTACTGTATCATCATTGTGTCATTAATAAATTTATTTATTTAATGTATAAAAATTATAAATAAAATATCATAATGCAGGAAATCTTTTTAGAGTTCTAATAAATATTTATAGTCGAATTTATCTTATTTTTAACCCAATATTAAAAATGGTTTAGTTATTAATCTTTTAATTTAACACTTTTAACTATTCTTTAAATAAAATAATAATAAATGTCCTAATCTAATTAAAGTGAACCAAAGAGGGTAATATTTTATTACTAAGGTTGTTTTTAGTCTATTTAAACTTATCCTATATAATTAAGACTTGAGTTAGGGTAATTATAAAATCATTTTTACCCTTAACTACCCTATATACTTTTAACTGTGGTTAATAAAAGTCAATAGTTACTATTCACCAAAAATTATGTTCATCTTATTGACCCACATTTTGCTTATTGATTTCAACCATGTCTCTCAGATTTTTGGAATTCAAATCATAGGGGTGGTAAAATTATGTTTTATGCAAATTTTAAAATTCTCCTAGAAGGTGGGTAAAAGACGGTAAAAAGTTCAACAAAATTTTATATATCTACACTTATTATTGAATTTCTCCAATTAATTACATTGAACATAAATATGTATTTTGTATATATTTTTATCTGAAATAAATTAAAATAAAACACCTAATTATTTAAATAAAAAGTTGTTTTTAGAAAATAATGTAGTGTTTTTCACTATTCATCAAAAATTAAATGTTTTCAGAAAAATAAAAAAAATTCACCTTAAGATTATTTTGATATTCCAAATTAAAAAATTTATTCTATTTTACCAAATTAAGAACATTGAAGTTCTATTAATTAATTTATAATTAATTTCCGTTGTCAAAATTAAAAAATGGGGTTTGTAAGTAAAAATTATCAAAAGAATGACATGTGTTTATGTCAAATTTAAATGTGAAATGAATTATAAAGACATACATTTTATTAAATGATAAAAACATAATCTAATTATTCATATAAACCATTTAAATGAATAATTTATCCCTATAAATTATTTCTACTAAAAAATTTATTTTCAATTAAAATTTAGTATCTTTTTACTATTCATCAAAATATTAAAGTTATCAGTAAAGTACCAAAAATTTACCCAAAATAAATTTTTATATACTTAATCTGAAGAAGATTTTAATTTCATTAATTTGAATATATAAAAGTGTCAAATATTGGTTTTAAAAAGGGATTGTCATTAAAAGGTGTAAAATTTCATTTTTTGAAAAATACTTCTTTTATCTGAAAAATTGAATTTGTTCTCATATTATGTAAAAGAAACAGATTATATGGGTTTTAAAATTATATAGAGTATATAAGATTAAAAATAAAGTTAATAATATTCCAAACCACCTTTTGAACAACTAGTTCGGTAAGTTGTGGTGCGCTCGAACTCAGTGTTGTGTGTAGCACAACTTATTGAATTACGTTAATGAGATAACATATTATTAAATCCTGGGATGTTACATTCTCTCTTCCATATATAAATTGGGACCTCACAATTTGAAATTGTTCTTCGAAAATAAATCGATAAAATAGAAAATTAACTTTGTGGAAAATCCACATCAGAAATTTGGATATGAAAATTTAGTCTTAATAATAGATAAAGGGAAATGAAAAAGTCAACAAAAAATTATGATCTCGATTAATAGAGCATTGGTAGATATTATAGACACACAATTGGAAAAAAAACTTAAATATTTAGAGGGAGTGATTGAGGTCATCAATCACAAATAAGTGTAAAATTGAGGGCCTCAAAGCCATCAATCTATAGGGGTTTAAAATATCATCTCTTCAACAAAATATAAGGTATTAAGATAAAATATTTTTTGTTTTAAGATCCCTTCCAAAAAGTTTTAGATTTTATTTACCCATAGAATAAGAGGAAAAAAATATATACTTGATAAGTAGAGTTTCATCCTTCGACTAATTCCTACCACAAACTCACCTTTCACTCCAAAAGATAATAGAATTCAAAAATATTCTAATTATTGTAATCATGTAGTTTAACAAAAATAATTAATTTATAAATAATTTTTTAGAATATTTAAAAAAACCACATTACACAAACCAAGACATCCCATAGGCTAGTGGTAAGTTATGCACCCTTGTCACCCTTTAGTTTTGGGTTCAAGTCTCGCGCCCTTTCCTAACGTGACAGGTTGTTGCCCAACCTCCAAGTTTTCCTTTTTATAAAAATTCAAGAATAATCTTAAGAAATGATTTATCCTAAATAATACTATCCAACAACAAACCTAATCTATTCTAACCTTTAGACTTATCCAAAATACTTCTGGCCAAACTCATAGTCCAAAATTTATATAGAAGGTAAACAAAATGAAGAAATATTTTTTTCCACGTAATAACATTTTAATTCCTTCATCATGTATTTTTTTAAAACATAGTAATACACTGAATTATCATAAAAACTTATTGATTACATCCATGTTCCATTATTCCTTATATAATACTTGATATATTTCATTATATCCAAATTTTTTGAATATTCCAACATTGATGGAATAAACTGTAACACCCCAATATTTAACAGTTAGTTATTTTCATTAAAGTAATTTAATAGCTTGCGGTATACGCAACACTGAGTTCGAGCGCACCATGACATACCAAAATAGCTGTTCCAAAAGCAGGTATGAATATTATTAACTATATTTTGATTTTTATGTACTCAAAATAATTTTAGAATCCATATTATGTGTTCCTTTGATATAATATAAGAACAAATTATATTTTTTTAGAAAAAAGATGTATTTTTCAAAAAATACAATTTTACAACCTTTTAATTGAAAAGCCTATTAAAAATCAATATTTTATACTTTTATATATTAAATTTAATGAAATTAAATTCTTCCTTTGAATCAGGACAAAATAATTCATTTTCTATAAATGTTTTTTACTTTTGGGATAGCTTTCATATTTTGATGAGGACTGGAAAATAGTAAATTTTCATTTAAAACCAGTTATTAATAGAAATAATTAATAGTGTTAAATTATGAATTTTAGTGGTTTGATTGTATTATTAGATTATATAGTTATCATTTAATACAATTTAGGCCACTATAAGTAGTTTAACATTTAAATTTGATATAAATACATGTCCATCTTTTGATAGTTTTTTCTTTTTTAAAAAACTAGCTTTTCAGTTTTGAAAATAAGGATTAATATTAAATTAATTATTGAAAATTATATATTCCGAATTTGGTAAAATGTAATTCATCTTTGAATTCATAATATCTAAATTACCTTTGGGTAAAATTTTGGTATTTTTCTGAAAACATTCAATTTTTTGATGAATAGTAAAAAACAATGCGTTATTGTTTAAAACCGACATTTTATTTAAATAATTATTTATTTTATTTAGATTTATTTTAAGTCAAAATAAATATATAATACCTATATAAGTTAAATTTAATTCATTGGAGTCATTTTATAATAAAATTATATTTTTAAAATTTTGTTGATCTTTTTACCGCCTTTTACCCACCGTCTTAGAGCATTTACAAATTTGGAAAAAACATAATTTTACCGCATCTGCGAGTTGAATTTAAAATATACGAGAGAAAATATTGAAATTAGTGAGTAAAATTTGGTTTAATAAGATGAAAATAATTTTTGGTGAATAGTAACTTTTGACTTTTATTCAGCGCAGTTAAAAGTCAATAGGGTAATTAAGGGTAAAAATGATACTTTAATTAACCTGACACATGTCTTAAGTCTATTGGATAAGTGTAATTCGACCAAAATAACCTTAGGAAAAAATATGATCTTTTTGGTCCACTTGAATTAGAATAGGACATTTATTATTATTTTATTTAAAGAAGAGTTAAAAGTGTTAAATTCAAATTTAAAAAACTAAACCATTTCTAATATATAGTTATAAAAAAGATAAATTCGATTATAACTATTAATTAGAAAGATAAAAATACTTACTACATAATTGTATTTTATTTATAATTTTTAGAGATTATATAATTAAATTTATTTATGAAACAATGATGATGTAGTAACTACCTTATCAAAGAAAGATTAAAATAATTGTTATTTTAAATATCCAATAAATGTGATTTGAGAATTTTGATGAATTCCACTAATTTTCTATGTTAATATGACATGTTATGGTTGATTAAATAATTTTTTTTCTAATTAATCATGTTTTTATGATTTTCACAAAAACCAAATACTAAATAGTGTCAAAATTGAAATAATTGAATTTTAAAAAACAATAATATATTATTAGTTGATATAATATTCTGGAAAATCTATTGTTTGGACAAATGACCAATATGAGGTTATATATATTAATAATGACCCACTTGGGATAATCTTGGTTTGTTATAGTATGTTTATTAACTATATAATATTAAAATACAAAAAGCCATGGTAAATATCGAACTATTTAACTAAGAGTTAAATCTAAATGATAAGGTTAATATGGGGACCTAAACCTCTCTAAAACCTATTGGTTGATATGTTTTGTACCCATCCCCACATTCTCCTCAATATAAATCATTTTGGATCCATTAGAACCCAAATATGATTTTATTATAAAATAATATTTCAAACATTTCCTAAAGTGACCCTCGCCTCTCTTATAAAAGGGTACATCCCATTCTTTTAATTTCACACCTCCAAAGCCATTTGGCTCACCCAAACCATTCCCAAATATCCTCCCAACATTCCATCCTTCATCCTATAGGCCTTCCTTTGGTCATAAATACATCCTAAAGAGACAATTTGATCAAATCAAAAGGTAGAACCCTAAGAAGAGGTAAATATTTAATCATCTCTTTCAAGTTATTTTCTTTTTCCACTTTCTCTTTCTTCGTTGTTTCCATTATAATATAATAACTGCAGAATATTATATATACTGTGATGTTATTAGGAAAATTTTACAGACATATTTATTATTCTATCGATCATATGAATGACAATGTCTCCATATGTGCGTAGGTACGACTTACAGTATCCACGCCGTGGTATAGTTTATTATTCAAACACTTCATTATTTGGATGTGTATAATAAAGAGTATAACTGATGAAAATAATTAATATAACATTTTAATTATTCTTTATATGATATACCATCCAATTAAATAATATTTCACCATCAATATATTGATATTGTCGCTCGTGTGTACGTATTAATTACCGTCTCCACAAACGCGACGAGATTCATTCCCCATATTAATAATTCAAGAATAATTTGCATTTTATGATTAAAAATAATGTTTAAGAACTTAATATATTTTTGTTTATGAATAAAATTCATCCTATACATAACTAACATTCCTTACGTAACCAAGCATATAAAATAAAACTAATCAGTTAACACCCGAAACGATGATACTACTAAAATATTATTAACAAAGAAACATTAGAGGATAATATATGATATCATATTTATGTATATAGTTATTTTATAATTTAATAACAATAATTTCACTATTATACATGTGTTTAATGTACCCTCTACCAAGGAATAGTACAAGGTAAGGGGTTTCTTATCTCACTTTTAATTCTGTGAGATTTCCATTGTTGACTAATTATTTATTTCATGCGGTGTATTGTGTATTTCCATATGATATATATTATCATGATTATTTTTATATTCATGTTATTCTGTGATTTATTTGGTGGTTATTAAATTTTGGTCATACGACTCAATTGATTACAATGTGGTAAGGGGTTTTCATATCACTTCTTATTCCTGTGAGATTCATGATATATTTCCACTATTTTGTTTTGTGTGGTGTATGTACTAACAATGATTGTATTATTTGTGTAATATACTTTAATTTATTGTTATTTATGTCTTCATTATATGATACTTATTTCACGGGGTGTATGTTTTGTATGTTACGAAATCGGTAAGGGAATTTGAAATTTCAACTTCCACTCATTGGGCTTTACGCATACTTCATTAGTAATTTTACTCAAAGATTATGTGTGGAATCACTATTTATTATTTGTGTAGTAATTTTACATCCCCTTTATATGGATATATCTTTTATAAACACAATAACTCCATTGAAAAATTCAAATTCCATTGATATGATCTTGTAAGGGTAATCTAAACTAAATTTCCATTCATTGAGTTAAACATCCAATTCATTGGTTTTGATTTAACAAGAATATATGTGAATGTAATATGATTTATTTACACTGAATATACTATTATATTTATTGTATTTATATTTTTCACACATAATTATTTCATTGATTCATCCTTAATCTATGGATACGGTCTTTATATGTGATTTCGTCTCAATTTACATTCCTTTGAGTCCTCTTTGTCATTATGCACCAATTGATTTTTATATGGTGTATATACTATCCTTTAACATATTATATAATGAATCCCTTTATTATCATGATATTATAAATTTTTTATTAATTATATTCCACAATTACTTGTATTTAAGCATCTCTTAATTGGTTAAGAACTCTTTAACAAAAATATTGTTTTAAATGTTTTAAAATTTTAATCTTCTAAATCATTATCATTAATGTACATGTTTTAAAAATGATTTTAAGTATTTATTTATATGGTCATAAATGTTTTAAAATTAAAATTACTTTTATAATTTTCAAAGTGGTGTGGGACTCTTTGATTAAAAAATCTCATTTAAACGACTTCTTTGATAAATAGTGCGACAATTAAATGTTTTCAAGAAAAAGTGGATATTTCTATAAAATAGTTTTAATGACTATTTTCAACTATTTCAATATCATTTAGTGTATTTTATTCTTGATTTAGTTTGATTTATCATAATACAATCATCTATATTGTATATAATGAGTTATGTTTGACAGTGGATGTGCTATTATTAAGCCATTCATGGGTTGTGGTTAAAATATTGACATTTTGTATGCTAGTTTTAAAATGAATGTTTAGATTATGTTTCACCCTTTCAAATGAGGAATTAATTGGACTTAGTAAGTGATAGGTGGAGCCTGCTATATCTCCTCAATGCATCGATAGGTCTCATGAGACAAACTAGTGTATTGGCATAAGGCCTTGAAAAATATTATTTGTAGTCTTTGCACAAGGGATTGCCTATGTGGTTATGAAGTACAGAATTATGCATTCCATCATTATGAAATTGGATATTTATATTACATATGATTATTCTACTATTATAACATCAATGCGAATAAGTAAATGAAATTATTTGATTTAACTTTTCCATATGATGATGAAGATTAAGTTTAAATGTCTTGTGTTATAGTCTTATACATTGCCTTAAATGTTTATTATTATTTATGATAGTTTCCGCTATATTGGTGTCATTTCTGAGCATTTGAGCTCACCAATTTATTAAGTTTTATTTTTCCTAGGATGCATAGATGTATAATACGATTAACCTGCCAGAATAGGATACGGGATATAAGAGTGTTCAAAGTGGAAAAAATGTTGTTGTTTTTATTTCATTATGTAATGTAAAACTTATGTATATATATAGTACATCCAAGGCTACTAAACTTATTGGTATTTCGGAACATGATTCCTTGTATCATGACAATGTTATGTAATAATGCACCAATTCTGGGTAACTGGGGTCGGGGCATTATAGTTGGTATCAGAAAATGTTTAATATAATCCTTGGAAGCTATATTTAGAAAAAAAATTCTGATTAGGAAATAGTACCCTAAGATAGACATTGAGGATTAGTATAGAAGAACATAAAAAAATTTTGGTAATGTAAATATTAATTGCATTTTCCAAGAAATACATCCATGACTAGATATGAGTAGGTAGAGGAAGCTCTGGCACAGATGTACCTAGGAGTGAAAATTACTACAAGGAGTTTCAGGATTGACTCGGGGTATCCTAGTACAAGATAATGAGCCTTGCTGCACTCTTGGATACGATACTCCAGGAGGGATATTCATAGGATAATTCACATTTTATTTACAAACCGATTTGATGTATTTTAATATAATATGAGAATATATAAACATTTTTAATACTAAGTTATTTTAGATTTAAAATAAGGTGTTATGAAACTCCCTAAATTATTTTATGAATCAAACTATGATTTCTTGTGTTAGTTAATGGTTGGATGACAAGGATGTCATAGTAACATTTAACATGATGTTCAAGGTGGGAACTGTGGTGGAAATGAGATATGAAATGGAATGTTGATTGGTGTAAAAGATATCATGTTCATGTCAAATCAGTTTTCAAAAAATATTTGATCAACAACATATATATTAACCAAATCCTAGACTGAACAATGAAGAGAAAGGTGGTGAATGATAAGATCTCCAGCCATGGATACCATGGAGAAAAGAATTCTCAATTTCCATCATACAGGAAATGTGAAATGATACACCTAAGAATGTGTTTAAATGGAACAAATTAATGCATTATCTGTGGGAAAGAAGGACATAAATTAAAAAATTACCGAGGAAAAAGTAAGAGTAATATGGAAGAAATTTTTTTCCCAAAAATAAATTTACAGTAATTTTCCGTAAATGTAGGCCACCTGGGAAATACCCAAGTGAACGCTTTAACTATAAGATAACCTCTGGGTAAAGGAAGAAACTATTTTGAAATAATTGGATGAAGAAATGTTTAAAAGTATTAATGCCCTTTGTTGATGGGATTACTTAGGAATAATTTTCTCTTGTATGTGTAACCTTGCAATTTGTTATATGAAAATGCTATTTTCAGAATAATTATCTTTTATATTGTTGATATAGTTATAAATAACCATTTGGGTTTATATGACACTTGAATTTGAGGCAATTATGAGTTATTAGATTTTGGGATGAAAATGTGAGGCATGAGATAAAAGTTGTGATGAAATTATGTTATGGTTATTTTGAAGAATTTATCTAATTTTGGGAATGTTATAAAATATAGTTTTTGAAAAAGGACAACACACATACTATGTGACAACCCATCGTGTTGGACAAATCTCCATGAATAGAACCCACAACCGGAGTGCAATTTGAGTTTATCGCCTACCAATTGACTACGTGAAGTATCTGGTTAGTGTGACTAATTATTTTTAGTTAAATGATTTTTTTGATCAATAATAAGTTGAATTGGGATCTTATGACTTATCAAATGGATATCCTTAGTATAGGAAAATGATTTGGTGATTAAGTGAAAAAATGTAATTTTGGAAGATGTTCGCTCTATTGGGAATACTATATGCCTAAGGAAAATAGAATACTATGGGATTTCATATGATAAGTAATGGTGGATTCTTATCTATGTTTTATTGTGGATTTATAGCAATTTGGGTTGTTTATGGAAATTATTCACCTATCATAGAGAATATGTGTTTAGGTTAATTACATTTAAGTATGTGACTTTAAGAGTATTCGATGTTATTTGGAGGTATAATTTAAATGTGGAAGACTACATTGTCAAATTATTCTATGTTTTTTATTTCAATATTAGTTTGGATTATATTGAAGGATTTAAAGGACAATTGTTGATTGAATGATATTAATAGAAATTTGGGTATTCTTGGTTTGATTTTAGAAATTAAGATTATTATTTCTTTCTCTAATGAATTATCCTCTTTGTGGATCATCTTATTTTGTACAAACCATTTTGGTTTTGGTTAATCCCTAAAGACAAAGGAAATATATAGATTATCCTATGTGATACTGTGATTCTCTAGAAGTTGATTCTAGAACTTTATGTGTGACAAAGACCTCTTGAATAGTCATTATTTGAAAAAAAGATAAATTAGTTGTAGAAATTTATTGATGGATAAAACTATACATAAAAAGTAAGTATATATCTTTACGTTCTTAGTCAATCTCATAAATAAATTCCTCAACTTTATAAAATAGAAATTAAAACAAAAAAAAATTGTCTTTTTATTTTTTTTACTAGGAAACTAATGTATGTTTATCCCATCACATGTTTTTTGTTTTCTTGTTGTTAAATTTCTCCTCATCATGCTTTTTATCACTCTCAACCAGAACATGACATAAAATTTATCTTCAGTATCCCTGTTTTCCTACATGGAATCCTAGTATGGGTTATATCGGGTGACCTTTGAACTTTTCTTTCTTTCTTTTAAAGAGATTGTTTTATTGACTATTTTTATGATGTGGGACATCCAATGAAGTTCCCAAGCCCAATTTTAAAATTTTGATGATGAAATTTCTGAATGTGTGAAGATATTAACACCCCAAGATTTCATAGTATGTTATTTTCTTTAATGTAATTCAAAAGCTTGCGCTATACGCAACACCGAGTTTGAGTGCCCCACGACTTACCAAACTAGCTGTTCAAAAAGTAGTTTGGAATAGTATTAATTGAATATTGAATTTTATATACTCCATATAATTTTATAATCCATATTAAGTGTTTCTTATATATAATATAAGAACAAATTCATTTTTTCATATAAAAGAAGTATTTTTCAAAAAATGCAATTTACCTCCTATTGATGGAAAAATCTTTTTAAAACCAATATTTGACACTTTTATATATTCATTTTAATGAAATTAAATTATTCTCAAGAATAGGAACATAAAAATTTATTTTGAATAATTTATTTACTTTTATGTAACTTTCATATTTTGATTAATGCTAAAAAATAATAAATTTTAATTGAAAACAACTTTTTTATTCAAAATAATATATAGTGTTAAATTATGATTTTAAATAGTTTATAAGTATATTTAGATTATATTTTTATCATTTAATACAATGTAAGTCATTATAAGTAATTTCACATTTAAATTTGAAATAAACACATGTCAATCTTTTAACAGTTTTTACATTTTCAAAAAACCCTCTTTTCTGTTTTGACAATGAGAATTAACTTAAAATTATAGAATTAAACTTCTATGTTTTTAATTTTTAAAAGAGAATTAATTTCTGAATTCATAATATCAAAATTATACAAGGGTAAATTTTTGGTATCTTTCTGACAACATTCAATTTTTGATGAATAGTGGAAAATACTACGTCATAGTTTAAAACCAGATTTCTATTTAAATAATACTTTATTTTATTTAAATTTATTTTAAGTTAAAATAGATATATAATACTTATTTATGTTTAATTTAATTAATTGGAGTCATTTTATACTAAAAATAGATGTATAAAATTTTATTGAACTTTTTACCGTATTTTACCCACCTTCTAGGAGCATTTACAAATTTTCATAAAACATGATTTTACCCCTTCTGTGAGTTGAATTTCAAAAACCTAAGAGACATGGTTGAAATAATTATGTAAAATGTCTTTCAATAATATGAAAATAATTTTTAGGAATAGTAACTTTTGACTTTATTTACCACGGTTAAAAGTAAATAGGGTAATTAGCGGTAAAATGATATTATAAATACCATAAAACCTTTCATAATTATATTGGATAAGTTTAATTAGACCAAAAACAACCTTAAGAATAAAATATAATCCTTTTGGTCTATTTGGATTAGATTAGAACATTTATTATTATTTCATTTAAAGAAGAGTTAAAAGTGTTAAATTCAATGTTTAATAACAAAACGATTTTTAATATAGTTTTATAAAAAATATAAATTAAACTATCAATATAAATTAAAACTCTAAATATATTTCCTACATAATTGTATTTTATTTATAGAATTTTAGACATAATATAATTAAATTTATTTTTGACACAATGATGATGTAGTAATTATCCTATTAGTGAATGATTAAATTAATTGATATTATAAATATCCAAATAAATGTAATTTGAGACTTTTGATTAATTCCACTAATTTTCTAGGTTAATATGACATGTTAGAGTTTATTAAATACTTTTTTTCGACATAATCATGCTATTATGATTTTTACAAAAACCAAATACTAAATAGTGTCAAAATTGACATAATTGAGTTTTTAAAACAAATACTATATTATTAATTGATATAATATTTATAAATATATATTGTCTGGAAAAAGTACATATATAAAGTTATATATATTAATAACTAATCACTTGGGGTTCTATTGGCTTGTAATATTATGTTTATTAACCATATAATATTAAAATACAAAGAGACATGGTAAATGTCAAACTATTTACCTAAGAGTTAAATCTAAAAGATAAGGTTAATATGGTGACTATACATATCTAAAATCTATTGGTTCAGTTTTTACTGACCTATACCCATCTTATTCTAGAACGAAATCATCTTGGATCTATTAGATACTGAAAATGATATTATTATAAAATAATATTTCAAGCTTTTCCTAAAGTGTCCCTCACCTATCTTATAAATGGGTACTTCCCCTTATCTTAATTACACACCTCTGAATCCATTTGGTTGGACCAATACTTGGAAATATAACTTCCCAAATTCCCTCCTTTCGTCCTATAGGCCTTCAATTGGTCAGAAATCCTTCTTATTGAGCCCTTTTGTTCAAATCAAAAGGAAGAACCCGATGAAAAGGTAAATACTTCATCACCACTTTATAGTTATTTTCATCTTCCACATGCTCGTTATTTGTTGTTTCCATTCTAAAATAATAATTCCAATATATTCTATATACATTTATGTTATTATAAAAATGGTACAATAATATTTATTATTCTATCCATCAAATGAATGACAAAGTCACTATACGTGCGTATGTACGGCTTACCGTCTCAATGTCGTGGTGTAGTTTGTTATTCAAACAATTCAATATTAGAATGTGTATAATAATAAGTATAACTTATGAAAAAGATAAACATAATATGTTAATGATTCTGTATATGTGATATATCATCCAATTACACACTATTTCACCATCAATATAATGATATTGTCGCTCTTGCATACGTACGGATTACCATCACCACGAACAAGATTAGATTAATTCCCCAAAATAATCATTCAAGAATGATTTTCATTTTATGATTAAAAATTATTTTTACAAACATAATATCATTATTTATATGAATAAAATACATCTTATTCATAACAAACATGACTTACATAACCGAGTATATATAGGAAAATTGATCAGTTAACACCTGAAACGACGAAAGTACTAAAATATTATTAACAAACAAATATTAGAGGATTATATATGATATGATATTTATGTACATAGTTATTTTGTAATTTAATAATAGTGATTTAAAAATTATACATGAGGTTAACGTACCATTGACTAAGGAAAAGTAAAAGGTAAGGGGTTTCTTATATCACTTTTAATTCAGTGAGATTTTAATTTTTCACCACTTATTTACTGCATGTAGTGTATTTTGTACTGCAATTTGATATATATATTTTTATGATAATGATTATATTCATGGTATTATGTGATTCATTTTGTGGTTATTAAATTTTGGACATACGACTCAATTGACTACAACGTGGTAAGGGGTTTTCATCTCACATCTTATTATCGTGAGATTCATGCTATATTGCCACTATTTACTTTTGTGTGGTGTATTTACTGACCATGAATGTATTCTTTGTGTAATATAATTTAATTTATGGGTATTTAGATATTAATTTTAATATACTTCTTTCATGGTGTGTATTTTTTGTATGCAACAAAATCTTTAAGGGAATTTCAAATTTCAACTTCCACTCATTGGGCTTTACAAATACTTCATTGATTATTTTACTCCAAGATTATGTGTGGAATTATTATTTATTATTTATTTAGTAATTTCCACACCTATATTTGTGTATATATCTTTGATACACATAGTACATCCATTTATAAATTCACATTCCATTGATATGAACCTTTTAAGGGTAATCTAGACTCAATTTCCATTCATTGAGTTAAACGTCCAAGTCATTGGTTTTGTTATATCAAGAATATGTGTGAATGTAATATGATTTATTTACCTTGAATACCCAATTATATTGAGTGTATTTAATTTTTTCACACATAATTATTTCATTTATTCATCCTCAATCAAAGTATATAGTCTTTTTAAGGTATTTCATCTCAATTTACAACCCCTTGAGACCTCTTTTTCATTATGATCCAATTCACATTTATGTGGTGTATATACTATCCATTGGCATATTATATCATGAATAACTTTATTCACAACATATTAAAATGTTTTGATAAATTTTATTCATCAATTACTTGTATTCAAGAGTCTCTTATTTGGTTAGGAACTCTTTAACTAAAATAACGTTTTAAAAATTTATTCTGCTACATAATTCTCATTAACGTCCATGTTTTAAAAATGATTTTATGTATTTATTTATATGGATATAAATGTTTTGAAATTAAAATCCATTTTAAAATTTTCATAGTGTTATATGAATGTTTGATTCAAAAATCTCTTCTAAAATACTACTTTGATAAATAGTGCGACATGTAAATGTTTTCAAGAAAAAGGGGATATTTCCCTCAAATAGTTTTAATGACTATTTTCATCTATTCCAATATCCTTCAGTGTATTTTATTCTTTATTGAGTATGATTAATCCTAATAAAATCATTCATATTGTATTTAATGAATTATGTTTGATTGTGGATGTGTTATTTTAAATCCATTCATGGTTTGTGGTTTAAATATTGACAATTCGTATGCTAGTTTTAATACGAATGTTTAGATTATGTTTTAAACATTGATATGAGGAATGAATTGGACTTAGTAAGTGACGAGAGGTTCCCACTATAGCTCCTCAATGCATCGGTAGGTCTCATGAGACAAAGTAGTGTCTTGGAACAAGGCCTTGAAAAAATTTTATTTGTAATCTTGGCACAAGGACTTGACTATGTGGTTATTAAGTCTAGTATTATAAATTCCATCATTATGAAATTGGATATTGATATTACAAGTGATTATTCGTATAATTCCCCGGCCTTAAACTTTACTTAATATTGAATTAAATGAATAATTCACATTGAGGATCTTTTCATGGTGTAGAGTTTTAGAGAATTAGGACATAACTATTACATCTCAAAAGATTAAAAAGTAGAAACTTCTACTTAGTTTCCATAAAATAAAAACTCTTAAAAGGAAACATGTCTAGTTCCATGTTTTAGATAGCATGAATTTCCCTTGATCCCATCCTTGACCCTATTCCACATTATGTCATGTGAAAAACATTTCAAAAAAAACTTGGGGTGAGCATAAAAAGCTCAGTAAGGGATACACAATGAACGAAAAATGTTAGTTTTTCAAAACAACAAGTAAACCATGTATACTTTATCAAAGTAATACTTTTCACCTTTATGAAGTAGTAAAAACTGTTCACCGAAATAAAAGATCATTAGTTACCCTTTTTAACCAAAAGATTACCATAAAACCTATATAAAGATCACATAACATATATAGGAGATTGACCCAAAGAACAGAAATTGGGTTTATACACCGTATAAAAGAAAGTTGTGTATAAAACGAAATATGCCTCAATGATAGGAGATTGAGACGAAGTCCCTTATAAAGATCATTTTTTAAATAAAATAGATCTTTTATGTGTATTCACTATAATTACACATAAAAAAATTACAAATACAAGATAGGACATAATAATATCATGACATAATTTGAAAGTAAGAGATTGACCCAAAGAACGGAAATTGGGTTACCTTACCTCAGGACCGACTTGACTCGATCGTTCTTTAACGTCCTGAATAATAAACATGAGTTAATTTATACTTTCTTAAGAAAATTTTTTCAAGTTCATTATTACTTTTATATCACTTATTACCATGTTATAAACATTATGTAATCATTTAAGTTAATAATGTTTGTTTTATCGATACTTGGTTCTTAAGTCGAAAGTGGACTTCTTATAATTACATGTTGTTCATGTGGTCAAAGGTTACTTATATCCAGAATGATATTCCTGATTTTGATATCATATATATCATATATATACATCATATACATGTATTTATAATATTACATAATCATTTAGAGGTAAGAAATGAAATGCACCGTTCATGGAGACGGTAAGCCGTACGTACACATGAACGCTACTTTCATTTCTATGTCATATTAATGGAATTAAAACTAAATCAGAGGTATTTATATTTTAATTCCATAATTATATTAATCATTTATATGTAACATACATCATATATATCCATTATATATATGTACTTATAATATTACATTACATTTGGGGATAAGAAATGAAATGCAACCTTCATGGAGACGGTAAGCCGTACGTACGCATGAACACTACTTTCATTTCTATATCATACTTTAATGGAGTGAAATCATAATGATAAAAAGTTTTATTATAATTCCAGTATAATATCATATATAATATTATTAAATAAATCCTTTATACGTCCCACGTATGGCATTAACGAATCAAATCACTTTGAGGGGGTGGTTGTCTGCACTTCCTAAAATGAAATTATCGTGTTTACCCACAATGGAAACCATAAAGGTATGCCACAAATGAAAAATACAGAAGCTTAAGTAAAAAAAATATTATATATCATATATAAATATAGTTTCCTATTAATGGCCACATCTGAAGGTGTTATATGAGTGTTGAACAATCATTGTTTCGTGAGGCAGAAATTCGCCATCCACAGAAACAGTATGTTATTTAACCATTAGATGAAGGTGTGTGTAAGTATAGCTCTAATACTTCTTATAACAACATCTTAGTATATTTAGGATACTGGTGTCGTTACAAAAGAAATGAATAAAAAGAGTTTAGAGGGTTGGAGAAGCAAAATAAAACAAAAAACACATGAGAAAACACTACCTTTAAAAGGGGTAACTCTTTTTGATTGGAGCTCAAAGGCATCGTTGGGAAGACTTCTGCCCAAAGTGAGGATTCTAGGAGTAATAGATGTATGTGGAGAGAAAAAATGAGCAGGGTTTGGCTGAGCCAAAGGCTTGATAGGTGTGGGTAAGGAGGTAGAGGTGGGGGCCTTTTATAAGAGGAGAGTAGGGGCATTCTTGGAAAGTTATGAAAGGTTACTTTATTATAAAATGATTTTCGGATAAAAAGGGTCCCAAAATTATATATTTAGAGGATAAAGTGATAAGGTTTCGAACTATACTCATCCAATAGGTCTTTAAAAAGTGTAAGTCTTAGATTTTATATTATCTTTTCATTTTATTTAAATCGTTAAATAATGAGGTAATCGTTGCATCATCATGGTGTCGTAAATAAATAAATTTATTTAATGTCTAAAAATTATATAAAAAATTTAATGATGTATTAAATCTTTTTATATTTCTAATGAATATTTATAGTAAAAAATATCACTTGTATAAATTCAATTAAAAAATTGTTTACTAAAAAAACTCATGTTTGTGACATTTTAATTTTAACATTAAATAAAACGTTTTTAAGGTCATTTTCCTACCAAAGTGTCTCCATGGGGTCCCCAAGTTGACCCATGGATTTTCTTGGTTGTCCATGACACATCCAATAAGGGTAGGACATGTTTCAAGTTCATTTCATATTATTAAAACATTATTTTTACCTTAAACTACACTAATTACCTCTAATCGCGTTTAATAAACTTAAAAGTTACTATTCACCAAAAAAATATTTTTATCCCATTGAACCAAATTTTACTTACTAATGAAAACCATGTATGTTTTATTTTTTAAATTCAAAACACAGTGGTTGTAAAATTTCATTTAAATGAAAAATCAGTTTTTTAAGTACCACTTAGTGGTTTAACTATTCATCAAAAATTGATGTGTTTCAGAAAAATACCAAAACTTCACCCTCAGCTATATTTGATATTCCGAATTCAAAAATAAAGTCTATTTTACAAAATTCAAAACATATAAGTTTCATTAATTAATTTAATGATTAATTCCTGCTGTCAGAGAAAATAGCGTGTTTTTATGAAACAAAAAAGTATCAAAAGATTGACACTAGTTTAAGTCCAATTTCAAAGTGAAAGTAATTCCAGCAACCACTATTGGATTAAATGGTAAAAATATATTCTAATTTCACTTGAAAAAAAAATTCAAAATATAATCTAATCATATAAATAAATTAGATTAAAAAGTGGTTTTGAATTAAAATACAACATTTTTCACTATTCATTAAAAAATGAACTTTATCGGAAAAATACCAAAAATCTACACAAAGTAATTTTTGATGTCCTGATTCTAAAGGATGGTTTTATTTGGTACAATAGAATGTATAATAGTGACCAAAAACTACATTTAAAGAAGTTTCACCATGAAAAGGCGATAAGTCATCCTTTAGTGAAAATTAGAGTATCTATGCCTAAAATTGAATTCTTTTCTTATTTTAAGCCTTTATCCACTATTGGAAAAATGTAAAAACAATTTAACATTTATAATCATATTTTAGTTATTTCAATTCATTCCCGCCAATACAATGGCTACGTGTTAACTACCATTTAAAATAATATTATTTTATTACTAGTGTGAAACATAAGATTTCAAAGAAACTCCTTATTGCGTATCAGGTACGCTATCGAATATAACAACCCCTTTAATGTAAAATTAATTTTTAATTCATAAATGTTAATAAATATGAAAATGTATTATTATTTATTTACATGGGATGTTACATCCTTCCCCCCTTTTGGGAATTGCGTCCTCGCAATTTTATTCCCTTATCAAAATAAGTGGGGGTATTTATCCCTTATAGCATTTTCAAATTCCCACGTTGCCTCTTCAACCATATGGTTTTTCCACAAAACCTTTACCTGGTGAATTACCTTATTTAGCAACACCTGCTCTCTTCGGTCAAGAATATAGACTGGTTGTTCTTTATAAGAGAGATTCTCTTCCAACTGAACTACCTCTGGGCTCAAAACATGAGATGGATCTGGCATATACTTTCTCAACATCGAAACATGAAAAAAATTGTGTACCTGAGATAAACTTGGAGGTAAAGCCACTCGATAAGAAACTGATCCAACTTTCTCCAGAATTTCATATGGTCCAATGAACCTTGGACTCAACTTTCCTTTCTTACCAAATCGCATCACACTTTTCCACGGTGAAACTTTGAGAAAAACCTGATCACCTACCTCGAAAGATAGATCCTTCATCCGGTTATCCGCATAACTCTTCTGCCTACTCTAAGATGTTCTCATGTGTTTCTAAATCAACTAAACTTTTTCTGTCATCTCTTCTACCAATTCTGGTCCCACCAACTTCCTTTCACCCACTTCATCCCAAAAAGATGGAGTTCGACACCGCTTCCCATATAATTCCTCAAACGGTGCCATCTGTATACTATAATGAAAACTGTTATTATATGAAAACTCAACCAAAGAAAGGTGTTGGTCCCAACTTTACTGATAATCCATAGAGCAAGCTCGTAGCATATCCTCCAAGTTCTAAATTTTTTATTCTGACTGCCCATCTGATTGTGGATGAAAAGCTGTACTAAAATTTAATTCAGTACCTAATGACTTATGAAGGCCTTTCAAAAAGTTATAAGTAAATATGGGATCACGATCAGATACAATGGAGAGGGGAACTCCCTGAAACCTGACTATCTCTTTAAGATACAACCAATCATGTTGATCTAGAGACAAAGTATCTCGAATAGGAAGGAAATGAGCAGATTTAGTCATTCGATCAACAATAACCCAGATTGCATTATTACCTCTAGATGTATTCAGTAATCTGACAACAAATTCCATGGATATATTTTCCCATTTCCACTCTGGCACTTGTAGAGGTCGAAGCATCCCTTTCGGTAACTTCCGCTCTACTTTAACCTGCTGACAAGTCAAACACTTCACAGTAAAATTAGAAATATCTCTTTTCATTCCATCCCACCAGTAATACTCCCACAGATCTCTATACATATTAGTACTACCAGGATGAACTGAAAACGGAGAACTATGAGCTTCACAAAACAAATCTCTCTTCAACTATGAATCACAAGGCACACACAATCTCTTCCCAAATCTCAAACCACAATCATTATCAATGTTGAATTCAGGCAACTTACCCTTCTGAACCAACTCTACCTTTTTCTACAACTCACTATCTTTCTTCTGTGCTTGCTTGATTCTGTCTGATAGAGAAGATTTCACTAATACCTGAAACAAAATAGAAGGGCATCCTACACCAACAACTTTTATTACAAAGTTCATCAAATCAAAAACCAAAGGATATCGTTCCAAACACAACATTGTTAATGAAGCATTACTTTTTCGACTCAAAGCATCAGCCACTTTATTTTCTTTTCCAGGATGGTAATGAATTGTACAATCATAATCCTTGATTAATTCTAGCCATCTCCTATGTCTCATGTTCAATTATTTCTGAGTGAATATATACATTAAAATTTTGTGATCAGTATATATTTCACACTTTACTCCATACAAATGATGCCTCCAAATTTTTAGAGCAAAAACAACATCAGCTAATTCCAAATAATGTGTAGGGTGATTTACCTCATGAGTTTCCAACTGGCGTGAAGCATATGCAATTACCTGATCATTCTGCATAAGGACACAACCAAGTCCCTTCAACGAAGCATTACTGTATATAAAAAACTCACCATTCCCGGAAGGAAGTGCCAAAACTGGGGCATTCACCAATCTTCTTTTCAACTCCTAAAAACAATAATCAAATTCTTTTTTCCAGATAAAATTAACACCCTTCCGAGTTAGCTTAGTCATTGGACTAGATAACCGTGAAAGATTTTCAACAACCCTTCAGTAGTAACCTGCCAAACCAACGAAACTACAGATCTCGTTTACATTTGTGGGTCTTGGCCATTCTTCAACAACTTTTGTTTTAGCAGGATCAACAGTTATGCCATATTTTGAAACAATGTGACCAAGGAAAGAATTTTTTTGTAACCAAAACTCACACTTCCTAAATTTTCCATACAATTTATTTTCTTTTAAGGTTTTCAAGATAACCCTTAAATGACTTTCATGCTCCTATTTACTTTTATAAAATACCAAAATATCATCAATAAACACAACCACCATTTATCACCTGATTCAACTGAGCCATTAGTGCAGTAAACTGCTAAATTATGATTCCGACCATCTCTGGTTGTTGATTCGAAAGGTCATTATACCCTGTATGCCTTCCTAGAAAAGCTGCTCTGTTTCCTCTATGGAAAACCCTTCTTATCACAGAAATATCTTAGGCGAAGCAACATGGTAATCTTTAAATGCTATATAATTTCAATTTTACCATTAAAAAAAATATTTTTGGATAATCATTTAATAGAATTATAACTCCTAAAGTTATCTACACCGACCTTTGATACGAACTATAAGGCCCCTGCCTTAAACCTTACATAATATTGAATTAAATGAATAATTCACATTGAGGATATTTTCACGGTTTAGAGTTTTAGAGAATTAGGAAATAACTATTACATCTCAAAAGATTACAAAGTAGAAACTTCTACTAAGTTTCCATAAAATAAAAACTCTTAAAAGGAAACATGTCTAGTTCCATGTTTTAGATAGCATGTCTTTCCCTTAATCCCATCCTTGACCCTATTCCACATTATGTCCTGTGAAAAACATTTCAAAAAAAACATGGGGTGAGCATAAAAAGCTCAATAAGGGATACACAATGAATAAAAACTGTAAGTTTTTCAAAAAAACAAGTAAACCATGTATACTTTATCAAAGTAATACTTTTCACCTTTATGAAGTAGTATAAACTCTTCACTGAAATAAAAGATCATTACTTACCCATTTTAACCAAAATATTACCATAAAACCCATATAAAGATCACATAACATATATAGGTAACTTGGGACATAAAAATACATAAATGGAATAACCATATGGTCTACTTCCACACATATCACTTAATAGAATAGCCATACGGCCGACTTCCATACCCAATGCATTGGAGGTTATAACATAACCAACCATCCTGGTATTCATGGCACCACCTCTCATATGGTTTATCACGTAACCACCCTTCAAATGTCCAATTACCATTATAAAATCATAAGACATAAAACAAATATAATGGAAAGAAAACATTTCCACACTTTGATCACAATATATCACTTAAATATATTGACATAACAAATCCATTATAAAAACCATTTTCAATACCAAAATACATAAAAGGGTATATGGTATTTATTTCATTTTAAAAACAGTACGGCTTGTTGAGGAAGCGAAAGACAAAATAATACTCATGGCAGCGAAAAAGTTCGTTGTCACTGCGTATGTTAAAAGAAAAATTCCTTTTTGTCATTTAGTAAAACTCTTCGTAGAAAAAGATTCATTTTGTATAAAAGTAAAATTCAAAGGGGTTTATACACCGTATAAAAGAAAGTTGTATATAAAACGAAATATGCCTCAATGAAAGGAGATTGAGACGAAGTCCCTTACAAAGATCATTTTTTAAATAAAATAGATCTATTATGTGTATTCACTATAAGTGAACATAAAAAAGTAAAAATACATGATAGGATATAATAATATCATGACATAATTTGAAAGTAGGAGATTGACCCGAAGAACGGAAATTGGGTTAAGAAGTTCCCTTACCTCGGGACCGACTTGACTCGATCGTTCTTTAACGTCCTGAATAATAAAATTGAGTTAATTTCTACGTTCTTAAGAACCATTTTAAAGTTCATTATTACTTTTATATCACTTATTACCATGTTATAAACATTAGGTAATCATTTAAGTTAATAATGTTTTTTTTTCGATACTTGGTTCTTAAGTCGAAAGTGGACTTCTTACAATTACATGTTGTTCGTGTGGTCAAAGGTTCATTATATCCAGAATGATATTAATGATTTGGATATCATATATATCATATATATCCAGAATATACATGTATTTATAATATTACATAATCATTTATAGGTAATAAATTAAATGCACCGTTCGTGGAGACGGTAAGCCGTACGTACGAATGAAAGCTACTTTCATTTCTATATCATATTAATGGAATTAAAACTAAATGAGAGGTATGTATATTTTAAATCCAGAATTATATTCATCATTTAGATGTAACATACATCATATATATCCATTATATATATTTACTTATAATAGTACATTATATTTGGGGATAAGAAATGAAATGCACCGTTCATGGAGACGGTAAGCCATACGTATGCATGAACGCTACTTTCATTTCTATATCATAATTTAATGGAGTGAAATCATAATGATAAAAATTTATATTATAATTCCAGTATAATATCATATATAATATTTTTAAATCCTTCCATTATATGCCCCATGTATGGCATTAACGAATCAAATCACTTTGAGGGGGCGGTAGTCCGCACTTCTTAAAATGAAATTATCGTGTTTACCCACAATGGAAACCATACAGGTATGACAAAAATGAAAAATAAATAAGCTTAAGTAAAACATAAACATATTATATATCATATATAAATATAGTGTCATATTAATGGCCACCTTTGAAGGTTTTATATGAGTGTTGAACAATCATCATTTCGTGAGGCAGAAATTCTCCATCCACAGAAACAGTATGTTATTTAAACATTAGATGAAGGTGTGTGTAATTTTAGCTCTAATACTTCTTTTAAAAACATCATAGTATATTGAGGATACTTGTTTTGTTACAAAAGAAATTAATAAAAAGAGTTTAGAGGGTTGGAGAAGCAAAATAAAACAAAAAAACACAAGAGAAACACTACCTTTAAAACGGGTAACTCTTTTTGATTTGAGCTCAAAGGATTCCTTGGGAATACTTATGCCCAAAGTGATGCTTCTAGAAATAAGAGAGGGATGTGGAGAGAAAAAATGAGCAGGAGTTGGCCGAGCCAAAGGATTGAGAGGTGTGGGTAAGGAGGTAGAGGTGGGGGCCTTTTATAAGAGGAGAGGAGGGGCACTCTTGGAAAGTTATAAAAGGTTACTTTATTATAAAATGATTTTAGGATAAAAATGGTCCCACAATTATATATTTAGAGGATAAGGTGATACGGGTTTGAAATATACTCATCCAATAGGTCTTTGACAAGTGTAAGTCTTATATTTCTCATTATCTTTTCATTTTATTTAAATCGTTAAATAATGAGGTAATCGCTGCATCATCATGGTGTCATAAATAATTTAATTTATTTAATGTATAAAAATTATAAAAAAAATATCATGATGTATTAAGTATTTTTATCTATCTAATGAATATTTATAGTCAAAAATATTACTTGTATAAATCCATTTAAAAGTTGTTTTAGTAAAACAACTCATGTTTGTGACATTTTAATTTTAACATTAAATAAAAGGTTTTTAATGTCATTTTCCTACCAAAGTGGACCCATGGGGTCCCCAAGATGACCCATGTATTTTCTTGGTCAGAAATAACACATCCAATAATGGTAGGACATGTGTAAAGTTTATTTCATATTATTAAAACATTATTTTTACCTTAAACTACACTAATTACCTCTAATCACCATTAATAAACTTAAAAGTTACTATTCACCAAAAAATTATTTTAATCCCATTGAACCAAATTTTACTTCCTAATGAAAACCATGTATGTAGGATTTTGTAAATTCAAAACAAAGAGGTTATAAAATTTCATTTAAATGAAAAATCAGTATTTTTATGTACCACTTAGTGGTTTCACTATTCATCAAAAATTGAAGTTTTTCAGAAAAATACCAAAACATCACCCTAAGATATATATGATATTCCGAATTCAAAAATGAAGCCTATTTTACAAAATTCAAAACATATTATTTGCATTAATTAATTTAATAATTAATTCCCGCTGTAAGAGCAAATAGCGTGTTTTTATGAAACAAAAAGTATCAAACGATTGTCACTGGTCTATGTCCGATTTCAAAGTGAAATTAATTCCAGCGACCACTATTGGATTAAATGTTAAAAATATATTCTAATTTTACTTTAAAAAAAATTCAAAAAATAATATAATCATATAAATAAATTAGATTAAAAAGAGGATTTGAATTAAAATACAACATTTTTCACTATTCATTAAAAAAATGAACTTTATCGGAAAAATATCAAAAACCTACAAAAAGTAAATTTTGATGTCCTGATTCTAAAGGAGAGTTTTATTTGGTCCAATAGAAAGTATAAGAGTGACCAAAACTATATTTAAAGAAGGATCGCCATGAAAAGGCGATAAGTCGACCTTTAGTGAAAATTAGAGTATCTATGCCTAAAATTGAATTCTTTTATTATTTTAAGCCTTTATCCATTATTAGACAAATGTAAAAACATTTTAACATATATAATCATATTTTAGTTATTTCTATTCATTACCACCAATACAACGGCTACGTGTTAACTACCATTTAAAATAATATTATTTTATTACTAGTGTGCAACGTAAGATTTCAAAGAAAATCATTATTGCGTATTGGGTACGCTATCGAACATAGCAACCCCTTTAAAGTAAAATTAATTTTTAATTCGTAAATGTTAATTAATATGAAAATGTATTATTCTTTATTTACATGGGATGTTAAAATTGTACTATTATAATATCTATGTGAATATGTAAATTTCATTATTTGATTTATCTTTGCCATATTATGCTGAAGTTTAAGTTCAAAAGGTTTGTGTTCTAGTCTTATACATTGCCTTAAATGTTTATTCTTATTTATGATAGCTTCCGCAATATTTCTTTCTTACTGAGCATTTGAGCTCACCCCTTTCTTATGTTTTTTCCAATGATGAAAAGAAGTGTATTATGATTAACCTTCAGGGATAGGATAAGGGATATAAGAGTGTTCAAAGTGGACACAATGCTATTTTTTTATTTCATGATTTAATGTAAAACTTATGTATGTATATAGTACTTCCAAGGATAAAAAACTGATCGCCCTTTTGGGACATGATTCCTTTTGTCATTCCAATGTTATGTAATAATGCATCTATTCTAGGTAACTGGGGCCAGGGCGTTACAAAAACAAACCATTAATCTGTTCCAAGGTAGTCGAAAATATCTAATATAATTTATCCAAAACATCCATGTATTATTCCAAAATAATTACCCAGTATCTGGACTATATTATGGTTTACCTTTCCATCAAACATGTATTTTCCAAAAAGTATAACTTGAAAATGTATCATTTTACTTGATACCATACAATCTCAAATCCTTAATGAGACAGTACTGCAGTACAATCCTTATATACTTTATAATTTTTATAACATGTACATCATTAATACAATACTCAAATTACACAATAATTTAATAACAACATAAGAACTATAATAATTCTTCTTCGTCTTTGGTGGTATCATATCTTGTTTATTATCTAAACCATCATTTGGGGTATACTCTGATTATTTGGAAATTGATTCATGTAGTGTCCCAACTCATTGCATATGAAACAATGTACATTTGAAACCTTTTAATTATCTTTATAATCACATATTTTGTGTCCTTTTTATCTACACTTATAACAAACACCCATTACCATCAAGTATTTACCAAGGTGATTTTTTCCACAGTTATCACATATGGGAAAACCCTTCTTTCCACTCTTCCCATTATCCATCTTTCTCTCTTCCATCAATTTCTTCTCTTGATTCCCTTCAAAGGCATAAGACTCAACGAATTCTTTACTTATCTTATTACAAAAAGATACTATTTCTTCATATGATAAAAATATGTGGGAAACTATTTTCCTTTTAAATATTGGCTTAATACCATGAAAGATATGATCTTTCTAAATCTTTCATTTATGCATATTACTATAATTATCCTTCCTTCTAATTGGCCCCATTTCTAAATAATGGCATACACTTGGTTATTTTATGAATCACAATGCATAATTCCAAACATGTAAAAAACCTGATGTAAATTGAAATGATTATGCATATAATCTATAATCATAAAATGTTTTCTAGGAGAATGTTTTTACTCCTAAATCCTTCATAATTTCTTGTAAGGAAAATGTGAATTATCCTTAGCATATCCCCTGGGAGTGTCATAACCAAAAGTGCAGCATATACTATTGTCGTGTAACAGGATACCATGGGTCAAGCCCGAAACTCATTGTCATTGTTTTCACTCCTAGGTACATCTGTTCCAAAGTTGCTTCTACCTGCTCGTATCTAGACAGGGTTGTATTGCTCGAAAAATTCACAAAATCTCAACATTACCAAAATTATATGAAGTTATTCTATACTAATCCTCAATTACTATCTTAGGGTAATGTTCTATAATGAGAGTTTTTCTAAACCTATCTTCCAATAATTGAAATAAACTTCCTCTAATAGCAACTATAGCGCCCTGACCCCAGTTACCATGAGTCGGTTGTTTATTACATAAAATTTTCATGATTACAAGGAATCAAGTCCTGAATGACCTATCGGTTTAGATGTTTTGGAAAATAGATAACATACATGAATGTTACATTACACCTTAGATAATAAAACACATCATAAATAATCCTTTGAGAGTTCCATTAATCCCCTATCTTAACACTTCTATTCAATAATAATACACATCATGGAATCTTGGGAATATAAAAATATGAAAGGTTTGAGGTCAAATGCTTAATATGGGTAAGAAATATAGTGGAATATAACATAAACGACAGGCATGGGGAATAATTTAAAACACATTCCATTACAAATAATAAACATGAACACTTTATGGAAGGAATGTGAGATGAGTAAATAATGCCTTAATAAAACACAGTCTTGTATATTCTACTAGTCGAATAACCACATGAACCATCAATAATATTTTCATAACGAGGGAACGTATAATTCAAGACATTCTGAAACATTTTGTCAAGGCCTTGACCAATATATTTAAAAATGATTATGGCCTCAGGTAAAACCATATATGAAAATTGGGAAAGGCCACATCCAATTTCTTGTCTAATTTTCTAATGAGACCTACCTATGCACCGAGGAGCTATATCACGCTCCACCAGTCACTTACTATGTCGAATACATTCCTCATATAAAAAGGTTTAAACATAACATAAACATTCATATTAAAATTAGCATACAAAATGTCAATACATTTACTGTAAACCATGTATGGTATAAAAAATATCACATTCATAGTCGAACATATCATAACTCATTCTATACTATATTTACGATTTTTTTATAATAAATCAACCTCAATCAAGATTAATATCCATTAAGGATGTTGACATAATAGAAAATGATTACTAAAACTCTTTAAAAGGAATGTCATTTTTTTAATGAATACATTTAAAATTCACACAATTTAGAAAAAAAGACATTTAAATACATTTTTGAACTAAAGTTTCCCATACCAATTTGAAACTTTTGAATGGAATTATCATTTTAAAACTATCATGTTCATATAAATAAATATTTTAAAAACCATTTTTAAAACATGGACATTAAATAGATTGATTTATAAGAAAAACATATTTAATCCATTTAAAATGATGATCTAGTTAATGTGTCCCATTCCTAAAACATTAAAAAATTCATTTTAAAATATTTTTATGAAACATATATGTTGATGATAAAGAGGTCCCAGTATATACTCACGTAAAAACAACATCGGATAATGAAGGGATTGCAGAATTAACCCTTACCTTTCACATTCCTTTGGTCTCGGGTACGTTTAAAAAACTGTATAATGACCATAGTATGTTATTAAATTATTCCAGAACCAAATTCATATTTATTATATCATACAATATTCATTTATTACTTTATACTACCCATTTACTAATGATTTCAATGTTTAATTAATTTTTTTAACAATAATCGTTTTCTTTATCATACGTGTTTTAACTTTTTATTCTTGATCTTATCATTTAGATCATTATTTAAATACTTCCAAAATATAAAACATGATTTATATTTCATATATATTTAGAATATAGATATATGTAATAGATAGATATATGAAATTGAAAACACCAATTGTAGAGACGGTAGGTCGTACGTATGCATAGATGTTGTTTCTGTTTTCATTTCATATTGAATGGAAGTAAGTGAATAAGATATATGTATGTAAATATATATATATATATATATATATATTATGTATCATTATTATGTTCTATACTAATCGCATCGTTGAGACGGTAATCTGTACGTACGCACGAGTGATAATATCATTATATTGATGGTGAAATAGTATGTAATTGGATGGTATATAATAAATAAATAATCACAAAAATGTTATATTTATTATTTACATCATTTATACTCATTATTATACCCATCCTAATAATGAAGTGTTTGAATAAAAAACTACACCACGACGTGGAGACTATAAGACGTAGGTACGCATGTATGGTGAGATTCTCATTTATAGGATGGATAAAATAATGAATATGGTTGTAACATATTTATAATAACATCACAATATGTATTAGGTACTGGATTTATTATTTTGTTTTGGAAACAATAATGAAAGAGGAAGTTGGAGAAGAAAATAAATTTGAAAGAGGGTGGTGAAATTATTACCTCTTCTTCGGGTGTTTCAATTTGAGTTGATCAGAAGGAATCCTTAATATGTCTTTACGATCAAAGTAATGACTCTCTATTGATATGAGGGATGTTGGAGGATATTTAGGCAGAGGCTGGCTGAGCCAAATGGCTTTGGAGTTGTGATTTTGAGAGAAGGGGTAGTACCCTTTTATAAGAGAGGTGAGGGTCAGTTTAGGAAAAGCATAAAATATTAGTTTATAATAAAAACATTTTAGGTTTTTGATGGATAAAAAATTATTTATTTCTTGGATAAATTTGGTATGGGTCGAAAAACACTACACCAATAGGTTTTTTATAGGTTTAGGTTACCATATTAACCCTATCTTATCGATTTAACTCTTAGTTAAATAGTTTAACGTTTAGTGTGTCTTCTTGTATTCTTACACTATATGGTTAATAAAAACACTCTAAACATCCAAGAGAACCTCAAGTGGTTAATTAATGACATATATAGTATTCTTTATGCCCTTTTTCTAAACCATTTATTTTTAGAAATATTATATAATTTAATAATGTAATATTTGGTTTAAAAACACATTTATGTCAATCTTGAGACTATTTAGTATTTGGTTTTTTTGGAAGTCATAACAACTTGATTACTTCTAACAAGATAAATTAAATCAATCCTAACATTTCATATTCACCTATAAAATTCATGGATGTCATAAAAACAATGAAATTATACATTTTTTAATATTTATAATTCCATTTATTCGATTTTTTCATTAAAAGGTAATTACTTCAACATCACTGTGTCATAAATAAATTTAATTATTTAATGTCTAAAAATTATAAATAAAATACCATAATGTAGGGAATATTTTTGTCTTTCTAATGAATATTTATAATCAAATTTATATTATGTGTAACCTTATAGTAAAAATGGTTTATTTATTAATCTTTGAATTTAACACTTTTAACTCTTCTTTAAATAAAATAATAATAAAAGCCCTAATCTATTCCAAGTGGAACAAAGAGGATAATATTTTATTCCTGAGGATTTTTGTGGTATAATTACACTTATCCAATAGAATTAGGACATATTTTAGGTTAATTATAATATCATTTTTCCCTTAATTATTCTATTTACTTTTAACTATGGCAAATAAAAGTCAAAAGTGACTATTCAAAAAAATTATTTTCATCTTATTTAACAACACTTTAATTACTGATGTCAAAGTTTTCTCTCATATTTTTAAATTCAACTCACAGAAGTGTTATAATTATGTTTTATACAAATTTTCAAATGATCTTAGAAGGTGAGTAAAAGACGGTAAAAAGTTCTATAGAATTTTATATTTCTAAACTTATTATAAAATGAATCCAATGAATTAAATTGAATATATATAGGTATTATTTATATATTTTGAACTAAAATAAATTTAAATAAAAGAAATAATTTTTTTAAAAAAATTCTGTTTTAAACAATAACGCAGATTTTTTCACTTTTCCTCAAAAATTGAATGTTTTCAGAAAAATACCAAAAACTATCCTTAAGATAATTTTGATATTAAGAATTAAAAAAATGAATTCTATTTTACCAAAATCAAAACATAGAAGTTTAATTAATTAATTTACAATTAATCCACATTGTTAAAATAAAAAAATTGGATTTTTTTAAAAGTAAAAACTATCAAAAGATTCATATGTGTTTCTGTCAAATTTAAATCTGAAATTACTTATAGTGACCTAATATGTATTAAATTATTAAAAAAATCTAATTATACTTCCAAAGCATTAAAATACATAATTTATTACTATAAATTATTTCGATTAAATTTTTTTTTCAATGAATATTTAATATCTTCAACTATTCATCAAAATATGAAAGTTATCAGAAAAGTACAAAAACATCATGCAAACTAAATTTTTATATCCCAATTATAAATAAAAAATTAATTTCATTAAATTGAATATATAAAAGTGTTAAATATTGATTTTAGAAAGGTTTGGTCATTAATATGTGGTAAAATTTCATTTTTTTTTGAAAAATGATTCTTTTATTTGAAAAAAATGAATTTGTTCTCATATTATGTCTAAGAAACACATAATATGGGTGTTAAAATTATATAGAGTATATAAGATTAAAAATGAACTTAATACTAATCATAACCACTTTCTAAACGGCTAGTTTGGTAAGTTGTGGTGCCCTCTAATTTGGTGTTGCGTGTAGCACAATTTATTGAATTACATTAATGAGATAACGTACTATAAAATCTTGCGGTCTTACACCTTCAATAGGCTCCAGAGTGGAAATAATCCCCATGGGTATATAATCCCAGATAATATGGAAGGCATTTCCCTTTTTATAGAAAAATATTTGGAGATAATTTTATAAACCCTATAAAACTCAAAATACAGAATGTAAAAGAAAAGAAAAAAATACATACCCATATGCATGTTCAAAATTGACTGATGCAAGGTATAAGAAACACATAAAAGGATGTAACAAAATAAAAGAAAAATAGAAATGTCAATTATCACGATGTTTAATCAAACAAGGTCCAACAAAGACCTGGAAGTCCTCCTAGAACCCTGAATGCAGTTTTATATATGTAGGGTGAGTATACAGGTATACTCCACAGGGAAACCAAAATGTCTTATGAAAAAGTGGGGAGGCATTCTAATGCCTGATGAGAAAAGTGGTAAAGAAAAAACCTACTAAGGAAAACTATCCATCGAGCCTAACCGAGGCACACTCCCTAAATAATGCAAGTTAGGTAAAGTAATTTTAATAACACATCGATATTTGGGTACCCCACACCACTTTACCAATAGTAATTTATGACATCTTACACATCAGACCTCCCCCACAAGTTCCACTACTACCCTATTGCCGACCCAACAAAAACCTCATGGGCCCCCACAACCACGAATCCGCCCCCACACACCTATTCCAACACAACCACACATAACCATGCCCATAGAAACCTCAGAAAAAACAACCACTACCACACTTGAAGACACATGGGGCATAACGATAACTACCACACCCAAAGAAAAATGGGCTAGAAAAACCACTTTCAGACCTGAAGACACCTAGGCCTCATCCTGAAGACACTTGGGAAAAAAACAGCTCACACACACCTAGTCCAACCACCACAACACACCTTGCCTAATGATTATTGGGCCATAATGAACATTAGGTTGTCACAACCTGCCCAATGAGTCATGGGCTAGCTGGGAGAGAGAGCAGAAAGGAGCTAATAACAAGACCCTAGGAATATTGGAAAAAACTCCCTCCCCCATGAAATTACTGTGTTCGACATGAAGTGCTCAACATTGGTGGGGTACATATAAGAAACACAAGAACTAAATTGTATACATATAGGTAAATAAGAACCCATCCCAACCTTAAGGGTCTTGAAACAAACAACCAGCCTATACACAAACACTCTTGCTGCTATCCCTACTTTCTCATGTACAAAACAGCCACAATGTGAGAACAACCCATTTCTGAAAAACAATTCCCCCATTGTACCCATTCTCATTATCATGTTCATTTAATTCAATTTGAAACATTCATCCACTACTAGGAAACTAACATGCATAACCACAATCCAAAAAAACTGAAGAAAAATGGACAAGCAAGTATTTAAGCATTCACACCCAGTTCCACTATAATGTAACATCATCAAAAGGGATCTGTGATATCCCTTGATGTGATGGAACCAGACCAAGACCAAACTTATAAGGTCTAGAAACATTCACCACTGACTCCTCATAGCCTTTGATTTACAATCCAACAACCACTCATCTAGAGATTCCTTCCAAACATTTTTTTCATCACCCCAAAAACATCAAGCAGAACAACTATGCATATCACCAGAACAGAGCAATGATGTTTTTCAAATTTATCCAACACAATTGATTATGTCCCTTCTTTTCGTTTGATTAACTGGGTGATCAAAAAGAAGTTATTATTCATCGGGCATCCATTTAATCAAACAAGTTTACATGATTAATCAACTTCCATGTTACAACCATTCAATCACCATGTTATCCAAAAAAAGATCTTAATTTGTGAACAATAGAGGATCAACAAAGATCATGATTTTCATTGGACAAAAGCCCATACAATTTACAACATAAAATCAAAGATAAAACACAAAAACATCATAAACTTCCCCAACCCTTCAATTTTTTAACAGTAAACTTATTATTCTCTTTAATTTTGGTTTCATCTACATCTTGAAGGATCATCATCATACCCACCGCACATGATGCATTGTAAAGAGAGAAGAAGGAAGAACCCCTAACTGGATGATTACGGATCCAAGTTTCCTATTTGCGCAATGAACTGGGGATAATGCAACTTGTAGGAAAAGAAAACTCAATGGATGACCAGTAAGGGCTCCAACACGGGCTTACAATTCACCTCTAGAGTAACTTTTGAGGCATACTAAGAGAAATGAAAAGGAATAAGAAAGAGAGGATCTTGGCACAAAAATAGGCCATATCCTAAAATCCAGGAGACAATTTTAGAGAACATAAAAGTTGGATTGTGTGTTGACCATGCAGCTTGGTATTTTCACACTTTGGGATTAATTTATATTTAATATTTCCCCTCATATATGGTAGAGATAATAGCTGTGAGTTAATATATTTCCATTAAACAAAGAAAAACACATAACTGGGGTGAAACCTGAAAACATGTGAAGCTGGAAAATGCGGAAAAGGGTGTGATATGCTACATTTTTTGGTAAATCAAGGGTCTCCTGACTATTTATGGTTTAAAACATATTTTATGGACATCAAATCACATTTAAAGATTTATTAAACAACTTTTATGTCAAAATATGTGTTTCTAGAGAGAAACTGGAAATTACTCACAGTTGGGTGAGTCACTATTATCCTAGAACTATCACACTAGAATCATTTCCCAGACACCGATGTCGATCAGTGCTTCTGATGGCCCCTTAGTGACACCGATGCCAATCAGTGCCACTGATTCCCATCAGTTCCACTGATTACCATCAGTGCCACCGATTCCCATCAGTGCCACTGATTCTCATCAGTGCTATCAATTCTGATCGGTTCCACCGTACATTCAACCCGAATTTTGGTAAACTCCTCAACGAGTCACTGATTGTCCCCAAGATTCCTCGAACACCAGAATTATACAATGTAATGGACTGGGAGGGTACGAGCCATTACATGTTATGAAAACTCTAGTACATTATATGTACTATAATTTATTTTTCTGATAATGGAATAAATTATTATCATCTCTTCATTACCCTTCTTTTATACTACTAGTGAAAACAACATCTGAGATGTGTTAATTTACCACATTAAAGGATGATTGGTTTACACTTTACAATACCATCATCAATTTTGGTCATTAAACAATTATTATTGTTGAAACCGAATATAATATATGTATTATGTCTCATATGTGGTTATGGAATATTTTTTTACATATGGTTTTGATTTAGAAAACAAAATATGTTCATTTTGATCCTAAATCACCAATTAACCAAAAAGGAAATCACTAAAGTTGTATATAAAGATTCATCTTCACTAAAAGTGACCATATAAAATTTACAAACTTTTAACATTTTCTCATGTTCAATATTAAGAAATAATCCAATTCTATACAACCATCCTTATTTTACATGATTATCCATTAATTTATATAATTAAACCGATCATGAAACAAACTAACCCAAAAAATGAGATTGAACCTCATAACCAATCAAAAAGGTTATGAATGAACTCAAAAGGTTATAATAAATCAATTAAATTTAAAAGAAGTTCTGTAATTATGAATTAATGAACATTATTTGATTACTAATGTCATTAAAATCTAGTGGAAACACCATCATACATTAGGTAAGTGATGCTACCTGAACCTCTATTGTTCGTCCAGGTTTCTCTATCATTATTTTTACCCAAACTAAGTTATCTCTTGTTTTTATGTTAGTCTCAATAATTCTGTGTATATTCTCCATACTCATGTATCAATATAAATTCATTATTCTAACTCAGGGTTATACATGTTTTTTAAGTGGTTTTGTCCTCAATACTTCCCGATAGGCAAACCCGTTTTAAGGGATCCTCCCAAATTTTCCCAAATTTAATGTACACTCTATCATCTATTTTAAGCCACAAATTTTTATAAATTTTCTATTTTTATTATGAGAAAATTATTTTTTAACTTCATGTTTTATATAAAATATTATGACTTTTTCAAGTGCTCTTTGATAGTTTCCATAAACCACACTAAAATGTTTTAATTCTAATGTTTCCTAAATAATATTTTATACTTGTTATCAGATAAAATTTACATCACTTATCATGATATATACATGTCGTAAATGATGAATGTCCATGCATGATCTAATTCCTTTCCCTCAAGGACACATTTATGATACTCTTGTTCTTTATGAATTATTACATGATTATGATACCCATTTCTTTTCATGGACAACCTTATGTTTATGTGTGATTGATTATGTATGTTTCATTATGTGTAAAACATATTCATTAACATGTTGAGATATGTAAACCCAGACAGTGCTCCAATGGAATAGGTAATGCTGAGTCTCCTGACACATTATATGCAACTATTTTGACAGTTAGACTTGACTCGTGCTACCACAAGAAATGGTC
Source organism: Viscum album (assembly GCA_963277665.1). NCBI lineage: Eukaryota > Viridiplantae > Streptophyta > Magnoliopsida > Santalales > Viscaceae > Viscum > Viscum album. The sequence goes on along the minus strand of OY728158.1, from coordinate 1,189,075,266 downwards.
TTTGTGGTTAACCATCACTTGGTCTCCTCTAGGTTAAACCAACCTTGACTCATGTTAAGTTATGTTTTTTATTTTTTAAACATTATTGTGACTCTATTTTTATATGAACCACTGTTTACGAGTTATGATTTGAAATGATCAATGAATTTTTATATCATTATGCCATGCCTTCTATCCCATGGGATAAAGCTTTATTACAATGATTTTTCCTTAAATAGGATTTTAGATCATCCCTTTGTTAATGTTATCCATAGGTTAACCTATGAAAATGTATGATCAGAATAAAATTTATGAGCTATATATGAATATTAAATAATGTAATTTTTTCTTTAGTCCCATGATTTCAGAATTATGTACATGGTCTTCCAAGACACTAGACATCACGATCCTTGGCTTATAACATAATGTTTTATTATTCTTAAAATCAATTAATGATATGGGTAAAAGGATAGCATCGCTATACCATGAATGAAAATTAATATTTGGTATGTAAACCACTATGGATTTAAATTGGTGATAACCACAAAATGATCAATCTTTAGTAGGTATCAATCCCAATGAACATGATCCAATAGAACATAAATGAGAGATAAATGATACATCTTCTTTATATAAATGAAAATTATTTATCAATAATTGATGTAATACCTCATAGATCCATACTTATTTTTCTCATCAAACATATGTGTTCTTTGTGGTGAAACACTGTGGAATATGAATCCCTTATCACCCAGCTATTGTAATTGATTCTTCAATTCCCCAAATTCTACAAGATTCATTATATATAGATAATTAAATATCTATTTATCATCATTGATAATGAAATTAGAGAATTTAAAATCATGGGCCTGATTATATAATGATAATTACCTAGAAAAAATATCATTATAATCCCCAAAAATAGATATGTATTCTATTATAATGATATCATTATCATTAACTATATCCAATTCACGAATACTTTAATCAAAACAAGACACTATAGGTGGTCCCAAAGAATAATAAAAAAATGTTGTATCTCTTTTTAAATCATGAGACTAAATTTTAGGCTAGAATATTTTAATATCCATATCACTTTAATTATTTTATTCATTATATGTTTATGTTATATCAATCCCAAGTATTATATAGAATTGAAACATTGGTATTACCACTGTATGTTGTAATTAATGAACCTCCATGATTTTAAGAAGAGGAAAAGAACTCTACAATCATTGTAAAAATATTTTTAGTGGAAGTAATAACTAAAAACTCTTTATATAATGTAATAGTGGTATATTATATATTATTAAGAAAATATTAAACTTATAATGTTGTGCATAGATCTAGAATCAAATAATATATTATCTAAAATTAGTTTTGTGATCAAAGTATTTTTCATAACATTAGTTTTGGCATCAAAATCTATTATTTTTTTAAACAAGCCTAACGATTATCCCATGTCCACTTCAAGGGTATATTCCATTAATACATGAGGAATTGATTTGAATTAATTCCAATATCATTATAATTAAATCACATAATATTAGTTGATTCATCCATTCCCTTTCACTAATGATCATGATATATTTTATCTCCACATTTATAAAATTCAGTATTTCACATCATAAAATCCCAATGATAAATCTTGTTATAGTTATATAATGTTAAAAATTAATAGTTCTTTCCTTTTTTTTCTAAAATATTTCTTTAACCATGTCACTTAACCAAACTATTATTATATATCACTTTTTTGAAATTAAAATACATTGATAATTTTTTCTCATTTCTAATGGAACTTCTCACTATATCTTTATATAGTGAATATATTTTTGAGTATTATTCCCTTTTAATACATTATTTGCACCAAAAATAAAGCCACCAATTTTATTTTTTTAGTATAAAAAAAATCCTTAAAATTAATTACCAAACTTTAAATGGTATTCTAATACTCAGAAAAAAATGATCATATGTTTTTCATACATTTCAAAATTTTATTTCCCCATCATCTTGTTTCATAGGAGGTAACTATATTTCAAATAAAATCACTCGAAAAACCTCCATTAATTATTATATATCTCATCATCCTTCTTTTATTTTTGAATATATGTCAACTATTTACTGAAAACACCTCATATATGATATATAACCATAATAATCTTCATTATGTACCTACATACCAAAATGAGGACAAATTTATCTAGGTACAGAGCCCATTGTTTAGCTACTAATGGAATTATAGATATAATGAAAGATATATGTGTTTTAATCATAATATAATTCAACATTTTTACATCATATTTTGGAGAAATGTGTTGTTCAATTTGGAAATTTCGATCACCGATAACCATATTTAATACTGTTATAATATTATTTTCTATAAAACCATCCTCATTGAAGTTATCTGAAGGGAAATCCCTATATTGAATTTGAGTGTTGGCATTTTTTATAGTGCATCAATTATTCCCTATTTATAGAATATTATATATATATAATTATATATATAATTATTTCATGAATAAAATAATTGAATTTAATCAAAGATTATAATTCTTATGCATTTAATATTAGTGCATGTAATGTAATCTTGAATAATTTATGGGTTATGAAATGGTATTTTTATATAATTATATTCTATAACTATGTTATTATTGAAAATGTTTATAAGGAATATAGTTATTTTAATATTAATAAAACTATAATACCTAAAATCCATTAACATAGAGGAAATTTTTATTTTATTAAAATTGTATAGAATACAAAGATCCAAATATATAGGATTTTGTAGTTTAACTATATTAAGAGTATAGATAGATAAATATTTAATTACATTGAATTATTAAGGTACATAAACTGATTAAAAGAATGCTGTTTTATTTCTCAATGAAAACACATTAATTAATTGTAGTAATATTCATATTTTCATTTGTAACTGTGGAAAAAAAATAAAACAATGAGGTAAAAGTTTTGGTAAGTGTTATCCTGTGGTATAATCTATAATACAATATCATGGAATGATTTAAATGATTATAATAAATAATTTTAGTGAAATATTAATCTGTGAGAATAATATATCAACAGATTCTGTAATGATTTATAAATTCTAAGATAAGAATATTGCATTTCATAGTGATTGTGCACATGATTTTAGATATAATAATCATACTATCAAGTCCACATGTAATGAAATTGAACATAAAAAATTAAGTATTATAAAAAAACACAAAACTATTTTCTCTCACATGACATGCCAATGAATAAAGGTGCTGTATAATTCTGTGTACCTCCCATCACATATCATAGCCATTATATCCATATCATGAATAGAATGAATGGAAATAATATCATAATATTCAATAAATAACTTAGTTAATAATCCTGAAAAAATTATCAATACATATCAAAAAAACATGATGTTTTTTTAAATATGAATATATTACCCAATATAATAGATAAATATAGATATCTTAGTGAATATCCAACAATCAAATTATAAGATATTCAAGATTCCAATTTTAATGGAATATACCTTTTCCATGGAATGTCTACTAAATAATATGGTATAGTAATTTTATTGATCAAGGGTATCAATATGAACCATCAAAAATTATATATTCAATTCCCTTTTTGGGTTCACAAATAGATTATGGTTCAATAAAAATCAGGTTCCCTTGGATTTTTAAACAAGGTGTTCATTTGGACATATTGTTTGTGCAAATGTAGTAAATTTTATCGGTTATTGGCCCTAGGGGAATATGAAGAATGTCTTACACCATGTTTTTCTATGCATAGTTATATTTTATTACTAGAAAAAAACACACACATTACATGACCAAATGTCTGGGATAATTTAGATTTATCCATTGGTTTCAAATAATGGTTTCACATTATAAAATCTTAGGAAGGTAGTTTGATGAATGGAAAATGTGATCTATCATTATTAATATGACTAGGAATTAGAAATAATAATGTATAAAATCATTTTATATTGTAATTAACGTAAATTTTATGGGATTATAGAAATAATGGATAAAAATTGATTATAGACCATTTTATCACTCATTTAAAATATATCTTATGGATAATAATATCATGGAATGCAATTAATAAAAACATATACAAATAATTAAAATTATATCATAAAAAGAGTTTACATTATAATTGGTATTGAGGAGAATTATGAACCGTTATCCACAAAGGTAGCTTCTCAAAATATTACACGAGAACCATAGAATCCTATAAAATCCATAGAGAGACACTTAAGTGATATAATGTGTTATGGGGAATGTTTTAAATATTGATAGTGAAGTGAAAACACGAGATGGTTGGGAATTTATAGGGAATGAGTTAGATTTTTTTATCATCTTCAAAGCAAGATCCTTAGAGCATAGGTTTAGAACAACCAAAATAAATCCATTAGCCGTATGAAGTTTCGTAACATGATATTTGGAATATATGTCCTTTTGGGATTTCAAATTTTAATTTCCTAAAATATTTTTCAATAAAAAATTTCAATGTGGGAAATATTCTTAATTATAAAAGGTTTTTTATATCATTAAAATATTCATTAGGTTATGATAATTATTTATTCATTTCTAAAACAATTTTTATTGCATTAAAATACAATGTTTACCAAAAAATAAATTTTGGTTGAGGAAGAATTTGTATAACTCATTACATATTTTTGATATTATCATTATGAAATAATAATTAAGTTATATTTAGATAGTATGTTACCTTTTACACAAAAAATCAGCTGTCTTAGATAATTTTTAATAAATTATCCATTCGACTATTTCTACTAGCTAATTTTAAATTTAATTTTAATTTTAATAGTTAATTCTATTTCTATGTGAAATTCAAGAATTATATAAATACATGTTCCATTAAAAATAATAAAAATTTCATATATAATATGAAAAATCATTTCACTTTTACATGGAGTTGCATGTGTATAATAATATTATTATTTATTGATCAAAAAATTATTAATTATTAATAATATTATTTCCAAATGATATTAATATACCATATTATTAATTTATTCTAATTTTTTTGTATTTTTATATTGTTTTATAATTTTAATTTTCAGGATGGTGTCATAAGAAAACATTCCATATTTTAATTTTTGTGATGAAATGTTTGATTACATTAGTATAATTTTAGTTAAAAAATTATCCCCCTATACAATAATTTTGTAATTAAATATTTGGATATATATTGGTAAATGAAAAAACTGGCAGTAATTCTTCCTCATTGGTTCATCAGTATCCCATGTTTTATCTTCAAACTTGTGATACCTCCAAATAAAATTCACTAGTTAGGATATCATGTTGAGAAACACATTCATTAAATATTTAATTATTTGGGAAGTCACATCGTTTTATGTATGTTCTGGTTCCAAATAAATTTCATAAATTTTGAATACTATAATAGGATATAAAACTTATAAACATAATATTGAAACATAGAATACACCAAACACCTTATATGTGATCAGTGGTAGAGTAAAATGACATTCCAAAACCAAATTCAATCCAAAATTACAATTGGACTAATGTAAGTTAGTCTTAGCTTCACATAATAACCAAAAAATATATCTTCATTACATTTATATATATTCAATAATAAATGGCCTCATACATATAATTATAGTTCCTTCACCCAATTTTTTTTATACCTATGTTTTCTTCTCAGAGTAGTATTTATATGATTATAGATAGCTAACACATTATTAGGTTTAGTCTCAAAATGCCATGAACACACTATCACTCTTCCCCTAGCATCATCTAAATAGGATGGATTATTATATTTCATTCTAAACATGGTCTCAAACAATAACATCTAAATATATTAATATTAGTTGATATAGTACATGAATTCCAATAAAGGATAGTATTGCTCCCAAGTTTCTATAAAATCAAGTGAAAATGACATCATCCTATCCACTATGGTTTTTATTAGTGTTTAAAATCCCATTATTCTTTGTCTGATAGAATATTCCGAAATATATCACATTATAAAAAATTTTAATTATTTATCCAAATATTTAATGCTAAAATATTTTCATGTTAGGGTACAATTGATAACAGTTTCCAATAATTCCTCAAAACATCGTTTCAATTTAGCTGTGAAATATTTTGAAATGGTAGATCCTCTATTATTTATACAAATATTTATTCAAGGCCAGTTGAACCAAAATTACACATATATCATCATTTAACATATATATCATAGGTATTCTAGTAGCCATGAATATTGTTATGTTTCATACTTCCACATTGGTATAGGTAGAGCATTCATGATACCATTTTGATGTCTTCTCTTAGACATCAAATATTTCCATACCAATAAACATCAAATATAGTCTCTGTTTTCCTACATAATTTTTTCACATGAAAATAAATATTTTAGATCCTTACAAATATTGGTACAAACATGGTGTATAATTATTTTTGATCTATGAGTGTCAACTTGTAATTTCATATCGACATTTGATATATATGGAATGCATAATATCTTCAAAAAAACACACCATATTCATAGATAATGCATATTAATCTTCTGTACGTCCGGGATTATATTTTCATTTATATAAAAACATTAGCTTCTTGAGACCGTTTTATATTTCCTATCAAATATATTTGTAAAATTAATTGTAAAATGAGTGATGTTTTCTAATACAGAATAATTTTTACATATAAAATTACTATATCTATGAATATATGATCCCTGTCTATATTCATCATCGATAGAACTCCATGATCTATACCAATCAATGGATCAACAACATTTTCACCATTATAGGTCGGTAGTGTATTGAAAAATATTTGTCCATATGTTCTTCTATATATAACATTTATATCCTATTGATATCATTTTGAGAGAATATATAGAAAACCTAACAGTGATCATCATATATTTAATATATATCCTTATAAATATAGGTTTGATATATTTTAAATAAAATTATTATAACTATTAGATAAATATCATAAGAAGAATAATATTTTTCATGTGTTTTATTTTCATTAATTCATACTGAAAAACTCAATTACTTTTTTTATGGACACACCGTAGTCATTTCTTCGATGACTCTCTAAATATTACAATTACATACTTTCATGATGTTAAGGACAATACTTGTTTATTGACTAATATTTATTTTAATTCCTCAAATATATCTTATTATTCCATAGACCATGTTAATTTGACCCATTTACATGTAAACATGGTTAACATATAACCTAATCAAACAATATTATTATAAATTCACCAAGGGTAACCTACTGAATAATGATAACTATTTATCCAAATTATATCAGATGGTGTGGGTATTACTTAACATCCATTGACATTGGGGGGAAAAATAGTAGTATATCCTTGTAGAAAATATGTCCAATAAATGAAAATTTTCAACAGAAAAAAACATATAGAATGAATTTCTAAAATAGACCATTCTTCCTTAATATCTAAAAGAAAATCTAAATATGTTAATATCATATTTCATAGAATGTAGATTATATCATGATATTATAAATGAAAAATAAAAAAATTATTATTATAATATTTGTGTACATTATTCTGTAGATCCATGAACATTGATTCAAAAACTCTTAGAATATAATAAGAGCTTCGATGACCTTCTCACTGAGTGGGTTGCAGAATAGCGACCAGACTATGGTAATCCTTGACCAGGGCCACCATGGTAGGTATAACCTCCCCCAATAAGTTGCCTCCAAGTGATCATGGCCATCCTTCCCAAACTACAATAAAACCGGCCCCTAGCGGCGGTTTTTTTTTTTCATTTGGCGGTGGTTTAAACCGCCTCTATAGGGTGTGGCGGCGGTTTACAAAAACCACCGCGAAATTGGGCGTCGACAATCTATTAGCGGAAGTTTTTACTATTTCGCGGCGGTTTAAGAAAAGCGTCGTAGATGCCTCTTTTCGCGACGGTTTTTGACCATTTAGCGGCAGTTTTATGCGTAGATGACACTTTTTTTCGCGGCGGTTAAAACCACCGCTATATTCTGGCCTTTGATGCGCCTATGTCGTGGCGGTGCAAACCGCCGCTAAATTTAAACATAATACATTTAGCGGCGGTTATAACCGCCGCTAAATGCTGACCAGTAAGGCATTAGCGGCGGTTATAAACGCCGCTAAATGCTGACCAGTAAGTCATTAGCGGCGGTTAAAACCGCCGCTAAATGCTGACCTGGAAAAAAAATAATTCTGCTCCTACCACACCACTGCCCTGAAAAACAAATCAAACCAGAATATTGAACAGGAGACACCATACAAACAAATAACATGGTAGTATTCATTGAAAAATACGATATGAGCAAATGTTGCATGTTATGGAGTCCAACCTAAGGAAAGGTATGTATCACAATTTGGTGAGTAACCAATCCATGTGACCCCCAAGATGTATATGTGTTTTTAGCTTCTTTAATTTCTTATGTGTTTTAATAAGGGTTGATTTATATTATATGGATACTAATACGCTATATAATAAATGGTTATGAATTTTGATACAATTTATGAGATCATGCTAACCATGGTGATGTGTAATGATATGTAATTGGTTATGCTCTAAGTTGACCGATATAACATTCATGGGTGGATTGTTATATGGGTTGAGATTTTTTAACAATGGATTTGTGTTATGGGATAGAACAAATTATGTTTATATGGGTATAGAATTTGTTCCAAAGATGGATGTTTGAGTAGTTATAGAATGTATGTTATGGTATGGTTTGTTGTGTGTTTTGGGTTGGTTGTTAATGCCTACTATAGAAAATGGGTAACTTGTGAATTGGCGTTTCTTTTAGGTTGGACAACACGCTAACCGTGCATGGTGCTTGAGAGAGTATGGTTTATGATCTTGTAGGTTATACATGATTCCTATTGAGGATTTGAGTTATGTCATTGGATATGAGATAAGAGTTTCATGTATACATCCCAAGATGGTCATCATGTTGCAGGTTGGATGGGATGCATCATGATATAGTTGTTATTGACTTCGTTAATGAAAATAGGTTTGAGTTTTTTAAAATTTTAACAACTTATCTAATGTTTTCCTAAATACCTTATTGGTGGAATTATTCTTAACCAAACCAAATGATATTGATTTTTCACAATAGTTATTATCATAAGATAATGTCATTAATATATATGTGCATGTATGTGATCTTTATCCTTCAGGGGAAGTATGGTGTGTCGATTTCTAGTTAGGATTAGTAACCTAGATTTCATAGTTGGATTGGGTATGGGATTTGTGATATGCATGAGAACCCTCGAGTGGGTATATTGGCCTATGATTTTCCTTGTGATATTTGAGATGGGTTCATAGATGCTTCTCCATGAGTTGTATCCTATATAGGATGTGACATGTGAACTAGGGTTGAGAGAGACTAGTAATATTGAGATGTATCTTGGGATATTGGTGATTGGAGTGTTCTAATAAAGTGAAATAGAGATTCTCATTTCCACCCGATGAGGATTTTCTTCTATGTATGTAATCCAAGAGAGGACTTATCCTAGGTCTATGAGTTCATTAAAAAAATGAAAGTAAGTTTAGACACTTTTTTCTATAGTGATGGTATATAGGTGGATTGTGGTTTGGTATTCAGTTAGTAATATCATTGTATTTGGTATTCTGAATGTAAAAGCATGGGTAGTGCTTGTGTTTTGTTTAGTCTAACATGAATAATTGACATGGTTATTTGGGGGATAAGTTAAGTTAAACTATGATTATTTGGATGTTATTGTAATGATGCATATTAGGTGTTCTAATAGAGTGTATACATGCTTAGATTCATGTTATACTGATAACGGTTAAAGTTAGGTATTGTGGGAGGCTTCCAAGATACACTCTTTCCTTGTCAATAAGAGCGTGAGTTCTTTATCAGCATAATTGGTATGTTGGTTGTATAGTCTAAGATTAGCCTGTTAGGTGGGAATTTCTTCATGCCTGTGTAATGTGTTGTGGCTCATTGGGCCTTGATAGTGATGGTATGAATTGGGCTTACACAGCTAGGATACCCAGGTGCTGCTATGGAGCAACAATGATATGAATGGGACTTACACAGTTGGACTGCCTAGGTACTTCTATGAATCAGTTATGGTATGAATCGAGCTTACACAATGGGGCTACCCGAATGCTGCTATATAGTAGAAATAGTATGAATATGGGTTACATATATGGTATTCTCATTGGATGTGGTACCAATTCAAACACAGGCCTAAACGGAATGATGTATACCACACTCGAGAAATCAAGACATAAAATGAAACATCATAAATAAATAAAATGCATAGAAGTAAACATGAGAAATCAAAAAAATGTTAGGACATTGAAATGTTTGGTGGAAACTATGTGCCATATACATGTTACATATACAAACCAACCGTTCTCATACTTGTTCAACACATCAACAACACTACTACTCATCATCTGATGTTGCATCATCACCCTCTCCACCTTCATCTCCACTACCTGCTGCCACCTATAAGAACATTATATTGAAAATTAAATATTGTTGCATATTTATAATTAAACATAAAACCAATAAAAGTGTGAGAACTAAATGATTTTGATTTTTTTGTGATTTACCTACTCACCACTAGCCGGTGCACTACCACCGGGGGCATATCTGCTCATATGCTGACGTATTTCAAGAAACTCTTTCTACAAAGCAGATATCTGATCCCCCTGCTGGTGAACTGTGTTTTGTAGAGAAGACATCCCCCTCTGAGTATCTTCAGGTATGAAATGACCAGAACCAAGAGTAGATGTAGCTGAAATCCCTGATGGCCTGCCAAATACCTCAGATGGTACGGGTCCAAAACCCATCCCGCGCACTCTACCAGGATGCTCCTTCCCAAGGACTTTACCAACCGGGTCATCCTGGGAGACTGAGTAGGATTTCTCAGGATTGACATCCCATATTTCTTTAATTTTTACCTATAAATCAAATATCAATATATATTAACACAGTAAAAACTGATAATAAGTTATTATAATATATAATTGACTTCATACCCCATCTTCTTTGGCAGGTTCATTAACAAAACTTCCATCTGTTTTTTTATGAACATCCAGCCACAGTTCTGTTTGGGATGCTTCATGCCCTAAACTCTGTGACTGCATTAAACAAAGATAAATCAATAATTAAATATGTTACATATATAATATTGTCTTATAAATATTTAAACTAATTAAAAGATTACCAATGACATTCGGCTTCTAGAAAAGCTTTTTGAGCCTATAGTGTGCGGGATGACTTGTTTTGCCTGGTTTGATGCATTCTGTCTTGAGAGATCCTGAAATAAATAAAATTCAATTTAACAGTAATGTATTCAATGTCTATCTCCTCGTCATGTACATGTATAAATGTAAAATGAGGATAATATAATAATATATATTTCAATACCATCCGCTTCTCATCACGATGGCTATCGACAAAAAATTTCCACTGTTCTTTCGGTACCCCACTGGGTAGCTTCTCATACATCTGCTGCACGGTCAACGAAGTATCATTGGCATCACACCACAACCTCCATTTGAAATCTTTCCATTTTTTTCCAAGATTTTTCAATGTCCACTTCCGTACTATCACATCAGCAACGGTAAAGTGGAAGAACATCTGTATACAGAAATTCATTTTCAATATATTAGTAACATGACATTCAATTAAACCATAAAGTAATAAAATTACCTTTATCTGAGAATCAAAAACTTCATTTTTCCAGTTTGGAGGAATATTCCTCCAATCATCATATGAAATAGGCAGGGAAATGGGCTCCGCTGCCAGCTGACCTATAATCTGACCAAGTAAACCTGCGGCGTCATCCGTCAGGACACCATAAGAATCAAATGGAACCACTCTCTTCTCTCCATTCATGTTCCAAACATCATAACCTTTTAATCATTTTTCCACGGTTTCATTTTTTTCATCTGCAATTAGCAAACAATTACTATAAACAAAAGGCAATAAATTAATTTAATTAAAATTTGTACCTATGGCTGTGACCCTCCAGAATGTCCGTGATGAACTGGAAGGGGCGTGTCACTGCCCCACTGCTGAGGCTCCTGTAGGGGGAGGAGATGACTCATCCTCTAATGAGACATCCACTGACGGTGTCAGAGATGGTGTAGGGGGAGATGATGCAGGGATGTAGGCAGCTGCTGCCTTAGATGCCGTGGGGACAGACAGATTGTCATCTGTCGCAGAAGTAGATGAAATGGTGTACTGCTTCTTCCTTGGAATTCCTGTCATTTAATCAAATAAAATTAAGTCCAGAATATATATTTCAAAAAATTTATGTAGAAAAAAAATTAAAAATGATAATAGATTCCCAGTACTAACAAACAAAATATATATAACAATGATAATGAATGACTACAGAAATGAAACAAGTGGTTGCTGAATGAATACATAATTGTACATGCAATCATTTTCCCCTTCAATCATGTCGGTTTCCTGCTCCATTGCTTCATCCACTTCATTCATACTTGCTAGACTAATATTTTCAATATCATAATGGACAAATAATTCTGCTTCCTGTTGTTGATGAAATTCAATTGCAGAGGTCACATCTTCCACTTCATCACCCATATCATACAAATCTCTTTGTATTACGTGAGTAACTACACTCCACCCTTCATCCACAACATCATTCACGTAATATACCATTTTTGCCTGCGATGCTAAGATATATGGATCATACAGTTCACGATCACCAACATCCATCAAGCGAGAGAAGTTTACAGAAGTAAATTGCAAGGAATCTCTTTGAACACCTCTGATAATATCGGCCCATTTGCATTTGAATAAAACAACAGAAAAATACCCATGGTAGTTTAATTCAATAATATCATGAAACTTTCCATAGTATTCCACTTCAGAAAATGTAAATATACCACTATTCTGTGTTTTCAAACCCATTTCTTGATCAACTGTACGAAATCTAAAACCATTCACATTATAAGTGTCGAACTTTCTAACTTGTTTTATAGGACCTCTAGCAAGAAACTTCAAATATTCTGACAAGTCTGCTCGAGTATCAGTATTCATGATCTAAAAAATAAAAATATAATTTAATAGATTTGCAAATTGTATGTGTCAAACTAATATTCGTATTTATTGTAATATTTATAAACTTACACGTCATGCAAACCATTCTATCAGCTCTTTATTCATAGCTTTCGTTATATCTTTTTCATTTCGTGTTCGGCCTCTCATTCGTCTCTTTGTTTGTATCCTAAACTCTTCAATAATTGGATCTGCAATTTCACTATTCAGTATCACATATCTATGTGCCTGTAATAACTCCAATTCTGTCAGTGTCGCGTATGAGGTCCTCCCAACTGATCGGCCAATAGCAGGAAATAATTTTGATTTCTGATGCATTTGAGATTGAGTTGATGTGTCGTCAACACGTCCAACTCGATTAAATCTTGTCTCAATATCATCCAAATATCTGGAACAAAAGGTGAGACACTCCTCGGCCAAATAGCCTTCAGCAATAGAGCCTTCTGGTTGATCTTTATTTCTCACATATGCTTTCAAATGCCCATGATATCTGTGAAAAATAATAATAATATTATGCATTTATTTAAATTCCAAATATTGTTTACTCAACTGGAAACATATAAATAAAATACCTCTCAATTGGATACATCCATCGATAATGAACGGGGCCTCCTAATTTAGCTTCGTCAACCAAATGCACAGTTAAATGCATCATGACAGTAAAAAATGATGGAGGAAAGATCATCTCCATTGCACAAAGGGTCAATACAAACCTCTCCTATAGGTTGTCAAGCTATAAAGGATGTAGAGTTTTCTCACATAATTTCCTGAAAAATGTGCAGAATTGCAGTACAACAACAGTAACTTTTTCAGGTAATAATGTACGCAATGCCAATGGTAGTAACTGTTGTAACAAAACATGTGAATAGTGACTTTTCAATCCATATAACTTACGATTCTTCAATTCAAAACACCTCGAGATGTTACTCAAATACCCATCAGATACTTTCTCATTCTTTAAAATTCGAAGGAACACGTCTTTATCCCTATTTTTCATTGAAAAAATGGCAGGAGCATACTTTTCATTCTCATCTGGCCAGAGATCACGTTTTATGTTCATTACTTGTAAGTCTTTGCGAGCATTGAGATGATCCTTCGACTTTCCATGCTCATTAAGTAATGTGAAAATCAAATTATCACATACATTCTTCTCAATATGCATCACATCAAGATTGTGGCACAAAGAATTAAATTCCCAATATGGAAGTTTAAAGAATATACTTTTTTTCTTCCATTGTTGCGTTCTGATTTCACTTGACGATGCACTTCGAACTCGTTTTCCACTATTAGTCTAATGATGAACCTTCCCAAATTCTGTTTTAACATTTTCAAGCTGTGTCAATATATCAGAACCGGTTAACAACTTTGGAGGTGGTCTACGATCAATGGAACAATTAAATTTTGATTTGTTCAACCGAAATCTATGAGATGCATCAAGAAATATTCGATGACACAAGAAGCACCATTTTCTACTGTGAGGTAGCCGTTTGGGCTCGAAATCAAAGTTACAAACAGGACAAGCCAAACCCGTATAAGTGTTCCAACTAGATAAATTCCCAAGCCCAGGGAAGTCACTAATGGTCCACATTAAAGCAGCATGCATTTTGAACATTGTTTTAGAAGAAACATCAAATGTCTCAACACCGTTGCTCCATAAGTCCTACAATTCTTCAATCAAAGGCTGCAGGTATACATCAATATCATTTCCAGGCATTTGTTTTCCAGGAATAATCATCGAAATGATAAATGATGTTTGTTTCATACACATCCACGGAGGCCGATTATAAGGGATCAAAACAACTGGCCAAATGCTATAACTCGTACTCAAAGTCCCAAATGAGTTGAATCCATCGGCAGCCAATCCCAATCGAACATTCCTAGGATCAGCTGAGAAATCTGGATGTAATGAATCAAATGTCTTCCACGATTGGGAATCTCGTGGATGTCTCATTAACCCATCATTGTTATTATCTACAGAATGCCACTTCATGTGTTCGGCGGTTTTTGATGACCTGAATAATCTTTGTAATCGAGGCTTCAAAGGAAAGTAACACAAAACTTTTGCAGGTGTGTTCCTTTTCTTCTTCTCCATGAAATTATGTTCAGTAATACTTCCAACATCACCTTTTGACTTCCATCTAGAAGAAGAAAATTTCTTACAATTATGTCTACTTGAATCCTCTCCCCAGTAAATCATACAATCATTGGGACACACATGTATTTTTGTATAATTCAGACCAAGCTTGTTTACAACTTTTTTCATCTCATAAAACGATTCTGGGATATTTGCTTCAGGAAATGAATCACGAATAAATTCCAATAACATGGACATTGCCTTATTTGTAATTCCACATAGACATTTGATATGGTACAACTTCAGCAGAAATAAAAGCTTTGAATATTTCAAACACCCACTATACAACTCTTGATTTCCATCGTCAAATAAATCACGAAACACATTTTCCTCACTGAAGTTTTCCCTTACATTTGGCTCCACAGAATCAAGAGGAGGATCCAATGATATGTTACAATCTTGATCTGCTTGTGTTACAGTCTCAAAAACATCACTTGTCACGTTGCAATTTGTACCACCCTCTTCTGGTTGTTCGGATATGTTTTGATGCTCATAGTGGTGTCTTGCAGTGCCGAATGCATCATTTATGAGGTTTTGCATTTCATTTTCCATTGGCGACAAACCTGGGACCTCATTCTGTGGATTAACATCAGTCCTCAATCTTTCTGTATTGTTTGATTCTCCATGCCAAATCCAACACAAATATTGATCAGGGAATTGCTTCAGAATTAAATGTTCATAAACTTCATCTCTCTTCAACCATGTTCTAAATTTACATTTAGGACATGGACATCTTATTCTCCCTTCAACGGATCGATTAGAAATTTCAAAATCTAAAAACTCATTCAAACCCTTAACATATTGAGGTGTGTTCCTCGGTAATGTGATCCAGCTTTTAGCCATGTATATCACAATGTGCCTACATAAAATATAAGATAGTGTAACATTACAGAAACATAATATAATAAAGATGAACCATTGATCATAAAGTATGAATAATATAATAAAGATGGTTCATTGATCACATTTACCACTTCAGACCAACCAAACAAGTCTTGTCCATAAGAGACAGCGTCAACACCTCATTGAGGAGAAATAAGAATATCGGGTTACACACTTATCATAACACTATTTACCCAACTATTTTTTATGGTTTCCAAGGGGATATGTTTACAGAACATGAAGCACCTAATTAATTCATTATCTATGATAAGACATGTCGTTATGGACCAAATTTACACGGGAGAGAAGTCACATGGATTTTTGTAAAATAAACCATTGGAATTGAAATTGTTCTATAGGATGGGATTTAATCTATTGAACATATCTATATTCTTGGAAAGAGTTGAGGTGTAAATAATATTAAGTGATATCCCAAAGGAACCAACTGCTCAATATAAATTCCAAGAAATTACTCAAATTATGGATGGATATTCTCACTTTTAGTAATGAATACATGAATAAATGTAGGAGAAATATATAGACCACAAAAATAAATAATCCACAATTACTATGCATGACTTATCGGTCGTTTATGAGAAGAAATCAAAGAATCAAGGAAGAACTAAAAATTACCAAAGTCGAAAGGGGTCGCGGGGGGCGCCGGGGGGTGCGGGGGTCGCCGGAGGCCACGGGGGGCATGGGGGGTGTCGGGGTCAATAAAAAAATTACACCCATGAAAATTCAATAGAGAATTCTCACTAAGCATATACCTAGGTATGAAATCCATACTATAAAACCATTCATGGAAAACCCAATACACATAATATGAAATCATACCTTCTTTAAATAAAAAAATAAAGATAAAGTTGTTGGGTCGTAGAGGATGGAAAGAGGGGGGGGGGGGGTGAATTTCCTTTTCAAAAATAATTAACAATTTAAACAATTATCAATGCAGCGGAAATAAAAAAAATGCAAGACACAATTTAATAACGAAGTTCGGCTTAATTCCCAAGCCTATGTCTCCGCTCCCAACAAGAACCGTTGAGAGATTAATACGTCAGCTTGCTTTTTAATGGTTGTAGCAAGAAACCCACTAGCCGTTTTAAGGTAGGCTAGAACACCTTCGTACAGCTTTCTTTTTTATTATGGTTGTATCAAGAAACCCAATTGAAAGAAAGAATGGAAATGAGAGGTTTTTTTCAATCCAAACCCAATGAAGAACTAAACAAATAAAATAATACAAACACACGGAAGCCTTGAGTGCCAAAAGTGTGAGAGCAGCTGATGGAGAGGGACCTCATGCTTCAAGGATGGAAATGGATCACAAGAGGCCTTGGAGATTTTTCGTTAGAGCGTCAAGACATCAAAATATAATACAGTTGTGTTCCCAGCATCCATGGTTTCTTATTTATAGGAGAAATACCCATAAACACTTCAATATGGCCGTTGGAGGGCTTTCGGATCCGTTGAGGGTCAAAAGTACAAGTCTGGTCAAAGCCCAACGACTAGTTTGACTGGGCACACCGGCTGGCCAGTGGTGTCTCACCAGCTGGCTGGTGGTCCACCGGCTGGCCGGTGCTGAGCTCCCGGCTGGCTGGTGGTCCAGATAGAGCAGGATTTCTGTCTGGGTTCCACCGGCTGGCCGATGGTCATCCACCGGTTGGCCGGTGGGACCAGGCAGTGGGCAACCCTACTTCCTGGGTCCTCCGGCTGGCCGGTGGGAAAGAACCGGTTGGCCGGTGCCCATACCGGAGGGCCGGTGGCTCTGACAGAAAGTAATGCTTCTGCCAGAGACCACCGGTTGGCCAGTGGACTCAGAGAGTCCACTATCAGCCTTCTTGGGCTCACTCCTGGGAAACCTTTTTCCTAGCATCAAAACACTAGAAAACAAGTTAGAACACGATGAGATTGATTGTGATCATTAAAATCCAAGAGAGAGGGGTACAACAAAAGTGATGGTCAAGGTTTCTATAATGACATGAACTTTATTATAAGTTTCAAGACCCATTTACTAAAACTCATCCCTCCATATCAACATAAATCTTAACATCACATTGGAGGCCTCATTATTGACCTTATAATGCATACTTGGATTTGGTCAAATAAGAATAGGTGTAGATGTCAATATATTTTTTAGCTCATAAAATGAATCTTTTTATTTATCATCCCACTAAAAATTCACTCCATTCCAAGTCAATACTATATTTTTAATGAATATGTGAGAAAACTCCAAGATAATGCAAGAATAAGAAACCACATAACCAATGAAAATATGAATCTCAACAATATTAGTATGAATCTATTAAGAAATTATAGATTCTACTTTCTTAATATCCCCTAATATCCTAGATTTAGAGAACTCACGTCCAAAAAATGCCACCTATTGATTATAGAAATAACATTTCAATATATTGGCATATAAATGATGATATCTCAACGTGTCTAAGAACATAACCAACTATTCTTCATGCTCCTCATAGGATCATGATCATACCGATATATCATTGATAAATATAGTCTCGAATGAAATAAAGGATAAAAAATGGTTTATCAAAGTTATAAATACATATGGTTTCTCCATTACCCTAAATAGAATTACCAGAAACACAAAATTACTATATAGTGTTTGAAATTCTATCTTGGACACACCTTTAGCTCTAACATTTAACCGCTGATAACATAATCGATGAACAATCTTCAAAATCCATAAAGAATCTCTAAACTGATTGAATAAATCATAAATTCATAGAAATGGATACCAATTATTAAGAGTAACATGATTTAATTTATAATAGATAATATAAAATCAATAAATCACTCTTGCAATATTGGTAAAAAGAAATGGATAACCCTACGTAGACACACTCAGATTAATAAATCCATTGTATTAAAGATCTCCCAACTAAATATTTATCTATCTAATAAATCACCCAAATAGAACCTCCATGTTTCCCCTAAAAAATCCAAGATCCAACCAACCACCGGATAGCTACACCTCCTTTATAGCTCCACATATGAGACTATGATTCACAACATGTAAAGAAGGAGGTATTTTATTTACATTTTTGTGTTGTATATAATCTAAATGTTGACCAATATGGGAATATAGGGGATATTAAAGGAAAAAAGTAGGATATACCTCAAAAATATCATGTACCCCATATAAATGATAAACCAAAAACATTAAATTCATTTTATAAAACATTACCTAAACCCATGTAATTTTCCTAAAACCAAATATAGATATTAAAAATTAAATAAATAATTAATATTTTCCATTAACTGTTTCCAAATATATAAAGATTTCCATTTTTATAAAAAAAACACCATAAAAACCCTTCTATTTTTAAAAAAGACTAAGGGATCCCTTATAAAATGATTTCAACCATGAGTACTTCTTACCCTTGAGTAGACCAACTACCCAACCATTTCTATAAACCCTACCAAATGAGATGACGCACCAATGGTTAATCTAGATTTATGTCATCCTAGTCTAACCAAATAAGGATCCCACACTAATGTTTGAATCTTAAATAATGTCTAAGACATCACCCAAAATCATCACATCAATATTATCAACCATATAAAACTTCATAGAAATCTATAAATTCAACTTTTTATGAAAATAAAAAAATAAAAACATATAATGGAAAAATCAGGGGGGTATAAAGATGTATATCCCAAGTGAATGAGAAAGATCTCATGGGGATCCCCCCACACCTTCCTATCATTTTATTAAATCTATATATATAATCTATAATTACTATACAAATATCAAATGGGATCTTGGTACATAATATCTCTTAATTACCTAGGCTGTAATACTATTTTTTTCTTGAACCAACTTTGGGTCACCAATGACCTGGGCACTAGAGTTGGCCCATGACATACCCAAGGCACACTCTTAATATCATTAGTATAGATACTAGTTCTAAGGAATCATATAGGAACTCATGGGAATTGGTTTTCAAAATAAATAAAATTAATACTTAAGACTTCCACACAAAAATATAAAATAACCACTCAATAAATCAGAGGTCCATGTTTCCGTGGAATGAGAAAAAAAATATGCAGTACCTAATTAAGCATGATGAATATACAGGGAAACTAGATCAATGGTTAAGAATTAAACTAAAAACAATAATATATATTCAAGGGGTCACCGGTGGTCGGGGGGGGGGGGCAAAGGGGGGTGCGGGATTCACTGGAGGGCTTCGCCGGAGGGCGGGTTTCACCGGAGGGCTTCGCCGGAGGGCGCCGGGAGTGCGGGGGTCGCCGGAGGGTGCGCGGGGCGCAGTGGTCTCCGAGGCCGGGGGGATCGGTGAGGGTTTGGGGAACACGGTCAGGGAGGGGGAAAGGGCCGCGGTGTTTCTGATAAAATTTTGGTTTCGCAGTGGTTTATTAAAAACCGCCGCGAAACCTTCACCGAAAATTTTTAGCGGCGGTTTTGTGAATCGCCACCACAAAACCGCCGCTAAACCCAGTTTTTTTTGTA
Organism: Viscum album; assembly: GCA_963277665.1. Taxonomy (NCBI): domain Eukaryota; kingdom Viridiplantae; phylum Streptophyta; class Magnoliopsida; order Santalales; family Viscaceae; genus Viscum; species Viscum album. The sequence goes on along the minus strand of OY728158.1, from coordinate 1,189,054,679 downwards.
GTGCCATATAGAAAGAGTAGAGGCTGATGTATATGGAAAGTAGACATGATATGCATCACTACATCTACCTGAGTTGCATGATAACCCTCATCGAGACACAACTCAGGTTCCCCCAGCTATTCCATAGGTCATTCCTCTGGAAACCTCGTAAGTCATCCCACTAGATGCTCCACAAGCCTCCGAGCTTTTTTACCATGTTGAAAAACCATCCAATGCACTGGTGGTAATAGATCCTCTTCAAGATCGGAATCCGCATCTAGATGATCCGATGAAAACACTTATTGCTCAACTCAAGGACCTTGAATCTCAACAAGTGGAAATACCACCCGATGGAAAGTTGTATTCGGAATGGTTGGACAATATAACATCACTCCTGTGTTTCAGGAATCCTACCTTCTCCACCTTTAAGGGGATGGTAGATCCACTTCCACATTTTTCCCTCTTCATTTCAATGTGTAGACCCATTCTAGAAACTTCAGCACATCAAGAGTCTACCAAACTCCAGTGTTTTATACAGACACTAGAGGGCCCATATTTTTCTGGTAAAACCAGTTAACCATTGGGTCAATAGTTTGTTGGGAGGATCTCTGTAGGCATTTGTTCTACCTGTTCAGTCCCACCAACCAAAACACAAGCATCATTAAACTCTTCAATTGCAAGAAGAGGCCTAACGAGTGAGTAAAAATAATTTATTCTAAGTGTAAGGGCCTCACATATTCTCTTGATATTCCACTAACCCAGGAGAAGCTGATGATGATGTGCATGGGGAATTTGATGTCCGAACTGGTCCCTTATCCTATCATTCAGAACATACTAGGTGGGTTTTTGGATTTCTATTATAAATATCAACGCCTAAAAGAATCCCTGAATCAAGAAAAGAAGGCACATCCAATGCCTCCAGTGGTTTCTGCAAGAAGAGTCATCAAGGCCGAGCCTACAGTGGTAGCACAAATAGAGGCCCCCAGGAAGAAGGAATTGTTCTCGATAGAGCCACCACAATAAATTCTTCGAGGACCCCCACCTCAGGCGGACCCTCCGGCCCAACAACACCCATCTTAAACTCGGTAGGTTCCCCCACGTAACACACTACCGCCACATAGTTGGGATAATCATGTTCCACCTTCTTGATAGGATCCCTTATCCCCTCATTAGGGTGAGGGTCCTAGATCTCCATTCCTAGATTAGAGGAGCCAATAATATTTATTTAATGAGGCTTAGGTTCCTAGTTATTTACGAAGTGCCTCAGATCATGAAATTATATAGTTTCAAGAATGAAAAAGGCATGAAGTGGTGGATATCACTGATCAACCCAATTACTACCTCTATCACCAGTTCTGTGGGAACACCCTCAAGTAGTGGTATGTGTTTAAAGACTAGATCCATCAACAGGTCAATAAAAATATAGTGAGGTTCATCCCAGCCCCAACACACATGGAATGCATGTTTATAACATTTGATAGCGATAATGAGGGTGAATGGAAGCTGGTATCTAACTACGGGTCTCAAAAATAAAAATATAGGATGAATCTCAAGGAAGTCCCCATGGCTATGGTATTATCCGTGCACGTTTGAATCAGACTGAGGCTACAGAAGTTACTGTGTCACCTGAAACCACTACTTCTACATCAACATCCCAGCCATCTTCTTCCCAGATGGGAAAGCATCAACGACGTGATGGAATGCATAGTCCCCCATCTATTCCATTATCATCCCATAGTCTCTGAAATTTCATGCCCCCAGAAATGGATATTGTCCACAGAATCTTCCCAGTGATGGAGGATTCTTCATGTGATGATCAGATGTATGCTACAATTGATATCGTAAAGCAGGTAAATCCTTACATTGTTCACAATGAAGAAGAGCACCTGTCAGACCATCCCAACATCCGCATCCGACGACAGCATTGAATTACTTGTGTGTATGTTAAATGAAAGAATGCATTGGTCAATGTTTTTAGTTAGGCTGTGCATACCACCAAGTCTAGAAAGAATGCCTAGTGTGGAGCTCAACACGTGTAGCCTTCTCATATTTTTTCATCTGATCTGCTTCCACCCCCATTTGTGATAATTGGAAGAAAAATCCACCACGACCATGCTATGATTAGTCATGTTCTATTATTAATAGACATCAATAATATATAAATCACTCAATATTAATTATATTCTATTTGACTTGTGATAAAAGAAAAGTCATAGAACCTTCTAGAATCTGTTGGTTCAACACGTTGCACCAATCAAACTTCCTTCCACATAGATACCTCCTTTCAACAGAAGTGCATTCCTGGAACATTAGTATGATATCCTCAAGCATCCTTCCAACATTCCAATGATGTTCTCTATTCTCTAGTATCTTCAACTATTGGTAGTTTTGTGAGAATCCTTTGTGGAGGGTTTAAGAATCCCCATACAGTTTGAGATAGAGGTAACAGCCAAAGAAGCCTTCCATGGTGAGGCAAGCGGGCACGTAAAATGTTATTCCACTATCTTTTTTATCTAGAAGATATAAAGCTTATTCTATATTGGAGAACATTCTCCCACTATATTTCATAGTCCATTTCAATGGTGTGGTGGTCAAAAACTATCTTTTCGGCATGGACTCCAGAATCAACCTTATCCCAACCCTAACACTCCGAAAGATGAGAATATATGAGGAAGATCTGAGTCCATTTGACCTGAAAAATCAATGTTATGATAGGATAGAGAAAAAACCAGTTAGAAATATTTTCTTGAATACATCATACGATGGCCTTGTTTCTAGAACCAAATACACGGTTGTCTAACAAGACACCACTTACAATACATTAATGGGTAGACCAAGCTCCACTGGCATGTGACAGATCCATTCTCATATCACCAATGCCTTAAGTATTCCATTAATGGTCGAGTAGGACTATTCAATTTGATTCTTCTCCCTTTTCCTCTTTTGATGCCCGTAACATGGATGAAAACTGTTACTAGAGAATGGAAAAGAAGATTCAGCCTAACGAGGTTGAACACACTACGAATGTTACCGATCTGTGGATGGACCTAGAGGAAACATATGTTTTCCCAATTCATAGATTGGAGGCCATGAACCTGAACCTGGGGAAATGTTTTTTTGCCTCTACAATTAGGGGAAGTGTGTTCTCAAGTCTAAGGAATGTTGAAATATCGCATCTTATAGCTGTATAAATTAGGCTCGGGTGATCCTACAACCCACTAATCCTATATGGTATTGAGATGTACACCCCATGGAAATGATAATACGTTATACTTGATTGTTTCACTGAGCCAAGATAACCTGAATGAAGATAATGCCCTAATAATTCTTTAATATCATCAAATGTGTCCCCTTGTCTTAAAGGATAAATGGGATTGGGTTGAAAGATTTCATCTCTATAGTTTCAGTAGGACATGTGTCTCCCGATGACGATTCCATTACCTCCATGGCTGGAACAAGTGTCCCATTATGATCTGTCGAATCAGAAGAGTTTCCTCCTATCGATGATCCTATCACCATGGATGAAGAGGAGGACTTGGAAGACGCCCCAACCACATTCGAATAGAGTGTATCCACTATGTTTGTTGAACTGGAATAGGTTAACCTTAGTAACAGGAGGGATCCAAATCCAACACTGATCAACACCTCTATGCTTGCAGAAGTTAAACAACGATACCTAAATTTCCATAGGCGACATCGTGACATATTTTCTTGGAGTTATGAAGAGATTCTATGTCTAGATCCCCAGGTCACCTTTCACCATATCGATCTCCGGAAAAATCATCATGGGTTCAAACAACATCCCATAAATATGAACCCTTCTCACAATTCCTTGGACAAGGTAGAGGTTGATAAGATCATCAATTCCATATTCATCAAGGAGGTTAAGTAACTTAGATTATTAGCTAACATTGAGGATGTTAGGATGAAGAATAGACAGATTAGAGTCTACATCCACTTCTGGGATCTCAAGTGTAACATTCTGAAGGACGAATTTCCCCTTCCTATGAAAGTAAAATTGATCGATGCCACTGTTATGTTCTTGGATCTCTCTTTCATGGATGGGTATTCCAGATATAATCAAATAAAAATGGCCCTTGAGGATGAATATTCTACCACCTTCTGAGCACCATAGGGTACTTTCTACACATATGTAATGCCTTTCATTTTAAAGAATGGAGGTTCCACCTATCAACATTATGCACAACACATATTAAAGATAATCATGTAGACATTGGTTTAATGCAACATGGATGACTCGATGGTTAAATATATTAGGCATCAGGGCTATATGAGGGACCTTGAAAAAGTGTTTTGATTCCTCCATTATCACCGTCTATTGATGAAACCATTTAAGTGTTCCTTTGGGGTCACCTCTTAAATGTTTCTCAACATTATTGTTAGATATAGAGGCATTGAGATCAATCTAGAAAAGATCAATCCAATCAGTCAAATTTGTCCCCCATGTAACATTTGCGAGCTCTATGGATTTCAAGGCCACATAATATACATACACTGATTCATTAAAAATATGGATGTTAAGTGTAATCCCTTTTCTCAAATCTTGAATAAAGGTGATGATTATCAGTTGGATGGGGAGTGTGAGACCACTTTTGAAAATATCAAGAAGTACCTTCTACAACCTCAATTTCTAAGGCCAAATGTTTTTTAAAATCCAATAGTCCTCTATGTGACGGCTCTATAATGACCCCTCAGCGCTATTCTCACCCAAAAAACAATTAAGGAATAGAGAATAGTTTATTATATATCTCATTTGCATGCACCTCGATACGGAGACTCGATATTCTTTATGGAGAAGAGATACCTTGCATTGGTTTTCATGGTTCATAAATTTCAACATTACATACAACACCTGGAGATACCACTAGTGTCTCGAGTGGATCTGATGATGTAAATTCTAAACTAACCCATGTTGACTAGCTGTCTAGCTCGGTTGATGGGGATCATTTAATAGTTTGACAGAAAAATCTCCCCCATAAGGATATTAGGGGACATGCATTGGAAAATTTTCTTGCCGCCTATCCATCACCCGCAGAGCAGTCTCTCAATCTGGAATTTCTAGATGAGGCAATCATCTCAGTGAATAAATCCATTCCATGTTGGAAAATTAACATTGATAGAGCTTCTCAAAGCCTTACCAGTAAGAGACTCAATGATACCTGACTCTATAGAGTAGGTATGGGTTTAATCATTATAAAATTTCCATAATCTTTCCTTCCCTATTCATTAATATTGATAGAAAGCTTCACCAAGAATGAGGTAGAGTATCAAGCTCTCATTCGTGGTCTCGAGCTAGCCCTAGAGATTTAAATTACCCACTTGAATGTGAAGGGGGACTCTGAATCATTTGGTAAGTAGACCAACTGAGACTACATCATTAGGAAGTCAGAGTGCATACCTTTATTAGAGCACAATCACCAGTTGATGGTCCAATTCCCATCTCAGCCCAAAGTTACTCATGTCCCTCAATCACAGAATTGTCAAGCCAATGCCCTTTCTAGATTGGACACATTTTTTATAGATCCAACCTAGAATGATTTCATCATCCATGTGGAACATCGAAGAGTCATCACTCCCATCACATTGTGCGATGATGATAGCCAATAGTTAATCCACCTTACCACTAATGGCTCCAAAGTGGGACCTACAAAACCAATACTGCATTATTTGAGGGGACCCCTGACTAGAAAACTCCCCTTATTGAGTGTCTATAGCACAGTAACCTCCCAGCACACCGAGATGAACATTAGATAATCCAACTATGCACAATGCAGTTCACCACCTAGAGAGATCCCAGTATTGAGAATATGTTCTACAGATGCGAGTTCGATTGAATTTTCCTTCGTTGCATTCATGGAGGAAACACCCCTTAGGTTATACATGAGGTTCATTTTGGTTCCTATAGAGCTCATCAGGCAGGGAAAAAGATTTCTCATCAGATCTAAAAATTGGGATACGTTTGTCCCACCATGATCCATTAATGTATTAAGTTTTCCAAAAGGCGTCATGCATTCTAAATCCATGATAATTTTGTGCATCGGACACCAGAGCCTCTCCACACTACCAAGTATTCTTGGCCCTTAGCAGCCTGGGGACTCGATGTCACTGGACTGTATCCACTGGCAAGAACTCTCCAGTGCAGGTTCATTTTGACTACAAAAGATTACTTTTCCATGTAGGAATAGGTAATTCATCTCAAGGAAGTGATGTCTCATTATAGTTTCGAATTTGTGAGCTCTAATATTATCTAACGATTCAGATTCCCGTATTCCATCCTCATCGATAATGACACCAACTTCCATGAAGCATTTATGGAAAAAATTTATTCCTAGTACAACATCTGTTCTATTCATACGTCTTGCTATCATGCACTAGTGAATTGTTAGATGAAGGCATTCAACAAAACCTTCTATAATATCGTGTAGAATATGTTTGGTTATAACAAGAATAGTTGGCCAAACAAACTCCCCAATGCTCTTTAGGATTACCAGACAGGGACTCATAATTCAACTTAGGTTACTCCATTTTCCCTGGTTATCGGAAATGATTAGGTCTTGCCCATCGAGATCTAGTAACCATCGGAATTCATATCTATCTATGATCAAGCGACACTATATAAAGTTTCCAAAATCCGTCTGGCTGAACTGGTAGATTTTGACATGAATAGGCTTCAATCCTTGAAAAATCTTGAGATGCATTAGAGAAAGATAGATAGGGATTTTAAAAAAGTATATCTCCATTATTTTCCTCATGGTGATACGTTATTGGACCATAGAACGATTATGATACTAGGAAGGAAGCTACTGATGATGGATTCCAAATAGGAGATATCTCACGTCATTCACAATGTTTACCCCAATGGTGCATACTCTCTGGTCACTCTGGATGGTGAGAGTATTACTCCCCCCACCGAAGCCAAATTATTCAAGAAGAACATAGTGTGAGGGAACCTTCATCTTTCATGAAATTAAATTGCACTACCTTTATGCATGATGTTGAGCTACCTATCCTCATCCACCAAGATGTTAAACTATAAATGGGCCGAGCTCTACGACCTTAAACTAAAATCTCCTACATCCTTGTCTCACAAGGTTAAACTACATGGAATTTTTAGAACTATGTATGGATTGATTCCAATCTTTATGGGATATGTAATAACAGTCATACCTTAAATCCCTAGCCTAGCCTCAAGTCCCTCGACCTTTCATTCCTTTTGGCCCATGCTCTCACATAGGATTATTTGATGCGGTTGGGAATCTATTTCCTCATTCATGACAAGAATTGTTTTCCCATTTCACATAGTTACCCATGAGACACTCCTCATTATTCCATTATTTCACAACATTAAACTAGCCACATTTCTAGAACTACATATGTCATGATTACCATCCTTATGGAATATATAGGAACACCCAATTGAGTCATCTTCCAGTCCTGCACAAAAAATTACTTCTCCCCTAGGTTTTAGTTCTCTTTGAGGGATTGTATATGGTTTTGTATATGGGATTATTTGGTCACCATTCCCAACGGGTTTATAATGATTGCATCATATTCCCCTCATTCCAAAATATCATTATTCCATTTTCCTTAATGCAAGACTTTAAAATGTACAGTGGTTTTAGAACTATGTGTGGCTTGATTCCAATACTCATGTGACACATATGAATGCCCGAAAATTTCATCTTCATGTCTAGCCCTATCTTTTAGAAACCTCCCCTTCCTTTTTCCCCTTCGCCTTTGTTATCCCAAGGTTATGTGGGGTGGTGTGGGTATATATCCTCATTCATGACAGGTTTCCAAATACCACGCCACATATCTCTCTCTTGAGAGATATCCATTCCCATTTCCTCCAATCATACCCTCGATTTATCTACTCTCAATTGGGCCCCTCAACCCTTTTAGGGTGATTCACCAACTTGCTAAGATGCACCACGGTTTAGGAGCTAGAGTGTTTGATTCTACATGGACATGATTTCCATTATTTCTATGCTTAATGTCTCCCTTTATTTAGGTTTCCATCATCTTTCACATCTGAAAGGTCCCCTGGATGGTATGGAGGCTCGAACTTATGGATCACCTACTGCTTTAAGCCAACGTCTCCGAGGATTTTGAATGGAATTATTTGATAGGTTCCATGTTTCAAATACGGTCCGCAATAAACCCTCATTTATTGTTACTATTTTTGGCCTACAAGATGAAGGTAATGTGTTTTAAACACAGTCAACTATTATCCTCCATCTTTGTGACACCCCCATTGAACCCTAAATAATGGTCCTGTGATTCACATCCCTTTCCACTCCATCACGTTCAAGTGGAATTTCAAAACACCTGGTGCCTCCCTATGTGTACAATTGTTCCTTAAGAGGATAAATCAACTTCCTGGTGCATCCATGACTCCTCACTGTTTTCCCTTACTACGTATTCCATATGTTATAAATATCTTCTATGCCCTTGTTTCCCACATCAAGTGTATCTCACATAAGTCTAGAGACATTGTCATGAATTATCCCCACTTGGTGGAATCTCACATATTTCAGTCTAATATCTTCAACAATAAACTAAAACCTCACCATCCTTACCTCATTATGTTCAACTGTACAAATTTCAAGACCATTGTACCACTGGATTCCTATCTTTATGCGATATGAAGGAACACCCAGACATTTTGTCTTCAAGTCCAGCCCAAGATCCAGAAATTACCTCTTCTTTTCAGACTTTTGGCTCAGATTCTTATAGGATTACATGGTGTGGAATATGTTTACTTATTTCCTCATTCACATCGGGTCTATAATAGCCTAACCACATACCTCCCGTTATGGGCTAGTTCCTCCCATCTTCATCCTCACCCCATGACGTTAAACCACACGTGTTCTATAACTATGTATGTCTTGATTCCCATCATTATGGGATACGTAAGAATGACTAGACATTTCATATTTTCATCCAAACTCATGTCCTTTGATATTTTCATTCCCCTTGACCTATGCCCCCCATCTCTGGGGGATGCACATAGTGTGGTGTGGAAAGATGTCCTCATTCACGTCATGTATGATTTATCATACCATGCACAATCCCTTTAGAACCTTATTCTTCTTTGTACGTCCAATCCATATATCGTTAAACATTACTGCTTGGCACACTAAGAATTTAAACTAAGTGTTTTCTTATGGACATTAGTGGTTCAGTGTGGACTATTTCTTCCTCAGTCACATCGGGTTGCTTTATATAACAACATCACATATTTCCACTTCGAGAATCTTCCCATTTTTGGTTCGTTCTCAAGATGATAAACTATGATCCCTTATATCCTAATCATATGATGCTAAACTACGCATTTCCACCCAATTTATTTAACAATAAATTTCCTAACCATTTGATGACCTCACTCAAGAAGACATTCACCCTTTTTGTATCAACAGCCTGTTTTACCACCTTCAAGAACTACACATGGCTTGATTCCCATCTATAAGAGATACATAGTGACACCCCCACATTTTATCTGTTGTCTATCCACATCAATATTAGACCTATTTTTCCATTTCGAACTGAGGTTCCTCAAAATTATATGGTGTGGTGTGAACTTATTCCCTCATTTATGTTGGGTTTGTAGTAGCCATTCCATGTACCTCTCTCGAGAGTTCTCTGTTTTTCTATCATTATAGCATGGAAATAAACTGCACAAACATATCCCACACACATGACATTAAAGTTCCCACATTAAGGTTTGAGATCTATGACGTTAAACTGTGATTATTATTATATATGATCGCATGATGTTAAATTGCATGACAACTATAGTATTCCTTTTTTTAATAGGATGTCACCCCCTTTTAATATCAGCAGCCCGCCATACCACTTTGAAGAACTATGTATGGCTTGATTATCATTCTTATGGGATATGTAGTGACTCTCATACTTCTTGTATGTGGTCCAGTTGCAACAACATTCTTCTGCCTGGCCCCTTCTAGCCCGTTCTCTCATTAAAATTAAATGTCAGGGTGTCGAGTTTTTCCATACCCATTCATGTTGGGTTTATAATAACCAAACCATGTGCTTCTTTTGAGATTAAAACTATCTGCATTCATCTCCCGAAGTTCTTAAACCACACAGGTAATGTTTGTGCATAATAAATTTCTTTGTTTAGATTTTCATTGTCCTTCACATATGATGGGACCCCTAATAGTATGGATGTTAAACTAGATTACTCTCCAACCATTTCTAGGCAATACCCCAATGGATTTCGAACAACAATCTGATTCAATTATTATATTGTAAATATGTTCATTGATTGATTCTCATTTGTTTGTTCCCACCCTAGGCTAACTCAAAATGGATGCTATGTTTTGAACACTATCAACAGTTATCCTTTATCATCAAATCCCTCTCTCCACATCGCAAATATCAAATGACTTCCATCACATGTTTATTTCCCCTTTCGATTTTATAGATCCTCCACACCATTTTTTTTGTAACTCTGCACATTAGCAAGATTTGTGTAGTAATGTTTTTTCTTCTGGGATTTTCCCCACATGAAATTTCCTTTCACTCTTTCATGCTCTCAGTAGATGGTAAAATAATAAAAGCAATCCTTATTTCCTACACCTAGAATGCCTCACGTATGCCTAGGGTTTGTGGAAAGGTAATATCCATAAACATGACTATGTGGCTGGCGGGTATTTCCAAAAACTATGAAACTATATTACTCACCATAAGACACTAAATTATTTGGTTATCATCATCATCTACACAATGTAAAACTATAGATCACCCTAGTTCATCACCAGAGAGGCCCCTCCTAGAAGTAAGCCAAATCTGGATTCATACCGCTATGCTCACCTGGTGTACATGCATCATGATGACATAATTTTAGGAGTATTGGAATTTATTTATCTTTATCATGCACTAGAGCACGTCTAGTAAGGGTAGTTTGGATGTTTAGAGAATCCTATTCACTATTCATGTCTCATTTATCCTCTCGAAAACTTGGAGAGGTCATTCAGACCCTGGATGTATGGTGATTGGTTGACACTCTTGTACCAAAGGGGATTAATTATGTGGTCATCTACTATTTCTCACAGTTGACACGACACACATGAGATTAGGGATTGATCACAATATATTTCGTATATACGATTGAGAGGCAGTAATCAAAGAAAATAATGGGGTTTGTTCATGCAACCAAAGTACACAAGAAAACATAAAGATATGTTTACAAATTTAGGTGAGTTATAACTCCCATGGATTGGCCCCTCCAATAGATATATTGACCTCTTAAATAGACGGTTTTATCTCCACCACTCTATGGTGGGTGGCCTCCATAATCTTCTCTCATCTCTTGAGATCCCTCTCCTCTTCATTGGCTACGGGGCGTAATTCATCTACTTTGATGCACGCCCAGTTTTCATCAGCATGGGTGTTTTCTATCTCTTGGTCAGATCACCTCATATACTTCCCAATATCTATCACATGTTCCTTTAATCAAGAATTGATTTTAAATTATGTTCTAATATAGAAAAAATGTTCAACCAACCACACCCTCAATCAACGTGCTTCTTGAATTTCCACTTCGATTTTCTGGATATTGATGGCCTTCCCCCACTTCCAAAAAACAATGACTCTGCATGCATCTTCCAACACCTTCTTGATAAGGTAATCTCAAATAATAACGTGAGGGAGTCAGACATCTACTTCTCCATCGCATAGTTCTCATAGTCAGGGAGATGCTTTCCCATCTGAATTATCAATTGTGATTATGTGGGGATTATAAATAAAGTGTCTGTTCAGCTTCCAGGATCGGTGATGGAATAAAATTCTATCCAATTCATCCTTATTAGTCTCATCCTGGTCCTTTAGGTCACCCAGTTTATATTTGGGAAATGCCTCCAGGCGTTCAGCTGCAGGATCTTCCTCAGGCTGGCCTTCATCACTGGATTCAAATTCAATGATGTGTACTTGGTCAACTCCAGACTCTATCCTGATAGTAGTATCGCTCATCGACAACGGACACTCAAAAGTAACCATGGCATGGTCATCATGGGAACTCAGTTCTATACAGATAATCACACCTATTAGGAGTAGAGATTTGGGACTTCTAGCTATTTAAACCAGCCACTTGTGAACCATTATGGAAACTGTGCAGGCACATGTCACATTATCCAATTTGACTGACCAATCAATTGGTACATCTTTGATGCATGAGACTTACCTTTACAAGCTTCTTGATCATTCCTAAGGTCAATCATTGTAGGGATTCCATAATTTGGCCCTTCATATACAATTCTGTGCTCTGAAGATTCTGAGGAGGCTAACCCTGTTCCCCTAGAACTGCTGGATTCAAAAACCACTATCTCTTGAATATGGGCCCCGATGATTGGTTCTCCATTAATGTCATGCATTATTCCCCGTTAGTGGGGTTGGTTGTCTGAATATTCTCATTCATAGATAAGTTTTGATTTGAGAAAACGAGATAAGGTAAGAAGAGAATTGGCATGACCAAGGGGAGTGGGAACTCACATCTATGGTTGAAGTGAACTTGCCCAAGAAAATTCCTCCCTAAGGACACTTTTTTTCCAACTATAGGATAAGTTCTCGTGGATTTCCCCTCCGTTTCATGGTGTAAATATCCCTCGTTTAATTATTCCCCGCATGATTTGTCTTCATGGTTAGGAAAGAGAAAACACACCACCAGTTGAGACATCATCAATTTTGTTGGATTTGTCATGTTCAACAACACCCTTACCCAATTGATCATTGGATGCATGTCTCCACAATAATCTATTACATCCTCCAAACCCATTAAAAACTTTACTCCCATGGAAGGGGTAGATTTTATTCTACCCTTCGCAAAGCCCAGGTCTCCTACTGATATCACATGCATGTTGAATTTTTTCCACAAGATGTTAAAACTATGGAATTGTTTTCTCTTTTCCCAAAATTTCTAGGTCTCCGATAAGTGGAATCCGAACATATCATTACCAGACATAGTCACTTCCCTAGAGATGGAGGGGGACCCAAAAAAATCCCAAGGATGATTCAACTATCTTATAGGCCATCCTTGGTAGATCCAATAGGCCCGACACTGCCACTTATATCTTTTCACTTCCTTCTAGCACTGGTTCGAGGTCTAATAATTCATGGCATGCTGCCCCTGCTATTATAGACTTTTCACCTTGATGGATGTTCAGAAAACCTTATTGACATCCCCCTTCGTCATGATTGAACATCAAGGTGTAGAGACCACATTTTTTGCTTGAATAGCCAATCACTTTTTCCTCTCACCAGGGTAGGCAGCCTCCCATCTATGTAGATACTCGTGAACTAGTTCTAATGTATTATTTTATAGAGGAAACTAGTTCCACATTTTCCCAAACATAATTATAAACTTCAGAAAATGATGTCATATCACACATGGGTGGTTCTCATGGAACGCATTTGTATACACCTATGGAGCCATCCTTTGCATTCCCCAGAATTGTCGGGCAAACCTGGGTGGGGTATATTTTTCAGAAATAGGTTCATTATTTAGTCATTACAATAGCACCCCACAACAAGAGGATAATAGATATACCCAATTCTCTATAGTATCTACGCCATCATTAGTATAGGCTACAATTGTCACAGGGAATGGGTGAAAGATGAATTGTTCTTCTCATCCCATCTTACCCAACACAGTCATTATATTCAGATTCAATGGGGTGATGCCCACAATGTTAAAAATTTCTATATAAGAATGTATCACAGGAAGAGAAATTGGGTTATGATAATCATTTCTCCCATGTGTCTCACAATTAATCTTCCCCAAAAGTGGAATGGCCCACACACCCACAACAATATCTTTCTCTAACTAATGTGAAAGAGTAGATAGTATAACTTCGCTAGCATTGAATCCATCCAGCCTGACTATTTGTGGTTGCATTGAATTGATGCTATACCCCCACAGTTTCCACTGGTTTTCTTCTAGGATCCACTACTATAAACCTTCTTTACCCCGGTTATATCTTCGTTGACATATGGGGGCCTCGTTGATCGTGTTTCCTCCTCCAGTGAAAAATTTTAAAAATATTCGAACCACTGCATAATGTGGATATTTTGGGTGTTCTGGTTATCCTTGTTTGTACCTGGTACTAGCCTAATAAATCCATCTCTAAAGGTGGTATCTTCTCCATGTCCTCCCATATTTTCATGGCAGGTAGGAACTCATCGTATACATCTCCCTGTATTGGGATGCCAAAATTTTGATGAAGGTACCAGAGGATAATTCCAACCTCCCTGTGATGCAGATGGAAAATGTAGGTAATCCGAGACCATTGTCCTAACAGTTTTAGTATAAACACCCTCAGTTGAGAGATATAGAATTTGGTAGCCTAGTTCACTTTGTATAAGCCTACCCTCCTAAGTACATTCTCTATCTCTTCATAAGACACACACACCAACTAGGCCGAGACCCAATAATCAGTGAATTTACCTCTTGGCATATGTCCCATTTGACAACTGGGCCCCACCCACTATTTTCCCCACAGACATGTGGTCCCCACTCAAGGACCATGCCATGTTCCAGAATGGGTGATCTAACTAATTATAGTCCCCATAGGACAACACATGTCCTTCCTAGTGTTCTTTGTATTCACTCACACACACCCTGAGAATCTTCCAAGAAGGTCACCCTTCTTGATCACAACTCCAGGAAAAGCATGCTTAACTGTACAGTTCATACCAAGTAGGCTCCCGAAAAAGAAGGTGCACCTTGTCGACTTAATTCATATCATATAGTAATTTAACCCTTTATTATTATGGGGGTGTTTCAATCACCCCCCCCCCCCTTGAGAATCTTCCAATAAGGTCACCCATCCTGATCACTAATCCAGGCCAGGCATGCTTAACTATGGAGTTCTAACCAGGTAGGCTCTCGAAAAGGAGGGTGCACCTTGTCGACCTTAGTCATATCATTTAGTAATTTAACCCTTTATCATTCTAGGGGTATTATAATCACCCCCCCCCCTTAGAGAACAATGTCCTCGTTTTGGGACCTATATCACAACAGAGGCAGTGCACCACACTTAAGGCTAGGTACCACCTCAGATACCAAATGTGACAACCATCCCCCACCCACATGTTTCCCCACAAACATGTGGTCGACACCCTGGGCCCCACCGACACCTCGAATGGGTCATATGAATAATGATAGTCCCCACAATCACACACAAGTTCTATCTAGTGTTCGTTGTGCTCACTCACCCACACCCTGGGAAACTTTCCAGAAGGTCACCCATCCTGATCACTACTCTAGGCCATGCTGCTTACCTATGGAGTTCTAACATGGTAGGATCCCAAAAAGGAAGGTGCACCTTGTTGACATGAGTCATTTCATTAAGTCATTTAACCCTTTATCATTCTGGGAGGTCACATCCAAGCTTAGGATACACCCATTGTCAGGATTCCCGAGCCCTAGATTGATGACCATCTTGTAAAAAGGTGGATGGGTCTCTTTCGACAATTCCTTTCTGTCTATGTTTTTGGGATTATTATAAAGGAAATGTTTTTGTGACCCTAGTATAAGGTCACCCATCCTAATCACTAATCCAGGCCAGGCATGCTTAACTATGGAGTTCTAACCAGGTAGGCTCTCGAAAAGGAGGGTGCACCTTGTCGACCTTAGTCATATCATTTAGTAATTTAACCCTTTATCATTCTAGGGGTGTTATAATCACCCCCCCTTTAGAGAACAATGTCCTCGTTTTGGGACCTATATCACAACAGAGGCAGTGCACCACACTTAAGGCTAGGTACCACCTCATATACCAAATGTGACAACCATCCCCCACCCACATGTTTCCCCACAAACATGTGGTCAACACCCTGGGCCCCACCGACACCTCGAATGGGTCATATGAATAATGATAGTCCCCACAATCACACACAAGTTCTTTCTAGTGTTCTTTGTGCTCACTCACCCACACCCAGGGAAACTTTCCAGAAGGTCACCCATCCTAATCACTACTCTAGGCCATGCAGCTTACCTATGAAGTTCTAACATGGTAGGATCCCAAAAAGGAAGGTGCACCTTGTTGACATGAGTCATTTCATTAAGTCATTTAACCCTTTATCATTATGGGAGGTCACATACAAGCTTAGGATACACCCATTGTCAGGATTCCCGAGCCCTAGATTGATGACCATCTTGTAAAAAGGTGGAGGGGTCTCTTTCGACAATTCCTTTCTGTCTATGTTTCTGGGATTATTATAAAGGAAATGTTTTTGTGACCCCAGTATGATCTTTTTCAATGTGTCCATATTCATCCTTGTACCACTGGTATTGCTGGGGGGTTCTCTTATACAGGTAGGCTGGCTCGTCCTTGATGGTATTTGGGATGGAGACTTCATCCCACAAACCAAATCTATACAATGTAAGTAAATTGAAAAGCAGGTATTCCTTCTTCTCATCCCATAGCCGTTGTATCAATGATTTGTGATCAGATGTATTCCAGATGTACTCTCGTATTTTGATGTTGTTTTCTATGGCCTCCCTCCAAGGAACGTTGCCAGGATCTTCTTGCGCAGCCTCCTATGAATCCATTTAGTCTTCGGACTTAGAAATATTTTCGGGTCGGGTCATGAAGGTCAAACTAAAACACATTCACAATGATTATTTGTGAATACTTTTCTCGAATATGTTCGCAAACTACCTACCATCCATGAAGTGGCCTTGACATCAGCATATGTCGCAATTGAAGCAATGGGTCATGATGCCCCATTTCACTAATAGAGTTCATGAAGGACCATAAAAAAATAAATCGAGTTCGCTAAAAGTGTTCATGAAGTGGACATTTTCATGAAGATAATTCACTAACATAATTATTCACAAAGATCCAGAAGTAGTAAAATAACTCTAGGGACCAATATATAGGCATTGTTGAATCGGGATTCAGGACAACCCATGGATGGAATTCCCGATGATCTATATATCCTCTATGATGTAGCTCTCACACATTCATAGCGGTACCTCTCTGTGAGGACTGATGCGTGATGGCCTATGCGACATGACTTCACACTCACCTTCGGGTCCCAAATGCACAATGCACCGTATGTTTGATCCTTCTAGTATCTTCAGCATCTTTTTCTCAGAATCTTACCCTCTTCTCCATCAGATCCAATTCTAAGGGGGTCATTTTTTTTTGCCTAAAAATTCACCCCACTTAGGAATCAAACTCAAGGATGTTGTAGATTTAATCAGAACTCCATAGGGCCTTAAATCCCTCAACACCACCCCAAAGGGATCTTTCACGAATCTCTTTTGAGGTTTGTCCCACCTCCACAAGGCTATCTCTGTGATAAGCTCTGTGGCATCATAACACTTCATGTGTCTGATTTATTCCTATGGATTGAGACCTCTCCATGGCGTCATCGATCTCCATAGCCCGCTCCACGATGATCGCTTTGGCTATCTGCCCTACGGCATCCCACATCCTTTGAGAGTCTAATGCATTCTGATAGATTTCTTCCTCTCTGTGATGTCGTTACTCACCATGAGGAGTTTTGTGACCCTCAATTTCCTAAATTTCATATAAATAGAGGGCTTACCCCCCTTTCAAACCACTCTTACTCCTCACTTTTATCTTTTGAGCTCCCATTTCTCATAGACATTCGCAAAATCTATAGATAGATTACCAAAGGTACATCACCTATAAGGGCCATAAATTTTTGTGTTCTTCCTAACCTCCACATATGGTGGGGATTCCCTCTATGATGGGATATGAAATTTGTGAAGGATGGGGCCATTTATGGTGCTCTAGGATTCACGAAGTGTAGAGCCTTTGCGATACATTCTCCAATGATAGAGTTGTTTGATGAGGTGAAGCTCTACTCAATTAAAGTATATGTAACACCCTAACCCCAGTTACCCAGAGTCGGTGCATTATTACATAACATTACCATGATCACTAGGAAACCATGTCCCAAATGACCAATTAGTTTAGTATTATTGGAAACAAAACTCATACACAAATTCAACTTTACAACTTGAAAAGAAATACAAATCTAATTTATTCCATTAGAAACATCCAAGCATCCTAGATTAATCCTGCAAGTCACTCATAATTTCCTTCTTCATATCATTTGAAAATGAAACATAAAAAAGGGGTGAGCTAAAACTCCCAGTAAGGGTATGAAATACAGCAGAAGATTACATAAATATTAATCATGGTGAATAATTGAAACCACATTCCTTTACCAATAATAAACATGAATACTTTTATTGTAGGAATATGAGATGAGTAAATAATGCCATAATAAAACATAATCATGGGTATTATACTAGTAAAATGACCACTTGTACCATCAATATTATTTTTATAATGAGGGAATGTATAATACCGGACATTCTGAAACATTTTTTCAAGGCCATGGCCAAGACTTCTAAAAATGATTAAGGCCTCGGCCAAAACCATATATCAAATTGGGAAAGGCCTCGACCAATTCCACGTCTAGTTGTCTCATGAGACCTATTGATGAATCGAGGAGCTAAAGAGGGCTCCACCCGTTACTTTCTAAGTCCAATACATTCCCCATATGAAAAGGTTGAAATATAACATAAACATTCCTATTAAAACTAGAATACGAAATGTAAATACTTTAATCATAAACCATTAATGGTATAAAAATAGAACATCCACAGTCAAACATATCACAAAACCTTCAATACAATATGGATATCTTGTATCATAATAAATCAACTTCAAATAAACATAAAATCCATCAATGGATGTTGACATAGATGAAATCAAAACCCTTTTTAGTGAAATTTATCTTTCTATTTTGAAATAATTTAAGAGTCACATAATTATAAAGAAAACATTTATTATGAAAATATTCTTATAAGATTTTAAGGGATGCTTCGATGATGTTATATTTGTAGAAAATAGCCACACCCTCTGTATAAGTTAAAAAAATAAACTTACCTTAATTTTGTCAAAAATGCCATCAAGTAACTTTTATGGAAAACGACTGAAAGATTCCTTTCAAAACATATAAGTTCAAATAATGGTATAAATGAAATTCAATCATTGTCTGGTAAATAGTAATTTTTTTTGAAATACATTTTAAAGAAACATGGATGTGGATGATAAAGTGGTCCCAGTAGATACTTATGTAAAAACAACCTCGAATAATAAAGAGATTGTATATTTAACCCTTACCTTGTACTTTTCCTTGGTCGAGGGTAGGTTAACCTCATGTGTAATGGAGAAATAATTATTATTAAATTATTCAATAACTATATACATTAATATAATATCATATATGATCATCTAATATTCCTTTGTTAATAATAGTTTAGTATTATCGTTGTTTCGGGTGTTAACTGATTCATTTTCCTTTATATGATTTGTTATGAAAGTAATGTATATTATGGAAATTATGTATCTTAATCACATTCAGAATTATATTAAGTATTTAAACATTATTTTTAATCATCAAATGAAAATAATTCTTGAATGGATAAGATGGGGAATGAATCTCATCGTGTTCCTAGAGATGGTAATCTGCACGTATGCACGAGCGACAATATCATTTTTTTGATATTAAAATATTATATAATTGGATGTTATATCATATATAAAGAATAATTAAAATGTTATATTTATTATTTACATCAATTATAAATCATTATTATAACCATCCAAATAATAATGTATTGAATAACAACTACACCACAATGTGGAGACGGTAAGCCGTACGCACGCACGTATGGTGACATGTCATTAAAAGGATGGATAGAATAATGTATATGGATGTACCATATTTATAATAACATAATTGTATATAGAATATACTGGATTTATTATTTTATAATGTAACAACAAAGAAAGAGGAAGTGGAAGAAGAAGGGAACTTGAAAGAGGGGATGAAATATTTACCTCTTCTTCAGGTTCTTCCTTTTAATTTGATCAAAATGGCTTCTTAAGTTGGATTTATGACTATATTAAGGCATCTATGATGAATTTAGAATAGTTGAGAGGGTATTTGGGTAGGGATTGGATTATAAAAATGGCTATGAATGTGTGAATTTTAAAGAATGGGAAGTTCCCTTTTATAAGAGGGGTGAGGGACACCTTAGGAAAATCTAGAAATAATATTTTATAATAAACTAATTTTCGGTTTATAATAGCTCCAAAATGAATTATTTCATGACTAAGGTGGGGATGGGTCAAAAATAACTCAAAATATAGGTTTTATACAGGTTTTGTTCACTCTATTAACTTTTTCTTTTAGAGTTAACTCTTAGTTAATTACTTTGACATTTACCATGTCTCTTTGTGTTTTTATATTATATGGTTAATAAACATACTATAAACTTCCATGATAACAACAAGTGATTAATTAATGAAATATATAATAATATTTAAGACTTTTTTCTGAACCTTAGATTTTTAGGAATAGAATATAAATTAAAAATATAATGTTTTTTAAAAAAACACTTTTATGTCAATTTTGACACTATTTTCAATTTTGTTTTTTTAAAATTTATAACATCATTATTACTTCAAAAAAAAAATATTTAATCAATCCTAACATGTCACATTAACCTATAAAATTCTTTGATGGAGTCATAACATTCAAATTATATTTATTTTAATATCTATAATACAATTTATTTGATTCATTCATTTATAAGAAAAATACTACATCATCATTTTGTCATAAATAAATATATTTATTTTATGTCTAAAAATTATAAATAAAATATCCTGAGGTAGTAAATATTTTTAGATTTATAATGAATATATATAATTGAATCTATCAATTATATAACCTCATATAAGTTTTTTAATAAAAGATATTTTCTTTGGTAATTTTTGTCTTTAATTTAAATTATTTAATATATAATGTCATTATCCGTTCCATGTGGCTCCATGGGGTCCCAAAATCGACCCAAGTATTCCCCTGGTCAGACATGTATCATCCAATTGGGTTAGGACACGTGTTAGGGTAATTTAATATTATTATAATATTATTTTTTAACCTTATTTACTGGATTTACCATTTAACCATGTTAAATAAAATATTTACCAAGGAAATTATTCAAAATGTATAAAAATAGAACTTACCTATTTACACAACTTGGACCTCCTGATTAAAAATATGGAATCCTTTTTTTAAATTCAAAACATAGAAGTGGAAGAAATTAATTTAAAATTAATCCCCATTTTCAAAACAAAAAAGCATGTTTTTATGAAATAATAACTATCAAAAGATTGCCACTTGTTTATGTCCAGTTTAAATGTGAAATTACGTCCAATTACCAAAATTGGTTTAAATGGTAAAAATTTAATATAATTATACTTAATAACCACATAACATTATAGTTTAGAACTATAAATATTTTTTATTAAAAAAGTTATTGTAATTAAAATAAAGTATTTTTTACTATTCATCAAAAAATGAATATTTTCAGAAAAATAAAATAAATTCACCCTAAGATAATTTTGATATTACAAGCCAAAAAATGAATTCCATTTTGAATGATAAAATTGATAAAATTTTAAAAAGAGGGTATTATAATTCATAACGGCTAGTTTTATTGGTCGCCATGTGTTAGAATCTCGATGTTGCGTACAACACAAGATATTGCATTATTAAAATGAAAACGTACCATGGAAGCTTGGGGAGTGACATTATCCCCTCTTTAAAATAATTTCACCCTCAAAATTTTTAAAATATTACTATATAAAATGATTATGGTGGATCTTCATCATAAGTTCCTCAAGTTTCCAAGTAACTTCTTCTATTTTATGGTTTCTCCATAGAACATTTACCAGACGAGTCGTCCGGTTTATCAACAATTGTTCTCTTGTATCATGAATCTTGGTAGGATCTTCTCAATAAGATAGATCGGGTTCCAGTTCTAATTACTGATAGGTGAGTAAATGCGTTGGGTCAGGAATGTATTTTCTCAACAGTGATGTGGAACACATCGTGAACATTGGAGAGACTTGGTGGAATTTCCAAAGGGTAACATATAGCCCAATTAGTTCTAATATTTTGAAAGTTACAATGTACATGGGACTTAATTTTCCCTTATACCGAATCATATAACACCATTCCATGGAGAAAACTTAATGAAAACATGGTCTCCTACCTGAAATTCCAAATCATTCCTTCGGTTATCGGCATAGCTCCTCTGCCTACATTGAGAAGCTTTGAGGTGGGTTTGGATTACCTTCAACTTTTCCATCATTTCCTACACGAGTTTTGGGCCTATGAGTTTTCGTTCATCAACAACATCCCAACAGGTTTGTGTATGACATATCTTTCTGTATAACGCCTCATATGGTGCCGTATGAATACTTGAATGGAAGATATTGTAATATGAAAATTCTACCAGGGGAAAATATTGATCTCACATACCTTGGTAGTCAAGTGATCATGATCTCAACATGTCTTCTAAGGTTTGAATTGTCTGTTCTGATTGTCCATTAGTTTGGGGGTGCTAGGCTGTGCTCAAACAAAGTTTAGTATCCAAGGATTCTTGATGAATTTTCAAAATCTTGATGTAAAACGGGGATCACAGTCAGAAAAAATCAAAAGTGGTGCACCATGAAGTCTTACAACTTCATTAATATTATGTCTTGATAATCGTTCAAGTTGTAAATATTCTCTTATAGAAAAAAATGTGATGAATTGGTAAGACGATCAACAATGACCCATATTGCATCATTCCTTCTAGGATTCTTTAGTAGTCCAATGAAAAAGTCCATTGTAATATTATCCCATTTCCACTCAGGTATGGGAAGAGGTTGCAAGACTCCTCCAGGCTGTTTCCTTCCATCTTTCAATTTTTGAAAAACCATACTTCTCGACAAAAAATCAGAAATCACCCTCTTCATCGTTTCCCACCAAAAATGTTCCTTCAATTCTCTATAAATTTTGGTTCTCCCATGGTGTATAGAGAATTTGGATCTATGAGCATCATCCAACAATTCTCTTTTTAGATCAGGTATATTGGGAACACAAAGTCTCTTCCCAAATTTCAAAATTCCATCTTCATACACAAATACACTCAATCTCCCATCATTCACAGCTTTAATATTCTTTATAAACTCTTTATCATTGGTATTAATCTCCTTATACACTCTAGTAAAGATGGTTTGGAAACCACTTGAAAAATTATTGATATTTCACCTTCCATGGTGATTCCCATATCCATATTTACTATATCTAGGTATATGAGATCCTTTTCAACTCTCATCTTGTTCAAAACTCCACAATCATTTCTGCTCAAAGCATCTGCCACCTTATTTTCCTTCCTCGTGTGGTAGTGTATCGTGCAATCATAATCTTTGAGTAGGTCAAGACATCTCGTTTTCCTCATGTTGAGTTATTTATGTGATAAAATATACTTCAAACACTTATGATCAGTATATATCTCACATTTTCACCATAGAGATAATGTATCAATATCTTCAAAGCAATGATTATAACTGCTAACTAAATATTATTAATAGGATAGTTTTTCTCACGAATTTTCACCTGTCGTATTTCATAAGCAATAAATCTATCATTTTACATAAGGACATAACCATGTCCTTTATTTGATGCATCACTATAAATAACAAACTAATCATTCCATGATGGTAGATTCAAGATAGAAGCATTGAATAATATTCTATACAGTTCTTCAAAACATTCTTCACACTCTTTTTTTCCAAACAAATTTAACCCCTTTACGTGTGAGCTTTGTTAATGGGTTATCCAATTGGGAAAACTTCTCGACGAAACGTCCATAATAACCTACTAAACTAATAAAACTGCATACCTCACTTATACTTGTTGGTGCAGGCCATTCTTGGATTGCCTTGGTCATAGAAGGATCAACAGATATTCCATCCATAGAGATAATATTTTCAAGAAAAGAAATATCTTGAAGCTAGAATTCACACTTTCTAAACTTACCATTTAATTCATGTCTTCTAAGAGTCTTAGAATATTGCGCAATTAATTTTCATGATCTTCATATCTTTTAAAGTATACTAAGATATAATCAATAAATACCACTACAAAGTCGTAAATATATTCTTTGAAAACACTATTCATTAGATCCATGATGATAGATATTGCATTAGTCAATCCAACAGGCAATACTATATACTCATAATGCCCGTACCTATTTTGAAATACTATTTTTGGAATGTATTCCTTCTTCACACATAACTGATGATATCCAGATCAAAGTTCAATATTTGAAAAGTATTGAGCTCAATGATGTTGGTTGAATAAATCATTTATGTAAGGTAGGGGATACATGCTTTTTTTGTTATAACATTGATCTCCCTGTAGTTAATGCACAACCTCATAGATCCATAATTATTCTTAACAAAAAGGACAGGTGTTCCCCATGGAGAAACACTAGGGAGAATAAATCCCTTATTAATAAATTCCTATAGTTTTTTCCCTAGTACAACTAATTCTACTGTTTCCATTCTAAAAGGGGTCTTCGATATGGGTCTTCAACCAAGAATTATATCAATAGAAAACTAAATTTCTCATTCTGGAGGATTTCTAGTTAAATCATCTATAAATACATCAACATAATCTTGCACAGTAGGTATATCCTCTTTTTGAACATACTTTTCCTCACCCACAGTTATTTCATTTTCTTCCTCCCCAATAATTTAATTTAGTTGGCCTACTGGGGGTAGATCTAAATAATAATTAGGTTGTTAGGATTATGCTTTAAGATAAGGTGTTCTTTATCATCATCATCAAAAATAGTAATATCCTTCTTCTTATAATAAATTTTTACATCATGTTCTGAAAGCCAATCCATACCGAAGATTATATCAAATTCAATCATGGGATTGACGATGATATCAACAGATAAAGAAAATTTATCTACCCTAATGGGGACTGATTGAAAAAACATTGTAGCAATGATACTTACCTTATGAGTTTTGACTTACATATACCTTGTTAAATAAAAATGGAAATATCTAATTTTCATAACAAATGAGAAAGATACGAAACAATACGATGATCCAGAATCAAATAAAGAAATGGATAAACTAGAGGAAACCAATAAATTACCTACCACTAAGAATTTCGAGGCTTCAACATCAGCAGTAGTGATAGAAAAATCTTGGTCTTGATCCCTTGGAATTTTTTTAGGTATGTTTCCCTGATGCTTAGGACATTAATTTTAATAATTTCCCATCTCCCTGCAATTTTAGCATTGAACATTGGTAGCGTCTTTTTTTCCCGTACAATCACCAGCAAGATGGCCTTTCTTTCCACATTTGTACCATACTACTTTTCCTTTTAGACAGGCACCTGGGTGATTCCTCCGAAAATTATCATAGGGTGGAAATTCAATTCTTCGCATCTTCCCTGTTTCCTTATTTCCTTTCCCATAGTGTTCAGCAGATCTCTTCTTCTCTTGCTTTACTTTAAAGTAATAAGACATAGAGAATTACTTTTCTGTCTTGATAGCACACGAGGCAATATATTCATATGATGAAAAGGATTGTAATACTAATGCTCAATGGAGAAATTGTTTTTACCCATCAAGGAAACAATCAATCTTACTTCATGGGTTACATATATAATTTGAAGCATGCCTCTCTATCCTTGTAATGTTAGCATCATACTTTGCGACATTCTCATTCTCATTTTTCCTCAAACTCAAAAATTGTCTTTCCATATCCGCTCGATGGTCATGAGGAAAATATTTTTCTAAGAACATTATTTAAACTACGTCCATTCAATATTTGATACTTCATCATCATTATTTGTGTTTTGAGTCAACGACCACCAATGATCAGCATCTCCAGTGAGGTTGTAAGCATCCATGAAAATGTTTTCCCTTTCGCTACTCCCCAAGGCATGTAATATTTTCTATAAGGAATTTATCCATTTTTCAGCCACTAATAGACTTGTACTCTCATTGAATGCAGGTGTTTGTTTCCTAATGAAGTGGTCTAACATTTATCCTCCACGCTGCAGATCAGGGTGCTCTATATGGGTAAGGTTATTATTCATAACCTGAGTGAGTTGTCCCAGTATATATATAATCTAATCTACACTAGTTTTATCACAATCTCTACAATAATTATCTTGAGGAGGAGGGAAATCCTTATATAGAGTTTGTGCATTTATATGGTTTCCATTTCTTCCACTAGGCACCATTTCTAAACAATGGAATAAAATTGATTAGGTGATGAATTGAAATACATAATTCCAAAGTTGTAAAATATCTAACGTAAATTGAACATTTTATGGATATAATCTATAATAATAAAAATATTTTCTTTGAGGAGGTATATACTCATAAATCCTTCATAATGATTTTTAAAGAAAATGAGAATTATCCTAACAATATCCTACATGAGTGTCGTAATCAAGAGTGCAGCAAGGTCCATTGTCATGCATCAGTTCTCGTTCGACTCTAGCACAAAGCGGTGTTTTCGGGTTTTACCCCTATGTACATCTGTTCCAGAGCCACCTCTACCTACTCATATCTAGATGGGTATGTATTGCTGGGAAAACTCACAAAATCTCTACAATACCAAAATTCTAGGATGTTCATCTATACTAATCCTTGAAGTCTATCTTAGGTCCATGTGATTTAATCAGAGTTTATCTAAATGTAGTTTCCATGGTTTGTACTAAACTTCCTCTGATACCAACTATAACACCCCGAACCTGGTTACCCATTGTCGGTGCATTATTACATAACTTTGGCATGATCACAAGGAAATCATGTCTCGAAAGACTGATCATTTTAGTATTATTGTAAACACGATTCATACATAAGTTCAACTTTACAACTTGAAAAGAAATACAACAATAATATATTCCATTAAAAACATCCAAGCCTCCTATATTAATCCAACAAGTCAATCATAATAAACTTCTTCATATCCTGGGAAAATGACACATTAGAAATGGGTGAGCTCAAATGCTCAGTAAGGGTAAGCAATATAGCTTAATATAACATAAATATTAAGCATGGTGAATAATTGAAACAACATGAATTTACGAATAATAAAAATGAATACTTTTATGGTTGGAATATGAGATGAGTAAATAATGACATAATAAAAAATAATCATGGTTATTATAGTAGTCGAATAACCACATGTTCCATCAATATTAGTTTCATAATGAGGGAATGTATAATGCTGGACATTCTGAAAAATTTTGTCAAGGCCTCGGCCAAGACGTCTAAAAATGATTAAGTCCTCGGCCAAAACTGTATATCAATTTTGGAAAGGCCTCAACAAATTAAAGTTCTTGTTTTCTCATGAGACCTACCGATGCATCGAGGATCTATAGCGGGCTCCACCCATCACTTACTAAGTCCAATAAATTTTTAATACGAAAAGGATGAAATATAACATAAACATTCATATTAAAACTAGCATAAGATATGTCAATACATTAACTATAAACCATGAATGATATAAAAATAGAGCATCCACAGTAAAACATATCACAAAACCTTCAATACAACATGGATGTTTTGTATCATAATAAATCAACTTAAAATAAACTTAAAATTCATCAAAGGATGTTGACATAGATGAAATCAAAACCCTTTTTAGAGAAATATATCGTACTATTTTGAAATCATTTAAGAGTCACATAATTAAAAAGAAAACAATTATTCTAAAATTATTATAATAAGATTATAAAGGAAGCTTCAACGATGTTATAATGATGGAAAATAGCCACACCCGCCATATAAGTTAAAAAACAATTTTCCTTGAATTTTGTCGAAAAAGTCATAAAGTACCTTGTTTGGAAAATGGCTGAAAGATTCCCTTCAAAACATATAAGTTCAAATAAGGGTATAAATGAATTTAAATAATTGTCTAGTAAATAGTAAAATTTCTTTGAGATACATTTTTAAGAAACATGGATGTGGATGATAATGTGGTCCCAGTAGATACTTACGTAAAAACAGCCTCAGATAATAAAGAGATCATCGAATTAACCCTTACCTTGTACTTTTATTTGGTCGATGTTAGGTTAAAATCTTTTGTAATGGTGAAATAATTTTTATTAAATTATTCAAGAACTATATACATGAATATGATATCTTATATGATCTTCTAATACTTCATTGTTATTAATATTTTTTTATTATCGTTGTTTCGGGTGTTAACTGATTCATTTTCCTTTATATGAATTGTTACATAAGTAATGTTTGTTATTGATAGGATGTATCTTAATCATATTCAGAATTATATTAAGTCTTTAAGAATTATTTTTAATCATCAAATAAAAATAAATCTTGAATGGATATGATGGGGAATGAATCTCATCGTGTTCGTGGAGACGGTAATCCATACTTACGCACGAGTGACAATATCATTCTTTGATATTAAAATAATATATAATTGGATGTTATATCATATATACATAATAATTATCATGTTATATTTATTATTTACATCAATTATACATCATTATTATACACATACAAATAATAATGTATTGAATAACAACTACACCACGACATGGAGACGGTGGGCCGTACGTACGCACGTATGGTGACATGTCACTCAAAGGATGGATATAATAATTAATATGGTTGTACCATATTTATAATAAAATAAAATTATATAGAAGATACCAGAGTTATTATTTTATAATGGAACAAAAAATAAAGAGGAAGTCGAAGAATAATGGAACTTGAAAGATGTGATGAAATATTTACCTCTTTTTCAGGTTTTTCCTTTTGATTGGATCAAAAAGGATCCTTAGGTTGGATTTATGACTAAAATAAGGCCTATATGATGAAGGGAGGACAATTGAGAGGGTATTTAGGTAGGGATTGGCCGATCTAAATTGCTTTGAATATGTGAATTAGAGAGAATGGGAAGTGCCATTTTATAAGAGGGGTGAGAGGCACCTTAGGAATATCTAGAAATATTATTTTATAATAAAATAATTTTCATTTTATAATGGCTTCAAAATGAATTATTTAAAGTATATGGTGGGGATCAGTCGAAATACACTCTACCAATAGGATTTAGACAGGTTTGGGTCACTATATTAACTTTATCATTTAGATTTAACTCTTAGTTAATTAGTTCACTAGTACAAAAAAACATTTTTTACGTCGTCATTTTTATGTCAGTTATAAATAACTGATGTGAAATGCCATAAATTTTTTTAATAACATCAATTATAATATAACCAATGTTAAAAATGCATTATGTTGATTTATCTCATTGGTTATTTTATAGCTGAGGTGATAAATAAAATATATCACTTTATCACATCAGTTATAAAATAACCGACATGATAAATCAATTATTTTACGACAGTTATATAATAACCGACATGATAAATGAGTTTATCACATCGATTTTAATAAAACCGACGTGAAAGATAAAATTTTGAATCGTTCCAATAATGAGATAATTTTTTTTACAACACGACATTGAAATTTTTAATTGCCGCATAATATTTCGTATACTGCGAATTTATTTTCAAGCGATTTTTTCTGATGTTTCACGTCAGTTATATAATAACCGAACTGAAAAATCAATTCTTATGACTTTTTCACGTAGGATATCTAAGAACCTATGTGAAAAAAAATTAAGACTTTTTCACCTCGGTTATTAAACAACCGACGTGAAAACTCGATAACTATCATGTAGTTAATTTCTTAATCTTCTATCTGCCTGGTCCAAAAGCTCAAACGGAGTTACAGATCAAAAGTTATGTCCATTGAATGTTAATCACCTCTAAATAAATTATTAAGGAATGTAAACTTCCGATTTACATAACTTCTGATCCGTAACTTTATTGGAGCTCCGCGACCAGTCAAAAAAATCTTGGAAAATTATCTACATAATTGTAAATATATTTCACATCGGTTATTTAATAAACGACGTGAAAATGACTAATAAGTTTGTTTATTTAATAAATGATGTTAAAAGTAATTTTTTAACATCGGTTACTAAATATCCAACGTGAAAATTTTTTATAAACATGTAGATAATTTTCCAATTTTCATTTTGAGTGGTCGTAGAGCTCAAACGGAGTTACAGATCAAAAGTCATGGCCATCAGATGTTGACATTCTTTAAGCATTCATTTAGAGGTGGTCAAATTCTGATGGCAATAACATTTGATCCGTAACTCAATTTGATTTCCAGGACCACTGAACTAGAAGATTATGAAATTAACTGCATGTTTGTGATTGATTTTTCAGGTTGGTTATTTAATAACCAACGTAAAAAATCAATTTTCCATGAATTTTTCAAGTTGGTTATTAAATAAACGACGTAAAAAATTCATGGAAAATTGTTTTTATATCCTGAAAACATGTGTATTTTAAAATATTTATATGATGGTTATCATAAAACTGACATGAATGATATGTTTTATATCCCACTAACGTGGAATTTCAATTTTTTACAGTGCGACAATGAAAATTTTGATTGTTGCCTAAAAATATTAATACCCCGTTTTCTTTTACCATATCATTTATATGTTTTCATTATGCACATATGGTTAACATTTATTACAATCATTTCTTTCACCCATCACCATCCAACTGAGTCGTCTCATTTGATCTTCAACATGAATCCATTATTTCTTCTTTTTTGCAATATTATCAAGGTATTTGTTATTATTTTTCCATGCATTATGTTTTTTTTGATTATTTTTCATAATTATTATACCATTTAACAATTATTATTTTATTATAATGAATAATAAAGTTTCGTATCATGGTAAAACTACAATTCATCCTTTGGAATCAAAAATTTATTATAAGATGATGTTCTTCACTCCGTGATCTCATCAAGGCATTCGTTATTATTTTTCCATGATTTATGTTTTTTATGATTAGTTTTCTTAATTTTTAAATGATTTAAGGATTATTATTTTATTATAATGAATAATAATATTTCTTATCAGGGTAAAACTACAAATCCTCTATCCGATTCAAAAAATCCATTTAAGATGAAGTTTTCTTTGGCTCATTCAATGTTTCCTCAGAAACAAATATCAATCTTTTGATAATAATATCTGTTGAACCATAACTCCGTTTTAGCTCTACAACCTATCTAATCGAAGCTCACAAAATTATCTACAATATCGTTATCATTTTTCACGTCGGTTTTTAAATAACCGATGTAAAAAATTCCTTTTAATGGAGTTTTTTAAAAATCAACGTGAAAATATAGTTAAATCATCATTTTTTTAAAACGAAAGGCCTTTCCCAGAGGTTATTTAAAAACCTATGTGAAAAATAGAGTTTCAACGTAATTTTTTTTAAAAAATGGATGGTCTTTCATGTCGGTTTTTAAATAACTAACTTGAAAAATCATAAAAAAATTATTTATATCGTCGGTTAATAAATAACTAACGTTGGAAAATTTATTTTTTACATTGCTCGCAAACAAATCGGTTCAAAACCGACATGAAAAAAAAATAACCGACATAAAAAACTGTTTTTGTACTAGTGGTTTGACATTTACCATGTCTCTTTGTATTTTTATATAATTAGGTTAATAAACTTACTATAAACTTCCAAAAGAACCACAAGTGGTTCATTAATGACATATATATTATTATTTAAGACCATTGGATGATCCTTATATTTTTAGGAATTGAATATCTATTAATAATATAATATTTGTTTTAAAAACTCTATTATGTCAATTTTTACAATATTTTCTATTTTGTTTTTGTTATATTTCTAAAAG
Organism: Viscum album; assembly: GCA_963277665.1. Classification (NCBI taxonomy): domain Eukaryota; kingdom Viridiplantae; phylum Streptophyta; class Magnoliopsida; order Santalales; family Viscaceae; genus Viscum; species Viscum album. The sequence goes on along the minus strand of OY728158.1, from coordinate 1,189,022,962 downwards.
CATTATTACATCAAAAAAATTATTTAATCAATCCTAACAAGTCACATTAACCTAGAAAATTCGTGGATGGCATAAAAACAATCAAATTATATTTATTTTTACATCTATAATACCATTTATTTGATTCTTTCATTAATAAGGAAAATATTGAATCCTCATTGTGTCATAAATAAGTATATTTATTTTATGTCTAAAAATTATAAATAAAACATCATGAGGTAGGAAATATTTTTATCTTTCCAATGACTATTTATATATGAATAGATCAATAAAATAACATCATATAAAAATTATTTTACTAATAAAGATATTTTCTTTTGTTATTTTTGTTCTTACATTAAATTATTTAATATATAAGGTCATTATCACTTCTAAGTGACTTCAAGGGGTCCCAAAATCGTCCCAAGGATTCCCACGGTCGTACATGTATCATCCAATAGGGTTAGGACACGTGTTAGAGTAATTTAATATTATTATAATAATATTTTTTATCCTTATTTTCTGGATTCACCCTTTAACCATGGTAAAAAAAATATTTACCGAAGTAATTATTCAAAATGTCTAAAAAAATAAGAAACCTATTTTAAAAATTTAGACCTACTAATTCTAAATATATAAATCATTTTTATAAATTCAAAACACATAAGTGGCCGAAATTAATTTAAAATTAATCCCTGTTGTCAAAACAAAAAAGCGTGTTTTTAAGAAATAATAACTATCAAAAGATTGACACTTGCTTATGTCCATTATAAAGGTGAAATTACGTCCAATGACCAAAATTTGATTACATTTTAAAAATATAATCTAATTATACTTAAAAACCACACAATATTATAGTTTAGCACAATAAATTATTTTGATTAAAAAAGTTGCTTTTAATTAAAATTTAGTATTTTTTGCTGTTCATGAAAAAATGAATGTTCTCAGAATAATACCAAAAATTCACCCTAAGCTAATTTCAACATTCCAAACCCATAAATGATGTCAATTTTGAATGATAAAATTGATAAAATTTAAAAAAGTGGGTATTACTATTCATAACAGCTAGTTTGATTGGTCACGATGTGTTAGAATCTCGAATTTGCGTACAACGAAAGCTATTGCATTATTCAAAGGTAAACATACCATGGAAGCTTGGCCCTTCGAAAATACACTACCCCTTATGAATAAAAACATTTTCGTGAAGCACCCATGCATCATACATCCCATTCTCATTAAGGAGAACCTCTTTTGGATATTTCTTGCTTTGCACACCCTTATTCCAAGTGGCCCTCTAGGCTCGTATGAAGTTATTTCAAGGTCCCTTGAGTAGTGCCTCATGTTCTGTTTCTTTGCCTCATGATTCTTTACATAGGAACACTAAGGTCAATTGCTTCATCATAGATCCATTATAATGTGATTCTATAACCCATCCATAACAACCTGGAATTTGATTCCCTACCATGGGGATATGTAGGAATCCTATTTGAGATTCAAGACCATAACCCAAGTCCCATACTTGTCTATCCCTTGAGACTTTGTATTTCAGGAAGGTCATGCCTTAAACCGAGGTTCAACTTCTTTCGGATCCCATCCATACATACATTCTCTTGAGCCACTTCCTTGGCGACTCATCGCCCACTGAACTACGTGAACATTGATTTCCACCCACTAGGATACGTAGAATGTATCACTAAGGTTCAATCATAATAACACTATTATAATTACGTCGGTTTCATCCAATTCCTCCCATGCACTTTGATCAACCATCCATCATCCATCATGATTCCATCCCTACCTACCACATCCTGACAGGATCATACCACTTTTATAGGTAGCTAACCATGCAGTATCCCCACACAATCCATAACCATCCATCCAATAGTGTCCATATTGTGATGGGACAAGAACCACACATAATCCCAAACATGACTTCAGGTTATTTTCCATTTTGTACACCTTTATCCCATCATTCACCCTCTCGAATTAGGTGGGTTCTGTTCCATGTATTCTGTACTAGGTTTTTATGGGGAATCCACAAGGTTCAATCCAGTCCATCGGTAAACTGTGTTTTCCCCTTTGTTGATACCCAATCATCCTCAGATCTATCCTCATTGGGTGTCCTAATCCACCAATCTACGTATCCTCCCAGGGACTCCATCATAGAGATGTACCCTTCTGATCCACTCCCATCAATGGTCGAATCAGTTTGATTCATCTCCTCTAAATGGTAAGCTTGTGGAATACCCCATGTTAAACATGGGAAGAAGAGGAAAACCATGGAGACATGCCTCTGGAATTCAATTCCCCGCACTTGACATAGGACACATCTATCTTTCACACCCTCAAGAATCCATATCATAAGGGGAATAAATCCAGGTGTTCCCATGTTTCAACGTCAATACATTCCAGTGAAGTCCAATGTGACTACTCCCCTAACCGAAGGTTGCCTCTATATCTTGATCCAAAGGAATTATTTTGTAGAAGCAATGTAATTAAATGACATCCCAAAATATATTACACTTGGAAGAGTTTCACGAAAAATGTATTAATTTTTATGGGAGACCCATACTAGGGAAAAAATGGGAGGAGGAATCCACGGAATGAGAGACTGTTATCCCAACAACCCATTTCGAACTTGGAGAAAATTTACTTGAATAAGAGAAAAATGTCACTGGCCTTTGGAAAGTGGAAATGTAGCACATCACTCAACATATTACAACACGACGATACACACCCCGAAAAAGAATATGAAACAATAATAATAAACTTTTTCATTATAAATTGCGATAAAATCCACATCAAGGATTATATCATATTCCACCACATGTATTAAATATAAAATTGAAAATTGGGAACCTATATTTAGTTTTATATAGAAAGTGTAATGTATGTTTACTACCTTATGAAATCCCCTATGATTTCAATGTCAATAATTCATTATTTAAGGAACTACGGGTGATTCAATATTTTTATAAGACATGTAATATATAAAAAAAAATATTGATATAGGATAATAAATTTCTTATTTACAAATTATTTATGATCAATATACCTTCTATGAAATCATTTGGGACGTCGACTTCTACTATTATGATTACATAATCCATGCCATGCATCATTGGACTCTTTTATAATAGATTTCACTATTTCATATTTCATTGATCTGAATATTTCCCTATTTCCTTGATATTGAATAAATGAAAATTTGTGACATCATTATTTGGATTACACCCATATGTTAATTTATTTTATCTCCAAACCCATATAAATCTTGTAATCTTATCAAAAAACATCATGGGTGTTTTCTATATAATTTATTTTTTTGGGATTTCCACAATTTATTTCCGTTACATTTTCAAATTTCATTCACTATAGTCCTAAAACCCCATCTTCAGAAAAATAATTAATATCAATGCGATGTACATGAAGAATTTATTCTCATACATGATTAAACATTCTATAATTTATTTATATTCGAATAATATTGGAAATAATTATATATTTGGAAGGATTGGACTTATCCTATCAAATAATCAATTAATACTTTCCAAATTACATACATAGTATATAAAATGACTTTACAGCACTATATTTTTATCCTATTACATAAAAAAACATCATATATAATTTCTATAATATTTAGTAACTACTTTTTTAAGTGATCTCACTACTCACGATGAAAAGTAGTTTAGAAGGAAAATCATCTTAGATGTATAAAATTTCGTATTATATTTCTCCACTTAATTATTGTTGTATTTAATCAATAAATATCATTGAAAAAAACAATCCACTTAAATGATAGCCAATAATGAAAACCTTCTCACTTTCACTACATCCCAAATCAGGGAATACCCTTTCTATGTAAATGATGAACCATTCAAATATAAATATATTTGTGATTCTATAAAATTAAGTAGGTAGCTTCCATATGAAATAGTCTATATTTTTACATCATAATTGTGATCAACAAGATAACCCATATAGAAAGTGTTATTGTCAAAAACCTGAGTCAACATACATTTTATACATATATTCTTCTCTTCTCCAACCTGATTCGGACCAACAATGTCGACCCATTTATATCATCCATTCATGTTACATAATTTTGATGAATATACAACATATATCCCAAATATAAATTCCCGATAATCATTAAGTATTTTTGTCGATGGAGTTTAGATATATAAATAGATATATTTCTTTACATAATATACCCTTCAAGTATCATAACATTTAAATCATTCCAGCAGAATTATTTGAATGGGAAAATTCACAAAGAGTGATCTTAAATGATTAGTTTGTAAAATGATGGGATATGTCCATAATAAGAATGTATAATATCATTAAAAGGGTATGATAACATAATAATGTACTTTTTTTAACATTAATATTCATAACTAGGAAATAAAAAATTATAATCTGAAAAATACTATCATATCCTTAAGCAAGAAAAATAAGTGGGGAAAATGTAATCAACATCATAGAGTCAAAAAATATGTACGAGGAATCATTAACCTAGGAAACATTAATATTTTAAACAATGTTATTCCCAATCATTTCCATACATAATCGAGTAAAACAATCAAGAATTAAAAAAATACTCAAACAAAAAATGTGAAAAAAATATTTCACAACCATGTATACAAATAATCTTGTGTTAATAATGATAAATAAAAAATAATAATTCATCAAATTCTGAAAAAATATATTTATAATAATTTCCAGACATATAATTATCATCTCATGTGATTCCAAGGACACAATAACAAATACCTTGGAATGATATGTTTTAACCAACAATACCATAATCATAATCTCTTCATATGAATTCCCCTTAATCATAAAACATTCATCATTTCATCATTGAATAATTCATCGAAAATTTACTGGTTTAGTTAAAATAAATTCATTATCATAATAAAACATACAAATAAAGGGTATATTGGGTATCAAAGGATCATATCCCCAAATAATGTATAGTAATCATCAAATAATGTTATCTGGGAGGAAGAAATCAAATAATTGATCTCTATAATTTTTCATGTTCAAAATAATACATTAATGCTGAAATAATTTTGTCAAATTAAATATATTATCAAAGTATTATGAAAATAATTTTCATTGAAAATAGCAATATAAAAATAATATAATAGATTTAAATCATTGAGTGGGCACATTAATGAGAAATTCTGTTTCTACATTAATTTTTAAAACAATGATTCTATTCTCATCTTTGTAAAAAGATCCTTTTGGGGACATGTACTAGAATATTATATTGATGTATTTTTTTAAAACATAAAACTAGGATAAAAATTAGTTTAAATAATTATTTATAGATATTAAAAAAATTTACTTAAAAAATTTTAGATAAATGTATGTGGAAGTTAAAGGGTTTATGACCAAAAGTGAGGATATATGGTCATTTCTTTCTTGAATACATTTTTTGAAATATATTGGGATAAAATGAGAAATATGGAACTAAAATTTCAAAATATCATAAAATAGAAGAATTGTTGAAAAATTATTTGGGTTTATTAGACAATTATAATAAAATTTACACATTTGAAATTTAAACGTAATCAATCCAAATTAAAATGGTTTTGAAATATAAATTCATTAACTCGAATCTCATATATATTCATACCCATTAAAACATATTTTATAGAAAATATTTATTTATTATACATATATCACGGACCTAAATAATTTCATTAATTAGTATTTAAAAATCCTTTTTTTATTTCCAATTATCATATTTACTGTGAATCCTCCCATAAAGGGTTGTTCTTGTGAAAACTGGTACATTTTCCATGCAGGTTTTTCTTTGATCGTTATGGTACATATATATTGGTCATGGTTTTATTATATTATGAATATAAATCATTAAAAATTTATAATTTATATCAATTACAAATAGTATGTTAATCATTCATATATGGTGGTGATTAAAAATGATCACTTCATAGAGATGATAGTCTGTATGTATGCACATGTGATGTTTTGAAATCTGGATCATTTGAATAAAAGAACTATAAAAAACAATTAAACATTCCAGAATAATTATTATATAATTAATTATATATATATATTAATTTTATAAATACTTTTTAATATCCATGTATTATATAAATTAAAAACAAATCACATAGCTTAATAGAGGTGGTAGCTCACATAAATGCATGAGGGGCACTGTCGTTTTCTAATTGATGAATATATAAACTGATAGAAAAGATAATATAATTGAAGAATAATAATTAAATTTTAAATATAATATATAAACATAAAATTGATAAATATTAAAAACCATGTATCTTGGTGACGGAAAATTAATCACATCGCAACATGGCAGTGATAGTCCACACGTATGCACAGGTCATACTTTTAATTTACCATTTGATAGAAACGATATGATTTTTTTATGATAAATACTCACAATTAAATTTTTTATTCTGAAGATATAGAATTTATTATTTTATAATGTATAACAAATATTTAGCGGAGTTAGAATAAGAAATTAAATTGAATGTACTATATTCTAATTTATACCTCTTGGTTGAGGATCCCCCATTATCTTAAATAAAAAGCATTGAAATGGTGATATAATGATCCAAAAAAACAAATAGGAAATTATGAGGGATATTAGAATGGTATGAGGTAATTTGTTGGATATTATATAAGGACCATGAAGTGTGGATAAGGTACAATAAGTTTCATCCTTTTACTATAGAGGAGGAGGACACAAATGGAATTATTTAAAATGTCAAAACAATATAATTTCATATTCAATAAAAATGTATCTAAATTTAAATTATTAGAATAATAGAATATATAGGGTATAAATATGTATATAAATTAAGATTTATATAGTTTTATGTGTAAATAATGCACTTATATCTTAGTTTAACCCCAAGTTAACATGTTTAAACAACAAACAAGGTAACACAATTTTACAGTTTTAACTCTTTAATAAGAAAAAATATTTTTACCTTATTGAAGATATATTAATTTTTTTAATTAGAAATTTGGAATATATTATTTAGTATTTTATTTCTAAATGTGGTATAAATTTATTTTAAAACATTCTATCATATTGAAATGAAAAAATCCTATAGTAAAATGTATTTCCATGCAAAAAACTGATTTCACATTTATTACATATAATATAAATATATTAACTAAATGTTAAAAATTTTAATTAAATATGTAATATATATTTTTAAAAAATAAATTCATCACTATATATTAATTCAATTAATTAATATATAATCAAATTGTACACAAAATTATAGTTTTTAGAAAAATATTTTTTAATCCCACAAAAGAACATAAACTAAAATCAAATATATTGATGATTTGGATGTAACTTTTGAGATTATTTATAGTTAAATTAGTCTTATGTAATATTAATATCAATATAAAAATATAAATTGACTTCTAATTTAAAAAAATGATCGTTTATTTTGAAAATTAGTAATTTCCAATATTCAATTAAAAATTAAAATTGCCAAATAATTCCCAAAATGTTGTCATAAATTTGTTTAGAAATAATGATTTTAAAAAAGGATATAATTACTAAAAATTAAATTTTCTTAATGATTTATAAATTAATTATAAAATATATTCACAATATAAAATACTAAAATTTAGAATAAAACATAATTTTGAAGCATATCAAGAACATAAATGATGATTTTGTTCTTATATATTATATATTAATCAACAAATTTGCATTAAATAAAACCATTACACATATACTTCAAAACATGGTCAAAATAATTATTACCTATCAATATAATGATTTTTTTTAAATAGTTCAATTATACCCATGTATTCATATAAATTGCATTTTGAAATAGATCAGGTTTATTTGAAGGGAATATATATATATATATATATATATATATATATATATATATATATATAACCATGCGGTGTAACATTGTACCCACTAAATATAAACCCATCCTAAAAATACCATTAATAGGATATAAAAAATATATGATACTTATGACTCATCGAATCCTTTTTTTCCCGCATAGCATCCTAATATTTAGGGCATTGCAACAAAACATTTACCAACTGAGTGGTCTTATATTGAAAAACATTCTATCTTACTATAACGGAATATCCATGAAGTAATTTGGATCTAGAAAAACAACCATATGATGATGATGATGTGATTTATTTTCATATATTCAATGATATTATGAACATTATCTATGCTATATAGGGTGATTTTACTATTTATTATTGTCATAAGAATGGGGACTCTCTCACTCAATATAAGAAAAAGATTCCACAAGATTATCTCCAAACACCCATGGTAGAATAAAAAGCTTCATTGGTATCCATGGAGCATTCCTCTAGTGATATTTCTACTATAGTTTTATGTAAACATAATAATTGTTTGACTACTCGTCCTATTTCATAGGAAATATAGAATGTTAACACTAGAATAAATTTTTTGCCTCATTATGAAATGAATACAGGCCTATATGATCTCAATTTATCTGTCATCACTAGGAACCCATCTATATTGTTGGATAATGCATTCTATAAACATATTAGTTCATAAATTTAATCTATGTTTGGGGGGTTTTTTAAGATGAAAACCCATTTAAGGACCCAATATTACTGAAACCCAAAAAGGACATTAAAATTGAACATATTGAGATTATTTAGGAAATATTGTATTCTTAGTTTAGTTAAAAGATGTTTCATATCTCTAAGTCTGGACCTATTGTTTAGATCACATAATAGGGTAACAAATTATATATTGATTATGATGATAATCCCTCTGAGATAGGAACCCCACCACATGATCACGTAGAATTAAATGTTGATGAATCTATTATGAATGATAAAAATTATCTTGCAACAAGTTAATGAACAAGAATTAAAATTATCTGTGAGAAAAACAAAGAGGTGTCATTCTACAGAATAAGGTTAAAATAAATATTCTTTTTCTGAATGGTAGGTCATTTTTAACCTAAAAAATATTATTTCCATTCATATTTTATTAATAAAAAATAACTCAAACATATTAGAACTTGATAGACCAAAAAAGTACTTCTTAAAAAAGCTTTTCTCTCTTGACTAGCTGGGTTATTATCTAATTTTATCTAACTATTCCAGTAAAGATACTAAAATACTTTTTTTCCTCACTCACTATATGTTAATGGAAATATATTCTATTGTTTCATAAGATAAAACGTGATATTTTAATTATTATCATAAAGGATTTAAAAAAAATATCTTGGGAATATTTAACCTTTGAGAAAATTAAAAACAAGGGTTCTATGGAAGAACAAATTAGAAAATAGTATATTGTTTATCTTTCATTGGACACTAATGGGTGATTTCAATGTTTTTAATAATTCCGATGAGATAACTAGGCTTGGTAACTCATCCACCTACTCTAGAGAGTTAAAAATATATATTGAATATAGTATTATTTATGAAATGAATCATGTTGGGTAAAAGTACACCTAGTATAGAAGGAGTCATAATTATTTTTTTTTCTAGAAAATTAGATAGACAATTTTTTTAATGATTCATACTACAATATCTTGTCCTCAATCACATGTTATTCCAATTAAAAATTCAACTCTGATCACCATCCCATATGGGAAAATCTTATTCATATTATGGATAAGACTACCATTCACTGCATATTTGACACACTTGGACTATAGAATGTTACTATAGACCTACTATTCATGAAAAATGGATTTACATTAACATCATGTATACTTCTCTTTATTGTGTTTTAAAGAACAAAATCCTCAAGAAAAAGATGAAAACAAGGAATAAATTTTTTTTAGCATTAATAATGATATTATTTCTTACCTTTGCTCCTTAATCATTTATATTCAAGAGAGAGACAATGGAAATTATTTTTTATGGCCTTGTTTATGAAATTAAGCCTGCACATAGTTTTAATTGTTTTCATAATTTCAATGAAAAAAATACAAAGAGATGATTTGAAAATAAAGCATCTTGTGGTTGGTGATAGGAATACTATGTTTTTTTAACTCTCCCAATTATGTAATGAATATAATTATACCATTATCTATTCATTGTGATGAAATAAAATTCATTGATAATTGAGATGACTTCGAAATACAGGTAGTTTCATATTATAAAATTCCATTTAAAGCTCTTAGTTTCCCATAAGAATCCTTGAAATAAATTATTTGAGATATTACCACCCAAGTGGATAATTATAACTTGATATCCATTTTCCATGCTATTTAATTAAAAGAGTAAGTCTTCTGTCTCTACTATAGGAGTTCACCTTGACCGAATGATTTTACAAATTACCTCTATCAAAATTATAGGGATATCATACACATTTCAATATGTAGAATAGTTAATAATGTTGTCAATGGTCGTCCACATACAAAGGTAATAAATTCTAAATTCTATTCCCTCATTCCAAATATTGGGAATCAAATTTAGATACATATTTTTAGGCATGTTGTGATTTTCAATACCATTTATAAAATTAATGGAATTTTATTAGCTAATAGATTTATTATAATTTAAAAAATTATTAAATTTCCAAATCAATTTGGATTTAATAATGGATGGAACATAAAAAAATATCCTATTATTTCATATGAATGTGTTAATCATTCTACTAGACCAACTACTGTTGGGAACGTTTATTGTATATTAGCTATGAAAAAATATGTTGACACTCTTCATTGTAGATTCATATATGATGTATTATTGAGGCATGTATTCAATGATGACATTTTTAATTAGGTTAAAATTCCTCATAGGTCACCCCATATGTTAGTGCAAATAAATGTCTTCCCGGATGGATACTTTCCATGATCGATATGTGTCAGATAAGGTGATCCCCATTAAATTTTATTTTCATTATTTCTGAAGTCTATTTTAGGGGACTTCTCATCAGTCTGATTTAAGAGAATTAAAATCATTTCTATCATAGTAGGTAGAGGACTTACTGACCACACTATTAAATTATATACTGATTTCATAATATTTTTATCCAGTGGAAAAATAGAAACATAAAAAATATAAAAAATTCACTCTTTTACTATGAATGTTTCTTGGGTTAGGAAATAAGTTAGATTTTTTCTATGTTTTGATAAAAGATTAACATTTTCCAAAATGGATAGAATCTACACTATGTTGGGTATCAATTAAGGTAGTATAAATTCTATTTAATTTGGGGTACCTATGATTTGGGGAAATCCACAGGAATCTTATTTCTCTTATAATGTGAGTTAAATCAGTAATCAGACTTCTCCATAAAAAATGACATTTATAAAAAGAGAAATTATTCTTGTTAGAGATAGAGTTATGTAGAAATTATTTTACTATTTAATTGTTTATAATTTCCATAATCCTTCCAAATAATGATTAATAGTTCTATAAAAAATATTTGGAGTGGAATTATTCTTCATAGAAAAATTCCCAATGTTCCCTTGTAACAATGATATAAACCATCAAATGTTAAGGGATGGGAATAAAAACTGTTAGCAATCTCAATCATGCGTGACAATATTTATTGGTATAGAGACTCCTCTTGGGGAAATATGATGTTCTTTCTTTTAATAGAAAAATATTTATTAGTAAAATTGAGGAATGATATATCAATTATGTAGAATCCTCCACTTGGCCTTATATTAAAAATACATTCTCTAAAATCCTAATGGAATCTTGTTGGATTTTTAGTACATACTAATATTTTAATTTTTCGATGTAAAAATATACTAAAAATTCCCTTATCAACAATACTTCTTCACAATACAGGTATTAAAATACTAATTTATTAATTAAAGATCAAATGGAAAATTATATTGATATCCTTACTGAGGAAATAAAAGTAACTATTGTGAATTATAACTTCATTAGTGGAGATGAAATCCATATTTGAGATCATTATATTAATAAAATTACATCATTGGATGACTTATATATAATTAGTATTCTTGATTGTATTAACAAATGGTTTAATAAGACTTTAGAAACATTGTATTCATCCTTCCAAATTTACTCTATCCTAGTGTGTGATTTAATCTAACATTATCACTAATGATTTTATTTAAAATTTTAAATTTAAATGTGTTCAAATTGTTTCTTACATAAATAGAACCTGGAATACCACAATCATAGATTTCTTAGTGCTGGTATGAACTATTCCTTACAGACTACTACAATGGATATGTTCAAGATTTGGATTCCATGTTTTAACACAATCATATATAATCTTTTCCCCTGCCTGCATTCATAGTATTTGATGAAAGTATAGAATCTATTATATGTTCCATTCTTAAAAATTAATCACCTAATCTGGACTAGTAGGAATCACATCATTCTGGAGGGAAGATCATTTTGCCTTCAATTTTCTCTTGATATCATTTTAGAAGCATTTAAAGGGGAAAATTAGATTTAAAATTTATATTGTGTTTATCATGTATATGAACTATCTATTAAAAGATGTGTTGATGTAATAGATAATTACCAACATCCTCAGGGGACCTTGGAATTTTTTTGGATTCCTACATTTCCTATATGGATTAAATATAACATTATTGGTTATCAAGAGGTAAATATTATCCCTCCAGATATGGTTACATCATCATAGAACACGTAAGTAGTGTGAGTGGTTGTCTCATTGGACCTTGTGTCTTTACCACATATTAGGAAGTTAAAATTCTAGGATTACTCAATGCAGTCGAGGCATCACATCAAAAAGTATATCTAACTTATGGTATGAGTGTGACTCTATTGCATTTATTCAAGCAATTAGAAATTGAACAATTCACCTATCTTGGTAAATCACTTCTAGATTGATTTTTTTATTTGATTCTATTTTGGATAGGAATTATATAATAACTCATACCTTTCATGAAGTTACTATTATATTTTTTGACTTGGTGAATAGTGTGGTTGAATATGGCGAGTTAACTAGTCACATCGTTGTTCCTAGAGATATTTTTACTTTTTGAAAAAACGAATGTTGTAAAAATATAAATTTATAAATTTTTAGTTTTTATTTTTTTTAAATAGGATTATTTTTATTTAGTAATTCCCCCATTCATCAAATAATGATGTATTTATTTCCTCATGAGAGATACATGTAACATGTCATTAAATTGATAGAGATTTTGGATATGCACCATGTGATAAGAAATTTTATAGATAAGATCAATAATTTTCTAGGGAGTGATATATATAGGGCTCACAATTCCCTTATCTCCAAATATAATAACTGTATTCAAAATAAGTATTCATAAGGATAACTTTTCACAATATTTGAACTCAATATCTCACGATTAATTATCAACATAACTTTTATACACACTCTAAGGTTCAAAAATGTGTCGATGAATGGATCTAACATTATATATAATTATTATAGATAGATTGTGTCCCTATAAATTCTTTCCTCCAATTTCATCCCAACATGTTGTTTTTTCACTACCCTTTATAGAGTGTTTCATACAGGTCCATCTGAATAGTCATGTGATGATGTAATTATTGAAAAATTCAATGACTGTATGTTAATGAACCCACAAACCGTTGAAATAAATATATTAAGAGATCAACATTCCTTTTATTTTTTAATGGTTATATAAGATTAACCATCATTCTAATTTTGATATGTTGTACGAAAACACAACTCTATATTTAGATAATAATAAATAATTCTATATAACATTATTGTATATAACATATCCCAAAAAGATATAATAGCATATGTCACTCAATGAAACATTTCCAATAGATTAATGTATATCCTCTAATGCTAATGAAGGGTGAAATATTCTCTAATGGAAATGAAACATGAAACCTCCACAATGTTATCAACTATTAACTAAATTGAAATATTAATTTCATATTTAATGGGAGTGTATGATGATCATATCCATGTAATATATTCTTATTTCTACTATGGTATGGGTAATGGTTATAACATCTCCTTATATTTTTATCTATCAACCATAACCTACAGACTTACCTTATATCAAGACACATACTATGAAATATCCCTTTTCATTGATTCTCATAAACAACTATCTTTCAATTCTCTATACATATTCAAACTTCTATGATGAATATATAACGATGAACTATGAGCTTAATCTGATAAATCCTTCATCAAATATTTTATTTATGACACATATAATATGATTTGTTACATTATTATTAAATCATAATCATGTTTTTACTTAGAAACATTTCTCACCTTCTTCTATAGCTCAAATAAAACTTATTCACATTTATAATAATAAAATGGATTCATGGTTGAACATTAATATATCAATGATATTATCTATCCTCATTACCCATGTTAACAAGATATATATTCTTAAAATATTTTAATATATGAACTATCTAAATACTCATTATCAAAAACTAGAATGGTCTTTCTAGATTAGAGCATAAAATATTGATCACCTCTATAGAGTGGTGGTGCATTAATAGGTTGTAATTATTCATAAATTAGAACCATTTTATTTATATCACATCGATATATTTTTCTATGATTATGTAATTCAATATTTTGCGATTAATGTATATATATATCAAATATTTTTCCAAAAAAATCACGAATCAATATTTAAAAAAAAAACGATTATAAAATTCAATTCCAAATAATTAGTTTGGTAAAATTTTCATGCATTTCAAATTGGAGGGAATCATATTCCATCACTGTGTCATTATTCATGAGGATACATCCCAAGACCTTCATTTCTACATCAAAATAGATTACAAACCCTTCTACAATTATGGGTAATATTAGAATATATGTTTTAGACAAATGTTTTACTAATCCATGATTTTTTCTATTATATTAATAAATTTATAGAAATTTTGATCCCTTCCATGTAAATTTTGATACAGGATTACATATCCACAATAAATCACTGATAGAGAATCAAATGTATCCATCAATACCAAGGAAACTATAGATCGTTGTTACCGCAGATAGTTTTTCCATTGATAAAAAACATCTTTCTTTAAATGATCTATTGATATACACTTGCTTGTGATTATTTGAACCATTGATTAATCACTTGGTATCAAAAACACACTCTCAATGAATATGTAAAAGAGATTCACATTCCTCGGGGTCTTCAACACAATATTAAAATGATCATCATGTTATTACTTTCTAAAAAGTTTATAATAATATAATCAATATGAATTAGTTATAATTGATCAATGTAATAATCAAAAAATATTTTTTATAAAATAAATGGTGATATAGGGGGAATTGGTAAGTAAAAATGGAATTAATAAAATTTTATATTGACTATACCTCATATTGAAGGATATTTTTTATATATTCAACTTATATACCATCAATTGATGATATCTATGGTGATGTTCAATATTGGAAATGTATTGATATCCTTAATGTTGATAAAAAAATACTATTCAGGGAAGAGGATACTTGTTCTTCGTAGTTATATATTTGTGATGTAAATAATAAAAAAAAGACACAATGTTATATCCATATTCATGAAAAAATAAACTTGTAAACTAAATGATGATGTACTAGGATAAATTAATCTTATATCTAGATTATCCAACTATTTATTCATTAATTATCGAAACTCAATTAGGTCTATTCTATATAGAGTCATAGAAATCGATATATCACTATTTAGAAGTTTTATTGAAAATAATACTTCATGATGCATGGGAAGTATTCAAAATTCCATATAAAATACATCATCATATTACAAAATGATAGGTATATCAATAATAACAAGTTTCTCCCAAACCATTTGGGACACATATCCTTTATGAATTGGTAATAAATCCATTCGATGGATTTCATTCCCATTGGAAGTTCATGTTCATCCACAGACCAATAGGAGATCATAATCAATTAATAATATCAAATATAACACCCCCTGATAATTGATATGGGTGATAAATAATGAGGTAAAATACATTCCAAAAAATGGAATCAAATTAAAATAGAGAGAAAATAACAACATTTATAGGATTTACTTTCTCCGAATCCTCTATTATAGAGGATCAATAAAAATGAGATTCTTTAAGTGTTAAATTATAGAGTTTTTACTATCAACTCAATATGAAATCATTGAGTTGGTGATATGATTTCATAAGATAGTTTTTTAGATATAAAATTTTTGGTAGTTTCTAAATCATATAAAACACTTACTGTTTTAGAGTGGATAATAAGTGTAACTTTCATCACACTAGTATCATAAAATACATTATTTGTGATTATTAAGGACATCAATTTATCTGTCTTATAATGTCCTAGGTCCAGATGCAACCTCACCATGCACCGATCCTAGTTGGCCACATGACCTCAAATGCAACTCCATAAATGTCAAAGGCTGCCAAATAGCAGTGAGGGCCTAGGTGATGGTCATGGGGAGACTCTGCCCTCATTGGCAGAGTATAACATAGTTGAATCAATGAACAGACAATGAAAGTAGTAATATCGTAATAAAAATAAATAGCAGAGGCTGATAATAAAAATTACTAGATGTAATAGCTTACAAAGGATGATGTTGTATGTTACATGTTCTAGAAAAATAGCCAAAATAGGTTACACTACATTAATTCAAAAATATAAGTACCAATAGTACAGAAAGGAACAAAAGAAACTCAGTAGCATCACAAGCCCTAGATTGTTCCCATGCTCTCCTCCTCTTAAACAACAATTGAGTACCCATATAAGGAAATTTTACCTTATCGACACCACCAGCAATATAATATCTTCGGACCCAAAAGCATGACCCCAAAATAGTGTGAGTCTAAATCCTAGTAGAATACCACCCAAGGTCTATTCCTATCTATCAATAAATATATATAAGGTAGTGGTTAATAGAAAAAGTAGTAAACTAGGAAATATTGAATTGTAAATAGTCTTACTAGTACTAGTAAAAATTTATAATCATTTAATGTTTATTTACCATTCAATGAAATTTAATTATACAAGTCTCTAGATCCGCACTATGTACAATGATCCCTGTATAAAATTAAGCACACAATATGTCTCAGAAGGCCATCTAAATAGAAGTATGTGAAGACTGAATCATGGCATGTAATTTGTCTTCGGTGAACCATCATAAGTCATCCCATTTCAATATTCTGTTATAGGTAAATTTCAACTCATGAAATATAAATAACATCTAATAGAGCTCATTATTGAAATCATACATTAGATTCAATGTTTGCATAAAATTTAAATAAAATTATCCATGAGACCAACCATTCCAAGTATGGATTACTCATGACTTGTCATGACAATACCCACTTTGAGTCCATCCATGGACTTTAACTAAGTTTATGGTTCCCTCATGGTATATGGTGCAATGGTATCATGAGCCTGAAAATTCGATTCAACCTAATGCTATGGATCACCAATTTCTATTTATCCCTTAATCATTTTAGATAATAAGTGACACACGTATATTAAACTATTGCATGTATTTACCATCAATAACTCATATGGGTAATACATCTCATAATAAACACATGTAAATTAAACTATTTCATGGATTAGAGTTTAACAAAATTCATTTGGAACAACCCTAGAACTAATATTAAGGAAAGCCTCATAAATATCCTAGGCCAAAATGCCATAAATAGTCATTAACAAGAAACACACCCATTGGGTGACCATTAATCATGGTAAAGAGCCTTAAAAATTATTTAAAACCTTAGTAAATTACCTAAATAATAGTTGGAAATAGTAATAGATAAAATTCATCCAAGGAGAAATCATACAAATAGGTACATGATACTCCGACACATATATTCAACTTGAAAAATATAAAAATCATGGATAACTTCTACCTCATACTCGTATTACTACCATCGTCGAGTTCCGACCTCTACTTCGAGGCATAATATAGTATATCTATAAAACAACCATAAATGCTCAGGCCTCAATAACAAGGCCAAGAGGTGAAATCATGAAGAAAGGCTCAAAATGAATCTAGAGACTACCGAGGGGAATCCAATGCATCTGACTGTGTTCAAATCATAGATCAGATGATGAAATGGGAGGCCACCCAATTCTCAGATCACATGGGAATCATATTCTTCAAATAGGGGGGAGATCTCTATATTTTTACAAAAATGATGCTAAGGTAAGATTTATAAAAAAAAATAGAACTGTAAATGGCATTTATTGGAAACTACACACCGTGTACGTACTGATTCTAGCAAAACCATTACATGGAATTTAATAAAATTACATAAAGAATTCCCATTTTACATGACATGTTTTGGATATGACATGGTGTATAACTCCAAGTAACATCACATAATGGGCCTTCACCCATGGCTTGACCTGTTTTCATGTATTTCCACTAACAAAAACTAATAAAGAATGCTTTGTATCAAAGGCTGAACCGGGTTCTTACAGTCTTACCACCATAAATAAATTTTTCCATGAATTTCCCATCCAAGGAGGAAAAAGATTAGTTTGATCTCAAATTTGGACATTGAGCTCAAACATCAGCCTCCCGCTCTAAGGTCTCATCATATAAATGATCGTTCCACCATAACACCCATACTCGAGGAACATAATAGACTCGAAGAACCTTCATTCTCAATTCATTAATACATATCAGATTCTTTTCACATGATGCATTAACTTGGGGCTTAACCACCCCAGGCTAAAAAACATGAGATGGGTCTAACTAGTAGCAGCACAACTGAGATATGGTGAAGACATCGTGCATGGATTAATACCAGTGATTTAACTGCAACTGATAAGAAATTGACCTGACTCTCTCCAAAATATTCAACAGAAAGATATATCTTAATGAAAGTATACACTATGTCCTTATCTGTATGTGTTCCAAACTCAGTGATACACACTAGAAAACCAGATGTCCAACCTCTAAATCTAGAGGTCTTATGTGGAAATCAAAGTAAGATTTATGACAACACTGTGTAGTGGACAATCACTTTAGAATCAACTAGGCCAGCTTAGAAGTCTCCGGCACAAAACAAGATCTCCTAAAAGATGCCTCACCTACCTCCAACCAGCACAGGGGAGAACAACCTAGGCTACCCTATAAAGCCTTATATGTTTCCATCAATATCTTAACTGTATAAATATTATTGTTGTAATCTTCAATCAGGAGAATGATATTTTCCCATGATACCCCAAAATCAAGGAGGCATGATTGCATCATGTCCTCTAGAATCGATATCATTTTATCCTACTGACCATCAGTCTGAGGGTGGCATGTTGTGCATCAATGCACATGTTTACTGAGTTTTCTCTGCAAATTATACCATAAAAGAGACATAAAACGGGGATCCCTATCTAAAATGA
This sequence comes from Viscum album, assembly GCA_963277665.1. Lineage (NCBI taxonomy): Eukaryota > Viridiplantae > Streptophyta > Magnoliopsida > Santalales > Viscaceae > Viscum > Viscum album. The sequence continues at coordinate 1,189,003,656 of OY728158.1, read as the reverse complement.
TAGAGTGCAGTACCTCATGTAGTTGTACCACCTCTCAGATATATAACCTCTCAAGACCATCCACACTAAAAGTTATCTTGATCATTAAGAAATGATCATCCTTTGAAATCCTATAAACAATAACCCACACAACATCATTACCTGTAAATGTCATTAATTATACTATCCCAAAATCCATCGTGACAACATCCTATTTATACTATAGGATATGTAACTACTAAAAAATATTATAAGGTCATTCGTGTTCTGCCTTCTCTTAATGATAGGTGGAACTTCTAATGAAAAAACCAGCTACATCCCATTTCATACATGGCTGCCAATACTAATGATATATGTCCTAATAAATCTTGGTGATACCCGTATGAATTGACCATGCAGAGGCAAGAAATGTCCCGCATCATCTCCTCATGCATGTCAGACGAAACCCATACACAACCACACTGCTGCAAGAACTTCATCCTCACCTATGGTCCAACAAAGAGAAAGGTCCATACCTGCCACATTCTCCCATTGAACTAGGCATTCATAATCTGATAGAAGCCACATCTGCAATCTATATATTTGGGTTGAGGTAAAATTTAAATATGAAAGAAAAATATGTCCCTGGATGTCTTGTGTCTCTAAGTGCATCTCAGAGAACAACACCATAAGCTTCCACACACTACTAGCTTACTGCACTATCTATATCTGAGTCCTCTTTCTCAAAGCATCAACCACTACATTTCCCTTAACAGGAATTTAAGCAAGATCGAAGTTGCTGGACTAATGGTTTTACACTCACCTTCTCTACCTTATATTAATATCATGATGTGTAAATAAGAACATAAGGCTTTTTTGGTCCATGTATATGACAAAACACTCACCTAGATTGTAATTTCTCCAAAAACGTAAAGTATGAACAATTATAGAAAACTTGAGACCTTGCATCAAATAATTTATATCATGAGTATTTAACATATGAGATCCATACGCAATTACTCGACCCCCCTACATAAGAACTTCTCCTTGCCCAATACCTGATGCATCACATTACATAGTCCGACTCTTACCTAACTCTAGAAAAATCAGTATTGGAACCGAAGTAAATAACTCCATTGGTTCCTAAAATTTTTCTCATAAGAATATGTGCAAGCATACTTCACACCCTTTTTAGTAAATCCCAATAATAGAACTGCTAGAAATGAGATGTCTTGTATGAGACATCTATAGTAACCAGCTAACCCCAAGAAACTACAAACCTGAAATACATTATTATGATGTTACCAAGAATTGACTACACTCAAATTCTATGAGTCCACTAATAATCTTGTCTCTGAGATAAAATGACCCAAGAAGTGAATATGATCAATCCATAAGTGACACTTTGTTAGATTACCATACAATTGATTCTCTCTTAGTGATGTCAAAATGATCTCAAGATGTTTGGAATGGTAATGTCGATTTTTCTAATACACCACGATATGATCCATGAAAACCATAATGAACAAGACGTGATAAGGATGGAACACTCAGTAAATTAGTCCTAGAAAGACAGCTGGCATGTTCGTGAGATTGGAAAATATGACCAAATACTCATACAGACTATACCTACTCCGAAAGGATATGCGAGGTATGTCTGATGATCAAACATGCACTTGATGATAAGAATATCTCAAATATATCTATGAAAATTCCCAAAATCATCATATCTGATTGAAGAGATCATCCATACATGACATAAGATAAGATTTCTCAACCATCAACTGGTTTGAAAAAATGAATGGCACACCTCGATGAGATGTAATGGGTCAGATGAAACCCTTAGCCTCCAATTCATTTAGCTTCATCTTGATCTATTGTAATTCCATCGTAGACATCCTATAGGGAGAAATGAATACCAGTGAAACTCCTAGAACTAGCTTGATAGAGAACTCTACATATCTCAACAGAGGCAGACCTGAAATGTTATCCCGGAAGACGTCCTTAAAATGATCAACTACTAGAGGGAAATCCATCTAACATATTCCATAGTAATCAGGATATAATCTTGAAATGTTGGGTGTTATCTTGACCAACCCACGATGCTCAGGTCCCACTCAAATCTCTTGGACATCCCATTCACCGTTGTCTAGATTCAATCCACCCTCTAGTGATATATAACTCACAATACAGTGATATTAATTGGAAAAGGGTTGAATGGAGACAAAAAAAATCCCTTCCATGAATGACATCAAATACTGGAATCTCTATGACATAGAGGTACCATAGTAAATTACACCCACCATCCTTAAAGGCGGCACTCCTTGAACTGATATACACCTGTCACTCTAATCCCTAACACAGTGTCTTGTTTCATTACATAATCAGAAGTAAAAACAAAGATCCCAAGGCTCTCCTCAATAGGCATATGCATGAAACTATGGGATTACCGAATATTAAAATTAGCATAAGATAAAATTAAGGTGACTAGAATAGAACCTCTGACAATAAAGGGTCCAAGATCTTTCTCCAACTGATTTTGTTGTACTGCCTATGTCTGACTTGTATTATGGCCCAGTGACACTTTCTGGATACCCTGAGCTGATCCAGCCTATTGTCAATTAGAACTTATGGTCCGACATCCATGTCCACGACCACCGCTTCATCCCAAACGTCCTGATGCACTCCAGTAACCTGAATGGTGAGAAATTGATGACCCTACACTTGAACATAGATTCAGTGCAGATCCTCTCTCACCAACTGCTGGTGGAATCATACTATATAAACACTATATATGGCCTCTAGAAGGGAACATTACATTATCAACCACTACAATAATATAATATATCTTTGAAAAAATCATTAACCAAATAGGGTGTGATACTAAATCCTAGCAGACCACTACCCATGGCCTGTCCCAATCTATCAGTGAATATATTTAATAGATAGTATGTAATAGGGAAATATGCTAACTATATAATACTCAAAGGTAAACAATACAACAAGTACCGATCCTCATTTATATTCATTTCATGTTCATATACCCTTCAATTACGTTTAATTATATAATGATCGAGATCTAGCCTATGCCAGCTGATCCTCATATAAAAGTAAGCATAAAAGATATCTCAAAACACCATCTACACTAGTGTAAGTGAGGACTGAATCCAATATTGTGCTTTGGATTGGAAGACACACCATAAGTCAATCCATTGCAATATTAAATTATTGGTAAATATGAAATCAAGATGTAAAAATAGCTACCAATAGAGACAATACTTGGAATCCTTCATTGGATATGAAGGGCTCAGACCAGTCTTCAAATCATGGATAGAATCCAAAGATAATGTAAACATAATAAATTTATTTTTTTTGTAATAGGATCATTCACCACAACCAATCTATAAAACAAATGAATAGTTGGAATATTCATATAATATTTAGGATATAAGGAGGTTGAATGACATGAGGTACTATGATAAATAGACGAAGGAAGTGATTCAGTAGAAATCCTTGACAATTCCTGGATGAATATTTTCAACCACAACTAAAAGAGTCTTCCAAGATTATGGTTTAATGGTTGATGGATAGAGAGTGCTGGGCAATGAAAGATAATATTTAAGGAGACTAAAATGAATAAAAAATTCTGAAAAACAAAAATGATTAAATTTCAAATGATTTCAAAAAAGGATTGAAATGGAAAATTTTCAATTTAATTTAGTATATTTCCTTGGATTATACTATGTACCCAATTATGAGAAACTATGAATTCAATTCTTCATGAAATATATTCCTAAACCTAAGGAACCTCTTTGATTACCCTGTTCTATGGCTTCTGGTAAATATTTAAAGTATTTTCGCTCCCCCTTTACCTTCCCCTCCATGTCCTCTTCAAAAATTTCTATATATAATTTTACTAAATGAAAAATGAAATGATTTATAAATGTAATAAATTGATGATAAATTCATATCTATAGGTTCAATTATTATAAAACCTCCCAACCATTGGGATTCTCGACATGGATTTGTTTTGAAAACATTCTTGACTAATCAATTATAGACATTTTCCTTAATTTCAATCAGGTTCTCATAGGTTTCAAGTCAAATATGTCTGTTATTAAACTTTTCTAAACTGGAGGAATGAAGTTTCCTTATCACATATTCATTCATCAGTTGGACATGTTATATGATGATATGTTTTTGAAATTTTTTACTGATGGTTTATATCATCTTACTAAACCATATATAACAGTTTATGTATGTATATCCTAAATTAGGACATATAGAATGTTTTTTCCATGATGATAATCATCAATGGTAAGACTAAATGATAAGAAAATTTATAAAATTATACTAAAATTTCATAAATAAAGATATATTTTGGGTTCTACATTACATTCATTCAAATTCAATGGTGACCTTATATAAATTTGTACATAAGAAAGATATTTTCACACAAAACAACATCAAATGGATTTCATGACTCATTTTCATAATATTTCATCATAAATTGATCCATCATGACATATAATCCAACTAGAATCTCATGGTTGGTTTTGTTAGGGATGATTATATTTTAAATAACCAATGACTCAATAATCACAATATTTTAAAGGTGAAAATGACATAATATATCAAATTCAACTTAAAATAGTTCCGTATGAATTGATTATTTTTAGATATTACTGTAAGATAATTAAACCATGGGGATGTGATCCTCCCATGATCAAATACTAAATATTATATATTCAATTATCATCAATTAAAATGTGTGTTGATAACTCACAAAATATGTGAATTTTTGTACTGGACTTAGTACCTAGTTTCACATGAAAACCCAATTCTCACTTATTTTCTTACATGAAATAAGATTTGAATCTTAGGTTATCATTAGAGAAAACACTTACTTAAACCATTTAATAATTACAAATTCATTTACATTATATTTCTATATATTATAATCATTTAATTTCACTTAGATAGATAAAAATAAAGTTTTATTGGTATGAAAATCAATAATCACCCACATTACAACCTTACTATTAGAGGACCTTAGTAAGTGGTCCAGAATGTGGACTATCAATTCATCCCATTTGCACATTGAATTTGGTTACCATTGGAGAGTTAATGAGTTATCATATTTCCCTATATTTACTAATTCATTAGTAAGGAATAAAAACATAATTCATGTGATATAATTTTACAGTCAATGAAATCATAATTGGAATTTTGTATCGTAGTATAATTTAGAGACCCTATAATGATCATATGACCAATTCAAATCATAATTTTTCATTACTTCCTATTCAATGATTAAAGAAACTATATATCTTCCCATGAAATAATAAATATAAGTGGAATCCAAAAAACATCCCTTAAGAATATCCTAACCATTTTTTATTTCTCAAATAATGGCACAAACATAAATAGTCTTTTATGATTCATTAAAAAAAACATTAAAAAATGATGTAAGATAATTTTATTATATATATTATATAGTATTACCATTAATTAAATAAAATAAGATTTTATCCATAATATACAATAATATTGACTATTACTTTACCTTTATCACCATTTTAGATTGAATCTTCATTTTGAGTGGATTTAGAAGAATATTTATGATAAAATGTGTGTCATAATTGAATAAATAATATGAAAATAGATACTCCACCCAATGATAATTTATTATGTATATAATTTTATACAAAATAATAAAAATAAGTTTTTTTATTAGGTTTTACCATGAATCATTAACATTAGAAGTTACAACAATAACAGTAATATATAATCCAATGTTTTTGATTATATGTTAGTTATATGATAGTTGATTTATTGATTAGTGAGTTACATAAAAATATAAATCACTACATGAACATCCTGAATTAGATAAAAAATTCTTCCCATGGATGGTGAATCACAATCCACATAAAATTCTTTTATTGTATGAGGTAATATAATATTTGGAGAAAACATTATCTTGTTATTTAATTCATTCAGAACCTGTAAATACCCATGGATTGACGTAAATGGACATTAAATTACTTTTACAGAATACTTAATACAAAATAATAACAAACACCGAAGGACCGTAATAGTTTAGTGTCTTTGGAATCACAAAACAAAATATTCTAATCGTGGTGAAAGATCATCAACATCTCCCATAAAGATATTCCTTTACTTTTCTTACCTAAAAACATTCTTTATATCCTGGGGAAATGAAATCATAAAAAGGGTGAGTTCAAATGCTCAGTAAGGGAAAACATTGAGAACATAAAACAATCCATAAACAATTGGAAACAAAAACATGAACATAAAATTTAAACATCAAAATCATGAACAAAGACACAAATCATGGAAGTACGTAAGGCATATATCATAATTGAACATCAGTCATGATAAAATAGAATGGTAAAAAAACATGTAATTTTGGAAACCATTAAGAAAATGTTATGATTTCCATAGTATCCAAGGCAATGCTGCCAGGACCATCTTAGTGGACAAAGTCCTTTTCTGAATCGAGTTCACTCCTAATTCCAGTCTTGTATAACTGAACTGAATTAACATACTATTATATCCACGTCTATCTCATGAGATATAAATCTTTACCCAATGAATTGGAGGGAGATATATGTCCCACCCATCTCATAATGAAATCATTCTTACTTGTGCCATAACATAAACATAAATCATTCATCATATCCCAAAGAATAAAATGGGTTTCATAAACATTATCTCAACATAACATAATCCATATAAAACAAATGGATATCATTTTATCATAAGATAAGTGAAAACGTGTAAATCATAGAGAAATTATACTTGAAACATACACATATGAAATAATGTCATCTTAGATGGAAAATGGTTTTGATAAAACACTTGAAATAAATTCTTGAAGAAAATATCCTTTCTTATTCAAAATCAGTTTCATTTCACAAAATTCCATGCAATTTTAAAAGAAGAGTATTTTTTTGAAAATATTCCCGAAATATTGTAGAGTATTCTTCGTGAAAATAAGGTGTTACGAAATCGTAAAAGTCCTTTCTTCCATATAAGTTAAAAAAACATTCTTCTCGTACTTTTTGCTGGGGAAGTCAAAAAGGTACTTCGTAATGTAAACAAAAGAAAGATTCATTACATACCATGTTGTAAAAGTAAAAAATGGGTAAAAATGACTTTAAACATAAATGAAACCATTTTTATAAAATATGGACATGGATGATAAATATATCCCCATTAAATACTTACGTATAAGCAATCTCGGATAAAAATGAGATTTGAAAAATTATCCCTTAACTTATGTCTGATATGCTTCGTACGTATCCGAAACTCCAGTATAATTATTTAAATAATGTCTTTGACTTATTACAGAATCATATTCATTGTTATTATATCATATATGGTTCAATTATGACTTTATAATAACCATTTTTTTGTAAATTCCATGTTAAAACAGCGTTTTGGGTAAAATTGTTTCATTTATCGTATGGGTTACAATTTTTTTTTGATATCATTAATTATACCTTGATTTCCTTAATTCCAAAATGTAAAAAATGATTTATATATAATATATACTCAGTATATAAATATATATGATAGATCGATAAATGGAATGAAATACACCGTTCATGGAGACAGTAGGCCGTATGTTCGCATGAACGTTGTTTTTGTTTCCTTATTTAATTGAATGGAATTAAGTAAATGAAACATATATGTAAATTATGTAATATTTTTCTTGATTATTTATTGCATATATACTTTATAATCATACTTGAATGGTGAATCATGGAAAATTAATCTCACCGCGTTCGTGGAGACGGTAGTCCGTACGTACACACGAGCGATGATATCGTTCCCATAATTATTGAATAGAATTAGAGTGAATGATATAATATCTATGAATCAGTATGATTTTATAATAACCATATATAGTTATTATTTACACCATTATACCCATCCAAGTAAGTCGGTGGTGGAAAAACAGATTACACCACGGCATGGAGACAGTATTCCGTATGTACGCACACGCGATGATTTCATTTTCCATAGGTGGATAGAAGGTGAAATAGGGTTGTTTCATATTTAAAATAACATATAATTATATGAGTGATACTGATGTTATTACTTCATAATGAAACAACTAAATAAGAGGAATTAGACTAAGAAATAAATTTGAAATAATTGGTAACGAATATTACCTCTTCTTCAACACACCTCTTTGAAACCTCCTCTTAGGGCACTAAAATTGCTCTTTTAAAAGGACCAGGACCTCTAGTATGTTTCTAGGGATTCTGAGAAGGGAAATGGGCAGGGGTTGGCCTAGCTTGAAGGTTGTAAATTGTGTTAAGGGGAGAGGGAGGAGGTTCCCTTTTATAAGAGGGGTGAGGGGCACCTTAGAAAAAACATAAAATATTATTTTATAGTATAGTCATATTCGGTTTATAATAGCTACAAATTGATTTATTTAAAATATAAAGTGGGTATGGGTCCAAATACTTTCAACCAATTGATATTAGACAAGTTTAGGTTACTATTTTAACCTTATCATTTATATTTAACTTTTACCGTTTCTTCTTGTTTTCTTAAAATATATGATTAAGAAACTTACTATAACAAGCCAAAATAACCCCAAGTGGTTAATTATTAACATATATATCATTTTCTAAGTCATTTGGCTGAACCATATATTTTTAAGAATAAAATAACAATTAATAATATAATATTTGTTTTAAAAACTATTTTATGTCAATTTTGACACTATTTGGTACTTGATTTTTTTAAAAATCATAACATCATGATTATTTTTAAAAATTTTAATTAATGCAATAACAATATGTCATATTAACCTAGAAATGTAGTGGAATTCATAAAAAGTCTAAAATTACATTTATTTGGGTATTTATAACATCAATTATGTTAATATTTCATTAATAAGGTAATTACTACATCATAATTGTGTCATAAATAAATTAAATTATTTAATGTCTAAAAATTATTTATAAAATAAAATTATGTACGAAATATTTCTATCTTTCTAACGAATATTTATAGGCGAATTTATCTTAGGTATAACTCTATATTTAAAATGTTTTATTTATTAATCTTTGATTTTAACTATTTTAATTTTCTTTAAATAAAATAATAATAAATGATCTAATCTAATCCATGTGGATATAAAGGGTAATATTTTATCCCTAAGGTTGTTTTTGGTCGAATTACATTTATCCAATAGAATTAGGACATGTTTTAGGGTAATAATAATATCATTTTTACCCTTAATTACCCTATGTACTTTTAACCGTGGGAAATAAAAGTAAAAAGTTACTATTCTCCAAAAATTAGTTTTATCTTATTTAACCACATTTTACTTACTGATCTCAACTGTGTCTCCAATATTTTTAAAATTTCACTCACAGAAGTGGTAAAGTTAACTTTTATGTAAATTTGAAAATTCTCCTAGAAGGTTGGTAAAAGACGGTGAAAAGTTCAATAAAATTTTTATATATCTAAGATTATTATAAAATGACTCCAATAAATTACATTGAACTTATATAGGTATTATGTATCAATTTTTGACCTAGAATAAATTTAAATAAAATAAATAATATTTAAATAAAAATTTGGTTTTTAACCCAGGGTTTTCACTATTCATCAAATATTGAATGTTTTCAGAAAAATATCAAAAATTCACCCTTGTCTAATTTCGATATTCTGAATATAAAAACGAAGTCAATTTTGAAAAATAAAATTTCTAAAAGTTGGAATCACAATTCAGAATGGCTAGTTTATATAACATATCGTTGTTTAGTGAAACTCGGTATTCCGTACAACACACGCTATCGGGGAAGGTCGTGATTGCGTGTAAAGCAAGCCAAGTCGGGGATGTGTGTAGTGCAAGCTCCGTTTGGTGTAGCGTACAACAAAAGACATCATTTAAATTAAAAAGAATATTTTTCATAAAATATTGGGGTGTTACAGAACCGCCCCAAACTCGGAGACTATAAATTTCACCCCTTAATGGTTATAATTTATAAGGAAGTGGTGATTATTGAGAAGTCATAGATGAAGTGTGTCTAAAATCACATGAGACTGTGGAGTCTTGTAATATCTAATACTTCCAATGAAACCTTCCATGGAATTTTCCATTCATTATAATTTGAATCCCATAATACTCCATCTTTAGAGATGACATGCTTAAAGAAATAAACATACTTCGGTAGCTTACCATACAACTAGTGAACCTTAATGGATTAAAAGGTGGTTTTAAGATATATATATTTAATATATTTGGTCATATAATGAATTATGTTTTTATTTATGAAAACCATTATAAACAATTATAAGAATGAATAACAAATCATGTTTATTAGAGACATAATTGTACATGTGGTAATAGCCTTCCGGAAAGGATTATCACGAAACTCAATAATGTTAAAATATCAGAAAAATGTATCCTTAGATGTTAAATTTTATTAGATCCTTAAATATTTATGGCTTCATTAATGGTTAATTTTCAATTACCATATTTCCCCCTCAACTGATCAAGTGGATCATAAATTATGGGAAAGGGAAACACTTCTTAATTTTATCATACTTTTGGTTTTGATATACTATAAATAAAATGAATCGATCATCATCTATGTTGAAAAATAAAAAATTCCATTACATGTTGAATAATTTTCTATAGGAAATTGGAAATGAATGTGAAATATTGGGAAAACAGAAAATTATATTGAAATAAATATAGTAATTCATTGAATTCTATAATCTCAAATATTGATGTAGAAATCATTTATTAGAGTATGATAACTCCCTGTATTAATCCATTTATTGTATAATTGTAGACATTTCTAAATGAAACATGATTTGTTGATTCCACAAATACTTTGGGACCTCACAATAGTAATTTTTTTGACTATGAGATATCATCATGGCCCTAAATCTCTTTGGAACATCCTTATGGTTACATTATATAGCTCTGTAGTCCTAATATACTATAAAAATTATGTTTATATGTAAACTAGGATGGTGGTTAAAATAATCATATATATATCATTACATAAATTTTATAAGAGGTGGTTGAAAAGTAGAGAGGATTTTATAGGAACCCTAAAAAATTTCATCTACATTAATCTCTTTAAGAGATAAATCATGTAATTTGGTTAGAGATTAATTATTAAATAGATTATATGTAAATAAGAAGCTAATTATAGTGCTAAAATTAGAGTTTTGGTAGGGAAAAGTGTTACTATATATAATCATAATTCTCTACATGAATAAGAACATCGATCGGCCAATTTTATAGGTCATCCTTAAAGGATTCCCACAATGTTTATTCGTGGATCACTCTTTTCCAATGTTCTTCATGAAAGAACATTACAAATCAATGTTAATGGTTTTCAACTATTCATAAAACAATCTTATCTTATAATAAACATGGATTTTAACAATTATATTTCATTCACTTCCCAATGGATCCAATTCCTAGAAGATTTGATCTATGGTGGTTAATTTCATGAACTAGGGATGATAAGGCTAACTAGTACATATATATACCTCATTTCAAACACACGTATTATACCTCATAAAAAAATATAAATGATCTCATTATATACCTCTTATAAATGTTAATAGAAAAAATACTCATCACAAAATGCCTTTACAATGCCCATATAATATACATGACTAGGAAATTAACTTAATAGTGAACCCCATCAACCATGAATTTCATTTCTAATTGATTACTCCTAATAATTTTCTCTAAATTATTAGACCCATAAGTTGTTTAATTATATGTACTCCCTTGAAAATGATGCTCCATATCTCATGGATTCTCATGGAACGTCCACTTGATTGTGATGCATATCTTGGATTTTCTCAAATTGGATTCAATTGTCTTCAATAAATTTTTTGAACTTCATTCATTCAAATAGAGATTTTGAAATGAAAATGATCCTCCAAGATGGTGTAATTAAAAATAAAATCTTCATAGGAAACATTACATTTGTTCAAGTCAATGATCCATAGACTAATGTCTTCCTACTATGTGTATAAACCAACATTATCCTCATTTATGATCTCATCCCTGGTATACTCAATGACCCACATCCCACAATATTTTCATATAATCCAATGATATCTATATAACATATATCCACTCAAATAATCTATAGTAAAAATTGGGATCACCCTTAAATTAATTCCACAAATTATCCTCACTAGATGATATTACACTTGAGTTTATCGTTCCATCCTCATCAATCCACCAGAACACCTAATCTGGTTCTCCATATATGGGCCTCTAACTATATGAAATCCCTAAGCAATAGATACCGTGATATTTTAATAATAAAACCATAACTACATAAATATATATAGTATATGATGCCATTGGGATATATAAATTACGAGTCTTATCATTTATACTCAAATTTATATATAGATAATTGAAGTGGATATCCATATATAGGCCAACAATGATGTGTAATAATTAACCATACAATCTCTTATCTATTTAGATGTAGACATGATTAAATGGAAATAAAATCTCCAATTTCATTCCATCACCCAGCATTGTTATGCCCATAGTTTATATTCTTCCTTGAAAAATAACTTTAAACTATATTAAGTAACATTTATTCGAAATTGTTTTACAATTTATAGTATAGTTCTTGGAAAAATGAAATTAAAATACAGTTCATTTGGTCATGTTTTTATAAACAGAAATGACACCAAAATGGTCCATATCCAAAGAAACTAAATGTTATTATTTTTCATATTGGAAGACACAAATCGATATGGATTCTAATTCCCCTCATGAGGATACATATGACTCCCTCTCATAGTACCAATACCATCTCTATAGTATATTACTCCACCATATATATAATAAAACTGACAATGTTAAACTATGTGATAACTTGACCTGATGGGGGTTGAGAATAAACTAACCCAAGGACACCTCTAATAGGCTAGGGGTTGGTGATTATCACCAAGTTGTCATATCACACACATGAATGAAATTTTAATATTGTAATTGCACAAACACACACACACATAGCCAATACCATAGAATGCTAAAATATAGAAAATCAATGAATTCATAAATATATAATCTCACACTCATAGTGTGAAATAATGTACTATAAATCATTAATGAGGCCCAATACAAGGACAACCAAAAATGGAGATAATATATGACCTAATTTGAAGGAGGGGACTACTATTGAATGGAAAAATGGTTATACAACTAAGTATGTCTAGCCCAAAATATGTATATTTTTTCCTCATCCTCCCAGGGCACCATTTAAATACCTTTCATTCATATAACACATTAATTGTGTGGGTAGTTCCTATGTATGGATTAATATAAAAATACCATACAGAACACCCCAAAATAATAATGTAAAAATAATGAAGGGTATTAAACAATATATTAGTCATATAAATAACTAATGATATCCTATATATACACATAATGGTCCTAAAGTAACCATATTTTTTACTATCTACCAACCATCAATACATTTGGTGGTTCCATGGTAATTACCATCTAATACATATCACACCTTAAGCCCTTCCATCCCTGGTAACTATAAAATCAGGTGATATTAGTCATTTAGTACATCTATGTTGATGAAACATCTTGAAAATCATAGAGGACTCACTATTTTGGAATATCCATGAAAGAGATCATATAAAAATGAGTTGTTCCATATGATATACACCCTATATCAAATTAATACCCCATCATCATGATCAGATATCAATATAAATATAGTTGTTCAGTGCCCAGAGCTCACATTGAGGACACAAGAACCTATAAGAAGGATCCTCCAGGATAAGGGATTGATTCCCGTGTATTGTTTGTCATTACACTTCAAAAAATCATATTTAAAGATATATAAAGGACATGAAGATAACCCTAAGGCCTCTTAGAGGGATTCATGCTCACATCTTTTGAGGTATCCATTCATGTGGAAAGAGAAATATCTCTAGAGAAAAAGGGATAACACCATGATGCACTTATCATCATGAAGCAATGGAGTGGTATCCAAGTATAATGATAAAAGAAAGCTACAGTGAACCCTCATCATGCTGAACGGAGGTAACACACCCTACCAATAATGGTCCATGGAATCTCAAAAAAGATTAAAAAAAGAATAGATGAGAATAAAGTGAAATCCAAACTATCATAGAAGGAGTAGAATGTTTTTACCTTAGTGTACACAGAATATCTCACTAATCATAGAACAAAATTTGTCTCTCACTCACACAAAATAAACATTTCTACATCAGTTTTAATTTTTTATGGGTACATGACATATAGATATTTATCTGGTACTCAGTGTGTCATTATTCAAATGGCTATGTTCACATGGTAGCGCCTATTTACTTGGATGTGTATGAGTACATATTATTTCCTATATACTATATGATTATAATGTAATTTCAAACACATGATGTTTTTCTCCACATGGTAACCTGGGTGTTTAACAAATTTACATTTTAAATTCTCTACCACATGTTACAAGATGTGTGACTATGAACAGACAACCTAAAACACTACATGGCCTCTAGGGTGTGTACCACCTGTACACGATGAGCTAGTTATATAAGGGTAACATGGTGTTTGATAGTTTTCAGAGGATGTATGATACATATATATTCTTAGAAACCCCAATATAACAAAGAGGGGACTACATGTTCTGTGTTTGTCCAGAGTATATGTAACACCCCGAGATTTTATGAAAAATATTATTTTTAATTTCATTGATGTCTTGCGATGTATGCTACACCAAAAGGAGCTTTCACTACACGCATCCCTGACTTGTATTACATTACACGCTATCACGACCTTCCACGATATCATCTGTTGTACGCAATACCGAGTTTCACTAAACAACGATATGTTATATAAACTAGCCGTTATGAATAGTAATACCCATTTTTTGAAATTCTATAAATCTTATCTTTCGAAATGGACTCCATTTTTGGATTTGGAATATCGAAATTAGCCTAGGGTTATTTTTTGGTATTTTTTCTGAAAACTTTCAATTTTTTATGAATAGTGAAAACACTAGGTTACTATTTAAAAACTGACTTTTTTTAAATAATTATTTACTTTATTTAAATATATTTTTGGTAAAAATTGATATATAATACCTAAATAAGTTCAATGCAATTCATTGGATTCATTTTATAATAATTTTCGATATATAAAAATTTTGTTGAACTTTTTACCGTCTTTTACCTACCTCCTAGGTGCTTTTTGCAAAATTACATAAAACATAATTTTACCACATCTGTGAGTGGAATTTCAAAAATATGAGAGACACGGTTAATATCATGGATTAAAATGTGGTTCAATAAGATAAAAATAATTTTTGGTGAATAGTAACTTTTTACTTTTATTTACCACTGTTAAAAGTAAATCGGGTAATCAAGGGTAAAAATGATATTACTATTACCCTAACACATTTCCTAATTCTATTGGATAAGTTTAATTCGACCAGAAACAACCTTAGGAATAAAATATTACCCTTTAGGTCCAATTGGATTAGATGAGGACATTTATTATTATTTTATTTAAAGAAGAGTTAAAATAGTTAAATTCAAAGTTTAATAACTGAAACATTTTTAATATAGGGTAATACATAATATAAATTCGGCTATAAATATTAACTAGAAAGATAAAACGATTTACTACATAATAGGAGTTTATTTATAATTTTTAGACATTAAATAGTTTAATTTATTTATGACACAATGATGATGCATTAATTACCTTATTAATGAAATATTAACATAATTGATGTTATAAATACCCAAATAAATGTTATTTTAGACTTTTTATGAATTAAACTAATTTTATAGGTTAATAAGACATGTTATTATTTATTTAATTAACTTTTGTTGAACTAATAATGCTGTTATAATTTTCACAAAAATAAAGTACCAAATAGTGTCAAAATTGACAAAAAATAGTTTTAAAAACAAATATTATATTATTAATTGTTATTTTATTCCTAAAAATCTATGGTTCAGCCAAATGACTTATATAAGGATATATATATATTAATAATGAACCACTTGGGGTTCTTTTGTCTTGTTATAGTAATTTTATTAACCATATTGTGTAAGAAAACAAAAAGACACGGTAAAAGTTAAATTATTTAACTTAGAGTTAAATCTAAACGATAAGGATAAAATAGTGACCTAAACTTATCTAAAACCTATTGGTTGAAAGTATTTCGGCCCATCCCCACCTTATATCCAAAATAAATCAATTTGGACCTCTTGAAAACCGAATATTACTTTATTATAAAATAATATTTTATGTTTTCCTAAGGTGCCCCTCTCCTCCCTTATAAAAAGGGCACCCCTTCCATCTTCTCTTCACACCCTTTTGAGCCTTTAATCTCGTCAAAAACCTACCAATTCCTCTTATAAATCTCTCTAGTTATATCATAGAGGTTCTGTTCTTATCAAAAGACCAACTCTAGTGCCCTATGAAGAAGTTTAAAAGAGGTACGTCGAGGAAGAGGTAATCTCTTCTACTGAGTCTTTCAAGTTTCTTTCTTATTCTACTTCTTCTTATTTAGTTGTTTCGTTATAAAGTAATAACATAAGTAATAATTATATACTGATATATTATTAAAATTATTAAACAACCCCATTTCAGATTCTATCCATCCTACAGAAAACGAATTCACCGCACGTGCATACGTATAGAATACCATCTCCATGATGTGGTGTAATCTGTTTTCCCACCACCACCTTACATGGACGGGTATAATGGTGTAAATAATAACTATATATGATTATTATAACATCACAATGATTATAGGATATTATATAATACACTAAAATTCATTTCAATAAATATGGGAATGATATCATTGCTCGTGCGTACGTACGGATTACCGTCTCCACGACGCGATGAGATCCATTTTCCATGTTAACAATTAATGAATGATTATAATTTATATATAATAAGTAATAATGAAATATATGACATAATAATCATACTGGATTTATGTATATATATATATTTATGTCATCTAATTAATTCCATTAAAGTTAATAAGGAAAGGAAAACAGCGTTCATGCGTATGTACGACCTACCGTCTCCATGAACGGTGTATTTCATTTCATTTATCTATCTATTATATATATATATACTGAATATATATAATATATAAATCATGATTTAAATTCTGGAAGTAATTAAATCATGATATAAGTATTATTAATATCAAGAACAACATGTCCAAAGAAGTACGATAAATAAAACGATTTTACCCAAAACACTGCTTTAACATGGAATTTACAAAAGAATGGGTAATATAAAGTCATAAGTAAACCATATATGATATAATATCAATGAATATGATTATGTAATAATTAAATGACATTATTTAAATCATTATAAAGGAGGTTCGTATACGTACGAATCATATCGGACCTAAGGTAAGGGATAACTTTTCCAATCTTGTTTTTATCTGATATTTTTTATTCGTAAGTATTTACTAGGGTTATATGTATTATCGGTGTGCCTATTTTTTAAAAATGGTTTAATGTATTTTTAAAGTCTTTTTTACCCATTTTTGAATTTTAATACATGGTATGTAAGGAATATGTCTTTTGATCACCATACGAGGTACTTTTTGAATTTTCTGACAAAAGTAAGAGAAGAATGTTATTTTTAACTGATACGGCGTGAACGGATTTTTACAGTTTCATAATGCCTCATTTTCATTAAGATCACTATACAAGATTTTATGACTATTTTCAACAAAATAATATTAAAATAGCATGTAATTTTGTGAAAAGAAAATTATTTTCAAGAAGAAAGGATATTTTTCTCAAGAATTCATTTCATGTGTTTTATCAAAGCCATTTTCCATCTAAGATGACATTATTTCATATGTGTATGTTTCAATTATAATGTATCTATGATTTACATGGTTTTACTTCTCTTATGAGGAAATTATTTCCCTTTGTTTTATATGGATTATGTTATGATGGGATGATGTTTATGAAACCCATTTTATTCTTTGGGTTATGATGAATGTTTTAAGTTTATTTTGTGGCACAAGTAAGAATGATTTCATTATGAGATGGGTAGGACCTATATCTCCCTCCAATTAATTGGGTGAAGATTTATATCTCATTAGATACACATGGCTAGAACCGTAAGTTAATCCATTTCAGTGTTATAGGACTGAAATAAGGAGTGAACTCGATTCAGAAAGGGACTTTGTCCACTAAGATGGTCTTGGCAGAAATGCCTTGGCTACCATGGAAATAATATCATGTGCTTAATGTTTTTGCACAATTACATGTTTTATTTCCAAGCTATTTTATCATGATTGATGTTCCATTGTGATCTATGCCTTACGTACTGTCATGTTTTATGTCATTGCTCAAGATTTCGATGTTTAAACATTATGTTCATGTTTTTATGTTCAAATGTATATATTTTTTTATTTTCTCCATGCTTACCCTTACTGAGAATTTGAGTTCACCCTTTTTATATTTTCTTTTCCCCAGGATATAAATAAATTTTTTAGGTAAGAAAACAAAAGGTGAAGATCTTTATGGGAGATGTTGAAAATCTTTCACCACGATTAGAAGATTATATTCCGAATTTCTAGAGACACTAAACTATTATGGTCCTTCAGTGTTTGTTTTTGTTATGTATTAAGTATTCAGAACAATTAATGTTATGTCTTTGTACGCCAAGCTTTGTGTCTCTACAGTTCGTATCAGAGGTTCAGTTTAGTCAACCTTTGGAAACTGGGATGCAAGAACTTTAGTGAGATCTATTGAGATATTTATAAGGTATGTCTAGGGATGTCCCAAAGGTTTGGAATAACTATAGGTTATAGTCCTAGAATTATGTTGAAGATCATGAATAACCTAGGGTGAACCTAGGGTGTCATGGATTAAAGAATGTGTGATAAGTTAGACATACCATAAGTGACTTTTTATGATTATGTGGTTCCTTGTTATTTTAATGGTTTCTTACACCATGGTTTTTGGATTTAGTTAATGGAGGTAACCATAAGGAATTTCATCAACATTTAATCCAATGGACAAATTGTTGACTATGAGCAACGGAATTACATAATTCGTAGAAGGAAAGATTTTGTGATTATGCTGAATTAGTCATCGTGATATATGATTAACAAGGTGAACTTTAGTGGTATTCTGAATTCATAAAATAAGAGGAAGATGGACTTTTATGCATATTCTCATGATGAGGAGCATAGAGAGAGGAAGATTGATATTTCTAAAGAAGGTAAGAATAATTTTGATGAATATATCAAATGGAGGGGAAGATGTTATCTATGTGGAGAGAAGAGTCATAGAGTAACAGACTGTTATGTAGTTCAATGTCTTGTCTGTGGAGAACATGGGCATTACCCAACTCCGTGCCCTGACCTAAGAGGTTACTTCTAAATCAAGGGAGGACTTATTCCAGGAAAATCACCGAAGAGGATGGATTGATGTGTTTATGTATTGGTATTCAAGAATAATGTTGTTTAGGTACTTTTATGGTATATTGGAATATCTATTTATTGGTCCATTGTGGTTTTCAATAATTTTATGGTGCCGGTAAACATGAAAAGTAAATCAAATATTTTGGAAAGATGATGATATGCACGTAATGAAGGGATAAGGAGAATATAATATGTTTGATGGTATTCAAGAGCTCATGATTGATATAAAGACAAAGGTATATCATGGTTTGAGTATATAGAAAATTTGGGATTTCGGTATGTGGAAAGTGTTAAATTTTGACAGCATTCATGTTTTCACTAAGAGTAAATGGGGATTAATTTTTCAAGAGAATACATGATTAAGGTATTCACACATTTTTAATTTGACCAAAAAGATAAATCGTATGATATATGGGGGATAAATGATGGTATTCACATGCCCAACAGATGACATTTCTAGTTATTGTTTTTTATACTATGAGCTTGGACAAAAGTATTTTGGATAAGCCTAAAGATTGGAATGGATTAGTATGGACATAAGTCAGTATTGTTTAAGGCTAGAACTTTTTTCTATAGTATTTTATGATTTTTTATAATAATTTTTTTTTAGAAAAACGACAACCTACAGGATGGGAAAAAACTCGTCGCGTCGGGCAAGGCTGTGGGAATCAAACCCACATCTAAGGTCCGACAAGCCTTTATTTCCTACAAATGGACTACAGGAAATCCCATGTTAGTAGAAACTAGTTTTATTATATTAAGAAGTATGATATATGAAGTATAAGTCCATTTTAAGAACCATATATGATTAATCTCACTATAGATGGACTTAGGTATTTTTGATAACTTTTTCTAACCCTTTTTTGAGGCAGTGGAATGACCCATCATTTTATCACATGATATGCTAACACTTAACGAATGAAAAATTAAACTTCATTTCTTTAATAGATGAAGTAGAAATTTTCCAAGTAACGACCAACGGTGAGATTTTACATAAATCAAGAAAGTATTTCTTCTAATTCCAATATTTTCAAATTTAGGGAAATTATCTTGAAAACTATAAATGTTGTCCTAGTGCCCGTATATCTGATGAATTAGAAAGTACCTTAGATTATCACAAATTTATGGTTTTGTGACTGTTGTCTTTTTCATAGCCATGTATTCTACCACTCTTCATCAGAAGTTCATGGTTAGATTCTTCTTCCATATCCATATTTTCACCTATGTTCTTCTATGTGGAACCCTAGTGATGAGTTAATTTTGCTAATCGTTATGTTTCTTACTTTAATTTTTTAAAATTATGTTTTATTATTCCTTTTTACAATGTGAGTTTCTATGAAAGAAATTTTTAAGTAGTAAACCATTTATAACCCCGATGAATTTCGAGGGCGAAATTCATTTTAAGGGGGGTAGAATGTAACACCCTGAGATTTTATGAAAACTATTCTTTTTAATTTAATAGATTTCTTGTGATGTATGCTACACCAAAAGTATCTTGCACTACATGCTTCCCTAACTTGGCTTTCATTACATGCAATCACGACCTTCCATGATAGTGTGTGTTGTACGCAATACTGAGTTTCACTGAACAACGATATGTTATATAAACTAGACGTTTTGAATAATAATACCCAATTTTTGAAATTTAATAAATTTTTTCTTTCGAAATGGAATCCATTTTTGGATTTCGAATTTTGAAATTAGCCTAGGGTTAATTTTTTGTATTTTTCTGAAAACATTCAATTTTTGATGAATAGTGAAAACACTGGGTTACTATTTAAAAACCGACTTTTTTTTAAATAATTAATTATATTATTTAAATTTAATTTAGGTGAAAATTGATATATAATACCTAAATAAGTTCAATATAATTTATTGGAGTCATTTTATAATAATTTTCGATATATGAAAATTTTATTGAACTTTTCACCGTCTTTTAACCACCTCCTAAGAGCATTTTGCAAACTTACATAAAACATAATTTTACTGCTTCTTTGAGTGGAATTTCTAAAATTTGAGAGACACGGTTAATATCATGGAGGAAAATGTAGTTCTATAATATAAAAATAATTTTTTATGAATAGTAACTTTTTTACTTTTATTTACCACGGTTAAAAGTAAATAGGGTAATCCAGGGTAAAAATGATATTACTATTACCATAACACATGTCCTAATTTTATTGGATAAGTTGAATTAGACAAAAAAAACCTTATTAAAAAAACTATTACCCTTTAGGTCCACTTGGATTGGATTAGGACATTTATTATTATTTTATTTAAAGAAGAGTTAAAATAGTTAAAATCAAAGTTTAATAACTAAAACATTTTTAATATAGGGTTATACATAAGATAAATTCTACTTTAAATATTCATTAGAAAGATAACAATATTTCATACATAATGGTATTTTACTTATAACTTTTAGACATTATATAATTTAATTTATTTGTGACACAATGATGATGCATTAATTACCTTATTAATGAAATATTAACAAAATTGATGTTATAAATACCCAAATAATTGTAATTTTAGACTTTTTATGAATTAAAATAATTTTATAGGTTAATATGACATGTTATGATTGATTTAGTTAACTTTTTTATAACTAATCATGCTATTATGAGTTTTAAAAAAATCATGTACCAAATAGTGTCAAAATTGAAATAAAATAGTTTTTAAAACAAATATTATATTATTAATTGTTATTTTATTCCTAAAAATCTAAGGTTTAGCCAAATGAATTAGATAAGGATATATATATATATATATATATATATATTAATAATTAATCAATTGGGTTTTTTTTTCTTGTTATAGTATGTTTATTAACCATATTGTGTAAGAAAACAAAAAGACACAGTAAAAGTTAAATTATTTAACTTAGAGTTAAATCTAAATGATAAGGATAAAATATAACCTAAACTTGCCTAAAACCTATTGGATGAGAGGAATTTGACCCATCCCTACCTTATCTTCTAAATAAATCAATTTTTAGCTATTAAAAATCGAATATTACTTTATTATAAATTAATATTTTAAGTTTTCCTAAGGTGCCCCTCTCCTCCCTTATAAAAAGGGCACCCCTTCCATCTTCTCTTCACACCCTTTTGAGGCTTCAAGCTCGGACAACCCCGGCCAATTCCTCTTTTCAACCTCACTAGTTATATCATAGAGGTTTTGGTATTCTCAAAAGACCAACTCTAGTGCCCTAAGAAAATGTTTAAAGGAGGTGCGCCGATGAAGAGGTAATCTCTTCTAGCGACTCTTTCAAGTTTCTTTCTCATTCTACTTCTTATTATTTAGTTGTTTAATTATAAAGTATTAACATAAGTATTTCATATATACTGATATGTTATTATAAATATTATGCAACCCCATTTTACCTTCTATCCATCCTACATAAACGAAATCAACGCACATGCGTACGTACGAAATATCGTCTCCACGCCGTGGTGTAATCTGTTTTTCCACCACCACCTTACTTGGATGGGTATAATAGTTTAAAGAATAACTATATATAATTATTATAACATCATACTGATTTTATGATATTATATCATCCAATAATATTATTTTCAATAAATATGGGAACAATATCATCGCTCGTGCGTACGTACGGATTACCGTCTCCACGAAGCGATGGGATTCATTTTCCATGTTAACAATTAAAGAATGATTATAAAGTATATAAAATAAGTAATAATGAAATATATGACATAATAATTATACTATATTTATGTATATATATACATATGTCATCTAATTAATTCCATTCATGTCAATAAGGAAATGAAAACGTGGTTCATTCGTATGTACGACGTACCGTCTCCATGAACTGTGTATTTCATTTCATTTATCTATCTATTATATATATTTATATACTGAATATATATGATATATAAATCATTATTTAAATTATGTAATTAATTAAATCATAATATATCTAATAATAATATCAATAACAACAAGTACAAACAAGTAGGATAAATAAAATGATTTTACCCAAAACATTGCTTTAACATGGAATTTACAAAAGAACGGGTAATATAAAGTAATAAGTGAACCATATATAATATAATAACAATGAACATGATTCTGTAATAATTAAATGACATTATTTAAATCATTATATAGAAGGTTCAGATATGTACAAAACATATCAGACCTAAGGTAAGGGATAACTTTTCCAATCACGTTTTTATCCGAGATTGGTTATTCATAAGTATTTACTATGGTTATATTTATTATCCATGTACCTATTTTCTAAAAATGGTTTCATGTATGTTTAACATCTTTTTTACCCATTTTTTACTTTTACTACATGGTATGTATGTAATATTTCTTTTGATTACCATACAAGGTACTTTTTGACTTTTCTGACAAAAGTACGAGAAGAATGTTATTTTTAACTTATACTACATGAATAGATTTTTACGGTTTCATAACGCCTCATTTTCATAAAGCTTACTCTACAAGATTTTATGACTATTTTCAACAAAATAAATTTCTTTTAAAATTTAATGCTATTTTGTGAAAAGGAAATGATTTTGAAGAAGAAAGTATATTTTTCTCAAGAATTCATTTCAAGTATTTTATCAAAACCATTTTACATCTAAGATGATATTATTTCATATGTGTATTTTTCAAGTATAATGTCTCTATAATTTACATGGTTTTACTTCTATTATGATGAAATTATATCCATTTGTTTTATATAGATTATGTTATGATGGGATGATGGTTATGAAACCCATTTTATTCTTTGGGTTATGATGAATGTTTTAAGTTTATTTTGTGGCACAAGTAAGAATGATTTCATTATGAGATGGGTGGGAACTATATATCTCTCCAATTCATTGGGTAAATATTTATATCTCATGAGATATACATTGATGGAATGATAAGTTAATCCGGTTGAGTGTTATAGGAATGAAATGAGGAGTGAACTCGATTCAGAAGGGGACATTGTCCACTAAGATGGTCTTGGAAGCAATGCCTTGGCTACCATGGAATTCATATCAGGTGCTTAATGTTTTTCCACAATTACAAGTTTTATTTCCAAGGTATTTTATCATGATTAATGTTCCATTATTTTCTATTCCTTACGTACTTCCATGTTTTATGTCATTTCTCAAGATTTAGATGTTTAAACTTTATGTTCATGTTTTTATGTTCAAATGTATATGATTTTTTTATTTTCTCCATGCTTACCCTTACTGAGCATTTGTGCTCACCCTTTTTATTTTTTCTTTTCCCCCAGATATGAAGAAAGGTTTTAGTTAAGAAAACAAGAGGTGAAGATATTTATGGGAGATGTTGAAGATCTTTCACCACGATTAGAAGATTATATTCCGAGTTTCCAAAGACACTAAACTATTATGATCCTTTATTGTTTGTTTTTGTTATGTATTAAGTATTCTGAAAAAGTAATTTAATGTCTATGTACATCAAGCATTGGGTCTCTGTAGTATATTCTCTCAAATTGGGTTTTTTTTCACAAAACTCATGAAACTTATCAAATTTGATCACCCGTGATACTGATGTCACTGATTATACCCTGAATCACCACATATTTCATGGATATGTGGTTCAACAAACCTCTTCTCCATTCATATCCAGTGCTTGGAAATGAACCCTCTATCACACCTCATCAATTGTATAAGATAAAACAGTTCCATAAACCGTTAATCCATCCATGAATCTATTTGTTTCATTACTTTTAAAAACCCATGATATAAATTATGAATACCAATCCAATGATATAAATCTAATAAACTAAAGACCAACTACATTGTGATTGTTCACTTAGAATTCCTCAAATCATATACCAAAAGAGAATTACAACAATTAACACATGTAGAACATGATATAAATTCATACACTATTATGTTAATGGATGAACCTCAAACCATTTTACTTTAGAATTTTCCCCATATCGCATTAAATAGGAACATGGAAGTGTAAACATCAATGAACAAACAAATAATTATTATAAAAAAATCATACAAATAAAATCATCCCTGTAAAATGATCGATCCATGAATGGATTCATTAGTCGACTAATTCACATTAACTATGGTGTTAGAAAATGGGGATAAATCCAAAAAATTTACTACCTTATTTTGGATCATTTACTAATGAAGACTTTTTTCACATCAATTTCATTCCTGAGATCCAAAAGCTCAGTTGGTGCACAATCATTAATCTGAGCTTGGTCGGATGTCGCTTTTCCAACGTACCTCTAATGGAACCTATCCAATTGATCATATCAAATATCAAGGGTTATAAAACGATCCATTGGTATTACGCATAACTATGTTTATATACAAGGTGCTAGGTAGCTGCCTCAAAATAATGAAAAATAATTATTTAATGAGTTTATTATAGTATTTCCACCTGAGAGTGAACATTACCAAAACACCCAACACTAACACTGATTTTATCATTTCATTTGTAAAGTCAACATTTGGAACTCAAAATCAACATCAGATTTCATATGTGACACTTTGTTTATGATTCATTCAAATTTTCCATAATAACTACCTACATGTGATATTAATATATTTAATATTTTTCTTTAAAAATAATGGGCACATCGGGTTTCAGAATCTCACACTATCGTAGATCTTGACCCCATTAATTTTCCTAGAAGTATTCAAATTTAATACTCAACAATAAATGAGACATTTAAAAATTTCACACTATGTTTATATTCATCCAAGAAAATAATACATCTAAAGAAGAAGGAAGCGATACAAAACTATCAACTTGGTCTCACAATCCGTGATTTCTCTTGATGGTATCTGTCACTACCAAAACCACATAGTGATGGAAACAACTAGACCACAAAGTGTTTTTTAATTCTGGTTATGAAAACCACAAGATCCCTAAAAAGGAAAACTCATATCCAACAAACCATCTAACCCAGTTCGAAATTGTGAAATGATTGATGCACATACCTCCTCATTTAGGACATGTAGAGAATAACATGAAACAAAAACTATCATGGTCAGGGGGTTTATAGTTATACCACCATGTTATCCTAAAATAAAATCTTTAAAAATAGGGAGCATAAAAACCCAAATGATATACAAACATTGTAGATAAATCTACACCACATTAGAGATCTAGTGACCAAAATTAATTATCAATAAGGACTTATGAAATTTATAGGAACTAAACATGTCATCCAAGATGAAATACACCCTTACACAAATTACTAGTAAAAACTGGGACCTAAGCTCTATAATTGACTAGATTCGGCCAGTATAATAGTTACATGGAAAGTCCCTAAAACACGACCTTGATGATGAGCTACACTTTTTATGGAGTGGTATTAAAAAAAATACAAAACCTTCACCAATGGTAGAAAATTTCCTCAGATATGTCTCCAAACCAACATGATACCCCAAAACATGATTATAAGATACGAAAAGGTCAATTTTACCAGGCTAGTGGATGAGGGTAAAACACTACACATACCTATAACTGATATTTCAAAGGTTTCCAACATCAATTATATAGTCATGCATTGAATTATGAATCATTTTCTACGATGATCGTCATGTTAATTCCATGAATATGAACTACCTCATTCATTCACATGTATCCTAAACACACCAAAAAAATCTTTTGGTCATCACCCTCAAGAAGGAGAGACAATATGTGTTTTTCATGAAAACATAATACAACTCCAGTAGCTTTATATCTTATACCAAGAGATCCTGGTACACCAACACCTATATAATATGAACTTTAAAAATCAAACAACCTCCTAATCACCTCTCGCACAGTTTGACAGGATTCACTCTCTATACTTGAACACAAATGATCAGCTTCCCACATATTAATAATTTATCAAGAAGATGCCCAGGGGATATCTGGACACACAACCTCTCACAACTGATATCCTTGGGTGGTACAACCCTAGAACTCTCAACAAGTAATGTCATAAAAATTATTGATTTTAGGTAAAATGAACCATCATCAGATGTTTCACGAGCTCCATGTAAGATACATACCACATATAGATTTCATTAAATAAGACTTCATTAACCAATCATTAAAAGGAATAATGATCCAGTCTATAATCCCCATGATTATGTGGAGGCATAAAATGAACCAAAGGGTATCACCATAAACTCGGAACTATTGTAGTGGCTTCATAAATCATTATCTATTATGTCACACTCCAAAACCAAATCAGGTGATAACCTGTCTTTTGGTAAACCTATATGAAAAAATTCTCCCTAACCCACTCAATGGAGGAAAAAAATACACTATAATGGAAAATCCTTATCATGTAACCTAGTATAAGGGACAAAAATTTTCCCAATATTCAATTAATCATCCTCCTCCTTGGTGAAAAAAATTTTAATGACTAAGATATCATATATTCTCTTTTAAATCATCAATTATAAAAACTCATCAAAATCATCTCCCATGTCTCCTAGCTACATAGGGTCATCCCATATGCTATTGGAGATATGAAGATATCTCTAGTGTATGTACATGCATAAAACAAACTACAGATTCATGGGAATTATCTAAACAAATCTTGTAAATGTGTCCCCATATTCGGCCACCAAGAAAGTAAAAAAAGAACACATTATTCACTTTTCTAAATGTAATAGTATCCAAAGATCAAGGAAGAAACTATAATCTATTGTGGATGAGATCATCCTTCTCTAGTTGTAATCAATCCATAACGAATAATTAAAACACAATACCAATAAGCTGAAATCACCACTACCCTCATTTGTGGAAGAAAATATGTGTGTATGTAAGGGAACCAGAATTTATTGAGTAAAAAATCATCAATTATAATAATAGTAATAAATAAATTCCACACATGGCTATATATATATATATCCTCCCAAATCCAACTCACCCTATCAGAAGATGTATGTAATCATTGATCCTCTATGTATGAGCCTCAAACACTGTGGTAAATAATAAAGGATCCAATGGTATGACTATTGATCAAAAAATGGGATATGCTCAGGGATAAGAGGCTCATGAATAAATGTGGAAATTTCTACTGGGGAAGATAAGACACAGGTCATACTTAAAAACATACTGAAATCCTCTATGAGATTATACTTATAACAACTCATTCATTCCCATTCCAGCTAGATTACCATATACAAGGCATGGTTAGTGAAAAATATAAATAAAATAAGAAATAAAAAACCATTCAAAAGAGATACATTAATAAAACTTAACACTCTCGTATTTGGGAACCACTTACTCTCCACTACAATTTTGCATCATGTCCCAGTGTTGTGTCTTGGTCAGGGAATTGTCAATCTTCCTTGCATGTCCAAATTCGTCCAATAAATAACAAACATTTTTATTTCCTGATACCCCATTAATCCCTAAAAAATGATTCAATAATGGAGAAAAAAATCATGGCATGTACCTATGTATAACAATAATGCAACAATACTAGAAGTAATAGAGAGGCTATATCGAAATACTTATAGAAATTATGGGATAAGAACCTCTGTCACCTAAAGCTACCTATGATTCAGACCATAAGATTCTATATCCTATATTGGTCCTCCTAGGTGTGGTTTTGGAAACATAAAACATAAATTATTCAGATATCCTACTATACCCCTACTCTTACAACACAAAAACCACACCATTGACATATTTTCTCTAGATTCTTCCTCCTCCTAGGTAGTTTGTCTATTTACTCTTTGATTGTAGAACCATGTGTAGGACAATCCCATAACAGATATACACTCTAATCACAATCATAAAATTGTATCTACATCATCGAATTGATTCGTCCCTAATATATCTGATGAAACATCCAATTTCAGGACTTGGGTCTCAAACATGTTATCGAGGGGCCCTAATGACCCTCCATGCCATGCAATAGCTGCCTTGGAAGATCATGATACTTTCCCAAAACCTGCACATCATCATCAAGAACCAAAATCCTTGATTAGTTGTGGTATTTTTACTGTGTTCACATGTCGGTGAGGTATGCGATGTCAGGTTTTTTCACCTTCCAAAGAAAATCTTTGATTCTTGAAGGCTTTGATAATTTTTTTAATCATGACACAACAACCCATAATACACATAATTAGTTTTGGTGTTTTTTTAGATGAATTTTAAAAAATATGTATTGATGTGGTTTTCTAGTTATAAATATGTGTTTTTACATCAATTGTTGTTTATTTTTTAAAATGTTTAGCATGTTTCGTGTCCCAAAGGGTCCTTTTTAACCATTTTTATTGTTTGGGGTATGAAAACATTGTCAAAACTTGTTTTTGGGTAATTATTCAAATTTTCCCATGTGTCGGTATATTTAAAGTGTTTTTTTGATTCAAATTTTGACTGAATAAATTTTTATATTTGGTTCGCACCATAATAGGGAATATGGATATATTTTGGTTTTATTATTGTGGTTTCTTATGAAATTAATTTATGAGTTGTTTGGGAAATGGGAATTTTCTTTTCAAGGGCCCTTGTGGTGGAAATGTATCAAAAATTGGGTTTTAAAATGAGATGAATTATATTGGAAATGTTAGCCTTGTTGTGAACATTGAAATATAATTTGAGAATTGAGTAAATAATGAGGAACATGTTGTGAAATGAATGTGTCTTATGGGTGAATTGGAAACATGAATCACCTATGAGAAACTATTTGGTTTAATTGTGTTTTTCTTGTGATATTACTGCACTTGTACTTTATGAAATGCGCATGTCATGTTATAGTTTGTTTTGGAATGGTTTTGGTTTGCATAAAATGTGAGGTGCCTTGTTTGTGTAAAAGAGTGTGATTCTTGGAAATCATAGTTAAATTGATATTCCACATTTTTTGAAAATGGTTTTTGAATTAATGTTGGTAAATGAGTTTTGGGTGTGAAAAGACATAAACACCCATTTTTCACTCCTTACAATAATAATAGTATTTTCCTTTGACATTGTGTTTCATAAATGTTTTATTGGTTTTTGAATTGTATCTGGGTTCCTTTTATTGACTGAATATTATTTTAATGTATTTTGATGTATGATAAAAACACTATTTTGTTGAATATTTTATTGATATTAAATTATATAATTTCCTCACATTGCGCTAAATATATTCATTTAAGAAATATTTGGGATTCGATCATTCATTTTAGAATTTGATGAAAATTCCATTTTTACCATTTTATAATGTACAGTTGTATTTTGAATATAAATATTATAATATTTATTAGATGAACTTAATATTTTGTAACATTGTTCCTAAATTATTGGTATACAACTTTAATTCAGGACACTAGAGATAAAGAGTGCATTTGGATAGAGTAAATGGGCCATTAATTCAATAGTGGGATGGACTCAGCAGAATGGACATTGGTTCTGTATTTGGGACATAAATTCTTCATCTTTCCTTGGATCATGCCCCAATTTTGTGAGGAGAAACATGAATTATTTTTGGGAGAATCATCATTCTGTAAGGACCGATGATTCACGTGTTTTGGTGGACAAATGGGCTGTAAAAGTTGGCATAAAATATTTGCCTGAGATTCCCCACTCACACTTGAAACCACTTTGAACCTAGCCTCCCCACCACTCTATAAATTGGTTTTTTTCTCATATGGTGGAGTTGGGACGTGAATTAGAATATTTAAGGCATAGGATAATTGGTCTCACCTAAATTATCCAACCATTGAAAGAGGGGTAGCTCTTGAAGCAAGGATCCCCTCCTTGAAGACTCATTCTCCTCTTCATTTCGTAATGTTTTCATTTGTGTAACAAACCTAATGGATATTCTTTTATTCATTATTTTTCATATGTTTTATTTAAATTTATTAATCTCTTAATCTTCCTCTTTGGGTTGTAATTCTTGAGTAGAAGCGTTATTGGGTTATACCCATTATAAACCATTGCAAATGCAATTCGCTTATATGATGATTATGCCACCCATGAAAGAGTAGTCTTTTATTAATCGATCTATATCTTACCTTCTAAATTAATTTATTTTTAATAAATTATATAATTTAATTCACATAACATAATAAATTAATTTAGTTTTAAATTTGAATGAAACTAATCATGAAATTGAATAGTTAACTCAAAACACGCGAGGTTGGGAATTGTGTGAACTGTGAGAGCGCAACCTTAACTGGTAATTGAAAACCAGATGGGATTAATTTGTAGAGTTCAAACATAATCCATAAACTCAATTATTCATCATTTCCAGGATAGATATATTCCTTAATTTACCACTACCCATAAGCTATCCTTAGAACATCAACCAATGTAGGGTGTTGCGATTACATGTTATGAAGTTAACCTAGGGTTTAATTCACTTCATCATTGTGGTAAGATTAATTCTCATAGGGTCCAGGGGTTAAAAATTTAAGGGATAAAAATTAAGTGGATTATAATTTAAATGATAATGATAAATAATTGATTGAATGGGTAGAGTTAGATCGATTATTCCTTTTAAATATTTTCTAATTTTTTTTCTTGTTGTGTCATTTTAATCAAAACTCATTTCAAAACTAAAATAAAAAAAAATATACAATATTCTTCCAACAAACCTCATATAGATTTATAAACTATAACCAACCCCATCATTTCATGTAATGTTTTCATTATATTTTATTTTATTTTTATAATACCTCAAAAAATTTGTTTTAATTCAATTCCTCCTTTGAGAGACGACCGTGGTCAGCCACTCTGCTACACCTAAGTACCCCAAAAGCACACTAATCATTTGAGGGAACCCATGACAACGCGCATTCAAATTGGTGCCACTGTAGGGGAGTTAAGTAATTTACTCAACCATTTAAAGGTATTTATTTTATTATTTTATTCACCTCTCACTTTCATCTTTCCCCTTTCTCAAGTTTTCATTTTTTTCATCCTCTTCTTTTCTTTTTGGACCATCAACTCAAACTTCTCATTTCTTTATGGTCCACTTTTCATATTTTCATTTTTTTTATTTATGACACGAACTAATCTCGAGAATCTCTTAGATCTTGACCCTAATATTGAACATAGCCTTTGAGCTCGAATCAGACAGTCTCAGTCTATGAGAAGTTTCAATATTCAACAAGTTGGTTAATTCCACTCTTTTGGAAACATTGAAATTGGAAGCAATTCAAATTCAAACATAAAAGAAGAACCAGTGGATGTAAATAATAAAAATGAGATAAATAGAACCATTCAATAATTGGTTGAAAATGATATTAATTATCAACCAAATTGTATTGCATTCCCAAATCTCGAATAAGACTTTGAACATAAATCTGGGTAAATTCACTTACATCCAATGTTTCATGGAATCTCTGGTGATGATCCTAGTAAATATTTGAAGGAATTTAATGTGGTTTTCTCGACCCTAAAACCTAGAAATGTCTCTAATGATCAACTCAAATTAAGATCATTCCCATTTTCACTTTATGGAGCTATAAAGGATTGGATGTACTATTTACAACATGAAGATTTAACATGTTGGAACAATTTGAAATGTCTTTTCTTGCAGATATTTTTTCTAGCATCGAAGACCACTTCCATTCTAAAGGAGATATTAGGGATCAAGCAAGCACAAGGGGAGTCAATGTATGAGTATTGGGAGAGATTCAAGAAGTTGTGTGCAAGCTGTCCACATCACCAAATCAATGATAAACTCCTCATTTAGTACTACTATGAAGGTATCACACCTATAGAGAGAAGCATGTTGGATACCACAGCAGGAGTGGCATTGGTGGACAAGGCACCATTATATGCATGTGCATTAATCGAAAATATTTCCCAAAACTCCCAAAAATTTAGCGATATAGGTACACCACATGTCAGGGGAGTACATCAGGTAAGTCCTTCTTCTCTTGAAATTCATTTGATTGATACCAATTTGGAAGAATTGACCACTATAGTGAGGCAGAGTGCTTGGATCAAAAGAAATCCCAACCCACTCCTTCATGGCCATGTGGCATTTGCACTGAGACACGCCACCCAACTGATTGTTGCCCATAACTACAAGAGACAGAGGATTGCGGAACAGTTTTCCCAGGGTGACCATATCAGCTGCAACAACAGAAATACCCCCCAAAAAAGTTTGATTCATTTTCTCCAACATACAACCAAGGGTTTAAGGATCAACCAGACATGTGGAATGGATCAGGACAACAACAAAGGCCCCCTTTTCAAAAAAACTTCCAGGAACCTCCACCTTACCATCGTGGTTTCCAACTACCCCAAAGGATATTTGAAGCTCAAACATCAACAAGTCAGTAACAAGGGGATCTATAACACAAGGTAGACTTTTAAAGTAATGAAATTTTGAAACAAATTGTTCTTAATCAACAGAATGAGCCAAAGAGTCAAGTTTCAGTGTTGAGGGAGTTGAAGACACAAATTAGCCAGATTGCCACTTCCCCCCATGAACTGGTAAGTAAGAATTCTAAAAATCTACCATCCCAACCTACTCTAAATCCCAAGGAGAATGTTAGTTCCATCACTTTGAGTAGTGGGAAGTAAACAACTGATGCTTCTCCACCTACCATTCCACATGGATTCACCTCAAATCTGGAGATTCCACATTCCATGCCAACTGATGAGAAATCAAAGGAGAAAGAAAAAGGTAAGAAAAATATTGATAATTTTCCTCCCAAACCCCTTCCATTTCCAAGTAGAGTTTTACAAACCAATAATATGGGTAAATAGGTGATGAAAAAAGAGGTTTTTGACACATTCTATCCATTTCAGATCAACATACCTCTACTTGAATCCATCAAACAAATCCCAAGGTATGCCAAATTCTTAAAAGAAATCTGCACCAATCGAAGGGGGCTCAAGGGAAATGATAGGATCAACCATTGAAGGAATGTATCAGAACTAATTACAAAAAATCTAGTAATGCCAACAAAGTTCAAGGATCCCGGGACATTCACCATCCCATGTACCATTGGGGAGTTGCACTTCTCTGGTTCTCTTTGTGATTTAGGAGCTTGAATAAATTTGATGCCTCACTCTATATTCTCTTCTTTATAGGTTGGTGACTTGAAGCCGACGAGAGTATTAGTGTAGTTGGAAAATAGAGCTACAACATATCTAGTGGGAGTCCTTGACAATGTACTTGTCTGGGAAGAGACATGATCTTTCCAGCAGACTTCTATGTGCTCAAAATGGAGGATGATCAGGTATGTTCTCGTGCTCCCATTATCTTAGGTAGACCCTTCCTAAAAACTGCAAAAACTATCATAAATGTTCATGAGGGTACACTTTCCATGGAGTTTGGAGATGAAGTTGTAATTTTTAATGTTATGGACTACATGAAGTACCCCTATAAGGACCATTCTGCTTTTGTTATCTCCCATTTTGAACCACCAAGTAAAAACTCCATGGATTTTGCTTGTCCTATGCATAGGGAGATTATGAGTATTGGTTATAGTTTTATGTCTAAGAGTACATACAAACATGTTTTTGATAGACCAACCTCTCTTGGATTTTATTTTGATGTGGATTCAAATTCTGATCATAAAAAATATGATTGTGACATGGATGTTGAGTATGCTGATGAATTTGATGCATTATTTTCTAATTTTGATGATTTTTATCCTGATACTGATGTTCATTGTGCAGATATGTCTGTTTCATCAATTTCTCCATCCATACATCACCCCTACATTAGAACTCAATCCATTTCCCCCAAACCCTAAATATGCATACCTGATGAGTAGTGATATGTTACCTATTATCATTTCAAAAAATATCTCTTTTGAACATGAAGAAAAACTTTTGATTCTTTTGAGAGATAACATTAGGTCAATTGGTTGGACGTTGGTAGACATTTCAGGTATTATACCCTCCATTTTCATGGACATGATTCTCTTTGTGGATGGGGACAATCCGATTAGGCATCCACAAAGAAGACTTAATCCAACAATTTTTGATGTTTCTAATAAAGTTGTTGAAAAATTACTTAAGGCGAGTATCATTTACCCTATTTCTAACTCAAAATGGGTTATCCCTATCCAGTTTGTACCAAAGAAAACTGTTTTCACTGTTATAAAAAATGAAAATGATGACTTAGTTCCAGTGAGAGTACAAAACAGTTGGCGAGTGTGTATTGATTATAGGAAACTAAATCAATCCACTCGTAAAAACCATTTCCCACTTCCATTCATTGACCGAATGCTTGAGGGACTTGTAGTTAGAACACATTATTACTTCTTGTATGGTTTATCTGGATATTTTCAGGTTCCCATTGCAGCAGAGGACTAGGAGAAGATGAGATTCACCTGCCCATTCAGTACCTTTCTTTACCGAAGGATGCCATTTGGACTTTGCAATGCCCCAGGTACCTTCTAGAGAGTCATGGTGAGTATTTTCTCAGATTTCATTGAGACATGCATGGAGGTATTTATGGATGATTTTATAGATTATAGATCCTCATTTGATGAATGTACCTCTAGTTTGGGTGATGTGTTGCATTGTTGTATTGAGAAAAATCTGGTCTTGAATTTTGAAAAATGTCATTTCATGGTCGAAAAGGGAATTGTCTTAGGTCATATTGTCTCACAACATGGAATTGAAGTTGATAAATCTAAGGTAGAAATTATTTCATACCTTCCAAATCCTACATGTGTGTGTGATGTTCGATCATTCCTTAGACATGATATATTTTATCGACTCTTCACCAGAGATTTTTGTAAGATCGTTATACCCTTATCTCGATTGATTCAAAAAGATATTGACTTTAATTTCGATGATTCATGCAGGTTATCATTTTATGAGATAAAGAAGTGTCTGACCACTCCATCGATCATACAACCCCCGCGGTGGGACCTTCCATTTGAGCTTATGCGTGATGCGTCCAACTTCACGGTTTGAGGTATCTTCTCTCAGAGGGTGGAGGGACGTTCACATGTGATTTCATATGCATTGAGGATGTTAGATTCTATCCAATTAAACTATGTCTCAATAGAAAAGGAGTTTTTGGCTGTTATATTTTCTTTAGATAAATTTCGTTCATATTTATTCGGATCTAAAGTAGTTTTTTTTTCTGACCACGCAGCTTTGAGGTACCTCCTAAAGAAGCCAGATGCAAAGCCCTGACTAATCTATTGGATGCTCCTTCTTTAAGAGTTTGAAATCGACATAAAGGACAAGAATAGGATATAGAATTTTGTGGTAGACCACATGAGTAGGTTTACTCACACACCAGAGGGTGACAACTTCGACCAGGTACCACTTCAGGACACTTTCCCCAGTGAAAATCTATATACCATATCAGGTATGCATCCTTGGTATGCTGATTTAGTTAATTACATTGTTGCCTCTTAAACCCCAGTAAATTTGAAGAAGCATCAAGTCCAATAATTAAAAATGGATTCTAGGTTTTATGTGTGGGATGATCCTTATATCTGGTGCATGTGTAGTGACCATGTCATTAGGAGGTGTGTTCAAGATGATGAGTTTGAATCTGTTTTTCATTTCTGTCATACACTTGATTGTGGTGGACACTTTGGACCCCAAAAGACAGCTAGGAAAGTTTTGGACTCTAGATTATATTGGCCTAGCTTATTCCATGACGACCATGTGTTTTGTAAGTCATGCTCTAATTTCCAAAAAACTGGAAACATTTCTATGAGACATGTGATGCCCCAACAACCCATACAATTCATTGAGATTTTTGATGTATGGGGCATTGATAAATGGGTCCTTTTTCTAGTTCATTTGGATTTTTTTATATTTTGGTTTCTGTTGATTATTTGAGTAAATGGGTGGATGCTATGACCTTCAGGGCTGACACACAAAACATCAACACCATACCACCATTAAACAAATGGTCAGGCTGAGGTTTCAAATAGGGAATTGAAACAAATTTTGGAGAAAACCATGCATCCAAATTGGAATAATGGGAGCAAGCGCATGGATGATGCATTGTGGGCATATAGTACAACATACAAGAAACTCATTGTTAAGTCCCCATTTCAGATTGTTTTTGGGAATGCATGTCATCTCCCCATGGAAGTTGAGCATCGGGCTTATTGGGCTACAAAGAAATGCAACATGGATTTGGACCAAGCTAGAATCAAAGGAAACTGAAAATTCAAGATCTTGAGGAGAATTGATTGTCTTCATATGAGAACTAAAGGCTCTATAAGGAAAAATCAAAAGTATCCCATGATAGAATGATCCAACAAAATGAGATTCGTGTTGGAGAGAAAGTCCTTCTCTACAGTTCACAACTGAAGCTGATGCCTGGTAAGTTGCGTTCTAGATGGTTAGGTCCTTATATTGTGACTAATGTTTTTCCTTATGGTGCAGTGGATATCACAAAAGAGGACACATGAAGAAGCTTTATAGTCAATGGAAAATTTTGAAGAGATACATTGAGGGACTTCCTACTAATGCAGTGGATTTTGTCACACTGCATGACCCCATCATCACTTGATCACATCAGGATGTTCCTAACCCTTTAACTTTTTTATTCTTTATCCTATTTAAAACTATACATTTCATGTTCATATATCATCTAAGGGGTTAAAATTTAGGACAATTCAATATTTTAAGTGTGGGGGAGGGAACCTTTTAGTTTAGTAATTGCAATTGTTTTCCTGTTAAAAAAACAAAACAAAACAAAACTATGTGTTTTTCAAATTTTGTTTGTTCATTTTTTCAATTTTTTATTTGTTTCATAAACTTTTGAGCTGAAATTATTCTCAAAAACCATTTTGAAATCCATATAAATATTTGAAACAATTTATCCCTTGAAACTAAGCTTAAATGAATACTGAAATGTCTTTGTTTTATGTTAAAATATTTAGTAATTTCAGGAAAAGTACACTGAATTTTGAATCCCATGTCACATCTCACTTTCATTATATTTGAAATCACATTCTTGTGAGGTGTATAAACCATTATTTTAATATTATTTTCATTGACTTCACTTCTTGAGAGAACCAAACCATTCTTGATTTAACCAGAATTTGGTTTATTCCTGTCAAAACTTGAGGGTTTTAGGTACTTATGTTTAAATGATTGAGGTGTTTGTTTGGTATTAAAGCCCCTATTTCAAAGATTTATTTTTTATAATGGCCTACCATGAACATTTAATCCTTTTAGACCATATAATCCACGCACATCCAATTAGGTTAGCCACATTACAAGCCAATTTTTCATATCCAACGAACTATTGAAGTGAAATTGCATAAACTATTTGAGCTTAAGTGTGGGAGAAGTTGTCTTGTGTTGTGCTACCACATTTTGTGATACTTTGTGTGAAAAATTAAATTTTGAAGAGATGTGTTTTCTACTGAAGGAAAACATTATATTGAAAGCTATTCCTTCTGGATCCTTCATGATAAAAGAAGTTGTGCCTTTCTGGAGCTTCTAATAAATGGGGAAAGTTGTGCCTATCTAGAGCTTTTACGAAAATCATGTTCGAGAAGATTGAAATTTTTACTGCTGAAATGTTGAATGGTGTTCACATTCATTTATTATTCATGATGATGAACATGAATCAATGCTATATCGATTGAGGGGGAGACCATATTTATGTGTAAATTAAATTAATGCAATTTTTCTTCAAAAAGAGTAAATCCCTCCTCATTCAGCCTCAAAATTATTCACATCTAAATCTTACCAACTGAAAGCCACATAACAACCCTAAAAAGTAATAATGATAAACATATGTCCTTGACTCAAATCAGGTAGTGATGTATGAATTTATTAAGCCTATGGTTACCCCTGTATGAGTTTGGGTGAGAAAGACATTGCAATGGTTTTTTTGACATTTGTGTGATAAGAGAAAATTCAAGTGAGGTAAGTGTTTTGTGCATGGGAGGATAAATAAAATGGAAATATATTGAATTATATAAATGAATAACTTTAAATAATTATTTTTTATGAGGCATGATATCTTTTGTTTCTTGGTGTGGAATTTTTGAATATCAAGGATATGTGTTTTAAAATTGGTTTGGATTTGATATTGATGTTTACTTGATATGAGATTTTCCCCAGGAGTACAAAATGGTAAGTGTGGGGGAGTTGATAAAACACTATTTTTTGAATATTTTTTGGATAATAAATCATTTAATTTCTTCAAATTGTGCTTTATATATTCATTTATGAAATATTTGGGATTAGATCTTTCATTTGAAAATTTGATGAAAATTCCAGTTTTAAACTTTATAAATGTAATGTAGTATTTTGAGGATAAATATTTTAATATTTATTATATGAACATAATATTTTGTAAAAGTATTTCAAAATTAATTTTCTACTAATTTTATTCAGGACATTAGAGCTAAAGAATGCATTTTGACGGAGTAAATGGGCCATTAAGTCAATGGTGGGCTGGACTCGGTAGAATGGACATGGGTTCTGTATTTGGGCCATAACATCTTCATCTGTAATTGTAGTAGGCCTAAATTTTGAGAGGAGA
Organism: Viscum album; assembly: GCA_963277665.1. Taxonomy (NCBI): domain Eukaryota; kingdom Viridiplantae; phylum Streptophyta; class Magnoliopsida; order Santalales; family Viscaceae; genus Viscum; species Viscum album. The sequence goes on along the minus strand of OY728158.1, from coordinate 1,188,963,777 downwards.
TACATGAATCATTTTCGCGTGGATCATCCTTCTGGAAGGACAGCTGATTGACGCGTTTTGTGGTCAAATGGGTGGTGAAAGTTGGCATAAAATATTTGGCTGAGATTCTCCATTCACACTTGAAACCTCTTTGAACCTAGACAACCCACCACTCTATAAATTGGTGTTTTTCTCATTTGGCGGGGTTGGTAAATGAATTATTAGATTTATGGCAGAGTAGAATAGGTTTCACCCAAATTATCCAACCATTCCAATAGGGGCAGCTCTTGAAGCAATGATCCCATCATCGAAGCCTCATTATCCTATTCATTTTGTAATGTTTTTATTTATGTAATAAGCATTTTTGATCTTTTTTATACCTTATATTTTCTTATTTTTTATTTAAATTTCTTATTCTCTTAATCTTCCTCTTAGGGTTATAATTATTGAGTAGAAGTGCTATTGGGTTATAACCATTATAAACCGTTGCAAATGCAATTCACTTCAATGATGATTACGCCACCCATGGAAGAGTAGTATTTTAGTAATCAATGTATATCTTACATTATAAATTAATTTATTTTGAATAAATTATAAAATATAATTCAAATAATATTGTCAATTAATTTATTAATTAATTTGAATGAAACAAAGAAAGCAATTGAATATTTAACACAAAACATGCGAGTTTGGGAATTGTGTGAACTGTGAGAGCGCAACTTTAACCAGTAATTCAAAACGACATGGGATTAATTTTTAGTTTTCAAACATAATACCTAAACTCAATTAGACATAATTTACATAATGGATATGTGCCTTAATTTACCTCTGACCATAAGATATTCTTAGAACATCAATCAAAGCAGGGTGCTGCGATTAAATGTTCCAAAGATAACCTAGGGATTAATTTACTTCATCTTTGTGGTAAGGTTAATTCTTGTAGGGTTCGGGGGTTAACAAGTTAAGTGATCATAATTAAGTGGATGTTAATTTAAATTATAATTATAAATAATTTATTGAAGAGGTAGATGTAGATCGATTACGTCTTTTAAATATGATCACTTAACTTGTGTCATTTTTAATCGAAACTCATTTCAAAACTAAAAACAAAAAAAAAATATTCTACAAGAAACTTAATTCTAGATTAATAAAATATATCCAACCCCCATCCTTTCAAGTAGTGTTTTCATTCTCTTTTATTTTATTTTTAGAATACCTCTAAAATGTTGTTTTAATTCACTTCCTCCTTTGAGAGACGACCATGGTCAGCCACTCTACTGTACCTAAGTACCCCAAAATCACACTAATCATTTGAGGGTGCCCACGATAGTGCCCTTTCAATGTATAAAGATTTGTGTTTCTTTTAAATTAAGGTGTGTCGGTCCCGAATTGGTGGTTTCAAGTCACTATTTATAAGATGAACCACCTATATATAAATAAATAAGTATATATATATAGCTTCCCTATTTATGTTTATATTCATCCATGTATGTTAATATACATGTATGGGTATAGAAGCTCCTATATATATATATATTGAAATGCATACTTTGGTGAGTGGAGACTCATATATGCATATAAGCATATATGCAAGGATCCCCTTGCACACGTTAATGGCCATGATGGTGTATGAATAGAGGTGAGGTGTTCTTTTCAGAATGTGAATATGCATATGCCCAGTGGGGGAGCAAACCTCTTAGTTAGAAAGTGTCTATCGATGAATGTATGGATTTTTTCTACTATGAGGTTGGATCTCTATAAATTGACATTTAAACCTGAAAATCATTTATTTAATGCATTTTTCCCATGTTTTTATATCAATTATCGATATATAATTGTAATTAAAATTGACCATCTTGAATTGGAGTAATTTACTTCTTTTAATGTATTGTAATTAATGGTTTGATTGTGTTTTTTCACATCATGAAATTGATTAAATGCCTTGCTGGATTTTATAAATGTGTTTTATATTTGAAATGGTGACTTGGAATTCTTAAATAAATGTCGATGTGGATTTTTTAATATGTTGTGGCATTGGTTATTTGGAAATTATTTAGTGTTAAATGGTTGGTTGAGGCCCGTTTCATACTTTTAAAAAATAAGTTTCTTTGAAAACACTATTTTGGAAGAACCATGCACCATGTTGGATATTGATGTGAATGGGTGATCCTTGGACGAGACTTCATTGATGTGCCGATGTTTGGTGGGAATAATGGAATGTCCAATGGAGTGATTCAGGGGTGAAATTTTTGTGTGATTCATGAATATATATTTGATTTCTTGTTTGACATTGTTACCTCACCCCCTTTTTAGTCTGAACATTGGAAGCTATCATATCGACCAAATTTTTAGTGAACAATTGTTGTACTAGTTTAGATTATTCACAACCTAGTGGCATATAGAGGTAGGACATTTTTTTATTATTGTCATGAGATTTGGCCCCTCTTTCAAGCCACGTAGGGTGATTATCAGGCATTTGGGCATTATGAAATCATTGGGTAGGGAATGCCTTCGGTATGAGTCACACGTATAGTATGTTCTAGATTATTCATGAGCTCCTAAGATCTCCCATGTTGATTGGTTCTTAGTATTATTTTGTAGCAGATGCTTGATATGAATATGTAGACCGGGTGCACTTGTTTAGTGTTTCTCCATTGCTTGTGGCATGTTCTTATTGATCTTATTTCCTTTTGTAGTGTAGATTATTTCTAAAGGTGAAAAATGGTTTCATGTGTTTATGGAGAAGGGTATAGAAATTTTTTTACACTTACTTTCTCCCTTTTTAATGTAAAAATCACCTCCTTTAAAATTATAATGCCTCCCCCTTAAAAAGTGAATCTATTTTCTAATGAAAAAAGGGTAATGGACCGTGATTTGATTTAAGAATAAAATTTGTAATAATCCTGTATTATTCACTATATTTAAAACATGAAATTGGTGGATATATTATTTAATGAAAAAGAATATGAGAATATTTTTTTTTGGTAATTCCTACTATGTTTTAATACTCACACCTATACTTTTATCTTTTTTTTATAATTGGGTTCCACACCTTGCCTGGGTTCATTCAACATAGTGTGATGTTTGTTTGAGGTTGGTGGTGAAGTGTATGGTGACATGAAGTTATGTAAAAAATTATTTCTATTACAACTATTAGTTTTCATTTTTATTTATAATAGTTATTAATTTGATTGTAATTCATTTTTGGGGCATATCCTTCCCAATTGTTTAGTTTTGATGCTCGACACTAGTTTCCAACATGTGGGGATTGGGAACTCCCATTGGGCCATGTCATAGGGTGGAATGGGTGACCAGTTTAGGGTCGAACCATGATGATTTGTTACAAAATTTTATCAGAGGAGGCCCTTGTTATTTGGTGTGTTCGATAGATGGATATTATAATTTTTCAAGGATCAAAGAGGATTGTTATGGGTTGGTGCCTAATCACCATTGCTCGTGACGAGACCTGAGTTTCCAGGGGTAGTCAAGGTTTTGAGTCTTGTATTTATTTTCTATTAAGGGATCAAAATAATGGTGATTCGGTGTCACAATGCATCCCAAGGAGGATTTGTGACCCATATAGAGCCCACATGCCCAGTTTGAAATCCTCATACTGTTATTTCAAACATTGGATATGGCCCACTACCATGTCTGTAGGCTAGGCATAAGCACTACATCCAAATTCTATGGTAGTTTGTTTTTTTTGTTTAATTGTGGTTTTTGTTTGGGTATGTATGTTGAAGATTAATGTAAATTTCGAAATAGAAAATTATATTATAAAATGGAGGTGTTTTTTATCAAATGGTTTTAAATTGGTAAAATGGTTGTTTTTGGAAAAGTGAATTTTTGTGTTTGTATATGGTTGGATTAAAAGATTTTTACCCTAGAATTTGAGTTTTTATTTTGTTTGTGTTTATGGTTTTCTGGATTTTGGGCCAGTTTTCTCAGGTCAGGGTGTTTCTTTTCATTGATTTTTTATTGATTCAAGTTTCTAGTGTGTTATTCATGTTGTTTTGAATATTCCACCCATAAATTTCCCAAGAAGGTGTTAATGAGTCAAGCCCAATACTAGTTTATATTGAGTTTTTCTTTCCCTTCAAGGTGTTTGGGGTCCATTAGGGGTAGTGAAGAGGATTGAGGGCAGTAGAGTATGTCTTTAGGTGGTTCGGTACCCCTGAGTATGTTAGAGTTTGTATAGTATTGGAATTAGTGGAGGACCTATCATTGGACTAGTGAAGGTGGATGTCTCATCATAGTTGGAGGTGGGATGATGTTGGGGGTGTTGATGTTTTTATTTATCAAATAGATCATACCTGAAGAGTTAATGGAGAAAAGTGGTAAGAGCTCGTTCGTACTTGACAATTCCAGTGGTTGGTGAAGGCTTGTGTCAGCCACATTAAGGAGTTGGCATATGAAGTGAAAGTGCTTGGAAAATACACTGCCTCTCGGTATTCATGAGGATTATCTATCTAGTGAGAGGGGTGTACTAAAGGAACTATTTTATGAATAATCCCATTGATCGATGTTGGTTTCTAGTTCGTTAGACCAATGTCTGATGTGTAGTCAGTATGGCCTATTTGGTCATTCCCAGATGCCTTATCGCATCCCTTCGAATCCTTGGCATCATTATGGCCATTCGGGACACCAGGGAATAATCTATAAGAAGCACCATTAGAGAAAGGAGTTCAAATTGGGGGATGCTAGTGTCTGATGGTGAGGAATAAAATGCTTCAGATATTAGAGCCCTAGCCTCAGGGTTTATGGTGAATCTCCCACACAATCAGGGTGCCAAAGATATGTGAGACATTTTCTTGGTTATTTATCTTTATTCTTGGAATATAGTCATTCACGATTTTCTTGTTCTTATTTTTCTACTGTTGTATGTTCATCTTTGGTGGTGATAGTGTGCTGAAGATATTATTTGGGTATCATAGTTGCTACATTATTCTGAATGTGGCCTCTAGAATTGTTTGTTTTTCTTAAATGTGTATTTATCCCTTCTGTGGGTTGGACCTTGTTTTATTAGTGAACGTTTTTTGATGTGTGTTTTGGTATTTTTTGGCTTGGGTTTAGAGTTCTATGTTTTAGTGGAGTTGTTTTCTTTCTTGTACAAATGAATTTGGATGTATTGGGAGTTTTAGATCGGTGTGGGGAATTTTTAGTTCCAGCGGTGTTGTAATAGGGAGTTCCTTTTTCTGATGCCCTGATATGTCGGGTGGACATTTAATCATTTTATGATTAAGTCTAAATAGTCATATTCAACTCATGCTCAAGATTTGTTATTTTTGGTTTTGGATTTACCATTATAGACCCTCCTCAACGTAGTGTGTATTGGTTTTAAATTTTCCGTGTTAGTTTATTTATTATTGTGGGGAGAATCCTCCCATGTTCTCCCCGGTTCTATTTCATTATTTTTTCATGATCGACCTGGTGTGACTTGTGGAGTGAATCATCAACTCGAGGATCTTGATTTTTCATTAGGTTATCTTTGGGGATAGACTCAAGCACTGGTTATCTTATTAATTAGTGACATTATGGGGGTGGAAAGTGTATGTGGTGGGGAGAATTGTCATACCTCGACCTTAGACAAACATTTAGAGTGAATATTTTGGCCTACGAACAGTTGGAGTATGGCCTGATAGATCGTGCGATAAAACTATATGTCATTCTCTACATCTAAAACAAATAATAAAACCAATTAAATGAAAAATAATATAAAATGAATATAAGATAAAATGAGAACAAAATATGGTTAAAATAAAATTTAATAAACATAAATATATTCATATTATTATTCTGAATAATAATAATATTATTAAAAATAATAATAGTATTATTAATATTATTATAATTATTATAATTATTATGTTATATTTAATATTAACCTAATAATAATAATAATAATTGTTATTATTATTAAAATTGTTTTTATTATTAAAACTATATTATTACAATAATTTTTATACCATATTGTTTTCGTTCCCCAACCCCATCCAAGATGCAACATGCTTCTCAATTACATAGTACACATCCTGCCCCCTGCTTCCCCCTTCTCTACAAAACCTACATCCCACATCATCAACCTTTCTTCCGGTCGGACATCCCCCCCCAACGGCCTCTGCTTCTCTTTCCTCTCCCTTGCACCACCCCTCCTCCTCACGCCATTGTCCCTTGCACGACCCTGTACTCACGTTGTGCTCCCCTCTTCCCCCCATGTTAAGATAAATATCCCTTCTATCTCGATATATATGTTTTATTTGTGGGTTTATTTTTGTGGAACCCTAGATGGTGGAGTTAATGTGTATCTCTGTTTTCCTTTTGTATTTATGGGGTGTGGTTTGACTATGGGGCCTTATTCTATATTCCATCAAAAATTCATTGCATTTTCATGTCAGTGACGTATGTGATGCCATGTTTTTTTATTCATCTGAATCAAATACATTATGCTTGAATTATTTGATAAATTTTTAAACATGATACACAACTCTATAATAAACATAATTAGGTGTGGTATTATCTTGTTGGTGGAATTTATTAAATATAATTTTAGAAGTGGTTTTCGAGTTACTCTAATGTGTTCATAAACCGATAGTTTTTTTTATTATTTTTTAAAAAATTTCAAACATGTATCTCACTCCCATGTTGCCTTTTTTTAAACATATTTAGTGCTTTGGTGCAGGTAAAAACTTTCAAAACTAGTTTCTAAGGAAATTCATCAATTTATCCCATGTGTCAGCTTCCTTAAAGTGTATTTTTAATTAAAAATGGGACTCAATAAATATTTATATATAGTTAAAACCATTATAGTTAATATTAGTATGTTTTTATTGTGTTTTAATGTGGATTCGTTTGAAATTACTTTATGAGTGGTTTGAGAAATATGAAGTGTCTTTTCTGGGGAACTTGTGGTGAAGATGTATAAAAAATGGGGGTTTCATAAGAAATGAACTATATTGCGACTGTTATCTTTTTTGTGACTTTGTATTATCATTCTACTATTGATTAAATAATGAAGAACATGTTATTAATTGAGTGTGTCTTATGGGTTGATTTTAATCATGATTTCCCTTTGATAAGCAATTGGGTTTGATTGTGTATTTCTTGTGATATTACTAAGATTGTTCTTTATGAAATGTATATGTCATGTTGAAGTGTATATTTGGAATGGTTTTGGTGTGTGTAAAATTAAAGGTTACTAGTTTGTGTAAATGAGAGGGATTATTAATAATAATGTGATTGAAGATTGTTTCCAAAATGGGTTTTGAATTTATTTTGGTAAATGCATTTGGGTTGTGTCAAAACATAATTGACCATTTGGAACTACATACTTTGAACCATTTTATTTCCTTTAACATTGTATTTCATATTTTTTCGATTCAAATCATTGTTACATTGTTTGAATTAATTTTATTTTAAGTTATTATGATGTTTATTGATTCCTATTTCTTTTTAATTAATGTGTGTTGGACACTACTACGTGGTTTCGATTCTCCAGGTCTAAGGCGACTCACCTGTGTATGCATAGGTAAGTATATATCTATAGGTTCCCCCATTATGTGTATATTAATCCACTGGTAGTTAATATACAAGTATAGGGTAAGTGTTCCTATGTATATATATGGAAATTCATATGTTGGAGAGTGGGGATGGGTATATGTATAATCAAATATGTAAGTATATCTTTGCCCATGTTCAAATATATGTGGGTGTGTGAACATGGGCTAAGTATCCTTATATGTATTCGAAGATTTATATGCTCTGTGGGGGAGCATCAACAATTAGTTATAAAGTGAAAAGGGGTGATTGTTCAGTTTGGTTTCACTATGAGGTAAGATCTCCATGCATTGACCATTAAATTGATGAATTTTTTATTTATTGCATTTCACACCTATTTTTTATATTAATTATTGATATATAACTACTATTAAAATTTACTGTCTTGAATTGGACTAGTTTCCTACCTGTAATGTATGGAAATAAATGGTTTGATTACATTTTTCACATCATGTGATTGATGAAATTCCCTGTTGGCCTTTATAAGTGAGTATTATAAATAAAATGGGGGATTGGGTTTGTTAAATGAGCGTCTAAGTGGCCATTTGGTTTCAAAAGTTCTTTGTGTTGGTTATTTGAAAATGATTGTGTAAAATGGTACGTCTAGGCCAATTCGGTACTTTTATAGAATATTTTTATTCGAAATCACACTTTGGGATGCACCCAAACCTTGTTGGCTGTTGATGTGAATGGGTGGTCCTCAGTCGGGACTTCCTTCATGTGTTTATGGTTGATGTAAAGAGGGAGAAAGTACTTGGAGTGATTCAGGAGTGACTTTTTTGTGTGATGAATTTATATGTGTTGGATTGATTTTATAAAATTTTTGGCCCACCCCCTTTTTTAGTTTAGCCATGGGATCCTAGCACATTGAGTAAATTTTTGGTGAATGATTGATGCACTAGTTTATATTACACACTAGATAGTGGCCCATAACAAAGGAATATTTTATTATTATCTCTATGGGATTGGGCCCCTCAGTCAGGCCAGGTAGGGTGATGATTGGACGTTATGACATGATCGGGTAGGGAATTCACTTTGGGTGAGTCACATGTATAGTAAATTTTAGATTATTTAAGACATCCAATATTCTCCCATGTTTTCTGGTACTTATTAGTATTATTTGGTAGATGATTGTGATTCATATAATGATTGGTTACTCTTGTTTAGTGTTTCACAATTGCCCATGTTGTGTACTAGTTGATAGTGTTTCTTTCCATAGTGTATTTTAATGCTAAAGGTGATAAAATGGTCTCAAGTGTTTATGTAAAATGTTTTCAAAAATGTTTTACACTACCTTATTCCACATATAATGTTAAAATCAACTCCATTAAAATGAAATTGCCTACTTTTTAAAAATGGAATTTATTTTCTAATTGAAAAAGGGAAATGGACTGTGATTTCTTTTCTTAATAGATGTGTAAAAACGATGTTTTATGCACTTTATTTCAAATGTGAAATTGATTAATATTTTATTTAAAGGAAATTCATATGAGAATCACTTTATTGGGCACACCTACTGTGTTTTGAAACTCACTCCTGTAGTTTTATCATTGTTTTTATGTTTGGGTTCTTTGCCTATATTGGATTCAATCGCCATAGTGCGACATTGGTTGGAGGTCAGTGGTGACCCATAGGGTCACAAAGAGGCATGTAAAACATTATTTTTCCTTATGTGGATAGTTTTCATTATTATTTTATCTGTTTATTCATTTTGTTCTTTATTTAATGGTACAAATCATTCCCCTATTTTTAGTTTTGATGCCTGACACTAGTTGCTAGCCCGCGGGGATCAGGAGAACCCCTTAGGTCATGTCACGGACTGGTTCTGGGTCAATCTGATATGGGACGGGATATCAATTATGTAATGGTATTGTATAAGTCATTATGTATTTAAACCTTTCACGTAAATGTATTTTCAATTTACCATTACATGGAGCATATTTTCATAAAATTCCTACTATGTTATCCTTACAAAATTCATCAATAATATGGGAAATCATGTCATCCCTTATAATCTACATAATGGATAAAATTGACATACCCTTATATATAGTGGTTGAATAAAGGTATCCCTGATAAGTATATATATATATAGCAAGGGATATAAAAATTAAATACTTATACTAAAAGAACACTGATAAAGGTAGTTTCTATATTGTCTTTACATTGGTTGAAATTCTCATAAAATATTTATATAAAAGACATTCTATAAGGTTAACTGATATTTATATTATTCATATTACACCTTAAGTTTATTAGTTTATTGAATTATCTTATCATTTTCTAAAAAGTTTTTAACAAATTTAAATGATATATAAACTAATTATATATCATAAAAAATATAATTTTTGGAGATCTAATAATTAGGAAATGATAAATTATTTAAAAAATTCATATGGGTTTTGAGTAATTAATAAATTTTTTGAATAATTAATTAAAAAATATTATATAAATATTAAATTTTATGATTTTAGATACTATTTTATTAATAATACGAAAAAATTACAATCTAGAAATAAATTACTTTATTTATAAATCATAAGTGATAAACTACCTCAGGTCCCAATTGCTTTTTTATCCAACTTCATCCCATAAAATTGGATATCTAACTTTCTTCCCATATATGGATTCATAATGATCTATCTAAATTCTTGAGTGAAAAGTATTGTTTTAAGGAAAATTTACTAGATGAATGTGTTGATCCAAACCACCATTGATATCTAATGAACAAGATCCCAACATATCCTTTAGGGTTTTAATAATTATTTTAGACTGACCATCCATATGAGGTTGATAAGAAGTTTTTAAAGTCCATTATGTAACATGTTATTACTGAATAATTCACGAAAACATTGAGGTAATCCTCAGATTCTGATCAGATATAATGGAAAGTGTTACTCCATGAAATGTTATAACTTCCTTAATGTATATCCTGGAAAGATGAACCTCAGATACGTCTTATATAATTTCAATGAAGTGTGTTAAATTAAAAAGGTGATCAACTATCACCCATTAATAATTAAACCCTCTAGGGTCTTTAGGGAGTCCTACATTAAAATCAATTGTGATTTTTTCTCACTTGAATTCTTTTATGGGTAATTGATGCAACTTACCCTTAGAATATTTTATTTCTTTCTTAACATGCTTGTATACCAAGAACCAATATACAAAATCTTTGATATCCCTTTCATTCCATCCAACCAGAAGTATTTTTTTAAATCACAATACAATATTTTAAATATAAGATGAATAAAGAATAATGAACTATGAGATTCATCAAGTTTCCTCTCTTCAAATTTATTATGGAAGTAACAAATACACTGTAACATCCTATTACTATTTTATCTGATATTACCTTAACCTCATCGTGGTTTCCCCTGCCTTTCAGATTGGGTAGATATCTATAATGGTGAAGTTATGGAATTTTTTGGACTTTCAGGTTTAATAAACCTTTTATGTAGGATGTATAATGACTTTACATGATGTAGCTAGGATATATTCTGTGTAACTATTGATGGGTACAAAATATGAAAGGGGATTCACATTGTGAAATTTACCTATAATTAAAGATGATTTGACATCGTGAAATGTTTAAATAATAGATTTTTAATCCGAGGTGATGGGTTTTTTGGCGTACTTATACATCATGCAAATCACGATGCGAATGGGTGTTTCATTACATAAAACAGACCACAACCAATTTTAAAACACTTGAATGGTTGTTTTTCTCTGTCTTTTCTTTCTAGAATCCTTTACCCTAGAACTAGGGTCTATCCAAGTAATTTTTCAAAGACACATTTGCATCTAGAATTATCTGTTCAATGCCCATTCTCTATTCTGATATTAGTGCGTCTCTCTATGGAAGTCATCTTTATACATCTTCATTTCTTGTGACTGTGGTAGCACAACAACATTATGGTATCAAATCCATTGATATACATTGGATGTTACGTTTTGTATTCCTCTAGATCCATTATGAGGCCTTGTTTTAGAGGACATTTCATGGTTAGTTTTGGTGTGACATACATCCATTATTGAGGTATGTGGTGTCTTCCTTTTCCTCTGACCCCATGTTTTATAAATTGGATCAATCCACAAATTTGGTGATTTGATCACAGGTGCTTCATTTTAGTTGATGTGTTTTTTTTGGTGGATCTCCGAGGAGGCATGTACTAACCAGATTTTGAGGTAGGTGGATCCATCTCTAGCATATGATAATGGATATTGTTTTCTTTTCTGTACAAACTAATTTATAATGAAATATTGGCACAATTAGTTTGTGTGTCTCGAAAAGAGTTTCCAATGGAAAATTTTTTCCCCCTTGATATTGATAAGTGGAAGGGTATATGCGTATTTTCAAGGAATATAAATGAAATTTAAAATGGTTTTCAGTGCATTGAAAGGAATTTTTCAAATAGGGAACATGGGATACCCAAGGTACATTGATAGAAGGGTTAGCTGAGGCCATCATCTATTGTTTTGTGAATATCACAGAGGTTTTTCCTAAGAATTTCCTATGTTTCCTAGAGTCTTTTATCTATGTGATAGATATTTAAATTTTCGGGGGGTTTAATCCAGGGGAATTCCTCTGCTTTCTAGGCCCATTTTACTGGGAACTAGTTTTTTCACTTGATTATTGTGGTATTAGTAGTCTTGGGCATGTACTTTTTGTATTACCTAGAGCTATGATACATGTGGATTAATTTTTTATTACATGGAATTCTGAGTTAGACTTGATATGCATGTTTATTCATGTGAAAAATGATATCGAAAATGTTCTTTTAATTTGATAAATTTTCTTTTTTAAAACATATGAATAGGGAAATGTTTACCATGTTTTATATAAAACTTCTATATTGATTATAATTCTATTTTTTTCTAGGAATGGGAATACAAGAAGTTTTATACAGAAGAATGTTATAGAACGCATGGATGCGATATTACTGAGCCTATTAGATCACGAACTGCAGACCTCTTTTGTGTTGTGTAGACCTTTATTTTGTCTTTTAGTGTAAGGAATCGAAAGGTACACTAGTTAGACAGTAATGTTCTATCTTCTGGTTGGGTAGATGGTAATAAGATGGTGGTAGTTTTTTCTTTTCCATCATTTAGAGTAGCTATTTGGTTTTGATCGTTTTTAGTTGGAATTGTCTTTTGGAGTTTGTAGCTAATTTTTCTAATATCTATTTCTACTATTTTTGTACATTTATGGAATATATTTCCCACAATTCTTTCACAATTCTTTTTTTGTACATATATGCCTTGTGGTTGGTCTTGTTGGGCTAAATCATTCCCTATGGTTCATTGTTCGATGCACGAGTGCTTGTTTCTAGTCCATGCAGATCTTAAACACACTTTAGGTATGTTAATGATCGAGTCAGGTGCTATTTATGTTGGTACAATGGATCAGTTCATTACAATTTGGTATCAAAGGAGATCTATTCTCGGGAGTCCTTATCTTTGGATGTTTTATAGGCTAGAGATAAGATTTTTGGAACTTGATGTGTATTTTGCAATAAGTCCCTGGCCCACCCTTGTAATAGAGAGACTAATGATTCCATGAGATGCCAGGGTGTGTGTCTCTAATGTTGAGTTTTTATTTTTAAATCTTTGTTTTTTCTTATGGGTTTACTAGTTTGAACTGTGATTTTTTTGTTTCCCAATCAATATTATGTTTCGGTGTGCAACAATATGCCTCTGAGACATCTTCTATGAGTTCCTCTATAAAGTGTAACTATTGTCCCTCAAGGTATCCCACCTAAAGATAAAAATGTCATCGAGACTTATGTATGAGTTGTCTGTGTTGTTGATCAGGATGTGCCATGATTTTAGAATGGAGTGGTTGAGGTACAACCAGGAGATGGAGGAGAGATTGATCGATCACTTGAGTTTATCAATGAGAAACAACCATCCTTTAAAGGAAATATAAAACCTCAGGAAGTGGAGGACTAGCTGGTTAAGATAAAACAAATCGATGACTTTCTAGAGACACCTGATAACATCTGGGTGACGTATGAAGCATTCAAAATCAAGGTTTCTGACAAGAAATTGTGGAAATATATGGTCAAGGCAGACAAATACATGGAATTAGTTTAAAAGGGTTTCAAAAAACTGTTCTTCCAACAGTTTTCCCTGATTCATTGTTGTTGTCTAAGCCTATATAATTCTTATCTTTGTAATATGGTGAATTGTTTGTGTTGGAATACACCAATTTTTTTGTTGAGCTTGTCTATTTTTTCATATAATTGGTGATGAATGACCAGTTGAAAGTTTAGAAGTACCAACAGGGTTCTTGACTAGATATTATATTTTAGGTGTGTCTGTTAAAAAATTCAACCTCTTGGGATACGATATACATATCAATGGATAATATGGCAGGAAAAGTTAGATTTTCCACCTATTCTCTTCCATTGGGTGGCAGCTTTAGTGGCACACATGGGAAGAAGAGGAAGTGTAAAGATCATTGTAGGTGTTGTGGAGGTGGGTCTTAACAGCTAGCCTTCTCTACATAATCTATAATAGTGGTTAATGTGGCTCTGACTTATAATTAGTGTGGAAATGACAGACACACCAATAATTTTTGTACTATTTCCCCCAAGATGTTCATTACTTGTGGATTTGTTTCCCATCTATGACACTTTCCATAGGCGATGAATACAACTCGTTATAGTCTGGGAACATCATCTCCAAAGGTTGTTATGGTGAAGTCAAAATAGTTAAAGACTATAGAGTTCCAATTAAAGGCCTTAAGAGTAATGAATTTTCACATAGTAGATGAGTATAAAGTAGAAGTTTATGTTGGTCTGACAATATGTAGAGGTACTATCCTTATTGAATTTTCATTTGTGATTAATTTAATCAATACTAGTGCCTTCAACTCTTTTATATCTAAACGTTTTGTGGATATTCTTGAAATTTCAATAAAACTTATGTCCTTTGAAATGGATTTAGTGACACGTATTTGGAAGTTGAAAGAGTAGAGGTTCATGTTCCTTATTGTTTATTAATGAGAGCTGATACAGAGTTGGTCTAGGATTTTCTCATTCTTGATCTGGATCTATTTGACTTCATCATTGGTATAGATTTTATTATCTCTTCTCAAGATGAGTTTAATTTTTATCATAGGCATGTTTGGTTTCTTTCTAACGATGGGATATATCATGTGTTTTAGGGGGAGTTGGAACCGAATTCTCGTTGTGAAAGAACTTTCTTCACACAGATCAAGATTTTTTTGGTTGTCGTTTCATTTCAACCTGATGAATTTTTTTTATTGGTTATGTACATTTTTTTTTGAGACATTCCTAATTTTTTCATGATAGACTTATATGGTCTTTCTCATGAGATAGAGGTACAGTTTATAATTGATATTGTTCCAAGTAGGTAACCGATATTGATACCTTCTTATCATTTGGAACCAAAGAATCTGAAAGGGCTCGATATTTTGTTGGAAAAACGTTTGGAAAAATCATTTGTTCACCATACTGTTTTGCCTTGGGAATCCCAAGTTTTCCTTCCCAAGAAGGTATATGGTTCACTTCTGTTCTATGTGGACTATCAGAAGTTAAAAAATGTAATTTTTACGAAAAAATATCGTTTGAATCATGTGGATGGTCTATTTGATTATTTAATGGTGAAATTGGTTTTCTAAGATTGATATTCAGTCATGTTTTCATTAGCTCAGAGTTCGGGTGTATGATACATCAAAGACAACCATTAAATGAATATATGGCCATTATGAATACCTAGTGATGGAAGTTGGTCTGACTAAAACTTATATAGTTTTTATGGATTTAATGAATAGGATATTCCATCCACATATTGAATCTTTTGTGGTAGTTTCCATAGAGGATATTCTAGTTTATTTAAAATATATGAGTGAGAATGAGAGGCATCTAAGATTGGTTCTAGAAATTTTGAGACGTCACTATTAATATGGAAAAATAATGAAATGTAGTTTTTGGATTCAAGAAATAAATATAATGGGGCACATAATTTTTGATCACGTCTTATTAGTTGATCCAGTGAAGGTAAATGATGTTTTTAATTGAAGGAACCCGATAATTTATTTGACATGCAGAGCTGCCTCGATCTTATTGGATGCTACAGATGGTTTATCAATGAATTATATAACCATTGACTAATCCTACAATCAAATCTGTGAAATTCACTTAGGATGTGAATTGTCGGTCTTACTTCAATGAACTAAAAATAATTTTGACATAAACTACGATTCAGATCATACCTCATCCCAGTAAGGGGTATATGCTATTTTGCGACACTTCAGGTGCTATTTTGGGATGTGTGCATATGAAGTATGACCATATGGTAGCTTACTTCTCTCATCCGCATCAATCACATGAAAATAATTACCTCACTGATGATTTGGATATTTCCACTATCATGCATGTGTTCAAAAGTTGGTGGCCCATTATTTCTTGGGAAAATTTAATGGACTTTTATGGTCATAAGGTTATAATATATAACTTTCTTCAAAAGGACTTGAATCTCACATAGTGATAATTGGTTGAATAAATTCAGACATTTGATTTCAATATTGCTAACACCCCATGAATTGAAAATGTGGTTTTAGATGCTATTATAAAGAATGTACCATCACATTCTCTTCTGAAATTAAAGGGGAAAGGGAAACATACGGTTATTATTTCTCATTTTCACATAGATGCTCAGGAGGAAGTTATTAAGGCATGGTTCTAAGTAGTATTCATTTATCACTATTTCTCATAGAGTCTATTATGTAGAGTGAGTAGTAGGATGATGCGGTTCAAAAGACTCGAGAAATACTTTATGGTGGGGAGACCATTTTAGGTTTCTCTCTTTAATCAGATGGTATTCTTAACTTCAAGAAATGTATTGTCATCCAAACGTGGGTAAGAAGTTTAGTCTAGTTTTATTTTCAAAACTCTTCCCAGGAAATTCATCCAGGAACAAAAATGACGTATTACAACATGTGGTAGAAATTCCTTTGTCTGGGTTTGGAGCATGTCATCACATACTTTGTGTATTGTATTTAACCTGACCAATGGACAAATCCAATGAACATGCCGCATTTTTTTTGTCAGCCTCTCCAAATCCGATTTAGAAATGGGATGAGGTTTCCATGGGTTTTTATTGGATTACCACAAAATCCTTAATAAATTAATGATATCTGGGTGGTTGTTGATGCGTTGACAAAATCTTCTCATTTAATTCCAATCAATGACACCACTAAATATGATGACATAGGTAAGCTATATGTGCAAAAAAAATTGAGGATTTATGGGAGTCCTTCGTTTATCATTAATATAGGGATCCTAGGTTCTCCTTGATGCTATAAAATATTCTTCATGAGGAAATGGAAACATAGGTCATGTTGATAATAGCTTACCATCTATAGATGAGCAGTCACACAGAGCACATGATTTAGATCCTAGAGGATATGATTCATGCCCATTTATTTAATTTAGAAGGATCATGGGGTAACAATCTGGTAATAGTTGAGTTTTTCTCTAATAATAGTTATCATTCATCAATTATAATGGGCCCCATTGGTGCATTGTACCGTCGTCTATGTAGATCTCCACTAAATTTGGAGGAGGTTGGTAAAGTATCTCTAATTAGGCCAAGTTTGGGTTATGAGACATCCACAATGATTCAGGATGTACATCGACCAATGATAATATCCCAATGTTGACAGAAATCCTAAGAAGATTTATGAGGTCAACCATTAATTGTTTTTTAGGTGGATAGGTTTTACTGAATGTTTCTCCTCAGTTGGGTCACAATCAACTAGGAAAATAAATAAAGTGGAACTGAGATATATTGGACCATTTGAGGTAACTAAGAAACTCTGGAAGGATTCATATCAGTTAGCATTTCTATTACAGTTGATAGTTATTCATGATGTTTTCTATTTATCTCAGCTCAAGAAGTATTTCCCTGATCCCACTCCCGTGATTACTTGGTAAGAATTTTAGTTATATTGAGATTCTTCAATTCTATAGAAACTTTTTGAGATTGTTCACTCTATGAAGAGTCTTTTATGGGAATTTGATTCCATCGGTCATAATGCTATTGTAATAAGGATCATATTCTCATGACACTTGGGAACACGTTCCTTTGATGAGGGAGTTGTGGACTCATCTGTTTTCCTAGTATTACAACTTCCACATGCCTACATGGGGAAGGAATGTCTTTATGGTGTGGAGTTTATATCATCCTATAACCATTTTATTAGGTAATTCCTTAACCACATTATGGTTTTCCCCTAATTTGGAATTGAGAGGATTCCTACAATTGTGATTATAGAAACATGTTGTACTTTAAGCATTAACCAGCCTTTTCTATAAGATACAGAGGGATTTGCCAATGTGTAATTTTCTTGGACACCATGTAACTGTTGCTGAGTAAAAGTCATTAAAGGGGATTCATGCTTTGAATGTTACATTCCATGGAAGATAGTTTCACGTCATGAATTGTTTAAAAAATATATTTTTATTATGAGGTGATGGGTTTTTCAGTGTACTTATGCATCATGTAAATAATCACATGAATGGGTGTTTCACACCATGAAACTTCCTGCATCTGTTTTTTAAAAACACTATTGGATGTTTATCTCGGTCATATCTTTATAGAAACATTCACCCTTGACACTTGGTATATCCTGTAACTTTTTCAAAGACAAATTTCCTTATAGATTGATCAGTTAGACATCTAATCCCATTTGAAACTATGGTGCATCTCTCTGAGTAAGTCATCATTCAACTTCATCATTTCTTATGATCACAGTAGCTCACATGATTTATAGTATTATATTCGTTGATCTCTGTTTTATGTTTATTCTCTTATTGTTCTTGATATGTTGTGATGTCTTAATTTGAGTTCTATTTCTTGGTTTGTTGTAGTGGGGCGGATATCCATTCTTGAGGTATGTGGTGTTATATTTTTTACTCTAAGACCATATTTTCTAAATTGGATCAATCATATGACATGGGGATTTGATTATAGAACCATCATTGGAGTTTTTGGGTTTTTTGTTAATGGATCCCATGGCGGGTGTACACAAACTGAGTTTTGAGATATGTGGTTCTGTCTCTATCATACAACAATGGATCTTGTTGTTTTAATTTACAAACTAATTCATAATGAAATATTAGCATGATTTTTTTGTGTGGGTTAAAAGGTGATTACAATGAAAAATAATTCTTCCATCGTTACTGATAAATGCAATTGAAAAGTTTTATCTTCAAATAAATTAAATGAAATTTGAAATGGGTTTCATGCCATTGAAATGAAATTTTAAATGATAACATGGGATGCCTTGGGTACATAGGTGGAAGGTTTAGATGATGCCACCATCCATTGTATTGTTACTATCAAAGTGGTTATTAATCAATATTTCCACTCTTTAAGAGGCCCGTTATTCTAGAAGACTGATATTGATCTTGTTGGGGGGCTTAATCAGGTGGTATTCCTCTACATCTTAGGCTCGTTGTTCTATAAACTAGTTTGTGCATGTAATTATTGTGGTGAGAGTAGTTTTTTAGCCTAGACCTATATGGTTCCTTCAAGTTGTGATGTATATGATAATATTTTATATTTCTTTACTTTATCATTTATCCTTGATATTCATGTTTTTTCTTGTGAAAAATGATATGGAAAATGTTCTTTCAAAATTATATACCTTTTTTGTTTAGAATTGTGGGAAAAGTGAAATTTTAACCATTTTCTCTATAAAACTAATTTATTACTTATCATTCCATGTTTTTAACTTTAAATGAGCATAAATGAATTTTTATAAAGTGGCATGTTGTGGAAAATTTGGGTGGGATCCTACTGATCTTGTTAGCCCACACACTATGTACTTATACAGTGGTGCGAAAACCTTTGTTTTCTCTCTAGTGTAGGGAATGGAATAGTACCACAGTGAGGTGGCGAGGCCTATGTCAGTTGGTTGGGTAACTGATTGTGAATGGTGGGATTTCATTCATGCCCTCATTTGGAGTAGATTTTTGGTTTGGGTCCTTTATAGTTTTAATTGTCCTTCGGAGTTTTTAGATAATTCTTATGTTGTTTGTTTCCTCTACATTCTTACAGTTATAACATTTATTTCTCATTTATCTTTTTTGTTCCTTTTAGAACATATATTCCAAGTTTTTTTCTCTAGTTGGTAAATATGATTCCCTCTGGTTCATTGTTTATGTTTTGTTTCTTTTCACCGACCCATGTGGATCATGAATTCCATTCGGGTATGTGAAAGATTGGGTTGGGTGCTAGTTGTGGGGGTACTATGGGTTAGTTCAATACATACATGGTTCCTGAAACTTATAGTTTCATCTTAATCATTGTTAAACTATGGAACATATCTACCCTTCTTTTTTCAGCTCAACATTTTCCTTTTTCACCACTTTAATCTTAAATTTTAAAATATGTTGAACATTCAATTGAAAAATATATGATTTCTCTCATTCCTATAATATGTTTAGTTCCATCTTTTAAAATACATAATATTGGTCTATTTTGTGATCTTAATCATGGATAAGCTAACATGATCCACTTGACTCAATGCATTAGCCACCATGGTCACTTTTACAGGGAAGTAATGTGTTGAGAAGTCATAATCCTTTATTAGCTCTAACTATATTCAATGACACATATTTTACTCTTTACATGGGAATATATATTTTATACTTTTACATTCAGTATATACATCACATGTTTCTCTATAATGTTATTTCCTCCATATATTTAATTAATCAGCTACTATTGTAAACACCAATTCAAGAGTTGGGTAATTTTTCACATGGATCATAAAATATCGCGAGGTGTAAGTGATAACCATTTTATTCTTCATAATAAAAAATCCCAATCCCTTAGTGGATGAATCACTATATATTAAAAACCCTTTTCCATTATAGGGTAATTTATGCAAAGGTTCACTAACCAACCATCTCTTTAGTTCATTGAAATTTTACTCACATTAATCTATCTAGAGTAAGCTAGAACCCTTCTGAGTTAACTTGTTCAATGGATTATATTTTCGTGATAAATTATCCATAATAATTCGATACTATCTTTCGATTCTAATAAAACTAAGAATCATAGTAAATCTTGGTGGTCTCGGAAAAAATTTAATAGAATTTGTCTTTGGTGGATCTCCTGCTATACCTTATGTTTAGATTATGTGACCCAAAAAATTTAAATATTATTCATTCTAAATTCATTATTTTTAAATGTTGAATACATTTTATCCTTCATTAGTGTATTTATTATAATTATCAAGTGATCTACATGATCTTACTTACACATTGAATAGATAAGAATATCATCAATAATGACTACCAAAAATTGACCAAGGTAATCTATAAAGATTGTATTTATCAAATACAGTATAATATAAGGGATATTAGTATGACCAAAAATCAACACTATATATTCATAGTATCCACTCCATGTATAGAATGATGTTTTGGTCATATTCACATTTTTGGACCTCAATTGAAGATATACAAAAATAAGGTCAATCTTAGAAACATATTTGGATTTACACTTTTGATCAAACAAGTCATCAATATAGGGGATGTGGTTCCAGTTATTGATATTGATCTAGTTTAACTCCTGATAATAAATTTTGAGTTTCATTTATACATATATCATTTTAAAAAAGAGAATATGTACACCCCATGGTGAATCACATGGAAGAACTCATACTTTTTCAAGGTTATCTTCGAGGATGAACTTAAAATATAGCAAATATATTAAGGAAATAATATCACAAGTCCTTAACATTTCTATGAATCCAGGTATGAGTTTTTTTGAGAAATTAAATTAAATTTTTGATATATGTCTTGTAAATTATTTTTAGAACACATCCAAATATTCTAGAATAATAGGAATATAATCAATGTTGAGTTTATCCCCAACTATTTGACTTGAACATAGATTATAAATTGTAATTTGGACCCATACCTTGGATGTAATATCCTTATGAAGTTCATTCTTACTGTCACATTAATAGAATATTAGTAGATGGTTTGTAATATCAAAATACACATCATTTACTCGACATTTGATTTGGGATCTATGAAGAGAATTCTAATCTATGCCTAATATGACATCAAAATCAACCAATGGAAGAATGACATGTAATTAAGGAATCACATTTCCACAAATATTAAATAGAGAGGAATCATTGAACTGAGTTGAAATCATTGTATAATTAGTGGTTTGTACTACTAATTTCACATCTAATAAATTTTGAGGAATATAATTACCCATAACCAAATTTTTAGTTAAGAATGTGTGGGAAAATCTAAAATCAAATAAGACATTTGTATTTCTAGAGTGGATGGCATATTTACCTTGAACATGATCATTACCTCACCCCTCATCAGATATAGTGATCGCGTGATATTTCCCCTTGTACCTTAGTTTAAGAGGTTGATAATGGAAATAATTATCTCCAAACAATGGGTTTGAGAACTAGTTAAAATAATTCCCATCCTCTTTACAGATGAATTATTGGATTTTTTGAGGTGATGTTTTGTATATTTTTCTATATTTTCATAAATTGATAACTTATTCTCATCAGTACTATATTTAACTGTATGATGGTACTTCCTCCAACATAAATAAAATTTCTTATGTCCCATAGGAAAATTTAATTCATGATTGTTTTCACACTGAGAGCATAAACGAAGGAACATATTTTCACTCCATGGTTGTATGATTTTTTATTTAACTATATATTCTTTTTCTTGATAATGCCTTGAGATTGATACGTAACACGAACCAAAATTTCAACAATGGTTTTACAATGAACAATCTCACCACAGCTACTAAATCCTATTATGGTCAATTCCCTTATGATACATTTCTTTAATCTACTTAATAACCTATGAACATGTCATTGTTGTTTGATTATAATTCCAGAAGCATACTTCCAAACACATGTGAAATTAGCCTCATGGTTACTAACAAATTCATCATCCTTTTTCATCAACTAAATGAACCCTTATTTATATTAATACGAAGAACACAATGAAGGTACATATTAGATAATATGTTATTTAACACATCCCAATCCATGGATTCATTTTCATATTTCTTTTGTGAATTATTTATTAAATTCTACCAATGGAATACATCTCCTTATAATAGATAAACAATCAAAATGATGTTATAATGTTCTGAACATGTGAGAGCTAATAATTTTTTTCAATGGTATTGATCTTGAGAACACGAAAATGAGGATTATAAGTCCCACTGAAATAAGGCAGACGTTTCAGCATGAAATTCCCAATATATCTTCTTCGATCATTTCCATGTTTAGAAGATCAACATTATTCATATCTTTAAAAATACATGTGAGATTAGAATTGATATATTTCATTCCAATTCCCATAGACATTGGATGATTAAGAGTAAAATCATTTAATTTCATGTTTCAATAACGATTATCACATTTCCTTCATGTTCCAGCCATTGAGTAAAACCAAAATCCATTGAATATGAAATATTTATCATAGCGTGGAACCAAATTATCAGAAAAACCAAATATATGATGTCTAAATTATGATAAATTCCTTAATATAGGTCACCATATGTCTATAAGAGGTTTTCCATAGCCAACTTATTTTAAAATCCTTCATTATGGTCCATGATAAATTTGTGAATTCCCTAATCATACCCCAGGTGAGTTTCAAACCTAGTGCATAGTAAAGACCATTATCATGTACCAGGTTTCATTCGAGTTAGAAACAACACACCTGGTCCTAATTTTAACACCTAGGTACATTCCAACAAGTACCACATCTACTTGTAGTATCTAGATAGAGTTATATTTGTAAGAAACCCCTTTCTCTACCCATTACCATTATTCTATGTCATTTTTGTATTGTATATCTTATCTTTATAAATATCCCGATACAAGTCATTAGAAATCATAATAAGGGATTATCAACCTAGATTCCAAATTATACATTTGGTCTGATAACAAATTTATCTACCCACACATTTTAATCTTTAAAATTATGTCACTTTTGAGGAAAACCAAATAAATTACACAAAGAAACACCCATTTTCTATATGAGTATAGTGCCTTTGGAAACATGTAAACAAAAAAACTTGTTTTTATGTGAGCTACATTATCTCCCACTAGGTTCTTCATGAATACCACCCTTTTAAGACACATCATACATTATACATATCTATTTAACATAGGGTATGTACAAATAAATGAGTCCAACATAGATTCCCAATAAGGGGAAACATGATATATATATATATGAATAAATATAACCATAAGGTTTTGAGAGAATAACTTAACATTAGAATATCATACCCTTCATATCAAAGAATATATAATGAAATCATGTCATAAAGATTTGATGTTCAGAATAAATGAATCTTAAGGGAATATACATCATAATACTAAAATTCCTAACAATAGAATTGAATTTTTATAGACACATAAACATGAAATATCATTCCTTGAAAGTCAAGACTTGTTTCTAGAACTTCATAGAGAACTTCATGGGGACTACACCTATTGGTCGGGGAACACCACCATCACCAACCGCATTATGTTCTTTGGAAAGGTTCAGGTTTACCCATCTTCCCATAGTGGATTAGGTTTCCCCATATTCCCAATGTGGATTAAGCTTCCCCATCATCCCATATTGGATGAGGTTTCCATATATTCCAATCATGGATCGAGTTTCCCCATTTTCTCCTAGTAGATCAAGCCAATCATCATGAATCCTTTCATTATGTCATGATATATAAATATTTACCAAATTCATTTGAGGGAAATTTTGGTCACACACATATAATAATGAAATCATACATATGTGTGCCAAATGATCATAAAAAACAATATGATACCCCCTAAAATGAACTGGGTATCATAAAAATTTAATTATATCGAAACATATGGAAAATGAGACAGGTTTCATACTCATTTATTAACAATTATAACCCCTGAAAAGTTTTTTCATAGACATATAAACCATGAAGAGGATACACATTTCATAAAAATATGACCCATGAATGTGAAAATGGTTTTATCCATTCCATAAAATCACAAACCATTTACAGAAACAATTTGAATGTATCCTTGGAAAATTTTCCTAGAAAGGCATGAGTAACACAAAAACAAGTAAACTTAGATGGAAAATAATATTTAAATATCATTTGAAAATTATTCATCCGGAATGTATCGTTTTTCATTGAAAAATTATTTTTTAAAAATAATGAAGTTGGAAACAATTTTATTTGAAAATATAAATAAAAAATTAAAATGAATTCCTGAAATTATATTGTCAACCATTTCACTAAAAACAATTTTAAATCATACAAATAAATCTTGAAAACATTTTTAAAACCATTTAATTGAATTTTTTTTGAAAACATATAATGAAATATTTGAAAAAAAAATTAAAACCCATTTCCTTGAAAATTAACTATTATAATTATTTTAAAAAAGATTTTAGTTTTGAAAACATGGTTTTGGAAATCACAACATGTGTCTTAATGAATGAAAATTGAGACAAAACTACTTTACCTATTTGGTAAATTTTGAAACATAAGCCCCTTTAAATTGACATAATAAAATTGTTACGAAATTACCCAAATATATGAGGACAAAAAACATAGAATATATTTATGGCAATTATATACATCGTATGAAAAACCCAGTGATGAATATGGCGTAAATCTCATATAAATATACGAGAGACTAGAAATCCCTATACCCTATGTCTAGGCTCTAATAATACTCATTCAAACATCATATATAATAAATACAAGTGTACTATACTTACTAAAAAGAACCTTATTTTTATATATAAAAACATATATGGAATTATATTACCCTCTTATTTACACTTCTATGTTATAGTCACATTTTCTGTAATATTCAATTTGTTTTTCCCATGTGTCTTAATTTGTTATAATATTAGTCCTCATACTTTTATCATGATTTTTAGAATTTGAAATATGTTACAAACATCATGTATATTAAGATTATATATATTTGTAATAATCAATTAATGATATAAATATTAAATAGAATACACCGTTTATATAGATGATAGGCCACACGCATGCATGAATGTTTTTTCTATTTAATTATAATATTGAAAGAAATAAAGTAACTTATATATATATATATATATATATAATTTTTTCTTAACTATTCTTTGACATATATCAGCTCAAATTTATAAACCCATCTTTCAAACATTTTATGTAGAATATGAATTAATCACACCTCTTTGAGGAGGCTGTAGTCCACACGTCTCCCAACAAAAATATCATATTTACCCAAAATAGAAAGAATGAGGGTATGTGTTATATAATAATTAAATATGAATACATACATCTTATATATCATATATATAATATAAAAATATATATTACATCCTAATTCTCTACCATTAGAGGTTGTGTGAAAAAAAGTGCTACATTGTTCCGTGGTGTAGTAGTTCTCTATACCCAAGAATTGTATGTTCGTTATCCAATTAATGGATGTGTGTCTAATTGTAGGTGAATCACATGATATAACAACATCATAGTGTATTTATTATAATTATTTTATTATATATTAATGTAAAACTAATAATTTCTATGGTGGAGAATGAAAATAAATGAAAGGGTCTTGAGGATGGATGTTACCTCTTATTTGGGTAACTTCTTTTGGTTTGCACAAAATTGATTCCTTAGTTAGATTTATGCCAAAATGGTGGCTTCAAAGAGGATGGTAGTGATGACGGGACGTTATATGTGAATAAAATTGAAAACAATTAGTATATTGAGAGTTCTGAAAATGGGGGAGATGTGGTGGTATTTTATATGGGAGGGAGGGGATAGTGTTTCCATTATTCACTATTCATCAAAAAATGTTGTTTCTTAGAAAAATTCTAATAAATAAACATAATATAAGTTTAAAATTATGAATTTAAAAAAAGTTTATTTTCTCAATATAAAATTTTACGAGTATCTGTATTTAATATTATTATTTTTCATAGGACGACATAAAAATTAATTTCATTAATAAAATATTAATTTTCAACATATAAAGAATTCTCAAAAATTATATATATCATTATCAATATGTTTTATCTATTAGAAACCATCTTAAAGAAAATATTAAAAGTAGTTATTACTATTCATATTACTATGTTTAACATGAGAGTTATATCTGTGTCTTTTAAATAATTATAAGAATAAAATGATGATTCGTAGAAACTTAGTGTTGCATGTAATACAGAACTAGTCGGGGTTGTGTGTAGCAGAAGATTATCTTGGTCTAATGTATAAATAAATTTTAAATTACTGATCCATGAAATGAATGGGTGAAAAGTTAATTAATTTATTCTAAAAAAGGTTCACAATAACTCAAGTTGTTACATATGGTGTGGATCATAAAATTAGTTAGATCCAAACAAATAATGTATTTATCATATCAAATGATGAGTATAATATAAAAACCCCTACTTAATATGGTCAATAAGAGTGTGAACCCAATACTATATATATTTTATTTATATGGATAATGGAAACGTGATGTTCTTATCAAAATTGATGGATGCTATGTGATGTATTTTTTGATATGATCAATCTATACACATGGTTTGATAAAATATTATTTGTATATATTAAATTGACATGATCTATTTACCGTGGTCACATTATATCATTGAAATAAATAAAATAAAATAATTTATATTCTAAAATGATGAATACTTTTAAAATTTCATGTTTTTATATTTTTTTAATAAATTAAAATTCATTAATGTATTGTGTTATACACTTCACTAGTTTAAGCCCGCACAACACGCAACACCAGTGTAGATTGCATTATATGAAACACTGACATTCTATGAAACATGATTTTATTGTATAATCATTTAAACATTACAATTATAACCTATATGTTAGAATAAATAATATTAATATGATTAATAGAATTATGATAGTTTGGTTTACACATGTAACCCCTTAAAAAATAGAAAAATGTTTTTATGATAACTATTTAAATATGCACATGCATGTTTTATACCAATAAATAAATAAATATCTCTTATTTTTTTATATAAATTATTAATATATATAATATTTAACATAAATTTTAACATTCATGTTATATTTTTTGTTTATATGATATAAGAATAAATCCAATTTTTCTAATAAAAGAATTATTTTTCTCAAAAATATTGTTTGGTGGCCTTCTAATGGAACACTTATTTTAATTATATTTTTGACACATTTATAAATTTTATTTTTCAAAATAAACCTCTTATTTTATTAAAACATGAAAAAATTCATTTTGGGTCAAATTTTGTAGTTTTTTGAGAAGTTTCATGATTTGATGAATAGTGAAAAAAATAATGAATTTAATTGGATTTTATTTCGTATAATTTATTAGTATCGTTAAATTATGATTTTTATTTCCATTAAATTATAATAAGATATAAATTTCATCATTTAATAAAATAATGTTCATTTGAATAAATTTTATAGTGAATTCCAATGAGAAACACATTAATATTTTTAACAATTTTACATTAAAACATGTTTTCTCGATCTCTTAACATGATTAAATATACATTAATTTTTGAAAAATATTTGAATTTAATTTTGGAAAATTTAGTTTATATTTTTAATTATATGGTCTATATTTTCTAATTATATCATTTTTTTGTTTTGACAATATGAATAGTAATTTTATTAACTATTGTTACCACAGTTAAAGGTATATCTAGTAATTGAGAGTAAAAATAATATTATAAATATATTAAATTAATTATAGATGTTGGAAAAAACTTATTAAATGAATTTAATAATAATATTAATATATAAGGAACAAAGTTTCATAATTTAAGGAAATATTTTCCCTGAAAAAGGCATGGACATTGCTAAAATCAAAGAGAGTGACAAATTTTCCTTCTCGAAATTTTAATAAGTATAATATTTTTTATATGGAGTAAAATAAAAGATACAAAAAACAATATAAATTATTATAAAATATCTAAGCTTGATCTAAGTCATTTAAATATATTTTTAATTTTTATTGATGAAAACATTATCATAATTAATTACTCGATGATAATGTAGTAATTTTTAAATTATTGAAAAACAAAATTAAGTGGTATTAAAAATATCATAATTAATGAATGTTTAATTATATAATTTGATAAAAAAATTCTAATTGAATATAAAATATTGTGGATTTATTAAATTAATTGTTTCTAATTTATCTTGCTGGATTGATTCTCTTAAATATAATGTTCGAAATAGTTCCTAAATTCAAACTAGTAATATTTTATGAAATTAAAATTTAAATAAATTAGATTAAGATGTATAATCATTATAAATAAGTACAAATGAGTAAAATTATGGCCAAAATATTATATATTTACCATTTATGCTTAAATAGAAACCTTATCTGTAAAAATGCACACATATTAATATAAAATATTTTGTTACTATAGTTAAAATTAAAATAGGTTAAAAAAGGGCAAACAAAAAACGTAAAGTTTAAAATTAAAAAAAAAGATTTATAAGATCTATTTGTTTAGGTGGTTACACCCAATACTAAATTATATTCTAATAAAACTCCATTTTAGTTGTTTGAATTGATATTTAATTTATTATGATTTAATCGTTATTGATATTCTAAAAGTGCTAGTCACCTTCATTAAAAATGGTCACCTCCTACCTTATCCCATGTCACCACATTGACCATTCTATCAAGACCAATATCTAAAAAAATATCTTATACACATCCATAACTAAATTCTAGAGGTTATTGTAATCCCATAAGATGAACTCGACTCTCCTTTAAATGATATCTAAAGTAGATATTTCGAAAAAGAGGTAAACTACTTAACAGATCAGTATCATTTTATAATATTATATATATCCTAAAAAAATTTAATATATATCAAAAAATAATAAAGTTATAATACCCAATATTATTAAATATTATTTTACCAAATAATATTTTATAAAATGATAATGTCACTCAGGCGTATGTGTGGATTACCATCTCCATGATGCTACGTGATTCATTTTTCAACTGTATTTCAAACAATCGGAAAAAAAAAGAGGATTATGCATATAAATCATATATATGATATAGAATATATTCTTTAACAATAATATATCAAATACATTTCATTCATATAATTAGACACAAAAATGAAAACATCATTCATATGTACATATGACATACCATCTCTATGAATGCAGTATTTCATTTTTATACTTCATATATTATTATAAATACTCATATAATAAATATATATAGTATTTATATCATGTTTATCATTAATTATATGATTACATAATTATATAATTAACATGATAAAAAATATAACAAATCAAAACACATGTAGAAAACAAAGTAGTTATTACCCAAAACGTACTTCTAACATGAAATTGATCATAATAAGGTAACAGAAGGTGACATGTAAATAATATATGGTATGTTAAAAATTAATATGGTTATATAATATATTTATAATAAAATTAATTTTTTATATAGTTGGTTTTCATGCGTATTAGGAGAGTCAATACATAAGTCTTGGGATTTTTTAACTTTATTTTCTATAGGACACATGTCGTATACACTACTTGTTTGAAATGTGTTGTGTTTATACTATCAATGAATGTATTTTATTAGTATTATACTATATATTAAGGTGTTTTTATATCCACATAATTTAAATTCATTCATGTGGAATATTATTCTACTTATTATAAAGTGAGAAGTAATTATTTCACAATCTCTTGAATAATCAGGATTTATTCGTTTTAAATCAAAATTGTGAAATATTTATTATCCACCACCATGTTTCATAAAGATTGTTTCAATAAATGTGCTTACTATAATCCTTTGAATATTAATTTTTATTTAAATCCATGTTTGAAATTTTTTACAAAATAGGGTGGAAATAATATTTTTATCAATTCCTAAACAAGGATCCTTGTGAGTTTACTAAGACAAATAAATAGGAGTAGTTTTTCAACTTATATGAAATAAATGGAGTGTTTGTACATCAGGAAAATAAATATCTTGAATATTAATTTTTATTTTTGTAAGGTTATTTTCAAATAAAGTGTTTTCCTTTAAAATTAGTCATATATTATATAAGGATCTGGCCTTATTACATTACATAAACATCATCTTGGACAAGAAATCAGTTCCATTTATATTGAGTCTCTTTTCAAGTATAGAGCATTAGATAATTGGGACATAACACATTATTTGAAGTCCTCATGTGATAATCATGTTTTAATGATCACAAATCCTATTCAGTCAATAAAACTTGTTAATTCTGTGTAGTCAATCTGACATCTTATGTAAAGATGAAAAATATCTTTAAAAATTAAATAATGAGGTCCAGAATCATAATTGTTATACATTTTGTTTGATTACTGTGCACTATATTTAATTTAGTTTATAATGATTTCTTTTCTAAATGATTAAGTATAATACTATCAATGAATATCACTGTTTATGTTTGAAGATAGATTTTTGGCTATGTCTAAGAAACCATGAGTCTTACACCTATTATATTTCTCTATATAAAAAACAAAACACCATGTGCAGACACTGTAACCATCTAGAAACCATGACCCTTCAGACACCATAACAATCCAGATAGCGTAATCATCCAGACACTGTATCCCTTCAGACACAGTATCCAATTAGACACTGTGACCAGACATCGTGATCCTAACACCACATCTGTGATACCGGTTCCAGATCCTCGTCTAACTCTAGCTGTGTCTTATATCAAAGGCATATAAAGAGACATCATTTCAAGAAGACACTGTTTCATGGAGACACCGTTTCCTGACAGACTGTGAAACCATTTCATAAACTATTTTTTTGTTTTTCAATTTAATCTCTAACAGTCATATTTGAAGATTTTAAATGCACCGACAAAATTAAGGTTTCATTATAGACATGTCATCTGAAAGAATGAGGGACAAGGTTCATAATACATGCTTGATGTCGGCTTCCACACATGCACTCTAAAATAAAAGAGATGTGCAGCCCTGAAAAAAAGAGCATACAAGTGGGTGTGAGCGCCATAACGAAGAAACACATAGAGAATTTTTGAGTAGATAACCAACACATGAAACTAGACACTAATGAAGAATACAGAGAGCATACTTAAATCCCAGCGCTGAGGATATCTGTGCACTGTCAACACCATGAAAAAACATGCCAGATATAGCTGACTTGTGATACAATGTTTTCCATAAGAGAACTTTGTTTTTTACATCTGCTTCATCCTAGATTTCCAGAGCTTTATAGACAACCACTCAGAGCACTTCAAGCTTTTTCTCATTATTTATACTCCATTGTGTATCATTTTATTAGCATTCAATTAGTATGTGTATCAGTATAAAAATAGACTCTATCTCCTACATTAAAATGAAGGATATAAGATATATTGTCTCAAAAATCATTTTACACTTATTTCTACCAACAAATAAGTGTAGAAGAGGTCCTTGTGTGGCTAGATAGTTTGTACCAATGATGAACTGGGGAAGAGGGTGTGTGACCTGATAGTCATGTGTACTTTTATGAACCCCGATCCAGGGTGTGGATCAAGTTTATCTATATAAAATTCTTAGTGGAAGGTGATCACCATGTGGAGTGGATTAGGTCTCATCTTGAGACTGAACTGGTTGTTTTATATCCATAGTGCTACTTTATTTAGTAATCTCTATTTTACTACATTATTGTATAATTCGGAAATTTCTAAATTTACTTTGATTGTTAATCTTTGAAAGAAGTTATAACAGTTTTTCTTTATTATAATAGCATCAAAAGTAATATTAATAACTGATATTAAGATTATTGAGTATAAATCAATATTTTGAGAAGTTATTTAAAATTTTGAAAATTCATAACCCTATTACTTTGATTTACTATGTAGTATTTATCTTTGGGGAAATATTTTTGGAATAATTTTAAATAGAAATTTTTAATATATACTCAATTCCACCCCCTCCTTAGTACTCTACTCAAACCAACATTTGGTATCAGAGGTTTTTTTGTTAAGACTTTTCTTTTAACCTTATTCAACTATTTATTTAGTTGTACTTTAAAGATCAGTAAAATTTATGTTAATTCTTAATTTATAGATCTTTAAAATTATTTTGTTATTATGGATAATTGATTGGATGGTTATGCTACCAACAGAACACCATTCTTTAACGAAACCAATTATGTTCAATGGAAAATCAAAATGAAAATGTATTTAGAAATTATGGGTTTTGAAATGTGGTCTTCCATTATAGAAGATTATAAGTTTCCTGCTACTAATAGATTCACTTGGGATGAACCTACCAAAAATTCCTACAATAAAAACTAATAGTCTATGAATACTTTTCACTACTTCTTAGGTGATGAGAAATTTAATAGAATTTATACTTTTAAAACTGCCCATGATATTTTGGATGCCATGTCTATTTTAAATGAAATAACTTCTAGTGTGAATGACATGAGGCTCAATACATATACTATCAAATATAATAACATTAAAATGAAACCTGATGAGATTATTTCTAGCATGTTTATCAGGTTCAATGAAATTTTCAATACAATGATTTCTCTTGGATGAGAAGTCACTGCCGAGAAATGGATCATGAGAATTCTCAGATGTCTACCTGGAAGATAGAGAGGAACCTCTATCCCTATTAGAGAATCATGAGACGTCAGCAAGATACTTCTAAAAGAACTCATTTTAAAACTTATTATGTATTGAGAGGAGCTGAAAGAAAAAAAGGAGGAGGATGGACCCAAATGAAAAACAGTTTCATTCAAAATCACCACATTCAAACACAAAGGCAAAGGGAAATAGAAAGCTTATGTAGAAAGTTCCAGTAGTGAAAACTCATCACCTGGTAGTGATGTGGATATGGATCAATTATCCAGAATATTCAAGAGATTTTACAAGAAGAAGAACTTTTTCAAAAAGCCTAACTTCAAGGGAAAATATGATAAAAAAGGATGTTGGAAGAAATATGGAAAAATAAGTGACCAAACTGATGAGATTGTCTTCTATGAATGTAAGCGCAAAGGACATATCAAGGATGACTTCCCAAATCTAAAAAACAAAATAAATATAAGGACAAAGATAGAAAGTATAAAAAGGTAATGAAATAATCCTGGAGTGCTTTTGAGGACATCTCAAGTGACTCAGAATCATCACATGATGAGCATGCCAACAAAACCAATATGTGTTTTTTGAGAAACACATCTGAGGTAACACTAGACTCCCTTATAAATAATTCATACTATTCTAGAGATTAGAGTGACCCTGAAAATATGAACAACGATGAATTGTTTGAATACTGTAATATGCTTGAAGGAACATGAAATGAACTAAAAGATAAATATAAATCATTGAAGAAATAGATAGCTTTTACTGTGACTGTTAAATCTGATCTCACAACTGAAAAAGAGAAAATTTCTCAACTGATCAAGGAGAATAAAGAATTGAAAATTTATAATGAGAAATCGAAGAAATACATAGAAAAATTTACTAATGGGAGAAATACTCTTACTGAAATTCTAGGTAAAAAATTGCTCCTAAATATACTAAAGGCATTGGCTATCACCCTAGAAAAAGAAATTTTGGAAGAATAAACATTGATTCTAAATCTGGGGCATTCATCTTTACACCATGTTCTGGAAGCAAATAAACTAGTTCACATTATGATACACTCTCTACTACTTCATGTTTTTCTGGACAAAATATAGTTTATTTTTCAAATAACTTACATAATGCTTATAGGAAACCTATGAGGCAGATATGGGTTTCCAAAGAACTTATCACTAATGTTTATGGACCCAAACAAGTATGGGTTCCAAAATATATTTTTACTTGATCAATTTGTAAGAAATTTTCTTACAGATTTCATGTATAATTTTATGGTACTTGCACAATGGGTGTTCAAGTCATTGTAAAATAGACTACCCATACTTGAAAAACATAATAAAATTTGATGAAGAACATGTCGCCTTTAGTGAAAAGGATAAAGGAAAAATCATTGGGCTTGGGAAAATTGGTAACACTAACTCATATTTAATTGAAAAGGTAATTTTTGTTGATGGATTGAAATACAATCTGCTTAGTATTTCACAATTATGTGATGATGGATTTCATGTTAAATTTGAAAACGATGCTTGTAATGTTTTTCATTATAATGATGAATTATTGTTTTCTATATTATGAAATGAAAATGTTTATTCTGTTAAATTAGATTCTATAGTTTCTCAAAATGCTTCATATCTATGTGTATTTCGTAAAGAGTCTTGGCTTTGTACTAGGAGAATATGACACAGAAATATTCAATCCCTTAGAAAGATAACTAGAAAAAGCATTGTCAATGGCCTAATCAAAATTGAGTTTCCAAATGGTAAAGTGTGTAATCCCTGTAAAAAAAGGAAAGGAAAACAAAATTTCCTTTAAACCAAAGAAACAAGTGTCAACATCGCATCCTCTTGAACTGGTTCACATGGATTTGTTAGGACCATCATCAATTTCTAGTTTAAATGGGAAGCACTAGTTTTATGTTCTAATATATAATTTTTCTAGATACACATGGGTATACATTCTAGATCACAAAAATGGAGCATATTTTTACTTCGTTAAATACATCACATCTTTAAAAAACCATAGTGGAAATATAATTAAGACCATTAGATGCGATCATGGCCTGTTGTTGGAAAACCAAGAGTTTGAATCATTTTTCTCACAAAATGGCTATAGTCACAATTTCTCAAAACCTAGAAAACCTCAAAAAAATGGAGTTATAGAAATAAAAAAATATAACCATGCAAGAGATTTATAGAACCATTCTTAGTTTGTATTAACTAACTCATTATTTATGGGATAAAGCTATAATTACATCATGCTACATAATAAATAGAGTGTTGATTGGACCTATTCTTAAGATAAAACCTTATGAGTTATAGAAAAATAGAAAACCCAAAGTTAGCTACTTTAATGTTTTTTTGGATGGAAAGTCTATTTTCTTACTGATGATGACAATCATGAAAAATTTGCATCCAAGAGTGATGAAGGAACCTTTTTAGGATTTTCCATCTCTATTAAAACCTATAGGGTGTTTAATAAAAGAAATAAATATGTAGAAGAATATATTCATGTTAAATTTGATTTAACATATCTACATGATCTTAATACCGTTATAGAGAACCCAGAAGATGATGTATCAAATATGAACATTAATTTAAAATCCTATAACCATCATATGATGTAATCTATGGAAACATCCGGCTCTGCAAATTCCTTAGAATCAAGTCATAATGAACCTGACCCTATTGAAGAACTTGAAATTACTAGTCCTTCCATTTCTAGAGAAGTTAAAACTCTTAAGAACCATCCCTTAGATGCTGTTGTAGGAGTCTTAGACAAAGGAAATAAAAATAGATCTTCTCTTATAACTTAGGATGAACATCAAGTCTTCTTGGCACAACATGAACCTAAAAACATTAATGATGCTATCAATGATAAATTTTGGGTAATGTCTATGCAAGAATAACTTAATCAGTTTGAAATAAAAGTTGTTTGGAAACTTGTCGAGAGACCAAAAGGCACAATCACCATAGGCACTAAGTGGGTTTTCAAAAATAAGGTAGATGAAGTTGGTAACATAATTAGAAAAAAGGATAGATTTTTTGCACAAGGCTATAGTCAAGAAGTGGTAATTGAATATGAAGAGACATTTTCACCAGTATCTAGGCTTGAAGAAATCATAATTCTTCTTTCTTATAGTACACATATGAATTTCAAACTATATCAAATGGATGTTACCTATACGGGTATGTAGCTAGGCATGTATTTATTGAGTAACCCATGGTTTTACAAACACTTACTTTCCAAATCATATTTTTAAATTATCAAAAGCTTTATATGGTTTAAAATAAGCGGTAAGAGCCCGATATGATAGACTAAGTACCATTCTTATTTTCAAAGGTTTTACAAAAGTAATAGCTTATCCTAACCTTTTTATAAAATGAATTTCCAATGATGTTTTAGTAGTTCAAATTTATGTAGATGACATTATCTTTGGATCTTCAATAAATTAGTTATTTATTGATTTTTATAAAATGATTCAAAAAAATTTGAAATTAGATTAATGGGTGAACTAAAATTCTTTCATGGATTTAAAATCCATCGTAATAATGATGGTATTATTTTAAATCAAAGAAAATATACTAGAGATCTTTTAAACGTTTTTGTTTGGATATCACTAAAAGTAGTGACACTCAAATGAGTACTATGTGTAGGTTGGATATTGATGAAGATGGAAAAAATGTGGATCATACCACTTACAGTGGAATGAATATAAGATTACTCTACATTACTACTAAATGACCAGATATTATGTTTAGTGTTTGAATGTGCACTCATTTTCAAGAAAATCCTAAGGAATCTCATTTAAATGATGTTAAGATAATTTTCAAATATCTCAAGCATACACCCAATCTAGGAATATTATAACATAGATGATAATCATTTGAATTAGTTAGCTATTATAATGCTAAATTCAGTGGTTGTATGTTAGATAGAAAAAGCACCTCTGGAACATGTCACATTTTAGGCAAGTCACTAGTATCATGGTGCGTAAAAAACCAAATTATGTTGCATTATCTATTGTTGAAGATGAGTACATATCTTCTGGTCGTTTTTTTTGCAAAAATTTGTGGTCGAAACACACATTACTATATTATGGATATTAATTCAGGAATGTAAATATAAATTGTGACCCTAAAAGTTCTATTAACATCTTCAAAAAATCAAGATTCACACTCCAGGAAAAAGCATATTGATGTAATACATCACTTTTTGAGAGATCATTATCAAAAAGGTGTTATCACTTTGTAATTCATTGGAACTGAATATCATCTTGCTGATATATTCACTAAAACATTAAATTTTGAAAGAATAAATTACATCAAACCTGAGTTGGGAATTATAAACCTTAAGTAGATATATTTCTATTTCGTATCTCAATATTTCATTTCTCATTGTTTCATATTTTACTGTTTCAAGACATAATGTTTCATGTTTATGGTCTCAAAGTTACTATTTCTTGGATACTTTTTGACAATTACAATCTCAAACAATACAATCACACATTCTAGAAATCACACTGTTATTTTCTCACTGAGAATACTTGTGACAGTATCACTATGTATGCTTGTTACAGTCCGGCCATTAAAATTGATTACGGACTAACCACAAAATTCATTACAAGGGTAATTTTTTGTTTTATTTATAAATTAGAACCTGTATATAGGTATTTAACTATTTTACCCTTTTACTTTCCCGCGTTTTTGTTTTTGAAATGATTGGTATTCTTAAATGATAAAATAAAATAAGTTTCACTCATTCTTTCTTGAGCTTTCTTCTCCTCTCACAAATAGTAACCCCTCTTCAACCCTTCTATCTCTCGAACATTCGGTGAATTCCGATGATGAAACGTCCTTCCTCGTCCACTTCTGAGAAATTTATTTCTAAGAATAAGTTTAAGATAGTGCCCATGTTAGCACCCTATTGTCCACTAAATCCAAATCTGGTAAACAAAATAGTAGTACCTGAGAAAGAGATATTCCCTAAGTGGATTCGGACGAGTAAGTCTTTGGTGTTGAAAGATCTAATAGGGAATGGTTGGGTATATTAGTTTACTAAGGTTTATAATCCTTTCTAAATGAAGCTAGCTGCACAATTTTATCAGTATGTACAATTTATTTTTGATTCTGAAGATGGTTATAAAAATTTGGATAAATGGCCATAGATGCACATTTTATTAAGGTAATGAGTTGCATGCCTTAGGATGCCTCATGAAGGTATTTTTTAGGACTACCAGAGAGGTCATCCATCTCCATGTGAATTATTTTTTTTGGATGATTCTTTGAGGAGTTTAACTGGAAATAGAACCAAGAGGAGGGCCATCACAGCTGAGCTAGATGGAGAATCTAGACATCCTTTTAAGTTTATTAAAATTTAAATTAGCCATAGAAACGGTGACATCACTATACTCAAATATCAGGATTTATTTTTGATACATCTAATAAAAAAATGGACTTAAGATCAATCTTTTTAAGTATGTCATACACCATATGTGTGAATTGGTCAAGACCACCTCCAAGAAAACCTATATATTCTATTCGCGGCTTATTTTGGCTATGATTCATTCCAAAGGTGTGGTTGGATAGAATTATGAAGTTATCAAGTATTATGATTTTTTTATGTCAAAAATTACAGTTAAGTGGATGAAAATAAATTGTAATCCATAGAGAAAGGCATATGTGGAAGATAATTATAGAGTCTATGATAGGTTTAATCTAGTGTGACACCCTTCAAGACCTATAGGTTTTTCTGATCCAATATTGGAGCCAGATGTAGTTTTTGAATATTCTGATGAGGAAGAAGAAGGAGATGTTATTATACCTTCAAGAGAACCTGTTCTACATGAGGAAGACAATACACATACTCCCTAAGTCTTAATTGAGAAGGAAATACATGTTCCTGAAAAGGTTGTTAATTTGGAAGAATATCCCACTACTGAAGAAGATTATGTTACTGTTGAAAGAGAAAATGATGTTATAGAAGAGCATAAAGAAGAAAATATAACTCTTGTGCAAGAAACTGTTGGTGAGGAACATATAGAGTAAGAATCTACTAATAAGATAACCGAAAAGGATGATGTAGAAGAAAATATAAAAGAATATATCCCTGATATGTAAGATGGTTCACTTGAGGAACTCCCAGAGGAACACGCTATTCCTAAAGTCATTCTATCTATTGAAGAGATAATGGAGCAAGCCTTTCAATTGAATCATAAGGAAATGGTTGAGGAAATCAGGGTTGACATCGTGCAAAGAGATAAAAGATCTAAATCTATCAATCTTGAAAAAGATGCACCAATTGAGGGGGAGCATCCCCCAATCTGGATTCTGTTGAAGTTCCATATCTGATTAATCGAAGCTCAGAGGACACATGGTATAAATTCCATAGTTATTTCTATATGAATGATTCATAGGAAGTCTCAGTCAAAGGTCTTGATCTAACTACCATGTTTCAGTTAAAAATGGAATCTATTCCAAAATCAATTTCTTCCAAATAACATGAGCCTGTCTCAACTTCTATATTTGAGCCTTCACAAGAACCTCCAACCTTGGTGAATAAGGATGACCTAAATGAATTTTTAGCTACCATTTTTGTTGGGGGTAAAAATATACTGAATACCCAACCAGTTCCTGTAAAAACGTTTAGGGAAAGAGATTCTTCATTGTTGCTGGAGAAACTTAGTTGGGATATTTACCCCATGATGCCCCCTAAGATTCAAGAAACCAAAATTGAGAACAAACCGCTTAGTGATGAAATAAAGACTCTAATAATTATAGATGAAAATATGAAAAAAGTGTTGAACTCGAGACCAGATCCTACTTCTCATCCTATTGAGAATATTGTTACTTAGACCCCAAAAGATGTAGCCTCACTGATTCTACCTCATCAAACCTCTTTAGTTGAAAAAGTAACTGAAATAAACAAACAAGTTGTTCAAGAGAAGTGTGAACTTGTTATTGGACTTAACAAGTTAACTGATGAGTATAAGAGGTGCCTTTAGAAATATCCCAATCAACTAAAATCTTTTATCTCATCTATCACTACTTCAAATGCCTCTGGAGAATATTCTCAACCTCTGTATATATTGATATGTTTCAAATAGTGGTCAGGTAAAAACATTAGGCTGTTCTTTGTGGTTTTAATAAAGAATTTCTATTCGATGTTATGAAGAACAACGAAATAGTTTGTGATTTGGTGAGAATCCATTCAATGATGGATAATGATGCTCAACAAGAAATTACCAAGAATGTGGACTTCTAATTCAATCAAATCTTCTCAAATAATGACATGACCAATCATTTTAAGTACCTTATGGAGAATCTGAGGATTCCTCTAGTAACTCAAGCCATTGAGACCAAGTCCAAAAGCTCACAGAGTGAACATGTCTATTGGACATGTTCATGGAGAACAAGGATGAATTTGAAAAAGCAATGTAGTATGGTGGAGAGATAATTATTGTCTTTATCATGATTCTACAGCCTTATATTCTTGTAAAATGTACTGCCATTGTGGCTCCTGTAGCTGCACCCCTGAGATCTGGTTTTCCTACCTTCGCATATCCTTCCCTTCCCTCTACATCTATGTATACCTATTAGGCTTTGAGTTCGATCAGACCTATTATCCTTGATCTAAAATTTCCTCAGTCTTCTATTATTCCTACCTCTGACCCTTCTGTCTTCGAAGGTCTTCCTTAACCTTCTCTATCAACCAGTCCACTCCCTTCTTGCACTTCAACCTCTGCTCGTATGGCCTCTTATTCTGATTCTACTACAATGGGAAAGGGAAGACCATCCAATGATGAAGAATAGTGACAACTGTCTTTTTATAGGGATCTTTTTTTTCATTTTTTTTACTCTTTGTAATGAAACTCTTTTTATCTAATTTGTTGTTCACATTTATTATATATTTCCTACTCACTCTTTCTGATAATCCCAAAAGGGGGAGAAATATTCAAACTAAAGAAAGAATTGAAAAATATGTATTTTATATGTACATTAGAGGAATATACACACTATATTCACAGGATTTGTGATCATAAAAAATGGGTATATTTTTGGAATCCTCATGTGTTAATCATATTTAAATGATCACAAATTTTATTCTGTCTAAATTTTTTTTTAATTTTGTGTAGTCTATGTCACATAATTTATAAAAATGACTAGTATATTTATAGTTTAAATTAATATTCCCAAGATCTTAATTGCTATACATTTATTTTGATTACTATACACTATATTTAATTTACTATATATTGATTTCATTGATAAATGATTAAGTCTAATCTATTATATGTATATCACTGTTTAAATCTGAATAAGGATTTTTGGCTAGGTTTGAGACACCGGGAGTTTGCCACCAGTTATGTTTCTCTAGACAAGGAACCAAACACCATGACTAGACACGGTACCTATCCAGACACCATGACCCTTCAGACACCGTAACCATCTAGACACCGTAATCATCCAGACACTATAACCCTTCAGACACCGTAACCAATCAGATACGATTACCAGACACCATGATCCTAACATAGCATCTGTGCTACCAGTTCATGATCCTTATCTAACTCTAGCTATATCATCGCTCAAAGGAAGAGAAGGAGACACCATTTCAATATGACACCATTTCATGAAGACATCGTTTCCTAACAGACTATAACCCTGTTTCTTAATCCCTTTTTTCATTTTTCAATATAATCTCAAACGGTCATATTTGAAGATTTTAAATTCACTAACATAATTAATGTTTCTTTGTAGACATGTTATATGACAGTACGAGGTATGAGGTACAAAATACATGCAACTTTTCAACTTCAACACATGCACTCCAAAATAAAAGTGAAGTGCGTCCCATAAAAAAAAGAGCATACAAGTGTGTGTGAGCGCCATAACAAAGAAAAAGATATAGAGTTTTTGAGAAGATAACCAACACATGCAACTCGACATTGTTTTAGAACACATGAAGAAGACATCAATCCTAGGGTCGAGGACATCTGCGCACTATCAACACTATGAAGAACACACTCGAGATCTAGCAGACATGCAATACTCTATTTTCTATTTGAGAACTCGATGTCTACCTCTGCTTCATCCTATAAGTTCAGAGCCTCATAAACAACCACTCAGATCACTTATAACCTTATCTCATCATTTCTTCTCTGTTTTCTATCATTTTATTAGATTTTTAGTAGT
This sequence comes from Viscum album, assembly GCA_963277665.1. Taxonomy (NCBI): domain Eukaryota; kingdom Viridiplantae; phylum Streptophyta; class Magnoliopsida; order Santalales; family Viscaceae; genus Viscum; species Viscum album. The sequence continues at coordinate 1,188,921,368 of OY728158.1, read as the reverse complement.
CTGTGTATCTATTTAAAAACAAACTCTATATCCATCATTAAAATGAAGGATACATGATATCATTTCTCAAACATCTTTTTACACATTTTTATATCCACAGATATGTGTGGAAGAGGTCCCCGTGTGGCCTGATAGTTTTTACCAATGAAGAAATGTGGTATAGGTCGTGTGTCCTGATAGTATTGTGTACTTCTGTAACCCCAATCCAGGATGTGGATCAATTTTATCTATACCAACTTCTTGGTGGAAGGTTTTTACAAAGTGGACTGGTTTAAGTCTCGACTTGATACTGAACCTCTTTTTTATATCTGGTGTACTTCTTAATTTAATCTTCTCTATTTTACTACTTTACTATATAATTCAAAAATGTCTAAATTTACTTTGATAGTTAATCTCAGAATGAAGTTATAATTGATTTCTTTATTAAAATATCTTCAAATGTAATATTAATAATAGATATGAATATTAATGATAATTAATCAATCTTCTGAGAAGTTATTTAAATAGTCAAGCTTTCAAAAAATTATTACATTGATCAACTGAGTAGTATTTAACTTTGTGGAAATATTTTAGGAATACTTTTTAAACAAAAATTTCCAAAAGATACTTAATTCACCCACCCCCTCTAGAGTACTCTACTTTGGCCAACAAAATTCATTACCTTAAACATTGGTACATAGTGGATACCATAAAAATGGTTTCCTTTTTTAAAAAAAATATTAAATATTAAATCTTTAAACATGAGGCCTTTTTGACGTCGGTTATTTGATAATTGACGTCAAAACCAAAGCCGCAGAATTTTTTACATCGGTTATATTGTAACAGACGTAAAAACCAACAGATGATAGTTTTTACGTTAGTTATTAAATAACCGACATAAAAACTGTGGTTTCTGATGTGTTTTTTACATCGGTTATAGAATAAGCGATGTAAAAAACCAACAGACGGCTTTTTTACGTCGGTTATAAAGAAACCGACCAAAAAAATGCGGTATCTGATACATTTATAACATCAGTTTATATAATAACCGACGTTATAAATGTAATAAAAATATTTTATAATGTCAGTTATTAAATAACCATCATTATAAAACATTTAAAAAAATTATCACACCCTGTGGATTGCCATTGTTGATTTTTTAATCGACAGACCTGCAACACGTCTCTCTCCCGCGAAAAACCTAGAATTGACTCTTCGATCTCGTTTCGTGAAACTCATTTTTCCATAATCATTTATCATCTTTACTCTCCTCAGATCTATCATCTACACTCAAAACACTCAGGTGATCCTCCCATGACTTTATTTCATTCATTTTTTTTCTGGATAGTCTATATTTACGTTTTTCGATTTTTTTGTTTAGACTAGGTAAGATTATCTGATTTCGAATCTTGTTACCTTATTTTTCCATCATCATCTTATTTATTATCACTAGATCTATTATACTGACTTGCAATATTCAATTAATCCTCACCTACTTCTATTTTGTTTGTTTTTGTTTTGCGGATGCCCTACATTTATGGTAATATTTGATTTCATTGAGAACTAATGATCTCATTCACCTATATTACTGCAAATTATATCTGAACCATTGTGATACACCCATTTCGTATACCTGTGTGATTTATTTTATAATAATATATGGTTTTTCATGGTGGAATTTTTGTTCTCGATCCTTGGTTGTTTCTATTTTGTGTATCACTTTTTGTTGTTCCATAAACTATTTACGTCTCTTATTTTCATTGATTATTATAAGTCTTCATATTCTATTAAAACCCGATTTATTTAACAATAGAGCATTTTAGACTAGTAGGAGATATAGTTCGTGGTTCTCATTTTGAATAATGTAATGATACCAAAACTTGTCTCTTGAGGTTAAAATCCCTAGATATTACAAAACTAGTAGCTTGTGGTTAAAATCCCTTGGTTCAAGGGGGGTGTCCCGAAGGTTGAGGGATATCCAGGGGTTGGGGGCTGTCTAGAGGGTTGGGGTCTGTCCGGGGTGTCCATGGAGGTGGGAGGGGGGATGTATAGGGGTGTGGGGGGGGGGGGGAGGGGGTCTAAGGGGGTGGGGTGTCGAAGGGGGGGGGGGTGGGGAGGGCTGTCCAAGGGGGTGGGGGCCTTTCCAGAGGATTTGGGGGGGGGTAGTCCGAGGGGTGGCCCGCTATTCAGAGGGTTGGGGGTGCCCAAGGGGGTAGGGGGTGGGGGTGGTGTCTACGAGGGGTGGGGGTTTCCAAGGGGGTGGGGGTGTTGTCTAAAGGGTTGGGGGCTGTCTAAAGGGTGGGGGATGTACAGATGGGTGGGGGCTGTCCAAGGGGGTGTTGGTGGCCAGGAGGTGTCCAAGGGGGTGGGGGTGGTTTCCAGAGGGTTCGAGGGATTGTGTAGAGGGTTGGGGGGTGTCCATGGAGGTGGGGGGGGGTGGCAGTCCAGGGGTGTGTGTGTGTGTGGGGTGGGGGTCCAAGGGGGTGGGGGTGTCTAGGGGGTTGGGGGGGATATCCAAGGGGGTGGGGCCTGTCCAGAGGGTTTGGCGGTTGTCCTGGTGGGGGGCTATCCAGAGGGTTGGGGGTGTCTAGGGGGTGTCCAAGGGGGTAGGAGGTGGATGGTGGTGTCCAGGAGGGTGGGGGTGTCTAGGAGTGGTGGGGGTGTCCAGGGGGGCTGTCTATGGTGTGGGGGTGGTGTCGTGAGGGCTGGGGGGGGGTTGTTCAAGGGTGTGGTGGTGTCTAGGGGGTGTCCAAGGGGGTGGGGGTGGTGTCCAGAGTGTTTGTGGGGCTTTCTAGAGGGTTAGGGGTGTCCAGGGTGTCCATGGAGGTTGGGGGGTCCAGGGGGTGGGAGGGTTGTCCAAGGGGGTGGTGGTTTCTAGGGGGTGTCCAAGGGGGTGGGGGATAAGTGTCATTTGGGATTGATTATTTCATCATTGTTTGTGAGATTATGACCTGATGATTGTATTGTTTCATGGATATTACTGTTCCAATATGATTCCATTGTGCCGTGATGATTGGATTTACAATGTGATTTTCTCTATCCATGTTTTTAATTTAAATGTGATTTGATTATCAGGTTTACTCCATTTTCCAATTTTCTATCAACCATTGGAGGCACCATGGTTTTCGTTGATTCCATGGAATTTAAAACTGTTATATCTAAGTATATTTTATTTTTAAAATCATATTCAACCATATTTTTCTAAATACGCAAAGATTTTTTTTTATATTTCAAAATTGTTTTACATTCAAATTATGATTTTTTCATATAAACATATATTTGTATTATCATAAAAAAGATGTATAATTTTGATATTTGTTATAGGTAATAATGAGTAGATGTTGTATTACGGCACATCGAATTAGAAATGAATATGAGGAAGGTGTTGATGCCTTTTTGGAATTTGCTAAAATAAATACTCAAAGAAGTGACATTTTCCCTGTCCATACCTGAAATGTTTGAATATCAAGAAGTGGAAATGTAGAGAGATAAAAGATAATCTGATTTTTCATGGTTTTAATCCAAGTTATAGACCTTGGATTTTTCATGGTGAAACTGGAAGGAATTTCACTAATGATGATGATTTGCAAGATGGTGACTCTGATGGAATTGAATAAATGATTCGTGATATTACAGCAGAACAAATTGAGATAGAACCGATAATTTTGAGTTTATATGGTGATGCTGAAAAACCATAATATCCAAGTTGTACAGATTTTATGGTTTTTTCAGCGGTGTTAAGAATGATTAACCTGAAGGCAAAACATGGATAGAGTGAAAGAAATTTTACAGAGCTACTACCATTGATGAAAGGCATTCTTCCAAAATATAATGATCTTCTAGATTCACATTATAAGGCCAAGGAAATATTATGCCTGATGGGATTGGGATAAAATAAAATACATGCCTGTCTGAATGACTGGATGATATATAGGAAGGAATATGAATTTCTATCAGAGTGTCCTAAATGTGGGACATCACTGTATAAGGTGAAATAAAAATCACAGGCTGATGTAGAGATTACAAAGATCCCTTTAAAGGTATTTTGGAATCTTCCTATAATTCATTGTTTCAAAAATTTATTTACTAATTCACATGATGCAAAAAGTTTAAGATGGCATGATGATGAGCGGTTATTTGATGAAAAAATATGTCATCCAGCTTATTGTTCACAATGGAAGAAAATTGATGAGCAATATCCTACATTTGGAAATGAAATTAGAAATCTTAGACGAGGGTTGTGCACAGATGGAATGAATCCATAGCGGACCCTCAGTAGCACACATAGTTCATGGCCAGTTTTATTGGTAATTTAAAACCTCTCTCCTGAATTTTGTATGAAGTGAAAATATTTCATGTTGAATATAATGATCTCTAGTTCGAAGCAACCCAACAACGATATTGATGTTTTCTTGTCACCGTTGACTGATGATTTGAAACTTATATTAGAGGATGGTATTAGGGTTTCTGATTATAATAAAATGGAATATTTTCAACTGTATGCAGTGCTTTGTTTCACTATAAATGACTTCCCAACATATGGAATTTTGTCTGGATATAGTTTTAATGGACAAAAAGAATTTCCAATTTGCGAACAACAGACGTCATGATGTCAATTGAATCATGGGAGTAAAATAGTGTACATTGGTCGTCGAAAGTTTTTTCCTATGGATCACTCTTATAGAAGACTAAAAAATTCATTCACTGGCTCACAATAATATGATATTTCTCTAAAACCATTATCCCCTGATATGTATTTTGAGAGGGTGAAAGACCTTGATGTGACATTGGGAAAGACACATAAATCTGGTAATGATAGACATATTTGGAAGAAAAGTTCAATATTTTTTGAGCTACCATATTAGAGACATCATGAAGTTAAACATAATATTGATGCCATGCACGTAGAGAATAAAATCTGTGATATTTTTATTGGAACATTGTTAGATATTAAAGGAAAGACAAAAGATGGGTTGAATGAAATATTAGACTTACTATCAATGGGAATATGTTTGGAGTTAGCTCCCACTCCTAATGGAAGATGAACATTTCTTCCCCTATCTTGTCATACATTATCAAAGAGGGAGAAAATTAGATTTTTTCAGTGTCTTCATGATAGCAAAGTGCCTCAAGTTTATTCTTCAAATGTAAACATATTTGTCTCATTGAAGGATTTGAAGTTGATTGGAATGAAATCTCAGTATTTTCACGTCATGATGCCACAACTTCTACCAGTTTCATTGCATGGAATATTACCCATCCATGTCAGAAAGACTATAAGGAAGTTGTGTTATTTTTCAATTCAATTTGTAATAATATTATTGATGTGAATTCTTTGAAAATTTTGGAAAACGATGTAATTTTTATACTTTCTCAATTGAAAAATGTATTTTCCTCCATTTTGTTTTGATATAATGGTGCATTTAATGATTCATATGGTTCAAGAAATAATGATTTTTGGATGTGTATATATTAGTTGGATGTATCCTTCTGAAAGGTTTATGAAAATATTGAACGGGTATGTTAAGAATACATATCGACCTGAAGCCTCCATTATGGAAAAATATATTTCTGAGGAGGTCACAGAGTTTTGTACGAGCTACTTGGCTATAGCGCAACACATAGGTTTGCCTCTATCTCGCCATGAATGAGGTATTAATGAGGGAAAGGGATTCGTGGATTGAAAGATAAATCATTGTCTTCTGAACAGATGAAGAAGTTAGAATCATACATCTTGAATAACATATCTGATGCTCAAATGTATATCACATTTCATATTAATGAGTTAAAATAATGTCATCCAAAGAAGAAAGAAATGTGGATTTTGAATGAGTAAAAAAAAATTTTTTGTCATGGCTTAAAAAGACATAGCCTGGAAGATCAGATGTATTAGAGACATTAAAATGGATAGTGGGTGGTCCATGTTTAAATGTGATAACATAGTCCAGTTATGATATTAATGTATATAAATTTCATACGAAATCTCTGGACAATAGAAGTGCAGTTCAGAATAGTGGTGTATTGTTATTTGCAGAAGAAATGCATTTTTCGAGTGCTAAGGAAAAAAACCTAGTTTCTGCATCAATAGAATATTATGGAGTGATTGAAGACATATGGGAGGTGTATTAAATTATAATTAAGGTTCTTGATTTAAACAATAAATGGTTTATTGGTAACAATTGTATCAGACATGATGAATTTGGAATGACAGTTGTTAATCTGAATAGATTGGAAGACACAACTGATTATTTTATAATGTCAACACCTGAAAAACATATTTTCTATGTAGTAGATCAATTAGATATTCAGTGGGATGTTGTTTTACAAGGGAAAAACAATATGTTGTTCAGGGTGATCTTGATGAAGATGCTGATTTATGTGAGATCCCTATTTCCATGGAATGATTAACAGAACATAATGATGAGCATGTTGAAGACATGGTTTGTGCCATAAGGAACGATCATGATGAAGGAATTTGTGAAAAAAAAATCCATTTGTACATTCCTAAAATTACATGTATCAATTGTTTATTTCTTGTTTACATTTATTATTTTCATAAAATGGTACGTATTGTGAGCTTTTTCTTTATTAAAACATGTATTAAAACAAAATAAGTATGATTTTTTGTTTTTTTATTTTTGTTTAGTTTACTTTATTATGTTTACCATTAAATTAATTATATATCTATTGTTTTTTTCTAGTGACAATTAGTTTACCATGTTTACCATGTTTAAATTTTGTTTAGTTTACTTTATCATGTTTACCATTACATAAATTATATATCTATTATCTTTTTTAGTGACAATTACTTTACCATGTTTACCATGTTCACCAGGTTCACCATGTTTTCCATGTTTATCATCTTGACTATCTTTACCATATTTACCATTTTTAAACTTGATTACCCTATTAACCATGTTTACTATTACGTAACTTATTACAATTATCTATTTTCTGATTACAGTGGTATTAAAATATTTGAATATGTATATTTGTGAACTAATGTTTTTTTTGATTTTAAAGATAATGACAGATCAATAAGTTGATCAACCACATGATTATGGATATGAGCATATTGGTCATACCTCTGGGTAGGAACATTCACATGCTCTTATTGATGTTCCCCAATCATCCTGATGTTCCATCATTACTTCAAAGAGTTTAAGAGTTGGTAAACGTGGGTGCACACGTTTACCAAAATTATCACTTGCCCATATGCCAGATCAGAGGATACTCGTTGAGTTTGATGAGGATGATATTCCTAGAGTTCTAAATTCAAAAGATTTTTAGATTTTTGTATCCACTTATGGTAAAAGAAAATTAATCATTTTATATGATGACTGGAGAAGTGTGGAAAAAGCGATAATCTCTCAATTGTGGGAGACGATTTTGGTAAGATCTTTTGCTATTGTTAGAATATTTTTTAAATGTTTCTAGTATATATAATATGTTTAACCTCTTCTTTATCAGATGAAATTTTATATTCCTGACACTAGAGGAGTCAGGAAGAAACGCTTATCGATGGATGCTAGGAGATGGAGGGATTTCAAATCATCCCTCACATATGATTTCATTTTTGGTCATAGGATTCATGAATATACATGTTGTATATATTCTTTCATAGATGAAGAAATACGGAGACAGTTGGTTGAAAGTAGAAGAAATGAATCATTTTTGTTAAGGGAAATGTAAACTTTTATAATCCTTCTTATATAAATGATCTTATTACTGTTTTGTTAATGATTTCTTATTCTTAATTTACAGCAAACAAGGAAATATGATCAGGAGTTCCAATCTAAAAATGAATACCCTCATAGTTTATCTCAAGGAGGGTATACATTATTGGAAGAACAAATTATGGAGGAAAAATTTATAAAACTAATAGGTGAGACTTCAAGCTCTAGAGAGGTGGACCCTCCATCCCCTTCATCTAGACATGAAAAATGGAAGAGAGCTCGGATGGGCAAAAAAGGGAAATATCTTTTGGAAGATTCAAGAATCTTAGCTGAGAGGATTTTAAGATATATATTTTATTCATTTATGTTAACTATTTTTTTCATATAATTTCAATAATTACAGAAATGTTCAATTAATTAATACTAGATTCTCTTGACGAGAAGAGCTCACATGGGGTATTTACAGCTGCTGGGATGCAAGATATTTTATCTGCAACATTGGGAATGCCCGAACATTCTAGTTGTCTACGAGGATATCCGGCAGGTTTATCCGTAAGAAAAGTGTTTCCACGTTCCTAAAATAGTTATGTTGAGGGTGTTTATACAAAAAATAGAATCCTTGGAGGATGAAGTTAATAATATTAATGCGACGATGGAGGAAAAGATTAGAGCATCGGTACAGTCTATGTTTACAGCCATGCAAAGACAATTTCAAACTACAAATCCCACTCCTCCACCTCCCCTTGCAGACCCCATTATTTATCCTCCACCACCACCAGTAGCTCCCACTCCCCCACCTTAGCCCGAAAACCCCATTTTTTATCCTACTCCTCCTCCGCAACTTCCTACTTATTTTGAGTTGTATGTTGATGATCCTCAACATCATATAGTTGCATATGGGTTGGTATATTGTATAGTATATATAGTTCATCATCAATAGTTAGAGGTAGAGAATTAGAGGGTAACTGTAAAAGGTATTATATATAGATCAGCTCGAGTACCATTACCTACAGACAAGGTGATGACAGTTGAACATAGTATCAACCATTTTTTAATTTGGACATCCAGACTTCTTCTACACATTACCATAGAGGTATGTGTGTTATATCTTCTATTTTATTATTTTTTAAAGTTGTTTTCTCATTTGAAAACTAATATATTTTTCTATTTATTTTTACCGGAATACTTCAAAGGTAATGAAATACTATATAGACAACAACAAAGACAAATGGCTATGCCATCAGATACAGATTCTCGTAGTCTTGACAGATTGTCAAGATATTCAAATTTTCTGGCGGATCATTATGAGTTTCCAATGGAAGCTCATGTTTTTGGATGTGCAATAACTGTGTGGATTATGGAAGCTGATATCATTGAGCTTGTTATTGGAGATAATTTGGGAATCAATGTGGTGAAGAATGTTTCCATGTAAGTCTTAACAGCATTTCCCTGCGTTATATTTATTAAAAATGTGTACTTATGTATGTTTTGTATTAGTTATCTTTATAAAATTTGTGAAAAGAATGAGCGGACATATGTATATGGATAAATGGACCCACATTTGATTTCCCTTAAATTATGTGCATTGGATGAGGAACAAATAATGGTTTATATTGCTGAAAGACTTGAACAGAATATAGTCACACAATGTTGGATGATGCCTTTTTGTGAGAGGTATAAAACACATATCTCCCAAAGATTTCATTACCTTTTAACATAAAAAACCACTAACCTTAAATTTTTTTATCAGTGATCATTGGATGTCAATAGTTTTTCCCCAAGGGATAAGTCACTTTATCAGATATTCTCTATCCATGGTGATGTGCGAGAAAGTTTTAAGAAAATGTTTGAAAAGTAAGTTTCAATTTATCAATTGTTTTCTATATTATAATGAATCTTAAATTTATCCCATTCATATTATTTTCTGAAAGGGGATGGGTCTACTTTCAAAAAAACACAAAGAAAAGGAGTGAGAAGTTCAAATATGTAAATGTAATGGTAAATATCCATTTATAATTTGTACTATTTGATTTATTACATACAATTAATATATTGAATTTACACTAATTCAAACAGAATTTTCATGAACAAAAATGCGTCATCGAATGCGGATATTATATGTTAAGATTTATGTATGAAATAATAATAAATGGGATAGTTGTGAACTTTTACCTAGTACTATTTCCTTTTAAACTTTTCCATAAGAATTCATTTGATTTATTCATTATACACGTTAACTACTATCCTTTTAATTTGTTGTTGTTTGATGACCCACAACCCTATAGTGCTGAAGACGACAAACACTTACAAGTGGAATGGTCAAATTATTTTACAGGTTTGATTGATTTTTAGTTGTTTGTAGTGTAAAATTTTATTTTGAATAATGTCATTCTGATTGTGTATTTGGTAGTCGTTTAGGTTGTATTTAGTTTTTTTAACTTGACATTGTATGTTTTGAATGTTATATATGTGAATGTTTAATTTTGCTCTACGTCTTATTTTGGTCTACTTATGATGGTTTTTCTAGTATGGATTCTGGTCTGTGGGGAGAGAGGGGTTCTAATGGTGTGTGGGGCGGTGTTTAATGGGGTGGGGGTATACAGGGGTGTGGGAGGGTTGTCCGGTGGGGTGGCGGGTATCATGGGTGTCCATGAGAGTGGGGGGGGGCAGTCTATGGGTGGGAGTGTTTCCAAAAGGGTGGAAGGGGTTCCCATGGGAGTGGGGGGTTGTCCAGGGGGTGTCCAAGGGTGTGGGGGTGTCCTGTGGGGTGATGGGGGGTTTCCAGGTGTGTGGGAGGGTTTTACAGTGGGGTGGGGCGGGGGGGGGGGAGTCCAGGGTGTCCATGGGGATGGTGGGAGGGGTAGGGGGGCAGTCCTGGGGGTAGGAGAGGAGGCGCCGACATCCCTTGGGGGGATGAAAGCCGCTGGAAGGTACTCATAACTCCCACATGTGAAACATTTTGAGATCTCAAGCTTCGCATGTGGGAGTGATGAGTACCTTAGAGCGGCATTCCCCCCGAGGGATGGCGGCACCTCCTCTCCCAACACCAGCTATCCAGGGGATATCCAGGGTCTGTCCAGGGGGTGGGGGTGTCCAGGAGGGTAGGGGTTGTCTAGGGGTGTTGTGGGATATCTGGTGGGGGGGGGGGGGTAGTCCAGGGTGCGGGGGTGTGTTGGGGGCTGTCCAGTGGGGTGAGGGGGTTCTGGTCTGTTTTTGGTAACTTTTTGGTATGTTTCATGTGTGTGAGAGGGTTGTCCAAGGGTGTGGGAGTGCTGTCCAGGGGTGTGGGAGTGTTGTCCAGTGGGTGGGGGTATATAGGAGTTTGGGGAATGTCTAGGGGTTGTGGTGATGTCTAGGGGTGTGGGGGTGTCTAGGGGTGTGGTGGGGGTAGCCCAGTGGGTTGAGGGGGTTCTAGTCTGTTTTTGGTAAATTTTTTGAGTTGTTTAAGTGGTGTGGGAGGGCTTTCCAGGGGTATGGAAGTGATGTCCAGAGGGTTGGGGTATATATTAGGGTGGGGGGGGGGGTTCCAGGGTTGTGGGGGCTGTCCAGGGGGTTGTGGTGATGTATAGAGTTGTTTGGGGCTATTCAGGGGGTCGGGGGAAGTCCAGGGGTGTGGGGGTGTTCAGGGGTGTGGTAGGGGCTGTCCAGGGGTGTTGGGGGTTGTCCAGGGGGTGGGGCGGGGCAGTCCAGGGGTGTGTGTGTGGGGGGGGGGGGGGTTGTTAAGTGGGGTGAGGGGGTACTGGTATGTTTTTGGTAACTTTTTTGTTCTGTTTCAGGGGTGTGGGGGTAGTCAAGGGGCGTGGGAGTGTTGTCCAGGTGGGGGGGGGGGTATACAGGGGGTGGGGCGGATGTCCAGTGGGTGGTGGTGATTTCCAGGGATGTGGGGGGGGGGGGGGGGTCCGGGGGTGTGGTGGGGGCAGTCCGTTGGGGTGAGGGGGTTCTGTTCTGTTGTTGGTAACTTTTTGGTCCTGTTTCAGTGGTGTGGGAGGGTTGTCCAGGGGTGTGGGACTGTTGTCCAGGGGTGGGGGTATACATGAGGGTGGGTGCGGGGGTGTGGGGGGGGGTGGTGGTGTTTTCCAGGGGTGTGGGGGGCTATGAAGGGGTGGTGGGGATGTCCAGGGGTGTTTGGAGCAGTCCAAGGGGTCGGGGAGCAGTCCAGGGGTGTGGGGTGTCCAGGGGTGTGGGGGGTGTCCAGGGGTGAGGGGGTGTCTAGGGGTGTGGTGGGGGCTGTCCAGTGGGGTGAGGGGGTCTATCCAGGGGGTGGTGGGGCTGTCCAGTGGCGTAAGTTTTAAATTTTATCAGTGTAAATGATTAATTTCTCTTTGGTTCTTGCAATGTAAATGTTTAATTTTTCATTGGTTCTTGTTTTGGTCTACTTCTGTTTTTCTGGTATGAATTCGTGGTTTACTTTCTGGTTGTTTCTGGGGAGAGCAGAGGACTGATTTCTATTTTTTTTTAAAAAAAATTGGTTTTTCACGTTGGTTATTTAATAACCGATGTGATAAAAACCTGGGAAATGGTTTATCACTTCAGTTATTATATAAACGACATGATAAACTATTTTCCAGGGGTTTATCATGTCGGTTATTAAATAACTGGCATGATAAACACCCCCCGCACTAGTTCATCACGACGGTTATAAAATAACCGACGTGATAAATCCTCCCTCCTGTTTTATCACGTCGGTTATTTAATAACTAATGTGATAAACACCTCCCGCACTAGTTTATCACATCAGTTATTTAATAACTGATGCGATAAATCCCACCTGGTTTATCACATCAGTTATTAAATAACTGATGTGATAAATGCCTAGGAAATGGTTTATGATGTCCGTTATTAAATAAATTATGTGATAAAACATTTTACAAGGGTTCAACACATCAGTTATTTAATAACCGACGTGATAAACACCCCCCAAACTAGTTAATCACGTAGGTTATTAAATAACTGACATGATAAAACCTCCCCCTCTGAGTTTTTTCACATGGGTTATTTAATAACTGACATGATAAAAGCCTGGGAAATGGTTTATCACATCGGTTATTTAATAACCTATGTGATAAACACCGTGATGTTATGTTTTTTTATGTTGGGTTTTAAATAATCGACATAAAAAAATATTTATAATGTTTTCTATATTAACGTCGGCTAAAAACCAACGTAAAAAATGAAAAATAACTGACGTAAAAAATGTTTTTTGCACTAGTGAACCCTCACGACGACCTTACAATTTGTGTAACCATCACAGTTACACTTGAAGTAACCATACGACTGACCACAAACATACACATACCCAATGCATTGGAAGGAAATATAGGTCCCACCCTTCATCATTAATAATTCCCAAGATCCATAACATTATCATACAACATGAATAACATCATAAAAACATTGCTTTGGAATTTCGTAGAACAGAATTTTAAAAGGGGATTTTAAAAGAAAATCCCCATATAAATATAATAAAATTGAAGGTAGACTTCATAGAGTGAATGGAAAATGTACATAAACTGTAGATACACATAATAAAAAATAATATAAATAGAACCCATCACACAAACAATTCTAATACCACATAAATAATGAAGTAGAAGGTTAACCCAAAGATTGGAAATCTGGTGAAGATTTTTTTTACCGCAGGTTTGTTTTACAAAAACTAATTTAAACCTCCTATATAATAGCTAAAACAGTGTAATTAATATATTACAGAATCATTTCCATACTTATATGATCATTTCATTACATCATTTCACCCTTTAATGGTTAGTATTTTTTACTTACATAGTTTTGGGTGAGTTCTTTAATGATTTTCATGATCGTATCATGATGGATTGTTCTTGTCGATTGGAAGTGAAACATCAAAATTGGAATGGAATTGTATATAAATATTTATCTTACAATAATTTATTCCATTTATCATTTTTAATTCCTACATTATGATGATTCATAAGTTAAAACATTAGTGATGTTCGTTTGGGTCATTTTAGTGGTTCTTGGATAAAAACGGCCTCATTTTGTTTTATAAATGAAAACAATGTTTACAAAAGAATTACAGAACCATGAATGAGAAATAATACTCATATTATAACCTGGTTCAACCATAAAAATGAGTTCATTACTATATGTGAAAGAATTAATGCAAATTGAAATCACATCTTCTATGAAGTTGGTAATTCGACCCATCACAGACAATGTTTTTATTGCTTGAATATGTGGTATATGAGAAGAATAATGATGTTGAATTTTCGATTAACTTTAGAAAATCTATAATATACATGATTTATATATCTTTTATGCCTCTTGTGTAATAGTATATGAGGAAAGAATAAGTAATGAATGAAACTCAAAATAAAAGAATAATTGAGAAATCCCTTACAAAAATTTGGCATCCTAACGGTAATGCAACATGGTTTTAGAAAATATTAAAAAAGAGAGGGGACAAGGGTCACCCATCCCGAGACGAACCATAATACAGAATAGATCATGAATATGAATGAAACAAGAACATGGTATGAAAACTTGAATGTTATACCATAAAATAGAGAACTTAAATGGAAAATGAAAGAAATTGAGCATTTTCCTACCTTGTTGAGTAACTCGAAAAATAGGGTGGTTGGGACCTTGGGGGCTTGACAAAACATTGGAAGGGATACTAGGGAGGTAAGGATTATATATCATAGTTGATGAGGAATTTGGAATGATGTTAATTAAGGAATGGGTCGTTATTTATAGCAAATGTGAGGGATTATTTTAAAAGTTTCCAAGGGACACCTCATTAGTTGTATTGGGAAAACCATGGGCTTGACCATGAAATTAGCCACATGGGACACCTCGCATATTATTTTACTATACCCATGTCAACCAGATTTATTAATTTAGTATTACATCATTAACTATGTCATTAACACACAGAAAATCAAAACACTATTTTTTTACTATTCACCCAAAAATCAACTCTTTTAGAAAAATCCTAAAAATTCACCCTAACAATTTTTTGATGTGTAGAATTCTAAAATGAAATCCATTTTATAAAATAATTTTCTAAATATTATTAAATTAGTTTTTAAATAAAATCATACATAATTGAAAAATTAAGAATTTTAAAACTATGATGACTTTTATATCTCACAGAAAAATTAAGCAAGATATCATTATCTTAAATCGTTAAGAAAATAAATTAATAATACAATTTACTATTCATTAGGGTAAAATTACTATTCATATTACTATTCATAATGGTAAGTTACTATTCACCAAAAAAACAAGTTTGTTCCTTTAGACTCTAAATAACTTACAAAACACAATTGTAGATGACAATGTTTTGAAATTAAAAACATAGAAGCTGATAAATTAGTTTTAAAAGCTTGTTATAAATATCTACATAAAACAATTTTTGAAGGATTTAATTTATTAATAAAACCATGGGGTGTTATGTTATCCCCACATTCTAGAAATTTCATCCTCAAAATTTCATTTACTCATTAAACAAGTGAGGGTACCTTTCCCTCATAGAATTTTCAAACTCCAATGTTGTCTCTTCTACCATGTGGTCTCTGCAAAAGAACCTTTACATGGTGGATTACCTTATCTCGAAATACTTTTTCACTTTCGATCAAGAATCTGAACAAGTTTATTTTCATAAGAAAGGTTGTCTTCGAGTTGAAATGCTTCTGGGCACAAGACTTGTGATGAATCTGGAACATACATCCTCAATATCAAAACATGAAAAACATTGTGTACCTGAGACAAACTCAGAGGAAAAGCTACTCAGTATGCAACTGTTCCAACATTCTCCTTGATTTCAAAAGGGTCGATGAACCGTGGACTTAGCTTCCCTTTCTTAATTAAACGCATCACACTTTTCCAAGGAAATATTTTAAGTAAAACATGGTAACCTACCTCAAAAGATAAGTCTTTCCATCTATTATCTGCATACCTTTTCTGTCTGCTCTGAGATGTCCTCATATGCTGCTAAATCATCTTCACATTCTCAATCACTTCCTGTACTAATTCTATCCCCATCAACATTCTTTCACCGAATCCATCCAAAAATGCTGGAGTCCGACAATGTTTTCCATACAAAGCATTGAAAGGTTCTATCTATATAATGGAATGAAAACTATTATTATAAGAAAAAAATCTAAAGGAATATGTTGATAACAACTTTCCTGGTAGTCCATTGAACAAGCTCAAAGCATATCCTCCAAAGTCTGAATCGATCATTTTGACTATCCATATTGAGTATTAAAAGTTATACTAAAATTTAATTCAGTGCCCAACGACATATTAATTCCCTTCCAAAAGTTAGAAGTTAACCTAGGATCCCAATCAGATACAATGGAAAGAGGAACTCCATGTAACATGAAAATATCTTTGAGGTACAATCGAGAAAGCTGATCCAAATTCATTGTTTCTCGAATAGAAAGAAAATGTGCAACTTTTGTCAGTGGATCAATAATAAACCAAATTGAATTGTTACCTCAAGAAATATTTTGTAGTTCCACCAAAAAGTCCATGAATACATTCTCCCATTTCCTATCTGGCAGGGGAAAAGGCTGAAGCATCCCCTTTGGTAACTGCGGCTCTGCTTTAACATGTTGACATGTCAGATATTTCCTGTTAAAATCAGCAATATCTCTTTTCATTAAATACCACCAATAATACTCTCGATGGTCTCTGTACATCATAGTAATTTCTTGATGAACTGAAAATAGAGAACTATGAGCTTCACACAATAATTCTTTCTTTAAGTGGGAATCATAAGGCACACACAAACTTTTTACAAATCTTAAAACACAATATTTATCATGATTAAATTTTGGAAACATACCAATTTTAACCAATTCTACCTTTTTCTGTAGCTCATGGTCTTCCATATGTTATTCCATAATTCTGTCTAATAATGATGATTGCAATCAATCCTCTTAAAAGATAGATGTATTCATTGCACGAAAAACTTATAATCCAAAATTCATCAAATCATTAATAAGGGGATCATTTTCCAAACACAACTTTGTTAATGATGAATGATGTTTTCGACTCAAGGAATCTACGCCATTGTTTTATTTTCCAGGATGGTAATTGATCATGAAATAATTTTCCTTTATCAGTTCTATCCATCTTCTCTTCCTTATGATTAATTCCTTCTGAGTTAATATATACTTCAGATTTTTATAGTTAGTATATATTTGATGTTTGGCTCTATATAAATGATGCCTCCAAATTTTCAAAGAAAAACCACAACTTCCAAATCCAAATCACATGTGGGATAATTTAACCCATGAGTTTGAATTTATATTGAAGCATAATCCATTACATGATCATTCTTCATTAAAACACAACCAAGTACCTTAAAATAAGGATCACTATACCTAAAAAACTCACCATTTCGGGAAGGCATGGCCAAAACTGGAGCATTTTCTAATCACTTCTTCAGTTCCTGAAAACTGAAATCACATTCTTCTATCCAATAAAATTTAACCCCTTTTCATGTTAAAATAGTTATCGGGATAGATAAATGTGAAATGTTCTTAACAAACCATCGGTAATAACCTACAAACCCAAGAACACTATGAATCATTAAAACATTTGTGGCTCTTGACCATTCATCAACCGCTTTTTTTTGGAAGGATCAAATGTTATTCCATCATTAATTTCATTATGGCCATGAAAAGAAATCTATTTCAACCAAAAACCATACCTGCTAAATTTTACATACAACTTCTTTTCCATTAATGTTTATAAAACAACCCTTAGATGTTTTTCATGCTCCTCTTTATTTTAAGAAAATAACATAATGTTATCAATAAACACAAGAAAAAACTTATCCAAGATCACCTAAAATACTTTATTCATCCAATTCAAGAATAAAAAAAGGCATTAGTTAACCCAACCAGAATAACAAAAAATTCATAATGCCAATATATAGTACGAAAGGTTGTTTTCGAGATGTCATCTTTCTTCACCTTCAGCTGATGGTATCTAGATCTAAAGTCAATCTTGGAACAGTAATGAGCCCCCTGGAGCTGATAAAAAAAGTCATCGATATGAGGCAAGCGATACATGTTTTTAATAGTGATTTTACTAAAATCACTATAATCAGTGAAAAGTCTCATGCACCATCTTTCTTTTTAACAAACAAAAAAGGAGCACCCCATGATGATGTTCTAAGACTAATGAATCCTTTATTAAGAAAATATTGCAACTGATTATTCAATTCAAAAAGATTTATTTAGGACATATGATAAGTGGGTTTTGAAATCAAATTACCATACAGAACTATGTCAATTGTTAATTTTACTTCCAGATAAGGTAAGAAATTGGGTAACTCATCAAGAAAAATGTCAGCATATTCATTTACCTCTAGAACAATGTTAATTTGAATAGTTTACTTGTTTCCAATAATATGACCAAGCTAACATTCATTTCCATCTCTCAACAGTTCCTCAACTACATGAGATGTTATCAATTATATGGGTTCTTTCTTGTATACAAAATGAATCTCTTTTTGAAAACAACTTCTTTAGATCTAGAGTCTATCTTTTCATGATAAACAGAAAGTCAATCCATTACCATAATAACATCAAACTCAACTAAGGGTTAAACGATATGGTTTTCTAGTAAAGTATTCCCACATAACACAATAGAAATATTCTTATAATTTCTATTTTCTATAATATTACCCATGGTGTTTTAACTACATGTTCCTACTAATTTTTTCAGATGATTGTTCCAATTTACCAGAAAATTTCTCAGAAATGAAGGAATGTGTAGACCTCGTATTGAACAAAACATTTGCAAAATCAGAGGAAACGAATAAAGTACTAGATACCAAATTTTTGGATGGATCTAAATCTACTGACCTAGTTACAAAGGATATCAATACACATTAAGTTTTGTAGTTTGGCTTCTTTGCATCATTTGGATATCTCTTTGGGAAGGAATTTTCATAATGACCTATCTTACCACATTTAAAACAATTTATCGTTTTCTTATCAGGATTAGTCCAATGATCATTTTTATTACAATCATAGGACATATTTCCAAATATAACACATTTTAAACACTTCCTAGTATTGCTAAGAAATTCCCCAGGGTATTTATTTCCACACTTTTCACAAACTGGGAATTGGATTTTCTTACCAACCAGATTTCTTTGGTTGATTCTTACCCATCGCTTTCCATGTAGAACTCTTCTTCTCCTTATTTTCAAATTGCACGTGATCATCAAAAAACACCATATCTACCCTCTCAGCACATAAGAGAATTTTCTTGTAACTTTTAAGTTCATAGGAGGCCAACGCCCTTCGATACCTTGGCTTCAATCTTGAGTATAAGCGGTTTATTTTGCTATGAGGACCCAGAACAATATTTGGAGCATACCTCGCAAGTCGAGTGAAGTTCAATTCATAAAAAGCTACTGAATCTTCATCATTTTTTATCAATTATAGTAATTTATTCTCTATCCTATGTCACACCACCACATGAAAATATTTTTCACGGAAAATACATTAAAATTCATCCCACTATATGGCATCAATATCCTCTATATCACTGATATTCATTACTGTTGACCATCACTGATCATATTCACCTTAAAAATAATAAATTGATAGTATTACCTTTGGATTATCTGAACATCCCTCAACATTGAATATGTTTTCAAGGGATTTAATGCATCTTCATCCGCTACTAGGTCAGAAGATCCATTAAAAGGAGGAGGGAGTTGTCTCATAAAATGTTCCACTACTGTCATGGTCTTTTGTGGTACCTCTTGTTGTTATATTTTAAGAATTCCACCACCATTTATATCTTACGTTAGATGATCCATTACTGTCACAAATTGTTTGGTTCCAATCCCTACCATTCCGGGTTGTAGATTCGGAATGATGTTGTTCTGTAAGTGTCTCTCCTCTACACATTCCCTATTTCTTCTACGGACAACCATTATGAACAAAAATATCATAGAATAAGAAACATGGTAGTATTGAAATTATATAACATTTCAAATTAATTATAGAGTAAAAATCATTTACAGTATTCTTTTAACATCATCTTATCCCATAAAGTTATCTAAACCATCCTCTGATACCAACTATAAGGATCAGGCCTTAGTACATTACGTAATATTGATTTTTTACAAAAAATCACGTCTTTGTAAATGCAGTATATTTTAAAGTTTAGAACTTTATTGAATTGTGAAATAATACATTCATAACATTACACATTTTTACCAAGTGGATACCATAAAAATAGTTTCCTTTTTTTTCAAAATATAAAACATTAAATCTTAAAACAATGTTTCTTTGAAAATTATTTAAACATTTCACTTAGATTCCTTCTCTGAAATACACATCCTAGTGACCTATGAAAATCATTTGAAAAAAACATTTGATGAGAACAAAAAGATCAATAAGGGATGTAAAATAAATAAAGAGCACATTATTCAATGAATACTTGTTTCCTATGGAAACATTTTCAAATGACAAGATTGTCACCCATTTATACTTACATTGTGAAAAATGAGATTTACAAAAGATCCACACAAAAAATGAGTACATAAATATAATTATAAAGTTATATTGGGGTATTAATGACATAATCTTGTAACCCTCTCAGCTACCTTATAATTTTTAACCCTCATGGCTACCTTACAATTTGTAACCCTCACGACTAGCTTACAATTTGTGTAACCATCACAGTTAAATTTGGAGTACCAATATGACCGACCTCCAACGTACACATACCCTATTCATGGGAGGGAAATAAAGGTCCTAGCCATCATTATAAATAATTACCATGATCCAGAACATAATCATACAACATGAATAATAGCATAAAAACATTGCTTTTTAATTTCATAAAATAGAATTTTAAATGATGATTTTAAAAGAAAATACCCTTATAAATATCATAAAATTGAATTGAAACTTTATAGATTGTATGTAATAAGTGTATGAACTGTAGTTACACATAATAAAATATAATATAAACAAAAACTCTCACACAAAAAATTAAAATACCACATAAATAACGAAGTAGAAGGTTAACACAAAATGGAAATCATGTTAAGAATTCACTTACCTCAGGTTTTTCTTTCTCCGAACTCATTTAAAACACCTATATAATAAATAAATGAGAGTTATTAATATATAATATAATATAATCATCTTTATATGATCATTTCATTAAATCATTTCACCCTATAGTTGTTAATATTTTGTTCCTCGCACTGTTTTAAGTGAGTTCGTTACATGATTTTCATGATCGGTTCATGTTGGATTGTTCTTGTCGACTAAAAGTGTTACATTAAAATTGGAATATAAATATATTTAAATATTTATAGTACTATAATTTAAACAATTTATTAATTTTAATTCTTACATGATAATGATTCATAAGTTAGAACGTTAGTGATTTTTGTTTATATCATTTTTGTGGTTCTTTGATATTAACTACCTCATTTTGTTTTATAAATTAAATCAATGTGTAAAAATGAATTACAGAACCATGAATGAGACATAATACAGATATTATAACCTCGTTCAACCAAAAAAATGGTTTCATGACCCAAATTTAAATAATTAATTCAAATTGAAATCACATCGTCCATGATGTCTGTAATTTGACACTTCATAAACAACGTTTTTATTCGTTGAGTAAGTGGGAGAGAAGAAGTAGAATGGTGATGAATTTTCTATGAACATGAGAAAATATATAATATACATTATTTATGGAGTATACATGCCTACTGGGTATGAATAAATGAGAAACTAATAAGTAAACAATGGAACTCAAAAATACAAGAATAATTGAGAAATTTCTTACAAAAATTCAGCATCCTAACGGCTATACAACATGGCTTTAGAAAATATTAAAACATAGAGGGGAAAAGGGTCACCCATCTTGAAATGAACTGTAATATAGAATAAATCAAAAATAATAAACAAATAAGAACACGGTATGGGAACATTAAAGTTATACCATATAAAAGATTACATGAATGGGAAAAGAATGAAATTTATAATTTTCTTACCTTGTAGAGTAACTCCTAAAACATGATTTTTGGGACCTTGGGGGCTTGAGGAAACTATGGAAGGACTACTATAGAGGTAAAGAGGCTAGACCCTCATTGATGAGGAATTTTTAATGATTTTAATTAAGTCATGGGTTGGTATTTATTGAAAAAGTGAGGGATTATTTTAATAGTCTCAAGGGAATCTTCATTTGTGGTATTTGAAAAACCATGGGCATTCCCATGGTATTTGTCCATGGTATTGGACACTTGGGACAACTCACATCATATTTAACATAACACAAGTCTACCATATATATTACATCATTATTACTTCATTAATGATGTCATTCAAAAATCATTTTCTGTCTAAGATGACATTATATGTTTGTTAATAATTCCATGCTGGGTATATGAACCAAGGATACCATATATATTATTTATTTGAATGGGTTATGTTTATGTTAGAATTATTTTTATGAAACCTATTTCATTTCCATGTGTAGGGTTATGATTTTTTGTTTATGAATCTCATTTCCTCGCATGGGATATGATGTGTTGAATGATTTATGGTCCTATGGAACACATATTTATATAGTCTATATTATGTGATGAGTGTATCTAATATCTCCCTTCAATTTATTGGATAATGAATTATATCTCATGATATATGTAATTGAGACAATTTGATTTTCTTGATGTGTGACTGGAATCATGTCGATGTGCATGATTGGTTATGGGAAACGTGTGATAAAGCCTAATATGAGAGTCTGGGTAGTTAACCTTGACATATGGATTTTTCTATAATTATGATGATTCCACACACATTTATTATTTGATGATATGGTTTAATAATTATTTCTGTTGAAGTTTCATTCTGATGGTTAATTTTAAGGTTTAATTACATAAAATGTTTTTATGATCCATGAAAGGTTGAGTATGAAGGGTGTTTGTTATGCTCATGATCACATACATATAATTTTTATCTTATTCTCTCATAAGATAATAAATTTATAGCTTCCATTATTTACTTAATGGTCATTTAAGCTCCACATTTTCTTATATTTCTTTTAAAATGGTTATAAATAATGGTTTAACGTAGGATTACAAAATGAGAAGATATTTTTGGGAGAGGATGAATATCATTCCAAAAAAATAAAGAATGTCTTCCACGTTTTAAATGGAACAAATATTTAACAGCACTTGGTCTTATGTTTATTTAATGTAATGAATATTATTCTAAAATAATTTATTATCGTTGTTGGAAATATTTGTTCATTATATTTGGGATCCGAACAAAGGTTTATCCATCCTTTTGAAACTAGGAATATATTACATCAGTGAGATCCATATAGGTATTTATATGGATTTCTATTTGGATATATCTAAGGATATTTTTAAATATATGTATTAATCCTATAGTTTTCTTAATAATATTGATTATCCAGTGATTAAACCTAAGGTAAATATATTAAAATACTATATGTAATTTCCCTTACTTATGTTG
Source organism: Viscum album (assembly GCA_963277665.1). Lineage (NCBI taxonomy): Eukaryota > Viridiplantae > Streptophyta > Magnoliopsida > Santalales > Viscaceae > Viscum > Viscum album. The sequence continues at coordinate 1,188,898,192 of OY728158.1, read as the reverse complement.
ATTATTCAATATGATTTGTGTTTCTCACATTATGATTAATAGTTTTAGTTAATGGTTGGAGCTCAAATGAACTATGTTAATGATTACAGCGATGGGAAACCTAATTATTATCCTCCAACGAAATTGAATGATATGAGGGGTAGGGTTCAAAATCATTATTTTATACTCACATACCTTTTCAATATTTTAATCATTATGAAATTCTAAATGAGAAAAGGATTGAAAAAATTATACTGAGTCCTTTATGAGGAAACATCCACAATATTTTAGTTGATCCTTTGATCCATTAGTGAATTAGAAGTAGATCATTATCATTGAAATGATATTTTTTTCTAATGTTCAGAAAAGAAGAAATCCAATTTAGATTTCTATCATTTAGAAGGTGAAGTGTATCAATGGTGTATTCTCATCATGAATACAACATAACATGATACAATTGTCTCCATAAAATGAGATGATTTCTCAAACATATTTCTTAAGAAGTAAATTATTTATATTATTCATCCAAAAATGGAGAAGTAATTATATAACTTAATGAAAAATGATGATGAATCTATTAGAACATATGAAGAATATTTTACAAGACATATGAGGTATTCTTCTTCCAATAAGATTCAACCTAAATGTAAGAACAAATTAATTTTCCGCGGATTAAAACCAAGTATCTGAAGGGCCTTATCAAAAAAGGGATCAGTAAATATGAATTAATTTTTAATTTATCTCTTAATTTGGAGATGAAAATTTGAGATACCGACAATGTACATGGATTTTATAAGACGATAATGATCAAGTCTTATAAAAACATGATTAAATCACATACTGGAAATATGTTGTATCCATCTACATAGACAAATGTGGGAAGAAATATCAAGGGAAGGGTTTTAATGGAACTAGGTGGTGGATAAAATTTGGAAAGGTGGGTAATAAAGCTCATGAATGCCTAAATGTAATGAATACTCTGATTAATTAAATAGTGGAATATAAGAATACATGTAAAGCACCACCAATGATCTAATTATATTAAAGATAGGCGTACATAAATTATTCAAATCATTTCCCATATTAAAAGGTATGCGATAATGATCAATTTTAGAAACCTATTAATTTCATTGATTAAGGTCAATTTCATGTGATCATTATAGGAAGTGTAGTTTATAGTAACGAAGTGGTGGAATGGTTGAATATTTACGTAATGTAATGGATGGATATTGTTGTATTACCTTTATGAATAATTAAATATTTTCAAATCAGCCTACTTTATTTTTAACATAATTTTTTAAGAGAAAGTGATGATTGGAATTGTAATCCAATTAAATTAGATTAATGTAATAAGCTATCTTTTTGGAACATAGTTGATAAAACGAAGGATAACCCTTAATATGCACACGTTGTTGGTATGATGAAATAAATATTTTTTGACTGTGGAAAAATTAATGGGATAATATTGATTGACATGTGAATGATAAGACGACATTATAGTTTTTGAAATCTTATATTGAGTTAATAGAATTTTTAAAAATTTGGTTTGAGGAATGACTTAATATTTGAAAATATTTATATTTTCACTATAGTTTTATGCTAATTTTGGTTATTTACAGTTTTAAATAGAATAATTAATAGGGGTATTCACATGTTTTGAAATTTAAATACTGTAGAGATTTTATGATATATGGGTCTAAATATTATGCTGATATTAATAAATTTAGTGATTACCTTTACAATGTTTTTGTCATTCATCTTTCTAAAGGGTTACAAGGTTAACCATTTTTAAATTGTTTATGTGATACATAGAATGCAGATTTTGTTATTGCGTATAATCATTCCATATGATAAGTTATGCATGATTTAAAATTTATTTGATGTTAACTAATGATTTATGTGATAATATATCCTTAAATTTATGAATCATATGATCTTTTAATACATTAGGGATGAAAATATCACCATCATTTCTTGGAAGAAGACATGACGGGAAAATTAATCAATGCACAACGAAAGGATCAGATGGTGCTTATGAAATGTAACAAATTAAGTATATATTAAATTAAAAATTATTATAATATAGGTAAAGGATTTTGTATCCAACACATTTATTCTAGTACTTTGTTTTTTGATGAATCATGTGGTCGCGGAAACAATCAAACAATTTTTTATTAGTGTTTGCTAACATTCTATTGACCAGGTCTACTACGAATATCCATTAGAACATGATAGTTATATTTCTCTTCCATTTCTATATTCTCACTTGAAATCTATTTTTTTCTATGTGGAATCCAAATTATGAGTTACTATGGGTACCCACTATGTCTCAAGCATCCCAATTTTTAAATAGAGTTTTATTATTCACTTACGATGTGGGTTTCAAGGATTTTTTTTGAAATATGGAGGTAGAGCCCCTAATTATTATAAAAAGAAAAGTCTGGAAGGATGAACAAAGTACAACAAAGATATCAAATTCCCCCTCATGGTGGGCCAAGGTTTTTCCTCAGCTTGTTTCCAATTCTTCATTCCGATTATCTCATCTCATTCCATGACTCTATATTGATGCGCCCCCATCCTCTCCTTCGTCTAGTGTAGAGTTCTTCAATATATTTATCTTGATGTAGGAAAGTTTTCACATCTTCATTTGAAATTTCAGTTTTCTCCTCCTCCTTCTTCCTTTCCTCTTTTCTTGCTACTTTCTTTTGGATTCTTGTTCGAACCTGTTTCCAAGAACTATCTTCATCACCTTTTAGTTCATCATCCTTCCTTGCTTTTTTTGCCACCTGCATAGTTGCGGGAGGAAAAAATGAGAGGGTTCCCCATGACAGATACTCACCTGTTTTTCAGGGCTGGCCAAATCCCCAGCCACAGATGACTGCATCTCCAAGGGAGTGGAAAAGTAGAAACATTCCTAGAAGCGATAGTAGTAGCAACAGAATTATGAGGGGTTAGGTTCATGCTGGTAACTGGAGAAAATAGGGTAGGAACCTGCTTCGATTGGGTTCCAGCCTCAAAATGAGGCCTACATTGTATTGTAATCTATTTCATTCCTTCATCAGAATTACAATCAAGGTTTTTTTCTTGAGATGAAATCCCAACCACCCCGTCATTGGATGTTTCAGGTAGGTAAGGTTGATTCATAGAAGCCACATGAGCTTCAATTAGAGCAGTGCTTAGTTGCTAATCAAAACCCATCTCAGTGTGCTTCACTAAACTTAACTTCATCTGAGTAGTAAGAATATGATTTTTGGCATTTTCATCATGAAAATCATTGTGTTCAGGATCATCAAACTCATGTTGAGACTTTTTTGAAGACTCAATACCTCTTTCTTCTATATCAGCACAGGAGATTCCTATAGGTTTAGTAGAATTATTTTGGTTTTCTTTTGTTTCAATCACAGTTTGGTGAACATTAATGTTCCCAGGTTCAAGATTCATAGATTCCCCCTTCTGGTTATCCAGTTTCCTTGGACCAGGCTTCATCCTCCCAGTATTAATGCATGATTTAGATCCATGCCCTCTTTTACCACAGTTATCACAAAGCACTGCCTTCATACAAGTTACATCGTCATGTCCTATATATTTTCATTCATGGAAATTTTTTGGAAATCTCTCAAACTCAATTTTGAGTTCTAATTCATCATCATCAGTAGATAATTAAATTATATCTACTAAAGTATCACAAAGATTAATTTCTACAAGACATCTAGCAAAATGTCCAAATCTAGCCATTTCAGGTTCTTTATCCATCCTAATTGGAACTCCAATGGAAAGGGAAATATCATAAAGAATCCTAGGATGCCACAAAATCCAGTTTAATCCAAAATTTTTAATCCAAACCTGGACTGAGGTGTTACCTATTTGAGTTGGATTGAAGCTTCTATTCCATTATATGATGTGCAAAGCACCAGGTTTGATACAAAGTGAGCCGAAGCCCCAGGCTCTCTGTTTTAGCTCTTATGATGGGAATAACAGATGAAAAGACCCCTTGCCAAGAGACACACATTTCCATTCATCGAAACCCCAAATGGATGCAAGTCGCTGATAAAGGTATTCCATCTTCCATGGAATGGTCCCTTTTGGAAATAACAACCTCGCGATTATTGAATGTGCACTCAGCCCCATTCGTTCTGCAACAGCATCAGAATCAGCCTTAACATGTATTATGCCTTTATTATTCACTTACGATGTGCACAGGTGTGTATTATATGAATAAATAAATAAGTCACTCTTATTAGATTAAAACAATTATATATTAATATATATTGATATATATATATAATTATTTAAAAATAAATTTTAACATTCATGATATGTGTTTTCGAGATATGATTTAAGAACAAAACAAATTTTCTGATAAAAGATGTATTTTTCAAAAAAAGAAGTTTTGTCACATTCTAATGGAAGACTTGTCTTAAATCCAGTTTTTGAAGCATTTTTAAAATTCATTTTAGAAAAGCACATTCTTTGAACACATGACATAAAACCTTACATTGGTTGATATATTAGTTTTTTCTGAGAAGTTTCATGGATTGATGAGTAGTGGGGAAAGTATTGAATTTTAATTAAAAACATTTTTTTGTAATTTATTAATATTGATAAATTAGTGTTTGTATTTTCTTAAAATTTATAATTATATCCAATTTTTTTCATTTAATCCAATTATGGTCATTGTAATCAACTTTAAATTGAATTTGGATATTAAAACATTTCAATCGTTTGGTCGTCTTTACTTTAAAAACCAATTTCACTATTCGTTAATGAGATTAATTTGTAACTAATTTCTACAAATTTAGATAATTTAATTTATTAAATATTGATTCAATATTTGAAATCATAAGATCAAAATTTATTAATTAGGTCCATTTTTTATTTTTAAATTATCAAAAGTATCTTTATTAATTTTTACTACCACGAATATGGGTAAATATGGTAATTTAGGGTAAACAAATATTATAAATATTAATAAGCTTACCTAACACATTAAAAATTGTTATTTGATGAACTTAATTCTTCCCTAAACACATAAGGATCTAAATTAAATAATTTAAAAAAGAAATTTCACTGAAAAGTACTTAGATATTTTTAAAATGAATGTTCTTGAAAAAATGCTAGAGTCTTGCTTTTAATAAGTATAATATATGTAATATGTGGATAAATAGAAGATATTAAAGAATATATATAATATTATGAAAAATAAATGTTTTATATAATTCATGTAAATTTAGTTTTAATTTTCTATGAATATATAAATATCAAAAATATTTACACAATGATGATTCAATAATTATTCAATTAATAAAAATCTAGTTAAGCAGTACGAAAAATACTAAAATATATATAATTTGAAATACATAAGTTGATACATGGATTTTATTTATGAATAAGATATATTAGGGTTGTATTAAATGATTTATTTGAAGTTATCATGTTGGACTGATTTTTATAAAGTCAATTTAATGACTAGATTCAAAATTGAGGCTAATGATATTTTATGAAAATATTATTCTATTAATTTTTTTAAAAATAATAAAACTCTTAAATAATGAAAAATGGAATAAATAATGGTCTAGAATATTTTAAATTGACCACTTAAGTTGAAATTGACACCTTATGTTTAAAAATTTCCACTATTTAATATTGTAACTCTTGTTACCATAGTAAAAAAATTAAAATAGTGTAACAAAGGGATAATTAAAAAGATAATATGAAAAATTATAGTAGAACTTTTCGGAAATATAGTTTTTGATAGGATTACACCCTATCCCAAGTATTATTTTATCTCCATAAAATTATGAGGTTTATGAATTTATATTTAATTTTTTATAATGTAATATTTTGAGAAATTTAGAAAGTGATGCTAAACTTGATTTAAAAAGGACACCACCTCCTCTATCCAATTTTAATTATTTATTCTTTATATCTCAAAAAATTTAGGTATAATTATCATATCAACTTATATATAAAAATTATAGATTTTCTAGTTATAAAATCAAATATAATTACTAAATATATTGTTTTCATGATAGAAATAAATATTTAAATACTTTATAAATGTATAATGAAATAAGATGTCTATATTGAAATTAAGTATTTATATACTAATGGAAATTTAATATAATATATGGGAGTATATGAAAAATTTATTTATATAAAAAGTGATGATATGATATTATCATATACCAAAAAATGAAATACGTGTTTTTAAAATTATAAATCACGTGTTAGTATTTTTTTTAAACATAAATGTTTATTGATAGATTTATAATTAAAATACATATTTAAAAGAGAATATATCATCATAAAATTGATTCATAAATTTATATTTTTTTGTTATGAATAATCGTTTAATTTATGAGACCTTAATTAAATTTTGAAACAGTCACAAAATCTATTATAATATTAAAATCTGTATTGTTCAAATAAAGTTCATTTGAATTAAACTTAAATTTCCCATATTTTGGATACTAATTTTGAAAAAATGTATTCCATTATTGAATTATATATTCAAAAAATTATTAAGGTGATATTAAGGTATTTTTCTGAAATTGGTGGTTTTATGTTGAATAGTAAAATACTATAATTTATAGTATATTATTATTATTAGTTAGTTACACAATTCATTGAGACATTGCTTTATAATTACCATAATTTTGAACTAACATAACTTATTTAATTTATTTAGTGATAATACTAAAACTAATCACTGTATTGAGAAATAATAATAATATAATTATTAAACAAATTATAAAACACCACTCTCATCGACTATAAATACCACCCTCACCTCATATTCTTCTCACACTAGGAAATCATTTAATATTTTCCAAATTATAAATATTAATCATTCCAAGTCTCTAACCCACTTCCCTGGTAGTTTGGTAGAAAAATACTATATCAAATATTCTTAATGAGGGTTTCAAAGAGGATAATTCAAGAAGAAGAATCCTATTTCATTTCACTTTCTTTTCTTTTCTTTTATATTTCTCTCTTCACATCACCGAATTCAAGTGACATGATAAATAAATATCATAGATTTAGTGTTGTTTTATTTTTTTAATGTAATATTCATCATCAAACCTCTCATCTTCTATTTTTATTATAAAATATTAAAGTATCGTCTATCCCATGTCGATTTACCACCTTCACAGATTTGAAATTTTCATCTTCCAAAAGAACCTTAAAGTCAATTCATAAAACTAGTATTAAAGTTCAAAAATATTTTAGTATTTATATTATAACTTATTTATTATTCTGGAACTAATTTATAGATATAAAATTAATTAAAATGAATCTTTATTTCATGGATGGAAAAACGTGCCTAAAATAAACCAAAATTTAATCATTAATGTTTTATCTAATGAATCATCCTCATATCAGAAAAATGATATATAGTGTCATTTAAAAATATAGAAACATATTAATATTATTTCATTATACATATGGAGTTTTTCTTTTATTTTCCACAAATCTCCATAATGATCCAATAATGGAAATATTGAAATAAATGCACCCAAAACAATGACAATAATAAAATATTATTGATAAATGGTTGAAAGGTTATTATAAAAAGAACCAATAAAGATTAATAAATATTAATTTTTTTCTATACTAAATTTATAACATTCTTTAAAACATTATACAAGAAATTTTAACAAGTTTTAATATGAGAATGTATTCATAATTTATGATGAAATCGTTATTGTTGTTCATTTTTTATGATGAGGGGTTAGTCTGTGATACCCCACTAAGTCAGTGGGTATGTTTATGTTTTAATTTGACCCTAATGGTTATTCCAAGTGTAAAAATTATGGTTACATCATTAGGAATGCAGGAGGGATACATTGTAATGTATCGATTACGGTTAAAAAGCTTAAGTTATCTATGGGGGTAAGAGGTATATATAAGTGTTTTAATAAAATGATTCCCACATTTTTATAAATTGTTTATTTATGTTTTCTTTAGTTTATGGTATCCTAATGTTTTTTTAAAGTATGTATATGTTAATTATAAGGGGGAGAATTTCATCTTTCAATTGATATTAATTATTCATGGATTAATGGTTTTCTTTACTTATTTGTATGGCACATTAATGAGTTTTTTGTGCTCAACACATGTTTAAAAAAAATATCATGGGGTTTAAGGATTTGTATTGCAAAATAAGTAGTAATGATGAATTTAGTAAGGAATTTTCATAAAAAAATGTTTATTAAAAAATTTGGTATTATAGAAGAAATAGAAAATTATTAGAATCATTTTGTTCAAAAAAATTTCTCTATAGTGGTTTTTGTTAGGATGAGAAATAAATTCCTTGAATGTAAATAAAAAGAGGAGGATTCAGTGGATATGTGTTAAGTAAACAACACTTTGTTGTAACGGTACACTACAAATCTTATTAAGGATCCTAATAGTAAAATCAATCATTTTTTACTGAGGATTTAAGCAATGATACAGAAGATAAATTTCATCCCATTAATTCATAAGTTGTGAGAAGTTTTTTTGATGTGTTGAGAGGGTGGAAATGGAATTTTCTTTCAATAACAATTACTTTGACAATGAGAATTAGAAATACTCCAAATGGAATTAAATAGATAAGAATCAATCAAATAATTTATAAAGGTGTGATAATTTAGTTTCCATTTTATAGAAATTGTGGTAAAAAAAACATGGGTAATTCCTTAATAAATATGAGACGTGTGTCCAATGTGGAATGTTTGAACACATTGTCAAATATTGCAGTGAAGAAAACCATAGAGCTGGAATTATTAATTTTAATAAAAAACAACAATGTGTTTTAAATATAATGAGATTGAGAATTTTGAAAATACATTCCCAAAGAAATATATAAAGGGTATTAAGAAGGTATTAAAAAAGAATAATGGTGTAATTAAATCCTTTTCTACAACTTCAAAAGACATAGAGATGTCTAATGAAGTTGAATTAGGTACATTGTTTGTTTTGTTTGATTTTTCTAATGTATTGTTTGATACAAGGCCACCACATTCCTTTATTTCTGATTAATATTCAAGTAAATTGAAATTTTCACCTCATGAAACGAAACATAAAAATATAGTAAAAACACATAGTAATAAAATTTAGAGAAAAGGGAATTATTATTATCTTCATTTTTTGGTTGAAATACATTACATGTAAACCTTATTTTGGTTATCTTAGCGTAGTTTGATGTTATTCTAGTCATGGATTGACTTTCTGTTAATCATTATATGTTTTCTTGTATAGATAAATATATTGTTTTTAGAAAATCGGTATTAGTTTGAATATAAGAATTGAACCATACCATTGATTGCATATTATGATGTTGGGAAACTATAAAAATATTGAAATAAAGGTTCTCTTCCTCATATTTTTGAATAAAATGGATCTTTTCAGATCAATGACATTATTTTTTTAAATGAATACCAATATATTTTATCGTGAAGATTTTCCCAGGGTTATTTCGGATCGGGTAGCAGAATTTATCATTTGATAATTTATAGATAACAATCCAATTTCAAAACCTCTTTATCGAATGGCTCAATTAGAACTTCTAGAATTGAAATGGTGTTGTTGGAGTTTCTTGATAATGGCTTAATTAGTTATATCACTTCACTATATGGTGGTCATGTTTTGTTCATCAAAAATAAATATGGTTCTATGATGCTTTTCATTAACTATAGATTGTTGAATAACATTACAATAAATAATATGTATCAATAGCCATATATTGGTGAAATTTCGATCAACTCTAGGGAGTACAATATATATCCAATAATTAATTGAGATATAGGTACCATCACCTAAAGGTCCAGGAGGATAACATTCAAAAAACAATATTCTAATATTGATATGAGAAATATGGTATTTTTTATGACCATTGGATTGAAAAATGTATTTGTTGTAATTATGTATCTTATGAATAGAATCTTCCATTGATATTTGTATAAGTTTGTAATTCTTTATATTGTTGATATGTTGGTTTATTCAAAAAATCTATGGGGATCATGAAAATATAAATGATTTTTCATAAACCCTTAAAAAATTCTTAGAAATTTTGAAGATGTAATATTTGGTTTTAATATATTTCTCTTTATTCGATACATTATAAATAAGGATAGTAAAAATATAGGTTGATGAATGGAAAAGCCCTAAAGATTGGGGTCATCCAAAATAAAGTGGTTTATGAATGTAAGATAACTAGAAATACTATTTAAATTCATATTAATTATTGATTAATATTATATTATTGATTATTTTTGAAAAAAATTACATGGTTATCTAGCCTACTAAATAAGTTAGCACAAAAAAGTGTTAAATATATTTGGACATAATTCTATTATGGTTATATTTAAACACTGAGAAGAAGATGGGTGAATGATCTATTTTCTGATCTACATTATAGAAATAGAGAGTATTTCATCAATAGTGATTCTTTATTGAAGGGACATGGTTATGTTCTGATGTAGAATGATTATTTATATTCTTATGATTCAAGAAAACTAAATCCTCATGAGTTAAATTATCCCACATATGATATAGAATTTGAAGCTGGGATTTTCTATTAAAAAATTTGTATAATTCATTTATATTTAACCAAATATGAAATATATACTGACTATAAATGATTAAATTATATAATCACTCAGAATGAATTGAACATGTTACGTAGATGATGGCATGAAATGATAATTTATTATTATTATAAAATCAATTAAAATCCTATAAAAGGGAAAAAAAGTAGTGGATTATGTGGGTTGAAAACCTCATGTAATATTAACCATTTATCAATTTATAAAATTCACATTTTATAATGTTTTTTGAATTTTGTATTGGAAGTAGTTGGTGTCAGAAATTCTGTTTTTTTCTTTTAGGTGTTAGTGCAATTGTCTCTATCAAAAAGAATTATGAAAGAACAAAAGGAAGACAGTGAGTTGCATAAAAAGTTATAATTGGTTAAATGGATATAATTATAGAATTTAACATTGATAAAACTATATGTTTTTTGATTTTAGAAGATGCAGTGGGTGCCTATTGATTCATAGTTGAAGAATGGGTTATTATGTGAAGCTCATAGTTCTTCATTTTCTATTCATCCATGAAGCACTATGAAGTATAGAGTTCTTTTAAAGTATTACTATTGTGATTGAATGAAAATATATAATACTGATTTTAACATTTAATGTTTGAGTTTTCAATAGGATAATATTGAATTTCAACTACCCAAGGGGATTATTTATCCCTTCACAGTGACAATGTAGAAATGAGAAAATATATCAATGGATTTTAGGGTGGGACTACCAAAAAATTATTGAGGAAACAATGTGGGTTGTGTTATTATTTATATACTAAATAAATCTCCACATTTTATTCCTATTCAAGATGGGATGTATTTGGATCACATTTCTTAATGGTACCTCAAAGAGATATTCTGGTTAGATGGAGTTACTCTCTCTCTTTTATGATACTGGGATGCTTGGTTCACTGATACCATTTGGAAGGTCCTATAGAAGTCAAAGGAAAAAAGAATTAAATTTCATCAAATCCATTCATCCCAAATCTGATGGATAGTCCGAGTGATAGACATAGAACCTGGAAGACAAGATATGTGGTTGTTCAATGGATTACCAGGGATGTTGGTAGGAATATGTTTCCTTATTTTAGTTTTATTATAATACAATTTTTCATTCATGTATATAGATGGATCCCTTTTAGGAATTAAATTGAATGAGGTTTCGAAATCCATATTTGACTGATGATTCCCAGTAAAAAAAGTTGATTGGACTAGAATTCTAAGAGGATGTGAATTAGAAAGTATATATGATCCTACATTATATGAGGATAGCTCAGAGGTGCAAGAGATGTAATGAATAAAACTAATTTAAGAATCATTCTTTCAAGATATATGGTAATTTTTTTGTCAATGTTTTTTCATGTAAATGTTTGGTGTGTTTTGGTAAGTAATGGAAGTATATTTTATGATTCATTGGACCATATAAAATCATTAGAATATTGGATCAATTCCCTACCATGTGGAATTTCCCCTTATTTTTTATAAGGGACATAAGGTTTTCCTGTTTCGATGTTATGAATTTATTTGTAAGATTAATCTCATGTTATGATCTTTTATATTGTTCTTGTGGAAGATGAAGTTTAATATGAGGAACAGTCTGTTCAGATTCTTGACTATAGAGAGCATGTATTTTAGGCCAATCAAATTCATCAGGTTATGGTTCTTTGGAGAATCCATGTGGTTTGAGAAGAAACATGAGAATTAAAAATTCTTTTAGAGAAAAATATTATCAATTTTATAATAAGTAATTTAAAATTGTGAGTACATAATTTATAAAAGGTGTGGAGAATGTATCTTCCTGGGCACTTATAAAATAATTTGTTTTAATTTTGAAATTAATTAGATAAATTATTTTTATATTTATATCAAAATTATTGGTATTTATTGAAATTATGGAATCCGTACTAATAGAATATTAACCTCAAATATGAGAGTATAAATAAATTTTATGTGTATTATAGGTGAAAATATGATATACTTGTATCATAGAATAAGTAAATATTTTTTTAAAAATAATAAATTATCCGTTAGAATTGTTTTTGAAAAAAAATATGAATTATCTATTGGATAGTTAATATAATGATTCAATAGAAAATATAACTTAATAAAATACATACCTAAATTAATATTTTGTATATATATAATTAAATTGATTTTTATTAGACATTTATTAATTTTTCAAACATTCATAATGATAAACTAAAAAATAAATATATTTTTTTGGATAAATGATGATTTTAATTATAAATTAAATTTCAAATATTTTCAAAATAATTATACATAATGGTGTTAATTTTATAATTACACATATCTAAAAATTGTTAATGAGGTTTTTTGGATATTTCTTCTATAGTTGATTTTTTTGGGATTTGTGAACGACGTTAATTAATGTATATATACATCATAAGATAAATACACTATTCTATGTTACATTTACGATTTAAAAAAATAATCTTAAATTCCCCTTCATTATTTTATGTATTTAGTTATAATTTAAAATTTATTCATAGTCTTGATCCAACATAATAAAACAATGGAAAAAATTATCAAAAACACCAATTTCTTCCATTATGAGTACCACCTCTCACCACTTATTATACTCAAACCACAAAATCCATGAATATTGACTAAATTATACCCTATAATCTCCAATTCATCTCCCAAATGACATGAGACCCTATTCTAAGAAAATTCCTAAATGGAATATTACTAAGGAGGTTCTGAAGGAGTAGAATTCAAGGGGAAAATCCTTTTACATTTTCTTTTATTTTCTGTTCAGTTTTTTACATTTCTTAATCTATCCTCACCTCCCATAATCAAATTTAAATGACAACTCTACTAAATTTCTTATATTAAAATGTTATTTTTTAAATCAAATACCCATCATGAAACATATCCTTTTCACTTGTTGTTCTATAAAATGAAATTGTCATCTCTTCACCACCTTCGTGGATGTTGAGTTTTCAATTTCTTTTTGGACAATCATATTTTTTCAGAAAAAAATTAGTATTGATAAAGAATATTTTAATTTGTATATTATATCTTATTTAATGTTCTGTGACGAATTTTTAGACATGAAATAAAATTAAATGTGACTAGTTAGTGATGGATCTAAAAATCCACCAAAAATAAACTACACTTTTATCATTTAATGTTTAATATAATGAATAATCCAAATATCAGTAAAAATGATATATGGTATCATTTTTAAATCTAGAAACATATTAATACCATTTCATTCATCTTTTTAAGCTTCTCTTCCATTTGACCAGAAAACCCATAATGAACCAACCATGGAAACCATAAAATAAGTGCACCCAAAAATAATGAAAATAACAAAATATTATAAACAAATGGGTGGAAATAAGTATTAAAAATATCATATAATGTATTATAAATATGAATATAGTTTTTAATAATTTTATAACACTATTTTAACCATTATACATGAGGTTTGAAAATGATTTAAGGAAGTCAAACCATAAGTATGGAGGATTAATATTAAAATCATATTTTAAATTTATATTTTTAGAAAGCCCAAAAAGAATGCTTTTATGATGAAAATATTCATTATTTATGATTTTTTCTGGTTTATGAAATTTTTTTATGATGATGGGTTGGTCTGTGATGGAACTCAGTTGCATTGGGTTTGTTTATATTGGATATTGACAATAATGGTTATTCAAAGTTGAACTATGATGGTTATGTCATAAGGTAGCCATGAGGGATAACTTCTAATGTAGTCCTGAGGGATAAAAATCATATGTTAGCCTCAAGGGTTAAAATACATATATTTTTTGTACAAAAATGATTCGCAATCATATATAAATTGTGATGTCCTAGGCACATATACCATTGAACGGGTGGCCTGAGCTCGATTGGCCATATGGTCTCCAGCACATCTCCCCAAATGCCAGAGGCAGTCGACTACCAGTGAGGACCATGGGTGTGTCTATAGCAGAGAGTAATCCCTCACTACCAATGCACAATGCATCAGATTAATCTATGCAATGGGATAAATAGCGGAATATATATTTGTTATTAGAAGTAAAATATGAAAATAATGGTTCTCGTAATAATAATTGAAATAAATGGAATAACATTCAAAAATTGATGATATGTCATGTCAGCATAAAATTGGAAAACATGGATAAAAATAATAGGCATAACATATTCCAAAAAATTATAAAGAAATAAAAAGATAATAAAAAGCATCATGACCTATGGTTTGGCCATCAAGTATAAATCTCCCAACTAAACAACAACCAATCAAATGTTTGATGTCACACGCTTCTCTTTGTCAGCACCTACAACCATGTAATCTACCCCATGTACTAGACGACTCCCACAAATGGTTTGGGAAAACAATCAGTGGGCCACCACCTACGATGTCTATGACATTTGTCCTATGTAATGGAAGTGTAAAAGTTTGAAAACATGCATATATAATGTAATGAAGTCAATGTAACTAAATAACTGTGTACATGATTTATCCTAAGGGTGGTCTCTATTAAAGTACAAATTAATTATATGATTATTAACATTTTGTAAATAAGCTAGATGTTACCATTTTCAATGGTTACAAGTTGAAACAGGGATACTTGTAACAACATTTAATATCAACTAGTTCCATTTTATTTACTAAGGAATTATAGACCTAAGGGTTCTCTAACTCATTTGTAATTGGGTCAGGCTATGGGTAATATTTTAATCCAAATAGCATAGTCTAAGGCCTTCCACAATAACATTCATACTAAATCCAAAGTTATCAACCTGTGTAAAATGGGGCTAAGTAGTAACAGGTCCCTGTGGGATTTAACCATGGAACCAACATGTCAATTCTAGATCCATGGAGTGTATTCAAGGCATCCTGTAATGATATTGAAGGGATCCTATTGTGTCATATTGAGCATCCAAAGAATATAAATGGATCCAGATATAGGTGGGTATCATCTTATACATGTTTTATCAATGAATTATAATGGGGTTCCCAAGTTCTCATAAAATTTTCTGATTAGCATCCAATGTGAGATGATGACATTCCATTACTATTTTGTTATTATCTCATATAATATTTAATTTGGTCCACACATGTACATTCATCAGAGTTTAAGTTCATGTAGTATACAAACTTTTAATCGTACCATTTGGTTTAGGCCTTACCTTTCTTTTCTGTGACTAGGACAAGTAGCATGCAACCATTCATTTAATCCATTTAAAGCACATTCTATATTCATTTTTCATTATGAATCCTAATATTGATGAGTTAAGGGGTGATATTGATATGAAACATACTATTCAATTATATTTAATTCCATGTTATATTCTTAGTATACATTCCAATTCACATTTCACATTTCATTGTCAAATTGAAGCACTTACCTTAGGCATTTCAACTGGTGAGCACATATGGTACTTACAATTATGAAATTAAAAATATAAATAAACCCATTTGATATAGAATATATTTCCCTTATAAGAGTCAAGTAATGTCACACATGAACATTGGATTAAACATGTCAATTACTAAAAACCCAATTACGAGATTACCTTCAACATGGGAGGGATTGAATTATTTTAATAACCACTAAAAACTAATCACATATTAGGAAAGATCATAAAAATATAGTTCTAACAAGTATAGGCATGGAATATTAATTCAAAAAATCACACCCAATGAAATCAATTGGCCCACATTATAAATACCAATTCAAAGATCATTAGGGATGATTTATAGAACACCCACATTAGGATTATACGACTCTCATCCTCTTGTATTGGCCATTTATTTGGATTGTATAAGAGTATATCTAAGAAAAATAGAAAAATTATCATTCCTCAACTCTAGTTTGGGAGAAAGAGAGGAATGGAAAGGATTAAATAGACTCAAGGACTTATCATTGTGCATCCAACGTGACAAACATAAGCTCAATCAGATGCAGGAAAAAGGATATATGTTGATACCTAGCTTCAGTTTCATAAAGCTACAAATTTATTGGAAAAGGTTTTAAACCTAGTGGTTCAAATATTAGGAGGTAAAATGAGGGTTAATATATAATTAAGAATTTTTTTTACATTTTACATAAAAAATGGCATTTTCACAGTTGAAAAAACTATGCATGGTTACATGGTTAAAAGGGGAAAATGAACAGTTATGATGCATGGTTGTGCGCCATCCATGAAAGGTGGCTCTGTCTGGAAAACATCATTTGTACGTTTAAAAAAAACACGCTCCAACTATGTGATTACTATGAGACTTAGCCAATTTTACCCAAAATAAGGGTTTCAGGCTCCAATCCTTCCCTGGACACCCCTGGAACCATTAACAACTAAAATGGCATCCACAAAAGGACCAAGATATAGAATTAGATCAAAATTAAAAAAATACATACCTAGGTGAAAACATGGGTTCTTACAATTATTCCCACATAAAAGAACACATCCCCGAGTTCACATTCAAAGGGTGTAGAAACACTATCCGTGAACAATTTTGGCCAATTGAAATTTATGCCCGCTTCTGTATCCCAAGTCGCATCTTGTACCCAAACATACTACTATAATAACTATACTAGAGGGATATAATGACCATGAAGATCCGTCTTGATCTGGTCGATGATGCGTACTGGATACTCCACCAAGGTAGTATCTGCATCTAACTGAACATCTTCAGGATCAAATGTATGAGACATGTCGGCGTGATACTAGAGAATCTGTAAGATGTGGATGATGTTGTGGATGGAATGATACCTCTGAGGTAGTAGTAACTAATAGGATACCATCCCAACTCTCTCTATAATCTCAAGTAGACATACATAATGAGTTGATACATTTCCCTACTTTTTTAATCTTTTATTACCTAGCCTAGGTGATACCCTATGAATGTAATGATCCCCGCCCTCTAACTGTAGAGTTCATCAAAAGAGATCGAAATAAGAATTTTGTCTGGACTAAGAAATATTCATTTGATTTTTGATTATTTTAACACTCTCAAAAGTCTCCTGAATGAGATAAGGACATAGTTAGGAAGCCTCACCAACATCTATCCAGCACAAAGGTAAATGGATTATTCTACTATATAATACCACAAATGGAACCATTTGAATTATATCGTGAATAAAATTATTATAGGTGAACTCTATGAGAGGGATATGCATTTCAAAATAACCTACCATATAAAAGACACATTCTCAAAGCATTTCCCCTAGAACCTATATTTTCCTTGATGAATGTCCATTGGTCTAAGGATGAATATATGTACATAGAGGCACCTTTGTCCCCATAACATTCAATAATACCAGATAGAATCATGAAGTGAAATTATAATCCCTATCTAAAAATATTGTATGAGGTACCCTATAGAGTTATATGATATCACAAAGATACAGTTTCTACAGCTCAATAATTTGGAAAGTTTCCCAAATAGGAATGAAGTTGGTTGATTACATTAGTCGGTCATTGACTAACCGTATATCATCACATCCCATCAGTGACATAGGTATGTCGACTAATAAATCCAAAGAAACACCTTCCCATTCCATTATAGGACTAGAAGCGAATATAACAATCCTATAAGTCTCTGCTGCTCTGCCTTCACCTACCAATAGGTGGAACTCCTAGTGATAAATCTTGCTATCTAAAACATCATCCCAGGCCACCAATACTAGTGCCACAATTCTTGATACATCTTAGATATTCCTGGATGAAAATTCCACTATGTGGTGTGGGACACATTCATCAACACCCCTCTTAAATATTTAGGAACCCATGTACGTCCACTTAGACACAAGACGTCATCTATATCCATGGACCAATCTAGAGGTGGGTTATCTACAAATATAATCTCATAGAGAACCAATCCTTCAGTATATGAAAATTATATACACATCACCTTATTAATATAGGAAGATGTAACTTCAAAATATAAGAATTAATACATCTCATGACTATCATGAAACTCTAAATGAATATCATAACAGAGGGCCATAAACATCTATTCATCACTATCGTCTTGTATGGTGTGTGTCTGTGTTTTCTGACCTAGTGCAACTACAACCACATCGCCCTTCCCAATAGTACAGGAAAGCTCAAACTCAAAGGATTTCATATATTCAACCCACTTATGATGTATGAGGTTCAAGTCACAATGAGAGAAGATATATTTGAGGCTCTTTTGGTTTGTGTACACCACCATGTTCTCACCCAAAATATAATATCTCTAGTAACTTAAGTCATGGAAAACCACATCTAGATCAGGGCCATGAGTTGGTATATTTCTCTCATGAGGCATTAAATACCTTGATTTTCATGCAAATACTTAGTATTCCTACAATAAAACTGTTCCTAGGTTGATATGTGATGCATCATAGAAGATGGTATAACCTAAACCTGGATTCAAAAGAGTAAGAATAGGTTCTTCTACAAGCCTCCCTTTAATATTGTGAAAGGCATTCTCACTTGATTCTCACCATATGAATATGAAGCACTTTTTTGTAAGACCAGTAAGAGGTGAAACAAGACATGATAAAAGTGTTTTATGAAATGCATGTAATATCTAGCATGCCCCAAAAAACCTCATATATCAAACACATTCTAGGGATGGTCCTAAGAATTAATAGAACTAACCATAAATACGTAAATGTATACTCTTGATTTTGATATTATATTACCAATTATGTGTACTATGCTGATCCATAAGTGGTAGTTAGCAAGATTGGTGTAAAGTTGAAGCTCCCTTAGTGTACTCAGAATGATCTCAAGATGTTTGAATTTTTTTCTCCGAGTGTGAAAATACACCAAGATGTTTTCCAAAAAGGCCAAAACAAAAGAATCCATATAGGGGTGGAAAACCCTACACATTAGAGCCATGCAAACTACAGACATGTTCTTAAGACCAAACAACACACAAGGTACTCATACATACTATAGACTCTCTAAAATGTTGTATGTGGTATGTCTGATGGTATGATTCACACAATATGATATCCGAATATCATGTTTATCTTAGATAATAACATTTATCCTCAATTATATACAATGAGATAATATATTAGAGGAGGTGGATATCAGTTCATGACCTTGAGCTGGTTCAACCTTCTATAATCTATGCATAGATGTATGGTTACATCATCCTTCTAGTAGAAAGGAATGGGAGAACCCCAATAGGATGTACTGCGTATTAAAAGGATTTTCACTTATATATCTTCTAGATACTACTTGATATCATGAAACTCAAAAGGTTCCATTCTATATAGAGTAATGGAAATTGCTTGGAAATCAACTTGACATAATCCTTGATCCTCCATAAATGGATTTTTAATCTTGCTGGTCACACCACCTATCCCATGATGTTCATGTCCCGATATACTATCCTAGACATCTCACTCAACCTTTGGTAAAAAAACATCTACCCCATGGTGATGTAAGTGATACCCAATGGCCAAATCAATCTACAAAATCTAGATTGTGAACTACCAGTCCATCCTTAGTATGACCGTGAATCCCATAATCTCATGAAAATTTGTATTTGTAAGAATGGGTAACTACCCACATCAAGTGGACATTCCTTGAATTAGTATATTCCCTCATTTCATATCCCCAACTAAGTATATAGGGTAATTATAACATTGTAATATTGTATCCCTAGTCTAAGACTCTCCACGATATATATATAGAAAAAGAGTTCAAAATACCACTATCAAATAAATCAGATAAAATGATAGATTCCACAAGAATAATACTTCATACTATAGATGGTCTCGTAGCTTGATCCTCAAGTATTGGATGTCGTGCAAGTAGTTGACTAGATCCATTCCCCTGTACAAAATATGGACTACCATGACCATAACTGCTCTACTGGTGTAGCTATCAATATGGGGTCTATCTACAACAACAATGGCCTCCTCATCATCCAGACTTACCGGTGCTATACCAAATCCCTTTCTGACATGGCGCCAAAGAACATCCTCTTGAGGGTGGGGATGGTGAAAATCCTTTCCACTCAAGGGTGGTTGAAAATTACATTAGAAATGTTGGGGATTCCACATACATCTACAAGTCCAACACTCCAGTGGGACTCTATCCCAATGTGGCTTAAGGTTCCCCTATCATCCACACTGATGACATATAATGAAGTTATTGAAACAAGAACTCTGGTAGTCATTTCCCTATGGAGAATCCTTGAGGGAACGTTTCCTGCAACCGAGAGAACAACTGGAATACTACGAAAGATATCCAATATACCTAGTACTATTGTTTTCCCTCAGGTCGTAGTCAGTGATAAGGGCATGGTTGACTGTTATAGAAAAAATAGGTGGGTGAAATACATTCACCTTCATATAGATAGTGTACGGGTACCCATCCACAAGGCCTCTAGCACATGAAATCTCATCATTGGCTTGAAGTGGTGCATTGTGATGAAACTCCATGAAACACACTAAATACTCTAGAATGGACATAAAACCCTTCCTGAGATGCATAAACTCTCTATCTATATCATCTTTTAGTGTTTTATTAAAGAACAGATCATCGAAGCGAGTATGGAAACCAACCCATAACATGCCCTGATGACAACCGACCTCCGTAATCATATCCCACCAATGATTTGCAGAATCCCAAAGCATTTAAGTCGAATGTTTCACCCTCCACTTTAGGGGTGTCTCCAAATTCTCAAAGATCGACAAGGTGGCCTCTGGTGAGGATTCAATTCCTTTGGACTACCATCCCCACATAAAGTATAATGATGATGCTGTCAGAACTCACAAGTCAGTTTATCGATCATAGGTTCAATCCATGGAGAATCATGCATGGAATACATCATACAATTGATACTATCAGGATCTTGGGCATAAGTTCCCAGATCAGGTATAGTATGTGGTGCCTCAAGTGGCACTCCTTTTGACATCCTGGGCCCGGATGCCACATAACAGGTTCCCTAATCCTGATGGGCCACATGGCCTTAAGCGCATATTCTTGAACACCAGAGGCTACCGACTAGCAGTGAGTGACTTGGGTGTTTCTGTTGGAATCGTATGCCCTCATTATCAGAGTATAGAAATGTGGAAGGAATATAAAATAATAGTAAACAACAGAAGAAACATAAATGATATAAATAAATAGAAGAACCAAACTGATTGAGTAGGAAAACGAGATAAATAATAACTATATCAAATGGAATAATGATGATGTAATTTTGTGTCACTTGAAAACTGGAAAACATGGATACATGAAAATAGGAATAATAGTTCCACATTGTAAATGAAAATAGATACTACTCCAAATATCCAAAGATCCAACTCTATCATATACTGTCAAGATCTATCCTAATGGCACACAATCAAGTATTGGAAGCTGTAGGCTTCCCTTTGTCAACACCTGCTACCATGTAATCTACTCCGGGTACCATACGGAGCCTAGAGAGGGTCTTAGATAAATCTCTGTGGGCCACCAACAATGGTGTCTATAACATCCATCCCATGTAATTAAATTTATTAGTTTAAATTCATGCATATATAATATAATTCCCCAACATTAAACATTATATAATCCTGAAATAAATTAAGAATTCAAATTGAGGATCTCTCAAAGTTAATTGTTTTTGAGTATTAGTCCGTAACAATTACAATACATCTCAAAAATAACAATGTCGAAACATATAATATATCATATCTTATCACAAAAATAAATCTCATTAAATAAAACAATAGTTTTTTTCTTGATATAAATCTTATTGAATTCTTCATTTCTCATACCCTTCCTTATACCCTGTGAAAAACATTTCAAAAAGATGGGATGAGCATAAAAATCATAGTAAGGGTTATAAAACAAGGAAAAAAACATTGGTCCATAAATACATAAAAATAAATGAAATAATATTTTTCAATATTTAACATGCCACACAAGATCATAAGATTTATTAATAACACATGGAAATCAAAAAACATAAAGGTAACTTGTGGAATACAAAACATACTTACATCTTAGCGTTCATAACTACGCAGGGAGTTCCATTTACAATATCCATCACAATATATTCCCTAAATATCTTAGGATAAACCTTAATTTCTACCTCCATCATGTAATCCATTTCATTGGAGAGCATTCTTGGGCTCACCTTCCCTAGCTTTATCATGGAACAGCCCGTATACATT
Source organism: Viscum album (assembly GCA_963277665.1). Lineage (NCBI taxonomy): Eukaryota > Viridiplantae > Streptophyta > Magnoliopsida > Santalales > Viscaceae > Viscum > Viscum album. The sequence goes on along the minus strand of OY728158.1, from coordinate 1,188,875,497 downwards.
AACAATTCCCAAGACTAACTACATATTCGTAAAACCTAAAACAAACATAAAGGAAAGATTACATTTCCATATTTAAATAACAATATATAATTTCAAGATATTTAAATAATCAATATATTCTCAATATCATTTTCAATAAGAAAATACATAAAAAGGGTACATGGTTTTTATTTTCCCTTTAAAAACAGTATAGCTTGTCGAGGAAGGAAAATATCAAAAAATGCTTGCGGTGTTGGAAATGTCATTGTCATCGTGTATGATAAAAAGAAACATTCCCTATGTTATTTAGTAAAACACTACCTATAAAAATATTCTCTTTGGATGAAATTAAAATTCAAATGGTTTTATATATTGTATCAATAAAATTCATGTATAAATAAAAATATGCCTCAATGAAAAATGATTGAGACAAAGTCCCTTACACAGATAATTATGTAAATAAAATTGATAAGTTATGTGTATTGACAATAAGTACACATAATTGATGTAGACATAAATGATAAAATATTAAAATTAATTTCTCAAATAACCATATCATGACATAAATAAGAAGTATAATATCAACCCAAAATAATAGAAATTGGGTTAAGAAGTTCCCTTACATAAATTAGACAGCCTAACAGCGTCGCTTTAAAATTCAGAAAATGAGTTGATGAGAGAGAATATTGTATTTAATCACATGGAAATAAAATTTACATCAAGAAGGATATAAAATAAAATATCCCAATATAATAAAAATTAAATTAAAATACATGACCTAAAATAATTCTATGACTAAAAGAGTATGGTTCAAAGGTCCCTTACTGATTTGGAAACATACGAAACAAACACCCCATGAAGGAATGTTAAAACAATGAAGATGTAATTACCCATAAATTAAAATAAATTATACAAATAATACCATCATGGGATGTACATACAAAACAAAAAAGTAAATAGTGGAAAATATAGCATGAATCTTACAGGAATAAAATGGGAGATGAAAACCCCTTACCTTAAGTCCGACTTGTCATATATATTCCTTGTTCTTCCTGAATAATAAACTAAAGTTAATTTATAATTTTTTAAGAAAATTTTTCAATTTTATTATTTTTTTTATATCACTTATTACCTTTCTATAACAATTCGTTAATCATTTGAGTTTATATCAGAACTTTTGTTGATGTTCAGAACTTGAGTCAAAAATGAACTTGTTATTATTACAAATTATCCAGGTGGTAAAAATTACATTATATAAAAAATCGTAATAATTATTTCTATATCATATATATCATATATATCTAGTATATATATATTTATAATATTCTATATAATTTGGATATATGAAAATGTAATGGACTGTTCATGGAGAGGGTAAATCGTACGTACGCATGAAACCTACATTCATTTCATTTTTTTTATTTTAAAAGAATTAGAAAAAATTATACATAGGTATATTATTGTTAAATTATAATAATGTATTTAATATACATTAAATAATTTCATTAACTCCATCCTTTATATGTTCCATGTATGATATGAACGAGTCATATAACTTTGAGGGGACGGTAGTTCGCATTTTCTCAAATGAAATTATCATATATATGCATTATTAATGGAAACCATAAATTTATTCTATAAATGAAAAATATAAAAGCATAGAAACAATATAAATATAATATATATCACATATAAATACAGTTCCATCATAATTTCCACAATGATAGGTGGTAGGGGATAAGAAAACAATCATCATTTTGTGAGGTAACAGTTCGTTGTACAGAGAAATAGTATGATCGTATCCATCAGATGGAGGCATGTGTAAGTGTAGTTTGAATAATTCTCATAAAAAAAATTGCATATTGAGGATACTTGTGTTTTTATTTAAACAAAAAATTATAAGAGCATTGGGATTTGTGAAGTTAAATAAATGAAGAGAAATAGAGGGAAGGCGTTACCTTTAAATCGGGTAACTCCCTTTGGTTTGAATCAAAAGGATTTACTGAATTTTCTTCTTCCTAGGGGAAATATTCTATGAGGAAGAGAGGTATGATGAGAGATTCTTGTAGCATATTTTGGATGATCCATGGGAAATTATAGGTGTGAGTAATGGGTTATAGGTGGTGTCATTTTATAAGAGGGAGGAGGGGCTCTTTAGGAATGTTTGAAAGTATTATTTTATTATAAAATATTTTCCAGTTTCAAAGGGTCCAAAACATATTTTATTAAAATATAAAGAACATATATGTCAAAAAAATAACCAAATAATAATTGGATAGGTTTTGGATATTTTTTAATCCTTATACTTTTTACATAACCATTTGTTAACTTATTTAACTTTTCCAGTGTCCTCTTATATATTTATACTATATGGTTAATATATATCCTATAAAATTCCAAGCGACCAAAAACGTATCATTAATGACATTTTGAACATCATATATGTAATTTGGCCGAATCGTAGATTTTTAGGACTATTTTAGCATTTAATATAATATTGATTGATTTAAAAACTCTATTATTTCAATTTTAATACTTTTCGTATCCTGAATTTTTAAAAAATACTAACCAATTTGATTCTTTAGAAAAAAACATTCATTAATACAAATATAAAAAGTCATAATACTCCATAAAATTCATGTATGGTATAAAAAGTTTCAAAATAAATTAATCTTAATATTTATAATATCATAAATTTAGATCCTTTATTAAACAATCAATTACTTCATCACCATTGTTTCATAATTAAATTTCTTTATTTAACACCTTAAAATAATAAATAAAAAAACATAATGTAGGAAATATTTTTTAATTTCAATGGAATATTTATTGGTGATGATATCACATATATAATGCCATATAATATTTTTTTTACTAAAAGATATATGTTTATGTCATTTTTGTCTTTACTATAAATTAATCAATATAAAGTGTCATTATCACTCCCAAATGCCTCTATGGGGTCCCAAAATCTATCCAAGGATTACCTTGGTCTGAAATATCTCAAAAATTAGTTTTAGTTCAAGTTTAATTGTAATTTAATATTATTATAAATTTATTTTTCGACCTTATTTACCGGATTTACTTTTAACCACGGTTAAATAAAATATATACTAAAGTAAATATTCATAATTTTTAAAAAATTTACTTATTTACAAATAATAGACCTCTTAATTTCAAAAATTTAATTCATTTTTCCAAATTCAAAACACTGATGTTTGAGAAATTAAGTTAAAATTAATTCCTGTTGTCAAAAAAATGCGTGTTTTTAAGAAATAATAACTATCAAAAGATTAACATATGATTATATCCAATTTCAATGTGAAATTACTTACAATGTCCAGAATTGGATTAAAAATTAAAAATATAATCCAATTACACTTTAATAAAAATAAAAAAGGTTAATGTTACCATATAAATAAATTTTATTAAAAGGAAATTTTGAATTAAAATGTAGTATTTTTCACTATTCATTAGAAAATGGACATTATCAGAAAAATAAAAATATTTCACCCATATTTAATTTTGATGTCCAGATTCTAAAGAAGAATTATATTTCTTCAATTAGAACTTACAAAAGTTAAAAAACAATATTTAAAAAATGGTTTGCCCTCAAAAGGTGGTAAATCGACATTTAAAAAAATATAAGAGTATTTATGCTTAAATTTGGATTCGTTCACATTTGAAGCATCTAACATTTATTGGATAAAATTACAAAACATTTAAAAAACATTTTTATCACAATATTCTTAGTTTGGTTCATTACCACCAATAAAACGGCTAGGTGCTAACCACTATTTAAAATAATATTATATTGTTATTTTTCAGTATGACTTAGCCTTGTGTGATACATGAGATTTCAGAGAAACCCACAGTTGTGTGTTGGGTACACCATCGAACATAGTGTCCACTTTAAAGTAAAATTAATATTTAATTCACAAATATTAATAAATATGAAAATGTCATATTTTTTATCCTGGGATGTTACATCCTTTCCACCTTATAGAAATTGCATCCTAGCAATTTTATAATTGGGCGTGGAAACATAATTGAAATTCCCACATTAGAAAAAGAGTTATTAAAACTATCACTTAGAAAGAATGAAAAATAATTACAAAGGTTACCTAAGATAACACATACTTGGATTCCATGTTAGAAAACATAGACATGGAAGTGAAAATGAGTGTCTTGTTTGGATGGACAGTGATTGAAAACGTGATGAGGAAAAAGTTAACTCATACAAAACCATAATCTTCGGATAGGTAAAACGATCTTTTATTACCCAAATAGAAAAGAAAAAGGACAATTTTTTTTCAATGTTCCTTTTAAAAAATTTAAGGTATTATTTTACTAATTAGGATAAGACTGTAAGGAAATATTCATACCTTTTAATTAGAGTTTCATCCTTTGATAATTTTTCACGATAAACTCAGATTTTCTCTAAAATATGAGTATTCAAGATGACTTGGTCACACCTGAAGCAATAGAATCATCTTCTAGAAAATCAAATAATACACAAAAGATTTACCATTTATTTTCCCTATCTTTAGACATTAACCAAAACCAAAAATTTTATTATAAGATCAGATAAACCCCAAAAGGATAATATTTTATAAAAAATTAAATACTACTCTTAATCTCCAAAATTTAACAAACAATTCCCAAAGATCTAAAAAGAAAATTAAATAAATAATTGTACTTAAAATAATTCTATAAAATCTAAACTAGGCTAGAAACCCAATATTCAGAAGGATTTGATCACATGGCCTTCCACAGAAATGTTAACATTTATCTCCAAATAACATCTACAACTCTTAAAGTCTCATACTAATGTGTAACTAACCTAATCATATATTCCCTATGAAAGGATAATGATTTCCCTAAATAACCTAAATCTCCATATGTCCATAATAAAAACATAGATTATTCCAAAATAAAATTCCACAATTAATCCCCAAATGAAAGCCCATAGTATTCTATTTTCTATAAGAACATAATGTTCCCCAATAAAGAGAACGTCTTCCAAAACAACCTTTATCACTTAATCAGCAAATAATTTTCTTATATTAAGCATGTATATTTTATAAAACATATGTTCCCAAAATCATCTTATTCTGGATCCATAAAATCATTTAACTAAAATAATAAGTCATCAAACTAGGGAATTCGCGTAGGCTAGTGTTAAGTGACGTGCCATAGTCACCCTTCGGTTATGGGTTTGATTCCTACAGCATTACTGGACACGATGAGTTTTCACCCATCTAACGGTTTTTCCTTTTTATAAATCTCAAATATAACCCTGACATGTTTTAACCTCAATAGTTGTATTATACCTCTCATTTTCATCCCTACTCATAATGACCTCAATATCATAATTCTTGAAGTCTTATATATATTATCATTTTTTACATCCATAAAATAATACTATTCTAAAAAAAGAACACCGTACATTGATCATGGTGTCCACTTAGTTTTATTGTCAAATTGTTCACATAGATCGATGGTCCATTCATTGGAACAATGATTTCAAGATCCTTCAAAATAATCTGTTTCCTTTATCCAAATACACCTCGTACAACTTGGGTCATGTGCGTGTTCACAAGAAAATAGTTTTGGAAAATAATGATGTATGGAATATAATTTCAAAACATCTGATAAAACATTATTCTTATAAAATATTCAGACCATGTTTGAATTCAAACATTCAATTAGTGGTCTTTTTAACATACCATAAGTATGTGCTAAAAGACTATAATTTCAAAGAAAATATAAAAAAGTTGTGCAGGGGTCTCCTTCTTCATCACATTTTTCAAAATCATAATATGCTTCAAAATATTCTGAAAAGGTAAAATATTTGAAATTTTCATGATAATATTTACCATTCTTGAAAATATGATAGTATTGAGAAAATAGGACTCGATTAAATACAAACCATGATCCACAATGGTATCGAGGTATATTGGATGTGCTTGATATCTCTAAAAATTGCTTGAAAGTGAGTTGTACGTTAGAAAATATTTCAGAATTGTCTGGAAATGATGTTGAAATAATTATTGCAATCAAGTCATCCGGAGGAGACAAGAATGTCGTTTGAGATCGTCGTCCATCCATTTTTAATATAATTTCCTTGATTTGAAAAAGTAACAAAATAAGTATTTAACCTAAAGAGTAGACATAGAGACAAACCATGTGTCAAATATAAACTCATAATCCCAAAAGTTCCCAAAAGTGACCTTTGATACCAACTATAAGGCCCCAGCCTTAAACATTACATAATCATGAAATAAGTCAATAATTCACATTGATAATATTTTCAGGATTAGAGGTTTAGAGAAATAGGTCGTAACTATTACATTACATCTCAAAAATAACAAATTATACACCCCAAATATACCCAATTTTTTCACAAAAATAGAATGCCTTAAATAAAAAAAGAGTTATTTTATTGAAATAAATCTTATTGAATTCTTACTTTTTCTTACACGTTCTTATACCATGTGAAAAGAATTTCAATAAATTGGGATGGGCATAAAAATATTAGTAAGGGTAATTAAACAAGGAAAGAAAACATTAGTCCATAAACAGATACAAATAAATGAAAAAAATACTTTTCAATCTTCAAAAAACCACATAAGATTATAAGATTTATGAATAACACATGGAAGTCATAATTCATAAATGTAACTTGTGTAATCCAAAACATATTTACATCGTATATTTCACAGCTACATAAGGAGTTAAATTTCGAATACCCATAATAATATATTTTTTAATCTCTTAGAATAAACATTTATGTTTTCCTCCATCATGTTACCCAATTCATTGTAGAGATATATCGGGCTCACCAGCAAAAGGTTTATCACAGAACCACCTGTATATGTAATCAATTTACAAAAACCATAACATATTAATAACACCCAAAACAAACATAATGGAAAGATAATATTTCCAGATTTCAATCAAAATATAACATTTCAAGATATTTAAATAATAAATCCATTATCAAAACCATTTTTAATGCAAAATTACTTAAAAATTATGTATGGTATTTATTTTCCTTTTAAAAACACTAATGCTCGTAGAGGAAGCCAAATATCAAATAATGCTCACAGTGGTGGAAATATCATTGTCCCTGGGTACATTAAATAGAAACAATCCCTTTTTAGTTTTGTAATAAGATACATAGAAAAATATTCCCTTTGAATGAATTGAAATTTAAAAGGGTTTTAGACACCATATAAATGAATGTCATGTATAAATCAAAAAAATCCCCAATGAAAGGTGATTGAGACGAAGTGCCTTCCAAAGATGATTTTGTAAATAAAAAAGATCAATTATGTGTATTCACTATAAGTAAACATAATGAAAGTATAAATACAAGATAAGTTATCGAACTTCATTTCTCACATAATCATTGTGTGACATAAGCCAGAAGTATAAGATCAATCCAAATAATGGAAATTGGGTTAAGAAGTTCCCTTAAAGAAATTCGACAGCCTAACAGCATCACATTAAAATTAAGAAAATTAGTTGATGTGTAAGAAAATGGTCTCTCATCACATGGTCATAAAATTTACAACCATAAGTATGTTGAAAAAATTATCCCAACATTTGAAAAAGGAAATAAAAAGACATGATTTAAAAGAAGTCATTGACTAAAAGAGTATGGTGCAACGTTCCCTTACCGATTTGGTAACTTAAAAAACATACACCCATGAAAGAAGGATAATACAATGAAGTTTTGAATACATATAAATTAAAGTATAATACATCAATAATTCAATAATTGGATGTACATAAACCACACTAAAATAAAATATTGGCAAATGTAGCATGAATCTCACAGGAATAAAATACGAGATGAAAACCCCTTACCTCAAGTCCGATTTGTCATGAATGTTTCCTGTTCTTCCTAAATAATAAACATAAGTTAATTTATACTTTCCTAAGAAATTTTTTCATTCTTATTATTATTTTTATATCACTTATTACTTTTATATAACAATTAGTTTATCATTTGAGTTCATATAAGACATTTTGTCAATTTTTGGAACATGATTCAAAAAATGAACTTGTTATAATTACAAATTATCCACATGTTCATAATTGCATTATATCCATAATGATATTCATTATTTAGATATCAGATATAACATATATATCTAGTATATATGTATTTATAATACTCTATATAATTTCAATATATGAAAATTAAATGCACCGTTCATGGAGATGTTATGTCGTACGTACGCATGAAAGATCATTTCATTTCATTTTTTTTTTCATTTTTAAAAGAATGGAATCCAAATGATAAATAGTTATATTATTATTATAGTATAATAACATATTTTATATATGTTACATATGTTCATTAACTCTATCCTATATAAGTTCCATGTATGGTATGAATGAGTCATATCACTTTGAGGGTGTGGTAGTCCACACTTCCTCAAATGAAATTATCATATTTACCCATTAGGGGAACAATAAAGGTATGGTATAAATGAAAAATACAGAATCATAAAAAAAATAAAAAAATAATATTTATCACATATAAATACAGTTCCATCATAATGGCCACGATGTGTGGCGATAAGAGATAATCGATCAATCATCGTTTCGTGAAGCAGCAGTTCGCAGAATATAGAAACAGTATGTTCATATCCATTAGATGGAGGAGTGTGTAAGTGTAGTTTGAATCATTATAAAAAAACATAGTATATTGAGTATACTATTTTTTTAATTATTCAATGAATAAGAAGATAATAGTTAGTGAAGATGTAAAATAAAAGAAGAGAACTAGAGGGAAGGCATCACCGTTAAATCGGGTAACTACCATTGGTTTGAATCAAAAGGCTTTCTTGAATTTCCTTTTTCCAAAGAGAATGATTCTAAGAGGAAGAGAAAGATGTTGGGAGCTTATTGGAGAAACGTTTGGACGATACAAGGTTCTTGATAGGTGTGATTAATGGGTGAGAGGTGGTGAATTTTTTTAAGAGGGAGGAGGGACTCTTTAGGAATGATTGAAAGTATTATTTTATTATAAAATGATTTTCAGTTTCAAAGGGTCTAAAAATTATTTAAGTTGAATAAATGGTACATATAAGTTGAAATTAAATAATCCAATAATAATTGGATAGGTTTTGGATATTTTTTTATACATATCATTTTAATTTAACCCTTTGTTAACTTATTTAACTTTAACCATGTCCTTTTATATATTCAAACTATACAGAAAATATATTAACTATAAAATTCCATTATACCCAAAATGGATCCTTAATAACATTCTGAACAAAATATATGTCATCTGGAAGAGTCATAGTTATTTAGGACTATTTTATAATTTAATAAAATATTGATTGATTTAAAAACTCTATTATGCCAATTTTAATACTATTCATATCACGACTTTTTAAAAAATCCCAAAAAACATGGTTATTTATAAAAACAATCATTAATTAAAAGATAAAAAGTGATACTAACCATTAGAATATGTATATGGTATAATAAGTTTCAAAATAAATTTATTTTAAAATTTATAGTATCTTTTATTTTAATCCATTATTAATATATCAATTACTACATCACAATTGTTTCATAAATAAATTTTCTTTTCATAATGTCTAAAAATTATAAATAATAAAGAATGATGTAGGAAATAGTTTTAGATTTTAAATGAATATTTATTTGCGAATAAATCATTTATATAACCCCATATAATGTTGTATTAACTAAAATATATATGATTATGTCATTTTTGTCTTTACTTAAAATTAATTAATATAAATTATCATTATTAGTCCCATGTAGATTCATGGGGTCCCCAAATAGACCCATAGATTCCCTTGGTCTAAATTATCTCAACCAATAGGGTTAGGACAAGTGTGAGGGTAATTTAATGGTATTATAATATTTTTGTTTAATCTTATTTACCAGATTTACCCAATAACCATGGAAAATGAAATATTTACTGAAATAAATATTCATAAGGTCTAAAAATAAAAGTTACCTATTTACACATTTATGTCCTCCAAATTAATAATATGGAATCAATTTTTTCCAATTCAAAATACTGAAGTTACATAAATTAATTGAAAATTAATTCTCTTTGTCAAAACAAAATGTGTGTTTTTATGAAATAATAACTATCAAAAGATTGACACTTTTCTATGTCCAATTTAAAATTGAAATTACTTCTAATGACCCAAATTGGGTTAATTGGTAAAAATATAATCCAATTTAACATTAAAAACAATTAAAATGTCAATGTAACTAAATAAATAAATTACATTAAAATACATTTTTGAATTAAAATGCAGTATATTTCACTATTCATTAAAAAAATGAACTTTATCAGAAAAATACAAATAATTTACGGAAGTTAAATTTTGTTTTCCCAATTCTAAAGAAGAATTTTATTTTTCTAATTAGAATATAAAAAAGTGAAAAAAACTATATTTAAAAAAGGGTTTGTGATCAAAAGGATGTAAATCGACATTTTAAAGAATAATAGAGTATTTATGCTTAAAATTGGATTCGTTCACATTTTATGCCCCTAAAATTTATTGGATAAATGTGAGAAAAAATTAACAAACATGTTTAATCATAAAATTATTAGTTCATTTCACTACCACCAATAAAATGTTTTGGTGTTAACTACTATATAAATTAATATTATATTATTATTTTTCAGTATGACTCAGCCTTGTGTGCAACATGTGATTTTGAAGAAACCAGTTGTTGTGTGTCGGGTATACCATCGAATATAGAATCATATTTATTGTAAAATTATTATTTAGTTCAAAAATATTAATAAACATAAATATGTCATATTTTTATTTACATTGGATGTTACATATAAAGTAAAGCAAGCAGTAAAGTACATAAATACCTAGTTCCAACTTCAACCCTCAGCTGGTGTCTGAACATGTAACTAGTTCATTAATTATGTAATTACCATTTAATGTTTATAGGTTACATGAGGCATAGTTAGCACTGACATCACCTTGTGATTATATAATTATTGAAGGTCCCAAGACATGACAAGGTAGCCTGAAAATGGTATCCAATGAGGGAGTTATAGGGTAATGAATAAGGTAACGTAAATCTCAAGGAATGCTAATTCGGTTGTATCTGGGTCTAGATAAGGTGTAAGAGTGTAATCCAAGGATCATAATCCATGTAATTTCACAATAAGTCACCTACAGAGTCAAAGTTGATCGACCAATGTAAAATAGGGATAAGAAAAGATAGGGCCCTATGGGCTTTCACAATGAAAGCTTTTAGTCAATGCTCGTTCCAAGGATTGTATATGAGGTATCCAGTAATAATGAAAATGACCCTATGGTAGTATACTACGAATCCGTGGAATAGACTAGAACTGTAGTCTAGGTGAGTATCAACATAAGAAAACTACATCATTGAATCGAAATGGGGTTCCCAAAACCTAAGGTATTCTCATTTTAGAATCCAAGGTGTGATCGAGTCAATCCATTATTATTTGATATTTTAAACATGTAGTAATTCATTTGGTTCATGTCTTTCCTTCCATTAGTGTTGATATGTCATATAGAGATGAAAAATTTTACTTATTGGTTCAAGCCTTGTCTTCCTTTAGTGCGGATAGGCCATGTAGCATTACAACCACGTAATCAAGTCTTAATTAACCATTAAGGCATATCAGTTAGAGAGATTCACTCTGATACCTTCCATTAACATGAAAAGGGGTACTAAGACATGTAATCTTAATTCAAAATCATTTTTTTTGTCCAAGATATATAATTAATATAATTTCCTTTTCACATCTCAAATTTAATAATCATTTGGAAGAAACTACCATAGGTTTTTCAAGTAGTGAGAATACATGTAACATTCCATTATTCAATTATCATCAACAATAATCCATTTATTATGGAATGACTCACCATTAGTAAGTTCAAGTACAGGCACACCCGAACGATGGATCAAACGTATCAAAAACACTAAAGTCCCATTTATGGAATAACGTTCGACATGAGGTGGATTGATTTAAGGGTGTAACAACTAGGAACTGATCATATATTTGGAAAGATAATAACCATACAACTCTATCATGTCTAATCATGGAATTTAAATTTATGTAATAGCTTCCAACGTGTCTGGTAGGTCCCACACAAACATTCCAAAAACAACGAACTTTAGGGATGAGTTATTGACCACCAACCTAAGGGTTTAATAATCATTATACTCTAGTATTAGTCCTTGATTATCCTCGGATTGGATTAGATATATGAAAATTTGAAAAATTCTCATATAACGATAACTTGGCCTTGAGTGAAAGTGAAGAGGAATGGATAATGGGGACTCAAGTAATTACACTTTCACATGCAATGTGATGGACACAAGCTCAATTAGATTCTAGAGGAATTTAGTCTCTTGATCCCTATATTTGGCCATCAAAAAGACCCAAATGGGTGAAAATTGGAGAAAATATAGTTGGTTTATAAGGTGGGAAGAAGGAAGAGGATTAATAGATCATTAAGGTAAAACTGGAAATTTACCAAGAAAAATAGCCTGTACACGATTTTTCTTCACGGTTTGTCAAACCCTGTGAAACCTATGAATAAGTACCTAAGCAAAAGTGGTGCTTACACTGTTAGGCTTAATGGCTACGCAACAACAGTGCGATGTGGCTATATCTAAAAAAAACCATCCACACGGTTTTCCAAAACATGCATAATTTCACATGGTTTACTCTAAACCGTGCACAGTTTCTATTTTATCAAAAAATATGGGATCTAGGCTTTGAACAAGGCTCAAACACTCTTGGAACTATTAATAACTCTATAGGAATAAATTTTAGCTAAAATTAAAGATTTAGATCCAAAATCAAAGGATCCATACCAAAGTAAAAATATATGTTCTTACAGTCTTCCCCCCATAAGATAACTTGCCCCCCTGAGTTCTCCTTCAATGGGTAAAGAAACATTGTCTGAGAACAACTATGGCCACTGAACATGTACATTGGCTTCCCTCTCCAATGTCCTGACATATACTAGGCCATTGAAACCTATCACACATATGAGAGGGAAAAAATTTCCTCGGAGAACCTTTGATATCTGGTCAACGATAAGTACTAGATACTCCTTAAAGTTAGAGATGACATCTAACTCATCTTCCTCAGGATAAGAAGTATGAGATATGTCATCGTGATATTGGAAAGGATATGAGACATGAAAGACATCGTTGTCAAATGCTACCTCTGAGGTAGAAGCAACTAATAGGCTACCAGCCTGACTCTCTCTAGAATTTCAAACGGCCTGACGTAATGAGGCGACAACTTTCCCAACTTCCTTATAACCCTATGACCAAACCTAGGCAATATCCAACATAAAACACGACCTCCAACCTCGAAATCAAGAGGTCATCGACGGAAATCGATATAGGATTTATTTATTGACTAAGGTGTTTTCATATGATTCTCGATCACCTGGACCTGTTCTAAAGTCTCTTGAAAAATATGAGGACCTAGTAGGGCTGTCTCACCTACCTCTAGCCAGCATAAGGGTGAATAGAATGAACTTATATATAAGGCCACAAAAGGATCCATCTGCAAATTTTTCTTGAAAACTATAATTTTCAAAAAACTCTACGAGATGAATATGAATCTCCCAAGAACCACTAATAAATAGGACACATTCTCAGAGCATATCCTCTAAAACATGTATCATCTGTTCTGATTTTTGATCATTTTGAGGTTGAAACGATGTTTTTAAAATTTCTTGACTCCCCACAGCTTTCTAGAAATCATACCAGAACTGTGATGTGAAATAATAATCCCTATCTGAAATGACAATAGGTTGAACCCTATGTAGTCGTATTCTCTCATGGAAAAATAGTCTTCCCTGCTCATCAACTGAGAAATTCATTCGAATAGGAATTAAGGGGGACACTACTGGAAATTATGGCATTTGCGACGGGGCATTTGCGTCGGGATCCCGTCACTAATAGGCTTTTGCGACGGGGGCCCGTCACAAATAGCCCGTCGCGGAAAACGGCGTCGCAACAACAGTTATTTGCAACGAGCTCGTCGCTAAAAGTATTATTTGCGACGACAATCCTTCCCGTCACAAATATTAGTCCGTATATTTGTGATAACTTTTTAAAATATTAATTGTGACGGGCCCGTCGCAATTACTATTTTTAAAGAAAATTAAAAAATATTAATAAATTATTTTATTGAATATAATAATAATACTATTTGCGACGGGCATAGTATCCCGTCGCAAATACTTTAAAAAAAATAAATTATTAATAAATTATTTTAATTAATATAATAATAATCCAATTATAATTCAAAAATAAAAAAAATTAATAAATGATTTTAATTAATATAATAATAGAATTATAATTCACAAATAAAATTAATAAATTATTAATAAATTATTTTAATTAATATAACAATAATAGAATTATAATTCAAAAATATAAAATAATAAAATATTAATAAATGATTTTAATTAATATAATAATAGAATTATAATTCACAAATAAAAATAATAAATTATTAATAAATTATTTTAATTAATATAATAATAATAGAATTATAATTCAAAAATAAAAAATAATAGAATATTAATAAATGATTTTAATTAATATAATAATATTAGAATTATAATTCATAAATAAAAAAATATTAATAAATTATTTTAATTAATATAAAAATAATAGAATTATTTTACATTCAAATATTAAAATAATTCTAATATTACAAAAAACAAATAATAAAATAATAATATTATAAAATTTTAATATATATATATAATTTAATATTATAAAATATAAATAATATTATTATTCATAATAATATTTTTATTTGAAAATATAATATTATTAATATTTTATAATGAGACAAAAACTACGAATAGAAAAAAATTCATATTTTGATTTAACAAACTTTATAACATAAAAACAAACTCTAATTTGAAGGAGGGGGGAGGGGGGAGGGGGGATCTGCAGATATTGGTGGAGGAAACTCCATCTCTAAAGAATGAGTTAGTCGGCACATGTACTCCATCTGCTCCTGATGCTGCTGCTGCCACCGACTCATCTGCTCCTCGTATAGCTGTTGCTAGCGTCAATGCTCCTCCTCATTCTACTGCTGCTGCTGACGCATCTGCTCCTGCTCCTGTCGGAGACTCACTAGCAGTGTAGTCTGAGATCGCAACTGATCCTCATACTGTGTAGCAGAAGAAGATGCACGAGCTCCTCTCGAGCTGGACGCTGACATCGTAGCACTGCCATAATAATCTCCGAGAGTCAGTCGAGAGCTGATACCAACTACCCTGCCCTTCTCAAAGGCATACTGGGTGGCCTGCATCCATGCTGTCTCATCAAACTGACGGCCATTGGTCTGATCTGATGACTCGGCCTGACTCTCAGGCCGGGTCTGTGATGTTGCGGCCTCATATGACTCCTGTAGTTGCAATTTAAAATTAAAATTTTGAAAATATTATATGCAGCTAATTTTTAAACTTGAAAACAAATAATACTGACCACGATGTGATGCTGACGATCACCTCTGAGCTCCCCAGTAGCAGGATCACTATACATCTGCTGATATATGTCGTACTCCGTAATATCGGGGTGCTCGACAGCCTATAAGAATAAAAAATAAACTGTTAATATTTATAGTTATATAAAATATTTATAAATAATGTACGTACCAGATGTTGTCTATGAGTGCTGAAAGTACGACTCCCAGCTCGATGAGTCACCTCCTGTCTCCCCCGATTCTGCCTCCCCACCGATGATCTCTTCTAAAAGGCCTCACTCAACCAGATAACACATAATCCATCCCATACATGGGATGAAATGTACTCTGGTCGGTGTGCTTTACATGACTCGTCAAAATTGGACACTCCTGCTTTCTTCGTGGCAGCTTTTCTTAAATTGTGCAAAAACTGACGAAATCGATCACGCATGGCCACCTCCCATGCCTCGTGGATGGCGTCACGCATGGTATCCTCAATCGGATACCATAAACCCTACAAATAAATCAAAATATCAAGTTAGAAATGAAATAATTTTCAAAATAAAAATTATTTATTTACGTACGTACCAACCAATGGCTGAACATGGCCGACTTCACATCAATGGGAATCTGCTTCCATGTGGTCGAAGGCTGAGAAAAATTGTTGCGCAAAATAGCGCTGCCCTGTCCGACTTCTATATGTGGAAAACTATAAAAATAATAAACATTCATTATGTGAATAGATTAATGAAATCTTAGTCAAATCCATAGGTTATCACACAGGTTATCACACCTCTGTGTGCGTGGATCAAACCCAAGACGTGGACGACGCTCGGGGATGGGGTCAGGAATCATCAATCGTGCAAGACTGCGCCCCCTCCGTGTACTCCCTGGAGCGCCTGCAGGCTGAGGGTCATCTTCCAGCAACTCATCCGCATCGAAAGGCAGGTCAGCATCTGCCAACTCACGAAATGTCTCGTCGTCCATCTGAAACAGAAAATTTTAATATTGTTAGCAAATAATTGATAATTACTATTATATATACATATATATTAGTTATGATTGTATATAACTACCATGGAATTCTATCAGTGTTCATCTTCATCATCATCTTCATATATTTCAATGTCATCTTCATATTCCTCCTCAACATCATCGATATCCATTCGAGTTCCAGTTTCTTCATCTCTTACCATTTCAAATTCATATGTGACATCATTAACATCATCGTCATTACCGACTCTTAAATGCGGAGTGTCGTCATCGATAATCATGTATCTTTGTAAAAAAGATTGATTTTGTGTACTCTCTTAAGAAACTTCAATTCTTGGCACATCAGTGAAAGCACATTCACTTTGACTAAACTGATTGTCTCGAATTTTGATTTTTATTATACTCCACCAATCATTCAAGTCACTTGATGTAGCACAGTACTTTGTGTAATAAACTTGATGTGCCTGTTGAGGCAATAAGAATGGTTCATTTACTGCGAGAACACTTTTACATTTAATATCGATGATTCCATGAGTCGGATGAACACGCACGCCTCTCTCTATATCCAACCACCGACATTTGAACATGGTTATGTAATGTTGTCCAAGATAACAGAGTTCAATGATTTCATCAAGTATGCCATAAAAGTCAAATTAATTTTCTCGATGATGAGATCCTCTCAAGCTAACTCCACTGTTCATTGTTTTTTTTGATTCCCCATATGCATGTGTGTGAAACCGAAATCCATTCACCACATATGCATTATAAGTTTTAACAAGTTTGGAAGGTGGGTTACTCAATATACATAGCCGTTTGTCAATTTTATCAGCATGTCGAGACACCTGAAAATTTGTGACATAATTATCCATATAGTAAACTATACATTGAATGAGTTTCTAAAAGATAAATAATTTATGTTACCAGTTTTTGAAACCACTGAGAGAAATTTTTATGTCGGCGTTTTTCGAGAGCAGCTGCTGTAATTTGTGGAATTTGATTTTTGATATGATTATCATACAACCTATAAAAAACAAATTTATTTAATGTAACATAAATGATAGAACAAGGGATATAAACACTTACAGTATAACTGATGTCATCTCTTCACAGTTGAGCAGAATATATGTATGAGCTCTGTGATGTTCATCATCCTAAATCCAGCGTTCATAAACTCCACCAAAATCAAGCTCTGGCTGGGTAAAAACAGATAATTGATTGTCGATTTCATCAATATTCATCTCGTTCCGTCCCATTCGGTTGTGTTTTGAAGGATACTCAGATTCAAAATAATGGGAGAAAAAAAAGATATTTCCTCTTGCAAATAAGCTTCTGCAATAGATCCTTCAACAGATGCTTTGTTACGTACTTTTCTTTTCAATTTTTGCATGCATCTTCCAAATGGGTACATCCATCGAAACTATACTGGACCTCCACATTGGGCTTCATATGGAAAATGTAACATCAAATGTTCCATTGAGTCGAAGAAAGACGGCAGAAATATTTTTTCCAATTTACATATAATTACAACAAAATATTCTTCAAGTTTGCATAGAGCATCATAATCTGCTGTAGTCGCACAAATTTCCCAAAAAAAATTTTACATGTCTGTTATGGAATCCCAAATCACATAATTCAACAGACCTCTTAATCCAATGGGTATAAGTCTTTCCATTATAACATGACAATCATGACGTTTTAATCCAGTAATATGACCATTCTTTACACATCTACCCAAATTGGAAGCACAGCTATCTAGAAGTCTCAAATCTGCAATCCACTGACAAAATAATAAATGGTTTTCTTTAGACAGTGTATAAGCTTCTTTTGGTGTCAGTAACCTTTCTGTTCTGACATTATCAAACAATTCCAGTTCTGGACACCTGCAAATTTGGGCAAGATCTAAACGTACATTTACATTGTCTTTGCTCTTTCCTGGCGTATCCAAAACTGTATGAAACAAATTATCAAAACAGTTCTTCTCAATATGCATGACATCCAACATGTGGCGGACCAACAAATCAGACCATTATGGAAAATCCCAAAATATGCTACGTTTAATCCAGTTGTGTTCTTTCCCAAAACCAGAAATTTTCTGTTGGTTTATTGTGGGACCAAAAGTGATGGGTGGTAATGAAAATACAACTGATATTAACTCCAAACCTGATAGAATTTTTGTAGGTCCATCCCTTTCAATTGTTCCCTTTCTGAAATGAGATCTATTTCTGTGAAAAGGATGATCAGCTGGAAGAAATCTGCGATGACAGTCAAAATAACAAGGTTTCTTTCCATGAATGAGCATAAATGCTTTGTTCTCTCCCATACAGTATGGACATGATTTTTGACCATGTATACTCCATCCAGATAACATCTCATAAGCCGGGAAGTCACTAATTGTCCACATCAATGTAGCTCTCAGTATGAAATTATGTTTCGTAGCAACATCATATGTACAGACTCCAGTACTCCACAATAAACTTAATTCATCAATCAATGGTTTCAAATAAACATCAATATTCTTTTTCGGATTTCCTGGAATTAGTAAAGTCAAAATAAATATGGCTCCTTCATCAACATCCCTGGAGGTAAATTGTACAGAGTTAAAAAAACAGGCCAACATGAATATTGAATACTATAAGATCCGAACGGACAGAAACCATCAGTGGAAGGCCCATTCGAACATTTCTAGCTTCTAAAGCAAAGGATGGATGCACTCTATCAAAATGTTTCCATGAATCACCATCGGCTGGATGATTCAAGCTTTTATCGGTTGAAATATTCGCTTTATGCCATGACATCATTTTCGCTGTATTCTTAGACATGAATAAATTCTAAAGTCTAGATATAAGCGGAAAATATCTCAACTGTTTTACAGGAATCAAACTAGACTTCCCATGTTTCCTTTCTTTATATCTAAGTTTCCCACATGTGGGACAACTATCCAATGACTCATTTTCCCCAGAATATAAAATGCAGTCATTTGAACATGCATAAATCTTTTGACAAGTATGTCCCAAATTTCAAACCAGCCTCTTACTCTCATAGTAATTTGCAGGCAAAACATTTCCTTCGGGTAACAGTGTTTTAAGCAAAGAAAATATATGGTCAAAACCGGTGTTTGACATTCCGTTATCTGATTTTACAGCCATAAATTTTGCAACTGCTACTAATTTGCTCATCTTGCAGCTAGGATATAATGCATCCTCAGCAGACCTCAACAACTCATAAAATTCAGACGGTGCCAACTCAGGATCTGGAGCTACATCAGCTGGAGTTTCTGTATGTTGAACAGATGAACCTGCAACATCATGTACTAAATCTTGGAACTGGGATGGATCCGGAATCAAGTTGGTATCACCTACTCTGGAACTACGTTCACCATGTTGATACCAAAAAACATAATCTGGTTGAAAACCAAAACGCAAGAGATGTCCCCCCACTTTTTCAAACGTGTCAAATGTTCTCAATGCACATTTTCTACAAGGGAATTTTATTTTGTCTTCTGAACCAAATTCTGGATTTGATGCTGCAAATGATAAAAAATTCTCCACACCCTCTATATATACTGGATTTAAACCAGAACCGTTTGGATTTCTACATTGATTTATCCATATGCAGTCATCTAATAATGACTATTGACGACCTCATTGTTCCATATTTTCCTATAAAATATAAAATCATTACTGGTTTTGAATAATTTGTTAGAAAAAACACTCAAGCAAGGATAATTATAGTCTACATCAGACACGACTGACGCAAACTTTTTATTGAGATAGACCTAAAAATTGACCCTTTAAGAATTGAATATGTTGAGAATAAAGCAAAACCTGTTACAAATATTGATAATTTTAATATTATATAATTTTTTTATTATTTTAATAATACTAATATTATTTTTTCATAAAAATTAGTTATATAATAATAACATTATTACATTATTAGTATATTTTATTATTAATATTAAAATAATATAATTTTCTATATTATATACAATTATCCTTTCATCTGTGTGTTTAACATTCTGTCTCCACATGTAATATTTGCATTCACTTTCACCTCTCCATTGGTGAGTAGGTTGATAATTTTGAAAAAGAATGCAAATATTACATGTGGAGACAGAAAAAACACAGATGAAAGGAGAATTGTATATAATATAGAAAATTATATTATTTTAATATTAATAATAAAATATAAAAATAATTTAATAATGTTATTATTCCTAATTATTGGTAAATATTCCTAATTATTGGTAATTATTCCTAATTATTGGTAATTATTCCTAATTATTGGTAATTATTCCTAATTATTGGCAATTATTCCTAATTATTGGTAATTATTCCTAATTATTTTTAATTATTCCTAATTATTCTTAATTATTCCTAATTAATCTTAATTATTACTATTTATTGGTAATTATTCCTAATTATTGATAATTTTTCCTAATTATTGGTAATTATTCTTAATTATTGGTTACTATTCCTAATTATTCCTAATTATTAGTAATTATTCCTAATTATTGGTAAATATTCCTAATTATTGGTAAATATTGACTAGTATTGGGAAATATTGGTAAATATTGACACTATTGGCAATTATTGGTAATTATTACTAATTATTACTAATTATTACTAATTATTCCTAATTATTGGTAATTATTCCAAATTATTGGTAAATATTGACAAGTATTGGGAATTATTGGTAAATATTGACACTATTGGAAATTATTGGTAATTATTACTAATTATTACTAATTATTAATAATTATTCCTAATTATTGGTAATTATTCCTAATTATTACGAATTATTACTAATTATAGGTAATTATTACTAATTATTGGTAAATATTACTAATTATTACCAATTATTACTAATTATTACTAAGTATTGGTAATTATTGGTAATTATTAATAATTATCAGTAATTATTGGAAATATTACTAATTATTGGTAATTATTCGAAATTATTACTAATTATTGTTAATTATTACTAATTATTACTAATTATAACTAATTATTACTAATTATTATTAATTATTACTAATTATTACTAATTATTACTAATTATTAATAATTATTGGTAATTATTGGTAATTATTGGTAATTATTAGTAATTATTACTAGTTATTGGTAATTATTGTTAATTATTACTAATTTTTGGTAATTATTACTAGTTATTACAAATTATTACTAATTATTACTAATTATTATCAATTATTACTAATTATTACTAATTATTACTAATTATTAGTAATTATGGGTAATTATTTGTAATTATTGGTAATTATTACTAATTATTGGTAATTATTACTAATTATTACTAATTATTACTAATTATTCTTAATTATAACTAATTATTAATAATTATTAATAATTATTGGTAATTACTGGTAATTATTAGTAATTATTAGTAATTATTTATAATTATTACTAAATATTGGTAATTATTACTAATTACTGTTATTATTGGTAATTATTGGTAATTATTACCAATTATTAGTAATTATTGGTAATTATTGGTAATTATTACTAATTAATGGTAATTATTGGTAATTACTGGTAATTATTAGTAATTATTAGTAATTATTGATAATTATTACTAAATATTGGTAATTATTTCTAATTACTGGTAATTATTGGTAAATATTGGTAATTATTGGTAATTATTTCTAACTAATGGTAATTATTGATAATTATTTCTAAGTAATGGTAATTATTGGTAATTATTACTAATTATTACTAATTATTGGTAATTATTACTAATTATCACTAATTATTGGTAATTATTACTAATTATTACTAATTATTACTAATTATTGGTAATTATTGGTAATTATTGGTAATTATTACTAATTATTACTAATTATTGTTAATTATTACTAATTATTATGAATTATTGGTAATTATTAGTAATTATTACTAATTATTGGTAATTATTGGTAATTATTTCTAATTATAACTAATTATTGGTAATTATTACTAATTTTTACTAATTATTGGTAATTATTGATAATTATTACCAATTATTACTAATTATTGGTAATTATTGGTAATTATTACGAATTATGTATAATTAATGGTAATTATTACTAATTATTGGTAATTATTGGCAATTATTACTAATTATTGGTAATTATTACTAATTATTATTAATTCTTTGTAATTATTACTAATTATTACTAATTATTGGTAATTATTATTAATTATTACTAGTTATTGGTAATTATTGGTAATTATTTCGAATTATTACGAATTATTGGTAATTATTACTAATTATTAGCAATTGTTACTAATTATGGGTTATTATTGGTAATTATGGGTAGTTATTAATAATTATGGATAATTATTGTTAATTAGTAAATTATTACTAATTATTGGTAATTATTGGTAATTATTGGTAATTATTACTAATTATGGATAATTATTGGTAATTATTACTAATTATGGATAATTATTGGTAATTATTACTAATTATTGGTAATTATTTGTAATTATTACGAATTATTGGTAATTATTACTAATTATTGCTAATTATTGGTAATTATTAATAATTGTTACTAGTTATTGGTAATTATTGGTAATTATTACTAATTATTCCTAATTATTGGTAATTATTACTAATTATTACTAATTATTGGTAATTATTACTAATTATTGGTAATTATTACTAATTATTGGTAATTATTGGTAATTATTACTAATTATTCCTAATTATTGGTGTTTATTACTAATTATTAGTATTTATTCTTAATTATTGGTAATTATTACTAATTATTGGTAATTAGTACTAATTATTAATGATTAATGGTAATTATTGGTAATTATTACTAATTATTACTAATTATTGGTATTTATTACTAATTATTAGTATTTATTCTTAATTATTGGTAATTATTACGAATTATTGGTAATTATTTCTAATTATTGCTAATTATTGGTAATTATTACTAATTATTACTAATTATTGGTAATTATTGGTAATTATTACTAATTATTCCTAATTATTGGTAATTATAACTAATTATTACTATTTATTACAAATTATTGGTAATTATTACTAATTATTGGTAATTATTACTAATTATTACTAATTATTGGTAATTATTACTAATTATTACTAATTATTGGTAATTATTTGTAATTATTACTAATTATTCCTAATTATTGGTATTTATTACTAATTATTAGTATTTATTCTTAATTATTGGAAATTATTACTAATTATTCCTAATTACCATTAACTATGAACAATGAATACTAATAATTTAAATTTATTAAGTAACAAAACAATCTAAACATAATTAAATTACAACTAATTAAGAATAATTCAAACAAATAAAAAATTTAAAATAAATATTAAATTAAAATGAACATAAATACCTTTAAAATTGATCTGAGGTTGATCTCTGATCATTTTTGCAGACTTCAATATCATCTCCGGAAATAAAAATTAAACTTAAGAAACTCTGAACTCTAAAAATAGATTTTTGAGAGAAGTAGAAGATAGAGTTTGAGAATGAATGGAAAAAAACGGATGGGGGTATTTATAGGTTAGCTTATTTGCGACGGGACCATTTGCGACGGGTATCTCGTTGCAAATACCTTAGCCCGCATTTATCACGGTCAACGGTTAAATAGTTATTTGCAACGGGAGATGTCGTAACTAATAACCTGCCGACAATCTATTTGCGACAGGGGTATATTCCCGTCGAAAATGGTTTTTACCGCCGCCAGTTATTTGCGACGAGGGGTAACCCCCGTCGAAAATAACTTTCCCGCGATTTGGCGCGCATTTCGCGCCAGACCTTTTGCGATGGGTTAGCTTTCCCCGTCGCAAATAAGTAGCTATTTGCGACGGGCAAATTCCCCCGTCGGAAATAAATTTCTAACGGGACTATTTGCGACGAGATTTATCCCCGTCGCAAATACCCATTTTTCCCGTAGTGGGATGATTTTTTTTATTTGGTCAATGACTACCCATATAGCATTGCTACCCCTCAGTGTTCTAGGTAATTCTCTTACAAAATCCCGAGAAACGTTTTCCCATTTACATTTTGAGACTGGATGTGGCTGTTACAAGAATTCAGGTCTTTGATGCTCTACTTTCACCTGCGGACATGTTGAACACCTAGGGATGAAGCATTCAATATGACGTTTCATTGCAGTCCACAAATATTGGCGCCACATATCTCGATACATCATCAAGATGACTGGATGAACTACCCTCTGTGAAGCATGAGACTCTTTCAAAAACACCTCTCTCATATCTTCAAGAACCAAGATATGTTCACGTAAACACCTGACATTGTCTCCATCCAGAGACCAATCCAGAGGTGGGTTATATCCTGATATAATCTCACGGAGAACCCAACCATCAGGATTTGAAAAATGCCTATTTTTCACCTTCTCAATGATGGTAGTGGTAACTATTAAGGATAATAGGTATGAATTCTCATGATTCTTGTGAAATAGTATATAATCTTTAGAAAATAGGCCCATTAACATCCATTCATCAATGGCTTCTTGTACGTCTTGCATTTGAGGTTTCTGTCTCAATGCATCAGTGACCACATTGACATTTCCTGGTGTGTAGGCAAGCTCCAAATCAATGTGTTTTATATATTCAAACCATATCCCCTATATGAGGTTCATTTCACATTGAGAAATATATACTTTAGGATCTTTTTGTCAGTATACACCACAAAGAGCTCACCTAGTAGATAATGTCTCTAGAAACATAAGGCATGGACAACGACAACTATCATGAGGTCGTGTGTCGGGTAATTTTTCCCGTGAGGCATCAACTACTGAGATCCATATGGATCAACTTTTTCTTCTTGCATCAGAAACACTCCTCGGCTAATGCATGATGCATCGATGAAGATGATATAACCTTTTCTAGGTTCTGGAATAATTAGAATTGGTGCCAAGACAAGCCTTCATTTTATCCCCTGAAAGTCTTTCTTTCATTCTTATGACCACATGAACATAACAACATTACTTATAAGTACAATAAGATGTGAAGAATGTTTTGAGAAATATTGTATGAAATACATGTTATACACATCTCATCCTAAGAAACTCCTAGCATGAATCAGTTTTTTGGGCTTCTCCAAGGAAACTAAAGCTATAACCTTTCCTGGTTCTATAGAAACTCTCGATTCTAAAATTACATGACCCAGGAAGTGGAAATTGTCAATCCAAAATTCACATGTAGCATGTTTGGCATAAATCTAATTCTCTCTTAGTGTACTCATAACGAGAATTATATTTTTTGGCCATGTCATTATGAGTGAAAAAATACACCAAGATCTCATCCACAAAGCCCACGAAAAAAGATTTTGAATAGGGGTGGAAAAAATTATTCATCAAAGCCATGAAAATGGATAGTGCATTATTAAGAACAAAAAATTTAAAAATCTACTCATATAGACCATACCTGCTATATAAGGCTTCATGAGGTATGTTTGATGGTCTGACTCACACATGATGATAACCCAACCTCAGGCTGATCATAAAGATCACCTTTCCTCCTCAGAGGAGGTCAAATAGATTATCTCGTCATGGAAGTGGATACCAATTCATGAACACAATCTGGATCAATATGTTTAATAGATGAATAAACGAAGTGTTCCATCCTCCTTCTTAGAAAAAAGCACAGGTGAACTCCAAAAGGTTATATTATTCCTTATAATGGTTTTGGACTCAAGGTCCACTATCTACCACTTGATCTTTTGTACCTTAGTTGGTTCCATCCTATACAAAGTAATGGACACCGTAGATGCCCCTTGAAGAATATCAACTGTAAACTCTACCTATGTCTTTGGAGGTAAGCCAGAAAAGTCATTTGGAAGAACTTCCTTGAAATGATCAAATACTAGAGGGAAATCAATTTGAAGTAAACTGTGATTCTCCATGAACAGAGTTTTCATCAGGGTGGTCCATCCACCTAGCCCATGATGCTTCGGTCCATCTCTCCCATCCTGGACATCCCACTCACCTTTGAAAATATAAATTCTACCCTATGGTGATTTAAAAGTAACCCTACAGTGATAGAAGTCTACAAAGGTGTGATAGTCGACTAACCAGTCCATATTGAGAATGAAATTGAAGCCTATCATCTCAAGAACAAAGAGATTCCAATAGAAAGGGTATCAGAAAACATCAAGGGGATAGTCGCTGAGTGATGTATTCCCTTCATATGTATTCCAAATAGAGTATCGAGGGTCATTACAACATAGACAAACTGTATCTCTAGTCCAAGACATTCCAAAATTGATAAAGAAATGAATGTTTTTGATATTCTTGTATCAAAAAATGCAAAGAAAATAGTAGAGGCTACTAGAATAGTACATCGTACTATAGATGGTCCCACTACATGATCCTTGGGTATCATATATAAAGCATGAAACTAGCTTGATCCATGGCCCTACGTTAAAAATTGACTACCATGATCATGAATTTTTTCTGGTGCAGATAGTAATATGGGATTTGACTACCACGACCGAAACCTCCTCATCTGCTAGACCTTCCAGTGCTATTCCAACTCCCTACATTATGCGGTGCAAATGAATTTTATTATGAAGGTGGAGATGAAATTTATCCCCTCTTACTCGAAGATGGTGTAATGGTCTTGAAATAGCACTAAATAAGACCCATACATCGGTTAGATCTGCATTCTATAGTATCTCTATAAAATTCAGTCTTTTTATGACCCATTTTTTTGAACTGATGACGCACCGTAGAGCAATCAAATTGGATACTCTCACTACCACTGCCATAACAAGAATCACCAATAGAATGTTTCCTACCTCTAGAAGAACTACTATCATGATGCGACACAGATCCATTAAATCTTGTACTCACACCATCCCAGAGGTTACACTCACTCACAAGGTCCTGATCAACTATTGTAGAAAAGGTTGGAAGGCTGAGACATTCATCTGAGTTTGGATGGTGTACTAGAGCCCATCCTCAAAATGTCTGGCATGCTAAATATCATCACCGTCTTGAAGTGGTGAAAATCACTAAAAATTAGTTGAATGTGATGAATCTTATGTAACTGACATAGAACCAAGTTCGAGATGCATGAACTCTCTATCTTTGTCTACTCTCCATGCTTGTGGAAGGAACTGATCATAGAAGGCATTCTAGAAGTCAACACATAACATTCCATGATGGCGAATGGCCTAGGTAACCACATCTAATCAATGCTTGGATGAATCCTAAAGAATATATGCAGAATGAATGACACACTACTATAGATGTGTTTCCAAATCCTCAATGATAGAAAACATGACCTCTAGCTGAGACTCAACAGCTTCAGAACTGCCATCCCCTGAAAAAGTAGGATGATGCTACTGTAAGAACGTGTGGGATAGATCAACCATCATAGGTGAAACCCGTGTAGCACCTTTCCTAGGCTGCATCATTCATAGGAAACTGTCATGTACTTGAGCATTATTTCTCAGTTCAAGTACGGAAGGCGATGCCTCAAATGACACTCCTAGTAGAAAGACTAGTGTCTAAGGGCCCACCCTATCTAAAGCTTGGTGGTTACTAATCATCCTGTCAAACGACACATGGTCATCATGGTGGAATTTATCTAAACATTCCAAGCACACACCTTAGATCTATCTTAGAATCAAATATATAACATAACTAACAGAATGTGAATGTCTGAAAACTCACCCCAAGTCATACATCCCAATATTCCTACTTAGACGACTAGGTATCAGTAAGTGTTCAAGTATAAGTTTCATTTTATGTCTTAGTTAATTCTAAAGTTCACCCCTTTACAATTTATAAACATTAAAAGGAGATATAAAAATGTGAAACAAATTAATTTTAGATGCACGGATTCACTTTATAATGAATATCCATTTTTGATGAATTCGTCCCCATACACATATCACTATAAACGACACCCATTTCTTTATAGTATAATGGATTGACTTGGTAAATTACTCATCCAAACCCATGAGGGCCCATACATATCCTGAATTGAGACATGAAAATACTCAATTGTATCCAGAGTAATAAATTTACAATAAACTATCACTACATCACTCAACAATCACATGCATATCAAGCAATTCAAAGAAGTGAGATTCACCCATATGGCATGGCAATATGCATGACATCTAAACAATCAGTTCCTATAATGATGCATATAAAAATTATCCTTTCCCCCATATCATCGGATTATAGATGAAATAAATTCTTAAACAACATAATAATCAACCACACCCAACAGCATATGTGTTACCCAACATTGAAATAATTACAACTATAATAGGAAAAATTGAACAATAATTGGATTTTTGGTAACTTGGCATTAACCCTGAACAAGGGTTCGCGACGCCTAGGAATGACTTATGTCTAAGAATCATGTGTTCTTATTCTCTACATTACTATCTCTAAATAGTAAAGAAAGAATATAAGACACCTTTGATAAACCTTTATGACGTCCCAGGCCCAGATGCCACTGAACAGGTGCCCCGATCCCAGTGGGGTCCATGGCCTCAAGCGCATCTTCCCAAATGAAAAAGGCTACCGACTAGTAATGAGGGACAAGGGTGTGTCTATGGGAATAATATTTAATTATTACCAGAGTAAAACACATCATAAATAATATAAATGTTAATAAATAGTATAAGCAATGTATATGATTTAAATAAATATGGAAGGAAAACTAATTCAGTAGATAATCGAGTTAAATAATTACTGATTAAAATGGAACTATGATGATGTAATTTCATGTCACTAAAAAAATGGAAAACATGGATATAAGACAATAGGCATAACAGATTTACAAATTAAATGAAATCAAAGAAAACTCCAAGAATCTCAAGATCTAAGTCGGACATCTACTGTCAAGATCCATCCAAAAATCACATAATCACGTACTATAAGTTGTATGCTTCCCTTTCTCTATACATGTAACCATGTAATATAATAGAGGTATCAAACGACCCCCAAATAGGCTATGAGATAAATCTAAGTGGGCCACCACCAACGATGTCTATTACATCAGGTCCATGTAATGGAAAAAAGAAGTGGAAAACAATTCATATATAAAGCAAAAAATAGTAGTTCAAAAACTAAACACCTAGTACCTGCATCATCCCTCATATGACATCCGAACATATAACCAGTTCATTAATTATGAAATTTCCATTTAATGTTAATAGGTCACATGAGGCATATCCAGCTATGACATCACCTTGAGATAGTTTATGTAGTGAAGGTCCAAAGACATGACAAGCCTACCTAAAAATGGAATCCCGTGAGGGAGTTCCAAGTTAATGACCAATGTAACATAAATCTTATGGAACGCTTACTCAGTAGTATCAGAGTCTATCTAAGGGGTAAATTGTAATCAAAGTCATTCCATAGTACAAGGCCTACTGATTCCATGGTGATCGACCAAGGAAAAATAGGGCTCAGCAAAGATAGGGCCCTTTGGGATATCACCATAGAACCTATTAGTCAATGCTGGATCCAAGGAGTATATCTGAGGTATATTTTAATAACAAAAAGGACCCTATGGTAGTATACCAGGAATATAAATAGTAGATAAGAACTGGATGTTAGGTCGGTATCAACCTAATAAAACCACATCCTTGTATCAGAATGGGGTTCTTGAGACCCAAGGTTTTCTCTTATCCGAATTCCAGTTGAGATCATGTTAGTCCATTACTATTTGATATTTTAATCATGAAGTAATTAATTTGGTTCTTGTCTTTCCTTCCATTAGTTTGGATATGTCATGTAGATTTGAAACCACTTACATATTGGTCGTTGCTTTGCCTTCCATTAGTGTGGATTTGAAAAGTGGATTTGCAACCATTTAATAAAGTCTTAATTAACCATTATGGCATATCAATTAGAGTTGTTCACTATTTTACCTTCCCTTAGAATTGAATGGGTTGAAATGGACATGTAACCTAAATTCAAACACATTTGTTAAGGACAAGATATATTCTTAATAAACTTTCTATTTCACATGTGACATTTAATAATCATTTAAAATTTCTTACGATAGGTGGGTCAAGTGGTGGGAATGCATGGTACAAGCCATTATGAAAATATCATTATTAACTAGAAATTTATTATATAAAGGCTCACCATTAGGATGGTCAAGCAAGGGAACACTCGAACTGTCGCTAAAACATATCGAAATCAATAAAAAACCCATTTCTAGAATATCCATTAACATGAGGCAGATCGAGATATGGATGTAACAATAACAAATAATCATATATTCGGAAGGAGTATAACCATATGATTCTATTAGGAATAATCATGGAATGTAAATTTAAGAATTGGATTACCACAAAATGGGTTGGCCTCAAACAAACATTCCGAAAACAACAAACGTTAGGGATGAGTTATAGACCAGTCACCTTAAGGTTGTATGATCCATCTCATTTGGTATCAGCCCTTTCTTTTCCTCAGATCAGAGTACATCGAAAAAAAGGTGAAAATCGATCATATGATGAAAATAAGTCAAGATTGAATGAGAATAAGAATGACTAATGTGGACTCGAGTACTTACTATTGCACATCCAACGTGATGAACATATGCTTGATATGATTCCATACAAAGGTGATCTCTTAGACCCTAGAATTGGATTTAAAAAAGATCCAAATTGGTGATACTGGAGGAAAATACCACTAGTATATAAGTTGGGAAGAAGGAGGAGGATTAATATATACCAAAGGGAGAAACTAGAAATTTACCCAGAAAATAGCCTGCACACGGTTTTTCTGCACGGTTTTTCTACCCTTGTGCACACCATGTGAGGCAGTTCTGCCTGAATAGTTTGTTCTGAAATTTTTATCAAACTGTGTGCAAACTATTCATGGGTACCTAAGAAAAGGGGTTCTCGCATTCTTAAGCTGCATGACCGTGTGCCAACCGTGTGAGGTGGATCTGTCTGAAAAAACACTATCAACACAGGTTTCCAAACCATACAGACTTCCTCACAATTTACTTTAAATCATTTACTGAGTCTTTTTCTCCAAAAATATGGGTTCCAGGATCCGAAAAATCCCTAGAAACTCTTAAACCCTACTAACTCTTTATAAATCTATTTTAGTTCTAACGTAATGGTTTAGAACGAAAATTAAAGGATCCACACCTGAGTGAAAAACTTGGTTCCTACACTCTTATAGGTAGGAAATGCGGCTCTGGTACCATTATTTATGGAACATGGTCATTACAACCATCTTGGGACACGATATGAGAACGTCGTAGTGGAATTGGTCTACAATTCCAAGCTCAATCCTTAGAAAAAGCATAATGAGAAAAATATCATCACCAGTGGAAGGAGAATGTAAGAAAACTCACTACCTAAGTCATTTAAACCAACTATACTCTTAGATGACCATGTATTGGAATGTGCATAAGTATATGTTTCATTTCATTTTACATATAATTTTTAGGTACACTCCTTTACCTTTCATAAACACGAAATGGCAGAATAATAATGTGCAACCAATTCATTTTATAATTTATATTTCACTTTATAATTGATATCCTTTTTCGATGAATTAGTTTCAATAGACCTACCACTAGAAGCGAAACCGATTTATCTATTTCATAATGTCTCGACTAGGTATATTACTTATCCCATTCCATGAGGGCCCATACACATCATGAATTAATACATGGAATCAATCATTCACCACCAACAATAATGAAAGAAAAATATAACTATCACAACATCTCTCAATGATCACCGGCATATCAAGCAAGGAAAAAAATGAAATGAACCAATATGGAATGGATATATGACTGACATTTGAATTATATGTTCCTAAAGTTATGCATTTAATAATTCTCATTTCACTCATATCATTAGGTCAAGGATGAAATAAAGACCTCAAACAGAGTAATAATCAATAGAACCACACAACAAGTGCATCACCCAATGTTGAAATAATAATAACTATAATATTAAAAATTATAACAACCATTATATTTTTGGTAACATGGATTTTACCCCGAACAAGGGTTTAAGACACCCATGCATGACTTATGACCAAGTCACAAAAGTTCTTAATCTTCAATATATTATCTCCAATTAGTAATGTAAGAAAAAAAACATTACTATGATTCCACGTTGTGACGTACCATACTCATATCCCACTAAATTGGTACCCCGAGATTGGTGGTCCACATAGCTTCAATCGCATCTTCCTAGACTCCAGATGCTACAGACTAGAAACGAGGGATGAGGGTGTCTCTGTGGTGATACTATTCCCTCATTACCAATGTGTAGTGCATCAGATGAATGTAAACATTGGGATAAATAACATAATCAATAAAAGTAAATAAAAGTAAAGTGGAAAATAGAGACAACAATAACAATAATTGAAATAGCTGGAATAGTATTCAAAAATGATGAAATGTCATGTTACTAAAAACAGTAAATAATAGATACTATATAGTAGTAATAACATGTTGAATAAATGTATAATGAAATCAAAATATTATACCATCCATCATGAGGAATGGATTAGTCATCAGCTATCATGCATCATACTAAAAAGAAAGCAATCAAATGTTTGATTCAATATGATTCCCAATGTCAACACATGCAACCATGTAATCCAATCTAGGTACCAAACATTTCCTGAAGAGGGTGTGGGATAAATCAAAGTTGGCTTCCACCAACAGTGTCTATAATATCTTACCTATGTAATAGAAATGTGATAGTGTGGAAGCATTCCTATATAAAGTAAAGTAGTAAAATGTAACTAAATACCCATGCACCTGATTCATCTGTCAGCTATTATTTGAACATGCCACCATTCATTATTTGATTATTTCTAGTTTCTAAATATTTTACATGTAAGCATTTCCTATTGTTCCATGTTGTAACAAGGTGACCAGTAATGATATTTATTATGAAATTATTACATGGTATTCACAATGTTATCATATACCTCAAGGGTTTCTAACTCAGTTATAACTGGGTATAGAATTGAGTAATAGTGTAATCCAAGGAGCATATTTCAAGGAATTACACTATAACATGCCTACCAAATCCAAAGTGATCAACCAATTTAAAACATGGCTAAGCAGTAACAGGTCCCTATGAGATTTAACCGTGGAACCTACTTTTCAATGCTTGATTCAAGGATTGTATTTAAGGAATCATATATTGATATTGAAGGGATCCTATAATTTCATACAAGGAATAAAAATAATGGTCAAATATCAGAATCATGGTGGGTATCAACCTATGCATGTAGTATCCTTGAATTAGAACGGGGTTCCTGAGTTCTCATGGAATTCTCCAATCAGAATCCAAGGTGAACTCGAGTCAGACCATTCCTATTAGATTATAATGTAATGTAATATTTAATTTGGTTTAAGAATTACAATTCATTAGTGTGATAATTTCATGTATAATGCAACCTTTTAATCAATAAATTTGGTTCATGCCTTCACTTCCATTAGACTGACAAGTCCAGGTAGCATGCAACCATTCGTTTAAACCATTTAAAGCGCATTCAATATTCAATGATCATTCAACTACCTTCCATTAATCTGGTATGGGGTGATATGGATATGAAACAATTGATACATTTAAATTTAAGTTCAATTCACATTCTTAGTATACATTCCAATTGAAATTTATAATTTCATTGTCAAATTGAAGAACTTACGTTAGGTAGGTCCAGTGGTGAGCATACATGGTTATTACCATTATTCAATTCACATTTCACATTTCATTATCAAATTAAAGAACTTACAATAGTTAGGTCAAGTGGTGAGCATAAATAGTAGTTACCATTATGAAATTTATAATATAAATCAATGAATTTGATATAGAAAATAATTACCTTAGAAGGGTCAAGTAAAGTCTCACCCGAATAGGGGGTCAAACATGTGAATTTCAAAAAAAAATGGCATAACCTTAGACATTTAAGGGATCGAGTTGTGGGAATAACCACTAAAAAATAATCAAATATTTGGAAAAATTATAACCATACTATTATAACAAGTATAAGCTTGGAATATTAATTCTAAAAATAGAACACAATGAAATCAATGGGCCACACACGACCAATCAAAAATCAACAAACATTAGAAATGAGTTATAGACCACACATTATAGGCCTGTACGACTCTCCTACTCTGATATTGGCCCTTGATTTGATATATATCAAAGTAGATATAAGAAAAAGGAAACAAATTCCCATACCCCAATATCTTGGTTGAGAGTGAGAGATGAGGGGAAATGCATAAGCGGACTCGAGAACCTACCGTTGCGTATCCAATGCGATGAACAGATGCTCGATTAGATCCATGATAAATATGATCTCTTGACCCTAATATTTTTTATCAAGAAGCACCAAATTGAGAGGAAAAGGGGTTAATACCACTGTTTCTCATATTATGAGGAATATGGAGGGTTAATGGATCATGGAGTGAAATTATGACATTTCAACCAGAAAAATGAAATGTGAACGGTTTGTACACATAGTTTGACAAACCATGAGCATACTGTGCATGGTTACCTGGGTAGAAGGGGTTATATAATGGTTAGTCCGCACAAATATGCACCAACCATGCGAGGTGGCCCTATCTGAAAAAACACCATCCATACAGTTAGGTCAACCATGAGCCTACAACGTGACTCATCTAGTTTCCATAAAAAGTGGGGTTGTAGACTCTGAACATGCCCCAAACACCCCTAGGACCTTTACAAACTACAATTTTATCCACAAAAGGACCAAGATAAACAATTAAAACGAAATATAAAAGATCCATACCTGATAAAAAACTAGGTTCTTACATAAATGGTCTATTTATATTATATATATTTTATAGAAACCTCAATTTTTTAAAATGTATGTATATGATTAATTTAAGGGTGGGGAGTTTATTCCTAATGGGATAGTAATTATTCAATGACTAGTGGTGTTATTTCATTAGTTTTATGTCCCTTACTCAGATTTTTAAGCTAATCCCATGTTTCAAAATGTGTTTCATAAGGTTAAAGGATATGTAATGGAAGTTAAGTAGAAAAGATGAATGTTGTGAAGAATTTTTATACAAATACATCATGTTTTTTTAAAAAATTAGTTATGAAAGAAATGGAAACCACTTTTAGAATTATCCACTTTGTATTCGTGTGGGTTGTTATATATGAAATACGACCTAATTATTTAAAACACTAAACTAAAAATATTTTTTAGACTGTAAAATATGAATTCTAGTCGATGTAAATACATTATTTAATGAATAATTCTAGTTCCATATACTCGTAATTCCAAAATATAATCTCTATATTTTTTATACGATATATAAAAGAGCCATTTCAAATAATAGGTAATCACTCTAACCGACCACTATATATTTAGACTAATGAATAAATCAAATAAATATTTGATATAAATCATAAAATTATATCTTCTACATATTAAACAGTCTCAAATTTTAGTATGATTATGAACACACAATTATATTTCCTCTTTCACATTAAACAATAAGTGAAAGTGTCCCTCATGTGTATGTATGGATTACCATCTCCACCTACTGATAAAATTCAATTTACATGTCTATATTTTATAAGATGGAATTATGATGAAATAAATTTCTATATATTATAGTCATAAAATAATTATACTTTTGAAATTATTATATCATTTCTACAATTTTACTGCCTAATCATTTGTGAAAGGATATAGTCATTCATGCATATGAATGCCCTAACATTTCCATGTTGCGATACGATTAATTTTCATCTATATTCATCATGGACAGTAATAAACATGTTTTTTATGAATATATATGTTATATATAACATTAAAATTATTTATTAATGACTATATATCAAATACCCTTCAATAATTTAATATGTAATGACAATGTAAACAATGTTCAAGCATATGCACGAGCTACCATCTTCAAGAAAAGTGTATATCATATCAATATTTTATAGATTATTATAAATAATATAATAATTAATAGATCTGAAATTTTTATCTTGGTTATCATTTTCGATATGATTAAATAAAGATAAAAATATGAACAAATACATAAAAAATCTAAACAGATGCGAGAAACGAAGCAGTTATTACCCAAATTTAACATGAATATGAAATTTTTAATAAAAAGGGCATAAAAGTACACAAATAAAACATATATAGTATGATATAACGGAATAAAATTCTTTAATATATTTATTATACATGTGTTTTTTATGGGTATGATGAGAGTTAAAACATAACATAATGTATTTTTCTTCACTATTATTTATGCGGGACACATTCCTTAAAAACTAGTTGTTTCTTATGTGCGCCGTATGAACTTACAATGAATGTATTTTATGAGTCATTTCTGGAATATTAATAAAATTTAATATATATATATTGTTTTCATTCTTTCATAAGGAATATGATTCTATTAATTATAATTTTATAATTCATTATTTTACAATATCATCAATAATCGAGATGACTCATTTTAAATCAATATTTTGAAATAGTTATATTCCAAATCCATGTTTAATAAAATAATTTTAATTTTTTTTACTCTTGTACTATGATTATTTGATGTCATTTTAACCCATGTTTGTCTTTTTTTACAAAACAGTTTGAAAAGTATATTTTTTTTTGTTTTCTAAACAAGGATCTTTTTGACATTATAGACAATAATATATAGAAGTAATGTTTTTATGTTATATGTGATTAATGGAATAATCCACCATCATGAAGCATTAATTCCGTTAATCTTACTTTAAAATATTATATGATTATTTTAAATGAAATGTTTTCCTTTAAAATTGTGAGACTCTAAAAAAATTATCCCATAATGAAAAGGATATTTTCATGAGGAATTATTTGAAGTAATATTTCTGTTACATCCCATGTGAAAAATGAATAATACATTTTAATAATTATTAATATTTTTGAATTAAATATTAATTTAACTTTAAAGGGGATTCTTTTTTCGATGTCATACCCAATACGTAATAATATGTTTCTTTAAAATTTTACATTGCACACAACATTGGGTCACACTGAAAAATAAAAATATAATATTATTTTAAATGGTAGTTAACACCTTGTCGTTATATTAGTTATAATTAATATAACTAACTAAAATATTATTCTACATGTTTTCTAAATGTTATTACATTTATCCAATAAAATTTAGGGGCCTTAGATAAGAATGAATCTAATTTTATGTATAAATACTATAATATTCATTAAAGGGTCGATTTACCACTTTTGATGGTGAAACCTCTTAAAATATAGTTTTGGACTATTTTATATGTTCTATGTGACAAAATAAAATTTTAATTAGAATCGAGACATCAAAATTTACTTTGGTTATTTTTTTTATTTTTCTGATAAAATTCATTTTCAAGGAATAGTGAAAATACATTGTTTTAATTCAAAATAGCCTTTTAATCAAATTTATATATTTGGTTATATTGTCTTTTTAATTGGTATTAAATTTTAATTATATAATATTTTTACCATTTCATCCATTTTAGGTCATTGGATGTAATTTCACTTTGAAATTGGATATAAGCAAGTGTCAATCTTTTGATAGTTATTATTTCTTACAAATCAGTTTTTTGTCTTGACCATGGAAATTAATTCTAAATTAATTAATGAAAATTATATTTTTTAAATTTCATAAAATAGAAATAATTTTTGAATTTTATATATCAAATATATATTAGGATGAATTTTTTGCATTTTTTCTGAAAACCTTTTATTTTTGATGAATAGGGAAAACACTGAGTAGTAGTTAAAACCCCAATTTTTTCATTTAAATGAAATTTCACCTCTTTTGTGTATTGAATTTCAAAAATCCAAAATACATGGTTGTTATCCGTAATTAAAATGGGGTTTAATAAGGTGAAAATAATGTTTATAGAATAGTAACGTTTGACTTTTGTTTACCATGATTAAGCATAAATAGGTTAATTCAAGGTAAAAACAATATTATAATTATATCAAATCACCATAAAACTTGTACTTACTATATTGGATGAGTCAT
Source organism: Viscum album (assembly GCA_963277665.1). Taxonomy (NCBI): domain Eukaryota; kingdom Viridiplantae; phylum Streptophyta; class Magnoliopsida; order Santalales; family Viscaceae; genus Viscum; species Viscum album. The sequence goes on along the minus strand of OY728158.1, from coordinate 1,188,836,982 downwards.
GGATGACCAATACAATACATGGGTGTGATTTTTGGCCTTTTAAATCCATTATGGTCGGATAATGACATTAATAACTTTTTATTTAAAATAAAATTAAAAATATCATAAACATGTACTATATTGATAAATAAATTTAAATGTGGGGTTATATAATTTATATATTTTACTATCATTATAAATTATAAAGATAAAAATATTTCCTACATCATGTTATTTTATTTATAGTTTTTAAACATCAAATAAATAAAAAACATTTATAACAAAATAATGTTATAGTGATTACCTCATTAATGAATGATTTAAATACATAAGATTATAATAAATAAAACTATATCAAAAAATTGTCCAATTATTATTGTATGATTTTATTACGAATAAGACTAATATTATCTTGAACTTTTAAAAGTTTTTGACCTTTAGAAATAGAAAATCATTATATAATAAAATTATATTTTCAAACATTCCTAAAGATCCCCTTCTCCCCTTATAAAAATCATTCACCTCTATCCCATTAATCACACCTCTAAAGCACATTTCTCATCAAAATTCTGAAAAAATAATCTCTCATGATATCTTTATTCCACCTAGAAGCCTTACCTTTGGCAGAATCTACTTCAAGAAATCATTTTGGTTCAAACAAAGGGAGTTACCTGATTTAAAGGTAACATCTTCTCCAGAGTTCTTTTCATTTTTTTACCTCTCCAACTACCTAAACTCTATTTTTTACTCTCCTTCATAAAAAAACTATATCATAAATATAATAGTTTCTTTTTATTAGAATTATTTGAACTAAACTTACAATCACATCCATCTAATGGGTAAATTAAATATTGTTTCAGTGGGCGGAGAACTACAGCTTCACGAAACGATGATTGTCCAATCTTCTTTTACCACCTCTTATGGTGGACATTAAGATAGAACTGTATTTATTTGAGATATATATTATTTTTACATTTTCACTTTACTTATATATTTTTCATTTATATCATACCTTTATGGTTTCACTAATGGGTAAAAGAGAAAATTTTCTTTTAAGGAAGTGCAGACTACTGCCCCTAAAAATGATATGACTCGTTCATTCCATACGTGGAAAATTTAAAAGATGGTGTTACTGAAAGAATATATGATATTATAATATAATTATAATATAAATATGTATAATTAATTTTTCATTCCATTAAATATGAAATAGAAATAAAATTAGCGTTCATGCGTATGTACGACTTACCCTCTCCATGAACGGTGCATTTCATTTCTTATCTCCAAATGTTATATAATGTTAAAATAAATTTATATTGGATATATATGATATATATTATATCTATATCAGTAATATAATTATGGAGATAATGGACTTTTGACCACATGAACAACTTGTAATTATAAGAAGTTCATTTTTCACTCAAGTACCAAATATCGACAAAACGACCATTATTAACATAAATGATTACATTATTTTTATAACATGGTAATAAGTGATATTATAGGAATAATAAACTTGAAAAATGTTATTAATCAAATAGAAATTAACTTTAGTATATTATTTAGGAGATTAAAGAATGAACAAGACAAGCCTGATACAAGGTAAGGGAATTCGTCTCAATATCCTTTCATTAAGGCATATTTTTTTTATACCCAAATTTTTTTATACTGTGTATAAAAACCTTTTAATTTTCATTTTATTCAAAGGGAATCTTTTCTCTACGAATTGTTTTACTAAACAACAAAAAGTATGTTTCTTTTTAACTTATGTGGTGACAACGACTTTTTCTTCGTCACGAGTATTATTTGATCTTTGGCATCCTTAACCAGTTATAATGTTTTTAAAAGGAAAATAAATACCCCATGATCTTTTATGTATTATGGTATTGAATATGGTTTTGATAATGGGTTATTTATGTCAATATAATTAAATGATATATTGTGATTGATATGTTGAAATATTATCTTTCCATTATAATTGTTTTATGTGTTATGAATATGTTATGTTCATGGGAATTGTTTACGTATAAGGGTGGTTCCGTGATAAACCTAGGGCGAGTGATCTTGAGATAACCCTATAATGCATTGGGTAACATGACATAGGTAAATGTGAATTTTTATCCTAATAGTTTCTGAAAATATACTATGACGGGCATTTCAAATGTAACTCCCTATATAGCTGTGAAAGCTAAAATGTAAGTATGATATGGATGCCACAAGTTACCTTTATGATTTGTAATTACTATGTGTTATTCTTAAATCTTTTGATTTCATGAGGTATGTTAAAGAACTTATGTTATGTATGAATTTAAGAACTAATGTATTATTTCATTGTTTTATAACCCTTACTAAACTTTTTATGATCATCCCATTTTTTGAAATGTTTTTCATATGACTTAATGATGAATTTGGTCAAGGATGGGATTAAGGTAAAGTCATGCTTTCTAAAATTGGGAACTAGACAAGGGTTTTTTGAAGTGTTTTTTATGAAAAAAATGGGAACTGAGTAGAAGTGTATACTTTGTAGTTTTTTAGATGTAATGTAATATTTATGGCCTAATTCTATAAAAATATAAAACTAAAAAGATCCTTAATGTGAATTATTCACTTAATTCTAGATCATGCAATGTTTAATTCTAGATCCTTATAGTTGGTATCATTGGTCGGTTTAAACAACTTTAGATGTTAGGATATTCTTAAATTAAAATCCATAAATTATTTTTAATTTATGGTAAGATAGAAATGATATACCATTTATAGATTACCTTGTTTCTTAACCTAAGATATTACTGTGTTCAGAATGGTTTTCCATAGAGGAAACATGGAAGATGTAATGAGAAGACATGAGGAGGAAGTCAAATTTCCAAATCAGCAACCTGAGATGGTTGAAATTGGTACTAAGTAGTTTTTTGTGGGTATGGCACAATTGACTCAAGCGATAAATGATGGTGGTATCCATGTACGATATCATCGAGATCAACCACAATGGAACATATAAGTAGTGGAGCATTTCATGAGGCAAAACCCCCCATCATTCATAGGATAATCTTACTATGTTCTTGCAGAAGGGTGGATTAAAGCACTGGAAAATATTTTTGATGTCATGGGGTGTTCAGAACATCAAAATGATATTCTAGATATTTACCGTTTTGAAGGTGAATCCGATCAGTGATGGTCGATAGGGAAAATATCATGGATAGTGATGAGATTGATTCTATTGATTAGGATGAATTCAATGGTATGTTTCTAGAGAAATATTTTCCTACGGTGGTTTATCTAAGGAGGGAAAATCATTTCCTGAAATTGTGGTTGGAGGATGAATTAGTGGCTGACTATGAAGCAAAATTCACTCAACTGGCAAGCTATTCCCCGAATTTCATAAAATATCTTGATAGTAACATAAAACATTTTTTAATTCATATTAATGCCAATGTATCTAATGTCTTTAGTTTCTCATAAGTTCAAAAGTTATGAAAAACATGTTCTATATGTGGCGAAGGTGGAAACGGAGTTTGCCGATGATCAGGTTTTCCTTGACCAACAACAGAATAAGAGGGTGTGGTGGTAGACGAAAGGGAATAACTCATCAAAAATTTCTGATGGGAAGAAAAATAAGTCTATAATTTGTGAAATTTGTGTTAAAAAGCATGTTTGGGAATGTCTTTTGAATTATGGTAAGTGCTACCGATGTGGTAAAAGGATACATAATGCTCGTAATTTCACTGAAAAAGATTAGGGAAATGGTAATACAGAATCTAATTTTCAGTCAGTAAATTTTCATAAGTGAAATGAAATTGGATATTAAACCAATGAGTGTCCAATAAAGAACTAAAGTAAGGTAAAGTAGCTAGACTACAATCAGAAAGTGGTGGTGAAATCCTTTGTAACTACTTCACTAGATGTTGGGCCACCAAATGAAGTAGTATAAGGTACACTGTTTGTTTGTTCAGATTATGCCAAATTATTGTTTGATTCAGGGCCTACATATTCATTAATTTCTAATAAGTTCTGTAGTAAATTTTAAATTCTATGTAACAGCCCATGATTTCATAGTACATTATCTCTTCAAAGTAATTCAATAACTTGCATTACTGGCAACACCGATTTCGAGCGCACCACAACTTACCAAAATAGCCATTCAAAGTATGTTTTGAACAGTATTAACTAAATTTTAATTTTATATACTACATATAATTTTAGAATCAATATTATGTGTTTCTTAGACATAATGTAAGTACAAATTCATTTTTTTAGATAAAAGAAATATTTTTCAAAAAATGACATTTTACAACCTTTTAAAGGCGAACCTTTTTATAAAACAAATATTTGACACTTTTATATATTCAATATAATGAAATTTAATTATTATTTATAATCAAGGCATAAAAATTTATTTTGGATAATTTTTAGGAACTTTTTTGATAACTTTCATATTTTGAGGAAAAGTGAAAAAAACTAAATTTTAATTAAAAATAACTTTTTTAATCGAAATAATATATAGTGTTAAATTATAAATTTGAGTGTTTTTAAAGTTTCATTAGATTATATTTTTATAATTTAATATAATTTAATTAATTTGATGTAATTTCAAAGTTAAACTAGACATAAACAAATGTCAATATTTTGATAGTTATTATTTTCTAAAACACGCTTTTTGTTTTGACAATGGGAATTAATTTTTAATTAATTTATTCCACTTCTATGTTTTGAATTTGGAAAATGGATTCCATTTTTTTAATGAAGAGGTCTAAATTTTTTAAAATATGTAACTTTTATTTTTAGACATTATGAATATATAGTTCAATAAATATTTTATTTACCTTGGTTAAAAGGTAAATGTGGTAAATAAGGGTAAAAATATATTATTATAATGATATTAAATTACCCTAATATGTGTTTTATTCATATTTTATGATACATTTCCTACCATGGGAGTCCTTGGGTCGATTTTTGGACCTCATGGAGCCACTTGGGAGTGATAATGACCTTTTGTATTAAACAATCTAAAGTAAAGACAAAAATAACAAAAGCATATATCTTTTAGTAAAAAAATTTTTATATGATGCTATATAATTGATCTATTTGACTGTAAAATTTTATTAGAAATATAAAAATATTTCCTACATCATAATATTTTATTTATAATTTTTATACATAAAATAAATATATTTTCATATGACACAATAATGATGCGGTATTTTACTTATTAATGAATGAATCAAATAAATGGTATTTTAAATTTTAAAATAAATATAATTTCAACCTTTTTATGACATCCACGAATTTTTTAGGTGAAAATGACTTGTTAGGGTTGATTAAATGTATTTTTTTAAAAGTAATCAAGTTGGGATTACTTTTATAATAACAAAAAACTAAATAGTTTTAAAATTGACATAAAAGAGTTCTTAAAACAAATATTATGTTGTTAAATAATACAATAGTACTAAAAATATAATGTTTTTCCAAAGAACTTATATGATTATATGTATTTCATTAATTAACCACTTTAGGTGTTCTTTGAATTTTATTCTATGTTTATTAACCAATTATTATAATAATACACGAATACATGGTAAAAGTTAAACTATTTAACTAAGAGTGAAATCTAAATGATAAGGTTAATATGGTGACCCAAAACCATATAAAACCTATTTTATAAGGGTTTTTCGACCTGTAACCACATTATCTTAGAAATAAATCAATTTTTATTGATTAGAAACCGAAAATGAGTTTATTAAAAAAAATATTTCAATCTTTTATTATGTTTCCCCTCACCTCTATTATAAAAGGGAATTTCTCCTTCTTTCAAAATCACTCCTCCAAAACCATTTGGTTCGGCCAAAACCTGACCAAATATCCTCCCAACATCCCTTATATCATCCAATCATCCTTACATTGATTATAAATCTGTCCTAAGGATCTCTTTTGATAATCTCAAAAGAAAACACACGAAGAAGAGGTAATAATTTCACCACCCTCTTTCAAGTTCTTTTCTTCTTCCAGTTACTCTTTCATTGTTGTTTCCATAACAAAATAATAGCATCCAGTAACTCATAATATTATTATGTTACTATAAATAAGGTAAAACCATATTCTTTATTCTATCCATCTTATAAATGACAATGTCACCATACGTGTGTACGTACGACTCATCGTGTCCACGTCGTGGTGTAGTTTTTTATTTAAACACTTCATTATTTTGATGGGTATAATATTGAGAATAACTGATGTAAATAATAAATATAACATGTTAATTATTCATTATATATGATATATCAACCAATTACATAAAATTTCATAATCAATATAATGATATTATCGGTCGTGCGTACGTACTGATTACCGTCTCCACGACGCGATGAGATTCATTCCCACATTCATCATTCAATGATGATTATAATAATATATATTATTAATAAGTATGTAATATATGAAATAATATTTCTACTAGATATATATATATATATACGTACTTAAATATATCGTAATCACTTACTTCCGTTCAATATGATATGAAAACGGAAACAATGTTTTTACATACGTACGACTTACTGTCTCCATAAACGGTGCCTTCCATTTCAATATATATCTATTATAAATATTTATATTCTAAATATATATGATATATAAATAAAGTATTATATTCTTGAAGTATTTAAATCATGATCTAAATGATACGATCAAGAATAACACGTTAAAACACATACAATAAAGAAACTGATTATTACCCAAAATGTTAATACAACATGAAAATAATTATTAAATGGGTATTATAAAGTCATATATTAATAATGTATGATATAATAAATATTAATATGGTTCTGTTATAATTTAATAACATGATATGACCATTATACAAGCGGTTAAACATACCCTCGACCAAAGGAAAGTTCAAGGTAAGAGTTATTTCCTCAATCTCATTATTAACCGAGATGGTTTCTATATAAGTACTTACTGGGATATATTTATAATTGTTACCCATATTTTATAAAAAAGTATCGAAAATGAATATTTTAAGGTTTTATGAGAGGGTCTATTTAACTATATCATTAAATGTTTTAAATATTTATCTTTGTAAATCATTTTAATTAATGTCCATGTTTTAAAATTGATTTTAAGGATTTATTTATATGGACATGAATGTTTTGAAATGATAATTTTTTCAATAGTTTCAACATAGTATGTGGCACTTTGATTCAAAAATATCTGTTAAATTATTTCCTTTATAAATGTGGGACTTTTAAATGATTTCACAAAAATTGATATTTCTCTCAAAAAGTTTTATTTATCATCTTCAACTATGTCAGCATCCTTTACTAGATATAATTCTTGATTGAGGTTTATTAATTATAATACAATATTAAATATTGTATTGAATGAGTTATTATATGTGTGACTATGAATGTTCTATTTTTATACCATTCATTGTTTATGGTTAATTTATTGACATTTTGAATGACAGTTTTATTAAAAATGTTTATGTTATATTTCATCTTTTTCTTATGAGGAATGTAGTGGACTTATTAAGTGACGGGTGGAGCCCGCTATATCTCCTCGATGCATTGGTAGGTCAAATTAGGCAAACTAGTGTATTTCCACAACGCCTAAACCCAAATTTTAATTGTAGTCTTGGCACAAGTCCTTAATAACGTGGTAAAGATGTTCGGTGTTAAGCATTCCCTCATTATAAAATTAGTTATTACATGTGATTATTCGACTAGTGTAATATCCATGTGCATGTTTATATGGTGTTTTTTGATTTAATTTTTCCATATTATTTTCAAGAGTATGTTTAAAAAGACATGTTATTTGTATTACACATATTTCTTGTAATTTTTATAGATTTCACTAAATTATTTACCCTTACTGAGCATCTGAGATCACCTCTTTCTTATGTTTTATTTTCCCTGGATTCCAAGATGTGTATTATGATTGATATGCAGGGATAAGTTAAAGGGAATAATGAAGTTCTCAAAGAACTATCTATTATGTGTTTAATGTTTGAAATTGAAATGTAACATTCTTTTAGGTAGTCTATTTTCCAAGTCTAATAAATTGATCGGTCCTTCGGGACATGATTCCTTATAATCATACCAATGTATTAAAAAAATGAACTCACTCTGGGCGTCTAGGGTCGAGGCGTTACAGTTGGTATCAGATGAAGTTTAACAACAACCTTGGAAATAGATTTAGATAAAATATGACTAGAGAACATTACCATAAGATAGGATTTGAAGACTAGTATAGAAGAACTTCCTAGAATTTTTGTAATGTAGAGATTTTGTGTATATTCCAAGAAATACATCCCTGTCTGGATACGAGCAGCTAGAGGTGGATCTGGAACATATGTACATTGGAGTGAAAACTATGACAAGAAGTTTTGGGCTTGACCTGGGGTATCCTGGAACATGAAAACGGGCCTTTCTACACTCTTGTTCATGGCACACTCGGGGGGTATGCTTAGGATAATTCACATTTTCATTATAAACCATTTTGAAGGATTTAGGAGTAAATACATCCTCAAAGAAAACATTTTCTGATTATAGATTATATGCGTAATGTTTTTAATTTATATTAGGTATTTTACAAGTTTGGAATTATGCATTGAGATTCATAAACTAACCTATTTTATGCCATTTTTTAGAAATAATGCCTAGTAGAAGGAATGAGAAATCCAGTAATACACATGATCGGAAGATTTAGAGGGATTATATATTTCATGTTAATAAGCCAATATTTAGAAGGGAAATAGCCTCCAACGTATCATCATATAATGAATTAGTATCATGTGTTAATAAGATATGTAAATATTTCTTTGGGTCTTATGGCTTTGATGGGAAGCAAGAGAAGAAAATGATGGAAGAGAGAAATATGGATAAACGGAAGAGCAGAAAGAATGACTTTCACATATGTGATAACTATGGAAAGAATCACTTTGGTAATTCCTTGAATGGAATGTGAGTTTGTTATAAGGGTGTAGAAAAAGGACACCAAGTACGTGATTTTAAGGGTAAGAAAATGTTTTCAAATGTACAATGCTTCATCTGCAAAGAGTTTGGACACTATTCAAAGCATTGTCCAAATCATCAGAGTATACCCCAAATGTTGTTATTGGATAATAATCAAGTTATTATACTACCGAATATGAAGAGTAATGATTAGAGTTCTTAAGTTTTTATTAATGTATTGTGTGATTTGTGTATTGTATTAATGATGTACATGTTATATGAATAATAGAGTATATAAGGATTGTACTACAGTACTATTTCGTTAAGGACTTCAGATTGTGTGGAACCAAGAAAAGTGACTCAATATAAATGTTATACATTATGTAATATATATGATTGAGAGAAAGATATTGCATTATATGGTTATGATGCCGAGGTAGTGATTTTTGGAATAATATATGATTGATTTGGATAAATTATATTATATATTATTGACTACATGGAAACTGATTAATGATTTGTATATTCCATCATTGTTTGAGTTTACAAAATTTTCGGATAGAAGGATTATATCAAGTATTATATAATTAATATGGGTGCATAAATTTAATAAATAAGGTTATATGGTAATTTAGGGTGTTAAGGTGTTTTAAAAGAATACATGAGGAAGATATTGACATGTTATTACGTGGAAAAATGATTTTCATTGTGTTTTCCGTCCTTATAAATTTTGGACTGTGAGTTTTAACAGATGTATTTTGGATAAGTATAAAGGTTGGAATCGATTATGTTTGACATTGGATGTTATTCTTAATGTTAAGTCATTTCTTGATATTATATTTTTATTATTAATAAATGGACAACCCAGAGGTTAGGCGACAACCCGTCACTTCCGGAAGGGCTGCGAGACTTGAACCCGCAACCGAAGGGCGACAAGGGGGGATCTCCTACAATAGGAATATGTGTTTTCCTGGTCTTTATAATGTAGTTTTTTATAAATACACTGAAAAATTATTTATAAATTCATTATTTTTGGAACCCTATACGATTAGGATAAATAGAATATTTGTTGAATTCTATTTTCTTATGGAGTGAAAGATAAGTTTGTGGTAGGAATTATTTGAAGGATAAAAATATACTTTTCAAGTATATATATATATATATTATTTTTATTATATGTATAAATTAATTCTTAAACTTTAGAGAAGGGATATTAAAACCAAAAATGTGTTATCCTAATAACTTATGTTTTGTTGAACCGATGATATTTTAAATCATCATAGATTGATGGCTTTGAGGATTTAAATTGTACAATTGTTTGTGGTTGATGGCCTCAATCACTCCATATAAATATTTATGTTTTTTCAACAATAATTTGTATCTAATTTCCTACAATGTTCTCTTAATCAAGATCATAATTTTGTGGTGAGTTTTTCATTTCTCTTTCCCTCTTATTAAAACTATGTTTTATTAACCCAATTTCTGATGTGGGTTTTCCCCAAATGTATTTTTCTATTTTTATCCATTTATTTTTCGAGAACAATTTCAAATTGTGAGGATGAAATTTATTGAATAAGGGGAGAATTTAAGACCCCAATAATTCATAGTACGTTATCTCTTCAAAGTAATTCCATAACTGGCGTTAAACACAACACCGAGTTCGAGCGCACCACGACTTACCAAACTAGCTGTTCAAAAAGAAGTTATGAATAGTATTAACTGAATTTTGAATTTTTTATACACCATATAAGTTAAGAATATATATAATATTTTTCGTAGACATAATAGAAGAATAAATTCATTTTTTCAGATAAATGAAGTATTTTTCAAAAAAATGAAATTTTAATGCCTTTTAATGGAGAACGTTTTTTTAAAAAAAATATTTGAAACTTTTATATATTTAATTTAATGAAAATAAATTATTATTTAGAATCAAGACATAAAAATTTAGTTTGGATGACGTTTTGTTACTTTTCTGATAAGTTTCTTCTTTTGATGAATAGTGAAAAAAATACTAAATTTCAATTAAAAACAACATTTTTTATAGAAAACATTATAGTGTTAAATTATACATTTTAGTGGTTTTAATGTATAATTAGATTATATTTTAATAATTTAATATAATTTATGTCATTATATGTAATTTTACATATAAACTGGACATAAACATGTGTCAATCTTTTGATAGTTATTATTTCTTAAAAACACGTTTTTTTTTGTTTTGACAACAAGAATTATTTATAAATTAATACCTACTAAATATATGTTATTAATTGAGAAAAATAAATTCCATATTTGGAATCATGACATTCAAATTGTTTAAATAGTTAACTTTTATTTTTGTACATTATGAATATTTAATTCAGTAATATTTTATTTACCAAGGTTAAAGGGTAAATCTGGTAAATAAAGGTAAACACATTTTATTATAATGATATTAAATTACCCTAACACGTGTCTTATTCCTATTGGATGGTAAATTTCCGACCATGGTCATCCTTGGGTCGATTTTAAGTCCCCATGGAGCCACATGAGAGTGATAATGACATTTTATATTAAATAATCTAAAGTAATGATAAAAATAACAAAAGCAAATATCTTTTAGTAAAACAAATTTTATATGAGGATATATAATTGATCTATTAAAATATAAACGTTCATTATAAATCTAAAAAAATTTCCTACATAATTCTATTTTATTTATAATTTTTATACATAATATAAATATATTTATATATGACAGAATAATGATGAAGTATTTTCCTTATTAATGAAAGAATCAAATAAATTGTATTATAAATTTTAAATTAAATATAATTTACATGTTTTTACGACATACACTGATTTTATATGATAATATGACATCTTAGGGTTGATTCAATGTATTTGGTTCAATTTAATCAAGTTTAGATGACTTTCAAAAAAACCAAATACTAAATAGTGTCAAAATTCCCACAAATGTGTTTTTCAAACAAATATTATATTATTATATTATAAAAAAGAACTCAAAATATATGGTTCTGACAATGAAATTATATAATTATATGTATATCCTTAATTAACCACTTGATGTTTTCTTGTCATTTTTCTATTTTTTTATTAACCAAATATTAAAATAACACAAGAATACATGGTAAAGATAAACTATTTAATTACAAGATAAATCTAAATGATAAGGTTAATATGGTGACCCAAACCTATCTAAAACATATTTTCTGGGTGTTTTTCTACCCAAAACCACCCTATTCTTGAAATAAATTATTTTGGAGCCATTAGAAACCTGTTTTTTTATAAAATAATATTTCCATCTTTTCCTAAGGTGCCCCTCACCTTTCTTATAAAAGGGAACTTCCCCTTCTCTCAAAATCACACCTCCAAAGCCATTTGGCTTTGACATACCTAACCAAATATCCTCCCATATTCCCTCACATAAACCTAGATTCCTTACATTGATTATAAATCCAACCAATGAATCCCTTCTGATCAACTCAAGAGGAAACACCTGAAGAAAATGTTATAATTTCAGCACCCTCTTTCAAGTTCTTTTCTTACTCTAGTTCCTCTTTATTTGATGTTTCCAAACCAAAATAATAAATCCAGAACATCCTACATACTGTGATGTTACTATAAATATGGAAAATCAATATTCATTGTTCTATAAATCCTATAAATGAAAAATTCACCATACATTCGTACGTACGGCTTACCTTCTCCATATCGTGGTGTAGTTTGTTATTCAAACACTTCATAATTTGGATGGGTATAATAATGAGTATATATGATTTAAATAAAAAATATAACATGTTAATTATTATGTATATATTATATATAGTCCAATTAAATATGATTCCACTATCAATATAATGATATTGTCGCTTGTGCGTATGTACAGATTACCGTCTACACGACATGATGAGATTCATTCCCACGTTCACCATTCAATGATGATAATAAAAATATATATTATTAATTAGTATGTAATATATTCCATAATAATGATAATGAATATATATATATATACATATACATATATATGTATGTATATAGGTACTTATATATATCTTATTCACTTATTTCTATTCAATACGATATAAAAACCGAAACATCATTTATGCGTATGTACGACCTACCAAGTGCCTTCCATTTCAATATCTATATATTAAAAATATATATATTCTAAATATATATGATATATAAATCAATTTTTATATTATTTATGTATTTAAATCCTGACCTAAATGATATGATCAAGAATAATAGTTAAAACACGTACGATAAAGAAAGTGATTATTACCCAAAATGTTAATTTAACATGGAAATCACTATTTAATGGGTAGTAAAAAGTCATAAATGAATCATTTATGATAAAATAAACATGAATAAGATTATGGTATAATTTAATAACATACTATTGTCTTTATACAGGTTGTTGAACGTACCCTCGACAAAAGGAAAGTGCAAAGTGCAAAAATTATTAAAGGTTTTATTGGAGGGTATATTTAACTAGATCATCATTTTAAATGTTTTAACGATTTATATTTCTAAATTATTTTAATTAATGTCCATGTATTCAAAATGATTTTAATAATTTATTTATATATACATGAATTTTATGAAATGATAATTCTTTTCAAAAGTTTCAAAGTCGAATGGGCACTTTGATTCAAAAATATATTTTAAATTACTTTCATTATAAATGTATGACTTTTAAATGATTTCACAAAATAGTATATTTCTCTCAAAAAGTTTTACTAATCATTATCAACTATGTCAGCATCCTTTATTGCATATTATTCTTGTTTGAGGACGATTTATTATAATAAAATCTTCCATATTGTATTGAATGAGTAATTATATGTGTGATTGTGAATGTTCAATTTTTATACCATTCAATGTTTACGGTTAATGTGTTGACATTTGGTATGCTAGTTTTAATACTAATATTTATGTTATATTAAATCTTTTTCATATGAGGAATGCATTGGACTTAGTAAGTGACGGGTGGAGCCTTCTGTAGCTCCTCGATGCATCGGTAGGTCTCATGAGAGAAACTATTGTCTTCGCACTAGGCCTTGAGAAAAATATTTTTTGTAGTATTAAAACAAGGCCTTGAATATGTGATAATGATGTCTGGCATTAGGCATTCCATTATTATGAAATTACTTATTACATGTGATTATTCGACTAGTAGAATATCCATGTGAAAGTTTATATTGTGATGTTTTATTTAATTTTTCCATATTATGTTCAAGATGATGTTTAAAAAGGATGTTATTTTTACTACACATGTTTCTTTAAAATTTTATAGCTTCTGCTAAACTATTTACCCTTACTGATTATCTGAGCTCAACCCATTATTATATTTTATTTTCCCAGGATTCCAATATGTGTTTTATGATTGATATGCTGAGTTAAGCTAAAGGAATATTTGCGTTCTCAAATAACTATCTATGATTTGTTTTATGTATGAAATTGAAATGTAATGTTCATATATGCAATCTATTTTCCAAGACTGCTAAACTTGTTCTATCATTCTAGACATCATTCCTTGAAATCATGCCATTGTTTTAAAATAAAGCACTGAATCTGGGCTTCTATGGTCTGGGCATTACATTCCATCTCAAGATATGAATCGTGGTCTTATGGTAAAAAAACTAGGGCAAATGTTGAGACAACAATAAATTATAAGAACCATCATGTCCTTGTGTGCGGAAATAATCTACCTAAAAACCTTATTATTTTTCCTCTAGTAGAGTTTATGTTATTTTGGGTGTGGATTGGATTTCTGTTTATCATGCTAAGATCGAAAACAGAGATGAAGAGGTTCCATTTTAGAAGGATTTTCAATTTGTGTATAACAATAAACCCTTACTTTGATAACATATCAGGATGCTGAGAAACAAGTAAAAGATATAAATGAATGTTACCTTGCACATATTGTTAGAAACAAATGAACTGTTTAGATTAATGATGTGCTAGTGGTAAATTATTACATTGATGTTTTTTCTGATGAGATTCCTGGTATTATACCAGATTGAGAAGTAGAATTTTCTCTTTACGGATTTTCTAATGCAAGGAAAATTTCAAAAACCCCTTATAGAATGGCTCCAATTGAACATTTAGTGTTAAATAAGCAATTACTGGAGTTATTAGATAAAGGTTTCATTAAACCTAGCACATCACCATGGGGTTCTTTTGTCTTATTCATTAAAAATTTAGATTTTTCAATGAGACTTTGAATTTATTATAGGGAATTGAATAACATCACTATTAATAACAAGTATCATTTGCGTCAAATCAGTGATTTGTTTGATCATCTCTAGAGTGATCATTATTTTTTGAAGATTGATTTGAGTTTGGGGATCCATCAGTTGAAAGTAAAGGAAGTAGATATTCTGAAGACCATGTTTCATACTAGATATGGCCATTATTAATTTTTAGTTATTCCTTTTGGGTTAACCAATACAGCTGTTGTATTCATGGATCTTATGAATAAAATTTTCTGTGAGTTTTTTGATAAGTTTGCGGTTGTGTTTATTGATTATATTTTGTATTATACCAAAATTGAAGAGAAAATGAATTTTATTTAAGGGTTGTATTTAAATCCTTAAAAGAATAGAAAATGTTTGGGAAATTCATCATGTGTGAGATTTGGTTGCAAAAAATTTCATTCCTTAGTCACATTGTTCATAAAATGGCATAACTATTGATCCTGATAAAACAAAATTTGTTGAAGAATGGACCAGGCCCACAAATATAACTGCGATCCCTTGTTTTCTTAGTTTGGTAGATTATTAGATGGGGTTTTTTGAGACTTTTCCATAGTTATCTAGCCCAGTAACTAAATTAACTTGAAAAGCTGTTATGTTCATTTGGGAAAAATAATGTGATAATTGTTTTCAGGAATTTAATAAAATATTGGTGAATGCCCCAATTTTGGCACTGCATTCCAGAAATGGTGTGTCTGTTATCTATAATGATTCATTTATGAAAGGAATTGGTTGTTCTCTTATGAAGAATGATCATGTAATTTCTTATGATTTACCTCAGTTGAAACCTCATGAGTTAAATTACCCTACACGTGAATTATAACTGGCTACTGTTGTTTTTGATTTAAAATTTTGGAAACATCATTTGTATGGAGTAAAATGTGAAATATATACTGACCAAAAAAATTTGATGTGTATATCCACTCAAGAAATAATTGAACTTGAGATAGAGAATATGTCTGGAATTAATCAAGGATTATGATTACACGATCCATTACCATCCATGAAAAGAAAATAAAGTGAGTGATTCTCTGTATTGAAAATGCAACGCATCATTAACCATGATATGTTCGGAAGGAGATTATATGGTGTTTGATTTGATGAACATTGGCATAGAATTTGTTGCTGCAAGATTTTCCCCTGTTTTGTTTCAGGTGTGAGTGAAAGCATCTCTATCAGAAAAAATTAAGCAAGCGCCAAAGGAAGCCAGTGAGTGCATAAAAAGGTAGAGTTGTTTAAAAAGGGTATATTTACTGATTTTAACATTAATAATGATTGTTTTTTGAGATTTGGAAAGTGATTATGCAAGCCTTGTCATTCATACCTTAAGAATGAGTTGTTATGTTAAGCTCATAGTTCTCCGTTTTCAGTTCATCCTTTATTACTAAGATGTACAGAGATCTTCGTGAGTATTATATTGGGGATGAATTGAAAAGAGATATTGCTAAATTTATTAAGAAGTGTTTGAATTTTCATTAGGTTAAAGTATATCAGCAGTTACTGATAAGGATGTTTAAGTCTTTACCGGTGAATGAGTGTAAATGGGAAAATATTTCCATGGACTTCGTTGTATGGTTATCGAAGACATCTCGAGGTAATAATGCAATCTGGGTTATTATTGATCGATTGACTAAATTTGATCATTTCATTCCAATTTTAGATACTTTATCTCTAGGTTAACTTTCTCGGTTGTATATTAAGAGATAGTCAGGTTGCATGGATTTCCCCTCTTTAGTGTATCTTATCGTGATCCCGGGTATAATTATAACTGATGGTAAGTCCTTTAGAAGTCATTGGGTACTAAATTAAACCTTAGTATAGATTTTCATCTTCAATAAGATGGGATGTCAGAATGAGAAATTCAAACATTGAAGGATATGTTATGTTCTTGATCAAGGGATTACTAGGGAAGTTGGGAACATCATATTTCTTTTATCAAATTTTCTTATAATAATAGTGTTCATTACAGTATACAAATGGATCCATTTGAGGCATTATATGGGAATCAGTGTCGAACTCCAGACTTTTTGGGTTAAAGTAGGTGAAAGGAAGTTGATGGGACAAGAATTGGTAGAATATGTGGATGAAAAGTTTTAGATGATTTAGAAGAACATGAGAATATCTAAGAGCAGGTAGAAAAATTAAGCAGATAACCATAGAAGGGAGCTTTATTTTGAGGTAGGTGATCATGACTTTGTCAAAGGTTCTCCATGGAAAAGTGTGATGCGTTTTGGTAGGAAGGGGATGTTGAGTCCACAGTTCATGGACCTTATGAAATCCTGGAGAAAGTTGGACCAGTTGTATAACGAGTGGCTTTACCTCTATTTTATCGCAGGTACAAAATGTTTTTCAGGTTTAATTGTTGATATCGTATAAGCCGGATCCATCTTATGTTTTGATTCTAGATTTAATTCAGTTGGAAGAGAATCTCTCTTATGAGGAAAAACTAGTCCCGATTCATGACTGAAGAGAAAAAGTGTTGCGGAATAAGGTAAATAATCAGATAAATGAATTTTTTGAAAACCATATGGTTGAAGTGGAAATGTTGGAATTTGAAAATGCTATTACGGATAAATTCCCCCACTTATTTGGAATGTGATGAAAATTTGTGAGGACACAATTTTCCAAATGGGGGAAGGATGTAACATCCCATGTAAATAAAGAATAACATATTTTCATATTTATTAATATTTATGTATTAAATATTAATTTTATTTTAATGTGGATTCTATGTTCGATGGCATACCTGATACGCAATAATGGGTTTCTTTGAAATCTTACATTGCACACAATGCTGGGTCATACTAGAAAATATAAATATAATATTATTTTAAATGGTTGTCAACACCTAGATGTTTTATTTGAAATAATTAATATAACTAACTACAATATGATTATACATGTTTGTTAAATGTGTTTACATCTATCCAATAAATTTTAGAGGCTTAAAATAAGAAAGAATCCAATTTTAAGCCTAAATTATCTAATATTCTTTGAAGGTTTTATTTACCACCTTTTGATGGAGAACATTCTTTAAATCATGTTTTGGTCACATTAATATGTTTTATTTCACAAAAGTAAAATTATTCTTTAGAATCGGGACATCAAAATTTACATTGGGTAAATATTTGGTATTTTTTTGATCAAATTCATTTTTTAATGAATAGTGAAAAATACTGTATTTTAAATCATAACTACATTTGTATATAACTTATTTATATGGTTATATTATATTTTTTTATTGGTTTTAAAGTGTAATTAGATTATATTTTTACCATTTAATTCAATTTTGGTCATTGGAAGTAATTTTACTTTAAAAATATACATAAAAAATTGTCAATCTTTTGATAGTTATTTTTTTCTTAAAAACACGCTTTTTTGTTTTGACAACGAGAATTAATTTTAAGTTCATTAATGAAACTTCTATATTTTTAATTTGAAAATATAGACATCATTTTTTAATTTTTATTATCAAAAATATCTTAGGCTGATTTTTTTGGTTTTTTTCTAAAAACCTTCAATTTTTTATGAATAGTGAAAACACTAAGTAGTAGTTAAAAACAAACTTTTTAATTTAAATGAAATTTAACTATTCTGTGAATTGAATTTTGAAAATCTTACATACATGGTTTTTATCAGTAGGTAATATTTTTTTCAATAAGATGAATTTTTTTTGGTGAATAGTGACTTTTGACTTTTATTTACCGCGGTTAAATGTTAATAGATAATTTAAGGTAAAAACAATATTATAATAATATTAAATAATATTAATTCTTATCCTAAACTTATGTTTTGAGTCATGGATGACCAATACAATACATGTATGAGATATTTGGCCTTTGAAATCCTTTTGGGTAATATAATGACATTAATAACGTTTTATTTAATGTAGAAATAAAAATTACATAAACATGTATTGTTTTGAAAAAAAAAATTTAACGTGGGGATATATAATTGATATATTTAACTATAAATATTCATTATAAATATAAAAATATTTTATACATCATGGAATTTTATTTACAATTTTTATACAGAAAATAAATAAAATTATTTATGACATAATAATGATGCACTGTTTACCTCATTAATGAACGATTTAAATAAATAAGATTATAAAAATTAAAACAATATCCAAAAACTATGAATTTTTTATTGGATGATTTGATTTCGAACAAGACTCTTCTTATCTTAAACATTAATAAGTGTTGTACTTTTAAAATCTGAAAATTATTATATAATAAAATAATATTTCCAAACATTCTTAAAGAGTCCCTCCTCCCCCTTATAAAAATACCTCACCTTTAACTCATTACTAAAATCTCTCAAGCTCCATGTATCATCCAAAATATGACCAAATAAGCTCTCCTGATCCCCCTCTTACACCTACAAGCCTTACCTTAGGTAGAAGTCACTTCAATATATCCTTTTGGTTCAAACCAAAGGGAGTTACACGATTTAAATGTAACATCTTCTCTTTAGTTATTTACATTAATTTTAGTATTCCAACCCCCTAAACAATATTTCTTTCATTTATTATATAACAAAACCAGTATCCTAAATATACTATTTTGTTTCTAAGATAAATATTCGAACTAAACTTATACAGACCTCTATCTAATGGGTAAAAAACATACTGTGTCGGTGGACAGCGAACTACTGCCTCACGAAACGATGATTGTTCAATCTTCTCCTACCATATTTTATGATGTCCATTATGATGGAACTATATTTATAAATTATATATATTATATTTATATTGTATCTACACATATTTATTTTTCATTTATAACATTCCTTTATGGTTTCCATAATTGGTAAACATTATTATTCTATTTGGGAAGGTGTGGACTACAACCCCCTCAAAGTGATATGAATCATTAATCCCATACATGGAACATATACAGGATGGAGTTAATATAATTATGTAATATGTTATGCTGTAATTATAATATACCTATGAATCATTAATTTTTCATTCTATTAAATATGAAATTGGAATGATTGTAGCGTTCATGCGTACATACAGCTTACCATCTCCATGAACAGTGCATTTCATTTCTTATCTCCAAATGTTATGTTCTATTATAAATACATATATATAATGGATATATATAATATGTATTATATCTAAGTCATTAATATCATCTTGTATATAATGGACCTTTGAAAACATGAACAACTTGTAATTATAAGAAGGTCATTTTTGACTCATGTACCAAATATCGACAAAACGGCCGTTATTAATGTAAATGATTACAAAATATTTATAAAATGGTAGTAAGTGATAAAAAATGAATAATAATCTTGAAAAATGTTCTCAAGAAAGTATAAATTAATTTTTGGTCAATTTTCAGGATATTAAATAATGAATGAGTCAAGTCAGACATGAGGTAAGGCACTTCTTCTCACTCTCTTTTCATTGTGGCATATTTTGTTTTATACATAACATTATTTTATATTGTGTATAAACAACTTCTAATCTTCATTTCATTCAAAGGGAATATTTTCTCTATGAAGAGTTTTACCAAATGAAAAAAAGAATATTTCTTTTTAACATATGTAGTGACAAAAACCAATCTGCTACCGCGGGTATTATTTAATCATTGGATTCATTAAAAAGTCGTAATATTTTTAAATGGAAAATAAATACTATATACTCTTTTATGTATTTTGGTATTGAAAAATGTTTTGATAATGGATTTATTATGTTAATATATATAAATGATATATTGTGATTGAAATGTGGAAATGTTTTCTTTCCTTTATATTTTTTTATGTGTTATGAATATGTTATGGTTCATGGGCATTGTTTATGTATATGGGTGGTTCCATGATAAACCTAGTGCGGGTGAGCCCATGGTGGCTCTCCAATGCATTAGGTAACATGACAGAGGTAAATGTGAATGTTTCTCCTAATAGATTTAGGGAATATACCGTGATGGGTATTCCATATGTAACTCCCTACATAGATGTGAAAGATATAACATAAATTTGTTATGGATTCCACTTATTGCCTTTATGATTTGTAATCACTATGTGTTATTCATAAATCTTATGATTTCATGAGGTATATTAAAGAGATTATGTTTTGTACTTATTGATGAACTATTGTTTTCGTTCTTTGTTTTATAACCATTACTGAGATTTTTATGGTCATCCCATGTTTTGAAATGTTTTTCACAGGCCTTAAAGATGAATATGGTCAAGTGTGAAATCAATAAAAAGTCATGTTGTCTAAAACATGGAACTAGACATGGAATTTTATAAGAGTTTTTAATTTATGAAAAAAGGGAAACTGAGTAGAAGATTATACTTTGTATTTTTTGATATGTAATGTAATAGTTATGGCCAAATTCTCTAAAACTATAAACTTGAACAAATCCTCAATGTTAATTTTTCATTTAATTATATATTATGAAATGTTTTAACTCTTGGTCATTATAATTTCAAAAACTATTTTCCATATAATATGACATTATATGATGTTACATAATTTTTACTGGAGATACTAACCAAATATACCATTAATTATTTCAATGAGTGGTTCATGTTTATGAAGGAATGGAATTTTGAAAACATATTTTATTTCCATGAGTTTGGTTATAATAAAGTGTTTATGGAACTCAATTAATTATAACAATTTTAATGTGACGAATGATTTATGGTCCTACCAAACACATATGAATTGCTAAAATTATTTGAAATTTGGTACCTATATTTATCCTTAATTCATTAGGTAATGCATTATGTAACATGATATAGTTATGGGAATGTAGTCGATGTTCTTGATATGTGATGAGAAACAAGTCTATATGCTTGATGCATTACAGGAAATTTGTGATTGGTCTTGATTGGAGATTCCTGGTAGTTAACCTGAACATATGAAATTTCCCTATATGATTGTTATTTTACACACAAATTTGTGACTTGAACATATGGTTCATGAATGAGTTTTGATGATATTTCATTCTTAATGTCCATGTTAACATTTTATGAAAAAACACATTTTTATGATCCATGAAAGGTTGGGTCTGAACTTTTAATGTTATGTTCATGACCACAAACACATGTTCCTTATCATATTCTTTCAAAAGACAATAAATTCATATCGTCCAAGTCATCCCTTTTTAAGCCATCATGTTCACTCTTTACTTATATTTCCCATCCATAGTTTATAAGAAATGTTTTTGAGTCAGAGTACTAAATGGGATGATCTTTATGGGAGATATTGAATCTATTTCACCAAATTGTTATAATGTATTCTAAGATCCTAAATTCCCTGAACTGTTTAGTTCATCATGTATTAGTTTGTGTAATGTAATGAATATTAATAAAAAAAAAATGTAATATACATGTATGAAATGTTTGAGTCATTATTATTCGTTTAGACACATTCATTGAGATACATGTGTTGGATGAAGATTTGGGTTGATCTATTTAACACTTGAGCTTAAATAATACTTTTCTTCAGTCATATCATTGAATTTATATATGAATTAAATTTTTTATATTATTTTTTTAATTATATAATGTCCCTTGTAGTCATAATTTTTTATAGTTTTAAGGGGTATTGATTATAATTCATATAGATAGACTAAATGTTTCTTCACATCAATCCTAAAAAAATTCGGATGGCTCTTCATATAATATTATGTTTGATGTGATATAAGGTAATATTAATGATAGATTTCCAAAAATTCTTTTGAAATATATCAAATATTTTTTAGGATATTATTTCTCATGTTATTTTATAAGATACAATATAAGGGGAAATGGATGAATGTCTACTAGAAATAAGTCTATATGGGAGGTAGAAGAAAAATAAAACTTAAATACGTACACACACACATAGATTGATAGATATATATATATATATATATATATATATTTCTCTATTAATTTGTGTGTGTGTTCATGTCAATACTATTATAGATTTCATTAAAAGTAACATTTTCGTGGAATAAAAGGTATTGTAATGTCCTGGAAAATCAATATACATTTTTTAATTATATTGCATTATTACGAGGTCGTGAAATTTGACAGTGCACGATTCCAAGGCTCAGAGCGCCCGAAATGATCTGTCGATGTTTTTTTATGATTTAATTAGCGCACGTAAGAAGTTTCCTTGAAAAAGTGGAATAAATCTTAAATGATAACTCGAATCAGAAATCTGAGGCCACAGTTGCGTTCATAATGTCGGGTTTACCCTATGCGCGACTTAATTTTTGTCAGCGCATGACTTCTATGAGAAACCCAAAAAATGGCAGAATCGTACATAAAATAATCAAATAAATTATTTCATTTTCCAAAGTCTTATAACTCAAAAAAGGTAGCATAGATTAAATATCAAAGACCACCACTAAACTCTTGAGGGAATTCTTTATAGAAGCAGATACTAACGTTTCCCGGCATGGGCCACCAGTGAAAGTTAGTTTTTGGCTGTAAATAAAATAATGAAGTGACAATTATTTTATTGTAAAATACACAACATTTAAAAGGTAACCCAGATTAGAAATTCAACATTTCCAATGGGTTCATTGAGGTGTGTTTCACTTGGCCAGATCCTACCCTCGACCGGTGTGGGTCGAAGGTGACTGTTAATAATTTTCCGAACTTTTTTTCAGGTATGTTCTGGAAACGCGCTAGTAGCATTTTGGAACTTTTGAACTGGTACTCGGAATTGAAATATGAGGACACTGTTGAACTCACAGTTTCGATATTCTCTTAAAAAGACCTTCACCTTGACATTAGTGGGTCGAGGGTAAAAGTTAGTTTTTTTGAATTTTGTGGCAGTGTTAAAAGAATAAAAATAAAATAAAGAAAAACATTTATTTTATTTTTAAAACCTCCCATTTAATGTTTAGTGGTGGGGACCACCCAAACTAAAAAACCCCAATTTAAGATCAAAGGTGGGGACCACCCATCCCTTGAACTTCCCCCTTTAACGGGAGATAACTCTTTCTTTTCCTACCATTGATGTTCCAACTCAATTAGTTTATTTAATACACTTATTTGGAACTTCACCATTTGGTTGGAGGATTGTTGGAAAAAGGGAGAGCTCTAGAGAACTTGGAAGGAGATTCTACAATGAAGTGATACTTCCGAAATAGAAGTTTGAGGAACTGACATAGAAATTATTGCGGGAGTGACGAACACCGACGTCCTCTTCAACAACTTCATCTTCTTCTCCACGTTGTCTACGTCAAACGAGTTAGGGGTTTTTATATATATTTGAATTTGTTTTATTGATTATTCATATCATAAATTCACGATGACGATGGCCAAATGAACTTGGCCATCATCCCACACATAAACCATGCTCCCATTTTTTTATTCTTCATGTATTATTCGTGAGTTCTTCAACGCCAAATATTTATTGGCACTGGAAACACATAGTTTTTCTGAACACGATATATGGACGCGCATCCCTTGACGTAAAGATCAAAAATATGCGATTGTTTAATTTTCTGGGCTTGGAAAGAATTCTCAATGGCTCACAGAAGGAGGCGGCCAAATATTTATTGGCACTAGAAACACAATATTCTATTGAGCGTGACATATGGATGCGGAAGCCTCTACCCGAGGATCGCGAATATGTGATCATTATATTTTTCGGTATTAGAATGAAGATGTGGTGGCCCACAGAATGTGTGACGTGGTGGTGTGATTTCTACTGTGTGTTTAGGAAATAGCTACAGGTGAGGTAGACTGTGCGATGTGATGTGGAGGAGGATAGCCAGGAGGCAACATCCAGGTGGTGCGTCATTCTGGAGGTGCCATGGATCGGGTGGCCGTAGGTGGTGGTGGTGGTCTGGCCATGTGGATGAATGAAAAATCATGAATGAAGATGGAATTAGATTGGAGAGAAAAACATAAATATTTTCATAAATATATTAAATATGAATATAAGGTTCCAATTTAGAGGGATTCATACTCATGTTGACGAAAATGGAGATTCAAAGTAATACATGGAAGGTTTAAAAAAAATTAATAATCATATTAAAATATTATTATTTTAATTTTTGTTGGGAAAATGTGTTTTGACTGTAAATTCTTCGTGCGACCTCAGTTTCACGAGCCTTCAGCGGCAGTCAGACCCTGACTTCAAGATGTAAATAATGAGTATAATAATGGATGTGTATTTCAGGTTTTTGGATTGGGTACCTGAAACTCCCAAATAATAATAATATATTATTATCAAATCTTCGACCGTCCATAACTCATGCGTACGATGTCCGAATGACTTATCGTAAAGGGAAACATGATCTTGACCTTAAGATGGTTGATTTAATTATAATGATGAATATTAATTTCAGGTTTGTGGCTTGTGTCCAGAAAACACCCATTATTATTGGTATTATTATTATTATTATTATTATTATTATTATTGCGAGATTTTGTATTCGACATATCTCCCTCATACGGTATCGAAATGACGAACCGTCTGTGGCACCAGATACCGTGGATTGAGATGTTCTATTTTGTATTCCCCACTATAGTTTTGGATAATGTTGGGGTATTTTTGGGTCGGATCAATCATGTATCCAACCGGGCCCTCATGACTAAAAGGCGAATACCTTGTAGATCGGGCGTCCGATTGACACACCTTATAGTAGGTGAAACCACTAAGAAATGGTGGTCCTTTGAGATACTTATTCATGGGACTTTATGGTAGTTGGAGTATCTACCAATGTATTGGGGAGAGGACCATCCCAGAGATGAGTAATCCTACGGTGGGAACCCAGTAGCTGGCTGTGAAGAGATAAGTGACTAGCGATCTAGTGTGGATTAGATACTAGTGATCCTGTGTGGGTCAGCTCCTAGCGATCCTATGTGGGTCAGATCATAGAAATCATATGTGGGACAGCTCCTAGGGATCCAGTGGCGGTGATCTTATAACGATCATGTGTGGGTCAACTGCTAGAGATCTTGTCTTGTTCAAATCCTAGGGATCGTGTGTGGGTGAGCTCTTAGTGATCATGTGTGGGTCAGCTTCTAGTGATCCTATGTGTGCCAGCTCTTAGTGATCCTTTGTGGGTCATCTCCTAGAGATCATGTGTGGGTAATATCCATGCAAGCCTATGTGGGTCAGGTCCTAGCGACCCTGTGTGGGTCAACTCCAAGCGATCATGTGTGGGTCATCTCCTAGCGATCCTGTCTGGGGTAGCTCCTTGATATCATGTGTGGGTCGGCTTTTAGCGATCCTATGAGGGTCAGATCCTGGTGATCCTGTGTGGGTCTGCTTTTAGAGATTCTATTCATGTCAGCATAAGGGTCTCATATTGAGTAGGATGATTTAGTAGCTATAACTAACCATCTCTACTACCGTATCTAAGTTATACCTTGTGTGAGATGAGTTCGTACCTGTGTGGTACTTTACTTTGTGGTAATACCTTGGTGGTATTATTCTATGTGGCGTACATGTGTGGTACTTTCCCTCACGATTTTCCTTCCTTTGTGGAACATTTGAGCTTTGGGCTTTTAGTTGGACTCTGTGTTTTCCTCATGATTGAGATGGGTTTATTTGATAACTTATGTATATGTATGGGAATACAACTAAGTCAGGTTGTCACTGGTTTACATGCTTTGTGGATTATCCTTTCTGGATATTGTGAGACCTTGAGAATATCGAGGTCCCTACTGAGTATCGTTATAATCACCCCTGCACAGGCTAAGCCCGTATCTCATTGTGTTGGATGCAGACGATGGACATCGCTGATCGAGGTTGAGAGTACCAGGACTAAATAGTTCTCAGAGGCGGACCATACGATGTGTCGGTGCGTAGGGGAGACGGGTGGATGTGGATTGCTGGGGAGTTGATCTATACCTGCCCTTCAAGTAGGAACCCAGGGGATGACACAATAACTGCCTTTCTTTTTCAGCAGTTGTATTGTATTTTAGTTGTACTTGTACTATTACCGTTGGTCTTGTATTCCAGCCCCTTTTTACAATCACCATTCTTTTTTTATATAGTTTAATTTTGTTCGTATCTTGATGCATTCTTGGTTGTGTGTGTTTATAGGTAATAAAGGCAATGTCTTCCGAGTTTTAAGGAATATGCCTTTCAGTGCATGTTTCAAGCCCCTGGCCTATGGAATGCGGGCATGGGGAAGTTAGGGCCTGGGCCCCGGGTTCCGGGTCGTGACAAATTGGTATCAGAGCAGTTGGTTCTACTATAGAACATAGGACTCTAATATTTTTAACATAAATAGTGTTAAGTTTAGTGAGTGTGGTTATAAATTTATGGAATCCAGTGTTGGTTTGGCGGCCGACGTATCCATAAACCATGACCCTGACTTCTGATTTCTGACTCAGTGCATGAAAACACTGATTGTGTGTGTGTTTTGAATTTTTTTCTTGTATTTTCATTGAGTCAGCTCACCAGGTATTAATTAATGAACATGGCACACATTATCCTTATCATGATGATGCTGGATAGATACCCAGCTATGATTCCCAATAGAGTACACGATGACGGCCCACCGAGCGACGAGGCTCTGGTGGAGGGCCCTCTTACTATGTTGGCCCCTTCGGGTGGTGTACCAGCAGCACCACCACCTGTTGGGCAACAATTATCCCCATCCACACTGGCAAACGGTGCACGCTGACTGAGCGCATTTCACGAGTTCTAGTGGCATAAGCCTCTGAGGTTTCATGTTGAGACAGATTCCCACACAGGTGAGGGCTGGTTGGAGGCGGTTATTAGAGTTTTCTGCCTAGTTGAGACACTAGTAGATAAGATGGTGATCTTTTCTAGAAGTCTTCTTCAGTGAGTGAGAGTGTGGATGGTCCGCATAGTGATAAGGCATTGTGGTATTATTCTGTGTGGAGTACCTGTATGGTACTTGCCTTCGTGGTTTCCCTTCCTTTGTGGAACAGTTGAGCTTTTGGATTTGAGTTGGACTCTGTGTTTTCCTCATGATTGATATGGCTTTACTTAATAACATAGGTATATGTATGGTCATATATAGAAGTTGGGTTTTCACTAGTTAACATGCATTGTGGTTTATCCTTTGTGGATATTGTGAGACCATGAGGTTCTCGGGGACCCTACTGAGTATCTTTATACTCACCCATGCATAGGATATACCCACGCCTCATTGTATTAGATGCAAACAACAGACAACTTTGATTGATGTTGAGAGCACCCGAACTGGATGGTGCTCGGTGGTGGACCATACGACGTGTCGGTACGCAGAGGAGATGGGTGGACGTGGAGTGCTGTGGAGGTGATCTGTACCAACTATTCTAGTAGGAACTCGGAGGATGACCCAGTAGCTTCCTTTCTTTTTCTTCAGTTGTATTGTAGTTCAGTTGTACTTGTACTATAACTGTTGGTCTTGTATTCTGACCCATTTTTACTTTCATAACTCTTTTTTCTATACATTTGGCTTTCATTTTTATCTTTCTTTGTGGTTAGTTACATGTGTTTATAGGTTATAAGGGAAATGCCTTCACAGTTTTAGGGAATACGCCTTTCAGTTCTAGTCGCCAGCCCCTGGGCTATGGAAGGTGGGCTTGGGGTAGTTATAGTATGGGCCCCAGGGGACGGGTCGTGACAAGCATTTCATTTTACACAACCAATGAAAGTAGTATTTGAAGGTATATTCGATCATACTATATGTGAATCATTTTTTATGGAATTATATGAGATATAATTTTACAATGTAAATGAATACGATTCATTGACACATTAATGAATTGAATGTGAAATTTATTAATGCATCTCAACACATGAATAAATTCCACTTCAAATAATGATCATCATAGATTTATTTATAAAAACACATCTGTGATATGGATATGTTTGATATTTTCCTTCAAACTATCAAGAACCTTATATACACTAAAAGATTTTATTTTCATCATATTTTTCATATAACGGTGTTAACATTTAAATGTTGAGAAAGAATCCCTCCTAGAGGATAAATGATTCAGATTTTCCCTTGTATAACTCTTTATGTTCGAATATTTTGTTCTAACATTATTGATCTATATGAA
This sequence comes from Viscum album, assembly GCA_963277665.1. Lineage (NCBI taxonomy): Eukaryota > Viridiplantae > Streptophyta > Magnoliopsida > Santalales > Viscaceae > Viscum > Viscum album. The sequence goes on along the minus strand of OY728158.1, from coordinate 1,188,807,779 downwards.
ATATATCAAACAAATATATATGGGTGAAGAATAATCATTGGTGAAAAGAATATATTTATAGTATTGTATTAGTTTTTTATATACCAACATTTATATTTTTTTGTTGATATAACTTGTAAATTTATTTCAATCATTTCTCATTCATTTAATAATTGTTATTAGTCTAATTTGAATCCCTTAAACATGTTGTATAAAATAATTATCATGATGATGCATCCTTGTGGGCACCCCAGTCAGTCTAAACTCATTATGTTTTCATAATGATATGAAAATGGGGAATACGTCAACTCCACTAATTTTGTTTTATTTAAGATAAGTTTTCATTTGTATCAGAGGTAAGGGAACAAAAAAACATGTTAGATACCAATTATTAGGATCTATCCATTCTAAGATAGTATGTTCTTCAAAAATGGTGGAATTAAATCCAAAAATACAACAATAATTTTTATCTAATACTAAAAAATATATGGAATGTTAAAATACAATCATATTATAAGAATGAATAGAAGACATATTGTATTAAAATATATAATATGTCATGGGATACTTTTTTGGAATCACTAGTAAATCATAATTATATACCATAATTTTAGTCTAAGAATGAAGAAACTAATTTAGATTACAGCAAACACTAATAATTTATCTTTAGACGAACCTCATCATAGGAATCATTTGACCATAGTCAAGATATATAACATCAAGAAGAATATTTATTTCAACTGAGCAAGGATACCAAACAGAGAAAACCACCATCTTTTAAAGGAAGTCAAAAAACCCATATTGAGGTTCTTTCAAGCCCCAAAAGATTTTAATATATGGTTATTTTGACTATGATATATCACTCAAAGGCTAACTATACGAAATTATGTATTGCATTTTCATTCATAATGAAATTATATTGAGTTTTTATAAAAGGAAACAATTGGATCGCATAAATATTTAGAACTATAAAGGATACTGACATCCATTGTGACCCTATTGAAAATGTTTTTGGACAAATATTATCCCAATATAAAGCTTCCCATTATTGGGATATCATGAAGCTAAAATGTCTCCTTTTAATTTTACAATTCACGGGAATTAAAATATCCAAAAATCGAATATTATATTGATTAAACTAGGAAACCAATTTTGGAAGTCTCATTTCTGACACCATATTTATGGATTCCTACAACGACACATATTTATGTCTCTTTTTTTAGAATTACATTCCAATATATGCATGAGGTAGTGTCGTAGTCATATCATAATGTCATGAAGTACTCTATTAATGGGAATCTTATGGATCTATTTGGTGATAATTACCCCTTTTATTATTAGGAATATTAACACATTGACAAATGGTTGAATAGGAGGGATGTTAGGTAGAATGTGGTAAGAAAATCTATTCCAATTACTATACCCAATGTCCTTGAAACTACTCTTATTAATATATAAACAAGTCTTAGTGAAGAAATAATAATTCCTCATAACTGAATTTAGAATATCTATCAAGATCATGTAAACACACTCTCCATATTGGAGCCACTAGAATATTTGTAAAAAACTAAATACCAAAATAACATACATTTGTGAGGTGGAAGCATCCATTGAATGTTTTACAAGAGGGAATGAAAATAATATTGAAAATTCCATGAGTATCAATATTTACATTTAGTATCTCAACTAAATTTTATGGTTCATTGATATTCTTAAGATAACCAGAATGATCTCTGATTAGATAGAGATGAATTCTATGATAATAAAATTTATGTGTGGGAAAATTTACTTTTATTCTATTTTTTTCCAATATTGGATAAAAATATACAATCTAATGAAGAATATCATTTGGATTAGAATAATAATTCCCCTCTATAATATCCCTGATCATATGATGTGAATCTGTCACCACCCATTGATAAAAATGAGGAGGATATAGGATAAATTAATGATTCTCTATTGACATTCATGAAATCTTATTTGAAATATTTTTATAATCACAGTGACATGAATCTATGCTTGGAGTAGGATTTATGGAATATAAATTTTTGAACTATAATGAACCTGAAGTAATTATTATGTTTTATATCACTACTAAAATATCATCAAGAAATATTCACATGTAATTGAATATAAATTCTTGGGAATGTCCCTAATATTAGATTACCATCATTTGGGACTACTATATTATAATTTTAAATATAAATAAGAAATCTAACGAATGCGTCTAATCAATCCTACCAGTGTAGAAATTCAATTTCACAAGGTCATTATAGTGAACATAATTTTCAAATTATTTTAAAATAATCATTTTTTAAAAATAATTATCATTATTAAAAAAGGGTACATCAACTTTTTTTATTGGATATCAATTAGAATATCACATTTGATAATTTATTGTCCCCATTAATAGAAATAGTGATAAAATTGAAGGATATATTTCTAGTGATCTCATTTATAGATGGGTATTTTTTGTAATAGTACATCTATATTTCCCCTAATGATGGGTGGGCCACCATCTTTAGGGACACTATGGTTTATACTATTTCTATGTAATATATAATGTCTTGAAGAATCCATGTTCCACATACACTTTTTTCATGAACTACATCTTATATATTGTTGTAGTGATGACCATGGTGTTTTATATAGAATATCATGTGATAACATCACAATAGTTATTTTAACACCATATTGATATTTTTATATTTTCCAAAAAAATATGGAAACACCTCTTGATGTCAAAACCCATAAATCTTGATTTAGGGGAAGAATTAACAAAATTCCATAAAATAATGATATTACACTTCCATATAAAAATATTCAATGAATGGACCTAAATAATACTTGATATGTATCCTCCAAACAATTTTATGTTATTTAAATGAATTCAAGGATTTCATGTCTATAAAAGACATTTCATAGCTGCCAATTTTTTTTTTGCAAAGATGATGTCGAATGGAGTCACATACTAGAGGGTTGAGGATTATAAGAAATATGTTGAATATATATACATTAATATCTACTTAATAGATTTATTTTTTTACCACTATTAAATTTGAAGCCTTTATTCCTCCCTATTGAAACACTATAATTTCACACTGAAGACTACATACTTAATATAATGAGTCTAGATATAATAATGGCCATTACTTTCAAATAATTATATTATTATATACTGGGAATCAATATTGTGACATCAAAAATATATTCCTTTTACTAATATCTACATTCAAAAAATTGAGTCGTATGTTTTATCACAAATGATTTTCATATATACTATTGAGTAGATCCCTATAGTAAATACTAATTTGTCTAATAACATTTGTCTATAATGATGGGAACTCATTTTCCAATAGTTAAATTGGTAGTTTATATCATAAATTGTGATCAGATGTCTATAGTTAGTATATTTTTTCCTTGTTCACCATATCCTTCAAAAGTAAATATTGAGGATGAAAATTCATTATGAAGTGGGTTTCACACCAATGAATCCCACAATTCATATTATATTCCCTTTGAGTGTGCCTCAATGAGATCGAAAAAAAATCAAATTACAATTTGAAGCTTGATCATGTAAGATTTAATATTGTAAGGTCATATAAAAATGGGGATTTATGGGAATTATTCAAAAATTATTTAATGGACAACAGACTATAACTATTATGAATTAATTACATGCTTGTTCATATGAATCCCACAAATCAGAAATTAGGATATACATTAAATAAAAATAAATGGAATAAATCTCTCATAAATATAGGAAGAAATTATGTAATTAAAAATATAAATCAAATATTTTCATATATAAGTTAACATATTCAATAAAAATGATATAATTGTTAACCAGTACCAAATATTTCAGGCTATTTTCATGTGGTTAATAGTTTTTCGGGGTAATATCCACCAGCCTGAACTAGGTAGTTTCAATACATACTTAAACCCAACAACTTCTTCTCTTAATATGTTGACTCTATAACCCTAAATAGAGTTAGATGGAATGTTATAATGTGTTTCATTAAGTTAAATATCATCACCATATTTGATTTCCCTTTTATAATATTTATAGATAATATAACTAATTTATATACATAGGAATTTAAAAATATCTATCCAGAGTAGAACAACCGGCCCATAAATTCATTACACTATTCTAAATTGTAAAAAATATAGATTAATGAGTAAAAAATCTATATAAAATATATAAAAATACAATAGAAAATTATAATTAATGTTATCCTTAAAATATACTATATTATCTCTAGTGTTATCACATAATGATCCATATTACCTAATTAGTAACACCATATTTATTATGTTTATGGGATAAAGGATATTTTATCCTTTGGGGTTCTACTACATAAATTTTTCATTCGCATATTTTTTATGATATCCAATGATGAAAAGTATTATATATGACTCTGTAAATTGGACCGACATGAAGATAATGGGCTTCACACACTGAACAATAGAGAGAACATACGAATCTAAATGGAAGTGTGTTTAAAAATTATAATCTCTTCAACTAATTGATCTAATTGGAAATTTTTTTATCCCACATAACTACCATGATTCGTAAGAAAAACCATTAAATCCTAGAAATAAAATGGTACGGAAATTATTCCATATATAAGATCAACCACACTAAATTATATTCTTGGATTATAATATATAGAGAGTGTATCCCTAATAAAACTAACGCAATATTTCCTAATAATTAAAATTAACTATTTCATTATGATATAATGATGTCATAACATCATAACATATTACATTGAACAATGTAAGGAAATCATGAAATTAATCTATATCAATTAAATGACACTCTACATGTCTATAAACTTCATAAAAAATGTATTTTCTATAATACATTAGACAATATTTCATCATTTTCATAACTGAAAGACTTTAAATAGTGTAGTATAACATCCCTTCCACAAATATATAAGCACATTAGAAAATATTTCACTTTAAATTATAAATTATATTGAATCCTAGTCCTCGCTAAATGATGCTAAAATTTTAAAACACGAAGTCCACTCATTCTGACTCTAAATTTAATATAAAAGGCCCCCCCTAATAGGACACTAACATATATAATACCAATTTCCATACATCATGGGTTTAAACTAAATATCAAAACAGAAATTATATATTACCATAAACATTTTAAAAAAGTTTTTTATCATTAAACCAATAACTAAATTAAATCAAATTCATAAATTTAATAATTTAAACTACATATCATTAAGTAAAAACTGAATGACTCAAAACTACATTGAATTAGTCATAGTAATATGATCATAAAACAAAGTTACAAAAACTCCCCATTATATAAATTTTAATCAAACAATCATATATTCTATAAAAAAATAATTTAAAATAATTTGAGTTTTCCATCCAAAATGGATATAGAAATTTTAATGATTATTTTACAATTAGTTCATAGATAAAAAATCCATTATTAATTATATATCAATTGATATAAGGATTGTATTTCCTTTTATATGATACAGTTATAACACCACTATACAAAACATAATGTAGATTATTTCTTTACATATAAGTGAAATAAATTTTATAAGATAATTATGTGGATCTATTACTTTTACCAAGGTATATGCTGTAGATTCCATATATCATATCCCCAGATCAACCATTATGTCCATTTGTATAACTATTTATACTATTGAAAAAATGTGAATATTAATTTTTTATTTTTTTCATCTTTAACTCGGACTATGGAATCTAAAAAATTATACCTTTCTCATACATATACATGACTGATATATACGATAAGGGATTCCATATTTAAAACAATGAATGTCCAGATAAAAATGATCAAAGTATACATTATAAATCCTACATTTAGGTTCAAATTATGTCTCCCATATATAAATCAAATAAATTAATATATCTAATCAAGATAATGACAATTTATCTCTTTTCCATGCACTAAAACGGTACCAATTCTTGTTCAAATGGGGATGATACATCATTAGTGACAGGTATTCTCACCCATCACACTAATAATACCTTTTAAATTAACCTATGTGTATGTGTATAATCTATATAATCATTTTAATTTGAATAAATTTGTGTGGATAAATTCTAGTTATAACATGATATGTAGCTATACGCAATTAATTAACTAACGTAAAATTAAAATCCATGTCTACTTGAACACCAATTATTCTGAGTTTCTAGGTCCTCTCCTTTGTGGAGTGATATTTATATCCACCATATTATGTATAACTATGTATAAAAACCTGAATATAACTTTATTGTTAAAATTTATCTTGTATATCGTTTATTAGTTACAACCATGGAATACATTCTTTTATAATCCCATATTAAATTGAAAGTCATATCATCTTATAACTAAACCATGTTTTTTTCTAGTAATTTTTGGATACATATGGACACCTGAATATTTCAAAATAAGAATATCCATAATCTTGGATTACTTTATTTCACTTTCTTATATTATCAATCATTCACAATTTCCCAATCATGATATCATGGAATCATGATGAATCTTTTATTCTCCAAAAAACATGTGCTTGATCTATGTAGTTAATCCCTTTTCATATAATTTTCTATCTTGAAACCATTAATTTTTTGTTATGTGGGGATATTTTCATCTATAATTATGATCTAACCAATTAATTTCATTCAAATATAAATCCCTCACCAAGAATGTGGTATGATTAATTAATAATGGATCTATCAACATCCAACCACAATCTAGGGAGGTTTATATTTTGTTAAGATTAAGTATATAATTATTTATATTTAAACATGAAACATAGTTTTCTCACACATGGGGTCTCTTACGCATTCATGGGATTTATATCATTCTTATCAGGGTTTATGGACCTTTATATCTGGGGTTTCTTCATAGAATGGTTTTCTCCATCCACTTTGTTCCAATGAATCCCCTATTATTGTACTTATCTCCTCATATTTGGATAGAATTTTAGTTACATAAATTTTATTTACAAATACTCAAATATGGATGACCACAAACTCGAACCATCAATGGTAAAAATTGGATGGCCCTAAACAATAAAGAAAAAGTTTAAAAATAAATAATTTGGAAGAAATCCTATAACCAGAGTCCTATAAAAAATTACGGTCTCCAAACTCTATGAAACTACCTTCAAAGAATTAGTTAAATGTTAATTTAAAAAAGTGAAAAAGAAAAACATAATATATGGATAGAATTATAGATTTGTATAAATTAATGAATCACTTATAGGAAACACTATTATAGAAAAAAGATTGAGAATATTTTTTCCCAAATTACCATTATTTTGATCCATGTGAGTGGTATATTACCACTATAAGAAATAAATCTTATTCAGATTATTTAGTTAAACAAATTAGGAAGTTATATACTCAATATAACATTCACTGTATCCCATGACATTGGGAGTGTGATTAATACACTATATAATGACCATTAGGGTGATCAAAACATTAAAGAAAATCCTACTCTCAACAAACCTATAATATAATATAGTTGTTTTAAATTTCATGACCCATTTATGTGTACTTATAATGATGGAATTCAGCATTTAAGAAAAACACATCATTAATAATATAATATATACTATGAAATCCATCTTAGAAACCTGATGTATGCTTCATTATTTAGATATTCTATATGAAAAAATACTTAAACATTAAATATTCTAATGACTTTATATTAAAATTAACTTAATTTCACTCACATGGATATTTTTAGTTTGGTGATTGAGATTATTATGTCAAAACACATACATATCAAAACCATTTATTAAAAGTGTAATCATTTACTCAATATCAATTTTCCAAAAAAAAATAAAACATTTATATAAAATATGACTTCATTTCTTAAAAATATTTATCCCATTAAACATTAATTCATCATTTACCTTTACCATTATTAGTTAATGTGAATTTTTTATTATTAAATTCTATCAAAATAAAATGCTCGGTATGTGAAATAAAATTAATCCATCTATTAGAATAGTGATAAACATGAAAATCCAAGAAAATCTGTTTCATAAAAAACATACCTTTTTACGCAGGAATGGAATTATATTTCCTTTAAATATATTACACTAATATCATTTAAAAATATATAATTTCTTTTAAAAAAATCAAAATGAATTGGAATTCAACCTATGTTCCACGTGATACCATCATCATAGATCCATTTCTATATCCATATAATAACCCATTAAATTGGAATAACCATATGATAAACTTTCAATATAAATCTCCAATGCACATAATAATTACACATTATTTTGGAGAACTATCTAGGAACCATTATTATATATGTTATATTATGATCCACCATGTTCTATAATGGGGACCAACCCATCTTACAAAATTTTAACGCACAATATAATGAATATAACTATTGAAAAACTCTTTTAAACCCTTTTTTTACAAGATATTTAGATATCAAATTATATTTTCATTTGGAAAACCAATTTTAAAAAATATACCTAGATAATTGAAAGGGGGATTTTAATTAAATAAAAAGATGAAATCATAAAAAGGAAGAAAATCTTCATATACACACTAAAACTACAAGAAATGTTTTTTTCAATGTGTAAGTTACACAATAACTATAATTTTTTACTTTTTTAGAGAATGAAAAAATATTCTTGAAAGATATACCTCTTTGGAAATCATTTTAATGATAGTACAATTGAATTTCCATAATAATTAATTTATTTTCATATTAATTTTTTCATAAAATATTTTTTAAATCGTGAACATGGAAGATAATGAATTTTAAAATAAATAATTATATAATTTAAAAAAAGGGTTTAATCTAGAGTTCCCCTTTCCTTGAGTCATTCTCTTCACACATTTTTATTATCTTCTTGAATAAAAAAACATGTTCATTTATTTAAATTCAAAAAATCGATTTTTTGGTTCATTAATCAATTTTTTTGGAATAACATTTTATATTAAATTAAATAATATTTATTGTAAATGTCATACATTTGATGACATTTTTGTCATAAATCTCGAATAACTTCAATTAGATTAATATGTTCAAATATGTAATTATTCTAAAAACATTTATAACAATAATCAATATATAATATTCAGTTTTATAAATAAATTATTCTTTTAGATCAAACCATTAAATATAGATATGATAAATGAACAATGTAACAATCATGGAGACAATAGGTTGTACTTATAGATGAGTAACATTTCAATTTTTTTGAAAATCACTATTGAATGAATTTAGGTATTATTATATCATTATGTAATGATAATAATAATATAAATATTATATTATTTATTTTATTAAACTTATATATTGTCAATGCATTGTGGTGATGAAATATGAATCACATCGCTTTGTAGATGTGGCAGTCAACACATACACATGAAAACCATCATTATTTTCCACTAAATGTATAAGTAAAAAAATTAATGATATATTATGTTTTTTATGGATAAAGATTTCATGAATAATATATATTTTCATTAATATAATCATTATAACCTGTCGTGATCAGAGGGGATGGAAAACTAATTACATTATATTGTATGGCGAAATTACATCGTACACATGAACGATATATTCTATTGTAATGTTATGGATGTTGGAGATGGATATAGATAATTCCAATGAAATAATGGTATCTATGTATCTTCAAGATACAGAAAAAATTATCATAATATCTTTAAATAATATTTTATGTTTTTGTATGAATAAATAATATATAAAAAATCAATTAAGAAAAATACATAATTTTTGGATGACCCCTTATGGTTTACTGAATACATTTTATAGGTTGGTATGATGATAAAAAATTATTATATAATGGGAGCATGGATTTAAAGAAGTTTTTTGAAAAGGTTTTTTTAGAACATAAATGATTTCAATGTGTGAATATAGTAGAAGAACATATGAAATATTATAAGGGTGGGGGAACATATGGAATATCATAATGTATTAAATTAATATAAATCAATTTTCAACAAAAAAATGATCCAAAATGATACTATTTTATCTTAAAATTTGTATGAGACACACTAATATCATAAAATCATTTTTACATGGTTTGTGTTTTTTAACCTAATATATGATTTTTTACCCTTGTTAACGCATTTGATAATTACCATACTAACAAGGTTTTTTTATTATTTTTAGGTCATGTTTGTTACATAAATATAAAAAATGATCGAGAATGGACTATGTTGGCTAGTTCAACCATATCCATTTTTTGGTTGAAGATAATATTTTTACGATTTGAAAATCATTTAATAAACTATTATAATCTTAAAATATCAATAATATCAATTTTAGTACATCTCATTTACATTTAAGTTAATAACCTAAAACACAAAATTAAATTTGAATAAAATATTTTAATTTATCCAAAAAATTATATTTATTTATAAAAATAATGAATGGAATTAATTTTATCATATTATGAAAATAACAATTATTGAAATTTTGATTAGAAATTAAAATAATTTATATTTAAAAATGTAATTATAAATGAACATATATTATTGTCATCACCATGTAAATTTTATTATTGTTTTTACAAATAAGAGTATGACATTTTTCACCTTTCTTTAAATAAAATATTTTGAATGTAATAATCACTTAAGAATTGAAAAATGTTTATATGATAGATTATTGGATGCATATGAATGAAATGGACTAATAAAATTAACTTAGGGTTGTTGTTTTGGATATTTATATATCTTTATCATATTATTATTAACCGTTAATTACATGATTTACCATTACATGTGTAATATATATTTAGTAAGGGTAGTATTCATATTGAAAAAAATTAAAGGGGGTTAATTCATTTTTTTAAATGATTAAATTATATTTTTTTATTTTTTCAATATTAATAAATATAAGTCACAAATTTTAACATATAATTAAATAGGAAAAATTTGCTCAGAAATTGGTTTTCAAAAAAATCCATTTTTAAATATAACTTTTTTTAAAATAATTCAATTATAAAAATAATTTAAAAATATATATTTTCATTTTTTTATAAAAAAAAATAACTAATTAAATTTTAGAAAATGAAAAAATATTTTTACACTAAATATTTGAATATAAAATACATTTTTCAATTAAAATATGTATTTTCACTTCAAAAAATTATGAAATATTCATTATAATATTTTTTTGTCAAGATGATTTCAAATGTGATATTCATATTATTAAATAATGTTCATTTTTTTTCAAAAAACTAGTTATCATATTATCTTATAGAAATCCATAAAACCCATTTTTAAGTAATCATGTTTTTGAATAATAAAATTACATTATGAAAACAATGAGTGCTTAGATCATCATAATTCATTAAAACGTATTTAGTGACTATGAACATTATATTTTTTCTAATACACATAATACTATTCATGTCATGACCGGTCCCTTGGGGATCATGTCATGACTACCCCAAGTTCTCTTTCCATAGGCCAGGGACTTGCAACTAGTACTGGAAAGGCATATCCCTTAACGGGAAGACATTTCATTTAAACCTATACAAACAGACAAATCCAAGATCACTATAAGAGGAATCCATAGAGTAAACTGTTGTAGTAAAAATTGTGCTGAATGTAAAGGGTCCAGAATATAAGCCCAACTGGAAAGTACAAATACAACTTAAAAGAGAAAAACAGCACTTGGATCATCCACCGAGGATCCTACCTAAAGGGTGTCTACATCTCATCATCAATAGTCCAACATCATGCCACGTCAAATGGTACACCTATGAGCGTCATCATGTCTGAGATCCCTCAGCCTTGATCAATGCTATCTATCATCTTTACAAGACACAATAAGGTTCGGGTGAAGCCCATACATGGGTGAGTATAGAAATACCCAATATGGACCCTGAGACCCTCGAAGGTCACCAAGTGTTCTACAAATGAAAAAAACACAAATTAAGACCTCAATCACATAGCACAAAGTAGTCATCAACTCTACTTATGTAGTTTCCCATAAATATACCTATGTTATCAAGATATACTTGTCTTATACCTGAGGGAAGAATATCACAAGGCTAACACCACAAAGGAAACACCACCAAGATAAGATTACCGGATAGGTAACATCACGATGATGACACCACAAAGGTAAAAGTACCACACAAATAACACTACAAAGATATCACCACATAGGTAAAATTACCACATATGTATCACATCATAGTTATCACCACAATGGTTAAAGTACCACATAAGTATCATCCTGAACGTAAAAGACTCAACTCACACCATGTATATAAGTAATGAAAAAAGTACAGACGACTAGTTAAGAAGTTAGATCATCTTATGCTATCAAGAGGCACTGATGCTGACCATACAGAGTCTGAACCACATAGAATTGATAGGTACTAACCCCTAGGATGATCCACATAGGATCCGACCTACCCAGAGTGGATAAGTACTAACCCCTGCAATGACACACACAGGATCTGACCCATATAGGATTGGTATGCATTGACCCACACCAGATCGCTGAGCATTAACCCACACAGGATTTATCCCACACAAGATTAGTATGCGATGAACCACATAGGATCACTGAGCACTGACCCACATACGATATGACCCACACCAGATCGGTGCTGACCCGCATAGGATCACTCGGTACTATCCTCTGTATGATATATCTCCAACCTCCGCCTCACTACCAGCCAATGGATTCCCACTCATTAGAATGTTTCTAAGAACCAATCCTCATGCGATAGATACTACCTCAACCACCACAAAGGATCATGAAAAAGTATTCTAGGGGACCTCCATGTTGTAAGGGTTCCAGCACGACATATGGAAGGTCAATTGGATGCCCAGTCTGTGACTTATAACTGTTTTAGATCCAATATCCCTATAGGATTCGGATTAAATCCAACTCGGACATACTTCAACATTATCAAAAACTCTATTGGAGTATACCAAATGGAATGTCTCGCTCCAAGGGTCCTAGTGCCACAGATGGGTCGTCAAACATACACCTGGTCTGTTAGTTACACCCCTTTCTGAGAAAAGGGGCAGACCGCACCTTGGCCTGGCCTGGCTCAGTCGGCCCTGCAAGAATACGTCCAAGGGACTGCTTCATAGAAAAGAATCCAAACACCACTGTAGGTGTCGAACGGACACCCAGTTTTTCTGTTACAAGTGTTTCCTTATCTAGGGATCAGTTGGGTCTCGGCCTGTTCTAACTTGGTCAGACCGCCCGACGCAACAGGTCTCGGGGTCCACCTGACCTTTCGGGGGTCTGACCCACTAAGGGTCGACCCAGTTTGGTTCACAGGCTAGGGTTATGGTTGGCCTGCCCTAGTGGGTGAGATTGGCCCACCCACCTTGGCACATAGGGCCACGGGTTCGGTTCGGCCCGCAGGGTCGTGGGTCTGGCCCAATGGGCGGGTCCAGCCCATTTGGCCAGCCTGCATCCTGCCCACCGGGTAGTGTGTCCGGAACTTGTTTGGCCTAGACCACTAGAGGGCAGAACATCACTCCAATATGGCCCCACAGGTGAGAGGCCATTTCATCCAGTCGGTGGGGAACTAGGCCACCATGCAACGATCAGCCGTTTGGGTTGACCTGGGGGTCCACCAAACCGGCACAGCATGGGGACCGCGCTACTCTCCACCTATTGTGACTACGAGATGTGACTCCTCCAGTGATGCGCGTCGGCGCACTGCTTCACCTCCAACTTCTGCGGTAGGCCCCTGCGGCTTCCCTACTCGACCGCTCTAACTGAAAAGCCGCGGACCCTTCTCCTCCATTGATGTGCGATGGTGTGCCCCCTCAACTCTATGGTCAGACGGTACCATCCACTCTGCTAACTACCACGAAAAAGTACCGTATCCTCCTCCGGTGGTGCACTACGGTGAATTTCCCCCATCACGGTCAGTCACCGCCATCATCTGCCGGCGCCGATCGCCGATGTCGCGTCGATGTTCTTCTGCCGAGAATGAAAAGGTAAAACAAGGTATCAGAGGGTCCATTCATGTTTGTTTGGACCACACCCTCAGTGTAAGCTTCAAAATATGAGGGCTAAAATTACATTCAATAATAACTTAAAATTATAACAAAAAATAAATCCCTATCTCAAGATTGTTGGAGAACGTCGCATTTGGGGAATTTTTGGTGTTCATCGTCCCCACAACAAGCCTCCAATGTTGTTTCTGAATCATCGTTCTTCAATTCAGGATTCAACGTCTCTTGTCACCACTCCCCATAATTGGTTACGTCCTCCAAGGTGTTGGCGTCGTAGAACATTATCAAAATTTCATCTCATGATGAAGATGTGCCAATACTCGTCCCCAATATCCATATAAATAGAAGAGAGGGGAGGGTGAGTAACGCCCGTGGAATTAATGGGGGTTCATTTTATAATAAAATTCATAATTACAATGATGCTTCTACAAAGGATTTGAGGATTCAAGCCATTTAATGGATTGACACCCTGTTGGTCCCACTACTGCCACTTGTCTGTTTGAGGAAAAGAAATAAAGAAATAAAATAAAAAAGTTATTTTATTATTATTTTAAAATTTAAAATAATATAACTTATTATACATACATACTGTAGTTAATGTGAATCCTCCATCAAGTGAATCTCGGCACTGCAGATGCAATGGTGCCCTCATATTTTTAATCCGAGCACCGGTTCAAAAGATAGAAAATGCCACCTGTGCATTTACTGAATGTACCTAAAAAATGTTCAGAAATGCATTTAGGGAACACTGAGCCTCAGAATCATGTGTTGTAAATTTTCAAAGACCCGTCACAATTCTATATAATTAAAAAAGTACATGGAAAATCTAAATCTTTACATTCTCCCCACCATAGGGTTTTTATCTACAAAATCCAGAACCTAGACTAAGGAAAAAATGGGGGTACTGAAAATGAATATGATTATCCCAATCCCACGTTCTCTCCTGTAGGTTTCCATTCTGCCAAAAAATGTGCACCACAGGTATCGATTGACCATGAAGGACCCACTCTAGTTGATGTTCAATCTCAATCGGAACCTCCATAAACATCGCCCCATCATCAAAGTCCAGCTCTCCATGGTCGATGATGTCATATGGGTCATGTACATATCTCCTCACCTGGGATACGTGGAAGAAATTGTGGACCCTCTCCAACATCGGTGGTATTTCCAAGCGGTATTCTACCTCAACAACCCTCTTAAGTATCAAAAAATGTCTGATAAATCTCTGTGACGGTTTTCCGGCTCAGCTAAATCTCCACAAACCGCGTCAAGGTGAGACCCATAGGAATATGTTGTTTCCCTCCTCAAATTAAAAGGTCTCTATCTCATGTCAGCATACGATTTCAGTCTACTCTGTGTAGTCTTCATCCACTCCTGTGTGATGACTGCACCTTGTCAGAGTAGCCAATACTAACTTAGAACCATATGTGCCGACCCCCATTAGTTTGTAAAGAATATAGGTGATCTGTAAGGTCGACCTTATAAGGCCATGAATGGTGCCATACCAATGGCGGAGTGATAGTTTTTGTATGCGAACTCTACCAAGGAAAAGTGATACTCCCAACTGCGGCCAAAATCTAGGACGCAAGCACATATCATGTCCTACAACATCTATATGGTCTACTCTGTCTGACCATCCTTCTAAGGATGAAAGGAAGTGATTAAACGTAGCTTTTTCCCAAATGCCTCATCTAATCCCTTCCACAACCGGAATTTAAAACTTGTGTCACGGTTGGAGATGATCTATGATGGTACCCATGAGGTCTTGTAAACTCTTGTATGTAGAGGAATCCAAAGCCGTAAACTAATCCCTGCTCTCATATGGGTAGTAGGTATGAAGGCATGGTGAGTCGGTCAATGATAACTAGATGGAATCATGTCCCTTGGATGTACGTGGAAGCCCTATCACAGTGTAAATAGAAAACCAATCCCACTTCCACTCTGATACCTCTAGTGTGTGAACTAAACCTACTAAAACATGATGTTTGGCCATCACTTTCTGACAAGTGAGGCACTGTGAAAAAAACTCTCCCCCTACCTTCTTTATCGCTAGAAACCATTGCTGATGCTGGAGGTCTTGGTACATCTTTTCCACAACAGGATGTACCGCCAGAAGGGATATATAGAACTCCCTCAACACCTCCTCCCATAGCACCACTGGTAGCATGGTGCTTCCTCTAAATCGGATTACATCATCCCCACCATAAGAAAATCCATAAGGTGCATGTACTATGGATATCTAAGAATTTCGTGCCACTTAGTCAGTGTTCCCAAGATGTGCCTCCCAAACTCGTTGAAGAAGTGGGGGAGTGGCAGTCATAGACTTGATGTAAGATGCTCCATCTCCATCCACAAAGGATATCTGCAACAGTGAGAGTTGTTCTATTGCATCAGTCAACAACTGTAGACTATACCTCATGTTGAGTTCATCTGCCACTACGTTCCTCTTCCCAGGAGTATAGAATATCTCAAATTCATTTTCATGGTGGAACTCTAGCCATCATTAATGTCTCATGTCCAGGTCCTTCTATGAGATGATATACCCAAGAATATTATGATCGGAGTAGACTGTGAAATTTTCTCCAATCAAGTAATGTCGCCACATATTCAAGGTGAAAACTACTGTATCTAACTCCATGTCTGGGGTAGCATAATCTTCTCATGTTGTCTCTGCTGCTGAGATCCATACACGATCATTGCTCACTCGTACACCAGGACACATCCAAGTCCTACCCCTGATGTTTCGTAGAAGACTAATAACCATGAACCCTCTTCTTAGAGCCTCAAGATGGTGGAACTTGTCAGTCTCTTCCTTAGCCCTTGAAAACACTGTTGGTATCTCTCCATCCAGACGAAGGGATGTCCCTTCATCAGCAATGCTAACAACGGTGCCACAACACTGGGAAAGTCATGTATGAATCACCAGTAGTACCCACCCAACCCCATGAAACTCTGCACCTCAGTCACACTCCTGGGTGGCTCCAAAGCTAGCATAACCTCTATCTTCATCATATCTACTAGGACTCCAGACTCCAAGATAACGTGTCCCAGAAAGTGAGCTTCTCATATACAGAACTTCCACATCGAGAGATTACCATAATGATGGTGTTCTCGAAGTGTATCTAGAACTATCTGCAGATGATAGGATTGCTCATTCTCTATCACTAAGTACACCAAGACATAGTTGATGAAGACCACCACAACGCGATCGAGGTATGGATGGATGATCATTTTCATGAGTCCAATAAGCACTGTAGTGGCATTGGTCACGCCGAAAGACATAACCAATAACTCAATGTGGCCATACTGGCATCTAATGGATGAATTCTATACATCCTTGTCTCATACCCTGAGTGATAAAACCCTCATCTGAGAAATAACATTGAAAACTGTCAATCTCCCTTCAACCGATCAAAGAGATCATCAATCCTCGGGAGTGGATAATTGTTCATCACAGTCACTAGGTTCTAGAACCGATAGTCCACACATAGTCTCAAACTACCATCTACCTTCATGGAGAACAAAATCGGGGTTGCCCATGGAGACACACTAGGCCTTATTAACCCCTTCCTCTGCATGTCCTCCAATTTTACCCATAACTCACGAATCTCTATGGAAGCAATCTGATATACGGTTCTAGATATCGATTATGTCCTGGGGTATATTTCAATGTAAAATTCCACCTCTCTGTGAGGAAGTACCCCTGTAACATCATCTAGAAAGACAATGAAATACTGTTCCACCACTACAGGATAACTCTAAATCTCAACATCAACAGCTCTGAGGGTAAGGCAATCCAAATGATGTGTGATCGGCTGCAGCCTCTTCCAGAAAATCCCACCTTGTGCTACAAAGGTTCCCTTCTCGCAGATAAAGGAAAACACGGTCCCCTCAGTGCGAACACAATGCAGTTTTCACCTAACACCGTCAATATGGGCCTGGACTGTGGATAACTCGTCCATACCCAAGATGACATCGTATGTCCTCGATGCCTCTACTAGAAGATACCAGCCGAAGCTCTCACCTCCAAGATTAATCTCACACTACCATCAGCAGTGTGTAATCATCAAATCCTCCCCAATAAGAGTCTCTACCTATAAGGATCAATCCAATGGCTCCGTCAAAATCTTTGGGCTCCGTATGAGGGTTGTGGCAATAAAAGAGTGACTGGAACCTATGTCTATAAGTACTGCATATAGGGTAGAATTGACACATATCATACCTCTAATCATATACAGAGTGTCTTGGTCATATTACTCATCTACATGAAGATGATCTCTTCCTTTTCCTCCTTCTCTCTGTGGTCATGGTGGACCACCTGGAGGTGGTGGTGGCAGAACCTCAAATCGCCTGCCATTTCCAGCTACACGGCCATCTCCTCTATCACGTCCGCCACCCTACAGAACTCCTCTCTCAAACCACTATGCTCTATTACAATGAATCTCATGCAATGAACTCAGTTGGAAATAACCATCTACTAGTGGGGCTGGTGGCAACGACATCCCAATGGGTAGTGGTGATGCTGGTACACCAACTGAAGGTGCTAACACCATAAGAGAGCACTACATTGTGGCCTCATCGCTTAGTGGGATGTCCTCATGTACTCTCTCGAGAATCATGTCTTGTTGTCTACATGGTGTAATCCTGAAAGAAAATAGGTGTTCCATGGTAAATATGTCATACATGGTGAGCTAAATCAAAGAGATCATAAGTAAAAATTTTCAAAAACACACATAATTGGTGTTTTCTTGAACTAAGTTGGAAATCAAAATTCAAGGTCATGGTATATGGATATATTGGCCATCACACCAACATAAGATTCCCCAAATTGAAAACCACTGTCATGACACATAACATTGTTTCCACATAGATAAGGTCATAGTCTTAGTTCTTCAGTCGAACCGACTCCTCTAATACCACTTTGTCACAACCTGTCCCCCTGGGCCCATGTTATGACTACCCCAAGCCATCATCCATAGGTCATGGTCTGGCAACTAGCACTGGAATGGATAACCCCTTAACGAGAATGAATTTTATTTAAACATGTACAAACACACAAATCCGAGTGCAAAAAAAGAGGTAACCACAAATTAAATTGTTGTAGTAAAATGTCTGCTGAATGTAAAGGGGCTGGAATAGAAGCCCAACTAGAAAGTACTAGTACAACTGAGAAGATAAAAACAACGCTTGGATCATCCACCGAGTAGCCTACCTAATGGGTATGAACAAATCACGATCAGTAGTCCGACATCACGCCATGTCAAATGGTCCACCTCTGAGCACTATCCAGTCCTACCTCTCTTAGCCATGATCAACACTGTATATTGTCTACACAAGACACAAAAAGGTTCGTGAAAATATAGTGTAGGGGTGAGTATAACAATACACATTAGGGACCTCAATACCCCCCAAAGTTCTCCTAGAATTACATAAAGAAAAATGACAAAGCAAGACCTAAATCATAAAGAACAAAGCATACATAAATTCTACTTAGGTATATTCCCATACATATAAGTATGTTATCAAGATATACTCATCTCATACATGAGGGAAGAATATCCCAAAGGTAACTCCACAAATGTAACACCATGAAGGTAATAATACCACATAGGTACCATCACGAAGATAAAACCACGATGTTAAAAGTACCACCCAAGTAACACCACGAAGATATCACCTCGAAGGTAAAAGTACCACACAAGTATCCCCACGAAGATATCAACATGAAGGTAAATGTACCACACATGTATGGCCAGGAAGGTAAAAGACACAAATAAAACCAGGTATATAAGTAAAGCATAGAATTATAGACGATTAGTCGAGAAGTTAGATCATCTTATTCTATTAAGAGGCACTGTCGTTGACCATTTGGAGTCTGAACCACATATGATTTATATGTACTAACCCATGCGATGATCCACATAGGATCCAACCACCGTAAAGTCGATATGTACTAACCCCCGTAATGACCTGAACATCATCTGACCCACACAGGATCAGTATGAACTGATCCAGATAGGATTACTGAGCGCTGACGCACACAGGATCTGACCCACATAAGTTTGGTTTGCGCTGACCCACACAGGATCACTGAGCGCTGACCCACACAGGATCTGACACATACATAATCAGTGCTTACCCACACAAGGTCGCTCTGTACTATCCTCCGTATGATCTGTCTCCAACCTCAGCCTTACATCCATCCACTGGATTCCCACTGAATAACATGTTTTGGAGAAAATATTCTCAATCCATTGATCATACCTTAACTTCCAAGAATCTCCATGATAATTATTCCAAAACGCCTCCATGTCTTAAGGGTTCAAACGCGACAGAAGGCACGTCCATCGAACGCCCGATCTGTGACTTATAATCATTTTAGTTCCGATGGCCTAGTTTTATTGAGGTTCTATCCAACCTGACCATACTCCATGTTTATCCAAAACTCAACTCGAGTAAACAAGGAGGTTTGTCCCACTCTTAGGGTCCCAGTGTCGCAGACGTTTTGTCAAACGGATGCCCGATCTGTTAGTTACACCCCATTCTAAAAAATAGGGGTGATCACACCTTGGTCCTATCTGGCTCGGTCAGGCCCACTAGAATACTTCAAATGGACCGCATCCAAAAATGGGTCCCAACATCACTAACAGCATGTCGAACAAACACCTGTTTTGTCAGTAACATGTGTTTCTTCATTCGGTGAACGGTTGGGTCTGGGTACGATCCGACTGACCCGACACAACGATTGCTGGGGTCCACCTGATCCTGCCCGGGTCCAACCCACTGCATGTTGTCCCCGTTCACCTAGTGGTCCGATGATGTGGTTGGCCCGGCCTATCGGGTGGGTTTCGACCCACCCGCATAGGCCCACCGGGCCATGGGATCGGCCTTTACCGTTGGCGAGTATGGCCCACTAGGTCACGGGTTCGCCCCGGTCCACTGGGTGGGTTCAGGTCACTAGGTGGGTCTGGCCCACTTAGCCAGCCCGCATCGGGCCCAGCCCTCCGAAGCCAGACCGATCATCCCAGCTGGCCCCACAGGTGCGGGGTGGTTTCGTCCAGCCGGTGGGCCATTTCCCCACCATGTAATGGTCGTCCATTTTGATCTACCAAGGGGTCTGCCAACCTGACACATCACGGAGCCGCAGATTTCTCCACCCACCAAAACTTCGAATAGTAGCCTCCTCCAGTGGTGCGTGATGGCGGATCACTCTGCCTCTGCCTTCCGCGGCCATCTTGTGTCAGCCACCCTGCTTGACCCCCGTGGCTCCTTCTTTTTCGGCGGCACGCAACGGTGTAACACATCACCTCTGTGGCCGGCCAGTGCCGACTGTTCCACTGACTGGCACAACATAGTGTCGTGGCCTCCTCCTACAGCGTGCGACTGTGCACCACCATCTTTTTCCGGTGTCGGTTGCTGGTGCCATGCCGACATTCTTCCTTGGAAAAGGCAAAGGTAACACTTGGTAGCGGAGGGTCCGGGTCATGTTAGATTTGAACACACCATTTGTGTTAGCTTGAAAATATGAGGAAGGAAATATGATTCAATAATCACTTAATATTATAACAAAAAATAAATCCATTCCTCAAGATAATTGGAGAACGTCGTGTTCGAGGAAGAGTCAGTTTTTTTCATCACCGCAACAAGCCTCCAACAATGCCAATCAATCATCTTTCTTTGTTTGGGGATTCAGTGTCACTCATCATCGCTCGCCAGAACCTGTCCCATCCTCCAAGGGGCTGGCATCACAGAACATTATCAGAAAATCATCCCTTGGTGAATCCATGTCAATAATCCTCCACAAGCACCATACAAATAAGAGAGTGGGGAGGGTGAGTAATGCTCATGGAATTAATGGGGGTTCATTTAATAGGAAAATTCCTAATTCCAATGGTTCTTTTTCAAAGGATTGGAGGAGTCAATACATTTATTGGCTTGAAACATCGTTGTTCCTTCCACTACCATGTTTCCATTGGAGGAAAATAAAAAAATAAATAAAATAACGCGGTTATTTTATTAATATTTTAAAAATGCCCAAAATATAACTTTTTCTCCATATTTAATGCAGTCGAAGTGAAGCCTCCCTTAAGAGAATACCGGCGTTGTAGATTCGATGGTGCCCATATATTTTTAATCTGAGCACTAGTTCAAAACATAGATAATGTCACACACACATTTATGGAAAGTACCTAAACAAATGTTCAGAAATTCATTCTGGGCACACCAGGCCTTTGAATAATGCCCCATCAATTATTGCAGACTCATAATAATTCCATATAATTAAAAAAAATTACATGTAAAAAATGAGTATTTACAATTCATTCCTACCAATTTTATGGAATGATTATAACAACCACATTTAAATAATAATATTTCTTTTTTTTGTAAGCTTGTTGTTTTGTATCTTCTGTGCCATCAAACATAATCATTATTTTTTTAATTATATGGACACGACATTATCAACCACTTTAATAAATTGGTTACTAAAAATATTAATTGAATATAATAATCATGTTTTTTCTTTTTTAAAATAACTTTCATGCAATCAAAAATCATAAAAATGGTTAATAAAACTTCATCAGGAAAAAGTGAATAATAAGTGTATATGTCTTCTTGGATGACACATAATGTAACACCCCAAGTATTTATTAAGATTTTTATGGGAGAAATTTATTTTATTTGATGTAATTTAATACAAAATACTATTGTAAAACATTACTTTTATGTTACAACATGTTAAACAAGTCCCACATGCAATACTGAGTTCGTTTGCATTACACATAACCATGAGTTTCTACAAAACAACATATTATTATTATAATTATTTATATGAGCTAGTTAAAACATATAATTTAATAATAGTAATATTAATAGTATTGGAGTATTTTTAAATATTTTTTATAATTTGTTTACATAAATATAACATATTAATTAAAATATATAGATTTTTTGTAATGTCTTTATATGTTTGAATATACTATTTTTTATAAAGAACTACTTTTTAGGTCTATCTTTGAAAAAACTAAAAAATTAATTTTAGATATATTTAGATTTTAAATTTGATAAAATATAAATAATTTCATAATTTATAATTTAAAAATTTTCTTATGGTGAACTATTTGCATTTTTTTGGAAAAAAATCATTTATGGATATATAATGAAAAATAAATAATGTTATTTGAAAACATCATTTTTGTATAATTATTTCATATAGTTAAATTATATATTAATTTTCAATTAATTATTATTGAGATATATTTTATATAATTCATTCCGAATTAGTCCATTGGTACCAATTTCACATTGATTTTGGATATCAAACCATCTCATAGCATTTAAGAATTTTTTTTTAAAAACCCAATTATCGTGACCCATTTATGGAATTATTTTTGAACTTAACTCTAAAATTCAATAATTATAATTTTGTAAAATGAAATATATATTTTTAACCATAATTATTTATAATGTTTAAGAATTTTAACTTATTTTTTAGTAAAAATATTAGTGAAAGTGGTTAAAATTAATTACATTGATTAAAAGGAAAATTTTATTAATAACGGACTAGATGTTAAACACGATGGAGAAAATAAACTATAAAATTGCCAAAAAAATCTTTTTAAAATCCATATATAGACTCTATACTCCCATTTATAATATTTTATCAATTATGGGTCCTAATATTCATAGGAAAACTGTGGGAGGAATTCCCTTTTCAAACAATTATTATAATACCACTCTCCTCCCATAAAAAATGCACTCACCCCTTACCATTCTTCAATCCACTAAATAAATTTATATCTCCAAGAAATATACTCAACTAATATCCCAAAAAATTTCCCCTACACCTTTAATCCTCCCATTTGGCATAAATCCAACCACGGAATCCCTTTTGTGAAAATCAAAAGGAGTTGTTCAATGAAGAGGTAACATCCTTCCTTAAGGTCCTTTCTTATATATATTCTTATCCACCTCCTCAATTGTTCTTATTAAATTATTATATATACAAAATATCACCTATATACTAATATTTATTATAAGGATTGGTATTTCAATTACAAACAAAACCATTTAATTGTAGTGAATATATAGTTCTTATGAATGGCGAAAAACTAATTCACAAAATGATTTTGTTTTTTTTCCTAAAATTCCTCCCATGATTGATAATTTTGATGGAAAATTGATTTTTTTTATATTACTAATGATATTTATGATTTATTTATTTCTTCTGGAATTATTATATAACACAAATCATCATGATTTCCATTTTGTGTAAGTACGATAATTTTGTTTGGGGAAGTGTGGGCTACCACCTCCTTAGAGTTATGTGATTCATTAACACCTTACATTGAATGTATTAATGATATGTTAATTGAATTTATATTATACATATAAATAATAAAACTAATACAATTATAATATATATATATATTTATATTTACACTTATAGTTCATTAAATTTCTTTCATATAATAGGATAATTAAACAGAAACAACATTAATCCGTACGTACGACCAACGGTCTCCATGAAATGTGTATTCCATTTCATATTTATAGAATTAATTTATTTTTATAAATAAATATATAATGAATAGAAATGATATTTATATCATTTTTAACATTCTTTAAATCATCATATAAGCGTGAGGAATGAAAATATAAAAATTTAAGATATATATGAAAAATAATCTGGATAATACCTAAGGCATAACAATAATATTGAAGTGTTAGTAAGAGGGAAATGTAAATCCAAATATGGTATTATAAATAAGAATATAATTTTTTGGTTGATATATAGTAAAAAAATTATTATATAAGTGGTTTGAAAAAATACGATGAGATTCAAGACATAAGGTAAAAGGATTTATTGTCTCACATTTCATTCTCTAAGATTTATTCTTTATTCACCACTCATTTCATTTGTGATGTGTGTATAATAAAGTTTAATACATTCATTGGTTATTATCATTAAATATATGTGTATTTACATATCAATTTTACGAAATCTCTTTCTTGGGGTTATTGTTTCAATAGTTACCCAACTGGTATAGTACTTTGGTCTCAATTTTCCCTTTTTGAGACACATACAAGGAATTTAAAAAACGATTTTCTTCAAAAACGTTTTAAAAATGAATTTAATGATGATACATTATTCTCATTTTCAATGAAATGGGAATTTAATTTTTTTTTGGTTTTCAATGAATCCTTTAAATGTTTACAGCATGTCTTCAATGAAACTTTTTTTCAATACATTTTTAATATATATTCATGTTTTAATGTATTTTCAAGGAAATGGTTTTCAAATGGTTTTCCAGAATTAATTATATGCTTTCAATGTGTTATCATTGAAATTATTTTCAATTATTTTCAGTTATTCTTTATATGTATTCAGTATTATTTTTAATGAAAAGGGTTTTCAAAAGTTTTTTGTTTTAACATTAAATTTTTAGAGAAAAAATGATAATTTTCGCACAATTTTGTTTAGAAGAACATTGTGAATTATTTTCTATCTATTATTACATTTGTTTTTGTTACCCTAGTATTTATGAGAAATGATCAAATGGTTACCTTCATATTATTTCTTTCAATGATTTAACTTTTGATGGAATTATGTTTACAAAACATGTATTTATTTCATGAGTAATATGCTTATAAAACTTGTTTCACTTTATGGGGTTTTATGCTTTTGAACCCCACTTATTTTATTTGGATATGCTTTGACGAAATGATTATTAAACATGTATATTTTATATAGGAAATTATATGATTACATGTTTATTAAATCCTTTTAATTTCATGTGCTTTGATATGCTTTTTATGATATTTTTCACATATATGGATGAATTTATAATGAGATGGATGTGAACTATATCTCCCTCCATTGAATTTGGTAAGTGGTTATATCTCATGATATAATGATTGGCTTTGAGATGATGGGAATGATCTACAATGGGAATATAGAAAAATCTGACCTATTATGGGATGACGGGTACACCTAATCACATACAAAGAAAGGATTACACTTGAGGATTTTGGGGTGTCCCACCTAGTATCTATAATCCCTATAAAGATAGGATGATGGGGAAACCTGATCAACTATGGGAATATGGGAAAACCTAAACTATTATGGGATGACGGGGATACCTAATCACATACAAATAAAGGATTACAATTGGGGATTTTGGTGTGTCCCGCCTAGTATATATAATCCTTATAAAGATAGGATGATGTGTAAACCCAATCAACTATAGGAATATTGGCAAATGAGATTCATTATAATGAATGTACCACGACTCAGGATGGTGGTGTGTCCCAACCAGTAGGTGTTGTCCGAGTGATGTTCCTTGATATGTTCTAGCAATCCACCTTGATTTATAGTGAATGAATATTACATGTTTTTTCCTATGCCACAATTCAATGTCTCATTCATATTATTTTAAATTCGTATTCTATTTATTCTCTAATAATTCATGTACAATTGATTGCCCATATTTATCCCATTATTTATATTTATGTTGTCTAATACACATTTTATGATATTCTAGTGTTACAATCATGTCATCATACCATAATACTCATTTCAATGCCTATAAATCGACCTTATTTTCCCTTAATATGAATCTGAGATAACCCCTTTTTATTTTTACTTCCCCATGTTATAAAGAAATGTATTAAATAGGATGTGTTCAAAAATGGATATAGTAATGAAAAACCTATTGGGATATTATGTACATCACTTATGTGAT
Source organism: Viscum album (assembly GCA_963277665.1). NCBI lineage: Eukaryota > Viridiplantae > Streptophyta > Magnoliopsida > Santalales > Viscaceae > Viscum > Viscum album. The sequence continues at coordinate 1,188,781,053 of OY728158.1, read as the reverse complement.
GGAGTTTATGTTTCTGTGTTTCCAAATGAACTAGGATAAAAAGGTATTTTGGTGTCTAATTGTGCAATTTATTAGGTATTTCTAAACTATTATGTAATTATAATGTTTGAAAAGTTATGGTCTCAATTTTATTTATCAGAGAAAATATTTAGTTAACTCTTGAAACCATGATGAGAAAACCATAGTGAGAACTCTAATGAAATGTATAAGGATAAGGGTAAGGATATAGAAAATTATAGAAATATTTATTGGAATTTTGGTAAAGGATAGATAGAGTTGTTTCCAATAAATTAATTATTATATCAATTCTACTAGTTGGTGTGGTTCTAAAACTAATGTACCTAAGTGTAATGACTCCGAAAAGGTGCGACAAGCCTAACTCAAGTGCCACATTGTACTGAACAATGACATTTTTTGTGTACCTATTTTGAAATTCCTGAGGTAAATGCTTTATTATTTCCAAAATAATCAAGAATAATTTTGAAGTAATTAGAAATAACATGTCTATAAATAACTAAGGATAAAAATTGGATTCCATTGAATATGGATGTTTTCATATGTTATAAATAATTTTGGTGGTTTTTAAGGATTATTTGGTTCCTCAGTATGAAAAATTATTCCTACACTATTTCAATTGTTTTAATTATATGTATGAAACCCAAAAAAACACATTAAAGGAAATTGTGATGGAAAATTAAATTATTCTAATATGAAACATATGTATAATATGGGAGATAGAATGAAAAACCAAGTTTCTATTCCCACACAGCTTTCTCAATCTTTGAATCATGTTCAACATACAAACAAGAAGAGGTGGGAATGATATTTTATTGATTAAATGATGAGGAAACGTCCACCTTAATTCAGTGGGTCATATTATCCACTTTTTTACTAAAATTGGATCAGTACCAATGAAAATAAATTCTCCATTATCTATTGTTTATATCATGAGAATTTCATTAAGGATATTTATCTATTAGAATGTGAATAATAATTGTAGTGGACTCTAATCAATAATACGAGGGACCAATATGAAATTGAATCTATGGATTGGGATGATTCAATGATATTAATCATAAATTAGTACTTCCCTAGTGTTCTTCATATGAGGATGGAAAATTAGTTCCTTGAATTGAAGAAAAAGGATGATGAAGTTTTAAGTACCTATATGGAAAATTCCACAATACATGTCTGGAATGCTTCTAGAATTATCATCCAACATGAAATTAATGTTCATAGGTTCTTCAATAGATTAAAGCCAAGCCTCAAAAGATAATTTTCAATAATAGAGTATAGTAGTTACAGATAGATTGTGAATTGTGAAATCAATGTTGAAATTGAGGGTGGAGTTACATATCAATATCATGGGTTTAATTAGAAAAATACATTATAGATAAAATAAAAATATAATAACCATGATGTGAAGAATATGAGACTCCAATTATGATCTATGTGTGGAAAAAATCATGGAGGAAATTGACTTATGGGGTCTAAAAAGTGTTGTAAGTGTGGAACAAAATACCACTAGAACATTTCTTGATGTAATGATGGGAAAAAGTTAACCCATAATGATAATTAAGGAAATATACATAGAATGAACCACCGACACTTTTCTGATTCCAGTTTATGGGGTATATTCATCATGTTAACCACTTCCCAAACCCAAGGGTTGCTGATGATGATCATCATAATCATCATTTTAAATTGAGGGACAAGGGAAAATATTACTCGATGAATATATATATTGAGTGTTGTGATAATGATGCGGTAAAAGGTACACATACCATCAACTCCAGAATAGATAATGTCTTGTTTTATTTATGATCTACTCACTCTTTATATATAATGAATTTTATATCAGTATTAAGAGTCTACAAAAATGAGTAGATATTAAATTACCATTGAAAACCCCTAATGGTACGATGATCGAAACCCATGTCTATGATTTCTCTCTGATTATTTTTTCTAGGAATGTACAATGTGTAATATTTTACGTTCATCCCCTATTTGAATTTAATGTCATAATAGGAATGGATTATATTTTTCTTTATAAATAACTTATTAATTGATGAGAGAAGAAAGTTACCATTGAAATTTAATACCAAATTATTATCATAAATAAATGTGATGTTAAGTATGAAAATTCTATGGAGAATACACCTAATGTATTGTTTTAAAGTCTCATTAAAAAGGTGTGTTTGTCTCAAATTGGTGGGGAGAAACTCAGTATTGTTGATATACCAATTGTTGAATGCATTTTATTTGTGATCATGGAAGGGTTTCATAATCTTCTTGAAAAATGAGAAGTTGAGTACCTAATAGAACATATACCTAGTTCATCACCAATTTCAAAACATCCTTAATGAATTGAACAATTGAGATACATGAATTTAAGTAGAAACTACACGAAAACCATGATATCATATTTATTCTTCAAATTATGTTACCTTGGGGTACACCTATTCTCTTTATGAAAAATTATTACGGATCACTGTGTCCTTGAATTGATTATATAGAGTTGAACAATATCACAATAAAGAACAAGAATCGTTGTCCATGTATTGATAAATTGATTGATCAATTGGGTGGGGCTGAATACATTTAAAATATTGACCATCATTCTGGATATCATCAATTTAGGGTCCCTAAAGATGATATACACAAGACAACATTTTGTACAAGGTATGGACACTATAAATATATATTGATGTATTTTGGTCATACTAATTCTACTCTTATCATCATGGATTTGATGAATAGACTCTTTAAAAGATACCTCAATCAGTGTGTGGTAGTCTTTATTATTGCTATTCTTATCAATTCAAGGACCATAGAAGAATAGTAATACAAATTGAAAAAAGTACTGAAGAACCTGTTCAAGGAGAAACTGTATGAAAATTTTTCAAAGTGTGAATTTTGGATATAAAACTTTTCATTTTTGGGCCACATAATCTCAGTAGATTGCATTGCAGTAGATCGATCATAGATATATGCTATTAATTATTTTCCTAGACCAATCTCAATGACTATGATTAGTTTTTTTATAAGCTTGAAATTATAGTTATTTTTTGGGGAATATATCAGGTTTATTGAATCCTATAAAAAATTTAACGTGGAAGGGTTATAAGATCATCTACATAAGTGATTGTGAGGAAAACATCAAGGAACTATATGTATAGTTTGTTATCTCATATATTCTTACATTACCTAACAGTGGATAAGTATTTTTAATATATAGTGACACATCGAAGAAGGGATGAGAATGTGTTCTTATTCAAAAAAACATTGTTATTGATTATTCCTCATGCCATTTGGGGTTCCATAAAAAAAGTTACCCAACTATTCATTTAGGATTAAGAGTGGTATTTTTTTATTAAAGTTAAGGATGCATTATATTTTTGGAGAAATGTGTGATATATATTCTAATCCTAAAATTATAAAATATATAATCATAGAAAAAGATCTGAACATGATCAATAGAAGATGGTTAGATATAATAATTGATTACGAATGCTCAATATACTACCACCATGGGGAAAAGAACAAGGTGGTAATTTCTTTGAGTCAATATGATCATTATATTTTATGTATGATGTGGATTAAAACTGATCTAGTATTTCTGGATTTTAAAAGGATGGATCTAGAAAATCTGATTGAATGATATAAATCTTATCTTTCCCAAAAACTGTTCATCCCTTGATCAATGAAAAGATTAAAGAGTTACTAAAATAAGATTTAGAGTTGAAAAAGAAGGTTATAAATTATTTTCATACTAACCATGATCAGGATAATATAATAAGGTTCAAGAACCATGTATGTGTTCATTACATATCATATTTGATGAAGGAGCTGTTAGAGGAATCTCATGGTTCTTAATCCTCAATTCATCAGGGCTGTATAAAGATATATTAATATTTGACATAATTCCACCAGTTTGATGGAATGAAAAGGTATATCAGAGAGATTATATTTTTTTCTTAGTATTCCATCATTTTATGGTAGAAAGAAAAATGTCTATAGGGGTGCTGCATCCATTTCCCATACGAGGATATAAATACGAAGACATCACTATGTATTTTTTCATTTGTCTCGACAAAACTTCTAAAGTGTTTAATTCTATATGGGTTGTAGTTTATCACCTATGAAAATTGGAGCACTTCATTTCCATTAATGAAAACTAGTCACTAGACCAGCTTTCAAATATATACATTATGGATGTATATAGTTTGATATAATACCACATTCCATTTTATCTGATAAGGATGTAATGTTCACCTTAATTTTTTTAGAAGTATTCAGTAATAACATGATACAAAATAGAGTTTCAAATGTTTTTTTCATATTCATTTGGGTGGTCAAACTGAATGAACAATTCAAACCCTATAGGATACATTGAGAACATGTTCATTGGATTTGAAAGGTTGTTGAGATCAAAACCATCCTCTAGTAGGGTTTTCTTACAATTATAGGTATCACTCAATAATTTATATAGATCTTCATCAATACTGATATGGGATGAAATTTAGAGCTATAATAGCTCGGTATGATATTTTAGAATGGAAGCTATTGGAACCTAATATAGCTAAATAAATAGACAAGAATGATAGAACCATTCAGAAGAAAATGCTGAAAAAAATTCTGGAAGAAAATTTATGCTAATAACAATTTGTGTGCTCCATAATTTGATGTGGATGGGAAGTTGATTATAAGAATATCCCCCTAGAAGATTCCTATGATGTTTAAGAAAAGTGGAAATTAATCATTAAATATATCAGTCCCTTTGATATTCTTGATCATATCATAATGGTAACCTATCGCTTAGAATATCCTCAAAAATATATCTCAAGTCCACTATGTCATCCTTTATCTATCCCGAGGAAGTACATTACAAACCCTCCACATGTACTAATCTTAGAGGTCATTCCACTAGAGCATAACCTTCATACGAGGAATAATAAGCCGAAATTATTGATCGTATAAAGATAGTTACACAAATCAAGGCCACTCACTTAGTTTGAGTTTTGTACAAAATTAACCAGTTATAGGAAGCTATACGGGAACTATTTGACATTATGATGTAGAAATACCCTCATTTTATTGTATCATAATTATTAATCTTTAGGGAGAGATTTTATTTAAAGGTCATAGAGTGTAACTACCTATGATTTTTTGAACTTTTTATTCAAATAAATTAATTATATTTAACATATTTCAATGAATTATATATGAAGTAAAATTTTATTTTTATGCCACACCAAGATAACATTATTCTTCATGCAACGCCATCTTGTCATGTGGTATTTTCTTTCTACATTTCTACAAAACAATATTTCATTATTGTAATTATTGAAACAAGGTAGATATTATATATCCATTAAACATATTAACATTAATAGTAATTAATAATTTTTAAACAATATTTATAATGGTTTTTTATAAATAAAATAAATTTATAAAAAAATTAAATTTTTAGTTAAGTCATTATATGATTGAAAATACTATTCTCATAATATAACTATCTTTTTATGTCCATCTATGAAAAATAAAAAAATTAATTTTATACACCTTTAGAAACAGAATTTGATAAAATATAAATATTATTTGAATTTATAATGTATAAATTAGATTAGGTTTAATTTTACCGTTTTTTTTGCAAAGCAACATTTTTAGATGAATACTAAAAAATACATAATTTTATTTGAAAAATTCAATTTAATATAATCTATTCATATAGTTGAAATATATTTTAAATATTCATTAAGGATTAATTATATTAAATTTACATAAAAAATTCCAATATATTTTTCAGATTGAAATTGGATTAAAAAACATCTTAATATACTACAATTTTATCTTAAAAATCCTGCTGTCACAACCCGTCTGTGGGATAAATATGAACATTTTTTATCCCACTTCTATGATTATAATTTTGTAAAATGGATTCCATATTTTTAATCAAAAAAATTTATAATTTATAATCTGGTAGACATAGATTTGACAAAAAATATTATTACAGTTAAACAAAATTAATTAAAATGATTAAGTTGATAATTTAATTTACAATGGACTAAACTACTCACTTAATGGAAAAAAACATATAAGCATATCAAATATCAATTTAATGGAAAAAATCAGACACACTACTCCTTTATAATTAATTGGATCCATTGTTTGTGCTTCTTTTTGTGGAATCCTTTCTTTTTAGTACATAACTTACATAGAATTTTACAAACAGAAAATATTCTAATGTTTAGTGTCTTTGGAATAAGTTACATAATACATTAAAACATAAAACCTTCATCTATTAAAAATTAATGGATTAATAAATTTGTATCCTCACAATGTTTGTTGCATCTTTATAACCAATGCACCTACATCAATGGGAAGGGGGAGGAGTAGGCCATGTTAGGGTAAACAAGTTAAATAGTTTACTTGTGATCTTGAGGAATATCAATAATTAAATTATGGAAATAAAAAAAGTCATGATCATTGTAAAATTATTCATATAATAAAATAACATGACTACTAATATGTAAATGTGGATAAAAAGGTAATTTAGCCAGTCATACTATCACCAAGGTTTATCACAGAGGTGTAATAAATATTAACAAGGTTATTCACCATGGTATCATAAAGCATACCATATCTAGAGATATTATTATTTACATAATTCCTTTGAGTGATATTAGGGTGCACCAATAATAATTATTAATTAATTTTAACCACATATATCATAACAAAACATCTCATAATAACTCGAGGAAAATAAAAGATATGAGTTTCATATCATAATCATGGTGTATTAAAATGTATTTTAAAACATGACGATTTTATCATTATAACCCACAAAAAATGATGGGGGGTTTCATGTATGTTAATCCCAAAATTGAAATAAATAATATTAAAATCAATTTGGCTATCCATTTTAAAAATATATGTTTCAGTATTAACAAATTAAAATAAAAGAATTTCATTATAAAGAGAGAGAAAAGTTGAGACGAAAATATGGCATTATAATGGGTAAGAATCATGGTTTTATAAAATATTAATAAGAGAGGGGAGAAGTTTTTCCAATTAATAAAAGAATATTAATAAAATATATTTAATAAAATGACATGCAAATTTGATATAAATACCATATAAAAAGTGAACTTGAATGGAAAAGGGATGTTGAGATTACCCTTCCCTTGAGGGTCTTTTTTATTAATTTCTGAGGACACCTTAGTAGTGGTATTTTTAAGACCATGGGGATGACCATTGTATCTTACCATGGAATAAGAAACATGGGACAAAAATTGAGTTAAATTAACACATAAGAGTCTATATTAATTTTAAAATAATTTTTACATCATTTTGACAAAGCAATGATGTCATTATACTTACTCGAAAAATGAAGTTGTATTTTTACTATTAACAAAAAAAATATAGTATTTTATAAAATAAAACAAAATTCACCCTAACCCTATATCAACATCATGAATTCAAAAATTAACAAAATTTTATGAAAATAATTTTATAAATATGAAAAATATATTTTTTAATTAAAAACATTATTTATTATAACAATACAAACATTAAAATTATAATTTAATTTATAAAACATTGAAAAAATAAAAAAGGTCCCCTAAAATTTAATTATAATCATAAAAAAATATTAATTTATTATGATATTTTATGAAAATAATTTTTATTTTAAATAATTATATTAATTTTAAATGCTTAAATGAACATTTATGTTTTATAAAAATTTTAACACATAACTAATAATTTCTAAAACCTCTATTGACTTATACTATGATATAATTATATCACATTACTATTTAATATTCCTAAATTATATTTATAATTCCATAGGTGAGGTTACTATTTCATTGGTCATATTTCTTTTCATAAGGGTAATATTACTATTCCAACATGTCATGTTATTATTCACCAAAATATTAAGTTGATAATATTAGGATATATGTATCCTACTGATCACAAACTTATATGTCTATTTTTCAAAAATAATTTCCTAGAATCAATTATTTAATGTATAATTATCAGTTGAATGAAAAATATAGTATTTTTAACTATTTATTAAAATTTTGGAACATTATATAAAATGGCTAAAAATTCACCTAGAATAATTTCGACATTTGAAATTGAAAAATGAAGTTTGTTTTACCTTAAGAATTCTATAAGTATGAGAAATCTCAAAAAATTTCAATTTTTAAATGTAATATCAATTTAGTAAAGTTTCATCTATTAAAATTTTATTTTATATGAAAAAATCTTCTTATAATGAAAATGATGATGTAAAAAAATTAAAATTAAGGGATTTAAATTTAAACGACTAAGGACTTTACACATTACCCCTGAAAACAGTCACATATGACCAAAGGGTAAGGTGTGCGATAGTGATAGATTACTGGGGTGGATCAAATAACATCAACTGAATGTTAATATCTACTAACTTGAAGTTCTCACATATGTGATTTCATTAATGACTATCATATTGAATCCCAACATGGGATTGGTCCGAGGAGAAGCCCAGTGACACTACCTTCTTCCCAAGATCTGACAAATGGGCTTCATAAGACACAATTCTAATGAATGAGGCCATGAACTCTATTTTTTGTATTTATTAACCATTATCATTCATATTTGATAATAATAATAATTTCATTAAGACTATATTTTCCAACTATCATATTGATCAACGATCAAAATTGAACATGTTAGGAAGAAACCTATGTGAACCTAGAACCAGGAACCTAAACCGATATATGGCATGGCCTAAATGGAGTTCCTGATCCACACAGACTGTAAACTAGTGTAGGGAATAATTAGAGTAGACCAGGTAACTATTACTCTCAAATATAAAAAATAATTCAAACAATGAAAATAATGGATATCCCTATACACATTTATAAAAAATGAAGCAAAATCATTAATATGAAAAAATAGGAAGTAAAACTGAACGATACAACTAAACCAACCTAACCTGATGACCAAATAAATCCATAAGACATCTCTATTCAGTCTCTAATACAATGATCTCATTTCACTCAAGGAGACCGAACTCAAGATGAAATCTATAAAAGGGACAAAAATAGAAGAAAACTATATGTGTGAGTGTTAAAAATTAGTAGGCTAGCCTGATAAACAATTACCAATTTACATTGATTAAAATAAATGAACCCTCAATTTAAAATATGAACTAAAATATATTAAAGTAAGCTTTTTATAAAAGTTACTCAAAACCAATGTACAATACATTCCAACTATTCATTTCCAAAACAAGATTCATTAAAATACTATGCCAATAGGATTTTCAAGATGAAAGTTATTTTAAAATTTATGATTCGAATAAAGGGGATAAAAAAAATTTTACTTAAAAATCATTTTCAAAAACCATAACAAAACTAGCCCACCACTTTACGAGAAAAACAAAATAAATAAGACATGATAGTAATCACACAACATGGGAGTTGTAAATATATGTACGATCATCATATTCATCATAGTAAAAAACTAAAATCCAATAGACAAGGGTCATAATAGGAGATCAATAACAAACCAGAATGTATTAATACATGATACTTTATCTCCGTTGGCCTGCCACACACGATGAAAATCAGAATGCCCAAATGCCTTGTCACCATAACTCCAGACATACCGAGGGTCCCAATCCAATGGTAATAAAACCAAAATATATCCCCTTACTATGGAATAATGTTCATTCCATCCACTACCAGTGTAGAAATCATTCATAGAATGTTCTCTCAATATGCTTGGTTCCCATGTATCATTTATATAAATACTGGGTGATCCAATTGATTCCATCTGAACATACAATCAAAACACACACACACACAGAGACATATATATAAAATGATAATTCACAACATACATCACCCAAAGTCACTCCAAGGGTAGATCTCATGCCCTTAATCAAAAAGAATATAAAAAGTCCAACCTGTGGAACTCCAATAAAAGATAACAAGGATACCTCATTAAGGACATCCCATCCATTATATACAAACAAGCATGTCATGATAAACATCCCTAGGAGGTTTTCATAGTAAAAAACATTTCACCATTTTCCACAATGTTTCCAAATGGGATAATAAAACATTCTCAAAACTAACATTTCCCAAAAGGAAAAAAATAAAATTAAATAAAGGGGTGTATAGAAACCATTTACAATAGTAAATCATTTTCCTAATTTCCTAAAAATGCCTAGTTTACACATCCAATTCCAAACCATTTTTAAAATGATGCCAAACTGTCCATTTTCGGGCAACTTGGGCCAAAACATGTTATATACCAAAACCCATTTGTTTTAAAAACCAAATACCCATTTGAAATCCATAAAATGACCCCAAAATAGATTTTTCTAATACAAAACATTGGAAACCAACTTGAAATTATTCAGATTTTATGACCAATGAACTATCATTATAACAAAAGTGCCAAACATGCCTTCCTATTATAATACATTCAAAAAATTCTTAATAACCAAAACACCTTATTTGTGAAAACCAATACTAGAATTTAAACCACATAAGTAATCTATAGAAATAGTTATTTTCCGGATTCCAATATTTTTCATAAGAAAAAAAATCATTTCGTATCACCTTGTGCACACAAAAGCTTTTCGGGCACATTCCTAAAAATGAGGCATGCAACATTTAATAAAACAAATTCTATTTAACACTTAAAAGGTAATAAAACAAAATTTTCATTTGAAAATTTTATTTAAATTAATTAACAAGTTTTTAATCAACACAAACTACATGAAAAAGATAACAGAATATTTAATAAACACTTAGTGAAAATATTTATAACAAAATAATTCTACCTTTCAAAATACAAGGATGCAACACCACTTTTAACAAAAAATAAATTTATTTAATGATTATAAAACAATACTGATAAATGTTAGTGGGTTTAATCACCATTAAAAAATATGAATCTCAAATAAAAAGGTCATTTTCAATGGTAAGCCTCCCTCAAAACCATGGAAAAAAGGAAACACACACCCAATATCACCCGCCGCGGTTCCCAACACTCTAGATCTATGAATCACATAATTAAAAAAACAATAACCTATAAAAAATCACATTAAAACATAAAAATAGGTCGTTCATGACCAGGGGAGAGGGGAAAATGAAAATAAAGTGGAATGAGAAGGAAGAGAGGGGAGATATGAGAAGGAATCTCACCTTGGAAACTAGAGAACTCTTATTCTTCTATTAGATCTACACCCTTAAAGGAAAGGGAATGGATTTTAACTTATTTAAGAGTCTCCTAATGTCTCGAAGAACCAGGGAATGAATATTTGGGGGTGGGTAGAGATAAAATAATGACTCATTAAAGAAATAATTTACATTACCCAATTTGGATGACAGGGAAGCCTTGAAAAATATTGCCCAAATACACGACCAATATGAGCGGAATAACCGAAAAATATTAAAAAATTAATATGATATAAAAGAATCATTTTTATTTTTTGAAATTGGAAATGGTCTCACGAGCAGGCCCAATACCTAATGTAACTACCATTTTCTATAAAAACTCCCAAACAATCTATGGGGAAACCATGGTAGAATGATTAATCGTAGATGGAAGTTGAAAAATAAAAATTAAACTCACCCACAACCCATGAAATGTATCTGTATTTCCAATGAACTGGATCCAAACCAAGACATGAAAAACCGCATTGGACAATTCTCGCCACCATTAATGCATTCCACCCATGGAAAGAAACAACACCTTCCATCTGATTAGCCAATAGAAAAGTATTCCACATCAATATGGTTTAGCTTATGAATCCAATGAAACCTCATCCACCATTAAAAAATCATAATCCTCTTACCTCAAACAAAACACCAACTCCAAACCACTTCCCAAGAATCAATTGAATGATCCAGTCACTACTTCCCAAATGAATCAAAGAACCAGATTGTTGGGCCTTCATCCAATGAAGCAAATGATCTACCAAACCAAAGTGAAATAAAAAAACAAACAATTCCAAGGGATTACGAAATGAAATCCCCACCATTATGAATCAACTATAACATGAAAAATTCTTAGGAGGAAATTCTACAAGACTTGTGTTGGATCTCTCCACCATTAAGAACAAACGATCAATGACCAAATGAGAATTCAACATGAACTAAGATTGCATATTTCCTACATAGGACCACAAAACGGTCCCACAACAACCTACCAACCCATGTTAAGAGGAACATGACATGAGTAATTAAAACCCCCACTCTCTAATGGAGGGGACAAGAACTGGTCCAACACTCTCTACACAGATCCAAATCTCCAACACCTGGGGTTGGGAGGTAAGGGGACCCAATAATTAGGTATCTAAAGATGGAGAAGAAATATAGGAAATACATCACTACAATGGTATATACATGATCTTAGCAATACTACCCCCAATCATGGGACTCCTAAGGACACACCAACTTCACTCTAATAAATATGGATAGAGATTTAATGGATGAATCATCTAATACCTCATAGAAAGGCTCTGGTAATCCTTAACTTGAAATATTCCCCTTAGTTCCACATGGTGACACATAACACTACTAGGATGAAACAATATATCAAGGGACAACATGAAACTATCTTCCTTAAACAACACACTGTTACCCAAAAAAATAATTCAGATATACACAAAACTCTTTTCATTCAATTCAAATGTGGATCAGAATGTAAAACATACATAGAGAAACACATAAAATTCACTAAGTAAAACTACCTAAACTGAGAGGGACACCATAACAAAAATGAATTTTAAATCGAGAAGAAAATATCTATATTCTAAAAAACAGGCTGAGGAATCATTAAAATAGGTGGATTTAACATTTTTAATGAATCCTTGGGTTGAACACATGGAAATATTTTCAATAGAGAACCATCCATGGCCACATCACAAAATCCAACACATCTTTAGAAACCCACTGAACATTGATCCAAAACCGAGCCACCAATGAGATCCCATATCAAGACACAATAAGAATATGAAATCCATATCACAAGGGAGCAGACCAAATAAACAAAACTTCTACGATATAAGAAAAACCAACCACATAAACATCGTTTTATAAAAGACCTTACAATTTTTCAGATTAAAACCCTTTTAAAAAACAATACAACTTGGTGGTTTTTCTCATTTCCCAAAGGTGTTTCATCAAGTCTCACTCATATTCACATTTATATGCCACCCAAGGGACCAAAAACCTATGCCATAATGGCCATTAATCCATATATCCATAAACAATTTTTTGTGAGAACCCATGAAAACACCGAAGGCAAAAATAAAACCAGCATCACTCTAATAAGAATCATGTACCTTCTAATGGAACAATAACCACCAAATCAAAAAACATTTTCAGATTTCAGAAAACAAACCACACTTCATAAAGAACCATTTGATTGAAAACCCAATCCATTTAATTTAATAGAAAATAAAAAATAAAGATTTTATTCCAAATATCCCTGTCACATTTTAAACAATTTAGCAGTGTCTCTTTACATAATCTGACGACAAAAAAAGCCCAAACCCCTTTTCCAAAAAACAGTACCTGCTCAAAACCAAATTTACAACACTAATTCATCAGATTCAATCACTTTCCAATAGCCCAAAACAACCTATATAAAATACTATTCAGAATCACATTAAAATAATATAATTTTCCAAATTTTCCATTTCATGAAACCATAAGTTTAGATTAAGGAAATTTAATATAGTTAAATCATTTCCTCTTTATCCACTTGATTTGTTTTCAAAAACCTAACATTTCAAAACATTTCACATATTAACCTTTCAAAAACCATTTTCCTCATTTCAATAACCTACTATTCATTTTAAGCACATTTTTACAATTCTAACACACGGATTTTAAAAAAAAACTATATACAACAACGTTCAAGATACCCACAAAAGGGAACTAGTTTCGGTGGGTGAATTGATCATATGGTTGGCTCCCATATGTCTAACACACAACCAACAATAATTTACTTCATAATTATATTCCCTAGATGAACTTGTCTTTCCAGGCCCAGAGAGGTCACATAGACCATTAGTTCAACTCCCATTTTAATATACCAACACCAAAAAATCAATAAGAACAAAAGGTGCAAATAAAATCGGACATCCCATAGACCCTTGAGGGTCGTAACGTGCAAGATTTTGTGATGATCTTCACTAACCTACCTATAATATCCCAAAAAACCCTATTCTATCTACATTGAAATCACCAAATGACAAATGACACACTAAAAAGGAAGGTCAGCTAGGAGACAACCTACCTTTAATACCATTTTGTCACGAACCAACCTAGTTAACCCTAAACTGGCCACTCGAACCGATCTGTGGAATTACCCAAAGGGAATTCCTGATCCCCAAAGGTATGAAAAATTTGTTAGGCATTATTAGAGTATAAAATGTAGTGATTTCTCCCAAATATAAGAAATGGAAAATATCAGAAGGAATAGACAAAACGATGCACAATTATATAAAAAAATGGACCTCCACCATTTATATGATAAAAATGAAAGTAGAAATTAATGATACAACTAAATCGACCCGAACTGATAACCAAATTACTCTATGTTACCACTCTAGTCACACTATAACACAACATTACCATGTCTCTCAATTTATCCGAACTCAATCTAAAACCTACAAAGGGGCTAAAAACAAAAGAAAACTCTATGAATGAGTATTAAAACTCAGTAGGATATCCCGATATTCTATTCTCAATGCACATCTGATAAAAGAAATGAAACATAAAATTCATGTTTTGACTAAAATATATTAAAGTATGGGTTTTCTACAAGTTACTCAAAAACATTGTACACGACATTTCCCTTATTAATTTCCAAAAGTAGATTCATTCAACTAGTGTGCCAATAGCATTTTCAATGAGAAAGTGATGTTTAAATTTTAATATTTGTACAATGAGGATAAAAAACGTTCATTTGAAAAAAAACCATAAACCATAATAAACCATCCAACCATGTTCTATAAGAAACAAAACATAATAAGACATTATAACAATCACACAAAAAGGCAAATTTAAATATACATTTAGGCATCAAAGTCATCACTACATCTCAACGTTATTTATTTATAAAAGGAAAGTGAAACATCAAGAAATTCGAAACCAAAAAGAAAAAGGGGGAAACAAGATCATGGGGGTCTGAAATAATGTATGCCAAGGGCATCCCCTCTCACAAGTCTCTCTCCCTCAGCCTTGAGAGTGATCCTTCCATCGAGGCCCAAAAAGACCGAATTGTGGGACGCAATGGAGGCTAGATGATCAGCCACTTTGTTACCCTTAATTCAAGTGTGATCCAATTTGATATTGCTTGTCAAGAGAACATTAAATTTTCTTATAGAATATAAGATAGACCAGGGGTACTACCTGTACCTTGCAGATCAAGGAAACAGACCATACAAGCTGTCTCTGCTTCACTGATGAGAATATTTTGTTGGCAACACAACATGAGACCTAAGAGCATAGCCAAAGCCTCAACCTGGAGAGAATGGTCGCACCCATACTGTGCTATAAACAGTTGGTTGACAGAGCCCCCGGAGTCGCGGACCACCCCTCCACCCCACATGCTGCCCTGCCAGGAAGAGCCATCAGTGTTTATCTTGATACCTATGGAAGGAGGCCTCCAACATACCCAGTGACCTGCACTAGCATTCAGAGAACTAGTGACACCCATAAAGTTTGGATGAAGAGGACTAAGCATGGGAGTCTATTGGAAATGGATGTTCAACCTGAGGAGGTCAATGAGTAGACTTCAAGTTCTGATAATGTTAGACCTCCTAGACAGGTGAGCTCCTTCGTGTCTGGCTCTATTTTGTGCATGCCGGATGCACCAAAACACGATGATTAAAACTGCAGCCTGAGCCTTTCCCTTCGAGCTCTGCTCCGGCGATCCCTGGAATAATTGATACATTAAGGTATCTTCATATTGGGTCTGCCCATTATAAGCAGCAAGACAGCCAAATAATCTCCACATCACATGTGCCGATACCCCTTAAAAGAAAATGTGGAAAGATCTCTCCTCTTTAGCATTGAAGCATGTACATATGGACACAGTAGGGATTCCAAGCTTTTTGATATTTTCATCAGTCGGCACTACATAGTTACGGATTCTCCAAGAGATAAAATTATACATGGAAGGAATTTTTCTACACCACATCATCTCATGCCATGGTTCTAGACTATCGGGAGAGTACAAGGTTTTCCGAAACTCTTTAGTGGAAAATATTCCTGAAGCTGAACGAGCGAAAACTCACTGGTCAGGCTCCATGTTCAACTCAATTATATCATAGATTTCATGTTGGTATTGGTTAAACACCTCCATGATAAAGGTTGGAAACATGCTTGCCTCTCTAAAAGAAATATGAGGGGTTAGGTAGCCAGAAAACTCAACTGTTGAGCCAGACCAATTATGGTGCCAAAATAGGATATACCCTTTACTAGTGACCCAGTGTGATAGGGTCTAGAAGGAGGGAAGGAAAGAATCCATCATGAACCATAGTGGACAGCTGTAATAATACCCACTAGTAGGAGCATCACTGAATCGAGGGTTCATCACCCTACCCCACAAGGACCGACCCTCTAAAGCCTCCCTAGCTAGTTTTGCATGCATACACTAAATTGCGTCAAAAAGGGTTCTGATATAGATACCTCCATCCCGGATTGGTTGAGCCATTCTACTCCAAAAGACCCAGTGACTTTTACCTTCAGAGAGGGAATCCCAGAGAAAACCAGTAAGGATCCAATCAATGAAGGTAATGACTTCCTTGGGAACTCCGATGGATGCCATCGCATGAACAGAAATAGAAGACAACACGCTATTGATAAGAGTGGTCCTGCCTTTGATGGATATAAATAGGTTCTTCCAATTGAGTATTCACCTGTGATTTTATACACAATGTGATCAAAGTCATGGATGTGGAGTCTTTGAGGGGTGATAGGTGCACCAAGGTAATCAAGAGAAAAGCTGCATCTCTGCATGTCCAGACTGTTCTCTAAAGTGACCACATGCCTTTCCTCACACTTATTGGATATGAAAAAGTTACTTCTAGAGTTGTTGATGAGTTGAACACTCCAATGGCAATATTCCTCCATCACATTATTGAGGCTTTGTACTGATCATATGCTTCCATTCAATAAAACCAAGGTGTCCTCAGCAAACATGAGGTGAGTCATACTGGAGGGGAGTGTATGACTCTGATATGGATGAATCTGCCCTTGGTTCCGGCTCTTGTTTAGTAAACTACTAAGAACATCCTGGGAAATAATGATGATGATAGGGGACAGAGGTCCCCCCCTGCCTGAGACCTTGGGTGGCCTTGAAAAAACCATGAGTCTTTCCCATAAAAGAGACATCTATCTATGAAGAGCGAAAACATCTAAAGATAATGTCAGTAGACCGGGGAGAAAAACCCATGTCTTTGAAAACTTTATTGATGAAAGTCCTTTGAATTATATCGTAGTCCTTAGTCTTTTCCAATTTGATGGCCAAATTCGAGCCATGGGATTAGATATTAATGTCCGAGATCAACTCCTGGGCCAAAGCTATAGCCCCATGGATAGACCTGCCCTTCACAAAGCCATGCTACTCCCAAGAAATACATTGGGGAAGAAAGAGAGACATCCTTTTGTTGATGATACATGAGAGGATTTTATAAGTGAAGTTTCACATGATGATAGGCCTATAATGGTTCAGGTAAGATGGGTCTTTAATATAGGAATAAGCACCAGTGTAGTTGTTCTAGCCACACGTGGAATGTTTCCACCTCAAAAGAAATCATGGATGGCTAGAACAACATCATGCTGAACAATAGACTAGGACTCCCTATAGAAAGACCATGGGAATCCATCCGGCCTTGGAGCACTCTTGAGGCTAAGACTCATCATGGCCTCATGGATCTACTTCTCATTCGGGATTGCTTCAAAGGACACATTATCTTGGCTGGAGACTTGAGTGGGGATCACATCGAGGAAAGGCACCCTACCACTTGGATATCCCTTAGGAATACCAGGTTTAATGCCGGCAAGAATATACTTAAAATAAGAGAAGGCCAACCCACCAACCACATCCCTGTCATCAGCGTACGAGCCATTCCTCCAGACTCAGGTTGGGTTTGAGATAATGACAGTTCTCTTTAATGCAAGCATGGAAATAGGAAGTGTTTTTATCCCCCTCTTGAAGCTACTGGATCTGTGATAGCTCACAGACAAAGAGTTCTTGTGTCCGGAGAGCTTCCACCAAGCAGTCTTTCTTCCGAGAAATATCATCAAACACATGGTCATTCCAGCCATTTTCAAGGCTATCTACTAGATGTTCAACCTATTTCAAGAGCCCATCCATATCATTGTCGGTTGAGGGTACCTGTTTAAACAAAAAAAAAGATGTATTTACTCAGACATCTCTGTTTGTTGTGCAGCCTGATCCACAGGTGGACTAATGCAAGAGACCTTCATGAGCTTGTAACCACATGATTATATCCATCCATGTGAGTCCTGAGGTTAGAGAATCTGAAGGAGTTATTGATCTCCGGTCTTGAGGAAAGGGATAGCAGCTGGGGAGAGTGATCAGAAACACTACGGGTAAGATGGGTTACCTGAGCATGGCGATAGGCGAAGATGGCATGAATATTGGGAAAGCCCCTATCCAGTCAGCTCCAAGATCATCATCCTCCTCTTTGGTTATTGCACCATGTGAAGAGGTCCCCAGAGTAACCCACGTCAGAGAGACCCTTGCTGGACATGAATTTCACAATCCCCAAGCTCCCCTTCTAAGGGAAGGGACCTCTACCCCTATTCTCATCCGGATCATCAATGACATTAACTTCTCCACCAAAAAACTAGGGAGAGGTACCTTGGTCAAAATAGTGGATCCCCTACCATAATGATCCCCTTTTGTGGGCATCACAACTCCCATATTTGAAAAATGAAAAAAGTAAGTCATTTCCAATTACCACTTTGGTCATGATGGATTGATCATCACCAGTAAGAAAGTCAATTGAGATGTGATTTTTCCAGAAAATCCATATGTGGGTGTTAGTTGGATTTTCATGCATGAAGCCATGCATCCTGATTTTATGGGAAAACACCCCAATTTTGGAATGGTCATTCTTGTTCTCGAAGATCATGACAATAGAGGCCCTAGATTTCTTCAAATCCATAACAATGTATTCGGTTTTAACTCGGGCCCCTAGGCGACAGGATTTTTAGATGAGGATGCACGTCATTGAAACAGGTCGCATCTGGCTTTGTCCCCAGGAGAATGTTGCACACGTGGAGGAGTAGACGGGAAAGCAGAAAAGCCTCTGCATTTAAATCATTTGCACATAGCAGAAAGAGATGGTAAGGGAAAGTTCCCCAACAGAGAAGAAAAAACCAACTAGATGGGGACAGGTTCCCCATCTCTGAAAAGCTTGCCTTGAGGAGAAATATCCGGAACAACTGGATGGGGGTACCCATGAACCTATTCCCCTCACAAGTAGGAGAACCCAAGGTCAGCAGCTTGGAACCTTTAGAGGATTGGGGTAGGAGAGAAAGTAATTTCCCCTTAGTAGGAAAGGTGAGGGAGCCACTGGCTGCTCGAGAGGAGACACTTCTAAAAAACAAACCAGCCATGAGGTTCTCGCAAAGCCATATGGATCTGAAAAGCGATTCCAGAGGAGGTTGTAATGACACCAAGCCCAGAGGAACCTGCTTCATAAATGGTCCCAGAGGAATTCAATTCGAGGCATACTCATCAAGGTGAGGGCCCACCGATGATGATCCTTGACAAACAACCCACGAAGTAGCCAAGCCAATGTCATAAATAAAACATTGAGTGGACTCCTGGAAGACCTCTGACTGGGGGCTGAGAGGAGAGACAAGAGGCTCAGACCCCCTAGAAACTCTCAACGGAAGTTGAGGCTTAGTATCTAGGAAAGAGAGCGTCGATTCCTACACTAGCCTTCAGAATGGTCTTGAAGGCGACAGACTGGGAAGTGCCTCGGGAACACAGGATAAAGGATGTCTTTCTTTCAGACCAACAAGTCGTGCACCCGCAAGAAAAGGTATTCCGGAGGAGGAAGAGAGAGGTCCATATTGTAGAGACCCATATTTGACGTACATGGACATTACATTAATTTCGCGGAATACTTAATACATAACAAAAAAAACACCCAAGGACTGTAATTATTTAGTGTCTTCGGAAAGATGGAACAAAATCTTCTAATCGTGGTGAAAGATCTTCAATATCTCCCATAAAGATCTTCCCCTTTTTGTTTTCTTACCTAAAACCTATCCTTATATCCTGAGGAAAATAAAACATAAAAAGGGTGAGCTCAAATGCTCAGTATGGGTAAACATATAGAACATAAAACAATCCATAAACATTTGAATGGCAAAACATGAACATAAAATCTAAACATTAAAATCTTGAGAAATGACATAAATCATGGAAGTACGTATGACATATATCATAAAGGAACATCAATCAAGATAAACTATCATGAAAATAAAACATGTAATCGTGGAAAATCATTAAGCACATGATATTATTTCCATAGTAGCCAAGGCATTGCTTCCAAGACCATTATAGTGGACAAAGTCCCTTACTGAATCGAGTTCACTCCTCATTCTAGTCCTGTATCACTGAACTGGATTAACTTACCATTCTAGCCATGTCTATATCATGAGATTTAAATATTTACTCAATGCATTTGAGGGAGATATATGTCCCACCCATCTCATAATGAAATCATTCTTACTTGTGCCACAAAATAAATATAAATCATTCATCATAACCCAAAGAATAAAATGGGTTTCATAAACATCACCCCATCATAACGTAATCCATATAAAACAAAAGGATATCATTTTAACATAAAAAGAATAAAACCATGTAAATAATATAGACATTATAATTGAAATATAATCATACTAAATGAGGTCATCATAGACGGAAAATAGTTTTGACAAAACACTTGAAATGAATTCATGAGGAAAATATCCTTTCTTTTTTAAAATCATTTTCTTATCACAAAATGCCATTCAATTTTAAAAGAAAGGGATTTGTTTTGAAAATAATCTTGAAATCATGTAGAGTAATCTTCATGAAAAATATGCGTTATGAAACTGTAAAATTCCATTCATGCCATATATGTTAAAAAAACACTTTTCGCGCACTTTTGCCTAAAAAGTCAAAAGTACCTTGTATGGTGAAAAAAAAGAAATATTACATACAAACAATTTCGTAAAATTAATAAGTGGTTAAAAAGGACATAAAAAATACATGAAACCATTTTTAGAAAACATGTACATGGATGATAAATATAACCCCAGTAAATACTTAAGAATAAACAATCTTTAATGAAAATGAGATTGGAAAAGTTATCACATACCATAGGTCCAATTTCTTCTGTATGTGTATGAAACTCCAATATAGCAGGGTTAAAAATATTATTAACTTGTAATAGAACCATAATAATATTTATGATATCATATATGATTCACTTAGGTCTTTATACTACCCATTATTTTGTCAATTCAATGTTAAAGAAACATTTTGGGTAATAATTATTTCATTTATCGTACATGTTTGGAGTTTTTGTTCTTGATATCAATACTTATATCATGATTTAGTTAATTCCAGAATGTAAAACATAATTTATATATAATATATATTCATAATATAATATATATAATAGATTGATAAATGGAATGAAATACACCGTTCATGGAGACGGTAGGCCGTGCGTACACATAAATGCTTTTTTGTTTCATTATTGAATTTAATGGAAGTAAATGATATATATATATATATATATATATAAATCCAGTAGCATTATTATTTCATATGTTTCATGATTACTTATTATATACATCCTTTATAATCATTTTGAATGCCTGACATGGAGAATGAATCTCATCATGTTCGGGTAGACGGTAGTTCGTACGTACGCACGAGCGATGATATCATTCCAATAATTATTGAATGGAATTAGAGTGGAAGATATAATATATCAGAATTATTATCATGTTATAATAACCATATATAGTTATTATTGACACCATTATACCCATCCATGTAAGGTGGTGGTGGAAACACAGATTACACCACGGTGTGGAGATAGTATTCCGTATGTACACACGCGCGGGGATTTCATTTTCCGTAGGATGAATAGATGTTGAAATTGGGTTGGGTCATATTTATAATAACATATCAGTATATGGGTGATACTGATGTTATTAATTTATTATGAAACAACAAAAGAAGAATATGTAGAAGAAGAAATGAATTAGAAAGAATTGGTAAAGGATATTACATCTTCTTTGACGCGCCTCTTGTAATCCTCCTCTTAGGGAAGTAAAGTTGATCTTTGAAGAATACCAGGACCTCTTTATGTTTCTATAGAAGTTGATAAGGGAAATGGTCAGGGTTTGGCCGATCTTTAGGGCTCAAAATTATGTAAAGAGGAGAGGGAGGAGGTGCCCTTTTATAATGGAGGAGAGGGGTACCATAGGAAAAACATAAAATATAATTTTATAATAAAGTAATATTCAGTTTATAATCACTCAAAAGTGACTTATTTAGAAGATAATGTGGGGATGGGTCTCAATCATCTCATCCAATAGGTTTTATACAAGTTTGGGTTACTATTTTAACCTTATCATTTAGATTTAACTCTAAGTTAAATAATTTATCCTTTACCATGTCTTCTTCTTTTCTTACACTATATGGTTAATAAAATTACATTAACAAGTCAAAAGAACCCCAAGTGGTTCATTATTAATATATATGACCTTATCTATGCCATTTTATGTAACATTAGATTTTTACGAATAGAATAACAATTAATAATATAATATTTGTTTTAATAAGTATTTTATATCAATTTTGACACTATTTTTTAATTGATTTTTTTTAAAATCATAACAACATTATTAGTTAGAAAAAAGTTAATTCAATCAATAATAACATGTAATACTAACCTAAAATATTAGTGTAATCTATAAAAAGTCTCAAATTACCTTTATTTGTGTATTTATAACATCAATTATGTTAATATTTCATTAATAAGGTAATTACTACATAATCATTGTGTCATAAATAAATTAACATATTTAATGTCTAAAAATTATAAATAAAATACCATTATGTAGTAAATATTCTTACCTTTCTAACTAATATTTATTGTCAAATTTATCCTATGTATACCCCTATATTAAAAATGATTTAGTTATTAAACTTTGATTTTAACTATTAGAACTCTTCTTTAAATAAAATAATAATAAATGTCCTAATCTAATCCAAGTGGACCTAAAGGGTAATTTTTTATTCATATGGTTTTTTCTAGTAAAATTACACTTATCCAATAGAATTAGTACATGTGTTAGGGTAATAATAATATCATTTTTACCCTTAATTACACTATTTACTTTTAACCGTGGTAAATAAAAGTAAAAATTAACTATTCACCAATAATTATTTTTATCTTATTGAACCACATTTTAATCCTTGATATTAACCATGTCTTTCGGATTTTTGAAATTAAACTTACAAAAGTGGTAAAATTAAGTTTTATGTAAATTTGAAAATGCTCCTAGGAGGTGGGTAAAAGACGGAAAAAATTCAATAAAATTTTTATATATCTATAGTTATTATAAAATGAGTCCAATGAATTACATTTAACTTATATAGGTATTATGTATATATTTTGACCTAAAAAAAATTTAAATAAAATAAATAATTATTTCAATAAAAATTCGTTTTTAAACTATAACTCAGTGTTTTTCACTATTCATCAAACATTGAATATTTTTAGAAAAATACCAAAAATTCACCCTAAGCTAATTTCTATATTCAGAATCCAAAAATGAAGAACATTTTGAAAGTTAAAATTGATAAAATTTCAAAATGTAGGTATTACAATTCATAACGGCTAGTTCATAATAATATTATAATAATATCTCGTTTAGTGAAACTCAGTATTGCGTACAACACACACTATCGAGGAAGGTTGCAATGGCGTGCAACACAAGCCTAGAATAGTTTTTTCATATACTTCAAGCAAATATGGTGTTGCGTATAGTACAAGATAATCTTTCTGTAGTGTATAATAGACGACATAAAAGAAAAAAAGAATATATCTCATAAGATCTTGGGTGTTACATTCTACCCCCCTTAAAATGAATATCGCCCTCGAAATTCGTCAGGGTTAATAATGGTTTACTACCTGAAATTAGTTTTCATATAAATCCACATCATAAAAAGGTATACTAAAACTTAATTTTAAAAAGTGAAGTAAGAAACATAATGGTTACCCAAATTAACTCATTACTGGGTTCCACGTAAGAGAACATAGGTGAATATATGGATATGGAAGAGAAATATAACCATCAACTTATGATGAAGAGAGGTAGAAGTCATGGATATGAAAAATCCAACAATCAAAAAGACATAAAAATGTGATTATCTAAGGTACCATCTTATTCATCAGATATAAGGGCACTAGGACAACATTTTTGGTTTTCAAGATCATTTCCCAAATTTTGAAGATGTTTTTCGAATTAAAAGAAATACTTACTTGATTTTGGTACAATCTCACCATTGGTCATTACATTAACAATTTCCACTTCATATCTTAAAGAAATGAAGTTGAATCTGTCATTCTTGATGTGTTAGAAGATCATGCGATTGAATGATAGGTCATTCCATCTGTCTCAAACAAAAGGCAAGAAAATGTTATTAAATATACATAAGTTTATCTATAGTGAGAATAATAATATATGGTTCCTAAAATGGACTTATACTTCATATATCAAGCCAATTAATAAATTAAAACTAATTTCTACTAACTATGGACGTCATGTAGGCCAGTGGTAGGCGATAAAGGCCTGTCACACCTCGGTTATGGGTTCGATTCCTGCATCCCTGTGCGACGAGACGGGTTTCCCACATCCTATGGGTTGTACATTTTCTAAAACTATACTATTATAACATAACAAAAAGTTCTACCCTAAAAAAATACTATTTGTTGTCTAACATAATCTATTCCAATATTTAGGCTTATCCAAAATACTTCTGTCCAATATCATAGTATAAATAAAAGTATTACTAGAAAGGTCATTTACCAAGCATTGAATACAATCATTTATTTCCCGTATATCATAAGATATATATTTCTTTTTTGTCATATTCCAAACACGTGAATTCATTAATCATGTATTCTATTGTAACACGAGTTACCATAAAACCTTAGTGAAAACATGAATGCTATCAAATGTTAACTCTTTCCACATACCAAAACCCCGAAAATTCTATATACATAGAACATGATATCACTTTGTCTTTATATCAATCATGAGCTCAATAATACTTCCAATCATTTCATTTTCTCCTTATCCCATCATTATGTGCATATTAGGTGCTTTCCAAAAATATCTGAATAACCTTTCATGGTTACCGGTACCATTCAACATATACCTTCAAAGACTTTAGGAAAAAAATAGTGTAACAATCCTTATATGTGTCTTTATTCCATAGTATCATTACCTATACAACATAACTCTCGATAAACATAAATCATTCCACAAACTTCTTAAACCATTGACCGAGTTTCAACAATTCTTTCATCTCACATATCATTTGTAGTCTCTTCATCATCATCAATATAAATAATACCCATACAACCATGATGATTCACTTCACGAGACTTTCTCTTAGGTCATTGGTTTGCATAATTCCTGTACATTCCACATTTAAAACATTTAACTGTTGTTGATGTCTTAGCAATACAAGTATCTTTTTCCATGGTGTTAACTGAACCTTTTCCTCTACAATTACTAGATTTGTGTCCTTATTTTCCACACCCAAATCATCTTCCATTTCCTTTGAAATATTTTCCCTGATGCCTCTTTCCACATGATTTACATGGGGGGAATTGAATGTTCTTTCTTTATGATAATAATAAAACTCCATCTTTCTCTTATTAGCTGAGTCGGGATACTTACCAAAGTTGAGATTATTGATCATATTATGAGATTGATGATTAGGCATAGTAATTATGTTTGGACTTCCAAATCTCGTTTCATTTGGATTCTCATGATGAATATCATTCCACTATCCATCATATCCTCAATTATCGTGAATCTTCATGTTTCCAACCATTTTCTAAAACCCAAAATGAATATTGTGAGAGCCAAAAATCATAATCAAGGGGGAGTACCTTCAATATCTAACATCTTAGGTTTAATTATAATATTGTTACCGTAATTCTAGGACTATGACCTATACTTATACTTAACCTTAGGGACAACCATAGACATTCCTTAGAAATATCTCTAGGGATCTCACTAAAGTTTTCACATCCTAGTTTCCAAAGGTTAACTAAACCTTTTCTCTGATACCAACTGTAGAGACTTGTACTTGACATACATGGACATTACATTTCTTTTGTGGAATACATAATACATAACAAAAACAAACACCCATGGACTGTAATAGTTTAGTGTCTTTGGAAACTCGGAAAAAATTCTTCTAATTGTGGTGAATAATATTCAATATCTCCAATAAAGATATTTCCCTTTTTGTTTTCTTACCCAAAACCTTTCTTTATATCTTAGGGAAAAGAAATCATAAAAAAGGTGATCTAAAATTCTCATTAAGGTTAAACATATGGAACATAAAACTATCCATAAACATTTGAATGAAAAAATGTAAACATAAAATCTAAACATCAAAATATTGAGCAATGACATAAATCATGAAAGTACGTAGGGAATATATCAAAAAGTAATGTCAATCTTGATAAAATAGAATGGAAATAAAACATGTAATTTTGGAAAACCATTATTCACATGATATGATTTCCATAGTATCCAGGGCAATGCTTCCAAGACCATCTTAGTGGACAATGTCCCTTACTGAATCGAGTTCACTCCTCGTTCCAGTCCAGTATCATTGAACCAGATTAACGTAAAGTTCTATCCATGTATATCTCATGAGGTATAAATCTTTACCTAATGCATTGGAGGGATATACATGTCCCAACCATCTCATAATGAAACCATTCTTACTTGTGCCACAAAATAAACATAAATCATTCATCATAACCCAATGAATAAAATGGGTTTCATTAACATCACCCCATCAAAACATTATACATATAAAAAAATGGATATATTTTCATCATAAAAATAATCAAACCATGTATATAATTTATACATTATACTTGAAACATACTCATACTAAATAATTTCAACTTAAATGGAAAATCGTTTTGACAAAACACTTGAAATGAATTCTTGAGGAAAATATCCTTTCTTCTTTAAAATCATTTTCTTATCACAAAATGACATTCAATTTTAAATGAAAAATATTTTTCAGAAAATAATAATGAAATATTGTAGAGGCTTCATGAAAATTAGGTGTTATGAAACCGTAAAAATCCATTCACAGCATATAAGTTAAAAAAACATTCTTCTCATACTTTTTCCGGAAAAGTCAAAAGTACCTCGTATAGTAAACAAAAGAAATATTCCTTACATAAAATTTAGTAAAAGTCAAAAATGGGTAAAAAGGTCTTTTAAAATACATGAAACCATTTTTATAAAATATAGACATAGATGATAAATATAACGCCAGTAAATACTTACGAATAAACAATCTCGGATAAAAATGAGATTGGAAAAGTTATCCCTTACCGTAGGTCCAATTTCTTCTGTATGTGTCTAAAACTCCTGTATAGTGGGTTTAAACATATTATTAATTTTTAATAGAACCATAATAATATTTATTATAGAATATATGATTCACTTAGGTCTTTATATTACTTGTTCATCTGTTAATTCCATGTTAAAGCAACGTTTTCGGTAATAATTCTTCCATTTATCATACGTGTTTGGACTCTTTTTTCGTGATATCATTACTTATATAATGATTTACTTACTTCTATAATGTAAAAAATAATTTATATATAAGATATATTCAGAATATAAAATATATAGTAGATCGATAAATGGAATGAAACACGCCGTTCCTGGAGATGGTAGGCCGTACGTACGCATGAATACTGTTTTTGTTTCCTTATTGAATTGAATGGAAGTAAATGACATATATATACACATAAACCCCATCACATTATCATGTCATATGTTACATTATTACTTATTATATACATACTTTATAAACATTCTTGAATTCCTAACACGGATAATGAATCTCATCGCATTCGTGGAGACGGTAGTCCGTACGTACGCACGAGAGACGATATCACTCCCATAATTATTTAATGGAATTATAGTGGATGATATAATATCTCAGAATTATTATCATGTTATAATAACCATATATAGTAATTCTTTACACCATTATACACATCCAAGTAAGGTAGTGGTGGAAAAACATATTACACCATGGCGTGGAGACGGTATTCCGTACGTACGCACGCGCGGTGATTTCGTTTTCTGTAGCATGTATAGATGGTGAAATCGGGTTTTTTCATATTTATAATAACATATAATTATATGACTTATACTTATGTTATTACTTTATTAATAAACAACAAAAGAAGAAGAATTATAAGAAGAAATTAATTTGAAAGAATTGCTAGAGGATATTACCTCTTCTTTGATGCGCCTCTTATAATCCTCCACTTAGGGAACTAAAGATTGTCTTTAAAGAAGACAAGGACCTATATTATGTTTCTAGGGATGTTCAGAAGGGAAATGGGAAGGGTTTGGGCGAGCTTTAAGGCTCAAAATTGTGTAAAGAGGAGAGGGAGGAGGTTCCCTTTTATAAGGGAGGAGAGGGGCACCTTAGGAAGAACTTAAAATATTATTTTATAATAAAGTCATATTTGGTTTATAATCGCTCCAAAGTGACTTATATCAAATATAAAGTGGTAATGGGTCGAAATCCTCTCAACCAATAGTTTTTAGACACGTTTGGGTTACTATTTTAACCATATCATTTAGATTTAACTCTAAGTTAAATAATTTAACTTTTACTATGTCTTCTTGTTTTCTTACACTATATGGTTAATAAACATACTATAACAAGACAAAAGAACCCCAAGTGGTTAATTATTAATATATATAACCTTATCTAAGTCTTTTTTCCGATCCTTAGATTTTTAGGAATAGAATAACAATTAATAATATAATATTTTTTTTAAAAACCATTTTATGTCAATTTTGACACTATTTGGTAATTCATTTTTGTGAAACTCATAACAGCATTATTAATTCGAAAAAAAGTTAATTGAATCAATTAGAAAATTTCATATTAACCTAAAAATTGTTGTAATTTATAAAAAGTCTCAAATTACATTTTTTTGGGTATTTATAACATCAATTATGTTAATATTTCATTAATAAGGTAATTACTGCATCATCATTGTGTCATAACGAAATTAAAATATTTAATGTCTAAAAATTATAAATAAAATACCATTATGTTTGAAATTGTTTTAGATTTATAATGAATATTTATAGTCTAATTTATCTTATGTATAACCCTATATTAAAAATGTTTTAGTTATTAAACATTGATTTTAACTACTTTAACTATTCTTTGAATAAAATAATAATAAATATCCTAATTTAATCGCAGTGGACCTAAAGGATAATATTTTATTACTAAGGTTGTTTTTGGTCAAATTAAACTTATCCAATAGAATTATTACATGTGTTAGGGTAATAATAATATCATTTTTACCCTTAATTACCCTATTTACTTTTAACAGTGGTAAATAAAAGTAAAAAGTAACTATTCATCAAAACTTATTTTTATCTTATTGAACAATGATTTACTCTTTGATTTTAACCGTGTCTCTCAGATTTTAGAAATTCAACTCACAGAAGCTGTAAAATTATGTTTTATATAAATTTGAAAATGCTCATAGGAGGTGGGTAAAAGACGGTAAAAAGTTCAATAAAAATTTTATATATCTAAAATTATTATAAAAGGACTCTAATGAATTACACTGAACTTATATAGGTATTATGTATCTATTTTGTCCTAAAAAATTTTAAATAAGATAAAAATTTATTTAAATAAAAATTTGGTTTTAAACTATAACTTAGTGTTCTTCACTATTCATTAAAAATTGAAAGTTTTCAGAAAAATACAAAAAATTCACCCTAAGATAATTTTGATATTCCAAATCCAAAAATGAAGTCCATTTTGAAAGATAAAATTTATAAAATTTTAAAATGTGGGTATTACTATTCATATGGCTTGTTCATAATAATATTATAATAATATCTCGTTTAGTGAAACTCGGTATTGCGTACAACACACGCTATTGAGGAAGGATGTTCTGGCGTGCAACACAAGCCTAGAATAGTATTTGTGTATACTGTAAGCTAATATTGTGTTGTGTATAGTGCAAGCTAATCTTGGTGTAGTGTATAATAGAATACATCCAGGAAATTAAAAAGAATATATCTCATAAAATCATGGGGTGTTACACATATCTACGTAGATGCGCATGACCGAGGACTCCTTTCACCTTGATGTATGATCATCGATGCATAGGAAACCCCCAAGGGAATCACCAATGACTTTGAGGAATGTCCCATTATGAAACGGGAGTGGGAGACCCGGTAAACTGAGCCACAATGCCACAAAGGGACCCTATTTACCTGTGTGAATCTCCATCGACCATCACACTAGGTTGAAGCTCCAGTGCCCTCCCATATGTGGAGCTTTTCACCAAGCCTTTACAAAACCCGATTCAGAGGAAAAAGCCACACAAAAGGAGTTGTGGTGGATTCGCGAGATCCGGGAAGGAGAGGAAAGGTCCCAAGAATCCATGAGGCCCCGGAACACCACCAGAGAAGGTAACGCACCGCCAAACCTAGCCACAAGAGTCCACTTCAGGAAACCCCCGCTTCCTCAAAGGCCGTAGCAGTGACATAAAGGGAGCGAGGAAATCGGGGAAGGACCACAGAGGGCATCCTTGAAGGGGCAAGGTGGGCCCCCAGCATGTGGGACAGGGAAGTGGGAAGGAGAGACCCACGGGGAGGCCTCTTAGCGGGACAGACCAGGGTCAATGACAACTATAGATGGGAAATTAAGTAGAGGCGAAGCAACGGACGGAGCGTAAACAGAAAAAAAATTTGAAACGTGGGAGTTGCGTGAGGCGCTTTCTGAGAGGAGGAAGCCATATGATTTTCATGGGAATATACCAATCAATTCAAAGTCATCACTACAAGAAATAGAAATCCAATAGAAATGGGTGAACATAAGAGATCAAGAAAAAAACCAGAATGTACTAATAAATGAGACTCCATTCCCGTTTTCATTCAACACACAATGAATACCAAAATCCCCAAACACCCAACCACCCTAACATTGGACAGACTGAGGGGCCCAATCCCTTAGTAATAAATCAAAAATATATCAACCTACTATGGGACATTGTACATTCCATAAAATACCAGTGTATAAATTGTTTATAAAATTTTTTCTCAATATGCTAGATTATCATGTATAATTGATATAAGAAGTGGCTGATCCAATAGATTCCATCTGAACATCCATTCACACCATATATATAATGATAATTCACAACATATATCACCCTAGTCACTCCAAGGATTGATATCATTCCATTCAAAAAAACATAATGTGTACACGATGAGGGTCCCTCATAATTGATAGCAAGGATTACTCATTAATGATATACCATCCATTAAATAAATACAATCCTGGAATGAGAAACATCCATAAGATATTTTTATAATATTCAATTTCACCATTTTTTCACAATGTTTCCAAATGATCCATTAATCGTTTCTAAAAACATACATTTTCCAAAAAGAAAAAACTTCAGATTTAATAAATAGGTTTATCAAAACCATTTATACCATAAAAAATATTCATTAATTATTTATGATATTTAGGTTAAACATCTAAATCAAAACCATTTTAGAAGGATTCCAAACATGCCATTTTCGAGAACTCGAGCCAAAACATATCACAAAAACCAAAACCCATTTGTTTTTAAAACCATTGACACATTATAGATCCATATAAAGATCCAAAATAACATTTTCATATTCAAAATATTTTTAACCACCTTGAAAATATTGATAATGTACAACCAATGCACTATCATTTTTACAAAAGTGCAAACATGCCTTCACTTGTAAACACAAGACAAACCCCCATTAAAACCAAAAACCCGTATTTTTTAAAACATAAAAAATCATAGAACCCATATAGGGAACCCAAATAATTTTTTTTCACATTCTGGAAATATTTTTCATAAGTTAAAAGAAGCATTTTTTATGATCTGGTGCATAAAAAAGAAAACCCCACACTTTCCCAAAAATGAGTAAAGCAACAGTTAATAAAACATATTATATTTGACACTAAAAATTCTATAAAAGTAATCTTACATCTGAAAAATTTGTTAAAAATGTTCAAAAATGTTCTAAGCATTGAAAACTAGTTTTTAATTATAATAGAACATTTAAACAAACACTTATTGTGTAATTTTATAACAAAACAACACTACTTTTCAAAAAATAATGAATACGAACAATACTACACACAAAATAAATTTATTGAATTATTATAAAATAGTACTCATAATATGTAGATGGTGTAAACAACAAGAAAAATATGAATGGTTAATAAAAAGGACATGTGCAATGGAAATCTTACCTCAAAACCATGGGTGAAAGGATACACACAATTGATATCACCCGTTGTGGTTCCCAACAATCTAAATCTATAAAGGTCAGCCTTAAATGAAACAAAACCCCATAATAAATATTGTAAAAACATAAAACTATGTTATTCATGACCAGGGGAGGGTACTAAACCAAAATAAAGTTGATGGAGAAGGAAGTGGGAGGATAAAGGAGAAGAAATATCACCTTGGAAACTAGAGAACTCTTCACCGTCCATTAGATGTACACCATTTGAGGAAAGGGAATGGCTTGGAAGTTATTTAAGAGGTTACACAGGTCTATAAGAACTAGGGAAATATGATTTGTGGGATAATTGTAAAAAATAATGAATCATGGAATAAAAAAATTACATTACAAAATATGGATTATTTGAGAATCCTTGACAGATATCACCATAATACAAGACTAATATAAGATCCAAATAGGAAAAATGGAATATTGGGGTAAGCATAGGGTTACTGGTCTTGGATGAGAGTGGTAATAACAAAAAATAGTAAAAAGGAATAATATTTAAAAGAAACAAATTATTTTTTAAAAAACAGGAAATGGGTTCATGGGCTATCTCAATTCTTGAAGTAACCATCATTTTATCCAAAATCACCAGAACATGCTTTGGGGAACCCATGGTAGGATAACTATAAATTGATGGTATTTAAATACTCAACATCCAACTCAACCAAATTCTATGAAAAATATCTTGATTTACAACGATCCAGATCAAAACCAAGACATGAATAACTAGGCGAGACAAAAAATAGGCTACTAACAATCGAAACCTGAGGGTTATATTAAAAATATATTCCATTATTAAATTCAAATGGATTATTTGGGTGTAGAAAATAACAGGAAATTTCATAAAATAACTGTTATTCAAAAAATTTAGGTCATTACATTGTAACACCACGAGATTTTATGAAAAATATTCATTTTAATTTCATTGATGTCTTGTGTTTTATGCTACACCAAAAGGAGATTTCAGTACAGGCATCCCTAACCTGGCTTGCATTACACGCAATCGCAACCTTCCACGATAGCGTGTGTTGTACCGAATACGAAGTTTCACTAAACAACGATATGTTATATAAACTAGCTATTATTAATAGTAATGCCCACTTTTTGAAATTTTATAAATTTTATCTTTCTAAATAGACTATATTTTTGGATTCGGACTATTGAAATTATCCTAGGGTCAATTTTTGGTATTTTTCTGAAAATTTTCAATTTTTGATGAATAGTGAAAACACTGGGTTACTATTTAAAAAACGACTTTTTATTTAAATAATTATTTAAATTAATTTTAGGTCAAAAATGATACATAATACCTATATAAGTTCAGTGTTATTCATTGTAGTCATTTTATAATAAATTTAGATATATAAAAATTTTATTGAACGTTTCACCGTCTTTTACCCACCTACTAGTAGAATTTGAAAATTTACATAAAACATAATTTTACCACTTTTATGAGTGAAATTTAGAAACTCTGAGAGACAGGATTAATATCAAATATTAAAATGTGGTTCAATAAGATAAAAATAATTTTTGGTGAGTAGTAACTTTATTACTTTCCTTTACAACAGTTAAAAGTAAATAGGGCAATTAAGTGTATAAATGATATTACTATTACCCTAAAAATGTCTTAATTCTATTGGATAAGTGTAATTCTACCAAAAACAACCATAAGAATAAAATATTACCCTTTATGTCAACTTGAATTATATTAGGACATTTATTATTATTTTATTTAAAGAAGAGTTAAAATAGTTAAAATCAATGTTTAATAACTAAATCATTTTTAATATAAGGTTATACGTAAGAGAAATTAGAATATAAATATTCATTATAAAGATAAAAGGATTTACTACATAATTATATTTTATTTATAATGTTTAGACATTAAATAATTTAATTTATTTGTGTCACAATGATGATGCAGTAATTACCTTATTAATGAAATAATAACATAATTGATGATATAAATACCCAAATAAATGTAATTTTAGACTTTTTATGAATTAAAATAATTTTCTAGGTTAATATGACTTGTTATTATTTATTTAATTAACTTTCTTTGTACTAATAATTCTGTTATTATTTTCACAAAAATCATGTACCAAATAGTGTCATAATTGACATAAAATTGTTTTTAAAATAAATATTATATTATTAATTGTTATTCTATTCCGAAAAATATAAGGATCGGCCATATGATATAGATAAGGTTATATATATTTATAATGGACCACTTTTTGTTCTTTTGGTTTGTTATTGTAATTTTATTAACCATATAGTTTAAAAAAACCAAAAGACACGGTAAAAGTTAAATTATTTAACTTAGAGTTAAATCTAAATGATAGGGTTAAAATAGTAACCTAAACTTGTCTAAAACCAATTGGTTGAGAGGATGTAGTCCCATCCCAACCATATCTTCGAAATAAATCAATTTGGAGCTATTATAAATCGAATATGACTTTATTATAAAATAATATTTTAATTTTTTTCCAAAGGTGCCCCTCTCCTCCCTTATGAAAAGGGCACCCATTCCCTCTTCTCTTCACACCCTTTTGAGCCTTGAAGCTCGTAAAAACCCTAAAAATTCCTCTTCTAAACCTCCCAAGTAATATCATAGTGGTTTTGTTCTTCTCAAAAGACCAACTCTAGTGCCCTAAGAATAATTTTAAAGGAGGTTCGTCGAGGAAGAGGTAATCTCTTATATCGACTCTTTCATGTTTTATTCTTCTTATACTTCCTATTTTTTAGTTGTTTCATAATAATGTAACAACATAAGTATTATTAATATACTGATATTTTATTATAAATATGAAACAACTCTATTTTACCTTCTATCCATCCTACGGAAAATGAAATCACCGCGCGTGCGTATATACAGAATACCATCTCCACGCCGTGGTGTAATCAGTTTTTCCCCCACCACCTTACTTGGAGGGGTATAATGGTGTAAAGAATAAATATATATGATTACTATAACATCATACTGATTCTGAGATATTATATCATCAACTACAATACCATTCATATAATTATGGGAATGATATCTTCGCTCGTGCGTATGTACGGATTACCGTCTCCACGAACGCGATGAGATTCATTTTCCATGATTAACCATTCAAGTATGATTATAAAGTATATATAATAAATAATCATGAAATATATTACATAATAATGATTCTGTATTTATTTCCATATATGTTTCATTTACTTAATTCCATTTAATTCAATAAACAAACGAAAACAGTATTCATGCGTACGTACGGCCTACCGTCTCCATGAACGGTGTAATTCTTTTCATTTATCGATATATCTTATATATTTATATCCTGAATATATATTATATATAAATCATGTTTTAAATTATGTAATTATGTAAATCAATATATAAGTAATCATAATATCAAGAAGAACAAGTCCAAACACGTACGATAAATAAAACTATTTTACCCAAAACACTGCATTAACATGGAATTTACAAAAGAATGGGTAATATAAAGTCATAAGTGAACCATATATAATATCATAACAATTAATATGATTCTTTAACAAGTCAATGACATTATTTAAATCATTATACAAGAGTTTCGGATACGTATGATGCATATCAGATCTAAGGTAAGGTATAATTTTGCAATCTCATTTTTATCCGAGATTTCTTATACGTAAGTATTTACTGGGGTTATATTTTTCATCCATGCTCAGAAAATGTTTTTCATGAAGTGGTTAATATTCTTCCATATATTTTTAATGTCATGTTTACCCCGCTTTGAATTTTACTTTGTGTTATGGAAGGAATCTTTCATTTGTTTACCTTACGAGGAACTTTTTGACTTTTCCGACAAAAGTACGAGGAGAATGTTTTTTTAACTTATACTGCATGAATGGATTTTTATGGTTTCATATCACCTTATTTTCATTAAGCTTAATCTACAATATTTCAGGAATATTTTCAACAAAATTATTTTCTTTTAAAATTTCATGGCATTTAGTGAAAAGAAAATGATTTTGAAGAATAAATGATATTTTCCTCAAGAATTCATTTCATGTGTTTTATAAAAACCATTTTCCATCTAAGATGACATTATTTCATATGTGTATATTTAAAGTATAATGCCTCTATTATTTATGTGGTCTGATTATTCTTATGAATAAATTATATCCATTTGTTTTATATGGATTATGTTATGATGAGATGATGTTTATGAATCTCATTTTCTTCTTTGGGTTATAATGAATGATTTATGTATATGTTGTGGCACAAGTAAGAATGATTTCATTATGAGATGGGTGGGACTTATATCTCCATATAATGCATTGGGTAACGATTTATATTTCATGAGATATATATGGCTGGAACAGAAAGTTAATCTGGTTCAGTAATACAGGACTGGAACGAGGAGTGTACTCGGTTCAGTAATGGACTTTGTCCACTAAGATGGTCTTGGAAGCAATGCATTGGATACTATAGAAATCATATAATGTTCGTAATGTTTTTCCACAATTACAAGTTTTATTTTCAAGCTATTTTATCATGATTGATGTTCCATTATGATCTATGCCTTACGTACTGCCATGTTTTATGTCATTCCTCAAGATTTTGATGTTTAAACATTATGATCATGTTTTTATGATAAAATATATATGGTTTGTTTTATTTCCTCCATGATTACCCATACTGAGCATTTGAGCTCACCCTTTATATGTTTTCTTTTGACCAGGATATAAAGAATGGATGTAGTGTTGGATTTGGTGGTCTAGAACCAACTACTTTGTACTTATTCATTAAATAAAAGCCTTATAACATCTTGATTGTTCTTCTGCGTGACATGTCATGTGATATTGTCCAAAGGACAGCTGTTGCATTAAAGGGTCGTAGCAGATCCCTGTTATGATGAGAACCCGAAAGTGCCATAACACTGTTCTTGAATGTATGTTCTATGACCGGATGATATTATTTGAGGGACACAAATAATACAGGTCATTAGGGGTGAGGACTCATAAAACTTTAAGGCACCTTCTCATGGTGTGCGCCCTTGGTAATATCCAGGAGGATATTATGAGAACGATACCCGCCAGTGGGAAATCCACATTTCATAGTGTCATTGGATGTTCCTATCTGCGGACGTGTGTATTGATCCCTATACTTTTAATATTATTATTAATGGGTATTACAACTCGTGCACTTAGATGTATTGAAAAAAACTGTGACGACACACTGTTCGCAGTGAGGTAGGATACGTTGGGTGTGTCACGAGTAATACCGCATTAATAGATAATGCGAGAAAGGATTTGTCCCTTCCGTTCCATAACGGAAGTAGATATCTCAGGCCCTTTGATGGAATTGATATAGCCTAAATAAATCCATGGCCATGGTAAGGTATGGGAAAGTTCAATTCTGGGAAGTCAAAGAAAGAATAATCAAGCACAT
Organism: Viscum album; assembly: GCA_963277665.1. NCBI lineage: Eukaryota > Viridiplantae > Streptophyta > Magnoliopsida > Santalales > Viscaceae > Viscum > Viscum album. The sequence goes on along the minus strand of OY728158.1, from coordinate 1,188,742,875 downwards.
GGGTTGATGGAACTAGCATGCAACCCACATGATTGGAGATATCAAGACAAAGGGATTATATTACACGATAAGCGTTCGTAGGAGGTAACACTTCATTGCGGCGTTAACTTCTTTCTCTATGGGTGCCTTGGCGTGTTGCTAGACGCTAACCTTGGACATTAGGCCGGCTCAGCCTAATGCCACTGAGAAAGAGGCCTAGAGGGTCACACACTAAGTGTGTCCATGTATCTCAGTTAAATATTAATTTAACAAGTTAAATAAATATTATTCCTGACTGTGGTTTAATAATTATTTAAGGATGTCTGATCACATTTATTTTGACACTAGTTATTCGAGAGAATATACTGTGGATAAAATAATATATTTATTAGCGAGTAATTCAGTTACATTTATTTAAGAAATAAATAGTCATTACTCAAGGTCTAATAAATGTGGTGGAGAAAAATGGAAAATAAAAGTACACACCGTGTATATTAAATATACACGTTGTGTAGTTTTATGGAAAACAAGTACACGCTGTGTATTAATTATTCCACGCCATGTAGTTTTTACAATTGGGATTTTGAGGATTTAATATTGTTTTATTAAATGATATTTAATATAATCAGCATGGGCGCATGTCAAGGAATTAATAATTTGACATGGGGGTTTTCAATAAGAGTTAATGAAATAAAAAAACGCGTAACACGTTTATTTATTGTCATAACTCTGTTAACCTCAAACCTGATTATAAATATCCTCGCAACCCCAACATTTTTTGTGAGCCATTGTTGTGCACAACGGATTTGGAAATACTCTCAAGCCAAGAGAGAATTCCCTTTCCACCAAGAACGCCCTCATGTTACGAGAGCAAGATCCTCCACTGGATCAAGGCGGTCGAAGGCGGACATCGCAAGCGAAGGTTCTTCCGTGCTAGCACCCGGAGATCTCTTCGGCGACGTCCGGAGATACGTGACACACGTGTGGATCAACGCTAGAGGAATCCTAGACTTGGATTCTACGATGCAATGACGGATCACTGAATCGTGACCGGACACATCAACGAAGAAAGAATTCCAACGAGGTAATTCTTATGCATTAAAACTAAATTAATTATAACCAACATATGATGATCCTCCTCAAGGGTTTCGGGACTCTTATTTTCGTTTCGTTCTTCGATCTATTCCGAAGATTCGGCGTTTTATATCGTGACGGATCTCGGATTGAACATTGTTTAACGAAAAATTAAGTTGGGGAAACCCACCAATGCGCTTCCACTGCGCCCGAAACCAACAAGTGGTATCAGAGGGGGTCATATCGTTGGTTATAATTATTTAGTTTTTTGTTGGTGATTTACGCATTTAATAATTTAGTTATTTCAATTCATGTTTAATCGTTCTGGAAATCTGAATATCGAGATCTGTTCCTCCTCTCTCGTTTCTCGTTCACCTCACAAAAACAGATTTTTCTTTTCATTTTGATTATAATAAAATAGAGGAACTAATCCGGAGGAGCCAAATGTTTCTGGCCGTATAACACCAGAATACACTGCGGGTATTCGGAAGTACACACCGTGTAGTCTAGGTTGAATGCATTGACTGATCCGCCAATTCAGGGTGTGTATTGGATTCTTTCTAAGAATTTAAGACACCGTGTGTTGACCAGAAACAGGTGGCACACGGTTTCCGGAATACATGTTGTGTGGTCCAATGAACACGGCGTGTAGTCCCTTTGGGTTAGGGTTGGGTCGTGTACTCTGTACATTGCCTGCCCGGCTGGAAACCGTGTAACGCGGAAACTACACGGCGTGTGTCCCACTGTACACGCCGTGTACTCCGAAAATTTCCGAAGTACATTAACACACCCTATCCCCGGGCGTGTACTTTGGATGGATGATGAATAAAAAGTACACTCCGTTTACTCACCCAAATTACGGAGATTTATTAAAATTTATTATTATATTATACAAACCCTTGAGACGTGTACCATGGTGCAGGCGTAAAGCTGAGGCACAACACGTGATAGGTGTCTTATATATATGTGTTTAATTTAACATCTGCGTAATAAATGGGAATTCACCGGGTTGCCTCCAAGGTACAAGTTGTGTACAGGGATAATTTTAAATGAATTTATTTGTTTAAAATTATGATGGATGAGAATCTCAAGGAAATTCAGAAAAGGGATTTAAGATAAAAGGATTGATTAATTAAAGATAATTAATTGATTCGAGCGTGATTTATCTTAAACAAGAACGATTAAAGAATTGAATGCTAGTTTTATTTATGCGTAAATATCGTTGCATGTATGGATGATCATGAGCTAGACCAAGACCTTTGTATGTGAATGGTTTCTCTTAATTTATTTATTTAAATTAAATTTGTTGGCCTGCGAGCCATCTCCTCATTAATATGTAGGGCCTGCGCGCCCAAGGATTCTTTTATGTAAAAACCCCTCTTTTCCCCTCACCTGCGTGTGAGATAAATGCATATGTAATTGATGGAGCTCCCAAGCCAGTGGAGGCGGCTCAAGTCAGGAGCCCAGATGAAACCAATCCGAGTAGATACAAAGGTGGACAGGTGGAATGCTGTAAACACGAACCTGAAAGGTTCACGGTGTTTCTCCCCTTGGTCTTGGGTTAGTTTATTAACCGCTAGATAAACTAACCAATAGAAAAGATCATGATCATACCATTTATTTTATTTCTGTCAGTTTCATGGTTTATTTATTGTGGGTGTGTTGTCACGATCACACAATTAATGAATTAAACGAGCATGCAAGATGGAACTAAAATAAAATTGGCTTATACGTAAATATTATCTTAGACATGGTTAATCACTTAAGTATATCCCACTTAATATTAACAAGCATGTAATCAAAGATAATAAAATGGCAATTTACATATAAGGATAAAATCCCTCAAAATAAATATTAAGTCGGCATAGCCTTCCATAATCTTGGTTAGAATCGAACCATAGTTCAAAGTGCTTGACCCACCCTAGTTGGGGTGCTTTCAATTATCGGGGAATTCTAATTCAAGGTTTTGGGTTGACTTGACTTGGTTCGCATCAAGGGATGACTGCCACAGCAGGACCTGGTGTGACCAAGAGGCAAAGGTTGAGGAAATCCAAAAAGAGGATTTTAGGATTGGGGATTCCACTCAGCGGATCAAGGAACGGCGAGTTAATGCAGTTGGAATTTGGAATGCCTACCTAAAACCCTTCAAGTTTCATAACCAACCCTAGTTGGGGTAATGCGAAGGGAAATATGGATCCTTTCCACTATAATATTCACGCAATAAAATATTCCGAAGTCAATGGTGAGGGATATTGGATTTAGATAAAATAGTGGGAGAATAATAAGTATTAATTTATTTATTTGTCTCAATTTTTATAATAAAGTACTATACTTTGATCATCTTAAATTGTAGAAACGACAATAAAATGACTTCAAACATATCATTGCACACCATACTCAAAAAAGAAAACCTTCTCACCGGCACCAATTTCCAAGAGTGGCAGAGACATTTACGCGTCGTCCTTCTCCACGAAAGGAAATTATATGTGCTAGAAGAGCCTATTCCAGTTGTGCCTGGGAAAGAGGCTAGTGATGACAAATTATCTCTCTACATGAAACACATGGATGATGCCACAGATGTCCAGTGTTTCATGCTATCGTCCATCTCTAATGAGCTCTTGAAGCAACATGAAAACATGGATGTGTATAGCATGATGTCTCACCTTAAAGATCTCTACCAAGAGAAGGCGAGACAGGAGAGTTATGAGATCTCCAATGCTTTTTTTACCACGAAGCTTGGAGAGTTTGCGCCCGCTGGGCCTCATGTGGTCAAGCTTATTAGCTACATTGAACGCTTGGACATCTTAGGGATTAAATTCCCAGATGAGTTGCGTACAGATCTCATCCTATCATCATTTCCCAAGACCTTCTCTAGCTTCATTGTCAACTATAACATGAGCGACAATGAGAGGAGTCTATCGGAGCTTCTGACCTTGATTTTCCAGGTAGATAAGGACATGGGGCGTGACAAACCCACGGTCCTTATGGTGAACAAGAAAAGGAAGGACAATGCAAAGGGGCCAAAGACTTATAAACGGTCTGAAGCCCCCGAGCACCGTCCCTCCAAGAAGGGGAAGATCCAGAGGCAGGTCAAGGAACGAGAAGCAGTGTGTTTTGCATGTGGCAAGCAGGGCTACTGGAAGAGGAACTGCACCCAGAAGCGTGGGGACGCTAAAGGTGCGTTCATTATCGAGTGCTATATTTCTATTTCTACACATTGGGTATTAGATACAGCTTGTGGGGCTCACATATGTATTCAAATGCAGGAACCAAGTATATTTAGAAAGATCGCCAGAGGAGAGGTGGATCTTCGAGCTGCCAATGGCGCATGGCTGGCTACGTTGGCTATTGGCGACTATCACCTCTCATTGCCAACTGGCATGATTTTGGTTTTACAAAACTGTTATTTTGTTCCTAGTGTTACCAAGAACAAAATTTATATATCTTGTTTGGATATGGATGGATTTACTTTCAGGTTTGGAAATAAGGGTTGTCTCTTTTATAAGAACAATGTATGTCATGGTATGGCACATTTGAATAATGGTTTGTATGTATTAAATTATGAAAACAAAGTGTTGGAAATAAATAACGAAACAAACTCACATGACTCATACATCACCCAGTTATGGGATCACCGCCTTGGTCATGTGAACGAGAAGCGCTTGACAAATCTCTGCCAAGATGGCTATTTAGACTCCACTGAGCTAAAACCACTTGATAGATGTCATGCTTGTTTACAAGGAAAAATGACCAAGCCGCCTTTTGGTGGACAAGGTGAAAGGGCCACAGAGCTTCTAGGATTGGTACACACAGATGTGTGTGGACCATTTCTAGTAGAAGCTAGAGGTGGATATTCTTACTTTATTACTTTTACTGATTATTTGAGTAGATATGGCTATGTCTACTTAATGAGGTATAAGTCAGAGTCCTTAGAGAAATTTATGGAATTCAAGAATGAAGTAGAGAATCAACTTGGTAAGAAGATAAAGAAGCTTCGATCGGATCGAGGTGGAGAATATCTGAACCAAGAGTTCACCGATCTTCTATGGGAGTCTGGGATTCTATCTCAGCTCACTCCTCCTTATACACCACAGTGGAATAGTGTTAATGAAAGGAGGAACCGCACCTTGTTGGACATGGTGAGGTCGATGATGAGTCATGCGGATCTTCCATTATACTTTTGGGGATATGCATTACAAACTACAGCATACACATTAAACCGAGTACCAACTAAGGCAGAAAATGGAATTCCATCCGAGTTATGGAATGGAAGGAAACCCACTTTGTCGCACACACGTGTATGGGGATGCGAGGCATTTGTTAAGGCCTTCTCAGGCAACAAACTAGCACCTCGGGGAATGAAGTGTATCTTTATAGGATATCCCAAGGAAACAAAGGGATATTACCTATATAACCCCCAAGACAAGAAAGTGATTGTTGCCAGAAAAGTCGTCTTTCTTGAGAGGGAGCACATCCTGAAGAAGGATAGTGGGAGCAATATTGACTTAGACGAAGTTGATGCTCAAGATACACAGGAGTTGGTACAGGAACAAGTTCCACAGGTCCCTATGGAAGAGGTTCCAGAAACAGAAGTACTGCGTAGGAGCTCAAGAGAGGTAAGGGAACCAGAGAGATTTGGTTTCCTAGTCACCGAGGATGGTGAATCATTATTTTTGGACAATGATGAACCTCTCTCCTACAAGGAAGCAGTAGAAAGCTCAGAAGCTGCAAGATGGCTAGAAACTATGAATTCTGAGATGGATTCCATGTATCAGAACCAAGTTTGGGTTCTGGTCGATTAGCCAGTTGATGTAAAGCCTATTGGATGCAAATGGGTATTCAAAAGAAATCTGGACATGGAAGGTCAAGTTAGCACCTATAATGTAAGGCTAGTGGCTAAAGGATTTAGACAGCGTCAAGGAATTGACTATGATGAAACCTTCTCGCCAGTTGCCATGTTTAAATCCATAAGAATCATACTTGCCATAGTAGCTTACCATGACTACGAGATTTTGCAGATGGATGTCAAAACAGCATTCCTTAACAGGAACCTTTAGGAAGATGTCTATATGACACAACCAGAAGGTTTTGTGATACCAGGTGAAGCCAAACGGGTTTTCAAGTTGCAGAAATCCATTTATGGATTGAAGCAAGCATCCAGGTCATGGAACATTCGATTTGATGAAGCCATAAAGGAATTTGGTTTCATTAAGAACGAATGTGAGCCATGTGTTTATAAGCGGTTTAATGGGAATGTGGTCGTCATTCTAGTGGTATATGTTGATGACATATTGCTTATTGGAAACGACGTACCAGCCTTACATTCAGTTAAGGACTAGTTGAACAAGTGTTTCTCCATGAAGGACTTAGGAGAAGCAGCCTACAATCTAGGGATCAAGATCATTCGTGATAGATCCAAGATGCTGCTTGGACTAAGTCAGGGTACATACATTGACCAGATAATAAAGAGATTTAGTATGGAAAAATCCAAGAGGGGATTGGTTCCAGTGTCACATGGCTTACATCTTTCTAAGAAAATGTGTCCCCAGACACAACAGGAGAAAGATAGGATGAGCAAGATCCCATACGCTTCGGCTATAGGATCCATCATGTATGCCATGTTATGTACCAGGCTTGATGTTGCCTATGCACTGAGCATGGTAGGCAGATATCAAGCTGATCCAGGAGAACAACATTGGACTGCTGTTAAGACTATCCTTAAGTATCTGAGAAGAACTAAGGATATGTTCATGGTGTATGGAGGAGATGTGGAGCTTTTTATCAGAGGGTATGCTGATGCTGGTTTTCAAACAGATCAGAATGATCTGAAGTCGCAATCTGGATAAGTTTTCGGTCTCAATGGAGGAGCTGTGAGCTGGAAGAGTTCAAAGCAGCCAGTTTTCGATGATTCTACAGTAGAGTCCGAGAATATAGCGGCTTCTGATGCAGCCAAAGAAGACGTTTGGATTCAGAACTTTGTCTAGGAGCTTGATGTGGTGCCTAGCAGTAAAGATCACATTACATTGTATTGTGATAATACTGCAGCGGTGGATCTTGCAAAAGAACCAAGGTCACATCAACGGACAAAGCACATACTCCGGAAGTATCACCTCTTGAGGGATTTCTATCAAAGGGGTGAAGTTACAGTGAGCAGAGTGTCCACAGAAGAGAACGTGGCAGACCCCATGACAAAAGGCCTATATCAGCAGAAGCATGAATATCATGTGAGAGCTAGCGGGTTAAAGGTTGTTAGCAGTTGGCTCTAGTCCAAGTGGGAGTCTGTTGGAGTTGGTGGTCTAGAACCAACTACTTTTTACTTTATTCATTAAATAAAATCGTTATCACATCTTGATTGTTCTTCTGCGTGACATGTCATGTGATAATGTCCTAAGGACAGCTGTTGCATTAAAGGGTCGTAGCGGATCCCTGTTATGATGAGAACCCGAAAGTGCCATAACACTGTTCTTGAATGTAGGTTCTATGGACAGATGATATTATTTGAGGGACACAAATAATACAGGTCATTAGGGGTGAGGACTCATAAAACTTTGAGGCACCTTCTCATGGTGTGCGCCCTTGGTAATATCCAGGAGGATATTATGAGAACGAGACCCGCCAATAGGAAATCCACATTTCATAGTGTCATTGGATGTTCCTATCTACGGACGTGTGTATTGATCCTTAGACTTTAAGATTATTATTAATGGGTATTACAACTCACGCACTTAGATGTATTGACAAAAACTGTGACGACACACTCTTCGCAGTGAGGTAGGATACGTTTGGTGCGTCACGAGTAATACCGCATTAATAGATAATGAGAGAAAGTATTTGTCCCTTCCGTTCCATAACGGAAGTAGATATCTCAGGCCCTTTGATGGAATTGATATAGCCTAAATAAATCCATGGCCATGGTAAGGTATGGGAAAGTTCAATTCCGGGAATTCAAAGAAAGAATAATCAAGCACATGGGTTGATGGCACTAGCATGAAACCCGCTTGATTGGAGATATCGAGACAAAGGGATTATATTACATGATAAGCGTTCGTAGGAGGTAACACGTCATTGCGGCGTTAACTTCTTTCTCTATGGGTGCCTTGGCGTGTTGCTAGACGCTAACCTTGGACTTTAGGCAGGCTCAGCCTAATGCAACTGAGAAAAAGGCCTAGAGGGTCACACACTAAGTGTGTCCATGTATCTTAGTTAAATATTTATTTAAAAAGTTAAATAAATATTATTCCCGACTGTGGTTTAATAATTATTTAAGGATGTCTGATCTCATTTATTTTGACACTATTTATTTGAGAGAATATACTGTGGATAAAATAATATATTTATTAGCGAGTAATGCAGTTACATTTATTTAAGAAATAAATAGTCATTACTCAAGGTCGAATAAATGTGGTGGAGAAAAATGGAAAATAAAAGTACACGCCGTTTATATTAAATATACATGCTGTGTAGTTTTATGGAAAACAAGTACATGTCGTGTATTAATTATTCCACGTAGTGTAGTTTTTCCAATTGGGATTTTGAGGATTTAATATTGTTTTATTAAATGATATTTATTATAATCAGCGTGGGCACATTTCAAGGAATTAATAATTTGACATGGGGGTTTTCAATAAGAGTTAATGAAATAAATAAAATGCGTAACACGTTTATTTATTGTCATAACTCTATTAACCTCAAACCTGATTATAAATATCCTCACAACCCCAACATTTTTTGTGAGCCATTGTTGTGCACAACGGATTTGGAAATACTCTCAAGCCAAGAGAGAATTCCCTTTCCACCAAGAACTCCCTCAAGTTACGAGAGCAAGATCCTCCACCGGATCAAGGCGGTCGAAGGTGGACATCGCAAGCGAAGGTTCTTCCGCGCTAGCACCCGGAGATCTCTTCGGCGACGTCCGGAGATACGTGACACACGTGTGGATCGCCGCTAGAAGAATACTACACTTGGATTCTACGACGCAATGACGGATCACCGAATCGTGACCGGACACATCAGCGAAGAAAGAATTCCAACAAGGTAATTCTTATGCATTAAAACTAAATTAATTATAACCAACATATGATGATCCTCTTCAAGGGTTCTGGGACTCTTCTTTTCTTTTCGTTCTTCGTTCTATTCTGAAGATTCGGCATTTTATATCGTGACGGATCTCAGATTGAACATTGTTTAACAAAAAATTAAGTTGGGAAAACCCACCAACGTGCTTCCGCTGCGCCCAGAACCTACATGTAGGTAAGAAAAAAAGGAATGATCATTATGGGAGATGTTGAAGATCTTTCACCATGATTAGATGATTATGTTCCGAGTTTCCAAAGACACTAAACTATTACAATACTTTGGTGTCTATTTTTGTTATGTATTAAGTATTCCGCAAAAGTAATGTAATTTCCATGTACGTCAAGCTTTGGGTCTCTACAGTTGGTATCAGAGGTTCAGTTTAGTCAACCTTTAGAAACTAGGATGTGAGAACTTTAGTGAGATCCGTAGAGAGATTTCTAAGGTATATATAGGGATGTCCCTAAGGTTAAGTATAATCATAGGTTACAGACCTAGAATTATGGTAACGATCGTGAATAGCATATGATTAAACCTAAGATATTAGAGATTTAATATACTCCCGTTGATTATGTTGTTTTGGTAATATGATTTTTGCCTCTCACAATATTCTTTTTAGGTTTTAGAAAATTGTTGGAAATATGAAGATTCACGATAATGGAGGATATTATGGACAATGGAATGAAATTATTCATTAGCAACAAAATGAAATGGGATTTGGAAGTCCAAACATTTTTATTTTGCCTATTCAGCAATCTCATAATATGATCAATATTCTCAACTTCGGTAAGTTTCTTGACTCAGAAAATAAGAGAAAGATGGAGTTTCATGATGATCATAGAGGAAAGAAATTTCAATTTCCATCATGTAAATAATGCGGTAAGAGGCATCAGGGAGAATGTTTCAAAGGAACTGGAAGATGCTTTGGGTGTGGAAAATAATGACACAAATCCAGTAATTGTTAAAATGTTCAGTTAACACCATGGACAAGGACAATTGTATTGCTAAGACATCAACAATGGTTAAATGTTTTAAATGTGGAATGTACGGGCATTATGCAAACCAATGCTCTAAGGGAAAATTTCATTAAGAGAATCATCATGGTCGTATGGGTAGTATTTATGTTGATGATAATAAATATACTACAAATGATATATGAGATGAAAGAAATAATGGGGCTCATTCTGTGGTTTAAGAAGGTCCAGGAATGATTGTATGTTTATCAAGAATAATGTATGGTACTATGGAATAAAGAAAAATCTAAGGATTGTTACACTATTGTCTTTCCTGGAGTTTTTGAAAGTATATGATGAATGGTACTAGTAACCATGAAAGGTTATTCAAATATTTTTGGAAGGTATATTATATGAAAATAATGAAGGGATAAAGAAAAAATGAAATTTTCTCATGACTGATATAAGGACATTGTTATATCATGGATTGAGCATATAGAAATTTTGGGATTTTGGTATGTGGAAAGTGTTAAATTTTGATAGCATTCATGTTTTCACTAAGGGTCAATGGGTATTAATTTTTCAAGATAATACATGATTAAGGTATTCACATGTTTGTAATTTGGCCAACAAGATAAATCGTATGATATATGGGGGATAAATGAAGGTATTCACATGCTCGACAGATGACATTTCTAGTAATTGTTTTCTTTATACTATGAGCTTATAAATAAGTATTTTGTATAAGCCTAAAGATTGGAATGGATTATGTTGGACATAAGTCAGTATTGTTTAAGGATATAACTTTATTCAATATTATTTATGGAATTTTATAATAATGTAGTTTTAGAAAAAGGACAACCTACAGGATGGGAGAAAACTCGTCACGTCGGACAAGGCTGTGGGAATCAAACCCACAACTAGAGTGAGACATGCCTTTAGCTCCTACCACTGGCCTACAGGAAGTCCCTAGTTAGTAGAAACTAGTTTTATTATATTAAGCATTATGATATATGATGTATAAGTCCATTCTTGGATCCATATATGTTTAATATTGACATATTTGGACTTATGTATATTTGATAACTTTTGTTTACCTTTTTTAGACATATTGAATGACCCATCATTCTATCACATGATCTGCTAACACTTCACGAATGAAAAATTCCACTTCATTTTATTAAGAGATGAAGTGGAAATTGTTCAAGGCACGAACAACAGAGTGATTATAGCGAAATAAATTAAGTATTTCTTCTAATTAAAATTCTTAAACTTTATGGAAATGATCTTAAAAACCAAAAATGTTGTCCTAGTGCCCTTAAATCTGATTATTCAGATGGTACCTTAGATCATCACAAATTTATGGATTTGTGATTTTTGGATTTTTCATAGCCATGTTCTCTACCACTCACCATCAGAACATGATGGTTAGATTTCTCTTCCATATCCATATTTTCACCTATGTTCTCCTATGTGGAAACCCAGTGTCTAGTTAATTTGGGTAAACGTTAAGTTCCACACATTAGTTTTTAAATATAAGTTCAGATATTCCTTTTTAAGATGTGGGTTTCTATTAAATAAACTTTTGAGTAGTAAACCATTTATAACCTCGATGAATTTTGAGGGCGAAATTCATTTTAAGGGGGGTAGAATGTAACACCATGCGATTTTATGAAAAATATTCTTTTTAATTTCATTGATGTCTTCTGTTGTATGCTACACCAAAAGGATATTTCACTACATACATCCCTGACTTGGCTTGCATTACACGCAATCGCGACCTTCCACGATAGCGTGTGCTGTACGCAATACCGAGTTTCACAAAACAACGATATGTTATATAAACTAGTCGTTATGAATATTAATACCCACTTTTTAAATTTTTATAAATTTTATCATTTGAAATGGAATTCATTTTTGGATTCGGAATATCAAAACTATCCTAGGGTAAATTTTTTGTATTTTCCTGAAAACATTCAATTTTTGATGAATTGTGAAATCACTAGAGTACTATTTAAAAACCGGATTTTTATTTAAATAATTATTTAAATTTATTTTTGGTCAAAATTGAAACATAATACCTATATAAGTTCAATGTAATTCATTGGAGTCATTTTATACTAATTTTTGATATATAAAAATTTTATTGAACTTTTCATCATCTTTTACCAAACTCCTAGGAGAATTTGATAATTTACATAAAATTTAATTTTACCACTTATATGAGTGGAATTTCAAAAATCCGAGAGACACAGTTAATATCAAGGAGTAAAATTTTGTTCAATAAGATATAAATAATGTTTTTTTGAATAGTAACTTTTTACTTTTATTTACCACGGTTAAAAGTAAATAGGTTAATTTAGGGTGAAAATGATATTACTATTACACTAACACATGTCTTAATTGTATTGGCTAAGTGTAATTCGACCAAAAATAACCTTACGAATAAAATATTTCCCTTTAGTTCCACATGGATTAGATTAGGACATTTGTTATTATTTTATTTAAAGAATGGATAAAATAGTAAAAAACAAAGTTTAATAACAAGACATTTTTTAATATAGGGTTATACATAAGCTAGATTCGACTATAAATATTCATTATAAATATAATAATATTTTCTACATAATGGTACTTTATTTATAATTTATAGACATTAAATAAGTTAATTTATTTATGACACAATGATGATACCGTAATTACCTTATTAATGAAATATTAACATAATTTATGGTATAAATACACAAATAAATATAATTTTTGACTTTTTATGAATTAAACTAATTTTCTAGGTAAATATGAAATGTTAGTATTGATTTAATTAACTTTTTTCTAACTAATCATGCTTTTATAATTTTCAAAAAAATCAAGTATCAAATAGTGTCAAAATTGACACAAAATAGTTTTTATAACATATATTATATTATTAATTGTTATTATGTTCCTAAAATTCTACGGTTCAAAAAAATGACTTAGATAAGGTTAAATATATTAATAATTAACCAATTGGGGTTATTTTGTCTTTTTATAGTAAGTTTATTAACCATATAGTGTAACAAAACAAAAAGACACGGCAAAAGTTAAATTATTTATCTTAGAGTTACATCTAAATGATATGGTTAAAATAGTAACCTAAACTTGTCAAAAACCTATTGGTTGAGATTATTTATACCCCTCCCCACTTTATATTCTAAATAAATAAATTTGGAGCTATTATAAACCGAATATGACTTTATTATAAAATAATATTTTATGTTTTTCCAAAGGTTCCCCTCTCCTCCCTTATAAAAAGGGCACCCATTCCCTCTTCTCATCACACGATTTTGAGCATTGAAGCTTGGAAAACCCTAGACAATTCCTCTTCTAAACCTCTATATTTATATCATATAGTTTCTGGTCTTCTCAAAATACCAACTCTATTACCCAAAGAAGATGATTAAAGGAGGTGCTTCGAGGAAGAGGTAATCTCTTCTACCGACTCTTTCAAGTTTCTATATTCTTATACTTCCTATTATTTAGTTGTTTGATTATAAATTAATTACATAAATATTAATTATATATGGATATGTTATTATAAATATGAAAAAACCATATTTCACCTTCTATCCATCCTACGGAAAATTAAATCACCGCGCGTGCGTACGTACAAAATACCGTCTCCACACCGTGGTGTAATCAGTTTTTCCACCCCCGCCTTACTTGGATGGGTATAATGGTGTAAAGAATAACTATATATGATTATTATAACATCATACTGATTTTTAGATAATATATCATCAACTCCATTTCCATTCATATTATTATGGGAACGATATCATCGCTCGTGCGCACGTAAGGATTACCATCTCCAACAAAGCGATGAGGTTCATTTTCCATGATTAACCATTCAAGTATGATTATAAAGAATATATAATAAATAATCATGAAATATATTACATAATAATGATATTATATTTTTGTACATATATGTTTCATTTACCTATTTCCATTCAATTCAAAAATGAAATGAAAACAGCGTTCATGCGTACGTACGACCTACCGTCTCCATGAACGGTGTATTTCATTCCATTTATCGATCTATCATATAAATTTATATCCTGAATATATATTATATATAAATCATGTTCTAAATTATGGAATTAAGTAAATCAATATATATGTAAAAATAATATCATGAACAACAAGTCCAAACACGTACGATAAATAAAACGATTTTACCCAAAACACTGCTTTAACATGGAATTTACAAAAGAACGGGTAATATAAAGTCATAAGTTAACCATATATGATATCATAACAATAAATATGATTCTTTAATAAGTCAATGACATTATTTAAATAATTATACAGGAGGTTCAGATACGTATGAAGCATATCAGACCTAAGGTAAGGGATAATTTTGTAATCTCATTTTTATCCGAGATTGCTTATACATAAGTATTTACTGAGGTTATATATTTCATCCATTCCCATAAAATGTTTTTTATAAATTGTTTAATATTCTTCCATATATTTTTAATTTCATGTTTACCCCGCTTTGACTTTTACTCTGTGTTTTGGAAGGAATATTTCTTTTGTTTACCATACGAGGAACTTTTTGACTTTTCCGACAAAAGTACGAGGAGAATGTTTTTTTAACTTATACGGTATGAAGGGATTTTTACAGTTTCATATCACCTTATTTTAATGAAGCTTACTCTACAAGATTTCATGAATATTTTCAACAAAATTCTTTTCTTTTAAAATTTCATGGCATTTTGTGAAAAGAAAATGATTTTGAAAAATAAAGGTTATTTTCCTCAAGAATTCATTTATAGTGTTTTATCAAAACCATTTCCATATAAGATGACATTATTTCATATGTGTATGTTTTAAGTATAAGGTATATATTATTTACATGGTTTGATTATTCTTATGATGAAATTATATCCATTTGTTTTATATGTATTATGTTATGATGAGATGATGTTTATGAAACCCATTTTATTCTTTGGGTTATGATGAATGATTTATGTATATGTTGTGCACACGTAAGAATGATTTATTTATGAGATGAGTAGGACCTAAATCTCTCTCAAATTCATGGGTTGAGGATTTATATCTCATGAGATAGAAATGTCTAGAATGGAAGGTTAATCCAGTTCAGTAATACAGGACTGGAACGAGGAGTGAACTCGGTTTACTAATGGACTTTGTAGACTAAAATGGTCTTGGAAGCAATGCCTTGGCTACTGTAGAAATCATATCATGTGCTTAATGTTTAGCCACAATTACAAGTTTTATTTTCAAGCTATTTTATCATGATTGATGTTCCATTATGATCTATGCCTTCTGTATTTCCATGTTTTATGTCATTGCTCATGATTTTTATGTTTAAACATTATGTTCTTGTTTTTATGTTCAAATGTATATGGTTTGTTTTATTTTACCTATGATTACAAATACAGATCATTTGAGCTCAACATTTATATATTTATTTCCCCAGGATATAAAGAAATGTTTTAGGTTAGAAAAAAAGGGAAGATCTTTATGGGAGATGTTGAAGATCTTTCACCATGATCAGAAGATTATGTTTCGAGTTTCCAAAGACACTAAATTATTAATATCCTTTTGTGTCTGTTTTTTATGTATTAAATATTCCGCAATAGTAATGTAATGACCATTTACGTCAAGATTTGGGTCTTTACATACATTCTCCCCCCCATGAAATTTTGTCTCCTAAATTTCACCAAGTTCCCTTGTTTCATAACTGGTGTGGGAACCTTTGATTCATTTTCTCTGTTGGTTCCCACATCACGTCATCATAGTTGGGGTTCCTCTATAATTATTTTAATAGTTTTTTAGCCTTTTCTCATAGAACAATGTCCCAATGTTCCAATATCTACACTCGATGCTCCTCAAAATAGTGATTATGTTCCAATTGTATGACCTCCAGTTTCTGTACATTTGAAGGGTCAGGTATGTACTTTATTAATGAAGATGCATTGAAAACATGATGATATTGAGATATACTTGGTGGAATTTCTAATTTATATTCCACTACTCTTATGTAATCAAGTATTTCAAAAAGGACAATGTACATGGGGCTAAGCCTCCCTTTCTTCCCAAATCACATGACTCTATTCCATATAGAAATTAAAAGGATAAAATTTCCAACAACATCATATTCCAAGTCCCGTTGTCGGTTTTCAACATAGCATTTTTTCTGATAGGAAGTGGCTTTTATGATTGTTGGGATTGAACGTACCTTTTATAAACCTCTTTCACAAGATCATGCCCATGAGGATTCCTATCACTAGCTTAATCACAACATGAAAGAGTTATAAATCACTTCCCATATAAATCTTTATAGGGGTCTATTTTAATACTCAAATAGAATATATTGTAGTATAAGAACTCAAGAAATAGGATATATTGATCCTATCCTCCTTTAGATTATATTTATCATGTTCTTAGCATTACCTCAAGTGTCTGAATAGTCCTTTTAATATTGTCTATTAGTTTGGGTATGATAAGACATACTGAAATTTAATTTTTTATTCTGATCATGTTGATGAATTATAAAACATTTTGATGTGAATCTTGTATCATGATCAGATACGATAGAAATTGGTACTCCATGTAGCCTCAAAACATCCTTCACATATATCATGGCATGTTATTAAAGAGATAAGTCTTCTCAGATAGCGATAAAATGGGCTCTCTTGGTTAGGCAGTCCACTATAACGCATATCGTATTGTTCCATTTGAATGATTTCCAAATAACAGTGAAAAATCCATAGTGATATTGTCCCATTTCTATGATTTTATGATTTGTGGTTGTAATACCACTTTAGAAAGTTTTCACTTTTCCTCCACTATTGAAAGATGGGGTACCTTTTAGTGTAGTCATCTATCTCCCTTTTCAAGTAATCCCACCAATAATGGTCATGTTGTTCTCTTTATATTTTCATACATCTAGGATATATAGATAATTTGGAGCTATGAGAATCATCCATTAGATACATTATTTTTAGAATATATAGAACAAATAGCCTTGTATGAAATTTTAGTACACCTTCTTGATCAATATTTAACTCAAGAAATATCTCATTCTTCACAACAATAATATTCTTCTATATCAAAAGATATTACCTTTGATATTTCATGATCTTAGATATTAATGATGTTTGTGAAATCATTGGGGATAGGAATGATGAAAACCCTTACCCTAAAATTTCCAAGCCTAGATCTACTAGGTATTTGATAAAGGGATATAATTGAATCCTCATCATTGATAGAGCAACATGGTCTTTCCAACATTATTCATCAATGAAATTGTTTACTATAAAAGGATGATAATGAATAGGACAATCATAGTTTTTCAGAAGTTTCAACCATCTCCTTTATATCATGTTCAATTACTTTTGTGTGAAAAATACATTTCGAACATTTATGGTGTGTGTATATATCACATTTCATCCCATATATATAGTACCTCCATATCACAAGAGAATGAAACTACCATTTTTATCTCTAGATAATGTGAATCATAATTTCAATCATTATCCTTTAACTGTCAAGATGAATAAAAAATAATATTCTAGTTTTTCATGAGGATGCACCCAAGACCTTTTAGAGATGCATCACTAAAAAACTAATACTTCTCTAATATAGGGTAGGGTTAACATGGGTGTAGTAACAAATGTATTCTTTTGATCGTGGAATCTTTCCTTTAATTCCATTTTCTAGATAAACTTGTTCCCTTTTCGAGTTAACATTATCAGTGGGATAGGAAGTCATTAATTTTTTTTCACAATCCTTTCATAATATATTCCTAATCCAAGGTAATTACGAATCACAGTATTTGTTCTAGGATGATGTTAATCCCCCATAACCTTTTTCTTTGCATGGTTAACTTTTATTCCTTCAATGGTTACATTGTGCCCCATAAAGGAAACTTGTTGTAACAAAAACACACACTGGATGACATTTATAAATTACCCCTCTACCCGTAGTGTTTTTAGTATCACAGTTATATGATCCCCATGCTTCTCATGACCTTGAGAATATATCTCAGTATCATTTATAGAAACCATGACAATGTTATCAAGAAATACTTAAATAATCTATTCAAGAATTCCCTAAATATAGTAGGAGATTTAGTCAATCAAAAGGGCATAACAACAAAATCATAATTCCCATATCTCAAGAAAAATGTGATAATTAGAATATATTATTTCTTTAATGTCAATTAATGAATACCATATCAGAGATAAATATTGGAGAAGAATTAAGCCCCATGATGTTGGTCAAATAAATAAATAATTGTTGGAAAATGATACTTTTTCATCACTATGAGAAAATTAAGTTCTCTATAATCAATTCATAACCACGTTGATCCATCAATCTTCTTTATAATGAGTTATGGTTTTGCCCATGGAGACACACATGGATGGATAAACCCCTTATCTAAAATACTATAGAATTATTTATTTAAATCATCCAGATCCCCATTTTCCATTCTATATAGAGTTTTTTATAATGACTCTAAACTAAGAATGTGGTCGATGGAGAACTCTACCTCTATTTATGGGTAATGTCCAAGAAACTCCTAAGTAAATACATTAATGTATTACTAAGTGATGTGAAAATTTTATGTTCCTATATTTTCATCCTATTCACCATCATCAACGATCAAATCCATAAAGAAGGCTATGTGTGGTGCTTTTAGGAAATGATCAGGTAGAGATATCTCTCATTTAAAGATAATTTTTTTGTTGTCTATACAAGGCTACTAAAATTTCCATGCTTATTCAGTTAATCGTATAATTATTCATTGGGATATAATCCATCCATAGTATAGTATCGAATTCTTTCATGTGAATGAATACTAGATTCGCGATAATATTGTTCTCGTTAAAGTAAATAGTAGAGTTTATATACACCAATGATTCATAGATAATCCCAATAGAATTATTCACTGATAACACTACTTCAATATTTATAGGATCTTATTATATATTCTTTTCAAACATGGATGAAATAAAATAATTCATTAAACCATAATAAAAAAACATATTTGCTAGATTTTAGAGAATAATGAGAGTACATAACACCACAAAATTTTTAGATTCAAATTCAGCTATATTGATTGAAAATGATTGAAGATGATCCCTTAGCCTATGTTGAAGATTATGGTGTTTCCCCTCTACTACCATGATATTTTCACATTGATTGGAAAAGTGTGCAAGATATCTAAATTTTAAGCATTGGACTTTAGGTGCGGAATGCACCATCTTCTCTTTTTCATTTGTGTAGATAATTCGAGGGTTCAACACAGTACCAAAACATCATGTGATATGGTCATCTCATATATACTAATAAGAAAAAACTCTTAAAATAATTAAGTTCCCGGAATACTTAATCCCACATGTATTTCATGTGGAATGTTTCACTTATATTCTTTCTTTTCCTTGATCAAAGCTCCACCCATCTGTTTGGATCCAAATATCAGTTCATTTCTTTCGATCTATGGTACCATTGTGTCTCTCCAAACTCAACTGAAATATTCATAACATTCCTCAATATCTCCTCATAGATGTCACAGTCTTTGTTGGTATTATTTCTATGTAGATGAGTTCTTAGCCCACCAAAGATTATATCATCCTTCCCATTAAGATATATGACAAAGCTATATATAGAATTGGAAATTGTTGTGATGTTCATCTCATAGCTACCTATAGATTCATTCTCCTTCTATATTGCTTTGAGGAATTATTTATCTATTTTCATTATCATTAAATAAGGGAAAGAATTATTAAAAATATTCCCACAATCTCTTCCCATTTAGTATCTTCAATATACCATCTTGGAGTAATGTTTTTAATTAGTTTCCACAACTATTCATATTATTTCCCAAACTGCTACAAATTCATAGTTACTTTCACTTATTCTGGACAATGACGTACATAAAAGATCTTTTATATACAGCTTATCCATAGTTCCTAAATCAATGGATTGGTAGATCCATGAAATGTCGGTGGTGGTTGTCTTATAAATGACTAGATATAAAGTTATTCCCTTCGTTGTGTAACTGGTCTCTCAGAATGATTCAAGTTATTTCCTATATAATTACTGTTTTCATTCACCATTCTCATGAGGGTCCCCATTCCATCTTCTTTTGGAGGGTCATTAGTGTGTGACTCATTGCACTCACCACTTACACAGTTCCTCCAATTTCCCTACATTTTCTATAAGAATAGAAACATAGTGAGAAACCTGTTTCTATAAATAATATTATAACTATAAAATAATTTTATGTATTACTACATCATGTTTAAATTTTTTATTCATTAACAATACATATATATTCTATAAATCCTTAATTATAGTTCATAAAAATCATGTGATTAACCAAACATATCCTCTGGGAGTGTCATACCCGGAGTGTAGTAATACCTGTTGTAATACACTCATTTAAATTTGAGTATATCTCAAAGTGGTATTTTGTATTTTTACACCTAGATATATATGAGCTAGAGCCACATCCACTTGTCTTTATCCAGTAAAATATTTCTTGGTTTGGAAACCAATTACATAATATTTCAAAAAAATTCAAGGAAATGTTCTTATATTTAATCACTTAAATAGGTTTATTCATAATGTTTACAATTACAAATTTCCAAAAATAACTCAACCGTCCTTTTATAAAAACTATGGCATCCCACCTTTTTAATATAAATCATTACAGATCATTTTAAAAACATTGGGTCTTTTAATGTTTAGCATCTTAGAAATAAGGAATATAATACATGAAAATATAAATAAATATTCTATTCCAATTCAAGGGAATCATAATGGTTCATCCTGAGTAAATTTATTATGTCTCATATCCTGGGGACAACCATTAAAGGAATGGTTGAGGATAAGGCCATGTAAGGGTAAACAAGGGAAAAAATTTATTTGTGCTCTTGAGGAATATCAATAAGAACATAATGAAATACCTAAATTATTGAGCAATTGAAAAAGAGGAATATCATATGAAAAAATTAATAATAAATTGGAAATGTGGATATACTATTTAATTTATTCATTTTTAAACATATCACTAAGGTTAATCACTAAGGTTTCGTAAAAACTACCTTTGTTGTTATCCAAGGTATCATAAAACTTTTCATCTCTAAAGATTAAATTCATTACGAAATATATTTTAGATATATCATGGTGCACCCTTCAGATGTGTAAAATAATTTCATACAAAATATCATAATAAAGCATCTCTTAAATGAACCATGGATAATAAAATAGACTGATTAAATATAGAAATCACGATGATTAAAAAATTCCTTAAAAACATGATGGTTTTGTCATTTTAAACCAAAAGAAAAGGACTGTGGGTTTAATGTATATAAATTCCAGTTTAAAAATATATAGTTTTTAAATATATGTGAATTATCCAAGATAAAATTGTTTTTTGGGTATTCAAAAAACTAAAAATATAATTTCATGATAAAAAAAAGATGAATTTTGAGATGAAAAAATTACAGCATAACGGGTAAGAATCATGGTTTTATAAAACATTAAAACGAGAGTGCATAAAGGTCTCACATTAGTAAATAAATATTAATCAAATAATGGTATAGAATAAAATGTAAACAAGAACTTGGAATGGAAATATTACAGACAAATGACCTAAAAAAGAGAACATGAAAGGAAAAGAGAAGTTGGGATTTCCTTTACCTTGAAGAGTGACTCCAAAAATTTGATGATTGGGACCTTAGGGGATTGATGAAATCATTTATGGACTGCATGGGAGGTTATAATCTCACATATTCAGGCATAACTATTTTTTAATTAATGTAAATAATGTAATTTGTGGGTATTTATAGGAAAAGTGGGGGAGTAATTTATTAATTTCAGAGGACACCTTAGTAGTGGTATTTGCAAAACCATGCGATTTTCCATTGTATTTGCACAAGGTTTTGTCCAGATGTGATAAATATTGACTTAAATTAACTAATATCATCCTACAATCAATTTAAATTAATTATTACAATATTAAAAAAAGCTATGATTCCATTAAACTTACTAAAAAACTCAAACGGTATTTTTAATATTCATAAAAAACTAATGTATTTTATAATATTAACATAAATTTACCCTAACCTAATATTGAAATTATGAATATATAAATTAAATCAATTTTATAAGATATTATTTTTTAAATATGATAAATATAATTTTTAATTAAATCATTATTTACTTAAAAAATTATAATAGATAAATTATAATAGATTTTATAACACTTTTAAAAAATAAATGAGTCCCATAAAATTAACTTATAATCATAATAAAATTAAATATTAAATTATAGTTCTATTTTATAAATATAAATTATCTTTTAAATCATTATATTAATTATAATGTTTTAAATAAATATTTATGTTTTATAAAAAAATAATATTTAACTACAAATTTATAAAACATTTATTTTCATATACTATTATCTAATTATTTGACATTACCATTTAAGAAGCCTATATTATATTTATACTTTTGTTTTTGAGGTTACTATTCCATTGGTATTATTACTATTCATAAGGATAACTTTAATATTTCAAATGGTCAAGTAACTATTCACCAAAAAATTAAGTTGATCCCATCAAACTCCAATATCCTACTATTCTCAACTACATATTTACATTTTGTGAAAATAATTTCACATAATCAATAATTTAAAGTATGATAATTATTGAAATGAAAAATAAAGTATTTATCAGTATTCATTAAAATTATGAAACATCTAAAAAAATTAAGAAAATCACTCTAGATTAATTTCGATATAAAATTTGAAAAATGATGTTTATATTACCATAAAAATTCTCTATGTATGAGAAATATATAAAAAGTACCATTTCTACATGTAAAATAAATTTATGAAATTTTTCTTAGATAAAAATATATTTTAATAAGTAAAACTATTCTTAAAATGAAAATTATGAAATAAAAATTTCATTAAAAATGGATTACAATTTAGGTGACTAAAGCATAGATACGTAACCCCTTATAACACCTGTATATAAACTAAAGGTATGGTGTGTGATGGTGATAGACTCTTGGGGTGGATTCAATAATATATACAATTTTTAATCTCCACTAACATAAAATTGTACCAATATCAATTTCATTTAACTATAACATCTTAAAGCTCGTGTAGGGATTCGTCTAGAGTAGAGCCCAACGTCGCTAACTCCTTCCCATGCTCTGATAAATGGGATTCATAGAACAATGTTCTACAGGATGATGCCATATAATATTATTTATGTACTAATTAACCATTATCATTTCTATTTTAAACAATAATCATAATGATAATAGTCCAATGATGATATTGATCGATGATCATAATAGATCAACGATCATATAATGGTCAAAACATGATAGTCACGTTAAAATGAACATTAATAATTATTAAAGGTAAAAATTTTCTTTTGAGTCCAAAAAAATAGCACACATTTTCCAAAAATAATTATTTTTCAAGAAGTTTGGTGACTACACTTTTTATAGGAAAACCATGGGTGGAATTACCTTTTCAATATTTTTTTGAAAATTCCCCCTCTAAAAAAAGAACCCCGTATCATAATTATTAAAACCACTAAATCCATTTGTATTTCCCAAAATGTACTCAAATAATCTCCCAAAATCCCACCATTACTCATTGGAGCCTCAAATGTTTCATTTATCCAAACAATGAATCACTTTCTTGAAAATTAAATGAAGTTACCCAAAGAAGAGGAAACGTTGATCCTCAAGTTACACTATTTTATTTTTATTTTCCACTGCCACAATAAATCTTATTCCATGATTATATTAAATAAATATTATCCTCAATATACTTATTTCTTATAATTTTAATGGTTCAACATTCACTTACACACACTTCCATCTAATGCGTAACAAACTTATCATTCTTCTATACGGTAAATCACCGCCTCGTGATATAAAATTGCCCAATTTTCCTTTTCCACCTCTCATAGTTATTAATTATGATTAAAACCATATTTTTATATATTATATATTATATTTATGATTTTTGTATTCTTATGTAAGTATTATATATCACATACATCCAAGCATTCCATTTTGTGTAATTATGATATTTTTATTTGGGGAAGTGTGCACTACCACCACCTCAAAGCATCATGATTAGTTTACACCTTACATAGAATGTATTAAGTATATTTTTGGGAAATAATATCATATATATGAAATATTTATTCTTGTATAATTATAAAATATATTTTTATATACATTTCATTTAATTTCTCTCTATATATATGATAATAAAACTGAAACACTATTCATGAATACATATGACCAATCATATCCATGAATGTGTATTCCCATTAATATTTATATAATTCCTAGATTAATATAAATTTATATTTTCGGAATATAATATATATTTATATAATGTTTTAAATTATATAAATAATGATATATTTATGAGGACAAAAATATAAGAAATAAAGATACAGGTGAAAAATAAAGTGGATATTACCAGAATAATGAATTTTCCATGGAAGTGTTAATAAGATCATAATATAAAACATATATGGTATTATATGTAAGAATATAGTTCTTTTCTAGATGTATAATAAGGTAATATTTATTATACAAGTGTCCTGATTGAGTACAATGAGAGTGAAGACATAAGGTATAAGGATTTCTGGTCTGACATTTATTTATATCGAATTTATGTCTTATTCATCACTCATGTATTTTCCCTTGTATATATATAACCAATTATTGAATTATATGATGATTATTATTAATCTTTTATGTATTCATATATCCATTTTTGGAACTCACATTCATGGGGTTTTATCTAAAAAAACCAAATTGGTAACTCATTTTTGTCTCAATTTTCATTCTTTGAGAAACATGCCATGAATTTCAAATACCATGTTATAAAAATTAATTGTAAAGAATATACCATAAGCTTATTTTCAATGAAAAATGATTTTAAAAATGTTTAATGGTTTTTAAAGAATCATTCATAGGTAATCATTTCCCTTTCAATTATTTTGTTTCAAATTTATTTCATGTTTTCATTATTGGTTTTCATATTGTATTCAATTAATTGGTTTTCAACATTTTGTCACGCTCTACTAATAAGTTTTCTATGTATTATCTAACATATGGTTGTCAAAACGTTTCTAGGAATTATTTATATGTTTCCATATATAATTTAAAATAAAATGGTCTTTAAATGGTATCAAAAAAAAGTTTTCAAATAGGAATCTATAGTTTTCTCATGAAATGATTTCAATGAATATTCCATTTTTTTTACATATATGATGAAATGAATTGGTGTTACTCATTCCTTTATGGGAAATGATCCAAATGTTACACTCATATTATTTCTACGAATTGTGCATGTATGGATGAAATCTTGTTTGTGAATCCCTTTTCTATTTCAAGTGTAATATGTTTATGACATAGGAGCATCTTCGATGAATATTATGATTTCGAAGCACAATACTTTTTTTGGTACATTATTTGGCGAAGTGATTAATAAAAATTCCCATTTTCCATAGTAATTGATATTATTACATGTTTATGACACGCATATCATTTCATGGGTTATAATATGATTGATTATGAATTTTTTCACATGTATTTATGATTTCATTTGGAGATGTTCATGACCTATCTCTCTCCTGAATAAAATGGTTAAAGATTTATATCTCATTACATAATGGTGGGATTCATGTTGAAGGGATTGATCCAATTTGGGAAAATTGTGAAACTTGATATACAATAGAAATTTAAAAAAATATTTCCCTTTTAAGGAAAGGAATGCGACTGGGGATAGTGGTGTGTCCCTTTTAGTTGGTATCGTCCCCAAGAATATGGGATGATGGGGAAAACCAATCCACTCTGGGATGATGGAGAACCCTTTTCCATTTCATAGAAAGGAATGAAACTAGGGATCGTGGTGCATCCCACCTTGTAGTATTAGTCACAATGAATATCAACTATAAGTTTTAGAAATTCATTTTGACATATAGGTAATGATATTAAATGTTCCTATCCATGGCACAGTTCCATGTCATATTCCTATGTTGTGGTTTCATGGCTTATGCTCCTGATTACATTATTATTTATATCTTATAAACTATTAATAAATATTACATGATTTAGGATTATGTTCATTGATATATTGGATATGGTCTTCTAATGGAATGGTCAAATTATCATACCCTTATGATCATGTTTATACTTACATATATCCCTTGTTTACCCATACTAATCAGTTTAGGTAACCCATTTATATGTCTCAACAACAAGTACATGAAGATATTTATTATGTATGATGCCTCTATGAAGGGCTCTAGACAAGGATAACCTAGTTGGAGAAAATTTAGCTCACTTATATAATAGCATTTATGTTTCCATGAATACAAACACATGAGGTTAACACAATCTTTGGAAATCTATATATGTTATTTATTATGAATTTCTCAAAAAGTGATGAAATGTTAATGTATTAAATGAGAGGTTCTTAATACATTGTAGGATTCCTAATTGGATACAATTAGTCATATTCGTATATTGTATCATGGAACAAAATATTAATATCCAAATAATGATGTTGAATGATAAAGGACAGTGATCACACAAATGTGAATGATTTGGCGGAATTTATTGACCACTGAACAATAACCCAATAAACTGTGAAAAGACCATACATTCATTAGAAAGAATGAAAATAGTATAACCTTATTATTACAATATCTTTTTTAAATGTTTAAGAAGTAATTTATTATATATACAATTAACATATAGAATATACTTATATGAAAATTAGAACTTTATAATTTATGTTCAACCAAACAAAACATGTTTTCTATAACCCAATGATGAGTAAGAAAGATGAATTTCAAATCAAAATATCATAAAAATTAACATATAATGAATCCAATAATCTATAAGTGAATAATTATATATTCCACCAATCATTATACATTAAAATAATATAAAATGTATATCTTAGTGTAATATATTTTCCAAAATGAATAACCATTAAAATAATTAAAAACCACATCAACCTAAAAAATCCTACTCCAATAAAAATATTCATATTAGAAAATTTGATAAATAAATCTCCATAAAATCCATTAAAACATTCCATACAATGATCAAAACCAAAACAATTTATTAAAAAATATTCAAATGTTAATTTAGAATTTATCTAAAATAAACTCAACCAACCATAATGTCTCATACCAAAATGAATATTCCTTAATCAAATAATCTTTAAAAAAATGGACATCATTTCGATAAAAAATATTAAACATTATAAGGATATAATAAGATGATACTATCTTCTAAAGGATAATGGAACCTTTATTCCTAAAATAATGTCAACTGATATTATAATTATCAAAAACCTATAATGTTCCACACAATTTTTGTTATCTTATTCTTAAATAGCTTTAATAATTTAAAAACAAAATAAACATCCAATCCCATGGTTACCTATACGGTAAAAACTATGTTTCCAAATTTTAATAACCCTTAATTACAAAATATTCAATATCATATAATCCTTAATGGAAACCAATACCATTAATCTTATTACTCCTAAAATAAATACATTTCTCCTCACATGACATTTTTCATATGTTGAACACAAGGGTTATATATACCTCAAACTTAGCAAATATATTTAAAAAATAATCACATTTTCATAATTCATATTTTAAAGGTATTAATTCCATAGAGAATATATTTCAAATTTATTTAAAAAAAATTAAAAAATAATTTGGTGTTTCATGATTTATAAAATAACAATATACTATAATTTTGAAAATTTTATACATTAAAACATCATATAAAAAGAAACCATGATTTTTTGTTTAACTACTTTATATGTTATTCATATAAATCAAGGATATTAAATATAACCATTTGATTTTAAAAATGTATTCAATCATGAATCATATTTATAAAAATTAAATATTACATTATATCCGGAAATCAGGTCCTTTTTATGTTACAAATATACTCTTTATCTCCAATCATGATATCAATATCTCTTGAGAAAAATAATCCAATAATTTATACTATTTTTATTATTTAATTAAATAGATAAATTTGGATTTTTAAATAATATAAAATAGAAACCATGATCCATATATATTTAATTAAAATTAAAATTTGTATAATTGATAAAAAAAATTATCGGTGATTTGGTTGTCCAAAAATCATTTAAAATCATCTAAACACGTTTTTTCCATGATAGTGTTTCATTAATCAACTGGAAGGGATAAATTGGATATATGATATTTTTTCCCTTTTATCTTGATGAAAGATTTTTAATTTTATGTAATAGATATAATTAATAAATGAAATTAATTATTTCATATTAATATAGAAACGATCCATGTTAATTAAATTCCCTTTGAATCTTTGTTATACTACTAGAATCAAATTAATTATACCTATGTATATTGATACCCAAAATTCAATCACCAAAGATATCATTAAAGGCATCAAATTTTTCCACATAGAAAAATCAAAAGGCATGATTATGAGTTTGGTGTCTTGATCAACATTAATCTTATGAACCAAGGATAATATCCATTACTTGTAAGTCAAAATCACATGAATGAAATACTAACCTCTAATTTTATATGAACCCAAAACTGAAACAAACTATAAATATATGACCTTAATTATTTCATATTCTACTTTCTATTGTGTAGAGTTCAAATAATTTCATCATTAATGATGTTTTTATTTAAAATTTTAATTAATTATGTAATGAAATACATATCAATATCGTATTTTAAGTTGTGGACACAATTATTTTATATAAAATATTCCCACAGAAAAAATTGAAAATAAAATATGATTTCATTTCAATAAAATTTCTCACAAAATTAAAGATGACTTATTTATTTAGCTTACCCATATTTTAACCATATCAAAAACACCTTCAAAATGAGATTATATAAAAATTACCAGTAAGGGACATAAAATGAAGAAATAAATAAATGATGTGAAATGTAATAAAACATATGAAAAACATTATATTTTAAAGAATATATTTGTTAAAAATGAAATAATTTATTCCTTTATAAAAATAACTATATTATAATATCAAATCATATAATTTCCATGAAGAATCGTCAAAAAAATTGAAAATTTAATTAGGTTGCTTGGGAATTCATTTTTAAGGAAGCCATATAGAACCATTAAAAACCCTTACAATTAGAATAAATATATTATTTATTTTACTATAATTATTCATGGAATAAAATAAATACCACAAGCAATGGAGAACCATATAAGAATACTCATCATATATGATATTTTGGGTTATCCTCTGTGCTATAATGGGGTTGAAACCTTCATAATCAATTTCTACGAACCATATCAAAACTGTTTTATATCTTGTAAAATAACAAACAAATATAAATTTATTTACATAATTGAGAAGCACATTCCTGGTCATTATTACATTTATTTTATTTAATACAATATAATATAAACTTTCTTAATCATTTATGTAAATGTCATATTGTTTGATGATATTCAATTCATTACTCCAAATTAACTTTAGTAGGATTACTACTGTCAAAGACGTGTTTATTAATTTATCGCCAGAATAATAATCATTATAGTATTATAAAATTTATATATCTATTATATATTTAAATTAAACTATTAAATATGGTTATGAAAAAATATATATGTTACAATCATGGAGGTGGTAGGTTAGTCATATGCAAGATAATCATTTACATTTTTCAATGATCATAATAGAGTGAATGTAGGTATTATAATGTCATTAAATATTTATTATAATATCATAAATGTAATATTATTTCATTAAATACACTAATTTATACCATCTATGTGTCGTGGTAATGAAAAATGAAATACATCTATTAATCGATGTGGTTGTTCACACAAATTCATGAAAAACATTATCTTTATTTTATGAATAGAAAGGACAGAAAATATAAGATTTGATATATTTCAGGAAGGATAAATATATTATTAATATATATATATATATATATATATATATATCAATTCCAAAATTATATCCATCTATGATATTCAGTGATGGAAATCTATCTACATCAATCTCTAATGTGGTAGACCATTGTATGCATGAATCATGGATTCCATTACCATTTTATTGGTCGTTGGGGATAGAAATTAGTTATTCTGTTAACATAATTAAATATAATTAAGTGATAGATATTGATGATATTACATCATCATTTTAAAAAAAAATTGAACGATGTGGAAGATGAAATAGAATAAAAACACTCAGTTGAGAAATATACATCTTTTTTATACAAATATTAATATTAACCAAAACATATTTTGAAGGATGATTTTTTGATCAAACCAAATAATTTAGGATGTGAAGAGGGATGTATGAAATTTATTTATTTATGTATTTTATTAAATTAAATTATGAAATTTCCAGTAAATGAGAATAAGTGGTTCCCTTTCATAAAACATTATTAGGGTATATTGAATTTCCTAACGTCTTAAATTAGTATATATTTAACATTAATTAAAAATGTTTCTAAACTAATATTATTATAAAATATGATTATCATCAATGGTTTAATCATGATTAAAAAAAATTTCACAACAAGTGTCTATATAAATACGTTGAGGTTTTGGTTTTAACCCTAGAGAAATCGTTTTCAGACATTACATGACAACAGGGTTTTTTACTCATTAAGGGTATATATAGTTACTATAAATTGAATAAGGACCATATATGAACTATGGTTGATATTTTCAACCATATCCAATTAACTTGTTTGTTGAAAATATTTTGGGGATTTTTGAATAATTTAATATATTTTGTTTCAGGAAATACCAATAAACTCTTTTTTAGAACTACTCATTTACTTTCACATTAATGACATAAATAAATAACTAAATAAATTTGATTAAAATATTAAATAATTCAATACCATGTTTTTTTATTTCTAAAATATATGTAATAAATTAATTCTTTCAAATCATATTTGTTCTTATAAATTTAATATCATTTATTTTATTTTTCTATCAATTCAGCATCAACTATGCCATCGATGTGACATAATTTAAGATAATTATTTCATCACTAAAAATTATAAATAAATTACCATTATGTAAATGATTCATTTTTAAAAAAATATAATTTTGAAATAAATATACTCTATAATTATCCCCATGTTAAAAATATTATAGTTATTAAATTCATGTGTGTAACATTTCAGATTTTTCATTACATAATATATTATAAGGGATTAATCACATTATCGTTGAAAAATATGATTATAAACTGAATATTCTTTTAGAATTGATGAATTAAACTCTTCATTTATAATTAATGCTGGTTTTATGAAAATTTTTAAGTCCATATACTATTATTTTTAACTATTAATTTCCTAATTTATACTTATCAATGTAAAAAATATTCTATAAGGTTGATATTCATAATGAATAAAAATTTATGGGACATAATTACCAACTTTTTACCCCAATATTCCGTATATTTATTCAATAATTCATGATTATAAAAGAAGATGTCTCAAAATATAATTTAATATTGAACCTGAAAAACAGGGTTGACTTTATTTTTCAGAAAAATAACTTCTAAATTTGAAAAAATAATTATTAATTTACTTAAAAAATTAATTTATATCACCTTAATTTGAATATTATATTTTTTAAAGGACTAATTTAATTTCCCAATCACTTCGAAATATACATTTTCTCTATAAATAATTGAATATATGATAAAATGTTTCAAAAAACTTATTTGTTCACTATAAATTATTATATAAAATTTTTAAATATTGATTATAAGATATGTTTTAAATGTTTATTTCAAAAAATATATCCTTTAAAAAATATAACATTTTTATGATATATTAAAAAAATTATAAAATTATTTATAAAAGAACCATATTTGAAGAAAACATATTTGTGATGAATAAAAATACCTTACAAAGAATTGAGTGCTTATTTCCTAAAAAATAATTAACACATTTTATATGTGTCTTCCAATTATATATTTCATATGGTTGTTAATATTATTCATTAATAAAAATTAAATACGTAGATCATAATAGTTATATTTAAAAAATAATATTTTTTATTTTTGTATGATTTCTGTTCCATATATTGTACAACATCGATCATAGTATTTTTATTAAATCTCTATATATTACAGAAGGTCCTGTAATGCAATTTATACTCAAACAAATTCATAAGGAATGGTATTTTCAAAAAATATCCAATGGGAATTCTCATTATATTTGTTCCACCTATCATTACTCGATCCACGTGTCTTGTTTTTTTATTTCACATTAATGAATTTATTTATTTATATGAATTCAAACACCCTTAATGGAATGAACTTGTTAATTAAATTTTCAATCTATGATAAATATTTCCTATAGTTACCCCCATATCTATGTATTCATTTTTTATTATTTGTAGAATTCAATGTGACCAGAACCTCCTATTAGAAGCAATATGAGTAAAAAATTAGTAATAATTCATGTTAATTTAAGATGCATAGTGGAACCGAGATTTATTTTCTTGGGATAGGAAATAAAATATTCATCCCACAAATTCATTTTTTTGGGGTTTTCCTCAATAACATTACGTATTCTACAACAAACCTAAAATAGGATATAACTATGAAATTTTCCACTTTTTAATAGTCAAATCATAAAAAAGACCATTCATAAATAGTTCTTATAATACTTGATTACAGTATAAGAAATATCACATCAAAATAAAAGATACCAATACCTTGGTATATAGTCCACCCTAGAAAATAATGAAACATCCTAAAGTTGTGCATTCTTCATGAACTATTTTTCCTTACAAGAGATATAGACTTATGTAACATGGGCTCACATATTCTCTCCATCCATAATCATACACTAGGATAAATGTAAACATTTATTATGAATTATAACCTAGTTTTTGGGTTTTCATTATTATATCCAGGTTTTTTCGTATAGGTAAACAATGATAAAATATCATTATCATGACCATGTTACATTTTTTTGTTTTGATTCTACATCAGAATAGAATAATTCCCATTATAAGATCTTCATTTGGAATTATTTATATTATAATTTTTTATTTAGTGATATATGATCTATATATATGGTACACCTCCTTAGATCGTCATATATTTCAACGCTACATTTAACAATCCATAAAATCCTGACATCAGTAAGATTTGGATTAAACTATTATAATTACATATTGAATGTAATCTACCATATGAAAAATATCACGACATAAATGATTTGATAAATATAACCCATTAATATATACTAGTAATAATCTCATTTGAATGAGAAAGAAAACCTCTAAATAGTAATGAAATTTGTTCTTCCATATCCAATCATACGTCTAATGTCTTATTTTAGTCATGGGGTGAAGGACTCCAAACCCCATGAATCCTTAATAATATTTACATTGAACCCTTAATTTTAATATCATCTAGTAATCATTTTCATTATTCATGTTCCATCCTATTACATCAAAAATACAATAACATAGGTTATAATTTTCATCATTTTAACGTCATATTCAATATGGTCAATTGATTTAATATTTATTCTACTACAATGGGGTTGTCACATCACATCCAACATTGAGATAATTTTCATTAAAATTATTCACCTCATACAAATAGGTAAAAATACTCCAATTATTCATAAACCATAAACCGTTTGGGTCAAATATATCAATCCATTGTCCTATAAATACCCTTGTATGATCACTAAATCATTAAATAGTGAATATTTTTTATGAAATCAATATAAATAGAGGCCCTTCCTCATTAAAATTCTAAAAAAATTCATCTATATAATATACATAACCTTAGCCATCAACTTTGGGTCAATGTTGTGTTACTTAAACCCCCACCAAAACATAGTTTTATCAAAATAATTTCAATCTAAAATCACAATAATGTATCCTTGAATGAGAAGTATATTCAGTTTATATGTTGATGTGTTATGTGACATCAGGATTTCATCCCTATAAACTATAGGATACCAACTAGTAGGCTGGGTCTAAGGTATTTTCTTTGAGAAGATATACCCCTTCTTATATTGGAAGAATTACTAAAATTAGAAACGTCGTCTATTAAAATAATAAATATATGCTATAAAAATTCAACATAATCCTCCATTAACAATTGGAATGAATCATTCAATCATAGAGTCCTATATAACAACTAATTTACCAGTGGTTTGATCAATATACAATTTAAAAAAAATAAACAAAATGGTAAAATTACATTCCCGAAGCTCACCACAATAGAAAATTTTAAACCTATTTCCTATTAATAGATATATATCTAATAAAAATCCCATTATCAATATGAATGAAGGCATGCTAATAGGATGTTCACTAGGGATACCACAAAGGCTGTGGGAAATAAAATCTCAATATGTTACCCCCAATGGTGTACATACCATGTAATGTCATATAAAAGTGAATTCACATGTGATATTATTATTCCAGTCAAATAATAAATTGAATGTCATAAATTAATAAATCATCATAGATCCTATTGTTATACAGTAATAGAAAGGAAAACCTTTCTTTCTCTAGTTTTCGATTCATGTATCTAAATATAGAGAATACCCATATTGGGTATTTAAAGACATAGTAGAATCTCATATATAAACAAACACACACACACATAATATCACTGAGAGGAATGATTCCCCACCTAGATCATCTCGTATGTATAACATTTATTGAAAGGAGAGGCAAAACCATAGTTCTCATAACACATCACGGGAAAAGTATCCTCACTCAAACTCTCAGGTCATAAAATATAAGAAGAGTGGTCAATCCCAGATCCCAAACAACATATTTAGGGAGAATTGAAACCTCGCAGATATCTCATATCCTAATATAATGGGGATGTATAACAGTATTAGAATATAACACCATAAAATATATGGAAATAATATTACAACATAGGTGTCAAACCAGCACTTGGGGTCAAGAGTGTCCCCACCTAAAATATCATATCATGCACTCACATGGGAAACAATATGTATGCCAGTTTTAATACACACAGGTATATATATATATATATATATTGATGGAAATATTATC
This sequence comes from Viscum album, assembly GCA_963277665.1. Classification (NCBI taxonomy): domain Eukaryota; kingdom Viridiplantae; phylum Streptophyta; class Magnoliopsida; order Santalales; family Viscaceae; genus Viscum; species Viscum album. The sequence continues at coordinate 1,188,707,620 of OY728158.1, read as the reverse complement.
CCCACATATATTACATATCATTTAGTCAAGGAGAAGAGAGTCCCCACCCAAATATCATATCATAAATGTTGGGGGAATAAATGATACACCCCGAACACAAACGCACACACATACATATATATATATATATATATAGATGTGTGTGTGTGTGTGTCTATAGTGTTGTTTCCCCACCATAATCTCATACCATACACTAGTGGGAAGATCAAAAACTCCCATGTCTCATATATAAATCAAGGGGAACTATGCATCCATTGAAACATGAATCAGGTCATTATGAGATCTGGGGGGCATATCCACTCTTGAACTTCAATCAGACCCCATGCCATCAGGTACATAAGTAAAAACATTAACACCATATTGGAACATATCTCATAACTACATGAACTAAAAGAAAAACTATAACCCCTTTTTCAAATATATGTAATATGTATATGTGTGTGTTTATATATATATATATATTTATTTATTTATTTATAAACACCCATGTATAGTAACCTAAAATAAAACCTCTCCCTGGGGGTTGCACATCATGATCCAAAATCCAAATCTACTCAAAAAATTTTGGATCAATATCTATATCAAATTATTATATACATGATTGGGAACATTCATGGAAAAAATATGACATCAAATCAAATCCTCAAAGCTCAAAAGCATGTCATTAGAGCTCTAGTACCTTAAAGAAGGACACATAGATCATCGAATTATTCATAATCTATCTAGTCATGTGGTCTCATCCCCTCACGAATTTCATAGTAATGTAATATCATTATTCTTAAGCCCGTAAAATTTCTCATCACACAATCATTGAATCATATTGAATCTTATAGACCCACATCTATATCTAATCAACGAAATTATGCTCTATAATTTATCCAAGGTGTACCGCTATTTATTAAGCTATATCCATGTAATTTTTTAATTGGTTTTTCCAAAATTATATCCAAGTTATCATTTCAAAATTAAATCCTACAAGAATATATATATATATATATATATTAATTATCCTATAAATCAATTGGTCATGGAAGTCTCATGCTATATTTTCATTTCTTTATCATGATGCTGACCTTTGTATAGTTTCACATCACCATTAGGAGAGTTATCATCTGATCATCTATAAAAAATCAACCTAAAATAACTCATGAAGACCTGTATAGTGTTTTAATTTTCCATTGGTAATTATAATGGAAAAAACATAGAATTCACATTGTATGATACTCAAACTGGATTACTCAATTTTCCTTTTTTTTTATTTGGAGAGAAAACAAGAAACCCTCTATGAGAAGATATTATATGGCAAGTACCATAGTGTACATGACACAAACAACCCAAAAACCACTATGGAAAGTACCTCCACCTTTCTAATCATGTATACCAAAAATTCATAGTGTGTTTCATGGTGTAATCAATTTTTATTTATAGTACATCCATCAGGGAAGGTATCTCTTCCCATCTTCAAAATAATCATTTATTTTATATGTAAATCATTAAATAAAATACAAAAGAGTACTGAATTTTGAAACCTATCAAAAGCATTCTGATGCAACTAGAAATTACATTTAGTTTCACATTCCATAAACTTTAATTGGGTTTTCATTCCTTATACTATGAAAAATACTATTTTTTATACTTATGAATCTATATTCATTATATCTATATGAATAATACAATGTGTATAAATTGTGATATACCTTTATCAGGATGATGAAATATATTGATAATTCTATGTTCACCGAAATTATTTTATGGGTTATTCCAAATAAAGATTATTTTCTTGATAAATGGTCAACGCAAGGTTCAAATAATGATAAATGTAGTAATCAATATAAGTGATTAAAAAATAAATACAAAGGACATGCTTTGAAAACCACAGTGCATGATCATCACATATTATTTATAATTAATTTATGAATGTAAAGAATTACTTTGTTAGAATTCATTAATTATTGATGGATATGACAATATATCTACATTGCATTATTATTCTATTGTAGTTATCAAGAGAATATTCTCTATAGTTGTGGTCCACATTTGTCTCACAATCCTTGAACATCACCATGTGAATCTATGGGTGAAAGCATTTCAGATCCTCATGCATGCATACTTTTTCATAAATCACCTCAAGAATCACTTCCAAATGATTATTCATGATATATACAGATTTGAGATTAAAAGGTGGATGAAGATCACTTCATACTCATTTGAGGGTTCTTAGAGAAGGGATCTCTCTAGGTCTTTAGGACGATTCCATTAATTCATTGTTTACCACACATGAATTTTATCTCTTGAAAAATAATATAATTAGTTTTATATAATGTTATGGTTAAAAATAAGCTATCTAAAATGTTCCCTTTAGTATTTTTTAATCCTTTTGGAACACCATTTCTATATTTATAATAATATTATTATTTGTTCGCAATAATCACCAAAAACCTTAATTAAAATTATATATTAATTATACAAATAATAATCAATATATTTTTTTTCTTACTAGATCATTAATGTTGGTTCTCCATTCTACTAAAATAATTTTCAGGCCTTTAATAATTAGTATTTATTTAATTATTAAATAGTAATACATTATTTGAATATAAATAGATAAATATTATAATATATATATATATATAATATAAATTTTATTAAAAATTCATTACATATAATATTCTCTCAAATAACTGGTGCAGAAATATATGCAATCAAGGAATATGAGTTATTTTTAAACTATGTTGATGAATAAATTTTTTTAAAATTCTTGTATAATAAATAATAATAGATAACATAACCATAAATAAGGATTCACTTAGTTTGTGATCCTCTATGACTCATCCTCTGTCCTATTAGAAAAATAAGTTTAAATTTCAAGGTTTTAATCTTCAAAAAGGCCATCTAAACCATATAAAATGATGGTTATTCCATAATAACATAATACCTGAGATGGTACATTACATTTTAATGTAACATATATATGATGACATCTCTAATAATGATGGTTTCATGTTGGTTTCATTATATTATGAGATACATGACTCTTTTTATGAATGTTTAGGTATAAAACATGCATATAGAACACCATGACCATGAATTAATTTAGGATATATCATTTTAATTGAATTCCCAAAGATATAATCTTTTGTAAAATATCCTAGGGGTTAAATTAATTCTATTATTTCTCATTAAATAAATATGAAACGTGATAGAACAAACATATCATACTTCTATGTAAACAAATATATTCACTGTTATCATAAATACATCAATGTAAAAAAACTTAAAATAGTGATTAATTATGTTATAAAAGATTAATGATCAACACAAATGTCCACATTTAAAAAAATCCAATGACACAGAGAAATGTTGATTTACTACTGGAAGATATCATTCTCATAATATCCTACACTATATATTAATAATGTTGAACACCATGAGAAACTATATCAGTATCATATTAGTCTCCATCCATGATAGAATGAATAATTTTTGTCATTAAAATGATTTTATCTATCTTTAGAACATACATTTTGGAATATAATTTGGGAATTTGTATGATTCCATAATAGTAGAGAAAATCTATGACATTTTCATGAGACAAATACTCTTAAGACATTATCACATTATATGTTACGTAAAATAAAAAATATATGTGATAAATATTTTATTAATATTAAAAAACTATGAATAATTGTTAACATAATGTACACAGATGTTGGGTCTTAGAAAACTTGTCCAATTGACTCCCACATGTACTAGAACCAAAAACTATCAACCTTCATTATCTTATTTATCTCATGATAAATATGGTTCTATTGAGGTATAAATTTAGTTAATAGTCCAAAAACATTTTCTTCAATGGGAACTCTTTTAAATGAAACCCCACCTATATGAGGGATATCCCTCAGGAGTTGATACTTCTGATGTTTGTGCATTTTATATTGTTTTAACCTTGGATATTTTTCAAGAGGTGTCATTGTAGTATTATCACAATACAATGTGATGTGATCATTACTAATATGTACCAAATAAATCTTTTAGAAGAATATTAGTATGAAAATAGAATCATTGGATCTATTGGAAGAAACTATAGACACATAATCCACTTTATAAATAGTAATAACTTGTTTATTTGGACTATTCCCACACACACTTCCACTGTTGAGATAGAAAACATATCCTTATTTTGACTACAAATAATTCTAATATATTTGAAACCTAGAATCAATATAACTCGTGAGGCCCAGATCCATGCCTCTTCCATACACCTGGAAGAAATCCATATTTCATCTTTGATACTTGAGGATAGAACTAACATCAAACCAATAATATTACATTATATATAATTTATTAATTCATACATTAATCAATCCATATGAAATATCTTATCTAGTACATAGAAAGGCATAGCTTATTTATCTTATCACTAAAGTGTATGCGGTCTTAGTCATTATCTCTTTATCCAATTCTGTATATAGTCACATTTTCTTAATAAGATACATACCATAAAAAAGTGAAACTAATTCTATATCAGATTTTCTATAAGAAATCACTATAGTAACTTGAAAAAATATACACCATTACATAGTACAAGAAGAATCTTGGATCAATCAAAAATGATCTTGATCCCTAGAATAAACAATGATTTCCCAATGTCCTTCATGGAGATTTTTTTTTCAACAAGTCCTTGACAGATTGTAAGAATAGAATTCCATTTCCAATAGGTAATATTTCATCAACATATACTACTAAGATAATTAATATATTCCACCAAAATAATTGACAAACACATGGATCTCATTATTTCTTAATGAAAACAAATTTTATTATAGCTTCATTGAATCAAGTTATCCATGTCCCTGATTTTTTTTAAATCCATAAATTGATCCCTGAAACTTAAAAACATATTTGGTATCACCTAAATTTGAGAAACCGTTTGATTATCCCATATAGACATCTTCATTGAGGTTCCCCTAAAGAAAATTAGTTTTTAATTCCATCTTCCAAATTTCAAATTTAAGATAATATGATATAAAATTAGAATTATAATAAATGTAAACAGAGAAATGGGTAAATTGGATTCATTAAATTAAATTTATTGATGTTCTTTAAACCATTTTCAAATGTCATATGTTAATAGTTATTTACATCACATTCAATGTCCAATTTTCTCTTAAAAACCGATTTTCACCCTAGGTTCATTACATCAGCCATCGCATCAACTAGAATCCAATATTGGTTTTGATGCATGAAATCCATTTCATATTTCTTGGTTTATTTCCATCTTACAAATTTCGATCCCCCAATAATATCATTTTTTAATTGATGTTTATCATTTCAACCAATTAATATTTTCCATCATTGGTTACTGGAAACCCATTTCTCTATAGATCTCTAACCACATTTTTGCTCATAACCAATAACTATGTTTCATGAACTACATACTCCATGGGGACTAGTGGAATCTATTCTACTAAAACTATTGTATATCTGGAGAATCATCTTTATGGAAGAAAATTTTACTCCCACTAATCACTATAAGGATGCACTCTCTATCAAAAAAGATATATTGTCTAGCGATAATAACTTTCTTTTCTGAGGGGTTGTGTATGTAGTTTCCCTTTTTCAATGATATTCTACAAAGATATATAGTTTGTCACGAGGTTCTATTTTTTTCATGATAGTGTCATAAAAACTAATTTGACCCCCATTCAAGTGTATGACATAAAACAAATTTCTTTTCAATTCATAACATAAAAATGATTACATCCACCAATTTAGTTGGTACTTTGTTTAATGTATATGTTGAAGTTTGTAATTAATATCCTTAAAAGGATCATTGCATATTTTTATAATTCATCATCCACCTTACCAAGTGTAAAATTGGTTTTCCTACTTTCAATACTCTCAAATGTAGTGTGTAAGGTGGAGTTATTTGAAATAGAATCATAAAATCTCTTAAAATGTCGATAAAATCTTGGTTAAGATATTCCCCTCCTCGATCCAATTGGTTATTCATTATATTATTTCAAATGTTATTTTCTACATAACTAATTTATTATTGTAATTTACCAAAGGAATCAGACTAATACCTCATAATGTAGACATAGAAATATCAATTGATGTCTTCATAAAAAATACATTTGAATTAAAATTACACACATATTTCTTCTACTAGTAATGGTCCACACACATCAGTGTGTAAAAATCCATGAATCTCTATTTCCCTTTAACCCTCTATACCAAATGATGGTTTGGTAAATTCTCATCATAAACAATCATGAAATAATTCATGTTGTTTTATCTAATATGATTATAAATACAAATATTGAATGAGACTTCCATATGCATCTCATTTTTATGACCTTGATGGTTATTCCATAGATAGATGTTATGTGAGTCATGTGAACATGATTCGATATCAATTTCCATACAATTCATTTTTAAATTAATATAAAACGACCATTATTTGAATTTGACATACCATATCATATGCTGTAATTATAAATGCAGCAAATTTTATTTCCAAACATGGATATAAAACCATCTTCATATGGTAATGATACATACATTATGTTCTTTGTCACTGTTGGTATATAACGATATTATTCAAAAATCAATATCATTACTATTGGAAATGAAAGGTGTTAGTCACCAATGTATAGTGAAACCATACTCGCGCTATTGGTTGTTATAAATCCACCTATCCTATATAAAACAATTATAATCTATTTGGTTCCTACAATTTGATACACATGTGATCACCATAAGTTATTTCTAATACCCAATGTATAGATGTTGAAATATTATTATAATAATATACATTTGATTTCCCCCCCCCCCAATTTTATTGGCATGGTTCATCCTCTAGTGGCCCTACTTTACCCATTTAAAACAAACTTCATCCCATTCAATTACATGCCTCTTCATCTTCATATTCTTCAAAGTATGGTTATAAAGAGATGTATACTGGTTCATAGAATTGACCCCATTTCAATTTTTTTCCTTTCATTATTCACCATAAGGGCTATGGGATTTTTAGTACCTATTTCCTTAACCAAATATAGAATTAGATTAAGAATTTATAAAAGTATCTTCTAATTATTAATCATATTATTATTAGTAAAATTAGAGAAGGTCTTCGGTAGTGATGAAAGTATGTGATCAATGTGGAACTCTTCTAGGAATTTAATCCCAAATCTGTATAAGAGTTAAATATTTCCAGTAATAATTTAATACATGAGGCCCAACTAGTACAAAATATGTTAGAATAGTTATAAATAGAGAATTGGATCTATTATTTCTTTCTTATCTCTCATTATCATGATAGATATATTGAATGTGAGACATCATACAATAATAATTCATATCCTCTTTTTTCTTCAAATGATTATTTTTCAAAGAGAATAGTAATAATACAGATCATAGGTAGCGTCTATCATATGGTTCATATATACAGATAATTGTTTCTCACTTTCCTCATTTATTGGTGCATCGGGAATAAGATCTTTTATCACAAATTTTTTCATTTCATGGACTAGGATAACAAAAAAGTGCCACTTCCACACATGGAGTTTTTTACTCTTGAGAAGTATTTCATTATCAAATATACATAGTCATGATATGTTTGAAATCATTGTTATTATAGTTTTAAATACAATATGATTATAAATTATTACATTACTTGATACAAATGATACCAATAAAAATGTATTATATTTTTTCATCCACCCCTAATTCTATTGAAACCAAATTTCCCTCACCGTTGGATTTGAAATATCCAATTAATTAAAAATTCTTGTGGAAAGGATCCATGTTACCATTATTATTACACTCTAATTGGGTAATCAATCGATTTGAAGGGTTTTATTTTTTTATTTCAAATTGAAAATTCATTAAATCAATGTTACTTATTCTATTGAGTTGACTCACCAATCCTAAAATTCATGAATTGGATATCCTCAAACCTTGTGTCTCATTTACACAAAGTATATATTTGGATTTCATCGCATTATTTTAACTAATTTATGTTAATAGAAAAAATCATGTTAGAATACAATAAAAACTGAAATCACCCCATGTAAGACTGGTCAAGCACTTCGAAACATAGTTTGATTTTAAATTAATTTATGGAAGGATATAATAACTTAATATTTATAATTAGTGATTTTATATTTTATGCATAAAATTCCATTTATTATCTTGGTCACATGATTATGGTTATGGAGTGAAATCACTTATGTGATTAACTTTTTCATAGATAATATTAACTCATAAGTCGACTTGTAAGAGATCTATATTTTATTGATGTTAATTTCATTAATTTATGTGCTTTCAAAAAATAATACATTATAAAATTTCAATGAATCTTGAAAGAAATAAAATAACAAAGGTTCATGTTCAAGAAAATATTTAATGGTTTCGTAATCTGGAAAATGGTAAACTAATCGTTGACCTAGGTGGAAATTCTATAAACCAACTATGTTTTATGCCTCAACATACCACATATCCACTATTATGTATCTCATGGACTGGTTTCACCTCAGATCCAAAATCAATCCCCCTCCACTAGCATGGGATCTATATCCATTACATATTATTTTACTCACACCTAGGTGAAGGGGAATAGGCCTTTATACTAGAGACCATGGGAATACATTCTATTACATATCAAAAGGAGAGATGGATCGTAGTCAAATAGTTTTATATAAATATAAATTGTATGAATCCAATCACAAACAATGGTCTAGTTTGGGGTCATGACCTTCCACATGAATGAATTTAATTTCACATTTAATAAATGTTTCTTTCAATCATTATCATTATTATTGAAACTAAATTTAATTCGAATCAACTAATTATGTTATTTTATTAGTCAATTATTTTGTTTTCATTATCATCTGAATCCCCCGATGATTTTTTACCATATTTTTATGAACAAATTAAATTAATTTATTTTATAGTATCTATGTAAAAATAAATTACCTCGATAAAAATAATTGTAGTACCCATAAAAAATAACCAAAATGTATTATACAAGTTCATTTTCTACTATAGTGAAATATGGAATTCAAACCTTATCACATTCATTCATGATGTGTACTATCAATTTAATGATCACGCAAATTGTATGATATTTCTATCATGTTTTATTCTTCAATTTTAGTAGATTAATAATAGTAATGCATCTCATAAATTATATTAATATCATAACATTATTTAGAAATTACATTATCATATATATATATATATATATTCAAACAGAACACATTAAATATCCTACCAAATTAATGACCTCTTGAATGAACAAGTGTATTATAAAATAAAATTAGAATATACTAATTTTCTATTATATTTTATTTGTAAAATGTTATATCATGTGTACAATCCATATACACTAACAATATTATTTTCATAGTCTATTCACATCACATTCGTAGGGACTCAGCATGTAAACTGTTCCATAAAAAATCTTGGAGTACATGGATTGTAATTGGGTCACACACAGTGTTGTCACCTAGTAATATGTTTACTAGTCAGGCATGTTATATAAGAAAATAAAAAGGCCATATTTGAATAAACATCTTCATGCCATGTACATTACTTACATGGAATGCGCTCTAACTAACCATGCACCAGGCTAGCCCAGTTAATACACAATGAAAAATTAAAGGAACCTTGTGAAATAATACCCATGATATAATTTAAATTATATTTCACTATTAGTGAATTTAAAATTAGTAAATGGAGTATACATATGGGAGACACAATGTATACTATTGTGTCACACAACCTGATTACTCAGGACCTCTAGATGAACCCTTAAAAATTATTTAATTCATAAATGTAATCAACACGATTAAATTATGATAAACTGAACTGGAAGAGTCTTATATACAATTTATATTTAATAACAATAAAAATTCAATAGAAAACATACATACACATGAATAAACCAATCAACGATCATTGAATAATTTTAAATAATTATGTGTTCTCTCTAAAACCACCATATGGTTGAGGACATAGCGGAAGTTTGTGATGGGTAACAAGTAACATTTATTTTTTCATGATAGATTATATAATGATATTTACATGATAATAAATACTGTGATCAATAATATTGAAACTAAGAATTCAGAAAATGGATAACATTACAGAACTAGTGTGCATGATCATCACATATTATTTATAATTAATTTGAGAAATTAAAGAATTACATTCAGGGAATTAATTATTTGTTGTTTTGTTAAAAAATATATAGATTATTTACCATCGTTTCATTATAGGACTCAAGGTAATAACCCCTATAGAGGTGATCCAATCATGGTCCAGAAATCTATAAATGTCATCATGGGAATCTTCAAGTACTGGTTTGGTTGATCCTAAAGCTTGTATCATTCTTCTTTGAATTCCATGAAAATCACTATCGTAGTTTTCTCCATGAACTATCTAAATTCGAGAGTGAAGGGTAAAGGAAGATCAATCTTCATTCATTAGAGTGTTCATGGAGAAGGGATATCCATTTATCTTTGAGAGGATTCACATTATTGATTTCCACACCAAATAAATGGGATCTATTGAAGAAATTATACTTGGGTTAATATACTACTAGGGTAAGAAATAAATAATTGGGCATGTGCACATTAATTTTTATTTACTACCTATAGAACCCCATATCTGAAGAATAATAATAATAATATTTCTCAAAATGATCTTGCCTCAAAAATTAATATTAAATATTATTTATTCAATTAATATTCAATATATATTATTACTCACAAATAATTTAATCCTGGTCCACCATTCCTACATAAGACAAATTTTCTCTTAAATAATGCCTCTTCATTTAAAAACATATATTATCGAATTACTTTTGAATAAAGAAACAAATATTTTATATACTAAACAAAAAATAAATGTTTATTAATATTCGTGTAACATAATATTATATTGAGTAACTAGTTATGAAATATATGGTTTCATGAAAACATGATTAATAATTAATCCACAAGTTGTAATAATATTTTCAGAAACTTTTAAATAATAAAAAATAGTATATTAATAAATTGAGATTACGAGTACTCTTTGTATGATACCATCTGGGCCATTTTCAAATACTATGTTACATATATAGATAATAAATATGTTATAGGGTGTATATTAATATTCCAAAACATTGAATAAAGGATATCATAATGATTAAAACATGTTATTCTACAACACCTCCTCCAACAATCAGAACATATGTTCATTAACTACATGATATGTTAATTGTTTCCAGAGTAAACCACTATGAATACACTAGAACCCCCATTACACTAAAAATATCCCCTCTACACATCTTAGATCATACCCATCAGTATATGTTGACTTTTTCTAAATAAATTTATTTAATAAAAATTGTTAAAATTCAGAATAAAATTCAACTTGATGGATAAGTTCCAAATCATCATGATTACATTAACACTTGATAATCTACGATTACTAATATGGTTATAATTTACTCCTTATATGACGCCCAATTTATATCACTATCCCACTTCTCAAATACATAGAAGGAAAGGGATGACACCTCAATATCCTCAAGAATGTGAGGGAGAGACTTATGAAATAATAAACCAAAAAATCTATAAAAAAGACCCTTTAATCAACTTATATAGCAAAAATAACTCTAGAATAGTTTATACATCACATGGGTAAAAAAAAATTCTATTCCCAAACAATATATTAAAATTTCTATACAGATATTTCTTGAAGATATCTTTATTAAAAAAAATAGGACAATTTTTAGTGTTAATTTAATAAATCTAAAACATGCTAAAAAATAGATCTACTTCAAAATTTCATCTATATTCATTCTAGGTTTAAATGTCTAATATAGAGATTAATATAATAATCAAAAATCAAATTATTTTACTTTTTTATGGATTATTTCTATATTATAGTTCAAAATAACATGAAAAAAAACATATACCCAAGAACCATGAAAATCATCAATCACTATTATTATGTATAAAATAATTTCTTCTAGATATTAAAAATCAAGGAAACCAGTTATAGTTTTAAATATTGAACATTCCCCTTTCCCATGACCAATAGTTCAGGAACACTTTTAATTTAATTACCCTTGACAAATAAGTTTATTATATATTCCCAATAAAACATCCAGTCCTAATAAAAGTCTTAATGGTCTTATAACCTTCAATACTGATCTATGTTGCTCATAAATCCATAGGAAATTTGTTATGTCCATTCCAGAAATTCTAAAATACCTTACATTATTGAGTCCATACAATAGGTAAAATATGGATTGTAAATTGAGCCACCTAACAATCACCACCATTGAATACTCAGACTTCTATAATCCTCTTTTATCTATACATGTAGAAAATGTTATTTCCATTGTACCATCCCAATTTATAGGGATTTCCCACCATAGTAATCAACTCATAATGGTTGATTCCATATCATGGTACCCCCCATAATAAGAATATAATAATAAGAACTAATTCCTAGCTATGGATTGACACACTAAATTTAATTTATTCCTTACCACACTAATAGTCATAAAAAAATCATTAGTAAGATATCTCAAGATAAAAAATTTCCAAAAACATATGGTAACATCAATAGTCACACAATTTTACAATCAAATCATAACTCTTTAATCCAGAAGTGGAATCATGTAATCATCCAAACACTAAAATCAACATATGAAAATGGATATTAGTTTGATTCCAATTTTTAATCATGATATATCTTTAAGATACATCTTACTCTATCCATCAGAACTTGGATAACTACAATTTTTTCACGCTATGATCCCATTAATTCGACCACATTCTCTCTGCTAATTCAAAAATTCTATACAACATAGTATTTTTGAAACATCCAACATTGATAGTAATGACTCCCAAATCACTATATTGTTTCAACCAATAGTATTGTTCCTAGAATCAATATTTTTATAAACAATAATATTATCCATAGGATAGAATCCTTGAATTACCTAATAAAATAATTGGACATTCCCAGTATAATCATAGTGGATTTCTAGTGTGAAATTTCTATCAAAACCTAATCCATTATCACCTAAAACATCATCATAAATATTCATTAAATGACCACCACAATGATGGCCACACGATCAATATCCAATGGTGTTATCTGACCATATATCTTCCCTCATACCTCATCATGATATCAAGCTAATCAAATTCCACTATTTTACATGTTTCAGTTTTCCAAATCCAAAATAACCTATCACTTATAACATGTGTTAAGGAACAATATTGTTTGACTATACTATGTCACCCAAATCCTTTAATGGTATCTTAATGTCTCACAAGTGTGATTATTCCCAACATTAATGAAACTTATAGCTAATTTTCCTATATTTGTATCATCAAATTGACTATTATGCAACCATTATGTCAGTCTTAAAAAATAATAATATAAAGAAACAATTCATAACTCTTTCCACAAAAAAACCCATTTAAAATAAGAAAATATTTATTACCTCATACCATGAGATTAAGAAATAGAACTCCCACTCCCTTGACTCATAAATAATAAATCATAGGAATTACCACATAAAATAGTCAACATACTCCTATTAATTTAAATATCATGTATCAAAAGTCCTCCTTGACTTCTTATTATAAAACTCGTGGAATGTAAATTATGTCAATAGAAACAACATGATTATCCACCATATGTTTATTAAGACAAAATCAGAATATTTAACCAATGTTCTATCCATACTAGACTATATATCATGAATCAGAATCAACAATTTTAATAGGAAAAATCAAAAGAAATAAATACATTGTGGAATTTAACTGATTTTTACCTCCAAATATTAATACGATTGAAAAATGACTCCATGTTTTCTACATTATTGAAGTTGTAAGGAATACCATTCCCTTCATCACATGTATGATAACACTACCTTTAAATCAAAATAAAATTAAAAAAATTATCGATGATCCCCATTTATAGGGATACTCATTATACTAGAATTAATCCTCTCTTATCTTACCCTCACATGAATAAATTATCCTCAGTAGTAGTAGGGACCAAAATAACACTAAATCATCTCACTCAAGTCTCTAATATTGTTATCCACATTAAAATGGAACATGGCCCTCCCACCAATCCCAAAAAACTAGTCTGATATAGACTAAAAAAAATAGGAGTCTAGGCTGCTCAATTATCAAATACTATAATGAAATGCGTGATTCGAGAATCCCACATTATGTTTATCACACACACACACACAGAGATATATATATATATTAAGTATGGAATGGTGAATTAACATCATACTATTGGTAACCTATCCTCAAAAGTAATCAACATATTATACTACCACATCATGAATTAGGTTCTCAGTTATAATAATATTACATAATCACCCAGTGAAACTATATTTTGAGTATGTAGTAATCATGTGGTTCATTTCTATAGAATTGACCTTTTAGTAATATTTTGAAACACAATGTTGTTTTTTGAATATTAATTTAGCTGAACTATTCCATTATCTATAAACCAAATAAAAGAATAAAATACAAATAATAACCCACTTGGGGTTAATATACCTTCCTTCCATGGATAGACTATATGAACAATATTATAAAATAACAATTTGTTTTATCTACATTCTCATTCATCAAAGAAAATATTTTTTTAGCTCAGTATAGTTCACATATATGTTTTACAAGAAAAAGAACATATTTTATTACTGCACTGTTACAAATATTTTTACATTTTTATTTTAAAGTAATCACACACAAGACCAAAAAATTCATTTGAAATCATTGTGTTGAAATTATGGATGTAATCATTCAACTATTAATGGGATGATTGGTAAAAACATAATAAAAATCTCAAATACAAAAATCACTATTGAATAAATATATCAATCATTACATTGATTTTTAAGGACAGACATATCATTACCAAACAAACTTGTACATCTCATTAGAAGTGATTTTCAAAAAACACAAGTTTGGGGACCATAAAATTCTCTAACACATTATGAGTACCATTTCCCCATATTCTAAATTGCAACAACAGAATGACATGCCTTGATATTACTGTGTAATTCACCATTATTAAACAACTCAGCAGTGTCCTTCTAAAGGTTCTTTATAATCATAATCATTCATCCCCATATTCCAATGCATGTTGAATTTGTTATAGGGTCAACGGTCTTACCATTAGGAGACAATACCCACATAACATCGAAATGATATTGTTTAAATAACCTATTATGTTCCATAATAATAATTACGTTATAAAATATCAAATAAAAACACATTTTGTAAAATATGGAATGTAGTATGTGGTCATATAGAAATTCATGACTTCTAATCATCCATTTTCTTGGTCGTTAATAGAAATTATAATGAGATAGAATAAAATATATGCTATACTTCCATCCATTATCATCACCAAAATTCAATTGTCAATTTCTCAATTTATCATCCTCACCCTTATCAATTTCAAAGAATATTATAATACATAAAATAGACACATATCTTGTATAAACAACATGGTTTAAATATAGGGTTGAAAAATAAAATATTAGTAGGTTTCTCCAATCAGTGTCCATAAAATTAGTTTTCATATAAATTCATAAGAAAATATTATTTGACTATATTAATGGGATGAATTTTTATAAAATTGAATTAAAAAATCACAATCATGCCATAGGTTCTAAGGTTATTATAATGAACCTAAAAACTAGTAGCTTAGAGGCAGTGCATTACCTCATTTCATTGGTACTATATACAAGTGATCACGTACTAACGGACCAAATATTGTAGTGGATTGGGAAAGACGAATAAAAATATATGTATTACATTATAAATTGAAATAGAATAAAACATAGAAACTCCATTTTAAACATACCAATTGTCCCATATGATTTCTAGTTTGTTAATCATAATATTTATCTTAACATCATTGGAAAAAATCATAAGGAAAGAGTGTTCTCATATTATCATTAAGGGTAAGAATATAATAGAAACATAACAATAAGGAAAGGTGAAGAAGTAAAAAACATCACATTAAATCATAATCATGGATATAATAAGGACAGACTAAAATCATCTCAAATAATGACATATAATAATAAAATGAGAATAAAAGATAACCATCGATATTATACTATTCTAATTCTCATATTGATTATATATAACTAATATAATTATTAGGGAATTCATAATTCCGGTCATCATAACTATAATTTTAATGAATTGGAAAAATGATCATATAGATTCAGGTATGAAAACATCTAATACACAAACTAGTATATCTAATGAAACCTACAGATGCATCAAGGGGCTATTGTGGGACCCGCTTGGCACTGACTAAGTCCAGGGAATTTTTTATATGAAATGGGAGAAACATAACCAAAATATACATTCATATTGAAACTATGATATTAAATTTTAATAACTTCCCCCAAAAAATAAACACAACTATAATTAATCAATTATTATATGATGAACGATATCAAAATATTACACCCAAAGTCAAGGTAATTGTAAATAATTCTATAAAATATGGTATATTGTATCATATGAGATATACTAAAATTATTAAATATATACAATAATGAGTGTGGAATTATATTAAAATTATCTAATAAAATAATTAAAAATTAACTGTGATAAATACCACATTTACTTTAAATTCATTTATTTTAAAATCCATGATATTATAAACGAAAACATTTTATTTTAAAATGCCTTTGTAAATATTTAAATTATTCATCATGGAATTATCTAATCATGAAATAGGGAAGATCATATAATCTCGTATATGTTTAAAAATCATATCTTATCAACATTGAAAAAAAATCAAAATTTGATTATGTGTTCTTAAAATAACATGTGATAATTAAAAAAATGAATTGATCATGTTCATCAGTGGTAAATCCACATAAAATAAGTGGAAATGTTTCATAAGATAATAATAATTAATATCCCACATAATCATAGAATGATGTAATCATTGGAGGGTAATTTTAACCCATAGAATGTAAATTTGGATAAGAACACCCTTAACACATGGTAATAAGTTAAGCCGTAGACCCCCTAAAAGAAATAATTACCAAATTAAAGAATTAATACCTTAATGATATATGGATTAATGATATGATATATAAAAGGTATGTATATGTGTGCCCCGCGTAAGGAATTTCTGTTGAATATTGATTATCTCACAATAATAAAATGGAGATAAGAAACCCATTACCTTATATATGAAGGCATTAGACACTTGAACTTAGTTTCATGAATAATGAAATTAGATTCATTAATTATGTACAGACCCCAACCCTAGTTTCCATAAACTAGTTCTTTAATTAAATTATTATTTTTTGACTACAAGGAATTGTTATCCCAAAGGAATGAATTGTTTCGTAGCATTATAAAACCAGATATATACATAAGTTAAACATTTTGACTCGAATCTAAAAGCAACATAGAAACCCAATTGGAAACACTGTTATTCTTCTAAATTATTTTTAAATTTTATTCATTAAATTAATCATCGAATCCTGGGGAAAATAAATAGAAGAAAGTGCTGATCTTAGATTCTTAGTAAGGGTAATTAATATATTAGAAGAATAAGTAACAATGTGTGGTGACTTCATAAAGGTACACATGCCATTATAATAAACTTAGCATAATATGGAAGGAATAACAGTTGAATAAGTAATTCTAAAGGAAAACATAACCATGCATATTCTAATTTTTGAATAAAAACATGTATTATCAATTAGATGTTTCATAACGAGGTATGCATAATGTGGGAAATCATTAGCATACTATTAGTGGCTCATGACAAGACCAATCATAAATGGGTAAAACCCAAAAACATTTTGTCACATTAGACCAATCAATTCATCAAGGTTCTATAGAGGGACCACCCAAAACATACTAATTAAAATTAATTCCTAAACTGAATGGGGTGAAACATAATCAACATATACATTTACATTCAAACTAACATATTAAATGTAAATAACATTCCCCAATGAATAAACATTTATACTAACCATTCTCAATAAAATGGTGAATAATATCAAAATAAAACATCCAACGTCAAAATAATAGTAAAACAATCAACGAAATATGGTAGATGATATCATAAAATAAAAATCCAAATGTAACATAAGAATAAATAAATCTATTTAAATAGACGAAAAGAATCTTATAAAACCATCATGCAATTATTGATAGAAATACTCTTTTACGTGGAAATGAAGAGATCATTTTGAAAAAACAATTGTATAAAATAAGAAGTGAACTAATATAGTATTTTAATAATACTATTAGTTATTTTATAAAAATACTAGTTTCTTAAAATAGAATATAGAGTTCCCTTGAAATTATGTAAGAATTTGACAAGATCCCTTGTATCGAGCTTGTTTATCGAGAAGAATTGGAGAAATATCCTTTTTAAAACATGAAAATCCCCATAATATAAAAATGAGTATGATTGGTACACATATATTTATAATTAAAAAATAATTTATTTGTAATACATAAACAATTATGAATTTCATTGGTGTAAAAAGAGAAAAAGAGTAAACTGAAAGCAAGAGGTGGTTCTGGATGAAAACCCTTACCTTATGTCCGAATGTATTCTGAACATGACCATAAAATCAATGATAATAAACTCAATTAAAATTAATATATTAACTCATAACATTTTATACATTTACTCGGTTATGTATAATTTATTTTTGTTCATTTATGATTTTTTATGAGTTATAAGATACACATTTATTCCATGTGGCCTTCGTTTCCTTGGTTTTCAAAATCGGTATACTTATATATGATTATAAAAGTTCATGTGGAAAGGATATAATTATCCATAACTAAATTTATATGATACTAATTAACTAAAAAATCATTAAATGGTAAAATAATTTTTTGGGTGTATTTTTTGAGGATGAGTTATTAGATAAAACGTTTTTCATAATCGTTTGGATTATTTCGGTGGTATTTTGATCATCATGAACCCTTTTTCGTTTGAATTACTTTTATGTATATATAATAATTATAGTACATTAAATGAGATATAATATATATTTTATAATCATTTTATACAATAAAAATTATTTTATGACAACACTTGAAGGATAAAATGAAGTATGAATGTTCATTTTCTACCAAAATTGTAAATCGGCACCTCCTAGATGATGATATTGGTTTTAAAAAATACGATATAGAGATAGTAGTTTGGGGAATGAAATTACATTAACCTTATATCATTCGAGTATATATAAGATACTGGATTTATCGTGGTTATTTGAAAATAAGATGTGAGTATAAGATAAGATAATAATGTAAATAGAAAAGGAAATTAAAATAAAAAGGAAACGGAATTACCACTTGAATTAAAATCATTAAGAACCACCATAGGAAATTGGTTTTGGTATTTTGGAATGGAAAATAGATCTTGGACGTGGTGAGAGACTATGTAAGATAATTTGGACATAAAATTGACAATATTCAAGGCATAGAGGAGTGAATAGAATACGAGGTGAGGGTTGTTTTTATAGTGGAAGAGAGTTGTGATTTATAGTTATTCAATTCATTATTTTTTTTTAAAATAACCAATAGTATTGATACATGTAACTAAATAAAGTAAAATTTTCATTTTATTTTGATCTAAGGGTGGTTAAATCATCCATGAATCAAGAAATAATGTATTTATTCTATAAATTACCCTATTTTACAATTCAATAAAAATTCATTTATTTTAGAAAAATACCAAAAACTCAACATTTCCATTTCTCTATGTGTAGAATTCCAAAAATGGACTCTATTTTATCAAAATAATTTTCCATATAATAAAAAACAATTAAATAAAATCATTATTTACATGATAAACAGAAATTATAAATTCAAAACATATTTTATAAAACTATCTAAAATTAACTAAGGTGTCATAAAATTATCTAGAAATCATAAGACAAATAAATATTGATTTATGAATCCATTTTATTAAAATGAATTTTCTTTCAATTAATTCCATTCATTATAAAATTTTAATCTGATATTTATGACTTCTAAAAATACCAACACTTAAATATTAATTTTTAAAATATCCAAATACTTTTACTATTATATAATTATATCATAATTTCACTTATAAGATACCTAAACTTTATATATACATTCATGGGTGAGGTTATTATTCATTTAGCTAATATACTATTCATAAGAGTCATATTACTATTCCTAATTTCAAGTTAATATTTCATCCGTATAGATTCCTTAATATCTATAAATACCTATTATTTAATTTATTATGAATTTATAAATATTTTATTTTGTTCTCTATGTGGTTTGATATGATTCATACTATATAAAATAAACATAGGACCTAAAATTTATTTGATATAACTTTGGTTCATTACAAATTTTTTAATTCAAAAACTATTAAACATTTAATTGATTTATTATAATTTAATTTTGATAATTTTTATGACTATTTAGATGAGTGAAAATGAATATTTTTTTGTTTTGTTATCATTAGTTTAATTGTTTTTTGGTCAGTTCCCTTAAGTATAAAAATTGGTGTTCTTGTCAAATGGGAATTATGTAAACCCAAATATTTATTTTACATTAATTCAGGAATTAATACATATGATTAATCATAAAAAACATATAAGATCGAGAATTATAGAATATTTGTTAATTAGATACATTAAATAAAATCTTCTAATTGGGAATACACCATCTTAATTGAAAACTTGTTTAATAGGATCATATTTTTCATTCATAGTAAACACTACATGGGTTAACTTGTGGAAACACATAAGAATGGGGCGAGTTATAAAGTTGGGGAATGGTATAAAAATGGTATAAAATGAATAAAATAATACGTGTTAGAAAATTATAATTTCAAATAGGGCATAAAATGACTA
Organism: Viscum album; assembly: GCA_963277665.1. Classification (NCBI taxonomy): domain Eukaryota; kingdom Viridiplantae; phylum Streptophyta; class Magnoliopsida; order Santalales; family Viscaceae; genus Viscum; species Viscum album. The sequence goes on along the minus strand of OY728158.1, from coordinate 1,188,686,670 downwards.
AGAATCATAAACATGAACAATAAACATGATATAAGAATATAACCAGAAATGCAAAATGGTAAATGTTTCAAAAACATAAAACACTACATCATAAATATATTCCAAGTATTAATAAAAATTCATCATGATATAAAATGTACCATTTAGGAATCAAGTATACTCCATGTCCCAAAAAGATGTCTCATGAGACTAAACATTACACAATGCATTAAAGCACGATATAATTCTAGGTGAACCTATTACATTAATTTCATTCTCATGCATAAGTGTGTGATGAAGATCGTACATCTTGTTATCATTTTTCATCATAAGTTATTTCATGATCATATATTGTATCATATATACATGTACGTACCTATTCAATAAGTATTTGTGGATAAAGGTGAACACCCTTGATAGGAAATGGGCACATGTAATAACAACACAATCATTTCTGATGGAAAATCAAGGTGGAATTTTGGAATCATAATGATTAAAATTAATAATTCATAAAATGGGATTATGATAGTGATAGTGGTATCTCATAATTTTGAATGAAAATTTATTGAAATAGGTAAATGTAAAAAGATATCTCAACAAAATGGAATGGAATAGAAGGCACAAGATAGTTAAGAAAAATAAATAAAGAGGAGGATGAGAAAATGTGTTACTAAATTTTTCCATGGTAATGGGTATATTAAAATTTTCGTGGGATATATTAATGATATTGAAAAGAGTATCACATAAATTAAAAATTAAATGAACATTAATTTGTACATGGAATAAAATATCCCAAAATTAAAAAAATAGACATTAAAAGGCATAAAATAAAAGAGGTTCTTGAATGAAAGGACAGTTTGATATCCCTTAACTCGAGAGGGTGACAAAAATTATTAGTAGGAGATTTTTGAGATACTGAGAGATCCTTGGGATGATATTATATATGATTTTATAGATTAAGTATGTTCTCAGTGTATTTTTTGTAAAGATAAATGGTAGATTGGTTGGGATTATGTAGGAAATGAGTGGGGAATTCATAATTATTTGTAGAAAAGTGGTTATGTGTTGTACATAATAAAATAAACAAAGCCACAAAATTTACCTTAGGTTTATCCCTTGGGTTCTACAAATTAAGAATGTTTTTCAATATTTTATAATCAAAAGGGACAACATTAATAAAATAATATTTTTGCTGATGTGGATGTGATTCATACTCTAAAAGAGATGATTTTAAAACCATAAGATGAATTATATATTTTAGAAGATGCATAATGGTTTTATAAAATTAGTAAAATAATCATAAAATATATTTATTTTAGAGTAATAATATATATTTGGTCTTGGATAAACATTATAGTATTTTTTATGTCACTTTTTGGTCTCTATAATTTCGTAATACACACATTATATTTTTTCAGTATAGAATATATACCGTAAAATTCGACTGTCTCTGAATTTTTTTTAAAAACATTAATTGGAAAATATCAAAATTCGGTTTCCAAAATTAATATTTATTATAATATAGTAATTTTAGAAAATATTTCAATTTTCACTTTTATAATATTGTTAATATTTTAATGAGAAATTATGGGTTACGAAAACTTTAACTCAAAACGTTATAAAAATTTTAATTGACTTCAAAAAATTATATGATTATGTATATCTAATAAAACTTATTTAATTTAAATATATAATAAAATTTTATTTATTTAAAATATCCATTAATTAATGAAAATAGATACCATAAATGAATTTTAATATTACTAATGATATTCTTTTTGATTTCTATTGAAACAAAATAAAAATAATTTTTAAAGTAACAATAATAATAAGTAAATAATACCATGATTCCATTTAAAATAAATAACATAATCATATTTCTATGGACTTGATACACAACCCATTAATACAAAATAAATCATTATAAGCATAAAGTGTGTGATGGGGAGAGTTTCATGGGGTGCATTAGCATACATGATTTGGGCCGTGACATCAAATAACATGACCATCTCCTATAAATGGTTTCCAAAATTCTTATATATTTGGATATCTTCATGTGATTAGTTAAAGGAAAATCCCAAATATTCAATCTTCATCAGAATCTATAACCAATGGGATTCACATGAAATGATTGTACTGGTTGTGTCCATCACTTACTTTGTCTGTGATAGTTTGATTTGAAAAAACCCTACATTTTTTATAATCATGTGAACAATTTTCAAATGAAATATACCTAAAAATAACGATACATGAAGTTTTCTCATAATATTTAGGATAAAATTACACGGAATACATGCATGTGTTTTCTATAACCAAAATACATATTAATACATTTAGTTTAAATCGTATGGGGAATTTTATTTTTAAATGTTGAGGCTGCTACATTATTAAATTCTCCAGATGTGAAATTATTTACTATTAATGAGAATCTGTAAGTTTAGGTAACCTCATATATCATTTGGTTCTATGGTATGATGATGACTCAAATGATTAAATACTGATGAAATTTTCTTAATTTAGTTTGTATGTTTTTTCAACCATCATGTAGTAGTACGATTTTATATAATATTATGATTATTTTTTGGTTATAGAACATGTAATCACATATAATATTTATATTAAAATATAATTTAACCATTATATTGGTTTAAGACTATCCTTGAAGGAGGTAAAGGAAAATGAATACTCATCAACCATGATGGCAGTGAGTCGACATATCCCTGGTGATGTTTTCATTTTTAAAATAAAAATATAGGAGAATATATTTTATGAGAGTTATTTCTTTATAAATATACAATTATTAAATATTTATTATACAAGTTCAACCATAAAACATTTGACAGTTATTATAATGAGTGGATATGAAAATAAAATATTTTAAAATATAAAGAGGAGGATTTTATCTCTTGGATATTTTCTCTATGGGAAACCCTTTATGACACATGTATTATGACTTTTCATAAGGCCAGTAGGTCCTAGAAATGATTAATAGGATCGATAAGGGATTTTGGAAGAATCTATTTAATATTAATGGCTTATAATGTGTTATGAGAAGGGGTGGTGAGGGGTGGTATTTAGAGTGGAGTAGACGGGTTATTTTTTTTATTATTTTGTTGATTTTTTTTAATATATTTCCTTAGCATTATAAATAATATTGATTTTTCTGAATAAATATAGTAACTATAGAATGTGATTTCTAAATAATAAATTATTACATCATCTCTAAATTTTTCTATTCCTCAATAATTATTTTATTTAAATATAATTTTAAATACTATAAATAACCATATTACACCATTCACAAAAAATTACTCTATTTTAGGAAAATCCCACAAATTCACCATAACAACATTTTCAATGTGTAATATTCATAAATAGACATCATATTATGAAAATAATTTCATAAATATGATAAATATAATTTTTTAATAAAATCATCTTCTATTCAATGAATATCAATTTAAATATTATATCTATTTTTGTGACAGTTTGAAAATTTATTTATGGTCTCATAAAAATATCGTATAATTATAATAGAACATAGAAATAATTATGAATATTTTTTATTAAGAAAATCATTAAAATATATATATTAATTATATAATTTTGAATAAAATTTTATTTTCAAATAATTATTTATTTATAAAACATTTAATTACTTCTTCATTGATACCAATTTGTAATATTTTGACTTTTGAAATTCACAAATTTTATTTATACTATAATGGGTGATGTTATTATTATATTAGACACAATACTATTTATAACTATTAAATTAATATACCAATGGCCATGATAACATTGAATAGTGTGTCATGGTTTTAATCTTGTTGTTGCTCGAAACATAATCTATCAAAGTTGATATATTTAAATGAGACACCCCTACAATATTTTTTTTTCACATTCTCCCCATTGTAAAAAAATTTATCCTAAAAATTCCAAAAATATCCCCTTATAAAATGATTTGGTTATTTATTTTTCATAATTCTGTCTTGTTCCCACATCACCTATTCAGTTTTATGAATTTTTAAAATTACAATACTAGTTTAGTCCACTGATTCCTCAACTCCAATTATATAGTGTCAATAATATGGATAGGCTCTTCAATGTAAGCTAATGCAGGATATTATTATACTTCATAAGATGTGGTGACATGCATTGGGGAAGACATTTATTTCCTTAATAATGAGACATTGATCACATCGTGAACTTTAGAATGGCATGGTGGAATTTCAAATAGATAATTTCATGCTTCAATTGTCTCCAGATTTTCAAAAGGTCTGATGTAATGGTGTTGATTTTCCTTTTCTTACAGAACATTATGATAACCTTAAATGGAGATACCTTTGGAAAAAAATTATCTACCACATGAAACTAAAAATAATTTATATAATTGAAAGCATAACTAAATTTCCTAATTTGAGTTGATTTGATATGGGTTTGAATAGTATTTTCATTTTTTATCATTTCCTTCACATGATCTTAGACTACAATCCTCCTATCACGAAATTCATCCCACCATATATGTAGATACCCGAAGCTTGACGTACATGAACATTACGTTACTTTTGAGGAATACTTAATACATAACAAAAACAGACACACAAGGATCGTAATAGTTTCGTGTCTTTGGAAACTTGGAACGTGATCTTCTAATCGTGGTGAAAGATCTTCAACATCTCCCATAAAGATCTTCCCTTTTTTTCATGCCTAAAAACTTTCTTTATATCCTGGGGAAAAGAAAACATAAAAAGGGTGAGCTCAAATTCTCAGTAAGGGTAAGCATGGATAAAATAAAACATACCATATCCATTTGAAATTAAAAACATGAACATAATGTTTAAACATCAAAACCTTGAGGAATGACATAAAACATGGAAGTACGTCTGGAATAGATCATAAAGAAACATTAATAATGATAAAATAGCATGGGAATAAAACATGTAATTGTGGAAACCGTTAATCTCATGATATGATTTCCATATTATCCAAGGCATTGCTTCCAAGACCATCTTAGTGGACAAATTCCCTTTCTGAATAGAGTTCACTCCTCGTTCCAGTCCTGTATTACTGAACTGGTTTAACTTTCTGTTCCAGCCATGTCTATCTCATGAGATATAAAACTTTACCCAATGCATTGGAGGGAGATATAGGTCCCACCCATCTCATAATGAAATCATTATTACTTGTGCCACAAAATAAACATACATCATTCATAATAACCCAACGAATAAAATGGGTTTTATAAACATCATCCCATCATCACATAATCCATATAAAAGAAATGGATATAATTTCATGATAAGAAAAGTAAAACCATGTAAATCATAGAGACATTATACTTCAAACATACACATAAGAAATAATTTCATCTTAGTTGAAAAATGGTTTTGATAAAACACTTGAAATGATTTCTTAAGGAAAATATCCTTTCATCTTCAAAATCATTTTCTTTTCACAAAATGTCATGCACTTTTAAAAGAAAATAATTTTGTTGAAAATAGTCATGAAATATTTTGGAGGAAGATTCATGAAAATAAGGCTTTATAAAACCATAAAAATTCGTTCACTCTGTCTAAGTTAAAAATAACATTCTCCTCATACTTTTGTCGAAAAAGTCAAAAAGTACCTTATATGGTAACCAAAAGAAAGATTCCATCCATAAAATGTTGTAAAAATTCAATAAAGGGTAAAAATGACTTTAAACATTCATGGAAGAATAGAATACATTTTATGAAAACATTTTTAGAAAACATGTTCATTGATGATAAACGTAACCCCAGTAAATACTTAGGAATAATCAATCTCAGATAAAAAAATGAGATTGAAAATTTATCCCTTACCTTAGGTCTGATATGCTTCGTACGTATCCAAACCTCCTGTATAATTATTTAAATAATGTCATTGACTTATTACAGAATCATATTCATTGTTATTATATAATATATGGTTCACTTATGACTTTATATTACCAGTTTGTTTGTAAATTCCATGTTAAAGAGTGTTTTGGGTAAAATCGTTTCATTTGTCATCCGTGTTTTGACTTGTAATTATTCATATGATTACTTAGATCATGATTACATAATTCCAGAATATAAAACATGATTTATATATAATATATATTCATAATATACATATATAATAGATCAATAAATGGAAATAAATACACCGTTCATGGAGACGGTAGGCTGTACGTACGCATGAACGTTGTTTTCCATTCCTTATTGAATTGACTGGAATTAAGTAGATGATAGAAATGACATAAATATATATATACATAAATCAAGTAGTATTATTATGTCATATATTTTATGATTATTATTCTATATACATTATAATCATTCTTGAATGGTTATCATGGAGAGTGAATCTCATCGCGTCGTGGAGACGATATTCCATACGTACGCACGAGCGATGATATCATTCACAGGATCGTAGAATTGTATTAAAGTGTATGTATAATATTGAAGAATCAATATCACTTTAAAATAATCATATATATTCATTACTTTCACCATTATGCCCATCCAAGTAAGGTGGTGGTGGAAAATAGATTACACCACGACATGGAGACGGTATTACGTACGTACACACGCGCGGTGATTTCATTTTTCATAGGATGGATAGACGGTGAAATGTGGTTGTTTCATAATTATAATAAAATATAGGTATATTATTTATACTGATGTTATTACTTCATAATGAAACAACTAAATAAGAAGAAGTTGAAGAAGAAAGAAAATTGAAAGAATCGGTAACAAATATTACCTCTTCTTTGACACGCCTCTTTGAATCCTCCTCTTAGGGTACTAAAATTGGTCTTTGAAGAAGACCAGGACCTCTAGGATGTTTCTAGAGAAGCTTAGAAGGGAAATGGGATGGGTCTGGTCGAGCATAAAGGCTCAAATTGGTGTTAGTAAGAGAGGGAGTAGGTTCCCTTTTACAAGGGAGGCGAGGGGCACCTTTGGAAATCTTAAAAATATTAATTTATAATAAATCTAACCTGACATAAAAACCTCCAAAAATGAGTCATATTCGAATATAAGATGATATAGGGTTGTAATATCATCAACCAATAAAATTTATACATGTTAGGAAATTATTTTAAACATTATCAACATGATTTATCCTTAATCAATTTAATTTTATTTGTGGTAATAACATTCTAAATTTTAAATTAAAACAAAGAATTACTTATTTGTTGTTAATTGTCTATAATTGGATACTTTATAACATTTTAGACTATATAAATTTAAAATTATAATTTTAAATATTTTTGTGATTTTTAAACAATTTTATAATATGTTATTTTTATAAAATAACAATAGTGTCAATTTTGACATTATTCATTTATATGAATTTAAATAAAATATATACAGAAGATATGTTCGAACTAAAATCTTTAATAGATTCATAAAAGGCTATATGTATCTATAAAACTAGTGGAGCACATTAAATAGTTCATATAGTATTTATTTTATTATTTTTAAAACCATTTATTTGGTTTATCTCTTAATAAAATAATTACTACAACATTTTTGTATAATTATTTAATATACTTATTTGTTGCATAAAAATTAAAAATAAAATCCTATGATGAAGTTAAATCTATTACCTTTAACAATAATACTTTTACTATAATTTATCATCTTAAAATCACAATATTTAAATTGTTATATTTATTTAATTATGAAGGTGACAACTTTGGAATCATTTAAAATAAAATAATATAAGTGTCATAATCACTTTTATAAGACTCCAAACGGTTATATATTAGGTCATTAGATGATTATGGTATAGATATACACGAAAAATAAGTTTTTGTCCGGTTTTTGGGACTTTTAATGGGTATTATTATTTCAATAAAAACTATATTACTTATTTTTCACTTAATAAATAATTTCTGCATCATTAATGTATCGCCATTAATGATAATTATTTAATCCCTAAAAAATATAAATAAATTATCATTATGTAGATAATTTTATTAGATTTCTGGAAACTATTCATTTTCAATGTTTTATGATGTTTATCAATAAATTAAAATTATTATACTTATAATATTTAAGAGAGTGACATGTTGTCACTTTCTTTGGTTTTAATAATAATTAAATTATTTTCATGGTCAAAAGTCCATAAAACGAATCTAATCCGACCCTTAGGTGATATGGGTCGACTTTTAGTCATCCAATGGAATTTTGGATTGTGTTAGGGTAATTTTATAATATTATATTCACCCTTAATTACCTGATTTACCTTTAACTATGGTAAATAAAATTTACCGTAGTTACTATTCATAATTTCCCAAAAATAAAAAGTAGCCTATTATCATAATTTGGACCCACTGATTCCAAATATGGAATCAATTTTTTCAAATTCAATACACAAAATTTGAAGAAATTAAATTAAAATTAATCCTGTTGTCGAATGAAAATGGGTTTTTGTTTAAAACATTGCAAAAGATTGAATTGATTTAACCTATGAATTCAATGTAAAATCAATGCTAATGACATACATTATATTAAATTGTAAAAATATTTTCTATTTATACATTAAAACCATTCAATATTTTAATTTAACCACATAAGTTATTATGATGAAAAAAGTTGTTTTTAATTAAAATATAGCGTGTTTTTACTATTCATTAAAATATGAAAGTTATTAGAATAATATGGAAATTTTATCAAAGGTAAAATTTTATATCCTGATTCCAAAGAATAATTTTATTTCGTAAAATTGAACTTATAAACATGTCGAAAACTAGATTTAAAGTGGATGTGCCATCAAAAGGAGGCAAAACTGCATTTTTTTAAAAAAACTTATTTTACCCGAAAAAATTATTTTGTTCTTATACCATGTTCTAGAAAATGTGTAAGATGAATAATATTGTTATAAAATTAAAAATTTAGTTAATACTATTCATAACAGCTAGTTCATAATAATATTATAATAATATATCATTGTTTAGTAAAACTTGGTATTGCGTAAAACAAACGATATCGAGGAAGGTCACGATTGCGTGTAATGAAAGACAAGTCAGGGTTGTGTGTAGTGCACGACTCCTTTGTTGCTGCGTATAAAAAACACATTGAATATATATATATATATACTCAATGTTTCGTAGAATAACTACTATCAAACAAACATGAAATTGTGTGTAACACGATCCAGGATTAGTGTTGCGTATACTGCTAGCTAATACGGTGTTGCGTATAGCGCAAGATAATCTTGGTGTATCGTACAACAGATGATATGAAAGAAATTAAAAAGAATATATCTTATAAAATCTCGGGTTATTACATTCTACCCCCCTTAAAATGAATTTCTCCCTCAAAATTCATCAGGGTTATAAATGGTTTTCTACTTGAATGTTTCTTTAATTGAAACCCACATCGTAAAAAGGAATACAAAAACTTATCTTTATAAACTAAAGTATGAAACGTAACAGTTACCCAAATAAACTAATCATTGGGTTTCCACACATGATAACATAGGTTAAAATATGGATATAGAAGAGAAATCTAACCATCATGTTCTGATAGAGAGTGGTAGGGAACATGGCTATGAAAAACACAACAATCACAAAGCCATAGATTTGTGATGATCTAAGGTACTATCTGATTCATCGGATATAAGTTCACTAAGACAAAATTTTTGGTTTTCAAGATCATTTCCCTAAAGTTGATGAATTAAAAGAAATACTTACATTATTTTGGTACAATCTCACTGTTGTTCGTGAATTGAACAATTTCGACTTCATCCCTTAATAAAATGAAGATGAATTTATTATTCGTGATGTGTTAAGAGATCATGTGATAGAATTATGGGTCATTCTATCTATTTCAAAAAAGGTTATCAAACTTTATAAGTACATCATATGGTTAGATTAATCATATATGGTTCCAAAAATGATCTTATACTTCATATATCATACCGTTTAATAAAATAAAACTAGTGTCTACTAACCAGGGACTTTTTGTAGGCCGGTGGTAGGTGATAAAGGCCAGTCGCACTTCGGTTTTCGGTTCTATTCCCACAGCCTTGTCCGACGCGATGGACTGTCACCCATCCTGTAGGTTGTCCTTTTTCTAAAACAACATTACTATAACATCCCATCAATAATATCAAAAAAAGTTATATCCTTAAACAATACTAATTTATGTCCAACATAATCCATTCCAATCATTAGGATTATCTAAAATACTTTGGTCCATGCTCATAGTATAAAGAAAATGATTACTTGAAATGTCACATAACAATCACGTGAGTGCCATCATTTATCCTCCATAAATCATAAGATATATCTTGTTGGTCAAATTAAAAACATGTGAATACCTTAATCATGTATTCTCTTGAAAAATTAATACCCTTTTAACCTTAGTGAAAACTTTAATACTGTCAAAAGTTAACTCTTTCCACATACCAAAATCCCAGAATTTCTATATAATCAAACCATAATATCACTTAGTCTTTAAATCAGTCATGAGCTCATGAATACAATCAAACATCTCATTATCTTCTTATCCCTTCATTATGCGCATATCATCTTCTTTCCAAAAATATCTGAATAACCTTCCATGGTTACCGGTACCATTCAACATATACTTTCATATACATTATGAAAAACAATAGTGTAACAATCCTTAGATGATTCTTTATTCCATAGTACCATACATTATTCTTTGTAAACATAAAATCATTCCACTAACTTCTTAAACCACTATCTGAGCTTCATCATTTATTTCAACTCATATTTCATTTGTAGTCCCTTCATCATCATCCACATAAATACTACCCATATAACCATGAATATTCTCTTCATGAGATTTTCCCTTAGGGCATTGGTTTGCATAATGCCCATACATTCCACACTTAAAACATCTAATCATTGTTGATGTCGTAGCAATACCATTATCCTTGTCTATAGTGTTAACTGAACCTTTTCCTTTGCACTTACTTGCTTTGTGTCCTTATTTTCCACACCCAAAGCATCTTCCCATTCCTTTGAAACAATCTCCCTAATGCATCTTCCCACATGATTTACATGAGGGAAATTGAACTTTCTTTCCTCTATGATCATCATGAAACTCCAACTTTCTCTTATTATCTGAGTCGGAAAACTTACCAAAGTTGAGATTATTGATCATATTATGAGATTTCTATTAGGCATAATAATGATGTTTGGACTTCCAAATCCCATTTCATTTGGTTTCTCATGAAGAATATCATTCCATTGTCCGTCATATCCTCCATTATCGTGAATCTTCATGTTTCCAGCCATTTTCTAAAACCCAAAAAGAATAGTGTGAGAGTCAAAAATCATGCTAGAGAAAACAACATAGTAAAGGGTAAGTACCCTCAATATCTAACATCTTAGGTTAAATTCTATGATCGTTACCGTAGTTCTAGGACTATATCCTATACGTATACTTATCCTTAGGGATATCCCTAGACATACCTTAGACATATCTCTAGGGATCTCACTAATGTTTTCGCATCCTAGTTTCCAAAGGTTGACTAAACCTTTCCTCGGATACCAAATTTAGAGACCCAAATCTTGACGTACATGAAAATTACATTACTTTTGCGGAATACTTAATACATAACAAAAACAGACACACCTGGACCGTAATAGTTTAGTGTCTTTGGAAACATGGAACGTAATCTTATAATCGTGGTGAAAGATCTTCAATATCTCCCACAAAGATCTTCCCTTTTTTTCGTACCTAAAACCTTTCTTTATATCCTGGGGAAAAGAAAACATAAAAAGGGTGAGCTCAAATGGTCAGTAAGGGTAATCATGGATAAAATAAAACAAACCATATACATTTTAACTTAAAAACATGAACATAATGTTTAAACATCAAAAGCTTGAGCAATGACATAAAACATAGAAGCACGTATGGAATAGATCATAAAGAAACATTAAGAATGATAAAATATCATGGGAATAAAACATTTAATTTTAAGAACCATTAAGCACATGATATTATTTCCTTATTAGCCAAGGCATTGCTGCCAAGACCATCTTAGTGGACAAAGTCCCTTTCTGAATCGAGTTCACTCCTCCTTCCAGTCCTGTATTACTGAACCGGTTTAACTTGTCATTCCAGCCATGTCTATCTCATGAGATATAAATCTTTACCTAATGCATTGGAGGGAGATATAGGTCCCACCCACATCATAATGAAATTATTCTTACTTGTGCCACAAAATAGACCTACATCATTCATAATAACCCAACGAATAAAATTAGTTTTATGAACATCATCTCATCATCACATAATACATATAAAAGAAATGGATATAATTTCATAATAAGAAAAGTGAAACCATATAAATCATAGAGACATTTTACTTGAAACATACACATAATAAATAATGTCATCTTAGTTGAAAAATGGTTTTGATAAAACACTTGAAATGAATTCTTGAGGAAAATATCCTTTCATCTTCAAAATCATTTTCTTTTCACAAAATGTCATGCAATTTTAAAAGAAAAGGATTTTTTTGAAAATAGTCATGAAATATTTTGTAGGAAGATTCATGAAAATAAGTCTTTATAAAACCATAAAAATTCGTTCACGCCGTATAAGTTAAAAATAACATTCTCCTCGTACTTTTGTCAGAAAAGTCAAAAAGTACCGTATATGGTAACCAAAAGAAAGATTCCATCGATAAAATGTGGTAAAAAGTCAATAAAGGGTAAAAATAACTTTAAAAAATAATTGAAGAATAGTAAACATTTTATGAATTTTTTTTAGAAAACATGGTCATGGATGATAAACGTAACCCCAATAAATACTTAGGTATAAGCAATCTCGGATAAAAAAATGAGATTGCAAATTTATCCCTTACTTTAGGTCCGATATGCTTCGTACATATCCAAACCTCCTGTATAATGATTTAAATAATGTCATTTACTTATTACAGAATCATATTCATTGTTATTATATCATATATGGTTCACTTATGACTTTATATTACCCGTTTTTTTGTAAATTCCATGTAAAGAGTGTTTTGGGTAAAATTGTTTCATTTATCGTCTGTATTTTGACCTGTAATTATTCATATGATTACATAGATCATGATTACTTAATTCCAGAATATAAAACATGATTTATATATAATATATATTCATAATATACATATATAATAGATCGATAAATGGAAAGAAATACACCGTTCATGGAGACGGTAGGCCGTACGTACACCTGAACACTGTTTTTGTTTCCTTATTGAATTGAATGGAATTAAGTAGATGACATAAATGAAATAAATATATATATATACATAAATATAGTAGGATTATTATGACATATATTTTATAATTATTATTCTATATACTTTATAATCATTCTTGAATGGTTATCATGGAGAGTGAATCTCATCGTGTCATGGAGACGGTATTCCGTACGTATGCACGAGCGATGATATCATTTCCATGATCGTCAAATTGTATTAAAGTGTATGTATAATATTACAGAATCAATATCAATTTAAAATAATCATATATATTCATTACTTTTACCTTTATACCCATCCAAGTAAGGCGGTGGTGGAAAATAGATTACACCACGGCGTGGAGACGGTATTCCGTATGTACGCACGCGCGGTGATTTCATTTTCCATAGGATGGATATATGGTTAAATATGGTTGTTTCATACTTATAATTACATATCAGTATATGAGTGATACTGATGTTATTACTTCATAATTAAACAACTAAAGAAGAAGATGTTGAAGAAGAAAGAAAATTGAAAGAATCGGTAACGGAAATTACCTCTTCTTTGACATGCCTCTTTGAATCCTCCACTTAGGGTACTAAAATTGGTCTTTGAAGAAGACCAGGACCTCTAGGATGTTGACAGGGAAGTTTAGAAGGGAACTAGGCAGGGTTTGGCCATGCTTAAAGGTTCCAATTGGTGTGAGGAAGATAGGGAAGAGGTTCCTTTTATAAGGGAGGAGAGGGGCACCTTTGGAAATCTTAAAAATATTAATTTATAATAAATCTAACCCCACTTAAAAACCTCCAAAAATGACTCATATTCGAATATAAGATGATATAGGGTAGTAATATCATCAAAAAATAAAATTTAGACATGTTAGGAAATTATTTTAATCATTATCAACTTGATTTATCCTTACTTAATCAATTTAATTTTATTTATGGTAATAACATTATAAATATTAAATTATAACAAAAAATTACTAATTTGATGTGAATTGTCCATAATTGGATACTTTATAACATTTTAGACCATATAAAGTTAAATTTATAGTTTTAAATATTTTTGTGATTTTTAAAAAAAATTATAATATGTTATTTTTATAAACTAACAATAGTGTCAATTTTGACATTATTCATTTATATGAATTTAAATATAATATATACAGAAGATATGTTCGAACTAAAAGCTTTAATAGATTCATAAAAGGCCATATGTATCTATAAAATTAGTGTAGCACATTAAATAGCTCATATAATATTTATTTTATTCTTTTTAAAACCATTTATTTGGTTTATCTCTTAATAAAATAATTACTACAACATTATTATATAATTATTTAATATACTTATTTGTTGCATAAAAATTAAAAATAAAATCCTATGATGAATATAAATCTATTACCTTTCACAATTATTCTTTTAATCTAATTTATCATCTTAAAATCACAATATTTAAATTGTTATATTTATTAAATTATGAAGGTGATAACTTTGGCATCATTTAAAATAAAATAATATAAGTGTCATAATCACTTTTATAAGACTCCAAATGGTAATATATTATGTCATTAGATGCTTATGGTATATATATACACTAGAAATAAGTTTCGGTCAGTTTTTTGGGCCTTTTAATGGGTATTATTATTTCAATAAAAACTATATTACTGATTTTTCACTTAATAAATAATTTCTGCATCATTAATGTATCACCATTAATGATAATTATTTAAACCCTAAAAAATATAAATAAATTATCATGATGTAAATAATTTTATTAGATTTCTGGAGACTATTCATTTTCTATGTTTTATGATGTTTATCACTAAATTAAAATTATTATACTTATAAGATTTAAGAGAGTGACATGTTGTCACTTTCTTTGGTTTTAATAATAATTAAATTATTTTCATGGTCAAAAGTCCATAAAATGAATCTAATCCGACCCTTAGGTGATATGGGTCGACTTTAAGTCATCAAATAGAATTGTTTCATGTGGTAGGGTAATTTTATAATATTATATTCACCCTTAATTACCTGATTTACCTTTAACTATGGTAAATAAAATTTACCGTAGTTACTATTCATAATTCCCAAAAATAAAAAGTATCCTATTAACATACTTTGGACCCACTGATTCCAAATATGGAATCCATTTTTTTCAAATTCAATACATAGATGTTGCAGAAATTAAATTAAAATTAATCCCGTTGTCGAATTAAAACGGGATATTGTTTTAAACATTGCAAAAGATTGAATTGATTTAACCTACGAATTCAATGTAAAATCAATGCTAATGACATAAATTATATTAAATGGTAAAAATATATTATATTTATACTATAGAACCATTAAATATTATAATTTAACCACATAAGTTATTACGATGAAAAAAGTTGTTTTTAATTAAAATATAGCGTGTTTTTACTATTCATTAAAATATGAAAGTTATCAGAATAATATGATAAATTTATCCAAGGTAAAATTTTATATCCTGATTTGAAAGAATAATTTTATTTTGTAAAATTGAACTTATAAACATTTCAAAAACTATATTTAAAGTGGATGCGCCATCAAAAGGCGGCAAAACGGCATTTTTTCAAAAATACTTATTTTACCCAAAAAAATTATTTTGTTATTATACCATGTTCTATAAAATGTCAAATATGAATAATAATGTTATAAAATTCAAAATTTAGTTAATACTATTCATAACGGATTCTTCATAATAATATTATAATAATATATCGTTGTTTAGTAAAACTCGGTATTGCGTACAACACACGCTATCGAGGATGGTCGTGATTGCGTGTAATGCAAGCCAAGTCAGGGTTGCGTGTAGTGCACGACTCCTTTGTTGCTGCGTATAACAAAATAAAATTGAATATATATATATAATCAATGTTTCGTAGAATAACTACTATCAAACAAACATGAAATTGTGTGTAACACGTTCCAGGATTATTGTTGTGTATACTGCAAGCTAATACGGAGTTGCGTATAGCGCAAGATAATCTTCGTGTATTGTACAACAAAATATATGAAAGAAATTAAAAAGAATATATCTTATAAAATATCGGGTTATTACAATGTAAGTGTTTGACATATACTTCTTTATAATTCTGCATATGGTATCATTTGAATAATTTAATAGATAAAATTGCGATAGTTAATTTCTAAAAAAATTCAAATAATAAACCCCCTTACCTTTTAAGTGAATTTTGAATAATATCAAAATTTATTCTAATGTTTTAATAGTACTTTAAGACTTCTCTTGTATTTTAGGGTTATATGATGATCTCAAATGAAGCATAGTATTCAAATCCTTTTGAAGACACTTCAAAAAATTTGAGGTAAAATAGGAATCTCAATCACACACAATCAAAATAAGTTCACCACGTAGTCTAAAAACATTATTAATATAGAGTATTGTAAGTATCTCTACTGGGAAATCCTCCCTTATAGTGATGATATGTCTATATTTGGTAAATTGATCACAAATTACCCTTATTTAATCATTATTCCATTTATTATTTTTTAATTTAGTGACAAAATAAATAGAAATATGATCCCATTACTACATAGTAATAGTTATAGGTTGAATTAAACCTCTAAGAATGATGTATTTTATCCTTAACCTATTTACAAACTAATCATATTGATACATAATCCAGAATTTCTAACTTCATATTATCCCACCAAATCTTTTCCATCAAATATCATTACATATTATTCTTAATATTGTTTATAGATAAATTTGATATATGAGAATCATCCAATAATATCATCAAATATTGGGTATGGAGGGAACATAAAGCCTCTACCCAAATTTCAAAACTCAAATTTCATATGCGAAGTCTACAAATTTATCATCCCTCATAGTTTTAATTTGTTTTGAAAATTATAATCCACATATATAGAATTTTGTATCATTTTAAATTAATATTTTAATGGAATTCATTTGATATAGTAGTGATTTTTCACCTTTCTTTGATAATTCCCATATCCATCTTTACAGAATACATGTTCATAGGATCCCTATAAATTATCATTTAGTTATAAATACCATGAATCTTTCTATATAGTGAATCTACAACCTTATATTTCTTATTGGGGTGGTAGTGTAGTGAAAAATCATAATTATTGAATAGCTCTACCCATACCCTTTTCCTCATGTTTATTTCATTTTATAAGAAAATATATTTCTACTCTTGTGATATGTATATATATAACACTGTTCCCCATTGAGATAGTTTCCCCATATCAAAATATAAAATAGTACATCTATTAAATTAACATCATTATTTTGATAGTTCTATTCATGCGTTTTAATTTCATAAATGCATATACAATAAATCTATCTGTCCTTATAAGGAAAAAACCATGTACTTTCTCTAATGTGTCATTGTAAATCACAAGACCCCCATTTTGTGATGTTGTATTGAAGATAATATAATATAATATAATAATATTCTATTAAATTCATTAAACCATTATTCACATCCCTCTATCCATAAGAGATTATCCCTTTTACATGTTGGAATGGTTAACAAGTTAGCTAATCAGGGAAAAATTCTGAATGAAGCACCGATAGTTACCATCAAAACCAATGAAACTATATAGCCCAGTTTTTTTCATTGGTGTACCCCATTCGCTGACTATCATTTTCTTTACATAATCAAATCTCATTCCAACCTTGGAGACAATATGGTCAAGAATATAAAATACTTGATTCTACAATTTAGACATTCTAAAAATATCATATATCTATTTTCGTCTAAGAGTCTCAAGAATAATCTTCAAGTTGATATAAATGTCTTTATTGATTTTTGGATTCAACCAAGATATCATCAATAACTGCCCAAAAAATTTATCTAGATATTTCTTGAATTGTTTGTTCATTATATCAATAAAAATATAGGGTGCATAATTCATTCCAAATAGAATTATGATAAACATTGAATCTCCATACCTTGTTCAAAATGTTGTATCCAGAATACATTAATTTACATGAAATTTATTATATCCATAACGGATAATATTTGAAAAATACTGATAATTGTGAATTTGGTCAATTAATTACTCAATGTGAGGTACTCGATTCTTATAATTCATCATAATAGTATAGATCTCTCTATAATCAATGTACAACTTAATAGGTCCAAATTTCTTATTAAATATATGAATAAGATATCCCCAAGGGGATACAATAAGTAATATAAAGAACGTTCCTATAAAATTCTCTAGTCATTTCAATAGATCTATTAACCCCACCATGGATATTCTATAGGTAGTATTTGATATAGGTCAATGCTAATAGATTAAATTAATTTTAAAGTCAACATATCACCCAGAGAATGTCTATCTAATTTCTCAATAAGCAAATCAATTTATGTTTATAAAATAGGTTCATCCTCAATTATGATATCTCTTTTTTTATAAATATGTGTTATATGCAGTTTTCTCAAAAAATATCATTTAGAGAAGATACTAGAGGTGGATCTAGATACCACTGAAATGATCATGTATCCACTGTAAAGATTTAAAATTCATTATATTCATCACAAATCATAATTTCATTTTCTTTTCAATTAATTTAAGAATTTTATTTTGATATACTCTTCAAAACATGATTTATATATAAATAAACCATTGCTAATATAATAAAATTAACAATTAGAGCACATTTATGTGTCAAAATAGGATCTCATTGACACTTCGTTATTTCAAGAAGGTTTTGACAATTTTTTTTATTGAAAACAACTTTTTTACATGTAAATTGGGCATATAAAATTTTATAGTAATATGGTATCTAATAAAGTAATGCATGGGTCCTAAATATTATAATGTTTTTTCAAAATCTGAGGTGATTATTAATGTACCTTCCCTCATATCATTTGGGACTTCAACATGTTCAGTTGTGACTGAAAAATTATTTCCTTTTACAATATCCATTTCTAATAAATGATTCATGGATCTATAATAAAATAATGTGTATATAATCCCATTTCATTATAGTGGATTCATTGGACATTTCCATCTTCATTATTTACATTGAAATAATGGTTATGGGTTCTATTTCCACCACACATATAAAATATACTAATTCTCAATAAGCATGTTCCATTTGTTTCCTTCTACATTTTTTACATGTTAGGAATTTTATTCTTCACTTATTAGCTTTTTTACTTATTTCCCCTTCTAGAGTACTCAATCATCCCTATCCTTATTTATATTCCTAAGGAAGCAATGTGTCATGGAAAATTCTTTCTCCTTCATGATGTAACATGATTATATATCCTCTTATAATGGAAATGATAGGGAGACCAGTTCCCTTTATATAATTATTTTAATTATATCAAATAAATGGTTAGTATTTATCCTTAGAATATGTTTATAGTATGTGAAATACCTTTGTAACATTGTGTAGTTGGATTCATACTTAGAAAAATTTTCGTCCTCTTTATGTTTTAGAATCCAGAATTATATATACATATCAGATCTTTTTTCACATGGTAAATATTTTCCATGTAAACTTTCGTAAAGTCATTCCATTCCATATATTAAATTTTTTACGCCTCCTCTATTTTTTGATTTAATGACCACCACTGATCAACAAATTCTGAGAGATAATAAACATTTATGATAACCTTCACCTTTTCATTACTTCTAAATGCAATAAATATATTTTCCATCTAAAACATACATTTATCAACTAAAATATCTTTGTCGTCACATTGAATGATTGATGTTATTGTCAAGTGAAGAGGTATATAATTGTTACACTACTTTTTGGATCGGGATAAACCATTCGAGTAATGTTACTTCCCATACCGTTAGTCCATTTTTTATTTATAGTTATAAAATTTTCATCCCAAGATGAAGCTTTATCTCAAACATAATTATCTTATTTATGAGGGAACAACCTATGTGGAATATGTTTGTTGACATAGTTTTCATTCATTCCACTAGGTTCCATTTCAAAACAATGGATTACAAATAATTTATAATGAAATTTTCAAACTAGAGAAACACTTAAAATAAATGATAAAGATGTTCTAAATTAATTATCTTAGTTACATTTATAATATTAAAAATGTCAGTTAGAGGGTAGTATTTTATTAATCCATGTTTTACTAAAATCATGTGTCCAATGATTCTACTAAACATTATCTAATACCAACAATAAAGACCCTAACCTGAGTATCCTAGATTCAGTGCCTTAATTCATTAAATTGGTTCAATGTACAAGAGATCTGATCCTAAATGATTAGATAGTTTAGTATCTATGAAATAATAAATAGAAATAGACATTTTAAGATAAATTTTAAAATGGTGTATAATATATAAAATCCATTAAAAACAACCATATTCTACTAAATAATCTCTATATGTCATTCATAATATACATTAGAAAATCATGGGAAAAAATAAATCATTGGAAATGGGTCACATAATATTCTGAATAAGGGTATTAATATTTAAATATCTATCAAAAATAAAAATAGACAATAAACCAATATAAATTGAAAAAAACACATTACATTAATTTATATTAATGGGAATAATATCAACAAGAAAAAATCCGATCAAATTATTCCATATATTAATAAATATATAAAAAGAGAACATAACAATGGGTATAATTATAGTCTAATAATCACATGGATTATCAATAACAAATCTCATATTGATGGAATTAATAATTGAGAACATCATGAATATTCTATCAAGTCTTCGACAAAGACATCATATATAATCAGGTAAGACATCTACCAATACCCAAACTAGTTTGTCTTATGAGACATGTTGATGCATTGAGTTCTATAGCACTACCCAACCATCACCTACTAGGTGAAATAAACTATTCATATGAACGGGTAAACCATAATCAATATATATATATATATAATCACATTAAAAATATCATATGAAATTTTAATAAGTATCCCCAAACAATAAAAAAATCATAAAAAACACGAATAATATGATGAATGGTATAAGAAAATATACTGTCAAACTGATTATTAAAAATTAATTAAAATACTCTATATGCTATTATAATTGATAGAATTGAATTAATAACATGATCAAATAATTCTTCCTGGTAGAGGTGAAAATAATTAAATAAAACTGCTGAATTTTTTTTTTGGAGAAATACCACTTTAATATTGAAATATTGTTTTTAAAAACTAACATAATTATAATGAAAACATTTTATATGAAAATTTTAATAGAAAAATGATAAGGGTTCTATAATAAAATAAATATTCATATATCCGGGAATATCTTCTCATGCATTATAAGTTTAAATAAAGTATTACATTAAACTTTATAAAAATATTCACTTGGAATATTATTTTTAAAAGAAAGAATGAGAATTATCTAAATGATTAAATTTTATTTATCAGTTGTAAATCAACATAAAAAAGTTGAAATAATCAATTATAAAATCCAATTCATTTAAAAAAAATCATAGAATGACATAATCATTGTATTATATGTTTAACCTGAGGAATAAAAATTTGTTTAAGAATTCCCCTACCACATTGAAATCACTCATACCATATTTCACATAAAATTTATAATTATCCAATGAAAAATCGAATACCATGAAGATAAAGGGATTAATTATATGATATATAAATTGAAATTATAAATACACCACAAACAAGGAATATGTGGTGAATAGGGAATATCTCACATAAATAAATGAAAGATGAGAAAACCCTTACAATATCTTTGAAAGCGTTCTGTACAGGATAGTCAAATAATATATATTAATTAAATATTTCATAAAATCTTCGCAAAATAATTTATTTACTATAATTTTTTATGTTTATTTATATAAATTTAGAAGAGTCATAATTATTAATTATGTTGTTCTGAGGGAATTCATTTCATGGTTTTTTGGTCATTTCCCTTGAGTATAAATATGGGAGCTATTTTTCAATTTTCATAACATAAAAAAAGGTCAAATTATTTTGTATTAATGAAAATTCATAGGTTTATATCATATCATATATAATTTTTTATATGGCATGATAATGATTCATTAGATTAAATGTTGATGAAAGTTTCACAATTGTTTGGAGGTTTCTACAACCATTAGTAAATCGTGTCATTATATTTTATTTTGTGATTATGTATTGGATAGAACATATGATATAAATTATTATATATATATATATATATTTTAAAAACTTATTTAAACATAATAATTTTTTATGAAATTCCATGATGGCTATAATGGAAAAGAAAACTTTTCATCCTTGAATTTGGTGAATCGATTAGTCATGAATGGTCTTTTTATTTTTAATATAAAAATAGATTAGATGGGATTTGATGATCTATATATCATTGGAACAATAAAACTAAAATATATATATGATAGTGAAGTTACCATTAAATGGTTTATATGTGAGGTGTAGATAAGATAATAAAATAAAAAAATTTAAAAAAGAAAGAAAAAATTTCTATCATGGATGTTGTCTCATCATGAACCTCTTTAAGATACATAAAATTAGAAATTTTATAAAATATTAAGTTATTAAATATTTGTAAGAGGATTGGGAATGTATTTTGGCCGAATTTATACATTTTTAATGTCTTATAATCTGTTAGTCAAAGAGGTGGTGTGTGGTGGTATTTATAGTGTAAGAGAGTGGTGTTTTGAATTATTTTACTCATTATGTTATTATTTTGGATAAAGAATAACAATGGTATTTATTATTGTGACTAAATACAGTCCCTAGAGAATGTGAGTTCAAAAAAAAGAGACCTTACCTCGTCCCTACATCAACCATGACTCAATAATTCATTTATTTTCTTTTAATGTTAAATATAGTAATTTACCCTATTTCACTCTTTACAAAAAAAATTAACTCTAAAAAAATTATATAAATTTAAACTAAGTTTTTTAAATTTTTTGATTTGAAAAATGGAATCAATTTTATGAATATTATTTTATCAATATTAGAAATTTAATTATTATCTAAAAACATCAGTTATTCTTAAAATACAGATTTTAACGTTAAAACTTATTTTACAACACTTTGAAAAAATAATTATGGTGTTATAAAATTATCTTTTAGTTATAAGGAAAAAATATTAATATATGAGTCTATATTTATAGAATTTAAATATAATTTACATCATTATATATATTAAAAAATTATCCCTAAACATTTATGTTCCACATAGTTTATCATTTTTAAAACATATATTTAATTTTTCCGTGATATAAAAATATAATAAATTCATTTATGAGATACCTAAATTTAAATTATAAATATATAAGAGAGATTATTATTATTGAGGATTTGTTACTATTCTTAATAGTCATAATACTATTCCAAAATTCATGTTAGATTCAAATAGTATATCATGGTTTTATACTCTGTGTTGCATGAATGTTAAGATATCAAATATGTTATATTTAAAAGTTACAAACCATAAAATAATGTGGGGTATATTTTCACCGTAAATGAATCATATGTTACTTTTATAGTGATTAATGTCCCTAAAAATCGAGAATACCCATTCCAAGGGATTAACACATGCCATGAAATCTTGTATATATATATATACATGGTTCTCTATTTCTGTGTGTCTATATATATGTATAAAACAAACAGGGGAGTTTAACCCCACATAAATCATCTTATATATATGGATCATAATAGAGTTATATACCCCATATATATTCTCATAATATTTTAGGGGATGGGGGAAGCAAACCCACATTGAATAACAGGTCAAAAAATTATTGAGAAGAGTGGAACTCTTATATATGATATATCTTAGTAAAGTGGAAAACTAAACAAACCCCAATATCATATCATATACTATAGAGAAATAGTCTCCCCTCATCGAATATCACCTCATTCACTCAAGGGTAAGAGTTCCCCTAGTATGATCTTTTATAAGAAACATAAGGGGAAGAGATATCCCATAAAATCTTCGACCTTGCACATATAGTGAATGGATGTCCCACTTGGGTGTTATATATATTATAAATGGAAACGTAGAATCAACTATCTATCATGTTATTCATGAAATGGAAGAAAACCCTGACCAAATATTTTATCATACAAAAGATGGAATGATAAGACAAAAAAATATCTCATATATACATATATGGTGATCATACCTAGAACGAGAAAATTTCATACATTAAGGGGGATGAGTGGCCCTATTAGGATATCAAAATTACCTTGGGGAAATTTTTGTCCAATCATTGAAACATGAATCATACCATTAGAAACCCAAGGTTATTTTCACTCCCCATTTAAATTGGCACATTATATCACCATGTTACATTTTTCATACCCACACCTTATATAGAAATATATCTCCTCTCACTAGGAAGTCATGGAAATAACTTCACACTAAAAATAATCATATCTTATATATATATATATATAATTAGGGGAACCCACATCAAGTGCATGTAATTGATACATTTATATAGAGGCCACAAGTCATTGTCCCAACTTATAACACTATAATTCTAGGTTATCTAAAATTCTATTTACTAATCTAATATCAACAACTTGGATCATTCTTATAGAGACAAAATGAAAACCACAACCCATCAAAAAGGCTCACTAGTTAATCAATACTATTATAATCTATTATGTATTAACCCATAAACCATGGTTCATTTAATAATTCATCAATCCACATTGAAAAATAAGAATTTGATGATCCCTTTTAAATATTATCATCATTATGAATCCCTCATCATTAACATCTTCCCAGTACAAAGACATCAATTTTCATTTAGACCCATGGTACTCTATTAACCTCCACACTAAGCCATATACAACACCCAATGTATTGTCTTTATTTATTTTATTTATATAAGGAATAAAAAATAATCCATTACAAAAGTTAATCATATTTATGAAATCATAATTCTATCCCACCACCTAGGAACAATTTCATGATGACATTACCTATAGACTATAAAATTTACATGAATAGTTATAATGAAATTTCAATGACTCTCACCTATTTTTTATTTCACATCTTTCTTATGATTTACCTCAACCAGTTATCTGTAGAGTAACCCTCTTCCCATCCCTCAATGAATTATCTCATCAATTCCCACTGATTTTAATGAGATCCCCATTGTGACAACTTATGTGTAATGACAACCAAAATTTAATATTCATATGTCCAATACCATATTCATGGGAAGAAAACCTAAAAAACACATTGGGATAACAATAATGGACATATACCATATATTATTTGACATTTATACCACATTACCCTCTTTGGTGATGTGCTTCTTCCCATCCAGTAATGTATATCACAAATAAAAATGATGTTCTATTGTGTAAATGTGTACATATAATTTCTTCATATCAAATTTTATGAATACTTTAATTAATGTGTATTTATAAAATATATAACATGTTTTAAAGGAACACATCATTTGTACTATACATGGAGAATATATCAATTTATGTTTTCCAATTATATGTCATGCATCATGGCTTGGCGTATAATTTAATATGAAATATAACTCCCACTGTGTGTATGTCCATGTACATGGATACAAACCGATTGATGTCCTGATGGTCTTACTTAAAATTCACATCAATATAATATATTGGATGAAATTGTTCTTCTACCATCATCAAACCATTGAACTACATAGAGTTTTTTCTTCAACTAAATAATGAATGACCATGTTTTTTAGATGAAAAAAAACTTCAAATAAATATAATCCATTGTTTCAAACTGAACCATCAATAAAAAATTGTCAACAGTCATTACCTGTGCATATAACATATTTTAAATATAAATTATTTTATATAACATGGAATCAATGATTGATATAAAAAATTTACACCTCACAGTGAAACAATGAATACTAATGATGAAATTCATGCTCCATGGATCATATATCCCAATCCAACTCTGTTCATCTCCTAAAAAATAACTAATATAAATACCTCCCAATATTTATCATATCATCTCTATGTTTTAGTTATTATACACCAAACCTATAAACTATATATTATATTTTCCCTCACTCATTCATGAAGGGATTAACACTTAATTATTTCTGCATAGATGAAATCATTTTTTGAATAAATAAATATAACCTTAAACAATAACTTTTCTGTGTAGCTTTTTGACATTAAAATATACTTGGGAAGATATAAATTATTTTTTAGGAAGGGAAACCAGAAAAGGATACAATTGAATAAGTCTATTCATTGAGAATTATGTATGAAACATGTATATTATAGGAAAACTGTTAACATTCAGATAAAGAAGAAGTCATAAAAAAGATGGGGCCGTAGAATCAAAATTTATCCATAGAGAATGTCTAGTTCTAACCACTACTTCTTCTCTATCACAATATTAAGAAAATATAATATAAAATTTTAAACATATAATGTTAATAGGCTAAACCATATAGCCCTAATAGAATTCAATACATACATACTAGTTCCTATTACCTTGAAAAAAGATAGAGGACACCATTATTTGATTCTTATCTATTTTAATGATTTAAATGAAATAGCCCAATTTGTAACTTAAAGTTACCTTATCTCTTTGGATAATATGATTCCTCAATATAAAATAACTAGTAATGATTTATATAGTAATGAGTTAATATGTTTCACATGTCTAAATGGAAAAAATATTTCTTATAGTGGTGGTATATGTGTCATCACAATCAATCATCCTCCTCCAATTTAGAATTTTTATTTAACAACACATTTATGGGGACTGTGAGAACCCTCACCAAAAAGATGATCAAACATCAAAGGAGAAAATTAACTTATTAAACAAGAGACTAAGGTAATTGGAATATCCTTCCCTAAAAAGTTTCCAAGGAAAAGAACTAACCTAGAAATCTAGATCAACCTCTAGAAATTTTTCATAATGAATTTCTAGATAGTCCCAAGGATTCATGTACTCTATACTGATGATGTAATCTACGTTAAAGCCTCTAACCAATATGAAGCCTCTATTTTAAATATATTCATCTTTCTCTCTAGTAGATTCCTCCTTGAATAACTGTCCCGTCATTTGATCAACATCTTCCCTCAGAGACTTGATCACAAAAAATAGTCATGTATTTCATCACCAGAATTCATGAGGAGTTCCATTTGCTTTCCCAAATCCTTGTCCTTCAGTCACTCTAAGACATAAGTAGTCCTTACCTCACACTATAGACCAAGGGAAGTAGAATCCTCTACCACCAGCATCTCATCATTCGTTTTCAAGTGCATATTACCATGTTTGTCTCCTTCCATTTAGAAAATAATTTTTGGAGGATGTCAACCTAACAAACCAATATTTTTTATGGTGATAAAAGATGTTCTATTATATTTGGATTGTTAATATCCATCCACGATTATTCATTCTTGGATAAATGGAATATTAAATTCCTATATTTAATGGAATTTACTATGAATATAATGGTGTTATATGTTCTTCCATATCATGTATACCTATAACAGAACATGGGTATTTATTTGAAATATAATGTTTTGATTTATAAAAAAACTAAATAAGGGTTTGAATTTTTATAATTAGTTGATCCATATCTACAAAATTTCATGTTTGATTTATTTATTATGATATTACCCTTTATCTATTTCATAAATTATAAAATAATATTTACTGATGAAATAAATAAAAATATAAAATTTAAATGATTAAAAAATGTAATTTTATTATTTTATTATTAAAATTTAATAATATATATAATTTAGATTATATCCCATCATATACAGAAGAAGAATGAATTAGATTTATGTTACAATGTACTCCTGAAGGACTCTATAGGGTTGGTCATTGGATACTCTTAGTCAGGGATTGAATAAAAATTATTTCCCAACTTTGAAACATCTGATTATATATGATTTTTGTACAACCTTGATCTATAATGTAGCATATATACCCACAATTATGATTCTTCACACTGTTCTTTCTCATTTTCATCCACATTCATTGTGGTCGACAAATCAATGTGGTTTAGGTCTACAATAACTCTTTCTGTCATAGAATTCGGTCATTTTATCATTGTCATGTGTGTATAATGATATTCATATCGAAGATCTGAGGTACTATTGATTGTAGAGAGGTAAATAAATTCTATATCACAGAACATTTATTTATGGAATATCATTTATTATTGAACTACAACCACCTCTTAATTAGAATTATAATGAACAATGTAATATTATCATCTATAAAAAATTATAAAAAAAATATGTAGATCTTTTATGAGACTTATAAGGTGTTTATAAATATCATTTAACTAAAATATATAATACACTCAATAATGAGTCTTCCATTAGAGTGAAACATACTCTGGGAGTGAGTAAAATTCCACAATAGAGAATAACACATTATCTCGAGGAAATTAATAAAATTTAGAGTAGTTTTGTTAAGTCGATTTTTTTCTAATTTTCCATAAATAATTTGTTATGGAAATCTCAAATTAAACATATCGTAATTATATATATTTTTTATCCTATATGTTTTTTTAACAATCATAATTGCTGACTTTGATTTTCATGTTTGAGGTATGCTTATGAATGTCGTGTTTGTTGTTCACACACATTGTTTTATTTGCTATCTCCGAATCATAACCAGATTATGAATTTCATCATATTAATGAATTGTAAATATATTGTGTATTTTTTTATAGTCAGAAATCTTAAGAAGGATAAGTACCAAATCATAATCATGTATCATAATAAAGATAATTATATTATAACAATCTCTAATATCATGTATCGTAACTATGTTAAGTACCACATCATATTTATACATCGTAATCAGGTTAAGTAGTGAATCGTAATTTTGTATCGTAATCACGATATTGTAACTAGTTATGCGTCATCACCAAGATATATTTCATACTCTTATTATGTTTTGTATCTAAGAATAATAACTCAGTTAAACATCCTACATCATAACCAAGTTATGAATCATAACCACATTATAATTTTTTACCGATAAGCATTGTTATCATGATAAGCCTATCAAACAAGGTAAATATTCCACTTACGAAATGACTTACACCTTTGTCATAATTTCAATACCAATTTCATGTATCTCACACTCATTGTTTTATAGTATTATACTTATTACATTCTAACTATAACAGTTTCATTGAGTTTGTTATGTACCAATCAAAATTATATCATGTATTCAGTTTTTTATCGTTGTAATGCTAGGTGTCTAGGTACCTTTGAGTTTTTTGAAACAAATATCACCATCGGGGAAAATATTACTATTGGAACCTAAATCTTATAAATAAGGGGTCATTTAAACTAGAACACAAAACTTTTTCTTCTATCATGTTCTATAGAGAGATGGTGTGACTTCAGACATTCTTTGTGCAAAATCGTTGAAGATACAATAAGTTAACAACTTATTCCATGTTCAGGTATTTCAATATGTCCTTTGTTTATTCTTTGTTTCCTGATCATTGTGATAACGATTGAGGGATTCCGTGTTAGGAAGATGTTATACTGACAATCGTATTGAGGGGAATCATTTTTTTATGGATAGAGGTGTCGATTGCCTTGTTAATCAAGGACTACTGGGTATAGGAATACAATCACAGTGGTCATTGTATTGAGTGATTAACATGGTGGTGTTAAGACATACCTTATATCATAGGAGAATGGATACCCTTCTCTTTGGGATAAAATAATTGTAATACATTTACATTTCGGTAGCTATTTTTATTAGAACAGTAATTATATAGTTTCCCCTTTCTTTTCATATTCAATTCAATTGTATTTGCTTCAATTATGATTCATATAGTATTAAGATATTCCATACTCTATATGGTAGAATAATTAACATTTATATTACTTAAATAATTGTATTCATTTAAAATAAATTTGATTTACATTACTTGTAGTATTACATCATAGTATTTCCATAAAATCAAAGACTCTTATGGTCTATTTTGTTGGTTGTGAATTGTATTAGTTTATGATCTCTTAAACTAAGTGATTTATTAAGTGTATAAATATATAGTATTTAATCATAAAATTCACCCACCTCATGTATTGTTCCATCTAATAGAAAAATAAATTTATATTACAATCCAAAAATTGTTATCATAGGATAGTTTTAACTATTTTGTGTTACTTGGTTTACTTTTTGGAAATAAAATTGTTTTTATATTAAAAATATTTTGTTTATAAATACTTACTATACTAACGCGTGGAGTGGGAAAGTATTATTTTATAAGATGGAAGGAATGATTATTGAATCAATTGATAATAAAAATCCAACTAGACTACATATATTTGGTAGGAATGATAATGAGTACGGGAAAGATCAAATGATGACATTTATTATTAATACTGGAGTGGAAAACATTATCATGATTACCGGAGGATATAAAATCTCAGATAAGGAAGTCAGTACCTTCACCAATCACGAGATACAATAATATAAATTAATCTACAAGGTACGCAATACATTGTAGTGTCCCATGACCAGGAATATATATAATCAGATATCATCTTGTGAAGCATCCAATTGTATCAAGAAGAAATTGGAAGTCACGCATTTTTCAAAATCCAAATTCATAGAAACAAAAAGAGAAATTCTTCGAGTAAAATATCACAGCATTCTTTTTTTTATGGAGAAACATTATTCAAGGTACAATAAAGTTTAATGACAATCGTAAACAGTCTAAAATTTATGGGTGGAATGGTTCTTTATGATGAATCACTTCTAAAAAAGATTATTGATATTATGACCAAAGAGTGGGAATAAAAAAGAACATTTTTTGACGAAAACATAAAAGTTACTCAAATATATCTTGATGAGTTATTTATAACTCTACTTCAGTAAAACAGTAGAATTAAAATAGATTATAATTTCAATAAGAAGAAGAATCATAATGGGACTATAGATTTTAGTAATACTAAAACATTTACACTAGAAATGATTAAAATATCCAAGTCTAAGAATGATATTGTTCTATCAGAATCATGTGATAGTGATCACTCAGATAATGAGTTTTCCAATCTTGATCGAAGGATGAATAAGATTGTTTGAAGGAAATAATTTCAATGCAAATTAAAAAAAATATAGAAAAGGATATAATGATTCTAAGGTCACTTGTTATGAATGCAAAAGAGCAGTTCATATTAGACCAGATTGTCCATTACTAAAAAGAAAAGTCAGAAATGATAAAAACTGTGAATGAAGCAAGAAAAAGTATTTCAATTCAAAGACAAAGAATTTTTTGAAGGAAAGTGATACATGGAGTGAATATGTTGGTGATTCATCAGATGAATCCTCAGATTACAAATCTTATGGTAAAAGAAATATAGGACTCATAGCCAGACTACCAATTGAAAATCATTGCAACATGGCTAAAGTACAAAATGATGAATTCCTTAAAAATGAATCATTAAATGAAAATTACCATGATGAGAAACATTCATACTCTTTGGATTAAAAATATTCCTCAACGGAGGATATTTTACCTTTCTTTGAAGGAAGTTTATAGATTTTCCAAATTACATGAGAATGAAAATTCAAAACTCATGAAAAAGATTGATAAGGAAAATTCTAAAAAAACTATTTTTCAAAAAGAAGTATCAAATCCATCAAAATATATTGATCATAAAACTCTATATTTTAAAAATATTTCAATGTATATTAAGGATGTATGTTCTAATAAGGATAAAAATTCAAAATATCTTAAATAACTTTTTTTAAAGAAGAGTGTTTTGGAAATTAAAAATAATTCCAAAAATAACATATTGTGAGAATTATGGTTTAGTTATTAGACTAAAATATGAAATTTAACCTCTCATGAAACATTTATAAGACAATACCAATGTCAAGGAAAACATTGATTAGATATATTCTCAAATCCTTCCTTTGAGGAATTCTTCAGGATTTTGATACACTAAATCAAATGCATTTTTAGTAATAACTATTTTGTTCTTAAAAGTGTGTCATTTTCTATGAATTGTCAATGTGTGGTACATTGGGAAATATTTTGTTCTCTTAAGAAAAATATATCACTTGAATTTCAAAAAATAAAAATTTTCAAATAAAAATTGGATTCCCAAAAATTCTTTTATCTATCATTTTCGGATCCCAACAAGTTTGGGTTATAAAAATCTAATTGTTTCTTTTTCAAGAAAATAAGAGGTGTAACATCAACCAGCACATTTAGTACATGGATAGTGGTTGTTCTCAACACATGATGGTTTAAAAATATTTATTTAAAATATTATTGCAATAAAAGTTGGAAGAGTGACCTTTAGAGATAATTCTTAGGTAAATATCATTGGTTTAGTTAATGTAGTTATTTTAGGAAAAGTTTTAATTTCAAATGTTTTTTTTCAATGGTCTTAAGAACAACCTTACAAGAATAATTCAATTATGGGATGAAGGTTACTAGGTGAATTTTAGGAATGATAAATATTTAGGTCACAATTCCATGGATGAATTCAGTATTTTTTCCCACATGCATGAGAATATATACAGAATCCACATAAAGTATCTAAGAGCCAAGACTTACCTTGAATAAGTGAAATAGAAGATCAATCTTGCTTATGGAATAAAATAATAGGACACTCTAACCTCTGTAACATTTGTATGATTTCCAAGAAAAGACTTGTTACGAATCTACCAAATCTTAGGCTTGATTCTTCAATGGTTTATGATCCCTGCCAATAGGGAAAGAAACATAAAACTAGCTTTAAATAAATCAATAAAGATACATATTCAAATGAATAATAGTTAGGGAACCTGGATATTTTTTGTCCTACAAATACCAGAAAGATCTAAGAAAAATACTGTCCATTTTTTTTAGTTGATGACTATACTAGATTTACATGGGTCTATTTTCTAGAAAATAATCTGAATACTTTTTATATTTAAAATAATTTTGACCCTAAGTTGAAAGTGAGAAAACCTTCCATTTATAACTATATGTAATGATCATGGGGGATAATATAAAAATTCATATACTGAAACCTTTTGTATTAATAATTGTAATGATCACAACATTTCATCTTTATGAACCCCTCATCAAAATGATTTTTTCGAGAGAAGGAACTATATGCTTCTAGAAATGACACGAACCATGTTGAGTGAATACTCAATTGCAAAACATTTTTGGGCTGAAGCTATTAGTACTACATGTTATTCTATAAATTTTGTTTTGACTAGACATTTTCATAATTAAACAGCTTATGAATTATTGACTGGCCGAAAAACTAATGTTTTATAAATGAATGTGTTTAGATGAAAAGTTTTAATATTGAACACAAAATAATATTTACATAAGTTTTCACCCACATCCAATGAAGGAATCTTTTTAGGTTATTCCTTAACTTCTAAGGCTTATAGGGTTATCAATAAAAACTCTTGTACTATTGATGGAAAACTAAATGATAAATTTAATGAAGCTGATCCATTTGTTATTACACAATCCTTAACCACATTGAATAATGTATTCTCATAATATAATTATCATCCTTTGATTAAAAAATCTTCAGAAAAGGGAAATGTCCAAGAAAATGTTTTTGAATAATTTTCCCTAGAAGACATTCTACCATAGGTTGATGAACAAAATTTACAAAACCCAAATCAATTGATTCTTAAGAATCATACAAATGATAATATCATTTGAGATGTAAATCAACCAGTATAGACTAGAAATTCCTCGAGAAATGAAATAGAACATATTTCTTTTCTTTCTCAATTCA
Organism: Viscum album; assembly: GCA_963277665.1. Lineage (NCBI taxonomy): Eukaryota > Viridiplantae > Streptophyta > Magnoliopsida > Santalales > Viscaceae > Viscum > Viscum album. The sequence continues at coordinate 1,188,652,718 of OY728158.1, read as the reverse complement.
AATATAAAACTTCGAATGAAGCCCTAGGTTATGAAGATTGGATTATGACAATGCAAGCTGAACTAAATGTATTATAGGGGAATCAATTCTTGAAATGGGATGAATGTACTAAATAATCAACTATAATTGGTGTGAAATGGGTTTTAAGTAACAAATTTGATGAAAATGGAGTTATAGTATGAAATAAAGAAATACTTATTGCTATGGTATGTATAAAACAAGAGGGAATAGACTATGAAGAAACCTATGATCTAGTATTTAGGCTTGAATCTATTTTAATTCTATTAGCCTTTGCAACATTCATCAGTTTCAAACTTCTTCAAATGAATGTAAAATGTTCTTTTATCAATGGTTTTGATCATGAATAATTCTTTTTGTTCAACCACTACTTATGTATATCCAAAACATCTTGATCAAGTTTTTAAAAATATCAATGCTTTGTATGGACATAAATAAGCACCAAGATCATGGTATGATAGACTGAAATGTTTTCTTTTACAAAAACAATTATGGAAAATGTACAGATGAACCTATTAATTTTATAAAAATGGAAAAAAATATGTTTTTATTGTTCAAATTTATATTCATGACATTATATTTTCCTCAACTCAGAAATCCTTAATTGATTCTTTTACGAATCTAAAGAAATATCAGTTTGAAATGAGTACTATAGGTGAGTTAACATTCTTTTAAGGATTTCAAATATCTCAACACCCAAAGGAATATATGTATCACAAAATAATCATATCAAATATCTAATCAATATGTATGTACATGACAATACTAAATGTATTAGAACTCCCATTGGTACCACAAATACACATGATCTTGATGAAGTTGGGAAACCGGTGGATAAAAAAACTTTTAGATGTATAATTGGAATCATGTAATACTTAACGGCTTTTCTTCCAGACAAAATGTTTTTAATGCTTAGATGAAATAATATTATCTAATTAAAATGAATCTCATTTAAAAGAAAAGAAAATAATTTTTCACTACTTAAAGGGAACAATGGATATGGGACTATTTTATTCTCATGTAAAATATTTTTTCAAAATCTTTTTATATGCTAACTTTGGTGGATGTAAAATGGATAAAAAAGGTACATCCAAAACATGTCATTTTTTAGAAGATTCTTTAATTTCTTGGTATTGCATGAAATGAAACACAGTAGAAATTACCACTACTGAAGCTGAATATGTAGTAGCTAGATGTTGTTGTGCTCTGGTATTGTGGATGCAAAACACACTCACTGTCTATGGAAAGAGTTTCTCAAAAACTCAAATACTATGTGACAATACTAGTGATTTTTCACTTAGAAAAAACCCTGGGCATCACTCGCGTGAAAAACACATATATATTAGGCATCATATTTTTAGGGATCTCATAGAAAAAAGAGATATTGTTTTACAATTCAATGGAATCCAAGAACAACATGCTGAAGTTTTTACAAAAACATTATCTTCTAATAGATTATAATACATTAAACATAAACAAATAATGATCACTGTAAAGTAATCATTCACATCTATTTCTCGTTTAAGCCATCTCCTTTCATTGAGTTAATCTTTTTCAAAGGGGGTGTATTTTTTGTTTCACTTTTTTATTTTACAATTTATCTATTTCGCTTTTTGTTTATAGTTTATTTTTTTCACTTTTTTTATTTTACAGTTTCTTTGTTACACTTTTTGTTTCACAGATATTTGGTTTTACTTTTTAGTTTTTTATAGGTTTCTTAATTTTGTTAGTTTTATGTTTTAATTTCAAAATAATTCGGTACTAGATTTAGACTCTTGGTATTGAATCATCTAGTTAATTCTAGACTATTAATATTCCATTACATTAACTGTATTGAATAATCGATATTGGATTACCTTATTAGTACTGAAATATCGATATTGATAATGTAATATCATTGTGGATTATTCTATCAGTTCAAAATAATCGGTACCATCCTATTTGATTTTATTGGGTTTAGATTCTTTATCATTTTTTTCTTTTCTATTTTTATAATAACAATATACTGAAACTATAATATCTATTCTCTTACTTCGTGAGGTACATTTTAAAAAATCATAATTTGGTTTTTTTAATGGATTTTTCTTCGTTATTTATTTTACTTATTAATGAGATTCACTCTGAATACGATTTTCTATTAAAGAAAACCTCAAGATTTCAAAATCATTCTTGATAATTGGATCTCTTAGATCTAATATAGACTATGAATTAACTTTAAAAGAATATATTCCACATTGTTTTCATCTATGTTTTCTCCCAAGACAGGCTTCTCTATAAATAATTGACATAGTTCTATTGGTTATCACCTTAGTTTTCATAATCTATGATTTTATCTGATTTCATAATCCATTGGTTGTTCAGAGTTCGAGTTAGTATTTCATGTCTGATTCTATTACTTCATCTCAAAATAAAATTCCTCCAAATATATTTTCTTCTATGACATTAATGGTGAAAGGTTGGTCTCCTAATATTTTTATGAGTCTTTTGATTCTAGTTTGAAATGAATTATTTTTTTTCCTGGCTGGGAATCAATTTTTGTGGAAAGACTAAGTTCTGCTCGGGATCATGTCTATCATGATGAGGTGTCGCAATTTAAAAAATCAGTAGAGATAGAAAAGGATATTCATATTTCTTTTAATATATCTGAAAGGACATATACAACCTCTTAAAAATAGGAAACTAACTTTCTATATGTTTCATTTGAGGAATATGCAGTATGTACTTATCATAACTTACCAGAAGATGATGAAAACTTTGATAGGTCTAAGCTAGGGAAACCCTTTTTGAAATTCTTGAGGACAATAGGAATTTGAGTCAATTATTATGAGATAATAGACTTATATCCCTTTGGACGAATGTTTTTTTGGTTGTGAAAAATGGTGATAAAGAAACTTTGAACTTTTCTAATGTATATGTTCTTGACTACTTGGTGAACATGATGATTTCTAACATTATGTGGTTTATTTTAAAAATAATTAAGAAGATCAAATTGAGTGGTATAAAATCTATAATGATCATGTTTCCCACTATTATTAGTTTGTTTTTGAAAGATTGCATGGGTTTGTCTAATATTGAAATTACGTCACATACAACATTCTTCAAAGATCCCTTAATTAGTAAGGATTCAATAAGGATGCTCAAATTACATTTCAATTTGGAATTGAAAGAGTTTGAAAAATATCTATATGCTGAGAAAGAAAATAAAGTTGCTTAAGGATGTGAGAAACCTTATAAGACATCCAATATGTCTTCGATCAAAAGAAAGGTAGTTAAGGATACAAATACCAAAACTACAATGAATCAAATGTCTATATCCGATAAGTTCGCTGCTAAATGGAGGAAGAAAAAAAAGAATGGAATAAAGGGGATCCTTAGTTAGGATTCGATCTGGCTGAGGCTTTGTCTTTAAAAGTAATGTATGTACAGAAATTGAAAAAATAAGATAAAAAGAAGAAATTTAAGAAAATAAAGTCCGATGATATTGATATTGATAGTTTTCTAAGTATAGATCAGAAATTAAAATACAGAATTGAAATAAGGGACCCAGCTGGTAAAACTCAATCAGTTTCAGCATGGAAAGGCAAAGCGAAACATGTTTATTAACAATCAGCTACACAATATCTTGCGAAATAATATGATGGAGGTTAAATATACCATGAAAAAGAATTTCAAGAGGAACATGATCAAGAAGAATATGAACAGGAGGAAATACGAGTCAAAGGAAAACAAGATACAAGAAAAAAAAGTAATAACATAGAGTCATCAGAAGTACCATCTATTGTTTATCTATCTACGGATCCTCAGCCCTCCAAGATAGTATCTCAAAAGGCTTCCACCATGTGATTCATTAAAATTTATTATAAATAATAAATGAATAATAGGATGAAGAAGAATAAACTAAGAATCAGAATCAACCAGCTCAAGTAATCGACATTGAGACTCATTCTCGTGATCTCGCACAATTCAATGAGGAAATAGATTCTGAATGAACAACCACTATGAACGGAGTTCAATACATTGAACATGATTTTAATAGATTGGATAAGTTTTAACCTTTCATTCCCAAAGTTCATGCCAAATTGAAATTTCTATGAAATTCTCAAAATGATAGAACAAATTCTGTCAAGGTTCTGATGGACATGTTTCTATTTCTTGAATCAAATTTCTGGATTTTCATGTATTGTTATACTAATCATTGTATGGATTGAAATAATGTTATGAATTGGACTTATGTCATTGATGAAAGCTTAATGAACCATCTAAAAAAACCAGATGAATTGGTACATCGGGTAAACAAACTCAACTCTATCTATCGAAAGTTGATTGATGATGTGAATGAAATGTTTGAAGAATTTCAAAGATCCACTACCTCAAAAGAATTAGCTTCAAATGTTTTAGAGAGTTTAATGGAATGTTCGAAGACAAGATTAATGAGTTTTTTTACTATTGAATATAGTATGTCTTTTAGAAAAATCATGTCAAATCAGGATGAATGATTTTAATAACCAGGAAGCAATACATAAAGGTCAGGAAGTTATTAATCATCTTCAGGATGATCATCTCTAGAAGCGAGATATGATTATTACTAAATAGGATTAGAAGTTAAAGTCTTAGTGAGAATCCATTGACAAGCTCATGAAGGATAGAAAAGAGTTCATGAAGATGAAACTATCATTGATCAATATTTTCAAAAAACAAAATGGAAAAGAATGATGGTTGAACTCTAGATGTAATAAATTTTTGTTTCAAGTAACATTTGTTGTATCATACTATGTTTATAAAACATTTTTTAGGAAATAAATTATTTCCCTCATTCATTTTGAAAATCAAAATGGGGGAGAATGGATTTAAAAAGAATGTTTTTTATGAATGTCCGATTAATGGGAGATGTCAGAAGAAAAAGATTGGATAATATGATCTTTTATGAGTTGTTTAACCCAAGGGTTGAATTTTTCATATTCACTAGAGTTATTAAATTTAGGAGGAGATAAGTATTTAATGATTTTTATCCTATTTTGTTTTTGTTTTTTTTAATTTCTATAAAGGGGTAGATTGTGGAGTCAAAACATGTTTTGAAATTTCCATCAATCATTTGTTTTGGAAATAAAAAATCACACATATAATAATTACATATATTTTTAATCATATATATTGTTTTAACAATCATAATCACTGGCTTTGATTTTCATGTTTGATGTATCCTTATGAAAGTCATGTTTTTTCATCATAAACATTGTTTTATATGTTGTTTCATAATCGTAACCAGATTATGCATTACATCATAGTCTGGAATCATAACATGGCTGTGTATTGCATTGTAAATAGAATTGTTAATGAGGATAAGTACCTCATCGTAATCATGTATTGTAATCAAGATAAGTATAGTATCACAATATCATGTATCATGTATGGTAACAAGGATATGTACCACATTGTATTTATACATCGTAACCATGTTCATTAATGAATTGTAATCGTGTATCGTAATCACAATATCTTAACCAGTTTATGAATCATCACTAGGTTATGTTTCATACTCTTATTATGTATTGTATCCAAGAATCATAAACAGATTGAATATTGTGCATAATAACCAAGTTAAGAATTGTAACTAAGTAATTTGTAATCGATATGCATTGTCATTATGATAATACTAGAAAACATGATACGTATTTCATTTATGAAATGCATTTCACTCTTATCATAGCTTCAATAATGATTGCATGAATCTCATAATCATTTTTTATACTTTTTAACTTACTACTGTCTAACTAAAACAATTTCATTGAGTTGGTTATTTACCAACCAAAACGATGTCGAGTGTTATGTTTTTTTGACCATCGTAATACTTGGTGTCCAGGACTCTCTGAGTGTTTTTTGGAGAAATATGACCATTGGAGAAAATATGAACGTTGGAACCAGAAGCCTATAAATAAAAAGATATTCAAACCAGAATAGACAACTTTTTCTTCTATCAGGTTCTAGAGAGAGATGTTGTGACTTCTCTCTTTCTTCATATGAAAGCCTTGAAAATTCAAGAAGTGAACAAAATGTTCTTTGATCTAGTATTTCTAAAACTGATTTGTTTATACTTTTTGTGAACGATCATTGTGATAACGATTGAGGGATTATAGGGATATGAAGACATACTTTTGATCATCGTATCGAGGGAATTAAATTGCTTGAAGGATAGAGATGTTGATTACCTTCTTAGTCAAGGACTTCCGGGGATATGAAGACAACTATATCGATCATCATATTAAGGGTATACTAATGTGGTGGTAAGATAGAACTTCTATCCTAGGTGAACTTATACCCTTATCTTTCAATTAAAACAATTTTAATAAATTTACATATCGACTGCTATTTGTATTAAAAAGTTAATTGTATTGTTTCCTATTTCTTTTCAAATTCAATTCTATTGTAATTGTTTCAATTATGATTCATAATGTATTAATATATTATATATTCTATATGGTAGAATCATTGAAATTTGTATTACTATGATAATTTTATTCATTACAAATACAATTGATTTACATTACTTGTAATATTACATCTTAGAATTTCTATCGGATCTAAGACCTGTATGGTGTTTTGTATTGGTTGTGAATTGTATTAGTTTATGATCTCTTAAACTAAGTCCTTTATTAAGTGTTTAAATATATATTTTTTAAACATAATATTCACCCCTATTGTATTGTTCCATCTTGTATACATATGCATTTATATTACAATCCAAAAATTAGAATTAGAGGAAGGTTTTCACAATTATTTTTTAGTTTCTTTAATTATTTTGGAAATACAATTGTATTTATTTTACAAATATTTTATTTATAAATAATTACTACACTAATGTGTGGAGTGGAAAAGTATTGTTTTATAATATGGTAGGAATGAGCATTGGATCAATTGACTATGTAAATCCAACTAGACCAGCTATATTTGATGGGAATGATTATGAGTTCTGGATAGATAAAAATGAGATATTTTTTTTAATACTTGAGTGGAAAACATTATCATGCTTACTAGAGGTTATAAAATCCCAAACAAAGATGTTAGTACTGTCACCACACTACGCCAAAATTTGAATTTAGCGACAATTTTTTTTGTTTAGCAGTAGTTTAAACCGCCGCAAAATCGTTCTATGATGGTTTTGGAAAACTACTGCGAAATCGTGTGTCTGGAAATAATTAGTGGTGGTTTAAACCGTCGCTAAATCTAATTTAATTTTGTTATTTTTTTTATTTTTTATAATATTTTAATTAACGGAGGTTTGAATAGTCTCTAAATCGTATTTATTTTTTTAATTTTTTTTTAAATTTGTAAATTTTTTATTTCTTTATTTTTTATATTAGTAATTTATTTATTTATTTATTTTGTAATTTATTTTTGTATTTTTGTAATTTTTTATTATTATTTTTTATTACCACGCAAATGCCCAACCATCTCTACACATAAGTCTATGTCTATTCACATGCCCAAGCCAAATATATAAATTCTCTGTTGGGTGAGATTTGAACCCCTTACCTCTTACTTATTTTCCAAAGACTCTACCACTGGTGCTAGATCTTCATGTGGTCAATAAATTGAATTTAATATACTTATTTATATATATTTATTTATTTATTGAAAAAACAAGTAATACACAAAAAATTGATAAAAACTAAATAATTATAGATCAATAATTATTAATTAATAATCAATAATTAATAATTAATCGTATATAATATATAATATATAATATATAATATATAACATATAACATATAATATATAACATATAATATATAACACATAATACATAATACATAATACATAAAACAAAATATATAATATATAATATATAATATATAATATATAATTGATAATGTATTGTATATAATATATATTATATATTATATATTATATATTATATATTATTTATTATATATTATATATTATATAATAGATAATACATAATACATAATATATAATCGATAATATATAATAGATAAAAGATAATATAAAACATATAACATATAACATATAATATATAATATATAATATATAATATATAATATATAATATATAATATATAATATATAATATATAATATATAATATATAATATATAATATATAATATATAACATAATATATATAAGTAATGTATAAAAAATAAATTAATTAAAAGTAGTTTGAGTTTGGCTTAGTGGTAAGCATCCAGTAATCCTACATGAAAAATAGGGGTTCAGAACACATTGGGCGCAGGTACTATAGTAGTACTGCAGTGGTACTGTAGCAGCGGCGGTACTGTAGATCGGCGGGTACGGTAGCGGCGGCAGGGCACTGTAGTAGCGGCGGTACTGTGCGGGTACCGTAGTAGCAGGGTTACTATTCACAGAATTGAAATTGGGCCAAAAAATAGGGCCTACAGGCTATGTAATGGGCTACAAGCTCATTAGGCCTTCGGGCTATGTAATGGGTCTCCCTCTACCCAGTTAAAAGAGGTCTTTGATTTACTTTATTAATAAAATGAGGCTTCGGCCCCAACCTTAAAAAAATTATTCAACAAAAATATATTTAATATATAAATAAAAATAAAAAACAATAATAAATTAATAAATAATAGATAAATAAATAATAAATAATAAATAATAAATAATAAATAATAAATAATAAAAAATAAAAAATAAAAAACAAATAGTAAATAATTAATAATTAATAACTAATAATAACTGATAATTAATAACTGATCAGTAATAATTAATAATTATTAATTATTAGTTAATAAATTTTTTTTTTAAAATTTATAAATAATTTATAATAATTAATAAAATATTAATAAATAAATAATAAATAAATAATAAAGATATAAAACTGAATAAATAAATAAATAAATAATAAACACACAATCAACTAATAATAAATTAATATTTAGTAAAATCAAATTAAATTAATAAATAATAAATAATAAATAATAAAATTTAAATAATAAAAATTAAATAAAAAAAAATAAAAAAAAATAAATACATAATTAAATAGATAAATAAATAATAAATAATTAATAATTAATAATAACTAGTAATTAATAATTAATAATTAAAAAAGTAATAATTCTTAATTGATAATTAATTTTTTAATTTTAATATTTAATATGAAATATTCAATATTATATATTTAATAAATAATTAATAATTAATAAATATTTAATTAATACATAATCAATACATAAATACATAAATAAATAGATAAATAATTAATAATTAATTAATAATAACTAATAATTGATAATTGATAATTATAAAATTAATAATTCTTAATTAATAATTAATATTTTAATTGTAATATTTAATATGAAATATTCAACATTCAATATTTAGTAAATAATAAATAATAAATTAATTAATAATAAAATAATAATAATAAATAATAATAAATAATAGTTAATATATAATAAATGAATATTAAACTAATAATGAAATAATATTTATTATATTTTCAAGATATAATAAATATTAAATAATAATGAATAAATAATAAAGAAAAAAATAAAAAAAAAATAAAAAATAACTAATAAATAATAAAGAAATAAATACATAACTAAATAAATAGATAAATAAATAATAAATAATTAATAAATAATAATAACTAAAAACTAATAGTTAATAATTTATAATTAATAAATTATAATTCATAAATTAATAATTAATAATTATTTAATTAATATATAAAAACAAATAAACAAATAATAAATAAATAAATAAATAATGAATAATAAACAATGAAGAATTTATTAATAATTAATAACTCATTAAAAAATTAATAAAAATTTAATAATTAATGTGTATATAATAACTAAATAACAAATAAATAAATGAAAAAAATACTTAATAATAAATAATAATTAAATAAATAATAACTAACTATTAATAAATTAATTAATTAATTATTCAATTAATTAATATTAAATAAATAAATAAATAAATAAATGAAAATTAATTAAATAAATCATAAAATGTTAAGAACCTCTATAAACCCTAAAAACATTGAAATGGTTATAAAATATGATCTGATACTCATTTTCAAGTGCCACAACCAGTCAAATCAATGATCGTGAAATGATCTTCAATATGATATGTGGTACAGGCCGAATGGACAGATGGATCAAAATTTATAATCGTTTAAATTTTAATAAATTGGTGTCTGCAACTAAAACCTTTGTTTCGGAGGCCTTAAAGGCCTTTCTAATTATAACTAATAATTGATCATTAATAATTAATAATTAATAATTTATAATTTATAATCCTAAAATAATTAATAATAAAAAATAAATACATAAATCAAAAGATAAATAAATAATAATTAATTAATAATAACTAATAAATAATAGTTTATAATTATAAAATTAATAATTAATAATTAATAATTAATATTTTAATTTTAATATTCAATATGCAATATTCAATATTTCATATTTAATAACTAATTAATAATTAATTAATTAATAATAAATAATTAATTAATAATTAATAATTAATAAATAAATTATAATTAATAAATGAATAGTAAACTAATAATAAATTAATATTTAGAAAATTTAAAAGAAAAAATAAATAATAAAGAATAAAGAATAAAGAATAAAGAATAAAAAATAAAAAAATAAAAAATGAAAAATAACGAAATAAAGAAATAAATAAATAAATAAATAAATAGATAAATAAATAAAAATTAATTAATAATTAATAATAACTAATAACTATGAATTTATAATTTATAATTAATAAATAATAAATAAATAATAAATAAATAAATAATTAATTAATATATAATTAATAACAAATAAATAAATAAATAAGTAATAAATAAATAATGAATAATAAACTAATCATTAATAATTAATAACTAATTGGGAAATAAATAAAAAATAAATTAATAATTAATGAGTACATAATAACTAAATAATAAATAAATAAATGAAAAAATACATAAGAATAAATAATATTTTAAAAAATAATAAATATTAATAATAATAATTAATTAATTAATACTAAATAAATAAATAAACAATTAATTAAATAAATCATGGAACGTTAAGAACCTCTGAAAACCATAAAAACACTGAAATGGTCATAAAATGTGATCTGATACTCATTTTCAGGTTCCACAACAAGTCAAATCAAAGATCATGAAATGATCTTCGATATGATATGTGGTACATGCCAAATGGACCCATGGATCGAAAGTTATAACCATTTGAATTTTAAGAAATCAGTGTCTGCAACTAAAACCTATTTTTCGAGGGCCTTCAAGGCCTTTTGATGAAATAAAAATGGTTACAATACTCAAAGAGTTGGTTCCAAACCTAAGAGGTGTAGAGCTCGTCGCATGCTTCGATTTGATTTGTGGTAGAGCCCAAACAGACACTCGTATTAAAAGTTATGGTCGTTTGAAGTTTGAGTTCGATTTTTGACTTTTGAATTTTGAATATATTTTTTCCATTGATTATCATGTGATTTAAATTTCAATTGTTTTTTTCTCATTTTATAAACTTCGATTTTACTGGTTGTGTGGCTAAAAAGGACTCTCAGATCAGAAGTTATGGTCATTTGATGCCGAAGTCTTTTCTTCTACTTATTTAAGATTTGCATTCCATTTAAAAATACTGTTAACTAATCATTATAAATATTAATTAATTGACACATTATAAATATTTAATATTATAAATAATGAACTATATTTAATTGTAAATAATAAAAAATAATAAAAAATTTATATTTTTTCAAAAAAAAATCTTAAATTTTGTGGGGGTTTTAAAAAAACCGCTGTTATTTAAAAGCGGGTTTTAAACCCCCCCCCCCCCCCCCGTTAAAAAATTTTATTTTTTAGAAGAAATTTTAAATAATATTTAAAAAAATAGATAAATTAACAGTGGTATTTTTTGCGGCGGTTGTAAAAAAACCGCTAAATCTTTGATCAAAAAAATTTATTGTCGGTTTTTAGAACCGCCGCAGAAAAATTGCCGCTAAGACACTATTTTCTTATACTCCCAATCAATAGAAACAAGAATATAAATTAAACTACAAGGTACACAACAAATTGTTGTCTTCCTTGACTAGTAATATATATAGTCAGATATCATCTTGTGAAGCAGCCAATTGTATATGGACGAAATTAGAAGTCACACTTTTCGGTACATATAAAGAGAGAAAAATCATAATAGAAATTCGTCGAGTAGAATATAATGGGTTTCGTTTTAATTATAGTGAACCAATATGTAAGGTGCAACAATGGTTTAAAAAAATAGTTAATAGTATACAATCTATGGGTGAAAAGGGTCTTGATGATGGAGAACTTGTAGACAACGTTATTGATATTATTCCCAACAAGTGGGAATAAAAAAGAAAAGCTATTGATGATAACTGGAAAGTTACTCAAATCACTCATGATGAGTTATTTGTAACTATACTTCACCACAAGACTATAATAAAAAGATATGTTTATTTCAATAAGATGAATAATTGTAATGGGAGTATAGATTTTACTACTACTAAAGAAAAGACACCAGAAAGGATAACAAGATCCAAAGGTAATAACGCGGTTCTTATATCAAAATCAAGTGATAGCGATCACTCAGATAATGGGTTAACAAATCTCTCTCGAAGGATGAAAAAGATTGCTGGAACGACAGACTTTAAATAAATATTCAAAAAGAAATATAGATATGAAAATAATGATTCTAAGGTCACATGTTATGAATTCAAAAGAGCATGTCATATTAGGAAAGATTGTCCTTCTCTAAAAATAAATGACAGAAAGGATAAACATTAAGAAAGTAACAAGAAAAGGTATTTCAAGTCAATGAAAACAAATGTTTTGAAGGAAAATGATACTTGGAGTGAACGTGTTGGTGATTCATCAGATGAATCCTCAGATTACAAATATTTTGGTTAAAGAAATAAAGGACTCATAACTAAACTACAAATTGAAAATAATTACAACATGGCTATGGTACACAATTCTTAATCCCTTACTAATATATCTTGAAATGAATATTTCCCTCATGAGAAAAATTCTTACCCTTTAGATGCTGAATTTTCTTCACCAGAGGACATTTTACATTCCTTTGAATATCTTTCCTGATTCTACAAATTACCTGAGAATGATAATTCAAAACTCAAGAAAAGGTTTAAAATGGAAAATTACAGAAAATCTATTCTTACAAAAATGTTTCAAATTTGTCAAAAGATCTTCATCATATACTCTTGATTTTAAAAATATGTCAATATATTTTAAGAATGTAAGTTCTAAGAAGGATAAAATTTTTAAAGTCCTTGAAAAACTTGTTGTAAAGAAGAGTGTTTATTAAAGTAAAAATAATTCCAAAAAACTTCTTGTGATAATTATAGTTTATATATTAGAATAAAATCTAAATGTTTTTCTCTCATTAAATAATTATCAAACATTACATGTGGCAAGGAAAACTTTGATAATATTTATTCTCAGATTAGTATTTTATGGAAGACTTATGGATTTGTATACACTCACTCAAATCCCATTTTTAGTAATAACTATTTTCCCCCAAAGTGTCCCATTTTCTATGAAATTTCAATTTCATAAACCTTTGGAAAGATGTTATTCTCTTAATAAAACTAAATATTTAGTATTTCAAAAAGCCCATTTTTCAAAAGAATTTTCCAATCCAAAAAATTCTTTTATTTAACATTTTTGTATCAACAAATGATTGGGTTCTGAAAAACTAATTGATTCTTTTTCAGAAAAATAAGATTTGTACTAACAAAAAGAACATTCGGTACATGTATAGTGGTTGTTCTCAACTCATGATGGGTAAAAAAGTTTTTTTTGAAACTATTATTGAAATGAATAGTCGAAGAGTGACCTTCAGAGATATTTCTCATGGAAAGATCATCGGTGTTGGTAATATTGTTGTTTTAGGAAATGTTATAATTTCAATTGTTTTATTTGTCAAAACTCTTAAGCACATCCATATAAGAACAAGTTAATTATATGATGATGGTTACCTTGTGAAATTTAGGAATGCTAAATGTTTAGTTCACAATTCAAAGGATGAATTCATTTTTTCGACCCATAGGCATGATAATGTATACAAGATCAACATAGATGAACATAGGAGCCAATAATTACCTAGCTAATGTGCAATGGAAGGCCAATCAAGGTTATGGAATAGAAGGTTAGGACACTATAACCAATGGAATCTTTGTATGCTTTCAAAGAGATGATATTTTAAGGATCTACCAAATCATAATTCTGATTCCTCAATGGTTTGTGATCCTTGTAAATATAGAAAGAAACCTAAAACTAGCATTAAATAAATTAATGATGTTTCAAATTCAAATACATTATATTCAGTGCCATGGATCTTTTCGTTCCTACAAAAACTGGATTCATTAGAGGAAAATACATTGTATTTGTTTTAGTTGATGACTAAACAGATTTACGTGGTGTATTTTCTAGAAATGATATTTTTAGCCGTTTTCTATTTCAAATATTTTAGATCCCATGTTAAAAATGAGAAAAACCTACCTTTGATAACCATATGTAGTGATCTTGGTGGAGAATTTCAATATTAAGATTTTGATACCTTTTGTATTAAGAAAGGTATTACTCAAAAATTTTCGGCTTTAGGAACCCCTCAGAAAAATATTGTTCTTGAGAGAAGGAACATAATTATGCAGGAAATGGAAAGAACCATGTTGGGTGAATACTCAATTTATATGAATTTCTTGGAATAAGATGTCAGTGCTGCATGTTATACTATAAATCGTGTTTTAACTAGTGCTTTTCTTAAAAAAGAACCTTCTGAATTTTGGACTGGATGAAAACCCTATGTTTCATACTTCAAAGTGTTTGGATGAAAAGTAATCATATTTAATAGAAAATAAAATTGACATAATTTTGAACCCAAATCCGATGAAGGAATCTGTTTAGGTTATTCCACAACTTATAATGCTTATAGGGTTTTTAATAAAAACACTTGTACTTTTGATGAAATAGTTCATGTAAAATTTGATGATGTTGGCCCCTTTTTTTAAAAAAATCCTTACCCACATCAACTAATGTATTCCAAAAAACTAATTATCAATATTTAATTTAATACTCTTTTATAAAACGAAATGTTCAAGAAAATATTTTTGGAAACATTTACCCTAGAATAAATTCTATCATATGTAGATGAGAAGAATTTACAAAACCCAAATCAATTGTTTCTTAAGAATATTCCTATTGATAATATCATTGGGGATGTAAATCAATCACTATAGACTAGTAATTACTTGAGAAGTGAAATAGAACATCTTGCCTTTCTTTCTCAAGTCGAACCTAAAACTTAGAATAAAGCCCTGTGTGATGGAAATTGGATTACGACAATACAAGATGAACTAAATGAATTTGAGACGAATCGAGTCTGGACCATGGTTGAAAGAACTAATGAAACAACTGTAATTGATGTGAAATGGGTTTTCAGGAACAAATGTGATGAAAATGGAGTCATTGTAAGACATAAAACCAAACTTGTTACTAAGTTGATAATCATTAATATGGAATAAATTGTGATGAAACCTATGCTCAGTTAACTGGACATGATTCTATTCGGATTATATTATCCTTTGCATCATACTTAAATTTCATTATTTTTCAAATGGATGTAAAATGTGGTTTTCTCAATGTTTTTGTTCAAGAAGATGTTATTTTTGATCAACCCCTTGGTTTTGTAGATCCAAAACAACATGATTAAGTTTTTGAAGTTACCAAATATTTGTATGGACTTAAACAAGCCCCAAGAGCATAGTATGATAGACTCACATGATTTCGTTTATAAAAAATTGATGCAAAAGGTACTACTGAACCAACACTTTTTATAGAAATGGATTTTTTTTGGATTGTACAAATTTATGTTGATGACATTATATTCAAATCAACTCTAGAATCCCTAACTGCTTCTTTTGTGAATATAATTAAATATAAGTTTGAAATGATTATTATGGGTGAGTTAACATTTTTTTATGTTTTAAAATATCTCAAAAACTAGAAAGAATCTATGTATATCAGTATAAGTATATCAAATAATTACTCAAATATTATGGATATTATAGTACTAAAAGTATTAACACTCCAATCGGTTCCTCAAATATAATTGGTCATGATGAAGCTGCGAAACTGATGGATTAAAAACATTTAGATGTATGATAAGAATCGTGTTTTACATAACGACCAGTCATTGAGACATAATGTTTTTAGTATTATTATATGAATTATACCAATCTAATTAAAAATAATATAATTTAAAAGGAGTGATACTAATTTTTCTCTATATAATGGGAATAATGGATTTTGGAATATTCTATTCTTCTGGAAATGAATTTTTAGGAAATGTTTTTCAGATGCTGACTTTGGAGGATATTGAATGGATAGAAAGAGTACATATGGAACATGTAATTTTTAATATATTCATTGGTTTCTTGTTCATGCAAGAAAAAACACTCAATAGAACATTCCACTATTGAAGATGAATATATAGCATCTAGAAGTTGTTGTTCTTAGGCGTTGTTGGGGAAACACACACTTAGTGAAATCTGAATGAGTATCTCAAAAACTCAAACACAATGTGACAATACATGTTCCATTTCACTTATTAAAAACCAATCATATCACTTACATGAAAAACACATAGATACATGGAATCACTTTCTTATTAATCACACACAAAATATAGAGATTTTTTTACAATACATTGGAATTCCAGAACAACTTGCATACATTTTAACAAAACCATTATATTCCGATAGATTAGAATAAACTAAACAAAAACTAGGAATGATCACTGTAATGTAATCATTCACATATATTTCTTGTCTAATCCATGTCATAACATTTTTTTTCAATTTCAAAGGGATAATATATTTTTCGTTTCACATTTTGTTTTACAGTTTTTCAGTTTCACTTTTTGTTTTACAGTTTATAAGTTTGACTTTTTTGTTTTAATGTTTTATGTTTCACGTTTTGTTTTACATTTATCTGGTTTTACTTTTTACTTTTCTTTAATTGGTTTCAAAATTTTATCATTTTTATGTTTCAGTTTGAAAAATGTTTGGTATAGGATTTAGACTATTGGAATTGAATCATCTAGTCAATTCTAATCTATCAATATTGCATTACTTTATCAGTGTTGAATAATCAGTATTGGATTACCTTATCAGTACTGAAATATCGATATTTTTACTAGACTATCATTGTTGATTATTATATTGGTTCAAAATAATCCGTACCAGCCTTTTCAATTTTATCAATTTGAGATTCCATATTGATTGTTGAGTATTTTGTTTTCATATGAATAATATACGGAAACCAAAATATCTATTCTATTACTCCAACATAATCATTTTCTAAAAACAAACTTTGGTTGTTTTTATAGTTGTTTCTCATTTCATTCTTTTAAATCTAAATTAGTTTCACTCTGAATATGATTTACTTTTAATAGAAACTTCATGATATCTGAATCATTCTTGACTATTGGATGTCTTACATCTAATATTGATAGTAAATTACCTTTAAAAGAATATTTACCTTATCGATTTCATCTATGTTTTCTCCCTAGACAGGATGATCTATAAGGAGTGAGAAATGATCTATCTGTTCTCACCTCAGTTTTCATAATATGAGATCTTATCAGTTTTCGTAATCAGGTGGTTTATCAGGGTGTGAGTTAGTATTTCATGTCTGAGTCGACATGTTCATCTCCGAATTAAATTCCTCCAAATAATTTCTATTCCATGACATTCCATGGTGAATGGCTGGTCTCCCAATATTTTGATGAGACTTTTTATTTTTATTCTAAAATAATTATAAGTCTTCATGGCTGGGAATCAATTTGTGTAGAATGAAAATGTTCTAATCAGGATCATTTCTATCATGATGATATGTTACAATTTTAAAAATATGTATTGATTGACAGGGATCTTATGATTTATTTTAATATGTATGACAAGAAATATACAACCTATTCATAATAGGATGATTTGTTTCTAGACATTCTATTTGAGGAAGATGCATTATGTCCTTCTCATAAGTTATTGGATGATGATGAAACCGCCGATAATTCTAAATTTGAAGAATCCCTTTTTGAAATTCATGAGTAAATACGGAAAGTGAGTCATTTATCAAGAGATAATATACTTATTTACCTTTGGATAAAGTGTTTTTTCGTGTAGATAAATGGTTATAAGTAAATGTTTTATTTTTTATATGTGTATGTGCTTGAATACTTTGTGAACAAGAGAAATTTTAACCTTATGGGGCTTAATTTCTATAAAATTAAGAAGCTCAAATCCAATGGTAAAAAATATATACTAATCAGGTTTCCCACCATTATTTGTAAGTATTTTAAAGAGTTATTGTAACATCCCACGTAAGTAATGAATAATAGATATTTTTATCTATGTCTATTAATTAATTAGATAGTGTTTTAGAGGCTTAAAATGAGAATAAATCCAATCTTAATCATGGAATACACTAATATTTTTAAAAGATTGTTTTACTGCCTTTTAATGGTAAAACATTTTTAAATAAAACTTTTGACAATTTTATAAGCTCTATTTGTGAAAATAAACTTATTATTTATGATTGGGACATTGAAATTTACACTGGATAATTTTTTGGTATTTTTCTGACAATGTTCATTTTTTAATGAATAAATAAAAATACTGCATTTTTCATCAAAACTGCTTTTTCATATAATTTAATTATATGGTTAGATTATATTTTGAATTGGTTTTAATGTTTAATTAGAATATATTTTTACCATTTAATCCAATAGTGGTCGTTGGAATTAATTTCACTTTGAAATTGGACTTAAACTAGTGCCAATCTTTTGATACTTATTGTTTCATAAACACATGCTATTTGCTCAGACAGCGGGAATTAATTATTAAATTAATTAATGTAATTTATATGTTTTGAATTTTGTAAAATATACATCATTTTTGAATTCGTAATATCAAATATATCTTAGGGTAATGTTTTGATATTTTTCTGAAAAACATCAATTTTAATGAATAGTGATTCCACTAAGTGGTACTTAAAAAACTGATTTTTCGTTTAAATGAAATTTTTTCCACCTATGTGTTTTGAATTTAAAAAATCCAACATACATGGTTGTCATTAAGAAGTAAAGTTTTGTTCAATGGGATTAAAATATTTTTTTTTTGTGAATAGTAACTTTTACGTTTTTAAATGCGATTAGAGGTAATTAGTGTAGTTTAAGGTAAAAATAATGTTTTAATAATATGAAATGTCCTAGACACATGTCCTACCCTTATTGGATGTGTCATGGCCGACCAAGACAACCCATAGGTCGATTTTTGGGACCCAATGGAGCCACTTGGGCAAGATAAAGACATTAATGATTTTATTTAAAGTAAAAGTAAAAAATGACACAAACATGAGTTGTTTTACAAAAACAATTTTTAAATTGGGTTATAAAAGTCTTATTTTTGACTATAAATATTAATTATAAAGATACAAAGCTTTCCTACATCATAGTATTTTTTTATATAATTTTTAGACTTCAAATATTTAAATTATTTATGACGCGATGACGATGCAGCGATTACCTCATTATTTAATGATTTCAATAAAATGAACATATAATGTAAAATATAAGACCTACACTTATCAAAAACCTATTGGATGGGTGGATTTCGAACCCGTATCACCTTATACTCGAAATTTATAATTGTGGGACCTTTTTTATCTGAAAATCATTTTATAACAAAGTATCTTTTCTTAACATTCCAAGAGTGCCCCTCCTCTCCTCTTATAAAAGGCCCCCACCTCTACCACCTTACCCACACGTCCAAACCATTTGGCTCAGCCAACCCCTGCCCATTTTATCTCTCCACATCCCTCTATAACTCTTAGATGCCTCACATTGGGCATAAGTCTTCCCAAGTAAGCCTTTAATCTAAAATCAAAAAGAGTTACCCTATTTAAAGGTAGTGTCTTATCTTGTGTTCTTATGTTTTATTTTGCTTCTCCAACCCCCTAAATTTTTTTATTCATTTCTTTTGTAACAACAGATGTATATTCCATATACTAGGATGTTTTTATAATAAGTATTAGAGCTACACTTACACACACCTACATCTGATGGTTAAAGAACATACTGTTTCTGTGGATGGCAAATTTCTGCCTCACGAAATGATGATTGTTCAATATTCTTTTCACACATTCAAAGGTGGCCATTAATATGAAACTATATTTATATATGATATAAAATATGTTTATGTTTTACTTAAGCTTCTTTATTTTTCATTTATGGCATACCTTTATGGTTTCCATTATGGGTAAACGCGATATCATCATTTTAGGAAGTGTGGACTACCACCCCCTCAAAGTGATTTGATTCGTTAATGCCATATGTGAGATGTATAAAGGATGTAATTAATGATATTATATATGATATTATAATGGAATTATAATATACCTTTATATCATTATGATTCCATTCCATAAAATACTAAATAGAAATGAAAGTAGCGTTCATGCGTACGTACGGCTTACTGTCTCCATGAACGGTGCATTTCATTTCTTACCTCTAAACATTATGTAATATTATAAATGCATGTATATACTGGATATATACGATATATATGATATCTACATAATAATTATAAATCTGGATATAATGGATACATGAACAACATGTAATTATAAAGAGTTTATTTTTGACTCAAGTACCAATGATCGATAAAATGACCGTTATTATCTTAAATAATTACATAGTGTTCATGAAATGGTAATAAGTGATATAAAAGGAATAATGAACTTGAAAATGGTTCTTAAGCAAGTAAAAATTAACTCAAGTTTATTATTCAGGAGTTTGAAGAAAGATCGAGTCAAGTCGGGCTCAAGGTATGGGACTTCGTCTCAATCTCCTTTCATTGAGGCATATTTTGTTTTATACACAACCTTCTTTTATACAGTGTATAAACCCCTTTGATATTTACGTTTATCCAAAAGGAATATTTTTTATGTGAAGCGTTTTACTAAACGATAAAAGGGAATGTTTTTGTCATACGTATGCGACAACAATGACTTCTCCGCCGCCGTGTCCATTGTTTTAGTTTTGGCTTCCTCTACAAGCCATACCTTTTTTAAAAATGAAAAATAAATACCACGTTTTACTTTTCTTTTATTTTGGTATTGAAAATGGTTTTCATAATGTCTTTATTATATCAATGTGTTGTATTGATATCTTGTGATTGAAATGGGGAAATGTTATGTTTCCTTTATGCATGTTTTATGTGATACGATTATGTTATGGTTCTTGGTCATTGTTATGAAGACGAGTGGTTTCGTGATAAACTAAGGGCGGCTGAGCTCGATATAGCTCTCCAATGCATTGGGTAACATAAAGGAGTTAAACGTTAAGGTTTCTCCGACGAGATTTAGGGAATATAATGTTATGGGTATTCCAAACGTAACCAAGAGGATTACTCCCTACATAAGAATGTTATGAATTCATCAAGTTACATTTATGTCTTATGATTTCTATTATTTATTCATGATTTGATGAGGTATGTTAATGTGCTTATGTTTTATGAGTAGATTATGATTTTATTGATTCTTGTGTATACATGTACTCATGTTTCCTTTCCATATTTTTATATCCCTTACTGAGCTTTTTATGCTCATCTCATGTTTTTGAAATGTTTTTCACAGGTCAAGAGAAGGGTACATGATATGATGATAGTGTCAAAGAAGTGTCAAGAAAGAATCCATGTTTTATTTTAAATATGTTTCTATTGATGGGAAAAATGAATAATATCTTTTATGTAACCACATTGTTTAAAGGTGGGATGTAATTCTTGTTTTATGATCTAATTCTCTAAAACTCTAAACCTGAAAAGATCCTCAAGGTGTATTCTTGAAATATCTCAAGATTAAGTAATGTTTAAGGCTGGGGCCTTATAGTTGGTATCAGAGGTTGGTTTAGATAACTTTAGGAGTTAGAATTCTATTAAATTATTATCTAAAAATATATTTTATGGTCAAATTGAAATGATATAGCATTTGAAGATTACCATGTTGCTTCATCTAAGACATGTTTGTTCAGAATGGTTTTCCACAGAGGAAATAGGGAAATAGTGCTAGGAAGGCATACATAAGGAAATAACCATCCGAATCAGCATCCTGATATGATCAGAATTGGAACTGAACAGTTTGTTGCAGTAATGGCGTAGTTGACTCAAGCGATAAATGGTGGTCGTATCCATGCACGAGATCAGATAGATCAACCGCAGAGGAACATGGAAGTGGTGGAACATTTCATGAGGCAACACCCCCCATCATTCAGAGGATCATTTGACCCTCTGCTTTGGTGAAGGGTGGATTAAAGAACTGGAGAAGATTTTCGATGTCATGAGGTGTTCAAGCAATCAAAAGGATAGTCTTTCTATTTACCGTTTGGAGGGTGAAGCAGATCAGTGGTGGTCGATGGTTAAAAATATCAGGGACTTGATGAGATTGATGCTCTCAACTAGGATGAATTTAAAGGTATGTTTCTTGAGAAGTATTTTCCTAAGGCTATTCAACTTAGGATGGAAAAACATTTCCTAGGATTGAGGCAAGAGGAAGACTCAGTGGCTTCCTATGAAATAGGTTCACTCGATTGGCAAGGTATGCTCCAAATTTTATCCAAGACCTTGATAGTAAAATCAATCATTTTTACTCAGGATTAAAGCCAAAATATTGAAGGGAATTGGATTCTCGTGATTTTAAAAGTTATGAAAATCTTGTTTGATGTGATGAGAAGGTGGAAATGGAGTTTTCCGATGATCAAGTGTTCTATAACAACCAGCAAAAGAAGAGACCGAGGTGGCAGGAGAAAGGAAAGAATTCTTCAAAAAAGTCTGATGGTAAGAAAACTAAGTTTCCAGTTTGTGATAAATGTGTAAAAGGAATGCTGGGGAATGTCTTTTGAATTCTGGAAAGTGCTACCAATGCGGTAAGATGGTACATAAGGCTCGTGATTGCACTGAAAAAGATCAAGGTGATGGTAAGACCAAATTTGATTTACAGTTAGTGAAATGTTTTAAGTGAAATGAGATGGGTCACTATGAAAACGAGTGTCCGACAAGATCTTGAGTGATGGCAAGAAGTTAGACGACAAGAAGAAATGGGTGGTGTAATCCTTTGCAACTACTTTAGCAGATGTCGGGCCATCAAATGAAGTTGTATCAGGTACTTTGTTTTTTCAGATTATGCCAGTGTGTTGTTTTATTAGGGTTCTACACATTCATTCATCTCTGAATCCTTTTCTAGTAAAATGGGAATACCATCTCAAGAAATGACTCCTGAACTTGTGGTAAAAACACCTGGGGGGAAATTTTGAGGAAAAAAGAATTTATAAGAATCTTCTTATCCTTATCCGTGGAAAGAACCTACTTGGGAACCTTATTGTTTTACCTCTAGTAGAGTTTGATGTTATCCTGGGTATGGATTGGCTCTCTATTTACCATGCTAAGATTTACTATAGAGCTAAAGAAGTTTCTTTTCAGAAAGACTTTCAGTTTGTGTACAAGAATGAACCCTTACTGATGATAACTTATCAAGAGGCCGAGAAACTTGTAAAAGATAGAAATGAATGTTACCTTGCACATATTGTTGAAAACAAAGGAACTGTTCAGATTAATAATGAGCCAGCGGTAAATGAGTATCCTGATGTTTTCCCTGATGAGTTGCATGTAATAATACCAGATCGGGAAGTTGAATTTACTGTTGACATAGTTCTTGATGCTAAGCCAATTTCAACAACCCCTTATCGAATGGATCAAATTGAGCTTTTAGAGTTGAAGGAGAAATTTCAAGAATTGTTAGATAAAGGTTTCATTCGACCTAGCACATCACCATGGGGTTCTCCTGTATTATTTGTTAAAAATAAAAATGGTTCTATGAGACTTTGAATTGATTATAGAGCCTTGATTAACATCACTGTTAAGAACAAATATCCTTTGAATCATATTGATGATTTTTTTGAACAGCTCTAGGGAGCTCAGTATTTTTCAAAGATTGACCTAAGATCAGGGTACCATAAGTTGAAGGTAAAGGAAGCAGATGTTCCGAAGACTGTGCTTCGAACAATATATGGCCATTATGAATTTGTATTAATGCCTTTTGGGCTAACCAATGCACCTGCTATATTCATGGACTTAATGAATAAAATTTTCCATGAGTTCTTGGATAAGTTTGTGGTGGTTTTCATTGATGGTATTTTGGTGTTTTCTGAAAGTAAAGAGGTGCATGAAAGACATTTAAGGGTTATTTTTCAAACCTTAAAAGAAAAGAAATTATATGGGAAATTCAGAAAGTGTGAGTTTTGGTTGCAACAAATTTCTTTCCTTGGTCACATTGTTTCTAAAGATGGGATAACTGTTGATCCTGCAAAAACAAAGGTTGTGGAAGAATGGCCAAGACCCACAAATGTAACTAAGATTCGTAGCTTCCTTGGTTTGGAAGGATATTACCAAAGGTTTGTTAGAAATTTTTCATGGTTATCTAGTCCAATGACTAAGCTAACTCGGAAGGGTGTTAAGTTTATCTGGACAAAAGAATGTGATGATTGTTTTCAGGAATTGAAAATGAGATTGGTGAATGCTCCAGTTATGGAACTACCTTCCAGGAATGGGGAGTTTGTTATCTCCAGTGATGCTTCATTTAAAGGAGTTGGTTGTATCCTAATGCAGAATGATCAGGTAATTGATTATGCTTCATGACAGTTGAAAACTCATGAGGTAAATTACCCTACACATGATTTGGAATTAGCTGTTGTTGTTTTCTCTTTAAAATTTTGGAGGCATCATTTGTATGGAGTAAAGTGTGAAATATATACCGATCACAAAATTTTAAAGTATATATTCACTCAGAAAGAATTGAACATGACACAGAGGAGATGGCTGGAATTAATCAAGGATTATGATTGTACAATTCATTACCATCCAGGAAAAGCAAATAAAGTGGTTGATGCTTTGAGTCGAAAAAGTAATGCTTCATTAAAAATGTTGCATTTGGAACATGATACTTTGGTTAAGGATTTGATGAACATTGGCATAGAAGTTGTTGGTGGAGGATGTCCTTATGTTTTGTTTCAGGTATCAGTGAAATCTTCTCTATCAGATAGAATCAAGCAAGCACAGAAGCAAGACAATGAGTTGCAGAAAAAGGTTGAGCAAGTTCAGAAGGGTAAGTTGACTGAATTCAACATTGATAATGATTATGTTTTGAGATTTGGGAAGAGATTGTGTGTGCCTGGTGATTCATAGTTGAAGAGATATTTGTTATGTGAAGCTCATAGTTCTCCGTTTTCAGTTCATCCAGGCAGTAATAAGATGTATAGAGATCTTCGGGAGTATTACTGGTGGGATGGAATGAAAAGGGATATTGCTGATTTTACTGTGAAGTGTTTGACTTGTCAGCAGGTTAAAGAAGAGTGACAGTTACCGAAAGGGATGCTTTAGCCTTTACCAGTTCTAGAGTGTAAAGGGGAAAATATATCCATGGACTTCGTTGTGGGATTTCCGAAGACACCTCGAGGTAATAATGCATTCTGGGTTATTGTTGATCGCTTGACCAAACCTGCTCATTTATTTCCTATACGAGATACTTTTTCCCTAGATCAACATTACCGTTTGTATCTTATAGAGATAGTCAGGTTACATGGAGTTCCTCTCTCCATTGTATATGACCGTGATCCCAGGTTCACTTCTAACTTTTAAAAAGGCCTTCAGATGTCATTGGGTACTGAATTAAATTTTAGTACAACTTTTCATCCTCAATCAGATGGGAAATCAGAACGAACAATTAAGAATTTGGAAGATATGCTACGTGCTTGTTCGACGGATTATTAGGGAAGTTGGGACCAACATCTTTCTTTGGTTGAGTTTTCATATAACAACAGTTTTCATTCCAGTATACAGATGGCACCATTTGAGGCACTATATGGGAAGCGGTGTCGAACTCCATCTTTCTGGGATGAAGTGGGTGAATGGAAGCTGATGGGACCAGAATTGGTAGAAGAGTTTGCAGAAAAAGTTCAGCTGATACAGAAACACATGAGAACAGCTTAGAGTAGGCGGAAGAGTTATGCGGACAACAAGAGGAAGGATCTCTCTTTTGAGGTAGGTGATCATGTTTTTCTCAATGTCTCACTGTGGAAAAGTGTGATGTGATTTGGTAAGAAAGGAAAGTTGAGTCCAGAGTTCATTGGACCATATGAAATTCTGGAGAGAGTTGGATCAGTTGCATACCGAGTGGCTTTACCACAAAGTTTATCTCAGGTACACAATGTTTTTCATGTTTCGATGTTGAGAAAGTATATGCCAGATGCATCTCATGTTTTGAGTCCAGAGGTAGTTCAGTTGGAAAAGAACCTATCTTATGAGGAACAACCGGTCCAGATTCTAGACCATAGGGAGAAAGTGTTATAGAATAAGGTGATTAATCAGGTAAAGGTTTTGTGGAAAAACCACATGATTGAAGAGGCAACATGGGAATCTGAAAATGCAATGAGGGCTAAATACCCCCACTTATTTGATAAGTAAATAAATTGCGGGGACCCAATTTTCTAAAGGGGGGAAGGATGTAACATCCCAAGTAAGTAATGAATAATACATATTTTTAATCTATGCCTATTAATTAATAATATAGTATTTTAGAGGCTTAAAATGAGAATAAATCCAATCTTAAGCATGTAATACACTAATATTTTTAAATGATTGTTTTACTGCCTTTTGATGGAAAAACATTTTTAAATAAAACTTTTGACAATTTTATAAGCTCTATTTGAAAAAATAAACTTATTATTTATGATTGGGACATTGAAATTTACATTGTATAATTGTTTGGTATTTTGTTGACAATGTTCATTTTTTAATGAATAGTGAAAAATACTGCATTTTACATCAAAACTGCTTTTTCATCTAATTTAATTATATGGTTATATTATCTTTTGAATTGTTTTTAAAGTTAAATTAGAATATATTTTTACCATTTAATCCAATAGTGGTCGTTGGAATTAATTTCACTTTGAAATTGGACTTAAACTAGTGTCAATCTTTTGATACTTATTGTTTCATAAAAAACACGCTAATTGCTCAGACATCAGGGAATTAAATATTAAAATAATTAATGTAACTTATATGTTTTTAATTTTTTAAAATAGACATCATTTTTGAATTCGGAATATCAAATATAGCTTAGGGTGAAGTTTTGGTATTTTTCTGAAAAACTTCAATTTTTGATTAATAGTGAAACCACTAAGTGGTACTTAAAAAACTGATTTTTCGTTTAAATGAAATTTTACCACCTATGTGTTTTGAATTTTAAAAATCTGACATACATGGTTGTCATTAAGAAGTAAAATGTGGTTCAATGGGATTAAAATAATTTTTGGTGAATAGTAACTTTTACATTTTTAAATGTGATTAGAGGTAATTAGTGTAGTTTAAGGTAAAAATAATGTTTTAATAATATGAAATGACCTAGAGACATGTCCTACACTTATTTTATGTGTCATGGACGACCCAGACAACCCATGGGTAGATTTTTGGGACCCCATGGAGCCACTTGGGTAAGATAAAGACATTAATGCTTTTATTTAAAGTAAAAGTAAAAATGACACAAACATGAGTAGTTTTAGTAAAACAATTTTTAAATGGGCTTATACAAGTCATATTTTTTACTATAAATATTCATTAGAAAGATAAAGAAATTTTATACATAATAGTATTTTGTTTATAATTTCTAGGAATTAAATAAATTAAATTATTTATGACACCATGATGATGCAGTGATTACCTCATTATTTAACGATTTAAATAAAATGAACATATAATGTAAAATCTAAGACCTAGACTTGAAAAAAACCAATTGGATGGGTGGATTTAGAACCCTTGTCACCTTATCCTCGAAATTTATAATTGTGGGACCTTTTTTATTCGAAATTCATTTTATAACAAAGTATGTTTTCTGAACATTCTAATAGTGCCCCTCCTCACCTCTTATAAAAGGCCCCCACCTCTACCACCTTATCCACACTTACAAATCCTTTGTCTTGGAAAACCCCTGCCCATTTCGTCTCCCCACATCCCTATATAACTCTTAGAAGCCTCACATTGGGCAGAAGTCTTCCCAAGGAAGCCTTTGAGCTCAAATCAAAAAGAGTTACCCGATTTAAAGGTAGTGTCTTCTCTTGTGTTCTTATGTTTTATTTTGCTTCTCCAACCCCCAAAATTTTTTTATTCATTTATTTTGTAACAACACCAGTATCTTCCATAAACAATTATGTTTTTATAAGAAGGATTTGAGTTACACTTACACACACCTACATCTGATGGTTAAAGAACATACTGTTTCCGTGGATGGCGAATTTCTGCCTCACGAAATGATAATTGTTCAATATTCTTTTAACACCTTCAAAGGTGGCCATTAAGATGACACTATATTTATATACGATATATAATATGTGTATGTTTTACTTAATCTTCTGTATTTTTCATTTATGTCATACCATTATGGTTTCCATTATGGGTAAACGTGATATCTTCATTTTAAGAAGTGCGGACTACCGCCCCCTCAAAATGATTTGATTCGTTAATGTCATATGTGGGACATATAAAGGATGTAAATAATGTTATTATATATGATATTATAATGGAATTATAATATGCCTTTATATAATTATTATTCCATTCCATAAAATAAGAAATAGAAATGAAAGTAGCGTCCATGCGTTCGTACGGCTTACCGTCTCCATGAACGGTGCATTTCATTTCTTACCTCTAAACGTTATGTAATATTATAAATGCATGTATATACTGGATATATATGTTATATATGATATCTAAATCATGAGTATAACTATGGATATAATGGATACATGAAAAAAATTTAATTATAAAGAGTTTATTTTTGACTCAAGTACCAATGATCGATAAAATGACCATTATTAACTTAAATAATTACATAGTGTTCATGACATGGTAATAAGTAATATAAAAGGAATAATTAACTTAAAAAAGGTTCTTAAGAAAGTATAAAATAACTCAAGTTTATTATTCAAAAGGTTACAAAACGATCGAGTCAAGTCGGGCCCGAGGTATGGGATTTCGTCTCAGTCTCCTTTCATTGAGGCATATTTTGTTTTATACACAACCTTCATTTATACGGTGTATAAAACCCTTTGAATTTTACATTTATCCAAAAGGAATCATTTTTATACGAAGCATTTTACTAAACGAAAAAAGGGAATGTTTTTGTCGTACGTATGCGGCGACAATGACTTCTCCGTTGCCGTGACCATTGTTTGAGTTTTGGCTTCCTCTACTAGCCATACCTTTTTTTAAATGAAAAATAAATACCATGTTTTACTTTTCTTTTCTTTTGGTATTGAAAATGGTTTTCATAATGTCTTTATTATATCAATGCATTGTATTGATATCTTATGATTGAAATGTTGAAATGTTATGTTTCCTTTATTCATGTTTTATGTGATACGATTATATTATAGTTCTTGGGAATTGTTATGAAGATGGGTGGTTCTGTGATAAACTAAGGGTGGGTGAACCCGATATAGATCTCCAATTCATTGGGTAACGCGAAGGAGTTAAAAGTTAAGGTTTTTCCGAAGATATTTACGGAATATACTATGATGGGTATTTCAAACTTAACCAAGAGGGTTACTCCCTACGTAAGAATGTTATGAATGCCTCATGTTACCTTTATGTCTTATGATTTCAATGATTTATTCATGATTTGATGAGGAATGTAAATGTGATTATGTTTTATGAGTAGAGTATGATTTCATTGATTATTGTGTTTACATGTACTCATGTTTCCTTTCCATATTTTTATATCCCTTACTGAGCTTTTTATGCTCATCCCAAGTTTTTGAAATGTTTTTCACAGGTCAAGGGAAGGGTACATGATATGATGATAGTGTCAAGGAAGTGTCAATAAAGAATCCATGTTTTATTTTAAATATGTTTCTATTGATGGTAAAAATGAATACTTTCTTTTATGTAACCACTTTGTTTAAAGGTGGGATGTAATGCATGTTTTATGATCTAATTCTCTAAAACTCTAAACCTGAAAAGATCCTCAAGGTGTATTCTTGAAATATCTCAAGATTAAGTAATGTTTAAGGCTGGGGCCTTATAGTTCTTGTGTTTGTGTAATATTCTAAATAATTTAGATCTGACTTTCTTCAAATAGACCATAATTAGTAAGGATACACTATGGAGTCTCAAATTTCATTTCAATTCTGAATTGAAAAAGTATGAAAATGATCCAGATACTGAGAATGAAAAATAAGGTATTCAAGGTAGTGAGAAACATTCTAATCCATCCAATTCATCTTCTTTCAAAAGAAAGAAAGTTATGTATACCTATCCAAAACCCTCAAATAAACAAAAGGCTATATTCGATGTGGTTTCTAATGAATGGAGGAAGAAAAAGAAAAAAAAGGAACGAAGGTGATCCTCAGTTTGGATTAGATCATGCTGAAGTTGTGGCTTTAAAAGTAAGGTCTGAAGAGACTTTGATAATAGAAGAGAAAATAAAGATATTGAAGAAAAGAAATCCAGATGATATATATATTGATAGTCTTTATTGAATAGATCAGCAATTAAAATCCATAATTGAATTATGGTAGCCAACTGGTAACAGTCAATCAGTTCCAAAATTGGAAGGCAAGGAGAAAAAGGTTTCTGAACAATCGGTTACACAATATATTGAGGAAGAACATGAAGAATAAGAAGAAGAAGAAGGTTAAGATGAAAATTATCAAGAAGATCAGCGACAAGAGGAAATACAAGGTGAATAAAAAGAAGATTCAAACAAGATAAGTCATACTACAGAGTTATCTGAATTACAATATTTTGTTTACCCATCTACGAATCCTCGTCCCTCCTAGAGAGTATCTCAAATAATTTTCTCCAATAGATCATTTCATAAATATTATAAATTAGTATAAGAAGAAGAATTGGAAGAGGAATAATCTGATAAGAATTGGAATCAGCTTTCTCATACAATGGGCATTGAGACTCATTTTCGGTGATCTCCCGCAATTCTCTGAGGACAATGATTCTGAATGGACAGTCACTATGAAAGGGGTTCTGTACATTTAACTTTATTTTAATAGATTGGAGAATTTGTTACCTTTTATTCCAAAAGATAAATCCATGATTTAAATTCATTCAAATATACATAATGATATAATATATTATGTTAAGGTATTGATGGATATGTTTCTAAGTCTTGACGCAAATTTCAATATTTTCAAGGAACATTATATTGAGCATAGTATGTCTTGCAATAAAGCTGTGAAGTGGTCTTATAATTAATATGAAAGCCTACAAAACCATCTCAACAATCATGAATAATTGGGACATCAGGTAAATAAACTGAACTCTCTCTATCTAATGTTGGTTGATGTTTGGAATGAAAATTTTGATGAATTTCAATTACCCGGTACCTCCAAATAAGTATCCTCAAAAGAGTTAGAGAGCTTAAAGGAAAAGTTCAAAGATAAAGTATTGAGTTTGTTTTACTCTCGAATAGAGTATCTATCTTAGAAAAATACATTCAAATCAAGATAGATGATTTCAATTACCAAGAATAAAGACATAACACTCGGGATTCTAATAATCAACTTCATTATGATAAGCTCTGAAATAATGAAAAGATTATAGTTGAACATGATGATAAGATAAAATATTAGTGAGAAGCCCTTGAAAAGAACATTTTGGATAAAAATGAGTTCATGAAGATGACACTATCATGGTTTAATCTTATATAAAAACAATAGGGAAATGAATGATTGTTGAACTCTTATTGTAATAATATTTTGTTTAAAGAAAAATTTATTGTTTTGTACACTGTTTCTATAACTTTTTTAGGTAATAAATTCATTCATTTATTCATTTCAAAAATCACAAAGGGGGAGAATGGAATTAAAAATAATTTTTTTATGAATGTCTGATTAATGGGTATATGTCACAAGAAAAATTAAGGGGAATATGATCCCTTGTGAGTTGTTTAAACCAATGGTGGAATTAGTCATATTCACTTGAGATATTAAACCTAGTTGGAGATAAGTATTTATTGTCTGTTATCTTGTTTTGTTTCTATGTTGTATTTTTCTTACCAAAAATAGGGAGAATTTTGAGTCAAAAAATGTTTCGACTTTTCCATCAATCATTTGTTTTGGGAATTACAAATCACACATATCGTAATTAAATATATTATTTATCATGTATGTTATTTTAACAGTCATAATCACTGATTTTGATTTTCATGTTTGATGCATCCTTATGAAATTAATGTTTTTTGTTCATACACATTATTTTATATGTTGTTTCAGAATCATAACTAGATTATGAATTGCATTGTAGTATGTAATCGTAACCTGTCTGTGTATTAAATTATAATCAGAAATCATAATGAGGATATATACCACATCGTAATCATGTATCATAATCAAGATATGTATAGTATCAATAACTCATGTAACATTTATCATAATCGGGTTATGTAATGCATTGTATTTATACATCGTAACAAGGTTAAGTACTGAATCGTAATAATTTATCGTAATCATGATATCGTAACTAGGTTATGCATAATCACCAATTTATGTAATATACTCTTATTATGTATTGTATCCAAGAATCGTAACCAGATTAAGTAATGTTCATCATAAACAAGTTAAGAATCATTACCAGGTTATAATTTTTAATCGATATGTATTATTATCATGATAATCCTAACAAAAAAGTTATATATTACACTTATGATATTTATTACACTCTTATAATTACTTAAATACTGTTTCCATGTATCTCATAATCATTGTTTTTATAATTTGGTACTTACTAAATTCTAACTAAAATGATTTAATTGAGTTGGTTATTTACCAAAAAAATGATGTGGTGTATTCTGTTTTGGTTTGACAATTGTAATTACAGGTGTCTTGGTTCCTCTTAGTTTTTCATAGAAATATGACAATTAGGGAAAATATGACTGTTGGAACCTGAATCCTAAAAATAAGGGTCATTCAAATCAGAAAACACAACTTCTTATTCTATCAAGTTCTAGAGAGAGATGATGTGACTTCTCTCTTACTTCGTTTGAAATCACTGAAGATACTAGAAGTGAACAGCTTGTTTCAGGTTCTTGTATTTCTATAAGTACTTTGTTTATTTCTTTGGGTGACTGATCATTTTGATAATGGTCGAGGGATTCTGGGGATATGAAGACAAGTTGTCGATAATCGTATTGAGGGCATTCAATTTCTTGAAGGATAGAGGTTTCGATTACCTTCTTAATCAATAAATTTAGCAGATAGGAAGACAACTGTACCGATCATCGTATTGAGGGTGTACTAGGGGCTATTAAGACAAACCTTCTATCCTAGGTGAATGGTTACTCTTCCCTTTGGGTTACAAGAATTTTAATACATTTACATTTCCACTTCTATTTGTATTAGAAAGGGAATTGTATTGTTTCCATTTTCTTTTCATATTCAATTTAATTGTAATTGTTTCAATTACGATTTATATTGTATTAAGATATTATATACACTATATAGAAGAATCAAAACATTTGTATTTATCTGATCATTGTATTTATTTCAAATACATTTGTTTAACATTACTTTCAGTATTAAATCTTAGTATTTCTATCAAATCCAAGACATGTATTGTCTATTGTATTGTTTGTGAATTGTATTAGTTTATGATATCTTAAACTAAGTCTTTTCTTAAGTGTTTAAATATATTGTTTTTAAACATAAAATTCAACCCATCTTGTATTTTCCCATCAAATATACATATACATTTATATTACGATCAAAAAAATTGGTATCAGGGGAATGTTTACCCTATTTTTCTTACTTTATTTATTTCTATTTTCAATAAAATTGTATTTATCTGACAAATATTTTGTTTTTAACTACTTACAATACAAACATGTGAAGTGGAAAAGTATTGTTTTATAATATTATACGGATGAGTATTGGATAAATGGATAATATAAATCCTACTAGACCATTTCTATTTGATCGTAATGATTATGAGTACTATAGAGATCGAATGCAGACATTTGTTATTAATACTAGAGTGGAAAACATTATCATACTTACAAGAGGTTGTAAAATCCAAGAATAGGAAGTAAGTACTTTCTCCAATTAATAGAAATAAGAATATCATCTAAACTACAAGGTACACATTATTGTTTTTTTGTTGCATCCTTAGGAATATATATAGCCAGATATTATCTTATGAAGCATCCAATTTTATTTGGAATCAATTGGATGTCACACATTTTGGTACATACAATGTAATAGATAGAAGAAGATAAATGCTTAGAATAGAATATCATGGGTTTATTTTTCCTTATAGAGAACTAATATGCAAGCTGCAATAATGGTTTATGAATATTGTCAATAGTATACATTGTATGGGTGAAAAAGGTCTTGATGCTAAAGCACTTGTAGAAAAGATTATTGTATTTATTCTCAAAAAGTGGGAGTAAAAAAGATCAACTATTGATGAAAATAAGAATGTCACTCAAATAACTCTTGATGTGTTATTTGGAACTCTACTTTAGCATAAGACTGGAATGATAAGATATGGTGATTATTAATAAGGATATAAATGGTAGTGGGAGTGTAGCTTTTAGTAATACTACTGCCAAGACACCACAAATGATAACAAGATCCAAAGCTATGAAAGCAGTTGTTATATCAATATCATGTGATAGTTATCAGTCTGATAATGAGTTATCCAATCTTGATCATATGATAAACATAATTTTTGGAAATAAAGTCTTTAAATATAGATTCATAATGAAAGATAAAAAAGAAAATAATGATTCTGAGGTCACTTTTCAAGAATTCAAAAGATCAGGTCATATTAGACCAGATTGTTCTTTACTATAAAGAAGATATAGAAAAGATAAACATTATGATGGAAACAAGAAAAATTATTTCAAGTAAAAGACAAAGAATGTATTGAAGTAAAATTATAC
The DNA here is from genome assembly GCA_963277665.1 of Viscum album. Classification (NCBI taxonomy): domain Eukaryota; kingdom Viridiplantae; phylum Streptophyta; class Magnoliopsida; order Santalales; family Viscaceae; genus Viscum; species Viscum album. Next base: position 1,188,617,600 of record OY728158.1, on the reverse strand, counting down.
ATGGTGTGCAAGTGGTGGTGATTCATCAGATGAATCCTTAGATTAAAAATCTTCTGGTCAAAGAAATATAAGACTCATATCAAGAAAACCAATTGAAATTCATTACTACATGGATAAGGTATAAAACAATGAATCCCTTAAAAATGTATCATTAAATGAAAATTTAGATGATGAGAAACATTCTTAATCTTTGGACGAATATTATTCCTCAACAGAGGGAAATTTACCTTCCTTTGGTGACGTTTCCAGTTTTTCCAAATTACTTGAGAATGAAAATTCAAAACTCATGAAAAAGTATAATAATGAAAATTATAGAATATATATTCTTACACAAGAAATTTCATATCTGTAAAAAGATATTTATCATAACACTCTTTATTTTGAAAATATTTCAAATTATACTAAGGAAGAGTGTTCTGAGAAAGATTAACTTTCTAAAGATGTTAAACAACTTGTTTTTAAAGAAGAGTGTTTTTAAAAGGAAAAATAATTCCCAAAAAACTTCTTGTGACAATGAGAGTATAGATATTAGAATAAAATAGTATATTTTTTCTCTCATAAAGATTTTATCAAACATTACCTATGGAAACGAAAACTTTGATAAGATGTATTCTCAAGTTTGTACATTATGGAATAATTCTCGGTTTGGATACACTCACTCAAAACCCATTTTTAGTAACATCTATTTTGTTTTCCAAAGTTTCCCTTTTTGTATGAAATGTAAATGTGGTGTACATTGTGAAAGATGTTGTTATCTTAATAAAACTAAAACTTTAGGATTTTACAAAGCCCATTTTTCAAAACAAATGTGGATCCCCAAAAATTATTTTATCTAATATTTCTAGATCCAAACAAGTTTGGGTTCTAAAAAACTAATTGTTTTTTTCGGAAAATAAACAGTATACCAAAAACAAGAAAATTTAGTACATGGATAGTGGTTGTTCTCGAAAAATAATGGGTAAAAAATATTTCTTTGAAATGATTATTGAAATGAAAGGTTGAAGAGTGACCTTCGGAGATAATTCTCAGGGAATGATCATTGGTATAGGTAATATAGTTCATCTATGAAATGTTTTAATTTCAATGTTCTATTATCCATGGTCTAAATCACATCCTTATAAGTATAATTCAATTATGTAATAAAGGTTACCTAGTGAATTTTAGGAATGATAATTGTATAGTTTAAAATTCTAAGGATTAATTCATTCTATCTTCCCATAGGAATGAGATTGTATACAAAATCAACATAAAAGACCTTAGGATCTAAGACTTACCTTACTCAAGTGAAATGGAAGAAAAAACATGGTTATGGCATAGAAGGTTAGGACACATTATCCTAAGGAACATTTTAGTGATTTCAATGAAAAGAGTTGTTAATGATCTACTAGATCATTGCTCTAATTCATTAATGTTTTATTATCCTTGTTAATATGGAAAGAACCTTTAAACTCACTTTAAATCAATCAATGAAATTTTAACTTCATATGAATTATAGTTAGTGCACATGGATCCTTTCGTTACTACACAAACTAGAATCATCAGAGAAAAATACTATGTATTTGTTTTAGTTGATGACTATACTAGATTTACATGGGTCTATTTTCTAGAAACAAAATATGAACCCTTTTTCTATTTAAAATATTTTGGATCCCAATTTTAAAATTAGAAAAACCTACCATTGATAACTATATGTGTTGGTTATGGTGGAGAATTTCAAAATTTGTATTTTGAAACATTTTCTAGTAAGAAAGGTATTGATCACAACTTTTATACTTCATGAACCCCTTAGAAAAATGGCATTGTTGAGAGAAATAAGCACATTATTTTGTAAATGAAATGAACCATGTTGAGTGAATACTCAATTGCTAAGCAGTTCTGGGCTGAAGCTGTTAGTAATGCATGCTACACAATAAATTGTGTTTTAACTATAACTTTTCTTAATAAAAACCCATATGAATTGTGGAAAGGCTTAAAACCAAAAGTTTCATAATTCAAAGTGTTTGGATGAAAAATATTCATATTGAATAGAAAATAAAAGTTACATAACATTTCTCCAAAATCCAATCAAGGATTATTTTTAAGTTATTCCACATATTTTAAGGCTTATAGGGGTTTAAATAAAAAAAACTTCTACTATTGAAGAAATAGTGCATGTAAAATTTGATGAAGATGACCCTTTTTTTAACACAATCCACACCCACATGAACTGATGTATTCTCACAAAATGATTATCAACCTTTGATTGAAAACTATTATAAAAATGCAAATGGTCATGAAATTGATTATGAAACATTTACCCCTGAAGACATTCAATCATATATTGGTGAAAAGAATTTAGAAATCCCATGTCAATTGTTTCTTAAGAATCATCCCAATGATAATATCATTGGAGATATTAATCAACCAATGAGGACCAGAAATTCTATGAGAAATGAAATAGAAAATCTTTCCATTATTTCTCAATTCGAACTTAAAAATTGAATTAAACATTAGGTGATGTCAATTTGATTAAAACAATTAGAGATAAACTAAATGAATTTGAGAGGAATAATTTCTTGACTATGGTTAAAAGAACAAAAAAACTATAATTTGTGAGAAAAGGGGTTTCAAAGAAAAGGTGTTGAAAATGGAGTCATAGTATGAAATAAATCAAGACTTTTTTTAGGGCCATAATCAACAAGGGGGAATAGAACATAAAGTAACCTATACATCGGTAGATAGACTTATATCTATTCGAATTCTATTATCCTTTATAGCATACTTCAGTTTCAAAAAATTTCAAATGGATGTAAAATGTGCATTTATCAATGGTTTGTCCAAGAAGAAGTTTTGTTGATCAACCACCTAGTTTTCTATATCTAATAAATCTGGATCATGTCTTTAAACATACCGAATCTTTGTATGGACCAAAAAGGCACCAAGATCATGGTATGATAGACTCACATGATTTATTTTACAAAAACAAATTATGCAAAAGTTACTGCTGAACTAACACTTTTGATAAAAATGGAAAAAAAATGTTTTCATTGTTCAAATTTATGTTGATGACATTATATTCGTCTTAACTCAAAAAACATTAACATGTTATTTTTTTGAATATAATGAAATATGAGTTTGAAATGAGTATGATGGGTGAGTTAACATTCTTTTTAGATTTTCAAATATCTCAAAAACCATAAGGAAACATTGTATCCCAACATAAGTATATCAAAGACCTACTCAATATGTATGTATATGATAATACTAAAATTATCCGCACTCAAATCGATACCTAAAATAGTATTGATCGTGATGTAGTAGGAAAACCAGTTAATCAAACAACATTTATAGGTAGGATAGGAATCACAGTATACATAATGGATAATCACCTAAACTTAATGTTTTCGTTATACTTATATTCAAGATACTATTCTAATCCAAAACAATCTCATTTAAAGTTAATGAAATTGATTTCACTTCTTAATGAGAACAATGGATGTAAGAGTATTCTATTATTTTAGAATTTTTTTTTGAAAAGTTTTGTAGATGCATACTTTGGTGGATGTAGAATTTATAGAAAGAGTACGTTAAGAAAATGTAAATTTTTAAGAGATTAATTTGTTTCTCGGTCATGCAGGAAAAAATTTCTCAGAAGAACGTTCATATACTAAAGCTAAATATGTAGCAGCTGGAAGTTGTTGTGCTTAGGTCTTCTGGATGCAATATAAACTCACTGACTATGGAATGAGTTTCTACAAAACAAAGATATTATGAAAATACACTAGTGCCATTTCTCTTAGTAAAAACCATGCACATCACTCATGTGAAAAACACATAGTTATTTGGACTTACTTTCTTAGGGATCAGACACAAAATAGAGATATTGTTTTACAATTCATTGGAATTCATGAACAACTTGATCGAATTTTCACAAAACCATTATCTTCCAAAAGATTAGAATATATTACATAAGAACTAGGAATGATAACTGTAAAGTAATCATTCACACGTATTTTTTGTTAAAGACATCTCCTTACATTAAGTAAATCATTTTCAAAGGGGGAGAATATTTTTCATTTAACTTTTGGTTTTATAGTTTATCAGTTTCACTTATTGTTTAAAAAATTATCGGTTTCACTTTTTTGTTTTACAAATTTTTTCACATTCTATTTTACATTTATTTGGTTTTACTTTTTAGTTTTCTTTTATAGGTTTCGAAATTTTATCAGTTTTATGTTTTGAATTCAAAATTTTTCATTATTATATTTAGAATATTAGTATTGAATCATATAGTCAATTAAAATATATCAATATTTCATTACATTATCAGTATTGAATAATCAGTATTAGATTACATTATTGATAATGAATTATCGATATTGGTACTATAATATAATTGTGAACTATTCTATCAGTCAAAAAAATTAGTACTAGACTATTTGATTTTATCGGTTTTAGATTCATTATCATTTTTTGTTTGTTTTGATTTCATAAGAATAATATAATGAATCCATAATATATATTCTATTAGTCAGACTGGTAGATTCTCAAAAATCATAATTTGGTTATTTTAATGGTTTTTTCTCATTTCATTCTTTTACATTAAATTAGTTTCACTCAAAATATAATTTATTTTTAATGAAAACCTGTAGATTTCGAAATCATTATATATAATTAGATCTCTTAGATATAATCCTCACCATCAATTACCATTTAATGAATATATCCTACATCGATTTTATCGGTGTTTTCTCCAAAGATAAGATTCTCTATAAATAGTTGGCAAAATTATATTAGTTCTCACCTCAGTTTTCGTAATCATATATCCTCTCAGTGTTCATAATCTGCAAGTTCTCTAGGGTGAGAGTTAGTAATTCATGTCTAAGTCTACTACATCATCTTCGGATAAAATGCCTCCAAGTAATTTCCCATCCAGGACAATCCATGGTGAATGGTTGATCTCTCAGGATTCTTATCAGTCTTTTGATTCTTCTTTGAAAATAATTATATGTTTACAAGGTAGGGAATCAATTTTTGTTGAAATAACAAGTTATGATCATGATCATGTCTATCATGATGAGGTGTTACAATTTTAAGACTCAGTAGATATAGACACATATATTAGTATTTCATCTAAAATTTATGAAAATACATATAAAACCTCTTAAAAATAGGAATATATGTTTCTAGATGTTCTATTTTATTCTCATACATTACATGAAGCTAATGGAACCATTCATAGGTCTAAAGCCGAAGAATCCCTTTTTGAAATTCATGAGGAAAAAATGAAAGTGATTCATTTATCAAAATATAATAGACTTCTATCCATTTGGATGCACAGTTTTTTGGTGATGAGAAATTTAGATATGAAAGCATTGAATGTTTTAGATGTTTATGTTCTAGACTACATGGTGAAGTTGAGGAAGTTTATCCTTATGGGGTTTATTTTACAAACAATTAAGAACCTCAAATCCAGTGGTATAAAATCATTGCTAATCATGTTTCCCAGCATTACTAGTATGTTTTTGAAAGTGTTTTTGGCTTTGGGTAATATTTTAGTTATGCCAGATCTTACATTCTTCAAAGATCCCTTGATTAGAAAGGATGCAGTAAAGAGACGCAAATTACATTTCATCTCTAAATTAAAAAATATTGAAAAAGATCTGGATGATGAGAAAGAAAATGTTGTTTCTGATAGTAGTGATAATCCTTCTAAGCCATCCAAGTCTTCTTCGATCAAAAGAAATTAAGTTAAGTATACAACTAAAAACCCTTAAAAAATTAAGGCTATATTCGATGTAGTTTTTTTCTTAATGGAGGAAGTTAAATCAAGAATGGAACGAAAGGGATCCTCGGTTTGGATTGGATCCGACTGAAGCTTTGGCTTTAATAGTATGGTCTAAAGATTATTTGAAAAAAGAATAGGGAAGGAAAATATTGATGAAATGAAGGGATGATGATATTGATATTGATAGTCATCTAATAATTTCTTGGAAATTAAAATCTAGAATTGAAATAAGGGATCCGTCTGGTATAACTCAATCGGTTCCAGCCATGAAAGGCAAGGTGAAACATCTTTATGAACAATCATCAACACAATCTCTTGTGAAAGAACAAGAAAATTAGGATGAATTACAATATGAATGAGGTCAATAGTAACATTAACATGAAGGAAATAGACATGAGGAAATAATAGTCAAAGAGAAAATATATACCAACAACAGAAGTCATACCGCAGAGTCACCAGAAGTACCATCTTTTGTTTATACATCTCTTGATCATCATCCCTCCTAGAGAGTATCTCAAAAGGTTTCCTATAAAAGATTAATTCATATTTCTAATAATGATGATGATAAATAAGGGGAAGAAGAATAATACAATATGAATCAGAATCTGCTATCTCAAGCAATCGTCATTGACACTCATTTTGGTTATCTCCCACAATTCGCTAAGGATACGATTTTTGAAAGGAAAATCCCCACGAAAAGAAATAAGTACATTGAACATAATTTGGATAGAATAGAAATGTTGATACCTTTTATTCCAGTGATTGAAGCTAGGTTGGAAATTTTATCAAATTCCCATATTGTTAGAACATGTTTTATTATGTTTTTGATGGATAGGTTTCTAAGTCATGAAGATGATTTCATGATTTTAATGGAACATTATACTAAGCATAGTAAGGATTGAAATGACGTTATGATGTTGTATTATAACATTGATGAAATAAAAAAGAACCATCTAGACTAACAATAAGAATTTCCACATCAGGTAAATAAAATCAACTATATTTAACTAATGTTGATTGATTATTTTAATGAAATGTTTGAAGAATTTCAAAGACCCTGTACCTTAAAATAAGCAGCCTCAAAAGTGTTTGAGATTTTAAAAGAAATGTTTGAAGACAAGAGTAATGATTTTTTTTACTCTCGAATATAGTAGCTATCTTAGAAAAATACAACCCACTCAGGATGGATGATTTGAAATAACTAGGAATAAAGACTTAATGCTCATAAATATATTAAGAGGATTCATGAAGATCAACTCCAGAATCAAGAAAAGATTATCGCTAAATAGGATGAGAAGCTGAAGGCTCAGCAAGAAGCCCTTGACTAGCCCGTGGAGGATAGAAAAGAGTTCAAGAAGATGAAACTCTTGTTGTTAAATCTTTTCGTAAAAACAAAATGGTAATGCATAATGGTTGATCAGTTTTTATGATAAAATTTTGCTTCAAGTAACATTTATTGTTTCATAATCTGCTTCTCTATCTTTTTTATGGAAATAAATTATTTCCCTTATTCTTTTTAAAAATCACAAATGGGGAGAATGGCTTTAAAAATAATGTTTTTTATGACTGTCTGATTAAGGGGGAGATGTTACAAGAAAAATTACGGAGACTACGATCTGTTGCAAGTTTTTTAATTTAAGGGTAGAATTAGTCTTATTCAGCAGAGTTATTAAAATCAAGAGGAGATATGTATTTATTGTTTGTTATCCTGTTTTTTTATTTTGTTTTTTTCATTCCAAAAGGGATAGATTGTTGAGTCACAGCATGATTCATCTTTTACAAAAATCATTTGTTTTTGAAGTCACAAATCACACATATCGTAATTACATATATTATTTATCAAGTATCTGGTTTTGATAATCAGAATCACTGTCTTTAATTTTTATATTGGATTTATTCTTATGAAGGTCGTGTTTTTTGTTCATACACATTGTTTTATGTGCTATTTTAGAATCGTAACTAGATTAGGAAATGCATCGTACTCAGGAATCATAACCTAACTGTGTATTACATTATAATCCGAAATCATAATGTGGATATGTACCTCATAATAATAATGTATCGTAATCAAGATAAGTATAGTATCACAATCTCATGTATCATGTATCATAACCAGGTTAAGTACCACATTATATTTATACATCGTAACTAGGTTAAGTAATGAATAATAATTGTGTGTCGTAATCACGATGTCACAACCAGGTTATGAATCATCACCAGGTTATGTTTTATACTATTATTATTTATTATATCATAGCAGTATAGCCAGATTAAACATCGTTCATCATAATAAGTTAAGAATCGCAACCCCGTTATAATATGTCATCTATATGCATTGTTATCAGGATAATCCTTGAAAACACATTATATATTGCACTTATGAAATTCATCACACTCTTATCATAAATTAAATATAGATTGAATGTATCTTATACTCATAGTATTATACTTTTTTTATTCACTACTTTCTAACAAATATGATGTCGTTGAGTTGGTTATTTACCAATAAAAATAATGTCGTGTATTCTGTTTTGTTTTGAAAATTTTATTGCAAGGTGTCCAGGTGCCTCCCAGTTTTTCAAATAAATATAACCGTTGGAGAAAATATGACGATTGGAAGTTTAAGACGATAAATAAGAGTCCATACAAACCAAAATAAAAAATATTTCTTCTTTCATGTTCTATAGAGAGATATTGTGGATTTTCTCTTTCTTTGTGCGAAATCCTTGAAGATACAAGAAGTGAACAACTTGTTCTGTATTCTTGTATTTCTATAAGTGATTTGTTTCTAATTAGTTTGTGTAATCATTGTGAAAATGGTCGAGGGATTTTGGGGATCAGAAGACTTGCTGTCGATCATCATATTGAGGGCCTTCAACTGCTTGAAGGACAAATGTGCTGATTACATTCTTAATAGAAGACTTTTGGGGATAGGAAGACAGATGTACCAGTCATTGTATCAAGGTTTTACCAATGTGGTGGTAAGACTGACCATCAATCCTAGGTGAATGGATATCCTTCCCCGTGGGTTAAAATAATTCTAATACTTTTACATTCCTACTATTATTTTTATTATAAAGGTAATTGTATTGTTTTACTATTCTTTTCATATTCAATAAAATAGTAATTTTTTTTATTAAGATTTATAATGTATTAAGAGATTATATATGCTATATAGTATAATCATTAACATCGGTATTACTCTGATCATTCTATTTATTTCAAATATAATTGTATTACATTACTTGTAGTATTACATATTATTATTTCCCTCAGATCCAAGACCTTTAGGATCTATTGTTTTGGTTGTGAATTGTATTAGTCTAATATATCTTAAATTGTTTCCTTTATTAAATTTTTAAATATACAATTTTTAAACAAACAATTCACCCTCCTCTTGTATTGTGCCATCAAATATACATATATATTTATATTATGATCCACCAAGTTCGTGAGATCTATATTGTATTTTTTTGAATGATTAGTTTGTATCCTTATGAATCCTGATAATTGAGACACTATTGAAGTAACAATTTTTTGTTTCTATAGTGTGAAAAGTACTAATAGTGTAAATATAAAAAATATATAGTTTTATAAAATAATAAATGACTTGAAAATAATATTCATTAATATCCACCATCATTCAGTATTGTCTAAGCATCCAAAATCATTGAAACATCATTAGAATTTGTAATATGAAGGAATTATGCATTAGATTTTAATAAAATGAATTGGGGTATGATTTTCCCAGTAATGTTTTTTGATTTAAAAATAAAATGAAATAATAAAATAAACATTTTACCAAAAATCATTTAATAATATAACGTTATAAAAGTATATGAAAATGAAAAAGTGTGTTTTTTTATTGAAATCTATAAAAGAATTGATGGATTGAGCATTGAATAATTAAATGAACAAAAGAAATTAATAATCAATAAGTTCTAAATAAAATGACGAACACAATTTGGTAATTATGTTATATAATCATTCAAGTTAAGACACTTGGTTTACCCCATTCATTTCTTGAAGATTTAATGTACTAGTCTCTTGCATTTAATGGTGTTTAATATACCAAAATAACGTTTAGTTTTTCTACAAAAAGATATAAAATTTATATTATAATTTTAATGGTGGTATCTATAACCCCAAAAGAGAATACGCCAATTCCATTTAATGGGTATGGAAATAAAACCCGAGTCCTTTACATTAAAGGTAGGGTGTGTAGATAGTTAAATAAAGTGTTTGAAGAGAAATGATTTTTTATACATCATCACATTTTGGTGCAATCTATATTACCTAAAAAGAATTTAAATAATAACATTGATTGAATAATAAAATTATGAGTGATAGATGATAATACAATAATCACACACTCTATTTATGTTAAATAGAACATTATATTAGAGATATGTTGATATATATTTTATGATCATATCATGTTTTATTTGGAGAATGGACCATGAGGTATGATTTATAGTTTATAGGTCTCCCAAGGACTCTATTTATATCCTTAATGAGTGTTGATGATGTATTGTGTGTAAAAATATTAATGATCAACATTAATTCATTTATTGTATAGAATTAATACATGTTAATTGTTCTGAATAAAACATAATTGCGACATGGTAGTCTTCCATGTGCAGAGAAAGTGGTATTTATAGAAAGGGTAATATAGTTATGTAATCTATTAATATAATATAATTTTGGAGGAATGAATAATTTCATGTTATATATAGCATAAAATGTAATCTGTGGTGATTAAAACTCTGGATAATAAAATCTATGGCATGAACACATACCTTGCGAATGTGAATTTCATGGGGATCTTTTATGAAAAGATATACAATGGTTAAAATTCCATTATTTTCAATGTAATGTTATGAGAGGATGTTGGACCAAGATACAATATAGGGTAACAATTGTCTCTACATCATAATTCATGTTCTATGTCTTTTTGTTGTTTGGTAAAAAGTACATCACCATGGTGAAACTATAAATATCAAAGGCTATTAATCCATGAGTTACATAAGTCTTCTTTAAGGATTCAAACAAGATTTCATTATGTATAAATTGTTATGATATAAAATAAATTATTAGCAACTTCAACGTGTGTTGTTTATTTTTTCAAAATTAGATTGTGATAAAAACAAGTATAAGAATTATTGATAATCCTTAAAAATTCAATAATAAGTGAATTAAATGAATAAAATAATATTTATAAAAATAAATGATGATTATATTAAAAATAAATTTCCCCCATTATATAACACCCATTACATAAATATTATTATAATTAATAAAATGAATATAAAAAATAAAATATATTTTTATAATTACACATATTTCAACCATTAATATAGAATCATTTCCCCCTCAATATAAAATTAATCCCCTTGGGGAAAAATTAACATATAGGGATATAGTAAACCTCAGAAGTAAAATTTATAACTACATTTACCATCATAAATTTTATTTCAATATAGATGAAGGTAATGTATTAAAAATTTATAAACATTAATTTTTAGAAAGGGTTTTATTTAACAAAATATCAAGATAATTGAAAATAGATATTGATCTTTTTGATAAAAATTTAGTTTAAGTGATATATGAAACACTGAAAAACATTTCAAAATCCATCACAATTAATATTTTGTCACTGAATTTAGAATTTTGTGTCTCATCCAGGATTATTTTCATATTAATAATGTTTAAACGCCCTAAAAATGTAAATAGTGAAAGATGGAGAATACAAATTTAAATTAAATAAAAATTAAATTATTAGGTAATACATAAAAATATTCTGTAATCATGTTTTAACAGTTCTTTAAATAATCTTTAAAAACATCCCCATGGTTTCCAAACTAGGAGTGTAGTGAATCCCTACAACTCATTTATATGTTTATGATCAGATTGGAAATACAACCACACTATTTTTAGGTAATAACCCCTAAGAAAATCATTTCCAAGAATAGAATAACTTTTTTGATTATATATTGTAATGTTTATCTTGAAGTAACACCCTAATCAAAATTTCCCTAAAATATAAAAAACACTAAAATTCTTATTTTTGAAAAATATAAGGTTGTTAATAAAATATTAAATTGAAAAATAGTTTGTAAAATATTATCAAACACTATATTATTAGGAGATAATTATAAAAATATAATCATTCCCATATATCATTTAATAAAGTCAAAGAGATTAAGAGGTATAATATTATTGAAGATATCAAAATATTCATAGTTCATTGCAAAATAAATTGTGAACAATAAATGGGATATCAATGGGAATGGTCACTCCGGTCAATTTTAGTATCGATTATGTTTGGGAAAGGAATTTAAGATATACTAATGAAACTCATGTTTTCAACACGATAGTTTTGTTATCATATGTAATACCCATGTATAATAGTGTACATTTCGACTATATTATTTGAGTTACACTGCTCCCAATGACAATATATATTCTTCTATGGTTATTGAAATGGATACAATTTTTTTATTATAATTCTCCATGATAAAAGGAGTTTTTATATAATAAGAAATGTCATACTATAATATATAAAAGCTTGTTGGGATCTTCCACAATCCTCATGAGAGAAAAAAATATTCAAATTAATATTCTATTAAAATAAATAATACATGGTTCAAGTATATTTTAATTATAAGGAAATTGTATTTAGATGTTATAAATGAGATAACATTAATGGTATATAATAAATATGTTTCCAAAATATATTTTATAAAGGAAATGTTAACATCTAATCATACTTCTATAATGGATTATGTGGATCTATTTTATCTCATTAGGAAAAATTATCTTACAAGTTAAAATATTGGTTGCTATATTTTTCATTTCAATGATCACATACAATCTTATTAGTAGGTTCATTAGTGTGCTTACATTTGTTTAGTAAGGTTCCGTATTAATTTTCATAAAATTAAAAACCTAGGAGGATATTAAATTATCTAAAACAATTATGTCCATAATATTTATTAAATGATTTAGAAAATTCATTACATTGAGTTAAATTAGTTTATCCAAAAATAACATTTTATTTTTTTAATATTATTGAATAAAACTACAATTGAAATTTTTTTATGAACAGAGTGAAATCATCATTTCTCATATTCAAATATTTTGATAAATGTAATTTAGTTAAAATATCATTCTATGACTGTGACTCTTCTTTTTATAAATAAATATATTTTTAACAAGAATAAATTATAATTAAATATTTATTTCAATTAGTTCTGGTTTATCCCCAAAAATATTTTTAGAAATAAAACCATCAAGAGAGGATTTTTTAAATCATTTTGAATAAATTGAAAATAAAATTTTTTGTGAGTTCTAATATCATTCTAATGTATTCTAGTGGTGTAATTGTACCCGAAAAACAATATTGGATTCCTGTTTATAGACATTAGTAAAATTTCCATCATTATTAACAGTGATAAATCATTTATTGTAATGATTTTTGGAGAAATTACACTTCATTTAAATCTTTATTCATGGAATCATTTATTGTAATGATTTTTGGAGAAATTAAACTTCATTTAAACTCTTCATTCATGGTATGTGACAAATTTTCATCATTAATAGAATCACCATGGAAATGATGATTATGTTTATAAGTAATGTATTTTAGTTAAAAAACGTTTATAACCAGACCTCTAGTTTTAATTCCACATTATAATTCACTGATATCTTTTAAACTGCATTGTATTTTGATTCCACATATTCCATGAGTAATGGAGTGTAATGGGGTTCTTGATCATATTCAATTATATTAAAATACTGAGTTTTATGTACTTTCTACTATCTTGGTCAACAACATCACTTATTTTTTGGATTTGATAAAGAAATATTCACATCACATTTTGTGTGAACTGTGTATTTTAATGTCAAGGCACTCACATTAACATATTACAATGATTTACATGATTTTATGTACCCAAAAATCTCTACTCATTTTATATTAAGTAAAAAATTTATTCTATTATCCTTGGTATTAAGGATAGTGAATTTATAAATAAAAATATTATGAATCGAAATTTAACTATTTTTAATGTCCATCATTGATAATGGTTTTTTCTTGTGATGTGGTATATAAGAATAGGGTTATAGATATATCATGTGGTACTGACTATCAGAGGGTTAAATACATTCAATGGAGTCCTAATCATTTCTTGGAGGTTCCTATTTAATCTTTTGAAAACCCTATATCAATAAAGAGTTTCTGGAGTGGATAATAAATGATTGTACCCATGGGATTCTTTAACCCCATCAATTTCCTTGATGAACAATTCTCCACTAAAGTCACCTATATGGTAAAATACACTGTAGAAATTTTCATTATATATTTTCCATTACAATTAAATATTGAAATTACAATACATGGTTACATAATCTATGATTAAGTTCCATTTATTTATATCAGACTAATCAATTATTTCAAAGTGTTAATATTTACACCTTTCTTTTGAAAAATTAAATTATCATAGAAATTTGAGGGTAACTATATCTATGGATATATAATGAGAAATGTTTTTTATAATTGAGTGAATATGTGTGTTTCTTTCCATCTGTTTAGGTCCCATAAACAATAATATATTTGATTAAAAATGTCAGTAAATACCATTCTAGTCCACTATAGTTGAGTATATAAATATGGTGAATGATATGAGGGCATAAGAATAGATTAAAATACAAAACTTTGTTATATAGTGGATGTAATCTCTTAAAATATTTACTTTCAGAAAAATTTATGTCAATAATGTAAGCATTTTTAAAACAAGATGTGATAAATAATTTATTTTTTAGAGTTTAAAACATTCCACAAATAATTTTAAAAAGTAATTTTAAATATTTATCTCATTTTTTACTAACATATAATAAATTAATAATCATTTAATTAACAATTAAAATATATTTTATAATTTATAGTTACATAAACTAAACGCATCGATACCAATAATATCATCTTCTGATTGATCTTCAAATATAACATGTCCTCTATCAATTTTTAGTGATGGTTGGATTTAGAATAGTCACCTCACATACAACTAACAAATCCACTGTCTATATACCATGTAGCTTCTCATGATTTTTTCATGATACAAATATCATACAAAATATTTAAAGAATCATGAGTTTATTAATAATATATTGGGACCACCCAATTTATCCAAAAAGTACTCTATAATCCAAACATATTTAGAACATGTTTTTACTTTAACAAATTTGAGATGATATATGATTTATATATGGCCTACCATATATATAAATTTTAATTTTTTTTTCAAAATCTAGATTAAAATGTTTTACTAAAGAATTAAATAATTTATTTTTGGAATATTCATTTTAAAAAGGTAGTTTTCAGTTCAGTTTTAGAAAATGATAATATTTTGAGAAATCTATCCTATAATTACATTTAACGACATTTTGAGATCACAAAGAAAATTTCATTAATTATTTTTAATGGTTAAAATAAGAAAATGAAAAGTTTGGATCCATTAGTTTAATTTAAAAATTTTAAACATTTGGTTGTGGTTTAAGTTATGAAATCAGATCATCCTTTTATTTTTGAATATGATGTTTTTAAAAATGAAATAGATTTTAATTATTTTTTGGAACATTTTATTTTCAAGAATTTTCAGCAAACACATCATAAAGTTCATCTAATCCATAAAGAATATATTTTTATCCTACATAATCTATTGAAGAAGTATAAGAGTATATACTAGAACATGAAATGTTAACTTCAACACATATAATGTCATGGACTATGAGGCACTATGGACATTTCTGTCTTATCAATAAAAAGAAAATAAATCCTTTATTGAAGTCCATATAGAATAATTTTAGGCCCTAATTTATTTATTCATTTTCTTTTAGATTTTGATCATGGGAAATTCCGTCATAATGTAATCCTTCAATATTTAAACAATGAAATTATGTTCTATTTTCTTGTTATCCCTTTTAAATCGTTGGGTTGATCTTTTCATTTACATGATTTATTTTATGATCCTGGAATTATATGAACTCTTTTTTACCATTAATATGTGTCACTATAAAATTATATAATAGTTATTATATTCTTAGCTTCCATGACCTATATTGTTTCTTTAGGCATATATTTATTATTTTTATAGTTGTCTCATATATAATAAAATTAAATATTTCTTCATCTAATTGTATTGTTGTTACCTTAAGATTCTATATTTTTAAAAACAAAATGAATTTGATAGAAAAATGATTATTTAAATTGAGATTATATATGGTTTGAAAGAAATTATATATTTAATTAAATTTAAAAAAAATGAAATTAAACAAACCATTGATTCCAAATGTTGGTCAAAGTGGGGTAAATAGAATGAAGTTGGAGGGGGTGAATTACCCATGAAAAAATAAAAATATACATTTAATTATTTTAATGAAATAAAAAATTCGTTGCTGAAAGAATTGTAATATAAAAATTTCAAATTATAAAAGTGGAGGAAATAGTGGAAGAGTGATTTTGAATTTAAATGAATTATATAATTGAATTATTGAAAAATTATTAATTAGATGATCGAAAGAAATTAAGTGATAAAAATTAATAATGAAAATGAGTAACATAATTCATCCCAAACATATGGATGTGTTTCATGATGTTCCCCTACATCTAAAATCTCAATTTATTGAATATTTATTGAATTATTCATATATCATTTTTGATATCCCATACACCAAATAAAATTTTATATTATAGAATGTATAGAGAAACATGAATTATAATCATCATTTGAAATATAACTTATATAGATAAAAAATCAATGATAATAGTATCCTTTTAATAGTTATTGTTTGGAAAATGGATTTCCTCACATTAAAGGCAGTGAGAACCAATAATAGAATTAAGTAGATGAAGATAAGTGGTTTATAAGAAATAATGATTTTTTAGTATCATCCTGATTCACAATAAAAAATTTGAATAAAAAATATGATATAATGAAAAAATGATGTGGGAGATATGATTTTACAATAAGAACGCTTTATATAAAAGAGGAATTTATTAATAATAGAGAGATTTTGAGAAAATATTTGTGGTTATAGTACATTAGTAAAGGGGAATTGATGATATGATAAGATCAATAGTGTATATTCTCTAAGTGTAAACTTTTTAATTGTTATATGTACTTGGGATGTCTTGGTTTGACCCCATGTTTAATATCCATGTCAAGTACAATAAATAAATAAGTTAATGGTTGTTGAAAGTTATGAATCGATAGTCATTGTGGTGTACTATAATTCATTAGACAATAGATGTGGTCTTTTGGAAATATGGAATATTGTTGGTGTGTGGATTCCTATAGGATCATTTGGTTAGTATCATACATTTTGTAGGTGGATACAACATGACCCATTATCTATGTTGTGTAAATCACCTATATATAGAAACTACTTTGTAAAAAATTACCTAATAGTGTGGCCTTTCCTTAGGTATTATAATCGAATTACTTACTTCTGTATGAATTTGATAAATTTCATGGGGATTTTTGGATAAGGGGTTTGGTTGATATACCAAAATTTTATTCTTCTCACCATGTGGTCAGTTTTAATATATGGATGTCATTGGCTTTTGAATGTGTTTTGTAACATGGTTAAAATATAAAGATAAACATCTTTCAAACCACGATTCTGTTAAGGCTTCATTATTAGTTTTAAAAATATTTCCTCAAGGTTAACTTCCAATGACTAATATTAAACTATTATTCACATAAATTATTGTTTGTGATAAATAAAACTAAAAAATTTGTGATTCAAAAAAGGTGTTCACATGCTTATATATTCTAAAAGGTAGATGTTGGATAATGTAGTAGTTTCATGATAAAACATCTATTATATCACCATTGATGTCTATATATGACTTCCATTATTGATTATAATAGCGGTCTAATAAAATGAAATTTTCTTGATTAATTACATAATTATAATGATGCATTTAATGTTTTTATCTTTATGTTGGAATAAATGACTAATCTTTCAACACACATAAAGCCACCAACATACCTCAAATAATCTAACATGTTTACCAACAAATTATTACTGATTTTTGACTCGGTCATTTCTCAGGGTTCCCAATATGTTTATTGTATTGGTGTTCTTTTCAAGCATGTAGACTAAAAAAACAAGGGATTAATATTTCAATAACATAATGAATCAGTATAAAAC
Source organism: Viscum album (assembly GCA_963277665.1). Lineage (NCBI taxonomy): Eukaryota > Viridiplantae > Streptophyta > Magnoliopsida > Santalales > Viscaceae > Viscum > Viscum album. Next base: position 1,188,599,617 of record OY728158.1, on the reverse strand, counting down.
CACAAAGAAATATGTGTCATTAATTAAAAATACATAACATTTACCGAATTTTATTGGAAATATTATTTACTCCAGTAACCCATTCTACTATAGATTTTGGATCTCCTAAAAAAACTTTTTGAGGGTAAGGACTAAATATATATTCATTGTGGTTAGAAATAGATGGTCAACAACCAACACTTAGATCATCTCTATCATGGTAGGAGGAAATTATTATTTAATCATGTTTGATATGAAACCAGATAGACTAATCATTTCTTCTCTTAAAAAATAATCAAGAGATTCAATAGTCAATTATGAACTTTTATACCCATAGAAATTAAATGAAATAAACTAATCTTGGAACAAAAAAATTCATATTACATTCAATGTAGGGGAATTTTACCTCTTCTTTAGTGTAAATACATATATCTAGTTCTTCATGAGACAGATCCCTTTCATCTAGAGGGACATCATCCGGGAAACATTCCTCATCATCATTTTGAATGATTCATAGATAAGGATAAATTGGTCTAACAATTAATCACAAATTAAAGGATTAACATTTAAGAGAGTAGATTGTCTCTTTGTTTTCATTGATACCAGATTAAAATTATTTTAGTTTTTCTCATAAGATATGTTATTGGATGATGTGACCAACACAATTACAATATAAATAACCTTATATATATAAAATACCACATAACTCCTTGGTGATCTTCCTTGAATACCACTCACCCAGGATCTAAGTAATCGATAATCATACAAGTGGGAAATAGTAGAACTATTTAACTTGTTGAGGGAGATGGATCCGTATGACATACCCATTAATAGATTATTTTGGATACCAATGGATTTCATTTAAACTAAAAAGATAATGTCTTTTTACATCTATATTTCACTTCTGTACTTATCCAAGTTCAATTATAGATTAACCATTGTATTGAGGGCCTAGTAAAGCCAACCACCAACTAGTGTATAACAAATTTTCTATTTGAAATATTTATTCTCATGATATATGTCTATAATAACTTGATAATTATTATATTTAGAACACATATCATCACATATGAGTAATACATACATTTATAATGAAAATATTTTATGTATTCAGAATCAAACTCATTGAGTTGGAGGGGGTCCCAAATTTATTAAATAACAGATCATCCACATGAATATAAAGGTTACAAATATCTTACATAAAATCTCTATGTTTATCATAGACAATAGTACACCTTATCTTAAAAATACTAATTATTATTATTTTTGTTGTCTTCTAGTTTAATTTTTACCAATGATTCCAATCAAGGTATGATATTGGACGTGTACATATATTTTTGGATGATTTAGGGTGTTTATATATCATAGTTATCTTATTAGAGTGGAATAATTATTCTTATTATCTTGATGAAGGTCATAGACTGTTGATCGAAATTTTTTTTCTACATCGATAAACATGTATCTCCCATTAGGGATTAGATTTAGTTGTATAATACATGAAAGGTCATATCATGTCACAATGGGGAATTCACCTTAATAATATGTTTTATATATTATTACTTCTTTCTATGTATGAGTATCCACAAATTTATTTTCTTATGAAATTCCATATGATTTATTATCATGAATTTCAAATTCATTACACCTGTGTGTGACCCATGAACTTTTAGAGTTATCTATTGATAATAAATAATTTTAACATGAAAGAAAAAATTATAGATATAACAGATGAGTTCAAGAACCCATATATCATATGTAAACTTTTAATATTTAATCTATCAAGAACCCAAAATATATTTGGATGAAAAAATGGTCTTCTTTGAGGCCTAATTTTACATAGTTCTTATTCATTAAACATAATAATGTTTGTGGGTTAAATGTAAAAGGGTATTTTGATTACATTGTTAAGATTCTCACCCATGCGACTCCACTAAAGTTAGAGAACACCTCTTGCATGTAGGGGTGGTGGGTCGATGGGGGTCTCTCTTTACACTTTCCCATTATGAATGGATATATATACTTTTATCAAACATCTCTATAAGAAACACATTCTCTTTGAATATTTTCATATCATAGATCATTTTTCAAACCTATATGGGAATAAAAATTAACTAATTCACATCAATGATTCACATGTTTATCATGATAAGCAAATAATTGTTTTTATTGTAGGGAAATTATTAAAACACAAAAACATATTTTTTTAACCCAAATAACCTATGTTCTATCTTAAACAGGATTATTATTTTTTACTCTAATAAATGCACGACCTAATCCATGATGAATGGACGTCTTGATTCAGTATGCTAGCTCAAAGGACACCATAATCTATTTTTAGTTGTGGTATTCAAAAAAATTAAAATTTAACTATATCTCAAGCTATGGGATCTTTCATCCCTCTTCTTGGTCAAAATGATTATACATGATTTTATAGTCTTCATCATGATGATAATTCATGATGAACTTTTGGGTCTCAAAAACATTTTTCCACGATAATTTATGATGATTTGAAAAAAATATAATTTGATTCTTTTTTTGATGTTATGGAATGGGTAAATCAGCAAATAACACAATTCAATAAATAGTAAATCTCTCTGATAATTGATATCCATTTAACGATGATTGTATTAGATCATCTATAATCATTTATCATAAGTTTTTTTGATAAAATGATGTCATTGACTGACCTCAATGCGTTTGTTCATTTTAATTTTCTCTTACTAGAATAGCCAATATTTATAGAATGACATCTTCATGTATGTAAAGGCATTCATTGGTTATATGGAATCATAATCAAAAATTATAATATAAGATAATGTTTTAAGGATAATAAATACATCAAAAAAATTATTCAATGTGAATACCATATATGAATTACGATAATATTAATCATTCTCATAAGTTCTTTATGAAAATATATGTTCATATATTTTTTTTCAATCTAACGCAGTAGATAAATTTATAGAGTTTCAATTTTATGGACTTTCACTTGTGATATTATTTAATATAGACTAAAAATATAAGATGCATCTATGATGAAATGATTATTTACTGAGTTGCAATGTGTTGGATGAGGGAATCCATGGAAATAATAATAATGTGATGTGGTGTTATATAATCAACATGATCCTTTTTGGGACATGTAAACCTTTTTTGTCCCTTAGAGTTATCCATTGAATTAAATAATATTTATTCTAATCATATAATATTCTAGAGGTATGCATATTATTACATATAGATATATAAAATGACACTTTAAATAAGAGAAAAATATTGATAGAAAATATAGAGTTAAATTTTGAAAAGATAATATTTTCCAAAAAATATTAAATTTACAGATGGAAATTCAATGTGGATTATGTTAATATGTCCATTTTGGTTCCATTGTAACATTTAATATGAAATATTTTACAGTAAAATAATGAACATCATTTGTGGACACATGTTTTGTTCAATTAAAGGTGATGTTTTGAGATATAATTTCATTATTACATTTTACAATCATGACATATTCATCATTTAAAACCAATTATCAGCCTCCTCATTTGGATTATTACAATAAAACAACTATATTAAACTATATATATAACCTAAGTGTCATCAAGCGATGATAAGGTGATTATGGAAAATTATCAATAAATAGAAAGATAAAAACATTCAAAAGTTGTGTCAAAATCGATTTTAATTGATCAAAACCCCTATAGATAATCATTTAATCTATGGTGAAGTCACAAAGTGATAAATTTCATTATTTTCAAGATTCTTTATTTCTATAATGATACATAAAAATATATCTGTTATGTTAAGGGTTTTAACGAAAACGCGGTAGGGTATATCATAAGTAGACTTTATGAAAAAACCCCCCAAAACATAATTCATTTACGAGGATTCTAGTTTAAGCATTCCATAAATGACTTTAGTGATATTCTTTCAATGAGGAATTCTAATGTAATCTAAATCCTCGGTAATTTAAAAACACCAAATTTAGAAAATATAACCCCATTCCATAAAATCCCAATCATATTTGAAATTAATGTATCCTAATATATATTTTAGTATATTCTAAATATCCCCATGGTTTAAAAAACAAAATTTGGTAGATCATTTAATAGAAGATCCAAATTATGGGCAATCAATCTTTATTTGGCCTTTAATAGACTTTTATTTCATTTTTATTTTATTTTTTATTTTACTTTCCCACTTTCTATGGTTGATCATAATTTTATTGTGTCACTCTATTTATCTATTATATATTCCAGTATTCCCTTCTATGTAAACATATAGTCATCCCTCTTTAGGGTTTTTTCAAATTTGTTATATCTTAAATAGATGAAAAAAATCGATTGTCACATTAGTGAATGTTAGAAGTTCCTTGGGTTCAATAACCATTTTCAATAGAAGGTAATGAATATCAAGAGTGGGGAACTCATTAGTTTTTCTTTTATTAGGTTGTTATTTTGTTGGAACATCATTTTTTGTTGTGTGGGAATTTTTACATTTCATGATTTGTATTTATATTGTTTTAATCTATTGTATTCCTAATAGGTTTCTTATCCATTGTTGAAGAATAAATTTTATATTGTTTTATTGTTATTAAATATTTATTCATAGAGAGGGTTTTTGTTTGTAGATGCAAATATGGAATGTTGTAAATTTTTATTTATCCCCTATCAATGATTTATATTATACACTAGCTTATTTTATGATGATACATGATTTTCCATCTCGATTTTCATTCAGAATGGTGGGACCTTATTAGTTGGTTCATATCAATGGACTGATGTGTTTAAATCTTAAATAATATTTTTTATACACTAGTTTTCACATTCAACAACAATTTCCATTAGTTTTTATAATGAACAATACATTAATAACATCATTTCAAAATAAAATTAAATTTTTATGAAATCCAAGGCTATTAAATGATTCTATAATAATTCATTAAGAACTATTAAATCATATCAATTTAAAAATAACACTATTGTATCATTGGAAACATATGAAATAATTATTTGGACTAAAAATTATCATAATTTGTAATTTATTTTCAATATCAACAGAAATTATTAATTTAAATATGTTGTGAAAACCATTTTTTCTACAACATAATGAAAATAATATGTAAAAGATGAATGGGGGGGAATTTAATCTATTCTTATACCTTTAGATATATTTCTGATTATCTTCTATTTTTTAAAAGATATTATTGATACCATGTGGATATATTAAGATAGAGTATTTATTATTCTATTATTGTCTATGAGGAAAATAATGTAGAAAAAAATAATATACAAAAATGGTTGCTTATGTTGTCTATAAGAAACCTGTGTTGTAATATCATTCTCCAAAACACATTATTTTGGGTTTTATAAAATCATGTTATTCTAATTAAAAATGAATTAAAACACATCTTATAAAACTATAAAAATAGTTCATGTATAATTCATGTAATTACCAAATTTTCACATGATAACCCTTAATAATTTCATTTAATACAATAAAAATAAATGGTTATATATGTGATTATCATACTAAAAAAATCATGTTTGGAAACAGTCCTAAATTTCAAAATTCATTGGAGTTCGTTATAATGATTTATATTTCTCTAATCCACTCCCCCATAAGGGATGCAATTATCTTTTTCATCACTGTGAGTTTTAGACAATGAATATCCATGAAATAACTCATAATAATATCTATGTATGATTGATATCATCGAACATATAGTTTAATTTCATACATTTTAAAATATAAAAAATAGAATAATTTCAAATAAGTTACATCCTCTAAATTTAACAAATTTCTCTTTGGGATTAATAGCTCCCACTTAGCTACTTACATTATTGTCCCATTATGTCAAAATTTATTTTTGTGATTTTTTTCCATTGAAATAATTGGATTCTATAATGCCTCATTTCCATTCATTTTATTTCTAAACATCTATTATTATCTTGGAATTCATATCTCACATTTGTTTTCAATATTCATTTATTTACATCACCTTTTCTTACAAAATAGTCACCAAATTAATTTATCCATTAACTACCATCTTTTATTTTGTTTACTATTATAGGAATACTCATTTTAATTTATTAATTATTTCAAATTATTATCATAATGTTTTCATACATTTTTATAACTCCTCCCCATTAACGTGGATATCAATTATTTTCAAGAATTTACATGTTATTCCTACACTACAAAGCATTATGTCCAAATATCTAAAAATACAAAAATTATACTTTGAATCTTCCTCTCTTACTTTTAGTTATAGTCTGTTAAAAATTCATTATTTCAGAAACATGATGTTTTTTAGTATTTCCACCACTATTTTATAAAAATATTTGGGGAAAAATATTGATTCATATTTTCTCATCGACACTACATATAGAAGGTTTATATAAATATTTTCACCATCCATACACTCAACAAATTTTCATAACCCGATACTAGTAAATGTGAGCACATTAGTATAAAATAATTTTTCTTGGATATGGGATGGATTCTTCTTGGATCAAAATTACATTTCATATTAAGAAAATATCAATAATTTCATCAAAAAAAATTTACCTATAGATTCATGACTCAAAATTTTAATTTCAATTGCGAGAAAACAATTTCTAGAAATTTTGGATGTTCTATATTTTTTTAAATCTTAAATCTTAAATATCAGCAAAACTCAAAATAGTTCATTCATTTGGAGTTTTGTCTATCCAAAACACATATCATCCAATCTATATAATCTTATATTATCATATCTATTTTTCATTCATGTAAATATCCTTAACTTAAATCAATTAAAAGATAATATACTCCTTTTTCTTTAACAACTAATAGAGAAACTTTGAAATCCTAGGGTTATTTGTCTAATTATTTCTATTCATTAATTTTTTTCTAAAAAAATTCATAGAAATTATTTTTTTATATTTAGAAATTTGGAGTCCATTTTTACTATGAATAATAGTTTTTCCAATTCCTTATACATGTTCTGTGAGTGTGAAACGATTACTAAACATCTTAATTAATGAATCGTCTAGTTTCTAAACTTATTATTTTATATTTGATATGTTATAAAAAATCAATTTATATTACCAATAATAATTAAGACCTCTTATTTTGGATAATTATTTAAATTCACAATGAATTAAAAATAAAGACCACTATTTTATATATAATAATTACAATATGGACAATGTTATTCATAAAAATTAAAATCATTTGACAAATAAAACATTATACCACTATTAGTATCTTCATTTAGTGGTGTTTATATATTAAGATAAATATTCCAAATTAATTTCAGGACTCCTATTCTCATTCATTCTTTTCTGAGTCTTTGAATTATTATACGTATTATCTATGAAATACAATTCCTTTAATATTTACTCTATAAAATTTTCAAAAAATACTAGGAAAACAATGGATCTTAATAGGTATCTACCACTGATATCACCAGTAACACCCTAGACGATATGAACCACTGAGAGTTGGGGGGGGGGGTGAATCAGTGATTTCTTTTTATAAACTCTTTTACATTACAATTTGAATCCATGAACTACTTAAGATATTTTAATAAATAAATAATAATTCTCAACATCACCACATGTGACAAAGTGATTATAGGGAGAGTGTCACATAGAATATATATGGATTCATATAGAAGATAAATTCGTTTTTTTCATTTATTAGACCACCCCTAAATATAGATCATTCAAAATTAATTAAGTGAATAAAATAGTATAATTTTTCAGTTTGACCAACATAGAGTCCCACTATACTCCTACACTTATATTACCAACTAAATTATTTATTCCCATCTTATGTCAATAATAGAGGGAATTATTTACTTCTTCGTGGTTCATCCCCAATAATAAATTTCATCAATGATATACATGATTGTCTTCTTCCATGATCTTATAGTATTATTTTTCAATCTTTTATAATTATTCAATGTCATCAAAAATTATATTTTATATGTATTTTGTGCTTTAATGTCAATTTATTCTCCTCTCGATTATAGATGTGTCAATATCTCTGGGAAATAAAATATTTCTCAAATATATCATTAAAAACTATTTTATACCTACATGAACACATTCATATTCACAAAATAATCTTGTCCCATTATTATAAAAAATAATAAATTCAATATCCCCATATTTCTATTATTAAAACTTCATGATCTTATATAGTAGGATATATAAATTAATATTGGATAATAAATTTATTGATTTATATCAAATTTAAATGAATATTAATTCCCATTATGATTTTCATTAAAATTCCCTGAATACTTAGGCTTCATCCTGTTTTTTGTTTGATATTTAAAATCCATGATCACAAAATTCATTAAATATATTTTCTTTAAAAAGAACATGTTATTAATATGACTTCACGAAATAAGAGAGATGTTCACAATCAATTACATTGTAAATTTATACATCATTCTCATTAGCATCATAGTTATTAGTTATGTGGTGATCACTAAAAAACCTACTTATAAATTGGATATGTACTTTCCATTGAAAATATGTTTATTATAGTGGAATCCCATATACTAGATCATAAACGCACTATACCATGAATTCCTTTCCAATTTGTAATTCAAAACATCTTGAATGTATAGTGATGTTGAAGCATGTACATATCAAATTATATGTCATAAATACTAGGAGCGAATCAAACAAACAATATAACTATTAATTAGTTGAAAAAATAAAAGACCGATCATACTTTAATTATGCTTATAATAAACATAACTATTTTGTGACACTCAACTTAACATTATATAGAATGACATACATTTACACAATCAGAATCAAACCCTTGCATGACATTAACAAATCATGGGTTCCTATTATCTATCACCACAAATTTATTTTTGTACACTTACAAAGCCTTGCTACCCTTATGTAATCTCACAACTACGATTACATTTCTCTCTCAAATACCTTTTGATGAGCTGAGGAAGCTCATCACTACCCTTACACAACTAGTGGATACCCTTATGCGAGCTTATTAAACTTTTACCCATCAGAAAATATATCCTTACATAGGTACTCTAAATATAAATGTAACAAGTTTTCCCAAAAAATACCCTTAAAACATCAACGTAAATGTATATTGGTAATGTATTTCTCACATTATTTTAATTTCATACCAATTTATCTCAAAATCAATTACATATTTATAAAAAACCACATGGTAAATCATGATGCCTTTAATATTCCATCAAATATGGTTTATAATTTATCTATATCCATTAAAAAATTTCTTTAGTATACTTGATGATTATCAGGTCAATAATCACATATATAAAGAAAAGATATCATCAATTATATCAAATTACATTAAATGATTCAAACAAATTATATAAATCTTATATTATCTGTAATTTTTTAAAATATCAATAATGGAAATCAATCAAAACATACATGGGATTGAAATTAAAATATTTTTTATATTATCATCATATCAGTTATTCAAAATCAACCATTGATTTATGTATGATTTATTAACATTGTCTAAATATTTTAAAATTTTCACAGTCATGAAATTATAAGAATGTAAACATGGTACATAAGATTTATATGGTTCTTTCTTAGTGTGAGAAACTATATACATTCCATGATGACCCATATCGGTCAATGTAAATTTATTATCAATAATTAGTGAATATATATATATAGAAAACACAGTTTTGACTCCTTATATATCCTGATTGTAAAGGTTATACAAACTCTTATCATTTACGAACAACTTTCTTATGTTTTAAACACAAAACGTCACTAGAAAATTTTCAATAAATTCTAGTAAAATTTCAACCGGAATCTACATCTATTTTTTCAATATAAAATGTGTTATTTTGGTACAACCTTCCTTCTTTATGTAAAATTATGTCTACTTCACATCAATAAAACCCTTCCTTATTTATAGCTAAGGTTCTATACAATAAACATTACCTATTATCCATATTATCATTCTAATATATATATATATAGGGTATATTTTTCTAGAATCTCAAGTCACTACAATAGATAGAATTCATTTTCAAGTAACACTGATCAAAATCACTGCTATATTTTGTTGTCAAGTGACTGTGTATGGTAGCTCTACTTCCACCAAAATGTTTTTTTGTTTAGAAACTCACTCTGAGAAAAAATCATCAACATTTCATGTTTTTTTCTAGTTGAATTATGTTAGTTCATACTAAAAAATCATATTTAAATATCTACATAAAATGAAAAAATTATAGGTATGAAAATTCACTTTCTCACTCAAATGGTATTATATAGGTTTTTCTCAATTAATCTATAATATTCATGAACATTCAAAAATATTCATGATTTTTTTGACATATGAATTCTTATTAAAATGTAATTGTCCTTATAGTTATGGAACAATATAGATCATTATTATCTAATGCTGGTAAATACCAGTAGGAATAATTTTCATCTTCATTATATTTAGGGATCTTTACAAAATTATATAAAGCTTATCAAAACTCTATTCGGTAAGGTATGTTCTGAGTGTTCATTAAAAAATTATTTATTAGTTGAAATATATTACATATCATGTTTGATTCATCTAGATGAATTTATCTAATTGACCTACCTTGTTTCATATATCATATGTTTCTATGGGTCTAAAAAATAATTATTGTGAAAATTACATTAATCATGAGTCTGATGAGATCAACTTGTTCTATATAATATTCTTACTTCTATTAAAGACATGATAATTATGTAAGCTTATTTGGGTATATAATTTTTATCAATAACACATACACATATGCATCATAAATGAATCTTTTATATTCATTTGATTAATTGAAAATGATTGACTACAATGTTGAAACATTTTGAGACTCTTCTAACATGAATGTTATTTATTCGGTCCCCACCCAAGATTTCTTTGTAGTTATTTTCATTAACAGAAACAAAGATATTTAAATCAGATTTTTATAATAGATTTTAATATTTTATCTTTTTGTACATATATGTACAAATATATGAACTTGGATTTATTGTAAATATTTGTATGAGAATTTTTTTGGTCTTTTTCATTTTTCAACTCATGATAAAATCCATCAAGAAAAGTTTTTGTACATTAATTCCACTATGATTTTTATATCACGAAACATTAATTAACATTAATACATCTAGTCATTTTTAAAACAATATATTTTAATGGTATTGTAAATTTGGAAAAAAATATTTTCTAAAATTACCATTTGCAACTTCTCTATTCGATTAACTTACTTCTGATAAAATAAACCTTGTGGTCTACATTTTGTAGTATTTGTATTGTAATAAAGTTAGACCGCTATATTATTGTATCAAATTCATTGATAATGAAATTTTCTTAATGAAAGATACGATAGATGATGGAATAGAATATTATAATTATTATGAAATATTTTCAATAGAGTTGAAAAAACATCTTTTCATTCTCCTGGATCACCATAAAAACATATATTAACATTTTTTATTAATACTTTTACTAATTGAATGAAAATAGTCATACTACTTTTTTAAAAAAAATATGACCTTATTATGAAAAAAAAATTTATCATCCATATCCAGCATTAGATTTTTTTACAACATTCATGGAAACATTAATAAAATTATATTTTTCCACACCTAGAATTTTTTATCAAAATATTTTTATAAAATTTTCAATATTATTCGAATCATAATCAATATCCACAAAAATTTCATGAAAGAACAACACATGATAAATTTTTATTGATGGAATTATATCACTCGATATCAACTAAATGTTTTCCATATTATGATAAAATACATTTATATTTTCTCCGAACATTTTTCTAAACACCAATTTGTGATCAACAATAAAGAAAATTATTATAATAAAGAGTTTAATTATTCATTTAGATTTTAAAATTTTATCCACATGTTTGTCAATATAAAAAAATCATAGTTACATTACATATAACGATTAGGAATTTTATTGTTGAGGTTGAATTTTTTGTATTATCCTCGATTCCACAATAATTTCTCTCTAAAATGATTTGGTGAAAAAATCAGTAATATCTTATTTTGTAGAAATGTATTCAAGCACATCATTTCCGAAAAATGTTTTTTTTCTAGTAATACACAATATTAATGTAATTCTATATTGATGTTTTAGAGGGTTTTTGTACAGATCAATGGATCAATTATTTCCAGTAATTATATTCAATTGTTCACTAATATTCATCTTCAAATTGTCAGGATTATAATTTATCCATATAATTTATATAAAAAATTTGTATGAGACAAAATAATTAGATTATATTATTCTAAATTTCATAATTCTTTTTTTATTAGTATACCAACTCACATGAAATTATCCAATGGGAAAAGTTCCATATGATCTTACTTTTCTTTAATTTAAATCTCCATTCCAATCAACATTAGAATAACAATGAATGCTCTTTTCAAAAATAATTTTATCCAATATCTCCTAATATTTTTTTCCTTAGAAATATTTTAAAATACATTTGGGAAATAATTTCTAGTTACTATGGATCACTTTGATATATTTCACACAATATAGGAGAATAAACACTATATTACCTCGAAGATGTATTCAATATAATTCTTACTATCATCATTTTTTGTTATTTTTGATTTAATAATCTCCCAAAATAATTTTTACTTCTCTTCATGCTTACATAAATGGGTTTAGAAGATATCATGGATTTTGACATGTTATTATTTTTCAGAAACTACAAGCCATAAATATATTTGGATAGTGAGATATATATTTCCTTTTTTTGAAATTGTAGACCCGTATAAAAAGTAAAATCATCAAGATTTTATATTTCAAACTTTTCTTTTATTTGTTTCAAAAACACTTCTCAATAATGTTACCTATCACCTGCATAAAGTATATAATACAGATAAAAATGATATTATGTATACATGTGATAACATTATTAATACATAGGTTTCTTTAATATTTTTCTTTAGAAAAGTTTAAATATTTTAAAAACTATCAAAAAATTTCCTTTCGTGCATGAGGATCTTATTTCAATCCATATTTATATTTCTTCCAAATATACTCCTAGGTTATCTAAATATCATTTATAAGAACACTTTTTTTATAAATTTAAACATCTTCTTCAAATTATCCATTTTGTAATGATGTCTTAACATTAATATGAAAAACAATGTAAATTGTTTTGTGAAACCAATACTAATAATGTTATTATAAAATTTGATATCAAAATGAGGGATGATGTTACTTTAAAAAAACACTTTTCATCTACAAGTAACAATTGAAAAATTGCAGTTCTATATTCCTTGAAATTTATATATGTTCATAAAATTACATATTAGAAGATTACATTGTTCTTATAAACTTTTTTCCCAGTTCTTATAGAAAAATTTATTAGCATTTAATTTTGGTAATTTGAACATACTCATTAGTCATATTTTCTACCAAATTTTTATGTTAAACAAAATATGAAACTAATAATTGTTTATCTATTGTGACAGGTGATGATTAATTTTATAACATCAACGCCATTTTTTATTGAATTGGATCTTTTTATTTTCTGATGTTATTGTATGATTAAACTAGTTTGTATAGGGTATGATAGTTTTAAATCATTCTGCATTTCTCACATGATTAATTATACAAGTATTACAAATATTATGACTTGAATTATTCAATTTTTTAATGTTTTAAATCATCATCTATATTTTATTTCAATTTAAACAATAATTATTAATAATGTTAAATTTTTAGTAACATTCTCAATATAAATAATGATCAACTTTTATAACTATTTATTCAATAATTTATGAAAACCTCTACTTGATGAATATCTCATGAACATTTATTCCTCATTTCATTCATCAACCATTACATGATATCAATTACTATTATTTATCAATAATGGTCTAAAAATTTTCCATAAATATTTTAATATTTTTTTTATCTTATATGAAATGTTTGAAAATGAAATTTTTTATTATGATAATAAGAATCATTTATTTTTCAAACTAATATAATTAATAATTGATTCCGAATTGAAAACTATAGAATGTTTAAATTTATCCTTCACACGTCATCGGATTTTGGAAAATATCTTTTCTTCCTTTCTAAAAAAATATTTATTGGAGGAGTGTGTAGAGCACTATATTAGTGTTTAATTCTATTATTTATCAGATAATATTAGAATATATTACATTTATACTCCATCTAAATCTATATTATCAAATTCACTATATGAACACCCTTATCCATTTTAAACTCATTTTGAAATGTCTAAATATCTTGGAACATATGATTTAAGAACCACATACATTATGTTCTTCATATATGTTATGTTCTAAATAAAAGTGATAAATAAAAAACCTATTTCCTTGAATAAATTATCATCATTTGAAAGTTTTTTGAATGTTTTTTCTCCAGATATCTTATGGATTGAATTTCAACATTCTTTTTCCTTGCACTAACCATATTCCCTTCCATAAATATTTCACAAACAACATTATATTTCATTTTTATCCATGGTATGTTTATATTAAATATTATTTTGATTATTTTTTATAATTATCTATCTATGATTCCCATTTATTTCATTCCATGGTATTGTTTTATCTTTATCAGTATTATAAAAAGAATTACAATGTCCTATAATATGAAAAATATTTACATTTTTTAATTATGTCTTAGTAAATTTTTATATCATTTTAAATTATAATGATGAATGAATATTTCATTAAGCTAAAATCCACATAATAATCACATAATTGGATAACTCCAAATTTGTTTTTTGAGCTCGTCGACATGGAAAACATATTTTGATTTCAATTTCTGAGACTTAATCTTGGTAGTTCATAATCCATATATTTATGTAGAAATATTACTACTAATGTTTACTTCTATACCATCATGTTCTTGAAATTTTACTTTATTTTTATATCACTTATAATTATCGTGGAATTAAGACTAAAAACAATCTATGGTTTTATCATTTTACATAATTCAAGGTTTTGAAAAAAAAATTATTTTATAAACATTAAAATTTATGGATTATATTTCATTAATATAGTAATAAAAATTTCATGAAAATGTTTTTCTATATTCATTAATAATTTTATCAATTTATTGACATCTTATAAAAAAACTCCACACAGGAAAACTATTTTATATTGAGAATATCATATAATCTTGTGACATTACATATATTTATTCCTATATATTATAAATATTATTATTTTTTATTCTACTATTTAAACACCATTGTTTAAGCCTATTATCAAGTAGATACATGATGTACCAAAAATTACAATCTATATTTTTTATGTGCCATAACAAAAACAATTTCCTCTGAATCTCGATCATATATAGAAAATTTATATATCCCTATTTTCAGTTTTCTGTGGTTTACCAACTCATTATTTATGAGAAACTCAATGTCATGGGAAATGAATTTTCATGGGGTTATTTTTATATAATCTTGCTGTAATGGATTCCTCACATTCTTTTTCAACTAAAAATTATTGAACATTATTTGAAAACATTCATAGATATAAATGACAGATTAACAATTAGGTTTAGTGTGTTAATATGTAACCGAATTCTACGAATTATTTTAATTATTATCCTGAGAGGTTTCATATTTTTTAACTCAATAAATTTTAATATTTTTAATCATATTATTTAATATAACATAAAACTAATGAAGACTCTATTTTTTTGAAAAAATATGAACTTCTATAGTAGAATGTTTTATATTATCTTCTTTCACTATCATTTTTTATTCTGAAACATTTAGTGTGAGGTTTATAATCTAATATATATATTAATATAATTATTTAATGATATATTTAAATAATTAATTATTCTAACCAATTATCTTTTTCAATATTTGGATATTTTTCTTTGATTATTTATTATTATCATGACATGATATTTTTTCTAGTCTAATTTTTTAATCTGTATAATTTTCTCCACCTTATTCTTCTTCAGTGCTTGATTTATATTCTTTAATTTCAAAATAATCAAATATATTGGAAAACATACCTTGAATTTCATCACCGGATAAACTATTATAAGAATATTCAACAGATTTTTCTTACTCAAAAAACTTTATCTAATTCTAGAAAACATTTTTTACCATTTATTTATTTTATATATACATAATATGTTTTTTCCACTTATTACACTATCTTGTTTTGTCAAAAATATCATTATTTTATATAGAAATATTTTGAAAATTCATATGAAAGTTTACAATTATTATACTCATAAATAATTTGTCTGTGTTTTCTACAACATATTCCTCTACATCTCTATTATTGTTTTTGTGAAAATAGACATCATATTTTCCCAAATTTCCTAATCATCCATATCTTTAGAAAATATGATGTCAAAAACCATGAAATCATGGATTTTTAACTTTCTAATTTATTTTTCATCTTTTCAGTCTGTGTTTTTTTAATTCTAGATATTTCTTCATGTATCAAAGATCAAAAATATTATTTAACTCATCAAATTATAATAAAAATATATCTTCTAAGCTATAAATTTTAGAATCAAACATTTCTTGAATGTTCCTCATGAATTTGAAAAAAATGGTTGATCCTTCCATGAGATAACTAAAACCTATTATTTTTTAAATAACATCATTATCTATGGTGCTGTTCTCATTAAAATTTTACTCATATTTAATTTAGATATTTTGACACTATTTATATCATATTTGTTTCATTTCAAATTCCACACTAGTATTTTACTAAAAAATACATCCAATTATTTACATTTTTTGTTTTGAATCCCATAAGATTATTGATATAAATTTCTAATAAATATTTTATAGTATAATTTATATCATTCCCATATACCTCAACATTTCATCTGAAAAGACAAATTCATAGGATCATTTTTCTGAATAGGTGGAAACCAAATTCTTACCATAAAAATAACCTCTTGGTCAAAATATATATATGAATGATTAACATTTAATATTTAAAATTTGGTCAAAATATTCCCTCCATGGTAAGAATACCATTATTTTTATCTAAATTTTGATATTCCACGATATGTATCAAACTAGTGATCCTTGGATCTAATACTAATTCATGTGCCTTAGGATCCTTGGAACTACTAAGTGGGGGGTGAATTAGTGTTGATATTTTTACGATATAAATTCCAAGAAATTAGTCCTTGAATTTTTGTAGTTATTACCCATATATATCCTTTTACATAATTTACAAAAATGAAATTATTATAATTTAGATAATATATGTATAATTTTCAAGGATCAATATCAAATTTAGAACAGACATTTTTTCCATAGGGACACTTGTTAGTCCCTGGAAGATAACGATTCATAAGTACTGGATAAAACAAGATCAAACACTGATAAATAAACTTTTATCTAATGATATGATTTATTATACTAACCCTTGATTGTTACAAAAGGTTTTATTATGTTTATACTTCAATAAATAATAGATAATACTTCTTCATATGCCACTATATGTTCATACGAAATATTTGTTGGGTATTATCTATCCAGAACATATCTATTTGGTGTGGCCTACCTCAATTTGGTTAAATACTATCCTATATTACATACTACACCATATCCTATTATATATATCTAGTTCAATATACTTAGTACAACCATAGTTATTCAATATCAATCCAAACTTTCATAATGGTGTCTCTATCTGGTTTTTTTACTAACTCGTATATAAATATTTTCCCCCTTATTCTAATTGAAAAATATATCTTATGCTATAAAGGAAGACCCATTATAATATTCTTAATTTTCAAAAAATTTAAATTTTGTTCGAAACTCACTCTGACATAATATCATTATCATTTTATAATTTTTTCTATATGAACAGTGTTAGATAATATATTATGAAATAACTTTTATATAGACACACCTGAAGTCGAAATAGTGGGAACCCAATTGCACTTTACCACTAAAATGAAATACATTAGACTCTTATTAACTATTTAATAACATTCAAGTACACTCATAATTCTTCATGAATTCTCTAGAAACCCAAACTATTGTTAAACAACTTTAAACATGGTGTTATTTAACTTCATCAATATTTATTATATCACCATGATAAAATATTAATTCCAAAACAACTCTACATTATCAAATTAATGGGTAAATAGATTTTTATATAATGCATTTGGAAACTCATTCTTATGTGTTTTGTCAAATATATTCTTTAGGAGCTCACATTTTGACTGAAAAAATACATTATATCTCCATATTACATCATCCAACTAACATTTTATAGTCATCCTACCTCCACTAAAAATTAATATGTTAGTTTGAGTCACAAAACATGGATAAGTTCCACTTATATGAATTATTAGTCCAATTACATAGATATTTTTTCTATTATGTTCATCTACCATTGTAGTATTCATAACTTAGTAATCATACACACATCAATAATCATGTAACATATATGATAAAATTATTCTATTTCAACATCTTATAAACTACCTAACTGGAAACATCAATTGTTATTGTATGATCCATTTGAGTTATTGAATATGGGTCAATATATTATTGAAAAATATTTTTACTCATGTTACATGAATCTTGTATCTCTATGGAATTACTCATATTTCACCCTTTTTTGTTCTCATAAATAATACATAAAATTACATCATCTCATCTTCATACTTCTTTTTATGATTTCATTCATATATTTTATATAACCATACAATCTTAGCAATGGTTTAATTTGAAACTCTATTTAAAAATATCACGAGTTGTCATATACATCATATATACCCTTTAAATCATCATCCTGAATTGGTTTTCACAGTTTTCACATTGGGAATAATTTGCAACTACATCTCCATACACGTGATTTTTTCTAATAATATTCCTCCAATGATAATTGAGTGGATATTTGTGTATGGTAACAATGTTTTAGAAAAATTATCTTCATAAAATTATATGTCGGATCACCTTCCATATGATAAAATGTTCATGATGGTCTTTTCATGTTAAAAAAGTTCCTCCTCCATAATTTTAATTAAAAATCATGGATCGTGAAATTTTAAATATATTACAGGCATATGAAAAAAGAATTATCATTTTATGAATTTGTAGTAATTTATTGAATAATGTTAGTAATCCCTCTGAAACTTCTTTATAATATTCTTAAAAATACATTCTAAAATTTTTTCAACTTTTTATCACATATTTCAAAAAATTCATAGAAAATTATTTTCAGCAAATAAAATGATATGTTATGAAAATATCATATAAGATAATCATGTGTAAAAATATATACTAATATTGCCTCATTTTAGTGAATGCATAAAAAATATTACCATAAAAATTATGGATATAAAAATTTTAGAAACTATAACTACTTTATTTTCATGATCCACCTCACATATAGTGATTATATATGTCCATCAATCCTCTATTGAAATTATATGTTTTTGTTATTGGCTATATTTTACATTATTAATCTTAGTAAACTGATGGCTATAGTTTCTATGTTAAATTCTACATAAACATTATAATATCATATAAAAATTGATTGTTTCCTTTATTTCATCCATTATATTAGTATGATTCATCTAGTAACTTGCACATTCATTACCATGATTACAACATTGCCTCACTAACAATATCTCAATATCCCCTTATGTGTTTTTATATTATTTATCTCGTTTGTATTACAAAGGATTTGTTGAATTTTTTTGTCATCATGAGATGTATCCATTAATATCCTATAAATGAAAACAATTCTCCACTTTTTATATCTATCAATACACGGCCCTTAAGAATCAATAATCTCTAATTTATTTTTTTGGTCAGATATGATTATCTCTTCCTTACTATCAATTTTCCAAAATGAAAATATTTTCAATGACATGTGTATATTCCATTAAATAATATTTCAACCTAACATCAAAGTTAAATAAAAAGACCATCAGTTTACTTATCATGCATTTTGATGTTCCCCTCATAATTCTGTATTTATTGATCCTTCCTTTTATTTTTGGAAATAAAATGTCTCTCCATTTTCCGATAGAGAGGGTGAGAAATATATTGAGTGGAAAATAATTTATTGAACCTTCCTAAAAAGTTTAATAAATGTATTCCTTGGGTTTTATATTTTTTATTATTGTTAACCACTGACCATATTATCCCTCAAATTGGTAAAAAATATATATAATTTTCTGTTTTCAGAGAATTGGATTTTATAAAAATTATTTGGAATATAATTGATTTATTTTTATAAAATTATGGGATTGTTATATACAATAAATGTCAGATGAAATTGATGTATTAATTAATAAACCACATATTTTAATTTGTTATGATATGATTGATTTCAATTTTTTTGAGGTTATTAATACCAACATGAGTGTGTTATGATGGTATCGTAATATGGTTTATAATATATGCTTAAATATTATTTAAAATGGAGTTCGGGAAACCATTAAATTTACCTCCACCTAGTTTTAGGCGTTGTTCTACATATTTCCAAACAGTTAACTAAAATGATGTAAAATTAGGGATGAGAAAATAAAATTAAGAATCATAGAAAACATAAAATTTTGACATTTGAAAAAAGCAGAAATTCTAAAGGATTATGTATATCCATGATAAAAAATTTATAAGGCTTAATACAGATTATTCATGGTCTATTTTTTATTATATTCTTAACCTAACTGAAATAACAATAATAAATATTTTTTATATTGATCATAGCATGAAATGAATAATAAAAAAATTATAATTTTTTCAAAATTATTCCATTTATCTTATCCTCAATATTATGAGGTGAGTATTCATTTGGATATTAAATAAATAATAAATAATTGAAATAAACTAAATAATCTTTATTTTAATATATATATTGTTATCTTATATCATTTAAACATGTGTTACTTTATAGAATTCCATCAACACATACACAATACAATTGAAAAAGATAGAAATTATATTCATGAAATTTACATTATATATAAATACAACATAACATTAATGGGGAAATAAATGATTTCAATAAAGTTGACAATGACAGAGATTCACAATATAAATAAAGATATATTATAAGATCAGGTAATCGTAAGATTGCAGTAGTAGCAAAAAATAACAACATGATCATAAGTCAAGATTCACTAGGGTTATATAATTTCAATCCTTCCAATCTCATCATTTTTTTGTGTATAAATATGCAATAAAATTATATCGTTAATGTCGTTTAAGAATAAAAAATAAAGGAAAAAGTAATGAGATAAATAATATCATCTAAGTAATGAACTAATAGATATATCCTAATGATTCCCAATATAATAATGATTTAAAAATTGATTTATATTCATAATTTATTATATAGGAATATATATTAAATATTAGGTTTAAACGATGGAATTTAATAAGGATTGAGCAGTTAATATGGTGTATATCCTCTTATTTTATGTTTCAAGAAATTAGGAATGAACCTCTTGAAGAGGTGAGCACATAGTGTTTTAAATTAAGAATATATAAATATAAAAATTTTACATGAAATAGTTAATTTTTTTAAATAATAAATTAGAATGAACATGTGGATGAATAACCCAACATATATACACATATAAAGGAGTAAAAAAAGAATGTATTATTTAAGCTATATTGGTTTAGATAAATAATGAGAAGCCAACACTAACGTATTTTCAATCAAATAAATGGAAAATATTCTAGGTACATGTTTAAGAAAAATATATAAATATTAAACAACAAATTCATTATAATATTAGATAAAAAATTAATGTAGATTAAAAACATGGTGATTCCCAAAGAAACGATTGTGGTTCAAAAGGACCCTTAGGTAAAGACTAATCTAACATGGTTCAATAATAAAAAATAGTTATCAAAATCATTATTCATGTATTACATTAATTATATCATCATAAAAATAATTTTTATTTTTATTTTTTTTAATATTATATTTCATTCTTTTATTATATAGTTTTTTCTTTTGTGATTTTTTTCAGATATTTTTATAAGATCTCCAAAATTGATTAGGTTTTTTAAATTTTTTAAATTTTTTGTAAATTAGTTAAATGATATATATAATATTATTTTTTAATTTATTTTTCATTATAGTTTGATAATATTTATACAACTAAGAATATTTTTTAAAATATATATATATTATTAAATATGTCTTGGTATTCTTGTTATGTATAGTTAAAATTACTATAATTATTTATTGTTAATATTATTAATGCATTGGAAAAATATATTTATAGAATTTTAATAGTGACTAAAATTTTATTTTTAATCATTAAAATAATTAATAAATCTTTTAAATTATAGAGATGAAGAAAAAGGAAATGTTTCATCTATAGAGGTAATGAAATATCCAAAAATACATGTGATATTTTCATTGGAAGGAAGATAACAATAATTTTGTTAATATAAAAAAAATTAATTATGATAATGAAATATATGATATCATATTATGATTGTTAGAATATGAATAGAGAAGGAAGATAAATTTTTTTATAAAAAATATTATAAATGATAGAGAGATAGTGATTTAGTACAATACTTCTAATGTTGACACATTTAATAATTTTAATATGTATTGAATGACTCGTATTATTATGATATAAATAATAATAAGAAAATTATTGGAGTATTATTGATGGATTTTGGAATATATTGATTGATATGTAATATTTATGTTGTGTGGATAAATGAGGTAGAAAAGGGATATATTTGTAAAGGGATGAGAGATGTGTTTTTCAAAAAAAATTGATTTTTTTTCAGTTGGGAAACATTCCATTAATAGATTTTTTTTTCAAAAAAAAATTCATTCTTTATTATTTAACATTTTTTGTTTTATAAAAATTTAGATCAATCCAAAAACCAATTTCACCATTTAACCACTCAATTAAATATAAATACCTAAAATATAATTTTTATAAAAAAACATTCTTGATGATCCAAAAAGTGAAATATATGTTTGTAAATTCATTATAATTTTTTATTAAAATATTTTACTACTTCAATATAGATTTGGAAAAGAATGCGGCTTCATAAAATTTTTTATAATTCATAAATGTATGAGATGTCAAAAATGTTAGCTTATTTGTAAAAATTGTATATAAAAAATTCACCAAGAATATAATACATTTTATAAAAATACAAAAATATTTCATAACATATCATCAAAATGAAGATTCTAAAAACAAAATTCACTTTCAATAATTAAATTTATAACTATGATAAATTTTCTTGATTTAATAAAATCTTTATTTATTTAAACATATCTATTTTATGATACAATAAAATTTAGGAGATTTAAAATAATTAATTATCATTTCATAAAATATTATTATCATTTATATAAAAAGATAATCTATTTCATAAAGAGATAAATTTTTAAAAAATATATATTTAATTTTATTAAACTTTTCCTATTTTTTTAGGAAAGTAAATCATATATGTTTAGAGAAATGAATGAATATTTTATATTTACAATTTATTTTATCATATTCTACACTGATGATTAATTTTATTTTGAGTTATATTTAGTAAATATTTTTCTATAAAATTTTAATGTTTTAAATTTAAATAGGGTAGTTTTGTTATTTTTATTAGTGATGTGTTTATACAATACTATATTACCAAATATAAACCATTTTTATGAAGAATATTATATAAGGTATAAAATATTGTGTTTTTAAATATGATAATAAAAAATTAAGATTATATGAAAATATTTAAGTAATGGAATGCGTTTTGATACTGAAAATATCATTGGGTACCAAATTTACTAGAATAAATAAGAATATGTGTCATACGAACCAAAAACTATAGCCCATTTTAAAATATTGAATAACATGATGTTAGTTAGGATATTGAAAAATGATCTGTATAAATGAAATGAATGAATAACTTTCTCATTTTGAAAACAATAAATCTCGGGAACATGTTACAATGAAAAAAAATTGAAAACATTTTTTTTTGAGAAAAATTGGATTTTAAGATTAATGTAATTGTTAAATTTAAGGTTTCATGACCCAATGAATGCTTTTTATTGAAGGGGTATTCTCAAAATGGGGTCACTAGTTTTGATAAATTATTTTCCCAAATTTTATGGAGTTAAACCATAAAAGTTATTCATTAATTAAGTAATTACATAAATTTATAATTCATTTAAATGGATGTAATGTATAAAATTATAATTCATAAACTAAAATGATAATAATATATTGTATAGGGTTAGGAATAATTTCAAGGTGATTATGATGTAAACAATGTTTGAAATCTAATTTAGTCATCTTATGGTTTGAATTAATATCTCAGTAGCTCTTCTAAAGTTTGGTTGAATATTTGACAGTGTGTACATCAAAAAAACAAATCCTGATTTAAACCATTATATTATTATATACAATACTACATCAATAATTATTTTTGTATACACTAGTTATATTATATTTTATTATGATAAATAGAATATATATAGATATTTTATTTACATAAAAACAAGAAACATGAAATGTATCAATATCGAGAAATGATGTTTTTCTTGGTTCTAGAAATTTCCCATGTTTTTGGTCATGTATTCATTTTATAATGAAAATATTACAAATAAGTATTAAATTTCTTAGGTATGAATTAATCATGAAGTGTGTATACTTCAATTCAAGCAACAATAAAATTATTCATGGATGATGATATAAAGGTATTTATTGATAAATTATAAAGCTAATCGATTTTATATCTCTTATATTTAAAATATTTTAATGTAAAAATTGTTCATTTTATCACTATTTGGGTAAAAATTGATCATTTTATCACAATTACAAGTCTACTTATTATAAGAAAAAGGAATGCCAAGAAGGGAATAACCATTAACTTGTAAAAATCATGGCATTAACAAAATAAAATGTTTCATCAATAATATAGAAAAAATCCATCTAAAATATAGTCGTTTAACACTATAACATTCTCTTTATAGTCTATATATTCCTATTCCACATCATTGAACAATAATATGTTTTTGAATTACTTAGTGTTTCAAATATTCATTATTATAACAACATATTTATCAAATTATTTGTATCCTCTTATACATCATATTATTAATTTTTTAATATTAACTAAATATTGGAGGAATTCTAGTTTAATTATATTTATTGAAACCACTTGGATTCTTGGATTCTGCACTTGAATCATTAAATATATTGATGTAAAAATGGAAAAAGACTCTTTATTTTTTATGAGGAATATTTTAATTACACTGTTCATCTTCTAGGTTTATAAATACCTTTAACTCAATTATTTTCAGACACTATAAATTTATATATAAGGTTATTGGAGTGGAATAAAATTTTGTGGTGTGTAAATACCTAACATTAATTTAAAGTCTCTATTATATTTTTCTATTGTAATAATCACGAATTATGAGCTTGTGCTTGATCATGATGAGTTATCCATGAAGATCCCCCAAATTTAATAATTTTATTTTAATATAAATTTACTTATTCAGAGTTGGAAATTCTTAATCATAAATTTCAACACAAAAAAATATTAAAAATATTCATATGAGGATGATTTAAGATCCTCTATTTCAAAAATAAGACCAGTCAATTGCAATTTCCCTATTTATATAAAATACTTATGATTATTAAAATATTAACACTATGATTTATTATTTCTCCAGACATTATGTTCACTCAATGATTTGTAGATAAGAGTTATGTTCTATCATAAAGTCACGAGATGTTGTACTAAAAAACCATACTCCATGTAAAATAAATATGATTTCCTCAATATTTTTATAGGACATATAAAAATGTGAAAATAATGCATAAAACATCAAAAAAACATAATCCATTACATTTTCATTTTTGGTACATTTGAATAGAACCCTTAGGCCTCACCTAGCTTCTTCACATTCTAGGAAATCACTGTCTTCTATTATCTATATTAAATATTACTTCCTCTTTATTATTACTTTTCATTATCATAAAGAATAATTTCTGAATAATTTAACATATAGATATATTGAAAAAAATACAACCTAATCCATAAAGGTTCTATAATTTTCCCCATATGAATTTCACTTCAATTCCCTTTACCTCACCCCATTATTACAAAAATTATAGTAGCTAAATAGTGTCACATTTCATTTTTCAATGTGATCATGAATCAAGCATTGCAATTCCTATGTAACATTTATCTTTGTAGAAAGAAATAGTTTTTAATTAATCATATATTTTTTCTTAATATAATAAAGCACAAACCCATCTGATCATAGTTACTTCACAACTGAAATTTCACTGGTTATTACTTTCAATATATAAGAAAAATATCAACAATATTCATAGTTAGGGGATATTAGAATATTATTATATAATAAATATCTCTCTAATAACTTTAGAATGAAATAAAAGAGTTGGGAACATGAAAAAACTTCCTTAATTAGAGGTTGTGGGATGAAATCCATTTTAAAGTCTTAGATTGTCAAAATATTAATTTATGTGATATTTAGATTGAATATCCTAAATTATTTTATTACAGGGAATAAATTCCAACCATGTAATACCCACATTAAATTTATCCTTTAGAAAATTTTACTTTTTCTCCATTTTTGATTGCTGTGTGTTTTATAATTTATTTCTGAATAGGTTAATACTATGCTTATTTTTTAAAATGAGAATAAATAAATATATGGATACAATACTAACGTATCTAAACTATGAATTACTATTTAATATATACTACTTTTTTTAAATAATTATATTCAATATCATGAGAGAATGATGTTAATTATGGTTACATATTTAAATACTATGTAAAATATATTCATCCATTTTAAAGTTATCCATAGGATTTGTAATTATAATTTTTATGTTATCATACAATGTATGTTTCAGAAAACAGATTAGTTCTATGAAACCTGACATCTTATACAATATAACACCATTTATTTATTTTGAGACCCATCTCAAGGTACATTTTCCTTCCAAAGGATACAATTATTATATGAAATGTAGACAAAAAAGATATTTTTATGTCATGTAGAAACTAAGTACATGAGATTTCAAATAAACATCTAACATAATACTTATGAAAATATTTAATTTAAATTTATTTTCTCAGGTCACTACTTACTTGAATTAATGTTAAAAATCCTATAGAGTCATACATCTCAAAATTCATCAATGAGAACCTTCATATATATCCCTATGATAAAAGATTTATCATCATTAAAATTAAATTTATATCCCCAGGAAGTATATCAATTATCCTATCATTATATGTTGAAACCACTATTTATTGTCTCTTGATAACTCATAACATAATCATTCATCAATGTCTAAAGGTATTACGTTGGGAATAAAAAAATCACTAAGTGTGATGTGGTATTTTTTTCAACATAATAAATTATGTACACTCACCAATTATGAAATTATGTGCCTCTTGGATACTCTTCCAGCTTAAAATACTATGCTCTTATAGATTTCATGAATCCAATGACAAATTTATTTTATTTAAATACCATGAAACAATTTGAATCTTTCACTCAGACTTCTCTTTATTCCTACTAAGCTCCTTCATCAAGATCACTATTTAGAAACAATGTTTTTCATCATTATAAATCATCATAAAAATTGTATATGATTCTATGGAAAATAATATGAAAATTAACTTGTGTTTTTCTTGTAGATAAAAGTTTTCATTATAGCCAATCACTACATTTAGCAATCATCCTTTTCATGAAGGCCTATATTTATCTCTGAACATTTCACTATTATCATTAATTTTCATTATGAAGGCCCATTCAGTTCTAATATGAATATTTTTAGTGGGAATATGAATCGGTTAACCAATTTCATTATTTTTAATATGTTGAATTTGGTAACTCTTACCCTAAAGTAACTCATTATCATTAAATACATCATCAACTTTCTATTGATAATAAATTAAAAATACATTTTAATGGATGTTTCCCTTTTTCATCACTCATGTATTAGAAATTACTATATTTTGAATTATCTATCCCAGGGTAAGAATATTTTCATATCCTTGAATTATAATCATAGGTCTCCATCTCTCCATATTCATCATTATAATGAGTAAAATACACACCTTTAATTTGAATATATGAATTTTTTATATATTCCCTATAAGGATATTCTATAATATCCTCATTCACATTATTTATAATTATGGTATTCATATTTTATTTTTATTATTAAAAATTTATCACATCATCTCTTTCAATAATCCTTTCATATTTCTTTTCATAAGACCAATAAAATCTTCCCTTTTGTGTATACAGAAGAATGAATATATATCAATCCTTATTATCATATTATTCTACTCCAGTATCATTTT
The DNA here is from genome assembly GCA_963277665.1 of Viscum album. Classification (NCBI taxonomy): domain Eukaryota; kingdom Viridiplantae; phylum Streptophyta; class Magnoliopsida; order Santalales; family Viscaceae; genus Viscum; species Viscum album. The sequence continues at coordinate 1,188,571,263 of OY728158.1, read as the reverse complement.
TATCTATCATGAATGGGATTATAAAACCCGTAAAATTTTATGTATCATTTCTTCCTATTATAACCAATTATCTCTGTTTCAGACTATGTTTGGCATTAAAATACAATTATTTAATTATTACACTGGTTTTGGTGGAGTTTAAATATTGACATGATGTGGGAATTAATTATAGAATCATAGTTCTATCCATATTTGATGAAAATTGATTATTTATTTTATCCAAATAATTTTTTGAGGCATGTATGTAGAACTATAGACTTGATTGATCCTATTATTTTGACAATATTCAATCAACATCGTATTTTCATATTATGATCAAGTGTCTAAATTCAATCATTTCATTTATAAGAAATTTTTTTTCTACATATATATTTTAAAATTATTCAATCAATCAATGTGTTATGATTTTATAACACAAAACTATTTCATGCAATCCTTATGAATTCATTATGAAGGTGGTAAATTATTTTTCTCCATTTTGACTTCTATGTTATAGTACAACACACATAAAATGAAATATGTTAATTGTTCTTTGAATTTTGAGTATTTAATCCCATAAGTGTGTTGATATGTATAATTGTTTTCTGCAATTTTTTAATAAAATATATATTTTTAAAAATACTAATTGTAAATTAATAAAAACATTTTCATGGATCATTATTTCTGAATTTTATTCCATAAGGTGACTAATTATTCTTTTCAATAACAATTTTTCATATTGTTTAATTATGAAACATCCAATATTTTATTCTCTTCATTGAAATGCATTTGTTAGTCATCACATAATCACTATAAAATTATCCTAGTTTTCACCAATTTGACAATGCAACAATTTGTTTCTTAAAATAAAAAAATCAATATCATTTACGTGTTATAAATATAAAATATTATATATTATTCCATCAAAAAATGATAATATATTTACTAATTTTAATATTATAATATTTTAATATCATTTCACTGTTTAACATTATATAACTATTTTAACGTAGTGTAATTTCTCTCCCTTCTTTTCTGTAATTTTTTTTATGAATTTTCAGATTACCTATGATATGAGATGAAAATCAAAAATAAATGGACCATGGATTTTCAAATTTGTTTGCATTGAATGAAATATAAAAAAAAAATTCTTCTTTTACAAATTTATTTTTATTATTGTTATTACAAATAATCTTACATATATTTTGGTGTTCTAGCATAAAAAAACTCATACTTCATAGTTGTTGTCTTTTGGAAAAAAAATTCCACTGATTTTTTAAAATCCATCAAAATTATTACCAACTACAAATATCATTACATTTCATTAATTCATTTCTTTACTTCACACATGTTCTTGATAACCATCATTTGGATTAATTATCTATTCATAGTACTATATTATTTAATTTGTAGTATATGTTATAATATTTATGGACAAATAATCTAAAAAACAAGTAGTTACCATTAAATATTTCACTTGGAGAAATATTTAGTTGTTGAAAGTAATTTTTTCATTCTACATTTTCAACCCCTAAATGAGTTGAATTATTATATATTTTTTGAAATTATTGCTTTAATATAATATATATATTTAGTTAAATTTTCTATGTTTATTTTTCTATATATATAGGAATATTTTATTCTGTTTGTGGAGACTTCAACTGTCCTAAATTGATTCTATCATTTTATTCTTTAGTTAAACTCAATACCCTTTCTCTATAACATATGTAGAATTTAACTATTCGTATATTTCTTCTTTATTATAGTAGATATAATGAACCAAAATTAACTCAATGAAATTCAAATTTCTTATGTTTATTTTATATAATATAAAACATATAAGAACACATATAGAGCCCAATACAATCTTAATAAATTAATAATAATATAAATAAGTGGTATTTCTATACAAAAAGTAACTTATACTAATGAAATAGTAACATTCTATTTGGAGTAATAATGTTACCCTTATTGATAGAAAATTGACCTAATAAATAGTTAACTATCTAAAAATATTATAAATAAACATTAGGCATCTCATAAGTGAATGTATGATATAATTACTTCATAGTAAAAGTTAGTGAATATTATTAAAAATATATATTTATTTGTTGGTATTTTTTTAATTCATAGAAAATTAATTAATATTTTTTAAACAATCGTATTATTAAAAATTAATTTATTTTCATAGAATTAATTCATAAATCAAAATTTCATTATATTATTATTTTAGGATAATTTTATGAAACCTTAGTTAATTTTTGAAAGTGTTGTAAAATCAGTTTTACATTTTAAATATGCATATTTCAAGTAAATTATGATTTTATTTAAAAACAAAATTTAAAATATTTATTAAATTATTTTCATAAAATTTAGTCCATTTTTGGGTTATACACATCAAAAAATAGAAAGGGTGAATTTTGGTGATTTTTCGGAAATACTTGAATATTTTGTGAATAATAAAATATGATAATTTATATTCTAAATACACTATAAGATAATTACAGTCTTCCAAGAGTCATGGATGATGTGAGAAAACTTGGTTAAAAATAACATGCATGTATTTCTGTATTTAGTCCCATGAATAAACACAATTGATTGACTTATGAATAATAATAAATTAATGAATAAACTAATGAAAAATTACCCCTCTCCTCTTCTATAAAAACCACCCTCTCCCCATTTTATCACCACTCCGATAAGAAATCAATCTTGTAAATGGTCATTCGAAATAATCTCCCTAAGTTTCTACCAACATCTTGGAGATCTTTATATTTCCAAAATACCAAAACTCTTTCCCTTAATGAGGCTCTCACGGAGGATTATTCAAGAGGTAAAATCCACTCCCTTTTCTTTTTGAATTCTTTTGACGTTCGTTCTTTTATTTTTCTATTTTCACATACTCTAAAAAAATGATCATGAATAATGTTTTAAAAGTTATATACTATAATTATATAATGTTAATGTAAGAACCATAATTAATCTGGTTACTATGTCTCTTTTATTTTAAAAATGCAATCATCCTCTATGATGTGCTGATTTACATCCTTTTTGGATGAAGAACATTTGTTCTTAATTTTATTCTTCACAGATGGTCATGGTACCATTTTATGGTTAAAAAAATATAATATAGGTAAAATAAATTTATTAACACTCAAAAATCAGTATATGTGAATAATACAAATTCCTAAAATAAAATGTGTTTGTTCTGATAAATAACCGTCATAACAATGAAAATGATTATCAATAAATGAATTATATAATGATTCATCCTCATAAAATTTAAATAAATTATATATATATATAACCATTTACACTTATGGATGTTAATTAATATCATATTGATTCAATTCTGGAGAACTATTCCCTTCCTCAGGAAGTACCATACTCATATATGTATACCGATCATGAAACCGAAGGAAAAGAACGCTCCAAAGTAATGAAATTATATATTATAACTCTCTTTTAATTCATGTTACTACTTTTCTCACTTAACATCAATGAAATAGTAAATTATAATTATGTACTTATTATAACTTATGATTGAATTATATATATATATATACCAACTAGAATCCTTTTTTTATGGTGAGTTACATGATTTAATATGATCTTTCTCAACAATCCTAATTCAAGGGAACTTATCGAATTATTTCCTATATTGATGTTCTCTATATAATATATTTTAAGAAACCATTATTATCCTAAAATAACTTATTTAATTTTTAGAAAACATTGTCATTTCACTTATGGTCTTAAAAAATATTTTTTGATAATAAATATTCTTCGCAATATAAAAAAGTATTTCTCTCAAAATTACTCAATGATTTTATAAGAGTATTTTAATCTATTTCAACATATTTGTTCATTATTAGGGTTAATTACTATTAATATTATATTATATCATATAACATGTTTCATTAAATTTTATATAATATATTATATTGTGGATGCGTAATATTGATACTATTCAGCAAAATACATAGAATAGTTAATTATTATGTTTACAGATTTTTGAATGTTTTTTACATTGTATATATATATATATGTGATGTTAATTTTTGACCCCATTCATATGAGGAGTGAATTTTACTTTAAATGTGATTGGTGGGTCCCTATATATCCCATTTATGCATCTGTAGTTCTCATGAGACAAAACCTAATTGGGATTTGGCAGAGGCCTTATCATTGTATATTGATATGTCCTGGTTGAGGCCTTGAAAAAATGTTTCACATATCTGATATTATGCATTACATAATTATGAAATTATTAGTTCATAAACCAAGTGATTATCTGAATATTATAATATCAATGGTTATTATTTATTTTATTATGATCATTTATATGGATTTATTTAATCAGATTGCATTCCATCCATATTATGTTCACTTATATTTTTTATGAAATGTGATTATAGTGGTTCACCGTGCCACATGTTTTTTTTATGATAAATTATACTACATTAATTACCCTTACTGACCATCTATTCTCACCCTATAGGTATATTTTATTTTTACCAAGTATTGAAATTTTCATATTATGAATAACTTGTAGCTATAACATATGAGTTATGTATGATTTAAATGTAATTATATATTTTTTTCATTAATTTTTTAATGTAAAATGATTGGTTAAATATGGTTTCCCTAAACTATATATCTATTTAGTTATTTTGGGTACAATGTTTTTATATTCATTTTAATTTGATAAAATAATCCACTAACTCTAGGTAAATGGGGTTGGGGAGTTATAGTTGTATTAGAGTAATTTTAGTAGAAAACATGAAAAATATATTTAGAAAAGGTCTATTAGGGATGAAAATCTAAGCTGTAATTTGAGGATAAGTATACAAGAACATCCTATAATTTTGGAGAGGTATAGTTATGTGTATTTTTCTAGAATATGGATCCATATCTTGATACTATAAGTGGATGTTTCTCTGGAACATATGAACATAATAGTAACTACTCTGAAAAGGTGTTTTAGGATTATCTAAGGGTAACATGGTGCATGAAAATTATCCTTATGGTGCAACATTTTGGACCATCGGGGGAGATATTCTTAGATAAATGACATTTTTTAATAAATACTTATAAAGGATTTAAATGTAATTATGGACTCAAGGTAACTAGGCCTCTGATTATAACATTAGACATGCATAAAATGTCAATTTATAGTAAGTGTTTTCTTAGTTCAAAATTATACATTGAGATTCATAACTTAATTTAGTGTATTCCATTATTTAAAAATGGAGCCTAGTGAATTGAATGAAAACCAAATGAACCTACATATCCCATGTTTTTATTTCTCATATATACAAGATAATGATGTTGATTTTGGTGTTGAAACTGGTGCTGAGAAACATATAACTATAATGGGATACCTGAATCAGGTTATGAAAATAAACATAACCATATAGAGCATCCTGATCCACAACAAAGTGGGGCAATGTTCGATGGATTTATGCGATAACAACCTTCATCATTTAGTGTGACTATGAATCCATTTTTAATAGATAAGTGTATAAGTTATTTAGAGATGATATTTCTCGCTTTTTTATGTACCAAAAAGGATATGGTTTTCATAAATTCTTATCATAAATAAGGATTTTTAGATTAGTGGTGGTCATAAATTGAAAATAAAAAGAAGGAGGATGATATAGAAGAAATTGAATGGAGGGATATTGATGTAATATTATATGGAAAAAATATATCTCGTGAATAGCTAGCAAATATGGAGAGGAAATTCTTGATTCTAAATGAAAAGAGGGATAAAAATTTTAATGAATGAAGCCAATTTTACAAGGATATCATGGAATGACATTGGCTATTTACATAATCCATGAAGCTTGACATATCTATTTTTTTGTGGTCTAAAACCATTCCTCTGAATGGTACTAGTATCCCAAACATTATAATCATATGAATATATAGTATCATGTGATATAAATATATAGTAAAAGTTCACACGGTTGTGTGACATGAGGATAAAGAAAGCGAAGAATCGGGTAGTTGAAGAAATAATGGATAATAGAAAGAATGAAAAGGGGATTCTTCCAAAAACACGATACTTATGGAATGAAACACCCCAAAGCCTGCTTAAAAGTAAAACGAGTCTATTAAAAACGTGGACAAAGTGTCCACCAATATCGATTTTTCAAGGGAAATAAAGAAGCTACTAATGTTCAATGCAATAATTGTAAAGGGATGGAACATTATGCAAATTTGATTCCTATGCTTCACGGAAACACTCTCCTGAGAAGGTAATGTGAGAAATGAAAAGCGTATGTGATCACAACTATTGAGTTTGAAGTATCTAATGATGTGGTGGTAGGTTCATTAATCATTTCCTCCAAAATATCAAACACATTATTTGATTCGAGATCAACACATTCATTTTTATGTACCCAGTTTCCCATGAAAATTAAACTTTTTCAATTTGATGCAATAAAAAAATCTTTTGAAAAAACTCATAAGGATGTATCATTTCTAAAAATTTGTGTTGATCAGTCCACTTATGACAGATAAACATGACTTAGTCGTTGACCTTAACATCATACCTATAATTGACATTGACATAATTCATGGTATAAACTGACCATTATGATATTATGGAAAAATATATTTAAATTATAATAAAGTTACCATTATTAATAGTGATATAAAATCACATTACATTAGGGAAAAAATAATCATTTCATTATTTTATAGATCCACCCCTAGTTTCCCTACTGATCGTAATTATTTGGTGGGAAGACAAGACAATATCTAAGGGGGGTTAATGAAATATTAAAATTTAGGATGTAACTATAGTGAATGAATACATTTACGTATTCCTATAGTATTTACACAGACCTCAAATAGAGTGGGAAATAATGTTTTCTATTGACTTAATTCCAACTGCAATGCCTTAATCAATGACTAATTATATAATGGCCAATGTAAAATTAGTAGTGATGAATAAACATGAAGATTAATTGAGTGATAATGGATTTATCAGCCCTAGTGATTCCATATGGGTATCTAATGTTCTTTTGGTTAAGAATTAATATATGTAAATTATGTTATGAATTGAAGATAGTGAGATCAATTCTATTTTAATAATGAACAGGTATCCTCTTCCTTGCATTGTGGATTTATTTTTTTAACATCACTGAGCACAACATTATTTTTAAGAATGGCCTTTGATATGGATATCATCAATTGCAGTTGAGGTTGAATATTTTCCAAATTCATCATTCTTAATCATGTAAGAGAATTATGAGTTTATAGTTATGAGTTTTTGTCTAAATAATGCACCCTTTTTTCCTGGACATAATGAATATAGTTATCATGGAATATCATGATGACTTTTTTGAAGAATTTATTTATGATATCATGGTATAATCCAAAATCTATTAATAACATGAGAATAACTAGAACATTATTCTAAATATTCTAAGATGAAATAAGTTATATTGGATTTTAATGAAGAGTGAATTCTGGCTTCAAACAATATCTTTTATAATCCATATTTCCTCTATGGATAAAAAACTAATGGAAACTTAAAAGGAAAAGGCATTTTAGGAATAACCTAAGCCAAAAAACATAACAAAAGTAAATTATGTTATTGATTTAGTAGGTTATTATTGATGTTTCATTCATAAATTCACCCAAATTGAAAATTTGTTAACCAATATTACTTGTATAGGGGTTATGTTTTTAGGGAAAAAAGAAGGTGAAGAATGTATAAAGAATTAAAAAAGTAGTGAGTGAATTCCCCCATATTGACACTACCATCATGAAATTGTGGGTTTTTGATTTATAGTGATGTATCAAATAAATGACTTATATGTGTACTTATACCAAACAATAAATTTATCTTCTATACATCATGGAATTTAAAAATTCATGAACATAACTATCGAACTCATGATCTTGAGTTAGCATGTGTACTATTTTCTATAAAGATATAAAGACATTATTTCTATGGTGAATGATGTTAGCTATATACTGATCCTAAGATATTGAAATATATCTTCTCACAAAAGGAACTCAACATGTGGAAAAGGTGAGGGCTTTATTTACTCAAGAATTATTATTGTTACATACACTACCATCCCTGGAAGGAATAAATTGTGGCAGATGCACTGAGCAGAAAAGATCATGGAGTTCGAAACAAAAGGAATATTGATTAGAATCCTATGTACAAAGATCTAGCAAGTCTGGATATGGGTATTAGTATAGGTGGTTAATCATCATTACAGTATCAATTGGTTTCCCAACCATCTCTATTATAAAGGACTACAAGTTATCTGTCTGACAATGAGTATATTCAAAATAAAAATATTGATGTGAATGCTAATATGTTTATAAAAATCATGTATAAAGATGGAATTCTAAAATATGGGAGGAGGTTATGTGTTCCCTCAATACTCGAGCTAAATAGAGAGTTATTGGATGATTCCCATATATTGATTTTCTCTATAGACACCGGTTTCTCTAAGATGTATATAGATTTGAATGAAAATTTATGTAGGGATAACATAAAGCATGGAATTACTGATTATGTATCAAGATGTTTAGTCTATCAGTATTTTAAGGAAGAAAGGAAAATCATAAAGGAGTAATTCAAACTCCACATATTCATACATAGATATGGGATGACGTCACAGTAGATTTTGACACTGGATTAGAAAAAACACTAAGATGCAATGATTAAATATGTGTAATTGTTGATAGACTTACAAATTCATCACATTTTGTCACAATAAGGTGGGATTGTCCACTGGAAAGCTGTTTCTAAATCTATATAAATGATGTTATATAAAATCACGGATCATCACTATGAAGTGTTTCTGATCATGGTCCACAATTTACCTCAAAATTGTAGAAACATTTCCATAATTGTTTTGGATACTGAGCTTCATTTGAGTGCTTCATATCATCCTAAAAATGTCAGGCAGTCATATATGATGATCCAAGTTTTAAAAGACATGTTGAGATCATAATCAATTTATTTTAATGGTATATGGGATTAGTATTCTCATCCGGTAGAGTTTTACTACTACAATAGTTTCCATTCTAGTATTCAAATAGAACCATATAATGTATTTTATGGAAAGAGACATTTTACATCAACATGTTTGGATGAAGTTATGGAAATAAATCATGTAGTCCAAGAGCTTGTGAAGGAAACAACAATGAAGGTAAAAAATAATCAAAACCACATCAATGAAACTCAATTTAGGAAAATGATTTATTCCCTTAATCGATTGAAGGATTTGTAATTTCAAGTAGGATATCATGTTTTCTTGAATGTATATCCATGAAAAGGGTAATAATATTTAGAATTAAATGTGAATTGATCACTATGTACATTTTTTCCTTAGAAATATTTGATAGAGTTTGAGTTGTAGCTTATAATTTAGTGATTCCACCTAGAAATTATAAAGTAAAAAATGTGTTCCAAATCTCATTGTTGAATAAATACATTCCATGAAGAAAACATGTACTCACTTACGAAGGTTTCAGATTGGAAACTGATATATGTTACTCTAAAGCACCTATCAAGATTCTAGACACTATAGAACATGTGCTGAAGAATCAAATGACTCAAATGGTAATGTTAAATTAAAATTTTATAAAATTTAAGAGGCGACATGGGACACATAGGAGAATATGTTGAAGAACTGGCAAAATCATTTTTGGATGTTACATTTTTGGATGATTTGGGGACTAAATTTTTGTTGGAGGGGAAAATATAATGAACCAAAATTTTATCAATGAAATTTATTTTCATACATTTATTTTATATAGTATGAATCATATAAAACCACATATATAACACAATACAATATATATAAATGTTGAATAAATAAAATAATAGTTATTTCTAGATGATAAGGAACATGTAGTCATGAAATAGTATTTATCCCATAAGAATAGTAATATTATCCTTATGGATAGTAAATTGGTTTAATAAAAAGTAAATTCATCAATGAATATATAAATAAAATTTAAGCATTTTATAAATGGAACTGTGATATAATTATATCATAGTAAATGTAAGTGAATATTTAAAAATATATATTAAGTGCCGGTATTATTATATGTCATAGATATAAAATTTCAATTTTTAATTAATAAAATTATTTAAAAGAATATTATTTTTCATAAAATGGAATCATAAATAAATATTTTTCTCCATTAGGATTTTTGGTTAATTTTATGATACCATAGTTATGTTTTTACGGTGTTGTAAAATCATTTTTAAATTTAAAATCAATAATTTTAAAGTAAATAATGATTCTACATAAAAATGAAATTTCACATGTTAACAAAATCATCCTACAAAATGACAAATATTTTTTAATTCTACATAATGAAAAAGGGTGAGGGTTGATTTTTGGGATTTTTTTTAGATAATAAAATTTTTAGTGAATAGTGAAATATAATAATTTATTGTATAAATAAATTAAATGCTAAATAAACTATTCCAGGAGTCATTACATATGTAAGAACCCTTGGTTTGAAATCAAATGAACATATTATTTTATAACATAAAATAATATACAATATTGTTTTTCATGAAAAAAAATATATATTAATGAATAGAATAATGAGAAATTACCCCTCTCCCCCAAATTAAAAACCACCCTCTCCCCCACTTCTCTTTACTCTTATTAGCATTGAAGATTGTAAATGTTATGTCCAAATCATTTTCCCTAGTCTACAATGACACAACATTAAAACATTAAAATATATTGTGTTTTAGAAATAAACATGCATTCTAACACATTGGATATTTTCAAGTTTATAGATTTTGGGAATTTGGATATAAAACATACATAACATCCCACAGTAATACATGAGGATGCAACTAAAATAGTATCCACATTTTCTAAAATAAAAACATTTAAAATAAAACCAAATTTCATTGAAAATGTTTCATAACATATAAATTTTATTCCATAAATATCTTACACATACTTATATTTTATGAAAAAACATATAAAATCATGTGATGAGCACAAATAGATCAGTAATGTATATAAAGAAATTGTTAGTCATGTGATAACATAAAAATCAACAAAACCCACATCATAAAAACTCACTAACATAAATAGAAACATCATGTAGATTATATAGGAAATATTCCCCACATCACTCTTAAAATCACCCTTACACATGTAATAACCCTTCAGTGAACTTCGTTCTCTAGAATACCCAATGCATTGGAGAACTATAATGGGGATCACCCATCATTTCTTGATCTATAACGGCCTCAACCAAACATATCTCATACTATAATGGGCCTAACCAAACATATCATGAGATCTAATAGGATCCAACAAATATAACAATTTCCAAGGTACATATCATATAATACATCATGAAATTAGGAGAAACCACTCATGCCATATAAATAAAAAAACAGTCAATTTCGATTTCAATAAAGAGTCTTTTAAAATTATTTAAAAAGGAAAGTACCTTACAAATATAATTTGACTTAGAATTAATAAAATGGTATGGATATATTTATGCACTTTAAATACACATAATATAAACAAAAAATCATCAAAAAAATTATCCAAATACCACATAATTAATAAAGTATAAGGATAACACAATGAATGGAAATTGGGCATTGAATTCCATTTACTATGGTTTGACTTACATAAAAAATGTATAACTATCTATATAATCATTAATTTAGTGTTATTAATGTTTCAAAAAAATATAAAAATGATTATAACAGATTATATGATCAATTTATAACATTATTTTACCCATTAATAATTAGTATTTTTCATTCATTGGTTCAGGTGGGTTCATTACGTTATTTCCATGGCTGTTTTGTATTTTATATTCTTTTTTTGTAAAGAAACGAATTTATAGAAGTGGAATGAAATGGTATTAATACGATAAAAAAATATTTAATGATACCATAAATCATTTTATATCAAATATGATGATAAGTCATTATATAAAACATTAATGATTTTGGTTTACATCAATTTTGGAGGTTCCACTATAATCATGAACCATTTTCACAGTAGAAATTAATTTTATGAATTAAAGTTCATTAAAGAACATAAAATAGGTTACAAAATAAACCTTAAATTTTATTTCAATACTAAAAATGGTTTTACAACTAGTTTTGGAGGAACTAATGTACATTAAAGACACATCATCCAAGATATTTGTAAATGGACACATCACAGACTTTGTTTTTATTTTTAGAATAAGAGGTAGAGGAGAAGAAGTATTATGATGAAAATTTACCTAAACCTAATAATAAGTATATCACATAAATAATAATGGATAAAAAATAACTATTATATAAAGGAAGGTTAAAAGTGTTTTTGAAAACAAAATGAATTGAAGATAAAACACAAGAAAAAAAGAAGATTTTTATCTCTTGATCTCTTATCCTTAATATCCTTGTTAAGGCCATTGGGTGTAGATTTTTGGTGAGAAAATGAGGTATTTGATGTGGGTAAAATTATTTGTGAGGGTATTGGTAAGAACATAGACAATTTTCAAAGCATGAGAGGTGTGAGAGGAAGAGATGGTGAGGGTGGTATTTATAGTGTAGGAGTGGAGGAGTGGATTTGTTTTCCCTTATTTTAATCATTAGTTTAATATTTATTTCATAAAAATATGAATAGTATTGATTCTTGTGAAAGAAACTAGTAAAGAAAAAATGTGAGTTCATACTAAGGCTTCTTAAATCATCAATGATTCCCGAAACAGTTTATTTATGAATTAATTTTTATATATGGTATTTCACCTTGTTCCACTATTCATTCAAAATTCATGTATTTCAGAAAAAATACCAAAAACACACCCTAACAAATTCTAAACATGTATAATCCAAAAATGAACAACATTTTATCAAAATAAATTTCAAAATATGTGAGTTTTTGTATTTAAATAAAATAATATTTTATTTTAAAAATAACAATTTTAAAACTATAACCCATTCTATAACACCTTTGCAAAATTAATCAAGATGCCATTATCTTATAACCATAATAATAATATATTTACTATAAATATAAGGTCATATTAATATTCATAAGGGTATATTACTATTAATAATTGTAGGTTAATATTCCCTAAAAATTATGTTTGTCTTATCAAACTACAAATAACATACTGATCGTAACCGTGTATTTCCATTTTTTGAAATTCATAACATAAATGCAGAAAAATTATTATTAATATATTGTCAATAAGTATCTTCTTTTAAAAAAAATTTGATTCATATAGAATTAGTATTGCATGAATTTCAATTAATTTATAAATCCTTATGGTGTAACATTGTCCCCAACTTCAAAAAAGTATTTGTTCACAATTTTTTATTAACATATTAAACAAGTAAGGGTACCTTTCAGTCATAGAATTTTCAGATTCTTATGTTGCTTCATAAACCATGTTGTTTCTCTAAAAAACCTTTACTCGGTAGATTACCTTATTTTCCCACACAATATTTCTTTAACCAAGAATCTGAATGGGTCTGTCGTCATACGAAGTGTTCTCTTTCAGATAAATTACATCTTGGCTCAAAACATGAGATGAATATGGAACATACTTTCTCAAAATAAAAACATTAAAATATATTTAGTACCTAAGAAAATATCCAAGGGAAAGCTTCCCAAAAGGCATATGTTCTAGCATTCTCAAGGATTTTATATGGTCCAATGATCGATGGACATATCCTTCCTTTTTTACCAAAACATTTAACACTTTTCCAAGGAGATATTTTAAGAAAAACATGACCACCTACCACAACTGTAATTTCGTTACTACTATTATCTACATTACTGATCTATCTTCTCTGAGATTTCTTCATGAGTTTCTAGATCATGTTAACTTTCTCATCCACTTCCTATACTAATTCTATTCCTATCAAATTTTATCCCTTACATCATTCCAAAAATCTCAAGTTCAACACCGCTTCCCATTCAATGTAGAAAACTGTTCTATCTGTATACTGGAATGAAATATATGATTATAACAAAACTCAAATAAAGATATATGTGTATCCCAACTTCCCTAGAATTTCATTTAAGAAGCTCGACGAATATCCTATAATTTTTGAATTTTTCTCTTGATTTTTGCATCATATTGGTGATGAAAAATAGTGCTGAAGTTTATTTGTGTGAATAACGACATATGAAGGCCTTTTCAAAAGTTATAAGTGAATCTTTGATAAGGATCAAAAAAATTGAAAGGGGAACTCCATGTAACCCGACAATATCTTTTAGGTATAATCGATAAATCTGATCCAAATACATAGTATCTTGAATAGAAAAAATATGTGCAGATTTAGTTAGCCGATCTATAATAACCCAAATCAAATTATTACCATAAGAATTTAGTCCCACCACAATTTAATTGGATATATTCTTCCATTTTTACTCTGTAACTGTTAAAGGATTAAGAATACACTTTGGTAACTTCCTCTCTACTTTAACATGTCAACATGTCAAATATTTCCTGGTAAAATTAGAAATATAACATTTTATTCCATCCCACCAGTAAAACTATTGATGGTCTCTGCACATCTCAGTACTACCAGGATGAATAAAAAATAGAGAACAATGGGATTCATAAATTAATTATTTTATCAACTGAGAATCACAAGGAACACAAAATATCTTGCAAAATACAAAACACAATCCCTATAATGGTTAAATTATTAAAAATTACCCATTTTAAAAAATTATACATTTTTCTCTCACCCACCCACACCTTTCTGTGATGGATTAATTCTATTTGAAAAAGAAAACTACACAAAAACCTGAAATAAGAAGGATGTATTTCCTACACCAACAACATCCAAAAAAAATTCATCAAATCATTAACAATAGGGTTACCTTCCAAACATATAATAGTTAATGTAGCATTATTTTTCAGACTCAAGGAATCAAACACATTGTATTATTTTCATGTATGGTAATTGATCAAGTAATCATAATCCGTTTTTAGTTCCAACCTTCTTCTCATTATCATGTTCAATTCCTTCTGTGTAAATATATACATCAGAATTTTGTGGTTAATATATATTTTACTTTTTACGCCACACAAATGATTCCTCCAAATATTTAATGAAAAAAACAATAGATAATTACAAATCAGGTATATGGTAATTCAAGTCATTAGGTTTCAAATTTCATGAAGCATAAGCACTTACCTAATCATGCTGCATCAGAACACAACCCAGTCCCTTCAAAAAAGAATAATTGTAGATGAAAAATTCACCACTTCTGGAAGGTAGGGTCGGAACTAAAGAAATATCAAATCTTCCTATTAATTCCTGAAAAAAATAACATTAATTTTTTCTAATAAATTTAACCCCTTTTGAGTTAACTTGGTCAGTAGGCTTGATAACTGTGAAATTTTTTCAATAAGACTCTCATAAGAGCAATGCAAACTAAGGAAACTACGAATCTCAGTTATATTTGTTATTCAAGTATATTCTTCAACCACTTTAGTTTTACCAGGATCAACAATTAATTCATATTTAGAAACAATGTGACCATGGAATGAAATTAGTTTCAATAAAAATTCACACTTACTATGTTTTCCATATAGTTTCTTTTCATTCAAGGTTTTCGAAAAAAACCATAGATGTTTTCATAAACATATTTAATTTTAAAATATGTTATAATGTCATTAATAAACATAACCAGAAACATTTCCAAGAACTCATGAAATATTATATTCATAAGATCCATTAATATAGTAGGTTCATTAGTTAACCCAAACAAAAAAATAAAAAATTCATATTTCCTATTTCTAGTACGGAATAAAGTCTTCTATATGTCTGCTTCATTTAATTTCAATTGATGGTACCCCAACATTAGGTCAACCTTCACAAAATATTTTTCTCCCTAGATCTGATCAAACAAATCAACAATATAGGGGAAAAGATATTTTTTTAATAGATAGGATATTCAATTTTGTGTAATCAATTCAAAGATTTATTTAACTATCATTGTTTTTAACAAAAAAATCAAGACCACCAAGTGGTGAAGTCGTAGTTTAGATTATGACTTTAACTAATAATTCCTGCAACCTGTATTTCTATTTTAGAAGTTCAATTTAAGGGTTTAGAAATTATCATATTATCAAGATCTAAATAAATAGAAAACTCAACATCCTCTTCATGAATAACACCAGAAAAATCACCAAGAACGTCATTAACATACTCATTTACCTCTTTCACATCATAAATAAGAATGGTTCCATTATTTTCAATAATTTGAACAAGAAAACATTAATTTCCATCTTTTAACAATTTCATAGCATCATTATATATTATAAATGGCATGTGTTTATTCTTGTACACAAAATAAAACTCTTATTAAAAAACAACTTATTTTTCTCCGAAATATATCATAGAATGATAAAAAGAAATCCAGTCCATTCCTAGGAAACATCATACTCTATTAAAAGAAATATAATGAAGGTTTCAGGTAAAATATTTCCACACACAAAGATATGTAATTTTTTTTTAATTTATTTTTAATACAATATTTCCTCCAGTTTTTTTACCTAGAGTTCGAGTTTCATTTTAATAGGTGGAATTCCCAATTTTTCAAAAACATTCATTGAAATAAAGTTACGTGTAGAACCCAAAACAAAAAATTGAAATATCTATAAAAATAGGATATGTGCCTAATACCTCCTCATTTGACAGCTCAACTTATTTTATTGTGGCTGAAAATGTTATTTTCACACCATTCTGTTTCCAATTTTTCTAATTTCAGGCATGAGTGACTAGATTTATAAAAAAATATAAAAATCAGTCAATTACTTATAGTTAATGCATCTCACCATCGGATTCTCATTAATTTTTCACTCGTTTTTCTTTAAACCATGAGAAATGTTCCCAAAAATTCTACATTGATAATATTTTCTATAATTTTTATGATATTTTTCTAGGATTATTTTTACCACACTTTTCACAAGATGGGATATTGATTTTATTACATATAAATTGTGTTGATGAATTCTTCCCTAATGCATGAAAACTAGACCTATTCTTACTATTGGCATCACAAGGCACATATGTGTCAAAAAACTCCACATCAACTTTTTTCAGCAAAAAAACAAGTTTCTTATATATTATAAACTCTCATGAAGCTAAATATCTTCATAAAAATTTCTACAAACAAGAGTGAAATATATTAATTTTACTATCCAAATTGTGAGTAAAATCTGATACATACCAAGATAGTCATGTAAAATTACGTTTATATGAGTCCATAGAATCATCATCTTCCAAATTCATTTCCATGATTTTTTTCTCCAGTCAACGTTGAAAATTTTTAGAGAAATATTTTTAAAGAAAAATACTCTCAAAATTATCCCATTCTAGACTATCAATGTCATGATATTCTCTTGTATTCTTAAAAAAATACCACTATTGTTCTGTTTCACCTTCAAAACAATTAATTTATACAAATATCTTATGATGTCCTAAACATCCAATGACATAATATATATTTTCTAAAGCATTTATCCATCCTTCAGCAATCACTAGATCTACAGTTCCAATGAATGGTGGAGGAAATATCCTCAGAAAATGATCCCCAAAAGACATGTTTGTAGATGGTAGATCAAGATCATCTCTACCATGGATACCAACGTCATTTATTTCCAATTTCAATAGATCAATTATAGTCACAAACTACTCTATTCTGATTACCTCTATTATAGGATGCAGATTCGGGCAAATATCAACCTTTTGGTGCCTTCCTACCTCATCTTCCCTATTTCATCTATGGAAAACCATTCTAAATAGACATATCATAGATGACGCAAAATGGTAATATTTAAATTCTATATAATTTCAAATCATCCATAATGTAAAAGACATTTATGTTATTTTATTAACATCATCCAAACCCCAAACATTATCTATACCATCCTCTGATAACAACTATAAGGAAACATCCTTAAAAGATTACCTAATATTGAGTTTTAGAAAATAAAATTTATTCGTACACATTGAGAAGATTACCGAGATTTTTTTTATAATTATGATATAAAGCCTGTATAACATCCCATAATCATAAACAAGGATTCCACTATAATAATATCCACTTTTCCCTAAATATGAATCTTTTAAAATAAAACACAGTTTCATTGAAACTATTCATAACATTTAAATTTCCATCCATATATCTATTAAACATCCTTATAACCTATGAAAAAAATTGTAAACATGGGATAAGAACAAAGAGATCAGTAAGGGATATAAAGAAATATTTACTCATGGGATAACATAAAAAGCATATAAAACAAATTTCATAAATACTCCATGACAGGAATGGAAACATCATGTAGTTTCCTCGGAAATATTTCCCATATCCCTTTTTAAATAACCATTTCTCATGGAATAACTATTTCTTCAACTTCCTTCTCTAGAATACCCAATGCATTGGAGATCTATAATGGTGGCCACCCGTCATATCTTAATATATAACCGGCTCAACCCATCATATCTTGAGCTATAATAGACTCATCCCAAAACATACTGAGCTATAATGGGATCAAACCTACATAAATATTTCCAAGGAACATATCATAGTATCATTCTTCATGAAATCAAGAGAAACAATTCATACTATATATATAAAAACCACCTTTTTTAATTTCATTAATTATAATTTTAAAATGATATTAAAATGAAAGTACCTTAAATATATAATTGGGGTGACAATTAATAGAATAGAAAATATATAGGTATAAAAAAATTAACATAATAGAAGTTAATATAAAAAAAATATTCACAAAAATAATCTCATACTAAATAACGAATAAAGTAGAAGGCTAACCAAAAAAATTGAAATTGGGTTAAGAATTCCCTTACCTCAGGTTTGTGTTAGAAAAACATGTTTAAAAATCCTATGATCTAAACCATCATTGTTTTTAGTTTTATTATTCTTTATTTACCTTGTTATTAAAAATATATTAACATAATAGTAAAAATTGTATTAACATGGTTAATATTAAAAAAATTCAAGGGGGTAAACTAAAAGATATGTTCTAAAACATAGTGTAAACCAATATAGATATTATTTTCTGATTGGATTTAAATAAAATGTTATCTTATATTGGATCCCATGTAATTTTGGAGGAATTTTTGAATGAAAAATTCTACATTATCAGTAAATATATTATTAATTTCAAAGGATTACATTTCCCTCAACTATAATAGGGAACACACTGTTCTCACCATCAAACTTCATTACACCATTTATCTTAGATATACCCTAGATAAATCATTTCTTAAAATCCTAATCTATATTACATAGGTTATAGTCTTCACAAATTAAAAACTAAATTTCCCTTAATGGGAGATCTTAAGGGGTTGTTTCATAGAATAGCTATAAGGTTTAACTAATTAATTTATTTTTAAATTCTTATATTATCACTTATAAATGTAATAAAAATCATTTAATAATAAATTTTGTGTCCTCTATTTATTTAAATGTTATTGTGGTTATGAATACAGATTCATTCATCATATTTTCAATAAAAATGTTGTTAAAGTATCACTTTTTTGTAAACATTACTTACTGTCTCGATGTAACAATACAATTAATTTTCCACCCACTTATTTCATATATGATTATTATGATATTTTTAGTGAATATATAAGACAAGTGTAACATAATTATTATTCTTAAATTACAATTTCATGACAACCTTCTAAAATTTCAATCCATTTGATAAAGGAATGTAATTTCTATTACATAATAATGAATATATAATTTTAAATTATTATCTATTTGCTTTCATTAAATCAAACTAATAGTATTGACAACATTTATATATATGTAAGACCTTCTGTCTCCATAAATGGTGTAAACTATTTCTTAATATATAACATTAATGGATGACTATAAATATTTATAAAATATATATAGGATATTTATAAAAATTTAATAATTATATTAATTATTTTACCATGATAATTATAAAAGGGTCGTGTTGTCTGAACCAAACCATATATAAAAAAAGAAGCAGATATCACTTGATTCAAAAAAATTAATTATGATTTTTTATTATATTGGTGATGAAAAGTTATAAGTAAACAATATATTTTGTGAAATATATTATAATTATTGTAGAATATTTCTATTATAACCATATATTAATTAAACATGAGGTTCAAATACATATGGGTGAATTTAGAACAAAGGTAATGAGTTATTCTCTCACTTTTTTCTTTAATCAAATAGAGTCCATATTCCACATGTTTTTCTTTTAAGTGTATTATATATTTGAAATTAATGTATTTTTCGATTATTTTTATGGAATTTATAAGAGTGTGCATATACATCTGTAGTTCCTTCTTTCATGGGTATTATGATTCCAATGTTACAAAAGTGGAATAGGTTTTATGTTACAATCAATTAACTATTCATAAATATTTATGATTACATTTATAAAGATAAAATATAATCATATAACTATCCTAAAACTCATAAATTTTATTATCCTTGGGGTTTTAAATAAAAATAATTGTTTTCATTTCATTTTCCTCACACTATATACTATGATACATAAAATATATTTTAAGGAAAATCATGTTTTTATTTCTCTTTTGTTGAGAAACATCATTCTTCCATATCTATGATTTATAAAAAATTTATTTAAAAATTTATATTTATATTCTTATATTATATTTTTTATTAATATTTATCCATATTTGAATATTAAAAAATTGATTATTTTTCTCATTTTCATAACATGGTACTTTTTCACTATATAACAAATATGAAATTAATGTTTTCTTAAAAAATATACGACATGAAAAAAATTTCAGGATGACATAATAAGAAAATTCAATAAAACATCCTTTAATACTTTAGATGGTAATTCTTAATGAAATTGTTTCCCTATTTTTTTTTATTTTTTAGATATTTTAATTTTATTTTAGAATTGGAAGAGAAATTTTCCTTAAGAATGTATTAAGAATATTTTAATGGTATTTATATTATTTAAATACAACCACCCACTAATTTATTTATTAATTTATAGGGAAATAATCTAATGATTAAATGATTATTTATTCTTAGGAGGGTTTATTATTATGATAAAAAGATTATTATGTAACCACTTTCTCTTCCACTTATTGTGATATGATGAAATGTAGAGAAGTTCCATTTTATATCATGGGTTATTTGATGTTGAATGTTTCTTATATATTTTGGAAAAGATATTTGTGATTTTAATTAATAGATTTGTGGAACTAAATTTATATATCTCTTTAATGAATAGTGAAAAGATTTATTTCTCATGAGATATTGTCGCACCCAGACATCACGTATGGTATGATTTTAATTTTAATTTTTATTTTATATGTTCACTTTAACTTTTTATATTTATTTAGTTAGAATGAATTTCGAGCCTGACACGTGGTACACTTCTTGCACTGGTCAGCGAACCTTTGCTTGGAAACGCTCGACGTGTGGGTAGGGAACGAGTGAACCCGCGCAGTCCGCCCAGCGTGCGAGTGGACCTCTTTACTTATACCGTTTAAAGCCAATTTTTATTTATTTATTTAAATTTAGTCATTTTATTTTATTTTATCTTGTTTTATTATTTTATCTTCTTCATTTCTTCCTCGATTCTTTTTTATTTTATTTTGTTTTATTTTTCGGTCTTTTCTAATCTATTATATTTTACCTCTCTTTTCTTTTTATTTTATATCTTTTATTTTTATTTTATCTCTCTCTCTTTTTTTCTCTCCCCCTCCTAATCCTTACCCTAACTACCACCCCCCTCTTATTTCATTTTTCATTTTTTTTCTCCTTCCCTTCCTTTATCCCTTCTCTTCCTCCTACGCGCCTCCCCTTCTCCTCCTCTCTTCCCCACTCGGTGATCCCTCCCCCTTCCCCTCCTCTCCTTCCCGCTCGGCCTCCCCTTCTCCTCTCCCTCCATCTGTCGTGCCCCACTTCTATTTCCCTTCCCATCCGCGGCTCCCTCTCCCCTACTTCCTCCTACTCGCCCAGGCAGCCCTCCTTCATCCCGTGCCTCATCTCCCCATCACCTTTCCCCACTCCCAGCCGACCGCCATCCCGCCTTCGTCCTTTTACCGGACCGACCATCCCGCTCACCCTTTCTCTACCTTTCACTAGCCAACCTCCATCCCAGACTCCTCTACACCACTCCACCCTTCCCCTCTCCTGGCCGGACCAAACAAAAGTGCTCCTCCTTCCTCTCGTCGGAAAATAGCACCAAAAACCCCCCTCCTCTCACCAGATAGCAGTTCCGCAACCCCTTTTGCTCACCGGACAGCCATTGCAACCCCCTCCTCTTGCCGGACAGCAGCTTCGCAACCCCCTCCACTCACCGAACACCCGTCGCACCGCCCCTCGGTTGTCATTATAACAATTTCCATGGTCGGGGGTTTGTTTTTAATTTATTTAATTATTTTTATTTGTTTAATTGTTAATTAATTGAGTAAAATTTTTTTAGTTTTTAATCAGTTTACTTAATTGATTTTGTTTAAGAGTTAATTAATTAATTTAATTATTATTGAATTTGTTTATTTGATAATTAATTAATTAATTTTGTTTATTTAATAAAATTATTTAGTTGTTTTTGTTTAATTGTTGATTAATTTATTTAATTATTATTGAACTTGTTTAACGGTTTACAAAGTTATTTAATTTCTGATGTTTATTTTTATGGACCTCTGATATTTCACTGGGTTGGAATTGAGGTTATTTGGTCCACTATTATAGCACCTTTTTGATGGATCCATGCGGTGTGATCGTTGTGCAGCGGGAGGGTTGCGCTGTATCGTTTTTCTGTACATTGAGGTAGGTGGTTTCACATGCATAGGTTATCTGATCAATTAGTCTGTTGGTTTAATTAAATTGATATGTCTTTTATTTACCTACTACTTTGAGTTGTTGGTTTGGTTGATAGGATTTGGCATTTTATTTTTATTTGCAGCATGTTTAGGTTTTATGGTATTTACTATATTATGCCTTTGGTCTTTGGAAAAATGTTTCAGTTGAAATTTGATTCATGTTGCAGTCCTAATATACATTCGAGTGAGTCTTGGTACTGATGATTGTGTTGTTTTATTTTCTTTAAGACTACTAGATAATTTGTTTTCAAATTCCTATTAAATCTTGGTTTGGTTTTTCGAGTTTTGTAGTTATTCGACTGTATAGATCTTACACGTTGTGTTTTGGTTCTTGAGGATTTCTGTCATGTGTAATACCTTTAACGGTTGTTTGTTTATTAATTTATATTGAACGTTGATCACAAAAGGGGAAGCTTGGGTACTAGGTGGGCGGACTAGACTAGCGTTCTAGTGATACGGGAATGGCTTCGGCCCAGCTTCACTTAGCTTGATTGATGCTTACAACACTGACTAAACATTGGATAATGACTAGAGACCACTAGGTTATGGAGGTATTTCCCTACTAGTGTCTCTTTCATGGGAATGTATGATATGGATTCTTTGGTACACCGAGACATGAGGTTCTAGGGTCCCACACAACTTTAGTCCCTTAGGGCATCTCCCACTTTTGTTGCTCCTGTGCAATTATATACTTATCACCGGTTGATTGTGTGATTTATGTGGTGTAAAACGGTAATAATGTTTTCATTTTCTATTCGTACCAAAAACCTTGTTCCCTATTTAAAACTTTCTTTCTTTAAAAACCATTTTCATTGAAGTTGTTAGTGAATTTGTTTATTTTCTATAGTTCAAGCTTGAAAACTGTTTTGGTCACCTAACCTTTACATGCAGAATCTTTTCTCTGGTGCCAACCTATTGATAAAATGATCACACCCTACTTAAACCCTTGGGTGTAAGTAGATCTGATTGTGTCTGATGTAGGGAAAGGCAATGGTTTTGACAGAGGTGGTCCGAGTTGTTAGCTGATTCTTCTGACTTGGCATTTTTGGTGAAGGTCGGACCGTGGTATCCCCCCCTCAAGTGATGGTTGATGACTTGGTATTTGGTCACCCACTTTTTTTGGAGTTAGTTGTGGTTGGGTTGTGGTTTTTTTTAGACTCACTTTTTCTATTTCAGGACTTGTGGTTGCAACGCTGTTTTTGAGTTCAGTTTACTTGTGGTTATTCATGGTTGTTTTCACAGGTAAATCGTTCCCAAAGTATCAATTTGACACCTGGGCACTTGTGTCGGCCTGTGGGGATCATGAATGCCCTTTGGTCCTTGCTGCGGGCCAGGTCGGGCATCGAGTTGATGGCGACCCGACTTGGTTCGTGACAAAACGGTATCAGAGGAAGGTTTATCCCTTTGTTTATTTTATTTGGGATGAGTCTGGATAGACATGAGTTAGAACTGTTGGGACTCAAAATTCTGGTTGTGAGTAGGGTGTCTGGCCAGCACGCCTCGTGACAGACATTGAGTCACCATGAGATGTCAGGATGCTTGTTTGACTTCTTTTCTAGGTGGGATGTACAGGCTTCAGACTGTGCGTGGACACCAGGCGGAAAAGTAGAGTTTTTATAAAATGTTATCTTTTTATCAAGTTTGGTTGACTGATGATTATTTAACTTGATGAAAATTTGTTCTCTCTTGTGATATGAGATATTTATGGTGTTCTTTTGTGACTGTTGCTCCTTGCAGCAAGATGCCTCCCCAGAGAGCTCCCATGCACCCATGGGAGGAAGCCAGAGAGAGTTCTCATGCGCCTCTTGATCAGAGATTGGTAGAGGTTGTGGTCCGAGCTGTTCAGGCTTTAGGACAAGGGGCGACACCTACCCCCACCCCTATTCCAGATAGAGGGGAACAATCTGGCTCCAATAAGGATAGAGCTCAAGAGTTTTTGAGAGGTAGTTTGGAACCTCAAAAGGTAGAGGAATAACATTAAAAGATAGAACGCATGTTTTAATTCCTTGACACGCCCGAGGAAGCCAGGGTAAATTGTGCCACATTTCAGCTAGAGGGTTCCAGTCGCAAATCGGGGGAATCAGTGATTCGGGCTGGGAAACCTAAGCATATGAGTGGGAAAGATTTCAATGTTATCCTCAACCAGCAGTACTATTTAGAGTTCCTAGACTACGATAGATCCCAGGAGATCATGGATCCTTCACAAGGGAATCAGACAGTGATGGATTATGCGAGCCGCTTCACTAAGCTAGTGTGTTACGCACCTGGGATTGTTTCAAGTGAATATCTGAATGCTCGAAAGTTCAAGAAAGGCCTTCGATCGGAAATCCACTCTCAGGTTTTCTTATTCAAGCTAGAGACTTATGTAGATGTGGTCAATCGTTCATGCATGGTTGATATTGACCAGAGAAGGAAGTTGGGGTTTTCTTGATCAGTGTCTGGTTTTGGCAGCGGCAGTTCTTCAGAAAAGAAGAGGAAGCATGCTGACCAGTGGAAGAAGAGTGGTGGCAGCTTAGGCCATCCCTCCTATCAGACTTCATCTGGGGCATCTGATATGAGGGTCATTGTGTTCCATCAGTGTGGAAGGGTAGGGTACATCTGATCTATAGGTCCCACCACTCCCAGGCCTTGCTACCGGTGTGGGATCATGGGGAATGTACAACGCTTTTGCAGAGTGATTCACCCTCACCAGAGTGGGACTGAATATTTGGCTTCTAGGGGAGTATCAGTGTAGTCAGAGCCAACCAGGACGTCGGGATCTTGATTCGGTGGTCGTGGTGGTAGCACCGGATCATCTTCAGGGTCGATCCAGATTAGGGCAGAGCCATAGGCGAGCGTTCGTTCTCAGGAAGGGACCATACATTTGCATGCTACGGATCAGGCCCCAGGGGGATCTGATGCAGGACCTTCGACTGTTCAAGGTACCATTCTGATTGCATCTTCTATAGCTACAGTTTTATTTGATACTGGTGCTTCAGTTTCGTTTATATCTGCCCGTCTTGTGAACTTATTATGCCTCCCAACCGAGATTTTATCTGTTGCAATGGAGTTAGTGACACTGATGGGTATGAAAAAGGAGCAGGGTCTTAGGTTCCCGTCGTGCGCACTCTCTATGTCAGGAGTCGAGGTGGAGTGGGAACTCTTGGTCCTTGATATGGACCTGTTTGATGCGATCCTCGGCATAGACTGGCTGGAGCGCTTTCAAGTGCATATTGACTGCTATCATCGCCGTGTCATCTTGATGGCACCATATGGGATTCCTCAGATATTTCATGGAGAATGGGACCCTCGGTCGGGCCGCGCGGGACCTCCACTCCCTGAGTTGGGAAACCTTGCTTATCATTTGTCATCACTCGCACTGGCTTATGATGGTGGTGTTTCTCAGGGCGGTTTACCTCATGTAGTGGATTAGTTCCCAGAGGTCTTCCCCAGAGGATTTTTCAATCTTTCCACTAGAGTGGGATGTGGAGTTCTTGATTGAGTTAGCGCCAGGAACACAACCTATATATCTTCCCTCATATCGCATGGCCCCCACTGAATTGAGGGAATTAAATATAAAACTGGCCAATTTGGAATCCAAAGGATTCATTCGCCTGATCATCTCATCTTGGGTCGCCACTGTTCTATTCACGAAGAAGGCCGATGGAACCCTAAGGTTGTGCATCAATTACCAAAAATTGAATAAGGTGACCATCAAGAATAAATACCCTTTTCCCCATATTTATGATTTGTTCGACCATTTAAAGGGGGAAAAGTTATTCTCCAAGATCGATTTGCGTTCGAGATACCACCAGCTCAGGGTGAGAGAATGCGATATTCCAGAGACGGCTTTCCGAAGCAGGTATGGTCACTTTGAGTATCTAGTCATTCCTTTTGGATTGATGAATTCTCCTGCAGTTTTTATGGTACTCATGATTAGGGTGTTCCACCAATATCTCGACTCATTTTTCATGGTATTTTTTGTTGACATCCTAGTTTATTCGGGATCTGATGAGGAGCAAGAGCATCACTTGCGCAATGTTTTGGGCACATTGCAAGATCACCGCATTTATGCCAAAGTCTCGAAGTGCACATTCTGGATCAGGGAAGTGAGGTTTCTGGGACATGCCGTCTCCGAACAAGGGGTTTCAGTGGATCCTGAGAAGATCAGGGCAGTTATGTCATGGGAGTAGCCGAGGAATGTGTTTGAGATCATAAGTTTTCTGGGCCTGGTAGGCTATTACAGGCGTTTTGTATGAGACTTCTCACAGCTCACCTCCCCCATGACTATACTCACACCGAAAGGGGTGAAGTTTGAGTGGATCCCACAGTGTCAGGAATCCTTTGAGGAGTTGAAGCAGTGGTTGAAAACCGCACATATGTTGACCTTATTATAATCTGGAAAGGGTTATGTGGTTTATTATGATGCATTAGGTATAGTCCTTGGATGTGTGCTCATGCAGGATGACCATGTGGTGGATTATGGTTCTCGCCATCTTTGTCTGCATGAGAAGAATTAGCTGACACATGACTTAGAGTTGGCAGCAGTGATGCACACCCTGAAGATTTGGATTCACTATATATTTGGGGAGAAACTTGTGGTCCATTCTGACCACAAGATCCAACCTTACATTTTCCCTCAGAAGGATCTCAATTTGAGGCAGCGCCACTGGATCGAGTACCTGTAGGGTTTCAAAATTGACATTTTCTATACTCCGGGTAAGGGTAATATGGTGGCTGAAACTTTGAATAGAAAATTACCAGTGTAGCCATTGAAGTAGTCCAGTGATGAGTGGACTTTGATGGGGTTCTTCGCCCAGATGCACTTGGAGAGCAGGGAAAACAGCGGAGGTACTTTCCTGGCTAGCGTTCTGTTGACTCCCGCTCTTCTAAAGTTGATCCGGCGGGAGCAGCCTGGTGATTATCTTTGTTAGCGATAAATGCAGCTTATTTGTGGTGGGGAGACTCCTTCTGATTGGTCTTTGTCTCTCTAGGGGATATTATTCTTCAAGGGATGTGTTTTGGTTCTGTTTTCTCTACGGAAGGTGGTGATGCAGGATAGCCATCAGTCTCAGTGGGCTGTCCATCCTGGTACCACCACGATGTATTACGATGTTCGCGGTTTGTTCTGGTGGCCAGGTATGAGGTGGGACATAGACGATTATGTGTCAAGATGCTACACTTTCCAGCAGGTGAAAGCAGAGCATCAGAGACCATCTGGCCTACTCCATCCATTACCCATTCCTTCCTGGAAGTGGGACGAGGTCGCCATGGACTTCATTATTGGATTTCCTCGTACACCTCGAGGGAGGAATGATATCTGGGTATTGATTGACCGGTTGACCAATTCATCTCACTTTATCCCCAATAGAGATACATCGAAGGTGGAGGAGCTGGGTCGTTTGTATGTTCAGGAGGTGGTCAGACTTCATGGTGTGCCATCAGTAGTTGTTTCTAATAGGGACCCCCGCTTTACATCTCGGTTTTTTGGAGGCCTCCAGAAGGCTTTGGGGTTGAATATTAAGATGAGTACGTCATAACACCCTTAGACTGATGGCCAGACAGAGAGGGTGAATTATATTTTGGAAGACATGCTCCGAGCCTGTGTGTTAGATTTTGGAGGCTCATGGGATAGCCATTGGGGATTGGTCGAGTTTTCTTATAATAACAGTTATCAGTCTTCTATAAGAATGTCATCCTTTGATGTTCTCTATGGCCAGCCTTGTCGGTCTCCTTTATGTTGGGATGAGGTAGGTGAGACCTCGCTCTTGGGACCGAGCCTTGTTCAGGAGGCATTTGAGAAGGTCAAGCTGATTAGTTAGCAGTTGTTGATAGCGCAGAGTCACCACAAATCTTAGGAAGACCAGAGGTGTTGGGATCTTGATTTTTAGGTTTGGGACAGAGTTTTCTTAATGGTGGCCCCTCGCTTGGGTCACCGCCATTTGGGGAAGCAGGGAAAGCTAACACCAAGGTATGATGGGCCTTTCGAGATTACTAAGCGGATTGGCAAAGTGGAATACATGTTATATTTTCCTTCACAGTTGACGTCGATCCATGATGTATTTCATGTCTCCCAACTAAAAAAGTATAATCCTGATCCGTCACATGTGTTGAATTGGAAGGAGTGGGGGATTGAACCAGACTTATTAGTGTTTGAGCGACCAGTGCGGGTAGTGGATTCTCAGGAGAAGGTGTTACATGGGAAGTCCATTTCATTGGTCCGTATTCTCTGGCAGCATGGGAATGATGAGCACGAGACATGGGAGCATAAGTCATGGGTTGAGCAGGAGTACCCTTTTCTATTCTCTGATCAGGCTTTGAGGTGACTTTCTGAGGGCAGAAAGTTTTCATGGTGGGGAGAATTGTCACACCCGGACTTCACGTATGGTATGATTTTTATTTTTATTTTAGTTTTATATGTTCATTTTCCCTTTTTATATTTATTTAGTTAGAAAGTGCATCGATCCTAACACATGGTGCGCTTCTTGCACTGGTCAGCAAATCTTTGCTTGGCAACGCTCGACATGTGGGCAGGGCACTAGCGAAGCCGCGCAGTCCGCCCGGCGTGCGAGCAGACCTCTTTATTTATACCGTTTAAAGCATGTTTTTATATATTTATTTAAATTTTGTTATTTTATTTTATTTTATCTTGTTTAATTATTTTCTATTCTTCATTTCTTCCCCCATTCATTTTTATTTTAATTTGTTTTATTTTTCTTTCTTTTCTATTCTATTTTATTTTACCTCTCTTTTCTTTTTATTTTATCTTTTTTCTTTTTATTTTACCTGTCTCTCTCTTTTTCCTCTCCCCCTCCTAATACTTACCCTAGCTGCCACCCCCTGTTATTTCTTTTATCTTTTTTTTCTCCTCTTCCTCTCTCCATTCTCTTCCTCCCGGGCACCTCCCCTTCTCCTCCTCTCTTACCCGCTCGGCGTTCCCTATCCCTTCCCCTCATCTCCTTCCCACTAGGCCTCCCCTTCTCCTCTCCCTCCCTCTGTCGTGCCCCACTTCTCCTTCCCTTCCCATCTGCGGCCCCCTCTCCCCTACTGCCTCCCACTCACCCAGGCAGGCCTCCTTCATCCCGCCCCTCATCTCCCCATCGCCCTCCCCCTCTCCCAGCTGGCCACTAGCCCTCCTTCGTCCTTTCGCCGAACTTACCAGCCTGCTCCCCTTTCTCCACCTTTCATTGTCCAACCTCCATCCCAGACTCCTCTGCACCACTCCGCCCTTCCCCTATCCCGGTCAGAACGGACAGCGGCGCCCCTCCTTCCTATCACTGAACAACAGTGCCTCAAACCCCCGCCGCTCACCGGATAGCAGTTCCACAACCCCTTCCACTCACCAGACAGCCACCGTAACACCCTCCACTCGCCGAAAAGCAGCTCTGCAACCCCATCTGCTCGCCGGACAACTGATGCACCACCCCTCAGTTATCATTCCGACAATTTCTATGGTCGGGGGTTTGTTTTTAATTTATTTAATTTTTTTAATTTTTTTAAGTGTTAATTAATTGAGTAAATTTGATTTATTTGTTAATCAGTTTAAGTAATTTATTTTGATTAAGTGTTAATTAATTAAGTTAATTATTATTGAATTTGTTTATTTGTTAATTAATTAATTAATTTTGTTTAGATAATCAAATTATTTAAATGTTTTTTTAATTGTGGATTAATTTATTTAATTATTATTGAACTTGTTTAACAGTTAAAAAGTTATTTAATTGCTGATGTTTATTTTTATGGACCACTGATGTTTCATTGGGTTGTAATTGAGGTTATTTAGTCCACTGTTTTAAGACCTTTTTGATGGATCCGTGTGGTGCGACCATTGCGTTGCTAGATTGTTGCGCTGTATCGTTTTTCTTACTTTGAGGTAGGTGGTTTCGCATGCTTAGGTCATCTAATCAATTAGACTACTAGTTTAATTAAATTGATATGTCTTTTATTTACCTATTGTTGTGATTTTTTGGTTTGGTTAATATGATTTGATGTTTTATTTTTATTAGAAGCATGTTTAGGTTGTCTAGTTTTCACTATATTGTGCCTTTGGTCTTTGGAAAAATGTTTTATTTGAAATTGGATTCATGTTATAGTCCTAGTGTGTGTTCGAGTGATTCTTGGAACTAATGATTGTGTTGTTTTATATTCTTTAAAACTACTAGATCATTTGTTTTCAAATCCCTATTAAATTTTAGTTTGGTTCTTGGAGTTGTGTAGTTCTTTGACTGTATAGTTCTCACACGTTGGGTTTTGGTTTCTGAGGATTTTTTTCATGTGTAATACCTTTAATGGTTGTTTCTTTATTCATTTATATTGAACGTTGAGCACAAAAGGGGAAGCCTAGGTACTAGGTGGGCGGACTAGACTAGCGTGCTAGTGATACGTGAGTGGCTCTGGCCCAGTTTTACTTAGCTAGATTGACACTTACAACACTAACTAAAATTTGGATGATGACTGGAGGCCATTAGGTTATATAGGTGTTTCCTAACTAGTGGCTCGAGCATGGGAACACATGATATGGATTCTTTGGTACACCGAGAAGTGTGGTTCTAGGGCCCCACGCCGCTTTAGTCCCTTTGGGCCTCTCCCACTTTTGTTTCTCCTTTGCGATTATATACTCATCACTGGTTGATTGTGTGATTTTTGTGGTGTAAAATGGTAAGAATGTTTTCATTTTCTTTTAGTAGCAAAAATCACGTTCCATATTTAAATTTTTCTTTCTTTAAAAACTGTTTTCATTATTGTTGTTAGTGAATTTGTTTATTTTCTATAGTTCAAGCCTGAAAATTTTTTGGTCACCTAACCTTTACATGTAGAATCTTTTTTCTGGTGCCAACCTATTGAGCGACTGCTCACACCCTACTTACACCCTTGGGTGTAAGTAGATCTGATTATGTCTGATGTAGGGAATAGAAAAGGTTTTGAGAGTGGTTGTCTGATTTGTTAGCTGCTTCTTCTAACTTTGCATTGGTGGTGAAGGTTGGACGGTGGTATCCCTCCATCAGGTGACTGTTTCTGACTTGGTTTTTGGTCACCCCCTTTTTCTTAGAGTTAGTTGTGGTTGGGTTGTGGTTGTTTTTAAGACTCACTTTTTTTGTTTGAAGACTTGTGGTTGCAATGTTGTTTTTTAGTTCAGTTTACTTGGGGTTATTCCTGGTTGTTTTCACAGGTAAATCGTTCACAAAGTTTCAATTTGACACCCGGGCACTTATGCCAGACCGTGGGGATCAAGAACGCCCATCGGGCCTTGCCGCGGGCCGGGTCGGGCGTCGGTTTGATGGCGACCCGAATTGGTTCGTGATAGATATGTAGGATTGGAATAGTGAATAAAACCCACTTATTAAGTGTCACATTCAACAATTATAGACAAGGGAGTGATCCTTGGCTACTATGTTGGTTTGGGGAGTGAACATGTTTCAATATGATAGTAATGGGAGTGGAACTTCACTACTATGATGGTTTGTTGATTAAAACCCATCCAATAAGATTGAATGGGAAGAGAATTATTGACTTTTAGGGAAAAAAATTCAATGTTTATGTGTATTAAAAAATTCCATGTCTTATTATAATATCATGATCTCATGGATCATGTTTATTGATTCATTTATGAATCATGTCATTTGAAAAGACAACCTTTATTTCATGTCTGATGACTATGATCTATTATATGATGGGTGGGGATTTAAAATTTTATGCTCATGTTCTCATATATATAAACTCATGTTATATTAATAAATTTATTTGAATCTCCCATGTTTTCCCGTAATGAGAATCCATGGTCACCCATTCAAAGCTATACTTTCTATATGTTATGAATAATGGTATTAAGAATTATATGTCAAATAAGGGTTCTTGTTATGATTAACACAAACAGATACTCTTATAAACTAGTTTATGTGTCCATGATTAAAAATAAATTGTACATGTATGAATTTAACATGGAACATTATGATAATAAAAAATATTCATATAATTTAATTTCATATCAATGTATGAAAATAATTGGTCACAATATAAAATATTCAAGATGGAATTTTAATTTTCAAATTACGGAAGGTAAATTATTGTATATAAGGTTTATAAATTGAATTTTGATTCTTGTGACCCTGAATAAAGGAATTTTTTTGGGAACTTAGTCAAATTGGTGATAGAAGGATCAGGTTGAAGATGGTGGTTTCCTATGCTATGTGAGATTCTATTGTGAAAATTTGTTTACCCACCTACAAGTTTGTGGAATGGTATAAGTATCCAACATTATACATGGATTCCACCTAATATTTAGTGGATAAATACCATCTAGAAGGTGGAAATTTATCATTTTCCGCGTAATTTATTTATTGTTAGAATCCACAATCTATCCAATTATTTTCTGTGGATGTTCAATAAGATTAGTCTATTTTCTTCCACTCTTAAATACCATTCAATTGGTCATTCTCTATGAATTTTGTAGTAATTTGTTGTAATCATATCCCTCATATGATCTCCATATGTCACATACTCCCTCAAAACTTTTTCTGAGAATAATGACATAGGATTTCATTCATGAATCAACCAAATCATGGTGGAATAAACCAATTCTCAAGGTTATATTGTTCAACCAAGGGGCATGACATTCTGAGATTATTTATACTCCATTTTTCTTGAATGTGAACTAATTTATGTCACCATTATGTATATTCATAGAATTTTCAATAATTTTAAATTAAATTTTAGATAAATATTTTGTTTTTGTTAGTATTTTACATGAATTTTGGATTAGAAAAATAAATTTGGAGTTATTTTATTTATCTTTTTAGTGTTGTACGAATATGTGGAATGTTTTAAATGAATATGACAAGTTTTAATAAAATTATTAAAATTAATTATATATATAATTATTAAATATCCATAGAATTGTGGTTTGATATAAGTTCTCATGTAGTGAAATGTTCTTGGATTTGAATTTCACGAGCTTCAACAGGGAATAGAAACTACTGAAACATTTTGAAACAAGCGGAATGCATCCAAATAATTTATGTTTCCACACACACACACCCCATACAGTATATGAATTTGAATATATGCATCATAGATTTTTTTCACAACACCATAGGGTGATCGAACATGGCGTTATGAGATATTTTAAAGTAGGTGAATCACTTTCGGAAGTGATAAATAAATAAATTTCAAATTTAGATGTTGAAACATTACCTATGTTCTAATGGATCCCTGTAATCCTATTACATACTTAGGATCAAATCGATTTAGGATATAATTTACCCAGATTCTGTAGTAGTACTTTAGCACTATATATATGCAGGGACTATATTAAGTACATTAAAGGGTTACTTTATGAACATTAATATTCAACCTGGTAGATATTTTGGGCTACATGGCCATCAAGACATCTTAGGGAAGTGATGTATTCATGGAGTGAAGTTGTTGGTGAATTCATGATGTAATAGGGTCCTTCAGTCCATCCAATTGTGGGAATACATGCTACAAATATATAATGTAATAATATGGGTGGATTCTATGGTTATCCATTTGGGGGGCTATGACTAACCTTTTTTTCTACATCTATTCAGTTTATGTGTATTTGAATGCAATTATACACCCATGAATGTAATATAATAAAATTTTATTTAAATTAAATGAAATCACTATGGATTTATTTTATAAGTTATAGATATACATGGTGGGCCAATAGAAACTAGATGGTTTCCTCAAACGCAGATGTAAGAGGGATTAAATTATTCAATTATGTTTTCCTATGATATTTAGACCCATTTAGAGTTATGGATTGTGTCGATATAATCTACTAGATATTGAGTAGGATGTAGTGGCCACCACACTATAGCAGTGTGGCAGGAAATTTAAAGGATAATACATGTATGCCACATGGGGACACTTGAGATGTTATTTGACTAGTTATACTGAACATATATAGATTATAATTTTGGTGGGTGAGTGGACCGACCTCATGATACATTAAAAGCTAATATGGGTTATGATTTATATTTTTTTTGATTTCTTATATCAGGACCCACATGTAGTCGGTGATGTCATTATACTATAATGATGATGTCATGGGATGCCACGTCCGTAGATATTTGGGTTTAAATGCGAGTCCATGGATTATATAGTAACCCAAACATTTCATATAAACTTATGACATCTTCTTAGATGAATATTAAATACATAACATTAGTATCCTTTCAAGAATTATATATATTAACCATATTTGTAAAAATAGATACATAAAAACTATTTTCAAATCTGTTAAAAATCGTCTCCCATTATGTTTTTCATTAATAGAACCCTTATTAGGGAGATCAAAATTAAATATATTATTCAGAACATATGGATATGTAGTATATTCAACTGTGAGATCATATAATAATTAATGATACAAATTGGAGATAATAATGATCACTTAAACACAACATGATTATAAGGTTTCGATAACATGAGCCTAAAATTTAAAAAATAAACCCAATATATAAAAGATCATAAAATTGAGTAATTTCATTAATCCTTGACATGCAAATCTTATGAATCATAATTTAGTCAAAGTACATGATCATTTAGGGAATAACAATAGAATAATACATAATTCTATGGAATCCAAATAAGAAAAGTGTATCATTTTCTTTGTTACGTATCACTTCAATGTATATGGATGTTGGGTTCATTCCATGCTATATCATATCATTAATTAATTTTTACACACATTACTATAATAGTTGGTAGATTCCATTATAGATCTTTGTTCAGTACCCTTTCCATTTAATAATTTCAAATGGAATATAATTCTTCAAATAATGAATTAGAGGGTTGTATAATTCATGTTATACATATTACATAATTGAATTCATTATATATATATATTCCACACTATTAAAAAAAATTATCATTTGATAACTCATGGAAAATAAACATGTTTCATAAAAATATCCTAATAATAATCAGAACACATAAAAATAATAAGTAATAATTATTGTTTTGTCAAATCCCTAGTAAAACATATAAAAAATCAATGTATGTTATCAAAAATCAAAATTTCATTAATATTTTACATGATATATATAATTTTTTGGATAATATCATTTTATTATAGAAATCAATTATTTAAATTATAAATTTTTGAAAACATTAAAGGAATAACATTACACTGAAATAAATATGGGAAGTAATTTTTTGAATTTTAAATGAATTGATAAGTGATGATCTTGGGACATTATGTCAAACTTTTTTATTCTAAAATAATGATCCAAATTAAATTTAAAGAAATTATAAAAAATCCCCTCATTGAGAAAAATTAATAGAAGTATTTTTTATGTGTTTTTCTAAAAATTCAAAAATTAGTAAAAATGATATTTTAAATTCATAAAATAATACTAATAACCTTGATGAAAACATTTTATTGAAAACATGAATATGAAAGGAAATTGGTTTGATTGAATAGACAAATATAGTTAGTTTAGATAATTTTTTCCTTCATATCTACTGAATATTTTATGAGATTAAAATTAATATAAAAAATTATTATAATGAAAATATAGAGGATATTATAATTCATGTGATTATTAAGTTTTATATCTAAATATATCATCATTGGAAATGTATATATAAACAATCATGATAAACAGTGAGAATCTAACAAAATACATTAACATAAGTTTGGATTGAATTGAAATCATTGTAACCATAGGTATAATAAGTTTAAATTATTTATAAATCTAATAATTAACCATTTACATACGTTTAATACCATATAAATTCCACTAAAAAAATTTCAATACCAATTTATTAAAAAGTCTTTATTAACATTTTTCTTTCTGAGTTATAAATGTTTCATTTTTCAAGGGATTTTTTGTTCGGCTGCTAAGGTCATTTTACATTGGTAATGATTGAATCATCTCTATAATTTTTAAAATGATATAAAAATAATATATATTTATTATATATACATTATTTGAAATCCATAATATTTAGATATATAAAAATTTGTCACACCATTCATGGAGACCATAGGTTGAACGTACACATGAAATTTACTTTCAATTTTTTACAGTTAGAATAAAAGAAAGGTAAATAATTTTTAACCTTCATAGAAGAATTATTATATCATATATATCATATATATATATATATATAATTATTACCAACTCTAAAATGTTTAAATTAAGAAAGAATCACATCGTTTCATAGAGGCGGTAGTATGCACATATGTGTGAGTGGCATTTCCATTTTACAAAAAAAATTAATAAGATATAAGATATAATATTAGACTTGTAGAATTATAATTATTTTATAATTAATTTAAATATCTTTTAAAACCCTCATAAATAAAATTCATGAATCATGGTGATGGAAAAAAAATTGGATTGCTAAGTAGAGGCGTTAGTCAACACGTATGAACAAACAATAGGTTAAATACAAATTTTATGAAATAGATGATTTTTATTTTTGGGTATATAATAATGGTAAAATTTATGTATATTTATGATATAGAATATATTATTTTATTAAATATAAAAAAAAATTAGAGGAGGTAGAAAAATAAATAAATAGAAAGCCTTTGGGTAAGATGATTTCATATTCTTTGATATAAATACTGTAAATCCATTCTTAAGGACACTTGGAATTTTATTATAAAATAAATATAATATATAAATTATGGATATAAAATTTTATATATTAATTGGGTAGATTTTTGTTTAAATATATGTCTCAATGGGGGATAAAGTTGAGAAAGGATGAGTTTCCTTAAGTTGGGGAGAGGACACAAATTGGAGATTTAAAAGATTAATATATAATAAAATATCTCAGGTGGAAAATGATTCACAAGATGAAAAACTAATCAATGATGAGAAAATATTACGTTAAGTAACTACCACTCAGTAGGATACAAAAATGTTTAATTATCTTATAAAAACTTACCTTTTAGTTTAACCATTTGTAAACCCATTTCAATATCAACCACTTTAATGAATTTTTATTATTTTTCATATTCACTATGATCAAAAACGTTATTGAACATATTAAATAATATTGTTTTTTATAATTCCAAAAATTTAATACATTTTATCAAAATTATTTATCATTTTGGAAAATTATAAAATTAAAATAAAAATATCAAAACACATTGAAAATGGTTTTCAAATGAAAATTTTTTCTTATGTTCAAAATTTTTTATATTAATATTTAATATAAATTTTTTCTAATTAAGATAAATTAGTTTACTATTAATAAAATTATAGTAATGGTTATTTTTAAATAAATTTAGACCAAAATTTTATTATATATATATATTTATTTATTTATTTTAATTATTGATGATATTTTAAATAAAATTTTGTATTGTGAACTCTTAAAAAGTTAATCCATTTCATAAAGTTCTCAAAATGTGACATTAATAATTTTTTTAAATTAAAATTTGATCAATGAAGATTATTATAATTTTATTAAATTATCTATATGTTGAATTAATATAATTGTATTATTTATTAACAAAATGAGATAAAAATAAATTTTGAGGTAAAATGTATTTTTGAATAATATGATGACTAGTAAAAATCATGTACTTATTTATAAATATAGTTGGTTTATCTAAAACCATTATATATAATTTAAAAAATTTGCCTATTCGTATTCAACTCGATTATTTATTATCATGGTTATAATTGAATGTAATATATTGGTTGATTTAAGGTTGAGGTATTGTGTATCAAATCGTATCAAAGAAATAAAATTTAATTGAAATTTAAAAAAATATCATAAAATATTGAAGGTTTTGTAAATATATACCCTCTAATATGAATTTTACCATTGAAATTCAATCACAGTTATAAAAAATATAATTACTATATTTCCTCACATCCTTCTATTATAATGTAGTTTTATTGTTTTTCGGATTCCTCGAGAGAACATTAAATTTTTGTGTAGTTTTATTTTGTGAAACTAATCCAAATTATACAATATTAATGTAGAACTTTAATATTATGAATGATCATTATCTAGTGGTCATAATTCGTATTTCATTACATATAATGCATCAGGAATTTGGTTCATTTAAAAATATGCATAGCACACATCAATAAATTATGAGTAGATCAGTGGATCCACCAAGAGACAAGTTACTATAACAACTCAATAAAGAATCCCAAAGGTAAAAATATTACTGGGGATTATCAACCTACATTTTTTGAATCTCATATCCATCTCCACTGATAAATTCATAAGAATAGCTTTTTCTCCATTTTCTATTTTCTGATTTCAATGATTATTGTTGGCATAAAGTTTATATCCACACTAAGCTTTCATGATGTGATACTAATTGGATCATAATTTCCCTTCCATTTTCTAACAAAGATCATTTTTCTATTGCATACATTTTCCATCTTCATGACCTTATATTTGTGATATACATTTATTTCTGTAGATGACTTCATAAGAAGGAATCTGGATTCTATATTGGGAGTTTTTGTTTTATAAGAACTCATCTAAATTATGTTGTCGATCCCCATAACCATTAAAATCCATTAAACCTTACTTCTATAAATCCAATATTTTTTTAGGGTTCTCTAAAAAAAAATTCCTATGGATTGAATGTAGTATTTAAATATATATGTGAATATAAATCTTTTTGAACACTTCAATAAAATAATGAGTTAAACCTCACATCCAAATTTGATAAAATAGATTATGGAACTCCGTGAAACCTGAAAACTGCATAAATATATATTCTTGTAATACCAATGTGGGAAAAATTATCACAAATTTCAATGAAGTGTATTTCCATTATAAGGATATTAGCTATAAAAAAAATATTGTTATGGATTATATAAATTATGGGGAGTCTAATGAAAAAAATACATCGTGATGTTTTTTTGATTCCTTTATTGAATGGGAAAATATTATGTCACCCAATTAAACATTTTCTATACAGCCTCAATATTCTTATATATAAATCAGTAGGATATTTTCTCTGAAATATAACTTTTTATCCTTTCTAATCAAAATTTTTTACTTTATATATCTTTAAATATTCATAGATCTAGTATAAATAATGAATATTTATGTATGTGATTTATATAATAACCACTTTTTTGTATTTATGGGACACATACAGGATTCCTATACCTATTTATTTCATAACAATCAAGGTATAACTCGTGAATATTTATGAAAATATATCATAACTAAAATTTCACATTTTATCAAAATTTAATCTTCATAAGGAAAGCTAGATCACCGACCATTTAAGGAATTCTGGATTTCTCCCAATACATCATTACTTCTAAATCCATCTTGTAAAAATGAAGAATTATGTGATGTTTTCATCATCATTAGATATATTTAAGAATTATCCTTTCTGATGAGAGAATCAAATACACTGATCTCTTTAGAGTGGTGGTATTTTTTTGATAAGTCATAATCTTTGATCATATCCTATAATATTCTATATGAATACTAATTAAATATTTATTGAATATATAATTTTATCTTTTATGATTGTTATATATATCAAAATGATCCCTGTAAAGATAAATCATGCATATATTTCATAATGAAATTACATTAGTGACCTATAAATCATGAGTTTGATAATTTCTATCATGGTCTGTCAATTATTATGAGTCGTAAAATATCAAAACGTTATTATGAATTTGGAAACATTAATGTCACATCTTTCATACATATCTAAAAATGTTGTACAATTCTTCTTTAAAGGGATGTGTGAGAACTAAATCATTGATTAAACCACTCTTCACATTCATAAATATTCCTCAATTTCATCATTACTAATGATAATAGATCTCTTTTAAGTTAACAAGTTCTGTTTATTAGATATATGAGATAATGTTTACACAATGTGTTAATAATATCAATCCAAATCATGAAAAATATAGATCTCTCTCATAGATTTTGGGTAGGGCCAACATTTTAAAACTATAAAACTATAATAGGTTCTTTAGGTATACACATTATTGATATTATAAAAGTCAAAATTAACCTTTCTGTCATAAATAATAATATTATGTACATTTTTTATTCATTTGTTCCTTTCATTTGGTCATAACCACAATACTCATGTGATACTTATAATCTTCATTTATATAAAAGTATATATGAATTTAAACTTTAATTAAAAATGAAATACGATCAAGGGAATATATAATGATAATATTCATTAAATCTATAATGATAGAATAATCAGTTGTTGGAATAATTGGAAATATTAAAAATTAAAAGTGTCGATTTCATTTTTAGAAGGATTTCTCATGTATACCCTTTTTTAACTTAATTTATGATACCACGAATGGAATAAAAATTTGTAAAATAATTGTGCTCCAAAAATTTTATCAATTTAGTAATCATTTTAGGGTAGATGAAACTTTTTCATGATAGTGATCATTTTATGATCCTAATAAGCAACATAGGGTTATAGTGATACATCATTATTCATAACAAAATAACATTTGAACCCCATAGTGATACACCTAAAATAATGGATCCATTTTTAGTAATCATGAGGATTTTCATATTCAATTACAATAACTCAATCAGGGCTGTTAGTTCTGGATCCTTTGAAATTGGTGATTCACTGTGTATAATTTCTATTGAATAATCTAATTAAAAATATTTGTTGAAAATGGATGGAACACTTCTATATAAAAATCAGAAAATCACATAGAATAATCATATCATCGATGTTTATTTTCTCTATATCTATCTAAGATAAACACCACTTCTAAATTGGAATCATTTCCAATATAATGGATTTTATTTATTGTAGAATTTCATATTTTTCAGCATAATGATAAATAAACATAAGTTCGTTTTGAAAAAAAACAATACATAATTTCCTTGTATATTCATGTCACGACCCGACCCTACTCGGGCTCGAGCCGCAACTACCCCAAGCCCGCCTCCATAGGCCAGGGGCTGGCAACCAGCGCTGAAGGCACAATAACTCAGGGAGGCCTTTGCCTAAGCACCTGTACACACACGCGCGCAGCAAACTCAATGCAACAGTGCAGAGTAAAAGTAAAGACAAGCAATGAAAGGGAAAGGGAAACTGCTATATATATACCACAAAGTGCATCGACCTCTACAAGTACAAAGAAAGATGAAGGAACACTAAAAAGAAAAGGGCAAAACACGCGCCCAACCAAAAAGTGCCACAACCCGGCAACAGGTAAACAAAACAAACAGCTGACGGGTCTCCCACCTGGAACCCGGATGCGACCACCGCACGCGGTCCAAGCTCCCGAACTCCTATGCTCCACCGAAGTCACGCTCCACCTGTCCGTCGTCTGCAAGGGCACACCAAGTATGGGAAAAGACCAAGCAGGGGTGAGTATAAAAATACTCAGTAGGATACCCCGAAGGCTCGAGGGAGCAACAAAGGAGGTACCGAAGGGTGAGCAGTAGAGCGAACAGGGAGTAGAACATAAGTACAGAAAAGTGCAGTAAAGAGTCCAGCTCAACCCAACAAGAGAAAGAAAGTAGACTCATCTAGGCACAAGGAGCTGGAAACGGTGAGAAGATGAACTTCCCGTCGAGTCTTCGCTACCTATAGCAGGAGAGTAGACTCGTCCAACCACGAGAAGCTAGACACGGAAAGCACGTGGCATACCCCGCACGTCTTCGCCCCTCCTGGAAGGAGAGTAACCAAACCCAAGAAGTGGGTACCAGAAACAAGGTATATACATATCCTTATGCTCAGAAAGAAGCCCGAACAAACTCGTAAGGGGATATCCACCCCGTAGCTCATCCCAAGGAAACAAGTAGCCAATAGTCCCAGAAGTAAACTCCATCGATACCCAGCATCCCGCACGTCTGCCCTGAACTACAAGTCAAGAGGCTCAATCACCACACCTCGACACTATCCGCTTTGGGCGGCACTGACTCGCCCGCACGGTTTTAGATCACGTCACAAGAACACGTCTTGGTGGGGAAATCTCCCCTTGAACATGAGAGTTCTAGGTAAAGTCAAACCACACCTCATCACTGCCCTGCAGTCGAGAGGTCTCCTCAAAGTCAAGTTGTTCCATCATCGAACCGTACAACCAAGGGTCCTGCTCCGGTAATCATGGAGGAAAGCCACTGGCTAGCCTA
The DNA here is from genome assembly GCA_963277665.1 of Viscum album. NCBI lineage: Eukaryota > Viridiplantae > Streptophyta > Magnoliopsida > Santalales > Viscaceae > Viscum > Viscum album. The sequence continues at coordinate 1,188,528,308 of OY728158.1, read as the reverse complement.
GTAGAAGGACTGAGCCTGCAATGCCGACAGGTGTCCCATTGCCCAGCCCCGCTGGAGGGTAATTCATAACCAAATATCAGGTGACCCACTACCCAGCCCTGCTGGAGGGTAATTCATAACCAAATATCAGGTGACCCACTGCCCAGCCCTACTAGAGGGTAATTCATAACCAAATATCAGGTGACCCACTGCACAGCCCTGCTGGAGGGTAAACCCTAATACATCAACCAGTGACCCACTGCCCAGCCCCTCTAGAGGGTAGACCATAAGACGTCATCAGGAGACCCACTGCCTAGCCCCGCTGGAGGGTAGACCATAACACATCATCAGGCGACCCACTGCCCAACCCTGTTGGAGGGTAGACCTGGAATAAGTCGACAGGTGACCCACTGCCCAGCCTTGCTGGAGGGTAGACCTGGAACTAGACGAAAGGCGACCCACTGCCCTGCCCTACCGGAGGGTAGACCCTAAGAGGTCGCCGGGTGACCCACTGCCCAGTCTCTGCTGGAGGGTAGACCCTAAGAGTGTCGGGTGACCCACTACCCAGCCCCGTTGGAGGGTAGACCCTAGAAGCCGATGAGTAACCCACTGCCCAGCCCCGCTGGAGGGTAAAACTCAGAACTGCTCTTACCATATCCACTGGAGGGTACAACACTGGCCAACCAAACACGGAGTGGGTATCGCACAACCACCCAACTCCAGTAAAACTCACCTCGAGGGGTTCAGCGACTGTTCCATCACGGGGTGCCACTAGCACCGCTACTGGCTGATCCATCGAGAACGAAACTAGGGGGAGACCACTCAACCCTGCTGGTCAAACAAACGAGCACAAAGTCAGGGGAAATACAGTCCACCCTGCTAACCAAAAAACGAGCAAAAAGGGACCCTCTACGCCGCGAGAGGTCCACGTATGCAAAGCAGATCATGGAACGCATGTGGGGCCCACACGATGTGTGGCCCCAAGTCAACCCCAACTGAGCGCACAAACATTCTTAGGTACAAACAACCACACGTACCTCCAAGTGCTCCCGTATACTCCCAGAGTATACCTCTTCCCAGCCCAAAGGCTATCATGCACATGGCACCCAGTGTCAACGCGAAGGCGTGACGTAACATCTCCAACTCAAAGGCCCAGGCACGGCCAACCACATCTTGTAAACCACTTACATCACTCTCCCAAGAGTGCGCGATCACACGCCAAGGGCCCGCTAAAAACAAGGTAGGGCGAACCATCACCGGAGCACCTTTCATGCATCCACATTTAATAAGATCATGTATAAGGCTCCGCACAACCAAATGGATCACACCGTGGTAATCTTCATGGAAAAACACGTGAGATAGACTACATACTCGCCTCAAACGGATATCCGACGAAAAAGTCACCAACACTGCCTCACGCCCGAACGGCGTCTCGTGATCCTGAGCCTCGGCCCTGAAAACAGTCGGGCGCATCGCACCATTGCAATCCCCTCGGGAAAACACGTCAAAATCACTACTCACTTGAGTGCAACGGATATCCGGAGAAAAAGATGCATCCCGGCGCACCACACACGAGCGGTGCCACATGGGACCCACAACCCGGTCCCGAAACTCGATGAACGGATCGCACTGTTTCGATCCTCTCGAAAAAGCACACAAGATGGACTACTCACTTGTCCAAAACGGTCGCCCGGTGATAAAGATGGAAAATCACCGTCGACGCCCAAATAGCCCTCGTGGGCCCCGCACCATCGTGCCGAATTTGAGCGGTCGGATTGCACCAACGCGCTGCCCTCTGAAAAATACCCAACATCGACTACTAGCACGCCACGAATGACGTCTGAGGAAAAAGCCGCTAAAAGCTGAACGTAGCTCAAAAGACGGGTCGTGGGGCCCAAGCCTCAACTTCGGCCTCAACGCCTGGAACTGCCCTGGAAAGCTCTTCCTCGGTACCAGGGTCCCAACGCCACTGACGGCATTTAAATTGGACGTCGGACGCGTCCGCGCCGTCCAAAACAAGAATCTCGGGAAAAACACTCGTCCACTTAAAGACATGTCGCGCCTCCGCGGCCCCTCGTTTCGGGAATTAAAAATTCCCGAAACAATCTCAAAAATACCGTCTCTTCAATACGGTTCCACCGCCGCATATAGTGCGTCAATCGGACGCGCCGTTTAAGAGTTACGGCCCCTCGAGTGCAAGGAGGCCTACCCGGGCCGGTCCACCCCGGCCGGCCCGGTCCGAGTCGCCGGCCCGCTGGCCGCGGCCCGCCTCAAACCGCCAGACCCGAGCGGGCCCGGCCCTCCTCATCCGACCGTCCAAAAGGCCGGTTTCCTGTTGCAGCGCAAGACCCGCATGAGGTGGTTCCTTGCCACCTTTGAAACAGACCGGCCGAAGCCGGTCCTCGCTGACCCCGGGAAGACCGCGCACGGTCTTCCCTCCTCTGCCGGACGAGACCGGCGCGCCGGCCTCCTCCGCGGCCGCTCCGCCTGACGCCGTTGCTGACGCCCCAGCCACCGCCACGCCGATCCATGCCACCGCCGCCCCGGCATGTGCCACCTGCCGAGGAGAATCTTCCGCCGCCGCCTCCTTGGACCGAAGCCGCGCCACCACGGGAGCTCACCGGACCGCCGGAAATCGCCGGGACAACCCAGAATTCCCGCAACCTTCGACGATCAACCCTGAACTCCTCCGTGCTCAAATTTTGATTCCGAAAAATGCGTTGGAGAGATAAAAATTTATACTACACATTTATGGGCTTTGAACGATGTTTTGACAAGGAATCGACAGTGAAAAATGAGCTCAAAGTAGGTACAGGAAAAGAAAATGTAAACGCAACATTCTACCTCGTGGGGCTTCGCCCAAAGCTTCGCAACGATCCGCCGGCACCACTGCACCTCGCCGGAGTCGCCTCGCCGGACTGTCTTTCTGGAGATGGAGGAGGAGAGGGAGAGGAGGGTTTCCAGGGGGAAGGGGTAGGAGAAGAGGGAGGGGGTGTTAAGCGTTTAAATAGAAAACGCTTAACAACCCGCCGTCAGCCCGAACCCAAACTCCGGACGGGGTCGCGGTTAAGCCTCCCATAGGTTAAACACCACCTCCCGATCACAACGGCGGTCTCGAAATTTTAATCCGAGACCCCATTCAAAAGATATAAAATTTAACGTTCGAAGCCGCTAAATTACGAAAACGCCCCTGGAGCCATTTTCCACAAACGGCCCGCGCCCATGAAACTTATACCTCTTCTAGGGTAAACAGCACGCTCTGAACTCAACTGTGCCCTCGGTTTCCCAATCTGAGCCACTGTTTAAGAGATACCATAGTTTCACCATTAAACGAATAAATTAATTAATTAATTTATCCGTTTAACGTTCCGAGAGCGGGCGAGGGGTCCAAACATCCCGCGCCGACAAGTTTTATGTTGTTCCTAGGGTAAACACCCCATTCTGGACCCATCCGTACACTCGGATCTCTGATTCGGATCACCGTTTAGGGTCATTGTGTTCCATCAGTGTGGAAGGGTAGGGTACATCTGATCTATAGGTCCCACCACTCCCAGGCCTTGCTACCGGTGTGGGATCATGGGGAATGTACAACGCTTTTGCAGAGTGATTCACCCTCACCAGAGTGGGACTGAATATTTGGCTTCCAGAGGAGTATCAGTGTAGTCAGAGCCGACCAGGACGCCGGGATCTTGATTCGGTGGTCGTGGTGGTAGCACCGGATCATCTTCAGGGTCGATCCAGATTAGGGCAGAGCCATAGGCGAGCGTTCGTTCTCAGGAAGGGACCATACATTTGCATGCTATGGATCAGGCCCCAGGGGGATCTGATGCAGGACCTTCGACTGTTCAAGGTACCATTCTGATTGCATCTTCTATAGCTACAGTTTTATTTGATACTGGTGCTTCAATTTCGTTTATATCTGCCCGTCTTGTGAACTTATTATGCCTCCCAACCGAGATTTTATCTGTTGCAATGGAGTTAGTGACACTGATGGGTATGAAAAAGGAGCAGGGTCTTAGGTTCCCGTCGTGCGCACTCTCTATGTCAGGAGTCGAGGTGGAGTGGGAACTCTTGGTCCTTGATATGGACCTGTTTGATGCGATCCTCGGCATAGACTGGCTAGAGCGCTTTCAAGTGCATATTGACTGCTATCAGCGCCGTGTCATCTTGATGGCACCATATGGGATTCCTTAGATATTTCATGGAGAATGGGACCCTCGGTCGGGCCGCGCGGGACCTCCACTCCCTGAGTTGGGAAACCTTGCTTATCATTTGTCATCACTCGCACTGGCTTATGATGGTGGTGTTTCTCAGGGCGGTTTACCTCATGTAGTGGATTAGTTCCCAGAGGTCTTCCCCAGAGGATTTTTCAATATTTCCACTATAGTGGGATGTGGAGTTCTTGATTGAGTTAGCGCCAGGAACACAACCTATATATCTTCCCTCATATCGCATGGCCCCCACTGAATTGAGGGAATTAAATATAAAACTGGACAATTTGGAATCCAAAGGATTCATTCGCCTGATCATCTCATCTTGGGTCGCCACTGTTCTATTCACGAAGAAGGCCGATGGAACCCTAAGGTTGTGCATCAATTACCAAAAATTGAATAAGGTGACCATCAAGAATAAATACCCTTTTCCCCATATTTATGATTTGTTCGACCATTTAAAGGGGGAAGAGTTATTCTCCAAGATCGATTTGCGTTCGAGATACCACCAGCTCAGGGTGAGAGAATGCGATATTCCAGAGACGGCTTTCCGAAGCAGGTATGGTCACTTTGAGTATCTAGTCATTCCTTTTGGATTCATGAATTCTCCTGCAGTTTTTATGGTACTCATGATTAGGGTGTTCCACCAATATCTCGACTCATTTTTCATGGTATTTTTTGTTGACATCCTAGTTTATTCGGGATCTGATGAGGAGCAAGAGCATCACTTGCGCAATGTTTTGGGCACATTGCAAGATCACCGCATTTATGCCAAAGTCTCGAAGTGCACATTCTGGATCAGGGAAGTGAGGTTTCTGGGGCATGTCGTCTCCGAACAAGGGGTTTCAGTGGATCCTGAGAAGATCAGGGCAGCTATGTCATGGGAGTAGCCGAGGAATGTGTTTGAGATCATAAGTTTTCTGGGCCTGGTAGGCTATTACAGGCGTTTTGTATGAGACTTCTCACAGCTCACCTCCCCCATGACTATACTCACACCGAAAGGGGTGAAGTTTGAGTGGATCCCACAGTGTCAGGAATCCTTTGAGGAGTTGAAGCAGTGGTTGAAAACCGCACATATGTTGACCTTATTATAATCTGGAAAGGGTTATGTGGTTTATTATGATGCATTAGGTATAGTCCTTGGATGTGTGCTCATGCAGGATGACCATGTGGTGGATTATGGTTCTCGCCATCTTTGTCTGCATGAGAAGAATTAGCTGACACATGACTTAGAGTTGGCAGCAGTGATGCACACCCTGAAGATTTGGATTCACTATATATTTGGGGAGAAACTTGTGGTCCATTCTGACCACAAGATCCAACCTTACATTTTCCCTCAGAAGGATCTCAATTTGAGGCAGCGCCACTGGATCGAGTACCTGTAGGGTTTCAAAATTGACATTTTCTATACTCCGGGTAAGGGTAATATGGTGGCTGAAACTTTGAATAGAAAATTACCAGTGTAGCCATTGAAGTAGTCCAGTGATGAGTGGACTTTGATGGGGTTCTTCGCCCAGATGCACTTGGAGAGCAGGGAAAACAGCGGAGGTACTTTCCTGGCTAGCGTTCTGTTGACTCCCGCTCTTCTAAAGTTGATCCGGCGGGAGCAGCCTGGTGATTATCTTTGTTAGCGATAAATGCAGCTTATTTGTGGTGGGTAGACTCCTTCTGATTGGTCTTTGTCTCTCTAGGGGATATTATTCTTCAAGGGATGTGTTTTGGTTCTGTTTTCTCTACGGAAGGTGGTGATGCAGGATAGCCATCAGTCTCAGTGGGCTGTCCATCCTGGTACCACCACGATGTATTACGATGTTCGCGGTTTGTTCTGGTGGCCAGGTATGAGGTGGGACATAGACGATTATGTGTCAAGATGCTACACTTTCCAGCAGGTGAAAGCAGAGCATCAGAGACCATCTGGCCTACTCCATCCATTACCCATTCCTTCCTGGAAGTGGGACGAGGTCGCCATGGACTTCATTATTGGATTTCCTCGCACACCTCGAGGGAGGAATGATATCTGGGTATTGATTGACCGGTTGACCAATTCATCTCACTTTATCCCCAATAGAGATACATCGAAGGTGGAGGAGCTGGGTCGTTTGTATGTTCAGGAGGTGGTCAGACTTCATGGTGTGCCATCAGTAGTTGTTTCTAATAGGGACCCCCGCTTTAAATCTCGGTTTTTTGGAGGCCTCCAGAAGGCTTTGGGGTTGAATATTAAGATGAGTACGTCATAACACCCTTAGACTGATGGACAGACAGAGAGGGTGAATTATATTTTGGAAGACATGCTCCGAGCCTGTGTGTTAGATTTTGGAGGCTCATGGGATAGCCATTGGGGATTGGTCGAGTTTTCTTATAATAACAGTTATCAGTCTTCTATAAGAATGTCATCCTTTGATGTTCTCTATGGCCAGCCTTGTCGGTCTCCTTTATGTTGGGATGAGGTAGGTGAGACCTCGCTCTTGGGACCGAGCCTTGTTCAGGAGGCATTTGAGAAGGTCAAGCTGATTAGTTAGCAGTTGTTGATAGCGCAGAGTCACCACAAATCTTAGGAAGACCAGAGGTGTTGGGGTCTTGATTTTTAGGTTTGGGACAGAGTTTTCTTAATGGGGGCCCCTCGCTTGGGTCACCGCCATTTGGGGAAGCAGGGAAAGCTAACACCAAGGTATGATGGGCCATTCGAGATTACTAAGCGGATTGGAAAAGTGGAATACATGTTATATTTTCCTTCACAGTTGACGTCGATCCATGATGTATTTCATGTCTCCCAACTAAAAAAGTATAATCCTGATCCGTCACATGTGTTGAATTGGAAGGAGTGGGGGATTGAACCAGACTTATTAGTGTTTGAGCGACCAGTGCGGGTAGTGGATTCTCAGGAGAAGGTGTTACATGGGAAGTCCATTTCATTGGTCCGTATTCTCTGGCAGCATGGGAATGATGAGCACGAGACATGGGAGCATAAGTCATGGGTTGAGCAGGAGTACCCTTTTCTATTCTCTGATCAGGCTTTGAGGTGACTTTCTGAGGGCAGAAAGTTTTCATGGTGGGGAGAATTGTCACACCCGGACTTCACGTATGGTATGATTTTTATTTTTATTTTAGTTTTATATGTTCATTTTCCCTTTTTATATTTATTTAGTTAGAAAGTGCATCGATCCTAACACATGGTGCGCTTCTCGCACTGGTCAGCAAATCTTTGCTTGGCAACGCTCGACATGTGGGCAGGGCACTAGCGAAGCCGCGCAGTCCGCCCGGCGTGCGAGCAGACCTCTTTATTTATACCGTTTAAAGCATGTTTTTATATATTTATTTAAATTTTGTTATTTTATTTTATTTTATCTTGTTTAATTATTTTCTATTCTTCATTTCTTCCCCCATTCATTTTTATTTTAATTTGTTTTATTTTTCTTTCTTTTCTATTCTATTTTATTTTACCTCTCTTTTCTTTTTATTTTATCTTTTTTCTTTTTATTTTACCTCTCTCTATTTTTTTCCTCTCCCCCTCCTAATACTTACCCTAGCTGCCACCCCCTGTTATTTCTTTTATCTTTTTGTTCTCCTCTTCCTCTCTCCATTCTCTTCCTCCCGGGCACCTCCCCTTCTCCTCCTCTCTTACCCGCTCGGCGTTCCCTATCCCTTCCCCTCATCTCCTTCCCACTAGGCCTCCCCTTCTCCTCTCCCTCCCTCTGTCGTGCCCCACTTCTCCTTCCCTTCCCATCTGCGGCCCCCTCTCCCCTACTGCCTCCCACTCACCCAGGCAGGCCTCCTTCATCCCGCCCCTCATCTCCCCATCGCCCTCCCCCTCTCCCAGCTGGCCACTAGCCCTCCTTCGTCCTTTCGCCGAACTTACCAGCCTGCTCCCCTTTCTCCACCTTTCATTGTCCAACCTCCATCCCAGACTCCTCTGCACCACTCCGCCCTTCCCCTATCCCGGTCAGACCGGACAGCGGCGCCCCTCCTTCCTATCACTGAACAACAGTGCCTCAAACCCCCGCCGCTCACCGGATAGCAGTTCCACAACCCCTTCCACTCACCAGACAGCCACCGTAACACCCTCCACTCGCCGAAAAGCAGCTCTGCAACCCCATCTGCTCGCCGGACAACTGATGCACCACCCCTCAGTTGTCATTCCGACAATTTCTATGGTCGGGGGTTTGTTTTTAATTTATTTAATTTTTTTAATTTTTTTAAGTGTTAATTAATTGAGTAAATTTGATTTATTTGTTAATCAGTTTAAGTAATTTATTTTGATTAAGTGTTAATTAATTAAGTTAATTATTATTGAATTTGTTTATTTGTTAATTAATTAATTAATTTTGTTTAGATAATCAAATTATTTAAATGTTTTTTTAATTGTGGATTAATTTATTTAATTATTATTGAACTTGTTTAACAGTTAAAAAGTTATTTAATTACTGATGTTTATTTTTATGGACCACTGATGTTTCATTGGGTTGTAATTGAGGTTATTTAGTCCACTGTTTTAAGACCTTTTTGATGGATCCGTGTGGTGCGACCATTGCGTTGCTAGATTGTTGCGCTGTATCGTTTTTCTTACTTTGAGGTAGGTGGTTTCGCATGCTTAGGTCATCTAATCAATTAGACTACTAGTTTAATTAAATTGATATGTCTTTTATTTACCTGTTGTTGTGATTTTTTGGTTTGGTTAATATGATTTGATGTTTTATTTTTATTAGAAGCATGTTTAGGTTGTCTAGTTTTCACTATATTGTGCCTTTGGTCTTTGGAAAAATGTTTTATTTGAAATTGGATTCATGTTATAGTCCTAGTGTGTGTTCGAGTGATTCTTGGAACTAATGATTGTGTTGTTTTATATTCTTTAAAACTACTAGATCATTTGTTTTCAAATCCCTATTAAATTTTAGTTTGGTTCTTGGAGTTGTGTAGTTATTTGACTGTATAGTTCTCACACGTTGGGTTTTGGTTTCTGAGGATTTTTGTCATGTGTAATACCTTTAATGGTTGTTTCTTTATTCATTTATATTGAACGTTGAGCACAAAAGGGGAAGCCTAGGTACTAGGTGGGCGGACTAGACTAGCGTGCTAGTGATACGTGAGTGGCTCTGGCCCAGTTTTACTTAGCTAGATTGACACTTACAACACTAACTAAAATTTGGATGATGACTGGAGGCCATTAGGTTATATAGGTGTTTCCTAACTAGTGGCTCGAGCATGGGAACACATGATATGGATTCTTTGGTACACCGAGAAGTGTGGTTCTAGGGCCCCACGCCGCTTTAGTCCCTTTGGGCCTCTCCCACTTTTGTTTCTCCTTTGCGATTATATACTCATCACTGGTTGATTGTGTGATTTTTGTGGTGTAAAATGGTAAGAATGTTTTCATTTTCTTTTAGTAGCAAAAATCACGTTCCATATTTAAATTTTTCTTTCTTTAAAAACTGTCGTCATTATTGTTGTTAGTGAATTTGTTTATTTTCTATAGTTCAAGCCTGAAAATTTTTTGGTCACCTAACCTTTACATGTAGAATCTTTTTTCTGGTGCCAACCTATTGAGCGACTGCTCACACCCTACTTACACCCTTGGGTGTAAGTAGATCTGATTATGTCTGATGTAGGGAATGGAAAAGGTTTTGAGAGTGGTTGTCTGATTTGTTAGCTGCTTCTTCTAACTTTGCATTGGTGGTGAAGGTTGGACGGTGGTATCCCTCCATCAGGTGACTGTTTCTGACTTGGTTTTTGGTCACCCCCTTTTTCTTAGAGTTAGTTGTGGTTGGGTTGTGGTTGTTTTTAAGACTCACTTTTTTTGTTTGAAGACTTGTGGTTGCAATGTTGTTTTTTAGTTCAGTTTACTTGGGGTTATTCCTGGTTGTTTTCACAGGTAAATCGTTCACAAAGTTTCAATTTGACACCCGGGCACTTATGCCAGACCGTGGGGATCAAGAACGCCCATCGGGCCTTGCCGCGGGCCGGGTCGGGCGTCGGTTTGATGGCGACCCGAATTGGTTCGTGATAGATATGTAGGATTGGAATAGTGAATAAAACCCACTTATTAAGTGTCACATTCAACAATTATAGACAAGGGAGTGATCCTTGGCTACTATGTTGGTTTGGGGAGTGAACATGTTTCAATATGATAGTAATGGGAGTGGAACTTCACTACTATGATGGTTTGTTGATTAAAACCCATCCAATAAGATTGAATGGGAAGAGAATTATTGACTTTTAGGGAAAAAAATTCAATGTTTATGTGTATTAAAAAATTCCATGTCTCATTATAATATCATGATCTCATGGATCATGTTTATTGATTCATTTATGAATCATGTCATTTGAAAAGACAGCCTTTATTTCATGTCTGATGACTATGATCTATTATATGATGGGTGGGGATTTAAAATTTTATGCTCATGTTCTCATATATATAAACTCATGTTATATTAATAAATTTATTTGAATCTCCCATGTTTTCCCGTAATGAGAATCCATGGTCACCCATTCAAAGCTATACTTTCTATATGTTATGAATAATGGTATTAAGAATTATATGTCAAATAAGGGTTCTTGTTATGATTAACACAAACAGATACTCTTATAAACTAGTTTATGTGTCCATGATTAAAAATAAATTGTACATGTATGAATTTAACATGGAACATTATGATAATAAAAAATATTCATATAATTTAATTTCATATCAATGTATGAAAATAATTGGTCACAATATAAAATATTCAAGATGGAATTTTAATTTTCAAATTACGGAAGGTAAATTATTGTATATAAGGTTTATAAATTGAATTTTGATTCTTGTGACCCTGAATAAAGGAATTTTTTTGGGAACTTAGTCAAATTGGTGATAGAAGGATCAGGTTGAAGATGGTGGTTTCCTATGCTATGTGAGATTCTATTGTGAAAATTTGTTTACCCACCTACAAGTTTGTGGAATGGTATAAGTATCCAACATTATACATGGATTCCACCTAATATTTAGTGGATAAATACCATCTAGAAGGTGGAAATTTATCATTTTCCGCGTAATTTATTTATTGTTAGAATCCACAATCTATCCAATTATTTTCTGTGGATGTTCAATAAGATTAGTCTATTTTCTTCCACTCTTAAATACCATTCAATTGGTCATTCTCTATGAATTTTGTAGTAATTTGTTGTAATCATATCCCTCATATGATCTCCATATGTCACATACTCCCTCAAAACTTTTTCTGAGAATAATGACATAGGATTTCATTCATGAATCAACCAAATCATGGTGGAATAAACAAATTCTCAAGGTTATATTGTTCAACCAAGGGGCATGACATTCTGAGATTATTTATACTCCATTTTTCTTGAATGTGAACTAATTTATGTCACCATTATGTATATTCATAGAATTTTCAATAATTTTAAATTAAATTTTAGATAAATATTTTGTTTTTGTTAGTATTTTACATGAATTTTGGATTAGAAAAATAAATTTGGAGTTATTTTATTTATCTTTTTAGTGTTGTACGAATATGTGGAATGTTTTAAATGAATATGACAAGTTTTAATAAAATTATTAAAATTAATTATATATATAATTATTAAATATCCATAGAATTGTGGTTTGATATAAGTTCTCATGTAGTGAAATGTTCTTGGATTTGAATTTCACGAGCTTCAACAGGGAATAGAAACTACTGAAACATTTTGAAACAAGCGGAATGCATCCAAATAATTTATGTTTCCACACACACACACCCCATACAGTATATGAATTTGAATATATGCATCATAGATTTTTTTCACAACACCATAGGGTGATCGAACATGGCGTTATGAGATATTTTAAAGTAGGTGAATCACTTTCGGAAGTGATAAATAAATAAATTTCAAATTTAGATGTTGAAACATTACCTATGTTCTAATGGATCCCTGTAATCCTATTACATACTTAGGATCAAATCGATTTAGGATATAATTTACCCAGATTCTGTAGTAGTACTTTAGCACTATATATATGCAGGGACTATATTAAGTACATTAAAGGGTTACTTTATGAACATTAATATTCAACCTGGTAGATATTTTGGGCTACATGGCCATCAAGACATCTTAGGGAAGTGATGTATTCATGGAGTGAAGTTGTTGGTGAATTCATGATGTAATAGGGTCCTTCAGTCCATCCAATTGTGGGAATACATGCTACAAATATATAATGTAATAATATGGGTGGATTCTATGGTTATCCATTTGGGGGGCTATGACTAACCTTTTTTTCTACATCTATTCAGTTTATGTGTATTTGAATGCAATTATACACCCATGAATGTAATATAATAAAATTTTATTTAAATTAAATGAAATCACTATGGATTTATTTTATAAGTTATAGATATACATGGTGGGCCAATAGAAACTAGATGGTTTCCTCAAACGCAGATGTAAGAGGGATTAAATTATTCAATTATGTTTTCCTATGATATTTAGACCCATTTAGAGTTATGGATTGTGTCGATATAATCTACTAGATATTGAGTAGGATGTAGTGGCCACCACACTATAGCAGTGTGGCAGGAAATTTAAAGGATAATACATGTATGCCACATGGGGACACTTGAGATGTTATTTGACTAGTTATACTGAACATATATAGATTATAATTTTGGTGGGTGAGTGGACCGACCTCATGATACATTAAAAGCTAATATGGGTTATGATTTATATTTTTTTTGATTTCTTATATCAGGACCCACATGTAGTCGGTGATGTCATTATACTATAATGATGATGTCATGGGATGCCACGTCCGTAGATATTTGGGTTTAAATGCGAGTCCATGGATTATATAGTAACCCAAACATTTCATATAAACTTATGACATCTTCTTAGATGAATATTAAATACATAACATTAGTATCCTTTCAAGAATTATATATATTAACCATATTTGTAAAAATAGATACATAAAAACTATTTTCAAATCTGTTAAAAATCGTCTCCCATTATGTTTTTCATTAATAGAACCCTTATTAGGGAGATCAAAATTAAATATATTATTCAGAACATATGGATATGTAGTATATTCAACTGTGAGATCATATAATAATTAATGATACAAATTGGAGATAATAATGATCACTTAAACACAACATGATTATAAGGTTTCGATAACATGAGCCTAAAATTTAAAAAATAAACCCAATATATAAAAGATCATAATATTGAGTAATTTCATTAATCCTTGACATGCAAATCTTATGAATCATAATTTAGTCAAAGTACATGATCATTTAGGGAATAACAATAGAATAATACATAATTCTATGGAATCCAAATAAGAAAAGTGTATCATTTTCTTTGTTACGTATCACTTCAATGTATATGGATGTTGGGTTCATTCCATGCTATATGATATCATTAATTAATTTTTACACACATTACTATAATAGTAGGTAGATTCCATTATAGATCTTTGTTCAGTACCCTTTCCATTTAATAATTTCAAATGGAATATAATTCTTCAAATAATGAATTAGAGGGTTGTATAATTCATGTTATACATATTACATAATTGAATTCATTATATATATATATTCCACACTATTCAAAAAAAATTATCATTTGATAACTCATGGAAAATAAACATGTCTCATAAAAATATCCTAATAATAATCAGAACACATAAAAATAATAAGTAATAATTATTGTTTTGTCAAATCCCTAGTAAAACATATAAAAAATCAATGTATGTTATCAAAAATCAAAATTTCATTAATATTTTACATGATATATATAATTTTTTGGATAATATCATTTTATTATAGAAATCAATTATTTAAATTATAAATTTTTGAAAACATTAAAGGAATAACATTACGCTGAAATAAATATGGGAAGTAATTTTTTGAATTTTAAATGAATTGATAAGTGATGATCTTGGGACATTATGTCAAACTTTTTTATTCTAAAATAATGATCCAAATTAAATTTAAAGAAATTATAAAAAATCCCCTCATTGGGAAATTTAATAGAAGTATTTTTTATGTGTTTTTCTAAAAATTCAAAAATTAGTAAAAATGATATTTTAAATTCATAAAATAATACTAATAACCTTGATGAAAACATTTTATTGAAAACATGAATATGAAAGGAAATTGGTTTGATTGAATAGACAAATATAGTTAGTTTAGATAATTTTTTCCTTCATATCTACTGAATATTTTATGAGATTAAAATTAATATAAAAAATTATTATAATGAAAATATAGAGGATATTATAATTCATGTGATTATTAAGTTTTATATCTAAATATATCATCATTGGAAATGTATATATAAACAATCATGATAAACAGTGAGAATCTAACAAAATACATTAACATAAGTTTGGATTGAATTGAAATCATTGTAACCATAGGTATAATAAGTTTAAATTATTTATAAATCTAATAATTAACCATTTATATACGTTTAATACCATATAAATTCCACTAAAAAAATTTCAATACCAATTTATTAAAAAGTCTTTATTAACATTTTTCTTTCTGAGTTATAAATGTTTCATTTTTCAAGGGATTTTTTGTTCGGCTGCTAAGGTCATTTTACATTGGTAATGATTGAATCATCTCTATAATTTTTAAAATGATATAAAAATAATATATATTTATTATATATACATTATTTGTAATCCATAATATTTAGATATATAAAAATTTGTCACACCATTCATGGAGACCATAGGTTGAACGTACACATGAAATTTACTTTCAATTTTTTACAGTTAGAATAAAAGAAAGGTAAATAATTTTTAACCTTCATAGAAGAATTATTATATCATATATATCATATATATATATATATATAATTATTACCAACTCTAAAATGTTTAAATTAAGAAAGAATCACATCGTTTCATAGAGGCGGTAGTATGCACATATGTGTGAGTGGCATTTCCATTTTACAAAAACAATTAATAAGATATAAGATATAATATTAGACTTGTAGAATTATAATTATTTTATAATTAATTTAAATATCTTTTAAAACCCTCATAAATAAAATTCATGAATCATGGTGATGGAAAAAAAATTGGATTGCTAAGTAGAGGCGTTAGTCAACACGTATGAACAAACAATAGGTTAAATACAAATTTTATGAAATAGATGATTTTTATTTTTGGGTATATAATAATGGTAAAATTTATGTATATTTAGGATATAGAATATATTATTTTATTAAATATAAAAAAAATTAGAGGAGGTAGAAAAATAAATAAATAGAAAGCCTTTGGGTAAGATGATTTCATATTCTTTGATATAAATACTGTAAATCCATTCTTAAGGACACTTGGAATTTTATTATAAAATAAATATAATATATAAATTATGGATATAAAATTTTATATATTAATTGGGTAGATTTTTGTTTAAATATATGTCTCAATGGGGGATAAAGTTGAGAAAGGATGAGTATCCTTAAGTTGGGGAGAGGACACAAATTGGAGATTTAAAAGATTAATATATAATAAAATATCTCAGGTGGAAAATGATTCACAAGATGAAAAACTAATCAATGATGAGAAAATATTACGTTAAGTAACTACCACTCAGTAGGATACAAAAATGTTTAATTATCTTATAAAAACTTACCTTTTAGTTTAACCATTTGTAAACCCATTTCAATATCAACCACTTTAATGAATTTTTATTATTTTTCATATTCACTATGATCAAAAACGTTATTGAACATATTAAATAATATTGTTTTTTATAATTCCAAAAATTTAATACATTTTATCAAAATTATTTATCATTTTGGAAAATTATAAAATTAAAATAAAAATATCAAAACACATTGAAAATGGTTTTCAAATGAAAATTTTTTCTTATGTTCAAAATTTTTTATATTAATATTTAATATAAATTTTTTCTAATTATGATAAATTAGTTTACTATTAATAAAATTATAGTAATGGTTATTTTTAAATAAATTTAGACCAAAATTTTATTATATATATATATTTATTTATTTATTTTAATTATTGATGATATTTTAAATAAAATTTTGTATTGTGAACTCTTAAAAAGTTAATCCATTTCATAAAGTTCTCAAAATGTGACATTAATAATTTTTTTAAATTAAAATTTGATCAATGAAGATTATTATTATTTTATTAAATTATCTATATGTTGAATTAATATAATTGTATTATTTATTAACAAAATGAGATAAAAATAAATTTTGAGGTAAAATGTATTTTTGAATAATATGATGACTAGTAAAAATCATGTACTTATTTATAAATATAGTTGGTTTATCTAAAACCATTATATATAATTTAAAAAATTTGCCTATTCGTATTCAACTGGATTATTTATTATCATGGTTATAATTGAATGTAATATATTGGTTGATTTAAGGTTGAGGTATTGTGTATCAAATCGTATCAAAGAAATAAAATTTAATTGAAATTTAAAAAAATATCATAAAATATTGAAGGTTTTGTAAATATATACCCTCTAATATGAATTTTACCATTGAAATTCAATCACAGTTATAAAAAATATAATTACTATATTTCCTCACATCCTTCTATTATAATGTAGTTTTATTGTTTTTCGGATTCCTCGAGAGAACATTAAATTTTTGTGTAGTTTTATTTTGTGAAACTAATCCAAATTATACAATATTAATGTAGAACTTTAATATTATGAATGATCATTATCTAGTGGTCATAATTCGTATTTCATTACATATAATGCATCAGGAATTTGGTTCATTTAAAAATATGCATAGCACACATCAATAAATTATGAGTAGATCAGTGGATCTACCAAGAGACAAGTTACTATAACAACTCAATAAAGAATCCCAAAGGTAAAAATATTACTGGGGATTATCAACCTACATTTTTTGAATCTCATATCCATCTCCACTGATAAATTCATAAGAATAGCTTTTTCTCCATTTTCTATTTTCTGATTTCAATGATTATTGTTGGCATAAAGTTTATATCCACACTAAGCTTTCATGATGTGATACTAATTGGATCATAATTTCTCTTCCATTTTCTAACAAAGATCATTTTTCTATTGCATACATTTTCCATCTTCATGACCTTATATTTGTGATATACATTTATTTCTGTAGATGACTTCATAAGAAGGAATCTGGATTCTATATTGGGAGTTTTTGTTTTATAAGAACTCATCTAAATTATGTTGTCGATCCCCATAACCATTAAAATCCATTAAACCTTACTTCTATAAATCCAATATTTTTTTAGGGTTCTCTAAAAAAAAATTTCCTATGGATTGAATGTAGTATTTAAATATATATGTGAATATAAATCTTTTTGAACACTTCAATAAAATAATGAGTTAAACCTCACATCCAAATTTGATAAAATAGATTATGGAACTCCGTGAAACCTGAAAACTGCATAAATATATATTCTTGTAATACCAATGTGGGAAAAATTATCACAAATTTCAATGAAGTGTATTTCCATTATAAGGATATTAGCTATAAAAAAAATATTGTTATGGATTATATAAATTATGGGGAGTCTAATGAAAAAAATACATCGTGATGTTTTTTTGATTCCTTTATTGAATGGGAAAATATTATGTCACCCAATTAAACATTTTCTATACAGCCTCAATATTCTTATATATAAATCAGTAGGATATTTTCTCTGAAATATAACTTTTTATCCTTTCTAATCAAAATTTTTTACTTTATATATCTTTAAATATTCATAGATCTAGTATAAATAATGAATATTTATGTATGTGATTTATATAATAACCACTTTTTTGTATTTATGGGACACATACAGGATTCCTATACCTATTTATTTCATAACAATCAAGGTATAACTCGTGAATATTTATGAAAATATATCATAACTAAAATTTCACATTTTATCAAAATTTAATCTTCATAAGGAAAGCTAGATCACCGACCATTTAAGGAATTCTGGATTTCTCCCAATACATCATTACTTCTAAATCCATCTTGTAAAAATGAAGAATTATGTGATGTTTTCATCATCATTAGATATATTTAAGAATTATCCTTTCTGATGAGAGAATCAAATACACTGATCTCTTTAGAGTGGTGGTATTTTTTTGATAAGTCATAATCTTTGATCATATCCTATAATATTCTATATGAATACTAATTAAATATTTATTGAATATATAATTTTATCTTTTATGATTGTTATATATATCAAAATGATCCCTGTACAGATAAATCATGCATATATTTCATAATGAAATTACATTAGTGACCTATAAATCATGAGTTTGATAATTTCTATCATGGTCTGTCAATTATTATGAGTCGTAAAATATCAAAACGTTATTATGAATTTGGAAACATTAATGTCACATCTTTCATACATATCTAAAAATGTTGTACAATTCTTCTTTAAAGGGATGTGTGAGAACTAAATCATTGATTAAACCACTCTTCACATTCATAAATATTCCTCAATATCATCATTACTAATGATAATAGATCTCTTTTAAGTTAACAAGTTCTGTTTATTAGATATATGAGATAATGTTTACACAATGTGTTAATAATATCAATCCAAATCATGAAAAATATAGATCTCTCTCATAGATTTTGGGTAGGGCCAACATTTTAAAACTATAAAACTATAATAGGTTCTTTAGGTATACACATTATTGATATTATAAAAGTCAAAATTAACCTTTCTGTCATAAATAATAATATTATGTACATTTTTTATTCATTTGTTCCTTTCATTTGGTCATAACCACAATACTCATGTGATACTTATAATCTTCATTTATATAAAAGTATATATGAATTTAAACTTTAATTAAAAATGAAATACGATCAAGGGAATATATAACGATAATATTCATTAAATCTATAATGATAGAATAATCAGTTGTTGGAATAATTGGAAATATTAAAAATTAAAAGTGTCGATTTCATTTTTAGAAGGATTTCTCATGTATACCCTTTTTTAACTTAATTTATGATACCACGAATGGAATAAAAATTTGTAAAATAATTGTGCTCCAAAAATTTTATCAATTTAGTAATCATTTTAGGGTAGATGAAACTTTTTCATGATAGTGATCATTTTATGATCCTAATAAGCAACATAGGGTTATAGTGATACATCATTATTCATAACAAAATAACATTTGAACCCCATAGTGATACACCTAAAATAATGGATCCATTTTTAGTAATCATGAGGATTTTCATATTCAATTACAATAACTCAATCAGGGCTGTTAGTTCTGGATCCTTTGAAATTGGTGATTCACTGTGTATAATTTCTATTGAATAATCTAATTAAAAATATTTGTTGAAAATGGATGGAACACTTCTATATAAAAATCAGAAAATCACATAGAATAATCATATCATCGATGTTTATTTTCTCTATATCTATCTAAGATAAACACCACTTCTAAATTGGAATCATTTCCAATATAATGGATTTTATTTATTGTAGAATTTCATATTTTTCAGCATAATGATAAATAAACATAAGTTCGTTTTGAAAAAAAACAATACATAATTTCCTTGTATATTCATGTCACGACCCGACCCTACTCGGGCTCGAGCCGCAACTACCCCAAGCCCGCCTCCATAGGCCAGGGGCTGGCAACCAGCG
The DNA here is from genome assembly GCA_963277665.1 of Viscum album. Classification (NCBI taxonomy): domain Eukaryota; kingdom Viridiplantae; phylum Streptophyta; class Magnoliopsida; order Santalales; family Viscaceae; genus Viscum; species Viscum album. The sequence goes on along the minus strand of OY728158.1, from coordinate 1,188,508,475 downwards.
CTGAAGGCACAATAACTCAGGGAGGCCTTTGCCTAAGCACCTGTACACACACGCGCGCAGCAAACTCAATGCAACAGTGCAGAGTAAAAGTAAAGACAAGCAATGAAAGGGAAAGGGAAACTGCTATATATATACCACAAAGTGCATCGACCTCTACAAGTACAAAGAAAGATGAAGGAACACTAAAAAGAAAAGGGCAAAACACGCGCCCAACCAAAAAGTGCCACAACCCGGCAACAGGTAAACAAAACAAACAGCTGACGGGTCTCCCACCTGGAACCCGGATGCGACCACCGCACGCGGTCCAAGCTCCCGAACTCCTATGCTCCACCGAAGTCACGCTCCACCTGTCCGTCGTCTGCAAGGGCACACCAAGTATGGGAAAAGACCAAGCAGGGGTGAGTATAAAAATACTCAGTAGGATACCCCGAAGGCTCGAGGGAGCAACAAAGGAGGTACCGAAGGGTGAGCAGTAGAGCGAACAGGGAGTAGAACATAAGTACAGAAAAGTGCAGTAAAGAGTCCAGCTCAACCCAACAAGAGAAAGAAAGTAGACTCATCTAGGCACAAGGAGCTGGAAACGGTGAGAAGATGAACTTCCCGTCGAGTCTTCGCTACCTATAGCAGGAGAGTAGACTCGTCCAACCACGAGAAGCTAGACACGGAAAGCACGTGGCATACCCCGCACGTCTTCGCCCCTCCTGGAAGGAGAGTAACCAAACCCAAGAAGTGGGTACCAGAAACAAGGTATATACATATCCTTATGCTCAGAAAGAAGCCCGAACAAACTCGTAAGGGGATATCCACCCCGTAGCTCATCCCAAGGAAACAAGTAGCCAACAGTCCCAGAAGTAAACTCCATCGATACCCAGCATCCCGCACGTCTGCCCTGAACTACAAGTCAAGAGGCTCAATCACCACACCTCGACACTATCCGCTTTGGGCGGCACTGACTCGCCCGCACGGTTTTAGATCACGTCACAAGAACACGTCTTGGTGGGGAAAGCTCCCCTTGAACATGAGAGTTCTAGGTAAAGTCAAACCACACCTCATCACTGCCCTGCAGTCGAGAGGTCTCCTCAAAGTCAAGTTGTTCCATCATCGAACCGTACAACCAAGGGTCCTGCTCCGGTAATCATGGAGGAAAGCCACCGGCTAGCCTAGTAGAAGGACTGAGCCTGGAATGCCGACAGGTGTCCCATTGCCCAGCCCCGCTGGAGGGTAATTCATAACCAAATATCAGGTGACCCACTACCCAGCCCTGCTGGAGGGTAATTCATAACCAAATATCAGGTGACCCACTGCCCAGCCCTACTAGAGGGTAATTCATAACCAAATATCAGGTGACCCACTGCACAGCCCTGCTGGAGGGTAAACCCTAATACATCAACCAGTGACCCACTGCCCAGCCCCTCTAGAGGGTAGACCATAAGACGTCATCAGGAGACCCACTGCCTAGCCCCGCTGGAGGGTAGACTATAACACATCATCAGGCGACCCACTGCCCAACCCTGTTGGAGGGTAGACCTGGAATAAGTCGACAGGTGACCCACTGCCCAGCCTTGCTGGAGGGTAGACCTGGAACTAGACGAAAGGCGACCCACTGCCCTGCCCTACCGGAGGGTAGACCCTAAGAGGTCGCCGGGTGACCCACTGCCCAGTCTCTGCTGGAGGGTAGACCCTAAGAGTGTCGGGTGACCCACTACCCAGCCCCGTTGGAGGGTAGACCCTAGAAGCCGATGAGTAACCCACTGCCCAGCCCCGCTGGAGGGTAAAACTCAGAACTGCTCTTACCATATCCACTGGAGGGTACAACACTGGCCAACCAAACACGGAGTGGGTATCGCACAACCAGCCAACTCCAGTAAAACTCACCTCGAGGGGTTCAGCGACTGTTCCATCACGGGGTGCCACTAGCACCGCTACTGGCTGATCCATCGAGAACGAAACTAGGGGGAGACCACTCAACCCTGCTGGTCAAACAAACGAGCACAAAGTCAGGGGAAATACAGTCCACCCTGCTAACCAAAAAACGAGCAAAAAGGGACCCTCTACGCCGCGAGAGGTCCACGTATGCAAAGCAGATCATGGAACGCATGTGGGGCCCACACGATGTGTGGCCCCAAGTCAACCCCAACTGAGTGCACAAACATTCTTAGGTACAAACAACCACACGTACCTCCAAGTGCTCCCGTATACTCCCAGAGTATACCTCTTCCCAGCCCAAAGGCTATCATGCACATGGCACCCAGTGTCAACGCGAAGGCGTGACGTAACATCTACAACTCAAAGGCCCAGGCACGGCCAACCACATCTTGTAAACCACTTACATCACTCTCCCAAGAGTGCGCGATCACACGCCAAGGGCCCGCTACAAACAAGGTAGGGCGAACCATCACCGGAGCACCTTTCATGCATCCACATTTAATAAGATCATGTATAAGGCTCCGCACAACCAAATGGATCACACCGTGGTAATCTTCATGGAAAAACACGTGAGATAGACTACATACTCGCCTCAAACGGATATCCGACGAAAAAGTCACCAACACTGCCTCACGCCCGAACGGCGTCTCGTGATCCTGAGCCTCGGCCCTGAAAACAGTCGGGCGCATCGCACCATTGCAATCCCCTCGGGAAAACACGTCAAAATCACTACTCACTTGAGTGCAACGGATATCCGGAGAAAAAGATGCATCCCGGCGCACCGCACACGAGCGGTGCCACATGGGACCCACAACCCGGTCCCGAAACTCGATGAACGGATCGCACTGTTTCGATCCTCTCGAAAAAGCACACAAGATGGACTACTCACTTGTCCAAAACGGTCGCCCGGTGATAAAGATGGAAAATCACCGTCGACGCCCAAATAGCCCTCGTGGGCCCCGCACCATCGTGCCGAATTTGAGCGGTCGGATTGCACCAACGCTCTGCCCTCTGAAAAATACCCAACATCGACTACTAGCACGCCACGAATGACGTCTGAGGAAAAAGCCGCTAAAAGCTGAACGTAGCTCAAAAGACGGGTCGTGGGGCCCACGCCTCAACTTCGGCCTCAACGCCTGGAACCGCCCTGGAAAGCTCTTCCTCGGTACCAGGGTCCCAACGCCACTGACGGCATTTAAATTGGACGTCGGACGCGTCCGCGCCGTCCAAAACAAGAATCTCGGGAAAAACACTCGTCCACTTAAAGACATGTCGCGCCTCCGCGGCCCCTCGTTTCGGGAATTAAAAATTCCCGAAACAATCTCAAAAATACCGTCTCTTCAATACGGTTCCACCGCCGCATATAGTGCGTCAATCGGACGCGCCGTTTAAGAGTTACGGCCCCTCGAGTGCAAGGAGGCCTACCCGGGCCGGTCCACCCCGGCCGGCCCGGTCCGAGTCGCCGGCCCGCTGGCCGCGGCCCGCCTCAAACCGCCAGACCCGAGCGGGCCCGGCCCTCCTCATCCGACCGTCCAAAAGGCCGGTTTCTTGTTGCAGCGCAAGACCCGCATGAGGTGGTTCCTTGCCACCTTTGAAACAGACCGGCCGAAGCCGGTCCTCGCTGACCCCGGGAAGACCGCGCACGGTCTTCCCTCCTCTGCCGGACGAGACCGGCACGCCGGCCTCCTCCGCGGCCGCTCCGCCTGACGCCGTTGCTGACGCCCCATCCACCGCCACGCCGATCCATGCCACCGCCGCCCCGGAATGTGCCACCTGCCGAGGAGAATCTTCCGCCGCCGCCTCCTTGGACCGAAGCCGCGCCACCACGGGAGCTCACCGGACCGCCGGAAATCGCCGGGACAACCCAGAATTCCCGCAACCTTCGACGATCAACCCCGAACTCCTCCATGCTCAAATTTTGATTCCGAAAAATGCGTTGGAGAGATAAAAATTTATACTACACATTTATGGGCTTTGAACGATGTTTTGACAAGGAATCGACAGCGAAAAATGAGCTCAAAGTAGGTACAGGAAAAGAAAATGTAAACGCAACATTCTACCTCGTGGGGCTTCGCCCAAAGCTTCGCAACGATCCGCCGGCACCACTGCACCTCGCCGGAGTCGCCTCGCCGGACTGTCTTTCTGGAGATGGAGGAGGAGAGGGAGAGGAGGGTTTCCAGGGGGAAGGGGTAGGAGAAGAGGGAGGGGGTGTTAAGCGTTTAAATAGAAAACGCTTAACAACCCGCCGTCAGCCCGAACCCAAACTCCGGACGGGGTCGCGGTTAAGCCTCCCTTAGGTTAAACACCACCTCCGGATCACAACGGCGGTCTCGAAATTTTAATCCGAGACCCCATTCAAAAGATATAAAATTTAACGTTCGAAGCCGCTAAATTACGAAAACGCCCCTGGAGCCATTTTCCACAAACGGCCCGCGCCCACGAAACTTATACCTCTTCTAGGGTAAACAGCACGCTCTGAACTCAACTGTGCCCTCGGTTTCCCAATCCGAGCCACTGTTTAAGAGATACCATAGTTTCACCATTAAACGAATTAATTAATTAATTAATTTATCCGTTTAACGTTCCGGGAGCGGGCGAGGGGTCCAAACATCCCGCGCCGACAAGTTTTATGTCGTTCCTAGGGTAAACACCCCATTCTGGACCCATCCGTACACTCGGATCTCTGATTCGGATCACCGTTTAGGGGTTATCTCATTTATTTAGCGTTTCAAGTGTGAACGCACTGAAAATTTAATTCCGGCCACTCCGGGGCTCGGAATAGCACGCTGTCTAAAGGCACTACTCTGGAATATTATCAAGAATATTCCAAAGTCTTTCTTAGCAAAAACTGGGTTCTTACAATTCATTTTGTATTTATGTAAATAAATCTAATCCATTGTTAAGATAAAATAAAATTCATCTGAAGTGAGATTAAAAATATTCTCAAGAATTACATTCTCCGAAACATTATTTGAAGAATAATATTAGGACATAAATGCGATTATAATTACATTAGAGGAATTCAATGACAATTCAACATATAAGCATTGTCAATAATAATTAACATTCCAACAAAGTTTACCTTATATGAGTTAATTTTTTTATCTAAGTTTAATAAAAGATACATTAATATATAATAATTATGTTAACCACCTCAGCTTTATAGTTCTATTTTAAACCCTTTCTAAAAGAAAAAACGTATGGATGAAAATAAAGATTGAATAATATAAGTGACTGAGGATAAAAACCATTCATAAGATATCTAAATAACAGAAAAAATTCATCATACGATGAAACATTGATTTATCCATGGTCATTCATTGTCTTCATATATTAAAATTCTATATTATAGATAATAAAATAAATACATATTTATATAGGTATATCACCTGAGATTATGAAATGAGATGTGAAATAAGGAAACACTCACAATGTACAACAATTTTTTTGGATATATACTCAACCATATATTCTCGGGATTATCACCCCAAGATTCATATATTCTAGAACCACATCCACTTGTAATATATATATATATATAGGTATTTTCTTAAGAAAAGAAATACACCAATAATCAACAAATATATTTTTTATTCTATTTTATTTAATACTATCCTACTAGTTATAACTAAATCATTATATTCCATGTTTACTATGTCAACATTACCATACTATGATACATTATATAATGAACCATATATTTCATAATAAATATTATGTCTTATAATATGAATATTCAACACATAGAGTAATGATATATGGAAAAAAGTGTATATATATAGTGTATTTTAAAACATGGATACATTAATATAATTATCATAAGAGATTAAAATAATATCAAACTAATATCATCATAACAATCATAGTTCTAGAAAAAATATTACATAAATCATTTTTCATACGATGGGTGTGGGAATCATAAAATTGTGTGAGCTCAGATGAATAGTGTGGTTATTAAAGGGAGATAAAAATGATCTCTGAATTGTAATGTGAGAATAAGTGTATGAGAAAATATAACCACCCATACTTTACATACATTGTTAATACATAAAAATTCAATCACACTTATTACAAAATATAAAAAAACCATGAAAGGACCGTATAGGTATAGTGACTTTAGAAACTGGGAAACATAAACAACTGGTTCATAAAGCATCTACATTGTCTCCCATTTATTTCATCATATCTAGAGTCCCTTTTGTCATATCCTACTTAATAACCATCTTCCTAACCTGGGGGAAAGAAAACATACAAAAAGGGTGAGCTCAAATTCTTAGTAAGGGTAAACAAAATAAAAATCAATCACATCATATTCATAAGAACATAACATTTTGGAAATCTTAACCTGCAAAAGAAATCATAATTTCATAACATGGGATAAATCATAGCAGTGAAATTTAATCCCAATAATAATAAATTAAAACATGAAACTTTGTCGAATATACACATATTCATAGAAAATCATTTCTTATTAGTCAAGACTCATTGCCAAGACTATCTTAGTGGACAAAGTCCATTTTTGAACCGAGTTCACTCCTCGTTTCAGTCCTGTTTCACTGGACCGGTTTAACCTGCCGTTCCAACCATGTCTATCTCATGAGATATATATCTTTACCCAATTAATTGGAGGGAGATATAGGTCCCCACCCATCTCATAATTATACCATTCTTATGTGTGCCACAAAATCGTAAATCATACATCATTGCATAACCCATGTAATAAAAATGGGATTCTTAAACATCATGACATCATAAAATAATTCATATAAGATAAAAGAATTCATAAAAACAATTCCATCACAACATAATCAAATCAATGTAATAATAGGGATAGAAAGAGAACCCTATATTATCTTATATGGAAAATAATTTTGATAAAACACTTGAACTCCATTCTTGAGGAGAATATCCTTTCTACTTCAAAAACATTTTCCTTTCTTAACATGTCATAAAATTTTAAACTATAATAAGTTTATTAAAAATTAACTTGAAAACTTGTAAAGGAAGCTTCTTGGAAATAATGTTTTAAAAATCCATTCATGCCGTATAAGTTAAAAAAACATTCTTCTCGTACGTTTTTCGAAAAAGTCAAAAAGTAATTCGTATGAAAAACGATAAAAGATTCCTTTCATATCCTTTACTAAAAACTCACCGAAGGGTAAAATTGGATTTAAACCATTGTAGGTGGATGTAAAAAATATTACATATCGAGGGAACATGGATGTGGATGATAAAATACACCCCAGTAAATACCAAAGTATGAACAATCTCGGATAAAAATGAGATTGTGATATTTTCCCTTACCTTAGGTCTGATTTGCATCCTAAGTGTCTGAACCTCTTGTATAATGATTTAAATAATGTAATTGACTTATTCCAAAATCATACTCATTGTTATAATATCATATATGGCCATATTATTTGCTTCTTATTAGTAATATTTCATTTCTACTTGTTATTCGGGTGTTTATTACTTTTTGTTCTTATGCGTGTTTTGTCGAATAAATTCTCATTCTTCTCTTTAGGTTATTGATACCTCATTTATAGAATGTTATTAGTGTAATATATATCATATTAATTCATTTAAGTCATTTATATAATCATTATGCAATGAAGATCATGTAGAACGAGTCGCATCACATCGTGGAGACGGTATTCCGTACGTACACACGAGCGATGATATCGTTCCCATGATTGTGGAATTGTATTGGAGTGTATGTATACTATTTTAGAATCAATATCACTTAAAAATAATCATATATAGTTATTTATTTGCACCATTATACCCATCCAAGTATGGTGGTGATGGAAAATTGATAACAACACAGCGTGGAGACGGTATTCCGTACGTACGCACACGCGGTGATTTCGTTTTCCGTAGGATGGATAGATGGTGAAATAGGGTTGTTTCATACTTATAATAACATATCAGTATATGAGTGATACTGATGTTATTAATTCATAATGAAACAACTAAAGAAGTAGAGGAAAAGAAATAATGTTGAAAGAATTGGTAACAGACATTACCTCTTCTTTGAAGCGCCTCTTTGAGACCTCCTCTAAGGGCACTAAAATTGGTCTTTGAAGAAAACCATGACCTCTAGGATGTTTATAAGGAAGTGGGGAAGTGAAATGGGCAGGGATTTTCCGAGCTTGAAGGCTAAAATTGGTGTGAGGAGGAGAGGGAGGAGGTGCCCTTTTATAAGGGAGGAGAGAGGCACCTTTGGAAATATAATATATATTAGTTTATATTAAATCCCAACCCCACTTAAAAACTTCCAAAATGACTTATATCTAAAGATTAGATGATATAGGGTTGTAATAGAATCAAAAAATAAAATTTAGACATGTTAGAAATTTATTTTAAACATTATCAACTTGATTTATCCTTATTTATCAATTTTATTTTATTTGTGGTAATAATATTAAAAATATTAAATTATTATAAATAATTACATATGTGTTGTGAATTTTCCATAATTTGACACTTTATGGCATTTTAGACCATATAAATTTTAATTTATAATTTTTAAATATTTTTGTGATTTTTAAACAATTTTATAATATGTTATATTTATAAAATAACAATAGTATCAATTTTGACACTATTCATTGATTTGAATTTAAATAAATAATATACAGAAGATATGTTCAAACTAAAATCTTTAATAGATTCATAAAATTTCATATGTATCTATGAAATTAGTGGAGAACATTAAATAGTTCATATAATTTTTATTTTAATATTTTTAAAACCATTTATTTGATATTTTAATTAATAAAATAATTTCAACATCACTATTGTGTCATAATTAAGGACAATTATTTAATCCCCAAAAATTCTAAATAAATTCCTATAATGTAGATAATTTTATTACCTTTCTGGATACTATTCAGGTTCTAAGTTTCATTAAGTTTATCACTAAATTAAAATTATTATAATTATAAGATTTAATAAAGTGACATGTTGTCACATTCTTTGGTTTTAATAATAATTAAATTATTTTCATGGAAAAAAGTCCATTAAATGAATCTAATCTGATCCTTAGGTGATATGGGTCGATTTTTAGTCATCCAATAGGATTTTGGCAGGTGTTATGGTACATTTATAATCTTATATTTACCCTTAATTACCCGATTTACCTTTAACTATGTTAATAAAATTTACCGTAGTTACTATTCATAATGCCCAAAAATAAAAAAGTAGCCTATTAACATAATTTGGACCCACTGATTCCGAATATGGAATCCATTTTTCAAATTTTAAAACATATATGTTGCAGTAATTAATTTAAAATAAATCCCGTTGTTAAGAAAACGGGTTTTAGAAGTTAAAACATTGCCAAAGATTGAAATGTTTTTACCTATGAATTCAATGTGAAATTAGTGCTAATGACATACATTATATTAAATGGTAAAAATATATTCTATTTATACTTTAAAACCATTCAATATTATAATTTAACCATATAAATTATCTCAATGAAAAAAGTTGTTTTTAATTAATAATTAGCATATTTTTACTATTCATCAAAATATGAAAGTTATCAGAAAAATATCAAAAATTTATCCAAAGTAAATTTTTCTTCCCTGATTCAAAATAATAATTTTATTTTGTCAAATTAAACTTATAAACATGTCAAAAACTAGATTTAATGTGGGTGCGCCATCAAAAGGCGAAAAAACTGCATTTTTTGAAAAATACTTATTTTACCTAAAAATTTTATTTTATTCTCTTACCATGTTCTAGAAAATGTGTAAGATGAATAATAAAATTCAAAATGTAGTCAATACTATTCATAACGGCTAGTTCATAATAATATATCGTTGTTTAGTGAAACCCGGTATCGCGTACTACACACGCTATCGAGGAAGGTCGTGATTGCGTGTAATGCAAGCCAAATCCGTATTGTGTGCTATGAAAGATCCCTTTGGTGTTGCGTATAACATAAGACATAAATAAAATTTCTCATAAAATCTTAGGGTGTTATATTCTACCCCTTTAAAATGAATTTCTCCCTCGAAATTCGTCACTTCATTACAAAAAGATGATGATACATCTCCCTCATCATATCCTCAAGTTCCCATGTAGCTTCTTCTAATTGGTGGTACCTCCATAAAACTTTCACCAAGCGAGTGGTCTTGTTCCGTAGGACTTTTTCGCTATGATCCAACATCTCTATCGGCTATTCTTCATAAGAAATATCTTGCTCCATTAGTACAACTTCTGAGCTGAGTACATATGAAGGATCAGGTATGTACTTTCTCAGGAGAGATACATGGAACACATCGTGAACTTGAGAGAGATTTGGTGGAAGCACCAATTGGTAAGCTAGCTTCCCAACATGATCCAGAATTTCAAAAGGACCGATATATCTAGGGCTCAATTATCCCTTCTTTCCAAATCTCATGACCCTCTTCCATGGAGAAATTCGTAAGAACACTTTATCACCCACTTCATACTCTAGGTCTTTTCTTCTGTTGTCGTCATAAATTTTCTGTCGACTCTGAGCTACTCTTATGTGTTGTTGAATAGATCTGACCTTTTCTGCCATTTAATCAACAAGATCAGGTCCTAATAGCTTTATTTCCCCAAATTCATCCCAACAAGTTAGAGTCATGCATTTCTTTCCATAGAGAGCTTCATAAGCAGCCATCTGAATGCTGGAGTGAAAGATATTATTATATGAAAATTCCACCAAACATAGGTGTTGATCCCAAACACCTTTGAAATCTATAGAGCAATCTCTCAAAATATCCTCTAGAGTTTGAATTGTCCTCTCAGACTGACCGTCTGTCTGAGGATGATAAGCAGTGATGAAACTCAAATCTGTATCCAGAGTATGCTGAAGACTTCTCCAGAACATTGAGGTAAACCTCGGATCCCGATCATATATAATAGAATTTGGTACTCCATGAAATCTTACCACTTCCTTTACATATATCTTGGCAAGCTGATCTTGATACAAATCCTCTCTAATAGAAATGAAGTGTGCAGACTTTGTAAGACGATCAACTATGACCCAGATAGCATTATTTCCTTTGGATGTTTTAGGAAGTCTAGTGACAAAGTCCATAGTGATGTTTTCCCATTTCCATTCTGGTATGGGTAATGGTTGTAACATCCCCTTGCACTTTTGTCTCTCAGCTTTAACATGCTGACAAACCAAGCATCGAGAGACATATTCAGCAACATCCCTTTTCATGCCATCCCACCATAAGTACTCTTTCAGGTCCCTATACATCTTCGTGCTTCCAGGATGAATAGAGAATGAATAACTATGAGCCTCATCTAGAAGCTCCTTCTTTAATTCTGGGATGGGAGGAACAAAAACGCGATTCCTGAAATTTATTATCCAATCACAATCAAGGTTGAATTTAGGAACATTTCTCACCATCTTTTGTAACTCGAAAATTCTTTCTGCACCTCTTTAATCTTCACATGTATAGATGGTTTAACATTCATTTGAGAAAGATAATATTTCTCCCCTTCCATTAAAATTCCAAGATCCATCCTTTGTAAACCCATAAATAATGGATCTTTTACGATACTCATCATGGATAAGCTAGCATGGTCTTGTCGACTTAATGTGTATGCTACCTTCTTTACTTTCCCAGGGTGGTAATGAATTGAGCAGTCGTAATCCTGAATCAGCTCCAACCATATTCTTCGACGCATATTCAGCTCCTTTTGTGTGAAAATATACTTTAAACTTTTATGATCAGTATAAATATCACACCTTTCACCATAAAGGTAATGCCTCCTAATCTTTAATGCAAAGATTACCGCATCTAACTCCAAATCATGAGTTGGGTAATTTTGATCATGGATTTTCAACTTTTGTGAAGCATAAGCTATCACCATATCATTTTGCATGAGAATACATCCTAGTCCCTTCATGGATGCATCACTGTAGATCACAAACCTTTCTCCACTGCAAGGTAGTGTGAGCACAGGTGCACTGGCTAACCTTCTTTTCAACTCCTTGAAATTATCTCCACATTCCTACATCAAAACAAACTTAACTCCTTTCTGAGTCAACTTGGTGAGAGGGTTAGATAATCGTGAAAAATCATTGAAAAAACGTCGATAATATCCAGCCAAACCAAGAAAAATTCGGATCTCAGTTACTATTGTTGGTCTCGACCAACTTTCGATAACCTCTGTTTTCTCTGGATCCACAGATATCCCCTCTTTTGTGATTATGTGACCCAAAAATGGAACTTTTTTAAGCCAAAATTCACTGTTGGTAAATTTGGCATAAAGATTCTCCTTTCTTAGGGTCTTTAATACAATTCTAAAGTGATCTTCATGATCTTCCTTGATCTTTGAATAGACCAAAATATCATCTATAAAAACTACCATAAAATGATCAAGATAGTCTCTAAAGACTCTATTCATCAGATCCATGAAGATAGAAGGGGCATTAGTAAGACCAAATGGCATCACTATAAATTCATAGTGTCCTTACCTTGTACGGAAAGTCGTCTTTGGTATATCCTCCCTTTTGACCCTTAATTGATGATACGCTAAACAAAGATCAATCTTGTAAAATTATTAAGCTCTGCATAGTTGGTAAAATAGGCCATCAATGCGTGGGAGAGGATATTTGTTCTTGATAGTGATCTTGTTATGTTCTCGATAATCAATGCAGAGTCTCATTGATCCATCTTTCTTCTTAACAAACAGAACAGGTGCTCCCCAAGGTGACACACTAGGGCGTATGAATCCCTTATCAAGATTCTCTTGGAGTTGCTTCTTCAATTCCTGCTACTCAATTGGATCCATTCTATAAGGTGTCTTTGAAATAGGCAAAGCACCCAGTATGAGTTCTATTGAAAACTCTACTTCACGATTTGGTGGATGACCCGGAAATTCCTCTGGAAAAACATCGTCAAACTACCGTACAATGGGAATATTCTTAATCGTGAGTTTCTCAGAAACCATTGATAAATAACCTTCATTTAGTGGAATCAAGACCCATAAGATAGAAGAAATTTCCACTGGAAGGTTATATTCATCATTGCATCGATAGACGATCATAGATTGATATGGAATATGAAATGTGACTTCCCTTATTTGGAAATTGATATGAGATCCATATAAAGAAAGACAATCCATGCCAAGAATCACGTCAAATTCCACTATAGGAAGGATCACAATATTTTCAGGAAGCACTTTCCCACAAACTTCAATCGGAGAAGAATTATAAACCTTTGATGCGACTGTTGTGCCATTAGGAGTTGTCACATCTAACTGAACATCTAATTGTTGAGGTAATATGGTGATACCCTTAGAAAATTCTTCAGAAATAAAAGAGTGGGTGGATCTAGAATCAAATAAAACATTTGCTACTTTAGAGTGGATGGTAAGTGTACATTTCACCACTTCGTTATCGAACTCCACATTGCTGATAGAAATTGCATGTGACATTCCTTTGACTTTAGCCTTAAGAGTTTGTTGACGTCGATCATCATCATCAACCCTTGGATTAGGGCATTGATTAGCATAGTTCCCCATTTCCTTACACTTGAAACATTGAAGTGTAGTAGGTTCATTCTGTGTATCCCTTCCTTTGTATGCATCATTAGACATTTTCTCCCCATTATTTCGACATCCAATTGCCCGATGACCTTCTTTTCCACACTTATAACATTTTCTTGTCCCCTTAAGACAATTTTCTCCATGTTTCATTCAACACTTTGATCATAAGGTAAAACTCATCTTCTCTTCAGTGTGCTCTTTAGATTTTCCTTTGAATTCCATTTTCCTATTCTTATCAAACCCATATGACTGATGGGTTACTCCAATATCCATCTCAACCTTGAGAGCACATCGAACGATTTCCTCATATCTATTGAAGTCCCTTATGGCTAACGCCCTTCGAAGACTTGGTTTTAAGCCACTAAAGAATCGATCGATCTTACTCTCGGGTTAGATAAAAATACCAGAAGCGTACCTTGCAAGTCTCGTAAAATTTTCTTCATATGTACCAATAGATTCATCATCCTTTTTCATCAGTTCAAGAAACTCCTTCTCCATCTTTTTTCAAAGAATACGAGGGAAGTACTTATTGAAAAATTAGTTCTTGAACTCGTCCCATTCAATGGACTCAATTTCACCCCTTTGCCTCGTATTCTTAATAAGATTCCACCATTGATCAGCTTCACCTTCCAAATGATAAACTGCTAAGATTACTTTATCATGTTCAGAACATTAAAGAACTGAAAATATCTTTTCAGTGGTACTGATCCACTGTTCATCCACTAATGGATCAGAAGACCCGTTGAATGACGGTGGATACTGACACATGAAGGATTCAACAGAATGTTGCTCCTTCCTTTGCTCGTTTGGAAGTCCTACATGATTCATATCTTGAGAAAGTTGTGTGAGCATGGTTACAAGATTTTTCATTCCATATCCCATAATTTTTGGTTGCTCAGGGGGACAATCATTGCATTTCCCATCACATTCTGCATTAACACGGTTCCTTCGGGTTCCATCCATTGACTAAAACTAAGAAGAATTGTGTGAGCAACACTAATTTTAATAGGAAAACCACATAATAATGAATAAAATTTCACACTTAAGGTCTTATCTTAGGTTATTCAAGGCCATTTTTAAAACACTAAGATTGTGTTCTATGCTTAGACTTATCCTCAGGGTTCTTACTAAGGCTTTCGCATCCTAGTTTCCAAAGGTTGACTATACCTTTCCTCTGATACAAACTATAACGACCCGTGCTTTACATACATTGATAATACTTCAAATTTGATTCACACATATTACAACATATAACCAAACCATGAAAGGACCGTATAGGTATAGTGTCTTTAGAAACTAGGAATCATAAACAACTGGTTCATAAAGCATCTACATTGTCTCCCATTTATTTCATCATATCTAGATTCCCTTTTGGTATATCCTACTTAATAACCTTCTTCCTGAACTGGGGGAAAGAAAACATACAAAAGGATGAGCTCAAATGCTCAGTAAGGGTAAACAAAATAAAAATCAATCACATCATATTCATAAGAACATAACATTTTGGAAATATTAACCTGCAAAAGGAATCATTTTTTCATAACATGGGATAAATCATAGTAGTGAAATGTAATCCCAATAATCATAACATAAAACATGAAACTTTGTGGCATACACACATAATCATAGAGAATCATTTCTTATTAGTCAAGACTCATTTCCAATACTATCTTAGTGGACAAAGTCCATTTCTAAACCGGGTTCACTCCTTGTTTCAGTCCTGTTTCACTGAACCGGTTTAACCTGCCATTCCAGCCATGTCTATCTCATGAGATATAAATATTTAACAAATTCATTGGAGGGAGATATAGGTCCCACCCATATCATAATGATACCATTCTTATGTGTGCCACAAAATCGTAAATCATACATCATTGCATAACCCATGTAATAAAAATGGGATTCCTAAACATCATGACATCATAAAACAATTCATATAAGATAAATGAATTCATAAAAATAATTCCATAACAACATAATCCAATAAATGTAATAATAGGGATATAAACAGAACCCTATATTATCATAGATGGAAAATAATTTTGATAAAACACTTGAACTCCATTCTTGAAGAAAATATCCTTTCTACTTCAAAAATATTTTCCTTTCTTAACATGTCATACAATTTTAAACTAAAAGAAGTTGATTAAAAAATACATGAAAACTTGTAAAGTAAGCTTCTTGTAAATAATGTTTTAAAAATCCATTCATGTCATATAAGTTAAAAAAACATTCTTCTCGTACTTTTGTCGAAAAAGTCCAAAAGTACTTCTTACGAGAAACGAAAAAAGATTCCTTTCTTATCCTTTACTAAAAACTCACAGAAGGGTAAAATTGGATTTAAACCATTGTAGGTGGATGGAAAAAATATTACATATTGAGGGAACATGGATGTGGATGATAAAATACACCCCAGTAAATACCAATGTATAAACAATCTCGGAGAAAAATGAGATTGTGATATTTTCCCTTACCTTAGGTCCGATTTGCTTCTTAAGTGTCCGAACCTCCTGTATAATGACTTAAATAATGTCATTGACTTATTCCATAATCATACTCATTGTTATGATATCATATATTTCCATATTCGTAGCTTCTTATTAGTAATATTGCATTGCTACTTGTTATTCAGGTGTTTATTACTTTTTGTTCTTATGCGTGTTTTGCCGACTAAATTATTATTCTTCTCTTTAGGTTATAGATACCTCATTTACAGAATGGTATTAGTGTAATATATATCATATTAATTCATTAAATTCATTTATATAATCATTATGCAATGAAGATCATGTAGAACGAGTCGCATCACATTATGGAGACGGTATTCTGTACGTACGCACGAGTGATGATATCGTTCCCATGATCGTGGAATTGTATTGGAGTGTATGTATACTATTTCAGAATCAATATCACTTTACAATTATCATATATAGTTATTTATTTTCACCATTATACCCATACAAGTAAGGTGGTTATGGAAAATATATTACACCGCGGCATGGAGACGGTATTCCGTACGTACGCACGCGGGGTGATTTCGTTTTCCATAGGATGGATAGATGGTGAAATAGTGTTGTTTCATACTTATAATAAAATATCAGTATATGAGTGATACTAATGTTATTAATTCATAATGAAAAAACTAAAGAAGAAGAAGTGGAAGAAGAAATAAAGTTGAATGAATTGGTAACATACATTACCTCTTCTTTGAAGCGCCTCTTTGAGACCTCCTCTTAGGGCACTACAATTGGTCTTTGAAGAAGACTAAGACTTCTAGGATGTTTCTAGGGAAGTGGGGAAGTGAAATGGGAAGGTATTGGCCGAGATTGAAGGCTAAAAGTGGTGTGAGGTGGAGAGGGAGGAGGTTCCCTTTTATAAGGGAGGAGAGGGGCACCTTTGGAAATATAAGAAATATTAGTTTATATTAACTCCCAATCCCACATAAAAATTTCCAAAATGACTCATATCCAAATATTATATGAGATAAGGTTGTAATATCATCAAAAAATAAAATTTATACATGTTAGGAATTTATTTTAAACATTATCAACTTGATTTATCCTTATTTATCAATTTATTTTTATTTGTGGTAATAATATTCTAAATTTTAAATTATTATAAATAATTACATACGTGTTGTGAATTTTCCATAATTTGACACTTTATGAAATTGTCGACCATATAAATTTTAATTTATAATTTTTAAATATTTTTGTGTTTTTTAAACAATTTTATAATATGTTATTTTTATAAAATAACAATAGTGTCAATTTTGACACTACTCATTTATTTGAATTTAAATCAAATATATATAGAAGATATGTTTGAACTAAAATCTTTAATAGATTCAGAAAATGTCATATGTATCTAGAAAATTAGTTGATAACATTAAATAGTTCATATAATATTTATTTTGAATATTTTTAAAACCATTTATTTGATATTTTAATTAATAAAATAATTTCAACATCACTATTGTGTCATAATTAATGATAATTATTTAATCCCTAAAAATTCTAAATAAATTACTATGATGTATATAATTGTATTATCTTTCTTTAGACTATTAATTTTCTAAGATTAATTAAGTTTATCACTAAAGTTAAATTATTATACTTATAATATTTAAGAAAGTGACATGTCGTCACATTCTTTTGTTTTAATAATAATTAAATTATTTTCATGGAAAAAAGTCCATTAAATGAATCTAATCCGACCCTTAGGTGATATGGGTCGACTTTTAGTCATCCAATATGATTTTGGAAGGTGTTAGGGTAATTTTATAATCTCATATTTACACTTAATTACCCAATTTACCTTTAACTGTGGTAAATAAAATTTTTTGTAGTTACTATTCATAGTGCCCAAAAATAAAAAAAGTAGCCTATTAACATAATTTGGACCCACTGATTCCGAATATGGAATCAATTTTTCGAAATTCAAAACATATAAGTTGTAGTAATTAATTTAAAATAAATCTCATTGTTAAGAAAATGGGTTTTAGAAGTTAAAACATTGCCAAAGATTGAAATGTTTTTACCTATGAATTCAATGTGAAATTAATGTTAATGACATAAATTATATTAAATGGTAAAAATATATTCTATTTATACTTTAAAACCATTAAATATTATAATTTAACCATATAAATTATCTCAATGAAAAAAGTTTTTTTTAATAAAAAAAATAGCTTATTTTTACTATTCATTAAAATATGAAAGTTATCAGAAAAAATATCAAAGATTTATCCAAAGTAAATTTTTATAACCTGATTCAAAAAAAGATTTTTATTTCGTCAAATTGAACTTTTAAACATTTCAAACACTCAATTTAATGTGGGTGCGCTATTAAAAGGCGGCAAAACTGCATTTTTTGAAAAATACTTATTTTACCTGAAAAAATTATTTTGTTCTCTTACCATATTCTAGAAAATGTGTAAGATGAATAATAAAATTCAAAATGTATTTAATACTATTCAGAATGGCTAGTTCAAAATTATATATAGTTGTTTAGTGAAACCCGTTATTGTGTACTACACACGCTATCGAGGAAGGTCGCGATTGCGTGTAATGCAAGCCAAGTCCGTATTGTGTGCTGTGAAAGATCCCTTTGGTGTTGCATATAACATAAGACATAAAAAAAATCTCATAAAATCTTAGGGTGTTACATAACATGCTCTAAATATATTAAAACCATACCCTATATATATCAATTATTACAATCTTTATTCATTCTATAAATAATTGTAGTTCATAATACATGATTCATAATGAAGAAAATAACATTATCCAAGATAGAATAACATTTTCACAAGTCATAAGTTTTTTGTATTTACATTACAATAGAGTGTAATTTTATATTTCAAGGCTCACATTAAATACTATCAAAGTGTATTAGGATCAATTATCACACTATCATATCCTCAAGAATGATACTTTTCCTAAAAAATCACAGTGGATATAATCTGTTATTGAACTCAGTAGATCCCCCATTACAATTATTATTATCTCTTGAGATATTCAAACATACATAGTGAATTATAGGGATATAAAATTCAAATAAAACCAGTCATGTAATAATAATCAATTTATCTATGTCATGCACGGTGATAAACAAATTATCATATATCATAACACCTAGAAATAAAATGTGTTTTATAAAATTTTTAAAAAGTCATCATAGAATAACATACTAAATATTATTTTCCTTTGAAAATATTTTATCATTACAATCATAAACAATACATATAATAAATAATGTCGGCATACTTTGATTTTTTTCTATTATTTATTAAGAAACTTTTAAATATTTTAGCAAAAAAAACTACATTAAAATATAATAGGAAATTTTTTTGATGAAAATAACACTTATATATTGAAGGCACTAATTTAAAAAGTAATTTTTTTTAAAATATATGGAAGAAAATATTATTTTAAAAGAAAATTTAAACTGGTAACGTAATATTCAATTCATTGTGTGGAAGTAATGATGATAATTTTATATATTTCATTTTAAAAAAAAAGTGGTTTTCATTCTAATTTTTATAATTTGTAATAACTAAATTAATCATAAAAAATAAAAATATTTCACATAATATTTATTGAAATTAAAATTTTAATATAAATTAATTTGGTCAAATAAGTTTAGAGTATTAAAAAAATTATTGAAAATATATATTTGAAAACATGGATATTGAAAAAAAATTATTTTCGACTAGAGAGTGAATTAAATTAGAGTTCACTTAAAAAAATATAATTTCGGTCCCTTTAGAACAAAAATAGAAGAATATAAAATGATATAAAATAATCTGACAAAATTTAAATAATATAATAAAATTCATTATATATTTTTTGGGTTTGATCATGAAATTTCACAATTCGAAACGTAATCATAATCCATCATGATAAACTATGAAATATTAATATAAAACCCTTAAAAAGGTTTTATATATTTTTACTAGATATAACCTCCATTAAAAAATATAAATTTATTATAAATCTATAATAAAATAATTTACATACATATAGTATCACATATAATACAATTATTTCATTTCATAACTAGTTTATTAAGAAGACATTATTATAATTAGTGTATCTCTATGTCAACTGTTTAACATTTCTTAAAAATTGTGATTCAGTGGTTTTTAAACTTTTACATTGATAATGGATCCATTATATACATAATATTAATCATGGCATATAATTAATATGAATTATATAGATATATTCTTATTCATACAGAAAACTTAATAATAAAAAATATATTACATCTTTTACTAAGATTATACCCATGAAGATCAGGAGTCAGGCTAGCCTGCTCCCATTAAAATTAATTAAAAATTAAAGAGTACAAAGATCGTTCAAAGAGACGATCTACAAAGGCGAGTATATCACTCACCATGATAATCATCCAGAACAAGGCTACTACAGAATATAGGTGATATGAAAGACCAACTTGAACTCACCTATGGAATTGCCTTTTTGGAGAGAGCATCCACAACTTGATCTTTTACTAAGATTATACATCGTACATATAACTAAAATTTTTTCCCTCTTGGGGAAAGTAATAAAAGAAATATAAAAAAATAAAAAATTATATAATAATTATTTTATAATATATAACACATATATTCTTTAAGTATATACTTATTATAGGCCATTATAAGAATTGTTGAAAAACAAATCACATCTCATCATGAAGGTGGTAGTCCACCCATATGCATTAAAGAAATAAATGTTGATAGACGTATCATAAGGAAATAAAAATATTATAATTAAAGCAAAATAATTAGTTCCTAAATTTCATAAATATCCACTAAACCCATCATAATAACCAATCAATAATGATGGGTATGTAGTGTGAAAAGTGTCGATATGCAGGACCGAGTTAGCTTATGTCACACACAATAATGATTTTCTATAATGTCTTTCATTACAAGAAAATATATCAATTATACAAATTCTAAATGAATTCATCGGTCACAATTTAATTTTAAATGAATATAGTAACCAACTAAATATAAAGGGAATCTTTTTTAAGATAACTTTCAGTATGCTCACAATGATGTTTTACCCTAAAAAATTAGAAAATTTTATATTATTGAGTGATAATAATTTATTATATAATATATATTTAAAAAATATTATTTTTATCCATCAAATATTTCCAATAGATATAAGGTATTAAAGAATCATATAATTCGCAAAAAAAATTAATATTTTTATAGAGGAACATTTTAACCTATTTAAAGGATAACCAATTTTAGATCCTATTTTTGGATATTTTATAAATATTTTATGTGAAAATAATTGTCCTATTTGAAATAGACACATAAAAATATGGTTAGGGTGATATTTTGGTATTTTTCATTGAAGTCTTGTTTATTAATGAACATAGACAAATAATGAATTTTAATTCAAAACAATTTTTTCACACAATTTTTTTATATGGTTTAGCGTTATTTTAAAGTGGTTTGAATTTAAAAATTGATCAATTTTTTATAAATTAAAAATATTTAGGTATTTTGAATCAATATCACTTAAAAATTAAATTTATAATATAGAAAACTATTTATTTTTTTATGTTAAAAAAAGAAATTGTCGTCCCGTTAGAGGGATTAAATGCATATTAATTTCAATAAACCAAATGATTAGAATATGAAAAAATGTATTCCTTATTTTTAATCATAGTAATATATATTTCATAATAATTTGAAATTATTTTTTGACCGAAAATATTAGTGAATGTAATAATAATTAAAAACAATGATTAAAGTGAAATTAATCATATCATGGGACTAAACCTGAAAATTAAATATCCCAATTACCTACACACATTCCCAAAAGAAAAATATTATACATATCTCATTTCTACACTCTCTTTGATATAAATGTTACAGTTATTGGATCGACATGCAATGTGAAAACCATTGGTGGATTTCTCTTTTCCAAAAAATACCAGAGAGCCACTCCCCCAATATAAAAGGCAACATCTCCTCCCAGTTCCTCATACCTCTCAAGCCACATGACATGACCAATATCATCCCTAATAGGTAAAAAATACCATAACAAAATCCTATAATATTATAAATTCTCAAAAATTAATAATTTTAATCCCTTTGGGGAAATCCAAAATGAGTTACCCAATTATGATGCAACTTCCTTCTTCATACTCTTTAGTTTTATTTATTTCTCCACTCATTAAATTTTCATTATTTGATTATTATATAATAAATAAAGTATCCTAAGTAAGATAATATGTTGTTATCATAATGTTTTCACCTGAACTTACACACACATATATCTAATGGGTAATGAACTTACCATTTATGTTTCTGATGAATTTTCTCCTCACGAAACAAAGTTGTTTTTTCCATTACCACTTTTTATGATTTGGAATTATTATGGAAAAAAAACTTATATGAGATATATATGACAATTATTATGTATTTATTCTTCTGTAATTATTTTATTAAACATAAACTCATACTTTCAACTTTATAAATATTATAACATCATTTGTGGATGTGTAGACTACTTCCCCCTTAGAGTAATGTCATTCATTCACACAATAGATGGATAATCTAAAGTTAGGATTCAATAAAAATATATTACATATATTACATATATATGATTATTTAATTATAAGATACATATATATAACCCACTTTTCATTCTTTTAAAATGAAAATGAAAGAATGTAGCTTTCATGCGTATGTACGGACAAACATATCCATGAATGATGCATTTCAATTAATATATTTATTTGTCATAAATTATTAAAAATAAAAATACAATGAATATAAATTATTAATAAATCATGGTTTACATTCTACAGATTATTTAATTAGTATCTAATTAAAAATAAATAATAATAAATAATTTAGATTTTACTTGAGAAACTATTAAATTACCACACGAAATTTTTAAACTTATGAAAGGTTATTCACAAAAGAGAAATAATATATTAAAAAAAGATCATATGTGATATTATAAATATTATTATGGTTATGGTATAAGATATTAAAATTTATAAAACCCTTAAACATAAAGATAATGTACTTTAAACCATATGTAAAAAACATGGAAAGGGATTTTCATCTCACATTTTAAATCTGTGAGATAAATGTTATATTCACCACATAAGTTTTTATGTGGTGTATGTAATATAAATTTTTATAAAATATAGAATGAATTATTTTATATTAAAGATATTATAACCTTTCATTCAATGTTATTCCTATATTTGGCTTATGATTTATGGCCTCTTAAAGCTGTATGGGACACATTGGATTATTCAATGTTTATTTTATGCCAAAATATATTTAATGATTTTTCAAAGGTGTTTTCATTTGAGTTGATTATAAGAAATTCGACAGTAAACCCTTTTATTTTTCCTCTCGTCTAGTTATTTATGACGATTTTCATGTATAATTACAATTTCCACTTATTATTACTACAAATGATTTATAAATAATTTTTAATAAAAACTAAAATAATCTCCCTCTATAGTTAGAGAAACTATTTTATAATAAAAAAATATTTTCTAAAAATATTCTGAGAAATGGTTTTAACATTTAAAAATTGATTTATTTAAGGAACTATAACACCTTCTCCATTTTATGGATTTTTTCAAATAAATATTCTTATTTCTTTATTAACATGGCATTTTTTTACTTTTTTACATGAAAATATAATGTACATTTTACCTCCTACATCATTTATGTATATACATGCCACCATATATGTGAATCATCATTTTAATTTTTTAATGGTGAACTTTTAAAGAGAAATTTTTCAAAAGTTATTTTCATTGAAATGGTTTTACAAAAGTTTTCCAAAAAAGGATATTTTCTAAAATAATGTTACTAAGATATATTTTATTGTATTTCTATTCATAAAATACAACTAATATTTATTTATACTTCCCCTTGATATTTAATTTTGATACCATCAAAATTCTTCCTTAGGATGGTGTCTGATTAATTTGGTAAATAAATTATCCACATTCACTTCCTTGATTTTATTTTATCCCCTTGAAATATTCAATTGGATATGATTGGTGGGCATTGAATTTCAACTATGTATTTATATTATATTCTTGGATATGTTTGTTTTTTTGAAAGATATAAAATCTCTCATACAATGTTTACATAGAATTATTTTTATTATTTCGAAAAATATTGATAATTATTTATCTTCAATTCTATTCTAGTTTTTGATAAGGAATATTGTTTATTCAATATGGGGAAATATTTTGACAAGTATTTCAAATGTTAGAAAATATTTATGATAAGACAAATTGGTTGTCTAATAGGTGATGGGAGACCATTGATGCTTCATTAGTCTTATGGGATTATGTTAGTTGGAGTTAAACAAATATTGTCTCTTGCCAAATAATTGTGGAATAATTTATCGTTTTAAAGGACTTGATAGGATAATTAATGTTGTACAAGACAAAATTGTTTTCTAAAAAGTATGATTTAAACCACCATATGAAATGTATTTAATGTAATGGTTTTTTTATATTGGGGAAACATTTCATCCTATAATTTTGTATTTATTTAATTTTGTTTTACTTATTATTCATCCATTGGATATTTCATCAAAAAATCCAGGGATAAATTTCATTTTCAGTTCATTTATTAAATTTAATGTGATTCCAGTTGTTACATTTTCATATTTTTTATTGACATAAATATTAACCTATTTATTACATGGTATGGGTGTCCAGTTATTTACAATTAAAAAATTATTATTATCATTGTTATTTATTTATTCCCTAATACTTTAACCATACATAGCATTTGGTACACACTTATTTTTTTATCTTTCGACATGAATATAATATGTATAATAATAATGATATGAAATGAAATGATTGATAGAATAATGTAATCCTTGACAGAATAAAATAATTTTATAATTAGTATATTTATTTTTAATACCATACTCAATTCAGTATCTGGTTTAGGAAGAATAGTAAAAGGATTAGTCCTTAGGGTTTTGATTCACTATAATCGTTCCAATGTAATGGTAGTGGAATCTACCTCAGAGCTTTGGGGGGTCGGGTCTCTATAGATTTATTTCGAGGAATATTAGTAGAAACCTAATGAAAATTATTTAAGAAAAAATAGATTAGATAACATATACCTAAGGCATACTTTTCGGATTAATATTGAATAAAATAGTATATTTTTAAAAAATTAGAGATTATGTGGGAATTCATAGTAATGGAACCCTATCTAGTTACTAAAATTCGATGTCATTCTATAAAAGATGTACCTAGAAGTAACAACTATGAAAATGTGTTTCATTCAATACTTTGTGTATCCCTGTACAAGAAAATGGGCCCTAATTGTCCCACGGTTTGACAGATCCAGGATATAAGATAAGATAATTCACTTCTTCATTATATAAATTTATGAAGGGTGTTAATATATATTAAAAATGAATGACCTGGGATAATCTATAGATTAAGGAAGGACCTATGTGAAGATAAATAAATTTATTATTTGTGTATTGAGGATATATTGAAAAACTAATTTAATAGGATATTTAGGAATTGACCATATTTCAAGGATTTACATCATATTTTAGAAATTATATTAATACAAAAAATGATAACATGTATGGCTTCTGAAAAATAGTCTTGTCTGGAAAATATGTAGGTATTGAACCCATGATTGAATGATTGAAATGATTTCATGCCACCTAAGGACTTACACAATTTACTAGTTAATATTTTGTTATCTTTTTGTAATCAATTTGATAATTATTTATTAATGATGAACCCATAGTTTTACTTTTTAGGGTTTATGAATAATGTCTCAACTATATTAGATTTGTTGAATAGTTGGAGTCAAATGTTAAAAAAATTAAAATTTATTGGGCTAAAAGATCTATCGAAATTATTTTTATTTATTCAAGAATCAAAATTTTTGTATATCCTTTACATGATGTAAAGGATAAAATATAATTTGATCAATGTATAAAAAATGTTATCATTTTTATCATGTATCTTGTAACTAAATTTTTGTATATTATTTGGGTGTAAAATAATTATGTGACGTTATAAAAATGATAAAAAAATTCTTAATACCATATTTTTTGGAAATATAGATTTCTAAATCATCATAGATTTATGAATTTGCGACCCTAAAATTTACATATATCATTCAGTTGTTTTTTATTATTGGTCTAATTCAATCAGAAAAAATATTTACAGATGTACTTAATGTGCATATATATATATGTACAATCCCCATGTGTTATCCTATATAGACACCAAGTTATATGTTATTCTATGTGATCTTTTTACTTCTCATTATCGATTTTATAGAGAATTTCATACGAACCCTTTTAATGAGGTTGGATTTAAAACATATAAAATAATAAAAAATATATTACTATGATCAAGTTAAAATTTTGAAAAAATGATTTATTAATGTTTGGGAGTAGGTAATGCCATAAGAATCAAAATTAGGATCATCGTATTCGATAACGTGTATGGCATACAACATAATTTACGTAGGGGAATTTAATATTCTTATAATATGTAATATATTTAATATTTTTTCTAAATTAAATATTTTATATATCTTTCAATGAATACAATAATATGTTTATATATGTCATACGAATGGACAATTTTTCTCAATGACTTTCATTATATAGAAATCGCGAGTTTAAACGAACAATAATATTTTATATAACTGTTAGTATTTAATACAATATTATATAAACTAGTTGATAATTTTTTTGTTATGAATAGTATTAGATGAAAAATAAAAATATATGGTTTACAGAAATATTAACTGAATTCATTGGTTAAAATTAATTAAAAATGTCTATACGAATATATAGAATATAAAGGGAAATTTGTAATAGAAAACTATTTTTAAACTCGTAGAGCAGTTTTATCCTAATTGATTAAATTAATTATTATTATTCAGTTATATTAATAATATAAATATATATAATATTTTATATTTTAATTTTATATTCACACAATATATCTTGCAGACATAAGATAAAAAACCAATATTTCACCGAAAAACTATATTATTATAAGGGAAATTTTACAGTGTATTAATAGACCCAATTTTAAATACAAAAGTATTCACTTTAAAAAATATTCTATGTCAAAATGAATTTAATATTTGAAAATAAAAATAATAAATATTTTTTATGGTGAATTTTTTTATTTCTGTGATGTGTCAATTTTTTAAGGAATAAATAAAATAATGAATTTTAATTGAAAAATAGATTTCACAAATAATTTATTTATAAGGTCAAATCATATTAATTTTTTTTTAAAGTTTAATTAGATAAATTTTTATCTATTAATTCAACTTAAATAATAGTAATCTATTTCATTTTAAAATTGAATATGACAACATTAAAATATTTTTAGCATTTTAACTTTAAAAACACGAATGGTCATCATGATTGCGAGATTAAATTTAAATTAATTTGTCCACATATATGATTGTAGTTAGAAAATTGGATTCCATATTTTTAATTAATAAAATTTATATTATATAAAAATATTAAATATTTTTTTACCAAATTAATTAGTGAATATAATAAAAATTAGTTACAATGATTAAGGTGAAATTAATCTTAACAAGGGAATAATCCTTAATCAATATGGCCCAAAAGGCCAAAAACCTTGTCCAAAATCCATTTAATAGACAATATATATCGCATTAATCCCTTCAATCAAATTTTAATCATTATTACAACCAATTTCAATGTAAAAAAGTGGTTGTAAGTACATATTCCAAAATATAAAAGAGTGTCACTCCTCCTCTACAATGGAACGCCTCTTCTCCTCCCACTTCCTCACACATATCAAACCACATTGGCTAAATAGATATCTTAGAAAATTTATTTAGATCATTTCTCAACTCATTCCCAAATTTTAACATTGGTCATAAATCCATCCATTGAATCCTTTTGGTGAAAACCAAAATGAGTTACCCGATTAAGAGGTAACATCTTTTCCCAGGATCTTTAGTTATGTTTATTTCTCAACTTATTCAATTATTATTATTTTATGCATATATAATATAAACAGTATCCTAGATATACTAATATTTTTTCCTTCTATTGACTTTAATTAAACTTATACACTCTTCCATATAATTGGAATTGAACATACCATTTATGTGTATCGTCAAATACTGCGTCATAAAACTATGTTGTTCATTTTTTCAGTTACCACCATTCATTTATTGTAATTATGATGGAAAAACTATTTATATTTAATATATTCTACACATATTATTTATTTATTCATATATAATACATTTATAAGAAAAAAAATTACTCTTTCGATATTTTTTAAATACAATAAGATCATCTGTGGATGTGTGGACTATCTCCCCCTTAAAAAGATGTGGTTCGTTCATAATATACATGGAACGTATAGGGTATGGTAATAATAATCCTATATATAATATATGAAATATATATGATACTGTAATTATAATATATTTATACATATATACTTTTATTTTTATTCCTTTAAAAAGATAAAGAAATGAAAGTAGTGTTCATGCATTAATACGACCTATCGTCTCCATGAACAGTGCATTTCATTTCATATCTCGAAATGTCAGGAATTATTATAAATACATATATTCTGAATATAAATTAAAATTAAATAATTTTTCAAATTATGGAGATCATTTAACCATTATCTAATTAATTGGAACAAAAAGTAAGATGTCAAAACATACCTGGAAAACTATGTATTTAACACCTAAAATAGTAAAAACAATGAAACATTTTTATCAAACTACTAATGAGTTTTTTAATTAAGTATATATATATATTATAATATAAATAATATTATGTTTTTTATATGTAATTAAATTTTTTAATCCTCTTATACATGATGTTGAAGGACATTCACCCTAATGGAAATGCATGGTAATGGATTTCCTTCTCACTTTTTTACATCTATGAGATAAATGTCATATTCAGCACATACTTCTCTATGTGGTGTATCTATTGTCTATATTGAAATATTATATCACAAATTATTTAATATTTATTGTATTGTAATATTTAATTTAATTTTATTCCTTTATGAGGTCTTGGATTTTAAATGTTTCAGTGTTTTTGAGACACTTTGGAATGTTTAAAACGTTTTTCCTAAAAAATTATTTTAATAATATTTGAAATACATTTACATTTGAGGAAGTTATATCAGTATTTTTACATAAAATTATTAAATTACATCTCATATGGGTAATAATTGTTTTTTAAAGAATATAGTACCATTTTCACTCTATGGTATATCAAATAATTTAGAAAATGTAGTTAATTAAACATTACTTTTTTCCCTATTTAGTCAAAAAGTAGTTTTCTTATAAAAACCCTGATTTCAAAAATGACATTAAATTTCTTTATTAACCATAAATAAATTATATATTAAATTAATTTTATACTTTTTTTTATTAGTTTTGTAAAAGGATTCTTCTTATACATTTCCTCATCTGGAATTTTTTGACATTTGTAAGTTTAAAAATTAATTTTTATTTTGTTGTATGACATGTATGGATTTAAATGACATATTTTCATCATACCAACATTTTAATATTTAAAAGAATAATTTTTATATAAATTTTATTCATATTTTATTTAATGAAATCGGTTTTCTAGCATACAAGTATATATTCCTCATGAATATTTTAAAAATATTTTTAATAGTATTTATATTCATCAATGAAAAAACCAATTTTTTATACTCCGCTTAAGATATGTTGGGTATACACTATCCTTTTTTTATAGATATATAGTTATTAATTTTTCATTGGATAGTATTCACATTCAAATTCATGATTCCATTTAGTACCCTTGAAATATTAAATTTTCTATTATCATTTGAACTTGAATTTCCACTATGTATCCATATTATTTGTCATGGATATGATTATTTCTAGATATATATAATAATTTTTCATATTTTTTTCACGTTGAATGTTACGTGATTATTTCAGTAAATATTGATTAATCTGTTTATTATATTAACTATCAATATTTGATAAAGAATAATGTTTATTCGATATGAGGAAATAATCAGACATTCACAACATGGGTTGGTGATCATTTAAGATAATTAATAAGGTTTGTGGATGAGTTAATGAAATCCCCTCGATTAATTGGTAGTCTCAAGGAACGAATTTATCTATTGAAAATAGATTATACATTATTTTAAAATCATTGTAGCTTAATATTTCTTGTGATAGGTATTGATAGTAGATTTGAGGATCGACAACCTAAATTGGTTTGTAATCAGTATTTTTTAATCCCTCTTGCAAACAGTAATTATGGTAATTGTTATATGCACCTAGAAAACATGGTGTCCAATAATTAACTATTTCTTTAATCTAATTATGTTATTATTCTTCCATGAGATTTTTTGTCGACATATCTATGGAAACATTTAATTTTTAGTTCATTGATAAAATGTAATGTGTATGTATTTTTTACCCTTCCATCTTGATTTATCCTTATCTAATAATTTAAAAGGAATTTGTTTCATGTTATTACCATTCCTAATTTTTATTCACATCCTTCTATTTTTGTGGAATTAATGATATTTTCGATTGGTTATTTGCCATGATTTTTTTTATTCTCATTGATTCATTATTGACACCTCTATACTTTACCCTTAAAAAGAATTTAATCTCACCATTAATTTGATTCCATTCTCCCATGAATCCAAGAAATATACTAAGAATGATATGAAAGGTAATACTAGATGTAATAATGATACCCTTGATTGAGAAAAATAATGATTTAATTAGTGTATTCATTTTAAACACATAACTAATATATGTATCTGGTTTACCAAGAATACTAAACTACCCTATCCTTTGGGATTTGATTACCTATAATCATGCATATGTAATGGTAGTAGAAAGTTTTATGGACTTTCTGAGTTTAGGTCTCTATAATTATGAACTTTTTTTGGACATTTTTATATTATAATAATTTTTTAATGAAAATATGTAAACCATTTACCAATTTTAACTAATATATATTTATGTATTTATTTTTAAACTCATTCTTCAAAACACAATGGTGATATATTTTCCCATGAAATAGTTCTGTAATGTATAAAAAGTTATTCTATGAAAATAATTACATGAATTGATTGTAGTAAAATAAAATTGATAATTAATTATATAATTTATAAAATGAAAAGTTTAAAAAAATGATTATAAAATTTTACTTTTAAATTTTTTTAAATAAAAATGATTTTTTCACTATAAATAATTATTTTTTAATAGCCATCAAAAAATCGATATCGTCATTAAGTACAAATATTTAATTTCTACATATTATTCAAACGATGATTATTTAAAATATTTTAATTTATTAAAATAAATTTATTAATATTGGACATAATTATTTAAAATTAAAATAAAATAATTTTTAAGTTAAAATGTATTTTTGAAACATACAAATAAATTACTTAAAGTTGAATATAGATTAATAAATATATTTCTTGGATATTATTTATTTATGAAGAATATAAAATGTTTGGTTATTCCTATATATTCTAACAATTTAATGGTTGTGTTATAATAGTATACAATATAATTGGTTATGGAGAGTCGTGTTTTTTTAACCCATGTTTACGATTAAATTAAATTCATTCTAAGAAAAGAGGCATAATAAATTATCGGGAAGTTATATTTATGAATAAGAGACGTTTTTTGTGTTCCTTAAATGTGAAATGACTACAATACCTTGAGTGTGTGTGTCCTATTTATATATCATAAACGTGTGACTATGTGTAAATATTTTTACAGATTGATTACAATGTCTCCTAGAACATATATTGACATGTAAGGACGAAGGTATCGAGATATTGATGAATAATGTGTGAATTCGGCTTACTCATGTGTTTATTAAATTTGATTAAAATTTATGATTGATGACATGGGATTGAATATTCCAATGAATAGAGAACTGAATTGATATCTTTGAATGCCTATGAATCACCAGTTGATATTGATGAGACCCTAGTATTTAATATATTTATTGGATCTTATATCACTTATTTTTAGGTGTCGGTTCAAAGATCATCTAGCATCCAGATAACATTTTTATATAGGAGTGTATTACAAGAGGTGGTTCTGAGGATCCAATATCTGGCATATATAATTTCCACAATAATGGAATGCTAAGGGGAGGAGGGATACCTTTGATATATTATTTATATTTTTAATATCTGGGTACTGAGGCTAAAATAGAGATATTGTTCTACTATTGAAAATTCTGATGATTCCTATGATATATAAGGATATATGAGGTTTCGAGAGGGCGTATATCCCTGAGAATTAATTTTTTACATCAAATGGGTTAAAATTTAATCTCCATTATTAATTCCAGGGATTCCCCTTAGATTGGGTTGATGTACCATTAATTCATGTGCTATGAAAACCATGAGTTATTGGATGCCCAAGCGGTTGGTTATGGTAACTAAGGATGGTATTTCATTTATTTTCCCAATTGAACCAATAATAAATAAGTCTAGGGTGTATATGGTTTCCTAGGGTATCTCCCTCCAAGTAATCTGATGTGAGCCATATATTGAGAATATTAATACACTATAGTGGGGTTAATCATGAGGGAATGAGGATGATGGATTCTCATGCTCAAAGAGACTCTAGACTATACAAACTGATTTAAGGTTGATTGAGGTCACATATTTGATGATATATGAAGTTAATTATACAATTCGTATTTGATATGAGTAGTCCCATTGGTCATTGGTGATACTATGGTAGTTATGATCCTTATTTCATGCTCAGGTATATTCCATCATTAGACCAATGTTCATATTGATGGTGGTTTATTTTTTATTAATATTTTATTAATAGTATAATATTAATTGGGCATGTAATGTGAATATATAAAATAATTTATGATTTTTTATGGTATCCCAATTTGTTTTACACTCATAACTTGATCTCCCCAATAGTGAAAATGGTACGTGGGTAGTTCTGAAATGGTTATTTTGGAACATGTAGGGATGATGACTCGAGTTGGTATTATCATCATTGAGTGGGGTAGAATAGATAATATTGATGATCATGATGATGTGTTTATAAGATATGAATTTAATCCACTAATATTTTAAAAAAATTCCCCATATGAATATATAGTTGGATTAGTTGGCGCTTGGTGAATGTCTATGACTTTATACATTCACAACATATTGTTATTAATGGTTTTATTATATAGCTTGCATGTACATGTTTGTTACTA
This sequence comes from Viscum album, assembly GCA_963277665.1. NCBI lineage: Eukaryota > Viridiplantae > Streptophyta > Magnoliopsida > Santalales > Viscaceae > Viscum > Viscum album. The sequence continues at coordinate 1,188,475,209 of OY728158.1, read as the reverse complement.
TTTTTGAATATGTGTGTTCATTTATTAATTATTTATATCCCTATTAAATGGTTTATAGCCTCTCCATTATACATATTTAGTCCCTCGCTGCTAGTCAAGGACCTCTGACATTCATGAAGACATTCCTAATGTCACGTGTCTCTTCGATCTATTTAATATTCAATGTGATCCAAGATGGAGTGTTATAATTTGTAAGAACTGTATAATGTTTAAAATATATGTTATGGATATGTATTATGATATTATTATACCACATTATGAAAACAATAATAAATTATGATTTCATCATGATATTTAGTATATAAAATTATATTTAATGTCATTATGAGGTAGATTTAGGTTAGATTTTATTAGGTTTTTCATTCAATACAGAAAAAATAGAGGATAATTATCCATGATTCATGATGATATTGATTCAATAATAAAGAATAAATGATACAATCCAACACAATAAATACAAAGTCACAGTGTTATGAGTATCCGGAATCATGGAATAATTTGAAAGTGCTAAAAAGAAATGCATAACATTCACTAACTCTGTCAGTGATCATGGTCATAGTAAAACGGTAAAATAACTATTTCTACTCTATGTAAATATATGGTTCATGTGAAATGTTTCAATATATGAAATCATCATAAATAATTGTTATAGAAGTTTCATTTCATGAAAATAAAGGAAGTGTATCACACATTATTTATTGAATAAAAACGCACCTTGGTATAGAAATATTTGATGATTTCAAGATTACATTGCACTATTATATATCATGATTTGAAAACTATAAGATTAATAATATATTTTTTATATAGTTATCAATTTATTAATTGTATATAGTTTTTTATGATAATTTACTAATAATATTTTTTTATGAAGTTTCTATCCTTTAGTACTGGTTAAAGGACGAGTTCATACGACGAAATTGAATGTGTTTATTTGTGGTTTATTTTTTTTATTATACAACAACGATAATGGATTTTTAGATGTTTTAAAAATTTATAAAATTGTATTATCTTTGTTTTTTGAATAAATAGAGGGAGATAAGGACAAAGAGGCCTACTCAAAACTATATAAACATTTTCAAGAGAATTTAAAGGGAAATAATATCTTTTCAAGAGAGATGATAATAAAGATAGAATAAGAATATCAAAACTAATCAGGTAAAATGCTAACATTTATATCCATTATTGAACTATCGTCATTAAAAACAAATTTCACCTTTTCATCAATTAATTTATTATATTCATTTGGGATTATTATAAAACTTATCAATGGGTAAAATAAAATTATAATAACTTCATCTATCCATTTATATAAAATAAATATTTGTGCATAAGTGGGATAGAAAATATTGTAAATAGTTGATTATTTATTCCTTTAATGATCATTAATTTATTTTTTAATGCGTTCAATTATGACATCATTAATGAAAGAGAAGATGAGAATTGTTGAAATTAAGAAATAATGAAAAAAACACACGTAAAATAACTCTCAATGTGTGTCAATTCATATGCGATCCTTTCACTAATCCCATATACCTCCCATGTTTTCCATTTATTTTTAATTAACCAAACACATTATTTCTCATTATAAACACTTTCCATCAATAATTCAATTCATTTTTGTATGCTTTTAAAAACATTTAATTGTATTTGAATCATATTAGAAAAATTATTTAAGAAAATTGAATAAGTTGGTTGTCATTATATGAATGGATAAGGATAATTTTATTTTTCTGATTTAATACATAATTGAATTTAATGAAACAAAATATATATTCTATATATTCAAAATTAATTATTATTAAATAAAATATTAAATGATAGATTAAAAAAATGAATTTATAAGTGTGTAACCATTAAAAATTTTAAGAATTAATCAATTTCTATTTTAGATAAGTTGTAGATTTATTTATGTGTGTTAATAAATTATATGACTAATATGTTGATTGAATAATTATTTATTTTTACAAAAGGGATTTAATTTTATGTGGAGTATCATGTAAATAAATGAAAAAGGAAAAATTTCATAATAGAGTTTGGAAAGTGATTTGTGTGATTCCTGTATCTCCTTGTGCAATTTCATTATGGTCTAAAAATTAATAGAAATGTACAATAATAATTAATAAGAAACTTAAAAGTAAAAAAATAACATTAATATTAATGGTATCCAATAATCCCCATAAAATACCATCTTTTTTGTAGTTTATTAGAATATGAATATTAATAAAATTTGTTTTTATTAGGTACAAAACCATTAAATAAATTTTTTAAATTATTTAGAAAGATGATGAAGGAGAACTAAAATAATGGGAGAATTAAATATAGTGTATTAATGTATATGAATAAATAGGAACACATTGATCTAATTTGGAAGTAAAATGGGAGAAATTTTGTTGATGATGCTTTTTGGATTGGTGTTTCACTATTAAGAATGAATTACATTTAATTTAATGGTTGTAAATTTACATCCATCCATCGATATGTATTTCTAAGCTCGGGGGAAATTTCAGTTTAGTATGATGTGTTAACGTCTTAATTGTACCATTAAATATAACCATAATTACTCCCTTTGAAATTTTCACATGAAACCACATATTATACCCAATAATAGATCATCTAGTCTTTGGATTATGATACCTTCTAGATACTTTCAAAACCACATACGATTACTCTTGATATTACCCAAGTAACAAGTGGGTTATTTCTACATATTTGGTTCCTTCCAATTCATCTCTCTATATAGTGGAACCATATCAAGTGGATAATACCAAAAACTATTATAGACATCAAAAAATGGACATCTAATATTATCCTACACCCATATTTCACTATTTTGAATCTTGTTAACAATATTAATGCAAGGTATAAGAATAAAAGGTAAATGTAATTTTAGAACAAAATATGTTTCTGGTGATCATTAAAATAACTATGAGAGTGAGGTATAAGAATATCCTCCATTTTTATAATGAGATACACATAAAATAAAATAAAGAAAATAAATATGAGTTAAAGTATTTCATAATGAAATGAAAATTTTGTGATAATATATGTTTCTGCATTTAGGATAAAGTTAATTGTATTTTAAGGAGTATGAACACAACATATGTTAAAATAAATATCATTTAAACCAAATTTTAAATATTAAATTTGAATCAAACATATTGTATATATTTTCTCTAAATTTTTAATCTTTTACCACAATTGAAAATAGATTAAAACACCAAAAATTATAATTATCACATTGATATAATAATTTTCTACCATTTGTGATTATAATTAAATATAATCATTGAATAAAAAAATAATGCTAAAAAAAAGGGTGAAGAAATAATAGGATAATAAAAGATGGAAATATTCATTTAACCATTAATAAAGGCCTTTGAGAAGAGAAAAAATTCGATTTAAGAAAATTTGACAGGGAAAATATTTTTATGAATTATAAAAAAATCAATATTCTATATTAGAAGTTATTTCATTCACATTTATAAAATTATAAAAATATTTCTTCTAGAATCTATATGAAAATCATAATGTATGAATATCAAAATTTATTTTTAATTTTCACAGATATTTGATAATTTAGAGCACTTTCCCTATGAATAATTCCAAATTATGAGTAGGTTTGGATCTCCCATTGTTAATGAACTCAATATAAATAAACCCATAAAAAATTATAATAATTAATTTAAAAACATTAATTATTTAGAAAAAATATTATAACGAAGAAATACTATTGAAAAAAATTAAAAATATTTATCTGAATAGAATTTTTAAAAAATTTAAATCATAAGAGACATTGTAATTATTTATCAATATCTCTAAAAAAAATCCTTGTGTATTATCCATATCATATAACCACAGATTGTGAAATAAGGTTTTTGTTAATTCCCCATACTTAATCCTAGGGTAATTATTAGGTAAATATCAAACCAAATGATTTTTGGTTTACAAACATAAGTGCATCTGTTATAAAATTAGATAAACTTATTTCTATGTAGATATTGATGTATTGTATTAGAAAATAAATGTTATGTAACCATTTTAGAAAATCCTGATTATAATATAAAGAATTTTAAAGATTCAGTCTTTCCCTAGGTAAAAATTGTTTCTCACAAGCTCATGATACCTAATTGGCTAGTAATAAAATAAAAACATACTAACATAAGAGGATTTAAAATGATATAGTTTGATTGAATTTATTTTCTAATGAAATCATACATGATATATCCATAATGAATGTTGTCAAAAAAATTTGTTCTTAAGACTAATGATATAATCATGATAGCATTAACTTTTTCTTAAAAAATACTATAGGAAATAGTCTTGTAAAAAAATAATATCAACATGGGTTTAATTTATCTCATATTACAAAGGTTTTTTTTAATGAAAATATTTTTTGTGATAGTGTTATTACTAAATATATATATTCCATTTTGACCATACAAAAACATTCAAACCCATATATCTTAATACATATACCAATAAGATATCCCCTGTGTAGGTGACAACTACCCCTAGTTTTTTTAATATCTTATTAAAATTGTCATAGATTAGTATCTTTAAAATGAATAGTCAAAACATGTATCTCATAGATATAATAAAGAATATTTCATATGACATATTAAATTTTTATGAATTCATTAAGGATATTTTAAATGTGATGATTTAAGAATATATAGAAGTTTAGAAGAAATTAAAACACTATTAATGTTCCCCTACTAAGATGTGGTGAGATTAAGAAGTCTCTTAATCATACCGCCAGAAATCATATTTTCATCTGGTTTACCAGCATCATCAGTGATTATCTTCAATGAAGTACTCATATGTGAATATATTTAAATAACCTGATCCTGTAAAAATAGATTAATGGTCCTTTCTGTGTTTTTTTATTTTAATGTTACTTTCAATGTATTAAATATATTTTAAATCTGATATTTTTCTACCTAAACAATAATTTTCAATCAAAATTTACTACTCAGTATATTTTAAATCTCATTATAACGAGATTCATTTTTTGAATAAATAAAATATTATCAAAATATATTTAAACAATAAAAGGATAATTTAAAATATATATTAAAAATATTTTTGAACCTGGGTTTCCAATTTTAAACTAATTTTATTAATAAAATTCATCAAAATATACATACTAAGACTAAGGAGATTTATTTAAACCATAAAAATACATTGTTGAGAAAAAAATAATTTTTTTATTTTTATTCATTAAAACTATGAAGTAATTCAACAAAATTATTATTAATAAATAAACCATTAAAAAATAACTAATAATATGATTTATAAATGTTTTAAATTTATGTGGTGTCGAATGAAAAAATAATAATAGGTATTCTATTCTCTTGATTGGAAAACATTTATCACTATGACCAATTCAATTTTATTGATTATATAATTGAATTGAATTCACTATTTTATATGAGTGATGTTATCTTTATTGGTTAATTTATTTATAAAACCCTATTTACTTGCCATAATTGAATGATTATAAGGTCTTTAAATATGAAAATATGAATTAGTCATTGTAAGTTGGTTAAATTATTTGTTCGCAGGGAGTACCTGATTTTTATAATTAATGTAATCATCAATACTTTGGTGTTCTAGGTGTGAAACTAAAAAATTATGTTTTAACTAATTTAAAAATAACATATTTTTACAATTTAATGTTTTGAAATCACAGATAAAATTATATAATGGATTGTATTTATACTTGACTCTGGCCTTGGGTGATTATAATAGAGGTCTTTCATCAAACAACTCAATTTATTTAGATAGGATTGTACTGTTTAAGGTCAAAAGATTGGGTTTTTCCTTAACATCATCAATTTGGGATGAAGTTTTTTTAAATTAAAATATAATATTATGTGATTTGATTTTTTTTATCGTCTGGTTATTTTTTTAAAATATTTCATATAATTCACTTGTGTTATAGATACGCCAAAAAATTATTTCATTAGATCTGGTGATGAACATTCCAATGGTTTATTTGGGGTTATCAATATAACATTTACATAAAAACGTTTTGAAAATTAAAACTGTAGGAATTTTATCATTCCAATGTTTAATGGGGGTTATTTTTTATGGGGGTCTTAGGAGATAGTGGTTAATGTTATAACAGGATGAATTGACCACTATATCTAACAAATAATGAATGAGTTTAAATTTCTCTAAGAATTTTACTCTAATTTCTTGATTAGTTCCAATCAATTATTCAAATATTCCAATTATATTTTTTTCTATGTAGTGAAAGAAGAAAATTTAAAATGTTATAATGTATAGAGTTTTCTAGAAATATTATATTCAAATTATACCCCATGATATATATGATCGATATGATATTCTATAAATCATCATTTTTTATCATCTTGGAATATTTATGATATGGATGACAAGCCTTGTTTTTTTAGATAATAAATTAACCCATCTAAATCATATTTAATCATCGATAATTATAGTTGTGTATGATATTCCTCATATATATGAAAATTAATTGGCCAAATCAAAAATGTTAAATAATATCAGGGGGAATCGAGGTGGATATAATAAATATAAATATATATATATATATAATGACATTTTTATATTTCCTAGTTTCAGAAGATAACACACAATAAAAATTTGGAAATTCAATGTAGGTAAATATTTCAAAATTTGATTTTATTTTAGTTTGACATGTGTGTTACTGTGATATAATGACCATGGAACCTATGCCAAATACATGAATCCTTATCTTGTTAACTCTTATATTTTAAATGATTAAGTGAAACAAATTTTAAATAAATGTCATAAACATTTGGGAAAGTAGATGATCAAAAAAAAATTTCCCCTCAACTCAAATATTTAAATAGATAATAATATCAATATCATATATTTGATTGGTAAGTTGAATGTTATTTTTAAAAAATTTACCATATAAAAAATATTTAATAATAGTTTAATTTTAAAATCCTGTAGTATATATACATACGATCATAAACAATATTTATCCTAAAAATTGATGTAGCATCTATCAATATATTATATATTATAAATACATAATAATCACTACACATGTGTATCAAGATAATTAAGCGATTGAGTGTATTGGAAACCCAGGTGAGGGAATGAGGGTTCAGTTTTGTGTGGTTATCTATTCTTCATTTTTTGTAGTTTTTTTTTCTTCTAATTCTAAATATTATATCTATTTTAGTTGAGGTGACATCATCAAGTTTGGTAATAAGGGTTTTTTTCGGTTTTTATTTGATGTCAGTGAATATATGGGAAAATAGTTTCTTCTTTTTATGCCGTGGTTCACATGATAATGCATGGAATATGGTGAGTGGAAGGTACTAAAATTACATGTGGTGATTAAAACAATTATACATTTGATCTACATGTGGTAGAGTTAGTGAGGTGTTCAAAGTCAAATCTCTCAGTATCAGGCTCCATGAAAGAGAGAGTAGATCATGTGGGATTGTTGATCCAAATTTATAATTAAAAATAAAATGTCAATACATAATTTTAAATTTTAAATTCATGGTATCTTTTTGGAATTATAATTATTTTATATTAAAATTGTACTTAGGTTCCCCTTTGGGAAGTTTTACATTAGATGTTGTGTTGTTGGAGGTTAAATAATTATGTAAGGATTCACAGTTTACCCATAAAAGTGTTTTGAAGATACCAAAAACATGGATTAGAGGCCGGGTAGGTACCATATGGTTAGTTATGATATATTCTTGAGATAATTATCTTAAAAAATTATCATGTTAGTATGGAATATTCTACAAATTATTTTAATCAATATGTATGTGTTATTCGTTATTCAGGAATATATACTTGATTAATATATGAATTTCATTAGGAATCTTAGAAAAAGTATTATAAGAGTGATGAATTGAATTCGGCCTATAATAACGAGTTTTTTACTATCGAGCTCATGAATTATGGTATAGTTTTATATAATAATTCAAAAATTAATCTTTCGAGAATACTTGTACAAAATTAGTAGTATATTTTGGCGTTCTTTCATGATTTTCTAAAGTAATACCAAAATAATTTTAATAAGTCATTTAGAGGAATTTTGTTTATTTAAAACATTTTATCTTAGTTTTATTTATGTAAATAATTTAGATATATATTTATATATTCCAAATTTTTAAAATTTGGTTTCTCTCTTAATTGGAAATACAACTCATCATTATCATTATAGTGTTTCTTATTTTAAAAAAATTATATATATTATTTGGTTTGAGTTCATTAACATTTTTGACATGTTCACAAAAAATATAATATTTTTGATATGTATAATATATAATATCATTATAATATTATATATTTATAGAATAAAAATAATTAGTTGACTAATAAATAGTATCACTATATTTAATTTCAATCATAGGACAATATTGACTGTCTTCAATATATTTTAAAGAGTTTAGGGAATCCCTAATTACACCCCAAGTAGAAATCATGATGGATTTATTTTATTTCTTCATTAACATTTGTTATGGGTAATTCTATCTTTATATGTACATTTTCTCAAATGACTACAGGTTACCTCAAATTGATTCCATTGATTCTCTTTTCGAACATATTTAATAAATACATTCGACATATTTATGATTTTTTTTACTTTATTGGCTATTTTTTAAATATAAATAATACATATGTATGATTCACCATATATTAGATAAAAATTAATTTTCTTCTTTTATTGAAAAATAATCAAAAAATTACTCTATAGAAAAGATAATGTGATAACTTTAAAAAGAAAATTTATTTTTTCCATGTGATTATATTAATAAGATAATTCGAGCCATCAAATAAAAGTTATTATTTAATTATAATTAAATATTTTCTAACCATTGCGCACACTATGATTGTAAAAAATATTTTTTAGGCCTCTATTAAATCATAGAATCATTTAAAATTGTTTTTAAGATTACTTATTTAACTAAATTTAATAAAGCTAATATATTTTTCATAAACAATATTTTTTATTATAATATATTTAGTCTCTATAAATAATTTATTTTTTTAATTCATAAAATAATCCTTAGAGTAATAGTATTTATACTACAAAATAAAAAATAATAATTACCAACTAATTTGTTTAAAAATGTTCGTAATACCCATAAACGGTATTTCAAAATAATCCTATGGGGAAAATTTGGAATTACTTATAAATACATTATAATTATCAATTAACCACTTACTACATTTCATATCAATGTTCATACACATTCCTTAATAGTGTCGACCATTTTTATAACACTCATATTTATTTACAAAATTACAATGATATGGGTGGCCTTCCTAATGGAATTCATGTTATTTTAATTTGTTTTAGAAAATTTAACATATTAAAAATTCTATATCTCATTCTATTTCATAGTGGTCATAGTCCATTTTTTTCTTCATGATTAATCATAATATGAATTGTAAAAGAATTTTTTTTTCTTTTTCTATATAAAATAATAAAAATACTCTATGTGAAAGGAATTACATTATTATGTTATGAAATTTTTTAGGTAATTAAACTATATTTCCCATAGATAAATTTTATCCATGAAAATTTACATTATTGATCAACTATGTTATAATTAATTCATTTAATTCAAAAAGAAATTATGGGGCTAATTAATGATTCAAATATTACCATCACAATTCTGTATACTTTTTTAATCATTAATATAGAAATGGTCAAGTACATGGTGGTGCTTAAATATTTTTATGAGATGATGTAATTGTGATTTTTTAATTATTTCTAAAAGAAAACATAATCTGTTGATATTTTGGACAAATTAAAATATGTTGGATGTATGAAATATATTCTTCTTAGTGATTTGGTTATTTTAAAATAATTAAAAATCATTTAAAAAACAATTGAACTATTATTAACATTTACATATTATGGAAGAGATGTTAATTCTTTATGTGATTTCATTTCATCGATTTAATAAATGAAAAATTATAAGTTTTGTTGAAAAATATAAAACCAGAAATTAATTAACTAAAACTAGTCTGATAAAATTTTATTATTTATTTAATCCAAAAAATTCATAAAAAAATAATGAAGATGGATTATTTTATGAATCATCATGATAATAGATTATAAAATGGAGTTAAATTGTAATTATTATATATAATTGGATATTTAGGATCAAATTATTTAATATTTTCATTTAAATGAATAATATAAAATTTTTATATGTTCTTGGATTTTTGTTCATTTGATGCTTTTGATAACCAAAGAATACCTCCCATAATGAAATAAAATTTCTTCAATATTACTCGTAAACAAAAAATCTAAATAAATAAGTTAAAATTAATTATACCAATACAGGATACAAATTTTGACCAACCATGATATGTAAATCCTATAAGGTAATACTAGTTTTATGTGACCAAGTCTTCTACATAAAATAATTGTCTATCTATGGATATATTCAAATTATTCCATATACTAATTTTTAAAAATAAACAAACTCTGCTCTGATGCCAACTATGATTCCCCAGACCCATCCTTATATATTTTTGGTTAAAATACATAATTATATATACATGATATATATTAAAATTGACAACCATGGTGAGAAGTTCAATGAATTATGGAATCTGTTGCATAAAAAAAATAAAAAAATGGTACAAAACAAATTTTATCATTAATGATTATCCATTATTGTAATTTCTATATATGTATCCATTTTATTGGAATACATATTGAAAAGAGTCATATGAAATGGATGAAAAATAAAGAATAATAATTGAAAAATAATCAAAACAATGTACAAAAGAACATCATTAGTAAAACATGATTCATGATATAAAAAAATTACAATAGTAAACAAGGCATATAATGATCACAAGTATAGTAGGCATAACATTATCTTCTGTAAATAAAGAATAAGATAATAATTAATACATAAGGCATGACATTATTATAACTATATTGGTGATAACATGATATTAAGAATATGAATCATAATATAGAAATGGGGACTAAAAATAAATATGTGGAATACAAAAGAATATCATTAAAAATCAATAGTGTAGTGTCATAAAACATTAGTAATGAATGTTTTTGAGATATCTTGAACATGTCATCTCACAAAGAATAATTATTTACCTATTTTTTTGGAGTGATATTATGAAAAATCTTTCACCTTATTTAATTAATGTATTACTCATAATGAAATAGTATACAAATTCATCAATAATTATATCATGAAAATGTGAGAAATAGACTTGAACCTGATGAATATAAGAAATATATCTATATAAATTCTCTTCAAACAATAGAATTATTTATATGGTATTTATACATTATAGAATAAATGTTATTTAAATTTTCAAATAATTTCCCCAATCAAATCATTGATGAAATTCAAGATCAATAATAATTAATAAGAGGATTCAAAAACAGTATCCACAAGGGAAAAAATTTGAAAGGTTATTTATGTATATTTGATGACAAGGAATGAAAAATACAATGTTGGTGTAGTGTCAAAAGAAATTACATTTACACTACAAAATGTGTTCATAGTGACATTGACATGGAGGAGAAAGGTATTTTCTTTAAAGATGATAGATTATGATACGGGGAATGATCCTTCATTACAAATTAGGTGTGAATGAATTGTCATTAATGTATTGATGTCGATATTTGGGTGAATACCTAATAATCATCTTTTGATATTGATGGAAGTTCACAATGGTGAGATTAATGACCCAATAGATAAAATGATAATAGGAATTGATGATGGTTTTATATATTTAATATATCTATAATAATAACCTAAATAATAATCCATATGTTCTGATCATTTATTATTTTTCATAATATCCATGTGAAATATACTATCAAGATACTCCGAGATTATCCTACCATGTATGAATAAAGTCTCATATCCATACACCATGTGATGATCGAGTTAAATTCCAATTCACCTATTTATAGGTTGTTGAACCTATGTTTCAATTTTATATTACTCACTCTCAGTTACTACAATAATATGTAATTAATTTCTTTGAAAACCAATAAATATTCTTAAAAAAATGTAGGTTGGTTTTATGTATATGGGAAACCATGAGAATTAGAAAATATTATTAACATAGTGTAATGAGATATAATGGTGATAAATAGTTGATAACATAGTATTGAATCTATAATAATGGTCCATAATAAAATTTTCAATTGAAAAAATAATTAATTAATACGTGTCATAGGATTAATGGGAAAGGATGGGTGAGGATCCCATGTTTTCCTAAATTAGCTACTTATGTAATAGATAAAATCAAATGAAATAAATAAATTACCATTTAAATAATATCACATGTATTATAAAACAATTAAATAACATCAAATAATGTATAATAAATTACATAGAAAAAAAATAAAAAATTAATGAACTTTAAAATGAAAGAGACTATATGAAGAAATATATACTATGAGAGGATGCTTCTTAGTAAGATTGATATACCACATAAGAACTTATAAAATCCATTTATAGACTCTAGAGAGGGATATAAAGTGATAATTTCTGCTTAATTTATTTTGTGTCAAATGTGTGGAGGAATGGGGGTATTTACATTTGAGGAGGGCTGGGTTTAAAAGATAATATTTTGGCTATTTTACTATAAATGGAAACCCCATATGGCTGAAATGAATTAATTATTTTTGGATTATTTATGAATAAAAGGGGGTGGGTGAAAATTTAAGGACATATCAAATTTAAAAGCACCAAGAGACCAAATCTTTCAATATGTCGAAAATAAATATAATCATTATATTAAAAATACAATTATTGGTCCAAAAAATGTAAAAATAAAATTTCAACGTTGAAAATAAAATTTTGAACTCATTTTATACATTTCAAAATACATTTTTAGAAAATACAATGTTCAATATTTTTTTATAATTTCTATATAACAATGATGTCATAAAATTGCGATTATCGTAAATCGGTAATTTAGAAATGGCCACCAAAAAATAATCCATGTTGGAAAACTATGAAAAAATTAACATATCATTATTTTTATTTTCAAAGTCACAAAAATAATACTAAATTTATTGAAATACATCTTTAAATATGATAATTTTAACATTAATATAAGAAATTAATACTAATTGAACATTGAATAATATTGTGGAATATTTAGCATGTTATTGACATAAAATCATATTTACAATATCATTATTAATTATGTATAAAAAACAATATTATTGATAATTATTTATTTACTACTGTTTTTTATTTCCCATAAACAACAATTGGGGATAATTATAATAGAAAATGACAATTGTTTCAAATTAATACAAAATCATTCATATATAATCTATTAATATATTACATACAAATGATATTATAAATTCATTAATAATGACAATATGTCATCAAATGCTTCTCTTTATTTTAAAAATAATTATAATAGTAGAATATGTTATGTTGTGTAATGGCATGGAACTCTCTGGCCTATTCTTTTGTGAAAATATGGTGTTTGAGTGTTCTAGGAGGTTAAGGTGACTTATCCCCAACACTTTTCCAATTTTCCACATATGTGAACAGTTCCAACGGTAGACCATTGTCAACAGTGTCAAAATTAACCTTCTATGAATAGTAGAACTCTAACCTTAGGTGAACGATGTTTCCAGAATTTTGTGGTTCTAATGGTGAGGTTCATGAACAGTGTTTCCAGAATGATCAGGTTCATGAAGTGTGTTTCTAGAATAGAGAAGTTCCAATGGTGAGGTTAATGAATAGTGATTCCAGAACAGTGAGCTTCCAATGGTGAGGTTCATGAAGAGTGTTTCTAGAACGGTGAGGTTCCAACAGTGAATAGTGTTTCTAGCTTCCTACTATTTCACCCCTTTGACATTTCCTTTGAGGTAAAATGCATTTAAAAACATATTTTATGGACTCTAAGGCCGATTTAATGGCCATAAATCCTATATTAAATATCCTTAAGGCTCGGGATGTTTTTTCTTCGTCGAGCTGCGTGGTTTAATGTGATCATATTTTAATGAGAAATTAAGCATATCTTAAATCATCGCTCCATTAAATCTTCTAAAGTGATTGGATATCTTCCTCCCTAATAGATTATCCTTGTTCTCGGGTGTAAGATGCTCGAACATACCATTATTTCTTAAAAGAGTTGTACAATAAAACTTTCCTATTCAGATTGGTTCTACTCTTCTTTGATGCAACAAAGTTGTATCGATCCATCTTCGATATAGGTTATGTTTTATCCTCGTTATTTTATGGTTCATATTATCTTGTTTCTCTTTAAATATTATAGCATATCATCTCCATTATTCTAAGGGATATTTCATCAGTTTCGGTTTGTGTGGTCGTATTGTGGCATCCTCTGGTGGATGTAGTTGTCGCGAGAGGAGGTGACCGTGAACCGTTGTGTGGACTATTCTCATATAAATAATTTCAAGAATTGTTTGAGGTAGGGGTTTTTTTGTTTCTCCATTCCTTTACGTGCAACTATACAGTTAGCATGTTTTATCCCACTATATGACAATAGAATTAACATAATAAATATTTAAACCGGATAAATAAATTGATATTGGTCGTATGTTATTGCCTCTTGTTTTTCTAGATAGTGTGATAATTATTCTTTCTTTTTTAACGGTCCATTCTCTATAAAAATTTGTAATGAAAGAAAACAAAATTTAATTGATAATTGTTTGGTTAAAAGATAAAGAGTCGTCTAAATTAATATGGTTCTCCTTGTTGTAATTTGATGTTAATCAAATTGGTGCAACATGTATGTTTAATTTTTTTATATCTTCCTAATTAGGTTTCTTGAATTTGGAACCTATGAATAATAAATCGGATAATTCAAGATGGATTAAAGAACTGATTGTTTGATAATTCCTTGAAGAGTTCTTAGTTACCCTTTTTATTATTAAAGGGCCAAGATCCCAATTGTTAAGATGTTTTTTTTCCTAATGATTGTGTTGTGATGTGATCCTGGATGGCTGTTGTCGTATGTTGCGGTATGAAGACCTTTGGTTTTGGCATTAGATTATTCATAGAGTGGTGAGATGCATGGGTTTATGCATGTGGGTGTCGGCGGGGGACACCAGGGATGATGGAACATGATGGATGTTATTTTTTGATGCTTCCTCATTCTTATTGGTTGATTATCTACTTTATGTTTCCCCACTGCTCAAGGAAGGTGTTCATCCTTACCCTTCTTCTGAAATAGGAAAAGATGCACAGGGTATGCCATGGGATTTCCGTGTTTAACTTCTCAATAGAGGATGGCTCTATGCTGTTTTGATAGGTGGAAAAGACTAGATGGGTAGTACATCTACTCATCGTGTTGATCCCTCTTGTGTTTAGTAGCATATAATGTTTTTATAGAATGAATTGGAATATGGGAAAGTAATTCTGTAATAAATAATTGAATAAATGATGTTAACCCTTGGGGTTGGGGTTGTTGGAACATAATGATGAGGTTGTAATTTTGAAGGGACTGCGGTCTTTGGGTGTGATGCTAATGATGTTTAATGTGGAATTGTAAATTATTAATAAATGTTTAAAGAATTAATTAATATAAAGTAGAACTGATAAAAAGGGAATGAAGTAATCCAATAAAGCTCTTTAAATGGTCATGTTCTTATAAAATACCTTGTCTTAGAAGTAGCAGCCTAGAGTTTGAGAGACACTAGCTGTAGTTGATTCTAAGACTAGGTTATTCCCATAGTTTGGTTGTGAGATACAGTATATCCTATACGTTTTGGGTTTCTATATGCTACTCCACCCTGTCAGTATGGAAACTAACACCTTGGGGATTCTGAGCCCTGGGGTTTTTTCCCCAATATTCTGGTGGGACAATGAATGGATGACTACCCCCTTTGGCCCCACACTCTTCTCTTGGTAGTTACATGTGCTGGTATGAACAGTTGTTAGATTTTCCAATATATGTGTGTATAGGGCTGTAATGGTTTGTGGTTTTTCACACACATATATTCTGCATATAGTTTCCCATAGATGATTATAGGTGTAATGTGTATAGGTTGTGATGGCTTGAGGATCCTTACTCGGTGTATGAGATGTAATGTGTTGAGGTATAAAACCCAATATATGATACACAGTATGAGGGCTTTGGTGGATCCTAGAAACTACATGGTTACTTTTCTTACATGGACATGGTGGTTTTGTTGCACGAGGTGCATGTTGTGGTGCTTTGCCCAGGTGTCTGTGGGCCAGCCTTTTTTAGAGAGAGATTCTTAGGACGTGCAACGTTGGGGAAAAATGGAAATCCTGTGGGGAAGTTGTAGAAGGGTACACTTGATATTATTTATAATATTATATACTCTTTTATGCATTACTTGGTGATAGTAGACATGGTGTGGATGGGAACTTAGCATAACTATTTAGATGAAGAGTTAGTTTCACTTTTTGTTTACTATGATTTATCATGGTTTTGTTGCTTCTACACATGAAGCTTCTGGGAGGAACCTACTGAGTATACTGTTATACTCACCCCATGTATATGTAAACTATATTTAAGGTCACTTGGAGTAGTTTAGATATTAGGCTATTGTTTACTCGCTTGGGGTTTCAGGAGACATTTAGGACTGTGGTTGCTATTGGTTTACTTTCTTTTGGGTACTTTCAGTTTTTCCCCAATCAGTTTTAGTAGTATCACATGAAATTTCATATTTGTACTTGGGTTTTTATTTATATTTCTATCTAATATGGAGTCTTTTGGTGTCTATCTTATCTCTCTCTTCACATGTTTTCTCTTAGATGGTAATTATTTCTATTTGTGTGTTTTCTATACCCTCGGGGCTAGTCTCCAACCGGGGGCCTACTGGAGGCGGGACATGGGTGTCATTATCTCCCTTCTCACATTGTCGGCCCAGGAGGGGTACACTTTGTGGGGAGGGGGTGATGAAAAAGTGGTATCAGAGGATAGATTGGGGGATAGGATGGAGTTTGGAGTTAGGCACAGGTGAGGATGCATGGGTTGGTAGGGCGAAAGTATCATTCATGTTTAGAAAATTGATGTAAACACTGGAGACTGGCTGAGACATAGGCGTTTAGGGCCCCCAATGATATGATGTATGGACCTTTAAGATTAAAATGGCTACTAACATAGGTGATACTAGTTATAGGGTAGAGACCTAGGAAATGATCATGAATAATTCTTTTGTGTGACTATGATTCAATGGGTAGAACTTGGGATAGGTTTACCAAAAATCAATGAAATTAAACACGTAATTAATTAATGTTTAGTCTTCCATATTCCAGGTTTTGGAGCTATAACAGTTTTTTATTTTACAGGTATGTCTCTAGGTCGACGTCCTCGTCAGGTATGCGCAGAAAATTTCATAAGGTTGTTCCAGCCGATCGTCATAGGGTAAAGGTTGATGGCGATGACACTTGGAGGAGGACACTCCCAGAGTTTCCGTGTCAGAGTCTGCAGAAGTAAAAGGGATCCATTTCAGATGCAGTCGTGGAAGACTGGTTGGAGGAGGTAGAGATAGGCTTAAGTTTGATCTGTGCTCCGAAGTAGCACTGGGTGTCCTTGGTTTTGAATATGCTGCGTGGACCAGAAAGGCAGTGGTGGTTCTTTTTTCTTGGGGATCGTGAGGAGTTAGCGATCTCGTGGGAGGAGTTCCGAGAAAATTTTAGAGTCGAGTTTCTTTCTTTGACTACACAGACGTCTAGTCTCCATGAGGTTCTTACACTTTAACAGGGGAGATCTAGTGGTTTGAGAGTTTGGAATGCATTTCAAGAACCTTTTATGATATGATTCTGACCTGCTAGTAGATGAGGAGGCCATGGCGTGGCATTTCAAGGAGGCTTTGCATCCAGAGATCTAGCGCCAGATCACCCCATTTGTGCTAAAAACATATCATGAGGTGCTAGCGAGGGGAGAGGTTATCGAGAGAACTTTTTCCAGGACCAGATCATCACGAGAGGGGAATCATCATGATTCCTCACGAAGAAGTGTTGTTCTTTGGGGTTGTTGGTTTTAAGGGCAGATGTGTTTCCGTTCATCCAGGTGTAGGTCCTAGCCCTTCACATCACGTTTCTCCAGAGGCAGCAACTCTGAGGCCTATGCCAAGGGTTCAGGCACTTTTTTTTTATTGTGGTGGTCATGGTCATTAGTAGTGGGAGTGCCCGACCATTCATAGTAGCCATCATACACCAGGTACTACGATCCAGGTTCCTCCGTTGAGGCGGTTCCAGCCGAGACAGTAGCAGCCGGTTTCCCCAGCTTTAGACCATCATAGGGTAGAGAGGGCAGGAAAAGGATATCCCCATGATGCTCCGCATCCTTAGATAGAATAGTGTGTTTGTGGTGGTGGTCAGCATCAGGGATAGAGAGGTTGTGGAAGAGGTCATGGTCTGCTTCATGCTCTAGCTTTTCCGGCTCCAGGTGAGCCAGATGTCGTTCGAGTTACCCTTTTCTTGGTTTCTACCTTGTTGTATGCCTTGTTTGATTCTGGAGCGACACACTCCTTCAAATCACCTACTCTTGTCCATGATTTGGGACTTCAGGTAGAGAGGCTTCCAGTGCCCTTGGCGTTGACTATGCTAGTTAGAGGTCGAGCTGAATTGTTCGATGTTTGTAGAGACTTTGATCTAGTGTTGGGGAAGCACCTATGTTGGGGATATTTTCTATGTTTACGAATACAACCATGTGATGTCATCCTTGGCCTACATTAGTTGTACTCAGTGCAGTCTATCATGATTTTCATCAAGAAGAAGGTCATTTTCATTGGTGCAGATATAGATCTGGTTGTAGTTGTTGGGGAGAGAGATCCTCGGATGGGTCATAGGTGTGTTTCATCCATATCATACATGATGGATGAGATGATGTTGAGTTCTTCAGAGGTTTACCAGTTACTATTTCCTAGGTTTGTAGAAGAGTACCATGATGTCTTTCCAAAAAAGGTTGTAGAATTACCCCCTCGACGCGAGATCGAGTATGGGATTGAACTAAAACCTAAATAATCTTCTATATATATTTATTCACATAGTATGTCCCTTTATGAGTTACGATAGTTATGTAAATAGCTTGATGGTCTATTATAATGTGGTTTTTTTCGGCCGAGTGTGTCACTGTGGGGTGCACCCGTTTTGTTCCTGAAGAAGACTGACAATAGTTTGTGGTTGTGTTTTGATTATCATTGCTTTAAAAAAGTGAAAATAAATAATAACTATCCTATTCAATTGGTTGATTATTTTTTTGATCGACTGAAGGGAGCAGGATGGTTCTCAAAAATGGACTTGCGGTCAGGATATCATCAAATGCGTGTAAAGGATGAGGATATCCCAAAGAATTCTTTCCATTGTTGTCATGGGAATTATGAGTTTGTTGTAATGCCATTCGGCATGAAGAATTCTCTAGCTGTTTTCATGAGAGGTATGAATGCTGTGTTTCGTGAATTATTGGACATGTTCAGGGTGGTTTTCATTGACTACATCCTTCTGCACTCCACATCTACGGAGGATCATGAAGAGCATATATACGTCATTTTGAGGGTTCTTTTTCAACATCAGTGGTATGGGAAGTTTTATAAGTTTCAGTTTTTAACTCAAGAAGTTCATTTCATGGAGCATGTTGTGTCCCAGCAGGGAGTATTTGTGGATCCATCGATGATAGAAACAGTTGTGTCTTGGGTAGCCCCCATGATAGTGTCAGAGGTGCGAAGTTTCCTTGGTCTCGCAGGCTACTACAGGAAGTCCGTAGCCAATTTCTAATGATTTGTTACTCCTCTGACAAATTTGACCATGAAGGATCAAGAATTCATATGGACTAATCAGTTTCAGAAATATTTGTAGTATCTAAAGGAGAAGTTAGTAAGTTCTCCATTTATTTGTCTTCCAGCTGAGGGAGTTTAGTTTGATTTTTTCTGAGACGCTTCACATCTGGGGTTAGTTTGTGTTCTCATTCAGCAGAGGTTGGTTGTTTCTTATGGGTCTCAGCAGTTCCATACCCATGAACGTAACTATGCCACCAATTATCTTGAGTTGGGAACCGTGGTGTTTGCTCTGATGTTGTGTAGACACTACCTCATTGGCGAGTGCATTGTGGTTTTCACCGATCATAAGACTTTAAGGAATTTTTTCACCCATTTGGACTTGAGCTTATGACAACATCAGTGGACAGAGTTCTTACAGTAATAAAACATCAAAATATCTTAAACACTTGGAAAGGGGAATGTTGTAGCTAATGCGCTGAGTCGAAATTCATGTATTGATTCTGTGCATGAATCTGGTGATTCCTGGAGAGTAATAGAAGAGCTCTCAGCATTACATCATGATAGGGGAGAATCTGGAGGCAGAGTTTTCTTTTTCAGATAACGGTACAATAATCCCTAGTGAAAAAGGTGGAAGAGTTCCAGTTGGGGGATCTACAGGTGTAGGTATGGAGAGACTGAGTTGTTTTTGGTGAGGCCCCAGATGGTTGGTTGGAGGATGAACAACACCGATTGTTGTATCACGTAAGGCTTTTTATTCCATTGACTATGTGTGAGATGGTTCTCAGAGAGTTTCATAGTTCTCCTTTAGTAGTGCATCCTGGCATGACAAAGATGTACCGAGACTTGAGGATCTAGTTTTGGTAGCTGGGGGTGAAGTGTGCAGTTGGGGAGTTTGTGTCTCAATGTTTGATCAACCAAAAAGTGATGGTCGAAGACCATGTTCCTGGTGGTCTTCTACAGCCATCAGAGATTCCTCAGTGGAAGTGGGAGGACATCTCAATGGAATTTTTTACTAGTTTACCTCGAGATCTCGGAGGACAAGATGCTATTTGGGTTTTTGTGGAGCGTTTAAAAATTTTGGCCCACTTCATAGTGATCAAGGATTCGAGCTCAGGGTAAGTTTTGTCGAGGCAGTATCTTGAAGATGTTGTGAGAGTTCATGGAGTACCAAAGATGATCATATCTAATCAATATCCTTGTTTTACCTCCAGGGTGTGGAGAGGTCTCCAACATGCATTCGGTTCTCAACTATGCCTTAGCACTACTTTTCATCCTCAAATGGATGGTCAGACAGAGCGAACCATCTATACTCTTGAAGACATGTTATCATCATTTGTTCTTGATTTTTGTGGTTCATGGATGAGGCACTTACCCTTGGTGGAGTAATCTTACGATAATAGTTTTCACTCAACCATCGATATGGTGCCATTTGAAGCCTTGTATGGCCAAGCCTTCTATTCTCTGTTGTGCTGGACTGGGGTCGGAGAGTCAACAATTCTCATACCAGACCTAGTGTCGAATACAACAGAGATGCTTCAGGTGATTCATGAGAGGATGAAGACAGAACAAGATCATCAGAAATCATGTGATGATCAAAGGAGGAGACCCTTATAGTTCAATGTTGTGGAACACGTGTTTCTGAAGGTGACTCGACAACGTGTGTAGTTAAGGTTTGGTCATGGGAGTAATCATTCTCCATGGTTTGTTGGGCCTTTTGAGGTGTTAGCTTGTGTTGGATCTCTGGCGTATCAAGTAGCACTTCCCCCGCAGATGAGTCGTATACATGATGTTTTCCATGTATCACATATTCGTCATTATCTTTATGATTATTCTCATGTCATTGATTGGGGAGAGATCGGTGTAGATGATGATGCAACCTTTGAGGTGCGACCTCTGGAGATCTAAGACCTCAAGGAGAAGGTGTTGCGTGGGCGGGCTATCCCATTTGTTCATGTCTTGTGGTGACACAGCGGCATGGAGGGGATCACCTAGGAACGTGGGTCACAGATATGTTCTCAGTACCTAGATTAGTTTTATTTTTAACTCTTTTCATGTAACGGTGTCCCATTTGTGGTAAAACCTTTCAAGTTTATGAGATGTCATTATTTTGTTACTTTGTGTGTCTTTCTCTATTTTCAGAGGTATCTCGATTGGTGGTTATTTAGAAAATCTTGTTTTCCCTCTAGGTGGGTTTTGTATTCCCGAGAAATAGAATGTTTTGAGAGGTATCTTATGTAAGGGTTCATACCTCTTTTGTCTATTCCTTTGTGAAAATCTAGTGTTTGAGTGTTCTGGGAGGTCAAGATGACCTATCCTCAATACTTTTCCAATTTTCCACTTCTGTGAATAGTTCCAACTGTAGACCATTGTCAAAAGTCCATCGGTAACCTTAGGTGAACAGTTCCAATGGTAGACCATTGTGAGCAGTGTCAACATTAACCTTCTGTGAACAGTGAAACGGAAACCTTAGGTGAATAGTGTAAACATTAACCTTCTATGAATAGTGCAATGGTATCCTTAGGTGAATAGTATTTACAGAATGGTGAAGTTCCAATGATGTTGTTCATGAACATTGTTTCTAGAGCGGTGAGGTTCCAAAATTGAGGTTCACAAACTGTGTTTCCAGAACAGTGAGTTTTCAACAGTAAAGTTCATGAATAGTGTTTCCAAAACAATGACGTTCTAATGGTGTGGTTCATGAACAGTGCTTCCAGAACAGTGAGGATCCAATAGTGAGGTTCAAGAACAATGTTTCAAGAATGGTGAGGTTGCAACAGTGAACCGTGTTTCAAGATTCCTATTGTTTCACCCCTTTGACGTTTCCTTTGTCATAAAATGCATTCAGGGCCTCATATTAAGGACTATAAGGCTGATTCAAAGGCCATAACTCCTATATTAACTATCTCTAGGGATTAGGATGTTTTTAATTGGTCAAACTATGATGTTCAATGCGTTCTGATTTTAATGTAAAATTAACTGTATCTTAAAACATCACTTCGTAAAATTCTCTAAAAGAATGGGATATCTTTCTCCCTAATATATTCTCTTTGTTCTCGAGTGCGAGACACTCGAACATCCCAATCCTTCTCATAGGATTTTCACAAACAAAATTTCCTCCTTTGATTGGTTCTACTCTATTTTGATGCAACCAATCTGTATCGATCAATATTCGATATAAGGTACGTTTTATCATCATTCTTTTAGGTTTCATCTTCTCTTGTTCCTCCTTCTATATTATAGCATCTGATCTCCATGCTTCTAATGGAGTTTTCTTGGGTTTCAGTTGGTTTAGTCATACCGTGGAATCTTCGGGTGGATTCAGTTGTCATGAGAGGAGGCGATCGTGAAACATTGTATGGATTGTTTTCATATATAGAACATCAAGAACCATTTGAGGTAGGGGATTCATTCGTTCTCTCTTCCTTTACGTGAAACTGTATCGTTAGCATGTTTTATCCCACTAGATTACAATGGAATTAACATAATAAATATTTAAATTGGATAAATAAATTGATATCAATCGTATGTTATTGCCTCTTTTTTTGCTTGATTCTATGATATCTACGATTGCTTGTTTATTTGTTCATTATTAATTGAAATTGTTAATGAACATAAACAACAATTAATTGATAATTGTTTGGTTAAAAGAGGCATGTAAATAAATCTTATTCTCCTTTTTTGTAATTTTATGTTAATCAAATTGGTGTAGTAATCATGTTCAGAATTTTTTGATAACATACTGATTAGGTTTCCCGAATTTGGAACCTATGAATAATAAGTCGGTTAATTAAAGATAGATTAAAGATATTATTGTTTGATAATTCCTTGAAGGGTTCTGAGTTACCCTCTTGATTGTTAAAGGTCCAAGAGCCCAATTTTTAAGATGTTTGTTTTCTTGGTGATTGTGTTGTGATGTGATCCTAGATGGTTGTTTTGGTATGTGGGGAAATTAAGACCTTTGGTTGTGTCAGGAGATGATGCCTAAAGCGGCCAGATCCATCATTTTATGCATGTGGGTATCGGGGAAGACACCAGGGATGATGGAACAGGATGGATGTGATTATTGGATGCTTTCTCATTCTTATAGGCTGATTATCTGCATTAAATTTCCCCATTGCTCAAGGCAGTTGGTCTTGCTTACCCTTTTTTCGAAAGAGGATAAGATACACGGGGTATGCCATGTGCTTTCTATGTTTAGATTCTCAAGAGAGGATGGGGATACACTCTTACTACAGGCGACAAAGACTTGATGGGTAGTACATCTACACACCATGTTGAGCCCCCTTGTGTTCAGTAGTATAGAATTTTTTTCTAGAATGCATGCGAATATGAAAATGTAATTCTATAATTAGTAATTGAATAAATGATGTTAACCCTTGGGATTGGAGTTGCTGGAACATAATGATGAGGTTGTAATTTTAAAGGGATAGTGGACTTCGGGTGTGATACTAACGAAGTTTAATGTGGTATTATGAATTTTTAATTAATGATTAAGGAATTAATTAACATAATGTGGACCTGGTAAAACTGGAATTAAGTAATCTATTAAATCTCTTTAAATTGTTGTCTGTTTATAGGATACCTAGTCTTAGAAGTAGCAGCCCAATGTCCGAGAGGTGTTAGCTATAGTTGAGTCTATGACTAGGTTATGCCCATAGTGTGGTTCTGAGATATAGTATATCCAGTACTTTTTGTGTTTCTACACTCTACTCCACCCTGTTATTAAGGGCAACTAACACCCTAGGGATTCTGAGCCCTGAGGTGGTGTTTTCCCCAACATTATGGTGGGAGGAGGAATTGCTGACAGCCCCCTTTGGCCCCGCACTCTTCTCTTTATAATTACTTGTCTTGGTAGGAACAACAGTTAGTTTTCCCCATATATGTGTGTAGAGGGCTGTAATGGCTGTGGTTATTCAGACACATATATTTTGGATATTGTTTCCTATGGACTACTATATGTGTAACGTGTATAGGTTGTGATGGGTTAAGTATCCTTACTCGGTGTATGGGTTGTAATGGCTTGAGGTATAATACCCGACTTATGATACAAGTTATGCAGGAGGTGGTGGATCCCAGAAACTACCTAGTTACTTTTCTTATGTGGACATGGTGGTTTTTTTGCACTAGGTGCATGTTGTGGTGCTTCGTCCAGGTGTCTTCTAGCAAGACTTTTTAGAGAGAGATTCTTAGGACGTGCGGCATTTGGGAATGGTGGAAAATCAGTGGGGATGTAATAGCATCGAACCCTTGATATTCATTATTATATTATATAATATTGTATACATTACTTTGTGACAGTAGCCATGGTGATCCTAGTAACTTAGTATACTTGTTTGGATGATGATTTAGTTTCACTTGTTGTTCATTGTGCTTTAGCATGAGTTCATTACCTTTTCATGAGAGGCTTTGGGGAGGATCCAACTGAGTATACTATTATACTCACACTATGTATATATAAAATATTTTTCAGGTCACTTGGAGTAGGTTAGAGATCAGGCTGGTGTTTACTAGATTGGGGTTACAGGAGCTGTTCAGGCTTGTGGTAGCTGTTGTTTTACATTCTTTTGGGTACTTCAGTTTTTTCCCTTTCAGTTGTAGTTGATTTTCATGACATTTCATAGGTGTACTTGGGTTTTTTTATATTTCTATCTGAGTTGGAGTTGTTTGGTGTCAATCTTATCTCTCTCTTCCGAAGTTGTTATATTAGAGGGTAATTCCTCCTATTTGTGTGTTTTCTATACCCTCGATGCTAGTCGCCAACCCAGGGCCTACTGTAGGTAGGACTCGAGGGGCCATTATCTCCCTTCTAACATTACCAGTCCAGGAGTGGTACACTTTTTCGGGAGGGGATCGTGACATGTTGGGAATAAAAAATATGGACTTTGTTTTAGTTATTTCATTCTTCATCCTTTTGTAGATCCCATTACTGTTCCATGTTATACAAGACGAATTTTATCCTTGATGTGTAAATTCACTATAAAATGTATAAAAAATTTCTTATAATTATATAATATAATATAAAAATTTTGAGTAAATGCCTCCTTTATTAAATTATTAATATTTTTCATGTCATTACAATGGATTCTTATTTTCATAATAGCCCAAAATGAATTTCAATGGAGGTTTTCATTTACTCCGTCCCATTTATGAAATGATCTCAACTATAATGAATTTTCAAGAAGATGAAATTGATATAATGATAGTGGGATATATGGGAGATCAATGTGTTTGTGGAATGATGTTTAAATCAATCGTAATAGGATGAAAATGGAAATAAACTCCAAAAATAATTCTCATTGGATTGATTTTTATTCAGTTTTAATCAATGAAGTTCTTGGAATATTACTAAATTGAATTTATATTCATTGTACATGATGTATTTATAGGCTCTAATAGTCTTTATGTCACATAGCATGTGATAATGGTTCAATAGGGCCCCTGAAGACCAACATAAATACTCTCTTTGACTCAGTGAGTAAACTCCACTTACTAGACCTTTGTTGCCACCAGCTAGGTTGGGGGATTGTTTTAAAGCAATGAATCTTCCTAGTACACAATAGAAAGTTAATGTTCTCCAATTAGTAAATTGTAGGTGTTTTAATATTTGTGGGTTTCTTCATTTAAACTAGCTAGCTGGTGGCACCCTACTGGGATAATTGTAGAAGTAGTTTGCGTGACATTCAAAAACATATGGAGAAGATCCATTTTAAATAGGCTTTTTTTCATAGAATACCTATACAAACTGAATAAACAAAAGATAAAAATACATGAAATTATGTTTTTCTAATAGAAAAATTTACTTTTATTCAGTAAGTAATATAGGAGTGTATTGTACACTAAATTTGGAATGCGTTGAGTTCACACAAATGTAATGGAAAATCAATACTATGAAATTGGTTTACAACCATGGTGTATGATTATGATATCATATTGACCATTTCTATAACACTAACTAAATAGTAACAAAATAATTAATTATTGTTATTTGGTTTATTATTATGGATCAAAATAATGATCTAAGAAATTATAAAAAACATAGGAAGACATAAAATATTTCATTTGATCCTACATGTGCCAACCTTATGATTCCTAAGATTATGGATGAGACTTATATATTTTAAGTTGTACCAATGTAAAACTAATATAAAAATATAGAATACTCCAAGTAACATATAAATATAAAAATATTATTCTATCCAGAACAAATTATGTGTTACTTCTTGAGTAAAAAAGTCTTATGTCTATTATATTCTTATTTATCATACCCTAGAGACCATGGAGTGGTCCACATTAAAACCAATCAATCTATATGTATTGAATACCAAACATATTCTAGATATATCCCTAGAGATATATCTATTACTCCTCTTAATCACTATAAATCATGAAAATATAAAATAAATGAGATCATTAACAGTGAGGGAAAATTTTATCCATCCATAAATTAGTATAAACATAGAAGTAAAATGTATGAAGTTCCATAAAAGTGTCTTATGAAAATATAAACATTATTTTTCACTAAAAATTTCACATGTGAAATTTTGATAAGAAATATATAAATGATATCATGTATTTAAAACCACATATATTAATTCATTCATAAAACATGAAAACATGACATTAGTATTAGTAACTAATCGGAAATATAATATAAAGGGGATGGGTAATATCAATGAGGTATAGTGAAAAAATGTAGACTCTATACAAAAAATATCCCATTATGAACATTGTGTTTATTTATTACAGGTTCGCCAAGTATACTATCTAGAATATGAATATATTTACCCTTGATTATTTTCTCATTTGTTACATGTTTTTTAACCTAAATATCTATTAATTTTCATTTAATAATCATGCTTTCTAATGTCCATCTAATACTTTTTTTATGATAACAAAAAAGGATAAGAAAAAATAAATCCTTATTTTATTCTTCATAATGAGTTACTAAATTAAATTTTTCTCTTAACAAAATATAGGACATATGGGAAATATATAAAATAAATAGATGAGTTATAAATATACTATGGGAATAACCATGAAAATTAAATATAATTTGTGTGTAAAAGGTATGAAATTTTATAATAAAAGAAACAGATTATGAGAAATAACATAGAAAACTTAGATAAAGAACATGCAATAATAGTTTATGGTAAGGTAAAAAATGTGGGAAAACATATATTTAGTAATAAACATAAGTCAAGGAAATAAAACTATACAAAATCAAATGGTTGGAAATGTCCCATAATGGATATGGTTGACTCTATTATACTATACATATCTACCCACGTTTAAAAATATAACTACCCAATTCGTGAGATATATATATGGGTAAACCATTGATAGCATGTTTTGGGTATATCTATTCTATATAATTGAAATAAATATTATTTATTTAAAAAATAATTACCCCTGGAAAAAATTAATTTAAAAATAATGCCTCATATTAATATCCAAATAAAATTTATAATGAAAAAATTTCAAAAATGGAAATATGGAATCTAATACATCTTTAGAGGGAGGTATTATAAGTTAGGTTAAAATGTTTGAGCCATATATATGGGATTTAGTATCATTTCATAACAATAAGGATTGGAATAAAGTGATTTAGAAAGAAAATAGTTATAACCTAAAAGAAATGTTGGTTTCGGGAGATCACATACCTTAATCCCAATCCATTACATTTGTTCTTAATCATCCCAAATATTAATAACATTTTTAAAAAAAAATTCTTGATAAATGTTTTAATTTTTTCAATTAATTTTTTTTTTCAAATTAGGTTTTATTCTATTTCATAATCAATTCGTTTCATGTCTAACATTTCGACGATGTTTGGCTCATACAACTAAAATATATATAGAATGTTGAAAAATGATAAAGATATTATTATATCATCATTTAATAATAATAAAATGACAAAAATATAATTATAATACATCAATTACAATTTTTAAACAAATAATTATAGATAGTTAGGAATAAATATATATGTGACAATCATGGTGATAGGAGTTCGTATGTACGTAGCATTAAATTTTCAATTTTACATTATCATGATGAAAATAAGTTATGGTGTATTTTATCATATTGAAATTATTATTATATCAAAAATAAAATATTATTCATTCAAATTTCATTATATATTACATCCATTTTTTACATTATGAAAACTAAATAATATCATCACATCGAGATGTGGTAGTATATCGAACAAAATAAAGATATTATAATTTTTAAATGGATTGTAGTGTATAAAATGTATGATATGTTAATTTATAAGTATGATTAATATTTCTTTAATATCATGTATAAAAATTTAATCCATCATAATGAAAAATCATAATAGTTGATAATGGAATTAAAATTACATCGATTCATAAGGTTATTACCATCCATACAGACAAATGATAGTTTCGATTACCATTTAATTTTCATGGTGAAATATTTATTTTATGTAATTAACATAACAACATATTATTAAATAGGATATAATGATGTTATTATATAATCATGATTGATTAATAATTTAATTTTGCAGAAAAATAAATACAACAATGATGCTCTATTAATAAGGTTATATCTATTTCATACATCCTACTTACAATTATACATAATGTATCCCAATCAGGGACTTATGTTAAAAAATGGAATATAGAATGTATTTAATTTCATAAAGAGGGTATTTGGTTTGGGATTTCATAAACCTATAATCTTTTTATGTGGTGAAATTGGATGAAAAGAGGCTCCTTTTATAAGTTATAAGGTGTGAAATATTTGTGAATATCCAAAAATATTCAATAATTGGATGTTACAATTAGGAAATAAGCCCTAAATATTTATAAATAAAGTATAATAGTGTTTATATATTAAATTTATACCTCCAAAATTAAAAAAAATACAATTTATTTAAAAATATCACTCCCTTCATCTAATTTGATTGAACCACTAGAAAACAGGTTTTTACATTAATCTTGGAAACAAATTAACTACTATTTTCCAAATTAATTTTGACTAAAAATTAATTATACCTAATCATATATAATTATTTGTCATGATTAAAAATATGAAGGAAATATTATCAAATTAAATTATCAATAGTCCAAAATTTTATTTAAAAGTAATCCCTCAAAACCTATCGAAAATATTTTTTCATATATTGAATTTTCATGAAAGTTGTGATATAATATTAAATATTTTACTATTCATAATAACATTATGAATTTAAATTAAAATAAATGGTTTTATAATCAGTAAATAAAATTTAAATATTTCCTTAATTGGTTTACTTTATTAAACTAAAATTGATAGACTTTCTTAACATAAGATAAATATACAAAACACTACATTTTTTGAAAACAAAAGAAAATATTTTACAAATATCATGAAAAGTTTTGACTGATTTTAAATTTTTATTTAAAAAAAACAATATATTTCAAAAATAACTTTTTGAACAAATATTCAATATAATAATACAAAAACAAATATTTTTTATATATAAATGAAGTGGCCATATTTTAAAAATCATTAATTTATAATAATAGTGAAAATAAAACATTTCCAAAATATATGCTAATTTAAAAAAAATGATTTTTAATATATAAAGTTTATAAAAATTATGTTACTTTTTCAAAATAAAATTTCTTAATTTTCCATATTTTCTTTAAAAAATTTATCATAAAGTAATAAAAATCATTTTTTGAAGTAACATAATTTCTAAAGAAATTTTTTTTTTAAATATTAATGTATAATTTTGCTAGGAATTTATTAAAAAATTTAATCTAATTAAGATATTTTTATAAATTACATATTTTATATAATTATATTAAAATAATAGATGAACATTTAGGTTGTAAATGGCATACATAATTATTGTTCATATAGGTTTAGTGATGTGTGTCACTTTCTTTATAATGAATATTTTTCCCGTTAAAATACTGGTAATATTAAATCTTCTCCCATTAATGAATTTCTCATTTGAAATGTCATTTTAAGAAGAATTGTGAAAATAGTTGATATTACTTATGCTTCCTGGATTCCCGAGGTTACAAAGTTTCCTCCTTGTAATTATATTTCATCTATATGACATTTACATTGTGAGTTATCTTGTTCCATAGAACGTCATCTATACTGTCTGGGATCATTGACTTATCAATATTTAAAAGATAAATTTCCAGCTATACCACCTCTTAATTTAGTACATTTTTGGTATCAAGTATTTACCTCCTCAGCATATATACATGGAATATGTCGTGTACCTATGAAATGGTTGGAGAGAGTTATTTTACAACCCACATATCTGATGTGATTGAGAATTTAAAACGGTAATATGTTCAATTGGATTATAATTAAAATATTCTTAAATATAATTAACATATTTCTTGGAGGTACGTGGAGAATAATTTTATCATTGTACTAAAACATGAGGTCTCATTAATGATTGTAAATGTATATCTTTTATTGAAATTGTTTAGTTTGTATGTGTTGCTAAATAGTCATGAATTTTTCTAGAATCACCTCATCCATTTCATATCCCAAAGAAACCATTTAATGAAAACATACCAAAATCAAGGTTTAATAAATCTATTTATAGTGAATTAATTATATGAATCCATTGGGATGCTTTTTTGGAATCAATTTTTTTATGATAACTCTAAAAGATGTAGATTTTAATCGCATCACCTATAAATGTCCATTCAAAAATCACTTGACATAACATCTATTTTATGAATAGTCTACTCATATTTCCCATCAGTTCTAGAGTGGTAATAAATATTTTTTTTTATCATAATTTATATTTTTTGGTGGTTCTTCTAGAACGTGGAGGTAAATATTTAATCTATGTTAGATGCAACTATTTTTTCGAGTAAAAACAAACTGAAATCCTATTTGAATAATATCCATTCATGTTGATATATTTAGATATATTGTCCAATTAAAATTAACTATATTGTATTAGTATGATGATCCAACACAACCTGTATGGAATTTTTCACATTGATATCTTTGGATTGAAATTCACAATGTCCATAGTGTTATTTTACCATTTATATATAGCTATGGTTAATAGCAGAATCCAATCCTTAGAATCTATCCTTTAATCAATCAATAATATACATACCGTACACATTGATTTATATTCAAAAATATCTTTCGACCAAATTTAATGTCCATTTTTTCTTGATTATCGAAACGGGAAACATTCCCGACATGATCTCATACGATATGTAACATTTTATTCAAGGATAATAATAAAAATATTTATTAAGTGGTAAAATATAGCATTAAACCAATATCATTTCTCTTATTTTAATACTTAAAGGTACCATATGTATTTATTGAGAACATTAATCTATCCGCTACATTGAACTTTAATGATGGTTTTCATATCAACTTTCTAAAGGAATCCACCTAGATATATTTGGAATACTATAATCAAGTCAATCTAATCACATGCCTTCTCTACATAGATTATTTTTATATAATCAAATTGAAGTTTAATTTCAACAATTTACACCAACCCTTACGCATGGATATCCATTTAATGACATATTTATCATCTCAATATCATCCCTTTGATAACACTTATCTAGTGCAAGGAGGAGTTTAAATTATATATCAATGATTGATATAGATCATTTATTCTACAAAATATCCTATGTTGGGATTTATATACCAAAAAATGGATAACACTTCCATTTTATAAATAAGGGAATAATTCTTGGTAACTATTATATAATATGGGGTTCCTAATATTAAACATAAAAGTGAGGATCCATTTATGTGGTTCTAATTTGGGTTACCTATCCATTAAATATATTGACTCAAATATTCAATCAATTTTCTGGTAGGTATAAATTCTCAAGCCAATATGGTTGTGGATTTAATTCATTTCTAATAAAAACAAATTGCTTCTCAGTAGAAAACATATAAGAAATAATGAACTATTTATATCCTTATTGGGTACATTATTAAATTTCACAGCCCAAGATTTTACAGTATGTATCTTCTCCAATAAAGACATTTCATTTGATAGATTACATTTTCCAAAACATGTAACTTAAATAATTAGTTATTAAATATTTTCTTGACCGTTGACATAATAAAGGGACCTTTGGAATAGAAATTATTCCCTTAGGAATATTGTTGTGACCATTATGCAAATAATCACACCAATGAATTTATATATAAATGTTATACATCTTATGAATGTAAATATTATATATTTATATCATGGAATAAGTAGATAAATATATTAAATGTGATAATTTATGTGTTGGTATTTTTGTTAAACGTATGTATTTATTTACAATTTTATTATTAATATAAAATTTTAAAATAAACTTTACTATCCTAAAATATATTCATAAGATAATATGTCATTATATTTTGATTATAATATAATTTTTTGACAACATAATTAATGATTAAATCATTCAGAAAATTAGTTATAATTTCATAATCAGTACTTTTTCTGAATAAATGATGATTTTAATTAAAGATTAAATTTATCAAATTTAGTAATTAGTTTCTAAAAATAGATTCCATTTTTTAATTTTACACATCTAAAAAATTTCAATGGTGATTATTTTTGTTTATTTCGATAATAGTATTATTTTAAGTGAATAGTGAAATATAGTAATTTTGAGTATATGGAAAATACATGAATTATTGAGTAAAGGGTGATGTAAGGATGATTTAATCACCATTGGTTATTACTCATATTCACTAGTTATTATATTTAGTCACAATAATCAATAATATAAATATATTTAGCTATAATAACACACTAATGAATAAAATAATCGAAAACACTACTCCCCTCCACTATAAATAAATCCCATCACAACCTATTATCCTCACACATTATTATCATTGAAGATTTTCCATAATCATTCCAATCCTCTCCCCATGTCCCTACCCCAATTCCAAGATTCATTTTTCTCACTGTATGACCAATCCCAATCCACGTAAGGAGGTTCTCAAGGAGAATACTTCAATATGTAAAAGTTACATTCAATTTTTGTTATTCTTATTTAAAATTTATATTATTTTCATATAATTATATATAATCCCCAATCTAAAAGGACGTTATTACTAAAATATCATACATATAACATAATTTTATTATATTAAGGTCATATCAACCATCAATTATGTTCTGCTCCCATATTATTCTAAAAAATGAAACCATTGTATTTGAGGTTCTGATTTACAACATTTTTGGAGGACTATTTTTATTTTTATAATCCACCATCATGAATGGTCATAAAAAAATTATTATGGTTTAATTTGATTTTAATATAGAAATTTTATGTTATACAAGGAGTTGTAATTAGTATATATACATAATTTTAAATATAAAAAAACTATTTCAAAGTGATCGAAAAAATGAAAGAAAATTTTAAATGGTTATCATTAATGTTTTATCTACTTTATATATTTAATATATGAAAAAATTAAATATAAGACCATTTTACCTCATTTATTTCCATTAATAGAATATAATTTCAATTCTAGTTAACT
Source organism: Viscum album (assembly GCA_963277665.1). Lineage (NCBI taxonomy): Eukaryota > Viridiplantae > Streptophyta > Magnoliopsida > Santalales > Viscaceae > Viscum > Viscum album. The sequence continues at coordinate 1,188,440,954 of OY728158.1, read as the reverse complement.
ATTAACATTTTACATGACCAATCATACATATATACAATTTATCCAATCACGAATACCAGGGAAATATACAATCTCAAATGACATAATTGTGTCTTTTAACTCATAAAAAATACTATAAATGAACATAATAAAATTATAATATATAAAATAATTTTTTATTATTTTATGAATATAATTATTGAAAAAACTAATTTCATTATCCAGGACATTAAGCCCAAGTACCGAACACATTAATACATATGGAAAGGGAGTTTTCAATAACCTTCATTTTTCAGTCAGGTTATGATTTATCTATCTTTATACACTTGTAATTCATATTGATTATTATATAATTATTCTTAATTGGTTTTATAGGATCCAAAATCATGTATCTAAATCATTTAATCTTCATTTTATGTGTAAATACATCTTTTTACAAGGTTCTTTTTTCAATTCCTCCTGATTAGCAATCTCGATTTAAGGGAACAATCCAATTTCATACCCATTTCATGTACATTAAAAAATATTTATTAAGGCCTAAATATGCTTCAAAAATCTCCATTATTATCTTGAAAAACGATTTTAGTTCATTTTGGGATTTATAAAAATAATTATGATTTTTTTTCATTTTAATGAATCTTTAATACAGTCTCTTAAACTGCACTACTGTGGCTTAGTTCTAAAGTATATTAAACTCTAATTTTACATGTTTTCACTTCATTTGGACATAATTTATCAATATATATACCTATATTCAATTAATAAATTCCAATTATTTTTTAAATCCATTTTTACAAGGACTCGATAATAAAATTATTGTTGGTTATGCCTAATTCACCACTTATTCGTTATATATGGTGTATTTATACATCCATTTTGTTTATGATTATAATAAAACATAAATTAAATACATTATTATTACTACAAAATTGAATTATATTTATTACAAAATATAACAAAACCATGACAGGATCATATTGGTATAGTGTCGTTAGAAAATGGGAAACATAAACAACTGGTTAATAATGGTTCTACGTTGTCTCTTGTTTATTTGATCATATCAAGATTAATTTTGGCATATCATATTTAATACCCTTATTACTGACCTGGGGAAAAAACATAAAAAATTGTGAGATCAAATTCTCAGTAAGTGTAGACAAATGAAATGTCAATCATATCAAATTCTTAAGATCATAACGCTTGAATATCTTATCCTGCATAAGAGGCCATAATATCCTGTAATGGGATAAATCATATAACTAAAATGTAATATCAATAATCATAAAACAAGACATGAAACTTTGTTTCATACACACAAAATAATAGAAAATCATTTCATATTAGTCATGGCTTATTTCCAAGACCATCATAGCGGACATTGTCTGTTACTGAACTGAGTTCACTCCTTATTCCAGTCATGTATCATAGAATCAGATTAACATGGATTTCCTTACATGTCTATCTCATGAGATAAAAATAATTGCCCAATTTAGTGTATGGAGATATAGTTCCCACCCATTTCATAATGAATCATTCTTATGTGTTCCACAAAATCATAAATCATACATCATTTAATAACCCATGTAAAAAATGGGATTCTTAAACTTTTTTTCATGAAAAGACAAAAGTACTTCATAAAGATATTTTTATCAGAACATAATCCAATAAATGTAATAATAGGGATAGACACATAACCCTATTTCATCTTAGATGGAAAATAATTTTGATAAAACACATGAACTTAGTTATTAAGGAAAATATCCTTTCTTCATCAAAAACATTTTCTTTTCACAACATGTCATATAATTTTAATTTAAAAGATGTTAATTGAAAATAATCATTGAAAACATTTAAAGTAATCTTACATGGAAATAATTTCTTATGAATGAAAAAAAATCCGCTCATACAGTATAAGTTAATAAAACATTCTTCTCATACATTGACCGGAAAATCCAAAAAGTATCATGTACTAAAAACGACAAAAGATTCTTTTCATTTTATTTAATAAAAACTCGTAAAGAGGTAAAATTGAATTTCAAAAATTATAGGTGGATAAAATAATATTAGATATTGAGGAAACATGGATGTGGATGATAAATATTCCCCAGCAAATACCTAAGTATAAACAATCTCGGATAAAAGTAATTAGATTGCGAGATTTTCCATTACCTTAGGTCTGATATGCATTTTATGTATCTTAAACTCATGTAAAATGTTTTAAATAATTTCATTGACTTATTCCTAAATCATATTCATTTTTATCATATCATATATTGTCATATTTATATATGTTTATTAGTAACATTTAATTGTTACTCATTATTTAGGTGTTAACTGCTTTATATTCTTATGTATGTTTCGTAAAATAAATTCGTATTCCTATTTTCAGGTTATAACTATATCATTTAAATAATGTTATTTTTATAATATATATCATATTTATTTATTAAATTCATTTATATAATCAATCTTCAATGAAGATCATGTAGAACGAATCACATCACATCGTGGAGACTGTAGGTTGTACGTACGCACGAGCGATTATATCATTCCCATGATTGTGAAATTGTATTGAAGTGTATGGAGTATAATATTTACGAATAAATATCACTTTAAAATAATAATATATAGTAATTTCTTCCATCATTATAACCATCTACGAATGTAGGCGATGAAAAAAAGAGTACACCATGGCGTGGAGATAGTATTTCGTACGTACGGACATGCGGTGATTTATTTTTCGTAGGATGAATAGAAGGTGAAATAGGGTTGTTTCATATAAATAATAACATATTATTATATTAGTTATACTGACGTTAATACTTTATAATTAAATATCTAAATAAGAGGAAGTAGAAGAAGAAAAAAATTTGAATGAATCTGTAGAAGATATTACCTCTTCCTCAAAGTGCATCATTTAAACTTCCTCTTAGGGAACTAGAGTTGGTCTTTTGAGAAGAACAGATCTTCTATAATATAACTAGAGAGGTTTATAAGATTAATTTCTAGGGTTCGGATGATCTTGAAGGTTCAAAATTGAGTTAAGAGGAGAGTGAAGGGGGTGCCCTTTTATAATAGAGGAGAGGGGTACTTTTGGAAACCTCAAAAATATAAATTTCTAATAAACACAAAACCAATATAAAAACCTCCAAAATGACTCAAAGTAGAAATGAGATTATACAGGGTTTTAAAATCATCATCCAATTAAATTTATACATGTTTTGATTTTATTTTAAAACATATCATTTTGATTTATCCTTATTTAATCTATTTAATTTTAGTTCTGGTAATGTTGTTATAGAATTTTAAATCCTTATAAATACTCACTTATGTGTTGTTAATTATACATAATTGGATACTATATTACATGATTGACCATATAAATTTTCATTTGTAAATTTTAAATATTATTGTGATTTTTAAACAATTTAATAATATATTATTTTCATAAAATATCAATGGAGTCAATTTTGACACAATTCATTTATTTGAATTTAAATATAATCCACACCGAAGATATTTTAAAAAAATATATTTAATAGATTAATAAAAATTAATATTAAACTATAAAATTTGTGGAGAACATTAATTCTTTAAAATAATAATTATTTTAAAAAATTTCAAACTATTTAATTGATATTTCTCTTGATAAAATAATTAATACAACATTTTTGTATAACTATTTAATCAACTTATTTGTTGCATAAAAATTTAAAATAAAATAATATGATAAAGATAAATCTAATACATTGAATAATAATAATTTTAGTCGATTTTAACTTCTAAAAGAATCAACTTTTAAAATGATATATTTATTAAATTATGAAGGTGAAAATTTTGACATCATTTAAAATAAAAAATCTAAGTGTCATAATCTCTTTTATAAGCTCCAAATGGTCCAAAAGTCGACCCATGGATGATTGTAGTTTAGATATACTCTACCAATAAGGTTTGGTCAAGGTTTTGGTTCTTTATTAGGTATTATTATTTTAATCAAAACTATATTATCGATTTGTCAGTAAATAAATAATTTCTGCATCATTAATGTATAAGTTATTAAGGTAATTATATATTTCAAAAAAAATACAAATAGATTACCATGATAAACAAAAAAAAATTCTTTCAAATGAGTATTTATAAATGAATTTATATTATGTATAACTTTATACTAAAAATAATTAAATTATTAAATCTTGAGTGATACATATTTCACGTTCTTTTAATTAAAATCAATTAATTGTCACAATCTCATCTAATTGGGTTAAAATAGATACGATTTAGACCAATGTATGTTTTTGGATGAAATATAATCATCCAATTATATTAAGACAACTCTTAGGGTAATTTTATAATATTATTTTTACCCTTAATTACCCGATTTACCTTTAACCGTGGTGAGTAAAATTTACCGTAGTTACTATTAATAATTCAGAAAAATACAAGTAGCATGTTCACATAATTTGGAACTAATGATTCCAAATATGGAATAATTTTGTTTAATTCAAGATTCAAAATTTTTATAAATATAATTTAAAATTAATCCCATTGTCAAAAAATGGGTTTTTGTTTAAAACATTGCAAATGATTGAAATGATTTTGCCTATGAATTCATTGTAAAGTGAAGGATAATGACATAAATTATATCAAAGAGTAAAAATATATTCTATTTATATATTAAAACCATTCTTTATTTTAATTTAACCATATACATTTTCTCGATAAAAAAGAGTTGTTTTTAATTACAGTTTATCTTATTTTTAATATTCATCAAATTATGAACATTATCTGAAAAATATCAGAATTTTATCCAAAGTAAACTTTTATATCCTGCTTCCAAAGAAATGGTTTACATTGTAATATTAAAATTATTAACGTGCCTAAATCTTAAATTAAATTGGGTTTTCCATTAAATGGTGGAAAAATATTCTTTTAATATCTATTTGATGAATATCAAAAATATCATTTTAATTATATAACATACATATGTTATTAATTTCATTCACTCAAGTAAATAATATGACATATAATTGATTTAAATTTATAATAGATTTTTAAAATTTATTTATATTTATTCTCGAAAACATAACGTCTTGGTTATAATACAAAATCTATATTAAGGGCATCTCACAATTTGTTTAAACTAACGATTGCGTGAAAAACAACCTACTAAAGTATAAAAATTATTTAAATATTTTATAAAACACATGGGAGTGACATTCTATCCCAATTGAACTGAATTTTTCCCTTGAAATTTGTCACTTGGAAATTAACAGATGAGGATACCTCTCCCTCATCATATCCTCAATTTCTTATGTAGCTTCATCTAATTGGTGGTTACCCCATAAAACATTAACCAATCAAGTGATATAGTTTCCTTGAACATTTTCACTACAATCCGGAATCTCTATCAGTTTTTCTTTATAAGAAATATCTTGCTCCACTGGTACAACTTCTTAGCTAAGTACATGTGAAAGATCAGGAATGTACATTCTCATGATAGATACATGGAACACATCATGAACTTGAGAGAGATTCGGTGGAAGTGCCAATATGTAAGCTACCATCCCAACACGATCCCGAATCTCAAAAGTACTGATATACCTAGGGCTCATCTTTCCCTTCTTTCCAAATCTCATTACTCTCTTCCAGGGAGATATTCGTAAGAACACCTTATCTCCCACTTCAAACTCACATTGTTTTCATTGGTTTTCAGCGTAATATTTTCTTCGACTCTGAGATGCTCTTATATGTTATTGAATAGATATGACATTTTCTGTCATTCCATCAACAATATTAAGTCATAATAGCTTTCTTTACCAGACTTCATCCTAGCATGTTGGGGTTTTTCACTTATTTCCATAGAGGTCTTCATAAGGAGCCATATAAATACTGGAGTGAAATCTATTGTTGTAAGAAAATTCCCCCAATGGTAGATGTTGATCCCAACAACCTTTTAAATACATAGAGAAAGCACTAAACATGTCTTCTAGAGTTTGAATTGTCCTTTCAGACATACCATATGTCTGAGGATGATATGCAGTATTGAAACTCAACTCTGTATCTAGAGCATGCTGAATACTTCACAAGAACTTCGAGGTAACCCTAGATCCTTATTAGATATAATGGGAAGTGGTACACCATGCAATCTTACAACTTATTTTACATATATCCTAGGAAGATGAAAATGATATAAATCCTCTCTAATAGCAATGATGTGTACCAACTTTTTAAGATGATCAACTATAACCTAGATAGAATTATTTCCATTGGATGTTTTCGGAGAACTGGTGACAAAATATGTAGTGATGTTTTCCCATTTCCATTATGGTATGGAAATGGTTGCAACATCCCCTTAAACTTCTGTCATTCATCCATGTCTTGCTGACAAACCAATCATCGAGAGACATATTAAGAAACAACTCATTTCATTCCATCCAACTAGAAGATCTTTTTCAAGTCCCTGTACATCTTCGTGCATCCATGGTGATCAGAGAATGAAGAACTATGAGCCTTATCCAATATTTCCTTCTTTAATTCAGGTATGGGAGGAACACATATCCGATTCCAGAACCTTATTATTTCATCACAATAAATGTTGAATTCCAGAACGTTTTTCACCTTCTTTTATAACTCTACATATTCCTTCTGTGCCTCTTTAATATTTACATGTATTGATGGTTGAACATTCATTTGATAAAGATATGATTATTCCCCTTCCATTATAATTTCAAGATCCATCCTTTTCAAATCCATAAATTTTGGATCTTTCGTGTTCCTCATCATGGATAAGATTGCATAGTCTTTTCAACTTAATAAATCTTCCACCTTGATTGATTTTCCATTGTGGCAATGTATGGAGAAATCATAATATTTAATCAACTACATCCATATTCTTTGGCACATATTCATCTCCTTTTGTGTGAAAATATACTTTAAAAATTTTTCATCAGTATAAATATCACACCTTTCACCATAAAGATAATTACTTTATATTTTTAATGAAAATATTACAGCAGGTAACTCCAAATCATGAGTTGGATAATTTTTCTCATGGATTTTCAATTGTTGTGAGGCATAAGATATCACCATATCATTCTGCATGAGAAAAAACCCCAATCCCTTCTTGGATTCATCACTATAGATCACAAACCCTTCTCCACTACAAGGCAGTGTGAGCACAGGTTCACTGGTTAACCTTCTTTTTAACTCCTTTATATTCTCTTCACACTACTCTGTCCAAACCAACATAACTCTTTTCTGAGTCAAACTGGTGAATGGATTATATAATCGTGAAAAATATTTCAGAAAATTTCGATAATATATGGTCGAACCAAGAAATCTGTAGATATGAGTTACTGTTGTTGGTCTCAACCATCTTCCAATAACTACTATTTTTGCTGGATCCATAGATATCCCCTCTCTTGAGATTATGTGACCCAAAAATGAAATGTTTTGAAGCCAAAATTCACCCTTGGAAAATTTGGCATAAATCTTCCCTTTCTTAGGGTCATCATTAAAATTTTTAAGTGATCTTATTGTTTGTCCTCTATCATTGAATAGGAAATAATATCATATATAAATACTACCACAAACTATTCAAGATAGTATCTAAAGAATGTATTCATTAAATCCATGTAGATAGCATGGGAATTAGTAAGACCAAATGGAATCACTATAAATTCATAGTGTCCGTACATTGTAAAGAAAATCAATCTATGGTGTATCCTCCTTTTTACCCTTAATTGATGATTTCCTGAATGAAGATCGATATTGGAAAATTATTGAGCTATGCATAGTTGGTCAAATAAGTCATCAATGCATGGGGGATGATATTTTTTCATGATAGTGATCTTATTAAGTTCTTGATAATCAAGGCAGATTCTCATTGATCAATATATCTTCTTGACAAATAGAATAGGTGCTCCCCAAGGTGGTGCACTAGGGCATATGAATCCCTTATCAAGATTCTCTTGGAGTTGATTCTTCAATTCCCACAACCCAATTGGGGAAATTCTATAAGTGTATTTGAAATGGGAATATCACCCATTATGAGTATTATTGAGAACTCAACTTCACGATTTCGTAGAATACCTTGAAATTCCTCTGTAAAAACATCATCAAACTCTTGTAAAATGGAAATATTCTTAATATTGAGTTTCTCACCAACCATTTGAGATAAATAACCTTCGTTTATTGGAATCAAGAACCATAAGAAGGAGGAAATTTCCACCGAAAGGTTATATTCATCCTTGCATCGATAGATGATCATATACTAATCTGGAATATGAAATGTGACTTCCCTTCTTTAGAAATTGATGTGATATCTATATTAGGAAATCCAATTCATGCCAAAAATCACATAAAATTCCACCATAGGAAGGATCACAAGATTTACAGGAAGCACTTTCCCACAAATGTCAATTGGAGAACAAATATAAACTTTTGATGCAACTGTCATTCCATTTAGAGGTGTCACAGATAACTCAACATCTAATTGTTGAGGTATTATGATGATATCCATAGAAAATGTATCAGAAATAAATGAGTGGGTGGATCTTGAATCAAGTAAAAAAATTTCTACTTTAGAGTGGATGGTAAGTGTACCTTTCACCACTTTGTTATCATACTCCACATCAGTAAAAGAAATTTCATGTGACATTCCATTTCCTTTGGGATTAAGAGTTTATAGATTTCGATCATCATCAACAACTCTTGGATTAGGTCATTGATTGGCATAATTTCCCATTTCCTTGCACTTGAAATAGTGAAGTTTATGAGAAACATTCTATGTAGCCATTTCTCTATTCTCATCATTAGACATATTTTTTCCACCACTGTGGCATTCAATTGCCCGATGACCTTTTTTTCTACATTTAAAACATTTACTTGTCCCATTATCATAATTACCTCCATGTTTCTTTCCACACATTGAGCATAAGGGAAAACTCATATTTTTTTCAGAGTGGTCATTAGATTTTCCTTTGAATTCCATTTTTCATCTTTGTTCGAAGAATACTATGGAAGTACTTATTGAAAATTTAGTTCTTAAACTCGTCCGATTACATGGACTCAATTTAATCTATTTGCCTCATAATCTTGATACGATTCCACAATTTATCATCTTCACATTACAAATTATATACTACTAAGATGACTTTATCATGTTCAGAACATTTTAGAACTGAAAATATCTTTTCAGTGGTACTGATACATTGTTCAACTACTAATAGATCAGCAGAACCGCAGAAGGAAGTTGGACACTTCATCAAGAAGGATTCAACATAATTTAGCTCCTTCCTTTTCTTGTTTGGAAGTCCTATATGATTCTTATCTTGATGAATTTTTGTGTCCATGCCTACATGATTTTTCATTCCAACTCCTATAATGTTTGGTTGCTCACGGGGAGAATAATTGCATTGCCCATCACATTCAGCATTAACATGGTTACTTCGGGATCCAGCCATTGACTAATACCAAGAAGCATAGTTTGATCAACACCAATTACAACAGGAAAAACAAATAATCAATAATAAAAGTTCACACATTAGGTTTTATCATAAGATATTCATGGCCATTTCTAAAACACTAGGATTGTGTCCAATGCTTAGACATATCCTTAGGTTTCTTACTAATGTGTTCACATCCTAGTTTCTAACTGTTAACTACACCTTTCTTCTGGTACCAACAATAACAACCCATACATTACATACATTGTTAAAAATTAATAATTGAAGTATATTTATTAAAAAATCTAACAAAACCATGATAGGACCATATATGTATAGTGTCTTTAGAAACTGGGAAACATAAACAACTGGTTCATAAAACATATACATTGTCTCCCGTTTATTTGATCATATATAGACTCCTTTTTGGCATATCAAATTTAATACCCTTCTTACTGGCCTAGGGAAATGAAACATAAAAAAGGTGAGCTCAAATTCTCAGTAAGTGTAAACAAATGAAATGTAAATAATATCATATTCTTAAGATCATAATGTTTAAAAATCTTATCCAAAATAAGAGGTCGTAATATATTGTCATGGGATAAATCATAGAACTGCAATGAAATCCCAATAATCATAAAAAAATACATGAAACTTTGTGGCATAAACACATAAGCATATAAAATTATTTCATATTAGTCAAGGCTCATTGGAAAGACCATAGTATTGGACAATTTCCATTACTGAACCATTTTCACTTCTCGTTCCAATCCTATTTCACTAAACCATATTAACTTTTCATTCTGTCCATGTCTTTATAATTAGATACAAATCTTTACCCAATTCATTGTAGGGAGATATAGGTACCACCAATCTCATAATGAAACCATTTTCAAGTGTTCCACAAAATCATAAATCACACGTCATAGAATAACCCATGTAATAAAATGGGATTCTTAAACATCATGCCATCATAAGATAAAAAGACTTCATAAAAATAATTCCAGCATAACATTATGAAATCAATGTAAAATTACAAATAGAAACATAACCCTATATCATCTTATATGTAATATAATTTTGATAAAACAGTTGAACATAATTCTTGAGGAAAATATCATTTCTCAATCAAAAACATTTTCTTTTCTCAACTTGTCACCAAATTATTAATTTAAAAAAAGTTTTAAAGGAAAAATACATGGAAATAATTTCATTTAAAATCATAAAAATCTACTCATTCCGTATAAGTTAAAAAATCATTGTTCTCATACTTTGGCTGGAAAAGTCAACAAATATCTCGTACTGAAAACAAAAAAAACATTCTTTTCATTTATTTTTCTAAAAACTAATAAATAGGTAAAATTAGATTTAAACAATTGTAGGAGGATAAAAATAATATTTCATATTGAGGAATCATGGATGTGGATGATAAATATGCCCCGGAATATACTAAAGTACAAACAATCTTGGATAAATAGTTGAGATTGTGAGATTTTCCCTTACCTTAGGTCCGATATGATTTGTACGTATATGAACCTATTGTATAATGATTTAAATAATGTCATTTAATTATTATAGAATCATATTCATTGTTATGATATCTTATATGGTCATGTTCTTATATGTTTATTAGTATAATTTCATTATTACTTGTAATTCGGGTTTTAACTGCTTTATATTCTTATGCATGTTTTTACAAATAAATTCATATTCCAATTTTTATCATATAACTATATCATTTACAGAATGGTATTAGTATAATATATATCATATTTATTCATTCATTTGATTTATATAATCATTTTTAAATGAAGATCATATAGAACGAATCGCATCACATTGTGGAGACGGTAGGTCGTACGTACGCACGAGCGATGATATCATTCCTATGATTTTGGAATTTTATTAAAGAGTGTGGTGTATAAAATTTCAGAATCAGTATCACTTTAAAATAATCATATATAGTAATTTATACCATCATTATACCCATCCAAGTATATTGGGGATGAAAAGAATATTACACCTCGGTGTGGAGACGGTATTTCGTACGTACGCACGTGCGGTGATTTCATTTTTCATAGGATGGATAGAAGGTGAAATATGGATTTTTGATATTTATAATAATATATCAGAATATGAGTGATACAGATGTTATTAATTTATAATGAAACAACTAAAGAAGAGGAAGTAAAATAAGAAATAAATTAGAATTAATTGGTAGAAGATATTACCTCTTCCTCAAAGTTCCTCCTTTAAGAATTCTCTTAGGGAACTAGAGTTTCTCTTTTGAGAAGAAAATAAGCTCTATTATGTAACTATAGAGGTTGAGAAGAGTAATTGTCTGGGTTCCCCTTTTATAAGAGAGGATAGGGGCACTTTTAGAAACCTCAAAAATATTAATTTATAATAAAAACCAACCCCACATGAAACCTCCAAAATGACTGAACATTAATGATGAGATGATATAAGGTTGTAATATCATCAACTAATAAAATTTATACATTTTTTATTTTATTTTAAACGTTATCATTTTGATTTATCTCTAATTAATCTATTTAATTTTATTTCTGGTAATAATGTTATAAATATTAAATGGTTATAAGTTCTTACTTATGTGTTGTTAATTGTATATAATTGGATACATTATGACATGGTCGACCATATATATTTTAATTTGCAATTTTTATATATATTTTTGATTTTTAAAGAATTTAATAATATGTTTTTTTCAATAAATATCAATAATGTCAATTTTGACACAATTCATTTTATTGAATTTAAATAAAATCCACACAGATGATTTTTTCGAAACAAAATATTTAATAAAATCATAAAAAATAATATTAATCTATAATTGTTTTTGATAACATTAATTATATCATATAATATTTATTTTAGTTTTTTTGAAACTATTTATTTTATATTTCTCTTGATAAAATAATTACTACCAGATTTTTATATAAATATTTAATCTAATTAGTTGTTGCATTAAAATAAAAAATAAAATACTATTATGAATATAAATATAATATATTTCATAATAATAATTTTATTCAATTTTTTCTTTTAAAAAACCAACTTTTAAATTGTTATATTTATTAAATTATGAAGGTGACCATTTTGAAATCATTTAAAATAAAAAATATATGTGTGATAATCACATTTATAAGGATCCAAATGGTCCACAAGTAGACCCATGGATGCTTATGGTTTAGATATACTCTAAAAATATAGTTTGGTCAAGTGTTTGGTCCCTTTAATGGGTATTAGTATTTTAATAAAAACTATATTATTGATTTTTCACTAAATAAATAATTTATGCATCATTAATGTACACATTATTAAAGTAATTATATATTTCATAAAAATTACAAATAAATTACCATGATAAATAAAAACATTTTATCTTTCAATTGAGTATTTATAATCAAATTTATATTCTATATAACCTTATATTAAAAATAATTTAATTATTAAATTTTGAGTGAGACATATTTCACTTTCTTTTAAATAAAATCAATTAGTTGCCTCAATCTCATCCAAGTGGGTTCTAATAGATACCATTTCGACCGAAGTATGTTTTTTGAGAAATTATAATAATCCAATTATATTAAGAAAAGTGTTAGCGTAATTTTATAATATTATTTTTACCCTTAATTACTTGATTTACCTTTAACTATGGTAAATAAAATTAGACTTTTAATAAAATTTGGACCTATTTATTCCAAATATGGAATCTATTTTTCTATATTCAAGGCACCGAAGTTGCATATATTTAATTTAAAATTATTCCCATTGTCGAAAAAACGGGTTTTTGTTTAAAACATTGCAAAAAATTAAAATGATTTTACCTATGAATTGATTATAAAATTAATGAAAATGACATAAATTATATTAAATAGTAAAAAAAATATTCTATTTATACCTTAAAACCATTCAATATTATAATTTAACTATATAAAGTATCTCGATGAAAAAAATTTTTTCTCATTAAAATTTAGCGTATTTTTATTATTCATCAAATTATGACGTTTATCAGAAAAATGTTATATTTTTTAACCAAAGTAAATTTCTATATCTCAATTATAAAGAAACGGTTTAAATTGAAATATTAAAATTATTAAATGTTCCTAAATGTTAAATTAAAAAGGGTTTTCCATTAAAAGGTGGAAAAAAATTCTTTTAATATCTATTTAATGAATTTAAAAAATATCATTTTAATTATATAACATACATATATTATTACTTTCATTCACTCAATTAACTAATATGACATATAATTGATTTAAATTTATCATATATTTTTAAATGTTAGTTATATTTTTTCCAATAACATAACTGATAGGTTATAACATAAATTTTATATTAAGGTATCTCACAGGTTGTTTAAACTAACAATTCTATGAAAAACAAGCTAATTAAGAATAAAAATTATTTAAATATTACATAAAACACATGGGTTTTAGCATGGTCATAATTCAATTATGATTTCACTATATATATATAATTATTGTCTCATGGAAATTATTATTCTCTTATCAATATACCATTTTTATATATGATGTTTAATTTGAATGATTTCATTGAACTAGATCTATGTACTATGAATGCTTTGGACATGAAGTGACTGGTTAGGTCTAGTTATATATTTCCCTCTTGATGCATCAACATGTCTCATGAGACAAAATATATGGAGACAAATCATTCATGTTTGTTTTAAAATAGAACAATATGAGTTGTTATCCTTAGAAATAAACATTTTGGGTGAGATAATAGATTTTCTTCAAGATACCTGACATCCAACAAATAAGAATTTTCTTCATTTATTTTTTAGTTATTAAATTCCATTGAGATTTCACAATGAAGAAATATAAAAAATCATTTATAATCTCAATCTATTTATGGAATTTAATTTTAAATTATACCCGATTTCATTATATATGTGTTTTATTGACTATTCATCACTTATTATTGTTTCAGATAACCATTATTGTTAATTTGAGATCATCGTTTTATATTTCCCTTCCTGAGGATGTGGAGATGAAATTATTGATTAGGTGTCAAGAAAAATTTTACTGTCTATTTTTTAACCTAGGATTTAATAACAAAACTATGTATTCATCTTCTTCTTTAGGACTACTAAGCTGATCGATCATCGGTGATATGATTTATTATGTATATACCATTGTATTAAAATTACTACTGACTCTAGGATAATAGGGTTCGTGTTTTTACAGTTGGTTTTATATAATTATTTGTAGAAACATTGATAGTTTCTTGTTAAATAAAAATAATAAATATAATAAATCCTTTTATTTATTTTTAGACCAATACTCTTGATATTATGAGGTAACATACTATGTGAAATTATTTAGTGATGATTCCTAAATGAATGAATGAAACGGATACCAACTGACAATATACGGATTCCCCATTAAGAATGTCAACATAGTCAGTGTTAGGATTGAGTAAATCATTACTATATAAGGATAACCTACACAGGTTACGAAGAATAACCATAAAACACTAATGTTGGATCTTTTCATGTGGAAAAATCCACCATTTTTAGTGGGATTGATTATCCTGTTGTAGTTGTACTGTGGATCAATTAACATGAAAATATATTCCAAGCATTAGAATGCAATATTAATGAAAAGTTATTACTTAAAATATATATCCTCAAGGTATATTTTGATCAATAGTGGTATTTGAAACAGAATACTAAGGTTGAATAAAAAACAAAAAACATGGGATTGGGAAATTTTAAAGAAAAATTATTTGACAAATGTTACTTCATTTATAAATGAGTTATAATGAAGGTAAAATTGCTTATATTAAAGAAAATTGAAGAAAAAAGTGTTCTAAAGTATGATTCGACCTTCAAAACACTATATTGGTATGTTGTAGATTACATAGGTGATTTAGAAGGTAATATTATCCATTTTTATGGATGTATTAAGAGAAGCCTCTAAAGAGAACAATATCCTCAATGATTTTTAATATATAATGAAATATTGTTTAGTGTCACTCAAATGGAGAAGTAATTTTCATGATCTTATATGTTTCTAGGATATTAATATTATAAGAGGTATTGTGTAAACTACGTAAAAGGTTAACATTAAAGAAGCATAATGGAATGAAGAAAATTATATTATGTGATATTTGTGGATGAAAACATCTTGTTATATGATTGAGAGGAATTAGATATTGCTATAAGTGTGGAGAACAGGGTCATCGATCTAATGAGTTAATGGGAAGAGACAAAATAATTTTTTACACTAATTAACCTACAGGTAAATTGGAAATAATCAAACCAATTTCCCAAGATTCGTGGTAATATACCGCATGAATGGATATGGGGGAGATGGGAAAGCTTAGGTGATCACCACAACTAAAGTATAATCTTTGAATAATGTTGTAGAATGTACAATAATTATATCAATAAATATCTCCAATTATTTAATTGAGACATGATCATTTTAATCTATTATATATATCATATTTTCAATGGAAATTTAATATTTCACATTTGGTTTACTAAGGTTGTTTTCAGTCAAAACTTCTAAGATGAGTCTCCTTATAAAAACAATTTGAGAAGATCCCATTATGGAATATAAGCAGGATTTTTTTTCTAAAATTATTATCACACTTATGGTAAAATTTTACAAAATACTTGCAGTGGAATAGATTTTAAAATACATTCTGATTATTTTTTACTAGTAGAAGAGAATTATTATTTTCAAGGAAGATGTAGATTCCATTATATATAGACTAGAAACCCAATAATCTGATTGTTATATAGATCCACCACTAGTACCTCTACATAATTAAATTCTTTGGATTAAATAAAAAAAATATAGGGAAGAATAAGGTAATAATAAAATTCAGTATGTACTTTCCTGTACAATAATATATAGATGTATTTATTATTGACTTACATGGAATCCCCCAAAGAATAAAGTAGTGTTTTCCATTAATCTAGTCCTTGATACAAGTGGAATATAAAATAATATTTATATAATATAAATATTTGAATTAGTGGTTCAGAATAAATAAGTACAAGTGTTGAGTAAAAAGATATTAATTATCCCTATTTTCTCTCCATGAGTATCTCCTATTTTTTTGTTAATAAGAAATATGCTTCATTGAGGATATCTATTGAAAATAGATAAATCAATGTTATTAAATTAAGTACAAGTATCATCTACCTTATATTGATGATTCATTTTATCTACATCATAGAGGATATTATTTATCGACGATTGAACATCATTCTAGGTATCATTTGTTGAGATTAAAGAATGAAGATATTTTGAAGAAAACTTTTCGATTGGGGTATAAATATTATGAGTTCACAACAATTATTTTTTGGATTGATTAATGATGAATTATTTTTCATAGCTCTAAAGAACATAATTTTCACAGAATATATTGACTATATGGTTCCAACATTCATTGATGTTATTTTTTTGAATTCAAAAATCAATGAGGAAGATGAGAATCACTAGTGGATTATTGTAACACCCCCAGATTTTATGAGAAATATAATTTTTCATTACTTTGATGTATTGTGTTGTACGCTACACCAAGATTAGATTGCGCTATACACAACAACTTATTAGCTTAAAATACACAAAAACACTATTCTAGGCTTGTGTTTCACGCTAGAGAAACCTTCCTGGTTAGCGTGTGTTGTACGCAATACCGAGTTTCACTAAACGAGATATTATTATAATATTATTATGAACTAGCCATTATAAATAGTAATAACCACTTTTTGAAATTTTATAAATTTTATCTTTCAAAATGTACTTCATTTTTGGATTCAGAATATCGAAATTAGCCTAGGGTGAATTTTTGGTATTTTTCTGAAAACTTTCAATTTTTTATGAATAGTGAAAACACTAGGTTACTATTTAAAACCGACTGATTATTTAAATAATCATTTATTTTATTTAAATATATTTTAGGTCAAATTAGATACATAATACCTATATATTTTCAATGTAATTCATTAGATTAATTTTACAATAATATAGATATATAAAAAATTTTATTGAACGTTTTACCTTCTTTTACCCACCTCCTTGGGGCATTTGCAATTGTACATAAAACACAATTTTACTGCTTCTATGAGTTGAATTTTGAAAATACAAGAGACATGGTTAATATCAAGGAGTAAAATTTGGTTCAATAAGATAAAAAATTTTTTTGGTCATTAGTAATCTTTTGCTTTTATTTACCACGGTTAAAAGTAAATAGGGCAATTAAGGGTTAAAATGATATTATTATTATCCTAACACATGTAATGATTCTATTGGATAAGTGTAATTAGACCAAAAACAACCTTAGGGATAAAATATTGTCCTTTGGGTCCACTTGGATTAGATTTGGACATTTATTATTATTTTATTTAAAGAAGCATTAAAATAGTTAAAATCAATGTTTAATAACTAAAACATTATTAATATAGGGTTATGCATATGATAAAATCGACTATAAATATTAATTAGAAATATAAAAATATTTCCAAAATAATGGTATTTTATTTATAATTTTTATACATTAAATAATTTAATTTATTTTTTCCACAATGATGCTGCAGTAATTACCTTATTAAAGAAATATTAACATAATTGATTTTATAAATACCAAAATAAATGTAATTTGAGACTTTTTATAAATTCAACTACTTTTTTAGGTTAATATGAAATGTTAGTATTGATTAAATTATCTTTTTTTGAACTAATCATGCTGTTATGATTTTCACAATAATGAATAACCAAATTGTGTCAAAATTGACATAAAATAGTTTTTAAAACAAATATTATATTATTAATTGATATTATATTCCTATTAATATAAGGGTCGGTAAAATGAATTAGAAAAGGTTATATATATTAATAATTAACCACCTATGTTATTTTGTCTTGTTATAGTATGTTTATTAACCATATAGTGTAAGAAAACAAGAAGACACGGTAAAAGTTAAATTATTTAACTTATAGTTAAATCAAAATGATAAGGTTAAAATAGTAACCTAAACATGTCTAAAACCTATTGGTTGAGATTATTTCAACCGATCCCCACTTTATCTTCTAAATAAGTCACTTTGGAGCCATTACAAAGCGAATATGACTTTATTATAAAATAATACTTTAAGTTTTTTCCTAAAGTGCCCCTCTCCCCCCTTATAAAAGGGCATCTCCTCCATATTCTCGTTACACAATTTTGAGCCTTTAAAATCAGCCAACCCCTACTTATTTTCCTTCAAACCTTCCCTAGAAACATTATAGAGGTTATTTTCTCTCCAAAATACCAACTCTAGTGCTTTAAGAGGAAGCTTAAAAGAGGTGCTTCGAAGAAGAGGTAATCTCTTCTACCGATTCTTTCAAGTTTCATTCTTCTTCAAATTCTTCTTGTTTAGTTGTTTAATTATAAGGTAATAACATCAGTATCACTAATATAATCATATTTTTTTATTAATATGAAACAACCCCATTTCACCTTCTATCCATCCTATGGAAAACAAAATCAACGCGAGTGCGTACGTACGGAATACCATCTCCATGCCGTGGTGTGATCTGTTTTTCCACCACCACCTTACTTGGATGGGTATAATGGTGTAAAGAATAAATATATATGGTTATTATAACATCTTATGGATTTTGAGATATTATATCATCCACTCCAATTCCATTCAATAATTATGGGAACGATATCATCGCTTGTGCGTACGTACGGATTACCGTCTCTACGACGCGATGAGATTCATTCTCCATGTTAACCATTCAAGAATGATTATAAAGAATATATAATGAATAATAATGAGATATATGAAATAATGAAGATACTGGATTTATATATATATATATATATATATATATATGATCTAATTGCTTCTATTCAAGTCAATTAGGTAAGGAAAACAGCGTTCATGCGTACGTACGGCCTACCATCTCCATAAATGGTGTATTTCATTTCATTAATCTATCTATTATATATATATATATATACTGAATATATATGATATATAAATCATGATTTACATTCTGGAAGTTATTAAATCATGATATAAGTAATAATAATATCAAGAACAACAAGTCCAAACATGTACGATAAAAAAACGATTTTACCAAAAACGCTGCATTAACATGGAATTTACAAAAGAACGGGTAATATAAAGTCATAAGTGAACCATATATGATATCAAAACAATTAATATAATTCTATAATAATTAAATGAAATTATTTAAAATCATTAAATAGGAGGTTCGGATACGTACGCAGCATATCAGACCTAAGGTAAGGGATAATTTTTCAATCTCATTTTTATTCGAGATTGCTTATACGTAAGTATTATATGGGGTTATATTTTTCATCCATGTTTTTTCATAAAGTGTTTAATATTCGTCCATATATTTTTAACAACATTTTCACCCCTCTTTGACTTTTATTTTGTGTTTTGGAAGGAATATTTCTTTTGTTTACCATACGTGGTATTTTTTGACTTTTCCAACAAAAGTACGAGGAGAATGTTTTATTAACTTTTACGGCATGAACAGATTTTTATGGTTTAATAACACCTAATTTTCATGAATATTATCCTACAAGTTTTCATGATTATTTCCAACAAAATCATTTTCTTTTAAAATTTCATGGAATTTTGATAAATGAAAATTATTTTGAAGAAGAATGGATATTTTCCTCAGGAATTCATTTTAAGTGTTTTATCAAAACTATTTTCCATTTAAGATGAAATTATTAAGTATGTTTATGTTTCAAGTATAATGTATCTATTATTTACACGGTTTTATTTTTCTTATGATGAAATGATATCCATTTCTTTTATATGGATTATGTTATGATGGGATGATGTTTATGGAACCCATTTTATTCATTGGGTTATTATGAATGATGTATGTTTATTTTGTGGCACACGAAAGAATGATTTCATTATGAGATGGTTTTGACCTATATCTCCCTCAAATGCATTGGGTAAAGATTTATATCAAATGAGATAGCCATGGATGGAATGGTAAGTTATCAGATTTAGTGATACAAGACAAGAACAAGGAGTGAACTCGATTCAGTAAGGGACTTTGTCTACTAAGATGGTCTTGGCAGAAATGCCTTGGCTACTATGGAAATGATAACATTTGCATAATGGTTTTCCATAATTAAATGTTTTATTACCATGCTATTATATCATGATTTATGTTCCTTTATGATCTATGCCTTACGTACTGCCATGATTTATTTCACAACTCAAGAGTTTTATGTTTAAACATTATGTTAATGTTTCGAAGTTCAAATGTATATGGTTTGTTTTATTTTCTCCATGCCTACCCTTACTGAGAATTTGATCTCACCCTTTATATGTTTTCTTTTCCACAAGATATAAATGAAGGTTTTAGGTAAGAAAAAAGGGAAGATCTTTATGGGAGCTGTTGAATATCTTTCACCAAGATTAGAAGATTATGTTCCATGTTTCCAAAGACACTAAACTATTACGGTCCTTTGGTGTCTATTTTTGTTATGTATTAAGTATTACACAAAATTAATGTAATTCCTATGTACTTCAATCTTTGGGTCTCTATAGTTGGTATCATAGGAAACGTTTAGTTGACCTTTAGAAACAAGGATGTGAAAACATTAGTGAGATCCCTAGAGATATTTATATGGTATGTCTAGGGATGTATCTATGTTTAAGTATAAATGTAGTTTATATCCCTAGAATTACAGTAACGATATTATAATCAATCCTATGATGTTATATATTGAAGTTACTCCCGCTTGATTTTTTTTTTCCTCTCACAATATTCTATTTGGGTTTTAGAAAATGGATGGAAACATAATGATTCAAGATAATGGAGGATATGATGGACAATGGAATGATATTATTCATGAAAATCCAAATAAAGTTGGATCTTGAAGTCCACATATCATTATTATTCCTAATCAACAATCTCATAATATGATCAATAATCTCAGATTTGGTAATTTTCCTAACTTAGCTAATAAGAGAAAGATGGAGTTTCATTATGATCATAGAGGAAATAAAGTTAAATTTACCTCATGTAAATCATGTGGGAAGAGGCATCATGGAGAATGTTTCAAAGGAACTGGAAGATGCTTTGGGTGTGTAAAAGAAGGACACAAATCCATTAATTGTAATGGAAAAGGTTCAGTTAACACCAAGGAAAACAATAATGGTATTGCTAAGACATCGACAACGGTTAAATGTTCTAAATGTAGAATGTCTGGGCATTATGCAAACCAATGTCCTAAGGGAAAATATCATGGAGAGAATTAGCAAGGCCATATAGGTAGTATTTATGTGGATGATGATGAAGAGACTACAAATGATATATGAGATGAAAGAAATGATGAAGCTCAATCAGTGGTTTAAGAAGGTAGTGGAATAATTTTATGTTTATCAAGAATAATTAATGGTATTATGGAATAATGAAAAATCTATAGATTATTACACTATTTTTATTTACTTGAGTTTTTGAATGTGTATGTTGAATGGTAGCTATAACCAAGAGTGGTTATTAAAATATTTTTGGAACATAGATGATATGTGCATAATGAATGGATAAGGACATAATGAGATGTTTGATAGTATTAATGATCTCATGACTGGTATAAGGACAAAGTGATATCATGGTTTGAGTATACAGAATTTTGGGATTTTGGTATGTGGAAATAGTTAACTTTTGAAAACATTCATGTTTTCACTAAGGTTCAGTAGGTACTCATGTTTCGAGAGAATACATGATTAAGGAATTCACATGTTAGGAATTTTACCAACAAGATATATATATCTTATGATATACAGGCGATAAATGATTGTATTCAATGCTTGGTAGATGAACTTTCTAGTAATCATTTTATTTATACTATGAGATTGGACAGAAGTATTTAGGATAAACCTTAAAATTGGAATAGATTAAGTTAGACATCAGATCCTATTTTTTAAGCTATAACATTTTGTTATGTTATAATAGTATAGTTTTATAAAAAGGACAACCCGTAGGATGGGCGACAACCCATCGCGTCGGACAAGGATCTGCGAATCGAACCGACAACCAAAGTGCGACAGGCCTTTATCACCAACCACTAGCCTACAAGAAGTCCCTGGTTAGTAGAAATTAGTTTTAATTTATTATGTGTCATGATATATGATGTATAAGTCCATTTTAGGAACCATTTACTATTAATCTCACTATAGATGGACTTATAAATATATAATAACTTTTTCTAACCTTCTGTTTGAGACAGATGGAATGACCTATCATTATATCGCATGATCTGTTAACACTTCACGAATGTCAAATTAAACTTCATTTCATTAAGATATTAAATGGAAATTGTTCAAGGTATGAACAATAGTGATATTGTATCAAAATCAAGTAAATATTTATTTTAATTCAGCAATTCTTCAACATTAGGGAAATGATCTTGAGAACAAAAAACGTTGTCCTAGTACCCCCATACCCGATGAATTATATGGTACCTTAAATCATTACAAATTTATGGCTTTTTCATTGATTGATTTTTCATAGCCATGTTCTATACCACTCTCCATCAGAACGTGATGGTTATATTTCTCTTCCATATCCATAGTTTCGCCTATGTCGTCATATGTGGAAGCCTAGTGATGAGTTACTTTGGGTGACCATTATGATTCTGACATTCCTTTTTAAAATGAAATTTTAGTATTCCTTTTTACGATGTGGGTATCTATGAAATAATCTTTCAAGTAGTAAATAATTTATAACCCCGATGAATTTCGAGGGAGAAATTCATTTTAAAGGGGGTATAATGTAGCACTCCGAGATTTTATGAGAAACATTATTTTTAATTACTTTGATGCCTTGTGTTTTACACTACACCAAGATTATATTTCACTATACGCAACACTGTATTAGCTTATAGTACACACAAACACTATACAATGCTTGTGTTGCATGCTAGAGCAACCATCCTCGATAGCGTGTGTTGTACGCAATATCGAGTTTCACTAAATGAGATATTATTATAATATTATTATGAACTAGTCATTATGAATGGTAATATCCACTTTTTGAAATTTTATAAATTTTAACTTTCAAAATGGACTTCATTTTTGGATTTGGAATATCGAAATTAGCCTAGGGTGAATTTTTAGTATTTTTCTGAAAACATTCAATTTTTGATAAATAGTGAATACACTGGGTTACTTTTTAAAAACCGACTGATTATTTAAATAGTCATTTATTTTATTTAAATTTATTTTAGGTCAAAATATATATATAATACCTATATAAGTTCAATGTAATTAATGGGAGTCATTTTATAATAATATAGATATATAATAAATTTATTGAACTTTTTACTGTCTTTTACCCACCTCTTAAGAGCATTTGCAATTGTACATAAAACTTAATTTTACCGCTTCTGTGAGTTTAATTTCAAAAATCTGAGATACACAGTTAAAATCAAGGAGTAAAATTAGGTTCAATAAGATTAAAATAATTTTTGGTGAATAATAACTTTTTACTTTTTTTTACCATGGTTAAAAGTAAATAGAGTAATTAGGGTAAAAATGATATTATTATTACCCTAACACATGTCCTAATTCTATTGGATGACTATAATTTGACCAAAAACAACCATATGGATAAAATATTACCCTTAAGGTCTACATTGATTAGATTAGGACATTTATTATTATTTTATCTAGAGATGAGTTAAAATAGTTAAAATCAAAGTTTTATAACTAAAACATTTTTAATATAGGGTAATAGATAAGATAAATTCGACAATAAATATTCATTAAAAATATAATAATATTTCCTACATAATTGTATTTTATTTATAATTTTTAGACTTTAAATATTTTAATTTATTTATGACACAATGATGATGCAGTAATTACCTTATTAATCAAATATTAACATAATTGATATTATAAATACCCAAATAAATGTAATTTGAAACATTTTATAAATTACACTAATTTTTTAGTTTAATATGACATGTTAATTTTGATTCAATTAACTATGTTCTAAATAATCATTCTTTTATGTTTTTTACAAAAATCAATTACCAAATTGTGTCAAAATTGATTTAAAATAGTTTTTAAAACAAATATTATATTATTAATTGTTATTCTATTCATAAAAATATATAGTTCTTCCAAATGAATTAGATAAGGATATATATATTAATAATGAACCACTTTGGGTTCTTTTGTCTTGTTATATAAATTTTATTACCTATATAGTGTAAGAAAACAAGAAGACACAGTAAAAGTTAAATTATTTAACTTAGAGTTAAATCTAAATGATAAGGTTAAAATAGTAACCTAAACTTGTCTAAAACCTATTGGTTGAGAGGCTTTCGACCCATACCCTCTTTATCTTCGAAATAAGTCACGTTGGAGCCATTATAAACCGAATATTAATTTATTATAAAATAATATTTTAAGTTTTTTACTAAAGTGCCCCTCTCCTCCCTTATAAAAGGGCCCCTCCTCCCACTTCTCTTTACACAATTTTGAGCGTTCATGCTCGGACAAATCCTACCCATTTACCTTCTAAAATTCCTTTGAAACATTATATAGGTTCTTGTCTCCTCAAAAGACCAACTCTAGTGCCTTAAGATGAAGCTTAAAAGAGGTGCGTTGAAGAAGAGGTAATCTCTTCTACCGATTCTTTCAAGTTTATTTCTTCTTCAACTTCTCTTCTGTAGTTTTTTCATTATAAATTAATAACATCAGTATCACTAATATACTTATATTTTATTATAAATATGAAACAACCGCATTTCACCTTCTATCCATCCTACGGAAAACGAAATCACCGCACGTGCGTACGTACGGAATACTGTCTCCACGCCTTGGTGTGATCGGTTTTTCCACCATCACCATAATTTTATGGTTATAATGTTGTAAAGAATAACTATATATGGTTATTATAACATCATAATGATTCTGAGATATTATACCATCCTCTCCAATTCCGGTCAATAATTATGGGAATGATATCATCGCTCGTATGTATGTACAGATTGTCGTCTCCACGATGCGATGAGATTAAATCTCCACGTTAACCATTCATGAATGATTATAAAGTATATGTAATGAATAATAATGAAATATATGACATAATTAATCTACTGGTTTTATGTATATATATATATATATATGTAATCTACATACTTCCATTCAAGTCAATGAGGAAAGGAAAACATCGTTCATTGGTACGTACGGCCTACCGTCTCCATGAACTGTGTATTTCATTTAATTCATCTATCT
Source organism: Viscum album (assembly GCA_963277665.1). NCBI lineage: Eukaryota > Viridiplantae > Streptophyta > Magnoliopsida > Santalales > Viscaceae > Viscum > Viscum album. Next base: position 1,188,415,223 of record OY728158.1, on the reverse strand, counting down.
ATTCTATATATATATATATACTGAATATATATGATATATAAATCATGATTTAAATTCTGGAAGTAAGTAAATAATGATATAAGTAATAATAATATCAATAAAAACATCTCCAAACACGTACGATAAATAAAACAATCTTACCTAAAACGCTGCTTTAACATGGAATTTACAAAAGAACGGGTAATATTAAGTCATAAGTGAACCATATATGATATCATAACAATGAATATGATTCTATAATAAGTAAATGACATTATTTAAATCATTATACAGGAGTTTTAGATACATACGAAGCATATCAGACCTAAGGTAGGGGATAATTTTTAAATCTCATTTTTATTCGAGATTGCTTATACGTAAATATTTACTGGGGTTATATTTTTCATCCATGTTTTTAATAAAGTTTTTAATATTGTTTCATGAATGTTTAAAGTCATTTTTACCCATATTTGACTTTTACTTTGTGTTATGGAAGTAATCATTCTTTTGTTAACCATACGTGGTACTTTTTGAATTTTCTGAAAAAAGTATGAGGCGAATGTTTTTTTAACTTATATGGCATGAACAGGTTTTTACGGTTTTATAAAGCCTAATTTTTATGAAGATTCTTCTTTATGTTTTCATGATTGTCTTCAAAAAAATCATTTTCTTTTAAAATATCATGGCATTTTGATAAATGAATTTGATTTTGAAGAAGAAAGGATATTTTTCTTAAGAATTCATTTCAAGTGTTTTATCAAAACTATTTTCCATCTAAGATGACATTATTAAGTATGTTTATGTTTCAAGTATAATGTATCTATTATTTACTAGGTTTTATTTTTCTTATGATGAAATGATTCCAATTTCTTTTATATGGATTATGTTATGTTGGGATGATGTTTATGAAACCCATTTTATTCGTTGGGTTATTATGAATGATGTATGTTTTTTTGTGTCACACGAAAGAATGATTTCATTATGAGATAGATGAGACCTATATCTCCCTCCAATGCATGCGGTAAAGATTTATATCTCATGAGATAGCCATATCAGTAATGGTAAGTTAATATGGTTCAGTGATGAAATACTGGAACGAGGAGTGAACTCAATTTAGTAAGGGACTTTGTCCACTAAGATGGTCTTGGAAGCAATGCCTTGGCTACTATAGAAATCATATCATGTTATTAATGGTTTGAAATAATTAAATGTTTTATTCCCATGATATTATATCATGATTTATGTTTCTTTATGTTCTATTCCTTACATACTACCATGATTTATTTCACAACTCAATATTATTACTTTAAACTTTATGATAATGTTTTGAAGTTCAAATGTATATGGTTTGTTTTATTTTCTCCATGATTACCCTTACTGAGCATTTAATATCTCCCTTTATATATTTTATTTTCCCCAGGATATAAATAATGGTTTTAGGTAAGAAAAAAGGGATGATCCTTATGGGAGATGTTGAAGATCTTTCACCAAGATTATAATATTATGTTCCAAGATTCCAAAGACACTAAACTATTACGGTCCATTGGTGTCAGTTTTTGTTATGTATTAAGTATTCCACAAAAGTAATGTAATGTCTATGTATGTAAAGCTTTGAATCTCTACAGTTGGTATCAGTGGAATGGTTTAGTTAACCTTAGGAAACTAGGATGCGAAAACTTTAGTGAGATCCCTTGATATATTTCTAAGGTATGTCTAGATATGTCCCTAAGGATAAGTATCAGTATAGGTTATAGTCCTAGAAATACAGTAACAATATTATAATTAAACCAAAGATGTTAGATATTGAAGGTACTCCCCCTTGATTTTGATTTTTTCCTCTCACAATATTTTTCTTGGGTTTTAAAAAATGGCTGTAAATAGGAAGATTCACGATAATAGAGGATATGATGGACAATGGAATGATCTTATTCATGAGAAACCAAATGAAATTGGATCTGGAAGTCCACATATCTTTATTATGCCTAATCAGTAATCACATAATATGATCAATAATCTCAACTTTGGTATGTTTCCCGACTCAACTAATAAGAGAAATATGGAGTTTCATGATGATCATAGAGGAAGGAAAGTTCAATTTCCCTCATGTAAATCATGTGGGATGAGTCATTAGGGAGAATGTTTCAATGGAACTGGAAGCTGATTTTCAGTGTGGAAAAGAAGAACGCAAAGCCTATAATTGTAAAGGAAAAGGTTCAGTTAACACCATGGACAAGGATAATGGTATTTCTAAGAGATCAACAATGGTTAAATGTTTTAAATTTGGAATGTATAGGCATTATGCAAACCTATTCCTTAAGGGAAAATCTCATGAGGAGAATCAGCATGGTCATATGGGTAGTATTTATGTGGATGATGATGAAGAGACTACAAATGATATATGAAATGAAATAAATTATGAAGCTTAGTCAGTGGTTTAATAATGTAGTTGAATGATTGTGTGTTTATCAAGAAATAAGAATGGTACTATGGAATTAAGATAAATCTAAGGATTGTTACACTGTTTTCTTTCCCTGAGTGTTTTAAAGTGTATGATGAATGGTACTGGTAACCATGAATGGTTATTCAAAATTTTTTGGAAGGTATATGATATGTGCATAATGAATGGATAAGGAGATAATTATATTTTTGATAGTATTAATGATATCATGACTGGTATAAGGACAAAGTGATATCATGGATTGAGTATATCGAATTTTGGGATTTTGGTATGTGAAAAGAGTTAACTTTTGAAAATATTCATGTTTTCACTAAGGATCAATGGGTACTCATGTTTCAAGAGAATACATGATTAAATAATTCACATGTTTGTAATGTTACCAAGAAGATATATATATCTCATGATATACGGGCGATAAATTATTCTATTCAATGCTTGGTAGATGACCTTTCTAGTAATCGTTTTCTTTATACTATGAGATTGGACAGAAGTATTTTGGATAAAACTAAAGATTAAAATATATTAAGTTATAAATAAGATAATACTATTTAAGGCTATCATTTTTGTTATGTTATAATAGTATAACTTTAGAAAAAAGGACAACCTGTAGGATGGACGTCAACTCATCATGTCGGACAAGGATGCAAGAATCAAACCCACAACCAAAGTGCGACGGGCCTTTATCGCCTACCACTAGCCTATAGGAAGACCTTAGTTAGTAGAAATTAGTTATAATTTATTATGTGGCATGATATATATAGTATAAGTAAATTTTAGGAACCATTTACGATTAATCTCACTATAGATTGACTTATGTATATTTAATAAATTCTTCTAACATTTTGTTTGAGACGGATGGAATGACATATCATTCTATGGCATGATCTGTTAACACTTCACGAATGACAAATTCAAATTAATTTCTTTAAGATATGAAGTGTAAATTATTCAAGGCATGAACAACGGTGATATTGTACCAAAATCAAGTAAGTATTTCATTTAATTCAACAATTCATCAACATTAGGGAAATGATCTTGAGAACTAAAAATGTTGTCCTAGTACCCTAATACCCGATGAATTAGATGGTACCTTAAATTATTACAAATTTATGGCTTTTTATTGATCTATTTTTCATAGCCATGTTCTCTACCACTTTCCATCAAAACTTGATGGTTATATTTCTCTTCCATATCCATATTTTAACCTATGTTGTCCTATGTGGAAACCCGGTGCTGAGTTACTTTGGGTGACAGTTATAATTATAAATTTCCTTTTTAAAATGGAGTTTTATTATTCCTTTTTACCACATGGGTTTCTATGAATGAAACTTTCATGTAGTAAACTATTTATAACCCAGACGAATTTTGAGGGTGAAATTCATTTTAAGCGGGGTAGAATGTAACACCACGAATTTTTTTGAGAAATATTATTTTTAATTACTTTGATGTCTTGTTTTGTAAAATACACCAAGATTATCTTTCACTATACGCAACACCGTACTAACTCTTAGTATACACAAACACTATTCTATGCTTGTGTTGCACACCAGATCAACCTTCCCCGATAGCGTGTGTTGTATGCAATACCGAGTTTCACTAAACAAGATATTATAATATTATTATTATGAACTAGCAGTTATAAATAGTAATACCCAGTTTTTGAAATTTTTTAAATTTTATTTTTTAAAATGGACTTCATTTTTGGATTCGGAATATCGATATTATCCTAGGGTGAAGTTTTGGTATTTTTCTGAAAATATTCAAATTTTGATATATATTGAAAACACTAGGTTACTATTTAAAAACTGACTGATTATTTAAATAATCATTTATATTATTTAAATTTATTTTAGGTCAAAATAGATACATAATAACTATATATTTTCAATGTAATTCATTATAGTCATTTTAAAATAATATAGATATATATAAATTTTATTGAACTTTTTAACATCTTTTACCCACCTCCTAGGAGCATTTACACAATTGTATATAAAACATAATTTTTCTACTTCTGTGAGTTGAATTTATAAAATCTGAGATGCATGGTTAATATCAAGTATTAAAATGTGGTTCAATAAGATAAAAATAATTTTTGGTGAATCATGACTTTTTACTTTTATTTACCACAGTTAAAAGTAAATAGGGTAATTAAGGGTAAAAATGATATTATTATTACCCTAACACATATCCTAATTCAATTGGATAAGTGTTATTCGAACAAAAACAACCTTAGGGATTAAATATTACCATTTAGGTCTACTTGGATTATATTAGAACATTTCTTATTATTTTATTTAAAATATAGTTAAAATAGTTAAAATCAAAGTTTAATAACTAAAACATTTTTAATATAGGGTTATACATAAGATAAACTCGACTATGTATTTTAATTAGAAATATAAAACAATTTACTACATAATGGAATTTTATTTATAATTTTTAGACATTAAATAATTTTATTTATTTATGACACAATGATAATGCAGTAATTACCTTATTAATTAAATATTAACATAATTGATTTTATAAATACCTAAATAAGTGTAATTTGAGACTTTTTATAAATTAAACTAATTTTTTAGATTAATATGACATTTTAGTATTGATTCAAGTATCTTTTTTTGAATTAATCATGCTGTTATGATTATCACAAAAATCAATTACCAAATAGTGTCAAAATTGACATAAAATAGTTTTTAAAACAAATATTATATTATTAATTGCTATTTTATTCTTAAAAATCTAATGATCGGCCAAATGACATATATATGGTTATATATATTAATAACTAACCACTTGGTGTTCCTTTGGTTTGTTATAGTATGTTTATTAACCATATAGTGTAAGGAAACTAGAAGACACGATAAATGTTAAATTATTTAACTTAAGTTAAATCTAAATGATATGGTTAAAATAGTAATCTAAACTTGTCTAAAACCTATTGGTTGAGAGTATTTCGACTCATCCAACTTTTTATTCGAAATAAGTTACTTTTGAGCCATTATAAATTGAATATGACGTTATTATAAAATAAAAATTTATGTTTTTTCCTAAAGTGCCCCTCTCCTTCCTTATAAAAGGGCACCTCCTCCCTCTTCTATTTACACAATTTTGAGCCTTCATGCTCTGACAACCTCTTACCATTTCCCTTCTAAAATTCCCTAGAAACATTATAGAGGTTATGGTAACCTCAATAGACCAACTCTATTGACATAAGAGGATTCTTAAAAGAGGTGCATCGAAGAAGAGGTAATCTCTTCTACCGATTCTTTCAAGTTTCTTTCTTCTTCAACTTCTTCTACTTTAGTTGTTTCATTATAAATTAATAACATAAGTATCAAAAATAATCAGATATTTTATTTATATATATTAGAAAACCCCATTTCACCTTCTATCCATCCTTTTGAAAACGAAATCACCGCGCGTGCTTACGTACGGAATACCATCTCCACGCCGTGGTGTGATCTATTTTTCCACCACCACCATACTTGGATGGGTATAATGGTGTAAAGAATAAATATATATGGTTATTATAACATCATACTGATTCAGATATATTATTTCATCCACTCCAATTCCATTCAATAATTATGGGAATGATATCATTGCTCGTGCGTACGTACGGATTACCGTCTCCACGGCGCGATGCGATTCATTCTCCATGTTAACCATTCAAGAATGATTATAAAGTATATATAATAAATAATAATGAAATATATGACATAATGAAGCTACTGGATTTATGTATATATATGTGTGTGTGTGTGTGTCATCTACTTACTTCCATTCTATCCTATAAGGAAAGGAAAATAGTGTTCATGCGTACGTACGGCCTACCGTCTCCATGAACAGTGTATTTCATTTCATTCATCTATGTATTATATATATATATATACTGAATATATATGATATAAAAATCATGATTTAAATTCTGGAATTATGTAAATCATGATATAATTAATAATAATATCAAGAACAACAAGTACAAACAGGTATGATAAATAAAACGATTTTACCCAAAATGATGCTTTAGCAAGGAATTTACAAAATAACGGGTAATATAATTTCATAAGTGAACCATATATGATATCATAAAAATGAATATGAATCTGTAATAAGTAAATTAAATTATTTAAATCATTATACAGGATTTATGGATACGTATGAAGCATATCGGACCTAAGGTAACGGATAATTTTTCAATCTCATATTTATTCGAGATTTCTTATACGTAAGTATTTACTGGGGTTATATTTTTCATCCAGTTTTTTTCATAAAGTGTTTAATATTATTCCATGTATGTTTAATGTCATGTTTACCCCTATTTGACTTTTACTTTTTGTTATGTAAGGAATCTTTATTTTGTTTACCATACATTGTACTTTTTGACTTTTTCGACCAAAGTACAAGGAGAATGTTTTTTTATCTTATACAGCATGAACGGATTTTTACGGTTTCATAATGCCTAATTTTCATGAAGCTTATTCTACAATTTTTCATGATTATTTTCAACATAATCCTTTTATTTTAAAATTTCAAAGAATTTTGATAAACAAAAATGAATTTGAATAAGAAAGGATATTTTCCTCAACAATTCATTTTAAGTGTTTTATCAAAACTATTTTCCATCTAAGATGACATTATTAAGTGAGTTTATGTTTCAGGTATAATGTATCTACTATTTACAAGGTTTTATTTTTCTTATGATGAAATGATATCCATTTATTTTATATGGATTATGTTATGATGGGATGATGTTTATGAAACCCATTTTATTCGTTGGGTTATTATGAATGATGTATGTTTATTTTGTGGCACACGAAAGAATGATTTAATTATGAGATGGGTGGAACCTATATCTACCTCCAATTAATTGGGTAAAGATTTATATCTCATGATATAGACATGGATGGAATAGTAAGTCAATCTGGATCAGTGATACAAGACTGGACCGAGGGGTGAACTCGATTCAGTAAGGGACTTTGTCCACTAAGATGGTCATGGCAGCAATGCCTTAGCTACTATGGAAATCATATCATGTGCTTAATGGTTTTCCACAATTAAATGTTTTATTCTCATGATATTATATCATGATTGATGTTCCTTTATGATCTATTCCTTATGTACTGCCAAGATTTATTTCACCACTCAATATTTTGACGTCTAAACTTTATTTTCATGTTTTGAAGTTCAAATGTATATGGTTTGTTTTATTTTCTCCATGCTTACCCTTACTGAGAATTTGACCTCACCTTTTATATGTTTTCTTTTCCCTAGGATATAAATAAAGTTTTTAGGTAAGAAAAAAAAGGTAAGATATTAATGGGAGATATTGAGGATCTTTCACCAAGATTAGAAGATTATGTTCCAGGTTTCCACAAACACTAAACTATTATGGTCGTTTGGTGTCTGTTTTTGTTATGTGTTATGTATTCCTCAAAAGTAATGTAATGTCTGTGTATGTCGTGATTTGGGTCTCTACAATTATTCCATATAATCTCATATGATAATTAGTTTTGTGTAACAATTTAAAATTTTTGAATTATGGATTGAGAATATATCATTTCTCTTCAATATTGTCTCTAAGGGTGGAATCTTAGACAAACCAATGAGGAAAAAATAAATCCAAGAATTTTGTATGCTAATTAACATAAATGAGTTACATAGTTTAATTCGTTTTTCTTGTTTCTAATAGAATTTTGTGAAAAAAAAATTATGAATAGGAAATCCAACTAACCAATCTCACACCTAAAGTGTTTTGGTTTGTGTGGAAACAATATGTATTATTTTTCAATGAATTGAATATAATATTAGTAAATATTAATAATATTACATTATAATTAGGAAATTATGGGTTTGTGATAGAAATTGATGCATAAATGAATGGAATGGGTTTTTTCTATATGAAAAATAAAAATGTTAGTGAATATCAATAAAAGTAATATAATACCTAGGGAAAAACTTTTCTACCTCATGATCTTCAGTTATCAGCCATAATCGTTTCTCTGAAGATATGAGACACTATCTCTATGGATAAAGATGCCTGATATATATGGATCAGAAGACATTAAAATAAATCTTCACAATAATATAACACAACATGAGGGAAAAGAACATGGCTCGAGTTACTAAAATATTATAATATATCAATACACTATCACATAAGAAAAGAATAGAAGTTATAAGATGCACTAATCCATATTGATCATGGAATTCTAAACATGTTGAGGATATAGAAAGACCAAATGTTTAGGGATATATTAATTATGTATATGGGATTATTTTAGGAACATGAAACATCACCCAATTTTCTACGGATTTATAAACCATCTATACCATAGAATAAATAAGGCACTCAATATAGTGATGTGAATTTTCAAAATAATATCGATGTACATAAGGATGAATGATTGACAGACTTCTTGTATGAGGATAAAATTATAAATATTGGAAAGACATTATGGTTTTCGTAAATAACTGATAAAAAAATGTAACTATTTGATGATAGTCATAGATAAAGTTCATATATACACCATGGTAGTTCATGGATTAATAGAGATCGGAGGGGACAATATTGGTAGGATAATATGAAGTTGGAAATTGCTAAAATTTGTAATGTTTCCATGTTTTTCAAGATTTTTTTAATGAAATAATACATCATATATGAGTCAGGATACCTCTAACGATTCCTATGTGGAAGTGATATGAAATTACTATGAACTTTTTTATTATATTACCAATGAATCAAACAATGAATGATGAAACATTTGTAATTTTTTATTGACATTCCAAATTCAATAATCTCCTTACTACGCAAGAGGATTTTCCCTGGGAGCGCATATAATGACTCAATATTGTTGAAGCTGTAATACATCATTTTTCACCTTTAATGATTGTGTCTAATCAAAATCCCTATTTAACATCAAAATTATGGAAGTGGAATTAGAATATTTTAGATAAATAGAATCATATGAGTAGGGATTGTCACCCTCAAATAGAAGTAAATTATAAAATAAATATTAAATCATCTGAAAATATGTTGAGATCATTCCCAGATGACTTTCATGGTATGTGGGATCAATATTTATCTTTTTTGGAATTTTACTACAATAATAGTTTCCTTTATAGTATTCAAATGGATCTATATGAAGCGTTATATGGAATGTGATATCGTACTCCAACATGTTTGTATTTAGTGGCTGGGAGAAAACCTAAAGGCTCATAAATTATTAAGGCGACAATAAAAAAGGAAATTAATAGACATGATCATATTAAATGAGATCAATGAAATAAATAGAGTTGTGTTGTTATCAAAAGATGGAATTTTTAATTTTATGTGGGAGATCATGTCTTTTTAATGCATCTCCATGGAGGGTAGTCTTAGGGTCTGGTATGAAAGGGAAACTAATGTGTAGGAATATCAAACCGATTGAAATTAATGAAATAATTGGATATGTAGGTTACCGATTTTAAAGGATTAGATGTTTTTCTGAAGCTCATCATGTGTTCCACAAATAATTGTTAATTAATTACCTTCTAGACTCAACATATGTAATCAGATATGAATAAAAATAATTGGACCTAGATTTTTATTATTGTGATGATCTAATCAGGATTCCTAATAGAATAGATAATGTAACGTTTCGAGCAGTCATAGTACAAAATGGTTTGTCGGGTCGGTGGGTCACATAACCTCATGTTCACCTCCTCAAATTCTTGAGTATACCTACTAGTAGTGAGGGGTAGGTTTGTGTCAATGGGGAGATGATTCCCTCATAGATAAGAGTTTCAAAGTGGTATAACCAAATAAACTATAGTCAACCATGGAATAAGTAATAACTAATTTGAAAAATGGAAAAAGACAAATTATATAATAATTTAATTTAAGTGATAAATGGAAAACACACATTTACAATCTTTTATTTATAACAGGTGATTTTAAAAGTTCTAGAAGTACGAATTACAAATGGAAATACAGTGTTATAAGGAAAACTGTCCAGTATCTAGCTTTATGAGCATCTTGGGTATACTATTAATTATCTACTCCAAACCCCCATGTACAAAAAATGCATCCCAACAATAGAAATAAATCCAAAAACATACGATAATGTTGGAATGCTCGGGTACCCTAGTGCAATGGCATACCAAATAGGGTGTGAGATATAAATATTGGTTAGCCAACACAACTGGTGTATTGAATTTTTTTTACAATTCAATAAAAATTATGATAGTTTTTAATATATATTAATCTCATAGAAACTATAATTTAAATTAAAAAACTTGGGTTTTGGTTCTTAAATGGACACCTTTCCTATGCTACTTTCTTTTTCCTAAGATGGATATCCAAAAAAAGGTACATGTGCAAGTGATAATAGATAGAACATGTTCCAATGTAAAAAATGAATCTAAATAAAGGATTCCCCCAGTCTTGTGTTATGACTTTGGGTCCTATATATGTGTTAAGAAATATGAATGAAAATAACAATCATGTAGAATCAAGAGTTTTCACAATGGTAACATAACAATAATAATCGATGCATATCATAGGAACAAAAAATTAATCATTCAAATCCCTCAAAACTAGTATTGGAGTCATGTGCCTTTCCATTGTGATATAGAAATATACCACATGTCACAAAAAGGGACGTCCAATGATCCAATAACACCATTTTTTTCCACGGTGATCCAATAGAATCTCAAATATCACTCAAGGAATGGTAATCTGTCCCCGGTATCTCACATAGGGGACCGAGTATCCCCCATGTTTTTGAATATCCATTGTTCCAATGGTTCCATAAATGTGTTATCCAATAGGGAATTTGTATCAGTCAAGATTATAATAAAATACTTTAGAAGTGCTATCCTAGAAATCCAAAGCATCACACTTAGCTCGTCATTGAATAACCATTCCATCACGGTGATTCCGTCCATGTATCCTTAATATAGAACCCATTATCTCATTATCCATATCATGTTAGTCATAACAAATGGAACATATCATAAAGAAATGTATTCAAATAATTTCTTTGAATTAAATTAAAATTAAATATGTGAATGTAATTAATAAACCTATTTAGTCTAGAAGTGGCATCCAATCTTGTATCCGCAAAACTATTAATAATCCAAGGTATCACTATGGTATATCTAATATAATCAAACACCACTTATTCCATCCTAGTAGACACTTATAGAATCCATAGTGTCACTATGAGGATTGGTAAACCTTGAATTCATCACGAGTATCTCACATTGGTGACTGAGAATCACCCAAGGCATATATCACAAGGTAATCAAATATAATTGAAATATGTTAAAAGAATATCCCCAATCCAAAATCAATCATTATTTTCCTATTATTAAAATAATCTAACCGCAATGGAATAATTTATATGTAATTGAGATGGTATTAGAAGATAAAAATGCATTACAAAGAGTAATTTATTACAAGGAATAAGGTTTATTCAATGAAATAGTACCATTGGCACATGTCTTTAACATGCCTCAAACCATATTTCATTAATCAAGTATATATTTGACAATATAACCAAGATATCTCAGTATATAAATAAAAAAACATGATAATCCTCAATTCAATAAATGATTCACAGACCTCTTAGGAATAACATTATTTTTATTTAATTTCTTTTTGAATCATAACAATAGATATATGGCACATTATACAGTATAAGAAAAATCCGTGTTTTAACAATCATATACATGGAAAAATCATTCAATTCAACCATTTAAAATATGAAACCCTCATGTTCAAGCCATTTCATTTAATTCAACCAAAAAAATATCTTTAAAACATGAATAATCTACTTCTGGAGTTCAAATAGTACTTATAATATTTCATTGTGAATGAGGATATTTCATACTAGGTTAATTCTAATTTTAATTCCACAGAACATGGAAATTACATTTATAATGCTTAAGAGACAGGAAAAGTGTCATGGAATCATGTCGTATGCCTACCCGATAAATTTCCAATTTATGGAGTTCCAACACAAATAAGGTGTATAGGGTTACATTAAATTCTCAAGTGAAAAGGAGGAATCATATTAATAAGCCACACATTAATGTAAACACAGAGGAAATAATGCATAATGTTCCACTGACTACATTTTATCTTGAATACAATACACCTTAATTGGAGGGGTTTTATTACAAAACCATAACCTTTTATATCACATAGTAAGATATCATATTTACCACTTCATTTATGGACAAACTCAATTAGAATATATGAAATGATAAATATGAAATGCATATTTCATTAATTAATAACTATGGAAATTGTTATAAGTAAATTAATTAATTTTTTCAAATAATTTATGTTCAATAGAATGGGAACATCCCACAAGAAGTAAACCAAGATAAGACCTCATCACTTGACTCTTTAAACAATGACCACTCAAATCTACTTATAACCCCTCCAAATATATGTTCCACCTTATATATATAAGGAAAACAAGCCCTTATGCATACATTTCCATTGAAATGAACAACTGCATGTGGATCCTTACTCATATTATCAAATGTATACACTCATCTACACATACCAATATAAGCATGTACCTATATATACATAGTCACACCTAGCCCCATACATATATAACCAAATCCATGGGTGACTCTTAGAAAATTGGGGGAACCTACACATACATATATATATAAATATCAACCTATGAATACACAGTCAATTATACTAGACTCTAATGACTCAAAAACACATGACAGGGCCATCACATTTTATAAAAAGAATTGGTATCTAAAAAATTAAATATCCCCAAAATTTTTAAAGGATCACCAACAAGAATGGATGTAAAATCTTACATTAAAACAAAAACTATGATCCAAATCCAACCCATTCTCTTAGAATTTGGTGGTGGATGATAGAATATGCATGAAGTGGTCTCGAGAATCCCCTATCATACCATATCATTGAAGGAATAAATCAAAAATCAGATTACATCGAAACATTGGTTAAGAATATTCTAAGAGGCCAATGAGGAGATAGAAAATTGGTCGAAAAAGGGGGAGAATATAGAGAATGATCCTTACCTAGTGAGATCGATGATAAATTAGGAATGATTTAGAGAGAAAATTATCCCTAAGAGGATCTGATGCAAAGTCCATCACATGCCTAGGATGTGTATCCAATAGGGGGTCGTGCGATGTGTATGGAGAGGGAGAGGGATATAGGTTCATGACGTTATGATTTCATGACGTTATGATTTATGGTGATAAGGGCGGTTGTTGGTGTTTAAAAATGCTAATAAGTATAATAAAATTTAATAAAAAAATATAGTAATCATCATCATCAAGATAATAGTAATAAATTTATTATTATTATTATTATTATTTGTATAATATTTTTTATTTTTATTTTCCATTTATACCCATTTGTGTATTTCTAAATAATTTATCCTTTATTTTAGTTTTAATTTAATTAATATTAATTTCATTGAAAAGAACACATCACGGTGTCTGAACTCATAAACAACGTTTTGAAGCTTAGTACAAAAATGTTCCTTCATATCAAATAAAAATATTTAAAATCCTCTTGAATTTTTCATCTACATGAAAAAAAGGATGATACATCCTCTACCCCTTAGAATATATCATACACATGATCCATTCATGGATAAAGAAAACATCACCTGACCTACAAGTATTGTAAATTATCACTCAAACGGTCGCGTCACATTTCTAAACACCCAATAAAACTTCAAGAATTCATTTGGAATGTGGCACATAAGCCATTAATAACCAATCCAATGCTCATTTTACTACCGAAACATCCAGAAAACTCTGACTTGATCCTATTTATCTGGAGAGAAGGCCATGATTTTGTCTTTAGAAATAACTAACTCTTTATGATATCTATCATAGGTCTTATCATTAGAAGGGGCTAAATCAAATCCATGACAGGTCCACCATTAGATTTACCTAAAAAGGACACATCTATGAATTTTAAGGATACTCTTGGAGTGGTACTGTGATGATAAATAGGCTGGTTATGCACCTAGAATTATCATATATTATGTGGATAAATGTTAAGACACCTTTGGATGAACATTCTCAAAAAATAAATGCTTAAGAGGCCAAAAAATTTTCTACAAAGCTTCCATGCCTTCTCCCAAGGTACATTTAATTTACAAAGAACACTTTCACCAAATATCATACCTAACTTCAGATGATGAAAATTGATCAAATCAACAACTAACCCTTTTTTAAACTATTGTTCCTCAACTCAAACAAGGGTATATACTTGACTGAGACCATATAAATCGGGTTTCCAATTATAAACATAAACTCCGAGCCGAACAAAGAGTCCAAGATGACCTCATATTTAAACATCTTTAGTGAAAAGAATTATCCAAAGTAGTCCACATGACATGTTTATAAAAAATACATTTTTACAAATATGATATTCCTACATAAGAACATTTAATGACCCCCTAGTGGAATTGGGTTTGTATTTAGATCATCATTAACATGTGGTATTCAATAGTCTAGCCTTCACATTCCTATACGAGAACCTCAACCAATCCAAGAATAGAACTATGCATTTATAGTGAAATACTGAAACATAAATTCAAACTATCCCAGTGTATTTAAAACATTAGTGTGGCATAAGACCATCACTCTCTTAGTGTACCTAGAAGATGTAATTAAAGGGGGTATGCTTTTAGATATTTAGGATTCACTAAGTGGATTTAAATGGACTCTATTCAAACAAACCCAATTATTATAATGAATAATAGTCGAACCAAAATTGGTCCACTACAATGAGAAAACTCAACTTCACCAGCCAACACATCATTACAATGGATTTAAAAGGAATTTTCCAAATGAGAAAGTATGTGATCACTCATGCTTTACACACTTAATATCTCAAAGAACAAAAACATTATAAAATTTTTCACTCACATACAACCTCATTAATGTCGTGATGCCAATTAAGCACCAAAATTTAAAAAACACAGTTGCCTAAAAATGTGTTTAAGAATGACCGACCCTATCCAAATCATCCTATTTTGTTTTTATCCTTCTATATAGATGTTAACAATCACCAGAGTCAATGTAAAAATCGCCGCCTTAAGAGTTTACTAGTTTATGAAGGATGCAATAGGCTAGCCTTCCACAAGCACACTAAGTCCAAATTCACCAAAAACATGTGGAGATCCTCCGAGAAACTTTGACTTATATTATATCATCTAGAAAAAAACCATACTCCCAAAGGACTGGTATTTCAACACTTGTGTACCACAATATAGTCATCTCAAGAAATGGATACACTTGATTACATTAATTTTGCAGGTCACTCTACTATGGACACGGCCTAAGAATGCACAAAAATAGGTCAGGGGTGAAAAAAAATTGAATGCATCCAGGTGAGGAAAAAATTAGAAGCATGATGGTTTATTCATATATCAATTCATACTAGCACAACGTGTCAAAATGAAGATAAAAAACCATTATACAATCCATTGGTTATCCTCCCTATGCATTCAAATATCAAGTGGTCTACATAAAACATTTAAACAAAAGTCATATTTCCCCATAAGACCACTAACATGGATGATGTCTTACCAATCAACCCATCACCGTATGATAAGAAAGGGTCAGGAGACATGAAAAGTAGCTGACCATGCCATAAGACTGTCTTTAATGCTAAAACCAATCATTTCTCAATGCTCACACACATAACATGAGTCAAATAAAACATGACCACCCATTCGAACAAGGGTCTCATAAGAATATAAGAGTCTTACAAGGGAATATATCATCAATGATCAAAAAACCAAAAAACACTGAGAAAATATTTTAATTTCTAAGGGTGATACCTAAGATGGGATATCCATTAACAAATCATGAGCATCGACCCAATCAATAGGTTATGAAAACTAAAGTCACTATCTAAATATCAAATCTTTTAAGTCATTCATAAAATGTATAAGGTCTAAAATAATTCCACTGTTCATTACAAGAGAATTAATAGATATTTTAATACTACCCTTCCAAAAATTCTTAAATAAAGGACACCAATTATGGTTCCATTTTCCATGACCTTTATGGTTAATCACATTTAAAATTTTTAATATCTAAAAGATTTAATTCCAAGAATCATGTACCATTTAAAAAACACAATGTAATTGATTAATCATACGTATTTAGGAAATTTTTTGAACCTATCATAAAACATCCTTTTAATACATTAATCTTTCATTAAAATCCAATTTTTTATGCAATTAATGTAAAACCCCTTTTTTATTTGATATGGAGAGCTACATGGGTCCCATAAACCAATCGAGGAATATTAACATGAAATCCAATAATAGTTATTTATTTATTAATGTTTAAAACACCATAATGGGTTATGTTATATGAATCAGTATCCAACTAGAAAACATGTGTTCACTTGATCATTTTATAATTTAACTCATTCAATACAGTTCTAAATTTAAAAAAAATCACCATTTATACTTTTATAAAAATAAAACATGGTCATATATCATAGTTCAAAGATTGGGGTGTCTATATACCAATCCAAAAAGCACCAATACACTTTAAAAATTGTAATTTGGTGCCCATTTAATTAGAACCATTTAACTTATCCCCTAAAACTAATTTAAAATTTAATAAAAACTATCATGTATTTACAGTCATATAATAGAGAGAAACATGCTATTAATTCTAAAATCATGGAATGGTAAACAAGAAAGGCTTGCGAAATAAACAATCCACACGATGTAATAAAAACTAACCTAGATTTACAACCAATACTAATATAAATTAACCTAACATGTTAGAAAATATGAAAATGGAATAAACCATAAGGAAAAAAAATACAATCAGAAAGAATCTATACAAATACATCTACATGGCATGACACATGCATCGCATTTGAATTTTTCTATATTCCTATGATGATACATGTAATGTCACATTATTTATATATCAACATTGTGTGAAACACATTAAATATAATAAATTAATAAGTATTGAAATATAAATTAATCACTTGATGTGGAATCATATGATATATAATGGCAAACTACACAAACAATAATCCTGCCCTGGCAAGATGGTCATTTCCCCAAATGTGGTGTGATCATTCCTAGACATTACTATTTATCAAGAACCAAAACATTCCTTGTCTCTTATATAAAAGCCCAAAATAGAAAGAAAAAATGATTGATAAGGCTCTAATAAAACATTGTATCATTCAGACTTGACTTACAACTAAACAGGTTATTGGACTAGTGGTCACATGAAATCATGCACATCTCTAAAACTCCATAGGTTTTTGACTAGAAGAAAGGACCAAGGGTGTCTCTTTTGGGAGAATATGATCTTATATATAAGAGTAGACCAATTCTATAATAAAATAAATTTTATAAAATAAGGTAATTAGTAATAAATAGTTGGAAAAAAGTAGAAAAGAAATATTGCAATAATTGAACTTTAATGGTAAGTAGACAACACATGTTTACAAAATTGTATGTATGAAATGGGATTCTACAAGTAATATTAGTAATAATTACAAATGGTGATTCAATGAAATATTAAAAGACTTCCCAATGACTATATTCCTGAGAAAATAAAGCATTAGATCGATCCCCTTCTCCAAAATACCACAGTAATGCCAAGCATCATCGTAGAAGAAATAAATCCAATGGCTTGGAAGAATGTAGGACTTTATGGGTAACCTCATTCAAAGGTGGACAGAGTAATTTTTGAGACATAAACAAAAAAAGGATTTCACCACTAGTGTATAGACCAATTTAGACAATTCATAAAAATTATAAAAATGTTCCATATATAGTTTGCGCATTGCAATAGCATGTAAAATGACAACACCTTGGTCTATGTTCCTTAATGGACACCAATACCATACCACCTTCCTCTACCAAAGAAGGATAATAGAAAAAGGTACTTGTGTAGGTCATAATATATATAACATGTTCATATTTAGCAAGGAAACTAAGAAAGGTATGCCCCCTGACGTGTGTTCTTACTTGGGGTCTCATATCCATGTAAAAACATGAGAATGAAAAATTATAAGCCAGTACCATCATGATTTTTCACATTGAGTACCTAACAATAATAAACTATGAATACCATAAGAGAAAAAAATAAATTATTCAAATCTGTCAAACCCAATGGGGGAGTATCGTACCAATATAGGGATATTTAAATGAATCAAAAGTGTCATAACATAAAAATCTGATTATCCTATACCACAGATTACATCCAAGGTGACCCAAAAGAATCCAAACTATAACATAAGGAAGGGTGACTACGATTACATCTATATTATCTTACATAATGGACCAAGTATCACCTAATGAATCAAGTAGAAATATTTCCAATGGGTCCATCCATATTTTATCCACGACGGATAATGTATCACTCAATAGTATAATAAAAATCATTTGAAATTCTCTCATAGAAATCCAAATCATCTCCCCCAACACATCATGATATAACCACTTGAGAACAATGAGACCATCCATGGATCCTTAATATTGAACCCATGTTCTCTCCCAGCCCATATCAAGTGATTCATAATGACATGAATATATCACAATGAAATGTATTCAAATAATTTTAGTCCATTACATAAACATCACATATGATCAATAAATTAATCAATATGTTAATTACATAGGCTTAGTATGATCCCATCCATGACGATGAAAACTAATATTATGTATCATTACAGAACATCTGTTATAATCTAATACCATAGAATCCATCCCAAGTTAACCTTATGGAATCCATAGTATCACATTGAGACATGGAAAACCCAATGTCCATATAGAGTATATCATGTAGGGTACCAAGTATCACACAAGGCATATATCACAAGGTAATCACATAAAATTTCAATCCATTTAATCAATATCCTCACAAAAAAATATATCATTATATACAAGCTATTCAGAGAACTGAAAAAATTGAAAAATTTATATGTATTAGATTAAGAATTATATTATATAAAGGCATTATAATGAGCCATTAATTATAAGGCATAAGCTTTAAGAAATATACCTCAACCTTTGGCACATGATATTAACATTCATCCAACCATAAAACATTAATGAATTCTCCCTAAAACATTTAATGAGATTTTATGAGCAATGATTTAAATAAAAGACATGTTCATACTCAATTAAATAGATTATTCAAATATCTCTTATGGATAACATTATCAGTATTCTATTCCTTATTGAAACATTACAATTGACATATGTAAATTTATAAATCAAATGTAGAAGGCATGGTATAACCATCCAATATGTGTCTAAATCATTTGTTTCATCCATTTAGAAGAAGAAAATTCCATGTGACACTTATATATTTTAATTAAACCCATTGAATTTAAAAAAGACATTGAAAATACATTTTTTATGTTCAATGAGAGCATAGAAGCTGTCATTGTGATAGGCAAAACATCATATAAGGTTGATTCCCATTTTAATTTTGTACGTCATGGAAATTACATTTATAAATCTTAGTAGATAGGAAAAGTTTCATGGAAACATGTTTTATTCCTAACAAGAAAATTTCCAATTGAATGGGGTCTAACACTAATATGGTTTCTTGGGTTACATTTATTTCTCCATTAAAAATGGGTAAACATGCTAACTAAATCCACATCAAACCTAACAAGAAAGTAGGAATGAATAAAATTATTCTCAATACTTTTCAAAATGGAGAACTCAAACCTCCATTGGAGAGGTTTTATTATAAAATAATGACATTTTTTTATCACACAATCATTTATCATATTTAACCTTTCACTCATGGAAATACTCAATTCATATAAAAGAAAAAATAGTTATGAAAATCATAATGTATTAATTAAAACGATGGACAATGTGATAATTATATAATTTAATGCATTAATATAATTTAACGATAAGGCAATGGGACCCTACCATAAGAAGTAGGCCCAGAAGAACACTTGGAACATTACTCTTTTTGCAGTGACCACTCGAAGATGCTATTATACCCTTTGACAAAATGCATCATCACATATAAAAAAGGACACTTATCCCCTATACATACATTTACATGTCAATGAACATGGGAAAGGGGATCCTTAAACATATTATAATCTGAATACACTTGCCTCCATATACCTTTGTATGAATTTTCATATGTATACATAGGTACGCCTAGCCCCATACATATGTAACCACTTCAATGGTTTAAATATACACATAACAAGGGTTCCTATATATATATAACTACCTAGAATACACAGGAAATTTTTCTAGCCTTCGATGACTTGAAACCACATGGTAGGTCCAACCAACTTACAAAAAACATTGAAAACACATAAATTAAAAAATCCACAATTTTAAATGGATAAACAATAAGAACGTATGGAAACACCTACCTTAAATGATGGTGGAGAGCCAAATCGAACCCGCCGACTTTCCCTTCTTCACTGTATGTAGTAATACACTCAATGTGGGCATGAAATTCCCTTATCATAGACTAAAATAGAAGAAATAAATCAATATTCAGATTAATCAAAACCCTAGGTTTTTCTGATTTAAACAAGTTGACAGGGTGACCAAAAATTGCCTGAACATGAGGGAGACGAAGGGGAAGGAGTCGTACCTAATGATATTGACTAAAACTCGAGATAGATTCAGAAAGAAAATTCCACATTAAGAGGAGCCAAATGGGATATTGTCACATGAATGGGTGTTTTAGAAAATATAGGGTTGTGTGATGCGAAAGAAGATGGAGATGGTGCTAGGCTCACTCCATTTGGGTCTGAGGTGAGAAGGGAGAACCTCAGTATCACAACCCGTCCCCAGGGGATTAGGTCGTGAATACCCGAAGCAAGAATTACATAGGCATTGGGTTGGTGAATAACACAGGAAAGGTGTATCCCCATAACGGGAATGCATTGCCTTTAAAACTATACAAACACATAATCCAGGAACACAACATGAAACAACCAAAAATTAAACTATTGTAGTAAAAATGTACTAAATGTGAAGGGGAGGGAATACAAGAAAAAATGAAAAGTACAAGTACAAATGAAAATAGAAAACAACTCTGGGTTTGTCCACCAAGGATCATACCTAAAGGATAGGTTCATCTCACAACCAGCAGTCACTACAAGACGTCACATCAAATGGTCCACCTAAGAGCACCATCTAGTCATGGCTCCCATATCCTCGATCAATGATATATGTCGTTTCCAAAAGACACAGCAAGGTACGGCCGTAGCCCGTGCAGGGGTGAGTATAATGATACTTGGTAGGGACCCCAAGACCCCTGATGGTCTCCCAGAGTTCCACAAAAGAGAATCCACAAAGGAATACCTCAATCAAAAAGTAGGTAGCAGTCATCAACTCAACTTAGGTATGTTCCCATACATATACCTGTGTAATCAAGAGATGCTGATCTCATTTGTGAGGAAATATTAGGGCTCCATCTTTTAATCCATTTTCACAACATATCCATGAAGGAAGAATACAACAAAGGTAACACCACGAAGGTAACACCATGTAGGCAAATGTACTACAAAAGCCACACTACGAAAGTATCACCACAAAGGTTAAAGTACCACAAATTTAACACTAGGATGGAAACACCAAGAAGGCAGAACTACCAAAAGGTAACACCATGAAGGTAACACCACGAAGGTAATACCACCAAATAGGTAAAGAATCAGCTCACACTAGGTATATGTTAAGAAAAAAATTACATATGATTAGTCGAGAAGCTAGATCATCTTATTATTTTGAGAGGCACTATTGAAGTCCATACGGAGTCTGACCCACACAAGGTCGATATGTACTATCCCCTATAAAGCCACAAAGAATATAACCCACATTGGATTAGTATGCCCTGACTCACACTGGATCTTTGAGTGCTAACCCATACAAAATATAAACCAAACATGGTCGGTAAGTACTGACCCACATAGTATTGCACGATACTAACCTCCGTATGATCTGTCTCCAACTTCCACCTCACTGGCATCCACTGGATTCCTGCTCAAATCACGCATGATTCTAAGAGGGTATTCTTTTCAAGACATCGGCCATACCTTAACCTCAATGAATCTCCATGAAAAAGTATCTCAAATGACATCCTTGTCATAAGGATTCCAATGTAATAGAGGGCGCGTCAATCAGACGCTCGGTCTGTGACTTATAAGTATTTTAGTTTCGAGGGTCTGGTTGGATTCAAATTTGATCCAAACCATCCATACTCCAACATTCTCCAAAAATCATGTAGAGTATATTAAAATTACTTCATATCTCCATGGGTCTTAGCGCCCCAAACGGTTTGTCAAACGGACGGCCAGATTTCATGTTATGGCCCTTTAGGTTAAACTGGCCTAGAAGGGCCCATGTCTGGTCCGACCTGGTCGGATAGACCCAGCCTGACGTAGTCTGAGTCTGTCCCAGTGTGGTGGGGCTATGATGGGCTCAGCTATATGGTCTACATTTTTTCCTGGACCAGAAAAGGGTGTGGCCTTTCTCGCAAGGGTGTGGCCGAGAATGTAGGGGTGTGACCCTATGGGTTTGCGTGGCACGTCCCGCTAGGCTCGCGTGGCCCGACCCGTGGAGGCCTGACCCACTGAGTGCATTTGACCTAGACCATAGTGGCATGGCCCACTAGGCATGCACAGCCCGCTGTAGCGGGGTTGTCCATAGTCGACACGGGGGCTGGGGTGGGGAGTCCCCCCTAGTTTTCCCAAATGGCCCAACGACCGTTCGACTTGTGAAGAGGAAATGCCATGGGGTGCCACCCGGTCACTGAGGGACCCACATGAGGGCATTTCACACAACCATTGTAGCCTCTTGCAGTGGCATGCAATGACGAGCAGCTCCGCCTCCGCCTTCCGTAGTCGGATTGTGCAGGTCGTTGTCTTCATCTCCTGCAGCTTTGGCCCTGACCTTCCCAACCGATGGTGCGCAACGACACACCACACCACTTTTGCGGATGGATGGTACCAAATGCCCTGCTAACCACCATGGAATAGTGTCATGGCCTCCTCCTGCCACCTCCATCGTGGCTGGCATGTTTCACCGCCCTGGTGGACTTCCATGGAGAACGCAATGGTAAAAAAGGTAGAAGAGGGTTGGTTCCATGTTTATTTGGCCCACGCCCTCCACGTTAGGTTCAAAAAATTTGGGAGGAAAGGGGGATTCAACAAAAATGTAAAATTATAACAAAAATAAATTCCTACCTTAATATCATTAAGGAACTCCTACGATTGAGGAAGAGTTGGTGTTTGTCGTCCCCGCAACAAGATTCCAACAATGACACTCAATCGTTGTCCTTCGATTCGTGAATTGGTGTCCCTCGCCACTGCCTATTATAACTAGCTTCATCCCCCAAGTGTTTAGAGTCACCTCACTTTTTCATGTTTTCGTCTCATGGTGAAGTCATTCCAATACATCTCCCCCATCTCCATATAAATAGGAGAGTGGGAGGGTGAGTAACGCCTACGAAATTTAATGGCTGTTCATTTATTAGGAACCTTTCTAATTCCAACGATGCTATTAAAATGTATTTGAGGAGTCAAGTCATTTAATTTTTTGAAATTTCGTCGGTCCCACCACTGCTTCGTGTCTATTGGAGGAAAAGGAAGAAAGAAAAAAAAATTATATTTGAT
The DNA here is from genome assembly GCA_963277665.1 of Viscum album. Taxonomy (NCBI): domain Eukaryota; kingdom Viridiplantae; phylum Streptophyta; class Magnoliopsida; order Santalales; family Viscaceae; genus Viscum; species Viscum album. The sequence goes on along the minus strand of OY728158.1, from coordinate 1,188,391,113 downwards.
TATTCTTTTAAAATGTCCAAAATCTATCTTTTTCTCTAGACATACTGCGGTCATAGGAAATCCTCCCTTAAGGGAATACTAGTGCTGAAGATTCAAAGGTGCCCTCATATTTTTTTCCAACCAATGGATCAAAAGATAAAAAAACGCCCCCCGTGTGTTTACAGAACGTACTTAAAAAAGTTCGGAAATTCATTCCTGGTACACTGGGCCTCAAAATAATGCGCCGTTAATTTTCGAAGACTCGTAATAATTTCATATAATTAAAAAAATTACACGGAAAATATGGGTCTTTACATTATCTCTACCAGAAGGCTTTCCATCCCCGAAAGCCACATTATTGTCTAAGGAAAGAAATGGGGGTACTGAGCATGAATCTAAGAATCTCTTTCCCATGTGCTCTCATGGAGGTTCCTATGCAACTAGAGAATGCACACTAGAGTAATCGATCAATAATAAAGTACCCTCTCATGTCGATCCTCAATCTCCAATGGAACATCCATAAACATTTCCCAATCATCAAATTTTAGCTCACCATGGTCGATGATGTGAGATAGGTCATGCACGTATCTCCTCATCTAGGATATGTGGAAGTCATCAGGCACCCTCTCCAACTACGGTGGTAGTGCCAAGCGGTATGCAACCTCACAAATAATCCAAAGTATCAGAAAATACCTGATAAATCTCCCTGAGATTTTTCCACCTCTGCCAAATCTCCGCAAACCTCATCGAGGTGAGACCCGTAGGAAGATGTGGTCTACCTCCTCGAACATCAAGGGCTTTTGTCTCCTATCTGTATAAGTATTTTGTTTGCTTTGTGTAGTATTTTTCCACTCCTGGATGATATGCTCATTCTCTATGGTAGCCCGTACGAAGTATGGTCCCATAAGTGCTGAATTCCCTGGGTTTGTCCAGAAAAGATTTGATCTACATGGTCGGCCGTATAAGGCCTTGAATGGTGCCATATCGATATTCATGTGAATGATGTTGTTTTATTAGAACTCCAACAAGGCTAATGGATCCTCGAAACTCATCCCAAATCTTAGAATCAACCACATAGAATGTCCTCCATTGTCTGAATGGTCCGCTCCATCTGACCATCCGAATTTGGATGAAAGGTGGTGCTCAAACGTAGTTGTGACCTGAACACCACATGTAATCCCATAAACAACCAGGATGTAAAATGTGTGTCATGGTCAGATGTGATCTTATATGGAACCTCATGAATTCATAAAACATCCTCTATGTAGAGGCATCCCAATCCCTCTACTAATCACCGCCCTCAGATGGGTAGGAATAGGCCGACTTGGGGGGTCAGTCAACGATCATCCAGATGGAATCATGACCCATGGATGTACGGGGAATCCCTATTATAAATTCCATAGAGATACTACCCCTATTATACTCTGGAACCTCTAGTTTTTGAACAAAGAAAGTTGGAACCTGATTTTTGGCCTTCACTTACTGATAAGTGATGCATCGTAAAACAACCTCTACCACAAAATTCTTCATCCCTGACCACCATTGCTGACGCCGAATGTCCTCGTACATTATCTCCACACTAGGATGTACCTCCAAAGAGGACAGATGGAACCCACTCAACACCTCCTCTCGTAGTGCCACTGGTACCATGGTGCGTCCTCTAAACAAGATGAAGTTCTCCCCACCTTTAGAAAATCAATCAGGTTCCTATCCGGATGATATCTGAGCATGTCGTGCCTCGCAGTCAATGTCCCCAATCTATGATTCTCGAACTCCCTAGAGAAGTGGGGAGGTGACAGTCATGTACATGAGGTAATCTTCTCCATCTCTATACACAAAGGATATCTACAATGTTGCTACCTTCTCTGTCACCTGACTCAGAATATGTAAACCAGACCTACTGCTGAGTTCATCTTCTACTATGTTCCCCTTCCCAGGAGTATAGGCTATCTCAAAGTCATCATCCTAGAGGAACCCTAGACATAATCGTTGTCTCAGGTTCAATTCAATCTGTGATAAGATATACTTGATACTATTTTGATCAGTTTAGACTATAAAATGTTCTCCCATCATGTAGTGTGACCACATCTTTAGTGCAAAGTCCACTGCTACTAACTCTAGGTCACGGGTAGCGTAGCTATGCTCGTGTTGTCTCAGCTGTCAAGAACCATAAAAAATCACTGCTCACTCTATCATCTGGACACAAACATGTCTGGTCCTTGATGCGTCTTATTAGACTACATACCCAACGCTCTCTTATAGTAGCCTCATGATGGGGGTACTCACTAATATCTACATCCTCTCCTGAAAATGCTATTGAAATATCTCTGTCTACATGAAGGGGTTTTCCTTCATTGTTAATTCTGAAAAGGTTGTTGCATCTCTGGAAATGTCAGGCATGAATCTCCAGTTATACCCATCACACCCCAGGAAACTTAGAACCTCGGTCACACTCCTGGGTGGATTCTAAGAAAGAACAACCTCTATTTTTGTCGGATCCATTGCAACTCTAGCCTTTTAGATAACTCATCCTAGAATGTGGACCTCTCGTATCCAGAACTAGAACTTCAAGAGCGTAACATAAAGATGGTTCTCTTATAGGGTATCCCGAACTATTTGCAGATGATAGGCATTCCCCTCCTATGTCGCTGAGTACACCAAGATGATGTTGATGAATACCACCACATTTGATCTAGGTATGGCTGGGAGATCCTATTCTTGATTCCCAATAACACTGTAAGGGCGTTGTTCTTCCCGAATGGCATAACCAAGAACTCATAGTGTCCATACCGTCCTCTAATGTTTGTCTTATACACATCCTCATCTAATACCATGAGCTAATGATTGCATGATCTGAGGTCTATCTTCAATAACCATCGAGCTCCCATCAATAGATATAAGAGATCATAAAACCCCAGAAGTGTGTACTTGTTAATCACATTCACCTAGTTCTGGAATCGATAGTCAACACAGTGTCTGAAACACCCATCAACCTTCTTGGCGAACAAAATTGGGACTGCCCATGGAGAGACACTTGACCTTATAAACCCCTTTTTCTGCAAGTCCTCCAGCTATACTTGTAGATCTCAAAGCACCATGGGAGCCATTTGATATTAAAGAGTAGATATTGGTGCCATCCTGGGGTACAATTTGATGTATAATTCAACCTCTATGCAAGGATGTAGTCCCAAAATATCATATGGGAAGACATCGACATACTGGTCCACCACTAAAAGATTGATCGAACTCTTTACATCAACTACCATGAGGGTAAGGCTTTCTAAATAATGTGTGATCGGTTTCACCCTTCTCTTGGTGAGTCCATCTTCTGCTGCAATGGTTCCCTTCTCTTCGGTGAAAGAAAACATGGTTCCATCATCCCATACACACCACACGAGGGTCGTGTCAATAAAAGAGTGATTGTAACCTATGTCTATAAGTACTACAGGTTGGGTTGAATAGATAGAGATCATACCTATAATCATCTCTGGATCACCATATTTGTAGGTCCCAGCTCTCTAGAGTAGAGCTCATCCCAGTCCTCTTGCTCCCTATTGCTGGGGTGGAGCACCTGGGGGTGTTGGTGGTTGAACCTAGAATCGCCGCCCACCACCTACTACACGACCAAATCCTCTTCCACAAAAACCGCCCTGTGGACCTCCTCACTCAAACATTTTCCTCAGCCTTAGTGGTCCCTTGACCATCAACAAGTCGTCTGTATGACGGCTCGGCAGTCGTGAGCCATGTGTCCATGTCCACAGCATGATTAACACTACATGCTCCTCCTCTGTCCTCTTTCCCGTGATCCCCTCACCACTGACCCTATATCATGAGGTCATCTACCCGAAGTTCTAGATTTCTTGGGCCACTATGTCATCCGTCTATTTCCTACTATAGATGATTCCATTACCTAAAGTCCAGTGGTGGTTCTTTCTGTCGATTCCTGCTCAGCTAGGAAGATCTCCACCAAAATTGCAAACTATAGTACTCCAACCAACGTCAGAATGATGAGTGATATCATAGATAATCTAATATCCCATAAAATACCCTTCTTAAATTCTCATGCCCTAATGAAAGGGTCTCGTACCATTTCAGTGGTGTAGCGGGAGAGATCAGAGAACCTCTCCGAATACTGGGACATAGTCATGTTGCCCTGATGTACGTGCAACATCTTCTGTAAACGCACTGAGCATAGAATCACTAGAAAGAAATATACCCTGAAAATTCCCTTGATGTATACCTAGGTGAGGGTCACCAGGTTGTGTAACTCAAGTTTTAGACTCTACTATATCCCAGTTGCTCCCTCGATGAGACTAGCAGCTAATATCACCATCAAATCAGCTGGTGTCCCCACTACATGAAAAACTCTAGCCACAACCTCTAGCCAGTCCTCATCCACCTGTGGATCCATATGTTAATTGATCTTAGAAGATCTATGCCTCTAAAACTCTAACAACATTCTAAGTTGGCATGCACCCTTTGCTGGTAGCACATGCTTCCTAATGGTTGGTGGTGCTACCTGTGCACCACCCAATGGTACTATCGCCCTAAGAGGGCCCAACACCAAAGCCTAATCGCTTGGAGGGTTGTCATCATGTACTCTCTCAGGTATACTAGATGGTTGTCTTTGTGGAAACATCATGAATGAAATTATTTGTTCTATCGTCAATATGTTATACCAGGTGAGTTGACTCAATGAAATCAAAAGTAATTTTTTTCAAAAACACACAAAATTAGTGTTTTCGTGCACTAAGTCGGAAATTAGAATTCAGTGTCCTGGAGTATGGATACGTCGGCCGCTGAACCAAAACTCGATTCCCCAACATATAACTACACTCATAACACTTAACACTACTGAAAAATAGAAAAGAACAGAGTCCTAGTTCTTTGGTAGAATTTAATCCTCATATACCTCTTTTTCACAACCCGTCCCCTTGGGCCCCTACACTGACTACCCCATCCCACCTTCCAAAGTCCAGGGGCTAGTGACTAGCACTAGAATGGAATATCCAAATAATGGGAAGGAATTTCCTTTAAAAATGTTCAAAGACACTATCCAAAAACATAACACGAAACAAAAACAAAGTAAACTACTTTAGAAAAAATTTACTGAAAGTAAATGGGCCAGAATACAAGCCAACAAAAAAGTACAAGTACAACTGAAAAGAAAAAAAAAGAACCTAAATCGTCAGCTAAGGATCCTGACTGATGGGTAGGTATATCTCACGATTAGTAGTTATTGAATCCCGTCATATCAAAGTGTCCACCTCGGACTACCATCCTGTCCTGGCTCCCTAAACATTGATCAATGATGTATGTCATCTGCACAAGACACAACAAGGTGTAGGTGTATCCCATGCAGGTGTGAGTATAACGATTCTTAGTAGGGACCCAAAGACCCCTTAAGGTCTCGAAATGATTAAAAAAGGACAAATCACAATGAAAAACCTCATCCAAAAAGCATGATGCAATTATCAACTCCAGTTAGGTATATGCCCATACATATACCTAAGTTATCAAAAGATAATCGTCTCATTTTTGGGGAAAACATAACGATCAAACTTTTAATCCATTTTCAAAAATGATCCAGAAAAGAAGAATACCACAATAGTAACCCCATGAAGGTAACACCACAAAGGTAAAAGTACAAAAAAGGTAACACCAGGTAGTAAACACCACGAAGGTAAAAGTACCACAACGGTAACACCATGAAGGCCACACCACGAAGGTGAAACTACCATGAAGGTAACAACATGAAGGTAACAACACAAAGGTAAAAGTAACACAAAGGTAATGAATCATATCAAACAATGTATAAGTAATGCACATTGGTACAAATGATTAGTTGAGAAGTGAGATCATCTAATTCTGTCGAGAGGAACTACTATTGTCCATACAGTGTCTGGCCCACACATGATCAATAGGTACTAACCCCTGCAGAACCACACAGGATCTAACCCACACATGATCAGTATAGATGGACCCACACAAGATCGCTGAGTGCTGACCGACATAGGATGTGACCGACACATGATTGGTAATTGCTGAATCACACAGGATCGCTCGGTACTATCCTCTGTATGATCTGTCTCCAACCTCTCCCTCACTACCAAACACTGGATTCCTTCTAACAGCATTCTTCATTGTAGGATGATCCACTCCACAATAAATAGGTCGTACCTTAACCACCACAAATATCTATGAAGATGTATCCGAAAGGAATTCCATGTCGTAAGGGTTCCAATGCGAAGGACGGCACGTCAATCGGATGCCCAGTCTGTGACTTATAAGCATTTTATTTACGTGGGCCCAGTTGGATTCAGATTCGACCCAACCCAGTCATACTACAACATTTTCCAAAACTCATGTGGAGTATACCAATAAGGTAGTCTCTCTCCAAGGGTCCAATCGCTCCAGACAGTTCATCAAATGGATTACCGGATATTATGTTATGGCCCTTTAGGTGAAACTGGCCTAGAAGGGCCCGGTTCTGGTCCGAACCAAACCGGTACGGGTCTGACCCGGTAGGGCCAGGCCATGGCAGGCTCGACCTTTTGGGTCGCGGTCTGATCAGGCCTAGAGGGGGCTGTGGCTTGGCCCATAAGGGCCGACCCACAAGGGTGAATACCACAAGGGCGCGGCCCGGTGGGCTCGCACGACCCAGACATTGGTGGAACGACCGGATAGGAGTGTGCGGCTCGGCCCGTTGTGGCGTGGGCCCACATAACATGAACGGATGGATGGTGTGGGGCTCTCCCTAGCCAAAATGGGGGTGGGGGTCACATCCCCCCCCCCCCCCGGTTATCCCGAATGGCCCCGAGGCCATTTGGCATGTGATGTGGTTTCACCTCGAGGTGTCACCCAATCATCGCGGGACCTACAGGAGGTCAGGTCCTTCCACCACCTTGGAATTGAGTTGCGGCCTCCTCCAGAAGTGCATGATAGTGTTCCACTCCACCTATTCCCTTCATGGGTGGCTCGAGCTGACAGTCGTCTTCACCAGCTGTAGCTTCGGTCGCGGCCTTCCCCACCCACGGCGCACGACGACGCACCCCACCACCTTTACAGCCATCCAGTGCTTACCGATCTTCTAACTGCTATGTCATTGTGCCACAGTCTTCTTCTGTAGTGCATGATGGTGCACCACATCCAATGAGGCCAGCTGGTGTTGCAGCTCCAATAGTCTTCCACATAGACTACAAGGTTAAACAAGGTAGCGGAGCATCTGAGCCATGTTCGTTTGGCCCACTCCCTCCATGTTATATTGAAAACATGTGGGAGGAAAATAGGATTGAACAAACACTTTAAATTATAACAAAAATAAATCTCTACCACAACATCCTAGGAGAACTCCTATGATTGATGAAGATTCAGTGTATGTCATCTTCGCAACAAGCCATCAACGTTGCTGCTCAAACGCCTTTATTCGGTTCATGATTTGGTTTCGCTCGTCACCGCCCACAAGAACTGGCTCTATCCTCCAAGTGTTTGACATCACTACACTTTATCTGAACTTCTTTTCTTAGTGAATTCATTACAATACCTATCCCCATGCTCCATATAAATATGAGAGGGGGGGTGAGTAACGCACGTAGAATTTAATGGGGGTTAATTTAATAGGAGCCTTCATAATTCCAACGGTCCTATTACAAAGGATTTGAGAAGTCAAGACATTTAATGTCTTGACACATCATTGGTCCCACCACTGCCACTTTTCCGTTAGAGGAAAAGAAATAAATAAATAAAATAACAACTTTATTTTATTCCTTCTTTTAAAAAGTCAAAAATCTAACCTTTTTTCTATACTTATTGTGGTCAAAGTGAATCCTCCATGAAGTGAATCGTGGTTCTGAGATTTAAACGGTGCCCTCATATTTTTAATCTGAGCACCGATTCAAAAGATAAAAAACATCATCTACGCATTTACTGAACATACCTAAAAATGTTCAGAAATTCATTCCGGGCAAACCATTCCTTGGAATCACACGCCGTTAATTTTCGCAGACCCCTAAAAATTGCATATAAGTAAAATAATTACATGGAAAATCAATTTCATTACACCGAATCTCTAAAAACACATTATATTAAAATAATAAAAATTATTATAATAATAATATTTATCGATATACTAATTACAAAAAATATATTATTATTATTATAAGTAAAATATTTGTAGTCTTTTATTTCCAATTTATCCCCGTTTAATTAATTTTCATTTAATCTATTCCTCATTTAAATTTTATAGTAATTAATTATTATTTCATTAAAAATAACATATTGTGGTGTCTAGACTCTCATGAAAAATGGTCCCTAAGACCAATTTTAAAATAAACCACTATGAAAATGAAAAAATTAAAATGGATTTGAATTTTATGTCCACTTAAAAGCATGGTATGTTATAGAGTATGTGTTGAAAAATCAAAATAGTTGACTGGTAATCATTATTTTGGGAAAACATAAAATTGAATAAGAAACATGGGAACCCAAGGATGTTGTGTAGAAGAACCACCATCATAAGTTTATATAGAAATATTCATGAATAGTTTTTAGGGGAAAAAAATTTATTAATGGAAGAATAGAACACTCCATGATTTTATGGTATATATATTCTTAGATAAATTCAATATATTTTATTGCTTATATTGCACAGAAGACCAAGACTAAACAAACATTGACTAAATAATAACCTAACCGATTTAATAGTATTGTGATCCATAAGAATAGTTATGTGACCCCTATGAATAGTCATGTGACCATTAGAATAATAACCTAACCTATGAATGTATGAATAATATTTCGGAATCTAATGATTGAAAACATGATATTTTATATCATGGAATATGTATATAAATGTATTAAAAATGATAACTTAAGTGTTGGTATTTCTATAAAACTTAAACATATATATAGAATTTTATAATTAATATAATAATTTAAAATAATGATTGTTTTCATAAAATAGCTTCATGAATTAATATTTTTTCCTACCATTATAAATATAATTTGCAAGAGATTTAATAAGATTTCAAAAAATTATAAAATTAGTTATAATTTTAAAAAAATTATTCATTGAACAAAATATTATATTAATTGAAAATTAATTTTTTTTTCATTTTATGTAATGATTTTCAATAAATGGAGTCCATTTTATAAATGTTCATTTTGAAAAATGGATAGGGTTAATTTTTGGGCTTATTCTTAAATAATTGATTTTTTGGTGGATTGTGAAATAAATTAATATACATAAGGAGATAAATACATGAATTAGTGAGTTATGGAAGTTTTAATTTCCATTGGTTTGAACTCACAGGAAATAGTTTCTATATATAGTAAAAATAATAAATATTAATCATAGTATTTATTCAAAATAATAAAATAATTAATAAAATAATCAACACGCATCCTCTCCCAAACTATATATACCACCCCCAAAACCACATAACCTCATACATTATAAGTCTTGAAGAGTGTCCATTTTATTCCCAATACTCTTTCCTTTTATATATCAAAAATTTAATAGCCTTTGGTCTTAGGTAAATCCCATTCCAATTCCCCTTAAAGATGTTTTGAAGGAGAAGAATTCAAGAGGTAAAATCCTCTTTCGTTTTCTATTACTTCTTCTTTTACATTTATATTCTATTATTATCATTCATTCACCTACCATTTTCAGAAGGCCATGACTACTCCAGTACCATAGATATAATTTAATTTTGTTGCTGTAATTTTATATCAATAATCAATTATATTCTCCCCTCCTTTTATTATAAAATAAATGAAATCATCATCCATGAGGTGCCCCTTTACACCCTTCATGGGAGACAAGTTTTTTTTCAATTCCACATTTAAATATGGTCATAAAACCATTATTATTGTTAAAAAGATTTCATTGTTAATATTTTAAGTTAAAAAATTGTCAAGAACAAGTATATATATAATATTTAATTAATACGTAAAACATACATCATGACGATCCATCAAACAAAGTAATAATCTAAATAGTTATTGTTAACAATTTATCTAATGTAGAATTCACATATTTAGGAAAAAATTATATATACTCGATTTCATATTATATAATTTCATTAATAACAAATAATTTGAATTTGGGATAACGATTTCTGTTTTAAAGTATCATTCATACACATATAAAAGTTAACGAATCATAAAATACATGGAAACCAACACTCTCGCACGATGAAATTGAATGTTATAACTCATAAAAAGATGATAAATTAACTTAATAAAACTATAATAAATAAAATAAATCAATATGATGTTATGAATTAAATTATTAATTAATTTCATTTCATTATTCAGAATATTAAGTGCATTTTTATAGAGATTTCAGATATATGTTTTGGGATTCTCCCTGAATCTCCATTTTTCATTAAAGATATAATTTCTCTATATTTACCCAAATGTAATTATTATTTAATTTTTTATAATTATTATAAAATTTTTATATGTTCTTAAAACATTTATCATGCTAATTGTTCCTTCTATGGTAAAGAAATACATGTTTTTATAAGGTTGTCTTCTCAATTCCTCATGGTATGAAAGTCTGATTTAGGGGAACATTCCTATTTATTATCTTCTTTCACGTAGACTACGTAATTTTTTTTACCCCACCAATATCTTTTGAAAATAAATAATTGTATTATAAAATACATTCTTTGTTCATTTTTGTTTTTATAAAAACTATTGTTATTTTTTTCATTTTATTGAATCATTAATAATTTAATTTAAACTGGAGTGAAGTGGATCATTTATAAATATTTATAAACTCTATTATTATATGTTTTAACAATAGATGGAAAAAATTTATCATTATCTATGACTATATTACATTATGAATGTACATGTATGATTTAAATCCATTGTCTCATTGACTCTATTATGATATTCCCTTTGGTTATGTCTTATTAACAACTTATTCCTTGTTTATCGTGTACATATACATCACAGTTATTTTTTATCATCAATAATGTTAATTTTCACTGAATATCTATATTTATTATATCATGGATATTATTATTTTCTTATTTGTATTCCCTTTTTACATATGGTTATTTATTTTAAATAGTTTATTTAATTCAATATATGTATGATAGATTCATTGGAAATGAAGTGACTGGTGGGCCTGGATATAGATATCCTCTCAATGCATTGAATGGTCTCATGAGAAGAAAATGTTGGTGAAAACCCCTTCATGTTAGTCTGAATTAAGAGTTATACAGGTTTTTCCCACAAACATAAACACTCCCTATAGTATAAAGGTTAATTTTATAGATACATGATTTCCAGTAAATAATAATTTTCTTCAATAAATATTCAGTTATTGTAGTTAATGAGTATTTCACTATGAAAAATACTATGGATTATTTTTCATTCATAATGTATTTATGTATTTTTTATTTTTATATTATTTTACCTGTAATAATTTCTATAACACATTGACATTACATCACATATTATTGTTTTATATAAAAAATACTGTGAATATGATATCAGCATTTTATTTAGTTTCCTTCCCCGGGTTAGTAAGAATAAATCTATCGATAAGTGTTGATAAAAAATTTATTAGATATTATTTAATTAAAAAATTTATAAGGGAATCATATATGTATGTTTTTCATTATTACTACTAAATTGATCTATCCTTTGCATTGTGATCTATTGTATCAATGATATTATGATAAAACAACCATCTAATCTGGGTTACTGGAGTTAAGGTTGTTACATTAAATGTATTTAAACATTATTTTTTTGTGACACATGTTGTCATGTTTCCATTTTAATAGTTGGTAAATAATTCATATGAATTACTATTGGATTCATGGGAATAAATAAATTCAAATATAAGTAATGTTAAAAGTAAACACATGATACCCCTAACCCATACACAAAATCCAGATTTCAAAACATCCTAAAGGGATTTCCTAATCCATTGGCATTAAAAAAAAATTTATATAATTAAATCATAATTAATGATATGGTTCATTCGAAATAAGTATTGATATTATTATATTTCAACTCAAAAATAATATTTTCATTTTGAATCTCAAAATTTGAAATCCATAAAATTATGATAAGTAAATTACAAAAAACAACAAAATAATGATTATATATAAAAAAAATTACATTCAAATTAAAATATATAAAGACAAAAATAGAAATAGAAAATTAAAAGGGACAAAAATTTGATATATATGTATTATAAAATAAATAAATAAATAACAACATATCATACCACTATCTCTATATATGAATGTAAATTTCCATCCAAAAAAATATCAACTCCATGAGTAACTAGAAATCAAACATGAATCAAAAAAAACCATTCATTACACAAATTGTAGTAACCATTGTGTTAGAATAAAAATAAAAATATATTTTCGTGAAAGTGTACATTAGTTTCCTTCAATAGAAAAAACCATTGATGATATGTTGAAATCATTTACTAATTATTTTTACAACTGATTATTTATAAATATATCAATTACATAGATAATTTTACATTCATTTTAAATCCAATAATATACATTAATAATACCCATTAAATAATTTATATGAAAACCCATTTTTAGGCTCACTTAATTACCCATTATCATTTTAATTATACATTAAAAGTTTACCCCTGAATAACCTAAATTGACTATGAGAGTCGTTAACTACAAAAATGAAGAAAATAATAGAATCAAAATAGTAAGACCAATTTGGTATAAAAAATTGAATAAGGCTAAATAAATAAAAATGTATTTCATGAGAATAAAAGATATATTAGAACCCTGATATAATATAAAATAATAGTAAAATATACCATGGATGAACAATAATAATAATAAATGTCAATGAAAACCAGAAAAATATTGTTTATTGAATAGTATAAATAATGAAAATTGAATCATTTTAAATTCAAAAACATCCAATGAAATAATATTAGAAATTCTAGAAAACCCCATTTTGTATCTTATTAATGAATCCCTAGACAATATCCAATGTCATAATTTAAATATCCTTAATGGTGGAGTACTCATCATCAAAATAGTTTGTAACTACATGATACTAGTTAGTGAAAAAAAATATCTTGTATATAAAACATGTCTTAATGTATTCGAGATCAAAAAATTTACACATATATATTACATCATAATAGATGAATATTCCCAATAGATAATTACAATATATGCTATAACTATAATGGTATTATTTATTTTTAATAATAGATACAATAAAATAGTTCATAAAATACCCACATTATCTATAATGTAGATCTTCATAACTATAATCTTTCTTAGACAAATCTAACAAAAAAATTTCATTATATCCTAAAGAAAATGAGACAAAATAGATTGTAAGAATCGATTCATAGTAAGGGTAAACATTGATGTTATCCTAGATCATATAAAAAAGAAATTATTGTATGTATATAAGAACTTGTGTTTAATATTCTTAAATCCATACCCATCATATTAAAGATCATAATATGGAATCATGGAATAAATCATCGAAGTATATACTCCATGAATCATAAAGCAATCCTAGAACATGAGAAATGATATAAATACCATCGAAGAAGACATTGTTTTTACACAAATAGGTAATCATAAAAAATTATTTATTTTTCCAGGATCCTACCAATATTATCATAGAAGAATGGGTTCACACCCCAGTATGTCATATCATTAGTGAACATTCAAAAAAAATGAAAATCAAAAATGAAATTTTACCAGAATTATTTTTGTCAAATATCCATTATTTTCCTTATAATACATTTATATACAAATATTAACCTAATTATTTGGACCAATATATAATTATCTTCTTACCTCCACATAATCATAATCATGTTATATTTCTTCTATAAGATCATAAAAATTTCAACATATCAAAACATCATAGCCTTTGAAATGGTATATATAACCTCAATCTTAATATAGTAACATTATATAACATTTTCAAAATACTTAAAACATTATACAAACAAATAGATAAAGACTGTACTTTTCTAGTACCATTGAAAACATGGATACGAAAACACTGATACATATGTGTGCTACGTTATCTGCAACTGGATTCTTCATGGAAAAAACCCATCGAAAAAATATAAAAAATAATACATATCATCATAACATGTTTAAGGTAACATAAAAAGGGTAGATCTCAAATGAATAGTAAGGGTAATGAAGGGATATATGTAAACATAACCTTGACTATAATTGTATGAGAACATGCTCATGAAAATAGAAGATCATACCCTACATATCAATGATCATATACCTAAATCATGGAATAAGGATTTGATGTTTATAATAAATTAGTCATAAATAAAAAAATAACATAATCCATGAAATCATAACATTGGAAAAACATGGAATCGTGACATACACATATACATGTAATATGATTTCTACAATAGCCAAGGCATAACTAAAAAAATATCTTGGTATTAGGGGTTTAATCCCCAGTTCATCTTGTCAGTCATGGTTCACCCCTATAGCCATCTTAGTATAATTAATTTAATCCACATACCATCTTGGTTGTCAAGGTCACTCATATAGCTATCTTAGTGCTCATGTTTCATTCACAAGACAATATTTTTCTGTCACATGAGATATAAATCATTACCTAATTTTTTGGATGGAGATATTGGTTCTACCCATCTCATAATGAAATCATACAATCAAGCTCCAAAAGATCAAAAATAATCATATCATAAACCATGAACATAAATGGGTTTTCTAGACATTAAACAATTTCATAACATGTGGAATGAAAAAAGATTCAAAATCAATTCATCCTAAACATAACCTGTGAAAGTATGTGGGTTTCAAAAATATATAACCCATGAAATAAAATCAAGTATCATCAACATCATTCACTCAAAACATAATACATTAAATAAAATAATATGAATTTAATAATTTAATAATTTCATCAAAAAATCATTAATAACACAAGTAGATTTTATCTTATATGATAAATAATTCTGAATTATATTTTAAAAACATTTTTGGAGGAAAATATCATTTCATCATTGATATTTTTTTTAAACATAAAACTTATTAAAAAAATTATTGAAGATAGTATTAAATAATGTAATGGAGTCACTTAAAACCACAATAACTTTTTAAAATCCATTTTCAATGAAAAGTTTCTTGAATTTACTTTTGAAATAAAAACTAAATCATTTTTTTGTAAATATTTACAAAAACATGGTTTTTGAATACTATAGATTTCTGACCAGAGGGAGAGACAGTGTGATCGTATTTAAAAACATCATGATATGTACAAAAGTTTTAAAAGGGGTACTAATATATTATTATATCCTTAATTAATAGAGTATAATGAAACACATTTTTTTTCTTGAGATATGGATCAAAATATTTCATCAAAATAAGCATACAAATAAACAATCTCAAAAAAAGATGAGATTTTTCCAATAAAATATTATAACATGGTAACATGGGATAATACTCTATATGAATGAAAAGGAAATTAGAGTATGATTACAAAATAATTATGTAAATGTAATTAATTATATCAAATTTATAATAGAAGTATATACACCTCAAAAAATATTTTTGGTGATTTAAAAACTCGAGTCCCAATGAAGGAAAATTGAGACAAAACAATTTTACAAATTTGGTAACATTTTAGACATAAATCCCATTAAATAAATATAATTAAATGGATATTTTAATTACCATAAATTTAATTATAATATAAATATAATAAATTCATTGGTAATACATACACACACAAAAATTAAGTGGTGGTGAATATAGTATGTATCTCGTGGAAATAAATGTAAAATGAAATTACCATACATTCTATCTTGACTCTCTTCACAATCAGTATAATAAATTTTATAACACAAATGAATTTAATAGAAACCCTTTAAAGAAACAGATTATTATATATATGGGTTCATTATGACCTTATATTACTAGCTTGTTAACAATCTTGTGTTTACATTTCACTTCAGGTAATATTTGCTTTATTCTTCGCATGTGTTGTAATTTGTTATATATCTGGAATTTATACATTATATAATAACTTATAGAATGTAAAAATGATATAATTATATTTTATATACATTATATTTGTATTATAATAATATTTAGAATATATATGAACGAAAGAGGTTGCACCATTCATGGAGATGGAAGGTTTTACGTACAAATGAACGTTATTTCTATTCAATCGTCATGTTGAGAGAATGAATGTAATAGAAATATATGTATATATATTTTTTCATATATCATTATTAAAATAAATTTAGTATATAATATATTTCTTATATATTCACTGAAACTATCCTTAATATAATCCATGTAGTGTATTAATGGATCATATCACATTGAGGGGTGGTAGTCCACACTTCCACAAATGAAATTTCCCTAATAAAAAAATAGAAAGTAAATGAGAAGGTTTTTTAAAAGTATTAAATATGATTAATTAAATAAGAAATTAAATATAAAATATATATAATATTTAGTTTCCATAGTAATGTCCACCATGAGAGGCAGTGAGAAAAATTAAAAAATCATCGTTTAATAATGTGGTAGTTTGCGGAACACTTAAACCATATGCCTATTATCCATTAGATGAGGGCGTGTGAAAGTGTAGGTTGGAACCTTATAAAATATTTCTATTATATTAATGCTATTTATTTTTTTATATAATCATGTAAAAAATAAATTGGAGCGGTGTTAAAAGAAAATAGAATAAATGACTTAAGAGAAGATGTTACCGATTAATCTTGTAACTTGTTTTGGTTAGTGGAACAAGGCTTCATGGATTTCCTTATTCCAATGGTAAGGATTATAGGAATAAGGTATAATTTCTAGGATTATTTTTGTTAATATATTTTCAGATAATAAGTTGTTTGAGAGGTGTGAGGAATTGAGATTATTGGTGGCCTTTAATAGGGAATGAAAAGAACCCATATAGAATTTTTTAAATCAATTTAGGGGTAAATATTTTATTACATGAAAAAAATATATATAAATAATTAATTAATTAATGTTTTGTTTCCAAATAATGGCTAGATAATGGTTTTTGGACCAATACCATGGTCATTGGGCCCCTAAGATTATGGTTTTTCCCAAATCAAGCTAAATTTTACATTAACCATTATGATTAATTTTAATAAAATTTACTAATCATTTTGGTCAAAAATGAACATTATATAACTTGAATCTTAAAATAATACACATCACAATGGTTTATGTCATTTTTTTATAAATTCAATTCATTGAACCAAAAAAATAATAATAATGTTATTCCTGCAGACGAGATGAAATAACGATTTTTTTAAATAGAAAACTCTTCAAGAGTTTATTATGTTTTTATATTAAATTTCAATGTGAAATTATTTATAATTACGAAAATTGTTTTAATATATGTATAATTGTAATAGTATCAACATAAAACAATTTTAATGTATAATTTAATATTAATAACTATTTAATGAAAAAGGTAGTTATTAAATAAAATGGAATATTTTGCATTATTCAAAAAAATGTTTCTTAGAAAATCATAAACATTTTCCTGACGCTAATTTTTTGTAAATAGAAATAAAACATTGAGGTTTATTTTTTCTAATTAAATTTCTAGCTCTGTGTAAAATTAATTTTAATTTTTTTATGAAATATACATTAAAAGTAGTTAATTTTTGAAAAAAATATTTTAAAATATAAAATGACTTTACCAAATATCATATCATTAATTATGAATATATTATATTTATGTAAATAAATTACAATAAATATTTGATAATTATTTATTAATATTAATAAAAATTTGTTTAATTTCAATGTTATATGTTTCTCTTTTAAATAACAAAAACTATAAAGTGTTATTTCATAGAAACATCATTGTTGCATGTAATATTTGTCAGGTCAGTGTTGTGTGTAACATAGGATGAGTGGATGTTTTGTGTAATGTATTATGAGTTAGTTCCATATAATATACAATAAATTGATATTGTGTGAAATAGATTCTTTTCTTAGTGTATTTCAAGAAATAAATGAATATTTAATTTATTAAAAAAAATTTATTAAAGATATGGTGTTACATTATACCCACATTATAATTTTTCCCTCAATATTCATCACTCAGGTAAAAGATAATGAGGATAATTTTTCATAATTTTTTCATGTTTTCTCATAACATCCTCTAATTGGTTTTTCCTCTACAAAACTATGACCACCTTAGTTTTTTGCTTTCATAAAATGTTATCTATATCATATATCATTTCATCATTATTATCATCATATGAACAATACTGATCAGTGGTTTGAACTCTATTACCAGTACATGAGAAGGTTCAAGTATGTACTTACTCAAGAGAGATACATGGAACACATCATAGACATGAGAGAGATTTTGAGGATGTTTCAATAAATTTTATAATATAATTTTGTAATAAATAATCTCAAATTACTGATATACCTAGGATTTAGTTTACCTTTCTTTCTAAATCACATAAATTTTTTCCCGGGTGAGATTCATACGAATACTTTTTCACCAAAATAAAATTCTAGATCATGATGATGGATATCATCAGATCTTTTCATCGGACTTTGAGCTTCCTGGATATAGTGCTGAATGTTTTTATCATTATTGACCATTTCTTTAGTGATCTCATTTCACAATAGATTTCCTTCCTTGTCCTTATACTGACATGTTGGATCTCTACAATTCATCCCATACATGGCTTTATAGGGTTCCATCTAAATTCTTTAATGGATGGTATTATTGTAAAAAAATTCTACTAGAGGAAGGTTTGACCCGAACCACCTTTAATATCTAGTTAATAGGATATAAACATTTTCTCTAGTAATTTAATTTTTTTAGACTGACCATCTCTATGAGGATGAAAATATGTGATGAATTTCAATTACTTATCAAGTACTTTCTGAAGAAATCCCAATAACATTGAGGTGATCAACAGACCCTGATATGATACAATGGAATGTGGTACTCCCTGTATAATTACCACAAAGTAATTTTATATCCTAGAAATTAGATCCATATATAAGTCTTCTCTAGTAGTGATGAAGTGTTATGACTTTGTATAGTGATATGCTACAATCCATATTGTGTTAAACCCAAAATATATTTTGGGTAATACCATGATAAAAATACATAGTGACATTATCCCATTTCCATTGAATTATGGGTAATGGTTACAAAATCCTAGGGAATTTTGTCTTTTAGCATTATCATGTTGGAATACAAATCACCGAGATACAAAATCAACAAAATCTCTCTTTATTCCATCCCACTGGATGTATTTTTTCAAATCCCAATATGTCTTCATAATTCATGGATAAAAATAGACAATAGAACTATGTGATTCCCTAATAAATCCTTAAAATATGGTATGGTAGGGACAAATACAATATTCATAAACCTAATAATTCTATTCGGATAAAGGATAAACTCAGGATCATTTATAAATTAATTTTTCTGCTCGACATCTTTATTATGTTCCACCAAGATATTTACTTATATAGTGGTTTCAACATTCATTTTATAAAGATATGATTCTACCCTTCCTTCGGGATGTCTAGATATATCCTTTGAGAATCTAGAAATATATGATCTTTTACGATCCTCACCATGGATAGGCTACCATGATCCATATGACTCAAAGCACCATACACATTTTTCAATTTCCTAGGACAGTAATGTCTTGAGAAGTCATAATCCTTTATCACCTATAACAATATTATTTTCTTCATGTTCAAATCCTTTTATTTGAATATAGACTTTTTTCTTTTATGATCAGTATATATTTAAAAAATTTATCCATCAAGATAACTCCTCTATATGTTTAATGAATAATTAGTTATGATAATGCCAAATCATTAGCTGGGTAATTTTTATCCTAAATGTTCAACTACCAAGAGGCATAAGTGATACCCTTGTTATTCTAAAAAATAACACATCACAATAACTCCATGGTTGTATCTCTTTAGATTCAAAACTCTTCCCCACCACATGGTAATGTAAGATAGAGTTCACTAACTAACCTTATCTTCGGTTCCTCAAACATTTCCCCACATTTATATTTCCATAGGAACTTGACACCCTTCAATATCAACAGTGTCATATGCTTACATAGTCATATAAAATTATCCATAAATAATATTTAATATCCAAATAAACGAAGATATATATAGATATTGGTCGCCATGGTTGTTCTAGGCCATCATTCAATATCCCCTATATTATATGGATCTACTACTATACTATCTCTTGATATTATGTGTCCCAAAAATGATACCTTTTGTATCCAAAATTGAAACATTGTAAATTTCTCATATAGATTCTCTTTCTGTAGGGTATACTGTAAAATACTTAATTGATCATCATTATCTTCTTTTCGCATTGAACTGATATGAATATTTTCTATTAAGACTGCCACAAACTATTGGAGGTAATCCGTAAATAATTTATTCCATAAATCCATGAAGATAATAGGAAAATTATTAAGAACAAAAGGAATCACATTGTATTCATAGTTTCCATAACATTTATAGAATGGCATCTAGGTTATATTCTATTTCCTGGCCCTCAATTGATGATATTATGAAAGTAGGTAAATATTATAAAATATTGAGGTTTGGGATGTTGATCAAACAATTTATGATGAATGATATGTGAGTACTTGTTCTGGATTGTGATCTTGTTCAACTCTTCATAATCAATGTAGTGTCGCATTGATCCCTATTTTATTTTCCCATAAATAACTGGTTTATCTTATGGTGACACACTTGGATGAATGAATCAGTCATCAAGGTTGTCTTTTAGTCACTTCTTCATGTCTTGTAACTCAATTTGGGTCTTTTTCTATGTCTCTGAAATTTGTGTGGAACCAGGTACATGTTCTAGTGAGAACTGAACTTCATATTTTTGTGGCGGTCTAGGAAACTCTTCATGATATAAATCCATAAAATCATAAACAATAGGCATATCATTGACATCATTTTTCTCCCCAACAATTTCATATTATCAATCATTTTGAATTGTAATTATTACCCATATACTGGATATTGTGTACACAGGAATCTCATTCTTATCATCACATTGATGGATGATCATATGAGGGTTTGAAATATCAAATGTAACTTCTCTTAAAAAAATGATGTAGGATTTATGAATATAAATCCCATATATTTCATTTATTACATCATATTCAACCAATGGAATAATGAAAATATTTTCAAGAATCATAATCTGAAAAAATTCAACCATATTGGAACCATAGACTTGAGATAATGTCAACATAACATTAAGGGATTTCATTTATATTTTCACATATTATTGTATTGGTGGAATCTTAACACTCTTATAAAATTCATTATAAATGTATAGTGGGTAGATCCAGAATAAAATATGACATTAGCAGTTCTAGAGTTGATGGTATGTGTTCCATTCATCACATCTTTATCGCACCCCTCATCAGAGACTGGGATTGCATGATATTCCCTATTTTTTATTAGTATAAGATGTTGTTTATGTAAATCTTCATCACCACCCCTTCAGTTTCAGTAGTTTTAATAATAATTCTTGTTCTCCTTACACTTGTAGCACTGAATCGTGGGAGGTGCATTCTCATCTTATGTTTTCCTATTCACAAAAAATGATATATTATTCCCATAACATCAGTTAAATTTATGATGGCCTTCCCTTCCACACTTAAAAAAATTATTATACCCATTAATGTTATTTTCCCAATGATTCTTCCCACAAATATATCATTATGGGGAGCTCAAATTATGCTCTTCATGGTTTTTATATTTTTTCATTTAAACTTTTTAGTCATCTTCTTCAAAAACCCATTAAATTGATACATGACTCCAAACACTATTTCAACATTTATTTCACATCACAGAATTTCTTTGTATCTACTAATGTCTCGTATTACCAACAACCTTATGAGACATGGCTTTTTCCACTAATGAAAATATCAACATTACTTCAACTTGAAGATCTATTTCACTATCTTGGTATGAATAATGTCAGGAATTTACTTATTGAAAAATATGTTCATGAACTAATCCCAATACATGGATTTAAAATAATAATTCCACATCATATTATTGATAATAATCCACCATTGATCAGATTCTCCTTATAATCGATAGACTGACATAATGACTTTCTCATTCCATGAACACTATAGAATGAAGAATATATTTTTAGTAGTACTGATCCATTTTCATAAACAAGTTAATATTAATATCCTCTAAAATAAGATGGGCATTTCCTCTTGAAAGACTCAACAAAATGTTATTCCTTCCTGTTCTCATTTAGAATCCCACCACGATTTATAGCATGAGAAAGAGATGCGAGGATTGAAATGAGGTTTTTAATTCCATATCCCATGGAAATCAGTAACTAAACAAGAACATTGTTGCATTTACAAGTGCATTTTCCATTAACAAGGTTCTCATGGGTTCCACCCATTGAATAAAAACAAAATCATTGAGAAATAAATGATTATTATATCTCAGAACCAAATAATCAAGAAAAGTCACATATGTGGTGTCTAATTTATTACACCTTTCATAATATATGACACATTATGATTATCATAGGTTATTCATAGGAATGTTCTATTTAATTAAGTAATAATGGATTTTGATGATTTTTTGAATTTCCTAATCATATCCCCTTGGATTTTCAAATCATGTCTACAGTATGGCCTGTTATCATATACCATATTATCCTAAGTTAGGCCTAGAATATCTTTTCAGAGTACTTATCCCTGGGAACATCTATTCAAGAACCACATCCACTTGTAGTATCTTGAAATAGATCCATTTCTATGAAACCACTCACTCTCTCCTTTACCAAAAACTTCGAAAAATTACTATACTTTTCATTATCCTTGAACTTATCCTTAGACATGTCCATAAATTTCTCCCAAAGTTTATATCAACCTTGCATCCAATCTTTATCTAAACCATTTCCTCAGATACCAACTATAACGATCCTAGATTTAAATACATTAACATTAAATAACATTTTAGTAACACATAAAACATGTTTAAGACAGACACCCGAAGTCCATACTAGTCTAGTACCATTGGAAGCACAAAAATATATAACATCATACACAGGGGAGCTATATTTTCACCCACTAGGTTTTTCTAGACTAGATCCATTATTAAACACATAAACAACACATATCTTTGTAACATGGGGTGGGAAACCTAATACGAGTTATGATCAAATTCTCAGTAAGGTTAAATAAGTGAGATATGTAAACATAATAATGATATTAAGGGTTTGAGGACATGGTCATGAAAATATTATACAATACCGTACATATCAAAGATCATATAAATGTATCATGGAATAAGTCGTGGCAGTTCATAAGACCTGAGTCGTAAGGAAATAAATAACATAATCCATGAAAGCATAATATTTGAATAAGACATGGAACTATAGATGACACATATTCATATTATGTTATTTCCATATTATCAATGTAAATTCTAACAATACCATCTTGTTAGTATCAGTTCACTCTATATATTATGTTGGTTTTCATGGTTCACCCCCATCATCATCTTAGACTCATGAGTTTACTCCTCATGCCATCTTGGTAGTCATGGATCACTCATATGTTCATCTTATTAGTCAAGGTTCATTCCCAATACCATATTCATATATTGCATGAGATATAAATATTTAACCAATGCATTTGTGAGAGATATAGGTCCCACCCATATCATAATGAAATCATAACACAGATGCGACAAGATCATATATAATCATATCATCAACCATGAAATGAGATTTCTATTATAAAAATTTAATAATATCTTAACCTTTAGATATATACATGTTTCGTTATCATTTCATCACAAAAACAACCAATGAAATTAAGTAGGATTGAAAATCATAAAACACATGAATGAGAAATGAGTTTCATCAAAATCATTCCTAGAAAACATTAGACATTTAGAGAAATATTTTGAATATATACATTAAATAATTTTCCCAAAAATTAATTAGTTAAACCAATATATGTTATCTTAGATGGGATATAATATGGCAATAACTTTTAAAAAAACTTATTGAGAAAATTTTGTTTTTTGAATTGAAAAGAAGTATTAAAACATTATACCATTAAAAAACCATTACATTAAAAGCAGATTTGAAAATATATAAAATAATCATTGAAACCATAAAACGTTTTTAAGTCATTTTTCTTTGAAAATGTGCTTCAAATATCATTTTAAAACCTTCTTTAATATTTTTGTTTTTGTTTTTGAAAACATAGTTTTTGAATACAATAGATTTCTGACCAGGGAGAGGGACAATCATATGTTACTTAAAAACATAATCCTAAGTACTACAGTGTGAAAAAAATGTTACTAGTACATGTTTATATGTTTAATAAATAGAGTAGAAGAAAAATAATTTGTTTTCATGAGATATAGATCAAATTATTTCATTAAAGTATTAATAAAAACAAACAATCACAAAAAACCAATGAGATTGTATCAAAAAACTCTTATAGCTTGGTAACATGGGATCATACAATCCATGTAAGAAAAATAAATTAAATCAATCTTAAAATATCATGAGATAATTTAAATTCAAGATATAATATGTATAATGGATGAATATGCACCACAAAATTAAATCAAAGAGCACAAAAAAACATGACTATTAATGAAGGAAAATTGATACAAAACTATTATTCAAATTTAGTATCTTTTGATACTTAAACCCCAGGAAAAAATATCATAAAATAGATAAGTTAATACCCATGAATTTATGTATAATATAGATATAATAAAATCATGGGATGTATATACATCACCCAAAATAAAATAGTGGTGAATATTAAATGTATTTCACAACTTTAAAAAGTGAGATGAAATCCCCTTACCATGTGTCATGACACTTATCGTAATCAATCAAAACACATCTATAAAAAATATAAATTTATTATTCATATTTTACCAAACTATATTATTTCATATATGGTTTGATTATGACCTTATATTACCCATTAATTTACAATTTAAATTTAAGTAATCCCTTCATGTAATATTTTCTTTATTCTTTAGATGTGCCTTAATTTGTTGTATATTTCGTATTTATAATTTATAAATTGATTTCATGAATTAAAAACATGATATTAATATCATGTATACAAATTATACATGTATTATAATAATCTATAGAAATTATATGAATGTAATGGAATACACTACTCATGGAGATAGTGGGTCGTTTGTACACATGAACATTATTTCTATTTAATTGTTGTTTTTGAAAAGGGAATGTAAAAGAAATATATGTATATATATATGTAATTATTATAGTATATTTATGAATTCATATATGTCTTATATAATCCCTAAAACAATCCTTAACAATATCTGTGTAGTTTCCAAATGAGTCATATCTCTTTGAGGGGGTAGTATTACTCACATCCTCTTCTGAAATTATCATTTTACCACAAAATGGAAAGTACAAATGATATGTGATGAATAAGTTATAAATAAGATTAAATAATTAAATAATATAATACATAACATATATAAATATATTTTCCATCATAATTCTAACCATGAGAGGTGGTAAATAAAATTTAATAATCATATTCAGTGAGGATATAGCTCAACGTAATTATAAAAAATATGTTTATTATCCATTAGATGGTGGTGTGTGTAAGTGTAGGTTTAAACCATATAATAAAAAACATCCTGGTATAATTATTTTACTATAATTTTTATAAAATCATGGAAAATTGAAATTTGATAGGTGGAGAAATAAAATAAAAGGAAGGCCTTAAAAGAAGACATTACCTCTTAATTAGGTAACTCTATTCATTTGTTCCAAAATGATTCCATTGAATGCCTTATGCCCAAGGGAATATGTTGAAGATAATTGTAGAAATACTGGGAATTGTATTGGTCAAATCATGTATTAACATAAGAGGTTTGAATGGTGTGAGGATGTGGGATAGGTTATGGCCTTTTGTAGGGTAAGAAAATAACAATGAATTTTTTATAACTAGTTAGGTGTACACATGTTCATACCAAAAAAATGTTATACAAAACAAAACTAAATAATGAAAGGATTTTTTATGGACATATAATGTCCAAAATGGTTTTTTATAAAGTTTAAAGGTTCTTTGTTCCTCTGATATTATGGTTTAGTACCTAATTAATCTCAATTTAACCATAATCACTGTGATTAATTTTCATATGTTTTACTTATATTTTTGGTCAATAATAAACATGATGTTACTGGAATATAAATAAAATAATGAATAAAATAGTGTATATACTTTTATTGAAATTCAATTCAGAGAAGAATAAAATTTATGATTAATTATAATCACATTTATGGGATTAAATAATGGGTTTTTATAATATAAAAATTTTCAATAGTTTATTATTTTTTTGGTCTATTTAAATGTTAATTTGATAATAATGCCATAAATTGTAATTTTAGATTTTTAATTGATTTAATTTTACTTTAAAAAAAATTTAATTTATAATTTATTATTAAAAATTATTTAAACGAAAAGTTTTTAATTAATTAAAATTACATATTATTTACTATTCATTAAAAAACGATGTTTCATAGAAAAATACCAAAAATTCACTTTATGATAATTTAGGAAATATAAATTTAATACTATGAATAATTTTGTCAAATTAAATTTCTAAATTTGTGTAAAATTAATTTTATTGTTCTTAAAATAAGTATATTTAAAAAAGTTCATTTGAAAAAACTGTATTTTTAAACATATGAGGAATTTATAAAAAATCACATATATTATTCCCAATATGTTTTAATTATAATAAAAAATTGCAAAATATATTTGAAAAGTAGTTATTAATATTAATATAATGATTTTTAATATATAGGCTATAATTACCTCATTTAAATAATTATATATACAAAACGATGTTTTATAGAAACATCATTGTTGCATGTAAAATATACCAGGTCGGTGTTGTGTGTAACATATATTGAGTCAATGTTCTGCATTATGTATGATGAGTTGGTGCGGCATAACGTACATCAATTCAGTATCATTTGTAATGAATTATTAACATAATGCCTTGCAATAAATAATTGAATAATTAATTTAAGTGAAAAAATGCCATAAAAATAGGGTGTTAAAAATAGAAATGACATTCATAAAAATATTATCATTTTATAACCCTTAAAAAATAAAAAAAATTCATAATAATTACATAATCATAATAATGAACTTTATAAAATATGAATAAGAATGATATAATTTCAACATATATCCATAATATCTCAATTATCATCACAAGATGTTGTCATTGATGAAAAAATAATTTAAAAGATCTATTGAGTATTTCGGGAGTTTTATATCTTATTCATTTTGAAACATCGTAATTAACATAAAAATATTCCCAAAATATTATGGAACAAATTTTCATTTAACATAAATATTGAGGAGGAAGAAACCTCCCTTTTTAATGAGGGGACCACCCAAGCATTAACCACCCAACCCCCCTTCCTTTTTGTGGTCAAATAATGGTGGGGCCCACCATGAAATATCCTCCCTTTGGAGGATATTCTATTGTGGGGACCACCCGGGCCAATAACCCCCCTTTTGACTTCCTCCCAATTTTAATGCGCCACCGAAGTGGATTAAATGGGTGGAGCCCTCTGTCATAAATCCTCCATTTATGACTTGCGTGCCAACGACAAACCCTCCCACTCCTATATAAAGGCGGCTAGGGGAAGGTGTTCCGGATGGATTCTTCAAGCGGCAGAACGCTAGCACCGAAGCACGGCACCCAGCACTTGGAGAGTTTTCTTCTTCCTCCAACGAAGAACGAAGAACGAAAAACGCCGACCCCACCATCAGATCCTTCCTTCCTGACGTTGACAGAACGACGCATGTCTTCCACGACGCCCGTCTTTCGCGACTCGCCATCGTTTAACGCTGTTTTATGAGGTAGGGATTGTTATGTTCATGTTTTAATGTCGTTCATCATCGTTCTTCAAATTCTTGAGTTTCGTTGGGCCTCTTGATACCATCTTGATGAGGAAGGACTCGGACCGCACGAACACGGTCTGACCCTTCCCCTCTTGTTTGTTGTTTGTGGATGATGGAGGTGAACTGTGAAGAACCGGTCGGCGACGGGCCGACCACGAGTGGATCGTCGGCACATGATTGTCGAGTTTCCTCAAAGGTGCGGCACTGACATGCCTCGTAGAGTAGAGTCTGGCTGCGTCTGGGGCGGTCTGTGGGGGCAGGGCGCCGCGCCGGCGCACCGCGTCGGTTGAACAAAGCTACGGCCTAAAGTCGTGGCGGATCAGGAAGGGCGGCTGGTTGTGCCGTCTGCCGCAGCCACCAAGAGGTGGGACCTAAGGGGGTCCCGTGGTTACCAAGTTTCTGGCCATCATGGCCAGCCGTCTCAAAGAAACCGGGGGTGTAACCCCCCCCCCCCCCCCCTAGGACCGACAGCTTGGGCGGGCCCCAGTGGGCGCTGCCACCCCTCCTGGTTGGCCAGCCCCGAGGCCAACCGTGTGGGCCACACGGGCCGAGCTGGGTTGGCCGGGCTGAATAGTGTAACCCCCCCAGACCGGCAGCTAAGGGGGGCCCCACTGGGCACTACCACCATGCCTGGTTGGCCAGCAACGCGGCCAACCACGTGGGCCACGCGGACCGGACCGCACCAAACCCCTTATTTTCGGACCGTTTTTTGTTAAATGGACATATCTTGAGATACGGATCACTGATCGATGAAATATAAGTTGCATAGGGTTCCTTGGATCAAGGCGGCCGTCTTGGTATATTGCACCAAATGTTTTGCTGAAGTTTGGGTATGGCTGGATTGGATCGAACTTGAAACCAACCGGGGCCTCGGAGCGGAAACACTTATAACTCGAGCTCCGGGCGTCCGATTGACATGCCGTAGACTTTGTTGGATTACTCTTGATGAGACAGTTATTTTGGAATACTTCACCTAATATTTGGATGTAGTTTATGTATGACCGGGTTGGATTGTACCTGAAATCCAACTAGGCCCCTGGAACGGAAATGCTAATAACTCACAGATCGAGTGTCCGATTGACATGCCATCTGTTGCGTTGAAACCCCTATGACAAGGAGGTCCTTTGAGATACATCTTCATGGAACTTCATGACATGTGTAGTGTCGACCAGTATCTCGTGGAGTATATCCTCTCGGAGATGAACATACGGAGTATGGTGACCTTGTAGCTGGCTGAGACCTAATGACTGCTTTTCTGATTCGTATCTGAGTGGCCTGACTAGCCCAGTGGGGATCACTGCTGTGTTGGGGTGGCAGACCCACGGTACTCGACATGAGGAGTACCTCTGTAGGCTAGTAGGGGGGAGTACTACTGTGTTGGGGTGGCTGACCCATGGCGGGGAGCAATGTTGTGTTGGGGTGGCAGACCCGCGTTACTCGACAGAGGAGGAGTACCTCAGCAGTCATTCGTCATCGTGAATAAAAATCCTGGTTTGAGCTGAGTCAATGACCTTTGTGTTTTCCTCATGATTGAGATAGGTTACTTGATAACATAGGTATATGTATGGGCATATACCTAAGTAAATTTTATCTATTGAGATCTTTATTTTTGGTTTATCCTTGTTAGATTTAGTGAGACCTTGAGGGTCTCAGGGACCCTACTGAATATCGTTATACACACCCTTGCACGGGCTATGCCCGCACGTCATTGTGTTGGATGCAGACGAAAGACAACACTGATCGAGGTAGAGTGTACGAGGACTGGATAGTACCTGGAGGTGGACCTCTCGACGAGTTAGTAACCGGAGGAGACAGAAGGATGGACGGATGGATGTGGAGTGCTGTGTAGGACACCTGTACCTACCCTTTAGGTAGGAATCTGGAGGACGATTCAGGATTTTCTTCCATTTCTAACTGTTTTTCCTTAGAGTTGTACATTCATTCTGTTGTAGTTGTACCTTTCTATTGGGATTTTATTCCGACCCCTTTTACTTTGAGAATGTTTGTTACACTACTTTAGTTAGTGATTGCTTCCTTTTGTTCTCTGTTTGTGTGAGTTTACGTTTTATAAAGGCAATTCCATACCAGTTATAGGGTTTTACGCCTTTGGTGCTAGTCGCCAGCCCCTGACCTATGGAAGGCGGGCTTGGGGTAGTTACGACACGGGCCCTGGGGGACAGGTCATGACAAATTGGTATCAAAAGGAGGTTCTACATCGGAACATAGGAATATGATATTTTCTTTCTGTGAAGCAATTGTTTTATGGGTACTAAGTGTGGTTTTCAGTTCAGGGAGTCCTGTGTTAGTGCGGGCGGCCGACGTATCCATACACCAGGACCCCGATTTATGATTTTCAACTCAGTGCACGAAAAAACTGTTTGTGTGTGTCTTTTCAAAAGTTCTTTTAAGTCAGCTCAAACCAGGTCAGCTCGCCAGGTATAGTCTTTGACCGTGTCGCATCTGTTTCTTTGAGGATGCCTCCCCGCGGACAACCAGCGATATCCCCGAGATTTGTATGTACTGACAGGTCGCTGAGCGATGGGGCCTCAGTACAGGTCCCTCATCCAGCAGAGGCACCAGTGGTACTACCACCCATTGGGCCACTGATGCCACCAGACCCAGCAGCAGGTGATGCACGCCGATTGAGCGCGCTGCATGAGTTCCATCATCAGAGGCCACCCAGGTTCCGGGGAGAGACAGTTCCACATGGGGCTGAGGATTGGCTGGAGGCTGTGGTGAGAGTCTTCAGGCTAGTAGGTACAACAGAGGACTTCATAGAGATCCTTGGTGCCAGCCTCCTTCAAGCAGCAGTAGGCATATGGTGGAGCCTGATGCTCCAGATGCATTGCAAGGCATCACTTCTATGGGCAGACATCGAGATCCTATTCTGAGCGGAGTTTGTGCCTGCCACACTTCGAGTAGTGCATATACAGGAGCTACTGCATCTTCAGCAGGGTAGCATGATGGTGGAGCAATACTCAGCGAGGTTCACCGACCTCTCGCACTACTCCACCGATATGGTATGGGACTCATTCTTTAGAGCCCAGAACATTGAGCAGGGACTCAGGTGAGATATTAGAGCTTCAGTTGTCTCCCACAGAATCTTGACGCATACGGGGGTGTTGGAGCAAGCTCTCTTAGTGAAGAGTTTCCTTGCTACGTAGTCTCCAATAGCGAGGCCCACCACTAGCCAGCATGCAATAGAGTCATCTGCTGCTGGCAGTAGACAAATGACATAGAGGTCCAAGAGGACCAGACCTACATGTGGTCGACCGCCCGACTCAGGGTCGGTAGTGTGGAGCACCTAGAGTGGAGACGGAGCCAGACCTACCAGGCTGTGTTACTCATGTAGTGGATAGGGTCATAGGGCTCGTGACTGTCCGACCCACCGTGTAGACGATCAGCAGATAGAAGGACCTCCCAGTCATAGGCAGAGGTTCGATCGAGGTGGACCGGAAGGAGTAGGAGACCGGGGCAGAGGAGCTGGCCGTGCTGGTGGTGGTGGACAACGCTTCGAGGTGTTTCTACCACTACCACCAGGAGGTCCACCCTGACCGCAGGGAACAGGTGGACATGGGAGGGCACAGCTTCATGTAGTTGAAGCATACAACTATGGATCTCCAGAAGAAAGTGGACAGGAGCGAGTCTAGTTCTAGGAATGGAGGCCTTTGTTCTTGGTACATCTAGTTTCCGTGTTGTTGTTGTTCATGGTTACTTTGTCTCTTTGTACTTAGAGCTACAGTAATAAAAGAGACTTGTCTTTGCGACTTTTGATATCCTGCCCTTTTTGTGTGGTTGATACAAAGAGGTTCCGGTTAAAAATATTGGATTGACCCTCACTTGTGAGTTTTCTACTGGAGGATACCTAGTAACCACGCACCGATGCCGACAGTGTGACTCAACCCTTGGAGGCGAGAGTAACGGTTGGATCTCTTGGTAGTAGCGTCAAGGACTTATGAAGTCGCCAATGGCATAAAATAGTACCGTTCATGTCAGGATTGACTGTATTTGGAAAATAACATGTTTCATCAAGAGGATGAGACCGGATTTCTCTTTTTGGAATAGGGGAAATCATACCAGCTCTTGTAGGACCAGTGATGGTTCAGGCTACAACAGAGAAGGTACAGATCATCCAGTAGCAGATGGAGACTGTACAGAGCAGATAGACGTCCTATGCGGATAGAAGACATGACCACTAGAGTTCGAGGGTGATGACCACGTCTTCTAACAGGTCTCACCTAGACGGGGTCTACAGAGATTTGGCCGGGGAGGCAAGTTATCTCCACGTTTCATATGCCCTTTCCACCTCAGATGCACCGGGTGCACGACGTCATCCACATATCTCTACTGAGGAGATGTGTGCACGTCCTACCCATCATCATTGACCATGGGGAGATGGACATCGATGACGGGGCCACCTTCACGGGGTTCCAGTAGAGGTTGAGGATCGACAAGAGCAGGTCCTACGAGGATGGTGGATTCCTCTTGTGTGCTTTTATTGGTAGCACGGGAACATCCATGACAGCACATGGCAGCGGGAGGCTCAGATGCATGCTCGGTACCTCCTTTAGTTTCCCTAGTTTGTGTTGTAGCTTTATGAGGATGTAAATCCCTAAGGTGGGAGTATTGTAAAGACCCTTAAATTTCAAGGAAATGCTTTTCTTGATTTCTTTGGAATTTTACAAGTTTGTGGAATCTGACGACACTTGATTCTGAGGACCGGTGTGCTAGGAATCAATGTTTGAAGGTTTCCTCAGGTATGTTCAGTAAAATAATGAACGAGTTTTTCTATATTTTTAACCGGATCATGGAATTGAAATCTGAGGGCACCGTTGAAATCACAGCATGGGTTTTCGCTTAAGAAGACTTTCACCTTGACGGAAGATGATCGGGTATGAAAGTTAGTTTCTGGGGTTTTACGTGGGTTAATAAAATAAAATAAGTAAATAATTTATTTTATTTTGTTAAACACGTGTCATGCGGATAATGTGGTTAGAAGCTGCACATGGGATTTGGTGGTGGGGCCCACCAAGATCCAACCTCCCATGTGAGTTTGATTGTGGTGGAAACCACACGAGGCCTCCCATTAATGGGAGGGGAATCATAACTCCTTGACTCCCCCTCATTTATGAGGGAGAGCCTCTAGGATTAAATCCCCCTCTTAACTGAGGAGGTTGAAACCTCCCTTTTTAATGAGGGGACCACCCAAGCATTAACCACCCCCCATTCCTTTTTGTGGTTAATTAATGGTGGGGCCCACATGGAAATATCCTCCCTTTGGAGGATATTCTCCTGTGGGGACCACCCGGGCCAATAACCCCCTTTTTGACTTCCTCCCCATTTTAATGTGCCATCGCAGCGGATTAATTGGGTGGAGCCCTCTTTCATAAATCCTTCATTTATAAATTGCATGCCAACGACGAACCCTCCCACTCATATATGAAGGAGGCTAGGGGAAGGAGTTTTGGATGACTTCTTCAAGCGGCGGAACGCTAGCACCGAAGCATGGCGCTCAGCACTTGTTTTCCTCTTCCTCCAACGAAGAACGAAGAATGAAGAACGCTGACGCCACCCTCGGCTCCTTCCTTTTCGAAGTTGATGGAACACTGCATGTCTTTTGCGACGCCCGTCTTCCGCAACTCACCATCGTTTAACACCGTTTTACGTGGTAGGGGTTGTTATGTTCAAGTATTAATGTCGTTCATCATAGTTATTCAATATCTTGAGTTTCGTTGGGCCGCTTGAAAACATCATGACGAGGAAGGGCTCGGACCGCACGAACACGGTCCGACCCTACCCCTCTCGTTTGTTGTTTGTGGATGATGGAGGCGGACTATGAAGAACCGGCCTGCGACGGGCCGACCACGAGCGGATCGTCGGCGCATGATTACCAGGTCGTCGCAAAGGCGCGGCACCGACGTGCCGCGTGGATTCAAGCCGGGCCGCGGCTGGGTCGGGCCGTGACGTAGGGGCGCGGAACCGTCACACCGCGTCGAATCTTCATGCGGCAGTGTCCGAGGCGGGCCGCGGTGGCGGGGCGTGGCGCCGTCATGCCGTGCCGATTGAACAAAGTCGCGACCTAAGGCCGCGGAGGATCAGGAAGGGCAGCCGACTGTGTCGGCCGCAGGTACCACCATGATGCGGGACCCGAGGGGGTCCTATAGTTACCAAGGGGTCGTCCGTTTCTAAAAAACTGGGGGGTGTAACCCCTCTTGGACCGGCGGCCAGGGCGGGCCCCACTGGGTGCCGCCACCCCGCCTGGTTGGCTAGCCATGCCGCCAACCGCGTGGGCCACGAGGGTCGGGCCGCGCTGGCAGGGTCGTGCCGTCAATTCCGGGCTGAGCCATGCCCCACTGGGCTGGCCCAGACCCGGGTCGGGTCGACCCAGTTCGGCCTGACCCAGGGGGTGTTGGGTCGGGTCGGACCGGGCCCAGACCACCTATTTTCGGACCGTTTTCGGTTAAACGAACATATATTGAGCTACGGACCTTCGATCGACGCACCGTTAGTTGTGTAGGATTTCTTGTATTGATACGGTCGTTTTGATATATTACAACCAAGTTTTAGGTGAAGTTTGGGTATGGCCGGGTTGGTTCGAACTCGAAACCAACCGTGCCCTCGGAGCGGAAACGCTTATAACAAGAGCTCCGGATGGCCAATTGATGTGTCATCGACTTTATTGTATTATTCTTGATGAGAAGGTTCTTTTGGCATACATCACCTGAGGTTTGGACATAGTTGGAGTATGGCCAGGTTGGATTGTACCTGAAATCCAACCGGGCCCCTGGAATGGAAATGATAATAACTCACATATCAGAAATCTAATTGACATGCCATCTATTGCGTTAAGACCCCTATGATAAGGCGGTATTTTGAGATACTTCTTCATGGAACATCATGAAACTTGGAGTGTCTACCAGTAGCTTGTGGAGAGGATCCTCCCAGAGATGATCATACGATGTACAGTGACCTTGTAGCTGGCTAAGACCTGATAACTTCTTGTCCGATTCGTATCAGAGTGCCTTGACTAGCCCAATGGGGAGCACTACTGTGTTGGGGTGGGGACCCATGGTGGGAGCACTACTGTGTTGGGGTTGAAGAACCGTGATACTCAATAGGAGGAGTACCTCTGTAGGCTAGTAGGGAGAGCGCTTCTGTGTTGGGGTGGCTGACCCATGGTGGGGAGCACTACTGTGTTGGGGTGACAGACCTGTGGTACTCGATAGAGAAGGAGTACCTCAGTAGTCAAAGATTAGATAGTAGCACCTCAGAGTCATGATAGGACTACTATTCTAGACAGGGGAGGAGTTCTCCAGCAGCTGATTTTTCATCATCGTGAATAAAAATCATGGTTTGAGGGGAGTGAATGACCTTTGTGTTTTCCTCATGATTGAGATGGGTTACTTGATAACATAGGTATATGTATGGGAATATACCTAAGTAAAGGTTATCTGTTGAGATCATTCTTTTTGTTTTATCTTTGTTGTATTTAGTGAGACCTTGAGGGTCTCGGGGTCCCTACTGAGTATCGTTATACTCACCCCTGCACGGGCTATGCCAGTACCTCGTTGTGTTGGATGCAGACGACGAACATCACTGATTGAGGAAGAGTGTATGAGGAATGGACGGTATCTAGAGGTGGACCTCATGACGAGTCGGTACCCAGAGGAGACGAACGGACGGACCGACGGACGTGGATTGGTGAGGAGGACACCAGTACCTACCCTTCTGGTAGGAATCCGAAGGACAATTCAGTAACTGCTTCCATCTTCCAGTTCTTTGTCTTTTCAGTTGTACCTTCTATCAGTTGTAACTATACCTTTCCATTGGGCTTGTATTCCGGCCCCTTGTACTTTCAGCACATTTGTTACACTACTTTACTTAGTGTTTGATTCTGCTTGTTCTATGGGTGTTTGTGTATACGCTTTATAAAAGAAAATTCCTTCCCAGTTATAGGGTTTTACACCTTTAGTGCTAGTCGCCATCCCCTGGCCTATGGATGGTGGGCTTGGGGTAGTTATGACACGGGCCCTAGGGGACGGGTCGTGACAATCTATATATGAACTTATGTTATATCACTCGGGAACAATTATCTATAATAAAACCATATTTGACTCCATTCTAAAATCTTTATATGTTTTACTAAAATTTATGACAGAAGGAATGGAACTATAAGAAATTTATGAGCCTAAACAAAGAGTAGGGAAAAAATAATGAACATTTCATCAAGGTCAATATCTATATCTTTTGATGAAACGTGGTCTATAGGATTTTTTTAGAATATATTATAGAACATTAATATATGTCTATAAGTAAGTATTGAATTAAATATAATATCAAGTCTAAAATCATATTTCATGGAAAATGGTTTAAAATAATTAGAAAAAATAAAAATACTTGGATCATTAAATATGTAAAAAAAATTCATCATTATTGGAATAAGAATATGTATAAATAAAAATTTTCAAATCTACCAACTAGGACATTCAACACATAGTTGTCTTGGGATAACCAAACATGTACTTACATGGGCATGGTATTAGCACATATATACCATTCGTGCTATATGACATACCACCTATTTACCCTTCTCTGTATTGGGATAATCAATCTATGTACCCTCTTTTGTTGATAATCTTCCAATGAACCCTTCGACATACGATAATCTTCTCGTGGAACATTTGACTTTGGATATTCCTTATTTTTATAATTTTCATGGGATAATCATACCATATACCATATTTAGATTATTAGATATAAATTTTTTCAATTCATTGGTGGTATATACAGGATTATAAACATCAAAATAATAATCATCCACATATATTACTACCTTTTAAACAAAAAGTTATTCATAAACAAATTGTCACTTAAATAACCCATGTAAAAGAGATTGGATTCATTTAATGCATCCCTAGAACATTCCATATTCCTTATATATAAATATTATTAATGGGGGAAGAAAAAATATAACCCTTATAATGTAAGTAATTTCAAAATATTTTAAGAAATGTAAAATACACTCTTTTCATCTTATTTGATCAATCACTTTTAAAAACAAGAATTAATATTCCTTTTTTAATTGCTGAGAACTTCTTAATGCATATAAATTAAAATTAAATAAGTATAACTTGATATCACATTTCAATAAATATCCCTCAAAAATATTTCTTAAAATATGGATTTTATAAAATATCGGTACTCACAATAGGACCAATGAATTAATTCTTAGAAATAGAATACATTAAAACAATTTTTTTTCAAATCATGAATTATTTGAACAATGAAATTTAATTTTAAAATTAAAATAATATTTCCACTTCTTCTGAATGTATTCAATGGTTAAAAATAATTTCAAACCAAAATTCAAAAAATGAAACAAACGATTTACAATGAGGAATTATGAATTTGAGAGATAAATAATTAATGTCTTATTAGAAAATTGTTTTTCTAAACTCATTAAATTATAATATATTTGTAAAATTGAAAAGTAAATTTAAAAATGTGTTCTAAAAAAATTTAAAATATTAATTTTAATATTTATATACAATCACATATCCATGAATATAATATATTTTATG
The DNA here is from genome assembly GCA_963277665.1 of Viscum album. NCBI lineage: Eukaryota > Viridiplantae > Streptophyta > Magnoliopsida > Santalales > Viscaceae > Viscum > Viscum album. The sequence continues at coordinate 1,188,353,517 of OY728158.1, read as the reverse complement.
TAAAATTTTTAGTGTAATATTATATATATGTTTAGTAATGGAATAAAATTGTAATATTTTAAAAAACTAAATTAAAATTACACATCGTAAAATATTTAAAAATAAATAATTTTAAAGGAGGAGAAGGGGATAATATATGTAACCTGTGGGAAGACATAATTATGTTTCCAAATATAATGTAGAATATTAAGAAGAATAACAAATATAGTCATGTTATAATAATAATTCGTAATGAAATTATGATGTATTAATAACAATGCCATAATTAAATGAAGATGAATTTTATTCTAGAATTAGATTTCATATAGTGTTTCATTTACCCAAAAAGGGAATATAAATATAATATTAAACACTTTTATGGTGAATATAACAAAAAATGTATGCAATATTTTTAAGAATAAATATTTTACACATCAAATATCTTTTGAGTTATAAAAATCTTTAATGGATTAAGAATCATTTTAATTAAAACATGTACTATTAGAGGTTTTTGATATAAAAATTTTAAATAAAAATAGATGAATAAAATCATGTCACAAAGAAAGGAAATTAATAGAAAATACCTCTACCTTTATTCTAGTTTAATAGGTCAAGGTCTCGAAAATGGTATGCAATAGATAAATATATTAAATAAAAAAATGAAAAAATATTCAAAAACATTAAAATTATAATCTTAATTTATAGTCACAATTTAAAAATATGTGACCTGGATACTATTCATTTTCATCATAAGATGTTAGGATTTATTAACTGTTTGCATCACTGATGTTTCACAGTGATGTGGTCGATTTTGAAAAGACAAAAAATAAGAAATGTATAAATATTAAGGGTAGGGGAGAATCTATAATAATTTTTTCTTTTATATAAAAATTATTGTGTAAAAACCCTCTCGTCCTATTAAATAATTATCCCTTTATTATAAATGAAATATTTCTATATCCATTGAAACATAATAATTTATAAGGTTCACCTCTCAACAAGAGTTTTTAGTCATTGGTATTGTTTTTAAATAATACTATACCATGGTATCCACTATAAAATAATCCATTGATGTGGATAAAACAACTATTAAATACTCTTTTAATTGTAAATCATTATGATCAAAACAAAATCACATTTACTTCTTCTTGATCATGTGTTCAAAATAAATGTTTTCTACAATTAATAAAACCTTTACCAGTTGGATTCAATACACTATGATTTCATGCTTAAACAAAACTAACTTTTTTAGTTTCATAAAAATACAATTCATTAAATTCCTACCAAACAGTTAGTAGAAGCAATCATTCTAATTGTTAAAAAAACTCAGCCTGGGGGATCAATTTTATTCTCTAGTCTATATCCCAGATACGAAAATATAACCTAGTAAAAATTATGAATTAATTCTATCATTCACTGGAAATGTTAGTCTTATAACTTGGTCTAATCATGAAACATTTTCCTTCTTATTATTTCATCGTAAAAAACAACCTGAAGAAAAATATATTTATAAAATTCTCTTCATCCATCTGAAATTATTCTCTGTTTTCTCTATCTCTACACACATGAAACATGTATTCATTTATATAGAAAATATTTTATTCAACTGTTGAATAATTAGTCATATAGATGACCATACATCAGATTAAGTACAACATCTAATGACAGATCGGTGTCAACATACAAATAAAGGATCAATATCAGATTCCTTATAATGTATCAATGTCACTTTTATCATGATGATGGATTACCAAATTGAATAAAACCAAAAAATATATATGAAATACCATAATGAACTATTTTATCTTTGAATCAATGAAAAAATAATACTCCTAAATTATAATTCTAATAAAAATGGTTTTCTACATTGTTGATAATTATATGTTTGTTTAGTATTTGATCTCATCTAATGGGTCAATCTTTGATCCTCTTCTCATTCATCCATTTCAACAACTCAATCTTTCATAACCATTGTCCCTCTGATAGAACATTTCATCTGATTCCTTTTTGATAGAAACTTTTTTTTGATGAATAAATTTTAGAACAACACCGATGGATAGGTTCCACACATTGTCTAACATACCAATGTTAAGTGAAATATCAAACATCAAGTACCGTAGAAAAATATTGCATCTATTAATTCCCATAAAAATGAACTATGACCATACGATATATACTTCATAACCATTCATATTCTATAAATTCATTCTTGTATTATTACTTCCTCAGGATATTTTGATATCTGAGATCAGCATTGAATTATTTTATTTTTAAAACCTTATCTCATTATTTCATTAACAATGAAGGGATCAATAATTATTACTAACATATGATATTTATGACAAATAATACTAAAATGAATCATATGATTTTGTATCAAATGTAATGAAATTTATTCTGACTCCAAAGGAACTTCTCACTCTGATATAAAAACAACATTCCAAATAGAATGGGAGTCTAATATCCACTACACCCATAAAACATATCCAGATAAAAAAAACCGAATCTAATAACATTCATAGATTTAATGAATATGATCTTTTGATTCTAGTACTCCTTTTTCATGATAACCAAAACATTCAAAATTGAAATTATTTTTCATAATGATATTAAAATAAAAATAAAAGTATGAAAACTTATTTCGGAATCTAGATAGTCCCTCTACCTGATTTCGGTCCAAAAAATATCCCCCTTTGAATTTATTTTTATAATATAGTTCCTACATCACTGATATTTATAACCAAAATAAATGGTTCACTAATCAATAATTATAACCTTACACGAGTGACCTCATTGTTGGAAACAAGGATCATTGACAGTAAAATTGTATTTTCCAAAATAGTTACATATAATGCATATTCTTATTTCAATATTTTTGGATAGAGCATAAAAAACACTTACTATTTCTTATATCATATTTCTTAAAACCACTTAGACTATTAATTAAATTATATTACAAAATTACATTAATGTTCACAGCATACCCACAACTCCAAATAGATACATGATTCATTATAAGGTTTTCACATACCAAATGATATATTTATGAAACATCATTTGTACCCCCCATTAATAACATTCTCCAAAGAATATATTATAGAGGGGGAAACATATATAAATCAAAATGAAGAATATATTGGATTACCAAGTTCTCATTAATAAAGTAATGTCTAATATAAATTTTTTTAACAAGTATGTTGTAATATATTTCCTTAGTAGTTTAAATAACTCATTTTATCACAAATCGAGAGAAGAGAAACATTCGCATCAATATGTATGTCTTCTAACTGATTCTTCATCGACATAATTTTGGTGTAGCTAGAGTGGTAGAAACACCACCAACCTTCAATGTTCTGATATTTTAGGATTTTTTTTCTTATTATGAATTCATACATTACATTCCCCAAAATGAAATCATGTGTAGATGTGAATCTTATATTTTCAATAGTTTCTTCCCAATTAGAATTAGTATAAAAAAACATAATTATTTCTGGGCTATCAATCTTGATTCCTAAATCATTTGATCCTTTTATATATAGGAGAATATTTTTTATAACCAATATATGTTATTGTATCAGATAACATTATAATATTTCAAAGAAGGTTAATACATAATCAACAATTGGTCTTGAGGATGTTAGATATCCCAATCTTCTAATCATCATCTAAAACTATTTACATCAAACATCTTTACATTCTATATCATCATTCTAAATATTTTCCATTGAAATCAGATTAGAATAAATTTTCAAATTTTCCAATCCTAACATAATAATATGTTCAGATTTATACATTCCCTGCAAATGAAAATTGTATTATATATTTTGGTAATTTTTTAACCTAATAAAGTATTTCATATCACCAAGAATGGATATTTAAACAACATATTCATTTAATAGTTAACCATTAAAAAGATCTATCCTCATACCCAGTAAATATAATATCATCAACATATACAATAGCAATGAGGGAAATCCCCATACATTGTTTGAAATAGAGAATAATATGATATATTAATTTCTTGAATTTTAGATTTCATATGTAGTTATCCTATTAAGAATACAATCCCTTTGGATCTTGTTGTATCTCATAAAACATCTTAGCCACGTAAACACATATATTTAATTATTTCCAATAATACTAAAACATCATTGTCAAATATAGACATCATTACCAATTTATCTATTTATAAAGTCTGACATCATATCCATCTAAAATATTTATTACTTAATTGTTTACAATAAGAAGGAAGAATCTATTAGTTTATAACCATGACACTATAGAAAATCTATATTCGTATTCAATACCTTCAATAAATGAGTAAAATTTGTAAACCAGTCCTTATTTTATTCTAATAACATCACCAACGTCATTTATAATTTTGTGGGAAACCAACTATTTACCTATAACAATGTTCTAATTTTATTTAGGTATGAGTTCCAAACTATCAACATTTTCGCTCCTATCAAACTCTTTAATAAGTGATAAATAATTTCTAGATAATAAAAAGATTCATTCAAATATGTCCAGTCATTTTTTGAATATAAATATGTATGTGTTACAACATTTGATGTTCTTCTTTATTTATCCTTTTTTTGGTGATCACCAATAATATTTCGAGCTTACACAAGTTATTAATCCTAGGATAATATGGACTATTTTCATCCTCATTGATTGAAATATTTGAATTTCATTCTTATATTTATTTAGTATAAATTTTTTTAATCCTTTTATTTTTTCATAACATCCATACTTTTATCCCACTCATCTACCCAATATATATTCTATTTTGAAACAACATCCTCATAATTTCTATGAAATTTTACATCAATAGGGAAAACTATTTATCATGTGTCTTTGATGAGTTGTATGTATCTTCTTATATTTGGATCATAGAAAAAAAACTCTATACTCACCTCTCTGGTAAACCGTTCAATGTATTCCACCTATATAATTAATGATGTAGGGATACCCAAAAACAATGAATTGTTTTTAAAATTTAGATTTATCAAAAATCATTTTATATGGAGTTATATCAGAACAAAGTATATTTAAAAACATATCTCTAATATAATCTATTGTGATCATTCCTAACCTATTGATGTAGTGAGGTGTACGATTATAATTCAATATATTATGCCTCATACCAATTAAAATCAATTCCCCCTATCAGGAAACCCATTTTTAGTGGTGTTTGGGGTATATAACTCAAACCAAATTCCATGTTTTTCACCATTATATCAATACACATAATTTTTATACTCGCTAATATTATATTTTCTCACCTTCTTGTCAGAATAACTACATTACTTCTCATACATTCTCCCTAAACATTTTATTTTATTTAGTGTAATGACTTATATTTTAAATATATAACATGGATAATGGTAGTAACTAATACAATAAAAGAATTAAAGTACTTATCTATAAAACATTTTATCATTGAAATAAAATATTAGAATAAATAGTTTGTGTGGGTCATTTTCAATGAATATAAACATTACAATGAATGAATTTTATAATCTTTTCTTTCGAATATATTTAACCATTAAAATATCCTCTTCATAACCTATAAGGAATTAAAAAAGCATAATATTTATTTGATAACTTTCTCAAGAAACTATAACATGTATGTCCCAACCTTTTTCTCCATAAATATTTTTTCCATCATAATTTGAAAACATGAACACTATAATTCACCAACCTTAAATTAATTTCAATTTTTTGGTATTTTGAAACAACATTTCCATATTTTTCTCCTTTGACAAAAAAACAATATTTTCTCCCAAAAATAATTTAATTCATCAACATGTTAAGAAACAGTCATCGTGTTGTGCTTCAACCCATAACATATGTAATCTCTCTTGGATTTCGTCTTTTCTTTCCCTATAATAGTCAATACAACCCCTTTGATTCCAATGGATTGATCAATACTAAATGTTAGTTTTTTATTTACTGAAAATTTTCTTATTGTTCAATAATTTGAATATCCTTTCACATTATAAGAACACCTAATATGATAAATCCAAAGTTTTAATACTTTTTTAGAATTAAGAGAGGATTTTAAACCAAAAAAGTTTTCATTCCCCATATATTTATTTTTTCCAGATTCCAAGAATGTTTTTAAACATGTTTTATTGAAAAAATAAATAAATATTCCCTTTTGAAATATATATGATTTTTCACTTATCTCACAAATAGTTTCTAATGTTTTCAATCTAATCTCAACATTAGATATATATTTTAGAAATATATTATTTTATAGTATTGAATACCATTTAATAATTTTAGGTTTGTGAATCATTTGATAATTATAATGTTGTTCGATAAACCAAGATATATATTCCATATACAAAAATCCACCATAGTAATAGTGGTAACCAAAAAATAAATATTTACCTCTATAACCACAATAATATATAGTTTTATAAACATGATTCCCTAAAAAATCGTATCTTTTACATGAGAAAATTGTTATACCACTAAAGTTTTTATTATTCCCTAAAATTCACTTCTTAAATTTATATTTCATTTAAACATTATAGGAATCAAAATTGGGGGAATCTTCCCTTTCAAACTATGAATTTTTATATACTTCTAAACCTTCATTTTATTTGTCACATTCATGATTTTATCATTACCATTTTTCTTATGCATATTTCAAATTTTATTTCCAAATTTTGAGGGAAATTATTATAGATCCTACTCAGGTTTACTATTTCTAAAACAATAAACAACATTAGATAGAGAGTTATTAAAAATTGTAATTTCATTCTATTCTTTAGAAATTTTTATTTAACAAGTTCTAAATAAACCTCGATTTTTTTAAAATTTACATCACAATGTTAATTCATATTCTATTCAATTTTATGAGACATATTCAGAGAATCAATATCTTCCATATACTTATCATTATCATTTGAAATAAATTAAATATTGTTTTCAATTGGACATTCCATATTCATCTTTCAGATTTCACTTTCATGTATTAAAATAATTCCATCTATGTTTCAAGAAGAATTTATAACTCAGTCTCTTTTTTTCAAAACAATTACTTATGAATTCTTTATTAATAACTTTTTCAATGATAATATTTTCCCTAAAAATGTTAGTAAAAAATTATAAATAAACCTCACTAACCCCATCTTCCTTGTCATTGGAAAAAAAATATTCTGATTTTGGGTTTCTATAACATTTTATCCTTTCTCTTGGAATAAAATTATAATTTAGCACCATATTTATTCCATGATCATTTTCAGGTTTACTCAACATCATAACTTTCATCACCATTCCTTCATAATGGTAAATTAGAATAAAGGTTCCCAGAAACTCTGTATTCAAAACATTTTAGGGTAATAATTTCTATATAAATTCCTACAACTATTTTAAAATTTTTAGAAACCAAGGATAAAAATTTATCAAGATTGTTACAGTACTCATTTTCATTTTCATAATCACCATCTTCTTATGATTCAAGAATCTTCTATAAATTCCTTTATTAAAATCCTTGAAGGAATTTTTCTTGATCATTTTTTTCCTTTCATAACCACCCCCTTCTCATTTCATATGTAATTAGAGTAGTATAACAGTCATCCATAGATATTGTTTCTATATATCTATTTTTCAAATATTAAACTTTGGAATCAAACTTATCATGTATAATTCATAAGATATATTCAATAATAGATGAATATTACAGCTACTACACAAGAAATATTATGATGAAAACAGTCTCATTCCACCTTTTAAAAAAGTCACCAACAGATTCATACACAAAATCTTTTAGTTTTTCATACTTTAGACTCCATATTTGTTACTAGAATTATGTATCATTATATTTCCTTCATAAATTGTCTTCATATTTTCATTGATACCCTGGGAAATAATAAAAACCATCAATCCAAGGAATTAACTTTTTGAATGTGATGAGAGTAAAACATTCATAGTTATTCCATCATTATCCAGAGACTTCTAGTCTAGTGACATTAGATGAATATTTTCAAGAAGATGATGAAATCCAACTATAGATTCTTCCAAAAACAACTTACCCAAGATATATATGATATGTCAACATTCTAATATTCCAAATTTTCTAATTATTTTAAATCAAGACCATTGTATCATGGATAAGGGAGTGGGATTAATCAGTGAGAACATTTTCTTTTATAATGACTTCCATGTGTAACAACCATTACCTATTATTGAGGAATATTCGCTTTTAGAGGAAAAAAATTCACAAATGAATAAGATCATAATTATGTACCAGGTTCCCTACTCAATAAGAGTCTCTAGTACAAGGAATAGTTGGTAAATAATCAAATTCCCCAAAATAAACTAGAAACAATAATTTGTTTATGAATAAACATGTAAAAAATACACATATACTTTAATATAACTACATTAGATATAATAGTACATTTTATTCTTCTTGAACAAATGATGTAAATAAGGTTTTACAAAAAGTAAATAAAACTTCACTAGTTGGTTCCAGACAATTTATTATGATTATTCCAGTACATTCACTTTTGTTGATTCTTCAAAACAGATTTCTTTATAATCCTACCCAAATAAAGGTATACAAAATATTTCTGGACTTTGTAATAAATTGATACCTGGAGGCTTAAACTGATTCCTCTATCTGATTCATTACTATATAAAACTGATTAGAATATATAACCTAGAAACAATTCTGAACCACCACTCTCTTTCCTTAAAAATGTTATTCTTATGACTTGGTCCAATCTAGAATCCTCTTCATTCATCTTCTTCTTTCATTATACATTCCTCTATAAAACTCTATCCAAAAACTTATCTTTTTCAATGTCAAAAAAGTAATTTTCTCACAATCCCTCTACATGTGAATAGATTCTTCATCACCATAAGTTATATTTAACATTCATCTATATATCAAAGAGAAAAAGTATGTATGGTTGGGAAATCAATTTCACATTCCCCTTCAAAAAAAATTTCTAGGAACTAAAATTTTGATTTTATTTTGACTTCATATTTGACTATTTAAACAATTGTAAACTCATATCTGTATTTATTAACACATATCGAATATTATCATAACATCAGACTTATTCTAACTTATAAAAATATCTTAAATTTGATACAAATGTTGGTCTAATAATATTCATCAATGCAATAAAACATTTGATCATCCCAATTTTTTTACAGGAAAGTAAATAATTATGAACTAATGGTTTCTAATTACGACGCTCTATACTTTCTATAATTTACATGTTATAATCATTCATGCAATTTCATTATATGTTATCTTATTTTCATAACTATTTTTTAAAAAAATAATAATTCCATCACCATGATAAAAATTACATGGAAAAATAATTAAATCAATTCACCATTTCTTCAACCATTCATCAATTACTCACAAAGATGACCCCGCACATGATGAAGTATATTTTCTAATGACATATCTATGTTAGAAAGTGTTTGATGAATTACTATCTAATTCTTCCTAATGTATCCACTTCACTTATTATTCATGGATTCTTTACCCTATTGAATTACAAAATATTTAATTATGAAAACACATTGTAACTTCATTTCCTCTTAATACAATGAAATATAAATCCATCTGAATACCTATTTTGGTGAAAATGGTTGACTACACTATTTAAAATCATCCATTTGATTAGTTTTGGATCATATTTTTTTGATCAATATCTGTTTCTATTCTCTTCTATTGGTCTCAAAAAAAATCTCATTCTTAACCACTCTTCTTATGATAGAATATTTCATTTGAATTTCTATTTGTACCGAAATTTCATCTAATGTATCGATGATATAATGCCTTAGATGTATTAGTGGTGCATATTGTCTGATAGACCTTTGTCAGCAACAACATGAAACTTCTAGACCATTGTAAATAATAAACATCAATTATTTTTATAATGATGATATAAAAAACTGAAGACATATACATCATAACCATTCTTCTTCACGAAATTAATTCTTTTATAATTACTGTCTCATGATCATTAAAATCCTATAAATGAAATTAAATTAACAAATTTTTTAAAAACTAGCCGCCTCATTTCATTCAAAAATATTGGATCACATTTTTTATTATATTATGATATTAAATAAAAAAAGAACAAATGCATTAAAACATTTTCTATTTAATGTCCAAAAATACATCAATATTATGATACAACTTATAACTCTAGTAAAAAACATCATTAAAGAACAATTGTTAGTCCCAAAACTACATTATCCATTAAACCACAACATAATAGTAATATAAAACTGAATCAAATTCCTTGAAGGAATGTGATGGATATTTGAAGTATAGTAATCATTACATATGATCACCAGAATATACAATGTGAATTGTCATTTCATAATGAAAAATAAATTCAATAACCACAAAATAATCATTCATAATCAGGAAATAACATCTAACCAACCTATTCCCAACAGATTATCACATTGAGATTCAATGTTTATCATTCAAATATTATAAAAAATAGAATATTAATTCTTTTTAAATAATTCCAAATATCACATTTCATTAAGAGATGGACATAGATATGGTTTGTGATAATGAAACTTTTGTAAACAATGGAATGCTTAATGATCAAAATATGTTTTATATATAAATATTTTAAATATTGATAACAAATGTTATATAATATTTTAGGCATAATTGATATAGTGGTGTTAAATAATATTCAAATTATATATAATTACATAATAATTTATGGTATATTCAATTTAGAATCATTTAAATATGCGATAAAGAAGATAAACAATACTTTTCTAAAATTATTTAATGAGTAAGGACATGTTCTTATGTAAAGAGAAAAAACATTGTAAGAATAATACACATTTTTCAAATACCATTTTACATTATTAATATTATTCTCCTATGTATCCATTGCTTCCTCATAATAACCAGAGACACGACTTCTACCCCTTCACTGATCTTGATTCGATTCTGAGGTTTCCTAAGAATAACCTAGGTCCGAAGGCCCCTAGTATTCAGGAAGGAAATCCCATGGTCCTACTATCGGTTATGGAGTTAACGGAGGTGGAGATATTTTTGAACCAAAAATTGGTTGCACGATATAGGAACAAACATACCTGGACTGATGACTTTGACAGGTTTGACTTCGAAACATGGGGACTTCAAGAATGAGCGGTTGTTAGCCTGTTAAAGAAAAGGAATTTGATGGTGTAGTGTTCTTCGTCAGAGGATTATGTCTATGCTCTGTCATGAACTCCAAAGAAGTGAGGTGGCTAAAACTTCTATCTATTTTAGTTGATCTATAATATATAATTGAATCATGATTCTCCTTCAATTCGGGTTTGGGTAAGCCTTCTTCAACTACCTCTCCCATTTCAAAACTTGCGATTGTATGTATGATAGGTAATTTAGTGGGTCAGTTTCTCTATTTTGTTTAACATACTATTTATGTATTCCATTCGATCCACCAATGCATGTTTGTTGAGGTTGATGTGTCAAGGATTCCAATTGAGTCTGTGTTGTTTGGAGTTGTCAAGAAGGTACGGTGTAAGAAGGTGATGGGTTTTGACCATTGGGTGGAGTTTTTCTCATCTTGTTGTAGACTAGGTCACTCGGACGCAATCAACAATTGGGGTGTTTACCATTTGAAGGATTTAGTGTATACGAGGAAGGGAGATGATGTTAAATAGGTGAATCAATTTGTGAGAAAGGTGGTGTAGAGTAAACCAGCTGCAAATAAGGTTGATGAACCATCAGTTATTTGATCAGCATAAAGAGTATTTGAGAGACCGTGACACTAGTAAAGTAGTTGAAATGTTGATTGATGATCCATCATCGAAATATAATCAAGATTATGGTGGAAATTTATAGAGAAGAAAGGTTGTGTCCAGAATGGAAGGGTTGGAGATTGAACCCCAAATCAATCTAATTTAGGGTGCTTCTACTTTGGGGGTCATCAAACAGTCATTAGGAAAGGGATTAGACCAAGACGGTGTTCATACCAACAACACATTTGAGTGTTTGGACACTAATGAGCTTATACAGGATCCAACATATGATCCAGATGGGGGAATAGAAAAAGGTGTGGAGTCTGGGGAGCATTATGCAGTATCTAAGGGTCACGAGGAAGGGATGTTCCCTAAGAAGAAAAAGGGGAGGGGTCATAAGGACTACTCACATTTACCAGAACTGATGGGAATATGATCAGGTAAAAATCTAAACCATTTGAGAAGGAAATGTCATCTTATTCCATGATTTTTGTGCAGGAGATGTCTCAAGATATGGTTCTGGGAAACAGAAATGACATGCTTCTTCTGGGGTTTAAAGCTAATGAAAATTTTACTGAAATGTCAAAGGACACTAAAGAACCTATCCTCCACACAAAAAGGGAAATGGTGGAAGAATTTCATTATATCAACATCCCACATGAAGATAATGAGATAATGGGATGACATATACAAGTGGAGGTCAACATCGAGCATAGTAATTTGATTTAAAAACAGGAAAATCTATTAACGAGAGGCTTTAATGATGGGAAAATCAGTAAATAAGAGTATATTCCATCCTTGCACAAAATGGAGTCTCGCTTTGAAGTTGTTACCAGTGAAGACCCTGATTCTATGTTATGTATTATGAACTAGAAACATTATAGAGAGTAATGTACCAATAGGATGAGGCTATGCTTTGATGGATTTTATTTCTCTTATGTTTGTTCGCCTTTATATTGATTGGGACTCGTTTTTCACTTTTCCGAAAAAATGTTCTTATTAAAAAAATTAATTTTCAGTCACCCATATCTTAATAAATAGGTTAAAATTTAGGTATATAATAAATTATCAATATATACTGACAATTGTAAAATAGAAAAAATATTATGTCAAATAAAGTCATTCTAAATTTCATGAAATGAGGTGATGAAATAGAAACAACATCACTTCATAAAAATTAGAATTTATGTACACAACATCTTTATAGTTTTCCATTCTGATATGTTGGAATGGTATCAAATATAAATATTATGAAAAAATACTAAGGAATAAGAAATAATAATTCTGAGAAAATGGGATATATTTGGGAACTATCTATAAAATTAAACTACATATGGGAACCAATTTAGGTCATATTTTTATAAACATGATATATTTTTCATAGAGGATAAAATTGTAATATTTTATAGAAAATTTGAATTAATTTTTGTATCTAGATGTGAAGAATGTAACACCTTTTCTTAATTGAAGAGAAGGGTAATTTTAGAATTTCAAACAATGTTTCAACAATTGTATGTCAATAATAAATATTCAAAAGATCAAAAAGTTTTAAATATTGGATCAGAGTATGTTTTTCTAACTAATATATCTCTACATAATTATAGCCACATTATTTAATAAAAATTTCCCCTTTTTTATTTTTAAACAGTTTGTTTAATTTTTCACTTTTAGCATTGTAATTTGTGTTTTTAAAATCATTATTAAATAATAAATACCAATAATAAAATTTACTATACTTCATAAATTTAAAATAATGATTTGAAATATGAAAATGATTTTATCTTTTAAATTTTATAAATGTTATTAAACTAAAGTTTCATATTTGTTCCCATGACACATTAAAATAGATTTTTGAAAAAGTGTGTCTTTTTTATTAAAATTTACGTATAGATTTAAATTAAACATATAGTTTATATTCAATATTTATATTTTTTTAATAATAAGAAAATAATTTCTTTCGAAGATTTCAATGTAGTCAAAAAATTAATTTCACTTGGATAATTTTCAAATAAATGTGATGATTATAAATTGTTTTTTTATATTAAATATAATTGCGGGGTTCAAAAAACATTAACATATGATTTATAATATCGACATAACATTAAAAAACTAATAACTCTTCAGAAGGAATTTATCATTGATTTAATAAATGGTTTAATAAGTTTCAATGTCCTAATTTTTTCAATGTCATAATAGATATGATTTTAATGACAAACATATTTCCACAATTTGTCTAACAATATTTTAAAAATAAAATGAAAATATTTTATCATACTAAAATTTCAATTTGGGAAACAAAAAAATTAATTCCATTTTACCAAATAAGAAATATAAATTTTGAGAATGTGTCTTTTAAATAATGAAAAAATAAGTATTGGAATTTTATTTTTAAATTAAAAATAACTTTGTTATTTATATATGAATGTAAATATTATTTCTTATTAACTATCAATAAAATTAATATTTATATAACAATAATAATCCAAATAAATATTATTTATATAATCAATATTTTTAATGTACAATATATTTATTTTTATAAAATATATCAAAAGTGTAATATATTTTTTTCCAAAATTATTATTTATACCTATGAGAATAAAATTAGTTATCTTTAAACATTGATTTTATATTTAAATAATTATTTACTATTGACATGTATTGTTTTTTATTTCTACATATACATAAAAATGTTATTATTTCTATTTATTCCATCTAACAAGAAATTTCTATAATAGTTGGTATATTTTTTACAATAAAATATATTTTAATAAATTGTATTGGGTTGTGGTTTTTTTGTTAATAATGTTAAGAAGTATATTAAATAAATTAGATTATTAATGGACTATTTTATGTAATAAAAATTCATTGTGTTACATTCTGACCACTAAAATAAATGAAATCTACCTAATTTTAAAGTATCACATACTGGTAAAAATAGAAAATGTTATATAAATATTAAAAATAAACTCATGATATGCATTCTAAAGTGATAAAATTTTACTCCATTAGGGAAAACTAAGTAATATTTTTATTCCCATATAATAAGTATATAAATAATTTCTTTGAAATTTATTTGAATTATTCCACTATATTTTAGTCATATGAGTTTCTAGACACACAAATTTAGATAATTAACATTAATTAGATTATTTGAAACAAAATATTATAATGAAATTTTCTATTATAATATTGAATAAAATAAAATTAAATAATCATATAAAACAAAAAATCCAAAGATGTTTTCTCCCATGATACCTCCATTACGACCAATGATTTATTCATTTTGTCTATGATATATTTAGATCAATCTATAACTTACTTAATTTATTCTAGGATGTGTAGGGTCGTATTTCTATTTGATTCTCCAAATATCATTAAATTAGCTCTAAAATCCATCATCATTGTTTGTAAAGTAAACATGATCATCCAATGAGCATCCCATGGGTGTTTCAATCCATTTGTGTATAATTATGTAGATACACCATGCATCGAGGTAATATCATGTTGATACTCAACTTAAATATTTTATGGTGATATTCTATAGGTACAAATAGGGTAGAGCCACATTAACATTATATTTTCTAGAATGAAATTTATGTATAGGAGAATGAAATTTTATATACATTAATAAATATGAGGTGAATTTTCTATATGTATATATATTATATGCAATTTGACTACTTTTATTTTATTATAAAACAAAATAATAAAAATATTATTCTGCAAAAAAAAGATACCATGCTCTTTTACTAACACAATTTCCCTAGAACATCAATACCATATCTATTGATTAATACACATTCAACATATATTATTTTTGATACAAGGGTGGTGAATGATTATTTATAATCTATTATTTCTATATATTAAAAAGTAGATCTTATAAAAAAAATGCATATTTTAATGAATATAAGGATAATTATCTCCAAGGATACTATAAATAATAATAATATATTCTGATACATGTGAATAATTACCCATAAAATAACTACACTAGACTCCCTTATTGTAGCCTTGTGGTTTTTAATAGCCTTTAGAATATTTTAAATGATAATGTAAGTAAGGGGTGTGATCAAATTCTCAATAATGTAAATTTTCTTAATAAGACATCATGTGGTGGATCATAGTATTATATAAACACCTAATCATATATAAAGGGAATTATAAAATTACATAGAAAAAAAATTATATATATCATTGTATAAGTACATGTATCCTCAAATTAACAAATATATAATTCTGAAAAATGTAACAAAATAATGAGATTAAAAACATGATCCATGTAGAATAAAACATATATAATATTATGATAGAATAGTTTTTTTAATATATTCATAGAAATCATATGTTATGGCTACTATAAAATTTAATAACATAGTAGGCTTGGGTAACCACCTTGAGACTTCCATATGCATGGGTTTACCTGTAGCGCCCTGACCGTTGTCCTGGAGTTGTTTTTTTAATTTAATAAATTTTCATGAATATAAGGAATAAAATCCAAAATGTATGTTATGAGTTTAGTAGTTTTGGAAAAATAGGGTACATATATGACACACATATTTGATTGATAAGTAGAAAATAAAACATGATACACAATAAAATGAAACGAACATAATCATTGAGATCATATTCATAAATATATTGTTAGTATATTAGGGAATGAAACCAAATAATGGTGAGATGAAATTACCAGTAAGGGTAATAAAATAATAATAATTAATTAATCAATGAGAATAATCAACATGGAATAGTAAATAACTAAGATGATATGCCATTTATATTATCAAACAATAGAAAATCAATATGGTTAGATAATTGACTAAAACATGTAAGAGAAAATTCCATGGATGAATAATAACTGCTTAATAATGAATGAAAATATTTATTATTGAACTCTATGTTTCCTTGATACATGTTACCATTACTATAATGATCGTTCACGTGATGGTTTGTGACATATCATGTAAAACCCCATCTGATTCGTCAAATGATTCATCCCATTAGACTATTGATGCAACGAGGGGCTCTATATTAATGGGAACCACACATGTAATATCTTCCCAAATCATTCATCATATATCTAATTATAAATATAATTTTTCAATATTTTTCCTTTCCCAATATCTGTATTGGGTAAATGATACAGATTTACCAATATTTTCTCAGTTAATCTAATAAAATTCATGTATACAAAATAAGTAATAATGTTATATGGTTTAATAAATAATAATACCCATTACATAAAAGTATGGATATATAAAATAATTTTTTTCCAATAGAAGTTGGTCATTAGGAATTTGTTGTTTCTATAGAATGCTAACAATATAAAAATAAATTGAGATTACAAAGATAACATTTTCCACATGGTAATTTTCATGTCAATACCCCTTAAGTGATATAATTATAAATGAAACATATAATACCCTAAAATATGGAAGAATCATGATTTCAAATGATAGAATGGTACAAATATACTAATAATTAATGTTAATTGGTTCATAATAACACATAAATCTCAATGGAATGTAAATTGAGATACAATCCCTTAAATTAACCTCCCATTTGTTTTAACACATGATAAAATAATTTATAATGATTTTAATCATATTAAAATAATATAAAATGATCATAATCATATTCATAATATCATACATGGTCTTTATTAATATATTATTACACGGCTATTTACACCCTTTCACTATTCTCATCATTTTGGGTGTAAATTATTATAATATTTAGTATGTTTTAAGTTATTTTTTAATCCTCGTATATATATACTTATTTAATAATGCACAAGATGTAAATAGTTATATTAATAACTTATATATTTATTGTATATGTATTTAAAAAACCATATTGGTAGGAAATAAAATGCATCATTCATGGATGTAGTTGATCGTGTGTATGCATGAATGTGGATTCTATTTCCCAATCGTATTTAAAAATCATGTCATGTATATATATGAATGTAGGTATATATATTATCATTAAATTAAGATTTAAATGTTATATATATATATATATTATTTTTATTAAAATATTCCTTAATACATTAGATTTAATGTATGTGGGAATCACATGGATTTGAGGACGCAGTGGTCCAAATGTCCACAAATGATGTTATTATATTCCATTAAAATGGAAATCATGATGAAATGTGTTATATAAATAATTTAAAAGAATAAATATATTTTTTATATTTAATTTTTTATATATACACTATAAATACATCATTATTGAAAACCCTAAAAGGTGGTAATGGAAAAATTAAAGAGATCAGTTCATGAGGTGTTAGGGAACCGTGGACAAGATCATTGATTGTGTATCTATTTTAATAGATGTGTGTGTAGTTTTAGGAATTAAACATAATATAACATAATATTAATATTTCACTATAATAATTTTATTATATAATAATTATATATAATTAATTGAATGGGTGGATAAATAAATGAAACCAAAGTGATCATTGAAGATTGCTACCTCTTATTTGGGAAACTCCTTTTAGAGTATACAAAAATCCATCTATTATTCATTATTAGAAATTTTATTCTTATGTTATTGTGGAATGAATGTTAAGATATTATTTTGGATGGATTTATACAAGACAAAGGGCTTGATATGTGTTAATAGGGTGGTGGTGTGGGTTAGTTTTTAATGTGGAGGAGGGTGACATTCATGTAAATATAAAAATGTAAATACTATTGAGAGGTCTCCATTACATCATAAACCTACAACAATGAAATAATTTTAGATAAAATTTATCAAATTTTATATATAGTACTATCAAATATTTTTTGTAAATATGTATAGGTTATTTTATAACATACGATTATGGTTTAACCAAATGTGAAGCCATTTTTCGGTTAATCGCTATAATTAATTTTAATTACCAAAGATAATATTTTTGGTAAAATAATATTTTATAGAAAATATACATTATAAATTATGCTAATTCCAAATATGGAATCCGTTTTTATTAGTTTCAACAACATAAGTTGCCGAAATTGATTTCAAATTAATCTCATAGATATGATGATGATTATAGTTTTTAAAGTAAAATTGTTCAAAAGATTGATGTTTTTTTATATACAATGTAAATGAGAAATTGAATCCAATTACCTATATTGGATTAATAAATGTATAATATTATATTATTATAATTTAAAAACATTACACAAATTTCTTTATCCTTATAATTAAATTATCTGAAAAATCTGTTTTCAATTAAAATTCATTATATTTCACTATTCATTAAAAATGAAACTTCTATGATAAATAATAAAAAATCAACCAAAAATAAATTTGATGTTATGTTTTTAAATATATATTTTATTTTTAAATATATACTTTATAAAATTTCAAAAAAATTGTTTTAAAATTTTTTATTCGTTAAAAGGTGGAAAAAGGTCTTCATAAAAATAATACTTTTTTGGAAAAAAATGGGTTTGTTATTATTTTATGTATTTATAATCATTAATATTAGTATAAATAATTCTTGGTTTAATAATATATATATATATCATTATCATTATTCATTAATAGTAATTAATGAAATTTTTTAATATCAAACACATTTGTAAGCATACAAATAGTTCTTTATAAAATCATTTCCAATATGTTTAATTGGTTTTGACACTAAATTTATAATTATTTATTAAATAATGAATTATAAAACATGTTTACACTTTTTAATCAATCATATTAATAATAACAAAATTATTTTCGTAGTAATATTTTATTATATTATCTAATAATCTTCTATTAATATATTATTGTTCTATAAAACACAATTTTGTCTCTAACGCAATCTATCAAAAAAAATATTCTTACGTGTCATATAAAATAACTCAATTTTATATTCATTATAATAAGTAGGATATAATAGTTTAAATATATCAATAAATCATATTCCTTTTTACATTGGGTGACTCATGTCATACATTCCATTGAATACATTGTTATTACATTTAAATTTTGGGATGTTACATTCATTCACCTATGTTTATTTTTTCATCTAAAAAAGTGTTCTATTTAATCATGATTTATATACATTAAAATAAAAATGATGAAAATATCTACTAATAAATATTTTTAATAAAATATCTTCTTAATAATAAGGAAACATAAATGTGACGGTCTCCACAAAACTAGGATTTCAAATAGTATAACAATAGAAAAAAGCAGGACCATGATGATTAATAAAACTATAAAATTATACAAGTGAGTGATAAAAAATATATTCATCACAAATTCATTGGAAAAAATACCATAAAACATAGGTGTGAATAAAGTTCATTCATATCCTTGAATTCTATAAAGGTTGATGTTTGAAAAGATATTTCATGAATGGGGTTTGAAGAGTGTGGTATATTTTATAAGAAATGGTAACACAAAAAAAAATTATCCATGACGAATAAGTAGTTTTTAAGGATCAGACATGTATGAATCATAGGTTGTCCTTGAATGGAATTTTTTCTGTGAATAAATCATTCAACTACAATAAAGGTAGTTTGAGGAGGATGAAAGATAATTCACAGAGGGTGTACAGTAGTTCTTGAATGGGATGAAACAGTTTTTAAAATAAGTTTATGATAAAAAACAATACACAGAAATGTGTATTTCAGTTATCTGTTTAAAAAATGTCTTAATGGAACACTCATATATATGTGAAACAATTCTATAATTATTCAAAACAATTTTATATTCTTCTTCAAGAGCAGTGATCACACTACAGTAGATAGAGCAATCAGATTTCAAATTTTGATTGTTTGTAAACTAGGAAGGACAGTGTGTCTGATCCAAACATTGTAAGGGTAGTGAGCATGGACATATAAGTGATATATACTTATCAGGAAATTTGGTGGTAAACAAGTGTAAATTTAGAACATTGTTATATGTTATTGTATTGACCATATATGTGGATGAAGTGAGGGAAATCCAGGTAAAAATAAATATATAGCGTGCATGATTTCATTTATGTTTATACATTTCTAAGGGAATGATATAGAAGATTATTTTATTTAATGACCACATAAGATAAATAGTAGATTTTGTAACACCTGAGATTTTTATGATAAATATTTTGTTTTTATGTTATATAAATCATCAAATAAATCTTTCACTACACACAACACTAGCTTGTCTTGTTTTAATCACAATCAAGACCTTCCTTGATAGTTTGCGTTGTACGCAATACCGAGTTTCACTAAACAATGATATGTTATTAAAATATTATTAAAATATTCCATTATGAATAGTAATACCCACTTTATAAAATTTTATAAATTTTAACTTTCAAAATGGACTTCATTTTTGGATTCGGAATAACAAAATTATCCTAGGGTGAAGTTTTGGTATTTTTATGAAAACATTCAATTTTTGATGAATAGTAAAAACACTGGGTTACTATTTAAAAACCGAATTTTTTTTAAATAATTATTTTATTTAAATTTATTTTATGTCAAAATTGATACATAATACTTATATAAGTTCAATTTAATTCATTATAGTCATTTTATAATAATTTTAGATATATAAAAAATTTATTGAACTTTTCACCATCTTTAACCTAACTCCTAGGAGCATTTTGCAAACATATATAAAATTTAATTTTACCGCTTCTGTCAGTGGAATTTTGAGAATTTGAGAGCCATAGTTAATATCAAGGAGTAAAATGTGGTTCAATAAGATAAAAATAATATTTGATGAATAGTAACTTTTTACTTTTATTTACAACGGTTAAAAGTAAATAGGGTAATTAAGGGTAAAAATGATAATATTATTACCCTAAAACATGTCTTAATTCTATTGGATAAGTGTAATTTGACCAAAAACAACCTTAGGAATAAAATATTACCCTTTAGGTCCACTTGGATTAGATTATGACACTTATTATTATTTTATTTAAAGAAGTGTTAAAAAAGTTTTGAAAACAAATATTATATTATTAATTGTTATTTTATTCCTAAAAATCTATGGTTCGGCCAAATGACTTAGATAAGGTTATATATATTAATAATAAACCACTTGGGGTTCGTTTGTCTTGTTATAGTAAGTTTATTAACCATATAGTGTAAAAAACAAGAAGACACGGTAAAAGATAAATTATTTAACTTAGAGTTAAATCTAAATGATAAGGTTAAAATAGTAACCTAAACTTTTCTAAAATATATTGGTTGAGATTATTTCGACCCATACCCACCTTAGCTTCAAAAAAAATCAATTTTTAGCTATTAAAAACCTAATATGACTTTATTATAAAATAATATTTTATGTTTTTCTGAAGGTTCCCCTCTCCTCCCTTATAAAAGCGCACCTCCTCCCTCTCATCCTCACACCACTATGAGCCTTAAATATCGGCCAAAACCTGCCCATTTACCTTCTCAACTTCCCTAAAAACATCCTAGAGGTCCTGGTATTCATCAAATACCATATTTAGTGCCCTAAGAGGAGGTTAAGAAGAGGCGCTTCAAAGAAGCGGTAATGTCCGTTACCGATTATTTCAACTTTATTTCTTCTTCTACTTAATCTTCTTTAGTTGTTTCATTATGAATTAATAACATTAGTGTCACTTATATACCGATATTTTATTATATATATTAACCAACTTTATTTAACCTTTTATCCATCCTACGGAAAACGAAATCACCGCGCTTGCGTACGTACGGAATACCGTCTCCACGCCGTGGTGTAATCTGTTTTCCACCACCACCTTACTTGGATAGGTATAATGGTGTAATGAATAACTATATATGATTATTTTAAAGTGATATTAATTCTTAAATAGTATACATACACTTCAATACAATTCCACGATCATGGGAACGATATCATCGCTCGTGCGTACGTACGGCCTACCGTCTCCACGATGTGATGCAACTCGTTCTACATGATATACAATGCTTAATGATTATATAAATGAATTGAATGAATAAATGTGATATATATTACACTAATACAATTCTGGAAATGAGTTATCTATAACCTAAAAAAAGAATAAAACTTTATTCGACAAAACACGCATAAGAACAAAAAGCAAAAAACAGCTGAATAACAAGTAGGAATGAAATATTACTAATAAGAAGCTAAGAATATGACCATATATGATACAATAAAAATTTTAATGATTATGTAATAAGTCAATAACATTATTTAAATCATTATACAGGAGGTTCGGACACATATGAAGCAAATCGGACCTAAGGTAAGGGAAAATCTCACAATCTCATTTTTATCCGAGATTGATTATACTTCAGAATTTACTGGAAATATTTATCATCCACATACATGTTTCCTCAATATGTAATATTATTTCCATCCACCTATGATTTTTTAAATCCAATTTTACCCATTGGTGAGTTTTTAATAAAAGATATGAAAGGAATGTTTTGTCGTTTTTAGTACGAGGAAAGTTTTTGACTTTTCCGGCCAAAGTATGAGAAGACTGTTTTTTTAACATATACGACCTGAATGGAATTTTAGAACATTATTTCCATGAAGATTACTTTACAAGTTTTCATGTTTTTTTAATCAACTTCTTTTAGTTTAAAATTGTATGACATTTTAAGAAAGGAAAAAAACATTTCATGTAGAAAGGATATTTTCTTCAAGAATGAAGTTCATGCGTTTTATCAAAATTATTTTCCATCTAAGATAATATAGGGTTTTGTTTATATCACTATTTTTACATGGATTTTATTATTTTATGATGAAATTATTTTTCTGAAGTCCTTTTATCTTATATGTATTATGTTATGATGGCATCATTGTTAAGAATCCCATTTTTATGACATGGGTTATGTATTGATGTATGATTTATGATTTTGTGGAACACATAATAATGGTTTCCTTATGATATGGGTGGGACCTATATCTCCCTCCAATGCATTGGGTAAATATTTATATCTCATGAGATCGACATGGCTGGAACGGAAGGTTAATCCGGTTTAGTGAAACCGGACTGAAACAAGGAGTGAACTCAGTTCAGAAATAGACATTGTCCGCTAAGATAGTCTTGGAAATGATTCTTGACAACTAAGAAATTATTCTCTATGATTATGTGTGTATTCCACGAAGTTTAATGTTTTCAGTTATGATTATTGGGTTTACATTTCACTACTATTATTTATCCCATGTTATGAAATTATGATCTCTTTTGCAGGTTAATATTTCTAAAATGAAATGTTATTATGAATATGATTTGATTGATATTTCTTTTGTTTACCCTTACTGAGCATTTGAGCTCACCCTTATGTATGTTTTCATTTCCCCAGGTCAGGAAGAAGGGTATTAAGTAAGATATGATAAAAGGGACTCTAGATATGATAAAATAAAATGGAGACAATGTAGATTATTTATGAACCAGTTGTTTTTGTTTCCCAGTTTCTAAAGACACTATACCAATACGGTCCTTTTATGGTTTTGTTATATGTTGTAAGAAGTGTGCTTAAATTTAAGTGTATTAACAATGTATATAAAGTATGGGTTGTTATATTTGGTATCAGAGGAAAGGTATAGTAAACATTTGGAAACTAGGATGTGAAAGCCTTAGTAAGAACCATAAGAATATGTCTAAGCCTAGGACAAAATATTCGTGTTTTAGAAATGTCCATGAATAACCTATGATAAGACCTAAAGCTTGAAATTTTATTCTTGATTATGTGGTTTTACTATTATGATTAGTGTTTCTCACACTATTCTTAATGGTTTTAGTCAATGGCTGGAACTCGAAGGAACCGTGTTAATTTTGAATGCGACGGGAAATGAAATGATTGTCCCCCTGAGCAACCAAACATTATGGGAGATGGAATGAAAAATATTGTAGTCATGGTCATACAACTTTCTAAAGATATGAATCATGCCGGACTTCCAAACGAGCAAAGGAAGGAGCAACATTATATTGAATCCTTCATGATGCAGCATCCACCCTCATTCAGCGGGTCTACTGATCCATTAGTTGCTGAACAGTGGATCAGTACTACTAAAAAGATATTTTCAGTTCTTCAATGTTCTGAACATGATAAAGTCATCTTAGTAGTTTATCATTTGGAAGGTGAAGCTTATCAATGGTGGAATATTATCAAGAATACGAGTCCAGGAGATTAAATTGAGTCCATGGAATGGGACGAGTTCAAGAACTTATTTTTCAATAAGTACTTCCCTTGTATACTTCAAACAAAGATGGAGAAGGAGTTTTTTGAAATGAAGCAAAATGATGATGAATCTGTTGATACCTACGAAGCAAATTTTATGAGACTTTAATGGTATGCTTCTGGGATTATTATCCAACCTGGGAGTAAGATCGATCGATTCTTTAGTAGCTTAAAACCAAGTCTTCAAAGGGCATTAGCCATAAGGGACTTCAATAGCTACGAGGAAATCGTTCGATGTTCTATC
Organism: Viscum album; assembly: GCA_963277665.1. Classification (NCBI taxonomy): domain Eukaryota; kingdom Viridiplantae; phylum Streptophyta; class Magnoliopsida; order Santalales; family Viscaceae; genus Viscum; species Viscum album. Next base: position 1,188,328,377 of record OY728158.1, on the reverse strand, counting down.
ATGGTTGAGATGGAGATTGGAGTAACCCATCAGTCATATGTGTTTGATAAGAAGAGGAAAATGGACATCAAAGGGAAATATAAAGACCACACTGAAAAGAAGATGATTTTTCCCTTATGCTCAAAGTGTGGAAAGAAACATGGAGGGAGTTTTCTTAAAGGGACAAGTAAATGTTTCAAATGTGGAAAGGAAGGTTATCGGGCATTTGAATGTCGTAATGATGGGAAAAAGATGTCTAGTGATGCGAACAAAGAAAAGGCTGCACAGAGTGAACCTCCTACACTTAAATGTTACAAGTCCAAGGAAATGGGGAATTATGCCAATCAATTCCCTAATCCAAGGGTTTTTAATGATGATCGATGTCAACAAACTCTTAAGTACAAAGACAAAGGAAAGTCACATGCAATTTCTATCAGTGATGTGGAGTATGATAACGAAGTGGTGAAAGGTACACTTACCATCCACTCTAAAGTAGAAAATGTTTTATTTGATTCTGGATCCATCCTCTCTTTTATTTATAAAGAATTTTCTAAGGGTATCGCCATATTACCTCAGCAGTTAGATATTGAGTTGGTTGTGACAACACCTAAGGGCACAACTGTCACATCAAAAATTTATAATTCTTCTCTGATTGAAGCTTGTGGGAAAGTGCTTCCTGAAAATCTTGTGATCCTTCCTATAGTGGAATTTGATGTGATTCTTGGCATGGATTGGATTTATTTATACGGAGCTTGTATCAATTTCCAAAGAAGGGAAATCACATTTAATATTCCCAATCAATCCACTATCCTATATCAATGCAAGGATGAATATAACCTTCCAGAGGAAATTTCTTCCATCTTATGGGACTTTCTTCCACTAAATGAATGGTATTTATCTCAAATTCTTGGAGATAAACTCAAGATTAAGAATATTCCCATTGTACGGGAGTTTGATGATGTCTTTCTGGAATAATATCCTGGTCTTCCACCAAATCTTGAAGTTGAGTTTTAAATAGAACTCATACCGGGTGCTTTACCTATTTCAAAGACACCTTATAGAATGGCCCCAATTGAGTTGCAGGAATTGAAGAAGCAAATACAGGATAATCTTGTTAAGGGATTCATATGCCCTAGTGCATCACCTTGGGGAGCACCTGTTCTGTTTGTTAATAAGAAAGATGGATCGATGAGACTCTATATTTATTATCGAGAACTTAACAAGATCACTATCAAGAAAAAATATCCTCTCCCACGCATTGAGGACTTATTTGACCAACTATGTGGATCTCAATACTTTTCCAAGATTGATCTTCATTCAAGGTATCATCAATTAAGGGTCAAAAGGGAGGATATACCAAAGACGACTTTTTGTACAAGGTATGGACACTATGCGTTTATAGTGATGCCATTTGGTCTTACTAATGCCCTTGCAATCTTCAAGGATCTAATGGATAGAGTCTTTAGAGACTATCTTGATCAGTTTTTTTTAGTCTTTATAGACGATATTCTTGTATATTAAAAGAGAAAGGAAGAACATGAAGATCACTTGAGAATTGTATTAAAGACCCTGAGGAAGGAGAAGATTTATACCAAATTTACCAAGTGTGAATTTTGGATTCAAAAGGATGCATTTTTGGGTCACATAATATCAAAAGAGGGGATATCTGTGAATATAGAAAAAATTGAGGTTATCAAAAGATGGTCGAGACCAACAATAGTTACTGAGATCCAATGTTTTCTTGGTTTTTCTGGATATTATCAACATTTTGTGAATGATATTTCACGATTATCTAATCCACTCACCAGGTTGACTTGAAAAGGAGTTAAGTTTGTTTGGACGGAGGAGTGTGAAGATAATTTCATGGAGTTAAAAAGTAGGTTATCTAGTGCACTTGTGCTTGTAGAGACCCAAATCTTGATGTATATGGACATTACATTACTTTTGCGGAATACTTAATATATAACAAAAACAGACACATAAGGATCATAATAGTTTAGTGTCTTTGGAAACTCGGAATATAAACTTCTAATCATGTTGAAATATCTTCAACAAATCCCATAACTATCTTCCCCTTTTGTTTCCTTACCTAAAACCTTTCTTTATTTCCTGGGGCAAACAAATCATAAAAAGGGTGAGCTCAAATTCTCAGTAAGGGAAAACATAGATAACATAAAACAATCCATAAACATTTGGAAGCAAAAACTTGAACATGAAATTTAAACATCAAAATCTTGAGCAAAGACATAAATCGTTGAAGTACGTAAGGCATATATCATAATAGAACATCAACCATGATAAAATATAATGGGAATAAAACATGTAATTGTGGAAACCATTAAGCACATGTTATGATTTCCAAAGTAGCCAAGGCATTGCTGCCAAGACCATCTTAGTGGACAATGTCCCTTTCTGAATCGAGTTCACTCCTCGTTTCAGTCCTGTAACATTGAACCGGATTAACTTACCATTCCAGCCATGTCTATCTCATGAGATATAAATCTTTACCCAATGCATTGGAGGGAGATATAGGTCCCACCCATCTCATAATGAAATCATTATTACTTTTGCCACAAAATAAACATACATCATTCATAATAACCCAACGAATACAATGGGTTTCAAAAAAATAATTCCATCATCACATAATCCATATAAAAGAAATGGATATCATTTCATAATAAGAAAAGTGAAACAATGTAAATCATAAAGACAGTATACTTGAAACATACACATATTAAATAATGTGATCTTAGATGGAAAAATGGTTTTGATAAAACACTTGAATTGAATTCTTTAGGAAAATATCCTTTCTTCTTCAAAATCAATTTCTTTTCACAAAACGTCATGAAATTTTAAAAGAAAGAGATTTTTTTGAAAATATTCATGAAATATTTTGGAGGAATCTTCATAAAAATAAGGCTTTATAAAACCGTAAAAATCATTTCATGTCGTATACGTTAAAAAACATTCTTCTCGTACTTTTGTCAGAAAAGTCAAAAAGTACCTTGTATGGTAAATAAAAGAAAGATTCCTTCCATACCATGGGGTAAAAGTCAAAATTGGTAAAAAGGACTTTATACATACATGAAAACACTTTTATAAAACATGGAAATGGATGATTGCAATAACCCCAGTAAATACTTACAAATAAGAAATCTCGGATAAAAATGAGATTTGAAAAATTATCCAATACCTTAGGTCTGATATGCTTCATATGTATCTGAACCTCTTGTATAATGATTTAAATAATTTCATTTACTTATTAAATAATCATATTCATTGTTATGATATCATATATGTTTCACTTATGACTTTATATTACCCGTTCTTTTGTAAATTCCATGTTAAAACAGCGTTTTGGGTAAAATCATTTCATTTATCGTATGTGTTTGGACTTGTCGTTCTTTATATTAATACTTATATCATGATTTACATAATTTCAAAATGTAAAACATGATTTATATATAATATATATTCATCATATACATATATATATTATAGATCTATAAAATGAATGAAATACACCGTTCATGGAGACGGTAGGCCGTACGTACGCATGAACGCTGTTTTCGTTTCCTTATTGAATTGAATGAAACTAAATAGATGACATAAATATATATATATACATTAATCCAGTAGAATTATTATTTCATATATTTCATGATTACTTATTATATATACTTTATAATCCTTTATGAATGGTTAATCATTGAGAATGAATCTCATCGCGTCGTGGAGACGGTATTCCGTACGTACGCACGAGCGATGATATCGTTACCATGATTATTGAATATAATTGTAGTGGATGGTATAATATATCAGAATCAGTATGATTTTATAATAACCATATATAGTTATTATTTACACCATTATACCCATCCATGTAAGGTGTTGGTGGAAAAACATATTTCACCACGGCGTGGAGACGGTATTCCGTACGTACGCACGCGTGGTGATTTCATTTTCCGTAGGATGGATAGATGGTGAAATAGGGTTGTTTCATACTTATAATAAAATATCAGTATATGAGTGATACTGATGTTATTAATTCATAATGAAACAACTAAAGAAGAAGAAGTGGAAGAAGAAATAAAGTTGAAAGAATCGGTAACGGACATTACCTCTTCTTTGAAGCGCCTCTTTGAGACCTCCTCTTAGGGAACCAAAATTGGTATTTGAAGAATACCAGGACCTCTAGGATGTTTCTATGTAAGTGTAGAAGAGAATTTGGCAGGGTTTGGCTGAGCTTGAAGGCTGAAAGTGGTGTGAGGAAGAGAGGGAGGAGGTGCCCTTTTATAAGGGAGGAGAGGGGAACCTTTGGAATAACTAAAAATATTATTTTATTATAAAATCATATTCGGGTTTTAATAGCTCCAAATTGAGTTATTTCGAAGATAAGGTGGGGATGGGTCGAACTCCTCTCATCCAATATAATTTAGACAAGTTTAGCTTTCTATTTTAACTTTATCATTTAGATTTATCTTTAAGTTAAATAATATTTCTTTTACCGTGTCTTCTTGTTTTCTTACACTATAAGGTTAATAAACATACTATAACAAGCCAAAAGAACCCCAAGTTTTTTATTATTAATATATATAACATTATCTAAGTCATTTGGCCGAACCTTAGATTTTTAGGAATAAAATAACATTTAATAATATAATATTTGTTTTAAAAACTATTTTATGTCAATTTTGACACTATTTGGTAATTGATTTTTGTGAAAATCATAACAGAAATATTAGTTCTAAAACCGTTAATTAAATCAATACTAACATGTCATATTAACATATAAAATTATTTTAATTCATAAAAAGTCTCATATTACATTTATTTGGGTATTTATAACATCAATTATGTCAATATTTCATTAACAATATAATTACTACATCATCATTGTGTCATAAATAAATTTATTTATTTAAAGTCTATAAAATAAAAATAAAATACCATTATGTAGGAAATAGTTTTATCTTTCTAATGAATATTTATAGTCTAATTTATCTTTTTTATAACCCTATATTAAAAATGATTAAGTTATTAAACTTTGATTTTAACTATTTTAACCCTTCTTTAAATAAATTAATAATAAATGTCCTAATCTAATCCAAGTGGGCCTAAATGGTCATATTTTATTCCTAAGGTAGTTTTTGGTCGAATTAAACTTATACAATCGAATTAGGACATGTTTTAGGGTAATAATAATATCATTTTTACCATTAATTGCCTTATTTACTTTTAACTGTGGTAAAAAAAGTAAAAAGTTACTATTCACAAAAAATTATTTTCATCTCATTGAACCACATTTTATTTACTGACATCAACTGTGTCTCTCGAATATTGGAAATTCCACTCACAGAAGCGGTAAAATTATATTTTATGTGAATTTGGAAATTCCTCTAGGAGGTGGGTAAAAGACGGTCAAAAGTTCAATAAAATTTTTATATATCTAAAATTATTATAAAATGACTCCAATGAATTACATTGAACATATATAGGTATTATGTATCCATTTTTACCCAAAATAAATTTAAATAAAATAAATAATTATTTAAATAAAAGGTCGTCTTTTAAATAGTAACCTAGTGTTTTCACTATTCATCAAAAATTGAAAGTTTTCAGAAAAATACCAAAATTTCACCGTAGGCTAATTTCGATATTCCGAATCCAAAAATGAAGTCCATTTTGAAAGTTAAAATTTATAAAATTTAAAAAAGTGGGTATTACTGTTCATAATGGCTAGTTTTTATAACATATCATTGTTTAGCGAAACTCGGTATTGCATGCGTACAACACACGCTATCGTGGAAGGTCGCGATTGTGTGTAGTGCAAGCCAAGTCAGGGATGTTTTTTTGTGCAAGCTCCTTTTGGTGTAGCATACAACACAAGACATTAATGAAATTAAAAAGAATATTTTTCATAAAATCTTAGGGTGTTACATTCTACAGCCCTTAAAATGAATTTCGCCCTCGAAATTCGTCGGGGTTATAAATGGTTTACTACTCGAAAGATTCTTTAATAGAAACCCACATCATAAAAAGGAATACCAAAACCAATCTTTAAAAACAAAAGTATGAAACGTAATGGTTACCCAAATAAACTAATCACTGGGTTTCCACATAGGTGAAAATAAGGATATGGAAGAGAAATCTAACCATCATGTTCTGATGGAGAGTGGTAGAGAACATGGCTATGGAAAATACAGCAATCACAAATCCATAGATTTGTGATGATCTAAGGTACCATCTGATTCATCGGATATAAGGGAACTAGGACAACATTTTTGGTTTCCAATATCATTTCCCTAAAGATGAAAAATTTGAATTAGAATAAATACTTGCTTGAATTTGGTACAATCTCACTGCTGTTGGTGCTTTGAACAATTTCCACTTCATATCTTAAAGAAATGAAGTTTAATTTTTCATTTATGAATTTTCAGAAGATCATGTGATAGAATGATGATTCATTCCATCTATTTCAAACAAAAGGTTAGAAAAAGTTATCAAATATACATAAGTCCATCTATGGTGAGGTTAATTGTATACGATTCCAAAAATGAACTTATACTTCATCTATCATTCCGCTTAATAAAATAAAACTAGTTTCTACTAACCAGGGACTTCCTGTAGTCCATTAGTATGCGATAAAGGCCAGTCGCACTTCGGTTGTGGGTTCGATTCCCACAGCCTTGTCCGATGCGATGGGCTGTCGCCTGTCCTGCAGGTTGTCCTTTTTCTAAAACTACATTACTATAACATCTCATCAATAATGTCGAAAAAAGTTCTATCCTTAAACAATACTAACTTATGTCCAACGTAATATATTCCAATCTTTAGGCTTATCTAAAATACTTCGGTCCAAGATCATTGTATAAAGAAAACAATTACTAGAAAGGTTATCTACCAAGAATGTGAATACAAGCATTTATCCCACATATATCATAAGATATATCTTGTTGGTTGTATTCCAAACACATGAATACCTTAGTCATATATTCTCTTGAAACATAAATTACCATAGAACCTTAGTGAAAACATGAGTACTGTCAAAAGGTAACTCTTTTCACATACCTAAATCCCAAAAAAAAATCTATGTAATCAAACCATGATATCACTTTGTCCTTATTTTAGTCATGAGCTCATGATTACTATCGTATTATTTTATCCTTATCCCTTCATTATGCGCATTTCATCTTATTTCCAAAAATATCTCAATCACTTTCCATGGTTACTGGTACCATAAAATTATTGAAAACCACAATTGATCAATACATAAATATTCCAATATTCCACGATACTATATACAACATTATTTTGGAATCCCATTACATAAACACGTAATCCTTCCACCACATCATTGTCATATTTATCATCGCCAATAGTGATCTCATGTGACTTCCCTTTGTCCTTTTCCTTAAGTGGTTTCTCATGTCGATCATCACAAACCCTTGGATTAGGGCATTTATTAGCATAATGCCCCATTTCCTTGCACTTGAAGCATTGAAGTGTTGGTGGAGAGTTCTCTGTAGTCTTTTCTCTATTCACATCATTAGCAACCTTTTTCCCATTACTTCGACAATAAACTGCTCGATGACCTTCTTTTCCACACTTAAAAAATTTTCTAGTACCTTTTAGGCAATCTCCACCATGATTATTTCCACACTTTGAGAATAAAGAAACATTCATCTTCTTTTCACCATTGTTCTGAGATTTCTCCTTGATTTCTATCTTTTGTTTCTTGTCAAAACCATGAGATGAATATGTTACACCAACTTCTAGTTCTACCTTGATAGCACAACGCACAATTTCTTCATAGCTACTGAAGTCTCTTATAGCTAATGCCCTTAGAAGATTTGGTTTTAATCAATTGAAGAATCGATCAACTTTACTTTCAGGTTGGATGATAAAGCCAGATGCATACCTTGCAAGCCTTGTAAAATTCCCTTCGTATATACCAACAGATTCATCATCCTTTTGCTTTAGTTCAAGAAACTCCTTCTCCATCTTTGTTCGAAGAATACGAGGGAAATACTTATTGAAAAATAAGTTCTTGAACTCGTCTCATTCCATGGACTCAATTTCATCTCTTGGCCCCGTATTCTTGATAAGATTCCACCATTGATCAGCATCACCTTCCAAACGATATACTACTAAGATGACTTTATCATGTTCAGAACATTGAAGAACTGAAAATATATTTTCAGTGGTACTGATCCATTGTTCAGCAACAAGTTGATCGAAAGACCCACTAAAAGAAGGTGGATGTTGCCTCATGAAGGACTCAATAGAATATTGTTCCCTTATCTGCTCATTTGGATGTCCAGAATGATTCATAGCTTTTGTAAGTATAAAAATAATATTTTTCACTCCATCTCCCATAACATTGGTTTGTTCAGGAGTAAAATCATTGCATTGTCTATTACATTGATCAACATGGTTCCTTCGGGTTCCGTCCATCGTCTAAAACCCAAAAATAATAGTGTGAGAGGAAAAAATCATGCTAGGGAAAACAACATAATAAAGGGGGAGTACCATCAATATCTAACATCTTAGGTTAAGTTCTAAGATTGTTACCATAGTTCTAGGACTATATCCTATACGTATACTTATCCTTAGGGAAATCCCTAGACATACCATAAAAATATTTCTAGGGATCTCACTAACGTTTTCGCATCCTAGTTTCCAAAGGTTGACTAATCCTTTCTTATAATACCAACTGTAGAGACCCAAATCTTGACGTACATGGACATTACATTACTTTTTCGGAATACATAATACATAACAAAAATAGACACACAAGGATCGTAATAGTTTAGTGTCTTTGGAAACTCGGAATATAAACTTCTAATCATGTTGAAATATCTTCAACAACTCCCATAACGATCTTCCCCTTTTTGTTTCATTACCTAAAACCTTTCTTTATTTCTTGGGGAAAATAAATCATAAAAAGGGTGAGCTCAAATGCTCATTAAGGGAAAACATAGATAACATAAAGAAATCCATAAACATTTGGAAGCAAAAACTTGAACATGAAATTTAAACATCAAAATCTTGAGCAAAGACATAAATCGTGGAAGTACGTAAGGCATATATCATAATAGAACATCAACCATGATAAAATATAATGGGAATAAAACATGTAATTGTGGAAACCATTAAGCACATGTTATGATTTCCATAGTAGCCAAGGAATTGCTTCCAAGAACATCTTAGTGGACAAAGTCCCTTTTTGAATCGAGTTCACTCCTCGTTTCAGTCCTGTAACACTGAACCAGATTAACATACCATTCCAGCCATGTCTATCTCATGAGATATAAATCTTTACCCAATGCATTCGAGGGAGATATAGGTCCCACCCATATCACAATGAAATCATTCTTACTTGTGCCACAAAATAAACATACATCATTCATAATAACCCAACGAATACAATGGGTTTCATAAACATAATCCCATCATCACATAATCCATATAAAAGAAATGGATATCATTTCATAATAAGAAAAGTGAAACCAGGTAAATCATAGAGACATTATACTTTAAACATAAATATATGAAATAATTTCATCTTAGTTGGAAAAATGGTTTTGATAAAACACTTGAAATGAATTCTTGAGGAAAATATCCTTTCTTCTTCAAAATCGATTTCTTTTCACAAAACATCATGAAATTTTAAAAGAAAGAGATTTTGTTGAAAATAGTCATGAAATATTTTGGAGTATGCTTCATGAAAATAAAGCTTTATAAAACCGTAAAAATCCTTTCATGCTGTATACGTTAGAAAAACATTCTTCTCATACTTTTGTCGGAAAAGTCAAAAAGTACCTTGTAGGGTAAATAAAAGAAAGATTCCTTTAATACCATGAGGTAAAAGTAAAAATGGGTAAAATGACATTAAACATACATGAAAACACTTTTATAAAACATGGACATGGACGATTTCAATAACCCTAGTAAATACTTACAAATAAGCAATCTCGGATAAAGATGATATTTGCAAAATTATCCCTTACCTTAGGTCCGATATGCTTCGTACATATCTGAACCTCCTGTGTAAGGATTTAGATAATGTCATTGAATTATTACAGAATCATTTTAATTGTTATGATATCATATATGTTTCACTTATGACTTTATATTACCCGTTCTTTTGTAAATTCCATGTTAAATCAGCGTTTTTGTTAAAATCATTTCATTTATCGTATGTGTTTCGACTTGTCGTTCTTTATATTAATACTTATATCCTGATTTACATAATTCCACAATGTAGAAGATTATTTATATATAATATATATTCATCATATACATATATATAATATAGATCGATAAAAGGAATGAAATACACCATTCATGAAGATGGTAGGTCGTACGTACGCATGAACGGTGTTTTCGTTTCCTTATTGAATTGAATGAAACTAAATAGATGACATAAATATATATATACATTAATACAGTAGAATTATTATTTCATATATTTCATGATTACTTATTATATATACTTTATAATCATTTATGAATGGTTAATCATTGAGAATGAATCTCATCGCGTCGTGGAGACGGTATTCTGTACGTACCCACGAGTGATGATATCATTCCCATGATTATTGAATAGAATTTTAGTGGATGGTATAATATATAAGAATCAGTATGATGTTATAATAACCATATATATTTATTATTTACACCATTATACCCATCCATGTAAGGTGTTGGTGGAAAAACAGATTTCACCACGGCGTGGAGGCGGTATTCCGTACGTACGCACGCGTGGTGATTTCGTTCTCCATAAGGTGGATAGATGGTGAAATAGGGTTGTTTTATACTTATAATAACATATCAGTATATGACTGATACTTATGTTATTACTTCATAATGAAACAACTAAAGAAGAAGAAGTGGAAGAAGAAATAAAGTTGAAAGAATCGGTAACAGACATTACCTCTTCTTTGAAGCGCCTCTTTGAGACCTCCTCTTAGGGCACCAAAATTGGTCTTTAAAGAAAAAAAGGACCTCTAGGATGTTTCTAGGGAAGTTTAGAAGAGTATTTTTCAGGGTTTGGCCGAGCTTGATGGCTCAAAGTTGTGTGAGGAAGAGAGGGAAGAGGTTCCATTTTATAAGGGAGGAAAGGGGCACCTTTGGAATAACTAAAAATATTATTTTATTATAAAGTCATATTCGGTTTATTAATAGTTCCAAATTGAGTTATTTATAATCTAAGGTGGGGATGGGTCGAAATCCTCTAATCCAATAGAATTTATACAAGTTTATGTTTCTATTTTAACCTTATCATTTAGATTTAACTTTAAGTTAAATAATTTTTCTTTTACTGTGTCTTCTTGTTTTCTTACACTATAAGGTTAATAAACATTCTATAACAAGCCAAAATAACCCCAAGTTGTTTATTATTAATATATATAACCTTATCTAAGTCATTTGGCCGAAACTTATATTTTTAGGAATAAAAGAACAATTAATAATATAATATTTGTTTTAAAAACTATTTTATGCCAATTTTGACACTATTTGGTAATTGATTTTTGTGAAAATCATAACAGAAAGTTTAGTTCTAAAAAAGTTAATTAAATCAATAATAACATTTCATATTAACATATAAAATTATTTTTATTCATAAAAAGTCTCAAATTACATTTATTTGGGTATTTATAACATCAATTATGTCAATATTTCATTAATAATATAATTACTGCATCATCATTGTGTCATAAATAAATTAAATTATTTAAAGTCTAAAAATTACAAATAAAATACCATTATGTAGGAAATCGTTTTAGATTTCTAATGAATATTTATAGTCGAATTTATCTTTTGTATAAACCTATATTAAAAATGATTTACTTATTAAACATTGATTTTAACTATTTTAACCCTTCTTTAAATTAATTAATAATAAATGTCCTAATCTAATCCAAGTAAGCCTAAATGGTCCTATTTAATTCCTAATGTTGTTTTTGGTCGAATTACACTTATCCAATAGAATTAGGACATGTGTTAGGGTAATAATAATATCATTTTTACCCTTAATTACCTTATTTACTTTTAACTGTGGTAAAAAAAAGTAAAAAGTTACTATTCACCAAAAATTATTTTCATCTCATTGAAGCGCATTTTACTTACTGACATCAAATGTGTCTCTCGGATTTTTGAAATTCCACTCACAGAAGCGGTAATATTATGTTTTATGTGAATTTGGAAATTCTCCTAGGAGGTGGGTAAAAGACGGTCAAAAGTTCAATAAAATTTTTATATATCTAAAATTATTATAAAATGACTCTAATGAATTACATTGAACTTATATAGGTATTATGTATCAATTTTGACCTGAAATAAATTTAAATAAAATAAATAATTATTTAAATAAAAAGTCGGTTTTTAAATAGTAACCCAGTGTTTTCACTATTCATCAAAAATTGAATGTTTTCAGAAAAATACCAAAATCTCACCCTAGGCTAATTTCGATATTCCGAATAGAAAAATGGAGTCAATTTTGAAAGATAAAATTTATAAAATTTAAAAAGTGGGTATTACTATTCATAACGGCTAGTTTTTATAACATATCATTGTTTAGCGAAACTCGGTATTGCGTACAACACATGCTATCGTGGAAGGTCGCGATTGCATGTAGTGCAAGCCAAGTCAGGGATGCGTGTTGTGCAAGCTCCTTTTGGTGTAACGTACAACACAAGAGATTAATGAAATGAAAAAGAATATTTTTCATAAAATCTCGGGGTGTTACAGTGCTCACACTACCTTGTATTGGAGAAAGGTTTGTGATTTACAATGATGCATCCAAGAAGGGACTGGGGTGTGTTCTCATGAAAAATGATATGTTGAAAACTTATGCCTCACGATAGTTGAAAATCCACGAGCAAAACTACCCAACTAATGATTTGGAGTTAGCTGCGGTAATCTTTGCATTAAATATTTGGAGGCATTATCTTTATGGAGAAAGGTGTAATATTTATACTGATCATAAAATTTTAAAGTATATTTTCACACAATAGGAGATGAATATATTCCAAAGAAGATGGTTGGATCTGATTAAGGATTATGACTGGTCAATTCATTACCACCCTGGGAAAGCAAACAAGGTGGCAGATGCATTACGTCGATAAGACCATGCTAGCTTATCCATGTTGAGGATCACAAAAGATCCAATATTTATGGATTTACAAAGGATGGATCTTGGAATTATAATGGAAGGGAAAAATATTATATCTCTAAAATGAATATTCAACCATCTATACATGAGAAGATTAAAGAGGCACAAAAAGAAGCTGTAGAGTTACAAAAGAAGGTGTGAAATGTTCTGAAATTCAACCTTTATTGTGATGGGATAACAAGGTTCAAGAATCAGGTTTGAGATCCTCCCATCCCAGAATTAAAGAAGGAGCTGCAGGATGAGGCTCATAGTTCTTCATTCTCTATTCATCCTGGAAGCATGAAGATGTATAGGGACATGAAAGAGTACTTCTGGTGGGATGGCATGAAAAGAGATGTTGCTAAATATGTCTCTCGATGCTTGGATTGTCAGCAAGTTAAAGCAGAGAGACAGAAGTCTAAGGGGATGTTACAACCATTACCCATACCCGAGTGGAAATGGGAAAACATCACTATGGACTTTGTCACCGGACTTCCTAAAACATCCAAAGGTAATAATGCTATCTAGGTCATTATTGATCGTCTTACGAAGTCGGCACACTTCATTGCTATTAGAGAAGATTTCTCTCTTGGTCAGCTTGCTAGGATATATGTAAAGGATGTGGTAAGATTGCAAGGATTACCACTTTACATTATATCTGATCGGGATCTGAGGTTTACCTCAAAGTTTTGGCGAATTCATCAGCATACTCTTGATACTGAGATGAGTTTCAGCACTTCTTATCATCCTCAGACATATGGTCATTCTGAGAGGACAATTCAAACTCTAGAAGATATGTTGAGAGCTTGCTCTATGGATTTCAAAGGAGGTTGGGATCAACACCTACCTTTGGTGGAATTTTCTTATAATAATAGCTTTCACTCCAGTATTCAGATGGCTCCTTATGAAGTTCTCTATGGAAATAAATTTTGAACTCCAACTTATTGGGATGAAGTTGGGAGAAAAAATCTATTAGGACCTGATCTTGTTGATGAGATGGCAGGAAAGGTCTGATCTATTCAACAACACATAAGAGCAGCTTAGAGTCGACAAAAAAGTTAAGCCGATAACTGAAGAAAATACCTAGATTTTGAAGTGGGTGTTAAATTTTTCTTACGTATATCTCCTTAGAAGAGAGTAATGAGATTTGGAAAGAAGGGAAAGATGAGCCCTAGCTATATCGGTCCTTTCGAAATACCGGATCATGTTGGGAAGGTAGCTTACCGATTGGAGCTTCCAACGAATCTTGCTCAAGTTCACGATGTGTTCCATGTATCTCTCCTGAGAATGTACATACCTGATCCTTCACATGTACTCAGCTCAGAAGTTGTACCGTTGGAGCAAGATCTTTCTTATGAAGAACAACCCATAGAGATTCTGGATCGTAGAGAATAATTCCTACGGAACAAGACCACTCGGTTGGTGAAATTTTTAAGGAGGAACAACCAATTAGAAGAAGTTACATGGGAGCTTGAGGATATGATGACGGAGAGGTATCCTCACCTGTTTGTTACAAAGTGATGAATTTTGAGGGTGAAATTCATTTTAAGGGCAGTAGAATATAACATCCGAGATTTTTATGAGAAATATTTTGTTTTTATGTTATATAAATAATCAAAGGAATGTTTCACTATAGAAAACAATAGCTTGGCTTTCTTTACACGCAATCATGACCTTCCTCGATAGCTTGCATTGTACGTAATACCGAGTTTCACTAAACAACAATATGCTATTAAAATATTATTAAAACTAGTCGTTATGAGTAGTAATACCCACTTTTTGAAATTTTATAAATTTTATCTTTCAAAATGGACTTCATTTTTGGATTCGGAATATCGAAATTATCCTAGGCTGAATTTTTGGTATTTTTCTAAATACGTTCAATTTTTGATGAATAGTGAAAACCCTGGGTTACTATTTAAAAACCAACATTTTATTTAAATACTTATTTTATTTAAATTTATTTTAGGTCAAAATTGGTATATAATACTTATATAATTTCAATGTAAATAATTTTTGTCATTTTATAATAATTTTAGATATATAAAAATTTTATTCAACTTTTCACCGTCTTTTACCTACCTCCTAGGAGCTTTTTGCAAACATACATAAAACATAATTTTACGGATTCTGTGAGTAAAATTTAGAAAATCCGAGAGACATGGTTAATATCAAGGAGTAAAATGTGTTTCAATAAGATAAAAATAATTTTTGGTAAATAATAACTTTTTACTTTTATTTACAACGGTTAAAAGTAAATATGGTAATTAAGGGTAAAAATGATATTATTATTACAATAAAACAAGTCCTAATTCTATTGGATAAGTGTAATTCGACAAAAAACAACCTTAGTAATAAAATATTACCCTTTAGGTCCACTTGGATTACATTAGGACACTTATTATTATTTTATTTAAAGAAGTTTTAAAATAGTTTTTAAAACAAATATTATATTATTAATTGTCATTTTATTCCTCATAATATAAGGATTGGAAAAATGAAATAGATAAGGTTATATATATTAATAATGAACCACTTGGTGTTTGTTTGTCTTTTTATAGTATGTTTATTAACCATATAGTGTAAGAAAACAAGAAGACGCGGTAAAAGATAAATTATTTAACTTATAGTTAAATCTAAATGATAAGGTTAAAATATTAACCTACACTTGTCTAAAATCTATTGGATGAGAGGATTTCGAACCACACCAACCTTATCTTATAAATAAGTCAATTTGGAGCTATTAAAATCTGAATATGACTTTATTATAAAATAATATTTTATGTTTTTTCTAAGGTTCTCCTCTCCTCTCTTATAAAAGGGAATCTCCTCCCTCTCCTCCTCACACCACTTTGAGCCTTCATGGTCGGCCAAACCCTGCCCATTTCCCTTCTCAACTTCCCTAAAAACATCCTATAGGTCCTAGTGTTCTTCAAAGACCATCTTTAGTGCCCTAAGAAGAGGTTAAGAAGAGGCGTTTCAAAGAAGAGGTAATGTCCGTCACAGATTTTTTCAACTTTATTTCGTCTTCTACGTCTTCTTCTTTAGTTGTTTCATTATTAAGTAATAACATCAGTATCACTCATATAATGATATGTTATTATAATTATTAAACACCCCTATTTCACCTTCTACCCATCCTACGGAAAATGAAATCATCACGCGTGCGTACGTACAGAATATCGTCTCCACGCCGTGGTGTAATCTGTTTTCCACCACCACATTACTTGGATGGGTAAAATGGTTTAAATAATAACTATATATGATTATTGTAAAGTGATATTAATTATGAAATAGTATACATACACTTCAATACAATTCCACGATCATGGGAACAATATCATCGCTCGCGTGTACGTACGGCCTACCGTCTCCACGATGTGATGCGACTCGTTCTACATGATCCTCAATGCTTAATGATTATATAAATGAATTGACTGAATAAATATGATATATATTACACTAATACCATTTTTTAAATGAGGTATCTATAACCTAAAAATAATAATAAGAATTTATTCGAAAAAACATGCAGAAGAACAAAAAGCAATAAAGACCCGAATAACAAGTATAAATTAAATATTAATAACAAAAAGCTAATAATATGACCATATATGATATAATAACAATGAGTAAGGTTCTTTAATAAGTCAATAAAATTATTTAAATCATTATATAGGAGGTTCAAACACGTATGAAGAAAATCGTACCTAAGGTAAGGGAAAATATCACAATCTCATTTTTATCCGAGATTGTTTATACTTCAGGATTTACAGGGGCTTATTTATCATACACATCCATGTTTCCCCAATATTTAATATTATTTCCTTCCACATACAATTTCTTAAATCCAATTTTACCCATTGGTGAGTTTTTAGTAAAAGATATGAAAAAAATCTTTTATCGTTTTTAGTACGAGGTAATTTTTTGACTTTTCCGGCCAATGTACGAGAAACGTTTTTTTTAACTTGTACGACTTGAATGGAATTTTAGAACTCTATTTCCATGAAGATTCCTTTACAAGTTTTTATGTTTGTTTTTAATCAACTTATTTTAGTTTAAAATTGTATGACAATTTAAGAAAGGAAAAATGTTTTTGAAGTAGATAGGATATTTTCCTCAAGAATGGAGTCCAAGAATTTTATCAAAATTATTTTCCATCTAAGATAATATAGGGTTCTGTTTATATCCCTATTTTTACATATATTTGATTATGTTATAATGTAGTTATTTTTATAAAGTCCTTTTATCTTATATGGATTATGTTATGATGGCACGATGTTTAGGAATCCCATTTTTATGACATAGGTTATGCTATGATGTATGATTTATTATTTTGTGGCACACATAAGAATGGTTTCATTATGAGATGGGTGGGACCTATATCTCCCTCCAATGCATTGGTTAAAGATTTATATCTCAGTATATATACATGTCTGGAACGGCAGGTTAATTCGGTTTTGTGAAACAGGACTGAAACGAGGAGTGAAGTCGGTTAAAAAATGGTATTTGTCCCCTAAGATAGTATGGCAATGTGTATGGACTACTAAGAAATGATTCTGGATTATTATGTGTGTATGCCATAAAGTTTCATGTTTTAAGTTATGATTATTGGGTTTACATTTCACTACTATTATTTATCCCCTGTTATGAAATTATGATCTATTTTGTAGGTTAAGATTTCCAAAATGTTATGTTATTATGAATATGATGTGATTGATATTTCTTTTGTTTACCCTTACTGAGCATTTTAGCTCACCCTTTTGTATGTTTTCATTTCCTTAGTTTAGTAAAATGGGTATTAAGTAAGATATGCCAAAAGGGACTCTAGATATGATAAAATAAAAGGGTGACAATGTAGATGATTTATGAACCGGTTTTTTATGTTTCCCAGTTTCTAAAGACATTATACCTATACGATCCATTCATGGTTTTGTTATATGTTGTAATAAGTTTGATTAAATTTTGAAGTATTAACAATGTATGTAATGTATGGGTCATTATAGATTTTTTTTAATCTATCGTACATTGATTAACCCCCCCCCCCTCCTAGGGTGTTTAACATTCATGTGATAACATTTGGTATTGCAGACAAACCTAAGATTCATTATTTCTCTATAATGGGGTTCAAGGGAGGCAGTCAGTTAGAATGGTATTATGATCATAGGTGGACACAATTTTCAATTATAGAAGAATTATATGCAACATTTCATTATATCATTAGGTTAATATGTGTTTATAGATGAAACATATGGTATTTTCAGCCTATATGGAAGGTAGGATTTTACCAGAAGCTAAATATAGATTAATGGATGTTGAAAAAAAAGGAATAAATGAATTAGGGGGAGCCATATCGAATTTAATATATATGGATTTATTGTCATGAAAAACATCACATGATATTATGTAGAAGATAATAAATATTTATGTGGGTGATGAAAGGGTTAGATAAGCAAGGATTCATATTCTATGGATCAAATATGAAGATCTTAGAATGCACCATAATGTGTCAATAGATCCATTCATTGACCATGTGGATGTCTTTTAGAAATTTAATGGTGGTCTAAGAGAAATTATTTAATATGTAAAGGTCAGTAAGTGAATCTTGAGAGAACTTATACCTCATTTTATAACAAAAGTATCTATTATAGATGATTAATATCCAAAGAATATTAAATTATATAGATCTTAATATAAACTATTTTTATACGACATGGGAAATGATGATAATGAGTCCCTAGAAACGAGAGGTCAAAAGAGTTTACATTCAAGGATATGAATAACCTTACTATATAAAATGGATAAGAAGAAGAATAGATAGATCAGGGGAGGTCATTTCATTCCCCAAATCATCATTGAATAAATGGAATGTTCAAAGGGAAACTCATTCTTGCATACATTCAAGGAAGAATGCTTGAAAAAAATCAAAAAAGGTTCCATAATAACATTTATAAGGATTATGGTAATGAATATTAAATTCTAATATAGAAGTATATAGCCTATCTAAAATGAATGATAATATTGAAATGATATGTTTTAAAAAAGAAGGATTTCCATTCATAATAATATGATAGTTTATATGAATTTGATGTTAACGAGATGAGGAACTAGAAAGATCAGGGAGGAAATTTTATAGTAAAAGTTGTTAGTAGTAATCATGACTCCCTCTTCCTAATGAAACCACAATGAGGGGATAGAGAAAATGACCACCGAGCCTGCCTCCAGAAGGCCCTAGCTTGGAGACTAGCACCAATGGTTTGAAAATATTAAAATATTAGAGGAATTAATAATTATTATATAAATATGATGGAAGATAAGATGAATAAAAAACTATAAAATAATTTAAATATATATATGAGAAAAAACTATCCCACAATTCCCGTATATAAAAAATTGATACGTATAAATATCTCTAAAGAAAATAACAAAATGTAAAGCTAAATCAGTGACTTAACTACAGTCAAGGATCCGAGCTAGTAAGGTCAGAAAGTGACCAAAAAATTCTATTGGAAACCTGATAATAGTTTCATATATATGTGTATAACATACATGTATACTGACTAAGACGACCAATATCTATCATGAACATTTTAAATAAGCATAATAGTGCTATAGTGATATAATAGGAGAACCAAATAGAAACATAATATGTATAGTAATCATCCCAAAATCAACAATTTAGAACCATAAAATAACACAAGCCTAGAAATATTGTATAATTTATATCATATCAATGATTTCATACCCCTCCCACTAACTAGATATTGTCACACCAAATTGTAAAATGTCATAGCGCTCCAATTTATCCAAAATATACCACATCACATACCGCCCCCACACACCCAGCCCTTACAAAAAATCCCACCCACTCACACTTGTTAGTCAAAAAACATACCAACTAATGTTGTTAATATTTTAATGAATTATTATATACTCCCTTTAATTATTTTATATGAAATGTGCATAATTTGTGTGAAATATTAATTTTTTAATATTAAGTATAATTTTTGAGCATTTTTTGAAGTAGTCCAATTGAGTAAGTTTACTACTTTAAAAATAACTATCACTATACTGATCCAAATTGTGTGGTTCTTGTTTTTTAGGATTCTTAATTCAATATAAAACATTTCATTAGAAGGGATCATGGGAAAATTCTTCCATTTGAAGGATCACATTTACCACACAAAATGACCTACAAAATTTTTGAAGAAACTGGACTAGACATGATGATTGAGTTCCTGGTCTAACTCCCGAAGCCCAAATTTCATGAAACTCTACCATATGTCTTTACTTATCCAAAATAATCATGGATAAAAATTTCAGGGCCCAACTCTAAGAACAAGGGGCCCAAATTAAGCATTCTAGTCCAGCCCACCATTCTGTCCGAGAAATAAAATGAGTATAATATTCATGACATTTCTCCTAATGTGTACATACATTCGAGCTGATAATTTGCAGTGTGAAAGAGGAGATATGGCCGGACAACTCTTTTGAATACATTATTTTTTATTGAGGGCATATTACTATGAAAAAACCCAATAACATTTTGGCCATTGGAAAGTCTGGATTGAAATAGACAGAATGACATTATTTATTAAAACTGACATAACTTTGTCTCAACTTGTCCAAATGCCTCCAAATTTTGACAGTAGTCAAGAAAAATTTATTATCTACAACTGTGAAGAAGGATATATTTTGGATATTCAGATGTCTGAATAGCCAACATGGCGATGCAAGTGGATGGACAGATTCAGAATGAAAGCAGTCCACTTCCTTGGGCTATAAATGTATCCCCCTCCTCTCCTTCAAGGGGGTTGGCATTTCAGAAGATAGGAGAACATATTGGTAGGACCAAATCCTTTCCAAAGGATTGTGAGGACCTTCCATACTCAAGCTTTCACTTGAGATACCTTTCCTCTTCTCTTTGTTTTTATTTACTTTTTATGTTCTTCATTATTGTAATTTTGTAAGTCCTTTATTTTGTAATTCTTTTTTAAGGAATGTTTCTTCTTCAATATCTCTTATTCTCATCCACCATCTGTAGTTTAATATTTATGTTCTTCAAATAGTTTAAATACAGTTGAATTCCATTCCCTTCGTTTTCTTCCTCATTCAATCGAAAATTCGTTTTTAATTATCATCATTGTTCGTGTGTGTGTGTTCAACGTCCCACTCTTTTCTAATCCCTTTATTTTTCTTCTATTATTAATTTATCATCAAAATTATTATAACCAGACTATAAAACACCCAAATGGATGAGTAAATATCTCATTGGGGTGAGTCAAAATTTATGGATGTTAAGTGATTGAGAGTATTTTCTCGATGAGTATTCGTTAATTTAACATTGTGTATGTTGGAATTAATATGTCTTGGATTAATGACATCTTTTGATTAGCATGTGGTTTCCATTGATTATTGGAACCATAAATACACTACCATAAAAAATTACTGATTGAGATTAGAATCCTAGTTAAGTTAAGTCTTGGATTAAAGTTTTAACACTTATGAATTCTAATCGACGTCAACTTGCGAAGTGGGTGTTAATTTAAATGAAATATAAATCAAAGCTCAAGGATATCACAAGCTTAACTCCATAATAATGAACTCACGCAAATCATTATGAATTTGTTAAATAAATTATATCCAATCAATAATTTCAATTATGCTCTGAAAACAAACCCCCTAATCAAAATACAATCAACTAAAAACAAACGACTATTACAAAGTATCATCACCGAGGCTTTGACCCGAGTGCTGTTATACACATTAGTAGAGCACCAGAACTTTGATCGGTCGATAGGCAACAATCGGTCATGCGTTTCAAATGGTGTCATTGCCGGGGATGGTGCTTTATGTAGTAATTATTTTATGGTTATTGTAAAAAAAACCAAAAAAAATGCTTAAAAAAATTGAAAAATAAACACAAAGAAAACCCCGCCTTCCTCATAAAAATCATAAACTAAAAAAAACACAAAAAACCCATCTTCCTTTTCATTCCAACATCTCTCTAAATTCCCTGTTGCCTCCCATACAGTCCCTCAGATTTGTTTGACCCTGAAATTGAGCGAACACTTCTACAAATAAAGAGGAACATAAAAGATAATCAAATAATTCAAGAACCAGTCCTTGTCCAATCAGTTGAATTAGAAATAGCCAATCCTAGGGAACAAACCCTTAAAGAACATGCTTCCCCTGATATGAATTACCAACCTCTTGGTATTCAATATCCAAAC
This sequence comes from Viscum album, assembly GCA_963277665.1. Lineage (NCBI taxonomy): Eukaryota > Viridiplantae > Streptophyta > Magnoliopsida > Santalales > Viscaceae > Viscum > Viscum album. The sequence continues at coordinate 1,188,306,003 of OY728158.1, read as the reverse complement.
ATAGAGGCTGAATTCGAACTCAAATCGGGTTTGATTCATCTTCTTCCTCATTTCCACGGGATAGCCTGTGATGATCCACATCTCCACCTTAAAGAGTTCCAAGTGGTGTGATCTACCATGAAGCCTCAAGGGGTTTCTGAGGAACAACTCAAACTTTGAGAATTCCCTTTCTCCCTAGATGACACTGCAATTTCATGGCTCTACTACCTTCCTCCTGGTTCCATAACGACATGTAATGACATGAAACGACTCTTCTTAGAGAAATTCTTTCCTGCTTCTCGTACTGCTTCTATCCGAAAGGAAATAAGTGGTATCCGTTAGTTCTAAAGTGAATCACTCCATGAGTACTGGGAGAGATTCAAAAAGCTTGTTGCAACATTCCCACACCACCAAATACCTGACCAACACTTGATCCAATACTTCTATGAGGGGTTATTGGCTATGGAGAGAACTCTCATAGATACCGCAAGTGGCAGTGCTCTTATTGATAAAACTACTACAGCAGCAAGAGATCTCATAAGTAACATGGATGAAAATACACAACAATTCCATAATTGAGAACATGATCAATTCAAACAAGCCCAAGATAATCAATCAATTGAGCCGAACAAGATGACCAAGTGGATGAGTGAAATTACAAGTCTTGTGCGACAACTAGTTGTGGCATCCAAAGCGCCAACATCATCTTCTCCACAATCAATGTTTCCTGGACCTGTTAAAAACTGTGGAATATTCAACTCTCTATCCCATCCAACTGACACATGTCCACACCTACAAGATGATCAATCTGATTCATCTGGACCAATAGATCTCAATGAATCATATGCTCAGCGGAACACCAACCCTCAACTATCAGGTCAGTTTGTTATAAACTTCAACCAAACTCACTTTGAGCCCTTCTCTTCTTCCTATAACCAAGGCCTTAGGTATGGTAATCCCATATCTCATCCCCCTCAATTCCCTCCTCAAAACCCAAACCAATTCCAATATTTTCAAGGTGTTGGTAACTTCCAACAACCTTATCCTTTTCTTCCTCAACCTCAAAGGAACAATCATCCTTCTATATTCCATTATCATAGTGAGCCTTCCCAATTCTAAAACCAATACAATCGATTTCCCAAGAACCAAAATCCAGGTAATCCCAATCCGGGACAAGCCTCTTCTTCTAAGAAACCATGGGAAAGTGCAGTTGAAGATCTTTCCTCTTTCACCCGTTCCAGCATTAAGAACATTGAAACCCAAATTGGTCAACGTTCATCCCACCTTAGTCAGTAGCAACCATCTAATTTTTCCCAACTTCAAGATCAACCATTACCCAGCCCCAAGGGTAATGTAAGTGCAATTGCACTTAGATTGGGAAAGCAAATTACTATGCCTCAAGATAAGTCCTCCAACCCCCCTTTAAATTTTGACCTAGAAAATGAAAATAAAAAGAAACTTGAAATAGAACCTAAAAAAATTCCATCATCTCCTTCAATTCCACTTAGGAAGCCAATTCCTTTTCCTCAAGCCGTTTCTAAGACAAAGAAGTCCTTTGAACCCAATCCTGAAATGCTTGACATGTTTAGACGTGTTGAAGTCAACATTCCACTCTTAGATTCCATAAAACAAATTCCTAAGTATGCAAAGTTTCTTTAAGGAGTTGTGTACCCACAAGAGGCAACTTAGGACCTTAAAAAATGTTTCAACCCAAGAGTCCCTACCCATTATGTGAAAATATCCAACGACCTTTACGGTTCCATGCCAAATTGGAAGTTCCAACTTTGATGATGCACTCATAGACCTAGGAACCTCAATTAATGTCATGCCCAAATCCATATTCTCCAACCTTGGTCTAGGTCCCTTACACCCAAAAAGTGTTTTCATTCAGTTATCAAATCGAAGCACAACCAGTCCTAAGGGAATAATTGAGGATGTCCTTGTCTGAGTCAATGATCTTATCTTCCCTGTTGATTTCTATGTCCTTAACATGGAAGGTGAGACGAACTCTTCTCGATCTCCCCTAATTCTAGGAATACCATTCCTCATGACTATGAGAACCAATATTGATGTCTATTCAGGCATCTTATCCATGGAATTCGGTGACCAACTGGTCAAATTCAACATTTTCCCAGCCATGTGATGCCCATCTGAGGATCACTCTGCATTCTCAGTCCATGCTTTTGAGGACACTTCTAAGAGTCAATCAAACCCCAATCCACCATGTTCTTCATGTTCTAATGACAAAGAATCTTGTGAAATATGCACTATGATTAACCAAGTCATAAATGGTGAAGTTGATGTGGACCTATCATTCATAGACTCCATCATTCTAGAAGAACTTGAAAACTCTCTTGAATCCCACATCAACTCTGATATATACTTCTCCACCTTGGAAAGTATTATGGAAAATGAATTTGTAGCAACGGAAGTCCCTTCATCCATTCCTAAGATGTCTAACCCACAAATGAGAGATGGGACTGATCTAAAACCTCTTCCTAAACAGCTGAAATATTCATTCCTTTTCCATGATCACTCTTATCCTATCATTATCTCTTCTTCACTTATTGAAACTAAGGAGTGAAAACTTGTTCAAGTGTTAGAGGAAAACAAAAAGGACTTAGGTTGAACCCTAGATGACATACCATGATTCAACCCCTCCCTTTGCATGCATCACATCCATCTTGAGGGGTCATCCAAACCAATTAGACAACCAAAAAGAAGACTCAATCCATTCATACTTGAAGTAGTTAGGGAAGAGATCACCAAGCTTCTTCAAGTTGGTATTATCTACCCAATTTCTGATAGTGAATGGGTTAGTCCAATTCAAGTTGTACCTAATAAGGGTGGGATAAATGTTGTCACAAATGAACATGGAGATGTAGTCACAACTCGAGTGAAGAACAAATGGATTTTGTGCATTGACTATAAGAAATTGAATGAGGAAATAAGAAAAGATCACTACCCTCTTCCATTCCTTGATCAAATGCTGGAACGATTAGCCAGAAAGTCACACTATTTCTTTCTTAATGGATACAACGGCTAATTCCAAATCCCAATTGCACTTCAGGACCAAGAAAGGACTACTTTCACATGCCCCTATGGAACATATGCATATAGAAGAATACTTTTTGGCCTTTTTAATTCTCCTGCAACATTCCATAGGTGTATGATGAGTATCTTTTCAGAATTCATTGAACACTACATGGAAGTCTTCATGGATGACTTCACCATTTATGGTGAGTCATCTGAGTCGTGCTTGAATTCACTCTTTCTAGTCCTTCAAAATTGTGTCAAGTGTAACCTTGTGTTAAATTTTGAAAAATGTCACTTCATGGTTGAAAATGGGATTGTTCTAGGTCACATAGTTTCAAAATATGGTATTGAAGTTGATCCTGCCAAAATTGAAGTGATCCAATCACTTCCTGAACCCAACTCTATTCGACACATCCGATCATTCCTCGGTCATGTTGGTTTCTATCGGCGATTCATCCATAACATCAGTAAAATTTCCATCCCACTAACTTGTTTTCTCCAAAATGATGTCACATTCCATTTCGATGAGGTTTGCAAGAGAGCCTTTGTTGAACTCAAAACTTCTCTTACATCTGCCCCGATAATCCAACCCCCAGATTGGTCCTTACCCTTTGAGTTGATGTGTGATGCTTCTGATAGAGCTGTTGGGGCTGTTCTTGGTCAAAGAAGAGAAAATATTCCTCATGTCATCTATTATCCATCAAAAACATTGGATAAAACTCAATCTCACTACACTGTCACTGAAAAAGAACTTTTAGCAGTTCTTTTTTCCTTGGATAAATTCCGGGCCTATCTCTTAGGTTCCAAAATCATCATCTTCACAGACCATTATTCTATAAAGTTCTTACTCAAGAAAAGTGATTCCAAACTGAGGCTAATAAGATGGATCCTAATGATCCAAGAGTTTGACCTTGAAATAAAAGATAGACCAGGAAAAGAAAACCCTGTGGATAATCACTTGAGTAAAATTTATAATTCTTCTCATTCTAAAATCATCGATCCTGAATTCCCCACTGAGCACCTTTTATATCTTACTCCAAAGTTACCATGGTATTCCCCAATTGTAAATTACTACGTTTCTAGTGTTTTTCCTGAAAATATTTCAAAAGAATATAATATGAAGTTGAAAAGTGATTCAAAATACTATTTTTGGGAAGAAAATAAACTTTGAAAAAATGGGGCAAACATGGTAAGTAGGAGATGTGTTTATAAAGATGAGCATTCCTCTATTTTAGAATTTTGTCACTCAATGCCTAGTGGTTTCCACTTTGGACCACAAAGGACCTCCTGAAATGTCCTAGACTCTAGATTCTTCTGGCCTTCGCTCTTCAAGGACTCACATGAGTTCTTTCAATCATGTCCCACTTTCCAAAAGTTTGGCACAATTTCAATGAGAAATGAAATTCCCCAAAAGCCTTTAATTTTATATGAGATCTTCTATGTTTGGGGCATCGATTTCATGGGACCATTTACCCCTTCCAATGGATTCTCATACATCCTTCTTGCGGTCGATTATGTTTCTAGGTGGGTCAAGGCCAAACCCACTAGAAAGAATGATTCACATACTATTAGTGAGTTCCTAAAGACACACATTTTCTATAGATTTGGAACACCTCGTGCTTTGATAAGTGACTTAGGAACCCATTTTTGTAATAAAACCACGGAATCTCTTTTGAAAAAGAATGGGGTTGTACATAAAACATCAACTGCATATCATCCCCAAACAAATGGCATGGCTGAACTTTCTAATAGAGAAGTGAAAAGAGTTCTAGAGAGAATTGTAAAACCCACCATAAAAGACTGGCCTGAAAGATTTGTGAAGTACTTTGCGCTTATCGAACTGCCTATAAAACACCCATTGGGATGTCTCCTTTTAGGCTAGTTTTTGGTAAAACATGTCATCTACCAGTTGATATCCAATATAAGTCTTTTTGGGCTTTGAAAACCTGTAATTTTGATTGTGAAAAATTTGGTGAAGAAAGATTGTTACAATTGGCTGAACTGAAGGAGCTTCAACTTGAATCCTATGACAATTCCAATTTGTACAAAGAGAAGGATAAGATACTCCATGAAAAACACATCTTCGGAAAGGTATTTCATGAAGTTGAAAAGGTAATGCTCTTCAATTATCGATTTCGGCTTCACCCAGGTATGCTTAATTCTCGTTGGGATGGTCCTTTTGTTATTATTAATGTTTACCCATTTGGTGCAGTGAAAGTCCAAGACCCCTCTTCCAAAAGGACATTCACGGTTAATGGACATCGGTTAAAGCATCACCATGAGAGGATGCACAATCCTGGATCAACATCAACTTCCATTGGATCCCCAACTTCTCTAGTCGACCTACCACTAGATGGAGATGGTGACCCGCCAAATCTAAACCAGGGGGAACCTCTTTCCATTTCACTCTCTCTATATCTTTTCCTCTCTCTACCTATTTCTTCTTCTTACTCTCTCTTTCATTTTTTACCACTTTATTTACCAAACCCTTTCTTTTTCCCTTTTTGTGTGGGTGTTTATTTTAAAAAAAACCTTAAAAACTAAAAAAACAATAAACATAATCACTTAAACAATACAAAAAAAGAGTCATGCTTACTCACCATCGTGTTTTGAAATTTTGTCCAACCATTTTGGGGATTTAAAAAACATGGTTTCATCTCAAAAATTTTGTGTTTTCATCATGACATTGGATAAATAATTTTGTGTCAATATTAACAAATTTTGAATGATCAATTTTTGATTTGGAAAATGATTTTCTCGAACTGTGGGGAACAAGATTTTCTTTTATGCCAAGGCCACCTATGGACATATTTTCAAAATGTGTGTTTTCACCCCCATTTGTGAGTCTTGATTTTATGGACCTTCGAGTTTAATTTCCTACTTTAGTGTGTATTAATATGATAGAGGCATTTTTTTGAACCACATAAGAATTATAATAGCCAAATAGCCTCCCATAAACCATATGTTAATCCTCCTTTTGAAAGACCCATCAAGCCTATGAAAACCTATTCCTTGATATCCACATTACTAGCCCAAAAATATTTCCCACCCACTATCAACATGGATTTTCATTGCCTATTTTTTTTAAATTTTATTGTGGGGGAATGGATTTCATTGTTTGGGTAACCTATTATTTATTTTCAATGGGTAATCATCTGCTTGAGGGAAATCATCCATTTCAGTGTGGGGGAGAGGTTGTCATTCAGTGTGTTTTGGGGAATGTAATGTACTTCCATTTATGTAATTTTGTAAATGTTATTGACAAGTGTTCAAAAAAACGATGAAAAAAAAATGAAAAAAAAAATGAAAACAATGGGTTGTGTCTTGGGTAGGTAAAAAACCACTCTTACTCATCCTTTGATCTTGTTATAACTATTACAATTAGTGTTGTGAGGAGATCAATCATGGGTTGGGATATGAGTGTGAGATTTTTTTCAAGGTCAACTTTCGAAAAAAACAAAGAAAAAAAAGAACAATTTCATTATATTCTTATTGGGAGAAGTTTTGTGGTTTGTAAATATTTCACCTTCTCATACCCTTCAAATTTTCTTCCTCTATTATGTCTTTCTTTACACAATCATTCCCTTATAAATATGTGTTTTCATTTCCTTCCATGTTTTATTTTAAAAAAATGTCAATTGCTTTTTTTATGTTGGTGTTTTACCCCTCTTCTTATCTCTCTTGGAAATTATATTCCTACCATCCTATAGCCAAAGAAAAAATCCTTAAAAATACCTCTTGATTTTTGTGCACTTTGGATAGGGATTGGAATATGACAGCTCTTTTCAAACTCTAAGATTTTCACTTTTGGTTGGTGAAAGAGTGAACCTCCACAAATGAATTATATCATCTTGAGAGGTGTGAGTTTTGAGTATCCACATATTCCATTTCTAAATTTCAGTATGAAAAATGAATTAGTTTTGAAACATTGTTTCTGTAACAACTTGTGGTGGAATTCAAAATGGATGAGTGAAATAGTCTAAACCTCCCCTGATTGGAGACAACAAAAATTTAATATCTGTTGGTGAGTGAAAATGATTTTGCTATGTTTTTATATTTGTTGAACATGAGGACATGCACAAGACTATGTGTGGGGTAGTTGATGTTGTTAATATTTTCATGACTTATTATATACTCCCTTTAATGATTTTATATGAAATTTTCATAATTTGTGTGAAATATTATTGTTTTAATATTAAGTATAATTTTTTAGCATTTTTAGAAGTAGTCCAATTGAGTCAGTTTACTGTTTTAATAATAACTATCCATATACAGATCCAAATTCTATGGTTCTTGTTTTATAAGATTCCTAATTCAATATAAAACATTTCATTAGAATGGATCATGGGACAATTCTTCCATTTGAAGGATCACATTTACCAAACAATATGACTTATAGAATTTGTGAAGAAACTGGACCAGACATGATGATTGAGTTCCTGGTCTAAATCCCGAAGCCCAAATTTCATGAACCTATACCATATGTTCTTAATTATCAAAAAGAATAATGGATAAAAATTTCAGGGCCCAAATCTAAGAACAAGGTCCCAAATACAGCTTTAAAGTCCAGCCCACAATTCTGTCCGAGAAATAATGGACATCCATTCGAGCTGATCTTTTGCATTGTGAAAGAGGGGATATGGTTGGAAAACTCTTTTGAAGAAATTATTTTTATTTGAGGGCATCTTACTATGAAAAAACCCATTCACATTTCGGCCATTGGAAAGTATGGATTGAAATAGACAGAATGACATTATTTATTAAAACCACCATAACTTTGGCTAAACTTGTCCAAATGCCTCCAAATTTTGACATTAGTCGTCCAAATTTATTATCTAAAACTTTTAAGAAGGAGATATTTGGATATTTGGCTATCTAAAAATCCAATATGGCGATGCAAGTGGGGGGACAGATTGGGAATGAAAACAATCCACTTCCTTGGGATATAAATGTATCCCCCTCCTCTCCTTCAAGGGGTTAGAATTTAGAAGATAGAAGAACATATTGGCACGACCAAAGCCTTTCCAAAGGCTTGGGGGGACCTTCCATTCTCAATTTTTCACTTGAGTTACCTTTCCTTATCTCTTTGTTTTCATTTACTTTTATTTTCTTCATTATTGTAATTTTGTAAGTCCTTTCTTTTGTAATTCTGTTTTAATGGAAGTTTCTTCTTCAATATCTCTTATTCTCATCCACCTTATGTATTTTAGTATATATGTTCTTAAAATAGTTTAAATATATTTAAATTACATTCCCTTCTTTTTCTTCCTCATTCAATCAAAAATCTGTTTTTAATTATCATCATTGTTTGTGGGTGTGTGTTCGACGTACCATTCTTTTCTAATCCCTTTCTTTTTCTTCTATTATAAATTTATCATCATAATTATATAACCAGAATATTAAACACCCAAATGGCTGAGTAAATATCTCATTAGGGTGAGTCAAAATTTATGGATGTTATGTGATTGAGAGTATTTTCTCGATGAGTATTCGTTAATTTAACATTGTGTATGTTGGACTTAATATGTCATGGATTAATTACATCTTTTGATTTGCATGTGGTTTCCATGGATTATTGGAACCATAAATACACTACCATAAATAAGCACTGATTTAGATTAGAATCCTAGTTAAGTTAAGGCTTGGATTAAATATTTAACACTTAGTAATTCTTATCGACGTCAACTTGTTAAGTGGGTGTTAATTTAAATGAAATATAAAGCAAAGCTCAAGGATATCACAAGCTTAACTCCATAATAATGAACTCACCCCAATCTTTATCAATTTGTTAGATCAATTATACCCAAGAAATAATTTCAATAAATCTCTGAAAACAAACCCCTTAATCAAAATACAATCAACTAAAAACAAACACCTATTACAAAGTATCATCGCAGATGATTCAACCCGAGTGCTGCTATACACATTAGCAGAGCACCGAAACTTTGACTGGTCGATAGGTGAAAATCGGTCGTGCATTTCACCAACTCATCCTGAGGACACATAGGACACCACAGTAAAACTCATCCTGAAGACACCTAGGATGTCACCTCAAATCTCATCTCAATGAAACATGGGAAAACATATCACAACTCATCTTAAAGACAACTGGGATACCACATAAAAACTCATCTCAAAGACACTTGAGAAACCACATTTTGTTATTGGATATACTAAAATACTTCCATCCATATCATCATATTGAATATCTACCTCTCCTAAAAGAGGGACGATTGAAGAGTCGGTGGACATCCATCCCTCCTCATTCCGAGATGTTGGTAATCACACCTCATACATAACCATTTTATTTTTTGGAAAATATATTTAATCGATGGTGAGGCACATATAGAAATAAAAATAATATATATATATATATATATATATATATATAGTGTGTGTGTGTCTGTGTGTGTGTATTTGAACACAATACCAACCTATGGGTTCTCAAAAAAACAACCAACTCACAAAATCATCAAAATTTTGTCTACATATCAATGGATTAGTTAGTATCTAAAATATTCATTAGAGAAGGGGAATGTCCATGATAATCTAATATGGATTCAAATTTTTTTCATGATTAATTATCATTCATTAATTATTTAGTATCAAACACCATCAATCACACTATCTACCATTAATTTATTTATTATCATCTCTCATACCATCAACCAAACAAACCCATAACATTTCAACCCATATTAAAAATCATTTATTCCATTCTTGTACAAGCATCGTTCACAACACAACCACATTTCCCAAACAACCCATCATTTCATCACCTCACCGCCCCTAAAGTATGTCCAACAAACTATCACCTCAGCACTCCCAAATCACTGACCAAAAATTATCATCCCTACCTGGCCCGAAAACACATCATTTTCCCACAAGAACAACCTAACATAATAACAAATCAAGAGAAATTTAAATATTTACAAAGGGGGTTTTATCAAATTCTACATTATGTTAGGTGTGTTATCACAAAAACCAAATTACCTGGGAACTAATTTATTATAAAAATATACACAATTTACCAATTTCTATTTTGGGGGAAATAACAACAATCACATCCAAGGAATAAAACATAGTAGATATATCTAGTGAAAATAAAGGCCCAAAAATCCAAAATTTCTATTTGGAAATTGAACTTGAAGATCCCCAATATCACAAACAATATGAAATATATTAAAGAATGTTTGAAAACCCCATCTTCCCCTAAATTATTGTTTTATAAATTCATTATAATTAATTGTTCTTGAATAAATATATTACATAGATACAAAAAGTATAATTATCCAAAATTATGCACAATAATGCAAAATGAGGAAATACATACATCATAGAATGTTTTTCCAACTCACTGCCCACTGAAAGGCGAAAATAAACCACCCAAAATCAATAACGGAACCCATAGTAACCACATATCAACCTACAACACAACCCAAGACCATCAAAAAAACAAACCAACACACACCCTAAACCAAACAATTCCACTGCAATAATCTATGAAGAATAATGGAATATAACCAACAAAGAATAATTGATGAAATGAACATAGATCAACCATGGATCAACAATGAAAAACCACAAGGATCAACTAATCAAAGAGGGGGGAAATGGATTCAATATTTACAAGGGTGACTAGGGATTTCCCCAAATGTGTAGAAAATGAATCCATGTCTGAATGATTTAGATTTTAGAGAGAAGAAACATTACATATGTAATTTATTAGGGTATTATACAATGTGTAATCCTCATTCATTTCGTGCAATCCTTAAGTTTAGGTTACCATCAATAAATGTGTTTCCACTTCATTTTATTAATTTTTTAACCATTGTATATTAAACACTGTGAAACACACTTTCACACCTTAAAATATTAATATAGTTCATGAAACCTACATTGATCAAGATTTTAGCAACTGAACTTCTCAATAATTTATTAGAAACCTCTAAAACCCTCCCCTGAACCCCTCTAACGGACAAAACTAGAAAAGTAACATATTGCAAGGTAACATACAATTTCATCAGATACCTATAAAAAATATCACTCTCGAGTATCCAAAATTATGACCAAAATAGAATGGGTCCTTACTACCCCCCCCCCCCCCACGAGTTACCTCTCAAGGATCATGTCACACCTCAAATGAAACCACTAGACACACACATGAAACAAAACAACCAAAAAACACACTACGCATCCACTTCACTATAAAGATATGTCACCTCCTCTCACTGAATAAATCATTCAAAAAACCATTACAAAACCATATCACACTCCATGAATCCAAAACCAACAACTGCTATATCCAACAATCATCACCATCCTAAACTAATGAATCATAGAATCACACCTTCACGGTCAAGATATTATCCATTATATGATTCACTGATTCCCTCACATAGTTTCAATCTCATCACCATTAATTGGTCTCTATTAATAATTAGGTACACCACTTTTTGAATGTAGGGAATTTATCACACATTGCATTATCCACATCACCAACCAATAATAATAACACAATTCATAAAACATAGTATAATCATAAAATTATAAAGAAAAATATAGTAAATAAAAACATAAATCAACTTTAAGGACTGGGCATGAATCTGCATCTCTTACTCCCAATTAATCTCCTCCATGCCACCATGCCTCCACAATAATCCAACAAACAGAATAGTCCGTCCATTTAGTTCCATTTCATAAAAATAATCAATATTTGTAGGTCATTCTACAAACATCATGTCATATTAGGTATCCAAATAACCCCATTAAATAAAAAGGGATTCATCATGGAGATACTGATGTAGCTGATAGACGTGGGAGAAATTTTGGATCCTATCTATCTGCAGTTGAAGGACAAATTGATATGATACCATGAAAACTCACCCCAACTACTCATAGGGCCCAAAAAAACATGGGATAAATATTAATCCCTCTGAGAGTCCTCTACCACCCACATCAAGGAGAAACTTTCAAGAAAAATTAGTATGATTCCAAAATCTCCAAGGCCTCATCCTATGATTTTCATAATATTTATTATGATCCTACACTACTTTCATCTTCTCATGATAAAGATGAACATTTTCGGTCATTCTTTGCACAACATCGAGACCCAGAATAGTTTACTCTCCAACGTCCACCCAACACAATGGAGAATGAAATATTCACTCAAAAAATCCACAAACAACACTTTGATAATGGAATAGTATTAGATATTATTATATATAATCTCCACCAAGGATAGTTTTCATACCCATTATCAACAAAATTATAAGAGGCAAGATCAATACATATTTTCCCATATATGGATATTTCATTTTTTTTCTACCCATCTGTTTGAGGGTAGAAATAATTACTGAGGTGTAACTGAGTAACAAAAGCATGTTTCAATCCACTAAAAACTATTGAGGTAAAGTTTTCAACATAAACCGAATCAATAGACCTTTGAACGTTTTTTCAAGAACACCACCACATCCACATACCAAATAACCAAATAATCTTCTTCACATGACTCTATTATCTTAATTAATTGGTTTGGTTTCATCAATTGATCCACTTTTACAAACATAGAATCAAATCCTCACTATTATAATGGAATTATTGTAATAAACCAAACAAGATATCATGCCATTTTCAATAGGGAACATCCAATGGCTGTAAAAAACCTCCCAGAACACGATTCATGACCATTACATTCTGAAAAAATCCATTGTTTTTTGCAAAAACTTCACCACACTTCATTTCATTCCAAGACACCAACACTACATCGTCCAAAAACATTATAACTTAAAAACACATTTTCGTACAAAAAAATGTTATTTATGAATCATGCGAAGGACCACTTCATGCATCACTATAAAAAAGACAACCACTAATTAAATAAGCAGCTATTTTTGACCATCCTCTGACTGACTCTCATGAGTATCACCATGGATAACACGATCATGCATTACCTATAGCTCGGATTCTCCCTAGTGAGACTCCTCCACCTTCTATATCGGAGAAGACCACACCGTCATATAAATCAAACAACCTCTACCACCATCCACCATTTCATTAACGTGCATGGATTCAAAGTCCTCCATTGGTCTCCAAGTATCCTCAGACTCTCGAACATCACCAAACCATGAATTCATTATCAATGTGTTTGCCACAACATTCCCCTTTTCAGAGTTGTAGGTGATCTCAAAATAAAAATCTTGACGAAACAACATCAACATATGATATCACATGTGATGTTCAGGTGGGTAATATACATTGAACAAACTCTTGGGATCTATAAGGACTACAATCCACTCCCAAATGAGGTAATTGTTTAAAAAAATTCATCAGAAGAACAATTATTTCTACCTCATGATGTTTGGTGGAATAGATACTCTGGTGGGTAGGTAACATCCTAGACCCATTAGAGATTAGTTCATACTACTACATCTTCATGTGTAACGTATCAACCCGTCTCACCTATAAGGTGGTGTCCGGATCAGTGGGTCAAAAAACGTCAAGCATATCTCCCAAAATTCAAGAGGTAACTAACTAAAAGTGAATTCATGTGGTTTTTTGGATAGACAAAACCCACATAGATCAGAGTATGAACATTGATAAACATATAATAGGTAGAAGATTCATTATAAGCATATAAAATAGTATAAATAGTAATAAATAGTTAACAAAGCACTGAAAGATGATAATTAATAATTTAATAAAATTTTCCAATGCCATGTTATACAAAATAGGAATTCATTTCCTGGTGATGATACTTACCTAAAATAAGTAAAAAATATAGAATGGTTTACAACATAGTACAAGAATAAATAATAGTCAAAAATCCCCAAGGGAAAAATAAGGGTATACTCTTATAACCTAGTCCAGTCGCGGCCTGAGTAGGGTGTGATATATAAATCTCAGTATGTCAACGACAAATGTGTCAAAAAGAATCCAAAAAATGAAATATAAATAAATGATTGCAGCATATAACATAAATGTTGAGTGATAACAAGTTAGTAACACCAACTTGTTTTGGGTTCCTAAATGAACACCCTTCCAATACAACCTTCTTCAGCCTAAGATAATATTTAGAATAAGGTACATGTGAAAGAATAATATATGTACCGGTAACAAACGTAAAAATGATTCTCAAAAAGGTGCACCCCCAATATTGTGTATAGGTATGGGGTTTAATTACCATGTCATCACAAAAATATTCTATCAAGATGGACAGAAATGTCTCAAGTGCATGATCTAATATAAAGATTCAAAATAATTATAGGAAAAACAATATAACTATAGTAGTCATTCAATGAAATTTAGTTAAATTTTAAGTTGGATTCTGAGACCATCCTAAAGGTATCTTTATGGTACATCATTCAACTTATCCAATACCTCCGAGCATATCCATTGGAATATTCCAAAATACAATGTATCGCTCGAGGCATGGTGACTCTATTTCAATCCCAGGTATCTCACTAGAGGACTGGCTATCACCATATTCATGGTGTCTCCATATTTTCTATGGGTCAATCCATAATTTATTCCCTAGGGAACCAGTATCACTCCAGAGTATATTAAACTACCCACGAATCCCTTTCCTGGAAATCCAAACATCACCCCTATTGCGTCATGGTATAACCACCAACCATGAGAGTTCATCCATGAGTACATAATACAACACTAATGTTCTCACACAGACCACATCAAATGAACCATAATAGGGAAAACACATTTCAAGGAATACCATAATACACATATCGCAGGGGAAAAATATTCATAAATCATGTTAATCAAACAAAGACAATGATAACAAAGCTTTTAAATACATGAATTAATACAATCCAAAACATCATGATTGTAAAGACCTGGAAATTTCATGGAAATTTTTTTCATAAATTCTTTGATTTTTACAAGACCACGGTTTCTGACGACACCAGATTCTGAGGCCCGGTGTGCCCGGAATCAATTTATGAAGTTTTTTTCGGGTACGTTCAGTGAACGAACGAGTGGGTTTTTCTATCTTTTGAACTAGTGCTCGAAATTGAAATCTGAGGGCACCGATGAACTCACAATGTCGATAATTTCTTAAGGGGACCTTTACTGCAGTTTTTTTTATGCGGGTTGAAAGTTAACTTTTGGGCATTAGATAAAAAGATAAATAAAATTGTTTAGAACAATTTTATATCTATGGTGGGTATGTCCTACATGGGGGAGTTAGGGGTGGGACCCACAACCACCTAACTACCCATGTGTGGATATTTGTGAGGTGGGGCCCACACGAGCCCCACCCTTCCACCTCACCCCAAATTCCTTAACCCCCCATATTTAATTTTTAAACTCCTCTTAAATGTGGAATCGTCCTCTCCCTCACTCCCCCTCTTTAATTCATGCCAATACATGATAATTAAAGAATTCACCCTCTTTAATTAATTATGGAGTGGTTTAAATTTGAAATTATAATTTATTATGTTAATAAAATAATAGTGGAGCCTATTATTTTATTTTGGCACACGTTGGGTTGGGGAACATTAGAGAGAACTCTTATGTGAAGAAGAAGACAACTCCTCTCTCGATGAAGAATGACGCCTCTTCAACGAAGAACGCTGGTTCCATGAAGATTGATGACGTGCTTCCTTTTCTTCCTCCACACCAAGGGAGTAAATATAATCGTGGGGAACTCGCCAATGACGATGGTTCTTTTCCGACGTTGACGGACCGAAAAATCTTTCCACTTCTACGACAAACGAACCATATTCGAGGAAGGGGAATCAAGTTCAATTTTAATGGATTAAAATTGTGTTTCGTTTGTCATTGAACATCTTTCTTGTCCAACCTTTTGTTGTTGCTAAACGCGGAGGGTGCGGGCCAAACAAACACGGCCCAACGACCCTCCGTTTGATCCTGTTTATTGATGGAATTGGCGATCGGAGGCGGAACACGGAAGAGGCTCGCGGCGCAAGGGCTGTCGTCGCATACGCTAAGAAAATTCATGTCCAAGCGAGTCGCGGTGGTGGAAGCACGGTGCCATTGCACCGTACCAAGGATGCGGAGTTGCGGCCAGCGTAGACTGTAGCGGAGGGAGCTGGAGTCGTCGCACCAGCTGTGCAGCAGGAACCGCGGCCCGCTTTGTGGGCCACTTCGGGGAAAGAACCATCCAGCCCGTTTTCCAGCCGGGCGAAGGGTAGTCACGGTGCCAGGAGGGTGTCGCACTGAAGAAAATGGCTAGCATGTCAACCGGCTAGGCAGAGCCCAACCGCGGCACCAAGAGGGTGCCACGTTGAAGAAACTTGCGGCCTATCGTGCGGGCCGCGTGCACTGGAAGGCCGACCGGCCTTGCCGGCCGGTTTGGGAGGGCAGCGTCGTCGTTTCGAGAATCCGGGAGCCGCGCCCCCGCCTTGGACCGCCCGACCGACCGGCCGCGCCCGCTGGACCGGGACGTGCCCCTTCGGGCTGGGCCGCACGACTTCGGGTTGGGCCTCACCCCTTGGGCCAAGACGCGCGACTCACCGGGCTGGTCCGACCCCTTTGTCGGGTCGGACCCGCCAAAACCGAGTCGACCCGACCCGTCAGCCCATCGGGTCTAACGGACCGGCCCCGTTTTCACTTAAACGTGAATAACATGAAGACCGCACAACCGATCGATGCACCATTAGTGGAACTGGTACCCTCATGAAGAGGCGGTCCTTTTGCGATACTCTAAGTGTGTTTTGGATGACTTTGGAAAAACGGTCGGGTTTGGAACGAATGTAATTCCAACCAGGCCCTCAGAACATAAACGCTTATAATATAAGGACTGGACGTTTGATTGATTTGTCGTCAAATATGTTAGATTCCTCTTGATGATATGGTTCTTTTGTCATACTTTACCTGTGGTTTTGACGCATTTGGAGTAAGGTCGGGTTGGATTGTACCCGAAATCGGGACCCTGAAACGGAAATGCTAATAACACACAGACCGGGCGTCTGATTGACGTGTCGTATATTGCGTTGAGACCCCTTTGATGAGTCTGTCCTTTGAGATACTATTTCATGGAACTTAGTGACATTTGAAGTGTCGAATAGTAGCTTGTGGAGCGGATCCTCCCTGAGACGAGTATACGGAGTACGGTGACCTTGTAGTTGGCTGAGACCTGATGACTGCTTGTCTGATTCGTATCGGAGTGACTTGACTAGCCCAGTTGGGAGCACTACTATGTTGGGGTGGTAGTCCAATGGCATAGGATCACTACTGTGTTGGGGTGGAAGACCCGCGGTACTCAACCGAAGGAGTACCTCTATAGGCTAGTAGGGGGAGCGCTATTGTTTTGGGGCGGCAACCCCATGGCGGGGAGCACTACTGTGTTGGGGTGGCCGACCCATGGTACTTGATAGAGAAAGAGTACTTCAGCAGTCTAAGGTTAGTGAGTATCACCTTGGAGTTGAGATAGTACTACTGCGCTCGACAAAGGAGGAGTTCTCCAGTAGCCGTGTTTTCGTCATCGTGATTAAAAATCCTGGTTTGAGCTGAGTCAATGACCCTTTTGTTTTCCTCATGATTGAGATGGGTTACTTGATAACTTATGTATATGTATGGTCATATACCTAAGTAAAGGTTATATGTTGATATCTTTCTTAGTGGTTTATCCTTTTTGGATTTTGTGAGTCCTTAAAGGTCTCAGGGTCCCTTCTGAGTATCGTTATACTCACCCCTGAACGGGCTATGCCCGCACCTCATTGTGTGGGATGCAGACAACGAACAATGTTGACTGGGGAAGATTGTATGAGGACTGGATGGTACCCAGAGGTGGACACTCAGCGTGATGACAGACGAAGCGGATCGATAGACGTGGAGTGCTGAGAAGGACTTCTGTACCTACCCTTCAGGTAGGAACCCGGAGGATGATCCAGGAGCTGCTTCACCATTCAGTTGTTTGTCTTTTCAGTTGTACTTTATTTAAATTTTAGCTATACCTTTCTGTTGGGCTTGTATTTCCGGCCCCATTGTACTTTCAGCATACTTGTTATACTACTTTACATAGTGTTTGCTTCCCCTTGTTATCTGGTTGTGTGAGTTTTATAAAGGCAATGCCTTCCCAGTTATAGGGATTTATGACTTTGGTGTTAGTCACCAGCCCCTGGCCTATGGAAGGCGGGTATGGGGTAGTTATGACGCAGGATCCGGGGGACGGTTCATGACAAATTGGTATCAGATAGAGGTTAGTTTTACCACAAAACTTATGACTCTGACATTTTATTTCTGTGAAGAAATAGTGTTAAGTGTAACGGGTGTGGTTTTCAGTTCAGAGAGTCTATTGTTGGTGCGGTGGTCGACGTATCCATACACCCGGACCCTGACTACTGATTTCTGAACTAGTGCACGAAAACACTGATTGCGTGTGTGTTTCCAAAAGTTTTATTTAAGTCAGCTCAAAATAGATCTGCTCACTAGGTTTAAATCGTTTGACCATGTCACATCTGTTCAGGATGACTCCACACAGACAGTCAGTTGGAGTTCCGAGAGAGTACCTGATTACGGCCCACCAAGCGACGAGGTCCGGTGCAGAGCCCTCTTGCTATGTTGGCACCTTCTGGTGCTGTACCAGCAGCACCACCACTCGTTGGGCGGTAGATTCCACCATCTGTATTAGTGGACGGTGCACACTAATGGAGAGCATTGTGGAAGTTCCAATAGTAGAGGCCTCCGAGGTTACAAGGCGAGGAAGATTCCTAGGTAGAAGTGGACTTGTTGGAGGCGATTGCTAGAGTTATACACCTAGTTCAGACACTATTAGAGCAGATGGAGATCTTAGCTACTGGTGTTTCCCAGTGAGTGACCGTGAGGTTGGTCTGCATAGTGATGAGGCTTCGGTATGTGGACCGATGCCTGAGATAGTACCTTCCTGTAGTGCAGCAGCTATATCACTACCTGTTGGTCAGCAGTTTCAACTAGCAGTACCGGTAGATGAAACATGTAAGTTCAGTGCCTTACATGTGTTTCAGCATTAGATACACCTCAGGTTCCAAGGCGAGCCTGACTCACAGGCGGCTGAGGACTGGCTTGAGAAGGTGGCATGGATTTTTCTAGAGCTTATACAACATCGGCAGGACAACATGTCGGTAGCTGAGTAATCATAGAGGCATACCAATCATTCCTGGTACTTGATGACTACGATATGATCAGTGATCCAGGGCTCGAACTTCTGAGCAAGGTGTGTTTAAGGACATCTGATCTAGCACCTTTCCTCTATGCATTCCTCCTTATGTTAGGGTGCTAGAGAGAACCTTTGTGGATGATAATTCCTTGGCTGAGTGGATACATCCAGGGAAGGTTAGCAGTGGGAAAGTAGGAAGCTGGCGCCAGTCTCAGAGACTTGGGCATAAAAAATATTTTAAGAAGAGGAAGTGTTAAGGAAAGATGAATCTGCAAAGCAGCGGACGTGGAAACAGAGGTCGAAGGGAAACATGTGGTGATGGACTTTTCGACATGTTACAACCACCCGCCTTTGTAGTCCTTGCCAGGCTCAGGGAGCAAGAGGGTAAGGGAAGAGAGTAGCTGCATGCGGTCATGGAGTGTGACCCAGGTCTCTAGGAATGATTCAGGTATGGTCCGTTTCTACTTTTAGCTGTCGTAACAACAGACGTTGAATTGAATCATTCCATCCTTCCACGAATCTTGTCCCAGACCTAGAGTTTTGGGTTAATCTGTTGACTTGACCCTCACATCTGGAGATACCTTTGGGAGGAGACTCGATAATCACGCTTACGCGATGGTGTGATCTGACCCTTGAGGCGAGAGTTTCGGTTGGAACCTTTTGGTGGCAGCATCGAGGCCTTACGGCATTAGTTTGGGTATGGACAGGGAAAACACATTTCATACAGAGATTGACTGTATTAGGTAAAAAGGATGTGGTTTACCTACAACGTTGGGATGGGTTTTCCTTGGTCAGTGAAAATGAAACCCCAGGTAGCACATGATGAAATCATGCATAAGTGGTGTAGTCGATCACTCTTGGGTCGACCAAACATAGAATTGTGCTTGACTTCACCATAGTTGATGCAGCGCTTTTAGATTCGATGAAGAAGGGAAACCCTTCATGTGGTAAGAGAGATGCAAGAAGTGTTTTTCAGGAGCTGAGGCATAGTTTGACAAGTGCACCCATTTTGAGGCTATCGGAGAAGGTGGAAATCATCCAGGAGCGAATGAGGACTACAGAGAGTAGACATAAGACGTATTCTTATATGAGACAGAGACCACTGGAGTTCGAGGATGGCTATCACGTTTTCTTATGGGTCTCACCTCGATGAGGTCTATGGAGTTTTGGTCGGGGTAGCAAGTTATGTCCACAATTCTTCGGACCTTACCAGGTCCTTAGCAGAGTAGGAAAGGTGGCTTACTGCCTGGCCATTCCACTTCAATTGCACTTGGGTGTACGATGTCCTCCACATATCTCAGCAAAAAAATTCATGCACGACCTATCTGTCATCATCGACCATAGGAAGACCTTCACAGAGGTCCGGGTGGAGATTGAGGATTGAAAGGAGTGGGTCCTATGAGGACAGTTGATTCCTTTGATGCGCATTTGCGGGAAGCATGGAAACCTTCAGGGGAGCACATGGGAGCAGGAGTCTCAAATGCGTGCTCAGTACCCCCCTTTAGTTTCTCCAGTGTGTGTTAAAGCTTTATGGTGAAGTAAAGTCCTGAGGTGGGAGTAATGTAAAGACCCAAAAATTTCAAGGAAAATTTTTTCTTAAATTTTTTGGAATTTTACGAGACTGCAGTTTCTAACGGCACTTGATTTCAAGGCCCGGGGTGCTCGGAATCAATTTATGATGTTTTGTTCAGGTATGTTCAGTGAACGAACGAGCAGGTTTTTCTATCTTTTTAACCGGTGCTCGGATTTGAAATTCAAGGACACCGATGAACTCACAGAACTGGTAATTACTTAAGGCGACCTTTACCGCAGTTGTGTTTTATTCGGGTTGAAAGTTAAATTTTGGGTATTAGATAAAAATTTAAATAAAATTGTTTACAACAATTTTATATCTATGGTGGTTATATCCTACATGGAAGAGTTAGGGGTGGGACCCATAACCACCTAACTACCCATGTGTGGATATTTGTGAGGTGGGGCCCACACGAGCCCCAAACTTCCACCTCCCCCTAAACTCCTTACCCCTCCATCTTTAATTTGTAAACTCTTCTTTAATGTGGACTCTTCCTATCCCTCACTCCCCCTATTTAATTCATGCCAACACATGATTATTAAATAATTCACGCTCTTCAATTAATTATGGAATGGTTAGAATTTGAAATTATAATTGCTTGTGTTAATAAAATAATAGTGGAGCCTATTATTTTATTTTGGCACACGTTGGGTTGGGGAAGATTCGAGAGAACTCTTGAGTGAAGAAGAAGAGAACTCCTCTCTCGACGAAGAATAACGCCTCTTCAACAAAGAACACCAGTTCCATGAAGATCGACGACGCGCTTCCTTTTATTCCTCCACATCATGGGAGGAAATATAATTATGGGGAACTCTCCAACGAAGATGGTTCTTTTCTGACATTGATAGAGCGACGACGCTTTCCACTTCTACGACGAACAAACCATATTCAAGGTAGGGGAATCAAGTTCAATTTTAATTTATTAAAATTGTGCTTCATTTTTCGTGGAACATCTTACTTGTCCAACCTTTTGTTGTTGCTTAACGCGGAGGGTGTGGCCAGAACAAACAGGGCCCGAAGACCCTCCGTTTGATCCTGTTTATTAATTGAATTGGATATCGGAGGCGGAACATGGAAGAGGTTGGCGGCGCAAGGGCCTCCATTGCACATGCTAAGAAAAGCTACGACCAAGCGACCAACGATGGAGGAAGCAGGACGTCGTCGCGCCGTGATGGGGATACGGAGCCGTGGCTAGTGTAGGGCATGGCGGAGGGAGCCGGCATTGTCATACCGGTTGTGCAGAGGGAACCGCATCCTGATTTGCGGGCCGCTTCCCCGGAAAAACCGGCCGGCTCGTCGGCCGGTCGGGCGAACGGGAGCTGCGACACCAGGAGGGCTCTGCACTGAAGAAATCGGTCGGCTGGTCGGAGCCGAACCGCGACGCCAGGAGGGCGCCACGCTGAAGAAACCTATGGCCCGCAGTGCAGCCCATGTGCAACGGATGGTCAGCTGGCCTAGCCGGCCGATTTGGGAGGGCAGCGCCGCTTGGCGCTACCAATTCGGGCATCCGGGGGCACGCCCCCACCTCGGACCGCGTGGCCTTTGGGCAGAGCCACTAGGCCAGCTTCCTGAGCTAGCCGGGTCATGCCGGCCCGGGCCGGGCCACGCCCCTTTGGGCTGGGCCGCGCCACTTCGGTTCAGGCCGCGCCCCTGGGGCCAGGTCGCGCGACTCGCCTGCCCGATCCGACCCCTTTGTTGGGTCGGCCCTGCCAAAACCGAGTCGACCCGAACTGTTAGCTCATCCGGTCTAATGCCTCGGGCTAGGCCGTGTGACTCACTTGGCTGATCCGACCCCTTTTCCGGGTCAGACCCACCAAAACCGAGTCGACCCGACCTGTCAGCCCATCGGGTCTAACGGACGGGGGCCATTTTCACTTAAACGTGAATAACATGAAGACCGTCCGTCCAATCAACGCGCCCTTAACGGAAATGGGAACCTCGTGACGAGGTGGTCCTTTTTAGATACACTAAGTGTGTTTTGAACGACTTCAGAAAAACAGCCGGGTTTGGAACGAATGTAATTCCAACCGGGCCCTCAGAGTGAAAACATTTAAAAATTAAGGACCGGACATCTGATTGACGTGTTGTCGACTATGTTGGATTACTCTTGATGATACGATTCTTTTGGAATACTTCACCTATGTTTTGGAGGTAGTTGGAGTATGGTCGGGATGGATTGTACCTGAAATCCAACCGGGCACCTGGAATGGAAATTCTAATAACTCACAAACCGAGCGTCCGATTGACGTGTTGTATGTGGAGTTGAGACCCATGTGACGAGGAAGTCCTTTGAAATACTCTTTCGTGGAACTTCATGGAACATGGAGTGTCGACCAGTATCTCGTGGAGAGGATCCTTCCGAAGATGATCATACGGAGTACGGTGACATTGTAGGTGGTTGAGACCTAACGACTCCTTGTCTGATTCGTATCGGAATGACTTGACTAGCCTAGTGGAGAGCACTACTGTGTGGGGGTGGAGTACCTGCGGTACTCGACAGGATAAGTACCTATGTAGTCTAGTAGGGGGAGCGCTACTGTGTTGGGGTGGCATACCCATGGCGGGGAGCACTACTGTGTTGGGGTGGCAGACCTGTGGTACTCGACAGAGGAGGAGTATCTCAGTAGTCTAAGGTTATTGAGTAGCACCTCGGAGTCGAGACAGTACTACAGCGCTTGACAGAGGAGGAGTTATCCAGCAGCCGTGTTTTCGTCATCGTGAATAAAAATCCTAGTTTGAGCTGAGTCAATGACCTTTGTGTTTTCCTCAAGATTGAGATGGGTTACATGATAAAATATGTATATGTATGGGCATATTCCTAAGTAAAGGTTATCGTTTGATATCTTTCTTTGTGGTTTATCCTTTTTGGATTTTGTGAGATCTTGAGGGTCTCAGGGTACCTACTGAGTATCGTTATACTCACCCCTGCACGGGCTATGCCCTCACCTCATTGTGTTCTATGAAGACAATGGATAGCGTTGACTGAGGCAGAGTGTAAGAGGACTGGATGATACCCAGAGGTGGACACTCAGCGTGACGACACATGGAGTGGACCAATAGACGCGGAGTGCTGAGGAGGACGTTTTTACCTACCCTTCAGGTAGGAACCCGGAGGATGATCCAGGAGCTGCTTCACCATTCAACTTTTTGTCTTTTCAGTTGTACTTTCTTTCAGTTGTAGTTGTACCTTTCTGTTGGGATTTTATTTCCAGCCCCTTTGTACTTTCAGCATACTTGTTATACTACGTTACTTAGTGTTTTCTTCCACTGGTTCTCTGGTTGTGTGAGTTTTATAAAGGAAATTCCTTCCCAGTTATAGGGATTTACTCCTTTGGTGCTAGTCGCAATCCCCTGGCCTATGGAAGTTGAGCTTGGGGTAGTTACGAAGCGGGCCCCGGGGGATGGGTCATGATAATCATGAAATATGGAATTTAAAAAAATTTAATCATGTAATGATTACATGAAATTAATATAATTTTAATAACTCAAGCTAAAAATAATAGAATATAGATCAACCCACTAAAATAGTTCAATAAAATTATGCAATTTCATGAGAAATAGAATATAAACA
The DNA here is from genome assembly GCA_963277665.1 of Viscum album. Lineage (NCBI taxonomy): Eukaryota > Viridiplantae > Streptophyta > Magnoliopsida > Santalales > Viscaceae > Viscum > Viscum album. The sequence goes on along the minus strand of OY728158.1, from coordinate 1,188,281,727 downwards.
AAAGAACATGACATCAACATTACTCAAACCATAGGATATAAATAAAATTAAATAATACAAGATTGAAATATTGTTAAATCAAGAAATTAATTTCAAACTATATAATTAAATTTATAACATAATGTTGAACGAAAAAGGCCCTCTAGGATTTTCACACCCAAAAAGGATGGAAAATATGCTTGGCAAACCCCCTGAACGGGTGTTATCCAAAACAAAGGCCACACCAGCATGATAGAACAATACAATCAATTTAATAGGACACGACAAGGCATATCTGAAAGGATGCAATGAGTGGAACAAAGGAGCGACATGACAAAACTGACAATATAATGGTAACAGGGTAGATTATTTACACAGGGAAATCTAATTGCATTTTGATTCATTCAATTAGAAGTGTCTTGGATTGTCTATCATTTTCAAGGAAAAAATTTCATTTAGAAAATATAAGATGGGTTGTGTACAAGAATATAATTTAACAATTTTAATCTCAATCATAGATAGACACCATTTCATTGAGTATGTAATGTAGAGAATTATATCACTAAATTTTTATATTAAAGGGTGAAAACCACATTAGAGGCGTTTTATTATAAAATCGTGACATCTCTTGTCAAACAATCATCTCTCATATTTAATTACATCATTATGTTTATAAAAGGAATCATTTAATTCAAAAACTGTATGGAATTAATTTAATAACTATGAATTGTGTGATAAAAAATTAATTAATACATTAGTAATATTATATGGGAAAGGAAAGGGGACCTACAATAGGGTCGAACCAGTTTAAGAATCATCACTTTAACATAAGAGGCATAAACCAAACACAACTACTCTTCCATCGCACAAACACAAACACAGGCACACAGACACACACACACACACACAGACATATATATATATATTCACCCTCTCCATTGATAAAAAATCACTATATTATAAAAAGTAATCTAAAATCGACGTGGAAAAGACCAAAACATGTCTAGATAAATATGAGGGACTCATATATCACATAAGAACCTAAATTAGACAGTTCAAAACCAAATAGCAATTGTATAACAATACTAGAATATATAGAGGGAGAGAGAATTTAAAATATCCACCTCTCCATTGATAGAAGATGTGGTAACATGTTCCAACATGTCCTGGGACAACATACACACACTCTATTAAGGGATGAAACAAAATAATTAGGTATTATAATAACATTAGGGTTTCAGCTGAATCTGTACTCGGTGCCAAAAGAGAATAAAATATCCAAAGTGATGTAGGGAAATGTTGAAGAAGTTCTGACATTGGCGAATTGAAAATGAAACATAAAGGAATCATAAGAAAACATGTGTTGATGGAGAACCCGGTGTGCGACGTCATGTGATACATGAGCTTTTACAAGGGATCACCCACCTACTAAAAAATGTGGTGCAGGAGCGGTCGCGCGAGGGGTGATCTACACTGGGGGTTGTGTGTACAGGATGGAGGTCATTCATAGGGTGGTCCGACAATGGAGAGGAATTACATTAGGGAATCTAGACCATTGTTATGGAAAGTTCATGCTACAGTTTTTGACCATGGGGTGTTTGTGAAAGTAAGATGGAGATCCCCCCTTTGGGTCTAATAAAAAATCAAACCCGAATAATAATTATAATATTAAAATTAATATTAGTAATAATAATAACAATCATCCTCATCATCAACATAATAATAACAATAATATAATTATTATTATCAAAAAAAATTAAAAAAAAATTCATTATCCTTTCTCATTTAATTACTTATATTTAAATTTGAAATTAATAATTTCAATTTATTTAAAAAGGATGTATTTAATTGAATTGTTCAAACTACAGGAATTTCATTCTAACACTGGGTTTTAAAAATATATCATGGAAGAAATGTTTTTTTAAATCCCTCATTTTTTTTTCAGATCAAAACATGGGATGTTTCAACCATCCCACCATAGAACATATTGTACCCGAGAAGCCATCTAGAACACTATCACTGTCACCCGACCTACAAGGGTTGTGAAGTCTCTCACAATGGTCATGTGACATCTCCAAATCCCCAATGAATGTTCATGAAATAGTTAGAAATGTGGCACATTATCCATTATGATCTGATCCAATGCACATCTTCTAATAGGAACATCGATACTATCCATATCCAAACCGTTTAGCTATAGACACGACCATGTGGTCACCTCATTAAACATCTATCCAAAGATACTTCCCACCATATGATTTAATTTTCAATGGGAAAATTTTATGTCATGACACATTGAAACATCAAAATTGTCTCTAAGATTCACCCTAAAGTGTTCTAGTAATGCTTCATAGATGTATTTTGAAACGATTAAAATGGTCAATTCCCAATTGGCTTCAAGACCCATGTGGCGCCATACATTCTTGAAAAGTTTTGGATGATATAAGATGGACACTTCTCCACCTAAGGAAGTTCTCAATGACATTCCTTCACTGATGATTTTGATGGGATAAAATGGAAGACGGTCTAGATACTACAGCTGACCATTCTAGAAGATGCTCTGCCTAGACGACTAGTATTTTACAAACTAAACTAGAATGCCTTCTTCAATGGTTTCTCTAATTTACCACTAAAAATCCATAGAATTACATAACTAAAAATCTATTACATTCATGGATTCAAGCTTCACCGAGCCCAACAACATGTCTGGGGTATCCTCGGATCGACACAACATGAGTATAAGGAACTAACCTAAGGTAGTCCATCCTCGAGGTCTACGAGTAAGACGTTTTTTCAAGGATAATATTCACACATCTAAAAATTGACTAATCCAAGAGTGGCATCATCCTAAGGTCATGTTATATTAAATATCTAGAGTATAATAGTTCATCCATGGAATTACTACTTGAAAATTCAAGGGTAACTCAAGACTAATCAAGCCTCAATAAAATCAATGTGTCTTTGTGAAATAATAAAGAAAACACCCCATACAATACCAATTTATTTTGAAGAATTAGAATGAAATAATACTGATGATATCTTTTTTAACTATATGATGTTAAGATAGGGGATATGATCGTCTCTATGAAAGATACAATAATAGGATTTAAATGGCTTCGATTCAAACATACACAAGTGCTAGAGAGAGGAACAATAGAACTATAATAGGTCGAATCGTATTGAAAGAAACTCGGATTCACCTACCGACGCACCATCATTAGTTTATCACATGGCATTGACCACCTAAGGCATCTCGTGACTATTCATGATTATCCATCGTAGTCCACATATGACCAAAGAAGTTACACAAAGGTTAAATACACTGCCAACAACATCAACATTGTGTTGTTGATCAAGCACTGAAATGATTGGGACTACCCTTATTTCATTACACCCCTATCAATCTTAACCAGGGGTGATAGAAGACATATTTCATAGCTTAATACATAACAATTATAATGAACTCATCTAGTTCATAAAAACATTGATCACTTGAAGTCACTTCATATGTGAACACAAACTACCCTGAGATGATACAGAAGAAAGATGAATTTTAACTAAGAGGATGACACATTAATTCATCACTCACTCTTGAGAATAGAGGGTCGAACGACCAAAAAATCATCTTAACATGAGTGATGAGTGTCTACACTTCTTAAAATGTGCACTACCCAATGATCATGCCTAAATCAAAAGTCAACAATACCTGGACTACTTTTCCGAATAGGGGTGTCATCTAGAAAATTACAGTCTTAATAGGTAAAAAATCATGTGAGTGGAATCAAAAAGGCATAAAATGATGGCATTAACATGGTATTTTAACTTAAATGGTGCTACCTGCCATGGGCTATCCCTTTATAATAGTTGGAATCATCAAATCATAACTGGTTCTTGCCTATGAAAGTCAATAAGATCAAGATCCAACCAATAAGTTAATTACTGAATAGAAAAAGGCCTATATAAGACACATATTGTTCTATTACATGACAAATCAAGTAAAAACTAAAACTACCATTACACGATGGTCTAAAATAGAGGACACCACTACTTATTCCATTATACATCCCTTTACATTTAAAAACATTTCAAAAAATAGAATGAACATATTCAGAAGTCTGTTTATATGGGCAGAAATCAAACTGAATGTAATCCCATGTTCCTCCATCAAGCACTCTGTCTCTGCTTCTGAAACACTTACCTCATACTTCTTCAAAGCATACTATTGGAAATCACACAACTTATTCTCCCACTAATCATCCTCTTAAATCAAACCAACCCTATTGTGATAAAATAGATTATAATGTTGAACCTCAACCTTCTGATCCACAAGGGAATGATGAACGATATCCATATCTAAAACGTAAATAGGGATTTATTAAACCCAAGAAGTTTGTAATTCCCTGACAAGTCATTTTAACAAATTTAATTCATTTATTTACATTTAATAATTCCCAATGAAACCCACATAAAACAAGAACACAATTCATTATAATTCATGAACCTTTATTAGGTCTCCACTCTGCATGTAGGTAAATATCACATGGCCATTATATAAGATCATAGTTTGTTCACTGGATCATGGGGCCCAAAAATCATGTTCCCTAGCTGGTCTCCCTTGCATACGTCACACTCTATGTTATACTGTAACTGTTTACATTCCAACACATTTAAAACACACTTTTCTTATTATGATACTCCATCCTATATCTTAACCATAATCCTCTTATACCACTCAATCATGAACCTCTATAAATAGGAACTACAATGAGGGGAGAGAGATAATTACTGCAGTCCCCCTCAAGAAGGCCCAAGAATGGCGACTAGCACCATGGGTGTACAACTATCAAAATATAGGATACATTACCCTTTATACTAAAAATATTGTTGGGAGATAATATGAAATAACCAAAATAAACTCCATGTAATATATACACAAAAACCAAAAAACATCCCACAATGCATGTATAAATAGATGTGATAGATATAAGACTATGTAATGTAAATAACCAAAAGTAAATCCAAAGATTAAAAAAATAAAATATCATTCTTCAGAGCTAGTAAGGTATAGAACATTCCTCTAAATCCTATAAGAACCATGAAAATAGTTTTATATACCTAGGGTTATCATACAAGTACACTCAAATAGAAGACCAAAGTCTCACGTTCACATGTGAAAGAATCATACTAATTCTCTGGAAAGAGAACAATATAACAATGAAAATACCTAGATAAGTATATTTACTATCCAACCTCACCAAAAAACACTTACCAAATAATTCAATCCATGTAATATAGTATAATGTAATGAATGTCGATGATATTGTACCCCACCCCACATTCCCACTAATTTGGCGCTCTCACACCCCAAAGGAAAATGTCACGGTGCTAACACCTCTTTTGAATATACATCATCACATCCCTCTAGCACACACATCGGCCTTCCAAAACATCCCACCAAACACACATGTTCCCCACAACACATCAAATATCATCCTAGAGACACATGGGATCTCACATAAAAAATCATTCCAAAGACACATTGGAAATCATATCACAAATCTTCTCAAAGACACTTGGGACACTACAACACAACTCATCTCAAAGAAACATGGGATTCCACCTCAAAAATAATCATATATACACCTATGATACAACATCTCATCATGTAATAAACTAATATAATTTCGTCCATCACAACATGTGAAATACCTATCTCATCTGGAAGAGGGAGTTTGGAAGAGTAGGTGGCAAACAATCCATCAACCAATAAGGATGTTGTGAATGGAACACCCTCCATGACTATGTTGGTGTTAAACACATAATTCTAAATGTGGGTGGGGTGAATATATAAATCACAATAATGTATAGTGTATACATATATATATAAGCATAGAACCCAAACCTACGGGCTCTCAAATAAAAAACCAACTGACAACACCTTCACCATTGCTACCACATCCAATTGAATTAATTAGAATATTACACAATCATTTAAAAATGTGAAGACTATTTATAATATAATATGTTTTAACATTTATTCAATGTTTAATAGCCATTAATTTCAATTTTTTGTTAATTAACATTAATCACACAACATATCATTAAATTATTTATTAACAATTCTTTTACCATTAACCAAACTGAAAATTTTCATTTCATGAAATATTTAAAACATTTTTATTCCATCACTATTCAGGAATCTTGCACAACACAACTACATTTCACAGACATCTCATGATTTTTTTCACATCGTCACCCTAAATCATCTCCCACAAATTGTCACATAAGAACTCCAAAGGCAAAACCCACAATTAATCATCCCCATATTCCCCAAACAATAATTTTCATTACACAAGCATGAGCACACACCATAACACATCATGATCCATTTAAATATTTTCAAAGGTTCTTCAATCACCTTCAACATCATTTTTTGAATGTAATCACACAAACAAGAGGCCCAGGGAACCCAATTTATTATCTAGATATATGTAATTAATCGATTTCTTTTTAGTTTGAGGTCAAAAAAAATGTAGAAAACATAGAATATATATCATGTGAACACAAATCCACTAATACCCACAAATTTCATTAAGGCAACTACCTTAAACAATCATAATATCACAAATAACATTATATCAGTAAATGAATGAAAACCAACCCTATATTCCCCTCGAATTCAATTTAACCATATATTTATCATTAATTAATCTATGAAAACCATAGTTACTAGATAAAAAATATAAACCTGTCATCCATGATGAAAATTAATGGGAAATTAGGGAATCCCTACTCAAATAAGATTTTCCAACTCACTACGCAGTGCGTGATGAATAATATACCACTCAGAAACCACAACTGCTCCATGAGGAACTGAAGATAAACCTAGATCACATCACAATGACATTAGAACACAACCCAACACACATCCTAAACAAAATTTGACCACCACAGTGATCTATGAGAAAGAACAGAAAAAAAATTACCATGAAATGGAGAAGTCACCACATATCAACCACTAATAACCAATGAACAACCATCAAGTTAAATGGATCAAAGATGGAGGAAAATGTATTTATGTAAACATTGGGGTTCTTATGGTTCACAAAAAACGAGAGGAAAAAGAAAAAATTGGTCAATAAATATATATTTGGTTGAAATGAACATTAAATATTCAATGCATTGGGTTATTACAGGACGTGTAATCCCCTTACACATTGTGTCTTCCTCGATGTTTGGATTCTAACCAAAACACATCACCTCTTGGTTTTAATATATATTTGTATCTATGATATATTAAAAATTATGAAACCCTCTTCCACATGGTGTAAAATAATTACACATCATGAAACCTCCCTTCTTCTAGGTTTTAGCAAACAAACATCTCCAGACACCCTCCGAAAACTCATGGAACCTCCCATCAAATAACTCTAACTACTAAAACAAGAAATTTATCATACTAAGTGGTCACATAGAATTAAGGTAGCCCCTTGGAAATGGAATAATTACCTAATGATGATGATGTTAAGTAAGACTTGGTATGTAGGTTGAATTTGAATCCACTCTTTATGAAATATATATTTTGAGATCCGAAAGAATAAATCCAAAAAATTGGGTTATGATTCAAAAATTTATATATAGAAATATAAATAATGGAATAATTATATAAATGAGTAAATTGAAAAAAGAAATTCTTTAATTCTAGAGAGATCAATAAATTTTATTGAGAAGAACCTCAAAAATGAGGAAGCTGAAATAGAAATCGATATTTTGACAAAAACAGTAAAAGAAAAAATCAAAGCTATCATAGAACATGACGAGGAAGTCGTCATCATGTGAAGAAATGTCAAGTATCAGGAAACATAATGAGCCTTAGAAAAATATTCGAAAAGAATACCATTCATGATACATAAATTTTTTAATTGGATGATAGTGGTCAAGTGTAACAAAATGAATATTCAAATTTAAATGAAAATGTCTGTATGTGTGTTGATTGAAAACAAAAAAGATGCAATGGTTGAAGTCCAACCAAAATAACATTCTATGAGATAAAAAATTAATATTGGTATGAATCAGAACAAGAATATTCATTGAAACAAAATGAGAATTAGTAGTGCAGTATTTCTAGACAATACTGAACATCTCATGAGATATTATTATTGTTAGAAAATGTGGCACTGAAAAAGTGTTTATTATATAGAAAATTGGTGGTGTAGGGAACCATACCAATTAATGTATCCATATAGAGCCCAAAATACCTAGAAAAAAATATATGGTCATTGTTTCTAATATGGAGGGTTTGGAGAAATGGAAAATTTATTTTTCATCAATAATTTAGAGAAATGTGTTGACAGAGACTGAATGCAGTCATAAGAGGTTGATATACATATCCTAAAATGAGATAAAAATGTAAAATCAATTTGCATATTTTCAAGATAAATTTGTTCCATCATTATCCAAGTAAGATCAATGTCATCAATCCTTACTATGTATAATGTTAATAATATTGATAAAAAATAAAATAATTCAGTATGATGTGGTTATAGTGGTTTCCCAAAAATAATATGATCATTGTGGTGTATGAATCATTGATAGTAGATTCAAATAATATATAAGGTAATAATGATCTTGTTACTTTCATACAAAATGAAAATTAAGGTTTTGTAACACATAGAAATGATGAAGTCCTGACGATTATTTTCTTATGAAGAAAACATGAGGGAGTAACAAGAATTTATAAATTCTTAGTTTTTGAAGGTCATAGTCATAATTATCATAGTTTCAGTCACCTATGTGACTTGGGAAATGCTATATGATTTAATAAGGAGACATAGATTTTCAATTGAAGATATCTATCGTTTTTTCTATATGGAAAATGAACTAACGGTAATCTATTCTTTGTAAATGATGATGAATATTTTATCTTATATCTTGAGAGGTTTAAAATGGGTTGTGCCATATACGAATTCTACAACTATGCCAAAAATCCCATAAATATCTAGTATGATGTGATGCAACTTGAGATATCCCTATGTTATTATGTCATCATACTCATAGGCATGTTTTTTTTCAAAATGTTAATATCATTAAAATTATATAGAACATAAAATAGAAAAAAATCGATTATAGTTCTTGAATTGGTGCATGAATATAAATATGGACTGATATCACAAAGAGACATTGATTAGAAGATATATAATGTTATTTTTATAGATTATTTCAATAGGATGACATGGTAATTTTTTATTTAATAAATTTTTGATGTTTTTAGTTTCATACAAAATTATCCGAGGGAATCTAGAAGGATGCTTTTGCTGATAATTCATAATTTTCATATAGATAATGGTATGAAATTCACATAAATTAAGGTGAAATATTAAATTGAGAAGAACATGTTACGTAATCATGATTTCGTAGTAAGAACTCCTCAACAAAATAGAGTGTTTCATAGGAGAAACTGGTTCATAAAAATATTTTATAGAATAATTTGTATTGAAAATTTCATAAATAAGAAGTTCAAGAAGTAATCATTCTTGACATCACTCTATATATATAATAGGGCTATGTCATGTTGGATGGAAGAAAAGACGTCATACAAGATATGGTGTAACCAAAATCCAAAATTTAAATAAATTAGAATCATTGAAGTAAGTGTTTGATTTACTTTTAGTAGAATAAAATTATGTTTTAATAATGTATAAATTATTGTATTTTTCAGGGATATTCAAGAAAAATCAAGGCATATAAATGTTTCAGGAATAGGCTTGGAATGATTGTTAAATGAAATAATGCCAATATAGTATAGAATGGAATGAATAATAAAAAATATATAGATATGTTTCATGATGAATGTGATGAGGATGTATGTACCTCAGTGGGTGTTGAAGTCAAAAATTAGTATTCAAGATAAGATTGTAAGGAATAATAATAGGAATTAAAATATATATTTTTATGAAATCGGAAGATTGCAGTTGAAATTATAAGATAGAATATCATTGGAAATTAGGTAGTTCTAGTTAAAACATGAAGAATGATGTTGTTATCGTAGAAATATTTCATATATCATTTAGAGACTAAATTTCATGATGAAGAATCTGGAGATGAATATTGGGATCAGGCCATGACTTAAAACATTGACCAAATTGAGAAAAATAAAACATGTGATATTGTTTCATATACCAAAAATAATAATGTCTTTTGTGAAAAAAATGAGTCTTTTGAAATAGGATGAATGAAGATAGCACAATGATTTTGAAAAAAGCATAATTAATTCAAAATGGAAACTCCCAGATATAGGGTATTGATTTTGATGAATCATTTTCACCAGTTGTAAGGAATGAGGAAATCAAATTATTCTAACCCATAATAGTGAAATGAAGGATCAATGTTTTCTAGTTATATGTCTAGTTAGTATTTTTTTAATGGGGTTCTAGAAAAGGAAATTTATATTAAAAATCTAGATGATTTTATGATTCTTGAAGATGAATGAAGATTTTTATTGCTATAGATTAAAGTATATGTGATGAATCAAGAACTGAGATCATGGAATTCAAGGCTTGACCATTTTTTTATGATGCTTAGTTTTTAACAATCTTATTTTGAATTTTATTTATATATCAAAAATTAAATTAATAAATTTATGAAGTTTATAGTGTATGTCAACTATATAAATTTTTATCGATCAGATGAATAAAAGTGAAAATAGTTTTCAAAATTCCTGAAAAGTGAATTCAAAATTCAAATGAATGGTGGAATAATATTTTATAGTGATTTTCATGTGACACATGGAAATAATTGGACATTAATTTTCCAATATAAATATTACAATGTAGTTTTAGATGATTTGGAATAGATAATTAAAAGGAGATGAAGGCTCTAATGGCTACCTAAGTGATAATATCACTGGATGATGAAGTCAAAGTGGTCAATTGAATAAAAAAATGGAAATAATTTGAATTATATTGTACATAACAGTGACATAACCGGATATTCATTTTTCTACAACCCAAGTAACATGGTATCAATATAATACCAAATAAATACACATACTTTTAGTTTGGAGAATAAATGGTTATATAAAGGAAACAATATATTTATCATTCTATATAATGAACAATATCAATAGTATTTATTGAACTATAAAGATACAGATTTAGTTGGTTTAGTAAATTATTGAAAAACAATATTAGCTGGTGCAATCTATCTTAGAGAATAGTGTAATTTTTGGCTATGTAAGAACAAGGATTTCATTTTGTTGAGTACCATAGAAGAAAAATATATTCTAGCTACTCAATCGTGCACATAGTTACTATATATTGAAGCAAAAACAGGATTATATGGTAGTTGAAGATAATTCTCTAATCATAATCCATTTTTACTATTCAGGTGATATTAATCTATCAAAAATTATAGTCCATTGCTAAAGGGGGGAAAATTTAAATCAAGTATCATTTTATCACATGGATGGTGGAGAAAGGGCTTCTGATCATTGATTTTGGGACTACTAAAATATAGGATTCAATTATTTTGAAAAATTCTATTATTGAATATGAATTTTAATGTCATTGAATGGATCTTGGAGTTCATTCGACTCCCCATAGATGATATATTTTGGATGTGGGAGGCCATATCCATGATGTAGGTTTTATTTTCCCATAATATATTGATTTATGTTCTTTATCCTATTGCATACGACAAATGAGTAATTGTTAAGTTTATTGAAAAAATAGGAGAAATTTTTTCTATAAAGGGGATAAAATTCTTTAATTATAAAAGAGATGAAGCTAATAAGGTTATCAATAAGGTAGGGGAGTTTAAATATAGAGATAAAATACTGGTCAATCAATTTTAAGATATCACCATAGATGGTGTCCTTTATCAAAGAAATTGAGAGGTTTTTGAATGATATTATTCACTGAATAAATTTTCATGCTTCTCTTGATTCTTATATCGATCATGGATTATTTTGACTTAGAGTTCCTGTCGATTAAATCATTAATCAATATCGGAATCTGGAAAAAACATGTTTTTGTTGAATATGGATTAATCTTTCACATTGTATTAAAGTGTGAGAGTTTTCAGTAAACAAAAAGTGTGACATTTTTGGGAAAAAAATACATTAAGGAACTGTCTAAGAGTATTTAGGGTGAGTGTTTGATTATAAATCTTGATGAAAACATTATAATTGATGGTGTTTCCATCTTATGTATTTACGGTGGTATGTATTTCAAGTGTTTTCCAAATTATTCGGTATAAAAGTTTAGATTTTGGTTTCATTAAAAGGATAGTATTCTTAAAAGGAATCCATAGAATGTAATCCATGAACCATGAAACATGGATTTCACATACCACATAGTAGATAATCTCCTCTATGTGGATTAAAATGGAGGTATAAGAACCATAAAGTACACTATGTGAACCACGTAGTGAAAAATATACATAGAATGCTCTAAATTCATGGAATGCTCATCGTTTTCATAAGGAAAGAAATAATTTAAGTTCACAGTAGATGATGAATTATGTTATGTAAAATGAATAAAATGTTCATGGTGATGGATGTACCACATCAAACCTGTGTGTATTTATGATTAATTGGGTTTTATAGATTTATTTTCATATATAAATTATCTAATTAAATCATTTACATGAGATAATTTTATTATCAAGACCATCATTATTGAATGAATTTTGGTAAGTCTAAAGTAGTTCGTGATGGAGTATTCCATGAAGGGGAAAAATTTCATGACAATGAAATTTTGTAAAGGTGGATTTTCAAGAAGAATGTTCATGATGGGGGAGTTTTTAGAGAACGTTATCTTCCAAAGGAAAATGGACATTGATGAAAATTTAGTTCATGAAGAATTATTGGTTTACAAGTCATATGTAATCCATGATATCGAGGTAGCACATGAAAGTAAGGTTGTACATAAACCACTCAAGACATGTGGTGAAAGGTATATGATGAAGGGTGAAATACAATTTGGGGAGGTAGAATGATAATTCACAATGGGAATAATGCAATCAATGAATAAAATTTATGCTAACTAACATCATGGTAAATGTGGATTTCATAAACTAGGTGAAAACATTAATTCATGGAACAAATGTATATTTTTCAATCATTTATGAGGTGATTCGTAACAATGGGTGAATAATCTAGAAGATCATTTAACACACTTTAGTTGAGGGATTTGTCAGCATTATAATTTTGATTGGTTGTAAAGATGGATGGACAGTGAGTCCTCATTGAAAATTTTAAGGCAATTGAGCATAAATATAGAAGTTATCTTTCATTGTCCTTGAATTGATATCTAGACATAGTAGACTTGGTACATCAGTGCACTGCCTTTTTTATTCTCTATAGATATATCCTAGCGATGGATGATAAAGTAAAAATTAAGGTATTTGATTCATGATTTAATTTATATTAAAACATTACAATGGGAAAGGGATAGAAGTGTGTTCTGTTTAATGATGAAACAAGATTGAAAGGGGAGGTTTTTTAATCTATCTTACCTTGATTCACCCCCTCGTTGGGTATTTAACCTAGATGGGAGAATAATTTTCAAGCTGTACAACTTCTGGGTTTAGTATATGTAAAAGATATGGTATGTATTACATCAATATGGAAAAATGGAATACATCAGTAACATGATACTTGGTTATTATATGTGAAGTTCGATAGGCTAATTCTGATATGCAATCAATGATCTCAAATGGAACAATATAACTTTTTTTAAGCATCCATTTCTTTAAATAACACATGTTCATATTCCATATTGATATTTTAAGGAAGGATTTATATCCATATTTAAACTCCAATGTCCTTTAATTGTTTTTAACATGGGTATTCTTCCAACCATGATATGTTTTTATATATTTTTGGTTTTCTTGATCCTTATCAGTCATTTTTTTACAAGATCATGTGAATGTTGTTTTCATTAGGGAGATTCATTCGAAAATGTTGATGATAAACATATCATTCCATATAGATCGTTAAATAGAAAAATTTTAATAATTCAGTGGATGATGTTGATGTATGAGATATCAACTAGTGGGATATGTTGATCGGATCTTTCATTGAATTCTACTAATCATGCTCTTAGAATTTCACTAGGTTTTTGAATAGACCATTCAAATTGGAAATTAGTTTGGGGATGATAGTTAATTATATCATTCAATTCATTTATCAATTCTGGTGGAAGACTTATCCATAATATAGATTTTATCCTTGGATCACAATTAGATACAATCAAAATTATATACCCAATTAGCATCACCACTATTTTCATATATATCTTGGAAATTTTTTCAAATTGATAAATAATACAAAAAATTAATAAACTAGGCATTATCTAAACATTATAAAATTAAAAGTAGATACCGAGTTACATTCTATAATTTCCTTTTTTAAGGTTATATAAAAATTGTATCAGTTGTATCAAAGTCCCCGTGAATGTGAGATGTTGCATCTAATATTCATACTTTATAGACATGGAATATAATTTTTTTTCCATTCTTAATGTAACTAGCACACTCTTGAGATACTCTTAATGATATATATTTCTCTTATAGTATATTATAATAACATAAAAATACACTAAGACAAAATTTCAAGGTATTATCTAAAAACTATATTGTTCAAATCCATAAACATTTCAGAAGAATTAGAATGTATAAAAGTAATCACCAATATCTCATAATTCTTATACCTTGTTCAAAAATGAGTCTTTATAATATATTCCTTATTAACCATTATTTGATGATATCCAGAATGTAAATCTAAATTTCTGAGGTCATGAGATCCATATACTTGATGAAAAAATAAATCAATCACAACAAAGGGGAAATTATTCATTATTTTGATATTATTGGGATCCTGAAATTTCATACAAAGACACATTGCTCTGTTCATTTTCTTTACAATTATATTTTCCATACACCAATGTGATACACTAGGTTATACTAAACCTATGTCCAAATTCTCTAACATATAGTTATTTAACTCCACCGTTATGATATGGCCATCATGTAGGTACATTTTGAGATAGGATTGGATCTTGATATATGTTATATTGAGAACAATCTATCATGATCTGAGAGATTTCTGGGAAACTCTTCAAGAAATACATCACTGTCTTTCTTCATAATGGGAATTTCTTTCATGTTGATATTATTTTTTGACTCCTCAATTTGAGTGATGTATGATTCATCATAGGGAATCAACAACCACAACATTTAGTGATTATACTATTATTGGAATTTTCTTCTTTTAGTTTGTAGTAGATAATAGGATGGTTCTGAATATGAAAATGTATTTCCCTTTCCAAGAATTTGATTTGTTCTCTATAAAATGAGAGACAATCCATGACAACTATAATATCCAATACCACTATGGGAATTATTAATAGATTCAGGGGATGAATAATCCCACAATCAGTATTAGGATATGATTCCAAATAATTATTTTCAATTACCGGAACAATATTTTTTTACAGATATCTCTAATATAATGTATAAATTATTGATCCAATAATTCTAAAAAACATTCAAGATAAAATTAATAAATAGAATATAAATTAAATGAGAATTTTAAATTTATTAGTTAGTAGGGAGCTTACCATGTTTTAAATAATTTTCATGATCCATTTATGATTTAGTGATTGAATAATATTTCCCATACCAGTTTGGATTTGGTGGTTTATGAAATTGTTTACCCCCAAGGACTGAAGGGATAGTGCACTTCCATTGATAGTTCTATTTATCCCTTTATTGAATCATTGAACCATAGTTGGTTCTATCCATTAATATATCATGTTTTTCTGATTATTCATGTATCATTTATATTCATAATATTAGTGACCTTACCTCCCACACATATAGAATTTCTATATCATTTTGATTCAATTCACGTGGTGCTTCATACATCATTTTCACACATGGTTGTTTGGATCATATCTCCTCCATTTTCATTTGACCCATATTTTTGTAACTTTATTCATTTTTCTTATTTAATTATCCATGGGACCGTTATTTGAATACCATATATAATATGAGAGAACAACAAACTACTTCTTCGTAACTCCCAATGTATTTCATAGCTAGAGCCTTTCGAATTTGTGATTTTAAACTAGAAAAGAATCTATCTAATTTTATATCATTGTAGATAAGAAAATTATAGCATATATTTAATCCTGTATGAATATTTATTTATTAGAAATGACATATTCACATTCCTTTTACTGTATCTCTGTAAAATTAAACTTTATCATTGTAAAAAGTGGTTGAGGGAAATAATAGTTAGGAAATATTATCTTAAAGTTTTCAGACTCTATATATTATTTTTTATTATTTAGCTTGGTTTTATTTTTTAACTCCCATCATTTATTGACTACATTATATGGATGATATATGTATAGATTCACCTTCTCCTTATCGAAACAATAGAGCTAAAAACATAGTTTCCATTGAGATATTCAATTATTCTGTAATAGTTTGATTAAATGATCACTTAATTGTTGGCTATCATTTCATCATGATGGAATCAATTAATAGATTCATCTTCATGTTTTAGGTAAATTGTTACACATGGATTATGTTATTATTCATAGCCTTAAATGACTAGGTAATCATTTCTGTGGTGTTTTAAACTCCACCTCCTATGGAATTTGCGATATAATTTGTGCAATAATTGAATTGTACCACACACGTTTGTGTGGTCAGTTTCTCCAGGTACCCACCTTTTCAAAAATATAAAATGCTTTTCCAAACCATTATTTAAAAGATCATGAATAAATAATTTATCATTTTTTACAATTAACACATTTTACATATATTATTATATCCCTATGTTATAATTTTTCTAGAATAGTGCATCTATGGTTTTTAGCTATTCATAGACTTATCATAATGTGGTTTTCACTGCCATTCTAAAATCCAAATTCAAAAATTAACAATACAATTCTCTTATATATGGAATTGAAAATCAATTTTTATTAAATTAAAATTACATAAATTGTAAGATAAATAAAAAAAAGTTGTTATAACCCAGGATCCAAAGGATTAGTATTATATCCAAATTAGGATCACACATTGCTAATACATAATAAAACATATATTTTTTTAATTTTTTAATCATTATACTTCTAAATCTCATATTATCCATAGTATATGTGGTCACCAATGTATATACATCAATAAGAGGGGTGAGCTAAAAAAATATGAGGATGAATATGGAACTTGAATGCAGATAAAATAGGTGAGAATAATAATCATCAGAGCACAAACTTATGGTGATCATCAATATAATAAGGTAATAATTTGATATAGGAATGTAATTTGGAAATACATAAAAATAAAACATGATTTTATAGTGGTCAGATAAAAAACATAGTTTTGAATAAATCTATAATCATGTTCAAATATAACATGTATTAATAATAATAACATCAAATTTTTGAACAAATAATGAATCATTATAACGCATCATACACATTATCTAATGAGATACGTCACATTAACTAACAAATTATAGGGATATATAATTTATGTACCACCCATCACATCATAATATTTACATAATAATGGGGCCATATAAAACGTATCAAATAACAATTGGAATATAATGAGATTCATAAATATTTTATAAAGGAAAAAATCATAAATAAAATATGGGTCCATAAAATTAAAATGGTAAAAATATGTTTGGTATGATAATAATTATTCTTGAGAAAACAATAATAGATCATGACAAGTGGAACTTGTTATTTTATTGAAAAAATATAAATTTTGGAAAATATATTTTTTTTTTAATAAAATAAAATGTCAACTCAGGAATATTAATGTTTTTTAAGAATAATTAAATTATATTTAGCAAAAATTATATTATTATTTATGAAAATGATTTTGTGAAATAGTTATATCCCAAAAAAAGGGAGTTGGGTTTGAGAATCCCCTTTCCTTATTCCCAAATGAAACTCTTCCATTAAAATTAATATCATGGATAGTAAAATTATGTTAATTATTTACTAAATTCATAACCTATTCGTCATTTATTTTTGTCTTTATAATTATATTAATTATTTTATTGAAATTTATAGGAGTTATATTTTTTAATTTAATCATTATGGGAGTGTTAATTTTCATGGCTTCATGGTTAGGTTACTTTTTTATAATTATAGAAGATCATTTTAAATTGGAATAATTTTCATGAAGTGAAATTATACGTTATTAATGATATTTTAAAAAATTAAAAATCCTTATATATCACTTTTTTATATGAGAATGATTTATTTGATAAAAGATTACTGATATTTGTTTAGTTTATTTTGGGGGGGTTTCCCACAATCCCAAACTAGTTTTATTTTATTTAATATTTTGACTATATATTAGTTATAGAAAAAAGTAATAATATACATATAAAAATTAGGTCCAACCATAATAAGTAGCATTTAGAGACTGTCTCTGAAGGTATTAATGGAAAATCAAAACTCATCTACCCTGAAAGTGGTCGACCGACATATCAAAGATGATGTTTTAAAAATTAAGAATAAATACTAAAAAGAATATATTTGATGATGGATATTAAATTAAACTAACATGATTATATATATACATTATTCTACAATTATAATTATTCTTTATAAATGGGATATCATGAGAGGATAGAAATAAAAAAGAAATTAAAAGAAAATGAATGAGGATTTTACATATTGAATTTCATCTATATGAGAAAATACACAGGGGACATTATTTTGTTCATTTTTAGAGACCATGAACTCTTTGATTTGGTGAAGAGGATTGGGAAGAGAATTTAATAGAATTTAGTCTAGATACCAGTCTTATAATGTACAAGGAGAAGGGGTTGTGATCAGTAGAATTTATAAGGTGAGGTGAAATGCATTCTTTCATATTAAATCTAAATACTATTAATGGCGTTGTTAACTATGAATAAATAAATTTAACATTGATATAGTTTTTAAGATAATGGGTGTTTACATCATCCATCCATTATGCATGACTTTGAAATTCATGTATTTAACTTATACCATTAATTATCGTATTCAACATTCACTATAGATTCACCCTAACAATTTTTTGACATGAACATTTCCAAAATAGAAAAAAATTTATTATAATAATTCACTAATGATTAGAAATTTAATTATTAAATTAAATATTCATTTATACAAAAATTACAAATTTAAGAAGTATAATATTTTTTAGGACCCTTTGAAAAAATAATTAAGGTCAATAAAATTATATAATTATTTTTATATAACATAATATTAATTTTTTACTATATTTGAAGGTAATAAATTTCTTCTTAAATAGTCATATTAATTATAAAATTGAAAATTTAGATTTATGTTTTACAAAAATACCAACAGTTTATTTTTCATTTTCAAAACAAATATTTACTTATAACATGATATAATTATATCATATATTCACATAAAAGATACATAAAAAATCTATAAATTCATCAGTGAAGTTAATACTCTAATAGAAAAACTAAATTTCATATTGGTCATATTACTATTATAATTATCATGCAAGTATTTAGATGGTAAAATTATTTTATTTCTATAAATACAACTTATTCTAATTATTTTTTCAGATTATAAATTTTTTCTGCGGTTCTCTATGTGTTGCATGTGTTTTTGTGAAATAATTATAGAAATGGGAAATATAATTATTAAATATTGGTAATTACATTATTTAATAATGGTAATATTCATCATGTTATTTTAATATATTATGTTTTGATTTATGTGGGTGTTGGATTTGTTTGGTGTTGAATGTGACCCATGATTTCATAAATAGTATCTATTGAATTTAACCAATAAGTATAGTCCTTATTGTTTTGAAATGAAATTTTATGAGTTTAAGTATGGAACTGAAAAATAAATTTCATCTGGTCTTGGTGTATGAATTATGTGTATTTTGGGAATCTTAGAATAGAGGAAACAAATTGGATGTTTTTAACTGAGAAAATGTTTGTAATAGAATGTTGATAAAACCTTGGTATGATTAATATTTCCATATTGTTACACTTGAAGATGTGTTATACCCAGAACAAAATGTCTCGATGTTGGATGAGAAGTAAATCATTCCAATTATACTAAGTAGGTGTCATAGTTAAGTGATTAATGTTGGGATCACCATTTTCTCTTTCTATAAAATATATTATTATGATCGATTTTCTTGATTTTAGGGGGTTAAAAAGTGTATAATTGAGGATGTCAAGTATAATACATCCTTGATCTAGCTCTAATGTGTTTTTCTCATAGAAAAAAAAACACACAATGGATATTGCATACATTTTATTAAGAACATAATATCTAAAGGAAGGTGTTCATTAGATGATTTTTCCAATGTCACATAGAAAGTAACATTGTTTGAGAGGATGTGAAATCAGGCTCATCACAACCTATTTCGGGGAACTGTTCTACTTATGGGAATTTCTTTTTTTTAAGTCATATTTCTGAATCTATGGTTAATTACAATGTATGTGTTCATTTATTACCCCATAAACAATGATTATTCATGGAAAGGCATGGGATTGGAATCATCTTTATGTATTTGAGGTTATCCATCGATAGAAGGACCAGTTTGTATCTTATATTCTTAATCATAGTAACCTTTTTATCATAATATCATAGATTTTTTTTTTGTTCACTAGGAAAACACTGGCCTTATGTCACATTGTATACTTCTCTAATGTTTATCATCATCTAGGGGTGAGAGTTATTTTGATTTCTGGATCAAACCCATAATATGGGATTCTCATGTGTCATCATGGGAGGAATTAGAACCACTATAGTTCGGTGTCGCTTAATGGTACACATGGCCTTTTTAGGTTGTGTGACAAGGACCTAGCCATTCATTTTAATGTATTAAATCATGGATGCCTAGGCTAGAGGTTTCTAGTAATGGATGGTGTCGGGCTTATGTTGAGGCATCCTGATATTGTTATAGTCTCCCGGGTGGATACAAACCTACCAGGAATATGGATAATAAAACATTAAGGTGATTTGGTTTTTTGGTTTGTACCTCAAAGAAGCTTCTTACATATCCCATTTATTTGGGAATCAAATCTCTATTCATTTAGTTTTAGTGGGACATACACTTTTGAAAATGCCTATTTTGGGATTATTGTTGGGGATTATACATTGGGGTTTCACATATGGATTGAATCTGATGATTATATCTATGAAGAAGGCTAATTTGGAGTTGATTTTGGATTATGTAGATGTCATGATCACCTCCAACCACTAATCCCACGTGATTCATGCTCATTATGACAAACCAGTGGAAGTAGTGGATTTGAATATCACACGTCCTGCATAATCCATTTATTAATGGTTTTAGATCCCAAAAGGAATGAGATTGAGATGGTGTAGAGTGTGTCCATTTCATTTCTTGTTTATATATCAGGGAGAATCTAATTTGGAGATCTATCCCAATACGTAACATCTTTTTAAAAAGTGGAAAATAATTTTCACTTCCTGAAAGAGAGTATAGGATCTTTCCTATGATAGAGTACCCTTTGGGGTTGGTTTTTTACTTCTAATATGATTCTTAATTGATTGTTTGGTAGTAGCCTCATTATTTTTGAATGAGTCGTCATATGTATTTCATATAGGGTATACCTTATTTTTAATTCAAATAGATTGTATGATCAAATCACAGTTTTTGGTCATGTAGTAGGGACAACGACGACATAATTTAACACCACATTATGGGGACTAGTTATATATAGTTTAACATCAAGGGGATATGAAAACAAAGAGGATGATTACTATAAATTTTGGTTTTTAGAAAGACACAAGATCGTCCCTTTTTTATATCAACCTATAATCAGAGGTAGGTGATAATAGTAAAAGAGTATGATGAGGTTTATCTTCAGTCATTGTATTTGTGGGACAGATTTTTAGGAGACGTAAGGTATAAGCACAAAATGTCTTCAACCCATCTTGAAAATATCATGGTGCGACTAAGAATTTTTCATGTGGGCAAGTGAAAGTAGTAATTGACTGTACGTATAATATTTCCCTCCATGGGTTCTCATTATAGGAGATCGTTGCATAGGGATGACCACAATGGAGATTCTATGAATGAAAATTAGCATACATGTTTCCAAGAATCAGATAAGAGAAAAGGATTTCCTAAAAAGGTCCATCCATAGAGAAGAATCAATAAAGGATGCTTTGAAACCGGATGGACAAAAAGGGTCCATCCGTGAAGTGATTTATTCAATTCATAGGGATCATAAATAAAAACATCAATCTAGAAATGACAATTCCTAGGTATGATAACAACTTTATAGGGACTTCCTAATATGGTTTATGGAATGGAGTCCATGATGTGATTCACGAGTGGGAGGGATTTCTCCCTAACATTCTCCAAATCATCCATCAATCCATCGTTTTTTATATGAGCTCTCTTTTTATGATCCCCATCAGTGTCCTTTTATAGAGGAATGGAGGGGTCAGCTACTAGCATTTTTGATTGCCTTTGAATGGACTTGACCCTTATTTAGGGTGACCAATGGGATAAATAGTCCAAAGGGGTCTTCGTTTTCGGGTGTTTGTGATTCCACCTCATCCCATGAACTACATATACTGTTGGATGTTGGTTGGTATGGGTGTAAATCACCATCTATCCCCAAAAAAATGTCTTCATTTCATTTTTGGTCACTATTGGCACCTCCTCATCATAAAAAAAATTCTTTATGGGGTGATTTATGCAGTGATGGAACAATATGCATAGAGTTAGTCTATGATGAAATTTCATTACGTGTGACCAATCTTTCCTTCGTGGCTTCACCAAATTGAATATTTTATTTATATTTACCATATGATTTTTCTCTAGTACTTTTATTTTTTAATGGAATAATCTTATTATTTTATATGGAATTCCTAATACACAAATCCTATAAAAACAATCAATGTATGACACACCATTGATGGTCATTATGAGAAAAAACATTTTTCCAGTGTTGAGGAAGTTTTTTTATGAATAAAATTATAATGATATTGTTTTTCGCGATTCATGATAATATGAAAAAATGGACATCATTATATTTTACTTTTAAATTTGTTAATGTGGTTTATTATGAAATTAAATTTAAAAACTTATTATATTGATGATAATTAGATAAAAGTTATAAGTGGGTATAATATGTATTTCGATTATGTATGACTTATAATGTCGTATGATTTTTTTTAACAATTATATTTAAACATCATTAGTTGGAAGAACTTTTGGGATACCATAGAAGAAATATTGGAATAAAGAAATCCATATTGTGATGGGAATAATTTTCTTTAATGGAAAGAAAATATTATGATAACATGGTTAATAAAAATTATAGGAATATAAATATTAATGAAGAATAATTTAGAATAATTTGATATAAGTTCAAATCCAAATCCATAGATGTGTCATGAAATAATATAACTATATAAATATTTAAGATAATCATATTATATTTTGTTGATAAGTTTAATAATTATAGGATAAACTGTGTGGGATTCATAACGCATACATATATATTATTATTATTTTTTTCTTATAATATGAATTGTTTCCATGATTTTATAATGATGATCAATTATGTGGACCTATTCAAGGATAAGAATTTAGAAATTATGACTATTTTAACTTCCAAAAATCATGGTTATTATAATAAATATTCTAAATATTTTATTTAATTATAATATAATTTAATCTATATATTCATGTATTCTAATATAAATATAAATATATATGTATACATTATATATGAAATATTTCATGTGAAGAGATAATGTTAAAAAAATACATATCTATGTGTATCAATAAAAAAGTGGAATTATCTAACACTAAAAATTCAATAAATAGATTTTATGTTTCATAACTCGATTACCCATGTGTCCTAAAAATCCAATTTATAAAAATATATAATATATACACAGATCCAACCCTGAGAGACATAACAGTACTGAGGTAGATCACTTGTGATATTTAATGTTGATATGGGGAAATTGGGTAGGGTACTGTCTATAAATCTCATTGGTGGTCTACAAAGTGGAACCTAGAGAAAATTGGCTCCATATTGACATTAAATACATGATGATGAAGAACCATTTTGATAAATGAGGGACAGAATTACACATAAATAAACGTGTGGTATGATTATATTTTGAATGATTCATTCATCAATAATGCATGATATATATCCAAAAATTGAAAAATTTATTTTTCTTTCTACCATTCAAATCATGGGTATACATCATTTAACATCATGGAAGTATACATGACATCTAGTTATGATTTAATCATAAATTTGGATGTTATGAGGAATATCTCATGGTTATTCATGTAGTGAATGTGATTAATTAAAGGATAAATCAATATTTTGAATAAGTATAAAAGAGAACATATATAAGATTTTTTCTCATTGATTCATAATTGGGAATACAATGTGATAGTAGATATTTATTTTTGGTTTCTATTTTGGAATAATTAATTAAAAATTGTGAATTTCCCACATTCCGTGGAGAAGAAATTGTTTGTTAGAAATAATTATAGTATAAATATGAATGAAAACAAATCTCCATTAAATAAAGTATCCAATATGTGTGTTTTGTGAATTAAATGAATGATACAACATCTGGTTTATTTTGTATTTATTTAATAAAGTGTAACCCATCTAAGAAGAGAAAGTGGCTTGATTGAAATTTCACTATGTAAAACATTAATGGATATCATATCATGTTTCTTATTTGGCAGCCATTTTTTTGAAAATTTGAAATATTTTTAATGAAATGTTATTCAATGACATACATAAAATGATAAATCTAATTATTTTTTATAATAATAAAAATATTGAATAATTTTAATGGTTTATAAGTGTAACACTATATATATTATTTTTTATCACATTTAATTAATATTATTATGAATATACTTATATATATACTTATATATATTTAATTAGGTATATTGGAGATCTTTATAACTTGAAAGATAATTTTTTATTTATTAAAAATTATTATTGATGTCTCTTGAGTATAACATACATCTTATTTCACTATATTAAATGAGAATGAAATAAAATCTCCCAATTATATATACTTTTGAAATATAAATGCATAGGGTTATTAAATAATAGATAAAAATGATGTTATTTTTAATTAGTATTCAAGGTCTCTTACTAATATTTGACACACATGGTGCTTTCCTAGATATACATTAATAATTATTTTTCTTGATTGCCTAAAAAATGGATCAATTAGAAAGATTAAGTGTTGAAGCATAGAATGTTTAATCATATAAGATAAAAATATATGATAAAATGAGTTAGTAAAGAAATTAATAAAATGAAAACATAACTATAACATATGAATATTTTCTAAACAAGTCACATACCATAAATCTTAATTCTTAGAATATGGTTTTTTGTAATATATTACATTAGTCATAAGATTTTTGAATTATAAAAAGTGATGTTGATTAATGATATAATTCCATATGCACACACAAATTATTGTGTAATACTGAAAAAAGTTAAAAATAAATTTATTGGTTATGTACTTATATTAATACAATGATCAAATTGTGTATCGAATTAAATAATTGGTTTTGTTCACTAACCATACCTATAATAATGGTGGATAGAGTCCCATTAAAGATTAGTTTCAATTCCCATTCCCTCTAATATCACATCATTTCATATTAATAACATCCCAAATCATTGAATTTAAATATATTTTTGGTCTCACACATAAAATAATAGAGAAAAAAATGTGTTCCATAAGTTCAAAAAATAACTATTTATTTCATCGTATACTAATAAACCTGTACCAATAAAATGTATTTCATGAAAATATTAATAAAAAAATAATGAAAATAAGAAACGAAGATAAATAAATAATGAGGTATCATATGATAATTTCCCCACTAAAGCCTAAAATTTTTTAAAGGATTCAGACAAAGATTAAAATAAGTTTTATAAATAAATTAAAAAATATATTTAAAAAAAACTCTTCGATTTTTCTCACATTATATAACTAAAAATTACATGGAAAATTGGAATGTAATTTTTAGTTATAAAATGATATAAAATATTTTAAGTAGATTCATGATGAAGAAAATATATGAAGTAGGATAATACGTTCATTCTATGAATGTGAAAAATATTATTATTTCTATAATATTGAATTGAAAGAAAAAAAATAAACTCTTAGAAAAATATGAAGAAAATTTTTCTAGAAATTTTTTAAATAAATTAAATCATATTTTTCAATTTTCATTATTAGTAATACAATTTTTATTAATAATTTCTATAAAATAATTATTTATAATATTATTATAAATGAGAATGATTCGTTACATCAAATTATAAATAAGGCTACTATGTCTTAATGCAATTCCCTTGGTATTAATTATTAAAAAAGATAGTATATTGGAAATAATACATAAATGTAAAAAAAAAATATGGAAATATAGGTTATTATTAAAATATAATGAAGACACAATCCCCCCATTTTATATTAAAACATAAACTATCTCGATATAAACTTAAATTCCAATATAAACCATTACCTTAGGACCATTTTTATATCATTAACTTTTTTGAATCCTGCATAATAAATATTTTTCATTTAATGAAACAATAAACAATATATATCATTTTATTATTTATATCCTATAACTATTTGTTGTGACTCATTTTTGTTTCATGGAAATGAGATTCTCTCAAACACATTCATTCAATTAAATTATTCCATTTAATTTCTATTTGTTAATAATTATTAATTTAAATAATACAAAATCAATAGACATAAATTTATAAAAATTAAAAAAAATACTATATAATATATAATTATTATTATTTTATGTTGTCATATGTAAGAATTGGCATTGCCCTCATAGGTGATTGAAAGGATATATTTTAAGTATTTGTCAAATTGTATAGTGAAAGAATATTTAATACAAATAGATTCAACCAATTTTAAATGTATCAAGAAAAAATTAATATTTCTCAGTATTTTATATTAATTGCATTATAAAATTATTTAAAAAATAATAATTGGGGAGTAGAAAGAAAAAGAGTAGGAAAAATGGAAGAGGGAATGTTTTTCATATTTACAAGAGATTTAATACATTAATAATCCTTTCAATGTTATAGGTTGTATAATAATCTATCTTCCAAAATAGATATATGTGCCATATGATAGAGTAAATTTGATATGATTGAGATTTTATAATTTTAATGGGTGTGATTTAAGAATGGAAATTGGGTACTATATTTATATATAAAGGGATCCATGTATTAGGGATAAATATTAACTATTTTATAATATAGACCTAAACATATTGTTGAGTTTCATTCCTATGGGTTTTTATATTTATAATTAAAAAAAATTTATTTCAAATTAATATCATTCTTGTACAAAGTAAAATCACCGATGTACATCATTAATAGAAAATAATAATAATTTTTGTTTAATAAAATATAATTTTTGATTAATAATTTCATAAAATTGATTAACATTTTAGAATAATAGTTTTCAATAAAATACATTATTATTTAAATTCATGTCCAGTAAAGAAAAAAATTTATTTATTTATTATTTTTATAATAAATATTAATTTTTTATAAAATCTATTGTATTCGTATAAACTATAGTTTTTATAATTCACTAAATAATCAGTAACTGCAAAAAAAACACCAAAATTCAACCTTAGATAATTTTACCAAGACAAAAAATTGAAAACATTATATTAAATAAATTTACTAATTTTGGAATAAGTTATTTTTAATAATATAAAAAATATATATAAAGTATAATTTCAGAAAAAAATGAATTTTTTAGTAATTAATATAAATTATTTTTCATTTCTTATATTATATTAAAATTTTTTAAAATGTTAATTTTTTTACTATAATATGTTGTAAATTATTTATAATTATTTCCTTAATCATCATTGATTAATATAATTTATCTAATGATGAGAATAAATTAATCTCATAAAAATGTTTATTCAAATATAACGTTTTACTACCAAATGATTTTATCGTCAACACATGAATTTTAATAATCATAGAGTGAAAGGTTATTTAATAATTAGTAGGTAAAAAAAATAAAATTTATATTAATATAATACTAAACACATGATAAATTTATATTTTCAAATAACTATAAAATGTATGCAATGGGTATCTTTTTAATCAAAACCATTTTTTCAATGAATAAATCAAGTTGTACTTGTTAAATGTTCATAATATATTCTATAAATTATGATTTTTTTATTATAATCATTATATATTTCATATAATATTTTACTAATGCATTGTTCAATTATGTTCCGTGTTGTGTGAATCCAGTTCAACATAATATATCATATTTATTAAGAAAATACACATTCTAAAATCATGCCTGAATGGCCTGAAGGCCTTTATGTTTTTTTTTTTGTATTTTCATAATCCCCCCTTTAATGTTTTTGGTGAACCCTTACATGGGCCATAGGCTTAGAGACACACTATAAGACCAGAATGTATTAATGGAATTCTTCAAAAATAGACTATTTAGATATACCCTTCCCCATCATATATTTTGATGTCCACTCTCCACCATCACAAGGATGGTTGGTTATCTGTCTTGGGATGATTTTCACAAGACCAGTACTAATGGTAATTATATAATCTATCATTCATCTAATTCTGGTAATCTATGCTCTAGTTAATGTGACTTCACTAAATCCTCATCCAGATCCTTGTTCCTTTGAAATCTTCTTGGCTACATCTTCATTTCAACATATGATCAATAATCTCAAATAGAATCATGTAAATAGGTATCAAAATTCCCTCAATTACAGATCTAATAAACCATAATCATTATATATTATGGATGAAATGATATATCAACACATTTTAACAAAATATCTAACTGAATATTGTCAACATGAAATGTTTATTGACTTCAAGGTTCCCTATGTATAGCAGAAGAATTCTATTATAATATTGACTTGCACTATATGTCTCATTACAATATATCTTATTTTAATAAGATTATTCACAATATACTAATGTTATAGATAGTTATTAGTATATAAATTCATAAGGATCCATATAAATTCTCTAGTATATGATATTCATTTTTGAAAGCCTTACAAAAGTATAGTGATGATATGAATTTACTTTGGAATCCATTGATAATTCTATTATAATTCCTTCTAATGTTTTAGTGATCAAATAAGATATAAAAATTTTATAATGAATAAATTTGGGGCTGAATTTATAAGACCCCGGCCTTATACCTTATTTAATATTGAATTAAATGAATAATTCACATTGAGGATCTTTTCAGGTTTAGAGTTTTATAGAATTAGATCATAAAACATGTGTTACATTCCACATTTAAACAAAGTGGTTACATAAAAGATAGTACTCATTTTTCCCATCAACGTAAACATATTTAAAATAAAACATGGATTCTTTCTTGACACTTCCTTGACACTATCATCACATCATGTACCTTTCCCTTAACCTGTGAAAAACATTTCAAAAACATGGGATGAGCATAAAAATCTCAGTAAGGGATATAAAAATATGGAAAGGAAACATGAGTACATGTATACATAAGAATAAATAAAATCATACTTTACTCATAAAACATAAGCACTTTAACATACCTCATCAAAACATGAATAAATCATAGAAATAATAAGACATAAAGGTAACTTGATTCATTCATAACATTCTTACGTAGGGAGTAACCCTCTTGGTTATGTTTGGAATACCCATCACAGTATATTCCCTAAATCTCTTCGGAGAAACCTTAATGTTTAACCCCTTCGCATTACCCAATGCATTGGAGATCTATAACGGGCTCACCCACCCTTAGTTTATCATGGAACCACCCGTCTTCATAATAATGCCCAAGAACCATAACATAATCGTATCACATAAAACATGCATAAAGGAAACATAACATTTTCACTTTTCAATCACAAGATATCAATAAAACACATTGATATAAAAACATTATGAAAACCATTTTCAATACCAAAATAAAAGAAAAGTAAAACATGGTATTTATTTTTAATTTAAAAATAAGTATGGCTTGTAGAGGAAGCCGAAACTCAAATAATGGTCACAGTGGCGGAGAAGTCGTTGTCGCCGCATACGTACGACAAAAACATTCCCTTTTGTCGTTTAGTAAAACGCTTCGTATAAAAAAAGATTCCTTTTGGATAAACATAAAATTAAAAAGGTTTTATACACCGTATAAAAGAAGGTTGTGTATAAAACAAAATAAGCCTCAATGAAAGGAGATTGAGATAAAGTCCCATACAAAGACGATATCCTTAGATTAAGGATAAATCAATTACATAATTATGTGTGACAAATTAATACACCAAATATAAGTGGATATTAAGTCTAAAAAAATTAGAGGTTATTCACACATGTTCATAGAATTACATATTCATAGAGTATAAGTTTATCCCCAAGAATCGAAATTGGGTTAAGAAGTTCCCTTGAAAAATTTCGACAGCCTAACGGCGTCACTTCAAAATTCATAAAATGAGTCGATGAGAGATAAAAAGGGTATCTCATCACTTGGACATAAAATTTACATAAATAAGGATATATAAGAACAAATCCAAACATAATAGTATGTGAATTAAAAGACATAACAAAAGAAGTCACTTAAAAGGAGGAGGGTGAAAGGTTCCCTTATCGACTTGGGTAACTATCGAAATGTACACCCCATTGAAGAAGGGTCATACAATGAATATGTAAATACCCATAAATGAAATTATATTACACAAAGAGTATAATAATGGGAAGTACATACACAACTCAAAGGAAATGGTGGAAAATGTATCATAAATCTCACGGGAATAAAAGTGAGATGAAAAATCCCTTACGAAAACTCGGCAGCCTAACGGCGCCACTTAAAACTTCCAAAATTGGATTGAGGAGATAAAATAGGGTATATCATCATATTTAAATAAAATTTACATAAAGGGTAATATAAAATAACATCCCCCAACATAACAAAGAGGATCTTAAAATAAGTGACATAAAGGAGAGTACTTAAAAAGAAATAGAGGGGTTGAATCTCTTATGAAAATTTGGCAGCCTAACGGCGCCACTCAAAACATCCAAAATGGATTGATGAGAGAAAATAAGGTCTCTCATCATATTAACATAAAAATTACAGTATGAGTAATATAAAATAACATCCCAGTCATAAGAAAGATGAGCTTAAAAGGAATGACATAAAAGAGTGTACTTAAAAAGAAAGAGAGGGGTAGGATCCCTTACCTCAAGTGCGACTTGTCTTGTTCGTTTCATTATATTCCTGAATAATAAACATGAGTTAATTTATACTTGCTTAAGAACCTTTTTCAAGTTCATTATTCCTTTCATGTCACTTATTATCATGTTATGAACACTATGAAATTATTTAAGTTAATAATGGTCGTTTTGTCGATCATTGGTACTGGAGTCAAAAATAAACTCTTTATAATTACAAGTTGTTCATGTGGTAAAATATCCATTATATAAAGAATTATATTCATTATCTAGATATCATATATATCATATATATCCAGTATATACATGTATTTATAATATTACATAATCATTTAGAGGTAAGAAATGAAATGCACCGTTCATGGAGACGGTAAGCCGTACATACACATGAACGCTAGTTTCATTTCTATTTCTTACTTAATGGAGTGAAATCATAATTATATAAAGGTATATCATAATTCCAGTATAATATCATATATAATATCATTAAATTTATCCTTTATACATACCACATATGGTGTTAACGAATCAAATCACTTTGAGGGGGCGGTAGTCCGCACATCCAAAAATGAAGATATCACATTTACCCATAATGGAAACCATAATGGAATTCCATAAATGAAAAATAAATAATCTTAAGTAAAACATAAACATATTATATATCATATATAAATATAGTTTCATCTTAATGGCCACCTTTTAAGGTGCTAGAAGAATATTGAACAATCATCGTTTCGTGAGGCAGAAATTCGCCATCCACGGAAACAGTATGATCTTTAACCATTAGATGAAGGTGTGTGTAAGTGTAGCTCGAATCATTATTATAACAACATCCTAGTATATTTAAGATACTGGTGTTGTTACAAAAGAAAATAATAAAAAGAGTTTAGGGGGTTGGAGAAGCAAAATAAAACATAAGAACACAAGAGAAAACACTACCTTTAAAACATGTAACTCTTTTTGATTTGAACTCAAAGGCTTCCTTGAGAAGACTTATGCCCAAATTGAGGCTTCTAAGAGTTAGAGAGGGATGTGGAGATACAAAATGGGCAGGGTTTGGCCGAGCGAAAGGCTTTGGAAGTGTGGGTAAGGTGGTAGAGGTGGGGGCCTTTTATAAGAGGAGAGGAGGGGCACTCTTGGAAAGTTAAGAAACAATAATTTGTTATAAAATGATTTTCAGATTAAAAATGTCCCACAATTATATATTTAGATGTTAAGGTGATAAGGGTTAGAAATACACCCATACAATAGGTTTTTTACAAGTTTAGGTCTTAGATTTTACATTATATGTTCATTTTATTTAAATCGTTAAATAATGAGGTAATAGATTCATCATCATGGTGTCATAAATAATTTAATTTATTTAATGTCTAAAAATTATAAAAAAAATATCATGATTTAGGAAATATTTTAGCTTTATAATGAATATTTATTGTCAAAAATATATCTTTTATAACCCCATTTAAAAATTGTTTTAGTAAAATAACTCATGTTTGTGATAATTTAATTTTAACATTAAATAAAAAGTTATTAAAGTTATTTTCCCACCAAAGTGGCTCCATGGGGTTCCCAAGTTGACCCATTGATTTTCTTGGTTGGCCATGACACATCAAATAAGGGTAGGTCATGTTTAAACATCATTTCATATTATTAAAACATTATTTTTACCTTAAATTAAACTAATTACCTCTAATCGCGATTAAAAACTTAAAAGTTGCTATTCACCAAAAAAAATTATTTTAATCCCATTGAACCACATTTTACTTTTTAATGACAACCATGTATGTCGGATTTTTGAAATTCAAAACACAGAGGTGGTAAAATTCCATTTAGATGAAAAATGAGTTTTTTAAGTACCACTTAGTGGTTTCACTATTCATCAAAAATTGAAGTTTTTCGGAAAAAAAACCAAAACATCACCCTAAGCTATATTTGATCATCTGAATTCAAAAATGATGCCTATTTTAAAAAATTCAAAACATATAAGTTACATTAATTAATTTAATAATTAATTCCCACTGCCAAAGCAAATAGCGTGTTTTTATGAAACAATAAGTATCAAAAGATTGACACTAGTTTAAGTCCAATTTCAAAGTGAAATTAATTCCAATGACCACCATTGGATTAAATGGTAAAAATATATTATAATTTCACTTTAAAACCAATTCAAATTATAATCTAATCATATAAATAAATTATATTAAAAATAGGTTTTGAATTGAAATACAACATTTTTCACTATTCATTAAAAAATGAACTTTATCGGAAAAATACCAAAAATTTACACAAAGTAATTTTTGATGTCCGGATTCTAAAGAAGAATTTTATTTTTTCAAATATAACACATAAAATTGTCAAAAATTAGATTTAATAGAGGTTCTCCATCAAAAGGCGGTTAATCGACCTTTTAAAGAATATTAGAATGTTTATGCTTAAAATTGGATTCATTCGCATTTTTAATTCTCTAACATTTATTGTAAAAAGTAAAAATATTTGACAAACATATATAATCATTTTGAAGTTAGTTCTGTTCATTCCCCTCATTACAACAGCTAGGCGTTAACTACCATTTAAAATAATATTATTTAATTATTAGAGTGCAACGTAAGATTCACCAGAAACTCGTTGTTGCGTATTGCGTACGCCATCGAGCATAGCGTCCCCTTTAAAGTAATATTAATATTTTATTCACAAATATGGATAAATATAAAAATGTCATATTCTTTATTTACCTAGGGTGTTATAGAATTTATCCTTTATATTCAATTATTACTGAACAGATATCTTTAACATCAAGGTAAACCCAGGACTTTGATTTTATACAACTAAAAATGATACATCATGGTAGCTTACCAAAACATTGTTTTGTATCCATAAATTTTGGTATTTTAGTAAATATTTACATATTATTATTAAATGTGTTAAATTTTTAAACATATCCACTATAACTAAAATGGATTTACAATTATTAGATTTATTTTGGAGTTTGATAATGAAATACATATTGATGTTTCCCTATTTCTATATAGGAATGTGTAATTTTCAGACCACCCCCTAATAATTATTATGTTTAATCATAAAATTTTAATATACCAGTCATTGTGACACGTACTTGATAATCTCTATTTTCAATCTTTTTTTCAAGAAAAATCTAATTTGTTCCTTATAAATTATTTGTGAGTCAGAGATATATTGAGAAAGATTATTGATGTGATTTATAAAATTATTTATTTTTCAATTCATATAATAAATGTACATAAATCCAATTCTTAAACATTATCATTCCATCATGGTTATAGATGAACTCTTTAATAGTCCATACTTAGTTTTTAGTTATAAAGCCTCATTCAAAACATGTTAATTTTCCACATAAATTGTTTGATAAACATTCATATAGGGAAAATATGATTTCTCGACATTCATTATGATTTCATAGTATATCTTCAAGAATTCCAGATTTATGGGATATCTTCTAATCCATATATTGAATAAGATAATACCATCCTTCTAACTCAAAGCATCGTCAACCATGTTAATGATCTATGGGTTGTAATGTATGGAGATATAGAAATATTTCATTAATGGAAACTATCTCTATGGGGCAATATTAATCTATTTCATTGTAAATATATAAATCATCCTTTAATTATATGAATATATATATATATATATCACACCTTTCAAAATTCATATATTTCCTTTATTATTTTGTTTATAAAATTAGTTCTTTATGATTTAAATCAGGGTTCATGTATTCTTTCTCATGAGTAAATAATTAGAATAGGGGGTTTCTACCATAATTTTTATTTTATTTAGAACAGATACGTTTCACATCCTTAATGAAAAAAAATACACCACAAACCCTTTTGAACATCATTTCTATATAGGAACAAA
The DNA here is from genome assembly GCA_963277665.1 of Viscum album. Lineage (NCBI taxonomy): Eukaryota > Viridiplantae > Streptophyta > Magnoliopsida > Santalales > Viscaceae > Viscum > Viscum album. The sequence continues at coordinate 1,188,246,539 of OY728158.1, read as the reverse complement.
ATCACTATTCTCTTTTACACTATTTTATTTTATTTATATCACGCAATATAAATGAAAATGAATTCATTCAGTGTAATCATGGTTGATGAATTTTTTATTCCTAATATTATTATCATAATGATCCATTATGTTCATTACACTCGAAATAATTAATATTATTTTCTATGTTTATCATATGAAATTTCATAATTTCCTCTATTTTTAAAAGAACAATATATATTGACATATTTTAAATTACATTTTTCAGGATTGATAATTTATGAAGAGATAATTAAAAATTTATAAATTAGATATAACAATATTCATATACCATGTTCTATCTTAAAATACTCATATAATATTCATAATCTTCATGAAAAATGTAAATATGATAATAGAATCGATAATGGTTACCAAAATTTTATCAAGGTAATTTATAAAGATTATATTCATTAGATCCATTAATATAGTTTGTGTAATTAATACATACAAATATAATCACTATAAAATCACTATTTCCAAAAATAATATGTTAGTACTTTTTAGTTTTATCAGGCATTATTATCCTTAATTAAAAATATCCATACGTATTTCAATGTTAGAAAATTATTAAATCCAACATAGTCGACTTACAGTGTCACCAAGATATTGTAGAGTGTAAATATTATTAAAAGTATTCTTGTTTAGTTTCATATAACAAATAAAGTTATGTCTTGAATTATATTATTCCTATAAAAAATAATATGTTCACCATATACACAAAATAATGTTTTATTAATCATGTTCCAAATTTCTCATGGTCTCTCTTCCATAATTAAATAAAGAAATTATGTGATATTTATATACTTTTATCAAAATATGTGTAAAAAATATATGAGTTCTATTATGAATAATAAAAATTTTAGATTGGTGGAAATAAAAATCCATAGTAAATACATTTAAATATTCCCTCACATATGTTAATTATTAAATTATGACATTATCTCCAATCATTTAAGAAATACACCCCAAACAATTATTCACCAATACATATACAATGAATTTAATTTACGTTAGTATTTTATATTTATCTGCACAATTATTGAAAATAATATTTTTATTTAGGATATAAAATGGGAATTACCTTCCTAGGAAATTTTTATGAGATATATAGAGAGAGTTCCAATCTATTCCCACGATAACATGTCATCGATATATAATATTAATTTTTTTAGGAAGAAAATTCCTACAGTCATCTGTAAGACATGATATATATACATTGGATGTAATGATTATACAATTATTTGGTTTTTCTTATTGAATAATATATCAAAAATTTGGTGATGTGATACACATATATATTTATCATGATTAAACTGTGTTTTTAAAATATAAAAAAATAAAGTTACAGTTCTAGTTTATATAATAACATTTACATTAACTAATTCATCAATTCCACATACATTAGTAGTTGTAATCGCTGAGGCCTTACATTATTCCTTCAATTTAGGAAGTCTATAAAAAAATTACTTTAATAACCCATGGGTTTCCTACTAATTGGAATAATATCGATTCTCCATGATATTATTAGATTGTAGTATGGGAGATTCATTAAGTTGATCTTTATTTTTATCGTCGATTGGGTGCTTTATATATTTTTAACAATAATTTCCAATATAATCTTTTTTAAACATAAATCATTTCCCTTTACCCTTAAGAAAATTTCCTTGATGTTTCATTCCAATCATTTAGTCCAATGTCAAAATAATATTCATTATTCTATGGTTTTTATTATGTTAATTGTTTCAAAAATAATTTTTCCATTTTATTTTTTCATAATAAATAAGAATTATGGATCTCTCCACATTCTATTTCTACCTTATGATAAAATTTAATGCCTAATTCCATTTAATAAGATTCTTAAACAAAAAATTTATTTCATGAAAATAATTTTAAACAAATAAATAATCAATTGGATTATCTGTAAGGGTTTACTTAGAAACAAATGCATTTCATACCATGTCCAAGGAAATCGTATTCATATGTAATAATTAATTTATCAACCTTTTATATCAGTTGATGGAATAGAATCCCAATATTACTGTGAGATTTTATGGAAAAAAACAATTCAAAAATTCCATATATAAGTTATCCTATTAAATATAATCATTTTAATAACCCATTCTACCAGTGGTCTCATGGTAGATGGATGTTCGAGCTATTATAACCCCAATCACACCTCTAAAAGGATAGGGTCTATCAGAAAGTGATGACAAGGAATCAATGAAATAAAATACCTTTTCATAATATAAATTTAGATAAACCTCCATATATATCCATGACACATTGTACAGGTATTGTTTAAAGGATATCATAGCTAGCGTGAAACCATGAATCCAATAAACTCTATAGATTATATCATAGTTTGAATAATTGAATCCAATGTGTAAATGGGAGTTAAAAAAACCCAAAAGAGATGATTTCCCAACTTAAAACACATAAAAATAAGTATGATGAGATATCTAAGCTACACATCTCAATGAAAAAATATTAATACATGGTCAATGTCACCCGTTATTACTATGATCTTCCAAAGTCAACACAGATCTATTCGTTTTATCAATAAGAAATGATGTGTTTGGGAAAATAAAAGTAAGGGGTGAGAATATATATACCTAGTTGGATGAACAAGAAACTTGATTAGGAGTAATAAAAAGACATGATAGAAGTAAGATCAACCAAAAGTAAGAGTGAAATTAGTACTTGATTGATTCATCGATATATGATTATAATGAAACACTGAGGATTTATAAAGGGGTTCTCCACCTCACAATATAGAGAAATTAAATTTGTGGGCCTAATTCTAAAAAATCACACCATTAATTCCCATCATCAAATGAAACCTCACTAAAATTAGAGTGGTGGGTGAAGCATCATGCTACTACACTCTACAACTGAGGGATCTGCAACTCCTATAGAGGATGTCGACCTTGATAGAGCAGTATGATGAGGTAGTATCACAATATAGATATTGGACATACCCCATGGGTTTGGAAGTTTTATTTATTTATGTACAAAGATTACAGGGATTATATAACTTGGTGAAACATGGTAGTACTGAACCATTCATTACTTTGATGATTATTCCCTCATAACAACAACATTTGATTGTCTCTTAAAGAAGTTTCATTCAAGGAACATATAAAATTATATCCCACATATCATAATAAATAACAATTCCATTATATACATGTAAAACATTCTAGGACATGAAACTCATAATAAAAAATATGAATCTAAATTAACTAGATAGAGATGAATATGTAGAGTAGGAAAATTACAAAACATGTAATTTTTCTACCCAACATGCATCCCATCCTTGATTCCCAGCCATTCCCTCTTATAGGTATGGCTTTGATTCCACATGAATAGAAATAGAATTTATGGGTCAAAAACTACATGTATCATCCAATAATGTCTTGTTAATGTCTACACGTTTGTTCCAATGTATGTTTGGACATTCCCTTGGACATGGACATAAACCTGTTCATGCATGAGTTTTAGTCCATGCCCATGTACTACAAGAAAAAACAGTGTTTTATCCCACATGTGGTCATTGTTTTTTTAATTGGACCATGTTATAGTTTTCGTGGCATGTTCACATAGAAAGTGGGTTTAGAATGAAATAGCTTTATTCTTATTATGTCCTCAAATAATATCACTACATCCAAGAGTGTGAGATTTTGATTATTTATTTTTTACATACCACATAGTGGATTTTTTCAAAAGAAAATTTATTCTTCAGATTGGTTTTATATTGATTATTATCATTACGAAGCCCACCTTCTGAACACTATAAATCCACGAAAATTAGATTATATATTTCCTTATACCATTCTCCAGTCTCTGGTTTCATGAAATCGGAATTTATTTCACCATCTAAAAAACCAAAATTTTTCCCCTTGTGAGTTCATTTATCATCAATGATCTGAATCCCATATCCAAAATTCATTACTCACTATCCATCTAGATCATACAAAAACCAATGGACTGTTGATAATTTTTAAAATAGCTGTGAATCTCAGGGATTAATCTTTCTTGATCCTTCCCTCAAGAATGTTGAACTGTGACATTGGGGGCCAACAATGAAGAATGAAATGAATAGTGAGGATAAATTCACAGGAACATTTTTGAGTCATTCTTCATACATGGGTTGATGGCCTTTTTCAATGAAAAAATTATATTAACGATTAATATCATTGAAAATAAATAATAAAACAAATTAATATATTACAATTAATAAATGTGCTCATGAAAATGGTCTAATGAATCACAGATCAAATACAGATAAAATATAACTTCTTATTCTTATAATCAAATTGGAAATTTAGAAATTGATAATCCCTAAAATTATTAAGATCAGCCATTGGGTACGAAAACATTCTCTAGCGAAGGATAACTCTGACTATGTTCTTTTCCAATCATTCTACCAAGATTTGATCACTTTTCTTCATCTAATGTGATACTCCAAGGAAGTATAGGGTTTTATTTTATTCCCTATTTTATAGGGTGATGCAGAAAACTATATAAAATTACCATAATAAAATACATATATAGATTTAATATTAGATTATTTAATAAAATAAGAATATAATTTTATTATTTATTTTATTAATTGATCTTGTAAGATGATGTCTCAACTAAAAATCCACAACTAACCATCCTTAAGTTCTTCCTATGTTAAAACCCATGATTCAGACAAAACTGGGGTATTAGATTTCTGTTCTCAGACTTCGTTATAGAAATATTCCTCTATTTCCTGAAAAAAAAAATGAATGCATGATATTAAGATAGACAATATTTTAATAATGTAAATATAGGTCCACTGTGCTTCATAGTATCATGCATTCATAGTTCATGAATCTGAAAATATTCATTAATATATTTGAAATTCATACAAGGGAGAAATTGGGTCAATAAATTTTCCCCTCATTCAAGAATTGTTTCCCTAAAAATTACAAGATAAAACATTTTGGGGACGCTGAGCATGAATTATTCTCTCTATCTCTCTCCTAGATCCATCTAGAACACTCATTACTACCATAAAAGTTGAACCATAATAATGATCTATCCTAACAAGATCATCTCAAGCCTATCCTTGATCTCTATTGGGAACTCTAAAGAGGTTGGAATATTATTGATCGTTATCTCTGCATAGTCAATAATGTGAATTATTCTACATATATATATCCTTAAAAGGGAGAAATGGAAAAAATAATTCTATAAATCTTTATTTATGGTAAGGAAATAGGTTTTTAAACAACAATCTACCACTATATGAACTCAAAAAGTTTGATGAATCTCATGGATGACTTTCAACCCCAATTGAATCACCAAAATCATTATCATTGGGTAACGCTGAAGAAAATATGGTCTCCCTACTCAATATTCAAGGGACTATTACATCGATATCCAAAAGATTCTTGAAAAAAGTATGTTATCATATTATGATCATTTTTCCCATGAAAAAACATTTTCCTCACCTCTACCTTCATTGATCATAGAGGAGAAGTATCACAAATCTCTATCCAACATATGTGCGACCTACAAGATCTCCAATATAGAACGCATAAACTATCCATGTCGATAGAAGAGTGATAGATGATATTATAAGAAAATAAAACATACTTAAATTGATCCTCTATGCTCTAAATGATGTTTTATGAAAACCCTCAGTGTATCCTCCATCACTTTTAGTCTTCTCAGACATCTCATCTATTTGGAGGTGAAATGTAATAGTATTATTCAAATGGGCCTGGAATCCATCTAACATGCCTCTCAAAAGGATTGATTTTTATTATGCCTTAGTTTATGATACAATCATACATACTAGTGTAATATAATGCATATTATCATTGCCTTAAGAGTACGAAAGGGGGTTACAAGGCCATAGGCGCCCTCCTCAAGTCGCTAAAGGTTGGAAATAAATGATGAAGAGCTTCAATACATGTGGGGGTGATTTACCCTATAAAAACCACCAAGAATAAAATACATATAAAAAATGACTATATTATGAAGGATATGAATGATATACAACTCATCAGTTCATTTATTGGAACCATACAAAAATATAGTGCCACGACGGAGGACAATGATTTCACAGTAAACTGCGGAATACAAACTAATCAACACAACATAATAACCCCGAGACTCCTAGACTCATAATCTATATGGTATAACATCACCAAATATCCCATGTATCATGATTTAGTGTTATAGAAGTGTGATAAATTACCTTTTCCCATGTCTTGGTAAATAACATATGCAAAATCATTAATGTGCCATAGTAGGGGTGAGTACCAAAAATCGGTAGGTTTTACCCAATAACGTCCTTACTCTGGAAAATATGGTAGACCATGTTAACAAAATTTATGTAAAATAATTTATCTAATACAATTACTAAAACTATTTATATCAAAATATAAACTAAATCCATTGTAATGAGTTTTCCAACGAAGGCACCTAAATAATTATTCAAATAAATTTTCATTCCATTTTCGCATAACTGCTTCCTTTCAAAAAAAACCATGCATCCTAACACGCATCGAAACCATGGTCCTCCCTATACTTGTTAGTGGTGAGTTATATATCCTCTAAATCATCAAATATTTGACCACATTGATGGGGTTACTTCATGCTTATATCCATCCCATCCAATTAATGAGGGTATATTAATGCCCTTATCAATCCTAGTGCACATGACCACACAACACAAAACCATTAAAAAATCATTACAAACCATGTCTATTAAATCCATTTCAGTAAAACATCATCCATTTTATTGAAATTCATTTTCCCAAGAATCAAACTATAAATTATTTTAAAATCAACATTTGAATATTATCTTATCCAAACACTTTCCAATAACTCACAAATTTCAACAATTTCCATAAACATTTACTCAAGAGGGTTTGAAAAATTATTTTTCATACAATAAAAGATCAATTTAAATCAAAATATAATTATGAAATAAATTATTCATGATCTATAATGTAGGATTTTATAGTGAATCCACATACATCGATAGTTTTTGTGAAAACAATAAAACTGAAAAATTTCAAAAGAACTAGGTTGAATCTCTATGAACATATATTATATCTATCCCCCTATCAACAATAAGAAATATAAACATATTTTGAATCCATAAACATATATATACCCCAAGGGGGAGTATATCTAATAAAATGAAGTATTGGGGGAAGTGGATGTAAGAGGAACATCATGAATGATAAAGAAAAATCACTAACCAAGAGGAATCGACTTCAAACCCTCCAAGGGAATCCACCAGATAGCCTCTAAAACGATTAAGTACCCCTCATTTACCATTGATAGTGAAATATCCCGAGTTAGGGCCACATAGAATAAAAAACAAGAGGTTAAATGCTTTATCCGACATAGATCCAGATTTTGAGGATCATGATTTTAACCTACTTGGTTTAGTCACATGGGTGAGAAAACTGTGAACTAACCATGCATTAAACTCTTCTTTAAGGATGAAACTCACATATTAATATCACATGGTTTTCAAAAATTGATCAATCCATGCTAAATAAACTGACTCAAAATGAAAAAAAAATCAATTTTTCATAGAGCATGCTTTCATTTTAGTGGACACACAGTTTAGGAAAACCATTCCTCACCCATGTGCCATCCCTTTTTACCATGTCTCCATGTGCCCATTTTCTTGCAAGTGTTTCACAACTTCCACGAACCATTAACCACCCATGCACCATTACAAGATCCCAAAAAACTCTTATAACGTTCTCCAACCTCTATCAACCTTCACTATAAAATATTAAATAGATAAAAATCGTAAATAAAGTGTTACATACTAGAATTAGGGATGATACATTCTCACCACCATTGGTCTTTCTGCCCATAGAAATTAGAAATTCATAGGTGAATTTAGGGAGTTTTTATAATTTATCTTTGATCTCCTTATCATGTTCCCATGTCTCTTTATAAACATTACCATGTTTCTAAAAAACCGGCACTAGGTAGATGATATTTACACACAAGGCTTCTATTTTTCCTACTAATAATTTGCACCGAGATATATATGAACAAATCATCTAGATCTAGGTCAAAATGATTCCATCTAATCAAATGTTATGGAATATGATCATATTTTTTAAATTAAGATATATGGAATATGTTTTGTACCACACATAACTATAGTGTAAATGTCAACCGATATGGAAACTCTCCAACATGTTCTAGTATCTCAAAAGGTCTATATATCTAGAAGATAACATAACCTTATTCACAAAATTTTGATGTAAAAGACTTGATAAATCCTCAATAACACATTATAACTGACTAAGAATGTCAATGGACATTGAATATGATTCCCATAATATTTCTAAACACTCTAGGCCATCATAGGTGATTGAAAGGATATATTTTAAGTATTTGTCAAATTGTATAGTGAAAGAATATTTAATACAAATAGATTCAACCAATTTTAAATGTATCAAGAAAAAATTAATATTTCTCAGTATTTTATATTAATTGCATTATAAAATTATTTAAAAAATAATAATTGGGGAGTAGAAAGAAAAAGAGTAGGAAAAATGGAAGAGGGAATGTTTTTCATATTTACAAGAGATTTAATACATTAATAATCCTTTCAATGTTATAGGTTGTATAATAATCTATCTTCCAAAATAGATATATGTGCCATATGATAGAGTAAATTTGATATGATTGAGATTTTATAATTTTAATGGGTGTGATTTAAGAATGGAAATTGGGTACTATATTTATATATAAAGGGATCCATGTATTAGGGATAAATATTAACTATTTTATAATATAGACCTAAACATATTGTTGAGTTTCATTCCTATGGGTTTTTATATTTATAATTAAAAAAAATTTATTTCAAATTAATATCATTCTTGTACAAAGTAAAATCACCGATGTACATCATTAATAGAAAATAATAATAATTTTTGTTTAATAAAATATAATTTTTGATTAATAATTTCATAAAATTGATTAACATTTTAGAATAATAGTTTTCAATAAAATACATTATTATTTAAATTCATGTCCAGTAAAGAAAAAAATTTATTTATTTATTATTTTTATAATAAATATTAATTTTTTATAAAATCTATTGTATTCGTATAAACTATAGTTTTTATAATTCACTAAATAATCAGTAACTGCAAAAAAAACACCAAAATTCAACCTTAGATAATTTTACCAAGACAAAAAATTGAAAACATTATATTAAATAAATTTACTAATTTTGGAATAAGTTATTTTTAATAATATAAAAAATATATATAAAGTATAATTTCAGAAAAAAATGAATTTTTTAGTAATTAATATAAATTATTTTTCATTTCTTATATTATATTAAAATTTTTTAAAATGTTAATTTTTTTACTATAATATGTTGTAAATTATTTATAATTATTTCCTTAATCATCATTGATTAATATAATTTATCTAATGATGAGAATAAATTAATCTCATAAAAATGTTTATTCAAATATAACGTTTTACTACCAAATGATTTTATCGTCAACACATGAATTTTAATAATCATAGAGTGAAAGGTTATTTAATAATTAGTAGGTAAAAAAAATAAAATTTATATTAATATAATACTAAACACATGATAAATTTATATTTTCAAATAACTATAAAATGTATGCAATGGGTATCTTTTTAATCAAAACCATTTTTTCAATGAATAAATCAAGTTGTACTTGTTAAATGTTCATAATATATTCTATAAATTATGATTTTTTTATTATAATCATTATATATTTCATATAATATTTTACTAATGCATTGTTCAATTATGTTCCGTGTTGTGTGAATCCAGTTCAACATAATATATCATATTTATTAAGAAAATACACATTCTAAAATCATGCCTGAATGGCCTGAAGGCCTTTATGTTTTTTTTTTGTATTTTCATAATCCCCCCTTTAATGTTTTTGGTGAACCCTTACATGGGCCATAGGCTTAGAGACACACTATAAGACCAGAATGTATTAATGGAATTCTTCAAAAATAGACTATTTAGATATACCCTTCCCCATCATATATTTTGATGTCCACTCTCCACCATCACAAGGATGGTTGGTTATCTGTCTTGGGATGATTTTCACAAGACCAGTACTAATGGTAATTATATAATCTATCATTCATCTAATTCTGGTAATCTATGCTCTAGTTAATGTGACTTCACTAAATCCTCATCCAGATCCTTGTTCCTTTGAAATCTTCTTGGCTACATCTTCATTTCAACATATGATCAATAATCTCAAATAGAATCATGTAAATAGGTATCAAAATTCCCTCAATTACAGATCTAATAAACCATAATCATTATATATTATGGATGAAATGATATATCAACACATTTTAACAAAATATCTAACTGAATATTGTCAACATGAAATGTTTATTGACTTCAAGGTTCCCTATGTATAGCAGAAGAATTCTATTATAATATTGACTTGCACTATATGTCTCATTACAATATATCTTATTTTAATAAGATTATTCACAATATACTAATGTTATAGATAGTTATTAGTATATAAATTCATAAGGATCCATATAAATTCTCTAGTATATGATATTCATTTTTGAAAGCCTTACAAAAGTATAGTGATGATATGAATTTACTTTGGAATCCATTGATAATTCTATTATAATTCCTTCTAATGTTTTAGTGATCAAATAAGATATAAAAATTTTATAATGAATAAATTTGGGGCTGAATTTATAAGACCCCGGCCTTATACCTTATTTAATATTGAATTAAATGAATAATTCACATTGAGGATCTTTTCAGGTTTAGAGTTTTATAGAATTAGATCATAAAACATGTGTTACATTCCACATTTAAACAAAGTGGTTACATAAAAGATAGTACTCATTTTTCCCATCAACGTAAACATATTTAAAATAAAACATGGATTCTTTCTTGACACTTCCTTGACACTATCATCACATCATGTACCTTTCCCTTAACCTGTGAAAAACATTTCAAAAACATGGGATGAGCATAAAAATCTCAGTAAGGGATATAAAAATATGGAAAGGAAACATGAGTACATGTATACATAAGAATAAATAAAATCATACTTTACTCATAAAACATAAGCACTTTAACATACCTCATCAAAACATGAATAAATCATAGAAATAATAAGACATAAAGGTAACTTGATTCATTCATAACATTCTTACGTAGGGAGTAACCCTCTTGGTTATGTTTGGAATACCCATCACAGTATATTCCCTAAATCTCTTCGGAGAAACCTTAATGTTTAACCCCTTCGCATTACCCAATGCATTGGAGATCTATAACGGGCTCACCCACCCTTAGTTTATCATGGAACCACCCGTCTTCATAATAATGCCCAAGAACCATAACATAATCGTATCACATAAAACATGCATAAAGGAAACATAACATTTTCACTTTTCAATCACAAGATATCAATAAAACACATTGATATAAAAACATTATGAAAACCAATTTCAATACCAAAATAAAAGAAAAGTAAAACATGGTATTTATTTTTAATTTAAAAATAAGTATGGCTTGTAGAGGAAGCCGAAACTCAAATAATGGTCACAGTGGCGGAGAAGTCGTTGTCGCCGCATACGTACGACAAAAACATGCTTACTAAGATTCACCCATAGTGACCACCCTATCATTTTAGTAGCATCCTCTTAAGTTATTTTAAGAAATAAGACTTGCTCAATCAGTTTGACATCCGATATTAAAAGTAATTGCAAGGGTTGAACTCCATGGTCCTCTTTCTCTGATTACGAAAAATCTTTGTGGTTGTCTTCTTGTATTTTGAATTTTTTGCAGATCGTGTATCTAGAGGAGGTGTTATGTTGAAGTAATCCTTCATCCCTAACCTCCTATTAAGAATCTTATTACTCTTTAGGATTAATGTTCCATTTGCTGAGAGCTCGGGTCCACTTTCATTGTGATCCTTCATAGATACCCCATTATCTTGAACCAGGATAGTTGGATCCTAACTCAACGAAACATTTGAAATTCCTTAAAATATGTTACTTAAGTGGATAGGAGTCCGACTCAAATAATTTGAACCCCATTATTTACCAATTCTGGTTGATTTGGCCGCATCAGTTGAAGACTCCTACCTCCCCTTAATCACATCGCCACTACCCAACCATAACACCTTGGTGTATGGAGCGAGAGAGACAACATCCTACACTATTATCAACTGATCCATAACTATTGTACTCTCATTCAACTGGTTTTCCATTTTAGCAGCCTCATACAGGACTGGACCATTGAATAGGCCGGATGTCGTCACGGCCCTCAAAATGAAATTTATTACTCATACACTAGCATAGTGGTGTAGTGTTGATCCACAAAGAAGGAAGATGATTGATTTCTCTGGTTTTTGAATTTTAAACCCCTATTGTTGTCAACAGTGGGGAAAACAACTTCTTAAATTTTATATTTTTTTATTTTTTTGATTGAATGGAAACAGGATGAGGAAACAAGATTCTCTACGAAGAAACTCAAATTTAAACCAAGTACTATCAAAATAAAGTATTAAAGAAAACTACATTTAACAGCAAAGACAAAGGAGCTCAAATAAACCAATGTCAGTCTGGAAATGTAATATACTTGTTAAAATAATCGACTTCTTCACAACATTTATTGAATCACTCCTCAAGAACTTGTTGAAGAATACCCCTCGCCAAGACATTCAATAGGCAGAAGATTAGGTTTTGAAGTTCGCCACACCAAAACATAATCGAACTGTTAAGAAGTTTGGAAAAGATTAAATTTGGAAATAAACTCGCCATAAATTTCAAAAATTAATTTTATTAATGTTTTTAATGATGCAATAAAAAACAACCACTCCATTTGAAATTGAATTATTAATTTTGAAATCAATTGAGAGGTGAATCAACTGAACAGAGAATCATAATTCTATCTCGCCGATAGATGATGATTCTGAAAATTATAATGTAACTGAAGAAGTTTAAAATATAAACCAGTAGAATTGAATTCCAAAGCTAAGAAAATATTAACCTATGATCATCTTGATAAAAGAAGTGAAAAACATCCAAGACAGAGTAAAACAATTAAGGACAGAGGGAAGAAGAACTCCCCAAATACAACTCTTCACTCAGGCTCCTTGCCTCAGTGTCTGCTATATCATCTCCCGGGATTCTCTACTCTCAAATGGATGTGTTCGTGAAAAATAAAATGAGCCCCTCCCCCGAATTTCTACTGCCACTCTACTTAAGTACCCTTTTGTCATAAGCTGCATGTCACTGCTCGACTTCCATCGACTTGGAATGCCCTTCATGAATGCACCGCACACGTGCGTTTTTTCGAAACTAGCACGTCGCGTGAGTTTTTCTCTCGTAACTAACTTCCGTTGTGTTAGTTACATGAACCTAGACGTTAACATGACTCTTGAATGAACCTGCACATATAGATTAGAAAAGTAATTAAATGAAAATGCAATGAAAGAGAAATTATTTTATCTTCTTTTAAAAATTATTTTATATTTATTTGACTTAGTAAAGTTAACATTACTTTTATTATTTTATCTTCTTTATATATTAATTTTTTTTTTGGTTTTTCTTTACTATTATTATTTTTTATTATGTATTATTTATTTTTTTATCTTCATCTCCCCCCCCCCTCCCTCCACGGCGTACAGGGGAGGATTTTCGGCGGTTTCGCGAAGCAGGCCCGCTGCCTTCCCTTCTTCCTTCGAAACTCCGCAGCGGATAACGGTCTTCCAACAGTGTCGCGGCCTCCTGTAGAAGGTGCGGCGAGACTCCATCACTCCAGCGCTTCAAGCAGTGGCACGTATCCAGCCCCGTGCACTACCTTCACTGCCTCCTTCTAAGGTGCACATCGAGCAGGTGCAGCGGCATAAACACAAGGCAACAAGAGGTCTAGTCCAAAAAGCGGAAGAGAGAGCAGCAACAACCCTCTCAGGTTGCGACTTTACCAGATCCGTACGCTATGCGGAATCGACAGCGGCTGGACTCCCTTTAGTGGCGAAGGGTTACTTCTCCTATGTGCAGTAGAAGTCATTCCTGGCAGAGATGGAGTCATCCTTGTAACATGGCATGGGCTCAGTCTCCATCAACTTGGCTTCTCCTTGGATTTACACAGTTCGACAACCTCTGCTAGGCTTCAACAGTGGTTCACCCCTTGGACACCATACTTCCTCCGGTGTCTAGTTTGTGAAGTTATGATGGAAGAGTTGCAGGAAAGAGATAGATAATGGTGGAAGAGAGATGTATCATGAAGGTTTACGGTGGAAAATAGAGAGAAGAAGCAGGGGAACAGAACAATGAGGTGTAGGGGAAGAGTAGCGTGAGGTGAAAATGGAGGAGAGGCAGGAGAGCGAGGGCTACCAGTGAAGAAAAAAAGAATGTAACAGTGAGGTGGAGATATTAGTGAGAACAATTAATAGTCTACCTCACCAGTAGACTAAAACCAATAAGAGATGAAATAATAATCAAACTGCATACATAAAATAATATAATTAATGCTTAAAAACTCTTAATTAATTAATTAATTAACTAATTGAACACATAAAATTAAAAGAGAACTATTTAATTTAATAAAAAACATATTATTTACTTGAATGATTGGCAGGATGACTAAAAATGTTAATTAATATAGTTAACCTATTCTAATGTAACTTAATTAAAAGAGAAATTATTAAAATAAAGACTTACTTAATTAAATAAAATTTCAGCGGTTTAATAATTGTTTAAAAATAGATATTAACTTATTAAAATTCAAGAAAATTTAAATTAACCAAATTAATTAGGACATAATTAATGTGTATAATATTAGTAAGATTATATATTGTTATTTTTATGCCATAAAATACATAATTAGTTATAAAAATTTATTAATTATTATAATTAATTATAAAAATACAAAAGTACAAATATTTAGTAAAAAGTGATTAAATAATTAATTAAATCATTTAAAGTTAAGTAAAAAGATGTGGAAAAACTATGTAAAAATAGATCCCCATCAACCATCTCACTTTGGTTCACTAATAGAAGTTCCAGCCAGACCAGGCTTCGACCTGTGGAACACCACAGACACATGCAGGTTAACCTGAGGTACTAAGGCCTACTTCACTCGATCAGTGCCAGAACTCTCCTCCAAAGACACATTAAATTCCAATATTGATCTTTTGTGTTTCTCCTCCTCCACCTTTCTCAACAACTGAGATCCCTAACATCCCACCTCTATACCCATTGTTGTCTGACCCTGGACATCCTCCTGATGTTCCTATGGAACCTTAACCCCACCTCCATACTATTTCCTTCCCCATTAATGGATTCCCCGATGGAATACCCCCCTCGACTGCACTAGTCTCTTGCAAAACAAGTATACTTTGTTTCCAATTCCCATGCCCCTCAACATTGCAGACCCCTGACAGAAAATATCTGAAGAGTGTGCCAAATTCTGGTTGGTAGAATAGAAATCAGTCAAGTTTTCACAAATCACATGACGCTTAAACTTATACTCTTAGCCAAATGAAATCCAAAAATATTCAAAAGGAGTTCTAGATGGGTCCAGTTCCACAAAAACTCGTGGATTGACCGGGTGATAAACTACCTCTGTACGACTATCAGAACATAAAAATCGACGGACTAGATTACCAATAGTCCTATTAACGGATGGGTTTTGAAATGGTAAAGGATGATTTAGAAATCATACCCAAACTGTAGTGGAAGGCAGATCACGCTTCATGTGGAATTTTGAAGACCATGGAAATTGGAAGAATAAAAAAACCTCAACATTATCGGAGCACTAGACTAGGCTCTGATGAGGTACTCCTCAGAAGAAAATCAGATCATGATAGGCCGATTGTTGAGCAAACCCACATTTTCCCTCTCATGAAGATCATGAGGGCCGATGATGAACATATCGAATGAATCAATCGAAGGGATACTCTATCTAAATAGATCCACCCAGGTGTGGTCCAAGAGCATGGTGGTTGCTACTATCTCTGATGAAAAAATCTGATGATTGGGGTGGTGGTTGATGAGATCCTCAACCTTGGGGCTTAGAAAATGTTTTGGGAAGGGAGGAACATAGTCGGGGATTGAGATGGGTTGGAAATATGGCTATGCACTCCTATTGGATGTAGGAGGTCCCTCCTCTACTGGGGGTGGATAGACCGGCGATATTTACACCATCTTCAATTAGAGTCAAATAGTATCAACCTAGGGTTCACACCGACGTCCGACACTCATAAAAATTTCTTGAAATATAAAAAAATAAACAAGATGAGAGATAATGATCACTCCTATAAATGATACATGTACCTTAGATATATATCGAATTTGATTGAAACAATTATTTCATGCCTCTATACTACTTCATGGATATATATTTTGGATGGAGTCTTTATTGTATGAGTTTCATTAATAGGGATTAAATGGGCTGAATTTGTGAGGTGATCTATAATCACCCATATAAAATTGTGTTTCATAAGAGTTCTTGGGAGACCTATTAAAATATCCAGGTCTGTCTTCTCCCATTTCCACACGAGGATAGTTATATGTTGTAAAATATCTACTAGTCACTAATGTTCTGTCATAACTTGCTGACATGTTAAGCATTTGGATGTTAACTCATCCACCTCTCTTTTCATGCTGACCCGCCAAAGTTGTAATTTCACCAACTTATACATTTCCTATATTCTATGATTAAAAAACCATCTCTAATTGTGGCATGCATTAAAAATTTGTTCTTGGAAAGCCATATGTGTGACCATCCAGTGTCAAAAACACCAAACTGAACTATAATCAACCTTTCATCCCTTAATAGTCTCCCGACCATTGAGTTCTGAACCCATTGAAATTTTTTTTTCATCAAATGTGTATGCATCCACTATAATTTTTACCATATTGGGAACAAGGGAAACTGGAAAGAAAACTGCATCTTTACCACTCTCTTCACATTCACATGGATGTTGGCTAATACTGACATCAACTGCCACTCATCCGAAGCATCTTTCTCCAGTTGGTCATAAAATTTCATGTTTAATACATCAACCACCAATATTCCCTTACAAGGTGTCTATATTATTTCCTATTTTAAAATTTTGAGATTCTTCACCCATGTCCATTTCTATATATCACAATCCCATTGTGTGGAAGTATGCTTCATCCTCTTATTATCTATGAATATTGTAAACGTCACACAAAAAAAAGACAAAAACGCCATTCCATCAAAGCATGGATGACTAAATATAATATAAAAATGTGTGTAGTGTAGTGATTCTCATCAACTATTAGCTACCTTATCCCATGAAATAAAACAAGGTCTCCTTGCATGATAAAAACCCAAACCATAATCCTAACACATCACAACACACTATGTAATCTTATCATTATTCTAGAAAAAATCAATATTGTTGGGGATGTAAGGTGAACCATTATCTCTGGAATATATTTTTTTCATTCCACAATCCATTAGAATGAAACATTCTTATTTCTCAGATCATTTATTTGAGAGGATAGTTGGGAATATTCATGCCCCATTCATATGTAATGACTAGTGTGGAAAAAAACATCATAACTCAAATACATTATTTAGTAGTTTCAATTAGATCATAGCTTATATCTTTTAGGGATCCACTGAAACAACACTTTTAGAAATTACATTGAAAATAAAGCATGTTTCTTGGATCCAAATATCATACATTGATAATTAGGCAAATAAATAAAGGTATTTTAATATTTACAAACCGATTAAAATTTTATCATATTATAATCAAATTTCCTTGAATACACCAATATATAGTCTACAAACACCATGAAAAAGAATCTGGATATCGTTTAAATACCTAATTCATCAATTCCATATATACTAATGGTTACTTGGTAAGGAAAAAGGCATTACCTTGTATTCATAATGTCCATATATTCTTATGAAAGCAGTCTTTAGAATATCCTCCTTACAAAATTGTAATAGATGATATCCTAATCTTTAGTAATTCATATAGAACAATTGGGATCCCGTAAATTTATCAGAAAAACCACCAATGTGTGGATGTGAATACTTGTTCAATATTTTAACTTGGTTACAATTAAAATAATCCACACATACCCTTAATGTTCTATCATCCTTCTTTTACTACAAAAATAAGGTCTTCCCATAGAGTCATGCTCAGCTGAATGTATGATTTTATTTCAACCTCATCCAACAACGCTTTAAATTACTTTAATTCGGATGGTTTTATTTGATATGATGGAAGAAATATAGTATTATTCCATAGTAGGTGGTTATTCATAAACTCCACTTCTCTCATGGGTGGCATCCTAATGAATTATTCGGGAACAGTATCTACATATCATAATCAATTTCTTGAAATGAACTACTCCCAACCACATCCATTATATCAACAAACAATGAAACCAAATGGTAATATATCATTCCCATAAATGGTTCCTACATTACAATTTAACCCATATTTACATCCCTTTATCTACTAAAGTGATTTTCAATTCCATCCTCAGTATCAAAACAATCTATTCTATTATAAAAATTAAATTGAGACTTGAAATTTTTCATCCAATCCATTCCCATGATTACATCACTGGAATCCATCTACTGTATAGTGAAATCCAATTTCAGTTCAACTCCATCAATAGTTATAGAACATGCTCTATGTTGAGATACTCTACATTCACTTTACCCAAGATGAGTTTTAGGTATTAATTTTGAGGGGATCATCTCAATATTAAAATTTAGTAAATCAACATCATGATAAACAATAAAGTAATATGATTCCCTAGTATCAAACTTCACTTTCATAAGGATAAAATTAAAAATATTCTTATCTCTCCCTATTGTTTTTCCATCCTGATCATACACAATCACTTTCTTATATAAATATAATTCCCTCATTACACCACTTTTATCCATGATGCCTTGTTAAAGTTTGATTCCTATGGTGTCATGGTATTCATACAATCACCATGGCTAGATCTGTTCTCCTAACGAGATAGGTTCTGATATCCTCAACTAATCAAATCATATGATGTCTGTGACATGTGAAGAGATTTTTGAGAAACTGACCATATTGCACTATGACAATATCCTTGATGATGCCCGATATGATTGCAATTGTGGTATGATATAGGCTATGTTGTACACTCTCTCATTATGTGGTCATGAGAAGAACATTGGAAACAACATTTTTTTCACTTAGGTCATGGAGGAAGGATCACTAATCCAAACCTTTGATTCAAAGTCTCACTCCCACCATGGAACAAGGTGTCCCTATTCTAATTGTTACCACTATTATATTTCCCACCATTTCCCATGGGTATCAATATACTTCCTCTTCCCATATCTCTTGATATTAATTTTTAATCCACTATACCTCTATTAACCATCACAGTAATGCCTATAATACAATTCACAACTATCCTCAAATGAATCTCCTACCTCATTTCTGATTCAATGATGTGTGCTTCAAGAATGCACTAGATGTAACATTAATTGAAATGAATAGTAAATTCAGAAATATATCAGCAAACTTTGTGATATAGTGATTCTCCTACTACATTGTGAAAAGGAATATCATTATATGAATCTTGAACACATGAGGATATAATTGTTTGTTGAACGATTCCTAAAAATCAACCTAAGGAATTTATCAAATTTAGATGATAAAACTATATCCAACTAGTGGCTTGAACGATCCTCGTGCATATATGACATTGGTTAGAAATTAAACTCTATTGGTTTTCTGATGAAATCGATGATATGATTTATCCTATTCATCCACACATATTCCTTTTTAGTTCAGAATCACCCTATAATAGGGGTCATTTCATCTTCTGGAAGTACATTGATTAATCCACATGATTTTGATCGGTCCTCTGATTCCATATTTCAATATATTAATACTCTTTCAAGATACTATGAACCAACTTTTTTTTGCTTATGGATTAGGTACAACAACATTCTGAATAACATCCTTATAATGGCTTCTATGATGCCTACAATGTGCCTTTTTTAAAAAGAAAATATTTTGAAGCCTCGGTCTATATTAACTAAAGGCTTACCAATTTCAAATTCCACCACATCAATGATCACAACATTACATTACAAAAAATCACGCTATCCTTGTTTGACCTTTTTTGATAACATTATAAATTATTTTTGAAAATCCTAGCTTCTCTCAACTACCACAACCATCCTCCTTTTAAAATCCATTCATTTCAAAAAAACATTAATTTTTTTTAAAAATCAACACAATTGCACTAGACCATAAATGATTTCTCAAAATGAAGTATGAATTCCGAGTGGGAAGGGATTCTTATAATTCATGGCATGATCATTTCATTTGTTATTCCCATGACAATGTCATTTCAAAATCCTATTAGTATCTCCAAAACACATATGTACCTAACTCCTCGGTAACAAGAAGGTCAATGTAAAAAATATAGATTCCTCTTATAATGTTCTAAATTTGATGTTTCAAGAATCCTATTAATTTCTACCAATCTATCACAATGAATAGATAGGATTGAGTTGAACTCCAATATCGACATAACTGATAACCACTTGTCTCAAAAAGATGTTGGATTGTACCAAACTGATACCATTTTTAACACCAATTATCTTCTCATTCTCTTGATAAGGCGGAATGAAATTAAATTACAATAATCGACATCCTCAAGACACCATAGGATTCCAATAAATTGTGAAGGGTTTTAATAGATATGGGGGATGACTTACCATTTAAAAAATGACTATCCAAAAAATCTGTATCCAATCAACCACAATATGATGCATGATAAGAACAAAATACCACTCAACATTTTATTTATCAAAACCATAGTAAAATAAATTTCCATAATGGAAGAAAATTTTATCAAAATAAACAGTGTAAGAGAATGTAATCAAAACTAAAATATAACGAAAAGACTCCAAGAACTAAAATATCAATACTGCAACATCACCAAACATACCAAGTATCACAAGGTAGTGCTAATGTTTTGTGATAATTTAACATTTCCCATGCCTGGGTAATTAACATAAAAAAAAATCCAATTTTCAAATGAAGGGGTAAGTACTAAAACTCAATAGGTTTTCCCTAATTACATCCCTACTCAAGCCACAATGATATAACATTTACACTACATTTATATAATAAAAATTATGTAAAACAATTTCTAAGACTATTTTTATCAAAATATATATTAAATCCATTGTAAATAGTTTTCTAAAAAATGAACATATTCAATTGTAAAAATTATTTAACTTTCTATTTTGGAATAACCAATTCATTACCACAAAAAACGTACATCTGACCATGCATGCATAATATGGACCTCCCAATACTCAAGACTAGAGAGTTATCCATCCATTAAGTCTTCACATAGTGGACCACATTTATAGGGTTACTTTATGCCAATATTTGTTCCAACATTTTGATGGGTGTACATCACACCCTAATCCATCCCAATGCATATGAACACCTAACACACAATAACAGAAAACTCACACCAAACCATGTGTGTTCAATCAAATTAGATATAACATTATCCTTTTCATTAAAAATAATTTCCCCAAGGAACAAAACCTGAATCTATTTTAAAATCCACATTTTAAATTCTTTTTATAGAAACACTTTCCAATAACACACAAATTCATCCAATTTACACAACCATCCCTCAAGATGGGTTTAAAACTTATTTCACGGCCAAAAAATCATTTTTAATCAAAATAATAAAATTTAAACTAAGACTTCATGATCTATTATAGATGAGACAATAATGAATCAACCTTGGTCAATAGTTCTGGATAAAATGAAAAAAGACAAGAAAAATGTCACAACATTAGGTTGAATCTCCATGAAACCGCCTTAGATATCATAATCAATCAACAAAAATACAAAATATTAACATATTTACCACAAATAACTATATATCTACCCATTGGGGGTGTATATATAATAAAAAAGTGATAGGGAAAAGTATACATAAGAGGAAAATCAAGAACGACAAATAACTATAACATACATTGAGGAATCCGATTCTAATCATGAAGGGAAACCATTATATTGAATCCAAATCGATGGAAGAAGCCTCTGTTACCTTTGAGAGAGAAAAATTCTGAGTTAGGGATGTATATGAGGAAAAAAGAGGGATCAAAATCTTAAGAAAACATAGACCAACTTTTTAAGGATATTTATTATTACTTCACACCACTTCCATGCTTGATTAGGAAAATTGTGCACTAACTGTGCATTATCCATTTCCGTATGGAAAAACCACACATGGTTATATGATACGGTCTTCGAACTGTTATCAGACCATTGCGAAATCACTCCCTCAAAATGACATATTTTTTTCGATGATCTTGGTTTCACCTTAGAAGATTCACAGTATGGTAAAACCATAAAACACTCGTGCACTATCCCTCTTTCCCATATCTTCAAATGAAATGTTTCATGCATGTGTTCCAAATTTTCCACATACACTATACCACTTGTGCACCAGTATAAAATCCACCAAAAACTCTTTAAACATTTTCCAAATTGTCCCAACCATCACACTTATACAATATATACATTAAATTATAAATGAAGAGATACTTACCAGAAAAAAGGGGATATACAGGTACCCTATTGAGTGATATTATATACCACACATACAACATCATCATCCAATCCCTGAAAATTTCATCCTTGCTACATAGCAATGGATATTACTTGGTAATTTGGTGAAATACCAACCATATGGTATTTTATTAATGTGTTCTATAATTAATCCCTATAATAAATTCAATAGAAATGATATAAAATTTAAAATATAGGATATGTATAGGTTATAACAATCCTAATACAAATTTATGCTCAACCTTCCCTTAATGAAATGATTCAAAATTAGTGAAAATGATAGAAACACTCATCCTCATTCAGTCAAAAAACTACTATAACAAAACATCCAATTATGTCTTCACTACTCTAGGATAAACATCTAAAATAGATGTGCATTAATCTCTCATCACATCCTCTAGAATCCTGGCCAAATGAACTCTCTATTCCAAAAATGTATGATGTTATCCCCATTAGATAATCTATCATGTTTATTCTATTGGGGTGTCTAGTCCGGAATAACATTATACTATATTTCTCCCAACTGAGTCTCCCTCACATATGTGAGAAAAGGATAAGTAAAAAAAATCAACTAATGAATAAGTTTATCCAACTCCTGTATAGGGGTTAGTAGAAAAGAATCCAACTTCTCAGATGCCTCCTCTACAATGTGAGTTCTTAATATCATAATTAGCTAGAATATCACCAAGTTTCCTTTCTTAAGAATATTGACTTCTTGAATTTCGTATTCCTATAGGAACACCAACAAACATCACTATCTCATTTTTGATCTACCAAAATGAAAATATTCATGGAAATATTTTGGTATAAGTAAATACAATTTTCTCTCCCAGAATACTGTTCATATAAATCTTCATGGTGAATAATTCCACTACCAAATACAAGTAATGAGTATAATATTTACTCCCATGGGTTCTCAACTGCATCTTCTATCATTCAATCATAATCTACCTTTATATCAATATGTAACATAGCCCATATTTACTATAATCATAATACATTATGTATTCCATTCCCTCTTCCTATAGTGTAATCATAAGATCACTAGTCCCCCTATTCATAATCATTTTGATGGACCCCCTACTGTTCTCGATCCAGGTAAATGGTTTCCCATTATCTATCATGGCGGTCAGAGGGGTTTCTATCCCAAAAAAAAATAAAGCATTATCCTCTTGTAGAACCAATCCACACAGAGAAATCTATCAACCTATATCATTCTCTTCGGTATCTCCAAGGAAATCACTACATCAATCATCCTTATTACTATAAGTGATCTCTTCTCATAATTGATATTCCCCAAAAAGTTCACCACATGGATCCAAAAAATAGTGTTATGAGATATTATAATAATCCTGTTACTCCTAGAGTACGAGTCAGGTCATGCTCATGTTTTGTCCATAAACCTCCCCTGATAAAGGGTAAATGCGTAATTCATCAACCAATAAAACCAAAAATAGGTCCATTTATGATTTAAAGATACAATTCTTCCAATACACAAACACTAAAGAAGAATTCATCACAAAAAGTATAATCACTAAAAACACATAGTGTATAGAATGGAATCATAATATTTTTAAAGAATATCAAAAAAAGTAACCCTAAATTACCGGTACCTAGACCTAATATCTATATTTCGGAACCTACTCATGCCTCGCAATTGATCAAATAGGTTATTAATCCCCAACAATGGGTAATTTTCCTTTTATCTTACCTCGATCACGATTTTATAATAAACTGAAATCTACATGATCTCATATTCCATTTTTCAACAACAAAACTAGAGATTGCCATGAGGAAATTCTAGGTTTGATAAAACCCTTCAATAAAGGCCCTCCATCTATCCCCTCAGCTCACAGAGCATGAGAGAGGCCATCAGATATTCAGATTAATATATGGGCATGTTATTAGTGAACAAGCTGATGAAGAAGTATAATAATCACTATTGAGGATATCTCAGATCATCCTCATCGAAGACATATATATATTACTTTAATAAAAAATGAATAAAAATCTATGAAGAAACCCACCACATTAATATATAATCATTACAACTAATGGGTGATGGGTTGCAGGTTCATACTGCTTAACCCATTCGCTCTTCCAAGAGATCACCATCAACCAAAAAGGAGAATCTCTTCTTATCCATACAATATAATCCAAATCGATTACACTGATTATAAATGTAGTCCCGAACCTAAGTAATATTATTTCATACAGATGATGATGTTATATTGTCTTATCTTTATAACCAAGAGTTCCCAACTAAAACACTCCCCACTAAGTGATAGCTCAAACTATTGGCATATTAGAGATATAAAATAATTAGACCTTATAGAATCATCTAGTCATATATGCTATGATAATGTATCAATTTCATTCCCCATTAATCATATCATGAATAAGAAGATGAAGGAATAAATCACACCCTGATGAAGCTATCATGTAACCTTTCAATTGGGTTCTTCAATATCCAAGTTAACATCAAGAAATTCACAACATCCATAACACTATGATGCAGCTTCTCAAGAATCACTAGGATCTGTAAAAAGAAAAGGGAATAAGGGTAATGCATTTAAATTAATAACCTAAATATGTAATACCATGAGAGAATTTTATCACATGTTCTGAGGTTGAAAAAAGCAAAGAAAAAACGTAACTTTTCCATTGAAAAGATATCCATCATGTGAAACAATTTGATATAAAATAGTTTTAAATAGTCGGAATACTCAAATAACCAACTCAATTGAATTCTATGATACCTGGGGATTTTTCTTGTAATAAAACCTCAATGGTCTTTGATGATAGAACTAATCGTATATCATAATCATATATACATCACCATCCAAAATTGATATTATTTTCTAAATATGAAAATGTTGGGTTTCTCCACCTACTATCTTGGAAGAAGCACCATATCATATTTACCAGGAACTAAGGACTCATTGCACTTTGGATCATCATAACAATCTGAGATTGGTATGATATATGGATGTCTTAAAAAATTCATCGTGAAAGTGATCATGAAGAACCTCAATAAGATGAGAATATATAAATGTTTTTGTGGTTCAATAAAGATAGTAAAGGGACTCAATATCATATAATGCATGTCCTATTATTCCATTCCACCATTGTCTTATTATTTTGATTTTATATGTATTTAGTAACAATCTAGGTGAATAGATATTTTGCCCTCCACAACAACACTAGGCTTCCTATACATAAATATGTACTAATGAATCATTGAAACCATTACCCTATATACTGACAAATCATCATATAGGTAAAACTACAAACACATTCCCAAATAATGAATGTTCTTAATTCAACTCTATAATGACATAACCCATTGGGCCCTCCCCACTAGAAGAAGGTTGAGCCACTACAACCTGAAACTGACATCCAATTTGCCAGGGGATGTTGAAAAGAACATAGAAGGAATAAAATAATTAGGTGGGTTCATTTAATTTACCTGTATGAACACACCCAAATGCTTCCATGAAAAAGTGATGATTATTAATATAATGACAAGAACTTATTTAGTGAATCCATGAATAAAATATAATCTTGGTAATTATTCAATGTACAATAAAAAATATAAATTTGTAATAAAGGATAATAGAAACCCAAAAAAAGATGAATGATTATACTAACAAACAAATTGATATAAATAATGTTGATAGATAATAGATATTTATTTTCAAGCTTGAACATTGTACAAATTCAGTGAAACATGTCATCATATTTATATTAATATATATATATAAGTTTGTATGTTTGTAAATATATATGTGTTTGTATACCAATATATATATATATATACAATTATTCATGTTTTAAAACACCATTAAAAATGTCACCAAAATAGTCATGTTTTCATAAAATGTTACAAAGTCTAAAATCTTTAATTGTATTTATGTTATATTATATTTTATAAATATTTATCGATATTTAAAAAATCATATATATAGATATAGATATATTCATATTCATATATTAATATATATATATATATATATTAAATTTTAAATTTTATGTTTAAATATATATATATATGTGTGTTAATAGTATTATATATATAAATATATAAATATATATTTATATTTAATATACGATTAGATTTTATTATATATATATATATATCCATATTGTATATATATACGTCTATGTTTTATATTATATATATCTGTGTATGTGTGTGTGTTTGTGTGTTTCTATTTTATGTTTACATATTATACATATTATACATATATATATATATTTTATGTTTATTTTTATGTTTATATCATATTATATATATGTGTGTTTATATTTTATATATGTGTTTATATTAATATACATGTCTTTATATATAAATAAGTTTATATATGTGTTTGTGTTTTTTTATATAAATTTATATGTGTTTATTTTTGTGTGTGTATGTGTATATATATAAATCACCATGTTATAAAGAAACAAGTTAAAATGACTTTAAAATTGACTCTATTTCAAAAAAACACGACTAAATTTAAAGTCAATATGTGTTTATATATAACTGTGTGTATGTATATATATATATATGTTTATAATTCCCTATTTGTATATACATATATATCTCTACATTGAGGTGGGGAAATTAGAAATTTATATAAATATATATATATATATATATATAACGATATGTTTTGGGAAACATAGCTTATTTAGGGATGTTTGGGTGAAACATCCGTAATTATGCGGCATTTTTTTGAAATGCTCCCAATTTATTTATTTTTTTTGAAAATATTTCTAAATTAGTGTTGTTGTTTTTTGGAAAAGTTCCAAATGTATTGACCTGTTAGGGAAATGTCACTAAATTATCAACTTTGTTTGGGGAAATAATTCTAATTTAGAAACGTTTTGGTAAAAAATTCTCTAACTTAGCTAGATTGCTTGTGGATATATGTCACTGAATTAGCAATGTTTTGGGAAAACAACCCTAAATTAGTGACATTTATTGGTGGAAGGATTCTGAATTATTGATGTTTTGGGGAAATGTCTCTATATTAAAAATGGTTTGTGCAAAAGTCTCTAAATGAATTTTGTTTTTATGGAAACGTCCCTAAATTACAATATTTTTGGGTAAAAGTCACTAAATTGGCTATGTTGTTATAGAAAAATCATTAAATTTATAAACTTTAAATGTCATTAGAAGTGGTTGATTAAAATCATCATTAAATTTCAATTTTTTTTGGAGTGGGGGGTGGACACGACATGTGTTAATGATAAAATACATAACATATTATATATTTTGATTGAAATCATAGTTCATCATGATGAATTTATATATTTCCATTCAACCAAAAATCACACATATTGGCCATTTTAAATCATTTGAAATTGAATTTCATGTCACCATCCACAGATATCAAGTCATTGATGTTTAGAAATCATGATTTTCTACAACTTCAAAAAGAAAAAAAATGGAATGTGTTCATTTTTTCATTATCGCCACATTATTTTTTGGAACAAAAAATAATCCCCCAATATTTATCATGATTCATCTATAAAACACTAATATATTGACAATTGTCCACTATACCATGATTTTTAGGGTTTAGTCTCTAGTAAACCCACTTGGGAAATGTCATCCATGACCACCTATTCCAATGACAATGAATATAGATAATGGGGGGAGAAATAAAGAGGAATAGGTTAAATTCTATCTTATCCATACATTATTTTCCAATGATTATAAAAATGGGTATGTCTAGTTGGAATAAAATTTCATATCAATAATAAACTATACTAAAAATTAAATTTATCAACTAATATCATTGGAAGTGTAAAAATAATCACGTATCAAAAGAGAATAATATATACATGCTTAATCATTTAATCAATAATAAAAATACACAATTAATGATCTCTATTCTAATTTGGATTGATATTTTTTGAAGAACACATTCTCTAATGACAGAGAAGTTAGGATGCATTCTCTTCCTCTCAATGCACCTTGATCATAAATCCTATCAACCTAAGATGTGATTCATTATTAATGTAATTTATTCTATCCTCTATTATAATCTGATTCTGTTATGTTTATATCATTAGATAATTTCTAGAAGGTTTTTTAAAGTGGGTTTTTATTAGGTTATTTAATTAAATCCAGGATTATTTTTATTATTTAATTTATTAAATGCTCTTTCCAATATATACTTCAATCGATAGTCCCATTTCATCCATCATTTTTATGCCCCTAGGTTAAACCCCACAATCCATATTAATCCACAGAATCAAATTTCTAATCTGAGACTACTTTTAAGATTTAATATTCTATTTATGTAAAATTATTAATGAGATATATATATATATATATATATATATTTGTATCACCAGGATTTGGAATCTCACATTATTTATGTGCATGACTATGAAAATATTCATCAAAATATTCGAATTACATAGAATAAAAAATTGATAAACTAATTTCAAATTTTAAAATCCTTATAATTTTTGGAATATTTTTTTCAAATAAATTTGATTACATTAATATATTTCACTACAAGAAATAATAGGTTTATGATATTCATAATATATTGTTAATATTATTTTTAAACATGAGGTACTGAAATATAAATTAAATCATATGTTTTGTAAATGAGGACCTAAATTAAAAATAATATATTGTATAAAAAATAATAGAAATTCATAAATTATCTATTGAATATAAATGTATATTAAAATCAATTCAATGAAAAACAAAGGTTATTTATAAAAAAAAATTAGTAAACTAATGTGTTTTAAATAGATAAATTAATATATACCATATTTTAAAATTAGTATAATGAAATTTATATTTTATATAATGAAAATATGTATTAATTTATTTAATTTTTTTAATAATGGGATAAAGACAAATCCAAAATTATTTCTAAATATTTACATTTATAAAGACTGGTTTTTTTATGATATGTCCACTTATTATAAAACAAAATTCACATTTTTTTGGATTTTTTATTTCGAAAATAACAATTTACTAATTAACTTAGGATTAATTTTTGAAAATTTTCTAAAAAGTTAAATTAGTCAATAAATAGTTATAAATTATTATTTTTATTGAAATTTTGATTTTCATTTAATGTATTTACAATGTTAAATATATTTTAAAATATATTTAAAAATAAACTTTGTTCAATTTTATTATAAATAATTAAATTTGGGTCATTTTAATCAATTCAATGTAATGCTTTGATAAAAAAAACATTTTACTCGGATAAAAATTTATTATTTCACTAACCGTTTTTCATTGCGTATGAGGGTTGAATTATAAATTAAATTTATACCAATCCTTTGAATTAAATTTTGAAAAATAGAATAAATATTTCTAATAAGAATAATTATTTTTATATATTAATGAAAAAGTAATTTTTTCCATCTGAGTAGTCAAAACAATAAAAAATAAATTTCTATAGATAAGGATAAAATGGGTTTAACTAAGGTTTAAAATTATATTGGTATATTTTCCCATAATAATTATCAAAATCATATTTTGTATAAATAATAAATCCTTACCCAATCCCAATTAGGAATCTATTTTCATCTGAATGAATATTTATTGACAAATACATTACCATTTTGGATTTATTTTAAAATTTTCTGTGCAGTTTCCTTATGGGTTCTTTTACACAACTAAAAAATGAAATATCCTAACATCCTCCCTTTAGAGTACATTATACATTTTTATATTCCACAATCTATAACAAAAATTAATTACATAAATCCCCACATCTTAATGACCTTTTATTGATTATGAAACCCTCATAATAATGGATTGCATATAAACCTAAAGAGGCTATTCGATGGAGATGCATAGATCTTAAACTTGTGTTATAGTTTCACCAAATAAAAATTAATCAATTATGGATTAAATATAATGTAGAATCCATAGCCTTTTACATATAACATTACATGATTTTAAGAATGATTATATATCTTATTAAAAACCAAGGATTGTTAAGTCCAGTGTCTTGGATGTCTAGGTTCATAGAAAAAAACATGGGGATAAAATAAAACTTCATTATTTAATCAATATAAAGAGATCATAACAATTTTTGAGCCCTTAAATCTATATAGGGTACCCTAGGGAACACATGAACAATGGGATTAGCTAAAAATTCCAGAAAGGGAATGAACATAACGATACATCTTAAGCATGTGAGTTAGGATGCATGGGATAGTGATATCCAAATCATGGAACATATGAAACCATATAATATAAGCTTGGAATAATATAAAAATAGAATCATATAACTATGGAATAACAATAAAACATATTTTTAGTACGGGTCATGGATAAGCACAAAACCTGTTTTTCATTTTTTTACTGGTCATGGATTACTTCCAATCCCGATTCCCATTTTAGTACGGGTAATGGCTAACAGCCATTCCCATTTCATGTGATATATAATGAGACATAACATTACATACTGAATTATAATTCTATTACAGAACACCAATCTGAAAATTTTCAAAAATATTCTTTCAACATAAATAATTATACATAATAAAACATACACAAACATAAGGGTACCCATTGAAATTATTAGGTAGAACATTCATGAAATAAAGCATAACCAATGGTCGTATCATGAATTTTTTCATGAATGAAATGGATTATAACATACATGGGTGTTAATAAGTTAAATAGGAATATAACATGGTATGTGATGTCACACTAAAGTGAATATATATAAGAAATGTATTTGAGAAACATCAGCATTAAAACAATTTTCTGTAGTTTTAAGGAAAATACTATAGATCCATTAAAATAAAAAATAAGAAAATATTTTATATAAAACCAGAATCTAACCAAAGAGGTTTTCATATTAAAAGGAATGACATTATCAATACAATGGTGGCTCAAAACAAAGGATATAGTTCACTTGAAATTGGGTTAAAATTTAGGAAGTTCCCTTCAAACAGGTTTTCTTTATCGGAATGTTATAAGAGGGAATCTTATAAAAAACATGTATATCCCCATAAGAGAGTGATGAAAGGGTCTTGATAAATTTATATTTTCAAAATACACAGGATTTTGATGATTTCAAAAATCAGATAAGATAACTCCATTTTTATATAAAGAAAGATAAGGCAACCTGTAAGAACAAAGGAGGATCAGGTAAAATTCATTACAGATTATTGGCATGGTGTCAGGTGTACCTAATAAAGCTTGATGAAAGGGAAAAGGGGTTTACCAATAATTATAAATCATGTTTTAAGTATGTTGGAGGAGTGGAAATGTACCCCATAATTTGGTATTACACATAAAAGGTATACCATTAAGAATATTCTTGATTAAGAGAGAAATGGAGAGGATCCCTTACAATATATCTGCTGGTGTTCTCCACTAGTTATTAATGTCCTGAATAAAAAAATTACTTTTATTAATTATAAAATCAAGAACCACATCTATATGAAATTTATTTATTATAACCCTTTTTGGTTCATTCAAGACCATTTTGTTTGGTTATATGGTATAGTTTCATTGTTCGGGCTCGTTCCCTTACATTGTTTTAATGGATGGTTTTATTATATTCATGTTTGGATGAACATGTAAGATGAAATTGGTTGTCCACAGTTAATGTTATGTGAATGTATTGAACATACAATAGATTTAATGGTTTAACATTTAATTTGGATACTTTGTGTGATGTCAAATTATTATATAATGCCTTAGTAACAACCATTTTTGTTAAATAGTGGGATTCATTGCAATGAACATGTTTTTCATTATAACATAATTTCATTAGTAAAAAAGTATTACAGAACCATATAAAGGATATATTACATATATAATAATCTTTTTCAACCATTACACAAATAGTTTCATGACCTAAATTAATGATGATAATATAAATTGATAAACGGTCGTCATTGAATGGGATAAATTATCACATCTTAAATGATGCATTCATTTATTTAAAATAAAATATAGGGAAAGGATAAAAGATAATGAAGTATAAAATTAGAATAATATAATTCTAGTACATGTATGTTACTGTAAGTATTATAACATTCGGGTGATGGGATGTGAAAAAATAAACAAACAGAAAATAACTTAAAAGATATAAAATAAGTGGAAAGATGAATTTACCTCTTGAATATACCTCCTTTGAGAACCTCTTATGGGTAAGAGATTTTGTATTTTAATGATACTAGGAATATTTGAACATGGGGGAGGAGCTTGGGAAGTGATTTAGGAAGAATATTGTCTTGGAACAAGGCTTCAGAGTAGTGAAGAGAAGAGGGAGTGAGGGGTTTTTATAGTGGAGGAGAGGAGGGTTTTCCAAATTTTATAATCATTCGTTTATTAATTTTCCTCATGACCAGAAATAGTGATGATTACATGAATTTTTTTTAATAAATTCATGTGAGTTTTATATTTGTGTTCTTACATAACTTGTAATGTTAAGAATAGAGGATTTGAATTATAATGTATTTATATGTAAATTAATGTATTTTACATAATCATGAAAAAATCATGTATTTTGGAAATTTCCCAAAAATTATCCATACACATTTTTCAACATGTAGAATCCAAATATGAAATCCATTTTTCACAAAGAATTTTATAAATATAATTACTTAAATATTTAATTAAATCCATAAATTTTTATTAAAAATCCAGTTTTAAAACAGGCATTTACTTATTCTAAATTATTGTTACATCATACATTCACTTGAATATTATTTTTATACAATAATATGTAAGTTTACTATTCATTATGGTATACTACTATTAATAAGGGTATGTAACTATTCATAAGGATGTGTTACAGTTCCAAACAAAATTACATTTTTCTTATCGGACTACAAATAACTTACCTATCACAACCATGTATGTTAGATTCTCAAAATTCTAAACACATAAGTGACAAACTTATGTTTAAAGGTCTCATATCACTTAGTAGTTCCTTTTGTTTAACATTCATGTGAGTATATGAAATATTTATAAGAGATTAATTTCCATTTATAAAACATTGGGTCATTGCATTCTTCCCCCCATAAGAAATTTTTCTCTAAAAATTTTGTTTTATATTCTAAGCCATAAACTGGTGCTAGTTATTTTCCTTCATTGCCTATTCAGGTCCCATGTTTCTAGTTCATAGATTTTATTTTTTTAATAGTACCTTGATTATATGAGTAGTCTTGTTGCGTATAACTTTGTATCTACAATCTAATATCTTCACTGGATACTCCTCATAGGAATGTCTTCCTCCAACAGTACCACCTCTGAAAAGAGTACATGTGAAGGGTTTAGTATGTTCTTACATAAGAGGGATACATGAAATATATCATGTAATTTTAGCACGGTTGGTGTAAGTTCCAGTAGATAGGCTTCAACCCTGACACAATCAAGAATCTCAAAGGGTATATGTACCCGAGACTTAACATTCCATTCTTTAAAAATCTCATGACCTTCTTCCACAGATATATGCTTATTAATAAATATCTCCAACTTTGATCTGATGGTCTCATTGATGATTACCTTCATAACTCTTCAATCATATTTGGGCTATCTTAATATTCTTTTTAATGATTTTCACCTTCTCCACCATTTATTCGACCATTTTAGGTCCTAGAAACCTATGCTCACCAACTTCAACCCAATATGCCGGAGTTCTGTGCCTTTTCCCATAAAAGGATTCATATGGTTCCATTAGGATGATCAATTGGAAACTGTTGTTTTTAGGAGAATTCAATCAATGGAAGATGTTGGTACCTTCTTCCTTTAATGTCTATGTAATATGATCTCAAAATAACATCAATTATCTGAATTGTCTGCTTAGATTGGACATCAGTTTGAGGATGATAGGCCGTACTGAAGAATGGTTTATTTCTTAGATCATGTTGGATACTTTTCCTTAACATTGAGGTGAATATAGTATCATGATCAGATACAATAAATAGTGGTACTCCATGTAGCATTACCACTTATTTGATGTAGATCAGTGCATGTTTATTAAATGAGAAGTCCTCTTGAGTAGCAATAGAGTGGGATATCTTTGTACGATGGTCAACAATGACCCATATAGCATTGTTTCCTCGGGATGTCCTTGGATGTCCAATGAATAATTCCATGGTAATATTCTCCCACTTCCACATTGGTATGGGTAGTGTTTTCATCATCCGATAAGAATTTTTCCTCTTATCTTTCACTTGTTGATATACTAGTAACATTGATGTCTATTCCCCAATATCCTTTTTCATATTTTCCCACCAAAAATATTCTCGAAGATCGTGATACACATTTCTACTCCTTGAGTGAATAGATAAAGTCAAGCTACATACATCATTCAAAATATCCCTCTTTGTCTCTGGATCATAAGGGACACATAATCATAACCCAAATAATAAAACTCTTTCTTCATCAATTTTTAAATTGAATGACTTTCCATTCTGATAGTTTCCACCCTTTTCTAAATTTCAACATCTTTTCTTTGAGCATCCTTTATTTTCCCAAAGAGGGATGGTTGAGAAAAATTTGATAGAGGATTGATGATGTTCCCTCCTCAATGACTCCCATGTCCATCCTTTGAAAATCCAAGAAGATCAGATCCTTTACAATTCTCATCATTGATAATGATGCGGGATCCTTTTAACTTCGACCATCTTCCACATTATATGTCTTTACATGATGGTAGTGGATTGAGCAGTCATAATCCTTGATGTTATTAATCTATATTCATTGGTGCATATTAAGGTTTTTTATGTGAATCTATATTCGAGACTCTTCTAGTCAGTATATATCTCAAACTTCTCCCCATAGAGATAACGTCGCCAGATTTTCAACTCAAAAATCCTACCTGCCAACTCCATTTCATGTGTGGGATTGTTTTTCTCATTTTTTTTCAACTTCATTGAGGCATAGGATATCAAATTATCATTTTTTATAAGCACACATCCAAATCCCTTCTTTGAAGAATCACGACACACCACAAAGAGTTCTCCAATTTTTGGGGGTGTGAGTATTGGTGTAGTGATAAGTCTCTTTTTGAACCCCATGAAACAGTCTTCACACTCTTGAGTCTAGAAAAAAATTACTCCCTTTTATATCATCTTGGTATTTGGGTTTTAAAAAAAATAAATTTTCTTCAAAAGTAGTCGATAATACCTAGCTAGACCCAAAAAGCTATGGATCTCTATTACAGAAGTTGGCGTAGGTCACTTATCAATTTCTTTTATCATGGAAGGGTTCACAAATATCCCTTTGATGGAGATAACATTCCACAAAAATGATACTCCCTCCATCCAAAACTCAAATTTATTATACTTTGAATACAACTTCCCCCTTCACAATGTCTTAAACACAATATTCAAATCCACTTCATGTTCCTCCTTACAATTGGTGTATATCAGAGTATCATCATTAATGACCACCAAAAATTGGTAGAGGTAATCTCTAAATACTCTATTCAATAAATCCATGAAACTTTCAAGAGGATTATTGAGTTTGAATAGAATCACTATGAACACATAGTGTCCATACCACATTAAAAAGGCAATATTGGGAATATCATTCTTCCTCACCGTTAGTTGGTGATATCCTGACCGAAGGTCCACCTTGAGGACAAAACAGAAAATCTCCTCATCACATTAGAATTCTCTAATTGACATTTCTTTTCTTAGACACCGCTTTGGTCCTCTCAATAAGCGATCCACCAAGATTTCAATGTTCATTGAAATGTCAACAGAGTACCCTGAATTCATTGTAATTATTTCTTCATACACCCCAATGGACTCATATTCCTTATGATTGAGTCCAAGGAACTCTATTTCCATATTGGTATGGAAGGTTCGAGGAAAATATTTATTGAAAAACAACATTTTGAATTCCTACCAATTCATAGAATTAATTTTATATTAGGAGTTTTTATTTTTGATCATTTTCCACCAGTGATCATATTCCCCATCAAAATGATAGACCACTGGTACATATTTCTCTTCTTCGGAGCACTAGAGGAAAGAGAAAATGTTTTCAATGGAGTTAATCCATTGTTCCATGAGTAGGGGATCATAAGATCCATAAAAAACGGGAGTCCATTGACTCATGACGGATTATATGGAAACTCTCTCATTCCATAGAGGAGGAGGGAATTCTTCAGGATTCATGTTATTACAAATAACTTGATTCTGTGGAGAAATTGTAGTCATGATGTTTGGAGGTCCTATTCCCGTCATATGATGAATATCAAAATGGAAATCGACACATTTGAAATCAAATTTATTTCTGGAATTTTTTCTAATATTTACATCCATTAACTATGAAAAATAATGTATAATTAGAGTTCTTGAATACTATTTTATTGAGAATAAAAAGAAAAATGTGAACATAAAAGGATAAATTTATAATGGACAAGTACATCCGAACATGTGATTCCTTATGTTTAAATATTGATTATACTCAATATATATTGTAACATATATTCTTATGGGATTTATTGTCCCTTATTAATTTTTGTTAAAAATATCATGAATTTGCCAAAGTATATCCCCTGAAAGTGTGATAAAAAAGAGTGCAGCAACACCCATTTTCATGCATTATTTCCCATTCGAGTCTAGATCAATGTGTTGTTTTCAGGTTTTACCCCAAGATAAATCTGTGCTAGAGCCACCTCTACCTGATCGTTTCTATATAGGGATGTATTTTCTAGATAAACCACTTACTCAATAGTCACCTAAATTTAGGAATGATTTCTTTTACTTAGTCTCATCCTTATGGTTCTCAAAAAAGTTCTCTATTTATAATCTCCAAAAATAACTAGACCATCCTCTGATACCAACTATAGAATCCCTAGGCTTTTACATATGACATTTAACAATATCAAGCATTATTATACATTAAAGTACAAGCCAAGGATTTTTATGTCTAGTGTATTAGAAGACTACGTACATAGAACATAAAACATGGGGCTAAAAAACAATTCTTTATTTAATTTACATAAAGATATCCTAACTTCCGTTGATCCCTTACATCTTCATAGGGTACCCTAGGGAACACACGAAAAAAGGGATGATATAGAAATCCCAGTAAATGAATGAAAATAAAGATAGATCTTAAGAACATGAGTTAATAGGCATGACATAATGATATCCAATGTATGGAACATATGAGATCATATCATATAAGAATGGGGCTATATAAACATGGAATCATAACAATGATGCATAATAATAAAAAATTTATTTAGTATAGTTCCATGCTAACCACCAAAATAGTTTCGTAATTTTGTATGAGTCAAGGACACCCCTTATCCCGATTCCCATTTTAGTACGGTTAAGGCTAACCACTAAACATGTTTCACATCACATCCCATGATACATAACTTCACCTAATGTATTGGAGTGATATCTGGGTGGAACCATAAAAAATGGTTTATAAATAATCATTTCACATTTATAATAATACATAAACAACCATACATTAATATAAGGGTACCCATGGAGAGAATTTGGTACCACAATCATGATATAAAGCATAACCAATGGTCGTATCATGGAAGTGTTCATGAAAGAAAGAAATTAAATAATACATGCTAATTCCTAAAGTAATATAGGAATATAAAATGATATGTGATGTTATATATAAGTGACAAATAATTGGAAATTTATTTGAGATACATTATCATTAAAATAATTTTGTGTGGTTTTGTGTAAAATAATATAGAGCCCTTAAAACAGAAATGAAGACAACCTTTTATATAAAACCGAAATTGAACCAAGAGGGTTTTTACAATAAAAAAGCTGATTTAATAACAAAATTTTGGCTCAAAATTTATTATATAGTGAACATGAAATTGGGTAAAAATTTGGTAAGTTACCTTAAACGAGGATTGCTTATCGGAAAATACAAAGGAAATAATCATTTAAAAACATGTATATCCCCGATAGAGAGTGGTGAAAGGGTCTTGATAATTGATTTTTTTTTTAAATTTTATAGAATTTTTAATATTCACATTAACATAGAAGATAAATGAATTTTGATATAAAGAATTATAAGGAAACTTGAAAGAAAAAATGAGGTTCGGGTAGAATTCCTTACAGATTACAGGCATGGTGTCGGGTGTACCTAAGAGGGATTGATGAGACAGAAAATAGGTCTATGAACACTTATAAATCATGAGGTATGTATGGGGGATTTTTGGAAACATACCCTTTCATTTGGTATTACACATAAAAAGGCATATCATATAGGACAATCATGATTAAGGGAGAAATGGAGAGGATCCCTACAAAAAATATGGTGGTGTTCTCCACTTGTTATTAATGACCTGTATAATAAAATTAAGATTAATATTTAATAAATCCACAACCTATTATATATTTAATTGATTTATTATAAACCTTTTAGGTTCAGTCCTGAACTTTTGGATTATTTATAAGGTTTAATTGCATTGTTCAGGCTCATTTTCTTACTTGGTTTAAAGGACTGGTTAGCTTATATTCATATTTGGAAAAACTTGTATGTTGAAAGTCGTTGTCAAGAATTAAAGTTATAGGATAATATT
This sequence comes from Viscum album, assembly GCA_963277665.1. Lineage (NCBI taxonomy): Eukaryota > Viridiplantae > Streptophyta > Magnoliopsida > Santalales > Viscaceae > Viscum > Viscum album. The sequence goes on along the minus strand of OY728158.1, from coordinate 1,188,207,328 downwards.
GAACATCCAAGATACTAAACGGTTTGATATTTAATTATGTTACTTAGAGTGAAGTTGAATAATTATACAAAACCTTTGTGACCACCATTTTTGTTAAACGAATTGTTTGATTATAATGAACATGTTTTTCATTGTAAGATAATACTAATAGAAAAAAGGGATTACATAACCATAACAAGGATATATTACATATATAATAACTTGGTTAAACCAAAACACCAATTCTTTTATGACCAGAATTAATGATGATAATAGAAATTAAGAAACAGCTGACCTTAAATGTGCTAAATTATCACATCTCAAACGGTGCATTCATTGATATCAAATAAATGATAGGAAAAGTAGAGAAGATAATGCATTATCCATTTACTATAATACAATTCCAGTACATGTATGTTACTATATATATCATACCACTTGGTTTAAGGGTTTTGAGTAAAGAAACAAAATAATCGAACATGAAAGATATGAAATAATTGGAAAGAGAAATTTACCTCTTGAGTCTATGTCCTTTGAGAAACTATTAAGGGGAGAGGTTTTGTTATTTTGAAGAGACATGGGGCCTATAGATTTGGGAAATGATCTTGGGGAGTGATTTGGGAATAATAATAGCATAGAACAAGGCTTAAGAGTAGTGAATAGAAGAGGGAGTGTTGGGGGTTATAGTGGGGGAGAAGAGGGTTTTTATAATTTTATAATCGTTGCTTTATTAACATCCCTCAAGATCAGAAATAGTGATGATTCAATGACCAAAAACAGTAATAAATGCATGTGAGTTATATATTTGGGTTCTTAAATCACCTATGATGTTAGGAATAGTGGATTTGAATTAAAATGTATTTATACAGTAAATTAATGTATTTTACTATTCACTAAAAATTCATGTATCTCAGAAAAATACCAAAAATTAACTGTAACCATTTTATGATGTGTAGAATCCAAAAATGAAATCCATTATTCAAAAAAATTCTAAAAATGATTACATTAATATATAATTAAACTCATTATTTATTATTTAAAAAGAATTTTTAAAACATTCATTAACTTATTCTAAAATATAGGGACATCATACTTTCACTTGAGAATATTTTTATTCTATGTTAAGATAAGATAATATTCATCAGGGTATATAACTATGATTATGGGTTTGTTATTATTAATATGGGTAGGTTAATATTCATGAAATATTTTTTTTAGACTCCAAATAACATACTTATTGAAACCATGTATGTTAGATTTTAGAAATTCCAAACACATAAGTGACAAACAAATGTTTGATGGTAACATAGCACTTAGTAGTTCATTATGTTGTTCTTTCATGTGGTTATTTAAAATATTTCTAAGAAGAAAATTTACATTTTAAAAAAATTGTTTCATTACATATAACATCTATATAACACCTATATATTGAGATTTTTTTCTATTAGCCCAATAAACAATATCAGTCATAAAATGAATCAATCAGGAAATGAATATGGTGATCATGTGTATGGTGGTGTACCACCACTCGAACCAATGTAACATTTTTCCATCATAATTTTGCATGGATTGGTATAATTATTGATATTATAATTTTTTTTATTTAAACATCAAAATAAAAACAATATTTCTTCCTTAAATAATTATAATATTATAAAAATGATAATGTTGCTCAGCCGAATTCATGGACTACGTCCTCCATTCCGTGATGTGATACATTTTTTGTATTATTTAAACATAGATGGTAATAAGTATAATCATAAAAATTATATATTATATTTATGGTAATAAAATAAGTATGCAATGGTGTATTAATATGTACATTTCAATCATTACATCCCTTGATAAAATGCAAAAAATGATCATGTGAATGTATGTCCATTCATTTCCATGAGTAGTTTGATTAATTTTTCTATATATAGATTTAATGAATTATTATAGATATATATAATTAATATAAATTATTAGTTTATTATTTATTTAAATATGTAGAATATAATTCCATTATAAATTTAAATGATAAAAATATAATAAACTAAAACATACATGAACAATGAATAAATTATTAAAAGAAATATGATTTTAAAAATGAATTGATAATAAGATGGCGATTAATGGATTTATGTTAATAATATGTGGTTTGTTATATATTAATATGTATAGGTAATTGATGTATAATAATACTTTATTAATTGAACAAGTATATTAAAAATTAATGAAGATTGTTGATACTTTATGGATGTGATTTTCGTCACACTTTTATTAATACGAGGCATATTCTATATTCACATGTTGTTTCATTTGTGAGGATTATATAATAAACATTAATGTAATATATGATGATTTTCAATAAAATAATTGGATATAAAATAACAGTTATGATTCATTCTTTCAAGGATAATATAATTTAATGGTTAACAGTGTGGTAACGTATTTATGATACTATCTTATTATTTATCAGGATTTTTATGATTATGATTCCAATGATAAAACATTACGATATATCTCAAAAGAAACCCATTAATTTTAGTATCCTCTAGTTATTATTTGGGAATAAAATATTATCTTTCATTTTCCAATTATTAAAAACAAACGATGACAATGTAATGTTTTTCATGAAAATGGATTTACTTAATTCATCGATCATATTTTTTTACATTCGTATAAATGTTCTATAATAATGTTTTCATAAAATTTTTATTATTCATACGTTAATTTATAAATTTAATTTTATAATTTTATTAATTTTTTAAAAATGTCTTAGAAGGAATAATCTAGTAGTTTTCTAAATTAGGTTCATTTGGTTGTAGTTAATATGTGAATGAAATCTTTGTTTTAACAAAAATTTCATGGATGGAATTTTCTATGATCATGGACATTAAATTATTTTAGGCATACATTACAAGATTCTAGTTTTATTTTCATAAAAACATATTCTTTAAAATTTTTAATTTCATATATTTTAAAATTTTATTTGAAAATGAAAATTTTATTTACTAAATAATATTTCAATTCCTTTTTAATATAATTTATATTAATTAATGAACACCAACATTTGTGTTTATTATGTTTTAATACATATATAAACCAATGTTACCATAATTATTCATTATAGGGAAGGGTTAGTTTTATGAGGATGAGATAGTTATGATCTTATTCATCTGTCATGGATTTTTTTTTATAATGTGTTGAAATTTTTATGAAACCTTACAATTTTAAACATGTTATGATTATGAATAATGTTTTTTGTAAATTATAAGAAAGGGATATGATTATGTTATATTGGGGTATGTTAAATACCTCCAATGTATTTGGTAAATATGGATAACTATAATTTTCATTATGTTATTTTTATCATTATTTCATGTTAACAATTCCATTTTTGGACCTCACTTTATGTCCATAATGTTATGTGTGGACATTTTTTCATGCCCATTGTGTTATACGTGGACCCTATTTACTTTCATTATATCATGTGAGGACCTATTTTCATATAAAAAAGGTTCTCTATTGATCTATTTTCAAGTGAATAAGGGTACGTTTGGAACAGGTTTAATGTACCCATGATTATTAGAGGGGGGTTTATATGTGCATAACTAAATGACTAAACCAATATCAATTTATAAGTTTTTAAAATGTCATAATCATATATCATGGCCACATTCCTTCGTTGATTATATTCTCTCATTTTATGTTATTTATTTAATTCCGTTGTGATTAAATAGTTATGAACTATTAGGATTTATTCCATGAGATAGATTTTTTATTTATGTTATTTCATTTATGGGTTTTAGAAGTTAATACCTTCTTACCAAACACTTATCATCATATTATGTTATAATGATTATTGATATCTCTATAATTTACTCATTCTAATCATCTAAACTAACCCTTTATTATGTTTACTTTCCCCGAGTCATAGAGAATGGTATTAAGTAGGACAAGTCCATGATGAATGCTAAATGGGAGGATCATTAGGGATATTATGAATATCATTCAAAAAGAATGAATATTATGCATCTTGTTTCCAAATGAGAAAAACTATTATGTTCCAGAGACATGTATTTTAAAAATATATTGAGAATTAATTTAGAATGTGTATTAATAATTTATGAAAATTCTAGGTCATTATATTATATATCATTGAAGGGATAAGTCATTAATTGAATATTAGGATTATAAATCATTAATGAAAACCATAATGATATATTTATGTAAAGGATATAATCCTAATGACTTTATATGAATTAAATTATATGAATTTCCTAGAAATTATATCAATATTTAGATATAGTAAAGGGATTTGGATCCAATATAGTTGTACCTTAGGTGAATTACTCTAAAAAGGGTTCATTGATATTTTTATAAATCTATACCAAGTTCATCATATTGGACCTTATGCAACACATGTTTTGGAACATCCCAGGGATTTGTCTTGGTTAATAAATTTATTTATTATGAACTATTAAGAACAATTTAAAATGATAATTATAATTGATGTTATAGATTAGTTCAATGGTTTCATTATAGAGACCCAAAGCTTGATGTACATGGACATGAAATTACTTTTGCAGAATACTTAATACATAAAAAAACAGACACACAAAGACCGTAATAGTTTAGTGTATTTGGAAACTCAGAATATAATCTTCTAATCATAGTGACAGATCTTCAACATCTCCCATAAAAATCTTCCCCTTTTTTTTCTTAACTAAAACCTTTCTTTATATCCTGGGGAAAAGAAAACTTATAAAGGGTGAGCTCAAATTCTCAGTAAGGGTATGCATGGATAAAATAAAACAAGTCATATACATTTGAACTTAAAAACATGAACATAATGTTTAAACATCAACGTTTGAGCAATGACATAAAACATGGAAGTACGTAAGGCATAGATCATAAAGAAACATTAAACATGATAAAATAGTATGGGAGTAAAACATGTAATTTTGGCAACCATTCAGCACATGTTATGATTTCCATAGTAGCCAAGGCATTGCTGCCAAGACCATGTTAGTGGAGAAATTCCCTTTCTGAATCGAGTTCACTCCTCGTTTCAGTCCTCTAACACTGAACTGGATTAACTTACCGTTCCATCCAAGTATATCTCATGAGATATAAATCTTTACCCAATGCATTAGAGGGAGATATAGGTCCCACATATCTCATAATGAAATCATTCTTACTTGTGACACAAAATAAACATACATCATTCATAATAACCCAATGAATAAAATGGGTTTCATAAACATCATCCCATCATCTCATAATCCATATAAAACAAATGGACATTTCATTTTAAGAAAATTGAAACCATTTAAATCATAGATACATTAATCTTGAAACATACACATATGAAATAATGTTATCTTAGATGGAAAATGGTTTTGATAAAATATTTGAAATGAATTCTTGAGGAAAATATCATTTCTTCTTCAAAATAAATTTCTTTTCACAAAACGCCATGAAATTTTAAAAGAAATATATTTTTTTGAAAATATTCATGAAATATTTTGGAAGAAGATTCATTAAAATAAGGCTTTATAAAACCATAAAAATCCTTTCATGCCGTATAAGTTAAAAAAAACATTCTCCTCGTACTTTTGCCAGAAAAGTCAAAAAGTACCTCGTAAAAGAAAGATTCTATACATACCATGTAGTAAAAGTCAAAAATGGGTAAAAAGGAATTTTAACATACATGAAAACACTTTTATAAAACATAGACATGGATGATAGAAATAACCCCATTAAATACTTACGAATAAGCAATCTCAGATAAAACGAGATTTGCAAAATTATCCCTTACCTTAGGTCCGATATGCTTCGTATGGTTCCGAACCTCCTGTATAATGATTTAAATAATGTCATTAACTTATTACAGAATCATATTCATTGTTATGATAACATATATGGTTTACTTATGACTTTATATTACGCGTTCCTTTGTAAATTCCATGTTAAAGAGTGTTTTGGGTAAAATCTTTTCATTTGTCGTTCGTGTTTTGACTTGTAATTATTCATATTATTACTAAGATCATGATTACTTAATTCCAGAATATAAAAGATGATTTATATATAATATATATTTAGAATATACATATATATTATAGATCGATAAATGGAAAGAAATACACTGTTCATGGAGACAGTTGGTCGTACGTACACATGAACGTTGTTTTCGTTTCCTTATTGAGTTGAATGGAATTAAGTAGATGACATACATATACATAAATCCAGTAGCTTTATAATGTCATATATTTTATTATTATTGCTTATATATACTTTATAATCATTCTTAAATGGTTAACATGGAGAATTAATCTAATCGCGTCGTGGAGACGGTAGTCCGTACGTACGCACGAGCAATGATATCGTTTCCATAAATATTGAATAGAATTGGATTGGATGATAAAATATAGCAGAATCAGTATGATGTTATAATAACTATGTATATTTATTATTTACACCATTATACCCATCCATGTATGGTGGTGTTGCAAAAACAGATTACACCACGACGTGGAGACGGTATTCCGTACGTACGCACGCGCGGTGATTTCATTTCCCATAGGATGGATAGATTGTGAAATATGGTTGTTTCATACTTATAAGGGAGGAGAGGGGCACCTTTGGAAATCTTAAAAATATTAATTTATAATAAATCTAACCCCACTTAAAAATCTCAAAAAATGACTAATATTAGAATATAAGATGATATAGGGTTGTAATCTCATCAACCAATAAAATTTAGACATGTTAGGAAATTATTTTAAACATTATCAACTTGATTTATCCTTACTTAATCAATTTAATTTTTTTGTGGTAATAATATTCTAAATTTTAAATTATAACAAACAATTAATTATTTGTTGTTAATTGTCCATAATTGTATACTTTATAACATTTTAGACCATATAAATTTAAATTTATAATTTTAAATATTTTTGTGATTTTTAAACAATTTTATAATATATTTTTTTATAAAATAACAATAGTGTCAATTTTGACATTGTTCATTTATATGAATTTAAATAAAATATATACAGAAGATATGTTCAAAATAAATGATTTAATAGATTAATAAAAGGACATATGTATCTATAAAATTAGTGGAGCACATTAAATAGTTCGTATAATATTTATTTTATTATTTTTAAAACCATTTATTTTGTTTATCTCTTAATAAAATAATTACTACAACATATTTGTATAATTATTTAATATACTTATTTGTTGCATAAAAATTAAAAATAAAATCCTATGATTAATATAAATCTATTACCTTTCACAATAATACTTTTAATAGAATTTATCATCTTAAAATCACAATATTTAAAATGGTATATTTATTAAATTATGAAGGTGACATCTTTGTCATCATTTAAAATAAAATAATATAAGTGTCATAATCAATTTTATAAGACTCAAAACGGTTATATATTTTGTCATTGGATTCCTATGGTATAGATATACACTATAAATACGTTTTGGTCAGGTTTTTGGGACTTTTAATGGGTATTATTATTTCAATGAAAACTATATTGCATATTTTTCACTTAATAAATAATTTCTGCATCATTAATGTATCACCATTAATGATAATTATTTAATCCCTAAAAAATATAAATAAATTATCATAATGTAGATACTTTTATTAGAATTATTTAGAATATTCATGTTCAATGTTTTATGATGTTTATAACTAAATTAAAATTATTATACTTATAAGATTTAAGAGAGTGACATGTTGTCACTTTCTTGGTTTTAATAATAATTAAATTATTTTCATGGTCAAAAGTCCATAAAATGAATCTAATCCGACCCTTAGGTGATATTGGTCGACTATTAGTCATCCAATAGAATTTTGGCATGTGTTAGGGTAATTTTATAATATTATATTCACCCTTAATTACCCGATTTACCTTTAACTATGGTAAATAAAATTTACCGTAGTTACTATTCATAATTCCCAAAAATAAAAAGTAGCCTATTAACATAATTTGGACCCACTGATTCCAAATATGGAATCCATTATTTTCAAATTCAATACACAGAAGTTGCAGAAATTAAATTAAAATTAACCCCGTTGTCGAATGAAAATGGTTTTTTGTTTAAAACATTGCAAAAGATTGAATTGATTTAACCTACGAATTCAATGTAAAATCAATGCTAATTACATAAATTATATTAAATGGTAAAAATATATTCTATTTATACTTTAAAACAATTCAATATTATAATTTAACCACGTAAGTTATTACGATGAAAAAAGTTGTTTTTAATTAAAATATAGCGTGTTTTTACTATTCATTAAAATATGAAAGTTTTCAGAATAATATGAAAAATTTATCCAAGGTAAAATTTTATATCCTGATTCCAAAGAATAATTTTATTTTGTAAAATTTAACTTATAAACATGTCAATAACTATATTTAAAGTGGACGCACCATCAAAAGGCGGCAAACTGTATTTTTTGAAAAATACTTATTTTACACGAAAAATTTATTTTCTTCTTATACCATGTTCTAGAAAATGTGTAAAATTAATAATAATGTTATAAAATTCAAAATTTAGTTAATATTATTCATAATGACTAGTTCATAATAATATTATAATAATATATCGTTGTTTAGTAAAACTCGGTATTGCGTACAACACACGCTATCGAGGAAGGTCGCGATTGCGTGTAATGCAAGCCAAGTCAGGGTTGTGTGTAGTGCATGACTCCTTTGTTGCTGCGTATAACAATATACATTGAATATATATATACTCAATGTTTCGTAGAGTAACTACTACCAGACAAACATGAAATTGTGTGTAACACGATCCAAAAATTGTGTTGCGTATACTGCAAGCTAATACGGTGTTGCGTATAACACAAGATAATCATGGTGTAGCATAAAACACATGACATCAAATAAATTAAAAAGAATAAAATCTCGGGGTGTTACATTCTACCCCACCTAAAATGAATTTCGCCCTCAAAATTCGTTGGGGTTATACATGGTTTACTATTCGAAAGTTTCTTTAATAGAAACCCACATCGTAAATAGAAATACCAAAACTTATCTTTAAAAACTAAAGTATGAAATGTAACAGTTACCCAAATTAACTAATCATTGGGTTTCCATGTAGGATAACATAGGTGCAAATATGGATATGGAAGAGAAATCTAACCGTCATTTTCTGATAGAGAGTGGTAGAGAACATGGCTATGAAATAGCCTACAATCACAAAGCCATAGATTTGTGATGATATAAGGTACCATCTGATTCATCGTATATAAGGTCACTAAGACAACATTTTTGGTTTTCAAGTTCATTTCCCTGAATTTGATGAATTAAAAGGAATACTTACATGATTTTGGTACAATCTCACTGTTGTTCGTGAATTGAACAATTTCTACTTCATCCCTTAATGACATGAAGCTGAACTTGTTGTTCGTGATGTGTTAGCAGATCATGTGATAGAATGATGGGTCATTCCATCTGTTTCAAACAAAAGGTTAGCAAAAGTTATAAGTCCATCATATGGTTAGATTAATTGCATATGGTTCCAAAAAATGAACTTATACTTCATATATCATACCGCTTAATAAAATAAAACTAGTTTATTCTAACCAGGGACTTCCTGTAGACCAGTGGTAGGCGATAAAGGCCAGTCACACTTCGGTTGTGGGTTCGATTCCCATAGCCTTGTCCAACGCGATGGGCTGTCGCCCGTCCTGCAGGTTGTCCTTTTTCTAAAACTATATTACTATAACATCCTATCAATAATATTGAAAAAAGTTCTATCCTTAAACAATATTAACTTATGTCCAACATAATCCATTCCAATCTTTAGGCTTATCTAAAATACTTCGGTCCAAGATCATAGTATAAAGAAAATGATTACTTGAAATGTCACATAACAATCACGTGAATTCCATCATTTATCCCCCATACATCATAATATATATCTTGTTGGTCAAATTACAAACATGTGAATACCTTAATCATGTATTCTCTTAAAAAATGAATATCCATTTAACCTTAGTGAAAACATGAATGATGTCAAAAGTTAACTCTTTCCACAAACCAAAATCCCAAAATTTCTATATAATCAAACCATAATATCACTTAGTCCTTATATCAGTCATGAGCTCATGAATACAATCAAACATCTCATTATCTTCTTATCCCTTCATTATGCGCATATCATATACTTTCCAAAAATATCTGAATAACCTTCCATGGTTACCGGTACCATTCAACATATACTTTCATATACTTTAGGGAAAAAAATAGTGTAACAACCCTTAGATTATTCTTTATTCCATAGTACCATACATTATTCTTTATAAACATACAATCATTCCACTAACTTCTTAAACCACTTGTTGAGCTTCATCATTTATTTCATCTCCTATTTCATTTGTAGTCTCTTCATCATCATCCACATAAATACTACCCGTATGACCATGCTGATTCTCTTAATGAGATTTTCCCTTAGGGCATTGGTTTCCATAATGCCCATACATTCCACACGTAAAACAGATAATCATTGTTGATGTCATAGAAATACCATTATCCTTTTCCATGGTGTTAACTGAACCTTTTCCTTTGCACTTACTGGCTTTGTGTCCTTCTTTTCCACACCCAAAGCATCTTCCTGTTCCTTTGAAAAATTCTCTTTGATGCCTCTTCCCACATGATTTACATGAGGGAAATTGAACTTTATTTCCTCTATGATCATCATGAAACTCCATATTTCTCTTATTATCTGAGTCGGGAAACATAAAAAATTGAGATTATTGATCATATTATGAGATTGTTGATTAGGCATAATAACGATGTTTGGACTTCCAAATCCCATTTCATTTGGTTTCTCATGAATATTATCATTCCATTGTCCGTCATATCCTCCATTATTGTGAATCTTCCTGTTTCCAGCCATTTTCTAAAACCCAAAAAGAATAGTGTGAGAGGAAAAAATAATGCTAGGGAAAACAACATAGTAAAGGGGGAGTACCCTCAATATCTAACATCTTATGTTAAATTCTAAGATCGTTACCGTAGTTCTAGGACTATATCCTATACGTATACTTATCCTTAGGGACATCCTGAGACATACCATAGAAATATCTCTAGGGATCTCACTATCGTTTTTGCATCCTAGTTTCCAAAGGTTAACTAAACCTTTCCTCTGATACCAAATGTAGAGACCCAAAGCATGACGTTCATGGACATGACATTACTTTTGCGGAATACTTAATACATAAAAAAACAGACACACAAGGACGGTAATAGTTTAGTGTCTTTGGAAACTCAGAATATAATCTTCTAATTGTGGTGAAAGATCTTCAACATCTCCCATAAAGATCTTCCCCTTTTATTTTCTTACCTAAAACCATTCTTTATATCCTGGGGAAAAGAAAACATATAAAGGGTGAGCTCAAATGCTCAGTAAGGGTAAGCATGGATAAAATAAAACAAATCATATACATTTTCACTTAAAAACATGAACATAATGTTTAAACATCAAAAGCTTGAGAAATGACATAAAACATGGAAGTACGTAAGGAATAGATCATAAATAAACATTAAACATGATAAAATAGCATGAGAGTAAAACATGTAATTGTGGAAACCATTCAACAATGTTATGATTTCCATAGTAGCCAAGTCATTTCTGCCAAGACCATCTTAGTGGACAAAGTCCCTTTCTGAATCGAGTTCACTCCTCGTTTCATTACTGTAACACTGAACTGGATTAACTTACCATTCCAGCCATGTCTATCTCATTAAATATAAATCTTTACCCAATGAATTTGAGGGAGATATAGGTCCCACCCATCTCATAATGAAATCATTCTTACTTGTGCCACAAAATAAACATAAATCATTCATAATAACCCAATGAATAAAATGGGTTTCATAAACATCATCCCATCATCTCATAGTCCATATAAAACAAATGGACATTTTATTATAGGAAAAGTGAAACCATTTAAATCATAGATAAATTAAACTTGAAACATACACATATGAAATAATGTTATCTTAGATGGAAAATGGTATTTATAAAACATTTGAAATGAATTCTTGAGGAAATTATCCTTTCTTCTTCAAAATAAATTTCTTTTCACAAAACTTCATGCAATTTTAGAAGAAATATATTTTTTTGAAAATAGTCATGAAATCTTTTGGAGGAAGCTTCATTAAAATAAGGCTTTATAAAACCATTAAAATCCTTTCATGCCGTATAAGTTAAAAAAACATTCTCCTCGTACTTTTGTCAGAAAAGTCAAAAAGTACCTCGTAAAAGAAATATTCCATACATACCATGTAGTAAAAGTCAAAAATGGGTATAAAGGACAATAAACATACATGAAAAAACATTTATAAAACATGTACATGGATGATATAAATAACCCCAGTAAATACTTTCGAATAAGAAATCTTGGATAAAAATGAGATTTGCAAAATTATCCCTTACCTTAGGTCCGATATGCTTCGTATGGTTCTGAACCTCCTGTATAATGATTTAAATAATTTCATTGACTTATTACAGAATCATATTCATTGTTATGATATCATATATGGTTTACTTATGACTTTATATTACCCGTTCCTTTGTAAATTCCATGCTAAAGAGTATTTTGGGTAAAATCGTTTCATTTGTCGTCCGTGTTTTGACTTGTAATTATTCATATGATTACTTAGATCATGATTAATTAATTTCAGAATATAAAACATGATTTATATATAATATATATTCAGAATATACATATATATTATAGATCCATAAATGGAAAGAAATACACCGTTCATGGAGACGGTAGGCCATACGTACGCATGAACGCTGTTTTTGTTTCCTTATTGAGTTGAATGGAATTAAGTAGATGACATACATATACATAAATCTAGTAGCTTTATAATTTCATATATTTCATTATTATTTCTTATATATACTTTATAATCATTATTAAATGGTTAACACGGAGAATGAATCTCATCGCGTCATGGAGACGGTAGTCCATACGTACGCATGAGCGATGATACCGTTTCCATAATTATTGAATTGAATTGGAGTGGATTATACAATATATCAGAATTAGTATGATGTTATAATAACTATGTATAGTTATTCTTTACACCATTATACCCAACTATGTAAGGTGGTGTTGGAAAAACAGATTACACCACGGTGTGGAGATGGTATTCCGTACGTACGCACGCGCGGTGATTTAATTTTCCATAGGATGGATAGATGGTGAAATATGGTTGTTTCATACTTATAATAACATATCAGTATATGAGTGATACTAATGTTATTACTTCATAATGAAACAACTAAAGGATAAGATGTTGAAGAAGAAAGAAAATTGAGAGAATCGGAAATGCATATTACCTCTTCTTTGACATGCCTCTTTGAATACTCATCTTTGGGTACTAAAATTGGTCTTTGAAGAAGCCCAGGACCTCTATGATGTTTCTAGGGAAGTTTAGAATGGAAATGGGCAGGGTTTGGCCGAGCTTAAAGGCTCAAATTGGTGTGAGGAAGAGAGGGAGGAGGTGCCCTTTTATAAGGGAGGAGAGGGGCACCTTTGGAAATCTAAAAAATATTAATTTATAATAAATCTAACCCCACCTTAAAACCTCCAAAAAATGACTCATATTCTAATATAATATGAGATAGGGTTGTAATATCATCAACCAATAAAATTTAGACATGTTAGGAAATTATTTTAATCATTATCAACTTGATTTATCCTTAATCAATTTAATTTTATTTGTGGTAATAACATTATAAATTTTAAATTATAACAAAAAATTACTTATATGTTGTGAATTTTCCATAATAAGATACTTTATAACATTTTAGACCATATAAATTTTAATTTATAATTTTAAATATTTTTGTGATTTTTAAACAAATTTATAATATGTTATTTTTATAAAATAACAATAGTGTCAATTTTGACATTATTCATTTATATGAATTTAAATAAAATATATACTGAAGATATTTTCAAACTAGAAGCTTTAATAGATTCATAAAAGGACATATTTATCTAGAAAATTATAGTAACACATTAAATAGTTCATATAATATATTGTTTATTATTTTTAAAACCATTTATTTGGTTTATCTCTTAATAAAATAATTACTACAACATTTTTGTATAATTATTTAATATACATATTTGTTTCATAAAAATTAAAAATAAAATTCTTTGATGAAGATAAATCAATTAACTTTCAGAATAACACTTTTAATGGAATTTATCGTCTTAAAATCACAATATTTAAATTGTTATATTTATTAAATTATAAAGGTGACAACTTTGGCATCATTTAAAATAAAATAATATAAGTGTCATAATCACTTTTATAAGACTCCAAATAGTTATATATTTGGTAATTATATGCTTATGGTATAGATATACACTAACAATAAGTTTTGGTATGGTTTGTGGGCCTTTTAATGGGTATTATTATTTCAATAAAAACTATATTACTGATTTTTCACTTAATAAATAATTTCTCCATCATTAATGTATCATAATTAATGATAATTATTTAATCCCTAAAAAATATAAATAAATTATCATGATGTAGATAATTTTATTAGATTTCTGGAGACTATTCATTTTCGATTTTTTATGATTTTTATTACTAAATTAAAATTATTATACTTATAAGATTTTAGAGAGTGACATGTTGTTAGGTTTTTGGGCCTTTTAATGGGTATTATTATTTCAATAAAAACTATATAACTAATTTTTCACTTAATAAATAATTTCTGCATCATTAATGTATCATGATTAATGATAATTATTTAATCCCTAAAAAATCTAGATAAATTATCAGGATGTAGATAATTTTATTAGCTTTCTGAAGACTATTCATTTTCGAAGTTTTATGATGTTTATCACTAAATTAAAATTATTATACTTATAAGATTTAAGAGAGTGACATGTTGTCACTTTCTTTGGTTTTAATAATAATTAAATTATTTTCATGGTCAAAATTCCATAAAATGAATCTAATTCGACCCTTAGGTGATATGAGTTGAATTTTATGGGTTGACTTTTAGTCATCCAATAGAATTTTGGAATGTGTTAGGGTAATTTTATAATATTATATTCACCCTTAATTACTCGATTTACCTTTAACTAGGGTAAATAAAATTTACCGTGGTTACTATTCATAATTCCCAAAAATAAAAAGTATCCTATTAAGATAATTTGGAACCACTGATTCCAAATATGGAATCCAATTTTTTCAAATTCAATACACAGAAGTTGCAGAAATTAAATTAAAATTAATCCCGTTGTCGAATGAAAATGGGTTTTTGTTTAAAACATTGCAAAAGATTGAATTGATTTAACCTACGAATTCAATGTAAAATCAATGCTAATGACATACATTATATTAAATTGTAAAAATATATTCTATTTATACTTTAAAACCATTCAATATTATAATTTAACCACATAAGTTATTACGATGAAAAATGTTTTTTTAAATTAAAATATAGCGTGTTTTTATTATTCATTAAAATATGAAAGTTATCAGAATAATATGAAAAATTTATCCAAGGTAAAATTTTATATCCTGATTCCAAAGAATAATTTTATTTTGTAAAATTGAACTTATAAAGATGTCAAAAACTAGATTTAATGTGTATGCGCCATCAAAAGGCGGCGAAACTGCATTTTTTGAAAAATACTTATTTTACCCGAAAAATTTATTTTGTTCTTATACCATGTTCTAGAAAATGTATAAGATGAATAATAATGTTATAAATTTCAAAAATTATTTAATACTATTCATAACGGCTAGTTCATAATAATATTATAATAATATATCATTGTTTAGTAAAACTCGGTATTGCGTACAACACACACTATCAAGGAAGGTCGCGATTGCGTGTAACGCAAGCCAAGTCAGGGTTGTGTGTAGTGCACGACTCCTTTGTTTCTACGTATAAAAAAGTACATTGAATATATATATATATATACTCGATGTTTCGTAGAATAACTACTATCAAACAAACATGAAATTGTGTGTAACACGATCCAAGAATTGTGTTGCGTATACTGCAAGCTAATACGATGTTGCGTATAGCACAAGATAATCACGGTGTAGCATAAAACATATGACATCAAATAAATTAAAAAGAATAAAATCTCAGGGTGTTACATTCATAGATTCAAAATAATGTGAAAATTTTAAGGTATTATATAAATAATGTTCCCTTATTATATAGATTCTTCAAACTAAAATTTCTACTCATAATATGAATTTTCTCTTAGTCAGTGGCTATAAGATGATGGAATGTTGTGAACAATGATTAGAAAATTCATTTCATTTATAATCTTATTGAGTATTCAAATGTCATAAAATGGTGTAATAAATATTTTGTAACTATAACCACTAAAATCTCCCATGCTTCATGTGGGAACATACATCATGTTGATCATTCAAATTAATAATGGAATGTGAAATTTACCATTGAATATGTAATGTGACTATTTCTACTCTCCTTCCAGGGGACTTCTAATTTACTAGATTTGAAGAAAAATATGAATGTTAAGGAAACTAAATTTTAAATTTTTATGTTATTGGACAATGAATACATTTTCTGGTCCATTTACCAAATTTATTGGGAATATTATAAATGGTGGATAATTTTTATGAATTTATAGTATGGGGATGATGTTGACTGTGTGGATTGGTATGTGTTAAATGGAATATTGTTTTTTAAATTACATACATCATATTTTAAAAAATACCTTCAATGGAATTCCTTAAGCTTAAGTAAAAGGAATATTAATCCACTCCTAACTGTAAGGTATGTATTGAAATACCTCCTAGGTTTTATTTAGGTAAAATCATTAACCTTGAATGAAAACTTAATGAATTAAAAGGTTTAATAAACAAAATAAAACAAAATCAATTAGCATTATGGGACATGGTTAGATATTATGTAATTAATTTATGTTCAATGAATGTGAAAATGAAATCTAAAAAACCTCTAATGTATAGTGATATGTAAATGAATATGAAGTATTATGGATGATTTAGTGGTACACAAATTGGTGGGAAGAAAATATTTCACCATAAAACATGAAAAAATCACGGTAAGAAGAAGACATGTGTATTCTCGAAAGGAAAGCATAAAACATTTCATTTTTTGGAAGCATGTACGTCGATCTAATAAATGTAGAAGTAATATGAAGAGGATTTTCAATTATATGAATATAGAGAGTGATTAGTATAATATGATAATTATTAATCTATGTAATTAATGTATGTATTTTGTAAATTATTCAAATTAATACACAAATCCAAGTGGTACAAAGGATAATAATCCACAACAACCTCTAATGTATATGAAAAAAGGAAATGATTTTTTGGTACAATGGTTTATGATAATTATTATTGTTTGGGAACAGTTTTACTCATCTATAGAATTTTACATCATATAATAAATATTCTATGAATTATCTAAATTAAAAGATTCTTCTTTAGTAAAATTATATTTGACTTTAAGCATTTAATATCACTCGATGAAAATATTTATCATAAATTTATTAAATAAGGAAATTATTTTTTAAATTATGAATAAATCAATTATTATACCAAACCAAATATTAATATATATATATATATATTAAAATATAACAGTATATTTTATTATAAAATGATAATTATTTTTTTCATGTATATTTTATTCTATTGTAGGATAATGATATAGGTATTTTTATTTTCATATGAGACATTATGACTAAATAAAATTTTTAAAAGACAATTTCAATATCGATCATTTAATTATTTGAGATCAAATCATTCCAATACTTGTGATTCAATTTTCATTAGTCATATTATTGAGGTTCAATATTGTTAATTCATAATGGAATGGGTTATGTTGAATTTCATGTGTTATTATTGATGTTTTAGTGACTAATGCATTGTATAGATCCATATTATATAATAAGAATTAACAATTTTTATTTTAGTAAATATCAAGAATAATTTGGAAATTATTATCATCAAGTAATTAATCATATGATCAATTTAATTTTAATTTATTTTCATTAGTAATAAATATGTTCACCTTGAATATTCATTACATGGTGTTTGAGATGAATTTGAAATTTATTTATGTAAAAAATATATGATTTAATTACGAAATGAAATAAAATATGTATATCTTCTCATGAATATTTTTAAAATTTAGTAAATGGAACATAAAATAAAACAAATTACATTTACCATAATACATTATGAATTAATAGACTTTTCACCTATCATATATTTAAGGATTATGGGTCGTTAACTATCTATTAATTGAGTTCTCTATCACTATATATTAATATATCAGTGTAAGATTTCTCATTAATGCCCATAATTTAAATTCACATCAATGTTATTATTTTTCAAAACCTGATCATTTCATACTGTATATAATTTTTTCAATTTAGTTACCCTATATTCCAGAGGATGTTTTATTGACCGTTTTTCAGAAGTGTGTTTCTATTGATGAATTTTAAAATTTAGAGCCCACAAAAAATATGTTAAGATTGAATTAAAACATTTTATTAAAGAGTGAGTCGGTTCAATATAATAGAACATTCTTTATTGAAATATATTTTTTTTAAATGATGTTTTATCACTATATTCTTTTATATGATACTATGTGTTTCATCAAACCATAATTTTCTATTTTTATTATTTTTGAAACTAGACAATTATATGAACTACATTAATATAAAATTTCTTAACAGTATTAAATAAATTTTGAAAAATATATGGCACTCACTTGAATAAAATAAATTCATATTATATGAAATTAATATAAGTGAAAATAAAACTAATTTAAAAGTAAAGGAAATGTATTTTTGAATTTTTTTTAATGTCCATGATGCGTTTTTATCTTAATAAATTAAATTATTCACAATTTGTTAATTATTTTGATGAATTTTATATATTATGTAATAATAAAAATGTTTTATTATTCATCTATTTATTATTCCAATGACGAGATAAGAATAAATACCTTTTATTGGTAGAAATGAATTTTTTCTAAAAATAATTTTAATTGGGTTCCGTGACCTTATTTTAATTTTTTTTTAATATTGAAAAAAGTATTTATTAAAATTAATTTCATTTTATATATATTGATTTTAAAAATATATTAGATCCATTTTTTGATAATTCTAGTAAAAATAATTTTTCAATGAATTGTAAAATCTACTTATTTTTATTGAATACTATAATTTAATTTAATGTGTTTAAATAGAACTATAATATATTAAAATTATTTTAAAATTAAATTTAGTTAAATTATATTATTTATAATCCAATTTAGATTTTTTAATATAATCAATGTATAATTTTTATATTCAAATATTCTATTCTTTTAAAAATATTTCAATTTGTACTCCAATTTTATCTTGCATATGCGTGTATTGTTTTTAATTATGTTACAACAATAATTTCAATTTAATTTGAAAAAATAAAAACCTTATTTAAAAAAATTAAATAATATTATTTAATAATTCCAATTTAATTTATTATTATAAATAATATAAAAAAAGTGAAAAATTAATAACCATGGTTAAGGAGAAATGTGTTTATGAAGGGTTATACTGAAAGATAAGGGTTTGTTTTCAAATTGTAGGTGAAAATATTATATAAGATAGAAATAACTCAGTTATATACACTAGGTAGTTTTAATCTATGTTAATTTATAAGAATTATTTTAAGGTTATCATTTTTATTATTTTTTAATATATCTAAGCTGTATTGATGTGCACTCATTTTCATACTTATAAAAGGATATATTTATATGATCTACCCTCCGCAAATCAAGATGAAATATTTAGGAAAATTTTCATCCGAAATTAAATCCTAAAATTCTTTAAAACTTACTATATTCCTTGGTTTGATATCATAAGCATCCATTAATGGCATGTTGTGTAAACCTAAATAAGGAAAATAAAGTACTGGCGTTTCACATAATCATATGCTACCATTTTATTAATTTTCCATTATCCATAAAATTTTATGAAATTATTATTATATAATTACATCAATATATCCTATGTAAATGGATTTTGTAATTATAGTTTCATAACTAACATCCATCATCACCCCCATGAAATGGAATACCAAACACTCCATCGTGTGAGCGGAGGACTACCGGCTTGCGAACCAATGTAATTTAGTTTTTAATAATTGCTTCCCATAGCTATATTAAATGAAATATTTAATGTATTCATATTTTATTTAATACATAATTATACATATGGAATTATATAATCACATCATACTCAATACCATTTAATATCATAAAAATAGATAATGTAACACTAGAATACATATAGAGTACCTCTTTCACAAAGTGACCAGATACATATATCATTTTTTTAAATTAGCTAATAATATGGATAAATTAAAATTATATATATGATATCTATTAAATAAAAAATTATTTTTTAAATGATAAGTTATATTTACCTTTCCTTTTTTCAATCTATTGACAAAATGGAATCTACAATCATGTTCATGTATGTCCTACCATCTCAATGAAGGGATTAAATGATTTTTATCTCTGAATTTCATGAAATATTATCAATAAATATGTGTAATATTAATTATATTTATATCTTGGATAAAAATAGGGATATTATTATTTCCTAATCAATGTTAAAGTACTAAAACTATGAAATAAAAACATCAATGAAAAATTTCAGTGATATTACCTAAAACAAAAATTTAATAATGAATTATTTTTAAGAGGGAGATGAATGTTTAAAAGTAAATAATATTTGTTAATATGGATAATAAATTTTTTTAATGAGATATATATCAATCATATATTTACCGCACCAGATTTATGTACGTGAATAATTTATTATTGACATGAGGTTGGGTATTTCCATGTAACTTTTGTTTCTTTGATACAGATGAAATATGAATCAGTTATATATTTTGTGTTGGATATATAATAAAATGGAAATTATTTTATGATTATTATCAAAACAAATATTTGATATATAAAATGATCTAATTTGATTTTATTATCGATGCTTATAATTCATTGGTTAAAAATGTGGTACGAGATTTATGTTATAATGACATAGTTTATCAGGAATTTTTATGATTATGTTTCTTATAATAAATTATTATAATCGATCACTCAAGTCCAAAATATAATATCTTACCCTCTTGTTATATATTATAAATAAAATTTTCCCTTTAGTTTTCCTCTCATTAATAACTCATGCGTATAAAATTTTGCAATTAATGAGAACTGAATCTATTCCCTTATTCAAATGAATATCTGTTTTCTTTAATATCGATGATTTATAAACAATATTATGAAAGGATTTTTATTCATAAATGAATATTTAAAATTATAATTTAACCATGTATTTATTTTTATAAAATTTTAAAATGAATATTATTGAAATTTTAGAAATGATATAGTTTTTAATTTTTTCTATAAAATTGAATGGGATCCATATTTTTAGTGTACACAACATGAAATAAATTTTTACAGTCATTCTAACTCAATTATCTGATGATTAAATTACATGATTAAAGGGTTATTTTTGAATAATAATTATTTCGTTTATACTGTTGAAATTATTTAATTTTAAATATGTTAATTGAAATTTGAATGGGTTTTATCTTCCTGAATGTTTTAATACATTTATTGAATTTTTAATCATCAATAATTACCACCATTAGAATTCATTATTTTTTACTAGGGGTATGCTCTGACTATAACATATTAATTCATTCTATAGATTGTTCTTTTTTATTATTATATTATGTTTATTAACCCATTAATATTCCCTAGTTTATTCTATAATAAAATGTTGATATTTTTATGAAACCCATTCCTTTTACAGAGGTTATAATTATAATGAATGTTTTGTTAATTTAAAATGAAATGTGTATGATTATGTGATGTTTGTGTATATAAATTACCTCCAAATAATTTGGAAAATATGTATTACTCATGATTCAATTATTCAATGCCTGAACCTAATTTTATTATCACATTGCAATATATGGATCTTGTTTCATGTCTAAAAATTAATGTATGGGACTATCATCACATCTATAAAGGTTTTCATAAAAATGGTGTCATGTACATATATTCATGTGAGGTCATGATTTCACATATATAACATAATGAGTGAACCTATTGCTATTTATACATCTATATTATATTATAATAAAACTTTTTTTCACATTCCTATACATATGGTATGTGATTATTGATTTCATTTATGGTTCAAGACGTATAATATTTCATGATTTATATCATTAATTTTAATTATAATATATGCTATCTAGTATACGAGTTTAAAATGTTAAGGACATTTTTTATACCCTTATGATCATTCTATATTTATGTGATTATTTTAATCTCACTTATATACCCTTGGTATCTAAGAAAACAAATTTTTATATTTACTTTACCTTGGTAATGAAGATGTGTTTGAATTACACAATGTAACATCCCACCCTCCTCATTTTCATGAGTAGGGGTAGTGATTATTCATTTCCTTAGGCAAAACCCCCATGATTCCTAAGGATAAAAAGAAATGATGTGGGATTCATGTACTATTAGGGAATAATTTCCATTTTTTAAGAAAACACCCAACCAAAAGTTCCAATACCAATGAAACTACATGATTCATGTCAACCATGATTCAAAATTTAATAATAACAAAAGTAATTTTACAATAAATCCAAAATAATACATAATCAGAGTACCAATTAGAATACTAAACAACAAAATCCAAAAAATCTATGACATAACTCCACATCTCCACACCAAGATCCATGCTCCAAGAACCACAATACCGCACAAGCATCGCGATTCACTACTAAAAGAATGAGATGCCTTACCATTTCCCATTTATCTAAAGGAAATATTTTTCATAAGAAACATTGTTACAATGAAGGGGTTATATAATAATATTCAGTTTCATTTTCCAAAATGACTTTCTCACACACAACACAAGTATTGAACAAGTTATCAAAAGTAAATAAAACATTTTTTATTAATCCATTGAAACAATTCAACCATTAAAAATATTCCAAACACATCCTTACCCAATGATACTCACCTAAATCTACAAAATTTGATATAAACAACCAAACATGTCTTTATCCATTATCCACATTACATATTTTCATAACACAACACACATTCTGCTGATATACTCACATTCCTACCATAATCACCGTTTTCCACACAACCGAGCTCATTGTTACCATGGATAGAGGAACTTCACATTGAACAACATAATTATTTCTTTATAATGTTTCCACAATCCCACATTTATATCATTTATGGTGGGCCTTAACTCCCATTATCCATCAAAAAAACCCATTCTTAAAAAACATAATCCATGATTCATAACATCAATATTTACAAAAACATTTTTTACACACAATTTCCAACCATATAAATACCTTAAGAAACTAAAAACATTCAAAATAGGAAATAATCATTTCAATAAGACCAACATTTATTGAAAATTACCTTAAAGCACATTCATTCAAAATATAATTTCCAATGAACTGAACTTGTTATGGAAAAACATTTTTTCTATCCACTTACCAAAAATATTCCATGCCAATTATTTTAAAATAATAATTTTCAAATCAAACATTGAGTACATTATAAACAAAAATAACCCGTTATCCCCAAAATCCTTAATACATAGAAAAATAGGTGTCAAAAATTCTTCCCACATCACAAACACCCTAAATTTTAAGAAAAAATCATTAATATGAAATTTAATACACCTAATTATATCATTATATAGATGAGAGTGATGCCCCATACCTTAGGATTTAGTGAAATCATCCCAGAACAAAACCACACACAGAATCTGGGTGAAACAACCACAAAATTACTGTAGATCCCTTTCCATAACATAAATAATACCGAATATTACCATTTTATGTAACAACATATATATATATATATATATATATATATATATCTAAAAGCGATATATACAGATCTAGAAAATCAAGATAAATATATATAAAACTTGATATATATAAAATCATGAAACAACCATGATATGATACATACTATAGGATAATAACTTTTATAGAAATAGGAAAAAACATTAATTCCTTATCAAAATGTGTGGAATAAGTTCCCTAACCCCTAAGAATAGATATTATTGAGTGGGGTTTAAGTGGGAGAGTAAATGGGTGCTTTAGTGTAAATCACAAGTGATATCATTTTTTTACCCAAATTTCAATGCCATGAAGGATCATCTCACATGGTTAGAGAAACTGTGTGCTAACGATGTAATAGTGACTGTCCCAAACTATATCCCACATATTTTTATCACACATTTAAACTGACCATGAATGATCATGCGATATCCCATTGTCTCAAGTAGTACGGTTTTACTGGACTGGCCACATGGTTTCAATTTTTTTTTACCTTAACCACGGGCCCACCTCTTTTCCTCTACCCCACTATGCATGGTTTTCTTTGGTTTGTTACATGTTTTTCCCTTAACACGCTCAAACCATTAACCTCATCAAAAGAATCCTAAAATTCCCAAAACAATTACGAACACTCCAAAACATTACCCAACTACCTAATAAAATAAAAATAAATAAATAAAAGTCACACACCTAAAATGGTAGATACTAAATTCTTCCCACTATTGGATATTCCATCCATATAATGTAGAGATCCACTAGTTTTCAGAAATAACTTACACTATTGCTCGACCATCTCGTTCTCTGACTCCAAAGTATCCTTGTGAATATTCCAATGTCCACACAAAACCTAATATAGACCAAGGATTTTACCATAAAAACATATTATTGCCTATCCAAAATCCATAGTTTCACTTGAACCAAAGAATTATGTTACTCTAAATAAAAATTATCCCAATAAATCAGATGGTCACAATCCGTTGAATTTTTTTTTAAACGAGTATCGTGAAAAAAATTATGCTTCTCACTAAACCATGGTGATGTGCCTAATTGATAATACACATTTCCAAACAACTCAATTATCTCAAAAAGATTATTATGCCTCATATATAACATGTCATCATTTCAAACCAATGATGTCCCATCCTTGGATAGATTCGGAAGATCACATGATTTCACACCTCAAATGGCATTGAACATTAACAATGGTATGTATATGATTTATAATTATTCTATGCAATCTACATCCTCTTAATGATCAAAATTATCTTATATGTCATCTATTTGAATAGTCTCGACCTAACCCACAATTTCACACTTGTTTCGAACCAAATAGTGTAGAAAAACATAAAATCCAATACAATCCTTCAATCAGAGTCGTATGTGTGGAGTCCAGATAACTGTAATTATAGGAGAACACCACAAAGGAAAATTTATCCTGCAATGAGCCTCCAGAAACCATAACACAAGACCACAACTAGACTTCAAATGTTTTTATCATCCTCTCATATTTCTCATCTATCTAATGATGATATGTTGTGATAATCATAAACATAGTCCCAAGGTATCATAATAGGGACTTCTTGAAACAAGCGGTTAACCTCATATATATATATATATTAATATTTAAAATAGTACATTATTCTTATTTACCACATCAAGGATATATATTTTGTTATGATACTATACTGCATGGGATTCAAAAATAGGGATAAAATGAGACAACTTGGTGAGAATATCCATAATATGCCATATAGCATCACGTTTCCAAACCATTTTTGGGAGTCTTGTAAAAGCATCCTTCACTTTCTACACCATTTTACACACTAGTATAGATAGATACTATAAAATACCTATAAATCACAAATGACCCACCATGAATTTATGCATAGTCAAGAATCCCGATAAAAACACAGCCACATTCCTTTTCATAGCATCCCATAAAAAATGTGATTTCATTACCTTGGACATTTTCTAAATTCTAGGATGGATAAACCATCTAGAAGAGTGATAAGTACGTATAATATTATCTTCCAAATAATCTCATGCAACCAATTGATTCAAAATGCACAAAAATAAATTCTTGTCCAATTTCAAACACTCAAAGTTCTCTCCACCATTGAGTATCTAAATCATCTCCACACACTCATAATTATACATCTACCACTATTTAACCAAAAAAACCACATCATGAACCAATGAAACCGAAAATAATATGGTTTCATCACCCTGTTCTTCACATACGAAGCTCATGTCACTAATAACTGAGATCAACTGCCACTAATATGATGCTTGATTCACCACAAGAGCATATAAATTTTTTCTTATTTCACATGCCACAAAATTTCTCTTACTCACTGTGTGCATCAAGTCAAATTCGAACGTCTTGAGATACTAAATCCATCTCCAGTTTTTCAATTTCAAATCTCTTTGCGTGAAAACTTGATTCAAACTCTTATGATTAGTAATAACTATGTATTTTTCATCGACGATATAATGCCGCCACATTTCCAAAGCTTGATACACATTCACCAAATCCATGTAATGTGGTGGGTAGTTCTTCTCATGGCACCTCAACTGTCAGGAAAAATAGAAAAAATGACCCCCTTTTCCTGAGAACACACTACATCCTTGACCCCAATGCATCAAAAAACACAATGTATTATTTCCATGGTCCTTGAAAATCCAATATTGGTGTTGATGTAATATTTTATTTATGATAATAGAAATAATTCTGGCCCTACTCATTAAATTGAAATGTATCATTATTTCTTGTCAAAACATTCATTGATGAAGCTAGTAATGAGAAGTCACAATCAATGTGTCAATAAAACCCAGCTAGAGCAAAGAAGCATAGTATCTAAAAATTATTATATTTCAGCTTCCATTAAATAACAACCTCTATTTTATCTGGATTTATTAAAACACCTCTCTCATAAATAATATCATCCAAAAAAACATACTCCCAATATCAAAAAGTCACACTTTGAATATTTTCAATATAATCGATGGTCTCTAAAGATTACCAACAATACTATCATGGTTTTCTCATACTACAATTTTTAGGAATACACCAGTATATCCTCCCAAAATACCAAAAGCAGAGAATCTATATTACTCTAAGATATTTGATTCATAAATTCCATAAGGACTGTTGGTGAATTTGTATGACTAAAGGGAATAACCACGTACTCATAATGGTCATATCATCCCCTGAATGATTTTTTGGGAAAATGTATATTCTATACTAATAAATGATGATATCCTAATAACAATTCAATCTTATAGAACCAAATATCTCCCCTCAACTAATTGAATAGTACATCAATTTATGGATGTGGATATAGAATCATTATTGTTTCATGGATAAGAATATGATAATCAACACACATGAAAACTTCCATTTCACATTTTTTTAAAACAAATTCAACACTTGCCATAGAGACGTGTTATTATATATGAACCTTATATTTTCTTGCTCTCCATAATCAAATTAATTTCTCTCAACTCTCTTAGATACATTAGTTATGATAGAAGTGAAATTTTAATTGTCCATGGAATGTGATAAACTAAAAATTCGAATTCTCTCCAATGTGGAAACCCTATTAATTTCTTTTAAAGACATACATTAACTGATATACCACTACCAAAAAACTTCTTATCGTAATCCCTTTTATTGATGCCAAATACAATGATTCTGATTGATAAGATGTCGTCCCAATTTCTTGTGCCAACAAGCCTGTTTCACTGACCATCACATTTGTCTCTCCTCTAATGAGATTTTCAATGCCATCACATTCCATAAAACATTATATTCATGAATAATAATTTATATGAGTACTATAAACACCAGCCAATCCATTCCTATGATTATATAATACACATCCATATCAAGAACTAATAAGTCCTACATCATTTCAACCGTATCCAAAGCTATACTATATTCCCTACAAAGGAAGTCTTAGAAATCTCTATGACTCAAAAGAGAATAACATTTTGATATAGAAGGCATTATTTCCGCACACAAATCCAATAAATAAACTATATGAGAGGAAATTAAAGAATGAGATGAAATCATATAAAAAAAATTTCATAGAGGTATAATTCTAATGAATTGTGCCTCATACTGTAGATGGCCTCGAATGATCATCAACCACAAACTTATAATCTACAAACAACTGTGTTCATGACACAATATGCTCTTAATTAGACTACAAAAACATCCCATTGTGAGGAGTTAATGTATTCCAATATTCTCCATGACTAACTCGGCTATGTTGTTAAAGATTATGCTACTTCCCCAATCCCTCCTAGGCCTAAGAGTCTGGGGAACCATTAAGAGTTTCATGAACACCAAACCTTGGGGCATCATGACAGTAATACTGATTTTTACAGATCTTCTTATATTTATGAAATTATCAAGACTATTCCATAGAATCCCACATAATGTGTCCTCATAATCACATTGAAACCATCCTAAATTACTATGTGGATTTGGCAGAAGATTCACTGATCATGTCGTCAGATTTTTATCAATAATTCCACCATAGAAATAATTGTCCCTCTTCAGCTTGATCCTCACAATAGAGTTCTCACAATTCACTATGGTTACTAAAATGATTTTCCACCTATCACCCCAATGATATATATTTCATTAACTTTTATATGCACCATTTATGTATAATAAATTATACATAAAACCACAATTTTGGAATGAATTTCATTCCTTATTCCTGATTCAATGATTTGTCTCTTCAAGGATGTACTAGTTGGAAACAATGGTGAAAAACTAACTATATTCATTAAAATATCCACATATTCTATCACCGAAATGATCTCCTTCATAAATATCAAAAATATAATTGTGAAATTTTTTCTAAATGTGCGAGATTATAATTTTTTGAAAAACAATTCCTAAAAACCCAATCATGTCATACCTTGATCTAATCAATATTTGAACAACAAATTTCACAACTAATGTGGAATATCATCCGACATGTATTTCACTAACTACATTATCAACTCTAATGGTGTAATTAGAAAATTGAATACTTGATTAATCATATTCAACCATGGTTTTTATATTTGTAGCTACGAGACACCTCTAAAAATGATGGATTCTGTTTTCAAAAATAAACTGAGTGATTCACATGCCTCAGCTTATCTCTTCCATTTAAATATAAAATATCTTGGAACAAATTCAACATATTCTTAACTAGAAGTTAGTTCACCTGGGCCCTAGGTGAAACAACATTTTCTGTAGTTTTGTACAGTTGTTCTCTACGATGCCTACTTAGTTCCATATACATAAAAAAAGAATCATTGTAGGTCTCATTCCCTATAAACTAATGGGTTACAAATTCAAATTCTATCCCATTAATTATATCACATAATTCCTTCAAAACATACCATCTTTCTATCTTCATCTGTATTGAAAAGTAAATTATATTTTTAAAATCAACCCATTTTCTAAATACCACAACCATTATCCTTTTCAAAATCCGCCTTTTGAAAACAATATCCTGATTTTTCAAAATTTATCAATTCATAATAGAAATAAATAAATTATTCAATTGAAATATGCAATCCAAGTGGGATTTCATTTCAACCATGACTTCCTTTCTCATATCATTGGATACTCCTATAAAAATATTTTGATGTTCCTTCAAGTTTTTCCAAACCACTGATGTACCCTAACTCCCTTGTATCCTAAATTTCAACTTAAATGTGTTAGTTATATCCTTTTATTCAATACATTTTATGTCCAAAAATTTGGAATCTTTTCTACTATAATAACACGATAAATAAATAAACAATGAATGCCCATTACAATACTAAAAACTCATGGAAAAATCGAACAAGAACTATAGTACATGTACATTAAAGACCAAAAAAGATGAAACCATTTGTAACATCCCTCCCCTCCAAATTTTATTGAGCTCAGGAAGAGGTGCTACTCATACTTAGGAAACATCCCCATGATGCCAACGCATGGGAATGAATTCTATGAGCTTCATGTACAATGGGGGGAAATTTTCTCTTCCTAATGGAAACACCCAACTAAACAGGATAATACCAAGGAAACTACATGATGCATTTCAACCATGTTTCAAAACTCAACAATATAGATGGAATAGAATAACAAAACAAAAATAATCCAAAATGATATTACATAGCAAAAGAATAAGTAAGAAAACCCAATGAAGCTATGAAACAACTCCACATCATCACACCATGCTGCATGCTCCAGGAACCACAATACCACCCATGAATCACGATGACATACTACTAGAATGCAAGGAATTACCTTTTACCATAACTCATAATACACCATCTAAAAATTCACCAATGTGCAAAAGTAGTGGGTGACTTACAAAAAACTGTAGGTTTTCCACAAATTACTTCACTACACACTTTAATAGGATAGAACATTTTAGAAGAAGAATATGAAACCATTTATATTAAGAAATTTAAATAATTCCACAATTAACATCAACTCAAATACATACTTACCTAATGAAATTAACCTATGTTAAGGAAATTTCAAAGAAAAAACCAAACAAGTATTTATCCATTATCCCCACTCCATATTTGAATAACCCAATTCAACTTGTGTGTTCAGACAAAAATTACATCCATAACCACCATATTTTTACACACTCGAGCATGGTATTACCATTAAAAGTGGAATTTCACGTTGAATCTCATCCTCTTTTTAATAGTCATACTTTACACTCCCATTCTAATTCATGATGGTGGCCCCTCATGACCATTATCCATCTCATAGAACCCATACTTAAACACATAATCCAATAATCATAACAATCAATATTTACCAAAACCATGTCAATACAAAATATACAATAGAATAAATCAATTAAGAAACTCAACAATTCTAATATAACACGTAAACATTTCAATAACACATAAATTTAGTGAAAAATCACTTAAACAACAGTCCTCTAAAATATAATTTCAATAAAAAATTCCTTTTTATGAAAAACAATTCACAAAAAAATCCTATAAGTTCTCCATTAAAATAATTTTAAAATTAACATTTTAAATTCAAAAATCAAGAGCATTACAAAAAATATATACCATTTTCTATATATCCAAAAAAATATCACAATATTGGTGTGAATAAAATTATCGAACATCACAATCATTATAAATTAAAATAAAAATCAAATAATTTGAAATTTATTCCTTTTAGTTTTATCAAAATGGAGGTGAAAGAAAATCCACCAACAATATGGTTTGGTGAAAGCTACCCACTACACAAGTGCACATCAAATCTGGGCGAATCCTCGACAAAATTGCATTATATCCCTTTCTTTAACATCAACAAGTCCAAATTTTACAATTTTAGGAATAAAAAAACCTATATATACATATATGACATATGTATATCATTAAAAACCAAGATAGAGAAAATTATATCTTAGGAATATAAAGAAACAACAACGAGAGGAGACATACTGGAGGATAATCTCCTTTATCACACCAAGAAAACCCATTAATTCATGTTCAAAATGAGTGGAAGATGTTCCATAACCATTGAGAAGAGATAATACTTAACGGGGTTTGAGTGGGAATGTAAATTCATTATTTAGGATAAATCTTGAGTCATCTATATTTTTAAGACCATTATTTTATTTCCATGCAAGATTAGTTTAGATTGTTAGAGAAACTATGTCCTAACCATGCACCTGATACTGTCCTGAAGTGAACCTTGAACTGTAGCATCACATAGTTAGACAAACTATGTCCTGACCATGTGGACACACAGTTTCTCATGTAGAACTATTTACCTGGGCTAGAAGAATGGTTTGGAAACCATGTGACTAATCCTTGTGCCCACTAATTTGTGTCTTTCCTACAGTGCATGGTTACATGGGTTTGTTGCACGGTTTCCATTAACTATTCTTAAACTGTGTAGTACTATAAAAGCTTTAAAACCATCCCAAAACATTTTCAAACACTCCCAAAAATAACCAACTACATTAAAGACATAAAAAGTCATTAAAAAGGTTTCATACCTCAAACCGCGGGTACTACACCCTATGTATAATAAGAGTACTAAATAGGAATATGATTAATAGATGTTCAAGATTTGTCATGAAAATTAATGATTACGTCTCTATTTTCTATATACAATATACCTTTATAGCTATTATTCCTAAACTTTTGAATTTTTTTTAATATAAATTTTAATATATTTTATATATTATTTATTAAAATATAGTATTATACCATTTCATCCACTTTCATTGTATTTTAGCTAAGAGAATTCCATTTTTTATCACCACCATCCAAATAATAGGCAACTAAAACCACTTCCTCATGGACTGAGAATCGAATAATTTAATGTTTATTTTCAACCTAATTGATATATTTCTAAATAATTAGTTTATTTTAAAAAAAAATTGGGTTGTAGATGATGATTATAAATTGACTCAATGTTCTGTTGATCCTTACATTATTCTACTGGATAGTAAACATGGTTTTGGTTACCATTAATATATTTAAAGCGTTGGGTGAGAATATCTATAAGATTTATTAAATGAGACCCTCTTCCATTTTGTATACTATGAGTGTCTACAATATATTACTTCTCACATATTTTGTTCACAGGCTTCTTCCCAGATTTAACAATTGGAAAAATCCAAAAAGGCTTGTGAAAAAATCCTTTAAATTAATATGAGTTAAAAATAATATTATAATTAATGTCATTCATAATTTTTACTATATAAATACACATTAATTTTTCTAAAAAAATTATAAATTCATTATATTTATTCCATATTAATTTTTGATTCTTATATTTATCCAAAATATCATGAATTCATCAAAATATTTCATATAGATATTGTCAATTAACTAGATCATATCCCTTCGAGACTATCAACCGAGATGTGAAATTATGCCTCTCTGACATTTTTTAATTAATGTTATGGTTAGTACATATTAAACCCTTTTCATTATAATAACCCCTTGGTTTATATGTGAAAATTATTGAATAATTTTTTATCTAGATATGGATTTCATTACTAAGTAACTGTACCCTGTATACTTTATATAAATCAATGGATGATTTCACACACAAACACACACACACACACACACACATATATATATATATATCAAAAATGTTTTTACTAATGATGACTATTATTAATCACCATAAAAAACGAAATACATATTTTATAAAACATTTGGACATGAAGTAATGATATACATTAATATTCATTCATATTAGATATAAAATCAACAAACATCTCAATAATCCCACCAAGAAAATAGTGAAGGTTTATTTTCATTATATAATAGGTATATAATTATCTTATATAATAATAATATAAAACATCTCCCACTATAATTTTTTTACCAATTTTACCCTTCAGAGAATATCATTCATAATACCTACATTATAACCATGGGAAGTATGGAAATAATAAAGGTTGAGAATAGAATAATAGAAAGGGTAAATGTCTGAGATAAAAATTTATTATAATAAATATGTAAAATATAATCATAGGTGTTAATTAAAGCAATAATAATATCTGAAAACATACATAAATATTCATAGAGCACAAAACATGAGTTGTTTCATATGTCATTATCATGAAAAATTACCTGAATAGTATGAGTGTGGAATACTTAACAATAAACCACGAGACATTGGATAACATAATATATATAATAAATAAATTTTATTAATGCAAATAATAATTGAAAATAGTTCCCATAGATAAGGATTAAATATATGGCTATTATCACATAGTGTAAAAGGTATCATAGTGGATTAGGTTCACTACCCATTACCATAAAAATAGTAAAAAATGTCCCATATTAGATTATGTTCAATCAAAATTTAATTTTATATTATACTATGACATATCGAAAACAAAAAATTATATTTTAAGGATATATTATTCTCACCAAATCTTTTATATAATTAAACCCATACATATGTGTTCCATAAGTTCTCAAAAAACATTATTTATTCTAGAATAGTTCATTTTAACCTGTGGAAAAATGGGTTTCAATGATATCATTAATACAAAATAATTATTTGCTATCATAAGAAATAATGTTTATGGTATCAAATTTTCATATACCTAGTTAAGTATAAAAATGATCACATGATATTTTTATTGGTGATAAATATTCAATTATATTAATTTGAAATATTCATTGGTAATAAAATATAATCATGTCATACATTGTGTAACATTTTAAAATATAAAAATTAAAATATAATAGTAATAAGATTGTCATTTTAAAAACATATAAATGTGTGAATGTATAATCATGTAGAAAGAAGGGCATGATTTTGGGAAAATATATACATGAAAAGAAAAATTTCACAAAATTATTTCAAGAATTTTAGAATTGATATATTCATAAATTTACATGAAGATTAATTTCAAATATATATACCAAATATCAATGTAGTTTGAAAAATTAGAAATCATTAAAAATTATATAGTCAATTCAATAAATTAATTTTAAGAACCTGGGGAAGAGGGATAACGATTAATCATCAAAAATTATAATTGATGTTAAAATTACATAAAAATATTCATTTGGTTTTACTGAGAATTAATGAGGGGTAAAATGGAAGTAATACATGAAAACCCAATAATAAAAATAAGGGAATAATATGATTTATTTTTCTTATATAAAGAATAGAAAATTCTTTGAATATTTGTTAATATATAAAAATTCATAACAAAAATTTAGTTTTTTGATTTTAAAACTTATTGTAGGTTTTATTATATTCAACCAAACTTGAAACAACAAAAAATAATTTTTTAACTAAATAATTATTCAAGAAGTTTTTATATTTCATTTCTTAATATATATATTACATCAAATGTCTTTTTAATATAACATTAATAACTGGTCTTTGTAATATTTATGATTAGACTTTATAGTGTCATATTCAATACAAAAATTTTATGTTTCTTTTCAATATAAAAATAAATTGTTTTATTTGAACAAATTTGATTCCCATGTATTATATGGTTTTATTTAAAAGATAAATTTATAATTTTTAGCAATTTCTTTGTATTAATTATCACTATTTTTAATTTTATCATATAAAATAGATATAATGGTGAATATTGTTAATATTTTTCAAAAATTTATAATTTATCT
Source organism: Viscum album (assembly GCA_963277665.1). Lineage (NCBI taxonomy): Eukaryota > Viridiplantae > Streptophyta > Magnoliopsida > Santalales > Viscaceae > Viscum > Viscum album. The sequence continues at coordinate 1,188,172,196 of OY728158.1, read as the reverse complement.
AATTATGAAAAATTTAAATTTTCATAAGAATATTCATTTGAATTAATTATTATGAAAATTATAATATGTTTAATTAGTTTTAAATTATCATTTTCCACTTTTATTATTCCAAATCCAATTAAATACATAAAAAATAATATTTAATATTTTTCTTTAAATTTTTTTGTATTCATAATTTTTTTCCATCAATACTATATTTTTGTTTTATGTTATATTTTTTAATTTATAGTAATTTAAAAAACCTTCAATGACGTTATTTGTAAAATGTATCTCATATTTGAAATCAAGTTTTTTAAATTAAATAATGAAGAAAATTTCATTTTTTTCATAACTAATAGAAACTATAACATCAATCAATGACCATTGAAATCGGTAAAGCATGAAAATTAAGTATAATATTAATTAGTAAAGTTAAAAAATCCAATAATAAATATAATGGGATAATAATATTTTATAAATTATCAAGTTTTATAAAAAATATTATATTTTTGTATACATTCTGATGACTAGGACATTATATTAATTTAAAAAAATATGAGTATAACCCCCATACATATATTAGTAAACTACCTATAATATATCATTCACCAAAATTAATTAAATTATCACAACCAATACCTACCAAAATATGATTTAAACATCGATAACTAAATCAATCTGTTATTGGATTCACTGAAATAATATTCAAAGAAGGAATAAGGTTTAAAACTAAAGAGTTGTTATAATAAGTGGTATAATTATTGTCTAAGGCTTTGAAGTTTATTTCCAATTCAGTTTATTAAAAATCAAAATAAACACTGGTGAAATAACAATATCATCATCTTCCATGTAATGAAATTTTATTATTTTTATTGTGGTAAAATATGAAATAATTTTCTTTTATACCCAATGTGAATTGAATACATTTATAGTCTCTATGTGCGGAGTTATTCCTTAGCAGTAATGTGTCTTTCATTCTTTAACAAAACCTCAAAAGTATGGTTATATTGACTCCTTTACCAAATATATATGATATTATGTCAAAGATTATTTAATGGGGAGATATAATATTTCTAACCTTCATACACATCCATTAGTTGGAAAAAGAAAATATCGATAATATTTTAGTGTGGACTACCTACTCAAAAAAATAGTATGATAAAAGAATATTTTTTTATCGATTTTCATATGGTTATAAATTATATTAATTATATAAAGAAGATAATTATGTAATAATTAATATTTTGTATATGATGGAGGAATTAATCCATTGTCCAATGTCATCCTATGAATACTCTTTTGGATAATTAATCAAACATAATTAAAACATATGACATGAACATGAATAATTAAATTACATTATATGGAAGTGTAATATTAGAGTACAACCGAAAACGATTTTCAATAATTAAATATATTAATTAAATATTAATATATAGATTTTAATGTCCATGTGGGGTGTGTTGGACACATGATAAGGGAATTTATAAAAATCCAATATGAAACATTTTATTATTTTTTCTTCCCTATTTCATCCATAACTATGTTTTTAATTTTTTTTATAAATTAAAATGTATATTTTATTTCATGTTTATTTTTTTTTAATTTAATATGATGATCTTAAAAAAAACTCAATGCTTTCAATATGGGTAATTTTAGATATTTTTACTAAAGTGTTACTGAAATATTTTTTTACATTTAAGGAATGACCAAAATTTCCCATTATCAAGAATTTGATTGTTGATGAATATTCCTCTACATGATAAAATCATTTTTCAAAATATTAACATGTTTCATAACCTTTTATGAATTCTTAATTAGTTATATTTCAATTATAGTATATCTTTATCATTATATTCACATTACACAATAAAGTTCATCAACTTATGTGATAAAATACATAATTTCTGACATAAAATATATATTTTTTGATTTTTTTATATGTCGTGATCCGTTTAATTTTTTTATGATAACTACTTTTTTTGATATAGTTCTCAAATCTATTGGGTAATTACTTTTTTCTCCACAAAATATAAGATTGAATTAACTTATTTGGTTAGTAACTTTATAGAATGTCATGTATGTTTGATGGAAGGAATTATATGAATATGAAATCCCAATGTACATAAATGAATAAAATACATTATCTATAAGTTCTCATAAAATAGTTTTGATTTATTGTGTTTTGATAAATTAAATAGGTTTAAATAGCACATTATTCATATTTTTTTAATGAAATGTATGTTTGTGATGAATTTTGTATGTAACCATTTTTTGCAGTATAATTTATCGTTTTGTTTTTTAATTACAATTGATGATGAAATTTTCATGGAAAAATATATTGTCTATAAAAAATTTCATATATAAATAATAGAATATTGTATATCAATACTTATTATGAGAAAATGTAAATATTTATCATTATATTTTTTGATTCTTAAATTTGTTAAATAGTTTTGATTGTTTTTTTATCCATTATATATAGAATTCTTGTAAATACTAAAACATTACATGTAATTTTTCTTAATTATATGAAACGATTCTGAGGCTGGGAAATCTTATGACTTTTGATTCCAATTCTTGGTGTGCCTGGAACAGAATTTTAAAAAATCTGAAGGTACTTCTAGTAAATGTACGTGTGGGAAATCCTAACTTTTGTACCATTCCTCATAATTGAAATCTGAGGTCACCGTTGAACTAACAGTGCTGGGATTTTCTTATGGGTGGCTTAACCTCAAACGTAGTGGGTTGAGAGTGGAAGGTGGTTTTTGTGGTATTCATGGAGGATTAATAAAATAAATAATATATATTTTAAAAATCATTCACCTCTATTTTAGGTTTCGGTGGAGGTGACCACAAGGGGTGTCAGGCATTTAGTGCAGGACATTAATTTCTCGATTACACCAAATGTGTAACCACCCTAAATTCAATTAAAGAGGCTCATTAATTACACCAATTAATGAATCCCTATTAATTATGTTTTGTTAAGATAACTCCCATATACTCTCTTTTTGGTTTTCGAATTATTTGGTAAATGTGTGTTGTTTTTGCAGGGGAGGATTTTGGTGGAGCCTAATGACAATGAATGGATCCAAGAAGTAAGAACCGAAGTTCATCATTTGAGAGGCTTCGTTGGAGGTTTGATTCGGGATTGACGAACACCAACCCATTTTCAAATGTGGGAAGCTCTCCAACAACTCATGATGTAGGGTTTTGTCTTGTTTAAATTTAATGAGTTGATGAATCAATTATCGTATCCCTTGTTATTATGCTAACGCAGAGGGTGCAGGATAAACAAAGAAGGCCTGGTCCCTTCTCCTATTGTTTTATCGTTTCATTATATGTGGGTGAATTTTCAGTTTGGATGGTATCTAAATCTGAGGGTCAAACAGTGAATGTGATGATCAGGGATGCCCGTATGAGCGAACAGATGAAAAAATGGACCACTGGGGCTCACCCATGGACCATGGAGGACCGCCAATACGATGAAACCAGCGATCGGTGCCGAAAGGCGAATGCGGCGGCTGACACCATCATGCCTCAGTGGTGGCAGGGCACCGTCGTGCGCCAGAGGGGGATGTCGCAGCACTAGGCCATGATGGTCCACAGGCAGCTGACACAGGCGGGCTATGAAGATAGTGGTAGTGCACCGTCATGCTCTATTGGAGGTGGAGACCGCAAATTTTTAGCTATGATTGTTATGCATGGAATATGACACCGGCCCCCGTAGAGGCAGAGCGGCACGCCATCTCGTTCTGCTGAATGGGGTCGTTGTTCAAAGCCCCGATGGAGGCAGGGAACTGATCCATGCAGGTCCGGTGGGTGACCAGGTCTCACCACGTGGCGTCGATGCTTCAAATGCTGAACGATGTAGCCGTTCTGAAGGGGGGGGGGGTGTTTTTCCCCATGCTATCTTGGGCTTTCCACACGCCCCCCAGCGGGCCATGCCAGACCGTGGCCCAGTGGGCCGAGCCCACCATGGTCCAGTCCACCAGGGAAGAATGAAGAAGGTTCGGGCCGAGATGGGTCAGACCGTGGCCCAGCGGGCCGAGCACGCCACAACCCGGTCTAATCGGGTCAGCCTAGGCCAGTTCGGGCCGGGCCGGGTCAGACCAGACCTAGAGCTAGTTTCACTTAAAATGACATTACAAGAAATCCTGACATCCGTTTGACCAACCGTCAGTGGCACTATGATCTTTGGCGTGAGAAAGTACTTTTGGTATACTACAGTCAGATTTTATTGAAATATGGAGTAAAACTATGTGGGATCAAACCCAAATCCAATCGGGTGCTCGGTACTAAAATGATTATGACTCACAGACCGAGCATCCGACTGATACGCTGTCTATCGCGTTGGAACCCTTTGTACATGTAGGTCCTTTTAGTAACTCTTTGGTGAATATTATTAGTGGTTGAGGTATGACCGATATCTCATGGAGTAGTTTCTATGGAACTTGAGCGCACCGAGTCTGTGGAATCTTTTTTTTGGTTGTCTTTGAAGTATAGACCCTGTGTAGATCAACATCATTACGACCCTGTGTGTATCAACATCATAGCTACTCGATGAGGACTGATTTTAGAGCGTCCCATCGAGGATCAGAACCTAGAGACCCTAAGAAGATCATCACATAGCGACTTGTGTGGATCAACATTTCGACGACCTTGTGTGGATCATCATTTTAGAGACCCTATGAGGATTAGCATTCCGGTGACCCGATGTGGATCAGTAGTAGTGTTACCTGATGAGGACCAGCCTTGTAGTGGAACCACTTCGATCAATGATATAAAACATTTTTTGGATCTATAATTCATCAACTACTTCATGGTTTAGTTGTGGAAACTTCTAAACATAATAAAATTATAATTCTTAATACTAATCATCATTATTCCCAAACTTTGTGTTGTATACCTGGTGTGAGATTACTATTTCATCGTGCTTTGTGATTGAGGTCTTTATTTGTGGTTTTCCAATTGTCAAACTGTAGGAGAACTTCAATGGTCTCAGGGTCCCTACATTGTATTTTTATACTCACCCATGAATTGCATTCTCTTGCACCTTGTTGTGTATTTTGAAGACGACAGATAGCATTGATCGAGGTTTGGGAGCCAGGGTTGAACGGTTCTTAGAGGTGGACCTTTAGGCGTGACGTTCCGTAGTGATGAAAGACTGTGAGCTATAACTACCCTTAAGGTAAGAACATTGGTCGAGGATTTTGAGAGCATTGTTTTGTTGCTATAGGACTTTTCAATTGGTCTTGTATTCCTAGCCCTTTTACTTACAATACTCACCCCTTTTACTTACATTAAACATCTTTTTTGACTACAATTTTACTACGTGGGTTGTGCTCATTATATTCTTGGACTATGTGTGTGCAGGTTTAAAGGCAATGCCTTTATGTTTTTCAGGGATATGACTTTTGGTGCTAGTCACCTACCCCTGGCCTATGGAAGGCGGGCTTGGGATAGTAACGGCATAAGCCCTAGGGGATGGTTCGTGACAAAGTGGTATCAAAAAAGTCTATTCTACTAAAAAATTAGGAATATGATATTTCTAATGGAGCGATTGTTTTAGGTATTTTGAGTGTGGTTTTTAGTTCAGGGAGTCCAATGTTGGTGTGGAAGACAACATATTAGTACACCAGGACCCAGAATTCTGATTTCCGACATGGTGCCCAAAAACAATAATTGCGTGTGTTTTGGAAATGTTTTACTTTTGATCTCTTTTGAGTCAGCTCACCACATATAGTAATTTTGACCCTAGAAAACCTATTTGTATAAGGATGACTCAACATTCAATGCCATCCAGGGTTCCAATGTGAGTTTTCTATGATGGCCATCGAGCAATGAGGCTTTGGTGCAGGGCCCTCTTACGGTGATAGTACCATCGGGTGGGGTACCATCAGCACCACTACCTATTGGGAAGCCATTTCCACAATCTAAATTAGCATATGGTGCACAGATACTAGGAATGTTTCACAAGTTTTTGTAGCCTATGCTTTCATGGTTCCATGGAGAGATGGATCTGTAGGTGGTTGAGGATTTCATGGAGGATGGGGCAAGAGTTTTTTGCCTTGTTGGGACATCGGCTGACTAGATGGTGATCCTAGCTGCCAGTCTTTCCTAGGGAGCAATAGAAAGATGGTGGTGCCTGATGATCCAAATAATCGATGAGGCGATGCTCACCTGGGGAGATTTTGAGGGCCTTTTTAGGGCATAGTTCATTCCAGTGTCTCTATGATATGTTCGTATACATGTTTTTCTACACTTACCGCAAGGAAGCCTGACCATGACCCAGTACGTGGAAAGGTTCACCGACCTGTCATGCTACTCTACTGACATGGGGATATACCATTTCTTCTGTGACCAGACATTCGATTACAGACTATTATGGGATATTAGAGCTTCCATGGTATCTCTCAGCATCCTGAGACATGATAGAGTGATGGAGAGACCACTCAGGGTGGAGAGATTCCTTGCTACGCAGACACCGACAGTGAGACCCACTATCAGGTGACACGTAACAGAGTCATCTACGGTTGGTAGTAGGAAAATGAAACTGAGGTCCAAGTGGACCAGGCCATCTGGTTGATAATCCCATGATGTAGGGTCAGAGGTGTGAGGACCATGAGGTAGATTAGGCTAACCGAGGAGAAGACTGTGTTTTATGTGCGGCGAGCAGGGTCACATGGCTCGCGGCTGCCTGACTAGCTAGACAGACGACCCGTAGATGACTAGAGGACAACTAAGGAAGAGGAATTGATTCGAGCAGGGAGGTTTGTAGGTAGCAGGTAGACATATCAGAGGAGTTGGTTGTGCAGTAGGCGGTGGACTACGATTCTAGGTTCTACCGCCACCAACTCCAGGTGGTACACTGTGACCACAGGGAGTAGGTGGACAGGGACGAGCTCAGCTTTAGGAAGCTGAGGCCTATGACCATGCCTCTCCATAGATGATTTGAGATAATATATGTGTCTACTCCACCTTAGTTGCAGTACTTATAGACACATGTGACTTTCACTCTTTCATAGCCACAACCCTCATTCAGAGCTTAGAGATTCTGGTGGACCTGTTAGCTCAATCCTTAGGTCTAGAGACTACTATGGGAGGGTATTCAATGATTACAGCCTATTTCTGGTAGTGTGATCTTACTCTTGGGGGTGATATCATCAATTGAGATCTTTTAGTAGCAGTTCTGAGTCCTTACGACGTCATCTTGGGTATGAGCTGGTCATCAATAGTACATTCTCATATTGACTTCATTAGGTGCAATGTTCGGTGTGACCTTGATTATGGGACTAGGTTTTCCTTCACCCACGAGAAGGGAACTATTGAAGCATAGGATGAACATACACAGAAGAGGGTGTTACCGATCACACATGAGTTGACTAGCCTTACCCTTAGAGTGGTTGTTGTTGAGAGTCCGAGCAATCTTGTAGTGGTGGACCAGTATGTTTTTGTTTTCTCTGATGATATTTCAGGACTACCTCCTTGTATAGAGGTGGAAATATACATCAACATATACCCCGAGATGGCACCAATATCTACTCCAACATAACTTATGGCTCTCGTGGAGCTTTGTGAGTTACAATTATAGATAGAGTACTTATAAAGGAAGGGGTTCATAAGGCCCGGTGTTTCTCCATGGTCCGCCCCGATTTCGTTTTCCAGGAAGGTAGATGGGAGTTTTAGGACCTGTTTAGATTATAAGTTCTTGAACTTGGTAACGATGAAAAAAATATATCCACTTTCTAGGATTGATGAACACTTCGATCAACTGAAGGGAGCTCGTTGGTTTTCGAAGATAGACCTCATATCAAGCTATCATCAGCGCAGGGTATGTGATGAGGATGTGTAGAAGATGGACATTAGATGTCAGTATAGACACAATGAGTTCTTGGTTCTACCATTTGGCACAAACAATGCCCCTGTAGTGTTCAATGGACTCATGAACATGACCTTCCATCTATATCCTGATCCCTTTGTGGTGGTCTTCATTGAAAACATCTTGGTGTACTTAGAAATGGAGGAGGAACGTTCCTATCTTCTGCAGATAGTTCTGGATACACTCCAATAACACCATCTTAATGGTAATCTTTCAATGTGACATTTATATATAAGGGAGGTCCACTTTTTGGGACACATTTTCTCAAAGGCTGGAGTTTTAGTGGATCCAGAAAATATAGAGGTTTTTCTTTCTTGAGATCCACCCAAGAGTGTGATCGATGTGCAGAGTTTTGTAGGGTCGGAAGGGTACTACCAGAGATTCTTATCTGACATTTCCAGAGTTGTGGAACCCTTTTCAGCATTGATGAAGAAGGGAGAACCATTCATGTGTACGGAGATATTCCATTATAGTTTGCAGGAGCTAAGGTAGAGATTTGCTAAAGGGAGCCTTAACCTTCATCATGGTGGATTGAGAGAGGATGTTTGTTTATGGGATATTTGTCTAGGATTATTAAAATAATTCTTATTTATTTTAAATATCATCCACCTATCTTTTAGGTTTGGGTTGCGGGGACCACATTGGTTGGTTTGTAATTTAGTGACGACATTAAAATTCTTGGATACAAAAAATGTGTAACTACCCTACATGAAATTAAGGAGGTTCATTAATTACACAAATTAATGAATCATTATAAATTATGTGTTGTAAAGATAAATAATTCCTTCTACATTTTTGGTTTTTGAATTCATTATAAAATGAGTGGTTTCCTTGAAGATCAGGCTTTTAGGGGTCCCCTTGATGAAGAACAGATCCCTTAAGCAAGAATCAAAGATCATTGTTTGAGTGGTATCATTGGAGGCTTTCTTTGGGATAGATGAACACCGACCCTTCCTCAAACGTGGGATGATCTCCAACGAACCATGTGGTATGGTTTTGTCTTTTATAAATTTATTGAGTTGTTGAATCAATTATCTTATACTTTGTTAAGACGCTAAGGTGGAGAGCATGGGAAAAACTAACAAGGCCTGGTCCTTCCACCCCTTGTTTTATAATTGAGTTATTTGTGGGTGAATTTATGGAATGAACAGAACCCAAATATGAGGGTCAAGAAGTGAAATAGATGACCTGGGAAGCCTGTAAGTGTGAAAGGATAGAAAAAACGGACCACCGGGCTCACATGGTGGCCCACAGAAGACCACTGGCGTAGCAGCACTGGCGACTGGTGTAATGGAATTGGTCACTGGTGCTGGTAGGCACTGACGGAAACCTGCTACTGTGGTGGAAGCGAGCCATCACACCCCATTGGAGGATCCCACTGCGGTCAGAATGAGGTCGACACCAGTCGACTTCAGAGATGAGGTGACATGCCATCATGAACCACAGGAGGAGGAGGCCGTGAATTTTTAGCCATAGTAGTTCATCAGGGTGGCCAACACTATCCAGTATAGGGGGAGGAGAGGCGCATCGTTGCATGCTGCTAATGGTGGTCCCTACTTGAAGCCACAATAGAGACATGGAATCACTCCCTGTAGGTCCTGTAGGCGTCCAGGTGGTTCCACTTGGCATTGCCACTCTATATCCTAAATGAATTAGACATTAGGGAAATGGGGGGGGGGGTGGCGTTTCACCCCCTGCCAGCTAGGGTGGGCCATGCACCCTCCTGTAGGCTGGGCCGTGCCACCTTGCGGGCTAGGTCGGGCCCCCGAGTGGGTCGGCCCACACCCCATACGGGTTGGGCCACGCCCCAATACAGGCTAGGCCGCACCCCCTGAGGTCCTGGTTGTGCCCCCTGCTGGTCGGGTTGCGCCCCCAACGAGACGTGATGTGGAACCCTACAGGTCGGGCCGGACTGCATCCTAGTGGGCCGAGCACGTCGTGGCCTAGTCCCACTAGGCCATCCTAGCCCAATCCATTATGGGCCAGGTCGGGTCGAAGCGAACTGAGTCGGGTCAACACAGGCCAGGTTGTGTTGGGTGGGATTAGACCTGAACCCATCCAGGCATAGTTTCTCTTAAAATGACAAAACATGAAATATTGACATTCATTTGATTAACCATATATATTGCTGAGATTCTTGGAGAGAGACAGTTCTTTTGTATACTCCAGTTAAATTTTGGATAATGTTGGAGTGCAGGAAAGTTTGAACGAACCCAAATCCAACCAGGAACTCAGCACTAAACCGCTTATAACTCATAGACAGGGCATCCGATTGATGTGTTGTCTATTGTGTTATAACCCTTATGAAATTAATATCCATTGGGTTACTCCATTATCACTTTTAGTGGTAGTCTAGGTACAACCAATATCTCATGGAGCAGTTTTTACAAAACTCGAGTGCACCGGGTGTGGGGAATCCCATTGTTGGCTATCTTTGAAGTAGTGACCCTATGTGGATCATCATCCTAGCGAAACAGTGTAGATAATCATCGCAGCTAACTGATGAGGACTAGTTTTAGATTGGCCCATTGATGATTAGTACTTAGAGACCCTGAGTGGATCATCATTGACTGACCATGTGTGGATCAGCCTTCCTACGACACTATGTGGATCAACATTCTAGCGAACATGTGTGGATCAGCATTTTAGAGACCTTGTGTGGATCAGTAGTAGCGTGACCTGAAGAGAAAAATCCTTACAGTGGCGCATCTTGGATCAATGGCATACGGTATTGCGTGGTTCAATAATGGAAGTACTCCTTCTTGGTTCAGTTGTGAAAACTTCTTAAAAGTATAAAATGATAAAGCTTAAGAATAATCATCTTTATTCCTAAACTATTAGTTATATTCTAAGTGTGAGATGAATATTGCTTCATTCATTGCGATTAAGGTCTTTCTTTGTGGTTTTTACTTTGTGGAACTCTGGGAGACCATCCGGGGTCTCAGGGTTCCTACTGATTATTGTTATACTCACCCCTACATTTGATTTACCTACACCTTTTTAGTATCGTGGAGACGACATACAACATTGACTGAAGATTGGGAGCCAGGACTGAACAGTGCTTAGAGGTGGACCTTTAGACGTGTTGTTCTGTAGTGATGACAGATAATGAGATGTACATAGCCTTTAGGTAGGAACCATGGTAGACGAATCCATGAGGTGTTTTCGGTTGCTATTGTACTTTTCAATTGGGCTTGTACTCTGGCCCCCATCACTTTCAGTACTCACCGCCATTACATTTAGAACACATATTTTAACAACTATAGGATTACTATGTGAGTTGTGCTCATCGTATTCTTAGACTGTGTGTTTGCAGGTTTAAAGGAAATGCCTTCTCATTTTTCTGGTATATGCATTTCGGGGCTAGACACCAACCCCTGGCCTATGGAAGACGGGCTTGGGGTAGTCACAGAACGGGACCTGGGGGACAGGTCATGAAATTTTCTCATTAGATGCTTTTATATTATTTTGATACACCCTGAGGATGATTATGAACTATAGAATGTTCTAAATTAGCACTATTTTTATTTATTTTTAAGATATGAATTTTTATTCAATGAATCATGCATATAAACATATGGTTCCTATTTTTTTTTAAAAAATAGTTACTCTATGCATGTAAAATCATTTTATTATAATGTTTAAATATATAAATGATTTTAATAATTTAGTAAGACTATGAAAAAATATATTTTAAATTTATGAAAAATAAAAACATGTTATAAACAAGAAAATTAATGTTTTTAAGTCATATGGAATTATAGTTGGTATCATATGAAATTTGAATAAAATATTATATTTCATGACGTTATTAAGATATATTTTTGAAGGTATCATAACTTTTTTATTATATTATTATGAGAAAACTTTATGGGTTTCTAGGTTGCGTCTGGTAATATCTATCTATTTTAAATTGGTTTTATTCACGGGACATGGGTCCAATAATGTGGATAATAATTAGAATAATAATTTACATCTTAATTATTATCTTGGAAGTGTTTAAATGGTAATTGAATTCATTATTGAGATGAAAAATTAGTTGTTGAAAGATATTAGTTGTCATAAACATTTTAAAGTGTCACTGGAATCGGTGGGGACAAAGATGTATATAGTGGATCATTTAATGATACATCACCCTTAAAACATAGTGGAACAATATGTCTATTTTCTAATTATGTATCAACCCTCTATTAATGAAATTCAATTTTGCAGGTTATTCCTATATTAAAAATATAATCTCCTCAATTATTCATTTGGAAAGTGATGTAGAATAGTGGGCACTCTAAATAATAATTCCACATAAAAAGATGGGATTACTTATATAGAGTGAAATCTATTAATATACCTTTTTTGAGATGTAATTTTCAATTTTTTTATATTATGATGTAAATTAATTTTATAATGATAATGAAAAATGAGTATGGCTTTATTTATCCCTATAATAACAATTTTATATATTTTTTAAAATTGAACAATATTTCATCCCATTCAATTGTATTAAAATTGATAGTTTTTTTTTCTATATTGAAACGAATTTTATTAAAAAAATTACCAAATAATAAATTTCAAATCTGTTATTATGTTTTACGGAGTGTATAGGAGGTTGAGGTAGTGTTTTTTTACGTTTTAAAAAATGAACATAAGAATTGTTCATGTTGGAAATCAATATGAATACATTCATCATAAAATATAAAATTAATATTTCTTAATTTACATATGATTTTATGTGTGGTGATAATCATCATATGAAGTGAATGATGATCTTTTAGAAAGTGTTATTGATGTGGTATGTTTGAAAATGTTACTGGTGATTGTAATTAAATTATTCTAATAATTGGTCAGAACAAATATGATATGTAAGAAGTTGGAAGTTTATAAAATCAATAATAAGGGCCTTTATGTTGATGTGTATCTAGAGAGAATGTAATGACCCATAGTTATGAATAATATTTTGATTCATGACAATGTATTTCTTACCCTGTTATAATAAATAAAAAATATATAAGTATAAATGAAATGTGACCATTCAGTTTTGAATGTTATATGACTATTGGAAAAAATATATTTTTACGATATAATGCTTGATAAAAATAGAAAAAATAATATATAATTAAAGCATAAAGAAGAGTCAATGGCCTTATATAGTATAAAGCCCTTATGTTGGAGCTTGGGAAGGAAGTAATATCACTGGGAATTGCTCTACACTAAGACCATGTCGAGCTTCAACATGTTAATCTTGAAGTTAATTTCCTTCGTGAGATCATTAATCTGCTATAGATCACCACATAGGCAAAGTTGTCTCTATCGCCCCATGATTCTCTCACCATTACACGCCATACTCTTAGGTCATATAACTGTGTTATAAGGGGAGATGTAATGATTCCTTAATAACTTTATATAATCCTTTTGAATAAATAAATTTTTTATTTTTTATTGCGGAAGATTTTTTTAATATCAATTGTCAAAATAAATATAGGTTAAATTTTTTAGAATTTCACATTATTGATGAATAAAAAATAGAGTATTTTAAAATATTTTCTATAGATAAAATAATTAATATTTTGAGACATTTTTCAAAAAAATGGACATATACAGTTGTGGTTAGTAAGAAATTTACAGTCTAATTCAACCAACATAATATTTTGTGAATAGTAAATTATGAATAGTAATATTACCCTTATTATTAGAATTAAGACACATGATTTTTTAACATTACGTAATTAGTTATAATTATAATTTCGGCATCTTGAATGTCAATGTAATATAATTGCATAAGTAAATTATTGTTTCAGAAATTATTAGTTAAGTATTAGTTTTTTTTGGTAAATAGTGATTTTACATTAAAATAAAATATATAATATAGGGAAAATTATTTTCATAAAATGGACTTCATTTTAGAATTTAGTACAACGATATTATGTAACAGTGAAGTTATGATATTTATTTAAAATGTTTTTTTAGTAAAGAGTAAAAATAATGTTTTGATTTTTGTTCTGTTTAATGACATCGTTAATAATGTAATAATAAATTAATAATTATGGTTGACTCTTGAGGAGTAAAATAGTTTATTTGATGTCCCACATGGACAAAACAATGGGTAAATACCAAGGGAAATCCCATGGTTTTTGAAATACAAGTAATGAGGACTCCCATGGAAATTAATAAAATATTCCATCACTTTTCCTATAAATAAAAACCCATTACTTCATTCCATTCATTCCAAATTCCTCACCAATTATTCTCTAGTATTTATACCTCCCACAGTTTCCTAAAAGTGTTCCCTTAAGCCCCCAAATGATATATCCTTTTTGTTATTGATGCTACTCTTGAAGGTAAGGGAACATATCACCCTCCTCTTTTAGTCAAGACTTAATTTATGTTTTCTCTTTTAATTTAAATTTTATTATTTTGGAATCTATTATTCATTATCCATATTTCTGTACAGTTTATGTTCAAATGATAAGAGACCATTTTCTTTCACATCATCTGATTTTATGAATATTTATGTGACTTTATTAGGCTGTGTAATTTTAATAAGGGAATTTACAACTTATCTTTTTTATCGTTCAAAATATATTTTATGTGTTAGTTCATGAAAATTATAATACCATTTTATTATCTTCATGTTATTCTGTAATTATAAATTATTACGAATCTCTTATTAACGGGTTACATCTTTCCTGTATCTTTTTAATATTTTCTAAAACAATGTTTCATAGTAGTATTGCAGTAAAAATTTCTTATGAAAATCCCACCCTTTTCACATAGAATTCATTTATTTCATTTAAATTAATACCAAAACCTATTTTATTTAAATAATTATTCATAAGTAAAATAAAATGATATTTTGTATTCAATAATTTTCTTACATAAAACCTCCATTCCCTTTCTATGGGTTATAAATTACATAGGGATAATGTTTTTAAGCACTTTTAAAAACGTTATGATTTTGATATGAAGCAAATTTATTTTATTCTATTTGAGTTATTTATTATGGTTTGATTAGGCTATATGTGGATCAAATGAAAATAATACATATTAATGGTGTGCCTGAATAGTACTCCAATATATTTTGTAATGAAATTTATCTCTAGAGATGACATGTTTTATGATACATTGGTGAATAACATGGGTATGTTTATGAATCCTTGGGGATGGACCTTGGTGATTTGATTATGAATGTAAAATTTAAATTATGTAGCCACATTTTCAAGTCATTTTTTAAGTTATTATTCTTATTATATGCCTCATTATCATACCTTTAAAACATTACCCGTGTTTTTATTGATATCACCAAAGTTCACATGTAATAGTTTTCACTTTTTTTCCTTACTAGGCCTTCTTCTCACCGATTATTTTGATGTATGTCTCTATGTTTTGATATTTTTTAATTTATCATAGAAAGAACTTTTCAAGAAACTTATCAAAGGGATTAAAATAATTTTATATATTTTCATGAATTATGTACCATATTTCCAAGACAATAGACTTTAAAGATCCTCTATTTGTAAAATAAAACAAAATTTTATCTAATAAAAAGGTGTGATTCCATTGTTGGTATCAAAGGACAGTTTAGTTATTTTTTTGGAATTATTTTATGAAACCCTCATGAAGAACCCTGTAAAAAAATTAAATATAAGAATTTTTTTTTGTATTTTTGTGAATTATTATGTAAGTGGACTATGAAAAAATAAATCCTTGTATGGATACAGACAAGTGGGTGTGCATCTAGAACAGATATATCTTGGCGTAAATCCCGATAACACCGCTATGATTTAGACTCGAACGTGAACATGTGCATGACAACATGCCTTTATTCACTCCTAATGTGACACTACTAGTGTATATGTTTGTTCAATCACATGATTTTTTTGAAACATTATAAAGGATTTATAGAGGAATGTAATTCTTTTTAAGGTATAAATTTTTTAAGGCTGATGTATTAAGAAAAAAAATAGTTACAGTTGAAATATTTGTAAATGAAGTAATCATCTTACTACGGTTTTATAATTTTATAAAATGGAGGGAAATATGAAGAACTATGAAAATGGTGATGATAATGGACTCTGCGTTGATATCCCAATAATGGAAGATGACATGGAAACATTCATGAGAATGGTTAAACAACTAACTCGTGTTATGGGAAATAACATGATTCACTCTAAGAGACCGATTTCACTACGAAAGGAACACCTTTCTGTTTAGTCCTTTATGAGTCAATGACCACCATGCCTCAGTGTATCTACCGACCCATTGATTGATGAATAGTGTAATAGCTCGTTCGATAATACCTTTTCTATGATCTGTTGTTTAGAACATGAGATGATCACCTTGGATATTTACCACATAGAGGGAGAAGCTGATTAGTGGAGGGAACTTATTAAAAATACTAGGCCAAGAGTGGAGTTTGAAGATATGAAGTGGTAAGGGTTCAGAAGGTTGCCTTCAATAAGTGTTTCCCTCTTTTGATGAAAATAGAAATAGAGAAAGATTTTCTCGAGCTGAAGTAGAAGGAGAAATAATTTGTTGGATGCTACGTGATTATATTCAAAAGTCATTCCCATTACACCTAAATATTTTTTATAGATCCTAATGGTAAGGATGATAGATTCTTTCATGGAATAAGACCCTATATTTGGAAGAATATTTCCAACCAAAACAATGATAGCTATGAGCATATAATGTGGTGATCTGTGAATGTCGAACTAGAGTTAGGTGGGACGTAAATGTCTCATTAATCCAAGGACAATAAGAGATCAGTGGATACAATATTAGGGAGGCTTATCGACCAAGGAAGATGAGGCAAGCATGTTCAATGTACCACATGTAAAAAATGTGGGAATAAAATTCATGGAAATGTCTCCTTAGGAGTGGGATGTGATATAATTGTTGAGGATACAGACATATCGCGTGGAATTGTCATAGTCTGTTGAAAACCCAACTTCACAATAACAACGAAAAATGGAAGACTTTACATTACATACTGAAATACAATGATATAAGTGTGGACAGCTTGGGAACATTTCCAATAAGTGTCCAAATCTAAGGGTAGTGGAAAATTAATCACCATCAACCTCAAGATAGGCCACGGGAGCACATACATGCTTTCCCAATCATGACAGCCGATGTTGATGCTCCCAATTATATGGTGCTAGTAACTCTTGTATTTCTCTCAATGATACAATTTAGAATATATAATTCTCGTTCTACACATTCCTTTATATCCTCTATGTTTTAATGGAATTTAAAATCCACAGATAAATTTCTAAAATTAGTTTTATAAGTCATGAATCCTGGTAGGGTTATCCAAGCATCATTAGTGTTTAGAAAATCTATTATTTACTATAGTGTGAAAAATATTATAACAAATATAGTAGTCATTCCCAAGAAAGAATTCAACATTATGCAAGGGATGGATTAGCTCTAAAAGTATAATGCTAATATTAAACATAAATGAAAAGAAATCTCATTAGTCTTGAATGGAAAACCTATAGTTATCTTCCATTAAGAGATATCTGAACAGAATCATTGTCTATAAGAACCTCCCATAGACTTCTATATGGAGTTTATCAGTTAAGAAGAATATTTAAATTATTCTATAATGATATAAAATTTTCCCATTTTCCAGGAATACAATGGAATATTTCCCGAGGAGTTACACGAACCTCCCCTAGAAAGAGAGGTAGGGTGCTCCATTGACCTCATACTGGATCTCATCTGATATCATAGACCCCGTATAAGATGGAAAATATGGAATCAGTGGAATAAAATAAATAACTCAAAATTATTTAGGAGAAAATTTTATCCGACTGAGTGATTCTTCATAGGGAGAACATATTCAATTAGTGAAGAAGAATTTCATATCAATGTGGATATTCTTTGATTGTAGAGACCTGAACGAGATCACATTGAAGAACAAATACCCTCTTCAAAGAATTGATTACTTATTTGACCAAATTCATGGGGATATATTATTCTATATTATTGATCTTCAATTTTGATATCATCAATTAAGGGTGAGGAATGATTATATTCTAAAAACAGCCTTCTGATCAAGATATGGTCATCATGAGTTTTTTTATTCCCATTTTAGTGGCTAATTCTACAGCTAATTTTATAGATTTGATGAATAGAGTCATTAATGTATACCTTGAAACAATTGTCATAGTTTTTATTGATGATATTATAATATAATTAAAATTTTATGAAGAGCATGAGGATCATCTAAGGATTATATTACATACTCCATAGAAAAAGATTATTTTTGGAAAATTTAAAAAATTTAAATTTTGGTTACAATAAGTTTCTTTCATGGGGATCATTGTAAACAATGAAGGAACCATAGTTGACCATCCAATGTAAAAGGTTGCAGAGGAGTGGCATCAGCTAATAACCATTACTGATAATCATAATTTCCTTGAATTATTTGGACATTAAATGTGATTTTTAAAATATTTTCACAGTATTCTAATACATTGTCATTTTTAGCTCGAAAAGGGGTTGTGATGATCTGGATAATGAAGAGTGATGAATGTTTCTAAGAGCTGAAGAAGAGATGGGTTACTACACTCATGTTAATTTTTCCCTCCAGCATAGAAGAATTCTTTAATTTATGTGACTCATCTCTGAAAGGGTTTGGGTGCATCCTCGAGCAAAATGAAAATTTCATTTCTTATGCATCTCTACAATTAATGATTCAGGATCATATCTATCTTACCCAAGATCTGGAGTTGGTTGTGGTTGTTTTTTATCTGAATATATTGAGGCGCTATATTTTTGCGGATAAATGTGAAATATACATAGAATGTCAATGTTTTATGTATATATTCATAGAAAAGGAATTGAACGTGAGAAAGAGGAGATGATTGGAACTTCTTAAAGACTATGACTATTGAATACATTATCATATTAGAAGAGAAAAAAGTCACTGATGCATTATATAGGAAATACCCAGTTGTTCTGTCTATGATAAGGATTTAAAGAGATCCCTTGATCCAAGACATAATTAAAATGGAAAAATGAATTATACAAGAAGGTACATCATCAACCATATCAAAAATTATTTCTCAATAATTATTACAAGTGAAGATCATGAAATCTCAGAAAAATGATCCAATGTTACAGAAAACATGTGAGGCTATAAAGGATGGGAAGTTTACATAGGTAAATATTGATCAAAAAGGTGTACTGAAATTCTGTACATGAATTTTTTTACTATCTATTCTGGAAGTAAAGAAGGATATGAGAGAATAATCTTCAAGCTATAATATCCCTATACATCCTGAAAGCATGAATATATACAGGGACCTTCTTGGTCTTTTTTGGTGGAATAATATGAAAAGGGAAATTGATTACTACAGTACATGGTTCCTAGTATTCCAGTAGGTGAAGGCAAAGACAAAACTTCCTAATGTGTTATTACAACCATTGCCTATACCAGCATGGATGTGGGATAATATCACTATATAATTTTTCACTAGTCTCCCAAGAAAATCCAACGAAAAAAGGCAATATGGGTTACAGTGGACTGTATCAGCAAGACTTCCCATTTAATCTCTATTTGGGATTATTTATCTCCTCATAAACATTCCATGATTTACATGAATGAAGTTATAAGGATGCATGAAGTACCATAATCTATCAAACCTGATCGTTATCCAAGGACCACATCAAAATTATGGAGAAGTATTTAATAGGCTCCGAGTACTGAATTGAATTTCACTATGTCATATCAACCCCAAACTGACATCTAATCTAAAATGACTATTCAAACACTGTAGTAAATACTAAGAACTTGCTATATGTAATTTAATGTTTGATGGAATAAACACCTCCCACTAGTTGAGTTCTCTTACAACAATAGATTCCGCTCGATCATTCCAATGTCACCCTATGAAGCTATATATGGTATGCAATATTGAACTCATACTTTTTGAGATGTAGTTGGTGAAAAAATACATCTTGTGTATGATCTTGTTTCAGAGATGATAGAAAGGGTTCCTTTAATCCAATAACATATTAAGGCTTGTCAGAGTCGGAAAAAGATATATACCCACATCCAAAAAATGGACTTTTAGTTTGATATGGGAAATAAATTATTTCTTCGAATTTCATCTTGGAAGATAGTCATGAGGTTTGTGAATAAATGGATTCTCATCCCTAGGTACGTTGGCCTCTATAAACTCATTGATCACATAGGAGAAGTGGCTAATTAGATTGAACTTCTAGAAAATATTTCACAAGTTAATGATGCCTTCCACCTATCCTTCTTGAATAAGTACATACCTAAACATTCAAATGTACTAAATCCAGAGGTTTTACAACTAGAACATGACATCTCTTATGAGGAGTGACTGATGGAGATATTGGATCATAAAAAAAAGTTCTACACAACCCAACTACTCCCCTGGTTAAAGTATTGTGGAATAACAACAAATACCAAGAATCTGCGTGGGAAACAGAGGAGTCCATGAGGTAGATGTACCCATAATATTTTTATTCTGATGGTACGAGTTGAAATTGTTGGGACACAATTTATTAAGGCGGAAGAATGTAACAACAAAAACTATTGAAAAATATTTTTTTCTTGGAAATGTATGTCAAACATTGTAATAATCAATAGATATTATGTAATAATAAATGAAATGTGACAATTGGGTTTTGACAGTTATATGACCTTTGGTAAACATGACTGTTGGGAACAAATTTTTTCTTAACAACATTACTGTTGATTACAATAAAAATAATAATTGATAATAAATAAATAAAGAAGATTCGATGGCCTCATCAAGAAGACTCTGTCCATAGAAAGACCATATACCAGAGCTTGGTAAGAAGGTATCATCCCTGTGATTTTCTATAGACCAAAAAAAAGTTGAGCTTCTACATGTTATGGTTCAACGTAATCGACTTCGGGACATGTTCATGTTGATAGAAATCACCACTCAGGAAATGTTTTCCAAGACACCCTAATATAATATCACCATTTCATTCTTTAATATTAGGTTTTATATAGGTGTTATAGGGGGCTATGTAATGAGTCCTTAGAGACTTTGTGTAATCCAATTCTATAAATAAAATTGATATTTCTTATTATAGTAAATTTTTCAATTTCAAATGTAAAAATAATTATAGGAGGAATTTTTTATAAGTTTAAAATTATTGATGAATATAAAAAAGTATAATTGAAAATATTTTTTATACTTTAAATTAAAAATAATGTAAAATTATTTTCATAAAATGGACATATACAGTTGTGATCAGTATAAAATTTGTAGTCTAATACGATCAACATAATTTTTTGTGAATAATAAAATTTTAATAATACAGTTACCCTTATGAATATTAATATAACCAATTAAATAGTAAGCTGAAATAATAAAGTATAAATACATTTTAGGATTCTTGAATGGTATTGTGTTATAAAAGCATAATTAAATAACTGTGACAGAAATTATTTGTGAAGTATTAGTAATTTTTGGGTTAATAATGATTTTATTTAAAAATTAACTTTATTATATATAGAAAATTAATTTCATAAAAATGACTAAATTTTTGAATTCATAACTTGTATATTACATTATAGAGAATTTATGAGGTTTTTATAAAATTTTTTGTTTTTCGGTGAATAGTAAAAATACTGTTTTGAGTTTTAGTGTTTTTAATGACATAATTAATGATGTAATAATGATTTATTAATTCTGACCAACTCTTGAGAAATATAATATGTCATTTTGTGTCCCATATGTTTAAAAACATGAAAAAACCCATGGTAAGGCCCATGTTTTTTCAAAATATCACTAATGAGGTGTACTATAGAAATTAATAAAATATTCCCTCAAGTTTTCAATAAATACCATGTCATTCCTTTATTACTTTAATTCCAAATTTCTCCACAACAAATATCATGAATTTTCCTCCAATTTTTTCCTCCCAAGGATCAATCCAGCCCCCCAAGGTCCCAACCATTGAATTTTTGAAGATACTCTTTAAGGGAAGGGAACCTTTCACCCTCCTCTTTTAGTAAAGACTTATGATATGTTATGTGTTTTAATTTATATTTTTTCATTTTGGGGTATGTTATTTGAATAATTATTGAATTAATACATATTTACATATTATGAGAGACCATTTTCACTATCATCAACTTATTTTATGATGTTTTATGCGGTGCTGCTAGGCTGTGATGTTTTTATAAGAGAATTCACAACATCTCTATTCTATCTCAAAATATATTTTATGTGGTATGTATTGAAAACATACATACCATGTTATTATATCCATGATATTATGTTCTAATAATATATTATGAATCTTATATTAATGGGTTACCTTCTTCCTCTCTTTTTAATGTTTCTAGAACCAGGTTACATTATTGTTATGCTGCATAATTTTCATCTCAAAATCTCTCTCTTCTCTTCAAGAAAGTCATTTATTTTTTTATGTGAATACCCAAACGTATTTAATTTATATGGGTATTAATATGGAAATAAAATGATATTTTTTTCTTTAATTTACATATATAAAACCCTCATTCCTATTCTAGGGGTTATAAGTGAAATAATGATCATAGTTTTCATCACTTTTCAAAATGTTATGATTTTGATATTAAACACATTTCATTTATTCTATTTGGGTTATTTATGAAATTTTCGGTTATCATATATGTGGATCACATTAAAACAATGAAATATTAATGTTTCACCAACATAGTTCTCCAATGCATTGGGTAAATAAATTAATCTCTAAAGATAACATGTTTTTTGATACCGTGGAGAATAACCATAGTAATTTTTATGACACCTTTGGGATAAACCATGGTGATATGCTTAAGAATGTCTACTTTAAAATCTTCAACCATATTTTCATGTACTGTTGAAAGTTAATATTATCAAGAAATGTTTTTTATCATAAATTTATGTAATCTCCCATGTTATTATAAATATACCTCATGTTCACATGTAAACTGTTTCAATTGTTTTCATTAATGGGAATTCTTCTCACCCTTTCCTTTTAAATAGGTCTCTAGGTTATTATATGCAGTAATTGTTCTTTGGAAGAATAATTCAATTTTCTTTTCTAGTTAATTAAAATAACTGTATATGTTTTCATGCATTATGTACCTTATTTCTAAGATAATAAACTTTAATGATTCCTGGTTTTTAAAATGAAATGAAAAGTTATGTAATAAAAATCTAGGATTCCATATAGAAGAACAAATAATGGTAAATTGAAATCCCATAAGAAGAAGTGTGTATAAAATTAATTTGGATCTTATTTTGAAAATACGGGACCATATAATGATTTGTTGATTTCTACATTATTTTTTTCTATAATAATAATAATGTCTATTTTGATTCAAGGTATAAACATTAATTTAATTCAAGGGATTTTTTTGGTGAAATAGAAAAATTACAAAATGAAATATAGAATTTTTTTATTATATTTTCCTTGTAGATGTATAAAGTAATTAATTATATACATAAATATTCTATCAACAATTTTTTATAAAATTTTTTAAAAAAATTATATTATCTTCCATAGTTTAGTTTGATGTTGTTATTTGTATGAATTTAATTTCACATTATCATGATATCAATGATTTAAATGATAAGTATGTTATATTTAATTATCAATGTGAATTTTAGATTTATAAAATATTGGGTTCATAATTGGATAACATATCAAGAATCTAAGTATCTAAAAATAATGGGCATAAAATTTATCTTTATAAATTATTAAAAGGTTGGAATTTTTTATATTACTTTTTTATTAATAGTAAATTAATATATTAATTCAATTATAGATGAAATTATTTTTCTAATTTATGATCAATAGTTTTCATTTAAAAATGAATTAATCTTTTCTGAAAATTCTATTTCAAACCCCCTATATCGAATGAATATATTAGTGTTATTATAATTATAATCTAATTTAGTAGTGTTACTAGAACTATGTTTCATTCTTTACAACACATCGAATTGGGTTTTTTTTTTTGATTTTTTTAAAATAAGGTTTCTTAAATATGGATTTAAACTTATTATAGATCCATTTATAGAATTATTTCAAATAAAAAGTGATTATATCAACTTATTTAAGAATTTTTTTATTATATTTAGGTGGAATTTTTTCCATATATTTACCTCTGATCTAGACATCAACATCTGAATTTGAAGGAGGAATAAATTAAGAATAATTTTCTTTCACCATGTAATCCAAATACCTTGGAACACAAATAACACATCCAGTCCAAATATATTCCAAATACTCTTCCCTATCCCTTTGTGTTGGTCACTAAAACCCATAGTTATATGAAGGTAATGACTAAACTATTGTTCCAAAAAAAATTTGTAGATAAATCATATATGTCAATATTTAAATTCTATTCAAAGAGAAATTAATATTATAAAGTATGTAAATTAATACCCAATGAGTTCACAATCAAAATAAACAACATCATTAAGGAAAAAAAATCATAAATCCCTAAAACATATATTTAAACACACCGTCGATCACCTATATTATTCATTCTATGAGACTACTACACCATCCACCTCAATATGGAAAATTTCCTTTTAATATACATAAAATATAATAATATCTAAATTACATGAATAAAAAAGTGGGTGCGAGCATTATATCATAGCATAAATCACATCATGTTTTACAGTCAATTCAATAATAATAAACCTTTTATGAATTCAACTTAATTAATATGTGGATTCCCATCAAATTTACGTATATTAATCCAAAATATACATCCAAGTAAAATGGTTTGTATTTTTCCAAATAGGTTTAAATGATAATTTTGTATAAAATATTTTTATTAAAAATATGGCACGATTAAAATAGTTCTTCATCGAATAGAATGTAATTGTAAAACTAAAACACATCATTCCATCATATAACATTTCCTATGGTATATTATTTTTCAATTAATTGATCCTCACACATATCAATATTTGGTAATGTATTAAATACACACAGATCTATCAACTCCTGCCAATGAGATAGACACCACATTGGGGGGAAATAATTCCCACTATGTTTTTTATAGAGTATTCATTGTAAATCAGTAATATGTAGTTAAATGTCAATGTTTTATTGTTCTATTGAAATATATATTCTCCTAATAAAATGTTCATTAATTATTAAAAGAAACACTAGATAATTGTTCCTTTCAAAAAAATTCATCATTAACAATTCAACTGTCTATTTTTCACACATCGAGAATTCTTTTTATGTTCCATAACAAAATCATTATTTTCATAATTTTCATTGCATCCATAATACTTATTAATTTTAATACATTATCTCCTTGATCAATAATAAGATTATTTCATCACATGATTCTTGATTTCAAACCATCTTTCATAAAACCCATCATATTCATTATCATCAATAATAAATATTTTCATTTAAAACTAATTAATCACTAAAAAATAATTTCTTAAAAATCAATAGAAAACTAATTTCAATAATAAATTAAATAAAGTATTAATAGGAATGGGAAATTATTTAATATAAACTTATATTTTATCATTTATTCATTGATTAAAAATCTAAAATAGGAATTCTAATGTGGAGTTTAAGGTGTATAAGATCATGATTGAATCCATAGAAACACAAACCATTATAAAATATTACAAATCCATCAATAACATTATAATTTCTGACTATGAATGTTTATAAGTGGTGATGGTGAGTGTTTATTGATGATGAATATTATTTTATAAGTATGTGATCAAACTAATCCACCAGTGATTCGATTTAGTAAGAAATTTATTATGAGGACTCCAAAAGTATTGTAGGATCCTTTGAAAGGATAGATATGGATTGATGTTGAAGAATGTGTATTGTATATTTATATAGGTCCATGATACATTTAATATTTCATAACATAGCTTACACCATAACACTGATGTTTAAAACACAATTTTATTAAAAATTTCTACACCATGGAAAGGTCTCCTCAAACCACACTGCATCCACATATGATCAATCATACTCCTAATAAAATGTTGTATACATTACACATAAATTATTTTGGTTGGGTAATGATATGAAACAAAATATGAACCATGATTCACCCATGAAAAAACATGATGTTTCCCCCCAACATTCTCACATGTGCCATCATGTCTCAGATTTCTCTATAACTCAACTATATAAGACAACCACCACAACATAGTTCACAATAGAAAAGATGCATTTTCAAAAAAATCCTTATATGGACCCAAAATACTCTCAAACAAAATTTTAAACAAAATGATTTTGTTAATAATTATATGAATGTGGTTACAGGATGTTAGATCCTCCAACCTATAATGACAATATATACCCCCAAATCATCTCATGAAAATTTCATGTCAAACAGATGAGGCCACTGATCTCCCATCAGTGCCTCATGTTTTCATGTCTCATATGAATCAGAACCATGATTCTATAGCACATAGACTAATCAATAGTCTTTTGGAAATGATAATTTTTATTAAAATAAACAATCATGATTGGATGATTAGTCGTAGATAAATAATTCTCAATATTAAGGTTGTCCCATCTTCAAACAAGATAAGGGACACAAATTTCATTCCCAAGATGAAACTCATGAATCATGTTGTGAATAAATGTAAAATATGATGAAATTAATATATGTTAAATAAATTTAATCCCCTAATCACTAATTAAAATGGAACCGTAGAACTCACCACAATATTTCCATTCATTCCAACTATTCGACAACCAAACTTGGTCGAAGCTCTCAAGAATAGTTGGTCAATAATGAAAAATTTTACGGTCACTAATGTTTATAAGCTTATGATTTATATTGAATCTGTTCCATAATCATATTATGATGAGTCCAAAAAAATGTATCTTATAGAAAACATGATCTAACTATGACGTATTCAGTTATATCTAATCCACAAAACATAGATTTGTATAGGTGGATTTACAATACCTCATAGGGTTCAACGTGAATAGAAGACTACAAACTATTTTTTTTATAACTCTAAACCATTATAAAATGTAAATATCACGAATATACATTGTTATTAATGAAACCATAAAAAATTTTACACATGATTCTATATTGTTTATTTTATATGAAGATCATAATTTTTATTTTATTTCAAGATTAAATCCACCATGGTTTCTATTTCCACCTAGAGGCCCCTAAAAATGATAAGTAAAATCAGAATCCATATTGGGGCCTACAAAATGTAGAACATAGTGAAATATGAATTTATATTTAATGAAAAGTTTTTGAAATTAATCAACTTTTGTTATATCTTCAATGTCTATAAGGATAGAAAATCAAGTGAAACTATCGATCACAGCCCATATATAATTAATATACTAATGATTATTTCAAATAGCAATAATATGGTGCAAAGAAATCTAAGCTAACATAGATGCCATCCAGCGAATTGGATTAATATATCCTGAAGGTCTTAAAAACCCATTGATATGTTGACATGTATAATGATGAAAAAAAATCATAAATGTATCATCTTATTATTTTCCACAAAAATCAGCACTGTATATTATAGAAAATCATTATGGAAGATGAGTCACTTCAAACAATGAATTATCACAATTCCCAATCACATACATTATCCTAAGAAAATTAATAGAATACCCATTGTAAAAAACTAGATACTGTTATACGTGAATTGGAACTCACCAATGATCACCCTATTATAAATACATTCCATACTTCGTAGAAACCTACCATAGAGCCGCATCTCAAGAATATTCATCTCAACAAGAAGGAATGCCAATTGAGATATTTCCCAAATATTTTCTGCCTCACTCTCCCAAAAAATTATATTCAACTAAATGAAGAGATCAAAAAAATTAAACTCTTCTGTTGATTCATTCATATATTAGACCATATGTATCCAAATCAAATCAATAGCATCAAAAATAACCATACCAAATGTGTATGAAAATATTGAAATCCAATTAACATAGTTACCCCAACCAAATGTCTCATAATGTAGATCTAAATATTTTTTTGACAATGTATAACTCATGATTTTTTATAATAATAAATGATAATCCTTCATCTAAAAACATAAGGCTTCTTACAATTTTGTGTGTAGATCACAACATCTAGAATGAATCATGGGTTGGACTGTTCTTATCATGCATTCTATGTTTTATATAACTATATTATACCAACGGATCAACATGTATAAGGAAACCTAAAAACACTGGACATGATTCACCACAAAATATCACATAACCGTTCTCAGTCTCTTTATGATTCATCCCTAGAAAAAATATCAAATGAAATTTAGTTTTATCAAAATAACTCTAAGATATTAAATTAATAATGAACATCACACACTTCAATTGTGAGTGAGGTTATTTTTAATGATATGTTCGATAAATATTTGATAAATATATGGTAAAACCCTTCCAAATAAAAGAAGATATGAATATCAAAAAAATATGACTGCTCAAATATTATAGAAATCTATTCTATATCAATATAATATGAATTACCATGTTGTGATACCACATGTTCCAATAACATCACTTCCAAAATCCAGAAACTATTATTTGATATTTTGTAGGAAACTCAATGAATAATCAATATTTCATTAATGAATATTTAATAACACACAATATTTATATAAATTTTATATAATAGAAACGTTCGACCCTACAGAGTACCAAGAAGAAGTTGTGGTACTCATGGAATATCATATTCAATAACACCATGAACACTATTGGTGGATTGTTTAGTTAAAAGACAATAAAAAAATACATGTAATGTCCATAATTAATCCTAATGATTGGCCTATGAATGATAAACTATTTTATTCCTAATTGGTTATAACTTGACCACTAATCATCCTTGGGGAACTATTATGTCCACTCCCCTTGATTGAAGTAGTCGTTAATCCCGGAAAATAGAATCTTTTTTAATATAAATTAGTATATATTTCATTAATAAAAAAACATAAAAATATTCACACTAATATTATATTTTAAAAAAATCGGTGCTGCATATGGTGAAACACAATGGTGTGTATGTACTTTTTATAAAATAATAATCTAATTACCATTCCAAATATTTCATTTCATCAAATTCCATCTGATAAAATTGAATTTAAACTTATTGAATACAACATAATAAATTTCTAGATAAATTCACCACTCTTATTGGTTGAAATCATGATATGTTATATGGAATCACATCAGTAAAATCACTGATAAATGATTAGATACCACCAATAATGTTTACAAGCTCTATGATTCAAATAAACATATATATTACCCTTCAAAACATTAGAAAAAAAGTTTTGCATCTACTAGAACATAGTTTCCATTCTCCATGAAATACATCATGCACCCTATCCGATGTGTTAACGGAGATCCACTAAAGTTAATTATCAATTTTATCCTTATTAGATATCTGAAAATACTTCCCATTAATGAAATAAAAAGGATTCATTTTGAAATTATGAAAATTTCATGTAATCTTCCCCATAGATAGAGTGAAAAATGGACACATAAAATAACCTACATTATCATTATTCTAGGGGATAATGTAATCACCAGAACATAAGGGGAAGATTCATTAGATTATTTTAAAAATAAAAAAATTGATATAAATAAATTTTATTCACTAGTATAAAATAAAAAATTAAATAATGATGAATCTATAGTGATGGTACCTCTCACCATCACTAGACCTTCATTAGTTACCTCATGATAATCTTTCACTACATGGAGAGTCTTTATTCAAGATTCATGTTGATAGAACCCCTTTATTATTGAAAAATATAATTAAAAAATTAAACGTTTACTAACTGATGATCCCATCCCATTGATTGGGGTAGAAATGAAATTAATGAACTCATCCTAGTGTTTGGAATAACCACATTAAATAAAAATATATGAAACCATTGAAAATACCCACATACAATTATTATTTGTTACACAGAATAAAATTTTATAATTAACATCATACACACATTAAATAAGAATTTTAAGGATTATATTATTGAAAAAAACATACAATAACTATCACACATACTTTATCCTTTAACGGAAAAAAATGAACCACCTCTCAGAAAAAAGAACTCAAGCCAACCTTGAAATTCCATACATGTATTTTTCAACCATAAATAGTATATCCAAAAAATTAGTATTATAAGTGATTTACATATTGAAATAATATTATTTTATTTTATATTGAGGACCCATATTGAATCACTCAGCCTTCAATTTGTTATTTGACCATATCTTTGGAGAAAATTGAACATGTTGACAAAATCAGTTCTCAGATTGATCTATAAAATTATTGACATGTTGAATGTTAACAAACACACAAAAATTCTCCAAGACAATCAATTATATTTATAAATGGTCACTGAAAATATCCCAATACATTTTAGACTCTAGTTAATCATGCTCCTTTGATATAACCATTGAATCCCAATATCATCTTCTAAGACCTTAAAGAATAATAATAAAACACATAAAATTTATTAATAATATAATTTACATGAAATAAAACTAAAATTATTATTTATAAAAATACTTAACCTGTTGAGAATCATTATTGCAATTGAAATTTGGGTACTATTCTAAATAAACCCCAAATAACAATATGACAATACATAAAATATAGTTACCACTATGAGGGCCTAAATGGGAACCCATGTTTTTACCTTGTCTAGATATTGTAGAAAACAGACAACTATCTCAACATGATTTAGTCAACTGATGGTTTTTCTTGTAGTTGTTCACTAGTTTATTTTCACATGGCCTACATAAACACTTTTATAGAGATATGATTCTGTGTAATAAAAATTGTTAACATGAAAGTTTCAAAAATTATAGTCATATCATAAACTCAATCATGAAGAATAGGGGAATTATAAACCATACTAAAAATTTGTAAAGAACTATAATTATATAAAATTATTCCCCAATTACACCTTTCCCAATAACCCATGGTGGTTTATGCACGTTATAATCAGATATGGCTCGGTACACAATCAAAACAACCTACTATGTCATGAAACTCTTACCTCATGTCTACCAGGTCATCCCAGAAAATATACTAAAATCAATGAAGGTTGTAAACCTGAAAATGTGGTTCTAATTATTCATGAACCAACATAAATAACTATATATACTATTAATTAGTCTATTTCTTTCATAATGTGAAGGGTGATATTGATTCTTATGGGATTGATACTAGAACAAAAAACATATCAATATCACGAGGAAAATGGTTTCCCAAAATAATGTTGTTGATAAATAAAATAAGTTTTTATGTAAACAATTTTCATAGATAATATACAAGAACCAATTAAGTAAACAAATTCCAAAATATTAGAACCTTTATTGATATAACATTGGTCTATGTAAATCACTGAAAGACAAAGAAATAGACAGATGACAACACAACCAACCACTAACATCAATCCAGTACACATGAATCATGTAAACCTATAACATCCAGGTTTCACATTACATTAACATAGAATTGGAAGAAGTTAATAAATATATTTTATAATCCATACCAATTTTAACGGTGTCATGACTACACATATCTGACCTCTAATTTTCTAGTTATTGAAACTAGCATGTATGGGAGGCCCTAGCATAAGGTACCTAAACACATGAACACATCTCTAAGCCATAAAAATTTTGAAATGTAAAAAAACTAATAAATAAATAATGAATAAATCTAAATCTCAATTATAAAGTATGTATACTCATACAAGAAGAAACAAAGGAAAAAATACAACTCTCCAAAATTATTCTAAAAAAAAATTGAATCCTAAAAGTATAATAGAGTATTTTTTACAAGGTGAATTCTTGAACAGACCATGGCTTTTATTCCTCACTAATATCCACTATGTCTGGGTCCATCATGGAAAATTTAAAGGATGAACTTATACATAAGAAACAACACATGTGGGAAAATCCCAAGCAGGGGTGAATACAACCATACACTATAAAAAACCCTAAAATTAGTAATAATATCAAAAAATGAATAACTGTCAAATAAAGACATGAATATGTCTTCCACACATATAACAATACTATACAGATATACTCAACTAAGAAACATAGTGTCAAATTATCTTCACAATGTTAATTCTTCTCTAGGAATCATACTTGACGTTTCATCACAGTACTAATGTAAGGTTGAACAATCCATTACTCATGTTGAAAAGATAGCATATATATGAGGAGTCTTCCTCTTTGGATCTGACCATTTATATTATACATTGATATTATGAAGTGAACAATACACAAGAGATTATCACACCTAATTCCATGCGGTATAATAACAACTATAATTTTAATAACACTCAAAGTAGGTTACCAGTGCCTATGTTGTTTTGGGAATGATGATACCATGAACTCCAAATAGGGAAGAAACAAGGTAGGGGATTACAATATGGGATTCAATGAAATATTCCCAAAAATAGTTCAACAATTTTCCACTAAAGGGTTCAGTATACTATGTGTAGGATGTGTTTCCATACTAACCCTAAAGAAATGGAAGAAGGGAATATACCCTGATTAAACAAGTGAATATTGAAAACTAAATTGTATTGAATAATTCTTTGATTTATTATAGTTCATGTAGTTTAATTCCGAAACATGTTAATTTCTGTTTAAGTCCTTCCTATATAAGATGACCCTTGTCTGTGTCTAGGTATGTTCCTAAGGACACCATATGTCTGAGCCCGTATACTCTGGGTAGTGTCTATGTCTGTCTAGACATGCTTATGTCTATATAGTCATGTATATATATGTGTGGACATGTACCCTCTATGATACATTGTTACTACTAGGTTATGTGTCACATACCATGGGAATGATTCTAATTTTGTGTGATAATTAATTATACATGAAAATCAGAGTGTCTCACCAGGGGTCCCACATAAAGGGTTGCTCTAGAATACATTCCATGAACTACAAGATTTTACAGATCCCTTAGATTGTTCTTTAGTGAAATATTCTCCACTAGAAAAACCCAAATACAGCAGTAAATCACATCTGGATGAAATTATCTACTCTCTCTAAGCCTCACCGTCATCGCTCACTGGGATTCATTCAACCTATCCAAAAATAAATAATTTATCCTCCATCCTAATTATATATACACTCCCCAATGAATCCTAGAATATTCTAATATAATATGATTCATTCATCACTACCATTTCTTATTAGTCCAAATTTAATATTTATTTAGGGTCATGGATTTCAAAATTGTTTCAAAGG
Organism: Viscum album; assembly: GCA_963277665.1. Classification (NCBI taxonomy): domain Eukaryota; kingdom Viridiplantae; phylum Streptophyta; class Magnoliopsida; order Santalales; family Viscaceae; genus Viscum; species Viscum album. The sequence continues at coordinate 1,188,139,069 of OY728158.1, read as the reverse complement.
ATAGGGTTATCAATAGAATATTGCTTGGTATTTTCGTCAAACCACCTATCCATCAAAAACCCTATTGATGAACATGAAATAATTGTTGGAGATATCCAAAAAACATGAAAAGGGAATAATCCATGTCTATGTTTTATTATCCTAAATCATTTTTAAGTAGAACGATGATTGATGATCCAAACCAAGTAATCAATTCTCCCTTGAATTCCAATACAAAAAAATCATTCCCCTAATATGATCGATCCTTGAATCAATCAATTAGTCGATTAATTCATGATCATTATTGAAATAAATAAAAGGGAATGTGTCTGAATAAAACATCATCCAAACTTGTTGAGAATTTATATATGATGATGAACGAATGTGTGTTGTTGATGTTTGGGGGATACTTGAATTTTATTTCACACCAATTCATGATACATGATCATGTTATCATTTTAAAATAGAAAATATTGTAAAAAATCATGTAAATATCCTAGGTAATGTAGATAAACAAGTGATTTTATCTTATTCATACAATAATATAGGAATAAAACTATTTACTTTCATCTTCTAATAAATTCAATAGTTCATTTATGATGTCTTATATGTTCTCTCTAATAAATTATAAAATTGAACGTACTATGTGCTATAGGGTTATGAAATATATTTGGTAAATATGATTCTATGAAATCAATAATGGTCTCTGATTTAAGACCAGATCCTTCATTTTGAAGTCATTAAACCTTTTTAGATAAACTATATATGAGTTTATTTAATATATATAATATATATCAACATTTTCTTATGGGGTCATAAGTATAAATAATCTCATGTCATTTTAATTCATAATCTAAAAAATAGTCCATAACGTATCTGAAAATAATACATGTACAATCCTTATCCCATTAATAAACAATTGAAGGAAAATATAAGCTCTAAGGTAAACATAAAATTATGTCCTCGACCAGTGTTACATAATGAATAATGTTATCATGAACCATTTATTTCTATAATTTTAGAAACCAATTCTTGTAATATATTAATTTTTTAGAAAGAAATTATTATTCCATGTTAAAATATGGATGAAATTCAATAATAGTTTAAAAAAAATTACAAACATAATTTATATTTAATAGTTTTCATGATTAATGGTGTTCTATAATCTATGGAAATTATATTTCACATCAAAATACAAAATAAACCCACATGATATGTCTTGTGGTATATTAGTTTCTAAATAAATGATTATCCCACATCTCAATCAGTCATTACTACTCTTTTATGTACATTTTCCTCAAATAAATCCAATAGACAAAACATATTATAAGGGTAAAATCATACTGACTATTATTTTGTTAATTTTTCCATCATATATCCATTTCTATACAGTTATAGTCCAACAATTCTTTTCATATTCACCACTAACAACATAGGATCACATTTCAATAAATTAATCAAATATGTATGGGAAACCCATTAATTTAAAACCAATTCATCATTAACAATCTTATTTCCCAATAGTAACATTTCGATATGCCTTTTTCATTTTCCTAACTCAAATTACTATTTTATCATTTTCATTCTATTAAAAATCATCCATCATTCTAGTCCATTTCCTTGTGGATAGATTGTCAAATAATTTCATCAATGAACATATAAGTTGAATCCACTATTATAAACAATTATGAAGTTCAAAAATTCTACTAAAAAATGGGGTTTATTAGAACTTGAATGCCTTTAAAAAACAAAAAAAAAGTTTTATAAATCAATTGAAAACTCATTTCAATAAACGAGTAAATCAACGGTTCATAAGACTGAAAAATAAATACAAATCCACATACATTTAACTACATCGTCGATGATGAAACACCTAAAACAAAAAAGTCATTAGGGTGTCGATAATTTTTAAGTTCAATTAAGAATCCCTATAAAATGAACCCATTAGAATATGATTCTAGGAAATCAATAAAATGTGTATCCATCACTCTAAAATAATATAAGTTATGAATTTATGATTTTACACAAGAAAAAACCTCTCTCACTGAATATGTTTTAAAAACATTAATAACTAAATTTGATCAGGGAATAAAATGTATTATAGGACTAAAAAGTTATAATGGGATCAATCATAATCCCAAAATATAAATAAGGTCTGATAATTGTAATATGGGATTTAAACGGGGGGTATGTGACATTGTTTGTTTAAAACATTGAACACATTGTTTCACTCTTGTCCATTCAATGGTTTTTATAAAAATTTCAACAACATGATGAATCCTCTTTGAATCATGTTGTTTACTTTAATGTTCGTCATTCATCTTGTGATATCTTGAACTCTGATTCCACTCAATGGGTGCCCCGTGCCCGGTGGTTTACATATCCTGAAGCGCATACCCCCAAATTCCAGTGGTTGTTAAGTAGTGACAAGGGACATGTGTGGGTCTCTATGGAGAGTAATCCCTCATTACCAAAGTGTAGCATAGAGGATAAATGTAAAAAAATTAAACAGCAGAATCCATACATGTAAACATGAGGAATATGGAAAAAAAGAGTCCACAAAACAATAACTAAAACAACTATAATGTCATTCAAAAACTGATGATATGTCTTGTCACTAGAAAACTCTAATACCAATATATACGAAACCCATCAAAACATGACCCATAAATGTAAATAGGAATCGAAAGACTATCCCAAGAATCCTAAGTTATCGCTTTGTCATAAACTATCATGCACCATAATAAACATAAATTAATCACGTGTTTGATGTTGTATGTTTCACTTTTACAACACCTGCAACAATGAAATCTTTATCAAGTACCAAACAGTTCCCATAGGTGGTATGATATAAATCTTAGTGGCCCACCACCAATTGTGTCTATAACATCTGCCCTGTGTAATCTAAATGTAACAGTATGTAGGCATGCATACAAAAAGTAAAGAAATACAATGTAACTAAATACCCAGGTAGCTGCTTCACCACTCGACTAGTGTCTGAACATGTAACCAATTCATTTAATTATGTAACTACCAATTCATTTTTATAGGTAATGTGTGGAATATCCAACACTAACACAACCTTATGATAGTATAAACAGTGAAGGTCCCAATATGTTACAAGGAATCCATGATTTATGATATTGAAAAATGAAGTCCCAAGGTCATAACCGTGGTTACATAGATGTCATGGGCTGCCAACTCAGTAATAAATATATCATGACATGGGGTAAGAGTGTAATACAAGGAGTGTAATCCAATGCATTCAACAACGAGTCACCTATCGAGTCGAAGGTGATTGACCATGGTATAATGAGGCTAAGCATATATAGGTCCCGATGGGAATTATACATGGAACCTACTTGTAAATGCTTGATCCAAGGAGTGTATCTAACACATCATTTAGTAATACGAAGGGGTCCTATGGTGTCATACTACGTATCCAATAATATACCATGATCAAGATCTTGGTGGTTATCAACCTTTGCATGTCATATCCTTGAATCAGAATGGGGTTCCAAGTTATCATGGAATAATTTGAATAGAATCCAAGGAGAGTTCAAGTCAGACCATTACAATTTAATTACTAATTCATGTAATATATATTTTCGTTCATGCCTTTCCAATTTAGTTGGATAATGTTAAGTACCATGAAACTATTAGTTATCCATTTCCTTTAATTAGGGTGATAATTTCAGGTAGCATGAATCATTTCTATTCTATTTAAGGAATAATCCATATTCAAGGATCATTCTTCAACCTTCCATTAATTATTTTAGGGGTTATATGGATATGAACTCTAGTATTCATTCACGTTCAATACTGTCAAGTCATATACTAAATATACTTTCCAATTTACATTTCACATTTAATTATCAACTAAATCACTTATGCTAGGTGAGTCAAGTTGTATGCATATATGGTACCTTCCATTATGAAAGTGACTATATAAATTTATCCATTTAATATAGAAATGAATACCCATTGAATCTTTATTCCATGTCATGACAGAACTGTGGCTCAAACATGTCAAAACACTAAACTAAAATTATGGTATAACTTTCGACATAGAAGGGATGGATTTTTGTTCATAACCACCAGATATTAATCACATATATGGAAAGAGAAAATCTATATAGTTCTAATAGGAATAATCATTTCATAAAAATCCTACTAACAACAATTGATGAAATCGGTGGGACCCACTTGGAAAATCCAAAATAAATGAGATTTTATGGATGAGTTATGGACTTCCCAACTTAGGGAAGGATGATCCTTCTCCTCCAATAATAGCCATATATTTTCCTAGGATTGGAAAAGATATAAGAAAAATAGAAAAATGATCATACCTCTATACCTTGATTGAGAGCTAATGAGAATGAGAATGACCCAAGAGGAATCAAGTACACATAGTTTCGCATCCAATGTGATGAAATAATGCTCGACCAGTTTTCAAATTAAGTAGATGTATTGATTAAAATTGAAGAACATCAAAAAGATTAAACTAAGAGAGAGAGATAGGTTAATCTTGTAGAGTCACAGATTATGAAAGTAAGAGGGAGGTTAATAGATCATTAAGTTCATTTTTGTAAAATTACCCACAAAAATGGTATTTTCCCAATTTGTCTGCATATTTTGACAAAACATGCAGAGACCATGTGTGGTTTTATGGGTAAAAGGTAACATGATAGGTTAAGGATGCACGACCATGTAAAAACCTTGAAAAGTTGTTCTGTCTGAATATTTTATTCTGCATGGTTAGCCAAAACGTGCACTAACCATGCACTAATTGTGCCACCTGTCCATATTTCCCAAAAATTTGGGTTATGGGCTCCGAACATTCACTATACATCACCTTAAACCTTTACTAAACCATTCAAAATAATCATTATGTAAAAAATAATTATTTTAATAGAAACATAAAGGATCCATACCTAATTGAATAACGTGGATCATGACATCTTCACCCTTAAAATAACTCATCCCTGAGTTCACCTTCCATGGTTGGAGAAAGATTTTTTGGGAATAAATATGGAAATTGGGAGTGTATATCACCTCCCCTCTACCATGTCTCATCCTATACATGACTATGTTATCATAACACCCATACTAGAGGGACATATCAGACTTAGATATCCTTCATGCTCTGATCGACGATGCACATTGGATACTTTTCATAGGCAGTGTCGTCATATAATGCAACATACTTGTTTTCAAAATTATGAAATGGGTTGGCATGATATTGGAGAAGAAATGAAACATGAATTAGTCCATTCATGGCATGGTACCGTTGAGGTAGTAGAAATCGATAGTCTATATATATGAATCTTTCCCGAAATTAAAATGGACCTACATAACAAGGTGTCATCATTACTTGATTCTGTAACCATCTATTCCCTTGTAAGGGTGATACTTCAAGAAACAAAATCCTTAACATCGAATTATAGAGGTCATCAATGACAATTGTTATAAAATATTTTCTAGACTGAGTGTTAGTCATTTGATGTTTGATCAGCTGAACCTTGTCTGAAGCCTTCTAAACGAGACAATCACCTAATAAGGTTGCCTCACCTACCTCTATCCAGAACAGAAGTGAATGGAATGGCCTAACATATAAGGCCTCATCAGGGCCATCTTAATTCATGCATAAAAAATAATATTAAATGTGAACTCGATGATAGGGATATTCTTCTACCATGAATCGCCTAAATCAAGAACACATGATTAGATCATATTCATCATAACCTATATTGTCTGTTGTGCCTGTCCATCAGGATGAGAGTGAAAATCTATGAAAAAAGATCCTATATTCCTTTATCCTTTTGAAATCCATGTCAGAATTGTAATTTTAATCTAGCATCCCTTTCTGAAATGATAGTACATGGAACCATGTGTAGTCGTATGATGTCATGGACATATAATCTCCCAGCTCATCAACTGAAATAGTATACCTTATAGGAATGAAGTGGGATAATTTGTTTAGTTGTTAAATAGAAACCCATATATCATCACTACCCATCGAGGACCTAGGTAATCCAACTAATAAATACATTGAAACAGATTCCCACTTCCATTATGGGACTGAAAGTGGCTGTAGCAAGCCTTCAAGTCACTAGTTCTCTACCTTCACCTTCAAATTGGCGGAACAACTAGTGATAAAACTTATGATCGGAAATTTCATCCCAGGACACCAATAATGGCATAGAATGTATCGATACAACTTTCATATTCCTGGATGAACTTCCCACTGATAAGTGTGTGACTCATGAATTAACACCTCTATAATGTCCCTGAAACCCAGATATTTCCACACAGACACATGGCTTAGAATATATCTATAGACCAATATGGATGTGTGTTATCTCCTGATATACTATTATAGAGTACCAAGACTTCTGTATCTAAAAAATGTCTGCCCATCATATTATCAATGAGGGGGAGGTAACTGTCAATGATGAGAGTTAATACTTCTTGTGAAAATCATGAAACTCTTAATGAATCTCAGAAAATATTGTTATTAACATCCATTGATCATTGGAATCTCATAGATCTTGTGCAAGAGATTTCTTACTTATCACATCTATAAATTCATGTCCATTCATAGGTGTATAGGAAACCTCATGATTTAAGGATTGAAGGTATTCGACCCATCTTCTCTTTTTGAGATTCATGTCACCGTGGGACAATATATATTTTATTCTATTCTTGTCTGTGTACACCAAAAAGTGTTGACCCAAAAGATAATGTCTCCATCAATGTAAGTAATTGAAAACTACTACAACGTCATGGTCAGGTGTCAGTTAGTTTCTCATGTGATTCCTCAACTATCGAGATACCTACACAACGATTTTGTCCTCCTGCATCAACACTACTTCTAGGTCGATACATGATCCATCACAATATATGGTATAACAAATACCTAAATCTGGAAAACTCAGACTAGGTGTTGATACATGCATCCCTTTATGCTTCTGAAATTTTTTCTCACATGCTTATGACCAAAGGAAATTGACACCCTTCATTGTGTTACTAGTAAGAGGTCAAGTTTGAATTGATATGTATTGTATGAAATGCTTATAATATCTATCCAGAACCATAAAAATCAATATATCTAACGCTTTATTTGGATTCTCCCATTAATTGACAACAATAACCTCATCTGGGTCAGCACATACCCCTAATTTAGATATTATATGGCCCTAGAAGTGCACTTTTCCGATCCATTAGTGGCAATTAACAAGCATTGCGTAAATATGATGATCTTTTAGTATGCTCAGAATGATCTCAAGATGTTTTGAATGGTCTCTATGAGGGTGATAATACACTAATATTTCATCCACAAATACCATGATGAAAGATTCAAAATAGGTATGGAAAAACCTAATCATTAAAACCATAAAAATGGAAAGAAAGTTTGTACGAAAAAATTAAATATCAAGGTACTCATATAGAACATACATACTATAGAAATTTGTAAGTGGTATGTATGATAGACATACACACACTTTATGATTACCTAATATCAGGTCTATCTATGATAAGACCATTACACCATGTAGCTGGTCTAATATATCAGCTATTAGAGGTAGTGGATATCCGTTCTTGACCGTAAGATGGTTCAATATTATGTAATCATCACATATATGTAAGGCTCCAACTTCATTATAAGAAAAAAGCATGGGTAAACCCCAAGATTATGTTTCAGTCTATATAAATTCTCTAGCCTATAAATATTCTAACATACTCTTTATCACTTGAGGCCATGTAGGCTTCTTCACGTGTGAAGAATTGGACACAATATTTTAATATAGAACATGATCAATTGTAAACTGTATCACATTCATAGGGGACAATCCAAAAAATCATATGGAAATAAATCTATGAAATGATCAAATACTAGAGGGAAATCAGTTTATTAAAAACCATGATCCTCTATTAAGAGATTTGCAATATGGGTGGTCACTCCACCTAGACCATGATGCTCTGGTCCCACTCTACTATCATAGACATCCCACTCAACCTTATGTTGATCACTAACGCCCTCTAGTGAAGTAAACAATACCCTATGGAGATAGTAGTCTACAAAAGTATGATGATGAACCAAACAGTTCATCACATGTTTGACATAGAAGCCCGTCATATTGAGAACATAGAGGTCCCAAAAAACGTAACTACCTACCTCAAGGGGGAAATCGTTACACTAGAATATTCCCACTTTTCACATCCAAAAAGAAGCATATAGTGTCACTACAACATAGTAATAGAATATCTATATCCTAAGACTCTCCATGATATATACATAGACAAAAGAGATTTAATGACCTCTATAAAATAATACAGACCCTATAGAAGAAGAAAATGGAATAGTAACACGTACTGTAGATGGTCCTGCATCCTAATCCTCAGGTATTGGAAATAGTGCATTAAACCAGACTGATCCATGGAGCTGTGAAACTGGTTGAAAAATACTATCATAATTTCTATGTTGGCACATATGATGACCATGGGTCTAGCTATCATTGCAATGATGTCCTCCTCTTCTATACCTACTAGTGAAATTCCAACATCCCTATTAAAACAACATAAAATAACATTCTCCTGATGTTGGACCTGACACATAAACTTTTCAATTCGATGATAGTGGAATGGTCCTACAGAAATAATGGAAATGCCCCATATAGTCTCAAGCCTGACACTCTAGTGGGAATCTATGCCATTGATTCTTTGAATTTCGTTGTTGTCCACACTGATGACACACATTAGAGATATCAAAATGAAAAGTATGGTTGACACTTCCCCGAAGATAAACCTAAAAGAAATATTCCTACCACCTGAGGAACTATATTCAAGACAAAGAAAACTATCAAAAACTGGGGAATAAATTCCTAAATTATGTACAGTAGGTGGTTTGTCATGTTTAACAATTATAGTTAATATTGGCGGCTCAGGAACCACCATGTCTATGCATGGTCGTCACCACCCTCTTGGAGTACATCATGAGGACTTCGTGGAAGAATTTATATAAATCATCTAATTACAAGACTAAGAACATAATTAAACAGAAATAAAATATCACTAGATGAAGATGAACGTTTGAAAACAAAATACCTAAGGAATAGTATATCAAGTAAACATTTAGAAGGCCACGAATCAATAAGTTCTCAAGTATATGTTTCATTTCATTTATCATTTACTTACCAGGTTCACTATATTACGTTTCATAAACATGAGAAGGAGGGATAAGGATGTGAAACAATTTTATAATAGATTTCATGATTATATTCATATTGTATATTCATTTATGATGAATCAATACCCATACACCTATCACTATAAATGACTCCCATTTATTTATAACATAATGGATTGACTCGGTAAATTGCTCATCTCAACCCATGAAGTCCCGTACAACTCATAAATTCAAAAAATCATTCACTTAATCAAATCCAAGAGTAATAAAATCATGTGATGACTATGAATATATCCCTAATCAATAATAGGCATATCAAGAAATGATAAGAAATAAATGTCACCAATATTGAGTGGAAATATGCATAACATGTGAATTCTAGAAGCCTGTAATGAAGAATATAATATTTCTCCTTACCCACATATCAAAGGGCCAAGGATGAATGATAATACTCAATAAGAGTAATAATCTACAACACCACACATCATGTAAATCACAAAATGTTGAAAAAATATCAACTCTTATAGGGAGTAACAAAACAATAATTATAATTTAGGAAACATTATTTTCACCCCAAACATGGGTTTTTGACGCCCAACCTCGACTTACAACCACATATTAAGAATTTATTATCTCCAATATATTTTCACCAAATAGTAAATAATGAATAAAAACTCCCCTTATACCACATTGTGACTTACCAGACTCGAATTCAACTCAACATGTAACCTTACCCCGATGGTCCACCTGGCCTCAAGCACATCTCTATAATAGCCAGAGGCTGCCGACTAGCAGTAATGTTTTATGGTGTGTCCAGGGGTGACAAAGTCTTCATTAACAATGTTTTTAATAGAAGAATAATGTAAAAATAATTAAATATAGGAATATATATAAGTAAACGGAAGGCACAAACGAAAAATAGATACAATAGTAATAATAAATTAAATAACCAAAATAACATTCAAAACTGTTAATATGACATGTCACTATAAAACTAGGAAACTAGAAAACATTGATACAAGAAAACATGTGTAACTCGTTATGAAATAATATAAAGGATTCAAAATCCTATCCCAAGCACCCCATGTTTCGTCTCGGTCATCTGCTATAGATCTCCATACTAAACAACAAGAAAAAAAGTTTTTTGAAGGTGTATTCTTCCCTTTTTCTACACATATGAACATGTATTCTTCCCCATGTTTCATATGGAGCCCAAAGAATGTTTGAGATAAATATCAGTTGGCCACCACCGACAATGTCTATATAATCTTGGTTGTGTAATGGAAACATAACAGTGTGCATGCATTCTTATTTATTGAAAGGTATTACATTGTAACTAAATAGCCAAGTACCTGAATTATACAAAGGCTAGTGTCTGAACATGTAACATGTTAAATTATTTATGTAATTAGAAATTCATGTTGATTGGTCATGTGAGGCATATCCAACACTCACAACACATTGTGATCATATAAATAGTAAATTTTCCAAGATATAACAATGAAACCATGATATATAATATTTAATAATTAAGTCCCATGGTAAAAACTAAGGTTATATAGAACTCAAGGGTCTCTAAAAAATAAAAAATGTAGTCTGTATTGGGTTAAGAGTGTAAACTAACGAGAATACTCCAAGGAATTCTACAATGAGGTGCTTATCGAGTACATAGTGATCAACCAAGGTAAAAAAAGGATGAAAAACTGTCTCTCCCAATAATATTTAACCATGAATCCTATTTGTCAACCCTAGATCAAATCAGTATAACCAATTCATCCTAAAATAATATGAAGGGATCCACCAGTTTCATACTGGGAATCCAAGAATAGTAAAGGATTGAGATCTATATGGTTATCCACCTATAAAATTTGTATCCTTGAATCTGAATGGGGTTCATGAATGCTAATGGGATTCTCCAATCAGAATCCATGGTGATCATGAGTCCCTAAATTCCTATTTCATTATAAAGTCATGTATCATTTATCTCTTGGTTTAAGCCTTTCCTTTCATTAGTGTTATAACGTTAAGTAGCCTGAAATCATTGGATCATGCATTGCCTTTAATTAGTGTTATAATGTCAAGTAGCATGCAACTTTTTAATCTATTTATGGAATATTACATATTAAAGGTTAATTCTTCTACCTTTAATTAATGTGGTATGGGGTGTTACATATATTCATCCTACTATTAATTCACAATCATTAAGTCAAATACTCAATATATGTTCCAATTTCTATTTCACATATAATTCTCTACTGAATCTCTTACCATAGGTGAGTCAATTGATACACATACATAGTATATTTCATTATGAAATTCACAATATAAATCAATACATTTAATATATAAAACCTTACCTTATATTGTTCTATCTAAGACACACCCGAATGGTGACTCAAACATATGAAAACAGTTAAACAAATTATGGCACAACCACAGACATGGAAGGGATGGAGTTGTGTCCATCACCACAATAAATTAACAACATATATTTAAATATCACATTCTTATAGTTATAATGAGTTAAATCATGGAATATGAATTCTATCAGTGGAACATGATGAAATTGGTGGGCCCCACATGAAAAATCCCAAATCAATGAAATTTAGTGATGAGATATTGACCAGACACCTTAGGGTTGAATGATGTTTATTCTCTAGTGTTGGAAAATTATTTGGCTAGGATAGGTGGAGAACTGTGTATATGAAGAAAATGGTCCAACCCAGATATCTCAGTCAAGACAAAAATAGATAGATAACAGATCAAGAGTACTTGATTACATATCATTGTGCATCTATCCTGAAGAACAGAATCTTGATTAGTTGCTGGATGAAGGAGATCTATTGATTAAAATGTTAGATCTTCTAAATGCCCAAAATTGAAATATAAATAAGTTATCCCTTTTAGTATTAGATTAGTGACGAAATTGGGTAGTTAATATATCATTAAGTTCATTTTTTTAAAATTAATTAGAAAAATGGCCTATGTATATTTTTCCTACATGGTTTCCCAAGCCGTGCGTAAACAATCATGGGTTCTCTAGGTAGAATGGAACATTACAAATTTAGCCCACACAACCATGTGAAAATCGTTAGAAGTAGTTCTATTCCGATATTTCAATCTTCAGAGTCTTCGAAACTAAGATCCAACTATACTCTGACAGTGTAACCTATGCAACATCCCCAAAAATATTGGTTCTGTGCTCCAAACATTCCCCAGACACCCCTGAGACCATTACAATCCCATTAAGAATCTATATTATGTATAATAATAAATAATTATAATGAAAAATAAAGGATTGATACATGAATGAAAAAATCAGTTACTTACACATTATTAAAATATGTAACAGAAATCACATAGATTAATTTCAACCAACATAAGGTGATGAAATCACCCAAACACCAAATTGAATCTATTTCAATATAGAAAGAGGCATTCAAACTCAATCACCCAGTCCTCTGCACCACAACTATCTATCCAACTCCATGACAAAACACTACCACCAAGATGAATGAAACTTTAGAAACCATATTAATATTTTAATGAAACCCAAATATTGTAAAAGGCCTAGAATTAATTCAAATAAAATGAGAAAAAAAACATGGAAGGAAATAAGTAACAAAAATATTTAACATAATGATTTTAAATTTCATATAATTAATGGACATAATTTTCCTGTTATGACATTTAATATTATTAATCCTCTAATTAAATTCATGAATCATTTTAATTTTCATTTTTATGTTAGTGTGATAAATTTTTAATTTTGTTTATTTATGATATTATACGTTATTCTAATTGTTTTATTGGAATAGTAATGATATAAAACGATAGTTCTAATTTATTTAATATAAAATAACATACCAGTATGTCCATCCAATATCTATTCTTCTTTTAATTTATAAAAAAAAAATTAACGAAGGAGATGGGTGGTGTCAAATAAAGGGACATTCCCTCACAAGTCAAAATATAATTAATGGACTATTTATAAAATATAATATTTGGTTATAGAAGGGTTTTTTATAAGGATATAATTTATCCAAATATATAATAACAACTAATATATAAAAAACAGTGATTGTAGTAATGTTTCCAAGTCAAAAATAAATAAATCAAATTTAAATTTTTATTATATTAATCTGTTACAACAAATAGATTATTGAAAATAACTCATCATTAGCATGCATAATTACTATGTTAACAAAAAAAGAGACTAAAATAATTTAGAAAATGATATATTTTATATTTTTATGTGTCGAATGAATGGTTTGTATATTATCCAATATATGTATATATATATAAATGGGGATATTTTTTATCCAATTTTATTATTAATTCAGGAGAATTTGTTGTGTCTTGATAAAGAAGAGAAGATATTGGGAAGTAATGATTAATTTTGACTACACAATTCACCATAATCCTGGTTATGAATTAAGGAACCTTAATCCTTGATCCAAAATATCAATGCCAAATTAAATATGCAATTAATGAAACATAATACATTAGTTATTGATTTAATCAATATATAACATGAAAATATTCATTTAGAAAATTGAGTTTTTTAATTTCAAGTATCAGTGTTGTCATCATTTCAGATATAGTTAATCATTCTTAATAGGAGGATCATGATTTTATATGAAGGTTATAATAGGTTTAGAAGTGTAATTGGGATAAATATAACATTGAAAAAGATAGTATTCAATTTATATAATTAAGACTTATGTTTCGAGTGATCCAGAGTTATAAAAGTTCTGTTTGAGTTAATTTGATATCATTCCATATATGTTTCTCCTCAAACCACTAAAATGTACATAGAACATGAAGATTTTTATTGGTGGGAATGAATTATGAATCATTATGTTAATTTTACTAAAAACAATTCGATATTTAATAGGTTAATTATTTTTGATCCATTCTAAAGATTATTCTTCTTCAATTTATAATGACTAAATAGATATTGGAGAGTATATCCATATATTTTGTGGTGGTATTTCTAAATACATCGTGATGCATAATGTAATGTTTATTATTACTGATCATTTGAAAATTTCATTTTATTTTTATATTCGAGATACTATGTATATGAATAAAAATTCTACAAATTATCACAAGGTAATAGTCATATTAACCATGTGCCTCTCTCTATTGTATCTCACCATAATTCCATAATTACATCCATTATCTGGAAGTGTAATCATAGGTTATAAAGTAATAAATTATGTTTTAATATACATTTTCATTCTAAATATGATATATTGTTGAAGATAACAAATAATATACTAGAATATATTCATTGATCTTTAAATTAAGTATACCAAGGTTGTTTCGATTGATATAATTCAAAGCTTGATTCTTTTATAATGTTTTGATTTTATTCTAATTTAGAGATTTCAAATTTTGATGAATTATATTGAAGTAGCAATAATAACCAATCATTTTTTATGAAGGTATTTAAATAATGATTGTGAATTAATACTAGAAAAAGAAATTATTTATAGGGTAATGATAATTCAGCTTCCCATGAGTGAATATTTTTGTAGGGAAGATATTATTGTATGTAATATGATGATATAAAATTAATTTATTGATGAAAAAAATAGAATTCTCCTAATATCATCTACGATTTGTTTTTTTGTGGTTTAGAAATAAAGGATAGTTAATCACATTGTTTATTGATTCATATGTAATTATATAAATAGTCACATCAATATCATACAATGTGGATTTTTATATAAGATTATATCTATTGAAAAATGTGTAATACTTTTCTAAAGAAGAATGTGACTTATGTGTAAAATTGTTAAAGAAGAGTTTCCCATGAGTTTTTTGTTTTTAATACTGGATACAGTGAGATGTTATTTCAATGGATGTTTCAAAACTATTTATCTTGTTAGATATTTCTTACAAATATTGTAATATATTTTATATTTAATTTTTTAAAATCTAAAATAAAAACCACATATTAAAAAAATAATCATAAGTATTTTAAACATTCCTTGTCTAAAAAACAATTTGAAAAAGAATTATCAAATGGGTTTAAAAAAATAATAGACGTGATAATCAATTGATCAAATTGGTAAAACAAAAATTTACGTGGATTTATTTATATTAATTTTGACTTCATTTTTTCAATAATATGGGATATAAATTATTTTTTATATTAACAAGAAAATATTTAACCCATTAGTTAAAAAATATAAGTAAAAACATAAAATAGAATCACAATAACCCATAAAAAACATAGTAGTGTAGAATAATAATATAACCAAAATTAGAAAATAGAAGAATAATATACATTTCCATTTTAGATTATCCTTTTAAAATTAAATCATTATAAATTTACAATTTTAAATTTAATCCTTGAAAAATGTATTTTAAATATTGTAAATCCAAATCCAACAAATTAAATAATCCACTCATTCTCTTTTCATGCGATATAAATATTTTTTAGTATATGGGAGTAGGTCATCATAAAAAAACAAATTAAAATTATGTCATTTAACATATCTTATAAATGTAATTATTTGATAAATTAATGGAATGTTTAAAATAAAATCATACATTTTGAATATTATAATATGCTTACTAATAATTACTTCACTAATAAATGTATAACATAATATCCACATTCTATTACTCCTTGAAAATTAAAAAATCATATAAACATAAATTTTAAATTCAAATATTTATTTCAATTACTTACAGTGAAAATGTTGTGTTTATAAATGTGAATTCATCTCTTCATCCAATAACTTATTTATTTCACTCAACATTCCAATGATAACCCTAAAATAATCTCCTTCCATTTTTTAAAATGTTATGTATGAAATAAAAATGTGTATCCATAAAATATACCAGTATTTAAATTTTTAGGCATATCCTTTCAATACATTGGTAACATTATATCAAAATTCACTATATTTATAGAATAACTAGTCATATTTTTCTTATTTAGATAAATGACACCTTACGTAAAATGAAATACAATATAAAAAATGTGTGTTTTTGTTCAATTTTGTGTAAAAAAATAAAAATAAAAATATTTTATATACCATTAAATATAGGTAAACATCCAACATTTAATTTCACTATTTTTGATTTTTTTTATTAACAAACTTTTCATTCTACTTAATTCATTGTAATCTCTATTGTTGAAATATGTTTTTGTTTTATAAAACCATATTCTTATGTTCGATATGTATTATAAATTAGTGTATAAAGACACCCAATATACACCAACTAAATGTTTTAATTTTTAATTTATTAAAGTAGTTGAACAATTAGTAATAATTGGCATAAAAATGGACAAGTCATGCACTATGTTGATGAAAACAAATTACCAAGTTATGTGATATATGATGTATTTATTTATATTCACCACATTCAATTCATGAATAAAAGTTTTCGTATCCATTGGATGTAAATATATATAAAATACTAAATATTAATATATTGATAATGTATTATTTATAGAAGATTTATTATAAGTACTTGGAACATAATATACATTTTTTTATTCAAAATACGTCATTAAATCATAATTAATCAGGAAAAAATATATGAATATATTTATTTTAAAATGCTTTAAAAATTTAAAAATAATATTAATTGAAGAATATAATATATTCAATCCTTAGCAGTAATTATTTATAAAATTATACATAGTAAAGCTATAGAATATTACATACTTTGTCCAACTGTAATGACCTCATATATGTGAACTTTTATTTTGTTCATATCTACCTTTACTAACTTTCATGGGGACCGTAAGATAGCCAATTTATATTTGTTGATGATGAATGGTTTCACTTATATAATATAGAATCCCATATTAAAGAAATAATTTTTGTTATCATAAACATATAACTCACAATAGATGAGAAATTTTATAGGATGAGTTGTAAGAGTATGACATGTAAGAGGAGGTGAAGGTGTGGGATATAAATTTAAATTTAGAAGAATGTGATCTTCATGTGGAGGTGGAGTAGTGGAATCTAAAGGTAGGGGTGTAGTGGGATCTAAAGCCTGCGACTTTTCCTGCATGTTTTCAAACAACGATTCTATAAAATAACTGATCCTATAATCTATTATCTCAACAAACTATAGAATATTATTATCAATATAATTTAATTTCCCTTTATATATATCAAACATTGATGAATAATTAGGATGATAAGGCAATTTATTGTGGATACACATCTCGTGTATCATTACAGGATGTCTAATAGTTCATGATTTCCCAATATAGTAGTTGATATATCATTCTTACCATCAAGTATGAACATCCCCTATTTTATTGGCATGGTATTAATGTGTTGAATATTTTAAGAGTATATTATAAAATTAAATATATAATTATTATGATTAAATAATATGAAATAAACAATATATATAAATTCCTAAAATCCTTGCGGTGAAAACCAATGCCAATTTTATTTGAAATTCAATATTTTCTCATTCGGGAAATCATACAGTTTTCAGGTCTAGCTAGTTGGGAAGGAGGTTTACCCTATTAGGATCTTGAAGACTCGTCACTAATTTTATTAATTTTTTCATCCATCATTTTTCTCAAATAATGTATACCCACCATGAGATAATGTATGATGGTAGATGTTTTTAGATTGGATATTCTAATGAGATTTCCATTTTTTTGAATTAGGAATAAGCAATCAATTATTTGATCCCTAATAATATATACAAGATCACAATTCACTTATAGAAAATTATTATTGTAGTCCAATTTCTATAAACCACATCCAAGTATCATGATAATGAAAAAATATAAATAACACATGGATTCATATTTTATGTTTCATTAAAAATGAAATTTGAGGTGATTGTTGATTTTAAATTCCTACATTTCCAAGAATTAAAGGATAATAATTTATTGTTGTCATCTCTAGTTTCTGACATATAATATGTTAGATAATATTAATCGAAATAAACCATTATTAGTAAAAACATTTCTGTAATAGAAAGTGAATGATATAACAAAAATAGTCTCCCATAACTGATATGTTGTCACTTTTGACAGTCATCCATTAACAAATCAAAATACTAACTCGAGTATAATAATGCACTATTATTAATTTAAAAAATTGTTTTGAATTTGGACCCCTTGAAATATAATTATTATTATTAAAAACCACTATAATCCCTTAGTCCCACCTACGGGAAATTGATAATTTTATAAAAATGTTCTATGATATTTACCAACCATGAATGCCTTATCTACCCAATATGAATTATATGGTTCTTATGTATTAGAATATAGATGTTTTTAGAAGATATATGTGTATGATAAACCTCTATAAGATATATGTGTATCTAATATTAAATCCAAAATTATCCAATAGAACAATGTAACAATAAATTAGAACTCAAATTTTAAAATCCATAAAATTACCTATATATATAAATAATAAATGAAAAATTATCCAAAAAAAATAAACTAACCAAAGAAGATATTAAAATATTTTTCTTAAAATATTTAGATGAAATTAAAACAAAAATAACGCGATATGAAATTATATAAATGAAGGAACCCAAATTAAAAAGTGACCTAAAATTTGAATTATAATTCTAAATTGACAAAAACAAAACAATACTAAAAAAACAAGGCACTATTTATCATATTCATTAGAGTAGAATGAAAAATGTTAAAAATAGTACTGAAAATATTATTTATAATATAAATTAGTAGTAAACAATGATAAATTAATACTAAAAAAATTATGAATAATAAAATTATATAGACTAAAGAAAACTTGTAATATGTAAAAAATAAATAAAATTCAATAGTTATATATAAATTTGAATAACTAAAAAATGATATAAATAAAACAAAAATAATCATAAAACATTATTATTTAATATAACTATTTAACTTAAAAAGTATATATATATATAATATATCAAATAATTTATTACATTTATAAAAATAAATATTCAAATATATGTATTACATATATTTTTAGGACAATAATAATGGATTGTTTTCCTATATTTCTTCAAAATCACATTTCCATATTTCACTAAATTTTTATATGATATGGTCATTAATAGATTATGTTAATCATCCAATGGAAGTAGGAAGCACACATAAATCAATATCATCGTTATTTTGGTAACTGATATGATATTTTTCCATTAAAAAATATATATTACAG
The DNA here is from genome assembly GCA_963277665.1 of Viscum album. Lineage (NCBI taxonomy): Eukaryota > Viridiplantae > Streptophyta > Magnoliopsida > Santalales > Viscaceae > Viscum > Viscum album. Next base: position 1,188,119,728 of record OY728158.1, on the reverse strand, counting down.
CATAATTTATAGATCAAGAACATATATTTCTTTCAATGTGTTTCTTAGATGAATAAATTATGTGTTTTTTCAAAACTACTCATATAAACTAGTTTCATATCAAACTGACCATGAATGAAAATATTATTACTGAAATCCTATTTTTTATTTAATACATAATAAAAAAATGTATTGTGATCAACCACCCATATATTCAATGACTCAATAATACACATTTTACATCGAGGGTGGGTTTTTTCATAGGCACCCAAAAATGATTTGTTTCTATAAACAATTTTATAACTCTATTATGAAGAAAATTTATATTTTATTTATCATTCACATGTGTTGATTATAGATTAATTTCAAACATGGAGTATGTTATCAAATTTAATATTTCATCTCTATCTTATAATATTAATACTTTTGATTCTTCTAATAAAGAATGAACAGTGATGTTAAACCCTATGAGAATATTATTTATGATCATTGAAAATACACATATCATTCTTATATGGAGTAATATTTTTAAAAACATATTAAGGAAATTTTACATATGTATTATTCTTATCTATGTTATTCACAATTTATAAATGTACGTGAATTATATTTTTATTTATGAATGATTTTAATTATAGGAGGTAAATCCCCTTTAGAAAATAATTGAATTGTTCATTGAGAGGTATAGAAAAAACAATGTCCTCCTTGGCGGAAAAATACTTTGTACCAAAATATGAGTCCTCCTAAAAAATATAACTATTAATAACATAAGGTTCATTTCTATATTTATTGTTAAAAAAGAATGTAAATATAATCATATCACACCCAAAATATCATATATATATATATTAAATATATATGTATAAAATGGATTATTTATCACACTATATAAACCAATAAATTCACAATGATATAATAATTCATGGTAGAAAATTCATTTCTACCAAAAAATTTATAGAAACAACATTATTTTCAATATAATTAAATGAATTCAGATCTATCATACTGTTACAAAAAGGAAATATAAAAATAAAAAATCTTCCTGAGGTCCTGACCGTATAGATTGAAACATGATTTTAATGAAACTAACAAAGTTAGAAATAAATATGATAGCACACTCCATGATCTTCAAAATTATACATGGAAACCATAAGGGAGATTCACTCCATTGGGAATAACTTACTACGTCCATATGTAGTGCCAAACACCAGATGATCTTCCATTTCTATCCTACACCCTATGTATGGATGTTAGAACCTGAGTGGGGAGACCCTCCTCTCACCACTCCACACAACATATGGAACTATTATCAATTAAATTCACCAATTTAATCCTCTCTAGAAATAGATAATAGAGGGACCCACACATTGCCTCAACCATATAGTCGAGGTATCACTAGCTCATTACTGACCTGTGAATCCTTTACCACTCCTGAATTGATTGTCCCTCGCCTAAATACATAGAGGAAGAACTTACTTCTAAATATGTGACACACATAACTTGTGTAGGGTCCCAGCACTGGTAGTTATACCCAATAGTATAGTGAGAACTAACTGTAATGGATGACCCGCCCTTCACTGATACTCGGTGAAGGAAGTTTACTACTCTCAAGTTAAGAACTAGTCCCTAATAGGAGAGGGGAGTACAACCCAAAGGATAGGGGACCCACTACAACAACATATGGAGTTACACTTTCTGTTTAGAACACCTTTACCCTAGCACAACATGGGAGTACAACTCTAACATATTTATTACTATGGGGGAAAAAAACCCTAACATGAAAAGTTTCTACAGTCCTTATTCTTGAGGACATGCTCCCAAGTATAACATTGGAATATTAATTCTGTCAGAATAACACATATAGAAGAACCACTACCTAGAAAGACATGGATTTATGTTTGCAAGGATATATGACCCACACCCTTTCATGATATGGGAGTACCCACTATACATATAAGTATTACATGGATCACCCACACCCTTTAATTAAAGGGTAGTATTGGCTTCACATATAGAGGACACACACAATTTCCCAAAATGTGAGTACCTACTATATCCATCTACCATGAATAGAGGGAATGCAACATAGTTTACTATTGGAGCACTGTATCTATCTACATGAATTATATGAGGAACCTAGTCCATCATCCAATAAGGAAATACCAATCCTGAAAGAACAACATCATTCATATGGAACCCGCACCCACGACATGGGGAGTCACATCTCCAAAACAAATAAGAGAGGAAAGGGAAACCTATTAATTTATTCTAGAGGGGTGTACCATTCCCAAAATAACTACTCATAAACCACACCAATCTACATCATCGGTTAAGAACTATAAAATGAAGTGTCTCTCTTATCATAGATCATGTCAAAATACTGCTATTAGTAGGGTATTTTCACCCATATACCATAAGGGAGATATATTATATTGGTCTAAAAGGTCTAGTAGACAAAATTCTTAATTTTAAAGGTAATGGTTATTCCTTAAACATCAAACCAAGGATCCTCCCTGATCACTACTGAAGGTTAAGAACTAAAACACATGATTCATGCTTGAATCCTATCACCTCATATCTTTTAGACCAAGAAAGATGTGACCATGACTTTATACATGGAAATCATCTCAAGAAATCCTAAATATAATCATGATCTTCAGCCCCATATAATAAAGTATGTATGGTGAATGATCTCTTGAATATATTAGGGAGTACACTACATGCAATGGGGTCCACATGGTGTGTTATCTCAAATGAGAACCTGGACATGTATCCTATATTTTTAGGTTCTAATCTATATTAGGGTATATGGTGTATACATCATATACATGTGTGATTATATTCACACATCCCCTCTCTATGTATCCCCTTCCACCGAGTAAGTTTTTGTGTCCCTCACATTCATTGTATCCCATATATCATGGCCTGTTCAGGTTAAATGGCTAGTTGTCCATGTGGTTTTACTGTTCCCAAGTCAGAAACCCAATTTCCTTATACATTGGCCAATCAATTTTACATGACCTAGTAAAATCAGTTTGGTATCCATGTCTCTGTCATCTAGAAACATAGTTTGGTTCAATACACAATGTGTAAATCTAGTACATGGAATGTATTCCCCAAGACTTTCCCTCACTTAATAGGAAGGTCTACACGACATGTCTCTCTATACTACACTCAATGTGTATTTTAATTATGGACTAGAATTCCCTTCCAAAATTTTTGACTCTCAATTTTTTATCCTAAAACCTATAGTTCAACATTGGAGGGATCTCAAGAAATCATAATAGGGATCAAGAAACAAAAAAATGATAAAACATGATGGGGATCCTGACCAAAACTCAAAACCAATTTTCTCAAAGAAGAAGGTCTAAATATTTAGGTGCAAAATGAATCCCAAATCATTTTTATCCACTATATGATGATTATAGGTGCTGATAACGTAGATCAACATTACCACATTTCCTTGATTTCGCCTCAATACATCCATCTCCTAGTGTGATAGGAGATGATAGGTTTCTACTCCCAGATTTGTTCCACAGCATGATGGTATAGGAAGGTTAATGATATACGTATAATGAAATTTTCATTTAATTAATTAATCCACCACATAACAACCTGGAAACTCTCATCCATCCAAAATGCTCGGTGCGAACAACATTTGGTTACACCAAGGGTAAGCAAAATGTTTAGAACATAACCATGTTATTATATTTTTATATGGTTATTGTCATAGGAGTAATTAAACATTTAAATTGAACCCATGTGCATGATAAAAAAAATAATATATTAAAAATCACGGCTTCGAGGCACTCCAAGCCCTATATTCCCATGTCAAATCAGTTAATTTATTAACAATTATTCATTGGAATTAAAAAATGTTTTATTGGTTAAATTGATGTCACTACCTAATCTGCAATGTTGGTACCAATTTAATATCAGGTTCCCTTACCAATATACCTTCCTTAAATCATAACATAGCCATCAAACAAAATAATTTTACCCTTATCATGTATTTTAAACTTGACGTATATTTTTGTACTGATCAAGAATCCTTTGTAGAGAGTGAGTAGAACTATGTAGACCACAACTAATCACGTAAAAAATAATATCCAATGTAAAATTTTGTGTTCTTTTTATAAATAGTAGATTAAAAAAGATAAATGAAAAAAGTCATTCACATAAAATTATTCATTAATTGATCACATTAATCATCAAGGTTAAAAATTATACTAAAAAACAACACCTATGTTGTCCCATGTCGCCTTATGAATTATCACCCAAATGATTATCACATCTCATTCCATAATTTGGTTCCTATAATTATTTAATTAAAAGTACACATTCCATCAAATGGGGTATAGAGAAGCCCTCTGTAAACTTTTTGTTATTCAAAGAAGCATCCCATATCCCACAACTCAGTGATCACATGAATCATATATATATATATATATATATTAGATATATATAGAGGAATTGTTGCACACTGTGGGAATTTGAAGCTAGATTCCATTTCCCACAACATTATCACATATAACATATCACATGGTTTCACATTCTAAACTCATTTATCAATCTTTTCTGTAATTAATTATTTAATACATTTCAAAAATTTATTTATAAAACATTAATTAAATTAAAAATTACAATTTCAATCATATGATCACACCCCATATATTTCTATCAATTTATAAATTCTATTTATGAATTAATAAATTAATTTTATTTTAATATGGGATTTTCCAATTTATAAATTTCAATTTCACAGTTTCATACCCCTAAATAAAAACAAGACAATTAGAATTTGTAATTTTACCACTTCCCTCAACGTTATTGACGTAAATTCTCCGTATGAAAATGCCTAGTTTGAATCATAACTATTTAAATAAAAACATCATAGACAATATTGGGCCAATAATTATGTCGACGATGCAAGGAGAAAATATTCATTAAATCCAAGATGAAAACCGTGGGATCCTCTGTAAAAATTGATTTTCATCGTCAAAAAAGAGATAAGGGAGATAGATGATATAAAAAAAATAAGAAATTACATTATATGAGGAGCCAATCATTCAAATAGATTATCCATTAACAAATAAATGGGTTCAATGATACATGGAATAATGTATATGTAATAAAAAATAAAAGGAATTAATTTATGTCTAATATGGTAACCAGTGGGTATAGAAATTTAAATAATTTTTTGGGGGGTTTAATACCCTCATGTATAGATTCTCTGGGCAGAGGAAAATATATTTCCATGTTGTGTGTCGTAACCACACAACCTTGCATATGAGGTTCATGATTACTCTTATGTGTCACATGGTTTTAAAAACCATTTACCATCCCTGAAAATACCCTTTATTGGAGGTTGAATGGTTTGGGTAGGGGAGAAGAATGATTTTTCCAAACCATCATTCAACAATGAACCACCTACCATGTCTCCAAAACGGGGTCCATTATTTCATGCAGAAATCTAATGGTTTTCTCTAACCACTCACCAACCGTGATCAGCCTCATAGGATTCCAAAATTCTCTAACTCAATATCATGTAGCAAAAAAGTATAACCCATCAATGTTATTACAATAGAAATAGTAAAAGTGCACAGGGAAATGATTAAAATGCATATCTATAAAGGTTTATATTTTACAATATCACAGTCTTGTAATAGATTATCCTTGATTAGTACTCCCAATAATATCAATGATTCCATGGTAGAAATTTCTGGCCGTTGAGCCCACATATCTACTTCTATCTCCCATGATTCTTCCATAAATAGACCATGATGCCAAAACACATAGGCAAATCTCACTGGTATTCCCTGAAACACATTCTATCATCCATTAATAATAGTAATCAGATGATTTTCAAAGGACGCATCAGGCTCAAGATCCACATCATCTATGTTGATCAGATGAAAATTGTTGGGGTGATATATTTGATGTTGTGAAACACGAGAAAAATCATGCATAATATTGTACATTTGTGGTAATGAAAATCGGTATGACATAGAACTGATTATCTCAACAATCTCAAATTTCCTAGTAAACCTAGGTTCAAACATGACCTATCTTTGAATACTATAATGATTTAATATAGGTGACAGTAGAAGGAATACATGATAACCCATTAAAACTCAATGGCTCTTTTATGTTGATCATCATACAACATATGACTACTATGATGCATAAATATAAATTTCTAAATCAAAATGTAATTATTCGATGTCTCCTTCATAAGAATTAGTACCAAAAACTGCAACTGACCTACCTCCAACCAACATTATAGTGATTTTCATGGCCTAATATAACTTTTCTTATATGGTTCTATCTAAATATTTGAATGATAATTGTTTTTATAAGTGAACCCAACAAGACCAAATTATTTATATTAAGATCCCACAAAGTCTAGGACACATATCTACAATATATGATCCTATCCAATAATACTACATTCCATATTCACATGTTTTTTAATGTCGTAATCCATAATCAGAAATACCTAGGAACCCAACTCCATCTGTAAGTCATTCCATAAGATCAAACTAAACCATGGTTCACTGTTTAAATATATTATCCATGTCACCTAATATAGATGGAATATTTCACAATCATACAATCCCCCAAAATATTCTCCTTCAATTTCATCTATATATGCATGAAATGGGTATTTTTATCATTTGCTCCAAAGTTACCCATATAGGATCATTCATTCGAGAAATAATATGAAGACCCACCACAAATACATTAATAATTTCATCCCACTTAAATTTTCAATTTTCCAACAGTTTTAGTGAACCACTAGGTTGTTGATGCTCACACAAAATCTTCGTATAGTTGTAGAATCATTTTACAATCCAATAAATTTTAATTATCATTCCCATACAACATTACTATTGGCATTGGTCACTATACATTTATGTCAAACTATGATCCCATAACCACATTGAGGCATAAATCTCAGTCATCTACTCATCTCAATACATGGATCAACAACTACATAATTCTAGTCATATAAAATATCATCCTAATATATAGACAAATATGAAGGTGACTTCCTAGGATCAAGGATTTCCCACAAGACCAAACACTCTATATCATAATATTTATTCTCCCTAATCTGGCTCATATTTTTGGCATCCACTGATACTGATATGAGGGTCATATAAACCATGCCCTCACAAGCTATAGAATGAATCACATTCATCATGGTTTTCGTTATATCCTATGAATGAAATTCCTGAAATAACTAAATATATTTTTTCATGCTCATTGCATGAGAAACACTATTTCACTTTCCTAAAGTATATGATAATTCAAATTTGATTGGCTATATCTACTCAACCAACCCCCACAATCATAGATTCATATATCACAATGAAAATAAATACTTTAGTATTATGGGAAAATTATATACCATAAAAGTTTCACCGAAAAAATAATAGTGTCCACACATCATGTCCTAATCCAATGAAACACATTTGAGATCATGTAAAGTGTAATATAAATCATTTCACCTCAACATTGATGACCCATATGCCGTAACTTGATCTCTATGCATCAATAGTGCACTATGTCTGATCCTTGAAGCATAAAAATCATGGCATACTCCTCACAAGCCTTGAGTAGAATCATAATTGGTTATTTTTTCAAATGTTTCTTTATCTCCTTTAATTAATTATAACATGTTCTATAACATTAAAAAATGGAACCCTTTTTGGTCAATCCCAATATTCTTTCTTCAATAATGGTAAATTGATTAAAAAACCTTTGATAATGTCTGACCAACCTCATAATGATTTATATATTGAAAACATCCATGTGTTTCTCCCATTAAACATCTACCAACACCTTCTCTAGGTCCACATACACACCATCCTTGGAGATGATGTGACCCAAAAAAATTTACATGTAGTTATATAAGTGACACATAGATACCTTGGAATATAGTGTAAACTCTGTTACAATACATTGGATAATTTCAGGATGTTTGTAGTGATAATCATGAGTCTCGTAGTACACAAATATTTCATCCACAAAAACAACAACAAAAAGATACACATACAAGTAAAATATTTGTTTCATTATGTACATAAACACAACATGAGAATTCATCATCCTGAATGGAATCACAACTAACTCGTGTAGGCCACAGTATTATTAGAATGAATCTTGTGTTATATCATAAGGTCAAGCTCTGTACTTATGATACCCCTACATCACATAAATGTTTTTGAAAAAAAATATCTACCCAATTAGAGAATGTGATCCAGGATGTGGTGAATTGGATACCATTTCATCAATTTAAAACATTTAAAATTTTAAATCAATACATAATCTTATGGTTATGTTTACCTTTTTAGAAAACAATACTGTAGAAACCCAATTATAAATTATGGAATGGATAAATTCTTAAATTGGATACTATTTCAGTAGTGTCTTATGTTCCGAACACTTTGTTGGTTCAAGTTTAGCATGTGGAAAATAAACCGGTTCATTTCATGGAATGATATCATTCATAAACTCAAAATCCATCTTAGGTGGAAGTTCATATAAGTCCTCAAGAAACTCATCATTGAACCAGACCTATTTTGGTGGAAAATTGTAATGATTCAAACCCCCTTCAACCTGCAGAATACTTTAAAAAAATATGGAGAGATTCACCAATTGATATTGTACTAGCCCTACTTGGACTTCCAGGATAAAACACTATCCATGATTTATATAATTTTTACCCTCAAGAGATATAAATATTACTCTAAAATGGTAAAAATTGATGTTGTCTTATTACGATACTAGATAGTCCATACCAAAATTCAAATCATGACCTAATAAGTCAACTATGAATAGATCCCTCAGGAGACAATAATATCTATCCTTGAGAGAACAACACATCCATAAAACAATTTCCATTAACCACATTCCTAATTGATGTGTCGAATACTACAATTCCATTAAAAAAATACACCACCAGACTCAAACTATTTACATGTTGTGTATACATAAATGAAATAAATAATACTATATAAAATAATGCACTAAAGTTTTTATAAGATATAAGAATAGTACATCAAGCTGTCAATAGTCCATCTTTGTTACCCACATGTGTAAAATGAACTACATTAAAATATCCTACCATCTTTCCTATGATATAGTATGAGTTCCCTAAGCTACGCTACTCCACTATTAAAAACACCCATTCTCTGACATATCCACATTCTCAATGACCACATCTAGAATAACTCTAACAACCATAATGATATGGGGTAGAATACCCCCATCCGTCACTCTAATTATATGTATTTCACACACCATTACCTATTTGTCGAGGATTCCTAAAATAATTCTATAATGGAACCATGATTCAATATTATTATCACTCCACTGGTGGTCATTTAAACTCGCTATGAAGGTAAACTATCCTACCACATTGGATAGAATATATTATGTTACATCAATATGTAAATGAAACTTCTACTTTGCTAATATATTTTTCATCCCTCCAATGGATGTTTTCATTCATATGCATTATACTTTCCAAATACATAACTCATGGTCATCCAAATGAAATAACCATAATTTCACTTTATTCACCTAATGGTTCTCCTCATAAATTAGTGCATGGTACACCCCATCTGCAAAATACAACCACCAAAAGATGTTATACTTGAACTTAATCTCTCATCTAATCCCATAATAGAATATTTTTTTCACAATTTATTTATCGACTTCCAATATTTTAAAAAATCTTTGAATATCAGTAAAGATACTATTATAGATCATTATGGACATACTAAATTGGGACACTAATAATAACTTAGATTCCCTCTATTACCCTTGTTTATATGGGTAAATGTATTCTACTAAATTATCCTTAATGTCAATCCAGATTTTTTTTTCACATTCCATATTGATTTTGAATATCTATTAAATCATTTTCATGACCTTGTAACATATAAAAATACAACTAGACACTCTTATATGGAATAGTACAAAAATGGTCATGTATAATAAGGATAGACTCAATCCAAAACTCAACTACCATAGGTACAACCTCTCAGATGAATGTCAAAGGGTGTTGAAATTTGATCCCCCATATCAAGTAATAAATATTTCACACAAACTTCCCTTGGCCACTATCTATAAATTTCATAAATTGGTAAAAATTATCATATAAATTCTCTCAGAATCCTTCACCCATAGTTATCAGAATAATTTGTTCCACTAATACAAGAACATTACTTGAAATTCCCTCTTATTTTCTTATAAACAAGAATCATCATGGAGGAATTTATATATAATTCCAAATAAACATCTTAGAGTAGATAACACATAATTATCTAATATATGTAAGTGGTATTCACATAAAACTATTCAATTTATCACTCATACACAGCTATATGTTAAAGACTGAGGCATTATAACTATCCTCAATTATCCCTCGTCTGGATCATAGATAATATATGGTAAATCATTTTCATTTTTCATGTCTTCCCATTAGAAACCCATTTATACATTTTAATATAGAACATTTATAATCCTTAAAAATTTCTAATTCCATATTTTCACACTTATTATCCAAAATTAGTTTTAGACTAGAAGAATTTTTTCTTAACATCCCCCAAAAAAGCTTCTTTTCCATGTATGCGTAAAATGAATGATGTCACACAATAATATTGATTTCTTACAGTGATTAATGTTTACTCAAAAAACATTCCAAACCATTATATGAGTAAAATATTATAAAAAAATAAAATTTATCACATATAACATCAACCATCATGAAATTACATTCAATTATAAACGAAAGTGTCAATAACAACACTCCCACCCTGGGTACTTTATTTTTTCCCCTGAACAATGGTTTGTTACTCCCATGCATGAGCTCATGAAAATGGTTCAACTATTCTTAGTCAACTACTTAACATTCCCAAATATAAGTTCATTATAAAAGAAATTAGGAAAAAATTTATACCTGGTTGTAAAATCCTTACCCATGCGGCACATGTCAGTTCCCCGAGCCAATTAGTTATGTGAGATTAGGCATGTATCCTCATACACCATAGGAAACGAACAATTTGATATGGTATAATATATTTCAAAATGATATTATACCCTCTTTATCAAATAAAAATATAATTATAATTTGATTAACGATAAGCAAAAGCTATTAAACTCTAACTATAATGGTATTATAATGAAGAAGAAAAATTTCACGTGATTATCCCAAAACATGGAAAAAGACCATATACCAATTAGTATATATGTCATTCCATAATGAGAGTCATGTGTATAAAAAAATACACAATAAAAACTCTCATGAGGGTTTTCAAATCATGTCTTGATCTCCCATCCATGCTACATCTGTAAATCCCAACACAATTATCTAACATATAGATCAGTTCCTTATCCATTCCTATAAAAATGATGTACCTTAGGGTACTGGTAAGGAACCCTGAGTAGGATGGTAGTAAAACATAGTAGGGTACCTCTAGTGGAATATAATTTAATATCTATTATATTACAATTCATGATTATGAATAAATAATAATGTAAATAAGATATTGTAATCCAGATTTCAAATAAATTTATTATATAATTAATCACATAAATCCTAAGGTTTACAATCATCTCAAACATAAGATACTTTCTATATCCCATGATAGATTCTAAACCATTACCTAAATATATATCATATCCCTTTTCATCATGTGTTTCCATTAATCATTTAATTCAAATTTTATAATCATAAAATGGGTCCTAGAGCAGAATTCTGGCGCACCATGGGTATTTGGGCAAGCATTCCCTTCCCAAATCTAATTGATCACATTAATTATATATATATTCATGTTGTGGTCTTAAACAGTTAGTCTGGAACCCCATATATATTTTATTTAATATTTTATGTATTAAAACATATTCTTAAATATCACATCTCATGGTTTCACAATTTCAACCAATTTCTCATCAATTTCCATAATTCATTATTCAACCAATTTCATAAATTCAATTATAAAAAAAGAAATATCTTTTAAATCACCATCTAAATAATATTTTCACACCTAATGTTTATGTATTAATTTCTTAGTGTCATTAATCAATAATATAATTAATTTTATATCAATAATTGATTTACCATCATATAAATTTCAATTCCACAATTACATAAACATAAATAAAATAAAGACTATTAAAATTTAAAATTATAACACATACTTCATAGATGTTTCTGAATGTTTCCCAAAACAAAATCCCCTATTGGAAGAAGAACATCGGATATCACAACATTATAGAGTATCTAGGACAAATACATTAGACCAAGATCCAAATATAAAAGATCCATAAAAACATATATTCAACTCATCACCTATGGAAAAAAACCACTTAATAATATAATAGATATGATATAGAGAGGAAAGAAAATTAGGTATAAATTTATTAATAATTATGAGATTATCCTTCAATTGGATCATTTCTTTTCCATAAAATGGGTTCAAGTGGCCTTCGAATACTCTTAGGTTCTTCAATAATTGAAGAAATTCATTTAGTTCTATTTTTGTGAAAGTATTGGTTAATACCATGGAGTTTTGAAATGTTAATAATAATATTATAGGAATAAAACCCATGACCATGGTTTTATTGAATAATTATCATGGTTTTTTTAAAGATGGACCTTTACCATGCACCCTTAAATATGGGGTCGATTTTTTCTCTTAAGTGGAGGATGGTTTGAAAAATCGTGTCCCAATAGTGAAAAACCCCTCTTCTGGAGGCATCAAGGGTTGAGAGGTGGGTATCACTATTTTTAAAAACCATTTGAAACCCATGTTCCACCAACTGTGAAAATAAAAAGGGGTGTACAGTTTCATACGGAAAATTATATTTTATTCCCTTAAAATGCACCAACCATTTTCATCCCCACATGCTTCTAGGATTCTATAAATCTCCCTAACAAAATCCCAGGGGGAAACCCATCCAATTTATAACTAAATATATTGTAAAATACTTCCCAGAAATGAGTATAAGTAATGTTCAAAAAGGTATGTATATTTCAAAAAAAATCAATCATCCTAGAAAGCAGTTAATGAAGAAGGATTATTAGTCAAAAAATGATATTTCATGGAAAAAATAGTTGTGATGTTTTTACAGTATAAATCAAAAACATGTGGAACATTATAACCTATAATGAGAATCCAAATACCCCAAATCATATGTATAATATGTTAAAAACTACAATATTAAAGTGTGTACACTATATAAAACATGTGAAAATAACGGAAAAATGAGACAGAAGTCATTATGAATTATAAAAAAATGAAAACTTCCAATAAAGAAATATGAGTAATAGTGTAATGAAATAATAATTTTTAGTGATTAATATTTTATGAATGTAATTATTGAATAGTAAATATGAATAAATATAAGGATGTTAAGTCATCATAACCCATTAAAACAACATATTTTATGTACAACAATTCTATAAACTATGATATGATATGATCAATATATGAAAACAGAGAATAAAAAAATATCATTTTTGTTTTAGGATAACATTAAAGTAAACAAGATATAATATAATAATGAATTAAAAAAATTATGATACATGGAAGTGATTATATATGTTAGAAAATATAATATATATGTCAATGCTATGATATTTATCATATTTTCTTAATTTTAATAATCCTCATTTGTAAATTTATTTGAATAATGTTGTGATATATCATACATTTTACATTTTTTATTTATTTTTATTTTTGTTATAATATTAATTATTATTTTCCACTTTTATAGAATATATTAGGAAACAAACATCTATATTCCTTTCCAACCTATTAGTGAATTTTCATTCATTATATACATTGTTTTATAATTTCCACCCCAATTTTACCTAATTATTCAAAAAATAAATAATATAGATGAATTTTTCATTAATAATTAATAATAATAATCATAAAATGGATCTTGATATCTAATAATTAACAATAATTTTCATTTAATGATTATTATTTTTTGTAACTATTTATTCATTTTCTTTCAAAATAATTGCAAAAACCCGAAATGGTTTACATGAGTAAAGTTAATGTCAAATTAAATAAAAATAAATCACATGAAACAGATTTATAATTTTATCATATAAAAAAATATAAAAAATAAAAATTGGTACAAAAATTAAATCACTGATTAATTAAATATACCATAATCAAATCACGACTTTCATGGTCAAATTAGAGACCAACAAAATAAATACATTATGTTTACATATTCGTCAAAAATAAATATAATCATTATCTACATAAAATTAATTACACTCTTAATTTCATATTCCATAATGTTATATTCACCAAAAATATAAAAATAATTTACTCGAAATAACCTTATCAATCATGAAATAAAACAATTTAAAATATTTCAATTCATAAGAAATCAACATAATAATTATCTCTAAAAATATAAACTTAAATAAAATGATATAAAACACATTAAAATATTATTCAAGAAGTATTTAATTATATAGAAATATGATAAAACCATTCAAAAAAATAATATTTTTTTATAAATTTTAAATCAATTTATAATCCCAATGGATAAATATATATTTGAAATAAATTTTCCAAAATCCATTATTCATGTATCTTATTTACTATAATTTACTCAAAATAAAAAATATATTTTTATCCAAAAGATTATCTAAAAAAATATATTATGTACAAAAACTATTATAAAATTATTCGTTAATAAAAATTGCACCTAATTAAAAGTAAATGATTTTATATATATGTATATTAATCATATGTTCCTAAAAAATCTAAATAAATGCTTCTCAAAAGTCATCAATATCCTTATTATAAACTAAATATGATCCTTATAGAGTATAAAAAACAAATAAATTCTGAGAACCACTTGTCTTTTCAACACATGGTCATATCTAAAAATCATATTGTACTTTTACTGAAAACATTATAACATATACTATTATAAAAACACTTATCTAATAGAATCCTTGAGGACCCCTACTTAAGCATCGCATTAGTGCAGGATTTATAAGAATAATTTCATTAAATAAATTTTCATTACCTATTATCTTTATAGTTTTCAGTAATATGAAAATTCCATACATAAAAAATATAATATTTCCCTCTATATAGAAAATAATTCCATAAAACAAACTTTTTATGTGATATAGTTGCATCGAACATTACCAACCACTCATATATATAAGAAGATTTCACGAAAGATTATACACACCAGTACACACTATAAGAACATTATGGAATCATGGGATGATAAAAAATTTAAATAAGGTGTATTAAAAAACTGAATACCCGTTAGCTAATAAATATACTTGAAATCCATTTAAAATGAGATTCCATTAAGAGAATGAAATTATATATTTTTCAAATTAAAATACTATATATTAGTATAATAAATAATCATCCTTATTAATTATTTATGCTATAAAATAACCTATTAAATCATAGTTTTAATATATAATTTATAAAATATATTGGAAACATCATATTAATAGTCCCTCTTATAGTCTCTCTTACAATTACAGTTATAATATGATAACATATTAACTTATCTCCAAAATAATTTATCCAAATAATAAATCCACAAACAATTAATCATAGGTATATATCATACAGATCTTTAACATCACATGTATTTATAGAATGATAATTTTTCATATCATATAATATTTATTAATAAAATATTAATTTTACTTTGTGGGTAATCGTTGTCTAATTTCATACTGTAAACGCAACATCAGTTTTATCCATAATAATATGCTGTACACATCATTGAGTTATACTGAAAAATAATATATTATTATTATTATTATTTTAAATGGTAGTTGACACCTAGTTTTTGTATTTTAGGAAATGAGCATAACAAACTAAAATAATATTTCACATTATTGTTAAATGTTTTTATAGTCGTCCAATAAATTTTAGTGACTTATAATTAGAATGAATTTAATTTTATGAATGAAAAGCTCTAATATTTTTAAAAGGATGTTTTACCATCCTTTAATGGAGAAACCTTGTTAAATATAATTTTTATAACATTTATATATTATATTTAAAAAAAATAAACTTCTTCAATTAAATAGTAACATCAAAATTTACTTTGGTTGAAATTTGTGTTTTTCTGATAAAATTCATATTTAATGAATAGTAAACAATATTTCATTTTAATTCAAAACATCCTTTTAATCTAATTAATTTATATAACTATATTGTTAATTTATTTAATTTTAAAGATTCATTGGAATATGTTTTTATCAGTTAATCCAATGTTTTAAATACTATGAAATTTAACATTGAAATTTGATATAAACAGAAGTCAAAATCTTGATAGTTTTTACTTTTAAAAAACTGTTTTCTCATTTTGACAATAAGAATTAATTTTAAATTATTTTCTTCCAATTAGGTGTTTTGAATTTGAAAAATTTTCTTCTATATTTGGAATCATAAGTTATAAATTTTGTTTTAATGTATCTTTTATTTATGGGTAATATGAATAGTAACATGCGCAATTTTTTTTATTTACCATCGTTAACAGGTAAACCATCTAAATAACGATGACAAAAAATATTATAATAATATAAAACTACCTCAAATTTTTTCCTAATCCTATTTGATGAGATATTTCCTACCATGATCATCCATGGGTTGATTTTAGGACTGCATGGAGGCACTTGGCTTTAATAATGACATATTGTGATAATTAATTTGTTATAAAGAGTAATATAACATAAACATGGAACTATTTACTAATATGATTTTCATGTGGAGTTATGTTACTAAAATAATTGAAAATAAATTCTCAGTATAATCCTAAAAATATTTTATACATCATGTTATTATATTTATAATTTTTAGACATTACATAAATTTTTTTATTTCTGACACAATGATTATTCAGTGACTACCTTATGAATGAAAGATTCAAATAAATCATATTATAAATATTAAAATAAATTTAACATGAAAATTTTAATTCAATCCATGAATTTAATATTTTATTATGACATATTATATTTTATTTAATATTTTTTTTTGAATTAATCATGTTGTTATGACATCAAAAACAACAATTACTAAATACTGTCAAAATTGACATAAATGTTTTTTAAACCTAATACTATTTTTTAAAAGTATATAATATTAATAAAAATCATATATTTTTCCAATTGATATAGATAAATTTATAATTATAATTAATGATCAATTTGAGGTTCAATTGGCATTTTATAAAAACCTAATTAACAATATAGTGTAAAAATACATGATGACATGGTTAGAGTTAATTTAGTTAACTATGGGTTAAATCCATAAGATAAGGATAAATTTGTGATATAAACATGCATAAAACCAATTGGATGAGAATATTTATACCCATTATAACATAATACTCTTTATATATTACTTTTTAACTATTGGATTTTGGAAATCAATTTATAATAAAATTATATTTCAAAATATTCTTAAAGTGCCCCTCCTTCTTATAAAAGGCCTCCATCTCTACACATGTATTTACAACTCTCAATCCCATTGTATCTCCCAGATTATTATCAAATAATATACCAACATATATCAATATCTCATAGAAGTATTATCATGGGAATAAGGCATCTCAATGAATCAATATGGCTCAAATCAAAAGGAGTTACCTGATTTTGAGGTAACATCCTCTCTCAAGATCCTTTCAATTATTTTCATTCTTCAAATAATGAAGACAATTTATTCCATTATTTTATAAATAAATAAGTATCCAAAATATACTAGGATTATTTTTATTCCAATGCTTTGACCTACACTTATATACACCTCCAGGTAATGTATATATAACATATTGTTTCTGTGTTCGATGAACTATTGGCTCACGAAATAATGATTGTTCAGTTTTCACCTACAACCAATCATGGCGGCCATTATTATGAAAATAAATTTATATATGATATATATTATATTTATATTGTCCGTTGGTACCTTTTTTTATTCAGAATATACCTTTATACTTTCCATGTTGTGTAAATACGATAATTTCGTTTGAGGAAGTGTGGACTACCACACCCTCTAAGAGATGTGACTTGTTCCCTCTATACATTGAACATATAAAGGATGGATTTATTAAACCATTGAGACATATATGACATTAAAATAATACTATAATTATAATATATTTTAATAAAATTTTATTATTATTATTTTAAAAAGAGATATAAATGAATGTAGCGTTCATGAGTAAGTACGACCTACTATCACCATGAATGGTGAATTTAATTTGTTATCTCAAAATATTTTGGATATTATAAATACATATATACTGAATAAATATGATTTATAAATAATGAATAATATTCTGGTGATGACTGAATTTTGACTACGTGGTCAATTTACATCAAAACAAGTTCATTTTCAACTCATTTACCGAATATTGACAAAACACACGATATAAACTCAAATATATATGTAATTTTTATAACATGGTTATAAGTGATATGAAATGAAAAATAAAATTGAATAAGTTTATAAATAACGTATAAATTAACATAAGATTATTAGTGAGAAACATAATGATTGTATGAGATGAGTCAGACTCGACGTTAGAGAACTTCTTAAACAAATTTACATTCTTTGGGTTAATATTCTACTTCGTGATTATATCGTGCTATGATTATTTGAGAAATAAATTTTGATATCATATCTTGTATTAATAATTTTTTTATGTGTATTTATTGTGAAAATATATAATAAGTCTATTTTACTACCAAAATGATCTTTGTATGGAAAAATATAACTAAATCTACATTCATTGAGTAAAATATTAATGTAATGGGTTTTTTTTATTCCACGAAACTTGTGAACGACCTATGAGTTTATACACTAAATATGCACTTAAATTATATGTATTTATATTTTCACACACATTATTATTTCATTAATTTGTTCTTAATCTAAGGATATGAACTTTTTAACGGATTTCATCTCAATCTCTTTTCATTGAGGCATGTTTCTATAATATACACCACCTTCTTTTAAATGGTGTATAATAAATCACTTTAAATTTTAATTTCTTTCATGTTTTTTAAAAATAAATATTTATCTATGAATAATTTTACTAAATAACAAAAATGAATTAATTTTTAACAATTTTGGTGACAAGGACCATTCTGCCACTGGGATCATTATTTAATATATGTCTTCCTCTACAACTTGTAATGTTTTTTAAATAAAAAAGTAAATTCAATATAAATTTTTGGGTATTATGGAATTGAAAATGGTTTTGATAAAGGATTGATTATTTTAATATCTTTAAATGATATCTTGTGATTTTAATGTGGAAATTTTATTTTTTTTCCATTAAGTTTGTTGTTATGGGATTCTATAATGGTTCTTTGATATTTGATTGGTGGTTATGTGATAAACTAAAGTAGAATGATTCCCTGATAAACCAAGGACACGAGCTTCTGTTATAACCTATAATGCATTGGGTATGGAAGTCATAAATATTAATATTTGATTTGTATGAATTATATGTTCTTGTGTCCATTGCGTGTTAATTATATTTAAGTATGATTATTTCTCATGATACCTTTTATATGATATATGTTTCTTTATATGGTATTTATTGTATTATTTTAATTTGAAAAAGAGTCATAAATGATATTATATTTATTGAAGAGTATTTACTCATTCACAATGGTGTAATGTATTACTTTATGATAAAGTACTCTTGGACATCATGTTTTCCCAAGACTAAAAGTTTTACGAAATTGTGTATCCCTTAATGAGTTTTTTATTCTCATCCCATGTTTTGAATAGATTTTCATAGGACATAGAGAATAATAGAGTCAAGTATGGTATCATGGAAAAGCTATGTTTTCTAAACATGAAATAGTACAATGTTTCTTTATAAAGAGTTTTTTGTTTTTTGAAATAAATAGATTGTGAGTAAAAGGTATACTTGTAATATTTAAATTTTTATTTCTATGTTATGACCTAATTATATAAATCCATAAACATGAAAATATCCTCAATTTAAATTAAATTCAATGTATTTAATTATCTCAAGATTAATTAATGTTTATGGTTGGGGCCTTACAGTTGGTATCAAATGTCGGTTTAGATTACATTAGAGGTTAGAATGTTATATGGGTATTGGTGAAGGATAACATATTACCAAGAGGGTTATTATAATATAAGAACATTTAGAGGGTTATGGTAAATTAGTTTTCTTATTTAAAAACATGAACAATGGAGATATAAGGAGGTTGATGGATTAGAGAAATATGAATGTTTGTTTCCATTACACTCTCGAGGATTTTTTTTAGAAAAATTAATTTCATGTTTATGTGATGATTATTTTTAGTAGAATAATGATAATTTTTCAAGATGTAAGGAAACTGATCTTGCAGAACCTCTTCCCAATGATTTGATCTATACTATAATGTCCAATAACTATTCAAATGATTTTTAGTGTTTATTTAGTATTAAAATTGCACACATGAAATTGTTTTAGTAGTTCAACACCTACTCATTTTTAAAAAACTAAATTCGTCATGGTATATTTTTTATTTTATTTCAAGATCTCATATTTTCCAACTCTATCTAAATGTAAAATTACAAAATTCATGTGAACGTTTACTTTTTCAATGTTGGAAAAAAAGTTTAAAATTAAAGGGAACATTATGAAGATCATGATATCTGGATTGAAGGTATGATTTATTTTCGTATCCATAAAAAATGATGAATATTTGGATTGGTATTTATAAATGATGAGTATATTTGATCTGTGGGATTGATGTATTAATAAATAAGGTGGAAATTCAATGTTAATGGATTAGGAAGAATATTGAATGATTAATAACTCTAAATATAAGGGACTATAGAGTTATGGTTGATTGTAAGGTGATAAAAGTATTATAATTATTTATACAGTTTTGATGGTGGTATTACTTTCGATGATTTGTGTCTTTTATGTGTAAACGTGAAGTTTGATATGCTAAAATTTTATTCAAGGAAGAATGAAATTTTCTTGTGTTGATATAATGGACAACTCTTAGGTTCCATATTATCATTTGTTTTTTAGTTGATTAATGGTTATTACATTTTCAAATGAAAAATGAAAGGTATTAAATATCCTTTGAGGTTAAAGCAGGTTATGGTTATTTTTTGAGGAAATTTTAATAATTTTTAGAATGTAATAATAATTATATGTTTTTAAAAAAAATGAAAACTTACCGGATGGGTGACAATCCGTCACATCCTGAAAAGGTTGTGGGAATCGAACACACAATATAATGGTGACAATGGTGCATCATAAACCACTAGCCCAAATGAAGTCCCATGTTAGTATGCCAAACTCTCTTTGGTTAAATGATCTTATGGGTTAAGAACAAGTTGATTCTAGAGATTAATATTTTATCAAATGAATATCCAGAGTATTGGAAAATGATTTGAGGTTTTTGTGATAAATGTTATTTTGGTTGACATTAACTATTTTGAGAAAATTATATTATTAAGGTATATAGAATTGTATGTATGTTATTTTTGTGTAAATATTAGGAATTTTATTTTTTTGAGTGGTATATGTGGATCTTGGGTGTTACCTTTGACTTTTGAATATTAAGAGTACACCTTCTCTCTAAAAGGGAGTATTATTTTTGGGAAATTAACTGATCTTTTACAATCCACTTTTGTTTTGGTTAATGTATACATATGGGGAATATACATAATTTAACTTTTATTTATTATTTTATTATCTATAAGTTGAGTCCAGTACATCTGGTGTGAACAAGACATCTTGAATATTCATCATTTGGAGAAAAGATGAGCTTGTGTTAGAAATATATTAATAGATAAATCATTACTTATAAAGTTAGTATATTTCCTTATTTTCTTATTCAATATTGTAAAATAATTCCTCATCTTTATGAAAAGTATCATAAAAATTTATATTTATTTTTAATACTGTGAAATCGGTGAATGTTTAACACATCACATGTTTATGGTCTTGTGGTTATTATCTTTCTCATGATCATGTTTTCTATAACATTACCTCAGAACATGACACCTAGTTTTTCATCCATATACATGTTTTCATATATGGAACCCAAGTATGTGATATCATAGGTTACATTTTAACATTTATTTATTTATTTATTTTTAATTATATGTTTTATTAATCCTTTTTACAATGTTGGGATTCTATAAATGTATTTTTAAAATTCATACTTTAATTACCAATATGAAAGTCAAATTGTGAGGAAGCAATTTTGAAAAGGTGGAAGGATATAACTTCCAATGTATTTATATAAAAATAAACGTTTCTATATATTAATTGTTAAAAATAAAGATAAATATTACATTATAGGGACACATTGTATGATAGAACACTCAACTCGCAATAATGGTGTTATCCTCAATCTTACGTTGCTCAAAACATTAAGTTAAACTAAAAAACAATACAATAATATAGGTATTAATTTAAATGGTAGTTAACACTTAACATCTGTATTTCAAGGAATGAACGGAAATTAATAAATATGATTATACATGTTTTTTAAATATATTAAAATTTATCAAATAAAATATTTATTCATAAAATGAGAATAATCAAATTTTAAGCATAAAATATTCTAATATTTTTAAAAGGAAATTTATACTTTTTTATGGTGAAATATTTTTAAATCATGTTTTTTATCACTTTAATGTGTTCTATTTGACAAAATAAAATTGTTATTTGATATAATATCATCATAATTTTCATTAGATATTTTTGGTATTTTTCTGATCAAATTCATATTTTAATGTTAAGTGTTAAATAAAACATTTTTATTATAGAACTTCCTTTTTATCTAATTTATTTTTATAGTTAGATTTTTTATTTAATTTGTTTTAATGTGTAATAGGATTAATTTTTTTCCATTTAATCAATTAGTAATCATTGGAAGTAATTTCACATAGATTTATTATATTATCACATGTCGACCTTTAGATGGATTTTTCTTAAAAAAATATTTTTTTTCACTTTGAAAACATGAATTAATTTCATATTAATTTCAACCTATTATATGTTTTGAATTTGGAAAAATATATTCCATATGTGGAATATTAACATCACAAAAATGAAAATACCTTCCTTTTTTATATATTATGAATACTATCTGTAGTAATTTTTTTAATTTCTCAATGATACCGGGTAAATTAGGTAAGGGTAAAAAATAATATATTAATAGTAAAAAACTAATATTACACCATTCCAAATCATATTTAATGAGATATGGCCGACCATTATCATTCAAGGGTTGATTTTAGGAACCCATGGAACCACTTGGGGGTGATAATGACATGCTATAAAAATTAATTCAATGTAATGAGAAATATAACATAAATATATATACTTTTACAAAAAGAATATTAATATGGGGTTATATAATTGATCAATTTCACTATAATAAATAAATATAAACATAAAAAATATTTCATACATCATGGAATTTTACTAATAATTTTTAAAAACTAAATAAATAAATTTATTTATGGCACAATGAATGATTCAACTAAATTATATTATAAAAATGAAAATAAATTTAATTTTATCATTTTTATATAATAATATATTTTAATGGATGACTAGGACATGTTATCTTTGATATAATATAGATGTTTTGAATGAATCTAGTTTTTATGACGTAACAATAATGTTTACTAAATAGTATCAAAATTGACATAAATGAGTTTTTAAAACAAAACCTATTTTATTAAATGATATAATAGTCATAAAAATAATATATTTGAAAAATTAACATATATAATGTTAAAAATGTCATTAATTATCTTCTTTATTTCCTCTTTTCATTTTATAGTAACCATATTAAGCATATTGTGAAAAATTACACGAAGACATGGTTAGAGATAATTTATCTAACCATGGGTTAATGAAAAAAAGAGAAGGTTATAATTGTGACCTAAAAATGTATAAATATAATTGGTTGATATATAATTTACCGATAATAATATTATTCTAAAAATATATAACTTTGGAACTCTTAAAATTTGTAAATAAATTTATAATTAAATAATATTTCAAGACATTCCAAATGTGATCATCCTGCCTCTTATAAAAGGACACTACCTCTACCAACATACAAGCACCTATATATCCTATTTTCATGGAATTATTATGAAAAAATAACCTACAAACATACCTCAAATCCACCGATAGGTATTACCTTGGCAATAAGTAAACATGGAATCCCTTTGGCTCAAACAAAAGGAGTTACTCGATTAAGATGTAACATCTTATCTCAAGATCATTTAAGTTATTTTATTTATCAAACCCCATTACCCATCATTAATACATTATTTTATAACAACAACATTATCCTTAATATATTTTATGTGGTTATTCTAGGGGTCCGACCCACACTTACACACATTTTTATGTAATCGATATTGAACATATTGTTTCTATGTTCGGTGATCTGCAGCCCCACAAAACAGGGATTATTCAATTGTTTCCTACAACCTATCATGGTGTAAATTATGATTGAAGAATATCTATATGAGATATATAACATACTTATACTATATATATTTTCCTGCTATTTTTATTTATATCATTCTTATTTTCTTTACATTTTGTGTAAATACGATAATTTTGTTTGAGGAATTTTGGACTATCACCCCTCAAAATGGTGTGACATGTTCATGCTATACGTGGAACATATAAATGATTATCTTATAAATCCTATGAGACATTAATGAAATTAATATAATACTATAATTATAATATACATATAAACCATCTAATTATTATTCTTTTAAAATAATAATGAAATGAAAGAAGTGTTCAAGCCTACATACGACCTACCATCTCCATGAAAAGTGAATTTCATTTATTATCTCCAAATATGAAGGATATAATAAAAAATTATATAATGTATATATATGATATTTAAACCATGAATAATATTTTGGATATGTTTTGGTTTTGACTTCATGGACAATTTATATAAAAAAGCTTCTTTTCAACTCAAGTACCGAATATCGACAAAAAGTCCAATATTAACATAAATATGTTTTTAGTATTTATAGAATGGTAATAAGATATATAAAAGGAATAATAAACTAAAAAATTGATAAAATAAAGTATAAATTAACCTGGTTTTATTATTCCAGAATATAATGATTTTACGGGATGAGTTGAACTCATGGTTAATGAACTTATTTACCCAATTTCCATTCACTGGGTTAATATTCTACATCATGATTATGTCATTATATGATTAGGTGAGAAATATATTTTCATATAAAATATTTTATTTTGACATGATTTATCAGTATTTATAGTAAATAAATATAATTGATCTATTTTATTATCAAAATTTTCTTTGTATGTGAAATCATAACTCAACCACTTTTCATTGAGTTAAATATCCATGTCATTGGTTTTGTTTTATAAAGAATATGTGTGAATGACCTATGATTGTTTTTCTCTAAACATCCAACTATATTGGGTGTATTTATATTTTTCAGACATAATTATTTCATTGAATTATAGTTAATATAAGGATATAATATTTGTAAGGGACTTCGTCTTACACTCCTTTAATTTTGTGAATGACCTATAATTGTTTATGATGTTTCGAATTTCGAATTACCTAATTTTTAAAGTGTTTTTGTTTTAGGAAAGAAATGCATAGTGAGTTTAGGTGTCTACTTGTAATATTTAAGATGTTATGTATGAGTTATGACCTAATTATCTAAAGCGATAAACCTGAAAAGATACTCAACGTAAATTAATGACAAATTATTTATTTATCTCAAGATTATGTAATTTTTATGTGTGGGGGCATATAACATCAGTAATTATTCATAAATTATATGAGGAGTCACAAGAATAAAACACATATTAACATTAATTTTACTATAAAACCCATAAAATATATCATTTCTTACAATAAATGAAAAAACATATGGTCTTAAATAATAAAACTAATTTCAAACATGGGTTAACAGATTCACTATTGAAAGTAATATAAATGAAAAAAATAATATTATATTTCCATTCAGATATGGAATTTTAGGCCTAGAAAAAAATTCCCTTTTTGTTTAAAAAATATAAACTCGTTCGAAAACATAAAAAATATAATTTAAATATAAATTATATATGAATAATAATAAATAAATGTAGAAAATAATTAGGAAAAACATCTAATAGTAGAAAATCTAATTATTTCATAAATCAATGAAACGTAAATTCATTTCAACATTTTATATAGGTAGAAAAAAATTAATTTATATGGGAAATTTTATAAAATTTAATTTAAACCTTGATTAAATGAATTAAAATTAAATTATAATTAAATATCATAAATAATTGAAGAATTAGTAATAATATTCATATAATAATAAAAAAAATATGTATATGGAAGATGAAATTATGGGGGGACACCAAAGAAAATATTATATAACGGTTCAAAATAATAGTTCCTTTAACTCTGGTCATGAGTCATATCATACAACATATACCCTCTTTAAAAATATAATATTTTAATTATTAATTGGATTAAGAATCTTATTAATGTATACCTAGTATTTATTCAATAAAATAATTCACTAAATATCATATCCATTACTATATTCATGTTATTCACGTTTGTTATTCGAGGGATATTATATTCATAATATTGAAAATTGAATCCTTATATTAAAATTTTTAAATTTCATTTCTTGAGGGATTAAGGAGCTTTATAGTAATCAAAAATGTATTTCAATACCATTTTATAGGAAAGTTAAATTATTCTCTCATGAAATGGACACATTCTTGATAATCACAATTGATATGATTTCTATACAGTTAAAATAATCATGAAATGATTACATTAAATTAATTTGTTTAAATGAATATTTACCCAATATTGAATAATAATTATCGAATTATATTAATATTATATTTATATTAAATAATATAATATTTGTATTCAAATATATGATAATTATATAAGTTTATGAAATCATCATCCTTCACAGATGTAGTGTAAGACCACCATAGAGAACAATGTTTTTCAAAAGAATTTAAAAGAAGAAAACCCCAGAATAATATATTTACATTTTCAATAAAATTATGTCATAAAAAATATAAAACCTCATGATACTTTTATTGATGTATTTTGTTTTAAAAATAATAATGGATGTATAAAAACAAAAACAGAAATTATTTAGATAAACTTGTATTTTGATTTTATAACAATATGTGATAAGATATATTTTATGTGTAATTGATCATAATTATAAAATAATTGAATTTTTTTTTATAATAATGTTTTAATTTAATAATGTTATCAAATTAAGAAATATTTTAAAATATTTTTAATCAATAATAAATAATAAATGATATTTTTCTTCTGAAACACTTTTCTTTTCTCTTTGAATCACCACCATTTGATTTAGTGTAACGAATTTGGGGAGATGATTTTTCTGAATTGAAGGATGACTATGAACAGTGAATGAAATGTTTAGGTAGTAAATTTGTTATAATATATATTTAAAAATTCACTTGTGATGTGTTTAGAATAGAATTTAATGGGCACCTTATTATTGAAATAATTGATTTCCATTTTTCCAATTATCAAGACATTTAAGAACAATAATGACATTTAAAAATAGTAACTCATTTATAAATAGAAAATTGGTCTTATTATAGACCATTATCAATCCAATGTGATTCATCATAAGAATATTGAATAATTTAATGAAATTTTTAATCATTTTTAATATTAAATAAACTTTAATATCTTATACATGGTTATTTACAAAATTTTATATTAAAAATATATAAATACATTTAATTATAAATTTAATAGATTAATTAATTATAAAACATAAATATTAATCCCTAGAAATTGTGTAAGAATATATATTCTCCAAAACACAACACCATTAACATTTTAAAACACATTACTCTTACTTTTCCCCTGCAAACACTAGAGTTGTGTCGATATTGCACATGGTTTATTGATAATTATCTTATAATATAAATATAAAAATAAATTATCTACATGACTATAAATTATTTTTCATATATATATATATTTTTTGTCAATGAATAGTTTATTTTTATTCACATAATCATCATAAAATTATATATATATATATATATAATATTTGATAATATTTCCTCATACATGCACTAGGTAAGAATGTGTATAACAATCACATTATTTAACTACAATTTTTAATTATAGTTAAAAATAATTTATTATTAATTATTATTACATTCAATTATATTCGAATAATTATCCCATTTTAAAAATAATATAAAATGACCACATTTTTTATTTTTTTAAATGTTGTTCAATAAGTACATCGATACAATTAAATTATTCATTAATCATCATGTAAAAATTTAAATATTATTACAGAAAAAATATATAGAGTTAAAAATCATGATATTTATATCTTCTATTTGAGAATTATTGGTAAACACTTGTCTTATATTTATATTATACTGATTTCATAAAAGTTATAACATATAAAAACTTATTTTTAATTATTTTACAAATTAAATAATTATAACGACCCACAACACTATCAATGAAATTTACTATCATATGTTAATATAGTATAGATCACATAATTGCACTTATATGACACTATAAAAAAATAATTAAAAAATGAATAAAATAAGTGTTATTTGAACAAGATAAGAAACTTATATCGTTGAAATAGTAACTTGAACATTGGAATAGTAATGTGACCCTTAAAAAAAATATCACTAATGAATAGTAACATAACCCATGAAAGTATAAATAAAATTTATGAACCTTATAATTAAATGTATTGTATAAATTATATAATCTATTATGTAAATGAATATTTTAAAAATTGTCAAATTAAGTGTTCCTATTTTTACAAGTAAGAAATATTTATTTATATTTCTACCATTAATAAAATAATTTAAAAGAGAATTAATTTATATATAATGTATTTATAAGTAAAACTTTTTGGACTTGTTATTTAATGATTATATTAAGATACATTAGTTAATTTTTGAAAGTGTAATAAAATGTTTTCTAGATTTAAAATATATATTTCGCGATTAAATGATGGTTATAAATTAAAATTAAATTATTCATACATAAAAAATTATTTTCATAAAATCAAGTAGAATTTTATAGTACATGCATAAAAAAATGTTTAGGGTGTATTATTTGTATTTTTATAAATTACATGAATTTTTTATTGAATACTGAAATACTATAATTTACGATAAATGATAAATGCCTGATTTATTGAATCATAGGGGATTGTTGGATGATGTGAGAACCATTGGTTCAAACTCACTTGATTATATTACGG
The DNA here is from genome assembly GCA_963277665.1 of Viscum album. Taxonomy (NCBI): domain Eukaryota; kingdom Viridiplantae; phylum Streptophyta; class Magnoliopsida; order Santalales; family Viscaceae; genus Viscum; species Viscum album. The sequence continues at coordinate 1,188,090,374 of OY728158.1, read as the reverse complement.
TATTTAGTCCAAATAATAAATAATATTTCTTGTCATGAGGAAAATAATAAAATAATGAAAAAATTATTGAGAAACCACCCATCTCCACCTCTATAAATACCATATATCACCAATAATTATCAGCACAACTATAATCTTTGAAACTTGAAAATTTTATTCCCAGTTATCTCCCCAAGACTGTCCACCAATTCTAGTAGCCATTTGTCTTAACAAAATACCCAAACTAATCTATTTATAGTGGTTATATATAGGAGTATTGAAGAGGTAAAATCCACTTCTTATCCTTTAAAATTCTTTTTAATGTTGTTTATTATTAATATTCTCTCCACAACACCTCTGTCATAATGAGAATCATAAAACCCTATTTAATCTATATACCGAATGGAAATCATGTTAAAGGAACATGCTTCCCCATCCTCCATTATCTATATCAATTATTTAAAAAATGAAATCATCGTCTATGAGGATCTGATTTACAACCTTCAGGGACGCTGGATTTTCATTATTCAATATCTATATCATGGGTAGTAATGATACCATTTTTATATTAAAAAGTGAATATAATTTATGAATTAAATCCTTTTTTATTACATATAACATATATATATATAAAATATAAATTCAGTAGAAGAAACTAGTTCGTAATGATAAAAAACCCCCTAAAAATATAACTAATTATCACTACTGTTTTATCTAATGACTAATCCACATACTATATAACCAGTTAATATTATGTATGTTCATTAAAATAATATATATTCAATTCTAGATAATTATAAAAATTTCACATGAACTTCCACACTCATATACAACTGATTTTGAAAACTAAAGCATAAAATTCTTATAGGAAACAAAATTGCATCTTATAACTCATCAAACAGGACATAAATAAACATAAAAATTTATAATAAATAATATAAATTATTTTGGGTTATTATTTAATTCATCAATTGAATTAATTTGATTATCTAGGACGGTATGGTCGTGTGTAGAAGACATTAATTCATATGGTAAATATTCTCTTCTTGAACATCAATTTTTAATCGAGTTGTACTTTCTCTAACTTTACACCAATGTGATCCTTCATTATTTTTATATTATTAATTTAATATATATATTTATATATATATTTATATATATTTATATATATATATATACGTTCCAAAATCATATATCTATATCATTTCATCATTCTTTTATGGGAGAATAAATGTATTTTATGGTTCGCTTCTCATTTCGTCCCAATACACAAGCCTAATTAATGATAATATCTTGATTTGTAACACATTTTCAAGGACTAGACATAATAAGTATCAATTCACCTTAATTTTTCATAAATCACTTGTTTTTTAATAAAAATATATATTTTTTATTTCATTTTTTAAACAAACCATCAGGAAAAACACTATTGAAATTTTTTATTTGACTATTCTTTACAAAGTAAAAATGGTATTTCTATCAATAATTCCTCGATAAATTTTTACGAGTATTTTGGTTTTTTTAAAAACCTATTTAATTTTACTATTTATTCATATATATCTATTATTTTTATCATCCTACATTTATTATTAAATTCTTTAAGATCTATTTGACTGTGGATCTTCTATCTTAATATCATTCACCATACAACTTAGAATCATAAGTGATTATTTTTACAGCTTTTTGAATATAATTTAAATTTATTAGGTATAGATTTTTCTGTTTATCATTGTTTGTACAAGTATTTTATTTTACATATTAATTTTTGGGTTGGGACCTCTATATCCCCTTTATTCATCAGTAAGTCCAATGATAGAAACTAGACTGGGTTTTTACCTATTGTGTATGTTGTCTTGGACGATGCATTGATGGTATGTTTATGATGTAAAAATTATGTATTACCTAAATATGAAATTTGTAATTTATTTTCCATGTAATTATTAAAATATAATAATATACTTGGTATTGATTTATTTTGGAATTATTTATTAATTATTCAACTTCTACCATTTTATTCTTATGATTATGTTTTAATGACATGTCTACATTTAATTATTGGAAATAAATTATTATTTTATTTCTAATTTATTAAATACCCTTACTAGGTATATAGATGCCTCCCATTATTATGTTTCATTTATCCCCAGAATTCGTATATGAATATTATGAATGAATTGAAGGGATAATATATTATTGATGTATATTTACAATTGAATGTATATAGTGTTTTCCCTTTCAATCTTTTAATATAATACATATATTTGTATTTTGTTTTCCAAAAAAATAAATGATTTGATCCATCAAGATATGTGTTACTTATAATAAATAAAATTTAGTAATGTATGGAAACAGCACTAGGATAATAGTGTTGAGGTATTAAAAGTTGGTATCCGATGATGTTTAATTCAAACAATAAAATCTATATTTAGATAACATAGATTAAGGAATGTATTTGTATTATTGACTTTGAGTATAAGAAGGGAATACTATCCTAGGATTTTGGTAATGTATACATTATTTTGATCTTAAAAAAAAAATACATCCATGTCTGGTTACTAAAATTGGATGTGGTTTTTGAACTGATGTACCTAGGGGTAATAGCTCCGACAAGGTGTCTAAGGCTGAACATGAGAAATCCTAGTAAACTATAATTCCCCATACTACACACCTTCTTTGACACTCATATGGGATATTCTTATAATAATCCACATTTTAAAAAATTAATATTGATGAATTTAAATGTAAATATTTCCAAAAAGTAACCATGTTAGTGATTAAGAGATTAGCTAGGAATAAATCTTCAATTTATGATAAGTTTTTATCTAATTTTTGATTATACAATATGATTCAAAACCTAATCTAGTGTATTCCATTATTTTTAAATAGTACATAATAGAAGGAATGGAAATAGTATCAACTCACTTTTCCCATGTATGTATTTCAATCCTATTCGTGATTTTATTGTTTATATTAGGGCTCCACCTAGTGTTGGGAAACATATAACTATACTAAGACAACTAACTATCGTTATGAACAATAACAACACCCATATAAAGAATACTGATACGTAATGTCGAATATAAATATTAGGTATATTTATGAAAAAAGAACTCAATCATTCAATGGAACTACAAACCCCCTTGTAGTTTTGCAGTGGATATGTTCCTTAGAAAATATAGTTGATGCTTTTGGAATAATCTAAAGGGATGTGGTTTTCATTGTTGTTCATTATCAATTGGGAGTTATAGATCAACGGTGGTTAGTAAATCAATAAGAAAATTAGGAGGAAGAAATTAAAAATATAGAATGGATATATTTTAATCATATTTTACCATAAAAATATTTTCCTTGTGAGCAATTATTAGATATGGAAAAGAAATTTTTGAATCGATTTATAATATTAGATGAGAATGTTTCCAATTATGAATAAAAAATTTTATGGTTCGAAATTCATGATGTAGACAACATAAGTATTCCAAGGAGATATTTTGATCGATTTGATGAAAGATTAAAAAAAATTATCCAAATGGATCTAGTCGACCAAAATATATCTTCATACAAAGATATAGTATCTGGTGTTATCATGACAGAAAAATAATTCTTCATGTTGTGTGAATTCAATGTAAGTAAATAGAAGATGAGGGAACATAAACCATTTTGAAAAATAGATAGCAAAAAGTTGAAATGTTGAATTATTTAATTTCCATCCTATAATAATTTTTGGGGTGAAAGCCCCAGTTACATTCCTAAAGGGTATGTGTGTTTGTTACAAGTGAAGAGAAAAAGTTCATAAAGTACATTATTGCAAGGGAAATAATGAAGCTACCAATGTTCAATGCAACAATTTCATAGAGATGGTACATTATTTTTTTTTCCAGATCTCCAATAGAATTTCCCTAAAGAAGGATTGGGGATAATGGCCATGCTTATTCGGTCACAATAGCTGAGGTTGGTGTTCTTAATGATGTGGTGTCATGAACTTGAATCATTTCTTAGAAAATATTTAATGAATTATTTCATTATATTTTGTTTCATTACTTTATATCATCCTTTCCTTCCAAAAAATTAGTCAATTCTTTTTTCATTTAATAAAGTAATTTTCCCTTAAAACTTATAAGGGATGTATAATTTCAATAAAGATCAACTGATATGTCCACTTTATTATACATTAATGTGATTTAGTTTTTGTCATTACCATAATACCCCTGATTATTTCTTTGATATAATGACATATATGAATTGGATTTCAAATTTTTATGTGAAAATATATTTCCTCAAGAATAAATATACATTTCATTTGAATGATGTAAAGTCCTTTATCATTAGAAATGAATCCTTTCAACATAATTCTTATCTAAATACTCTCCCTATAGGTCTACTAAATTGAATTATTTTCGAGGACTAGAATAAAATATATATAGATGAGGAATGTAATATTTAAATTGAGGATGCACCGATTTTTCAAAAATATATTTATGTATTTCCAGAGGATTTTCATAGACCTCATATGGAGCATAAAATTGATATTTTTATTGGATTATTTCATTGGGAATGGACTGTGAAATTTAATCCTATAGAATGGCCATAATGGGATAATTGGAGATAAAAAATCAACTAGTAGATTTTAAGAGTATCAGTATTACTCATCCTTGTATTTCTCCGTGGAGAGATCCTATTATTTTATGATTAGAAGAATGATGGATATATGAGACTATGGATGAACTATAGATATATCAATCATATTACGATGAAGAACAAGAATGATTTTCCACCAATTGATAAATTATTTGATCAAATTCAAGGATCCAACTATTTAACAAATATGGATTTTCAGTCTAGCTATTATCAATTGTGTGTGAAGAAGGATAATATTCCTAAAAATTATTTCAGACATGGTATGGGAATTATGAGTTTACTGTAACTTCATTTTAACTGACTAATGAATGATCAAATTTCATGGCTGTTAGGGACAATGTTTTCGAGGAATATTATGACTAATTTCTTGTGGTATTTATTGATGATATCATGGTATATCCAGAATCAATTAATAATATGATAAGAACATGTGAATTGTTATGAAGAAACTTAAAAAAATATATGCAATTTTTAGAAATGGTGATTTATGGATTCAAATAGTTACTTTTATTGTATATATTTTTTATAAAAATGGAATCTTAGTTGAACATGTGATGATAGAGGTGGTTTATGAGTGGAAAAAACCAACAAACATAACCGAGGTATATAGTTCTATTAGTTTAGCATGTTATTATCAATTTTTTTCATAACATCATTGGATTGGATAAACTGTTAACCACGATTACTAGTAAAGGGGTTATGTTCATACAAAAAAATTTCATTTGATTAATGTTTGGGTGATATAAAGATGAGATTAGCGAATGATATAATCTTTAATATACCATCAGGAAATGGCTGGTCTATGATTTATATAGACGCATCAAAGAAAGTAAAATAGTGTATACTAATGAAGCATGAAATAAATATTTGTATATCCATTAAGGTAGTTAAAATATAATGAAAATAACTATCAAATTCATGTCATTGAGAAAACATTTGTATGAATTTATCTGAAAATATGGATACACAATATATATTGGTAAATATGTTGGAGATATACATATCTGAAGAGATTAAAATATATATTTTCATAGAAATAAATAAAAATGAGGTAATAAAGATGGGTTGAGCTTTATAGGGTCTATGATTGTTCAATACACTATCATTTAGGAAAGGAAAATAAAGAAGCTAAGTCATTGATTAGGATGGACAGTGGTGTTTTAAATAAAATGAAAATTGAAAAAGATCATGTTTACATGGAAATATGAAATTTTGATATGGATGTATCATGCATGGTGAAACATCATTACTATTTCAAGTGGTTTTCGAACAATATTTTTTGGTATAAATTAAATGTTATAACTATGATGATGAGAATGTATAAAATCAATTTAATATATGAATGATAGGACGTTTCCAGACATCATGTGTGAGGATTGAATTATGAAATTTGGAAAGAGGCTATGTGTTCCCTCTATAATCGATCTATAACCAGAGATATTGAATGATGATAATAGTTAAAATATATATTTACAGCCTAGTAAAACTATGATTGATAAAGAAATGGGATGAAATATCTGTGGAATTGTTCATTTAATTAATAAAAAACAAAAAAGAAGAACATTATATGTGTTTTTGTCGATCGACTTACCAAATCTGGACATTTTTTCTCTATAATAGAGGATTTTCCCCTGCTGATCCTTGCGCAGATCTCTATAAACGATGTTGTAGGATTCATGGAAAACCTATTTCTGTTGTGTCTAGTCATGATCAATGATCTATATCAAAATTATGGGAATGTATTCTAAAATATTTGGTTATTGATATTCATTTGAGTACCAGTTATCTCCCTCAAACTGATGGGATGTCTTAACAGACCATTCAAGAATTAAAATTCATGTTGAGATAATTCTCTCTCAATATTCTATGTTCGTTGGATTAGTATTTACCTTTGTTATAGTTTTATTACAAAAATATTTTACATTCTAGTATTAAAATGGAACCATATGATGCATTATAATGAATGTGATGTCGTATACCATCTTTTTCGAATGATGTTGGTAAATGGAAGATTTTTTCCCCATATTTTGTTGAAGAATCAAAAAAATGTAAACTCTATTCAAACCATTATACAAAATATCAGAGTAGAAAAAGGTAAAATGCCGATAATCGATGGAATGATTCTAATTTTATTGTGGGAATTAATGTTTTATTTAAAGTATCTCCATTTAAAGGTGTTATATTATTTTGGATGAAAGGGAAACTTATCCAAAAGTGCATTGCCCCCTTTGAAATTCTAGAGAGAAATGGTTTAGTGGCATAACATATCTAAATTTTTCCTATACATTATATGTTACACAGTGTATTCCACATCTCCTTGTTAAAGAAGTACATTCTATAGCCAATACATGTACCCACTGATGAAGTAATTGAATTGGAACGTAACTTATCTTATTGTGTAGAGACTATTTAGATTTTGGACACTGAAAAACATGTGTTAAAGAATCAGATGACTAAACTGGTAAAGTTTATTTAGAAAAATAATTAAATTGATGAGGCACCAAGGGTTCCTTAAGAGTTTATGATGAATAACTTCCCAAATCATTTTGTGGGGTAAGAAAAATGAAATTTTCGGTATGAAATTTTTTGTAGGAGGCAAGAATTAAATGACCCAGAACACAATCAATGAAATTTACCGTCTTATGTTTACTTATATAGATCAGATAAAATCACTTATAGAAGATAATATAATCATTATAAAATAATAATTAACAAAATAATTTGTATTTATAGAATTTATGAAACATATACTGATAGAATAATAACATGTCCTTACGAATACAAATATGAAAATTGTGAATAGAAACTCAGAAAAATTAATATTAAAATCCCCCAAGAATGTTTAAATAAAATTTATTCAACTTATAAATAAATATATCATATAATTTAATGATTTTATATATAAATTAATATTTTTAATTTTTCTCAATTAGTTGTTGGTATTTTTGTAATTAATAAATAGTTTATTATAGTTTTATTTTTAATAAAAATATAGAAAATAAAAATTATTTATATAAAATGTATTCAGAAATTATATTATTTGTGTTATGATTTTAGGAAAATTTTATGAGACCTTATTTAATTATATAATGTGTTATAAAATCAATTATAGATTTAAAATCTGTATTTTTTGAGTAAATAATGGTTTTAATTGAAAATTAATTTTATCATATATATATATATAAATTTTTTCATAAAATATGTTTAATTTTCGAATTATACCCACCGAAAAATGTTTAGGCTGAATGTTTTGGGTTTTTATAAAATTCTTTATATTTTTAATAGAAAATTAAGATAATTTATAATAACTGATAAATACCCTGTTTATTGAGTCACATGTGATGTTTGGAAGATTTCGTAACCCATGTATTGAATTGAAAAGAACTTATTTCTTTATTTACCCACATTAATCTACATTATTCCATATATTTAGGATGATAATAAAATAACAAATAAAATAATGAGAAATCACGACTCTCCTCTACTATAGATAGTAGTCCTCACCACCACCTTTCATCGCACATATAATCCTTAATGATTTTAAAATTCCTTCCCAATACTCTCCCAAAGACTCTACAACATCTCCAGGATATCCTATTGTTAAAAAAATAAAAATAACATTCCCCTTAAAGAGGTTCTCAAGGCGGAGTATTCAAGAGGAAAAATCAACTTTCATTTCATTTTAATTTCATTTTTCAAATTCCATTATTTTATTATTATCATCTCTCCTCCTCTATCCAAATGAAAATGAAAATTCTAGTATCATTTATAAAATGAAATGATATCATGTTAATGTATATTTCTTCTTCAAACTCCTTTCTCTATCTCTCTCTCTCATATAAAAACTGAAATCATCGTCCATAAGGTGCCCATTTACAACTTTCGTGGATTACATATTTTTGTTCATGAATTTCATCTTCAAGGATGGTAATGAAACTAATTTTATGGTTATATCAGAAAATAATAAATTTATTAAAACCTATTTAGTGTTATATAAATAGTATATATAAATATTATTAATTCATAATACAAAACTTGTACGTAATGATCGAAAAATGACAGAAATAATCTAAATGATCATCACTGATGTTTTATATAACAAATCATCCTAATAAAATATAACTGTTTAATGTTTTTTATATTAATTAATTTCATATAAATTAAATTATATATAAGTATACTCATTCCACATGAACTTTCATTCACATATACAAGTATACCAACAATGAAAAAGAAGGAAATGAACTCTCCTGAGCCAAATAAAAATTTATGTTATATCTCATAAAAAAGACTTAAAAATTTAATAAAATAATAAAAAATATAAAAAATGTATGAAAGGTTAATAATTAATTAATTAATGTATTTATTTTTATTATCAAGGATGTTAATTTCATGTGAATAACACATTTATATTTCAATTAAAAGTTTTCTTCCCAAACATCCATTATCATTCGTGTTTTGATTTCTCTATCTATACACTATTTTAATTATTCATTATATTTATATAATTCTTATAAAGTTTATATATATGTTCCAAAATATTATATGTGAATCATTCCATCATTATTTTATCATAGAATAATTGTTTTACAAGGGTTCCTTCTCATTTATTCCTGATATGTAAGCCTAATTAAAGTGATCATCATTTTTTCTTACCCATTTTCAAGTACAATCCATGATATATTTTAAGACACATTATTTTTATAAAAACAATACTATTTTCAAAAAAAAAAAATATTTTTTCTTTTTTGTTTTATAAAAAAAATCTTGTTATGTTAAAATGATGTTTCCAAAAGAACTCTTCACTTCAAATTAAAAAAGGGTAATTCTCTCAAGAATTTATCAATGATTTTATTATAGTAATGTAATATATTCCATAACCTATATTAAATTTAATTAATTTTTTTGATTTATCTATTATTTTTATATTGTACCATTTTTTATTAAATGGTTTATGATCACATTAAATATGTAATTTCTATCTTAATATTATTCATTATACAACTCAAAATGGTTATTAATTATATTTAATGAATTGAGCGAAGTTATCTACAATTCAAAAGTATATTATTATTATGTTTATGCACATTAATAATTGTAATTAATTTGAATTATTAAGTGACAAGCGGGGCCTGCTATATCTCCTCGATGCATTCGAATTTTTCATGAGACAAAAAATATTTGGTTTTTACACATTTTTTATGGTGTTTTGGTCAAGGCCTTAATGTTATGTTATTGATGATTGTAATTATGAATTCCCTCATTTTGAAACTAGTAATTTATTTTCTAGATAACTATTCAACTAGAATAATATCCATGGTTATGTTTTATTTTTGTATTTATTTAATCAAATTTTAATTATTTACATATTATTCTTAGAATTATGTTTTAATGAAATGTTTAATTTTAGTTATTCACCATGATTTATATTTATTCATTCACTATAGTACATTCCCTTACAATGAATATGATATCCTCCCTTTGTTATGTTTTATTATTCCTCAGGATGCGATGATTAATATTATGAATGACTTTTAGGTATAATATATGAGTTATTATAATACCCTGACACCAGTTACTTAGAGTCGGTTCATTATTTAAATACAATTGAATGATTACAAGGAATCATGTCCCGAAGGACCGATCTATTTAGCAGTTTTGAAAAATATATTACATACATTAATATCAAATAATCCTTTATGAACGCCATAATTCCTTTATCTTAACCCTGTATATCAATCACAATACTCTTCTTGGGATCATGGGAAAAATAAAACATATAAAGGGGTGAGCACAGATGCTCAGTAAATATAACAATATAGTGGAAACATTTATAAATAATCATAAACTTTTAAGGCACTGTATAAGACTAAAACAAAAGACATTTAAACATTAAATTCATCAGAATATGGAAATGATAAAATCAAATAATTCCATTTACTTTTTTACATGGATATTCTAATAGTCGAGTAATCACATGAAATGTCAATAGCCACATTGATAATGATGGAATGAAAAATTCCATACCTTAATTTCTATATCAAGGCCTCGTGCTAGGACCTAGGGGAAAACTGTAACCGGACCCAAACCTGGAGAGCCTCTATAACTGGACTCCAAACGAGAGAGCCTTTGTAACCGGTCTCCAACCTAGATATCCTCTGTAACCGGACTCTAACCTGAAGAGACTCTTTTATCTAAATCCAACTCGAAGGGTCTTCTATAACCGGACCACAACCCAGAGGGCTTACTTTTACCAGTCCCCAACCCGGAACATTATAGTCCAACACATTCATTTTAATAATAGGTTGAAATATAACATCTATGTTCATCTTAAAACTTGCATATGAAATGTCAATACATTATCCATAAACCATGAATGATATAAAAATAACACATCCATGGTCAAACATTTCACAAAACCATCAATACAATATGGAAAATTTGTATCATAATAAATCAACTTCAAACAAGTTTAAAATCCATCAATGGATGTTGATATAGATTAAAATGATTTGTAAAACTCTTTGGGAGAAATACCCATTTTCAAAAAAAAATTTAAAAGTCACATAATTTAGAAATAAAAACATTTAAATAAATTTTGGAATAAATGTGTCCTATACCACTTTAAAACATTTGAAAGTAATTAACATTTTAAAAACATTCATGTCCATATAAATAAATCCTTAATTGTTTTTAAAAAATGTGGAAATTAATGAGTATTATTTAGAAGAATAAATATTTAAAACATTTAAAATGATGTTTTTGTAAAAAACTATCTTAAAAAGAATCCATTTTAAAGATCATTTATGAATCATGGAAACAGAAAATAAATATTTCCCAGCAGATACTTATGTAAAAACAACCTCAGATACTAAAGAGATTGTGAAATTAACCCTTACCATGTTGTAATCAATCGAGTCGTATGACCAAAAGTTAATAAACACGAAATAATTCACAAAATACCATAAATATATATAGAATCATGATAATATATATCGAATATCATTACAAAATACACCACATGCAATAAATAAGTGGCGAACAATGGAAATCTCACTGAATAAAATGTGAGATAAGAAACCCCTTACCTCGATCTTTCCATTGGTCGAGGGTACGTTTAACCTCCGGTATAATGACCATAGTATGTTATTAAATTATAATATAACCATATTCATATTTATTATATCATAAATGATTCATTTATAACTTTATACTAACCATTTAATAATAATTTCCATGTTAAATTAAAATTTTAGGAAATAATCACTTTCATTATCGTATGTGTTTTAATTTGTTAATCTTGATCATATAATTTAGATCATGATTTAAATACTTCATGAATATAAAACATGATTTATATATCATATATATTTAAAATATAAATATTTATAATAGATGGATATATGAAATTGACAACACCATTTATGTAGACGGTAGGTCGTACGTGTGCATAAACGTCGTTTCCATTTTCATATCGTATTGAATAGAAATAAGTGAATAAGATATATATAAGTACATAAATATATATATATATCCAGTATCATTATTATTTTATATATTATATACTTATTAATAATATATATATTTATAATCATCGTTTAATGATGAACGTGGGAATGAATCTCATCGCGTCGTGGATATGGTAATCCGTACGTACGCACGAGCGAAAATATCATTATTGTAACATCCCAAGTAATTAATGAATAATAGATATTATTATCTATGTATATTTATTAATTATATAGTGTTTTAAAGACTTAAAATGAGAAGGAATCCAATCATAAGCATAGAATTCTCTAATATTTTGAAAATATTGTTTTACCGCCTTTTGATGGCAAAACATTTTTAAATATATCTTTTGAAACTTTTATAAGCTATATTTTTAAAAATAAACATATTATTTATTATTTTAACATTGAAATTTACTTTGTATTAATTTTTGGTATTTTTCTGACAATGTTTAATTTTTAATGAATAGTGAAAAATACTGCATTTTACATCAAAACTGATTTTTAATCTAATTTAATTATATGGTTACATTATCTTTTTAATTGGTATTAAAGTTTAATTAGAATATATATTTAAAATTTAATTCAATGGTGGTCAGTAGAATTAATTTCACTTTTGAATTGGGCATAAACAAGTGCAAAACATTTCATAGATATTGTTTCAAAAAAACCCGCTTTTTGTTTTGACAACAGAAATTATTTTCTAAATTAATTATTGCAATTTCAGTGTTTGGAATTTGGTGAAATGGATTACATAGTTGGAATCATAAGGTACAAATTATGTAATTAAGACTCTTGTTTTTTGAAATTATGAATAGTAATGACGGTAATTATATTTAATTATCATGATTAATTAGTAATCGGGTAGTTAAGGATAATAAAATAATATCATAATAATAAAAAATGACCCAAAATGTGTCCTAATGCTACTGGTTCTATCATGGAAAACCATGGGATGCCTTGTGCCAAAATTAGGGACCCCATGGAATCACTTTTGGGTGAATGTGACACTTTATCATTTTATTTTTAAAGAAAGGAGAATATCACTAAAGAATGTATCACCTAAGTAAAAAAAATTTAGTTTTGTCTGCGTAAATGATCTCTTAGACTATAAAGATTCATTAGAAATCTAAAAATATTTCCTACATCATAGTAGTTTTTTTTATAATTTTTAGACATTAAATAAATTAAATTATTTATGACATCATGATGATGCAGTGATTACCTCATTAATGAACGATTTAAATAAAATGAAAAGATAATGTAAAATATAAGACATACACATGTCAAATACCTATTTTATGAGTATATTTTTAACCCTTATCACCTTATCCTTGAAATATATCAATGTGAGACCATTAAAATCCGAAACTCGTTTTAATATGAAGAAACATTTTATAACTTTCCAAGAGTCTCCCTCCTCTCCTCTTATAAAAGGCCCCCACCACTACCACCTTACCCACACCTCTCATTCCATTGGCTTGGCCAAGATCTACAAATTTCATCTCTCCACATCCCTCTACTCATTCTATAAGCCTTACCTTAGACATAAACTCTTCAATAAACCCTATTGATTGAAACCAAGAGGAGTTACCCGATTTAAAGGTAAAGTCTTCTCTAATGTTATTTTGTTTTATTTTGCTTCTCTAACCCCATAAACTCATTTTATTCATTTCTTTTGTAACAAAACCAGTATCTTAAATATACTAGGATGTTTTTATAAGAATTATTTGAGCTAAACCTAAACACACATACATCTAATGGTTAAATAACATACTGTTTCCGTGGATGGTGAATTTCTGCCTCACGAAACGATAATTGTTCAATATTCTTATAACACCTTCAAAGGTGGCCATTAAGATGTCACTATATTTATATATGATATATAATATGTTTATGTTTCCCTTAAGCTTATGTATTTTTCATTTATGGCATACCTTTATGGTTTCCATTATGGGTAAACGCGATATCTTCATTTGGGGAAGTGCGGACTACCGCCCCCTCAAAGTGATTTGATTCGTTAATGCCATATATGGGACGTGTAAAGGAAGGAGTTAATAATATTATATATGATATTATACTGGATTTTAATATAACTTTATATCATTATGATTCCATTCCATGAAATAGTAAATATAAATGGAAGTATCCTTCATGCGTAAGTACGGATTACCGTCTCCATGAACGGTGCATTTCATTTCGTACCTCCAAATGTTATGTAATATTATAAATGCATGTATATAGTGGATATATATAATATATATGATATCTGAATCATGAATATAATTCTTTATATAATGGATATTTTACCACACGAACAACTTGTAATTATAAGGTGTTTATTTTTTACTCAAGTACCAATGATCGACAAAGCGACCGTTATTAACTTAAATAATTACGTAGTTTTCATAAAATGGTAATAAGTGGTATAAAAGGAATAATGAACTTGAAAAAGGTTCTTATGAAAGTAGAAGTTAACTCAAGTTTATTATTCATGAGATTAAAGAACGATCGAGTCAAGTCAGACACGAGGTAAGAGACTTTGTCTCAATCTCCTTTCATTGAGGCATATTTTTTTTATACACAGCTTTATTTTAAACGGTGTATAAACCCCTTTGAATTTTATGTTTACTCAAAAAGAGTCTTTTTTATACGAAGCATTTTACTAAATGACAAAAGGGATTGTTTTTGTCATACGTATGCGGCAACAACGACTTCTCTTCCGCCGTGACCATTATTTGAGTTTCGGTTTACTCTACAAGCCATAACTTTTTTTTAAAATGAAAAATAAATACCATGTTTTAATTTTCTTTAATTTTGGTATTGAAAAGGGTTTTCATAATGTTTTTATTATGTCAATTTTTGGTATTGATATCTTGTGATTGAAATGTGGAAAATTTATGTTTCATTTTTGCATGTTTTATGTGATACGTTTATGTAATGATTCTTGTGAATTGTTATGAAGACGGGTGGTTCCGTGATAAACTAAGGTCCGGTGAGACAAATATAGATCCCCAATTCATTGGGTAACGTGAAGGGGTTAAATGCTATGGTTTTTTCGAATAGATTTAGGGAATATACAGTGATGGGTAATCCAAACGTAACCGTGAGGGTTACTCCCTATGTAAGAATGTTATGAATGACTCATGTTATCTTTATGTCTTATGATTTCTATAATTTATTCATGATTTGTTGTGGTATGTTAAAATGCTTGTGTTTTATGAGTAAAGTATGATTTCATACATGGAATAATGTTTTCATTTCATAATTTTATATCCCTTACTGAGCTTTTTATGCTCATCCCAGGTTTTTGAAATGTTTTTCACAGGTCAAGGAAAAGGTACATGATGTGATGATAGTGTCAAGGAAGTGTCAAGAAAGAATCCATGTTTTATTTTAAATATTTTTCCGCTGATGGTAAAAATGAAAACTATCTGTTATGTAACCACATTGTTTAAATGTGGAATGTAATTCATGATTTATGATCTAATTCTCTAAAACTCTAAACATGAAAATATCTTCAATGTGTAATCTTGTAATAAATATAGATTAAGTAATGTTTAAGGCTGTGGCATTATAGTTGTTATCAGAGGTCTACTTATATATCTTTAGGAGTTATAATTCTATTAAATGATTATCCAAAAAATATTTTTTATGGTCAAATTGAAATGATATAGCATTTGATGATTACCATGTTTCTTCATCTAAGACATGTTTGTTCACAATGGGTTTCCACAGAGGAAACAGGGAAGCAGTGATATGAAGTCATACAGAAATAAATGACCTTCTGAATCAGCATCTTGAGATGTTTGGAATTAGAACTAAACCGTTTGTTGCAGTAATGGTGCAGTTGACTCAAGAGACAACTGGTGGTGGTATCCATGCATGAGATCAGCCAGATCAACCGCAGAGGAACATGTCAGTGGTGGAACATTTCATGAGGCAACATCCCCCATCATTCAGAGGATCATCTGATCCTGTGCTAGTTCAAGGGTGGATTAAAGCACTGGAGAATATTTTCGATGTCATGGGGTGTTCAGAAAATCAAAAGGTTAGTCTTGCTATTTACCGTTTGGAGGGTGAAGTATATCAGTGGTGGTCGATGGTTAAAAATATCAGGGACGCTGATGAGATTGATGCTCTCGACTAGGATGAATTCTATGGTATGTTTTTTGAGAAGTATTTTCTTAAGGCTGTTCGACTTAGGATGGAAAAAAATTATTGGAATTGAGGCAAGTGGATAACTCAGTGGATGCTTATGAAGAAAGGTTCACTCGATTGGAATGGTATGCTCCAAATTTTATCCGAGACCTTGATTGTAAAATCAATCGTTTTACTCAGGATTAAAGACAAAATATCGAAGGGATTTGGATTATCACGAGTTCAAGAGTTATGAAAAGATTTTTTGATGTGCTATGAAGGTGGAAATGGAGTTTTCCTATGATCAAGTGTTCTATAACAACCAAACTAAGAAGAGACCCAGGTGGAAGGAGAAAGGGAATAATTCTTCAAAAAGGTCTGATGGTAAGAAAACTAGGTTTCCAGTTTGTGATAAATGTGGTAAAAGGCATTTTAGGGAATGTCATCTGAATTCTAGAAAGTGCTACCAATGTGGTAAGATGGGACATAAGGCTCATGATTGCACTGAAAAAGATCAAGGTGATGGTAAGACCAAATTTAATTTATAGTTAGTGAAATGATTTAAGTGCAATGAGAAGGGTCATTATGCAAACGAGTGTCCGACAAAAAGCTCGAGTGATGGAATGAAGTTAGACTACAAGCAGAATGGGGTGGTGAAATACTTTGCAACTACTTCAGCAGATGTTGGGCCATCAAATTAAGTGGAAGTAGGTACTTTGTTTTTTCAGATTATGCTAGTGCGTTGTTTGATTCAGGTTCTACACATTCCTTCATCTTTGAAAAACTTTATAGTAAAATGGGAATACCATCTCAAGAAATGACTCCTGAACTTTCGGTAAAAACACTTGGGGTAAATGTTGAGGCAAAAAAGAAGTAATAAGAATCTTCCTATCCTTATCCGTGGAAGGAACCTACTTGAAAACCTTATTGTTTTTCCTCTAGTAGAGTTTGATGTTATATTGGGTATGGATTGGCTCTCTGTTTACCATATTAAGATTGATTGTAGAGATAAAGAATATTTTTTTCATAAAGAATTTCACTTTGTGTAAAAGAATGAACCCTTACTGATGATAACATATCAAGTGGGTGAGAAACTTATAAAACATGGAAATGAATGTTACCTTGCACATTTTGCTGAAAACAAAGGAACTGTTCAGATTAATGATTTTCCAGTGGTAAATGAATATCCTGATGTTTTTCCTGATGAGTTGGTTGAAATAATACTAGATCGATAAGTTGAATTTACTATTGACTTAGTTCCTGATGTTAAGCCAATTTCAAAACCCCCTTATTGAATGGCTCAAATTAAACTTTTAGAGTTGAAGGAGCAGCTGTAAGATTTATTAGAGAAAGGTTTCATTCGACCTAGCACATCACGATGGGGTGCTCCTATTTTATTTGTTAAAAAGAATTATGGTTCAATGAGACTTTGCATTGATTATAGAGCCTTGAATAACATCACTGTTAAGAAAAATTATCCTTTGCCTCATATCGATGATTTGTTTGATCAGCTCCAGGGAGCTTGGTATTTTTCAAAGATTGACCTGAGATCGGGGTACCATCAGTTGAAGGTAAAGGAAGCAGATATTTCGAATACCTCATTTGGTACAAGATATGGCCATTATGAATTTGTATTTATGGCTTTTGGGATAACCAATGCACCTTCTGTATTCATGGACCTTATGAATAGAATTCTCCATGAGTTCTTGGATAAGTTTGTGGTTGTGTTCATTGATGATATTTTGGTGTTTTCTAAAAGTAAAGAGGAGGATGAAAGAAATTTAAGGGTTATTTTGAAAACCATAAAAGAAAATAAATTGAATGGGAAATTCAGAAATTATGAGTTTGGGTTGTAACAAATTTCTTTCCTTGGTCACATTGTTTCTAAAGATGGAATAACTGTAGATCCTACAAAAACAAAGGTTGTGGAAAAATGTCCAAGACCCACAAATGTAACCGAGATTCGTAGCTTCCATGGTTTGGAATGCTATTACCAAAGGTTTTTTAGAAAGTTTTCAAAGTTATCTAGTCCAATGACTAAGCTAACTCAGAAGGGTGTTAATTTTATCTGGACAAAAGAATGTGATGATTGTTTTCAGGAACTGAAAAGAAGATTGGTGAATGCTACAGTTTTGGCACTACCTTCCAGGGATGGTGAGTTTTTTATCTACAGTGATGCTTCATTGAAAGGACTTGGTTGCATCCTAATTCAGAATGATCAGGTAATTTCTTATGCTTGACGTCAGTTGAAAACTCATGAGGTAAATTACCCTACACATGATTTGGAATTAGCTGCTGTTGTTTTCTCTTTAAAAATTTGGATGCATAATTTGTCTGGTGTAAAGTGTGAAATATATACTGATCACAAAAGTTTAAAGTATGTATTCACTTAGAAATAATTGAACATGAGATAGAAGAGATGGCTGGAATTAATCAAGGATTATGATTGTACAATTAATTACCATTCAGGAAAAGAAAATAATGTGTCTGATACTTTGAGTCAAAAAATTATTGCTTCATTAACAATGTTTCGTTTGGAAGGTGATCATTTGGTTAAGGATTTGATGAACTTTGGCATGAAAGTTGTTGGTGCAGGATGTCCTTATGTTTTGTTTCAAGTATCAGTAAATTCTTCTCTATCAGACAGAATTAATCAAGCACAGGAGAGAGTGAGTTGCAGAAAAAGGATGAGCTGGTTCTGAAGGGTAAGTTTCCGTAATTAAAAATTGATAATGATTGTGTTTTGAGATTTGGGAAGAGGTTGTGTGTGCCGTGTTATTCACAGTTGAAGAGAGAGTTGTTATGTGAAGCTCATAGTTCTTCGTTTTCAGTTCATCGAGGCAGTACTAAGATGTATAGAGATATTCAGGAGTATTATAGGTGGGATGGAATGAAAAGAGATATTGCTGATTTTACTGTGAAGTGTTTGACTTGCCAACAGGTTAAAGAATAGTGGCAGTTACCGAAAGGGATGCTTCAACCTTTACCAATTCCAGAGTGGAAATGGGAAAATATATCCATGGACTTCGTTGTGGGATTGCCGAAGACACCTCGAGGTAATAATGCAATATGTGTTATTGTTGATCGCTTGACTAAATCATCTCATTTCCTTGCTATATGATATACTTTTTCCCTAGATCAACTTTCTAGTTTTTATCTTAAAGAGATAGTCAGGTTATATGGAGTTCTACTCTCCATTGTATCTGATCGTGATCCCAGGTTTACTTCTAACTTTTGAAAAGGCCTTCAGAAGTCATTGTGTACTGAATTAAATTTTAGTACAACTTTTCATCCTCAATCAGATGGGCAGTCAGAACGAACAATTCATACTTTGGAGGATATGGTACATTCTTGTTTGATGGATTATCAGGGAAGTTGGGACCAACATCTTTCTTTGGTTGAGTTTTCTAATAATAACAGTTTTCATTCCAGTATACAGATGGCACCATTTGAGGAATTATATGGGAAGCAGTGTCGAACTCCAGGTTGTTGGGATAAATTAGGTGAAAGGATGTTGATGGGAACGGAATTGGTAGAAGAGTTGGCATAAAAATTTCAGATGATATAGAAACACATGATAACAGCTCAGAGCAGGCAGAAAAGTTATGCGGACAACAGGAGGAATGATCTCTCTTTTGAGGTAGGAGATCATTTTTTTCTCAAAGTATCACCATGGAAAAGTGTGATGCGATTTGGTAAGAAAGAAAAGCTAAGTACAAGGTTCTTAAGACCATAATAATTTCTAGAGAGAGTTGGATCAGTTGCATACTGAGTGGATTTACCTCTGAGATTATCTCAGGTACACAATGTTGTTCATGTTTCAATGTTAAGGAAGTACATGCGTGATCCATCTCAAGTTTTGAGTCCAAAGGTAGTTCAACTGGAAGATAATCTATCTTATGAGGAACAACTGGTCCAGATTCTTGACCACAGGGAGAAAGTGTTGCGGAATAAGTTGAATCATAAAGTAAAGGTTTTGTGGGAAAACCACATGAGTGAAGAGGCAACATGGGAATCTGAAAATGCAATGAGGGATAAATACCCCCACTTATTCGATAAGTAAATAAATTGCAGGGATGAAATTTTCTAAAGGGGGAAGGATTTAACATCCCAAGTAAGTAATGAATAATAGATATTCTTATCTATTTCTATTTATGAATTAGATAGTGTTTTAAAGACTTAAAATGAGAATAAATCCAATCATAAGCATAGAATTCACTAATATTTTTAAAAGATCATTTTATCGCATTTTGATGGAGAAACATTTTTAAATCTATATTTTGAAAATTTTATAAGCTATATTTGTCAAAATAAACTTAATATTTATTATTGGGAAATTTAAATTTACTTTGAATTAATTTTTGGTATTTTTCTGACAATGTTCATTTTTAATGAATTGCGAAAATTACTGCATTTTACATCAAAACTGTTTTTTCATCTAATTTAATTATATGGTTAGATTATATTTTTAATTGTTACTAAAGTTTAATTAGAATATATTTTTACCATTTCATCTAATGGTGGTCATTATAATTAATTTCAATTTCTAATTTGGCATAAACAAGTGCCAAGCTTTTCATAGATATTGTTTAAAAAAACCCGCTTTTTGTTTTGATAACAAGAATTATTTTTTAAATTAATTATTGCAATTTCTATGTTTAGAATTTGGTGAAATGGATTCCATATTTGGAATCATAAGGTCAAAATTATTTAATTAATACTCTTGTTTTTGGAAATTATGAATAGTAACGACGGTAATTATCTTTAATTATCTTGATTAATTAGTAATCAGGTAGTTAAGGATAATAAAATAATATCATAATAATAAAAAATGACCCAAAAATGTGTCATAATGATACTAGTTGTGTCATTTTCGACCATGGGATGCATTTTTCCAATCTTAGGGACCCCATGGAATCACTTTTGGGTGAAAGTGACACTTTATCATTTTATTTTTAAAGAAAGGATAATATCAGAAAAGAATATATCACCCGAGTAAAACATTTTTAGTTTTGTCTGTGTAAATGATATCTTAGACTATAAATATTAATTGGAAATCTAAAAATATTTCCTACATCATAGTAATTTTTTATAATTTTTAGACATTAAATAAATTAAATTATTTATGGCATCATGATGATGCAGTGATTACCTCATTAATGAATGATTTAAATAAAATGAAACGATAATGTCAAATATAAGACATAAAATTGTCAAAGACTTATTGGATGAGTATATTTAGAACCCTTATCACCTTATCCTTGAAATATATAAATGTGGGACCTTTAAAATCTGAAGCGGATTTTAATATAAAGTATCGTTTTATAACTTTCCAAGACTACCCCTCCTCTCCTCTTATAAAAGGCCCCCGCCTCTACCTCCTTACCCACAACTCTCAAGCCATTGGATCGGCCAAGATCTTCTCATTTCATCTATCCATATCTTTATCTTCATCCTATAAGCCTTAACTTAGGCAGAAAGCTCTTCCAAAAACCCTTTTGGTTCAAACCAAGAAGAGTTACCCGATTTAAAGGTAAAGTCTTCTCTAATGTTCATTTGTTTTATTTTGCTTCTCCAACCCACTAAACTCTTTTTATTCATTTATTTTGTAACAAAACAAGTATATTAAATATACTAGGATGTTGTTTTAATAAGTATCTGAGATACACTTACACACACCCACATCTATTGGTTAAAGAACATACTGTTTCCGTGGATGGAGAATTTCTGCCTCACGAAACGACGATTGTTCAATATTCTTATAACACCATCAAAGTTGGCCATTAAGTTGTCAATATATTTATATATGATATATAATATTTCTATGTTTCCCTTAAGCTTCTGTATTTTTAATTTATGGCATACCTTTATGGTTTTCATTATGGGTTAACGCGATATCTTAATTTTAGGAAGTGTGGACTTCTGCCCACTCAAAGTTATTTGTTTCTTTAATGCCATATGAGGGATGTGTAAAAGATGGAGTTAATAATATTATATATGATATTATACTAGAATTAAAATATACCTTTATATCATTATTATTCCATTCTATTAAATAGTAAATATAAATGGAAGTAGTGTTCATGCGTACGTACGGTTTACCATCTCCATGAACGGTGCATTTCATTTCTTACCTCTAAATGTTATGTAATATTATAAATGCAAGGATATACTGGATATATATTATATATATGATATCTACATAATTAATATAATTCTTTATATAATGAATATTTTACCACATGAACAACTTGTAATTATAAGGAGTTTATTTTTGACTCAAGTACCAATGATCGACAAAGTGACCGTTATTAACTTAAATAATTACATAGTGTTCATAACATGGTAATATGTGATATAAAAGGAATAATTAACTTTGAAAATGTTCTTAAGAAATTATAAATTAACTCAATTTTATTATTCAGGAAATTAAATAATGATCAAGTCAAGTCGGACACGAGGTAATGGACTTCGTCTCAATCTCCTTTCATTGAGGCATATTTTGTTTTATACAAAACTTTATTTTATACAGTGTATAAACACCTTTAACTTTTACGTTTATTCAAAATGAATATTTTTTATATGAATAATTTTACTATACTACAAAAGGGAATTTTTTTGTCATACGTATGCGGCGACAACGACTTCTCCACCGTCGTGACCATTATTTCAGTTTCAGCTTCCTCTACAAGCCATAATTTTTTTTAAAATGAAAAATAAATACCATGTTTTACTTTTCTTTTATTTTGGAATTGAAAATGGTTTTCATAATGTTTTTATTATATCAATGTGTTGTATTGATATCTTGTGATTGAAATGTGGAAATGTTATGTTTCCTTTATGCATGTTTTATGTGATACGTTTGTGTAATGGTTCTTAGGCATTGTTATGAAGACAGGTGGTTCCATGATAAACTAAGGGGGGTGAGCCCGATATAGCTCTCCAATGGATTGGGTAATGTGATGGGGTTAAACGATAAGGTTTCTCGAAAGAGATTTCGGCAATATAATGTCAGGGGTATTCCAAACGTAACCATGAGGGTTACTCCCTACCTAAGAATGATATGAATGCCTCAAGTTACATTTATGTCTTATGATTTCTATGATTTATTCATTATTTGACGAGGTATGTTAAAATTATTATGTTTATGAGTAAAGTATGATTTAATACATGGACTAATGTTTTCATTTAGTACTTTCATATCCCGTACTGAGCTTTTTATGCTCATCCCATGTTTTTGAAATGTTTTTCACAGGTCAAGGGAAATGTACATGATGTGATGATAGTGTCAAGGAAGTGTCAAGAAAGAATCCATGTTTTATTTTAAATATGTTTCCGTTGATGGGAAAAATGAATTACATCATTTTTGTAACCACTTTTTTTAATGTGGAATGTAATGCATGATTTATGATCTAATTCTCTAAAACTCTAAACCTGAAAAGATCCTCAATGTGTAATATTGTAATAACTCAAGATTAAGTAATTTTTAAGGCTATAGCCTCATAATTATATCAATGGTGAAATAATATGCAATTGGATGGAATATCATATATAAAAAATAATTAAAATGTTAATTTTATTATTTATATTAGTTATATTCATTGTTATACCCATCCAAATAATGAAGTGTTTGAATAACAAACTACACCACGATGTGGAGACGGTAAGCCGTACGTACGCACGTATGGTGACATTGTCATTCATGTGATGGATAGAATGATAAATATGGTTGTACCATTTTTATTATAACATCAAATTATATAAAAGATACTGAAGTTATTATTTTAGAATGGGAACAAAAAAATAAAGAGGAAGTGGATGAAGAGTAGAACATGAAAGAGGTGATTAAATATTTACATCTTCTTCAGGTTCTCCCTTTTTATTTGATCAAAAGGGATCCTTAGGTTGGCTTTCTGAATAAATTAAGGCCTCTAGAATTAAGGGAGGAATGTTTGGAGGAAATTATGGTAGGGTTTGGCTGAGATAAATGTCTTTGATGGTGTGAATTTTAGAGAAGGGGAAGTGCCCTTTTATAAGAGAGGGATAGGCATATAAGAAAAAGATTGAAATATTATTTTATAACGAATTAATTTCAGTTCTTAATGGATCCAAAATGAATTATTTAAAGGATAAGGTGGATATGGATTGATAAATACTCAACCAATAGGTTTTATACAGGTTTGGGTCACTCTATTAGTTTTATCTTTTAGATTCAACTCTTAGTTAAATAGTTTGACATTTACCTTGTCTCTTTGTATTGTTATAATATATTGTTAATAAACATACTATAAAATTCCAATATAACCCCAAGTGGTTCATTAATTAAATATATAATATTATTTAAGACCTTTGGCCAAAATTTATATTTTCATGAATAGAATACCAATTAATAATATAATATTTGTTTTAAAAACGCTTTTACGTCAATTTTGAAATTATTTAATAATTGATTTTTTTAAAGTTATAAAAAATTCATTACTTAGAAATAAATACATCTAATAAATCCTAAAATTTAATAGTCACTTATAAAAGTTTTTTATTGCATCATAACTTTCAAATTATATTTATTTTAGTATTTATAATATCATTTATTTGATTTTTTCATTAATAAAGAAAATATTGCATCATTATCGTCTCATATATAAATATATTTATTTATTTCTAAATAATATAAATAGAGTATCCTCAGGTAGGAAATATTTTTATCTTTCTAATGAATTTAAAATTTAATAGATCAATTATATACCCTCATATAATTTTTTTTACTAAAAGATATTTGTTTTTGTTATTTTTGTCTTTATATTAGATTATTTAATACAAAATGTCATTTTCACTCCCAATTAGCTCCATGGGGTCCCAAAATCGACCCAAGGATTCCCATGGTCGAACATGTATCATCCAATAGGTTTATGTCACGTGTTAGGGTAGTTTAATTTTATTTTAATATTATTTATTTACCCATTTTTACCGGATTTACCCTTTGACCATGGTAAGTAAAATTTTCCCCAAAGTAATTATTCATATTGTCTAAAAATAAAAGTTACCTATTTACACAATTTAGACCTTATTATTTCAAATATGTAATCCAGTTTTTCAAATTATAAACACATAAGTGGAAGAAATTAATTTAACCTTAATTCTCATTGTCAAAACAAAAAGCATGTTTTTAAGAAATAATAACTACCAAAAGATTGACATTTGTTTATATCAAATTTATATTTAAAACTACACCCAATGACATAAATTATATTTAATGATAAAAATATAATCCAATAATAATAAAAACAATTCAAATTTATAATTTAACACTATAAATTATTTTGATTAAAAAAGATGTTTGTAATTAAAATTTAGTATTTTTTCACTATTCATCAAAATGTGAAAGTTTTCAGAATAGTACCAAAATTTTTTCCAAACTAAATTTGTATGTCCCTATTTTAAAGATAAATTTAATTTCACTAAATTGAATATATTAAAATGTCAAATCTATTATTTAAAAATGGTTCACCATTAAAAGTCATAAAACTGCAATTTTTTTAAAAAATACCTCTTTTATCTTAGAATTTGAATTTTTCATATATTATGTATAAGAAACACATAATAAGAATGTTAAATTTATATATAGTATATAAGATTTGAAATGTAGTTAAGACTATTCATAACCTCTTTTTGAAGGTCTTGTTTGATATGTTGTGGTGCACTTGAACTCATTATTTCGTGTAGCGCAAGTTATTGAATTACTTTGAAGAGATAACATACTTTGAAATCATGGGGTGTTACATTATCCCCTACTTCAATAAATTTCTTCCTCGCAATTTAAAATTTTTCTTTGAAAATAATGGTTTAAAAAATGAAAATACCTTTCTGGGAAATCCCATATTGGAAATTGGGTTAATAAAATTTACTCATAATAAGAGGACAAAGGAAATGAAAGTGTCACAAAAAAATTAAGATCTCTATTAGGAGAACATTGGTGGGAATTAGAGACTCATAATTGGAGGAAAAATTTAAATATTTATTGGGAGTGATTGAGGTCATCAATCACAAACAAGTGTAAAATTGAGGGCCTTAAATCCATCAATCTATGATGATATAAAATACCATTGGTTCAACAAAACATAAGGTATTAGGAAAACAAATTTTTGGTTATAAGATCCATTCCCTAATGTTTTTGAATTAAATTACCCATAAAATAAGAGGTTATATATATATATACCTGGAAAGTATAGTTTAATCCTTTAACTAATTCCTACTATAAACTCTGTAACGACCCAATCTTTTTGAGTAGTATATTAACTTACTCTTATTGATTTAATAAGATGTTAATGGTTAATGCAGAAAGAGGAGTCGATGGCTTCATCCAGTAGACCCGACCCTTATGAAGCCCACCTATCAGAGCTTGGGAAGGAGGTAGCATCTGTGGGATTCACTTTGGACCAAGCCCAAGCCGAACTCCAGCGTGTCAAGCTTGAACAGAAACGCCTTCGGGAGAAGTTCAAGTTAGTAGAGATTACTACTAGGGCAATGTAATCTGAGCCTCCCTCAGATTCTCTCACCATAGCACATCTTACACTAAGGTAATATGCCGGTGTTATAAGGGGCTATGTGACGAGACCCTAACTTCCTTGTGTAATCCTTTCGGGTGAATAAATTGATATTTCTTCCTTTAATGATGTTGTGAAATTTCAAATGTCTAGATAATTTTAGAATATATTTTATTGATGAATTTTGAAAAAGGGATATTTTAAAATATTTATGTAAACCCTAAATAACTAATGACGTGTAATGATTTTCAAAAAACAGTCTTCTAAAAAAGTGTTCAGTAAAAAATTTGGAGTCTAATAAGATCAACTTAATTTTTGATGAATAGTAAATTATGAATAGTGATTTTATGCTTAGGATTAGTAATGTGACCAAATGGATTAGTAATTTCACTCAAAGAAAGTTTTAATATAATTTAGACACCTAGATTAAGTAATGTGATTCAATAAAATGGGTAAATAACGGTTTCATAAATTATTAATCAAGTATTAGTTTTTCTGGGTGAATAGTGTTTTTTAATTAAAAATTTAATTAAAAATAATTAGAAAATTATTTTTATAAAAATGACTTTATTTTTGAACTCAGAGCATCGATATTATGTTATGGTAATTTTTGGGGTTTTTTCTGAAAAAAATGAATTTTCGATTAATAGTGTTTTTATTTAAAAATTAAATTAAAAATATTTAGAAAATTATTTTTATAAAATGGATTTCACTTTTGAAATCAGAGCATTGATATTTGGTTAAGGTGAAATTTTGGGATTTTTCTGAGAAAGTTGAATTTTCAGTGAATAGTAAAAATACAGTTTTAGGGTTTCAGTATGTTTAACGACATCATAACTGTGTCATGAAGGTGTCATGAGATATTTTAAGGGTTGGACGGCCAAGGGTGATGCATTATTGTTTTGGGGGCCCCATGTGGCCTAACTCCTTGATAAATGCTAAGGGAGAGCACATGGGTTTGAGAAAAGAACATGTGAGGTGTCCCTTGGCCATTAATGCATTGTCCCCTCTCTTTACCTATAAATACCCACCCTTTCCTCCTTTATTTTTCACTCCCAACTCTCCCCCAACGAAGTTCTGGTCTTCTTACCTTCCAAAGAGTCCTCCCAAGGTGCCCCCAAGCCCTCAAGGTCCAATCCTTTGAGTTTCAAGAGTCACGTTTTAAGGTAAGGGATCTGACCCCTCTCTTTCTTTTCATGTAACCTCTTTTATGTCATTCCTTTTATGCTCCATGTTTTTATGTGAGAGGATGTTCTTTTATATTCCTCTTACTTCCCTTTCATGTTTATATGATGATAGATCCCCTCTTACTCACATCATTTCGTTTTATGAAAGTTTAAGTGGCGCCGTTAGGCTGCCGAATGTTTAAGTGATTCTTTCACCCTTCTCATTTTTCAAGTTCGATTTTCATGTCAAATCTTTCAAGTTCCTTTTTATTATGTTGGGGTATGATCTATATATCTATCATACTGATCTCTTATGATCATATGATGAGTGACCCTAGTTGATTTGTTCAATTCATTTTTATTGAAGCTTAAGTGACGCCGTTAGGCTGCCGAATTGTCATAAGAGAAATCAAATTTTTGTCTTCTTTCCATGTTTTTCATTTCAAATGGTATGTCCTTAAAATTGAATCACCATGTCCATATATACTTATTATTCTGTCCCGCTACTGTTTTATGGGTCAATTATGATTGTTCGACCCATGTTCCCTCTCTTTTCAAAGTTTTCTAAAACCTTGTAACATAGCCGTTATGCTGCAGAATTTTCGTCTCAAAATGCATCTCTTTTCTCAAAATTATTTTATGTTATAAAGAGAATAATCAAATATCCTATTTCTACAGGTGTATTCACATATATATGAAAATGTTCTATTTTAAATTCTGGGATTTACATACATGATACCTGTTTTCCCTTTCCGTGGGTTTAAAGTACTGTAAAGATCGCGTCTTTAAAGCAGTTTTTAAAACGTTATGATTATGAAATGAAACCCATTTCTTTTATGATATATGGGTTATTTATGAAATGTTTGATGATGATATATGTGGCTCACATGATAATAAAGGCAAATTTAAGGGTGCACCCTGATATCGCTCCAATGCATTGGGTAAAGACTTAATCTCTAGAGATGACCATTTTAACGATGCCTTTGTGAATAACCTTGGTAATTTTTAACGACACCTTGGGCATGGACCTTGGTGAAACGAAACTATTGTCAATATTAAATTTTGTAACCACATCTTCAAGTTATGAAAAATGTTATTTTTATTATGATGTATCTCATGATTTCTTTCTCATGCCTTAAAGTTCTTTTCATGTGCTTATTGAAGTATCTCAAGTTCACTTGTAAAATGTTTCTCTTGTTTCCCTTACTGGGCCTTCTGCTCACCCTTTCTTTTGATGTATGTCCCCAGGTTATGAGATGCATAATGAACATAGGATGAACTAAAGGAGAAGCCTTTCAAGTGTTTAAGAAGAATGTTTTATGTTTTTTTATGTATTATGATCCTTGTTTCCAAGACACTAAACCTTAACGATCCTCAGTTTTGTGTAATGTAATGAAAGTTTATGTTATAAAAAGACGGGATTCTATAGTTGGTATAAAAGGATGGTTTAGTTATTTGTGGAAATTAGGATATAAAAACTTTAGTAATAACTCTATAGAAAAGTTTAAATATAGGAAAACTTCCTGGTATTTTGGTAAGTATTGAGTAAGTGGTTTATCAAACAAATACATCCCTGTCTGGATACGAGCAGGTAGAGGCGGCTCTGGGACAGATGTACATAGGGGTAAAACCCAAAAACAACGCTTTGAGCTAGACTCGAACGGGAACTGGTGCACGATAACGGGCCTTGCTGCACTCTTGGTTACGACACTCCCGGGGGATATGTTTGGTTAATCACAAGATTTTTATGAATCATTATAAAGGAATTATAGAAAAGTGTAATTCTCTAAGCATGAAATCTTAGTTAAAAGATTCATAAATTAAATAAGTTTCTTACTAAGGTTTTATTATTTTAGAAAATGGCGGGCAATAGGAGGAATCGTGCCGATGGTGACCGCAATGCACCATGTGCTGACGGCCCTCCGATGGAATCCGGAATGGAAACATTGATGAGAATGATGAACCAACTGACTCAAGTTATGAGTAATAACTTGAATCAAGCTAAGAGGCCGACCTCACCACGAAGGGAACAACACTCTGTTGAGTCCTACATGTGTCAAAGACCGTCAACATTCAGTGGATCTACTGACCCATTGGTTGTGAAACAATGGATAAGCTCCATTGAAAATATCTTTTCTGTACTTCATTGTTCGGAACAAGAAAGAGTCACCCTTGCTGTTTACCGCCTAGAGGGAGAATCTGATCAGTGGTGGTCACTGATCAAAAACACGAAGCCACGAGGAGAGATAGAAGCTATGGAGTGGGAAGAATTTCGGGGAATTTTCCTTAACAAGTATTTCCCTCATTCCATGAGGACGAGAATGGAGAAAGAGTTTCTCGAGCTGAAGCAGAAGGAGAACGAATCTGTCGGAAGCTACGAGATGAACTTCACAAGGCTTTCCCGTTATACCTCAAGCTTTGTCATGGACCCTAATGGGAAGGTTGATAGATTCTTTTGTGGACTACGACCTCATCTGCGGAAGAATCTAGCCAACAGGGACTATGATAGCTATGAAGAAATAGTTCGAAGTGCTATGAAAGTCGAGCTGGAGTTTGGTGAGACACAGTGGTCTCATAAGCCAAATGAAAAGAAGAGATCGTTGGATCCCAGTTTAGGGAAGTCTTTTGATCAGGGAAGAGGTGGAAAGCAAATGCAACTTACCACATGCAATAAATGTGGGAAGAATGATCTGGGGAACTGCTTGAACAGAAGTGGAAAGTGCTAAAAGTGTGGAAGAGGAAGCCATATTGCTCGGAATTGTCATAGTGAGGTGAAGGCTCAGCTTCCCAACACTAACGACAGAGGAAATATGGTTCTGGCCCTACCCGAAGTCACATGCTTCAAGTGTGGATAGCTTGGGCACTTTTCTAACCAATGTCCAAATTCGAGGGTGGTGGAGGGGAATCACCACCAACCTCAGCAGAGGCCAAGAGAGAAAGGTCGTGCTTTCGCTATCACAACAGCTGAAGTTGAAGTCCCGAACGATGTGGTAGCAGGTACTCTTGTCGTCCTCTCAAAACTAGCAAGTACTTTATTTGAGTCTGGTTCTACGCATTCCTTTATTTCCTCCAAGTTTGCAAGGAATATAGAATCAATCCCCGAATTTCTAGAGGTAGAGTTGTCTGTCAAGACTCCAAGTGGGATTATCCTTGCATCAACAGTATTTAGAGACTCTAGTGTTTACTTTGGTGAGCACAATCTTATCGCAAATCTAGTAGTCATTCCAATGATGGAATTCGACATTATACTAGGGATGGACTGGCTCTCAAAGTATAATGCTAAGATCAAATGCAGAAGTAAGGAAATCTCAGTAGTCTTGAATGACCGACCTAAAGTTATCTTCCAAGGAGAGATATCCCAAACTGATCCTTATCTAGAAGCACCTCCTATAGCTTTATTTATGGAGTTAATCGGTGATGATGAAGAAGGAAGAGGGAGCATACAAATAGAAGATGTTCCAATTGTTCAGGAATACATGGATGTATTTCCTGAGGAGTTACCTGGACCTCCCCCAGAAAGAGAGGTAGAGTTCTCCATTGAACTCGTACCTGGGTCTCAACCGATATCAAAGACTCCGTATAGAATTGAAAATGTGGAGCTAGAGGAGTTAAAGAAACAACTCCAAGACTTGTTGGAGAAGGGGTTTATCCGACCGAGTGTGTCTCCTTGGGGAGCACCAGTTCTCTTTGTGAAGAAGAAGGATGGATCAATGCGGCTATGCATCGATTATAGAGAACTGAACGGGATCACAGTGAAGAACAGATATCCTCTTCCAAGAATTGATGATTTATTTGACCAACTTCGTGGGGCTCAATTCTTCTCTAAGATTGACCTTCTATTTGGTTATCATCAACTGAGGGTGAAGAAGGAAGATATTCCAAAGACTGCCTTCCGATCAAGATATGGGAATTTTGAGTTTACTGTTATGCCCTTCGGCTTGACTAATGCTCCTGCTATTTTCATGGATTTGATGAATAGAGTATTTAAGGAATACCTTGATAACTTTTTGGTAGTTTTTATTGATGATATTTTGATATATTAAAAAAGTCGTGAGGAGCATGAAGATCATCTAAGGGTTATATTGAAAACTCTGCGGAAGGAGAGGCTCTTTGGGAAGTTCAGCAAGTGTGAGTTTTGGTTACAACATGTGGCTTTCTTGGGGCACATCGTAACCAATGAAGGAATCTCGGTTGACCCTGCAAAGACAATGGTTGTGGAGGAGTGGCCTCAACCCACAACAGTAACTGAGATTCGTAGTTTCCTTGGTTTAGCAGGATATTATAGGAGGTTTGTGAAAAACTTTTCACGGCTTTCTAATCCACTAACCAAGTTGAATCGAAAAGGGGTTAATTTCATCTGGACAAAGGAATGCGAGGAAAGTTTCCAAGAGCTGAAGAAGAGATCGGTTACTGCACCGGTGTTAACACTACCCTCTATCGGAGAAGGATTCGTTATTTTTAGCGATGCATCTCTGAAAGGGCTTGGGTGCATCCTCATGAAAAATGACAAGGTAATTTCTTATGCATCTCAACAGTTGAAGATTCATGAGCAGAATTATCCTACGCATGATCTAGAGCTGGCGGCAGTTGTTTTTTCTCTAAAGATATGGAGGAACTATCTTTATGGGGAGAAATGTGATATATACACTGACCACCAAAGTCTAAAGTATATTTTCACATAGAAAGAATTGAACATGAGACAAAGGAGATGGTTGGAGCTTATAAAATACTATGATTGTTCAATTCATTATCACCCGGGAAGAGCAAACAAAGTCGCGGATGCATTAAACAGGAAAGATCCTGTTGTTTTGGAAACAATGAGGATCTTAGGAGATCCCTTGATTAAAGATCTAGTTAAAATGTACATGGGAATTATAAGGAAAGGTACATCATCAACCCTATTCCAAATGATTTCTCAACCTTCATTACTAGAGAGGATCAAGAAGGCTCAAAAAGAAGATCCTTTGCTGCAGGAGAAGTTTGAGGCTGTAAAGGATGGGAAGTTCCCTGATTTCAATATTGATCAAGAAGGTGTATTGAAATTTCGTACAAGACTATGTGTTCCATCTATTCCGGAGATAAAGAAAGAATTGATGGATGAAGCTCATAGCTCTACATTCTCTATACACCCGGGAAGCACTAAGATGTATAGAGACCTTCGTGATCATTATTGGTGGGATAACATGAAGAGGGAGATTGATAATTACACTACAAGGTGCCTGGTGTGTCAGCAAGTAAAGGCAGAACGACAACTTCCTAAGGGGGTATTACAACCGCTACCCATACCAGTATGGAAGTGGGATAATATCACTATGGACTTTGTAACTGGTCTCTCGAAAACATCCAAAGGAAACAATGCGGTATGGGTTATTGTGGACCGTCTCACCGAGACAGCCCATTTTATCTCTATTCGGGAAGATTTCTCTCTAGATCAGCTTGCCAAGATATACGTGAAGGAAGTGGTAAGGCTGCATGGGGTACCACTATCCATCGTATCTGATCGTGACCCAAGATTCACATCAAAATTATGGAGAAGTCTTCAACATGCTCTGAATACTGAATTGAATTTTAGTACGGCCTATCATCCTCAAACTGATGGCCAATCTAAAAGGACTATTCAGACACTCGAAGACATGTTGAGATTATGCTCAATGGAATTTAAAGGTGGATGGGATCAACACCTCCCATTAGTTGAGTTCTCCTATAACAACAGCTTCCATTCGAGTATTCAGATGGCACCCTATGAAGCTCTATATAGAAAGCGGTGTAGAACTCCTACTTGTTGGGATGAAACTGGTGAGAGGAAGCTTCTTGGGCCTGATCTCGTGCAAGAGATGATGGAACAGGTTCATGCCATCCAACAACACATAAAGGCTGCTAAGAGTCGGCAGAAGAGCTATGCTGACAATCGTCGAAGGGACTTGGAGTTTGGTATTGGTGACAAAGTCTTCCTTCGAATTTCTCCATGGAAGAGAGTCATACAGTTTGGGAAGAAAGGGAAGCTCAGCCCTAGGTACATTGGCCCCTATGAAATCCTTGATCGCATAGGAGCAGTGGCCTATCGTCTAGCACTTCCACCAAACCTAGCTCAAGTTCATGATGTCTTCCATGTATCTCTCTTGATGAAGTACATACCCGACCCTTCGCATGTACTGAACCCAGAGGTGGTACAACTGGAACATGACCTCTCTTACGAGGAGCAGCCAGTGGAGATCTTGGACCGTAGAGACAAGGTCCTACGAAACAAGACTACCCACCTTGTGAAAGTGTTGTGGAGGAATCATAAATATGAAGAAGCGACTTGGGAGCCTGAGGAAACAATGAAGCAAAAGTACCCTCACCTTTTCGACTAGGCCTCAAGTGTAAATTTCTTAAGGGGGGAAGAATGTAACGACCCAATATTTTTGAGTAGTACATTAACTTACTCTTATTGATTTAATAAGATGTTAATGGTTAATGCAGAAAGAGGAGTCGATGGCTTCATCCAGTAGGCTCAACCCTTATGAAGCCCACTTATCAGAGCTTGGGAAGGAGGTAGCATCTGTGGGCTTCGCTTTGGACCAAGCCCAATCCGAACTCCAGCGTGTCAAGCTTGAATGGAAACGCCTTCGGGAGAAGTTCAAGTTAGTAGAGATTACTACTAGGGCAATGTTATCTGAGCCTCCCTCATATTCTCTCACCATAGCACACCTTACACTTAGGTCTTATGCCGGTGTTATAAGGGGCTATGTGACGAGACCCTAGCTTCCGTGTGTAATCCTTTCGGGTGACAAAATTGAGATTTCTTCTTTTAGTGATGTTGTGAAATTTCAAATGTCTAGATAATTTTAGAATGTATTTTATTGATGAATTTTGAAAAATGGATATTTTAAAATATTTATGTAAACCCTAAATAACTAATGATGTGTAATGATTTTCAAAAAATGGTCTTCTACAAAAGTGTTCAGTAAGGAATTTGGAGTCTAATAAGATCAACTTAATTTTTGATGAATAGTAAATTATGAATAGTGATTTTACGCTTAGGATTAGTAATGTGACCAAATGGATTTGTAATTTCACTCAAAGAAAGTTTTAATATAATTTAGACACCTAGATTAAGTAATGTGATTCAATAAAATGGGTAAATAACGGTTTCATAAATTATTAATCAAGTATTAGTTTTTCCGGGTGAATAGTGTTTTTTAATTAAAAATTTAATTAAAAATAATTAGAAAATTATTTTTATAAAAATGACTTTATTTTTGAACTCAGAGCATCGATATTATGTTATGGTAATTTTTGGGGTTTTTTCTGAAAAAAATGAATTTTCGATGAATAGTGTTTTTATTTAAAAATTAAATTAAAAATATTTAGAAAATTATTTTTATAAAATGGATTTCATTTTTGAAATCAGAGCATTGATATTTGGTTAAGATGATATTTTGGGATTTTTCTGAAAAAGTTGAATTTTCAGTGAATAGTAAAAATACAGTTTTAGGGTTTCGATATGTTTAACGACATCATAACTGTGTCATGATGATGTCATGAGATATTTTAAGGGTTGGCCGGCCAAGGGTGATTCATTATTGTTTTGGGGGCCCCATGTGGCCTTACTCATTGATAAATGCCAAGGGAGAGCACATGGGTTTGAGAAAAGCACATGTGAGGTGTCCCTTGGCCATTAATGCATTGTCCCCTCACTTTCCCTATAAATACCCACCCTTTCCTCCTTTAGTTTTCACTCCCAACTCTCCCCCAACGAAGTTCTGATCTTCTTACCTTCCAAGGAGTCCTCCCAAGGTTCCCCCAAGCCCTCAAGGTCCAATCCTTTGAGTTTCAAGAGTCACGTTTTAAGGTAAGGGATCCGACCCCTCTCTTTCTTTTCATGTAACCTATTTTATGTCATTCCTTTTATGATCCATGTTTTTATGTGAGAGGATGTTATTTTATATTCCTCTTACTGCCCTTTCATTTTTATATGATGAGAGATCCCCTCTTACTCTCATCATTTCGTTTTATGAAAGTTTAAGTGACGCCGTTAGGCTGCAGAATGTTTAAGTGATTCTTTCACCCTTCTCATTTTTCAAGTTCGATTTTCATGTAAAATCTTTCAAGTTCCTTTTTATTATGTTGGGGTATGATCTCTATATCTATCATACTGATCTATTATTATCATATGATGAGAGACCCTATTTGATTTGTTCAATTCATTTTTATTGAAGCTTAAGTGACGCCGTTAGGCTGCCGAATTGTCATAAGAGAAATCAAATTTTTGTCTTCCTTCCATGTTTTTCATTTCAAATGGTATGTCCTTAAAATTGCATCACCATGTCCATATATACTTCTTATTCTGTCCCTCTACTGTTTTATGGGTCAATTATGATTGTTCGACCCATGTTCCCTCTCTTTTAAAAGTTTTCTAAAACCTTGTAACATAGCCGTTATGCTGCAGAATTTTCGTCTCAAAATGCCTCTCTTTTCTCAAAATTATATTATGTTATAAAGTGAATACTCAAATCTCCTATTTCTACAGGGGTATTCACATATATATGAAAATTTTCTATTTTAAATTCTGGGATTTACATACATGATACCCGCTTTCCCTTTCCGTGGGTTTAAAGTACTGTAAAGATCGCGTCTTTAAAGCATTTTTTAAAACGTTATGATTATGAAATGAAACCCATTTATTTTATGCTATATGGGTTATTTATGAAATGTTTGATGATGATATATTTGGATCACATGATAATAAAGGCAAATTTAAGGGTGCGCCCTGATAGCGCTCCAATGCATTGAGTAAAGACTTAATCTCTAGAGATGACCATTTTAACGACGCCTTGGTGAATAACCTTGGTAATTTTTAACGACACCTTGGGGATGGACCTTGGTGAAACTAAACTATTGTCAATATTAAATGTTGTAGCCACATCTTCAAGTTATGAAAAATGTTATTTTTATTATGATGTATCTCATGATTTCTTTCTCATGCCTTAAAGTTCTTTTCATGTGCTTATTGAAGTATCTCAAGTTCACTTGTAAAATGTTTCTCTTGTTTCCCTTACTGGGCCTTCTGCTCACCATTTCTTTTGATGTATGTCCCCAGGTTATGAGATGCATAATGAACA
This sequence comes from Viscum album, assembly GCA_963277665.1. Classification (NCBI taxonomy): domain Eukaryota; kingdom Viridiplantae; phylum Streptophyta; class Magnoliopsida; order Santalales; family Viscaceae; genus Viscum; species Viscum album. The sequence continues at coordinate 1,188,053,298 of OY728158.1, read as the reverse complement.
TAGGATGAACTAAAGGAGAAGCCTTTCAAGTGTTTAAGAAGAATGTTTTATGTTTTTTTTTATGTATTATGATCCTTGTTTCCAAGACACAAAACCTTAACGATCCTCAGTTTTGTGTAATGTAATGAAAGTTTATGTTATAAAAAGACGAGATGCTATAAACTCACCTTTCACTAAAATATATTTCAAAATCATATTCTTTTTATCCTAATCGTATAGATTTCCAAAAATAATGAATTTATAATTCACCTATCAGACCCTTAAAAAACTAGACTGTACAATCTAGAGACTTCACATAGTCCAGTGGTAGATAATAAATCCCAATCGCACTATAGTTGTGGGTTCGATACACCCATCTTTGTCCGACATGATGGATTGTCACACAGTCTGCATGCTGTCCATTTTATAAAAATCAAAAAATAACATTAACATCAGTTTCCAATTTCAAACTTAATCCATTCCAACCTTTATATTTATCCAAAATACTTCTATCCAAACTCATAGTCCAAAATTCATAAATTCCATGATCGTTACCTTCCTACCACCCTCTCATATATATATGGAGCTTCAGAGGAGGATTTGGGATGACTTCACATAGTGACGAAGGGCTGGTAAAGTGACGTGATGCCCCAAAAATGTAGGATTATGCAATCGAATGAAGAAAATGTTCTCCAATGAAGAACATGATCCCCAATGAAGAACGCCGACCCCCTTCGACCTTCATCCTCAGGACTTCTTCCGGTATGGGACGTCCTCATCTACAATGAAATGACACACAATTTCAGGATTATAGGTTTGTGGCGGATGTGACAAATGACAACAACATCACCTTCTTCCCTTTTCATTGACGTCATCAAATGACCAGGTTGGGGGTTTATTTGTGTGATAATACTTTAATTGTTTTCTTTTGCGGTTTGGGAAAGAATCGTTGCAGAGGTTGTAAAATTTGATGTTCATCAATATTATTTCTTGTTGAGACAAATTCTACCACCCTAAATGCGGAGGGTGGGGGCCAAACCAACATGGCCTGACCCCTCTGTCGTTCTTCTTTGGTGTACACTTTGAAATGGAGGAAGGTGATGAATGCAATGACGCCACCACCCATGACCACCGCGACCAGCCCCGCCCCCGCGGTGCTCCTCCTTCTCGGCCGAACCAGACCGATACCCCGCGGTGCCCCCGGCCGATCCGGCATGCACCCCGGCTGCACTGGCCCGCGCCCCCGCATCGCACCGGCTGCACCATCTTGTGCCCCCGCGGCACCCCGGCCGAACCGTCCTGCGCCCCTCGCAGCGCCTCGGCCGGCACCCCTCACGGTGCGTCGGCTGAACCGTCTCAGGCCCCTAAAGACCCCCGAACGACCCTTCCCACGACCTTGCGGTGCCTCGAACGAACTGGAACATGCCCATCGTGGAGCCCCTGCAGAACCGGACCCATGCCCTCATAGCACCCCCGCGACCGAGCCTCCCCTTGGCCCCTCGTGACCCGCGTGGCCTACCAGACCTCCTAGCGGACCGGGCCGCATAAGAGGTCAGGACTGACCAAGCGGTTCAGGGCGGGTCGACCTAAACTAGGTGGACCCAAGACAGGTCGGACATGGTCAGTCTGTCCAGGTCAGACCAGACGCGGGCCCACTATGACCCGTTATAGTCATTTTTCCATAACTCTGGCACCGGACGCCCGTTTGAAGAACCGTCAGTGGCGCTGGAAATCATGGGGTGAGAAGGTATCTTTGAGTACACTCCACTGGAGTTTTAGATTAAGATGAGAAATAGTCATGTTGGATCGAGCACGAATCCAACCCCCCCGGGACTAAAAGACTAATAACTCACAGATCGGGAATCCGTTTGACACGCCGTATGTTGCATTGAAAACCCTATGACGTGGCAGACCTTTGAGATACTTCTTTGCGGGACATCGTGACAATTGGAGTATTGACTAGTATCTCATGGAGTGGATCCTCCCTTAGAATAGCGAGCATAGTGCAGAGACCTAGTAGCTGGCTGAGACCTGACGACTGCTGATAGCATTGACTCGGAGTGACTCTACTAGCCAAGTGGGGAGAGCCTTGGTGTCATGGCAGACCCATAGTGGATTGTGCCTTGGTGTCATGGCAGACCAATGGTACTCGATAGGAGTATTAACTGCACAGGATATGAGGGGGAGCGCGCTTGGTGACACGGCCGACCCATAGTGGGGAGCTCACTTGGTGACATTACAAATCCACATTACTCGACAAGAGGAGTACCTCAGCAGTCCAAGGTTAGTGGGAAGCGTGCTTGGTGTCACTGCAGGACCACTGTACTCAATGGAGGATGAGTTGTCCAGTAGCCGAGTTTTTGACAACGTGACTGGGGATGTTACTTGATACTACCCCTAGAATAAAATCATAATTGAGCTGAGTCAGTTTTTATGTATTTTCCTCGGGAATGAGATGGATCACTTGATATCTTAGGTATATGTATGAGACTTTAATTAAGTATGATTATCTATTGATTTAATTCTTTGTGGATTATCCTTGTTAGATTTTGTGATACCTTGAGGGTCTCAGGGTCCCTACTGAGTATCGTTATACTCACCTCTGCACGGGCTATGCCTGCATCTTGTTGTGTTGGTTGCAGATGACGGAAAGTGCTGACTAAGGCTGAGAGTACCGGGACTGGAAGGTACCTAGAGGTGGACCATACGATGTGTCGGTACACATAGGAGACGGACTAACGTGGAGTGCCGAGGAATCGATCTATACCTACCCTTCAGGTAGGATCACTAGTGGACGATTGAGTAGCTGATTGTCACTTTTCTTTAGTTGTATTGTATCACACCTGTACTTGTACTTTCCTGTTGGGGTTTTATTCCAGCCCCTTTTAAATTCATCACACTTTTGGTTATACAGTTTAATTGTGTTCCTTTCTTGGTGTGCTTGTTTACAGGTTATAAAGGCAATGCCTTCCCAGTTTTAGGGAATTACGCCTTTGGTGCGAGTCGCCAGCCCCTGGCCTTTGGAAGGCGGGCTTGGGGTAGTCACGGAACGGGCCCCAGGGGACAGGTCGTGATACACTTATATTTGAAAAAATAATTTATATGGGGAGGAAAACATGAATTCATATGGAAATATATCTCAAATACATTGTTATGGGTCATGTTGTTACACACAAAAAACATTGTGACAGCCAAGAAATTGTGATAAAAATGAGATTCGTTATCATCAAATTATAATACCACATTTATAAGGGATGGATTGGTCTGGGATGACTACTTATCACATTAAATCACTTATAATTTAATATACCACATTCACATTTTCACTGAGTGGAACATTTTTCATTATTTAATTGCAGTTAAAAAGCATGAATAGAAAATATTAAATCGCATAGAGATCTACGAAATATATTAAGGTTCAAATTTATAGTTGATGAATGTGTCCTTGGTGCACAATAGTTTTTCTCCCATTAACAAATTACTTATCATTTAATATAATAAAATGAAGGGGAAAAGATATGACCTTGAACTCTTTTTCCTAGAACCAACTAGGTGTAATTAAAAGTATTTCCTCAAATAACTAGAATACCACATATCATAAAATATATTTCTAGGTGACTATTAGTGCAAGAGATGAATTCATTAACATTAAATAGTAATTCATAATAACATTATATTATATTCCTAATTTAATGGATGGATAAAACTTATTCATCAATATGAAGGGGGATTATTTATTCTTGTTTTATTTAAACATTATCAAGAAATTATAGATTTGTAATGTCAACATTCCATAATATGTAATACAAAAAAATTAATTTATTAGATCTTCATTGCTATTATTTTTTCCAAAATATTTATGTAACTTAATTTCAAGAAACATTTACAATATTTTCATTGAATTATTATATTTCCATACACTATAATATATATCTATTAATTTAATTAAAACCATCATTGTGTTTAATAGAAATACCATGCAAACCATTGCACATAAAAAGTATTGTGATTAGTATTTTATTTTAACTTTGACGTGTTATTAAATTATTTTCTTATATTTATTTTCTATTATTATATATAACTAGAATATTCTTCCCTATTTAAAATGTTACATACTTATACATGTTCATGGGATCACACATGTGATATCATTCAAATTTTCTTGTTTATTTTGAAAAATAATTACGTTCATTTTGACTACATTTTTTATGAGGTAATATTCATACTGGTACTTGATTTTTAAATATACACTTTTATTATGGTGTCTTAAAATTTTTGATATCCCAATAACCTCATTTAATCTAAGTCTCCTTACTCATGTAATTGATATGTGACTACACCGTCATTCATGTAAGATAGAAGAGTTTGATGTGGAACCTCAATATAATAAAACATGAGGAAAATATTATATTTCTTCATTGTGTAAAACTCAATTATTATTTGAACATGTTAGAGTACACAATTCTTCTCTAAGGTATAGTTGTGTGTGTATCCAATTCATCAAAAATTTAAATGGTTAAAAAATTTTCTCACTAATGAGATATAGAAATAGAAAAATTTACCCACTGAAAAATGGGATGTTCAAAGATAATATATGGTATTAATAAAATTTCTCTCTATAATGAAATTTTTACTAATATAGTTGTCTTCAACTGGGGGAATCGATATTTATATGTGAGGATTTATTCCTCTACCTATTGAGTTTCATAGATTATATTAGAAATTAGCTATATGTCAAGTATATATTTAATGATTCGTAATTGTTATAATTATATTAACCCTTAGAATGATATATTATAAATTATAGAATATATTATAATTTACCAAATTTTGGATTCCTTCATAATATATTTTCGGTATAGAAAATCTAGGAATCCTCTCTTATATGAAAACCTATGATTTGTTTATGATAAATAATCACACATCTCATCCTAAAACTAGATTTCTCATTGGCATTAAATAAATATCATTGTTATAAAATGTCTGTGTATTATCCATTTATAATCATTTTCATTCAATGTTGTGCTTTCATGAATATAGGTTTGTGGCATCATTATCATAGAGTTCATTCATTTTTCTCTACTTGGTGATCACTAGAGAGATATAATGTGGGATATCTATAGTTCACATACACTATTTTTTAACCCATATACATTAGTGTAGGCTATTCCTAAGGGTAATCTTTAGGTTTAATAAGATACATTGAGCATACTAGCTTGAAATATTCATCTTTATGAATTATTTTTATTAGATACATGTAATTTTTGATTGAGTATGATTGTATCTTGTTGAGATTATCCCCTGGTACTTTTTAATTAAATAAATAACTAACTTATGTAAAATCAAAAAATAGACATCTATTGAGGAATCATCATTATACTAACACACAAAAATATTACACAAACACATGCTTTTCATATGGTTGAGAGTAACCCTTATGTAGCTCCTAGACACCTCTTATGTGCACCATGAGGATTCCATGTTCTATTTTGTGCATCTATATATGGCTTCTATGCTTACCAAATATCTAGTGACATTCTATCCAGCATATATAGAACTCCCATGGGGTCGAGTTTGCATTAACTTAAGTGTGATTCAACTACACAATCTAGCTGGATAGTTATTAATATTTTTTAACAAGATTATTAAATTATATATTTATAAATCAAGTATCAATGTTCCATAGAAACAAATATCCTCAATCAATATTTTATAAATGTGAAATATTTTTTGACGGTTATTATTATTCATTTAAAATCATTCATAAACCCCAAAATAATTTTTCTATTATCCTTATGAAAAAATATTTTAACATTCCATGCTATTCTTCACTTGTAGTTGAAATGTTATAAGTTATACAATTACATTAACACATGACATTTGAATTTAATACTAGTTTAACAATCATTATATTTAAATACACTTAATCATAAAACATAGCATGTTAATATTGAAATTATCAGGTATGAAACGTTCATAAGACCTTAAGTACATCTAAATATTTCTTATACAATTATAAAAATATCTTTTGAGAATACTTATTTATATAACCTATTATAAAATCCAAGCATCAATAATTGACCCTAGTTGCATATGAATATTATTTAAAATTTATTATTAATCCAAGGTGGTAAAAACAACAAACAACCATGTTATTCTTCATTAATAAATTAATATTGACATCATGTGATTCATTTCATAGTACTATATTTCCAAAAAATTAAACAAAGACATAAATTTTAATCGTCAATATCAATCATGGTATTTTTTTAGTACTAATATATAATATTATATGTCAATATGTTATATTCAATTCAACCTTCCATTATTTCACTTTCAAATCTACCCATTAATGATGATAAGTTCAAATTTAATAAAAATGGATGATATCATTTACATCATATGTAATGTAACATCAATTATTCTAAATTATTTTTACACGATCTATACTGATTGTAGAGAATAATATGTCATTATTTAGAAAATTTTCTATCAATTATCAAGTCAAATAATTATACCAATGGATAATGAATAATAAGTTTCTTTCCATAGAGTCTGTTCAACTATTTCGAAACATAAAATTTTCAGTTGAAAAAAGTCAATACCATGAATATGGTATTTTTCTAACTTAAATATTAATGAAAATTTACAATATTTTTTTACTATATATAACTATTCAATATGTTCTTTAAACACACCCTTATATTGTTAAAATATTTTACTGATGTACAATGTTCCAAAAAATTATTTGGATACTCTCTATGAAGGGATTATTTACATTTTCAAAAAATAATGATGAATCTCATCATTTGATTATCTTGAAAATTTTTATTTATGTAAATACCAATTTTTATGATCATATCCATGATGACAATGTCATGTTATTTTGATCAAGTATGAGTGATTAATGATAATAAAATTTATTAATATCTTGTCTTTTGAAAAAATCAACATGAATTCATCATAATGATCAAACTATGGTAGTGGCTTCAAAAAATTCATAGAATGAATAATCATTAATTTAGTTATTTCATTAAAATTTATTTAACTCCCCCCTTTATTGTCGGTATGAACTTAAATACCCTACATGTAATGAAAAACAAAAATTAGATTGTAATGATGTAGATCTCTTATTATTTTCAATGATAGAACCAAGGATATTATTTTTTAAAAGTAATTAAACAATCTTATTATCTCCCCTATTTGAAAGGGATTTCATTATGGTGACTTTTATAAATTTAATTGATTTTTAGGAATCATTGTACTTTCACTTTCTTTAGTAGTATAAATATAATTTATTTTCATAATAACACTAGTAATTAAGGTGAATTAATCGATTTGGACTTTTTGATTATTTAGTAGTATTTATTATTAAGATTGAATTATGACCATGAACTCCTTAGTGATATTTCTATCCCCATTGAAGATTCTAAATATTACTTCTATTATTATGTAGTTATCATTTTTTGACAACCTATCATTTAATTAGAATTCGTAATGTGGAATATCCACATTTCCTTTTGGTTTTTATTCTTTAATTATTTCTCCAAATTCTCTTCATAATTACCAATATATTAGAAATATTATATATTTATGATTTGGAATATGGAATAATTTCTTATTAGAAACACAATACTTTCAATTTATATCCTTTACAAATTTATTCCATTTCTTTTGTTTTTGAATTAGTCATCTATGTTGTTTGATAGCATTACTTCCATTAATTATGATGTCAGTGTCTTTTATAAAATGAATTATTATGTGAAGTATTATTTAAAAAAATAATCTTATTCTCTTTGATTTGACACAAAACTTAAACATCATTGGATTTACCTTATCCTCTATATTGTTACTTCCACCAATGGTTGACTTATTTTTCTTCACTATAATATTCATGGGAAATTCTTTCATCTAGTAATATAAACTTGGTAACATGTATCCCTTTATCACCTTCTATGTAATTTTCTTCAGAATTATTTTATTAATATTTTCTAATGATTTATATTCACAAATCTCTACACAGTGACAATTTAAATTGTAAATAACGCATGAGTTATCTAAACATTCTAATATGTTTATAATATTTAGATACTTCCCTTTTATCTATGGTGTCTGATACATCACCACATTTATCCCCCATGGTTAATTATTAATATTAATTTATAAGACCATCATATTATACATAAATTTAGAGTGTATATTTCTTAATAAATAATGTCACAAAAAACGGATAACAAATCATAGTCTCTTCTTCCAGTTATTATTATTTCCATATTGGCATGCTTGGAAAAAAACATTATCTCATAATTAAAATTGAATTATTCATGGGATTGTTTTTCAACATTTGTATTTAATCACTTTATATATATTTGAAAAAAATACATATCCTATATTTATCCCGCATTTCATTGGTTTTAAATTATAACATTTATTATGAATATATGAATAAAAAATCCCTAATAATTTATATGAAGATTATCTTACCTTCTACTTAAATAATTCATTATATTTATCAATATTCATGATAAATTTGTATTTTATAATAAATAGGTGTATTTTAGGATATCTATCTTCATTATATATTTTTCTCAAGTTTATCTTTTATTAATTAATATTTTTAAAAATTTTCTGATGAATCATCCCAAAAACATTATTTATTTTCTATATTTACTCCTTGGTAAAGACATATCATATTTAAAAAAATTCATATCTTCTAATGGATTGAAACAATATTAAAATTATTTCTTTGTCTATATACCTTCATCATCACACATTTTATATATCTTCTGAAAAATAATATGAAGCTCATTTATATTATCCTGATCCATCAATTATATTTATTAATACCAATTTTGTTTCTCTTATTTTATTCTAAAACAAATAATATTATTCGAACTAAATAGATAATTCTTCTTTCTGATATATTTTTGGAGACACCAATCTTAAAAACATGAACACATTTATTCATTTAATGAATTACTTACTTATTCAGATCCATTTTTCATATAATGTTAAATATAGGATTGAATTGTTTCTTCAAAATCATTATAAAAGTTATCAGTATTTTATTATTTCTCAGTGAAAGTATTATCCACTATATTGAATGATGCATATATAAATTTTACTAGTTTTTTTACTGTTATATAGAATATCATTTTATATACGAATAGATTCATTAATGAATTATTCATTAATGTGTTCACTCCTTCTAATTATTATATATTCATTTGGAAAATTTTGAAACTAATCATTCATTCCATTTATTTTGGTAGAGATTAAGAACTCATTAAATAAGAACCATTATCCTTCACAGTAGATGTGGACTATAAAAAATTGATATACTTCTATATTGGACAAGTATTTATTAGAATTACATCCTGGGGAAATTGATTCTTTATCATCTTCACATAAGAGTTAATCATTCCTTATCTTTCTCATTTAATTAATCTTATTATTCTTAATGGTCTTTTTTATGATATATTTATTATCCTAAATTGATATAAATCATTAAATATTTTACTTTATTATCAAATAATAATATTAAAAAAATATTCACAAGGATTCAAGCTATAGAATCTAAGGATTGTTTTTATATTTATATCTGATAATAATTACTAGGATCACATTGGTATGACAACAGTAATAGTCTAGGTGAATTAGTGTGGGATGATTTTTTATTACACTAAATCATTTACCATCTTTATGCTGACATGGTTTATTTTGTGAATGGTTTCCATTCCTTATTCCCTTATAGTTAATAATCATTAACATAGAACAATAAAACACATAAAAAACCATGATTTTTGTCATATTTTTTCCAATGTGGTTGACTATGTCAACATATTATGTTTTTCTATTATATTGATTATTCACAGAATCCTTTATATTATAATGAAAATCATGTGGAAGTGGTTTACCATTAACTCATTTTTCTAAAAATCAATGTACAATGACCGAATTATACTTGAAGCACATGAATACAAGATATAAATATGTCACTTTTGAAGTGATCGATAATTTGTAAATGTTATTATATAATAGTCACCATTAATTATAATAATTTTATAATCAAATAAACTATTTTATGAATACATATTTTTATCATAATAAGAGGGTTTCCTTGTATTCATCTATAAATGGGATGAAAAAATTATGAATCAATGAATACATATTTGTCTTATTATTCATTAGTCTCAATGATATCAATATTTTTATGATTGGGATTTTGGAATTCATTACTATAAAATATTTTCAATATTCATTATAGAATTTATCATTTATTATTGATTTTGAATCAAATACTTTTTCTACTAAATCACATGACACTTTCAATATTATTTAATGCATGAAAAATAATATATAGTTCAATAAAATCTCTAAATTACGTCAATTGAATAGCATGAATGTGTTTTCTGTAAATATGAAGAAATATATTGACCATCAATGTATTATGATTGTTATTAAATGTTATATTCCAATTTTTATTCACAGTCTACCTTCTATTATTTATGTATGTTAATATAAACATTGATTATTCTATTCTCTTTTATATATTACCCACTATGACATTTCCATGGGACCACACATTTAATATCCATAAAAATTGACGGTTTCTGTACATCACTCATTGGCATAGTTATATAATAAAATTTCCGTGAGGTTGTATAATTAAAAATAATAAATTTCTTTGAAAGGCACAATTATTGTTATTTCTCGCACCATCATATATCGTTAATGTTTGATGAAATATCTGTATCTTTGAAAAAAAACCTTTTTCCAAAGAGCTCCTTAAATTTATCATTCCATAATGGATTCATGATGAACTATATTATTATAGTTCCTTTGAAAAATATTATTTTCTATTTATGTAACACTTCAGTGTTCTTATATCATGCTATATTATATGATTTCACTTCCCAGAAGAGTTGTTCGTGGAACTCATTTTCTTGATTGATGAACATCTCAATGAACCTATCCATGATAATGTGGGAACGGAACATACTATTTAATTGATAATTGATTCTAATAAGAACGTGATTTATCATATAAATGGAGTCATAGAATAAATATTTTTGTTATAACAATATCTATCAATAAGTAAATTTCAATAGTAACCTATATCATTGGCTAGGAGGATCAATAATTTGTTTTAACTATTCTTGTCTATATATCTTTCATTTCACCACAAAAAATCCAAATATCATTTATTTTAAAAAATATATTAAAATAACATAAACGATAATGAGTTAATTTGAGTTCTTCTAATGTTATATGTTAAATTATTAAATATATAGTTATTATTCATGTTTGGTTTTCCATCTGAGATACCTCATATTATAAAAATAATGTAATCAATTATTTTACGACAAAGCTTTACATTAATATACAAACTATTTCAATTGATTTATTCTCATACATTAATACTTATCGTATATAATATCATTTAATTCTCATTTAATTGTTTTGGCATATCATCATTCATTCACTTCCACGCCTAGAGTTGTTGGAATGCATGTAAACAAGTTATCACATTATCTTGAAATTAATTTGTTTTATATCAGATTAATGATTACTATATATAGAGATATGTGATTTTCATGAGTTTGGGGAAAAAATAGAATGATTTAAGCTATTTATGTGGTGTCTTGGAATAGAGATTATGTGTAAGATGAAGCTTATGAACTAATAAGATCTTATTATTAAGATTTAGGATGTCAATGTATATTCCTTATGTGTGTAATGATTATTACAGTAGAACAAAATCTTATTACATGCATGTATGACATCGATCAAGTTTTCAGTTGAGAACCACATTATTAACAATTATATTCCATCCAACCATAAATCTGAATATTAGTTTGCAACTCAGAACATATTTTCCCATATACACACATCCCCTGGTTATGCCAATTTTTTTTTAGTATCCTAGGTAACCCAAAATCATGATGAAATAATGCCAAGAGATATTTCCTATGTTCTCCAAGTGGTTTTTACACACACACACACACACACTCTCTCTCTCTACCATCATGGGTAGCCGGCCTAGTTGGCACTCCTATAGGGGTTGTCTATCACCCACATATATGAGAATTATATAGAGTTTATAGTCGTCCATGTCAACCAAATTATTTTTTAATAAGAATAATTTTTACATTATACAATTACCTTTAATGAATGCTCCCACTAAATCAGATGTATCAAATATTTTTAAAGAAAACAGAAATAATATATCTTGTATATTATTCTTCATTTAAATCATATATCATTCATTGTGAATTATTCACTAATCCTTCTGAAAAAAATTCTTTCTTTACCGGTGTTCAATGAATGGAGTAGACTTTATGTTAATTATAAAATTCCATCAAAAAATTAATTTCAACATAATACCAATTCAACAATCATCAAAGGCAATGATATTTTCTTTAAAATAAAGAACACAACCGTTAAACATCTCATCAACAAATAATTTTTAACAGATTAACTACATAAAAATATTTCTTTCACTATATTAAATATATATTATGATAATATTCGTTATTATAAAAAATAATCACATTTAGGGATCCATAAATAAAAATAGATTTATTAGAGTCTTCTGTAAAATATTTAAACCAACATTCTTGGAAAAAATAATAAAAATAAAATAATTGTTTTATTTTTAAATTCATAATGAAATCGTGAAATTAATAACATAGTAACCAAATGTCAAAAAATATTCAATAAAATAAAAAAGTAGAGTCATCATATTGAATGATAAATTTTTCCATATTCATTATAAAAATTTCATGATGTAACAAAATATTTTTAGAATAGTTAATGAATTTTAAAGTTGTTAAATTTCAAGAATTTAATAGTTTTAATTATTACAACATATATATAGATATATTAAAATTTACAATATAAAATAGGTGCACATTCTATCGGGATGGAATGTATATATTTTCGAGTTCAACCAGTTAATGTTTTCCTATAAATGGTGGAATATCATTTCAGACAATATTGCTAATGATACTATGTAGTTTGAGTTATGAAGGTTATACTGATAAAATACTCGATTATGTATAATATATAAAAGTTTTATTAATTTGATAAATAATTAAATATGTACATAATTTGAAATAATAAAACATATGTTCTTGACATATATGTTTCATAAATTGATGTTTGTGAGAAGGAAAAATTATTCTAATTAAATTTCTTCCAAGATAATCCATATTATGTTAGTATTGGTTTCATATATAATCATATTTAAATTAGGAATAAGGATGAATACACATTTGGATTATTTTTATCCCTTCCCAAACCATTATAAATCATAATTTATTATAGTTGAAAATATTTTACTTATTTATCTTGGAAATTTCATGGTTTAGATTCCCACATTCAGGCAAATTTTTTAACAAAACATTTTTCAATGTTGTTCTGTTTAAATTAGAACATATTTGTGATCATGGGAATAAATATTGTGATGATAATGATATGAACAATACATAGAGAGAACATATTAGTTAATATTTTTTTTTGAAATGAATCACTCATTTTACCCACTTCTTAATGGTTCACCCATTAGCATTTATTATATATAGATTTATCATTTCACCAGTACATACCCTAGACTATAGTAGAAAATTAATTTTTATATAGAAATATGGTGAAACTATTTTCAATTTTTTTCACTATATAAAATAAAAATGTTTTCCTTATTCCCAATATAAATTAAATTCCATTTAGAAAATTTCTATAGCTCATTATTTAGTGAAATCAATATAAATCATATCAATAAAATTTTTATGTTATCATATATATAGTGAAAGGTGTGATATATATATATATAATAATATCAAAAAGTTAATATTAAAAAAAGGACATATACATGAAACAAATATAATGGTTAGTGTTTATCAGATTCATTGATTCTTAGTTCTATAAATATTAAAATGTAAAAAAAGTGATTGATTGTATACGTTGAAAATATCATGCTTACAAATAAATGATTAATATTGAATGGGATACAATATTTTTGGATATTTTAGTGTGAATATGGAAATAATTATAGAATTAATATATCCTTATTTTATTAATATTTTATTGTTCGTACAAATATGTGATGTTTATGGAAACCTAGAATGATGACTTAGAGAAAAGGATAATTATATAAATATTACAATGTTAAACTATGATATGTTTTAGAGATAATATTTGGAATGTGGGTATGTGTCCCATCCCTACTATAGCCAAAAATGGTAATTGTTTAGGATGGAAATTAATCACCATTCTTTATTATACCTTAAAGGGAAATGATATTTAATAATCACAAAAGAACTATAATGGGGGGAAATTAATGACACTATAGATTATTTGTATCAATTAATTGTATTCCTAATATTAAGGAAAGAATTTAATAAATATAAAAATTTGATGAAACTATTACATAAACTGATATTGAAATGGGGTAAAGAAAAAAACATTTTATTATTATTATTTGAAAGATATCTAAAGAAAATAATCATATTTCTGTAGGGGTTAAATGATTTAAATTGTCAACACATTTCATTCCAATTCATTGGGATTTTCAGTTTATCATATATCTATGATATATGAAATGAAATTGATAAGGATTTATTTAAAATAATTTCTAATTTTATGTTATCATGATACAAGATAAATATCAAACTACATAAGAAGTTCCAGTAATGAATTGGATTTACAAATGAACATTATCATATATTTTGGTGCTAAAATTAGTTTTCAAAATATAACCACAATTGATAAATTACATGATGTGGAATGATTTTTCTATGTAAATTTAAAATGAACCTTGAATCAATAACTTTTTATATATTTTTCCTCATATAAAAATATTATCCACTCTAATAACTATGTAGTGCTAGTGGAGGCTCTACATGGGAAGTGATTTAGATCTTTTAAATTCCAGGATAATTTTTATAATGGGACACTTTTTCATCATGATCATTTTTATGAAGGAATGGGGATGAATCCAAAAATTTAATGAGATATCAATGGAGAAAGAAGAAAACAATTGTTTTATGTTCATAATAATTGATGAGAACTAATGATTTTAGTTAATGACATCTCCTTCCATTAAATATCACTTTTGAAGTTGAAAAATAGATTTGAAAAGTAGGGAATGTTGATTCCTAGTTGAATCGATACCTAATATATTATAAACCATTTTATGATATTTATTATTATTTATTACTTCATATAAACCAATAATGAGTTAATGATGGAATTTGTGTATCCCCTTTAAGGATATATATACATGATTTTTCCCTATTTATGTACTTATAAGTTATCATATTAGAATTTTTTCTATCATATTTAACAAATAATAGAGATAATGAATCATAATGATAATGTGCATTAAAATAATACAAACTACATTTTCAGTTTAATACAGTGAAATCATAAGAATATGAAATATATATGAGAGCTTGAATATTTAGCGAGATAAAAATATTATAATATTTTTATTCCCACTAATGAAATATTATTGTTGAAATTTATTTATTAGGGGTAGAATGTTCCACCCAAAACATATAGGGATAATTATCCATTAAATCTATAATTCGGTTTCATATATGGAACAATATAATGAAATAAAAATTGAATAATTTAATTGAGGTATAAATTTAAATTTAAAAAATGATATTTATTTCATGATATTTAAGAGAATCATGAATAGTAAGAATTATAAAAGGTATTAAAAAATATTTAAAATATGTAAAAATATCTTAAAATGTTTCTCATCCTTAATATTTTATGTTATAAATTTATTGATAATAACTTTATTAATAATAAAACACATGAAAATATGAAACAAAATATTTCAAATTTTAAAATTGATTGATATTAACGGTCTTCAACATGTATATAACATTATATATTGAAATATAATAAGACTGTTATACACAAATTCTTTGAGATTACATTTCCATTGGAAAAATGTGTCCATTATTATCATTTTTCCATTGACCCCATCAATATTTATAAGAATATTTAATGAAAATATTTATAATATTCAGTTAAAATATGATGAAGTTA
The DNA here is from genome assembly GCA_963277665.1 of Viscum album. Lineage (NCBI taxonomy): Eukaryota > Viridiplantae > Streptophyta > Magnoliopsida > Santalales > Viscaceae > Viscum > Viscum album. The sequence goes on along the minus strand of OY728158.1, from coordinate 1,188,037,254 downwards.
ACATATTAATTTAATTAAAGGGTATAAATAAAATCATTTGTTATATAAAATCTGGATAAAAAGTTGAATACAATGTATAATATAATATAATTCATCGAGTTGAGGATCTTACTTCTATTCCTAAAATGGTTGTCTTGTGTTTATTTTTCCTCATTGCTTGTGATCATACTATTAATTAACATGTTTTATTTAAGATAAATAAAATAATGTAAAATTTCCCTATCTTGGAAATCACTACGAAATATAGTATAGCTGAGCCACAACTCGAAAAACCCACTATTTATGATATCACCATTATAAGTTATTGGGAATTTTTAAGGATGTTTTTAGATGATTTAAACATGAAATATAAAATAGTTTATAAAATATATATGTTTTCATTTACTGTAATGACCCAGAAATTTCAATGATTTTTTTTCCTAATTTCTTTGGAATTTTACATGAACGTAATTTCTGACGATGCCTGATTCCGAGGCTCGGTGTGCCCGGAATCATTTTCTGAAGTTTAGCTCGGGTACGATCAGTGAACGAATGAGCGGGTTTTTATAAATTTTGAACCAGTGCTCAGAATTGAAATCTGAGGGCACCGATGAAACCGCAACGCCTGTAATTTCTTAAGAATACCCTTTCTGGAGTAGTTCTTTCTCGGGAGGAGTTGTTTTAAAAAAGTGAGGGTTAAAAATATAACTGTTTTACAATTATATTTTATTTTCTTGTTAAGTGGATTTAAGTGTTGTGTCACAACACATTATCCCTCTCTTATGTGGTTATAACCTAAGTAAGGGAGTTAGGTGTGGGACCCACTTATTGTTAACTACCCATGAGAGGATTAAAGGTGAGGTGGGGCCCACACAAACCCCACCCCTTCACTTTCCTTAAACCTCATCTAACAACCTCTTTTGGTGGGTGACCTATCATCTTCCATAACTCACTCCAGCCCCCCTTGTGACACACCCTCTCATTAATGATGCCAACTCTACATCATTTAATTTTGATAGCTCAAGATTAATTAAATTAAGTTAATTCAACATTTTGAAATGTTTTGAAAATGCATGGGATGGGTAATAAAATAAGAAGAGTCTTATTTTATTAGGGGTTGGATGGTTGTGTGGGGAATGGGAGGAGATAGAACTCGTCTTCTTCGTTGAAGAATGCAAAGAACGTCAAGAACCCGGCGAAGAACGCTGTCACCGCAAGGAGTGAATGACATGTCGTTCTTCTTCCCTCTCCACAGCCAGTGAGGGGCGCCTTCGTCTAAGAATGACAATGTGCCACATCCTTCATCAGAAGAACGCCGACGACGCTTACGGAGCCTCGATCCGTGATGCCGTCTTCCGCGACGTTCGACTTCCGCGACCCGATGACGTGCGACGACAATTTCGATGTAAGTGGTTTGAAATTGGTTCATGAATCTTTCTTGACCGTCCAAAATCAATTTTTCTTAAGACGCTTGATATCAGATTAATGGGAGGAGGTCAGACCGCACGAATAGGGCCGACCCTCTTCCACCTTCGTTAATGTGTTTGTCGCAGCTCGATCAAAGGTGGCGCGGTGAAACAGCACCGCGCAGAAACAAGGAGGATCATCGGCAAAGAAGCGTTGAACCATTTTGCCGCGCCGTGGAGGCCGAACGATGATGTGGCCTCGTCGCGCCGCATCGGAAAACCACAAAGAGACGCGGTTTGTTTATTTGGCGTGCAGATCGACATGCCAGGGAAGAATGGGACGTATGGGCAATTTGAAGGCTTTGCAATGAAGGGCAGGTCCCGGGAGGACCGCAGGCGAAGACAAAATTGAAAAAGGACAACTGGAGCAAATGCGGTGGTCCGCGGAAGGGTCTTCCGGTGTGCCTCGCCGGCAAGGTGGCGTCGGCGGCCGCAAGGAGGCGGTGGCGCCCGGTGCGCCGCCGGGAAGGGCGGCCGAGGCTAGTCCCATGGCCGAGCGGGACTAAGGGAGACCAGGGGTCGTAACCCCTAGCGGTCAAGGGAGCGGCCCCCACATGGGGGGGGGGGGGTCAATCAAGGGGTGAAACCGCCCCCCTTTTTCTGCAATGGCACGACCAGCTGGTCGTGCGGGTGTGCTCACGCCGGGCCAACCGGCCGCCCAGGCCGGGCCGGGCCGTGCAGCCGGGCCAGGCAGCACCCAGTCGGGCCGGGCCGCGCCCAGTCGGGCCGGGCCGCGCGTAGCCGAGCCAAACCGGGACACGGGTCGGGTGGACCCGGTTTGGGCCGACCCATGGGGGGTCGGGCCGGGCCGGGCCGGGCCCAGCCCCCCCATGTCAGACTGTTTTCGTTCAAACGCCCATAACTTTTGCGACGTACCTCCGATCGATGCACAGTCAGTTGCAATGCGATCCTTGGATCGAGACATCCGTTTCCCTATATTAAACTCAAGGTTTCGAAGAACATTGGGTATGTCCGGGTTGGTTCGAACACGAAACCAACCGGGCCCTCTGAGCGGAAACGCTTATTACTTGAGATCCGGACGTCCGATTGACGTTTCGTCGACTTTGTTGGATTCCTATGGATGAGACAAAACTTTTGGCATACTTCGCATGAGATTTGGACGCAGTTGGAGTATGTATGGGTTGGATTGTACTCAAAATTCAACCGGGCCCCTGGAACGGAAAAGGTGATAACTTTCAGACCGAACATCCGTTTGACGAACCGTCAGCGGCGTTGGTGATCACATTGAGAAACAGTCCTTATGAGTGTACCCTATGAGAGTTCGGGGTACAGTTGAGATATGCCCGGGTTGGTTCTCTCACGAAACCAACTAGGCCCCTGTGACGAAAAGGGTAATAACTCACAGACCGGGCGTCCGTTTGATGCGCCGTCTGTTGTGTTGAGACCCCTATGACGAGGCGGTCCTTTGAGATACTTCTTAGTGGGGCCTTTTGATACTTGGAGTATCGACCTATAGCTCGTGGAGAGGACCCTCCCGGAGACTAGCGTACGGAGTATGGAGACCGTGTAACTGGCTGAGACCTGATGAATGATTTTCCGATTCGATTCGGAGTGACTAGCATAGCCCAGTGGGGAGAACTACTTTGTGAGGTGGCAGACCCATGGAAGAGGAGCACTACTTTGTGAGGTGGCAGACCAGTGGTACTCGATAGGAGGAGTACCTCTGTAGGCTATGAGGGGGAGAACTACTGTGTGAGGTGGCAGACCCATGGTAGAGGAGCACTACTGTTTGAGGTGGCAGACCTGCGGTACTCGACAGGAGGAGTACCTCAGCAGTCTTAGGTTAGTGAGCAGTACCTCGGAGTCGTGACAGGATCACTATACACTCCAGAGACGGGGCTCTTCAGCAGTTACGGTTTTGATAATGAAAATCCTGGTTTGAGCTGAGACTATAATCATTGTGTTTACCTGATGATTGAGATGGGTCACTTGATAACTTAGGTGTATGTATGGGCATATAAATGGGTAGTGGTTATCCGTTGATTTCATAATCTTTGTTTTTCCTCATGATTGAGATGGGTTACTTGATAACTTAGGTATATGTATGGGTATATACCTAAGTAGAGGTTATCTGTTTTGATCTTTCATTGTGGTTATCCTTGTTGGATTTAGTGAGACCTTTAGGGTCTCAGGGTCCCTACTGAGTATCGTTATACTCACCCTTACATGGGATATTCCTTCACCTCGTTGTGTTGGTTGCAGACGACGGGCAGCGCTGATAGAGGCCGAGTGTTTGAGGACTGGACGATACCCGGTGGTGGATCTCATGACGAGACAATATCCGGAGGTGGACTTCACAATGTGACGATACCCGGAGGAGGTTGATGGGTGAGATCAGTGTGGAGGCTATCTGTACCTATCCTTCTGGTAGGATCTGTGGTGGATGATCCATGAGCTGTGCTATCTATACCTACACTTCAGGTAGGATCCAAGGAGCAGGACCCAGGAGCTGCTTCTGTTCTTCCAGCTGTTGTCTTTTTCTATTGTACTTTCGTTCAGTTGTAGCTGTACTTTCAGTTGAGTTTGTATTCTGACCCATTTACTTTCAACACTTCTTTTGTACATAGTGTTTTACTTCCTCTTGTACTCTGTGGTGTTTTGTTTACTTTTATAAAGTCAATGCCTTCCTTTTTATCAGGATTTACATCTTGGTGCTAGTCTCTAGCCCCTGTCCTATGGAAGGCGGGCCTGGGGTAGTCACGACATGGGCCCCGAGGACGGGTCGTGCCAAATTGGTATCAGAGGATTTGGGATCTACCGCAGAACTAAGGACTCTGATATATTTATTTGTGAAGAAATAGTGTTAAGGGGACAGAGTGTGGTCTTCAGTTCAGGGAGTCCAGTGCTGGTGCGGCGGCCGACGTATCCGTACACCAGGACCCTAACTACTGATTTTCGACTTTGTACACAAAAACACCGATTGCGTGTGTGTTTCCAAAGTTTTAATGTCAGCTCAAACCAGGCCAGATCACCAGGTATAAATCATTGACCATGTCGCATCTGTTCAGGATGTCTCTACGCAGACAGTCAGTTGGAGTTTCTGAGAGAGTACTCCATGACAGCTCACCGAGCGACGAGGCTCCGGTGTGGGGCCCATTTTACTATGTTGTCACCCTCGGGTGGTGTACCAGCAGCAGCACCACCTGTTGGGCAGTAGATTCCACCAGCCTTACTGGCGAACTGTGCACACTGGCAGAGCGCGTTGCATGAGTTCTAGCAGCAGCGGCCTCTGAGGTTACGAGGAGAGGCAGATTCCCGGACAGCAGAGCACTGGCTGGAGGCGATTTCTAGAGTTTTCTGCCTAGATGAGACATCAGTAGAGTGGATGGTGGGCTTTCCTACTAGTTTTTTTTTCAGTGAGTGACCATGAGGATGGTCCGCGTAGTGATGAGGCTTTGGTACGTGGACTGATGCATGAGATAGTGCCTTCAGGTAGTGTGTCAGCTATACATCACTACCCGTTGGACAACAGTTACAACCGGTGGTACCTATAGGTGACACATGTAGGCTTACTGCCTTACACGTGTTCCAACATTAGATACCCTCAAGTTCTGAGGCGAACCTGACTCACAAGTAGATAAGGACTGGCTTGAGTAGGTGGCTGAGAATTTTCTAGAGCACAGCTTTAGGCAGCGGAGCTCCGGAAGCAGGTGGACAGGAGCGTAACTAGTGGATGCCTTTTTTCTTGATACTTATAGTTCCATGATGTTGTTGCATTTGTGTCTTTTTACTATGAGCTGCAATAATAAAAGACACTTATCTTCGTGATGTTTACTTCCTATCCTTTTGTTTGGTTGATACTGAGAGGTCCTGGTTAAAACTATTGACTTGACCCTCATTTTCGAGATTCTACTGGAGGAGACCCAGATACCTCACGCTGATTCCGACAGCATGAATCGACCCTTAGAGGCGAGAGTGACTGCTGGATCTCTTGGTAGTAACGTCGAGGCCTTACGACAACACCCATGGCATGAATACATCTTTCATGTCAGGATTGACTGTATTAGGCAATGGGCGTGGTTCATCCAGGGGATGAGATCGAGTTTCTCTTTTCGGAAAAGGAGAAATATTAGCAGCTGTTACAGATCGTAGGAAGAGAAGGGTGGTCGTTGACTGACTTGCCACATCAGAAAACTTTCTACCGACCAGAGATGGTACGAGTTACGACGGGAAAGGTGCAGATCATTCAGGAGTGGATGAAGACTGCACAGTGTAGTAGGAAACAGGAAACGAGTGCCAGTCTCAGGGACTTGGATGTGTAAAATGTTTCAAGAAGAAGGAGTTATAAGTACAGGTTAATCTGCAGAGCAGCAAACGTAGAGGCAGAGCTAGGAGAGGAGCATGAGGTGGTGTGCATTTCAACATGTTACAACCACCTGCCTTTGTGGTTCCTGCCAGGCTAAGGGAGATGGATGGCTGGGGAAGAGATTAGCTGGGTGCAGTCAAGTAGTGTGACCCAATGGATCTAATAATGATTCGAGGGACAGTTTCTGTCCACTATTAGCTGCTGTAGTAACAGACTTTGATACGAATCATTCCTTCCTTCCACGAAACTTTTCCCAGACCTAGAGTTTCCGGTAAGCCGTAGACTTGACCCTCACGTCTGGAGATACCTTGGGAGGAGACTCAATAATCACACATACACCGATAGTGTGATCTGACCCACGAGGCGAGAGTTTCGGTTGGAATCTCTTGGTGGCAGTGTCGAGGCCTTACGATGTCGGGCTGAGTATGTATTGGATCCACAGTTCATACATGGATTGACTGTATTAGGCAAAAAGGTTGTGGTTTATCTACAATGTTGGGATGGGGTTTTCCATGGTTGGTGAAAAGGAAATCCTAGGAAGCACAGGATGGAATCATGCATAGGAGGGTGCGACTGATCACTCTTGAGTCGGTCAACCTTACCCTTGTGGCAGTAGGAGTTTTGAGATTCAGTTCTAAATAGGAATTGGAAACCTCTAGAGTTCGAGGATGGAGATCACGTCCTTATACGGGTCTCACCTCGACGAGGTTTACATAGATATGTCCAAGGCGGAATGTTATCTATGAGGTTTAGTAGACCTTTTCATGTCCACAGTAGGGTAGGCGAGGTGGCTTACCATTTGACCCATCCACCTCAGATGCACCAGGTGCACGACGACTTCTATGTATCTCAGCTGAGGAGATACGAGCACGACCGTTTGCATATCATCGATCATAAGGAGCTGGACGTTGGCGATGGGGTGACTTTCGTAGGGTTCCAGTAGAGGTTGAGGATCGACAAGAGCAGGCCCTATGAGGACGGTTGATTCCTCTTGTGCGCTTTCGTAGGCAGCACGGGAACCTCCAGCGGAGCACATGGGAGCGGAATTCTCAGATGTGTGCTCAGTACCACTTTTGTTTCCCTAGTTTGTGTTATAGATTTACGGGGACGTAAAGCTCTGAGGTGGGATTAATGTAACGACCTGGAAATTTCAAGGAATTTTTTTTTCTTAATTTATTTATAATTTTACATGAACGCAGTTTCTGACAGCGCCTGATTCCGAGGCCCGGTGTGCCCGGAATCATTTTCCGAAGTTTAGCTCAGGTTCGATCAGTGAACGAACGAGCGGGTTTTTATAACTTTTGAACTGGTGCTCAGAATTGAAATCTGAGGGCACCGATGAAACTGCAACACTGATAATTGCTTAAGAAGACCCTTTCTGGAGTTGCGTTTTCTCGGGAGGAGTTTTTTTAAAAAAAAGTGAGGGATAAAAATATAATTGTTTTACAATTATATTTTATTTTCTTGTTAAGTGGATTTAAGTGTTGTGTCACAACACTTAATCTGTCTCTTATTTGGTTATAACCTAAGTAAGGGAGTTAGGGGTGGGACCCACTAGTTGTTAACTACCCCTGAGAGGATTAAAGGTGAGGTGGGGCCATCACAAACCCCACCCCTTCACAATCCTTAAACCTCCTCTAACTCCCCCTTTAGGTGGGTGACCTCTCATCTTCCCTAACTCACTCCAACACCCCTTGTGACACACCCTCTCATTAATGATGCCAACTCTACTTCATTTAATTTTGACAAGCTCAAGATTAATTAAGTTAAGTTAATTCAACATTTTTAAATGTTTTGAAAATTTATGGGATGGGTAATAAAATAAGAAGAGCCTTATTTTATTAGGGGTTGGATGGTTGTGTGGGGAATGGGAGGAGATAGAACTCATATTTTTCGTTGAAGAACGCGAATAATGTCAAGAACCCGATGAAGAACTCCATCACCGCAAGGAGTGAATGACGTGCCATTCATCTTCCCTCTCCACAGCCGGTGAGAGACGCCTTCGTCGAAGAACGATGACGCGCCACATCCTTCATCGGGCGAACGCCAACGACGCTTACGGAGCCTCGATCCACGACACTGTCTTCGGCAACCTGATGACGTGCGACGAACATTTCGATGTAGGGGGTTTGATTTTGGTTCATGAATCTTTCCTGACCGTCCAAAATCAATATTTCTTAAGCCGCTTGATATCGGATTAACTGGAGGAGGTCGGACCGCACGAACACGGCCAACCCTCTTCCCCCTTCGTTAATGTGTTTGTCGCGGCTCGATCAAAGGTGACGCGGTGCAACTGCACCACCCAGAAACAAGAAGGATCATCGGGGAAGAAGTGTGGCGCCATTATGCCACGCCGTGGAGGCCAAACGAAGCCGCGACACCGTCGCGCCGCACCGGAAAACCACTAAAAGACGCGGTTTGTTTATTTGGCGTGTGGATCGATGGGCTAGGGAAGAATGTGTTTTAGGGGCGATTTGAAGGTTTTGCAGCGAAGGGAAGGTCCCTGGAGGACCATAGGCGAAGACAAAATTGAAAACGGACCACCGGAGCAACTCCGGTGGTCTGTGGAAGGGCCTACCGGCGCGCCGCCAGGAAGGACCGCCGCGACTTCAGATGCGGCGGCAGGCGGTCGGTCCTGCGGCCGCGCGGGACCGAGGGAGACCGGGGGTTGTAACCCCCGGCGGTCAAGGGAGCGTCCCCCACGTGGGGGGGGGGGCTTCAATCAAGGGGGGCAACCACCCCCCTTTTTCCGCAACTGCACGACCATCTGGCCGTGCGGGTGTGCTCACGCCGGGCCAACCAGTCGCCCTGGCCAGGCCGGGCTGCGCAGCCGGGCCGGACCCGGACCCGGGTTGGGTCGACCCAGTTCGGGCCGACCCAGGGGGGGTTGGGCTGGGCCGGGTCGGGCCCAGACCCCCCATTTCGGGCTGTTTTCGTTCAAATGCCCATAATATGGGCTACGGACCTTCGATCGACGTTTCATCAGTTGCGATGCAATACTTGGATCGAGACGGTCATTTCGATATATTACACTCAAGATTTTGGAGAACTTTGGGTATGGCCAGGTTGGTTCGAACACGGAACCAACCGGGCCCTGGAGCGGAAACACTTATAACTTGATCTTCGGACGTCCGATTGGCGTGCCGTCGACTTTGTTGGATTCCTCTTGATGAGATGGAACTTTTGGAATACTTCTCCTGAAATTTGGACACATTTGTAGTATTTCCGGGTTCAATTGTACCCGAAATCCAATAGGGGCCCTGGAACGGAAAAGCTGATAACTTTCAGACCGGACATCCATTTGACGAACCATTAGCGGCGTTGGTGATCACGATGAGAAAAAGTAACTATGATTATACCCTATGAGAGTTTGGGGTACAGTTGAGATACGGCTGGGTTGGTTCGCTCACGAAACCAACCGGGCCCCTGGGACGAAGAGGCTAATAACTCACTGACCGGGCGTCCGTTTGACGCACCATATGGTGTGTTGAGACCCCTGTGATGAGGAGGGACTTTGAGATACTTCTTAGTGGGACTTTTTGATACTTGGAGTATCGACCTATAGCTCATGGAGAGGACTCTCCTGAAGATGAGCGTACGGAGTACAGAGACCGTGTAGCTGGCTGAGACCTAATGACTGCTTGTGCGATTCGATTCAGAGTGACACGCATACCCCAGTGGGGAGCACTAATTTGTGAGGTGGTAGAACCATGGAGGAGGAGCACTACATTGTGAGGTGGTAGATCCGTGGTACTCGACAGGAGGAGTACCTCTGTAGGCTGTGAGGGGGAGCACTACTGTGTGAGGTGGAAGACCCATGGTGGAGGAGCCCTACTTTGTGAGGTGGCAGACCCGCGGTACTCGACAGGAGGAGTACCTCAACAGTTATAGGTTAATGAGAAGTACCTCGGAGTCGTGACAGGATCACTGTACAATACAGAGACATGGCTCTTCATCAGTTACAATTTCGATAATGAAAATCTTGGTTTGAGCTGAGTCTATAATCTTTGTGTTTACCTAATGATTGATATGGGTCACTTGATAACTTATGTATATATATGGGCATATAACTATGTAGTGGTTATCCGTTGATTTCATAATCTTTGTGTTTCCTCATGATTGAGATGGGTTACTTGATAACTTAGTTATATGTATGGGTATATAGCTAAGTAGAGGTTATCTGTTGAGATCTTTCTTTTTGGTTATACTTGTTGGATTTAGTGAGACCTTGAGGGTATCGGGGTCCCTACTGAGTATCGTTATACTCACCCCTGCACGGGCTATGCCCGCACTGTTGGTTGCAGACGACGGGCAGCGCTGACAGAGGCCGAGTGTTTGAGGACTGGACGGTACCCGAAGGTGGATATCACGACGAGACAGTATCCGGAGGTGGACTTCACGACATGACAATACACTGAGGAGGTTGACGGGTGAGAGCGTTGTAGAGGCAATCTGTACCTACCCTTCAGGTAGGATCCGTGGTGTACTATCCAGGAGCTGCACTATCTGTACCTACCCTTCAGGTAGGATCTGAGGAGCACGACCCAGGAGCTTCTTCTGTTCTTCCAGCTATTGTCTTTTTCTACTATACTTTCGTTTAGTTGTAGCTGTACTTTCAGTTCGGTTTGTATTCTGACCCATTTACTTTCAGCACTTCTTTTGTACATAGTGTTTTACTTCCGTTTGTACTTTGTGGTGTTTTGTTTACTTTTATAAAGGCAATGCCTTCCCAGTTATCGGGATTTACGCCTTGGTGCTAGTCGCCACCTCCTGGCCTATAGAAGGCGGGCTTGGGGTAGTCACGACATGGGCCCCGAGGATGGGTCGTGACATTAATATGGGTAGATTTCATATTTCAAAAAACTTAAAAAATAATTCAAAATTTTGAATTTATTTTCAATGTGATGAAATTTTATTTAATATAAATTTATATTTATAATGAAATTAATTTATATGATAAAAATAATAAAGATTAAATATTTTTGCTGAAAAATAGTACTTTTAAAGATTTTATTTTTAAAAAAAAATAGGAAATGTACTCGCCAATGTAATTCAATTAATCTATGTTAATTAATATGTTATGAATTATTTTTAAAAAATATACTAATAAATAAATTATAATTATTCATTAATATTATAATTGGGAATATAATTTTAATGAAATTATTTATATGCTTAAAACTGTATTTAAAAAGAATCAGTTTTCTTTATTTTTTATTAATATTCGTTATTATAAAACTTTTCAAATAGAATCCAACGGAATGAATTTAAAAATAAAAATATCATGTCCATATTTGTTCATTAGTTTAATAAAAAATAATTCATAATAATAACTTATTGAGGTAATAAATGAGATACCATAGTAGAGGTAAAATAAAGTAATGTCATAAAATTATGGTATAAATTCCTTAAATATAACACAACATTGTCTCTAAATGCGTGTATAAAGCAATTTTGAACCGCCTCATGAATTATCTACATTATTTATCCATCTTTTATAAAACTTCCATGATTAATTATGATTCATATTCATTATTGAATCACCATTTTTGGAACTGACACTGAAGATCAACTGTAAAAGGGAACCTCTTATGAATATAACAGATCATACCATTCAATATTACAACTCATGATTAATTAGAAACATTATCTAACTAAAAAGTGTATAACATTCATGGTGTCATCCTGTTAAAAACAGTTGTCTAGAATATTTTATTTATATAATTTTCTATAAGATATGTTTAATGTATTCATCAAATATATTATCCTCCTCGAAAGGATTTTTTCTTTTTTAGCTTTTAATCCTCCTCTTCTTAAATATGTTTTATAGTTAATATACCGAATTAAAAACGATATTATTTAGTAAATATGATATTATATCTATAATATAACGTGTTTCTATTAATTAATTTGACATTCCATGTAATTATTTTGAGTGGTCATTCCACCTATATTAAGAATGCTATAATAATTTTATCATTTCTGATTAAGAATACATAGATAATAATAATAAGATGTTAAAAAGAATAATCCATTATTATTTAACATTTATTCAATTTAAATATATATATATATATAATTAAATTTATTTATATATTCAATTAAAAAAATGGGACTTTAGTGGAACATTAAAAATGGTCATCATAATATCAAATTCCTGGGTTTGGTTAACATATTTTCATTTTTATTTTTCTAAACATTTTTTCCTTGACTATATTATTCAATGATTGTTATATAATAGTATTTGTGTTATGAAAATGGATTTTTCACCTTATCTGTCATGATATTACACATTAATAAAACAAAATTATCCTCTAATTGTTTTATTTCAATAAGCAAATTAAAATTCCTAAGAATCTTTTTCATATACATTATTATATCAATATATAATAAGTCTATTTTTTCATTAATAAAATTTCTTCCAATGAAATATTTAAATTAAAATATGTTTTTTTATTTTATAATATTAAAAATCTATTAATCTCATTATAAATTGAAATTTAATAACCCTTTCATTCATATGTTTTTTCTCCAAAGTATTGTATTACCATAATAAAGAATTTTTAAAATTATCATATATTTTTAATAATCTGAAATAAATTTAATTATATAAAAATTATTCAAACTCATTTTGATAGAATGTGATTATTTATAAAATGTACCATGCCAGAAAATATATTAAAATTATAGAAAATTAATATTTGAAAAATATTTGTAATATCAAATTATAATAAAAACATTAAAACTAATTTATACGAAACATACTAATATGAGTTCACATTTAGTATCATGTAAAACAAATTAATATATATTCTCAATGGAGTTATGACTCATTATTATGCAATATAATGTTCTTATGATATACTAATAATATATGATTATATTATTCTTATAAACAGAACTGATACATGATATCATCCAATCTGATACTATATAGAAATATTAGGTAGACTATCATCTATATATAAGTTAGTAATGATGTTGTTTATGATTTATTTCCTGTGGAATTCATAAGTATGTATCGTAATTATATGTTATGCGTCTATGATATAGACATCAAATTAATTTTAGTTTGATTATACCTCCTAGGATTGTGATGGGGCTTGATTAATGATGGTTAATCCAATATGGGACACATGTATTGTCTGTAAATAATATATATTATGGATTAAAGTAGTGAGTCAAGATTAACTATGTTATGGTACTATATATTGTAATGATATTATTTTTGATATATCTACATTAACTTTTGATTACCCAATGTGTTTTTAACCAATTATCCCCCTTTCCATAACATGAACAAATTATGATGTTGTAGGATCGTTTCATATAAATTTACTCATAATGTTATATTTTTATACTCCAAAAAAAGAAAATATTGTATGAATAATTAACCAAGAATAAGTACTAGAAATAAATTTCAAAGAATGTCTATCATTATGAATTCAATGTGTACCATATGGTTTGGATGGTCCTTCAAGAATTTCCATTAATTTTAGGATGGTGAGTAGTTATTAGGTTTTATATTAGTGTTCAATTCTATTTATGGAAACATATAAATCACTAATATGAAAAATGGATAATGATCAAATACAATAGAAAATGTTTCACCATTATGTTTCTTAACATTAATTATATGAATCCATTCAATAAGTTTAATGGATATATCATCCCTTATTACACAAAATTTTATTGAAATTACTGGTAAATCTATAATAAAACAAAAAAATCGTAATCTTATTATATGTATTAGGAAGTACAGTAACATTTATTTTTTAATATTCTCCCACATAAATATAATTATTTTGATAGAAGGAATCCCAAAAATTGAGAGATATCACTCATCATTTACATTTTTTTGTTAAAAATCATGGAACAGATAAAAACATTTCCTGATTATTTGCTTATCATCAGAATTAGTCCATAGATCCAATATAGATATTTGGACCTATGGTGTATATCAACCTTTTACCAATAAGCTTCACCCTATAATTCTATCTTTATCTGGTGTACTAATTTTATATATAATCTCACTCAAAATATATAAAATCCAGATTCATAGATGATATCTACAAGTATTTTTTGATCTCTTTCCTTAATCTTAATTTGTAACTAGTTTTATTCTTTTTTATACTATTTTTCATTATATTATCAACATAGTAATAAAATTATATATAATTTTTTATTTTTCCCATTCCATAATACTTTATACATTGAAAAAACTATGTAATGGAATAATGGATAATTTTATAACCTCTTTATATATTGAAATTATTGATTCATCCTATACAATATATAGAAAACCATGCTTGGATTCCCAAAATGGTAGTTCCTTGTACCCTGATAGTAATTACATAGTTCCATATATTTCTTTTTTACTCTTTAAGAACAACACATAAGAAAATTCATACATTACACATTTGTGATTAGTATAAATTTCATTTTTCATATATATAGATAGTCCCTAAATTTTTTAATCCTATTTTTTCATGTTTGAGATCATGATCATGAGTTAAATGTATTTTTTTCATGGGTCTTCTATTTTAAGGATGCATAATGAAAAAAAATATCATTTATAATAAAGAAAATCAACATTCCTTTTTTCATTGAATCACTTATAAGATCCCAATATTTTCTTGAGATGTAGCAATCTTGTTACCATGTAATAAATTCCCTTGTTTTGAGTATATATATTATTTGTTCAACTTGGGTATAATGTTTTCGAAATTGGGGATTTTTATTGGTATTGGAATGTGTATGATTGGTTCAAAGTTTTTCCAAATGTTGAACCCAGACCAAAAAAACCATGTACACTATATAAATGGGGGATTTCACAGTTGGAACTCATTTTTTCAATCATTTTATCATATTACTATAAGTTGGGAACCCCTAGGGTAGATGCACTGTTAAGGCCCACAGTTTTGGAATATTGTGTTCCCCGTATAGGAAATGGATCACGAATGATTTTCAACTGAAAAAAATAAACATTAAATAATTATGTTGTATTATTAGTCCCCAATCCCGCCCCCTCAGTCCTAAATAACTTCAAATTAGTTTTATTTAATCTGAGATGTATTCCATAGAAATTTGTACCCTATTCATGATGATTTGATGTATTTTTGACATATTTGATCCGATTTTCGATATGAGATCTCACTTCAATTGGTATTCCCCTTAGTCCCATGTTTTCCTAATCTGTGTAATGTATGGGTTTACTCTATCATAGATTGACTATATTTTTATTATTATAGATTTATCTTTTTTTATCTTGACTCTCAGATTATGTTCTTGAACTTTTTCATTGATGTGTTCTATGTCAACCATCATTAATATGTGATTCTCATTACTGATCATCTATTAATGATATTTAGTAAGTTTTTATAAATTTAAATCAAAATATTATTTATTAAAATTAATTGTATAGAATTTTGAATCAACATTTTCTATTTCTGAAATTTGAATCTAGAATTGAATAAATTAATTGGATAATTAATTAATGGAGTGATGTGATTATTGAATTGATGATGTATTTATATATTATAATTTTTAATTTAATGGATTGTGTCATTGGTAATTTAAATGGGATTTTGTAATTGGTTATTTTTTAGATATATAATTAATTGATATTGGGAACATAAGGATGATTGGATTAATTATGAAGTGATAATGCATTATATTAATATATATTGAAAAATGGTTTAATGATGAATTTATCATATTATTTTAAGTTATTAATGTGAATAATTATGTGTGAATTTATATTTAAAAGGCATACCATGATGTAAGTTCTTATGAGAGTGATATTATTTATTATATATGCTAAATCTGATATGTGTGATATTTGATATTGTTTGTGAATTGGTTTGTGGGACACATACCATGATGTATTTTCCATGATGTTCTAGACCCAAAATTATACATTTGAATAGTATTATATGGGACACAAACTGGTGATCCTAAAACCTATGAGGATCGGTATATTCAATGATGCTTTAAATACCCAAGTGGTTCTAGACTTAATGTTTTACCCCCATGAGATTGGAATTAGACTATGCCTCTAAGTGTACATGTTATGAATTTAAATGTGATGGATAATGAAATCACACGTGATAATATATTTTTCTCGTCAATCCATGATATCATATAGAATCTAACATTGGATAGAGAAGGTATTAATCAACCAAGTTTCCTCCAAAAACCATATAATTTTTGTGGTTAAATGAAGAATAATTGATTATGATGTTGTTTTATCTTATTTACAATAAATTATTCATTATACAACTACATACATGTTTATTGAGTTGATATTATTTTAGATTCCATTAGAATTGGTCAACAATGGTTTACATACACCCTCCTTGTCCTGCCTGATCAGTACCAAAATAAACATCATTTTAGTAGAATATGATAGGGGATAGATCCCAATATTGGATAGATCAGTTGGGATGGAGCATGAGTGGGGGAAACAAGCACCATTTAGGGACCCACTGGAAGTTTTCACTATTTAATAATTTTTTTCCATTAGAAAATTGAAACATATTGTGTCATGGTATATCAATTTTTTTAGGTTTAGATATTATATTCATATTTTTCATTAGTATGTGACGTTGGTGTGTTTTTTTATCAAATTTAGATTGGTTATTTAGTTTGATATTTTATATTTATTTATGTTTTTTTCTTGATTTTATAAATATGGTGTAGATCTCCCAAGATCATTATTATGCCCTCAATGTTATTCATTATCCACTGGTTTATGGGGAGGCACACCAAATTTCACCTTGTTAACCATCTCGGGGAACTATAATCTATAACCAAGTTTAGAATGTAACATATTTTTATAAAAGTTGTTTTTCTTTCCATTTATTTTTTTTATAATTTCTAAGGTAGAATGGTGATTACAAAGATTCAGTCCTTGTTTATGAGATCATCCATGAGAGTTTCTACCCCATGTACAGGGGTAAAATACATGTATTAGGGATGGTATTGTTACCATTGAAGTATTTTGTTACTATTGGATGTAATATAACCTTGAGTGTGGAATTTTGTTTTTGTGATTTTATTATTATTTTTGAAATTTTCTGATATTTTACTATTAGACTCGTATGAAATGTTATTTGTGTGTGCATTTATCATTTTAATCACTCATGAATTTTATAACCAACATAATTTTTGAGAATGCACAAAAAAGAATCTTTACGGTAAGTTATTGAAGTGGTATTATTTTTCATTTCATGTGTAATTTCATATATATAATGGTCCCTAATATGAATTGAAAATTTTAAAATTATGAAAAATGTGTAAAATAGATTTTTAAAGATATTCATGGTTAATTAGATTTTGTTTAGACCTTTGTTAACCATTTCCAAGTTGTTGGATGGTTAAGAGCAGTAATAGCACGTCGGTTTGGATTGTGTGGAAGTTTGTTTGGAGGAATGACATATTATGAGTTTATTAGAATCCATATAACTTTGATAATAATTATGTGAAAATTTCCATAAATTTTTTTCCACATATTAGTGTTATATTTACAAGATGAATCTCTTTGATAGAATTATTGGAGGAAATTCAGCGAATGATCTTGCAAATGATGAATCTAAGGCATCGACAGTTCTGTTGGAGGAATACTAGGATTATATACCTTAATTTTTTTTTAAAACTATGTGTTTTACTGAAAGAATGATAGAGTGGGTTGTGAAGGGTCTAGCCAACTTGACATGGCAGTTCAATTTGTAACACTCCCGTACTCTCATTTAAATATGGTGGCCCTGAGAGAGCTGAGTTCTGGATTGTTTCCATGAAGAAAATGTCTAACCACATAAAGAATCATATAGATAAGAAAATTATATTTGATTCTTATATCATTTCACATAGTTGTCACATGATATATCTAACTAGGTGTTCCACATATGTGATTCATCCTCTATAGATAGTAGAATGTTCACGGTAATGGCATGGTTATTCTAATAATGCGGAAAAACCGTACACGTAATTAAAAATTGGGGTTTAAAAATATGGTGTTTCATTGGATTTTCTCAAGATATCCATTTACTTTTACCATACAATCCCAACTGATGCTTTTCTATTCTCAGTGGTTAGGGAACCACATCCACTTATATTGTAGATGTTTTATGGGATTTCATTGCACATTGAAAGAAAATATACGTCAATTTGTCTCTCTCAATGGTTGTTTTTATTATTCATAAATATACATATAACGATATTTTTTTCTAGATATACATTTATCACAGGTATATCTAGCATATTTGTTTCCTAAAATTATGAGTTTGGGGTTTTTTGATGATATAAAATGGGTTATATAAAAATTTTGTTGAAATTTATCGACCGTTGTTGGTGTAATTGTGTCTTGGTGGTTTTTAATGAAATATTATGGTACTTTTATTCTCTATCTAATCCATTTTTATATAAAATGAAGGCTTTAATTTCAAATTAATAGTCATGTATTTATATTTATTGATTTTATGATTTCAATTCCATATTCTGATCTTTTTTTATGTTTTTTTAGATTTCTGGAAAAACAGGATATTGTGCTGTAAGATACATGATTTTTCCATTTAAAATGATAATTATATAATAAAAAGTATGTTATATTAATCGACTATGTTTTGAAATAATGGTTTTCCATGAAATGGTTTGTTTTATTGAAATGGTAATGGGTTTTGTTGAAATTTATTATTTTCATAACGGATTTTTTGGTTTGGAAAATGTGATGTGAAAGGTTTCATGATTTAGTGGTTAAAATTGGGGTGGATGGCTTGTACCATAGTAATTTTTTACCACCATTAGGTGGAAGTTATGTACCACTATAAAAATGGGGTTGAGTTATGGTCATGAAGAACCACCATCAAGGAACACAATGCTCGTATGATTGGTTTGCAGATATATTTCTATTATGCGTTTTTCCACAAAAGATGATTTTGGTATGCCTATATGTGTTTAGAAAGTGGATAATGATGTGTTTGATTTATTTCCATGTAATTGTGTTGTTTTTTTAAAATGGATTGGTACAAGTGTGTTTTGCTTATTAGAATTTGTTTCCATATTTCATGGTTTTACAAAAAAAAAAAATTTATAACCCGCTAACCAGTTTTATGCTAGTTTTTCAATGTAGGTAAATCATTTTGGTATAAAAAATTAGTATTATTAGTGAAACTTGATTTTTCACTTTGTTTCATTTTCATATGTTTCATTTCAATAAATGGTTATAGGTAAAGAATATCACTTCTTCTATAGTGCATCATGATGCTTGGGAGGCCTTGTGGTGCTCAAAGTGTGGAGTGGTGCAAATGATTTTTTATAGCATATATTAATTTTTATTGTTTAGTCTCCCACATTTTACTCTGATTATAGATTATTGTATTTTTTTTGTGTTTGTATTTTGGGCATTGTTTAATTTGTGTAATATTATTAACATGTGTAATGTTGTGGTTATGGTTATGGCATGTTAGGTTGGTTGTTTCTTTCCATGGAAAATTGTTCCCCAAATTTTCATGAAACCCTTATAATTTATTTCCATCATTTACCACCTTGGTGAATGTTGAATAAGTCCATATAGAACCTCTGCCTCAACTAAATACAATGAGGATGGGTGGGATGTTAAATGTGGTATCAATTTTTTTGATTCTTGAATTTCAAATTGAAACAGTTTTTTTGGTCCATTGAAATCATTAGTAGGTCATGAAGATTGAATCATTATTGGATTAATTTTTTAGTTGGGATAGGTATATGTAGTAGATTTTTTGTAACTTTAAAGTTATATCTTAAAAGGACGTAAATAAAATTTTATGTTGATCCTCATGTTACTAGGGAGTGGGGTAAATATGGTTTTTTTGGAGAATGTATAGGATCATGTTCTCAATATGGTTAGTGTAGAAAATGAGATTAGCATTGAATGAAGAGTATTAATGACTTTCCTCAAAGATTGAATATTTCATTGGAAATGATGATCTTTTTGTGTTGTGAACATTTTTTTTTTGAAAAATATGGAAACTATTTTCAAATATTTGGATTTGAAAAGAGAACGGTTGAGTATTTTGTAAATGGGTTGATTGTCAAAAAATTGTTGGTTTATCAAAATGGATTAACATGTGGAAAATTGAAAATTTTGGATATATTGGTTTTTATGGAAGTAATGTGATATATTTTTAAATTGCATGCCTTCGATATAGAGGGAGTGACTTGTGGGAAATCATGTATTGATTTGAATGGTACCTGGAAGATGTCATAGGGACCAACTAGAAGATTCTGTTGAAAAAGGTGGTTTCACCAAATCCTTAGGTGAATCAACTGTTAGTTCAGAGCATTGGAAAATAATTCCATGTCATGTAATGTGATAATAGATTGGATGAGTTGAATCATGTGGATCAATTAGATCAGTTTCAAAACAAGAATCAACCCATTGATCTAGGTGATTTAGAACCAAAAAGGATAGAAGAGTGGATAAATAGTATGGATCAAATCCATCATATCATTGGCACACATACAGAGAGAAAATTTATGTCAGCAATGCACATGTCCGAATACCTTTCTTGTCAGTTCTGGGAGTTTGTTGTCCAAGATGGAACGCACCAAGGTATAACATGGGTGGGGTTTTTGTAATTTTTTAAAAATTAATTTTACCCTAACATGTTCATGATTTAGAAAACATGATATTTCATTATCCTGAACTAATATAAAATTTAATTAACGAAATTTGTGGTTAAAATCATGAATTTATTCTTTCTTTCACCTGAGAATGCAGTTAGTGGGTCCTTAAAGGTGCACATTTTTTAATCTATCATAAGGATAGAAATTCACTAATAAATTGTGGTTTTATGTATATGTGATTATATGTAAAGGGTTAATACAGAAATATTGGTTGAAAGGGACATCATGGGGGATATAAGCGGGGATAGAATGTTGATACCCTTCGGAAAGAGTGAGAACTCTAACACGGTGAGAAAGTGGTAGAAGGAAACTTATTTTCACGATGATCAAGTGGCTTTGAATCTGATAGCAATATCAAGGGACATGTTTTTGAATCCTCAGACCATGGAAGGGTGCTTTTATTGTGGATATTTGCTCCACATGAAGTAGGATTTTATAGCACAACATCATGCATGTCATAACTACATGAATATGATGAAGCCACATTGTTGTTTCCTCAATGCTCCGAGTTCGGGTGTTCATGAAACTCTTCAGGTGTTTTCGTCAG
Source organism: Viscum album (assembly GCA_963277665.1). Taxonomy (NCBI): domain Eukaryota; kingdom Viridiplantae; phylum Streptophyta; class Magnoliopsida; order Santalales; family Viscaceae; genus Viscum; species Viscum album. The sequence goes on along the minus strand of OY728158.1, from coordinate 1,188,016,271 downwards.
CATATGCCTCGACATGATGAGGGTGGCATCAATCTACATCTCCAATATAGAATTACTATCCTTTTTTATTCTAGGAACACTATGACTTGACATCAGGGGTAGATTCAACAAGGGCTCAAAGAGAGGAATGTGGAAAATATATAGGTGTTCATATCTGAGTAGGTTGTGGTTGATTATTAGTCAAGACCATCCACATTTAGAGTTATGAGACATTTTAATTCAAACATTATTCAACTATTTTTTATATGGTTGAATCTCATTAAATAATGTATTCTCATGAAATTGATTCATTGGGTTTAATTGTTGAAATTCAGAATTTGGTTTAAAAAAAATTAAACTTATCTGGGTAATAAAGTGATTCAAATCATCTTATATTGAAAATGATATTTATAAGTGGATGAGATTGAGGTGATGTGGGACTTCCACATGAAATATATGGATGTGTATAATTTAATAATGTTTATGGATTGGTTGATGATGTTTAGGGACCACATTGACAATTATGCAAGAAAAGTGAGTTCACAATGGAGTATATCATCAAACATCACATTAGAAGATAAATACGATAAATGGTGTGTTTAATGTATTGGTTGGTAACACCAGTTTGGATGATCATTTATTTGTTGCAGGCTTTTTCATCAACATCGATCAAATATTTTGAGAAAATTAGTATTCCGGTAGTGGAAGACTATTTTATGGATGTCATTCCTGGTAAATTACCAGGTTTTCCACCTATGAGTGAAGTGGAATATATGTTTGATCTCTTTCAATGTACGAGTTCTATATCACTTACATCTTACAGGATGGCACAAGAATAATTGAGGGGATATAATGTTCATATAGAGGAGAAAGAAATTAATTGGATCATCTAGCCTATCATGTCTCTATGGACAGTGCCAATTTTTTTTATTAAAAAATCCAATTGAACTCTTTGGTTATGTTTTTATTTTTATAAGCATAACTCGGATGTTATAAAGAATTTATATCCACTTCCATGGATTAATTATGTATTAGATCAGTTGAGGGGAGGATAGTGGTTCTTTATGAATGTAATTATGATAAGGGTATCATCAGTTGGACATGTGGAAGGTGAATATTACCAAAATAGCCTCCATGAGTAGATATGGCATTAGAAGTCTGTGGTTACTCCTCTTGGTCTTAACAATTTACATGTTGTGTTATTAGAATTTATGAATCAATTAATTCAACAATATATGGATTCTTCATGGTTATATTTTTTAATGATATATATTTGTATTCAATAAAAAAAGTGGATCTTAAAAAACATTAGGATGTAGTGTTGGGAATCCTAAGATAACATCTATTATATTCCAAATTTTTAAATTCATACTTTTTTATACCAGAGGTACGTATTCTAGGAAATTTTATTTCAGGAAGGAGTGTTTTTTCGATCCAGATAAAAAAATGGTCGTTATCTCTTTGAAACTGCTAAAGATAAATTTGGAGATAAAGAGATTCAATAGAATAAATAGGTATCATCAAAACATTATTGATGACTTATCATGATTTTTTTGTTTATGGTATATTTTAAAAGAAATAATTTTCCATTTCAATAGAATGAGGAGTTTTACAAATCATTAGAAGAGATTAATTATATTCTAATATTAGCACCAATATTTGTTTTTCCAAAACCATGGAATATGTTTGTGGTGTATTTTGAATCAATGTGATTAGAATTGGGTTGTTTTCTCATTTCAAGGGATCATTTTGTTTCATATGGCTCAGGAAATTTGATTTTTTAATTGAATAACTACCAAATGCATGATTTGGAGTTGGGAATAGTGTTCCATTCTATGAAAACATGTTATGACTATCCTCTTTGTTGAGAAATTCATAGTGTATAATGTGAACAGGATCATTAATAATATTTTCTGATAAGTATATTGGAAAAAAAAAATTATAGATGTAATATATCTAGAATATTCTTTTTAATTGATGTATACACCGATTAATGGAAATTTGGTGGAAGATACATTAAGTATAAATTCAAAATATCATGAGGAAAAATATGCATTAGATCAGTGGATGTTGTTGTCGGTTATAGCTGACATTAGGTTGGATTGTGAGGACCTGGGTGATGTAGCAGTTTTCTATATGGTCTCTTTGGTTCCCGACTTGGTGAGTTTGGTTAAAGAGGATTAGATATATTATTTAGGGCGAGTGGTTTTGAGGTAGAAAATAATTGGGGGAGACCATTGAGGGATGCATAATATATTGGAATTTAGTGTTTTTCTTTTGTAATATGATGGTTTTACCTATTTATTTTCAAGAGAAATTCCTTAATGATTACTATCATTCATGGTGTAATGTCCATCATAGAATCTCGAAAATGTATCAGGTGTTGAATGTGTAGTTTTGTTGGGCCGAAATGAATAAAAACATGGATGATTTTTTTTGTGATAGAAAATTTTTTAGCAAGTTAAGGTTGAGTATCAGCGATTAACATGTATGTTTTAATCTTAACATATCCCAGTGTGGATGATGGATCAATTATAGATAGATTTTGTTATACATTTCAAAATAATGTTCAAGAAGTAACAATTCATATTATTGATCATGGATCGACACACAATGTTGTCCCATTTCATTCCTACTCCTCAATCACATATGGTATAGGATCTATCCAAAATCTAAATCTAGGAGGTCATAAAGAAGAATTTTATTCCATTTTCTATTTTTTCAGATAGTGATTTGATGTAAACATATTTTTCATATAAATTTTTGAAAAAATCCCATGGAATTGATTTTATAATTATTACATTGTATCGTCTATAGATATATATTAAATCAAAGAAAATTATAACAATGTTGGATTATATGTTGTAGGCTTCTCTGCTGGATTTGGTATCTCATGGGAGGAACAAATGTCTTTGGTAGAGTGCTTTTATGATTAAAACTATCAATACTAGATACATATGGGCCATTTTGAATCATTGTATGGTAATACATGTCATTATCCACTTTGATGGGTGGAATTATTAGAAAAATTAATGGTTACGATTATCCATATATAAGAGATAATTAATATGATTATGTTGATAAAGATGAGAATAAAGACATCTCAGAGTATCCAGAAATTTAATGAGGACCATCTTTAATGTTCATTTGTGTTCGAGGTGGGTGACCATTTGATCTTAAGAATCTATCTGAGGATGGGACATTAACATTATGGAATGTTGGTTAAGTTATCTCCATGTAATATTAGTCCATATAAGATATCTGACATGGGAAGATATGTAGTATATTTGTTGGCTTCGAAACCACAATTTAGTGTGGTGAACAATTTTTATATTGTTTTGTAGTTGAAATATTATTAGTCGGATCATAACAATTTTATTTGTTGTGATCATGTAGAGTTATATCCAAACACCTCTTTGATGCATGTGTCACTGTAGTTTTATGATAGATAATAGAAATTTATGCATGGAAAAAACATTGTCCTTTTGAGAGTTTCTTATAAACAAGGTCAAATTTAGGAGGACACATTAGATATAGAAAATTAAAAGGATAACTAATGGTGTAAGATTTTTCATGATAGAATTAGTTTTATACATTATGTAGAAGGGAATAATAATGGTGGGAAGAATTTATAACTCCTTGTTTGAGCTAGGAAACACTTTTTGTGTATTTATATGAATTTAATGTTGTTGTAAAATGTTTGGAATTTTTAGAAGGGTTGTAGGAAGGATTTGGTTATTTTCTATAAAGGCCCATGGTTTGGGAACAGTTAGTGGAAACTGTGGAAAACCCCAGGTAATTGTGCGATGTGTGGAATATTCAATGTGAAGGTGAACAATTAAGGCACATGGTTTATCAAACCATGCATCCACCCAGGTAAACCATGAATCATGATACAATGGCATTCTCACGGTCAAAACCAGGTTTTTCTAACTATGTCTGGGGTCTATTTGAGAATCCCTCTTGAGATAGTAGAACACACATAGTTAGTGCACTGTTTGTATAAAAGTGTGGCTAAACCAGGCGCAACATAAAAAATGTGTGGTTTTAAAAATGGGATATCATGAGATTTTCCCTAAACAACGAATTATTCTCCTATACAAAACCAACACATGGTTTTCTATTCTCTGGGTTTAAGGAACCTCTTCCAATCATCTTAGATTTATTTTGAAGGGATTTAATGGAACATTGAAGGAAAATATAACATGTTTATTCCCTTTACATGTTTTTTTTTGTTTCGTAGATCTATATTTATCAATCTTTCACTCTCTCAATTTTCTAGATCTGCATCCGTAGCATGTAGATCTAGGGGTTTTGCAGCTTAAAATGATGATTTTTGTGTTTTTTGTTTATAGGAAAGGGTTCTATGGTGAATTTATGGATGTTTAACTATATTTTGTGGTGTGTTTGTGCATGGTTATTTTCCTTGAAATAGTAATGTTGGTGTATTCAATCTACTATATTTTAATATAACAATAACTATTTAATTTCATTTTAATAATCAATTCTTGAGATTGATATATTTTTTGATGTCAGAGGTTTGTTTAGATCTTATTTAGTAATGACTTGTGTATTTGGGAAAAAATTGGTTATTGTGATGTAATGTACTTAATGATGGATTTTAAAAGGATAATTTTAAAATCATTGGAATGCTCGATTTAGGGGATATGATTTTCAAAAATGGTTTTCAATATCAGGGAGTGTTTTATTTATAGTGTTATGGATTTTTTTGAAATTGTTGATTTTCTTAGAGGATTGCTTGATTTGGAAAATTTTATTTCCATTATTTAATGATTTGGAAGTTAATCAAGGGTTATATGGGAAGGATCATGTTCCGTAAATACCAAAAAAATTGATTATGAAGTACCACTAAAATTGGTTGTAGTTATAGATGTGAAGTTCCACTGTCAATGACCATCGAGGTTGTGTGGTATGTTTTTGGATATGGTTGTGTTATGCATATGTACACACAATATGATTTGGTTATGACAATATTTTTTAGGAAAATGGTTAATCATGAATTTAGATTTTTTACTTGTAATTGTGTTTTTTTGGTAAAAATGGTTGTTAAGGGTTTGTTTGTACATTTGGAATTTTTTTCCATGTTTCATGGTTTTATGTAACTTTATTATATAATGTGAAAACCCATTTTGTCCAATTTTATTGTATTGGGAAGTTATTTGTGGAAAACCAACTTATTATTATTACTCACCCCATATTTTTTCACATTGGTTCTTTTTTAGTTATTGTAATATAATACATAGGTAAATGTATGGCATCTCACATCATGATTGGTTCATTGTGATGCTTAGGTGGTCTTGTGGATCCGAGATATTAGTGTGTAGCTATGGAGTTTTGTCATAGCTTTTTTAGAGTTTTATTATTTAGAATTCACCATGGTACAGTGATTTTGTATTATTTTGGAATGGCTGTGTAGGCCTTTTGGGTATTTTGGAATTTTGTAACATTATTGAACTGAATCATGTAGTGTTTTTGATTAAGGCTTGTTTGGTTGGTTATTTTCATTCTATGTGCAAATTATTCTACAACTATTCATGAAGCGCTAGTCTTTTATTTCAAACATTTACTTCCTTGATAGAGTTTCTCAAGGCCATGTAGCACCTCTACCTCAACTCAATACATTGTGGATGGATGTAAGATATAGGGGAGGTGAGGGGATTTTAGAAAAAAAAATTAAAAATGGAATAAAGGAGTATTTCACATCTTGAATATAATCTATACAGGAATCTCCATAAAACTCTAGAATTTTTCATTTTATAATCATAGGATGCTATTTTGAATGGGTAAGTGTATTGAGAATGAAATTGGTCTAAATTTAGGTAAGATTCAAGTCTTAAACACTTTAAAGAAAATGACAGGTGACAAGTGATATTTATTAGGACATGGGAGATGTGTTTTTGATTATTTTATTCCTTTTTTTAATAATATTGGATCATGACTGTCAATAGTGTTTATTCCCATGACTACATATAGTAACTAGATAATTTCAGTTTCAACTAATGGGTGCCTACATCATGCATGACCCAAAGATTAACATTGTTGGTTTATAATGTTAAATATTGTAAATGAACAAACTTCACTATTCATCTAAAATTCAACTATTTATAAAGAACCAAAACATTTACCATATTAATTTCATAATTTTTAGATTTAAAAAATAGAATCCATATTATGAAACGAATTTTCATTATGTGGGAAACATAATTTTTAATTAAAATCATCATATATTCAATAAATACATATTTTATTTTTTGAAATTATTAAGAGACGCATTTAAAAAATAATGATGGTCTAAAAAAAGTAACCTAACATTATAATATAAAGACATATTGATTTTTAAATATATTTTATTAAGATAAATTCGTTTTTAAAAAATTCATTATTTGTTAAATTGCAAATAAAATATCTTGTTACACATAAATACGATCACTTAATTTGTCATTTCATTAAAATATATAATTACCTATTCCATTAAATAAATATATAATATTTTAATTACTGTGATTCCTAAATATTATTTCTACATTACAAGGTAAGTTTATTATTCTATTCGCTGCAATACAATTCATAACGGTCACATTACAATTCTAATGACCTTGTTTATATTTATTAGTATATCATGGTATGTATAAGATCGATGTTTTTTGAAACGTAAAAAAACATATTAATTGAATACATTTAAGATGATACATACTATAAAATCATGTGGTGTTATATTTTGGATTAGTTATCTGATTTATCTTCTACTTAATGCTATTTAATTATATTTTTACATTAAGCGTGTTAATTTTACATTTTACCATGATAAAATAATTATATAAAAAAATATCAGTATATAGAAATAAATATAAAAATGTTTATTTTATGTTTGGAATATTTATTGTCCAATTTTTTTTCAATTTATTGGAAAAGATACTTTTAATATAAAACAAAAAATTCCTAAAAATAGTTATAAACATAATTCCCTATTAATGAATAGAAATCACTTATCCCATAAATAATGTAAAAAATTGGTTTCCAATTGTTTTTATTCAATAATACTAAAATGAATGAAATTATAATTTCATATAAATCCATAATCTAATTCAATCATCAAATCATTATAAATAAATAGACCTATCCAATAGAAACTAATTCGAATAAAATATAACTTATTTCAAAAAATTAATGATTAAGTTACCAATTTCAAATTAGAATTATAAGATAAATTATATAACAATTTTTGAATACATTTTGTCAATAACATATCATCAAATAGGATAATGTACTTTTTAAATTGAATTTATATATTTTACACCATTGTTTAACCTAATTTTACCATTTTTTAACCGAGGTGAGTAGTACATTATATAGTCCCTATTAAGTACAAACTAAAATTAGGTTGAACCAATTAAATTATGTTAAATAATTGGATTCAAAAGATTAAATATATTTAATGAATTTAAATTCACATATGCTGTAGAGTTTACTATAAAAGTAAAGACATAAACTTTTATAAAAAGATATTTTTTAATTTATAACTTCATATGTGTAATATAATTTTATGGTGAAATAAATCCTAAATTCAATTACCATTTCCACATTATTATGGTTTATAATATATCTATAATATTTTAATTTATATTGATATATTAAAATTTAACATTAGATATTTTATAAATGAAAAGAAATATTTTCTATAAAAAGTATATTTTTACCAATAATTGATGAATTATTCCATTAAGTGGAATCAAAACATGTAAAGTTAATTTTATATTTGTCAATATAGAAAAATTTAAATATTGATATTTTTTAAAATGAGGTATATATTAATTATAATATCGATGTTTATAAGTGTATTGTTTAAATAATAATATTTCAATTATATATATTGGTTCTTTCAAACTATAACAACGAAAGGGCTATCATTTTACAACTAAAAGTGGATGGGTGAATTATAGTATATAAAAAAATCGTTATCTTACTTATTTTTGTTTATCAGATAACGATTAATCTTGAATCATGGATTATAAAGTTTTTATAACCATTGATATAGATATAAATATTTCACAACATGAATTATAGAATATAAACTTGTAAAAACAAGTATTCATTATAAAATATGAATGAAATAAATTTAAATAAAATTTATAACTATGACTCATTATATACCAATTAGTTTTCAAGAAATATTTAACACCCAAAATTAGGCTTCCATATTTGTAGCCAAAATGTAATGATCTATAATTCTAATGTAATAAATCAACTTAATAAAATAAGTAAACAACATTTGATTCCCAATCCTTAGGAATCCTTAGTCCAAAATTTCTGAATATATTCTATCTTCTTATCTAAGGAATCCATCAATTAAAAACATTATCATATGGAAAAATAAAACCCCATATGAACATAAATAATTTTTAATCTGGGCTGTTATGCCAAATAAAAACTAAAAAATTATTAAAATGGCGTGATTTAATAATAATATGTTAAAAAAGAATCAATGTAACCAAATATAATTACTGATAACAAAATTCTTCCTCAAATAATTATTTTTCTTATTTGAATTTAGTAATTGGTTATATGTGTGTTTCATTAAATTGGTTTCCATGAAATCAGATGAACTCATCATTACATAACAATTATTGAATTATCTTCTAAATCTAATGGTCAATTCTAGTGAATAAAAATTATGTTGAGGTAGAATTATATTCTATGGGAATGAAGATCGTTAATCCAATGGAATTCCATTTGCCATTCATTAAGCTTTTATTATTATAATTATAGATTGTATGGATATCCATTTGGAAATAATGGATTCCACCATATGATGGGGCTTGTCTAATAGTAAATGAACGTCATGGTCTTAAGATCATTATTATAAAATAACTTGTGTACATTTATAAATTTTCTTCAAATAATGATTTTATTTTTCCATCTAATATATTTGTCTCTTATTACTGAAAAATCAATACAATTAACATATATTTCAATGTATTGTAAAATGACATTCCTATAGAAATGTTTCAGACCAAGTGAGGTATAAATGTTACTTAAATAATGAATTTGACGAAGTGGGGGTTTTTTTTTAAATGGATATAATTTTTCTAAAATAAACATTCGACAAAAAATATATCCCTTTTTAAAATGTAATGAACATGAAATTTTTATCATAACAACTAAATATGAATCATTAATGGATAAATGAAATGATCTCAGATGTATTCCATTTTTATTTTTTTCCCTATCATTTCATTATCTCCCACTATTTTAGACTATGGAATATTCTATCAAGCCCATTTAATAGTTTTATACATTAATTTCAGAAGTTATAAATCATTTCCCCACTTTGTGAGATAAAATAATATGGGGTTTATAAGAAGTATAAATTGTAATTAAAATTTCAGGGAAGTAAATTCTATACGAATCAAAATTTATATACAATGAGAAAAATGTAAGTCATATATATAATTATTATAAATCGAAAAATAGTTATATAATTGACGTGAAAATGACATCCCAAAATAATTTTATGGATAATATACATAAATAAAATGTTTGAGTTACTAAATTATTTTTAAAGGTGTTATGAGAAGTGAATCAATTATAAGGTGGAGGGTTATGAATATCACCTTAATTTTAATAACATTCAATTTATAACTATTTTACTAGATATGGATGACATAATCCTTGAAACTTTTTCTTCTAAAACATGAATCTTCTTTCTAATTCTTGGGAATTCATATATATTCATCCAATAAAAGACATTAGATATTTCATTGTGGTACATGTTCAAAGTATCCATAATTTTTATTATATTTAAATGTTATCCTTTCTTTTCATGATCTTTTATAATCATACATTTATTCTATCTATGAGTAAATAATTCTATCATTAATTTTTCAATTTCATATAAAAATTCATGAATTTTATTTACATGTTGTATAGATTCATCACATTGATTCATGAAAATTAATTTAATAAATTCTACAACATTGGTGGAGATAAGCACTGTAGTAACTCTGGTTTGAGGTATGAGAGATTTTATTATACATTTTTATGTATATGAAGTAGTTGGGTACTATTTGGGAGTGTTTGGGATAGTTTTTAATGTTTTTGGAAAGTGTTGGATGACTTCTTAAGGCTATATAGTTTGAGAATGGTTTTGGGAAACCATACCATAATCCCAAGTGTCCATGCGATATTCCATTTTTCTAATAGTATAATCTTAACGGTTAGCGCACCGTGTGTTAAATAGTGAGATTAAATAGTGCAACCCGTTAATGTTATTTTCATTAAACTGGGTTAGTCTTCATTTTCTCTAGATTTCTCTTTCATCCAACCAATAAAAAAATTTATCGTATTCCCTAATATCAAGGGCTGGAATGCATCTCCCATCCATTGTGGATGCAAATTAAAGTGGTTTATTGGTATTTTGAAGGAGTTTCATCTTGGATATGTCCCCCCTATTTTTTAATTGTGTTTTTTTCTAGATATACTCTTCCCACTCTCCCAGTTTTCTAGATCTATATATTTTTTGTGTATATCATGGGTTTTATTCATTATGTAATGATATTAATGCTTTTTGATGATTTAAAAGGATATCTATAGAGGTTTTTGGGGGAGTGTTTGCCCAGATTTGTGGTGTGGGTTCTTTATGGGTTGATTTCACTGAAACCCTAAAGGGACGTGGATTCTCTCTCAACCAAACATTGTTAGAACTACTATTATTATACCAATTAATTGTATTTTCTTTATTTAATTGGTGATTTTGATGTTCCAAACTGGTTATAAATCCATTTGGTAAGTTTTTGTGTATTTTTTTGGAAAAAGGGGTTTTCGATGAAATGTTTTTATTGTTGGATTTTAAAATTTTGATTTTAAATTCTATATCATTAGTTGTTTTATGGGAATGGTTTTCCATAAAAAATGTCTTTTTTTATAGAAATATGATTTTATAATTTATTTTTCTTCGAGGAATTGATTGATTTCAAAATCATTATTGGCATGTTTTTTTGGCATTCGTGAGATATATTCTTGGTTATTTGCTTTTTCATGTTATGTTTGTTAATGGAATGATGTGAAGTGGGTCAAGAGTACCACTATAAAAATAGGATAGATAGTGGATGTAAGGGATAACACCAAGGATAAGTGGAAGGGAGGTATCACTTGATTGGGAAATTAGTAAACTTGTTTGGGTGGGAAGTTACAATTTGTTTGTTTCCTTATTGTATGTTACTATGAAATATGAAAATATTTGTGCTAATTTTAAACATTGAAGTGAATTATGGAATGGTTGTATGGATTTCCTATAGGATTCATTGTTTTGGAAATGGTGTCTTAGTAAGGGTGACTTTTTCTTATCAGTAATTGCTGAACTATTTTATATGTTATATAAATTGATTTCTATAATGTGAAAATGAATCTTTTAAAGTAATGTTTTCAAGAATGTCATTTGGTGGAATGTTACTGAGAATTTTTACTAGCCTCTTCTTTATCACATTGGTTCTTTTGTAGATGATTAATTCTAGTACACATGTAAGAGTAAAGCATATCATTTTTCTAGAGGTTCATCGTGATGCTTTAGTGGTGTTGTGGTGCTTGAAGCATGGTGCGTGGTGTGGAGCTATTGATGGTTTCATTGTTCTTTAGGGTCTTGTTTTTTACTCCATCTCTTGGTACTCTAATATTGGGTTAATTGTATTGTTTTTTGGTAGTTTGTATAGAATATATTAGTGGTATTTCAATTATATATGACTTGGGTTACTATGTTACATGCATTATATCGTTTTTTTGGAAATGGATTGATTGTTTGGTTGGTTTTTCTAAAGGGAAAATTGTTCCCCAATTTATCATTGAAGCCCCCAAAATATATTGAAACACATTGGTGCATTGGGAACATCACTTAAGGACAAGTAAAAAATCACTAACTTCTCATGAAAATGGGGATGTGGAGGGACATTACATGTGGTATCAGGTTGTTCAATCTTGGGGTTTTTACGTGAAATCAGTTTTTCCATCCTTTGGCTTTGGTTTATGGTCTTGGTGTTTATATTTTTCTTGTTCCATTCTTTGAGTTGGATGGTAGCCTGGCATATGATTGTCAGAACATGGAACTTATAGCATTAAAGGACGTAGCATCCCTTTTATACTAAACTTCATTTTAATAGGGATTATGGTACATAATTGTTTTGGGGACCCTTATAGGCCTTGGATATCTCATTTTTGTGGGTGTAGCCCATGAGATGAGCATGGAATGCATGGTTGAAATGAGTTCCCTCTACTATTCATATTTCATTTAGTATTATGACATATCTTATAGTATGTATATATGAATATGTGTAAAATCAGAGAATTATTTCAAATGTTTGTATTTGAAATGTTAATGGTAGTGGTATTTTAAATGTTGTATGATTATCAAACCTTGGTGGATTTTGTAGAATAGTGCAACATGGGAAATGTGAACTTATGTAATGATTGGTTGTGATAGTTTTTTATAATTTAATTTGAATTGTATGACTTTTCTTGATACAGGTGTGGGTCTTATGGGTTTTTTATTGATATAAATGGATCCTTATAGGCATCTTAGAGACCAACCTGAGGAGTTTGCTAAAACGTTTGTTACACCTGAGACATAGGTGAACCAGAAGCTAGTGTAGACTATAGTTCATGAATTCCAAGATGTGGAATGTGGGGAAAATAGGATAAACTAAATATTGTGGATTATACAATCTAGTTTCAAAATTAGAATCCACCCATTTTTAGGGGTGATTTGAAGCCAAAAGGTTTGAAGCATGGATGAATAGAATGAAAAAGAAATTTGAATTCTTGGTAGCATATGAAAATCTGAAAGGGAAGATAGCCACATACAAGATGGAATATATTTACATTAATTGATGGGAACTTGTAGTATAAGCTGAGATCGACCAAGGTGTTACATGGGAGGATTTTGAAGTGTTGTTGAACAAGAAATTATACTCTCATACAATTAGAAATAAACAATCAATGAATTTATTCCGTTTGATGGATGGGAAAGTCTTGGTAATGGAATGTGAAGATATATTTATGAACATATGGTGGATTGCACCTGAGGTAGAAGATAAAACATCCTTGATGTCACTCATTTTTAAAATAGTGTCGAGACAAAAAATTAGTTCAAAGATTGCAGTGTTGTGTATGAAAGATTACACATACATGTCGAATAGAGATATGGTGGATGATCGAGATATTTTGGGTGATACAGGATGGGGAATTATGACGGTACTCACGGGAAGTAGTGGGAACACTAATTCTAGATTAAAATGGAAGAAGGAAACTTATTTCTAGGGTGAGAGTATGACTCAGAATTTAACAGGATGATCGGTGAATCTCCCTACGAAGCCTCATAGTAAGAAGAGATGTTTTCATTTGGATTATATAGGATACATAAATCAGGATTGTATGGAACAACCTTGAGAATTTCATAGCTGTAAGAAGATGGTGCATCTTCAGTGTTATTTTCGTAATGATATGAGGTCCGGTGTTTGTGAAACTCTTTAGGGTTCACAGGCATCTAATGCCTCGATAGGATGAGGGCAGCGGCATACGACTCAGTATAAGGGATGATTTATTCATGTTTATTCTGGGAATACCACAACTCTTTAGTAGGGGATGTTTTAGCTAGTTTACAAATGGAAAATTGTGGCAACAAATTAGTTGTTTGGGGCTGAGCGGGTTGTGATGGATGATTAGTCAAGACAATCCACAGTTAGATGTATGATTCTTGTCAATTCTACATTTTTTTATGTGTGTTTTTATATGGGTGCTTATAAGTCATTAATTTCATTCCAAACTGTTTCCATTCATAGGTTTAATGTGGAAATGATGCTTTTAGTTTTAAAACAACAAACTCTAATGGGTGAAATTGAGTGTTGAGCCTTCCCATATAGATCATGTTTTGTAGATTTTGATGATGGTGGGATAATGATGGATTTACATGGTCCTAAGAAATATTTTTAGGATATAATCTAGGTAATCCATTAGTTGGAGATTTTTAGGTCCCACATAAATTTATATGCGGGAACTGTAAGATTTACGATGGAGGATGGCATTGAACACCTATTTAGAGGGGATAATAACAATATGATGGGTGAAACAGATTTTTCGGAAATAGTTGTTGGAGTGATCTATTATTAGTTAGAATATTTTTCATTCGAATTAGAGGATTTTTGTAATGAACCACCCATTCTCATTGTCTTGAGAGTTCCACGAGTCATTACTAGGCCTTAAGAGACATCCCTAAGGTGTGATAGGCTGGAAATAAATGTCGAAGGGTTGCAAGTACAAGTTGGGGATGAATTACCCTTTAAGAAATAAACCCATAAACCAACCATAACCAAAAACTAAAAATATTATGCATGAAAAAATGAAAGACCAATAAACACTTCATTTGTATCAAACTAAATCAAAGTACACAATAGAATAAGACCAAACTAAACATCAATGTACATAGCGGATGAAAAAATCAAGACTCTCAAAAGACACTACAACTCCATGATCCACAAGCTCCAAGCTCCACAACATCTCCCAAGCATCACCACAAGCCCCTAGCAATAAAATTCTTTACTTTTACCTCTGTCCCGGAATACGACATCTGCAAAAGCACCAACGTTCCAAATCAGGCATGAGTATAAAACTCAATAGGTTTTCCCCAATGAATTCCCTACTCATGCCACTAGGATCGAAGAGTTAGCCACATTTATATAATAACATTTTATATAAAAAAATTTCTCAAACGTGGTTTATAAGTAAATATTAATAAGTTTCCAAAACCATTCAAAACCAACGGCATTCCAAGAGTAATTTAAACCAATTTTCCAGTAATATATTTTTCCAGAAAAATAACCAAACAAGCTTAAGAACCATTTTACAAAAATTCCCTTTTTGGAAAACCCAACCATTCAAAAAACCCATGAAACCAACCATGCATGACACATGGAAGAGGGGATAATACCTAACCCTTATCCATCCCAAGCATGATGGGATATGCTTTTTACCCTCATCGAACACAAATTTACATGAATGGTTGACAGGGGAGAGCCCTAACCCTTATCCATCCCAACACTGATGAGGGAGACCCCTAACCCTTTATCTTTATCGAATGAAATATGAATGTTTGATGGGGGAGAGACCTAACCCTTATCCATCCTAACACAGATGGGAGAGACTCCTAACCCTTATATGTCCCGAGTGAAACATGAATGTTCACAACCATATATTCCAAAAAGTCATGCCAAAACAACCCTTTCAATAAAAACACATTTTTATTGAAAACCATTTTACATCAAAACCATTTAAATGCCACACCATTTCAATTCCATACAATTTCAATAAATCACCTTTTTTATTGAAAACAAATTCCATCAATGTCATTTCAATACCAAACCATTTCAATAAAACACCCTTCTTATTGAAAACCAAAACCATCAAAGTTATTTCAATACCAAACCATTTCAATAAAACACTTTTTTTTGAAAACCCATTTTTCATCGTAGCATTTACTATTTCAGAAAATCCATAATTTAATATCAACATTTTAAAATCAAGAATCCAAATCACTTTGCACAACAATTCACCAAGATTTCACAATTTCATCAAAACCATAAATCATTACTAAATAAGACTTATTCCATGATTTTCACAATCAAATACATTCAAGAAAACCAATTTTAAACTAAGAAAATCAATTATCACAACAGGAGTCAAGAGTGAAGCCTCCTACCTCATTGTTTTTGATGAAAAACACATCAGTCGAAGAACACTATAGAAAACCAGATCGATTCTCCAAGAAACCGCCCTAGATCTCTTCTTTTAGAATGATCATGACCAAATCCCATCATATTTGGTATCCAAACACTTATATATACCCATAACGGGATTAGATCTAAGAAACCAAGAGGAGAAGAGAAGTATATCAAAATAGATCAAAGAAACTGATAAATAATGAAGAAAAACGATCACATACCTCAAGAATCTATCTTCGATTCACTAAGAGAAGACTTCAGATCACCTCTAGAACGATGGGAGAACCTTCTCTAACATTAGGTGAAGAAAAATACCATGATAGGGCCAATTAGGATAAAAAACATGCCACTTATAGGCAAAACAAATTAGATCCATCTATATGGGATCTCGTTTATATGGCCGCACGGTTTGCTTGTAGGGTTGGACAAATCGTGCGCTAACCGTGCATTAGCCACTGCCTCGGAAGACAATCCACACACATTTTGGCCGCATAGTTAGACATACCGTGCACCAACCATGCTGAAGATACTAACTCCAAGACCAACTACGCACTGTTTTACTGCACGGTTTAGACAAACCGTGTGCCGTCTTTCTGACTTCCCCTTTTCCTCAACACATCAATCAAAGTTCTGTCGACTCTCTCATTCAGTAGCCTTAACATTAAAACCATTGAAAGCATAAAAAAGGGCTACATACTAGGAACAGGGGGTACTAAATTCTCTCCACCATTGGCCATTCCATCATTGGAAAGTAGAAAACCTTCACCCAACTGAAAGATTTTTGGCCACTACTCTTTCATTTCCTTCTCACATTCCCAAGTCTCTTCTTGAAACTGACCATGCTGCCATAAAACCCGCACTAGACCAATGATTCTTCCTCGAAATACTTTCTATTGCTTGTCCACAATCCGTATAGGGATATGTATCAACGTAGAATCTGATTCTAGGTCAACATGATCCCATCTGATCACATGGTAAGGATCAGGCCGATACTTTTTCTACTGAGAGACATGGAACACATTATGCACCAAACCGAACCGTGGTGGTAATGCCAACCAATATGCCACCTCTTAAACCCATACCAGTATCTCAAAATTTCCAATGTATCTAGGAGATAACATTCCCTATTTTCCGAAATGACGATGCCCAAGCCTTGTAGAGATCCCCAAGAAGATATGATCACCCACAATGAAGGAAAAAGGTCTTCGATGGTGATCTTCCGAAGATTTGTGAGGACTCTGAGAAATATCCATCCTATTTCTAATCAACTGGATCATCTCTATTGTTTCTTGGACAAGGCTTGGTCTGACAAGTGAAGTTTCACCAATTTTTACCCTGCATAGTGGAGAACGATAAGGACTCCCATACAATGCTTAAATCAGAGCCATCTGTATCAAGGCTTCATAGATGTTATTGTATGATAACTCCACTAAGGGTATATGATCCTCCCATGATCCACCAAAATCCATTACACAAGCCCACAACATATTTTCCAATGTTTGTATCATCCGCTCGGATTTCCCATCCGTCTGGGGATGATACGTCGTGCTCATAGTAAATTGTGTTCCAAGGGCTTGCTATACTGATTTACAAAAACAATATGTGAACCTCATATCTCTATTTGAGACTATAGACACTGGTACACCATGCCTCTTTACCACTTCTTGGATATAGATTTTTGAAAGATCTTCCCCCGTATGGGTTTCACGAATAGGGATGAAATAGATCGACTTGGTTAGACGATCCACTATCACCCAAATGGCATCATGTTTCCAGATCGTTCATCGAATACCAGTAACAAAATCTATTATTATTTGATGGCATTTCCACATTAGGATGGGAAAACATTATAACATACTTTCTTGTATTTGGTGCTTTTCTTTAACATGCTGACAAGTTAAGCACTATGAGATTAACCTGACCACCTTCCCTTTCACGCCGCTCCACCTAAACTGCGTCTTCAACACCTTATACATCTTTTGTGTACTTGGGTGTACAACCCATCTTTAATGGTGGTAATTATGAATGATTTGTTCCTAAAAAACCATTGGTAAAACCACCCGATCTTTGAAACACAAAACAGAACCCCCATCAAGTTTTCATCCATTAATGGTCTCCCCACCATTGAGTTTTGATCTTACAACTAGACATTCTGCATCAGATGTTTGTTCTTCTTTGATCATCTTTACTAAATCTGGGACAAGTGTAGCTGAAAAGAAAACAGCAACATCACCTTGGTCTTCACATTCCACATGCTTGTCGGCTAAGACTGACATCAATTTCCATTCATTTGAAGCTTCTTTATCTAACTGAGAAAATGACTTTCTACTCAATGCATCAGACACCGAATTCCCTTTTCTTGGTGTGTACATCAAGTAAAAGTCAAACATCTAGAGATACTCCATCTATATTCTTTTCCTCAGATTCAAATCCCACTGTGATAAAATGTGTTTCAAGCTTTTTTCATCAGTAAACACAATAAATTTCACACCAATGAAATAATGTCTCAATGTATTCAAAGCATGGGAGACTGCAGCTAACTCAAAATCAAGTGTTGGGTAATTTTTATCATGCACCCTCAACTACCTTGAACCATTAAAAACCACATAATCTCTTTTCATGGGAACACAAACCAACCCTGATCCCAAAGCATCACAATACACCACATACCCTTGTCCTCACTCTGGGAAGATCAATATAGGTGCCGATGTAATCTGATCCTTCATTTCTTAGAAAGAATTCTGACATTATACTTTCCATTGGAATAGAGCATTTTTTTTACATAGCTGTCATTGGTGAGACTAGAACTGAGAAATCACTCACAAAGTGTTGGTAGTAAAAAGATAGATGATGAAAACTGCGTATCTCGAACACATTCTTCGGTGGTTTCCCAGAGATAACAGCTTCTATCTTTTTAGGATCAATAGAAAATCATTTCTCATAAATTACATGGCCAAGGAAATGTACTTATTGTATCAAAATTCACACTTTGATAATTTGGAAGACAAACGATGATCTCTCAAGACTTGTAACGCTGTTTCTAGGTGCACCTCATTCTCAAACCTTGTCTTTAAATACCCCAAGATATCTCCAACAAACACCACAACAAAAAAAATAAGGATACCGCTGAAATATCTAATTCATCAAAGCCATGAATACTGCTGGTGAATTCGGTAGACCGAAAGTCATGACTAAATATTCGTAGTGGCCATATCTTCTTCTAAAAGTTGTCTTTGGAATATCTTCCTTCTGAACTTGAAATTTTTGATATCCTGAACACATGTCAATCTTAGAGAACCACTGAGCTCAAATTAATTGATCAGAGAAAACATCAATGCGTGGAAGTAAATATATATTATTTATCATAACTTGGTTAATCGTACGATAATCAACACATAGCCGAAGAGTTCCATCTTCCTTCTTCACAAACAACGCCAGTGCTACCCATTGATAAGTACTTGGTCGAATGAAACCCTTGATTTCCATAACCTCAAACTGAAATTTCAATTCCCGTAACTCTTTTGGTTCTATTCTATAAGAAAGAAGGGAAATGGTACTAGTCCCTAGGAGGAGATCAATCGTAACCTACACATCCCTTAGAGGTGGTAACCCTGAGAAGTTGTTGGGAAATAAACCTGAAAATTGATCCAAAACATCTGGAATTTTTTTTTCTCAATCTCTTCCATTGATGCCTAATTCAACGCTACCAATTGGTAATAAATCATTCCCACCATTGGTTCCAATATGCTCTTTTCACCTTTCATTGCTATCCTCTCTCATATGAAGAGATTGTTTATTCCGTCTTCAATTGTGAAATAACTGTTCTCCTATAACAGTCAATGTAAGCCTTAAACATTGTCAACCAATACATACCTAGGATTACATCATAGACATCCATGTCCAACATCGTGAAGTCCCATTTAAACTCATCTACATCAACAGTTATAGCACATTCTCCACACACAAAGGCTTGATGTTCTCTTTCACCAAGAGGGGTTTTCAGTTTCAAAACTTAAGGCAACATTTCCAGTTTTAAACATAGAAAGTCAACAGCACGAGCAACAATGAAGGAATGTGACACACCAGTATCAAAAACCACTTGCACAAGGGTTGAATTTAAAATAATCGTACCTCTCACTGTATATGGTCTTGCCTGAACGTGGACAATCTTTTACTTAGCTCCATATACTTTCTTTGTTCCTGTACTATTCTCCTTGTTACCTTGCTGAGACTGCCCTGGATGAAGAGTCATGGTATTTTGAGAATCACCATGGCTAGATCTGTTATGCTGACGAGACTGATTCTGTTATCCTCATCCTATCGATGCATACGATTCTTATGACAGCTGAGAAGTCTGACGTGCACCCAACCTCCGAGAATTCAAACAATTGCGTTGTATATGACCCATCTTCTTGAAATTGTGACATTCTATAGGTTTCACCATACAATATCACCTTTTGTGGTCATGTGAACCACATTGAATACAACCTAACTTTCTTTGGGGTCAGGGAGGAAGGTTTACTAATCCCACTATCTGATACTGATTTTCACTCACACCGTGGAAATAGGTATCCCTTTTCCTCTTGTTCCCAACAGTTGTGTTCCCACCATTTCCCATTGGTGTCATTATTCCTCCTCCGGTCGATCCTGAGATTTCGCGTTCAGCAACAATCTCTCTGTTCACCATCTTTGTATAATCCATAATATAGAGCATCGTGATCATCGATTGAATCTCTTACCTTAGATCTGATTTGAAGATGCGTGCTTTCAACGACGCACTTGCCGCAGCCTAGGGTGAAAACATGAAAAATTCATGAAGTTAGCCGCATACTCTGTGACAGAGAGGCTCTCCTTCTTCAAGCTAAAGAAGTCTGTTGTTTTCTACATCTTGAATATGTGAAGATAGAATTGTTTGTTGAACAATTCTTCAAAATCATCCCATGTAAGGCCTTAATCGAATTTAGCATTCACCCCTAAATCCCACCACTGAAGTGGAGATCCTCGATCATATACATCACCAAATTTTCTTTCAGATCTACTGGTGTGAGGATGAAACCAAAGAAATGATTCATCCTACTTAGTCACACCTCCGCCTTTTTGGGTTCAGCATCACCCCGAATGTTCGGTGGATTCTTCTTCATGAACTAGATAGTATGATCCACATTACTTGGTTCATTCCTCCGGTTCCCCGTATCCAAATCTTGAAATGTTTGGACGATACTCCGAACCAGCTCTTGGTTCACAAGTGGTTCAGGTGCAACCACATTCTTTGCAGCTTCTTCGGGCTAGTTCTGACGACGCCTACTGGGTGCCATTTTCTAAACCAATAACAAACTCTTCCAAACTCACTCTCTAGCAACTGATGTCTTAGAATTTCAAATTCTATCACACATTCTATCACAACATTGTTTTCCAAAACATCCTTCTTCCCATTTTCAACCATTTTTGAAAACATTCTTCATGATTTTTGAAAATCAAACCATTTTTAAAATACACCAAATATCATCTTTTCAAAACCATTCATTTGAAAATAATTCCTGCATTTTTCAAAAATTCACACCATGCCTGGAATCAAGAATCATTCCTCCCAATGAGATATTCAATCCTAGTGGAATGTAATTCCTCTATAATGCATGTCATGCTCATCTCATTGGCTAAACCCATGACAATGACATTTCAAACATTCTAGAAGTTTATCCAAATCACTCATGTACCCAACACCCTGGTAACTTGATGTTTATCATAAATGGGTTAGCTATATCATTTTTTTCTATACATTTCATGTTATGACAATCCTACTATTGTCTATGATTCCAACCGAAGGAATAGACAAGAATGAATTTCAACTCTATGACCAATAACATCAATGACTACTTGTTAGGAATGGACCGATCAAGATGATACCAATTGTAATGACCCGCCAATTCTCATTGGCATGAGAGTTCGAATAGTCATTACTAGGCCTTAAGAGAAACCCCCAAGGCACCAAAGGCATGCAATAAATGCTGAAGGGTTACATGTACAATTGGGGGAATATTTACCCTTTATGAAATAAACCCATAATCCAACCATTACCAAACATTCACTATATGACACATGAAAAAATGAATGACCAATAAACACTTCATTTGTATCAAACTACATCAAAGTACACAACAACGGAAGACCAAACTAAACATCAAAGTACACAGTTGATAAAAAACTCATGACTCTCAAAAGACACTACAACTCCATGCTCCAGAAGCTCCAAGCTCCATAACATCTCCCAAGAATCACCACAAGACACTAGCAATAAGATTCTTTACCTTTACCTGTGTCCCAGAATACAACATTTGCAAAAGCACCAACGTGCCAAAGCAGGGGTGAGTATAAAAATCAGCAGGGTTTCCCCAAACTCATTCCACAAGGATAGAAGAGCTAGCCACATTTATATAAAAATATTTTATATAAAACATTTTCTCAAAAGCAGTTTATAACTAAATATAAAAATTTTCCAAAACCATTCATAACCAATGGCATTCCATGAGCAATTGAAAAGAAATTTCCAACAAGTTATTTTTCTTGAAAAATAACCAAACAAGCTTGATAACCATTTCAAAAACATTCCCGTTTTGGCATACCCAACCATTAGACAGACCCATTCAACCAACCATGCATGCTACCTTGAATAGGGGAAAATTCCTAACCCTTATCCATTCAATCCATGATAGGGGAGGCTTCTTACCCTTATCCAACCCAAATGCACATGACTGCTTGACAGGGGAGAGCCCTAACCATTATCCATCCCAACACTAATGGGGGAGACCCCTAACCCTTTATCCACCCTGAATGCAATATGAATGATTGATGGGGGATATCCTTAACCCTTATCCATCCTAGAACTGATGGGGGAGACTCCTAACCATTATCTGTCCCAAGTGCAACATGAATATTCACAACCATATATTCCCAAAAATCATGCCAAAACAACCCATTCAATAAAAAAACTTTTTTTTGAAAACCATTTTCCATAAAAACCATTTAAATGCCACACCATTTCAATTCCAAAACATTTCAATAAAACACCCTTTTTATTGAAAACCAATTCCATCAAAGTCATTTCAATACAAAATTGTTTCAATAAAACACCCATTCTATTGAAAACCAATTCCATCAAAGTCATTTCAATACCAAACCATTTCAATAAACCACCATTTTTGTTGAAAACCCATTTTTCATCAAACCATTTATGATTTCAGCAAATCCATAATTTAAAATCAATATTTCAAATTCAAGAATCCAAATCACATTGCACAACAATTCACCGCGATTTCACAATTTCATCAAAACCATAAATCATCACTAAATACGATTTATTCCATGATTTTAACAATCAACTACATTAAAAAAAATAATATGAAACTATTCCAATCAATTCTAACAAGGGTAGTCGAGATTAAAGCCTCTTACCACAAAGGTTTTGTCGAAAACCACAATAGTCGAAGAACGATTAACAAATTTGGATCGATTCTCTAAGATCCCGCCCTAGATATCTTCTCCTAGTAAGATCAAGTCCAAATCTTATCATATTTGGAATACACACACTTAGATTTACCCATAATGTGTTTAGAGCTAGGAAATCAAGAGAAGAGGATTAGTAGATCTAAGTAGGTCAAAGAAACCGATCAAGAACGAGGAAGAACGATCACATACCTCAAGAATCTGGCATCGATTCGCCAAGATAGGCCTTCAGGTCGCCTCCGGAATGATGGGAGAACCTTTTATGACCATATCAGAAGTAAAATTTCGGGTTAGGGAATATTAAAAGGCAAAACGATCCAAATAGAGTAAAAAACGCGTGACATCCACCTTTATAGGATCTCATTTAAGTGGCCCCACTGCTTGCTCACACGGTTAGGCAACCCATGCGCTAACCATGTGTTAGCCACTACCTCGGCAGACACTCCGTTCATGGTTTGGCTGCACATATATACAAAACTTGCACCATCCATGCAGAAGCTACTGCCTCCAAGACTAACTACCCACGGTTCTACCACACAGTTTACACAAACTGTGTGCCGTCCGTGGGACTTCCCCTTTGCCTCAGAACATCATTCAATGTTCTCCTGACTCTCCCATTCATCAACCTCAACATTAAAACCATCAAAAGGGTTAAGAAAGGATTACATACCATATACCGAGGGTACTATAATGTTTTTGAGAATATTGTTCTTTGGGGCATTGTGTATCAGTTTATGAATGTATTTCCCAATGTGATTTTTGGGTTTCCCCACATGATAGAATTAGATTTTACGGTTGATATCCATTTAGGGACAAGACCTATCTCACTTAAAACTTACCATATAGAACCAGAAGAATTTTGTGCATTGAATTTGATGTTGGAGGAGTTATAGAATAGAGTGTTCATCAATCATGTCAGGTCTTTATGGGCAGCACTAGTTTTTTAAATGGTGGACGAAACTATGCATCTCTTTGTTGATTATTGTAGACTTAATTAATTTTTTATAATCAATATATATCCACATCTATGCATTAATGATTATTTGACCAGTTAGTGGGATCTAAGTTGTTCAATAATATTGATATAAGGTAAGGGTATCATCAATTGTGAGTGTAAAAGGTGGATATTACCAAAACATTATTTAGAAGTAGATATGTCCATTACAAGTATGTGGTTATGCCACTTGGTATTCTAAATGAACCATAGGTGTTCAAGGAATTTATATATCATATATTTTAGAGATATATGGATTAATTTTTAATTGTATTTATTTATTATATACATGTGTTTTCAAGGAAAAGGTGGATCCTGATATGCACTTAGAAATAATGGTGGGGGTCTTGAGTGACCATTAGTTGTATGAAAGATTTTCAAAGTGAGTCATTTGTATACAATTACATAATTTACATGGCCATTTTATTTACGAGTATAATCTTTCTGTTGATTCGAATAATATAGAAGTATTTATCCCCAGGAAACCACAAAAGAACGTTTTTGAGTTACGAAGCTTCTTTGGTCTAACTAGATATTATCATGGTTTTTATCACGATTTATCCCAACGGGACTTATCAATAACATCATTGAAAAATATGAATGTTCCATTTCAATGGGATGATAATTTTATAAAATGTGTTGATGAGATATTGTTTCTCCTTACATTAGCACCAATCATGGTTTTTCTAGAAATAGGGAAATGGGGCGTAGTGTATTGTGACACATCCAGATCCAGGTTGGGGTGTGGGCTTGTACATGGGGATCATGAGGTTGCATATGGATCATGGCTATTGAGATATCATGAGATTAACTACCCAACACAATATTTTGGAGTTATTGTAAGTGGTTCATGTTTTGAAATGAGGCATCATTATCTCTTCAGTGAAAAATTCATAGTGTTTTTGAATCATAAGTGTTTAAAGCAAATTTTGTCACAAAACGATTTGAACATGAGGAAAAAGAGATTGATTTAGTATCTTAATATGATTTATTTTGACTTAATGTATACTATGGGTATGGTAAATTTAGTGGAAGATTCATTATGTATGATATAATACGATAAGGTGGTGAATAATGCATCAGATAAGTGGTACTGGATGTCAGTCATGACAGACATGTGTTTGGAATGTGAAGACCAGGGTGACATAGTTGTTTTCTTCAAGATTAATTTGTTCTTCTACTTGGATGTAATTTTTAAAGAGGTGCAAGAATATGATTCTGAGTGTATGGTGATGAGGTTGAAACTTAATGGCTGGGAGAAAATTACGGGATATGAACTGAATAAGAATTCATTTTTTTTTGTTTTTAGAATTAGATGGTGGTACTAGTGGATTTTAATGAGGAAAATCTCTGAGATTATTTTCATTCTTGGTGAATTTTCCATCCTGGAATTCAAAAAATTTATAAGGAATCGAGAATTCAGTTTTTGTGGGGTTGGTATGTAACAGAATGATTCCTAGATTGTTTCGAGATGATTGACTTTTTAGAAATTCAAGGAAGAGAATTAGCAGCTAGTAGGAATGTTTAAATGTTTTCTTATTCTAATGTGGAAGTGAGAACAAATAGTTTTGGATTATGTGATAGGTCTCTTGAGAAGGGTCAGGAAGCATGATTACATATGTGTGATTGTGGATCGTCTTAGAATGTCGTCCCGTTTCATCATGATTCATGAATAACATAAAGTGGAGGATATATCCAAAATATATATATGTAATGTTGAAACAATGCATTGTGTTGTAACATCATTTTTATCAAATAGAGATCAGGGGTCCACATCTCATTTCTAGAATTTCTTATGCAAGACCTTGGGGAATATTTAACTATAACAATGATGTACTATCCATAGATGGTTGGCATATCTGATAGAATGATACAAACATTAGCAGATATGCTAAGAGCTTCTGTTATAGATTTTGTTGTCTCATGGGAGGATCAATGTATATTAATTTATTTATCATATAATAGCAGTTATCATTCCTCGATACTTATGGTTCTATTTGAATCATTGTATCAGTGTCCATGTCAATCTACACTTTTTTGGATGGAAATCAGTGAAATTTCATTAGTTGGACCGAGATTTTTCCAATACACGACTGAAATGATAAGGCTAATAATGTATAGGATGGAGACAACCCATAGTTTTCATATATCTTATGTGTATCAACATTGATGAATGTTGTCATTCCAAGTGGAATATCATGTGTTTATTTGAATATCTCATAGGATGTGACATCTTTAATTCAAAATGTAGGTTATTTTATCTCCAAGGAATATTGGGTCTTCTGAGACACATGAGTGAATTGGATAGATGTCATATCAGTTGGATTTTCCACCACAGTTTAGTGTGGTGCACAATGTGTTTCATGTCCCTTAGTTGAAAATGTATCTGCTGGATAACGATCATATGATTCAATAGGATCATGTGTAGCTAGAGTTGGATGCTACATTGTTGAACGTGAAAGTGTGGATTGTGTATAGGAATGATAATGTCTTTTATGGGAAGATCAATGGTATAGTTTGGGTTTTTTGGAAACATGGTATGATTAAGAAGTAGACTTGGGAGCTAGATAATGATATGGTCAATAAATGGCCCAAGATCGTTTCGAAAAGTGATTGTTCTATAAATTCTACGGATGGAAAGTCCAATGGTGGGGATAATGTTTCACCCAAGCGGTTTTGGTATGAGACCATATTTAAATATTTTTTTGTACATGATGTGGTCGGTAATGTTTGGGAGAGTTTGGGGGAGTTTGGAATGTTTTTGGAATACTTTGGAGGTATTTTTAATGATGAACGATTTAAGCATGGTTTGACGAAACTATACAATAATCCCAGGTAACCATTTGATATTCCACTGTTTATATAATAACATTCACATAATTAGAACACGGATTGTCAAACTGTGTCAGCTAACTGAGAGGCCAAATAAAATTATTATTATTTTTAAAATGGGTTATTGATGTTTTTTATAAAACTCCCCTTTCTCCTCCCATATAATCCCTACATGGGATTCCATTTTCTCAAGGTCTAGAGGGGATCTCAAAAAAATTATTTAAGAAAATTGATTGGGTTTCTTTTGTTTTTGAATGTGGTTAAAATCTAGTAAGTCACCCCTCTTTGTTTCTTGTGATTTTATCTGTATATATTCTCCCTTATCTCCCAATATTCAATATCTACATTTTCTGTGTGTAGTTATAGAGTTTTGTCTCTATATCTAAAGATATTAGGGCTTTTAGATTATAGGTAATGAGAACTAGAGTGGTTTTGGTGGACTGTTTTTCCACATTTGTGGGGCAGTTTCTTGTGGGTTTATTTCGCAGGAACCCTAAAGGTAGGTGGATTCTCCCTCGACTTAAATTTGTTAGATCTAGAATGATTTTTTTGAATAATTGTTTTATCATGATATAATTGTTGATTTTTATGTGAAATATTTATTATAATTCCCTATGATTTTTTTGGTATTTGTTTGGGGGAAGAAGGTTCTTGCGGTGAAATTTTGTTATTTTTTGGATTTTAAAATTTTGTTTTTAAAATTAATATCATTAGTTGTTTTATGGGAATTTTTTGAGTAAATGTTATTAAAAAAAGGGGTTGATTTTTGAAATGTGATATGGAATGGATTTTTCTTCAAGGGATATTTTTATTATTAAATTATTATTGGCATATTATTGTGGATTTGGGGTGATATATGCATGGTTATTAGAATGCCCATGTTCTGTCCGTTATTGGAATGATGTGATGTGGGAGGGGAAAACTGTTATAAAAAAGGATTGAGAGTGGATGGAAGTGATTCCATCATGGATAAGTGAGAGGTATGTACCACTTGATAGGGAAATTAATAAGATGGGTAGGATGGGACGTTCCACCATGTTGGTACCCTTTTTGCGTGTTTCTATGAAAGATGGAAATTTTTGTGCTAATGTGAAATTGTGAAATGGATTATGGAATGAGTTTATTTATTTCCCATGGGTTTCTGGTTTGGGTAAAGTTTTTTTGGCATGAGTGTGATTAGATTATCTATAATTGTTTAACTATTAGGTGTTTTATATAAAATATTTTGTAAAATGTTTTAAAAGTTATTTCATAGTGACATCTATAGGGAAGTCATTTGTGGAAATCCAAATGTTTATTATTACTCACCCATTTTTTGAACCTTTTTTGACATTGAAAATGTTTTATTCTCTGACAAAAGTAAGAGAAAAACATTTCTTTTTTAGAGCGGGTTTTCATGATTCTTTCAAGATGTTGCAGTGCATGGGGCATGGATCATGGTGTAGAGCTATGGATAGTTTCAATGTTCCTAAGGGTCTTGTTGTTTAATACTACTCTTGGAACTATTATTTTGGTTGGGTTGTATTTGTTTTTAGGAATATTTTTATAATATAATGGCAGTATTTTGGTAATATATTACTCAATTTGCTCTGTTTGATGCATCATATAGTTTTTTTTTTGAATATGGATTTTTCTGGGTGGCTTATCTCAAGGTAAAATAATTCCTCAATTTATTCTTGAAGCCCTCATTAATTATTTCCAGCCTTTGGTTCCTTTGGAATGTTTCTTAACACCTCACCACCTTCGCAACCAATGAGGAATGGGTGGGGCATTACATACATATCATTACACATAATCCCGATAATCATTATCACTAAGTACTATTATCTTCTATCACCAAGAACTCAATAATCATAATATTTCAAATCACCTACAATTTATTTGATTTAGAGGATATTATCCTTAAACTTTCTCAAAAAATATTTTTTTTTTCATTATAATATTTGGATTCTATATCATTTTGTGTAATCTGTTTAACATCATCTTTTAATGAAAATAAATTTTTTAGAACATAAATCTTCCCATACATACACTCACACCATTATTAAAATATAAGAAAATATTACATAATTCTATACATCATATGAAGTACAACATTGATATATATAATTTTTATTTCCATTTAATTGATTAAAATTAATTTATTATAATATTTGAAATTACATAAATCAATATGAATTGATTTTAATGGTGTACAAAGAGTTTTCATTTTAACATTTCTATTAAACTAATAAAGAAAAATATAAATAAGATTATCATAACCATCATCAAATAAATGTTAGTATGGTATCTGAACATCTAATTATTATTGATATTCAAAATTTGAAATATTATTATATAGGTTTCTCAATAAAACATGCATCCTAGATTGTAAAAATAATGATGTTGAGTAGGCTTCTAATAATCCATCAAAATAAAAATTCTATATTAGATTTTTAATTAATTGAGGATTATTTTTTTTACAATTTCCATACCTAGATATATATTACATTCATTTATATGAGATGAATAAGTTGTACGTTCTGAGTTTTTTGCAACATTTTCTTGAACATTAATTTTAATAACATCATCCACAATTATTCCCCTTTCACTAATTGAAAATTGTTAAAATTAGATTGGAAATGATCATCGTTTAGTTTTCCTAGAAAATTTACGTTCATTTTAATGGGATAAAGAAATTTTTTTTATTGAATTTTGAACCCTTAAACGAATTTTATAAATATTTTGATGGAAATATTTGTAATATTTTTACTATCAGGAAATTTTATTCTTTCTATTATTCATTTAGTCTAATTAAAGATTTAGATATGTTTTTTAATAAGAGTTATAAATACATCGTTATCAGACCCATATGATGGATAAAATGGTTTCATTAAATCATTTAATTTAATAAAACAATAAAATTAGTTAAATGATTTTTTTGATTATGAATTATCAAATGAGTGTATTTTTCATCTTCTTTTTATATATCAACTTTTTTTTAGTTTTCAAACATCACCCACAGTCAAAACATTGTTTGAATTGTCATTATATTTTATTTTTCAACTTTTCCAAACTCAATAAGATCCTTTAGCAATTTTCTATAGATTCCATAATAAGAAAGATCAAAAAACAGCTAATTCATGTTTATTATTGCCACCCTAATAAATTGGAACTATTACCTCATAACTATAGCATGATTTTTGGTGTTTTGAACATCCATGAAACTAAAATTATATTTCTTGATAAAAATTGGTCAAAAAATAATCTTATTATTCATCTTCCATATTTTCTCTAATTGAATGAAATTAAAAATATTCTATAGATTATTGAAATTTCTCATTTTAATGAGAAAATAAATAACATACCATTATTTATCCATTAGAGTGCACTTTTCTATATTCTAATTAATAATAATGTTGAAACCCCAAATTTTTACAATTCGAGTATGATGTGAATGAAAAAAAAATTCCAATTTTTTTTATCTGATGAATGGAGAGAAGTTCCTGATTTTTATAACTAAATAGATAAAAGATTTCTATAAATATTTTATGTTATCAAATTCACTAATCCTTCTAGTAAAAGTTTAACTAAATACACAATATGAATAGTATTCGGTTTTTATACTTTTAAAGATATATAATTTTACACATACACTTAATAAAATTCAACGGATGTATAATAATGTCTTACTAACTCTATATAATGTAAATCTAATTCTTATTTTTTCGTATAGATATATTTTCAAAATTTGGAACCTAGTAATAATATTACTAGGTAATCAATATTTTCATAGATGGTTATTTTTATTAACATTTAATTGAATAGAATCCTATTAGATATGTATCATGTGGAATTCATCAAATTTATTATTCATATCAAGGAATTAGACGTACATTAAAAATATGATATAGGAATAACTAAGGTTATAGATCCTTTCATTGAATAGAAATGTCAAGAAAGAGTAGTGGCATGATAATCATTATATATGATGATGAATGTTGGCAATTCATCATATTCAAGAGCAATTGTTCATATATAAACCCTTATTGAGATCAATGCATTTAAAAAATTTATTTGAGATATGTTAAGTAATTTTTAAATCTTTATTTTCATAATGGATATGATATATTTTGTATCAGTCAGTAATTTTATCTAACAAAAACCTATATCAGTTTTTTGTATTTGTAAAGAGTAAAAATATCATGAAATAATAACCACTACTGATAAATGTAACTTATTTAGCGCACATTTCATGGAATAAATTTATAAACATGAATTAGAATGTTTTTTTACAGAATATATAAATATTAAATATTTAGAAAAAATGATTATGTATGTAGTCATATATTTTTTAAAAACATCATTGGTTTCTAATGATATTATAACAAATTTATCAAGGAAAAAATAATGATTTTTTTAAACATATAAAAAATGTATGCCCAATATTCAAGGAACTCATTATTATAACAATAATGGTAATAATGAAGTAGACTTAATGACAATTTTATAAAAAAAATTAAATTATTCTATTAATATATTGGAATATATTATAATTGAGGCGTTTTGTAATAATATTTTATTATTTTACATTTGTTCTGATTAAATTTTTCAATGATAGTTTTTTTGTGAATGGTCCAAAATTAGTTTATTATATTAATTTATTATTCATATTAGTGATTTTCGAGTTTTTTCCAAAATGATATGATACTTTTGTAATCACACATTATTGGAGGTATTGAAAAATTCATGGGAAAATTATTCAGTTTGTGTTTCATCAACAATATTATAGAAAAACATTATATAACTTCCACCTATTCATCTTCATTAGTGTTATGAAGAAATGGGTGTTGTTTTTTACAAGATCATAAAAACTATTGAAACTACACAGAAATGATGATTATAATATAATTGTTTTTCTATTAATTTTAATTCCAATAAAATCAAAACATGAAAATATAATTTAATTAAAATAATATTTGTAAGTATTAAATAATGAATGATCTATTGTTTAATTAAGATAAATAAAAATTCATTTAACATGTTTATTAAGGGATTTTTTTAATTTACATAATATCTAACATATATATATATACAAGAAATTATTTTGGTTGACATAACATTTGATATAGTAATGAATCATCCATTCCTATAAATGTCTTTTAATAAACCAAACTCACATATTCATCAAGGTAAATAGTTGTTTATTTCCAAATACCAGTACTCATACTCTTTCTATTTTCATATAAAAAATTTAATATAAAAATATTTTTTTAATTATTGATATATATAATTTACTTATATTTATTTATAACTTTTAATCCATGGAAAATTTCTATTATCCTATCATTGTCATCTCAATTTAATATCTCATAAGATCAACAGTGGAATATGTAAATGATATTTTAGTTGGTCCATAAATAACTTCATCATCATATTTTGAAAAATAGATAGTATTTTTAAACAATTTAATTAAAATATTTTTCTCGGCATATCCCATAAAAAGATAATTTTGTAACAAAAACATGACAATAAATCGTAATCGGATTTTTATGATTATTTTTGTCCATGTAATTCATTATTATGTCCATCAACAAGATATAATGATTTAGTGTTCTCAAAATCTGGTTTTCATGTTACATTAAAATTCTCTTATACATATCTATTGTAGAATCCTTACATCACATGAACTTGACAAAATAATTTTTTGTAATTGATGTTTATTATAGAATTATATTAATAACATCATGTTTATATTCTGGATCACTAGTTTAATCATAGAATACAATGATATATTTATCATAAAACATTTTAATAAGTTAATATTTATTCGTAAATATTATTCCATTTTCATTGAATTTTTTATAGAAAATCCTTTTCAATCTAATTATAGAAGAATAATTATGTTGTTCAACAAATTTTAAAACATGATCCCTTAAAAATTAATTGAGTTTATCATGATTTGATTTCGACAAGTCATCATCATCATCTAATTCCTCACCTAGAGTCATTATTTCAAATTGTGATACAATTAAAAAAATCAAATTAATTTCAACATATAACATAATGATTTACTATGATACCCTATATGAATGGTGATATTATCATTAGGATAAACTATACATATTTTCTAAATTATTTTCTTTAAAAAATAGAAATATTAAATAATAGTTTTAATTTAATTAGGGGATACATTTTCAGAAATATTTTCTTGTGTCATACTCCTATTAAAATAATCTATAATTTGGGTTGAAAATTCATTATTAATAGGCATAAAAATATGCTGTTTTAGGTTGATAAATAACAAATGTTTTAGTTTGATAATCTATTTTATTAAAATTTTATTCAATAAAAAAGTTATTTTAATTAAATATTATATAATATATACCAATTTTAGAATAAATATGACAAATTTTTCATACTATTTAGAGGAAAATTTATGTAAAAAATAATAATTATTAAATATCAAAAATGACGTCAAAAAAAATTAATTAAGAATATTTTGGTTTTCATTTTATCCCAAGTTCATTTGGATTTCAATTATGAAAATCCCAAATTAAAATTGAATTATTAGTTTAATATGAATTACGAACTACAATAAATTAAAAATGAGGATTAGTTGACTATTAAATAAATAAGTTCCAATAATCTCCAAAACAACTATATTTCATTATTTAATTATACCATCTTGATAAGGAGTTCTATGTGTTGAAAATTTTTGTATTATGAATTTTTTACTACATAATGATTCATATTCATAATTTACAAATTATCTACCATGGCCACTATGATTAGTGGATGAAGGTAGATTTTTTTCATTATATATTTTATTAAATACTATAGACCCATATTATGTAGTTTAGTAATCAACTAAAACAAATATAAATTATACTTTTTTATTCCATATGATTTTAAATGTAAAAACTATGTTTGATATCATATGAGATACATAACTTCAAACCAAATCAATCAAAATTTATTTGAATATAACAGTTTTAAAAATTACATTAAATTTTTATATATTAGATATATTAATCACATTAAGAAATATATAAGAATTTCCTAAAAAAATTAAATTCTTAACAAATAACCAATCTATTTTTTGAAAATTTATTTATTCTTCAAAATATGTTTTGTCAAAAATGTTTTTTTATTTTAATTTTAAAATAATTTGATAGAACGTTTTAAAAATTTATCTTACACTAAAACCATAATTTTATATGTCATAATATTAAAATTAATTAACAGGTAAATATATTTCTTATTCAGAAAATATTTATATTTTATAGAATATTGAAAAATGACATTATTATGTAATGTTGTCATTTATTTTGATAAATTAGTTTATTTTAACGTAAAATTAATATTTTTATATTTTTTTAATGTATCGTAATTATTATTTAGTTATATTTTATTCCATTACATACATTTTAACCATCTTTATAGATTTATTCAATATATATATTTATTATTTAAAATGAATTTCTTCTTCAAATTGTTTTTAAATAAATTATGTATCTCAATTACACATACTTTAAATAAAATGTAAGAACCCGGTTTTTACTATGAATGACTTTGGAATATTCTTGATGATATTCCAGAGTAGCGCCTTCAGACGGCGTACGATTCCGAGCCCCAGTGTGGCCGAAATTAAATTTTCAGTGCATTCACACTAGAAACGCCAAATAAATGGGATAAATCCTAAACAGTGATCCAGAACAGAGATCCGAGTATACGGATGGGTCCGGAATGGGGTGTTTACCCTAGGAACAACATAAAACTTGTCGGCGCGGGACGTTTAGACCCCTCGATCACTTTCGTAATCTGAAATTGATAAATTAAATGATTAATTTATTCGTTTAATAGATTAACTCTAGTATATTTTATACGGTGGCAGGGATTGGATAACCGAGGGCACCTTTGAGTTCAAAATGTGCCGTTTACCCTAGGAGGGTTGTACGTTTTGCGGGCACGGGCCGTCTGTGAAAAATGGCCCCATGGGCGTTTTCGTAATTTGGCTGCCTCGGACGTTCAGTTTTATAACTTTTGAACAGGGTCTCGATTAAAATTCTAAGACTGCCGTTGCGTTCAGAGTGTGGTTTTTGGCCTAGGGGAGGCTAAATCCCGACCCCGTCGGGAGTTCGTGTTCGGGCCGACGGTCGGGTGGTTAAGTGTTTTCTATTTAAACACTTAACCCACCCCTCCCTCTGTTTCTCCTTCTTCTTCTCCTAGACAGCGGCAGACGATAACTCCTCCTCCCTATCCACCTCCAGCTCCGGCGAAGTAGCTCCGGCGAGGCGAGGCGCGGCGGCGGACTCCCCATGATGCTCCGGGCATCGCCCAAGAGGTAGGAGTCCGTGTTTTTCTTCTTTTTCATATCTGCAACACCCTTGGATTGTTTTATTTGCATAGAATCAATATTTTTCCTATCAAGAGAAGCTTGTAGTTGCGTAGGAATTGATCTGGGGTTTCCATCGTCCTTTTCGGATCAAAATTCTGAGTCCGGAGGTGATCGCAGTGATCCGACGAAGCTCCGGGAGTTTTTTGCTGTTTTCCGGCGGGTTCTAGCGACAGTCCGGCGAGCTCCAGCGGCGGCGGCGGCGGCTTTCCAGTGGCGGTGGTGGCTTCCCAGCGGCGGAAGAGGCTCCCCAGCGGTGGTTTGGCGGCTTCCCAAGCAGCGGCAGTGGGGTACCAGGCGTCGGCGGCGCGGCTCGTAAGCGGCGGGCACAGCTGGTCGGCCGAGCAGGGTTGTCGACCAGGTGAAACGGGGTCGCGGCGCGCGACCCCGCGGAGGGAATCGAGACCCGCCATCGGCGGGTCTCCGCATGGACCGAAGATCGGCCACTCATGGCCAGTCTCCAGGTCGGTGGACCACGGGACCACGGCCGGCCCGCGCGGCCGAACCGCGGACAGGCGCTGCAAGTCGGGCCAGCCAGCGCGGCCCGGCCCGGACCGGCCGAACCGGCCGGGTGGATGCCCGTAACTTTTGCTACGAGCATCCGTTTTGAGTGCTGTCTGCAGCGGCGCTGATCTGAAGTAGAGGCGGAATTTTTGAGATGGTTTTGGAAATTTTTAATTCCCGAAACGAGGGGCCTCGGTGGCGCGACACATGCATCGAGGGGATTGTCGTTTTTCCGGGGAAACTTGTTTTGGACGGCGTAGACACATCCGACATCCGTTTTGAGCGCCGTCAGTGGCGTTGGAACCCTGGGACCGAGGTGGAGCATTCAAAGGTGGTTCCAGGCGTTGAGGCCGAAGTTTAAGTGCGGGCCCCACGACCCGTCTTTTGAGCTACGCGCAGCCTTTAACAACATTTTCATCAGAAGTCCTTTCGGGGCATGCGAGCGATCGTTTTTGGGTGTTTTTCCGAGGGGATTGCAAAGGTGCAATCTTCCCGCTCTAATTTGGAATGATGGTGTGAGACCCATGAGGGTTGTTTGGACGTTGACGGTGATTTTTCCATCTCTATCACCGGGCGACCGTTTTGGACAAGTGAATAGTCCAACTTGTGTGCTTTTTCGAGAGGATCGCAACGGTGCAATCCGTTCATTGTGTTTTGGGACCGGGTTGTAGGTCCCACGAAGCGCCGCTCATGTGCGGTGCGCCGGAATGCACCTTTTTCTCCGGATATCCATTACACTCATGTGAGTAGTGCTTTTGATGTGTTTTTCCGAGGGGATCCCAATGGTGCGATGCGCACGACTGCTTTCGAGGCCGAGGCTCGGGATCATGGGACGACATTTGGGCGTGAGGTAGTGTTAGCGACCTTTCTATCAGATATTCGTTTGTGGCGAGTAAGTAGTCGATCTCGCATGTTTTTTCTGCGAGGATTATAACGGTATGATCTGTTTGGCGAGGGGAGCCTCTTACGCGATCTTATTAAATGTGGAAATATGAAAGGTTCCTCGGTGGCGGTTCTTATACCATGTTTTAGCGGACCTATGGCATGTGATCGCGTGCACTCTTGGGGGAGTGAGGTTGGTGTCTAAATAGATGTAGTTTGTTGTGCCCCAGTCATTGAGGCGACAAGTTAGAGATGTTACATCACGCCTTCGCGTTGATGTTGGGTGCCGTGTGCACGATAGCCCTTGGGCTGAAAAAGAGGTATAATCTGGGAGTATACGGGAGCGCTTGGAGGTACGTGAGGTTTGTACCTGAGTCTGTTTGTGCGCTTGGTTGGGGATTGAATTGGGGCTACACGTCGTGTGGGCCTCAGGTGCGTGTTGTGCTCTGCTTTGTGCACCGTTGACCTCTCGCGACGTAGAGGGTCCCTATGTGCTCATTTTTTGACCATCAGGGTTGAGGTTTTTCCCCTAGCTCTGTGCTCAATGGTTTAGATTAGCAGGGTTGAGTGGTTTCCCCTTGTTTTGTTCCGGAGTCAGGTGGTTGCATGATACCCACTCCGTTCTCGGTTGGCCAGTGTTGTACCATCTAGAAGAGATGGTCAGAGAAGTTCTAGGTTTACCCTCTAGTGGGGTGGGGCAGTGGGTTAATCATCGACTTCTCAGGGTTTACCCTCTAGCAGAGACTAGGCAGTGGGTCACCCAACGAATCTTGAGGGTCTACCCTCCAGCAGGGCTGGGCAGTGGGTCACCCGTCATCTTGTTTCAGGTCTACCCTCTATCATGAAATAATAACCACTACTGATAAATGTAACTTATTTAGCGCACATTTCATGGAATAAATTTATAAACATGAATTAGAATGTTTTTTTACAGAATATATAAATATTAAATATTTAGAAAAAATGATTATGTATGTAGTCATATATTTTTTAAAAACATCATTGGTTTCTAATGATATTATAACAAATTTATCAAGGAAAAAATAATGATTTTTTTAAACATATAAAAAATGTATGCCCAATATTCAAGGAACTCATTATTATAACAATAATGGTAATAATGAAGTAGACTTAATGACAATTTTATAAAAAAAATTAAATTATTCTATTAATATATTGGAATATATTATAATTGAGGCGTTTTGTAATAATATTTTATTATTTTACATTTGTTCTGATTAAATTTTTCAATGATAGTTTTTTTGTGAATGGTCCAAAATTAGTTTATTATATTAATTTATTATTCATATTAGTGATTTTCGAGTTTTTTCCAAAATGATATGATACTTTTGTAATCACACATTATTGGAGGTATTGAAAAATTCATGGGAAAATTATTCAGTTTGTGTTTCATCAACAATATTATAGAAAAACATTATATAACTTCCACCTATTCATCTTCATTAGTGTTGTGAAGAAATGGGTGTTGTTTTTTACAATATCATAAAAACTATTGAAACTACACAGAAATGATGATTATAATATAATTGTTTTTCTATTAATTTTAATTCCAATAAAATCAAAACATGAAAATATAATTTAATTAAAATAATATTTGTAAGTATTAAATAATGAATGATCTATTGTTTAATTAAGATAAATAAAAATTCATTTAACATGTTTATTAAGGGATTTTTTTAATTTACATAATATCTAACATATATATATATACAAGAAATTATTTTGGTTGACATAACATTTGATATAGTAATGAATCATCCATTCCTATAAATGTCTTTTAATAAACCAAACTCACATATTCATCAAGGTAAATAGTTGTTTATTTCCAAATACCAGTACTCATACTCTTTCTATTTTCATATAAAAAATTTAATATAAAAATATTTTTTTAATTATTGATATATATAATTTACTTATATTTATTTATAACTTTTAATCCATGGAAAATTTCTATTATCCTATCATTGTCATCTCAATTTAATATCTCATAAGATCAACAGTGGAATATGTAAATGATATTTTAGTTGGTCCATAAATAACTTCATCATCATATTTTGAAAAATAGATAGTATTTTTAAACAATTTAATTAAAATATTTTTCTCGGCATATCCCATAAAAAGATAATTTTGTAACAAAAACATGACAATAAATCGTAATCGGATTTTTATGATTATTTTTGTCCATGTAATTCATTATTATGTCCATCAACAAGATATAATGATTTAGTGTTCTCAAAATCTGGTTTTCATGTTACATTAAAATTCTCTTATACATATCTATTGTAGAATCCTTACATCACATGAACTTGACAAAATAATTTTTTGTAATTGATGTTTATTATAGAATTATATTAATAACATCATGTTTATATTCTGGATCACTAGTTTAATCATAGAATACAATGATATATTTATCATAAAACATTTTAATAAGTTAATATTTATTCGTAAATATTATTCCATTTTCATTGAATTTTTTATAGAAAATCCTTTTCAATCTAATTATAGAAGAATAATTATGTTGTTCAACAAATTTTAAAACATGATCCCTTAAAAATTAATTGAGTTTATCATGATTTGATTTCGACAAGTCATCATCATCATCTAATTCCTCACCTAGAGTCATTATTTCAAATTGTGATACAATTAAAAAAATCAAATTAATTTCAACATATAACATAATGATTTACTATGATACCCTATATGAATGGTGATATTATCATTAGGATAAACTATACATATTTTCTAAATTATTTTCTTTAAAAAATAGAAATATTAAATAATAGTTTTAATTTAATTAGGGGATACATTTTCAGAAATATTTTCTTGTGTCA
Organism: Viscum album; assembly: GCA_963277665.1. Lineage (NCBI taxonomy): Eukaryota > Viridiplantae > Streptophyta > Magnoliopsida > Santalales > Viscaceae > Viscum > Viscum album. The sequence continues at coordinate 1,187,976,566 of OY728158.1, read as the reverse complement.
TACTCCTATTAAAATAATCTATAATTTGGGTTGAAAATTCATTATTAATAGGCATAAAAATATGCTGTTTTAGGTTGATAAATAACAAATGTTTTAGTTTGATAATCTATTTTATTAAAATTTTATTCAATAAAAAAGTTATTTTAATTAAATATTATATAATATATACCAATTTTAGAATAAATATGACAAATTTTTCATACTATTTAGAGGAAAATTTATGTAAAAAATAATAATTATTAAATATCAAAAATGACGTCAAAAAAAATTAATTAAGAATATTTTGGTTTTCATTTTTTCCCAAGTTCATTTGGATTTCAATTATGAAAATCCCAAATTAAAATTGAATTATTAGTTTAATATGAATTACGAACTACAATAAATTAAAAATGAGGATTAGTTGACTATTAAATAAATAAGTTCCAATAATCTCCAAAACAACTATATTTCATTATTTAATTATACCATCTTGATAAGGAGTTCTATGTGTTGAAAATTTTTGTATTATGAATTTTTTACTACATAATGATTCATATTCATAATTTACAAATTATCTACCATGGCCACTATGATTAGTGGATGAAGGTAGATTTTTTTCATTATATATTTTATTAAATACTATAGACCCATATTATGTAGTTTAGTAATCAACTAAAACAAATATAAATTATACTTTTTTATTCCATATGATTTTAAATGTAAAAACTATGTTTGATATCATATGAGATACATAACTTCAAACCAAATCAATCAAAATTTATTTGAATATAACAGTTTTAAAAATTACATTAAATTTTTATATATTAGATATATTAATCACATTAAGAAATATATAAGAATTTCCTAAAAAAATTAAATTCTTAACAAATAACCAATCTATTTTTTGAAAATTTATTTATTCTTCAAAATATGTTTTGTCAAAAATGTTTTTTTATTTTAATTTTAAAATAATTTGATAGAACGTTTTAAAAATTTATCTTACACTAAAACCATAATTTTATATGTCATAATATTAAAATTAATTAACAGGTAAATATATTTCTTATTCAGAAAATATTTATATTTTATAGAATATTGAAAAATGACATTATTATGTAATGTTGTCATTTATTTTGATAAATTAGTTTATTTTAACGTAAAATTAATATTTTTATATTTTTTTAATGTATCGTAATTATTATTTAGTTATATTTTATTCCATTACATACATTTTAACCATCTTTATAGATTTATTCAATATATATATTTATTATTTAAAATGAATTTCTTCTTCAAATTGTTTTTAAATAAATTATGTATCTCAATTACACATAATTTAAATAAAATGTAAGAACCCGGTTTTTACTATGAATGACTTTGGAATATTCTTGATGATATTCCAGAGTAGCGCCTTCAGACGGCGTACGATTCCGAGCCCCAGTGTGGCCGAAATTAAATTTTCAGTGCATTCACACTAGAAACGCCAAATAAATGGGATAAATCCTAAACAGTGATCCAGAACAGAGATCCGAGTATACGGATGGGTCCGGAATGGGGTGTTTACCCTAGGAACAACATAAAACTTGTCGGCGCGGGACGTTTAGACCCCTCGATCACTTTCGTAATCTGAAATTGATAAATTAAATGATTAATTTATTCGTTTAATAGATTAACTCTAGTATATTTTATACGGTGGCAGGGATTGGATAACCGAGGGCACCTTTGAGTTCAAAATGTGCCGTTTACCCTAGGAGGGTTGTACGTTTTGCGGGCACGGGCCGTCTGTGAAAAATGGCCCCATGGGCGTTTTCGTAATTTGGCTGCCTCGGACGTTCAGTTTTATAACTTTTGAACAGGGTCTCGATTAAAATTCTAAGACTGCCGTTGCGTTCAGAGTGTGGTTTTTGGCCTAGGGGAGGCTAAATCCCGACCCCGTCGGGAGTTCGTGTTCGGGCCGACGGTCGGGTGGTTAAGTGTTTTCTATTTAAACACTTAACCCACCCCTCCCTCTGTTTCTCCTTCTTCTTCTCCTAGACAGCGGCAGACGATAGCTCCTCCTCCCTATCCACCTCCAGCTCCGGCGAAGTAGCTCCGGCGAGGCGAGGCGCGGCGGCGGACTCCCCATGATGCTCCGGGCATCGCCCAAGAGGTAGGAGTCCGTGTTTTTCTTCTTTTTCATATCTGCAACACCCTTGGATTGTTTTATTTGCATAGAATCAATATTTTTCCTATCAAGAGAAGCTTGTAGTTGCGTAGGAATTGATCTGGGGTTTCCATCGTCCTTTTCGGATCAAAATTCTGAGTCCGGAGGTGATCGCAGTGATCCGACGAAGCTCCGGGAGTTTTTTGCTGTTTTCCGGCGGGTTCTAGCGACAGTCCGGCGAGCTCCAGCGGCGGCGGCGGCGGCTTTCCAGTGGCGGTGGTGGCTTCCCAGCGGCGGAAGAGGCTCCCCAGCGGTGGTTTGGCGGCTTCCCAAGCAGCGGCAGTGGGGTACCAGGCGTCGGCGGCGCGGCTCGTAAGCGGCGGGCACAGCTGGTCGGCCGAGCAGGGTTGTCGACCAGGTGAAACGGGGTCGCGGCGCGCGACCCCGCGGAGGGAATCGAGACCCGCCATCGGCGGGTCTCCGCATGGACCGAAGATCGGCCACTCATGGCCAGTCTCCAGGTCGGTGGACCACGGGACCACGGCCGGCCCGCGCGGCCGAACCGCGGACAGGCGCTGCAAGTCGGGCCAGCCAGCGCGGCCCGGCCCGGACCGGCCGAACCGGCCGGGTGGATGCCCGTAACTTTTGCTACGAGCATCCGTTTTGAGTGCTGTCTGCAGCGGCGCTGATCTGAAGTAGAGGCGGAATTTTTGAGATGGTTTTGGAAATTTTTAATTCCCGAAACGAGGGGCCTCGGTGGCGCGACACATGCATCGAGGGGATTGTCGTTTTTCCGGGGAAACTTGTTTTGGACGGCGTAGACACATCCGACATCCGTTTTGAGCGCCGTCAGTGGCGTTGGAACCCTGGGACCGAGGTGGAGCTTTCAAAGGTGGTTTCAGGCGTTGAGGCCGAAGTTTATGTGCGGGCCCCACGACCCGTCTTTTGAGCTACGTGCAGCCTTTAACAACATTTTCATCAGAAGTCCTTTCGGGGCATGCGAGCGATCGTTTTTGGGTGTTTTTCCGAGGGGATTGCAAAGGTGCAATCTTCCCGCTCTAATTTGGAATGATGGTGTGAGACCCATGAGGGTTGTTTGGACGTTGACGGTGATTTTTCCATCTCTATCACCGGGCGACCGTTTTGGACAAGTGAATAGTCCAACTTGTGTGCTTTTTCGAGAGGATCGCAACGGTGCAATCCGTTCATTGTGTTTTGGGACCGGGTTGTAGGTCCCACGAAGCGCCGCTCATGTGCGGTGCGCCGGAATGCACCTTTTTCTCCGGATATCCATTACACTCATGTGAGTAGTGCTTTTGATGTGTTTTTCCGAGGGGATCCCAATGGTGCGATGCGCACGACTGCTTTCGAGGCCGAGGCTCGGGATCATGGGACGACATTTGGGCGTGAGGTAGTGTTAGCGACCTTTCTATCAGATATTCGTTTGTGGCGAGTAAGTAGTCGATCTCGCATGTTTTTTCTGCGAGGATTATAACGGTATGATCTGTTTGGCGAGGGGAGCCTCTTACGCGATCTTATTAAATGTGGAAATATGAAAGGTTCCTCGGTGGCGGTTCTTATACCATGTTTTAGCGGACCTATGGCATGTGATCGCGTGCACTCTTGGGGGAGTGAGGTTGGTGTCTAAATAGATGTAGTTTCTTGTGCCCCAGTCATTGAGGCGACAAGTTAGAGATGTTACATCACGCCTTCACGTTGATGTTGGGTGCCGTGTGCACGATAGCCCTTGGGCTGAAAAAGAGGTATAATCTGGGAGTATACGGGAGCGCTTGGAGGTACGTGAGGTTTGTACCTGAGTCTGTTTGTGCGCTTGGTTGGGGATTGAATTGGGGCTACACGTCGTGTGGGCCTCAGGTGCGTGTTGTGCTCTGCTTTGTGCACCGTTGACCTCTCGCGACGTAGAGGGTCCCTATGTGCTCATTTTTTGACCATCAGGGTTGAGGTTTTTCCCCTAGCTCTGTGCTCAATGGTTTAGATTAGCAGGGTTGAGTGGTTTCCCCTTGTTTTGTTCCGGAGTCAGGTGGTTGCATGATACCCACTCCGTTCTCGGTTGGCCAGTGTTGTACCATCTAGAAGAGATGGTCAGAGAAGTTCTAGGTTTACCCTCTAGTGGGGTGGGGCAGTGGGTTACTCATCGACTTCTCAGGGTTTACCCTCTAGCAGAGACTAGGCAGTGGGTCACCCAACGAATCTTGAGGGTCTACCCTCCAGCAGGGCTGGGCAGTGGGTCACCCGTCATCTTGTTTCAGGTCTACCCTCTAGCAGGGCTGGGCAGTGGGTCGCCTGTCGACTTGTTCAGGGTTTACCCTCTAGTAGAAACTAGGCAGTGGGTCACCCGACGACTCTTGAGGGTCTACCCTCCAGCAGGGTTGGGCAGTGGGTCGCCTGTCATCTTGTTCTAGGTTTACCCTCCAGCAGGGTTGGGAATTGGGTCACCCGTCGACTTCTTCTAGGTCTACCCTTCAGCAAGGCTGGGCAGTGGGTCACCTAATGACTTCTTCCACGTTTACCCTCCAGCAAGGCTGGGCAGTGGGTTGCCTGACGACTTATTCCAGGTCTACCCTCTAGCGGGGCTGGGCAGTGGGTCGCCTCATGGAGTATAGGGTTTACCCTCCAACAGGGCTGGGAAGTGGGTCACCCGATATCAAATTATGAATTACCCTCCAGCAGGGATGGTCAGTGGGACACCCGTTTACATTCCAGACTTAGTTCTTTCTACTAGGCTAGTCTATGGATTTCCACCGTGATTACCGGAGCAGGACCCTTTGTTATATGGGTCAGTGTTGTGATGTCTTGACTTTGAGAAGACCTCTCGACTACAGGGCAGTGACGAGGTGTGGTTTGAATTTTTCTAGAACTCTAAATTATGAGGAGCGCTTTCCCCACCGAGACGCATCCTTGTGACACAACCTGAAACCGCGCAGGTGAGTTAGTGCCGCCCAAAGTGGATAGTGTCGAGGTGTGGTGAATTGTTCCCCTTGACTTGCAGTTCAGGGTAGATGTACGGGATGATGGGCATCGATGGTGTTTAATTATGGGACTGTTGGATACTCTTTTCCGGGGCTGAGCTACGGGATGGAGATCCCCTTATGACGTTTTTCGGGGTTCTTGCTGAGCATAAGGATATTTATATACCTTTTTCCAGTACCCACTTCTTGGGTTTGGTTACTCTCCTTCTAGGAGAGGCGAAGACGCACGGGGTATGCAATGTGATTTCCGTGTCTAACTTCTCATGGTTGGACGAGTCTACTCTCTTTCTATAGGTAGCGAAGACTCGATGGGAAGTTCATCTTCTCACCATTTCCAGCTCCTTGTGTCTGGACGAGTCTACCTTCTTTCCTCTTGTTGGGTTGAGCTGGACTCTTCACTATACTCTTTACTTCAGTTGTTCTCCTCTACTTTTCCCTGTTCTCTCTACTACTCACACTTCGTTACCTCCTTTGTTACTCCCTCGAGCCTTCGAGGTATCCTACTGAGTATTTTTTATACTCACCCCTGCTTGGGCCATTCCCGCACATGGTGTGCCCTTTCAGACGACGGATAGGTTGGTCGTGACTTCAGTAGAGCATAGGAGTTCGGGAGCATGGACCGTGTGCGGTGGTCGTATCCGGGTTCCAGGTGGGATACCCGTCAGCTATTTATTTTTTTTGTTTACTTATTGCCGAGTTGTGACACCTTTTCTGGTTGGGCGCATGTTTTTCCCCTTTTTCCTTTTCAGCACTTTACTTGTACTGTTTAGAGGTCGATGCACATTTGTGGTATATATATAGCAGTTTCCATTTTATTACTTGCCTTTTTTTTACACTGCACTGTTGCATTGAGTGTGATGCGTGTGTGTGGACAGGTACTTAGGAAAAGGCCTCCCCGAGTTGTTGTGCCTTCAGCGCTAGTCGCCAACCCCTGGCCTATGGAGGCAGGCTTGGGGTAGTTGCAGCTCGATCCTGGGTAGGATCGGGTCGTGGCAAAGTGGTATCAGAGGTGGTTCTTTCCTTGGGACATTGTTTGGACGTCCCAAAAAGAGGAATTTGTTGGGATCTATGGAAACCGTGTCAACGTGTATCGAGAGCGGCTCTCAGGCCAGGGAGTCCAGTGATGGTGTGGCGGCCGACGTATCCATTCACCAGGACCCTGATAACCCGCTTGTCGACTCGGCACACTGAGACATTTATTGCAGGGAAAAATTAGTTTGTGCATCACATAGAATTTATTCTTTGACTTTCCTTCTTGAGTCAGCTCCCCATAGTTGTTGTATTGGTATATACATATATTCTCATCTAAGCGCGCCACTCCTTGATAATATTCAGGATGTCTCTGCGAAGATAGCCGGCCTAGATACAAGATTTGGTGCGTGACGACGACCCTGTGAGCTACGAGGCCACAGTCCAGGACCCATCATGTGAGCCCCTTTCTCTGGGTGGACCAATAGCATCACCCACACCTATTGAGCAACAGACAATTTCAGCAGAGCAGGCTGAACTTGAGCACAGGTTGAGCGCGCTCTGTGAGTTCTAGCAGCAGAGACCACTGAGGTTCAATGGTGAGCCATATCCTTTGGTAGCAGAGGTTTTTCTAGAGACAGTGGTTCTCCTTTTCATGCTTGTGCAGACGCCGACAGATCAGACAGTGGCTTTGGCAGCCAACCTTTTTCATGGAGCATCTCGGCGTTGGTGGAGTGTAGTGACTCAGTTTCTTGACGAGTCATCGTTTTCATGGGACGACTTTCAGTTGTTGTTTTGCAAGGAGTTTGGCCCCTCCTTCTTGCACTCCTTTCAGATTCCGGAGCTCCTGCAGTTTTATCAGGGAGGGATGACGGTGCCCGAGTACGCGGCTAGTTTCGCAGAACGTGCATGCTTTTACCCGGACTTGGTCCATGACGACAGCATCCGAGCACGGAAGTTTGAACAGGGTCTATGTTGAGAGATTCGTTTTGTCATAGTACCTTTGGGAATTTCCACATATGTCGGGGTTCTAGAGAAGGCGTTGGGGATAGGGAGCTTCCTGTCACGTTCTAGAGTTAGTGGTTGCAGCATGCACATTGGAGCCGAGACGTTTACCGCAGCTAGCGGGCGTCGTCAAATAGAACCTTGACGCATGTGGATTTCTGACAACCAGGCTCAGGGGCGTGGTAGTACACCATAGTGGTTCCGGAGGGCACTAGTGTATCCCTGAGAGAATCAGTGTTATGCTTGTGACGGTCGAGGTCACTTGGCACGAGACTGCCCGACCCGAGTTGCTGAGAGCTTCGAGCAGGCAGTAGGCGCACCACCTTGGCAGAGGCAGTGCCATGATCGGAGTAGTACCCAGAGAGGTGGTGCTAGCAGAGGAGCGGGAGGAGCTAGTAGTGGGGGACGACATTACATGGTCTTCCCATCACCACTATGTTGTCCACTTTAGGCTCCGGGAGCTGACAGTTGGGACCATGGACAACCGCGAGCCTTAGATGTCCACGATCCTGCAGTATAGGGGATGATGAGAGGTACCCCTTGCGACTCTTCTACTTATTATAGTAGAATTGTTAGACTCTGTGTGTGAGGTGCTTTTTCTCCCCTCTCTTTTCTTGAGTTGATACCAGGGTGTCGTGGGGCGTCGGTGTAACCCTGTGTTGGTGTGATAAAAGGAGTAGGACCTTTTTCTTTAGTCGATGGTGATGACTCCATCTCTCTCCGAGCGTGTAAGAGAGTCTTGGTTGAGAGACATCGACTGTGAAATGTTGCATGACCAGATATCATTGGGTGTTTCACCATATGGATATTATGAAGGAGGGAATCACCGGTCCTTGTTCCAAGTGCGGGCGGTGATTTCAGTCGTGGTATGCGACGTAGGGGTTCAGCCGGGGAGGTGAGCTACCCCCGAGAGCCTTTGGGCCGTTTGAGACCGTGCGAAGGGATGGCGAGGTTCCCTACCGCCATGCCCTAACCCCAAAGTCTGGAGTGGGTGCACGACATTGGAAAGGGCCGACCTCAGATGAACAGATCAATCCTTTGGTCTGTGTGCGGTGGCGTAGAGCTGTGTGAGAGTTCTTCTTGGTACGGGAGAGCCAGATGTGGGCTTAGTATTCTGATTTGTTCCCTGGTTTTGCTTTTCGGGGAAGAAAAGCTTGAAGGAGGGGATTATGTAAGAACCTGGTTTTTTCTGTGAAAGGCTTTGGATATTCTTGATGATATTACAGAGCAACACCTTCAAACGGCGTGCGATTCCGAGCCCCGGTGTGGTCGGAATTAAATTTTCAGTGCGTTCACACTCGAAACACCAAATAAATAGGATAACTCCTAAACGGTGATCCAGAACAGATATCCTACTGTACGGATGGGTTCGGAATGGGGTGTTTACCCTAGGAACGACATAAAACTTGTCGGCGCGGGACGTTTGGACCCCTCGCTCGCTTTTGGAATGTAAAATGGATAAATTAAAAGATTAATTTATTCGTTTAACGGCTTAACTCTCGTATCTTTTATAAGGTGGCTCAGATTGGAATACCGAGGGCACCGTTGAGTTCGGAATGTGCCGTTTACTCTAGGAGGGGTGTAAGTTTTGCGGGCGCGGGCCGTCTGTGAAAAATGGCCCCAGGGGTGTTTTCGTAATTTGGAAGCCTCGGAAGTTCAGTTTTATAAGTTTTGAATGGGGTCTCAGATTAAAATTCTGAGACCGACATTGCATTCAGAGCATGGATTCTGGCCTAGGGGGGGGCTAAATCTCGACCCCATCGGGAGTTCGGGTTCGGGCCGACGGGCGGGTGGTTAAGTGTTTTCTATTTAAACACTTAACCCAACCCACCATCTCTTTCAATTTCTTCATTTCCAGGACAAAGGCAGGCGACAGATCCTCCTCCCTCTACTCCTCCAGCTCCGGTGAAGCAACTCCGGCAAGGCGCGGCGCGATGGCAGACTCCCCGTGAAGCTCCGGGCGTCGCCCAAGAGGTAGGCGTTCGTGTTTTTCTTTGTTTTCATATCCGCAACTCCCTTGTATTGTTTTATTTGCATCGAATCGCTGTTTTTACTATCGAGAGAGGCCAGTAGTTGCGTAGGATTCGATCTGGGGTTTCCGTCGCACGTTTCGGATCAAAATTCCAAGTCTTGAGGTGATCGCAGGGATCCGACGAAGCTCCGGGAGATTTGTGGTGTTTTCTGGCGGGTTCCAGCGGCAGTCCGGCGAGCTTCAGCGGCGGCGGAAGCTTCCCAGCGGCGGCGGCGGCTTCCCAGCGGCGGCGGCGGCTTCTCAGCGGCGACAGCGGCTTCCCAGCTGTGGTCTGGCAGATTCCCAGGCGGCGGCAACGGGGTACCGGGCGTCGGCGGCGCGACTCGTAGGCGGCTGGCGCAGCAGGTCGGCCGAGCGGGGTTGCCGGCCGGGTGAACCGGGGTCGCGGTGCGTGACCCCTCAGAGGGAACCGAGACCCGCCATCGGCAGGTCTCCCCGTGGACTGAAGACCGGCCACCGGGGGCCGGTCGCCAGGTCGGTGGACCGCAGGACCGCGGCCGTCCCCGGCCGGTTCCGCCCAAGGGTCTTCACCCCCTTCGATTTTAGACGCCCGTACCTTTTGCTACGTGTGTCCGTTTTGCGCGCCGTCTGCGGAGGCGCAGACCTGACGTAGATGTGGACTTTTTGAGATGGTTTGGGGAATTTTTAATTCTTGAAACGAGGGGCCTCGGTGGCGCGACAAGTTCGTCGAGGGGATTGTTGTTTTTCCGGGGGAACTTGTTTTGGACGGCGCAGACACATCCGATGTCTGTTTTGAGCGCCGTCCATGGCGTTAGAACCCTGCTACTGAGACGGAGCATTCCAGGGTGGTTTCAAGCATTTAGGACAAAGTTGAGGTAAGGGCCCCACGACCCGTCTTTGGAGCTGCGCGCAGCGTTTAGCAACTTTTTCATCGGACGTCCGTTCGGGGAGTGTGAGTAGTCGTTTTTTGGTGTTTTCCTGAGGGGATTGCAACGATGCAATCCACCCACTCTAATTCGGAACGATGGTGTGAGACCCACCAGGGTTGTTTGGGCGTTGACTGTGATTTTTCCATCTCTATCACCGTGCGACCATTTTGGATAAGTGAATAGTCCTTCTTGTGTGCTTTTTTGAGAGGATCGCAACGGTGCAATCCGTTCATTGTGTTTCAGGACCGGTTTGCGGGTCCCATGAAGCGTAGCTCGTGTGAGGTGCACCGGAATGCACCTTTTTCTCCAGACATCCATTGCACTCAAGTGAGTAGTGATTTTTATGTGTTTTTATGAGGGGATCGCAATGGTGTGATGCATCTGACTGTTTTCGGGGCCGAGGCTCAGGATCACGGGATGTCGTTCGGGCGTGAGGCGGTGTTAGCGACCGTCCATTAGATATCCGTTTGAGGCGAGTAAGTAATTGATCTCGCATGTTTTTCCGCGATGATTACAACGGTACGATCCGTTTGGTGAGGGGAGCCTCATATGCAATTTTATTAAATGTGGAAACATGAAAGTTGCCTCGGTGGCGGTTCTTGTACCGTGTTGTAGTGAACCTATGGCTTGTGACCGCGTGCACTCCTGGGGGAGTGAGGTTGGTGTCTAATGAGATGTGGTTGGTTGTGCCCCAGTCATTGAGGTATCAAGTTGGAGATGTTAATTCACGCCTTCGCGTTGACGTTGGGTGTCGTGTGCACGATAGCCCTTGGTATGAAAACGAGGTATACTCTAGGAGTATACGGGAGCGCTTAGAGGTACGTGCGGTTTGTACCTGAGTCTGTTTGTTCTCTTGGTTGGGGATTGAATTGGGGCCACACGTCGTGTGGTCCCCAGGTGTGTGTCATGCTCTGCTTTGCGTACCTTTGACCTCTCGCGACGTAGAGAGTCCCTCTGTGCTTGTTTGTTGACCAATAGGGTTGAGGTTTTTCCCTAGATTTGTTCTCGATGGTTTAGATCAGCAGGGTTGAGTGGTTTCCCCTGGTATTGTTCCGGAGTCGGGTGGTTGCATGATACCCACTCCGTGTTTGGTTGGCCAGTGTTATACCGTCCAGTAGAGATGGCCAGAGTTGTTCTGGGTTTACCCTCAATTGGGGATGGGCAGTGGGTTACTCATCGACTTTTCAGGTTTTAACCTCTAATAGAGACTATGCAGTGGGTCACCCGACAAATCTTGAGGGTCTACCCTCCAGCAGGGCTGGGCAGTGGGTCGCCCGTCGTCTTGTTTCAGGTCTACCCTCTAGAAGGGCTGGGCAGTGGGCCGCATGTCGACTTGTTCAAGGTTTACCCTCTAGCAGAGACTAGGCTGTGGGTCACCCGACGACTCTTGAGGTTCTACCCTCCAACAGGGCTGGGCAGTGGGTCGCTCGTCGTCTTGTTCCGGGTTTACCCTCCAGCACGGCTGGGCAGTGGGTCACATGTCTACTTCTTCCTGGTCTACCATCCAGCAAGGCCGGGCAGTGGGTCGCCTGACGATTTCTTCCAAGTTTACCTTCCAGCTAGGCTGGGCAGTGGGTCGCCTAATGACTTATTCCCGGTCTACCCTCCAGCGGTGCTGGGCAGTGGGTCACCTGATGGTGTATAGGGTTTACCCTCCAGCAAGGCTGGGTAGTGGGTCACCCGATATCTTGTTATGGTTTACCCTCCAGCAGGGCTGGGCAGTGGGTCACCTGATATCATATTATGAATTACCCTCCAGCAGGGCTGGGTAGTGGGACACCCATTTACATTCCAGACTCAGTCCTTTCTACTAGGCTAGTCTGTGGCTTTCCTCTGTGATTACTAGAGCGGAACCTTTTGTTATACGGGTTAGTGTTGTGACGAATTGACTTTTAGAAGACCTCTCGACTGAAGGGCAGTGACAAGGTGTGGTTTGACTTTCCTTAGAACTCTCAAGTATGAGGAGCACTTTCCCCACCAAGATGCGTCCTTGCTACATGACCTAAAACCATGCGGGCGAGTCAGTGCCGCCTAGAGTGGATAGTTTCGGGGTGTGGTGAATTGAGCCCCTTGACATGCAGTTAAGGGTAGACGTACGGGATGCTGGGCATCGATGGTGTTTACTTCTGGGACTGTTGGCTACTCTTTTCTTGGGCTGAGCTACGGGGTGGATATCCCCTTACGATGTTGTTCGGGCTTCTTACTGAGCATAAGGATATGTATATACCCTGTTCCAGAACCCACTTCATGGGTCTGGTTACTCTACTTCTAGGAGAGGTGAGGACGCGTGGGGTATGCCACATGCTTTCCGTGTCTAGCTTCTCGTGGTTGGACGAGTCTACTCTCCTGCTCTTGGTAGTGAATACTCGACATGAATTTCATCTTCTCGCCATTTCCAGCTCCTTCTGTCTGGACGAGTCTACCTTATTTCATCTTGTTGGGTTGAGCTTGACTCTTCACCGTACTCTTTACATCAGTTGTTCTACTCTACCTTTCCTTGTTCGGTCTACTTCTCACCCTTCGATACCTCCTTTGTTTCTCCCTCGAGCCTTCCGGGTATCCTACTGAGTATTTTTTATACTCACTTCTTCTTGGGCTTTGCCCGCACTTGGTGTGCCCTTGTAGACAACAGACAGGTTGGTCGTGACTTCAGTGGAGCATAGAAGTTTGGGAGCTGGGACCGCGTGCGGTGGTCGTAGTCGGGTTCTAGGTGGGAGACCCGTCAGCTATTTTTTTTTGTTTACCTGTTGCCGGGTTGTGGCACCTTTTCTGGTTGGGCGCGTGTTTTTCCCCTTTTTCCTTTTCAGCACTTTACTTGTACCGTTTAAAGGTCGATGCACATTTGTGTTATATATATATATATCAGTTTCACTTTTCTTACTTGTCTTTTCTTTTACTCTGCACTATTGCATTGAGTGTGCTACGTGTGTCTACAAGTACTTAGGCAAAGGCCTCCCCGAGTTGTTGTGCCTTCGGCGTTGTTCGCCAACCCCTGGCCTGTGGAGGCGGGCTTGGTGTAGTTGCGACTCGAGCCTGGGTAGGATCGGGTTGTGACATAAAAACTAAATGCAAATGGTCTAAATGAAAATTTTATACTATATATTATTCAATTTAAATTTTATTTCATATAATTATGTATACATTTTATTTAGTTGAATTGAAATAATCTTTTCCATAAAAAAATATATTTCTTACAAAATCACATTCAATCATGATTACATGTTTTAAATTGAATTAAATTATTCATCGGATATTAAATTTTTTTATAAATATAATTAAAAATAATAATAATAATAATTAATATTATTTAATAATTTTATGTATATATTTTAAAAACATGAACAGTAATATTATTAAATATATATTAACATAATAAATGGAAATATGTTAATTACGGGTAAAATTAATTTACCAAAGACTATAAACAATGTAAATGTAGTAGTTTGAATATTTGTATTCCGTTTTTATTTGATTAAATATTATATTATTTGAATATTTTTTTAACTTTATAAATCAGTTTGATAAGAATTTAAAATTTGATATGATTAAACCCATATTCTATTTTAAAGTAACGTTCAATTAAAATTATGCCATTCTAATTTCTGAATTAATTTATTTTTTATAAAAACTATATTTTAATAAAAAAATTTAAATTTTATATTAAATAAAACTTATTATATAATGTTTTTTATGTCAAATAAATTTTTTAAAAGGCTTCAAAAATTGTTATTATTGAAAAACCATCATTTCGTAATAAATCTATAATTTATTTCAAAAGTGAAAGTTCTAATATTTAGAAAATTATTTAGATAAAAGAAATATTTTATTTTGAATCAGAATGATTAATTTACCATCACTAAATTTGTCATAATTTTTTGGGATATATAAATTTTCATGTAAAAATGAATTACAGTTTGAATATTCTTTGTTTTTATGACATAATCATGAACCAAAATGATATAATAAATACTATAAACGGTATCTAATAGAAAATATATGTTTTACCAGGAAATTATATTTTTTATATCTAATTTATTATTTTAAAAATCCATCATCAATTCTCCAAAACATGTAATATATTTTAGGGTATAAAGATCATTTCATTTAGAGTATGAATCACATCCATATAAGAAAATGGAATAATTTAATTATATTTGTCACATATAAATATAATATTATAAAAAAACTGTCTCATTTTTAATAAACCATGACAAAAACCCATTGGTTGTTTTTTGATTTATGTTGTCTTATTATTTTGAGATGAAAAACTAAATAATAATTAAATCACCGTCTTTTCTTATATAATCCTACCCATTCTACAATTTATCTTCAATAAAACTACTTAAAAAATTTCATACTATTTCTTTTACTCCCAAGAGTCCTATATTGGTTCATCCATGATAGCAAGGCTCTAATCCAATTATTTTGGTCTCACACAGTCATGTAAGGGATTCCTCTCTTGCCATTTCCATTCAAGGGCATATTTTATATTATGTCTCTTAAATTAAATTTACCTATTTTGGTATATTTTTCATCATATCCCACATACATTCAATTTTATGTTCATATGATTTTATACCCCTTCCACTTCCATCAATCATATAATGAACCGTTATGTACACCAATTTTAATGCCAACATATAGTAACATATTCTCTGCCTCTCCACTCAATTAAAACACATCCTTTGAAATAAGTACATTTAATGAAAAATGATTGTATTGAAAATAATTTATAAAAACTATCTTAAAAATATTATATGGATGGGTGATCATTTATCATAACATTTTTTCACCAATCTCTGTCATTACTAAGTAGAAATTCAAAAAAAGATTTTTATCATCTTATATCCATTCAATAAATTACTTTATATTATGTCTCTTAAATTAAATTTTCCTATGGTTGTATGTGTTCATTAAAATTACCTTACATGTAATTTTAATTTTAAAATGATTATATCTCCAATTCACTATCATTAATCCTCTCATGAAGCTTTATATACTCCAGATACCATATCGATATTTAAGAAGGGATCTTTTCCATTCTCTTCAATATTCATGTATCGTCATTTCCTTATATATTATATGTTCATTTAATCATGATGGGATATATTATTAAATATACCCTTACAATCAATTTTATTTCCAAATTTTGAGATACCCAATTCACATTACACAATCTAGTTTGAAAATTTTTAAGCAACAGTATAATGCTGCCCAAATTTCACCACAATTTTCAATTCCAAAACAATTATGTAGTGAATATCATACCCATTTTCTCTAAATGGTATTAACAATTAAAAATATAAACCTATGTTACTTGGTATATATATTTATGTATTACAACCTCTTTAATAATGGATTAAAATATGATTATTAATTAATCCATGTTATACACTACTACAAAAACGGGCAAGGGAAGCGCGCCCTTATAACAGCGCTAAGCAAAAACGCTGATAAAGGATACCCTATATCAGCGCTAATATTACAGCGCTGAAAAAGCTAATTTTTATCAGCGCTTTCTTAGCGCTGATAATATAAATATTTATCAGCGCTAGAAAAGCGCTGATAAATATGATCTGTATCAGCGCTAAAATATTAGCGCTGATACAGTTGGTCTTTATCAGCGCTTTTTGAGCGCTGATAAAGGTTTCCTATATAAGCGCTAAAAAAGCGCTGATACAGAACACCTCTATCAGCGCTCAAAAAGCGCTGATAAAAATTATCTTTATCAGCGCTAAAAAAGCGCTGATAAAGAGACCCGTTATCAGCGCTATAATTGTAGCGCTGATACGGGGAATCTTTATCAGCGCTTTTCTAGCGCTGATAAATCATAATATTATCAGCGCTAGAAAAGTGCTGATAAAGCTAGATTTTATCAGCGCTATAATTTTAGCGCTGATAAAGGTAGCCTTTATCAGCGCTTTTTTAGCGCTGATAAAACCTTAGTCGACTTTTTTATAAAGTCGGTCGCACAGTGCCCTCGTTTTATCGCAGCTAAAGCTCTCGCGGAACCGTAACCCTGCTACTCTTCTCCCGAATACCGCTGCTGTGTTCGCTTCGCCGGAGCTTGCCGCCCTCGGTACAGTCGCCGTCCTCCGCCGCCCGCAACACCCTCGGCCGACCTCCACCGCCTGCCGCCCTCGGCTGCCCGCAACGCCCTCGGCCGCCGTTCTCTGCCGCCCTCGGCCGCCCTCCGCCGCCCTCGGCCGCTCTCCACCGCCTCCGTCGCCCTCCGCCTCACTCGGCCGCCCTCGGTCGCCCTCCGCGGCCGCCTTCCGCAACCCGCAACGCCCTCGACCAACTAAGGGTATGAATTCTATTCTAGTTTTATTTATTTGTTTCAAACATTCATGGAATCCCTTCAAGTTGTTATGGAATGTATAAAACCTACTAGAATTTGTCTTATGTAATGGAGAGTTGAGGCATGGTGTAGTTTAATGTCCTAAAACCAGGACCTTTGTGCAGGTTTCCATTTTGTTCTGATAAGGAGGGGAAATGATTCACCCTTTTCACTATAGTATAACCAAGAATGTTCTACCATAATCATGCATGAGGGGGGGGGGGGGTGGTAGATGTAAATTTTAACCCAGGGGTTCATGAATCCAAGGATTGATATGGTACTTAAATGTCATAGGGTGTTTGATGGTAGTAAAATCCATTATTGAGGACGAAATTGTCTTTGGTTGACATGCCTTTTTAGTGGGAAACATATGCAGATCCACCAGTGAATATTGTGATTAGTCAAATAAAGGTGACCTTAGGACGATGACCGCTCATTTCCGATGGCCATGGAAGGATATGAGGATTAAGACCTTTTTGTGCATAGTGTATGGTTTTTGAAAGGAAGAGACCTTTTTGGCTCCGACATAGTGACAATGGGGAAATTTATGTCTCATGAATAGACCCTAAATATGATGTTTATGTATCACCATGTTTCTTGTGATGGAAAGAATCAAGCTGTACATAGATATTTTAAGTTAAAACTACATGCATGGGTCTAACCCACACAAAGGGAGGGGGAATGTTTAGTTTTTGGGGTGTCTGGACTAGAACATAATGACTTAGGCATTACTATAGAATCAAACCAACTATAGTACTTGAAATCATGCATTTTAGAATCATGCAATTAGAACTATGGTAGAACTTTTTAGTGTCATATTGTGGGGACTGATTCCTTGAAAATCCTGAGTAACTTAATGGAAAATCAGTCTAAGATAATTTGACATGCGCTGGACATGAAGGTGGAGAAAGGTGTAGACTATGACACCATGGATTCTCGAATCGATAAGAATAAGTCCATGCACGCAACTTTTTACCATGCACGCAACTCTCTTTACAAACTCCTATTGAATGCAATTCTACGCGATTCAAAGCCTCATATTTTCTATAAAAGTTGAGATACTAAATTAAGGGGGTATCCTATTATTTATAATCGTTTCTGAACATGAACACATGTTTATCCCAAAGTGTGTAAAACCATGTTTGATGTCACATTAGGTGCATACGTATCTTTTTCTCCTAATAAAGTGATAGATAATCATCTTTTTAGTGAATCTAATATTCTTTTTTATGAATCTTGATTATAGGTTAGACTACTTGATCTCCTTCCAAGGAAGTGGTTCCCTTCTACTGTATTTGGAAGTCTTCTTTTGTGTACTTGAACCATAAATACTAATATTTGAGATTCAAATAGGATGAAGATGAATAAAGATTGGATGGATTCTAATCGTTTAACAATAGAGTACGAGAACGGAGTGAAAGAGTTCATCAAGTTTGCAAAGGATCACACAAAGGATCCTTCTCAAATCCTTTGTCCGTGTTTACGTTGTTGTTATTCTAGACTACTTACTCCAGAGGAGTTGGAAGAACATTTGATATGTCACGGAATAGATCGGAGTTATAAATGTTGGAATAAACACGGAGAAAAAGCGAATGTAGCTACTGGCTGGGATAAAACTGCGTTTTATGGATCGTCAGATATGAATACAAATATAGATAATGAAGAAGACCGTATGGAGGATGTGATTACAGATGTCAATGATGATGAAGATCGTATTGAGGAAATGACAAAGACAATTCAAGATGAACCCCGTGATTGCCCAAAATTGTTTGAGAAGTTAAAGAGTTGTGCAAAGACGCCATTGTATGCTGCTTGCACTAAGTATACAACATTGTCAGCTGTACTGAAGTTGTATAAATTGAAAGCAGGCAATGGATGGAGTGATGTCAGTTTTACGGAACTACTTGCTCTCTTGAATGACATGCTTCCGGAAGATAATGAGCTCCCAAGCCGGACGTATGAAGCTAGACGAATGCTACGCTCGATGGGAATGATTTCTGAAAGAATACATGCCTGCCCGAAAGACTGTATATTGTTTCGAAAGGAGAACAAATCACTTACAGAATGCCCAAAGTGTGGTGCTTCTCGATACAAGAAAGATAAATCCAATCCTACGAAAGTTGTATGGTACTTTCCAATCATTCCAAGGTTTAGGCGTTTATATGGAAGTAAAGAAACTGCAAGACAATTGTCGTGGCATGCAGATAAAAGAAATAAAGATGGGTTATTACGTCATCCGGCCGACTCTCCTCAATGGAAGAAAATTGATCATGAGTATCCTGAATTTGGAAAAGAGCCGAGAAACCTTCGTCTTGCGTTATCTACAGATGGAGTGAATCCTTTTGGTTTTCAAAGCAGCACTCATAGTACATGGCCTGTTATGTTGCTAAATTATAACTTGCCACCCTGGTTATGCATGAAGCGAAAATTCATCATGTTATCTATGCTTATATCAGGACCAAAACAACCAGGTAACGATATTGATGTTTATCTGACTCCTTTGATCGAGGATTTGAAGTTATTGTGGGACTCAGGTGTAATGTTGTATGATGCTTATAAAAGTGAATACTTCACGTTGAGAGCGATGTTGTATGGGACAATAAATGATTTCCCTGCTTATGGAAATTTGTCAGGCTATAGCATTAAAGGAACTCAAGGGTGTCCCGTGTGCGAAGAAGATACAGAATCAATTAGGTTGAAACATTCATCGAAATCTGTGTTTCTAGGACATCGTAGATTTCTACCTCGTCGGCATAAGTACCGATCTTGGACGACATCATTCAATGGAAGTTCAGAAAAACGCACAACACCGTCTCCACTAACAGGTGATCAGCTGTTTGAGAAAGTAAAAGATATGAACACTGTTTTTGGTAAACCATTTTCGAAAAACCTTACGAAAATCGGTTGGAAAAAGAGATCAGTTTTTTTTGAATTACCATACTGGAATTGTTTGTACGTCAGACATTTTCTTGATGTGATGCATGTGGAAAAAAATGTATGTGATAGTGTTATTGGAACGTTGCTAAATGCCCCTGGCAAAACAAAAGATGGAATTAAGGCAAGGTTGGACATGGTTGACATGGGAATACGAGAAGAGTTGGCTCCCGTGAAAGGTGAAAATCGAATGTTTCTTCCTCCTGCTGCTTATACTCTTTCTAGGGCAGAGAGATATCAGTTTTGCAACTTCTTTAATGATGTAAAGGTTCCAGAGGGGTACTCATCAAATATCAAGAACATTGTGTCAATGAATGATTTGAAGTTAAAAGGTTTGAAATCACATGATTGCCATGTTTTGATGCAAGATCTAATTCCTATAGCTTTACGTTGCATTTTACCCAAGAATGTTCGTCATACGTTAACCAAACTTTGTTTCTTTTTCAAAGCTATATGTAGCAAAGTTTTAGACCCGGGGAAATTGCCAGCTATGGAAAAAGAAATTGTCATCATATTATGTGAATTAGAAATGTTCTTCCCGCCAACATTCTTTGATATGATGGTTCATTTGATGATTCACTTGGTGAGAGAGATTCGACTTTGTGGTCCTGTGCACTATAGATGGATGTATCCTGTTGAACGGTATATGAAGATTTTGAAAGGATATGTCAAAAATCGAAGTCGGCCAGAGGGTTGTATAGTGGAGCGATATATTGTTGAGGAAGCCATTGAATTTTGTATTGAATACCTATCTGATGTGGAAAGCATTGGTCTCCCGAAATCTCGTCACACTGGACGCATTGAGGGTGAGGGAATTTCTGGAAGAGAAGTTGTAACAATCAGTATTACAGATCGGGAGCAGGCTCATCTTTATGTTTTGCATAACAGTTGGGAGGTTGCTCCATATATTGAAACTCACAAAGAAATTCTTAGGCAGTTGAATCCATCGAGGGCTGAAAAATGGTTAGCAGATACACATAATCACCAGTTTATAGGATGGTTTCAGGACCATATTTTTAAGCAGTTGGATGAAAATCCGAATTCAATTTCAGAACGACTTCGATGGCTAGCCGCTGGACCAAGTGTGTATGTATTATCTTACAGTGGGTATGTAATTAATGGTTATACATTCTATACGGATGAACATGATGAAGAGAGTACCATGCAAAATAGTGGAGTTACACTAGTGGCTGAAGCGATGCATGTTTCTGGTAGTAAGGATATAAATCCAATTTATGCAAATATGTCATACTTTGGCATTATCAAACTAATATGGGAGTTGGATTATACGACATTTCAATTGCCGATTTTTCAATGCAAATGGATTGATAACAATAGTGGTGTTAAAATAGATGAATGGGGATTTGTGAAAGTTGATTTTAGTAAAGAAGGGTACAAAGACGAACAGTTTATAATGGCATCACAAGCGGTACAAGTTTTTTATGTTCCAGATCCCGCAAACCGAAAGTGGTCGATTGTTCTGTTATCGTCCAAAACTATTGAGGGTTCCGATGAAAATTCAGTTGAGGACGATCCTTTTAGTGGTACGTCACAATCAATTCAGAGCGGTCCCAATGCAGATGATGTTTTGTATGTTAGAGGAGACCACAATGAAGGGATTTGGATTGTCGATAGAGGTGTCAAATCTCTTCAACCTTTGAAAAAAAGAAAGAGAGTTCAGTAAACAGGTTATATTTTGTTTGTAATATAGATCTTGTTATCTCATGTTATTATCTTATCATTACAGAATTTATGTAATTTGAATGAACTGTTCAACCACTTTTGCAGATAATGACTTCTGCACATTCTGGTGCTCCTAACCTTGAGACTGAACAAGTCTCTCAAGCAGCTGCTGCTGCGGCTGCTGCTGCTCCTGCTGCTCCTGCAGCTCATTCTGCTGATACTGTTGCTCCTGATGCGGCTCCTGCTGCTCCTACTGCTGTGACTCATACTCCTCCTCCTGCTGTGGCTCCTTCTCTTAGTGTTGAGGTCCAACAACCATCAGCACATGCCGTTGATATCATAGTAGATGAACATATAGATGATGTTGATATCGATGAAATGGTCGGGAATGAAGGACCGAAGTCGCAGAAATCACAGGTGCGTCGTAGTTTGACAGTGTTAGCCAAAATTCTTAAGGCGAAAAGCAAAGGCATCAAATTTGAAGTCGGATGGAATGCACGAGGCCAACATGTGAATCCCAACAAGGCTATGTTTAGCAGTTACATTGGAGTTGTCACTCGGCAACGCGTGCCGATTGACGTAGATTCATGGCACCATGTTGTGTCCGGGTTGAAGGCTGTGATCTGGGAAGAAATTACGGTAACATTATGAATTTATTTTTTTAATTAACTAGCAAATAAAATGATGAAACAGTGTCTTACTCTTCTCAATCTCTTGCAGAGTACATTTATAGTAGACGACTCACACAAGGATTATGTACTAAGGCTTGCAGGAAAGATTCATCGAGGTTTTCGTACTATTTTAACAAGATGTCACCTGAAAGATTCTAAAGGTAAAATAAACCCGCACCCACCCATTGTCTATGCGCACCTGATATCCCAAGAAGCATGGGATGCATTTATTGGCCGTCGTGGGGATGAGAAGTTTCAGGTACATTGTGAGTGATAATACGCTGTTTGAGGATACCTGTATTCATCACTTTGATTGTCAATATTTCATTTATGAAACAGAAACTCTGTACTGAAAATAAGGAACGTGCATCAAATCCAACATACCCCTATCGTAAAGCAAGGATGGGGTACGCTTCATTAGAAAAGAAAATGGTACGTATTGTAAATTTACAGTAATATTGTTAGGTGCCAATAAACAACATCATAATTATCTTTCTATGTTTATATGTAGATTGATGAATCTAAAACCAAATGCACTTCTATCCCACGTCATGTGCTATGGAAGGAGGCACGTGTGAACAAAGAAGGGAAGTTAATAGATGAGAACACACAAAAAGTGTGGGAAATATGTGTAAGTATGACACGATGATAAAAAGATTTGTTTAAAATTGCTATTACATAAAAATAATTAGTTTTTTTCCTATATCTGACAGTCACAGGAATCAGCTACTCCTGTAGCTGATACAGACCTATTATCGACGGCTTTGAAGCAGCCGGAAAAATACGGTCGTGTCAGAGGTGCAGGGTTTGGGGTGACACCCCGAGTATATTTTGAGAAGAAGAAAAAAATAGATGATACAGAGAAAAAATTGGAACAAATGAGCGAAAAAATAGCAACCCTTGAAGAAAAATTGCAATGGCAGGGAGAGTTGCTAGCAACTTTTATGGGTGGGAAGCAAAGGGAGGACACAACTCAGGAAGAACCACCGCATGAACATCCTGCCCCACCCCCCACCAGCTTTGAGGCGAGCCATTCACCTAAAAAAAATGTCTTAGCCGTGGTAATCAATATTCTAATAACGGTTCCCATTAAATATGAATCAGACAAACACTGATAATTTATCTGTACTGATCTTCTACAGGGTGATAATGATTGTGATTTATATCTGTCAACACCCACCTATCACCTTGTAGCGAGGGCTACAGTGTTCAATATCCCAGATGCCACACTGCATAATAGACCACTTTCAAAAGATCATCTGAAAGTGACGATTACTGTAGCTCATGAGCCAAATGCAATGCTACCTATTCCACTTGATGACGATGATATTCATACGGTTGAAAAGGCTATTGGGACATTCATTGCATGGCCGGCAGAACTTGTAAGAGTACATGCAGACAAAGAGGTATTTATTTCCTTTTATTTTCAAGCTAAACCCTTAACAATTAATGAAAAGAGTGTCTGAATCAATGATTGTTGTTATAGACGGAGAAAGGAAAGGGGGTGACTAACATCGGCTCGAAACCATCTAAAGGATCGACCAATCGATCCCAAGGAGCTACTGAAAGCACAATAACACCACCTGTTCTCTTTCCACATTTACTAGCATTGAAGACTCATGTGGATACGAAGCTAAAAGATGGTAATAGTCATATAGTGATTTTCGAAGATAATATATACGGAGAGGAAAGTCAAGATTTCGTTGCTGCTGAAAATGTAAATGAAATCCTTGAAAACGGTTGGTTAGGCGTCACTGTTGTAAATGTATATATGAGGTATGTTTCCATGAATTGATTTTCTAAAAGCTGATCTAATGTGCAAATTATGACTAAATGCATTTTATATTGTTGACAGACGCATTTATGAAAAACAGTTGAAGGGATTTTCCCATGAGCCAAGATTTGGACTGGTTAGTCCTCATATCACATCAACACACCAAACAAAAATAGAGTCATCAAAAAGGGATGCAATAGTGAAGGACTTGCTGAAAACATTTGAACGCAAGATTACAGATGACAGACTTTTCCTAATACCAACCATGCAGGGGTAATACTCTACGATTAAAGCATATCAATTATATTTTCACTTTTTTTATTACTTATTCCTTTTTGTGTTTTTAGGCAACATTGGTTGCTAATTGCGGTGAACTTGGATACTCCGAAGATTTACTTTCTGGATTCAAAGTTAGGATATCCATCAAACCGACCATACATGATGGAGTTTGTGAATCTGTAAGACACTACATCTTACGTTTTAGGTCTAAACATCAATTTATATAATATATATTATCTTTTACTGAGGATTCTGTTATGATAGGGCGGTGTACCAATATCGTCTAAATCATGGTATGAGGACAGGGGCTAAGCATAAGGAGCCGAGCAAGTACTACGTCTGGACAAATATCAGGGTATATATAATAAAATTTCACTATCCAAACACACCTCAACACAAGTTATTTATTCTCCTAATGATCAATTTTTTTGCAGTGTCCAAAACAAACAAACGATAATGATTGCGGTTATTATGTTTGTAAATTTATGAAAGAGATCGTTTTTCATCAGCAAACTAGCATCCCTAAAGAGGTATTTTCAAAAACAATTACTAGTTCGTTTAAGTTATTTATTAATTCTTTATTTTTTTATTTTGCAGTACTACTATGACTGCCGAAAAGCCTCATACTCACAAGACGATATAGATGTGTTCAGAAACGAGTGGGCCGCATACCTGATGACAGATTGTACACAAATACAATGATGATCTGACTTGGGGACATGTACAATTGGTGGTCATTTTTGAGAGGGGTTAAGGGGATCAAAAGATAAAATATTGTTGTATGTAAATGTTCGTAGCAAAATTGTAATTGTTATTAAATAAAACATTCTTTCTCCAATGAGTCATTTTTCCATTTTAACAGATGATATGCACCAGCAACATGCAAGAATGTTGAACCACTAAAATGGTCGCTCTCTTGTTTAAAATGGACACCACTTTAATTGAAAACAACAACTGACCTACGGAAATCTGACCAGACGCATCTGGATTGCCTTCATCCTTTAGGAGAAGGATCCACGGGTCCTTGGTGACGTGTACGAGTCAACCCCGCCTCAATCCGAGGCACGGTGTGACCGCTACCACCCAAAGGGTCGCTCTCTTGTTTAAAATGGACACCACTTTAATTGGAAACAACAACTGACCTACGTAAATCTGACCAGACGCATCCGGATTGCCTTCATCCTTTAGGAGAAGGATCCACGGGTCCTTGGTGACGTGTACGAGTAACATGCAAGAATGATGGACCACATTTCTTTGGCCTTTGGACAAAAAAACCAGTAAAATCTCCAAAATACCTTCATATCATGCATGAACCAGTAAAATCTCCAAAATACCTTCATATCACGCAGTTCTGAAAAGAGTCACTATTTAAAAGAAAGTCACAAATTTAGATACATCTCGAGATGGTCAGTTGTTGATTTCACTTAAAATTAAGTCCATTTTTAACAAAACAGTGACACTGTGAGTGGTGTCGGCCACACCGGGCCTCGGATTGATGCGGTGTTGAATCGTACACGTCACACATGAGTCATTGATCATTGTGAAAAAGTATCAACGCAATCAGAAGCCGTTAGATCGATTTGGAATATGTACGTAAAATATTGTCCATTTTAAACTAAATACATACACTTGGAGTGATACCGGTCACACCGCGCCTCGGATTGAGACCCCACCCTTTCCCCTCGGCTGTCAAAAATCATAACCAGATAGTCGAAGGGTGATTTTGACAGCCGAGGGGAAAGGGTGGGGTCTGAAGACATTGTAGGATATGTCGAAGGGTGATTTTGTGTGTGACTGGTATCACTCCAAGTGTATGTATTTAGTTTAAAATGGACAATATTTTACGTACATACGCCAAACTGATCTAACGGCTTCTGATTGCATTGATACTTTTTCACAATGATCAATGACTCCTGTGTGACGTGTACGATTCAACACCGCATCAATCCGAGGCCCGGTGTGGCCGACACCACTCACAGTGTCACTGTTTTGTTAAAAATGGACTTAATTTTAAGTGAAATCAACAACTGACATACGGCAAACCGACCAAACACATTGGGATTCTATTGAAACTTAAGGACAACTATCCATGGGTCAAATGTGACGTGTAAGATTCAACCCCGCCTCAATCAGAGGCGCGGTGTGACCGGTATCACTCCAAGTGTATGTATTTAGTTTAAAATGGACAATATTTTACGTACATACGCCAAACCGATCTAACGGCTTCTGATTGCATTGATACTTTTTCACAACAATCAATGACTCATGATACATAGAGAAATTCACTGGCCACCTTCGAGAATGATCTGAAGCACAAACCATGACAGCATTATGTTTTTAACTTCAGCACCTCAATTGAGAATGTGACACCTTTCAGGACTTGGCGCCATTGTATGTCGTTTCGTCCACTGAATGGGTCTATCCTTTTATTTAATTTTTTTAACTTCAGTCAAATATTCTAGAAAGATGTCGCGGCAGATCCTTCACCATTTTGTTTTGCTGAACATCTCATTACATTGTTAAAAAAAAGCAGGGTGTCTTGCATGGGCAATACGTTCTTGTATTGAAGATGATGCACTCCCATTTATTCGAACCCACATGGTTAATTATTTTGTTTAAGCCTAATGATTGATTTAATTATTGTGGAACACATAATCATGAAAATCGTATGATGGTTGTACCCAGATAGGACTCCAATTCATTGGTTAAATCTATTTTCTCATGAGATGTTATGTATGAGATTAGGGAGTAAACCTAGTCCATTAAAATGGGAGTGCATCATCTTCAATACACGAACGTATTGCCCATGCAAGACACCCTGCTTTTTTTTAACAATGTAATGAGATGTTCAGCAAAACAAAATGGTGAAGGATCTGCCGCGACATCTTTCTAGAATATTTGACTGAAGTTAAAAAAATTAAATAAAAGGATAGACCCATTCAGTGGACGAAACGACATACAATGGCGCCAAGTCCTGAAAGGTGTCACATTCTCAATTGAGGTGCTGAAGTTAAAAACATAATGCTGTCATGGTTTGTGCTTCAGATCATTCTCGAAGGTGGCCAGTGAATTTCTCTATGTATCATGAGCGTTCTAATGCATATCTTGTTTGGAAGATCATTGTAGTAGACAACGATCTAAAAGTGGGGGATGAGTGCATATCTGAGCATGTCTTTAGTAGTGTCCCTCAAAATGTCTTTAAACTGACCATCTTGAGATGTATCTAAACTTGTGACTTTCTTTCAAATAGTGACTCTTTTCAGAACTGCGGGAGTTAACATTTCTCCAACATATTCACACACAAAATCACCCTTCGACATATCCTACAATGTCTTCAGACCCCACCCTTTCCCCTCGGCTGTCAAAAAAACCTAAAAGACCATGGCTAGCAATGATCATTCCAAAATGCATTTAAACTGAAACCTTCCAGAAAAAAATAGAGTAGAATACTTGCAAGTTGTAACTTAGGTCGCTTTGCACAAGCCGATTTCCACATTGTTTGTAGCAACCACATTTGCTCCAACACTCTAATGATCTTCATTGCTTCATGTCTTTTATACTCTTCCATAAACCCTTCTCTAAGAAGGTCAACTATCGTGTATGCATACTCACCTTCAAATGTGACGTGTACGAGTCAACCCCGCCTCAATCTGAGGCCTGTTGTGGCTGACACAACTCCAAGTGCCTCTGTTTTGTTCAAAATGGACTTATTTTTAAGTGAGAAATCAACAACTGACATACGGGAAACCGACCAAACGCCTTCGGATTGTGTTGACACTTTAGGACAACGATTCATGGGTTATATGTGACGTGTACGACTCAACCCCGCCTCAATCCGAGACGCGGTGTGACCGGTATCACTCCAAGTGTATGTATTTAGTTTAAAATGGACAATATTTTATGTACATACGCCAAACTGATCTAACGGCTTCTGATTGCATTGATACTTTTTCACAATGATCAATGACTCATGTGTGACGTGTACGATTCAACACCGCATCAATCCGAGGCCCGGTGTGGCCGACACCACTCACAGTGTCACTGTTTTGTTAAAAATGGACTTAATTTTAAGTGAAATCAACAACTGACATACGGCAAACCGACCAAACACATTGGGATTCTATTGAAACTTAAGGACAACTATCCATGGGTCAAATGTGACGTGTAAGATTCAACCCCGCCTCAATCAGAGGCGCGGTGTGACCGGTATCACTCCAAGTGTATGTATTTAGTTTAAAATGGACAATATTTTACGTACATACGCCAAACCGATCTAACGGCTTCTGATTGCGTTGATACTTTTTCACAACAATCAATGACTCATGTGTGACGTGTACGATTCAACACCGCATCAATCTGAGGCACGGTGTGGCCGACACCACTCACAGTGCCTCTCTTTTGTTCAAAATGGACTTATTTTTAAGTGAAATCAACAACTGACATGCGGCAAACCGACCAAACGCATTTGGATTCTGTTGAAACTTAAGGACAATGATCCATGGGTCAAATTTGACGTGTAAGAGTCAACCCCGACTCAATCCGAGGCCCGGTGTGGCCGACACCACTCAAAGTGCCTCTATTTTGTTCAAAATGGATTTATTTTTAAGTGAAATCAACAACTGACATACGGGAAACCGACCAAACGCCTTAGGATTGTGTTAACACTTTAGTACAATGATCCATGGGTCATATGTGACGTGTACGAGTCAAACCTGGGGTGGATTACATGGCTTTCCTACATGGAATATATCCCACTACACGTCTTTAATGAGCCAGCTACGCAGTTTATCCCTTGTACAGATACACAGGAAGAATCACACGAGATCGACGTCATGTACTAACATAGGGCAAGGGTGCATAAGAGGACACAAGATCAAAGGGTAACACGTATATGTTTTTTAACATGCCATGTAATTTCCTATTGATATGACATGTATATTCACACAGGCAGCTGAACATTGGAGTTACCCAGGGTAAAGCGACAAGGCATGTGACCCTTTAAATGACACATAATTTTATGTACCATGATTGATCTCTTTGAACACTATATCAAGGACATATTTCATTAGGGTTGGCTCCCATGATCCTTCCTAGGATGGTTTTGGTATCTTTTCCGACTTACGGTAGTACGATCGCTTCAGCAGGACGTCCTAGACATAGTTGGAGTCTCTCTGAAAGTCCTGGAGTGAGATCATATATCTATTTTTGAGGTCCAGGTAGAGTCATGTATCAACGCAACCAATCCTACCAGACATTGATCCTATATATAGAATGTTAATCTTGATGTCTCATTACAGTACCCCAATTTATGATATGTTACCTTTTTTGTATTAATATACATAATTACTAAGGGTGATGGTTGGGAGAGTTAGGATATCCTTTTTATGTATTGCAGAATGATTCAAGGAGCACGGGCTCTGCACGATTTGTCAAAACCAAGTGGCAATCCAAGGAGAAACAATGCATAGTGGAATGTTCTAGTATTTATCTTCTGAGTTGTGTAGGAATATTTTGTGATACTATGTAATGAGGTAGTTTTGCTTTCTGGGTAGATGGTATCTAACTCATGGTAAGAACACTGTTTGGTTGGGTTGTGATCGGTTGATGACATGCTTGTGGTTGATATACTGGTTTTTGTGCAGGTCTGTGGTTGATATACTGGTTTTTGTGCAGGTCTGCTCGGCTGGCTGTAATAGTGCAGGTTTTTTATTAGCAGCAGGCAGGGATTTAACAGCGCTTTTTTAGCGCTGTTAAATGTCGCCTTTAACAGCGCTAAAAAAGCGCTGTTAAAGGAGATATTTAACAGCGCTAAAAAAGCGCTGTTAAAGGAAACATATAACAGCACTTTTTTAGCGCCATTAAAGGTATCCTTTAACAGCGCTTTTTTAGCGCCATTAAAGGTGACATTTAACAGCGCTTTTTTAGCGCTGTTAAAGGTGACATTTAACAGCGCTAAAAAAAGCGCTGTTAAAGGACCCCTCCTTTATCAGCGCTGAGCTTTACAGCGCTTTTCTAGCGCTGTTAAAGCCCGATTTTAGCGCTGTTATTTCCCGTTTTTGTAGTAGTGATATGATCAATGTGGCACAGAAAATCAGGAGAAAAAAATGAATGTGGTGCATGTCAAATGAATTATAGAGCTCTAGAATGAATTGGGTAATGTTTTAGGTTTTGAAACATCATGTTGGGAATGTTAGTTAACTATATTTTTGTATGTGACATTTTCCACCATGATATATTAGAGGTTTGGTCTTGACCTCTGTATATGATACTATGTTTTAATATGTTTCCACATTACCCATGTTATTATTATCATGTTTTATCATGTATCACTGTATATTTCTTTGATTACTAATCCATTTATTCCCCAATTTGATACGTATTGTCTAACATGTAACAAATTATTCCATGTTTATTCTCCTTTTATGATTTTGATCTCACACCTTTCTATGTTTTCCCCATTTTATCTTATGTTGTTATAAATACCGTGAAATTTTAGAATAATTTTTTTAATAATGTTATTATAACATAGGTATATGAATTTATGATTTGTACCTAAATTTCAAGGACACTAGACTTCTCAATCAATCAGTTTTTATTAATTGGAATCTAATGTAATTGATGAAGAATTAATCTGAAACAATGAAAACTATGTTTATAGTTGGTATCAAAGGAATAGTTTAGTTATATCTAGGATCATGATTATAAAACTATAGTGAAATCATTAGAAATAAGAATATGTATAAGAAGACACCCCTAATGATTGGTTTGTATAGAGTAAGTGGGATATCAGGAAAAAAAATATACGGATCAATACTAAAAGTGGACATTCTCTTGGAATTAATGTACATAGTGGTAATAACTCCATATAGGTTTCTCAGGCCTGACTCGGGGAAACCTAATACATGTCAATGTGCCTTACAGTGTTCCTGGTTTTGACACTCCTAGGAGATATGATCGGGTAATTTCATAATTTCATTAAAAACCATTATAATGTAAAAATTCCTATACAAGTATATTCAAGGGAATAAATCATGGATAAGATAAATTAAATACATTAAATTTATAACTTAATAAATAAATGTAATTTATAATTAATCAATTTTATGTCATCGAATTCTATATTATGTTTGTACTAGTTTAAAAATATCCGTCCATAATTTTCCCATCATTATATCAGATGGATTGAAATTGGATGAATCAAGATCATTTTGAAATTGTGACGCAACAATTTATTAATTCCAATAATAATGTAACACCCCGAGTTTTTCCAATAGAAAACTATTTTATATTACGTATGTGATAAGTTACAATTAACCCAATCAAACAACTATTATTTTAATATGACTAATTTTAATTTCCCATTAACATTTTGAATATTATTGGGATTAAATAATTTATTTAATATATAATAACTTCTTAAATTAATTAAATAATTCTTAGTAAATAATCAACAAATATTTCAGTTTTTTTTGTTTTTCAAGAAATGTTTTATGAAAAAATAATTTTCATTAGTTTTAATAATATAATTATTTTCAAGAACATTTATAAAATTGATTTGATTACAAAAACTCCATTTTTTATATCATAATATTAAATAAATTTTAGTGTAATTGGTTTTTATTGTTTCTGGAAAATTTAGATTTCTTTAGTGAATAGTGAAAAATAGCATTTTTTTGTAAAATTATAATTTCATTCGTTAATTTAATTAATTTAAATGTTTTATTATTATTTTAATTTTATTTTAAGGAAATAAAAGTTATATTTAGTTATATTTTATTTAATTAAATACATTTTAATAATATTTATTCAATATTTTACTATATGTTTTGTTTTAGGATGTAAAATATATTTTCATCAAAGCATTATTAAAATGAATCTACTATTTCAATTTTAATTAATTTTAATAAAAAATATTGAGAAATGGTATAAATTAAATATTACTATTATATATATATATGTCATTATAAATTTCCAATCATGTAATTAAGAATAATTTTCATAGAGTTAAAGTGAAATCATTTTTTCCTTAAAAATTGTATTTTTTGGAAATATATTTTATATCCTAAGATGTACCGGGCACAATTTGATTTCCCTACAATGATGTACCGGGCATGTAGAATGTACGGACACAATGTGATTTCCCTCCAATGATGTACCGAGCATTTGGGTAGGTTGGAAATCTCAAGAGGATCAGCATGCGGGCACCATGTAAGATTGTGGCATCTGGATGTAGTTCAGGTTTGGTGCCAGGTCATGATATTGGAGGTTCAACTGCATGAATAGGATATAGGTGAGACAGTGAGACGTAGTTTTGGGGTCATTGGTTGGTAACTAGTGAAACAACATAAGGAGGATAGGCTTCAAGAATTTTTGTGTCATGCCAGGTGCACGACCCGGATCTTCCAATGGATGAGAAGGCTGGAAAGGAGATGAAGGTAAAAGGTACACAACCTTAGTGGGAATAGTTTAAATTTTCTTTTCTTTGTTATGGACTTTTGAATCATGCCTGTTTTGAGTGCTTGACGTGCACATACTGTATATGGATTGACCAGAAGTTCTTCATTAGGTTAGCACCATCTCAGGTTTGTGATTATATATATTTTATGTGTTTTCCATCAGTAGTATCATTGGATATGTGTCTTGAGGTACTTTCTGAATCATGTAATCTGAGAGATGTGGGTTACAAGAGGTGACTAGGACATCAGGGCATCATGGATGTAGTATTTGAATGAAGTGAGAGGAAACAGATTTGTTTTGAGCATCTATGGGTTGCGGGACATCGTTGTGTCATGGGATCCATGTGTTCGAGGTGAGCCTTAAAGCGGTGTGGGATGTGATTTGGAATGGGGAGAAACATAGGAACACTTGATGAGGTTTAGGGGTATCGATGTATCATGTAAGGACTATGGTTCCGAAAATAAGTTATTGGACCCTGATTGATTTGTGTTTTGGGTATAGAGTAACTAGGTTAGGAAATTTCTAACGTTGTTTATCCACAAAAGGAAGTTGTCCAATGCCCTTGAGACTATGGTATTATTGGTTACTGGAATAGGATGGGTATGTGTGGTACCGTATCAATGTTTTTTATATCTCGTGAATGAGTTATGTTATGGCGGAGAGATTATAAAAACCTAGGATTTAGAAACAGGTAAAAAACCACACCTGGTATGAATTGCTCAATTTATGTGTATGATATGTTTTTATTTTTTGATTGAAACTCAATTATATGAGTTAGGTTCTCCCTATTTGATGGTTTGGGTTATTCTAGGGGCCTGGAGAGTTCCTTGGATGTTTTTTTTGGTTTTCAGAGCATAAGAGGCCGACTGTCCTATCTTGAATTTTTAGTTGAATGTCCATGGTTTTTGAATGGGTTTTCAAACAATGCGGGGTAGTTGTGCAGAAATTATTCCTTAGGTAGTATCTCTTGAATGATCTACACAAAGTATGAACACCTTTAAATGTAGATCATGTGGAACTACATATTTTTTGAGCATCTGTCGCACAGTTACTGCACAATTTAGAAAATAGTGTGGAAAAACAGTGTGTCTAATACATGTTTCATTTGTATATATTCTTTAATTTCTTTCTATCACCCCTACCCCATTTCTTATTTCATTGGTTGCGTACAGTGTGGGAGAGATGTCCCATTTCTCCTTGAGGGTATTTTGATCTCATTCAAACATCATTCCTATGATCTTCATTCCGTTGAAAGCTATCAGATCACCTTGGTAAGTCTAACCTCACACTCCCTTATACTTCTTTGAAATCTTGTCTTACGTACCCCTATTTGTTTCTAAACTAATTTCATTGATTCATAAGTAAACACATATATAATTTTATCGACATCAAATTGTAACATGATATTGGATGTTCCAACGTCTACGACTCAATGGTAGGTGGTGCATAACTTATTTTGAGATTTCACAGACTTTTGGTGGTTGCGGATTTTTCATGCAATAGAGGGTTCTGAGCGGTACCCTGTTAAATCTTATTTACTTTATTGTTATATGTTTTGGGATTTTTTGGGTAGTTTATATACCTATTATTCTTGAGCGAGGCCGGGTGAGAGTATGTTTCCCATTGAGATACTTTGGACGGGGTGCCAAAGTGATTTTAAATGTATTATATTGATTTAAGCTGGAATTTTAAATTTTATTAAGCTTCGTTATTAAAGTTAGAGTCATTCAAGACACTCCTGCTAATGTGTTATTTCTGATGGATAGTGTAATTAAATATGTTTAAAATGAATTACTTATATAATGTTCATAAATGTGTTTTATATTTTTTTGTCTTGAGATTACATATGCAGAGACCCTTGGGGTTGTGATGGGAAAGGATTGAGGTCGGGAGGGCATGTCCATCAAGATTGAGTGAAATGGATCACTAGTTGGGATTGGAACAGATTTTCATGAGTGGTTCTGGCTATAGTATTTTGCCTCATGGACATCAGTTTTAGGTAATGTTATTGTCTGGTTTGGCATGACCTGGGAAACATGGATGGCATGGAGATCAACTTTGAGCATCATGGTCCCAGGGGCACAAGTTGCTACAGATGTTGTATCCTAGGTTCTTATTTTTTTATTTCCTCTCACCCATGATGAAAATGGTACTAATTGATTAGTGTGTACATAGGAGTATTCTATGAGAAAGTGGTTTTTACAACTCATGTGGGTTGTGGTACACGATAGTTGCGGTTTTTATTGGGAGTATTTCTATATAATTGCATGTGGATAGAGAGGATATCTCAGGAGTTAGTGTTGAGACTATCAGTTTGGGGGATAAGGTTTCATGTTATTGATTCTATGGGAGTATAAATTTATTTTAGGACAGAAATCATTGTTCCTCATGTAGTCGTGCGATGGGATGACATGAGATTTCGAGCTGTGGTCTGTGAGATTATATCATTGGGCAAAGTATGTGTCACTCCCTAGTGGATAATGATACCCATGTTATATTGTGTTTATTTATTGAATCATACCATTAAATTTTCATATAGGTTATTGTATTGTTAAACACATATACTAGCTGCACCCAATTGGGTGGTATCTTATTGATATTATTCTCACTGCCTACACATGTGCTTTAGGATGCATGCTGACCTTATGAATTTACTTATAGGTAAATGATAAAATACCAAATATGGATCATAGTTTTATTTATAGTGGATAATTTCATGGACCTTAAGGTAATGGTTAGTTGTATTTTTTCATTTCATATTAACATCATCAACATTATTTTGTTTATAGGTATAGTTGGTTACAACAGGAGCCCTTTTATATTTACATGTTCAATCTGACATG
Source organism: Viscum album (assembly GCA_963277665.1). Lineage (NCBI taxonomy): Eukaryota > Viridiplantae > Streptophyta > Magnoliopsida > Santalales > Viscaceae > Viscum > Viscum album. The sequence goes on along the minus strand of OY728158.1, from coordinate 1,187,941,577 downwards.
GAATTCATGCATTGATCATTTTATTTTGAGAGGCTACTAGTGAATTTTTGAAATGATGATCTATTTATTTCCAATGTAGGTTATGTTTATTTATCATTAACATTGTTTATTGATATTGTATGTTCTTCGGCTATGTGGGTCTGGCTTAATTCTGCAACGTCATTTATTTCTGTTTCATGTTATATTATTATGACTAAAAATTATTATTTTTATTATGAAAACACTTTTGCGGGAAAAGTGAGAAACCATAAAGTTCAACAAACACAAAACAACCCCAAACGGGAAAATAGAAACAGCCTCTTCCAAGCATAAGCAGCAACCGCCATCTCCAATGAAGGACCAATCAGCGATCCCATGCAAGCATGGTCCCTCCCAATGGCAAAGCCATCCCTCTCAGTCAACCAAATCCCAAATGACATGCAGAGGAGATAGAAGCGTGCTCAAGCTCATCTGAGCCGATATGACTCTCATACATTTCCACACACATCAAGGGAGAGTGCACAACCAAACATTAGTTAGAAAAGGAGTAAGTAGAATCATTGAAAACCAATTAAATTCTGCCAGAGTCTGTATCCCTAAACAACTTACAGGATATATTGGATACCTGATAGTGTGGATCTCCCCTTATCAGGTCTTCAAATGAAGAAGCCAGTTTATTCCAGACCTGAATGTACTCCTCGAGCCTGATCAACCCCTTATTAAATCCCCCAACTAGGATCGTGTCCTTTTTTTCAACCCAAATATATTGCTCCTCATTAAGATCCAATTCGATATTCTGACCCATCATCTTGGCAGCATCCTCTTCTGAGGCATTGATAAATAACACATGTTCTGTCACCTCATCATCCGAACTCAAAATCAAATCCAAGGGTAGTTTAGGATGACCAGGTGGTTTTAGTTAACACCTGACCTCGCTGTCCAACTTCGCATCAATTTTCATTTTTGCTGACTGAGTTTTCATAGGAGTAGGCAAGGAGGAATAGTCCTTCCTACTCATCATCCTCCTATTACTCCTGTGGCTCCTTGAATTGGACTCCTCTTCAGAAAAAACCCTTACCGGCCTCAATGAGTTCTTCCTCCCTGCCTCCATTAGTAAAATCTGTGTAATCGTTCCCAATGATCCAACCTTCTATATTGGAGCCATCGAGGATCTTCCTGCTAAATTTACCTTCTACAACCAGAATAGAGGATTCATCTCTCGACTCTACCTCATCAAGTCCTTAAAACATATTTCTCAAAATTACTGGGGTCTGGGTTGAAGAGTCTGCTCCCCCTGGCAGATTTTCATGGCCCGAACCCCCTGCTTCCCCAATACTGGTCTGGAAAGGCACCTCCATGACAGTCCCTTGCAACTACAGAGGATCACTACCCATAGAAAGCCCCAACCCAATGTCCCTTTCCTTTCCCTTAACAACTAATTCCTCTTCCCCTGTCCGCTACTGAATTGCAGATTGATTCACATAGAGTGGATCAACATCAGTAGGTTCCAACACTACAAACCGATTAGGAGAAATGGAAGACAAGCCACCAGTCCTCACCATCTCTGCATCAGACAAGAACACCTGAGAAACATTCCCTGGAACTACTAAAACAAAATGTTGATCAAAACCCCTACCCATGTATTGAGGCTGAGGATTCTGATCCTCCCATCCCATGATCGAACCACTGGCTGCAATGAAGGTGGCCTCAGGTCTAGAAGGATCACTTACAGGGAGAAAAGTCCTCGGCAAAGCCCCATCCTCATGGCCCTGACTCGCTTTTCCCATACTGATAGATGCCTGGAATCCACCCAAATCCTTCTGAAGATGATCAATCATTGCCTCCAGTTGAGGTCCCAAGACCATTGAAGAATCCTTCAAGTCTGAGCGTGAAGGCCTCACCCTCCATGAGCCAGTAGGATCCACCGCAGAAGGAATAGCATGACGGGGCATCCCCACCCCATAGTGACTTGGTGGAACATACTTCTGAACACCCTGAGGCACCTCATCATGATCAAGGGTATCCGAAGACACCTTCCTTGACCCTTATTTTCACGCATCAGGATCAGATCCATGGACAGAACGGGCTCCACCGCCCTCAACCTGAACTGAATCACCATTATCCGCCGATGATGTATCAACTAAAATCACCAATGACCTTTTGCGACACTCATCAAAACAGTGGCCCTGTCTATGGTAGAAAGAATAGAACGACGACAAAGATTCATAAAAAATATTTTGAACATACCTGTATTGACCCTCAATCATGATCCAAACCTTATCTGGAGGAGATTGGGAGAGCTCCATTTCAACAAAAATGGGCGCAACAATTGGGTGCACCATATAATCAGTTAGCCGATTCGCACAAAGGAAACGAACCAAGTAATTACCTATTGAACGAAGTAGAGGTGGATTCTGAAAGGGAAGTGGTAAACTCGGAAGCTGAATCCAGATTGCAGAAGAAGAAGAATCACGATTCATGTTCAAATCAAACGTCCAACAATGTAGATGGAAAAGAAACCCTCTTACATATATGCTTGCATGAGACCAGGCCAGAGCCAAGTCAGCTTCATCAGCGAGGAAAATAAGAAATTGGTGCGGCCCAAGAAGTCTGACGACCGCACAATGACCTAAACACCATTCCTGATTCACATACCTATCGAACACCTCAACCGGAGGCCTTCATCGAGTGAACTATGCAACCAGGCCTGTGGAAAGAAGCGAAGAAGCTTCGTAGAATTCCTGGGAAGAAACCAGAACAACTGGATGACCATTGAAGATTCCAGGGACCTTTGGAACGAAATCGATGCTAGGGAAGAAGGAACGCCTCTTGGGTAATGAAACCCCATGCGAGAGATCCTTCCCCTCCCCCCTGAGGAGGAGGGGCCGTTGCCATTGCAATGGAAACTAGGGCATCACGTCCGCCACGAGCCCGAGAATCGCCGCCCCTAAAAAATAGTATTTATCATATTACGATCAGATACATATTATATCTATTCCCATAGTGTTTATCCATTCCAATAAACATGTATCATTTCTAGTCAGTACCCTCTGGTGTTCGTGGAGGTGCACATAAGTATATTACCACATGACTTGTTATCACTATTCGGGTGTCTAATCAGGTTGGGGAAGCTACATTTCGTATTATAGGTGTTTGATTAACCTCTTTTCAGTGAATTACTATTTGGGTTTATGGTTGGATAGATATAGGTAGTGATTAGTATAGTCTTTATTACTTTTGGTTGGGTTCCAACATCCCTATATACGAGGGACGGACCAAGTTTCCTTTGGAGGGAAATGCAGTTTTTCTTTTGTTTAAATTATTGATTATATTATTTCAACCACAATGTATTTTTTAATGTGATTTGTCATTTTTTGATGTGATACATTGACTATTGGAATGGTATTGCAATAGAAAAATGGACCATTGTCCCGAGATGTCATGAGGGTTGTGTTTCATGTTTGTCTGACTTTTGATAGGCATATTTTTGGGTTTTTAAAATTTATAAATTTCTGTGTGGTTTGTAAAATGATTATACCATGTAAATAATATCAAATTCCATGTGGAAATGTGAAATTTCATGCTTTAAATGACTTTCAAATGTATAATGTGGTTTCCATTGATATATATATATATATACATTAAACTAATTGTGGCATGAGAAGGTGTATGGATTATATAGGTGAAAGTAGGTAGTATGACTGTGGTGATTTTTTTCACCAAGATTGGGTGACTATGACTTCAGTTTGAGGTAATGTTGGTTGTTAGTATGGGAATGGCCCGAGGATCTTGTGATACATGGCTCTATTGAGGGAGGGTAATGCGTCCATGAGGCCATGATGACATAGGTCATTGTTCTTTGGGGGACAATAACTATAGTGACGATATTTTTTCTTTTTAATACATTCCATATCTATGTTAAATACAATGTTATATATACGGGATGAATGACCATTTAAAGGTATTCAATGGGTACCTACTAGATGGATCAATGGAGAATCAGGGGTCTGATGTTACAATGCCATAGGAGAAAAATCAGGTGAAGTCCCCTAAGGATCAAACAGAGCATGATCCATAGGTATATGCTCAGGGACATGATTCTGTTTAGGATCCCATTCAGGAAGGGCATCTTTCGAGTTTGACAGCATTCAGAATGTGGCTTGACCTGAAGGCTTGATCTTTCTTGGTACTTTTCATGAATGGGGATTTATAGTGGTACTTAGAGACCAGTGCCTTTGATAGAGTATCTGACAAGGGAGTTCCTGTCTCATCACCCCCCACTTTTTTAGGGTGATAGAGGTCCATAATCAGTTGAGAAGTAAATAGAGAGAATGAAAATGATCATTGTTCAATTAAAGATACATATAGAGTAGAGGTTCCAGTTGGAAAAGTATATGTTAATAAGGCAAGCTAACAACTGGTGGGATGTGATGGTTTGGGCTCACCGACAATAGTGACTTTCCTTGATGGACGTTGAGGATAGGTTTTTTGAGCACTTTTTCACTGAGATGTGGAGGGGAGAGAGAGCTTGGGAGTTCATGATCCATCAGCAGGGTGACTTGACTTTCATTGACTATGCAACTTATTTCACTAGGATTTCATTTTTTCACCATGTGTGGTACGATATGACACATTAAGGGTGAGGAAGATTGAATATGGAATAAGACAAGGAATTAATGTGTATTTAAACATCAGTAGGCTAGTCTCATTCTTAGAGGTGGTGAATCAAGTTATCAAAATCAATGGAAACCAAATGGATAACTCTCTTTTTAAAAGTCAGGTGGCATCATGTTATGGTGCAGATTGCTGGAAATGTGGTCGGGATTAGTTTCCATAGGGAGATCATGCCATGGACATATCTAAACAACCTTGTGGTAGATCTATAGTTGTTTTCATTTAGTGTGGGAACCAGGTAATGTCTTGGATTAGAGTGACTGGCCTCTATAAGAGTTTCAGACACTTGTGTAGGTTGGTTGTCTCGAGAGGTTCTATAGGAAGCCTTCTCAAATAGAATGTAGGAAGGGACCAGAGAATAAAGTGGTTTCTGTAGTCAATTCTTGTTTAGAACTAGGTGAGGCTAGATGAGTTTTAGTTGCATGTTGAGTACATTGATGTGATAGTGGGACCTTGATATGTGGTATGTGGCTAGAGATAGGTCAACCAACGTAGGGAGGATTGGCTTTAGGAAGTTGTGGGTTAGTCCGGGTTCATGTCGAGGAACATCTAGGGGATGAGCAGCCTGGAGAGATGTTGATGGTTAGAGATAAACCACAGACATAAACATAGTTTTCCTTTTCATTTCTCTAGATATTCTTATTTTGGAATGTTTTTTTGTGTTCACGAGGCGCACAAGTTGTATATGGACTGACTAGATATTGGTAAATAGGATAGCACCATCTCAGGTTTATGATTATATATATATATATGGGGTTCTTCCCATTAGGAGGATCGTTGGATGCATGTCTTGTGGTTCTATGGGAATCAGTGAATCCAAGGGATACAGGTTACATAAGGTGCCTTGCTTATCGGGGCATTAAGGATGCGATATTTGTTTGGGGTGTGAGGAACCAAATTTATTTTTGGTCATCCAAGGGATACATGACCTGATTGTGTGGTGGGTTTAATGGGATCAAATTAGTCACTACTATAGTACAGGATGTGATTGGGTATAGAGAGAGACACAGGAGGACATTATGAGGATCATTGGTGATGATGCGTCAAAGGAGGACCATGGGTCTGAAAATAGGTCATTGAACCACGAATAATTTGAGAATTGTGTTGGGATTTATCGGGTTAGAAAATTCTTAAGGTGGGGAGTCCCCATGATGACGATGGCCTATTACCTTGAGATTGTGGTAGTCTGACATCCTTGGATAGGATGGGTAGGTCATATATTATCTTCTTTTTTTGTTTTATAGCTCATGGATGAGCTATGTTAAGGTGGGGAGAGACTGTAATGACTCAGTTTTTAGAAACTAGTCAAAAATCTCACATGGATTGAATTTCTCAAATAGTGGTTATTCTACATTTTTATGCATTGATCAGAACTCCATTCTGAGGGTTCCATTGGACTTATATGATGGTATTTGGTTGGTATAGGGTCTTGGAGTGTGCCACTAGTGTTTAAATTTGGTTTTGGGAGTGTTGGAGAGGCGAATGACCTGTGTTGAAGTTGCAGGTTCCGGGGCACGGTTTCCACATGGTTTTTCAAATCATCTGGGATAGCCATGCAGATATGAAGGCTTAAAAATTGGATTCATAATGGTATGTGGTCATTATGAAAAACCATATGGGTAACCAATGTGGAACTGCATCATTATGAATTGGTTTTCGTACAGTTTCGGCCATGGTTAGGAAAATTTTGCGTGTAAACTGTGCGGCCAGTATATGAATCTTATTTTAATTTTTATTTTTATTTTTCTATTTATTATTCTATCCACTCTCCCTCTTTATTCATTCTTTTTCATACAAATTAGGGGAGAGCCAACCCATTTTTCCTCTAATGTATTTCAATCTTGTTTCTCCATTTGACCATCGATCATCGATTTTTCAGTATCTATAGGATCTATTCCATAAGGTAAACCCATCGCACCCTTCTTTTTCATACAACTTTCATCTTATGGAACACTCTTTCCATCTGAACAGATTTCCATGTATATGAGGAATACTTAAATCTACATCAATCGGCTTTGAATTGGACCTCATTATGATATGGGCTTTTGTCTATGAGTCTATAGTATGTGATGCATACCTTGTAGTGATTTTTCAGGGACTTTGGGGGGTTGAAACGTTTTAGCACATCAATCATTTTTGAGAGGATCCCTATTATAGAATATTGACATGACTGTTAAACCATGTGGGATGTCGTTGGTGGGCCCTATACCTGTAAAACATGATATGTTTGGGTGTGAGGTTATTGATCCTTGGGATACATTGGATGGGCATTACAAGTGATTTTAAATGTTTTATTTAACTTAAACTGGTATGTTTAATTTGATGTTTCTTGAAACATGAGAATAGAAGAGATGGAATTCCGAACTTTGTGGATGTGTGTGATTTATAGCCATGGAAAATAAAATTCTACCTTCTTGGGTTTCTTCATGACACTCTAACAAATTCCTTACTCTTTGCTCATGGCAGGTGAACCAGGTTCATCCTCGAATGAAGGCATGTAATGTCTCGGTGAATCCATGGTGGAAATATCACACTCATATTTGTTTCATGGCTTTTATATAACTACTAATCAGGATGGAGGAGTTCCAGATCTACTATCTGCTTCAAGGTTAGTCACTTCATATTATTTTTCGATGTCTCTAGTTCTATTATTATAGATTCCTTTTATTGGGATCATGCAGATAAGGATGACTGTGTGAGGTTTCCTGATCTGTTTCTAGTGATACATGACACTGTAGTTTATGACACCAGATTCAGGTTGGACACTAGGGAAAACTATGTTCTTCATGTTTTTGGGGATCCTCATTATACATATTTTAATTTTCATTATACAACAAAGAGAGTTTTTCTGAAGTGTTTTCCCATCATTTTGTGATTCTTGATCTTCATATGATGAAATTTAAGGATTCTATGAAGGTACTTAACAACATTTACAAGGACTCAAGTGGTAGAGTTATAGTGGATAGTCCTTCCTTGAACCATCCCTTTTCTTTATTTATTGACTCCCATTCATGTATAATTCTATGAAAAGGGTCATCATCTCATGTTGATGTTAATCCTGATTTTATTACTGAGAGGATTGAAATTGGGAATAATTCTATAATTGTGTATCTTGTTTTAGCAAAGGGTGAAAAGTCAGGTTGTTTTTATGATCTAGTAATGTGGATATCATTTTTTTGGGTCTCTTAATATGGGAGGTGTGTTTATGTTTGTCTTGGAATCTTTGATTTCATTTTCCCATTTAATGCGTTATAATTACATGCGTGGTGCATCAGATCTCTGTCATTGAAACCTCGATGGATTCAACTTTATGAATGGTCCTTCAATTTCAGTGCCTCATGTGGAAGGAATTATTTTTCTCATTTCTATGTATGCTTTCATGGGATTAACTGGGTCCTTTGGAATTTAAATATTATTCCTGATAGGGGCATGGAAATTGGGTCCCCTATTCACCTCGACATGGAAACAGATTTTCTTCGGATTGTGATTTTTTCCATAATGTTCGTGGTGGTTTATTTAATATCCACCTTTATTGGTAAGGTAACTCTGTCCACTCAAACTAATAACATCTATATTGATATTTAGTATGAATGGAATCTCTATTTTAGTTATTAATGCACAGATCTTGGACACTCTTTGGATTTATGTCGGATGAAGTTCTCTTGTGAGAGATGTGAGATAAAGGGTCATCATAGTACTCTCTACTGAAGGAGACATGATAAGAAGCATGTTTATTTGTTAAAGTATTCTAATAATTATAGATATGTTCTCAAAAAACCATCTTCCAATAATTTTTTGGTGTTTTTTTCTGATAAACATGCCACTCATGTGCATAATAATAAAGGCAAATGATTAATTGTGGATAAGTCCCTAATGAGTGTTCCCTCTATTAATCGGGTATATTTTTCTTTGTTGATTACATCAAATAGTTTTCATGATATTTACCCTATTGTATTAGTTTAAATGCGAAAAAATACTAGCCTCTCTATTACATGATCACATATATGTTTTACCCTCCAAAAGTTTGCATGATTGATAGTCCTCAGGCACACATATCTTCTGATGAGACTATTCAGTAGACTCCTAACATTGGGGTTCCTCAACATGTTGATTGTCATTATTAAATATAAAATCATTTGAACTCTTTATGATTATCATAGAAGTAGGATGACATCCCTGAGGTGGAAGAGATTGCAGTGGGTGGCAGCAGTCCTGTCACGTACAATTATGAACTCATTTTTGGAAAAGGTAATGTTGATGAATGATTGTACTTCATTCTTTCTACCTCAAAGAGAAGATGGATAAATGACTATTCTAACACCCCCAAACTATGTTTACCTAATATTCTATGATATTGGAAATGTTCAATTATTATATTCATAAGATCTTTAGTTTGGGTAAGTCTCAATTTGAGAGGGAAGATTCTGGTGACTCCGATTATAAGAATAATATATCTTATTATAATCTAAAACTACCTGCATTGTGGATGAGGGAAAATCATATTGTTTGAACCCACTCCCCTGTTTTGTACCTTTAAAAATTATTTAATTAATTTCTATAAGCTTAGAATCTGGATGATCATGTTAGTAATTTGATGAATTTTGATTATGTGAGTTAGAGGAATTCAATACCTGTATGCTAATGTGATACAGCTAGTAGCTAGTTTAACTCAATCTGTTGAAATTTAATTACATTTAAATGTGATTAAATGTGTTTCATATCTATAAAATGAAATACATTACATATTATGAGACCCTTGGGGTTATGATGGGATTGGGATGATGTTGGTATGTCCTGGCCATTGGTATTGAGTGATTCAGATAACTGATTGGGATTGGACTATATTTGATTGAGTGGTTTTTGACAATAGTATTGGTCATCATGTATGTCGGTTTGAGGCAGTGTGACTGTCTTTTTGGGCATGGAATTTGATTATTCTATGTAATGTTTATCATATTTGAGTGATAAGGTCACAAGGGCACGAGGTGCATATGATGATGAGGCATAGGCTATTATGGGGTAATTTCCACCCACCATTGATGAACAAGGAATTGATTGGGTCTTGTGCACACAGGTTGACTCCATGATGTGGTGGTTTTGTCCACTTGTGTGGGTAGAGGCCCCGAATAGTTTCATCTTTGGAATTTATGGATTTGAGGGTGTCTTCTATAGAAGACCATTTTGATAGTGATAAGCCTTTGTTTGATAGTGATGAGGATTATGGGGGTGGGGATGAGGCTATATGTTCTTGAGTACATGTGCCTGTATATTTATTTGATGACATAGATTTACATTCCTCTAAATTTTATGCCATGGGATGAGTTATTATTTCGAGCATGGGTCCATCAGTACAAGATTGTATTGTTTGGGTGTTCCATCGGGGCGTTGGTACTTTGAGACATGAGGTACCAGGATGCATATGGTGTTAGAATATATGATTGAGGTGGAACATGAAGGTTCAATAGGATGTTGTGACAACATGGGTACATAGGGCCACAGTTAAAGGACAATATTTTCTTCTGAGATTCTATCATTTTCTGAAGCAGGTGACACTACCTGCTGGTTGTAGAGAACAAGTGGATGATGTGTTTATTTATTGAATTGTACTGTTGATACTATATAGAGTTTCATGTATTCATACACACATATTCTACGTACACATCATTCAATGGTATCCTACAGAGATTCTTCTCACACCATGCATTGGGTCTTTGAGATTCATGTAGACGTTATGAATTTATGTACATGTGAAGGATCAACTTCAAGAGGTGGATCATAGTACTATTTCGCATGGAGATTTTCATGGTCCTTGGGGTCTGTTCTAGCTAAAATTTTTCACTTTTATTTTAGAATCAGAATTCATATTTTGTAGGCAGCTATAGTGTTTAGCCATGGGAGCCCTTTTATATTGACATGTATGAACTGACATGGAAGGAAAACATTTCTCTATTTTTTGAGTGGATATAATTGACTTGTTGTAATGAGGTTATATTTACATTCTTCTATTACATATTTTTACTTATCAAATTATCTATTTGTTGATATTATATGTGCTTCCTCCCTATGGTTATTGTTAGAATCTGGTGTGTCATTTATTTCCACTGTTACACCCCGACCCACGTTACACAAATCCAGTGCATTATTTTAATAAATTTTCATGATTATAATGAATCATGTCTTTTAGGAACGATCAGTTTAGCAGTCTTGGATAATATATTATACACATGAAAATTATAGTACACTTTCATAAATAAAACACAACAAAAATAATCCTTTCATAACTCCATTAATTCCCTAGCTTAACCCAGTATATCAATCATAATACACTTCTTGTAATCCTCAGAAAACCAAACATATGAAATGGGTGAGCTCATATGGTCAGAATGTGTAAATAATTTAGTAGAATCTATAAACTATTATCGAAAGATGTGTAATAAAAAAACAACCTTTTAAACATAAACATGAACATAATATGGAAAAAACAAACCAAACATTACCATATAAACATTCACTTGGATAATAAACTAGTCGAATAATCACATGTAATAACTAGTTTCATTATGAAGGAATGCATAATGTTGGACATCATAACCCAATATTAATGGCCTCATTCCAAGACTACAAATAAATTTTTTTTCAAGGACCTATTCCAAACACTAATTTATCTCACGATACCTACCGACGCATCAAGGGGATATAGCAGTACCCACCCATCACATACTAAGTCCAATTTATTCCTTATATGAAATGGTCAAAACATAACATAAACATTCATATTAAAACAAGCATACAAAATTTTAATACTTTAACCATAAAACATGAACGATGTTAAAATATAAAATCCAAAGTCAAACATATAAAAACTCATTCAATACAATATGGAATATTGTATTATAATAAATCAACCACCATCAAAAATGAAATCTAGTAAATGTTGTTGACATATTTTAAAAATGATTAGTAAAACCCGTTGAGGGAAATATCAATTTTTCATGAAATCATTTCAATGCCACACATTTATAAAGGAATTAATTTATAAGAAATTATTGAATCAATGTGTCCCATAAAAAATTGAATCTTTTTAAAGTAATTATCATTTTAAAATAATTATTTCCATAAAAATAAATCCTTAAAATCATTTTGAAAATTTTTAAATTAGTTAAAAATATATAGAAAAATAAATCATTAGTACATTTAAACTGATGATCCTTAAATATATTCCATTCCACAAAACCTTATGATATTTTATTTTGATAACATTTTTATGAAATATGGACATTTATTATAAATATGTCCCAGTGATTACATACACATAAACAATCTCTCATGATAATGAGATAGAGGAATTAAGTGTTACCTTATACTTTCCTTTGGTCGATGGTACATTTAACCTCATGTATAATGAACATAGTATGTCATTAAATTATACCAGGCCAATATTCATATTTTTTATATCATACTTGATTAATTTAGGACTTTATACTACCAAATTAAAAAAATCAATGTTAAAATAACTGTTTGGGTAATAATCGCTTTCATTATCGTACATGTTTTAACTTGTTATTTTTGGTTGTATCACTTATATCATGATTTAATTGCTTATAGAATATAAATATTTTTTTATTTTTCATATATATTATAAATATAAATATTTATAATAGATAATTATATGAAATGTAAAACACCTTTTGTGGAGACGATCGGATGTACACACGCATAATCGATGTTTCCGTTTTCATATCCCATTGAACATAAGTAAGTGAATGAAATTTCTATTAAAATATATATATATATATATATATATATATATATTTCCAGTAGTACTATTATGGTCTATATTAAAAGCATATTAAAAATATAAATTTTTATAATCTTCGTTGAATGGTGAACGTGGAAATGAATCACATCGCGTCGAAGAGACGGTAAGTCGTACATACGCACGAGCAATGATATAATTATATTAATGGTGATCCCGTAAGTAATTGGAAGGTATTTGTTATATACAGATTCATTGACATGTTATATTTATTATTTACATCAATTATATTCATTATTGTACTCATCCAAATAATGAAGCGTTGAATAACAAACAATACCACAATGTGGAGACAGTAAGCTCTACGTACGCACGTATGGTGACATTTCCATTCTTAAGATAGATAGATTAATGAATATGGTTGTACCATATTAATAATAACATATCAGTATGTATAAGTAACATGTGGCATTATTTTTGTATAGAAACTACCATGAAACAAATAGTGGAATAAGGAAACAACTTTAAAAGATGTGATGAAGTAATTACCTCTTCTTCGGGTTCTTCCTTTTGATTTGAAAAAAATGGCAGATTAACATGGATTTATGATCTATGTAAGGCCTCTAGGAATAATTAAGTGTATTTTGGAGGATAATTTAGTAGGGGATGACTAAACCAAATGGATTTGGAGGAGTGAATTTGAGAAAAGAGTAAGTACCCTTTATAAGAGAGGTGATAGGTACTTTAAGAATATTTTGAAATATATATTTATTATAAAATCATTTTCAATTTCTAATAGTTACTAATAGGATTAATTCTATGATATGGTGGTTGGGAGTCTAAATACTCTCATAAAATAGGTTTTATACAAGTTTATTTCACCATATTAACCTTATCCTTTTTATTTAATTCTTAGTTATATAGTTTAACATTTACCTTGTCTCCTTGTATTTTTAAATATAATGGTTAATAAACATAATATAAAAAGAAAAGAGGACTTAAATTGGTTTTTTCATGACATATATATCCTTATATATATATTTTAAGAATTTAGATTTTTTAGAAATATTATATCATTTAATAATATTGTGTTTGTTTTAAAAACTCATTTATTACAATTTTGACAATATTTAGTATTTGGTTTTTGAGAAAGATAAAAAATATTTATTACTTTGAAAAAATACAGGCTAAACCCTAAAAAGTCATATCCACCTAAAACATTCGTCGAAGGCTTCATAAAATTCAAATTATATTTATTTTATTACTTATAATATCTTTTCATTGATTCCATAATTAATAAGGAAAATATAGCATCATTATTTTTCCATAAATAAATATCTTTATCCGTAGTCTGAAAATTATAAATAAAATATCATGTTGTAGGAAATTGTTTTTTATTTATAATTAATATTTATAATCTAAACAATTACTTATCTATCCCCATATAAAAATGGTTTTATGAAAAGATATATGTTTATGTTACATTTTCCTCAACATTAATTTAATTTTTATAAAGTGTTAGTTCCACTTACAAGTGGCTACATGGGGTCCCCAAATCCACCCAAGGATGCCAATAGTTGGAAATGTATCAGACAAAATGGTAAGACATGTGATAAGGTAATTACATATTATCATAATATTATTAGTTTACCATTATTTACAAGATTTATCTTTTAAACACAGTAAATAAAATATTTACTGAAGTTGCTATTCATAATGTCTAAAAATGAAAGTTATATATTTAAACAAATTGGACCTAATAATTCCATGTATGGAATACATTTTACCAGATTCAGAACATATAATTTGCAGAAATTAATTGTAAATTGATTACCATTGTCCAAATAAAAAATTGGGTTTTTTAGAAATAAAAATAATAAAAATATTGACTTATGTTTATGTATAATTTAAATATGAAATTACATCCAATGACCTAAATTATATTAAATATTAAAAATATAATCTAATGATAGAATAAAACCACAAAATTTATAATTTAAGAGTATAAATTATTTTGATTATAAATGTTGTTCTCAATTAAAATTTATTATTTTTAAATTTCATAAAAATATGAAAGTTATCAGAAAGGTACCCAAAATGTTTCAAAGCTAAATTATTATTTCCATTATCTAAAGAATAATTTAATTTCCTCAAAATGAATATATAAATTTGTTTCATAATAAATTTAATGAGGGTTCAACATTAAAAGGTGGAAAAATAGTATTTTTAGAAAAATACATCTTTTATCTGAAAATTTGAATTTTTTTAATATATTATTTATAAGTAAAATATTACATGAATATTAAAATTATATGGGATTTATAAATTTTAAAAGGTAGTTAATACTATTCATAACTTTTATTAAACGATTAGTTTGATAGGTCATGGTGTTCTTGAACTCGATGTTGCGTAAATCGCACACTATTGAATTATTTAAAATGGATGATTATTGTGGAAGATTGGGGTGTTACATTATTTACTCCTCCAATAAATTTCATGCTCACAATTTAAACTCAGGATTAGAAACTAGGGGTTTTACATTTAAAAATATCTTAGTTGGAATCCCAAATCGAAAATGGATAAACGATGCCTCTATTTTAAAATAATGGAAGGTAAGTATGAAGATTACAGGAAATAACACATACTAGGTTCAATGTTGGAAAAAATATATATGGAAGAGAAAAAAACCCATCATGATTTGATGGAGATTAATTGAGAATAATATTGGGAGAAAGTTAACTATAAAAAAGATATAAATCTGTGATGATCTAATATGCCATCTGATCCATATCAAAAGAAGGTGGTAGAAACAAATTTTTTGTTTTATGATACCATTCCAAGTGTTTTAGAATTAATTTAATTCTTAGAAAAATAACACAAGGAAGTATACACAATTAACCTATGGTGTCTCATCCTCTACGTAAAACATAACTTTCTCTTCAAAAAATAATACTAAAAAATATTCAATTTATCTCAATTTGTATAAGGGTCTAAATATAAACATATACAATTTAAATGAAGAAAAATATTTTACAATAACCAGGGACATCCTATAGGATAGTGGTAGGCAAAAATGCCTTGTCACATTTTGGTTGTTGGTTCGATTCATGGAACTTGTCCAAAGCGACGGGTTATCACCTAACCAAAATGTTTTCCTTTTTCAAAAACTATAGTATTATAACATTCCAAAAATAATATTATGAAATGATTTATCCTTAAAAATTACTTTAAAAAGTGTCATATTAATCCATTCCAACCATTAGAGTTAGCCAATATACTTCATTCCAAACTCATTCTAAAAGGTCTCTAAATTTCCAAAATCAATTGTAACATCAGATTCCTCAAACAATATAATGTTCCCTTATTGTCACATAATGATAATATTTATCAAATTAAAATCATGAAGAAAACAAAGTACCACAGTACAATATTTATATATATCACATTTTTTTATAACCAGGACATAATTTATGAATAAAAAAACTCAAATAAATTAATTATTCCACTTTTACTATAGTAACATCATAAGCTTAACCTTGATCTATTTTCTTTTTATTAGTTATGTTTTGTTGATTCTTTGGAAAATTAGTTTTAAAATTTCCCATATCTATACAATTATAACATTACACAACATATTATTTTCCCTTACAATCACGAGCCTGGTGACCTTTTCCTCCACATATATAAAAAACTACCATTCCCTTTAGGCATATACCAGGGTGATTCATACCACAATTAACACATAAGGGAAAATCCTTCTTTCCCTTTTTCCTTTTTCTATCTCTTTCTCCAATGTTCTATTCTTCTCTTTATTTAATTTAATGTCTTAATACTTAGAGAATTTCTTTCTATCTTGATAGCACATGAGACTATATCTTCATACGATGAGAAGGGTTATAAGACTAATCCCTTTTGGAGAAATGGTTTTAACCCATTAAAAAATAGACTATTCTTGCTTATTTGGTTATGTGTGTAGTCTATAGCATTCCTTGATAACCTTATGAAGTTAGCCTCATTCTTTGAAACAATCCCATCCTCCTTTTTCATGTGACCCAAAAATTATCTTTCCATATCATCTTGATGTTCACAAGAAAATTATTTCTTTTGAAAAAAGTTCTTTAAATACCCTCCATTACATAATTCCCAATTCATCATCCTCCTTTGTGTTTTGAATTAATAACCACCATTGATCTGCATCTCTTGATAGGAGAAAAACTATCATGAAAACCTTTTCCCTTTCGTTACTTCCCAAAGTAAGAATTATTTTCTCTAATAAAATTTTCCACTTACCATCTAAAAATGGATTTGTAGTCCCCGTAAATGTTGGCCCTTGTTGTCTCATGAAGTGGTCTAAAATTGATCCTCCACATTGTGGTTCATAATTTTCTATACGGGTAAGGTTATAATTCATAAATTCAGTGATTTTTCCTAGTATGGTTATAAGCTGATCAACATCAGTTGCATCACCAGCTCCACTATAATTATCTTGAGTAGGAGGGAAATCCCAATATAAATTATCTGCATTGATACTATTTCTATTATATCCATTAGGCACTATTTCTAAACAATGGCACACACTAGGTTAGTTTATGAATCATAGTTCATAATCTGAAACATGTAAAATAGTTTTCATACATTGAATTGTTTATGCATATAATCCATAATTAAAAAAAAATCTTTGGGGATGTATTTACTCATATATCATTCATAATGGTTTGTAATGAAAATGTGAACTATCCTATGAATATCCCCTGGGAGTGTCAAACCTGGTGCACAGTAAGGCTCGTTATCATGTACCATGATACAACAGGTTATGACCAAAACTCCTTGTTTGAGTATTCACTCCTAGGTACATCTGTTCCAGAACAACATCCACATGTATTATATATAACAGATGTATCTTTTTTAAAACCCACATAATCACTACATTACAAAAATGTTTCAGGGTTCTTGTATACATATCTACAAAGTATATCGTAGGGGTATATTTTTAAAAGTATAGGGATGAAACCTCAATTTATTTTTTAAAGAAAAGTACTCTTTACTGTGGGTATAGGGAGGCCCATTCAATAGCCCAAAATTCTGAGGCCAAGTGGCCTAAATATAAGGATTGAAAGCCCATTTTTTGGAATAAAGGACCCCTATGTGAACAGTACTTCTATAGTACCCACATTACTACAGTGCCTATACCCCTATGGTTCCACCGCTGCTATAGTTCTGTTGCTGCTACAACACTGCTATAGTACCCTACTACATTTCTGCTATAGTATGACAAGAATTTTTTTCCCTACACAAATTTGATCCTCGGTCATTTGGATGACAAGGAGGATCCTGTACCACTTGGGTACCGGCTTGCTGGCATCTATCGTATAGGTATGATAACTAATCAATCTGTTTAAAATCAATTTTCAATGTTTTTTATAAACATCCTATGATAACAACTATAATGCCTCGACCTCAATTATCTAGAGCCTATGCATTATTTTAATAAATTTTCATGATTATAAGGAATCATGTCCTAAAAGACCGATTTGTTTAGCATTCATGTAAAATAGATTACATAAATGGAAATTACATTACACTTTATAAAATAAAACCCAACATAAATAATCCTCTGATAAATCTATTAATCCCCTATCTTAACCTTTCATATCAATCATTATAATCTTCTTGTAATCCTAGGAATACAAAAATAATAAAGGGGTGAGATCATATGCTCTGTAATGGTGAATAATTTAGTGGAAGCTATAAACATTAAAGGCAATAAGTGTAATAAAACAACATACTTTTAAAAAACATGACCATAAAATGGTAAAAATAAATCAAACATTGCCATATAAACATTCCCATGGGTATTCTACAAGTAAAATAATCACATTTAATATCTAATTTGATTACAGGAGAGTGCATAATACAAGACATCATAACCCCATAGTCAAGGCCTCGTTCAAAGACTAAAAATAAAAAACAATCAAGGGCTTATGACAATACACAAAATTGTCTCATGAGACCAACTGATGCTTCGAAGGGATATATCGGGCCCCAAAAATCACTTAAAATGTCTAATTAATTCCTCATATGAAAAGGATAAAACATAATATAAACATTCATATTTAATCTAGAATATGAAAAGTTAATACTTTAACCATAAACCATGAATTTTATAAAAATAGGACATCGATAGTAAAAATTATCATAAATAATTCAACACAATATGGTTGATTATATTATAATATATCTACCTCAATCAAGAATAATAAATAGTAATGTAAGTTGACATTGTTGAAAAATTATCAGTAAAACTCTTTGAGAGAAATATCCATTTTTCATGAAATCATTTAAAAGACCCACATTTATACTACAATATATTTAAAAGATATTATTGAATCAAAGTGTCCCATTAAAATTTGATTCATTTTAAAGTAATTATCATTTTAAATCAATCATTTCCTTATAAAAAATCCTTAATTTCATTTTGAAAACATGGAAATTAATTAAAAAGATTTAGAAAAATTAGTCATTAAAAATTATAGAATGATGATCTTGAAAAAGATTAACTTCCAAAAAACCATTAAAAATCATCATGAAAATTGTTTTATGATATATTTACATGGATTATAAATATTTCATAGTAATTAAATACACATAACAATCATGAATGATAACGAGATTGAAGAATTAACCCTTACCGTGTACATTACTTTGGTCAAGGGTACGTTTAACCTCATGTACAGTTAACATAGTATGTTCTTAAATTATACCAGAAATATATTCATATTTATGTAATGATACATGATTCATTTATGACTTTATATAGCCCAAATAATAATAATTTCCATGTTAAAACAACATTTCGAGTAATAATCGCTTTCTTTATTGTAAGTCTTTTAACTTGTTATTCTTGATCGTATCACATATAAAATTATTTAATTTCATATATAATATAAAACATTATTTATTTATCATATATTTTAAGAACGTAAGTATTTATAAAAAATAGATATTTGAAATGTAAAACACCGTTTATGGAGACTGTAGGTTGTACGCACACATAATAATTGTTTCCGTTTTCATATCATATTGAACAAAAGTAAGCGAATGATATATATATATATATATATATATATATATATATATTTCCAGTAGAAATATTATTTCATATATTACATACTTATAAATAATATATATTTTTATAATCTTCGTTGAATGGTGAAAATGGAAATTAATCTAATCGGGTCATGGAGACGGTAAGCCGTACCTACGCATGAGAGATGATATCATTATATTGATGGTGAAATAATATGTAATTGGATAGTATATTATATATACAGAATAATTAACATGTTATATTTATTATTTACATCAAATATACTCATTATTATTTCCATCCAAATAATGAACCATTGAATAACAAACTACACCACAATGTGGAGATGGTTAGTCGTACGTATGCACGTATGGTGACATTGTGATTCGTAGGATGGATAGAATAATGAAAATGTGAGTACCATATTTATAATAATATATCTGTATGTATAAGGTACTGTAGTTATTATTTTGGAATGGAAACAACCGGGAATGTGGAAATGGAATAAGAAAAGAACTTTGAAAGAGTGGATGGAGTAATTACCTCTTATTCAAGTTCCTCCTTTTGATTTGAACAAAATATCTTCATATGATTAATTTATGAACAATATAATGAATCTACGATTATTTTATGGTAGTTGGGAGGATATTTGAGAATTTTTTGGACAAGAAAAATGGCTTATGAGGTGTGAATTTGAGAGGATGGGAACTACCCTTTTATAAGAGAGGTGTGGGGCACTTTTGGAAAATCCTGAAATATTAATTTATTATAAGATAAGTTTCAGTTTATAATCGATCATAATATATTTTTTAAGGTATATGGTGGGAGTAGGACTAAATATTCTCAATAAATTGGTTTTAGACATTTTTGAGTCCCCATATTATCCTTAGATTTTAGATTTAATTCTTGGTTAAATAGTATAACATTTATCCCGTCTCCTTGTATTTTTATATTAAATGGTTAATAAACATGATATAAAATTCAAATGAGACTTAAAGTGGTTCATTAATGACATATATTTCCTTATATAAGTATTTTGGCCAAATATAGAATTTTTTAAATATTATATCATTTAATATAATGGTATTTGTTTTAAAGTCTCATTTATGTCAATTTTGACACTATTTTGTATTTGGATTTTTTTGGAAAGTCCTAACATCTAAATTACATAGAAAAAATAAATTGAATCAACCCTAAAATTTTATATTGATCTAGAAAATTAATTTTTGGAATCAAAATTGTTAAATTTGTTTTATTTTCTTTTTTAAAAAATTCTTTATTTGATTCCTTCATTAATAAAGAAAAATACTTAAATCACTATTGTGTCATAAATAAATATATTTATATCATGTCTAAAAATTATAAATAAAATACCATGATGCTAAATATATTTTTAGATTTCTAATTCATATCTATAGTCTAAACAATCACTTATGTAACCCCATATAAAAACTATTTTACTAAAAGATATATGTTCACGTTAAATTTTCATCAACATTAATTTAATTTTTATAAAGTGTAATTTCAAATAAAAGTGGCTCCATGGGGTCTCAAAATCGACCCCATGATTCCCACGGTTGGAAATGTATCATGAAATATTGTTAGGACACGCGTTAGAAAAATTTAATATTATTATAATATTATTTGATTACCTATATTTACCGGATTTATCTTTTAACCATGGTAAATAAAATATTTGCTGATGTTACTATTAAAAATGTCTAAAAATAAAAGATATATATTCACACAATTTGGACCGCTGTATTCCTAATATTTAATCCATTTTTTCAATTTCAAAACACAGATGTTTCAGAAATTAATCTAAAATTAAGTCCCGTTGTCAAAATTGAAAAGCGGGTTTTTAAGAAGTAAAAATAATCAAAATATTAACATGTTTTATGTAAAATTTAAATTATAAATTACATAAAATGGTCTAAATTATATTAAATTATAAAAATTTAATCTAATGATACTTTAAAACCACTCAAATTTATATCTTAACACTATATATTATTACAATTAAAAAAGTTGTTTTCAATTAAAATTTCTTATTTTCAACATTCTTCAAAATAAAAAAGCTATCAGAAAAGTACATAAAATTTATCCAAACAAATTTTTTTATGTTACTATTATAAATAATAATTAAATTCTTTCAAATTGAATATAATAAAGTGTCAAATATTAGATTTAAAAAGGGGTCACCATAAAAGAAAGAAAAACTGCATTTTTTTAAATACTTCTTTTATCTGAAAAATGGAATTTCCGAATATATTATATATTATAAACACAATATATGATTGGTGAAATTATATGGGATATAAAAAATCTAAAATTTGGTTAATAATAATCATAACATCTTGTTAAACTGCTAGTTTGATAGGTCGTGATGTGCTTTAACTCGTTGCTGTGTACCTCACATGATATTGAATTAATTAAAAAGAAGCATACCGTGTATGTTGGGGGTGTTACATCCACTGGATTTTATCTTATTATTCTTTTACTAGAATATTATCTATTACCATAGGGTACAGTCCCTCCATAAAACACTTTTTCACCCTCACTTCTTGTAGGCATCATTTATCGTTCGAGGAGGTTTGTATAAGATCATTGTCACTCGAGCTATTATAACTTATAGGGTGGTTTATCAGGTTAGGTATTTTATGATATTATTGGGATCCAATCATATATATCATAACATATATGATATATTTATACCATCTTATAAATTATTTTGTACAAATTCTATAACTAAAAAATCTATCAAGGTTATAACTGGTGTTTTATTCATTCATTATTTAGTTCTTACTGGCCCCAAAATATGTGTAGAGGAAATGGATGTGAAGATCACCTCAATTCCAAAATGGATACTTCATGAAGCACCTATGTAGATCTCTTCAGCACTATAGCCAATGTGAAGCCCGTCAGCACCATGTTTGGCACAAAGATGAGGCCCCCTCTATGATTGCTGCAGAGTAAATAGGTGGAAGGCTCTGTGGTTATGATGCCATTGACGGGCCGCTTCACACCGTAGAGGGAACATGATCACCTCTATGATCCCTTGTATATTTATAGAGGCTTCCAAGAGCACAATAGAGGGAATTTTGGAGGCCTCTATGTCGATGATGGGATGACATTCCACACAGTGGTTATGAAAAACATAATGCAATCTGATTCTGATCACAATGTTCCACGTGGCATCGCAATGAGCTTCTAGAGCATCATTCCACCTCTTGGTTATAAATACAGGACTTCCATTAGACCCAATGGATGGATACTTGTACCTTTATCTTTCTCAAATCTCAAATCTTGAAGCACCCTATGCTCTGTGAAACATTGGGAAAATGGAGTTCTTCAATGTATTTGAGAATTGAAAAATACATTTTCCTTAGCTGAAATACAACCCTCTCTTCATACAAGCATTACTTCCATGAATCCCATGAGACATCACAATGGAAGGATCCCCCTAAAGGTACTCGGGACTTCTCTATGCACTAATTCTTCATGAAGTACCTTCCATGAACATGTGAACCCCATGCCAAGGCACGATAATTGTTCTTCCCGATATACATTTCTTCGCAGTTCCACGCTTTGCAAGGCACCCAAGCTCCTTGAAGTCTTACTCCACGAAACCAATCCCACTTAATGACGAACCATTTATATTCATGTATACCTCATTCCTATTCTATTCCACCCCACTTCATGAAGCATACCCCATACAGAGTCTCTCAACTTTGTGGGATACAATCGATTCGCATGGTCCCATCACGTGAACCATTTTACTTCACGAAACTTTCTCCGGTATGACCATCCAGGTTTGTACGGTGTTATTTTTCAACCCCATTGGGTGGTGATTCATATTGAGTTATTTATCCTCATGATTCATGACATTGTCACACTATTGTATATTTATTTTTTCAAATCCATGAAAACATGATCCCCTCAATGAATTACTCCATAACCGCGTTTCACTATGGAATAAATGATGCCTTACCTTCTCCAAGGATAGGTGGGTATCAGTTATGTATGTCATAGGGGTGAGGAGTGAATCCTCATTATCAAAGCATCACGATGATAACGTTCCAAGAACCATCATCTTCATCCTATGACGTTAACATGTAGCCTCGCCCATAGAAATATTCATGGGGTGTCCCATCTTGGACATTTTCCATGCCCACTTGTCTCCACAAGACTAAGATCATCCCCAAATGGAATGTGATATTCCATTAATCCAATAATATCTATTTGTGGGGGAGGAAATCCATATTTTTATATGCCCCTAATCTTACTGGTAAGAGGTAGCATCCTTTCTCCTCCCCTATTTTTCCATGCATGAATACAAGTAGAGAGATGGTCATAAGGTACTCGATACCCCTTCCTATCCCTTTGGGATATATCAACATTATGATTATATCCTTGATTATGTCCCAATATTTATCTTCTTAGGCCACTAACCACATCTTATCCCTGCACCAATTCCTAACATAGGGACCTTTCACGACATAGTCGTCAGTTATTTTCTTCCTCTTGTTTCACACACCGAGCATGAAACATGTGGGCTTAGAGTAAGCACTGACCATGGAATCCTTCATAGGATTCCTTTTTGTGTATTCCACATTCCCCCCCATCAGACTACGTGGAATTTAATATTTTAACTCTTTTGGAAATGTACGAAGGAAGCCTCTCCGAGGTTCATGCCCAACACACATTGGTCCCATCCACTTCATGTCGGTTCATGGCCATTCAGAATGATGATAAAATATATGAATACTTTCCATCCCACATAATTCTAAACTGTATGTATATGAACTATGTGGGTTTTTATCCATCTCTCTCAAGATAGGATTTGTAGGAAACCTCCTCGAGGTTCAATCCCAATCTTTGGCAAGTCATTGAATTCTCTATTTTTAGGGCCTAATTCTCCGGTCTCCCCTGGGTGTTAATTCAATATCGGGATCATAACAACATGCAAGCCCTGACACCATCTTCTTTTCATTTTCCTTCAATCACACTCTGATCATGTTCCTCAATCTGATCAATATGGATTTTGTTCATTTCCTCTTATGAAGGTTTCTTAGGAACCCTCCCTGTAGTCCTACCCTAAACACTGGTAAACATTAGTTTCTCCTTTATTGGGACCCAAATAATTGGTCCGTCCATTTGTGGTGTGAGACCAAATCTTGGGATGCAAACCATGAGTAACCCCAAGCATGTATTAGGGTCTATGTTCTTTATGTACACCCCAAATCGATGACCCCATAATAAACTACATGTATATTTATTCCTTATCTAATTGGGATACATAGAAATCCACTTGTAGGATCATGACCATCACCCATGTCCCATCCTAGTCTCTCCCTCGAGCCTCTGTGTTTTGGGAAGCTCATGCCCCAACATAATGGTTCCACTTTCTTCGAGTCCCTACCATACATACATTATCATGGGACCCAAGCATCCTCATATCCGTCTTTATTGGATATTTTTGATCCACTCATCATGTAATCCCCGTAAGGTTATCCATTCTATGGATGCACCCATCTGATCCACACCCATTAGTGTTTTGATCAGTTCGATTCATCACTTCAATACATTAAAATTGTACAATACCCTATTTGAAATATAGAAATCTGTAGAAAACCTCAAACACATGCCTATGGAATATAGTTCCCCAAACCTGATTTGGGATGTGTTGGGCTTCCACACCCTTGAGATGCCGAATTATAAGAGGAAGGAACTGAGAGACATCATTGTTTCAGTGTCTAGATACACAGTGGATGTCCAATGTGACTACACCTTCGATTGATGGTTTCTTCCCTGATTAGACTATTTAAAATATCTAGATAGAAGATATGTAATTAATAGACATCCATGATGATATAGCACCAAGGAAGAGTGCCAAAAACAAATTCTTAAATCTATGAAGGAGACCTATAATAGGTAATGAGATCCTAGGAAGAATATATGGAAGGAGGAACTGACATCCCATCCTACCATTCCAATCAAGGAGAAAACATCCCTGAATAAGTGACAGTTGTTGCCTTCCTTTTGAATGAGGGAATGCAGGGAAACCCTGTGCACGGATTCCTTAACGGATGGATGTGAGCCCTAACAAAAGAATCAAAAATAGTAACGGTAAACCCAACATTGTTTTAATCTCCTCAATATAATTATTAGTAGAGTTCCAGATATCAGTGGATAAGCATGTCACTAGATCCCGTCATCTGACACCATGCCTCAATAAGAAAATAGTGGCCCTAGTGTGAAACTCACATGAGATTGGGGTAGTTGAACATTGGATATCTCAGTTTGTGTCATTGTCAGCATGTATCCTTCGTACCAATCATAGAAGAAGGAAATATGCTGGGTCACTGGACGTCACTTTCCTCCAATCCATGATAATGGTTACATATCTCTATTGTGCAGCACCCAAGATTATATTTTACAAAATCGATAATAAACCACCCACCAATGCCAGAGATGGGGATACACAAACCCGAAAATTTTACATTACTCCATCTCTTCAATGGAGGCTTCGACATCCGTGGCTACTGGGCCCCCACAACCAATCTCACAATACGAACTTGTTCATAGAAGTGTGGTTAATGACCTCATCTGACGGTACATAGAAGAAGGTATTATCCCAACTCAAGATATGGTATGACATGGAATAGAGGCTCTTCCACCTCCCCATCACCCCAAGGGCCACATAGGGAGCCACTAATCCCCAATCCAACCTACAATTGTTTTAGGAGCCTCTCAGTGGAATGCTTTTAAAACTCTCTCCCCTATGACAATGAGCTGAGGAATGTTCGGGACAACCCAATAGTGATGGAATCCTGGGGGCTGCCAAAGAGTGATCCCACCAAGACATGTCAGTACCACAACCTGGTCCCACATGCTGATGAGTCAGTGAATTATACACCTACTCCACCAGCCCCAATCTAGTTAATCTGATGCCAAAGTCGGTTGCAAGCTCTAAAGGGAGCCTTCTAGTGGGTTTCATCATCAACAACTACAGTGGTTCGTGCCACCACCAACAAGTACCATCAATTACCCATTTATACTGAACATGGAGTATTATATTTCTAACCCGGATGGAGGCCCCAACCACCCCACGAGCAGGTTGGGATGACTCTCTTGGTCACCGACATAGGTAGTTCCTATCGCAGGCCAACCTGCTACAATGACATCTAGCACATAGGTCCTCCATGTTCCACCACCAATGAGGGCGTAGGACCTCCCCACTCCCAATATCTGCATGGAGTTCATCCCCATTCCACAATCAATTCATGTGAAGGCCCTCTCCGCCGAACTGAAATCAATCAAAAAGGTTTCTTTCGCAGCCATGATCTCATGTATGGAGTCATCCCTCCTTTTGTAGATTTTTGATGCGAGGATCCTCCGCACTCGGTCAACCTTCAGGGTGGGGATCTTCCCCATGTTCTTACCGCTACCAGTAGATGTCATCCTCATCTAGAAAATAGGAGAATATGATGTTTACCCCTGTTCATTGTCTTAAAATGTAGAGTTCTTCCTCGTATTCAGTTTGGCCAGTAAAAAGGCCCACCGCATACCATCACTTCTAAGGGAAAAAACATGGATGTACTGCTTGTGCACCCATGTGTTCTATAGGAGGTCCTAAATTCCAAAAAACCTTTTACAAAGAATCTATATCTCTTCCTACATGTGGACCTTCAGGGCCTCCCCAAGTTATTTTGGAAATTTATCTTGGTTCTCCTCGCACCCCGACTAAACATGGCGGAATTCCACTCCACCCAACATCAGTTGGGCCAAATTTCTTCCTAATGACAAAAATATACCTTGTCCGGAAGAACTATTTTGGGGTAGGAGGTTGGGTCCCCACCAACAATGTAAGAGAACAGAAATTTTTCAGACTGCGATTGAACTCATCTATTTTTCAGATTCTGAGGCTGAAGGCAATTCGATATTGAAACCATAAACCCGTTCATTTTTGTCGGGGTCCAGGGTAGGAATAGGGAATAATAGAATCATCTTTATGGGATGTGAAATCCATATTATTAATAACACTCTCAAATGATACATCCAAGAGGAGGAATATTTTGCTTATTTTTATGGAATGGGCATGAAATCCTCCTTATCATTAATAGGATCATTATCTAACTCAACTAGAGATCAAAAAGGGTTATTCTGGGGACAAATAGAGGATGACCAAAAACACCACCCACAGTCAGTAATTGCAGCCCCTTCACATGAATTTGTGGTCGATAGTCCGTATTATTGAGATGTGGTCGCACAATCGATGCATTCTATGATATATAGCCCAAGATGTGGCGTCCTTTCATCTCACACACTATATTCTCTACCAGACATACTACTATCTTAACAGTACCCTTCAGTACTGTTACTGGTCCCTCATCCACCCTCAATTGATGAATTGGTCAAGAAAGGGACCAATCCCAATTTTGAGCCAAGGAGATTGTGGGATATCATTGCAGTTGATCATCATCTAGATATTTTTGGGCAGGTTTCAAAAATGAATTTAGTTTATTGGAATTGATTACCCAAGATGATGTCATGTACTTTTCGCCAAACCCTCTGGGTGACACACTTCACCCTCCATAATCAGTGGGTGTCTTACCCTATGAGTAAAGCACACTTTGAAGATAATGGCCCGCAATTCTGTGTGGTCGACTTGGCTATTCTCTCTGTGCCTCAGAGCCCTGAGTCACCCGGTCAACATTGGAACCTCTAGAAATGATGCAATCATAGATTTAATGAGATCCACAGAATTATTAAGGATTATTCCCCGATGTTCAGATCTATTGTTGGGGGTAGTATAAAACCCTTCATTTCTGTTTTATATGACTCCATCACAACAAGCTTGATGATATTGAGGTTATTCCATAAGGTATGGTTATAGTTAACATGGTCGAATTACCATAAAGAGAGAAAAATCAAGAGATCCTTGAAGATAACTTACCCATGGGGGAGTTCCACACCTATTTTATCCAATGGAAAGGTTTTCCTGCCAGCAAATAAAATTATTGTGTCTTCCCACACATACTGAGTCATTAGACCTTAGTCGGGATCCCATTAAGGGAAAATAGCATCTTGGGGAAATGAAAACCTCTAATCCGTCTTTCTCGCAATAGAAAATAGAAGATTATCCCAAAATGGCCATATTGCATCAACAGCTCGATGAGCAGAAAATCATGGTCGATGACCTTCTCATGAAACCTATCTTGGAACGACAACCAAACAACAGTAATCCTCAATCGGGGAACCCTAGGCAGGTATAACCTCCGCCCGGTGAATTACTTCCAGGTGACCTTGCCCTTCCTGTCCACATGGACATGGTAGACGTTAGTGTTTATTGAAAGTGGGTGTGATACATCTTTTCCAATCCACCATAATTTCATGATAACACTCCTCGAGACCCATCTCAGGTTCCCCCATCCATCGTTCCCCCAGTAGTCCCGCAGGGCTTACAACCAGCTGCTCCATGAGCCCCTGGGCATGCTTATTTTGTTGATGAACCTTCAAATGCAGATGAGGTCAGAGATCCTTGACAATATAGGAATCCCCACACCTATGAGGCAATGACCACTCTCATTTCTGGCATCGAGGATTTTGAATCTTGACAGGTGTAAATACTGTCTGATGGAAAGCCATATCCATCATGGGTGAATGATATACCATCACCCCATGGTTTTGAAAATATTACATTTTCCCCCTTTAATGGGACAAACGATCTTCTTCAGTATCTATCACGTATCATCAATAGGTGTGGACCCAATCTTGGAACTCCTGTGTAGTAGGAAGCCACCAAACTCTAATATTTTGTACAAACATTGGCAGGTACCACAATATTCTGGTATAACTAGCTACCATTGGCTCAGTAGCTAGATGGGAGGATTTTTGTAGGATGTTTCATTACAAGTTCAGTTCAAACACCTGGAAGAGGAGTATTTCAGACTGCTTCAAGTGAAAGAAGAGGTTTGAAGAGCACATCAAAGACATTTTCACAAAGTGGAATGGCCACACCTACTCCGTTGATATTCCACCAAACATGGAATACATGCTGAAAATGTGTGTGGGGAATGCCAAGACCAAACTAATCCCCTCTTTCATCATGCTGAAATATCCACGAGGATTTTGATATTTCCATGGAAAATCCCAGATTTTGGAGGATGCCTTGTATCATGCATGTTTGCTGCCTCCTCCAGTTCCTGCAAGAAGAGCTTCTAAGGCCAAGCCCACTGCGATAGCAGAAATAGAGGTACCCAAGAAGATGAATCTTTTTCTTGTGGATCCAACTCCACAACCCCACTGATACATACCACCTTAGGAGTATCCTCCATCCCAACATAACCCACCTCATAATTTCCAAGAACCCCCGAGTAAAGCACCACCACCACCCAGGCGGGATAAACAGGTTCCACCTCCTCGAAATGTCTCTCTATCCCTTAATCAGTGGTAGGCTCCCAGAAACCCCTTCCCCAATAGATGGAATCATACAATCTCATTTAATGAGGCACATATCCCTAGTCATTTATGAAGTTCCATATAACATGGAATTCCATGGTTTCCAAAATAAATGTGACTGAAATATGTAGATCTCACTGATCACCCCAATTACCACCCTTATCATCGGATACTGGAGAACACCCTAAAGTAGTGATATGAGTTTAATGAATGACTCCATGAACTGGTTGATAATAACATATTCAGGATAGGTTCAGCCTCAGAATAGTTGTCACATGTATTCATACATATTTATAGAAACAGTGACAATAAATGTGAGTGGAATAATGTTTGTTACCATGGGACTTAAAAATATGATGACTAGATGGATCGTAAGGAAGTTGCATGGTCCCATGGTATTATCTTTGAATTTTTTAATCAACCCAAGCCTTCAAGATTAACCACATCACCCACAACCACTACTTATGTGTCGATGTCTTAGATTTACTCCTCCCATAAGGAAAAGAATCAATGACGCAAGGGAATACAAAGTCCCTCACTAATTCCATCATCATCTCATACTCTCTGCGATTTCATTCCACCAATGTTGGAGAATTCCCCAAAAATCCACCCTGTGATAGAGTATTATACAATTGGTGACCAAAGGTACTCTTTGGATAACACCATGGAGCTTGTAAATATATATATGATTCCCGATTATGAGTAGCGCCAGAAGAATTCTTCCGATGTCTCCATCCGTCGCAACAGTCGACGGAGCCGAAGTTATATGAGTCATCATACTCCCTCAATCAATACTTCCAACTAGGCTATGCATGCCACTAAAACTAGGATATAGTCCCAACATAGAGTATAACATGTGAAGACTTCTCATATTGTTTCACAAGGTATGCCTTCACTATTGTTTATGATTGTAGATTAGGAGATGCCACCACAATCGGGCTACTATCAGCCATGTTCAGTCATGGAATTTCCCCAGTCATCTATCACTCATCTAGTACTCACTCCTAGTGTTTCGAATAGTGTGAAGTGGGACATTCCCAACACCAGTAATCTACTGGTTCAGCCAAAATTTCCCTTTATATATCCTACCAACGAACGACCTCCTGTCTACAGAAGTTCATACTTGGAATGGAAGTATGATAAGATTATTCAACTTTCCAGCAGTCCGGTGAAGCTCTCTATCCTCGAGAATCTTCACCTAGTAGCTGATATGCATGAAGCACTTGTCGATGCTTTAATAACCCCCTTTAAGAATGAGACAGATGTAAAACCCGCTGCAGCCTTCCAGACTGAGGCAGTTGAGCATGCTGAATTTCGTGTCATTATCACTTTCTATGGATCATATGAAGGTTCTATCATATAAGGAAAAATTTAAACAATGTACATCATTGGTCGTTCCAATAGTGTGGAGTTCTGATGCTTTCTTTTTGACATATGTTCAGGGATCACCCTCATCCCGACCCAGACAATCTGAATAATGGGGATATCTGAGGATTATTTGAGTCCCTCTAACCTAAAAATTCAAGTTCGTAAAAGGATGTAATAGAGACTTGTTGGAAATATCTGACTGAAGACCCAGATTGGGGTTATTTCACAAGACACCGCCAATAACACATTGATGGGCAGGTCTTGGCTCCACCTAAAATTAGTGGTCCCTTCATTGTTTCATCAATTCCATAAATACTCCCATAAGGGTAGAGTATGCATACTCCAAAGAGATGTGCCTCTATTTTCCTCTTGTGAATCCAACTACCCGGCTGCTGACTATTACAAGAGAAAGGGCAATAATTTTCTAGCTAACGAGGTTGAACACTCTACAGATGTGAGCGACCTGTGGATAGACCTGGATGATGCCTACATTTTCTTGATCCACCGATCAGATTCCATGACCATGGATAAGGGGAAATTATTTTTTATTTATATAAATAGGGTAAAACTCATTTCCATGTTTACGGGATACCGAAGGATCACCTCGTATTCATATAAAAATCAAGCTAGGATGATCCCAGAGCTCCCTACCCCCATAAAGTATAGTTATGTCTTCCCCATGGCAATGAAAATACATCATCCATGCATGTTTAAACAATATAGGATAATACAACATAAGGTGACATGACACTATTGATATGATGTCATCATGTGTGGCCCCTATGTTCAATGACCAGAGGGGATTGGGTCAACAACTTTCATCATTATGGTCTTGGAAGTACATGAGCTACCCAATGCAGTGTCCACTGATGATTAGGTGATCACCAGTGTCCCGTCAAGATCATTCGACTTAGAATAATCTCATCTCATCGAGGATCCCACCTCCATGAATAAAGTATAATATTTAGTGGAATATTCTCCCACATTCAAAGAGTGTGTCTCCACAACGATTGATGAATTGGTACATGTGAACCCAGATAACTATACATATCCGAAAACAACCATGATCAATGCCTTTATGAATGTTTAAGAGAAACATAGCTGTGGGAATATCCTAAAGTAGGATTGCAATATGTTTCCCAATTGTTATGATGTGATTATAGGACTAGATCCTCAGGTCTTTATCCACCACCTTGGACTTCTAGCAAATCATCACGCGTTCAAACTACCTCCCATAAATAATCACCCTTCTCATCGGGTAATGGTTGAGGATGAGGTCTATATGATGATTCTTGAAAACATCGTAAATTATGTATCGGTAAAAATATTTCTAGCTTACATTGTTATCATCAAAAAGAGGAATGTCCAAATCAGAGTCTGCATTGACTTCTGGGATCTCAACTATAACTTCTCAGATGATGACTTTACCCTTTCCCTGACGGAGTTGTTGATTGATGCCACCACTGGCTTCTTAGATCTATCCATCATGGATGAAAAATATGGGTACAAAAAAATTTGAATATCCCCCAATGTTGAAGATTCTATAGCCTTTAGGGAACCACATGTTACTTTTTTCTACCAGGTAATGCCCTTTTGTCTAAACAATGCTAGCGCCACCTATCAATGTGCCATGAATGACATAATTAAGCCGATCCTCAGGACATTGTTGGAGTTCTGTGTGGTTGATTTTGTTGTCAAATCTTTTCAACACCAGAACCGTCTGAAAAATCATGTGAATTTTATTGCCTTACTCCGATCCCACTATTTGAAGAGAACTGATTGAAGTGCGCTTTCAGGTTGACCTCTGGAATGTTTCTTAGCATCATTGTTAAATATAGAGGCATTGATATCAATAAGGAGAAGATCAAGGCCATTAGTAAGATGTATCCTTCGAGTAACATTTTATAGCAGCATGGCTTTCAAGGACACATAGCCTACATACACTGATTCATCGCATATATGGATGGAATATGTAATAACTTTTATAGGATATTGGATAAATGTGGCGAATTTCAGAGGGATGAGGTGTGTTAGACTACTATTGAAGAGATCATGCAGTACCTATTATAGCATTCAGTTCTTATACGACCCATTTCTGGAAAACTGCTGGTTCATTGTTTGACTACTCTGGAATGATCTATCAACACTCTTATCGCAAAAAAAAGGGGGAATATAAAACATTTTATTCTATCTTAGCCACATGCATCTCAATACAGATACTAGATACTCCTATATGAAGAAGAGATATATTGTGTTGTTATTCACAGTGTAGAAATTAAAACACTACTAGAAGCACCATGACATACATAAAGTGTCCCGAATGGACCTGCTGAAGTACATTTTGAACCGTCCCATGTTTAAAGGACATCTATCTTGGTGGCCTATGATCCTCCAGCATTTCGACATTATGTTTTTCCCTTGAAGGACATCAAGGGACATACATTGGGATACATCCTTACCGGCCAACCAGCTTTTTTCAGACCAGTCTTTAGATAATCATTTTCTAGTTGAGGCAATCCACATGATAAATCAAGTCATTATGTGTTGTAAATTGGACTTTTTATGTCACTTATTGTAGCCCTTTCTACAGAAGACTCTATGATCCCTAACTCAATAGAGTGTGCCTAGGTGTCATCTTCATCACACCATCGCGTGATGCTCTAATATATTCATTCATGTTGTTAGAAGGTTAAAAAAACAATGAGGCCAAGTACTAGACTCTCCGTACTGGTCGCCAGGTAGCCATTGAGATTGTTGTTCCCCACTTTCATTTGATATGGGAATCTAAAGTAGTAATAAAATAGATCATCGGTGACTACATCCTCAGGAAGCAAGTGGTCGCCCCAATGATAGAGTGTACCCACCAACTGATGGCCTAGTTACCATCTCGACCAAATGTTACTCATGTCCCTCACACCCAAAAAAAAAATCGAGCTGATGCCTTGGCTAGCTTGGCCGCATCACTTACAAAGTCTGATCAGGATGATTTGATTATTCATGTAGCACATTAGAGAGTCATCATTCCTGTTACATTAGATGAAGATGGTAGCCCCAAGGTAAGCAACCATACCACTCATACCTCCACATTATGACCCCTAGGTCCCCCTTCCATAGTGTTGGAAGTCAATATTGACTAGAGGATTACCTTTGTCAAGTATCTCTAGAAAAATTATCTCTCATAAGATTTAGATGATGTGAGAAAATCCAATGGTGTGCATTGCAGTTCACCCTCTTGAGTGGTCCCAACCATGAGAAAATACACTAAAGGACTGGGAATGCTAGTATTATCTGCCATTGCATTCATGGATGTGAGGTTTCTCATGTCATGTTAGAGTTTTATGCTGGTTCCTGTAGGGATCAACATACAAGGTCCAAACTCACTCACAAGATCTGGAGATTGGGGTATTATTGGCCCTCCATGATCTGTAACTGTATGAAGTTTTTCACAAGTTCCATGAGTTCTAAATCCATTATAATTTTTTTACGTCATCCTCCATAACCTCTATACACTACCATGTACTCTTAGCCCTTTGTGGTATGGGGACTCGATGTCATGGGACCCAATCCACCGATGATAGCCCACCAGTGCATGTTCCTCCAGACCACTATGGATTTATTTTACAAGTGGGCAGAGGAAGTTCCACTGAAGGAGGTCAAGGCATGTTATATCATTGAGTTTTTGAGCTCCAATATCATATACCAATTCAGAGTACCTCACACCATAAACACCGATAACAACACCAGTTTTTGGGCATCCAAACAGAGGAATTTGTATGCCGTGTACAAATCTGTTATAACCATACCCCAAACTATCATTTTCAAAAAAAATGGGATGGTCGAGGAAATAAAAAAATCATCTATAATATTTTACAGTTTACGGATGGTCCGAACAATAAGAGTTCATCGAATAAAACTCCCCAACTCCATCTGTGATTATGGGATGATGACTCTCAATTCCACTCAAGTGACCCCATATTCTTTATTTTACGGATTAGAGGTAGTCATTCCCATAAATAATTAGTTTTATTCACTATGAATATCTATTTATGATCAGTAAACACTAGATAAGGTTGCCGATATTCATCTGGATGATCTTGAAGAACTCAAAGAGAAAAGTATTTGTGCCCAACACAATATGGAGAGGCATCAGAACAAGATATCCAGAGATTTCTAAAAAAGGTCACAGTCTCTCTTTCTTACAAGGTAACAAGGTTTTGGACCTAAGATTGTCTATGATACCTGGTAGAAAACTACCTAAACTGGTGCCCAAATGGGACGAATGTTTTATTATTCACATGGTTTTCCC
Source organism: Viscum album (assembly GCA_963277665.1). NCBI lineage: Eukaryota > Viridiplantae > Streptophyta > Magnoliopsida > Santalales > Viscaceae > Viscum > Viscum album. The sequence continues at coordinate 1,187,905,943 of OY728158.1, read as the reverse complement.
CAATGGAGGATAATTAATAGTTACCACATATGGTGAGTGTATTACTACTCCCATCAATGATAAATTCCTCGAGAATTACTTTTATTTAACAATCATAGATGAATCTAAATTGTCTCTTCTTCGTGGCTCGACGATAAAATGTGTGATCAATCCAAGATGAAGGATGTAAAACTACCCAACACTCGTCCCACTTAAAAATACATTGAAAATGGTGTAAGATCTTCAAAATTAAACTAATATCTCCCCAAATACTCAGTTCATTATATAAAACTATAAAGTATCTCAATAAATACATATGGCTTAATTCCCATCTTCATGGGATATGTAGGAACACTCAGACACTTTGTCTCAGAGTCCAACCCCCAAATTCTTTTATTAACATCCACCCATCGGTATTGTTCTCTTGTATGATCGTACACAGTGTACTGTAGACTTCATTGGATGCCATTTATTCCAGTTCTATGATGATCACACCATGTGACCCTCCCGTTCTTCTATCCCCCAACATCCTCACCACACAATGTTAAACAACATGTCCTTATTCATAACGATATATGGATATATTCTCATCCTCATGGGATATGTAAGAAGGCATAGACATTCTGTCCATAGGCCCATCCCCAAACTACAATATCTCTCCCTGGGATAAAACAAATGGTGTGGTCGGGCCCTTCTTTCCTTCATTTACGTTGAATTTATCATGACTGCTACATGTACCCCCCTCCTTGGATATCTCTAGCTCTTTTATCTTTACCATATGATGTTAAAATGCATGGGCATATTCACACATCACACATCCACCTTATTTGGGTATCCACCAACATTCATATCTGAAATGACCGATGGATGGTATGGATACTCGCACTTATGGGTCGCCAACTATTTCAGGCCAACATCTTGGATTATTTTGAACGAAAATTCGATACAAGTTCTACATTTCGACAATAGTTAGTGGTCAAAAGTCATGTGTTATTCCCATTTCAGGTCACATGATATAGATGTTGTGCTTCGAACATGTTCAATATCTATCCTACATCATCTTCTCCACCCCTTTTTGTCACAAATATTAGGTCAGTGATTCATTTGGTCCCGCTATCCCCACGACTCTCAGTATACCTTGAGTGGTAATATTGGTCTGGTTTAGATCAACCCTTCCTGATCTCTTACCTTTATTGTCATACACTTATGTGTGGGAGAGAACTTGATCCCATTCCTAGTTTCACATAATGATCATTGATCATGTGGAATTAAGAGATTTGGAATGGTGATACCCGCATAAGGGTCACATAAAAATGTTTCAAACTATGCAACAATAAATTAATACATTCCCACATCCTCACCAAAAGATGTTAAGCTGCATGGACCTTTCAAGACTATGTATAGATTGATTCCAATCCTCATGGGATACCTACGAATGCCAAGATTTATTATCTGTGGCCCAACCTTAGGTCCCTTGACCTTTTTTCCCCATGTCCCAAGTTCTAAATTATTGTTTTTCGGTGTGGTATGGACTCCATGCCCTTGTTCATATCGGGTTTTTTTGTGTTTCACCACACACATCCCCTTGAACCACCACCCTGAATCATCGTCCTTTCCGCATGATGTTAAACTACACGGGTAAAACCACACTTTATACATCCCATGATTTGGGCTTCTGTCATCTTTCATATCTGAAAGGACCCCTGAATGATAAGGATAAGTGGCCATAGGGATCTTATACCATCTCGAGCCAATGTCCCCAAGGATTTTAAATAAAAATTTGACACATGTCCCACATTTTGAATATGGATAGTGACTGATGGTAAATTTTTGGTTCCTTTTTTAGGCCACACTAGATGGATATTGTGTTACTAACATGGTCAGCAGTTAACCTCAATCTTTTTTCCATTCTGTGGTCTCCCAAATTACATGCACAATGATTCACCATTTCGTTCTATCCATCCCACACACATGAAATTAAACTGGGAATTTACGGCCCGATCTCTATAACCATAAACTATGATATACTATGACATCCTCTATAATTACGTATTTCTTTATTCTCATCCTCAGAGGATACATAGTAAGGCCTTATCATTTTGTTTTCGAGACCAGCTCGGGTTCTACCATTATTTCTCGTGGATACATGACATGACTTATCTCTAGTAATTAGAAATTGTGTGGTGTACACGGGATTATGCTCTCATTAACATAGGGTTATTCCCCAAGAAATACAAATTTCTCATCAAAGTACCCACCACATATCCTCACCCAAAATTGATGATGTTAAAATTAATTCCACTTCAAGAATGATGTATTGCCTGATTCCCATCCTCCTGGGATATATTGGAACCCCCAAACATTTTTTCATCGATTCTAGCCCTATTTCTTAAAAAACATCTCTTCCTTCCGGCCTCATGGCCTAAGTCTTCCAAGGGGGTATGTGGTGTGGTGTTGGCTTCTATACTCATTCACATTGGTTTTTCAATAGCCATGAAACTTACCCTTCTATTGAATGCTCTCCACCCCGCAATGCACCACTCATCTTCTCAATTCATTTACTATCAAATTGGTCCCCTCAAACCTCTAGGGAAATTCCCCAACATGCCCAGTAGAAATATGGTTTTGTACATAAAGTGTTGGACTCTACATAGAATTGTTTTCATCTATATCAAGGATTCATGTTTACCTTTATTTGGGATTTACTTATCATTCACATTCAAATGGATCCCCGAAAAACATAAATTCTAGGCCCCAGTTCTCTCTTACCATCTCCAGCCAACATCACTAAGAATTTTGAATGATAATTTGACACAATTCCCACATAAAAAATATGGTGATCGGTTGAAAATCGTTTTTTTATTTCTTGTCCCATGATATGGATGTTGTGTTTCGAACACAATCACCAGTTATGCTCCATCATAAATCTAACCCCATTAAGCCTAAACTAATGGTCGTGTGATTCAAATATGGTAGGCCAACGAGCCTCTGAGTAGCCTCGACCTCTCCTCTATCCTATTAGGGTTTCCTTCAATGACGTTCTGGAGGTGGGAGGCTTGCGGCCTCTGGCTTGTCTCCCCCTTCCTCTGTTTCTTTCTTATTCCCTTCTCACTTTCTCCTCTCTCTACGATCTCTTTCTGGTGTCCACTTTACCGGCAAGGGTTTCGTGGTCTGGATCAGTGCTTCGGAATCATTTCACTTTTCTATGGAGTCTTTTCCCCTTCAATATCTACTATGTATTACGGTTCTTCCGTTTAACTCATTGTCAGTCTGCTTCGGTGCTGTCTAGAGGCTTTGGGAGGTGTTCATTGTTCTGTCGGCAATGATTCAGGAGTCGTGAATTTCATCGTTTCGATTCAAGATATGGTGGTTCTTACCTAGGGCTTGATGTTTTGAATTTTCATTTTAAGGTGTGCCTTTCGGCAGGTGGTGGATTCGATGGTTCAGGTTGGAGGTCCTAGCGAGGATGCTTTGCTGTCGAGGCCATGTCTGCATCCCTGCTCTAGCTTCATGTGCCTTCACTGCTCTCCAGGTCGGACTACTGTGATGGTTTCAAGGAGGCAATAGGATATGCACTTTTTGGTAATAGTGTTCTAGGAGTCCAGTCCAAGCCTCCATCCGAGCTCGATGGTATTTGTTGTTCTTCGATTTGGAGTTATTGTGTGGCTGTCTGAAGGATTATCTATCAGTGTCTGCATCGTCAAATTTTTATATGGTTTGTTTTTTAAGATTTCTGTCATCATGTAATGATTTTGTTTCTTGGTTGGAAATGGTTCTATTTATGTATTGTTTTTGTTTGTGTTAATGTGTTTTATTTTCTTCCATCCTCTATTGTGTGATGTTTGGACGAAGTTTTTGTTGAAAAGCGTTGATTTCCGTGGGGATTTTTAATGATTATCAATTATGTTGAACCGATCTCTGGTTTCGTTTGTGTTTGCTCTGGTCACCAGCACCGTCAGTTATGGATGGTGATGAGGACAATGATAGTTCAACATGCCCATGACTGATTAATGGTGATAGGACCAACAATCATTCATGGGAAGCTCATGGCTCGAGGCCTACTCGGGTTGGGTGTATCTATTCTTGAATTTCAAATTCGGTATGAATCTTGTAATTTAGTTCCCAATTTTATTGTGGTTACCTCTTACCCTCAAAGAGGCTCTTTTGAAATAAAAGTATATATATATAATTTTAAGGATTCACATATGTCTTCACTCCATCATGTCCAAGTAGAATTTTGATACTCTTTATGTAACCCCGTAATGAATATTTGAGCATTGAGTTGATGAATCCACGATGTGGTGTCATTAGAGGTTCCATTCCATTAAACATTTCTCTATATTCCACGTTTTTCGAATACCTTCTTCACCCTTTTTTCCCACATCTATCATGGAACATGTGGGATTAGGGATTTTTTTAAGGTTTACACCTTCTTGGAAGAGTATTACTTCTTTCAGCCTGAGCTCTATGACCATAAAATAAGATCCACCATGTATTTATCTCATGAGTTTAAACAGAATGAATATTTTTAAAACTACATCTAGCTTGACTCCCTTCTTTATGGGATATGTAGTAACACCCAGAAATTTCATCTTCGAGTCCATCTCAGGCTTAAAAAAATATATCTTATAATCTACAATTTGGACATGACTCTTATAGAAGTGCACAGTGTGGCATATATGAGATTATGCCCTAATTTACATCAGGATTTAAATAGACACACTACATAATCCCCCATTAAGAGCTAGTTTCTCCTGCCCTTACCCATATTTCATGACATTAAATAGCACAAAATATTGAAGAACTGTATATGTCTTGATTTCCATCATCATGGGATATGTAGGAACACCCAGACATATCATCCTCGGGTCTATCAACATATCCTATAATCTTTTCTAGCCCCTCAGCCTAATTCTTATCCTCTAGAGTTGTGCATGGTGTGGTATTGACCATGTCCTCATTCACATGGGGTATGCTTGATCACACCATTCACATTCCATAAAAAACATTGTTCCTCCGGTAGTTCCCCCTTCGGTAGCATTCATGCCATATGACATTAATCTATACTTCCTAGTCCGACATGACTTAAAAACATTGTATCTTTTATGTGAGACAATAAAATAAGTGGGTGGGTCCTATCATACAACCCTAAACTATGACACTATCATCTAGGATGCATGATGAAAATCGGATCTGCATTATGACGTCCTCACTCGAGGGGACATCATGTCTGGTATTGTCCATCCACCATGGTATTTTTCAAGGCCTATATATGAATTTTCTCATGTAGAGACACCTGGATTCTCCACCATTGGTTTGTTTCCTCATAAAAGAAAAACAAATCCACCCTAAAGGAAAAACAAGATCGATCAAATACCACTTATTTTGGTGCATGGGACAAACCATAAAGACAATGTTGACCCTGGTATTGGTACCCTACCCTTCCATCATTCAGAACTACATATTTCACGATTCCAATCATAATGGGATACGTATTAATGCCCCAAAACCTTACTTCAGTCCCATCACAAAATTCATTTCCTTATCCTCATCCTAAAATGTTCTCAAACATAAAACTCCCATGGGATAACATGGTTTGATTTAGACTCCTTCCATCCTCATTCATGTCGGGGTTTTCAGTAACTACACCATGTCTCCCCTTTTTCTCTTCCAAACATGATCTTAGTTCTATGACCATAAAATATGATCTTCCTTCAAGGGAATCGTGTCAGGTTTGGCTACATCTCCACCCTGAGCACAGTCCATTAAGAAATTATCTTATTAAAATTGGAGTTCATATCCCTAGGAACCCTTTCCTTGAAAAGGGATTAAATTCCCTCTAATTGACACGTCTCATTGACGTACTCTAATGGGTCATGGAAAAGATCCCAAAAAGTGCAATTTCACAGGGACCTTCCCTCATTTCATGTTCATGCTTCATGAACCCTTTATTTGGATCTCTATCCTCTTCCATGTCTGAAGGGGCCCCCCTTTACGACCTAGTCTCATGCCACATTGACATACCTACCATTTTGGGCCAACTCCTTGGAACACCATTGATGACATTTTGTGAAAGATCTTGCATTTCAAACATGGTCATCGGTCGACCCCATTTGTCTTTCCCCATTTCGGGTTAACACAAAATGGATGTTGTGTTTCAAACTTGGACAAAAATTATCCTCTATCGTGACACCATCATCATTGATATATATATATATATATATATATATATATATATCAAGTTTCAAGATCCAAATATTTCCACTCGATTAGGTTTATGTGGAATTAGAGAACACTATTTTTTACCCCTCCATGCATATTTGTGCATTAAGTATGAATACCAGTAATATTAGAACGTCATTCACCATAGGTTATGTTTATCCTAGTGTGTGCCCCATATACTAGGAAAATCATGTTACTAATTCGTGTTTCCCACATCAAGCACGACTATTGTGGGATTAGTGGTTTTTGTAGGATGTGTAATGATGCAGTCGAACCTCACATGCCTCTCATCCATCTTGACATCCCCCTTCAGTGCTCCCTTCCCCATCGCATCTTTACTGCATGTCGTTAATCTGAATGGGTCTTGTAGAAAAACATATGGCTCGATTCATTTCCAAGAAGGACATGTAGTGACATCTGTATGTCTAGTTCCAGGATACAGACACATGCTTATAGTCCTTCTAAATGGTTGTACGTACTCGTTCCCCCTTCCAAGACCGTTCATTGCCTCTGTCCTAACCGTGTGATGTAAAACTATGTGTCTGTCGACCTCATTGGCATGAATTAAAATTGCATATTTCTCTAGTCTCTCACCAGAGAGATCATTTTTTGAAACAAATATAAATACCAATTAGACTGATTCACTCACCTAATGTGTTTTCATCATGGTGACGTAATTTTAGGAGTGTTGGAATCCATTTGAAGAACCCATCGGTTCACCCTCCACGCTTTTCATTCCCATTATTCGGATCCTAATCCTCTATAATGATTGAAGGAACCTTTTACAGTATATATTATTATCCTATAGCATGCCTACTATTCTTGTATAATGTTCAGGAAGACTAATGGATGACATTCTGAGTCAGGGCCTATGTTTCGATCATGGCCAAGGATCATTCCTCATTTGTTATCCCCATTTCAGGCTAACGCAACAGGGATGTTGTGTTTTGAATGTTGTAAAAAACAATCAATCATTGTAATTTCATCTCTAAATTTATAAAAAAATTTGGTATCGTGAGTCACACATTCCGCTCCCCTCAGTTCGAATTAATTCCAACGCCTCTAGAATTACCACGCTCATGCACTGGAGTACGTTGGGAAAGTATCAATTTGAATGATATGAGAACTTCCTTCTCCAGTTAGGCATCCCACTTTCTTCCTTAAAATATGGATTAGTTTTTCAAAACCATGATTCTTGAAGCCTGGTCTACACTTTCATATTCAAATAGAATAATTTTGCGTTCATCCCCTGTTTCTCACATTGGGAACATCCCACGTGATCTTAGTGATTGATCATTGTATATTTCATGAATGTGATGGAAATGTATCAAACCAAAGAAAAAATAAAGAAACTCATGCATGCAACAAATATAAATTCACATAGCATGAAATTATTTTTATGAGTTTACACAAATTACAGTTCCTATAGACTGGCCCCTCCCATAGATGGGTTGACCTCTTCAGTGGAGGATCCCAGATCTACCACTCTCTAGTGTGTAGTGTCCAAGATCTATTGTCACATGTTAAGATCCCGATCTCCTATATGGAAATGGGGTGTAATTCATCAGCCTCGATTCAGGCCTGATCCTCATCGGCTTAGATGATAGACATCTCTTTAGAGGATCATCTCATCTATTCCTCAGCCTCTTCTAGATAGGCCTTTAGCCGTGATTTGTGACCCAATTGTGCATCAAGGAATTATGATTACTCGTCCACCCACACCCTCAACTGCTGGATCTCATTTTCTACCATGTAGAGTCTCATGATGATACAAAACATCCAATGCTACCAGCCCACACCAAGGCTGCAATCTTGTTCTTGTACCTTTTCTACCATTGTAATGCACCCACACCAATTACACAAAGTCAGTGCATTATTACATAACATTGGAATGATACAAGGAATCGTGTCCCGAAAGACTGATCATTGTGTTTCCTTGGGAGTAATAGATACATACCTAAGTTTTACATTACATAATGAAATTAATAAACAAAATTATGTCGACTTTGAACAATATTATATCCCTTATCCTATTCCTACTGTTTAATCATAATATAATTCATTACATCCTGGAAAAAATATAACATAAGAAAGGGGAGAGCTCAAATTCTCACTAAGGATAACAATATATAGGAAACTATCATAAATAAGAATAAACATTTAAGGAAATGTATATGACTAAAACACTAGCCTTTTTAACTAAAACTTCAGCATAATATATAAAACATAAATCAAATAATTCCATTTAATTATTCACATGGATATTATACTGTTCGAATGACCACATATAATATCAATAGCCAATTTAATAATGATGGAATGCATAATTTAAAACATCATAACAACATAGTCAAGGACTTGTGCCAAGACTACAAATAAGATTTTGTCAAGGCCTTGTGCCATGATAGTAGTTTGTCTCAGGCGACCCATCGATGCATTGAGGAGATATAGCGGGCTCCACCCATCACATAATAATTCTAATGCATTCCTCATTTTAAAGGGTGAAACATAATCTAGACATTCATATTAAAACTGGAATATTTAATGTCAATATTTTAACCACAAACCATGAATGGCTTAAAAATAGCACATCCATAGTCAAACATATCACATTCAATACAATATAGATGATTGTATTATGATCAATCCACCACAGTCAAAAATAAAATAAACTGAAGGATATTGAAAAAGATGAAAATAGTCATAAAACCTATTTGAGAGAAATGTCCCCTTTTTCTTGAAAACATTTAAATGTAACACTATTTATCGAAGAAGTCGTTTAAAAGTGCATTTTGAATAAATGTGTCCCATTCCACATTGAAACATTCAAACAGAATTTTAATTTCAAAATATTTATGACAATATAAATAAATACTTAAAACCATTTTTTAAACATGGACATTAATGAGAACGATTTAGAGGAAGAAATTATTAAATCATTTAAAACAATATTTTAGTTAATGAGTTCCGAACCAAATAAGAGATGCTTGAATATAAGTAATGGATGAATAACATTAATCAAAACATTATAATATGATGAGAATAAAGGGATTTGCGATATAATATGTCAAGTGATAGTAAATAAACCATATAAAATTGAATTGGTTTATAATGAAAATGAGGTCTCAAAGGTATGAAAATTGAGACGAAATACCTTATAATGACAGTATCCTTAGATTAAAGATGAATCAATGAAATAACTCTATGTCAAAAATATAAATAAACTAAATATAATTTTATATTCAGTGTAAATATATCAGATTACATTCACACATATTCTTGTTAAAACAAAACCAATGACTTGGATGTTTAACTCAATGAATGTAAATTGAGTTAAGATTACCCATAAAAAATTCATATCAATGGAATGTGAATTTATCAATGGAGTGACTATGTGTATCAATGTTATATCCACATAAATTGGAGTGTAAATTACAACACAAATAATAAATAGGGATTCCACACATAATCATGGAGTAAAATAATCAATGATGTATGTGTAAAGCCCAATGCGTGGAAGTTGATATTTGAAATTCTCTTACTAAATTCATAACATACAAAACATAAAACCCATGAGATAAGTATCATACAATTAATATGTAAATACCCATAAATTAATGCATATTACACAAATAATACAATCAAGGAAATTACATACACTACACAAAAGAAAATAGCGGCAATATAGCATGAATCTCACGAGAATAAGAAGTGAGATGAAAACCTATTACCACATTGTAATCAATTCAGTCACATGACCAAAATATAATAACCACAAAATGAATTATATAATTCCATGAATATAAATTTAATCATGATAATATATATCCAATGTAAGTACACAATACACCACATGCAATAAATAAGTGGCGAATAATGGAAATCTCATGAATTTTAATGTGAGGTAGGAAACCCCTTCCCTTGTACTTTTCCATGGTCAAGGGTATATTAAAATCCTGTATAATTGATTAATAATTGTTATTATATTATTCAATAACTATATACATTAATATTATATCATATATGATCCTCTAATATTTCTTTGTTTATAATATTTTAGTAGAATCATCATTTCGGGTGTTAATTGATCTATTTTCCTTTATATGATCAGTTACTTAAGCCATGTTTGTTATAGATAGGATGTATTTTATTCATATCATGATTGATATTAAGTTCTTAAAAATTATTTTTAATCATAAAATTAAAATTATTCATGAATGATTACGATGAGGAATGAATCTCACTGGGTTCGTGGAGACGGTAATCCGTACATACGCACGAGCGGCAATATCATTTGACTAATGGTAAAATAGTATGTAATTGGATGGTATATCATATATAAATAATCATTTAAATGTTATATATATTATTTTCACTAGTTATACCCATTATTATACCTACCCAAATAATGAAGTGTTTGAATCACAAACTACACCACGACGTGGAGATGAAAAGTCGTACGTACGAACGTATGGTGACTTTGTAATTCATATGATGGATAGAATAATAAATATGGTTGTACCATTATTATAATAACATCACAGTATATATTATATACTGGATTTATATTTTTTTAATGCAAACAAAAAGGAAAGAAGTGGAAGAGTAAAAAAACATGAAAGAGGTGATGAAATATTTACCTCATCTTCGGGTTCTTCCTTTTGATTTATCATAAGGGCTCCTTATGATTGATTTTTGAGAAAGGGAAGGCCTATAAGATGAAGATATTAATTTTGTGAGGATATTTGGGAATGGTTTGGCCAATACAAATGGCTATGGAGGTGTGAAATTAAGATAAGGGGATGTAACCTTTTATAATAGAGGTGAGGGTCACTTTAGGAAAAGATTCAAATATTATTTTTTAATAAAATAATTTTCGGTTTCTAATTTCTAAAAAATTATTTAATTATAGGGTATGGTGGTTATGGGTCAAAAAACACTCAACCAATAGGTTTTAGACATGTTTAGGTCACCATATTCACTTTATCTTTCATATTTAACTCTTAGTTAAATAGTTTGACATTTACCATGTGTATTTTTATTTAATATTATATGGTTAACAAACGTACTATAATAACCCAAGAGAACAACAAGGGGTTAATAAGTTCTATATATAACCTTATTTATGTCCTTTGGATGATACTTATATTTTTGGAATATTATATCCATTAATAATATAGTGTTTGTATTAAAAACACAATTATGTCAATTTTGACACTATTTAGTATTTGGTTTTTGTGAAAATCATAACAGAATGATTACTTAGAAAAAAAATTATACAATCAACCCCAACATGTCATATTATACTATAAAATTATTCTAATTCATTAATTGTATCAAATTACATTTATTTGGATATTTATAATATCAATTATTTTAATCATTCATTAATAAGGTAATTACTGCATCATTATTGTGTCATAAATATGTTTAATTATTTAAAGTCTAAAAATTATAAATAAACTACCATTATGTAGAAAATATTTTTAGCCTTCTAATTAATATTTATAGTCTAATTAATATTTTTTATAAACCTATATTAAAAAAGATTTAGTTATTAAACATTGAATTTAACACTTTAAACTATTCTTTAAATAAAATAATAATAAATGTCCTAATCTCATCCAAGTTAACCAAAAGAATCATATTTTATTCCTAATGTTTTTTGGTCTAATTTTACTTATCCCTTAGAAGTCGGACATGTATTAGGGTAATTATAATATCATTTTTACGCTTAATTACCGAATTTAACTTTAACCGTCGTAAATAAAAGTCAAAATTTCCTATTCACCAAAAAAATTCATCTTATTAAACAAAATTTTTTACTTACTGATGTCAACTGTGTCTCTTTTATTTTTGAAATTCAACTCACAGAGGTGGTAAAATTAAGTTTTATTCAAATTTGTAAATGCTCTAAAAAGGTGGGTAAAATACGGTAAAAAGTTCAATAAAATTTTTTTCATATAATTTTATTATAAAAAGAATTTAATAAATTACATTGAACTTATATTGGTATTATATATATATTTTTACTTAAAATAAATTTAAATAAAATGTTGGATTTTAACTACCATGCAGTGTTTTTAACTATTTATCAAAAAATTCAATTTTATAAAAATACATAAAATTTACGCTATGATATTTTTGATATTCAAAAAAAAATTAATTCTATTTTACTAAATTCAAAACATAGAATTTCATTAATTAATTAAAAATTAATTCTCGTTGCAAAAACTAAAAAGATGGGTTTTTCAAAAAGCAAAAATTATCAAAATATTTACGTGTGTTTCTGTCAAATTTAAATGTGAAATTACTTATAATGACCTATATTGTATTAAATAATAAAAATATAATCTAATTATACTTACATAACTTTCAAATGCATAATTTAACACTATAAATTATTTCGGTTAAAGAAAATGTTTTCAATTAAAATTTAGTATTTTTCCAGTATTCATTAAAATATGAAATTTATCAGAAAAGTTCAAAAAAAATATCCAAAATAATATTTTTTCTCCAGATTCTAAAGAAGAATTTAAATTCATGAAATTGTCTATATAAAAGTGTCCAACGTTGGTTTTAAAAAGAGTTTTCCATTAAAAGGTGTTAAAATTTCATTTTTAAAAAATCATTCTTTTATCCAAATAAAATGAATTTGTTCTTATAATATGTCTAAGAAACACATAATATGGATTCTAAAATTATATAGAGTATATAAAATTCAATATTTAGTTAATACTATTCATAAAAGTTTTTTTAATTCTAGTTTGATGAGTTGTGGTGTGCTCGAACTCAGTGTTGCGTATAGCGCAAGCCATTGAATTTCATTAAAGAAATTAACTTACTATGAAATCATGGGGTGTTACAAACATAAATTATTTTATGATCATATGAGAACAATGGTAATCCGTTCCTCCCATGCATATGTCACACAACCAAGAACAAAGCCTCCAGATTTGATTTATCCATTATGCATCGTGGGTCTCTCAAATAAAGCACATGATTGGCTTCCATGAACGGCGATGGAAGGCCTTGTTTCCCTCTTCATCATAAGCCATCTCATATCAGTCCTTGGGGTCGGCGTGTTCGAATACAGTGAAATCATCTAAGAAATCATCAGTAGTATTCCCATCTATTGTCTCGTTGGTTAGGTAACATATCATGTCATCCAAGTGATCCCCGTTACACGATTCCACCTCGATGATTTTAGGTTCGATCCTAATGACAGTCCCACCTGCGATCAGGTTCACTGTGGCACGGTTCGTATGGAAGTATGATTCCATGACCACCAATGTTTCCCTGGGAAAGGCAGTGATAGGGGCCCCATTCATCCTCACCAATGTGGACCACGACATTTTATGTATTGTGCATATTAGCATACAAAGACATTAGTTGGTCATATTCAATGGATGAATGCTTAAATTTCTATGAAGAAGAATTGTAGAGATAAAAGTGTTTGTATCTCCCATTATTTATTGTTGTCAGAACCCCAAGGCGTGGCCACTCATATGTGTTTGGGAAATCCAAACACTATGGGAGAACCACCCTGAGAGTCATGTCCCTACTTGACGCTGTAATCATCGTTGTCATAGGTGCAGATCCCAAAGATGCATTTTCTTTTGTGCAAGAGAGGGTTTTGCTTATGAGGCCCTTCATCAAATGCAAAATGTTATTTGAGAAGGACTATGTGTCCGAAATCTGGTTCATAAGAAAATGGTTTATTTATTACATCATGATCCTCCACAAACTCCTCCATCTTTGAGAACGAGTTGGTGACTTCACATTCCTCCATAGGGCTCCTCTACCAGCCACTTCCCCCCCAAGAGGACTCTACTTGTAACGCCCCGACCCCAGTTACCCAGATTCAGTGCATTATTTTAATACATTGGCATGATTACAAGGAATCAAGTCCCGAAGGACCGATCAGTTTAGCAGTCTTGGAGAAATAGATCACATACATGAATGTTACATTTTCACTTTATGACGTACAAAACAACATAAATAATTTTTATGAACGCCATTATTCCCTTGTCTTAACTTTGAATATCAATCACATTACACTTCTTGGAATCCTGAGAAAAATACAACATAGAAAGGGGTGAGCTAAAATACTCATTAAGGGTAAGCAATACAGTGGAAACTTTAAAAAATAAGCATAAACATTTAAGGCAATGTATAAAACTAAAAGAAAATCATTTTAAACTTGAACTTCAGCATAATATGGCAGAAATAAAATGAAATAATGCCATTTACTTATTTACATGGGTATTCTACTAATCGAATAATCACATGAAATATCACTAACCACTTTCATAATGATGGAATGTATGATGCCGAACATTAATTTCTATGTCGAGGCCTCGTGCCATGAACTAAGGGATAACAGTAACCGGAACCCAACCCGGAGAGCCTCTGTAACCAGACTCTATCCCAGAGTGCCTCTAATAACCGTACACCAACCTGGAGTGCCTCTAATAAACAGACACCAACCCGGAGTTCCTCTAATAACCGGAAACCAACCCAGAGGGCTTACTTTTACCGGTCCCCAACTCATAACATACTAGTCCAACACATTCATCTTAAGAAGAGGATGAAATATAACATAAACATTCGTATTAAAACTAAAATACAAAATGTCAAAACATTAATCATAAACCATTAATGGCATAAAAATAACTCATCCATAGTCAAAAATATCACAAAACCTTAAATACAATATGGATGATTTGTATCATGATAAATCAACTTGAAACAAGTTTAAAATTTATCAAAGTATGTTGACATTGATGAAATCAATACTATTTGAGAGAAATATCTCTTTTTTTGAAATCATTTAAAAGTAACATAATTATAGAGAAAACCATTATTTTGAAAATATCTTTATAAGCTTGTGAAGGAACCTTCAAAGGTGTAATAACGGCAGAGAATAACCGCACCCACCGTATAAGTTAAAAAATACATTCTTAGCTTAATTTTTTCAAAAGGTTAAAAGGACCTTGTTTGGAAAACGACGGAAAGATTCTTTTATAAACCTCGTATAAAAAGTCAAACAAGGGTATACATGTCTTTAACCCATATTCTTGTAAATAGTAAAAAAATATTGAATTTTTTTTTTAAAAAACATGGATGTGGATGATAAAGAGATCCCAGTAGATTATTACGTATATACAACCTCGGATAATGAAGAGATTGCGAAATAAACCCTTACTAATTTGGTAACTTATGAAACGTACTACCCATGAAAGAGGTATCATACAATGAATATGTAAATATACATAAATTAAAGTGTATTACACAAAGAAAATAATTATGGGCAGTACATACACCACACAATAGGTAATGGTTGCAATATGGCATGAATCTCACGGGAATAAAGAGTGTGATGAAAACCCATTACCTTGTACTTTCCTTTAGTCGAGGGTATGTTTAACCTCCTGTATGAAGATCGTAGTATGTTATTAAATTATACCAGAACCATATTAATATTTATGATATCATAAATGATTCATTTATGACTTTATATTACCCATTTAATAATAATTTCCATGTTAAGTTAACATTTCGGGTAGTAATCACTTTCTTTATCGTACGTGTTTTAACTTGTCAATTTTGGTTGTATCACTTATATAATGATTTAAATACTTCCAGAATATAAAACATGATAAATATATCATATATATTTAGAATATAAATATGTATAATTGACATATATATGAAACGGAAAACACCGTTTATGGAGACGGTAGTCCGTACGTACGCATAAACGCTGTTTCTGTTTTCATATAGTATTGAACGGAAGTAAGTGAATAAGATATATGTAAGTACATAAATAATTATATATATATATATCTCTCAAGTAGCATTATTATGTCATATATTACATAATTATTAGTAATATATATTTTTATAATCGTCGATGAATGGTGAACCTAGAAATGAATCTCATCGCGTCGTGGAGACGGTAATCCGTACGTACGCACGAGCGAAAATATCATTCAATTGATATTAAAATAATATATAATTGTATGTTATATCATATATACAGAATCATTATAATTTTATATTTATTATTTACATGAATTAAGAATCATTATTATATCCATCCAAATAATAATATATTGAATAACAATTACACCACGACGTGGAGACGGTAAGCCGTACGTACGCACGTATGGTGACACGTCATTCAAAGGATGGATAGAATACTGACTATGGTTGTACCATATTTATAATAATATTATATTATATAGGAGATACTGGATTCATTATTTTAGAATGGTAATAACAAAGAAAGAAGAAGTGGAAGAAGAAAGGAACTTGAGAAATGGTGCTGAAATTATTACCTCTTCTTCGGGTTCTTTCTTTTGATTTGATCTAAAGGGCTCCTTAGGATGACTTTATGACTAAAGTAATCCGTCTAGGATGAATTGAGGGAAGTTTATGGAGTATTTGGCCAGGGTTTGGCCTAACCAAAAGGCATTGAAGGTGTGAATTAATGAGAAGGGTGAGTGTCTTTTTATAAGAGGGGTGGGGGCTTCTTTGGAAAAGATAGAAATATTATTTTATAATAAATTAATATTCGGTTAATAAGGGCTAAAAAGTGGATTATTTAAAGGTTAAGGTGGGTATTGCTCGATAACTACTCAAAAAATAGAATTTAGACAGGTTTGGGTCATTATATTAACCTTATCTTTTGGTTTTAACACTTAGTTAATTAGTTTGACACTTACCATGTCACTTTGTATTTTTATATTATATAGTTAATAAACATACAATATACATCCAAGAATCCCCCAAGTGGTCCATTAATGATACAAATATCATGATTTAAGTCGCATGGCAGAAAATTAGATTTTTAGGGATTTAATATCAATTAATAATATAATATTCGTTTTAAAAACTCTTTTATGTCAATTTTGACAATATTCAATAATAGACTTTTGTGAAAATTATAACAGAATTATTACTTCAAAAAACGTTAATTAAATCAATCCTAATATGTCATATTATCCTAGAAAATTATATTAATTCATTAAAAGTTTCAAATTATATTTATTTTGGTATTTATAATATCAATTATATTAATTTTTCACTATTATGGTAATTACTACATCATCATTGTGACATATATAAATTAACTTATTTAATGTCTAAAAATTATAAATAAACTCCCATTATGTAGGATTTATTTTTATCTTTCTAATTAATATTCACAGTCTAAAATCCAACATATATAACCCTATTTAAAAATTATTTTTCTAAAAGATATATGCTTATGTCATTTTTGTATTTATTTTAACTTAATTAATATAAAGTGTCATTATCACTTACAAGTAGCTCCATGGGGTCCAAAAATCAACCCAAAGATTCCAATGGCCAGAAATGTATCAACCAATAAGATTAGGACACCTTTTAGGATAATTTAGTATTATTATAATATTATTTCTAACCCCTATTTACCAGATTTACCCTTTAACCATGGTAAATAAATTATTTACCGAAGTAATTATACAAAATGTCTAAAAATAAAAGTTACCAATTTACAAAATTTGAACATCCTGATTCCAAATATGGAATCCATTTTTCCAAATTCAAAACACAGAAGTGGAAGAAATTAATTTAAATTTAATTCCCGTTGTCAAAACAAAAAAGAATGTTTTTAAGGTATAATAACTATCAAAAGATTGATACTTGTTTATGTACAGTTTAATTGTGAAATTATGTCCAATGACCAAAATTATATTAAATGGTAAAACTATATTCTAAATATACTTTAAAAACACTCAAATTCATAATTTATCACTAACAATTATTTTTATTAAAAAAGTTGTTTTTAATTAAAATTTAGTAATTTTCACTATTCACCAACATATTAAAGTTATCCGAAAAGTACCAAAATTTCTCCTTAGGCTAAATTCGATACTCTGAATCAAAAAATGAAGTCCATTTTGAGAAATAAAGTTTTTAAAATTTTAAAAAGTAGGTATTACTATTCATAACGGCTACTTTGATTGGTCGTGGTGTGTGTTTGAACTCGAAGTTGCGTACAACACACGCTACTGTATTATTGAAAGAGAAGAGTATCGTGGAAGTTTGGGGTGTTACATTCTTCCCTACTTCAACAAATTTTTTCCTTGCAATTTGATATTGTTCTTTGAAAATAAATGTTGAAAATAGAAAATATCTTTGTGGAAAAAACCCACATCGGAAATTTGGTTAATAAAATTTTAGCCTTAACATGATGAAAAGAGAAATGAAAGGGTCACCACAAAATTATGATCTCGATTAGGAGGACATTGGTGGAAATTATAGACATATAACTGGAGGAAAAACATAAATATTTATTGGTAGTGATTGAGGTCATCAATCACAAACAAGTTTAAAATTGACGTCCGTAAATTTATCAATCTATGATGATTTAAAATACCATCGGTTCAACAAAACATAAGGTATTAGGATAACACATTTTTGACATTTCAAAATATTTTAGTTGAAATTCCACATCGAAAAATGTATTAATGAGGCCTCTATTTAAAATAAAGAGTGGAAAGTATGAAGATTACCGAAAATAACACATACTAGGGTTCCATGTAGGAAAATATGGATATGGAAGAGAAATCTTACCATCAATTATCTGATGGAGAGTGGTAGAGAACATGGCTATGAAAAGGCCAACAATCTCAAAGCCATAAATTAGTAATGATCTAAGGTACCATATAGGACAACATTTTTGTTCTAAGTTCCTTTTCTTAATGGTGAGGAATTTATTTATGAGATTGGCTAAGATCAAAAAGAGACATACTTACTTTATAATTAGAGTTTTATCCATTAATAAATTTCTACCACAAACTCATCTTTCACCCAAAAACATAATACATCTCAAAAATACTCTATTTATCCTAATCGTATAGGGTTCCAAATATAATGAATTTATATTTCACATATCAGACCCTTTATGTAAATAAACTAAATTATACCATCCAGGAACTTCATGTAGCACAATGGTAGGCGATAAATCCCAATTGCACTATGGTTGTGGGTTCGATTCCCGTAGCTTTGTCTGACACAACGGGTCATCACACGGTCTGCGTGTTGTCCTTTTATAAAAATCCAAAAAAATAACCTTTCAAACTTAATCCATTCCAACCATTAGACTTATCCAAAATAACATTATCCAAACTCACAGTCCAAAATTTACAAGGAAGTTAAACATAATGAGGATCCTTTTTTCCAGGTAATAACATGTGAATGCCTTCCTCTTATATTCTTTTAAAACACCGCAACATCCTGAATTACCAATATCAACCATCTCTTATTCCAAAACCACTACCTCAATATTAGGACCATATTAAGGTTTATCTTTCCTTCAACCATGTTATTTCCAAAAATTTTTTTAACTCACTCTAGAGTCACTTTTCTTAGTACCATAAAATCTCGAATCCTTAACTAAATAGTACTGTAGTACAATCCTTATTTATTTACAGAACATCATTGATAAAACACTTAAATGAAATAATTCTAAAATAAGAACATAAGAACACTAGTCATTCCTCTTCATCTGTGGTAGTATCATAACTTGATTATTATCCAATAGCATCATTTGTGGCATAGTCTGATTACTGGGACATTGGTTCGCGTAGTGTCCAAACTCCTTGCAAATGAAGCATTGTACATTTGAAACCATTTTCATACCCTTGCAGTCACGTACATTGTGCCCTTTTCTTCCACACTTATAACAAACTCCCATTCTTTTCAGGCAAGTTCTAGGGTGTTTTTCCACAGTTATCACATATGGGAAAATTATTCTTTTCCCTCATATCTTTATCAATATTTCTATCTTCCATCCTTTTCTTCTCTTGTTTCCCTTCAAAGCCATAGGACTCCGAGAATTCATTACTCATCTTATCAACACATGATACTATTTCTTCATATGATGATAATACGTGGGATACTATTTCACTTCTAAATTCTGTCTTAGGACAACAAAATATATGATCCTTCTTACTCATTGGATCATACGTAATACGGGAGTTCACATTCCTTCTAATGGGCGCCATTTCTATACAATAGCATAAACTAGTCCAGTTTATGAATTGCAATGATTAATTACCAAACTTGTAAAATACATAACACAAATTTAATAGTTTATGGATATAATCCATAATCATAAAAAGGTTTTCTTTGAGTAAGTATATACTCATAAGCCCTTCATAATGGTTTGTAAATAAAATGAGATTTATCCTAAGCATATCCCCAGGGAGTGTCGTTACCAAGAGTGCAACAAGGCTCGTTGTCATGCACCAGTTCTGGTTCGGGTCTAGTTCAAAGTGGTGTTTTCGGGTTTTACCCCTAGGTACATCTGTACTAGAGCCACCTCTACCTGCTCGTATCCAGACAGGGATGTATGGCTCAGAAAACTCACAAAATCTCTACAATACCAAAATTCTAGGAAGTTATTGTATACTAATCCTCAATGTATATCTTAGGGCTATGTGCTCTAATCAGAGATTATCTAAATCTAGTTTCCATGTTTTTTACTAAACTTACTCGGATACCAACAGTAACGCCCTGACCCCAGTTACCCAGAGTCGGTGCATTATTTTAATACATTGGCATGATTACAAGGAATCAAGTCCTGAAGAACCGATCAGTTTAGCAGTCTTGAAAAAATAGATCACATACATGAATGTTACATGTTCACTTTATGACGTACAAAACAACATAAATAATCTTTATGAACGCCAATATTCCCTTGGCTTAACCCTGCATATCAATCACATTACACTTCTTGGAATCCTATGATAAATAAAACATAGAAAGGGGTGAGCTCACATGCTCAGTAAGGGTAATAAATACAACAGAAACTTTCAAAAATAAGCATAAACTTTTAAGGCAATGTATAAAACTAAAACAAAATCCTTTTAAACTTGAACTTCAGCATAATATGGCAGAAATAAAATGAAATAATTCCATTTACTTATTCACATGGATATTCTACTAATCGAATAATCACACGAAATATCACTAACCACTTTCATAATGATGGAATGCATGATGACAAACTTTAATTTCTGTGTCGAGGCCTCGTGCCAAGAACTAAGGGATAACTGTAACCGGAACCCAACCTAGAGAGCCTCTATGACCGGACTCCATCTCGGAGTGCCTCTAATAACTGGATACCAACCCGGAGTGCCTATAATAACCGGACACCAACCCGGAGTGCCTCTAATAACCGGAAACCAACCCGGGCGACTTACTTTTACCGGTCCCCAACCCAGAACATTCTAGTCCAACACATTCATATTAAGAAGAGGATGAAATATAACATAAACATTCGTATTAAAACTAACATAAAAAATGTCAAAACATTAATCATAAACCATTAATGGAATAAAAATAACTCATCCATAGTAAAAAATATCACAAAACCTTAAATAAAATATGGATGATTTGTATCATAATAAATCAACGTGAAAGAAGTTTAAAATTTATCAAGGGATGTTGACATAGATGAAATATATACTATTTGGGAGAAATATCTCTTTTTGATATCATTTAAAAGTCGCATAATTATAGAGAAAAACTTTATTTTGAAAATATCTTTATAATATTGTGAAGGAATCTTCAAAGGTATAATAACGACGTAGAATAACCGCACCCACTGTATAAGTTAAAGAAAGACATTGTTACCTTAATTTTGTCCAAAGGTTAAAAAGGACCTTGTTTGGAAAAGGTCAGAAATATTCCTTTATAAACCTCTTATAAAAAGTCAAAAAAGGGTATAAATGTCTTTAACCCATATTATTGTAAATAGTAAAAATGTTTTGAAATACATTTTTAAGAAACATGGATGTGGATGATAAAGAGATCCCAGTATATTATTACGTATATACAACCTCGGATAATGAAGAGATTGCGAAATAAACCCTTACCAATTTAGTAACTTATGAAACGTACTACCCATGAAAGAGGTATCATACAATTAATATGTAAATAAACATAAATTAAAGTGTATTACACAAAGAATATAATTATGGGTAGTACATACACCACAGAAAAGGTAATGGTGGAAATATGGCATGAATCTCACGGGAATAAGGAGTGAGATGAAAACCCCTTACCTTGCACATTCCTTTAGTCGAGGGTACATTTAACATCCTGTATGAAGATCGTAGTATGTTATTAAATTAAACCAGATCCATATTAATATTTATGATATCATAAATGATTCATTTATGACTTTATATTACCCATTTAATAATAATTTCCATGTTAAGTTAACATTTCGGGTAATGATCACTTTCTTTATCGTACGTGTTTTAAATTGTCAATCTTGGTTGTATCACTTAGATCATGATTTAAATACTTCCAGAATATAAAACATGATAAATATATCATATATATTTAGAACATAAATATGTATAATATAAATATATATGAAACGGAAAACACCGTTTATGGAGACGGTAGTCCGTACGTACGCATAAACGCGGTTTCTGTTTTCATATAGTATTGAACGAAAGTAAGTGAATAAGATATATGTAAGTACATAAATCCTTATATATATATATATATATATATATATCCCATAGAATTATTATGTCATATATTACATACTTATTAGTAATATATATTTTTATAATCGTCGATGAATGGTGAACTTGGAAATGAATCTCATCGCGTCGTGGAGACGGTAATCCGTACGTACGCACGAGCGAAAATATCATTCTTTTGATATTGAAATAATATATAATTGGATGTTATATCATATATAAAGAATCATTATCATTTTATATTTATTATTTACATGAATTACAAATCATTATTATATCCATCCAAATAATAATATATTGAATAACA
This sequence comes from Viscum album, assembly GCA_963277665.1. NCBI lineage: Eukaryota > Viridiplantae > Streptophyta > Magnoliopsida > Santalales > Viscaceae > Viscum > Viscum album. The sequence goes on along the minus strand of OY728158.1, from coordinate 1,187,882,882 downwards.
ATTACACCACGACGTGGAGACGGTAAGCCGTACGTACGCACGTATGGTGATACGTCATTCAAAGGATGGATAGAATACTGACTATGGTTGTACCATATTTATAATAATATTATATTATATAGGAGATACTGGATTCATTATTTTAGAATGGTAATAACAAAGAAAGAAGAAGTGGAAGAAGAAAGGAACTTGAGAAATGGTGCTGAAATTATTACCTCTTCTTCGGGTTCTTTCTTTTGATTTGATCTAAAGGGCTCCTTAGGATGCCTTTATGACTAAAGTAATCCATCTAGGATGAATTGAGGGAAGTTTATGGAGTATTTGGCCAGGGTTTGGCCTAACCAAAAGGCATTGAAGGTGTGAATTAATGAGAAGGGTGAGTGTCTTTTTATAAGAGGGGTGGGGGCTTCTTTGGAAAAGATAGAAATATTATTTTATAATAAATTCATATTCGGTTAATAAGGGCTAAAAAGTGGATTATTTAAAGGTTAAGGTGGGTATTGCTCGATAACTACTCAAACAATAGAATTTAGACAGGTTTGGGTCATTATATTAACCTTATCTTTTGGTTTTAACACTTAGTTAATTAGTTTGACACTTACCATGTCACTTTGTATTTTTATATTATATAGTTAATAAACATACAATATACATCCAAGAATCCCCCAAGTTGTCCATTAATGATACAAATATCATGATTTAAGTCTCATGGCAGAAAATTAGATTTTTAGGGATTTAATATCAATTAATAATATAATATTCGTTTTAAAAACTCTTTTATGTCAATTTTGACAATATTCAATAATTGACTTTTGTGAAAATTATAACAGAATGAATACTTCAAAAAACGTTAATTAAATCAATCCTAATATGTCATATTATCCTAGAAAATTATATTAATTCATTAAAAGTTTCAAATTATATTTATTTTGGTATTTATAATATCAATTATTTTAATTTTTCACTATTATGGTAATTACTGCATCATCATTGTGACTTATATAAATTAACTTATTTAATGTCTAAAAATTATAAATAAACTCCCATTATGTAGGATTTATTTTTATCTTTCTAATTAATATTCACAGTCTAAAATCCAACATATATAACCCTATTTAAAAATTATTTTTCTAAAAGATATATGCTTATGCCATTTTTGTATTTATTTTAACTTAATTAATATAAAGTGTCATTATCACTTACAAGTAGCTCCATGGGGTCCAAAAATCAACCCAAAGATTCCAATGGCTAGAAATGTATCAACCAATAAGATTAGGACACCTTTTAGGATAATTTAGTATTATTATAATATTATTTCTAACCCCTATTTACCAGATTTACCCTTTAACCATGGTAAATAAATTATTTACCGAAGTAATTATACAAAATGTCTAAAAATAAAAGTTACCAATTTACAAAATTTGAACATCCTGATTCCAAATATGGAATCCATTTTTCCAAATTCAAAACACAGAAGTGGAAGAAATTAATTTAAATTTAATTCCCATTGTCAAAACAAAAAAGAATGTTTTTAAGGTATAATAACTATCAAAAGATTGATACTTGTTTATGTACAGTTTAATTGTGAAATTATGTCCAAGGACCAAAATTGTATTAAATGGTAAAACTATATTCTAAATATACTTTAAAAACACTCAAATTCATAATTTATCACTAACAATTATTTTTATTAAAAAAGTTGTTTTTAATTAAAATTTAGTAATTTTCACTATTCATCAACATATTAAAGTTATCCGAAAAGTACCAAAATTTCTCCTTAGGCTAAATTCGATACTCTGAATCAAAAAATGAAGTCCATTTTGAGAAATAAAGTTTTTAAAATTTTAAAAAGTAGGTATTACTATTCATAACGGCTACTTTGATTGGTCGTGGTGTGTGTTTGAACTCGAAGTTGCGTACAACACACGCTACTGTATTATTGAAAGAGAAGAGTATCGTGGAAGCTTGGGGTGTTACATTCTTCCCTACTTCAACAAATTTTTTCCTTGCAATTTGATATTGTTCTTTGAAAATAAATGTTGAAAATAGAAAATATCTTTGTGGAAAAAACCCACATCGGAAATTTGGTTAATAAAATTTTAGCCTTAACATGATGAAAAGAGAAATGAAAGGGTCACCACAAAATTATGATCTCGATTAGGAGGACATTGGTGGAAATTATAGACATATAACTGGAGGAAAAACATAAATATTTATTGGTAGTGATTGAGGTCATCAATCACAAACAAGTTTAAAATTGACGTCCGTAAATTTATCAATCTATGATGATTTAAAATACCATCGGTTCAACAAAACATAAGGTATTAGGATAACACATTTTTGACATTTCAAAATATTTTAGTTGAAATTCCACATCGAAAAATGTATTAATGAGGCCTCTATTTAAAATAAAGAGTGGAAAGTATGAAGATTACCGAAAATAACACATACTAGGGTTCCATGTAGGAAAATATGGATATGGAAGAGAAATCTTACCATCAATTATCTGATGGAGAGTGGTAGAGAACATGGCTATGAAAAGGCCAACAATCTCAAAGCCATAAATTAGTAATGATCTAAGGTACCATCTAGGACAACATTTTTGTTCTAAGTTCCTTTTCTTAATGGTGAGGAATTTATTTATGAGATTGGCTAAGATCATAAAGAGACATACTTACTTTATAATTAGAGTTTTATCCATTAATAAATTTCTACCACAAACTCATCTTTCACCCAAAAACATAATACATCTCAAAAATACTCTATTTATCCTAATCGTATAGGGTTCCAAATATAATGAATTTATATTTCACATATCAGACCCTTTATGTAAATAAACTAAATTATACCATCCAGGAACTTCATGTAGCACAATGGTAGGCGATAAATCCCAATTGCACTATGGTTGTGGGTTCGATTCCCGTAGCTTTGTCTGACACAACGGGTCATCACACGGTCTGCGTGTTGTCCTTTTATAAAAATCCAAAAAAATAACCTTTCAAACTTAATCCATTCCAACCATTAGACTTATCCAAAATAACATTATCCAAACTCACAGTCCAAAATTTACAAGGAAGTTAAACATAATGAGGATCCTTTTTTCCAGGTAATAACATGTGAATGCCTTCCTCTTATATTCTTTTAAAACACCGCAACATCCTGAATTACCAATATCAACCATCTCTTATTCCAAAACCACTACCTCAATATTAGGACCATATTAAGGTTTATCTTTCCTTCAACCATGTTATTTCCAAAAAATTTTTTAACTCACTCTAGAGTCACTTTTCTTAGTACCATAAAATCTCGAATCCTTAACTAAATAGTACTGTAGTACAATCCTTATTTATTTACAGAACATCATTGATACAACACTTAAATGAAATAATTCTAAAATAAGAACATAAGAACACTAGTCATTCATCTTCATCTGTGGTAGTATCATAACTTTATTATTATCCAATAGCATCATTTGCGGCATAGTCTGATTACTGGGACATTGGTTCGCGTAGTGTCCAAACCCCTTGCAAATGAAGCATTGTACATTTGAAACCATTTTCATACCCTTGCAGTCACGTACATTGTGCCCTTTTCTTCCATACTTATAACAAACTCCCATTCTTTTCAGGCAAGTTCTAGGGTGTTTTTCCACAGTTATCACATATGGGAAAATTATTCTTTTCCCTCATCTCTTTATCAATATTTCTATCTTCCATCCTTTTCTTCTCTTGTTTCCCTTCAAAGCCATAGGACTCCGAGAATTCATTACTCATCTTATCAACACATGATACTATTTCTTCATATGATAATAATACGTGGGATACTATTTCACTTCTAAATTCTGTCTTAGGACAACAAAATATATGATCCTTCTTACTCATTGGATCATACGTAATACGGGAGTTCACATTCCTTCTAATGGCCGCCATTTCTATACAATAGCATAAACTAGTCCAGTTTATGAATTGCAATGAATAATTACCAAACTTGTAAAATACATAACACAAATTTAATAGTTTATGGATATAATCCATAATCATAAAAAGGTTTTCTTTGAGTAAGTATATACTCATAAGCCCTTCATAATGGTTTGTAAATAAAATGAGATTTATCCTAAGCATATCCCCAGGGAGTGTCGTTACCAAGAGTGCAACAAGGCTCGTTGTCATGCACCAGTTCTGGTTCGGGTCTAGTTCAAAGCGGTGTTTTCGGGTTTTACCCCTAGGTACATCTGTACTAGAGCCACCTCTACCTGCTCGTATCCAGACAGGGATGTATGGCTCAGAAAACTCACAAAATCTCTACAATACCAAAATTCTAGGAAGTTATTGTATACTAATCCTCAATGTATATCTTAGGGCTATGTGCTCTAATCAAAGATTATCTAAATCTAGTTTCCATGTTTTTTACTAAACTTACTCGGATACCAACAGTAACGCCCTGACCCCAGTTACCCAGAGTCGGTGCATTATTTTAATACATTGGCATGATTACAAGGAATCAAGTCCTGAAGAACCGATCAGTTTAGCAGTCTTGAGAAAATAGATCACATACATGAATGTTACATGTTCACTTTATGACGTACAAAACAACATAAATAATCTTTATGAACGCCAATATTCCCTTGGCTTAACCCTGCATATCAATCACATTACACTTCTTGGAATCCTAGGATAAATAAAACATAGAAAGGGGTGAGCTCACATGCTCAGTAAGGGTAATAAATACAACAGAAACTTTCAAAAATAAGCATAAACTTTTAAGGCAATGTATAAAACTAAAACAAAATCCTTTTAAACTTGAACTTCAGCATAATATGGCAGAAATAAAATGAAATAATTCCATTTACTTATTCACATGGATATTCTACTAATCGAATAATCACACGAAATATCACTAACCACTTTCATAATGATGGAATGCATGATGACAAACTTTAATTTCTGTGTCGAGGCCTCGTGCCAAGAACTAAGGGATAACTATAACCGGAACCCAACCCAGAGAGCCTCTATAACCGGACTCCATCTCGGAGTGCCTCTAATAACTGGATACCAACCCGGAGTGCCTATAATAACCGGACACCAACCCGGAGTGCCTCTAATAACCGGACACCAACCCGGACGACTTACTTTTACCGGTCCCCAACCCAGAACATTCTAGTCCAACACATTCATATTAAGAAGAGGATGAAATATAACATAAACATTCGTATTAAAACTAACATAAAAAATGTCAAAACATTAATCATAAACCATTAATGGAATAAAAATAACTCATCCATAGTAAAAAATATCACAAAACCTTAAATAAAATATGGATGATTTGTATCATAATAAATCAACGTGAAAGAAGTTTAAAATTTATCAAGGGATGTTGACATAGATGAAATATATACTATTTGAGAGAAATATCTCTTTTTGAAATCATTTAAAAGTCGCATAATTATAGAGAGAAACTTTATTTTGAAAATATCTTTATAATATTGTGAAGGAATCTTAAAAGGTATAATAACGACGTAGAATAACCGCACCCGCTGTATAAGGTAAAGAAAGACATTGTTACCTTAATTTTGTCCAAAGGTTAAAAAGGACCTTGTTTGGAAAAGGTCAGAAATATTCCTTTATAAACCTCTTATAAAAAGTCAAAAAAGGGTATAAATGTCTTTAACCCATATTATTGTAAATAGTAAAAATGTTTTGAAATACATTTTTAAGAAACATGGATGTGGATGATAAAGAGATCCCAGTATATTATTACGTATATACAACCTCGGATAATGAAGAGATTGCGAAATAAACCCTTACCAATTTGGTAACTTATGAAACGTACTACCCATGAAAGAGGTATCATACAATTAATATGTAAATAAACATAAATTAAAGTGTATTACACAAAGAATATAATTATGGGTAGTACATACACCACAGAAAAGGTAATGGTGGAAATATGGCATGAATCTCACGGGAATAAGGAGTGAGATGAAAACCCCTTACCTTGCACATTCCTTTAGTCGAGGGTACATTTAACATCCTGTATGAAGATCGTAGTATGTTATTAAATTAAACCAGATCCATATTAATATTTATGATATCATAAATGATTCATTTATGACTTTATATTACCCATTTAATAATAATTTCCATGTTAAGTTAACATTTCGGGTAATGATCACTTTCTTTATCGTACGTGTTTTAAATTGTCAATCTTGGTTGTATCACTTAGATCATGATTTAAATACTTCCAGAATATAAAACATGATAAATATATCATATATATTTAGAACATAAATATGTATAATATAAATATATATGAAACGGAAAACACCGTTTATGGAGACGGTAGTCCGTACGTACGCATAAACGCGGTTTCTGTTTTCATATAGTATTGAACGAAAGTAAGTGAATAAGATATATGTAAGTACATAAATCCTTATATATATATATATCCCATAGAATTATTATGTCATATATTACATACTTATTAGTAATATATATTTTTATAATCGTCGATGAATGGTGAACTTGGAAATGAATCTCATCACGTCGTGGAGACGGTAATCCGTACGTACGCACGAGCGAAAATATCATTCTTTTGATATTGAAATAATATATAATTGGATGTTATATCATATATAAAGAATCATTATCATTTTATATTTATTATTTACATGAATTAAAAATAATTATTATATCCATCCAAATAATAATATATTGAATAACAATTACACCACGACGTGGAGACGGTAAGCCGTACGTACGCACGTATGGTGACATGTCATTCAAAGTATGGATAGAATACTGAATATGGTTGTACCATATTTATAATAATATTAAATTATATAGGAGATACTGGATTCATTATTTTATAATGGTAATAACAATGAAATAAGAAGTTGAAGAAGAAAACAACTTGAAAAAGGGTGGTGAAATCATTACCTCTTCTTCGGGTTCTTCCTTTTTATTTGATCAAAAGGCCTCCTTAGGATGGAATTATAACTAACGTAAGGCCTATAGGATGAATTGAGGGAAGTTTAGAGAGTATTTTGGAAGGGTTTGGGTGAACCAAAAGGCTTTGAAGGTGTGAATTAATGAGAAGGGTGACTGTCCTTTTATAAGAGGGGTGAGGGGCACCTTTGGAAAAGCTAGAAATATAATTTTATAATAAATTAATATTCAGTTTAGAATGGCTCCAAAGTGGACTATTAAAAGTTTAAGGTGGGTATGGGTCGAAAACTACTCAAAAAATAGAATTTAGACAGGTTTGGGTCATTATATTAACCTTATCTTTTAGTTTTAACACTTAGTTAATTAGTTTGACACTTTCCATGTCACTTTGTATTTTTATATTATATAGTTAATAAACATACAATATACATACAAGCGACCCCCAAGTGGTCCATTAATGATACAAATATCATTATATATGTATCTTGGCCTAACCTTAGATTTTTAGGAATTTAATATCGATTGATAATATAATATTAGTTTTTAAAAACTATTTTATGTCAATTTTGACAATATTCAATAATTGACTTTTGTAAAAATCTTAACAGAATTATTACTTCGAAAAAAGTTAATTAAATCAATACTATGTCATATTATCCTAGAAAAGTATTTTAATTCATTAAAAGTCTCAAATTATATATATTTGGGTATTTATAATATCAATTATTTTAAATTTTCACTATTATGGTAATTACTACATCATTATTGTGTCATAAATAAATTAAATTATTTAATGTCTACAAATTATAAATAAACTACCATTATGTAGGAAATATTTTTAGCTTTATAATTAATATTCATAGTCAAAAATCCAACATATATAAACCTATGTAAAAATTGTTTTTCTAAAAGATATATGCTTATGTCATTTTTGTATTTGTTTTAACTTAATTAATATAAAGTGTCATTATCACTTACAAGTGGCTCCATGTGGTCCAAAAATCGACCCAAAGATGACCATGGTCAGAAATGTATAAACCAATAATGTTAGGACACGTTTTAGGGTAATTTAGTGTTATTATAATATTATTTTTTAACCCTTATTTACAAGATTTACCCTTTAACCATGGTAAATAAAATATTTACCGAAATAATTATTCAAAATGTATAAAAATTAAAGTTACCTATTTAAAAAATTTGAACATACTGATTCCAAATATGGAATCCATTTTTCCAAATTCAAAACATACAAGTGGAAGAAATTAATTTAAATTTAATTCCCGTTGTCAAAACAAAAAGCGTGTTTTTAAGGTATAATAACTATCAAAAGATTGAGATTTGTTTATGTCCGGTTTAATTGTGAAATTATATACAATGAAAAAAATTGTATTAAATGGTAAAACTATATTGAAAATATACTTTAAAACCACTCAAATTCATAATTTATCACTAATAATTATTTTGATTAAAAAAGTTGTTTTTAATTAAAATTTAGTAATTTTCACTATTCATCAAAATATTAATGTTATCCGAAAAGTACCAAAATTTCACCTTAGGTTAAATTCGATACTCCGAATCAAAAAATGAAGTCCATTTTGAGATATAAAATTTCTAAAATTTTAAAAATTAGGTATTACTATTCATAACGGCTACTTTGATTAGTCGTGGTGTGTGTTACAACTCGAAGTTGCGTACAACGCACACTACTGTATTATTCAAAGAGAAGTGTACCGTGGAAGCTCTGGGTGTTAAATTATACCCTCCTTCAAAAAATTTCATCCTTGTAATTTGATATTGTTCTTTGATAATAAAGGTTGAAAATAGAAAATATCTTTGTGGAAAAAACCCACATCAGAAATTTGGTTAATAAAATTTTAGTCTTAACAAGATGAAAAGAGAAATGAAAGGGTCACCACAAAATTATGATCTCGATTAGGAGGACATTGGTGACAATTATAGACATATAACTAGAGGAAATATGTAAATATTTATAGGTAGTGATTGAGGTCATCAATCACAAACAAGTTTAAAATTGAGGGCCGTAAATTTATCAATCTATGATGATTTAAAATACCATCGGTTCAACAAAACATAAGATATTAGGATAACACATTTTTGATGTTTCAAAATATCTTAGTTGAAATCCCACATCAAAAAATGTATTAATGAGGCCTCTATTTAAAATAAAGAGTTTAAAGTATGAAGATTACCGAAAATAACACACACTAGGGTTCCATGTAGGAAAATATGGATATTGAAGAGAAATCTAACCATCAATTATCTGATGGAGAGTGGTAGTGAACATGGCTATGAAAAGGGCAACAATCCCAAATCCATAAATTAGTGATGATATAAGGTACCATCTAGGACAACATATTTGTTCTATGTTCCTTTTCTTAATGTTGAGGAATTTATTAATGACATTGGCTAACTTCATAAGGAGATATACTTACTTTATAATTAGAGTTTTATCCATTAAGAAATTTCTACCACAAACTCATCTTTCACCCCAAAACATAATTCAACTCAAATACTATATTTATCCTAATCATATAGGGTTCCAAATATAATGAATTTATATTTCACATATGAGACCCTTTATGTAAAGAAACTACATTATACCATCCTAGAACTTCATGTAGCACAATGGTAGGCGATAAATCCCAATTTCACTATGGTTGTGGGTTCGATTCCCGTAGCTTTATCTAACACGACGGGTCGTCACACGGTCTGCGTGTTTTCCTTTTATAAAAATCCAAAAAAATAACCTTTCAAACTTAATCCATTCCAACCATTAGACTTATCCAAAATAATATTATCCAAACTCACAGTCCAAAATTTACAAGGAAGTTAAACATAATGAGGATCCTTTTTTCCAGGTAATTACATGTGAACGCCTTCCTCATATATTCTTTTAAAACACCGCAACACCCTGAATTACCAAAATCAACCATCTCTTATTCCAAAATCACTACCTCAATATTAGGACCATATTAAGGTTTATCTTTCCTTTAACCATGTAATTTCCAAAAAAAATTTAACTCACTGTAGAGTCACTTTTCTTAGTACCATAAAATCTCAAATCCTTAATTAAATAGTACTGTAGTATAATCCTTATTTTTTTCCAGAACCTCATTGATACAACACTTAAATGAAATAATTCTAAAATAAAAACATAAGAACACTAGTCATTCCTCTTCATCTGTGGTAGTATCATAACATTATTATTATCCAATAGCATCATTTGTGGCATAGTCTGATTACTGGGACATTAGTTCCCGTAGTGTCTAAACTCATTGCAAATGAAGCATTGTACATTTGAAACCATTTTCTTACCTTTGCAGTCATGTACTTTGTGCCCTTTTCCTCCACACTTATAACAAACTCCCATTACTTTCAGGCAAGTTCCAGGGTGTTTCTTCCAACAGTTATCACATATGGGAAAATTCTTCTTTTCCCTCTTCACTTTATCCATATTTCTCTCTTCCATCATTTTATTATCTTGTTTCCCTTCAAAGCCATAAGACTCCGTGAATTCTTTACTCATCTTATCAACACATGATACTATTTATTCATATGTTGATAATACGTGGGAAACTATTTCACTTCTAAATTATGGCTTAGGACCAGGAACGATATGATACTTCTTACTCTTTGGATCATACGTAATATGACAGTTCACATTACATCTAATGGGTGCCATTTCTATACAATAGCATAAACTAGTTCAGTTTATGAATTGAAATGAATAATTACCAAACTTGTAAAATACCTAACACAAATTGAACAGTTTATGGATATAATCCATAATCATAAAAATGTTTTCATTGAGTAAGTATATACTCATAAGCCCTTCATAATGGTTTTTAAAGAAAATGAGAATTCTACTAAGCATATCCCCGGGAGTGTCGTAACCAAGAGTGCAGCAAGGCCCGTTTTCGTGCACCAGTTCCCGTTCGAGTCTAGCTCCAAGCGGTGTTTTCGGGTTTTACCCCTAGGTACATCTGTGACAGAGCCGCCTCTACCTGCTCGTATCCAAATAGGGATGTATTTCTTGAAAAACTCACAATATATCTACAATACCAAAATTCTAGGAAGTTATTCTATACTAATCCTCAAAGTCTATCTTTGGGCTATGTGCCCTAATCATAGTTTATCTAAATCTAGTTTCCAAGGTTATTGCTAAACTTTCTCTGATACCAACTGTAATGCCCCGGTTATAGTTATTTCACAATCTCTTCAATATCACTAACCAATTTCATAATGATGGAACGCATGATGCCTAACTTTAATTTATGTGTCGAGGCCTCGTTCCAAGACCTAAGGGATAACTATAACCGGGACCCAACCCGGAGAGCCTCTGTAACCGGACTCCATCCTGGAGTGCCTCTAATAACCGTACACCAACCCGGAGTGCCTCTAATAACCGGACACCAACCCAGAGGGATTACTTTTATGGTACCCAACCAGGAACATTCTTGTCCAACACATTCATATTAAGAAGAGGATGAAATATTACATAAACATTAGTATTAAAACTAACATACAAAATGTCAAAACTTTAATCATAAACCATTAATGGCATAAAAATAACTCATCCATAGTCATAAATATCACAAAACCTTAAATACAATATGGATGATTTTTATCATAATAAATCAACTTGAAACAAGTTTAAAATTTATCAAAGGATGTTGACATAGATGAAATCAATACTATTTGATAGAAATATATCTTTTTTTGAAATCTTTTAAAAGTCGCGTAATTATAGAGAAAACCATCATTTTGAAAATATATTTATAAGCTTGTGAAAGAAGCTTCAAATGTGTAATAACGGCAGAGAATAACCGCACCCACCTTATAAGATAAAAAAATACATTCTTACATTAATTTTGTCAAAGGGTTAAAAAGGACCTTATTTGGAAAATGAAGGAAAGATTCCTTTATAAACCTCTTATAAAAAGTCAAAAAAGGGTATAAATGTCTTTAACCCATATTCTTGTAAATAGTAAAAATGTTTTGAAATACATGTTTAAGAAACATGGATGTGGATGATAAAGAGACCCCATTAGATTATTACGTATATACAACCTTGGACAATGAAGAGATTGTGAAATAAACCCTTACCAATTTGGTAACCTACGAAACGTACAACCCATGAAAGAGGTATCATAAAATGAATATGTAAATACACATAAATTAAAGTGTATTGCACAAATAATATAATTATGGTTAGTACTAACACCACACAAAAGGTAATGGTGGCAATATGGCATGAATCTCACGGGAATAAGGAGTGAGATGAAAACCCCTTACCTTGCACTTTCCTTTAGTCGAGGGTACGTTTAACCTCCTATACAAAGATCGTAGTATGTTATTAAATTATGCCAGAACCATATTAATATTTATGATATCATACATGATCCATTTATGACTTTATATTACCCATTTAATAATAATTTCCATGTTAAGTTAACATTTCGGGTAATAATCACTTTCTTTATCGTACGTGTTTTAACTTGTCAATTTTGGTTTTATCACTTAGATCATTATTTAAATACTTACATAATATAAAACAAAATAAATATATCATATATATTTAGAATATAAATATGTATAATAGACATATATATGAAATGGAAAAAACACCGTTTATGGAGATGGTAGTCCGTACGTACGCATATACGCTCTTTCTGTTTTCAAATAGTATTGAACGGAAGTAAGTGAATAAGATATATGTAAGTACATAAATCCTTAAATATATATATATCTCCAGTAGAATTATTATGTCATATATTACATACTTATTAGTGATATATATTTTTATAGTCGTCGATCAATGGTGAACTTGGAAATGAATCTTATCGCGTCGTGGAAACGGTAATCCGTACGTACGCACGAGCGAAAATATCATTCTTTTGATATTAAAATAATATATAATTGGATGTTATATCATATATACAGAATCATTATCATGTTATATTTATTTTTTACATGAATTTCAAATCATTATTATATCCATCCAAATAATAATATATTGAATAACAATTACACCACGATGTGGAGACGGTAAGCCGTACGTACGCTCGTATAGTGAAATGTCATTGAAAGGATGGATAGAATACTGAATATGGTTGTACCATATATATAATGATATTACAGTATAGATGATATTCTGGATTCATTATTTTAGAATGGTAATAACAAACAATGAATAAGTGGAAGAAGAAAGGAACTTGAAAAAGGGTAGTGAAATCATTACCTCTTCTTCGGGTTCTTCCTTTTGATTTGATCAAAAGGGATCCTTAAGATGGATTTTTGACTAAAGGAAGTCCTCTAGGATTAAGTGAGGGAAGTTGATAGAGTATTTGGGCAGGTTTTGGCTGAACCAAAAGGCTTTTAAGGTGTGGATTAATGAGAAGGGTGAGTGTCCTTTCATAAGAGTGGTGAGGGGCACCTTTGGAAAAGCTAGAAATATTATTTTATAATAAATTTATATTCGGTTAATAATGGCTCAAAAGTGGATTATTTAAAGTTTAAGGTGGGTATGGGTATAAAACTACTCAACCAATAGAATTTAGACAGGTTTGGGTCATTATATTAACCTTATCTTTTGGTTTTAACACTTGGTTAATTAGTTTGACACTTACCATGTCACTTTGTATTTTTATATTATATAGTTAATAAACATACAATATACATTCAAGAGACCCCAAATTGTTCAATTAATGATACAAATATCATGATATTTGTCTCTTGGACGAACCTTAGATTTTTAGGAATTTAATATCAATTAATAATATAATATTTGTTTTAAAAACTCTTTTATGTCAATTTTGACAATATTCAATAATTGACTTTTGTAAAAATCATAACAGAATGATTACTTCGAAAAAAGTTAACTAAATCAATAATAATATGTCATATTATTCTATAAAATTAGTTTAATTCATTAAAAGACTGAAATTATATTTATTTGGGTATTTATAATATCAATTATTTTAATTTTTCACTATTAGGATAATTACTGCATCATCATTGTGTCATAAATAAATTAAATTATTTAATGTCTAAAAATTATAAATAAACTACCATTATGTAGGAAATATTTTTATATTTCGAATGAATATTCATAGTTGAAAATCCAACAAATATGACCCTATGTAAAAATTGTTTTTCTAAAAGATATATGCTTATGTCATTTTTTTATTTATTTTAACTTAATTAATATAAAGTGTCATTATCACTAACAAGTGGCTCCATGGGGTCCAACAATCGACACAAAGATGTCCATGGTCGGAAATGTATCAACCAATACGGTTAGGAAACGTTTTAGGATAATTTAATATTATTATAATATTATTTTTTAACCCCTATTTACCAGATTTACCCTTTAACCATGGTAAATAAAATATTTACCGAAGTAATTATTCAAAATGTCTAAAAATAAAAGTTACCTATTTACACAATTTTAAAATCCTAATAACAAATATGGGATCTATTTTTCCAAATTCAAAACATAGAAGTGGCAGAAATTAATTTAAATTTAATTTCCGTTGTCAAAACAAAAAGCGTGTTTTTAAGGTATAATAACTATCAAAAGATTGATACTTGTTTACGTCCGGTTTAATTGTGAAATTATGTCCAATGACAAACATTGTATTAAATGGTAAAAATATATTCTAAATATACTTTAAAACCACTCAAATTCATAATTTATCACTAATAATTATTTTGATTAAAAAAGTTGTTTCTAATTAAAATTTAGTAATTTTCACTATTCATCAAAATATTAAAGTTATCCAAAAAGTACCAAAATTTCACCTTAGGCTAAATTCAATACTAGGAATCCAAAAATGAAGTGCATTTTGAGAGATAAAATTTCTATAATTTTAAAAAGTAGGTTTTACTATTCATAACAGCTACTTTGATTGGTCGTGGTGTGTGTTAGAACTCAAAGTTGCGTACAACACACGCTACTGTATTATTCAAAGAGAAGCGTACCGTGGAAGCTCAGAGTGTTACACTACGGATTCTTCGGTTAGGTTAATGTGATCCTGTAATTTAGAATCATATATCTGTTGAGGTACTATTCAATTTAGAATCACATTAACCCCATTATTCATTGGATGTAGAGTACCTTGAGAGTGAACAAAGACCTCCAGATCAGATATGTACTACTCCCCTTCCACTTGAGATACCGCAAAGTCGTCCCTAGAGCATCTGATTCACGACCAATCAATCCCTATATAGTTAAGATTGTACCACATCTTGAAAGGGTTGAGGAATTGTATGTTGACATCCCAGATGTCTCTAGATTATGGAAAAAATAATCCTCAAGAAAATATATATGGTGCTACTGCATCCCCAGAGCCTGAGTGGGTATCCTAAGGAACACCATGGGTGCCCTCCCCTCTAGCTGACTTTGCTCCTCTGTGAATGCCGGGTCTACCACTACTGCCTACCTATCAGTCGGTGTAGGCTTCACCACTACTACAACTCCGCCACCACATGCCGTTCTTTCCACTTTCCAACCTTCAAATCGAGGATGAAGAGGCACCCCGTCACTAGAACCTACAGTCCGCTACTTCAATGTCTCCCTAGGGTAGGCTTCCTACCAACTCTTGGCATACTCCTTCACCAGCGCATAGAAAGATGTGGGAGGAGGCATATCATTCTTTATTTTCACATCCTCCAGTGTGAACATCTGTCACATCATCCTCATAACACACAGATGTCCCTCATGGTGTACTTCTATGTAAACCTACAGGGTTAGCCAATGAATGCCCCAAAACAGCCTCGTGTAGTGGTTCGGGGTGTATGGCACACAGAGAGGCTCATGGTCATCTCACACCACCAGGAATCCTTCCCAGAAGGACGAGATGTATGAATGTTGTTTTTATATTCCCTGAATATCATCAGTTAATACTACTATTGTCAAGGGGAATGGTTTGAAGTTATACTCATCCTGCATCCTGACCTTGTTCAGCACCAGCGGTGGGGCCAGCTTGGTCAGGAAACACCCCACCAAATTCAATATTGCTGGTTGAATGCCTGACCGTGGAGGAGAAAGGGGGTTTTGGTATTTGTAGGCCCCCATATTCATTGATATATACCCATACAAAGTATGGTGCGTCCACACACTCTATGTGGCTTCATTCCCTCAATGATATGCCACATTACTTTGTATAAATTATCAAGCACTAGGATCCCAAAATTGATCTGTTCCCCCATCACCAACAAGGACGCCATGATAAAAAATATTTTTCGTACACCCTTATTTGTATCCCTTAATGTCATTATCTATCCACAAATGAGGGCTGAGAAGAACACATCCAACCTAACCACTTGTTGATTCAATTTTCTGACACTAAACTCCCACGTCATCAACTGACTGTCGTTCAATATTAACAAGTAAAAGTTCTCTTTGCTGCACTGGACACCCTTCAGGAAAGTGGGAGGCCTTACAGGAAACTTCCCATCAGTAGGGGAATTCATGAATCACCTGAACCCCAACATAAATTGGGCATACCTCACAGACTAGTTGTCCTCTCATAGAACTACTTCCATATATAGATTTTCCAGTGTTGGCATATGCTCCCAGTACTACCATGTATTCTCGATGGGGTGGGGGGAACTTGTCATACATTTCCCAAATATCAGCATACTCGAGATTTTGTGGATGTCTCAAAGGCTAATAATAACCTCCCCATTGTGAAAATGAAAAGTGTAGGTCCTCTACATCCTCCTACTCAACAACACCATCATCCACAACTTTGGTTGGTATATGTGAAGTTGAGAGGCCTATGCCGCCTCAAATAAGACCACTCACCTCATATCCTCCCCAAACTCATCATAGAAGGAAGAAACCTAATAATCCCATGTCAAGTCATTAGTGAAATTTTCTCCCTAGAACAAATCCCACTAATTAGTCATCCCTTTCTCTAGGTTCCCCAAGGTTTCCATTAAAATGGTGTGGTACTTTGGGGGAGATACCTCTGGATTCAATGCCTTGCTATCAATACTGTTTAATGGTTATAAAAATAGTTATCATTGATGGGTGTATGATCCTCACAAGTACGACCGTCAGCCAACCTAAAACAATAGCACTGGCATAGAAAACAATTGAACTAGTAGGATGGCTCATCCATACATGCTTCTGGAATGTGAAAATCATCCCTCAAACAAAATTAATATCGAGGAACTCTTTTGTAGAGAGGTAATTTCTTCTGGATGTTTGACAAGAGATCCACCAATGATTTGTGGGATTAATGGATCCAAACACATTTTCTGATCCCAAGTTATCATCCATCTATTCCATATAGAAAGCATCTGCAAGTACCCCATGGAAGAATCTTAGTGATCCATTATATCATAAAATAACAGAATTTCATTCCTAGATCACATATTTCGACCATAGAGCATGACTGTAGAGATCGATCGCAGAGACATATCATAAACCCCTAACACAGAACTTGTTGGAATATGCCATAGAGTGCACTATAACAGAGTCTGACGATATCCTGTTCACTATAATTAAAAGGGTGACAGATTCCAAAAGTGTGGTCACAAAGCAAGAAAAGCCTCACGAATCAAGATCCTAAGCACCAAATCGTGGATATAATTAAAGATATAAGAGGAGTAATATGGCCATATTTTATAGGAAACAACCTCCGAGATTTACAGTGCGCCTGGCCAAGGCGAGCTTCATGGCATTCTCAACCCATGCGTCACCTATCCACATCATGACCCTGTTTTGTTATCTTTTTTTACGATTACCCTAAAAATAATAAATGGAGATCGACCCTCAGACATTGACCCTTGTTTTCTACTCAGCTTCATGTCTACGGTGTGGGATTGTATGCCCCAAAATATGTGCAGAGGAAAAGGAAGGTAAGAGAACATCAATTCCAAAATGGATACATTTGAAAGCACCTTCATAGATCCATTCAACATTGTGGCCAACCCATATCCCCTCAGTGCCACAACCAACGAAATACTAAGGCCCCCACCTACAATATCTGCAATGTAAAGTGGCATAAGGCTCTACAGTTATGACACAATTGACTAGATGTTTTATGTCATTGAAGGAACATGATCCCATAAGCGATCAATTTTAAATTGGCTGAAGCCTCATCAAGTGCTGTGGAGGGAATTTAAGAGGCCTCTATGCTGAGAGGGGGATGACGGTTGACTCTGTAGTTACGAAAAACATGAGGAAATCTGTTCTCTAATAGAAAAGAACTATGTGGCTTCATAACGGGCTACGAGAGCTTCACACCACCTCTTGGATTTGAATACCAGGCTTCCACTGGACCCAATGGATGGATATCCCAACCATTCTCATTCTTAGTTCTAAAATTCAGACAGAACCATTTATTTTAGAAACATAGGAAAAATTGTGTTCTTCAAAGTATATGAACATTGTGAAATACATTTTCCATAGATCAAATAAAAACCCTCTTTATGTAGGGATTCCTTTCAAGAATCCATGCCATCGCAAGGGAAGGATCCCCCTAAAGGGACTCAAGGATTCTCTATGCACTCAGGCTTTGTTATGTTCCTTCTAGGCTTGTGTGATCCCCATGCCATAGTAGGATCAATATGCATCGCAATGTACATTGCATTGTAGTGCCTCACATTTCATGTCACCCATTCTATGTGAGGCCCCAAACTGTGAATGGACTTTAACTTCACAAAGATAACATTATATTAATGTATAACACACACCTAATCTTGGCCACCCCACTTCTCGAGGCATACCCCTTCACATAGTCTCTACACATTTTAGAGCACCAGTGCTTCATGAGGTCCCTTCATGTGAATCCTTTTTCTCCGTGAACCCAAATCTAATATGGCCCTCTATGTTTGTATGATGTGATTTCAATATCCCCTGTGTGGTGCATCGTATCATGTTGTTTAACATCATTTATCTTCTCATAGTCCCAGTAACTGATATTTATTATTTTCATAGTGATGCTAACGTGATCCACTCAATGGATCACTCCATAAACCTATTTTACAATGGAATTACTAATGCATTCCATTCCCCAAGAGTGTGAGGGTATCAGTTCTATATATCCTAGGGGTGATTAGTAAATCATCGTCATTCGAGCAGTGGGATGTCAAACTACCAAGCACCATCGTCCTCACCACATGACATTAAAATGTAGCCTCACCACACGAAATATACACAAGGTTACTCATATAAGACATTTTCCATGCCCACTACTATCCGTGGGAGTGAGATCATCCTCACATCGAATGATGTCCCACTCACATGGAAGAAAATCTATATGCGAGGAAGAGAATCTATATTGATAAAATATTGAAGCCTCTATTGCTGGAGGTAACATCCTTTCTCCTCCTCTCTTATTCTATGTTTAAAGACCATAGGAGAGATGGGAATCAGAAGCTTGATACATAATCCCTACCCATTTGTGTGTTACCTCCATAGGTCCTCCATCATGGAGTAAGTCCCAGTCACCATCTCCCTAGGCCACTAACCCCATGTAATCCTTTTCTAATTCCATGTGTATTCACCTTTTTGCGAAAGTGGTAACCAGGTAATTGATACATCTTGTTTCTCACAACGAGAATGATTCATGTGTTCATAGAGTAATCATCGACAATAGACTATTTCTTTGGATTCAATAGAGTGTAAGCCTCAATACCCCCTCTAAATATGGGGACTTTGTTCTTTCCCATATCCAAGCAAGGTAGGTAGGAATCCTATGTATTGTTCTAGCCAAATACCCATCGGTCCCAACCACTTCACGTCAGTTCACCCTTGTCCTGGATGAAGTTAAATGTCATTCCCCCATTTATTTTCCCGCATGATGTTAAACTATATGTATATGAAATACATGGGTTTTGATCACTGTCACTCGGGACATGGTATGTAGGAAACCTCCCTGATGTTCAATCTCAGTATACGGTATGCTTTTGAATTCACCTTTATTGGGGTCCAATTATCTGGTCCACCCCTAGGAATTAGATCAATCTCAGGCTACTAACCTTGTGCATGCCCCGACATCATCTTCTAGTCGATGTCCTCCGAGAACACCCTGATCCTTTACATAACTCTGAACTATGTCGGTTTTGATCCTTATCTGATAGTCTTGGTACTTAGGAAGCATCCCTGAGGACCAACCCAAAACACTGGTCAAATTTCGGGTCCACTTTTCTGGGACCAATATACTTGGTCTGTCCCTTAGTGGTGTGTGGACAACTCTCGGGTCGCTAACCATGCGTAACCCCAAGCATGTCGCCAAGTCGAATCCTTTGTGTACACTCGGTTTTCATGACCCATCCTTAACTATGAAAACATTGATAACCTATCCAAAAAGATAAGTAGGAATTCTTCATGAGGTTCAATCCCATCACCCGTATCCCATCCTTGTCTATTTCTCATGCCACTGTGTTTTGGGAAGGTCATTCCCCAACCCGGAGGTTCCACATCCTCTAGGTCCCATCCATGCTGCCATTCTCACGAGCCACCTCCTAAAGCATCCCATCACCCCACGGAACTACGCGAACATTGATTCCATATCCATGGGGATATATATTAATCCTATATGACATTAAATACCAACTCTACCATCCCCATCATGGCGGTTCCATCTCATTCTCCACCCACCTCATTCAACACTCCATTTTTTTCCTGATTAATATCTGGTCCACCACATCCCGATGAGATCACATTATCTCTTTGGGAAACTATCCATGATTAATCCCTAAACAATCAAAAATCATCAAAACAAGAGTTCCCCTCTTGCTATCGGCCACTGTTAATGTGTATTCCCCTGCATATCTCAATGTTTTTGTTCTTCTTGAAAGCCTCTATTAACCACCCCTTCGAACAATGTGGGTTTTTATCCCAGTATCTCGAGACAAGGTAAGTTGGAATCCTCTGTAAGGTTCCATCCTAGCTAATGATAATCTTTTGTGTCCCTTTTTATTGACCCAAGAATCCTTAAATCAGTATTAATTTGGAATTTTGATACACTCATCTGGTAAACCCCCCTTAGGTGCTCCCTCATAGGGATGAACCTATATAATACAGTCACATTAGTGTTCATGCCAGTCTGATCTGTCTCTGAAAGATGTTAAACATGCACAATACCCTTTGGAAAACATGGGAAACTGAGGAAAATGTCATGGAAATTCCTCTAGAATATAATTCCATGAAATCAACATGGCATGCCATGGGGTTCAACACCATTGAGAATCCCTATCATAAGGGAAAGGATTGTAGGTGCTTCAGTGTCTCAGCATTAAGAAATGCCAATGATGTCCAACGTGACTACTACCCCAATCAGGGGTTTCTACCATAACATGACCCCTTAGAATGTATTCACATAAGTAGTGTAATTAACCAACGTCCGTGAAGATATTGCACCATGGTAGAGTTCATTGAAAAAGGTATTAAATATATGAGGGATACCTGGACAAAGTGATGAGTTCTGAGGAGGAATCCGTGGAAGGTGGAACTAAAACCCAATAATCCCATTTTGATCAATGAGAAAACATCCCTTAATAATATACATATGATGACCACCTTTGTAAAGGAAGAATGTGGGGCAACACAACACAAATCATTATCGACAGACGGATGCACATCCAGAAAAAAGTGTCAGAAACAAGTCTACAGGCTTGATCACTATAAATTTATCTTAGTTCAGTTATCTCGAAAATTTTAATAATGATATTAATATAATATATTTTAAAAAAAATATAAATAATTTTATACATAAAGACGAAATATAGAAAATTGATTTACACCGTTCATGGAAATGGTAGTCTATAATTATGCATGAATCCTATTTTCCAAAAAAAAAAAACAAAATTACTGAAAGAGTGTTAATATTATATTATATTTAATGAACCATAATAATATCATATATATCATATATATATACATATAAATATTAGTACCATAATTATGACAATATAATTTATGTGGTAATGAATAATTCATTACACCACCTCGTGGAGACAATATGTCATATGCACAGATGAGAGATGTTTTCACTCCACATATGATGGAAATGAGGTGTAAAATGGCCCTTACATGTATAAAATAAGTATTAATAATATTTAAGATATATAATAATTTATTTTATAATATAAAAAATATATTTAAAAAAGTTTTTATGATAAAAAAAATTATATTTATTCGGTTAAGAGTTCTACTTCATTATTGAGAATTCTATTTTGAATAACAACCTTTCCTTGGAAGGATGTTATTTTAGACCCAACAGTGGATCTAAGATGTTTTGATGGATTTAATGTATAAGATATTTCATTGATTGGTTGAGTTTGAAGACTCTTGATACATATAGATAAGAGGAGAGTATGAATACATTTATAAGGGAGGGTATGTAAAAATATGGATTTACATAAAATATTAAACAATATATATATATATATATATATCATCTTCATGTGAAGTGTTACCGCAACAGGAAAATATTGAATATAATATGTGATAGGGTGGAATTATAGTGATCCGATCATATTTCACAATTTTTTTCCAAATAGTATGATTTATAGTCTTTGATATTGATATTAACATTTATTATCATGCACAACAAAAACAAAAACTTGTATAAATATAAAATGGAAAAAATATTAAACAAGTGTATAAGAAAAATATATAAATTTTATAAAAAATAAACATTCAATAAACAATAATTTTATGTAATTATATAACAATGGATTTTTGTATCACAAGTTTTAACCATCCTGTAATGTAATATATTTATTACAAAATAATTAACACGATAAAAATATAAAAAAACATATATTTACCTACAGTTGAGAATCCTTCATAAAAAATTTCATTATAATATATTTTTATTATTACATAAAATCAAATTATAAGGGAAAATATTGGATATATAATTAAAAAAAATATCTTATGAAATTTACAATACAAAAATATATTCATTAAGAAGAATCTTTAATGATATTTATTGAGTTCACACATAACAATATATAAAAAATGAATAAATGTAACCACTAATCATTATTAATGAAAAAAATCTTCCACTTCAAATACATCAATCATTTATGGGTATTTCATTCATGAATGTATTTCAGATTTCATAGAATTGGTTTTAATGAATTATATCAAACTCATATTCACATGATAATGTTTAATAAATATTATTCATTTGATGGTTGATTTATATGAATAACTAATAAATTGTAGTATAATTTTATTCTAGATAATGAACATCATTCATATGATGGAATGATCATTGTCCAATTCATAAAATGGAATTCTTTATTTGAAATATTTATATATGTTCATATAAAAATAATTTCTTCTTCATTTGATGATTATTATCTTGTTGAAATTTTATATCTTCTTGTCATTCACTTATAATTTAACTAATGTAATTTTACAAATTATCATCAAATTAAGTTTTTAATCATCTATCCAATGTTGTTTTTTATCCGAATATAGAAATATATTATTTTATAAATATATTTTTAAATGTCTTGTAAAATTAACATATTAGAAAAATGTTTAAGAACTATGGAAGATTAAATGGTAGTTAAATAATTTTTTAATCATGTCTGTTCTTGATTTAAAGACTATGATAATAAAATTTTCACAATATGTTTTTTAACATTCTCCCACATTTTTAAAATAAAATAGAAGAGAAACCTTAAAATATATAATCTAAATACAATTCATAAATTACCTACTCTCTTTATTTCATAATATTTATAATTTTACAACTCACCTCATTGTTTCTTTCTCTCCCTATGTTTTAGAGATCATATTAATTCATATAGAACTATAAAATTTTATACATTATCATAAATATTTTTTAATAATTATACAAAATTCATATTTTTGAAAAGAATGATTTATAATAGTTATAAATTTTAATTTAAATTCCATATAATGAAATTATATACAAATAAAAAAATATATATATGTATATATATTAAAAAAATATTTTTTAGATAATATAATGAGAATAAGACAAAAAAGTAACTAATTTAATAAGAAACATCCATCAAAAATATTTATTGAGAAATTTAATGAAAAAAGGTTTTATTTAATAAAATAATTTAAGAGTGTTGAGATGATAATAAATGGATAATTGAAATGTTTTTAATGATTATCAACATCTTCATTATACCATATTTCTATTACAATTAATAATATAAGGATTAAATTATAATTATTAATTCTTTTTTGAGAACATGAATCATCCATTATAATTATGGAAAATTCATAAATATTCTTCCAAATAATGAACATTAAATAATTAAATATATCTATCTTACAAAATAGAAACAATTTTTATTACATTTGAAACTTATTTCCAATTTATGTAAAAATTTCTACTTCCACCTTGATTACATTACTAACCAAGAGTTGTTTTCATTATCATTGTATAATTATTTAGACTCTCTATAATATTATATAATTATTCAGTGGATTCATCATCCAGATTCAAAAAAATGAATATTATATTAAATAATAACTTGATTTTGTCAGACACATCATTACACATACTCGATGAAATTTTTTCAATAACAATTATTATCATACAATTCCAAGAATATAATACTGATAATATTTAAAATCACAATTAATGTGTTTGATCAAGTGTATATGATTCTTCAAATTTCGTGAATTATAATTTTATCATTTTATGATTTCTTTAAATTCTCTTTCATTTTGTATAACCATAATATAATATTTTTTAATAAACAAAAATGTTATTATATATCAATCTTCACTGGCTTTCAAAAATGTCTTGCATTAATATTTTTTGAAATTTGTATAATACGTCTTATGCTATGAAGTACAAAATTGATATTTTTTTATTTTCTACTCATTATATAGAATTTCATGGAAGGGAATTTATAAAAATCTTTCAAGAGCTATAATGTAATGGTCATGGTGGAATATAATGTCTTCCTTCATTATTTCTATTAGTTCAATCATGATATATATTAATGAAATTATCATCACTGCCATTATGTGGTATTTTTTCAAATGCACCATCTTTTGATTGAATTAAATTTACTTGAAAGGAAACCTATTTATATGTGTAACTCATGGAAATAATCTACAGATATTTAATTAATAAATATGTATAGGATTATTCTCATATTTAATAAAAATATGAATTCTTTATATGTTCATCATATAATTGACTGACTCCAAATAATTTTTTTCAATTTTCAAAAATATGCATTAAGGGAAGTGGGAAACCTTACATGGTTCGTGAACACCACAAAGGTCAAAATCAAATTACAAAATTCAAAAACATCAATCCCATTTCAGATCCGGAGAATCACAACCCATGTGCCTATCACAGGTCTTTGCCTCTCCAACATCACCATCATGAAGAAACCTGACAAAATTCCCCTCGGCAGTAACATTATCCTCAGAGACACAGATCATCCATCCATCGTGATGGTAGCCCCAATATCAAACAACCACGATATGACCAAGATTCATCAGCAAAAAACCAAAACCTGAAGTGAGAAACCTTCAATCGATCGCATCGCAATAGACCGAATGCATCATGAACCAAAATCAACCAGCAATAACCAACCAAACTCATGAACACCACAAATCAATCATCAACACATCATGAAAAATACCGACAATAAAGAACGAAATCAAAAAACATCACCATATTCAGATCTCGAAGTCACTGTAGAAAAGATCATGTCGTCGTCATCCATGTAGCTCATCGGGGTTGCGACAAATCGCCAAAAACATGCCGGATAAGAGGTGGCATCATTCAATCTGCAGATCCTGGAGCACTTCTGTTGACCACCACTGCATATACAAAGAAACCATATACGAAGGAATCGGGCGGAGAGGAACCACTGTGTGAAAGGCCTGGACGGACTCCCAGAGGACACCAACTCCACTGCAACCGAGAATCCACCACCACGATCCTGGAGGAAGGGCGCTGCACAAAACCTAGGTGAGGAAGGAGGTGGCGACGAGGGGGGAGTCTAGGTCAAGGAGCCCCATAAAAAGATTAAATTTATTTGGATAATAATATTAAACTATTCATTAATGCTATCATGAAATATGTTTTTAATCATATAGTTTGGGAAAAATAACCACTATATTTTGTTTTTATTTATCAATTTCTAAATATTAAAATGAAATTAGAACTCATTTCTCTTTTATGTTGTTTAGAAAAAAGAGCATCATGTTTTTCTGGTGAAGGAGGAAGTATTTTTTATGTCAACCATTATATTGATATTATTAAAACACTATATGAAATCATTAATAAAATTAGGAATTTTCTTTTCTTACATTCCCATTTTTATTTCATCTTCCCGAATATTCATATATTTTAATATGTTAACAATTAATTCCATATAAATATCAATATGAATTGATATATCAACAAGTATATTTTATTCCATAAATTTTATATAAAATAACATATTAATTATAAATTTCATTTGGATTTTACCTCAGAAAATATGGGTATATTTAATCTTATTTTCTCATAACAATATTATATTTTGAGTTTTTAATCATCATTGGTTGTTAATTATTTCTAAAATATTTAAAAATATACTCTCTATTCAACATTTCCTTCAAAAATTTGTTTCATACCTATTTTTTAATCAATATTATTATAAGAATGATAATAAATCAACTTCATATTATTTATCATTTCATCCCCAATAAATTAAAGCTTTAACATTAGAACTATAAAATCATGTTTTATATTTTGAAAATCTATAAAATTCACAATTAAAAAAACAATTGGTATATAATATCATTCATCATCATATACAGTAATATCACTAATTAAATTTAAATAAAAATATTGTTTGATCAGTTTAATATTCTCATAATACATATAAATTAATAACATACACATATTGAACATTTATATTATCATTCTCTTCATTTATAGGAAAATGAAAATTCTCAACCAAAATGTATATCATTAATTCTTCTAGTGAATGATGAAAATAAATACTAAATTCATAATATAATAAAATGTTTTATAGTCCTTTAATTGTAACACCCCAAGCTTCTATGGTATGTGTCTCTTTGAATAATGCAACGGTGTGTGTTGTACACAACATCGAGTTCTAACACACACCACAACCGATCAAACTAGCCGATATGAATAGTAATACCTAATTTTTAAATTTTTAGAGATTTTATCTCTCAAAATGGACTTAATTTTTGGATACGGAGTATTGAATTTAGCCTAAGGTGAAATTTTGGTACTTTTCGGATAACTTTAATATTTTGATGAATAGTGAAAATTACTAAATTTTAATTAAAAACAAATTTTTAAATCAAAATAATTAATAGTGATATATTATGAATTTGAGTGGTTTTAAAGTATATTAAGAATATATTTTTATAATTTAATACAATTTTGGTCATTGGACAAAATTTCACAATTAAACCGAACATAAACAAGTATCAATCTTTTGATAGTTATTATATCTTTAAAATACGCTTTTTGTTTTGATAGCGGGAATTAATTTTAAATTAATTTCTGACACTTTTGTGTTTTGAATTTGGAAAAATTCAATCCATATTTGGAATCAGGATGTTCAAATTGTGTAAATAGGTAACTTTTATTTTTTTACATTTTGAATAATTAATTCGGTAAATACTTTATTTAACATGGTTAAAGGGTAAATCCGGTAAATAAGGGTTAAACAATAATATTATAATAATAACAAATTACCCTAAAACGTGTACTAACCTTATTCTTTGATACATGTCCGACCATGGGAATCTTTGGGTTGGTTTTGGGACCCCATGGTGCCACTTGTAAGTGATAGGGACATTTTATTTTAATTAAGTTAAAATGAATACAAAAATGACACAAGAATATATCCATTAGAAAACCAATTTTTACATAGGGTTATATATGTTGGATTTTCTACTATAAGTATTCATTAGAAACATAATAAGAATTACTACATAATGGTATTTTATTTATAATTTTTAGACATTAAATTATTTAATTTATATATGACACAATTGTGATGCAGTAATTACTAAATTAATGAAACATTAGAATAATTGATATTATAAATACCCAAATAAATGTAATTTGAGAATTTTTATAAATACCAATAATTTTATAGGATAACATGACATGTTATGATTGATTTAATAAACTTTTTTCGAAATAATCATTCTTTTATGAGTTTTACAAAAATCAATTATTGAATAGTGTCAAAATTGACATAAAAGCTTTTTAAAAAAAATATTATATTATTAATTGATATTAAATTCCTAAAAATATAAGGTTCGGAAAAAAGACTTATATCATGATAGGTGTATCATTAATGGACCACTTGAGGGTATCTTGGATGTATATAGTACGTTTATTTAGCATATAATATAAAAATACAAAGAGACATTGTGAAAGTGAAACTAATTAACTAAGAGGTAATACTTAAAGATAAGGTTAATATAGTGACCCAAACCCTTCTAAATCCTATTATTTGAGTTTTCTTCGACCTATACCCACCTTAACCTTTAATGAATAAACTTTGGAGGCATTAGAAACTGAATATGAATTTATTATAAAATAATATTTCTAGCTTTTCCAATGGTGCCCCTCACCCCTCTTATAAAAGGGCACTCCCCCTTCTCTTTAATTCACACCTTCAAAGCCGTTTGGTTCGGAAAAAATCTACCCAAATACTCACTAAACATCCCTCAATTCATCCTAGAGGCCTTCTTTTAGTCAGAAACCCAACCTAAGAGCCGTTTTTATCAAATGAAAAGGAAGAACCTGAACAAACGGTAATGATTTCACCACCCTTTTCCAAATTCCTTTCTTCTTCCACTTATTCCTTCATTGTTATTACAATTAAAAAATAATAACTACAGTATATTATATACAATGTTATGTTATTATAAATATGGTACCACCACATTCATTATTTTATGCATCCTTTGAATAACAAGTCACCATACGTGCGTACGTACGGCTTACCGTCTCCACATCGCGGTGTAATTTTTATTCAATAAATTATTATTTGGTTGGGTATAATAATGATGTGTAAATCATGAAAATAATAAATATAACATGATAATGATTATGTATATATGATATAACATCCAATTATATATTATTTTAATATCAAAAGAATAATATTGTCGCTCGTGCGTACGTACGGACTACCGTCTCCACGAACGCGATAAGATTCATTCTCCATCGTATCCATTCAAGTATAATTCTCATTTGATAATTAATAATAGTATCTAAGTACTTCATATCATTTTGGATATGATTAAGATACAACCTATCCATTACAAACATAGCTTAAGTAACAAAACATATAAAAGAAAACGAGTAAGTTAACACCCGAAACAACGATAATACTAAGATATTATTAACAAATCAATGTTAAAAGAACATATATGATATCATAGTAATGTATATGATTCTTGTATAATTTGATAAAAATTATTTCACCATTATAAAGGAGTTTAACCTACCCCAACCATGGAAAAATACAAGGTAATGGTTTATTTCACAATCTCTTCATTATCCAAGGTGGTTTATACGTAATAATCTATTGGGATCTCTTTATCATCCACATTCATGTTTCGTAAAAATGTATTTCAAATTTTTTTTACTATTTACAAGAATATGGGTTAAAGTCATTTATACCCTTGTTTGACTTTTTATAAGAGTTTTATTAAGTAATCTTTCCGTCGTTTTCCAAACAAGGTTCTTTTTAACGTTTTCGACATAATTAAGGTAAGAATGTATTTTTAACTTATAAGGTGGGTGTGGCTATTTTCTGCCATTATAAAATCGTCAAAGATTCCCATACAAGTTTATAAGAACATTTTCAAAGAAAATGTTATATTTTATAAATATATTACTCTTAAATGATTTCAAAATAAAAAGAGATATTACTCTAAAAAGAGTTCTGATTTCATCAATGTCAACATCCTTTGATGGATTTTACGCTTATTTGAAGTTGATTTATTATGAGAAAAAACTTCTATATTGTATTTAAGGTTTTGTGATTTGTTTGACTCTGGATGTGTTATTTTTATACCATTCATGGTTTATGGATGAAGTATTTACATTTCGTATGCTAGTTTTAATACGAATGTTTATGTTATGTTAAAACCTTTTCATATGGGAATGCATTGGACTTAATATGTGACGGGTGGAGCCCATTATAGCTCCTTGATGAATCGGTAGGTCTCATGAGACAAACTAGTGTCTTGGCACAAGGCCTTGGAAAAATCTTATTTGTAGTCTTGGCACGAGGCCTTGGCTATGGGGTTATGATAGTATGGATTTATGAATTCCATCATTATGAAAGTGGTTATTGATATTGCATGTGATTATTCGATTAGTAGAATAACCATGTGAATAAGTAAATGGAAATATTTCATTTTTTCCATACTATGTTGAAGTTCAAGTTTAAAATTCTCTTGTTTTAGTTATACATTGCCTTAAATGTTTATTCTTATTTATGAAAATTTCCGTTATATTGTTATCCTTACTGGGAATTTGAGCTCACCCCTTTCAATGTTTTATTTTTCCCAGGATGTGAAGAAGTAATTTATGAATGGCCTACAGGGATATTATGTGGGGATATGAGTGTGGACTTTGAAGAAAGGATGTTTTTGTACTTTTCATTTTTATGATGAAATGTAAGACTTATGAATATATCTAGTGTTTCCAAGGATACTAAAGTAATCTGTCTTTCGAGATTTGATCTTTTTTGTGATCATGCCAATGTTATGTAATAATGCACCGACTCTAGGTAACTGGGGTCGGGGTGTTACAGTTGGTATCATAGGAAGTTTAGTAAAAACCTTGGAATCCTGATTTAGATATACTCTGATTAGAGCACATAGACCAATGATAGAATTTGAGGATTAGTATAGAAGTACTTCCTAGAATTTTGGTATTGTAGAGATTTTGTGAGTTTTCCGAGAAATACATCCCTTTCTGGATACGAGTAGGTAGAGGCGGCTCTGGCATAGATGTACCTAGGTGTAAAACCTGAAAACACCGCTTTGAGCTAGAATCGAACGGGAACTGGTGCATGACAACGGGACTTGCTGCACTCTTGGTTACGACACTCCCAGGGGATATGCTTAGGATAACTCTCATTTTATTTACAATTCATTATGAAGGGTTTATGAGTATATACTTCCTCAAAGAAAATATTTTTATGATTATGGATTATATCCATTAATAGTTCCATTTATGTTAATTGTTTTATATGTATGGAATAATGTATTTTGATTCATAAACTGATCTAGTATATTACATTATTTAGAAATGGAGCCTAGGGGAAGAAATGGAAACCGTATCAATGCACGCACTCCATGTAGGGATTTCCCTCCTGATCAAGATAATTATAGTGGATCTGGTGATGCAACTGGTGCCGATCATCTAATCACCATTCAGGGACAACTCACTTAGGTTATGAATAATAACCTTACCCGTATGGAGCACCCTAATACACATCATGGAGGATCAATGTTAGATAGATTCATGAGGCAACAAACACCAATATTCAATGGGAGTACAAATCCCTTAGTAGCTGATCAATTGATAAATTCCCTAGAGAAAATATTTTAGGCATTGGGGAGTAGTGAAAGGGAAAAAGTTATCATGGCAGTTTACCTCCTCAGTGGAGATGTTGATCAATGGTGGTCATTGATTCAAAACACGAAGGAAGATGATGAAGTATCAAATATGGAATGGAGGGAGTTCAAAGATCTGTTTTTAGAAAAATACTTTCCTCGTGACCATTGAGCAGATATGGAAAGGCAATTTCTGAGTCTGAGACAAAAGGAGGATGAGAATTTCGCAAAGTATGAGGCTAACTTTACAAGGTTAGCAAGGTATGCTGGAGATTATATACATAACCCATGAAGTATGATTGATCATTTCTTTGACGGTTTAAAACCATTTCTCCGTCGATCATTAGTCTCACAATCCTTCTCGTCGTACGAAGACATTGTCTCATGTGCTATCAAGACCGAAAAGGAATTCTCTAAGTCTTATGACTTTAAATCAAAGCAAGAGAAGAAAAGATCTGCTGATCAATCTGGGAATGGAAATAAGGGGAATAAGGGAATGGTTGAATATCCATCATGTGGAAAATGTGGGAAGAAACACCCCGGTACTTGCTTGAAGGGAATGGGTGTCTGTTACAAGTGTGGTGAAAAAGGCCACAAAGATTGTAATTGCAAAGGGAAGAAGGAAGCTACCAATGATCAGTGCTACAATTGCAGGGAGATGGGAAATTATGAAAATGAATTTCTTAATCGTCAGGGGAACATACCTCAGAAAAGGCCAAGGGATCATGGCCAAGCTTTTTCTATCACTACTGCCGAGGTAGATGCTCCAAAAGACGTGGTGGAAGGTAATTTAATGGTTTCCTCAAGTATAGAAAATGCATTATTTGATTATGGATCATCACATTGTTTAATATCTTCCTAGTTTGGTAAGAAAATTAGATATTTCTAATTTGATTTAACAAGGGAGTGGTCAGTTAAAACTCCTAAGGGAAGTATCATTGCAACAAAGTTTTGTAAACCAGTCCCCATTAGAGCACATAAATGTTCATTATCCACTGATCTCATCGTCATACCTATGATTGAGTTTGATATAATACTTGGTATGGATTGGCTTTCGGACTACGATGCGAAGATTTATTTTAAGAAGGAGGTTACAATCTTTGATGATGATGATGATGATAAGGAACACCTTATCTTTAGAACAGAATCATCACCACCTAATTCTTATCTAGATCCACCCTTAGTAGCTCAACTAAATTCAATTATTGGGGAGGAAGAGAATGAAATGACTGTGGGTGAGGAAAGGAATGTTCAAATAGAGGATGTACATGTTGTGAAAGAATATGTAGATGTATTTCTGGAAGATTTACCAGGACATCCTCCAGAACGAGAAGTTGAGTTTTCTTTTGATTTAATTCCTGGATGAAGGCCTATATCGACGTCCCCTTATAGAGTGGCCACTGTAGAATTAGTTGAACTAATGAAACAACTAGAGGAATTGAGTAATAAAGGATTTATTCGCCCTAGTGTTTCTCCATGGGGATCCCATGTTCTTTTTGTTAAAAAGAATGATGGATCTATGAGGTTATGTATCGACTACAAGGAGATCAATGCTATAAAAATAAAGAACAAGTATCCCCAACCTCGTATTGATGATTTATTTGACCAACTACATGGAGCTCAATAATTTTCAAAGATTGTCCTTTGATCGGGATACCATCAGTTGTGTGTGAAGAATATAGACATTCCGAAGACAACATTTCGAACCAGGTACGACCATTACGAGTTTACAGTAATGCCTTTTGGATTGACTAATGCACCCTATGTATTCATGGATCTGATGAATAGAGTTTTCAAGGAATATCTTGATGAATTTGTGGTGGTATTTATTGATGATATCTTGGTATACTCTAAAAGCTACGAAGATCATGAAAGTCGCTTGCTCATTATCCTGAAGACTCTGAGAAGACATGAATTATATGGGAAGTTTAGCATGTGTGAATTCTGGCTTCATGACATTTATTTTCCTTTCCATATTGTCTCTAAAGATGGAATATCTGTTGATCCTTCTAAGACCAAGGCAATCCACGAATCTCCAGCTCCTATGAGTATAAATGAGGTACGCAGTTTTATTGGTTTGGAAGGTTATTATCGACGTTTCGTCTAGAATTTTTCCCGATTGGATAACCCATTAACGAAGCTCACACGTAAAGGGGTTAAATTTGATTGGACAAAAGAGTGTGAATAATGGTTCGATGAGCTGAAGAGAATATTATTCAATGCTCCTATATTGACTCTACCATCAGGGAATGATGGGTTCATTATTTATAGTGATGAATTAAAGAAAGAACATGGTTCTGTCCTTATGAAGAATGATAGGGTTATTGCCTATGAATCATGACAGTTGAAAATTCATGAGAAAAACTATCCTACACATGATCTCGAGTTAGAAGCTGTGATCTTTGCTTTGAAGATATGGAGGCACTACCTCTATGGTGAAAAATGTGAGATTTATAATGATCACAAGAGTTTGAAGTATATTTTCTCACAAAAAGAACTCAACATGAGGAAAAGGAGATGGCTTGAATTACTCAAGGATTATGATTGCACGATACACTACCACCCGGGGAAGGCAAACAAGGTGGAAGATGCATTGAGCAGAAAAGACCATGGAGTTTTGAACAATATGAGAATTGAAAGGGATCCAATTTTCCTAGATCTAGTGAATATGGAAATGGGAATAACCACGGAAGGTGAAACATCAATTCTTTTTCAAATGGTTGCCAAACCATCTTTACTAGAAAGGATTAAAAGTTCTCAGACCGATGATGAAGAATTTCAAAAGAAGATTAAAGCTGTGAATGATGGGAGACTGAGAGACTTTGTGTATGAAGATGGAATTTTGAAATTTGGGAAGAGACTTTGTGTTCCCAATATAACTGATCTAAAAAGGGAATTGCTGGATGATGATC
The DNA here is from genome assembly GCA_963277665.1 of Viscum album. NCBI lineage: Eukaryota > Viridiplantae > Streptophyta > Magnoliopsida > Santalales > Viscaceae > Viscum > Viscum album. Next base: position 1,187,848,404 of record OY728158.1, on the reverse strand, counting down.
ATAGTTCCAATTTCTCAATACACCATGGGAGCACCAAAATGTATAGAGATTTGACGGAACATTTTTGGTGGGACAACATGAAGAGGGAGATTTATGATTTTGTGTCAAGATGTACGGTTTGTCAAAAAGTGAAAGCTGGAAGGCAACAGCCTGGAGGAGTCATGCAACCTCTTCCTATACCGGAGTGGAAATGGGACAATATTACGATGGAATTTGTCATGGGGCTACCAAAGACTCATAGAAAGAACGATGCAATATGGGACAATGTTGATCATCTTACCAAGTCAGCATATTTTCTTTCTATAAGAGAAGATCTACCACTGGAACATCTAGCAAGACTATATATTAATGAAGTTGTGAGACTTCATGGAGTAACCCTATCGATTGTTTCTGATCATGATCCCCATTTTTATTCAAGATTTTGGAAAAGTATTAAGAAAGCCTTGGATACTAAACTTCATTTGAGCACTGCCTACCACCCTCAAATAGATGGAAAATCAGAACGAACTATTCAAACCTTAGAAGACATGTTGATATCCTGCTCACTTGACTTTCAGGGTATGTGGGATTAGTATTTACCTCTGGTATAATTTTCCTATAACAATATGTTCCATTCGAGTATTCAGATGGAACCATATGAAGCGTTATATGGAAAGAGATGTCGCACACCAACCTGTTGGGATGACGTTAGTGACAGAAAATTTGTAGGCCTAGAACTGGTGGAGGAAACGATGTAAAAGGTGAAGGTAACCCAAAATCACATCAAAGCAGCTCAAAGTAGGCAGAAGATCTATGCTGATAATCGAAGGAAAGATTTGGAATTTCAAGTCAGTGATCATGTTTTCCTGAAGGTATCTCCATGGAAGGGAGTCATACGTTTTGGTAAGAAAGGTAAATTGAGTCCCAGGTACATCGGACCTTTTGAAATTCTAGAACGAATTGGGGCTGTAGCTTACCGATTGGCAATGCCACCAAGTCTCTCCAAAGTTCACGATGTGTTCCACGTATCTCTATTGAGGAAATACATGCCTGACCCAACGCATGTACTCAACTATGAGGAATTGGAACTGGAACCCGATCTTTCTTATTGCTATGAGCCCGTCAAGATCATTGATACGAGAGAACAAGTACTGAAAAACTGGACGGCACGTTTGGTAAAAGTTTTGTTGAGAAACCATAAGATGGAAGAGGCAACGTGGGAACCTGGGGAACTTATGATGAAGAACCACCCGAGTCTTTTCATGCGGTAGTATTCTAGAAATTTCGAGGACGAAATAATTTGAAGGAGGGGAGAATGTACCACCCCAAGCTTCTACGGTATACTTCTCTTTGAATAATGCAATAACGTGTGTTGTATGCAACATCGAGTTCTAACACACACCACAACCAATCAAACTAGCCATTATGAATAGTAATACCTACTTTTTAAAATTTTAGAGATTTTATCTCTCAAAATGGACATCATTTTTGGATTCGGAGTATCAAATTTAGCATAAGGTGAAATTTTGGTACTTTTCGGATAACATTAATAATTTGATAAATAGTGAAAATTACTAAATTTTAATTAAAAACAACTTTTTAAATCCAAATAATTAATAGTGATAAATTAGGAATTTGAGTGGTTTTAAAGTATATTTAGAATATATTTTTACCATTTAATACAATTTTGGTCATTGGACATAATTTCACAATTAAACAGAACATTAACAAGTATCAATAGTTTGATAGTTATTATATCTTAAAAACACGCTTTTTGTTTTGATAGCGGGAATTAATTTTAAATTAATTTCTGCCACTTATGTGTTTTGAATTTGGAAAAAAGGATTCCATATTTGGAATCAGGATGTTCAAATTGTGTAAATAGGTAACTTAGATATTTTGACATTTTGAATAATTACTTCGGTAAATATTTTACTCACCATGGTTAAAGGGTAAATCCGGTAAATAAGGGTTAAAAAATAATATTATAATAATAAAAAATTACCCTAAAATGTATCCTAACCTTATTGGATGATACATGTCCGACAATGGGCATCTTTGGGTCGATTTTGGGACCCCATGGTGCCACTTGTAAGTGATAGGGACACTTTGTTTTAATTAAGTTAAAATGAATACTAAAATGACACAAGCATATATCGTTTAGAAAAACAATTTTTACATAGGGTTATATATGTTGGATTTTCGACTATAAATATTAATTAGAAAGATAATAAGATTTCATAAATAATGGTATTTTATGTATAAATTTTAGACATTAAATAATTTAATTTATTTATGACACAATGGTGATGCAGTAATTACTAAATTAATGTAAAATTAGAATAATTGATATTATAAATACCCAAATAAATGTAATTTGAGACTTTTATAAATATAAATAATTTTATAGGATAATATGACATGTTAGTATTGATTTAATTATCTTTTTTCGAAATAATCTTTCTGTTATGAGTTTTAAAAAAATCAATTATTGAATAGTATCAAAATTGACATAAAAGAGTTTTTAAAACAAATATTATATTATTAATTGATATTAAATTCCTAAAAATATAATGTTCTTCCAAGAGACTTATATCATGATAGGTGTATCATTAATGGACCACTTGGGGGTCTATTGGATGTATATAGTAAGTTTATTATCCATATACTAAAAAATACAAAGAGACATTGTAAAAGTGAAACTAATTAACTAAGAGTTAATACTCAACGATAAGGTTAATATAGTGACCCAAACCTGTCTAAATCCTATTTGTTGAGTTGTGTTCGACCCATCCCCAACTTAAACTTTAAATAATACACTTTGGATCCATTATAAACCGAATATGAATTTATTATAAAATAATACTTATAGCTTTTCCAAAGGTTCATTCACCCCTCTTATAAAAGGGAACTCCCCTTCTCTTTAATTCACACCTTCAAAGCATTTTGGTTCGGCCAAACACTGCCCAAATACTCTCTCAACTTCCCTCACTTAATCCTAGAGGCCTTCCTTTAGTCAGAAAGCCAATCTAAGAGCCCTTTTGATCAAATCAAAAGGAAGAACCCGAAGAAGAGGTAATGATTTCACCACCCTTTTCCAAATTCCTTTCTTCTTCCACTTCTTCCTTCTTTGTTATTACCATTATAAAATAATAAATCCAGTATCTTATATATACTGTGATGTTATTATATATATGGTACAACCATATTCAGTATTTTATCCATCCTTTGAAAAACATGTCACCATACGTGCGTACATACGGCTTACCGTCTCCACGTCGTGGTGTAATTGTTATTCAATAAATTATTATTTGGATGGGTATAATAATGATGTGTAACTCATGTAAATAATAAATATAAAATTATAATTATTATGTATATATGATATAACATCCAATTATATATTATTTTAATATCAAAAGAATTATATTGTCGCTCGTGCATACGTACGGACTACCGTCTCCACGAACACGATAAGATTCATTCTCCATCGTATCTATTCAAGTATAATTCTCATCTGATGATTAATAATAGTATATAAAGAATTGATATCATTGTGGATATTATTAAGATAAAACCTATCCCTGAAAAACACAGCTTACATAACAAAACATATAAAATAAAACGAGTAAGTTAACACCCAAAACAACGATAATACTAAGATATTATTAACAAATCAATGTTAAAAGATCATATATGATATCATATTAATGTATATGATTCTTGTATAATTTAATAACAATTATTTCACCATTATACAGGAGGTTAACCTACCCCAACCAAGGAAAAGTACAAGGTAAGGGTTTATTTTTCAATCTCTTCATTATCCGAGGTTGTTCATACGTAAAAATCTACTGGGATCTCTTTATCATCCACATCCAGGTTTCTTAAAAATGTATTTCCAAACATTTTTACTATTTAAAAGAGTATGGGTTAAAGTCATTTATACCCTTGTTTGACTTTTTATAAGAGTTTTATAAAGGAATATTTCCGTCGTTTTCCAAACAAGGTTCTTTTTAACCTTTTCGGCATAATTAAGGTAAGAATGTTTTTTTAACTTATACGAAGGGTGCAACTATTTTCTGCCATTATAAAATCGTTGAATCTTCCCTTAAAAGTTTATAAGAATATTTTCAAATAAAATTTTATATTTTATCAATATATGACTATTAAATGATTTCAAAATAAAAAGAGATATTACTCTAAAAAGAGTTCTGATTTCATTTATGTCAACATCCTTTGATGGATTTTATGCTTATTTGAAGTTGATTTCTTATGACACAAAACTTCTATATTGTATTGAAGGTTTTGTGATATGTTTGACTTTGGATGTGTTATTTTTATACCATTCATAGTTTATGGATGAAGTATTTATATTTCATATTCTATTTTTAATACGAATGTTTTTGTTATGTTTAAACCTTTCATATGGGAATGAATTGGACTTAATATGTGATGGTTGGAGCCCGCTATAGCTCCTCGATGAATCGGTAGGTCTCATGAGACAAACTAGTGTCATGGAACAAGGCCTGGACAAAATATTATTTGTAGTCTTGGCTCGAGGCCTTGGCTATGTGGTTATGATAGTCTGGCATTATGCATTCCATCATTATGAAAGTGGTTATTGATATTGCATGTGATTATTAGATTAGTAGAATATCCATGTGAATAAGTAAATGGCATTATTTCATTTTTTCCATATTATGTTGAAGTTCTAGTTTAAAAGGATTTTGTTTTAGTTATACATTGCCTTAAATGTTTATTCTTATTTATAAATGTTTCCGATATATTGTTATCCTTACTAGTCATTTGAGCTCACCCCTTTCAATGTTTTATTTTTCCCAGGATTGGAAGAAGTAATTTATGAATGACCTACAGGGATAGTATGTGGGGATATGAGTGAGGATTTTGAAGAAAATATGTTTTTGTAGTTTTTATTTTTATGATGAAATGTAAGACTTATGAATATATCTAGTGTTTCCAAGGCTATTAAACTAATTGTTCTTTCGAGATTTGATCTTTCTTGTGATCATGACAATGTTATGTAATAATGCACCGACTCTAGGTAACTGGGGTGGGGGCGTTACATGAATGGATTTCTCGAATGATCCATATATTTTGTGAATCTTTTATTATCACAAATTCAAAAATCCTTTATGTGAATTTGGCCCAAATCCATAATTTTGATGAATATTAAATTTGTAAATTTTTTTATACAAAAAAAGTGATAAAAAAATTATACCCATTTTTATTAATTTCAACTAATTTATAAAAACATCATTTTAATTTTAAATATTTAAATTAAATACTTTTTTTTATCATACGAAGAGTCTAAAAATGATAAACTAAAATTAATTTTACCGGATAGCCATATAGATGATAGATATGTTTTTCTATAATCAACTCAATGAATAGAATTATGATCCAGAATTTCTTGGAGGATGTCATATGATTTAGTAGGGATACATAGGATTCTCAAAATTTATATAAGACAAGACATAGTAAATACTAAGGGTAATGATCTCTTTATAAAATGACGAAGTGATGAATTAGAGGTGATCCAATAATCATTATATCAGCTGATGAAAAGAATTAATACATCTTCCTCAAAACCAATGGATCATATGTAGATCCTTTTTGAGATCATTAGTTTAAATTTTTTTAATGAAATATGTATAAAAGATGTAAAAAACTAATTTTTTTATAAAAATTAATTTATTTTTATCGGTGTTTCATTTTATTTATTGAAAATATATAGTTGTTTTTATAAGTCTACAACATGTATAACCCCCATAAAAAGGAATAAAAAATTAAAATTAAAGAAAATATATACTATCTACATTTTTAAGTTATTAATAAAAATTCATTCAAATGTTTATTCATTTATATAATCATCATTGATTTTTGTAATATTTGATATCCTATGTATTTATCTAAATTTATAAAAATAATAATCTAAATACCATAAAAAGTTAACCAAATAGTTCTTATGAAATAATTTTCTGAAGTATTTTTCAAATAATGTGTCTAATTATTTTATAAAAAATATTCATTTTCTAAGGATTTTTAAAATATATATCGACGAATGAATAATTAAAGTATTTTAAAAAATAAGTATAATTATCACACCAAATTTTAAATATTTCCTCATTATAAGGATATTACTAGTAATTAAGTATATCAATTTACTATTTTATAATAACCATTCCAAGATTCTATATAATATATTCATATCCACCATAATTGAATTTTTTTGTTAAAATATCATCCTGTTGTACTTATGATTTGATTAATTGTACAATGAGATTTTTTTTATGTGTGATTATGAAGTAAATGGTGTATTATATCTCTATACATAGATTTTCATTGATGTTTCATTTTATTACACAATTATATGTTACATGTGTTATGAAACATAATTAATTTTATTTAAAAACTCATAAAAAAATTAGTGAGTGTTTTTTCCATCCACAACACTTGAGAGAAACTAATTCGAGCTATCACATTTTCATCTTCAGATGTGGAATGTGAAAATGGGTTTTCTTTCTAAATATAACAATAATTTTATGTATCTTATTTGAAATAGAATGCTCAAGGTGTATTATTTATTTCAATCCTAAATCCAATGAAATTTGCTTCATAAAATAATTATAAAAAAATATTTTATAAAAGTATGAAATAAATCCTAATATATAGTTACCTTTTGTTAAATAAAAATTAATTTTATAGTTTTGAGATGGGATTATTTTCTATTTTCATGAAACCTATGGCATATTCATATAGAAAAAATTATATTTGTTTAAATATATCTGAGATATATTCTAATATTAATCTGTCCTCTAAAATTTATATGATAAATTAGTTTCGCAGATTCATCATGTTTAATAGTTTTTTATGTCTCAATAGGATTACAAATACTCTTAATATTTCCGTAGAATGACTTTTATTATAAATATATAATATAAACATATTATATTTTAATTTTACTTGTTGTATTTTTAGAATTTATATATGAATGAAATAATTTTCTTCTCCCATTATTCCTATATAAAACACATATTTCATAATATCCAATAATGAAGCAATAAGAGATATTTGAGTTGATATATGTATAATGTTAGCAAAATTATTTTGGAAAATAATTTTTTCCTTTAATGATTTTATAATTATGGGAGTTGTATTAGTATCTCCCATAACAAATTTGTTCTATAATAAAAATATAGTTAATCTATAATTCCAAGATCTTGATTATTGTTTAATTCCACATAGTTCCATAGTAAGTTAATAAAGATGATCAAAATGATTTTTGTTATCAATAATTAGCTAATGGTCCAAATATGAATCTTCTTCTACATATCCAATAATGAAATATGATTTAACATTAACTTGAAAAAAATTGAAATTAAGATATATCATACCTGATGGGGGTATACTCTACTATTCAAAAATTTCAACAAGAGAAAAATATTCTTCCTAGCATATAAATTCATATTTATTATATCCCTTTGTAATAGGTCTAAATTAGTTCCGGCTATTATTCAATTTTAATCAAATTTATTGTTTAATAACTATTGTAATCCAATTATAGGAGAATCACTAGTATGCCTGAAAAATGTAAAATAATATTCTTCTAAAATTAATTGATTTCAAACTTCGTTGATTTTATTTATTATTTATCACTAAACATCTCATCATGAGTCTATGGATTCGTTGTGTTAATAATAAAAAATTCTAAAAAAATTATGTAACAAACTACTAGTTCAAGCTAGCCTTCCAACATCACCAGTGATAATATAACATTGATTAATCCAATGTATTTTATAAATATAATGGTCTACAAAATTATATTATTCAACAATAGGATTAATTTACTTAGGTTTTAAAAATTTAAAAATAAAATCTTTATTTTTATCTCTAATCAAAATATACTTCCAACGAGTGTAGAAAATTGGTGTTTTAAATACATATAATGTTTGTCAATTTATGTTGAATAAATAAAATGATCATTTTTTTAAAATATTTATTGCACTATATCATCATTATTATTTTTATTACAGTTAAAAATTATATAATACTTACATGTAATAACCCTCAAACCAGTATCCAAGAGTTGGTGGCCATTTGATTACATTGGAATAGATATAATAGATCACATCACCAAGGATCGAGCATATTAGTATTATTGAATAATATGATATATACATTGTTCACTTATTATATTGTAAATTAAACATAGAACATAATAAAATATAATAAATTTCAAATTTTCACCTACTAAAAATATTCATCTTCAAATCTAGGGGATGTAATGAAAATAAAGGGGTGCGTTGAAATTCTTAATAAGGGTTATATTAAAATATACCATATAAATAAAATAAAAAAATACATAATCATTATGTCATAGTAAAAAATATGAAATAATATTCCATTGAAACATTGAGAATGAAAATGAAACCGTATATTTTGATATAGTAAAAAGGTAATTTAATATAATATCATTAAAATTAATGAAAAAGATAATTATTTACGTGACGTCTTGATTCTAGAACATAAACCATTATAATTTGAAGGGGGTTTATGTCTGTGGGTAAACTCCCATCTCAATCTACTTTGAAATAAACACAAGGGGTTTACCACTGAATTCATTGTCTGATGTGACTAGTACATATGTAGAGGGACTATTTATAATCTTTCCCCACCCATCACTGTAAGTCCCGAGAATTGTTCATACATAGATTCAATTCAATAACAACATTAAAATAAAAATAGGTGTTTAAAAATAGTATATATATAACAAAATAATCATATCCCTAATAAATTAATGTTTTATATTTAAAAAAATAATCAATTAATGATGATCACAAATAAAAAAAATGTATACATACAACACATACAAGAATTAAGTGGTCAAAGGGGATATCATAATTGTATCCATAAAAGAATTCATTTAAATAATACATAAACATTAATAAGGGATTATTTCACATATCTTGATAATATTTATCCATATAATGTGAAAAAACTGAAAATATATTTTAATAATCATTATCAAATAGACTTGTTACTGTGATTAAAAGAAAAAAATTAAATATTTTTAAAAACATGAAATGAATAATTGTTTAAATATTAAAAAAAAAATGAAAAAAATATCCATCTATGATAATAAAAGTTATTTTATGAAATTATTGGTGTCTAAAAACATATTATAGAGTTTACATTAATATGGGTGTGAAATGGGACATTTCCCTTAAATCGGGTTTGCTGATTAAGAGGAATTGAAAAGGGAACATTATAAAACTCAAATTTTCCCATTAATAAAGAAATAATAGAGAAAGTTACATATTTTTAGAACATATACATGTAATATAAAAGAATCAAAAAATAACAAAATTATAAATTGATATAGAACAATCTGGAGAAAGAGTAACCTAAATGAAAAAATGGATGTTTGGGGAGAATATCATTCCTTAAATTCAATAGTTTTCATAACTTGTACTGAATATACTTGTTAATAAAATTATATTATTTAAAATATTATTAATAACCTATTAATTTTTTTTATTTTAATATTCTATTTTCAGTTATGATATTTTTTCTGAGTTATAAAATACAATTTCATCATTTGAGAGTGTTTGTTTCATTAATATTGTTGATTGGTTCAAATGTATACATGATTGAATGATCTTTTATAATGAGAATAGTTATCGACAATTGAAATTGTATGAAATTAATAAAAATATAGAATATTAAATGATCTTTTATACAAATTGTTTTTCCTATATGAGGTTGATTCATTAGATAAAACAATAATGATAACTATTGAGATTTTCATTTTATTTTATCAATCATCATAGAGTAGTTTTAATTTCATTATGTAATATTATTTACATATAGAATAATCAGACCATTATATAAATTATATTATTTATAATAAAATCTTATTTGACCATAATAAGTGTTTTATGTCCATCCGTTAATGTGGAATTGGAATGTAATGTTCATCGTCCACAGAGGCAATAAATTAGTACATTATAGACAATGTTCTATTTTATTAGAATATAAGGAGAGTATATTAGATTTTATTTATGATATACAATATGAAAATAAAATTACATTATATTTGTGATACTAAATTTATGATTTCAATTTGGTAAATGGGAGTTATAGATGTAAAAAAAATGAAATATAAAAAAAACGAAAATGAAAGAGGATTTTACCCTTGGAATTATTCTCCTTTAGAGCCTACTTAAGGGGATTAGGATTGGAATTTTTATGATATGAAAGGATCCTATACATGAGGGGTGAGACTTTGGAAGACTATCGGAATTTAATTGGGAAATATCAATTTCATATAATTTTTTAGGGGAAGGGGTCCTTATGGGTGGTATTTATTTTGGGTTAAAGGGGTGTTTTATGATTATTTTATTCATTAGTTTATTTTTTTGAACATTAAAATGAATATAATTAATTCTTGTGACTAAATATAGTAACTATAGTATTTTATTTAGAACTATTGGTTCTTACATTATCCATATATAATCAATAAATAAATAATGGACACATTTTTCTTATTCTTCAAATTCTCATATTTCACTATTCTTAATAAAATAAACTATATTTATGAAATCCAAAAAATTAACCCCAAAATTTTTTCAACTTGTATATTTACAAAATGGAGGAAAATTTTTGAGAATAATTTTATAAATATGATAATTTTAATTTTTAATTAAAAGCATCATCTATTAAAATAAAAAACTTCAAAATTAACACTATAAAACATTGAAAAATTAATTAATGACTCAAAAATTTGTTTTATAAATATAATAAAAAAATATTATTTTATGAATATGTGTTATTAAAATAAACTTTATTTTAAATAGAAATATTAATTATACAATTGTAAATATATATATATTTGTGTGTGTGTGTGTGTGTTTTAAAAAAATAAAAAAACCTAATTTATCATTTTAATACATTTTTTACACATTCAAAGATATAAATATATTATATTTTCATTCATGAAATAACTTAATTTTATTTATAAATTCATATATATGGTTACTATTTTATTGGTTGAATTACTATTTCAATTGGTTAAATTACTATTCTGATGATCAAATTACAGTTTTATTATATATCTAGAATCATTGTGCAATGTGAACTATTGATTGAATTAAATTATCATAAGAAGATATATACCATAAATTTATGGGGTGTTATACTCATCCCATATTCCAAAACTTCAAACTCGATATATTTCATGAATATTTATTTATAAATAGTTTCAGGTGATTATTATTCATAACATCCTCATTTTCCCTTGTTGCTTCATCCATTTTATGGTTTATCTAAATAACTTTTACTAGTTCTATTTTTTGATTTCAGGATATAGTCTGTCTTATATAAAAATCCTAAATAGGATCTTTGTGATAATAAAATCATGGTTTTGGTTTTATTTCATCATAGCTGAGTACATGTGTTGGGTTTGAAAAGTACTTACTTAACAATGATATTTGGAACAAATCATTAACGTTGGAGAGATATGTTTTCATTATTAATTAGAAGGAAACAACTCCAATTAATTATAGAATTAAAAATAATCCGATGTAGATATATATCAGTTTCAAAATATTACCATCGATAAGAATCCATTCTTTGGAGATACTTTTAGAAAGACATGATCATCCCTAATAAATTGAAAATTCATTATTCTTTAGTTTGACTAAATATTATTTTAACAATAGGAGATTTAATATGATCCTGAATACTCTTTACATTTTAATTTGTCTCTTCAATATGTCCTATGTCTATATTTTATTTCACAAAAACTTAATCCCAACTAGTTTGAGTATGAAATCCATTTCTATATAATATTTCAAATCCCTCCATTTGACTACTATATGAGGAACTATTAATTAAGAAAAAAATCCCCAAATTATAAATAATAATCTCACATACCTTGATTTTTCAGTAAGCATGATCTCAACAAGTTTTATAATGTTTGAATATTACTTTTAGAATATTATTCTATTCGAGGGTGATAAGAAGTTCTCTTATAAATATCATTATCCAAATCATTTGGAATACTCTTACAAAATTTTAATGTGATATGGGGATATCAATAAGACACAATCGATATACATGCACCATTATCACTTAAAATTCATTAATATAGATTATTCCTAGGATATCAATAAAAAATCCTCCCGTATTGTGATGAGATGGGTAGATTTGGTTAGTTGATCAACAATTACCCATATTTCATCATTAATTCTTGCAGTATTTTGTAATCCTGTTATTAATTACATATAAATTTCAAACAACTTAAATATTGTAATATTTATATGTTTCATGACTCTTCTAGGATGATATCTTTTAGCCTTTACTGAAGAAAAAAATAGGCATCATGACACATAGTGATCAATTTATCACATTATATTATCTAATTATAATTTTTCCTTAAGATCACTATATATCACGGTACTAACAGGTATTATATATAATTCTGAGCTATGAGCATCATATAATAGTTCCCATTCTATATCATGTATTGATGGAACACATAACCTCTTCCCAATTTTCATAATTCCATCCTCAAACATAAAGTCATACAATATTCCATCCTTTATGTTTTTAATTTTTTTATGATAATGTCCATCATGAGATTGATATAATTTTATCTTAACAAATAAATATGGTTTTTAAATCATTTTAAAAAGAAATTTAGTTTTGTCTTACTTCAAAATTTTCATATCCACGTTTACTAGATGCTTGAACATATGATCTATCCCAATCCTAATTTGGGTTTTAATTCAGTGATATTTACTACTTCCTGTATCTTATACATTATTTGATTTTGTGGGGTGGTCGTGTATTGAGAATTCACAATTATTGAGTAACTCAAGCCATCATATTTTCTTCATGATGAGTTATTTCTATTTAAAGGTGTATTTCAAATTTTTTTATCTAAATATATCTCACATCATTAACCATAATGATAGTGTGTCTATATAATCAGAAAAATGATTTTTCCTACTAAGTCATGGTCATGAGTGGGATAATTTTTTTAGATTCTTTAACTACCTTGATGCATATTCCATAACTGTTGAAATTTGTATAAGGATGCAACCCATCCCATTGTTAGATATACAATTTTATATCACCAATCCATCATTTAGTAATGGTAATGTCTAAAATGGATAAATAACTAATATTATATTTAATTCATCAATATATTATCTACATTATTTTTTAATACTTTCTAAACCCCTTTATGTTTTATATTTCGTAACATGTAATCCAATAAGTAATTTATTTAATGAAATGATGATAGTAGCCTTGTAAAGAAATAGATCCACATACCTTAATTATATTCATTGTTATTGGACATTCTTGTATTTTCTACTTCATCATATGATCAACTATGATTCCATCCTTAGAGACAATATGATGATGAATTTTTTTTCCTAAATCCAAAATTCAAAATTACTAAATATTCCATATAACTCTTTCCTTCTAAGAGTTTTAATAATAGTCTTTAAGTTATTCTCAATGTATTCATTGTGTTTAGAATACATCATAGTATTTTCATTGAATACTTTTAAAAATAAGAAATATATTCCTTGAATATTATAGTCATTAGATCCATGAAAACAATGGATTCATCTATTAATTCAAATGGAATTATTGTGAACTCGTAATACCCAAAACTCAGATGAAAATCAATCTTTTGAATATGTTCATTCATTACTCACAACTGATGATGACTAAATGAATATCAATCGTTGAGAAATGTTGTGCTCTGGGAAGTTGATAAAAAACATCGATAGAGGGATTATATACATGTCCTTTATTGTAATGGCAAGGATTTCTCCATAGTCAATGAAAAACCTCAATGATCCATCTTTCTTCATAACAAAATGAACATGGTATTGAAATGGGGGAAACACATGGTATAATAAATCCCTTATTAATAAAATTATATTTTTGTTTCATCAGTTCCACTATTACGACAATGTCAATTCTATAAGACGGATTTTATATTTGTCTTTCATAATGAATTAAATAAATGGTAAACATATCTTTATTATCTGGGGGATTTCTAGGTAATTTATTAAGATGTAGATCAATTTATTTTTGTATAATTGATACATCCTTTATTTAAAGATTAATATATCCATCCTTGATTGTTCACACATTTTACTAAAATTTATTTTATTATAGCTACTAGGGGTAGTACTATATATGAATAATATGACTATGGTTCTTCTCTAAATATAAAGGTTTATGAATATTCCAATAAAAATCTTAATATCCTAGTTTATGAGATAAATTTTCATGTCATGTTTCTTTCTATAATCGAAATCAAAACATGTATCAAATTTAACCATCTGTATAATGATATGGTCAGAAAATAAAGCATGTGTATATGCCATAACAGGAACTACCCAACACATTTTTGATGCATTAACACTTCCCTTAGGGGTATTTACAAATATCTCCCTTATTAAATCAAGAAGTAATTATGTAATATTCATTTTATATTGCTTTGACATAAAAGATTATGATGATATAGAATCTAGTAAATCATTAATTAAATTTGAAGGTATGTTTATTGTATCTACCACCAAATCGTTTGGTAGTTCCTCTTTAGCTATAGTGATCACATCAGCAAGTCCATATCCCATTAGACTCTTATATTATAGATTCCCTTTATTATTGGGACATTATAGGTAATAATTCCCAATATAATTGTATTTTACCAATTTAACATAATTTAATTGATTATTATCACTTAAGCTCATTATCTTGACGACCATTATCTCCACACATATAAAAAACTCTATTACATTTCAATTATTTCACTAGATGATTACTCCCATGATTTCTTGAAAATTGATATTGCTTCATTCCCCATGTAATTTTATGGCTTTACTATTTCCATGGTTATTAGAAAAAAAATTAATCTATTGAAATAACTTGAATATATAGTATCTATAAACATTTTTATCCTTATTGATGAAACATAATAATATTTCATCATATAAAGAAAACTCTTGAGAATATTATACACTCCGAATGCTTGGTCTAAAACCATTAAATAAATGACTATGTTTTTATTCTGAATTAATAATCTAATCTATAACATACATTGATAGACTTTTGAAGGTATACTCATACTAGAAAACACTATACTCTCCCCTTTTCATTATGAAATAGTACACTATCATCATTTCAGTTCATCTCTCATGATGGATGTATTTCTCAATGAACATTTCCTTAAAAGTTCTCTATTACATGTCTCTTATTTTTTTTCCTCCTTATAATTTTCTATCAAATATCATCATTGACCAACACCCACCATGAGGTAATATAATTCTATTACTAACAACTCATTTTAATAGAAATCGAAGGTAAGAAATATACATTCAAGGGAATAGTTTCACTATATAGATACTACTGGATTAGTAGTCCCACTAAAATATGAGGTATTTTCCACATGAAATGATACAACTTAGGTGTAGTATGGTTGTTCATAATAACCTATGTACACTACCTTATTATGGAACCGATCATGCTTAGATGAAACAATATATGTGTTGACTTGATCATGGGGGAATCCTTATATGGTCTATGTGTATTGATTCAAATCCTTCTATTATGATCCATCACTAAATAATGGAAAACACTACGTTAAATAATATCAACCATGCATTTTTATCCAAATATTAATTATATGTAGATATTATTATTCTCATGAATATTTTATATCTAAGAAATACGGTTTCAAATAATCTTTATTATATTCAAACTATAAGAACGCTGACCCTATTATCATTGAGTTTGTTATCATTTTATTACAATAAAAATTATATAAGACATCACAGTACCTTCGATAAGTCCGTTTAGTCATCTTGAAAAACTATATATTCAAAATGATCCCTAATTAAATTTATAATTGAAGTTGTAACACAAAAAAATTAAATAAAATGCATCTTGTCATGTATTAAATATTTTCAGATTCACCGCATGGGGAAGAAAAAAAATAAATGTGTGAGATCAAACCTAGTTTTATGGATATATGAAACAATAATAAGGGAGGAAAATCCATATTGCATATTCAATATGGAAATTAAAATAAAATTAATAACACATTCCATCAATATACTAAGAATGAAAATTCAACTATTTATTTTTCATAGAGATTATCGCTTGGGAAGACCATTATATAATATTAAATAAATAAAATTCATATTTATTTGATGTCATGTATGTAGAAAATGAACCATATTACCCTCAACATGATTTATATCGGTGGTTAATAACATATCTTATTCTTCTTGGAAAAAACATGGGGGATTTTTAACCAATTGTTTTGTCTAATAAAACATGTCGATGAATCGAGGGGAAATCTAAAATAGGGCCCCACCTGTCACTACATTTCCAAAGAAATCTTCAAACATATATTCAATTTTATAAAAAATATAATTAAAAAATTATGTCTAAAAATGAAATACAAATAAGAAAATATTCATATCTATAAGACATTAAATAGCTATATTTAATGAAATCATCAATGAATATTGATCATAACTGAAGGGAAGTATACAATCACTACACATAAGGAATAATTTTTCAAAGGTAATATAATAATGGTATCATGGATGGAATGGATTCCAATCATAATTAGATAGTAATATGGTATTATACGATTATAAAATGATAAACTATTTTCAAATGAAGTGAAAACTTGTAAATTGTGTATTTATGAACCATTATAAAAGAGACTCTTTAATGTGATTAAGGGAAAAATTTAAAATTATACTTAAAGAAGGAAAAGGCATAATTGTATTCATAAAACTAGAAATGAACCAAGTTGGGTTTTCAGGATAATATTTCTTATTTTATATAAGTATAGTTTTCTTAAATCATATTTTGGGGTGTACATGGATATGGGTAACAAGTTGAAAACTTCCATTAAATTATGGTTTTTTATCTGAAGGTATTAAAAAGAGAACCATTAACAAACTATATTTCCCCATTGATGAAGGAATAATTGATAAAGGTATATTTTTTTAATATAATCACAAAATATATTTTTATTACATAATAATAACTAATAATAACATTGCAGTAATGAGAGAGAAGAAGTCTCCTGAATGAAAAATGGATGTTTGGGTTGAATCATTTAACATTAGTTCGAAATGGTTCTCCATTGGTACATAATATACTGGATATTGATATTATATTCATTAATAATTTAATAAATATAAATTTAAACATTTATTTTGTATAATATAATATTACATGGTTCATTTATGACTTTATGATTAGTTATAAAATTCAATTTTTCCATTACAGGGTATATGTTTCTTAGGTTATGATTATTAGTTCACATGTATACTAGAATGAAAGACCATGTAGAATGAGAATAATTATTCCAAACTGAAATTATATTCGATTAATTAACATAAATAATATTAAAAGTAATCATATATCATTTTATTTAGATGTGATGATGATTTATTTTATAAAATCTTAATGATAATCGTTAAGATTATTTTTCTGTCAATTTGATCATAACAATTTGGTTTATTTTATTATTTTATATTTTTTATATATAATGGAAACTAACAATTATATAAATTATAATATGTATAATAAATTATTATTTAACCATAATAATGGTATTACTTCTTTTGTTGATGGTGTAATCCAAATAGGAAAACTCAACATTCACGAAGGCAGTAAATCGGTACCTCAATGACATTGTTTGCATATTTTTTCATAAAAGGATAGGAGAATAGAATGAATTATTCATATAACATGAAAAAAATAAAATTTCATTATCATTATGATACTTCACTTATCATTTTGATTTTGGTATGGGTGTAGAGGGAAGGATAATAAAAATAATTTAATTTAAAAGAGAAATAAGTAAACCAAAAAATGATTTTACCTATTGAATTATTATCTTTCAGAACATCCTTTAGGGGATTTTTATTTGTATTTGTGTGATTCCATGGATACATGACATGGGGATGATTCTACGGAAGAAGATTGGGATGAAATTTGACAACCATCAAGGATTATAATGATTTAGGATAAGGGGTGGTATTTATAGTTTAAGAGTGGAGTATTTTTTTGGATTATGTTATATATATTCTTCCTATCATTATAATGACTATTAGTAGTGTTGATTATTTTGACTAAATATTTTAAATTGTGTTGGTGAGTTATAAAAAGGTTATTTAAATCAACTCTACATCATCCATGACTCGATAATTCATATTTTTACCATATACTGTAAATCAATGTATTTAACTATTCACAAAAAATGAACTATTGTTGAGAAATCCCAAAAATTATCCCTAATCATTTCCCGATGTGTTGAAATAAAAATTAGAAACCATTTTTTGAAAATAATTTTCTAAATATTATAAATCTATTTTTCTAATTAAAATCTTCAATTATTTAAAAGATACCAATTTTATAATTTTATCTAATTTTTTAACACGTTAAAAAATCAATTAAGTTCTCATAAATTATCATTTTTTAAATGAAAATAAAAATAAAATTTATGAATATATTTTAACAAATTTAAACTTTATTTCAATTAATATAAAAATTTATTAACTTTTCAATATATATTTACGTTTCACAAAATTCTCAACCATTAATTAATCATTTTTAATGCATTTATTTACTTAATCCATTATAAAAATATATGATATTTTTATTCATAAGATAATGGATTTTTTTACACTATAAAATTTATGTTTACTATTCTATTTGTTGGATTACTATTCCAAATGAAAACACAACTATTCCAATGGTGATGTTACTATTTAATTGTATATAAAACTTCACTGTGAAATGGTAGCTATCAAATGAATTGAATATATTGAATAGGATACATTCAATAATATATTTCATTGTTATATTATTATTTATTCAATAAACTTGAAAATTTATTTTATATTGGATAAAAATTATATAAATTTACATTACTATTAAAAATGGACACTTTTAATCAAAAAATTAAAGTAGTAATGATTTTTTCTTTCTATATATAACTCATAAAACATTGAATTGTGAATAATACTGTTTGAAACTAAATTAATCAAGAAAGAATTATTTTTCAATTTATTATTCAGTCAATTTGGTTCTAGTAATCTCTAGTTGAACTCTATTTTTTCATTGAACGATACCATTTGTTGAGGTGTTCTATGTGATGACAATTTTTCTTATTGTATATTTTAACTTCTATTTTTAACTTATAAAAGTTATATATTATATAAAAAACCACTGTATGTATTTAATAGAATTATATTATTTTATTTTCAATAGGGTGTTCAATTTTTTTAAAAAAAAGTTGAAAAAAGATTTTTATTTTTATAGAATATAGATTGATGTTATCAAATGCATTCATCAACTAAATATATATAAAATAATTTCAAATAATACATATTGTAAATTTTTGGTCAAAATAAATCCATGTGAACTATCTAGAAATCATAAAAAGATGAAACTTCAATAACATACAAAAAAATCAAATTGTATATCTTTATTAAGTTACTAGGATCACAAACTTTAGATTAATTTATTATATTATCTTATATATCTCTATCTAGTCCATACATATAATGATGGATAATGTTATTACATTACAGTGTAAAAATATTATATACCAAAACAATGATTTCTCTTTAATTTCATTAGGGAAAGGTTGAGGCTGAATTGTTATCCTTTTACATATAGTTTGTTTACAATATAATTTATTCCATAAGATAGAATGAATTTATATTAGGAACATTGAATATTGAATTTTTAATTTTATATCATAAAATGTATTCCTGTAAAAAATAATTGTATTATTATTTTATAGTTGTTTTTATGGACTATAGTAAATAAAAATTAAAAATTAATGGGTTTCTATGATGAATATACTTACATAAACCATTGATTTCTACTATAGAATTACAACTGAATAAGGAATTTACATCATTAATTTTTATAATATTTTGAAATAATTATTTCATTATAGTAGTTTATGTGATCACTCACCATCCATGAAAAAATATGGTTCTCATTAGATTTCTTATTTTTTTCTTGAAAATGAAAATATTGGATTTTAATACTTAAATATGATTCAGGTCTATATTGTTGAAAATGTTTCATGGGGAATTAACATCTATCCAAGGATTGTATTTTTTATATATTTTAATTCATTAAAATATATTATTTATGAAAACTAAGATATTTTAATTTTTTTAGGAACAATTATTCTTTCATTGTACACTAATCATATATTTTGTGGGGAGTATATAATGTTTTTGAGTGAAATATATGTTTTAAAAATAAACTTTTTCAATTCATAACTAAAATAGTACGTGTATTTCTATGTGGAATTAATTTATATAATTTTTGGAATAATAATATATACTGGAAGTAAAATTCTATAAAATATTAGTTAGACTAAATGTACCAAAATTTCGTTTTGTAATTAAATTGTCAATATTAATAGTTGTGCTTGAATAATATTTATTTTATAATTATAATTAATAATTTTGAAATATCTTAGGTATATAAATTCATTAATCTTTGTTGTAAATTTTTTTCATAGAATCTATAATTATTTTAGAAACATTATAATTTTGTATCTCTATGACATTACTAAATCCATGATATACATAATATAATTGAAAATTATTATCTCATATAGGATAATTCGATGAAGTACAATCATATTCACCCAAAAAACAATGATAAGTTTAATTTAATTATATATTTTTTTGGTTTGAGAAATATCTTTTTCCATGAATAATATTTTTTAGGTGGTATACTAACATAAAAAACATCATAGTATGTCTGTCATCATGATTGTTTCATTATAATTTTTAAGTAACACCACCTTCACTAACAATTCTATGTTCATAAGACTTATATATTTTCATTCTATTATTAACGTATATTTTTAAATAGTTTTCATTTCTTAATTTTTTTAATCTTGGAAAATATTATTTAATTTAACTAATATTATTTCCATCACAAAATATCATATTAGAATAATATTTCATATAATTTATATCATTAAAACATTTAATTTATTTCTAACTAATTCTATATTTAAAATAATCTTAATCTTTGTCCCTCTATTATTTTCATACTCATTTTCACTAATCTATGATATATTATCATTTTTCTCAATATTGAAATTATAATTCTTTTATGATTTAGAATCATTCTAGTGGATTGATCAATATTAATCATAATATATGCACTTAAAAATACTTACAAATATATTTTTGTTCTTGTTTTTATCTACATCAATTTTTTTAATTCCAAATACATACGAATATTTCAAATTCGATCATCTAAGTCCAATATGGATATATATATTTTATCATAAAATTATTTTATTTTCGACTCCTAGTAATTTATAATAATACATATAATCATCTCAACAAAACATTCAATAATTATTTATCTCCACGTGATTAAAAAAAATTATAATAGTTATTAATCTATGATGTGTCATAAATAAGGATTCTCATTGTATGAATTCAATGTCCTCATAACAAACTAGTATCATAACACATCTTGTTTAAATATATTTTTATATCTGATATTGTGTAAATTACAATTTTTTCCAAATATTATTATCATCTTCAAAAATTAAAAATTAACAATATATATTCTATCTCATAGAATAGTGAAAAGTATTTATTAAAATATAAGTCAGTTAATATTCAATTTTATCATCTTAAAAAAATCTCCTTGCCTAGAAGAAAATTACATATTGTTAGAATCAAGAATTAATCAAGTCTATAAATGATTAAAAGTAGTAATTTTATACCTCTAGTATTCATGGTTAGAAAAATTAACAATTGTTGTTATGATAGTATTAAGATTCTATAATATCCCAAAATTTATAATATCCATATATTAAATAACATATAATACTTTTACAATAACCATTATAGAAACTATTTGTGATAAAATATAAATGTATAAACCGACTCAGCTACCAATGGTAGGATCAAATGAGTAATCTTATTACTACAGTATGTGTCGAGGGTGAAATATAGTTTATCAAATAAATAATACAATTTCTATTATTCTTTTTAAGTACGGTTATATAATTAAGCTTATTACATATATAAAATTTGGGGAATATTATAATCAATAATATTTATATAAACACTACACATCAAGAAAAATAAATATAGTCTTTTTAAAACATATTATGTATACATTATAAATTATTTTAGAAAGAAACATATTGATTTAATATAATAATAATAAATTCATTCCCCTTTGTCATTAAATATGTATATAATACAAACATTATGAATCAACTATTTTAATGAAACTACACAATTATGTGTTCCTATATCAAGGATGTCCTTAATTCAATGATCAAAACAAATTACATTTTCATGACCTTGGGAACACTTTATTAGAAGGATAAATTCCCCTCATTCATCATATCTTTTGATACTCTCAATTAATCACAAGATTGATCATAAAATTATAATAAAACATTATATTAATTATTTTGTAATAAATAGAATAATTAATTAAAAAAACACTATAAAAAATATAATGTTTGTCATGGGTGATAAGATTTTATAAGTTGATGAAAGAATATAATAATTATTAGGGATGAAAAAGATTCAAAATCATAAAATTATACTTCTATTATTATTAATTTTGTCAATGTTCTTATTCCAAATTTCCCAAATGTTGTTGAAATATCATTTTAATAAATCAATTTACATTATATTTTCAATATAGAATCTTTTCCAAATATCAAATTATGATGAATCATCACTAAAATGATTTGATTTAAATCTTATAAAAACTAATCCATTTGTCTGATGAAATGATCATTGTCCTTTTAGTGAGATCAAAATTTTCATCTAAAACATTTTATTGTTGTATGTTTTCAAATCACGTCTCCCTATGTCAAATAGATATTATACAGTAATTTTTATAAAAATTCATTAGACAGAATTCATAATACATCTACTTTTGGACTATTATAAATATTCATCTAATGATTTTTGTATTCCTCTATTTGTTATATTGGATTTTATTTATAGAAAACGTCAATTTTATTAACATATCTATCTATGTCTAGAAAATTAATATCCTACAATTTTTTTAAATCTACGGAAGTGTATGTTTTTTAAAAATTAATCATTTTAGTAATTTTTTTTTCTGACATTCAATGTTATGGTTCATGATTTCTGAAATTAATATATTTACAAAATATAAACCACGTTTCATGACTAACAAAAGCTATCAAAAAAATAAATTTATCTAAAGAGGAATATATAATAAAAAATAAATGGATTTCATTCTACCTGCCTTGATATGAATTTTTCCATTATATTTCCGTCTGTCTATTACAAAAAATGGGGATATCTCTATTTTTTGAATTCCTCAAGGTCCACTATATATTTATTGAATTATTTATTCATCAAGAGAACGTAACCAACTATGCTGAGTAGTTTTGATGAACATTATCTAAAATTTATATGTATTATTATTTTCATTATTCTTATAAAACTCATTACATATAAGAAAAAAACTGAGTCCAGTGCCTGTGAAGGATCAGGTATTTACTTATTTGTGAGATTTATATAGAAAAAAATGAACATTATAGAGGTTATTTGTATAGGAAAAGTGTTAAGATACTGTTTCTACTCAATCATCGATATCTGAGGGGAAATAATACCTATGACTTAGCATTACTGACATTATAAATATCATTACCACATACCATAAACATACTATCACAAGTATAAAATATCCAATATGCAAATCAATATTTCATGGATTACTTTCATCCTAACTATTATATCGACTTATAAATTCAATG
Organism: Viscum album; assembly: GCA_963277665.1. NCBI lineage: Eukaryota > Viridiplantae > Streptophyta > Magnoliopsida > Santalales > Viscaceae > Viscum > Viscum album. Next base: position 1,187,824,535 of record OY728158.1, on the reverse strand, counting down.
ATGTGTTTCTAAATTCTTATAACATTCCTTTTTATTTACATTGCTAGGTTTGGTAACAAAATATTATTTTCTCTATACTTATCCCATATGATTTGAGTTATACGCATCCTTGTATAGATTTATTCAAAAGGATTAATTTTAATTCTTTGGTATGTGATTTCATTTCCAATAATTCATAAAATTTGAAAGGTGTTGGTCCTAACCCCCATTGAATTAAAGAAGAAAATATCACATCCTTTTTACTAGTGTACTAATAGTTCCATGAGATTGACCATATATATAATGAGTACAATGTTTAGTAAAACTAAAATTGTTATCATGAACCTATAGAATAATTTTCCATAACATCAAGATAATTCTTACATACAAATGAGATAAAATAGAAGTTGGACTCCATAATTCCATACCAATTATCGAACTAGCGATCAGGAAAGCTAATCAATGTAGAAAACTTCTCTAGTAAATATAATCTGTGAAGAAATAATTAAGATATCAACTATAACCTAAATAACATTATATCTCATTGATGTTATAGAGGGTGAGATGAATGAATTTTTTTTGATGTTTTCCAATTTCTATTCTATTCTGAGTAATGAATTTAGATTAACTTTAGAAATATATCTATAGGACATATCTTTATGAAATACGTTGCAATAATATACATAAACTACAATGCCTCACTCCTTATATTTCCACTAGAAATATTATTTCAGATTTTTATATATCATTGTACTTGAAAAATGAGTAGAGAATGATAAAAGATGGACCATATACAATAAATCATTCAAAAAATACATTATGGATAGAAATCATAAACCATTACTAATCCATACAATTACAAAAAATATTAAATAATATTTTAGAAAAATTACTAACATCCTATAAAATTCCATATCATATTTCAATGACTCTTTAATCTTTAGTTATAAAGATATTCAAACATTAATTTTTGAATAGAAATACATATCACCTTCATTCCAAATTTCTAGACCCATCAAATCAAAAAATATAAATATTATATCTTATTAAATACTCATCTTGGAAAAAACTAACATAGTCCTTCAATCATATATGATCTATTCGAACACTATATGGTATTTAAAATATTTAATTTATTTATTGCTTTAATTTTTTTTTACATGAAACATGATGTTTATCTTGATTAAATGAAACATTGATTTTGTATTGTGATAAATGCAACCTCGACATTATTTTACCACATATACAATGTTGAGATTAAATTTAACGTTCTATATTATAAAAATATTCTAATTTAATGTGATATAATTCACATGACTATTTAAAATGTGATTCTAAATAGGAATAAATAAATTATGTCATTTTTTACACTTTTATATAAAATCAATTATTTTATGTCGAATTAATTATAAATGTAAATAAATATCTTTTGACATTAAAATGAAATTTTTTAGTGATGAAATAATTTTATAGGATGACTGATTTTTATATCAATAAATTAACCTAATAACATTTGGTTAATACTTTAAAATAAATTTATAAATTATATCTTTCAAATAAAATATAGCATTAATCTTATATTTTTCTATAAAACAGATATAAGTAAATTAAATTTTATGCCTAAGAACCATGGTGTTAAAAAAATATTTTTATCATGTTTTACGGTGAAATTATTTTAAATTTATTTCCAAAATTTATAAGATGATTATGATAAAATTAAAACAAATTTTGGAATTGAAATATCAAAATTAGATTGGGGTAATTTTTTGTTCTTAATGATATGTTTTAAGTTTGATGAATTGAAAAAATCTAAATTTTAGTTGAAAAATATATTTTCACCTAAATTATTTTCAAATTAAAAAAATTATTTTAAATTGGGATTAAATTATAATTATTTAAATTATTCCAATAGTTACCCATTTTAGTTCATTTTAATCAATTTAATATTGAAATATGGTATGAATTTTTTTTAAACTGTTCCATATTTTCACTTAAAAAATCATTCTTTATCATCACGTCTGCATAGTTATTTTTCACTCAAATTCCACCACCTCTGTTGTTCAAATTTGAAAAAATCGATTACATATTTTCAATAAAAAAATTATATTACATGATAAGTTAAATGTAATTTTTGTAATATAATTATTTTTGATAATATTTAAAACTAATTAACACGATTATGGATAATATAGGGTTTTTCGCATATCTTGTGTTTATGTTAAAATAAATTTGACACACAAATATAATTATTATTTTATTAATTAGATTTAACATTTAGAATAATTATGTATAAATTATCTTTTTAAGATAAATTTAATTATATTAATAAAGGATAAAATACCTTGTTAAATAAAAATATACATTTTACCATGTTAAAAAATAATAAAATATGAGTAAACATAATTGAAAATGAATAATACGAAAAAATGTGATTATTTTTCAGTGGTGGAGGTGTGTCTCGACCAAATAATCCACCCATATATTTATTAATACATTTTTAACCAAAATGAGAAAATAATGACACCATAATAGAGAATTTATTTTCGGTATTTACTAAAAATTCTTCTAATCCTCAATTATGAAAGTGAATTCACTTCCCTATCTTGTTTAAATATCTGATGACATCATCATCAACAAAACAATAGAAACATCACATAATATTTTACCTCCGCAAATCCTTGAATCAATTTTTTGGATGTAATTCATCTTATAAATGTGATTACTCTAAACCTGGAAAAGATTTCCAATGATGAGGATGTTTGATGGAGTATGATATAAGTCAAAATGTACTAATTGAGTTTCCTTGTATAACATTTTTTTTATCTAAAATATATTCTATATTAGAAATTTATAATTATTTTTTTATTTAAATATTTATAATTAATTTTTTAATGATTTTTACGATTTAATTTATGATGATATACATATCCATTATAGGATATCTTTTTCTTGGAGTTATGGAAAAAAATATACAAAATTGGTAAGGGTTGTTTGTATCAAACATTAATTATTTGAGATATATGTTATATTATGTTCCAATATTATATTATGAACTATATATAGTTATCCATTAAATTGTTATGTTATTAGTACAGTTTTTTTCATGATAATTTTTATTTTAGATAATTATATTTATTAATGGGTATTATGAAACAATATTTCCAAAAAAGTATGATTCATATTTTAAAATATCATAGTTTGATAGGAATTATTATGATTATTCTTCCAATAATAAATATTACGTCATATCACTCACAGAACCCATGTTTCTTATTATAATTTTTTAGTTCACAATAACATAGTTTACCTTTATTTTTACTCTATTTATTAAGGAGTTGAAAATATTAATATTATTAATAATCAATCATACTGTGAAAAAAAAATTATAGTACCATTTTTCTTAAAATATTTTCATTTCTTGATGTTTTTTTAAACATGAATTTATTTCTTCCTGAATAGATGATTTAAATTATTTTATAAATCATTATTCAAATTTTTTCATTGTTTTCTTCAATCAAAACTATTTTAAAGATGATTTATGTTTTAAAAAGTGATTTTTGAAATGAATTTTTTTTAATCAACATATATTTTCATAATATATTAATTATATTTCCATGCAATGATGATAGAGGCCATTTTATTTAATTATTCTCTCAAGGGGATAATTAAGAATGATATCATCTTCATTATTTATCAATATTGATTATTATTATTTCTAATAGATTATTATGAAAATTATTTCCTTTCCATAGATTAGTATTATTTTAAACGGATTTAAATTGGACCCATTTAATTCTATTGGTTAATAAGGTTATGAATTAATACTATTTTATCTGAGTTTTATGATGAAATATAGCCTCTTTTGTTATTTAGTTAAGTATTAATTTTTAGACATTACTACTGTTAAAGGATCTTTTAGATATCATTTGGTAAGCTTATTATATCTTATATGATGGGACAACCCAGATATATTGGGGTGAGACCATTATATCATAAAATAAGAGTTCATTTAGATAATAATCTATCAAATTTTTTAAATTTGGATAACTCGTGATTATATTATGTTTTTTGTGAACTTGGTTTTATGATTACTTTGTAATGAATGTTCCTACTCACATATCCATAATGTTATGTGTGTAATTTATTTTAGGTCTTTAAGGCTATGTGTGGATCTAATATTATTTCCATATTTTTTCACATGAACAAAAATAAATTTTGACAATGTCAAGATTTTACCTAAATACATGTTCATAATGTTATGCATGGACCTATATTTCAAGTCCATAATGTTATTGATGAACATTTTTAAATGTTAACAATGCATTCGTGAACCATATTTCATGTTCACCATGTAATGAATATACCTATCATTCTTGTCCATAATTATATATGAGGATCTATTTCAATGTTTATATGTTTATGCATGGGCCAAATTTTTTTTATCATAATGAGTGACCATGTATCTATTTATAGATTCTCAACATGTTATACACTATTGTGTTTGGAAATAATTTATGTTTCTTCCAACATTATTCTATCATGGATCGTGTCATTTGGTTTATTTCTGACAGGATATGAGGAATGATTTATGTAGGCTATGTTTTTGAAGATAACTCAATTGTAAGATATTTGTGAGAAATATAGAAGATAATCCCCAAGAATAAAAGATTGTTTTCCATGATTCCAAATGTACTAATGTATTAAATTAATATGGAATTTGATTATTCAATACAAATAATATTTATCTAAAAATATGTAATATTCATGAATGAGAATGCAGGTTCATTATAGTTGTTACCAAATTGATGGTTTAATTGTCCTTTTAAATCTAGGATTTGAGAAACTTAGTGAGATCCCTAGAGATATTTCAATGGATATGTATATGAATACCTGTAATGCAATGTCCATGGATGAATAAAAGAAAAACAAATTGTAATACAATTTTGGAAAATGATAGTCTCAGTGGCTTTATATGTAAAAATATTTTCCGCGATACAAAAAATTGATGTGTATCTAGAACATATATTCCTATGTGTAATAACTATAAAAACAGAATCTTTATCTAGACTTTTTCAATAAATTTTACATGAAAACAGTTCCATATTCATACTTGATTGGTATTCTTAAAATATATTCTTTAGAAATCTAAAAAAATAAATTTCACACCATCATTGTGTATTTAAAGAGATCATTCATATGAATGAATTAGGATGATCCAAATGATCCGTATATTAAATAAGTATCCATGATTTAGGTATCAAATTATATTCATAATTGTGTTTCTGTCCACTATGGTTAGTATTTCTCACTCTATATTTTATAGTTTTAGTCAATTTTGGGAACCAATATGAAATGGGTTAACATAGAATTTGACCGATAATTTTATAATGACATCCAAATAGGATGATGACATGAGTGAAATATTTTATTCATTTTTCATAATTATTTTTCGCATAATGTTATTAAAAATTTATACCACAGAAAACTCTCATAATTTGTGAAGATGATTAGGATTGTGTTTGTTGAGAACACATATGGTAGAGATTAAGGAAGTAGGAAGGTACCATTTCCTATATGATATGAATATGGGAAGAATTACCCAAGGGAGTACCTCTATGGAATATGATTATGTATTATGTGGGGTGAAGAAGTCCATAATTTATATAATTTCTGAGTAAAAATTAAGAGTTCGGTTAATGTAAATTATTAGAATATTTCCACCCTAATTCATTTTCAATATTTTAATTATTAAGTTGTGCAATGTGTGGAGATTATGAAGATATATTTAATGTGCCAAAATATCAAGATGAGAATTAGAATGAATGTATGTGTAATACATTCTATGTTGGTGATAAGGATACTGTAAGTGATATATGAATTATATAGTCTATAATAACATCTTTTTTATACTAAATATTGTAATCAAAATTAAATTGACTTTTATGAAAATTAATTCATAATATATATGTGGATTTTTATAAATTATGTATTAATATATAATAAAATTAATCATTGTTAATAGATTAAGGATGAGGTGAAATTATTAAATTGTTTGTATATCAGAATTCTTGAATTATGAATTATACATGGATTTTTTAGTATAAGTTTTTAATGGATTTATAGAATATGTTTAATGGAAATTATTTCCAAGAAAATTGATTTAGTATCAAGGTTATATTTTATTATTAAGGTAAGATAACTGTTAACATGTTCTTAAGTATAAGAAAATATTGTTTAGTTTGAATAAAGAGATTATTGATATGGGTGAAAAAAATTGAATTTTATTGATGACCATACAATTAATAACGGATCTGTTGAAATAATGTTTTATGTTATCATTTATGGAGTTCACAAAATTATTGGATCTCTGGAATACAACTAATTATCAATGTATTAATTCAATGAATGAAGAAAAATTCAAGTTATTATTGATATTTTATGGTAATATTGGTTATTAATAAGAATCAAGATAATATATGATCATAATATTCAAATATTTAACATGTGATAATTATGATATTCTTAATGATATTTGGAGGATAAATGAATAGTTGAGATTAGGAAATTAAGTTAAGGTGTTCATAAATTATAAATTTTGAAAGTGGTATATGGTTAACAATTTATGATTTGGTTTATGATGATATTCCAATGTCTGTTTAAATATTAACGTATTATCTCACCATATTTAGATTTATTCATCACATGTGTTTACAGTTATATTATAGTGATAACTAATGAAATGTGGAAAGAGTTATGATTCTATATATGGGTATTATGATCTGTTAGAACGTCATGATTAAATTATTCAACATCAGTTTTTTGAGTGTGATATGATGTGTATGTTGATCATGGAATGAATAAAGTATGAAATAGTTCCTATTAAACAATTATATATAATATAAGAACATTTTAATGTGTTATCTTTATATATGGAAAAGATATTCCCTAGCATTAGAAAAATGATCTTGAAAAAAATGATATCCCAATAAATTCATTTCTTATGAATCTAGTGGTCCCATAAATCAATAAAAATTTAGAGTATTTTTTGGTTTTTAATATTCTACAGATTATCCAATTTATTATGATCAATGATCATTTTCACTATATATAAATATTTATTATTGTCATCTGTGCCTAATATATTTAAATCCAACCTATGTTATATAAATTGGAATGATATTATGGGTTATTCAAAATTATTTTTTGAAATACTTTTTTTTCAAGAGGATATATTATTAACCCTATTTATGATGTTGGATTCTAAGAAGTGATTTTCTATACTTACACCTTTTATAACCAATATTATTTTTGAAAGTGATATTCATTTTAATATGAGAACAATGTAACACCCCAAGATTTTATTAAATATATTTTTTAAAAATAATTTATTATTTTTTATAAATTTCATTATACACAACACTATTTTTAGCTGGAGTGACAAATTTTTTTTCATTCACTATACTAAACACCAAGAATAGTTTTTTTAATGTCAACATTGAGATTATATTATACATGAGATATTAAGGAATTAATACTATTTAATATTATTTTCATCCCATAGCCATTTAAATTGTGGATATGAATAATATTATATAAATGATGAAAATTTTGTAAACAAAGTTATATAAATTGAAATTTTTTTGTGACAAATTTATTAAACATTATAATAAATCCCATCTAAAAATGAAGGGATACCTTTCTCGGAAAAACTATTTTTGTGCAAAAAAAGTGCGTTTTATATCAATAAATTAACAAAATAAATACATCCAAAAGATTTTAATGAAATTTATATATTATATTTGAAATTAAATTGTAGACATTTTTTTATATGTTTTATATAAAAGTTAATAAAATAAATCAAATTTTAAAAATAAAAACATTTTTTTTAAAAACAAAAATTGTTTTGTCTACTTTTTATGGTTCACTCATTATATGACGAAATTATTTTTCTTTTATAAAATAAATTTCATAATATAAATATTATTTTTGAAATTTTAAAATCAAAATTATTTTACTTTATATTTTTATTTTTTTTTTCTAAAAATATTAATTCTTTGATGAATAGGGAAAATAATTAATTTATTACTTTATTTTCTTATAAATTATTCAAAAATTTAAATTATAATTTAAATAAGATTTAATTTATAAATTTCTCTATTATAAATATATTAATAAATATTTTATCATTTTGATCTAGTTCATATTGCAATTGGATATTAAAACATTGTAAATTTCTGAACATATTCACTTTGAAAACAAATTTCCTCATCTTGTATATGGGGTAAATTATAACGAAATTTCTACAAAATAATTATATTTAATTAGAAAAATGGATTCCATATTTAGATTCACAATAATTTATATAATATTACATGTTGAAATTATATTTAGAAAATAACAATTTGTGAAACCCGTTAGAAAAAATTATAGACATTAATGATATTACATGGTTTTGTGCATTACATGTGTTTATATTAAAGTTAATTTTACACACCAACAAGATTTTTATTAAATTAATTTACTTTTATATAATTAATAATTTCTTATAAATTATCTAATGTATCTCATTCATGTATAACAGTGAAATAAATTAGGTAAATAAAAAGAGGCATGTTATCGTGGAAAAAATGATAAAATTTAGAAAACATAAAAACATAGGAATAAAATGATAAAAATGAGATTCATTATTAATGATTGAGGTGTTTCTAGATAATGTAATACCCCGTAAATTATTAGTAATTTTTTTCAAAATGCGTTATAATTTTCCCATTTATAGTGAAATTTTTTGGGTATTTACACAAAATGTTACTCCTCCCAAATTATAAATGGGAACTCACTCCACTCACTTATAAACTCCACATATGCCATTTGGATCGACAAAAAACAAAAAAAAAATAATTTCCAAAATCCCTCCCCTAATAATTTATGTCTTCTTTTTTGGTTCGAAATCAACATAGGAAGACAATTATTGAAAAAATAAGGATGATACATGAAGAAGAGGATTTTTGAACCAATACAATGAATGACGAGATTCAAGGTAAGGGTTTCCTTATATCAAATTATTGATATGATATATATTTTACATTAACCCACTAATTTTTTGGGGCTTATATATATAAAATGATGATATTTGTGATTATTATCCTTAATATTATAAGGATATAAAAATCCATTTGATGATATATCGTTCATAGGGTTTATAATTAAAAAATTTCCATATCATTAAGGGATTTTGGTCTCAATTTATTTTCGTTTAGGTATATGATATGTAAATAACCTATATTATTTTATAAAGTTTATATTAATAATTTGAAATTATTTATCATGAATATATTTATATTTATTTCCATATATGTTTCATTTTCTATATTCTTTCTTTTGGATTATTATGCAATGTAACCAAAGAGGTAGGAGTTCTAGAATAATATATCATCCTTTTATGGGATTTATGATATAAAATAAAATGATAGAATATTATGAAATGTATATAAAAATAATCATGATCCTTTTTATACTATTTTTATTTCTGGACAATACACGATTTCATTTTCTTTTAATTATGTTATAATCACCAATTAAAAATAATGTTTTTATTACGATTATTAGTTTTGGTGAAAAAATATTTCTTACAATTACATGCTTTCTAAAAAATCAAAATTATTTAAAAAATAATTTCAAATAGGAATGGATATGGTAATCAATTAATTTTTAAGTGTTTTTTATCTTCTATTATAGTAATTGATATAATTTTCCTTGAAAGGAATCCTAAAAGATTTTCTATTTTTAAAAAATATTTTAAATATAAGAAGGATATTTTTATCAAGAATTATTTTAGTGATATATAAATTTTATTTATATTCTTCAATTTCATCCAACCATGTTTGTTCATATGATCCAATGGGGGAAGTTTGAAAAAAAACCATTATATTTTTCTCTCTGGATGGTTTATGATTGATTTGGATAGATTTTTTCAAAACCCATTAAATTTTTATAAGTTAATATGGTTTCAATGAGATTGGCATAAAACCCATTTCATTTACACATATTAATCAAGTTATTTATGAATAATTATTTTCTTCTATGTTTTTTGATGAAATTCATGACCTTTTTACATTATTTGGGTCTTGGTTCATAGAAATTCGTTATACACTTGGGTGGCCTAGATTGTATTTGGTATGCCCTTTACATAATATATTATGGGGTGGCCTAGATAGTGTCTTTTGATCCCATTGGGGCTTAAAAGATGGATACACCCAAAAAAACATATACGGTACATGGATATGCTTAAAAAATTATTAGTTTTTCATATTATATGTGAACCTAAATTCTTGTTCACAATGTCTTGAATTTGAATTATTTCAGGTCCAAGAGGTTATTAATGGACCTTTTGTGATTCCAATATTGTTATGAGTTGACATTATCTCATGTCAATAATTTTACATGAGAATATAATTACATTTTCAAAATTTTTTGTACAACACTTAATAAATGTTCACAATGTTTTTTAAAGACCCATGTTTCATCTCAATAATGTTTATCATGTAGGTGAGTAAATGTTCAGAACATTTGACCTAAACCAGATTACATTCTTATAATATCATCTGTGGACATATATTTCATGTCCTTAATGGTTTGTGTGGACTTGGTTTCAAGTCCATAATTTCATGAGCGGGCATCATTTAATTTCCTTGACTTAATGAGTAAAACTATTTCAATGTATACATTTTCAAAAATTTTAAACTAATTTTTATGAATCACTGCTATATTCCAATTTTATTCTCTGATGTATCATATTCATTCCTTCGATTATGATTCATGAAAACAATTATTTTTTTATTTATTCACTGAAACTTTTTTTATGATCTATTAAAGGTTGGTTATAAAATTAACAAGCTTTTTTAATTATCACATAAACCATTGTTTATCATATAACTTCATAATATCATTGATTTATATCTCTTATATTTACCCATACTATTTATTTTTTCTCACCCTTTCTTATTTTTCCTCTCATAAGGATATAGACAACAGTTTCATTTATTGGGTGTCTATAATGAGTGAAAAATGGGATGATATTTGTGGGAATAATTGTAGATATTTCACCATATAATAGGATTGTCTTCCAATTTTTCAAAGGGACTAATCAATTATGGTCCACATGGATTTTGTCTATGAAATTTAATGTATATTCAAATAATGAATTTAATATTCATGTATTAGATTAATAGTTTTTTTATATTGGGCACAGTGTTCACTTTCCTTGAGTGGTAATTCAAGTAGTAGTCATAATCATTAATAAAATTCAATGATTATCTTTCATGAATATTCTTCTCTAACTAAGAGAATATAAACACTATTATTTTAGGATCAATATATATATCAAACCATTTATTTCATTGAAAATGAATCCACATCATTAGTTAAAATATTATTGGAGTTAATTCCAAATCTTACATTGTTTAATTTTCTTCATTAATATTAAACATACAAGTGGAATAAATAATAATAATATAATTCTACATTAGGATATATCTTCTTACCTCATTTCATGTGGCACTATAAATCACACACCCTTATCTAATATTGGCTTCTTCACAGATTTTTATACTTATATTTTATTCATTTCCATTAAAATTTAGACACATTTATATATCCAATTGAAGATGTATCCCTTTTGTGTTAAATTATTTAGAGGATTATATTGTAGTTATAAACTTTCAAAAAATAAACAATAATTTCTTTAAAAAATTGAGAACTTATGGATCTCAAACACCACGTTGGGTCAGATATATGGTTAATAATTTAATTCATTTATTAATCCACAATAACACCCCATGTTGAGATTATATAACCATAAAATTATAGTTATAATTTTCCATAATTCACACAAATCAAAATTTTCGGTCAACATTTCATTAATTAAGGTCTTTAGTAAAATCCCCATGTGATATGTTTTTCTATTTCCTTCCCCTTTCATGTATTAAAATATCTTATCTAAAATATTTCAAAAAAACTCCTATATTTAATATCTTTTTACATTAATAATGAAATCGTTGATGATAGATGGGGTATTAATATGAAAAAATTGAATCGTTATAAATTCATCATGCACACAAAATTTTCAAAACACTACTTTATTATCCATATTCGTATCCCTCAATTGATGAAATCTAGAATGAATTTAAATAATAGAATTGTATTTCAATTCTTATTATCTATAAATGTAGAAAAAAATAAATTTTATAGAATATGATTGATATAGTGACCTTTTTTAGTTCATAACAATCAACATGAAACCACCTTGATCCTTCGTTATTTAAAAAAATTAATTGGTGAACCCCATGATGCAACATGAGGACAACTGATTCTCATTTAAATAATCCTTTAGAGTCACTATGTAAACTCATATAACAAAATTGGGAATTTGTTATATAATTCAATAAATATAAGTGTATTACCATGACTGATTTATTTTGAAATATCTATTCCAAAAATCAGTGGAACACTACAAATATCTTCTACAATGTTATAAAAAACTCACCAAAATTTATAATTCCATTGAAGTGAAATTCCACTCTCACCATCTTAGAAGAAATTAATTTTTCAAAAAAAATTGAAACTTATATAATATATGAATTTTCCATATGAAATAAATATATTTCATCACATAGATAAATAGTCATAGGATGGATTCAAATATTAAATATGACTTCCCTTACTCATAAATCATGTGGGATTTATTTTTAAAATGATAAATGTATCAATTAAAACATAGAGTTATTCTAGAGATATAATACTAATATTTTCTGTAATTAAATTATGTAAAAATACCATTAGTGAAGAATAAAATTATTGAGATGAAATAAACATACCATTCAGTAATTTAAATACTAATTGAAATTATAGTCATTTAGTATATAAATTTATATTCATAAATAGATTTTGTGCCATAGATATGTTAAAATGGAAGAAATTGAAGAAAATACCCCTATATTTGAGCATAAATGTCACAACCTCACCATTGTTATCCTATCATCAATACCTTACTAAAACTAAAATGGTTTCCATTGAAAGAAATCATCATTAATCAATATTATCAATCATGTATTCATGAAAAATTGTTCATAGGATGTTTAATTCAGGATAATTAATATTTAATATATATCATTATAATTCTATCCTTGGTATCTCATTTTCATCATATAACCAAATCCTTTATATTGGTTCAATACTAAACTATGATTTAACCAAAAAAATCTAACAAGTGTGTCAAACCAAATGTGCAGTAATGTCAAACAATATGTCTAGTAATGCCACTCATGGTACACAAAAGTAAGGGTTAAAATTTACTCGACCAATTCATTTCACTATAATTACCACTCGTTGATTTTTTTCCAATTCCACTAACACATGTAGATTCAATATAGAGATATTTTATTATAAAAAAACACTCAGTTATTTACCATAATTTAGGAAATTATCAAATACATATGATTATTCTGAAGTTTATATCTAATTATTTTTCATCTCAGTTTCCAAACAAAACCAATTATTTCTCAAATACCATCCACAATGACCCATGACACTTATAAATAAATATTTCATATTATTATATGAATATTAAATAAAAATAAATATGATCTATTATATTATCATATAGGTTTACATTATTTATAAAATTCAATACATGAACAACATGTTTATTGGATATCTAAATTTATTCCCACTATGATATTCTTAAATATAAACCTTTACTATCAAATCATGCATTAAACCATTAATTGTATCCTAGGGAAATCAAATTTAATAATGGATGATGTTAAATTTGAATTAAGGTTAAACATGAGATATTTTAATGATAAAAAATAATTTATTGAGTATATGAAGATAACATTTAGAAATCAAACCATGAACATCATAGTTCAGTATACTGAGTAATATAGAAATTAAAATGGAAGATATTGACACCTAAATCATAATTAAATAAAATAAATTTAGTTAGGAGATCATAAAACCATCATAAGAAATATTTTGGTGGCATGTACATTATCAATGATGATTATTTCTCTCATAATGACTTATTGAAAAGATTTTAATATGAGACTAGGATAAATAAAAATTTCAACATATATTTTTTCAAGGTTCACCCTAAATGAAATCATAGTCGATAATATCCCATATAGAATATGATCTATCTGAATTTATGTACTTATTATTTAATTTGATATCGATATTTACACAATACATAGGAGGGATAAATATTTCTATTCTCAGATCTCACATAATCATAATCCATTTTTATTTGTTCCGTAAAGTAATTATTTATTGACTCTATGTCAAAACCTATTGAATGAAACCATGTTTCCTAAACATTAAATAATTTCATCATATTATATAACATGAAAAATAAATAGTTTTCCTAAAAATATCACCATTATAATCATAAAAAATTAAAATAAAGATCCAATATATAATCATTGGATTATATCCATCTAAAATAATATTTTATAATGAATGATGTCATCATAGATGAAAATTTAACTAAAATACAATATTATATATTTTTAGACGAAAATACACTTCTTGATTTGATATAAAATATTTATAATGTTAATATTTAAAAAATATTATAGGAGTTTTTTATTAGAGCCTTGGAATTATGTATATAAAGAATCCAATACATTTAGGTATCATTACAATGATAAGTTTTGTATATAAATTGTATGTTTAAACAATCTTTCATTACTATTTTATGGCCAAAATAAAAAAGTATCTATCTTAGATAATAATATTATTATTAAATTTAAAACAAAATTTTTAAAATTAAAAATTTATTATAAAATTATTTACAAACATATTGGAAATTAGTAAAATCATTCTTGACAATATTTTAGAATACACGGATATTGAAGGGAAATTATTTCTGTCCAAAGTGAAAAAAATAGTTCATCCATAAGAAAATTAGTTTTGATCATAATAATTAAACAATATTTTAGAATACACGGATATGGAAGGAAAATTATTTTTGACCGAAGAGATAAAAATTAGTTCCTCCATAAGAATATTAGTTTCATCAAAATAATTAATAAAGTATGAAAAAATATTAAAAATTAATTATATGGAAATAAATAGAGTATAAGAAATTCTATGATATTATATTTAAAATTATATTTATCATTATTTATCAATAAATTATCATAAAAATCCCAATAAGTAATTATATTTTAATATAGATCAATTAATGTGTCGATAACATATTAATATAATTACTGATGTAAAATTAATATACAATGAAACAAAACATATCATGAAATTTAGTAGAATTATTTTATGAAATGTTAATGGTTCATTATATGCATGTCGCAAAGGTTTGAAATTGGAATACGAAATATGGAATATGGATATAAATTGAAAATGAAAAACCCCTCAACCAATGTATTCTCTTGTTGATGTATGTGTGATAATAATTTATAATAACGAATGAATTAATAGAATTATATTTTAGAACGATTAACATATATATTATCGTATAAATTATTTACATATATTAACTTATCACTTGTTTTTTAACAAATCTATGTGGAAAATCACAATTTTAGGTGATAACTACTTTATTATTCATTAATGTTTCATTTTAGAAATTCAGGTTCATGTATGTTGATCTTGGGTCCATCATCACCAAAATTATAATCATGATATAAAGAGCATACATATTTCATATATAAATATATTTAGTTATCTATAATAGGTGATGATTTTAAACTGATTCACGTGGTTCAAGAAGATGGTTGGTCGAACATACGTGTGAAGGTTGATTTCATTTTCTAATGAATATATGTAAAGTATGATAATAAGAATTATAATTTTAGAAACCTTATCATTTCATAAATATTATATATAAATATTTTTAAATAACTGGAAATTCTGTGGAAATATTTTTCTTAAATACATGGTAATTTTACGAGTCTGAAAAAATTTTCGGCGCTTGATTCCGAGGCCTGGTGTGTCCGGAATCAATTTCTGAAGTTTTTTTCGGGTATGTTTAGTAAACGTACGAGTGGGATTTTATTACTTTTGAACCGGTCCTCAGAACTGAAATATGAGGGCACCGTTGAACTTGCAGCACCTGTATTCTTTTAATAATAATTTCACATCGATGACCGATTGTCGAGAATAAAATTTAGTTTTTGGGTTTTCTTTAAAAATTAATAAAATAAAGTGAGCTACTCATTATTTTATTGAGTCTCCATGTGATTGTTGGTGGTTAAAACCTCCACATGGGAGTTGAAGTTGGGACCACCACACCTTAATCTCCCATGAAAGGTTATGGTGGTGGGGCCCACCTGAACATAACCTTCTGCGTGAGGTTACATCGTGGGGACCACCCGAGACCACATAACCTCACATTTGAATAATAGGTGTGGGGACCACCAGACCCCTATTAATGGGAGAAGAGTATAACCCCTCAACTCTTCTTCATTAATGAGGGAGAGCCTCTTGAACTCACCTAATTAATTTTTGACAACACTTGTGGATGAATTACGGGGTGTCATGTAATTAATTACTCCCTTTTGAATTAGGGCCAATCCCTAATTAATAAGTTCCAACACACATGAATTAATGAGGAAGAGCCTTTTTAATTTAATTCACCCTTTTGAATTTGTGCCAACGAAATAATAGATTAAGTAATCTATAATTTGGTACAATGAATTCACTTGGGTGATTGAAAGGAAAGCTCTCAACGAGGAACCTCATCCTCCAACGAAGAACTCTTGGAAATGAAGAACAAAGAACTATGACGATGATCCTTCTTCGACTTCATGGCGGACACCTAACAACATGGAATATCATCCAAAACTGTCGTGACAATTCGAGAGCTGAAGAGTGCGGTAGACGTGACGAATGACAACATCGTCTTATTCCCGAAACTTCACCATCGATGACTGACGATTAAAGGCAGGGTGTTTACATTGAGTAATATACCATTTTATTCATCATCTTTGATTGAAAGGAATCAATGCGAAAGTTTGTATGAAATTGTTGTTCATTGTTCTGCTTTGATGAACCAATTGCAATCACCTCTAAACGCGGAGGGTGCGGGCCAGACTAACATGGCCCAAATCCCTCCTTCAAACTTTTGTGATGTTTCTCCGGAATGCAAATGAGGCAACGAAGATGAAGGCATCAACGTCAAAGGTTGTGCTACCCGCGGCCTCCGCGAATCGCGCCGCCCCGTCGGCGCTCCGATGCTCTCGGTCGAACACCGCTGGCCCACGTCGTCCCAAGCCGTGTCAAGCCGGCCATCACCCCCCCCCCCACCTGGGCATTTTCGGCCTACCTGCACCCTGTCCGGCGCCCCGCGTGGCCTGCATGGTGCCCCTCCCACCTACCCGCGCCCCTCACGGCTAGCCCACACCATACCCGGTGCCCCTCGGCCTACCCTCCAACCTGTCGGCCTACCCCGTGTTGCCTTCCCCTACCCTGCCCGCACCCCGCGCAGCCTCCTGGCGGTGCCTCACCAGCCAGCCCGCACCCTGCACGGGCTCTCGGTGCCCTATGAACGCCATACTGACCTCCCGAGCCGAGCCACCGAGCCACGCCCCTCGCGGTGCAGGCCGAACCAGCCAAAGCTTCGAGGCTGTGCCTCCTACGTGGCGACCTCCGAGCTGAATTTCCCCCGCTGTATACTGGTTCTGGCCCAGCAAACCGAGGCGAACCTTGCAGGCTGACCTGGTCTACCCAGACCGGGTCGGACTGGGCACATGCCCATTACCAACCCATTACTTTATGTGGCAATATATTTTTCACCGGACATCCGTTTGACGAACCTTTGGAGGCACTGGTATTCTTGGAACGCGATGGTACCCTAGAGTATACCCCACTGAAGTTTGGGGTAATGTTGAGGTATGGTCAGGTTGGATCGTACAATAATCCAACTGGGCCCCCTACACTAGAAATCTTATAACTCACAGACCGGTCATCCAATTGACACATCATTTTTTGCGTTAAGACACCTATGATGAGGCAGACCTTTGAGATACTTCTATGTGGGACTTCGTGATAGTTGTAGTATTTGTAGATTATGGAGTGGACACTCCTAGAGATGAGAGAACACAGTATGGAGACCTAGTAGCTGGCTGAGACCTAACGACTGCATGACTGATTCGACTCAGAGTTATTCAACTAGCCTAGTGGGGAGAACCTGGTAGTTGGAAGCAGACCCAAGACAGAGGATCACCTGGTAGGTGGTGGAATACCCACGATACTTGACATGTGAAGTACCTTTGCAAGCTATTAGGGGGAGCACCTGGTATTTGGTGGCGGCCCCACAGTGGGGATCACCTCGGTGTGAGTGCGACAGATCCACAGTACTCGACCGGAGGAGTACCTTAGGAGTCCAATGTTAGTGGGAAGCGTCTGGTTGTGGCGGCATGCCCACTGTACTCGATAGAGGAGGATTTCTCCAGCAGCCGTGGTTTCGATAATGAGAATAAAAATCCTACTCGAGCTAAGTCAGTAACATTTGAGTTTACCTCACGATTGAGAAGAATTACATGATATCTTAGTAATATGTTTGAGCATATACCTCAGTGTGGTTATCTGTTGATTTCTTACTTTGTGGTTTATCCTTGTTAAATTTTTTAAACCTTTGAGGGTCTCTGGGTCCCTCTTGAGCATCGTTATAATCAACCCTACAAGGGCTATGCCCGCACCTCGTTATGTTGGATGCAGATGACGGACAACGTTGACCGAGGCTGAGAGTATGGGGACTGGATGGTACCCGGAGGTGGACCACACGATTTTGCGGTACACAGAGGAGATTGATGGACATGGAGTGCTCTGAAGGCTATTTGTACCTATCTTTCATGTAGGATTTCCCGGAGGATGATTCAGTAGATGTATCACCTTTCTTCTATTGTACTTTTTTTCCTTGTACCTTATAGTTTGGATTGTACTTTCATCACCTTCACTATTCATCATTTATTTATATACAATTTTACATTGTGAATTGCTTCCAACTAATCTGTTGTGTGTGTTTATAATTTGTAAAGGAAATTCCTTCTATGATTTAGGGATTTATGCCTTTGGTATAGTCTCCAGCCCCTGGCCTATGGAAGGCGGGCTTGGGGTAGTTACATCACGGACCCCAGGGGATGGGTCATGAAAAATTGGTATCAGAGGATTCGGTTCTACCTCCGAACATAAGAATATGATATTTATTTCTATGAAGAAAAAATGTTATTGGTACTAAGTATGGTTTTTAGTTCATGGAGTCCAGTGTTTGTGTGGCGGCCGATGTATCCATACACCAGGACCATGACAACCGATTTCTGACTCAGTGCATGAAAAAACTGATTGCGTTTCTGTTTTAAAAAGTATTCTTTAAGTCTAATAAACCAGGTCAGCCCAGAAGGTATAGTCTTTTGATCGTGTTTCATTTGTTTTATTTAGGATTCCTCCCTGCGGACGACCAGTTAGAGCCCCGATATTCGTACGCTCCGATATCCCACCGAGCGACGAGGCCTCGGTACATGACCCTTTTCCAGTGGAGGTACCAACGGTACAAGTTCCCATCGGGCCACTGATGCCACCAGCACTAGCAGTAGATGATGAACGCTGATTGACTGTGCTGCACGAGTTCCAGTACCAGAGGCCACCGAATTTCAGGGGAGAGACAGACTCACATGCATCTGAGGATTGGATGGAGGCTATGGTGGGAGTCCCCAGACATGTAGGGACACCTGCAGACTTCATGGGGATTCTTTCTATCATCATTCTACGGGCAGTAGTGTGAGATAGTGGAGCCTAGTGCTCCAAGACTGAGATGAGATGACACCTCTCTGGGCATACATTAAGAGCCTATTTTGGGTGGAGTTTGTTCCAGCAACTCTTCGTGCAATGCTCATACAGGATCTTCTTCATCTATAGCAGGGCATCACGACGGTAGTGCATTACTCATTGAGGTTGACTAACCTCTCCCGATACTCCACTGATATGGTATGTGTCCCATTCATCAGGGCCCGGACATTTGAGCAGGGGCTAAGGAGAGAGATCATGTCTTTGATGATCTCCCTCAACATCCAGACGTAGATAGGGGTGTTGGAGAGAGACCTCTTAGTGGAGAGTTTCATTGCTGAGCATCCTACAGCAGTGAGACACACCACTAGTCGACATGCAATGGATTCGTCTATAGATGGTAGTAAACAGATGTCATAGAGGCCTAAGATGACCAGACCAATAGGTGGACGACCACACGGCTCAGGATCGGTTGTGCGGGGCACCCGAAGTGGTGGAAGATCTACAAATAGAAGAAAGTGTTACTCATGAAGTGGGCCTGGTCACATGGCTCATGACTATCTGAAACTCTGTTCGGATGATCAGTTGATGGTCGATGGATCGCCTAGGTAGAGACGGAGGTTTGATCGAGGCGGCACGCAGGAAGCAGGTGAACGTGGCAGAGGAGATGATCGAGTAGATGGCAGTGGGCGACGATTTGAGGTGTTACCGCCACCACCACCAGGTGGTCCACCCTAACCGTAGGGAGTAGGTGGACAGGAAAGAACTCAGCTCCAGGCAGTTGAGGGTTACAAACATGTTGCTCCAGAGATCATTCGAGGTACGATCTATGTCTACTCCACCATAGCATCAGTTCTTATATACACAGGTTCCAGTAAATATTTTATTTCCAGTACCCTTGTTTGGAGATTGGAGATTCCAATAGAACAGTTTTCTCGATCCTTATGGCTAGAGACTCATACTAGAGAAGACTAAATGATTACACGCTGGTGCCGGCAGTGTGAGCTTACTCTAGGAGGCGAGAGATTCGGCTGGAATCTCCTCGTAGAGGAATCAAGGCCATACGACGCCATCTTGGTTATGGACTGGATATCTACAGTCCATGCTTAGATCAACTATATTAGGCGCAATTTGTAGTGTGTCTATGTGGATGGGACTAGGTTTACCTTCACCGAAGAGAAATGAGCCTTTATAGCACATGACGAACTTAATCTGAGGAGGGTGGAGCCGATCACTAATCAGTTGTATTGCCATAACCTCGGAGTACTTGATGTGGAGAGTCCGACTTATCCTATAGTGGTGGACCAGGACGTGGATATTTTCCCCGATGATGTCCCATGTCTACCTCCTTGTAGATAGGTGGAATTCTAAATTGACATATACCCCGGAACGACATCGATATATACTCAAGAATATCAGATGGCTCCCGCTGAGCTTCGTGAACTGCAGGTACAGCTGGAGGACTTGTAGTGGAAGGGATTCATTTGACAAAGTGTTTTTCCAAGGGGAGCCCTGATTTTGTTTTCCAAGAAGGCATATGGGATATTGCGGCTTTGTGTTGACTACCATTTCCTGAACCAGGTCACCGTGAAGAACAAGTACCCAGTCCCAATGATTTATGACTCTTTGGTCAGCTGAAGAGAGCATAGTAGTTCCCAAAGATAGACCTCAAATCAGGCTATCACCAGCTCAATGTTCGAGATGAGGATGTGAAGATAAAGGCCTTCAGATGTCGGTACGACCACTATGAGTACTTGGTTATGCATTTTGGCATAACCAACACTTCAGTGGTGTTCATGGGACTCATCAACAGGATCTTCCAGCCATACCTCAATCCCTTTGTCATAGTATTAATTGACGACATTCTGATCTACACGAATATGGAGGAGGAGCAAGACTACCATTTGGGGGTAGTACTGGATACAATTCAAGAGAACCAGCATTATGGTAATCTCTTGATGTGCCAGTTATAGATCTAAGAGGTACACATTTTGGGACAAGTCATTTAAGATGCTAGAGTTTCAGTGGATCCAGTAAAGATTGAGGGGGTAATTTCTTGGGTGCCACCCATGAGTGTGACAGAGGTACAATGTTTCCTAGGTTTGGATAGTTACTTAGAGAAGCTTTTACCAGACTTCTGTAGAGTTTCATCACCACTTTCTTCCTTGATAAAGAAGGGTCAACCTTTCATGTGGTCGGAGAGATGCCAACAGTGCTTTCAGGAGCTGAAGAAGAGGCTGACTAGTTCCCTCATCTTGAGGCTTCCAGAAGATGGCATATAATTTTTAGTCTACTTCAATGCACCAGGGACCAGAATAAGGTGGGTCCTGATGCAGGAGTGAGTAGTGATCGCTTATGTTTCTCTTCATCTGCGACAACATGAGAAGAACTATTCTTCCCATGACCTGACTTTAGAAACAATGGTCATCGCCTTGAAGATGTAGTGACACTATCTGAGGGGAGAACATTTTACCATGTACTCTAATCACAAGAGTCTCAGGTATATCATCTCTCAAAAGGACCTGAACCCGAGACAATGGTGTTGTATTGAGTTCCTCCAAGACTATTATTTCGAGATAGTCTATACTCTTGGCATGGGGAACGTTGATGCAGATGCAATCTGTAGGAGTTATGGTATACAACTGTTGGGAGAGGCAACAGATCAACTGGAAGATTTACAAATATCCTTTGTGGAATGAGATGGAGTAGCCTTACTTCAGTATCTTTCAGCCACTCCCACGCTTCTTTATCGAGTCAGGGAGGCACAACAGTGAGACACTGACTGCGAGACATGTCTTTCTCAGATATCCACAGGGCATTCACTTGATGGATATTCTAAAGGTGGGGAGCATGTAATTCTCTTTATAGGATGTACTATGGTGCCACTATCACATCAAGAGGAAGTGTTGAGGGAGTTCCACACATCCCTATTTGTGGTACATCAAGGAGTGGCGAAGATGTATCATGATTTCAGACGCCAACACTATTGGCTACGTATGAAGAAAGACGTAGCTGAATATGTCTCTTTATGCCTCAATTATCCGCAAGTGAAGGTAAATAATCATGTACGATAAGGATTGGATCAGCCTTTAGTGGTCCCAGATTGGTAGTGGGATGGGATATCGATGGACGTCGTGATGGGTCTTCCACATACATCCAAGGGTCACGACTCAATTTGGGTGATCGTAGACTGACTGACCAAGTCATCCCACTTCTTTTTGATCAAAGATCAAGGCTCTATAGAGAGCTTGTGACTCCTCTATGGGCAAGAGATTGTGCGGCTACATGGAGTACCTTCATCAATTGTCTCAGATTGTGACACATTCTTTACTTACGTCTTATAGAAGGGGTTGTAGGAAGCATTCAGGGCCCAGCTTCGTCTGAGCATCACCTTCCATCATCAGACGGATGGCCAGACTGAGAAGACCATTCAGACCCTCAAAGACACAATTCTTGCTTGTGTCTTCATCTTTGGTTGCAGCTAGGAGGATCACTTACCTTTGGTGGATTTTTCCTACAACAACATTTATCACTCCACCATCGGGATGGCCCCTTCTGAGGCGTTGTACGGGCAACCTTGCAGATCAACCTTGTGCTAGAAAAACCTAGGGGAGTCAGCACTGGTGGTACCAGAGATAGTACGTTCTACCATAGAGAAGGTGCAGATCATCCAGGAGAGGATGAAGACTACATAGAGCAGGCAGAATTTGTATTCTGATAGAAGATAGAGGAATTTGGAGTTCATGTATGGCGACCACATCCTTCTATGGGTCTGACCACGATGAGGCCTATAGGGATTTGGCTGAGGCGGAATATTATCTTTGAGATTTATCAGACCTTTTCAGGTCCTCAACAGAGTTGGAGAGATGTCTTACTGCTTATCTCTTCCACATCAGTTTCACCAGGTTCACAACGTCTCCCACGTATCTCAGATAAGAAGATACATGCACGACCCTACTCACATCATCGACCATGGAGAGCTAGACGTCGATGATTGGGTGACTTTCATGGAAATTATAGTGGGATTGGGGATCGATAGGATCCATTCCTACGTGGATGGTGATACCCTTGGTGCATGTTTTTTGGCATCACGAGAACCTCTAGGAGAGCACCTGGGAGTGGGAGGATCAGATACATGCTCAGTACACCGATTTGTTTCCTTAGTTCGAGTTGTAGCTTACAAGGACGTAAAACCCTAAGGTGGGAAGAATGTAAATACCTAGATGTTCCGTGTAAATTTTTTTCATAAATAAATGCTAATTTTACGAGTCTGCAAAAATTTATGGTGCATGATTTTGAGGCCCAGTGTTTCCGAAATCAATTTCGGAAGTTTTTTCGTGTACGTTTAGTAAATGTACGAGTAGGATTTTATAACTTTTAAACCAGTGATCAGAACTGAAATCTGAGGGAACCGTTGAACTCACAGTGCCGATATTCTATTATAAATACTTCCACCTCGACAGTAGCATGTCAATATTAAAATTTATTTTTTGGGTTTTCATAACAAAAATAATGTGAGCTACACTTTATTTTATTGAGCCTCCATGTGAGTGTTGGTTGTTAAAACCTCCACATGGGAGTTGGATGTTGGACCACCACACCTTAACCTCCCATGAGAGATTATGGTGGTGGGGCCCGCCTAAACATAACCTCCCGTAAGAGGTTACATCGTGGGGACCACCCGAGACCACATATCCTCCCATTTGAAAATTAGGGGTGGGGACCACCCAACCCTTATTAAAGGGAGGAGAGTATAACCTCTCAACTCTCCCTCATTAATTAGGGAGAGCCTATTGACCTACCATAATTAATTTGGGAAAAATCATGTGGATTAATTAAGGGGATCCATGTAATTAATTACTCCCTTTTGAATTCGTGCCAACTCCCCAATTAATACGTGCCAATACACGTGAACTAATGCGGATGATCCTTTTTAATTTAATTCACCCTTTTGGATTTCTGCCAGCGAAATAATAGATTATGTAATCTATTATTTGGCACAACGAATTCACTTGGGTGAATGAAGGGAAAGCTCTCAATGAGGAACCTCATCCTCTAACGAAGAACTCTCGCCAACGAAGAACGAAGAACGCCTACAACGATCCTTCTTCAACTTCTTCCCGGACACCAACTGATATGGAATATCTTCCACAACCATAATAAAAATTCGGAAGTGGAAGAGTGCGGTAGACGTGATGAACTACAACTCCGCCTTCTTCCCGCGACATCACCATCGACGACTGACGATTTAATGTAGGGGTTTACTTTGAGTAATATATGTTTCTTTTCCTCATCTTCGTTCGAAAGGAATCCATGTGATGGTTTGTAAGAAATTGTTTTTCATCGTTCTCCTTTGATTAACCAATTTCAGTCGCCTCTAAACTCGGAGGGTGTGCGCCAATATAACATGGCCTGACTCCCTCCGCCGATCTTTTTTAATGTTTCTTCATCAAGGCGTTGAGGCAATGGCGACGAAGGAGAAAATGAAAAATGCTGCGCTACCCACTACCTCTGTGAATCACGGCACCCCGATAGCACAACGATGCTCCTGGACGCACACCGTCGGCCCGCACCGGCCCGAACCGCACCGAACCGACATGCTCGGCCTACCTGTGGCCCCCCGCGTGCCCCACTGGCCTACCTACGACCTTCCCGCACCCTGCCCGGCACCCCGCGCGGCCTGCCCGATATCCCTGCCGGCCTGACGTGCCCTTCCCGGTGCCCTACCGGCCTGACACGCGTGGCCTCCCATCACCCTGCCCGACATCCCACCTCTTTGCCCGCGCCCTGCACGGCCTCCCAGCGCCTTGCCGGGCCCTGCCGACCTCTCAGGACGCGCCGCCAAGTCGCACCCCCTGGCGGCGCTAGCAGAACTAGTCCGAAACCCTGGGTTGATCTGCCACCACAGTCCCATATGATGGGCCCAATGGACATGGCTGAACCGAGCGGGCTGACCAGGTTGACACAGACCGGGTCGAACTGGGCCAATGCCCATTACCGACCCTTTACTTTTTTTGGCCATATCATTGGCACCATAAGTCTATTTGAAAAATCGTCGACGGCGTTGGTATTCATGGAACGCGAAGGTCCCCTTGAGTATACCCCACTGTAGTTCAGGGTAATGTTATGATATGGTCAGGTTGGATCGTACACGAATCCAACTGGCCCCCTGAGATTAAAAAGCTTATAACTCACAGACAGGGCGTCCGATTGACACACTGTCTCTTGCATTGAGATCCCTATGATGAAGCAGACTTTTGAGATACTTCTACATAGGAGTTCGTGACAGTTGGAGTATCGACATTTAGCTCGTAGAGTGGACCCTCTTGGAGATGAGCGAGCGGAGTATGAAGACCTAGTAACTAGCTGAGACCTGACGACTGCTTGACCGATTCAACTCTGAGTGATTCGACATGCCTAGTGGGGAGAGCCTGGTAGTTGGGGGTAGACCCATGATGAAGGAGCGCTTGGTAGTTGGCAGAAGACTCGCTGTACTTGACATGAGTAGTACCTCTATAGGCTATTTGGGGGAGTGCCTGGTAGTTAGCAGTAGACGCACTGTGGGGAGTGCCTCTGTGTGAGTGTGGCAGACCAATGGTACTCGATAGGAGAAGTACCTCAACAGTCCAAGGTTAGTGGGAAGTTCCTGGTTGTGGAAGCATGCCAACTATACTCAATAGAGAAGGAGTTCTCCAATAGTCATGCTTTCGACAATGTGAATAAAAATGATGGTTGCGATGAGTCAGTAACTTTTGGGTTTACCACATGATGGAGATGAATTACTTGATAACGTAGGTATATGTTTTGGCATATACCTAATTGTGGTTATTAAATACTTTATGACTTTGTGGTTTATCCTTGTTGGATTTTTTGAGACCTTGAGGGTCTCAGGGTCCCAACTGAGTATCGTTATACTCACCCCTTCATGGGCTATGCTCACAAATCGTTGTGTTGGATGCAGACGACGGACATGGAGTTCTGTGGAAGCTATCTGTACCTACCCTTCAGGTAGGATTTCCCAGATGACGATCCAGCAACTATGTCACCTTTCTTCTGTTGTACTTGATTATCTTGTACCTTACAGTTGGGCTGGTGCATCCAGCCCCATTACTTTTCAACACTACTTTTATATTTAGTTTTTCATTTTGTATTTCTTCTAGCTACTATTTTCTGTGTGTTTATAATTTGTAAAGGCAATGCCTTCCCAGTTTTAGGGATTTACGCCTTTCGTTCTAGTCGCCAGCCACTGGAATATGGAAGGCGGGCTTGGGGTAGTTACGGAACGGGCCTTGAGGGATGAGTCATGAAAATATATATATATATATATATATATATATATATTAATTCTATCATAATAATTAAATAATTATAATGTTGTGGAAAAATTAATTGCACCACTGCATAGAGACGCTATGGAATATTTACGCACATGTGTTCTTTTTGTTTTTTGTTGGTAGTAAAGGAAATGTAAAATTGTAATTGTAGTATAATAATAAAAATTAGACATATTAAATATAATGAAATAAATATTTTATATTTTATATCATGTATTATAGGAGTTATTATAAGAATTAAAAATCCATGTACTCTTTTATGAGTTATTGATATTTATTGAGTAGCCACTTTTGGATAACACATTTAGGCATTAAATTATCGTATTTTGGATGGATAATATGTTATATGATGTACTGAATGAAGGTATGATGATATTATATCATGTATTGGATGATATATGAGGATCCAGATTTTTGAAGGGTGTAGATGTGGAATCCCATTTTTTGGTATTATAAGGAAACACATACAACTAAATAAATGAATAAAAAATATATATATCATAATCATTTAATTTATAAAAAGTGAACTGAAAATTTTAATATAATGTGTTCTGTGTTATAAATAAAATAAAATATAATTATTTTTCAAATATTCCGATCCAATTTAGAATTTATGATCTCGTTAAAATTATTTAAACACATGTAGAATTAGTAGTGAAAAAAATAAATTCATACGATAACATCATAGTTATATGACGGAGAATAATATGGGAATACTATCTAATTTATTTAAAATATTTTAAAAAAATTAATGTATTTTTTAATTTTTTTTATTTCTATTATTGGACGAAATTACTTTTATTTTAAGAACACTAAAAAATGGAAGAAAAGATTTTGAAAAATACCTAATAAAAGAGTAGAAAATACATTTTCATGAAATATATTAATAATTCGGTTACCATAATTTTTTCATGTTAAATAATAAAAATAATGGTTCTTATATTTTTTTGTAAATAAAAAACATAGTAGTTTCTTATAAACATACAATTAAATTAATAGATACATATAGTTATTAATTTGAATAAAATATATCTTATATTTAGAAGATATATTTTAAAATCACAATTTGAAAATAATTAAGTGAAATAAAATATTTAAATCATTAAATATTATGTTAGTTTATGACCACTCATAATAAAGTGTATATGCTAGTATTAATATTATTTTTATGTTCCACCATTTTTTGTAACCCAATATTACCTCTTTTGTTGAGGTGAGACAGATTTACCATTGTAACCATTCATGATAATCAAAAATTAATTTAACAATTTTATGATATATTAAATATGATGAATCAAAATATAAAATCAATACTAATAAATTTAATTCATATGACATAAAACTATTTATTTAAAATTATTACAGGAAAACACGATTAATGTATAATTTTAATAATATCACCATAAAATACATCCATTATATATTTCATATCTTCTATAAAATCTTAATGATTTGAATCAAAATATAACATTTATTTAGAATTTCCATAAACATGATATAAAAACAAGATAATATTCTCTCTTTTACTATGTACTAATATTATGAATAACTTTAGTAGTTTATTGAGAAATGGTTCAGCAACTAAAAGATTCATGAATACATTATAGAATAATAGGATTTACCTATGAAGTTATCCTAAAATGAAACACCATGTTATATGGAAACATCGATTTTCATACAAGCATGGTTGTTGGTCATAACATATGTAAATTATGATAATTCATTCTTAATAAGCTCATCTCCAACAATAACATCATTTATCTGATTAGGTGGTAATTATAGAAATTTTTTATTTGTGAAGAAATTGTGTTACATTCTTAAATAAAATTTCATTTCTAAATAATGATATATAAGTAATTAGTTCATCAATGAAATGAGGAATTATAAATTACATTATATGATTATTGTAAAATTATTACTTAATTATATATTCTAATATATAAATATTTCTAGAATATCATATGTATATATGATAGGGTTATGTTCTATAGAAATGTTCATCAAATCATAGTAGCTAAGGATTCTACAAATCATTAATTGACTAAATCTCTTTCATCCCAAAAATAACATCCTACATAATGTTTTAATTTTATTTTGTTTTTAAAAATATAATGATAATATGATCCTATAGTTATCGTGATTCAAGAAACTAGTTATATAAATATTCCTTATCATAAATTGAAAACTGATGATACATCATATGAAAAAAATGAATGAATTATTACATCACCATAGAAATAATAAATTCATGTGTAATAATTCTATTGGTCTCATGTTAAAATTGAAAAACAAATCCTAATAACATGCTCTTTTTATGTTGTAGTTTGTATAAAAATATATCATGTTTAAGATCGGAATCAATAACATATTTTTAATAAATAAATTACATGGAAACTAATATATAAATTAAAAGCACAAACTTATGTAAAATCATTCTTAATAGTAACTAATAATGTTGTAATTGAGTGTATAAATTCATATAACTTAAACATACCATGAAGCTGTTGTTCCATGAAATCATAAGTAATCATAAAATTATTTTTAGAATTAACCACATAATCATTTCATGATATATAGTAATGAATCATTGCGGTATATAATTTTGGGCCCCACCAATCACATAATAAGTATGATTTATCCCACATATGATGGGAATAAATAAATATTACATGTATTATTATTCCATAAGTAACAACATTTATAGTTATAATAATGTATTCAAAATAGGTGTACATTTAGGAAAGTTGTTTGTTACCCTAGTGAATATAAAGTTAAAAATAAACAAACATTTTTCAAGGATTTTACCATATTTAAATTTTTTCCATGGATAATGTTGACATGTTTTTATCTCTATGGAGATTGTATTGTTAGGATCTGACATAGAATTTAAATTACCAAAATTTCATGATCATTGATGGATATTATAATATGTGAGAGTTATAATGTAATATAAAGCTTTTATATTTTAAGGGAGGCATGATTAGTATTGGATAATATTTCAATAAATTCCTAAAAATAATGTATAATAATATTTCAAAATTATAATATAATGGAATTGAAAGGATTCCAAAAAATATTAAAGAATGGAAATTGATCTCTAACATTCCAATGTTTCTCAATAAATCTATATATGATCACCATAAAACATAAGAAACCCTAAATAGAGATCCATAGAAGAATAATTTTTTGAAATTCATTATTAATGACTTTCGATTTTTTAGGAATGGGATAATATTTGTGAATTTAAACATTAAGTTAGGGTATTCAGGGATAATATATTGATTATTTTTTAATACAAAATTCATATATATTATAATAATTTAATACAATTGTTGATATTATATTAAAAAAGAATGATTATTTAAATTTTAAATCAATTAGATAAAATAGATCGTTTCCTCCAAAACATGAAATAAAAAAAATCCAAAATTAGTTTTCATTAGGATAATATTTAATTTAGGTACCAAATTGTCAAATATATTTTTCAAATTGAAAACTAGAATACGTTATTTCATTATACTAATACATGAATTCATTTTATCCATTCAAAGGATATATAAATATTTATTTCATTTGTATGTCATAGTGATGATATAAATATTACATTATTAAAAAACAATTTTTATACTATTCACCAAAGAAAGAAAAAAAATCAGTTAAAACTCACCATAAATTCTTTTTGATAGACTAAATAAATACGTTTATCCCTAATCTAAAATCATTTTCTACATATATTATTTTTTATTATATACAAACACTACTATATTTTAAAATTACACATTTAATACGTAAAATTGGGTAAATTTACTTCAGTAAATAAAATTTTTATTAGGAAACAAATATATCTAATAGAAATTTGGTGATTAATATATGAATTTATTAATATAATTTAATTATTATAAAATTAAATTAGGAATTTAATTATACAACAAAATTAATAATGATTACATGATCATTTTTGAATCTTGGTTATTACAATCATGATTGAACTTGATTGCATCATTCATGTAAGTGGATAAACTATCACATACATGATGATGGTATATAAATGATGAGTAACATTAAATTTATATTTTCTTATTAAATCATCATTCATAATTAATAATGTAACTATATAGTTATTAATAGAATGATAAAAAACTGATAATAGGTGGATTGATAATATAAATGAAAAATATTGGTTATAATTTATTACAAACCATGAAGGAATCAAAACTACTATATAGATCATTAGTTTTTTGATTGAATTTGAGAAATATCATGAGATTCAAAACTAACCATTATGTATGGGGAATTATAGGGAAATAAATATTATAATTTATTGAGTGGAATTCAAAAATATTCTCAACATTTGATAGGGTACTATAAGGGTGAATTTATTGTGGAATTAATAAATAGGTACCCTAGATAGTGGTAATGTACATGAAACATCACTGGAGACACTGTCATGCACCCTCAACTAATAATCATTATAGATAGTTTCCTCCTACTCAAGTATATTGAATGTTTTCCACATAGTTTTGAAACACTATGCATGACAGATTTGTATCATATATAGGTCATTAACAACTAAAAATTTACATTTTATCCATGCCATGTATTTACTAAAAATACCCCAATTCGAGAAATATGAGATTTTTACCCTAAAAGCTCTCCCCTCTCCAATTGTAACCCTTTATAATCCATTTTCTGGTTAGATTTTTTTTGCAGATGTACATGAATCATCATTTATATTTCTATTTTAGGTATTTCAACCAACATATAATGTTCTTCATTCAAATTTCTTATAGTTTCTATTATCTAGTAGGATAGTTTTCTTAAAAAATGTTCAATATTAATGTTTTTGGTAAAATAATGATGATTATGGATTTATATTTCCATTATAGAGTTTTTTTGTTATGTGGCTATGGTTTTCTACAATATTTCATATATTTACAAATGTGTGGAAGTTGATAACATGATTTATCATTTTTTTATACATTCATTATTCTGTTGAAAATTTTGATGTATTTAGTGAAAGGTGAAGAAAATATTTCCAATAGTATTTGTGGAGTGTATGGGTTGAATGATGATTTTATAACTAATATTGGATGTGTTTTATGTGTGATTACTTGTTATTATTTTGAGATGTGTTCCATAAACATTCTAAAAGGTTCTGTGTATCATTTAAATTGGTTTTAGTCTATGTTTGGATTTGAAATAGTAATAGTGTTTTGTTATGTATACCCACAATGTTTGGTTTGTTATGCGAAATTGGTATTTGATGTGGAATGTTAAACCAAAATAGAGTATAAAGGGAATCCTAGGTATCTACGTTAGTGAACATGTAATCGTTTCCAACATGAATCTATGGGGTCAATGCCCATTTTCTTCTAGAAGGATTAACAATACCACACTAACTAAACATGATGATGGTTTGGAACAACTATAAATTCATATGGAATGCTCTCTAGTTAATCATTCATGATAACACTGTTGTTTATGGTTTCTATAAATTTTTTTATAGAGATATTAATCTACATGGGTACCTCTAATGATAATACCTGTACGGATTTCCCATGACATGGTTCTATCTTATCATGTTTTACATAACATCATCACACAATGTACATTTTATCATTTGAAATTGTTTTGGATTCATTCCTTTAAAATTATTTTATTAAATGTTTTATTTTAAAGTAATTCCTTAAAAACACTTCCACATTCATTAATAATACATTCATTTTAATTTATATTTTAATTTAATTCATGGAATCTTTATTTTGGGTGGAATCTTATTTGGATTTGGATCACACCCTAGATATACCATTATGATTATGAATAATTTTAAATTAATGAGCCTTGTAAAGGTATGTCATTTTTTGGTAGAAATACTGGATATAGAAGAAAGTGGTCCTTCATTATATGTGCGGGCGGAGGTTTGTTGATGATGATGACCCACTTATTCTATGGAGGTTTTATTGGGTTGTGTAGTCAGTTCTCATCTCTTTTTGTTCTTTTGATTTTCGTTAATGTTGTAAAATGTTTATATTGAATTTTTATATAACATTAGCTTATTGATATTAACATTGGTATCATGTTTAATTTTTAGTATATTTATTTATTATTTATCAACAGTGAAATAATTCTAAAACATGCATTGATTATTCTCATGAATAAGTTTCCATCTCCTGGGGATTAGGAATGGTCATCGGGCCCTGACACGAATCTAGTTAGGTATTGGGCCAGATGACACCCTTGTTTGTTCCATGATATGAAAGAAGTCACATAATAATTTATTTAAAATATTTTATGGAAATTTATTTTCCATAACCCATTTATATTACATTTTCATAATATTTTAGTAGTTATTATAGTGAGTATTTCATTATTGTGGTAATTTTTATGGCCTAATAAACATAAACATATTATATAATTTGGACTTATATATTCAAAATATAAAATCAATTTGACCATATTAATCATATAATAGTTATAAATAAATAATAATTAAATGATAAATTTATATATCTTAAAAAATATTCTCTAAAAATATATTTTCGAGGATAAAAATGTATTTTTTTGAAAATTAATAATTATTTTTATTGAAATGAAATATAATTATTATTTTTTAGAAAAAATAGTTTTTTGAGACATTAATTTCAATAAAAACTAAATAGAATCGCGAATATAATTATTTCATAAAATAATAAAAAAATAATTTTAACATTTCAATATAATAAACGTATGCTCCTAAATGCCGGGAATAGATTTTTCAGTTAAACCTATATTTTGTTTATTCATTATTGTACTCATTAAATATATATTTGTTTGAGGAAATAGTTCTAAAAATATTCATTTCATTTTTTTCATTTCATTATGGTTAAATACAAGTAATGTTATACGTTAAATATATCATATTAATATTCACAAAAAACAACACTTTCATGACAACATTAATAATTACTCATAATATAATAATGAAATACTTATTTAGGAAACATATTTTTCTTATCAAATAAAAACATAAAAAATTAAAAAAAGTTTCTCAGTTTTTCATGTGGAATCATTTCTAGAAGAATATATTAAACATAATTTTATTAAAACAAATATTACAATTCTAATCCATTGGTTGTTACCAAAAACAATATATTTAAACTAAAACTCAATAATTTATTATGATATTTTGATGGCATTACATTAATTTTATATTATCATTATCAACATCAATGTTTCTCTATAGAGAACGGTGTTGGTTTTTTACTAATACCACTAAACATACATTGATGTGTGAATTGAGTGTATTGTTTTATTTAAAAAATAACAAAAAGTATATAACGCAGTATTTTAATGTGGTGGATACCTTTATATTTTAAATAGAATTATTTTTTTTACCACATTGTTGTAACTACAAGTATTTAATATATAAAAAGATAAACATTCGCGTAATTGCCAAACATTAACATAGTTCATTTTCATAGTACGACTAAATTAATTAATTTAATGTCATGAATAAACATCTTAAAGACATAAAATTAAATATTAATTAAAATTATATAAAATTTCATGAAAATAAATTTATAAACCCATAAAACTTCCATGATGTGTATTAAATTAAATTTGTGAACTTGTAAGGGCCTTAAACCTCAAGTATACATTATCCTAAAGATGTGTTTCCATTATTTCTATTTTTGAATGATGAATTTATATATTATATTTTATTTCATAGTAACAAACACTTATAACATAATTAGTGTTGGAATATTGTTAATTTCTTAAATTAAATTTCCTTTCTAAACAATGGGATAAACTTAATTAGGTTATCAATGAAATGAGGATTTATAAATAATATTATATGATTATTATGACATTATTACATAATTATATAATGTAATATATAAATATTTCAAGAATATTCTACATATAAATGATAGGATTATGTTATGTAGATGTTTTCTTCACTGAATAGTTATTAAGAATTCTTCAAATCATAAATTGACTAAAACTCTATCACCCCAAATATGGTATCCTATACAATGCTTCAATTTTATTTCATTTAAAAAAATATAATGATAATATATCCATACAGTTATCTTGTTTCAAGAAACTAGATATATAAGTTATCATTATCATAAATTGAATACTAATGACACATCATATGAAAAAATTTAATTAATTGTTACTTCACATCATATTTAATAAATTCATGTGTAATAATTCTACTAGTTTCATGATAAAAATTGAAAAAATTTACTAATACCATGCCATTATTATGCTATAGATTGGATAAAAATCTATCCAGTTTAAGCATGGAATCAATAATATATTTTGAATAAATAAATTCCCTCGTAAATAATATATAAATGGATTGCATAAAATTAAATAAAATCATTCTTAATAGTATCCAATCTTGTAATAATTGAGTGTATAACTTCATATACCATAAACATACCATCAAGGCGTTATTCCATGATATCATAATTAATCATATAATTATTATTACAATTACCCAAATAATATTTTCTTGATAGATTGTAATTAATCACTACAGTATATAATTTTGGGCCCCACCGATCACATAATAAGTACGATTTATCCCCCAAATAATGGGAATGAATAAATATTACATGTATTATAATTTCATAGGTAACCACATTTTTAGTTATAATAGTTTATTCTATATATTTTTTAATATATATAATGAATATATGGAATATTAATATTTATTCATTCAATTGAACAATATGTATATCTCAGTGAATATTTCCAAATATAAAGTGAAATAAAATGTAATTTCTCATTATAATGAAATTTACCATGTTTGAATAAATTTTCACAATGTAGTTGTGAATGGTATATTCATTATGTTGGATTTTAAATAAGAAATAATCCATTATTATTATTCCTAAATTTATTGTGAATCATCTAAATAAATAATCAAGAGTGTATCAAAATAGGTGTATATTTAGTAATGTTTTTTGTGACCCAAGTGATGATTAATTTAATAACCAGTTATCATTTTTCATGGATTTTACCATATTTAATTTTTTTTCCATAGTAGATAATAACATGTTTTATGGCTTTAAAGATTCTATTGTAATGATCTATCATAAATTTTAAAATACAAAACTTTTACGATGTTTGATGGATCTTAGAATATGTCTGAATTATAATGTGATATAAATATTCTATAGTAATAGGGAAACATGATAATTATTTGGTAATAGTACAATAAATTTATAAAAATAATATATAATAATATTTCAAAATTAAAATATAATGGAATTGAAATTATTCGAAAAAATAATAGAGGAATGATTATGATCTCTAACATTCAATGTTGCTTAAAAAATATATTTTTGATCACCATAAAACATTAACACCCCCATTTGGTCCCCATTGATTTTTTTGTGTGAAATTTAATGAATATTAAAATAATAAATTTAATATTCACGTATTAGAATCATAGTTTTTTATATTGGGAACACTGTTTAAATTTATAGTTTGGTAATTCAAGTAGTAGTCATAATCATTAATAAAATTAAATTATTATATTTTCTAAATATTATTCTCTATCTAGGTGAATATAAACACTATAATTTTAGGATCTATATATATATCACACCTTTTTTTTCATTGAAAATGAATCCACAACATTAATTAAAAAATTATTGTAGTTAATTCTAAATCTGAAGTTGTTTAATTTTATTCATGAATATTAAATTTTCATGTGGAATATTAAATAATCATATAATTCTACATTGGGATACATATCCTTACCACATTTGATATGGCACTATAAATCACACACCCTTTTCTAATATGGGTTTTTTCACAAATTTTTTTACGTACTTATAAGTTATTCATTTCCATTGACATTTCACCACATTTTTATATCCAATTAAACTTTTATCCATTTAGTGTTAAATTATTTAGAGGATTATATAGTATTTATAAATTATCAAAAAATCACCAATAAAGTCTTTAAAAATTTGAAAACATATTGATCTCGAACACCAGGTTGGGTCAGATATAATGGATAATAAATTATTTCATTGATGAATCCACAATCATACCCCTTGTTGTGATTATAAAACAATAAAATTATAGTAATAATTTTCCCAAATTCACACAAATCAATATTTTCTATCAACATTTCTTTAATTATAGTCTTTAGTAAAATCATC
Source organism: Viscum album (assembly GCA_963277665.1). Classification (NCBI taxonomy): domain Eukaryota; kingdom Viridiplantae; phylum Streptophyta; class Magnoliopsida; order Santalales; family Viscaceae; genus Viscum; species Viscum album. The sequence continues at coordinate 1,187,787,259 of OY728158.1, read as the reverse complement.
ATGTGATATATTTTTCTATTTTCGTCCCCTTTCATGTATTAAAATATCTTATATAAAATATTTCAAAAAACTATTATATGTAATATCTTATTACATTAATAATGAAATTCTTGAAGATAGATAAGGTATTAATAAGAAAAAATTGAGTCATCATAAATTCATAATGTTAAAACAATTTTCAAAACACTACTTTATTATCCTTATTCTAATCCATTAATTGATGAAATCTAGAATGAGTTTCAATCACAGAATATTTTTTGGATTCTTATAATTTATAAAAGTAGATATCAATATATTTTATAGAATAAGTTTTTTATAGTGACCTTGTTTAGTTCATAACAACCAACATTAAACTACCTTGATCTATATTTATTTTAAAAAAATGAATTGGTGAACCCCATGGTGAAACATGAGGACATATGAATATCATTTTAATAATCATTTAGAGTCACTAAGTCAACTCAAAATAATGAAATTAAGAGTTTTTTTATATAGTTTGATTAATTTAATTATATTACATGATTGGTTTCTTTTAAAATAACTATTCCAAAAATTAGTGGAACACTTGAAACATAATCTACAATGTTATAAAAAACTCATATATAATTAGAATTCCATTGAAGTTAAATTTCTTTATCACCATCTTAGAAGAAATTGTTTTTCTTATGTAAATTGCGACTGATATAATATATGTATTTTCTATATGAAATAAATATATTTCATCACATAGATAAATGGTCATAGGATGGATTCGAATATCAAACATGACTTTACTTCTTCATAAATCATAGTGGTATTTATTTTAATAATGATATATGATCCTAGTAAAACATAGAGTTATTCTAGAGATTGAATATTAATATTTTCAGTAATTAATTTATGTCAAAATCCCATCAGTGAAGAATAAAATTATTGAGATGAAATGAACATACCATTAAGTATTTTCTATACTAATTGAAATTATAGTCATTGAGTATAAATTTATATTCATAAAAATATTTTGTGTCATATATAAGTTCAAATAGAAAAAAATTAAAAAAATCCACCTATATTTGAGCATAAATGTCACAACCTCACCATTGTTATCCTATCATCGATCCCTTCCTAAAACTAAAATGGATTACATTGAAAGAAATCATCACTAATCAATACGATCAATAATGTATTCTAGAAAAATTATTCATAGGATGTTTAATTCATGATAATTAATATTTAATACATGTCATTAGAAGTTTGTCCTTGGTAACTCATTATCATCATATAACCAAATCCATTATATTAGTTCAATAATAAACTATGAGTTAACCAAAAAAATCTAAGAGGAGTGTCAAACAAAATGTGCAGTAATTCCAAACAATCTGTGCAGTAATTCCACTCATGGTACACAAAAGTAATGGATAAATTTTACTCGACCAATTTATTTCACTATAATTACAACTAATTGAATGTCATGACCCCCTCCAACCAAAGATGCCCCTCCTGAGATGTCAATGGTGAAAGGGAGATAATGACCCCCGAGTCCAGCCTCCAATAGGCCCTAGAGTGGAGACTAGCACCAAGGGTAAGATTTTTCACAAATATGGGAGGCATTTACCTTTTTATTATTTGATATCGGGAAATAGAATGAGTCAAACATCAAAGGAAAAAATAACAAGTAAATAAACCCAAACCAATTGCACATGCATGTTTAAACAGTTCTGAAATAAATTACAAGTACATGAAAGATCAAATGTACAATACCAAAAGAAATAAGAGAACATCAACTGCAACAACTCCAACTGTCCCGACTAGTAGGGTTCCCGTACAGCCCTGGTAGTCCTCTTGGAAACCTGAATGTAAACATAGGGTGAGCAAAAAAGTATACTTAGTAGGGAAACCTAAATCTCTCGTGCACAAGTGGGGAGACATCTAGATGTCCTGTGAGAACAACAAAAGAAACCAAAACCTATCAAGGAATTATATCCACCCAACCTCACCAGCCACGCTCACCAAAACACAAAACAACATGTAGTGGTAAATAAGAACAAGAGTATTCTGTACCCCGCATAATTTCCCACTAGTTAGCTGCTCTTCCAAACGGCGAACGTCCTGACGCTACCACACTCTTCCCGCCCGGACACACCTCATCCTCACAACCAAATATCCCGCCCACAAACACCTAGGCCTCTCAACCACATATCCCACCCACACACACCAGGGCCTCACAACCACATATCCCCCCCCCCCCCCCCGCACACACCTGGGCCTCACAACCACATATCCCGCCTGCACACACATGGTCCTCATCCTAAAAATTCTTAGGGAAAATTAAATCTTTCTGAAAGAGTCTTGGGCTAAAACCACCCCTACAAAAACCTACCTAAAGAGTCTTAGGTGTGAGGTCTCCTCAAACCATCACATCCTATGGAAGAAGGAGCTAGAAGGAGCTAGTAACTAAGGGGAAACACCCTCTCCCATGAAATGGAAGTGTTCGGAACTAAGTGCTCAACATGGGTGGGGTGAGACAAAACACAAAGATACAAATATATATATATATATACGAAACACACAGCCCAACCTATGTCTTCTAAACAGAGAAACTGATCACATGCCTCGGCACTGCTATGTCGAAGCATGCATACAACAAACAACCCCAAAACCATTTAGGGTTTCATGTTTTAACAGAATTAGTTTATTAGTTCCTCAAATACTTGGAAATTATCAACAACCAACCATATCAATCATTGGTAAAACATATCTGTACCATCCACAAATCAAGTTAGGAAAATACAACCAACATAAAAAAGTCCCGTCTCATTAACCAACTAGCCCCATTGATTATTATTCATGTTCCATTACCATCCCCCACCATTCATTGACTCTTCCACTTTAATTTATTATTCACTACCCATAGTTATTTCACATTGAAACCTATCCCTACGGCGCCTCTACCAACCACCAACATAGCATTCCCGCCAAACCACAACCAAGCCAATCGCAGCCCCGCTTCTCACTCGATCCACAACAACCCACAAAACACCCCTTTGACATAAATAAACCCTACATATTTATTATTTCAGTTTTGTTCAACCGGGGTGATCACACAAAGGTTCTGGTTTTTTATTTAATCAAGCAACTATAGGTGATTAACCAATTCCCACATTCCACAAAGTTTCCATCCATAAACGGTCTAGAAAGATATGGAAACATTTAATTGCGCAAGAAAAGGCCCCCAACGACCATGATTTCTAGTAGGCATAATCCTATTCAATAACAATAGTATAAATAAATATAAACATAATAACATCCCCATCCCTGTTCTTTAAGCCAGTTATTATCTTTATTAAACAGGTTCAAAAGTTTTTCACGTAAACAAGAGGGAACCCACCCCACATGATACATAATTTAGAGAGATGAAGGTAATATCCCTACCTCCACAGGTTCTGATCACAACGCTCCCCCAGGTCAACTTTATAAGACGTTCGTCGGCATCCGTCACTTCTGTCAAATCCTGGAAAAACCTCCTCGGGTAGAAGCTGGGAAGGAAAGGATGAAGGGAAGACAACAGATCCAATCTCATAAGTTCTACCTCGTCGTTACGATCCCATGGCCGCTGACGGATTGTAAATCAAAGCTCGAAAGAAGAAGATAGGGAAGAAAAGAGCTTTGGAGTCTCTCTCGGGATAGCTCTGCTTGAGGGAATGGGGAGGAGAGGAGTGATTTGAAAATTAGGAGATGCCCCCTATTATAGGTGAGAAAAACTAAAGTATATGGCATGTACTTTCTAGGACATGGCGTGTACTTGGCCATTTCACACGGCAAGGACACGACTTCAACATGGAGTATACCCGGCGAGGTGGTACACGACGTGTACTCTCACTACACGACGTGTAGTTACAAAAATTCTGAAAAGTGTGGTAAAAGTCCATTTTACCCTCCAGAACACTTAATGACAAAGGAACGGGCCGGAGAGGTCTGGGACATTACATCAGATACCTCTTAAAACATTCTCGTCCCCGAGAATTCAAAACCCAACCCAGAGGAACCCAACAAGATACCTCTTAGGGCACTCATTATAACAGGAACCCATCCAACAAACCTAATCATATGTCTTAGGAATTCCTTCTCCTATGTCGAGATATTATCCACTTTATGTGGCACTGACTCGGCTGCACGGGTTTAATCGCGTCCTCATTAATGCGTATCGATTAAGAATTGGTTCTTCCCACTTCTATACATTAGGATTTTTCAACTTGTACTGCCCCCAACACCATACAACCAACACACTGCCCGAACACATGGTTTGGGGAAATTTCTTCTCCTATGTCGAGATATTATCCACTTTAGGTGGCACTAACTCGCCCGCAGGGGTTCAATCACATCCGCATTAATGCGTCTGGATTAAAGATCAGGTTTTTTCCTTCCCCACACATCCGAACATGTTACACACTTCTAGAGAACAAGGAAACATAAAGTCTCACAACAGACAGGCCAAGAATTCCATATATCAAAGGTACAAAGTATAACATCAAAACAAAGCTCTGAAGAACAAAGAAAAACACAAGTCAAAACAACTCCATGTACTGAGCGTCCATTTGAGCATCCCACTCCCAAGTGCTCTCCTCGAGGCCGCCATGCCTCCACAACACACAAACCAAGGAGATGGATTGTCCACAAAGAACCTTCTCATTATGATCCTCTATTCTGAGTGTTTGTTCCTTTATGGTCCCTTCGTCTCCCATATCTAACACTCCCCAGTAGATAACGTGAGAGTCGTCGTGTAAGTACCGATGAAGATGGGAGACGTGGAAGATGTCATGAACCTTCTCCAACTGAGGTGGCAGGGCTGGCTGATATGCCAACTCATCGACTCGCCCCAACACCTCGAAAGGTCCTATGAACCTAGGGGAGAGTTTACTCCCTTTCCCAAACCTCTGTTTCCCCTATCGAGGGGAAACCTTCAAGAACACATGATCTCCCACCTTGAACTCTAAGGGCCTCCTCCGACAATTAGCATAAGACTTCTGTCGGTCCTGAGAAGCTTTCATCCTCTCACACACAAGATAGACTTTCTCTATTGTGCTCTGTACTACCTCTGGCCAAAGAGAACATGTCTCACCAACCTCTGCCCATAAAATGGGTGAAAAACATGGTCTTCCATACAAAGCCTCAAATGGTTCCATGACAATAGTAGAGTGGAATCTGTTGTTGTAGGAAAACTCTACTAAAGGTAAGTGTCACACCCATGACCCTCCGAAATCTAGAACGTATGCTCGCATCATGTCCTCCCACGTCTGGATAGTCCGCTCTGTCTGCCCATTGTTCTAGTGGTGGAAAGTAGTGCTTAGGCGAAGCGGGGTGCCAAAATCATGCTGTAACCACCTCTAGACTCGTGAGGTAAACAGGGTATCCCGATCTGAGATGATAGTCTTTAGAACTCAATTCAAACACACCACCTCGTCTACGCACCTTTGTGCTAAGGTACTCACCAGGACTGACTCCTTAATTGCTAAGAAGTGAGCCGATTTCGTCAGTCGATCCACCACTACCCAGATAGCATCATAACCACCCTGAGCTCTTGGTAGTCCTGTGACGAAGTCCATTGAGATGTCATCCCATTTCCACTCGATGACATATAAAGGATACAACAAACCACTGGGAACATGGTGCTCAGCCTTCACTTGCTAACACACTAGGAACATAGCCACAAACTCTGCCACTGCCCATTTCACCCCCAGCCACCAAAACTGTTCCCTCAGGCCTTGGTACATTTTTGAAACCCCTGGATGTACCTCCAATGCTGATCTGTGGAAAACACGGACAACTCCCTCACGAATTACCTCTGGGACAAACATCCTTCCATGAAAAAGCATCTAATGTCGGTTGTCCTCTGACCATCCTTCTGTAGCGTTTCCCTAATCGATATGACCCCACATTACTTCTGCTTCAGATTCTCCCCACAGAGACTCTTCCACCTGCTGCAACAAGGAGGACTACACCGTCATATCAAACAAACAGCCTCTAACACCCTCTACCCTTGAATCCAAGTGCAAGGCATCCAACCCTCCCATCGCTCTCCAAGCATCAGCAGATTCCCAAAACACTTCCTTATGATACTTCCTGCTTAGGGCATCAACCACAACGTTGCCCGTACCTTCAGTGTAAGAGATATTGAAGTCATAGTCTTGGAGAAACTCAACCCATCTCCGCTGCCGTATATTCAGGTCAGGTTGGGAGAAGATATAACGTAATCTCTTGTGATCTGATAAGACCACAAAGCATTCCCAAAAGAGCTAATGTCGCCACAATTTCAGTGCGAACACTAATTCTACAAGCTCTAGGTCATAGGTGGCATAGTTACGCTCTTGAGGGCGCAACTTCCTTGACCCATAAGAGATCACACCTTTCTTCTACATCAGTATGAATCCCAAACCAAGGCTAGAAGAATAACAAAACAACCTGTACAGCAACCCTTCCTTTGGAAACCTGAGCACGAGAGCATTGAACAACTTCTTCTTCATGTAGTCAAAAGATTTTTGGCACTGCTCGCTCCATAGGATTACCTGGTTCTTCCTAGTAAAAGCTGCAAATGGAGCAGCAACTCAACAGAAGTCTGAAACGAACCTCTGATAATAATCTTCCAACCCCAGGAAACTAAAAAATTCTACCACACTCTTGGGTTCCGCCTAAGAAACAACTGCCTCCACCTTCGATGGGTCCACTGACACTCCATGTTGAGACACTACATCCCCAAGGAAGTGTACTTATTGTGTCAATAACATACACTTCGAAAATTTCCCATAAAGCTGGTGGTGTCGAAGGACTTCCAAGACTGCCCTGAGATAGTCAACGTGCTCCTCCTCTGATCTTGAGTAGTTTCAGATGTCATCGATAAACACAATGATGAACTGGTCCAGAAACTCTTATAAGAAAAGGTTCATAAGTCCCATGAACACAGCTGGTGTATTTGTAACTCCAAATGGCATCACTACAAACTTGAAGTGTCCATACCTGCACCTGAAAGCTGTCTTCGAGATGTCACTTCCTTTACCCTTAGCTGATGATATCCAGATCATAGATCAATCTTAGAAAACTAATCTGCTCCCCTCAGTGGGTCGAAGAGATCATCTATCCTTGGAAGCAGTTAACGGTGCTTGACTGTTACCTGATTCATCCTTTGGTAGTCTATGTATAACCTGAGACCCCCATCTTCCTTCTTTAAAAACAAAACTGGAGTACCCCATTGCGACACACTGGGTCAAACAAAACCCTTCTTCATCAGATCGTCAATCTGAATCCGCAACTCCCGCAACTCCGACGGTGCCATCCGACAATGGGCCATCGAAATCGGGCAGGCACTAGGCTGTAAGTTTATCCCGAACTCAATGTCACATTAGGGGGGTAGATTCACAACCTCCTCAGGAAAAACATCGAGGAACTCCTCAACAACCTCTGGGACATCCATCATCTCTGTATCAACTGAAACCACTGATAACCAGCCTAACAAGGAAAGTATAGGCTTCACCTGTCGGATTCCCACCTAATAGCTCCTCTCACCAACAAAAGATACACACTGCCCATCCACATCGTAGAACACCACCCTTCTTCGGAAAAAGTCGATAACAGAACTAACAGAAAATAACCAGTCGATGCCTAGGATGACATCGTATGGCTTCATCTGTAGCAAAAGAAGGTCCCCACTAGATCGATGTGGTAACACCATCAGCCCACATCATCAGAAAACACAAGATACGCTGGTCTGGCCTCCAACTATTTTACTCAGCACCAGGGGTATGGAAAGTCCCTCTATGTCTAGACCCAAAGCATGGGCTGGACTGGGTGCAACAAAGGAGTGCGAAGCACCTGTCCACGCCCAACTCCTCTGCCTCTCTGATGTTGACCACCTCCCCGACCATGTCCTGGTCGAGGTCACTGAGGAGCACCCTAAGGTCGGCCTCCTCCTGCAATGTCTGCCCTCGGAGGAGCAGGGTCCTATTGCTGCTAGAAGGGCCTTGCCGGCAATTGGTGCTGCTGAGGCGGGCGCTGAACCGGCCCACCTCCACCGTACTGAGCTCGGGTTGGGAACCAACTCTGAATGTGACCGAAACCTCCACAAGAGAAACACTTTGGTCCTGGGCTCGTGAAAACGGGATGAGGACCCCGATGATCTGAACTGGAACTGCTGGGACCTGCTCCCTACTGGCCTAAATCTGGAAGGTCTTGTCGCTGGAGACATGCAGCTGACTACCTTCCCCTTCAGCAAACCCGGTTAGATCCCCTCCCACTGTCCAACTCCCTATGAGTGCATCCTATCTACAAACTATTACTTCTTCTGTACTTCCAAGTACGTCAGAAGAGTGAAGGGGGTGACAGTATACTGGAGAGAAGGACGAAGCGCCTCCTCTAAATGTCTCACCTGAGACTCCTCATCCGAAAAGAGATTCGGAGAAAAGTGTAGGAGATCCTTGAACTTGATCCCCAACTATCATACTGACATAATCCCCTGATAAAGGGAGGGTAACTCCTGCCGTTTCTCCTCCTTGATCATGGAAGAAAGTAATTCCTCTTGGAATTCCGTCTCAACGTTAGCCCACAGAACCTCTGTCTATATCCTCTCTCTGAGGTAGAGCGTCCACCACTGATGTGCCACACCTCTCAGCTGACTGACTACTAGGGGAAGCCCGTACTCCCTCGGAGCATGGATCAAAGTAAAAGTGATCCCTAGATCCTCAATCCACCCCTCCATCTCCATATCTGAAGTACTACACTTGTACTTATTGAGGGTTTGTCACTAGAACGAATGGAGTGTCTTTTGCCACTGGAAATATTCCTCCTCTCAGTTAATCCTCAACTGATAGACTGCATGAATCTGCTAGGTCTCGGCTGTCTGAGCCACCCGGGGATGACGTCTAGATGCCATAATTGTACGGTAAACAAAGATCACCTAAGCCCAAGTAGTAAGGAAATTTCTCAAGGATTCATTTTATCATTTTATTCAATTTCGTTCCCAGAACACCCAATCAAGTAAAACACAATCATGATGATGCATGTACCTTCCTTAGGGTCTCTACCCTGCAATCAATGTAGTCTCACTTGGTTGTTCGGTAGGCTCAGATTCCTTGCATCGGATCACGGGGGGCCCTAAAATCCTGTGTCCTAGCTGGTCTTCCCGAGCCTATGTCTCGCACTAAGAGAAGAAAACACTATCACCCTACCATCCAATGCAATCCTCACTCTTCCTAACTCCATAATCCATCCTATCTCGCAACCATCCCTCTGATACCATACTGTCACGACCCCCTCCCACCAAAGATTCCCCTCTTGAGATGGAAATGGTGAAAGGGAGACAATGACCCCCGAGTCCCGCCTCCAGTAGGCTCCAGAGTGGCGACTAGCACCAAGGGTATGAGTTTTCTCAAATATGGGAGGTATTACCCTTTTTATTATTTAAGATCGGGAAATAAGATGAGTGAAACATCAAAGAAAAAAGGAATAAGTAAATAAAAACAAACCAATCCCACATGCTTGTTTAAACAGTTCTGAAACAAAGTACATGTACAAGAAAGCTCAAAAGTACAATTCCAAAAAAAACAAGAGTACAAAAACTGCAACAACTCCAACTTTCCTGACTAGTATGGTCTCACACGACCCTGGAAGTCTTCTTGGAAACCCAAAAGTAAACGTAGGGTGAGCATACAAGTATACTATGTTGGGAAACCTAAATCTATCATGCACAAGTGGGGAGACATCCTAATGTCCCGTGAGAACAGCAGAAGAAACCAAAACCTATCAAGGAATTGTATCCACCCAACTCACCATCAATGCTCACCAAAACACAAAACAGGTAGTAGTATATAAGAACAAGAGTATTGGGTACCCCACACCATTTCCCACTAGTCAGAAACTCTTCCTAACGACAAACGCCCTGACGCTACCACACTCTTCCCACCCATACACACCTGGGCCTCACAACCATATATCCCGCCCACAAAAACCTATGCCTCTCAACCACATATCCCGCTAGCACACACCTGGTCCTCACAACCACATATCCCTCCCGCACACACCTGGGCCTCACAACCACATATCCCGCCCAGACACACCTGGGCCTCATCCCAAAGATTCTTGGGAAAAAGTAAATCTAACTAAAGAGTCTTGGGCTAAAGCCACCCCAAATGAAACCTACATGAATATTCTTAGGTGTGAGGTCACCTCAAGCCATCACAGCCTATGGAAGAAGGAGCAGGAAGGAGCACATAACTAATGGGGAAAAACCCTCTCCCATGAAATGCGAGTGTTCGGCACTAAGTGATAAACATGGGTGGGGTGCAACAAAACACAAAGATACATATATATATATATATATATACCAAACACACATACCAAACTTTGGAATCTAAACAGAGAAACTGAGCACGAGCCTCAGCACTGCTATGTCAAAGCATGCATACAACAAACAACCCCAACCCAATTTAGTTTTTCATGTTTAAACAGAATTAGTTTATTAGTTCCTTAACTACTGGGAAATTATCCACAACCAACCATATCAATCGTTCATAAAACATATCATCGCCATCCAAAAATCATGTTTGGAAAACAAAAGAAACACAAACAAGTCCTTTCTCATTAACCAACCAGCCCCATTGATTATTATTCCTGTTCCATTACCTTTCCCCACCATTCATTGACTCTTCCACTTTTATTTATTATTCAAAACCCATAGTTCGTTCACATTCAAACCCATCCCTACATCCCCACTACCAACCACCAACATAGAATTCACGCCAACCCACATCCAAGCCAACCATAGCCTCACTGCTCACCTGATCCACAACAACCCACAAAAAAACCCCTTCACATAAATAAACCCTACATGTTTATTATTTCAGTTTTGTTCAACTGGGGTTACCACACAAAGGTTTCAGTCATTCATTTAATCAGACAACTTTATGTGATTAAACAATTATCACATTCCACAATGTTTCCATCCATAAACGGTCTAGAAAGATAGGGAAACATTTAATTACGCAAGCAATGGCTCCCAACGACACTGATTTTAGGTAGAAATAAGCCTATTCAATAACAATAGTATAAATAAAGATAAACATAATAACTTCCCCATCCATGTTCTTTAAGCCAATTATTATCATTATTAAACAGGTTCAAAATTGTTTCATGTAAACAAGAGGTCACCCACCCTTCATGATACACAATTTAGAGAGACGAAGGTAAGATCCCTACCTCCACAGGTTTTGATCACAATCCTCCCCCAGGTCAACTTTAGAAGACGTTCGTAGGCATCCGTCGCTTCTGCCAAATCCTGGAAAAACCACCTCGGCTGGAAGCTAGGATGAAAATACCCAAGGGAGGACAACTAATCCAAGCTCAGAATTTCCACCTCGACGTTACGATCCCGTGGCCGCTGACATATCAAAAATCGGTGCTCGGACTAAGAAGTTATGGAAGAAAGGAGCTTTGGAGTCTCTCTCGGGAGAGCACTGCTTGAGAGAATGGGGAGGAGAGGAGTGATTTGAAAATTAGGAGATGCCCCACCTTTTATAGTCGAGAAAAACTAAAGTACAAGGCGTGCACTTTTTAGTACATGGCGTGTACTTGGCCATTTCTCACGACAAATACATGGCTTCAACATGGGGTATACACGGCGAGGTGTTACACGATGTGTACTCTCACTACATGGCATTTAGTTACAAAAATTCTGAAAAGTGTGGGAAAAGTCCATTTTACCCTCTAGAACACTTCATGACCTTCTTTTCGACAAAGGAATGGGTCGGAGAGGTCTGGGCCATTACATTGAATTTTTACCAATTCCACGATCACATGTACAATTAATATAGAGATATTTTAATAAAAAAAATTAACACAATTATTTACCATAATGTCGAAAATTATCAGATACATATGATTATTACGAGGTTTATCTCTAATGATTTTTCATCGCAGTTTGCAATCAAACCGAATAATTTATCAAATACAATCTACAATGTCCCATAACTCTCATAAATAAATATTTCATATTAGTTTATGAATATTAAATAACAATAAATATGATCCATTATATGATCATATATGTTTACCTTATTTATATAATTTGATATGTAAACCACATGTTCATTGGATATCTAAATTTATTCCCACTATGATATTCTTAAATATAATCCATCACAAACAAATCATGCATTAAAAAATTAATTGTATCCTTGGGAAATGAAATATAATAATAGAGGATGTTATATTCTAATTAAGGTTAAACATGAGAGATTTTAATGATAAAAAAATAAGTGATTGAGTATATGAACATAAAATTTGGAAATCATACCATGCACATCATAGTTTAGTATCTTTTCTAATATAACAATAAACATGGAAGATATTAACACCTAAATCATAATTAAATAAAATAAATTTAGTTAGGAGATCATGAAATTATCATAAGAAATATTTCGGTGGAATGTACATTGTCAATGGTAATTATTTTATTTGTAATTCCTTATTGAAAAGTTTATTATTTCAAACTAGGATAAATGAATATATCAACATATATTTTTTCAAGGATCACTATAAAGACAATCATAGTAGATAAGATCCCATATAGAATAGGATTTATATGAATTTATGTACTTATTATTTAATTAGATATCCATATTTACACAATACAGTGGAGGGATATATATCTATTCCCACATTTCACATAATAATAATAATCCATTTTTATTTATTCCCTAATGTAATTAATTATTGACTTTATACCAAAACCCGATGAATGAAACTGTGTTTCCTAAACATTAAATAATTTCATCATATTATATCACAAGGAAGATAAATAGTTTTCATAAAAATCTCACCTTTAAAAAATTAAAAAATTAGAATAAAAATCCAATATATAATCATTGTATTATATCCATCTAGAATAATATTTTACATTTAATGATATCATCTTAGATGAAAATTCAATTAAAATACAATATAATATATTTTTAGATGAAAGTACACTTTTTAATTTGAAATAAAATATTTATAGGGTTAATATATTAAAAAATATTAACGGACATTTTCTATTAGAACCTTGTAATTATATATATAAAGCATCCAAAACATTTAGGTATCATAACAATGATAAGTGTTTTACATACATTGTATGTTTAAACAATGTTTCATTAAGATTTTACGGCCAAAATACAATTGTATCAATCTTAGATAATAATAATAATAATAAATTTAACAGAAAATTTATAAATTTAAAAATATATAAAAACTTACATAAACACATATTAGAAATTAGGAAAATAATTCCTAACAATATTTTAGAATACAATGATATGAAAGGACAATTATTTCCGACCAAAGAGAAAAAAACTAGTTCATCCATAAGAAAATTAGTTTCATCATAATAATTAATAATGTATGAAAAAATAATATAAAAATTAATTATATAGAAATAAATATGGTAGAAATAATTCTGTGATATTATCCATAAATTTATATTTAACATTATTTACCAAAAAATATTCATAAAAATCCTAATAAATAATTATATTGTAACATCGATCGATTAATGTGTCGATAACATATTAATATAATTATCGATGTTAAAATAATATACAATGAAATATAATATATCATGAAATTTAGTAGATTTATTTTATGACATGTCAATGGTTCAGGAAATGCATGTCTCAATGTTTAAAAATAGGAATATGAAATATGGATCATGGATATAAATGGAAGATGAAATTACCCTCACCCAATGCATTTTCTTGTTGGTGTATGTGTCATAATACTTTATAATAAATAATTAATTAATAGAAATATATTTAAAAACCATTAAACTATATATTATCGTATAAATTATTTACATATATTAACTTATCACCATTTTTTTAAACAATTCTATTTGAAAATTCACTATTTCTGGTGATAACTACTTTCTTATTCATTAATGTTTTAGTTCAGCAATTCAGGTTCATATATGTTGATCTTAGGTCCATCATCACCATGATTATAATCATGATATAAATATTATACCTATTCCATATATAAATATTGTTAGTTATTTATAATAGGTAATGTTTTGAACATGATTCACCAGCTTTAGAAATATGGTTGGTCGAACATACCTGTGAAAGTTGATTTCATATTCTAATGAATAGATGTAAAGTATGATAAAAAATTATAATTTTAGAAACATTATAATTTCATATATATAATATATATATATATATATTCTATCATAATAATTACATGATTATAATTTTTTGGAAAAATAATTTGCACCACTGCATAGAGACGCTATGGAATCCTTTCGCACAAGTGTTTTTTTTGTTTTCTATTGGTAGGAAAGGAAATAGAAAATTGTAATCGTAGTATCATAATAAACATTAAACAAATTAAATATAATGAAATAAATATTTTATATTTTATATCATGTATTACAGGAGTTTTTTTAAGAAATAAAAATTCATGTACTCCATTAGGAGTTATTCCTATTTAATGAGTATCCACTTTTGGATAACACCTTTAGGCATGAAATTATCGGATTTTGGATAGAGAATATGTTATAGGACGTACTGAATGAAGGTACGATAATATTATATCATGGATTGGATGATATATAAGGAACCTGATTTTTGAAGAAGGGAGTAGATGTGGAATCCCGTTATATGGTATTTAAAGGGAACATGAACAACTACATAAAAGAATAATATATATATATATATCATAATCATTTAATTTATCAAAAATGAACCCAAAATTTTAATATAATTTGTTATGGGTATATGTTTGGGCATATACCTAAGTGTGGTTAGTTGTTGATTTCTTAATTTGTGGTTTATCCTTGTTAGATTTTGTGTGACCTTGAGGGTCTTAGGGTCTCTACTGAGTATCATTATACTCATCCCAGCATTGGCTATGCCCACACCTCATTGTGTTGGATGCAGACGAAAAATATCACTGTCTGAGGCTAAGTGTACGAGGACTGGAAGGTTCCCAGAGGTGGACCACATTGCATGACAGTACACAGAGGAGATAGATGAATGTGGAGTTCTTTGGAGGCTATCTATACCTTCCTATCAGGTAGGATTTCCCGAAAGACGATCCAGCAGCTGTACCACCTTTCATCTGCTGTAGTTTTCTTCCTTGTACCTTACTATTGGGCTCGTACATCCGACCCCTTTACTTTCCAGCACCTCATTTATATACATTTTTAATTTGTTTTTTTCTTCCAGCTATTATATTGTGTGTGTTTATAATTTTTAAAGGCAATGCCTTCCCAGTTTTAGGGATTTACGCCTTTGGTGCAAGTCGCCAGCCCCTGGCATATGGAAGGCATGCTTAGGGTAGTTACAGTACGAGCCCTAGGGGATGAGTCATGACAATATATATATAAATTAATTCTATCCTAATAATTAAATATTTATAATGTTGTTAAAAAATGTATTGCACCACTGCATAGAGATGCTATGGAATCCTTACGCTCATGTATTTTTTTGTTTTCCATTGGTAAGAAAGGAAATGGAAATTTGTAATTATAGTATCATAAAAAAATTAAACATATTAAATATAATGAAATAAATATTTTATATTTTATATCATGTCTTATAGGAGTTATTATACGAAATAAAAATCCATGTACTCTTTTAGGAGTTATTGGTATTTATTGAGTAGCCACTTTTGGATAACACATTTAGGCATGAAATTATCAGATTTTGGATGGATAATATGATATAGGATGTACTGAATTAAGGTAAGATGGTATTATATCCTGGATTGGACAATATATAAGGACTCATATTTTTGAAGGTTGTAGATGTGGAATCCCATTATATGGAATTTGAAGGGAACATATACAACTACATAAAAGAATAAACAATATATATATCATAATCATTTAATTTATAAAAAATGAACCCAAAATATTAATATATTATATTATGGGTTATAAATAAAATAAAATATATTTATTTCTCAAATATTTTGATCCAATTTAAAATTTCTGATCTCATTAATTTTTTTTAAACACATGTAGCCTTAACTGTGAAAAAAATTAATTCTTACGATAACATCATTGTTATATGACAGAGAATAATATGGGAATACTATCTAATTTATTGATAATAGGGTAAAAAATTATTGTCTTTATTTATTTATTTTATTTTTTATTTTTGGACGAAATTAATTTTATTATAAGAACCCCAAACAAATGGAAACAAATTTTTCAGAAAATGCCTAATAAAAGGGAAGAAATTACATTTGAATGAAATATTTTAATAATTTGGTTACCATAAATTTTTCATTTTAAATAATAAAAATAATGGTTCTTAGATTTTTCTGTAAATAAAAAACATAATGGTTTCTTATTAACATAAAATTAAATTAATAGATAAATAGGGTTATTAATTTGAATAAAATATATCTTATATTTAGAAGATATATTTTGAGATCACAATTTGAAAATAATATAGTAAAATAAAATAATAAAATAATTAAATATTATGTTAATTTATGACCACTCCGAATAAAGTGTATAGGCTAGTAATAAAATTATATTTATGTTTCACCCATGTTTGTAACCCAATATTACCTCTTTTTTTGAGGTAAGATAGATTTACCACTATGACCATTCATGAAGACCAAAAATTAATTTAACAATATTACAATATATTAAATATGATGAATCATAATATAAAATAAATATCAAAAAATTTAATTAATATGACGTAAAACTATTTATTTAAAATTAATACAAGAAAAAATGATTAATGTACCATTTTAACAATATCACAACAAGATACTACAGTTATATATTTCTTATCTTCTATAACATATCAATTATTTGAATCAAAATATAACCATTATTTAGAATTTACATAAACACGATATAAAACCAAGATAATATTATGTCCTTCACTATGTACCAATTTTATGAAAATCATTAGTAGGTTATTGTGAAATGGTTCAGAAACTAAACGATTCATGAATCTATTATGGTATAATAGGATTTACTAATGATTTTATCCTAAAATAGCACACCATGTTATAAGGAAAATTTTATTTCCATACAAGCATGGATATTGGTCATAACATAGGTAAATTATTCCAATTCATTCTTAATACACTCATCTCCACCAAAAACATCTTTTATCTGATTAGGTGGAAAATATATAAATTGTTTATTTGTGTTGAGATTGAGTCACATTCTTAAATTAAATTTCATTTTTAAATAATGGTATATAAGTAACTAGGTCATTAATGAAATGAGGAATTATAAATACATTATATGATTATTTTGACATTATTATGTAATTATATAATGTAATATATAAATATTTCTAGAATATACTATATATATGGCATGGTTATGTTCTGTAGCAATAATATTCAAATAATATCACCTAATGATTTTACTAATCATGAATTGACAAAGTCTCATTCATCCCAAAAATAATATCCTATATAATGTTTTATTTTTATTTTGTTTTAAAATATATAATCATAATACAATCCAATGGTTATCATGCTGGATGAAACTAGTTATATAAATAATCCTTATCTTAAATTTAAAACTGATGATACATCATATGAAAAAAATTAATAAATTATTACATCACCACAAAAATAATAAAGTAATGTTTAATAATTCTATTGGTATCATGTTAAAATTGAAAAACAAATCCAAAGATCATGCCCTTTTTATGCTGTAGTTTGTATGAAAACATATCATATTTAAAAATGGAATCAAAAATATATTTTTAATACATAAATTATATGGAAAATAATATATAAATTGAATGCATAAAATTAAATAAAATCATGCTTAATAGTAACTGATCTTGTAGTAATTGAGTGTATAAAATCACATAACATAAACATACCATAAAGGCATTGTTCCATGAAATCATATGTAATCATTAAATTATTTTTACAATTACCCACATAATTATTTCATGATAGATAGTAATAAATCATTGCGTTATATAATTTCGGGACCCACCCATCACATAATAGGTATAATTTATCCCACATATGATGGGAATTAAAAAATATTACATGTATTATTATTCCATAAGTACCCATGATTATAGTAATAATAATGTATTCAAAATAGGTGTATATTTTTGAAAGTTTTTTGTTACCCTAGTGAATATAAAGATAACAGAAAACCAACATTTCTCAAGGATTTTACCATATTTATATTTTTTCCATGGCTAATATTAACATGTTTTTATCTCTATGGAGATTCTATTGTTTGGATCTGACATACATTTTAAATTACCAAAATTTTATGATCATTGTTGTATATTAAAATATATGATAATTATAATGTAATATAATTCTTTTATATTTATAGGGATGCATGATTAATATTTTATAATATTTCAATAAATTCCTAAAAATAACGTATATTAATATTTGAAATTTATAATATAATGGAATTGAAAGGATTCCAAAAAAATATTAAAGGAATGAATTTGATCTCTAATATTTCAATGTTTCTTAATAAATCTATATATGATCTCCATAAAACATTAAAACCGTAAATAGAGATCCATTTAAGAATAAATTGTGGAAATTTATTATTAATGACAATGGAGTTTTGTGGAATGGGATAATATTTGTGAATTTAACCATTTGGTGAGGCCATTCAGGGATAATATATTTACTTTTTTATACAAAAATCATATCCATAAGAATAATATAATGAAATTTTTAAGATTCTATTAAAATAGAAAGTTTATTTAAATTTTAAATAAATTATATACAAATGGATATTTTCCACTAAAAAATGAAATAAAAAAATCCTAAATTATTAATTATTAGGTTAATATTTAATTTAGGTACCAAATTGTCAAATATATTTTTCCAATTGAAAATTAGTATACATTAATTCATTATACTAATACATGAATTCATTTTAACAATTAAAGGGATAAAGAAGTATTTATTTCACTTTTATATCATAGTCATGTTATAAATACTAAATTATTAAAAAAACTATTCTTATACTATTCAACAATGAAATAAAAAAACATGTGAAAACTCACCATAAAGTATTTTTGATAGACTAAATAAATATGTTATTCTCTTATCTAAAATATTTTTCTATATATATGATTTTTTATTTGATACCAACAACACTATATTTTAAAATTACACATTTAATAAGTAAAATTGGGTAACCATTCCATTATTAAATATAATTTGTATTAGGACAAAAATAAATCTAATTGAAATTAAATGACTAATATATGAATTTATTAATATACTTTAATTATTATAAAATTAAATTAGGAATTTAATTATACAAAAGAATTAAAAATTATTACATGATCTTTTTGGAATATTGGTTATTACAATCATGATTGAACGTGATTGAATCATTCATGTAAGTGGTTAAACTAACACATACATAAAGATCATATATAAAAGAAGAGTAACATTAAATTGATATTTTCTTATTAAATCATTATTCATAATTTATAATCTTATTATATAGTTATTATTAGAATGATATAAAACTGATAATAGGTGGATAGAAAATATAAATGAAAAATAATGGATATAATTTTTTTCAATCCATGATGGAATCATAACTACTGTATGGATCTATATTTTATTGAATGAATTTGAGAAATATCATGAGATTCAAAAATAACGAACATGTATGGGTCTTTATAGGGAAATAAATATTATAATTTATTAAGTGGAATTCAAAAATATTATCAAAATTTGATATGGTATTTTAAGGATCCATTTATAGTGTAATTAAAAAATAGGCACCCTAGAGCTATGTAATGTACATGAAACATGATCGGACACACTGTCATGCACCATCAACTAATAATCTTTATAGATAGTATCATCTTGGATAGATATACCTGAATTGTTTTCACATGGGTTTGAAAAAATATGCATGATACATTTGAATCCTATAAATGTCATTAACAAATAAAAATTTACATTTTTCCTTCCCATGTATTAACCCAAAACACCCCCATTTCGAGAAATATTAGATTTTTACCCTAGAAACTCTCTATTCTCCAACTATGACCCTTTGTAATCCATTTTCTGGGTGGATTGTTTTACAGATGTACAGGAATCATCATGTATGTTTCTATTTTAGTAATTTCATCCATCATATAATGTTATTAATTGCACTCTCTTATATTATCTATTATCCAGTTGGTTACTTTTATTAAAAAGGTTCAATATTAATGTGTTTGGTAAAATCTGGATGACAATCGTTTTAGATTTCCATTATATATTTTATTTGTTGTGTGGATGTGGTTTTATACTATATTTCAAGAATTTCCAAATTTGTGGAAGTTGATTACATGATTTATCATTATTATATGAGTTCTATATACATTCATTGTTTTGGTGAAAAATTTGATGTATTGAGTGAAAAGTGAACAATATGTTTTCAATAGTATTTGTGGTGTGTATGGGTTGGATGTTGAATTTATAACTACTATTGGATTATTTTCATGTGTGATTACTTATTATTCTTTTAAAATTTGTTCCATAAATGTTTTAAATGGTTCTATGTATAATTGAAATTGGTTTTAGTCTATGTTTGGATTTGAAATAGTAATAGTGTTTTGTTATGTATACCCATAATGTTTGGTTTGTTCTATGAAATTGGTATGTGACATGGCATGTCAAACTAAAATGGAGTATAAATGGAATCCTAGTTATCTACGTTAGTTAAAATGAACTAGTTTCCAAGATGAATCTATGGGGTCGATGCCCGTTTTCTTCTATAAGGATTAATGATACAACACTAACTAAACACGATAATGGTATGAAAAAACTAGAAATTAGGATGTATTGAAATCTAGTTGATCAATCATTATAACACCATGTGGTATGGTTTCTATCCCATGTTTCATAGAGATATGAATCTCCAAGGCTACTGCTAACGCTAATACCTATAGGGATTTCGCATGACATGGTTCTATCTTATCATGTTTTACATAACATCATTACACAATTTACATTTTTCTATTAAAATTGATTAGGATTCATTCCTTTAGAATAATTTTATTAAAAGTTTTATTTCAAAATTATTCATTAAAAATGATTCCACTTTCATTAATAATACATTCATATAATTTATATTTTAATTTTATTCCTGGAATCTTTATTTTGGGTGGAATTGTAACGCCCCGACCCCAGCTACCCAGAGTCGGTGCATTACTTCGTAACATTGGCATGATCACAAGAAAGATCAAATCTCAAAAGACCGATTGGTTTAGTAGCCTTGGAAACACTAGATATATTCATAAGTTTTACATTACATCATAAAATGAAAACCTACTACAACAACATAATGTTTCCACAATCCACACTATTAACCCCTCATAAAATCCCTGCAGGTCATTCATAACTTACTTCTTCACATCCTGGGAAAAATAAAACATAGAAAAGGGGTGAGCTCAAATGCCCAGTAAGGATAAAAATATAGCGGAAACTTTCATAAATAAGAATAAACATTTATGGCAATGTATAACTAAAACAAAAGCCTTTTAAATATGAACTTTCAACATGGTATGGCATAAATAAAATGAAATAATGCCATTTACTTATTCACATGGATATTCTACTAATCGAATAATCACATGCAAAAATCAATAACCACTTTCATAATGTTGGAATGCATAGTGCCAGACTATCATAACCACATAGCCAAGGCCTCGTGCCAAGACTACAAATAAGATTTTGTCAAGGCCTTGTGCCAAGACACTAGTTTGTCTCATGAGACCTAACGATGCATCGAGGAGCTATAGCGGGCTCCACCCGTCACATATTAAGTCCAATGCATTCCCATATGAAAAGGTTTAAACATAACATAAACATTCATATTAAAACTAGCATATGAAATGTCAATACTTTCACCATAAACTATGAATGGTATAAAAATAGCACATCCACAGTCAAACATATCACAAAACCTTCAAAACAATATAGAAGTTTTGTATCATAATAAATCAACTTCAAATAATCTTAAAATCCATCAAAGGATGTTGACATAGATGAAATCAAAATTCTTTTTAAAGAAATATCTCTTTTTATTTTGAAATCATTTAAGATCCATATAAAATAAAACATTTTCTTTGAACATATTCTTATAATCTTGTAAGGGAAGCTTTGAAGATTTTATAACGGCGGAAAATAGCCGCACCCGCCGTATAAGTAAAAAAAACATTCTTACCTTAATTCTGTCGAAAAGGTTAAAAAGGACCTTGTTTTGAAAACGACCGAAAGATTCCTTTATAAACCACTTATAAAAGTCAAAAAGGGTATAAATGACTTTAACTCATATTCTAGTAAATAGTAAAAATGTTTTGAAATGCATTTTTAAGAAACATGGATGTGGATGATAAAGAGATCCCAGTAGATTATTACGTATAAACAACCTTGGATAATGAAGAGGTTGTAAAGTAAACCCTTACCTTGTACTTTTCCTTGGTTGGGGTAGGTTAAACTCCTGTATAATGGTGAAATAATTGTTATTAAATTATAAAAGAATCATATACATTAATATGATATCATATATGATCTTTTAATATTGATTTGATAATATCTTAGTATTATCGTCGTTTCATGTGTTAACTTACTCATTTTCTTTTATATGTTTTGTAACATAAGTCATGTTTGTTGTATCTTATTCATATCCAGAATGATATCAAGTCCTTAAACATCATTTTTAAATCATTAAATGATAATTATACTTGAATGGATACGATGGAGAATGAATCTCATCGCGTTCGTGGAGACGGTAGTCCGTACGTACGCACGAACGCTACTTCCATTTAATTTTTATTTTAAAAGAATCGAATCCAAATGATACATAGGTATATTACTATTCCAGTATAATATAATATTTTATATATGTTACTTATGTTCATTAACACCATCCTTTATATGTTCCATGTGTGGTATGAACGAGTCATATCATTTTAAGGGGGCGATAGTCCGCACTTCCTCAAATGAAATTATCGTATGTATATACAACATGAAAAGAATAATGGTATGAAACAAAATGGAATTACAGAAGCTTATATATAAAATATATATCATTAATATCATATTTAATTACAGTTCCATCATAATGGCCACCATGAGAGGCGGTAAGATGTATTTGAACAATCATCGTTTCGTGAGGCGTTAGTTTTCCATCCACAGAAACATTATGTTCATCATCCATTAGATGGAGTTGTGTGTATGTGTAGTTTGAATCCTTCTTATAACAACATACTTGTATATTGAGGATACTGGTGTTGTTACAAAAGAAAGGAAATAAAAAGAGTTTGGGGGTTGGAGAAGCAAAATAAATGAAAATAATTTAAGAGAAATCGTTACCTTTAATTTAGGTAACTCACTTTGGTTGGAACCAAAGGACTTCTTGAAATGCTTTCTGCCTAAGGGTAAGCTTCAAGGAGGAGGAGAGGGATGTGGGGAGCTTATTTGGGCAGAGTTTGGATGAGCCAAGTGGCTTGAGAGGTGTGAGGAATGAGTAGAAGTGGTCTCCTTTTATAAGGGAGAGGAGGGGCTCTTTAGGAAAGTGTGAAAGTATTACTTTATAATATATTTGTATTCGGATTATAATGGTCCAAAAATCATTGAGGTCGAAGATAAGATTACTCATATTCTAAATAACATCAACCAATAAGAATTGGACAGGTTTTAGATAATATTTTAATCATTATAATCTTATTTATTTAAATGATTTATTAATGAGGTAAACATTGCATCATTATTGTGTCATTAATAATTTAAATTATTTTATGTCTAAAAATTATAAATAAAATATCATTATGTGGGAAATCTTTTTATCTTTCTAATGAATATTTATAATCGAAAATCCAACATGTATAACCCTATGTAAAAATTGTTCTTCTAAAAGATGTAAGCTTATGCCATTTTTATTTTTATTTTAACTTTATTAATATAATGTGTCATTATCACTTACAAGTGGATCCATGGGGTCCCAAAATAGACCCAAAGATGCCCATGGTCGACCATGTATCAACCAATATGGTTAAGACACGTTTTAGGGTAATTTAGTATTATTATAATATTATTTTTTTAACCCTTATTTACCGGATTTACCCTTTAACCATGGTAAATAAAATATTTACCGCAGTAATTATTCAAAATGTGTAAAAATAAAAGTTACCTATTTAAATAATTTGGACATCCTGATTCCAAATATGGAATCCATTTTCCTAAATTCAAAACACAGAAGTGGCAGAAATTAATGTAAAATTAATTCCCGCTGTCAAAACAAAAAGCGTGTTTTTAAGAGGTAATAACTATCAAAAGATTGACACTTGTTTATGTTCGGTTTAATTGTAAAATTATGTCCAATGACCAAAATTATATTAAATGGTAAAAATATATTCTAAATATACTTTAAAACCACTCAAATTCACAATTTATCACTATTAATTATTTTGATTAAGAAAGTTGTTTTTAATTAAAATTTAGTAATTTTCACTATTCATCAAAATATGAAAGTTATCCGAAATGTACCAAAATTTCACCCTAGGCTAATTTTGATATTCCGAATCCAAAAATGAAGTCCATTTTCAAATATAAAATATATATAATTTCAAAAAGTAGGTATTAGTATTCACAACGGCTAGTTTAATTAGTTGTGGTGTGTGTTAGAACTCGAGGTTGCGTACAACACAGGCTATCGCATTATTCGAAGGGAAATGTACCGTGGAAGCTTGGGGTGTTACAGTCTCCCCTCCTTCAAATAATTGCGTCCTCGCAATTTCTAGAATACTTATTACATGAAAAGACTCGGGTGGTTCTTCATCATAAGTTACTCGGGTTCCCACGTTGCCTCTTCCATCTTATGGTTTCTCCACAAAACTTTTACCAGACGCGTCGTCCGGTTTCTCAGTACTTGTTCTCTTGTATCAAGAATCCTGACGGGCTCTTCACAATAGGAATGATCAGGTTCCAGTTCTAATTCCTCATAGGTGAGTACATGCGTTGGGTCAGGCATGTATTTTCTCAACAGAGATACGTGGAACACATCGTGAACTTTGGAGAGACTTGGCGGCATTGCCAATCGGTAAGCTACAGCCCCAATTCGTTCTAGAATTTCGAAAGGTCCGATGTACCTGGGACTCAATTTACCTTTCTTACCAAAACATATGACTCCCTTCCATGGAGATACCTTTAGGAAAACATGATCACCGACCTGAAATTCCAAATCCTTCCTTCGATTATCGGCATAGCTCTTCTGCCTACTTTGAGCTGCTTTGATGTGATTTTGGATTACCTTCACCTTTTCCGCCGTTTCCTCCACCAGTTCTGGGCCTACAAGTTTTCTTTCACCAACGTCATCCCAACAGGTTGGTGTACGACATCTCTTTCCGTATAACGCTTCATATGGTGCCATCTGAATACTCGAATGGAAGCTATTGTTATAGGAAAATTCTACTAGTGGTAAATATTGATCCCACATACCCTGAAAATCAAGTGAGCAAGATCTCAACATGTTTTCTAAGGTCTGAATAGTCCGTTCTGATTCTCCGTCTGTCTGAGGGTGGTAAGCAGTGCTCAAATGAAGTTCAGTATCCAGGGATTTCTGAAGACTTTTCCAAAATCTTGAATTAAAACGGGGATCACGATCAGAAACAATCGATAGGGGAACTCCATGAAGTCTCACAACTTCATTAATGTATAGTCTCGCTAGACGTTCCAGGGGTAGATATTCTCTTATAGCAAGAAAATGTGCTGACTTGGTAAGAAGATCAACAATAACCCATATTGCATCGTTCCTTCTAGGAGTCTTTGGTAGCCCCATGACAAAGTCCATCGTAATATTGTCCCATTTCCACTCCGGTATGGGAAGAGGTTGCATGACTCCTCCAGGTTGTTGCCTTCCAGCTTTCACTTGTTGACAAATCATACATCTTGACACAAAATCAGCAATCTCCCTCTTCATGTTGTCCCACCAAAAATGTTCCTTCAAATCTCTATACATTTTGGTGCTCCCAGGGTGTATAGAGAAGTTGGAACTATGAGAGTCATCCAGTAATTCCCTTTTTAGATCAGGTATATTGGGAACACAAAGTCTCTTCTCGAATTTCAAAATTCCATCTTCATACACAAAGTCTCTCAATATCCCATCATTCACAGCTTTAATCTTCTTCTGAAATTCTTCATCATCAGTCTGGGAACTCTTAATCCTTTCTAGTAAAGATGGTTTGGCAACCATTTGAAAAAGCATTGATGTTTCACCTTCCCTGGTTATTCCCATGTCCATATTCTCTAGATCCATGAAAATTGGATCCCTTTCAATTCTCATCATGTTCAGAACTCCATGGTCTTTTCTGCTCAAAGCATCTGCTACTTTGTTTGCTTTCCCCGGGTGGTAGTGTATCGTGCAATCATAATCCTTGAGTAATTCAAGCCATCTCCTTTGCCTCATGTTGAGTTCTTTTTGTGAGAAAATATACTTCAGACTCTTGTGATCAGTATAAATCTCACATTTTTCACCATAGAGGTAGTGCCTCCATATCTTCAAAGCAAAGATCACAGCTGCTAACTCAAGATCATGAGTAGGATAGTTTTGTTCATGAATTTTAAACTGTCGTGATGCATAGGCAATAACTCTATCATTCTGCATAAAGACACAACCAAGTCCTTTCTTTGATGCATCACTATAAATAACGAACCCATCATTCCCCGATGGTAGAGTCAATATAGGAGCATTGACTAATCTTCTCTTCAGTTCTTCGAAACATTCTTCACACTCTTTTGTCCAAACAAATTTAACCCCTTTACGTGTGAGCTTCGTTAATGGGTTAGCCAATCGGGCAAAATTCTGGACGAAACGTCGATAATAACCTGCCAGGCCAATAAAACTACGTACCTCAGTTATACTCGTAGGTGCTGGCCATTCTTGGATTGCTTTGGTCTTAGAAGGATCAACAGAGATTCCATCTTTAGAGACAATATGGCCAAGAAAAGAAATCTCCTGAAGCCAGAATTCACACTTGCTAAACTTTCCATATAATTCATGCCTCCTCAGAGTCTTCAAGATAATGCGCAAGTGATTTTCATGATCTTCGTAGGTTTTGGAGTATACCAAGATATCATCAATAAATACCACCACAAATTCATCGAGATACTCCTTGAAAACTCTATTCATCAGATCCATGAATACAGAGGGTGCATTAGTCAATCCAAACGGCATTACAGTAAACTCGTAATGCCCGTACCTGGTTCGAAATGCTGTCTTCGGAATGTCTTCCTTCTTTACACACAACTGATGGTATCCAGATCGAAGGTCAATCTTTGAAAAGTATTGAGCTCCATGCAGTTGGTCAAATAAATCATCAATACGAGGTAGGGGATACTTGTTCTTTATCGTTATAGCATTGATCTCCCTGTAGTCGATACATAACCTCATAGATCCATATTTCTTTTTAACAAAAAGAACAGGGGCTCCCCATGGAGAAACACTAGGGCGAATAAATCCCTTATTACTCAATTCCTCTAGTTGTTTCTTTAGTTCGACTAACTCTACAGTGGCCATTCTATAAGGGGTCTTCGATATAGGCCTTGATCCAGTAATCAAATCAATGGAAAACTCAACTTCTCGTTCTGGAGTATGTCCAGGTAAATCTTCCGGAAATACATCTACAAATTCTTTCACAACAGGTACATCCTCTATTTGAACATTACTTTCCTCACCGACAGTTATTTCATTCTCTTCCTACCCAATAATTGAATTAAGTTGAGCTACTGGGGGTGGATCTAAATAAGAATTAGGTGTTGACGATTCTGCTCTAAAAATAAGGTGTTCCTTATCATTATCATCAAGAATCGTAACCTCTTTCTTCTTACAATAAATCTTCGCATCATAGTCCGAAAGCCCGTCCATACCGAGGATTATATCAAACTCAATCATAGGTATGACGATGAGATCAGTAGATAAAGAAAATTTATGTGCTCTAATGGGGACTGATTCACAAAACTTTGTTGCAACGATACTTCCCTTAGGAGTTTTGACTGAAAACTCCCTTATTAAATCAAATTGGAAATATCTAATTTTCTTAGCAAACTGTGAAGATATGAAACAATGCGATGATCCAGAATCAAATAATGCATTTGCTAAACTTGAGGAAACCATTAAATTACCTGCCACCACGTCTTTCGGAGCTTCTACCTCAGCAGTAGTGATAGCATAAGCCTGGCCTTGATCCCTTGGCCTTTTCTGAGGTAAGTTCTCCTGACGCTTAGGACATGCATTTGCATAATGCCCCATCTCCCTGCAATTGTAGCACTGAACGTTGGTAGCTTCCTTCTTCCCCTTGCAATCATGAGCTTGGTGGCCTTTTTCACCACACTTGTAACAGACTCCCATTCCCTTCAGGCAAGCACCAGGGTGTTTCTTCCCGCATTTACCACAAGATGGATATTCAACCTTTCCCTTATTCCCCTTATTTCCATTCCCAGATTGATCAGCAGGTCTCTTCTTCTCTTGCTTCGCTTTAAAGTCATAAGACTTAGAGAATTCCTTTTCGGTCTTGATAGCACATGAGACAATGTCTTCGTATGATGAAAAGGATTGTGAGACTAATGCTCGACGGAGAAATGGTTTTAACCCATCAAAGAAACGATCAATCTTACTTCTTGGGTTGCGTATATAATCTCCAGCATACCTCGCTAACCTTGTAAAGTTAGCCTCATACTTTGTGACATTATCATCCTCCTTTTGTCTCAGACTTAGAAATTGCCTTTCCATATCCGCTCGATGGTCGCGAGGGAAGTATTTTTCTAAAAACAGATCTTTGAACTCCCTCCATTCCATATTTGATACTTCATCATCTTCCTTCATGTTTTGAATCAATGACCACCATTGATCAGCATCTCCAGTGAGGCGGTAAACTGCCATGATAACTTTTTCCCTTTCACTGCTCCCCAAAGCCTGAAATATTTTCTCTAGGGAAAATATCCATTGCTCAGCTACTAATGGATTTTTATTCCCGTTGAAATTTGGTGGTTGTTGCCTCATGAATCGATCTAACATTGATCCTCCACGCTGCGGATCAGGGTGCTCCATACGGGTAAGGTTATTATTCATAACCTGAGTAAGTTGTCCCAGTATGGTGATTAGCTGATCGGCACCAGTTGCATCACCAGCCCCACTATAATTATCTTGAGCAGGAGGGCAATCCCTACATGGAGTGCGTGCATTGATACGGTTTCCATTTCTTCCACTAGGCACCATTTCTAAACAATGGCATAAACTAGATCAGTTTATGAATCAAAATACATAATCCCATACTTATAAAACACTTAACATAAATTGAACTATTTATGGATATAATCTATAATCATAAAAATGTTTTCTTTGAGGAAGTATATACTCATAAAACCTTCATAATTATTTGTAAAGAAAATGAGAGTTATCCTAAGCATATCCCCCGGGAGTGTCGTAACCAAGAGTGCAGCAAGGCCCGTTGTCGTGCACCAGTTCCCGTTCGAGTCTAGCTCAAAGCGGTGTTTTCGGGTTTTACCCCTAGGTACATCTGTGCCAGAGCCGCCTCTACCTTCTCGTATCCAGACAGGGATGTATTGCTCGGAAAACTCACAAAATCTCTACAATACCAAAATTCTAGGAAGTTCTTCTATACTAATCCTCAAAGTTCATCTTAGGTCTACGTGCTCTAATCAGAGTTTATCTAAATCTAGCTTCCAAGGTTTGTACTAAACTTCCTATGATACCAACTGTAACGCCCCGACCCCAGCTACCAGAGTCGGTGCATTACTTCGTAACATTGGCATGATCACAAGAAAGATCAAATCTCAAAAGACCGATTGGTTTAGTAGCCTTGGAAACACTAGATATATTCATAAGTTTTACATTACATCATAAAATGAAAACCTACTACAACAACATAATGTTTCCACAATCCACACTATTAACCCCTCATAAAATCCCTGCAGGTCATTCATAACTTACTTCTTCACATCCTGGGAAAAATAAAACATAGAAAAGGGGTGAGCTCAAATGCCCAGTAAGGATAACAATATAGCGGAAACTTTCATAAATAAGAATAAACATTTAAGGCAATGTATAACTAAAACAAAATCCTTTTAAATATGAACTTTCAACATGGTATGGAATAAATAAAATGAAATAATGCCATTTACTTATTCACATGGATATTCTACTAATCGAATAATCACATGCAAAAATCAATAACCACTTTCATAATGTTGGAATGCATAATGCCAGACTATCATAACCACATAGCCAAGGCCTCATGCCAAGACTACAAATAAGATTTTGTCAAGGCCTTGTGCCAAGACACTAGTTTGTCTCATGAGACCTACCGATGCATCGAGGAGCTATAGCGGGCTCCACCCATCACATATTAAGTCCAATGCATTCCCATATGAAAAGGTTTAAACATAACATAAACATTCTTATTAAAACTAGCATATGAAATGTCAATACTTTCACCATAAACTATGAATGGTATAAAAATATCACATCCACAGTCAAACATATCACAAAACCTTCAAAACAATATAGAAGTTTTGTATCATAATAAATCAACTTCAAATAATCTTAAAATCCATCCAAGGATGTTGACATAGATGAAATCAAAATTCTTTTTAAAGAAATATCTCCTTTTATTTTGAAATCATTTAAGATCCATATAAAATAAAACATTTTCTTTGAAAATATTCTTATAAGCTTGTAAGGGAAGCTTTGAAGATTTTATAACGGCGGAAAATAGCCGCACCCGCCGTATAAGTTAAAAAAAAACATTCTTACCTTAATTCTGTCGAAAAGGTTAAAAAGGACCTTGTTTTGAAAACCACCGAAAGATTCCTTTATAAACCGCTTATAAAAGTCAAAAAGGGTATAAATGACTTTAACTCATATTCTAGTAAATAGTAAAAATGTTTTGAAATGCATTTTTAAGAAACATGGATGTGGATGATAAAGAGATCCCAGTAGATTATTACGTATAAACAACCTTGGATAATGAAGAGGTTGTAAAGTAAACCCTTACCTTGTACTTTTCTTTGGTTGGGGTAGGTTAACCTCCCGTATAATGGTGAAATAATTGTTATTAAATTATAAAAGAATAATATACATTAATATGATATCATATATGATCTTTTAATATTGATTTGATAATATCTTAGTATTATCGTCGTTTCGTGTGTTAACTTACTCATTTTCTTTTATATGTTTTGTTACATAAGTCATGTTTGTTGTATCTTATTCATATCCAGAATGATATCAAGTCCTTAAACATCATTTTTAAATCATTAAATGATAATTATACTTAAATGGATACGATGGAGAATGAATCTAATCGCGTTCGTGGAGACGGTAGTCCGTACGTACGCACGAACGCTACTTCCATTTAATTTTTATTTTAAAATAATCGAATCCAAATGATACATAGGTATATTACTATTCCAGTATAATATAATATTTTATATATGTTACTTAAGTTCATTAACACCATCCTTTATACGTTCCATGTGTGGTATGAACGAGTCATATCATTTTAAGGGGGCGGTAGTCCGCACTTCCTCAAATGAAATTATCGTATGTATATACAACATGAAATGAATAATGGTATGAAATAAAATGTAATTACAGAAGCTTATATATAAAATATATATCATTAATATCATATTTAATTACAGTTCCATCATAATGGCCACCATGAGAGGCGGTAAGATGTATTTGAACAATCATCGTTTCGTGAGGCGTTAGTTTGCCATCCACAGAAACATTATGTTCATCATCCATTAGATGGAGTTGTGTGTATGTGTAGTTTGAATCCTTATTATAACAACATCCTAGTATATTGAGGATACTGGTGTTGTTACAAAAGAAAGGAAATAAAAAGAGTTTGGGGGTTGGAGAAGCAAAATAAATGAAAATAATTTAAAAGAAATCATTACCTTTAATTTAGGTAACTCACTTTGGTTTGAACCAAAGGACTTCTTGAAACGCTTTCTGCCTAAGGGTAAGCTTCAAGGAGGAGGAGAGGGATGTGGGGAGCTTAGTTGGGCAGAGTTTGGACGAGCCAAGTGGCTTGAGAGGTGTGAGGAATGAGTAGAAGTGGTCTCGTTTTATAAGGGAGAGGAGGGGCTCTTTAGGAAAGTGTGAAAGTATTACTTTATAATATATTTGTATTCGGTTTATAATGGTCCAAAAATCATTGAGGTCGAAGATAAGATGACCCATATTCTAAATAACATCAACCAATAAGAATTGGACAGGTTTTAGATAATATTTTAATCATTATAATCTTATTTATTTAAATGATTTATTAATGAGGTAAACATTGCATCATTATTGTGTCATTAATAATTTAAATTATTTGATGTCTAAAAATTATAAATAAAATATCATTATGTAGGAAATCTTTTTATCTTCCTAATGAATATTTATAATCGAAAATCCAACATGTATAACCCTATGTAAAAATTTTTCTTCTAAAAGATGTAAGATTATTCCATTTTTATTTTTATTTTAACATTATTAATATAATGTGTCATTATCACTTACAAGTGGATCCATGGGGTCCCAAAACAGACCCAAAGATGCCCATGGTCGACCATGTATCAACCAATAGGGTTAAGACACGTTTTAGGGTAATTTAGTATTATTATAATATTATTTTTTAACCCTTATTTACCGGATTTACCCTTTAACCATGGTAAATAAAATATTTACCGCAGTAATTATTCAAAATGTGTAAAAATAAAAGTTACCTATTTACATAATTTGGACATCCTGATTCCAAATATGGAATCCATTTTCCTAAATTCAAAACACAGAAGTGGCAGAAATTAATTTAAAATTAATTCCCGCTGTCAAAACAAAAAGCGTGTTTTTAAGAGGTAATAACTATCAAAAGATTGACACTTGTTTATGTTCGGTTTAATTGTAAAATTATGTCCAATGACCAAAATTATATTAAATGGTAAAAATATATTCTAAATATACTTTAAAACCACTCAAATTCACAATTTATCACTATTAATTTTTTTGATTAAAAAAGTTGTTTTTAATTAAAATTTAGTAATTTTCACTATTCATCAAAATATGAAAGTTATCCGAAATGTACCAAAATTTCACCCTAGGCTAATTTTGATATTCCGAATCCAAAAATGAAGTCCATTTTCAAATATAAAATATATATAATTTCAAAAAGTAGGTATTAGTATTCACAACGGCTAGTTTAATTAGTTGTGGTGTGTGTTAGAACTCGAGGTTGCGTACAACACACGCTATCGCTTTATTCGAAGGGAAACGTACCGTGGAAGCTTGGGGTGTTACAGGAATCTTACTAGGATTTGGATCACAGCATAGAAATACCATTAGGTTAATATAAAATTTAAAAATAATGATCCATGTAAAGGTATAACATTTTTTGGTGAAAATGGTGGATATGGTAGATATTGGTCCTTCATTATATGTGCGGGTGGAGGTCGCTTAAGGATGATGACCCACTTGTTCCATGGAGGGTTTTTTGGGTTGTGTTGTCGGTTCCCATATCATTTGGTTCTTCAGATATTCATTAATGTTGTATACTGTTTATCTTTAATTTTTATATAACATTAGGTTATTGATATTAACATTGGTATAATGTTTAATTTTATGTATATTTTTTTTTATTATTTATCAAAAGTAAAATAATTGAAAA
Organism: Viscum album; assembly: GCA_963277665.1. Classification (NCBI taxonomy): domain Eukaryota; kingdom Viridiplantae; phylum Streptophyta; class Magnoliopsida; order Santalales; family Viscaceae; genus Viscum; species Viscum album. The sequence goes on along the minus strand of OY728158.1, from coordinate 1,187,753,540 downwards.
ACGTGCATTGATTATTCTCATGAACTAGTTTCCATCTCATGGCGATCAGGAATGCACATCGGGCCCTAACACGAATCGAGTCAGGTATTGGGACATATGGCACCCTTTCTTGGTCCATGATATGAAAGAAGTCACACAGTCATTTTTTTAAAATGTTTAATGGAAATTTATTTTCCATAACCCCTTTATATTACACTTTCATAATATTTTAGTAGTAATTATAGTGAGTATTTCATTAATGTGGAAATGTGTATGCCTTAATAAACATCACAATATTATAAAAATTGGATTATATATTCAAAATATAAAAACTATTTGACTATATTAATGATATAATAGTTATAAATAAATTATTATTAAATGATAAATGTATAGATCTTAAAAAAAATATTCTCTAAAAATATATTTTCAAGGAAAAAAATGTATTTTTGCGAAAATTAATAATTATTTTTATTCAAATGAAATTTAATGATTATTGTTTAGAAAAATTAGTTTCTTGAGACATTAATTTCAATAAAAAACTAAATAGAATAAGGAATATATTTATTTAATAAAATGTTAACAATAATAATTTTAATATATGAATATAATAAACGTATGATCATAAATGCTAGACATAGATTTTTCATTTCAACCTATAATTTGTTTATTCGTTATTTTACTCATTAAAAATATATTTTTCTAAGGAAACTGTTCTAAACAGTTGAATTTCATTTTTTCCATTTCATTATGTTCAAATACAAGTTATGTTATAAGATAAATATATCCTATTAATATTCACAAACAACAACATTTTCATGAAAAAATCAATAATTACTCATATTATAATTATGATATAGCAATTTATGAAAATGATTTGTCTTATCAATTAAAAATTTAAAAATTTGAAAATTTGAAAATATAAAATATAATATAACAATCCATAATTGAAAAAATAATTTTTTGGAAGAGGCATTTTCAAGAATTAATATTATTTATTCAATATGTTTATATTAAAAACCATTACATTTTTATTATAATAGTTAACATAAATTTAAAGTCAAAAAATATTATTCAATATAAAAAAATTAATATTACGAATAATATTTTATTTCATTAGTACATTATTTTTTTATTTTAGTATATTTTAATTAAAAAAAACAATCCAGTACATCACATAATATTTAATTGTACGATATTAAATGGAAATGGTCATAAGTGGTGATTTAGCTATCATGGAGCTATTAATGATTTTCGTATGCTTTAAAATCACCCATATATGATTTGGATCAAGTCATACAATTTGAATTAGATCATGGGAATATATTAAAGGAAATGATAGTATTACAACCATCATTCAATTACCAAATAGTTTATCTTTATAAAGAATTCTTATAGAAATTTTTTACATATCATAAATGTATACATAGATTTCATAATTTTGTTTCATCGATTTATAAATTATATTTCAATGTGTATTTAATAATTATTACAATTTATACATCTTATGTTTTCTCAAAAAAATGTATCTCAGTTTTTCATGTGGAATCATGTCTAAAGGAATATATTAAACATAATTTTTTAAAACAAATATTACAAATCTATTCCATTGGTTATTACAATAAAAAATATTTATACTAAAACTCAAAAATTAATTATGATATTTTGATGGCATTACATTAATTTTATATCATAATTATCAAGATCAATCTTTCTTTATAAAGAATGGTGTTGGTTTGCTACTCATACCACTACATATACATTGATACATGAATAGTATGTGTTGTTATATTTAAAAAACATAAAAAGGATATAATGTATTATTTTAAAGTAGTGGATACCTATATTTTTTTTATAGAAATTTTTTTTACCACTTTATCATATATACAAATAATTAATATATAAAAAGGTACACATTCGTGTAATTTCTAAAAATTAACATAGTTCATTTTCATAGTAAATCTAATTTAATTAATGTAAAGGAATGCATAAATATATTAAATATATACAACTAAATATTAATTAAAATTATATAAAATTTCATGAAAAACATATTTATAAACCCATAAAAATTCCATGATGTGTATTAAATTAAATTTGAGAACATATAAGAGCCTTAAGCCTCAAGTATCCATTATCCTAAATATTTGTTTCTATTATTTGTATTTTCGTATGATGAATTTATATATTATTTTTTATTTCACAATAACAAAAATTTATAACTTAATTAGTGTTGCAATTGTGATAATTTCTTAACATAAAAGTACTTTTAAAACAATGGTATATACGTAATTAGTTCAATAATGAAATGAGGGGTTATAAATAATATTATATGATTATTATTACATTATTACATAATTATATAATGTAATATATAACTATTTCAAGAATATACTATGTATAAATGATAAGATTATGTTCTATAGATGTGTTATTCAATGAATAGTTCCTTAGGATTCTACAAATCATAAATTGACTAAAACTCTATCAACCCAAATATAATATCCTATATAATGTTTTAATTTTATTTCTTTAAAAAATATATAATGATAATATAATCCATATGGTTATCTTGTTTTAAGAAACTAGATATATAAATTATAATTATCTAAAATTGAATAATAATGATACATCATATGAAAAAAATGAATGAATTATTACTTCACTACATATTTAATAAATTCATGAGTAATAATTCTATTGTTTTCATGTTTAAATTGAAAAAATACTAATATCATGCCATTTTTACGCTGTAGATTGGTTAAAAATCATTTCTGTTTAAGCACAAAATCAATAATATATTCTGAATAAATAAATTCCCTGGTGAACAATATATAAATGGATTGAATAAAAATAAATAAAATCATTCTTAGTAGTAACTGACCTAATAATATTTGAGTATATAATTTCTTATACCATAAACATACCATCAAGGCGTTGTTCCATGAAATCAAAATTAATCATATAATTATTATTAAAATTACACGAATAATTTTTTCATGATATATAGTAATTATTCACTGCGGTATATAATTTTGGGCCCCACCAATCACATAATAAGTATGATTTATCTCCCAAATAATGGGAATTGATAAATATTACATGTATTATTATTCCATAAGTAACCACATTTTTAGTTATAATAGTGTATTCTATAGATTTTTCAATATAAATAATAAATATATGAAATATTAATATTTATGCATTCAATTGAACAATATGTCCATCTTAATGAATATTTCAAAATAAAAAGTGAAATAAAATGGAATTTATCATTATAATGTAATTTACCATGTTTAAATGAATTTTAACAATGTAGTAGTTAATGTTATATTCATTATGTTGGAAGATCAATAAGAAATAATCTGTTATTATTTTTTCTAAATTGATTGTGAATCATCCAAGGAAATAATCAAGATTGTATCAAAATAGGTGTACATTTAGTAAAGTTTTTTGTGACCCAAGTTATGATTAAGTTAATAAACAACCAAAATTTTTCAAGGATTTTACCATATTTAAATTTTTTTTCCATAGAAGATATTTACATGTTTTTATGTCTTTAAATATTCTATTGTTAGGATCTGACATAACATTTAAATTAGCAAAATTTTATAATGTTTGATGGATCATAGAATATGCACGAATTATAGTGTGATATAAATATTTTATAGTGATAGGGAAGCATGATTATTATTTGATAATATTAAAATAAATTTATTAAAATAATGTATATAAAATATTTCAAATTTGAAATATGATGGAATTGAAATTATTCCAAAAAATAATAGAGGAAGTATTTTGATATCTAACATTCAATGTTTCTTCATAAATATATATATGATCACCATAAAACATTAAATACCACATATGGGAAAAATAGTTTTTGTGTGTGAAATTTAATTAATATTAAAATAATAAATTTAATATTCATGTATTAGAATCATAGTTTTTTATATTGGGCACACTGTTTACATTCCTAGTTTAGTAATTCAAGTAGTAGTCATTATCACTAATCAAATTCAATGATTATCTTTGCTAAATATTCTTATCTATCTAGGTGAATATAAACACTATAATTTTAGGATCGATATATATATCACACCATTTTCTTCATAGAAAATGAATCCACATCATTAATTAAAAAATTATTATAGTTAATTCCAAATCATGAGTTGTTTAATTTTCATCATGATTATTAAAATTTCAAGTGGAATATTCAATAATCATATAATTATACATTAGGATACATCTCCATACCTCATTTGATGTGGCACTATAAATCACAAAACCTTATCTAATATGGGTTTTTTAAAGAATTTTGTACTTACATATAAGTTATTCATTTCCATTAACATTTACCCACATTTATATATCTAATTGAACTTGTATCCCTTTTGTGTTAAATTATTTAAAGGATTATATAATAGTTATAAATTTTTAAAAAATCACCTCTAAAGTATTTTAAAAATTGAAATGCTATGGATCTCGAACACCACATTGGGTCAGATATAATGCTTAATAAATTATTTCATTGATGAATCCACAATCATACCCCTTGTTGAGATTATAGAACCATAAAATTATAGTTATAATTTTCCAAAATTCACACAAAAGTTTGTTTTGTCAATATTTCCATAATTATGGTCTTTAGTAAAATCCCCATTGATATTTTTTCCTATTTCCTTCCCCTTTTATGTATTAAAATATTTTATATAAAATATTTAAAAAACAACAATAGGTAATATCTTATTACATTAATAATGAAATACTTGAAGATATATGGGTTATTAATAAGAAAAAACTGAATCGTTATAAATTCATAATGTAAACAATATTTTCAAAACACTACTTTATTATCCTTATTTGTATCCTTTAATTGATGTCATATAGAATGAGATTCAACAATATAATTGTATTTAGAATCATCTAATTTATAAAATTATATACCAATACGTTTTATAGAATAATATTTTTTGTATAGTGACCTAGTTTAGTTCATAACAATCCACATGAAACCACATTGATCTTTCATTATTAAAAAAATGAATTGGTGAACCCCATGGTGCAACATGAGGAAAACTGATTCTCATTTAAATATTAGTTAGAGTCACTAAGTAAACTCAGATAACGTAATTAAACATTTTCTATATAGTTTGAGTAATATTATTATATTACCATGACTGATTTATTTTTAAATATCTATTCCAAAAATTAGTGGAACACTTCAAATATCATTTACTATGCCATAAAAAAACTCACATATAATTAGAATTCCATTGAAGTTAAATTCCTTCTTCATCATCTTAGAAGAAATTATTTTTTCTATATAAATTGATACTGATTTAATTTATGTATTTTCTATATGAAATAAATATATTTCATCACATGGATAAACGATCATAAGATGGATTAGAATATCAAACATGACTTCCCTTCCTCCTAAATCATTATGGGATTTATTTTAAAAATGATATATTCCCCTGTAAAACCAAGAGTAATTTTAGAAATAGAATACTAATATTTGCAGTAATTAAATTATTTCAAAATCCCATCAGTTAAGAATAAAATTATTGAGATGAAATTAACATTCCATTCTGTCTTTTCAATACTAAATTAAATTCTTGTCATTGAGTATATAAATTTATATTTATAATTTTTTTGTGACATAGATAAGTTCAAATGGAAAAAATAAAAAAAATCCACCTATATTTGAGCATAAATGTCACAACATCACCATTGTTATCCTATAATCTATACCCTCCTAAAACTAAAATGATTCCATTGAAAGAAAGAATCATTAATCAATATGATCAATCATGTATTCATAAAAAATTATTCATATGGTGTTTAATTCATGACAATTAATATTTAATATATGTCATTTCATGTTTATCCTAGGTAACTTATTATCATCATATAAACAAATTATTTATAATGGTTCAATAATAAACATTGAGTTAAACAAAAAAATCTAACAGGAGTGTCAAACCAAATTTTCAGTAATTGCAAACAATATGTGCAGTAATGCCACTCATGGTACACAAAAGAAAGGGTTAAAATTTACTTGACCAGATCATTTCACAATAATTACCACTAGTTTAATTTTTATCAATTCCAGGATCACAAATAGAATCTATATAGAGATATTTTAATATAAAAACAGAATCAATTATTTACCATAAATTAGGAAATTATCAGATACATATGATTACTCTGAGGTTTATCACTAATGATTTTTTGTCATAGTTTCCTAATAAAACCAATAATTTATCAATTACCATATACACTGACCTATAACTCTCATAAATAAATATTTCATATTATTATATGAATATTCAATAAAAATAAATGTGATCTAATATATGATCATATAGGATTACTTTATCTGTAAAATTTGATACATAAACAACATGTTCATTGGATATCCAAATTTTTTCCCACTATGATATTCTTAAATATAAACCTTTACTAACAAGTCATGAAATAATCAATTCATTGTATCCTAGAGAAATTAAATATTATAATAGATGATTTTATATTCTAATCAAGGTTAAACATAATATATTTTATTGATAAAAAAATGTTATTGAGTATATGAACATAACATTTGGAAATCACACCTTGCACATCATAGTCCAGTATCTTGTTTAATATAAAAATAAAGATGAATGATATTAACACCTCAATCATAATGAAATAAAATAAAATTAGTCAGGTGATCATAAAATCATCATAAGAAATATTTTGGTGGAAAGTACATTATCAATGATAATTATTTCTTTTGTAATGCCTTATTGAAAAGTTTATTATAATAGACTAGGATAAATAAATATTTCAACATATATTTTTTCAAGGTTCACTCTAAAGACAATCATAGTCGATAAGATCCCATATAGAGTATGATTTATCCAAATTTTTGTACTTATTATTTAATTATATATCCATATTTACACAATATAGTGGAGGGATATATATATATATATATTCCCATATTTCAGATAATAATAATCCATTTTTATTTATTCCCTGATGTAATTAATTATTGAATCTATATCAAAACCTAATGAAAGAAACCATGTTTCCTAAACATTAAATAATTTCATCATATTATATCGCATGGAAGTTAAATGTTTTTAATAAAAATCTCATATTTATAATCATAAAAATTTAGTATAAAGATCCAATATATAATCATTGGATTATATCAATCTAAAATAATATTTTACATTGAATGACATCATCATAGATGAAAATTGAATTAAAATACAATATTATATATTTTTAGATGAAAGTGCGATTTTTGATTTGAAATTAAATATTTATAATTTTATTATTTAAAAAATATTATATAATGTTTTTTTATTAGAACCTTGGAATTATGTATATAAATCATACAAAACATTTAAGTACATTACCATGATAAGTTTTGTACATACATTTTATATTTAAACAATGTTTAATTATAATTTTATGGCCAAAATACAAATGTGTCAATCCTAGATATTAATAATAATATTAAATTTAAATTTTTTTATAAATTTTAAAATTTATAAAAAACTTATTTAAACACATATTGGAAATTAGTCAAATCATTCTTTACATTATTTTAAAATACACATATTTGGAAGGAAAATTATTTCCGACCAAAGAGAAAAAAATTATGTTCCTCCATAAAAACATTAGTTTCGTCATAATAATTATTAAAGAATCAAAAAATATATATAAAAAATTAATTATATAGAAATAAATAGAATACAAAAAATTATATGATATTATTATGAAATTTATATTTAACATTATTTATCAAAAAATAATCATAAAAATCCTAATAAATAATTATATTTTAACATAGATCGATTAATTTGTTGATAATATATTAACATAATTATCGATGTAAAAATAATATACAATGAAATATAGAATATCATGAAATTTAGTAGAATTATTTTATGACATGTCAATTGTTCAGTATAATCATGTCACAATGTTTAAAAATTGGAATATGAAATATGGATCATGGATATAAATGGGTGATGAAAAAGCCCTCCTCCAATGTATTCTCTTGTTGATGTATATGTGATAATACATTATAATAAATAGTGAATTAAAAGAAATATATTTTAGAACCAATAACATATATAATATTGTATAAATTATTTACATATATTAACTTATAACATGTTTGTTAACAATTCTATTTTAAAATTCACTATTTTAGGAGATAACTACTTTTTTATTCATTAATGTTACAGTTGAGCAATTCAGGTTCATGTGTGTTGATCTTGGGTCCATCATCAGCAAGATTATAATCATAATATAAATATCATACACATTCCATATATAAATATATATTTTATCAATAACAGGTGATGATATGAACATCATTCACCAAGTTTAGAAAGATGGTTGGTCGAACATACCTTTGAAAGATGATTTCATTTTTTAATGAATAGATGTAATGTATGATAAAACAATTATAATTCTAGAAACGTTATCATTTTATAAATATTATATATATATATATATATATATTAATTCTATCTTAATAATTAAATAATTATAAAGTTGTGGAAAAATGAATTGCACCACTGCATAGAGATGCAATATAATCCTTACGCACATGTGTTGTTTTTGTTTTCGGTTGGTAGGAAAAGAAATGGAAAATTGTAATTGTTGTATCATAATAAAAATTAAACATAATAAATATAATGAAATAAATATTTTATATTTTATATCTTGTATAATAGGAGTTATTATAAGAAATAAAAATTCATGTACTCTTTTAGGAGTTATTGCTATTTATTGAGTATTCACATTTATATTACACCTTTAGGCATGAAATTATTGGATTTTGGATGGATAATAAGTTATAGGATTTACTAAATGATGGTATGATGATATTATATCATGGATTGGATGATATATAAGGAACCTAATTTTTGAAAAAGGGTGTAGATGTGGAATCACGTTATATAGTAATTGAAGGGAACTCATACAACTACAGAAACGAATAAAATATATATATATCGTAATGATTCAATTTATTAAAAATGAACCCAAATTTTTAATATAATATGTTATGGGTTATAAATAAAATAAAATATATTTATTATTTAAATATTCTGATTCAATTTATAATTTCTCAACTCATTAAAATTATTTAAGCACATGTAGCCTTTTGTGTGGAAAAAATAAATTCTTACCATAGCATCAAAGTTATATAACATAGAATAATATGAGAATAAAATCTAATTTATTTAAAATAACGTCAAAATTATAATTTTTTTTAATTTTTTTTAATTTTTGAACTAAATTAATTTTATTATAAGAACACAAAACAAATAGAAACTAATTTTCTTGAAAATACGTAATAAAAGAGAAGAAATTACATTAGCATGAAATATGTTAATAATTTGGTTACCTTAAATTTTTCATGTAAAATAATAAAAATAATGGTTCTTATATTTTTTTTGGAAATCAAAAACATGATGGTTTCTTATAAACATACAATTAAATTAATAGATAAAAAGGGTTTTTAATTTGAATAAAATATATCTTATCTTTGGAAGATATATTTTGAGATCACAATTTCAAAATTATTTAGTACAATAAAATATTTAAATCCTTAAATATTATGATAGATTATGACCACTTTGAATAAAGTATATAGGTTAGTGTTAAAATTATTTTTATGTTTCAGCCATGTTTGTAACTCAATATTACCTCTTTTGTTGAGGTGAGATAGATTTACAACTGTAATCATTCTTGATGACCAAAAATTCATATAACAATATTAGAATATACTATAAATGATGAATCAAAATATGAAATCAATATTAATAAATTACATTCATTTGAACTAAAAATATTTATTTAAAAATAATATAGGAAAACACAATTAATGTACCATTTTAATAATATCACCATAAAATACTTGCATTATATATTTCTTATCTTCTATAACATCTTAATGATTTGAATCCTAATATAACCATTATTCTGAATTTCCATGAACATGATATAAAACCAAGATAATATTTTGTCTATATATATGTAGAAATGTTATGAATATCCTTATTAGGTTATTGTGAAATAGTTTAGAAACTAAAATATTAATGAATCAATCATATAATAATAGGATTTACTTATGAAGTTATCCAAAAATGACACACCATGTTATAGGGAAACTATTATTTCCATACAAGAATTGTTATTGGTCATAACATAGGTAAATTTCACTAATTCATTCTTAATATGCTCATCTCCAACAACAACATCATTTATTTGATTAGGTGGGAAATATAAAAATTGTTTATTTGTGTAGAAATTGTGTTACATTCTTAAATTAAGATTCATTTCTAAATAATGGTATATAAGTAATTAGGTTATCAATTAAATGAGAAATTATAAATAATATTATCTGATTATTATGACATTATTATGTAATTATATAATGTAATATATAAATATTTCTAGAATATCCTATGTATATATGACAGGGTTATGTTCTGTAGTTATGTAATTCAAAGCATAGTACCAAAGTATTATACAAATCATGAATTGACTAAATCTCTTTTATCCCAAAAATTATATCCTATATAATGTTTTATTTTTATTTTGTATTTAAACATAAAATGGTAATATGATCTAATCATTATCCTGTTTCAAGAAAATAATTATATAAATAATAATTATCTTCATTTAAAAACTGATGATAAATCATATGAAAAAAATGAATGAATTATTACATCACCACATAAATAATAAATTCATGTGTAATAATTCTATTTGTTTCTTGTCAAAATTGAAAAAGAAATCCTATGATCATTCCCTAATTATTATATAGATTGTAAAAAAATATATCATGTTTAAGAATGAAATAAATAATATATTTTGTATAAATAAATTACATAGAAAATAATATATAAATGGAATGAATAAAATTAAATAAAATCATGCTTAATAGTAACTGATCATGTAGTAATTTAGTGTATAATATCATATAATATAAACATAACATGAAGGTTTTGTTCCATGAAATCGTATTTAATCATAAAATTATTTTTTAAAATACCAAAATAACTATTTCAAGATAGATAGTAACGAATCATTCCTAAATAAAATTATGGACCCCACCTATCACATAATTAGTATGATTTATCTCGCATATGATAGGAATTAATAAATATTACATGTATTATTATTCCATATGTAACCAAATTTATAGTTAAAATAATGTATTCAAAATAGGAGAAAATTTAAGAAGGTTGAATGTAACCCTATTGAAGGTTAGGATTAAAAGGAACCAACCATTTTCAAGGATTTTACCAAATTTAATTTTTTCCCATGGCCAATATAAACATTGTTTTATCTCTTTAGAGTTTCTATTGTTATGATCTGACATACAATTTATATTACCAAAATTTTATGATGTTTTATGGTTATTACAATACGTGAAAATTATAAAGAAATATGAATATTTTATATTGATAGGGAAGGATGATTAGTATTTGATAATATTTCAATAAATTCCTAAAAATTATGTATAATAATATAAGAAATTTATAATATAATAGAATTTAACATATTCCAAAATATATTAAAGGAATTATTTTGATACTTTATGTTCCAATGTTCCTTAATAAATCTATATATGGTCACTATAGAACATTAAAATTCCCAAATAGAGATCCATTAAATAATAAATTATAGAAATTAATTATTAACAACTTTGGAGTTTTGTGGAATGGGATAATATCTGTGAATTTAAACATTATGTAAGGGTATTCAAAGATAATATATTGATTATTATTATTATTTATACAAAATTCATATCCATAACAATAATTTAATAAAATTTTTGAGATTATATTATGATAGAATGTTTATTTCAATTTTAAATCAATTAGAAACAAATGTATCTTTTACACCAAAACATGAAATAAAAAAATCCAAAATTATTTTTTATTAGGATAATATTTAATTTAGGAACCAAATTTTCAAATATATTTTTCAAATTAAAAATTATTATATATTAATTCATTATACTAATACATTAATTAATTTTATCAATTCAACGGATATATAAATATTTATTTCATTTTTATATCATAGTGGTGTTATAAATATTGAATTATTAAAAAAAATATTTTTCTACTATTAACCGATGAAAGAAAAAACATTTGATAACTCATCATAAAGTATTTTTGATATACTAAATAAATATGTTAATCCATTAACTAAAATAATTATCTATATATATGAATTTTTAATTATATACCAACACTACTATATTTTAAACCTATACATTTAATACGTAAAATTTGAAAAACCTTCCTTCAGTAATTATTATTTTTATTAGTAAAAAAATATATCTAATTGAAATTAAATGATTAATATATGAATTTATTGATATAGATTAATTATTATAAAATTAAATTAGTAATTTAATTATACAATAGAATTATTAATGATTACATGATCTTTTTTGAATATTGGTTATTAAAATCACGATTGAACATGATTGCATCATTCATTTATGTCCTTAAAATAACACATACGTGACAATGCTATATAAAGGATGAGTAACATTAAATTGATATTTTCATATTATATTATCATTCATAATTTATAATGTATCTATGTAGTAATTATTAGAATGATAAAAACTGTTAATAGGTGGATATATAGTATAAATAAAAAATATTTGTTATAATTTATTACAAACCACGAAGGAATCGTATCTAATGTATGGATCCTTATTTTTTAATGAATTTTAGAAGTATCATGAGATTCAAAACTAACCAAAATGTATGGGGAATTATATGGAAATAAATATTCTAATATATTGAGTGGAATTAATAAATATTTTCAACATTTTATAGGGTACTTTATGTATCCATTTATAGTGGAACTAAAAAATAGGCACCCTAGACCGTGGTACTGTACATGAAACATGACCAGACACACTGTCATGCACCCTCAACTAATAATCCTTATAGATAGTTACCTCTTGAACACATATACCAAATGTTTTCCATCCGGTTTTGAAAAACTATGCATGATACATTTGTATCCTATATAGGTAATTAACAATTAAAAATTTACAATATTTCCATCCCATGTATTAACCCAAAACACCCCCAATTTACAAAATATGGTATTTTTACCCTAGAAGCACTCTCATCTCCAACTAAGACCCTTTGTAATATATTTATAGGTATATTTTTCTTCATATGTACACGAATCATCATCTATGTTTCGATTTTAGTGATTTCATCCATCATATAATGTTATTCATTCCACATTCTTATGTTATCTATTATCCAGAAGGATAATTTTCTAAAAATGGTTCAATATTAATGTATTCGGTAATATCATGATGTTTATGTTTTAAGATTTCCATTATAGAGTTTATTTGTTGGGTGGTTGGGGATTTCTACTATATTTCATGTGTTTCCAAATTTTTGGATGTTGATTCCATTATTTATCATTATTATATTAGTTTTTTATACAATCATTGTTCTGTTGGAAATTCAATTTATTTAATGAACGGTGAAAAATATTTTTTCAATAGTATTTTGTGGTGTGTATGGGTTTAATGATGAATTTATAACTAATATTGGATGTGTTTGATATGTGATTACTTATTATTCTTTTAAAATGTGTTATATGAACGTTTTAAAATGTTTTATGTATGATTTAAATTGGTTTTGGACTATGTTTGAATTTGAAATAGTAATTTTTTTTGTTATGTATACCCATAATATTTGGTTTTTTATATGAAATTGGTATTTGATGTGGCAAGTTAACTAAAATGGACTATAAAGGGAATCCTAGGTATCTACGTTAGTGAACATGGTCTAGTTTCCATGCTGAATCTATGTGGTCAATTCCCATTTTCTTTTAGAAGTATTAAAGATACAACACTAACTAAACACGTTGATGGTTTGGAACAACTAAAAATTTGTATGGACTGCTCTCTAGTTGATAATTTATGATAACACCATGGTTTATGGTTTCTATACCATGTTTCATAGAGATATTAATCTCCAAGGGTTCTGCTAACTCTAAAACCTGTAGGGATTTCCCATGACATGGTTCAATGTTATAATGTTTTACTTAACATCATCACACAATGTACATTTTTTCCTTTATAATCTGTATAAGATTAATTACTTTAGAATGATTTTATTAAATGTTTTATTTTAAAATAATTCCTTAAAAATTTGTTTACTTTCATTAATAATACATTCATGTTAATTTATATTCTAATATTATTCATGGAATATTTGTTTTCATTTTAATCTTACTGGGATTTGGATCACACCCTAGATATACCATTAGGATAATGTATAATTTTAAGTTAATGAGCCATGTAAAGGTCAGACCTTTTTTTGTGGAAATGGTGGATATGGTAGATATTGGTCCTTCATTATATGTGCGGGTGGAGGTGGCTTGAAAATGATGTCTCTCTTTTCCCCTGGAGGTTTTTTGGGTCGTGTAGTTGGTTCCCATCTCACTTGGTTCTTTGGATTTTTGTTAATATTGTAAAATGTTTCTCTTGAATTGTTATATAACATTAGGTTGTTGATATTAACATTAGTATCATGATTAATTTTTAGTGTTTTTATTAATTATTTATCTTTAGTGATATATTCAAAAATGTGCATTGATTATTCTAATGAACTAGTTTCCAGCTCATGGGGATCAGGAATGCACATCAGGCCCTAACACGAATCTAGTCAGGTATTGGGTCAGATGGAATCATTTCATGGTTCATGATATGAAAGAAGTCACACACTCATTTTTTAAATGTTTTATGGTAATTTTGTTTCCATAACCCCTTTATATTACACATTCATAATATTTTAGTAGTTATTATAATGAGTATTTCATTATTGTGGTAATTTTTATTCCCTAATAAACATAAATATATTATACAATTTGGATTATATATTCAAAATAAAAAATCCATTTGACCATATTAATCATATAATAGTTTTAAAAAAATAATTATTTAATGATAAATTTGTTGAGATCAAAAAAATATTCTCTATAAATATATTTTCAAGGGAAAAAATGTATTTTTGAAAAAATTAATGATTTTTTCTTTATTAAATGAAATTTAATGATTATGTTTTTAGAAAAATTTGTTTTTTGAGACATTAAATTAAAAAAAACTAAATATAATTTAGAATATAGTTATTTAATGAAATACTAACAAAAATAATTTTAATATTTGAATATAATAAATGTATGCTTCTAAATTCCAGACATAGATTTTTCATTTCAACTTATAATATTTTTATTCATTATTGTACTCATTAAATTTATATTTGTTTGAAGAAAAATTTCTAAAATGCTTGATTTCATTTTTTCATTTCATTATTTCCAATACAAGTTATGTTATATGTTAAATCTATCCTATTAATATTCTCAAATAAACAACATTTTCTTGACAACATCAATAATTACTTGTAATATATTTGTTAAATACTAGTTTATTAAAAAGATGTTTCTTATCAATTAAAATTTTCAAAATTTATAAATTTAAAATATAATATAAGAATTCATAATTGAAAAATATTATTTTTCAAAAAAGGTATTTTAATAAATAAATAGAATTAAATAAATACATTTATATTTAAGAACCCTTAAATATTTATTATATTAGTTAACATAAAATTAAACTCAAAAAATATTAATCAATATTAAAAAATTAATATTATGAATAATAATTCGTTACAATAATAAATAATTATATTTATTTTAGTAACGTGAACTTACAAAAAAAATAATGTACATCACCTAAAATTTAATTGTACGATATTAAATGGAAATGGTCATAAGTGGTGATTTTGCTATGATAGATCTATTAATAATTTCCATATACTCTAACTTCAACTATATATGATTTGGATTAAGTTATTCAATTTGAATTAGATCTTGGGAATGTATAAAGGGAAACCATAATTTTACAACCATCATTCAATTCCCAAATAAGTTATCCTTATAATGAATTCTTATAGAACATTATTCTATATCAAAAAAGTATACATAGATTTCATAATTTTGTTTCATACATTTAAAAATTCTATATCAATGTGTATTTAATAATTATTACAATTTATACATCTTATGTTTTCTCAAAAAATGTATCTCAGTTTTTCAAGTGGAATCGTGTCTAGAATAATATATTAAATATAATTTTATTAAAACAAATATTATTATTGGAAGCCATTGGTTGTTACAATAATATATATTTAAACTCAAACTCAATCATTTATTAGGATATTTTGATGGGATTACATTAATTTTTTTATTCTCATTATCAAGATCAATGTTTTTCTATAGAGAATAGTGTTGGTTTGCTAATAATACCACTACACATACATTTATGCATGAATATCGTTTATTGTTATATTTAAAAAATAAAAAAAAGGATCTAATGTATTATTTAAATTTGGTGGATACTTAAATATTTTTAATAGAATTAATCTTTAACACTTTATCATAACCAAAAATATTTAATATATAAAAAGTTACACATTAATGTAATTGAAAAAAGTTAACATAGTTCATTTTTGATATTACGTCTAAATTAATTAGTTTAAAGGCATGAAAACATATTATAAATACATAAAATTAAATATTAATCAAAATTATATGAAATTTAATGAAAAAAAGTTTATAAACCCATAAAAATTTCTTGATGTGTATGGAATTAAATTTGAGAACTTGTACGGGCCTTCAACCTCATGTATCCATTCTCATAAAGATGTGTTTCATTTTTTTTATTTTCGTATGATGAATTCTTATATTATTTTTTATTTTATAGTAACTAAATTTTATAACATAATTAGTGTTGGAATTTTGTTAATTACTTAAAGTAAACATCCCTTCTAAATAATGGTATATAGGTAATTAGATCATAAATGAAATGAAGAGTCATAATTATTATTATATAATTATTATGACATTATTACATAATTATATAATGTAATATATAAATATTTCATGAATATACTATGTATAAATGACATGTTTAAGTTCTATAGATGTGTTCTTAATAGAATAGTTCTTAATGATGCTACAAATCATTAATTGACTATAACTCTATAACCCCAAATATAGTATCACAAATAATTTTTTAATTTTATTTCTTTAAAAAAAATATAATGATAATATAATCCATATGGTAATATTGTTTCAAGAAACTAGATATATGAATTGTTATTATCTTAAATTGAATAGTAATGATGCATCATATGAAAAAAATGAATGAATTATTACTTCACTACATATATAATAAATTCATGTGTAATAATTCCATTGGTTTCATGTCAAAAATGAAAAAAATTAATAATATCATGCCATTGTTATGCTGTAGATTATTTAAGAATATATCATGTTTAAGCATGGAATCAAAAATATATTTTGAATAAATAAAATCCCTTGGAAAATAATAAATAAATGGATTGCAAAAAATTAAATAAAATCATGATTAATAGAAACTGATCATGTAATAATTGAGTGTATAACTTCATATACCATAAACATACCATCAAGGCGTTGTTAAATGAAATCATAAGTAATAATATAATTATTATTACAATAAACCAATTAATATTTGCATGATATGTAGTAATTAATCATTGCGGTATATAATTTTGGGCCCCACCGATCACGTAATAAGTATGATTTATCCACCATATAATGGGAATTAATAAATATTACATGTATTATTATTCCATAAGTAACCACATTTTTACTTATAAGAGTGTATTCTGTAGATTTTAAAATATAAATAATGAATATATGTCATATTAATATTTATGCATTCAATTGAAAAATATGTCTATCTCGATGAATATTTCAAAATAAAATGTGAAAAAATGGTATTCTCATTATAATGTAATTTACCATGTTTAAATGAATTTTAACAATGTAGTAGTTAATGGTATATTCATTATTTTGGAAGATCAATAAGAAATAATTCATTATTAGTGTTCCTAAATTGATTGTGAATCATCAAAAGAAATAACCAAAAGTGTTTCAAAATAGGTTTAAATTTAGTAAAGTTTTTTTTGACCCAAGTGATGATTAAGTTAATAACCAACCATCATTTGTCAAGGATTTTACCATATATAAATTGTTTCCATATCCGATATTAACATGTTTTTATATCGTTAAAGATTATATTTTTAGGATCTAACATAAAATTTATATTACCAAATATTTTACGATGTTTGATGGATCTTAGAATATGTGCGAATTATAATGTGATATAAATATTTTATTGTGATAGGGAAGCATGATTATTACTTGATAATATTAAAATAAATTTATATAAATAAAGTAAAATAATATTTAAAATTTAAAATATAATGGAATTGAAAGGATTCCAAAAATAATATAGTAAGAGTTTTGATATATAACATTCAATTTTTCTTAATAAATATATATATGATCACCATAAATCATTAAAACCCCCATATGGTCCACATGGATTTTTTGTGTGAAATTTAATGAATATTCAAATAATAAATTTAATATTCATGTATTAGAATCTTAATTTTTTATATTGGGCACACTGTTCACATTCCTAGGGTGGTAATTCAAGTAGTAGTCCTAATCCTTAATTTTCATGACCCCCTCCCACCAAAGAAGCCCCTCCGGAGCTGGAAATGGTGAAAGAGAGATAATGAACCCCTTGTCCCAACTCGAGTAGGCCTTGGAGTGGTGACTAGCACCAAGGGTATGAGTTTTCACAAATATGGGAGGTATTACCATTTTTTTTATTTAAGATCGGGAGATAGGATGAGTCAAACACCAAAATAAAAAGGAACAAGTAAATGTAAAATAATCCCAAACCAATCCCACATGCATTTTTAAACAGTTATGAAACAATTTACAACTACAAGAAAACTCAAAAAGTGGAATACCAAAAGAAACAAAAATACCACAACTGCAACAACGCCAACTGTCCCAACTAGTACGGTCCTGCACGACCCTTGTAGTTCTCCTGGAAACCTGAAAGTAAACATAGGGTGATCATACAGGTATAATTAGTAGGGAAACTTAAAGCTCTCATGCAAAGGTGGGGAGACATCCTAAGGTACCGTGTGAACAACAGAAGAAACTAAAACCTAATAAGGAATTCTATCCACCCAACCTCACCAGCCACGCTCACCAAAAACACAAAGTAATAGGTAGTAGTATATAAGAACAAGAGTATTGGGTACCCTGCACCATTTTCCCCCACTAGTTAGATGCACGTCCTAATGGAGAACTTCCTGACGCTACTACACTCTTCCTGCCCGCAAACACCTGGGACTCTAAAGCCACACATCCTGCCCGCACACACTTGGGACTCACAACCACATATCCCCGCCCGCACACACCTAGGCCACACAAACCAAATATCCCGCCCGGACACACCTGGGCCTCACAAACAACATATCCCGACCACACACACCTAGGACTCACAAACTACATATCACATCCCCGCCCGAACAAACCTGGGCCTTATCCCGAAGATTCTTGGGAATAGTACGCCTGCCCGAAGATTCTTGGGCTAAATATCACACCAATCGAAACCCACCCAAAGAATCTTATGTGTAAGGTCACCTCATGCCATCACATCCTATAGAAGAAGGAGCAGGAAAGAGCTAGTAACAAAGGCGAAACACCCTCTCTCATGAAATGTGAGTTTTTGGCACTAGGTGATCAACATGGGTGCGGTGTGACAAAACACAAAGATACAGATACATATATGTATACCAAACACACAACCCAACCCATGGCTTCTAAACAGAGAAACTGAGAACATTCCTCGGGACTACTACTACGAAGTTTGCATACAACATTAAATCCTAACCCCATTCAGTTTTTCATGTTTTAACAATATTAGTTTATTAGTTCCTTAACTACTTGGAAAATATTAAACATGATCAATCGTTTCGTAGGAAAAACCCTGCCAACAACAAATCATTTTAGATAGAAAACAAGCAACACAAAACCAAAATTTTTATCATCAATCAATCCCCATTGATTGTTCCTGCGTTTAATTCATTATCACTCCCCACAAGTAATTTATCAAATTTTCACTTTCTTTTAATATCACAACCCATTACTACATCCCTATTGCCACTATAACCACATCTCCACAACCGTATCACAAAAGAAGGCTTGTGCCACCTCATTTCCCCTTTAATATCATTTACTACAGCCCTACTGCCCATCATATTCATAATAACCTAGGGTTCACCCCCCCTTTCAAACACCACATAACCAAACCAACACCCACATGTTCATTATTCCATTTTGTTCAACTAGGGTGATCACAAATGGGTTCCATATATTCATTTAATCAGACAAAGTTACGTGATTAACCAATTTCATATTACACAATGTTTCCATAAAACGGTCTAGAAAGATAGGCAATATTTAATTGCCCAAGAAAAGGCCCCAAACGACCTTGATTTTTAGTAGGCATAAGCCTATTCAATTCATAACGTAAAAAAAGGATAAAAAAGATAACCAAAACAACTTCCCCATCCCTGTTCTTTAATGCAGTTATTATCTTCATTAAACCGGTACAACTATGTATCGTGAAAGCAAAAGGACACCCATCCCGCATGATTAAAAAATTAGAAATATGAAGGTGAAATCCCTAACTCAACGGTATTTGATGAAACCACGACGGTCAAAGAGCGCTCAAGAAACCAGGTCGATTCTCTAAGAATCTTCTTTATATATCCTCTCCTAACACAACCAAGACAAAATATCTTCATATATGACATACACATACCTAGATCTACCCATAACAGGTATAGATCTAAGAAGAGAGGAGAATAACAGGAGTAGATCTAAGCAGATCTAAGAAACCAAAAAAGAACGGGGAAGAACGACCACATACCTCAAGAAACTGGATTCGATTCGCAAAGAAAAGCCTCTGGGTCGCCTCAAAAACACTTGGAAGAGGTTCTTCTACCTCCTCGGAAGGTTAATCCCGAGTTCTGTCTGATTAGGGGCTTAAACGAGGCGATTAAAGGAAAAAATGAGTTTGATCCAAATTTTAGGATCTATCTTTAAGTGGATGCATGATTAGTCTGCATAGTTTAAAAAACCGTGTGTTGGATTCTGCCTCTAGAACCCCTCCTCGCACGGTTAGGCAAACCGTGCACTAACCATGCATTAGCCACTGCCCTCAATACCAGTCTTGCACGGTTTGGCCGCACTGTTTAGGAAAACCGTGCACCAACCGTGTGGAAGGTATTACCCTTTAGCTCACCTCAAAAGTCCACCCAAATGAATCCCCAAGGAACCTTGACCTCTTGGCACACCTCCAGAACCACATTTCACAAAGGAATAGACTGGAGAGGTCCAAGACATTACATCAGATACCTCTCAAAACATTCTCATCCTCAAGAATTAAAATCCAACCCATAAAAAAGGGAAAGGCCCAAATGACCACCCCACAAGATACATCTCAGGGCTCTCATCCAAACAGGAATGGAACCACTATACTAATCATATGTGTTAGGAATTCCTTCTCCTATGTTGAGATATTATCCAATTTAGGCGGCACTGAATTGCCTGCATGGGTTTAATCGCATCCACATTAATGCATCTCGATTTAGAATTAGGTCTTCCCACTTCCATATATTAGGATTTTTCCAAATTACACTGCCCAAACATCGTACAACCAACATGATGCCCGAAAAAATGGCTTGTGGAATTCCTTCTCCCATGTCGAGATATTATCCACTTTAGGCGGCACTTACTTTCCCACACGGGTTTAATCGCAACAACATTAATGCGTCTCGATTAAGGATCAGGTTTTTCCCTTTCCACACACATCTGGACATGTTACACACTTCCAGGGAACTAGGAAACAAAACGTCTCATGACCTACAGGCCAAGAATTCCATATATCAAAGGTACATATTATAACATCAAAACAAATCATAGAAGAAAAATGCAAAACACACGTCAAAAATACTCCGGGTACTGTGCGTGCATCTGAGACTCCCTCTCCCAAGTGCTCTCCTTGAGGCCTCCATGCCTCCACAACACATGAACCAAGGTAATGGTTCATCCACGGAGCACCTCCTCTTTACGATACTCTATTTTAACTGTTCATTCCTTAATGGTCGTGCCCTATCATATATCTACCTCTCCCAAGTCGATAAAGAGAGAGTCGTCGGGTAAGTACCGATGATGCTGGGAGACGTGGAAGACGTCATGAACCTTCTCCAACTGAGGTGGCATGTCCAGCTGATATGCCACCTCACCGACTCACCAGAGCACCTTGAAAGGTTTGATGAAATTAGGGGAGAGCTTACTCTCCATACCAAACCATCGCTGCCCCCGTCGAGGGGAAACCTTCAAGAACACATGATCTCCCACATCGAACTCCAAGGGCCTCCTCTGACGATTAGCATAAGTCTTTTATCAGTATGGAGTCACTTTCATCCTCTCATTCACAAGATAAACATTCTCTGTGGTGCTCTATACAACCTCTGGCCCAAGAGAACCTGTCTCACCAACCTATGCCCCACAAATGGGTGAATGACATGTTCTTCCATACAAAGCCTCAAACGGTTCCATGCCAATAGTAGAGTGGAAGCTATTGTTGTAGGAAAACTCTACTAAAGGCAAGTGTCACACCCATGATCCTCCAAAATCCAGAACACATGCTCGCAACATGTCCTCCAAGGTCTTGATAGTCTTCTCTCTCTGCCCATCGGTCTGGGGGTGGAATGAAGTGCTAAGGCGTATCTAGGTTCCAAAAGAATGATGTAACCCCCTCCAGACTCGTAAGGTAAACCGAGTATCCCAATTTGCGACTATAGACTTCAGAACTCCATGAAAACTCACCACCTCATCTACATACCTCTGTGATAAGGTACTCATTGGGCCCGACTCCTTAATTGATAAGAATTAAGATGATTTCGTCCATCGATCTACCACTACCCAGATAGCATCATAACAAACATAAGCTCTGGGTAGTCCTATGATGAAGTCCACTGAGATGTCATCCCACTTCCACTCGAGGACATCTAAAGGATGAAACAAAGCAATGAAAACACAGTGTTCATCATTTACTTGCTGACACACTAGGCACTTAGCCACAAACTCCGCCACTTCCCGTTTCACCCCAGGACACCAAAACTGTTCCCTCAGTCCTTGGTACATTTTTGAAACTCCCGGATGTACCACCAGGGCTGAGCTATGGAACTCACGGAGAAGTCCCTCACGCATCGCCTTCGGAACAAACAACCTTGCATGAAAAAGAATCTGATGTCGGCTATCCTCTGAACATCCTTCTGGAGTGTTTCCCTAATCGATATGATCCCACATTACATCCTCCTCGGAGTCTCCCTACTAAGACTCTTCCTCCTGCTGCAACAAAGAGGACTGCACCGTCATCTGAAACAAATATCCTCTAACACCATCTACCCTTGAATCCAAGTGCAAGGCAGCCAACTCTCCCATTGCTTTCCAAGAATAAACGGATTCATCAACCACTTCCTTATGAGACTTCTTGCTCAAGGAGTCAACCACAACGTTGCCGTTACATTCAGTGTAAGAGATCTAGAAGTCATAGTCTTTGAGAAACTCAACCCATCTCTACTGACGTATATTCATGTAATGATGGGGGAAGATATAACATAAGCTCATGTGATATGAGAAGACCACGAAGTGCTCCCCAAAGAGTTAATGTCGCCACAGCTTCAGTGTGAACACTACTTCTGCAAGCTCTAGGTCTTGGGTGGCATAGTTATGCTTGTGAGGGCGCAACTGCCTAGTCCCATAACAGATCACACACTTCTTCTGCATCAGTACACACCCCAAACCAAGGCTAGAAGCATCACAAAACACCTCATTGAACAACCCTTCCTCTTGAAATATGAGTACTGGAGCACTGACCAACTTCTCATTTAGGTAGTCGAAATCTTTCTGGCACTACTCGCTATATAGGAATACCTGGTCCTTCCTAGTCAAAGTTGTCAATGGAGCATCAACTCAAGAGAAGTCTGAAACAAACCTCTGATAATAACCTGCCAACCCCATGAAACTACGAACTTCTGCCATGCTCTTGGTTGCCTCCCAAGAAACAACTGCCTCCACCTTTGACGGGTCCACTAACTATCCATGCTGAGACACTACGTGCCCAAGGAAGTGTACTTCTTGCGTCAAGAACGTAAACTTCGACAATTTCCCATAATGCTGGTGGGGTCGGAGGACTTCCAAGACTTCCATGAGATGCTCAACGTGCTCCTCCTATGATCTTGAGTAGATAAGGATGTCATCGATCAACACAACGACAAACCGGTCCAGAAACTCTAAGAAGACAAGGTTCATAAGTCCTATGAACACAGCTGGTGCATTCGTAACTCCAAACGGCATTACTACAAACTCTAAGTGCCCATACCTGCACCTGAAAGTCGTCTTGGAGATTTCACTGACTTTTACCCTCAGTTGATGATATCCATATCATAGATCAATCTTAGAAAACCAACCTGTTCCCCTCAGCTGGTCGAATAGATCATCTATCCTTGGAAGGGGGTAACGGTTTTTGACCGTTACCTAATTCAACCTTTGGTAGTCTATGCATATCCTAAGACCACCATATGAATTCTTCATGAACAAAAATTGATCACCCATGACGACATGCTGGGTCGAACAAAACCATTCTCCATCAGAGCTTCAATCTGAATCCGCAACTCCCGCAACTCGGAAGGTGCCATTCGATAAGGGGCCATAGAAATCGGACGGGCTCCAGGGTGTAAGTCTCTCCCAAACTCAATGTCATGTCGGGGGTGTTGAGTCACAAACTTCTCGGGAAAAACATCGAGAAATTCCCCAACAACCTCTGGAACATGCATCGTCTATGTATCAGCTAAAACCACTAATAACCCACCTAACAAGGAAAGGATAGGCTTCACATGCCGACTTCCCACATGAGATATCCTCTCGCCAACATAAGCTACACGCTGCCCATCCACGTCGGAGAACACGACTCTTCTTCGGAAGCAGTCGATAACGGAACTAATAGAAAACAGCCAGTCAATTACTAGGATGACATCATATGGCTGCATCTGTAGCAAAAGAAGATCCCCACTAGATCGATGCGGTCCCAACCTCAGCCCACATCCCCGGTAAACACAAGATATGCTGGTATGACCTCCAACTGGTGTACTCAGCACCAAGGGTACGGAATTTCTCACTACATCTAGACCCAAAGCATGGGCTAGACCGGGTGTAAAAAAGGAGTGCGAAGCACCCAAATTGAACAAAGCAGAAACAAGAGTGCTGAACAAACAAATTGTACCTCACACCAACTCTGGTCCTTCAAGAGCTGCCTACTCTATGCGTGAAACTTTCCATGCCCAACTCCTCTGACTCTCTGATTTCGACCACCTCCCAGACCATTCCCTAGTCGAGGTCCCTGAAGAGCACCCCGAGGTCAGCCTCCTCCTGCAAAGTATGCCCTCGGAGGAGTAGGGTCCTGCTACTGCTGGAAGGGCCTTGCCGACAACTGGTGCTGCTGAGGCAGGCGCTGAACCATCCCACCTCCACCGCACTGATCTCGGGTCGAGAACCGACTCTAAGGGTGTCTGAAAACTCCCGAAGAGAAACACTTCAGTCATGGGCTCATGAAAAATGGATGAGGACTCGAAGATCTGAACTGGAACTGCTGGCGCCTACTCCCTACTGGCTTGTGTCTAGAAGGCCCTGTCGCAGGAGACCTAATACTGACTGCCTTCCCCTTAGACGAACCCGGCTGGATCCCCTCTCGTGGTGCACCTCCCTGTGAGTGCATCCTCTCTACAACCTCTGACTTCTTCTGTACTACCAAGTACGTCGGAAGGGTGAATGGGGTGACAACATACTAGAGCGAAGGATGAAGCGTGTCCTCCAAACATCATGCCCAAGACTCTTCATCCCGAAAGATATCTAGGGAAAAGAATAAGACATCCTTGAACTTGATCCCCAATTCTAGTACTGACATACTCCTCTGCTGGAGGGAGAGTAACTGCTGCAGATTCTATATCTTGATCATGGAAGAAAGGAATTACTCTCAGAACTCATTCTCAAAGTCAGCCCACAGAACCTTTGTCTTTGACCTCTCCCCAAGTTAGAGAGTCCACCATTGATGCGCCAGACCTCTTAGGTGGCTGACTATTAGGGGAACCCAGTACACCCTCGGAGCACAGATCAAATTAATAGTGATCCCTAGCTTCTCATGCCACCCCTCTTTCTCCATATATGAAGTACTACCTCTGTAATTCTTGAGGGTTTTTCGCTGGAAAGAATGGAGAGCCTTTTGCCACTGACCATCTTCCTCCTCTCGGTCAATCCTCAACTGATCAACCGCTTGAATTTGCTGAGCCACGACTGTATGAGTCACCCGGGGATGACTTCCAGGCGCTATAGCTGTACGGTAAAAAAATATTGCCTAATCCCAAGTAGTAAAGAAATTTCTCAAGGTTTCATTTAATCACTTTATTTCAATTTCATTCCCAGAACACCCAAATCAAGTAAATCACAAACATGATGATGCATGTACCTTCCCTATGGTCTCTACCCTACAATCAATGTAGTCTCACTTGGTCGTTCGGTAGGCTCAGAGTCCTTGCATCAGATCAAGGGGTGCCCTAAAGTCCTATGTCCTAGCTGGTCTTCCCTGGCCTATGTCACGCACCAAGATCACCTAACACTCTTTCCCTACCATCCCATGCAATCCTCACTGTGCCCAACTACAGACTCCATCCTATCTCTCAACCACCCTCTGATACCATTCTGTCATGACCTCCTCCCACCAAAGATGCCCCTCCTGAGGTGGAAATGGTGAAAGGGAGATAATGACCCCCGATTCCCGCCTCCAGTAGGCACCGGAGTGGCTACTAGCACAAATGGTATGAGTTTTCAAAAATATGGGATGCATTACCCTTTTTATTATTTAAGATCGAGTGATAGGATGAGTCAAACACCAAATGAAAAAGGAACAACTAAAGGTAAAATAAACCCAAACCGATCCCACATGCATGTTTAAACAGTTCTGAAACAAAGTACAAGTACAAGAAAACTCAAAATGTGAAATAACAAAAGAAAAATGAGTACAAAAATTGAAACAACTCCAACTGTCCTGACTAGTAGGGCCCCGCACGGCCCTGTTAGTCCCCCTAGAAACATGAAAGTAAACATAGGGTGAGCATACAAGTATACTTAGTAGGGAAACCAAAAGCTCTCGTGCACAGGTGGGGAGACATACTAATGTCCCGTGAGAACAATAGAAGAATCCAAAACCTAACAAGGAATTTTATCCACCCAACCTCACCAGCCACGCTCACCAAAATAACAAAGCAATAGGTAGTAGTATATAAGAACAAGAGTATTGGGTACCCCGCACCATTTTCCCCCACTAGTTAACTTCTCTTCCTAATGGAAAACGTCCTGACACTACCATACTCTTACTGCCCGCACACCTGGGCCTCAAAAGCCACACATCCCGCCCTCACACACCTGGGCCTCGGAACCACATATCCCCGCCCGCACACACCTGGGCCTCACAAACCACATATCACATTCCCACCCGAACACACCTGGGCCTCATCCCAAAGATTCTTGGGAACATTAAACCTTCCCAAAGAGTCTTGGGCTAAAAATCACACCAATAGAAACCTACCCTAAGAGTCTAAGGTGTATGGTCACATCAAGCCATCAAAGCCTTTGGAAGAAGGGGTAGGAAAGAGATAGCAACTAAGAGAAAAAACATTGTCTCCCATGAAATTTGAGTTTTCAGTACAAGGTGCTCAACATGGGTGGGGTGTAACAAAACACAACGATACAAATACATATATTTATACCAAACACACATCCCAACTTATGGCTTATAAACAGAGAAACTGAGCACGTGTGTTGGCACTGCTACTACGAAGCGTGCATAAAAAAATACCAACCCCTATATGTTTTCGTGTATCAATAGTAATATTTTATTAGTTCCTTAACTACTGGGAAAATATCAAACCAGATCAAGCATTTCGTAGGAAAAACCCTGCCCACCACAAATCAAGTTAGATAGAACAAAAGCAACACTAAACTAACGTTTTTATCATCAATAAATCCCCATTGATTGTTCCTGTGTTTAATTCATTATTACTCCCCACAGTTAATTTATCAAATTTCCACTTTCTTTTAATATCACAACCCATTACTGCAGCCATGCTGCCACTATAACCACATCTCCAAAACCGTATCTCAAAACAAGTCTCGCCCCACATCATTGCCCCTTTAATATCATTTACTGTAGCCCCGCTGCCCATCCTATTCATAATAACCCAAGATTCACCCCCACTTTTCACACACCACGTAACCAAAACAACACTGACATGTTCATTATTCCATTTTGTTCAACTAGGGTGATCACACAAGGGTACCAGATATTCCGTCAATCAGCCAACTTTACGTGATTAACCAATTTCCATATTCCACAATGTTTTTAAAAAACGTTATAGAAAGATAGGGCAATATTTAGTTGCACAAGAAAAGGCCCCCAATGACTGTGATTTTCAGTAGGCATAAGCCTATTCAATTCCCAACATAACAGAAGGATAAAAAAAAGTAACCATAACAACTTCCCCATCCCTATTCCTTAAGCTAGTTATTATCTTCATTAAACTGGTACAACTATTTCTCATGAAAGAAAGAGGTCACCCATACCGCATAATGAAAAAATTAGAGAGATGAACGTAAAATCCCTACCTCAATGGTTTTTGAAGAAACCACGACGTTCGAAGAATGCTCAAGAAACCGGGTTGATTCTCCAGGAATCTTCTTTAGATAACCTCTACTAACAGAACCAATACCAAAGCTCTTCATATTCAATATCCACATACCTAGATCTACCCATAACGCGCATAGATCTAAGAAGACGAGAGATGCGGAGGAGTAGATCTAAGAAGATCTAGGAAACCAAAGAAGAATGAGGAAGAACGACCACATACCTCAAGAAACCGGCTTCGATTCGCAAAGAAAAGCCTCCGGGTCACCTCCAAAATGCTTGGGAGAGGTTCTTCTACCTCCAAGGAAGGGTGATCCCGAGTTATGGACGATTAAGGGCTTAAATGAGGTGATTAAAGGCAAAAACGAGTTAGATCCATAATTTTAGGATCTAACTTTAAGTGCCTGCATGGTTAATCTGCTCGTTTTAACAAACCGTGTGCTAACCGCGCGCTAGCTTCTTCCTCGAAAACCCCTCCTTGCACGGTTAGTCCGCACGGTTTGGCAAACCATGCGCTAATCATGTGTAAGCCACCACCCTCAAGACCATCCTTGCATGTTTTGGCCACACGGTTTAGGCAAACTGTGCGCCACTCATGTGAAAGAAATTACCCTTTAGCTGACCTTAAAAGTCCGCCCAAACACACCCCCAATGAACCTTGACCTCCTGGAACACCTCCAGCACCAAATTTCACAATGGAATGGACCGGAGAGGTCCGGACCATTACATTAATCAAATTAAATTATTATCTTTGATAAATATTCTTCCCTATCTCAGTTAATATAATCACTATAATTTTAGGATTAATATATATATCACACCATTTTCTTCATAGAAAATCAATCCACATCAATAATTAAAAATTTATTGTAGTTAATTCCAAATCCTGAGTTATTTAATTTTCTTCATGAATATTAAATTTTCAAGTGGAATATTAAATAATCATATAATTCTACATTAGGATATATCTCCTTACTACATTTTATGTGGCAATATAAATCACACACCCTTATCTAAAATGGGGTTTTTCATAGATTTGTGTACATAATTATATGTTATTCATTTCCATTAATATTTACACCCATTTATATATACAATTAAACCTGGTTCCCTTTTCTGATAAATTATTTATAGGATTATATAGTAGTTATAAATTTTCAAAAAAGGACCTATAATGTATTTTAAAAATTGAAAACCTATGGATATTGAACACCACGTTGGGTCAGATATAATGGTAAATAATTTATTTCCTTGACGAATCAACAATCATAACCCTTTTTGAGATTATATAACCATAAATTTATATTTAGAATTTTCCAAAATTCATTCAAATCAAAATTTTCTTTCATCATTTCCTTAATTATGGTCTTTAGTAAAATCCCCATGTGATATGTTTTTCTCATTCCTTCATATTTCATGTATTAAAATATCTTATATAAAATATTTAAAAAAACTACTATAGGTAATATCTTATTCTATTAATAATGAAATCCTTGAAGATAGATGGGGTATTAATAAGAAAAAATTGAATCGTTATAAATTCATAATATACACAAATTTTTTCAAACAATGCTTTATTATCCTTATTCTTATTCCCCAATTTATTAAATCTATCATGAATTTCAATCATAGCATTGTATTTTGATTCTTATAATTTATAAAAGAATATATAAATATATTTTATAGAATATTTTGTTTATAGTGACATTTTTTAGTTCATAAAAATCAACATGAATCCACTTTGATCTATCCTTAATTTAGAAAATGAATTTGCGAACCCCATAGTGCAACATGAGGACAGCTGATTTTCATTTATGTAATCATTTAGAGTCACAATGTTAACTAAAATAATGCAATTGGGAGTTCTGTATATAGTTTGATTAATATAAGTGTATTACCATGAATGATTTATTTTGAAATATCTATTCTAAAAATCAGTTGAACACTACAAATATCATCTACAATTATATAAAAAACTCACATATAATTAGAATTCCATTGAAGATAAATTACTCTCTCACCATCTCAGAAGAAATTGTTTTTTTATGTAAATTGAGACTGATATAATATATATATATTACATATGAAATAAATATATTTCATCACATAGATAGATGGTCATAGGATGGATTCGAATATCAAAAATGGCTTCCCTTCCTCATAAATCATTGTGGGATTTAATTTAAATATGATATATGTTCCCTATAAAATATAGAGTTATTCTAGAGATAGAATACTAATATTTTCAGTAATTAAATTATGTCAAAATCCCATTAGTGAAGAATAAAATTATTGACATGAAATAAACATAACATTCAGTATTTTCAATACTAATTGAAATTCTAGTCATTGAGTATATAAATTTATATTCCTAAAAATATTTTGTTACATAGATAAGTTCAAATGGAAAAAATTAAAGAAAAATCCCCCTATATTTGAGCATAAATGTCACAACCTCACTCTTCTTATCCTATCACAAATACCTTCCTAAAACTAAAATAGATTCCATTGAATGAAAATATCATTAATCAGTATTATCAATTATGTATTCATGAAAAATTATTCATCGGATGTTTAATTCATGACAATTAATATTTAATACATGTCATTGTAAGTTAATCCTCTGTAACTCATTATCATCATATAAAAAAATCCTTTATATTGGTTCAATAATAAACTATTATTAAACCAAAAAAATCTAATAGGAGTGTCAAACCAAATGTGTAGTAATTCCAAACAATATGTGCAGTAATTCCCCTCAATGTACACAAAAGTAAGGGATAAAATTTACTCAACCAATTCATTTCACTATAATTACGCCTAGTTGAATTTTTAGCAATTCCATGATCTCATGTAGAATCAATATAATGATATTTTAATTTAAAAACACTCTCAATTATTTACAATAACTTTGGAAATTTTCAGATATATATGATTATTCTGAGGTTTATCACTAATAATTTTTCATTTCAGTTTCCAAATAAAACCAATAATTTATCAAATACCATCTACAATGTCCCATTACTCTCATAAATGTATATTTCATATTAGAATATGAATATTAAATAAAAAAATGTAATCCATTTTATAATCATATGGGATTACTTTATTTGTAAAATTCAATTCATAAAAATCATGTTCATTGAATATCTTCTTTATCCCTACTATGATATTCTTAAATACAATACTTTACTAAAAAATCACGAATTAAACCATTCATTGTATCCTAGGGAAATTAAATATAATGATGGATGATGTTATAATCTAATTAAGGTTAAACATTATATATTTTAATGATAAAAAATAAGTGATTGAGTATATGAACATAACATTTTGAAATCATACCATGCACATCATAGTTTAGTGTCTTGAGTAATATAAAAATAAATATAGAAGATATTAACACCTTAATCACAATAAAATAAAATAAATTTAGTTATAAGATAATTAAAAAATCATAATAAATATTTTAGTGGCATATATATTATCAATGATAATTATTTCTTTCGTAATTCCTTATTGAAAAAATTATTTTACTAGACTAGGATAAATCGATATTTCCACATATATTTTTTTAAGGATTAATCTAAAGACAATCATTGTGGATAATATCCCATATGGAATAATATTTTTTCAAATTTATGTACTTATTATTTAATTTGATATCCATATTTACACAATATAGTGGAGGGATATATATATATATATTCCCACATTTCACATAATCATAATCCATTATTATATTTTCCCAAAATTAATTAATTATTGACTCTATGTCAAAACCCAATGAAATAAACCTTTTTCCCTAAAAATTAAATAATTTCATCATATTATATCACATGGAAGAAAAATAGTTTTCATAAAAATCTCACCTTTATAATCATGAAAAATTACAATTAAGATCCAATATATAATCATTGTATTATATCCATCTAAAATAATATTGTACATTCAATGCTGTCATCATAGATGAAAATTCAATTAAAATACAATATTATATATTTTTAAATGGAAATAAAGTTTTTGATTTCAAATAAAATATTTATAATGTTAATATTTAAAAAAATATTATAGAAGGTATTTTTATTTGAACAATGTAATTGTGTATTTAAATCATCTAAAACATTTAGATATGATTACAATGATATGTTTTATACATACATTATATGTTAAAACAATGTTTCATTACACTTTTATGGCCAAAATACAAATGTATCAATCTGAGATAATAATAATATTAAATTTAAAACAAAATTTATAAATTTAAAAATTTATAAAAACTTATTTAAACACATATTAGAAATTTGTAAAATCAATCTTGACAATATTTTAGAATACACAGATATTGAAGGAAAATTATTTCGACCAAAGAGAAGAAAATTAGTTCCTCAATAAGAA
Organism: Viscum album; assembly: GCA_963277665.1. Lineage (NCBI taxonomy): Eukaryota > Viridiplantae > Streptophyta > Magnoliopsida > Santalales > Viscaceae > Viscum > Viscum album. The sequence goes on along the minus strand of OY728158.1, from coordinate 1,187,720,365 downwards.
CATTAGTTTTATTCTAATAATTAATAATGTATGAAAAAATAATATAAAAAATTAATTATATAGAGATAAATAAAGTAGAAAAAATTCTATGATATTATTATGAAATTGATGTTTAACATTATTTATCAAAGAATAATCTTAAAAATCCTAATAAATAATTATACTGTAACATAGATCCATTAATGTGTCCATAACATATTAATATAATTACCGATGTAAAAAAAATTCAATAAAACATAACATATCATATAATTTAGTATAATTATGTTATGACACGTCAATGGTTCAGTATATGAATGTCTCAAAGGTTAAAAATTGGCATATGAAATATGGATCATTGATAAAAATGGGAGATGAAAAACCCCTCACCCAATGTATTCTCTTGTTAATGTATGTCTGATAATACATTATAATAAATAATTACTTAATAGAAATATATTTCAGAACCATTAACATTTATATTATGCTATAAAATATTAATATATAATAACTTATCACCTGTTAGTTTACAATTATATTTCAGAAATCAGTATTTCAGGTGATAACTTCTTTATTATCCATTAATGTTTCAGCTTTGTAATTATGGTTCATGTATTTTGATCTTGTGTCCACAATCACCAAGATTGTGATAATTATATAAATATCATACATTTTCCATATATAAATATTATTAGTTATCTATAATAGGTAATGATATGAAAATTGTTCACCTGGTTCAGGAAGATGGTTGGTCGAACATACATGAGAAAGTTGATTTCGTTTTCTAATGAATAGATTTAAAGTATGACTAAAAAATTATAATTATAGAATAAATATCATTACATAAATAATATATATATATATATATTTATATATATTCTATCTTAATAACTATACAATTATAATGTTGTGGAAAAATTAATTACACCATTGCATAGAGACACTATGGAATCCTTACGCGTATGTGTTGTTTTTGTTTTCCATTGGTAGGAAAGAAAATAAAAAATTGTAATTTTAGTATCATAAAAAAATTAAACATATTAAATATAATGAAATAAATATTTTATATTTTATATCATGTATTATAGGAGTTAGTATAAGAAATAAAAATTCATGTACTCTTTTAGGATTTATTCCTATTTATTTAGTAGCCACTTTTTTATAACACATTTATTAATGAAATAATCAGAATATGGATGGAGAATATGTTATAGGATTTACTGAATGAAGGTATGAGGATATTATATAATGGATCAGATGATATATAAGGAACCTGATTATTGAATAATGGTGTAGATTTAGAATCTCGTTATATGGTATTGGAAGGGAACAGACACAACTACATAAAAGAATAATATATATATATCTATATATCATAATCATTTAATTTATAAAAATGAACCCAAAATTTTAATATAATATGTTACAAGTTTAAAATAAAATAAGATATATTTATTTTTCAAATATTCAAATCTAATTTAGAATTTCTCATCTAGTTACATTTATATAAACACATTTAGCCTTAACTATGAAAAAACTAAATTCTTACCATAACATCATATTTATATGAATGAGAATAATATGGGAATACTATATAATTTATTTAAAACAAGTTAAAAAATTATGATCTTTTCTAATTTATTATTTTTGGTTGAAATAACTTTTATTTTATGTACACAAAATGAATGGAAACAATTTTTTGGGAAAATACCTAATAAAAGATAAATAATTACATTCCCATGAAATAAGTTAATAATTTGGTTACCATAAATTTACCATCTTAATTAATAAAAATAATGGTTCTTAGATTTTTTTTTGAAATAAAAAACATAATGGTTTCTTATAAAGATACAATTAAATTTATAGATAAAAAGGGTTTATAATTTGTACAAAATATATCTTATCATTAGAAGATATATTTTGAGATCATAATTTAAAAATAATTTAGTAAGAAAATATTTAAATCCTTAAATATTATGTTAGTTTATGACCAATATGAATAAAGTATATAGGTTAGTGTTAAAATTATTTATATGTTTCACCCATGTTTCTAACCCTATATTACCTCTTTTATTGAGGTGAGATAGATTTACCACTATAACCATTCATGATGACCAAAAATTAATTTAAAATTATTACAATATATAAAATATGATTAATAAAAATATAAAATAAATATTAATAAATTTAATTCATATGACATAAAACTATTTATTCAAAATTAATATAGGAAAACATGATCAATCTACCATTTCAATAATGTCACCATAAAATAATTCCATTATATATTTATTATCTTCTATAACATTCTTAATGATATGAATCAAAATATAACCAATATTTAGAATTTCCAAAAACAGGATATAAAACCAAGATAATATTATCTCTTTCACTATGTAGCAATGTTATGAATAGCTCGAGTAAGTTACTGTGAAATGGTTCAAAAACTAAAATATTCATGAATCCATTATAGAATAATAGGATTTACCTTTGAAGTTATCCTAAAATGACACACCATGTTATGAAGAAATTGTTACTTCCACACATGAATGGATATTGGTCATAACATAAGTAAAATATGCTAATTCATTCTTAATACGCTCATATCCTACAACAACATCATTTATCATATGAGGTAGAAAATATAGAAACTATTTATTTGTGTGGAAAATGTGTTCCATTATTAAATTTAATTAAATTTATAAATAATGGTATATAATTAATTAGGTCATCAATGAAATAAAGAATTATAAATAATATTATATGATTATTATGACATTATTACGTAATTATATAATGTAATATATAAATATTTCTAGAATATCCTATGTATATATGACATGGTTTTGTTTTGTATCTATGTTCATAAATCCAAAGTACCTAATGATTCTACAAATCATGAATTGAAAAAAATCTCTTTCATCAAAATAATAATATCCTATATAATGATTTATTTTTATTTAGTTTTTAAAAATATAATTATAATATGATCTCATGGTTATCGCATTTAAAGAAACTAGTTGTATAAATAATCATTATTATAAATTGAAAACGATGATACATCATATGAAAAAATGAACTAATTATTACATCACCACATAAATAATAATTTCATGTGAAATAATTGTATTGGTTTCATGTTATAATTTTAAAATAAATCCTAAGATCATGCCCATTTTATGTTGTAGTTTGTATGAAAATCTATCATGTTTATGAATGGAATCAATAATATATTTTGAATGAACAAATTACATGGGAAATAATATATAAATGGAATTAATAAAATTAAATAAAATCATTCTTAATAGTAACTGATCATATATTAATTGAGTGTATAATTTCATATAACATACACATACCAGCAGTTGTTCCATGAAATCACATGTAATAAGTATGATTTATCCCACATATGATATGAAATAATAAATATTAGATGTATTATTATTCCATAAGTAACCAAATTTACAATTATAATAATTTATTCCAAATAGGTGTACATTTATGAAAGTTGTTTGTTACCCTAGTGAATATTTAGTTATAAAGAAACGAACATTTGTCAAGGATTTTATCCATATTAAATTTTTTCCATGTCCAATATTAACAGATTTTTATCTTTATGAAGATTCTATTATTAGGATCTGACATAAAATATAAATTACCAAATTTTTTTGATGTTTGATGGATATTTGAATATGTGATAATTATAATTTAACATAAAACTTTTATATTGATAGGAATGCATGATTAGACTTTGATAATATTTCAATAAATTCCTAAAAATAATGCATAATAATATTTGAAATATATAATATAATGGAATTGAAAGGATTCCAAAAAATATTAAAGGAAGTATTTTGATCTCTAACATTCTTATGTTGCTTAATAAATCAATATATGATCACCATAAAACATCAAAAACCCCAAATAAGGATCAATTAAAGAATAAATTGCGGAAATTCATTATTAATGAATTTGGAGTTTTGTGGAATTGGATAATATTTGTGAATTTAAACATTAGGTGAGGGTATTTAGGGATAATATATTGATTATTTTTAAATTTTTTAAAAATTCATATCCATAACAATAATTTAAAAAAATTGTTGAGATTATATTAAAACAGATTGTTTATATCAGTTTTAAATCAATCAGACACAAATGGATCTTTTAAACCAAAACATTAAATAAAAAAATTCCACAAATAGTTTTTATTAGGATAATATTAAATTTAGGTACCAAATTGTGAAATAGATTTTTCAAATTAAAAGTTAGTATAAATTAATTTATTATACTAATACATGAATTAATGTTATCAATTAAGAATATATATAAATATTTTTTTCATTTTTATACCATAGTGAAGACAAAAATATTGAATTATTAAAAAAACTATTTTTATACTATTCACCAATGAAAGATAAAAGATGTGAAAACTCACCATAACTTATTTTTTTGATAGACTAAATAAATATGTCAATCACTTATCGAAAATCCTTTTTTATATATATGATTTTTTATTATGTACCAACACTACTATATTTTAAAATTACACATTTAATACTTAAAATTGGGTAACCCTTCCTTCTGTAAATATAATTTTAATTATGAAAGAAATATATCTAATTGAAAATCAAAGATTAATATATGAATTTATTGATATAATTTAATTATTATAAAATGAAATTAGGAATTTTATTATAAAATAGAATTTATAATGATTACATGATAATTTTGGAATATTGGTTACTATAATCATGATTGAACATGATTACATCATTCATGTATGTGTTTAAAACTACACACACAAGAAGATGGTATATAAAATACGAGTAACATTAAATTGATACTTTATTATTAAATCATCATTCATAATTTATAATGTAACAATATAGTTATTATTACAATAATAAAAAACTAATAATCTATTGATAGAGAATATGAATGAAAAATATTGGTTATACTTTATTACAAACCATGAAGGAATCATATCTACTGTATGGATCCTTATTTTATTGAATAAATTTGGGAAATATCATGAGATTTAAAACTAACCAAAATGTATGTGGCATATATGAAAATAAATATTCTAATTTATTGATTGGAATTGAAAAATATTCTCAAAATTTGATAGGGTACTATAAGGATCGATTTATAGTGTAATAAAAAAATAGGCACCCTAGAAAGTGGTAATGAATATGAAACATGACCGGACACACTTTCATTCACCCTCAACTAATAATCTTTATAGATAGTTTCCTATTAGATAGATATACGGAATTTTTTCCCCATGGTTTTGAAAAAATATGAATTATACGTTTGTATCCTATATATGTCATTAACAACTAAAAATTTACATTTTTTCTATCCCATGAATTTACCCAAAACACCCCCCATTCGAGAAATATGCGATATTTACCCTAGAAGCTCTCTCCTCTCCAACTAGGACCATTTAAATCCTTTTTCTTTTTATATTTTCCTTCATATATACATGAATCATTATGTATGTTCCTATTTAAGATATTTCATCCATAATCTATTGTTCTTCATTCAAGTTTCTTATGTAATCTATTATCCACCAGGTTAGTTTTCTAAAAAATGGTTCAATATTAATGTGTTTGGTAAAATCTTGATGTTTATGGTATTAGATTTCCATTATAGAGTTTATTTGTTGTGTGGTTGTGGTTTTATACTATATTTCATATGTATCCATATTTTTGGAAGTTGATTCCATGATTTATCATTATTATATGATTTTTTTATATGTTCATTGTTCTACTGACAAATTCAATGTATTGAGTGAAAAGTGGAAAATATGTTTTCAAAAGTATTTGTGGTGTGTATGGGTTGAACGATGAATTTATAAGAAATATTGGATGTGTTTCACATGTTGTTACTTATTATCCATTTAAAATATATTCCACAAACGTTTTAAAGGGTTCTATGTATGATTTAAATTGGTCTTGTTCTATGTTTGGAATTGAAATAGTAATAGTGTTTTGTTATGTATACCCATAATGTTTGGTTTTTTATGTAAATTGGTATTTGATGTGGCATGATAATCTAAAATAGAGTATAATGGGAATCCAAAGTATCTACGTTAGGGAACATGGACTAGTTTCCAAGTTGAATCTATGGGGTTGATACCCATTTTCTTCTAGAAGGATTAACGATACAACACTCACTAAACATGATGACGGTTTGGAACAACTAGAAATTTGGATGGACTGCTCTGTAGTTGGTACTTCATGATAACACCATGTATTATGGTTTCTCTACCATGTTTCATAGAGATATGAATCTCCAAGGGTTCTACTAATGCTAATACCTGCCGGGATTTCCCAAGACATGGTTCTATCTTATCATGTTTTACTTAACATCATCACACATTGTACATTTTTTCCTTTATAATTGTATATGATTCATTCCTTCAGAATGTTTTTATTAAATGTTTTATTTTAAAATAATTTCATAAAAATTCCTCCACATTCATTAAAAATACATTCATTTTAATTTATATTCTAATTTTATTCATGGAATATTTATTTTGGGTGGAATCTTACGTGGATTTGGATCACACACTAGATATACCATTTGGTTTTTTATAATTTTAAATTAATAAGCCATGTAAAGCTAATACATTTTTTGGTTGAAATAGTGGATATGGTTGATATTGGTCCTTCATAATAAGTGTGGGTGAAGGTGGATTGATGATGATGGACCTCTTGTTCTGTGGAGTTTTTTTTGGGTTTTGTAATTGGTTCTCATCTCATTCGGTTATTTTGATTTTCGTTAATGTTTTAAAATGTTTATGTTGAATTGATATATAAAATTAGGTTATTTATATTAAAATTGGTATCATGTTTAATTTTTAGTATATTTATTTATTATTTATCTACATTGAAATAATTCCAAAATGTGCAATGATTATTCTCATGAACTAGTTTACATCTCTTGGGGATCAGGAATGCACATCAGGCCCAGACACGAATCGAGTCAGGTATTGGGTGAGATGGAACCATTTCTTGGTTTATTATTGAAAGAAGTCACACATTCATTTTTTTAAATGTTTTATGAAAATTTATTTTCCACAACCCCTTTATGTTACACTTTCATAATATTTTAGTAGTTATTATAGTGAGTATTTAATTATTATGGTAATTTTTATGCCCTAATAAACATAAATATGTTATATTATTTAGATTATATATTCAAAATATAAAATCAATTCAACTATATTAATCACATAATAGTTATTAATAAAAAATTATTAAATGATAACTTTATTGAGCTTAAAAAAATATTCTCCACAGATATATTTTGAAGGAAAAAAATTTAGTATTGAGAATGTTAATAATTATATTTATTGAAATGAAATTTAATGATTATTTTTTAGAAAAGTTAGTTTTTTGAGAATTTAAATTTAATAAAAAAAACTAAATAGTTTTAAAAATATAGTTATTTAAGGAAACATTAAAGAAAAAATTTAAAAATTTGAATAGAATAAAAGTATGATCCTAAATTAGAGACCCAGATTTTTCATTTCAACATATAAATTTTTTATTCATTATTATACTCATTAAATTTATATTTGTTTAGGGAAACAGTTCTAAAAAGTTTCATTTCATTTTTTCATCTCATTATGGCCAAATAAAAGTTATGTTATACGATAAATCTATCATATTAATATTAAAAAAAACATTTTCATGACATCATCAATAATTTCTCGTAATATAATTATGAAATACTAATTTATCAAAAGGATTTTTCGTATCAATTAAAAATTTAAAAATTTAAAAATGTATAATATAATATAAGAATGCATAATTAAAAAAATAATTTTTTTTGGAAGAGTAATTTTTAAGTATAAATATAATTTAATCAATACATTTATATTAAAGAACACTTAAATTTTTATTGTATTAGTTAACATAAAATGAAACGTAAAAAATAATATTCAATATAAGAAAATGAAAATTAAGAATAATAATTTATTACATTAAAACAAAATTATTTTTATTTTAGAAACATGAACATACAAAAACAATCAAGTACATCACATAAAATTTAATTGTACGATATTAAATGGAAATGGTCATAATTGGTGATTCATCTATCATGGATCTATTAATGATTTCTATATTCTTTAACATCACCAATATATGATTTCTATCAAGTCCTAAAATTTGAATTAGATCTTGGTAAAATATAAAGGGAAACCATAGTATAACAACCATAATTCAATTCCAAAATATGTTATACTTATAAATAATTCTTATAGAACATTATTCCATATCATAAAATTATACATAGATTTCATAATTTTGTGTCATCCATTTATAAATTCTATTTCAATGTGTATTTAATAATTATTACAATTTATGCATCTTATATTTTCTTAAAATAATTTATCTCGGTTTTTAAAGTGGTATCGTGTCTAGAAGAATATATAAAACATAATTTTATTAAAAGAAATATTAAAATTCTAATCCATTGGTTGTTATAATAAAATATACTTAAACTCATAATTAATTATTTATTATGACATTTTTATGGAATTACATTACTTTTATATTCTCATGATCAGCATTAATGTTTCTCTATAGAGAATGTTGATGGTTTTCTACTAATACCACTACACACACATTGATGCATGAATAGTTTTTATTGTTATATTAAAAAAATAAAAAATTGATATAATTTATTATTTTAATGTGGTGGATACCTATATATTTTTAAAAGAATTATATTTTACCACTTTATCTTAACTACAGATATTTAATATATAAAATGTTACACATTCGTGTAATTTCCAAAACATAACATAGATCATTTTCATAGAATGTCTAAATTAATTTATGTAAAGGAATGAATACATATCATAATGACATAAAATTAAATATTAATTAAAATTATATATAATTAAATGAAAAACAAATTTACAAACCCATAAAAATTCCATGATTTGTATTAATTTAAAATTGAGAACATGTAAGTGCCTTCAATGTCACGACTGGCCTTCACCAAAAATAGGGAAGGGACAACAGATTTTCAGACCCTCCATTATTTAAGTTGAAGGAGAGATAATGACCCTTGAGACCCGCCTTCAATAGGTCCCGAAGTAGCGACTAACACCAAGGGTATTAGAATCACTCACAAGATGGAAGGCATTGCCCTTATTATTATTATTATTATTTTTATAGGATCGATAGATAAGTTAGAAACCCCAGAAATACCTAAGATGAAGTAAAGGTAATGCCAAATGTAACCGATTCCCAAATGCATGTTCAACAGTAAATGATACAGGTCACAAAAACTCCAAGGGTAAAGTACCAAGAAAGGGAAAACAACACCAGCAACTTCCCTATGGTCTGAGCTAGTATGGTCCCGCACGATCCCTGAAGTCCTCCTAGAACCCTAAAAGAAGATTTATATATGTAGGGTGAGCATAAAATTATACCCAGTAAGGAAAAAACAAAATCTCTCGTGCACATGTGGGGAGGCATTCTACTGCCCTGTGAGAAAAGAGAAACCCAAGAATCTAACAAGTAAAACTATCCCCCCAAGCCTCACCAAGGCCCACTCGCCAAATAACGCAAGGAAAGTAAAGTATAGTAATAGAACATCGATATTTGGGTACCTCGCACCACTTTCCCACTAGTTATTGAAGAAATCCTATGCATCGAACAAATACCGTAATTCTCACCGCAGTCCCACTGCCACACCCACCCGCAGACACCTGGTCCACAACCGCCATGCATAACCACACCCGTAAACACCTGGTCCCCATCCGCCACGCATAACCACACCCGTAAACACCTGGGTTTGAACAACTACTTCCACGCCTGAGGACACTTGGGCTTCATCCTGAAGACACTTGGGAAACAACCTGTCCGCAAACACCTGGGCCAACCACCAAAACTACCATGCCCGAAGATTCATGGGCTAATAATGGACTTCAGGCCATCATAGCCTTCACGAAGTGTATTGGGTTATTCAGGAAATGGAATAAAATAGGATCTAATTACCAGCCACTCGTAGGAGTGATAGAAAAAACACCCTCCCCACTGAAATGGGGGTGTTCGACACTAAGTTCTCAACTTAGGTGGGGTGGGAATAAGAAAGATAAAAACTCCAATTATATGTGTATGTAAAAATCACTCATCCCAACATAGGGTTCCATAATCTAAGAACAAGAACCCTAGTTACTATTCATTCATAAAATTACAGCACAGTACTTATGACCAAGCCACAACTCTTTCCCAAAACTAGTTCCTCAATTAACTCATTCTTGTTTTCATGTTCAGTAATCCCATTTAGGTAAATTCTGCACTACTAGACAACTAACGAGCATAATCACAAGCCCGTGAAAGTGAACAGCAAACAACAATTTAAGCATTCACACACGGTTCTCTTGTAAAGTCACAAAAACAAAGGGGTTAGTGAGATCCATCAAAGTACTGGACCCAAAGAAAACCTCACAAAAGGGAAAAGTGAGATATCTCGAATTACTGGAAACCAATCAAACCCCGAGACACAGCCCCATGTCCCCAATACCAGGGACCAATGCTTTTTCAAAAATATAAGATCCCACCCGAGTTCGTGTTACAAGAGAGCAACCACACTGCTCTAGATTTACAACCAACAACTGTACGAAAACTAAGGATCCCATCTCCATCCACACCTTCCCATAAGCACCAAGAAGAACAACACACTACCACTAAATAGAGTGGGAAACCTCCAGGTACAAGCACATCATTCATTAGGTTCCGCTTTCAGTTTATTAGCAAGGGTGGTCACATAGGGATTCATGTTTTACTGAACATCCATTCAACCAGACGAGTTTAAGTGCTTAACCAATTCCATGTTACAGTAATTTATTCATCACAGAATACATGATTCATTAATGCGCAAGGAAAGACCACCAACATCCATGATTTTCATCAAGCATAATCCCACACAGTTCAAAACACATATAAACAAAAAAGAGTACAGAAGAACATCGATCACACACCTCTTCATTCTTTAAAGGTCCATTCATTATCTTCATTAAGGGTTGGTTTCATCAATTTCCAGAGAACAATAGCATACCCACCCCTCATTATACACAATAAGGAAATATGAAATAAAAATACATACATGATTGATCAAGGATCGAATTTTTTCTCCACGTGCCAAGAACATGGGATGTGCACCTTGATGGGGAAGAACATCAGTGACTCCAAGGGTGAGAAGAAAAGATTTGTTATAGGCACACCACTTGCCTTGGAAAGGGAGATTCCAAACACCCTGGGAAGAAAAGGGGGCCAGCCAAAAAAATAATAATAATAAGAAGGAAGAATTACCGTTCGATATATAGATAAGATCTCGTTGTTATGCGATATATGGATTTGAACGTCTTTATATTCAGATCGTGGTTCCCACGCGGTTGGGTGGTTACACACGATGGAATTAATTGTTTTTTAATTACACCCATCATCTGTGATTTAAGGATTTCAATTAAACAGAGGGGTACGTCACGCAGACACAGAGCTGGGTCCGTTGAGGGACTCACTACCCTTAAAATTTTAAACATTGATTAAGGGATTAAAAAAGGCCTTGAACCACTCCCAAAAGGTTGAAAAGGCCTAAAAGTTGAATTAAGGGAAAAAGATGTAGAAGAAAACTCAACAATGTTGTGCGACACTGATCGGTCACACCGATTGAAGAGATCGCTCGCACGGTGATCAGTCACACACCAATCAGTCGCACCCCGATCGGTTACATGCAGAAATGATGTCTTGCCCATAATAAGTCACCCTTAAGATCCAGAAATTGGAAAAGGGATGGATTGTGAGGGTCTGGGTTATCACATAAGATACCTCTCAAAGAATTCTCACCCTTGATAATTTAAAAACAAACCAGAAGGAAAGAGACTGTCTGAAAAACTAGCTCAAAAGATACCTCTCAAGAGTGAACATCATCGTCATCTAGAAACACCTCTCCCTCAAGAAACCAGGCAACATACAAGGTTCAAACTATCCAGTCAAAAGGGTTGGGGAGTCTCTTCCTCCATGTCAACATACTATCTACTTTGGGCGGCAGTGACTCGCCTGCACGGGTTCAATCAAATCCACCTTAATGCGTCTAGATTAGGGATCTGGTCCTCTTCTCCCCATATCCAGGACTTTTCATACACATTCAGAGAAAAAGGAAGACCACAATTATCATAGACAAAAAAGGTAAAGCGTTCCATCAAAACAAGTAAAAACAGAACAACACAAACTCAAAAAAACTATGGGTACTAGGCACACATCTGTGCTTCCCGTTACAAGGTACTCTTCTCAAGCCCACTATGCCTACACAACACACAAACCAAAGGAATGGTTCATCCACAGAGCACCTTCTCCTCACGATCCTCGACCATCACTGGCCGCTCTACGAACGTTGAATCATCTTCGATATCTAGTTCTCCCCAGTCAAGGACGTGTGAGTCGTCATGCAGATACCGACGAATCTGGGACACAAGGAAGACATCGTGAACTCTGTGTAGCTGTGGTGGCAATGCAAGCTGGTAAGCCACCTCACCGACCAGCTACAACACCTCGAAGGGTCCGATGAACCTGGGAGAAAGATTACATTCTCTACCAAACCTCCACTACCCACGCCGAAGGGAGACCTTCAAGAACACATGGTCTCCAACATCAAACTCAAAGGGTATCCTCCTATCGCTGGCATTCGACTTATGCCGGTCCTGAGCCGCCTTCATCCTCTCTCGTATAAGCTGCTGCATCTCCTTCGTGCTCTGCACTACCTTCGGGCCAAGGACACCTGCCTCTCCGACTTCTTTCCAGCACATGGGTGAGAGACATGGCCTCCCATATAAGGTGTCGAACGGAGCCATACCAATGGTAGAGTGGTAGCTGTTATTGTAGGAGAACTCTACCAGAGGCAAGTGTCACACCCATGATCCCCCAAAGTCCAGAACGCATGCTCACATCATATCTTCCAATGTCTCGATGGTGATTTCTGTATGTCCATCCGTTTGAGGATGGAAAGCAGTGATAAGACGTAGCCAGGTGCCAAAAGCATAATGCAATCCCCTACAGACTCAGGAGGTAAACCATGCATATATATCCGATATTGTGGACCTCGGGACTCCGTGCAATCACACCACATCATCCATGTACCTCCATGCTAAGGCATCCACTGCACTCGACTCCTTGATCACCAGAAAGTGAGCCGATTTCATAAACCGGTCCACCACTACCCAGATAGTGTCGTAGCCTCCTTGATCCTTGGCTTTCCCTATGATGAAATCCATCTATATTTCATCCCACTTCCACTTGGGAACGTCTAATGGTTACAACAAGCCACCTAGAACACGACATTCAGCCTTCACCTGATGAAACACAAGGCACTTTGCTACAAACTCTGCTACTGCCCTTTTCACCCCGAGCCACCAATACTATCTTTTTAGGCCCTGGTACATCTTGGAAACTCCCTGGTGCACTATTGGGGGTGAGTTTTGGATCTCACCAAGAACTCTCTTGTGCATTGCCTCCTGAACAAACAACATTCCATGGAAAAGCACCCGATTCTGACCATCCTTCGTCCACCCTTCAAGAGCATCACCTTGGTTATCCTGGTCACACACCACTTCACTTTCAGAGTCTCCCCACTGAGACTCCTCCACCTACCGTAGAAGAGAAGAGTGCACTTTCATCTAATACAGGTATCCTCTTCCACATTCCACCCTTGCATCTAGGTGTAGGAAAGCCGACTCTTCCAACGCTTTCCAAGCATCAACTGACTCATGGACTGCATCCATCTGCGACTTCCTGCTCAAGGAATCAGCCACAACATTACCATTTCTTGAGGTGTGGGAAATCTCGAAGTTGTAGTCTTGAAGAAATTTCATCCACCATCACTGTCATAGGTTCAGGTCCCACTGGGAGAACAAATACTTTATGCTCTTGTGAGCAATGAAGACCACGAAGCGCTCCCTGACGAGGTAGTGGTGCCACAACATTAGTGTGAACATGACTGCCCCAATCTCCAGATCATGGGTGTCATAGTTACACTAATGGGGAGTTAACTGCCTAGACCCATAAGAGATCACCCCTTGCTGTTGCATCACCACACATCTGAGCCATTGCCCTGAAGCATCACAGGACACCTCGTACGCTGACCCTTCATCTCGCAACCTCAGTACTGAGGAACTCACCAACTTCTCCTCTAGATAGCTGGAGGCTACCTCACACTGCTCGTCCCACAAAAAATACCGGTCCTTCTTGGTCAAAGTCGTCAAAGGTGCTGCAACTCGGGAGAATTTGGGCACGAATCTCTGGTAGTAACCTTCCAGCCCAAGGAAACTATGAACCTCCACCACGTTCTTGGGTTTTTCCTAAAAACAACCGCCTCAACCTTCGATGGGTCCACTGCTATCCCTTTCTCGGACACCACATACCCAAGGAAGTGCACTTCTCGTGTCCATAACAAGCACATGAAAAACATCCCATAGAGTTGGTGTCATCAGAGGACCTATAAAACCATTATCAAGTGCTCAGCATGATCCTCCTCTGATCTTGAGTAGATCAAGATGTTGTCAATATATACGACTACAAACAGATCCAGGTACTCTTGGAAGATGGAGTTCATGAGCCCCATGAACACAGCTAGAGCGTTTGTAACACCAAACATCATGACTAAAAACTCGAAGTGGCCATATCTTCACCTGAAGGGAGTCTTTGATATGTCACACTCCCTCACCCTCAGCTAGTGGTACCCTGACCGCAGGTCAATCATAGAGAACCAACATGCACCCTTTAGCTGGTCACAGAGATCGTCTATCCTTGGGAGGGGGTAACGGTTCTTGACCGTTACCTGGTTTAGTCTCTTGTAGACTATACATAGCCTGATATCACCATCCGCCTTCTTTGAAAATAAGACAGGAGCACCCCACAACGACACACTTGTTCGAAAGAAACCCTTCTTCATCAGATCGTCAATCTGAATATGCAACTCCCATAGCACCGAAGGTGCCATCCGATAGGGAGCCATCGAAATCGGATGATCACCAGGTTGCAAGTCTATCCCAAACTCAATGTCACATCGAGGGGGTAGAGTCATTACCTCCTTAGGGAAGATGTCCATAAACTCACTGACGACCGCTAGAACTTCCACCATCTCTGCATCCACTGACTCCAACAATAGGTTATCTAACAAGGATAGGATGGGTTATCCTCGCTTACTGATCCCCTGTCAACTCCGCTTGCCGATGAAAGTCACCTGTCGACCTCCCAAGACTAAAAACACAACCCTTCCTCAGAATAAGTCAATGAAGACACATACAAAGAATAGCCAGTCAATGATTAGGATGACATTGTATGGCTGTATCTTCAATAGAAGAAGATCCCTGACAGACTGATGTGGCCCTATCATTAGTCTGCATCCTTGACAAACGTACAAAATATCGGTATGACCTCCGAATGGTGTGCTCAACACCAGGGGCAGTAGAACTCTCTCAGAGTCTAAAACCAGAGCATGGGCAAGACTGGGTGTAACAAAGGAGTGTGGAGCTCCAATACCTAACAAGGCATATGCAAGGGTACTAAACAAGCTGATCGTACCTCGAACAAACTCTGACCCTGCTCGGACTACTACCTCCACGGTGTGAAACTGCCCATGCCCAGCTCCTCTACCCCTCGGTTGTCTGCCACCTCCCCGACCACGCCCAGGTCGAAGTCCCTAAAGAGCGCCATGAGGTCGGCCTCCCCTTGCATCGTCTGCCCTCGGCGGAGTAGGATCCCACTGCCCCTGCTGGTGCTGCTGAAGGGGCCTAGCCAGGAACTGCTGCTGCAGAGGTCGATGCTAGACCTACCCACCTCTTCTATACTATACTCTATCCGAGAACTGAGTCCGAAGGTGCCCATGGCTTCCACAGATGGACCATCTTGACCTAGGGCCCGAAAGAAAAGGGCGAGGGCAGGAAGGTCGGAACTGGAACTGCTGAATCCTACTCCCTGCTGGTCGAAACCTAGAGGGTCGTGATGCTGGAGGCCTACTGCTGACGGCCTTCCCCTTTGACGAGCCCAACTGGATCCCCTCTCGTGACAAAACTCCCAGCGTGTGCATCCTCTCTACCACATCATCCTTCTTCTATACCTCTATGTATATCGGTATGGTGAAAGGAGTAACATCGTACTGAAGAGAAGGTCGGAGTGCCTCCTCTAAATGTCTCACCTGAGATTCCTCATCCGGAAAGAGGTATGGAGTGACGCGAAGGAGAACCTTGAACATGATCCCAAACAATCTTACTAACATACTCCCATGCTGGAGGGAGAGTAGCTCCTACCGCTTCTCATCCTTCATCATGGAGGAGAGGAATTTCGGCAGAAACTCCTTCTCGAAGTCTGCCCACGTCACCTCGGTCTCCCTCTTCTCCCCAAGATAATGTGTCCAACACTGACGCGCTGCTCCATGCATCTGGATTACAGCCAGAGGAACCCAGTACTCCTTCGGAGCCTGGATCAAGCTGAAGGCTATCACCATCTCTTCTAGCCAACTCTCCGTCTCTATGTTTGAGATGCTACCATCTTAATTCCCGATGGCCTGTCGTTGAAATTCTCGAAGAGTCTTCTTCCACTGATCATCCTCATCCTCTCGTTCGGTCCTCTACCGATCGGCCAAGTCAACCTCCTAGGCCTCGATCACCCTAACTACTCATGATCGTCTCCCAGGTTCCATAACTACAAGGTAAACAAGGAATGCCTAAGCCTGAGTAGTATAGAATATTGTTCTTAAATTTTCATATACTTCTTTATTCAATTTTGAATCCCCAAGACACCCATGAAACATAAGAATGAAAGTCATTATGATGCATGTACCTTTCCTAGGGTCTCTACCCTTCAATCAGTGTAGCCTCATTTGGTCATTTGGTAGGTCCAGAGTCCTTGCATCGGATCATGGGGGGCCCTAAAATTCGGTGTCCCAGCAAGTCTTCCCTGGACTAATTCACGCACCAAGGTCAGACAACACTGTTTCCCTACCACCCCATGCAATCCTCACTATTCCTAACTCCAGACTCCATCCTTACTCTCTACCTCCCTATGATACAACTTTTTCATGACCCACCTTCACCAAAAGGAGGGAAGGGACAACAGATTTCCAGACCCTTCCTTCTTTTAAGTTGAAGGAGAGATAATGACCCCCGAGACCCGCCTTCAATATTTCCTAGTGTGGTGACTAGCACCAAGGGTATTAGAATCACACACAAGATGGAAGGAATTACACTTTTTATTTTTTTATAGGATCAAGAGATAAGATAGAAACCCTAAAAATAACAAAGCTGAAGTAAAGGTAAATCCTAAAGTAACCCATTACCATATGCATGTTCAACAGTAAATAATACAAGCCACAAAAACTCCAAGGGTAAAGTACCAAGAAAAGGAAAATGACAACAGCAACTGCCCCAAGGTCAGAGATTGTATGGTCCCGCATGATCCCTGAAGTCCTCCTGGAAACCTGAAAGCAATTTTATATACATAGGGTGAGTATACAAGTATTCTCTATAAGGAAAAACAAAAAAGCTCTCGTTCCCAAGTGCGGAGGAATTCTAATGCCCTGTGAGAAAAGAGAAACCCATGCATCTCTCAAGAAAAACTATCCACCCAAGCATTAACAAGGACGACTCCCCAAATAACACAAGGCAAGTAAAGTATAGTAATAGAACATCGATATTTGGGTACCTCGTGCCACTTTACCTCTGGTTATTGAATATATCCTAAGCATCAAACCAATCCCGCCATTCTCACTGCAGTCCCACTAACACACCCGCCCGCACACACCTGGGACACGACCACACATCCCGCCCGCAGACACCTGGGCCACAACCGTATATCTTTCCTGCAAACACCTGGGACACAACTGCCACACATAACCACCCACGCAAACACCTGGGTTAGAACAACTACTTCCACGCCCGAAGACACCTGGGACTCATCCCGAAGACACTTGGGAATCAACCTTCCCGCAAACACTTGGTCCAACCACCCCAACTACCCTGCCCGAAGATTCATGGGATAATAATGGACTTCAAGCCATCACAGCCTGCCCAAAGAGTATTGGGATATTCAAGAAAAGGAGCATAAAAAGAAGCTAATAATAAGCCACTCATAAGACTGTTGGGAGAAACACCCTCCAACATTCAATGGGGTTGTCCAGAACTAACTGCTCAACTTGGGAGGGGTGCGAATAAGAAATATTAGAACTAAAATTATATGTATAGGTAACAAGCACTAATCCCAACCTAGGGTTCCATAATCTATGCACAAACACCCTTTTTACTAATCATTCATAAAAGAACAACACATTACTCATGACCATGCCACAACGTATTCCAAAAAAGAGTTCCCGATTATACTAATTCTTTTTTTCATGTTTATTAATCGCATTTAGGTAAATTCTACACTACCGGGAAACTAACGGGCATAACCAAAATCCATATAAAGAGAACAACCAATAAAAACATAAGAATTCATACCCGGTTCTCTTGTGAAGTAACAAAAACAAAGGGGTCACTGAGATCCCTCAATGTAATGGAACCAAAGAAAACCTCACAAAAGGGATATGTGAGATCCCTCGAAGTACTGGAAACAAAAAAAACCCCGAGACACAGACCCATGTCCCCAGAACTAGGGACCAACGCTTTCTCAACAATAGAGGATCCCACACGAGTTCGTGTTACAGCAGAGCAACCACACAACTCCAGATTTACAACCAACAACCATACAATAATTAAGGATCTCATCCCCGTCCACACCTTCGTATAAGCACCAAGAAGATCAACACACTACCACCAAATAGAGTGGGAAAATTCTAGGTTCAAGAACATCAATCATTAGGTTCCTCTTTTTGTTTGTTAACCGGTGTGGTCACATAGGGATTCTTGTTTTACTGAACATTCATTCAACTAGTCGAGTTTATGGGATTAACTATTTTGATGTTATAGTATTTTATTCATAACAGAAGACATGGTTCATTAGTGTGTAAGGAAAGACCACCAATAGCCATGATTTTCAGCAAACATAAGCCCAAACAGTTCACAACACATATCAACATAAAAGAGTATAGGAGAACATCGATCACACCCCCTTCATTATTTAACGGTTCATTAATTATCTTCATTAAGGTTTGGTTTCTTCAATTCCCATAGAAAAATAGCATACCCACCCTGCATGATACATAGTAAGAAGAGACGAAGTAAAAATACCTACTTGATTGATCATGGATCGATGTTTTTATCCACACGCCAAGAACAGTGGATGCGTGACTTGCAGGGGAGGAACGTCGGGGACTACAAGTGTGAGTAGAAAATCATTGGTATAGGCACACCACTTTCCGTAGAAAGGGAGATTCCAAACACAGTGGGAAGAAAAGGGGGTTGGCCAAAAAAAGGAAGAAGATGGAAGGAAGGAAGAATTCTCGTGCGATATATAGATAAGATACTGTTGTTATGGGATATGGGGATTTTAACGACTTTAAATTCAGATCATGGTTCCCCATGCGGTTGGATGGTTACGCATGAAGGGATTAATTGTTATTTAATTACTCCTATCGGCTGTGATTTAAGTATTTCATGTAAACAGAGGGGTACGTTATGTGGACACACATTTGGGTCCGCTGAGGGTCGCCTACTTACAGAAAGATAAACATTGATTAAAGACTTAAAAATGGCCTTGAACCACTCACAAAAAGGTTGAAAAGGCCTAAAAGTGGCATTACGGGAAAAAGCAATAGAAGAAAACTCGACAAGGTTGTGCGACACCGATCGGTCGCACTGATCAAAGTAATCGTTCGCACGCTGATCGGTCTCATGCCGATCAGTCGCACACCAAAATGATGTCCTACCACCTAGACGTCACCCTTAGGATCCGGAAAATGGAAAATGGATGGATTGTGAGGTTCTGTGTTATCACATTCAACCTCAAGTATACATTTTCATAAATATGTGTTTCCATTATTTCTATTTTTGTATGGTGAATTTTTATATTATTTTTTATTTCATTGTAACAAAAATTTATATGATAATCATTATTGGAATTATGTGAATTGTTTAAAGTAAACATCCTATCTAAATAATGGTATATGTGTAATTAGTTCATCAATGAAATGAGCAGTTATAAATCATATTATATGATTATTATGACATTATTACATAATTATATAATTTAATATATAAATATTTCTGGAATATCCTATGTATAAACAAGAGGTTTATGTTCTATAGATGTGTTCTTCAAAGAATAGTTCTTAAGGATTCTACAAATCATTAAATGATTAAAACTCTATCACCCCAAATATAGTATCCTATATAAATTTTTATTTTTATTTTGTTTAAAAAAATATAATGATAATATAATCCATATGTTTATCTTGTTTCAAGAAACTAGATATATAAATATTCATTATCTTAAATTTAATACTAATGATACATCATATGAAAAAAATGAATGAATTATTACTTCAATACATATATAATAAATTCATCTTTAATAAATTTATTGGTTTCATGTTAAAATTGGAAAAAATTACTAATATAATTCCATTGTTATATTGTATATTGTTTACAATTCTATCCTATTTAAGCATGGAATCAACAATATATTTTGAATAAATAAATTCCATGGTAAATAATATATAAATGGATTTCATAAAATTAAATAAAATCTTACTTAATACTAACTGATCTTATAATAAATGAATGTATAATTTCATGTACCATAAACATACCATCAAGGTATTTATCCATGAAATCATAAGTAATCACATAATTATTATTAAAATTACCAAAATTATTTTTTCATAATAGATAGTAATTAATCATTGCAGTATATAATTTTGGTTCCCACCGATCACATAATAAGTATGATTTATCACCCATAAAATGGGAATTAATAAATATTACATGTATTATTATTCTATAAGTAAGCACAGTTTTAGTTATAAAACTGAAATCTATTGATTTTCTAATTTAAATAATGAATATATGGAATATTACTATTTATGAATTCAATTTAACAATATGTCTATCTCAATAAATATTTCAAAATAAAAAGTGAATTAAAATGGTATTCTCATTATTACGTAATTTACCATGTTTAAATGAATTTTAAAAATGTAGTAGTTAATGGTATATTCATTATGTTAGAAGATCAATAAGAAATAATCCATTATTATTGTTCATAAATTGATTGAAAATCATCTGAAGAAATAATCAAGAGTGTTTTAAAATAGGTGTACATTTAGTAAAGTTTTTTGTGACCCAAGTGATGATTATGTTAATAACCAACAGACATTTGTCAAGGATTTTACCATATTTTAATTTTTTCCATAGCCGATATTAACATGTTTTTATTTCTTTAATGATTCTATTGTTAGGATCTCACATAAAATTTAAATTACAAAAACTTTATGATGTTTTACGGATCTTAGAATATGTGAGAATTATATTGTGATATAAATATTTTATAGTGATAGGGAAGAATGATTATTATTTGATATTTTGACAATACATTTATAAAAATATTGTATAATAATATTTCATATTTAAAATATATTTGAATAGAGAGGATTCTAAAAATAATAGAGGAAATATTTTGATCTATAACATTCAATGTTACTTAATAAATATATATATGATCAGCATAAAACATTAAAACCCCCATATGGTCCTCATGGATTTTTTTGTGAAATTTAATGAATATTCAAATAATAAATTTAATATTAATGTATTAGATTGATAGCTTTTTATATTGGGAACACTGTTAAAATTCCTAGGGGGGGTAAATCAAGTTGTAGTCATAATCATTATTAAAATTCAATGATTATCTTTGCTAAATATTCTTCTCAATCTAGGTGAATATAAACACTATAATTTTGGGATCGATATATATATATCACACCATTTTCTTCATATAAAATGAATCAACAACATTAATTAAAAAATTATTGTAGTTAAATCTAATTTTTTATTTTTTCTATTTTGTTCATGAATATTAAATTTTCATGTGGAGTATTAAATAATCATATAATTATACATTATGATATATCTCTTTACCTCATTTGATGTGGCACTATGAATCACACACCCATATCTAATATGTTTTTTTACATATTTGTGTACTTATAAGTTATTAATTTCCATTAACATTTACACACATTTATATATCCAATTAAACTTATATCCATTATGTTAAATTATTTAGGGGATTATATAGTAGTTGTAAATTTTCAAAAAAGCACTTATAAAGTCTTTAAAAAAAATGAAAACCTATGGATCTCAAACACCACGTTCGGTCAGATATAATGGTTAATAAATTATTTCATTGATGAATCCACAATCATACCCCTTTTTGAGATTATAGAACCATAAAATTATTGTTATAATTTTCCAAATTCACAAAGATCAAAATTTTATATCATCATTTCCTTAATTATGGTCTTTAGTAAAATCCCCATGTGATATGTTTTTCTCATTCATTCCCCTTTAATGTATTAAAATATCAGATAAAAAATATATCAAAAAACTAATATAGGTAATATATCATTACATTAATAATGATATCCTAGATGATAGATGGGTTATTAATAATAAAAACTAAATCGTTATAATTTCATAATGTACACAATATTTTCAAAACACTATTTTATTATACTTATTCATATATCTCAATTGATGAAATCTAGAATGAATTTCAATCATAGAATTGTATTTAAATCATAAAATTTGTAATGGTAGATATAAATAAATTTTATAGAATATGTTTTTTATAGTGACATTGTTTAGTTTATATCAATGAACATGAAACCACCTTGATCCATCGTTATTTTAAAAAATTGAATCGATGAACCCAATGGTGAAAGATGAGGACACCTAATTCTCATTTAAATAATCATTTAGAGTCACTATGTAAACTAAAATAATGAAATTGGGAGTTTTGTATATAGTTGGATTAATATAAGTGCATTACCATGACTGATATTTTTTGAAATTTCTATTCCAAAAATATGTGGAACACTACAGATATCATCTACAATGTTATTAAAAAACATATAATTATAATTCAATTGAAGTTAAATTCCTCTCTCAATATCTTAGAAGAAATTATTTTTTCTATATAAATTGAGACTCATATAATATATGTATTTTCCATATGTAATTAATATATTTCATCACATAAATAAACAGTCATAGGATGGATTCGAATATCAAACATGAATTCCCTTCCTTATAAATCATTGTGGTATTTATTTTGAAAATGATATATGTTCCCAGTAAAACATAGAGTTATTCTATATATAGAATACTAATATTTTAAGTAATTAAATTATGTCAAAATTCCATCAGGGAAGAATAAAATTATTGAGATGAAATAAAAATACCATTATAGAAGGTTTTTTTATTAGAACCATGTAATTATGTATATAAACCATTCAAAACATTTAGGTATCATTACATTGACAAGTTTTGTACATACGTTGTATGTTTAAACAATGTTTCATTACAATTTTATGTCCAAAATACAAATGTATCATTCTTAGATAATAATATTATTATTAAATTTAAAACAAAATTCATAAATATAAAAATTTATAAAAACTTATTTAAACACATATTAGAAATTAGTAAAACCATTAATGAAAATATTTTAGAATACATGGATATGGAAGGATAATTATTTCCGACCAAAGAGAAAAAAATTTGTCCCCCCATAAGAACATTAGTTTCATCATAATAATTAATAAAGTATGAAAAAATAATATAAAAAATTAATTATATAGAAATTAATAGAGTAGAAAAAAGTCTATGATATTATTATGAAATTTCTATTAAAAATTATTTATCAGAAAATAATCAGAAAAATCATAATAAATAATTATATTGTAACATAGATCCATTAATGTGTCGATAACATATTAATATAATTACTGATTTAAAAATAATATATAATGAAACATAAAATAAAATGAAATTTTGTAGAATTATTTTATGACATGTCAATGGTTTAGTATATGCTTGTCCCAAAGGATAAAAATTGGAATATAATATATGGATCACAGATATAAATGGGAGATGAAAAACCCCTCACCCAATGTTTTCCCTTGTTGATGTATGTGTGATAATACATTATAATAAAAAATGAATTAATAGAAATATATTTCCAAACCATTAACATATGTATCATCATATAAATTATTTACATGTATTAACTTATCACCTGTTTTTTAACAATTCAAATTGAAAAATCACTATTTCAGGTGATAACTACTTTATTATTAATTAATGTTTTAGTTTAGAAATTCATGGTCATCCATGTCGATAATGGGTCCATCATCACCAATATTACAATAATGATATAAATATAATTCATATTCCATATATAAATATTTTTAGTTATCTATAATAGGAAATGATATGAAAATGATTAACCTGGTTCAGGAAGATGGTTGGTTGAACATACGTGGGAAAGTTGATTTCATTTTCTAATTAATAGATTTAAAGTATGATAAAAAAAATTATAATTTTAGAAACATTATCATTTCATAAGTAATATATATATATATATATTAATTCAATCATAATAATTAAATAATTATAATGTTGTGGAAAAATGAATTGCACCACTACATAGAGACAATATAAAATCCTTACACACATGTGTTGTATTTGTTTTCTGTTGGTAGAAAGGAAATGGAAAATCGTGTTTGTAGTATCATAATAAAACTTAATAATATTAAATATAATGAGATAAATATTTTATATTTTATATCATGTATTATAGGAGTTATTATATGAAATAAAAATTCAAGTACTCTTTTAGGAGTTATTGCTAATTATTGAGTAACTACTTTTTTATAACATCTTTAGGCATGAAATTATAGGAATTTGGATGGAGAATATGATATAGGAAGTACTGAATGATGTTTCGATGATATTATATCAAGGATTAGATGATATATATGGAACATGATTTTTGAAGAAGGGTGTAGATGTGGAATCCTGTTATATATTATTGGAAGGGAACACCTACGACTACATAAATGAATAAAAAAATATATCATAATCATTTAATTTATCAAAAATCACCAAAAAATTAAAATATAATATGTTATGGGTTATAAATAAAATAAAATATATTTATTTTTCAAGTATTCTAATCCAATTAAAATTTCTCATCTCGTTAAAATTATTTAAACACTTGTAGCCTTATCAATGAAAAAAATTAAATCTTACCATAACATCATAGTAATATGACATACAATAATATGGGAATAATATTTAATTTTTTAAAATATGGTAAAGAATTATAATCTTATTTTATTTATTTTATATTTATTTTTGGATGAAATGAATTTTATTATATGAACACAAAACGAATGGAATCAAATTTTTCAAAAAATACCTAATAAAAGATAAGAAATTACATTAGCATGAAATATGTTAATAATTTGGTTACCATAAATTTATCATGTTAATTAATAAAAATAACGGTTCTTAGATTTTTTTTTTGAAATCAAAAACAAAATGGTTTCTTATAATCATATTATTAAATTAATAGATAAAAAGGGTTTTTAATTTGAATAAAATATATATTATTATTACAAGATATATTTTGATATATCAATTTCAAAATAATTTAGTAAAATAAAATATTTAAATCCTTAACTATTATGTTATTTTATGACCACTCTAAATAAGATATATAGGCTAGTGTAAAATGTATGTTTCACCCATGTTTGTAACCCAATACGACCTTTTTTCTTGAGGTGAGATAGATTTACCTCTGGAACCATTCATGATGACCAAAAATTAATTTAAAAATATTAAAATATATTAAATATGATGAATCAAAATATAAAATCAATATTAATACATTTAATTCATTTGACATAAAACTAATTATTTTAAATTAATACAGGAAAACACGATTAATGTACCATTTTAATAATATCACCATAAAATACTTGAATTATATATTTCTTATCTTCTATAACATATTAATGATTTTAATCAAAATATATCCATTTTTTATAATTTCCCTAAACATGATATAAAACCTAAATAATATTATATCCACTATGTACGAATGTTATGAATAGCTTTAGTAGGTTATTGTGAAATTGTTCAGCAACCAAAATAATCATGAATTCATCATAGAATAATAGGATTTACCTTTGAATTTATCTTAAAATGACACACCATGTTATAGAGAAACTGTTATTTCCATACAAGCATGGATATTGGTCATAACATTGGTAAATTACACAGATTCATTCTTAATATGCTCATCTCCAACAACAACATCATTTATCTTATTAGGTGGGAAATATATAAATTGTTTTTTGGGATGAAATTGTGTTACATTCATAAATTAAATTAAATTTCTAAATAATTGTATATAAGTAATTATGTTATAAATTAAATGAGGAGTTATAAATAATATTATATGATTATTATAGTATTATTACGTAATTATATAATGTAATATATAAATATATCAAGAATATATTATGTCTATATGACAGGGTTATCTTCTGTATCTATGTTCTTCAAAGCATAGTTTCTAAAGATTCTAAAAAACATGAATTGACTAAATCTCTTTCATCCCAAAAATAATATCCTATATAATGTTTTATTTTTATTTTCTTTTTAAAAACATAATGATAATATGATCCAATGGTAATCGCGTTTCATGAAACTAGTTATATAAATAATCATTATCTAAAATTGAGAACTTATGGTACATCATATGAAAAAATTAACTAATTATTACATAACCACATAAATAATAAATTCATGTATAATACTTTTATTGGTTTCATGTTAAAATTTCTAAAAAATCCTAATAACATGCACTATTTATATTTTAGTTTGTATGAAAATTAATCATATTTAATAGTGTAATCAATAATATATTTTTAATTAAAAAAATTACATAGAAAATAATATATAAATGTAATTCATAATCTAAAATAAAATCATGCTTAATAGTAACTGATCATGTAGTAATTGAGTGTATAATTTCATATAACATAAAAATACCATGAAGGCGTTGTTCCATGAAATCATATGTAATCATAAAATTATTTTTACAATTAACCAAATATTTTTTTCATGATAGATACTAATGAATCATTGGATTTTATAATTTTGGGCCCCACCCATCACATAATAAGTAAGATTTATCCCAAATATTACGGGAATTAATAAATATTACATGTATTATTATTCCATAAGTAAACACATTTATAGTTATAATAATGTATTCAAAATAGGTGTACATTTAGGAATGTAGTTTGTTACCCTAGTGATGATTATGTTAAAAATCAACCAACATTTATCAAAGATATTACAATATTTAAATTTTATCCATGGCCAATATTAATATGTTTTTATCTCTATGGAGATTATATTATTATGATCTGACATACAATTTAAATTACCAAAATTTAATGATGTTTGATGGATATTAGATTATGTGAGATTTATAATGTATAATAAATATTTTATATTGATATGGAATCATGATTATTATTTTATAATATTTCAATAAATTCCTAAAAATAATATATAATGATATTTGAAATTTATAATATAATGGAATTAAAAGGATTCCAAAAAATATTAAAGGATTTTGATCTATAACATTCCAATGTTGCATAATAAATCAATATATGTTCACCATAAAAAATTAAAAACCCCAAATAGAGATACATGGAAGAATAAATTGTGGAAATTTATTATTAATGACTTTAGAGTTTTGAGGAATTGGATAATATTTGTGAATTTAAACATTAGGTGGGGGTATTCCGGGATAATATATCCATTATTTTTTTATGTCTACAAAATTCATAATCAAAATAATAATTTAATAAAATTGTAGAGATTCTATTAAAATAGAATGTTTATTTCAATTTTAAATCATTTATATAAAAAATGATCATTTCCACCAAAACATATAAAAAAATCCATTATAGTTTTTATTAGGATAATATTTCAATTAGGTACTAAATTGTCAAATATATTTTTCAAAATAGAAAATTTGTATACATTAATTCATTATACTAATACAAGAATTAATTTTATCAATTAAAAGGATATTTAAATATTTTTTTTTCATTTTTATATCATAGTCATGTTATAAATATTGAATTATTAAAAAAACAATTTTTATACTATTCACCAATGAAAGAAAAAACATGTGAAAACTCACTATAAAGTATTTTGGATTGAAAAAATATATTTGTTAATCCCTTATCTAAAATCATTTTCTATATATATGATTTTTTTATTATATACCAACACTACTATATTTGATAATTACACATTTAATAAGTAAAATTGGGTAATGATTCCATCGGTAAATATAATTTTTTAGGAATCTAATATATCTAATTGAATTTAAATGATTAATATATAAATATATTGATATAATTTAATTATTATAAAATTAAATTAGAAATTCTATTATACAATAGAATTAATAATGATTACATGATCTTTTTTGGAATCATTGTTATTACAATCATGATTGAACATGATTTCATCATTCATGTATGTGGTTAACATAACACATACATGAAGATAGTATATAAAGGAAGAATAACATTAAATTGATATTTTATTATTAAAACATCATTAATAATTTATAATGTATCTATATAGTTTTTATTATAATGATAAAAAACTGATAATAGTTGGATAGAGAATATAAATGAAAAATATTGGTTATAATTTATTACAAACCATGAAGGAATCATATATATTTTATGGATCATTATTTTTTTTAATGAATTTGTGAAATATCATGAGATTCAAAACTAACCAACATGTATGGGAAATTAGATGGAAATAAATATTCTAATTTATTGAGTGGAATTCAAAAATATTATCAACATTTTATAGGGTACTGTAAGGGTCCATTTATAGTGGAATTAAAAAATAGGCACCCTATAAAGTGGTACTATACGTGAAACATGATCAGACACACTATCATGCTCTCTCAACTAATAATCTATATAGATATTTTCCTCTTGGACAGATATAATGAATGTTTTCCACACAGTTTTGAAAAACTATGCATGATACATTTTTATCCTATATAGGTCATTAACAACTAAAAATTTACATTTTTTACATCCCATGTATTAACCCAAAACACCCCCAATTCGTGAAAAATGTGATTTTTAACCTAGAAACCCTCCCCTCTCCAACTAGGTCCCTTTGTAATCCATTTTCAGGGTATATTTTTCTTCATATGTACACGAATCATCATGTATGTTTCTGTCATAAGGATTTCATCCATCATCTAATGTTTGTCATTCCATGTTATTATGTTATCTATTATCTAGTAGGTTAGTTTTCTTAAAAATCGTTCAATATTAATGGGTTTGGTAAAATATTGATGTTTATGGTTTTAGATTTCCATTATAGAGTTTATTATTTTTGTGGTTGTGGTTTCATACTATATTTTATATGTTTCCAAATTTTTGGGTGTTGATTTTATGATTTATCATTATTATATGAGTTTTTTATAATTCATTTTTCTGTTGATAAATTCAATGTATTGAGTGAATTTGAAAAATATGTTTTCAATAGTATTTGTGGCTTGTATGGGTTGAATGTTGAATTTATAACTAATATTGGATGTGTTTCTTGTGTGATTACTAATTATTCTTTTAAAATCTGTGCCATAAACGTTTTAAAATGTTATAAGTATGATTTCAATTGCTTTTGGTCTATGCTTGGATTTGCAATAGTAATAGTGTTTTGTAATGTATACCCATAATGTTTTGTCTGTTATGTGAAATTGGTATTTGATGTGGCATGTTAAACTAAAATCAATTATAAAGGGAATCCAAGGTATCTACGTTAGTGAACATGGACTAGTTTCAAAATTGAATCTGGGGAGTCGATGCCCATTTTCTTCTAGAAGGATTAAAGATACAACACTAACTAAACATGATGATGGTTTAGAACAACTAGAAATTCTGATGGACTTCTCTATAGTTGATCATTCATGATAACACAATGGTTTATGGTTTCTCCACCATGTTCCATAGAGATATTAATCTCCAAGGGTACCGGTAACGCTAATACCTGTAGGGATTTATAATGACATGGTTCTATATTATCATGCTTTACTTAACATCATCACACAATGTACATTTATTCATTTATAATTGTATAGGATTCATTCCTTTAGAGTGATTTTATTAAATGTTTTATTTTAAAACAATTCCTTAAAAATGCTTCCACTTTCATTAATAATAAATTCATGTTAATTTAAATTCTAATTTTATTCACGAAATATTTATTTTGGGAGGAATCTTACTGGGATTTGGATCACATCTTAGATATACCATTTGGTTTATGTATAATTTTAAATTAATGACCTGTGTAAAGGTAAGAGGTTTTTTGGTGGAAATGGTGGATATTGTAATGCCCTGACCCTAGTTACCCAGAGTTGGTGAATTATTACATAGAATTTTCATGATCACAAGGAAATCATGTCCTGAATTACCGATCAGTTTAGTATTATTAGAATAAAGATTCATACATAAGTTCAACTTTAAAACATCTAATGAAATACAACACAAATTTATTCCATTATAAACATCTAAGCATCCTAAATTAATCCTGAATTTCACTCATAATTAACTTCTTCATATCCTGGGAAAATGAAACATAAGAAAGGGGTGAGCTCAAATGCTCAATAAGGGTAGGCAATACAGTGGAAGATAACATAAATATTAAGCATGGTGAATAATTGAAACCACATGCCTTTACTAATAATAAAAATGAATAATTTTATGGCATGAATATTAGCTAAGTAAATAATGAAATTATAAAACATAATCATGGGTATTCTACTAGTCTAATTACCACGTGTAACATCAATATTGTTTTCATAATGATGGAATGTATAATGCTATACATTCTGAAACATATTTTCAAGGCCTCAACCAAGACATCTAAAAATGATTAAGGCCTCGGCCAAAACCATATATCAAATGGGGAAAGGCCTTGGCCAATTCCACATCTAGTAGTCTCATTAGAAATACTGATGCATTGAGGAGTTATATTAGGCTCCACTCGTCACATACTAAGTCCAATACATTCATCATATGAAAAGGTTGAAATATATCATAAACATTCGTAATAAAATTAGCATACGAAATGTCAATACTCTAACCATAAACCATGAATGGTATAAAAATAGCACATCCATAGTCAAACATATCACAAAACCTTCAATACAATATATATGTTTAGTATCATAATAAATCAACTTCAAATTAACATAAAATCAATCAAAGGATGTTGACATAGATGAAATCAAAACCCTTTTTAGAGAAATATATCTTTCTATTTTGAAATATATTAAAAGTCACAAAATTATAAAGAAACCATTTATTCTTAAAATATTTTTAGAATCTTTTAAGGTAAATATTTTACAATGTAATAATGGTGGAATATAACTGCACCCACTGTAAATGTTAAAAAATAGTCTTACCTTAATTTTTCCGTAAAGGTCATAAAGTACCTTGATTGGAAAACAACTGAAAGATTCCATTAAAAACATATAAGATGAAATAAGGGTATAAATGACTTTAACTAATTGGAAATTAAATAGTAAAAATGTTTTTCAATTAATTTTTAAGAAACATGGATGTGGATGATCAAGAGGTCCTAATAAATGCTTACGTAAAAACAACCTCGAATAATAAAGAGATTATAGAATTAACCATCACCTTGTACATTTCCTTGGTTGAGGGTAGGTTAACTTCTCTTATAATGTTTAAATAACTGTTATTAAACTATTCCAGAACTATATACATTAATATGATATCATATATGTTCTTCTAATATTGCTTTGTTAGTAATATTTTAGTATTATAGTCGTTTTGGATGTTAACTGATTCATTTTCCTTTAAATTATTTTTTACAAAACTAATGTTTTTATTGATGGGATGTATCTTATTCATATTCATAATTATATTAAGTCTTTAAAAATTATTTTTAGTCATGAAATCAAAATTAGTCTAGAATGTAAACGATGGGGATTGAATCTCATTGGGTTCCTGGAGATGATAATTTGTACGTACGCAGGAGCAAAAATATCATCCTTTTGATATTTAAATAATATATAATTGGATGATATATCATATAAAAATAATCCTTATCATGTTATATATATTATTTACATCAATTATACATCATTAGTATACCCATCCAAATAATAATTTATTTAATAAGAACTACACCACAACGAGGAGACGGTAAGCCGTACGTACGCACGTATGGTGACATGTCATTAAATGGATGGATAGAATAATGAAATTGGTTATACCATATTTATAATAACATCACACTATATATAAGATACTGGAGTTATTATTTTATAATGGAAAAAATAAAGAATGTGGAAGTGGAAGCAGAAAATAACTTGAAAGAGGTGATAAAATATTTAACTCTTCTTCAGGTTCCCTTTTTTATTTGACCAAAATGCCTTCTTATATTGGCTTTCTGACTAATTTAAGGCCTCTATGATGAAGGTAGGACAGTTGATAGGGTATTTGAGTAGGGGTTGGCTGACCCAAATGGCTTTGAAACTATGAACTAGAGATAATGGGATGTGCCCTTTTATATGAGGGGTGAGAGGCACCTTAGGAAAATATAGAAATATTATTTTTTAAAATAATAAATTACAGTTTCTAATAGCTTAAAAATAAATTATTTAATATATAAGGTGGTGATGGGTCTAAAACCACTAAAAAAGAGGTTTTAGATAGGTTTCGGTCACTATATTAACCTTATCTTCTAGATTTAACTCTTGGTTAAATAGTTTGACCTTTACCATGTCTCTTTGTATTTTTATATTAAATGGTTAAAAAACATACTATAAACATCCAAGAAAACCTCAAGTGGTTCATTAATGACATTTTTAATATTATTTAAGTTCTTTTTCCAAACATTATATTTTTATAAAAATAATATCATTTAATAATATAATATATATTTTAAAAATTCTTTTTTGTCAATTTTGACACTATTTTCTATTTTATTTTTATTAAATTTATATTTGATTTATTAAATTGAAAAAAATTCATTTAATCAACTATAACATGTCATATTAACCTATAAAAATATTTTATTTAGAAAAAGTCTCAAATTACATTTAATTGGATATTTATAATATCAATTATTTTAATATTTCATTAATAATGTAATTATTACATCATCATTGTGTAATAAATTAATTAAATTATTTAATGTCTTAAAAATATAAATAAAATTCCATTATGTGGGAAATTTTATTATATTTACAATAAACATTTATAGTCAAAATTATGAAATATATATCCCCATGTAAAATATGATCTACTAAAAGATATATTTTTTGTTATTTTTGACTTTACTTTAAGTTAATTAAAATAAAGTGTCATTATCATTATTAAGTGGCTCCATGGGGTCCCAAAATAACCCATGGATTCCCATGGTCGGCCATGACTCATATAACGTGTTTAGGAAAAGTGTTAGGGTAATTTTTTATTATTATAATATTCTTTTTACCTTGAATTACCTTATTTACCTTTAACCGCTGTAAATAAAAGTCAAAAGTTATTATTCACCTAAAATTATTTTCATCTTATTGAACCACATTTTACTTACTAATATCCACCATGTCTCGCATATTTTTGAAATTCAATTTACAGAAGTGGTGAAATTATGATTTATTCAAATTAGAAAATTCTACTAGGAGATGGGTAAAAGACGGTAAAACGTTCGACAAACTTTTTATATATCTAAAATTATTATAAACTGACAATAATGAATTACATTGAACATATATAGGTATTATGTATATATTAATCAAAAGTTGAATTCTTTCAGAAAAATACAAAAAATTCACCCTAATCTAATTTTGATATTCTGAATTGAAAAATGAATTCTATTTTACCAATTTGAAAACATAGAATATGCATTAATTAATTAAAAATTAATTCCCTTTGTCAAAACCAAAATGCGTATTTTTATGAAATTTTAACTATCACAAGATTGACACTTGTTTTTATCCAATTTTATTGTGAAATTACTTACAATGACCATCATTTTATTAAATGGTAAAAATATAATATAATTATACATCTAAACCATTAAAATGTATAATTCAACACTATAAATTATTTTGATAAAAAAAAATCAGTTAAAATATAGGATTTTCACAATTCAACAAAATATAAAAGTTACCAAAAAAACACCAAAAATATATTGAAACTAAATTCTTATGTCTCGATTCTAAAGAATAAGTTTATTTTGTCAGATTTATTATATAAAAGTTTCAAATATTGTATTTAAATAGGGTTCTCCATTAAATGGCTGTAAAATTGCAATTTTTTAAAAATAATTCTTTTATCTGAAAAAATGGATTTTTTCTAACATTGTTTCTATGAAACTCATAATATGGATTCTAAAATTATAAGGATTATATAAAGTTCAAAATTCAGTTAATACTATTCATAACCGCTTTTGAATGGATAGTTTGGTAATTCATGGTGCGATTGAACTCGGTGTTGCGTGTAGTGGAAGTTATTGAATTACATTGAAAAATAAATACTATAAAATCATGGGGTGTTACAGATATGGTAGATATTGTTCCATTATTATAAGTTCAGGTGGTGGTGGTTGGAGAATGATGGCCCTCTGGTTCCGTGGAGGTTTTTTGGGTAGTTTAGTTGGTTCCCATCTCATTTGGTTCTTTGAATTTTCTTTGATGTTTTATAAATTTTATCTTGAATTTTTATATAAAATTAGTTTATTGATTTTAACATTTGTATCAGGTTTAATTTTTAGTAAATTTATTTATTATTTATCAATAGTGAAATAATTTCGAAACGTGCATTGATTAATTTCATGAACTTGTTTCCAGCTCCTGGGGATCAGGAATACAATTGGGCCCTAACACGAATTGAGTCAGGCAATGGGTCAGATAGCACCCTCTCATGGTTCATTATATGATACAACTCAAATATTCATTTTTTTAAATGTTTTATGGAAATTGATGTTCCATAACCCCTTTATATTACAATTTCATAAAATGTTAGTAGTTTTTTAGTGAGTATTTCATTATTGTGGTAATTTTTATGCCCTAATAAACAAAAATATATTATATAATTTGGATTATATATTAAAAATATAAAATAAATTTGACCATATAAATCATATAATAGTTATAAAAATAAAATTATTAAATGATAAATTTAAAGAGCTTAAAAAATAATCTCTAAAAGTATATTTTCAAGGACAAAACATTATTTTTGCGAAAATTAATAATTATTTTTCTTCAAATGAAATTTAATAATTATTTTTTAGAAAAATTATTATTTGAGACATTAAATTAAATAAAAAACTAAATTTAATTAGGAATATAGTTATTTAATGAAATATTAACAAAAATAATTTCAATATTTTAATATAATAACTGTAGCTTCTAAATTCCATACATATTTTTTTAATTTCAACCTATAATTTTTGTATTCGTTATTGTACTCATTAAATTTATATTTGTCTGAGGAAACAATTCTAAAAAGTTTCATTTAATTTTTTTATTTCATTATGCTCAAATACAAGTAATTTTATATGTTAAATTTATCCTATTATTATTAGAAAAAGACAACATTTTCATGAAAATATCAATAATTACTCATAATATAATTATGAAATACTAATTTATGAAAAGAATTTTCCTTATCAATTAAAATATTCATAATTTAAAAATGTAGAATATAATATAAGAATTAATAATTGAAAAAATAATTTTTTGGGAGAGGAATTTTTAAGAAGAAATATAATTTAATAAATATATTTATATTAAAGAACCCATAAATCTTTATTATATTAGTTAACATAAAATTAAACTCAAAAATTATTGTTCAATATAAAAAAATTAAAATTACAAATAATTATTTATTACATTAATACATAATGTTTTTTAATTTAGTAACAAGTACTTACAAAAACAATCAGATACATCACATACTATATAATTGTATGATATTAAATGGAAATGGTCATAAGTGGTGATTAAGATATCATGGATCTATTAATGATTTCCATATATTTTAACTTCATCCATATATGATTGGATCAAGTCATACAATTTGAATTAGATCATGGTAATCTATAAAGGGAAACCATAGTATTACAACCATCATACAATTCTCAAATAAGGTATCCTTGTAAAGAATTCTTATAAAACTATATTCCATATCATCAAATTATTCATAGATTTCATATTTTTGTTTCACCCATTTATAAATTTTATTTCAATGTGTATTTAATAACTATTAAAATTTATACATCTTATGTTTTCTCAAAAAAATTATCCCCATTTTTCAAGTGGAATCGTGTGTAGAAGAATATATTAAACATAATTTTATTAAAAAAAATATTACAATTCTAATCCATTGGTTGTTACAATAAAATATATTTAAACTGAAACTCAATTATTTATTATGATATTTTGATGGAATTACATTAATTTTATATTCTCATTATCAAGATTAATGTTTCTCTATAAATAATAGTGTTGGTCTTCTACTAATTCCACTACACATACATTGATTCTTGAATAGTTTTTTTGTTATTTTTAAAACATAGAAAAAGGATATAATGTAATATTTTAATCTGTTGGATACCTATATATTATTAATAGAATAATTGTTACCACTTTATCGTAACTAAAAATAATTAATATATAAAAAGTTAAATATTTTTATAATTTCTAAAAGATAAGATAGTTCATTTTCATAGAACGACTAAATTAATTTATATAAAGGCAGGAATACATATCGTAATGACATAAAATTAAATATTAATTAATGTTATATAAAATTTCTTGGAAAATTTTTTATAAACCCATAAAATTTCCATGATGTGTATTAAATTAAATTTTTGAACATGTGAGGGCCTTCAACCTCAAGTATCCATTCTCCTAAAGATGAGTTACCATTATTTCTATTTTTGTATAATGATTTTATATATTATTATTTTTTTCATAGTAACAAAAATTTATAGCATAATTAGTGTTGGATATTTTTTAATTGCATAATGTAAAAATCCTTTTAAAACGATGGTATATACATAATTAATTCATTAAAGAAATGAGGCGTTATAAATAATATTATATGATTATTATGACATTTTTAACTATTTATATAATGTAATATATAAATATTTGTAGAATATACTATGTATAAATGACAGGCTTATGTTCTATAGATTTGTTCTTCAAATAATAGTTCTTATGAATTCTAAAAATCATTAAATGACTAAAAATCTATCACCTAATATATAGTATCCTATATAATGTTTTAATTTTATTTCTTTAAAAAAAATATAATGATAACATAATCGATATGGTTACCTTGTTTCAAGAAACAAGATATATAAATTATCATTATCATAAATTTCATTCCAATGATACATCATATAAAAAATGAATGAATTATTACTTCACTACATATATAATAAATTCATGTGTAATAATTGTATTGGTTTAATGCTAAAATTGAAAAGAATTACTAATATCATTCCATTGTTAGGATATATTTTGTTAAAAAATCTATAATGTTTATGCAAGGAGTCAATAATATATTTTAAATAAATAAATTCCTTAGAAAATAATATATAAATAGATCTCATAAAATTAAATAAAATCATTCTTAATAGAAAATGATCTTGTAATAAATGAGTGTATAATATCATATACGATAAACAAACCATCAAGCCGTTATTCCATGAAATCATAAGCAATCATATATTTATTTTTACAATTACCAAAAAAAATTCATGATAGATAGTAATTATTCATTGCGGTATATAATTTTGGGCCCCACAAATCACATAATATGTATGATTTATCCCCTATATAATGGGAATTAATAAATATTACATGTATTATTATTCCATAACTAACCGCATTTTTAATTATAATAGTGTAGTATATATATTTTTCAATATAAATAAAGAATATATGGAATATTAATATTTATGCAATCATTTGAAAAATATGTCTATATCAATGAAAATTTCAAAATAAAAAGTGATATAAAATGGTATAGTCATTATAATTTAATTTACCATGTTTAAATGAATTTTACCATTGTAGTAGTTAATGGTAATATCATTATGTTGGAAGATCAATAAGAAATAATCCATTATTATTATTCCTAAATTGACAGAGAATCATCTAAGTAAATAATAAAGAGTGTTTCAAAATATGTGTATATTTAGTATTGTTGTTTCTGACCCAAGTGATGATTAAGTTAATAACCAACAATCATATTTCAAGGATTTTACCATATTTAAATTTTTTCTTATAGTCAGTCATAGCATTTTTTATCTCTTTAAAGCTTTTTAGGGTTGGATCTAAAATAATTTTTAAATTACCAAAATTTTATGATGTTTGATGGATATTAGAATACGTGGGAATTATAATGTGATATAAATATTTTATAGTGAAAGGGATTCATGATTATTATTTGATAATATTATAATAAATATGTAAAAATAATGTACAATAATATTTCAATTTTAAAATATAATGGAATTGAATGGATTCCAAAAATAATAGAGGAAGTATTTTGATCTCTAACATTCAATGTCGCTTAATAAATAAATATATATATATATGATCACCATAAAACATTAAAACACTAATATGGTCCACATGGATTTTTTTGTGATATTTTATGAATATTCAAATAATTAATTTAATATTCATGTATTAGATCATTGTTTTTTATATTGGGAAAACAGTTCACATTCATAGGGTGTAAATTCAAGTAGTAGTCATAATCAGTAATCAAATTCAATGATTATATTTTCTAAATATTATTCTCTATATAGGTTAATATAAACACTATAATTTTTGGATCGATATATATATCTCACCATTTTCTTCATAGAAAATGAATCCACATCATTAATTAAAAAATTATGGTAGTTAATTCTAAATCCTAAGTTGTTTAATTTTCTTCATGTATATTAAATTTTCATGTGGAATATTAAATAATCATATAATTATACAGTAGGATTTATCACTTTATCTCATTTGATGTGGCACTATAAATCCCACATCATTATCTAATATGGGGTTTTTCAAAGATTTTTTTCTTACATATAAGGTGTTCATTTCCATTAACATTTTCCCACATTTATATATCCAATTGAACATGTATCCCTTATGTGGTAATTTATTAATAGGATTATATAGTAGTTATAAATTAAAAAAACACCTATAAAGTCTTCATAAAATTAAAAACCTATGGATCTCGAACACCATGTTTGGTTAGATATAATGGTTGCTAAATTATTTAATTGATGAATCCACAATCATACCCTTTTTTGAGATTATATAACCATAGAATTATAGTTATATTTTCCCCAAATTCACACAAATCAAAATTTTTTGTCAACATTTCCTTAATTATGGTCTTTAGTAAAATCGCAATGTGATAGGTTTTTCTATTTCCTTCCCCTTTCATGTATTAAAATATATTATATAAAATATTTCAAAAAACTACTATAGGTAATATCTTAATATATTAATATTGAAATTCTTAAAGATAAATGGGGTATTAATAAGAAAAAATTGAATCATTATAAATTCATAATGTACACAAAATTTTCAAAACACAACTTTGTTATCCTTATTCTTATCACTCAAATGGTGAAACTGGAATGAATTTCAATCATAGATTTGTATTTAGATTCTTATTATTTATACAATGTTATATAAATACATTTTATATAATATGTTTTTTATAGTGACCTTGTTTAGTTCATAACAATCAACATGAAACCACCTTGATATATCATTATTTTAAAAAAATGAATTGGTGAACCCCATGGTACAACATGAGGACAACTGATTCTCATTTAAATAATTGATTAGAGTCACTATGTCAACTCAAATAACACAATTGGGATTTATATATATATATATTGATTAATATAAGTTTATTACCATGACTGATTTCTTTTGAAATATCTATTCCAAAAATCATTGGAACACTACAAATATCATCTACAATGTTATAAAAAACCCACATATAATTAGAATTCTATTGAAGTTAAATTCCCCTCTCACCATCTTAGAAGAAATAATTTTTTCTATATAAATTTATACAGATATAATATACGTATTTTCCATATAAAATAAATATATTTCATCACATAGATAAACAGTTATAGGATGGATTCAAATATCAAACATGACTTTCCTTCTTCATAAATCATTATGGGATTTATTTTAAAAATGATATATGTTCCCTGTAAAACATAGATTTATTATAGAGACATAATAAAAATATTTTCAGTAATTAAGTAATGTCAAAATCCCATTAGTGAAGAATACAATTATTGAGATAAAATAAACATACCATTCATACTTTTCAATACTAATTTAAATTTTACTCATGGAGTATATTAATTTGTATTCATAAGAAGATTTTTTGACATAGATATGTTCAAATAGACTTTTTTTTAAAAATAAACCTTTTATATTTTAGCATAAATGTCACAAACTCACCATTGTTATCCTATCATCAATCCCTTACAAAAACAAAAATGTTTTCCATTGAAATCAAGCATCATTAATCAATATGATCAATCATGTAATCATGAAAAATAATTCATAGGATTTTTTATTCATGATAATTAATATTTAATATATTTCATTGTAAGTTTATCCTAGGTAACTCGTTATCATTATATAACCAAATCCTCTATATTTGTTCAATAATAAACTATGAGTTAACCAAACAAAATATAACATGAGTGTCAACGAAAATCTGCAGAAAATGCCAAACAATATGTGTAGAAATTCCACTCATGGTACAGAAATGTAAGCGTTAAAATTTACTTGACCAATTCATTTCACAATAATTAAATCTAGTTTAATTTTTACCAATTCCACTATCAAATGTAGAATAAATATAGAGATATTATAATATAAACATAGACTCGGTTATTTACCATAACGTAGGAAATTATCAGATACATATGATTATTCTGAGATTTATCTCTAATGTTTTCTCATCGCAATTTCCAAATAAAACAAATAATTTATCAAATACTTTCTAGAATAACCCATAACTCTCATAAATATATATTTCATAATAGTATTTTAATATTCAATAAAAATAAATATGATCCATTATATGATCATATAGGCTTACTTAATTTGTAAAATTCGATATATAAAGAACATTTTCATTGGATATCTAAATTTATTCCCACTATGATATTCTTAAATATAAACCTTTACTAAAAAATCATGCATTAAACCATTCATTGTATCCTAGGTAATTAATATATAATAATGGATGATGTTATATTATAATTAAGGTTAGACATGAGATATTTTAATGATAAAAAATAAGTGATTGAGTATATGAGAATAACATTTGGAAATCATACCATGCACGTCATAGTCCAGTATATTGGGTAATATCATAATAAACATGAAAGATATTAACACCTCAATCATAATTAAATAAAATAAATTTAGTTAGGAGATCATAAAATCATCATAATAAATATTTTGGTGGCATCCACATTATCAATGATAATTATTTCGTTCCTATTGCCTTATTGAAAATATTATTATAGTATACTAGGATAAATAAATATTTAAACATATATTTTTTCAAGGATCACTATAAAGACAATCATAGTTGATAATTTACCATATATAATAGGATTTATGTAAATTTATGTACTTATTATTCAGTTAGATATCCATATTTACAAAATAAAATGGAGGGATATATATATTTATTTATTTATTAATTCCTACAATTCACATAATCAAAATAAATTTTTATTTTTTCCCTAAAGTAATTAATTATTGACTCTATGTTAAAACCCAATGAAAGAAACCATGTTTCCATAACATTAAATAATTTCATCATATTATATCACATAGAAGATAAATAATTTTCATTAAAATATCACCTTTATAATCATAAAAAATTAGACTAAAGATCCAATATGTTATCATTGGATTATATCCACCTAAAATAGTATTTTACATTGAATGATGTCATCATAGATATAAATTCATTTAAAATACAATATTATATATTTTTTTGATGAAAATTAACTTCTTCATTTGAAATAGAATATTTATAATTTTAATATTTAAAAAATACTATAGTAGGTTTTTTTAATAGATCCTTGGAATTATGTATAAAAAGAATACAAAACATTTAGGCATTATTACAATGATAAGTTTTGTACATGCATTATATGTTTAAACAATGTTTCATTACAATTTTATGGCGAAAATACAAATTTATCAATCTTAGATAATAATATTATTATTAAATTTAAAACAAAATTAAATCAATTATATATTTATAAAAACATATTTAAATACATATTATATATTAGTAAAATCATTCTTGACAATATTTTAGAATGCACGGATATGGAAGGACAATTATTTCCGAACAAAGAGAAAAAAATTAGTTCCTCCAGAAGAACATTAATTTCTTCATATTTGGAGTTAATAAATATTACATGTATAATTATTCCACATGTAATCACATTTTTAGTTATAATAGTTTATTCTATAGATTTTATTATATAAGTAAATAATATATGGAATATTAATATTTTTTCATTCAATTGAACAATATGTCTATATCAATAAATATTTCCAAATATAAAGTGAAATAAAATGGTATTCTAATTTTAATTTAATTTAACATGTTTAAATTAATTTTAATAATGTAGTTGTTAATTATATATTCATTATGATGGTATATAAATATGAATTAATCCATTATTATTGTTCCTAAATTTATTGTGAATCAACTAATGAAATAATCAAAAGTGTTTCAAAATATGTTTATATTTTCTAAAGTTGTTTGTTACCGAAGTGATGATTACATTAATAACCAATAAAAATTTGTCAAGGATTTTACCATATTTAATTCTTTTCCATAACCGATATTAACATGTTTTTTTCTCTTCAATGATTCTATTGTTAGGATCTGACATAAAATTTAAATTACCAAAATTTTATGATGTTTGATGGATCGTTGAATATATACGTATTATAATGTGATATAAATATTTTATATTGATAGGGAAGCATGATTATTATTTGATAATATTATAATAAATTTATAAAAATAATGTTTAATAATATTTCCAATTTAAAATATAATGGAATACAAAGGATTCCAAAAATTATAGAGGAAGGATTTTGATCTCTAACATTCAATGTTTCTTAATATATATATATATATATATATATATATGATCAGCATAAAAAATTAAAACCCCCATATATAGAACCATTAAATAATAAATTGTAGAAATTCACTATTAATTAATTTGGAGTTTAGAGGAATAGGATAATATTTGGGAATCCAAATAGCAGTTGAGTGTATTAAAGGATTAAATATTGATTATTATTTTTATTTATAAAATATATATATACATAACATTGATGTAATAAAATCGTTTTGATCTAATTAAAATAGAATTCATATTTCAATTTTATATCAATTAGAAACATATGGATCATTCCCACCAATAAATGAAATAAAAAAACCCAAAATCAGTTTTTAATAGGATTATATGTAATTCACGTACCAAATTGTCAAATATATATTGTGAATTGATAATTAGTATATATTAATTGATTATAATAATAAATTAATTGATTTTATCAATTCATATGTTATATAAATTTTTATTTTATTTTTTTATCAAAGTGATGTTATAAATAAGGAATTATTTAAAAAAACTCTTTCTTATAATATTCACCAATGAAATAAAAAATGTGAAAACTCACCCTAATTTTTTATATACCAAATAAAAATGTTAATCCATTATCTAAAATCATTTTCTATATTTATGAATTTTTCTATTAAATAACAACACTACTATACATTAAAAATACACATTTAATACATATTATTGGGTAACTCATCCTTTAGTAAATATAAGTTTTATTAAAAAACACATATATTTAATTACAATTCAACGTTTAATTTATGAATTTATTGATATAAATTTTTTATTATAAAAATTGAACAGGTAATATTATTATACAATATAATTAATAAGGATTACATGACCTTTTTGGATTTTTGGTTATTACAATCATGATTGAATGTGATTACATCATTCATGTATATGGTTCAAATAAAGCATACATGAAGATGATATATAATATATGAGTAAAATTATTATAATATTTTTTTTTAAAATCATCATTCATAATTTATAATGTAACTATATAGTTATTATTAGAATGATATAAACTAGATAATATATTGATATATAATATAAATAAAAATATTGGTTATAATTTATTTCAAACCATGATGAAATAATATCTACACTATGGATCCCAATGTTTTTGAATGAATTTGAGAAAT
This sequence comes from Viscum album, assembly GCA_963277665.1. NCBI lineage: Eukaryota > Viridiplantae > Streptophyta > Magnoliopsida > Santalales > Viscaceae > Viscum > Viscum album. Next base: position 1,187,675,884 of record OY728158.1, on the reverse strand, counting down.
ATCATGACACTAAAAACTAAACAACATTTATTTGGAATTATATAGAATTGAATATTCTAATTTATTGAGTGTAATTCAAAAATATTCTCAGATGGACTTCATTTAAATTTTAATTTTAATAGATAAATAAACTAGGTAAATAAAAGGAGGCAAGATATCATGGATAAAAAAGGATAAAATTTTGAAAACATAAAAACTATAGAGTAACATTATAAAAATGAGATTTATTTATAATTGTTTGAGGTGTGTCTAGACCATGTAATACCCCTTAAATTAATAATATTTTTTCAAAATACATTATAAGTTACCCCTTTATAGTGAATTTTTTTGATTATTTACAAAAGTGTCACTCCTCTGAAATTATAAAAGGGAATTTATTCCCCTCACTTATTAACAACTCAGAAGTCATTTGGTTCGACCAAAACCGAAAAAATAACTTCCAACATCCCTCCCCTAATAGTTTATTTTTTATTTTCTGCCTAAATTCAACATATGAAGGCTATTGGCGAACAAATATGGATGATACTAGGGTAAGAGGATGTTTGAATAGGTACAATGAATGACTAGATTCAAGGTAAGGTTTTCCTAATCTCAAATTATTAATATGAGATATATTTTACATTCACCCACTAATTTTTTATAATTTATATATTTTAAATGATGATATATGTGGTTATTTTCATTAATTTTATAAGGATTATCCAATCCATTTGATGAAATTTTTTTCAATGGGTTTATAATTAAAAAAAATCATATCAGTAAGGGATTTGTGTCTCAATTTCCCTTCGTTGAGGTATATGAAATTTATGATACCTACATTTCTTATAGGGTTTACCATATTAATATGAATTTTTTATAATGAATATATTTATATTCATTTCTATATATGTTTTATTTACTGATATTATTTCTTTTGTATTATGATTCAATATAACTAAAGATGTAGGATTCTTATGATTCAATATAATCCATTATTTGTATTCTTTATGATTACAAATCCAATGATAAAATATTATGAAATATCTCTCAACATAATCCTGAATCTATTTATTCGGTTGTTATTTCTTGAAAACACATGATTTCTGTAAAGACCCGGAAATTTCAAGGAATATTTTTTCTTAATTTTCTTTGGAATTTTACAAGAACGCAGTTTCTGACGGCGCCTGATTCCGAGGCCCGGTGTGCCCGGAATAATTTTCCGAAGTTTAGCTCGGGTACGTTCAGTGAAGGAACGAGTGGGTTTTCCTATCTTTTGAACCGGTGCTTGGAATTGAAATCTGATGGCGCCAATGATCTCGCAATGCCGGTAATCTCTTAAGGGAACCTTTACCATAGTTGCGTTTGTGCGGGAGAAGAAGTTAATTTTTGGGGATTAATTAAATAAAGTGAATAAAATTATTGAATCAATTTTATTTCATGTAGTGTGGTTAACTTCTCCCATGGAAGTTGGTGGTGGGCCCACATCCATCCAACTTCCCATGTGTGGATATTTGAATGGTTGGAGCCCACAGGAACCCCCCACATTTTCAAATTCCTTAAACTCCCTAACCCTCTTAACCCCTCACATTCCAACTCCCCATTAACTCACATTCTTTAATATTTGACAACTTATTGTAATTAATTTGGTGAGTTACATGTAGGTTTTTGAAATTCAAACAATGGAATTTCAAATGCTTTGTTGTGTTAATAAAATAAGTTTAGAACTTATTTTATTTGGGATGGAATTTAGTTGATTGGGAGCCTTTGGAGAAAAAGCTTAGGAAATCCTGAGTCCTTCTTTCTCTATGACGAAGAACACGAAGAACGTCTCTTCCGCCACTGAAGCACGACGGCGCCATCTTCTTCATCGTTCTTCAACCGAGGCAAGGAAATGGATGCGACGCCCGCGACATCTCCAATGACCTTCATCCGCGTCAAAGGAGAAGACGTCGCCTGCGAAGAACGTCGTCAACGACGACGTCACCTCCGAACGCTCGTCCACCAACGACGATTACCCTTCTTCCTTTCCAACGCATGAGCGTGAGAATTGGGAGTGTGTGACGAACACGACAATCGAGGAATCGATATCCGCCCTTTTTCCGAGATCGTCAACGAACGACAATTACGAGGTAGGGGTTTTGTTTATTTATATTTGTTCGTGAATTTCCGACTTGATGATCTTCGTGGTTTAAAACCATTTGATATCGAATTTGATCATCATGGTTTAAAACCAAACGATATCGAATAACATGAGGGGGCCGGACCGCACGAACATGGCCGACCCTCCTTTTTACTTTTCGTGTTGGTTCTTTGTGGTTTGGTTCGGGAAGGTGTGGTGCCGTCACACCACGTGGTTTCATGCGGAAGGAAATGCGCAGCGCCGTCGCGCCGCGCCGTGGAAAGAAGTATAGGAACCCGACGCCGTCGCGCCGCGTCAAAGAAAAACAAATGCTCCGCGGCCGGAGCGGGGCCGCGGCGGAGGGACACGGTGCCGTCGCACCGCACCGGACGACAAGGGTCGCGGCCGGTTCCGGGCCGCGGCGGAGCAGGGTGACCGGCGGTCGGTACCGGGCCGCCGGTGACGGAGCGGGCCGCGATGGTGGTGCGCGGTGTCGATGCACCGTGCCGGAGAACCCGCGAGAGGCAACGATCGGGGAAATCTACGGCGGAGGGGCCCGGCGCCGTCGCGCCGTGCCAATCGAACAAGGGCCGCGGTTTAAGCCACGACAGTGCTAAAAGGGTCGGCCGGAAAACCGGCCGCCGGCAGATAAGGAAGAGCCGTGGCCCTATGGCCGCGACAGAGGAGCCGGAGGCGGCCGGCCTCGCCGGCCGCCAGATATCAGGAGAGCCGCGACCATCAGGCCGCAAGAAGGTGGTGGAAGGCGGTGTCCGTGCTGGCCGCCGGTTTGCAAAGGAGGCGGGACCCGCGGGTCCCGCATGTGAAAAAAACGGCCGGCCTAAGGCCGGCCGTGATCCTTAAATACTAGGGATTGAATTCCCAGGTTTTTGTAGAGGTGGGGCCCACCCCATGTGGAGGGGGGCGTTTTATTCAAAGGCGCGGAATAATGTCGCGCCACTGTTTTGAAACAAAGGGGGGGATATGCTCCCGCGCGCGGCGCCCATGCGGCGCCCAGGCCGCGCCGCCGTGCCGGCCCGCGCCGCCGCGCCGCCGGTTGGGCCGGATTTTCTGAGCCGGTCCGGGTCCTCGGGCCGCGTCGACCTGGTTCGGCCGACCCAAGGGGGGTCGGTCCGGGTCGGCCCGGGCCCGGACCCCCCGTCTTCGGACCATTTTCGGTCAAATGCCCGTAACATGAGCTGCGGGCCTCCAAAAGACTCGCCGTCAGCGGAAACGCGATCCTTGGATCGAGGCGGTTGTTTCAGTATATCGCACTCAAGGTTTCGGAATACTTTGGGTTCGGCCGGGTTGGTTCGTACACGAAACCAACCTGGCCCTCGGAGCGGAAACGCTCATATCTTGAGCAACTGACGTCCGATTGAAGTGCTGTCAGTTTTGTTGAATTCCTCTAAGTGAGACGGATCTTTTGGCTTACTCCGATCGAGGTTTAGACGCAGTTGGAGTACGGTCGGGTTGGTTTTAACTTAAAAACCAATCGGGCCCCTGGGACGAAAAAGCCAATAACTTCCCGACCGGGCGTCCGATTGACGAGCCGTCTGTTGCGTTACGTTCCTGTTGACGATACGGAACTTTTGGCATCCTCCGCCCGAGTTTTGGATGCAGATGGATAGTGGCCGGGTTGGATCGCACCGAAATCCAACCGGGCCCCTGGAACGGAAAAGCTGATACCTTTATGACAGAACGTCCATTTGACGAACCGTCAGCGGTGTTGGTGATCTCGTTGAGAAACGATCCCTATGAGTATACCCTATGAGTGTTCGGGGTATAGTTGAGTTACGGCCGGATTGCTTCGCACACGAAACCAACCGGGCCCCTAGGACGAAAAGGCTAGCAACTCACAGACCGGGCGTCCGATTGACGCGCCGTCTGTTGCGTTGAGACCCCTATGACGAGGCGGTCCTTTGAGATACTTCTTCGTGGGACTTTGAGATACTTGGCATATCGACTTGTATCTCGTTGAGCGGACCCTCCCAGAGATGAGCATACGGAGTACGGAGACCGTGTTGCCGGCAGAGACCTGAAGACTGCTTGTCCGATTCGATTCGGAGTGACTTACATAGCCTAGTGGGGAGCACTAATTTGTGAGGTGGTAGACCCACAGCGGAGGAGCACTACTACGTGAGGTGGCAGACCCGTGGTGTAAAGACCCGTATCTTGACGTACATTGACATTACATTACTTTTGCGGAATACTTAGTACATTACAAAAACACACACACAAGGACCGTAATAGTTTAGTGTCTTTGGAAACTCGGACTATAATCTTCTAATCGTGTTGAAAGATCTTCAAAATCTCCCATAAAGATCTTCCTCCTTTTTTTTACCTAAAACCTTTCTTTATATCCTGGGGAAAAGAAAACATAAAAGGGTGAGCTCAAATGCTCAGTAAGGGTAAACAAAATAAATATCAATCACATCATATTCATAAGAACATAGCATTTTGGAAATCATAACCTGCAAAAGAGAGCATAATTTCATAATCATGGGATAAATCATGGAAGTGAAAAAGTAATCCCAATAATCATAACTTAAAACATGAAACTTTGTGGAATACACACATAATCATAGAGAATCATTTCTTGTTAGTCAAGACTAATTGCCAATACTATCTTAGTGGACAAAGTCCCTTTCTGAATCGAGTAACCCTCGTTTCAGTCCTGTTTCACTGAACCGGTATAACCTACCATTTCAGCCATGTCTATCTCATGAGATATAAAATCTTTACCCAATGCATTGGAGGGAGATATAGGTCCCACCCATCTCATAATGATACCATTCTTATGTGTGCCACAAAATCATAAACCATACATCATTGCATAACCCATGTAATAAAAATGGGATTCTTAAACAACATGACATCATAAAACCATTCATATAAGATAAAGGAATTCATAAACATAATTCCATCACAACATAGTAAAATAAATGTAAAAATATGGATAGAAACAGAACCCTTTATTATCTTAGATGGAAAATAATTTTGATAAAACACTTGAATTAAATTCTTGAGGAAAATATCCTTTCTTCTTCAAAATCAATTTCTTTTCACAAAACATCATGAAATTTTAAAAGAAAGAGATTTTATTGAAAATATTAATGAAATATTTTGGACGAAGGTTCATGAAAATAAGGCTTTATAAAACCGTAAAAATCCGTTCGTGCCGTATAAGTAAAAAAACATTCTTCTCGTACTTTTGTCGGAAAAGTCAAAAATACCTCGTACGAAAAACGACAAAATATTCCTTTCATATCTTTTACTAAAATCTCACCGAAGGGTAAAATTTGATATAAACTATTGTAGAAGGATATAAATATTACATATTGGGGAAACATGAATGTGGAAGATAAAATACACCTCAGTAAATACTAAAGTATAAACAATCTCGGATAAAAATGAGATTGTGATATTTCCCTTACCTTATGTCCGATTTGCTTTGTACGTGTCCGAAGCTCCTGTATAATGGTTTAAATAATGTCATTGACTTATTAAAGAATCATATTAATTCTTATGATATCATATATGGTTCAATTATGACATTATATTACCCATTCTTTTGTAAATTCCATGTTAAAGAAGCGTTTTGGGTAAAATCGTTTCTTTTATCGTAGGTGTTTTGACTTGTTGTTATTGACATTATTATTACTTATATCATGATTTACTTACTTCCAGAATATAAAATATGATTTATATATCATATATATTCATTATATATATATAATAGATAGATAAATGAAATGAAAAACACCGTTCATGGAGACGGTAGTCCGTACGTACGCATGAACGCTGTTTTCCTTTCCCTATTGTCTTGAATGGAAGTAAGTAGATGAAATACATATATATATATATAAATAAATCCAGTAGCTTTATAATGTCATATATTTCATTATTATTTCTTATATATACTTTATAATCATTCTTAAATGGTTAACATGGAGAATGAATCTCATCGCGTCGTGGAGACGGTAGTCCGTACGTACGCACGAGCGATGATATCATTTCCATAAATAATGAATTGAATTGGAGTGGATTATACAATATATCAGAATCAATATTATGTTTTAATAACTATGTATAGTTATTCTTTACACCATTATACCCATCCATGTAAGGTGGTGGTGGAAAATAGATTACACCACGGCGTGGAGACGGTATTCCGTACGTACGCACGCGCGGTGATTTCTTTTTCCGTAGGATAGATAGATGGTGAAATAGGGTTGTTTCATACTTATAATAACATATCAGTATATGAGTGATACTGATGTTATTACTTCATAATGAAACAACCTAAGAAGAACAAGTGGAAGAAGAAATAAAGATGAAAGAATTGGTAACGGTAATTACCTCTTCTTTGAAGCGCCTTTTGGAGACCTCCTCTTAGGGAACTAAAATTGGTCTTTGAGGAAGACCAGAACCTCGAGGATGTTGCTAGGGAAGTGGAGAAGAGATTTTGGCAGGGGTTGGCCGAGCTTGAGTGCTCAAATTGGTGTGAGGAGGAGGGGGAGGAGGTGCCCTTTTATAAGGGAGGAGAGGGGCACCTTAGGAATATCTCAAAATATTATTTTATATTAAAGTAAAAATCGGTTTATAATGGTTCCAAAGGGTCTTATTTCGAAGCTAAAGTGGGGATGGGTCGAAATCCTATCAACCAATAGGATTTAGACAAGTTTAGGTTATTATTTTAACCTTATCAATTAGATTTAACTCTAAGTTAAATAATTTAACTTATACCGTGTCTTTTTGTTTTCTTTCACTATATGGTTAATACACTTACTATAACATGCCAAACGAACCCCAAATTGTTTATTATTAATATATATATCCTTATCTAAGTCATGTGGCCGAACCTTAGATTTTTAGGAATAACATAACAATTAATAATATAATATTTGATTTAAAAACTATTTTGTTTCAATTTTGACACTATTTGATATATGATTTTTGTGAAAGTCATAACAGAATTATATGTTCGAACCAAGTTGATTAAATCAACACTAATATATCATAGTAACCAAGAAAATTAGTGGAATTCATAAAAAGTCTCAAATTACATTCATTTGAGTATTTATAACATCAATTATGTTAATATTTCCTTAAAAGGGTAATTACTGCATCATCGTTGTGTCATAAATAAATTAATTTATTTAAAGTCTAAAAATTATAAATAAAATATCATTATGTAGGAAATCTTTTTATCTTTATAATGAATATTTATAGTCGAATTTATCTTATGTATAACCCCATATTAAAAATGTTTTAGTGAATAAACTTTGATTTTAACTCTTTTAACTCTTCTTTGAATTAAATAGTAATAAATGTCCTAATCTAATCCAAGTGGGCCTAAATGATAATATTTTACACTTAAGGTTGTTTTTGGTCGAGATACACTTGTCCAATAGAATTAGGACATGTGTTAGGGTAATATTAATATCATTCTTACCCTTAATTACCCTATTTACTTTTAACCGTGGTAAATAAAAGTAAAAAGTTACTATTCACCAAAAATTATTTTCATCTCATTGAACCACATTTTACTTACTGACATCAACCGTGTCTCTCGGATTTTTGAAATTCCATTCACAGAAGCGGTAAAATTAAGTTTTATGAAAAATTCAGTTTTTTTAACTACCACTTAGTAGTTTCACTATTCATCAAAAAATGAAGGTTTTCAGAAAAATGCCAAAATTTCATCCTAAGCTATATTTCATATTCCGAATTCAAAAATGAAGTCTATTTTACCAAATTCATAACATAGAAGTTGCATTAATTAATTTTATAATTAAATCCCGCTGTTAAAACAAATAGCGTGTTTTTAAGAAACAATATCTATCAAAAGATTGACACTTGTTTATGTCTGGTTTAAATGTGCAATTACATCCAATGACCAACATTGTATTAAATTGTAAAAATATATTCTAAATATACTTTAAAACTACTCCAATTAATAATTTATCACTATTAATTATTTTGATTAAAAAAGTTGTTTTTTAATTATAATTTAGTAATTTTCACTTTTCATCAGAATATGAAAGTTATCCGAAATGTACCAAAATTTCACCTTAGGCTAAATTCGATACTCCGAATCCAAAAATGAAGTTCATTTTGAAAATTAATATTTACAGAGTTTTAAAAAGTGGTTATTACTATTCATAATGGCTAGTTTTAATAATATTTTAATAGCATATCGTTGTTTAGTGAAACTCGGTATTGCGTATTACACACGCTATCGAGGAAGGTCGTGATTGCGTGTAATGCAAGGAAAGTCAAGGATGCGTGTTGTGAAAGCTCCTTTTGGTGTAGCGTACAACACAAGACTTTAATAAAATTAAAAAGAATATTTTTTTTTATAAAATCTTGGGCTGTTACACGCGGTACTCAACAGGAGGAGTACCTCTGTAGGATATGAAGGGGGAGCACTACTGTGTTTGGGTGGAAGAACCCAGCGGGAAGCACTACTGTGTGTGGTGGCAGGCCCGCGGTACTCGACAGGAGGAGTACCTCAGCAGTCTTAGGTTAGTGAGCAGTACCTCGGAGTCGTGACAGGACCACTGTACACTCCAGAGACGGAGATCTTCAGCAGTTACGGTTTCGATAATGAAAAATCCTGGTTTGAGCTGAGACCTTTGACCTTTGTGTTTACCTCATGATTGAGATGCGTCACTTGATAACATAGGTATATGTATGGGCATATACCTGGGTAGTGGTTATCCGTTGATTTCATGATCCTTGTCCTTTCTCATGATTGGGATGGGTTACTTAATAACATAGGTATATGTATGGGCATATACCTAAGTAGAGGTTATCTGTTGAGATCTTCTATGTGGTTATCCTTGTTGGTTTTAGTGAGTCCTTGAGGGTCTCGGGGTCCCTACTGAGTATCGTTATACTCACCCCTGCATGGGCTATGCCTGCACCTCGTTGTGTTGGTTGAAGACGACGGGCAGTGCTGACAGAGGCCAAGTGTTCGAGGACTGGACGGTACCCGGAGGTGGACTACACGACGAGTCAGTAGCCGAAGGTGGACTATACGACGAGTCAGTATCCGGAGAAGGTTGACGGGTGAGAGCGTTGAGGAGGCTATCTGTACCTACCCTTCAGGTAGGATCCGTGGTGGACAATCCAGGAGCTGCGTCATCTGTACCTACCCTTCAGGTAGGATCCGAGGAGGACGACCCAGGAGCCGCTTCCGTCCCTCCAGCTATTGTCTTTTTCTGTTGTACTTTGTTCAGTTGTAGTTTTACTTTCTTTTGGGTTTGTATTCTGGCCCATTTTCCTTTCAGCACTTCTCTTTGTACTTAGTGTTTACTTCCGCTTGTACTCTATGGTGTTTGTTTACTTTTATAAAGGCAATTCATTCCCAGTCATCGGGATTTACGCCTTTGGTGCTAGTCGCCAGCCCCTGGCCTATGGAAGGCAGGCTTGGGGTAGTCACGGAATGGGCCCCGAGGATGGGTCGTGAAAATTTCATTTTCTTCCAATCATTTTAAAATAATAAATTTAAAATAATTATTTTAATATGTATATTTTTTTCTATTGAAAAAATTCTTCCTTACAATACAGTGATTTCAAAAAAAATAAAAAATTCTTTAAAAAATATTTTCAAATACTAATGGGTATGTTTATAAAAAAATGTTTTATGTGTTTTTTAGCTTCCATTATAGTTTTTTCTATTATTTTCAATGAATGGACTCCTAAGAGGGTTTTTATTTTAAAAATTTATTTTTCAAATAAGAAGGACATTTTTATCAAGAATGATTTTTGTGATATATAAATTGAATTTAAATTCAAAAATTTCATCAAACCATGTTTTCTATATGATCCAATGGAGGTAATTGGAAATCAAACAATTACTTTTTTCTCTCTGGAAGGATTATGATTGATTTGGAATGATTGTTGTGAAACTCATTTCATTTTTTTGGTTAACATGGTTTCAAAGAGATTGGCATGAATCCAATTTTATTTAAAAATATTAATAAAGTTACTAATGAATAGTAAATTTCTTATGTGTTTTGTGATGAAATTAATGAACTTTTTACATCATTGATTTTTGGTTATTAGAATTTAGTAATACAATGGGGTTTCCAAGATAGAATCTGTTATGCCCTTTAGATCATATATTATTAGGTGACTTAGATAGTGTCGATTGATCCCATTATTGATTAAATTATGGATACACCCAAAAAACCTCCATTGTTCCTGACTATGAATCATAAATTATTAGTGTATATATTATATGTTAACCTAATTTAATGTCCACAATGTTATGAATTGGAATTATTTAATTTCCATGAGGTTGTTAATGGACCTTCTATGATGCCCATAATGTTATTTTTAGTCCTAATTTCATGTCTATAATGTTACGTGTGAAAATAATTACATGTTCACAATTTTAATAATATGACTTTGTATATGTTCACTATGTTTTTTATGGATCCGTATTTCATCTCCATAATTATACGCATGTACCTGATTACATGTTCACAACATTAGGCTTGAACCTGATTACATGTTTAAAAAATCATCTCTAGTTATATATTTAATGTCCTTAATGTTTGGTATGGACCTGATTTCATGTACATATTTTCATGCGAGGGAATTATTTCATTTCCTTGAATTAATGAGTAAAACTATTTCAATTTATACATTTTAAAATGTTTATATACTAATTTTTATGAAACAATTAAATATGCTAATTTTATGCTCTTGGGTATTATATTCTTTCATTCGATTATGATTCATGTCAAAAATTCTTTCTGTATTTATTCCCTGACTCTTGTTTGTGATCAACAAAATGATGGTTATAAATATCACATGATATTTTCATTATCACATACAACTTTGTTTATCATATAATTTCTTAAGATCATAGATTTATATCTCTTATGTTTACCCATACTAAGTATTTGATTCCTCCCTTTATTATGTTTCCTCTCAACATGATATAAACACCAGTTTTATTTTTTTGTCTATAATGAGTGAAAAATGGGAAGTTATTTATGGGAATAATTAAAGAACTTTGTCCATATTAGATTATTGTCATCCATTTTTTCAAAGAGACTAATCAATTATGGTCCACAATTTGTTTTTGAAATTTAATGAATATTCACCTAAAAAATTCAATATCCATGTATGAGAGTCCTATTTTTTTATATTGGGAACACTCTTCACATTCCTATGGTGGTAATTTATATAGTTTTTATAATCATTAATAAATTTCAATGATTATATTTGTTAAATAATCTTCTCCATCTAGGTGAATATAAACACGATAATTCAAGGATCAATATATTTATCACACTATTTTCATAAAAAAATGAATCCACATCATTATATCAAAAAATATTATAGTTAATTCAAAATCCTGAGTTGTTTAATTTTTTTTATGAATATAACATTTTCAACTGAAATAAAAAATAATAATATAATTATACATCTGGATATATCTCCTACCCTCATTTTATTTTTCACTATATATTACATACCCTTATCTAATATTGGGTTTTTCACATATTTGTGTACTTATATTATATTCATTTCAATTAACATTTAAATGCATTTATATATCCAATAGAACTTGTATCATTTTGTGTTAAATTATATAGTGTATCATATATTAGTTATATGTTTCTAACAAAGCATCTATACTGCCTTTAAAAAATTGACAACCTATGGATCTCTGACCCAATGTTTTGTAAGATATAATGGTTAATAAACTATTTCATAGATGATTCTACACTTATTCCCTCTATTTATTTGATAGAAATAAAAAATTATTGTTTTTGTTTTCCAAAATTAACACTATTCAAAACATTTAGTCACCATTTCGTTAATTATGGACATTAGTAAAATCTCCATGTGATATGTTTTTCCCTTCCCTTCCCCTTTCATGTACTAGACAATCAAAGATACAATATTTTAAAAAAATACTATAGGTAATATCTAATTACATTAATAATGAAATCCTAGATTATAGATGGGGTATTAATAAGAAAAAAGTGAATCGCTATAAGTTCATAATGTACAAAAAAATTTCAAAACATGCCTTTATTATCCTTATTATTATCCCTCAATTGACGAAATCTATAATGACTTTCAAAAAAAGAATTTTATTTAGATTCTTATAATTTATATCATTATATATAAATATACTTTCTAGTATAATTTATTTATAATGACCTTGTTTAGTTCATAACAATCAATGTGAAACCACCTTTATCTATCCTTATTTAATAAAATGAATTTGTGAACACCATGGTGCAATATGAGGACAACTGATTGTCATGTCAATAATCTCCTAGAGTCACTACATAAACTAAAATAACATAATTTTTTGTTTTTTATATATTTTGATTTATTATAAGTGTATTATAATTAATGATTTATTTTGAAATATCAATTCAAAAAATCAGTGGAAGACTACAAATATGATTTACAATGTTGGAAAAAATCACACATATAATCAGAATTCTGTTGATGTTTATTTCCTCCCTCACCAACATAGAAGAAAATATTTTTTCCATAATAATCGAGACTGATATAATATATTTAAATTTCATATATAATGAATATTTTTCATTACAAAGGTAATCGGTAATATGATGAATTCAAATATCGAACATGACTTCCCTTCCATATAAATCATTATGGGATTTATTATTAAAAAGATATGTGTTCCCAATAAAACATAGAGTTATTCTAGAGATAGAATACAAATATTTTCAGTATTTAAAATATGAAATAATCCAATCAATGATGAATAAAATAATTGATATGAAATCAACATTACACTCAGTATTTTCAATACTAATTGAAATTATAGTCATTTATTATATTAATTTATATTCATAAAATGATTTCATGACATAGATAAATTCAAATAGAAAAAAACATTCTATATTTGAGAATAAATGCCACGACCTCACCATTATTATTCAATCATTGATCCCATCCAAAAACTAAATTGGTATCCATTTAAATAAATCATTATTAATCAATATGATCAATCATGTATTCATGAAAAAGCATTCATAGGATGTTTAATTCATGAGAATTTATTTTTAATATATGTCATTGAATGCTTATCCTAGGTAACTCATTATCATCATATAAAAGATCTTTTATATTGGTTTAATAATAAAAAAGGATTTAACCAAACAAAATCTAACAAGAGTGTCAAACCATATGTGCAGTAATTCCAGACCATATATGTAGTAATGCCACTCATGGTATACAAAATTAAGGGTGAAAATGTACTCAACCAAATAATTTCACTATAATTACCACTATTTGAATTTTTACCAATTCCACTATCACATGTAGAATCAATATAAAGATATTTTCATATAAATATAAACTCATTTATTTGCCATAAACTTGGAAATTATCAGATACATATCCCTAAACTGAGGTTTATCACTAATTATTTTCATCGTAGTTTCCAAATAAAACCAATATATTCTCAAATACCATTAACAATAACCCATAACTCTCATATATAAATATTTTATATTATTATATGAATATTAAATAAAAACAAATATGATCCATTATATAATCTTGTTGGATTACTTTATTTGGAAAATTTTATTCATAAAAAACATGTTTATTGGATATCTACAATTTTTCCCACTATGATCTTTATAAATATTAACCATAAACAAGAAATCATGAATTAAATCATTAATTATATCCTAGGGAAATTAAACATAACAATGGATGATGTTATATTCTAATTAAGGATAAACATGAGAGATTTTAGTGATAAAAAATATGTTTTCGAGTATATGAAAATAAAATTTGGAAATCATACCATGCACATCATAGTTCAGTATTTTCAGTCATATAAAAATAAACATTGAAGATCATAACACCACAATCAAAATGAAATAAAATAAATTAATTACGAGATCCTAAAATCAGTATAAGAAATATTTTGGTGGAATTTACATTATTAGAGATAATTATTTCTTGTGTAATGACTCAGAGATGATATTATTATTCTCATGACCCATCCCCTGGGGCCAATGTCGTAACTACCCCAAGCCCACCTTCCATAGGCAATGGGCTGGCGACTAGCACTAAAGGCGTAAATCCCTATAACTGAGAAGTCGTTGCCTTTATAAATCGTAAACTCACACAACTAGAGAACAAGAAGATGAAAACAATATGTAAAGCAATGTAACAAACGTAGATAAAGTACAAGTGGCCGAAATACAAGTCCAATAGAAAGGTAGAGTTAAAACTGAAAGAAAGTACAAATGAAAAGACAAATAGCTGGAAGATGGAAGAAGCTCCTGGATCGTCCTCCGGGTTCCTACTTGAAGGGTAGGTACAGATGTCCTCCTCATCACTCCATTTCTTTCGGTCTGCTCCGTGTGCCGTCACGCAGAGTGTCCCCCACCGAGAACCGTCCAGTTCTCGTACACTTTTCCTCGATCAGCGCTGTCTATCGTCTGGATCCAACACAATGAGGTGCCGACATAACCCGTGCATGGGTGAGTATAATGATACTCAGTAGGGATCCCTAGACCCTCAAGGCCTCACTAAATCTGACAAGGATATCCACAATGAAATATCCCAATAGATAACCTTTACATAGGTATAAGCCCATACATATAACTGTGTTATTAAGTAACCCATCTCAATCATGAGGAAAACACAAAGGTCATTGACTCAGCTCAGACTAGGATTTTATTCATGCTGTCAAAACCATGGTTTCTTGAGAACACCTCCTCTTTCGAGCACAGTAGTCCTGTCACGACTCCGAGATGCAACTCACTAACGTTAGACTGCTAAGTTAATCCTCCTATGTTGAGTAATGTGGGTCTGCCACCCCAACACAGTAGTGCTCCCCGCCATGGGTCTACTGCCCCAACACAATAGCACTCCCCCTAATAGCTTACAGAGGTACTCCTCCTGTCGAGTACCATGGGTCTGCCTCCACAACACAGTAGCGCTCCCCACCATGGGTCCACCTCCCCTACACAGTAGCGCTCCCCATTGGGCTAGTCAAGACACTCTGAAACGAATCGGACAAACAGTCATCAGGTCTCAGGCAGCTACTAGGTCTCCGTACTCCGTATGATCATCTCCGGGAGGATCTGCTCCATGATCAACTGGTCGACACTCCATGTGTCACGAAGTCCCATGAAGAAGTATCACAAAGTACTACATCGTCATAGGGGTCTCAACACAACAGACGGCACGTGAATCGGACGCCGGATCTGTGAGTTATTATCCTTTTTATCCCGAGGGCCCGTTTGGTTCTATGAATGAACCCAACCGACCGTATATCAACTGTACACTAAAATCCAATGGGGTATACTCAAAGGAAATGATTCTCTACGTGATTACGAATGCCGCTGATGGTTCTTCAAACGGACTTCCGGTCTGAGAGTTATTGGCTTTTCCGTTCCAGGGGCCCAGTTGGTTTTTTTCCTAAAACCCACCTGAGCATACTCAAACTACATCCAAACCTCAAGTGGAGTACTCCAAATGAACCGTCTTATTAGAAGGAATCCAGCACAATTAATGGCACCTCAATCGGACGTTCGTTCCTTATGTTATAAGCATTTCTGCTCCGAGGGCCCGGTTGGTTTCGGGTTCGAACCAACCTGGATGTACCCAAACATCTCCGAAACCTTGATTGTAATATATTAAAATGACCATCTTGATCCAATGAATCCTACTCAACTTACGGTGTGTCAAACTTAGGTTCGTAGCTCAAGTTATGGCCGTTTAACCGAAAATGGTCCAAAAAGGGGGGTCTGGGCCCGGTCCGACCCGACCCAACCCACCCTGGGTCGACCTGAATATGGTCTACCCGACCCTGGTCCTCGTCCGGCCCTGTTGGGCGCGGCCCGGCCCGGCCCGTGTGGTCCACACCGGCCCAACAGGGGGGCGCTGGCTCGGCCAGCTAGCCGAGCGGGGAGGGCACGACCTCTCCTAGGCGCGCCATTAAGCCGCACCCCTCCTTATCTAGAACGAAAAATCCGTTCCGGTTCCTCCACTGCTGCGGCACATTCACGGCGGTCTGCTCTGACGGCGTGCCTCCGCTGTGCCGGAAGCACTCCTGGGACCCTCTCTTCACTGCGATGGCTTCAAATCGCCGTTGCTGTCCCATTTCATCATCACCAAACATACCGCGCATAAAGAATGATATGACGATGGGTCCAGACTTTTTCGTTAGTCTGTACCTGTAAAGACCCGCAAATTTCAAGGAAATTTTTTTCTTAATTTTCTTTGGAATTTTACAAGAGCGCAGCTTCAGACGGCACCTGATTCCAAGGCCTGGTGTGCCCGGAATCAATTTCCGAAGTTTGGCTCGGGTACGTTCAGTGAACGGACGAGCGGGTTTTTCTATCTCTTGAACCGGTGCCCGGAATCAAATTCTGAGGGCACCGATGAAATCGCAGCGCCGGTATTTGCTTAGAAACGCCTCTTCCGGAGTTGCGTTTGCTCAGACGTGGTTTTTAAATTTTGCGGCTTTAAGTCGGAAATAAAATAAAGTTTGTGCGACAACTTTATTCTATTTCACTTAAGCTGCTTGGAAGCCACTTGAAGCCACTTAAAGACGGCTTGAACTGAGTTGAACTGGATAGGATGCTATCCGGAAATATCCTACCCCCTTGGTAGGATATTTGTGCGGTGGGGCCCGCACGAGCCCCGCCGTTTCTTTCGCTAAGTAACGCACCCGCGAAAACCCGTCAAAGTAACTGAAAAGTCAACCGACGCGTTTTCTTTAATTCTTAACAGACCATTTAATTGGGCGGTTTATTTCATGAATTAAATGGGCTGTTTCTTTCGTGAATTAAATGGGTCGTTTCTTTCGAATTGATGGATCGTTTCTTAACCGGTTTCGTGTGTTGGCATGTTTATAAAATAAGACCAACCTAAAAATCCTTTGAAAGGATTTGAGAGGATCTTGTTTCTTCATCTCCCCGCGAAGAACGCGAAGAACGCGAAGAACGCGAAGAACGCCGGCGACCGAAATTCGACGACGCACACCGAGATCTGCGACGTCGACGAGCTTTACCCGCGACGTTCTTCGGCGACGCCTCTTCTTCCGCAGCTGATCCTCGTTCGGCAACTAAGGTAAGAATCAGATCGTTAATTCTCCTTTTTTTTATTCGATATCAACGGATTTAAATTAATTAAATCCGTTTGATCTTGATCCGGAGATTGGCGACGCGACGCCGGATACCGCGACGACGCGACGATCTCTTTCTTCCGTGACGACGCGACGATCCCTCTTCTTCCGCGACGAGCAATCCCGCGACGATCCCTCGTTCGGCAACGACAGCTGCGAGGTAAGGGTTGATTTGAAATATTTTCTTTTCCCGTGTTTATTCTTTTCAAATAAAGAACCCGATCGGAACAATTTTAATCTATTTAAAATTGTTGATTTGGTTAATCCTTTTCCTCCCGATGATTTTATGACTAACGTGGAGGGTGCGGGTCTAACGAACAAGACCCGGCAACCCTCCTCCGATCTTCCTTTTTGTGCGGATTTGGAGGGCGACGGCAAAAGCACGACGCAAGGGCCATTTGTTGATTCCGCAGTGAAGGACGCGTCCCGGGAGGAACAATGGCGCAGACGGGAGGCAAAACGGGCCACCGGAGCAACTCCGGCGGCCCGCGGAAGGGGGCGGCGGCGCCGGCGACCGGAGGCGGCGGCAGCCCCTTCGGCCGCTCGGCCGAAGCCGAGCCGGCCCGTCCGGTCGGCCGGGCCGCGCCCAGGCCGGGTCGGGCCGACCCGGTTCGGGCCGACCCGGTTCGGCCGACCCCAGGGGGGGGTTCGGGCCGGGTCGCCCCGGGCCCAGAACCCCCGTTGCGGGCCCTCTTCGGTCTTTCGCCCATATCATGGGCCTGGGACCTCCGATTGACGAACCGTCAGCGGCTACGCGATCCTTGGATCGAGACGGTCGTTTCGGTATATTATACTCAAGGTTTCGGAAGACATTGGGTTCGGCCGGGTTGGTTCGTACACGAAACCAACCGGGCCCTCGGAGCGGAAACGCTCATAACTTGAGCTACGGACGTCCGAACGACGTACCGTCAGCTGTGGTAGTTTCCTCTAAGTGAGACGGAACTTTTGGCATACTCCGCCCGAGGATCGGATACAGGCGGAGTACGGTCGGGTTGGTTTTGCCCTAAAAAAAACCAACCGGGCCCCTGGGACGAAAATGCCAATAACTCTCAGACCGGGCGTCCGATTGACGCGCCGTCTGTCGCGTTGAGATCCTGTTGTCGATACGGAACTTTTGGATACATCAACTTCGGACTACGTGTCAGTTGATGTATCAGCCTCTCGGCTCGTGGAGCGGACCCTCCTAAACGAGCTCGCTATGTGCGGGAACCCTAGCGCTGGCTGTGACTTCGACGACAGAGCAGAGATCCTCCGTGGACTGCGACGACGGCAGAGCAGAGATCCTCCGTGGACTGCGACGACGGAAGAGCAGAGATCCTCCGTGGACTGCGACGACGGCAGAGCAGAGATCCTTCGTGGACTGCGGCGACGACTGTGCAGAGATCCTCAGTGGACTGCGTCGACTACTGCACTCAGCGATCCTACGTGGATCAGTGCTATAGGTTCTGTGTGAGCCCGATCCTATGTGGGTCCTTACTACCGGTTCTGTGTGAGCCACTGCCTACAGGTTCTGTGTGAGCCCGATCCTACGTGGGTCTTTTGCGGGGGTTAGTACCTATCGATCCTTCGTGGGTCCGACGACTTAGATGGATCAGTGATCATCTTTGACGTCATCTGAAAAAGTATACCTGGTTGAGCTGAATCTTATGTTACTCTCCTTTGTGGATTGTATTGAACTATCCTATGTGGATTTTACTGTTTACTCTCCTTGTGGATTTGAGTCTTGCTTCCCTTTGTGGATTGAGTTGTTCATGAGCTCATGAGCAGAGCTGGAATTGGGGACTTAGGTATATGTATGGGCATATACCTAAGTCGAGTCAGATGTTACTTCGTGATTGCATCTTTCTTTTGTGCTATATCCTTTGTGGATTTTGGGAGACCTTCGGGGGTCTCGGGGTCCTTACTGAGTAGCTTGTACTCACCCCTGCACGGGCTATGCCCGCACCTTGCTGTGTTGGTTACAGACGACGGACAGCGCTGATCTCGGTTGGGGCGTGGAGCAGGACGGTACCTGGAGGTGGACCACTGGGCGGGACGTGCTCGGAGCGGACGTGGGACCCGAGGAGCCTGGAGGCTATCTGTACCCACCCTTTAGGTGGGATTGCCAGTGGACGACACGAGGCCGCCGTCTTTTCTTCAGTTGCTGTACTTTAATTTTCAGTTGTACTTTACAGTTGGGCTTGTATTTCCGGCCCCCTTTACTTTTCTGCACTTTACTTTCCGCTTGCTGACTCTGTGTGGTTGTTACTTATAAAGGCAATGCCTTCCCTGTTTACCGGGATTTTTACGCCTTGGTGCTAGTCGCCAGCCCCTGGCCTATGGAAGGCGGGCTTGGGGTAGTCACGGCACGGGCCCCGAGGACGGGTCGTGACAAATTGGTATCAGAGGTGGTCGGTTCTACCGCAGACTCTGATCGTCCTTTCTTTCTATATGAAGCAATAGTGTTTAGTGTATTGAGTGTGGTTATCAGTTCAGGTAGCCCAGTGTTGGTGCGGCGGCCGACGTATCCGTACACCAGGACCCTGACTCCTGATTTCCGACTTAATGCATGAAAACATTGATTGTGTGTGTGTTTCAAGTTTTCTTTGTGATTACTTGTGTCAGCTCACCGGGTATACTGATCTGCTTTACGAAAGTCTCATGTTTTCTTTGTGATTACTTGTGCCAGCTCACCAGGTATACTGTTCTGGCTGTGGTGCCCTTGTTCGGAGCTCGGAGATTCCGACTGAGCCGTTGGCTCGATCCTTACGGCTAGAGACTCCTACGGGAGCAGACTCGACGATTACGCACTGGTGCCGGCAGTGTGAGCTTACTCTAGGAGGCGAGAGCTTCGGCTGGGATCTCCTTGTAGCGGCGTCGAGGCCTTACGACGTCATCTTGGGCATGGATTGGCTATCCACGGTTCATGCCCAGATCGACTGTTTTAGGCGCAAGGTGCGATGTGTTCGCACCGACGGGAGCAGGTTTACCTTCACCGGCGAGAAGGGAACCTTTGCAGCACAGGATGGACTTCCGCGGAGGAGAGTGCAGCCCATCTCTCATCAGTTGGCTAGCCTCATCCTAGGAGCAGTGGACGTGCGGAGTCCGGCTTTTCCTGCAGTGGTGGACCAGTACGTGGACGTCTTTCCCGACGATGTTCCAGGGCTACCTCCTCGTAGAGAGGTAGACTTTTACATCGACTTGTACCCCGGGACAGCCCCGATATCTACTCCAGCATATCGGATGGCCCCCGCTGAGCTTCGAGAGCTGCGGGTACAGTTGGAGGACTTGCAGAGCAAGGGGTTTATCCGACCTAGTGTTTCACCCTGGGCTTCCCCGATTTTGTTCGCCAAGAAGGCGGACGGGAGCTTGCGACTGTGTGTCGACTATCGTCGCCTGAACCAGGTGACAGTGAGGAACAAGTATCCGCTGCCACGGATTGATGACCTCTTCGATCAGCTCAAGGGAGCGCGGTGGTTCTCGAAGATAGACCTCCGGTCAGGCTATCATCAGCTCAGAGTTCGAGACGAGGACGTGCAGAAGACGTCCTTCAGGTGTCGGTATGGCCATTATGAGTTCTTGGTTATGCCGTTCGGCTTAACCAATGCTCCAGCAGTGTTCATGAGCCTCATGAACAGGATCTTCCAGCCATACCTCGACCGATTTGTCGTGGTCTTCATTGACGACATTTTGGTATACTCGACGACTGAGGAGGAGCATGCCTACCACCTGCGAGTTGTGCTAGGCACACTCCGAGAGCACCAGCTTTATGGCAAGCTCTCAAAGTGCCAGTTCTGGTTACGTGAGGTCCATTTCTTGGGGCACGTCATTTCTGAGGCGGGAGTTGCAGTGGATCCCGCGAAGATCGAGGCAGTGCTAGCTTGGGAGCCACCCAGGAGCGTGACAGAGGTGAGGAGATTCTTGGGCCTAGCGGGATACTATCGGAGATTCGTGCCAGACTTCTCCAGAGTTGCGGCACCACTCTCAGCCTTGACGAAGAAGGGGAAACCCTTTGTGTGGTCAGACAGATGTCAGCAGAGCTTCCAGGAGCTGAGACAGAGATTGACCAGCGCACCTATCTTGAGGTTGCCTGAGGAGGGAGTTGGATACGTAGTTTACTACGATGCATCAGGGACTGGACTCGGATGCGTCCTGATGCAGGAGCGGGCCGTGATCGCCTACGGATCACGTCAGTTGAGGCCGCATGAGCAGAACTATGCCACTCATGACCTGGAGTTGGCAGTAGTGGTCTTCGCTCTGAAGACTTGGCGGCACTATCTGATGGGCGAGCACTTCACAGTCTTTTCTGACCACCAGAGTCTCAGGTATATCTTCTCTCAGAAGGACCTGAACCTGAGACAGCGGAGATGGCTTGAGTTCCTCCAGGACTATGACTTTGAGATAGTCTATACTCCTGGGAAGGGGAACGTGGTAGCCGATGCCCTCAGCAGGAGGACGGGCATTCAGCTACTTGAGGAGGCGACGGAGCAGCTAGCCTCCTTACAGATATCCTTCGTGGATAGAGACGGAGCAGCCTTTCTTCAGTCTCTCACAGTCTCTCCTCCGCTTCTACAGCGGGTCAGAGAGGCTCAGCGTGGGGACGCTGACTGTGAGACCCGGCGTGCACTGATATCCTCAGGTCAGGCGCCTGATGGTTTCTCCCTTGGAGCAGAGCACGACATCCTTTTCAGAGGACGTACCTTCGTACCAGTCGCTTTACGAGAGGAGGTGCTGAGAGAGTTTCACACTTCTCCCTTGGCGGTGCATCCCGGAGTGGCGAAGATGTACCAGGATCTCAGACGACAGCACTGGTGGCCGGGCATGAAGAAAGCTGTGGCAGAGTTCGTTTCACGATGCCTCACCTGCCAGCAGGTGAAGGCAGAGCATCAGGTACCAGCAGGCTTGGTACAGCCCTTGGAGGTCCCGGAGTGGAAGTGGGATGGCATATCTATGGACTTCGTGACTGGACTTCCACGCACTTCCAGAGGTCACGACTCCATTTGGGTGATTGTCGACCGACTCACCAAGTCGGCACACTTCTTACCCATCAGAGAGCAGGGCTCAGTGGAGAGCTTGGGACGTCTTTACGTCCAAGAGATCGTACGGCTTCACGGTGTGCCATCGTCTATCGTCTCCGATCGAGATGCTCGTTTCACTTCCCGGCTTTGGAAGGGGTTGCAGGAGGCGTTCGGGACGCGGCTCCATCTGAGCACAGCCTTCCACCCTCAGACGGATGGTCAGACGGAGAGGACCATACAGACACTCGAGGACATGCTCCGTGCATGTGTTCTCGACTTTGGTCGCAGCTGGGAGGACCACCTACCCTTGGTGGAGTTCGCGTACAACAACAGCTACCACTCCACCATCGGGATGGCACCATACGAGGCGTTGTACGGCAGACCCTGCAGATCACCGTTGTGCTGGACAGACCCTGGGGAGTCAGCACTCGTGGGACCAGAGATGGTCCGAGCCACGACAGAGAAGGTCCAGATCATCCGGGAGAGGATGAGGACAGCTCAGAGCCGGCAGAAGTCATATGCTGACAGGAGGCGGAGGCCACTGGAGTTCGAGGATGGCGACCACGTCTTTTTGCGTGTCTCACCTCGACGTGGTTTTCGGAGATTTGGCCGAGGCGGCAAGTTGTCTCCACGCTTCATCGGGCCTTTCCAGGTCCTCAGCAGGATAGGAGAGGTGGATTATCGCCTGGCTCTACCACCTCAGTTGCACCAGGTGCACGACGTCTTCCACGTGTCTCAGCTGAGGAGATACGTGCACGACCCGACGCACATCATCGACTTTGGGGAGCTGGACGTGGACGATGGGGTGACTTTTGCGGAGGTCCCAGTGGAGATCGAGGATCGACAGGAGCGGGTCCTACGTGGGCGGTCGATTCCACTTGTGCGCGTCAGATGGCAGCACGGGAACCTCCAGGAGAGCACTTGGGAGCGGGAGGCTCAGATGCGTGCTCAGTACCCCCATTTGTTCCCCTAGTTTTTGATGTATCTTTACGGGGACGTAAAGCCCTGAGGTGGGAGTAATGTAAAGACCCGCAAATTTCAAGGAAATTTTTTTCTTAATTTTCTTTGGAATTTTACAAGAGCGCAGCTTCAGACGGCACCTGATTCCGAGGCCCGGTGTGCCCGGAATCAATTTCTGAAGTTTGGCTCGGGTACGTTCAGTGAACGGACGAGCGGGTTTTTCTATCTCTTGAACCGGTGCCCGGAATCAAATTCTGAGGGCACCGATGAAATCGCAGCGCCGGTATTTGCTTAGAAACGCCTCTTCCGGAGTTGCGTTTGCTCAGACGTGGTTTTTAAATTTTGCGGCTTTAAGTCGGAAATAAAATAAAGTTTGTGCGACAACTTTATTCTATTTCACTTAAGCTGCTTGGAAGCCACTTGAAGCCACTTAAAGACGGCTTGAACTGAGTTTAACTGGATAGGATGCTATCCGGAAATATCCTACCCCCATTGGTAGGATATTTGTGCGGTGGGGCCCGCACGAGCCCCGCCGTTTCTTTCGCTAAGTAACGCACCCGCGAAAACCCGTCAAAGTAAATGAAAAGTCAACCGACGCGTTTTCTTTAATTCTTAACAGACCATTTAATTGGGCGGTTTATTTCGTGAATTAAATGGGCTGTTTCTTTCGTGAATTAAATGGGTCGTTTCTTTCGAATTGATGGATCGTTTCTTAACCGGTTTCGTGTGTTGGCATGTTTATAAAATAAGACCAACCTAAAAATCCTTTGAAAGGATTTGAGAGGATCTTGTTTCTTCATCTCCCCGCGAAGAACGCGAAGAACGCGAAGAACGCGAAGAACGCGAAGAACGCTGGCGACCGAAATTCGACGACGCACACCGAGATCTGCGACGTCGACGAGCTTTACCCGCGACGTTCTTCGGCGACGCCTCTTCTTCCACAGCCGATCCTCGTTCGACAACTAAGGTAAGAATCAGATCGTTAATTCTCCTTTTTTTTATTCGATATCAACGGATTTAAATTAATTAAATCCGTTTGATCTTGATCCGGAGATTGGCGACGCGACGCCGGATACCGCGACGACGCGACGATCTCTTTCTTCCGTGACGACGCGACGATCCCTCTTCCTCCGCGACGAGCATTCCCGCGACGATCCCTCGTTCGGCAACGACAGCTGCGAGGTAAGGGTTGATTTGAAATATTTTCTTTTCCCGTGTTTATTCTTTTCAAATAAAGAACCCGATCGGAACAATTTTAATCTATTTAAAATTGTTGATTTGGTTAATCCTTTTCCTCCCGATGATTTTATGACTAACGCGGAGGGTGCGGGTCTAACGAACAAGACCCGGCAACCCTCCTCCGATCTTCCTTTTTGTGCGGATTTGGAGGGCGACGGCAAAAGCACGACGCAAGGGCCATTTGTTGATTCCGCAGTGAAGGACGCGTCCCGGGAGGAACAATGGCGCAGACGGGAGGCAAAACGGGCCACCGGAGCAACTCCGGCGGCCCGCGGAAGGGGGCGGCGGCGCCGGCGACCGGAGGCGGCGCCGCCCAGCGCGCCGCCGGAGGAGTCCGCCGCGGCCGAGCCGCGGCGGCGGCGAACCGCCGGACCGCGTCCGCGGTCCGGCCACCCAGCACGCGGCCCGCGCGGGCCGCGTTTCCCTCAAAGCCGCGGGTTTGACCCGCGGCGGCAGCCCCTTCGGCCGCTCGGCCGAAGCCGAGCCGGCCGGGCCGGTCGGCCGGGCCGCGCCCAGGCCGGACCGGACCCGGCCGAGCCGGGTCGGGCCGGGTCGGGCCGACCCGGTTCGGGCCGACCCGGTCCGGCCGACCCCAGGGGGGGGTTCGGGCCGACCCGGTCCGGCCGACCCCAGGGGGGGGTTCGGGCCGGGTCGCCCCGGGCCCAGAATCCCCGTTTCGGGCCCTCTTCGGTATTTCGCCCATATCTTGGGCCTGGGACCTCCGATTGACGAACCGTCAGCGGCTACGCGATCCTTGGATCGAGACGGTCGTTTCGGTATATTATACTCAAGGTTTCGGAATACTTTGGGTTCGGCCGGGTTGGTTCGTACACGAAACCAACCGGGCCCTCGGAGCGGAAACGCTCATAACTTGAGCTACGGACGTCCGAACGACGTACCGTCAGCTGTGGTAGTTTCCTCTAAGTGGGAAGGAACTTTTTTCATACTCCGCCCGAGGATCGGATACAGGCGGAGTACGGTCGGGTTGGTTTTGCCCTAAAAAAAACCAACCGGGCCCCTGGGACGAAAATGCCAATAACTCTCAGACCGGGCGTCCGATTGACGCGCCGTCTGTCGCGTTGAGATCCTATTGTCGATACGGAACTTTTGGATACATCAACTTCGGACTACGTGTCAGTTGATGTATCAGCCTCTCGGCTCGTGGAGCGGACCCTCCTAAACGAGCTCGCTATGTGCGGGAACCCTAGCGCTGGCTGTGACTTCGACGACAGAGCAGAGATCCTCCGTGGACTGCGACGACAGCAGAGCAGAGATCCTCCGTGGACTGCGACGACGGCAGAGCAGAGATCCTTCGTGGACTGCGGCGACGACTGTGCAGAGATCCTCAGTGGACTGCGTCGACTACTGCACTCAGCGATCCTACGTGGATCAGTGCTACAGGTTCTGTGTGAGCCCGATCCTATGTGGGTCCTTACTACCGGTTCTGTGTGAGCCACTGCCTACAGGTTCTGTGTGAGCCCGATCCTACGTGGGTCTTTTGCGGGGGTTAGTACCTATCGATCCTTCGTGGGTCCGACGACTTAGATGGATCAGCGATCATCTTTGACGTCATCTGAAAAAGTATACCTGGTTGAGATGAATCTTATGTTACTATCCTTTGTGGATTGTGTTGAACTATCCTATGTGGATTTTACTGTTTACTCTCCTTGTGGATTTGAGTCTTGCTTCCCTTTGTGGATTGAGTTGTTCATGAGCTCATGAGCAGAGCTGGAATTGGGGACTTAGGTATATGTATGGGCATATACCTAAGTCGAGTCAGATGTTACTTCGTGATTGCATCTTTCTTTTGTGCTATATCCTTTGTGGATTTCGGGAGACCATCGGGGGTCTCGGGGTCCTTACTGAGTAGCTTGTACTCACCCCTACACGGGCTATGCCCGCACCTTGCTGTGTTGGTTGCAGACGACGGACAGCGCTGATCTCGGTTGGGGCGTGGAGCAGGACGGTACCTGGAGGTGGACCACTGGGCGGGACGTGCTCGGAGCGGACGTGGGACCCGAGGAGCCTGGAGGCTATCTGTACCCACCCTTCAGGTGGGATTGCCAGTGGACAACACGAGGCCGCCGTCTTTTCTTCAGTTGCTGTACTTTACTTTTCAGTTGTACTTTACAGTTGGGCTTGTATTTCCGGCCCCCTTTACTTTTCTGCACTTTACTTTCCGCTTGCTGACTCTGTGTGGTTGTTACTTATAAAGGCAATGCCTTCCCTGTTTACCGGGATTTTTACGCCTTGGTGCTAGTCGCCAGCCCCTGGCTTATGGAAGGCGGGCATGGGGTAGTCACGGCACGGGCCCCGAGGACGGGTCGTGACAGTACCCACCGCGTTAGTGGTTTAAAAAATCACGCAACAATTAATCACCCAACTTTGAGGGTATAATTCAAATTAATAGAATTATACAAATAAAACAACCGCCTACAATTCCCTCGCAAATAACTATTCCCAACCCGCAAAAGAAATCACTTGCAGATCAACTTGAAAATGAGTTGATCTGTATTCTTTGTTTTAGATTAGAAGAACAAGGGAATATAAACATAATCAAATTAAACCCCTACCTCATTTAAGGTTTGTTCGTTGTAGACATGGAAAGTGGTGTCGCTTCGTCAACTTTGGAGAAAGAAGAATCATCGTTGGTGAGTTCCCTACGTCGTTGTCTCCTCACTTGATGCGGAGGAAGAAAAGGATTGGAGAATCGTGGAGCGTTCTTTTCCATGAGGAAAGGTCGTTCTTCATCGGAGAGTCAATGTTCTTCAAAAAATCAAGAGCACTCCCCAATGATTTTTCTAACACACCAAAATCTCAGACTAAAATAATTGCTCATGCTATTATTTTTATTCACAAAACAAATGGTTTAAAATTAAAAACGTAAATTAAATTATTTGAAGAGGTTGAATTCATTAATTAACAATAGTTGGAAAACATTTAAGAGGGAGAGAGAGAGAGGGTCTCATTCAATATGGGGGTTGTCAATTTAATGATGGGAGTTTAAGGGAGTTTAGGGGGGAGGTGAAAGGTTGAGGCTCATGTGGGCCCCACCTTTTTAATATCCACACATGAGAAGCTGGGTGGGTGTGGGTCCCACCAATAACTTCCCATTGGAGGGATTAACTTTCATAGATATAAAATTGCTCTAAAATTTTTTTTACTCCTTAACTAAACCCCAATTATTAACTTTCAACCCGCATAAAAAGAAACTGTGGAAAAGCCCCCCTTAAACAATTACCGGCACTACAAGTTCATCGGTGTCTTTAGATTTCAATTTCGAGAACCGGTTCAAAAGATAAAAAAACTCGCTCGTACGTTTACTGAACGTACCCAAAAAACATCATAAATTGATTCTGGGCACACCAGGCCTCGGAATCAAGTGCCGTCAGAAACCGAAAACTCGTAAAATTCCTAGGTATTTATGAAAAAAAATTTCCTTGAAATATTTGGGTCTTTACATTACTCCTGCCTCAGGGATTTACATCCTCATAAAGATTCAACACAAACTAGGGAAACCAAAGGGTACTAAGAATGCATCTGAGCCTCATGCTCCCATGTGGTCCCCTAAAGGTTTTCATGCGTCCAAAGAATGCAAATCAGAGGAATCGACCATCCTCGTTGGACCTTCTCTCGTCGATCCTCAATCTCTACTGTAACCTCCTCCAACATTGCCCCATCATAGTTTTCCAACTCCTAGTTATCGTAGATGTGCTTTGGGTCATGAACATATCTCCTCAGCTCAGATACGTGGAAGAAATCTTGCACCCGGTGCAACTGAGGTGGAAGGGCCAGGCGGTAAGCCACCTCTCCTACACTACTACGGACCTGGAAAGGACTGATGAACCTCAGAGATTACTTGCTGCCTCATCCAAATCTCCATAGATCTCATCGATTTGAGACCCGTATGAAGACATGGTCTCTATGCTCTAACTCCAGATGTCTCCGTCTCCTATCAGCATATGACTTTTCCTTCTCTGTGCAGTCTTCATCCGCTCCTAGATGATTTGAACCTTCTCTGTTGTATCATGTACCATCTCTATTTCTACATGTGATGACTCCATCACTATCCCCAAAGGATATCTAAAATGTGGTCATATGTTGTCTCGCCTCTCCTAACAGGTGAATGCCTGATCTCCTACTAAGAGCATCTTCTACAACGTTTCCATTCCCCTGAGTATAGACTATCTCAAAGTCATAGTCCTGGGTGAACTCAAGCCATCATTGTTATCTCAACTATAGATTCTTCTGTGAGAAGAAACATCTGAGACTATGGTGTTTAGAAAACTGTAAATTGTTCACTCAACAAACAATGGGTGAGACTAGCCAATTGTAATATCTCGACTACACCCTTTTTCGATTTCCTTCTACAAGAGATGCAAAGATTTCTCTTTTTCAGAGAAGAGAAATATGGTCTCATCCCCAGGATAAACCATGTACTTCACCTAATACAATCATTCCTGACATGAATGGTACTATTTCATGATATAGACGATGTCGTAAGGCCTCGACTCTACAACCAAGAGATCCAAACGTTACTCTTTCCTCCCATGGTTGAGTCACACTATCGGCATCAATGTGTGGTTATTGGGTCTCCTCCAATAGAAATGTCGAATGTGAGGGTCAAGCCAACACTTTTAACCGGAACCTCTTAGTATCAACCAAACAAAATGGACAGGAAAGCAAACGTCACATGGATAATTGTCTTTTATTACTATAGCTCGAAGTACAAACACACAAAGCAACCATAACAACAACATTAACAAGGATAGAAGAATCATGAAAAAAGGAATATATGCCTGGAACTAGTCCCTCTCCTTTCCACATGCTCCATGCAGTCGGGGAGGACCTCATAGTCGTGGTGGTGGCAACACCTCGAAGCGTCGTCCACCACCAGTTACACGACCAGCTCCTCTGCCATGGTCTCATACGCCTTATGATCCACCTCGATCGGATCTCTGCCTCTACTTGTGAGGTCCTTACTCTATCTACTGATCGTCTGCACGGTGGGTCGAACAATCAGGGGCCATGTGACCCTGTCTGCCGCATGAGTAACACAACCTGGTTGGTCTGGCTCTGTCTCCATATTGGGTGCCCCGCACTACCGACCCTGAGACATGTGGTCGACCATCTGTAGGTTTGGTACTCTTAGACCTCTGCATCATCTATATACTGCCAAATATAGAAGACTCTGCTGCATGTCGGCTAGTGGTGGGTCCCACTACTGGAGACTTCTCAGCAAGGAAACTCTCCAATAAGAGGGATGGTGCGAACACCCCCGTCTGCATCGGGATGTTGTGGGAGACAACTGAAGCTCTAATCTCTCACCTGAGTCCCTTCTCAAAGGTCCGAGCCCTGATGAATGGGTCCCCTACCATATCTGTAGAGTAGCACGAGAGGTATGTGAACCTCGCTGAGTACTGTTCTACTATCATGCTTCCCTGCTGCAGAGGCAGTAGCTCCTGTATACGCACCACTCGAAGGGTGGCTGATAAAAATTCCACCCGGAACAGGCCCTCAATGTCTAGCTGTAGATTTGTCACCTCGTCGTACATCTAGAGCATCAGGCTCCATCATCTGCCTGCTGCTTCCTGATGGAGGCTGGCATCAAGGATCACCATAAAGTCTTCTAGTGTCCCTACTTGCCTGAAAACTCTCACCACAGCCTCCAGCCAATCCTCAACCGCATGTGGGTCCATCTATCCCCGGAACCTAGGTGGCCTCTGGAGCTGGAAATCAAGTAGCGCACTCAAGCGGCATGCACTCTCTGCTGATGGGGATGGTGGCATCGGTGTCCCAATGGGTTGTAGTACCGCTGGTGCCTCTGCTGGTGGCTCAGCTAGAAGAGGGCCCTATACTGAGGCCTCGTTGCTCGGTAGGCTGTCAGTACATACAACTCTCGGGGCTCTAGCAGGTCGTCCGCGAGGAGGCATCCTGAAAGAAACAGATGTGACATGGTCAAAGAATATACCTGGTGAGATGACCTGGTTCAATTTTACTTAAAGAAAACATCTGAAAACTCACACACAATCAGTGTTTCTGTGCACTGAGTTGGAAATCAGATGTCAAGGACCTGGTGTATGGATCCATCGGCCGCCTGCACCAAAACTGGACTCCCTTAACTGACGACCACACATAGTACCCTTAACACTATTGCTTCACAGAAATAAAATATCATATCCCTTAGTTTTGCGGTAGAACTAACCTCCCTCTGATACCAATTTGTCATGACCCATCCCTTGAGGCCCCTGTTGTAACTACCACAAGCCCACCTTACATAGGCCAGGGGCTGGAAACTAGCATCAAAGGCATACATCCCTATAACTGGGATGGCATTGCCTTTATAAAACGTAAAATCACACAACCAGAGAACAAGAAGAACCAAACACTAAGTAAAAGAGTGTAACAAACATGCTGAAAGTACAAGGGTCCTGTATACAAGCCCAAAAGAAAGGTATAACTACAACTGAAAGAAAGTACAACTGAAAAGACAAACAGTTAGAAGATGGAAGCATCTCCTGGATCGTCCGCCGGGTTCCTACCTGAAGGGTAGGTACAGATGTCCTCCTCAACACTCTACGTCTATCGGTCCGATCTGTGTGTCGTCACGGTCAGTGTCCACCACCAAGAACTGTCCAGTCCTCATACACTCTACCTCGATCAGCGATGTTCGTCGTCTGCATCCAACATAATGAGGTGCGAGAATAACCCGTGCAGGGGTGAGTATAATGATACTCAGTAGGGACCCCGAGACCCTCAATGTCTCACTAAATCCAACAAGGATAAACTACAAAGAAAGATCTCAACAGATAAACTTTACTTAGGTATATGCCCATACATATACCTAAGTTATTAAGTAACCCATCTCAATCAAGAGTAAAACATAGAGGTCATTGACTCAGCTCAACCCATAATTTTATTCATGATGCCGAAACCATGGCTACTGGAGAAATCCTCCTCTGCCGAGTGAAGTAGTCATGTCACGACTCCGAGTTGATACTCACTAACCTTAGACTGCTGAGGTACTCTTCCTCTATTGAGTACCGCATGTATGCCACCCCAACACAGTATTGCTCCCCGCCATGGGTCTACTACCCCAATACAATAGCGCCCCCCCTAATAGCCTACAATGGTAATATTAAACCCCTACCTACTTTAAGGTTTTTTCATCATAGAAGCAGAATGCGGTGTCGCTTCATCAATGTCGGAGAAAAAACCATCGTCATTGGCGAGTTCCCTGCGTCGATGTCTCCTCCCTTAATGCAGAGGAAGAAGAGGTTTAGTGAATCATGGAGCATTCTTCACCGTGCGGAAAGGTCATTCTTCATTGGAGATTCGATGTTCTTCAAAAACACAAGAGCTCTCCCCAATGCTTTTTCCAACACACCAAAAGCTCAAACTAAAATAATATCTCATGTTATTATTTTTATTCAGACAAAAAATGGTTTAAAATTCAAAATCTCGATTAAATTAATTGAAGTGGTTGAATTCATTAATTAACAAGAGTTGTAATACATTTAAGAGGGAGAGAGGGAGGGTCTCATTCAATTTGGGGGTTGCCAATTTAATGAATTTATTTTAAGGGAGTTTAGGGGGAAGTGAATGATTGGGGCTCGTGTGGGCCCCACCTTTCTAAAATCCACACATGAGGAGTTGGGTGGTTGCGGGTCCCACCAATAACTTCCCATGGGAGGGATTGACTTCCATAGATATAAAATTGTTCTAACAATTTCATTTAACTCCTTAACTAAACCCCAATTATTAAATTTTATCCCGCATAAAACGCAACTGCGGTAAAGGTCCTCTTAAGCAATTACCGGCGTTGCGAGTTCATCGGTGTCCTCAGATTTGAATTCTATGCACCGATTCAAAAGTTAGAAAAACCCACTCGTACGTTTACTGAACTTACCCGAACGAAACATCAGAAATTGATTTCGGGCACACCGAGCCTCAGAATCAAGTGCCGTCAGAAAGTGCAGACTCGTAAAATTCCAAGGTATTTAAGAAAAAAATTCCTTGAAATTTTCGAGTCATTAAAATTATATTAGATTAG
The DNA here is from genome assembly GCA_963277665.1 of Viscum album. NCBI lineage: Eukaryota > Viridiplantae > Streptophyta > Magnoliopsida > Santalales > Viscaceae > Viscum > Viscum album. The sequence goes on along the minus strand of OY728158.1, from coordinate 1,187,643,374 downwards.
GATAAATAAATATTTAAGCATATATTTCTTCAATTATCACTATGAAAAGAATCATAGTGGATAAATTCCTTTATAGAATATGATTCATCCCAATTGATGTACTTGTTACTTAATTATATATCCATATTTACACAATATAGTGGAAGGATATTTATTTCTATTCCCACATTTCACATAATCATAATCCATTTATATTTGTTAACTAAACTAATAAATTATTGAATATATGTCATAACTCAATGAATGTAATTGTTTTTCATAAACAATAAATAATTTCATCTTATTATATCACATGGATTATAAATAGTTTTCATAAAAATCTCACCATTATATTCATAAAATTTTTAAATAACAATCTGTTATAGAATAATTCGATTATATCCATTAAAAATAATATTTTACATTGAATGATTTCATCTTAGATAAAAATTAAATTAAAATAAATATCGGTATATATTAAGATGAAAATAAACGTTTTAATTTGAAATAAAATAATTATATTTTTAAATTTTAATAAATATTATAGAAGGTTTTTTGATAAGAATCTTAGAATTATGTATATAATTAATCCTGACGTTTTAGGTATCCTGATAATGATATGTTTTGTATACACATTGTATGATAAAATAATGATTCATTACAATTTTATTGCCAAAATTTAAAAATATCTATCTTAGATCACAAAAATAATAATAAATTTAAAAAAACATTTTTAATTTTTAAATTGAAAAAAAAATATTTAAACACATATTGAAGATTAGAAAAATCATTATTAACAATATTTTAGAATACAAAGATATGGAAGGAAATTTATTTCTAACCAAAGGGAAAAAAGTAGTTCCTCCGTAGGAACATTAGTTACATCATTATAATTAATAATATAAGATAAAATAATATTAAAAAATTAAATATATATAAATAAATAGAGTAAAAATAATTCTATGAGATTATTATGAAATTTATCTTTAACATTATTTATCAAAAAAATAACCATTAAAATCATAATAAATAATGATATTGTAACATAGATCACTTTATGTGTATATAAAATATTAATACAATTACACATGTAAAAATAATATACAACAAAACATAAAATATCATGATGTTTATTAAAATTATTTTATGACATGTTAATTGTTCAATATATACAAGTCACAAAGGTTAAAAGTTGGAATATGAAATATGATTGTTGGATATAAATGGTAGTTGAAAAACCCTTCAACCTATGTATTCTCTTGTTGATGTATGTGTGATAATACATTATAATAAATAATGAATCAATATAAATATATTTGAGAATAATTCACATATATATTATCATATAAATTATTTACATATATTAACTTATCACCCATTGGTTAACAATTTTATTTAAAAAATCACTATTTTAGGTGATAACTACTTTATTATTCATTAATGTTTTTGTTCAGAAATTCAGACTCATTTACGTTGTTCAGGGATCCATCATCACCATTATTATAATCATGATATAAATAAAATACATAATCCTTTTATAAATATTTCTAGTTATCTATAATAAAAATTGATATGAAAATGATTCACCTGGTTCAGGACGAAGGTTGGTCGTACATACATGTGAAAGTTGACGTAATATTCTAATTAAAAGAATTAAAAAATGATTAAAATAATATAATTTTAGAAAAATAATCATTCCATAAATAATATATATATATATATATTAATTCTATCATAATAATCAGATAATTATAATGGTTTTGAAAAATGAATTACACCACTGCATAGAGACTCTATAGGTTCAATACACACATGTGTTGTTTTTGTTTTATGTTGGTAGGAAAGAAAATAAAAAATTATAATTATAGTATCATAATAAAAATTAAAAATATTAAATATAATGAAATAAATATTTTATATTGAAAGTCATGTATTATAGGAGTTATTATAAGAAAAAAAAATTCATGTACTTTTTTAGAAGTTATTTCTATTCATTGAGTATCCTCTTTTGGATAACACCGTTAGGACAGAAATTATCATATTTTGGATGGTGAATATGTTATATGATGTACTAAATGAAAATAGGATGATATTATGTTAGGGATTGGATGATATAAAAGTAAAATGATTATCGAATAAGGTTGTATGTAATTTCCCATTAATTATGTGTAATTGTTTTTAATTATAAGAAATTATATCAACATAGTGAAATCTGATGACACATGATTTCGAGGCATAGAGTTCCCGAAATGATCTGTTGATATTTTGTTTAGCATTAGTTAGTGCGTGTAAGTAGGTTTCCTGAAAAAGTGGAATAACTCTTATACAGTTTCTGGGATCAGAAATCCCAGGGAACCGTTGCATTCAAGATTGCAGTTTTACCATAGGCACATCTTAAGTCTGGTCAGCGCAGGCCTCCGGTGAGAAAACCCAAAAATGGCTTAACCGTAAATAAAATAATAAAATGATTTTTTTTCAAATTCTTATAACTCACAAATGGTGACTCAGATTAAAAATTTGATTCCACTGTTGAACTCATGATTGTATGCTCTCTTTAGGCATATACTAACATTGGTCGGAACGTGCCACCATTGAATGTTAGATTTTGGCCTTATATAAAATTATTAAGTGAAAATTATTTTATTGTAAAATCAATAACATTTAAACAATAACTCGTATCGGAAATTCGAGAGTATCGTTGGGTTATATTGGGTATTTTTCACTTAGGCGGAGCCTAACCTAGAACGGCGCGGGTCGATGGTGACTATTAATAATTTTTCAAACTTTTTTTTGGTAATATTCAGTAAATGCGTGAGAGGCATTTTCTAACTATTGAACTGCAGCTCAGAATAAAAATCTGAGGGCACCACTGAATCAACAGAGCCATGATTCACTAAATGGAGGCTTTACTTTGACCGCAGTAAGTCCATATAAAAAGTTAAGTTTTGTGACTTCTTAAAAAAAAAAATTGTTATTTTATTTCATAAACCTCCAACCAACCAATTAAATGGGTGGGAGATCGTTGTGTCAAGCCATTAAATGTATTGATCTGCCAACCTAAAGGAACGACCACATTGGGTAAATTAAGAATCTTCCTAATTAAGGAGCCCCATTATTTTCCCACTATGTAACTTATCCTCCCCCTCTCCAATATATTAGAGATAGGGGAGGGGTATCAGGGAGCTTCACGAAGCAGCGATGTGCTGAAAGAACACCATGACAAAGGGCCCTTGGAAAACAAAGCTGAACCATTGGGAGGTGGTAGACACCTCCAATCCCAAGGGGCGACGTGCGTGTGGCGTCTTTGGGATCCGGTCACGGGAATGAAGAACACGATCCACCATCAAGAATAGATGTTTCTCTGACGTTTTGAGGTAGGGGTTATTTTTTTGATCGTTTTTTATTCCCTCTTCACTGTTCTTGAAGTTTCATGAAGAACGGGGGTCAACTTACTAACGGGTTGACCCGCAATTCATTTGTCTTGGCGGGTGGTTGATGTGGGGGTATCTTTGCGGGGTAAATTTTGTGTTCAATTCAATTTTTTATTTAACTCCCATAACATTCTCCATATTACAAGATAACACGGAGGGTGTGACCCTAAAAACCCCATCCTGAACCCTATATTGTCTATCATACCTTTCCGCACATTAGATGACCACGTGAACGTTGATGCGCACCAAAAAATGTGGGTCGCAGCTCATATACTGCAAAAAATAGAGGAGGCGGCTAGAATGAAGGATGGTTGTAGAAAGGGAGGCGGCACGACCACCACACCACCAGAGAATGGATGCCACGGCCAAATCTATGGTAAGGGATGAACTCGCCTCCAGAGGGTTCCACAGCGACCAAGAGGCACCCTCATGGCGCTTCCGCTTTGCCAACCGAATGACCTTCCGGATGATCAGAAATCCAGGATATGGGGGGGTTACACCACACCCTCCCCGCGTCGGAAAAAACTGGTCCACTGCCCTTGACCGGGCTGACTCCCTCGACCGGGCCTTTTACATTTAGTACTATTTTACTATAGCAGTTTGATTCGCATTTTCTTCTAGTTTTGTTTTCAGTCCATTTGTTTATGTAGGATAAAGGAAATTCATTACAATTTTAGAAAATACGCCTTTTACTTCTAGTCTCAAGCCCCTAGCCTACGGAATACGGGCTTGGGTCAGTCACCACATGGGCCCCGAGGGATGGGTCGTGAAAATCTGGTATCAATGGTGTTTTGTTTTATCAATGAACTAGGACTATGCACTTTTCTATGTATCAATAGTGTTTTGTGTTATGAGTGTGGTTTTCAGTTTTGGGAATCTGGTTTTGGTTTGGCAGCCAACGTACCCACACAACAGGACCTTGAATTTTGATTTCCAAATGAGCACATGAAAACACTGATTGCGTGTGTTTTTTAAAAGGTTTTTATTTTGATTTCATTGGAGTCAGCTCACTAGGTATAACTTAGTGAATGTGGGATACCCGTTCCTCATCAGGATGTCACTATGTAGATATCCATCTAGGATTCTTGAGAGAGTACACGATGATGGACCAAAAAGTGATGAGGCATTGGTGCATGGCCCACTTATGGCGTTAGCACCTTTAGGTGGTGTACCAGCAGCACCAATACCCATTGGGCAGTTGTTACCACCGAATCCACCAGTAGAGGATGCTTGCCAACTGAGCGCATTGTACGAGTTCTAGCGACATAAACCTCTTCAGGTTTGAGCCGAGACAGATTCCCAGGAAGCTGAGGACTGGCTGGAGGTTGTGGCTATAGTTTTCCACCATGTTGAGACACTGGTAGAGCAGATGGTGATCTTAGCATCAAGTCATTTCCTGTGAGTGACAATGAGAATGGTTCACATAGTTATGAGGATTCATTATGTGGAACGTTTCCCGATATAGTACCTTCGGGTAGGGCTTTAACTATATCCTGGCCCATTGGGCAGTAGTTACAATTGGTAGTACCAGTAGAGGACACATTTACGTTTTGTGCTTTACATGAGTCTCAACATCAGATACCACATAGGTTCCAAGTTGTGCTAGACTCACATACAGCTAAGGACTGGCTTGAGGAGATGGCTGAGAGTTCTTTAGAGATTCTATAGCTTCAGAAGGAAGACATGTCAGTAACAGAGTATTCATCGAGGCATACCGACCATTCCTAGTAATCGATGAATATGATATGATCAGTGCTTCAGGGCTCAGACATCCGAGTGCAGTGTGCTTAAAGACATCTAAGCTAGCACTGTTCCTATATGAATTTCTACATTTTTTAGTGTTCTAGATTGATCCTTTGAGGTTGATTGTTCTTTGGCTGAGTGAATATTGCCAGTGAATGTTAGTAGTGGGAAATCCAGAAACTAACTCTAGTCTGAGAGACTTGGATGTCTAAAAATGTTTCAGGAGGAAGAAGTGTTAGGGACAAATGAATTTGTAGGGCTACCGATGTGGAATAATATCTAGGAGAGTAGCATGATGTGGTGTACATTTCAACATTTTAAAACCACCCCCTTTGTGGTCCCCAACAGTATGAGGGAGCTAGAGGACATGGGGAGAGAGCAGCTGAATATGGTCAAAGAGTATGACCCAAGGGCTCAAGGAAGGGTTCGATGAATGGTCTGTGTCTACTACTAGATTCCTTAATAATAGAAACATGTACCAATCATTCATACCTTCGACAAATTATTTCCAATACCTACAGTTTTTGGTTAAGCCATTTACATTAGCGTCACGTATGGAGATATATTTGGGAGGATACTAGATAATCACAATTACGCCGACAAGAGTTTCAGTGGGATCCTCTTGGTGGAAGCATCGTGACCTTATGATGTTAGATTGGTTTTGGACTGTAAATCCACAGTTAATACTCTGATTGATTGTATTAGCCAAAAAATATGAGGTTTAACTACAACTTTGGAATGAGATTTTCCGTGGTAATAGAAAAAGGAAACCCAAGCTGCATATGATAAACTCATGCATAAAGGGTGCAGCCGATCACTATTCAGACCGCTAGACTTAACCTTGTGGCTGCAAAAGTTTTCAGTTTATAGTTCCAAACATGAGTGGTAGAGCGTGGAGATATCTATTTCAAAGATGTTTCCAGGATTACCTCACCGAAAGGAGAGGGACATCTTCTTTGGCTAGGTACAACCAGATATTTGTACCCAACTTCCACAGGGTAGCGACACCCTTGTCAGCTTTGATGAAAAAGGGAGGGCCTTTACTATGGGCAGAGAAGTGTCAATGGAACATTAAAGAGCTGAGACAGTGACTAACAATTAAAAATATTCTACCCATGTCCTAGAGATAGAAGTAGTGGTATTTGTGCAAAGTATGTGGAAGAACGACTTGATGGGAGATTGTTTTTCAGTCTACACTAATCACAAGAGTCTCAGGTATATCTTCTCTCAGAAGGACATAATCCTGAAACATCAGTGATGGCTAGAGTTCCTCTACGACTATAACTTGGAGATAGTAAATTCACCTAAGAAGGTGAATGTATTAGCAGATGAACTCATCAGGTGGTCTGATTTTTAATTTCTGAGTGAGGTGAAAAAGTAGCTAGCCACGTTGCAGATAACCTTCATGGATAGAGATGAAGCAGCATACCTCTAGTCTATGACAGTAACAACCCCACTCCTTTAGTTATTTAGGGAGGTGCATCTTGGGGACATAGACTGCGAGGCTCGACGTGCTTAGATATCTTTAGGGTAGGCACTTTATGGATTTTCAGATGGTTGGGAGAACATCATCCACTTCAAAGGATATACCAAGGTACCAGTCGTGCTATAATAGGAGGTGTTGAAAGAGTTCCATACTTCCCCTTTGGCGGTACATCCTAGAGTGGAGAATATGTACCAAGACCTCCGAAGTTAATAATTATGGAATAGGATTATGAAAGAAGTGACATAATTTCTATCACAATCTTTCACTTGTTAGTATGTGATGACTGCACAGAGTTGGAAGAAGTCAATTTCCGACAAGATTCAGAGACCCTTGGAGTTCCAAGAGGGGACCACATATTCTTGTGAGTCTCTCCTCAATGGGGACTAAAATGATTTGGATGAGGCGGAAAGGTATCTCCGAGTATTATCGGTCCTTTTGAGATACATAAAAATATAGGCATGGTAGCATACCACATGGCTCTTCCCCCCATTTGGATAGGGTTCATGACGTCTTCCATGTATCCCAACTAAGGATATACATGCAGGACCCATCTAACATCATCAACTAATGGTGATCTGGACTTCGATGATGGGGTGACATTTATGGAGGTTCGAGTAGAGATTGAGGATCGCCTGGAATGGGTCCTTCATGGGTGGTCGATACATATGGTGCAGATTTTCTGGCAGCACGGGAACCCCCAAGAGAGCACATGGTTAAGAGAGTCTTAGATTCATGATCAGTACCCCCATTTGTTTCTTTAGTATATGTTGTGGCTTTCAGGGACACAAATCCCTAAGGTGGGTAGAATGTAATATCTTGGAAATTCGGTATATTTTTTTTAATTATACGAAATTATTTTGAGACCCCAAAAATTGACGACACGTGATTTCGAGGCCCGGAGTGTCCGGAATGATCTCTCAATGTTTTGTTAAGCTTTATTTAGCACACATAATTAGTTTTCCGAATTTTTTTAATAATAGTTAAATGGTAGCTCAGATCAGAAATTTGAGGGGCCCATTGTGTTCATGATGGCGAGTTTACCCAAGGTTTTACTTAAATTTGGTCAGCACCGGCCGCAGGTGAGAAATCCCAAAAATTGCATAACTATAAATAAAGTAATAAAATAAAATTATTTAATTTTTCAAATGCTGATAAAAATGAATGATAACATGAATTGATAATATTAGACCACTGCTAAACTCATGAGGATATGCTCTCTTTATGCAGATATTAACATTGGCTGGAACGAGAAAGTAGTGAAAGATAGTTTTTTTACCATAAATAAAATAATTAAGTGACAATTATTTTATTATAAAATCGATAAATTTTAAACGGTAAATCAGATAGGAATTCTGAGAGTACCATTGGGTTTATTGGGGCATCATTCACATAGGAAGATCCTATCCTCCACAGGCGCAGATTGAGGGAGCCTATTAATAATTTTCTGATTTTTTTTGGGCACATTCAATAAACGCGTGAGCGGCATTTTCTAAATGTTGAACCAGTTCTTGGAAGAAAAATCTGAGGTCACCATTAAATTCATAGTAGTGGGATTCAATTAAGGAATGATTTTCATCGATTGCAGCAGGTATAGATTAATTGTTATGTTTTGAAGCTTATTAAAAGAAATGAAATAAAATAATTCTTGTTATATTATTTCATAAACCTCCAATGGACCAATTAATTGGGTGGGGTCAGCGGTGTCTCAAACCATTAAATGGATTGACATGAAAACCTAAAGTAATGAAAACAGTGGGGAAATTATGAAGCTTATTAATTAAGGAGACCCATTATTTCCACAATCTATTACTTTTCCTCCCCCTCTACTAAATATATAGATCTAGGGGGTATCAGGGAGGTTCAAAAAGCAGCAATGTGCTAAAGGAACACCACGAATCCATACCCTTAGAAAAAGAAGCTGACCCAGTAGGAGGTGACAGACGAAACCAAACCAAAGGGGCGACGTACGAGTGGAATCTTTGGGAGATGGTCGTGGGAACAATGAACATGATCCACCATCAAGCACGAACATTTCTCTGATATTTCAATGTTGGGGTAATTTCTTTTGATCATTTTTTATTTCCTCTTCCACATTCTCGAAATTACACAATGAACATGGGTCAATTGACAAACAGGTTGACTCATGATTCATTTGTCTTTGCGGGGTTTTGATGCCGACTATAATTGCAGGGTTAATGTTGTGTTAAATTCAATTATTTATTGAACTCCATTAACATCCTCTATATTACGAAATGACATGGAGGGAGAATACCTAACAAACCTACCCCAAACCCTCAGCTATCTTTTTTTACTTGTGCCACATTGAAAGAATGCAAGCACCTCCACGCGCGCCACAATAGGAGGGTCGCAGCTTGTCAGTCACAATGAACAGAGGAGGTGAACAACATGACTCCTGACCGCAAGAAGGGAGGTGGTGTGACCATCGTACCGTCGGTGAACAGAGGCCGCGACCGAGGTAGTTGTGGTGGCCAAACCCCCATCCGGCAGATTCCGCAAGGACCGAGCAGCACCCTCTTAGAACCACTACTTCACCAACCGAATGGATTCTGGGAGAATAAGGTGGGGGGGGGGGGGCATTACACCCCCACCACCCGTGTAAGACATAACCAATCCACTTCCCTCAACGAGGCTGGCACCCTCGCCCGGGCTGTAGCCCTCGACTGGGTCGCCGCCATCGACAGAGCCGCCGCCCTCGACACAACCTCCACCCTCGGCAGGGCAGCCACCATCGACTGGGTCACTGCCTTCAACCGAGTCGCCACCCACCCTTGGGAAGCTACCCACGAAGCGGCGGCCACCCTGGGATATGGCCGGAGGCCTAGCGGGCTGCCGCCCCTGGACCGGGTGGCCTCCCTGGCAGGTCACCACCCACCGTGGGATGTGATGCCCCGTTGAGGGTCTCCCTATTCCTACCGGACCGCCCTTGCGGGCCACCCCCTATCTAGTTCAGGCTTGTCCTCACCACAGTGGGCCAGGTCTGTCATAGACCAGCACATATCAGGTCACGCTAGGTATATCCGACCGGGTCGGACCGGACCCGGGCCCCAGCGGTTCCTGAATCACACAAAGGGACATATATTGAGAACAATATGTCATTTGGATGAAACTCCTATGATGTTGGGATCCTTGGATCTAAATGGTCCATTTTGGTATAATACTCTTGAGTTTTCGACACAGTTGAAGTACAACTAGGTTGGATCGAACTTGAATCTAACCAGGCCCCGAAGCTAAAACACCTATAACTCACAGACCGAGCATCCGATTGACGCCATGTCTATCACGTTGGAACCCTTACGACATGACAGTCCGTTGTGTTACTCCTTTTTGGGGAATAGTGATGGTTGAGGTACTACTAATATATCAATGGAAGATTCTACAGAACTCGAGCACGACAGGTCCGAGAAATGTAGTGGCTGGAAATGAGGTGGATGTTGGAGACATTTCATACGGATGTCAACGCTCAACGATTTTGTGTGGGTCAGATCTTGTGTGGGTCAGTGCTCAACAATCCTGTGTGTGTCAGTGCATATCAATCTTGTGTGGGTCAGATCCTATGTGGGTCATTGCGGGGGTTAGTACCTATTGACTCTTGGAAGTTCAGATCTTATGTGCATCATTACAGGGGATAGCTACCTATAAATCCTTTGTGGGTCAGACTCTATATGGTAAAAATCATTTCATCTTGATAGAATTAGATGATCTAGATTCACAACTAGTCATCTGTACCTCTATATATCACTAAGAACCTAGTTTTAGCTGAATCTGTATTTAAAAGAATTCTTTTACCTATGTAGTAATTTTACCTTCATGGTACGATCATTGTTGTTATACATGTCTGGTAATTTTACCTTCATGGTACTATCTTTTTAGTGATACATGTGTGGTAATTTTAACATTTTCGTATTATCTTCGTGGTGATACCTATGTGGTACTTTTACCTCTGTGGTACTATCTTCTTGGTGTTACCTATGTGGAACTTCTACCATCGCAGTGTCACGATTGTGGTACACTACCCCCATGTGTGAGGTGAGTAAATCAAGATAAATTATGTATCTTTATTTTCATATACCTATGTATAGGTGATGACTTTCTTTTTGGTTTTTTCCTTTGTGGAACTTTAGGAGACCTATGGGGTCTCGGGGCCCATACTGAGAATCATTATACTCACCACTGCATGGGCTTCGCCCACACCTTGTTGTGTCTTTTTCAGAAAGCGTACAACATTGATCGAGGTATAGGGATCCAGGACTTGATGGTTCATGTAGGTAGACATTCAGCATGATGTGACGCGAAAGATACGGCCTGATGTGGAGTACTGTGGAGGTGATCTGTACCTACACTCCAGGTCGGATATGTGGTCGATGATCCATGAGTTCTTTTTCACCTTTAAGTTATTTTTTACTTTTCAGTTGTACTCGTACTTTCCTAGTTGGGCTTGTATTCCAGAACCTTTACATTTATTACTCTTTTACTACAGCAGTTTACATCAGAGTTTCTTCTTGTTGAGTTCTCAGATAGTGTTTTTGTACTAGTTAAAGGCAATGCCTTCCTGTATTAGGGACTATGCCTTTTTGTGCTTGCCACCAACCCCTCTCCTAGGGAATGTGGGATTGGGCCAGTCACGACACAGTTCCCGGGGGACGGGTCATGAATGTGTTGATGTGGAATAGCCTTATACGACATTGGAAGGGAAAATGTACAACTATATAAAAGAATAAATAATAGATATATCATATTCATTTAATTTATCACAAATGAACCCAAAATGTTAATATAATATGTTATGGGTTATAAATAAAATAAAATAAACGTATTTTTCAATTATTCTGATTCAATTTAAAATATCTCATCTCATTGTAATTATTTAAACACTTTTAGCCTTAACCATGATAAAAATAAATTTCTCCATGACAACATAGTTATACGAAAAAAAATAATATGGGAATACTATTTTTTAAAATTAAGGTAAAAAATTATAATCTTTTTTAAATTATTTTCTTACTATTAGATGAAGATACTTTTATTATAGGAACACAAAATGAATGTAAACAAATTTCTTGGAAAATACTTAATAAAAGATTAGAAATTACATTAGCATGAAAAATGTTAATAATTTTGTTACCATAAAATTTTCATGTTAAATAATAAAAATAAGGGATCATAGATTTTTGGGGAAATCAAAGCCATAGTTTTTACTTATAAAAATACAATTAAATTAATAGATTTAAATGGGTTCATAATTTGAATAAAATATAACTTATATTTAGATGATATATTTTGAGATCATAAATTCAAAAATAATTTAGTAAAATTAAATATTTAAATACTTAAATATTATGTTAGTTTATGACCACACTTAAAAAAGTATATTGGCCTGTGTTAAAATTATTTTTATGTTTCACTCATGTTAGTAACCCAATATTTCCTCTTCTATTTAGGTAAAATAGATTTACAATTGTAACCATTCATGATGACCAAAAATTAATTTAAAAATATTACAATATATTAAATATGATGACTCAAAATATAAATTCATTACTGATAAATTTAATTCATAAGACATAAAACTATTTATTTAAAATTTATACAAGAAAACAAGATGAATATTTGATTTTATAGAAAAAAGTCATCTTAGGTTTAAAAAGTGTTTATACATAAATCATTTATAAAAATTTATTTCTATGATAATATTAGTATTATTCAAAATATTATTTAATTACATTAACTTTTAATTAATTTTTTAAATAAATTTATCATTTAAAAATATTGGAATGAGAAACCAATTTTAAATAAATATAAGTATTGTCTACTATTCTCAAAAAATGTAATATTTCCTTTAAATCAAAAAATATTCATCTTATATATATTTTTTTATTTTTGAATCCAATTTTGATATATATTTTTCCATGTAAAATTAATAAAAGTGATAAAAATTTCATATATTATTCTCAAAAAAAGGTAAACTTGTTAATATAGTGTGATTATTTAAAAAAATGAAATATCAATTCTAACCAATTTACATATTATTTATTATACGTTGATAAATTAATTTCAATTATATAAAGAATTAATTTTTTTTCATAATACGGTTATTCCTATTTATAATTTAAATTTTAAATGAAATTTTAAAACATTCATGATAAAAATTAACACTTCAACTGTATATCATGTTTCATTTAATATTAGTGTTTCATGTAACAGAAGATATCAAAGAAATACAATTTAATTTTCAAGGATTATACCATACAATCTAATTATGTTACACCTAAGGTGTATGATTTTTTATATGTTTTTTTGATTGCAAGACAAAAGATCAATATTTGAGAAGTATTGATGCCCTTAATGTTGGTTAAATAATACATCAATACAAGGTAATTGATACATTATTGTAATATTAATGAAATTTCTTTCCAAATACTAAACACATAACCTCATATAACCATACATCTTGATCATAAATAAGATAATTTTACCCAAGATTGAATATTTTGAAATATGTATCCATTAAAACAAAATTATTATAATTATATATATAATTCAAATAATTCTTCTAGATCCATTCTATATGGAGGATTATATGTCAACATTGAATAGAAGAGAAAACCAATAGAGAAATAGACATCTTCTTTAGATGTTTGTCATTGTAATTACTAAAATATAAATCAATATTATCCTTAGAAGTAGATACATATTATATAGTATAGAAATAAAATTCATTCATTCACTCAACTTATTCATGCATATCATTATTATGATTAATGATAGAATATTTTTAACATTAATATACGAATTGAGAGTCTCTTCTAAATATTTGTTATTTTTTCTAGAATCAAATATTAAAATATCCGTCACAAAATAATAATTTATTGTATTATTATTTAGAAACAAATATATACCATGAAGAATGTCAACATAAATAGTTTTTACTACAACCATGTATCTAGGGAATTATGATCTAAGAGTTTTAACTGATAGATAATATTTACTTTTCATTAAAATTATATTTATGAATCATTTTTAATAAAAAAACTCATCTCACAGTTCATCATGTTATGACTCAATGTTCTTTGAAACCCATTTTATATATAAAATAGTTTATTGATCGTGTAATAATTAATTAATTATCTAAAATTATGATTCTGATATACATACATAATATAAAATCCATCGCAACCAGGATATCTAGTATTTTAATAAAATATGCTTGACCATATATATTATCCTTTTTTGGTTGGTTGACTCAACTCTAGGGTAATTTATTTAAATAGTTTCCCATTTCCTTGAAATTGAATCATTAGACATAGATTTATTCTATATTTATAATGAAATCATGGACCTGATGGAAATTATCTCCATTTTTATAACAAAATAACATTGATTTATTTCTTACCTCAGTGTGTTTCATCCCATCATTATTGAATATAATAAATTCTATATGTCCTTTTCTAACAGAATTTCCCCAAAGAATCTAGGATCCCTCTTCATCTCATTTTTTCCTTTTAAGTTAATATAATAACATGAATATGTTTCATTCGTAACCATATATTTCACTACCTCGACATTGGATGAATTTTTTTAAGAAAGATTCACATTGAATATTTATATTCATCACTTCAATATATTTATCAATCATTCTATCCAGATTATAAAAGTATTATATATAATTTATTTTAACACTATAACATAAATGATACTCAACAAAAACCACCTTTTAAGTTTTATTTTATATTAAGGTATTGACAATATATTTCACCTCATTTCTCATGATGAATGCACAGTTTTATTAATACCACCATAAAATACATCTATTATATATTTCGTATCTTCTATAATATCATAATTATTTGAATCAAAATATAACCATTATTTAGAATTTTTTATAAACATGAGATAAAACAAATATAAAGTTCTTTCTTTTACTATGTACAAATGTAATGAATAGCTTTAGTAGGTTATTTTTAAATGGTTAGACATCTAAAATATTCATGAATCCATCAATGGATAATAGGATTTCCCTGTGATGTTATCCAAAAATGATACACTATGTTATAGAAAAAATTCCATTTTCATACAAGCATGTATATAAGTCATAACATAAGTAAATTATGCTAATTCATTCTTAATACGCTCTTCTACAACAACAACATCATTTATTGGATTAGGTGGGAAATATAAAAATTGATTATTAGTTTCAAAATATTGTTACTTTCTTAAATTAAATTTCAGTTCTAAATAGTGGTATGTTGGTATTTAGTTCATCAATGAAATAAGGAATTATATATAATATTATATGATTATTATGACATTATTACATAATTATATAATGTAATATATAAATATTTCAGGAATATATCATGTATACATGATAGGGTTATGTTCTGTAGCTATGTTCTTCAAACCATAGTTCTTAAGGATTCTACAAATCGTGAAATAACTAAATCTCTATCATCCCAAATATATTATCCAATATAATGTTTTAAATTTTAATCAGTTTCAAATAATATAATGATAATACGATAAAATGGTTATTGTGTTTCAGGAAAATAGATATATATATTTTCATTTTCTTATATTGAATACTGATGATACTTCGTATGAAAAATTTAACGAATTATTTCTTCACCATGTAAATAATAAATTCACGTGTAATAATACTATTGGTTTCATGTTAAAAGGGAAGAAATCATATGATCATGCCCTTATTAGTCGATTGTTTGTATAAAAATATATATATTTTTAACATGGAATAAATAATATATTTTGAATAAATAATTTCCATGGTAAATAATATATAAATGGATTGCATAAAATTAAATAAAATCTTGCTTAATTGTAACTGATCTAGTAGTAATTGGGTATATAATTTCATATACCCGAAACATACCATCAAGGCATTGTTCCGTGAAATCTTATGTAATAATATATATATTATTATAATTAAAAAAATAATAATTCATGATAGATTGTAAGGAATAATTTTGGATATATTAATGTATGAGTTCTATATGTCATAAGTTAATTCCAACATTGGTTTTCACATTGGTTTATTTCTTATTATTATCATTTCTTTCATAAAACCCAATATCATCTCTCATTAGAGGGATAAAAGAAGGTGAAATATTTTATTAATAGTATATATAATGTTATTTTAATGAACTTATATGTTAACAAGGTTATTGAGCAACTTATCAAAGATTCATTTCATATCAATAATTTATATCAAAAATATTTCATCATTATACATTATGATTTAGTTTCAAATTTGGAATGACAGCAGATGGACATCATGGGGCATGACTACCTGTGTCTCGTATATAATTGCTTATTTTTTTCTTCTTTAGTCATTGTATTGTGGTGTGATAGACCCTATATTATGTAATATACTTCTAGTATAGTATTTTATAACATTATCAAAATAATTTATAACAAGTTATAAAATGACTTAGTAGACTCCTACATCTTTCCTTTTCCTTGAATATGTTATATGATGATTGGTTTTACTTAATAATATTATTCTTATAAAAATATTGTAACATAGAAGATGATAATTTTGTTTTGTTTTCAATAAATATTATGGTAGAGACACAAAATATTGAAATGATAATTTTATTCACTAGGTAAATGATAGAATATAACATGAATTTCACTATTTATATAACATCATCCCATATAGAGTTGAAATCATAAGAAATATAGATATAAATGAATTGATTAGTTGTATCTGGGGAATAATACCCAATGAAATATCTCCATAACCAAAAAATTATAATGAATATATAGTGTTATAGAGTAACTATATGGATAGACGCTTAATCATTTAATATTTATATGAAGAATGATACTTCCTATTGAAATTCCAAAGAATATTTCAACATTGATGGACAATGTTAACTCATTAAACCAATATATCACTATATTTTGGTTCATATTTTATTATGACCATACGCACTGTTATAGATGACTTGTGTGATATGGAGGTTATCTCTTCATTTAATTATATTGTAAAGGGAACCATCAAAAGAATGTTCAAAGGATATTCATACAATATAAGACTTCATAATGAAATAATTTATGTATATTTATATTATCTATTCCATCATGGATCTATCTAATAGTGTTCATCCACTATAGAGGTATTTTGGTAATTTGGAACATCAATGAAGTTGTTTTATCATTCAGCTAGTGGTGATGTGTGTCACATCATGATTTAGATCTCCTATAATGGTGGTCTCATTGGTCAATACCTTTATAACAAACTTTTATGAACATGATACATGAAATAGTGTTCTTATGTTTGGAGTACATAACTTAATCAATGAATGAAATTTAATATAGGGATTGACACCTAATTATCAATAGTTTAGACTCTTTTAAACTACATGATTATAAAATCTAAATTTCCCTTCTGATATTTCTTCTCAAATTGTACATATAGATCTGTATTCAAATATAAAATGATATCCTTGTATTCCTCTTAATTGTAAGTAAAATATTTTAGACTATAAATTCTCATTATAGGACTATATTTCTTGGGGAAACAAAGAAAATTACAAAAGCAACAATATTGACTTTTTATATTGGAATCATTCTTCCAACTGGAGATCAACATACATTATCAAAGTTAATCTCCCATTTTGGGTAGTGTCATGACAAGATAATAACCATATTCCAAGATGTTTTTCATCCACTGAAATGTTTTTTAATGATGGATATGTCATTAGAATAACTAATAGTGTTTTTCGTATTTTTTTTCAATATGAATTATATATGACACTATTAAGATATCAAATCCCACCATTCAGCTCATTGTAATTAAATTTGATGATTGAGGATGTATTTTAGTGGTTAAATTCTATTTTAATGGTGCCCATTTTGATGTTTTAGGAAATGTATAATTTTATAATCTATAATAATTACTAAAGGATCATTATTGTCTATTTTTTAATAGAATATATCAGTGTCATTCATGGTTTTGATGTGGTAATAATGAATAATTTAATTCCTGTGTCATTTTTTTCAACATACAGGTCACTAAGTGACTGTTCTTAAGATACCATATATGAATTATTATTTTTCTCTAAAATTTAAATAATTACCTATAGGTGTGAGTTATATTGAATGAGAATTTCCAAATATTATGAACAACCACTATCCCAAAAATATGTTTCCCCCAACATGATGATACTTTGGATGAATAAGATATTATCATCATAGTTTCCTATGAAACTTTTTTAATGAGGAAAATAATCCTTTAATCCCACAGTTGTATAATAGATTTTCAAGAAGTGAAATTTTATATTTTTTCCATTATAATTCTATCATAGAATTCATTATGGAATACATAAAATATGAGAAACACTGCGGACATCACATGAAAATATCAAATTATAGAATTCATTTATATTTTTTTACGATATTTTATTGAAAAAAAATCATTGTCTATTATTTGATGTATATTTATTATTAATTTAATCATTACAAAAACAATGTAACATTAAATGGTCTTCACAATAATATTTATGAAAATATAGTTCATGGTATTCTAAAAATTGAAGCTATAATTATTCATCTTGACCATTATAAAGTGAAAATTAAAAATCATAGGGTTCCCTAAAAGGCATATCCACCCAATATTCATGGCCCATCAATATTATAGTAATAATAATAATATCCATTCATGATGGGAAAAGGTAAGGATAAAAAATTCCTTATGGATAAAATGATTGATGGTAAAATTTTTAAAATTTTCATTCAAATAATGAAAACTGTTATATCAAATTTTAATTAAAACTATATTTTATCCTTTTATCGAAGAACATAAAATCATAAAAATAAATTTTATGTATTAAACATCATAAATGATTTTTTTTATGAACATATCCTCATTTACTTCCATATAGGATGTATGATATGAATACATTATTTGGGATTCTTATTGGTACACATGATCATATCCATGTATACGAGTGTTATGACTATCATAAATATGATTATCTCCTAACATATAAATATATTATAGGTGAAAAAATATCTATGATTATTTTTTAAAGATATATATATATATATCGTTCTATTCAAAGTAAATTGAGGAATATATTATGGAAGTAATTATGTCTTTATATGTTCCATGATTCACTAGCCTATGTTAATCAAGGATGGTGAAGATTCTGTCCTAAATTACTAGAGGGTAATCTATTAAATATTCTTCTGGTTAAATTTACAATACATTAGATTAATCTAATAGGAATGAAAAATAGATAATTTATGAACTAGGAGGCAATGAAAGAGTATTTTTAGTCCTCTGATAATGTTGGGGACTAATCTAATAGCATTGAGAGTATTGTTTTACAAAAGAAATTTTGAAGGGAAATTCTTTATATGATCTCCCTTACATCCATTTGGATCTTCATTTGTGGAAATAGGAAGTGAAGGGTAAATTTTGTGTAAAGAGGATAATTTTTTGATGATTTATCTTTTTGAAATAAGGGAGAGACATATCTAGAGTCTAAAAGTTCTAATGTGTTTCACTATGATCAGAGACATTATGAATATTCCCCCCTTGTTAATTATAACTAAAAGAAACATTATTTATAGGATCTAATGATTTTAGAGATAATATTGTTGTATATCCCAACCCTAAAGATTACAATTAACTCTTCATCCTTATAAAATTTTATGAAAGGGGAGTTTTAGATTATATTAATAATTTTCAATAGATATGTGATATAAGAGATTAGTTACATTGAAAAGGCTGTATAAATACTATATTTTTGATGAAAATACTATTTTATTTTTCAATGACCATTGGCCATATTTTGGTGGTAGATCTCAAACTATATGTTCAAGTAGAATAATTTAAAATATGGCCTGGATTGGAATGGGTGTTGGTCTACGATCAACACCCTATTCGATAAGAATGTTGCACTTGGTATGTCATATCATAGAATAACTTTAATTATTTAGTTTTGATGATGATCAATTACACTCAACCATTAAAATTGGAGCTGGGGTTACGGCAATTTGATTATGTTATGTTGAAATGATGGAATATAAATTGATGAAAATTATAATGGTTAAATGATTATTAAAAAATATGAACTTTTATTTGGTTCTCTAATTATTCCCCATTTTCATCAGGTAACATGGAAGAAGTACAATACACTTATTATGGTGTCTTACCAAGCATTATAAACTAGAAATACTCAATGTTTTGGTGGATTTATTTAATGATCAATCATTCCACTAGAAAAAAATGAGATATACCATGTATTATATAAAAAGATGTTTATACAATTATTTATAATCGGTCTATATATGGCTACCTATACAAACAGTTTGACAGAATGGATTGTATATGTAAGGTACATGGCCACCTATAAAAACAATTTCACCTAACCAATTCTATATGTATGGTATATTAACACCTAAAAAATTGGTGTGAAACCACAATTAGTATATGTATGGTTTATGGAAAACTATATTAATGGTTTTACCAAACCATTGGAAGAATAGTTTTTTTCAAACAACTAATACCAATATTTTGGTCTAACTTTTCTTATGGGTGTTATTTACAGCCATATATTCAAATGTTTTTCCAAAAATAATTGATATTGTTGGAAAGAATATATTTTCATAAAAAACAATATTAAATACATCAATATAAATAATTATTTGATAAAATCTTTTGTATTATTATATAAATGGATAAATAAAATATTATAGATTAGGGGAATTGACATTGGAAGACATGCATGATTTTGTGGGATCAATACCCATCACATGAATTATTTTTCTATAAAAGTCACATACCAATTGTTTTAGTAAAAAAATTATAGTTAATTACATTTAAATTACTTATACCAATATTTTTTAAACAGTTGGTTTAGGAACACACATTTGTAAAATATCCTTGAAATCACTCAACCTGTTGGTATATATTATATAATAATTTTGAGATGCTATACTTATAGTTTAGAATAAATTTTATATAATTCATTTAAATACTATTACTAGTTGGTGATCCCTAACATTTATGGACGTGAAAATTATTGTCGTGGTCATTGAGGAATATTATTTATTGATATTATGTATGGGAGACAATAGTATATTGTTCATCATCATTTTTTATGATGTAATAAAAAAAATATTTTTTCATATATAATATTAATTATTCCTCTATTATGCATGTTGTGTGTGCATTGTATTTTTTACACCCCTCCAGAAAAGGATGATTTTTTATGTGGTACTCCATGATATTTCATAGGCATCAAGGCTAAATATAATGTTGTCGTTGGATTAAGAATAACATTTTTTGAATCATATTTTACATCCCTTTTTATTGTAGGTATTGTTATTGATCGGGGTTTGGGGACATTTTTTCATAAAAAGTAATCCAACATCTATAAAGTTATGGGAATATTTTAAAATTTGTAATTTAATTTTACTATATGGAGTGGTGTTTACAATTCATCATGATTCCATTCAGTGAAAAATAGTAGAATCAATTATTGGGGAAGCTATAATTATAAGGAATATGTTAAACCCAACCACTAAATATTAATTCTAAGACACTTTCATTATATTATTTTATATAAATATTAGTGTTAAAAATCAATTTTTCATATAAATTTAAGGATTAATTATAGATATATTTCCAATTATGATTATCCTATCTTTTAATTGATCCAGCTAGTATATTGATATATAAGATAACAGATGCCCATCGTGGGTTTTCATAAATCATTTGAACTTAATGTAATACTTCACCTCAAGGATTCCCATAAGAAGATAATATCAAGGTATGATAGCCATTATATTCTTCTTCGATTCCCCAATAAAATTAAATATTGGGAAAATTTAATTTCCAAATTATGACAATGTAAGAGTTGTGTCGACCCAATTTGGTTATAGTTACCGTTTTGGTTTATCGATGCCAGGGAACAATACATGTTCTTTATTCAATATATTAGATAATAAGATGATTCAATGAGAAATTATGTGATAGTTGAATTAGTAGATATTTTGATTGTAGAAGTGGGTTTTGATTGATATTTAATCATTTCCACTATATGTAGCTGATAAAATATTTTATTCAATTTACTATAGCTCACAATATATAGTTTAATATACCTCTCAAATCGAGGATATCTATGTTACTCCATAGCTACTCAATCCATGTCAGGTGTAGTATTAATCCCTAAGTTAGTTCCATTATTGGATTCTACAAAAATATATCGAACGTCCTCTGCATATTTAAGGACATTTACTAGGTGAGAATAATGATTCAAACATTAGTTGTTACACTATATTGGATTATTTACCACGACTATCTTAAAATTTTATTTCTTTTTATTTTTACATATTATTAATATTTTGATATTATCTCGTTCATTGTTGATTATTTTTTCAAATAAAAAATAGTTGGATATGGGAAAAAATTAGCCATTTTCATATGTCAAAAATCATCAAAGCGGTGAAATCTGCACATTTAGAGGAGTCCCAATTTGTTTTATCAATTTCATTGATTAATTTCATTAAAAAAATATGACATGATGTACAATATGCATTCAGAAATATCCTTCGCATCATGTACTTCTATATTGGAATATTTCTTGGTATCATCTATGTGGAAGATGATTATTCAATTCAACACTGATTTTTGAGAATTCAGAATGTTGAAATCATAAAAAGGGTTTCTTCGCAAACTTTCTACATTATAACCTTGAGAATAAAATTTAATATTTTTCCATTTTTTCATTTTTAAATATTAAATTTTGAACTAAAACCATTTTTTTTATTTTGTTTTTCCTTAAAATGGTACCTTAGGAGTAGTTTGAAAATACTTATCCTTTAAAAATAAAAAGGAACCTAAAACAAGTGTGTCCTGAGATGGATATATGGGAACATCATAGGGTGGTTATATTATCGCCCCTACTGTTATATTCATCCAAACCTAGATAATAAATTCATTTTTGGATGAGGTGCTTGATGTGGAAAAAATTTCCCCATCCTCTAGGATAGGAAAGATGTGGTTCCAACATTATTAAATACTATGACATAATAATAATTGATGAAAACTACGATAGAACTAGTTAGAAAAAAACCCCTACCAGAAATATTTACTAAGGGTCCTCTAATATTACATGTTTATTGGACACTAGTGCATCAATTTTAATTTTATGGTCATTGTTTAAACATGTTCCATGTGTAGTTTATGTTCAACGTGGTAGTATTTCTCTACTTTGGGATAGTCTAATGCTTTATATTTTTATACTATCATACAAAAATGTTATTAAACAATTTTATAATCATTTATCATGAGAATTTTGATTGATAATTACAACTAGGATAATATATTAATATATAAATATATAAGAGGAAAATTCTAGAGGCAATAAACATCATGTTCATAGCTCAAGATGGACACCTTACTCAATGTGATAATGTTACCTATTGTATCACTCGTAAAACAATAATGGAATAGGGGAAGACAATAATTAAATAAAATGTTCTCACCCCATATTCTGATATATACATCACACAGTGTGTCAATGAAAAACTATTATCGGGACCTCAACGCATTTAGGAACTAATATTGGAGATAACCACGCAAAAATCCCAATTTGGGAAACATGAAACTAATAGGTTGGATTAGTTAATCTGATGAAAAAATTATTATATTTTCGTGAAATATTGTTCTTATAAGTAAGAAGGAATATTTTTTCAATTGATTAATTTTCATCTTTATATTTTGATAACTATTTTACATTCCTGTCAATGTCAATGTTTTCGGAAATTATTAGCAAACAACCCATCTCAGATCACTGAAAACAACAACATAATCAATGGATACACTGGAACACATGAATGCCTCCCCATATTCCAATGGATACAATTTAATTACTATTATCTTTTAATGTGAATCAGAGAATCTATTCCCTATAATTATTGTAAAAAATAAAGATGTAAATGATTATATATATAGGCATAAATAATAATAAAATTAGACACCATGTTGGAATAATTAAGAAAACCCCTCTGAAATAAAATTGAAAATTATTCATTGTGAGAAAATTATACATATCACCATATATGATATACATCCATCTCCCAAAAATATAAAATACTAAATTAAAAAAATGACCAAAAATAATATTCACTATAATCATAGTTCCATCATCAAATAACCACATTCCCTTGACCCAAAATCTATATTTAGAATTTGTATATTGGCCTACAAAATGTTTTTTGTAGGTAATTGATGTATTATATATATATATATATGGATTTTTATTTTTATAATAAATTAACATATCATAGTTGATAAACCATACCCATTTTTGGATTCAACAGTAAAACCATAGATAACTGTTACTTGTTTCACCATATGCTATATTTCTCTGTACATAGTAACACATTTAGTCGTAATATTATGACATGAATTGTGGTAAGGTGTAAAAAACTGAGTATCACTTGTAGGCCAAAAACATTTAATTGAAATTATATCAATATATTCAATAATATTTAAATAAATTATATTTTTTATCAAATTAATTATTCATTTATAAATTTATATTCATTGAAAACATGTCTTACATAACAATCTATTATTATTTATTTTAAATCCAGTCAAGGAATCCAAAAAAATTATTATTGTCTAAATATAAATTCTTAATCACTACTAATGTAACACATTTAATATTTCAATTATCATATTGATCTAAATAACAACCCCATGGGCTGATAAATGTCTAATCTTTTTTCCCACTAACTAAATAGGTTCCATGGAAATTTACAATATCAATATATAGATAAGAAATATATTGAAAAAAATAGAAGAACATGTATGATTGGTGTTTCAACACAATAATAATTTCTTAATTTCCATTATATGATTCAAGTATCTTTTAAAACACAAATTATAGGTTCAATGTAATATGCCACACATGAATTATCCATTTATTCGTGGTAAAGAAATAAATATTAATAAATATTATTCTTTCCTTGTAAATATATCACAATGTAGTGATATTTCTAGAAAACTATACTAAAGAATGGCATAAGAGAACTAAATACTAAATCTTCCTTGATTTTAGGGAAATAGTGATCAAATTATGATTGGATGTTAAATTTGAATACACATATCAAGAGGAATATAGATGTAGAGTGTATGGTGCAATTAGGATGGTTCCATACAAATGATGTATGATATTAAGTTTTTAGTTATTTATTTAGTCCTGCAAAATCATATATTTTACACTTTTTATGGGGTCACATAGCATAGAAAAATGTTTGAAAATATAATTTAATTATTAGGTGAATATCATTTCATGAGTAACCTTGTATTTCATTATTTTATGCCACTATTCATAAAATTCAATAGATCCCACTATCTATTTCATTATGCATAAAAATGTATAACATGATATTTAAAATATCATAAACCAAATATGAAATAATATTCTTCATTTTATTATATATTTTCAAAATTTCTAATGGTTGTTTTTCTGATTTTAAAACATTTATATCTGGTCACGTTCCACCCATGTGTTGGTGAATATTGTTACCACCCAACATAGATTAACTGTTTTTCATATTGAGAAATTGAAAATATTCATAATTATAATGTATATACCCTACAACCTTAAATCACCTATGAATAACCATAATAATGATTTAGAAAAATTAATAAATAAAATAATCACCATTGGAGTTAGATTTAATGAGGGACACAGCTCTGTAAAACTTGTGATTTTTATCCTCAACACCATAATATTGTTCATCCATGATATACATAACTGATTGTAACCTAGCCTCATTAGTAAATAACTCATAAAACATGGACCCTATATTAATAAAAATTCCTATATGTATTCTCTTATATATTACAAAATTTAAGAACCAAATAAAAACTAATTTTGTGAGTATATTTCTCACACCGACTAGTTATTAAAACTGGACACTCCTCAAATGACACAATAACTTCTAAATTAAAATCTATAATATCGATAAAGTGCAATTGTTCAAGAGATTTTCACCAAAATTGTGAAAAGTGGTTCAAATAATGAATTAATCTTTAATGACACAATATTGACATTCATAGTTCTACTAGGCCTATTTAATACATTATCTCAAATTTCTCTACATACTAGGGCTCTAGCATAACTTACCTTGGAATATATTGAGATATTAATCATGGGATCATATTAAAATGAATAGTGTCATAATGAAAAACCTAACAAATCAATATCTTCTTTGTATATGTGATATATTAGTAAATAATAGCAACACTATCCACTTTTTAATTTATGGAATATTTTATAAACTCTCTTTTACAATGAATGACCATATCATCACTAACTCGACATTCTATAACCAATTAATTGGTGAACCAAATGATCTACCTTATTATGTTATAGGATGTTCCATTTGAATAAACATGATAAAACCATTTTTGTAGTTGAATATTACAATCTCCATGTGGTATTCCAAGGAACCATGAAAATTCAGTGCATATTATCTAAATCTTTCTTATATGATATTTATAGTATGGTATAACTAACCATAAATCTATTGATGATCGATTATTCTCAGTTTTAATTATGTCAAAAAGTGACCACTATATCCTTTGAAAAAACCATGATAATAAATTTATGAATCTCTCATAGAGGATACATGTAGTACTTCTACTGGGTTCTCTAAATCCTCTATTTAGAAAATCTATATGATAATCATTAAAAATTATTCCTACTTTTTTATAAATTTTTCTATGACATTTAGTTGATCCACAATAACTGACATTGTGAGATTACATCAGGGAAACATTGGGAGCCTCATTACACTGTCCATAGTGATGTTGTCCCATTTCAATGGGGATGTGGAAGGACTATAATAGTCTCATAGTAAACTGTCTCATATCCTTCACCAAAGGAAAGATGGATCACTACATAAGAAAAACAATAACATCCTTCTTCTTTCATTTCCATGAATATTGTTTGTGAATTTCATGATATATCCTTGAAAGACCTAGATGTACCAACCAGAATAGTGATTGAAACTCTAGATATACCTTTCACATGTTTTTATGGGACAATTAATGAACACCATCAAAGTTAAAATCAATTTTACCAATGATCCAACCTAGTGTTGGATCCCCATGACATATATAATACATTATTTTGAGGCACTATAGATCATGCTTCTATATTTGTTGGATTCTACTAAGATGTAATATCAATATAGATAAGGGTGGTAGGTTATCCCATCATTGGTTCCCCTAGTATTATAATTGAATACCAGTAGAATAAGGTATCATCTACAAATCTGTAAGTGATTCACGTATAATCTGACTCTATATCCATAATTTGATATCATTAGTTGTAATGAATCCCTTATTTAGAATGTAATCGTAGTTAACAACAAAATATTCTATATAGTAGAGAATTTTTTTTATTGAATGATCTTTTCTCATAGTGAAATATATTTATGTCAAGAGTTTTTTTTCAGTATACATTACACAGTTCTTAACTGGATATAATATTATCCAGTAACTCAAAGTGTTCACCAATACTACATGAAGGAGATCATGTATCAGGTACCTCCATTAATGAGGAATATATTTTCGGTATACATAACCCATTACTAGACCTTTATATATCATGATTTACCCTAACCCCACTCATGATTCATCATAATAATGTGAGAACTTCTCACCCTTGATGGTTATATAAACGATTGTTACTTATTTCAATATTCATTTTAGTAGATGAAATGATTTATGAAAAGAATATAATAATAAAAAATTTATTCATTGATGGTAAAACCTATAATTGGGGTTCCCAAAGTGTATAAAAACTATATATATCTCAATATATTTTCATCTATAGAGGGTTTAGTTGTAGCTTAATAGACACAGACACCCACAACACATGCCTATAATCGAAGGAAAGTCATAACACCCCAATGAATATACCTACCATCAAGAATTTCTCTATATATTATATATATAACGGTCCAAACACCATTTTAGTAGATTTCTCATATAACCAGTAATGGATTACTCATAGGGCCCTTTTTTGGATCATCAAATTCCCCTTCCAACTTTAGCTCATACATGGGTCTCAATCCTTTGAATATATCATGAAAGTGTCAGAAACATCCTATATCATGCATGCATCAATTCATTCCTATTTTGTGAAAGCATTACCACCCCTATGAATGTTACTGTTTCAGTGTATGTTTTATAAATACCCCAAGGGGATTACCATGATTTAATCAATGTTCGTTTTGATGAAGGATTGTGGGGATTACTAATCTACCACTAAAGAAATTCTCATTATTATTATATCATAATATCCATATATTACTATAAAGAAACATAAAATAAAAAAAATTGGGCCACTAAAAAATTAACATCATTTAAATTAAAAATATTGACACACACTCTATCATTAAATATAATATAAACCAATAAGTACAACATTTCAATCAAAATAGTGTACACCAAGATATGGAAAAATAATCGAGTCTTTGTAAGGGTGATATATACAACCTTCAGTATCTATGAGTGGTCACCCATTGATTTTTATTACACATGTATATCATCAAAATAAATAACAATAATGATGTATTAACATGATGGAATATATGATCAATCAATTAAATGAACATTATTGATTTTTTCATTCATTGAAAACCTATAAACAGATACATGTAAATCCCATACAGTATCCTAGAAGTGTTATTGTTTATGTGTTTAGATATCATAGGAAAAAATTGATACTATTTCCTTAGATCAATCCAATAAAATATATATGTGCCTCAATATTGATAAGAAAACCCATCAATGTGAGGAAGTTTAATTGTTTTTTACCAATAATGGATTTATCTTCTAATAGTAGATGAAAAATCACATGGAACTATCTACCAATATAGTTAATATGAAAGGAAGTAATCAGGGAGATATTCTAAGATAAATAATCTTGTAGATCTCTAAATATTATAATAGTTCCTTCGACACATCTTACTATATGGGGAAAATCATGTATGATGGAATAAACACTATTTTTTCATGTATCACCAAAAGAGTGTTTAATTTAAATTTTATTTTGGTTAAAAATAATGATAAATCCCTAAGGAAATCATCTATCCAACATGGTACTATAGATGTGAATCTTTTACCCTGATCATTATCACAATCCAACACACGACTATCCATATTGGTTATATTTCCCATAAGGTGACGATGGTCAAGAGATGTACAATAATCGTGGATTTTTACATCTCCATTGTGATTATTCAATTTACCCATGGGAGAAATAGAATTAATTCATAGAAAAAAATCACATTTTTGACTTGAAATAATTGTAATTAATCCCCAAATAGTATTATACCAAAACCATTAAACTATAGTAAATGTGATCCTAGATAAATTGGTAGCAACCATCATCTTTGGAATAACAACTACAATGATAAATACCATATAATTAGACTCCCATCATTTTGTTAATATATATTATAGAATATTTACACTCTATAACTATGTATAATTGTTCAAAAAATAGGAATCTATGAAGGATTATTAATATCTTGTTTTAAATAGTTCAGACTATAATGTGCAAGAAAATATGTCTGTACTATGAATAGTGAATGGTTTGGAATTCTTATCAACTATGGAATGGTATATATAAGTTATATAACATTAAAATCTTCCTTATTACACTAATATATTTCCTTGAATATTCCTTCCCTTTTATCTTATCCTTCCCCATATTGGATAACTAATATATTTTCATCAGCAGGAATTCTCATTGGAAGTCAAATTTCTCACTTTCTATTGTGTTATAGAATTAATTTCCAAAATTTACACATTCCAAGATCCCCTTTCATAGAAAATATATTAATTATTATTCTATAATATCTATAGATTCACTAAACTCAAAAAAAACAAACATTCATGCGGTGGATGATCACAACAAGAATGATAGGGGAGTTTCCTATAACACTAGTGGAACAACAGTATTATACCATTTCATAGTGTAAAAGATGATTAAATTTCATGGATTCTATATCCACCAACAAATTCATTTAAAACATTATAAGGGGGATTCGTAATACCTTTGGATCTTCTACCATTCCGCCAAGATATTCACCATTCTTTAAAATAATACCTTAACCTAGGATACTCTCTAAAATTAGTGTCTTGTTCAAAACCACTAAAACAAAAGGAAAAAAGAAATATGTTTACTATATCCAAATTCTGTATCATAGTCTATATATAATTAACCAAGCACATGATACATCATCACCTAATAATATATAGTAAACCACTATAGCTCAGTAAATTGATTAACATAGTCTATAAATGATAAATTAAATTATTTATTGCCTAACGTCTATCTTGATATATTAGAAATAATGGTATCTTGATAAATGATGTCAAAATATAGTCCTTATGTATTCCATAACAAACCAACATGTCAATATTTATTGACTAACACATATCATAACTTCTTTGTTGTCCCTTGAAGGATATAATAATCTGTATTCACCCTTTATTCCTCAGGAATGTTGATGTGCTACAACATCCTTGGGATCAACACATCCAATTTTTTAGCCATATGGGAATAACATTAATATGTGAATACTTTTTTATGTTGTAGATAAAAATCCGTAATTATCTCTAACATAACAGGATCATCTCATGAATCCTTGCTTTCAACATCAATTGTATCACACAAAAATCCCTCACATCAATATGATCATATAACACATTCCCCATAACTACTTTTTGAATCGAACAAACTACCTATGGGGCTTGATCATCATTGCATTTGGATATTCAAATAAATGGTGTTATATGAGAATTTATATAAAATTACATGTTCCCACATTATATAACATCTATATAACAATTCATTCTGTTACAGTCTTTGATAATCAATAATATAATTCGCACATGGATGGCCTTTACATCCAAAACCATAAAGAAAATCTTAAATCATGTGATATATCTATCCCAAACTACCCATACATAACATATATTTAATATATCAAAAAGGGTAAAATTATATTTATGAGGTTCCCTATAAACCAATTGTACAAATGACATCAATATTTTACATTTTACTTATACTAGTATTTATATAGTAATGAATCAGTTTAATGAAATGTCAATTTAAAGTTGTAGAGGAATTCATATATAAGTTATAATAATTGTTTTAGCAACAACAATATAATGAAACAATATAACCAATCAGATAAAGTTATTCTCATATTTTTATTAGATAGGATAATAAATGTGACACCATAAACATAATATGTAATATTAAAATTTATATTTTTTATCACAATTCAAAAAAACAAACATTAGAAAATATTTATAATGAGTCACATGAAATATAATAGATAATGTTTTCGTATTATTAGAATAGTTTAACTAATGAAACTACACATATTGTCTTATTTTAAAAGTTAAAAAATCCCATAAATAATAATAATAATTTATTTAAATAACTCATTCAGAAATCTATTAACTATGAATGTGAAATGAATGAGTATTAATCCCACGAATAGAAACCCATCCCTTCCTTAAAGTATTGGTAAATGACACCCACACGTGATTTCTATAACATCTTAATAATATACATTATCTCATTTCAACATCTCCCAATAGTATTAATATATTAAAAAATATCCAATACCACTTTTATAAATCTACATTACAATTAACTCATATTCGAAATAAGAAAGGTGTATACAATGGGACCTTGACATGCCTCATTCTATTGTAGAGGCCATTGACTAGAAACAAGTCTTACATAGTAAAATTAGAACCCTATAAACCAATACATGTGTAAAAATTGAAACTAAAATGAAATTTGTTCATCTTTATAAATATTAAATATATTATACTAAAAGTAAACCCAGATTGAACTACCCATGTTATATTATATGTTCTTATGGACATTTCAAAGTCAGGGAGATTTTGTAAATATTGTATTTAGAGAAAAAATCAGTTAATTTATAAATTTATGATGAATGTGATGTAATGACTCATTGACCACGCAATACCCAAACCCATGAATGGATTTATAATTTCATGATAGATTTAAAATAATAATACTTAAGAAAATTTATATATAAAAATCAGGTAATAGACATTTATTTGAAGGAAAATGATACAAAAAAGAAATGTAGATTGAATCTCAAAAAATATTTCACAATGGTGGGTCCTTATTAAGCTTCAAAATAAATAAAAAATGATGGGAAACAACTCACATATTTCCATTAATGTCACTAATCAAATGAAATTATGTTGATTAAGAGATTTAATGAATGAGAAATATCAATACGGATACGGAGGTATAGGATTTCATTCACTTGAGGGTGGGTTTATCGATGATTTATTGTGGAAATATGATTGTCTGTTTACTAAATATATCATGGGAAAAGTGTTAACATTAAATATTTTTATTGATTCACATATTTTTGTGACTTATTTTCAAAAATATTTTACTAACATGTGGCTATCATTGCACAATGAACCATTCCTCACACAGTTGTTCTATATTTCATGACAAACCATGTTATTACCATAGTGATCCCAGTGTTCGGGACACTAAAATTAGCATGGGAAAATAACATGTTTTAAAAAAATTAGTGGTAACATGGAATAATGGATATGTAATTTTTTATTTAAAATTACACAAATAACATAATATGATTTGATTGTTTTTTAAATACTTACGTGGAAGATATTCCCTAAAATTATTGGAGTAATAGTTATCATAAACACATTATTATGAATGTCCCTATATATAAGTTTTTTTAATATTTCTAGAAATTAAGCACTGAAATTTTCTAAGAGCCTCCAGAAATTATTATTTAAGTGTTTGAGTACCACTAAAAAATGAACAAAAAAAATGATGGTGATAAATAAAAATATTATTTTACCATAATGAATTTCTGAACATTATATTCATTCAAGATTTGGACTACTATCCAGAAAATAACACATTCGTTTTCTTTCATCATCATGAAATTTTTAATCATATTTGGTGATATATTCTTTGATCATATTTAACTAATGTTTCTATCTACCTCATGCATGGTGTGAGACTACGTGTAATAATCTATAGCTTATAAAAAGATAAAAAATATATAGTCTAACTGGAGAATGAAACCAACTCAACTTTTCATCTATAAATAAGATATATTCCTAGTTGGAGGTTGGTTTATTAGAGTTTCTAGCATCAATATCATGAATTCTACAAAATATGATGCATTTTCAGATCATATTTATTAATGTATTTAAATTCATGTCAATATGAGATGCCACTACCGCGATGAAGTTTTTAACTAGTTTCATCATGGTGAAGACTTCTAGAATATCTCAATGATTGGTTGTAGGAGGAAAAATTGAACAAATGGCATGAGTAGGTGATTCATACTGGATATTAGTTGTGGATTAATTTCCTATTATTTTTATTATACCCATCAATAGGATATCCATATTTCACATTATAATAAATTTTGATATTATTTATCTTGATACTCACCTGAGGGGGACCATAATTATGGGTGAAATGTGGAAGAACTCCCCATATAATAGTAAAATTAATATGTATAGGATCTTAAAAATAATAAATGAATCCTTTATATAATTAAAATCATGAATATTGATGATCCATGATTGGATTATTACTCACAGCCTCAGTAACACCATAGTTGAGTAAGGAAGGAACATGGTCCTATATACAAATCTATAGTTTACCATTGATATGTTTTTTTTTGGATTCTCTATATTGAGATGATTTTGTAATTTTTTATTTACCTCCATAAGTGGGATCTAATGTAAAGGACCCATTCATTAAATTTAGATTATTTTGATGGGATTTATTAGAAAAATAAAGATTAAATTCTTTCTTTATTGGCCCTAGTGGGATATAATGATGACATTATGAACACTGATGGGTGGGAAGAATATTTTCCCACACTATAATTATTACTAAAAGATGTATATAATATTTTATAGAGTAGGGAAAACTATATAAATTCTCAGATGTTGATGTTTTACTTAGACAATGATCATGAGGTGGATGAGGGTTTTTTCTGATTCATGTTTTCCAAAGATCCATAAGATGTGTCGAATATCCTTCCTAATTAGAGAAGTGAGGATCCCATAATACTTTCTATATACTAATATATTTATTATAATAACATTATTTGTGTGTGTGGGAATATTTTACATATTCTATTGGAATTTTTGATTTGGTAACAACTTTTTTCTACTTCCATTTCATGGAAATTCTGATAATATTATTTAATATTGGTTGTGCAATAATATTTCGCATCCATTTAATCCCAAATATACTAAAGATATTATATAATTTTAATTGAGATATGTCCCCACTTATTAATGATTAGTGGTATATATACCTAATACTCTCCTTATACTACCATTGGGATATGATGGCGTCATTCATGTTTATCTTCCGAAATGTGTTCTAAAATTCATGTTATTGTTTGTATATACTGGTGTGTTTCCCATTATATTTATACAGTGCATTGAGTCCTTAGGGACTATGGTTGTGTATTCCAAATTTTAGTAAATGGTGTGTAGTAATTTGGGATTTTTTATGTCTTATTATATTTTGGTACTTTATTCCCACATGATTTTTGTTTTTTACATGCACATTATCTTGCTTCATTAAGTTATACTTAGTTAGTGAAAAAAAAATTCCCACATTCTTTTTATATAATTCCAGTTGATAGTCAAAATCTTATGCGGATCGGGAATGCCCTTTGGGCTATTTCCTGTATGGAACTATTATTGTATTACCATGGTACCTGGCCTAGAAGGTGAAAAACTACTACCAGAGAAAGGTTAAGAATATATCCATTATGATATGGATCATTTGAGTATTCTTGTAGGGAATTAGGAAGTAGTTGGTATTGTGATCATGGATAACAATGACCATAATAAACCATATGTGTAGAGACCCGTATCTTGACATACATTGACATTACATTACTTTTGCGGAATACTTAGTACATTACAAAAACACACACACAAGGACCGTAATAGTTTAGTGTCTTTGGAAACTCGGACTATAATCTTCTAATCGTGGTGAAAGATCTTCAAAATCTCCCATAAAGATCTTCCTTTTTTTTACCTAAAACCTTTCTTTATATCCTGGGGAAAAGAAAAAATAAAAGGGTGAGATCAAATGCTCAGTAAGGGTAAACAAAATAAATATCAATCACATCATATTCATAAGAACATAACATTTTGGAAATCATAACCTGCAAAAGAGAGCATAATTTCATAATCATGGGATAAATCATGGCAGTGAAAAATTAATCCCAATAATCATAACTTAAAACATGAAACTTTGTGGCATACACACATAATCATAGAGAATCATTTCTTGTTAGTCAAGACTAATTTCCAAGACTATCTTAGTGGACAAAGTCCCTTTCTGAATCGAGTAACCCTCGTTTCAGTCCTGTTTCACTGAACCAGTATAACCTACCGTTCCAGCCCTGTCTATCTCATGAGATATAAAATCATTACCCAATGCATTGGAGGGAGATATAGGTCCCACCCATCTCATAATGATACTATTCTTATGTGTGCCACAAAATCATAAATCATACATCATTTCATAACACATGTAACAAAAATGGGATTCTTAAACAACATGACATCATAAAACCATTCATATAAGATAAAGGAATTCATAAACATAATTCCATAACAACATAGTCAAATCAATGTAAAAATATGGATAGAAACAGAACCCTTTATTATCTTAGATGGAAAATAATTTTGATAAAACACTTGAATGGAATTATTGAGGAAAATATCCTTTCTTCTTCAAAATCAATTTCTTTTCAAAAAACATCATGAAATTTTAAAAGAAAGAGATTTTATTGAAAATAGTCATGAAATATTTCGGAGGAAGTTTCATGAAAATAATGCTTTATAAAACCGTAAAAATCCGTTCGTGCCATATAAGTTAAAAAAACATTCTTCTCGTACTTTTGTCGGAAAAGTCAAAAAGTACCTCGTACGAAAATGACAAAAGATTCCTTTCATATCTTTTACAAAAAAACTCAACGAAGGGTAAAATTGGATATAAACTATTGTATAAGGATGGAAATAATATTACATATTGATGGAACATGGATGTGGATGATAAAATACACCCCAGTAATTACCAAAGTAAAAACAATCTCGGATAAAAGTGAGATTGTGATATTTCCCTTACCTTAGGTCCGATTTGA
Organism: Viscum album; assembly: GCA_963277665.1. Taxonomy (NCBI): domain Eukaryota; kingdom Viridiplantae; phylum Streptophyta; class Magnoliopsida; order Santalales; family Viscaceae; genus Viscum; species Viscum album. The sequence goes on along the minus strand of OY728158.1, from coordinate 1,187,607,425 downwards.
TTTATTCATGTCCGAAGCTCCTGTATAATGGTTTAAATAATGTTATTGACTTATTCCAGAATCATACATATTGATATGATATCATATATGGTCATATTATTAGCTTCTTATTAGTAATATTTCATTGTTACTTGTTACTCGGGTCTTTATAACTTTTTGTTCTTATGCGTGTTTTGTCGAATAAATTCTTATTATTATCTTTAGGTTATAGATAATTCATTTACAGAATGTTATTAGTGTAGTATATACCATATTCATTCATTCAATTCATTTATATAATCATTATGAAATGAAGATCATGTAGAACGAGTCGCATCACATCGTGGAGACGGTATTCCGTACGTACGCACGAGTGATGATATCGTTCCTATGATCATGGAATTTTATTGGATTATATATATATATTATTTCAGTATCAATATTACTTAATAATAATCATATATAGTTACTCATTACACAATTATACCCATCCTTTTAAGGTGATGGTGGAAAATAGATTACACCACGGCGTGGAGACGGTATTCCGTACGTACGAACGCGCGGTGATTTCTTTTTCCGTAGGATAGATAGATGGTGAAATAGGGTTGTTTCATACTTATAATAACATATCAGTATATGAGTGATACTGATGTTATTACTTCATAATGAAAAAACCTAAGAAGAAGAAGTGGAAGAAGAAATAAAGATGAAAGAATTGGTAACGGTAATTACCTCTTCTTTGAAGCGCCTTTTGGAGACCTCCTCTTAGGGAACTAAAATTGGTCTTTGAGGAAGACCAGAACCTCTAGGATGTTTCTAGGGAAGTGTAGAAGAGATTTCGGCAGGGGTTGGCCGAGCTTGAGTGCTCAAATTGGTGTTAGGAGGAGGGGGAGGAGGTGTCCTTTTATAAGGGAGGAGAGGGGCACCTTAGGAATATCTCAAAATATTATTTTATATTAAAGTCAAAATCGGTTTATAATGGTTCCAAATGGTCTTATTTCGAAGCTAAAGTGGGTATGGGTCGAAATCCTATCAACCAATAGGATTTAGACAAGTTTAGGTTCTTATTTTAACCTTATCAATTAGATTTAACTCTAAGTTAAATAATTTAACTTTTACCGTGTCTTTTTGTTTTCTTTCACTATATGGTTAATACACTTACTATAACATGCCAAACGAACCCCAAATTGTTTATTATTAATATATATATCCTTATCTAAGTCATTTGGACGAACCTTAGATTTTTAGGAATAAAATAACAATTAATTATATAATATTTGATTTAAAAACTATTTTGTGTCAATTTTGACACTATTTGATATATGATTTTTGTGAAAGTCATAAAAGAATTATATGTTCGAACCAAGTTGATTAAATCAACACTAATATATCATAGTAACCTAGAAAATTAGTGTAATTCATTAAAAGTCTCAAATTACATTCATTTGAGAATTTATAACATCAATTAATGTAATATTTCCTTAAAAGGGTAATTACTGCATCATCGTTGTGTCATAAATAAATTAATTTATTTAAAGTCTAAAAATTATAAATAAAATATTATTATATAGGAAATCGTTGTATCTTTCTAATGAATATTTATAGTCTAATTTATCTTATGTATAACCCCATATTAAAAATGTTTTAGTGAATAAACTTTGATTTTAACTCTTTTAACTCTTCTTTGAATTAAATAATAATAAATGTCCTAATCTAATCCAAGTGGGCCTAAATGATAATATTTTACACTTAAGGTTGTTTTTGGTCGAGATAAACTTTTACAATAGAATTAGGACATGTGTTAGGGTAATATTAATATCATTCTTACCCTTAATTACCCTATTTACTTTTAACCGTGGTAAATAAAAGTAAAAAGTTACTATTCACCAAAAATTATTTTCATCTCATTGAACCACATTTTACTTACTGACATCAACCGTGTCTCTCGGATTTTTGAAATTCCATTCACAGAAGCGGTAAAATTATGTTTTATGAAAAATTCAGTTTTTTAACTACCACTTAGTAGTTTCACTATTCATCAAAAAATGAAGGTTTTCAGAAAAATGCCAAAATTTCATCCTAAGCTATATTTCATATTCCGAATTCAAAAATGAAATCTGTTTTAACAAATTCATAACATATAAGTTGCATTAATTAATTTTATAATTAAATCCCGCTGTTAAAATAAATAGCGTGTTTTTAGGAAACAAAATATATCAAAAGATTGACACTTGATTATGTCTGGTTTAAATGTGAAATTACAACCAATGACCAACATTGTATTAAATTGTAAAAATATATTCTAAATATACTTTAAAACCAATCAAATTAATAATTTATCTCTATTAATTATTTCGATTAAAAAAGTTGTTTTTAATTATAATTTAGTAATTTTCACTATTCATCAGAATATGGAAGTTATCCGAAATGTACCAAAATTTCACCTTAGGCTAAATTCGATACTCCGAATCCAAAAATGAAGTTCATTTTGAAAAATAAGATGTACAGAGTTTTAAAAAGTGGTTATTACTATTCATAACGGCTAGTTTTAATAATATTTTAATAGCATATCGTTGTTTAGTGAAACTCGGTATTGCGTATTACACACGCTATCGAGGAAGGTCGTGATTGCGTGTAATGAAAGGCAAGTCAAGGATGCGTGTTGTGCAAGCTCCTTTTGGTGTATCGTACAACACAAGACTTTAATAAAATTAAAAGGAATATTTTTTTATAAAATCTTGGGCTGTTACATTCTACCCCCCTTAAAATGAATTTCGCCCTCGAAATTCGTCGGGGTTATAAATGGTTTACTATTCGAAAGTTTCTTTAATAGAAACCCACATCGTAAAAAGGAATATCAAAACCAATCTTTAAACACAAAAGTATGAAACGTAACGGATACCCAAATAAACTAATCATTGGGTTTCCATATAGGTGAAAATATGGATATGGAAGAGAAATCTAACCATCATGTTCTGATGGAGAGTGGTAGAGAACATGGCTATGGAAAAGCCAGTAATCACAAATCCATAGATTTGTGATGATATAAGGTACCATCCGATTCATCAGGTATAAGATCACTAGGACAACATTTTTGGTTTTCAAGATCATTTCCCTAAAGTTGAAAATTTGAATTGGAATAAATACTTTCTTTATTTTGGTACAATCTCACTATTGTTCGTGCCTAGAAAAATTTCCACTTCATCTCTTAAATAGTTGAATTTGTTATTCGTGAAGTGTTAGCAGATCATGTGATAGAATGACGGGTCATTCCATCTGTCTCAAACAAAAGGTTAGCAAAAATTTATATACATAAGTCGATCTATAGTGAGATTAATCATATATAGTTCCTAAAATGGACTTATACTTCATATATCATACTGATTAATATAATAAAACTAGTTTATACTAAACAGGGACTTCCTGTAGGCCAGTGGTAGGCGATAAAGGCCAGTCGCACTTCGGTTGTGGGTTCGATTCCCACAACCTTGTCCGAAGCGATGGGCTGTCGCCCGTCCTGCAGGTTGTCCTTTTTCCAAAACTATATAACATCCCATCAATAATATCAAAAAAACAAACAATACTAACTTATGTCCAACATAATCCATTCCAATCTTTTAGGCTTATCCATAATACTCCAGTCGACTCTCATAATAAAGTGAAAATGATTACCAGAGATTTAACACCATCATCGATCCCCATATATCATAAGATATGTTTTGTTGGTCACATTCCAAACATTCAAAGTCCTTAATCATGTATTCTCTTGAATACCTTAGTGAAAACATGAATGCAGTTAAAAGTTAACACCTTCCACATACTAAAATCCTCAAAATTCTATATACTCAAACCATGATATCACTTAGTCCTTATATCAATCATGAGCTCATGAATACTGTTAAACATTTCATTTTCTCGTTTTCCCTTCATTATGCGCATAATATCTCAATCACTTTGAATACCACATTAGACCAATACATAAATATTCCAATATTCCAAGATACAACATTATTTTGGAATCCCATTACATAAACACTTAATCATTCCACCACATCGTTGTCATATTCAACATTGCCAATAGTGATCGCATGTGACTTCCCTTTGTCCTTTGCCTTAAGCGGTTGCTCATGTCGATCATCACTAACCCTTGGATTAGGGCATTTATTAGCATAATTCCCCATTTCCTTGCACTTGAAGCATTGAAGTGTTGGTTGTACGTTCTCTGCGGTTTTTTCTTTATTCACTTCATTAGAATCCCATTTTCCATTACTTCGACACTCAGCTGCTCGATGACCTTCTTTTCCACACATAAAACATTTTCTAGTCCCTTTAAGACAATCTCCACCATGCTTCTTTCCACACTTTGTGCATAAGGAAACATTCATCTTCTTTTCACCATTATTCTGAGTTTTCTCCTTGAACTCCATCTTTCGTTTCTTGTCAAACCCATGAGATGGATATGTAACACCAACTTCCATTTCTACCTTGATAGCACAACGCACAATTTCTTCATAGCTACTGAAGTCTCTTATAGCTAATGCCCTTCGAAGACTTGGTTTTAAGCAACTGAAAAATCGATCAACTTTACTTTCAGGTTGGATGATAATACCAGAAGCGTACCTTGCACGTCTTGTAAAATTCGCTTCATAGGTACCAACAGATTCATCATCCCTTTGCTTCAGTTCAAGAAACTCTTTCTCCATCTTTGTTTGGAGAATACGAGGGAAGTACTTATTGAAAAATAAGTTCTTGAACTCGTCCCATTCCATAGACTCAATTTCATCCCTTTGCCTCGTATTCTTAATAAGATTCCACCATTGATCAGCATCTCCTTCCAAACGATACACTGCTAGGATGACTTTATCATGTTCAGAACATTGAAGAACTGAAAATATCTTTTCAGTAGTACTAATCCATTGTTCAGCAACTAATGGATCAGTAGACCCACTGAAAGTAGGTGGACGCTGCCTCATGAAGGATTCAACAGAATGTTGCTCCTTCATTTGCTCGTTTGGAAGTCCTGCATGATTCATAGCTTGAGAAAGTTGTGTGAGCATGGCTACAAGATTTTGCATTCCGGCTCCCATATCGTTTGGTTGCTCAGGGGGACAATCATTGCATTGCCCATCACATTCCGCATTAACACGGTTCCTTCGGGTTCCAGCCATCGTCTAAAACCCCAAAAGAATAGTGTGAGAGGCAAAAATCATGCTAGGGAAAACAACATAATAAAGGGGTAGTACACTCAATATCTAACATCTTAGGTTAAATTCTAAGATCGTTAGAGAAATTCTAGGACTATAACCTATACGTATACTTAACCTTAGAGACATCCCTAGACATACCTTAGAAATATCTCTAGGGATCTCACTAACGTTTTCGCATCCTAGTTTGCAAAGGTTGACTAAACCTTTCCTCTGATACCAACTGTAGAGACCCGTATCTTGACGTACATTGACATTACATTACTTTTGCGGAATACTTAGTACATTACAAAAACACACACACAAGGACCGTAATAGTTTAGTGTCTTTGGAAACTCGGACTATAATCTTCTAATCGTGGTGAAAGATCTTCAAAATCTCCCATAAAGATCTTCCTTTTTTATTACCTAAAACCTTTCTTTATATCCTGGGGAAAAGAAAACATAAAAGGGTGAGCTCAAAATGCTCAGTAAGGGTAAACAAAATAAATATCAATCACATCATATTCATAAGAACATAACATTTTGGAAATCATAACCTGCAAAAGAGAGCATAATTTCATAATCATGGGATAAATCATGGAAGTGAAAAATTAATCCCAATAATCATAACTTAAAACATGAAACTTTGTGGCATACACACATAATCATAGAGAATCATTTCTTGTTAGTCAAGACTAATTGCCAAGACTATCTTAGTGGACAAAGTCCCTTTCTGAATCGAGTAACCCTCGTTTCAGTCCTGTTTTACTGAACCGGTATAACCTACCGTTCCAGCCCTGTCTATCTCATGAGATATAAAATCATTACCCAATGCATTGGAGGGAGATATAGGTCCCACCCATCTCATAATGATACCATTCTTATGTGTGCCACAAAATCATAAATCATACATCATTTCATAACACATGTAACAAAAATGGGATTCTTAAACAACATGACATCATAAAACCATTCATATAAGATAAAGGAATTCATAAACATAATTCCATCACAACATAGTCAAATAAATGTAAAAATATGGATAGAAACAGAACCCTTTATTATCTTAGATGGAAAATAATTTTGATAAAACACTTGAATTGAATTCTTGAGGAAAATATCCTTTCTTCTTCAAAATCAATTTTTTTCACAAAACATCATGCAATTTTAAAATAAAGAGATTTTATTGAAAATAGTCATGAAATATTTTGGAGGAAGTTTCATGAAAATAATACTTTATAAAACCGTAAAAATCCATTCGTGCCGTATAAGTTAAAAAAAACATTCTTCTCGTACTTTTGTCGGAAAAGTCAAAAAGTACCTCGTACGAAAATGACAAAAGATTCCTTTCATATCTTTTACAAAAAAACTCACCGAAGGGTAAAATTGGATATAAACTATTGTATAAGGATGGAAATAATATTACATATTGATGGAACATGGATGTGGATGATAAAATACACCCCAGTAATTACCAAAGTAAAAATAATCTCGGATAAAAGTGAGATTGTGATATTTCCCTTACCTTAGGTCCGATTTGATTTGTTCGTGTCCGAAGCTCCTGTATAATGGTTTAAATAATGTTATTGACTTATTACAGAATCATACATATTGATATGATATCATATATGGTCATATTATTAGCTTCTTGTTAGTAATATTTCATTGTTACTTGTTACTCGGGTCTTTATAACTTTTTGTTCTTATGCGTGTTTTGTCGAATAAATTCTTATTATTATCTTTAGGTTATAGATAATTCATTTACAGAATGGTATTAGTGTAGTATATACCATATTCATTCATTCAATTCATTTATATAATCATTATGAAATGAAGATCATGTAGAACGAGTCGCATCACATCGTGGAGACGGTATTCCGTACGTACGCACGAGTGATGATATCGTTCCTATGATCGTGGAATTGTATTGGAGTATATATATATATTATTTCAGTATCAATATTACTTCATAATAATCATATATAGTTACTCATTACACCATTATACCCATCCTTGTAAGGTGATGGTGGAAAATAGATTACACCACGGCGTGGAGACGGTATTCCGTACGTACGCACGCGCGGTGATTTCTTTTTCCGTAGGATAGATAGATGGTGAAATAGGGTTGTTTCATACATATAATAACATATGGGTATATGAGTGATACTGATGTTATTACTTCATAATGAAAAAACCTAATAAGAAGAAGTGAAAGAAGAAATAAAGATGAAAGAATTGGTAACGGTAATTACCTCTTCTTTGAAGCGCCTTTTGGAGACCTCCTCTTAGGGAACTAAAATTGGTCTTTGAGGAAGAACAGAACCTCTAGGATGTTTCTAGGGAAGTGGAGAAGAGATTTTGGCAGGGGTTGGCCGAGCTTGAGTGCTCAAATTGGTGTTAGGAGGAGGGGGAGGAGGTGTCCTTTTATAAGGGAGGAGAGGGGCACCTTAGGAATATCTCAAAATATTATTTTATATTAAAGTCAAAATCGGTTTATAATGGTTCCAAATGGTCTTATTTCTAAGCTAAAGTGGGTATGGGTCGAAACCCTATCAACCAATAGGATTTAGACAAGTTTAGGTTCTTATTTTAACCTTATCAATTAGATTTAACTCTAAGTTAAATAATTTAACTTTTACCGTGTCTTTTTGTTTTCTTTCACTATATGGTTAATACACTTACTATAACATGCCAAACGAACCCCAAATTGTTTATTATTAATATATACATCCTTATCTAAGTCATTTGGCCGAACCTTAGATTTTTAGGAATAAAATAACAATTAATAATATAATATTTGATTTAAAAACTATTTTTTGTCAATTTTGACACTATTTGATATATGATTTTTGTGAAAGTCATAACAGAATTATATGTTCGAACCAAGTTGATTAAATCAACACTAATATATCATAGTAACCTAGAAAATTAGTGTAATTCATAAAAAGTCTCAAATTACATTCATTTGAGAATTTATAACATCAATTAATGTAATATTTCCTTAAAAGGGTAATTACTGCATCATCGTTGTGTCATAAATAAATTAATTTATTTAAAGTATAAAAATTATAAATAAAATATCATTATATAGGAAAGCGTTTTATCTTTCTAATGAATATTTATAGTCTAATTTATCTTATGTATAACCCCATATTAAAAATATTTTAGTGAATAAACTTTGATTTTAACTCTTTTAACTCTTCTTTGAATTAAATAATAATAAATGTCCTAATCTAATCCAAGTGGGCCTAAATGATAATATTTTACACTTAAGGTTGTTTTTGGTCTAGATACACTTGTACAATAGAATTAGGACATGTGTTAGGGTAATATTAATATCATTCTTACCCTTAATTACCCTATTTACTTTTAACCGTGGTAAATAAAAGTAAAAAGTTACTATTCACCAAAAATTATTTTCATCTCATTGAACCACATTTTACTTACTGACATCAACCGTGTCTCTCGGAATTTTGAAATTCCATTCATAGAAGCGGTAAAATTAAGTTTTATGAAAAATTCAGTTTTTTAACTACCACTTAGTAGTTTCACTATTCATCAAAAAATGAAGGTTTTCAGAAAAATGCCAAAATTTCATCCTAAGCTATATTTCATATTCCGAATTCAAAAATGAAATCTGTTTTAACAAATTCATAACATAGAAGTTGCATTAATTAATTTTAAAATTAAATCCCGCTGTTAAAATAAATAGCGTGTTTTTAGGAAACAAAATATATCAAAAGATTGACACTTGATTATGTCTGGTTTAAATGTGAAATTACAACCAATGACCAACATTGTATTAAATTGTTAAAATATATTCTAAATATAATTTAAAACCAATCAAATTAATAATTTATCTCTATTAATTATTTCGATTAAAAAAGTTGTTTTTAATTATAATTTTGTAATTTTCACTATTCATCAGAATATGGAAGTTATCCGAAATGTACCAAAATTTCACCTTAGGCTAAATTCGATACTCCGAATCCAAAAATGAAGTTCATTTTGAAAAATAAGATTTACAGAGTTTTAAAAAGTGGTTATTACTATTCATAACGGCTAGTTTTAATAATATTTTAATAGCATATCGTTGTTTAGTGAAACTCGGTATTGCATATTACACACGCTATCGAGGAAGGTCGTGATTGCGTGTAATGAAAGGAAAGTCAAGGATGCGTGTTGTGCAAGCTCCTTTTGGTGTAGCGTACAACACAAGACTTTAATAAAATTAAAAAGAATATTTTTTTATAAAATCTTGGGCTGTTACAATATGTCTCCTAGGGTGGTCATGAAAATACATCTTATGAATTAGTTATAATATATTGAGTATTTTTATTTGGATAAAGTGAAATCAAACTATTGTTTGTTCTATCTATTGGGATTAATTTCTCTTACTTCTATAAGAATGAAATACCTAATGCCTTAAATTTTTTATACTGATGGTGTGTAAAATCATGCCTCAGAGATTGAGTGTGAATCAGATCCAGGAGGAGCCTTCTGTTGAGTTGATTGTGCGTATTGTCCCTGCATTGTGGCGGGAAACACCACATGTCCCCATTCAATCTCCATATATGGTACCTCAATGGGATGTTTGAAGAAATCATTATCAAGAGTTCCTTCTCCATAAATAACAAGTTTTAAATTGCTCCACTAATCATGAACATGTAGAGGAATGGTTGGGAAGGATTGAATGAATGTATGAGTATATGAAGATACCTGATGAGATTAATGTAAAGTGTGCCACCTGCATGATAGAACGACCATGAAATAGATGATGGGACATAATGCTGACATCAATAAAAAATGGAGGTTTGACATGGAAAGACTTCACGTTTTTTTCACCAATCAATTAAACCCTATGTTAATGTTGTTTTCTAGAGATGTAAGTTTTTTCAGGATTTATTAGGCCGAGAAAACCATGACTTAGTATTAAAATTACATTTTGAGTTGATGACTTTTCCTCTTGATATTGTGTCATGCCCCGCCCCAAGACTGCCCAAGAGCCGGTGCAATTTTAATAAATCATGGTGTCTAATTTTTCTTTTATAAAAATAAATTCTGATAAATTACACATCATATTCCACTAATGAGGATTTATTCATTTTATATTCTAGAAATATAGCTACCAATATTAAAATACTTCAAAGTTTAAAGACAGAAGAATCTTTATAGGGCTTCCACAAATCACTAAAACATAAATCTAATAAAACTGTTAAATATAAGATAAAATGTAGGGTGATCATATGAATGCCTAGTAAGGGGGTTCTAAAATAAAATAATATTTCAATTAGTACATTTCGAAAAAATTCCCTTAAAATTATATATAAAGAATTTTCATATGGAAAGCTACAATACACATTACACAATAAATCATTTTTTCTGAAAATCACAAGTGAATATTTCAAGGAATACTTACAGTGTTACAATGGAACATGTTCCAATAATAAGCATGATTATGCAAAATATATGGTGTGAATCATATAAAGCAAGAGTTTTTCTAACTATAATATATGTGACCTAAAAAAGTGAAGGTACCGAATTTAAAAATGAATGTAATACATGATCAGAGTTGCACAAAAGATATTAACTTTAATTTCACCCATTAATATATGTGAATCATAATGCTGCAGATAAATCTTTTATTGTTGAATAATCATTATGCCATGTTTATTTTCTTCTTTTGGTACTCATATCTTTAGGATCTTAGCCATGTATATTCTATTAGTCGAATATTAACATGTTTGATTAAATATTAAAAAACATAGTGAGGGAATGTATAATGAAATACTATTTCAAGGCCTCGTTCCATGACCTAATTTGTCTTAATGGAACTATCAATGCATCTTAGGGATTTTATTAACCGGTCCCCAACCCATATGACTTTCATTCACCGGTCCCCATCATGTAGGGATTTCATTAACCGGTCCAAAACATATCATATACTGAGTCTAATATTATCGTTATTTTCCATGAAAGGTCGTATATTCCTAGTGTCCCATACCACTTTGAATATTTAATTTCTCATTTAATACTATTGACAGAGACCCATACCACATTGAATAATTTAGTTCCTTTACCCATAAATGGTCATAATAGATAAATTTCATTCTTTAGCAGTTAAATATATATTGTGAATCATGAATTAATTTTCAACAAAAACAAATGAATAGCTATAAGAAATTAACCAATGATATGTGATGATAACCAATGCATATGAAATAAATTTTTATTCAGGTTTCGTCAAATAACACAATCAACCTAAAATTCCAATATCCTTAATATGAACGTAAACATATTATAACGAAATTTAATAATGGAAATTCATCATGGATTGAATTCATAATTAATTTAAAGGTAAACTATATATTTCATTTGTGGTATTAAACACATAGTTTTATGAACACCCATTACATGCATGTTTATATATAGACATACAAAAATTGTACTCCTATTTATTTACACACGTTGATATAAATTAAAAAGAATGAAAATCAAAAAAAAATACTAACATAACCAATACTATTTAGACTTTAAAAAATAAATGTGAAATCCATATACACATAAATGTAATTATAAAGGGTTGTATTACTAAAAAAATTCCTAATTGATTCTTGAAAAATATTCACACTTAAAAAAACTTGTTATAGTTTATTTATCAAACCATTGTGAACCCATATTAAAATTAGGATCAAATCATATATATATATATATATATATAAGAATATATATATATTTATAATTTTATCAACATAAAACACCTCAAAACCAAGCATGGTTCTTACTCATTTTGAATTCCATTAGAGAAGAAATTTTTCTTCCTTTAAATAAAGAACCCGATATGGTTTTTTATTACCCCATATATTCAATTTTGTATATATGTATTGAAACTGCTTTTATATACAACAATAAAAAACCATTTTTATTTACATGATAAGAACATTTTATAAAAACCAAAATTCTTTTTTATAAAATAAATCAAGGAAGAATTAGTAAGACAAAACAACCAAATATATATATATATATATATATATATATATATCTTAATATATATATATATATAAAATCAATGACAAGAATCAAAGAATGAAATCACTAGGTCCCATACTTAGATTGAAGACGTAGAAAAAGTCGATAAAAACATGATGGAGGCGCTGGAAGAAGATGAACTGTATGGTTAGAGTGAAAAATGAGTCATATATATACCATATATAATATATATTCAAGGGAACATTCCAAGAATCTATGTAAATTTGGTTTAAACAATGTCTGGATTCACTTTTTTAGGTAGAAAAATGGAGAAAGGAGGGGCACCCGAGGTCATAGGTGAGGAATAAATAAATAATGTAACAAGAAATACCGATGCAGTGCAAAGATGGATAAAGAAAATGGTGATGCTGATGGGTGCAGAAATGAACAGATGGTTTTGATCTACTGATCCATGATCGAATAGATGATAAAAGATTTGATGATTTAAAAATGGGAGAACGGTCGCGATTAATGTGTTGATTTGATCGGACGGTTGTTTTTAAACAAATAATTTTAAAACGGATTGAATAGCCGAGATTAGATCTTGATTGGATCGAATGATTTATAAAAACCTTGATGGAAAACTTGGATCTGAGGATTTTATGGAAAACTGATCGGACAGCTCAAATCTCGTGTGGTGATATCGAACAATCTAGATCATATTTCTAGTGAAAATAAGCATCCAACATTGAAACGAAATGACTTTGGGCCTAACATAATAATCATAGAGCAATCAGTATGAGCTCAAAATTTCCCTTCTTCTCCCCGATAATTTCCCATACCATGTCATTGTGGGAATTATTCTGCATCCACCCATGTCGTAGTGCCTCCTCACACATCAGCACACTCTGTCACTTCTTGCACACGCCCGTGCGTGCATAGGTCCTGACTATGAACTCATGTGCATGCGACTTAGCATTCCCCATGCATTCAAAGCCTTGGTTCATTGGCCTAGGGGATCTATGAGATCCCCACAAAGGAATTAAGTTGCTTATAATTCTTGGTCCTTCTAGTTTTGGTGGTGGACTTTCCAAAATTGTTCAAAGTAGAATTGCATTTTTAATAAATTAAAGAGTGATATATATTTATTTATATTTATTTATTTAGGTCTGTTATGAACTGATAATATAAGTTCCACAATACAGATAACCAAAATCCTAAAAACCTACATTTTCATTAGTTTATAAGCACTTGAGTTTTCAAACATGAATGATCAAAATCAAAAATCAATGTTTAATATATCCTATAAGAGATCACATAATATTTTTATATTTATAATCAAAAAAAATATTTAATTAAGACACTATTTTTTTGCATCCTAGGACAAAAACATTTATATAAATCTTTTTGAGACATTTGAAATACTAAAATACTTAATTAAATAAGTATATATGAAATATTTAATACAATAATAGTCATTAATTTCGTTTACCCAATGTACAATTTCAATATCAAAAATATGTTTCTTTGATCCCAAAACAAGTAGTTTCAAATTTGTGCTTCTCATTGAATTTCTTCTAAAACACAAGGTTTATGATTCATATCAATTTTATTCATTAAATCATTATCCTTCTAAAATATAAAAAAATATTTTACAACAAAAATGTTTATAGTTATAACATCAATGCACACTTTAAACACTTGGATAACTCAATATACCTAGATAATTTAAATTGAGCCCCAAGAATACCCAATGACTATAAAGTCTTATAACTTTTAGAGACCCAACAATATTCTAAAGGTGGAAAATAGTCGGATTAACTTTATGGACTTATAAAAACATGATTAGGTTGTTTCTACTTCAAAAAAACACAGCGAAGATGGTGGTCATCATTCCTGTAATGCTCATTATGGTTACTATGGTTATGGTTTTTTGTTCTTCATAGTAATGGATCTGATAGACTTCCTCTATTTTCATGGGTTTTTTTTGTATTTGGTGGACTCTCTATGATTTTAATAGGTCACTTATTTGGAATTTTAGGTTAGTTGGATTCTCATAGCCTTGAAGCAATGTAATCATTTCAGTGTTTAATTTAGTAGAATATTCCTTATTTATATTATGTAAACATGGATATGATATTATGAAAATTAATTGATGTAAAACTATACAATATTATTATTAATCCTAAAAAAGGGTCATGGAGTCACATACCCCCCCCCCCAATGAATTGCATCATCACAAATCTATATCACAAGTACACATCCACAACAAAACTAGACACACATCACTTCTAAAATCAATTCACAAATAAAGCCAACGTGGACGATCCATTGATCATCCTCTAGTGTATCCCTATATTAAGTTCTATTTCATCGACTTTATTGGTACATATACACTAAGAGCAGTTAAAATCATCCATATTAATAAAGCATTCAAGTTTCCAAAGGGTGCCCATTGCAGTGTAGAGATTGGATATTTGAGAGTTGAGTATTACCCTATAAATCTCTCAAACAACATCATTCTTGAAATTTTCTATGCTATAGAGAATCTCATACATCGTAAAACATTGGAATTGAAACAGATAGACCGCTCAATGTTCATCCTCAAAACAATCTTCCCAAAAATTTCCCAAAGCATTATAGTTATCTACCTAGGTGAAACAAAGGAAGAGACCTTCATGGAACTTATCTCAATGGATATACAATAAAAATTGAAAATTTGTGATATAGTTATAGATATATATCTCAATGTTTTAGGAATATAGGAAATTTCTACTGAGGGACACTTTATAAAGGAATTTTCAGTTTAGGTGCAGGTTCAAAAATGGTTGGTATGTCTATGAACATGAAACGAAAATTATGCATTCTAGTAATTCGGTGGGGAGTGATAAGAGGTTGGATGGTGAAATCATGTCTTCTATGTAAAAATGTCAAGATTCATGTTTTAAATATTATGGAAGAACCATATTAAAACAGATAAATTATTTTGTAAAAGCATGTTAATGTACAAAAACATAAAAGATAACATTATACATTAATACATGGTTCATAAAACCCAAGCTGTTACATAACCATTCAATCCCTCCCAAAAAAACTGCTATGGATTTCCTGACATCATCCAAGATGTATCTTCACAAGTACCACTGATGATTGTGATTTCCCTAGTTCCCAGGGATGATGATCCCAAAAGAGGTTCCAATTTCATCAATTTCTTGGGTCCAGATGCATCAAATGAAACTAGAATCAACGAAATGTGGACATCTAAATATCTGTGAGAAAAATGTATGTTGTGTGTCAAGATGAGATGCATCAGTATGAACTTGATTTTGATAATGTAAATGGGTAGACTCATTCTTATGTACATCAAAGTCCAAAACATGACATGAATGGCCATATGTCATAAATTTATAGATTTATGCTACTTAGAGGTCAACCCCTTGTGTTTCCTCCTTGATGTCCTCTATGGAATAAAAATTATCGAGTAGGGTAAATCTCTTAAATAGACTCTCAGAGTAGTTTCCCTTATGTGCGTAGAATATAAATCATGTGTTCATTTTAAGGAAATATTCAAAACCTAATCCTATGTGGATTTGGAGTAAAGGAGGAGAATTGGATACACGGTAGAGGGGTATACATGAAAAATAAAGGTTTTCCAAAGTCTCATTGCCATTTAAACATGATATGGCCACTAAATTCTCTTATATTATTGTTGGGAGAGACATAAGGTTTGTTTCATCTGCCATCTAAAATTCTTCTGAAAAATTCTAATTAGAGACAGAAAATCATGTTTTTAATGTTGTTATGATTTTCATGGGTTCTCTTAACCAATTATCTAATACAAACTATCACACCCATGCCCCAGACAACCCCATAGACTGTGCAGTTTCAATAAAACATGGTGTGGAATTTTTCATTTATAAAAAAATGGGTAAAAGTTACACATCATGTTCCACTATGGTGGATATTTTCACGTTTATATAATGGATAACTAGATACAAATATTACAATCTATAAAAAATTAAATAGAATGTAATCTCCACAAAGCTTCCACCAATCATTGTAACTCAAATATATTAAAACTATAAAATATAATTTATAATAATAACACTGAAATTTAAACGTACTTATTGTGAAATTTAACATATTATATTCCAAAACACATAATGTAAATTCATCAAGTATTTAGTACATAAATAATTTAAAGGTAATGAAAATATTTTATGTGAGGTATTAAACACATTGTTGTTTGAATGCAAATTAAATGCAAGTTTATGTCTAAAGATACCACAAGGTTAATAAGAATTATTTCCACACAATTTTATAAATGTAATAGAATGAAAATCAACCACACAACTTACTAACACAACCAATACCATTTAGTATTAGGAAAATAAGTGTTAGATCTGTATACAACATAAGTTATTATAAAGTTTTATATTTCTAAAACAAATTATTAATTGATTCATAAAACCTTTTTACACATTAAAACACATATTATAAGTTTTTATCAATCCTTTGTGAACCCATAATAATTTTAGTATCAAATTAATATATATATATATATATATATATATAATTATTAATACCTATGTATTTATAATTTTATCAACATAAAACAGCTATAAAACTAACATGGTTCATAGTCATTTTGAATTTTATTAGAGTAGAAATTATTCTTACATTAAACAAGGAAATCAATGTGGTTTTATTAAGAACACACATATATATGTGTATATATATGTAGTGAAACAAGTTTGAGGTTCAACCGTAAATCATTATTGGGATTTTCATAATAACAAATTTTTAAAAAAAGAAAGAATTCGTTTTTATAATCCCATCCAAGAAGAATCAGTAGGATTAATGAACTGAATAAACACACACACACAAATATATATATATATATATATCCATATGTAAATAAATATATAAATATATATATATTTACGAACCATGAAATTAATCAAATAAAGACAAAACTAGGTCCCTTACTTGGTTTGAAGAAGAAGAAAAGGTCGAGAGAAACTTGACAGAGTTGCAGAAAGAAGACAACCCGTAGGTTTGAATTGAAAAATGAGTCACATATATAAAACATATATAATATATATTTAATGAAGCTTTCAAATTATTATAGTCACTTTGGATTAAACAATGATCGTGTTCACTCGGTCTTGTGGAAAATGGGAGATAAGAGGGGCCACCTGAGATCACAGGAGTGTAATAAATGATATAACTAGCCAGAGAAACTAGTGCGGCACAAAGCTGACAGAAGAAGAAGGTAAAACAGATGGGTGTAGAAATAAATAGAAGGTTTTGATCAGCAAATCTGCGACTGAATGATTGATAATGAATATGATGTTTTAAAAATAGACAAACGGTTGTGATTAAAGCATTTATTTGATTGGATGATAGTTGGGAAATTAAGAATTTTTAAACTTCTTGAATAGATGAAATTAGATACTGAATGGATCGAATGACTGATAAAAATGTAGAGGAATACCATGGCTACGAGGATCTGATCACCGAGCTGATCAGATAGCTCAGATCTCGCATGGCGAGATCGGACGATCGAGATCTGATATCCACAGAAAATAAGCATCCCACATCGAAATGAAATGAATTTGGGTCCAGATTTATAAACCTCGATATCTCAACACGAGCTAATAATTTTCCCTCCACCTCCTCAGTACAACCCCATATCGAGTATCTACGGGCGCACTTCAATTCCCACCCCTGCCGTTGGGTCGGCCCACATGGCATCGCTCTCTAGCAAACCCTACACATGCTTGTACGCACTTAAGGTCTGATTATCCACGCCTTCTTGTGCGACCTAGCACGCTCCATGAGTGCACAGACCCAGTTCATTGGTATAAGGGATCTGTGAGATTCCCACCAAGCCATTGATGGGTTCAGCCTTCTAGGTCTCCCTCGGTTTGGTGGGGGACTCACCTAAATTTTAAAAACATTAATTACATTTTTATTACACATAATAATGAGTTATATATATATGTTCCTTATGAACAGAGAATTTAAATTCCCTACTATGGTTAACCAAAAAACTAATAAACCACATTTTCTTTAGTTAATAATCAATTGATTTACCAAACATAAATGCTCAAAATCTAAAATCAAATTTTAATATTTCCTAATTAAAATACCATACTAGTTTTATATTTAAAATAAAAAATATATTTTTAATTAAGACCTTGTATTTATTCATCTAAGGAAGAAAACCATTGTAAAAAATATATTTAAGAAGTTTTAAAAACTCAAATACATAATTCACTAAGTATTGATAAAATATTAAATACAAAAATATTAATTAATTTCATTTTCCCACGGTATGATTTCAAACACAAAAAATATGTTTCATTGTTAGAAAACCAATTAGTATCAAATGTGTTCTTCTCTTGGTATTTCATTTAAAACTTAAGGTTTATGATTCAAACCCATTTTAAAAATTAAATAATTATCCATATAAAATATAAATAAAGATAGTTTATTACAAATGTATTTATTGTTATAACTTCAATTAACACTTTAAACACATGGAAAACCAATTATACCTATCTATGTTAAAATAATCCACCAAAATACCCAACGACTGTATGGTTTTATAGCTATAAGAGACTCAATGGTGAGATAAAGTAGGAAACAATAAGATTTAATTTAAGGCCTCATAAAACATGATTTGGGTATTCCAACTTCAAAAGAACATAGAAAACATGCTTCTCATCATTCCTCTGATGATCAGTATGGTTGATGTGGTTTTGGATATATTGATGTTCATAATGACGGATCCGAAAGTCCCCAACTATTTTCTTGGGGTTTTTTTGTATTTGGTGGTCTCTGTGTGATTTTAATAGGTATCTTAGTGGGCTCTTTATGTTAGTTGGATTCTATAATCCTTGAAACAATATAATAATTTGAGTGTTTAATTTAATAAAATATGCATTGTTTATATTTTGATTTTTTTGGATAGTATGAAAATTAAATAATGTAAAACCATAAAATATTATTATTACACATAAACGTGGTTTGGGGCGTCATAGATTATGTCTAATGAGTTGTGGTTGGATCGACAGTTTGAGTTAGGGATTCAATTTGATATCCATTATCATGTATTCATACTAATTATTCAGAATTATCTAGATGTACTGGATATGGTGATGATGGTTGAGATGATCCTAGTTGGGAAGTTAGGGTTGATGATAGTTCCTTCTTCTCACAGTGGTAACATGAGTTCTATCATGGTAAAATAGAAGCATGATGATTATCATGGAAATTTTCAACAACATGGTTATTCTAGAGCACCTATAGTGTGAGGAGGATATTCTCAGATTTTCTATCAATATTGAAAACATATAAATTCTAATAGGTTTTTCAATGCGTCACCTAAAAATTGTATATTTGTGTTTTTTATGGATGTTTCAGATGTTTTTCCACAAAATTTCCACACCGCATTGTGCAACAAAATCATCACCTCCTCCTAAAAATGATGGCCAATCAAATGCTTCTTGTACAAAAGGATTGAATCCATAGGCATCTAGGATGAATCTTCTTCACAAATTGTAAGATTCTCCAAAGGAAGTTCATGCAGATCTACTGACCATGAGAGGTAACATTAATATATTTTTGTATTTAGTGACTGATCTATTTGATATCAGTTCATCTCACTCATTTATTTCATCTTGTACCATTAATGTTTTAATATTATTATAGAGATTTTATATTGTGCACTGAATTTTTCTACACCCCATGGAATTAAAAGAGAGATTAATATGTGTTGTATCGCTTGTTTCTTTACTCTATCACATGTCGTGATAACATTGGTTATTTGGTCCCCAACATATAAACTCTCGACGTCATCTTCAGAAGGGTTTGGAAAACTACCAATATATCTTGGATTTATTATTATCATCAATGAAGCCAACGTACCAAAACCATGTGGTGTGTCTCTTGTCCTTCAAAGAGAATGTCCCAATGTGAAGAAAAAAAAACACTTCTTATCCAAAGTTGGGGAATGTTATTTCAGTGTTTTTTTATCTGCAGTGAGATATAGTGTGTGGTGATATCCCTCTAGTTTTATTGAGTTTCCCATCGTGTTTCATTCTCACAATTGTAGTTTACCATCAATGCGAGTTTTATTTTAACATTAACATGATTCCCAATACTCAACATGGTTTAATTCTCTCTTAACACATGGTACCAGCTAAACTGAAAGAGATGAAGTCCTAGTAGAATGATATCTTTATGATATACATTGCACTTGTATTCTCATCTTTATTTGGGAATGGAATGATCGTTTGGGAATGAATGATTTTTTGTAAAACAGAATTGACTAGGCCACGATCAGAGTGGAAGATTTCGAGTCCTAGTAAATACATCCTCTTAAACATAAATATTGTTGGCCAGATATCGCTGAAAGTTCCTTGGCTAGACCGAGGTTGGTCCAGAATATGACATCGATGATTCAAATAATTTAACCAAGAATGTTGATAACACAAAGTTAGTACAAGTCTTATTCTGATTACTATCATAGACCATTAGAGTTCCCAATAGGTGACAAGGTGTTCGTAAATGTTTAACCTTGGTTGGTTCATCAATAGCTTGGGAAGCAAAGGAAGCACTATCCCTTTTTATGGGACCTTTTGAGGGGTTTGATCAATTTAGGAATGTTTCTTACCACATAGAACTACCACTGTAACTGACATTGATACATGAAATATTCCACATATCTTAACTATGAAATTATATCTCAGATCCATCTCACATTTTCAGCTGGCGTAATCTTGAAATTTAACCTGATTTTTCTACAGTTGAATGACCTTTCATGGTTGTTGATTCTATGGCCGATGTACTTTGTGGGAGGATGATCCTCAGGCCATTGTGCAATGAAAAAATTTCTATAATTATCATGAGATATGGGAGAGGGAGGAACTTATAAAGGAGCAATGAACACATATTTTTGATGTGGAGGGTTATTTATAGACTTTATATTGAAAAAATACCCTATGGTGGGAGGTTTTTACATTCTGTTAGTGTAATATATATTCCTTAACACGTTTCTTCTAAAAGTTTAATATTTGAATTAATATGGAAGGAAAAAATTATTTATCAGTAAAAATTAGATAAATTGTTTAAAGGAATTAAATGCTAGTAACATATTATAATATTAAATAAAAAAAATTTAGAGTTTGACACTGAGTTAGTGTGAGATTATGAGGCCTAGAAGGTCTCAGCATTGTATGAATAAAAATAAAAAAATATATTATGTGAACACTTTTTATTCAATATAATTGAATTAATCCAAAATGGTGGATCATATGTTATAATTGGGACCATTGGTTTGTTTAAAATACGGTGTTAACCCTATGAGGGGTATATAATTTGATGGAACAAGGCATTTAGATACCTCGGTCATGATATAATGTTATTAAATAAGATTTAATACACTATTTTATTAAAAATAATTTAATATATCTCAAACGGTGCATTGTAAGAGATATTTGAGACCACAGGTATGTCTAGAACGCATTGTTTACCCTAGAAAGAGTATACCATTTGAAATTATAAGGCATTCAGAAACCTTTCTCGAAATAATACCACTGTTAATATTTAATAATTTTTTATCCATTTTTTTATATTAAATCATTAATATCTCTCAAACTATGTACCGTATGGGAATCATGATACCACAGTTGAGACTAGAATGGGGCATTCACCCAATGTAAAGTATAAATTTTTTTATGAATGCGAGTTTGAGGTTATTTTAGTTTTTATATTAATTAATTAATTAATTCAATAATTAAATTGATTTTTCGTTAAAATAAAACAATTTTCAACGGGTCCTCTTCTTCCCCTAGGAAGAACTAACAGACCTCCATTATTAATGGAGAATTGTTTTAAAACCATTAAATTAATACCTATTAGAAAATAATTAAATTAGTAACGACATAATATATGGAAATTAATTACTCTTCATTGATTTTTTGTTTGATTAATGGTGGAACACATGTGTTTTAATAATGAGTTTAGAGTGACATTTTGTGTCTGTCCAAAAAAACACCAGGGCCTTCCTTGATGATTGATCTTGATGTATTATGATTGTCTAGAAACTCACAAATTTAAAATAGATGAACTATTTGGTAGTACGATGATATGTGACAATGGTAATCCCCACTCTTACCTGTGAACCAAATGATGATGGAAAGGTTAGTTTTTATTTTTATTATTTATTTTATTCTTCCACAAATAATTTTGAAAAACCATGGTTGAAATTTAATAATACTTTAAACCATAAATTTTCAATGGTTTTTTTTCGAAATCATGTAATATAGATACAAAATTTATCAACTCCTAATTTAATCAAATTATCTGAAGATAAAAATAATGAATTATCAAATTAAATTTTCATTAAATGATCAATGATAATTTTAGTATTTTATAAAATGATGCTTAACAAAATTATTATTATCTATTTTTAAATAATTATAAAATGGTAAATACATAAAAAAATTATTTTTTTGAATATAATAATAATAAAAGAAGAGATATTCACAAAAAAATTATCATGCAATGAATAGTTAGGGGAAATTATCAAAAAAACAACTAAGTTGATTTAACAAATGATAAGTTCATTAAATCAATGAATTTGTCGTTGTATAAAATTAATAAACGATAATTATTTGGATTAACCAAAGATAAGGAATTAAAAAAATATATATATACATATACATATATATATTTATGAACTAACTTTTGATCATGTATTAAAATTATGTACTATTATTTTTTTATCAAATTAGACATATAGATAGTAAGATATAAGTTTTTTATAATTTATTTTAATGTAAATGATATCTTTATCAAATAAAATATTATCAACATATAATTTCTATAACTAATGAAGGATAATTTGAAACACATGCGTTGACATAAAATTTTTTCCTAATTTTATGTAGGAGAAATAAAATGATATCACATGTGATAATATTTTTAAAATAAAATATTTTTTTGGTTCTAGGATCCCTTAATGATTTTAGAACATTGGTGTATCGATGATTTAGATAAAAAGTCCATGAATAGGTCTATTGAACTACACATGGTGGTTTATACATGATGTTGACACAAATGACCTTGAGGAAAGTGGTTCTCTACCGATTAACCAAATTGATTAAACATGAATTTCTTGATTTATTTCAATAGTATCGTTAAATTTATTTACATAAACTCACATTCCATTGATTTAATAAAACATTATTCCAGTTAATTGGGAAAATTGTAATGGGTTTGGAATTAGATTTGGAAAATCCCAATTCCATTGAATTTGGGTGTGTTGATGGATATTTTTTAAATTAAATTCATTAAATTAAATTTTGCATTTGATGAAAATTATTTCTAGAAAATTGTTAAATTTAATTATGGAATTGAATTGTAAAATTATGGAATTGGTTTTGATATATACCTAGTGTACTATGATGGTAATGACACATTTTTTTTATTAAAACATATTTTGGTTTAAATTAAAAATTTGAATTTTAATGGAAGTATGGGATTTAATTGAATTTTAATCCGTATTGAAATTATTTTCCAATTATTGATTGTGTAAGATATATGGAAATACTTTGGAATAATGTGAGTTATTTGGATACACTATACGATTAATACAATTTTCTAAAATATACATGAAGCATGTCAGATGCCCTAGGTGATGGTAACATGTCCTCTTTGGCCACAGTCCATAGAGAGTATGTGTACATATTTTGTTGGGATTACATAAGGAGTGTGTATTCATATAATAAGAAATATATTTGTACTTATTTGGGAGATGACCATGTTGCTCGTGGTTATTTATACTTGAGATATAAATGTATGAAAATATTTTTGAACTTCATTACATGCCTGCTAATTTTACATAAACAGTTTAATGTAACTATATTATTCAAGACTTTTTTTTAGAAATATTCTATCATTTTAAATCATTTTCATAATATATTTTCACATCATTCAAACTATATATCATTATTTGTGTAATTATGATTTAAAATGTGAAAACTTTTTTATTTTAAAAATGGAATGATTTCCATTATTTAATCAATTGTTGGAATCTATTATAGAATACGTTGTGATACCCTAATTTGGTTTTCTACTAACACCCAATATAAATCTTTAGTTGTTTGTAGATTATCTTCTTCTAGGATTGATAAAAGGGAAATGATCACGTGGAGGTGGATCTAGCTACTGAACTATGGCCTTTTGAGTTGAATCACTATGGACCAAGGTTTTTTTATATTTTTGTATTGGGGTAACGTACATTGGGAATTTTTATATCTTATTGTGTTTTTTAATTTACTCCTAGTGGAGTTTTCATTTTATATTAATTTAATCATTATTCTTTTACTTCCACATTTTAGTGTAAAAATAATTCCCACATGCATGTCGTATGATAACAGGTGCATGTCTCCAACCCATGGGGATCAAGAATCCCCTTTAGTTTATGTTAGGGTTGGCTCAGTTATTAGGTTACTATGGTTCATAGGTTGATTGATGAAATATAGAGTTTACCAGTATCTAGGATTGAAGACGGTTCTTCTAAAGTCTAAATTTAGACCATAAAATAGATTTCATTGTATCCTTGTTGATGGAATCATAACTCTGTTTGATTGATACCACTAACTGGTATGCATAATAAAATTTATTTTCTTTTGTAAAGGACCAATCTAGGAAGTTTTTATGTTATATAACAAGTACTTCTAGGTTAAAGATACCAAAAATTATTTGTATCTCTCCTAGTAATTGGAATTAAAATTATATTATACATAGGGAGGAATATGACATAATTAGGATATGTTTATCATCACATGGAGTTTTTCAATATGAGTAATATACCCATAAGGGAAAAACATGAATAGATTATTATTATAGAGATCAGGGGGGAATATGGACCTCTGGGAGGTGGAATATTTATATAACTAATATAGAAAAATATATAAAATCACTAGGTGGGTTCGACTTAATGATTACAAAATTTGGACTTATAGTATTATTTCATACAAACACATGGATGTAGATAATATACTATAGAATAATGCACCATTTTTAGCGAAATTAAATTTTTATAAGGTTGGATATTACCCTTAATGGATGTTTCTATTGTAATAAGAAAATACATTTATCATAGACCACATAATTTTACTAATACGATGTGAATAATGTTTAATGTCATACAATATGAATTCTATTTTCATGAATGTTGTGAAAATAATTTTTTGGGATGTGAATATATATATGAAAACTATATAAAATATATTATTTTAATTCACATATTTAATAGATATATATTAGATATAAAAAGGGATTGTAGATAGGGAGGAGTCACATATAGAATATTAAAATTATTTTAATATACATCCGAATTATAATCCATAATCTCTTGTGCGTTATACTTGTTGTGATGAAAGAATTATTCTGGATAATCTAACACATAATTTTAGAGTGAACAATTATGATTAAAGGTGGAATATATACTATGTATTCCCTTTTGATGCATCCTTCACTCAATTATGGTACTATAAATAGTACATATCTTGGGTTTTATGACAAATTGATTTATATATTTTGGACTCAAAACCAGATCATGAGTAGGAGGAGTATGGAATATTGTAAGTATGTCTAAGATATTAATATAAGTTGGATTCTCTATCTAACCCAACTAATTTAATGTATAATAAATCAATCACTGAGATAAGATAGACTACTATGGTATCTTTCTATTATGGAATTTAGATATCTTACTAATCTACGATTTTGATTTTCATACGGTTTTTAGGTATATTTGGAAGCAACCAGAAAATAAGTTTCAAAAAGGGAATCCATGATGAACAATGTTTGTTATAGTGTGACTTCCATGAACATTTACACACAATAGATTTTTATGTGTTCCTTTTAATTTAATACCAAAATTTAATTCTTGTGTAATGGAATGATTGGTCACTAAAAACATTTCATAAATTATTCCTTAGTATGAGAGAAGAGGATGATTAAATTATTTATATAAGGGATTGAATAGGATTTTAAAAAGTTATATCATGTCATGTAATATGTGTTTATGAAGTTATAAATGTGAAGGAAAAGTGGGTCACCATTGTGACAGAGGTTAAGAATGATATCACTATTGATACATGGGTGGATCTACACCAAATTGGTAATAGGAGAGATGACATTAAGAGTGAATGAAATGTTTTATGATTCATCTAATTTGGAGGGGATATTTGTGGATTACTTTTGATAAAAAATGGTCATGTGTATGATTACATAAGGTCACTCACCATTTTTTTCAGTGAACAAAATATTATGAGGTACATTTTAATGGTAATTATTGGCTCAAACCATTCGGGAAATTAAATATAATTTATTTTTTTAAATTTCTAATTTTTTGAATATTTATCCCATATGAAGGGATTGGATACATATAAACAAGATATGGATGAGAGTAGGTTCAGGTCATCTCTTTATCTTCAAAAAGGTAAAAATTTTGAACACAATGAAACTTTTTGTTATAAAATATATATATTTGGGAGTTTTTAGTTTAGAATGAATTTTTTGAACAACGTTCAGTCTTACTTATGAATTATAGGATCATATATGGTGTGCATTAGTTTGACATTGGTACACCTATTAGATTAAATCCATGGACATTTCATGATTTTAGAGTTCATTTTTTGAACATTCAAGTTATATACCCAGGTGATTACACATTCATAAAATAATTTCACAAATTTAGAATATATTTATATGGATCATGAATTATCAAAATTAATATAGAGAACCTAATTTTAGAATTTCAACATGGAGGTGTAATTTTAATTATTAATGAGTTGTGATAATCAATGTACAATTAATATTAAGATAAATATGAAACAAAACTCTCATTAATGGCTATGCAACGTCAAGAAATAAATTGCAATATGAATTTTAGGAAATGTTTATTGATTTTATAATTTACTCCAATTAATGCGAATGTAGATGACACATTATCAAATGAATTTTTGACGGATGCATGTAAATGTTAGGGGATTAAAATGGGTGTTAAACCTCAAGTTTCTGGTGGATATTGTTTATATGTTTTCTGTTATCTTAGTTGTTAGAATATTATTTTTTTTATAGGAATTATAATTATTTTAATACCTATGATATAAATATTTGATTAGATGTTGGCCATTTATTATTTAATCATGTAATTTATATTATTAGTGTTTCCATTTCGAAAGGGGACGATATTGAATTAATTGGGATTCAGTGTGTCTGTTTTTTTTAATTTAATGGTTTTTTAGTTTGTGTGTCTAAAATTTAAGTATTATATATTAATGTATGATTTAGAGGAGACATTATAATTCCATAAAATTGGAATTAAATTCTATTTATTTTGGGAAAATATGATATTATTTTTCATCCATATTATTCCACTAATTTGTTAATATCACATTGGACTACAAGTATTAATAAATTTATATTATCTATAATTAAATAAACTGGTATATAATATAGGAATATTTAATGAGTAATAAAAAAATTGGGGGATATTAATGATCCCATTTCATGTCAAATTTTATAAAAAATTTATTTTTATTGACAATCTGTTGATTTATTGATGTTTCGGTTGAATGTTTCTACAAATACATTTCAAAACACTATTTAAATGAATCAACTTTTAAATGAATATATTTTGAATATTTGATATGATAAATTATTGGAATAATTTTTGATATTTATTGATGTTCAGATGAAAAGTAAAATTTCATTTATGATACTTTACCATCATCGTTCTAGTCTCATGCCACTAGAGTTTTGGCTCCATGTACATTCATGATTTTTATAAAATACTAAAAATAGAGTTATCATATTCATTAATATTTTTATATAGAACATGAGAAATGATTTTTTGGAACTCATATATGGATATTTTTATTAATATTTCTCCAAGAGAAATAAAGTGGTTTCTAGGAAAAATCATAGAAAAATTTATAGGAAGAAACAATTTAATAATTCTTTTTGGCATGATTTCATGGTTTAGTAATAAGAAAATTTTATATTACCTAACTAATTTCTGTGAAACAATCATAAATTTTTCATATGTTTTGATAATATTTAATGGATAATTTATGAGAAGGAGTATAATCAAAATCATGATAAATGATAATTAAAATATTTTTGGTTGAAATTCTAATTTAGAAAATGTGTTAAATGATATTTTTAAATGTTGAATGAATCAATGAGAGTCAAGAAGAATAATAGTAGAATGATGACACCCAGTAAAGATAAATATTTTAGAGTATATATTTTAATAAATTTCACGAAATTGGTTCCCTATTGATTGAATATTGAATATCAATAATACTATTTTCCATTACATAATGAAATTGTATATTTATTAAAAAAAATTGAAGATAGAATAATTTTTGGTATTCATTATTTCATAGTGGAATGTTAAATGAGATGTTGTGTTGTTAGGTGTAGAATCTTTTCCCTATAAGTATTAATTATTCTATTTTTAAATTGGGGATGAATTTTTGGTAATCACATATATATAATTATAGATTCATCATGATTTGATATGAATTTCAATATTACATATCATAATAATTATAATTTCAATTTTTTTGAGTAATGTTATAGTACCTAGGATCCATTTTATTGAATCATTATTTCACGGAAAAATATGATCATTTTGATTAATATGATTATAGAGGACATTTTTATCCTGTGGTTTCATGATAATGCTGGTGATATAGATATATTTATTAAATTATGTCATGTGTATGAATTATTCTAAAAATTAATAGTTTGATTAACTATTTGTATTTGTAATGTTTTTATTAATCAAAATAAAATTCAATTTCATGAATAGATAATATCCATACAATTATTATAATATTTTTTTTCTGGTGAATCGTGTTATTTTTTAGAAAAATGAAAAATAATTTGATTAAATTAATCACCCCTATAGTTATTCCTTGATCAACTTAACAAACAATTTTCTCATTACATTTATAAATTATATCTATGTCACATTTATCTTTTTAATCTACTATTTCATTGATATTTGTTATTAAATGATATTGGTATTCTAAATTTAATTATTATTATTAGATTGTGAATTTTTATATTCACCGAGGATAATATTATTTTATAGAATATAAAGGTTTTCAAAACATTTTTTAATGAACTATATCCCATTAAAACATATGATCCATATATAACTATTATGAAATAAAATTCGTTTTTTAATGTTATAGAAACATTAAAGGTTCCGATGTACATGTGAAAGTGGAAATTTTTTTCTTAGATTATCCCTGACTAAACATTCCAAGGATTATTAATAAAATTAAAATCAAAATAGATGTCTAAAATATGGTCTTGTACAACAATATCTAACACATAGAGAGAGAAAATAAAAAGGAATATTATATGACCGGTTCACAATCATTAAACATCCATTATTAGAAATGGAATATTCAATCAAATTTCCTCACAAAATTAATGAGTTATGATGTGATTGATTTGAGAGTGAGTGTCCATGTATTACATTCATTGATAAGTTATCCGAAATGATAGTTTGAACGTAACATTTCAAACGGATTTAACGACTATATTATAAACACTATCAAAAAATAAGTTATTCAAGTCCTTGTATTTTGAAAAAAAAATTCACATTATGGACCACATGAATATCAGCTTAAATAGATGACGCTAATTCACATGAACAAAATATACAAATACTAATCTTCCCATTATGATCATGGTAAATAGAACTAAACACATGATGGTATTGTATTCTATTTAGATGGACCATCGGCATTAATTTTGATCAAATTATGCAATGTGGGCTACTAGAAATTGGCTAATGTGCTATGAAGTATCATAAATTAATTCATTGATATAGACCTAAGACTCTTATGAATGATGGGATTCAGCAATTTAGAGTGACCAATTCTATTTATCGATTTAGAAACAATGGGAGGAGTTTCTAATGGATATCCGTCTAGAGTAGTCTATATATTTTGGAAAGAAATTTTAAATACATAGATAATGTGATGAATCTATCTTACAATCTACTTCATTCATTAATATTTCCTAGAACTTTATTATGATGAAGCACAGATAAAAGATGTTTCAATTAATACGATTCAATGTAAAACCTTCCAGTATATCATCATGAAATAATTAATGTTATTGTGCCAATTGACCACTACAAAATGATTTAGTACATGATTTACTATGTATTTTGAACATCATACTCTCATGGATACAACCACTTAATAAAAATTCATAATAGAAGTATTCATATTTTTTTAGATATCTTCGGGCCATTTTTAGATCCTGAAAGAGTAGATCAACATAAAAGAGATAGTCAATTTGAAAATCCAAATACCAAAAGGAATTAAGATGTGATTTCCATTATAGTTTGAATGTTTATTTTCAATATGATAAGCATGACTAAGGAAATAAGTAGCATTCATCGTTCCCTTCAACAAATGGGTCACCAATATAAATGAATATGATGGACTAATCTATTATTCCAATATTAATTTGGACACTAGACTTTATTATAATATGAAACCCACTAAAAATGTAGATGATGGATTCACTATACTGAGGGTTTTTCAATAGACATTTTTTACTTAATGAAACATCTATTTAATGATCATAATATTATTCCTGGTACATTTTAATGAGATAATAATTTCATCATCGCAATGAATATGAGTATGAGTAATATTACCCCTGGAATTACTAAGAGTCCTCTGATTTACATTGGGAACCAAGTGATTGAGGAGACAAAAAATTATTTTTTATAAATTTAGATTAGTATGGCCAATAGAGGGCCTAATTTTCGAACCCCTTATGAACATGTAAAATATCTCATTGGGAACCATTTATGATAACAAATATCAAATGCATACCAAAAAACATTTCACCCAACCAATTAAAGTGTTGTTGAATCTGAAACACTATAACACATTGAACATTAAATTTCAATACATGGTGTGATGATATTTCATAATATAATGTTTTAGAGAAACAATA
Organism: Viscum album; assembly: GCA_963277665.1. NCBI lineage: Eukaryota > Viridiplantae > Streptophyta > Magnoliopsida > Santalales > Viscaceae > Viscum > Viscum album. Next base: position 1,187,576,206 of record OY728158.1, on the reverse strand, counting down.
AAACTTACTTCTAAATTTTTGAGGATGTTGAGACAATCAAAATCCATTTTATGAAATTCTGAATGCATGATCCTTTCATAAAATAAAAATAATTTCCTGGGATGTATTATAAGAAAAATAGGATAACCTATTTTTAATAATCATATTAATAATCATATATATTATTTTGAAATTTGAAATGGTTTAGAAAAATTTAATTTTATATGAATTGTTATTCTATGAAATAACATTCATAAATTAATCATTCATCTCATATGTAATGATACTAGTAATAATTAAATAACTGATAAGGCTGTAAAAATCAACATATAGAATAACCCAACATATATAAAAAATAGTTGGATATTCCATCATGTCCAGGTGCATTATTTGGTTTAATCATGGAATAAATAAATTTGATTTCATACTCAAGATGATTTTTTACAAAATATGTGTTTCTTTCATGGATTAACTGATTAGGAATAGTGACATTAATCAGGTCACCCTTGATTCTATTCCCATTTAAATGTGTCGATTACTATGAACAAATGTGCATAGATATAATCACTTTATCCATATTGATATTTTCATCAACCATACGAAAAGATATATTCCTGCATTTTTTTCAAACCCTCAAAATAGAAATATAAAATTTTGTAGTCTCAATTCCCATCATTATGCCATTTGTTCTTGAATGATAATTGTTCAGTGCCATCATTCATAGATAGAAGAGAGTTAATCATAGGCGATAAAAAAATATCAAGATAGATTTCAAAATTTATGTCACTATAATTTTTGGCATCCTATAAATAATAAAGGAAGGTGTTGAAGGAATAAATTTATTTATGCAATATAATGAAAGATTCATTACACTATCTCTAAAAATTATATTTCAGAAGCCTCAATTTAAGACTCCAGGACAGATTTTCGTCACATAAATATATTTAGAAGTCAAAAATGATATTTTAAAAATAATTATTACATGACCATAATTCATAGAACCTAAAATGAAGAGGTGGATTTATTTCCATGGACATTGTGGTAATAATGTAACACCCCGATGTTTCGTTAATTATTATTTTCATTGAATTAATTTAATCTTTTTGATATTAAAATTTAATTTTACAATGAAAATAGTATATTTTTTATTAATGCAATAATTTTTTATTAAATTATCTTCAAAATACATAAATTTTACTTTTATCTACATAGAACACTAAGGTTAACTTGCGTTTTGTGAAACAGTGACTTTCCATGATGGCTTGCGTAACACACAAACCTAAGGATTAATAAATAGTAATATTTTAATAAAATATGATGCAACATAGCAATTAAATTAGATTTTATAAATATTTTTTACTAACATATATAAATATACGGTTTTAAAAAACTATAAAATTAATTAATTTTCTATAAATTATTTAAAAATTAATATAATAACAAATTGAATATAAAATGATTAATTTTATAGAAAACTATTATTATGATCACAAGATATTTTAATCCAACTAATTTTATATAATTAAAATTATTAGGTAATTTTAATTTAATATATATTTTTTATATCCAGGAAAGTATTTTTGATAATAAAAAAATATATTTTACAGTAATAAACAAAGAATAAAACCAATTTAACACATAAATCCCAATTTTTTTCGGTGTAGATTTACCACCTTTTAAGGAAGAATCCATTATAAAACCAATTTTGAAAAACATTTTATATATAATATCTAAAAGAACATCGTCTTTTATACTGAACTATAAAATTTTGTTAGGATAATTTTTTGGAATTCTTTTGTCTACTTTCTTTTTTAACAAATAGTTAAAAATAATGGATTTTAATTCAAAAATATTTTTTCATTAAATGTATTTATAAAAATAAATTATATTTTTAATATGATAAAAATGTTGAATTATATATTTATCAGTCAATCAAATTAATTTCATTGGTATCTATTTCACAATGAATTTAGGTATAAAACATTTCACTCTTTTAAATGAATTACTTTAAAACCAAATTTTTCATTTTGACTACAGAAATAATTATATATATAATTTTTAAAATTATATTAATTGAATAAGTTAAAATATATTAATTTATGTAATTATAAGGTCCAAAGTAATCTTAATGGTCAATTTCATTATTAGTTTTAAAAAATCTATAATGATAAAAAAATTATTTACAATGGTATAATTAAAAAATGAAACATATTGCGGTTAAAATGGTAAAAGATTAAAATACCTAAAAACAAAAAAAAAATTAAATGATAATTGATATGTTGATTAACCCAAACCAGCCTAAATAATTAATTGAATGTATAATTATTTTAAAGTAATTCTTATCATTCTGGTTACGTTTAAATATAAAATAATCAACAAATTATTCACCTGTACCTGAAAATTCTCAACTATATATACCACCCATCACCTCTCCATCTCTGCCCAAAAAATAATTTATCCTCAACCAAATTAGGATCAAAATCTCTTACTAACTCTCCTCACATACAAGGTCATAGGGTGAAACCCAAAGACCAAATCAAAGGCCATCAAGGGTCTTTCAAAGAGGGGATATTCAAAAGGTAGTTTTCACAAAGTACCTCTCTTAATTTCTTTTATTTTTGGTAAATTATTATAATTTCATTCATAAATCAATTAATGATGAATATGGAATTATATGTTATTATTTTAATGGAATATATCCTATCTATTTCATCTATCACCTTATCTTATTCAAAGAAAAAAATGGTTTGTCCATGTTATATAGTTTAATTGCCTCCGTGAATAATGTTTTTGTTCTTTTTCCCTTTACCAACATCATAGATGTTCATAAAACCACTTTTATTGTCAAATAATATTTTAAAAACTATATTATAAAATTTTTTATATTCTATAAATTTTATATTAGACATACATTCATTCATCATACATTGTGGTTAAATGGTAACCTCTTTTGGGGAGGTGTGTACAATCACCTCCAAAAAATAATGTGATTCGTTCACATATCACATGGAATGTATTAAGGATATCTTTAGAAAACATATATGATATTAAATAAAATTTATGTAATATTATTTATATTATATAAATTCAAATTTATATCCATTTAATTTTCTATGATTATTTCAACCTGACAACTAAACAGAATTAGCGTCCATGTGTACGTACATCCTACCGTCTCCATGAATGGTGTGTTATGTTTGATACATCTATATTATATGTGATATATTAATAAATAAATGCTGAATATAAAATATAATTAAATAATTTATAATTGTTTTTAAATAATGATATAAAATTTAGGACCAACAATATGATAAATTAATTCATGTGCAATGTGAAAAGAAAATATTACCCAAAGAGAACGATTGAGAAAAATTTGATAACGAGTGGGTGATATAAAGTCATTATAAAACCTTATATGGTATCATATATAAGAATATGTATTGTTTTTATATTTATAATAAATTTATATTTTGTATTTTGTATTTTTTTTATGAGTATGAAGAGAGTGAAGACATAAGCTAATAGAATTATATCTCACTAATTATTTCCATGAGATACATGCCATATTCTCTTCTCACTTATTTGGTGTGGTGTATATACTGGAAATAAATTTATTTTATTCCTATTATACTTATATATATGGAATACCAATTCTATGATATTTTATTAATATAATGATTGTTCCAAATGTGTATTTAAGAGTCTTTTTTAATATTTCAAGGAAAAATATTTTGAAATGGTTTACATGATTTTTATATTGTCCTAGGAAAAATAATTTAAAAATAATTTTAATTTTTCCATTATATTATTACATGTATATTTATAAAGAAATTATTTTTCTATAGGTTTTAATTTTTAAATATAATTCTTCAAGATTAATGATATTTTAATCAAGAAATATTTTGAAATGATATTTCAAAAAATTTCCCAAATAAGGAAACATACCTTGATATTAATCATGCCTTTATTGGTAATGAAATAATGGTTAAATTAATATTCCGTAAATGAATGATTTATGCTATATATATTTTTCATTATGAAAACCTTTTCTCTTCCATGATTTATATATTAATGAAATATATTTTTAATTCACGAGATATGTTTTTAATGAAATGATTATGATCTTTAATCTTTTTTCACATGTTATGATATGATTGCTGGTTTATGATACATATATAATTACATGGGTTATGTTATGGTTGTTTATGATTTTTGGAATCTATATGTATTATTTTATTATGAGATTGGTGGGATATATATATACCTCCAACACATTGGGAAAATATTTATATCTCTTCAGATTGAATAATATTGTATTGGTAGTGATCAATGACTAATTTGATGATAACGGGAGTGATCCATGAATTTAAATATGATATTACAAATGAAGTCAAGCTTCTAAGATGGAAATAATATTGAAACATTTCTACCAATAAGTTATGGGGATTGAACCTATAATAATAATATTGTTTTTTGCAGTGATTCCTTAGTTACTAATAAAAAAATATTATATGCTTATGTTTTTTCGAAAATTTCATGTTTTATTTTTATGTTATTGTTTCATAGATAATATTCTTTATTTCATTATCATTCATTTCTAATTAATGCTTATTCATTATGTCATGAATGTTTCATGATATTTAATATGCATGGTGTGACAATTTAATTTTTTGATCACATTATCGTACCCCTATGATCGTATTTATGTCTACTTGTTTTTTCCGATTACCCATACCGAGCATCTGAGGTCACTAACTTTTATGTTTCTTTCCCCATAGTTATGGGGATACATAAAATTTTTAATGTAGAAAAGAAGGTTGACAATCAAGGAAAACCTAGTGGGAGATAATGTACCATACTTATGAATCAGTGTTTATGATCCTTATTTCCAAAGGCTCTAGACTAGTATAGAATTTGGGAGTTTTTTTGGTTAATATTTTATGTATTCTGCAAATTTCATGTAATGTTATTGTTTGTATAGAATGTGTTTTTATAATGCGTATCAGAATGAAGGGTTATTTATCCTATAAAAATTACGATGAGAAAACATAGTATATTATCTACTAATATTTTAAATGTTTTTAATAGGGATGTCTTTAAGGATAAGCCTATGGAAAAAAATAATGAAAATTATGTTTCATTATTTAGGTATCTTATAGGAAATTTTTCATTATTATATGGTCCCTCATTATGATAATTGTTTACTACAATATTCATTAGGATTTATTAAATGGCTAGAACCCAAAGGAACCACATTAATGCTGGATGTGATGGGAAATGCAATGATAGTCCTTATGAACAACCAAATGATGTCCGAGATGGAATATAAAATATTGTTTCCACAATCAATTTTTTTTTATCAAAACATCAAACCAACATGGATTATAAATGACCAAATTAGGGAACCACTTTCTATTGAATCCTTCTTCCGGAAAAAACCCATTCTTTTAGTAGAAATACTGACCCACAATTTATTATGACATGAATCTACACAATTGAAAAAAAAATTATTTTCTCTACTATTCAGAATGTAAAAAATATAATTTTAGAAAATATTTATTAAGAGGTAAATAAAATATGTGGTGTAACATTATCAGTAATATGAGGAATCAAGAAAAAATTGACTCCATTGATTGGGATGAGTTCAAGATCTTATATTATAGTATCCACCTATAAGAACCCAGTTATTCACCTAGTTTTGGATCCATTAATTTTCAGTCTAAACAATTACTTTGATCCTAATATGGATTCCTAATGAGTTATTAAAGGATAAAAGGGTGTCGGAGGCTAGTTTGGAGCCCGAACCCCATATTTGTTTTTTTTTTGAAAAATATTCTTGGTGCATGTTTTAGAGTAAATAGTGAAAGAATTTCATAAGGTTTGGAAAATTGTCCACCTTGTGTTTTTTTCAAACAGAGGCACCATGCATGGTTAAGGCACATCCATATGGCCTAACTGTGAATGTTCCCCTTTGCTCAGGTAATTGTGCATGATTTGCGCACAGATTCATAAAATTTTATAGATGATGTTGTTTCAGGTAGAACCATCTAACATGATTTGAGAAACCATTCAAAAAAATCATGTGCAGGCTAAAAATATAGGTAATATATGAAAATGCCCCTTAATGATTAATTTACTCCCCTCTTCTTCCCAAATCCCAAAACTTGTGGGATTAACCCATTTTCCACCAAATTTACAGGTTATTGGATTCCAAATCTATGGATCATGATATATCCTTCGCACGAGATATATTGGAGACTTTTTCATCATGTTATATGCACAATGATAAGTACTCGAGTCCTCTTTATATGTTATTTTTATCTTTTTCTCTTGATCAATATATCATGGAATGATAATTTCTCATCTTTTTGAACAAATATTATAGTCTGATTCAAATGAAGGGTCGATACTGGAGGTGGAGAGTCGTACATCCCTAGGGTTGGTAGTCTATAACTAATCACTAATATTTATTGATTTTGGAATTTCTGTGTGGGGATTTCCAAGTTCATTGAGAACTATTTATTAAATTTACATTCCATCATTATAATTGTTAGAATCATATCATTATGCTCCTTCCGAATATGTGATTAGTTTTTAGTGGTTACACTGACAACTCAATCCACCCCATGTCAAAGGTTGTTAAATATTTTTATTTTTGCATTGTGGCATGATTGATCTACCACTCGAGTGTTCCTTCTCATGACCATCAAAAAGGATAGAATTCCTATAATAAATGGATTGTTATTAACAAGAATTGAGTAATGGAATTTACCATATAGGCTCACTACTTGACCCACATATGGTTATTTTTTCAAATTTTTTATTAAATGTGAAATGTGAAATAGAAATTACACTATATATATAACATGGTGTTATCAATTGAGATTGAATTAAGGTTACAGGTTTATAGAACAAATTCCCATATTTATTAAAGGTAGAATAGTGAACCTCTATAATTGAATATTCCTTAGTGGTTAATTAAGATTTGATTAAATGGTTTCAATAATAATTGGCGTATCCCCACATATGGAAGACAAGGCTTGAAGACAATGAATGATTATATGATTACAATATCAAATAGAAATGTACTAACTGATTCTCTATTTGGATTCTGAGAGTAGAATACCATGGGACATGGAAACACTATTTTGATTCAATGTTGTGGTTTTCTTTGTTTGACACCCACATATACTTTGGTTCTTTTCTATTACATGGATGACCTAAATACTACTGTAGGGTCCTCTAAATTTTTACATGTTACCTTGGATACACTTCTTAGATCCACAATTGATTAGTAGGTTCTATTATTAAAGGAGAAATGTTAATGTCCTTGCTAAGCCTCATTTTACCTTGGTCAATCACCTTGGATTTAGTGGGTGCCTTATTTGTGGGATGCCTTGGATTATTCTCCTTTGATTATAGTCATTCCCCTTAGCTAGACTTAGATACTATTGAGTTAGCATTCAATGAGATCTAAATTACCTTGATTATTCATTGGAACACATTCACCAGATTTCATTTTCAGGTTTCCAAGTTTTACCTTACATCCTTCACTACTTATACTATCCAATGTTGATATTATTGTTGGATATTCATCATGAGACCACTTTTAGTTAAATGTTAATTACTTAATTAATTAACTACTTACATGTTTAGACACTAGTCAAGGGTTGAAGTTTGTACTTGGGTATATAGTTATACTGTACTATTGATTAACTTTATATAGGCATGCTTGTACACTACCATATTCCATTACATGGGAAAAATGATATAGAAACTATTTTTGGTGGCCCGCATAGATTTATCTCACACACTCTACAGGTGAAATTCTATACCCTGAGAAGATTACATGACTGTAGGTGTTGTCAGAGAGAAGAATTCAACTTCAAACACATGATTGTGTGCTCATTGGATGGAGGTTGATTGTAGATGATCGAGTTTGATATTGTGATTCTAGGAGTATCCTTGGTTTTATTTTATGTTTTAAAACATGTTATTATTGTATTAATTAATCCATGTTTTCAAATTTTCTTGTAACATGACATTACATAAAATTTTTTTAATGTTATTCCAGTTTTTTAGTAATTATTACAGTTGTCTCTATTTTCTACTATGCCTTCTGTTTATTTATATTGAACCATTTTTTACAACTATTTATACCCTTACATTTTCATACAATCTACTAATGAGGGCATAGTCTCCCCACAGACACAACATTGTCCCTCATAGCATGTTGGTAGCCTATGTTAATTTGGGAGGTACTCTTGATTCCACATGTCTCTAAGAGGACCAGGGCCCCAGTTCTGTGGAATCCGGGTTTGGTACGTCACACAGTGGTATCAAATGTGGTTTCTATTCATCAAATATTTTTTGTAGACAATATATTGGAGAATATAAACCCTTGGGAACTGGTCATATGTCGTTCTTGGGCATCAGGAACCCATGTTTAGGGTAAAAACCATGTTTCCTAAATTATGGTTATTATTATGGTTTTTCCTATTGTAGATGATATTATTTCACCAATGGGTGAAACACATCATATGTGGTTTTCTTAATAATTACTATGTTAGGGATCTTATTTCATTATTATCCTGTTGATATAAGGGTGTGGAGCACTACTACATGCATTATTATAGGAACCTAGAATTGAAAATTCATGCATGTTGCCATTCCATATATATTCATTTCATTAGATAGAATTTGTTTATATGATTTTGATTATTGAATGTTGTTGTGACAGTTTTCTTGAACTTTTATTATATTGTCTTCTTTTAAGTGATGAACACCGTCAATTAATGTTTCGTATAGGCCCTCATGGGTTGAGATGAGTAATTTACTAAATCAATCCATTATAAAATAAATAAATGGGTCTCATTTCTGGAGATCAATGTATGGGAACTGATTCATTGAAAATGGATATCCATTATAAGGTGAATCGTGAAATCAAAAATGAATTTCATTCAGATCCTTATCCCACCGTTTCATGTTTATAAAATGTAAAGGATTGAACGAGGTAATCAATCGAAAAATTATATGCAACTTATACTTTTCCACATACCGATACCAGGCCATCTAAGAAAGTAGTTTTGGTAGTATACATTTATTAGTGAGTTTTCCTATGATCAGCCTCTTCTGTTGATGTTATCAGTTGCATATAAAAATGTTCTGAAGATTTATCATGTAATTAGTAGATAAATACCTCCATGAAATACTCATGTCATTCGCCAGGATGGTGGTGACGATCATGCTCAATAAGTGGTGGGACCTAAGCCACCACTCATACCTATAAGAGTGCCACATGAGGAAATGACTATTTTAAATAATATGAGAATTGATTCCATTGTACATGATAGTTGTATATGTCTTATGAATTCCACACTTGGTGCATCATGGGTTCTACCTAAGAAGGATGATCTGACCTGCATGTTCAACATTACCAACATCCTCCTACTATTATAGTTGATGATGGGTCTCAGGCAGATGAGTCCAAGATAGAGTCTTTTTTTCAATCATTGTGCATCATGAATCTACTCCAGATCAGATATTCAAACATGCTGCATATATGATTTGGGATTTAGCCAAGAGTTTGTGGGATGTGGTTACCCAGGATGGTCGTCATCAAGGCATGTTATTGGTTGATTTCTATATTTCCATTTTTGATCAGTTCATTCCCCATTCACTAAGGGATGACATAGCCATATAGTTTATGAATTTCATGAAGGGATCTATTTCATTTGTGGACTATTCACCATGTTACTATGATTTACAATTATTTTCACCTTTTTTATCTAGTTATGTGATTTCACCTGCTATATTTTTAGAGGATGGGATCTAGTACGCCATATAAACATAGGTGAATGTCTTTCACCAGCCTACCCTTTCTGAAATAATTTTGCATCACATTATCAGTGAGTGTAACCATAATTATGGGATGAGTATTAGGATAAGGTATTAGGTCCACGTTAGGCCAATAGTTTATTTAATTCTAGGAATCATTTCATCGAGGGATGTTGTCAGGGTAGTGGAAACCAAAGTATCTAGTTTTGTAGCTTTGTGGTATGTCACCATTATGGCGGAACAGAGCATAAGAATCCATAATGTGATAGAGACCCTACAGAGTATTGGACAGGCAGTCATATGGGTCATCGTTGGCATTTATGGAAGACCATTCCACCTACATCGAGTGGAAAAGGATCAAAATCAACCCCACTTTCAGGAGCCAGTTCTTTTGTGTCGCATCAACTGTGGGAGTTGGAATAACATTGGAAGGTCTAGCTGTGGGGTAGGTCATATTCGTTGGTAGTTAGACCCATGATCATAAGCAGTTCCAACAGAGCAGTCATGATTTGGTTGTCCATCTATTTCACATGGATGTGGATCTGGTTAGTTCCATGCATTAGAGATGATACCCAGGGATCAGGATGTGAGACTATGCAATGTATGATGTATTATTCTAGTAGTATCCACTATTATCTCTACTTTGTTTTATACAGGTTGTTCAAACACATACATTTTTGTATCTATCATGGAAATCATTTGACTAGAGATATATAATCACTGTTGTGTAATCACCCTTAATAAACCATTGGGAATATGGATTGTGGGCATAAACAAGTTCAATGAATGTCCCCATACGATAGTTGTTTACCCTTTAATGTAAAATCTATTTTTTCTTGGGATGATGTTCATTGATATCATTCTCAAGATGGAGTTTTTAGTCTAGTATCTCACCATTGTAGATTGATATCTCTGTAGGGTCTATTTCCCGTCACCAGAGTAATGAAGTTATATTTCCAATGGTGATTGGAATTTCTAGAATGGGATATCTGGTCCAAATCATCATGGGCTAGGTGGAGTGACCACCCAAATTGAAAATCATTTCATTTAGGATTATTGTTTTCTTCAAACTGATTTCCCTCCATTAGTTGATAATATTTGGGAACACCTTCCTAATGAATTTTTCAGTTACCTCTTAAAAGATAGGTATAGCTTACAATCAATCTTGTTCCAAGAGCATCTCTTGTATCCATTCATTCTATGAGGATGAAACAAACCTAATTCATGAAACTGAAGAAGGAGTTAGAGAATCTAGAGTCCAATTGTTTAATATGGCCTAGTAAAACCTATTGGGGTACACCAATTCTTTTCCTATAAAGGTGGATTAAACTCTATGTTTATGCATAGATTACAGAAGTTTGGACAAGGTTAACGTAAATAATTTGTATCCACTTACTAAAATAAATGATCACTTCGACAAGCTCCAAGGAGGATTGGTGTTTAGAAAAATCAACATGAAATCGGGTCATCACCATGAATGATTCAGAAAATCATGCATACATTGTACAACTTTAAATAGTTGGTATGGTCTGTAAGAGTACCTTTTTAAGTCTTTGAATCATAAAAATGCACCTTCCTTTTCCTGGCATTGATGAATAGTTTTTCCACCCATATTTGGATTCTTATGTCGTGGTCTTTGTGAATGACATATTGGTGTATTCTCACACTCGTAGCGGGAATTCCAAACATTTTTAGATCATTCAGAGTACACTAATAGAGCATCAGCGTTATTCCAAGAATTAAAATTTCCACTTATTAATCTACAAGGTCATCTTATTGGGTCATATTATTTCAAATTCAGGAGTTTCTGTTGACACTGAAAAGGTTAGTTCTGTAGTTTTTTGGGACCATCCAAAAAACATGCTTGATATACGGAGTTTATTAGGGTTTGTTGGATATTACGAGTGTTTCATAAAAGACATATCACATCTTGCTTCACCTCTTACTAGAATTATAAATATTTCAATCAAGTTCACATGGTCATACGCTTTGGATAAATCCATTCAATAGCTGAAATGTATGCTTGTATTGGCACATATTCTAATTATTCCCAAACCTGGAAAAGGATATTCCATCTTCTGTGACACAACATGCATTGGCCTAAGAGTTGCGCTTGTGCATGATGATAGAGAAATTACATATGGTTATCATCAGTTGAGGCCTCATTAGAGAAATTACCAAATTCACGACCTTGATCTGGGAACATTTTTCTATGACTTTAATTTTTTGTAGATTTTATTTGTTAGGTGGGAACTTTGTGGTGTACACAGACCATAAGAGCCTCAAATATTTATTTTCTCAATTTGAAATGATCCTACAAAAGGGGATATTGGTCGAATATATATAATACATCAATTTATAGCTTGTCTATAGCTCTCAAAAGGGAAATTTTGTAGATGATGCACTATGTCAGAAAACTCAAATGAAGGCAGTGCAGTAAGCCAGTGATGAATGGATGTTAATGGCCCTCCTTTCTTAAAATCATCTAGAGTATCATGATAATAACAATCATTAATACACCTAATATTTGATTGGAATGTCTTCCCACCTTAAAAATGTAATGAGTCATTTACATTCAGATCATGATGGATTGGTTCTCTGTGAGAGTATATCAAGAGATAACCCACCTCCAGATTAGTCTGTGGATAGATACGATATGCTGCATTTAATTGGGCATATCTAGTTTATAAAAAACATGAGATATGTGTTTATGAATGTGTCAAACACATCTCAACGATATTTTCATCTATGAATCTCAAATATGTAGCAAGATATGAGACACCAGTCTTGTTGTCTTATGTTAAAACATCAGATATAAGGTTTTATCACTAGGTGATTCACCATTACGCAATTGAAGGCAGAGCACTAGATACATGCTGGCTTGTTACAGGATCTCCGAGACCTATAATGGAGATGGGAATATGTTTCTATGGATATTATTGTTTTCCTACCATGGTCTATAAGGGCTAGTGATGCTATCTGGGTAGTCATTGAATGACTAAGAAAATCAACCCACTCAATTTTTTAACGGGAGACTTTCTCATTCGATGAGTTGGTAAGACTGTATGATCGTGAAATAATACAACTAAATGGGGTTCCTGGTACTATTATTTCATATCGGTACTCTTGTTCCACTTCACAGTTCTGGAAGGGTTTTTTTAAAGATATGGGAACTCATGTAATTTTAAGAACATCTTTTCACCCTCAAAATAATTGAAAAGCAAAAGAGATAGTAATGGATTTAGAGGATATGCTCTGGTCATATGTCCTTGAATTTATTTGTTCTCGGAAAATCATATACATCTCATCAAATTCAAATATAAGAATTGTTTTTAGGTGACCATTCAGATGGATCCTTTTGAGGCCTTATATGGTAGGTCATGTCATTCACCACTGTGATAGCTAGAGGCAAGTGTGGCAGCCTAACTAGTCCTCATCTCGTTCAGGAGACTTTATTGATGGTTCAGATGATCTTGAAGCGTATGACTACTTCTCAGTCTAGATAAAAATCATAGGTCGATTTTTGATGAATACCTCTATTTTTTGAGGATGGGGATTGTTTTGTTTCTTCGGGTATCACTCTAGAAAGGGCATAAATGGATACTGAAGATAGGAAAGTGGTCTCCCCATGTCATAGGGTCGTTCAATATCATATAGAGGGTCAGACCAACAGCCAATCAGTTACTACTAAATCTATGGTACTATACCAAGAACAACTTATTTCATGTCTGATATAATTTATAATATCATGACTAATTGTCTCATAATTATAATACCATGAATGTTAAATTATAAATTGATGCTACCTCAGAGGATTATATTATGTGTATCGTTGACTATGGCACAAAGGCTATTTCAGGTTGGTATGTCCATCAGATATGCATGTTATGATTTCGAAACCGAGTAAATGACATGACATAGGAGTGGGAAGCCAACATACTTACCCAATGGTAGAGTTTCTCCTGGACAATATTTATTTTCACTTGTTTGGAGAACTCAGGGGGTTGTTCTTTTAATAGGGGAAGACTGTAAGAACCTGGTTTTTCACTCTCTTTTGGATCCTTTAAATTTCAGTCGAATTGTTTTATTTGTAACTTATATGGATTTATAATGAGTTAGTAATGGTTTAAATGGTGTCTGGGGATTTATCTGAGCTCAGAAACCATCTTTTTGGAATAATGGGCTTGGTGAGAGCTTTGGAATACCATGCAGATTGTGTTTTCCTGAACAGATCAACCTCAGACGGTTGGTGCACTGTCGTGTGGCCTAACCGTGCGAACAATTTATTTTCCTAAGTACCTGTACAAAAGATTTCATTTTGAATAGAACCATCCCACACGGTTTGCACACAGTTTGACAAACCAAGAGTAAAATCCCAGAAATGGATAACAATCTTTGTAAAATGTCCAAAATTCACTTTATGATCTATTTACTCCCTTATTTTTCCCTTATCAATGAACTATTATGAATGACCCATTTTAATCTCAATTATTAGTTTTTTGAAGGCCAAATGTTGGGATGAAGAGATCTCCTTTTTCTGGGATCCATACGAGCCTCTGTTTGTCAGGTCATAAGAAGAATAGTATGTACTCGATTCCTCTATAGCAATTATTAATATCTATTTATCATGACTAAGATATCGGGGTATGACATTTTTTCACCTTTTTATAGATATACTATAATAATAGGATAATAAATGGTCAATACTGGAGGAGGAGAGTCGTAAAACCCTAATGTAGGTGGTCTATAAATCATCACTATAGTTCGTTGATTTTCAAAAATCAGTATGGGGCTCGCCAATTTGATCAGAATCAATTTCATTGATTTATATGCCAGGATTATACTTGTTAAAATTGTATTGTTATGTTCCTTAAAAATATGTGATTAGTTGTTTCTGGTGACACCCACAACTGAATCCCCCCATGTCAATGTTTATGCCATATTTGTGTTTTAGTGTTTTTTCACATCTGAACCACCATTAGAGTGTTCTTTCACATGAAATTTATCATGGTGATCCTAAAAATAATAAATGGATTATTATTAATGAAAATTTCATATTGGAATGTACCATGTATGCACACCACCTAACACACCTATGGTTTGTGCTTCAAATTGGTAATTAAATGTGGAATGTGAAATAGAAAGTTGACTAAGTATATTACATTGCCTTATCAACTGACATTGAATAATGGTTATATTATCAAAGAACCAAATTCCATATTGATGGAATGTAGCATGGTAAACCTCTATAATTTAATATTACATAATGGTTAATCACTGAATGGTTGAAATTTATCTCAGACTATCTGCAGAAATAGATGACAAGGATTCAACCTAAAAAATAATTACATGATAATAATATCACATATGAATGGACTAAATCTAGATCAACTATGATTCTGAGAGGATAATACAAAGGGACTTGGGAACCACATTTCATTTCACGGATGTAGTTTTACTAGGCTAAAACCCACCTCAACATTGGTTATTGCCTATTTTTATGATTCTGTGTATACTACCATAGTGTCCATTATATTATTACATGAGAACTTCGATACATTCCTTGGATCTACCTTTTACTAGTAGGTTCTGTAGTGAAATCCCATAGGGACCTATCCTTGTAAAGCCCCATTTTACCTTGGTCGATCACCTTGGACTCAGTAAGAGCCTTTTGTGGAATGCATGGAATTACCCTCATTTTATTACACTCTTACACCTTTGTTACTCAAATACCAATGAGTTGGATTTCTGTGAAATACACAAGAACTCCCTCACTAGATATCATTTTCAGGATGCCTTGTTACACCATGGAACCTTCACTACTTATACTATCACAAGGTGATGTCATTGATGGATATGCCTCACGTGACCTATTAACATTAAATGGTAATTACTTAACTAATGAACTAGTTATATCAGAAGGGGGAATTAATATGAGAAGTTTTTCCTCAACTATTCAAGGGTTACATGCGAAGCTGGCTAGGGAAGCTCTGGAGGGCAGGTCTCTCTGGGGTAGACTAATGCAGGGGATTTACGGTATGAATGTGATTGCTCAAAGGAATCATCCATCTATAATTTGGATGATGATCCACCCATACCTTGAGGATATTCAATAGAATTCTCGCTGGATCATGGGAAAGAGAAATATTAACTTTTGGAAACAAGAGTGGGGGATGGGTAAGATGTGGTTTTCGGGCTTCCCTACCATGGATATAACCTTTAGGGAGGCATGTAGGCATCCCAGGTTTGTGTGGGATATTTTTTATGTGGGACAATTGGAGGTTTTCAACAACATTATTTCTAATGATGATGATGATAAACATGTGTTCAATGGTTCTGCGATGGGTTCTTTTTCCATCAAGGATTATGTTCGGGTTGCAAGGGTCTCCTAGGGTAACGATCTTTGCGAGGAGGTGTTGTGGTGCGAGGAAGTCACCTCCAAATTTAATATTCTGTTATGGAAGATGAGGTACATGGCCTTACCTACGGAAGAGAACATGTAGCATATGGGAATTAAAATGGCCTCTAGATGTTGGTGTTATAGGGCCTCCAATCTCGAGTTAGTGGAACATCTATTTTTTTAGAGTGAATGGGCTAGGAGTGTCTAGAAGTATTTTGGGTCCTTCTTCGGGTGGAGAGGTTTTGATGGGAGGAATGGGGTTTTTTTCTGCAAATGGTTTAGGGGAGTTGGGAGTCATGGAGCTGAAATTAAAGTAAGGTCCATCATTTTTCTTATAGGTTGATGGATGATTTGGAAATCTAGAAACAATCTCTGACAGAACAATGCTCTAGGATCACTGGTCATCATTCTGTTCAAGATGAATAAAACCTTTCTGGAATTGGTCAGGCTATGTCATGAGTGCGGCGATGTGCCGTCTGTGGACGTCATCACCTCCAACCTTGCTGTAGCATTTTAGAATGGCTCTCCATGGCAGGGTCGATGGGTTTATTGGAGTCCTCCGAGCATGGGGCTAATGCTTAACAATGGTGGGTTGGTGATCCAAGGGGAGATGCATGGTAGGGGGGTCATCTGTGACCGGTCGGGATCTGTTATTGCTACTTTCACTGGGTATCTCGGGAGAGGTGATGCGCAATGGGATAAAGCCATGGACTTCGCTACAAGTCAGAATATGTGTGTACTCAGGGGTTTTCATCTGGATCAGGCAGAGACGGATTCCCAAGTGTTGTATAATGTGTTACAGGGAAAGGGAAGGATTTTGTGGGCTATTTCTTATATATTTAGGTGGTGCAATCAGTTAGTGGAGTCTCATATGGTGGTCTCTCACACATGGAGGGAAGATAATATGGTCGCTGATTTTTTGGCGTCCATGGAAAATCCAGATTATAGTATGCTCTGTTTCTCTGACTTGGGTTCATTTCCTAGTGTGGGGTTGAGCTTTGTAGTCAATGATGCCTTGGGATTGCATTACATTAGGCCACCATAATATGGTATGTTTTTTGTGGTTTGTAATTTGTGTTTTCATATAAATGAAAATGGTAATTTTCAGTAAGAACTAGTTATATGATCAGACACTAGTGGAGGGATGTAGTACGTACTAGGGTATTTAGTTATAATTTACATCTTTCTTTACATATTACATGCAAGCATGTACACTGTTATATTACATTACACAGATCAGATGTTATAGACATCATTGTTTGTGGCCTAGTATGATTTATCACACACCCTCTCAAGGCAACGTTTGGTACCCAGTATAGATTAAATGAATGTAGGTGTTGAAAATGGGTAGCGTATAGCTTTGACCACATTATTGTGTGATGTTATAATGTATCTTTACAATAGATTACTTTTTTGGATATCGGGATGTTTGTAGTTTCCTTTGTTTTCCTTTACATTGTGGAACATTTTATGCCTATTGTCTTGTATTATTGTTGTAATGTTTCTAGATACATGGAATTACATTATATGTTGTTGAATTTTATTCTACTGGTTTTAGTTTTTATTAATTTCGTCTCTATTTTCAGATGTCACTTCTATTTATATATATATATTTTTGATATTTACTATTTTTTATATCCATTCGGTATGATACACTTTTCTAATGAGGGAATTGTATCACAACAGACACACCCAAGGACCTCACTACTAGTCGGAAACCTCTGGCATTTGGGTAGATTCTCATGAGGCCATGTGCCCCACTGGGCATGGGGAACCCTTTATATGGCATCCAGGTTCCAGTTGTCATATTACTATAGACATATTCTTATTAAAAAAATGGGTGATTGATGTTGCCCATCCATAACATAGTTATGGTATCAAAAGAAGTATATAATTAAAAGTAATCGTTATAAACTATAGAGGCAAGAAAAATAGATTTTCCTTATGCTAAAATTGTGTAAGTTTACATCGAGAAAAGTGTCTTAGAAGGACAAATAAATGTTTTTAGTGTAGGAAATAAGTTCAACGTGAATTTTAATGAAGGGGTAATGTGAATAAAATAAAATCTAAAAAGGGTGAACCTCCCACAAATTAGTGGTTTATGTTCATGTAAGACCTCCATTATGTGATCCAACTCCTAAATATAAAGGTTATTAATGATGATCTATATTAGAAGCATATTATGGAAAAATAGAATGTGAAGTCTCATGTGATCACCGTTGTCGATGGGATTATAACAATAATGTTGTTGAAAGAGTGTGTGTATAGTTATAAAAATCAATAATAATATAATGGAAGAATATTTTTGGTATTATAGAATAATGAAACAACATTTTATTGATCCAATGATGTTTTTAAATAAGGATTTGAGATCATGTGATGAATAATACTGAGAAACATGAATAATGATTGGGGTAATAAGGTTATATTTTTGGAAAGAACATGATTAATAGATGCTTGTCCTTTAATATGAACCTGATTTTGAGATAATTATATTTGGATAAAGATATTATGGGTATGAATAAGTAAATTAGATGATACTTATAATGTTTTAACTACTAAAGTATTTATTGACATGTGTGTTATGATATCATGGATGCATTGTACTACTTTTTGGAGTTTTGAATAATAAAACATGCATGTTTTCAATAAAGAGATATGGTAATTCAGTTTACTCTGATCACTTAGTATAATTCATTATGAATGTGTTCACATGTTAATAATGTGACAAATATTATGTAAATTTTTATTAATGAGATAGAACCATTAAGAAGATTTAGTAAACCTCTTTCGAATATTTTAGATTTTCAATTTACTGAAGAATTTTAAAGTTTTATATTTATGGATTGTTTTTGGTAAACTTAAAATAATTTTTTTTATATTTAATTACTATCACAATATAGGTGTACATATGTATATTCTATATCATTTGTAATTTGTATTTTCTGATAATGAAATATAGAATGACATATCATTCTATTTATAGATCAATTGATCTACTAACACATTTTAAATGAAAAATTCAACTTTGTATATTGTAATAAGAGATGAAGGGGATATTGTTCAAGGAATGACCAAGGGTGAGATTGTACCAAAAACAATTAAGTATATATTCTCATGGAAATTATAAAACATTATCTAATGATATCGTAATGTAATGGTGTGTATTATTATCATCATTTTGATGAAATCAATTACATATTTCACGCTTCTTTATTTTTTGGTTTTTTTATTTTTAAATTTCACATGATCACAAACATTCTTCTGATCAGTGATCATTACCAATATTTATTATTATTTTTGATTATTCCCAATGCCCAATAATCTCCTATATTCTCCTAGAAATAGACCTATTGATTATATTCTTTGTGAAATTGTTTTTTTCCAACTATTCCTTCATAAAATTAAACATTACTGCTAATTTTTAAGTTATGGGTTTCAATAAATGAAAGTTTCTACTAGTAAAACATTGAAAAAACCGGATGATTTTAAAGTTTGAAATACATTTTATGTGGGATAGAATATAACACCCTATATGTTTTTGAATAATTATTTTTCAAAATAATTTAATGATTTTTTAATTTCTCATTTCATACAACATTGAAAAAAGTTTTTTCAATATTACATCAATATTTTAGGATTACATGAACTATAGAAAACATAAATTTTATCTTTATCTATATGGAACATTGAGTATAGCATTAATTGAAGTCAACAATTTCATTCCTCGATTTATTCTGTAACATGCATGATTGATGATTAGTGAACTATAATATATTAATAAAATATTATGAAACCTAACCATTAAATTAGAATTTTTAAAATATTATTTACTAATATACACAAATATATGGGGTTTAAAAAATATAAAATTAATTAATTAGTTATAAATTATTTAAAAATGATTATAAGAACCAAATGAATATGAAGGGTGTATTTTTGTAGACAAAGTTTTTAATTCTCACATGTTTTTATAATAATTATAAATTGAATTAATTAAAATTATAGATTAACTTTCATGTATTATATTTTTTCTATATATAAGAAAATATTTTTCTTATTTATTGAAAATAGTTTATAGGAATAAGATATTAATAAAACGAAATTATTATATAAAACACAATATTATTTAAGGTATTTATACCACCTATTAATGGATAACCCTTATCAAATCAAATTTTTGAAAAAAATTATATATTTAAAATTTGAAAATAAAATTCATATTTGTAAATGATACAGAAATTAGGTTAGGATAAATTTTTTGTTTTTTTATGTATGGTTTCATTTTTTAATCAATAGTTAAAATCATGGATTTTAAATCAACACTACATATTTAATGTATTTATTTACAAGGTAAAATAATATTTTTATTTGTTTCAATGTTTAATTAGATATGTATATTTTCAATAAATTCAATTTATGTCAAAATAATAAATTTTACATAGAAATTAAATTTAAAAACATTTGAAATTTTTAAACATTTCACTTTAAAACACCTATTTTTCATTTTGACTATGAAATTAATTTTAAATATAAACATTTAAATTATGTAAATTTAATATGGTAATATAGATTCCATATTTTGAATTAGAAGGTCCAAATTATGTTTTATGTTCAATTAAATTATTATGTAATGAAAATTACCATGATAAAAAACTATTTATCATGGTTTTGGTAAAAAATGAATACTGTTGAATTCCTAGGGTATTTGATTAAAATTCCTAAAAACCACAACATTTAATGGTTGGTTGTGGTGTGGCTCAATCCTAACCAGACTAAAACAAGTTAATGGAATTATTTATTTTATAAATTAATTCCACCTCAATGTGTTTTGTTTTAAATATAATATAATCCATAAATTATTAACTTTACCCACCTCTTATCGAGTGTAAATACCACCCCTCCCACTTTCCACGCATAATTCCTTTTAGCTCTTTCATTTTTTTTCAGAAATATCCTACTCACTCTACCCATTTCTATATTGTTCTTGTCTCAAAAAATTACAGATACAAGGTCCTCATGGGTCTTTTTTGGAGGGGATATTCTGGTGGATATTTTCTCAATGTACATCTCTTAATTTGATTTATTTTTTTCTTTCTCTTTACCAAATTATTCCATAAATTCATGATTACTTCAGAATGATGGGTTATGTTTCTAATAGAATATCTCATATCAATTTATTTTTCACATCCTCTTATTCAATTATACAAAAATGTAGTGTACTTTATTCATGTTAATTAGCATAATGAATAATGTTTTTTTTCCATTACCAACATAATAGACTGACTTAAAAAAAATTCTGCTAAAATATTATTTTAATATGGATATTATAAAAAACATAATATTATGTAAATATTTTATTCAAAAACCTACATTCTTTATTTATTATGGTTATACGATAAGTTTTATTGGGGGATTTGTGGACTAAGACTCCTCAAAACAATGTGATTCGTTCACACATAACATTGAATGTATTAAGGTTTTTTTTCTGTAAAAATAAATGATATTAATTAAATAATAATATTAATATACTAATATTATATGTATATGTATATATAACAATATATACATATATTTCAATTAAATTCATTATTTCGACATGACAATTAAACAGAAATGTTGTTCTTGTGTACATACGACTTACCGTCTCCTCGAACAGTGTATTATGTTTGAGACTTCTTTTGTATATAGACTATTATATTAAAAATATATGGACTATAAATAATATTTATATGATGTTTAAATTTCATTAAATAATGATATAAATATATGTACCAACAATAAAACAAAATTAGAGACACATGCGAAAAACATAGCGAATATTACCCGAATTTAATGCATAACATAAAATTATTATCATGTGTCTAATATAATGTCAGACTAAAACTATATATTGTATTATATATAATAATATTTATAAGTTATATATTTATAATAATTTTATATTTATTATGCAGGCAGTTTTAATGAGTACTCAGTGAGTAAAGACCTAAGGTAAGGGAATTACATTTTACTCTTTATTTCCATGAGATAATGCCTTATTCACCACTCATTATTTTGTGTTCTGTATATAAAATCCATGAATTTAATTAATTTATATTATACTAATATATATGTGGTAATACAAATTTTATGATCTTTCAATAATAGAATTTATGTTCAAAATGGGTTTTTAAGAGTCTTTTATAATATTTGAAAGAAAACTATTTCCAAATGGTATTGAAACATTATTATATGTTCTAGTGGAAAATGTTTTCATAATTATTTATTTACATATATTATATGTTTCAATTCAATTAATAATTAAATAAGTTTTCAAAATGTTTTATTTTTTAAATAAATTCATGATGAAAGATATTTTTCTCACGAAATGGTTTTAAAAGAGCCTTCAAAATTATTTCACATGTGAGGTAACATATATTGATGTTAATCATGCCTTTCATGAAAATAATCTAACGGTTAAATTCATATTATTTATATGAATGATTTATGATTTATTTTATGGTATCTACCAAACAAATTTTTTTATAGATTTATATGTTTATGAATTATGTTTTCTTTCCCAACTTATGTATTATATTAAATGATTATTATCTTGTATATTTTTTCAAATGTCATGATATGATTACAAGTTTATGATACCCATTTAGTTTCATGGGTTATGTTATCATTTTCTACGATAAATTTGGCACAGGTATGAATTATTTCATGATGATATTGGTGGGACCTATATCTCTATCCAATGCGTTGGATAAAGATTTACATCTCATGAGATATACTAAGATGGTCTTGGAAGTGAACCACAACAACTAAGATAGCCATTGAAGTGATCCATGACTACCAAGATGGAATTTAAAGATAAATCAAGATACATAGATATCAATGGGAGTGAACCATTGTATATCAAGATGGTTTGGGGAGAGAACCCATGCTACTAAGATTTTGTTGGAAGAGATTACTTATCTACTTTTGAAATCATGTTATATGATTTTGTGTTTTCCACAATTCTATGTTTTATTACTATGTTATGATTTCAGGGACAATTATCTTTATTTATTTTTGATTCATGTCTAATTAAATATCATGATTTATTCAATGATTATTTTTATGATCCATGATAGTAATTTAATGATATTTTAATGTTATGATCACATTCCCAGACCACTGTTATAATTTTTATGTTTAAATGTTTCTATTGTTTACCCTTACTTAGCATCTGAGACCACCCATTTTTTATGTTTCCTTACCCTAGGTTATGCAGGTTATTATTATATTTTCTATCAATAATAATATTATGTTAAATTAGAACCTAGGGGAATATAATTTAAATCACATATGTATCAATTTTTATGTCTCCATTTTTTCATAGGCACTAGACTGTTATGGTCTTTGGATGTTAGTTTGCATACTATTTTAAGTATTCCATTAATGTGATGTAATGTTTAGGTTTTCCTAAAATAGGTTGTTACAAATTTGAATTTGATGATAATAAATGTAGATATTTTGAAGGATGTAAAGAGAAATATATTAAACTTATTCATGAGAAAAAACATTTATGAATGATCCACCAGGCATACTATCAATTTTTTAGAGAGGATCCTCCTGTAATAGGTGTATTTTTCACCATCTTGATTATTCACAACAAGATTATTTTCCATTATGTAGGATGTAAACTCCCTTTTGAGATAATAAATTTATAGTCCCAATTTTTATTAGTGTAAAATTTAGTGTTTGAATCCCCAAATACAATCTAGGGTCCATTTATGTTTCCACCGATCTTAATAGTGACCTCCCACAGTCTTTAACTATCATTGTATTTATTTATGGGAAAAAATTGATCCAACAAAAATGAAAATATGAATTTTGAACCTCACAAATGACCATGTTATCATTAATATCATTGGAAGATAAATTACCCACTAATTAGTGAACAAGTATCCGACGACATAAGATTTATGATGATCCATTATTAAAAAATTAAATATTATACCAATATTTATACTATCCATCTATTCCATGATCATATACAGTATTTTGTTCAACTATTTTCAATGTCCTGGGCTTGTTAATATGGATATAAATTGGATGGGTCTTTACAATTAGAGGGTTGCTCACACCATGGATGTTCCCAGATAAATGATTCCTCATGAACCAAACCTTGATTTAGAGTTTCCATTTCCCCCCTTGGATTAACTATTGTCAAGGAACATCATTGAATAAACCATTATAGAAGAAATATTTTCCTATATATGATTAACATCACATCTATTATCACTATATAACTAATGAGGGGGACATATCACACTAGGTTCTGTAACATCACTAGATACAATTTATTTTTTTGGAGTGTGATTTTATATTGGATAATAAAAACTGAATTCATCAGAGTTTTCATCATCATAAAATATTTAACTCCAAAGAATTTTTTGGCATTGAGATGGTTGCAACAATAATTATTGGATAATTTCCATCCTTTTATAATTTTACATTAGTGTAAATTTCATGAAAAATACTTCCATACCCTAGATATCAAGTTAAATAATATATAAAAGACCAAAAATGATGGGTGATTTATCCATTGAAAGAAACATAGAATGCTTGAAGTTTTTGATCCAATATAGAATGATAAAAATAGTTTTCATGGAATGAAAAATCTTTTCTAGTATATGAATTATTAATGTGAATATAAAGGATTTCTCCTAGAATAGATGAATTTATGTTATTAAATATGTGCTCAGATATCCCTACCCCACCAGATTCAGGGAATGTGGGGGGTTTGGTCTAAATGACATATTCTTTACTAAATGTGGTCTCTTCAATAACAAGAGGATAAATTGATATTTCACAAGTGGAGAACACGTTTGTATATATTCTATCACTAAATTTATAATGATTTACATCCACATGAAATGGTATGGAATTCGACATATCATTATTGGTGGTTTGTTTAGTAGAATTATCCCCTTCTCAAAATTAGTGTAATTTCCATTCCCAAACATTCCAAACATTATCAATCAAGTGGGTGTACATGATATGAGGATGATGAATTATATTTTAATAACCAAATAATTATAAATATAACGACCGATTGTGTTTTACACATCATAAAATTGAGTATGGTATTCATAATAAACATTAAATTTATATTTTCTATCAATTTTCGAAAGTTTCAAAAAATTTGTTTTCATAGTATCTATATAATCCTCAACTAGAAAATGTGCATAAAATATTTGATCACATTCATGATTGTAATGATCTATCTTTGTCATGATTACATTGTTAAAACAGATCATATAATATTTTAGGGTTTCAAAACACCTAATTATGGTCTAAGGAAATCACCAGGTGTATCTATAGTGCTTTTTACAGCAAAATTATATTCTCAACCTGTTATAATATTTTTGATATCGGTGAGTGTTCCATATTTATTTATGATCACTAGAACCCAATTCCATAAGTTTCTATGACCCAATTACATTTTTTAAATAATATTAATGGATTTCAATGTTCATTGGAGTTTCAAGTGGTGTTTTGGACGGGCATAATAAACAACTTTTTAGGGTTCATAGATAGAGGCCCTGAGTTTTGAAAAAACATAAACCCTCCCAAGATAAATAGTTTGGCACTCCTCATTTATTTGACATGATTCATCAAACAATGCATGATGGGGATGTTGATAGTTCATCCCCTCTAGATTTTTTAGCAGAGGGTATTCACCATACTATTATATTATTTGGGAAACTATGTGACTTTGTTCTGGAAAGTGTGGTGTTAAAATTGTGGGAATATAATGGTTTTCAAACAGCTTTCCAAATAATACAGTTACCATGAGGAATCATTAAAGATTTAAAATTCCCATTTTACCATGTTTTCCTTATGATGTGTTTCCATTTTCTTTCCAACCACATGTGTATTTACTCTTCATTAGATAAGGGTCTCTCTTACACCATCCATTATTCTTTGTCCTCATCACCTCATCCGAGCATAGATAGTAAAAACAAATTTTTCTACAGATTCATCTCTACAATACCTATGATCCACTAATCTCATTACATAATATTTATCCCAAAATGGTTCACCATATTTGTGTAATCCATTTTACCCTATTTTAATATAATTTTTCTAATAAATTTATTTCATACAAAATTGCCTTAGTTAGAGGCTGATATAAAAATAGAGAATATACCTTAGTTTAATATAGACAGATCCTAGAATTATATATTACTCTTCTGTGTTTCATTGTGTTCATTCATGATTTCACCATTGGTTTCAATATTATTGACTCCATATAAATAATTATTATCTTATAAATTATTTAAATTTTGATACGAGATTCCAAGGGGAATTATAATTATTTTTTTAGACGGACTATGTCAAATTAGAGGCTCTTGACCTTTGGTAGATTATGTTAGGTTTTATAATAATGTTTCCTTAAATTTTATATATATATTTTCATTTTTTATGGAAAAATTGTGGTATTAGACCAAGGATTGATGTATTTTTATCACATTTAATTAATAGAATTAATTTCCTAAGTTGTGTGAGGCCCAGATACATTGGGTGATGTTTATCATATGGATGGAGGATATGGTCGTCATATTTAAGAGATGTGAATGTTCGGACACGGGCTAGACCCATTTCATATAGGATGGAATAGACCATCAGGATGACTGAAATGGTTAAATGGGAGTGTGGTACTAGAAATATATGAATTAACTACTTTTTTGGAAATTTATTATCACCTTGATTGGATGACACACCATTATATTGATGTCCACATCGATAATATTTAGATGATGAGGTTGTGGTAACAAATTCTGTGGGTAGAGGACATCATTTGTTACATCATAAGATGATGTTAAATACCTATGAATTTGAATGTAACTTCCATAGAAAACCACTTGGATAGTGATGAACCATCAGTATGCAGTTTTGAGACCATGAGGTGGAGGAATAGGGTTAGTGTGGATTGAGGTTGTTTGGTCAGAATTATTTGGGGGTTAGATATATTAATTTATAGGGAAATTGGATTTGGATCCAATGATTGTTATAATTTAAAGGATATATGTAAATATACCTCACAAATTAGGTATTGACATGAAGGGGATGTTATGAACTAAGGATCAAGAGACCATGTAATTTTTTTTATTTCATTAGGATGCCAAATTTTAAAAAACTGGGCACAAGGTTTTGGTGATACTTTTAAAAGAAGTTCCTGAGGGTTCTCCAACATCTTACTCATCAATGTAATCATTAGGATTTATTCTAAGGATCCTCACTGATATATTTATATACATAAACATATATTAATGTATTTTATATATATATAACTACGTGCTCCCAAAATACAAATGATGGTCAAAGAACACGATTGATAAATTTTGGATATTTATTAGAAGGGATGATGGTCATTTATATGATCTGGATGTTCCATTTAATAAGTTATAGTTTAATCCATTATTTTCAGAGATAAAAGGGATGAACATGTTGGTGGTGGCCTACTCAGATTTATTCTCACACCCTTCAAAGACCCCCTCAGGATGACTATAGTTGTTATTCTTCTTCATGTGCGTAAGGTTTATATCATAGGATCTAAATCATGGGGATCATTATGTGTGATTTTAAAAGGGACGTATGGAAAGAACAATGGGTTCTTAAATAATCAAGACATTACTTTTGGGTCCATATTTTTATTCCAACATTCTTATATGTATATATTGATATGGTTTTCCACGTGTGACCCTTCAACTTATTTACATTTGTATGGCTTCACATGAAATGTATGCTTTTATAAAAATGGTGATTTATTAAAAAAATAGTATCTTTAAACATGTTGATTATTAAAGTGTTTGTCTTATTATTCGTCCACTATGGTGGGTTTTTGATCATATTGTTTCTTATTCTTATTTTACTATATTATCAATTTAGTATTATTATTATGAACTCCAAAGGTTTTAGTCTCCCAAATATCACATTCATACACACTCAATACTTATTAATAGCCTTTGGTGTATGGGGAGGCATGCCTAAGACCACATGGAACTTTAACCTAGAGAATAGTTTTTATGTGGATCCTAGGCAAACAGACTCTAAATGGTATCAATTCATCTCTTGAAAGGTAATTAGTAGTAGTGTTTGACTGGATTCAAATTATATCAAATATTCATTCTTTTATTTCGTATTATTATTTTGGATATATTTCTTAGGGACTATGATTTAGTTGGAATAGGTTATAGTTCTCTTGTTTGGGTCCCTTAATCCTTATTCATGGGGGCATAATATGAATCCAAGGATGGAAAAATTGAGGTTTTTATTTTCTATTTACAGTAAATAGGATTGCCTGCTCAAGTGGATGTGATTGGATTAGTAGTATTTGACTTTAGCTCTGTAAGGAATGAAAGTATTGATTTAATATTTGGATAGGATTTTGGTCACATTAGATGTGTCTTGTCTTTATATTATTACTAGGAACTAATATAACACTAAGGAGAGAAGGGCTGTTTACAGTATCAATAAGGGGAGAAAATAGTGTTTTCCATCGTAGCTTTTTTTGGTGGAATTCATCTTATCCATCCTAGGAATGTGGTTCAAATTATATATGTATGTGATTTCAGGTGGACATAATCATGTGATATATTAGAATGACTCTAATGCGAGTATATAAGGATTATGATATGAGGCGATTTTTTTAAATTTTAAAAAAGGTTACTAAGTAGTGTTTTCATGTATAACCTCTTTGGTTGAATACTATTCAGCTACCCTTGAATGTATGTATTGACTGAACCTATAATGGTAATTCAAGGGGTGATGATATCGAGTGATACATGATTCCTAACTATGATGTGGGTTGTAACAGGGCCATCATTCTGGGTTACATTTGATAAAACACCCAAATATGGGTAGGTAAGGGGGTTGAGACCATATTTCTAATGAAAGGTGAAATAAAAGAGTATAATGGTAGTTATATTGTACTTCATATAACATATTTCTATATCTTCCATATATATTTATCTGTACATGAACATGTTGTCTGAATTCATATTTATTTAACCTAGAAAAATTCACGTGGAGTGTTAGGAGGACGATGATTTACTGATACATGTGCATACATGGGATGAGGCCCTTGAGTGTCGGGATGGGGCCTATGGGTTTGGAAAATCATGAGTTGAAGGTACATGATCAGGTATAGGTGGTAAAAAATTAATACATGGATACATTTTTTCCTCATTAGGATAATCATCTTAGGGGGAACATTGTACGTTTAATACAAGGAATCGATAGGGGAAATTATTGAGATAATCTATTTAAGGCATATTTAACTCGTGATTTCCTTTCATATCTCCCACTATAGTTTTAGGGTGAGTTTGGAGCACGTGAATAGTAGAAATTGATTGAGGAATGTCAATCCATATTTTTATAGACAATGTAACCCATATTCCAAATGGTGAAGATATCAACACACTTGTTCGTAGGACCCGAAAAGCACTGGTGGGTCATATAGGTTCATGGAAGAATAGATGAGTGACTTCCCTAGAAGGACTTCAACGACTGCTTCTATGTAATCATAATCAAGGACATGGCGATTGTTGAAATGTAGTACTATTTATTGAGACTTGATGTAGGAGACATGTATTTCATGGACCATATATTTAATTTCATTGAACTGTTGCATTTGTCAAGCGGTATGGTTGTGAATGACACCACAAGGGTGAGGAACATTGTGAATGATTTACAAAATGTCGTTTGGGTCTAGGTAAACATAGAAGGGTTTTCAATGTTCTTGTAGTTATTAAAACAGGCACTAATGACTGATAGAAATTTGATGGAAAATTCATATTCGAGTCGGGTGATGGCTTTAAGTGTTTTTTATAACGATGCATTAGATAACATGAAAAAGGGTTTTGAGGATTCGTAATAGTTAGTTCACGACAAAGACATGAGAATAGAACTTATGAGTAGCTATTTTATGGTGGTATTGGAGTATGGGAATCCAAGTGATGTGAGGAAACATTGTGATTTTTTAGTCATGGAGTATGGAGCATGCGTCTAGATTGGGAATCATGAGAGGTTCTGTAGGATGCCTTATCGTATACTCGTAGTTAGGGACTGGGGTAGAATCAGGCTTCATATGTTAAAAAATTAGTAGTTTAATGAGCCGGTAGCCAGTAATAAGATATAAAGAGAGGACAAGTAATTGATAGTGGGATCTAGCCATGAGTTAAGTATATGGTATCTTTTGTAGTTATGTAGGGTGGATAGACCACTTGTTGTTCTTCTTTAGACAATGTTCATGCAGTGGATGTTGTAGGAGCTAAATATACGATGTAACCAAATTTATTCATATCTATTTTGTGATTATAGTCATTAATATGTATAGTTTTGTTTAGGTATGGAACATATTTTAATAATGTTCACTATTCGGTGCAAAAGTGTACGAGATGTGATTTTGGACTAAACTATAGTTGGTTAGCTGGTTAGCTTCGACATAGATGCATTATATATATCTATATATGAGGTGTGTAGGAATCAGAATTATGAAGGTAATCAACAGATGTGGGACTTATATGATGTGTGTAGAACTGGGACACATTTTGTGGGAATGAATATTTATATATGATTCTGGATATTATTAGAATCTATTGAGATGTAGGATTTTTGCAATCTGATGAGAAGCAGGACAAGACAGGTGTCGGATGTGGAACATGAATTATTTGACGAATTAATAATGTGTAGGACTAAAGATGAATCATTGGAATATTTTTTAGTCTATGGAATGATGTTGGAGCAATAATATTTTCTGTTAATTGTCTCGAGCTGACCTTGGGTAGTTATCTTCTAATGCTGGTAGTGCCTTGAGAAGACTGACATGTCACATTATGATCAAGGTGGACTAGGTGATTTAAAAAATATTTGAATATTTGGGACCATCATTGGGTAATTATTTATAGATAAGGGATGAGATATGATAAGGTGATGAGTCTATAACATCCTGATTTTTTTGAGCAAGTTGAGATCCCCAACATAGTTTTTTCAAATTAGGTTATAATTCCATCTTTCTTATTGATATGAAAAACCATATTCCAGGTGTTTCATGACCCTAGGGCCCATTGTTTTTTGGATTCATGTACTAAAAGTACCTATTTCTTAAATGTAGTTTTATAGTGAATTAGAGGATTAACACTCCACTTTTCAGGGTGTGGAGATAGAGGAACATGGTTTAGGGAAACTATATGGTCTCATATGAGTACTAGTGTCACCCTCTATATTCATTGGAAATGTTTTGACAAACTGTGTAAGAGGGGGAACATGCCCATATGACAACACATTATTTTTTCAACAACATGATTTTGCCTGACCTAAACATTGTATTGGAAATATTTCACCCTGGTCATCTAATTATAATTCATGGACTATGGGAACCACACAGTTCGAGCATATTTTTTCCAAACAACATCTCTTATAGAAAGGGGTAAAATAACCATTTTCCACTACATTCCTTAACATGTCTATGTGGGTTTTCCCTCTTCCTTCCTCCCATGAATTCCTTCCTTCTCCAACAGTCAGGATATCTCATCCTCCTTCCATTAGGATTTTTCTTCATAACCTCATCCAATAACTACTGGACAATACCATGGAGGCTATAAATATGTATCAGTATATCCATTGATCTTATAACCTCATTTATTAAATTATCTCTCCATATAACTTCTATGTTTGTTAATTGAATTTTACTCTATTATCTGGGAGTTCACCTAAAAAGATGATTTCATCCCATTCTTCTATAGTAAGAGGATGATATCAGATGATTAAACTTCTGAAATTATGTGGTAGGTGGTATATAAAATTTTATTTTATTTGATAATGTTTTTGTAGGTTTGTTCATTATCACAACATTGGATTCAAAAAATGTTACCCCCTATAATAAATTCTGGTATTATAAATTAATTAAATGATGACATGATATTATGTGGGATTGCTATTTCTTATTATATTTGGACTGAACCAGGGTTGTAACTCCCCATCCCCAGTTACCCAGAGTTGGTGCATTATTGCGTACCATTTGCATGATCACAAAAGATCAAGTCTCGAAAGACCGATTAGTTTAGTAGCCTTGGAAACACTGGATACATTCATAAGTATTACATTACATAATAAAGTAAAATAAAACTACAACAACATCTTGTCTTCATATCCCTTCATACTATCCCTGCAGGTCATTCATAATATATTTCTTCACATCCTGGAAAAATTAAAACATTTGAAGGGGTGATCTCAGATGCTCAGTAAGGATAACAATATAAAGAGGAAGCTTTCATAAATAAACATTAACATTTAAGGCAATGTATAACTAAAAAAATCCTTTTAAACATGAACTTCAACATAATATGGAAAAAATAAAATGAAATAATGCCATTTACTTATTCACATGGATATTCTACTATTCGAATAATCACATTCAATATCAATAACCACTTTCATAATGATGTAATGCATGAAGCCAGACTATCATAATCACGTAGCCAAGGCCTCGTTCCAAGACTACAAATAAGAATTTGTCAAGGCCACGTGCCAAGACACTTGTTTGTCTCATGAGACCTGCCGATGCATTGAGGAGCTATAGTGGGCTCCACAAGTCACTTATTAAGTCCAATGAATTCCTCATATGAACAGGTTTAAACATATCATAAACCATATCATAATCGTATCACATAAAACATGCATAAAGGAAACATAACATTTCCACATTTCAATCACAAGATATCAACACAACACATTGATATAATAAAAAAACACTATCAAAACCATTTTCAATACCAAAATAAAAGAAAATTAAAACTTGGTATTTATTTTTCATTTAAAAATAATGTATGGCTTGTAGAGGAAGACGAAACTCAAACAATGATCATGGCGGTGGAGAAGTAAATTTTTCCACATACATATGACAAGAAAAACATTCCATTTTTTCGTTTAGTAAAACACATTGTATAAAAAGATTCATTTTGAATAAACGTAAAATTCAAAGGGGTTTATACACCGTATAGAAGAAATTTGTGTATAAAACAAAATACGTCTCAATGAATGGAGATTGAGACGCAGTCCCTTACAAAGATCATTTTTTTAAATAAAATAGACCTATTATGTGTATTCACTATAAGTAAACAAAAAGGAAGTAAAAAATACAAGATAGAACATAACAATATCATGAAATAATTTGAAAGTAGGAGATTAACCCAAAGAATGGAAATTGGGTTAAGAAGTTCCCTTACATCGTGTCCGACTTGACTCGATCATTATTTCACATGATAAATAATAAACTAGAGTTAATTTCGACTTTCTTAAGAACTTTTTTCAAGTTTATTACTCCTTTTATATCTCTTATTACCATGTTATGAACATTATGTGATTATTTATGTTAATAACTGTCGTTTTGTCGATCTTTGGTACTTGAGCCAAAAATAAACTTATTATAATTACAAGTTGTTCATGTGATAAAATATCCATTACATCCAGAATTATATTCATGATTTAGATAACATATATATTATATATATCATGTATATACATTAATTTATAATATTATGTAACATTTAGAGGTAAGAAATGAAATACACCTTTCATGGAGACGGTAAGTCGTACGTACGCATGAACGCTACTTTCATTTCTATTTCATATTTAATGGAATGAAATCATAATGATATAGAGGTGTATTTTAATTCCAGTATAATATAATATATCATATCATTTACTCCATCCTTTATACGTCCCACATATGGCATTAACGATTCAAATCACTTTGAGTGGGTGGTCGTCCGCACTTCCTAAAATGAAATTATCGCGTTTACCCATAATGGAAATCATAAAGGTATTCCATAAATGGGAAATAAAGAAGAATAAGGAAAACCTAATCATAATATATATATCATATATAGAAATAGTTTCATCAAAATGGCCACCATTAGAGATCAATCATCGTTTCGTGAGGCAGTATTTCGCCACCCACAGAAACAGTATGTTCTTTAACCATTAGACTAAGGTGTGTGTAATTGTAAATAAAATACTTATTATAACAAAATCCTAGTATATTGTATATACTGGTGTTGTTAAAAAATAAAGTGATAAAAATATTTTAACGGGTTGGAGAAGCAAAATAAAACAAAATAACATAAGAGAAGACATTACCTTAAAATCGGGTAACTCTTTTTGATTTGAGCCAAAGGCTTCTATGGGAAGACTTCTGACCAAAGTGAGGCTTCTAGGAGTAAGAGAGGGAAGTTGAGAGAGTATATGGGCAGAGGTTGGCCGATCCAAATGGCTTGGAAGGTGTGAATAATGTGGTAGTGGTGGGGACCATTTATAAGAGGAGAGGAGGGACACTCTTGGAATGATTGAAATATTACTTTATTATGAAATGCTTTTCGTATTCTAAAGGTCCCACAATGATATATTTCGAGTCTATGGTGATAAGGGTTCTAAATCTATGCATCCAAATGGTTTTTTACAAGTGTAATTATTGGACTTTACATTATACTTCCATTTTATTAAAACCGTTAATTAATGAGGTAATCGCTGCATCATCATGGTGTCATAAAAACTATAATTTATTAAATGTCAAAAAATTATAAAAAAATTAACATTATGTAGGAAATATTTTTACCTTTACAATTAATATTTATATTCAAAATGTTAACATATATAACCCCACGTAAAAATTGTTTTAGTAAAACAACACATGTTTTTGACAATTTTATTTTTACTCTAAATAAAAAGTAATTAATGTCATTTTCTTACCCAAGTGGCTCCATGGGGTCCCCATGTTGACCCACTAACTGTCTTGGTCGGCCAAGACTCATACAATAAGTTTAGGGTATGTGTAAAGGTAATTTCATATTTTTATAATATCATTTTTACCTTAAATTTCACTAATTACCTTTAATCGCGATTAATTAAACTTAAAAGTTACTATTCACCAAAAAATTATTTTAATCCCATTGAACCACATTTTACATCCTAATGAAAACCATGTATGTCTAATTTTTGAAAATAAAATCACAGAAGCTGTAATTTCTCATTTAAACAAAAATTTAGTTTTTTAACTACCACTTAGTGGTTTCACTATTAATCAAAAATTGAAGTTTTTCAGAATAATGCCAAAATTTCACCCTAAGCTATTATTGATATTCCGAATTAAAAAATTATGTCCATTTTAAAAAATTCCAAACATATATGTTTCATTAATTAATTTTATTATTAATTTCCACTGTCACAATAAATAGCGTGTTTTTAAGAAACAATATATATCAAAAGATTGACAATTGTTTATGTCCAATTTCAAAATAAAATTAATTCTAATGACCACCATTGGATAAAATTGTAAAAATTTATTCTATTTATACTTTAAAACCACTCAATAGTTTAATTTATCACTGTAAATTATTTTGATTAATAAAGTTGTTTTTAAGTATTTTTCATTATTCATAAAAAATTGGAAGTTCTCAGAAAAATACAAAAAATTCAACATAGGCTAATTTCGATATTCCGAATCCAAAAATGAAGTCAATTTTGAAATATAAAATATATATAATTTCAAAAAGTGGGTATTACTATCCATAATGGCTATTTCGATTGGTTGTGGGTGTTAGAATCTCGAACTTGTGTACAATGCAAGCTATTGCATTATTGAAAGAGAAGCGTATCGTGGAAGCTCGGGGTGTTACATTCTCCCCTCCATCAATAAATTGCATCCTCGCAATTTGAAATTTTTCATTGAAAATAAAAGGTTGGAAATAGAAAATACCTTTGTGGAAAACCCACATTGGAAATAAGGTTAATAAAATTTAGCCTTATTAAGAGGGAAATGGAAATAAAAAAGGCACCACCAAATTATGATCTAGAAAAGGAGAACATTAGTGGAAATTAGAGACATATAATTGGAGGAAAAACATAAATATTTGTAGGGAGTGATTGAGGTCATCAATCACAAAAAAGTGTAAAATTGAGGGCCTCAAAGCCTTCAATCTATGTTGATTTAAAATATTATCAGTTCAACAAGACATAAGGTATTAGGATAACAAATTTTTTGTTTTAGTATCCCTTTACTAATGTTTAAGAATTAATTTATTCCTAGAATAAGAGAAAGGTATATATATATATATATATATATGCTTGACAAGTGGAGTTTCAACCATCAACTACTTTCTACCACAAACTCACTTATCACTCAAAATGAAATATTATATTTATCCTAATCGTAGAAGGTTGAAAATATTAACACATACCCTTTAGATTAGGAAAACTATTTTGTAATATCCAGGGACTTCCTGTAGGCTAGTGGTAGGTAATAAAGGCTTGTTTCACTATGGTTGTGGGTTCTATTCCTACAGCTTTGTCCGACGCGACGGGTTATCCCCTGACCTACAAGTTGTCCTTTTCCTAAAACTATAGTATTATAATATTCCAAAAATAATAGTCAGAAATGTTTTAACCTTAAAAAATACTATCCAAGGTTCCACGTAATCCATTCCAACCTTTATAGCTATCCAAAATACTTCTGTCCAACTCACAGTCCAAATTTTATAAATAAGACAAACACAATGAAGATCCTTTTTTCCGTGTAACAACATGTGAACACCTTTATCATGTATTATTTTAAAACACTACAACATAATGAATTACCATAAATCCTTATTGATTACATTAATAATCCCTTATTCCTTATAGAATACTAGATATACTCCTTCTATCCAAAAAATGTCTACAAATCATTAATAAGTTTCAAGGAAGATAAGAATATCCAATATAATTTATCTAAATCAATCATGTATTATTCCAAAATCACTATCTCGTTATTAGAACCATATTATGGTTTATCTTTCTCTCAACCATATATTTTCCAAAAATTTAACCTGTTGTGGAGTCACTTTTCTTGGTTCCACACAATCTCAAGTCCTTGATGAAATAGTAATGCAGTACAGTCCTTATATACTCCATAATTATTATAACCAGTACATCTTTCATACAACACTCAAATGAAAAAATTCTTTAATAAAAACATAAGAACTGTAAAAATTCCTCCTCAGTTGTGGTAGTATCATAACTTGATTATTATCCAATAACATCATTTGGGGCATACTCTAATGATTTGGACCTTGGTTTGCATTGTGTCCCCACTCCTTGCAGATGAAGCATTGTACATTTGAAACCTTTTTATTACCCTTGCAGTCACGCACACGGTGTCCTTTTTCTCCACACTTATAACAAACTCCCATTCCCCTCAGGCAAGTTTCAAGGTGTTTCTTCCCATAGTTATCACATATTGAAAAATGCTTCTTTTCCCTCATCCCTTTTGTTGGAGTTGGTTGTCTAGAACCAACTACTTTGTACTTTATTTATTAAATAAAAGCCTTATGACATCTTGATTGTTCTTCTGTGTGACATGTCATGTGATAATGTCCTAAGGACATCTGTTTCATTTAAGGGTCGTAGCAGATCCCTGCTATGATGAGAACCCGGAAGTGCCATAACACTATTCTTGAATGTATGTTCTATGGCCGGATGATATTATTTGAGGGACAAAAATAATACAGGTCATTAGGGTTGAGGACTCATAAAACCTTGAGTCACCTTCTCATGGTGTGCACCCTTAGTAATATCCAAGAGGATATTATGAGAACGAGACCCGCTAGTAGGAAATCCACATTTCATAGTGCCATAGGATGTTCCTATCTGAGGACATGTGTATTGGTCCTTAGACATTAAGATTATTATTAATGGGTATTACAACTCACGCACTTAGATATATTTACAAAAACTGTGATGACACACTGTTCACATTGAGGTAGGATACGTTGGGTGCATCACGAGTAATACCACATTAATAGAAAATGCGAGAAAGGATTTGTCCCTTCCGTTCCATAACAGAAGTAGATATCTCAGACCCTTTGATGGAATTGATATAGCCTAAATAAATCCATGGCCATGGTAAGGTATGGACAAGTTCAATTCCAGAAAGTCAAAGAAAGAATAATCAATCATATGGGTTGATGGCACTGGCATGCAACCCTCTTGATTGGAGATATCGAGACAAAGTGATTATATTACACGGTAAGCGTTTGTAGGAGGTGACACGTCATTGCGGCATTAACTTCTTTCTCAATTGGTTCCTTGGCGTGTTGCTAGATGCTAAACTTGGACATTAGGTAGGCTCAGCCTAATTCCACTGAGAAAGAGGCCCAGAGGGTCACACACTAAGTGTGTCCATGTATCTTAGTTAAATATTAATTTAACATGTTAAATAAATATTATTCCCGACTATGGTTTAATAATTATTTAAAGATGTCTGATCACATTTATTTTGACACTAGTTATTCGAGAGAATATATTGTGGACGAAATAATATATTTATTAGCGAGTAATGATGTTACATTTATTTTAGAAATAAATAGTCATTACTCAAGGTCTAAAAAATGTGGTGGAGAAAAATGGAAAATAAAAGTACACACCGTGTATATTAAATATGCACACCGTGTAGTTTTATGGAAAACAAGTACCCACTGTGTATTAATTATTACACGCCTTGTAGTTTTTCCAGTTGGGATTTTGAGGATTTAATATTTTTTTATTAAATGATATTTATTATAATCAGCGTGGGCGCATTTCAAGGAATTAATAATTCGGCATGGGGGTTTTCAATAAGAGTTAATGAAATAAATAAAACGCGTAATGCGTTTATTTATTGTCATAACTCTATTTAACCTCAAACCTGATTATAAATATCCTCGCAACCCCAATATTTTGAAGAGTCATTGTTGTGCACAACGGATTTTGAAATAATATCAAGCCAAGAGAGAATTCCCTTTCCACTAAGAACACCATCAAGTTACGAGAGCAAGATCCTCCACCTGATCAAGGCGGTCAATGGCAGATATTGAAAGCGAAGGTTCTTCCATTCTACCACCCAGAGA
This sequence comes from Viscum album, assembly GCA_963277665.1. Taxonomy (NCBI): domain Eukaryota; kingdom Viridiplantae; phylum Streptophyta; class Magnoliopsida; order Santalales; family Viscaceae; genus Viscum; species Viscum album. Next base: position 1,187,537,026 of record OY728158.1, on the reverse strand, counting down.
TCCCTTCGCCGACGTCTGGAGATACGTGACACACGTGTGGATCACCGCTAGAGGAATCCTACACTTGGATTCTATAACGCAACGAAGGATCACCGAATCGTGACCGGACACATCAACGAAGAATGAATTCTGATTAAGTAATTCTTATGCATTAATTAAATTAATTATAATCAACATATGATGATCCTCCTCAAGGGTTTCAGGACTCTTCTTTTCTTTTCGTTCTTCATTCTATTCCGAAGATTCGGCGTTTTATATCGTGACAGATCTCGGATTGAATGTTGTTTAACGTTAAAATTAATGTTGGGCAAACCCACCAACGTGCTTCCACTGCGCTCGAAACCTACAAGTGGTATCAGATCCAGGTTATATCGTTGATTATAATTATTTAGTTTTTCGTTGGTAATTTACGCTTTTAATAATTTAGTTATTTCAATTCAAGTGTAATCGTTCTGGAAATCTGAATATCAAGATCTATTCCTCCACCCTCGTTTCTCGTTCACCTCACAGAAACGAATTTTTCTTTTAATTTTGATTAAAATAAAATAGAGGAACTCATCCGGAGGAGCCAAACGTTTCTGGACGTATAAAACCAGAATACACATCATGTATTCGGAAGTACACGCCGTGTAGTATAGGTTCAATGCATTGACTGATCCTCCAAATTAGGCCGTGTATTGGATTTTTTTCTAAGAATTTAAGACACCGTGTGTTGACCAGAAACAGGTGGCACATGGTTTCCGGAATACACACCGTGTAGTCCAATGAACACAGCGTGTAGTCACTTCGGGTTAGGGTTGGGTCATGTACTCCGTACACGGCCTGCCCGGCTGGAAACCGTGTAACGCGGAAACTACACGGCGTGTGTCCCACTGTACACATCGTGTAATCCGAAAATTTCTGAAGTACATTAACACGCCATGTCCCCCGGCGTGTACTTCAGATAAACGGTAAAGAAAATTACACGGTGTGTAGTCGGAACAACACGCCGTGTACACACCCAAATTATGCAGATTTATTAAAATTTATTATTATATTATACAAACCCTTGAGACGTATACCATGGTGCGGGCGTAAAGCTGAGGCACAACACGTGATAGGTGTTTTATATATATGTGTTTAATTTAACATCTGCGTAATAAATGGGAATTCGCCGGGTTCCCTCCATGGTACAAGTTACATACAAGGATAATTTTAAAAGAATTCATTTGTTTAAAATATTATGGATGAGAATATGAAGGAAATTTAGAAAAGGGATTTAAGATAAAAAAGGATTGATTAATTAAAGATAATTAATTGATTCGAGCGTGATTTATCTTAAACAAGAACGATTAATGAATTGAATGCTAGTTTTATTTATGAGTAAATATCGTTGCATGTATGGATGATCATGAGATAGACCGAGACCTTTGTATGTGAATGGTTTCTTTTAATTTATTTATTTAAATTAAATTTGTTGGCCTGCGAGCCATCTCCTCATTAATATGTAGGGCCTACGCGCCCAAGGATTCTTCTATGTAAAAAACCCCTTTTACCCCTCACCTGCATGTGAGATAAATGCATATGTAATGGATGGAGCTCCCAAGCTAGTGGAGGCGGCTCAAGTCAAGAGCTAAGGTGAAACCAATCCAAGGAGATACAAAGGTGGACAGGTGGAAAGCTGTAAACATGAACATGAAAGGTTCAAGGTGTTTATCCCCTAGGTCTTGGGTTAGTTTATCAACCTCTAGATAAACTAACCAATAGAAATGTTCATGATCATACCATTTATTTTATTTCTGTCAGTTTCATGGTTTATTTATTGTGGGTGTGTTGTCACGATCACATAATTAATGAATTAAACGATCATTCAAGATGGAACTAAAATAAAACTAGCTTATACATAAATATTATATTATACATGGTTAATCACTTAAGTATATCCCACTTAATATTAACATGCATGTAATCAAAGATAATAAAATGGAAATTTACGTATAAGGATAAAATCACTCAAAATAAATATTAAGTCGGCATAGCCTTCCATAATCTTTGTTTGAATCGAACCATAGTTCAAAGTGTTTGACCAACCCTAGTTGGGGTGCTTTAAATTATCGGGGAATTCTAATTCAAGGTTTTTGGTTGACATGACTTGGTTTGCATCAAGGGTTGACTGCCACAGCAGTACTTGGTGTGACCAAGAGGCAAAGGTTGAGGAAATCCAAAAAGGATTTCAGTATTGGGGAGTCCACTCATCGGATCAAGGAGCTGCGAGTTAATGCAACTGGAATTTGGAAAGCCTACCTAAAACCCTTCAAGTTTCTTGAAGAACCCTAGATGGGGTAATGGAAATAGAAATATGGATCCTTACCACTAGAATATTCACACAACAGAATATTCCTAAGTCAATGGTGAGGTCTATTGGATTTCGATATAATAGTGGGAGACTAATAAGTATTAATTTATTTATTTGTCTCAATTTTTGTAATAAAGTTCTAAACCTTTGATCATCTTAATTTGTAGAAATTGCAAGAAAATTACTTCAAACACATCATTTTGCACCATAATCGAAAAGAAAACCATCTCACCGGCACCAATTTCCAAGAGTGGCAGAGGCATTTATGCATTGTCCTTCGCCACGAAAGGAAATTATATGTACAGGAAGAGCCTATTCTAGTTGCGCCTGGGAAACAGGCTAGTGATGAGGAATTATCTCTCTACATGAAACACATGGATGATGCCACATATGTCTAGTGTTTCATGCTATTGGCCATGATTAATGAGCTCCTGAAGCAACATAAAAACATGGACGTGTATAGCATGATGTCTCACATTAAATATCTCTACCAAGAGAAGGAAAGGTAGGAGAGGTATGAGATCTCCAATGCTTTGTTTACAATAAACCTTAGAGAGTCTGTGCCAACTGGGCCTCATGTAGTCAACCTTTTTGGCTACATTGAACGCCTGGGCATCTTAGGGATTAAATTCCCGGATGAGTTGCGTACAAATCTCATCCTATCCTCACTACCCAAGACCTTCTCTAGCTTCATTTTAAACTATAACATGAGCTGAAATGAGAAGATTCTATCGGAGCTTCTGACCTTGATTCTCAAGGTAGATAAGGAGATGGGGCATGACAAACCTGCAGTCCTTATGGTGAACAATAAAAGGAAGTACAAGGTAAAGGGTCCAAAGACTTATAAACGGTCTGAAGCCCCCGAGCACCGTCCCTCCAAGAAGGGGAAGATCCAGAGGCAGGGCAAGGAATGGGAGGTAGTGTGTTTTGCATGTGGAAAGCAGGGCCACTAGAAGAGGAACTGCACCCAGAAGCATGGGGATGCTAAAGGTGCGTTTGTTATCGAGTGTGATCTTTCTATTTCTACACATTCGGTATTAGATATAGCTTGTGGGGCTCACATCTGTATGGAAATACAGGAACCATGTAGATTTAGAAATATCACTAGAGGAGAGGTGGATCTTTGAGCTACGAATGGCGCAAGGATGGATTTGTTGGCTATTGGTGACTACCACCTCTCATTGCCGACTGGGATGATTTTGGTTTTACATAACTGTTATTATGTTCCTAGTGTTACCAAGAACATAATTTCTGTATCTTGTTTGGATATGAATGGATTTGTTTTCAAATATTGAAATAAGGGTTGTCTCTTTTATAAGAACAACATTTGTTATGGTATGGAACATTTAAATAATGGTTTTTATGTATTTAATTACGAAAACCAAGTGTTGGAAATCTATAACGAAACAAACTCACATGACTCATACATCACCCAGTTATGGAATCACCGCCTCGGTCATGTAAACGAGAAGCGTTTGACAATGCTCTTCCAAGATGGCTATTTAGACTCTACTGAGCTAAAACCACATGATAGATGTCACAGTTGTTTACAAGGAAAAATGACCAAGGCGCATTTTGGTGGATAAGGTGAAAGGGCCACAATGCATCTAGGATTAGTACACACTGATGTGTGTGGACCATTTCCAGTGGAAGCTAGAGGTGGATATTCTTACTTCATTACTTTTACTAATGATTTGAGTAGATATGGCTATGTCTACTTAATGAGGTATAAGTCAGAGTCCTTATAGAAATTTAAGGAATTTAAGAATGAAGTATATAATCAGCTTGGTAAGAAGATAAAGAAACTTCTATCAGATCGAGGTGGAGAATATCTGAACCAAGAATACATCGATCATCTACGTGAGTCTGGGATTCTATCTTAGCTCACTCCTCTTTATAAACCAGAGTAGAATGGTGTTAGTGAAAGGAGGAACCGCACCTTGTTGGACATGGTGAGGTCGATGATGAGTCATGTGGATCTTCCATTATCCTTTTGGGGATATGCATTACAAAATGCATCATACAAATTAAACTGAGTACCAACTAAGGTGGAAAATGGAATTCCATATGAGTTATGTAATGGAAGGAAACCCACTTTGTCGCACACATGTGTATGGGGATGCGGGGAGTTTGTTAAGGCCTTCTCAGGAAACAAACTAGCACCCCGGGGCACGAAGATTATCTTTATAGGATATCCCATGTAAACGAAAGGATATTACCTATATAACCCTCAAAACCGGAAAGTGATTGTCACCAGACAAGACGTCTTTCTTGAGAGGGAGCACATCCTCAAGAAGGATAGTGGGAGAAAGATTGACTTCGATGAAGTTGATGCTCAAGATATACAGGAGTTGGTACAGGAAAAAGTTCCACAAGTCCCCGTGGAAGAGGTTCCAGAAACACAAGTGCTGCGTAGGAGCTCAAGAGAGGCAAGGGATCCAGAGAGATTTGGTTTCCTAGTCACCGAGGATGGTGAATCATTATTGTTGGAAAATGATGAACCTCTCTCCTATAAGGAAGCAGTAGAAATCTCAGAAGCTGCAAGATGGCTAGAAGCTATGAATTCTGATATGGATTCAATGTATCAGAACCAAGTTTGGGTTCTGGTCGATGAGCCAGTTTATGTAAAGCCTGTTGGATGCAAATGGGTATTCAAAAGAAAGCTTGACAAGGAAGGTCAAGTTAGCACCTATAAATCAAGGCTAGTGGCTAAAGGATTTAGAAAGCGTCATGGAATTGACTATGATGAAACCTTCTCGCCAGTTTCCATGTTTAAATCCATAAGAATCCTACTTTCCCTAGAAGCTTACCATGACTACGAGATTTGGAAGATGTATGTCAAAAAGGAATTCCTTAATGGGAACCTTCAGGAAGATGTCTATATGACACAACCAGAAGGGTTTGTGACACCAGGTGAAGACAAACGGGTTTGCAAGTTACTGAAATCCATTTATGGATTGAAGAAAGCATCCAGGTCATGGAACATTCAATTTGATGAAGCCATAATGGAATTTGGTTTCATTAAGAACGAATGTGAGTCATGTGTTTATAAGCCGTTCAATGGGAATGAGGTCGTCATCCTAGTGGTATATGTTGATGACATATTGCTTATTGGAAACGAAGTACCATCCTTATAGTCAGTTAAGGACTGTTTGAACAAGTGATTCCCCATCAAGGAGTTAGGAGAAGCAGCCTACATTATAGGGATCATGATCATTCGTGACAGATCCAAGAGGCTGCTTAGACTAAGTCAGGGTACATACATTGACCAAATACGAATGAGATTTTGTATAAAAAAATCCAAGAGGGGATTTGTTCCAGTGTCACATGGCTTAGATATCTCTAAGAAAATGTATCCCCAGTCACAACAGGATAAAGATAGGATGAGAAAGATCCCATACGCTTCGGCTATAGGATCCATCATGTATGCCATGTTATGTACCAGGCTTCATGTTGCCTATGCACTCATCATGGTAGGCAGATATCAAGCAGATCCAGGAGAACAACATTGGACTACTGTTAAGACTATCCTTAAGTATCTGAGAAGAACTAAGGATATGTTCATGGTGTATGGAGGAGATGAGGAGCTTGTCGTCAGAGGGTATGCTGATGCTAGTTTTCAAAAAGATCAGAATGATCTGAAGTCACAATCTGGATATGTTTTCTGTCTCAATGGTGGAGATGTGAGCTGGAAGAGTTCAAAGCAGCTAGTTGTCGCCGATTCTACAGCGGAGTCCGAGTATATAGCGACTTCTGATGCGGCCAAGGAAGCCATATAGATTCGGAACATTGTCCAAGTGATTGGTGTGGTGACTACCAGTAAATATCCCATTAAATTGTATTGTGATAATACTGCAGCAGTGGCTCTTGCAAAAGGAAAAAGGTCACATCAACGGACGAAGCACATACTCCGGAAGTATCACCTCTTGAGGGATTTCTATCAAAGGGGTGAAGTTTCAGTGAGCAGAGTGTCCACAGAAGAGAACATGGTGGAACCCATGACTAAAGGCCTATCTCAGCAGAAGCATGAATATCATGTGAGAGCTAACAGGTTAAAGGTTGTTAGCTGTTGGCTCTAGTCCAAGTGGGAGTCTGTTGGAGTTGGTGGTCTAGAACCAACTACTTTTTACTTTATTTATTAAATAAAAGCCTTATCACATCTTGATTGTTCTTCTGCGTGACATGTCATGTGATAATGTCCGGAGGACAGCTGTTGCATTAAAGGGTCGTAGCGGATCCCTACTATGATGAGAACCCGGAAGTGCCATAACACTATTCTTGAATGTATGTTCTATGGCTGGATGATATTATTTGAGGGACATAAATAATACAGGTTATTAGGGGTGAGGACTCATAAAACTTTGAGGCCCCTCCTCATGGTGTTCTCCCTTGGTAATATCCAGGAAGATATTATGAGAACGAGACCCGCCAGTAGGAAATCCACATTTCATAGTGCCATTTGATGTTCCTATCTACGGACGTGTGTATTGGTCCTTAGAATTTAAGATTATTATTAATGGGTATTACAACTCGCACACTTAGATGTATTGACGAAAACTATGACGACACACTGTTCGCAGCGAGGTTGGATACGTTGGGTGCTTCACAAGTAATACCGCATTAATAGATAATGCGAGAAAGGATTTGTCCCTTCCGTTCCATAACAGAAGTAGAAATCTCAGGCCCTTTGATGGAATTGATATAGCTTAAATAAATCCATGGCCATGGTAAGGTATGGACATGTTCAATTCCGAATAGTCAAAGAATGAATAATCAAGCACATTGGTTGATGGAACTAGTATGCAATCCACTTGATTGGAGATATCAGGACAAAGGTATTATATTACACGGTAAGCGTTCGTAAGAGGTGACACGTCATTGCGGCGTTAACATCTTTCTCTATGGGTGCCTTGGCGTGTTGCTAGACGCTAACCTTGGACTTTAGGCAGGCTCAGCCTAATGCCACTGGGAAAGAGGCCTAGAGGTTCATACACTAAGTGTGTCCATGTATCTCAGTTAAATATTAATTTAACAAGTTAAATAAATATTATTCCCGACTATGGTTTACTGATTATTTAAAGATGTCTGATCGCATTTATTTTGACACTATTTATTCGAGAGAATATATTGTGGACGAAATAATATATTTATTAGCGAGTAATGAAGTTACATTTATTTAAGAAATAAATATTCATTACTCAAGGTCTAATAAATGTGGTGGGGGAAAATGGAAAATAAAAGTACACACCGTGTATATTAAATATGCACACCGTGTAGTTTTATGGAAAACAAGTACACGCCGTGTATTAATTATTGCACGCCGTGTAGTTTTTCCAGTTGGGATTTTGAAGATTTAATATTGTTTTATTAAATGATATTTATTATAATCTGCATGAGCACTTGTCAAGGAATTAATAATTCAACATGGGGGTTTTCAATAAGAGTTAATGTAATAAATAAAACGTGTAACACGTTTATTTATTGTCATAACTCTATTTAACCTCAAACCCGATTATGAATATCCTAGCAACCCCAACATTTTGAAGAGCCATTGTTGTGCACATCGAATTTGGAAATACTCTCAATCCAACAGAGAATTCCCTTTCCACCATGAATGCCCTCATGTTACGAGAGCAAGATCCTCCACCGGATCAAGGCAGTCTAAGGCGGATATCGCAATCGAAGGTTCTTCCATGCTAGCACCTGGAGATCCCTTCGGCGATGTCCGGAGATACGTGAAACACATGTGGATCACCGCTAGAGGAATCATACACTTGGATTCTATGACGCAACTACGGATCACCAAATCGTGACTGGCCACATCAACAAAGAAAGAATTCCAATGAGGTAATTCTTATGCATTAATTAAATTAATTATAATCAACATATGATGATCATCCTCAAGGGTTCCAGGACACTTCTTTTATTTTTGTTCTTCGTTCTATTTCGAAGATTCTGTGTTTTATATCGTGATGGATCTCGGATTGAATGTTGTTTAACGTTAAAATTAAAGTTGGGAAAACCCACCAACGCGCTTCCACTGCGCCCGAAACCTATAACTTTATCCATCATTCTCTCTTCCATCTTTTTCTTCTCTTTTTTCCCTTCAAAGCCATAAGACTCGGATAATTCTTTACTTATCTTATTGACACATGATACTATTTCTTCATATGTTTAGAACACATGGGAGACTATTTCCCTTCTAAATGTTGCCTTAATACCGTGAAAGAAATGATCCTTCTTACTCTTTGGATATAATGTATTGAAGGGGTTCACATTCCTTCTACTGGGCTCCATTTCTATAGAATGGAATAAACTAGGTTTGTTTGTGAATTGCAATGAATAATTAAAAACTTGTAAAATACATAATGTAAATTGAATGGTTTATGGATATAATCCATAATCATAAAAAATGTTTTCTTTGAGGAATTATATACTCATAAACCCTTCATAATGGTTTGTAAAAAATGAGAATTATCCTAAGCATACCCCTGGGAGTGTCGTAACCAAGAGTGCAGCTAGGCCCGTTGTTGTGCACCAGTTCATGTTCGAGTCTAGCTCAAAGCGGTGTTTTCGGGTTTTAGCCCTAGGTAGATCTGTGCCAGAGCTGTCTCTACCTGCTCGTATCTAGACAGGGATGTATTGCTCGGAAAACTCACAAAATCTCTATAATAAAAAAATTCTCGGAAGATCTTCTATACTAATCCTCAAAGTTTATCTTTGGGCTATGTGCTCTAACCAGAGTTTATCTAAATATAGCTTCCAAGGTTAGTACTAAACTGCCTCTGATACCAACTGCAACGCCCCGACCTCAGTTACCCAGAGTTGGTGCATTATTTCATAACATTGGCATGATCACAAAAGATCAAGTCTCGAAAGAATGATTAGTTTAGTAGCCTTGGAAATACTAGATACATTCATAAGTCTTACATTACATCATAAAGTAAAACAAAACTACAACAACATCTTGTCTTCATATCCCCTCATACTATCCCTGCAAGTCATTCGTAATATACTTCTTCATATCCTAGAAAAATTAAAACATTGGAAGGGGTGAGCTCAGATGCTCAGTAAGGATAACGATATAAAGCCGAATCTTTCATAAATAAATATTAACATTTAAGGAAATGTATAACTAAAACAAAAGCCTTTTAAACTTGAACTTCAGCAAAATATGGAAAAAATAAAATAAAATAATGCCATTTACTTATTCACATGGATATTCTACTAGTCGAATAATCACATGCAATATCAATAACCACTTTCATAATGATGGAATGCATAATGCCAGTCTATCATAACTGTATAGCCAAGGCCTCATGCCAGGACTACAAATAAGATTTTGTCAAGGCCTCGTGACAAGACACCAGTTTGCCTCATGAGACCTACCGATGCATCTAGGAGTTATAGCGGGCTCCACCCGTCACTTATTAAGTCCAATGCATTTCTCATATGAACAGGTTTAAACATATCATAAACCATAACATAATCGTATCACATAAAACATGCATAAAGAAAACATAACATTTCCATATTTCAATCACAAGATATCAACACAAAACATTGATATAATAAAAAAACACTTTCAAAACCATTTTCAATACCAAAATAAAAGAAAATTAAAACTCGGTATTTATTTTTCATTTAAAAAAAATTTATGGCTTGTAGAGGAAGCCGAAACTCAAAAAATGGTCACATCAGTGGAGAAGTCATTGTCGTCGCATAATTATGACAAGAAAAACATTCCCTTTTGTCGTTTAGTAAAATGCATCATAAAAAAAGATTCATTTTGAATAAACATGAAAGTCAAAAGGGTTTATAAACGGTATAGAAGAAATTTGTGTATAAAACAAAATATGCCTCAATGAATGGATATTGAGACGAAGTCCCTTACAAAGATCAATTTTCTTAAATAAAATAGTCATATTATGTGTATTCACTATAATTACACAAAAAGGAAGTAAAAATAAAATATAGAACATAATAATATCAGGACATAATTGGAAAGAAGAAGATTAACCCAAAGAATGGAAATCGGTTTTAGAAGTTCCCTTACCTCATGTCCGACTTGACTCGATCATTCTTTAACCTCTTGAATAATAAACTAGAGTTAATTTCTACTTGATTAATAAACTTTTTTATTATTATTATTCCTTTTATATCACTTATTACCATGTTATGAACATTATGTAATTATTTATGTTAATAACAGTCGTTTTCTCGATCTTTGGTACTTGAGTCAAAAATAAACTTCTTATAATTACACGTTGTTCATGTTGTAAAATATCCATTACATCAAAAATTATATTCATGATGTATATATCATATATATCATATATATCCAGTATATACATTAATTTATAATATTACGTAACATTTAGAGGTACGAAATGAAATTCATCGTTCATAGAGATGGTAAGCCATACGTACGCATGAACGCTACTTTCATTTCTATTTCGTATTTAATGGAATGAAATCATAATGATATAGAGGTGTATTATAATTCTAGTATAATAACATATATAATATCATTTACTCCATCCTTTATACTTCCTACATATGGCATAAACGATTCAAATCACTTTGAGGGGGCGGTAGTCTGCACTTCCTAAAATAAAATTATCGTGTTTACCCATAATGGAAATCAAAAAGGTATGCCATAAATGAGAAATAAAAAAGCATAAGGAAAACATAAACATAATATATATATCATATATGAAAATAGTGTCATAAAAATGGCCACCATTAGAGGTGTTAAAAGAATATTGAACAATCATCGTTTCGTGAGGCAGTATTTCGCCACCCATAAAAACAGTATGTTCTTTAAACATTAGATGAAGGTGTGTGCAAGTGTAAATAAAAAACATATCATAAAACTATACTATTATATTTTTTTACTGGGGTTTTTACAAAAGAATGTAATAAAAATATTTTAGGAGTTTGGAGATGCAAAATAAAACAAAAGAACATAAGAGAAGACATTACCTTAAAATCAGGTAACTCTTTTTGATTTGAGCCAAAGGATTCCTTGGAAAGACTTCTGCCCAATGTGAGGCTTTTAAGAGTAAGATAGGGAATTTGAGAGAGTATTTGGGCAGAGGTTGGAATATCCAAATGGCTTGGACGGTGTGAATAAGGTGGTAGTGGTGGGGGCCTTTTATAAGAGGAAAGGAGGGGCACTCTTGGAAAGATTGAAATGTTAATTTATTATGAAATGATTTGCAGATTTTAAAGTCCCCACAATGATATATTTCTAGGATAAGGTGATAAGAGTTCGAAATATACTCATCCAATAGGTTTTTGATAAGTTTACGTATTGTATTTTACATTATCCTTCCATTTTGTTAAAATCGTTAGTTAATGAGGTAATCTCTGCATCATCATGGTGTCATAAAAACTATAATTTATTTAATGTCTAAAAATTATTAAAAAATTACCATGATGTATTAAATAGTTTTAGATTTATAATTAATATTTATAGTCAAAAAGTTAACTTATATAACCCCATGTTATAATTGTTTTAGTAAAACAACACATGTTTGTGATAATTTTATTTTTACTTTAAATAAAAAGTTATTAATGTCATTTTCTTACCCGAGTGGCTCCATGGGGTCCCCAAGTTGACCCATGTATTGTCTTGGTCGTCCATGACTCATACAATAAGTTTATGACAAGTGTAAAGGTAATTTCATATTTTTATAATATCATTTTTACCTTAAATTTCACAAATTACCTTTAATCGCGATTTATAAAACTTCAAAGTTAGTATTCACCAAAAAAATATTTTAATCCCATTGAACAAAATATTACTTCCTAATGAAAACCATGTATGTTGGATTTTTTAAAATATAATCACAGAAGTGGTAATGTTCCCTTTAAACTAAAAATTAGTTTTTTAACTACCAGTTAGTGGTTTCACTATTCATCAAAAATTGAAGTTTTTTAGAACAGTGCCAAAATTTCACCCTAAGATATAATTGATATTATGAATTCCAAAATAATTTCTATTTTACAAAATTCTAAACATATAAGTTTCATTAATTAATTTTATAATTAATTCCCACTGTCACAACAAATAGTGTGTTTTTAAGAAATAATATATATCAAAAAATTGACAATTGTTTATGTCCAATTTCAAAGTGAAATTAATTCTAATGACCACCGATGGATAAAATTGTAAAAATATATTCTAATTATAATTTAAAAACAATCAATAGTATAATTTATCACTGTAAATTATTTTTAAAAAAAACTTGTTTTTAAGTATTTTTCACTATTCATAAAAAATTGGAAGTTCTCAGAAAAATACCAAAAATTCAACATAGGCTAATTTCGATATTACGAATCCAAAAATGAAGTCAATTTTGAAATATAAAATATATATAATTTAAAAAATTGGTTATTACTATTCATAATGGCTATTTTGATTGGTCACGGTGTGTTAGAATCTCGAACTTGCGTACAATCCAAGCTATTGCATTATTGAAAGAGAAGTGTATCGTGGAAGTTCAGGGTGTTATAGGGTTAAAGGATCTTGATCTTTTTTAGAGTATTCCATTTAATAAAATTTATTTTAATTCAATTTTTAATTAAATTTATGACCATTTTAACATGAAGGGAATGGCCTGAGAAGTGAGATGTTGTTGACAGCATGGACTTTGGAGATGTGATTATTCAAGGTGGGTGATCCATGTATACTTGGGGTGATTTAGATTAATAGGTTGAATGAAAAGGTCATCCGATTTAGGCCATGTGATTTTTATGATGAGGGAAATGACAATATTATATTGGTTGGTATTTAATATATGGATGAGGAACATGTTTTAAGGGGAATATGGTTTAAGAAGATGAATCTTATGTTCTTTTTTTTTCATTAATGCTCTCTGTTGTAAATACCCGCAAATTTGAAGGAATTTTTTTTTTCTTAATTTTCTTTGGAATTTTACAAGAGCGCAGCTTCATACGGCACCTGATTCCGAGGCCCGGTGTGCCCGGAATCAATTTCCGAAGTTTGGCTCGGGTACGTTCAGTGAACGGACGAGCGGGTTTTTCTATCTTTTGAACCGGTGCCCGGAATCGAATTCTGAGGGCACCGATGAAATCGCAGCGCCGGTATTTGCTTAGAAACGCCTCTTCCGGAGTTGCGTTTGCTCAGACGTGGTTTTTAAATTTTGCGGCTTTAAGTCAGAAATAAAATAAAGTTTGTGCGACAACTTTATTTTATTTCACTCAAGCTGCTTGGAAGCCACTTGAAGCCACTTAAAGGCAGCTTGAACTGAGTTGAACTGGATAGGATGCTATCCAGAAATATCCTACCCCCTTGGTAGGATATTTGTGAGGCAGGGCCCGCACGAGCCCCGCCGTTTCTTTTGCTAAGTAACGCACCCGTGAAAACCCGTCAAAGTAACTGAAAAGTCAACCGACGCGTTTTCTTTAATTCTTAAACAGACCATTTAATTGGGCGGTTTATTTCATGAATTAAATGGGTCGTTTCTTTCAATTTGATGGATCGTTTCTTAACCGGTTTCGTGTGTTGGCATATTAATAAAATAAGACCAACCTAAAAATCATTTGAAAGGATTTGAGAGGATCTTTGTTTCTTCATCTCCCCGCGAAGAACGCGAAGAACGCGAAGAACGCGAAGAACGCGAAGAACGCGAAGAACGCCGGCGACCGGAATTCGACGACGCACACCGAGATCTGCGACGTCGACGAGCTCTACCCGCGAAGTTCTTCGGCGACGACTCTTCTTCCGCGGCCGATCCTCGTTCGGCAACTAAGGTGAGAATCGGATCGTTTAAATTCTCCCTTTTTTAAATTTCATGACAACGGATTTAATTAATTAAATCCGTTTGTTCTTGATCCGGAGATTGGCGACGCGACGCCGGATACCGCGACGACGCGACGATCTCCTTCTTCCGCGACGAGCAATCCCGCGACGATCCCCCGTTCGGCAACGACAGCTGCGAGGTAGGGGTTTATTTTCATGATGATTCTTTCCCGTGTTTATTCTTTGAAATAAAGAACCCGATCACGGAACAATTTTAAATTTATTTAAAATTGTTGATTGGTTATTTCTTGTTTCTCCCGTTGTTTATGACTAACGCGGAGGGTGCGGGTCTAATGAAGAAGACCCGGCAACCCTCCGCTGATCTTCCCTTTTTTGCGGATTTGGCGGACGACGACGAACCGCGCGGCAAGGGCGATCCGTTGATCCCGCAGTGAAGATCGGCCCCCGGGAGGAACAACGGCGCAGACGGGAGGCAAAACGGGCCACCGGAGAAACTCCGGCGGCCCGCGGAAGGCGGCGGCGGCGCGGGTCGCCGGCGCGGCGGCACCGGCGACCGGAGGCGGCGGCGCCCGGCGCGCCGCCGGAGGAGTCCTTCGCGGCCGAGCCGCGGCGGCGGCGAACCGCCGGACCGCGTCCGCGGTCCGGCCACCCAGCACGCGGCCCGCACGGGCCGCGTTTCTCCAAAGCCGCGGGTCAAACCCGCGGCGGCTCATTCGGCCGCTCGGCCGAAGCCGAGCCGGCCGGTCCGTTCGGCCGGGCCGCGCCCAGGCCGGACCGGACCCGGCCAAGCCGGGTCGGGCCGGGTCGGGCCGACCTAGTTCGGGCCGACCCGGTTCGGCCGACCCAGGGGGGGTTCGGGCCGGGTCGCCCCGGGCCCAGAACCCCCGTTATCGGGCTCTCTTCGGTCTTTTGCCCATATCTTGGGCCTGGAACCTCCGATTGACGAACCGTCAGCGGCTACGCGATCCTTGGATCGAGACGGTCGTTTCGGTATATTACACTCAAGGTTTCGGAAGACTTTGGGTTCGGCCGGGTTGGTTCCTACACGAAACCAACCGGGCCCTCGGAGCGGAAACGCTCATAACTTGAGCTACGGACGTCCGATCGACGTACCGTCAGCTGTGGTAGTTTCCTCTAAGTGAGACGGAACTTTTGGCATACTCCGCCCGAGGATCGGATACAGGAGGAGTACGGTCGGGTTGGTTTTGCCCTAAAAACCAACCGGGCCCCTGGGACGAAAATGCCAATAACACTCAGACCGGGCGTCCGATTGACGCGCCGTCTGTTGCGTTGAGATCCTGTTGTCGATACGGAACTTTTGGATACATCAACTTCGGACTACGTGTCAGTTGATGTATCAGCCTCTCGGCTCGTGGAGCGGACCCTCCTAAACGAGCTCGCTATGTGCGGGAACCCTAGCGCTGGCTGTGACTTCGACGACAGAGCAGAGATCCTCCGTGGACTGCGACGACGGCAGAGCAGAGATCCTCCGTGGACTGCGACGATGG
This sequence comes from Viscum album, assembly GCA_963277665.1. Lineage (NCBI taxonomy): Eukaryota > Viridiplantae > Streptophyta > Magnoliopsida > Santalales > Viscaceae > Viscum > Viscum album. The sequence goes on along the minus strand of OY728158.1, from coordinate 1,187,521,392 downwards.
CAGAGCAGAGATCCTCCGTGGACTGCGACGACGGCAGAGCAGAGATCCTCCGTGGACTGCGACGACGGCAGAGCAGAGATCCTTCGTGGACTGCAGCGACGACTGTGCAGAGATCCTCAGTGGACTGCGTCGACTACTGCACTCAGCGATCCTACGTGGATCAGTGCTACAGGTTCTGTGTGAGCCCGATCCTATGTGGGTCCTTACTACCGGTTCTGTGTGAGCCACTGCCTACAGGTTCTGTGTGAGCCCGATCCTATGTGGGTCTTTTGCGGGGGTTAGTACTTATCGATCCTTCGTGGGTCCGACGACTTAGATGGATCAGTGATCATCTTTGACGTCATCTGAAAAAGTATACCTGGTTGAGCTGAATCTTATGTTACTCTCCTTTGTGGATTGTATTGAACTATCCTATGTGGATTTACTGTTTACTCTCCTTGTGGATTTGAGTCTTGCTTTCCTTTGTGGATTGAGTTGTTCTTGAGTTCGTGAGCAGAGCTAGAATTGGGGACTTAGGTATATGTATGGGCATATACCTAAGTCGAGTCAGATGTTACTTCGTGAATGCATCTTTCTTTTGTGCTATATCCTTTGTGGATTTCGGGAGACCTTCGGGGGTCTCGGGGTCCTTACTGAGTAGCTTATACTCACCCCTGCACGGGCTATGCCCGCACCTTGTTGTGTTGGATGCAGACGACGGACAGCGCTGATCGCGGTTGGGGCGTGGAGCAGGACGATACCCGGAGGTGGACCACTGGGCAGGACGTGCTCGGAGCGGACGTGGGACCCGAGGAGCCTGGAGGCTATCTGTACCCACCCTTCAGGTGGGATTTCCAGTGGACGACACGAGGCCGCCGTCTTTTCTTCAGTTACTGTACTTTACTTTTCAGTTGTACTTTCAGTTGGGCTTGTATTCCGGCCCCCTTTACTTTTCTGCACTTTGTAGTTACTTCTGCTTGCTGACTCTGTGGTGGTTGTTACTTATAAAGGCAATGCCTTCCCTGTTTACCGGGAATTTACGCCTTGGTGCTAGTCGCCAGCCCCTGGCCTATGGAAGGCGGGCTTGGGGTAGTCACGGCACGGGCCCCGAGGACGGGTCGTGACAAATTGGTATCAGAGGTGGTCGGTTCTACCGCAAACTCTGATCGTCTTTTCTTTCTATATGAAGCAATAGTGTTTAGTGTATTGAGTGTGGTTATCAGTTCAGGGAGCCCAGTGTTGGTGCGGCGGCCGACGTATCCGTACACTAGGAACCTGACTCCTGATTTCCGACTTAATGCATGAAAACATTGATTGTGTGTGTGTTTCAAGTCTTCTTTGTGATTACTTGTGTCAGCTCACCGGGTATACTGATCTGCTTTATGAAAGTCTCATGTTTTCCTTGTGATTACTTGTGCCAGCTCACCAGGTATACTGTTCTGACTGTAGGTGCTCTTGTTCTCCTTTTCAGGATGGCCCCGCGATGACAGCCAGCTAGGGTTCTGAGTGTAGGGCGCGACGGCAGCCCACCGAGCGACGAGGCCTCGGTGCAGGGCCCTTTGCCAGCAGTGGCACCGGCGGTAGCTTTACCCGCCGAGCCACCGATGCTTCCAGTACCAGACGCTGACGATGCACGTCGCCTCAGGGCACTGCATGAGTTTCAGAGCCAGCGACCGCCCAGTTTTCGCGGTGAGGCGGACCCCCAGGCCGCCGAGGACTGGCTAGAGGCGGTGGTACGGATCTTTAGGCTAGTGAGGACACCAGCGGATCTCATGGTGATCCTCGCGGCGAGCCTCCTGCAGGCGGCGGCAGGACGATGGTGGAGCTTGATGCTCCAGGTTCACGATGAGGCATCCTTGCTCTGGGTGGACTTCGAGAGCCTCTTCCGCTCTGAGTTCGTCCCGGCCACCCTCCGAGCGGTGCGCATCCAGGAGCTTCTCCAGCTGCGCCAGGGCAGCATGGCGATCGCTCAGTACGCGGCGAGGTTCACTGACCTATCTCGCTACTCGACCGACATGGTACGGGACCCCTTCTTCCGGGCCCGGACCTTCGAGCAGGGCTTGCGACAGGAGATTCGGGCGTCGCTGATCTCCCTCATCATTCCGACCCAGGCGGGAGTGCTGGAGCGAGCCCTCCTGATCGAGAGCTTCCTGGCAGAGCCTTCTTTAGCGGCGAGACCTAGCGCAGGGCGGCAGGTAGCTGAGTCTTCGGCATCAGGTAGCCGACGGATGACTCTCGGGTCCAGGCAGACCAGACCCCCACGCAGACGGCCTCAGGACACCGGCTCAGCAGTGCGAGGCACACAGCGGAGTGCCAGCCTTCCGAGAGGCAGGCTGTGCTACTCCTGCGGCGGGCAGGGTCACATGGCTCGTGACTGCCCGGCTCGCCGACCAGAGGAGCAGCAGACGGTGGAGGGGCCACCCAGGCAGAGGCAGAGGGTCGACCGTGGCGGTCCGCAGGGAGGAGGCGGACGAGGCAGAGGAGCTGGCCGAGCAGCGGGTGGTGGGCGACGCTTCCAGGCTCTACCCCCACCACCACCAGGAGGGCCACCTCGACCACAGGGAGCTGGCGGGCAGGGACAGGACCAGCTCCTGGCAGTGGAGGCCTACGACCCCGACATTCCAGAGATGATTCGAGGTACGATCTGTGTCTATTCCACCCTTGTTGCAGTACTTATAGACACAGGAGCGAGTCACTCTTTCATAGCCTCTGCCCTTGTTCGGAGCTCGGAGATTCCGACTGAGCCGTTGGCTCGATCCTTACGGCTAGAGACTCCTACGGGAGCAGACTCGACGATTACGAACTGGTGCCGGCAGTGTGAGCTTACTCTAGGAGGCGAGAGCTTCGGCTGGGATCTCCTTGTAGCGGCGTCGAGGCCTTACGACGTCATCTTGGGCATGGATTGGCTATCCACGGTTCATGCCCAGATCGACTATTTTAGGCGCAAGGTGCGATGTGTTCGCACCGACGGGAGCAGGTTTACCTTCACCGGCGAGAAGGGAACCTTTGCAGCACAGGATGGAGTTCCGCGGAGGAGAGTGCAGCCCATCTCTCATCAGTTGGCTAGCCTCATCCTAGGAGCAGTGGACGTGCGGAGTCCAGCTTTTCCTGCAGTGGTGGACCAGTACGTGGACGTCTTTCCCGACGACGTTCCAGGGCTACCTCCTCGTAGAGAGGTAGACTTTTACATCGACTTGTACCCCGGGACAACCCCGATATCTTCTCCAGCATATCGGATGGCCCCCGCCGAGCTTCGGGAGCTGCGGGTACAGTTGGAGGACTTGCAGAGCAAGGGGTTTATCCGACCCAGTGTTTCACCCTGGGCTTCCCCGATTTTGTTCGCCAAGAAGGCGGACGGGAGCTTGCGACTGTGTGTCGACTATCGTCGCCTGAACCAGGTGACAGTGAGGAACAAGTATCCGCTGCCACGGATTGATGACCTCTTCGATCGGCTCAAGGGAGCGCGGTGGTTCTCGAAGATAGACCTCCGGTCAGGCTATCATTAGCTCAGAGTTCGAGACGAGGACGTGCAGAAGACGGCCTTCAGGTGTCGGTATGGCCATTATGAGTTCTTGGTTATGCCGTTTGGCGTAACCAATGCTCCAGTAGTGTTCATGAGCCTCATGAACAGGATCTTCCAGCCATACCTCGACCGATTTGTCGTGGTCTTCATTGACGACATTTTGGTATACTCGACGACTGAGGAGGAGCATGCCTACCACCTGCGAGTTGTGCTAGACACGCTCCGAGAGCACCAGCTTTATGGAAAGCTCTCTAAGTGCCAGTTCTGGTTACGTGAGGTCCACTTCTTGGGGCACGTCATCTCTGAGGCGGGAGTTGCAGTGGATCCCGCGAAGATCGAGGCAGTACTAGCTTGGGAGCCACCCAGGAGCGTGACGGAGGTGCGGAGCTTCTTGGGCCTAGCCGGATACTATCGGAGATTCGTGCCAGACTTCTCCAGAGTTGCGGCACCACTCTCAGCCCTGACAAAGAAGGGGAAACCCTTCGTGTGGTCAGACAGATGTCAGCAGAGCTTCCAGGAGCCGAGACAGAGATTGACCAGCGCACCTATCTTGAGGTTGCCTGAGGAGGGAGTTGGATACGTAGTTTACTGCGATGCATCAGGAACTGGACTCGGGTGCGTCCTGATGCAGGAGAGGGCCGTGATCGCCTACAGATCACGTCAGTTGAGGCCGCATGAGCAGAACTACGCCACTCATGACCTGGAGTTAGCAGCAGTGGTCTTCGCTCTGAAGACTTGGCGGCACTATCTGATGGGCGAGCGCTTCACAGTCTTTTCTGACCACCAGAGTCTCAGGTATATCTTCTCTCAGAAGGACCTGAACCTGAGACAGCGGAGATGGCTTGAGTTCCTCCAGGACTATGACTTTGAGATAGTCTATACTCCTGGGAAGGGGAACGTGGTAGCCGATGCCCTCAGCAGGAGGACGGGCATTCAGCTACTTGAGGAGGCGACGGAGCAGCTAGCCTCCTTACAGATATCCTTTGTGGATAGAGACGGAGCAGCCTTTCTTCAGTCTCTCACAGTCTCTCCTCCACTTCTACAGCGGGTCAGAGAGGCTCAGCCTAAGGACGCTGACTGTGAGACCCGGCGTGCACTGATATCCTCAGGTCATGCGCCTGATGGTTTCTCCCTTGGAGCAGAGCACGACATCCTTTACAGAGGACGTACCTTCGTACCAGTCGCTTTACGAGAGGAGGTGCTGAGAGAGTTTCACACTTCTCCCTTGGCGGTACATCCCGGAGTGGCGAAGATGTACCAGGATCTCAGGCGACAGCACTGGTGGCCGGGCATGAAGAAAGCTGTGGCAGAGTTCGTTTCACGATGCCTCACCTGCCAGCAGGTGAAGGCAGAGCATCAGGTACCAGCAGGCTTGGTACAGCCCTTGGAGGTCCCGGAGTGGAAGTGGGATGGCATATCTATGGACTTCGTGACTGGACTTCCACACACTTCCAGAGGTCACGACTCCATTTGGGTGATTGTCGACCGACTCACCAAGTCGGCACACTTCTTACCCATCAGAGAGCAGGTCTCATTGGAGAGCTTGGGACGTCTTTACGTCCAGGAGATCGTACGGCTTCACGGTGTGCCATCGTCTATCTTCTCCGATCGAGATGCTCGTTTCACTTCCCGGCTTTGGAAGGGGTTGCAGGAGGCGTTCGGGACGCGGCTCCATCTGAGCACAGCCTTCCACCCTCAGACGGATGGTCAGACGGAGAGGACCATACAGACACTCGAGGACATGCTCCGTGCATGTGTTCTCGTCTTTGGTCGCAGTTGGGAGGACCACCTACCCTTGGTGGAGTTCACGTACAACAACAGCTACCACTCCACCATCGGGATGGCACCATACGAGGCATTGTACGGCAGACCCTGCAGATCACCGTTGTGCTGGACAGACCCTGGGGAGTCAGCACTCGTGGGACCAGAGATGGTCCGAGCCACGACAGAGAAGGTCCAGATCATCCAGGAGAGGATGAGGACAGCTCAGAGCCGGCAGAAGTCATATGCTGACAGGAGGCGGAGGCCACTAGAGTTCGAGGATGGCGACCACGTCTTTTTGCGTGTCTCACCTCGACGTGGTTTACGGAGATTTGGCCGAGGCGGCAAGTTGTCTCCACGCTTCATCGGGCCTTTCCAGGTCCTCAGCAGGATAGGAGAGGTGGCTTATCGCCTGGCTCTACCACCTCAGTTGCACCGGGTGCACGACATATTCCACGTGTCTCAGTTGAGGAGATACGTGCACGACCCGACGCACATCATCGACTTTGGGGAGCTGGACGTGGACGATGGGGCGACTTTTGCGGAGGTCCCAGTGGAGATCGAGGATCGACAGGAGCGGGTCCTACGTGGGCGGTCGATTCCTCTTGTGCGCGTCAGATGGCAGCACGGGAACCTACAGGAGAGCACTTGGGAGCGGGAGGCTCAGATGCGTGCTCAGTACCCCCATTTGTTCCCCTAGTTTTTTATGTATCTTTACGGGGACGTAAAGCCCTAAGGTGGGAGTAATGTAAATAGCCGCAAATTTGAAGGAAAATTTTTTTTTTTCTTAATTTTCTTTGGAATTTTACAAGAGCGCAGCTTCAGACGGCACCTGATTCCGAGGCCCGGTGTGCCCGGAATCAATTTCCGAAGTTTGGCTCGGGTACGTTCAGTGAACGGACGAGCGGGTTTTTCTATCTTTTGAACCGGTGCCCGGAATCGAATTCTGAGGGCACCGATGAAATCGCAGCGCCGGTATTTGCTTAGAAACGCCTCTTCTGGAGTTGCGTTTGCTCAGACGTGGTTTTTAAATTTTGCGGCTTTAAGTCAGAAATAAAATAAAGTTTGTGCGACAACTTTATTTTATTTCACTCAAGCTGCTTGGAAGCCACTTGAAGCCACTTAAAGGCGGCTTGAACTGAGTTGAACTGGATAGGATGCTATCCAGAAATATCCTACCCCCTTGGTAGGATATTTGTGAGGCAGGGCCCGCACGAGCCCCGCCGTTTCTTTTGCTAAGTAACGCACCCGCGAAAACCCGTCAAAGTAACTGAAAAGTCAACCGACGCGTTTTCTTTAATTCTTAAACAGACCATTTAATTGGGCGGTTTATTTCGTGAATTAAATGGGTCGTTTCTTTCGATTTGATGGATCGTTTCTTAACCGGTTTCGTGTGTTGGCATATTAATAAAATAAGACCAACCTAAAAATCCTTTGAAAGGATTTGAGAGGATCTTTGTTTCTTCATCTCCCCGCGAAGAACGCGAAGAACGCGAAGAACGCCGGCGACCGGAATTCGACGACGCACACCGAGATCTGCGACGTCGACGAGCTCTACCCGCGAAGTTCTTCGGCGACGCCTCTTCTTCCGCGGCCGATCCTCGTTCGGCAACTAAGGTGAGAATCGGATCGTTTAAATTCTCCTTTTTTTAAATTTCATGACAACGGATTTAATTAATTAAATCCGTTTTTTCTTGATCCGGAGAATGGCGACGCGACGCCGGATACCGCGACGACGCGACGATCTCCTTCTTCCGCGACGAGCAATCCCGCGACGATCCCCCGTTCGGCAACGACAGCTGCGAGGTAGGGGTTTATTTTCATGATGATTCTTTCCCGTGTTTATTCTTTGAAATAAAGAACCCGATCACGGAACAATTTTAAATTTATTTAAAATTGTTGATTGGTTATTTCTTGTTTCTCCCGTTGTTTATGAGTAACGCGGAGGGTGCGGGTCTAATGAAGAAGACCCGGCAACCCTCCGCTGATCTTCCCTTTTTTGCGGATTTGGCGGACGACGACGAACCGCGCGGCAAGGGCGATCCGTTGATCCCGCAGTGAAGATCGGCCCCCGGGAGGAACAACGGCGCAGACGGGAGGCAAAACGGGCCACCGGAGCAACTCCGGCGGCCCGCGGAAGGCGGCGGCGGCGCGGGTCGCCGGCGCGGCGGCGCCGGCGACCGGAGGCGGCGGCGCCCGGCGCGCCGCCGGAGGAGTCCGCCGCGGCCGAGCCGCGGCGGCGGCGAACCGCCGGACCGCGTCCGCGGTCCGGCCACCCAGCACGCGGCCCGCACGGGCCGCGTTTCTCCAAAGCCGCGGGTCAAACCCGCGGCGGCTCATTCGGCCGCTCGACCGAAGCCGAGCCGGCCGGTCCGGTCGGCCGGGCCGCGCCCAGGCCGGACCGGACCCGGCCAAGCTGGGTCGGGCCGGGTCGGGCCGACCCAGGGGGGGTTCGGGCCGGGTCGCCCCGGGCCCAGAACCCCCGTTATCGGGCCCTCTTCGGTCTTTTGCCCATATCTTGGGCCTGGGACCTCCGATTGACGAACCGTCAGCGGCTACGCGATCCTTGGATCGATACGGTCGTTTCGGTATATTACACTCAAGGTTTCGAAAGACTTTGGGTTTGGCCGGGTTGGTTCGTACACGAAACCAACCGGGCCCTCGGAGCGGAAACGCTCATAACTTGAGCTACGGACGTCCGATCGACGTACCGTCAGCTGTGGTAGTTTCCTCTAAGTGAGACGGAACTTTTGGCATACTCCGCCCGAGGATCGGATACAGGCGGAGTACGGTCGGGTTGGTTTTGCCCTAAAAACCAACCGGGCCCCTGGGACGAAAATGCCAATAACACTCAGACCGGGCGTCCGATTGACGCGCCGTCTGTTGCGTTGAGATCCTGTTGTCGATACGGAACTTTTGGATACATCAACTTCGGACTATGTGTCAGTTGATGTATCAGCCTCTCGGCTCGTGGAGCGGACCCTCCTAAACGAGCTCGCTATGTGCGGGAACCCTAGCGCTGGCTGTGACTTCGACGACAGAGCAGAGATCCTCCGTGGACTGCGACGACGGCAGAGCAGAGATCCTCCGTGGACTGCGACGACAGCAGAGCAGAGATCCTCCGTGGACTGCGACGACGGCAGAGCAGAGATCCTCCGTGGACTGCGACGACGGCAGAGCAGAGATCCTTCGTGGACTGCAGCGACGACTGTGCAGAGATCCTCAGTGGACTGCGTCGACTACTGCACTCAGCGATCCTACGTGGATCAGTGCTACAGGTTCTGTGTGAGCCCGATCCTATGTGGGTCCTTACTACCGGTTCTATGTGAGCCACTGCCTACAGGTTCTGTGTGAGCCCGATCCTATGTGGGTCTTTTGCGGGGGTTAGTACCTATCGATCCTTTGTGGGTCCGACGACTTAGATGGATCAGTGATCATCTTTGACGTCATCTGAAAAAGTATACCTGGTTGAGCTGAATCTTATGTTACTCTCCTTTGTGGATTGTGTTGAACTATCCTATGTGGATTTACTGTTTACTCTCCTTGTGGATTTGAGTCTTGATTTCCTTTGTGGATTGAGTTGTTCTTGAGCTCGTGAGCAGAGCTAGAATTGGGGACTTAGGTATATGTATGGGCATATACCTAAGTCGAGTCAGATGTTACTTCGTGATTGCATCTTTCTTTTGTGCTATATCCTTTGTGGATTTCGGGAGACCTTCGGGGGTCTCGGGGTCCTTACTGAGTAGCTTATACTCACCCCTGCACGGGCTATGCCCGCACCTTGTTGTGTTGGATGCAGACGACGGACAGCGCTGATCGCGGTTGGGGCGTGGAGCAGGACGATACCCGGAGGTGGACCACTGGGCGGGACGTGCTCGGAGCGGACGTGGGACCCGAGGAGCCTGGAGGCTATCTGTACCCACCCTTCAGGTGGGATTGCCAGTGGACGACACGAGGCCGCCGTCTTTTCTTCAGTTGCTGTACTTTACTTTTCAGTTGTACTTTCAGTTGGGCTTGTATTCCGGCCCCCTTTACTTTTCTGCACTTTGTAGTTACTTCTGCTTGCTGACTCTGTGGTGGTTGTTACTTATAAAGGCAATGCCTTCCCTGTTTACCGGGAATTTACGCCTTGGTGCTAGTCGCCAGCCCCTGGCCTATGGAAGGCGGGCTTGGGGTAGTCACGGCACGGGCCCCGAGGACGGGTCGTGACATCTGTGATTTTTTTGACATAGAGTCAGAGTCATGTATACATTAATAGGACACAAATGAGTAGTTGGTATTGAAAAATCATGTCAATATATGACTCAACTAGTTTCATTGTGGGATGGTGTTTATCACCCGTGAGGTAGGAGGTAATTTTCAATGAAATCCACATGAATGTTGATGGACCATTAATTGATAGTGTTGGGACCTTTGGTTTGTGGATGAGGATCTCCATGTATTGATTCTGTTATGAAGGGCTTATTTGGGGGGATTTATACCACCATTCCATGGGGCATCATATTTTGAGATGATGATGTTTATTATATAGAGAACACACATCATTTTACCTTTGGAATCAGGCTTCGAGATGCTGTGAATATAACATCCATATATTTTTTAAAAGAGATTAATTTATTATATATATGTACTAATAACATGAAATCACAACATAATTAACTAATAATTGTTATGTGACCCTTAAAACATAATTTTTCCACTTATGTGATGTGAATTTTAAAAATCCGACATACACAGTTGTGATCAGTAAGTTCTTTAGAGTCTAATAAGAAAAACATAATTTATGGTGAATATTAACCTACCCATACGAATAGTAACATACCATTATGAATAGTGATATACCATAATGAATAGTAACCATACATATGATAGTATATAAATAATATTCAAGTGTAATTATGATATATATACGCTTTAAAATATGTAAACAAATGTTTTAAAACACTTGTTTTTAGAATAATCTATTATTTGAATTAAATATTAAATTATCAATATTTAAAAAATTACTTTTGAAAAATGGACATAATTTTTGGATTATACATATCAAAAAATGGTTGTGGTAAATTTATGATACTTTTCTGAAATACTTGATTTTTTATGAATAATGATATTCGGTAAAATACCGTATATGCAAATTATCAGTTAAATACACTATTCATGACATCACAAGTGATACAAGAATAAATTTTTCAAAATCACATGATAAAATTACTGTTATTGGTCATGGAATACTCACTATTACTTGTATTGAGGAGATATAATAAATTAATGAATTTTATATTAAGAAATCCCCTCTCTCCTCCACTATAAAAACCCCCTCTCACAGCCCCTTCCATTCACTCCTCTCAAGCCTTGTGCCTTCACCAAATTCTATCCAAATATCTTTCCAAGCTCCTACCCCACGTCCATAATTCCTTGGTACCATAAAAAGACAAAAAACTCTCCTTAATGAGGTTCTCAAGGATGTTTGGTTCATGAGGTAAATTCCTCTTTTCAAATCTTTGTCTTTCTATCCAAGTTCATTTGTTTTCTTTTTCTATTACCTACCCTTATCCAAATTTCATGGTGACTCTAGTAACTTATATTTACTATAATGTTTTAATTATATTGGAATATGTTATCATCATATTCCCCTTTTTACCTTTTTTTGTAGTTGCAAGAACACCATCCGAGATGTGTCAATTTTCTACATTCAAGGTTGGTGGACTTTCGATTTGTATAATCATTCTCAATTTTGGCCACGAAACCATCCTTGTTATGTTTTAATAATATTATTATATATAATATAACTTATTTAATATTCTGTAAGCCCTTCATAGAAATTTAATTAAGTTATAATGAAAAATGAGTTCATTGTAATAAAAACCCACAAATTAACCGAAACAATTATAATTAAAGTACTATATAATAATTAATACTTTTCCATGTAAAAAAGCTATATAAATGACAAATAACACATATTTATGTCCATAAATAATATATAATTTCAATTTTGGATATTTTCATCCATTCCACATACTAAAAAACAAGTGAACTGATGATGAAAATAAAGAAAACGAGCACTCCAAAGCAACGAAATTAAATACAATAACTTATCAATAAGAACATTAATGAACTAACGAGAATTATGATAAACTAATTACATGTCTAATAGTTTATTAAATAATTTATTAATAAGTATAATTTTACATTCAAAGAGCTTATGTTTGAGAGAGGAACACGTCCGGAGTTAAGGTAAGGGTTTTTCCTACCTGAACATCCATTTTCATTCGGGTTACATTAATTGTATAATTACTTTAATGAAATTCTCATTTATTATTATTTACTCCTCATAAATTTTGTGTGAGTATTATATATATATTTACCAACCATAACCCTTCCTTATTTTACGGATAGTTACACATTTTAAATGGAACATTCAATATTGATTTTAAAATACATGCCCTATTTTAGGGAATATCTCAACTTTTTACCTATTTTCAAGGGAAATATCTAAAATGTTTTTGGAAACAATTATATTAATAAAATATCTTATTTTATTATGAAATGACTATCATACTTAACTTCTGGTTTTATAAAAATAATTTTCCAATATAACTCTTCTTTTCAAAATAAAAGAGTATTTATCACAAGAGTTTCTTAGTGATTATATAAGAGTATTCTCATCCGATTTAACACTCTTGTTGATTATTATGTATTATTGGGGCTAATCAGTATGTAATATAACATATTTTATTAAATGTTTTATGAATAACTTTATTGTGGATGATATATCCTAAAACCATTCACCATATTAGTCGGAATGGTTAGAGTTTTATGTTTAATGATTAGGGAAAGGTAGTAACATTTCATATGATAGTTTCAATATGAATGTATAAGTTGTTTATGTTTATCCCCGCTGATATGAGGAATTCATTAATCTTATTATGTGATTGGTGGTGACCGTTGTATCTCCTCTATGCATCGGTAGGTGTCATGATAAAAACTATGGTCTTGGCACGAGGCCATGACAAAATGATTATTTATGGTCCTTGTAGGGGGGCATGGACGATATGGTTATGATATCCGACATATGCACTTCCCTCATTATGATGATAGTATTTGAATTTCATGTAGTTATTCGACTAGTATAATACCCATGATTATTTTTAGTTATGGCATTATTTACTCGTCTCATATTTCTTCCATAATGTGTTCATGTTCATTGATAAAGACATGTGTTTTCAACTATTAACCATATCTTATGTTTATGTAATCTTCTGCTGTATTGGTTACTCTTAATGAACGTTTGAGATCACCCCTTTCTTATGTTTCATTTATCTCAGGTCATGAATTAGTAAATTTTGAATGACATGCAAGCATAATCTAGAAGACATGATGTTGCTAGTAGAATAATTTATTGTCATTTTTTATTTCTATATATAATATTGATCTTATCTATGTATCTTGTTTCCAATAATACTAAACTACTTGGTCCTTTAGGATTCATATTCCTTATATGTATACCAATTTAATCAAATAATCCACCAACTCCAGGAAAATGGGGATGGCTCTTTACAGTGAAATTTCATAGTTGAGGTCCTATGGACCAAGAATTAGTTTGGTCCTACTATTGGGACATCCAATTTCATTACTATGGGAATGTGGTTCATGTGATTCTTTTTCAAGAGGTTCATGAGGGATCTCTATCTTGTTACTCGTTAGGGGTTTCTTTGTTATTTATAATAAGGATACAATACACTATAGCTATATAATTATATATATTTCACTATATACCATATGTATAAGTTGGGAATCATGGGATACCATTGATGTCCAAATAATTTGACTTCTTCATTGTGGATAATGAGAACATTATATGTAGGTTATTTATATAATGTGCATGATTAAGTTATTTATTTTTAGTATAAATATACATTTTCACCAATTTCAGATAGACACACAATCATGGTGGACTATTGAGATTTATTCTCACACACTATATGTGCCCCTCAGAATGAATATTGATTTTATGAATATGAAATTATGTAAGAGTTCAGGATCCGAAATTATATGTTGTAGACTATGATGGTCTATTTTTCATGGGATGGATTGAATGGACCATGGGTTCTATAATAATTTGTATTTTACTTTTATGTTCATCATTAAATTACTATATTCTTACATATATATTGTGATATTGTCGGCAATATGATACACTTATTTTTATCTACTATTTTTTATTAACTGACATTATATGTATTCATAGAAACATATAGTGTTTTATTCTTCATAATTTATTTTTATTTGTGTTTTCTATTATGGTCGTTGTCTTATTATACTATCAATATGGAATGTTACTAGTCCTATTTTTTATCTTTATTCCAATAATACATTTTATATATAGACAATTATTATTATCACCAATAGTGGGTTTATTCAAACATGAATTAATGCTTTATATCCCCAAAACTAGTCGGTATCCTTTTTAATATGTGGGGGAACACATAAGGAATTGTAGAACTCCGGACCAGAGAACACTTTCTATGTGGATTTGTGGTTAGGGTTTTATAATAGGTCTTTCCAAATGATAACCTTTTTGTAAATGATTCAAATTTATATCCCACTTATTCAGAATATATATTCTTATTTTTAAAGAAATGTTACTATGATGACAAAAATATTATAGAGGACACCTTTTTTTAAAATAATTTGAAAATATCTCCAATAAATGGGATTGATATTCAAATTGGAAACACACCATCATTGACCAAGTTTATATTTTATGTCTGAGGATTTTTATTATTGTATCCCTTGGATAAAATTATGCATCTAATAGAATATAATTTACAATTTTTGAGACATTGTGGAAGTGACACTAGATCCATGATAAAATAGGAGACACTATATTATAATTTTCTACCAACTGTGTTCTGGGTATCATAATGAATTAGAGTAGTTCCTGTAAATGAAGAAAAGAAACCCCATACCTCAAGGATCATGATCATACTCTGACTCATAGTGTAAAGTGTCATTATCCACCATTGAGGAATCATATAAAAGGTCCTATGTCAAATCAAATTCATCCATAAGGCCACAATAAAATCAATGGCATGGTATGTTCTAGGGATCTTGTAGATCTCCCTGTTCAAACTAATTTTTATTTCCAAACACAATTACAGAATGTAAATTTTTATACATGTTGATTGGTTGAAACCAATAGAAATTTTTGGAAAATGATTATTTATATGTATTGATAAGTTTTTTTAATAGTAATAACGTCGAAAATAATGTCCATTAATGTAATTAAATTCCATGTTTTCATTTAGTGAATATAATTTTAATCACATGGAGATTAATGAAATAAATAGATTTTTAATCATTTTGGGAAACAATTATGAATGTAATTTGAATGTTAATGAATGTTAAATATAGATTCATAATTTTATGTATTGAGATAAACATATAATTCATGATAAATATATTTATGTATTTATTAATATGTTAAATTATTTTTTAAAAGTAATGGATTTATTTTTGGAATCTTAATAAACCTACAATGCTTAACAAGATATTGAATATTTAAAAAGATTTATTTTGTGTCATGGAATCAAAAAAAATCACGGTTATGTGAACACATTTCTTTTCTATGATTTAAATAATGTTTTAATTATATGTAAAATGAGGAATTCATGAGAAGAACAACACACAAATTTTTTTTCCAACAGGGTTATGTCTATTGGTAAAGCAATATTTTCAGTAGGTAAAGCATTTTACCAACCCATATGTCTTCTAACATCTCATATTTTCCAAGTATTATTCATAAATAATATATGGAATTTTTTTATACCAGACCATTCGACAGTGTGCGATTTCAAGGCCCGGAGTGCTTAGAATAAATGTTTGAGTTAAATTAAACATTAAACAGCGTGTTTGAGAAATATTCCCAAAAAAGTGGAAAAACATTTAAAAGGTTGGTTGGTTAAAAAATATGAGTGCGCCATTTTATTCATAGTAGTGACATTAACTTAGGTGGGGCATAACATGAACTGGTGCGGGTCAGTTGCAAGGTTTATTTATAAGACGTTTTAATGGAAATAAAATAAATTTATAATTTATTTTTATTAAAAGATTCCTTTTTTTGCAGCAACCTAATTACTCCCCCATAAAAACCTTCTCATATAAAGTTCATCGGGATAGCCTCATAACCATGTGAATTGAGAGAGGGAGAGCCTCCTGGAGCTACAGAGGAGAACCCGTTGGTGGATGATGAGGACATGATCGATCGACGCATCTTGGATTCGACAAACCTCACCAATGAACAGGATGCGGTGATTTTTCTTCGATCAAATAGAGGTAAGAGTTGTTATTTTAATTCTTCTCTTTCCCATTGGTGGATAAAATGATGAAAGTAGATCAACCCACCAACAGGGTGATCCGTGGATTGAGAGTTCTTGCAGGAGGGAGTAAATTTCCTTATCTTGTGGGGTTTTGATTTGGGATTGATTTTATGATGATATTTGTTTTTCATTATGATTCAACAATTAAAACTACTAACGGGAGTGGATTCACGCCATGACGAATGATGGCAGAGTTTTAATCCTTCATTGTTTATTTTTGTTTCTTTCTCCCTTTCAACCTCTCGTTCTCTACATTCTTCGCAGGGTTTTGAACAATGGATCTTTTAACATACTTTGATCAATTAAATGATCCAAAATTGAAGATTCGACATCACAATGACCTAGCAGAGGTGACACTGTGATGGGAGCAGACAAATCGACATGGTTTGGGGGTTCTCGTTTATCGAGCATTCTTCTTATGGGTGGATCAGAACATGTTTTTGGGGCCAATCGGAGGCCTGAAACCAACGTAATCAACTTCATGATGATCTGCCTACCTCAAAAATTTAGTTTCTCAATTATCAGATCACTATAATAGACCTTAGATGATCGATAGAGGCACTAAATGATGAACTGGCGGTTCTAGAAATTTTCGAGGAACACGAATTTTTATTGAAGAACATGTCGTGTGGATCTATCACACCAATGGCTAGGGTTACTCGATGCATGAATCGATGACACAATGTGTTCTCCGAAGAACATGACATGTATACCCTATGCAGAATGGAACAGGTGGCTAAGTGGGACTCAGTGTGTATCCAGGGGATACACAGACATAGGGTGGATTACATTGCTTTGTACTCCACCACATGGCCAGACCAGGCCGACTACATGATATACACTGTATAACAGATACAATGATTGTAGCACATTTGTTAAAGCTATGTACGGGCACATGGCCAACATACACGGAGTACTCCCGGGATAACGGAACATGGCCTATCACTATCTTTCACGCCGTGTATACCTTCTTCTACACGATAAGCCTTACGACATGGGTTATTGTACTCGGGAAAAACATAGGGTCAGAAGACATGGTGTGTGGCACTTCTACACACAGTGCACTTCTTAGTAAATGGCATGATCACCTTGTAAGCTATATCTTAGAAAGGTTTCATTTGGGTCAGTTCTCCTTTTTCTCATGCTTGTGAATGTTGGGTATCGTTTCCTTCTACATGAATTTGATCCCTTCAGTAAGAATTTCTCAGAGAGAGTTAGGTATCCCACTATGAGACCTGGTGTTATATCCTCTATCCATTCTTTACCTTATGTAGAGTCAGGTATCGATGTCACTATTACCATAGGGAGGCTATCCTCTACCGAGATGGAGAATCCCAATGAGTTGTGGTATCCGCGAAGGCCCTTACAGTGATACTCATATCTATATCGTGATCCTTCCCCACTCAGGAGTGTATTGTCACGACCTTTCCTCGGGCCCCGTGCCGTGACTACCCCAAGCCCGCCTTCCATAGGCCAGGGGTTGGCGACTAGTACCAAGGCATAATTCCCAGTAAAAAGGGAAGGCATTACCTTTGTAATGTAAACAAACACCATAGAGAAAGCAAGAATAAGTAAACACTAAGTAAAAACAGGGTACAACAGTAAGTTCGGAAAAGTAAGTGGCCCAGAATACAAAGCCAAACTGAATGTAATGTACAACTGGAAAGGGAAAACAAAAACTGAATGTAAAGCCACAGCCTCGAGTCGTCCACTGGAAGTCCCACCTGAAGGGTGGGTACAGATAGCCTCCATAGCTCCTCGGGTCCCGCCATCCGATCCGAGTACGCCCCGCCCAGTGATCCACCTCCGGGTACCGACCTGCTCCTTGTGCCTCAACAACGATCAGTGCTATCCGTCGTCTGCAATGAACACAACGTAGTGCAGGCATAGCTCGTGCAGGGGGGAGTATAAGCTACTCAGTAGGGAACCCGAGACCCCTGAAGGTCTCTTGGAATCCAAAAAGGATAATCCACAATGGAATGATACAAAAACAAAGTAACATCTGACAATTCTTCGGTATATGCCCATACATATACCTAATTCATCAATTCTTGTTCGGCTCCAACATCCGAGTCCAAGTACAACCCAGTCCACAAAAGAAAACACAACCCATTCCACACAGGAAAGCATAATGTAATCCACAAATGATATCAAGTCAATCTTATCGAAGATAAGGATTGAAAGTCAAGATTCAGCTCACACAGGTATACTTCTTCGTAAGACGATAGAGATGATCAGATATTTCCACTGATTCATCTAAGTCGTCGTACCCACACATGATCAATAGGTAACTAACTCCCGCAATGACCCACAAAGGATCGATAGGTAACTAGCCCCCGCAATGACCCACACAAGATCGGACCCACACAGGATATGTAGTCGCTGGCCCACACAGGACAGCTGAGCGCTGACCCGCACTGGATCAGACCCACACAGGATCGGTAGAACTGATCCACGTAGGATCGCTGAGTTCTGTAGTCGTCACCGTCGAATCCACGGAGGATTCCTGCTTAGTCGTCATCGTCGTCATAGTCACTGCCAGCTCTAGGGTTCACGCACACTGCAAGCTCATTCGGGAGGGTCCACTCCACGAGTAGAAGGGCTGATACATCAACTGACACATTGTCTGGAGTTGATGTATCCAAAAGATCAGTATCGTCAACAGGAACTCAACGTCACTGACGACATGCCAATCGAACGCCCGGTCTGAGAGTTATTGGCCTTTTCGTCCCAGGGGCCCGGTTGGTTTTTAAGTCAAAACCAACCCGACCGTACACAAACTGTGTCCAAACGTCGAGCGGAGTAATCCAAAAGGTCCATCTCACTTAGAGGAATCCAACAATGTCGACGACACGTCAATCGGACATCCGGTACTCAATTTATAAGCGATTCCGCTCCAAGGGCCTGCTTGGTTTCGTGTACGAACCATCCCGGCAGAACCCAAAGTTCTCCGAAACCTTGGGTGTAATATACTGAAATGACCGTCTCGATACAAGGATCGCATCGCAGCTAACGTTGCGTCGATCAGAGGTCCGCAGCTCATGCTATGGGCAACAGACCGATAAAAGGTTCAGTAATATGGGGTTCGGGCCCGGTCCGACACGGCCCGATACCCCTAGGGTCGGCCCGAACCAGTTTGACCCGAACCGGGTCCGGGTCTGCCCGTTTGGGGATGGCCTGGCCTGGCCTGGGTGCGGCCCGGTGCGCTGGCGGTCCGGCGTGCTGGCCAGGTGGCTCGGCTGAACGGCCAAGCCATTCGGATGCGGGGGGGGGGGGGGGGGGGCTGCCCCCTGCTTGTAGTAAGCGCGACCCCTTAATGGGGCCGCTTACGTCCGGCCAGTCGGGGGTTTGGAACCCCCGACTTCTCCCTGTCCGGCCGGCTTCTGCCGCCACGGGACTGGCAAGGCCGATCCCCCCCACTCTGATGCCGGAGGAACGATTTCGGCTGCCGGTTCCCCTGCTCCGTCGCGGCTTTGGTCCATCCGGGGCAGCACGGCGGTGCCGCGCCCCTTCGCCGCGGCCCCGCTCCAGCCGCGGTGTCTTTGGGTTTTTCCGGCGCGGAGCCACGGCGCCGCAGCTTGGTTCAATTTTCAAATGTGCGGCGCGATGACGCCACACATCCTTGCCGTTCGTTCCCGCGCGGTGCGATGGCACCACGTCACTTTCCATCAAACCGCAACAAAAAATAATAATAAGGCATGAGGGTCAGCCGTGTTTGTGTGGACAGACCCCTCCCGTTAAACGATATTAAGCGGTCCTAATGAACGAAGACAGATGACAGAAGATTTCACAAATAAAACACATAAACCACTACCTCAACATTGTCGTCGAACGAGAGTTCTTCGCGGAATTAACCGTCATGGAAGGAGATGTCGCGGAAGGAACATCGTTGGCGTTAGGTGATCTCCGAGGAAGGCATCTCTCGCCATCGTCCGTCGTCGGAGGTCAGCGTTCTTCGTCGGCGGCGATGCGTTCTTCTCATTCTTCGTCGAAGAACGAACAATCCTCAAGACCTATCTATTTCTCCCAAAGGCTCCCACAACCAGAATTCCAACAAAATAAAATAACTTCAACACTTATTTTATTAACATAACCTAAGCTTTTTAATTTCAAACAAACACATTTAACTCACTTAATTAATTAACATAAGTTTTCAAAAATTAATGGTGAGTTGAGGGGGGTTAGAGAATATGAAGGGGTGGGGTTCGTGTAGGACCCACCAGCCTCATAAACTCTAATGGGAAGTTGGGTGGTTACCCAACTTCCACCCAAAGTTTTAACACTTAGAAAGATAAATAAAATTTGTCGATTAAATTTTATTTTAACTTCCACAAATTTTATCAACTTCACCCGTGAAAACACAACTCCAGAAAAGGGTGTTCCTAAGAAATTACCGGAACTACGGTTCCATCAGTGCCCTCGGAATTCGATTCCGAGAACCGGTTCAAAAGTTAGGAATTCCCACTCGTTTGTTCACTGAACATACCCAAGCTAAACATCAGATAGAAATTCTGGGCACACCAAGCCTCAGAATCACGTGCCGTCAGAAACTGCGCTCTTGTAAAATCCCAAAGAAAATTAAGAAAAAATTTCCCTTGAATTTTACGGGTCTTTACATCACTCCCACCTCAGGGATTTATGTCCCCGTAAAGATACATCATAAACTAGGGGAACAAATGTGGGTACTGAGCATGCATCTGAGCCTCCCGCTCTCTTGTGCTCTCCTAGAGGTTCCAGTGCTGCCATCTGAAGTGCACTAGAGGAATCGACCGTCCACATAGGACCCGCTCCTATCGATCCTCGATCTCCACCGGAACCTCTGCAAAAGTCACCCCATCATCAATGTCCAGCTCCCCATGGTCAATGATATGCGTCGGGTCGTGCACGTATCTCCTCAACTGAGATACGTGGAAGACATCGTGCTCCCGATGCAACTGAGGTGGTAGAGCCAGGTGATAAGCCACCTCACCAATCCTTCTGAGGACCTGGAATGGTCCGACAAAGTGTGGAGTCAACTTACCGCCTCGGCCAAATCACTGTATACCATGTCGAGGTGAGAACCTTAAGAAGACGTGGTCGCCATCCTCAAACTCCAGTGGCCTCCGCCTCCTACCAGCATAAGACTTCTGCCAGCTCTAAGCTGTTCTCATCTGCTCCTGGATGACCTGGACCTTCTCTGTCATGGCCAGGACCATCTCCGGTCCCACAAGTTCTGACTCCCCAGGGTATGTCCAGCACATAGGTGACCTGCAATGTCGGTCGTACAACACCTTGTATGGTTCCATCCCGATGGTGGAGTGGTAGCTGTTGTTGTACACGAACTCCACCAAGGGTAGGTGGTCTTCCCAGCTGCGACCAAAGTCGAGGACACATGTGCAGATCATGTCCTCGAGAGTCTGAATGGTCCTCTCCGTCTGTCCATCTGTCTGAGGATGAAAGGCAGTACTCAGACGTAGCTGCGTCCCGAATGCCTCCTGCAACCCCTTCCATAGTCGTGAAGTAAAGTGAGCATCTCGATCGGAGACGATAGATGATGACACACCATGAAGCCGTACACTCTGCTGAACGTAGATACGTCCCAAGCTCTCCACTGAGCCCTGATCTATGATGGGTAAGAAGTGTGCCGACTTGGTGAGTCGGTCGACAATCACCCAAATGGAGTCGTGACCTCTGTAAGTGCGTGGAATTCCAGTAACGATGTCCATAGATATCCCGTCCCACTTCCACTCCGGGACCTCCAAGGGCTGGACCAAGCCTACTGTTACCTGGTGCTCTGCCTTCACCTGTTGGCTGGTGAGGCAATGAGAAACGAACTCTGCCACAACCATCTTCATGCCCAGCCACCAGTGCTATCGTCCGAGATCCTGGTACATCTTCACCAATCCATGATGTACCCCCAAAGGGGAAGTGTGAAACTCTCTCAGCACCTCCTCTCGTAAAGCAACTGGTACCAAGGTACGTCCTCTAAAAAGGACTTCATGACCTCCTCCCACAGAGAATCCATCAGGTGCATGTCCTGAGGATATCTGTGCACGCCGCGTCTCACAGTCGGTGTCCCCACCCTATGCCTCTCTGACCCACTGCAGTAGTGGAGGAGTGACTGTGAGTGACTGAAGAAAGGCTGCTCCATCTCTATCCATGAAGGATATCTGCAATGCGGCTAGTTGCTCGGTCGCCTCCCCATGTAGCTGGATGCCCATCCACCTGTTGAGAGCATCGACTACTACGTTCTCCTTCCCAGTAGTATAGACGATCTCAAAGTCATAGTCCTGGAGGAACTCGAGCCATCGCCGCTATCTCAGATTTAGGTCTTTCTTTAAGAAGATGTACTTGAGACTCCGATGATCAGAATAGACTATAAAGCACTCTCCCATCAGATAGTGTCGTCACATCTTCAGAGCGAAGACCACTACTGCTAACTCCAGGTCATGGCTAGCGTAGTTCTGCTCATGCTTCCTCAACTGACATGATCCATAGGCGATCACAGCCCGTTCCTGCATCAGGACAAATCCGAGCCTGGTCCCTGATGCATCGCAGTAAACTACGTACCCATCTCCCTCCTCCGTAAGCCTCAAGATAAGAGCGTTGGTCAATCTCTGTCTCAGCTCTTGGAAGCTCTGCTGACATCTGTTTGACCACACAAAGGGTTTCCCCTTCTTCGTCAAAGCTGAGAGTGGTGTTGCAACTCTGAAAAAGTCTGTCAGAAAACTCCGATAGTACCCAGCTAGTCCCAAGAAACTCCGCACCTCCGTCACGCTCCTGGGTGGCTCCCAAGCTAGAACTGCCTCGATCTTCGCATGATCCACCACTACTCCCGCCTCAGAGATGACGTTTCCCAGGAAGTGGACCTCACGTATCAAGAACTGACACTTCGAGAGCTTTCCATAAAGCCGGTGCTCTCAATGTGTGTCTAGTACAACCCGTAATTGGTAGGTGTGCTCCTCCTCAGTCGTCGAGTAAATCAAAATGTTGTCGAGGAAGACCAGGAAAAATCTATCGAGGTATGGCTGAAATATCCTATTCATGAGGGCCATGAACACTACTGGAGAATTGTTTATGCCGAATGCCATAACCAAGAACTCAGAGTGGCCATACCGACATCTGAAGGTCATCTTCTACATGTCCTCGTCCCGAACTCTGAGCTGATGATAGCCTGACATGAGGTCTATCTTTGAGAACCACCGTGCTCCCTTGAGCTGATTGAAAAGATCATCAATCCTAGGTAGAAGATACTTCTTCCTCACTGTCACCTGGTTCAGTCGACGATAGTCAACACAAAGTCGCAAGCTGCCGTCTGCCTTCTTGGCGAACAATATTGGGGAAGCCCAGGGTGAAACACTGGGACAGATGAATCCCTTTCCCTGCAAGTCCTCCAACTGTACCCGTAGCTCTCGAAGCTCGGAGGGGGCCATCCGATATGCTGGAGTGGATATTGGGGCTGTCTCAGGGTACATGTCAATATAAAATTCTACCTCTCTATGAGGAGGTAGTCCCAAAACGTGATCATGGAAAACATTCACATGCTGATCCACCACAGTAGGAAAACCAAGACTCCGCACGTCAACTGCTCCTAGGATGAGGCTAGCCACCTGATGAGTGATGGGTTGTCCTCTCCTCTGCGGAAGTCCATCCTGTGCTGTGAAGGCTCCCTTCTCGCTGGTGAAGGTGAACCTGCTCCCGTCAGTGCGTACACATCACACTTTGCGCCTAATATAGTCAATCTGAGCATGGACTATAGATAACCAATCCATGCCCAAGATGACGTCGTAAGGCCTCGACGGTGCTACAAAAAGATCCCAGCCGAAGCTCTCACCTCCTAGAGTAAGATCACACTGCTGGCACCAGTGCGTAATCATTGAGTCTGCTCCCGTAGGAGTCTCTAGCCGTAAGGATCGATCCAACGGCTCTGTCGGAATCTCCGAGCTCCGAACAAGGGTAGCGGGTATGAAATAATGACTCGCTCCTCTTTCTATAAGAACTGCAGCAAGGGTGGAATAGACATAGATAGTACCTCGAATCATCTCGGGCGCGCCGTGGTCATAGGCCTCCGCTGCCTGGAGCTGTGCCTCTCTCTTCCCACCAGCTCCCTGTGGTCGGGTTGGACCTCTTGGTGGTGGTGGTGGTAGATCCTCAAAGCGTCACCCACCACCTGCTACTCGGCCAGTTCCTCTGCCTCGTCCGCCTGCTCCCTGAAGACCGCCACGGTCGACCCTCTGCCTCTACCTGGGTGGCCCCTCAACTGTCTGCTTCTCCTCTGCACGGCGGGTTGGGAAGTGACGAGCCATGTGGCCTTGACCGCCGCATGTGTAGCACTGTCTGCCTCTCGAAAGACCGGATCCGCGCTGTGTGCCCCGCACTGTTGAGCCAATGTCCTGAGGTCGTCTGCCTGAGGGTCTGGCCTGCCTAGACCCGTGAGTCATCCGTCGACTGCTTTCTGCAGAAGACTCCGCTACGTGCTGCCCTGCAGTAGGTCTCGCTGCTGATGTAGGCTCAGCAAGGAAGCTCTCGATCAGAAGGGCTCGCTCCAGTACTCCTTCCTGAGTCAGAATGCTGAGGGAGATCCGCAATGCCCTGATCTCCTACCTCAAACCTTGCTCAATGGTCTGGGCCCGGAAGAATGGTTCTCGTACCATGTCTATCGAGTAGTGCGAGAGATCGGTAAATCTCACCGAGTACTGGGCGACCGTCAAGATGCCATGCCGCAGCTGAAGAACCTCCTGAATGCGTACCGCACGGAGGGTGGCTAGGACAAACTCCGAGCGAAAGAGGCTCTCAAAGTCTATCCAAAGGAGAGATGCTTCATCGTGCACGTAGAGCATCAAGATCCACCATCTGCCTGCTGCCGCGTGTAGTAGGCTTGCTGCGAGGATCACCATGAGGTCTACTGGTGTCCTCACTAACCTGAAAACTCGTACCACTACCTCCATCCAATCCTCGGCTGCCTGAGGGTCCATATCCCCATGGAACCTAGGCATTTGCTGATGCTGAAACTCTTGAAGTGCACTAAGGCGACGTGCATCGTCAATGGCTATGGCTGGTAGCAGCGCTGGCTCGGCAGGTTGAGGTACTTCCGGTTCCTCTGCTTTCAAAGGGGCCTGTACTGAGGCCTCGTCGCTCGGAGGGCTGTCGTCACACACAACACTCGGAACCCTAGCTGGTTGCCGTCGTCGGGCCATCCAGAAAAGAAACCGGTGCACCACAGTCAAACAGTATACATGGTGAGATCACACACAGTAATCACAAAGAAAACTTTAAACACACAAGCAATCAATGTTTTCGTGCATTAAGTCAGAAATCAGAAGTCAGGGTCCTAGTGTACGGATACGTTGGCCGCCGCACCAACACTGGACTCCGTGGACTGATAACCACACCCAATATGCTTAACACTATTGCTTCACATAGAAAAAGATCAGAGTCCAATGTTCTGTGGTATAACCAAACTCCTCTGATACCAATTTTTCACGACCCGTCCTCGGGGCCCGTGACGTGACTACCCCATGCCCTCCTTCCATAGGCCAGGGGCTAGCGACTAGAACCAAGGTGTAATTATAGGTAAAAAGGGAAGGCATTACCTTTGTAAAGTAATCAAAAACCATAGAGAAAGAAAGAATAAGTAAACACTGAGTAAAACCGGGCACGACAGTAAGTGTGGAAAAGTAAGTGGGCCAGAATACAAACCCAAACTGAAAGTAAAGTACAACTGGAAAGGGAAAACAACAACTGAAAGTAAAGCCGCAGCCTTGAGCCATCCACTAGAAGTCACACCTGAAGGGTTGGTACAGATATCCTCCACAGCTCCTCGGGTCCCGTCATCCGCTCTGAGTACGCCCCACCCAGTGATCCACCTCCGGGTACCGACCTGCTCCTCATGCCTCAACCATGATCAGCACTGTCTGTGATCTACAACAAACACAATGTAGTGCGGGCATAGCCTGTGTAGGGGTGAGTATAAGCTACTCATTAGGGACCCCGAGATCCTTGAAGGTCTCCCAGAACCCGCAAAGGATAATCCACAATGGAAAGATACAAACATGAAGTAACACCCAACACTTCTTAGGTATATGCCCATACATATACCTAAGTCATCAATTCTCGTTCGGCTCCAACATCTGAGCCCAAGTACAACCTAGTCCTCACAGGAAAACACAACCCATTACACACAGGAAAGCATAAGGAAATCCACACAGGATATCAAGTCAATCTTATCGAAGATAAGGATTGAAAGTCAAGATTCAGCTCACAAATGTATACTTCTTTGTAAGACGATAGAGATGATCAGATATTTCCACTGATTCATCTAATCCTTCGGACCCACACATGATCGATAGGTAACTAACCCCCGCAATGACCCACAAAAGATCGATAGGTAACTAACCCCCACAATGACCCACACAGGATTAGACCCACACATGATCTGTAGGCACTGGCCCACACAGGACCGCTGAGAACTGACCCACACATGATTGGACCCACACAAGATTGGCAGCACAGATCCACATAGGATCGCTTACTGCTGTAGTCAGCGCCGTCGAATCCACGGAGGATTCCTGCTCAGTTGTCATCGTCGTCGTAGTCACGACCAGCTCTAGGGTTCCCGCACACAGCAAGCTCGTTCGGGAGGGTCCGCTCCACGAGACAAAGGGCTGATACATAAACTAACACATTGATTAAAGTTGATGTATCCAAAAGTTCCGTATCATCAACAGGAACTCAACGTCAGTGACGACGCGTAAATCGGACGCCCGGTCTGAGAGTTATTGGATTTTTCGTCCTAGGGGCCCGGTTGGTTTTAAATTCAAAACCAACCCAACTATACTCCAACTGCATCCAAACTCCGAGTGGAGTAATCCAAAAGGTCTGTCTCACTTAGAGAAATCCAACAAAGTCGACAGCACGTCAATCGGACGTCCGAAACTCAAGTTATAAGTGTTTCCGCTCGTTCCTGCGTGGTGTGACGGCACTGCATCACTTTCCTTCGAACCACAACCACAAATAATAATAAGGGAGGAGGGTCGGCCGTGTTTGTGCAGTCCGACCCCCTCCCGTTAACCGATATCAAGCGGTCCAAATGAACGAGGATAGATGACAGAAGATTTCACAAAAAATAAACACATAAACCCCTACCTCAACGTTGTCGTCGAATGAGATTTCATCGTGGAATGAACCGTCGCGAAAGGAGATGTCGCGGAAGGAACGTCGTTGGAATTAGGTGACCTCTGAGGAAGGTGTATCTCGCCGTCGTCCGCCGTCGGAGGTCGACATTCTTCGTCAGTGGCGTTGCGTTCTTCGCGTTCTTCGTCGAAGAACGAAGAATCCTCAAGACCTCTCTATTTCTCCCAAAGGCTCCCACAACCAGAATTCTAGAAAAATAAAATAAGTTCAACACTTATTTTATTAAAATAACCTAATCTTTTGAATTTAAAACAAACACATTTAACTCACATAATTAATTAACATATGTTGTCAAAAATTAATGGTGAGTTGAGTGGGGTTAGATAATATAAAGGGGTGGGGTTTTTGTGGGCCCCACCAGCCTCATAACCTCTCATGGGAAGTTGGGTGGTTACCGAAATTCCACCCAAAGTTTTCACACTTAGAAAGATAAATAAAATTTTCCGATTAAATTTTATTTTAACTTCCACAAATTTTAACAACTTCACCCGTGAAAACGCAACTCCAGAA
The DNA here is from genome assembly GCA_963277665.1 of Viscum album. Taxonomy (NCBI): domain Eukaryota; kingdom Viridiplantae; phylum Streptophyta; class Magnoliopsida; order Santalales; family Viscaceae; genus Viscum; species Viscum album. The sequence continues at coordinate 1,187,494,068 of OY728158.1, read as the reverse complement.
AGGGGTGTTCCTAAGAAATTACAGGCGCTGCGGTTCCATCGGTGCCCTCAGAATTAAATTCTGAGCACCAGTTCAAAATTTAGGAATTCCCGCTCGTTTGTTCACTTAACATACTCGAGAAAAACTTCAGATAGAAATTCCGAGCACACTGGGTCTCAGAATTAGGTGCCATCAGAAACTGCGCTCTTGTAAAATCACAAAGAAAATTAAGAAAAAATTTCCCTTGAATTTTATGGGTCTTTACAATTATTTTCATGGAATGAGAGTATCTACATATCATGTTTTTTCACGAAATGAGTGTATCTATCCCTCATGGATTTTCTCGACGAACAGTACATCTCAGATGGATGACATCAGAGCTATCAGACTTGTGGAGTGAGTTCTCCAAGAGAAGTCGTGGAACATTTGAACAAAATCCCTAGTGGAGGTATGAAGATTTTTTTTACTTTTCATTATTGTGAAGGTCTGGGTTTTGAGTATATTTAGATATTGTTCTCCTATTATATGTTCAGTAGACATGTGTTTTGTAGAGTTGAATGTACAATTCTTTTTTGTATTGATTTTTGGTTTCTGGGGTTGTCAACTATGTTTTGTTATACTCACCCATGCAAGAGCTTTGCCTACACATGTCGTGTCGTGTGCAGACAAATGTCCTTCTGACAGAGTCCATGGCGGACCAGGGAAGGACCATGCTTTCTAAGTTCCCAATGGACAATTTGTTCATATAACTATGAGAATCAGTCCCAATACGTTTTTGTGCTTACATGTTGTAATTTCTAGTATGAAATCTCTTGTTTTGGTGGACATGTATTCTGGAACAGTTTGCATTAAGTACTTTACCTTCTATCATACTCTATTTGGTTGGGTTTAGTTATAGGCATTCATTTTTTTCTATAGTGGTTTTTTCATTTTTGCATTCATGGGATTGGAGACGTGTGTGTGTGTGTGTGTACATGTACATAAGAAATGCCTCCATTGTTAGTAATATTCCTACTCGGTTCGTGTCACCACTCTTCAGCCTATTTGAGGCAGGCATGGGGAGTCGTGGTGCGGGCCCCACTGGGATGGTTCGTGACACCAATTCATAGTGGTCATCATCGATGACATCCTTGTATACTCGACATCAAAAGAGGAGAATGCGACATACCTTTCGGTGGTTCTAGACATACTCTGAGAGCACCATCATCATTGAAAGCACTTGATGGGCCAGTTATGGATTCAAGAGTTCCACATTCAGGGACATGTCATTTCAGCAGATGGAGTGCATGTGCATCTATCCAAGGTGGAGGAAGTGTTGCCATGGGAACCACCTTGAAACATAACCAAGGTGAAGAGATTCCTTGTATTGGCAGGATATTAATGGAGATTCATTCCCGATTTCTCTCTAATATCAGCACTGATGATATCCTTGACCAGGAAGGTGAAACCCATCATGTGAACGGAGAGGTCCTAGAAGGCTTTTGTGTAGTTGTTTCATAGTTATTTCAGTTCCCCGATATTGTGATTTATATAGTAGGGTCTTGAGTCTGTAGTTTTCAGCAACGCATCGCAGACTGGGCTTGGTTTTGTCTGGATGCAGAGACAGAGATTACATTTGTTTCACCCCAACTTAGGCCACATGAGCATAAATATGCAACCCTTGATCTCGAGTTGGCAGTGGTAGTATTCACGTTGATGATGTGGAGACACTACCTTATGGGTGAGTGGTTCATTATCTACTATTACCATAAAATCCTCAAGTAAATATTCTCGAAGAAGGATATGAATCTATGATATAGGCATTGGATTTAGTTCCTCCATGACTATGATTTTGAGATCATTTATACTCCTGGGAAGGGGAACAATGTGTCAGATGCTCGTAGCAGGAGATCGAGCTCACAGGTGTTGAGTGAGGCGATGGAATAGACAAACTCATTACAGTTATCCTTCGTGGATAGAGAGGATGTATCTTACATTAAGTCGATGGTTTTCACCCCTACAGACTTATAGAGAGTTAGGGAGGCACAACTTGCATATGTTGAATGTGAGGCTTTATATGTTCATTTATCCTTAGGGAATGCCCCTGATCGCTATACGTAAGGTGAAGAGAACATATCTACTTTCAGAGGACGCACAATTGTACCAGTGACCTTGTGGTAGGAGATCCTAAGGGAGATTCATACATCCCCCTTAGTAGTACATCATGTAGTGGAGAAGATGTACCAAGATCTCAGACAATAGTTATGGTTGTCAAGCATGAAGAAGAAGTTAGCATAGTTCATTTTCTATGCCTTATGTGCCAGTAGGTAAAGGCTGAGCACCAGGTTCTAGAAAGATTAGCTCAAACCAGGATGTTTCATAGTGGAAGTGGGATGTAATATATATGGACTTTATGATGGGATCACCACGGACATCCAAGTGGCATGATTCCATCTGGGTGATTATTGATTGACTAACATTTTCATCCCACTTCCTAGCTATCAAGGAGCATAGTTCTTAAGGGTGGATGGAACACCTTTACATGAAAAAGATAGTTTGTCTTTATGGAATCCCTTCAAAAATAGTCACTGATCGAGATGCCCGCTTCACATCCCAATTGTGGAATAGATTTTAAGAGTCTTTCGGAAGTCAGCTACACTTGATCTTATTGTTTCATCCCCATAGAGATGGTTAGACAGAGAGGACCATTCAGGTTCTGGAAGATATGTTGCAAGCCTATATCTTAGACATTGGTCGCAGTGGGGAGGACCACCTACCATTGTTGGAGTTTGCATACAACAACGGCTACAACTCCACCATTGGTATGGAACCGTTCAAGGATTTATATTGGACACCCTACCAGTCACCTATTTGTTGGACCATCCCTGAGGATTCAGCACTCGTGGGTCCATAGATGGTGCGAGCTACCACCGAGAGGTGTAGATCATCTAAGAGCAGATGAAGACTGCAAAGAGATGGCAAAAGTCTTATGCTGACAGACGATGAAGACCTCTAGAGTTCGAAGTAGGGGACCATGTATTCCTTATGGTCTCACCTAAAAGTGGGATGAAAAGATTTGGTCACGAGGGAAAGTTGTCTCCGAGGGTCATCAGAACATTTCGGGTACAACAAAGAGTTGGAAGGCATGTGGTTGTGCCCAAATTTATCTACAGGTATGCGGTCCTTGTAGTACAGGTAGGGTTCGAATCCACAGGGACCGAAGGAGGAACCTAAAGACACTTTGATTTTGGAATGATTTGGCTATGAAGTGGCCAAATATTCAGATTCAATTGATTTGAATAACTATTTATTTTGTTTAAATAATCAAATTAAAAAAACATAAAATTACTTAGTCTAAAACAATTAATGGAGATGAGTTGATCCTAATATTTTACTAGGGTTGGATTGGATGCATTTATTTTCTTATAACATTAATTTAACTATTTCATGATGTATCCACAAAATGATATAGTTCCTCAACATCATTCCCAAATTTAATCCCTACACAATTCCAGGGCAAATCACCAATGCACTTGTAGGATCAATTTAATGATCACTCCAAAGAATTGGATCGCACTTGCAGTCGAAATGTTTCACTGTAAAAGTTTGCGAAGACGAAGAAGAAAATAAATCATCAAATAAAAATATTAAAATAATGAAATGATTATAAATTTAAGCACATAAAATAACAACCAATCCACCCCATGCAACTGACTAGGATCAACCCATAAGGGGTTAGACCTCAATTTATGTTATTCAATCAGGAAGTCTACTTAAAGAAGTAGGATTGAAGAAGAAAAATAAAACAATGAAACGATCACTCCACCATTGTGTGAATAAATTCACAAGTTCATGTGTGAATAAGATCACACCTTGGGGAAATGGTATTAATGTGAAAAGAAGAATAAAAGAAAAATATAATAAGATTAACTTTTATTGAAAACTACGGTGATTCAAAAAAATTACATGCGAAAGAAAAAGGATACAAAGGCAATTTGGTATAACAACATTACAATGAAAGTAAAACTCCAGGATCCCTAAATCATACATTTTTACTACCTTAAATAGCCATTTAGGAGTCCTTGGGTCGAGAAACAATCAATCCCACTCTCTTTAATTAATTGTGGTGGACCTAGGTGGGTGGACATTTAATATAGTGGAGACCTTTCAACTCTTGCCTCGAAGTGGGAGCCAACATTCATCCACTGAGCAGATGTGCCAAATTAACCTTTTAGAAAGCCAAATTGAAGTGGGCCATAGAATACATAAATAAATCCCCGGATGTCCCAAAATATTCTGTAATATTTAAGCCCAATATACTTTTTGGTTTGTGAGAAATGATTTAAATGTTGGGCTGTTTTTCTGTGCCATAGAATCTGTCCAAGAATTGCATCTTCAACATGGGCCACCTGGAACACCATTAACACGTTCGAATTAGCTCGGTCCACTGGTAAATGAAATCTTCCCCATGATGTCTTCTAACTCCAGGTAAATTTGGGGACTCATTGGGCTTGAATAATGGAATGTACAGTACTTTTATTGGGTCGCTGTCGAACTCACTTCACCTAGAATGTTGTTGGTTCAAATCCCACATTGGTGGTCTTCCAAATTGATTCTCCATGTGCTCTAGGAGAACGAATTGTTCCTTATATCATGGGAGACCTAAAAATAAAATATAAAAAAAATTAAGACTATTATGTGTTTTATGAGAAGCTCAAGAAGGTACCATGTAATAGTGAATTTTAAGAAATAATTACAATCATTATGTGAAATAATGTTCAAAGTGTAAATTGCACTAATAATGGTGTCTATGATTAATAAATCACATTAATATTATATTATAAGTGGTGAATATTTTCCTCTATTATAGGATAATCACACCCCCAACTTGAGTTTTGCTAGTCCCAAACAAAATATTTTTAAAAAATATGAAATTTGAATTCCGTTTTCCAAATACATTTTAAGACACATTTCTCACCCAAAGACCTTATTCCAAAAAAATGAAACCCATCAAAATAATTTAAAACAAGATAGGTCCATAGGAATATCCCAAGCCCAAGATCATTCCATTTTTAAAATTCATCACCATATTTCATCAAAATTCAATTAAGCATGATGATGTGTTGTTCGTCACAATAGACAAGGGGGGTCATTTTCATTCGAGGGAAAAACGATGGAAGAGCTAGGAGAAACAAATTTTAATATTAAGATGAGTACTTATTTTTTTTATTTTTTGGTTTTTTCTCCAATTTTTTCATGATAATTGAAAATGAACTCAATCAAGACAACCCATGTAGAAGACTTTGCTGATGACTCCCAGGCTGAAAGACCTTATGGTACCATGTAAAGCTCACATACTTAGGAATTATCTCGAGTTAACTCAATCAAAAACAAATTCAAATTTCCAAAAATAGAGATATAATTCCCAACTTCAGGCCAGACAACAATGGAGTTGCGATCCCCATGTGATGAAAGCCACACATTAGGTCAATTAATTTCTTTATGCACAATTTTTTTTAATAAGCATGTTAAAATTAAAATGATCACCAACCCTATGCCATTTATTATGGACCATAAGAATTCAAACTAAGACCCCACAATATAAAGGACATGCATTGTGTTTTTTTATTAAATGGATGAAAATATAATGGTGAAAAATAACATAGGACAACCCAACATTCCCAAATCTATGGACATGAACCCAAACATGCATTAAATTCAGAATCAAGGCATTCAAAATTATTTGATATCCAATTTTAGAGATTGTAGTGTTTGTTATCATGATCAAGGTTGTTGAAATATTTCCTTCCACACATTCTTTTTTCACACAAGATCAAAATTTTTATTTCATCTCCCCACAACATTGAATAAAACTTCTCTTAGTGTGTAATGTAAAAAATTAGAAGGGGGTAGGAGAGGAGTTCAAAGAGGAAATTAAAAATGATAAACATGGAACAAATTCACCTGGTTTTTGATGTTGAAGTTCATGATGCTTTATATTACACCTTTGATCTCTTGGGGGATGTAGGCACCTCCTTAACCAAAATAATCCATTAACCATACAATTAAGAAAAAAATAGACAAAACAAAAAACACAACGATTTATTTAAATCCATGTATCATCATTTTTATGGTTTTCCCTATATTTTTGTTTTTTAAAATCAATCTAATTATACATTGTCTTGTTTTAAATTTCTAGTTTAGGTATTACTCAGGGATCACAACATGTGACATGGATGAATATGGTTCTCCCCTTTCATACCCATCCATACTCAGAAAAGAAGAACAAGTCAACAATATAATTTTTTTTTACCTACAAAAACTTAAATAAAATAAAACAAACTGATTATACATTATCGTATTTTATATTTTTTGTTAAGTTATTACTCAGGGATCACACCACGTGACACGGATGAATATGTTTCTCCCCTTTCATACCCATACTTACACACAAAAGAAGAAAAATTCTACAGTTTATATTTTTTTAAATTATCAAAATGAATATGAAAAAGAAAATATAAAAAAATGATTCGCAATCATTGGAAACATGAAAACCGAGGGCTGACTCCCATGTAGCGCTTTTGTTTAACGTCTCTAGCTCGACAGGAACCCCCTATGTTACCCAATTCCAACTTTAAACATTTTAATCCCCTCATATTTATCCACTTATACTTTATTGAGATTGATTCATTGTTTATAAGTTGTGTCATGTACAAACCTATGTTCTACAATGAGTGGGAAAATCCAAGGAATATCAGAAATGGTTGATCTAGATTCTCTTGTAGTATTTCCTATTAAATCAATGATCATTAAAGCTTTTATGTTTTCAAGAGAAGAATGAATTCCGATTAAATGCTACTGATTATACCCTATGAAGGGATACTTGGGTGGGGAAGGAAGGATAATAATTTTGATATTGGTTTGCATAGGACATTCGAACACAGGTTGAGATTTTGAATCCAACACAGTTTCATTTTCCAACATTCTCAACAAAATTGATTCTTTTATAATAGAAGATTCAACCAGAAAATTGGAGAGATTAGTGTCAGGAATGGGTATGGACTCAATGGTTTCAATTTCTCGAAATGGTTAAGTGATTTGTGTTTCTGAAAAATCATCAATAGTGTTACACATAGGAGACTCATTCCATGATGTCAAATTTTCCCCTTGTGAATAAATTAAATCAATTTCCACCTGATTTAAAGAGCCTTCAACAATTTAATGATTCAATTCCCCTACCCCAAATCCAAAGGGCAATTATTCAATAAATTCAAGAGTGGTTTGTGGGAAACTAGACACTCCACATAAGATTTTGGAAGGTACTATTGGTGTATGGATGAGTTCCTCACAAGTATTAATGCATTGTAGTTCTAATCTCAATGATTATACCTCAGAACTCATAATCTCCATTTTATTACACAATTCATCAAGGATTTTTTGAGGATTAGGCTGGATAGTAGTTTTTAAATTTTTAACTTTATTATGTTTCATCTCTTCAATAATCTACGAGAGGGATGAAAATCGCTCCTTTAAACAATCATCATCCCACTGATTGTACATCTCAGCAGTTCTGTTGTAATTAATAATTGGTTAATTAAAGAAATTTTCAAATTTAGGGATTCCCAATATTGATTTTCTATTTGATTCCAGCATGTTTTTGTGACATGATAATTTGGAAGATACTCCATTTTTAGAAGATATAATGTTGGATTCTAGATTCTTAGGACACACACAAACATAAAAGGGTAAAGATAAGAGAGATGGGGTGAGAATAGAGAATGTGGGGTAAGAAAATGATGATAGTGTCTAAGGTAACTTACTTGGGTCCTTGGAAACGGCGCCAAAATTTGGATGCGCCCAAATTTACCCTACAAGTATGCGGTCGTTGTAGTACAGGTAGGGGTAAAATCCACAAGGACCAAAGAAGGAACCTAAAAACACTTTGATTTAGGAAGGATTTGGATATGAAGTGGCTAACTATTCAGATTGAATTGAATTTAATAACTAGTTATTTAATTTAATGAAATAAATAAAAAACATAAAATTACATAGTTTAAAACAATTATTCGAGATGAGTTGATCCTATGTTGTTACTAGGGTTGGATTGGATGTATTTATTTTTTTATAACGTTCATTTCCCTCATTCAAGAGGTATCCAAAATGTAGTAACTTGGATTTTGGCCCTGTCAGACTTTGGATTTTTTCCACGAATAATTCAAGAGCTAGAAACGAAGACGGCGTGCGATTACGAGGCCCGGTGTGCCCGGAATTAATTTAATAATAATATTAAGTATTTTTATACTATGTACATGGCGGGGGTTTCATATCTTCTAAACGGTAGATCAAAATGGGAATTTGAGGGCACAGATGCGCCCAGAATGTGTTTTTTACCCTATGAGAGGTGTAAACTTCGCGGGTGCGGGTCGGATGTGGAAAATGCCACCAGGGGATCTTCCATAAATAAGTGGAAAAGTTGGTTTACGAGCATCAGAGATCCGCCAATAGGTAGGTGGTTTGAGTTTTAATCCCCCGATCCAATTTTTACTATGAATTGCTTTTTTTAGGTCTTTGCATGGAAGATCACGTCCCGAGGGTCACAACGGTGCTTCCGGATCGCAAAATGGGCCACCGGGGTGGCCCCGGCGGTCCGCGGAAGGTCCTCTGCCGGGGTGCGCCGCACGGCAGAGGGCCACTGGCACAGTGCGCCACGCGACGGAAGGCCACCGGCAGTGGACGATCCCAGTGGGCCGGACCGGCCGGTCGAGGCCGGTTCGGCCCCTCTTTGTGATACGGGGGTTTTAAAGCCCCATTTCTTGAAATTCGGATGTCAGATTCGCGTGTCGTATGTGGTAACGTGAACCAGAAGATGAGGAGAACCTTCCGGTGGGGGTTCTAGGGTTAAAAGGTTCGGGATCGTCACCCGGGAGTTAGAAACGTTGTATAAAATAATAATAATTTATTATTTTACGACTTCGGGCTGTTGTAACTTCTACCCGGAGCGTCCGAATGATGTGACGTCAGTGTCGTTGAGACCCTGATGGTATGTTGGACTTTTTGAGATGGTTTCTAGGTGTTGGGTCTGAGAACGGGGTGCAGGCACTACGAGGCTGGGTTTTTGGCATTTTGGTGAAATGAAACTTTTGAACCAGGAGTCCAATTTTGGTGGATAAATAGTCGATCATGTGTGCCTTTCCGAGAGGATCACAATGGTGTGATTCATTCGATGATTTTCAGAATCAAGTCATGGGCCCCACACAAGATGGCTTTAGTTATTAGAAACTTTTTTCACCGGGTATCCGTTTCGGATGAACGAGTATTCTATTCTGCTTATTTTTATGAGGGGATCGTCATGGTATGATCTTCTTGGTGAGAATTCATATCATTGAGTCAGCCCCGAATAGGCTAGCTATGGTAAATAGTGTTTTTTCACCGGTAGTCTATTACGGGGGTGTAAGCAACCTATCCTGTGTCTTTTTCTATGTGGACCGCGATGGTTGCCTTGTTATCAGGCTAGGAGGTGCGTAGTGTGGTGTTGTTGCAGGTCGATCGGGTCAGCGACATCTGGACCAGTAGTGGTTGAGGGTACTCCCTTGGTTCATTCCTATGAGGGTTCATGCAGTATCACAAACATCGTATAGCTTTATGATCCTCTCGATAGGATTTTTAATTTGTTAGAGTTATGGAATCCCTCCGGTGGGCTCGGAGCGGGATCCTCTCGCATCTTTTTCCCAGATTGGGTTCTTAGTATCACTGTGACTGCTTATCCACGGGCGGAAATCTCCTATCTAGCTGGTTAACTTCGTAGGGTTGTGGCATCATCAGGAGTATGATCCAATATGCGGTGGGCTGTAATCTATGGGGTTGCGGCATCGTCGGGTATACGATCCCCTACTCAGCATGAGGTGTATAGTAGGGTTGTGATATCGTTGCTTATGTGATCCCCTACTCAGCATGTGGATTCTGTAGGGTTGTGGCATCATCAGTTCGATCCCCTACATCGCGAGTTTATATGGGCGATGATCCCTTTTCTGAGGGATGTTCTTAATTAGAGCGATAGATCAGGTTGTGGTATCCCCCAGCGGATCCTGGGAATGATCTCCTATCTTTGAGATCTACGAATGCCAGATTGGGTTGTGGCATCCCCCAGCGGACCCTGGGAGCGATCCCCTATCTGTGAGATCTTGGACTACCGGAGTGGGTTCTGGTATCCCCTAGCAGACCCTAGGAGCGATCCCCTATCCGAGGAGTTTGGTGGTTATGTTATTTCAGCGAGGTTTCCTCAGTTATGTTATTCGACGAGCGTGATCTCTCGGGTGAGCGTCTGGGAGGTTTGTGAGAAACTCGATGGAGTGTATCTCTTGGGCGCGTATCATCTGGGATGATAGTTATCATTAAGTGTGTTCTCCTGGTGGTGAACCGTTGATGGTGATGATTTCGTACCTCCGGTGACTTGTTGCGTGAGTTGAGTATATCTGGATTGTTCAAGGTATATGTATGGGCATACACCTGAGCTGAGCTGACTAGTTCTGTTTAGCCGAGGATGGTCACGAGATGGAGTTTCACTCTCGTCTGGGTTCCCTCTGGCTGGGATGAGCGGATTGTTGCCTTCCAGTTTCTCTCTTTGGTTTTGGGTTTTTGGGGTGCTTACTGAGTATGTTTATACTCACCCCTGCACGGGCTTTTCCCACACATGTTTGTGTCTTGTGAAGACCACATGCCTTTCGATGGAGTCCCAGGTGGACCTAGAGCAGGAGGAGATGAGTGAGTGAGACTGAACGGGTTGTTTGCTAGTGCGGTGCCGAGGGAGCTTTCCGGAGGGTGGTTGTGGGAGCGTTCCCCTTATTTAGAGCAGGTTGGACGTGCTTTTATTTTTCTTTTGGTGGGCCATGTTTTCCCCTTTTGTACTTTTGATGTTGCACTCTGGTTTGGGATTGATTGTATGCATGCATTCACTTTTCAGTTTTGTATATCTATACACTGCGGCATGGAGGTGTTTTTGGGTGTGTGTGTGTATAGGTACCTTCGGCTAATGCCTCCCATGTGTGTGATAGCCTACTCGGTGATGGACGTCAGCCCCTGGCCTATTGGAGGCGGGCTTTGGGAGTCGCGGATTGATCCCCATTGGGTCGGGTCGTGACAGAGTGGTATCAGAGGTGGTTCCACCTTTGGTATCTCAGAGTGTAGCTGGTCTAGCTGTGAGTTTTGTTTGGGTTACATAGCGTCACTATTAGGGTGTTTCGAGCTCAGATTTCAGGATAGAGACTCTAGTGTTTGTGCGGCGGCCGATGTATCCATACACCATGACTCTGATAACATGCCTTTCGACTCAGGACATTCGTACACTGGTTGTAGGGACATAACGATACATGCATCATATAAGAATGCGTTTTTGGGTTTTCCTTTTCCTTCTTGAGTCAGCTCTAAAGATATACTCTTTGACTATGGTGTGTTAAGAATGTATTTCAGGATTCCTCCATGACGACAGCCAAGGAGGGTTCTGTCGTAGGATTGTGGTGATGATCTGCTCCATGTAGAGGCTGTGGAGCAGGGCGTAGGTTCTGAGGTTGCACCTCCAGGTTGTCTCCCAACTAAACCACCACCTGTCGAGCAGCTGGTTGTGCCAGTAGAGCGGGACGAGGTTGCGCACAGGCTGAGTGCACTGTACAAGTTCCAGAGGCAGCGACCTCTATGGTTCCGGGGTGATCAAGACCCCCAGGCAGCTGATGACTAGCTTGAGGCAGTCAACTGAGTTATCTGCCTTGTGAGGACACCCCCAGATCAGATGGTGGTCCTAGCAGAGAGCCTTCTACATGGTTAGGTTGGCCGATGGTGCAGCCTAGAGACACAGTCCCGTGAGGAGGAGACGCTCACGTGGGTAGAGTTTGAGCAGCTCTTCAGGGGGGAGTTCTATCCGTTGAAGCTGAGGTCAGTGCGGATCCAGGAGCTTCTGCAGCTTCGACGGGAGGGAATGTCAGTGTCGGAGTACACAACGAGGTTTACGGACCAGTAGCGCTACTCCCTGGATATGATTTTAGACCCGTTATTTAGGGACCATACCATCGATCAGGGCCTACGCAGGTACATCCAGGCTGGTGTGGTTTCCTTGTGTCTGCCCACCTATGTTGGAGTGCTGGAGCGAGAGTTGGTGGTGGAGAGATTTCTGGCCGAACAGATTCCCCCTGTTAGTGCCTGGCATGTGAGAGCTGAGACGTCGGCATCTGGTAGCTGACGACAGACTCAGGGGTTTGGACGTGGTTGACGTTTTTGGAGGTGAACTCAAGATGGAGGATCTGAGTTTCAGGGCTCACAGGGCTTGCTGGCCAGTTTTGGTCAGTAGCAGGAGAGGCAGTGTTATGCTTGCGACAATCAGGGACATCTTACTAGAGATTTTCTAAATCGTTGTGCTGCTGAGAGGGAGTCGTTCGATGGACCACCTTGGCAGAGGAAGCGTCTCAAGCAAGGAGGTCTGCAAGACGGTGGACGTGGAAAAGGAGCTGGTGCAATAGGAGCCGGTGGTAGGCGGTATCAGTTGCCACCATCCCCATCCCCTGGTGGTCCATGTCAAACTCAGGGAGCTGGTGGTTGAGGGTGAGGATAGCTGCATGCCCTGGAGTCTGGTGACCCAGAGGCTCCATGGATGGATAGAGGTACACCTTGTGTCTTTTATACTTTCTAATTTAATTTGTTAGACACTATTTAGTGACACTCTTTCTTTCCGTTACTTGATCGAGTTTTGTTCAGGGCGATGGTAATAACTTGTGTGGGTGTTGTTTGGCATTCATTGAATGCATGAGGAAGAGGTATCCTTCCCCCACAGAGACGCGTTTTTGTGATGCGATTAAAACTGTGCGATAGAGTCAGTGCCACCCAAAGAGGATAATGTTGAGGTGTGGTGGATGAGTCCCTCTAACTTATGTGTTCGGGCATGGGTGTTTTTTGGCGAACTCACTGGCGTGGGAGACCCAGTTGAGAGTACAGTCGCTTTCCTTGAGCTTAGGGATTTTCGAGATGAAAAGTTCTAAGGGGGGAGGATGTAGCGACTCATATTTTAGCCCTGTCAGACTTTGGATTATTTCTACAATAATTCCAGAGCTTGGTGCGAAGACGACATGCGATTCCGATGCCCGGTGTGCCTGGAATTAATTTTATAAAAATATTAAGTATTTTTATACTATGAACATAGAGGGGGTGTGATATCTCCTAAACAGTATTTCAGAATGGGAATTTGAGGGAATGATAGCATCCGGAACGTGCCTTTTACCTTAGGAGATTTGTAAAATTCGCGGGCACGGGCCTGCTGTGGAATACGCCACCAGGGGAATTTCCGTAAATAAGTGGAAAAGTTGGTTTACGAGCATCGGCGGTTCGCCAACAGGTAGGCAGTTTGAGTTTTAATCCCTCAATCCCATTTTTACTATGAATTTATTTGTTTTGAGGTCGTTTCAGGGAAGATCGTGTCCCGAGGGTCGCACCAGTTCTTCCAGATCGCAAAACGAACCGCCGGGGTGCCCCAGGCGGTCCGCGGAAGGTCCGCTGGCGTAGCACCGGCGTGCCGGTAGATTGAGGCAGAACTGTGCGCCGCGCGGCGGAGGGCCGCCGGCCAGGGCGGGCTGGCGGTGGTGGCCGGTCCGATCCCTCTTTGTCATACGGGGGGTTTTAAACCCCCATTTCATGAAATATGGAAGTCAGATTCGCGTGCCGTGTTCGGTGACACGACCCTGATGATGAGGCAAACCCTCTGGTGTGGGTTTGAGGGTTAAAAGACTTGGGATCATGGCCCAAGAGTTAGAAACAGTGTATAAAATAATAATATTTTATTATTTTACGACTTCGGGCCGTTGAAACTTCTACCCGGAGCGTCCGAATGACGTGCTATTAGTGGCGTTGAGACCCTGAAGGTATAGAGGACTTTTTGAAATGGTTTCCTGGTGTTGGGTCTGAGAATGGGGTGCAGGCCCTATGAGGCTAGGTTTTTGGCATTTCGGTGAAACACAACTTTTGCACCGGGAGTCCGATTTTCGCAGATAAATAGTCGATCCTGTGTGCCTTTCCGAGAGGATCTCAACGGTGTGATCCATTCATTGTTTTTCAAAAGCGAGGCATGGGCCCCAACCAAGCTGGCATGGGTAAATAGTACTTTTTTTCACCAGTTGTCTGTTTCAGATGAACAAGTAGTCAATTCCGCTTTTTATTCCAAGGGATCGCCGTGGTATGATCTTCTTGATGAGTTTTGGGATCGTTGTGTGGGCCCCACATGATCTATCAACAGTAAATAGTGCTTTTTCACCGATAGTCCGTTACGGGCGAGTAAGCAACCTATCCTGTGTGTTTTTTCGTGTGGATCACGATGGTGGCCTCGGTATCAGCCTAAGAGGTGCGTTGTGTGGTGTTGTAGCGGGTCGCTCGGGTTAGCAGCGTCTGGACCAGTAGTGGTTGAAGGTACTCCCTTGGTTCGTTCCTACGAGGGTTCACGGGGCATCATAACCATCATATAGGTTTGTGATCCTCTCGATGGGATGTTTAATTTGATAGAGTTGTGGCATCCCTATGGTGGGCTCAGAGTGGGATCCTCTAGCATCTTTTCCCTAGATCGGGTTCTTGGTATCGCTGTGACCACTTATCCACGAGCGGCGATCCCCTATCTAGCTGGTTAACCCCATAGGGTTGTGGCATAATCAGTATTATGATCCCCTATGCGGTGGGCCGTACTCAGTATGGTTGTGGAATCTTCGGGTATATGATCCCCTACTCAGTATGAGGTGTATAGTAGGGTTGTGGTATCATTGCTTATGCGATCCCCTACTCAGCACGTGGTTTCTGTAGGGTTGTGGCATCATCAGTTCGATCCCCTGCATCGTGAGTTTATATGGGCGATGATCCTCTATATGAGGGATGTGCTTCTATCAAGCGCCATATCGGGTTGTGGTATCCCCCAGCAGATGTTGGGAGTGATCTCTTATCTGTGAGATATACGAATCCCAGATCGGGTTGTGGTATCCCCCAACGGACCCTGGGAGTGATCCCATATCTGTGAGATATTCGTCTACGAGAGTGGGTTCTGGTATCCCCTAGTGGAACCTAGGAGTGATCCCCTTTCCGAGGACTTTGGTGGTTATTTTGTTTCCTGTGGTTTCCTCAGTGATGCTATCTGACGAGCGTGATCTCCCGGGATAGCGTCTGGGAGGTTTGTGAGAAACCCGATGGAGTGTATCTCCCGGGCGCATGTCATCTGGGATGACAATGATCGTTAAGTGTGTTCTCATGGTTGTGAACCATTGCGGGTGATGAGGTTGTACCTCAGGTGGCTTGTTGCGTGAGCTGATTATATCTAGATTGTTCATGGTGTATGTATGGGCATACACTTGAGATGAGCTAACTAGTTGTGATTAGCCGAGGATGGTCACGAGATGGATTTTCTCTCTCGTCTGCGTTCCCTCCGGTTGGGATGAGTGGAATGTTTTCTTTCAGCTGCTCTCTTTTGTTTTGGGTTTTTGTGGTGCCTACTGAGTATGTTTATACTCACCCCTTCACGGGCATTACCCGCACATGTTTGTGTCTTGTGCAGACCACAGGCCTTTCGATGGAGTCCCAGGTGGACCCGGAGCATGCGAAGCTGAGTGAGCGAAACTGACCTGGGTGTTTTCCGATGCGGTTCCAAGGGAGCTTTCCAGCGGGTAGTTGTGGCAGTGTTCCCCTTCTTCATAGAAGGTTGGGCACGCTTTGTAGTTTTTTTTGGTGGGCCCTATTTTTCCCTTTTGAACTTTTTCTGTTGCACTCTGGTTTGGGATAGATTGTATGCATGACTTTACTTTTCAATTTTATATATCTCTGCACTGTGGAATGGATGTGTTTTTGGGTTCATGTGTACAGGTACATTAGGCTAATGCCTCCCATGTGTGTGATAGCCTACTCGGCGCTGGACGCCAGCCACTGGCCTATTAGAGGTGGGCTTGGGGAGTTGCGGCTCGAGCCTCGTTCCGTCGGGTCGTGACACACAAAATGATATAATTGCTCAACATAATTCTCCAATTTATTATCTACACAATTCCAATTCTAATCACCAATGCACTTGTAGGATCAATTTAATGATCACTCCATGGAATTGGATCGCACTAGCACTCGAAATGTTTTCATTGTTAAATTTGGTGAAGACGAAAAAGAAAATAAATCATCAAATGAAAATATTAAAATAATGAAATGATTATGAATTTAATAACATTAAATAACAACCAATCCACCCCATTCAACTCCCTAGTATAAACCCATAATGGGTTAACCCTCCATTTATGCTATACAATAAATGGAAGCGGGAAGTCAACTTAATGAAATGAGATTGAAGAAGAAAAATAAAACAATGAAGCGATCACTCCATCGTTGTGTGAATAAATTCACAAGTTCTGTTGTGAATAAGATCACACCATGGGGAAATGGTATCAATATGTAATTAAGAATAATTGAAAAAGGTAAGAAGAAGAACATTTATTGAAAACTAAGGTGATTCAAACAAATTACATGTGAAAGAAGAACGTTACAAAGGCAATTTGGAATAACAACATTACAATGAAAGTAAAAACCCAAGATCCATAAATCATCCATTTCTAATACCTGAAATAGCCATTTATGAGGCCTTGGGTCGAGACACCATCAATCCCACTCTCTTTAATCAATTGTGGTGGACCTAGGTGGGTGGATATTTAATGTAGATGAGACCTTTCAACTCTTACCTCGATGTGGGAGCCAGCTATCATCCACCGAAAAGAAGCGCCGAATGCACATTCTAGAAGGCCAAATTGGAGTTGTTCATAGTAGACATAAATGGATATCTGGATGTCCCATAATATCCTGTAATCTTTCATCCCTAAATACTTTGTGGTTTCCGTGATATGATTTAAATGGTGGGATGTTTTTCTGTGCTTCATAATCTAGTCCAGAATTCCATATTCAACTTGGGCTGCCTGGAACTCCATTAGAAAATTCGAATTAGCTTGGGCCAATGATGAATGAGATGTTACCCATGATTTCTTATAACTCCGGTTAAATTTTGGGACTCCTTGGGATTGAATCATGGCCGCTATAGTACATTTATTGGGATGATGTCCAGCTCACTTCGCCCAGAATGTGGTTGGTTCAAAGCCCACTTTGGTGGTCTTCCAAATTGAATATCCAAGTGCTGAAAAAGAATGAATTGTTCCTTATATCACGGTAGACCTGAAAATTAAATATAAAAAAATAATAAATAACATTATATGTTTTATGAGAAGATGAAAAAGGTACCATGTAATAGAGAATATTAAGAAGTAATTACAATCACAATGTGAAATAATGTTTAAAGTGTAAAATGAACTAATAATGATGTCTATGATTAATAAAGCACATGAATATTCTATTAAAAGAAATAAATATTAGCCACTTTTAGGGGAAAATCAGCTGGAATACAACCTAGCTATACCGCGATAGTTTCATCAGGTACATGATGTCTTCCACATGTTGTATCTGAGGGTGTACATGCATGACCCATCCCATATCATCGATTGGGGTGAGATAGAAATCAAGGATAGAGCCAACATTGCTGAGTACCAAGTGGAGAACGAGAATCAGCAGGATATGTCCCTTCATGGGCAATCGATTCCCTAGGTGCGCATTCGGTTGCAGCACATGAGTCATCAAGAGAGCACTTTGGAGAGACAGACTCAGATCTGTGCCCATTACCGATATCTTTTTGAGGTGCCCTTATTTTGGATTTTCAGGGACGCAAAGCCCCAAATTCGAGAGAATGTAATGTATTTGATTTTTCGTGTATTATTTTTAAATATTATATGGAATTATTTTTAGGCCAACACCTTTCGGAAGTATGCGATTTTGAGTCCCATAGTACTGAGAATAAATTATTCAATTAATTAAAACCTTAAACAGCGTGCGTGGTTAGTTTTCCTGAGAAGGTGGAATAAAATTTAAATGGGTTCTCAGATTAGAAATATAAGGGCACCGTTACATTCAAAACATCGACTTTACCATCGGCGGGGCATAACATTAACCTATTCAGGTTAGCTATAAGGGTTAGTTTTTTGACGTTTTAATGGAAATAAAATAAATTAATAATTTATTTTATTTAAATTTTTTCATTTTGTGAAGAGAACTAATTCCTCCCTCTTATGCACCTTCTTATATAATTTTCATAGGGTTAGCCTCATAACACTATGGATTGGGAGAGATAGAGTATGTTGGATATTTGGAAGATAACTCGTTGGCGGACGACAATGAAGCGATCATTTGATGCATCTCAGATTCAATGAACCTCCCTAACATACATAACGTGATGATTTCCCATCATCTAAACTGGGGTGAGGGATGTTATTTAAATTATTCTCTTCCCTGTTTTTTGGATGAAATGATGAACGTATATCAACCCACCATCAGGGTGATCAGTAGATCAAGCGTTCTTGCGGGAGGGTGTTAATTTCCTTTTCTTTTGGAGGATTGACCATGATTGATTTTATAATGAAATTGTTTTTTCATTTTTTCCAAGTTAAATATATTAATGGTATTGAATCAATGCTATGATGAATTAAGGTGGATGATCATTCCTCATGTTTTATGGTTTTTCATCCTCCCATTTATCCTCAGGTTTTTTATGTTCTGCGCATGGTTATGAATGATAGATCATTACGATTCTATTTCAGAACACAACAATCCCAAATTAAATATACATCCTCACAATGAACAATAGAGGTGAAACGATGATGGAAGATAATGAATCGACACCATTTTGGGTTTCCCGTTCTCCAAGAGTTCTTCGTGCGGGTGTATCAAAACCCATTTTTTGGGGCCAATCGGAGGCCCAAAACTAATAGAATCATATTCGTGATGATTAAGAGACCTCAACCCATCAGTTTCATGAAGATTGGATGGTCTGAACAGATATATGAGGATTGACAGAGGCGTGGAATGAATAACTAGTAGTTCTGTAAATTTATAAGGAAGATAGTGTCTACTCTGAAGAACATGTTGTGTGGGACGAGATCAACTGCGGCTAGGGTTCCCCGATGCACCAAGCGATGACACGATCTGTTACCTGAAGAACACTGCAGGTAGACCCTAAACATAAGGGAATAGGTGTCTACATTAGACTCAACATGTATATAGGGGATATAGAAACACGAGGTAGAGTACATGACCTTTTACTCCACCACATGGCCAGACTAGGCTGAATTCATGGGTTACTCCATGTACTAGACACACGGGTTGTAACACACGGGTGGAAGTTGTGTACGAGCACATGGACAGCGTACACATAGTCCCCCTATATTGAGGAACACGCCGTGTCACTCTCTTACATGACGTGTATACCTTCTTCTACATAACAAGCCTTATGAAATGGGTTGTTGTACACATGCAGTACCTTGGGTCCGAAGACATGGCGTACGAGTCTTCTACATGTCGTGTACATTCTCGTACATGGCTTGATCTCCTTGTCCACCTTATCTTTTACATGTTTTTTTGGGTTAGTACCCCTTTTTTTATTCCCCGGATAGTCATGTATCATTTACTTCTACAAGAATATGATACCATCAGCAAGACATTTTGAGATAGAGTCAGATATCCCTCTGAGAGGCCAAGAGCAATATCCCTTATCCATTCATGAACCTATTTATAGTCATGTATCAATGTGACTATTCCCATAGGGCACTGATCATATATCTAGGAGGTGAATCCAGATGAGTTTTGGTATCTGCCAAGACCCAGGAATTGATCCTCATCTGTGTATCGTGATATTTCCCCACTCAGGAGTGTGTTCTCTTAGAATGAATGTATATATCTCCTATGGATTTTCCCGGAATGAGTGTATCTATATATCATGTATTTTCTTGATGAATAGTACTACTGAGGAAGAGGAAATAAGAGCTATCAGACTCATGGAATGAGCTCTCCCGGATGAGTGCTTCAGGGAACCTTCAGACAGAATCCCTAGCGACAGTTTGCGGTTGTGTGACTTGTCTGTAGAATGTAGCCTGGGTTTTGAGTATATCTAGATTTTGTTCTGCTATTATATGTTAAGTAGAAATGTTATGTGTTGAGATGGTTGTACCATTCCGTTCTATATTGCTTTTGGGATTCTGCGGTCCTCTACTAAGTATTGTTATACTCACCCCTACATTGGGTTTTCCCTCACATGTCATGTATTGTGTAGATGTGTGGCCTTTTGAAGGAGTCCAGGGAAGACTAGGGTAAGACCGGTCATTCTGAGTTCCCAATAGGTTGAATGGTTCCTAAGAGTATGAGAAGAAATCCCAATACCTCATTGTTCTTACAGGTTATACTTTCTAGTCTTTAGTCTTTGCTTTTGGTGGGCTTGTATTGTAGCCCAGTTTACTTTCAGTACTTTACCTTCCTTCGTACATAGTTTTGTTTGGTTAAATTGTATTCATGAATTTTTTGTCCTTAGTGGTTTTTTCATTTCAGAATTCATGGGCTTGGAGATGTGTGCATGTGTATAGGTAGATAAAAAATTCCTCCCATATTAGTAATATGCCTACTTGGTGGTAGTCAATAGCCCCAGGCCTTTTGGAGGTGGGCTTGGAGAGTCAAAGTGGGGGCCGTACTGGGACGAGTTGTGACATGTCCCTGTCAGTAAATGGACGGAAATAAATCTATCACTAAATGTTGTTGTGATAGATAAAATGATTTTGTTGCAATTATAATGATACCAACACATAATGTATTTTTTGTTCAAAGTTTTTAAGAATCAAATAATAGAACTATTAAATATTTTTCTAATATTATTAATATTTAGAAAAAATATGAATAATAAATACCTTTTTTAAAATAATATTTTAAATAATTACATGTTGGTATACAAATATTTATTGATAAAATTTTATATTAAATTTATTAATATAATTATATATAATATATTTATTATATTTAATATATAATAACTAAAAATTTAACTTATATTAAACACCAATAAACTGAGACCTTATTTTGAAAAAAACATATTCAAATATATTTTTAATACATGTGCAAACTACATGAAAAGAAGAAGATCCATGATACATATAAGAAATATGATTAAACATATTGAACCACTAAATAAATTTCAATGGATAATGATGAAACTTCATCTCCTTTTTACTTATTGAAATCATTGAATGTTTCTTTCATGGATTTCTCATCATAAAACAGGATATATTATCGAATGTAGTGGATTTGAACAAGAACAACATCACTATAATACATTTGATTATAGTGGGATGCCCTTTTTGTTAAAGTATAACCTGATCGAACTCCCTCCACTAGAGAAATTCACTATCACAACCGACGTTCTGTTAAAAAACTGAACAATTAAAATATAATATTCATTTAAAAAATGATATATAAATAATAATTCATGAAATATCATGTAAAAAAATGCATGATATTATCTAGTTAATATCGTTCCAATTTATAGTAGAAAAACTTTATAATTTAGATTTATTATGCCATATTACATTATCAAAATATTACCTTTCAAATAAATATTCTATTACCTAGATTGACCATGTTTAGGGGTTTAGATGGAACCATCACAATAAACATTCCCAATTTCAAAATATAACAACAAATATTCAAAAATCGGGACCATCATGATATAACAGACCTAATTCAACATCATTCTAGAATATTATTAGAGGCTTCATAAGGACAAGATCACCACTCTCCATTTTGATAAACGTGCTAATAAAATTAAAAAAATCATACATCTATCATGTGTTAAAAAACCATATAACCTTTATATCATATATTAGTGATGAGAAAATGTGAGGGGAGAAATGAAAAAATGAAATGAAATTTATTTGGATGTTGACAATTCTATTAATGGTGACTTCCAACTAAATATTTACCAAATGCCCCTAAAAATGCTCAATATTCTAGAGTCACTCCAATATAATTTATAAGATGGATAAGTGAATTAAATTGGTTACCCATTTTTCAAGGAGGCCAAAGAGGCTTCCATAAACATCTAACACCTTTTTTATTTATAGTAGGCTACTATTTCTTCCTCTTTGGTGAAAGATATAGTTAGATATTTTTATGAGGGTATGCCTAGTCTGAATATTTGACATCACTAAAATTCTTTTGGACTAGTGTAGATAAGCTATAAAAGGAAGTATATAAATGAGATTTTATCTAATTTGATGCAAACACATTCATTGAAAAAGTGGTGTGCTATAGAGAACCATAATTGGCTTACCTATGTTAAAGCAATCCACATATACAAAACTCAACAACATAAAACACACTTAAAAAATGTTTAAAATGATCACCCATACAATACCATCCTATATAAATAAGTTACAAAGGCCACATGAATAGATGTTCTTAAACCATTGTAGTAGCAGCTTCAATCAAGTTTAGCTGAACTGAACATTATAGATCAAGATCTAAACATGATACTCAAAATTGGAATATAACAATCATAAAATCATAATCAAATTCATAAACATGGAATTTAAGGTTTAAATTGTAAATTCATTAACATGATATTCCAAATTGGAAATCTGATTCATACAATATTGATAAATAATTCACTCAGAACGACATCTATAAATCATTAATCTATGAGCCTCTATGAACTACATAAAATTCTCATTAGTTATGATTGTAACCATAATTAAAATTTATAGATGTAACAATATAATGTATGCATAAATATTTTTATATTTGTGAAGAATCTTTCAATTGAACACATGATAGGTGCATTTGAATAATGAAATACTCAAAAATGAAGTTTTTTAATAATGATGATGATGTGACGAAAATTTTCCAATGAATATGGGTTATAGAAATAAAACTTTTCCATACTATTGATAAATTAATGTGAAGAACTTAATATGAAATAGAGACTAGAAAAATTACACTATGATTTTTTTCATACATATTTTTTTAGAATGATAAAAGTATATATGTTAACGGAATGATAAAGCATGACTTGTTGGACAAAACTATGTAATTATTTCTCTAGAATATAATACATCAATGTTACTATTTTAGTTATTAATATATAGAAAGGTATTGAAAACATGGAAATGATCCTCAGAGACAAATTTATGGTGAAATTTAAGACCCTAAATATGTAAGAAAAAAATTTGTAGTTGTATCGAATGTTTATTAATGAAACAAGTATTATAGGAGAAATATGTAATGGTCTGGACCTCTCCGGTCCATTACTTTGTAAATATTTGATGTGGTCAAACAAAAATCATGTTATAATAATAATTTTTTATAATAATAATTGATAATGGTGGCGTGAAATATTTTTGGTGTTAATTAGATTAAATTATTATAATGTAATCATTGTAAAATAATAGAAATAAAATTTAATGTATTTAATTAAATGAGGGTAGGTGCATGGATTCTTTTTTATTTATTTAAATTTTAATAAATAATAAATTATCTGTGTAATGGACATGTAATGGGAGGCTGCTCGGCGTTGACGTAATGGTGGTCAGACATGGTCAACTTGACGAATGTCAAAAATAATAATTAATAATAATAATTGGTGATGTGTTAATAAATTTTAATTGGTGATTTAATATTATTATTATACTAAATAATTATAATAATAATGTTGGTTAAAATTCTGAATGATCCATTAATAAATATTTAATGAGATTTAAATTTTGAATTCAATGCAATGAGATTTGACATATGAGGATATATGAGAGATGTTATTATTTATGATAAATGTGATAAAAAATATTGATAATGGTCTAAAATGGGGAGTGTTGGGTATGAAATAAAAGGGGAGGTTCCCCTTTGGGGTGGGATCTCGAGAACCCTGAAGAAGAAGATGGAAGATGGGAGAGAGGAAATTAAAAATAACGATGATAAAAAATAAGGAAATAAATGATAAAGGAGGATCCAATTATGGGGGATAACACGATGCACATTTATATCATTGAAATAGGTTGAGCGTGTGTTTTTGTTTGGAAGAAAAAAATGGTTAAATAAAATAATAAAAAAATAATAATTTAATTATTAATTTTTTTTGGGAAAACCATCTTTTGTCCATAACTTCTTTGTGCGACCTCATTTTTCTGAACCTTCAGCAGTAGTGCGACCCTGACTTCAAGACAGAAATTATGAGTCCAATATTGGATATCTTTTTCGGTTTTTCAGATCGGGTACCCGAAACGCTAATGAATTAATAGATTTAATATTATTATTAAATCTTCGACCCGCCATAACTCCCGTGTCCGACGTACGATTGACTTTTCATTAGTGGTGATGTGATCCTGCCATTAATACAATCAAATCTAGTCTAATGATGGATTTTAAATTATGGTTCATGTCTTGGGTCAATAAAACACATATTATTAATTAAAGTTATTATTATCATTAAACGCATGGATACTGCGTGACGTGTCATGTGTTGACATGTCAAACAACATAACAGTTGTACAGTCACATCATGTATTCATTAATACACACTGCATAATGTTTTACCTTTTCTTTTCCTATATAAGAGAGGTTCACGTGTTATTTACGGACCCCTCTTCTTCTCCGCACGACGATGCTCCTGGATGACCCAAAAGCCTTCCTCCTATCTTCTTCATCGGGACTCCGATCATCGATCTGTTGGTGGCTGAGGGATCATGTCGATGAGGCGAACATCATACACCTCGTTCTATTCTCTCTTCTTCGACTTCCTCTTCGTAGTTTCCTACCAAGTAGATTGCCGATATTTGACGGGCCTGATGCTCTTCAACAGCTGTCATCTTAAAGGTACGTTTACCTTGTTCTTATTCCTCCCTTGATCACCTATTTCTGTTCTTCCTTTCCATGCTATAACAGGTGACACGTTAAACCTTAGTGGAGTCTCTATTTTTTGTTAGTGTTGTTGTGCTGCATCATCCACTGAGGACGTAGTCGCCGTGAGGAGTGATCGAAATCCTCAGGGTGGTTGTTCTCACAGAAGGACATCAAAACATGTTCATGTAGGGATCTTACCTTCGTCTCTCTCTCTCTATTTTGCATCATGCGGGGTGGGTATCCTCTTGTTTTCATGAGATATGGTTGAACTAGTAAATAAATATAATAACTGGTTAAATAATGGATTTGGGGAATTGTTTTTGATATTGTCATTTTTTTTCCATTAATGCTTATCCTTTAATTATGTTGTGAATTTAATAGGCATATGCCTACTGAAAATCCCGATTGTTGGGGGACTTTTCTTGCAAAATTAATTGTTTCCCTATTTTTCTGGATTGTTTTGTGGATGGAGTTTCATAGAATGTGTAAATTTGGTTTATCATTTAATGTTGGATGATTAAATGAATACCTAGAACACTTGTATGATCACCCCAATTAAAATAAATGAAATAATGAATTTTTTGGGTGTTGGTTGGGGTTTAATTGTGTGAAGGGGGTGTTTTATGGGTTGTCGTGGAACGGGTGAGCAGCAGGGCTACGGTTGGCTTGGTTGTGTGTTGGCATGTATGATAGGGTTGTGATGGGCAGCAGAGCTACGGTAAATGGTATAAAAGGAATGATGATGTGGTACAAGTATTGTTTCCAATGTGTTTGTGGTTATAGTGTTTGGCAGTAGGGCTGCAGGGATGGGTTGTGCATATGAATAATAGTGGAAGAGTTAACTAATGAATTGTGGGGCATGGTAGTTGATTAAATATGGAAAATATATGGAATTGATTGGCTGATAAATGAAAATGGTTTTGTGTTGCTTCTATTTTCCCTAACATTATTTGTGGTTGGCAGGGATATGTTTTATGAACGATTGATCTGGTTTGGTTATTGTGAGTTGCTCGATAGTTAAGGAACTGATAATCAAAAACTGTTGAAAAATCAAAAGCATAATGGGGTTTGGGGATATTTATTGTGTGCATACCTTAATGGTAGTAGTGTAGAGGTATGTTATCAGATCTTTTATAGGATACATAGAATGGGATGAGTGGTTGATATAATTATATACATCTATACATTTTATGTATCATTACGCACCCCACCCATGTTGAGCACTACATGCCGAACACCCGTGGGACGAGGGGTGAGATTATCAATTATCTAAAGGATGTATGGTTACTATTCTCCCATGTGCTCCCCCCTCTTCCAGGATCTATAGCCCAAGATACTTAGGGCTAGTTATGACAGATGTTTCCCAAGAGTCTTCGAGATGAGGATGTGATATATTCTTATGTGTCTTCGGGATAATATGTGATGTGGTTATCAGGTGTCTTCGGGATGATATGTGGTTATGGATGAGGATTGAGTGCTGGAAAGATGCTATAATGGCTGAGGATTGAGTGACGGTGGGATACTATGAGCTTCGTATGGCCTAGTTGCCGCACTTGCTCGTGCTTTGTATGGCCAGGTTATGACACTAGCTCTGGATGAGGGGGAAGCATTAGATTGTCAGGTGTGAGGGCTTGAGCAGTATTCAGTGGGTAGGTGGTGTGGGGTACCCATACTTTGATAACATTTTTATACTTCTCTATTTAATTGCAATATTTGGTGAGTGTGGATGGTATGGTTGGTTGTAAAGATTCTTTGATAGGCTTGGGTTCTGTATGTTTTCTCACGAGGCATTAGGATGTCTCCTCGACTATGCATGGTAGCTTTAGGTTCCCCTACTGAGTATACGTTTATTCTCACCTTAAATTTACCTTCACATTTTCAGGAGGACTTCAGGGACCATGCAGGACCTTGCTATTTGGGCGTTGGAGTTTTGCTGGTTGTAGTTTTTTCTTTTTTTTGGTATCGTACTTTGGAGCTTTACTTATACTTGTACTTTTGTTTCAGTATTGTATAAAACATGAATATGGGTTTGGTTTTGAGTTTATTTTCATTTACATGTTCATTTTTATTTTTGTGTTTGACTCATACTATTTCCCATTATTAAATAATAAAATGGCTAATTCCCCCCATATTTGTGAAAAATCATACCCTTGGTGCTAGTCGCCACTTTGGGGCCTACTGGGGGCGGGACTCAGGGCTCATTATCTTCCTTTCACCATTTCCATCTTAGGAGGGGCATCTTTGGTTGGAGGGGGTCATGACAGAATGGTATCATAGGCTGATGGTTTAGAGATAGGTTGAAGTCTCGAGTTAGGCACAGTTAGGATTTCATGGGATGGTAGGGAAATAGTGTTGGCTGATCTTGTTGTGTGACATAGGCCAGGGAATACCAGCTAGGAAACGAGATTTTGGGGCCCCCCGTGATCCGATGTAAGGACTCTGAGATTACCGAATAACCAAGTAAGACTAAATTGATTGCAGGGTAGAGACCCTAATAATGGTACCTGCATCATAATTATTTGTGTTTTTCTTGATTTGGGTTATCTGGGGAAGAAATCGAAATAAAATGATAAAATTAAACCTTGAGAAAATTTCCTTTCTACATGGGCATATGAGTTCATTGTTTACTATGCAGCTATGGCACCTAGATATTGTTCCTGGCTGACTCGAGTAGTCGAGGCCTAGTAGATTCTGGTAGTCGATCAAATGAATATTGACTAAGAGGAGGAAGATGAATTGTGGAAGCACATATTTCGTACTTTCCAGAGATAGATCTTGAAGAATTATTAAGGCAGCACTTTAGATAATGAATCAGAGAGTTGGTTAGGGGAACTCGAGATCACCTTTGGGCTGATCAGGGCTCCATCAGAGTACTGGGTTCCCCTATAAGTAAGCCAGCTGTGAGGAGTGGCGTGTCAGTGGTGGATGCTTTACCTTGGGGAGGGGAAGGAGACATAAGTTCTATGGGCCAACTTCGATAAGGTGTTCAGCAAAGAATTTATTTCTTCGACAAGGAAGGCCGAGAAGAGGCAGGAGTTGTTGTCTCTCCAACAAGGAAGCTTGTCAGTGCGGGAACTAGGAGTCATGTTCAAGGATCTCCTCTGTTATTCCCCGAATCACTTTCTGAATAAGGATTCCCGAGCTCGAAATTTATAGGAGGCAATTCACCCCTCTATTCGGTGCGCGGTGACCCCTTTCACCTTACCAAAATACCTAGAAGTACAGAAGAAGGAATATATAATTGAGAGGATGCACAGGAAAGTACATCCACCTTGAGAGAGGAGTCACCCATGTTCGTCCAATAAGGAGGTGGTCAGTAGTAGATACCCAGCAATAGGACCTTCCATGTTTCGACCGGCATGGAGCAGACTTCAGAAGGTCCCATACCAATCTCACGATTTTAGTCTGTTTTCTATGGTCCAGGGACAGAGGTTCTTTGCATGTGGGAATCGTGGGCATCTTGGCAGACATTTCCCTTTTCAGACTCAATATGGAGGGACTAGCCAGGATCATCCCTAGCCCCATCAACAGTTCCCAGCACGACCCTTCCAGCAGCAACAGGCTCCAGTCCCTCTAAGGGGGGATGGAGCAGGTGGTGGCCAACCACAAGTAGTTCCTCAAGGACCCCAACTGGGATGTGGTCGAGGAGGTGGATGGTAATAGAAAGGCAGAGGAGCGGGACACTGACAGTTTCACACAACAGAAGCAGAAACCCTAGAAAGGCCAGATATTGAAAGATATGTTTTTATTTTTTTTAAATGATCTTATTTATGTTTTGTTTAAATTATGGAGAATCAAAGTCCTTTTTTGAAATTAATTCTCACCCATTCTTGGGTCTGGACCTTGTTTTTCCTGATTCTATAATGCTATGTTTTTTCTCTCTTTCTTTTAAATGTGTGTGAAGAGTCCTAAAATGTGTGGAGAGGAGGACCTGATCCCTAATCAAGACGCATTAATGTGGATGCGATTAAACCCGTGAGGGCGAGTCAGTGCTGTCCAAAGCGGATAGTATCCTAATATGAAAGAAGGAATTCCCCAATCCATGTGTGGTGGCAGCGTGTTTCTTGTTTTGTGTAGTGTTGGGGGTAGTGTGTGTATGAGAAATCCTTAATTATGGAGGTCGGAGAACCTAATCCTTAATCAAGAAGTATTAATGAGGATGCGATTAAACTCATATAGGAGAGTCAGTGCTGCTTAAAGCGGAAAATATGTCGACATGGGGGAAGGAATTCCATGACTCATATAATTAGGATAGTGGTTGGGCTCCTGTTATGAAGAGAGCCCTGAGTGGTATCTTGTGGGGTGGTTATTCGGACGTTTCCCCTTTTCATGGGTTGGTTTTTAATTCTCGAGGACGAAAATGTTTTGAGAGGTATCTGATGTAATGTCCCAGACCTCTCTGGTCCATTACTTTGTAAAAATTTGAGGTGGTCAAACACGACGTGTGTTATAATTATAATTTTTTATAATAATAATTGATAATAGTGGCATGAAATTTTTTTCGTGTTAATTAAATTAAATGATTTTAATTTAATCATTGTGAAATAAAAGAAATAAAATTGAATGTATTTAATTCAATGAGGGGAGGTTCATGGTTTCTTTTTGATTTATTAAAATTTTAATAAATAATCAATTAGATGTGTAATGGACATGTAATGGGAGGCTTCTCGGTGTTGACGTAATGGTGGTCGGACATGGTTAATGTGGATAACATCAATAATAATAATAATTATTAATAATAATTTGCGATTAGTAAATAGATTTTAATTGGGGATTTGTTATTATTATTATACTAAATAATTATAATAAGAATGTTGGCTTAAATTCTGAATGATCTGTTAATAAATATTTAATAAGATTTAAATTTTGAATTCAATGGAATGAGATTTGAGATATGATTATAGATGAGAGATTTTATTATTTATGATAGTTGTGTTAAAAAAATAATGATAAATGTTTAAAATGGGGAATATTGGGTATGAAATAAAATGGGAGGCGCTACTTTGGTGTTGGAGTGTGAGAAACGTGAAGAAGATGACTAAATATTGGAGAGACGAAATTAAAAATAATGATGATTAAAAAAATCAAGGAAATAAATGATAAAGGAGGAACCAATTATGGGAGATAATGCGCTGCACATTTAAAAACTTGAAATAGGTTGAGCGTGTGGTTTTTTAAGAAAAAAATGGTTAAACAAAATAATAATAATATAATAATAATGTAATTATAAATTTGGCTGGGAAAACCATGTTTAGTCCATAACTTCTTCGTGAGAACCCGGTTTTATGAACCATTAGTGGCAGTGTGATCCTGACTTCGAGACGGAAATTATGAGTCCAATATTGGATGTCTTTTTCAGTTTTTTGGATCGGGTACCCGAAACACTCGTAAATTAATAGATTTAATATTATTATTAACTCTTCGACCAACCATAACTCCTGCCTGCGATGTACGATTGACTTCTCATCTGTGGTGACGTGATCCTATCATTAATATGATCAATTCAAGTCTATGGATGGATATTAATTTATGGTTCGTGTCTCGGGTCAATAAAACACCTATTATTAATTAATGTTATTACTATCATTAAACGCATGGAAACCACATGATGTGATGTGTGTTGACCAGTCAAACAACATAACCGTTGTATAGTCATGTTGTGTATTCATTAATATACACTCAATACCGTTTTAAATTTTCATTGCCTATATAAAGAGGGTCACATGTTATTTACGAACCCCTCTTCTTCTCCACACATCCACACTCCCAGATGACCCAGAAGCCTTCCTCCTATCTTCTTTATCTGAACTAAGATCGTCGTTCTGTCGGTGGCTGTGTGATCATGTCGATGAGGTGAACATAGTGCACCTCATTCTATTCCCTCTTCTTTGACATCATCTTTGCAGTTTCCTACCAAGGAGATTGCTGATATTTGACGGGAACGACGCTCTTCGACGAACTCCATCTTAATGGTACGTTCTACCCCGTTCTTCTTCCTTCCTCGATCTTCTCTTTCTGTTCCTCCTTGCCATGCTATGACAAGTGACACCTTAAACCTTAATGGAGTCTCTATTGGTTGTTAGTGTGGTTGTGCTACAAAATCCATGGGAGGACATAGTCACCGGGAGGAGTGATTGAAATCCTCGCGGTGTTTGTTCTCGTAGAAGTGAATCAAAACCTGTTTAGGTAGAGATCTTACATTCGTCTCTCTCTCTATTGTGCATCATGTGGGTTGGGTATCCTCTTCTTTTTGTGAGATACGGTTGAACCAATAAATAAAGATAATAACCAGTTAAATAACGGGTTTGGGGAAATTTTGTTGACATTGTTGTTTTATTTCCATTAATTCTTATCCTTTGATTATGTTATGTATTGAATAGGCTTAATCCTACTGAAAGTCACGGTCGTTGGGGGCCTTTTCTTGCGCAATTAAATGTTTCCCTATTTTTTGGATTGTTTTAAGGATGGAGTTTCATAGAATGTGGAAATTTGGTTAATCATGTAAAGTTGGATGACTAAATGAATACGTGAAACCCTTGTAATATCACCCCAGTAAAACTAAATGAAAAAATGAATTTTCTGGGTGCGGGGATGAGTTTATTTATGTGAAGGGGTGTTTCGTGGTTTGTTGTCAATTGGATGAGCAGTGGGGCTGTGGATGGCATGGTTGTGGGTTGTTGTGTATGATAGGGTTGTGATGGGAAGCAGAGCTTCCGTAAATGGTATCGAAGGGATGATGATGTGGTACAGGTATTGATTCCAATGTGTTTGTGGTTATGGTGGTTGGTGTTAGGGCTGTAGGGATGGGTTATGCATATTAATAAAAATGGAAGAGTTAACTAATGAATTGTGGGGCATGATAGTTGATTAAATAAGAAAAATAAATGTAATTGATTGTCTTATAAAAGAAAATGTTTTTGTGTTTCTTGTGTTTTCCCTAACTTTTTTTTTGGTTAGCAAGGATATATATTACAAACGATTGATCTGGTTTGGTTATTTTTAGTTTCTTAGTAGTTAAAGAACTAACAAACTAAAACTGTTGAAACATGAAAAGCTTAATGGGGTTTGGGGATGTTTACTGTGTGAATTCCTTCATGGTTGTGGTGCTGAGGCATGTGCTCAGAACTTTTGTAGAAGCCTTGGGATGTGATGAGTGGTTGATATAATTATATAAATCTGTAAGTTTTATGTTTAATTATGCACCCCACCCATGTTGAGAATTACGTTCCGAACTCTCGTGGGACAGGGGGTGAGATTCTCAAACATCTAAAGGATGGATGGTTACAATTATTCCCAATGATCTCTCTTTCAGGTTCTATAGACCATGATCCTTCAGACATGTTACGACAGATGTTTCCCAAGAGTCTTCGGGATGAAAATGTGATATGATCCCTAGTGAATTCGGGATAAGATGTGATGTGGTTCCCAAGTTTCTTCGAGATGATATGTGGTTATGGATGAGGATGGAGTGCCGGTGGGATACTATAATGGCCAAGGATTGAGTGTCAGCAGGATACTATGAGCTTCGTATGGCCAGGTTGCGGCACTAGCTTGAGCTTCGTTTGGCCAGGTTGCTGCACTAGCTTAGGAAGAGGGGGAAGTATCAGAGCATTAGGCATGAGGTCTTGAGTAGTATTCAGTGGGAAGGTGGTGCGTGGTACCCATACATTGATTATATTACTACACTACTCCATTGACTTGTGATATTTGGTGAGTGTGGCTTGTATGGTTGGTTGGATAGATTCCTTTATAGGCTTGGGTTCCTTCTGTTTTCTCACGGGGCATTAGG
This sequence comes from Viscum album, assembly GCA_963277665.1. NCBI lineage: Eukaryota > Viridiplantae > Streptophyta > Magnoliopsida > Santalales > Viscaceae > Viscum > Viscum album. The sequence goes on along the minus strand of OY728158.1, from coordinate 1,187,461,529 downwards.
ATGTCTCCCTGCCTGTGCATGAGAGCTTTAGGTTTCCCTACTGAGTATACGTGTATTCTCAACCAACGTTTACTTTCAGGTTTTCAAGAGGACTTTAGGGACCGTGTGGGACCTTGTTAGTTGGGTGTTGGAGTTTTGCTGGTTGCATTTCTTTGTTTTTTTTGTATCGTACTTTGGAGCTTTTCTTATACTCATACTTTTGTTTCAGTATTGTATAAAACATGCATATTGGTTTGGTTTTGGGTTTATTTTCATTTTCATGTTCATTTTTCTTTTGGTGTTTGACTCATCCTGTTTCCTGATCTTATATAGTAAAAAGGGTAATGCCCCCATATTGGTGAAAACTCATATCCTTGGTGCTAGTCTCCACTTCGGGGCCAACTGGGGGCGGGACTCTGGGGTCATTATCTCCCTTTCACCATTGACAACTCAGGAGGGGCATCTTTGGTGGGAGGGGGTCATGAAAAAATAGATAAATGAAGCAAACTGAAATCAAACACAAAGGACATTACAATGGTTTTGTAATTTTATTTCACATACCTATGTGGGGAAATATAGGCACTAAATATAAAATGAGAGTTAATTGGAAAATATATCCTAGGAATGTAAAAATAGTGTACGAAATATTGTATTTATAGAAGAAACTATAATGAAATGATTCTATAACCATTAAATAATTGAAAGAAACAATGTTATTGTGATAGTTGTGAAAATAATGGTTGTAACTATAAATTCAGTTTTTGATAAAATTGAACACAAGTTTTTATCAAAACCAAAATCAAAACAAAATCACTGCCACTGAAATATTACCATGAATCATTAAAAACATTGTATTATAAAAACACAAATACAATAATGATTAAAAGATTAATTCATAACATAAATAATTACATGTGATATTCATTTTAAATTTTGGTGGTAATTAATATTTTATGTTGATGTGAATATATAAAAAAAATTATCAACCAATCAAAAAATAAAAATAAAACAACCAAAACTGTTTTTAATCATGTATAAAATGAAATATAACACAAAAATATTTTATGTGTATGAATAAGTTAATAAAATTTTTATATCCAAGGTAAAAATGTTAATGTGAAAATATATATTATAAAATAATAAATTAATTAGTGACATTAATATATACAATGTCACATTACAACAACAGAAACTTCGAACATTAACATAGAGTATATTACTAGAGAGTTGATAATAGAAATTAATAAAAATATGATTTAAAATACAAAAATAGATTAAATTTTAATTGAAATTAATTTGAACCCATTACATCATACATGGAAGAAAATTTTCAAATGTGAATCTTTAAGTGGATCGTTTATTATTATAAAAAATTTTAAAATAGAAGAGTAGAAATATATCTAAAAATAAATTTTATTATGTTCATCTAATAGTGAATTAGAGTGTCCAAAATTTGTATTAATTAGTTATACTAGATGCTGACTAGTTGAAACTAAGAATGAATACTAATTGAGATTAAAAAGTGATGAACACAAATCATTGGTGAATGAACTTGGTGGAAAGTCGGAAGCATATTTGGTGTGGAGGGGGAATGTGATCTCAATTATTCCAATAGAATTTTGATATATGAACATAATTGTGAAATATTGATTGAATATGGATGAATGAATTAACGATACTAGGGTCAGATGAAGAACATGAAAAAGGTGGGAAGATTGGAAAAAGCGAATCTGAGCTCTTGTGTCTATGATAGTCAGAGATGTGAGGACGACTGATTAAGGTTCTCCATAATGATGAAGGGATTGTGGGAATTATGGTGTGGGAATAAATTTTTAATGTTTTGGGAGAGGTAATGATTCTTTATTAGTATATTTTTATAATTTAAAATGGGTTTTCAAAATAAAAATATAGTTATTAATAATATAATAATATTTAATTGATTTTTATGTGTATTTATTTGTTAAAATTGTATTAATAATTTATTATACTGATGGTTATTAATTATTTAAATTTGAAAAATTTAAACATTAAAAACAATTACTCTATATTACACGATATGTTTGAAAAACATCCAATATTGTTAAATTTAATATCAACATTGGTCTTAAATATGATCATATAAAAAACTTCTTAAATTGGTTAATAAAGAAATATTTCATTTATTCAACGGTTTATTGTAGCATAGTTTTCTTATGTTAAAATATATATTTGTAAAAAATAGTTATTAATAATTGATTTATTTGTTGATAGAGAAAATGTGTGTACTGATATAATACACAAACATATTTAACTGTTAGTAAAACAACAGTTTGTATTGTAAAATTATAATAAATAGATATATTTGTTATTAAAAATAGTTGCTGGTTTCTTAAATTTATATCAAAAAAATATCATGTGTTGGAAATACACATATTTACCAATTGATATATTATCTATATTTAATTTATATTTGTATAAGTCATTTTTTGTGGGAATACTATAATTGAAATCATTTTTAAAACCATACATAATGACTGTAGTCAAGTAAATGTTATCAATAAATATATAAACTCAGAATGTGATTTTTTCATTGAGATAAAATTTCACAAGACAATGTAATATATATAAAGGAGTGTTGAAAAAATAAATTTAGGCTACTATTTTCTTTTAAATTGGTATTATTATTTTTTGTGTTTGTTCTTCATTTTTCATAGAAGTAGAATAATTTTAGTGAAAAATATTAGGGTGATTAAAATGAGTCATCATACTATTTTAAAAGAATAAATATTAAATATATATAAAAATAAATTATATAATAGGAATACTAAAACAACATGAGAATTTATGATATATTTCACTAAAAATATTTATTTTACATGTAATGAATCTTTATAATAAACACTTCCTATAGAATAATTCTAATGTACTATTGAGATATTATTATATAATGTAGAAGCTACCACCGAATCATCTGATTGATATGCAGAATAGTAATTAATGAATTGTTTAATATTTTATTGAAAAATGAAAAAATGAAATCATTTTTTAAAAATATTAAAAATGAAAATAAAATCATTAAATATTTAATGTGATATTTTATGTTTTTTTTGCACAACGAATATTTCTCATAACAAATTTAACGACCCACAATTGGTGACTAATTATAATTAAATATATTTTTTAAATTTAATAAATTATTTAAATGTTAATATATTTTTTAATGATATGGATAAAAATTAATCATGATTTATACATGAAAATATATTTTCACATAAAATAGATTTTGTGAGTTTTTCGCACATAATATTAATTAAGATTATGAAACCACTAATCATTGAATCCAGAAAAATATACAAAATATTTTGGAAAAAGATATTAAAACTTCTTAAATAAAACTGTTTTATTTTTTTATTATGAACAGTATCTTGAATAAATTTTTTCCACATTTAAAAGTGTAGGAAAAAATTAATTATTTTCCTTATGGATATAAAAATATAATAAGTCATTTATTTATTTCATTTTATGAGTGTAGATCGATCATTATCATACATTCCTAGAATGCTTTTCAAATTGGATTTAATTTTCTTTGAATATGACCCATATATTATTTTATAAAAATCGCTAACGCTAAATAAAAATCTTTTGACAGTATGACCGGAATTTTATTTTAGAAATAAAAAATTAGGGTGACAAAAATAGTAGAAATATCATATAAAGGTGAATAAACTGTCTTCATGGTAATTTATTTATAATATTTATTGATATATTAATTCCCTAAAATAAATATTCATGGATGAAACACTCTTTATTCATTTTATAGAAAAGTAAAATAAATTACATTATAAATATATAATGTAAAATATTTTTGATAAATGAATGATTTACATGAAATTTTTAGATAAATATTGCATAATATTAATGTTTAAAATTTTTATATTAGAATTCCTTTTATATCTTTTTGTGAATAAATACAATGTAAATGAATAGTTTCAAAATTAATTAAATGTTATTTTATGATAAATAATATTATATTAAATTTTCTAATAATAATAATAATAAAATATAAAAATTGTGATAAAATATAATTTAAAATACAATCCCTTTACTACTTATTATATTATTATTAACTTATATATAAAATTATAACATTTTTCTAATAAAAATATCAAAACCATGGTGAAACTTAAAATGTGTAAACTTAGAGGTTAAATCAAAATATATTGTTTAAAATGTCACAAAACACAATATAAATTATTTTATGTATAGATATATAAAATTATTTTTTATCATTAATTCTATATGAATATTCATGAATTTAGATTCAAAATGAATTAATTATATTTTATTAATTTTAGAAATCTCATGTGTTTTCTCAACATTATTATAAAAGGACACAGCTTCTCTGTTATCTTTAAAAAACATTTTGAAATATATCCCACCAAATGACTATATAATTATATTCTAGTTTTATATATCAATAATTTATATTTTTTAGACTTCAGTAATTTCAAATGAAATATTCCTTATGAATGGATCTATAAGAGGGAACCTGAAGGCTTTTTTTGAACATCCTCTTCCAGTTTAATTATTATTCGATCACCTATAAATAACTGGTATTTATCATAAAAATATATATTATAAATTATTAATATAATGAAACTATTTATTATGATGAAACAAAAATTATTTACCCTCTTTTCTCTCTCATGGGATGTGAATGTATTTCTCATGCATATGTGTGGGCTTTTAACTCCAAATTGACATACAATTTATTTTCATCTCCATAATTTATAGATTCATATAATGACGAGAATAATGTTAATAAATTATATTTATAAATTTAATAATAATTCGTATTTATAATCTCATATCTAACTTTATACATTCTATTCCCATGGGGGGATGACAATGTCACCCATTCATATATATGGACTACCACCTCAATGAGAGGATGAGACTAGTTTTTTATTTTTAATTTACATTGTTTATAACAATGATTAATTTATATATATTAGATGATATATATTATTTAATAATGATTATATAAAGTTTAATTTTTATTTAGAATTATTTCACTATAGCATTCATAAAGTGCAAACACGTTTTATGCACTAATAATACTTAAGGTAAATTTATAAGGAAAACTATCTTTATTTTTCTCTTTGGTTTTAAATAATATATCATCTATATCCATGTTTTCTAAAAAAATAATTATATTTCAATAAGTTCCCTTATTAATATTTAAATTTTTTAATACACGTGTTTAACATTATAAAAAAATTGTTAAAAAGAAATATTATTTTCATTTCCCATAAATGATAAAATTTAATTTTTATCCGACATGTGAATATAATTTTTTATTTAACTTACATTAAACAAGAGTAATTTCCCTGATACTATATACTCTATTTTCTGAATATCACATTACAATATTCGTAGTGAAATTGAAAATAAAATTATTCCCTTAATGTTTAGTTTATAATTATATTTTAATATTTTATTTTTAAAGGAATATGTTATTTTCCTCCTAAAATATTCAAGTTGTCTTTGAAATTTAATTTTTTTCTATGACAATATACTTTTATGTTACACAGTATTTTCCATGGATATGATCTAATGATAACTTCTGTATTATAGATCTATGTTGTTATAAAAGTATTTATGATCATTTGGTATGAATTTGAGTAAATGTATGATTTTTTTGTGGGTGGGACAATAGTTATATTTACCACAAATTAGTTTATAAATATTAATATTTTATAAGATCAATGGGTATATAAGAGGATATTCTGATCCTGAAAGAGGGTACTCATGAGGTTATACCAAACACAAACGATATTATGCTATTGGTTACCATAAACCCAGAGTAGGTACATGGATAATTAATATATGAATAAAAATTATAAATATCTTCATGTGTTTCCTTAAAATAATATTTTTAGGATTATGATTATGGAACACTTTCTTCCACTCTTTTATGATTTGATTATATAAGAATCTTATGAACTCTCAGGGAATGGTATATCATCACATTATGATTTATGTATTATAAAATAGATTTATTCTTTAACTGAATCATTTTTATGTTATAATAATAGTTGGGTATGATTTTTAGAGTATACGATAATGTTATTTTGATCATTGTACAAATGTTTTTTTAAATGATCATGATGTATCCCTTTTTACCCATACTGGTCACATGACCTCACCCTTTATTATGTTTTCATTTCTCTAAGATGTTAATAAATATTTTAACTATGTGTTCTCTAATTGGATTGTTAGTTATGTTCATATAAGTTATATTTTATTTAGATATTTTATGTTATTGTTTATTTTGAGAATGATAACATTTATTTTAAATAAAATAGGGTGGTTCTCTGTTATAACATCAATATCTGGATATAATAATGGGATGTGGTTTTGGAAATTATGTATCTAGGGGTTTTAACTTAAGAAATAGTTGTTTGGATATATGTTGACCATAAAAATGGATAAAATTTACAATTTGAAGCTAGGATGTAAAAATTATGTTATTTTTCTTAGGATAATCAATTTTAAAAGGTAATTAGAACGATTTTTCAAACAAATGAGGGTGGTTTCCCTAGGATAACATATATATCTAGACACAGCAAGAGGATTTGGTTTTGGAACCAATTTATCTAGGGGTAATATCCTAAAAACTACTATTTTTAGTAGATATTGACCATAACTATGGTTTAATGTTTTTATTCCCTTATTTTGAACCTAGTTAGACACTACCATGGTATATGCACAAGATAATACATATTTTAATTACAATACGTTATGATAGATTTTAATAGATGAATCTTATGGATAACCTAAGATAATATTAAGGTTTTATGGACAAAAAAGATTATTTTGGGATCAACATATCATTTGGATGGATTTTGATGATTAATTATAAAGGTGAACCATGTTTTATAGTCAAAATTCCATTTTGGATGTTGTGTAGAATTTAAAAAGTAATGCTGAAGTATATATGTTAATATGTAAAATAAAATACTAAAATAACCTATTTGAGATTATTTATATTATTAATTATATAAAAATAAATATATCAATGAAAGATAATTAATAATCATAACTATTAGATAGTAAATTAATAGTGATAAATATTAATTATACAGTGGAAAAATTCCATGCCTATGAATATTATTCAATTGTTTTTGGTGGAAAGGTACATCCTGAAAATCCCATTTATCTTAATATAGTTCAATTTGATGTTATCTTAGGCGTGAAATATATTTATTTATAAAAATACTAAATCAATTTTTAAGATGAAAAGTCAATTATCATATTAAAATCCAACCTATGATATTCTATTAGTGCATAAATAATTATGAATTTCCAATGGAAATAAAATCCACTACATTGGTCTCCATTCATATTCAAAATTAGTTATTATATGAGATTTTTGGAGTGATAAATAACATTATATATATTTTAATTTTTATAATGTTTTTGATATAATTTCGTATTGTTTCCTATTATTCAAATGAAACATGATATTGATTTCTCAATAATATCATACGAGCAATAACTTATATTTGAGAGACTTCTTGTTTAATTGACCAAATTTAGTTCTATGAAAGGAATAAGGAACTCTAAGGTAATCATGAAAATGGATTAATTCATCTCAATATATTTCCATAGGGTGAACCTATAAATTTTTAATGTACAATGATGGATCATTATCACTCTCCATTGATTATTGATAAATTAACAACAAACTATAGAGAACACATATCCTCGTCATGGTGTTGATGGATAGATTGATGAACTACATGGGGCTCAATAATTATAAAATATTGATATTCAATATATATATTTATATCACAATTTGAGGGTAATGGAGAATTATATCCCCAATAAAATATGAAGTATGATGTATGGTCACTATGAATTTATAGTTATGGAATTTGTTATTAATAATTACACAAACTATCTTCATGGATTTAATGAATACATAGATTATAGATTTCAACCATTAGTATTTTAAATTAAATATAAATTATAATAATATATATTCATATAGAAAATGAAATCATGAAACTCCCATTATTATTTTGATAAAGGAAATAATGAAGTGATATATCATTGAAAAATTTACACTATATAAAAATAGGAATAAAAGAATCATTTTTTGGAATTATAATATCAAAAATGGTATATAAATGGAAATAAAAATTTGGTACAAAACAGAACTTTATCCAAGACAAACTAATGTAACTGAAATACATATTTTTCAATGTTTGGGTGGATTTTTTTAAATAAATTTTCCAGTTAATCCTCTCTAAAAAATACCCTAACCAAGTTATCTCATTAAGAAGAGAAGATAAATTTCATATATAAATGTGAAAAAAATTCATTGAATTAATTGGAAGGTTAATCAGTGTAAATTCTTATAAATTATCCAATAATAAACAAGGTGTGGTGATACATAATGATACATTGAATCGGGGACACAAAAACATAGTCATGGAAAATAATACATTGATAGATTTTACCTCATCCCATATTAAGGTTCGGGGAAAAAATTAACCAAATCACAATTTAGTGTAAGATTTGTTGATTGAATATATAAATATATAGAGGATTTATATTTATCATAAATGGTGAGATATATATATATATATGTACAAATCAGAAGATATTAAAAAATTTATACACTCAAATATTGTTGATTTTGCACCAGAGACTATGGAAATATTTCAATAGAGGCTATGGCTTTTCAATATATTACCACGATATGAATGTTAACAAGTGGTAATATTACTTGATTTGAAATGAGCATGCTAGGTTATATATTATGAGGATAAAAAAATATACAAAATTTTGGGATTCACAATATATGAAAATATAAATCTGGATGGTATGAGCTACATCATATATTTATCAAATAATTCTGAAACCATTGATCTATGTGATGATTTAAATGTTAAAATGGTTGTTGTTGAACTAAAAATTTTATAAAAAAAATATATTATAAATGTTGATTTAGATGGAATAATAGGGTTTCAGAATAGTGTATATGTTTTATCTATACATGATACGAAGAAGGATTGTAAGCTGATTGTAATTGTACAAAATGAACAATTCAACAGAAAAATATAAACATTTATAGAGATGTAAAAGATTATTTTTTTGGGAAAACATCAAGGGATATATCAAAGATTATGTATCTCGGGTAATTGTATGTCTAAAATTTATATATAAGTGGAGTATGTCCAATGTTTTTTCAAAACCATTATTAATCATATAATGTCAATGGGAAAACATCGCCATGGAATATTTTTCAGTATACCCAAATTTTTTAAATTCTATAGGGATATTTGGTTTATAATCAATTTAATATTGAGTTATTATACTACATTGTTATGAGATGTAATTTTTATCATGATCATATATCAAAAATATAAATTAATGGATATGTAAGGTTACATGTCGTACCACTTTCTATGATATCTAATTAAAATTATAAGATTACATCAATGTTTCAATAAAGACTACAATAAGATCTTCCTATAGTGTTGAGTTTTATTAATACCTATAGTAATCTAGAATAAAATAATTCATAGATAACTAATTAGATCCAATAGGATATACTAATAGCTTTATATTATGATTTAAAATATGTTTTGTATAAAAAAATCAACTAGTTGAGTTTTCATAAAATTATGTATTTCACTGGAGTATTCATAATGCTCATTATGAATCCCATTATAGAATGATGTGTGTATCACCAATGTGTTTCGATAATTTAGGATATTTTTTTTAAAACCTAATATAGTTGTGTAAATAGAAGTGAAAATAATATCTATTCAACATCATAGTAAATAATATAGAATTTGATAGGAAAACAATTATGATAATAGTCTACAAATTCTACAATTTATGTTTAGTTGCCTGTATTTCGATGATTTTCTTCATGGAAGTAGGTTTGAGATTATTAAATAATGTTATGTTTCTCCCATATAATATTGGATTTCAAATGATTCTTAATAGATTGGGGACATTAGTATATTTAATCAAACTACAACTAAATATCTCTCTATTTCATACAATTTTATATGTATATCTCAGGAGGTGGTATATCCAAGATTAATCACAATTATTGAACTAAGAGGTCATACATCAAAATCATGGTATTTTTAATATATAACACCTATTATAGATTAGTTATTGTATATATGAGGATCTAAAATGCAATAAAACTTTCATGGTTAAAGTTCCTTGGGGGAAATGCTTTTTAAAATGTATTTTTTTAACCTTAAAAATTTTGAAAATGTAAATACCCTCATTTTTTATCTCTGTGATTAAATTTTGTTGTAAATTATATTATATTGGGGTTATTATGTAATGCACTCATATTTTATTTTATAATTGTCTATAAATAAATTTCATTTCATTGATATGTTTCCATTCCCCCATCATCAAATTTAAATGTACATTAATGTACTATTAAAATATTATATTTTAAAGTGATAGTTTTCTCCTTGTGGTTTGATTTTTGGTTATAAATATTACCATCTAAATTTGATAGGTTTATGATTTTTACATTTGTAATGTAAATTTACTGGTGATCAAATGGTTAGAAAGGTAAATAAATATCACTTGAGATTACATGGGATTTTTTCTATTACATTTTTAATATGAGTTTAATGTTATTTATAATAATTGATATTAATCAATATTATTTAATGATCTATATTAAATTCATATATTATGTATTAAATATTTTTTTAAAAAATAAATCTTATTTTATTTATACTGTAGTAATAATAATAAAAAGTTAATTTTTTACTTATAAATTTTATTTCATAACAAAATGGTTCATCAGATTTTAAATAATTTTTTAGAATAATTTTATTAAATTTTATTGATATTGAATAGTTAAAAATAGAACATAAAATTTGAATTATAAGACACACATTATTTTACGATTTTCCTTATATTTTAGATCATTATGAATAGTAACCAAGGATATAATTAGTCACCTATGTAAGTTAAAAATTCCAAAACAAGGGTAAATCCTTAGGTTAAGGCTCTATAATTATTATAAAATCATAGTTTATACTTTTATAGGAGTTTATAATGGTCAATATCATACATGTCCTGAAAATAAGGAAACATAGTGCAAATTTTCTTTCATTATGAGAATTTTAATTTTTAATGAAAATGATAATCACAAAATGTCACTCAGATAACATTAATAAATATAAATTTTTATTAATATTAAAAAAAATTTATATGTTATTATTTATATGTTTAATTTAATGGTAAATAAAACCTGATCACATACTAATCTCATTACCATTTTTAGTGATTATATAAGTACCATAAAATCTTATGCAAAGTTGATAATGTATTTATTTAATTACCTGAAATATATTATAAAATATTATACACATTTATGATATCGTAAAATTCGGGCGAATTTGTATATTAAAAAAAAGTTAAATATAACATATTATATATTGGTGAATTATTTATTTTAGGTTTTCTCATGTTCTTATTTATGTATAATTAAATTAATTATGTCAAAAATAACACTGATTTTTTGTTAAATTTTTTTAATTAAATAGACAATATCACTCATGAAAGAGGATTAGTATGAGGAAATTTGAATTTAAATTTCAACTATTTTTTATTTATGATATAATTTTTAACATATAATAAAAATTAGGAAACATTATAATAAATTATTTCATTTAAAATTCTGAGATTAAAATTAGTTTATCGAGGGATTAAGCCAAATGATGGGAAATAAACTTACACCTAAACATTTATAAATATTACTAGATGATGATATTTCTTCCATATCAATGTTTTAATGTAATATCATTACATTAGGATGAATTTTTATTTTGAATAACATTATTATACTTTAGTATTTTTTGAGATTCCATGTGTGTCATTTTTCTCCCTTATAATTGGAAAATTATTCTCTCTTTTTGGTAATACAAATTGATCCACACAACTATAAATAACAATATCCAAATCCTTTTTCAAATTCACTATCCACAATGTATAAGATATTTATTTAGTGACTCAATAATTATTGAAATTAATATGCCCAAAATTAATTTGTATGTAAAAATAACATTATGGTCTGTATTAAAAAAGTAATGGTTCAGTATTTATAAAAACTAGTTTCATAAACATGTTAATATGGTACATTATTCTTCATATATCATAATGGTCTTAATTTTTACACTTCTACACATTCCCAAAAAAAATATTTATTCATAACCAGGGGAATGAAACATGACAATGTTTAGGTTATGTTTATCTGTAAGGGTAAAAAGGTATATATCTACAAATGAACACATTAATTATATTGATATTTATAGGGGAACAAGGTCATTAAAAAACATATAAATTCCATATCCAAAATATTAAATATCATTAAAATGAGTATTATAATTATACCATATATTTTCAAAATACATGAATCATTATAGTTATGAAAAATCAAAAATCTATATCAAACCATAGGGTCATATAATAATCATTTCATAAATGTGTGGAACCATAATAGGTGTAGAGACAATTTCATATATCGATGTTATCTACTAAGACCATAAAATCATTGTGGATCAAGAATCAAAGCCTGTTTTTCAAATCATAATATATCATGTATCACCAGTACTTTCCTCTAGAGGATAAAGAATCAACCCAAATTTATCATAGTGAATTATTAATCCCTAACTATTTCCTATTACTGTTGAATCACATAAACTCAAATTATATTATTTCATGAATAAATATAAATCTATACTGATGAATTTAAGAGAAATATAATATAGATATCACTTATAACATAATATAATTTTATATATATGTTCCAAAAGGACAGAAAACAATCATCACATCATCATAACATAACCCATGAAGAAAAACTAATTTTCATAAACATTTAATCATTACATCATAGAATAGAACATGTATACGAAATGGGTATAAAAAATCATAATCATAATCATGAAAAATCTAATGAAACATGAATTATGATATCATTTGGATATATCCCATCTAATGAATAATTATCATAGAAGGACTTTATTGATGGTTGAAATTAATTTAATATGTTACTATAATACTTCTTATAAAACATTATTATTCATTTGGAAATAAATTATTGAAAATATAAAAAATACCAAAATTTAATGGGAAACATTTTTAATGAAATGATCATTTTAAACCTGTATTGTATTATTTGATGATGTTAATGATCATTAGGGACTGCAATCTTCTTCGTGTAGTGTTTTTTAAAACAAATATCATATCACATTTTGGTAAACATGTCAAAAAAAAACTAATTTAGAAAATCATATGAAGATTCCAATAAATGAATATTATTTCGAGTAAAAAAAGGATAAATATTTATTACCAATATATCTGATGAATAAAATAAACCATTCCAAAAAACATTACTATGAAAACATTGAAATTGAATTAAAATATTCATGAACAAATTTTAAATAGAAAAAGACGATCATTAAATGAATTATTTGAATCTGTTGAGTACACTATATGGGGAAAATGAATGGAAATCATTTATTCCAAAGAAATAACCAGTGTTGAATAAAAATGTATTTATTTTTTATGTTTCAAATATTTTAGTCAATTTAAATTCAATCATAAACAACGACAAATAATATTAAAATATGTTTAAATATCATACCACATGTATTTTTATTTTACACACATATTCAATCCTCTTATATAATTAATATTAATTCATAATAAATGTTTTTAATAACCATAATAAATAATTTCAAACTTTGTTCTATATATATATATTATATATCATCAATTTTTTTTAATATTTTGTCATTAAAACTACTGTTCTGGGGGATAAATGCTTCTTTTTTAAAGAAAATTTTGGTTATTCAGTCCCAATACTAATATATTGATCAAAATTCATTCATATAAATAATATTAAATAAAATATGAATATAAAATGTATTCATTTTTATATGTCTATATTTATCACTTAACGTTATATAAATAAAAATATATTACATCATTCATGTATATGGTACACCATATGCACACATGAACATTGTTTTCACATTCCAATGGATGGGAAAAGAGAAATGTATATAATAATTCACATGTAATAAATCTTACATATATCACATATAAATAAAATATATGTATTAAATTTATCCATATTTCCTTCCATGTAAAATATATGAGAATAATTAATCAAGTTACCTCAAAAAGGTGGTATTCAATACGTATGCACAAGTGACATTATATATTACCAACTCATTGGAATATAGCGGATAATGATTTTTCCATCATCATAATAACCATTATGTATAATTAATATGTTGAATTTATTATAAAATAATAATTATCTTATATTTATATAATGTATTATAAGACAAAAAATTGAAAATTCATAGTTAAAAGTTATACCACTTAATTGAGAATTCGTATTTGTATTACACATAATAAAATGATATAATGGTTCTCTGAAAAGAATAATAAGGTGTAGGATGTGTTCATGGAATATAAGGTGATTTTAATTTAGGTATCAGTCTTCAATAAGGCTCATTGATATTGATAATTTAAGGAGATGAGGTTCCCTTTTATTGGTAAGAATGAGGGGACTCTTAAAATTACAGAAATTATAAAATTAATATAAATTTCATTTCATTTACCAATGTCACATGATAGATCGAATTAGAAGAAAAGAAATTTATGAGTTTGAAAACTGGAATATAATAACATTTCAACATGATTTGTATTTTTATCTGTGTCTCTAAGTTTAATCCCCCATTAACCATTTTTATATTTAATGGAATATAATATTTAACAACACATTAATAGAAAAAAATGATTCAATGAATTGAAATGTGACTCATAAATTGTTTGTGGTTGATATTTTCAACCCTAACCAATTAACATATAAGTGGATTTTTTTTTAATTTTAAATATTTGACATGATATTACTAATCTAAAATACCAATTTTTCAATTTTTGGAACCATTCATTTAACATTACATAAAAAATAATGTCATAATAATATAAATTGAATATTAACAGTTATCAAGTTACTAATAATATAAATATATCTGCATTTTATTAAAACATTATAATTATTCCAAATTTTATTAATTTCAATATTTTTTAAATAATTTATTATATTATATTATAATTTGAATAATATTATTCTTCGATTGCATAATAATTTATGTCAAATTTTATGTCAAAGAAAATATAAAATTAATTAAAATGATATTGGTTTAAAAAAATTTAAAAATAACTATTTATAAATGAAATTATTCTTTTTCTATCCATATGAAAAAACTATAGAGATATTAATGTCTAGAGAGTGTCAATTTTTTATTATTTTTCAAAATTAATATAAAATATAAAATGACTAAAAATGTTTAAAAGTGTACATATGTGAATTAATTTTTTGGAAATGGATAAAATACAAAAATAAAAGAGGGTAATGCAATTTTTAGGATTAAATTATAAGCCTAATTTCGGGATATTTATTTCTAATTAACATAATTTACTATTTTCATGATAAAAAAATTTACTATTGTTACTATACATATTGACCATAAATAAAAGGGTCATATTCTCAATATTTATGAATCATTATCCACAATATCAAATAAATTACTAGTGATTATGTTTTTATAATAGGAATATCATAAATTAATATAAAAACAATAAATTTAATGAATTTTTTTATCCAATAAATTGATACTTTAATATAAAATGTATTAATATAAAATTAATTCATAAAATTTAATATAATGATAACAATTGGATAAACAAATTTAGAAAAAATAAAATTTGAATCCATTTTATATAAAAGAAACTATTTTAAATGTTTTACTCGAAAATATATATTTCAACTAAAACAATCATTTTTCATTATTCTCTATAAAAATAATCTTCTCAGAAAAGTCCCAAACAATAACCCTAATGAAATTTCTATATATTTATTTAAATATATATATATATCATTTTAATGAAAAAAATCTAAAATTTGAGGCTATTAATTAAAAAGTTTTATCAAAATATTCCATGGATACTTGTTTTTAAAATAAATCCTTTTTTTAAATTACATCAAGAAAAATTTAGTTATTATTTCATAATAAATAATTAATAAATTTGTATTGTACATACTCAATATATATGTTTTATAGTGTTATTAATAATTTCTAAACTAGATAATTCAACAACAAGGTGTTAACCATCATATTAATTACTTATTTTTAAGTAGAATAATGTGTTATGTTTAAGGTCTATGTTGTGTGTGATGAAAGTTAATATTGAAATAAATATTATCTTTATAGATCTATATCATAAGATATAACATTGTTTCATTATAACACCATAATGTGAATTTATAAATCTAAAATACAACACAATGATACAGTCTAATGGGTATTTCTATCTTTCATCAATTCTTATAGAGCTCCTGTAACATCATCTAATTTAGAATTTTTTCACATAACATTGGCAAAACCCTAGGGCTTCTATCATAGATCATTATCTCTAGAGTCTAGAATCGCCACCCATTTTTCATCATTTGTTTGATCCTCATAAAATAATATGATCACACTGTTTAGTATATGCTAATTAGATGGTGCATACTTCCTTAGCACATATATATAGAAAACATTTTTAATATTTTTGTGATTTGGAAAAAGAAATATATGATAATATATAATCAAAATATGATCAACAAAATAAAATAGGATGATATATTTAGTTCTCTAAAATCCCTTTTATCTAGTCTCATAACCTTCCCATAATGAGATATTCATTATAATTTCTTTTTACAAATTTAAAACTATTGATATCATTAACGGTTATCAACATAAAATTTATGGTGACATTGAATATCTACTATATGTTTCTAAATAAAAATAACATATATTTATCATATTTTAATATTGATATATTCATACTATATATCTCTAACATAGTCCATTCTTGTTGGAGTAATATAAATTATTATATGTAAGGATTTATAAAAGATACATTAAAATGATTGAGTCATAGATATTGTTTTATAAAAATAGGACTATGGGAATTTTTTGTTCCCATCCCTCATTTATATACATAGAATACATTTTCAATGTATCATATAGTTTTATAATGGCTCCATTATACTGATGAAAGTCTTTATACATATTTCATGTATTAAAACAAAACTATGAATCCAGAGCATACTAAATAAATCACCAAACCATTGAGGTAAAACGTATATATTTATCAAATATAAGAGAAAATAATACCACTTCCAATCTCAACACATCCTTATTTTGTAACATATCAACATAATTATGAGAAAAATATAGTTTAATAAAAATTAAGTGTACTGTCCTCATAAAAATATCTTGCACAACAAAAAATTATTGTTCCTTTGAAATATTTTTGGTAGTTAGACATTGAATTTAATTGAATTGTTTTCAAATATCTATTCATGTATTGTAAATGGTTGCCACATACCCAAGGAAATTTATATATGAGCCTATAAATTTTAATATTATAAAATTCAATATACATTATATGCAATATCCCATTTCATGTTTTCAAACTAGAAATATTTATTCAGATCATTATACATAATTTTACTTCTATGATGAATAATGAATAATGAACTGTGTTATTTTTCGAATAATTCCTTCATGAATTTTATTGTTTAAAGGAAATATACCCAGTTCGAGAACATTATCATTCTATCCCAATCATGGTTGACTCAATGATTATTTTTCGCCATTTGGTTTACCTTTATTTCAATAGTTTTTCCTTTATTAATGCTTCTATCGATATATTTTTGAACATAAATATGAGGAACAATAGACATGTCAAATTTATATATAATTTTAGGTTTCATATTATAAAAATTTATAAGTATTGTGTCTATTTAAATCATTATCATGTTTAAAATTGTATGGTGCTTTCGAATTTATGAATGATCCACCATATTTTATTTCCCATGGTGTAATTTATTTATTAGTTATATTCATAAATATATTGAAATGATATCTTTTTGAAAATATTAAACTCTTTATATACAAATATGTTCATAAAAAATTGATAATCCATTTATATTTCACATAATTCCCTATAAATGTAGTTCATAGATATATTTAATGACAAGTCACAACATCCACCACCAAATGAAGAGTAGGTTATTTTCCATTGCATGTTCAATTAGTATTATGTGTTTTCTTAACCATATCATTATACATGAGAAACATTCCATAACATTCACTGGTGGATCACTGTTGATAAAACAACCCTTATCCACTATAGGGTAGTGTGATAATTGGTTCACTGACAATCCATCCCTTCAGTTCCTTAAAACAGTCTTCACATTCATATATATACATGAATGTACCCCCCATTCATGTGAGCATGGTGACATGACTAGATAATCAAGAAAAATTTACCGAAACATGTATATAATATCCATATATCATAAAAAATCTATGTAAATCATTTTCCATTATTAGTATAGTTATTTTATCAATAATAATCTTATTTTAAGTATATTAAAAAATAGCCTCACAAGAAATTACGAAATCCATGAAGGAAAAATAATATACCCAACATTGAACCATGAAAAATAATTAGTCATATTATTCATCAATAAGGGAATTATCAAAATTATTTAATGATATTCATTATCTTCCACGGTATTTTAATATTTGATAAAATCATATATTTAGATCATAATAAAATTTTCACTGTGATCAACAAATACTAGATAAATTAATTCCACTAAACAAAAAGTGGAATTGTGACTTCCAATTTGAATTACCAAGAATTCATAATGCATATACATTATATAAAATTATGCTTTACATAATTTTATTATATCTCGAATGAAGGTTAGAATTGATGATGCTTTGATCTACTTATAATAGGTCAGTGAAAACATTGGTATGCGGGAAAATGATACTTTAATTGAAAATGATATTGTTAACGTTTCTAATAATAAATGTAAATACACGTTGACCCAACTTACATCTTCATATAATGAAATGTTTCACCGTAGGGTGATGCACATTGATGTATAAATATATTATCAATATTCTCAAAGAGTAACATATTTAATTACATAATCTCAATCATTAGGATTCAATACCATGTCTTAAAAATAAGATTCCTACTTGAAATAAGTCTTATTAAAAATTAAACAACTCTATATAAAAGAAGACGCATAAAATATTTTGGATTGAAATCATAAATATATGAAATTACTTCATTATATATAATATTGAGTTCCTCGCAATCCATCGGAGACAAAAACCTCTCATGTGTTATAATTTTGACTAATAAGATGAAGGAAATTTATATTTGAATTTTGTGTTTATCATTCATTTAGAAAATTTTCATTGGTTCTTTTTGAATATGAAATGTTACAATAATTACTCAATAGATAATATAAAATACATATAATGATCATAAATCAATGAAAATAATTACATAAAATTCAAATCTGAAATGAATCATGTGATTTTCATGAATAAAATTTGAACAAACATCTGTTATAGAGGACCTATATACTAGATATGTGAACACTATATAATTTTTTATATATCAACACTTACTCAATATATAATCTTGGAGGTGGTAATTTGATCCTCATAGTTAATTAAAAAGAAATAAAACATTGGGATGATCAAAAATTAAATAGGACATTAGAAGATATATCTTTGATTGTATGTGTATCGTTCTCCACTTCAGTTTTTTACTCCCCGTTCGAAATAGTTATCCCATAATATTTCTATTATTCGATTGGGATAAAATGTTTTTGACACTAATAATCATCATCAACCTTTATATTCCTAAATTAGTTGGGAAAATTACAATACTCTTTCCATTTGAAGTGTTATAGTGTGGGTGTGGAATTAGAAATTATATTTTGTTCGTCTATTTATGTTACCATCAAATTGATCAACTATCAATATTCACTATCTTTAGTATTTTTTATTCCGCAATTAAATAACCCTTTTAAATAATTCAAGAAACTTACACATTGTTTTATATTAATTATATGGATTTAAAGTGAATTAAATTACTTTTTAACATGTAATTTATTCCAATTTTTTAGTATCAACATTCACATTCCTACCAAAATAGTTGTGAAGGTGGTAATCAATAGTTTACATGTAACGCCTTGACCCCATTTACCCATAATTGGTGCATTATTACATAACATTAGCATGATACAAGGAATCATGTCCTGAAGGACCGATCAGTTTAGTATCCTTGGAATTACTAGATACATACATAAGTTTTACATAATATCAGACAATAAAAATAAACAACATTGTGTCCCCTTTGAACACTCTTTTATCCCTTAGACTATTCTTATATGTTAATAGTAATATAATTCATTGCATCTTGCGAAAAATAAAACATAAGAAATGGCTGAGCTCAGATACTCAGTAAGGATAACAATATAGCATAAACTATCATAAATAAAAAAACATTTAAGGAAATGAATAAGACTAGAAGACGATCCTTTTATACATAAAAATCATCATAATACAGAAAATATAAATCAAATAATTCCATTTACATATTCACAAGGATATTATACTTGTCTAATAATCACATGTAATATCAATTTCCAATTTTATATTAATGGAATGCATAATTTCGGACATCATAAACACATAGTCAAGGCTTTGTTCCAAGACAAAAAATAAGATCACTATAAGTCATTATTCCAAGACACTAGTATGTCTCATGAGACATACTGATGCATCGAGGAGATACTTCGGGATCCACCCGTCCCTTACTAATTCCAATTCATTTCTCATATGAAAAGGTTTTAACATAAAATAAACATTCGTATTAAAACTACCATATGAAATGTTAATATGTTAACCATAAAAAATGAATGACATAAAAATACCACATCAACAGTCAATCATATAAAAAAAGAATCAATACAATATGGATTTTATTTATCATAATATATAAACTTCAAACTAGTATATAATCCATTAAAGGATGTTGACATAGATGAAAAAAAATTATTTGAAGACATTTATTTTGATATTATTTTTATAGTCTTGTAATAGATTCTACAATGGTGTTATAATGACGGAGAATAACCACACTCGCTGTATAAGTTAAAAAGCGTTCTTACCATGACATATCGAAATGGTCAAAAAGTTCTTTCTTTGGAAAACGATGGTAAATTACTATTCTAATAATTTTATAAAATGTAAAATAAGGTTATAAATGAATCTAACCCATAATCTAGAAAATAGTAAAAATATTTTGAAATATATTTTTTAAAAACAATGATTTGGATGATAAAGAGGTCCCAGTAGATACTTATATAAAAACAACCTCGGATAATAAAGAGATTGTGAAATTACCCATACTAATTTGGTGACTTATGAAAAATACACCCGATGAAAGAAGGATCATAAAATGATGATTTATATACCCATAAATTAAATTATATTACATAAGGAATACAATAATGGGTAGTACATACAGTACACAAAAGGAAATTGTTGCAATATAGCATGAATCTCACAGAAATAAGATGTGAGATGAAAACCACTTACCATGTTGTAATCAATCGAGTCATATAACCAAAAGATAAT
The DNA here is from genome assembly GCA_963277665.1 of Viscum album. Classification (NCBI taxonomy): domain Eukaryota; kingdom Viridiplantae; phylum Streptophyta; class Magnoliopsida; order Santalales; family Viscaceae; genus Viscum; species Viscum album. The sequence continues at coordinate 1,187,439,927 of OY728158.1, read as the reverse complement.
AAAGACCAAATAAAAAACATAATAACATGAATATAAATAGAATCATGAAAATATATATCAAATGGAAGTACAGAATACACCACATGCAATAAATAAGTGGCGAACACTGGAAATTTCACAGAATTAAAACTGAGATAAGAAACCTCTTACCTTGAACTTTTCCATGGTATGGGGTCGGTTATCTTCTTTTATGAAGGATAATTTATTATTATTAAATTATAAAAGAACCAAATACATAAATATGTTTTCATATATTATCTTCTAATATTTCTTTCTTAATGAGATTTCAGTTGTATCATTGTTTTGGTTATTAACTGATATGTTTTCCATTATCTTGTTTCTTACGTAAGACATGTTTTTCATGTATAGGATGCATTTAATACATATCCATAATTATATTAAGTTTTTAAACAATGTTCTAATCTTAAAATTAATTTTTTTTTGAATTATTATGATTGGGAATGAATCTCATCGCGTTCGTGGAGACGGTAAGTCGTACATACACACGAGTGACAATATCATTATATTGATGGTGAAATCATTTGTAATTAGATGTTATATCATATATAAATAATCATTAACATGTTATATTTGTTATCTAAGTCAATTTTAATCATTATTTTACCCATCCAAATAATAAAGTGTTTGAATAACAGAAATACCACAACGTGGAGATGGTATGTTGTACATACGCACGTATGGCGACATTATCATTTATAGGATGGATAGAATAACAAATATGGTTGTACCATATTTATAATAACATCACCATATATATAATCTACTGGATTTATTATTTTGGTATGGAAACCAAAAGGAAAGTGGAAGTGGAAGGAGAAAATAACTTGAAAGAGGGTGGTGAAATTATTACCTCTTCATCAGGTGTTTCATTTTTTGTTGATCTAAAGGGCTCCTTAGGATATCTTTCAGATCAATGTAAGGCCTCTCGGTTGAAGTGAGGGAGGTTGGGAAGATATTTTTGTAGGTGTTGGACGATCCTAATGGATTTGGAGGAGTGAAATTAGTATAAGGGTAAATTACCTTTTATAAGAGAGGTGATGGTCACTTTAAGAAAAACATAAAATTATTTTTTATAATAAAATCATTTTTGGTTTATATGTAAGGAACCAGATTCCTCCAGGTTAAATTTTTTATTATATGGGAATATTATGAGTCCGTAAAAAAATTGACGGCATGTGATTCCGAGGCCTACAGTGCTCAGATTGAATTTCTAAACTTTTTTTAGAACGTTCAGAAAACGTGGGAATATGTATTTGTAACTATTGTACTGGTTCTCAGAATTGAAATTTGAGAGCACCGTTGAGATAGTTGTGCCGATATTTGCTTATGGAGACCTTCACCTCAACCATAGTAGGTTGAGGGTGAACCTTAGTTTTTGTTCTTTATGTGGGAGAAAATAAAATAAACTAGATTTATATTATTTATGAAATTTAATCCTCCTAGTGTAATTTTGGTGGTGGGGACCACCCGAGCTTGAGAACCCATAATTTTAATTCAATGGTGGGGACCAATCTACCCTTGGGCTTTCCCTTTAATGGGAGGTAACTTTTTCTTTCCCCTCACATTTATGTTACAACTCAATTAGTTTCATTTATAAAATTTAATTTATTAATTTGTCTTTTCACCTCTTTGTTGGAGGATTTGCTGGAAAAGGAGAAGCTTGGGCTAATTAAGGAGAAACATTCTCTCCAATGATGGACACTTTCTCTAATGAATAGCTCCGTCGAAGGATCTCCAATGAGAACTGTCCTCAACCAAACTGAACTGACGACCCTCCTACCCTCTCCTCACCCTCATCAATGAATCTTTGAGGTTAGGATTGTTGTTTCTTATACCCCTTTCCTTGTTCTTGTCGTTCATCTTGAATCACGAAAAACTGCGTCGCTTGCTACCGTACTAACATGGAGGGTGCGTGCCAAATGAACACAGCCCGAATTCTCTGCAACCATTGGGGATTTTTGTGGACTTTAATCGATGGTGACGTCTCAAGATGAGTGTGGGAGTATTCGGAATGAAGATCGGGCCACCAGGGCACACCCGGTGACCCGAGTAATGTCGTCAGCAACTATGATGGAATCCAGAAGCATTGAGGCTCAGGAGTAGCAGCCAGCAATCCAGCCAGCCCCGGTGAGGGCGACGTCATGACTGTGCCACCTGAAAAGGTCCGCATCCTATCGGCTGTGGTAGAGTAAGGACAACTACCGGTGCACGACCTGTCGCTTGAAGGGGGTGGCGGCGCGCGTCTGCGCCGCCGGGCGTGTAGGGTCCACCACACGAGGCCACGATGATGGAGGGGTTTCCGACTCATTTCTGGAAACTGGTCGTGGCATGGTGCACTATCGAGGTGTGCAGGTGGGATGGCCATCCTGCCAATCAGAGAGCCAACCGGGACCCCGGGTCCCGCATTCCAGCTTTCGGTGCCACGTGGCATCGGTTGGTTGCTACCCAACCCGAACGGTTGGGCCGTTCGGGGGGTACCCATGGGTGTATCCCCCATGGATGGTGGCTTGGGAAGACCACACTGTGATGCCACCCAACCGCGGATTTCCAAGCGTGGGCCATCTAGATGGGGCTGAATCATTGGTTGTGCCGGACCCAGAGGGCTGGGTCGGGTCAGACTACGATGGGTCAGGTCGGCCTAGGCTGGGTCTGACCGGACTCAGACCAGCTTCATCCCTTTTTTCGCACTTTTGGCCCTAACATGAGCTATGGGAATCTGTTTGACAAAAAGTCTATGGCACCAGAACCCTTGGATTGAAAGATACATTTTGTTATACCCCACATAAGATTTGGATAATTTTTCAGTACAGCCGGGTTGGATCGAACATGAATCCAATCAAGCCCTCCAGACTAAAAGGCCAATAATTTATAGATTGAGCGTCCAATTAATGCACTTTATATTGTGTTGAGACCCATATTACATGGTGGTACATTGCGATACTTCTTCGTGGGACATGTTGGTAGTTGGAGAAACAACTTTTGGCTTGAGGATCAGAACCTCCTGGAATTAATAGAACTTAGTGTGGAAACAATGTGGCTTGCTGTAACATGAGAAAGGGATCCTATGGTGGTCTATGCCTTGGGATCCAACGTGGGACTGTGTTCCAGTATCCTACTTGGATCATCTCTAGGAATCCATGTGGGACTATTCTAGGATCCTTCGTGGGTCTGATGTACTAGGATTCAACATGGGTTTGATGATTTAGGATCCTACATGGGTCTCCCTCTCAATAGAGTAATATGATTCAGTAGTTACATCTAATCATCTTTACTACCGTTCCTAAGTTAAACTGGGTGTGAGATAATACTTACAATTGTGGTATTCTTCTGTGTGGAATTGCCTTTTTGGTACATACATTTTTGGTGATACCTTTGTGGCATACTTCTATGTGGGTTTTTCATTGTGGTACTTACCATTGGGGTGTTACCTTCATGGTAATATTTCCTCCATGGAACGGTTGATCTTTGGGCCTAATGATTTGGGCCTTATGTTTTCTCATCATTGAGATTGGTATCCTTGATAACTTAGGTATATGTATTGGAATATACCTATGTTGGGTTGTCATTTGTTTTCATTCTTTGTGTTTTAACCATTTTGGATTTTGTGAGACCTTTGAGGGTCTCATGGTCCATATTGAGTATCATTATACTCAACCCTGAACGGTCTATGCCCACACCTTATTGTGTTTGGTACATATAACAGACAACGCTGACAGAGGACAAGGGTATCAGGACTAGAGGTTTCTTAGAGGTTGAAATTAGACAAGGATTATCACAGAGACAACCGTTTGAGAGCTATACCTTCGATTTAGGTAGGATCCTTGGTGGGTGTTCTCAGGCTCTCTTTTCAGTTTTACTTATACATTTTATTATTCCTTTTACTTTCTAGTTGGGATTAAATTCTAGCCTCTTTTACTTACTTTACACACTCTTTTTTACTATACATTTTACTTGTGTGAGTTTACAGGTTATTAAGGAAATGCCTTCACATTTTAGTTAATATTCCTTTTGGTTCTAGTCGCCAGCCCGTGGCCTAAAGAGGCCGGGCTTGGGGTAGTCACGTAACGGGTACAGGGGGACATGTCGTGACAAATTGGTATCAAAGAAGCCGGTTATACCATAGAAAATTGGACAATGTTCTTCTATCGACAATAGTATTAAGTTTAATGAGTGTGGTTATCTGTTTAGGGAATCCAGTGTTGGTGCGACGACTAACGTATCCATACACCAGGACCCTGACATCTGATTTCTTACTCAGTGCATGAAAACACTGACTTCCTGTGTTATTTAAAAATTATTCTTTGTGATCTCATTGATTTAGCTCACGAGGTTTTACATATTGACTGTGTCACACCTGTTTCTTTTCATGATGCCTCCATGTAGGCAGCCAGCAGAGGTTCTTGGTATAGTGTGCCGTGACATCCCACCGAGCGATGAGGCCTCGGTGTAGGGCCCTTTATCCTTAGAGGCACCAGCAGAGGCACAAATGGTACCATTACCCAATTGTCCACTGATTACCCCACCACCAGCAGTAGAGAGTGCATGTCGCTTGAGCGAGTTAAACGTTTTTCAATTCTAGATGCCACCCGGGTTCAAGGGTGAGACAAACCCCCATGTGTCTGAGGATATGCAGGATACCGTGGTGGGAGTCTTCCGACTAGTAGGGACACCATCTGATCTCATAGTGATCCTTGCTTCCATTCTTCTATAGGTAGTAGTAGTCATTTGGTGGAGATTAATGCTCCAGGTTCACGATAAGATGACACTTATCTAGGATGAATCTGAGAGCCTGTTTCGGTCATAGTTCGTCCTAGAGACCCTTCGTGTGGTGCATATACAAGAGATTCTTCATCTGCAAAAGGGAATCATGAATATAGATTAGTACTCAGAAAGGTTCACTGACCACTCACGCTACTCCGCTGATATGGTGAAGGACCCATTATTCAGGGCTCTGACCATAGAGAGGGGACTCATACAGAAGATCAAGGCTTTGTTGATTCTAGTGGATCCGTTGGATCGATCCTTACGGCTAGAGACTTTTACAGGAGAGAGTTCATTGATTAAACACTAGTGTCGGCAGTGTGAGCTTACTGAAGGAGGTGAGAGATTCGGCTGGGATATTATAGTAGAGGCATCGAGGCCTTACAACGTCATCTAGGGTATGGATTGGTTATCTATAGTCGATGTGCAGATCGAATACATTAGGCACAAAATGCAGTGTATCCGTGAGGATGGGACTAGGATTACCTTCACTGGAGAGAAGGGAGCCTTTGTAGCACAGTATGAACATACATGGAGGAGGGTGTAGGTGATCCCTCATCAGTTGGCTAGCCTTACCCTCTGAGTGGTTTGTGTGGGGAGTCTGAGCTATCCTGTAGTGGGGGACTTGTATGCGGATGTCTTCCCTGATTATGTTTTGGGTAAACCTCCACACAGAGAGGTGGAACATTATATTGATTTGTACCTTGGGATGGCTCCAATATCTACACCAGTATATCGGATGTCACCTGTAGAGCTTCGTGAGCTGCGGGTACAGCTCGAGGACTTATAGGGTAAGGGGTTCATTTGGAACAGTGTTTCTCCTTGGGCAGCCATGATTTTGTTCTCCATGAAGGATGATGGGAGATTGAGGCTTTGTGTTCACTATCAGCTCCTGAAATAGGTGACCGTGAAGAACAAATACCCACTATATAGGATTAAAAACCTCTTTTATCATCTGAAGGGAGCACCATGGTTCTCGAAATTAGACCTCAGATCAGGCTATCAGCAGCTTAGAGTACGATATGGGGATGAGAAGAAGGCGGATTCCAGATGTCGGTATGACCACTATGAGTTCTTGGTTTAGCCATTTGGGGTGTTCAACACTCTAGCAATGTTCATGGGACTCATGAACATGATATTTCAGACATACCTTGATCGCTTTGTAGTAGTCTTCATCGACGAAATTCTGATATGCTCGGCTACCAAGGAGGAGTATGCCTATCATTTGCAGATAGTTCTAGACACACTCAAGGAACACCAGATTTATGGTAATCTCTCAAAGTGCATGTTCTGGATCCGATAGGTTCACATTCTGAGACATATCATCTTGGAGTATGGAGTTGCGGTGGATCCATCAAATATTGAGGCAGTACTTTCTTGGGAGCCACATTGGAGTGTGATAGAGGTACAATGTTTCTTGGGTTTTGCTAGATACTACCAGATATTTGTGTCCGATTTCTCAAGAGTTGAAACACCTTTAACAACCTTGATGATGGAGGGGAAACCCTTCGTGTGTTTGGAGAGATTCCAGCAGAGTGTTCAGGAGCTGAGGTAGAGGCTGAGTAGTGCCCCCATCTTGGGGATTCTGGAGAAGGTATTTGGGTACGTAGTCTACTACGAAGCATCAGGAACAAGGCTCAGATGTGCCATGATGTTGTAGTGAGTAGTTATCGCTTATGGTTCTCGACTGTTGAGACATCATGAGCAGAACTACACTACCAATGAACATGAGTTAGCAGCTGTGGTATTCTCTTTGGAGATCTAGAGACACTATGTGATGGGCGAGCGTTTTACTATATACACTGATCACAAGAGTCGTAGGTATATCTTCTCCCAGAAGAACCTGAAACTGAGACAACAACGTTCTCTTGAGTTCCTACAAGACTATGAATTCGAGATAGTCTATACTCCCAGGATGGGTAATGTTGTATCATATTCACTCAGTAGGAGATCTTGTATACAACTGAATGGTGAGGTGAAACAGCTGCAGGCCGCTTTAAAAATATCCTTTATGGAATGAGATGGATAAACTTTTCAGCAGTCTCTTACAGTCACTCCCCCAATTATTTAGTGATTTAGGGAGGTGCAACATGGTGAAACTGACTGCGAATCTCGACGTGTTCAAATAGCCACAGGGCAGGAAGCTGATTGATTTTATGATGGTGGGGAGCATTTCATACTCTTTAGAGGGTATACTAGGGTATTGGTGGTTTTACCAGAGGAAGTGTTGAGGGAGTTACATACTCTCCAAATAGTGGTAAATCTAAGAGTTGTGAAGATGTACCAGGACCTCGGACGATAGAACTGGTTACCCAGAATGAAGAAAGCAATAGAATAGTTTCTCTCTCAGTGCCTCACTTTTCAGCATGTGAAGGCGGAGAATTAGGTACCGGTATGTTTAGTTCAACCTTTAGATGTCCCAATGTGGAAGTGGGATGCGATATTCATGGACTTCATGATAGGACTTCCATGTACATCCCGGGGTCATCATTTTATCTAGGTGATCATCGACCGATTCACTATGTCATCCCACTTCCTACCGATCAGAGAGTAGGGTTCAGTAGAGATCTTGGGACACCTCTCTGTGTAGAATATTGTGCAGCTACATGGAGTAGCCTCGATGTTTATCTCCAATCATGATACATATTTATCTTCCTGGCTATAGAAGGGGTTGAAAGAGGCTTTCGAGAGGCAACATCATTTGAGTACAACCTTCCATCCTTAGACGAATGACTATACTAGGATGCCATTCCGACCCTTGAGGACTTGTTGTGTGATTACGTCCTTGACTTCGGTCGCATTTTGGAGGATAAATTTCCCATGGTGTAGTTTTCTTACAACAACATCTATCACTCCATCATTGGGATGGCACCAATCGAGGCTCTGTACGGCCAGCCTTGCAGATCGCCATTGTGCTGTAATTACCCAGGGAAGTTAACACTCGTGGGAATATAGATCATACGGTCTACCAGGAAAAAGGTTTAGATCATCCAAATGCGGATGAAGACTGCACAGAGTAGACATAAGTCTTATTCTGACAAAAGGCAGATACCTCTAGAGTTTGAGGATGGTGGGCACATCTTTCTACGGGTCTAACATCGATAAGGTTTGTAGAGATTTGGCCAGGGGAGCAAGTTATCTTCAAGGTTCATCGGTCCCTTTCAGGTCCTCATCAGAGTTGGAATGGTGGCTTACCGCCTTGAACATCCCCCTCAATTGCAGCGGGTGCATGACATTTTCTATGTATCTCAGATGAGGAGATACGTGCATGACCCATATCATGTAATCGACCACATAGATCTATATATCAATGATGGGGCGACATTTACGTAGGTTTTCAGAAGAGATTGAGGATATACAGGAGCGGGTCCTTCATGGGTAGTCAATAACTCTGGTGCGCATTCAATGGAAGCACAAGAACCTCCAGGAGATCACATTAGAGCGGGTGGCTCAGATATGTTCTCAGTATCCCCACTTGTTCCCTTAGATTGAGTTGTGGATTATGGGTACACAAATCCCTGAGGTGGGGACAATGTAACGACCAATATTTTTCTGTGTAATTTTTTAATTATATGGAAATATAATTAGTCTTCGAAAATTGACGGCCCGTTATTCTGAGGGCCACAGTGGCCAGAATAAAATTCTAAACTTTTTTATAGAATGTTCAGAAAATTTGTGAGTGGTTTTTTGAAACATTTGAACCGGTGGTCGGAATTGAAATCTGAGGGAATCTTTGAACTCGCTTTGTCGATATTTTTTTGAGGAGACCATCACCTCAAAAGTAGTTGTTCGAGGGTGAAAGTTAGTTTTTCTACTTTATGTGTTAGGAAATAAAATAAAATAGCTTTATTTTATTTTTGAAATTTTATCTTCCCAATCTATTTTTGGTGGTGTGGACCACCCGGGCTAGAGAGCTCCCAATTTGAATTCATTGGTGGGGACCACCAGACCCTTGAAATCCCCCTTTAATGGGATATCACTTTTAGTTTCCCCTCATATTGATGTCCCAACCCAATTATTTTAATTAATAAACATACATTTTTTAATTTGGCTTTTCACCTCTTGGTTGGAGGATATTTTGGAAAAGGATAATATTGGGGAAATTGTGGAGAAACTCTCTCTCCAATGAAGAACACATTCTACAATAAAGAACTCTGTCGAAGGATCTCCAATAAAGAAAGTCTTCAAAGATGACAAACTAAAGACCGTCCTTACCTCTCCTCAGTGACGTACAACAAATCATCAAGGTAGGGATTGGTATTTTGTATACCCCTTACCCCGTTATTGTCTTTATTATTGAATAATGAACAATGATGTAGCTTGCGACCATTCAAATGAGGAGGGTGCAGGACAAAGGAAAACGACCCAACCACTTTGCAACCTTTGTGGATTTTGGTGGTCTTAAATCGATGGAGACGTCCAAAGACGAGTGCAGGTGTCTTCCAAATAAAGATCGGGCCACCGAGGCACACCCAATGACTGGAGAAATGTCATCATTGATTGTGCCAGAGGCCGAAAACGGTGGTGCTCGGGAGATGCAGCCGACACTCAAGCAGGCCGCGAAGACAACAGTGGTGCGACCGCACTGCCAGAGAAGGGTTGCGGCCCGTCGTCCACTGCAAAGCAAGGGCGGCGGCCAACAGACGACCGACCACGTGATGGGGGTGGCGACGCACGTCCGCATTGTCGGGCATGATGGGAAAACGACACGAGACCACAACGACGAAGGAGGGGCAGCCGAATCACTATAGGCCGCTAGTGGCGACATGGAGCATGATCGCGCCGCGTAGGTGGGCTGTCCCTCTGGCTAGCTGGGGAGATGAGTGGGATCTCGGGTCCTGAGTGCCAGCTACCAGTGCCACATGGCATTGCCCAGTCGGCTAACCAACCCAAATTGGAGGCCCATTCTGGGTACCTAGGGGGTGCTTCATCCTTGGGTGGTGGCTAGGCCGGACCCCACCCTTGGGCCACCCAACCAATGGCCAGCACGGGCCGCCCAGATCTGGCAGTATCGCGAGCCACCCAGCATGCCGGGTCGTGCCGACTGACCATGCTATGTCGGTAGGCCTAGTCGGACCCAGAAAGGTGAGCCAGACCAAAAAAGTAGAGTCAGACCTAGGGCCAGACCCGGGTCAGTCCGACTACACCCAGACCAGTTTCGACCCTTATTTTTCTCCTTTGGCCATAACTTGAGCTACGGGCGTTCGTTTGATGAACTTTATGTGGTGCTAGAAATCATGGATTGAGAGAGTCTATTTGAAATACCCAAAATGATATTTTCATAATGTTTTGGTATGACAAGGTTGGATCGAACATGAATCCAAAAGGTCCCTTGTGACTAAAAAGCTAATAACTTACAGACCGAGTGTATGATTGATGCACCTTATCTTGTGTTGAGACCCATATTACGTGGCGGTCCTTTGGGATAATTCTTCTAGGGACTTTGTGGAAGGGGGGAATCGAAATGTGGCTTGTGGATAGAACCCTACTAGAATCAATCGAGCTTAGTGCGGAAACCCCGTGGCTAGATGTATCAAAAGGGATCATATGTGGTTCTGTACCTTGTGATCCTTTGTGGGTCTATGTTCGAGTGTCCTACTTGGATCCACTCTAGGAATCCATGTGTGACTACTCTAGGATCTTATGTGGGTATTTTTTACTAGTATTATACGTAGGTTTGATGATTTCAGATCTTATGTGGGTCTACCTCTCAACAGAGTAAGATGATTCAGTAGTTACATCTAATCATCTTTACTACCATACCTAAGTTATACCTAGTTTGAGCTGAGTCTTACCTTTGTGTTATTCTTCAACGTGGAATTATTTGTTTGGTACCTACATTTGTTGTGATTCCTTTGTGATATATATCTCTCTGTCTTTTACTTTGTGGTACATTTCTTTGGGATTTTAGCTTTGGGGTAATCTTTCCTCCATGGAAGGGTTGAGCATTTGGATAAAAGTGTTTTTCCTAGTTTTCCCTCATGAATGAAATGGATATACAAGATAAATTATGTATATGGATGGGAATATACCAAAGTATGGTTATCAGTTGTTTTCAGGCTTTGTGGTTTATCCTTTTTTGATATTGTGAGACGTTTGAGGGTCTCGGGATCCCTAATGAGTATCGTTGTACTCACCCCTACACGGGCTATGCCTGCACCATATTGTGTTTGGTGCAGATGATGAAAAACGCTGACGGAGGACCAGGGTACCAGGACTCAAGGTAGATCGAAGGTGGAAATTAGACGAGGCATATTGCAGACACAACCATTTATGACATATACATACCCTTCAGGTAGGATCCTTGGTGGGTGTTCACAGAAGATGTTTTCAGTTTTAGTAGTACTTATCAGTTTTCCTTGTACATTCTATTTAGGATTGTATTCTTGCACCTTTTTCATACTGTAAACACAATTTTTACTATAAATTTTAGTTTTGTTTGTATCTTTATATGTTCTTGATTTGTGCGAGTTTATAGGTTATAAAGGAAATGACTTATCATTTTAGTGAATATTCCTCTCGGTGCTAGTCGCCAGCCTCTGGCCTATTGAAGGCGGGCTTGGGGTAGTCATGGAACGTGTCCCAGGGGATGAGTCATGACATTATAATGGATCTAAAATGATTTATTTGGTATCTATGGTTGATATGGGTTTCAATACTCTCAACCAATAGGTTGTACACATGTTTGGTTACCATATTAATCTTATCTTGTAGATTTAACTCTTAGTTAAATTTTTTCACTTTTAACATGTCTTCTTTTATTCTAACACTATATGGATAATAAAAATACTATAAACGTGCAAGATAGCCTCAATTGGTTCATTAATGACATATATAATATTATTAATGCCCTTTGGCCGAACCTTAGTGATTTAGGAATATTATATCAACCAATAATATATTAATTTTTTTAAAACCAATTTATGTCAATTTTGACACAATTTGGTATTGTGTTTTTGTGAAGGTATTAAAACCTTATCACTTCGAAAAAATTTATCTAATGAACCCTAACATGTTATATTAGCCTAAAAAATTCGTGTATGGCATAAAAACCTTTAAATTCTATTCATTTTAATATTTAAAATATAAACTATTTTAATATTTCATTAAGAAGGTAATTACTGCATTATTATTGCGTCGTAAATAAATTTAATTATTTAATATAAAAAAATTATAAATAAAATGAAATTATGTAGTAAATATTATTATCTTTATAATTAATATTTTATGTTTAAAATATATCTTATATAACCCCATGTAAAAATAGTATTACAAAAAAATATATGCTTATGTCATTTTTATCATTAGATTAAATTAATTAATATAAAGTGTCATTATCACTATCAAGTGGATCCATGGGGTTCCAAAATCGACCCATGGATACCCATGGTCATACATGTATCCACCAATATGAATAAGACACATGTTAGGGTAATTTAATATTATTATAATATTATTTTTTACCCTTATTTACCAGATTGACATTTTAACCAGGTAAATAAAATATTTACTGAAATAATTATTCATAATATCTAAAAATAACAATTACATATTTACACAATTTGGAAATACTGATTTCAAATATGGAATCAATTTTTCCAAATTCAAAACATACAAGTCGACGAAATTAATTTAATATTATTTCCCATTGTAAAAAAACGTGTATTTATGAAATAATAACTATCAAAATATTGACACTTGTTTATGTCCAATTTAAATGTTAAATTACATACAATAACCTATATTTTATTAAATGATGAAAATATAATCTTATTATACTTCTAAACTATTAAAATTTATAATTTAATATTATAAATTATTTTGATTAAAAAAGTTGTTTTCAATTAAAATTTAGTATTTTTCAGTATTCATCAAAATATGATAGTTATCAGAAATGTAACAAAAAATTATCCAAAATAAATATTTATGTCCCAATCCTAAAAAAGAATTAAATTTAAATAAATTAAATACATAAAAGTTCCTAATATTTTAAAAAAATGGTTTTCCATTAAAAGGAGGTAAAATTTCATTTTCAGAAAAATACTTCTTTTATCTGAGAAAATTAATTTGTACTTATATTATGTCTCAGAAATATATAATATGGATTCTAAAATTATATGTAGTATAGAAAAATCAAAATTCTGTTAATACTATTCATAACTACTTTTGAACCACATGTTTGGTTAGTCATGGTGAGCTTGAATTCAGTGTTGCATGTAACACAAGCTATTGAATTACATTAAAGATAATAACATACTATAAAATCTTGGAGTGTTACATTACATTTTTATATTGAGTATAAAAACTATTCGATCATGGTAGTTACTAATGTATACTAAATTTTAAAACATTCATATACCTGATTTAAATCGACCAAAAATCAATCTCATTTTCATTTAAGGATAATTATTAAATATGAATCATATCTTATAAGTATTTTAAAATTATCCTCCTAAGTATGAATACAATTGTTACCATTATAATTACTATTATATAATTTTATCTCCATTAATATATGAATAATATAAGGGTAGAACATAATAAAAAATAACATCATAAACATATCTCATTAAATTGAGAAATTTTCATCCATATTTTATTTATTCATAATATAACTCCTCAATTTATCCAATTTTCATTTAAATTATTAATGAAAAGAATAAATATTTTTTATTTCAAACATTAGATAATAAGAAATATTTTTTCAATGGTTTTGACTAATCACTCACCCACATGGGGATATGAATAAAATCGTATATAATGTGGATGTGGACCTATGAAATAAAAAATCGTACATAATTCCATATTTTGATCATTTGGATTATTTAAATGACACATAGATTACTATAATTTTATGACCATAACAATATGATTATTCATTTAAACTCAAATGGAATCATGTTTTTTTGTGGGAAAACATTTAATTATACCTCATATTCACTTGTGTGATGATGTCTACCTATTTTATCCATTAATTAACAGAAAAACAAATAATTTAAGAATCTGTTTACAAAAATATTTGGGGTATATCATAAAATCATCAAATATTATTTTATAGATGTCAAAATAAAGACACCTTATTCTAATTATATAGAACATTGGGTTTATTCTAGTTATATGTTGACATTAACATTTCATGTTGATGTTATCCTATAAATTGATTTAATGCTATTATTTTTATAATGATTACTAATAATAACATATGATGATTGGATAAGACAAAATAAGATTCAAACAGTATAAATCCTCAAATTTCATACACAAATAATTTAATGTTTTTTGATGAATACTAAACATATAACATTATTATCCATTTCATAAATGTAGTGGTTTAGTGTATTTGGGGAATATATTTATAAAAAACATATTATGTAAATTGTATACCATCTCTCATATTTTTATTCTCACATTCTATACCAATTGTCATACCTTTCCTAAAAATGTATTCCAAAGCCTTCTAGAATGAAACATATAAAAGGTAATAATAGATTCATAATAGTAGTAAATCAAGGATATGTCAATAAATAATCAATTGAAATCTTATGATAACAAAAATGATATTATATCAGGACATTTATAAGGCATACCCATACCCAATCCTTCAAATAGAATATAGATTATTCATGTTCTAAAATATTATCATTTCAGTATAAATGAACCACATGTATATGAAAACATATAAAATCATTCATAAACCATAATTTCATATCCTAATAATTTCATTAAATGTGTTGAATGATATTAGGCTTAAAAACACTTACATATTTCAATTAAAAATACAAATACCATAAAATAAATGTTGATATCTAATCAACTCATATTTCCCATATCAAATTTGTTAGTTTTCCCCAATTATTTGACATAATTTATAAGTAATATCCACATCTGTTCACATAGATATTTTTGTATCCCTACCTATTTCTCACTGTGGATTGAGCACATCAACTCACATCCACAAAATATCCCATGGGATATAAAATATGGACAAAAACGGAGGTATATACAATTCAGGGACCACCCATCACATAATAAAACCATAATTTGGAGTGACCAAATAAAAAACATTAATCATATCATTCTAAAATAACTTATGGTAGAGAAATAATTTTTTGGACAATTTTATCATATTATCATAATATAACCGAAGTAAAATAAATAGGTTTAGAACAAATATATTCACAATAATAATAATAAATTTAGTAAAATTATAGGGATTATTTTATTTTCTCATATCCCTATAAATAATAATTATATTGATGGATATTATTTTATATGAAAATTACATTAATATATTATAAAAATATATCATCTCAGAAAAAAAAAATTAATTTTGATATCACTTCCATAAAGTAGAATAATATAAAAACAATTATCATGAACATATTTTTTTAAAATATATAAGGAAGAATGTAATGGATTATTTAATTATTTGATTTTTCATGATACTAGTAAATTCATTTCATGTTGTGTCTAGAAAAATAGAAATTGATTCACATTTTTGGAAAATAATTTCGAAGTACCATCACTTAAAAAAAAGATAATATTGCATTGAAATTTTTTCATAAAAACAATATCATATTTAAAATATTATTTTAAAAATAATATAATTTTTATCAAATCATTCATTAAAACATTTTAATGAAAAATTCAAATAATTGAAAAAATATACATATGAATAATAAAACACTGTATTTTCCCATAATAAGATTATTTTGGTATATGAGTAAATAATGTGAGGAATATTAATGGGAAGCACATATAAAAATTTATATATCTCAGTAATAAGAAAAAAATTGTATATATTATAAAATTATAATATAATTTCATCAAATTATATTGAAGAAATAATTATCTCGAATAAAATGGGATTGAAATGTATATCTCACACATCATGTAACAAATTTCATCAAAATTGATTAATCCAATTATATTAGAAATATAGATTTATTATAATTTTATTAAATAACCATATCCATACATATAATTCCATTTATTATTTTCTTATCACATTCCACAACATTTTTATTTACAATTCATTACTAAAATCAACATTTCGAGTCACAACTTCTTCGTTTTTCATATATGTATTAGTTAAGTGTTACTAGTCAATGTACATTGATCATGGTTCCATACTATCAATAAATTTTACATGTATGTGGATATAATATATATTTAGATCAATCAATATATGATACAAAATGAAAATTGAATTTCACTATTCATGGAGAAAGTATGTGATATAGGTACATTAACATTATTTTTAATTTTATATGGTTAGAATGGATTAAATGTCAATAAATATCCCAAATTTGTGAATATTTATAATATATATATATATTATTCATTATTTTTATCCATATTACCATCCATTTAAAATAAAATTGAAATATGATTCACATCACTCACTTCATGGTGGTGGTAGTACACATGTAAGATTGAGGGTTGTTGTCATTTTGAAATAGATTAGTTGAAGGAGGATAATTGTTAATCCATAAACATAATAAAAATTCCTTTTATTTAGTATACAAAATTCTAAATTTTATAATTCATACTATTGAGTTAGTCTAGCTATATGAAATAATAATATAGAAATCACATTATTTGGTGTTATACCTCTTCATTAAGAATCCTTATTTCACTTACCTCATAAGTTTTAAATGGAATGTTTTATTTAAAAAATATTAATTTTGTGTCAAGGTTGTTTTATATTATTTATTTAGGGTTTCTGGAGTTACAATGCACAAATATAGTTAATAATTACATAGTGTAGGTACCCATTTTGTAGTACGGGGATGGAAACTCGTAGAAATAATGTGTATATTAAATATATATAAATTAATAATCATCAAAATGTGGAATAATATTCATATAATTAAAATATTGCCTGAAAATACATTTAAATCCTCTCATTCATGAAATTTTAATCATATCTTGTTTCTATTTTTACATTTATTGATTAATTTAACTTTAATTAATCATTTGGGAAATTTGCAATGTATTAATTTTTTATAATCATTAATGGTTAAAATTTTACAAAAAAATGAAAGTTGAAGAATAAATTAATCATTATTGATATTTTCTACAATATCCCATTTATGTGACTAATTAATTGAATTGTACTTATTTTAAATAATTTAGTAAAATATAGTATTCTATATTATATAATTATGTTTTTTTCGAGAATTATTCATTTATTATGAACTTGAAAACATCCTTATAAAAACAAAATTATAAAAATAAACATTCACACATCTGTATTATGTTATATATATATAAATTAAAAAATAATTTTTAATGTTAATTCCTCCAAATTGTATTGATTTTTATATTTTTATAAAATTTTATTTTATTTTTCTATTTATTGAGTAAATATCATGTCATCATTGTGGAATAATTCATGTTAATTATTCAGTCACTAAAATTAATAAATAAATTATTTTTCATTCCCACGATATTATTATTGAAAATTTTAGAATTGATGAAATGGCTGATGTATTTCTATTATTTTCCCCAAAAATGAATGAATGAGTTACATGACTATATAGATATTAGGTATTTAGGTTATGTGGACCATGTTTCCCTAAAGAAGTCATCGGATCACATGACCATGAAAATGTCATGAAAAAGAGTCATGTTCTTCATGTGATCTATTCATGATCACATGAACTGCATTCAAAAATACCTAACAATAATTAAAATGTGTCCACATGATTAGCTATGATCACGGTACATGTCATCCAACTAATTTCATACAATCACCCAAAATACCTTGTTAAATAAATGCCAAAAAATGTGGAAGCCTCATGTGATGGTTGTTTTAATGATTTTCACATGAAGTGATAATATGACACATGAAATTAAATTAAAAATATTGCATGATCATTATCAACATGTTATACATTCCATGTGAAAGCATATTGATATATGACCTATATTAAGAGAAGGAACTCAAACACATCCATTCAATCATATGATTCCCCAGAAAATCTAGATAAAATTTGATAAAATATTCGTGAAAATGATCACATGTTTTCTCGAGATCCATCATTGGTCATGACATTCACCATAGAAATGTGGAGGGACAATCCATAACAATTCCAGCTTGCAATTGATCACACAAAATCCCCATCTATATTTTAGGCTCATCATGAGAAGGCTACTGAACATTTCCACACTACCATTAGAATGATCAAACACTTGACCATTTGAGCATACAATTCTCTATTAAATGATCGATCTATGAGGTAAATATTCCTTATATAATATAACATAAATATATGTAGCCGTAATTTATATATGAGTTTAGTGTTTTTCATGTGAATATCTTCTTATGAGCTAATTAAATCTTGTTTCGAGCCCCATAAAAGTTTTCTTATATGACACAAAAACAACTTTGATTGGAATTCAGATCTCACATTTACCCTCTTATCTTTTAACATGATCATGAAATGTCCCTTTGACATGTCCAATTTTTCCAAAAGTATTTTGAAAAGGTAGGGGTCAGATAACTATGATAAATATATAGTGATTATGTGGTCGATTTATATCTTCTCACTGATAGATGAAATCATGGAGTACATGTGATATGTTCAAGAGAAATACATAATTTTCCAATGACTGATTCCCATATCCACTATATACATATTGAACAATGTAGAGTAGAACTGGGGATTTGATGCTTATAAATCCATCCCCATCATAAATAAAAGAAATCAGGCACATAGGTTAGAGTGGACATCACCATGAAAAAATCCAAGGAATTGCAAGGGTCTTCCACAAGGTAAACCGTGGGAATGGAATAAAGGATGATGTGTAATGTATATAATATTAGTGTAATCACCCAGCAGACTTTGATAAAAAATCCAATGTGCTAGCCACAATATTCAATGATTTTTGAAGATATTGAATTAGTCAATAATTGTCGCAATTGGTCATAATTGGATGAAATTAAGTGATTTAATAAATTAAGGATTCAAAATATGAAACCTTATTATGAACAGGTATATTATGAAATTATGGTTAAAGAGTTATGTACATTTTTTGACCTCTCAATATAATGTGATGACACCCATGCTTTTGAACTGGATCATGCAACATCACCCGATCATGATATCCATGTCACATGAAGTCCTTTAAAAAATCCATCAAAGTTAGATGACGTCCTACATATATATCATTGATTCCACATGATTTCCTCCTGACATGTCCTTCATATCATGTGGTGACATCCAACATGTTTTCCCTAATAATGAAATAGTCTTGGATGTGTATATGTTGACCAGATAATGTATCTCAGGACATGTTAGTTGAATAATGTGGAATCTATAAGACATTTCTAATTCAATAATGTGGTGTGACATGGATAAGTCATATTTATCAAGGAGAGGACCCCAGACAAGTAAGTTGTATCACATAGAAGGAACCTAAGGCCTGTCCTCCAAACATACTTAGGACATCTTGGGAAGATAATATAAAACATGTCCATACATCCTTAGGCATGTTTTGGAAAGCAACAGATAAAAGCCTTGAAAAATTCTCTAAAATGTAAACTATTTGAGGAATAACCCCCCCCCCCCCCCCACCCCACACACACGTTTCAATCATGTCAGGAATACACCACATATCATTACAACCTTTTACGGATGTCACACATGGAAATAAAAGAATTTGAATAGTGAGATATTTGTTTTATATATAAAAAGGATATGCATGACTCTTACATAAGGACCAATCTCTAATTATACATCCACCAATGTGTGTGTCCCTCTATATTTTAGACACTTTATCCCATGTGACTAGAATAATCATCCTGGTTTTTATTTCTTTTAATACATCACATGATTGATAATCTAATTGAACTGTGAGGACTCTAATTCATTTTATAAGTATTTTATCTAATATTCATTTATATGTTCCATGATCCAAATCAAACCCTTCATTTGGGTCTCCCCAGTTCCAAAGTCTCATATTCATAATTATTGTGTATAAGAACTATAAATCCATTATTTTCCACACCAAGATGGCCTAAAGTGTTCTAAGATATTTTCATTAATCACTACAATTATAAATTTCCCCCTTATCAAGGAAGCCTCTTTGTGTAATCCTTATTCAGTGACATAATGTGATGGCACCATGTTAGGGAATCCAATGTTGATTATGTATTGAGGGAATTCGTGTATTGGTAAACTGTTGGGTAATATCCCTCATATAATTTAATTATATATTACAACCCACCAATGGGTAAAGGTTGGATCAAACACAAATGAATTAGATTGCTTTTATATGTTTGATATATAGAAAACATTACCCAGGATGGAACTCTATATCAGGTGCCAATGTTCCCAAATATATTTCAATACATCATGATATTAAACTAAATAACATGTACTACAAATAACTTGATGTATTTTGATTCATTTTATAAAAATTATATTTAGAACAAATCATGAATTTTCATTCCCATCCTAGAACCGAAAATCACCTCCTTGGATTGTTATCATCTACAGAGTTCCTGGTATATTTCCAAAAAATATAAACAATTAACCATTATTATTAAATAATTAAAAATGGATGGGAACCACTGATATATAAATATGCTCACACTAATACAAACCCCTTTTCATACAAAAACATTAAAATCCATATCATAAATCTATACGAGGATACTTGAATGGGAAATTATTCCCCAAAAAATGGTGAGATGATCCCAACCATCCATCCTCTATATCTATGTGATTTATTTAAATAATTTGGGAATAAAACCACAAATGAATACATAACTTTTTAAAGTACATTTTTACATTTTTATTGCATTAGGAGATGTAAAGAGTTTCTATAATAGCTGAAAATGGAAAACATTGTGTCATTGATTTTTCATAAAACAAGAACCCTCAAAACTCAATCATCATCCACTATACCTATAATAGAAAAAAAATGGTGAACTCAATGAGGAATCATGAATATAAAAAATTATTGATTCACCAAATCCATCAGGAATATTTTAATTGAAGCTCACAAAACCACACCATATAAAATTGATAAAAAATGGTGAACCAAATAAGAATCCTTCAAATAAATAAAAATGAACATTTGAAAATGAATGGGGAAATTTATTTTGTACCATATGAAAATAAAAGTGGTACACATTACATAATATCATTATATAATAAAATTTATTCGATGATCCCATAGAATAAGCCATTTTCACTGAGGGAATTCCATGCTATGTAATTTTTTGAAATGGGAACAATAAAGTACATGTATTTGACCCATACATAAATGCTTGAACTTGATACACACATGTTATGATGAATCGATCAATAACCTATGTCATTTTTGATATTGTGACTATTAAAAATACCCATTTTTGGATATTAAACCTTGACCATGAATATTTTATTTGAATTTTATTAAACCTCACCTACTTAGTATCGTCTACGAGTCCTAATACTACATAACCCACATGATGAATTCATCTTTAGGTGGTGAAAATGTTGGTCTTGGAATACAACAGAAATCATATGATTATATATTATTATAATGCATATCGAGATAACTATGAACAAAAGTCGATGAGTTTTCCTCAATCAAGTAATTCATTAATTAAACTAGTAAAACCTTTAAAATCCACATATTTCTTCATGAATTATATCCCCAATGTTTGTAAATCACTTAATTCTATATCATATGATGTTGAATCAAGGCGTTGAATAGGGAACAATCATATTTTAGTTTTAAACGTCGAAGGTATATGGTCAACTGTAGTCAATAGTATCATCATGTCTGAAACCTTAGTGGCATGTTGAGAGCAACACTTATTAAATTTCCAACCAAGATACTCATTCAATTATAAAATATAGGGATTGGTTGGCTCATAATATGGGGATAAATAGTAGTGACTTTCTACCCTATATTTTTTATAATGAATCAATTCGTTATATTTCAGTGGTAGAGAGTGGGAAAGAACATATACCTTCCCAAATGGACCATGTCAACATTCACATTCTTCTA
This sequence comes from Viscum album, assembly GCA_963277665.1. Taxonomy (NCBI): domain Eukaryota; kingdom Viridiplantae; phylum Streptophyta; class Magnoliopsida; order Santalales; family Viscaceae; genus Viscum; species Viscum album. Next base: position 1,187,418,135 of record OY728158.1, on the reverse strand, counting down.
GAAACCATGGGAGAGGCAGATATCTCTTTTAATATACATGAAGCATAACATAATATTCTAATTTTATAATGATTATAGTAGTGGGATTATATACATTATTAAATAAATGTACTATCTTTGTATATCAAAGAGACTGAAAATGTTTTGACTAACATTCATGTACCCACTTTTCTATAGTGTCACTAGTTTCTACAAAATAATGAAGTCCATAATCATATTTTAAATATATTATTGATACCAGGATATGAAAATAATCATTTACAAACATCTATGGAAACATATCACTATGATTAGTATGAAAATTTGGCTTTTTAAGAGTAAGATCACATTCTTGATATCATCAACGAGAATTATAGGAATAGTATTCTAATGGAAAAGTCACATGATGGGGATCATATCAATATTCTAAATAAGGCTCATCAACAATGTTTTACAAATGCCTAAGGATGGAAATACATTCATATTGAAAATTGTAGGGGCATACTACAAAGAAAGTGGTAAGGGATTATATAAAAATATGGCCGATGCTTATTAGATTAATTTTCTCAAAATCCTTGGGAACATTTTACATTCATGTTTAGAAGTTTAGCGGCATAATCCATCAAAATTGGTATATGATCATATATCCCCTACAATTATGTTTCATTAATACATTATGTAAATAAATTTAGATCATACTCAAATTTCTAATAATGAAGAAGCTAATAATATTATTGAAGGTCACAAATTTTTGGGTTATATCACTAAATAAGTGGATAAAAATTGGAAACAATATCCTTAAAATTCAATTTATGTGCTGGATCAAATACCATGTCCCATTATGATGTTATATTGGTAATTATTTTACAAGGAAATCATATTTAAAAGTGACTCATACTCCCACTTCATCTAGGATTGATTGAAATATATTTACAAACACCTAGAGAAAGGCTTATATTCGATACAATAATAGTGAGACTTGCTGAAATACTTCAACAACTTATTAGTAATAGGATCATTTCTGCACATAAGTAGATAACAATAAAAATATTATGTAAACTATCTTGAAATAGGTTAATATCCATTATCAATATAAAAAATTCATGTCAGCATGTTCTAAAGATGGTGTATAATTTGGATCATATCCTTCATAATCTCAATTCTATTATCCATGTTGGTTTTTAACACATATTGAAAATTATCAGGGTTCTTTCAACAATTTAACAGAAGTAGATGGTGATTAATACTTGGATATTCCTCTTGACTGTAGTAAAAGGATGTATCGAAAGGATTCTATTCCAAATATATGTTCCGGTTAACCATCCCATGGTGATATCTACTTTTCGATAGTAAATCATATCCATTACCATAAAAAATCATATATAGATTTTCTCAAAAAACCAAAGTAGAATTTATTCAATACCCACATCGTCTATTAGTAGAAATTCCCCACTATTAGTATATGACCACGAAAATTATTTTTGTGGACTAATAAGGGTGATGTTGGAAAGTATGATGACTATGTGATTGACATGGATATATGTAAAGCGTATTATTTAAATAACCTCACATACTTGTCTTGGGCCATGAAGGTATACTACTATGTGTTATTTGATGATATAGATAAGGATTTCATAACTTTCTATTCTAAAACGTGTGGGATACAAATTATTGGTTAAAGCTAGATGTAGACCATTTTAAAAATATGGTAGTAAACTTCAAGAAATTAATATACTCTATTGTTAAATAGACCTAGATGATATCTCAATTGTTTAGATCCAATTAATATAAGTACATAGAAAAAATATACAATATTCTTTCACCATTGCACCAAAATCATCATAAACTAATCACTGAGACCTCACCAGATATACATAAATGTTGATTGAAAATGTATAGATTTTTAAACTTCCCTATGTTCTTAGAGAGGAATAACTACCTAGATATAGTATCATGAAATTCCATTTCATTAGTTGAAAATGTTGGTTAGGTAATATATAGTATAGAGGGTCGATATAGCGATACTCCCTCTACATGAACTTGAAAAAACATTATGAAAAATTGGATATCATTACTAATAGACTCATATACTATGTCTCTACAAAAAATAGGAATACATTTCTATGTGTGAATATGAATTTTTGTTTCAGCTAACAATATCACATAGAAAATGACTCTTGCCATAGGCAATCATTACAACCAGACCATACACAAGAAGAGTTGCAAAAAATCTGCTGGATTACAATAGTATCCACCATTGAAGTCATCAATGAGTTAAACATTCCTACAGGGATGGGGGAATTATTTCCAATTCTACTTACCCGAGGTTCATCATACACATTTTTTATCCAATAAATGTATGTATAAACTACAATACAACCCCATCTAATAGGGATGGGTGAATTAGTTGCTCAATCACAAACTCCATGTTTGTCACATCCAAAGACAGTCATGGCGAAATTAATGGTAGTTCTATATTATAGCAATACCAGAATGATCGGGGCATTTATATATCAATTTACATTTCGTAGCCACCATATACTAAAATAGATTCATTAATTTCTTAGCAGTATGATTATAATGTTCTAATAGATTCCATGTACCATCCCCATCATACATGGATGTGGTAATATTTTTTCAATATAATCACATATAAAGAATAAATATTCTCCATTTTCAGAGGTAAATATCAAATGTTGACAACAAATGCATTCCACCATCTTTGAAACATAACCATTATAATTAGGTTCTGTTCGACATAAATGATCATAAACATACTTAGTCTCACTACACACTACCCAAGATTTGAGGAACAATCAAAAAACAAAATTAATCCCCATAAATGTCATATTCAAAAAATTTCCAAGATATAACATGGTCAAATAGATGACCCAAATACAATATTTGAATAGAAACAATATAATGAATAGTAATCCAACTACATGGATATTAATGTGATGATTATCATTTCCTTGTACACCTAAGTGAATTTTATCAATATCTAGATAGTCAGTAATGTTTTACAAGACATATAAATATATGGGTATAACCCAAACATCATTCCTTAAGAAGAAGTTCATCTATATGGACTAATGAAGTCTACACATACATTTAATCAGAGAAGGATCTAGAACCGAAAACATATGATTACTGAATTTCAACCACTTATTGTGTACACTATTAAGGATAAAGGAATAATGAGGCCATATTCCACTAAACAAATTGAGGAGATAAAATTCCTCAGTAGAAGATAATATGGAACTGTATGTGAATGGTATATAAAACAATTGGAAACTCAATGAGGAACTAATAATGGGACAAATTCTGACTGGGCATCATCTTGAAAATGAACTGAATATCCCTCCACCCATATATTTGGGGAATTAAAATCTCACTATATGAGTAAAATTAGGGAATTAGGCCAACATTAAATCAAGGATACATGTCTACATAAATTAATAATTTGAGGTAGAACATGAAAACCATCGATTATATTGATACCCTTTCCACCATCTATGTAATAATTTACTCCTAGAATATATAGTGAATGATTAGGAAATGAAAATGGGGGATAACTAATTAAGACACACCCACATTTATTATATATGAGTTGTCTTGAAAATTGTACCTTCATAACTGATCAATTAAAATATATTTATTTCTTTTCGAATGAAATCCTTGGAAGGCATATGTTTTCTAATGAAGAATGAAAAGAATCAATATTCTAATTTGTTGGATGATTGTTTACCCCAACCCAATTTCAAAAATCTAATATTATCCTCTTTTTACTATTTAGATGATCCAAAAAATATATCTTATGCACTTCATGACCCAATGAGTCCCAATTATGGGCCCTCAATATTAGTATGAGAAAACAAATGTAATATTTTTTTAAGAACTCTTATAGAGTCGAAATTCATTTTTTATTGTAGCCTTCCTGCCAGATCCATTGGGGGATGGGAAGACCTTCTTCATTAATTCTATTATCAGTTATACTTTACTATAATTAAAATGAAAAGTCTCTATGTCAGAATAAAAAAACAATTGAAAAAAGATATGATATCTTCAATTTTAAATAGATTAAATGGTTTAACCAATTATATTGGAAATATTCTCTAAAAAGGAAAACAACATGAAATCTATGTAGAAAATATTCTTGATGATGTTCACGTAACATTGATACTGAGGAAATATCTGAGTATATTCAGTGATTTCATAGATAAATCATGAAAATAATTTATAATATTTAGAAAACCAAGGATAGACATACTTCCACGACCTCATCATATGTGATAATTACTATTAAATTAGTTATTGCAGTTGTTACCCTCAGAACAATAGTAGATCATATTCAATCACCCATGTAGGAACTTAATTATCTAGTACCATCAGTATAATTATAGAAAAGACAATTTTATTTTACAAAAAAAATATATCAAGGTCTTAAATGAATGTTTAATTGAATAATAAAGAATAAACATTTCAAAATGAGAATATACCATGTTATTTCCATGATATTCTGGAATTCAACCTATTCTAGATGATTATTATAGGAATTTAAACAAGGTTATGAAAATATATATCTTTTCTTATTTTCCTTTCTATAGGAGGCTGGGTTACACCATATAAGAAAAATTTGTGTTCAATGATATCCTCCCAAGATTGGATGATTCTAGATAGGTGATTCTAGAGAATTAACAAACACAGATGAAATGTGTTACCATTTTTGAAATAAAATAATATTATGGATGGTATTCTTTTCCATCTTTGGAAAGAATTTAGATAATTAGATGTCTTGGATATCACTTGTCTGAGCTCATTCCAACTTGAGAGGTCTTATTCCCCAAAACCAATGCTTTCTTTACTTACTGATTCAATGTGGAATAGAACTTCATGAGATTGAAAACATCTCCACACATAAGAAAATACATAAAGGAATGATTCATATCTGACCCTCTCATACACATTGACTCTTGAAGACTTCTATACTTCAATATTAAAATAATGTGAACCCCCCCAAAAAATAAAATACTACTTGGATAAATATACCATTTTATATTATATTAATGTAATTCACATTGAATACCAATTTTTTTATGATGAATATGACTTTGATTCTGTGTCCCTTATTTAAGAATAGTTATATGGAGAATAAGGATGAATATATCAGAGATTTAAGGGATACCATGATAATAGTTGAACTCGATATTTTCATCACATCACTATAGAAGCCAGATATGATATTAATACCAATGCGATATCTCTATAGAATGCCCAAGATGAAACACATAGATTACATAGATCTATCTATCATTTCTCTATAACCATTCATGTTAGATGAATAACTAGATCAGGTGGGGATTTATTATCCTTATAGAAAACTGGTAATGCTTGATAGTCCCAATCCACTAGTTGTTGATGGTCTGTTAACCTCTTCTCAACCACTAGGACCATCCACCTAAAATTGCGCAACTCAAAAACTATAAAATAGGGAGAAAACCAACCTTTGAATGTACGGTCCACATGCCAAAAGTTATGACATTATAAAAATTTGAAATGTTTTCCCATACAAACACAATAATGGATTATCACCACCCCCAAAATATCTTATAGAGGTACTCATCATGACCCTCAAAACATCACATGAGTTTGATAAATAACATAATATATCTGAGTTTTTCAATGTGAAACCTATTTCATTATAATATAACACCATTATCTCACATATAAACCTGGATCGGGTAGATGTTTTCTTAGGTTATATCAGAGACCTATTTTTTTAAGAAAACTAGGTAATGTCGACATCTAATTGGATTTAGATAAAAATTGTTCTGGGATCAACGTCTTCCTAGTATAAATCTTTTTATTTAAGTGATATGGGGAGGTGGACTCATTTTTGACCAAGATAATTAGTCATGGATATGATAATGGAAATGAAACACTAAACGAGAATATCATGCTAAAACTAATTTTGGTGATCCGATATATAATGATAAGTTTATGGTTATACAGCAAAGAAAAAAATAATTTTGTACTTGGAAGTCCTTGGATTCATATCTACATAGCGGTACCTTCATCATTTCATCAATGCATAAAAAACCCTGTTAATGGGAAGATCGATATACTATTTTCTGACTTATCCCCTTAATGACTTGAGAAGACATATATAATGACGATAGTATCTGAAAAAATGGTATAAAAAACCTATACTAGATATAAATGTAGATTTTATGAAAAAATTCTATTGGAACAACCCTAAAAAATCAATTTAGCATGACCAACAATAATTTATTGATACCAATAAAATTAATAGAGAAATGAATCACAATATCATTAATCTATATTGATCTACAAACTCTAAAATATTTTTATCATGTGATTGATGTTTTGTATTCTGAATGGTATTTTTCAACATTATATCATGTTAATTCCCTATTGTGATTTGATAATTCGATATCACCATTTGAAAAAAAAATTAATATTCCCCTAAGAAATTTTATGTAACTCTCCTTAGGTTTTGGGTACATCAGAAGCATATGATGGGACATGGACAATATGATTTTATTTTTTTCACGATTGATGATAATTTTGATATTTACATGATAATAAATATCATGAACAATTTAATTTAGTCAAATATAATGGACAATATAAAAACATTTAATCAATAGATATAGATCAACACATATTATTTATAAATAATTTTTGAAATTAATAAATTTCCGTATCTGATATTTTTTCATCATTGGTTGATCTAAAAATGTGTATTCATTATATATCTATTCCATTAAATGAATCAAGAATATATTACCCATTTTGGTGATATACATGTGTCCATGATCCTAAATATATTTCAACTGATAAAGTTGGGTCTTAGAATAGAAGATCTTAATACTTTCACCATCCTTCCTTGATCACCTCTAGAATGATATTAATGAAGGGTTATCTTTGATCAATCAGGTCTTGGGAATTTTGGTGGAGGAAGATCACTATACATTATTGAGAGAGTTCTTGTATGGGGATATCTCTAGGTATTTGAGAGTCTTTTCAATGGATCTAATTTTACACAAGACAAAATAATTGTCTATTTCTAGAAAATAATATAAATCCGTAAATATATATCTTGGGTTACAAAATAATAATTGAATATCATTCCATTATAATTTTTTAATCTCCACATAACCTACTTCTTTAATGATAATAATAATATTATTTCCTGACAATCAATATTCACACGAATTACATTTAATATTTTTTATTCAAATAATATTCAATGTATATTATTTCTCTGGGATTCATTATAATAAATCCATCATTCCTATAAATTATTATTCGATCCTTGTATAATGATTGTTTAATTTTTAAATATTTTTCACTGAATTATTTTCTAATAATTATATAAATATTATATTCTATAAATATAAAATAATATATATTGAATTTTCAACTCACATACTATTCAATCAAATGTCAGGTCATAAAATATTTTTGACCAATAAATCAGTAATAATTATTAAACCACATTTGGGAATCATATTTATTCATACTGTTATATAATAAATAATAATATAATATATTACTAATATTCTTGAAACAGATAACATGAGACTCTATCCGAATCATTATCGTTGGCATTATGTGATCTGCCTAAAGTCTAGGGACATCATATAGAACCATGTCAAGGAACCAATAATAATTTAGTATAATGTTTCTATTACATAATAACACAAAATGAAACATACTATGTAATGTAATCATTTATAATGATATCTCTAATGATTCAATTGGCATGATTGGGACTTCAACCAATGTGGTAGATGTCGTTTTCATTACTATTAGGAAAATCAATCTTATTAAATGAATAATATGGACATGTATTTATTTGGTACATTTCATTTACATTGTGGGTCATAATATTTAAGCATATTTTAATTAATATAATGTACTAGTATTTTCAAACATTATTCATTAATGAATAATTACTTGAGGTTCACCCAATTTATCTTACCTCTTTACAAACCTATATTGTCAATGGTTTTGGAAATAATAATTTATGCAATATTTATATTACTCATTAATAATAATATTACATTTTACGGTTTATTTTCAACATCTATATATAATAATATACAAAGACACATATAAATGATGATTTCCTACCAGATGGTCTTATTCTCCTAATTTCTTAAAATAGATATTACTAAGCGAAAACAATAGAAGATAGTTGCTCAAAGTCGCATGATTCTCTACCAATTATATAATTTATCGTTATTATCTATAAAATTATTCCATATTTATATATAACATATATATTAGAATATTTTCAAGGAATTTATGGGTAATCATCGTTGCATGGAACTACTATGACTTTTATTGTGAATTCTACTCATCGGAAATTATAAAAGAAATATTAAGTATAAATGAATCATGATATGATAAATATTGTATTTATATTAAAAAATTTATTCTGGTTGCCAGAAATTATACATAATTTAGTTCTAGGGAACCATCCCCAATAGAATACCACTTCCACTAGATTCAACTACTTATAACCTTTAGTTTGTTAGACCTCACATAATATTCAAGCTTCTTCTTATATAGAACATTCATCATATTTTCCACTATATATTATTATATTATAACACATGGTACTAAAAATTCATCCCCTTATGAAAGATTATACTTGATTTTATACTTCTAGAGTAACTTCATTTTACATTGGTGTGAGATTCACTCTTTTGAAATGGACATCGTTATAGTATTATAAAAATACAATGTGATAGGGACACTAGAATTATATTAAAAATTAATATCATAAGGTGAGTTTCATAACCAAAAGTATTACTTTCATTCATAAAATGATTTTTTATACTAGAACTCTATTGTATAATCATCAAAAAACAGAATTATTTTAACTGTTCTAGTTTACATCTCCTCCATCGTGACGAAATACATATCATATTTTTAGGATTTAGATCATTATGATCTATTTAAAAAAATCGTTATAAATCTTGATGTTTTTCAATACTATTATTTATAAACAAGGTACATATCCTTCATCCAAATCATATAATTAATGATAAACATAATAGAAAACCATGGTGGTTAACCTGTATCAGCTTGATATCCACCTTCCAGGATCAATACGTAAGAAACATCATGTGTTGTAAAAATCATGGCCTACATAACTGATACTGTCACTATATATTATAGATTATTACACATTCTATCATTCAAATTTTGTTATTGGGACAGATTTACGTAGATAGATGTACCCCATGTGACATTATAAGAAACACCATATTAGATATTATATACTAAATCTCTTTTTATCATGTAAATATATATACTCTTACTTTTTATAGGAACCCTCCATATATATCGTATATTATCTTGATCAATAGATTATGGGATTCTTAACCTCTTTCATTCAAGTATAATCACATTTCTATCCAATCTAAAATAGATTGTGAGATTAGTATGTCATTTCAAATATGTAGTATGTAAAAAACATATGATACAATGATAAAAATTTCCTTCCCACAAATCCACTTGTAAAAAAATATCCCACATTCATTATAAAACAAATGATATATATTTATATATTGATAATATAAATTTTTTTATGAATATAATGTTTTATTCAATCTATTTACAGTTTGATGCAACATGCATATCCAGTTTCAATCTCTTTGTGTAAAACCCCCTTTTTTGTGTCATATAGACATTATTTGGAATGATACCATAATTGAAATAAATGTTTACATAGAAATTCAAAATTCCAAGGTCATTGTATGCTTCCATGGAATTAATACTTTTGATAGATTTAAACATTGAAACTGTTGTATTGTTTTTATCAATGTAAATTCCTTGATGATATTGAATCCCTTCTTACCATTACACATACATAATATGTATTTAAAATACCGTCAATTTAAATTTCTATTTAACAAAAATTTCTACCATAATATATTTACATCAATTGGCACATTGAAAAAAATAAAACCTTCATTTTTATATAAGTAATCAATTTTAGAATTACTGGATTCATTTCATCTTGTAATTTTGAGATATATAATACCACATTGTATGGGAGAGTTTCATCATTGTTAACATGTATTGATTCAGAATCATTGGTTACTAATAAATTACATGCCTCTATTTATCTCACCTATCTATTTCTCATTAAATGTACTTTAATTTGAAGAAGTAATTCTTGTTGGGGGTCAAGGGAATCAATTCTCTAAAAATATCTTATGTATCATGAGATTCAATTTCATTGAAATAAATCTTCCACAAAATACTAATATTGAGGATTTTCTCCCTCTAATGAATGAATTATTGTCTATAAATATTCACATTCTATTTTAATGGTTTTTACAAGTAGTATCCCACTATTACTTATAATACCCTATAAAGATAATCTTTCTTAGGTATGGTGAAGGTTGTTTCCTTGGAGGGATTTAACTAATTAGTCACAACCACATATACATATCTGTGATAAAATGAGTTTCATTATAATTAATAAAACAAATTTAATTGTATTTTCCACTACAGATAATTCTTTATTTTGTGTGTATTCTACAATTTGAAATTTTTATCCCCAAATATATAATTTTTCGTCTACAAGAATCAACATCGACTATATCATGTATAAGTAAGTATGAATCCACTATTTAATATCCTTATTCTACCATGGTGTATAATATAAAGGTGGTTGAGATAGAATCCAAAAATACTGTATAATTTTAGGGATATCTAGATTATGATATTCACTACCAAAATCCAATCATAACATCATTATCATATTTCCATGTTGTTTCTCTACATCATTAAACAATTATTTGAATTTCTCATAGTATTCAGTCTTATTCCTCACAATGTAAATTTATAAATATCTAATAAATTCCTTAGGAAAATAAATTAAGTATGAACAAAAACCTCTTACTTCTGCTGGAAATAGTCCACACACAATAGTGTAAACCAATCGTAGAAGATCCCTAGTTATTTCAAAAAGTCCATAGAATGGGGGTATGTCAATTTTTTGTGTAATCAAGAATGTTATATTTAATATGGTTTTAGCTCAAAATATTATAAATAACCATTTCGACATAGATATGGAAAATATTTCTCCTTTTCTTGAATAATATTGTGAATCTATGGCTGGGTGTTCTTTGAGTTGTATTAGCAATATTTATTCTTTATCTAATGTACATGTTTTCTTAATTTAATACATGAATTAAATTATTTATAGGTAAAATAGCATTAAATATGAGGTCTTTATAATAGAAAAACATAACTTTTAAAACATTAAAAGAAACCCATCATTATTTATTTAGAATAAAAAAACAATTTTTTTCTAATAGTTGTTCTATTATACTGTATGCTAAAACCAATAACAATATATATTGAAGTGGAAGGTGGTAGATAATAAGGGATATAAAATCCAAAGACTCTACATTATAAACTCAAAAATTTATCTCTCCTCTATAAATAATTCACAATTTTCTAGGATACTACATTTAAATAAAAGTTTGAGCTCCTTGAGCTAAATAAAATACCTAATGTGTTGATATTCAAATATTACACTAAATAAAATATTCACATTTATATTCACCTTGATTCATGGTGTTATTAATTTTTCTGTGGCCTTGATTTCCCCACTAAAAACATACGACAACCTTATCCATTCCCCACCTCGATATATTACTCTTATCGGAAGGGTAGTTTCAGGGATATTTAGAGTATTTATGAGAATTGAGATCCTTGTGCTTTTTATTAATTTTCAAATTCATATAATGGTCCATGAGTTTAACACACCGTATAACTTTATTCACATGGAGAGTCCTAGTAAGATGATCCAAAATACTGTTATCATTTTTTCTCAGGTCATAATTAAAAATAAAAGTCAAGAAGGTATTTGGTAGTGAGAAAAGTATATGATCTCCATGCAATTCATCTATTAATTTAATCCCTTTGATATCTAAGTGTTTAATATATCATATAATCATGAATAAAGTATTTAACATAGTTTAATATATAAATGATAAGCTGAAAATTGGTAATTGGATATGTCACATATCTCTTGTCAAATATTTTCTTAGTATAGATCTTTAAGGTGAGAAATCATGTTATACACATCTATATAGTCATGTTTCTTAAATAGATCAATTTTCTTGGATGATAGAATCAAATTCTATTAATCCATGGAATCATTTAAATATTTATAAAATATAAATAAAAATTCCTCTCAAGGTGCATTACTATATTAATTAATAATAGGTTCTACCAGAACATGAAAATTAAATTGGATAAAACATAAGAGGCTTTCCAATCATAAAAATTTGTTTCCATGAAAATTTTATATTTGTGAAGTTCATATCCTAGTGATATGTTTGAATTTATTTTTTTTGTTTATAGAAAATATCAAAGACGTTTTTATACATTATTTGATAAATATTATAAAAATAATTAAATATTTATTTATTAATATACCAATATTTCATCAATACCCAATTTCCATCACTATTGTCCTCAGAATACCATGTTACTTATATATTCTTATTTAGAGGATCCATATAAATTTTATCATCACAATTTCAATTGTTGGGTACCCAATTTGAAGGGTTTTGGTATGAATTATAAATTCAACAACATTAACATGTCTTTCCTTTACCTATTTAATTCAATCCCTAATCCTGAAATCCATAAATTATATTTCCACAATAATTTCCTCTCTATTAAACCATGAATGACTTTCTAAGTAAACCCTTGATTATAAATATGTTAAGTAAACCTAAAAATAACGTTAGATATCCATGATAATTCAAATCACCATAAATTTGTAGGTGTAACAACTCTGGACTATTGTTTGATTCTAATAGTTGTAGTAGAAGGCTATACATACATAACATAAAAAAATTATAGAATTTATCTTTTGATAAAAAATTTCCAATTATTATCCTTATTGAATTATTTTTAATATTAAGTGGCATTTCTAGTGTGAGTATAATTATCATAGATATTTTTTATATATAACTCAAATTATTTTATTTTCCCCATGAACTCACATTAATTCATTAATTCAAGTGATCATTAAAAAAATCATTAATAAAATAACCTTGAAAATTGATGGAAATAAAATAATGAAGTGTACAACCATGAGTTTATTTAATTTTTATTTTATTTAAATGGTTATAAAACAACCATAGAAAAATGGGAAAAACTCCTTGATCCCTTTATGTTTTGGGTTTTAGCTTCCCACCTGTAGACCTATTATCTATTGGATTGGGTTTTCCATAACTTTATACATGACCATCAAACACTATCATGGTACCTATAGAAATTACATATAGTTGTACTCAGATAATGTTGATTTTGACCATGTGATATTTTAAATAGTTTATACATAAGAACATATGGGAACATATTCACATACACAATGAGAGGATAGACGATGTGTATGCCAAAAATATAATATAATAATAAATTAATTGAAACCAATCAGATTAAGTACTTGGGTCTCAGAACATGATCATCCACATGCATTAAAACAATTAAAGATGTATTTAAATTTTAATTAAATTAAAACAGTTAATAATTAAGAAAAATCACACTAAAATTAATTATTTATCGTATTTATTTAATAACTTCTTGTATCTGAATTTTCAAAAAAATTATATATTGATTCACCTCTATTTTATATAGATAAAATAATGTAATTGAAAATTAACTATAAAACAATTTACGTTGGATGGACCACAATATGTACCCTTCTAAACTACATAATGTGTATCATAATGGAATATGGTTTACTGATGTAACATGTGGAATACAAAACATAATATTGAATTTCATGGAATGTACTATGATCATAAATAACACAATGTAAAAATGGTATTCGAAATGTCAATTATGGTTTAAAACACATAGATTAATAATAATAATATGTCTTATAATTGATACATTGATATGATCAATACTAAATAATTAATTAAATACTTATATTTATATATATATATCCCATCACATGGTCTGTACTATCAACATAATGAATACATAAAAAAATGATTATAAGGATTGTGTAGTATGAAAAGATAATTTATAATTCTATATAATATTATAAAATTAAACAATTTTTATATAGAAGATACATGGGACACATCACCTTCTCCTTCTATTTATAGGTCACACTGTAACGTCCCTACGTTGGTCCATTCAATAGAGCCTCATGTGGGTTCTCCGTATGAACTCAAGTGTACCTCCATATATGTTAGAGGCTTCCAAATAGTATCGAGGGTCTATAAAGTCATTCTGGGGAATATTATACCCTCTATTATCAGAAAAAATAATAGGATAAATAAACATTCAATTGTGAAAGGATATATAAATAGAAAAATACTCATGTCACAAGACAACCAAATGGTAAAGAGGATACTCAAATGACTGCAAAACAATCTATTTCAATATTAATTTCATGTTTCAATAATGGAACTAAAACTAAAGACAGTACGACTCCCTAATAAGGTTTCGAACCAGATCTGCTTCCCTCCTCCATGACATATCCCCGATTAGACACCTACCCTATGGCATTTTCCTATATCCATTCCTACAAGAATATAATCTATTCAGGTATTGATCAGGAATTCCAAATTTGGTCTGACTAAAACACAGTAGGCCCGCAACAATAGTGTCTAAAACAAGTCATGTAAAATGATAGTTCTTGCATTTAAATATGGAAATAAAGTCAATACAGGAATAATCTGTTTGTCAATTTTGTATTTATTCTTATATAACTACATTAACACTAGGGTTCCCACAGATACCCACACCTCAATACTAACATAATTTTGTACCAGATCTTATCGTGTTCTTTATGTAATACCATATCTCAATACCTACTTATATATGATACTATATGTATTCAAAGTTGATATGATATATCAATACCTGAATTGAATCATGATATAGTTGAATATTTCATGAGTGTCCACAACATGGAGTGCTAATATTTCCTTTCATTAAATTTTTATTTAAAAGCCATATTTCCAAATGTTCCCATGTAAAAATAAATATATTATGACCATGTTACAATTATTAATCCCCAATTTAATGACCATTTTCCCATTCTCTTTAATGATAAGTACAATTTCCACATTACCATGTATACTTCTCAATTTAGAATGACCATGTTACTATTCTCTTTACTCATAAGTATGATAACGAGGATACCATTTTCCCATCTCAATTTAGAATGACCATGTTCCCATTCCCTATCATATAATTAATTTAACAAATAATTTACAACCTCAATCCCACTACTAATTGAACAATTAGTTAAGCACATACATTCAATTAGTTATCTAAACAAATAACTATTTTCTTTACACCATTAATTAATTCATATATTAATTAGTCAATATCAAAATTCATTTTACATTTTTATTTTTCAAGAATAAATAATCACATTCTTATATCAACCTTCCATATATAATCCCAAAATTAACTATCAAGATGATTTTTTCAAGGGACCAAAAATAATTGACAATTAATTATCTCAACATAGCCATTTCAAAGTAAAAAAATCAAGCCCCATATTAATTAAATAGATTACAAATCATTCATATTATAATCAATTTTCTTACATTAGTTTTTTATTAGCGAGGTCCAATTGTTTCAAGATTAATTCATATATAAATAAACTATTTCAAAAAGGATTCGATAAAAAACAGGTCAATCTAATAAACTAAATTCTTGTAAATCAATTACAAATGGATTATTGGAAATTTTAAATAGTTCAAATAAATTTCAAATCTTGGACTATGGGAATGAGATAAAGACCACCAACATAATTTATTTGATGGATATTATCTAAATGGAAATCCCCAAAATCAGAGCATCCTGATGACGTTGATATGAGTTTTGGATCTAAATACCTAAACTGAAATCAAGATCAATGACATCAAGGTCTCATAAATCTAGATCTACATCCATAATCCTAGATCTAGATCTCATCCCATAGGTTTATATATTTGGAAACAGAGGATATAGTCAATTAAATGTTCCAACAAAGATAAAAAAATTAAAGGGAGAAGCATCAGGATAAAATCAACATAATTGGAGAAGAGAGTATCTTCAATTTAGGCATTCAATCTCAAATAACAGTGTTCGAAAGGCCTTGGAACCACTTGGGGTAAATGGGATAACATAACATTACCCATAAGAATATAAGATCCTAAGTTAGGGGTGCATAAAAGGTGAGAAAAAGTATTAAATATTTAAGAAAAGTGAGATCCAAAATTTAAGGATCTTAATATCATAGCTCAAATTTTTTACTCACAGAGTAAGAAAATGTGTGTGTTAACTGTGCATTATCCACTTCTTCTTGGGGAACATTGCATGACTACCACACATGACCTGTCAAACTGTGCATTAATTATGCCGAATATACTTTTTAAAAACTTGAGTTCTCATGGTTTGACCTAGGTAGCTATATGGTTTTTTAAACCATGCACCAGCCATGTACAAGATCATTTCTCCCAAATTTTATTAGACATCACCCAATCACACCGCAATCCATAACTCCAATCAATGTTACGAATGTAAATAAAGATACATGAAATGAAACCCAATTGAACTCCATAATAGTTTGAAATCCTATAATCTCCCCCCTTAACAGTTCATCTTTAGTATTCACTCTTAAACATATATAAGATACCAAGACAACATGATTGGCCACTGAGCCATTAAATATTCTTCTTGTTCATATGTTTCCTCTTAAACACATCCTGGTTTCCAAAAAACTAACTATCTCTTGGTATTTGTTCAATACACTTTCTCATAGCGATTCAAACACACCTATCAGATGCTCCTCAAAGGATGCATCTATCTCAAGGTAAACCTCACCCACATAGATACCAGTAGATGGGTAGGGGGATACCACTGATGTTTTGACACATGCAAAACATATTTTAATTTTATTCTATCCTTGTGGAAGATCTATTCAGTATGCCACTGGCATGATTCTCTCCATTTTATCTAATTATAAATCAATCATGGGAACCATCTATCCCTACCTCTATATCACATGGTGATGCAATTGATTATTCACACCAGAAGTAAGACATAATCACCCTCCGAAAACACTTGTTTTAACCTCATTCTATCATCATACAACTTCTGTATACATTAATATGTAGTCATACGTTTCTGAATCCATTATACCTCCATGATGACTCATGTACGATACTCAGTCCCAAAAACATTGACTCTCTAGCCACCTTCCAATATAGAGGTGATTTGTTTATCCAACCATGATGATCCTCATAAGGCTCTATCTGCATAGATTCCTAAAAACTACTGTTATAGGAGACCTCACTAAATCCAGGTCCATTTCCCAAGATCCACCAAATTCATTCACACATGCTCGTAGAATATCATCAACCACCTATATTGGGAGTTCTAACATTCCATCTATCTATGGATGGAAGGATGTACTCAACAATACCTTTTTTCAAAGGAAATTATGAGACCCCTTATAGAATCATGATTTTAAGTGAAAATCACAATATGAAACTATTGATTGTGGCAATCCATGCAGATGGACTATCTCATGAATGTACATCCTCTTAAACAATTATAGATTATACATTTCTCTTCTACAAATGAAATGATCTACATTTATTAGTCGATACACATTGACCCAAATGGAATAATTTTTTTAAAGCATATTTGGATGAAACTACATAATTTCCACTTTCATGTTATAAAAATTTCATTATGGAATAGAAAATGGTTATAGTAAATATACGGGTCACATATGCTCTGCCTTCACTTGAAGAAAAGTGAAAAATCATATCACAAGACACGGGTTCTTTTTTTTCATGCTTGTCCACCAAAAATGCCTTAATATGACATGTTATATTTTTTTTACACGTAGGTAAATTTCCCATTTTCAGGAATGAAATTATCTCATGAGATACTCTCACATGAAAATAGGAGCCATAAATCGATTCTCCAAATTGATGATAACAACATCATCTATCAACCATTTTGAAGATGTATATGCACTATAAAATAATTCCATCATGACTCATCTCTCTAGATCCTCATACTATTTTTCCCTAATCTGTCTCAAAATTGCAGACACATCTACAAACTAAAACAACTTCATCTTCTCCCGAAACTCTAAAATTACCACATGCATTTCATCTATAAATATCATCATCCTATACTCTACACTCAAATCCTAACTAATCTGATTATTTTTTCATGCTTAAGGAAACAGCCACATTATTTTTTTTCAATGGCATACACGCCAGTTCAAAATTGAAATAGTTTATATACTAAACCCATATCATCATCCCAAAACACATATCTATATGTCAAAAGTTATACTTCAATCTATCGTGATCTCTATAAACTATAATCTTTTCTCCCAAAAGATAGTGCCTCCAAAAAATAAGATATTATACCATTGCTTCTAACTTGAGGTCATGCATTGGGTAATTCCATTCCTAAATCCTCTACTATAGAGACCCATAAACCCCATCTTGGTCACCATGTATCATCACATATCCATTTCTTATACCAGAAGCAACACAGTAAACTATATACTCCTCACATGACCTTGGTAGTATCAATATCGATGCAAATATCACGTGCTTCTTTATATACTAAAAAGGTCATTCACAAGCCTCTGTCCATTCGTTGTTTTCTCCTTATTTTTTTCAACCTTGAATATAGAAAATCAAAATAGGAGAAGTCTTGGATGAATATTTTCTAATATCAAGCTAGCCCCAAAATTCCTCATATATAAAATGAATTCTTTCGGTACTCTTATGAAACCACGGCTAGAACCTTATCAGGGTCCACAAAACACATTCCTCTGAGAAGAAGTTTCCCATGATGTGTACCTGGTCAATCCAGAACTGACACTTAGATATCATGGTGTATAACTAATGCCCTCTCAATGTACTAAGGACAAAGTCACAATGTTGTGAATTATCACCATTAGTCTTTCAGTACACCAATATTTCTTCCAAACACACCACCACAAACATATCTAGATATGGATGAAATATCTTATTCATCAAATCCAAAAATAGCGCTAGTGCATTTTTTAAAACAAACTGTTTTATGAATAACTCATAAAGGACATTCCTAATTTTGAATTCGTAACATTGTATATCAGAAATCCATACTCTGAACAGATGATACCCAGATCTCCAATCTATCGTTTAGAACACACAATATCCCTTCAACTAGGCAAATAGATCATCAATATGTGAAAGAGGATATCATTTATTCACAACCATTTTTTTCAACATTCGGTAATATTTACATTAGTGTAGACTCCAGTCATCCTTCGTTGCAAAAATATAGGTGATCCCTAGGGAGACATACATGGAGGGATAAATCACTTATCATCCAACTCCTCCAACCAAGTCGTAGGATCTTGAATATCTATTGGTTATATTATGTATAGTTTAATATATAATTGATCAGCCCCCAACATGGGATGAAATGTGAATTACACATGTCTATTAGGTGGTATCCCCGAGAAGACCTCAGGAAAGGCATCCTGGAAGAGTGACACTACTGTTGGAAGGACATCATTCATAACACCCACATCAACCCACAATGGGCTAGAAAAATGTGTTGTGAGCTCTCCTAGTTGAGGATTAATTCACCATGCTTGCCTACTGAGATATCCCACTCCCCACAATGAATATATTGTTCAACAACAGTAGACTTAAACAAAAACATAATATTTTAACATTCGACGTTCACTCTGTATGGGACTAGGAAATCCATACCCATAACAATGTTAAATCATGTCAAATCATTAACATAGGGATCCCATAGGAACCATTATTCCTTGATCACTAGTCAACAACCCATAGAAATATATATATCTCTAGAACGTAATCCCAACATTTTGTTTATAGTTATAACCCCTCTCACAAACACCACCACTAGGATCAAAACATTAACATGTTTTGTAGATATAAAATAATGAGATGACCTTTTATTAAACATGCCACTGGCTAATGTAGAACCTACTATATTGGTAACTCTCACGGGGAATGATCCCCTCTCTCTATCTGCAAGTGTGGAATGTAATTCACGTAACTGTACTAACGTGATTCCATATAATGTAGTCTAACCCAATGGATTAGAACCATTTTTCTGATGTGGGTGGTCCTAAAGAGAATCATTATGTCCACTACCTCTACCACCTCGGCTAGTATAACTCCACCTTCGTTTCTGATAAGGTGTAGAATACCCCCTTCCCACACTCCGACTATGCCCAACTGTTTATTTAGTACAAGTCTGTTGCTGTGGACTACAAAAAAACTCTATGTTCAATTTTAACACAATATTAAAACTCTATTGGGGTCCACGAATTGTGTTAATGATTGTGTCTCAGCATAAAACACTGATGAAATATCACCCTAGAAAAGTCATATCTAACCCACACTTTTTTATCTGTACTCTACATTCAACTTCCTTAGATAAATTTTTCATCATGGTGCTTCCTACTCTCCAAATTAAAGTCACTTAATCTCTCAATATCATCTACCTATCTAGCAATTGAATCCACCACCATATTCCCATCAAATATGAGATCCTGATCCTCTCCTTCTTTAAACTTGTTTTTATTGAAGATATTCACATATGACGTAAACTCACACTTAATTCCACCCATAAAACAGTTCTTTGTTGATATCTCATCTCCTAATAATGATGGAAAAAATCATTCCAGATCTGTATAGAGTCTAGATTAGTCCTTCACTGGAATTCTCCCCAGGGTTAGATAGATGAACTCTGCAGTTTTCACTTATCTCAACATATCTGGATAAAATTGTTCCAAGAACCTCTATAAGAATCCATTCTAAAAAATCCCTTCAGTCAGCACAATTTTGGTTTGAATGTCCAACCATCAATTCACTGATCCACATAATATATTCTTAACTAAAATGAATCTACTCTCATCCTAAGTCTCCACATGGTCTTGTATTTTCTTTTTGAAATCAACCTAGAATATTGATCCATTAGGTCCAACCACACTAGTATATATCTTAGGGTGATTCAACTAAAAATCGCATTTCAACTAAAACATGAATAGAGAAACCCACCCTGGGTCTCATTCCATGAATTTCATGAATCGATCTGTGGTCTCTCGAAACTAATTCCCTTCATGTTTAATGGGAATGATCTGTGCCTCTAGTTCCCAAAGTAGAAAAAAATTTATAGACGTGGCCCTCGTTCGTCCCCTCAATAAGCTTTGTAGAGGAACACACTCTAGAAAGCGAAACAAATGTTTCAGGACTGATAACACAACATTATAACATTTATGTAACATGTAAAATAATAACAAATACCCTTTTCACCCAACTCTCTACACTATCAAAACCAAAGAACAATCACTACCCTTAATGTTAATAAACATATATTTTTGTTAATAAGGTAATAACACTATCATAACCAAGTTTCTTAATTAGACACCCAATTATTACTTTTTGTATAATTTTACAATATTTATCAATTAATTTTAGGAACCGGTTTCTCATTATAATCACACAACATGGAAAACATTTGATGTTCAATAACTTACTAATAACTCATTTCCCAATGCTTGCCTAAAATGAAGCATGTCTCAATAACCCTGAGTGACTATAATGATGCATGCATACACAACATTCATGAAATTATGGGCCACAAATAAATAATAAAAAAATTCTTAGAAATAATAATCACATCATACCACAACAGTGTCAACCAAGGGGAAATAATATACAACTGTAAAAAACAACAATAACAACAATCCCACACTATGTACTTTGGTTTCCCCCATACAAGGGAATACAATTTCCATTCATGAGCTCATTACCAAGACCCGAATCTTCCTAGTCACTAATCTAGTTCTAACAATCATTGAAGACAAAAGTAAATGAATGAAATCTCTATGGATTCCACATTATAATGTCCTAAACGAGGTTCAACATGATGGTTCCCTGATTAGGTTTTCCACGTAACATCAAGAGCGCCTCTCATATGGTAGAGGAGTCTGACTAATAACAAGGGTCTTATAATTCATTCATGGGGAGACTATACAGTCATTTATCAAAGGAAAATTTAAGAAGAAATAAATAAAAAATAGTATAATTACACATATATAGAACAATACTCATGTAATAATATAACCAAATAGGAAACACAATACTCAACTCAAAGGGATTCATGATATTCTAATATATGTGACAACTGTCTACAACGAAACAAAAAATAAAGAAACAATGACTCCCTAAGAAGGCCTCGAATGATTTCTGGTTCCCTACTCCAAGATCTATCCCAAATCCAAAACTAATCCCAGTTCTAATTCCCTTATCTAGTCCTTTAACAATTTAATATATTTTAGGACCATTCAATCATCCCAAATATGGTGTGATTACAACTCAGTAGGCCACCATAAATAGAGACAAAAACAAGCACAATCAAAATAATGTCCATGTTTTTCTATATCGAAATAATAAAAATGATATAATAACATGTTTACCACATTTTCATTTATTTTTTATTACTACATTAACTTCATGGTTCCCAAGGATACTCAACCCTCATTACTAACTTCTTAGTATATCGTACCCTTATGTGTTCCTTAGGTAATACCGTATATTAACACCATATTATATACAATGGTTAATGTGTTCAAAGGTTCTATGATATCTCAGTACCTGATTCGAATCATGATAGAGTCAAATATTCCCATAAGAGGCCATAAATCAGAGTGCTATTATTTCCATTATTTAATTTATCATTTAAAATACACATTTACAAAATTTCCATTGTAAAAAACACAAGTAATATGGATATGTTACCATTCATACTACACAATAAAATGATAATTTTCACATTCTATTTAATTATAAATACAATGACTATGTTAACGGGTATAATTCTCAATTTTGAATAACAATGTTTCCATTATCTATACTCATAAGTATGATTACCCTGATACAATTTGTAATTCCCAATTTAGAATTACCATGTTCACATTAATTATCAAAAAATTAATTTACAAAATATTTATACACCCCAGTCCCATTAATAATTCAACAATTATTTAAACAAACCCCTCTTATTTGTTAACTCAAAAATTAAATAATGCATTACACCACTGATTTAATAAATAATTAATTAGTCAACATCACAATTCCTATTCCACAATTAATATTAAAAAATTAATATTCTCATTATAATATCAACCTTCAATAATTAATCCCAAAATTAATTATCAAGGATCATATTATCAAAGGCACATCATCAATCGACAATAAATTATCACAACATTGCTATTTCAAAATATCATAATCAATCACCTGATTAAATATATATATTACAACTCTTACATATTGTAATATGTTTCTGACAAATAATTATTTAATAGTAAATCCCTATAGTTTCATGATTAATTAACCAATAAGCTACGTATTTCCACAAGGCATCGATAACTAAATGGGTCATTCTAATAAACTCAATTTAAGGTAATGAATTGATAAATGATGCTAGTAAAATGAACAACATTGCATATAAATAACAAATAAATTACTAAAGGAATTATATTTAGATAATCAATCTCAGTTTGTTGATGGATTTTTTACAATGAAAATACCAAAAATCTGAGAAACAGAATGACATTGATATGAGTTCCAGAACAAATTCCCAAAATAGAAATCAAGATCTAAGATATCCGTTTCTCATAAATTTCAATGTAGATCCAAAATACTAGATCTATTCCACACCAAACAGGTTTAGATCGAGTGATATATAGTATATATTCAATGCAAATATTAAGGAAATATAAAATAATTAACATTAGAAGCATCAGGATAAAATTCAATGATCAGGTGAGTATATGATCATCAAATTCAGGTATTCAATCTCAAAGAATATTGATTTTATGGTCATGGAATATCTCCAAGTTGACAGGAGAACCTTCCAATACCCATAAAAATATAAAATCCTAGGTCACAAAAACATTGAAGGTGAAACAAGTTATTAATGAATGAAAAAAGTGAGATCCACAATTTTAGGATCTCACTCTCGTCCCACAAATGGTTTACTCGCATGGTTAGACAAAGAATTTGATAAATGTTTGTTAGCCACTAATTCATGGGGTAACATCCCATGAAAAAATATCACATTCTATCAGGAAAATCAATAACTATAAAAAAGCTAACTATAAGGCCCCAGCCTTAAACCTTACTTAATCTTGAGTTACTACAAGATTACACATTGAGGATCTTTTCAGGTTTAGAGTTTTAGAGAATTAGATCATGAAACTTTCATTACATTCAACATTTAAACAAAGTGGTTACACAAAATACAGTATTCATTCTTCCCATCAACGGAAACATATTTAAAATAAAACATGGATTCTTTCTTGACTATCATCACATCATGCACCTTTCCCTTGACCTGTGAAAAACATTTAAAAAACTTGGGATGAGCATAAAAAGCTCATTAACGGTTATAAAAATATGGAAAGGAAACATGAGTTCATATATACATAAGAATGAAATCATACTTTACCCATAAAACATAGGCACTTTAACATACCTCATAAAATCATGAATAAATCATAGAAATCATAATACATAAAGGTAACTTGAGGCATTCATAACATTCTTACGTAGGGAGTAACCCTCTTGGTTACGTTTGGAATACCCATCACAGTATATTCCCTAAATCTCTTCGGAGAAACCTTAACGTTTCACTCCTTCGGGTTACCCAATGCATTGGAGAGCTATATCGGGCTCACCCGCCCTTAGTTTATCACGGAACCACCCGTCATCATAATAATGCCCAAGAACCTCAACATAATCATATCACATAAAACATACATAAAGAAAAAATAACATTCCCACCTTTCAATCACAATATATCAATAAAACACATTGATATAAAAACATTATGAAAACCATTTTCAATACCAAAATAAAATAAAAGTAAAACATGGTATTTATTTTTCTTTTAAAAAAAGGTATGGCATGTAGAGGAAGCCGAAACTCAAATAATGATCACAGCGGCGGAGAAGTCATTGTCGCCACATACGTATAACAAAAACATTCCCTTTTTATGTTTAGTAAAACGATTCATATAAAAAATATTCCTTTTGGATAAACGTAAAAGTCAAAGGGGTTTATACACCGTATAAAATAAGGTTGTGTACAAAACAAAATATTCCTCAATGAATGGAGATTGAGACGAAGTCCCTTACAAAGATAGTATCCTTGGTTTAAGGATAAATCAATTACATAATTATGTGTGACAAACGAATACACAAAATATAAGTGGATATTAAGTGTAAAATAATCAAAGGTCATTCACACATATTCAAAGGGTGACATATTCAATAACTACATGTTGAACCCAAAGAAATCGAAATTGGGTTAAGAAGTTCACTTGACAGCCTAACAGTGTCACATCAAAATGAGTTGATGAGAGATAAAAAAAAGGTATCTCATCACTTGGACATAAAATTTACATCAATAAGGATATATGAGAACATATCCCAACATAACAATATGTAAACTAAAAGACCCAATAAAAGAAGTCTTTTAAAAAGAGGGGGGTGAAAGGTTCCCTTACCGACATGGGTATCTTTCGAAACATACAACTCGTGAAAGAAAGACAATACAACATTGATGTAAATACTCATAAAAGAAATTATATTAAACAATGAATAAAATAATGGGCAGTGCATACACCACTCAAAGGAAATTGTGGCAAATGTAGCATAAATCTCACGGGAATAAAAGTGAGATGAAAAATCCTTTACGAAAACTCGGCAGCCTAACGGCGCCACATAAAACATCCAAAATGGATTGATGAGAGAGAATAGGGTCTCTTATCACATGAACATAAAAATTACAGTAAGATTAATATAAAATAACATCCCAATAACAAGAATATGTGCTTTAAAAGGAATGACATAAAAGAGTGTACTTAAAAAGAAAGAGTGGAGTAGGATCCCTTACCTCGGGTCCGACTTGACTCGATCTTTCTATAACGTCCTGAATAATAAAATTGAGTTAATTTCCACTTTATTAAGAACATTTTTCAAGTTCATTATTCCTTTTATATCACTTATTTCCATGTTATAAACACTATGTAATCATTTAAGTTAATAATGTTTGTTTTGTTGATATTTGGTTCTTAAGTCGAAAGTGGACTTCTTACAATTACATGTTGTTCGTGTGGTCAAATGTTCATTATATCCAGAATTATATTCATGATTTGGATATCATATATATCATATATATCTATAATATACATGTATTTATAATATTACATAATCATTTAGAGGTAAGAAATGAAATGCACCGTTCATGGAGACGGTAAGCCGAACGTACGCATGAATGCTACTTTCATTTCTATGTCATATTAATAGAATTAAAAATAAATGAGAGGTATGTATATTTTAATTCCAGAATTATATTCATCATTTAGATGTATAATTCATCATATATATCCATTATATACATGTACTAATAATATTACATTACATTTGGGGATAAGAAATGAAATGCACCGTTCATGGAGACGGTAAGCCGTACGTACACATGAACGCTACTTGCATTTCTATTTCATATTTTTATGGAATGGAATAATAATGATATAGAGGTATATTATAATTCCAGTATAACATCATATATAATAACTTTAAATCTTTCCTTCATATGTTCCAGATATGGCATTAACGAATCACATCACATTGAGGGGGCGGTAGTCCGAACTTCCTTAAATGAAGATATCGCATTTACCCATAATGGAAACCATAAAGGTATGACCAAAATGAAAAATAAAGAAGCTTAATGAAAACATAAACATATTATATATCATATATAAATATAGTGTCATCTTAATGTCCACCTTTAAAGGTGTTAAAATAATGTTGAACAATCATCGTTTCGGGAGGCCGAAATTCGCCATCAACGGAAACAGTATGTTCTTTAACCATTAGATGTAGGTGTGTGAAAGTGTAGCTCGAATCCTTCTTATAACAACATACTAGTATATTTATTATACTGGAGTTGTTACAAAATAAATTAATAAATAGAGTTTAGGGGGTTGGAGAAGCAAAATAAAACAAAAGGACTTAAGTGAAGACATTACCTTAAAATCAGGTAACTCCCTTTGGTTTGAGCTCAAAGGATTCCTTGGGAAGACTTATGCCCAAATTGAGGCTTCAAGGAGTAATATAAGGCAGTGGAGAGACAAAATGGGAAGAGGTTGGCCGAGCCAAAGTCTGTGGGAGTGTGGGTAAGGAGGTAGAGGTGGGGGCCTTTTATAAGAGGAGAGGAGGGGCACTCTTGGAAGGTAAAGAAAAGTCACTTTATTTTAAAATGGTATTCGGATTTAAGAGGTCCCAAATTGATGTTTTTCTAGTATAAGGTGATAAGGGTTCGAAATCCACTCATCCAATAGGTTTTGGACATTTATAGATCTTTGATATTACATTATCTTTCCATTTTATTGAAATCGTTAAATAATGAGGTCATCGCTATATCATCATGATGTCATAAATAATTTAATTTATTTAATGTCTAAAAATTATTAAAAAAATACAATGATGTAGGAAATCATTTTATCTTTCCAATTAATATTTATTGTCAAATATTGGATTTGTATAACCACATGTAAAAATTTTTTTTGTAAAACATTTCATGTTTGTCTCACTTTAACTTTAACATTAAATAAAAAGATATTAATGTCATTTTCCAAACAAAGTGGCTTCATGGGGTCCCCAAGTTGACCCATGGGTTTTCTTGGTCGGCCATGACACATCCAATTAGGATAGGACATGTGTCAAGTTCATTTAATATTATTAAAATATTATTTTTAGCTTAAACTACACTAATTACCTCTAATCGCGATTAAAAACTTAATAAGTTACTATTCACCCAAAAAAATATTTTTATCCCATTGAACCACATTTTAGTTCTTACTGACAACCATGTACGTCGGATTTTTGAAATTAAAAACCCAAATATGGCAAATTTTCATTTAAACAGAAAAATCAGTTTTTATAAGTACCACTTAGTGGTTTCACTATTCATCAAAAAATTGATGTTTTTCAGAAAAATCCCAAAAATTCACCCTAAGCTATATTTGATATTCCGAATTCAAAAATGTTGTCTATTTTACAAAAATAAAAAAATATAAGTCACATTAATTAATTTAATAATTAATTCCCACTGTCATAGAAAATAGCGTGTTTTTATGAAACAATATGTATCAAAAGATTGATACTAGTTGAAGTCTGATTTCAAAGTGAAATTAATTCCAATGACCAATATTGGATTTAGTGGTAAAAATATATTATTTTTTCAATTTAAAACCAATTCAAAAGATAATCTAATCATATAAATAAATTAGATTAAAAAGAGGTTTTCTATTAAAATACAACATTTTACACTATTCATTAAAAAATGAACTTTATCAGAAAGATACCAAAAATTTACACAAAGTAAATTTTGATGTCCCGATTCTTAAGAAGAGTTTTATTTGGTCCAATAGAATGTATAAGAGTGA
Source organism: Viscum album (assembly GCA_963277665.1). Lineage (NCBI taxonomy): Eukaryota > Viridiplantae > Streptophyta > Magnoliopsida > Santalales > Viscaceae > Viscum > Viscum album. The sequence goes on along the minus strand of OY728158.1, from coordinate 1,187,389,554 downwards.
ACAAAACTATATTTAATAACAGTTCGCCATCAAAAGGATATAAGTGAACCTTTAGTGAAAACTAGGGCATATACGCCTAAAATTGAATTCTTTCCGTATTTTATGCCTTTATGTTTTATTGGATAAATGTAAAAACATATAAAAACATATATAATCATATTTTAGTTATTTCTATCCATTCCCGCCAATTCAATGGCTACATGTTAACTACCATTTAAAATAATATAATTTTATTATTAGAGTGCGATGTAAGATTCCCAAGAAAATCGTTGTTGCGTGTTGGGTACGCCATTGAGCATAGCGTCCCCTTGAAATTAATATTAATATGTTATTCACAAATATGGATAAATATGAAAATTTCATATTCTTTATTTACCTGGGGTGTTACATCCTTCCCCCCTTTTGGGAATTGCTTCCTCACAATTTTTTTAAAATTGAGCTTGGAAACATCCTTGAAAGTCCTACATCGGAACACGAGTCGGTAAAACAATCACATTAAAATAATGGATGATAAGTACAGAGGTCACCCGAGTTAACCCATACTAGGATTCCATGTAGAAAAACATGGACATGGAAGAAAAATCAAAGGGTCATGTTCTTGAGGGAGAGTGATAGCAAACATGTCTAGGAGAAAGTTAACCATAAGAAAATCACAAACTTGTGTTGGGTTAAACGGTATTCGATTCCCAAGCAGGAAAAGTTAATAGAAATTTTTTTTGTTTTATGTTACTTTTTATTGAGGAATTTATTCATAAGGAAAGATAAGCACTTATCATGTTGACTATCAACTTTTACTAGATTCCTTAATCAAACTCATATTTTTTCCAAAAGACGAGTATTTAGGGAGACTTGTTCGCATTAAGGGTACTATAATCAACATCTAGAGAATCACCTAATTCACCAAAGAGAACTATATACTTCCCATGTCTTTAGGATTAAACCAAAACCAAAACCAAAAAGGTTAGTACAAGGTCAGATAATCCAGAAAAGGATAACCCTTTAAAAAGAAAATCTATGCTTAATCTCCAAAATTTGTCCAACAAAACCCATTGTTCAACGAGGACCATTCGATAAACAATTTTTCCATAAAATTATTCAATGTAAACCAATCTATGATTGAAACCCAAATATTTGAAGGATTTAGTCACATAGTCTTCCATGTTAAATCATAACATTTATCTCCAAACAACATTAGTTGCTCCTAAAGTCTCATATTGAAATGTAATTAACCTAATCACATATCCTCCATGATAGGTTAATCATTTTAATAAATAACCCAACATCCACTTAGTCTTAATTCATAAAATCATATAACTAAAAAGAATCAGTCAAACTAACCAGGGACTTCACGTAGTCCAGTGGTAGGCGATAAATACCAGTCACACTTTGGTTGTGGGTTCGATTCCCGTTGCTTTGTCCGACGCGACAGGGTAGTCACACGGTCTGCGTGTTGTCCTTTTTCCAAAACTATATAATTCTCAAATCATTCCCCAAAAAGGTATACAATCATCAAAAATAACCATAACATAATTTAACCTCAAGTTTATCTCATGCCTTTCATTTTCCAGCATATCATATAATAACCCATAATTACCTCAAAAGTAGGGATCATATAAACTCTAATGGTTACCTTTATAATTATTACCTGAACTTCCACATCGATTGGTCATCTCGTACATGATTCATTACAGAACATATCAAGGTTCAAGTGTTTGATCATGACTCCTTGATATTTGGTTTAGAACAACCACGAGTTTCCTCATTGAATCCTCCATTTTATCTAGTATCTTAATCAGAGAACCACCATAGTTTCCTTCAAACCTGTTGTCTCTTTGGTGCCTGCTAGATCCATCCATTCACTAAAAACAGAAATATCAGTTTGAGTATATCAACAAAACCATCATGTACTAATGAGGAAGGTAAACACTAAGATATACTTACTCATTAACTTTATCTAAAACTAGGACTTTTTCTGAAATCCTAACCATTATGGTAATGTCACTTATGCTAAAAGAATACCCTAACCTCTAATGTTATCTAAACCGACCTCTGATACCAACTATAAGGCCCCAGCCTTAAACCATACTTAATCTTGAGTTACTACAAGATTACACATTAAGGATCTTTTCAGGTTTAGAGTTTTAGAGAATTAGATCATGAAACTTGCATTAAATTCCACATTTAAACAAAGTGGTTACATAAAAGACAGTATTCATTCTTCCCATCAACGGAAACATATTTAAAATAAAACATGGATTATTTCTTGACTATCATCACATCATGTACCTTTCCCTTGACCTGTGAGAAACATTTCAAAAACTTGGGATGAGCATTAAAAGATCAGTAACGGTTATAAAAATATGGAAAAGAAACATGAGTTCATATATACATAAGAATGAAATCATACTTTACCCATAAAACATAGGCACTTTAACATACCTCATTAAATCATGAATAAACCATAGAAAACATACGACATAAAGGTAACATGAGGCATTCATAACATTCTTACGTAGGGAGTAACCCTCTTGGTTACGTTTGGAATACCCATCACAGTATATTCCCTAAATCTCTTCGGAGAAACCTTAACGTTTCACTCATTCGCGTTACCCAATGCATTGGAGAGCTATATCGGGCTCACCCGCCCTTAGATTATCACGGAACCACCCGTCTTCATAATAATTCCCAAGAACCTCAACATAATCGTATCACATAAAACATGCATAAAGGAAACATAACATTTCCACCTTTCAATCATAATATATCAATACAACACATTGATATAAAAACATTATGAAAACCATTTTCAATACCAAAATAAATTAAAAGTAAAACATGGTATTTATTTTTCTTTTAATAAAAGGTATGGCTTGTAGAGGAAGCCGAAAATCAAATAATGGTCACAGCGGCAGAGAAGTCATTGTCGACGTATACGTATGACAAAAACATTCACTTTTTTTGTTTAGTATAACGCTTCATATAAAAAATATTCCTTTGGGATAAACGTAAAAGTCAAAGGGGTTTATACACCGTTTAAAAGAAGGTTGTGTATAAAACAAAATATGCCTCAATGAATGGAGATTGAGATGAAGTCCCTTACAAAGACGGTATCCTTGGTTTAAGGATAAATCAATTACATAATTATGTGGGAAAACGAATACACCAAATATAATGGATATTAAGTGTAAAATAATCAAAGGTCATTCACACATATTCAAAGGATGACATATTGAATAACTACATGTTGAACCCAAAGAAATCGAAATTCGGTTAAGAAGTTCCCTTGACAACCTAACGGCGTCACATCAAAATGAGTTGATGAGAGATAAAAAAGGGTATCTAATCATTTGGACATAAAATTTACATCAATAAGGATATATGAGAACATATTCCAACAAAAAAATATGTAAATTAAAATACCCAACAAAAGAAGTCTTTTAAAAAGAGGAGGGTGAAAGGTTCCCTTACCGACATGGGTATCTTTCGAAACATACACCTCGTGAAAGAAGGACAATACAACATTGATGTAAATACTCATAAAAGAAATTATATTACACAATGAATAAAATAATGGGCAGTACATACACCACTAAAAGGAAATTGTGGCAAATGTAGCATAAATCTCACGGGAATAAAAGTGAGATGAAAAATCGTTTACAAAAACTCGGCAGCCTAACGGCGCCACATAAAACTTCCAAAATGAATCGATGAGAGAGAATAGGGTCTCTCATCACATGAAAATAAAAATTAAAGTAATATTAATATAAAAGAACATCCCAATAACAAGAAATATGAGCTTTAAAAGGAATGACATAAAAGAGTGTACTTAAAAAGAAAGAGTGGAGTAGGATCCCTTACCTCGGGTCCGAATTGACTCGATCGTTCTTTAACATCCTGAATAATAAACTTGAGTTAATTTTAACTTTATTAAGAAAATTTTTATAGTTCATTATTCGTTTTAGATCATTTATTTCCATGTTATAAACATTATGTAATCAATTAAGTCAATAATTTTTGTTTTGTCGATATTTGTTTCTTAAGTCGAAAGTGGACTTCTTACAATTACATGTTGTTCGTGTGGTCAAATGTTAATTATATCCAGAATTATATTCAGAATTTGGATATCATATATATCATATATATCCAGAATATACATGTATTTATAATATTACATAATCATTTAGAGGTAAGAAATGAAATGCATTGTTCATGGAGACGGTAAGCCGTACGTACGCATGAACACTACTTTCATTTCTATGTCATTTTAATGGAATTAAAACTAAATGAGAGGTATGTATATTTTAATTATAGAATTATATTCATCATTTAGATGTATCATTCATCATATATATCCATTATATACATGTACATATAATAGTACATTACATTTGGGGATAAGAAATGAAATGCACCGTTCATGGAGACGGTAAGCCGTACGTACGCATGAACTCTACTTTCATTTCTATTTCATATTTTTATGGAATGGAATAATAATTATATAGAGGTATATTATAATTACAGTATAAAATCATATATAATAACTTTAAATAAATCCTTTATACGTCCCACATATGGCATTAATGAATCACATCACTTTGAGGGGCGGTAGTCCGCACTTCCTTAAATGAAGATATCACATTCACCCATAATGGAAACCATAAAGGTATGCCCAAAATGAAAAATACTGAAGCTTAAGGAAAACATAAATATATTATATATCATATATAAATATAGTTTCATCCTAATGTCCACCTTTGAAGGTGTTAAAATAATGTTGAACAATCATCGTTTTGGGAGGCCAAAATTCTCAATCCACGGAAACAGTATGTTCTTTAACCATTAGATGTAGGTGTGTGAAAGTGTAGCTTGAATAATTCTTATAAAAACATCCTAGTATATTGATGATACTGGAGTTGTTACAAAATAAATGAATAAAAAGAGTTTAGGGGGTTGGAGAAGCAAAATAAAACAAAAGGACTCAAGTGAAGACATTACCTTAAAATCGCGTAACTCCCTTTGGTTTGAGCTCAAAGGATTACTTGGGAAGACTTATGCCCAAAGTGTGGCTTCAAGGAGTAAGAGAGGGAAGTGTAGAGACAAAATGGGTAGAGTTTGGTCGAGCCAAAGGCTTTGGGAGTGTGGGTAAGGAGGTAGAGGTGGGGGCCTTTTATATGAGGAGAGGAGGGGCACTCTTGGAAGGTAAAGAAAAGTCACTTTATTTTAAAATGGTATTCGGATTTAAGAGGTCCCAAATTGATGTGTTTAAAGGATAAGGTGATAAGGGTTCTAAATCCACTAATCCAATAGGTTTTGGACATGTGTAGGTCGTAGATATTACATTATCTTTCCATTTTATTTAAATCATTAAATAATGAGGTCATCACTGCATCAACATGATGTCATAACTAATCTAATTTATTTAATGTCTAAAAATTATAAAACAAATACTATGATGTAGGAAATATTTTTATATTTCCAATTAATATTTATAGTCAAAAATATGAGTTGTATAACCCCATGTAAAAATTGTTTTAGTAAAACATTTCATGTTTGTCTCATTTTTACTTTAACTTTAAATAAAAAGATATTAATGTCATTTTCCAACCAAAGTTGATTCATGGGGTCCCCAAGTTGACCCATGGGTTTTCTTGGTCTTCCATGACACATCCAATGAGGTTAGGACATGTTTCATATTCATTTCATATTACTAAAACATTATTTTTACCTTAAACTACACTAATTACCTCTAATCGCGATTAAAAACTTAATAAGTTACTATTTACCAAAAAATTATTTTTATCCCATTGAACCACATTTTACTTCTTAATGACAACCATGTATGTCGGATTTTTTAAATTAAAAACACAAAGATGGCAAAATTTCATTTAAACGGAAAAATCAGTTTTTATAAGTACCACTTAGTGGTTTCACTATTCATCAAAAATTGAAGTTTTTCAGAAAAATCCCAAAAATTCACCCTAAGATATATTTGATTTTACGAATTCAAAAATGAAGTATATTTTAAAAAATTTAAAAAATATAAGTCACATTAATTAATTTAATAATTAATTCCCGCTGTCAGAGCAAATAGCGTGTTTTTATGAAACAATATGTATGAAAAGATTGACACTAGTTTAAGTCTGATTTCAATGTGAAATTAATTCCAATGACCACTATTGGATTTAATGGTAAAAATATATTATTATTTCACTTTAAAACCAATTAAAAAGATAATCTAATCATATAAATAAATAATATTAAAAAGAGGTTTTGAATTAAAATACAACATTTTACACAATTCATAAAAAATTTAACTTTATTAGAAAGATACCAAAAATTTACACAAAGTAAATTTTGATGTCACAATTCTTAAGAAGAGTTTTATTTGGTCCAATAGAATTTATAAGAGTGAAAAAAACTATATTTAATGACGGTTCTCCATCAAAAGGCGATAAGTGAACCTTTAGTGAAAACTAGGGCATATACGCATAAAATTGAATTCTTTCCGTATTTTAAGCCTTTATCTTTTATTGGATAAATGTAAAAACATTCAAAAACATATATAATAATATTTTAGTTATTTCTATCCATTCCTTCTAATACAATGGCTACATGTTTACTACCATTTAAAATAATACTATTTTATTATTAGAGTGCAACGTAAGATTCCCAAGAAACTCGTTGGTGCGTGTTGGGTTCGCCATCGAGAATAGCGTCCCCTTTAAAGTCATATTAATATTTTATTCACAAATATGGATAAATATGAAAATCTCATATTCTTTATTTACCTGGGGTGTTACACTAACTCAGCAAAAACTGTAGTCGCATGGTTTTTCTTAGGCAGCCAGACAATTTTTTCAAACCACACACCAACCATGCACATCCTATTTTCTCCAAAATATTCATAGACATCGCCCAGTCACACCGCACTCCATAAAACCAATAAAAGGAACATAAATAAAAAAATATTTCTTGAAATCACACCCATGCTAACTCCAGAAAATGTCTGTATCCAACAACTACTAGTGACTAAGGGTGTAATCGTTCTATAAAAAAATTTAATTACAATGTGTGTATATGGGTTACATGATGTTATTTCTCTACGTCACATGGTCTATAGAAATATTCTATATGTAATAAGATACAGTACCTATTTTTTCTATAATCTCTACATTCCATGTGTGAAATTTATATGTACTGTACTTTGACAGACCGTGTGCCAATATATCTTAGTGAGCACATAGTCTATAATTAAATACCCCACATATTATAAATACACATACCTTTAATTAATTATGAATTCATTCAGGTGAAATAACCTATAGTACAAGGTGTGTACCTATGGGTTACATGGAATAGAATCTTTTTTCCCTTATAGACTCCTCTACAAATCCTTTCTAGATAATTATATTTATTTTGATTATAAAATTAATCAATTTGATTATATTTACAAGAAGAAAATATTATGGAAAAATATATTCGGTAATATAATGATATTTTATGGAATATAGTACTTCAAATTAATTAAATTATTTCATTACTAAATTAAATATATGGAAATTTTACCATTTCATTCTACATAACTCCATCATTGCCTTAAATTTTCCATAACATCATATTCCTTTTATAACTTTTTTTAGACACAAGTATGAGTCTTACTGAAAAATATATTTTTAATTTTCTATTTAACAACTTATATATCACTTAGACATTGCAATGTATGGAATGAATATGATCAAATAAATTATGAAAAATATTATATTCATAGAATTATTAAATTGGTTAACAAATAAAAAAATGAAAATACAAAAGAATTTTATATAAATGAAATATTTTTATAAAACATTATATATATATTCCCAATAGAGTTTTATAATAATATGTTAAATTAATTAATATTATTGAATGATATTGTTCAATTATATATATATATATATAATATTAAATATAAATTTTAAAATTCATCTAATATCTACTATAGAAAAGATATAAAAATATATCTAAATTTAAACATAAAAAGAAGTATTTTTTAGAGTTTGTTTTTCTTCGTTTGATAGAGTTATTGTTTTGAAACTAAATATTTACAATTTTATAAATTTTATTTTAGAAAATAAATTTCAGTATTGATAAATTATTTTAAAACTCTATTAGGTTTGATTTTTAATATTTTTCAGAGATGTTTAATGTTTTTGATGAATAGTATAAAATAATGAATTTTAAAAGAAAACTGGCTTCTCTTTTATATAATTTATAATATAATATTATATATCAAATTTTTATTAAATTATAATTACATCATTTATGAATCTATTAATTTAATTATGTTTTTTGGAATCATTTTCATATTGAAATTTGATATAATAACATTTAATGGTATTAAACATTTCTTATTTAAAAACCTCTATCTCATCATGTATATGGTTCTCATTTTAAATTATATTTTAAGGAATATTTGTTTTTGTTTTTGAATTATTCATTAAATTTTATGAATAATAATAATTTATAATTTCTAAAATGGACTTTGTATCTATTTACCAACACTGTTTATTGAATACCATAAATGTTATTTATAGTTCATAAGGTAAAACTCAATTTTTGTGGGATTAATATTAAATCAAAAGTCAAAAACTGATCTAAGACATTTCTATCACCATTTTATTGAACAATTTATACCCCTTATTCCAAATTCTCTAAATTGTTGATTTTTTTGGAAACATTTCCATGATTCTGACTGATATATTATGTTAATAGATAAAAAAGAAAAAAATTGGACCATTCTTCTTATTAATTTTATAAATATTTGGGGAAGGATAAAAACTAGATTGGTTCGTTTATAATGAATATTTTTTTAAAAAAAAGAGTTTTTTTCATCACAAAATATCATTTAATTATAATTAATGATGTAATTATATTAATTTCTAATGAAATTAATAAACAATGATTTATTTGTTTATAATTATTTAAAATAAATGATACAAAAATATTAAAATTGATTGTACTAGAATGATTTTTCCATTTAATTTATAAATAAAAATTTCATAATACACAGATTTGTACTTAATATATCTAAATTTCATTATGTTTTTGATATTTCTAATTTCAAATTATATAAATTAAGTCAAAATTTAAATTAATATTATTTCAAAATAACTGATATTTTTTAAAATGATTTAAAATAAAATAATCATATCATATGAAATCTGATATTTAAATGTTAATAAATGGAAAATATTGTAATTTTCTGGACTAATTTATCTTTTATTGTTAAAATAATAACCCATAAATTGTTGAAACAATGTTTTTACAATTAGGGTTAAATAATTTACTTTACCCATTACGTGGGATTCAAATAAATTCTATTTCCCACAGACATGAAATTTTTGTTATATAATTTATACTTAATATTTAAATTTAATTGATGTAAAGTCTATAATAATTCTTAATTTATTTTAGTATTAATGTAATAAATATGTAATATATAAAACAAGTTACCTTAATTGTACTTTATTGAAAAAAATGGAAACATATGAGTTAAAGAATAATTTTTTTAACAAATGTACTTCTTTTGTGTGTTGGATGAGTTTGACAACCAAATAATCACTCCTATCCATATTTATTAAATTTTTTAGAAATGTGACTTAACAGATACCTCCTAGTAGTAAATATATTTCAGTATTTATGAGACTCTTAATGCTCTTTAACTATAAAAAGACACTCAATATCCCAACTTCTCCAAATCTCTAATATGACATCTTTGATCATTATAAGATATTAATTCATGATTTATTAAATCATATTAAACATACTTGACCATGGATAATCGATTATTATATTGGATTTGGGAATTATATACATTAAATAACAACTTAAAATAGACAATACATCACATTTATTGAAAATATCCTTATCATGATCATAAAATTATAGCATAAATAAGACTGCATGAGATGACCTAGGGACCCACATAAGAAAGGGGTTGGCTATAAATACCAAAAATTAAACTAACCAATCATAACATGAAGAAATTATTATATGTTATAAAATAAGAATATTAGTGATACATAAAAGGGGTTAAAAATAAACATGAACAATGAGGAAATATATAACATGATAACATAAAGGCAACATAGAAATGTGGAAATGACATAAAACCTAGAATTAAAAAAATACTTCATGAATAATTAAAAATAAATAAATATTAGACAATTTCCATTATTGATTAGTTTCACTCACTAATCCCTTTCATTACATCTTATGAGACTAAAACAATACCCAATGCATTGGAGGAGTATATAACTCTGGGTGCACCCATCACAATCATTTCATTCACATGCATAAGTGTGCCACATAGATCATATATCATGGAATCACATGTCATCAAATGTTATACCGCAAATAAGGATTTTTTTATCACATACATGAATTTACCATATCAGAGAATTATATGTTAATAAAGGGGAACTCCCTTGATAAGAAATTCATATAGGGATTCAGTACAAATTTGGTTTGGAAATGAAATTCTCAGTGCAATTTCAGCATTATAACTAGGGAATATAAATTTTAATCAATGGTATGAATGAGAGTTAAATTGTTATTTCATTATTTGTAAATACTATGGAATTTATGGGGGATATTGATGAAAATATACCAATATTTGGAATTAGATATAAATATTATAATATAATGTTGATTCTTGAATGAATTAGAGAAACATAAGATCTATTAAATTGAGAGTTTAATTACAAAATATTTGGAGGATCTTATTGAGATCATAGAATATCATTGATAGGACTCTATAGAGGGGAAGAAAGAGTTAATATATGATTCATGGTTTTTGAGTGAGGATAAATCAATGTTTATGTGGTTTTATATTATAAATGAGAATAACATTCCTAATTAATTATCAATATTAGGGTTTTCACTCTATATAATAATGTAATCAAACTAAAAAACCCATGTAAATTCCCATGGTTTCTGAATATTTTGGGTGGTTTTAGTTATTTTATTTTACAATGGGCCTAAATTATTCAAACAATACCCTCTTTAATGTGGAATTGAGTCTTAACCTTAATGAAACTATTTGTAGACCTTAAAATATATCATTAGTTTTGGATGAATTACATAAGATATATAAATTAAAAAAAAATAAAAAATAACATTATTTTATAGAGGAATAATAAATGTGCTTAGGGATATGATTTATAGTATATGTTATGTCATTATCGGGTCATCAGGATGTCATAATACACATTTTATATTTATTCCATATTTAATTTTTAATAAAAAATTCTAATATCATATAAAATTATGGTAAATTAACCATTGTATAAATTTGATGACTTTATTCTCAAAATATAATTTATTTTATCCAATTTTATTAGGTGATTTTTATTTTATGATATAAGAATTTACAGATATGGAGAGTTGTTTGGGTTTTTGATTATAACAATTTTTGAATTACTGTAAAAATAATATTTGACATCAAAATAATTATATAATAATTTATATGTAATAATATTTATTTCATAATAATATTTAATTAAAATATTATTTATATTAAAATACATTATTTAATCAAAATAAATGTCTTAATTGAAATTAAATGATATAAAGAATTGAATTTTTTAATTTTATCAAACTAAAAGTCATATATAAAATTAAAATAAGAAGTAAATGTAATTCGTATTATAATTAAAATAATATATAGTCATTGATATTGTTATGTTATTTATAAAAATCCCTTTAATTCACCATAAATTTACTTATTTGTATTTTTTGCAATAGAGAGACTTTCAGGGGGTGGTTTGATATACATGGTTTGGGTCTTAATTTAGGTGAGATTGAACATATCTCGTAAATGGATTCATTGAATCTTAATCTGTTATATATCATCTTAGTCATTGTCAAGGGAAAATTATTGTAATTCTCTCTCCCTTGGAGAATTTTATAAATGGGATTCATAAGGTACAATCTTATTGGTTGAGGCCATTACATCTCTTTTCTGTGTCAATTGGACATATTAAAACAATATGTATATAAATATAATATGATCAATATGAAATGGTTTTTTTCAAAGGTAATGATAAATAATGGCCATTTTAATTTTGAAGGATATAATAAAATCAAATAAGTCCATTTTTTATAACCATAATATATACTAATGAAATTAATGAAATTAGAAGTTTTTTTATAAATGTGTAGGTCATTACAATCATATATGATTATATAATGTGAACAAAAATTTTATATTTCATACACTAAAATAGATGTGGGTATCTATATTTAATAACCTCCTCTTATTATCATGTTTATTATTCATGCATTTAGTCTCAACATAACACATTTACCACGTGAATTGAGTAATTACATTGAACTGTGTCTCTAAAATATATGAACCCCAGTAGTTGATCCTTATAAAGAATTTCATTCTTCAACGGAACCACAACTACATTGACTACATGTCAAGAGAATATTATTTAATACCTCAAGAGGGGTATATAGAATACGTAATGAAATTGAGATAGGCTTGGTAGAAATGATATTTTATAATCCATCACTCAAATATGACCATAGATATCAAAGAGACTGTTGTATCTTGGACTATGATTTCATGTCGTCAAAAATATACTTCATTTTATTCCATATAGATTCATGGAGTAATAATATAACTCCAACCTCAAACTCTTGGTCACATTAAGGATTATCCCCGTATATCTTATATCAAGTCTAAACAGCCTTGATGTCTTCCTAAACTGTCATGACCTTTCCAACAATTATCTCAAAAATTTTAGGGAATTGAAGTTTGTGTTCCACAACATCATCCTAACATGATGTCATTTAACAAACCATCTCATAAAATTATGTGTAGGGTGTTAGTTTTATGATAGAGTGGAAACTATAATTACATGATATCTAGAGAAAGAAAGATGTTGAATCCATTCTCCGTTGAAGTTAATTGGCTATGCTCTCAACATATCCTCATTTTTCAGGATATTCTGCATAGATTTTCTATCAATTTGAGAGTAATAATTTATTTTTCAGTTCATCTCAATTTTAGAGAATGTTATATACTTGTAAAAACATATAGGTAAATATTAGGTCTCGATCAGATATAATCTATATCAGTGTTCCAAACACTCTCACTACATCTAAAAATTAAATCCTTCAATATGATTGAGTTTGATGTCCTTTATAATTTAAATTATGTGATTGGTTTTTGTAAGATGATTTAAAAAAACCTTTACCAAATTGTGTCCTATTGATGTCTTATGAAGACCAGTGACAATGTTCGTGGTAATGTTTTACCATTTTCATGTATTAATGGGTAAGGGCTGCTTCATCTCCATGGATCAATGTTTTTCCTACTTTACTTAGTGAAATATAAGATACCTTGATGTATATTCTATGGCATCCATCATAATATTACACCTCTAATAGTGCTATTTGTTTTATCAATACAAATGCGGGATTCATAGATGAATAGGGATGTTCATGCTTATTGCATCATCAAAAAACCTGTACATTATCCGTATATATCAAGGTAAATATAGTCATGACAAAAATCTAAAAAATCATTCTTCATTCACATTGATCTATATAGATTTACTAGTTCTTATAACTTCAACAGTCTCATAAATTCCCACATAATCTCATAAAGGATCCTTTGACCTCATCATAAGGCATGGTTGAGAAATATTTTATGAATGTATTAATGATGTTTCTTTATCTATTATTTCCATTTATATCCTTTAATTATTTATGATGATCATATCCTTATCAATCCTTAGAAATAATAATATTGATTTATCCTTTCTACTATGATCATCTTCCTCTTTATTTTATTTCCCAACATGACATTGGATTATGAAATAATTGTCCTTGACCAGATCTAACCATATCAATTAGATCATATTAACTTTTTTCTATGTGAATAATTACTTGATGGTATTATAATATTTATCTATCTCACACCTCTCCCTAATAAGATAATGCAACAAATTATTAATGAGAAAATCATTTCCAGAAATATATATCATAGGTTGGGTAATTCTATTGTTGAACATTTAATTTCCATGAAGAATTGGCTATCACATTGTAATTATGAATGGAAATAAAGTCCAATCCATTCATACAAGCATCATAAAATACCATTATATGTTGTCCAAATTTGGGTAGTCTGAGTTCAAGTTCAGTGATAAGACTCTCTTTCAACTCCAAAAATAACTCTTCAAATTAATTATTATAAAAATATTTAAATCTATTCTACTTTACATTTTTTCTATGGTTTGATAATCAAAATAAATTTATCACAAGTAAATGGTAATACCAATCTAATATAAGTAAACTAGAGATATATATCATATATATTACCTTGTTCCATCAATTAATTTAATCATTCTTCGGAGGGTTTTTATACCCCATTACATGCGATAGTATTCCATAGGAATATTGAATCTACCAAACATAACTCATATTTTTTATACATTTCATATTTCATCTCCTTTTTTAATTTCATTAGCACAATTCTCATATAGTCATCATGTCCCTGCATAAATTTTATATATATTAGAATATCATCAACAAATACTACCAGAAATTTGTGGATGTAATATCTAAAGATAATATTAATTATGTCTAAGATGATTTTTAGAGAATTAGTGAGGCTAAATTGAATTACTATGAAATTATAGTGCTCAGACCTTATTTAGAAATATTTCTTAGTCATATCATCATTTTCATCCTAACTTCTTAATTTATTGATGTAAGGACCTAATTAGAGAAGTGTTGTGCACCATATATATTATTTAACATGGAATCAATACATGGAAATGAATACTTGTAATTTATCAAGATTTTATATATGACATGAAAAACCATGAAATGGTGGGCTGCCCTATCTTTTTACATGACAAAGGGGACTTCTACACCCCATAGTGATAAACTTTGGCATATGAACCCATTATCAAGATTGTCATATAATAGTCTATTTAGCTCATGATTATCAGTATTATAAATTCTATAGAATGTATTGGTTAATGTAAATTCCAATTGTATTAGATAGATTGAGAGTTTAACCTCTTAGATAGGAGTATGACCAAGTAATGTTTCAGGAAATATTTAATTGTATTCCCTCACAATGGTATTTTATTCTAGGATGACATTTTCATTAGACTCAATAATTATAAATATGTATTTTTTCATAATAAAATAATATAAAATATTTATATGTTGATGATAGAGAAGATTAAAACTCCCTATTTTATATGTAAAAAATCTGGGGTCACTTTATAATATATAGAGTGATTTCCTTCTCCTGTCAATTTATGTATTATAAATTTAGGGATATGATGTCTATAAGACGAATTGCATAAAATTCCACAAAAATGGAGTATCATAAGGATCACTAGGATGTTTATTCCATATTTTTTGATAGGGGTGTATTAATATATATGGTTCATAATAATTTCCCAATTTTCAATTTCCATCAACATTTTATCACCATTTTTTGTGCTATTTGAATAGTTATAATAAACATGTCTTATATGAAAAAATCTGTAGAAACAAAATTATAAAATGATTTACACTATTTGTGAATAGATAATTATCACACATATCTCTAATCCTTTTTTGGGATCCATCATAATGGTTCAGATGAAAAAATATCACCCTTTCATTCTTTGAGGAATTTTTATTTGAAAACCCTTATCATAGTGAATTGGTTTGAAAATTTCCCTTATTACTTGAATCATAAACAATGAACAACGTTCAAATGGATAACTGAATAATTCCATTACACCATTTCATTAGTTGGATTGTCCTGTCAAAACTATCTTGTAAGGTTTCTATCTTTATCACACATAAATCATTTCCCCATACCTCAAGAAATTTCTAGGGTGCTTCATTTCATAATTTTGACAGGTATTAAGTTCACTTTTGTAGCCAAATTATATATAACCATCTAACTACCACAATTAATCTCAACATTATAATTCTTATCCTCGCGATACCCATGAGATTCTTCAATCCTAATTTAAACATTGTGGGAACATCATAAATTTCTTCATAGCTATCAATGTTAAAGATCAACAACGAATTTCAAAGTCAATGTTTTAACCCACAAAATAAGTCGTCATAATTTCATTTTTATGGAATGTCAAATCTTGAGGAATATCACGAATGTCGTTTTATTTTTTCATCCAATGTTCTAATAGATTGGTTATTATTTTCATGAGGTTAATGAAATAAATTTTTATTCCAAGTCGAAGAGTGAATAGAAAATATTTATGGAAAATCATTTTTCATAATTTCTTCAACCAGATCACATTGATCTATCCCTCATGATTCATATTCTTTAAAAATTTAAACCACTAATCAGATTCTCCCTATATATGATTAAAAACATATATAACTTGTTAGTTTGGAATATAAAAACATAAAAAATATGGGGTGAATTTTATCTTTTCAAAATCATTAACAATTCATCCTTTTGATGTCAACTGTATATTATGAATATATGTAGTGTTTATCATATGTATGGAATTGTGAATGTTGAAAAAATAGATATATAGAACGTAACATTTTATAGTGGTTTAGATCCCAAAGATCCCCTAGTGAACTCCACCAATTACTCTCTCTATGAGTTTGGTGAATTTCACTAGTTAGGTCCTCATATCAAAAGACTAATCCACAATAGAGTGTAGGCATTTGACAACATTACAAATAATTAAAAAACAGATCCTTATGGATTTTTAATGCAAAATCGAATTCATAAATCTTATATTGAGAATATAATACTCCACCACAACTAAGAATGATCAGTTGAAACTCTCAATAAAAAAAGATATGGATTTAACAGTTTCTGATTGAACTTAATTATTATAACAGAATCCGACAGTAGATGTATCTTCTTATTCAAGAAATAGTTTTCTTAAAAAAAGTAGTCACATAGTGATCTGGTTCGAAATGTTCTTTTAATAAATGCAGCAACGATTAGTAGCATCAGACTTATAGTAAAAATGAGATTCGAATCATGTATATCTCTAAAATGTAGACTTTTTAATAGATAATAAAGTCTGATGGATTTATAAAATAGATCTACAAAATATCTTTTCAAGAATGTAGTTTGAATGGAAATATTTTTCATTTTTCATTGAATCACACACACCTATATATTGAACATATACACTGATATAATAAATAAAGAAGAGGGAATGCCTCTCAATTACAAATCCATTAGAAACACTAAATAAATCATAAGGATTCAAATTTATAAGTTAGCACCAATTATTATAAATTTCTCTTTTTTATAGGATATAATTTTTCAACTAAATACACTTATTTGAATAAATCATTATGAGATTTGAATCATTTGAAAATGATATTTAAATTGCAATGATATTCTGTAAAGGCTGTTTCATGAAACTCTGATAAAATCATAATTCCAAATATTCAATGTTGAAATGTCAAACTTAGGTTTCCTTCATAAAATGAAAAAATATACAAAACATAGGGTTCAACTATATAGATTTCATTCTCTGAATTTGCGGTTGACAACAAAAGGTTGATCACAAAAGTATGTTTTAGAATCTATATGTTTTCTCCTCAAAAGAAGGGTTCAATACATACATAGGGATATTTAATCATTCTTTTCCCTTTTTTCAAATTTAGGGTTCCATAAATAATTATGGTTCTTTATCCATAAATTTCATTCAAAATACTGTATATTAACCACACGCGCTGATCTTTTAATATAATCAGTAAAAAAAGTTTTGAGTTTTCCCTTTTGTTTATGTTCATCAACATATGGGATGAACACTCTTTCTAGAATACTATTAACTTAATTGTGAACAATTTTATGAATACTCCAAATGAATAAAAACCTTGAATATACATCCAAAATAATCATTATAAATAATACTATTTTCATGTCATAGACTTAATGTAATATCATCAGTAAAACGAACACGGGAATTGGTGAGAATCAAAATCAATATGATTTTTAGAGAATTAATGATACTATAAATTACCAATAATCTCCCACTTTTGATTATCATAAAAACCATAAATGTTGTAAAAAATATAGAATTATGATATTTTTTAAAAGAAAGTAATTTGAAATTCATTTTGACAGAGTTGTTTGGTTAAAATGAAAATTTGTTTTTATCAAAATTATTCCCCCATTTTATGAGATGGAAAAAAATATAGAAAATTATTAAAAAAATTATTTTTTCACAGATCAATAAGTTAATTTTATAATAATCTATTTATATAGATAATACTATATATTTTTCTATATACATAATGTTAACCGAATATGAAAAAAAATCACTGAAAATAATAAAAATTAATTTTTGTTGATACAAAAATTTATAATAGCAATAGTCATTATAACTATGAAATAGGTATGTCAATAGATAAGGATTGGGTATATATGGTTTGGGAATATTTTCATAAACATGAAACGCGTCGTTCAGATTTTCCATATATACTTGCAATTTTTTCGTAATATCATATCCTAACATCATAATCAAAACACTGGAATCATGACTAACCCGATAATTTTCAACCAGATTGTATTTTTTAAATTCATTCAAGCTATACTCTTTCTAAATAAATAGGTCCAATTTAACATTAATTTTTTTAGTAGATATATGATACATTATACATTCTGAATCAATTGTTCAACTAGAAATGTCTATTTGTCCAACAAAAATGAAAAACGAGCACTATTGATTTATGTTTTTCCAGATGATCAGTCATGTAAGACTTAATAGTATTGATTACCAGAAATCTATGAATCATATATAGAGTGGTAGAAGTAGAATAGGTAGATTTATTTGTTTGATTGACAATACCATTGATTCACCCAAATGGACTCCACAAATACCATTATAGATCTACAAAGTCTAATCTAGAAACAACTTCATACTTGATCTCTCTAACCTTGTCCGTTATTTCGCTCATGAAATCATCAAACTCTATTTTAGATACAGAAAATTCTTTAATATCTTGTAACTTTTTTCCCTTCATATTTGACCTCTTGTAATTATTTATGGATGATAATCAATATTCCTTTAACCATATTATTCAGAGAAGCCGATGTCCATTAATCTCTGTGTTGTAACTGATCAACTACCATAATTTATAAAGATATTGAAGTAAACTTCTCCAATGAGTTCTTCACTGAATTACCAATTGGTCTGTCATTTGAACCAAATTTAAAATCCATAATATTTTTTTATATTCAGAAAAAAAATTATGTCTCTCACCGAAATGAAAAAATCAGAGTAAACAATATTCTCAAAAATTTAAGTAGCCATATTTTCTGAAATGATCATCTATTTCTCTTCATGATTTGATGTATCTTCTTCCCGGAATTCTGGAATTAAAACATTTTTCAAATATCAAATTTGATATTCAACTAGTTATTCTTCCCCAATAATAGGTTCTTCCAAATGAACTGACCTGTTATATTCACATGAACCAATCATCAGTTCTTTATCATTTGAATATACTCTTTTCATGAGTTTCTTAAGCAATTACACTATAACATTTACTTATTCCTATTCATCTTCATTAATACATAATTTTACCAGGTAGGATTGGGAACTCCTTAACCACTAGTGTCTATAATTACTTTATTTATAATAGCACTTTGATCCCCCTGAAAAAAAGATTTAGATTATTTTTAGTTAACTACACCATCTAGAATTTCTTTTTCTTTTTTACTATTCTCACATAAATAATTGATCTACCTTATTGTTCATTTATTTAGTAGATTAATGTGATGGAATTTGATTTGAGAATCAATTAATCAAATAATATTTTTCTTAAACACACATAGATAAATTATCTATCCATAAGGATAAAAAGTCATCCTTTCATCTAGATGATATTATTATTGATGATATCTGAACATATACCCCAGAAAATTCATCATTAATACACTTATAAAAATTATGTACAAGTCTGGATATATAATTTTCATTATTTCATCAATCATTGGATTAATTATGGTTTTAATAAATTTAACTAGAATTTTCTAATCCACCTCAAGATCATTGACACAAATCTTCTATATATTTGTTGATAAAAAAAGACATAATGTCTTCAGACTTATAATCATTATCTCTAATAGACCATTGATCAATGTGAAATACTCAATCATGAGGATAGTTCAAAATAAGGGAAATATTAGTTGAATAGATGAGAAAATCATTATATTCTATTTGTGTAAAAATTAAAACATCAAAATCCCTAAAACTAATCTATATGTTGTTGTAGAAAAAACACAGTTCTACCTAATTGATAACCAATGATTTAAATTCGTTGAATACATATTCCAGGGCATGAAACACTAACACATGTTTCAGAAGTAGATTCATCTGGTCTAGCCATTGAAATTGGCCAAATTGCCTTGAAGAATATTTCTTGTTGAAACATGTTCTCTCTTTGGATCACCAGAATCATCCTCTTTAGTTTTCTTGGTAGTAAGAATATATGAAAATAAAATTCTATGATGTTTTCACGTTCAAGGGTTTTGAAGGAAGAGAAAGGTAGATGATGATAGATGAAGGCTTCAATATTAAAAAAGAATTGGAGAAATGAAAATGTTAGGGAAGATGAAAGTAATGTGATATCTCATTCCTTCCCTTGGGATTATGTAAGATAATTTTGTAATAATTTTGAAAACATGCAGCATGAATAAATTTATCATAAAATAAATTATATAAAATATATAAAAATAATAATAATTTTTTTATGAAATTTAATTAGAATATATATTTTACATAAATATATGAAAATATAAAAATAAGGAAAAAAGGTGTTTAAATATAAATATTAAAAGCTTAAAAGTAATTTTAAAATTAAATAATCCTAACTCCTCCTTATTAAAATCAGAATAAAAAATAGGATGTGGTTTACTAAAAAAACAACTAATTGACATTAATTGTAGAATATTTTGAAAGATATATCATTTTCAATAACATAATCTCTTAGAAAATTATTCCTAATATCAATATTCATTTTTATTGAATGACATATAGGATTTCATGAAATATTTATAGAACATGTATTTTTACATTAAAAATAGTACTATTTAAATTTATTCCAGAGTCCATTAGCATGTTTTTCATCCACATTTCTATTGCATAGCAATTTCCTACAGATATATATCCTACATCGTCCATTGATAGGTCAAATGAGTTTTTTTCTTACTTTACCATGATACTAAATATTTTTATTAAAAATAATAAGTTCCTGAGGTGCATTTTAAATCTAATCTACAACCTCTAAAATCTACATATGAATGTGAAATTAAATTAAATTAATATGTTTTTTTAATAAGTAAGAGATTAAAAAATAGTTCCTTTTAAAAATCTAAAAAACCTTTTGACGATAATAAGATGGTATTAATTAGGATTTGTTTGAAATTTTGAACATAATCATAAAAAACATAATTTCTAGTATAGTAAGAGTAAGATATAATAAACTACCAATCATACCTCTATATAAAATATTGTCTACTGGTTCTCTACTTTCATCCAAAAATATATTTGGAATTATTACACATGGGTGTTGAATATGTCTTTTTCATTTCATGATCAATATTTTTCGATAAATAAATAACATATTTACTTTAGTTTTAAAACATTCAATAATATTTATGGTAAATCTAAAGTCCATAAAAAGAATTAAATTCTCTAATCATACTCATTTCAAATTATTTTTCAATATGTTTTGAAAAATATTTATAATATATTTAATTAGATGAACCAAAAATAACATAATGAACATATATTTTAACTAATAATTTGAAAGAAAAAATGGTTTTTTAAAAGATTCGTTTCTCCTAATCCAAAATTAAATTGGTTATTCATATGAAATAAAATTAATCCTTCATACGATTCTCTAGGTGACTATATTAGTCCATCGAGTTTTTTAGTATGTTGAAAAATAGAAACAGGTTTTTGAGAATTTTCCATACCAGGAAGTTGTTCAACCTAAACATCCTTTATTTAATAACCATTTAAAAAAGCATATTTAACATACCTTTGATATAATTCATAATTAATATGAGATGAACAAGCTAAAATGATTATAATTAATTCTAATCTAGCTATAGGGGAAAAAATTTCATCATATGATATACCTTTTTCTTGATTATATCTTTTAGCTAACAATCTATATTTGTTTCTAGCTATAATCCCTTGATCATCATACTTATTTCTAAAGACCCATTTAGTTGTTATAACTAGATAATTTGACGGCCTTTTATCTAATTTCTATACTTAATTCCTTTTGAATTTATTTAGTTATTGATTCATTTAAATCATTCAACCCTCTTCTTCTATGAATTCTTCAAATGATTTAGGTTTTTGTTGGGATAAAAAGGTAGATAATTAAACATAGTTTCCTAAATTTCTTCTTTTTTTAGTCCAATTTCTAAGTCTCCTATAACTATTTCTAAATTTTGATTCATCAGTGTTCTATAAATTCTAGGTTAAACACTTTTATGTTCGTCGGTATCATTATCTTATGAACATGAATGAATTTTATTTATATTTTTTTCAAAATAGTTTTTTGGGATTTCAGGATTCATGTTTTCAAAAGAGTGGGTAATTTCATTAGTTAGATCATTAACTTTAAAAAATGGGTTAGTTTCATCAAACATTACATGAAGTAATTGTTCAATAATCATGTACATTTTATTAAACACTCTATAGGATTTTGAAGTAGTATAATATCCTATGAATATTCCTTCATCATCTTTTGGATCGAACATACCAATAGCACCCATGGTGTTCAATATATATACTTTTCAACCAAATACATTAAAATAGTTTACTACAGGCATTTATTTATTTCCATTTTTATAATGTTCCTTTTAGAAAATATTCCGAATTAAAACACTATTCATGATATTTTATGATGTGCTCACAAATTCTCCCCATAATTAGGTAAGAAGACTGTATTCATTCTACATAGTTATATCCATTCCATGAATATTTCAATTAATTATCTCAATAATTCCATTTTTGAGGTGTTCTTGATGTGGAAAAGGTGTGTTTAATACACAAATTTGAAAAAAATTATTGAACTCCAGAGTCTCTAATTCTCTACCATGGTAAATCTTTAATGAAAATATCTTAGAACAATTTCCCTTCTAAAGAATTTTACAAAAACGTTCAAAAAAGTAAAAGATTCCCTATTGGGTTTTATAAAATACAGTCATGTAAATCTAGAATAATCAAAAACTAAAAAATATACATATTTTTTTTACAATCCTTCAACTCTTGATGGTACACATAAATACATGTATATATGTTCTAGAGTTATTGTTGAAGCAATTTTGTTTATTGATTTGAAGGAAGATATGTGTTGCTTCCCAATTTGGCATTCATCACAGAATCTATCTCTACCAAATTTAAGACATAATAAATCAGAAACTATTTCCTTCATAGACAATTTATGTATAGCATAAATATTAAATTGACTAAGTCTCATATGAGAAATATATGACTCATTTATCTTAGTTTTTAATCAATTAATTTTATTTTTACACAAGTAATTTAAATCCAATGTCTAAAGATTATTAGTTATACGTGCCCTATTCTTATGTAATTTATATGTAAATATAGAACTAGAACTGTTAGAAAAATAATAATAGTTTCCATTATAATATATATGAGAGATACTTATCAAGTTGTGAATAATCCATTGTATATATATTACATTGAGGATTGATACAGTTTTTGGATATAAAAAATTTCCAATTCAAATTTACATTCCTAAGGAATTATCACAAAAGGTGACTTTACCTCAATCTATTAAATTTAGTGTATTGATGTTTTCTGTGTTTAGACTAATGTTCCTTGAGTAGCCACTTCACATATACTATATATCTTTCCTTTTTATGTGACCTTTTTTTTTGAAAAGGAAATTTAGTCCAAATAATGTTTTGGTACCCATATCCTCTTGCATCTAGCATTGTTAGCAAGAAGATGTCTATGAATGTAGATCAGCTTTACTTTTCCATAATTCATATCATTTGTTTCAGATATTTTTTATGAAATAAAAGATCTTTTAATTAATCTTATTATAGGATTTCGAATTTTTTTACTATATGTCCTTCTATACAAAATAAATTACAGGTAAACTCTTTTTATTTAGGAATAAGATAATTATTATATTGTTTAAAATTTTCAAAAATACTTCCTTTACAAAATATTTTTATTTTTAATTAAATTATTACATATAATTGTATTTGGAATATTTTAAACTTTTTTAATGTGGAGATAAACACTCATATATGTTTCTACATCATCATGTAATTATATAATCTTATATTCATGATGAACAGAGTTTGTGGTTGATGAGTAAAAAACATTCAATTAACTAATAATGTTGTTTAAGTGTGGAATCTCATTCTCCTAAAACAGTATTGTGAATAAATTTTAAAGATGTTTTCTTCATTATTAAAGAGTAATATTTTTCATATAGCATTGTGCAGTATGAAGCCAATTTATTATTTGAATAATATGAATCCAAATCCAAATTGGAATTAAATGAATTATTGATTTGTACCTTATCTTCTTTCGACTATGAGGAACATATTTTATTTCAGATTTGATTCATATTTTCTGAATAATATTTTGATGAACCGATAATGTCTTCTGATACAGTGCAAAATCCCTTCATTGCACTTTTGTCTTTTTTTTATAATCATAATTTTACAATATTTCTTTTTAGTTTTTATCTTTTATCATTTTAGATAAATACAATAAGGTCTTACTTGACCTAATTTGACACCTTCATTGTATTTGGCTTCTCTTACATCTTTATCATCCCTTTTTCATGGATTTCTAAATACTATTTTCTTCTTATAAAACTTGTTAAATATCATGTCTAATTAAGACAGTTCTATTTCAGAATCACATGTATCTGAGTTACTTTTTTCCATGACTTCATCCTTTATTTCGTCTATTTTTCTTTTGAGATGATACATTTAGAGTAGTTTTTTTCGTTCTCACTAAGATTTCATGATCTTTTGAATCATATTTAATATTATATTCATACATTATTAGTCCCATGAAATTATATGATTGATAGATTTTAGAAATGGGATGATTGGTGATTTGCAGCTAGTATTTCACTACATTTAGTAGGTAGTACTCATTGTAAATTCAAATCTTAATCTTCTTGTTTGTTAGGATCACCAAAGGTTGTAATATTATAGATAATATATGTAATCCTTCAACTCATCTGAGTTATACTCTCTCATTCAAACATTCTAAAGGTATCAAAAATCTTCTTTGTTGTTTCATACCTCATTTGTATTACATTATATTTTCCATCAGAGGAAAATAAAATTATTTTCCACATTTAATATGAGGTAGGACATTATGGGACACATTTGAAATCATCTAGTTCATGAACACATATAAGAAAATTCATATCTTTATAATATCTATAACACTCATCATTTGTAGTTGAAATCCATGATTCATAATTTTCAGGAATTATATAAGTAGTAATTATCTTTCAGTATACTTTTAATACAAGATTCATTGTATAGATAATCATCTGTGATTTCATGAATCCATAATTTTCACAATCGAAATTTGGATCAACAACAATTGAAATTATATATATGTGATCAGTTATTTACATATTTGTATAGACCTTATACTTTTATCTTGTTATTTTTTTGTTCAAATGATCTAATTTAGTACCAATTTTTTTGTCAGAATACAAAAATATACACAACAGGGGGGAATTGTGTCTTTTCAAAATCATTCACAACCCACCCTTTCAATTTCAACTATAGATTATGTGGATAAGTAGTGTATATATTCTTGTATTAATGCATGAACAGAAAATAAAACTGAAATATGTAATACGAATGCTAATATTATTTTGGGGAACAAAGATCCCCTAGTCCACTCCACATATTAATTTATTTTTGAGTTCGGTGAATTTTAATTGTTAGATCCTCATATCATATAACACATCCCTAACTAAGTGAAGTTAGTTTACACCATTAAAAATAAGGTTAAAAACTGATATGCCAAGTTCATTATGATATAAATGAATATCCCCCACTTAGATAGAGAAGTAGATATTCTTCCACAACTATGTGTGATTAGTTGAAACTCTCAAAATAAGATATTGAATTAAAAGGTTCTGATTAATCATCAATTTTGTAACAGAAACTGACTATAGTTGGATCTTCTTCTTCATAATATATTTTCATCAATAAATAGTAGTTTCAAAGTGATCTGGTTGCAATATATCTTTAAATAAAAGCATCAATGATTATCCAAAGTTGAATTACAGAAAATACGAGATTTAAAACTTGTATATGTCCAAAATGTATCTCTTTTTGTAGATGACATATTCTAATCAGTATCTGCAGTAGATCTGTAAATGATCTTCACATGATGGAATGTTTAATTGAAATATCTGTCCATTTTCATTGAATCACACACACATAAATATTGAACAAATTCAAAAATTGAATAAATATTGTAGGGTTCCCGCTTCACATTTCCATATCAATGACAATAGCCTAATAGACCATCACAATTCAAATTAATATGATTGATGGGATTATTCTTAACATCTCTTAAGAATTGGAGATAATTTCTCCACTGAATATGATTATTTCAATCAATAATAATGATCTTTGAATAGTTTTAAAAATATCATTAAATTGTCTTGATATTTTTCAATTACTATTGTACAAATCTCTGATAAATTCGTAAATTTAAATCTTTGACGTTGAAAAGTCAAACTTAGTGTTCCTTCATAAAATGAAAAAATACCAAACATAGGGTTCAACTCCATAGAATTAATTTTCCAAATGTAGGGTAGACAATGTATGGTTGATCATAATATTAATGCTGATGATCCATTAGTTTTCATCTCAAACATAGGGTTCCATACATACATGGGGTTCATTAAACATACATTTTCTATTTTTCTAATGTAAGGTCCCATCCAAATGTGCGGTTCTTTATCCATACATTTATTTCTATGTAGATTTAATTAACCATATTCATTAATTGATCATCATAAGGATCAATACAAATGTAGGGTTTGTTCTTTACATTACATTATTCCACGTATGGTATGAATAGTGTTTCCAGAATAATCATAAGAGCATTTTTAACACATTGATGAATATTCAATGAAAATAAAAACCACAGATAAAATTGTAGAATAATAATTAAAAATAATATTAATTTCCGAAAATACAATTAATGTTTTATCATCAGTAAAAATCTATGGTATTTGTGAGCATCAACATCAATATGATTTTTAGAGTATTTTTGAGATGATGCAGGCCCAATAATCTTCCCCTTTTTATGATAATAGAAGATATAAACATTGAAATATAATTTAAGACGTTTTCAATTATTTAGATGAAAATAATTTTAAATTTTATATGATAGAATTATTTCTATAAAAATAAAAGTTTTTTATCCAAATTTCTCCCCCTTTTTTGAAATAAAAAATAAAGTATAGAAAAAGACTAAAAACATTTAATTTTTCACATATCATTAAGAGAATGTAATAATAATATGTTTATATAAACAATTATGGATTTTTGGCTATATACCTAATCATAAAATAATATGAAATAAATCCCTGAATATAATAATAATGAAATATTATTGAAAAAAAATTTGTATAAGTACATTAATCAGTGTGGAAAGGAAACAGATTAGTCAATTGATAATGATATGGTAGATACAGTTTGATAATATTTTTAGAGTCTTGAAACAATTCATTCATATATTCCATCTATTTCATTTTATAGAAGACTATATTCCAACCATCTAATCAATACTTTAGAATCATGACAAATATGAAAATTTTCAACAAGACTGACTTTAAAGAAATCATGAATACTATAATCATGCTGCATAAGCTAATCCAATTTATCCATGAATATGTTCAGATTAAATATAATACATTGTTAATACTGAGTCAATTGTTCATTGAGAAATTTCTAATCATCCAACAGAACATAAAAAGCATAACTATTACACTGTATTTTTGGCAGACGATCATTCATGTCATCCATAATAGTTGTGATTACCTAAAATCTGCGAATCAGATCTGGAGAGGTAGATGGAGAAGACATAGATCTACATGCCTCACTAACACTACTATTTATTGATTCAAATTGACTCCACAAATACCACTTATGATAAAAAATTTCTGATTTATAAACCACTACAGACTTGATCATTCCAACATCATCCGTCATTTCCATCATGAAAGCATCAAAATAATTTTTTAAAATTAATTTCCATGAAGATCCTTTATATTTTTTCTTTTACTCTTTATGCTCATGCTGAATATTTTCATTTTATTCTTGAGAATTATTGATGTTAATCATAATCTCATCAACCTAATTAGTCGTGGAATCAAATGTCCCTTCATTTACATGTTTTAAATGATCAACTTCCATAATTTTTAAATATCTCAAGGTAAATGTCTCCACAACCATCTTCAATTGGTTTTAAATAGAATTATCACCTGAATAAGATATTCTATCATGAAATTTGGTTTTGTATGCAGAAATAGATTGATTTATCTCACCCAAATGATAAAAAATAATCTTATCAAGAATCTCAACAATTTGTGTAGACACATTTTCTAATCTGAGAAATATTTTTTATTTTGATTAGTTAGCTCATACTCATATAAAACAAGAATAACAACACATTGAAAATATTAAATTTTACTTAAAACATACTTTTATTTATTAATAATAGTTTCTTCCAAATTAACTAGACTAGTATCTTTATTTGAACCGAACACTGGTTCATTTTTAAGTGAATCTACTCTTTTACATTATCTCATAACAAATTCCACAGACACATTTTATTCTTCCTCTTCGTTATAAATAAAACATAATTTTATTTATTATGGTTTGGAATCTCCTTCACCTCTGGATTCTCTAATTCATTCATTTCAAATATGACTCCCCCCAATAGCAGAAAATCCATATTTTATGGGTAAACTACACCAACTAGCATAATATTTCCTTTTATTTTGCACTTGTAAAAACATAACTTCCATATAGATACCTTATTGAGAACATATTTTCCATGACCTTTTATTCTAGAATCAATTATTTGAGTCATATAATTCTTAAACAATATCTGAAAAAATATCCTTCTATAAGGATAATAAATCATACTTACATCTACATGATAGTAGTATTGAAGATATCAAAACATTTTCCTTGTAAAAGTCATATTTATTTCACCGAAAAACAGAAACATTATGAATATTTTTGGATATATAATTTTCTCCATTTTATCTATCTCAGGTGAAATTTCGTTTTGAATAAGTTTAACTATTTTTTTTGGATCTATCTCTAGATATTAAACAAAACTTATCATGACCCCCTCCCACCAAAGATGCCCCACCTGAGCTAGAAATGGTGAAAGGGAGATAATGACCCCCGAGTCCCGCCTCCAGTAGGCCCCGTGGTGGCGACTAGCACCAAGGGTATGAGTTTTCACAAATATGGGAGGCATTACCCTTTTTATTTTAAAAGATCAGGAAATAGGACAAGTCAAACACCAAAAAGGAAAAGAACCAGTGTATATAAATAAACCCAAACCAATCCCACATTCATGTTTAAACAATTTTATAACTAGTTACAAGTACAAGAAAGCTCAAAGTACAATACTAAAAGAAAACAAAGGTACAACGACAACAAAAACTCCAACTTTCCAACTAGTAGGGTCCCGCACGGCCCTGGTAGTCCTCCTGGAAACCTGAAAGTAAACGTAGGGTGAGCATGCATGTATACTCAGTGGAGAAACCTAATGCTCTCGTGCACAAGTGGGGAGACATCTTAATGTCCCGTGAGAAAAACAGAAGAAACCTAGCAAGGAATTCTATCCACCCAACCTCACCATACACACTCACTAAAACACAATCACAACAGGTAGTAGTAGTATAAGAACAAGAGTATTGGAAACCCCACACCATTTCCCATTAGTTAGCTGATCTTCCTGACGACGAACATCCTGAAGCTGCCACACTCACCCCGCCCACACACACCTGGGCCTGACAACCAAGTATCCTGCCCTTACACACCTGGGCCTCACAACCACGTATCCCGCCAGCACAGACCTGGGCCTCACAACCACGTATCCCGCCCTCACACACCTGGGCCTCACAACCACGTATCCGGCACACACACACCTGGGCCTCAGAACCACGTATCTCTCCTGCACACACATGGGCCTCATAACCACGTATCCCACCCGCACAAACCTGGGCCTCATCCCGAAGATTCTTGGGAAACAGTAGAACCTTCCCGAAGAGTCTTGGGCTAAACCACCCCAATCTAAACCCACCCGAAGAGTCTTAGGTGTAAGGTCGCCTCCAGAAATCACATCCTAGGGGAGAAGGAGCAGGAAGGAGCTAGTAACTAAGGTAAAAACACCATCTCCCATAAAATGGGAGTGTTCGGCACTAAGTGCTCAACTTGGGTGGGGTGCGATAAAACACAAAAGTTACAGATATATATATATATACCAACCACACATCCAAACCTATGGCTTCTAAAAAGAGAAACTAAGCACATGCCTCGACACTGCTACTATGAAGCATGCATACAACAAACAACCCCAAACCCATTTAGGTTATCATGTTTCAGTAGAATTAGTTCATTTAGTTCCTTAACTACTGGGAAACTATCCACAACCAACCACACCAATCGTTCACAAAACATATCCCTATCATCCACAAATCAAGTTAGGAAAACACAAGCAACACAAACAATCCCTTCTTATCAAACAACCAACCCATTGATTATTAAACCCCTTCCGTTACCACGCCCCAACATTCATTAAATCTTAAAAATTTTATTTATTAATCACAACCCACTGTCCGTTCACATTTAGACCCATCTCTGCAGCCCCGCTGCCAAAAACCATAACCACAACCGTACTGTACAACATTATACCTTTAATAACATTTATTGGAGTCCCGCTGCCCATCACCATCATAACATTCACACCAACACACAACCAAGTCAACAGCAGCCCTGCTGTTCACCCGATCCACAACAACCCACAAAATTCCCGCAACACACGCCTCATAACCAAGACAACACCCACATGTTCATTATTCTATTTTATTTAACCAGGGTGATCACACAAGGGTTCCAGATTTTAACAGCCAACTTTATGTGATTAACCAATTCCCACATTCCACAAAGTTTCCATCCATAAGAAAATCCATAAGGAGAGGGAAACATTTAATTGTGTAAAAAATGGCCCCCAATGACTGGGATTTTCAGTAGGTAGAAGCTCATTCAATTCACAACATAATATCACAGGATATAAAGTTATAGCAATCACAACTTCCCATCCCCGTTATATAATCCATTTATTATCTTCATTAAACTGGTTCAAAAGTGTTTCACATAAACAAGAGAACACCCACCCCGCATGATGCACAAATTAGAGAGACAAAGGTAAAATCCCTACCTCAACAGGTTCTGATCGCAACGCTCCCCCGGATCAACCTTAGAAGGCGTCTGTCGGCGTCCGTCACTTCTGCCGTTCCCGGAAAAACCTCCTCAGGTGGAGGTCGGAAAGGAAAGGCCGAAGGAAAGACAACAGATCCAACCTTCAAATATCCTCCTTGTCGTTACGATCCCGTGGCTGCTGACGGATCGTAAATTGTTTCTCGGATGAAGAAGTTATGGAAGAAAGAGATTTCGAGTCTCTTGGGAGAGCTCTGCTCAGAGGAGAGGGGAGGAGAGGTGTGAGTTGAAAGGAGGAGGGGACCCCTCCTTTTATAGGCGTGAAAAGCAAAAGTACACGGCATGTACTCGGTTCTTTCACACGGTATCCACGCGGATTCCAACACATCTCTGCGGCCGTTAACTGGTCGACACACGGTTTGAGGGTAACGCATATGCGGGGAGGGACTACACGGCGTGTAGTATGGACACACAACATGTACTCATTTATTGCACACATAAAGGAAACGACTCCAACACGGTACACGACTGTTGACTGGTAACGCGTACGCGGGGAGGGACTACACGACATGTAGAACTGGTCACACGGCGTGCACACATTATTCCACACAGCAAGGACACGACTTTCAACAGGGGGTATACATGGAAAGGGAGTACACGACGTGTACTCAAACTGCACATCGTGTAGTTTCAAAATTCTGGAAAGTCTGGGAAAGGACCATTTTACCTTCCAGAACACATCTTGAGCTTCTTTTTGACAAAGGAATGGGCTGGAGCGGTCTGAGCCATTACATTAGATTCTCTTAAAACATTCTCTTCCCCGAGAATTCAAAAACCAACCCAGAGGAAACCCAAAAAGATACCTCTTAGGGTTCTCGTTATAATAGGAACCCAACCCACAACCCTAATCATATGTGTTAGGAATTCCTTCTTCTATGTCGAGATATTATCCGCTTTAGGGGGCACTGACTCACCTGCACGGGTTTAATCACATCCTCATTAATTCCTCTCAATTAAGAATTGGGTCATCCCACTTTCATACATTAGGATTTTTTTTCAACTCGCACTAACCCCAACACCACACAACCAACACACTGCCCGAACACGTGGGTTTGGGAAATTCCTTCACCTATGTCGAGATATAATCTGCTTTAGGCGACACTGACTCGCCCGCACTGGTTCAATCGCATCCGCATTAATGCGTCTCGATTAAGGGTCAGGTTTTTTCCTTTCCCACACATCCGGACATGTTACACATTACCAGGGAACAAGGAAAAAAATGTCTCACAACTGAAAAGCCAAGCATTCCATAAATCAAAGGTACAGAGTACAACATCAACTCAAAGCTCAGAAGAACAAGGAAAAAACACAAGTCAAAACAACTCTGGGTACTGAGCGTGCATCTGGGTCTCCCTCTACCAAGTGCTCTCCTCGAGGCCGCCATGCCTCCATAACACACAAACCAACGGAATGGTTCATCCACGGAGAACCTTCTTTTTATGATCTTTGATTCTGACTGGTCGTTCCTCGAAGGTCGCGTCGTCTCCCATATCTAACTCTCCCCAGTCAATAACGTGGGAGTCGTCGTGTAAGTACCGGCGAAGCTCGGAGACGTGGAAGACATCATGAACCTTCTCCAACTGAGGTGGCAGGGCTAGCTGATAAGACACCTCGCCAACTCACCTCAACACCTCAAAAGGTCTGATGAACCTAGGTGAGAGCTTTCTCCCCTTCCCAAACCTCCGCTTCCCCCGTCGAGAGGGAAAACTTCAAGAACACATGATCCCCCACCTCAAACTCCAAGGGCCTCCTCTGACGATAAGCATAAGACTTCTATCGGTCCTGAGCCGCTTTCATCATCTCACGTACAAGCTGGACATTTTCTGTGGTTCTCTGCACTACCTCTGGCCCAAGATCACATGTATCACCAACCTCTACCTAGAAAATGGGTGAATGACATGGCCTTCCATACAATGCCTCAAAAGGTGCCATGCCAATAGTAGAGTGGAAGCTGTTGTTGTAGGAAAACTCAACTAAAGGAAAGTGTCGTACCCATGATCCTTCGAAATCCAGAATGCATGCTCGCAGCATGTCCTCCAACGTCTGGATAGTCCGCTCTATCTGCCCATCGGTCTGGGGGTGGAAAGCAGTGCTGAGGCATAGCTGGGTTCTAAAAGCATGTTGTAGCCATCTGCAGACTCGTGAGGTAAACCGAGTATCCCAATCTGAGACTATAGTCCTCGAAACTCCATGCAAACGCACCACCTCGTCTACGTTCCTCTGTGCTAAGGTACTCACCGGGCCCGACTCATTGATTGCTAAAAAGTTAGCCCATTTCGTCAGTCGATCCACCACCACCCAGATAACATCATAACCACCCTGAGCTCTAGGTAGTCATGTGACGAAGTCCATTGAGATGTCATCACACTTCCACTCGGGGTCATCTAAAGGATGCAACAAACCACTAGGAACACGGTGTTCAGCCTTCACTTGCTGACACACTAGGCATTTAGCCACAAACTCCGCCACTTCTCGTTTCACCCTGGGCCACCAAAACTGATCCCACAGGCCTCGGTGCATTTTTGAAACTCCTGGATGTACCGCCAAGGCTGAGCTTTGGAACTCATGGAGAACTCCCTAATGCATCGCCTCTGTTAAAAACAACCTTCCATGTAAAAGAATCCGATGTCAGCTGTCCTCTAACCATCCTTCTGGAGCGTTCCCCTGATCGACACGATCCCGCATCACTTCCGCCTCGGAGTCCCCCCACTGAGACTCTTCCACCTGCTGCAACAAGGAGGACTGCACCGTCATCTGAAACAAACAACCTATAACACCTTCTACCCTTGCATCCAAGTGTAAGGTAGCCAACTCTCCCATCACCTTCCAAGCATCAGCGGATTCCCGAACTACTTCCTGATGCGACTTCCTGCTCAGGGAATCATCCATAATGTTGCCCTTACCTTTAGTGTAAGAGATCTCAAAGTCATAGTCTTAGAGAAAATCGACCCATCTCCACTGTCGTACGTTCAGGTCACTTTGGGAGAAGATATAACACAGGCTCTTGTGATCTGAGAAGACCACAAAGTGCTCCCCAAATATGTAATGTCACCACAACTTCAGTGTGGACACTACTGCTGCAAGCTCCAGGTCATGGGTGGAACAGTTACGCTCGTGATGGCGCAACTGCCTAGAACCATAACAAACCACTCCCTTCTTCTGCATCAGCACGCACCCCAAACCAAGGCCAGAAGCATCACAAAACACCTCGTACAACAACCCTTCCTCTAGAAACCTGAGTACGAGAGCATTGACCAACTTCTCCTTCAGGTAGTCAAAATCATTCTGGCACTGCTCGCTCCATAGGAATACCCGGTTCTTCCTCGTCAAAGCAGCCAATGGAGCAGTAACTCGAGAGAAGTCCAAAACGAACCTCCGATAGTAACCTGCTAACCCGAGGAAACTATGAACTTCTGCCATGCTCTTGGGTGATGCCCATGAAACAACTTCCTCTACCGTCGACGGGTCCACTGAAACTCCATGCTGAGACACCACGTTCCCAAGGAAGTGTACTTCTTATGTCAAGAACATACACTTCGACAATTTCCCGTACAACTGGTGGTGTCGAAGGACTTTTAGGACTTCCCTGAGATGCTCAACGTGATCCTCCTCTGATCTTGAGTAGATCAGGATGTCATTGATAAACACAACGACGAACTGGTCCAGAAACTCTCAGAATACAAAGTTCATAAGTCTCATGAACACAGCCGGTGCATTCATAACTCCAAAAGGCATCACTACAAACTCGAAGTGCCCATACCTACACCTGAAAGCTGTCTTCGAGATGTCATTGTCTGTCACCCTCAGCTGATAATATCTAGATCGTAGATCAATCTTGGAAAACCAACCTGCTCCCCTCAGCTGTTCGAAGAGATCATCTATCCTTGGGAGGGGGTAACAGTTCTTGACTGTTACGTGGTTCAACCTTCGGTAGTCTATGTATAGCCTGAGACCACCATATTCCTTCTTCACGAACAAAACTAGAGCACCCCATGGCGACACGCTGGGTCGAACAAAACACTTCTCCATCATATCATCAATCTGAATTTGCAACTCCCGCAACTCCGAAGGTTCCATCTGATAAGGGGCCATCGAAATCGGATGGGCACTAGGCTGTAAGTCTATCCCGATCTCAAAGTCCCATCGGGGGGGGGGGGGGGGGGGTAGAGTCACAACCTCCTCAGGAAAAACATCGAGGAACTCCCCAACAACCTCTGGGACATCCATTATCTCTGTATCAGTTGGAACCAGTGATAACCCACCCAATAAGAAAAGGAGAGGCTCCACACGCCGGCTTCCCGCCAGAAAGCTCCTCTCACCGACAAAAGATACATGCTTCCCATCTACGTCGGAGAACACGAATCTTCTCCGGAAGCAGTCGATAACCGCACTAACAGAAAACAACCAGTAGATTCTTAGAATGACATTAAATGGCTGCATCTGTAACAGAAGAAGGTCCCCACTAGATCGATGGGGTCCCTATGTCAGCCCACATCCCCGGAAGACACAAGATACGCTGGTCTGGCCCCCAACTGGTGTACACAGTACCAGTGGTACGGAAAGTCTCTATACGTCTAGCCCCAAGGCATGGGATGGACTAGGTGAAACAAAAGAGTGGGAGGCTCCTGAATCGAACAACTAAGAAACAAGAGTGTTGAACAAACAAATCGTACCTCGCACCGCCTCTGGTCCTGCTGGAGCTATCAACTATACTGCGTGCAACTGTCCACGCCCATCTCCTCTACCTCTCTGTTGTCATCCACCTCCCCGACCACACCCTGGTTGAGGTCCCTGATGAGCAACCTGAGGTCAGCCTCCTCCCGAAAAGTCTTCCCTCGGAGGAGCATGGTCCGGCTACTGCTGGAAGGGCCTCGCTGGCAACTGGTGCTGCTGAGGTGGGCGCTGAACCTACCCACCTCCACCGTACTGAGCTCGGTTCGGTCACCGACTCTGAATGTGCCCGAAACCTCCACAAGAAAAACACCTTGGTCATGGGCTCGTGAAAAAGGGACGAGGACCCGAAGATCTGAACTGGAACTGCTAGGGCCTGGTCCCCACTGGACTGAACCTGGAAGGTCCATTCGCAGGAGACCTGCTGCTGACTGCTTTCCACTTCGACGATCCTAGCGTGTTCCCCTCACGGGTTGCACCTCCCAGCGACTGCATACTCTCTACAACCTCTGCCTTCTTCTGTACCACCAAGTACATCGGAAGGGTGAAGGGGGTGACAACATACTGGAGCGAATTATGGAGCACCTCTTCTAAATGTCTCGCCCGAGACTCCCCATCCAGAAGGAGATCCGGAGCAAAGCACAAGAGATCTTTGAACATGATCTCCAGCTCTCGTACCATCATACTCCCCTGCTGAAGGGAGAGAAACTCTTGCCACTTTTCCGCCATGATCATGGAAGAAAGGAATTCCTCTTGGAATTCCTTCTCAAAGTCAGCCCATGGAACCTCTGCCTCTATCCTCTATCTGAGGTACAGCGTCCACCACTGTCACGCCGCACCTCTCAGCTGACTAACTGCTAGGGGAACCCAGTACTCCCTCGAAGCACAGATCAAGGTAAAAGTGATCCCTAGCTCCTCAAGCCACCCCTCCGTCTCCGTATCCTAAGTAATAACCTCGTACATCTTGAGGGTCTGCCGCTGGAAAGAACGGAGAGTCTTCTGCCACTAGCTATCTTCCTCCTCTCGGTCAATCCTCAACTGATCGACCGCCTGAATCTCCTGGGCCTCGGCCGTCTGAGCCACCCATGGACGAAGTCCAGGTGCCATAGTTGTATGGTAAACAAGGATCACCTAAGCCCAAGTAGTAAGGATAAACTCAAGGTTTCATTTTATCATTTTATTTCAATTTCATTCCCAGAACACCCAAATCAAGTAAAACACAATCATGATGATTCATGTACCTTCCCTAGGGTCTATACCCTGCAATCAATGTAGTCTCACTTGGTCGTTCAGTAGGCTCAGAGTCCTTGCATCGGATCACGGGGGGCCCTAAAATCCCGTGTCCTAGCCGGTCTTCCCTGGACTATGTCACACACCAAGATTGACTAACACTGTTGCCCTACAATTCCATGCAATCCTCATTGTTCCTAACTCCGGACTTCATCCTATATCTCAACCATCACCTCGGATACCATTCTGTCATGACCCCCTCCAACCAAAGATGCCCCTCCTGAGATGGCAATGGTGAAACGGAGATAATGACCCCCGATTCCCGCCTCCAGTAGGCCCCATGGTGGAGACTAGCACCAAGGGTATAAGTTTTCACAATTATGGGAGGCATTACCCTTTTTATTTTTAAAGATCGGGAAATAGGACAAGTCAACCACCAAAATGGAAAAGAACCGATGTATATAAATAAACACAAACCAATCCCACATGCATGTTTAAACAATTTTATAACAAGGTACAAGTACAAGAGATCACAAAGTATAATACCAAAAGAAAACAAAGGTACTGCAACAACAACAACTCCAACTGTCCGACTAGTAGGGTCCCGCACGGCCCGGGTAGTCCTCCCGGAAACCTGAAAGTAAACGTAGGGTGAGAATACAAGTATACTCAGTAGAGAAACCTAAATCTCTCGTGCACAAGTGGGGAGACATCCTAATGTCCCGTCAGAACAACAGAAGAAACCTAGCAAGGAATTCTATCCACCAAACCTCACCATCCACACTCACCAAAACACAATCAAAACAAGTAGTAGTAGTATAAGAACAAGAGTATTGGGTACCCCGCACCATTTCCCTTTAGTTAGATTCTCTTCCTAACGACGAACGTCCTGACGATGCCACACTCTCCCCGCCTGCACACACCTGGGCCTCACAACCACGTATCCCGCCCGCACACACCTGATCCTCATCCCGAAGATTCATGGGAAAATAGTAGAACCTTCCAGAATATTCATGGGCTAAACCACCCAAATCTAAACCTACCTGAAGAGTCTTAGGTGTAATGTCGCCTCAAGCCATCACAGCCTAGGGGAGAAGGAGCAGGAAGAAGCTAGTAACTAAGGGAAAAACACCCTCTCCCATAAAATGGGAGTGTTCGACACTAAGTGCTCAACATGGGTGGGGTGTGATAAAAAACAAAAGATACATATATATATATATATACCAACCACATAGCCCAACCTATGGCTTCTAAAAAGAGGAACTGAGCACGTGCCTCGACACTGCTAATACGAAGCATGCATACAACAAACAACCCCAACCCCATTTAGGTTTTCATGTTTCAGAAGAATTAGTTCATTTAGTTCCTTAACTACTGGGAAACTATCCACAACCAACCACACCAATCGTTCGCAAAACATATCCCTGTTATCCACAAATCAAGTTAGGAAAACACAAGCAACACAACTAAGCCCTTCTTATCAACCAACCAACCCATTGATTATTAAACTGGTTCCGTTACCACGCCCCAACATTCATTAACTCTTTTACATTTTATTTATTAATCACAACCCACTGTCCGTTGACATTTAAACCCATCCCTGCAGCCCCACTGCCAACCACCATAATCACAACCGTACCGTATATCATTATCCCTTTAGTACTATTTATTGTAGGACCATTTCTCATCACCATCATAACATTCACACCAACCCACAACCAAGTCAACCGCAGCCATACTATTCACCCGATCCACAACAACCCACAAAACACCCCCAGCACATGCCTCATAGCCAAGCCAACACCCACATGTTCATTATTCCATTTTTTTAACCGGGGTGATCACACAAGGGTTCCAGATTTTAACAGCCAACTTTACGTGATTAACCAATTTCCACATTCCACAAAGTTTCCATCCATCATAAAATCCATAAGGAGAGGGAAATATTTAATTGTGTAAGCAAAGGCCCTCAATGACCGTGATTTTCAGAAGTTAGAAGCTCATTCAATTCACAACATAATATCACAGGATATAAAGTAACAACAATCAAAACATCCCATCCCTGTCATATAAGCCAGTTATTATCTTCATTAAACTGGTTCAAAAGTGTTTCACGTAAACAAGAGAACACCCACCCCGCAGGATGCTCAAATTAGAGAGATGAAGTTAAAATTCCTACCTCAATAGGTTCCAGTGGAAATGCTCCCCCGGATCAACCTTAGAAGACGTCCGTCAGCGTCCTTCACTTCTGTCGGTCCTGGAAAAACTTCCTTGGGTAGAGGTCGGAAAGTAAAGTCCGAAGGAAAGACAACGGATCAATGCTCGGAAGCTCCGCCTCATCATTACGATCCCGTGGCTGTTGACGGATCGTAAATCGGAGCTCGGACGAAGAAGGTATGGAAGAAAAAGCCTTCGGGTCTCTTGGGAGAGCTCTGCTCAGAGGATAGGGGATGAGAGGTGTGAGTTGAAAGGAGGAGGGGACCCCTCCTTTTATAGGTGTGAAAAGAAAAAGTACACGGCTTGTACTTTATGGTACATGGAATGTACTCGGTTCTTTCACACGATCTCCACGCGGCTTCCAACACGGCTTCGCGGCCGTTGGCTGGTCAACACACGGTTTGAGGGTAACACATACACGGGGAGGGACTACACGGCGTGTAGTCTGGACACACGGCATGTACTAATTTATTGCACATGGCAAGGACACAGCTCCAACACGGTACACGACCGTTGACGGGTAACGCGTACGCGGGGAGAGACTACACGGCGTGTAAGACTGTTCACACGACGTGCACCCATTATTCCACACAGCAAGGACACGACTTGCAACACGGGGTATACCCGGAAAGGGAGTACACATAGTGTACACAAACTACACGGCGTGTAGTTTCAAAATTTTTGAAAGTGTGGGAAATGTCCATTTTACCCTCCAGTACACTTCTTGACCTTCTTTTTGACAAAGGAATGGGTCGGAGAGGTCCGGGCCATTACAAAAATCATCTTTATTTTTGTTGATTAAAAAATAAAAGATTATATGTATTCAAAATTATTACCTTTATCTATAAAAGATCGTATATCAAAGTTAATGAATTCTAAATTAGGGATGTTCATAATTTAGAAAATTTTAGTGGACGATATGGAAAAAAGAATATCTTCTATTCTAACAAAACAAATGTCTTCATAATTACGAAACTAAACTATATTCTGTTGTAGAAAATGTTTATTTCTACATTATAAAGAAACTATTTATTACATTCATTGAACCCAAATTCCAAGAAATAAACTATAACTCCTTTTTGATGAATAGATTCATCTGGTAGATCCATTTTAATCATCCACTTTTCCTAGAAGAATATATCTTCTGGAAACTCATTCTCAACATGTATCACAAGATTCATCCTCTTTGGTTCTCTTGGTTGTCATCATTTCTAACAATAAAAAGATCTGAGGTTCACATGGTCAAGGGTTTAGAAGGTAGACGACGATAGAGGAATGTTGAATAAGGCATTGGTATTCAAAAAGGGACTAAGAAACGAAATGGTAAGGGAAGTTCAATGGTTTATGACCATACCTTGTTTCACATCCCATTACGTAAGATAATTGTGAATTTCCTTCGAAAACACATGGTGTGAATAAATTTAAGATAACATTAATTAACTAAAATATAGAAAATTAAAAAATATTAATGAAAATAATATTTAGTGTAATCATAAAATTAATTTAACATAAAAAAATTTGATTAAATAAATAAAAAATATTTACATAAATTATGAAATGATTGACATTTATCTAAAAATTAAATACACCTAACTCCCCCTTAAAAAATCAAAACATATTGTCTAAAGTGGTTTAGTGAAAATATCATCAAATTGATATTCAGTGAAGATAATTATAACTATATATCCTTTTCAAAATCATGATCTCTTAAAAGATGACAAAAAATAAAAATATTCTTAGTTCTTGAATGTCTTATAGGTTCTTTTGAAGTATTTATTAAACTTGTATTATCACCTCAAAATGTATACAAATAAAATTTAGTCCAATATCCATTTGTGTTTTTTTCATCAACAACACTTGTGCACAAAAACTACTTAATAATACATATTCTTCCTCACCTGTAGACAAGAAAATTGAGTGTTGTCTCTTACATGACGACGATACTAATGATTTTTCTAAAAACTAAAAGATTGTTGAGGTAATTTTTCTATCTAATATAAAACCACCGAAATCAGCATCTAAATATTATATTAAATTGAAATATATTTTTGGATATAAAAGTGGTTTAAAATAGTTCACTTTAAATATATAAAAAACATTTTTAAAACAACATGATGGTCTTTATTTGGATGTGTATGAAATATAGCACATAAACATAAAACAACATAATATTTGGTATACTAGCTATATGATCTAAGAAACTACCAATCACACCTACATATAACATCTTCTTAATGGAAAGAATTCATTCTTTTTTTATTGATTTTTTATATCCCCCTTTCAAGGGATGAGGGTGAACCCTTAAAAGGATTGTAGGCCTAGAGATTACATGAGTTGTAGGTCATAGAGAAAATATCTATACTATAACTACATGGAAAAACTCTTCCATGGTATCTGTATCGTGATATCAGGTCTCCACCTTCACATGGATCTCCAGTTAGGCTTCCTCTGGATGAACATAATGGTCCTGATGTAAATGCTATACCCTCCCTTCCAAATCTATTTAGCTTCTAATCTGGTGAATACACCCTCTATGAATCCTCATTTAGATACTACTCCTTGTAGAGTATGATTGGTCCATTTAAGAACAATTTCAGGTGGCCCAAAATCCTTGAGCCGGCCCCAATGACTTGGGATGACCCAAAGGCATTGAGGGGGGACAAAGGCCTTGAGGTGGCCCGAAGACCGTGATCGACTCGAACACGTAACTGGTGGCCTAAAATCCCAAAAAAATTAATAGTTCTTGCAAATATAGTATGGAACAATACCTTCTACATTACCTACTATTGTGTCTTCTATAGTACCTACTATAGTACTACTATAGTAACCTAGAAATATGTATCCTCCTAGTTTTGAACTCAGGTCTCTTGGGTGTACTTTATGAGTCCACACCAACTAAAATGTGGCTCTTGTGCGACCACTATATAGAATATTGTCCCCTATTTTTTCTAGATTTATCCAAATCATGATTTATAATTGTACACATGGGA
Source organism: Viscum album (assembly GCA_963277665.1). Lineage (NCBI taxonomy): Eukaryota > Viridiplantae > Streptophyta > Magnoliopsida > Santalales > Viscaceae > Viscum > Viscum album. The sequence goes on along the minus strand of OY728158.1, from coordinate 1,187,346,858 downwards.
GTTGAATATGTCATAATATTTCTAAAAACATAATTTTCTTAATAAATAAATAATATATTAACCGTGGTTTAAAAAAATTCTATAATATTAATGATAAATTATATGTCCTAATAAGAAATTCAGTTTTCCCATCATACTCATTTCAAATTATTTTTTCATGTGTTATGAAAAATAATTATATTGTTTTTCATTATATGAACCAGAAATAAAATCATCAACATAAATTTGAATTAATAACGTGTTAGAACAAATTTCTTTCTTTAAATGAGTTGGATATGCCAATACAACATGAATTAGATCTTTCAAATGAAAATAATAAATATTTCATACAAACTCTAGGTGCCTGTTTAACACAATATATAATAATAGTATCTTTAAAAATAGATTTGGTTTTTGATAATTATAAACATAGGGTGTTGTTTAATATGAAAATCCTCTAATAAATAACCATTTAAAAAGTTATATATAACATCAATATGACATAATTTAAATATCATATGAGATTCATAATCTAAACATATTCTAATTGCTTATAATGTTATTATAGGGTAATAGGGTTCATCAGAATATATAATATTTTTATAATTATATCCTTTACCTACTAATCTAGATTTTTTCTAGTTATAATCCCCTGGTCATATTACTTATTTCTAAAGACCAATTTAGTTCTTTAAACTGGAAAATTGCATGGTCTTTTATATAATTCCCATGAATCATTGCATTGCAATTGGATAAGCTATACTTTCACTACTATAATACAACTCTCATATTCTCAGGCATATTCAAAATATTTATGTTGTAGTTTAGATAGAAAGGCAAAGAATGCAACTAGGTTTCCTATATTTATTCTAGTTTTTATTTCTCTATCTAATTCTCCTATAACTATTTCTAAAGGATTATTAATTAGGGTTCTATAAAATCTGGGTTAATCAATTTTGTTTTTTATCAGTATCATATTCTTATAAACTATACAAATTTTTATTTATATTATTTTCGAAATCAATTTTCAGGTTTTCAAGTCTCATGTTGTCGAATTATTCAGTAATTTCATTAGTTAGATCATTCACATTCAAAAATATTAATTTATTAATCAAACATCAAATGAACTGATTCTTTAACAATACTAGACTTTTTATTAATCACTCTATATGGATTAGATGTAGTAGAATATCCTAAAAATATTACTTCCTCATCTTTTGGATCAAACTTACTAAGAGTACTCATGGGGTTCAGGATATACACCTTGCATCGGAAAACATTTATATACTTTTCTTTAGGCTTTCTATTATTTAAATGTTTATATTATGTTATTTAGAAAATAGGCAGAATAAAAATACTATTCATGCTATATTAGTCTGTGATTACAGTTTCTCCCCATATATAGGTAGGAAGATAGTATTCATTCCACATTGTTATATCCATTTCTTCAATAGTTCTATTTATTCATTATACCATTCCATTTTCTTGATGTGTTGTCGGTGAAAAGAATGTGTGTTTAATACCCATATTTGAAAGAAAGGAATTGAACATAATATTATCAATATCTGCACCATTTTCACATCTTAATTAAATTATCTTATAACCATTATTCATTTTGATCAATTTAAGAAAAACATTCAAAAATAGTAAAAGCTTCACTATTGAGTTTTTGTAAATAGATTCATGTAAATCTAGAATAATCATCAATTTAAACATATAAAAATAAATTTCTTGCCAAATATGACACTCTTTACAGTCCAAATAGATACATTTGGTTTTTTTCTATAGGTTTTTTTGTATAAATTATATTATTATATTTGAAGGAATTTTTCTGTTACTTTCAAATTTGGCATGCATAAAATAATATATCACCATAGAATTTATGACATGGTAAGCAATAAATTAATATTTTCCTTGAAATCCTATGTAAAGAATAAATATTATAATGACCAAGTCTCATATTCCAGATCCATGAATCATTTATCTTAATTTCTAAACATTTCACTTTATATTTGCATATGATATTTAAAATCAAATAATAACATTATCATTTCTAGGTACTATAAACTAAGGAAATTTATCCTTAAACACAGAACATGAATTTCTAGAAAAATTAACATAGTATTCTTCAACACAAAGTTGAGAGATACATATTAAGTCTTTCTTTTTACCTTGAACATATTGTAATTTTTTTATTAGGACAGTTTTTGGATCTTTGAAAGTTCCATGTCAAATTATCATAAATTGGAATTATCACCAAAGGTGATCAATCCTCCATATATTTGAGTCAGTGTATTGTAGATTGATGACTTTTATATCATATTCCTTTATAATCCCTAGTCTATATATCATATATCAATTATTTTTCTGTGTCTTATTTTCTACAGTGGTAATAGAGACAAAATCAAGTTTTGGTAGACATATCCTATTGGATCCACCAGTGTTATCATGTAGAGATATGGGAATCCATATCTTTTTTGTTTTTCTATAACTCCTTTCATTTGATTCAGGTAAAATTTTTGAAATAAAATGACGTTCAATTCCATTTATTTGAGGATTTCTCAAATAGATATTTTTTGTTACATGTTCTTATGTTCAATAAAAATGACAGGCAACTATTTTTTTGTTTAGAGTAAAAATATTCTTATATAGTTTCAATTTTTCACCCAAATCCAATATTAAATATTTCATTTTTAATGAAAATAATACCAATAATTTTCTTCAAAATATTTTCTCATAATGTAAATAAATGTGTTACACTCTTATAAGTTTCTACTTCATCTTTTATTTCTTTAATAATAATTTCATAATCAACATAGTTTCTGGTAGATGAGTTAAATTTTTCAATTAACTACTGATGATGTTTATTAAAGGTATATCAATATCCTAAACAACATTTTGAACATTCTTTAAAGATGTGTGCTTCTTTAATAAGGTGTAATATTTTTCTTGTAACATTGTGCAGTTGGATGACAATGTATTATTTGAATAATTTGAAGAAAAATTAGAATTGGAATTAGATGAATATTAGCTTTTCACATTATATTTTTTGTCCATTAAGCACATTTTTTCATTCATATTTGATTGTTATTTTTTTAATTAGATTATGATGATCTACTGGATTCCTAAAAAATATCCATGTATCCATCGTAGCTCTTTTTTATTTTTCTTCATAATCATGATTTTTATGACATTTCTTTTTTGTATTTTCCTTTTCACTATGATGTGGAAGACCTTTGAGATACTTCTTCATGGAACTTTTTGATAGTTGTAGTATTTACCAGTAGCTCGTGGAGTGGATCCTTCCCATGAAGTGAAGATATAGTGTGGAGACATAGTAGCTGGAAGACCTAACGACTGCTTGACCAATTCGACACGGCGTGAATCGACTAGCCTAGTGGGGAGCGCCTCGTAGTTGGCAGGAGACCCATGTAAGAGTAGCACCTGGTAGTTGGCGGTAGAAATGTGGTACTCAATAGGAGGAGTACATCTTTAGGCTATTAGGGGGAGTGTCTGGTAGTTTGTGACAGACCCACAGCGAAGAAGTGCCTGGTAGTTGGCAGCAGACCCGCGGTACTCGACAAGAAGAGTACCTCAACAGTCAATGGTTAGTGAGAAGTGCCATGGTGTCGTCACAAGCCCACTGTACTCGATAGTGGAGGATTTCCCCAGAAACCATGGTTTTGATAATTAAAATCCTGGTTTGAGCCGAGTCTTTGACTTTTTTGTTTTCCTAAGGATTGAGATGCGTTACTAGATAACATATGTATATGTATTGGAATATTCCTATGTAATGGTTATCCGTTGTTTTCATACTTTATGTTTTATCCTTGTTGGATTTTGTGAGACCTTGTGGGTCTCGGGGTCTTTAATGAGTATCGTTATACTCACCTGTGCACGGGCTATGCTCGCACGTCTTTGTGTTGGATGCAGACTGTAACACCTCAAGATTTTATGAAAAATATTATTTTTAATTTCATTGATGTCTTGTGTTGTACGCTACACCAAAAGGATGTTTCACTACACGCATCCATGACTTGGCCTGCATTACACGCGATCACAACCTTCCACAATAGCGTGTGTTTGTACGCAATACCGAGTTTCACTAAACAACGATATGTTATATAAACTAGGCATTATGAATAGTAATACCCACTTTTTGAAATTTTATAAATTTTATTTTTCAAAATGGACTTTGTTTTTTGATTTGGAATATCGAAATTAGCCTAGGGTGATGTTTTGGTAATTTTTTGAAAACATTCAAATTATGATAAATAGCGAAAACACTAGGTTACTATATAAAAACGGACTTTTTATTTAAATAATTATTTTTTATATTTAAATTTATTTTAGGTAAAAATTTGTATATTAGACCTAAATAAGTTCAATTTAATTCACCGAAGTCATTTTATAATAATTTTGGATATATAAAAAGTTTATTGAACTTTTCATTGTCTTTTACCTACCTCCTAGGAGCTTTTTTCAAACTTACATAAAACATAATTTTACCGCTTCTATGAGTTTAATGTAAAAAATACGATAGATAAGATTAATATCAAGGAGTAAAATTTGGTTCAATAAGATAAAATTAATTTTTATTGAATAGTAAATTTTTACTTTTATTTACCACGGTTAAAAGTAAATAGGGTAATTTGTGGTAAAAATGATATTACTATTACCCTAACACATGTCATAATTCTATTGGATATGTTTAATTTGACCAAAAAAACCATAGGAATAAAATATTATCTTTTAGGTCCACTTGGATTAGATTAGGACATTTATTATTATTTTATTTAGAGAAGAGTTAAAATAGTTAAAATAAACGTTTAATAACTAAATCCTTTTAATATAGGGTTATAGATAGGAAAAATTAGACTATAAATATTAATTAGCAATATAAAAAGATTTAATACATAATGGTATTTTATTTATAATTTTTAGACATTATATAATTTTATTTATTTATGACACAATGATGATGCAGTAATTCCCTTATTAATAAAATATTATCATAATTGATGTTATCAATACCCAAATAAATGTAATTTGAGACTTTTTATGAATTAAACTAATTTTAGAGGTTAGTAAGACATGTTATTATTGATTTAATTAACGATTTTCTAACAAAAAATGCTGTTATGATTTTCAAAAAAATCAAGTACAAAATAGTGTCAAAATTGACATAAAATTGTTTTTGAAACAAATATTATATTATTAATTGTTATTATTTTCCTAAAAATCTATGGTTTGGAAAAATGAATTAGATAATGATATATATTTTAATAATTAACCACTTTGGGTTCGTTTGTATTGTTATAGTATGTTTATTAACCATATTGTGTAAGAAAAGAAAAAAACACGGTAAAAGTTAGATTATTTAACTTAGACCTAAATCTAAATGATAAGGACAAAATAATATCCTAAACAAGTCTAGAAGATATTAGTTAAGATTATTTAGACCCAATCACCTTATTTTCTAAATAAATCAATTTGGAGCTATTAAAAACCGAATATGACTTTATTATAAATTAATATTTTAAGTATTCCTAAGGTGCCCCTCCACTCCCTTATAAAAAGGGCACCCTTCCCTCTTCTCTTCACACCATTTTGAGCCCTGAAACTTGGCCATCCTTTGTCAATTCCTCTTCTAAACCTCAGTAGTTATATCATATAAGTTCTGGTCTTCTCAAAAGACCAACTCTAGTGCCCTAAGAAGAAGTTAAAAGGAGGTGCGTCAAGGAAGATGTAATCTCTTCTACCGACTCTTTCAAGTTTCATTCTTCTTATACTTCCTCTTATTTAGTTGTTTCATTATAATGTAATAACATCAGTATTACAATATATACTGATATGTTATTATATATATGAAATAATCCCATTTCACCCTCTATCCATCCTACGGAAAACTAAATCATCCCGCGTGCGTACGTACGGAATACCGTCTCCACGCTGTGCTGTAATCTGTTTTTCCACCACCACCTCCTTGGATGGGTATAATGGTGTAAAGAATAATGATATATGATAATTATAAAATCATACATATTATAAGATATTATATAATCCACTCCAATTCCATTCAATAAAAATGGGAACGACATCATCGCTCGTGCCTACGTACAGAGTACTGTCTCCACGATGCGATGAGATTCATTTTCCATGTAAAAAATTCAAGAATGATTATAAAGTATATATAATAAGTAATAATGAAATATATGAAATAATACTGGTACTGTAGTTATGTATATATATATTTAAGTCATCTTCTTAATTCTATTCAAGTCAATAAGGAAAAGAAAAACTGCCTTCATGCATACGTACGACCTACCATCTATATGAACGTTGTATTTCATTTAATTTATCTATCTATTATATATATATATACTTAATATATATGATATATAAATCATGATTTTCATTCTGGAAGTAATTAAATCATGATATATGTAATAATAATATCAAGAACAACAATTCCAATCAAGTACAATAAATAAAACGATTTTACCCAAAACACTACTTTAACATGGAATTTACAAAAGAACAGGTAATATAAAGTCATAAGTGAACCATATATGATATAATAATAATTAATATGATTATTTTATAAGTAAATGACATTATTTAAATCATTATATAGGAGGTTCGGATACGTATGAAGCATATCAGACCTAAGGTAAGGGATAAATTTTCAATCTCGTTTTATTCCGAGATTGTTTATTCGTATGTATTTACTGGGTTTATATTTATTATCCATGTACCTGTTTTCTAAAAATGTTTTCATGTATGTTTAAAGTCATTTATACCCATTTTTTACATTTACTAAATGGTATGTATGAAATCTTTCTTTTGATTACCATATGAGGTACTTTTTTACTTTTCCGACAAATGTACGAGAAGAATGTTATTTTTAACTTATACGGCATGAATGGATTTTTACAGTTTCATAATGCCTCATTTTCATTAAGATTACTCTACAATATTTTATGAATATTTTCAACAAAAAAATTTATTTTAAAATTGTATGTAATTTGTGAAATGAAAATGATTTTGAAGAAGAAAGTATATTTCTATCAAGAATTCATTTCAAGTGTTTTATAGAAACCATTTTCCATCTAAGATGACATTATATCATATGCGTACGTTTCGAGTATAATGTCCCTATGATTTGCATGGTTTTACTTCTATTATGATGATATTATATCCATTTTCTTTATATATATTATGTTATGATGGGATGATGTTTATAAAACCCATTTTATTCTTTGGGTTATGATGAATGTTTTATGTTTATTTTGTGTCAAAAGTAAGAATGATTTCATTATGAGATGGGTGGGACCTATATCTCCCTGCAATGCATTGGGTAAAGATTTATATCTCATGAGATAGACATTCCTGGAACGGTAAGTAAATCTGGTTCCGTGTTACAGGACTAAAATGAGGAGTGAACTCGATTCCGAAAGGGACTTTGTCCACTAAGATGGTCTTGGCAGTAATGCCTTGGCTACAAGGGAAATCATATCATGTGCTTAATGTTTTTCTACAATTACATGTTTTATTTCCAATCTATTTTATCTTGATTGATGTTTCATTATGATCTATTCCTTACATACTGACATATTTTATGTCATTTCTCAAGATCCGAATTTTTAGACATTATGTTCATGATTTTATGTTCAAATGTATATGATTTGTTTTATTTTCTCCATTCTTACCCTTACTAAGCATTTTAGCTCACCCTTTTTTTATGTTTTCTTTTCTCCAGGATTTAAAGAATGGTTTTAGGTAAGAAAAAAGGGGATTATATCTATGGGTGATGTTGAGAACATGATTGAAGATGATGGATTGATGTTTTTATGTATTGGTATTCAAGAATAATGTTGTTGAGGTACTTGTATGGTATATTGGAATATCTATGTATTGGTCCATTGTGGTTTTCAATAATTTTATTATACCAGTAACCATTAAAAGTAAATCAAATATTTTGGAAAGAAGATGATATGCGCATAATGAAGGGATAAAGATAAAATAATATGTTTGATGATATTCATCAGCACATGATTTATTTAAGGACAACGTTATATCATGGTTTGAGTATATAGAATTTTTGGGATTTTCGTATGTGGAAAGTGTTAAATTTTGACAGCATTCATGTTTTCACTAAAAATCAATGGGTATTAATTTTTCAAGAGAATACATGATTAAGGTATTCACATGTTTGTAATTTGACCAATAAGATATATCGTATGATATATGGGGGACAAATGAAGGTATTCACATGCTTAGCAGATAACATTTCTAGTAATTGTTTTCTTTATACTATGAGCTTGGACATTAGTATTTTGGATAAGCCTAATGATTGGAATGGATTTTGTTGGACATAAGTCAATATTTTTTAAGGCTAGAACTTTTTTCTATATTATTTATGTAATTTTATAATAATGTAGTTTTAGAAAAAGGACAACCTAAAGGACAAGCAACAACCCATCGCCTCGGACAAGGCTCTCGGAATCAAACCCAAAACCGAAGTGCGATAGGCCTTTATCGCCTACCACTGACCAACAGGAATTCCCTGGTTAGTATAAACTAGTTTTATTATATTAATCAGTAGTATATAAGAAGTATAAGTCCATTTTAGAAACCACATATGATTAATCTCACTATATATGGACTTATGAATTTTTGATAACTTTTTCTAACCTTTTTTTTGAGACAGATGGAATGACCAATCATTCTATCACATGATCTGCTAACACTTCACGAATGTAAAATTCAACATCCTTTATTTAATATATGAAGTGAAAATTATCCATGTAACGACCAACAGTGAGATTGTACCAAAATCAAGATAGTATTTCTTCTAATTCCTATTTTTTCAAATTTAGGGAAATTATCTTGAAAACCAAAAATGATGTCCTAGTGCCCTTATATCTGATGAATTATATGGTACCTTAGATCATCCCAAATTTATAGCTTTGTTATTGTTTTATTTTTATAGCCATGTCTTCTACCACACTTCATCATAATTTCATGGTTATATTTCTCTTCAATATCCATATTTTCACCTATATTTTCCTATGTGGAAACCCAGTGCTGAGTTACATTGGGTGACTGTTATGATTCTAACATACCTTTTTAAAATGAAGTTTTAGTATTTCTTTTTACGATGTGGGTTTCTGTGAAAGAAGCTTTCAAGTAGTAAACCATTTATAACCCCGACGAATTTCAAGGGAACAATTCATTTTAAGGGGGGTAGAATGTAACACCCCGAGATTTTATGAAAAAAATTCTTTTTAATTTCATTGATGTCTTGTGTTTTACGCTACACCAAAAGGGGATTTCACTAAACAAATCCCTAACTAGGCTTGCATTACACACGATTGCGACCTTCCACGATAGGATGTGTTGTACGCAATACCGAGTTTCACTAAACGACGTTATGTTATATAAACTAGCCGTTATGAATAGTAATACCCAATTTTTAAAATTTAATAAATTTAATTTTTCAAAATGGACTTCATTTTTGGATTTGGAATATCAAAATTAGCCTAGGGTGAATTTTTGGTATTTTTCTGTAAACTTTCAATTTTTGATGAATAGTGAAAACACTGGGTTACTATTTAAAAACCAACTTTTTATTTAAATAATTATTTATTTTATAGAATTTTATTTTAGGTAAAAATTGATATATAATACCTAAATAAGTTCAATGTAATTCATTGGATTCATTTTATAATAATATTCGATATATAAAAATTTTATTGAACTTTTCACCGTCTTTCATCTACCACCTTGGAGCTTTTTAAAAAATTACATAATACATAATTTTACCTCTTCTGTGAGTGGAATTTAAAAAACCCTAAGAGACACAGTTAATATCAAAGAGTAAAATGTTGTTCAATAAAATAACAAATTTAGTTTGTGATTAGTAACTTTTTACTTTTATTTACCACGGTTAAAAGTAAATAGGTTAATTAAGGGTGAAAATGATATTACTATTACCCTAAAACATGTCCTAATTTTATTGGATAAGAGTAATTAGACCAAATACAACCTTATGAATAAAATATTACCCTTTAGGTCCTCTTGGATTAGATTAGGACATTTATTATTATTTTATTTAATGAAGAGGTTAAATAGTTAAAATCAATGTTTAATAACTAAAACATATTTAATATAGGGTTATACATAAGATACATTCTACTATAAATATTAAATAGAAAGATAAAACGATTTACTACATAATGGTATTTTATTTATAATTTCTAGACATTAAATATCATATTTTATTTATGACACAATGATGATGAAGTAATTAACTTATTAATGAAATATTAACATAATTGATTTTATAAATACCCAAATAAATGTAATTTTATACTTTCTATGAATTCCACTAATTTTCTAGGTTAATATGAAATTTTATTGTTGATTTAATTAACTTTTTATAACTAATCATTCTGTTATGAGTTTCACAAAAATCAAGTACAAAATAGTGGCAAAATTGACATAAAATTGGTTTTAAAACAAATTTTATATTATTAATTTCTATTTTATACCTAAAAATATAAGGCTCAGCCAAATGACTTAGATAAGGATATATATATTAATAATGAACCACATGGGGTTCTTTTGGCTTGTTATTGTATGTTTATTAACCATATTGTGTAAGAAAACAAAAAGACCCGGTAAGAGATAAATTATTTAACTTAGAGTTAAATTTAAATGATAAGGATAAAATAATAACGTAAACTTGTATAAAACCTATTGGTTGAGATGATTTTGACCCATACCAACCTTATCTGAAAAATAAATCAATTTGGAGCTATTAGAAACCGAATATGACTTTATTATAAAATAATATTTTAAGTTTTCCTAAGGTGCCCCTCTCCTCCCTTATAAAAAGGGCACCACTTCCCTCTTCTCTTCACACCTTTTTGATCCTTGAAGCTCAGAAAAAACCTACCAATTCATCTTCTAAACCTATCTTGTTATATCATATAGGATCTGGTCTTCTAAAAAGACAAACTCTAGTTTCCTAAGAAGATGATTAATGGAGGTGCGTCAAGGAAGAGGTAATCTCTTCTACCGACTCTTTCAAATTTCCTCCTTCTTCTACTTCCTCTTATTTAGATGTTTCATTATAAAGTAATAACATAAGTGTTACTTATATACTTATATGTTATTATAAATATTAAACAACCCCATTTCACTTTCTTTCCATCCTACGGAAAACAAAATCACCGCGCGTGTGTACGTACAGAATACCATCTCCACGCCGTGGTGTAATCTATTTTTCCACCACCACCCTACATGGATTCGTATAATGGGGTAAAGAATAACTATATATTATTATTATAACATAATAATGATTCTAAGATATTATATCATCCACTCCAATTCCATTCAATAAAAATGGGAACGATATCATCGCCCGTGCGTACGTGCGGATTACCGTCTCGACAATGCGATGAGATTCATTTTCCATGTTAACAATTCAAGAATGATTATAATGTATAAATAATAAGTAATCATTAAATATATGACATAATAATTCTATTGTATTTATTTATATATTTATATGTTTTTCATCTACTTAATTCAATTCATGTAAATAAGGAAAGGAAAACAATGTTCATGCGTACGTACGACCTACCTTCTCGATGAATGGTGTATTTCATTTCATTTATCTATCTATTATATATATATACTGAATAAATATGATATATAAATCATGATTTATATTATGGATATAATTAAATCATGATATAAGTAATAATGATATCATGAACAACAAGTCTAAACAGGTATGATAAATTAAACGATTTTACCCAAAATGCTTCTTTAACATGGAATTTACAAAATAACGTGTAATATAATGTCATACGTGAACCATATATGATATAATAACAATTAATATGATTCTGTAATAAGTAAATGACATTATTAAAATCATTATACATGAGGTTTGGATAAGTACGAATCATATCAGACCTAAGGTAAGGGATAACTTTTCCAATCTTGTTTTTATCCGAGATTGTTTATTCATATATATTTACTAGTGATATATTTATTATCCATGTACCTGTTTTCTAAAAATGGTTTCATGTATGTTTAAATTCCTTTTTACCCATTTTGACTTTTACTACATGGTTTGTAAGGAATCATTCTTTTGATTACCATATGAGTTACTTTTTGACTTTTCTGAAAACATTACGAGAAGAATGTTATTTTTAGCTTATATGGTGTGAAAGGATTTTTACGGTTTCATAATGCCACATTTTCATTATTCTTAATCTACAAGTTTTTATGAATATTTTCAAAAAATACTTTTCTTTTAAAATTTCATGAAATTTTTGGAAAATAGAATTATTTTGAAGAAGAAAGGATATTTTTGGAAAGAATGCATTTCAAGTGTTTTATCAAAACCATTTTCCATATAAGTTGACATTATTTCATATGTGTATGTTTCAAGTATAATAACTCTATGATTTAAATGGTTTTACTTATCTTATGATGAAATTATATCCATTTTTTTATATAGAATATGTTATAATGAGATGATGTTTATGAAACCCATTTTATTCTTTGGGTTATGATGAATGTTTTAAGTTTATTTTTTGGCTCAAGTAAAAATGATTTTCTTATAAGATGGGTGGGACATATATCTCCCTCCAATTAATTGGGTAAAGAAATATATCTCATGAGATAGACATGGATAGAATGGTAAGTTTCTCTAGTTCAGTGTTACAAGACTGAAACAAGGAGTGAACTCGATTCAGAAAGGGACTTTGTCCACTAAGATGGTGTTGGAAGCAATGCCATGGCTACCATGGAAATCATATCATGTTCTTAATGTTTATCCACCATTAAACGTATTATTTCCAAGATATTTTACCATGATTGATGTTCCATTATGATCTACACCTTACGTACTGACATGTTTTATGTCATTGCTCAAGATCATGATGTTTAAACATTATGTTCATGATTTTAGGTTCAAATGTATAAGATTTGTTTTATTTTATCCATGCATACCCTTAATAAGAACTTGACCTCACCATTTTTTATGTTTCATTTTCCCCAGGATTTAACGAAATTTTTTAGGTAAGAAAACAAAAAGGGGAAGATCTTTATGGGAGATGTTGAAGATCTTTCACCACGATTAGAATATTATGTTCTGAGTTTCCAAAGACACTAAACTATTATGGTCCTTGAGTATTGGTTCTTGTTATGTATTAAGTATTCCGAAAAAGTAATTTAATGTCTATATACATCAAGCTTTGGGTTTCTACACAAATGATTGACAACACTAATAGAGGCCGAGAGTGCCAGGACTGGAAGGTACCCATAGGTGGACCTTACGAAGAGTCAGTACACAGAGGAGTCTGACAGGCATAGAGTGATGAGGTGGCCATATGTACATACCCTTCATGTATGAACCCTAGAGAATGATCTAGAAGATTCTATTTCCCTTTCAGCTGTTTGTCCCTTTTTCAATTGTACATGTACATACAGTTGTGCTGTATTTCCGGCCCCTTTTACTTTCCAGCCCACATTTTGTATACAGTTTTTACATTGTGTTTTACTTCTAGTTTGGTACTCTAATATGTTTTTTTACAGTTATAAAGGCAATGCCATCCCTATTTAGGGATATACGCCTTTGGTGCTAGTCGCAACCCCAAGCCTATAGAAGGCGGGCTTGGGGTAATTAAGACAAAGGCCCTAAGGGATGGGTCGTGACAAATTGGTATCAGGGGATTCGGTTCTACCTAAAGACATAGGACTCTGATATTTCATTACTTTTATGTAATAGTGTTAAGGGTACTAAGTGTGGTTTTCAGTTCAGGGAGTCCAGTGTTGTTTAGGGTGGCCGACGTATCCATACCCTAGGACCCTGATATATGATTTCCGACATAGTACATGAAAACACTGATTGCTTGTGTGTTTTCTAAAAAGTAATCTTAAGTCATCTCAACCAGGTCAGCTCACAAGGTATAGTATTTTGACTGTGTTCCATCTGTTTCATTCAAGATGCCTCCCTATAGAAGATCATTTAGAGCCCTGAGACTTGTATGTACTGACAGCCCACCAAGCAACGAAGCCTCGGTGTAGGTCCCTCTTCTGGCGGAGGCACCAGCGGTACTACTCCCCGTTGGGCCAATGATGCCACCAGCCCCAACATCCGAGAGTGCATGCCACATGAGCACGTTGCACGAGTTCCAACCCCAGAGGCATCCTGGGAATAGGGGAGAGACAGATCCACATGTAGCTGAGGATTGGATGGAGGCGATGGTGAGAGTCTTCCAGCTAGTAGGGACGCCAGCAGAATTTATAGTGATCCTTGCTGCCAGCCTCCTTCGGGAAGCCTCAAGAAGATGGTGGAGCCTGATTATCTAGGTTAACGACGAGGAGACACTTCATTGGGTAGACTTCGAGAGCCTATTCCGGTTAGAGTTTATCCCAGCCACCCTTAGAGTGGTGCAGATAAAGGAGCTATTGCATATATGGTAGGGTAGCATGACGGTGTCGCAGTACTCAGCGAGGTTCACTGACCTCTCGTGTTGCTCCACAGATATGGTGAGATACCCATTCCTCAGTGCCAAGACATTCTAGAAAGGGCTCGGATGAGAGATCAAAGGTCCGATGATCTCACATAGCATCTCGACGCAGACAGGGGTGCTAGAGAGGGCCCTCGTAGTGGAGAGTTTCTTGGTTGAGAAGTCTCCAACAATGAGACCCACCAATAGTCGACATGCAATGGAGTATTCTGCAGCTGGAAGTAGATAGATGATGTAGATTTCCAAGAGGTCCAGACCAACTGGTGGTCGACCACATGACTCGGGATCAGTTGTGTGGGGAACCCAGGGTGGGGACCATGTGTCTGCGGGGAACTGGTGGTACCTGGTGGACCCCGACCGGAAGGCCATATTAAAGTGGGGTGTCTGTACTGTCACTGATAAATAGTTGTGACATCTCCCCTCTAAAATCATGTTGAAACAAAAAGCGGTGCTCATCCCTTCGTCGTGTGTGACCACTCTTCCTCGGCCTCCTCTTCCACTTTCAATTCGGTCAATCTTATTTGATTTTATCGTTAAAACCATCATGGTTTATTCCTCTCCATTATTATTGTAACACACTTAGATTTTATGAAAAATATTCTTTTAAATTTCATTAATGTCTTGTGTTGTACGCTACACTAGAAGGAGCATGCACAACACGCATCCTGGACTTTCCTTGCATTACACGCAATCACGACCTTTCTCGATAGTTTGTGTAGTACGCAATACCGAGTTTCACTAAACAACGATATGCCATTAAAATATTATTTAAACTAGCCGTTACGAATAGTAATAACCACCTTTAAAATTTTTAGTAATTTCATCTCTCAAAATGGACTTCATTTTTGGATTCGGAGTATCAAAATTAGCCTAAGGAGTAATTTTGGTACTTTTCGGATAACTTTCATATTTTGATGAATAGTTAGAATTACTAAATTTTAATTAAAAACAACTTTTTTAATCAAAATAATTAATTGTGATAAATTATGAATTTTAGTGATTTTAAAGTATATTTAGAATATATTTTTACAATTTAATACAATGTTGGTCATTGGTCATAATTTCCCAATTAAACTAAATAAAAACAAGTATCAATCTTTTGATAGTCATTATATCTTAAAAACACGGTTTTTGGTTTGACAGCAGGAATTAATTTTAAATTAATTTCTGCCACTTCTATGTTTTGAATTTGGAAAAATTGATTAAATATTTGGAATCAAGATGTTCAAATTGTGTAAATAGATAACTTTTATTTTTAGACATTTTCAATAATTACTTCGGTAAATATTTTATTTACCATGGTTAAAGGGTAAATCCGGTAAATAAGGGTTAAAAAATAATATTATAATAATAAAAAAATTACCCTAAAACTTGTGATAACCTTATTTGTTGAAACATGTTCGACCATGGGAATATTTGGGTCAATTTTGGGACCTCATGGTGCCACATGTAAGTGATAGGGACACTTTATGTTAATTAAGTTAAAATGAATACAAAAATGACACACGCATATATCTTTTAGAAAAACAATTTTTACATAAGGTTATATATGTTTGATTTTCGATTGTAAATATTCATTAGAAATATAAACAGATTTCCTGCATAATGATATTTTATTTATAATTTTTAGACATTAAATAATTTAGTTTATTAATGACACAATGATGATGCAGTAATTACCATAATAGTGAAAAATTACCATAATTGATATTATAAATACCCAAATAAATATAATTTGAGACTTTTAATGAATTAAAATAATTTTATAGTATAATAGGACATGTTAGAAATGATTTAATTTAAATTTTTATAAGTAATAATTCTTTTATCAGTTTCACAAAAATCAACTATTGAATAGTGTCAAAATTGACATAAAATAGTTTTTAAAACAAATATTATATTATTGATTGTTATTTTATTCCTAAAAATCTAAGGTTCGGCCAAGATAATTATAACAAGATAGGTGTATCATTAATGGACCACTTGGGGGTCTCTTAGATGTATATGGTAAGTTTATTAACTATATAATAGGAAAATACAAAGTGACATGGTAAATGTCAATCTAATTAACTAAGAGTTAAAACTAAAAGATAAGGTTAGTATAATGAACTAAACTTGTCTAAATTATATGGGATCAGAGGGTTTCGACCCATCCCCACCTTATCTTCTAAATAATTCAATTTGGAGTTGTTTAAAACCTAATTTGGCTTTATAATAAAATAATAGTTTTATTTATTCCAAAGGTGCCCCTCACCTCTCTTATAAAAGGGAACCTCCTCCCCTCTTCCTCACACCACATTGAGCCTTCATGCTCGGCCAAAACCTACCAAATTATCTTCTCCACTTCCCTATAAATATCCTAGAGGTCATGGTCTTCTTCAATGACCAATTTTAGTGCCCTAAGAAGAGGACTCAAAGAGGTGCTTCAAAGAAGAGGTAATGTCCGTTACCGATTCTTTCAACTTTATTTTCTTCTTCCACTTCTTCTTCTTAGGTTGTTTCATTATGAAGTAATAACATCAGTATCATTCATATACTGATATGTTATTATAAGTATTAAACAACCCTATTTCACAATCTATCCATCCTACGGAAAACGAAATCACCTCATGCGCGTACGTACGAAATACCATCTCCACGCCGTGGTGTAATCTGTTTTCCACCACCACCATACTTGGATGGGTATAATGGTGTAAATAATAACAACATATGATTATTTTAAAGTTATATTGATTCTGAAATAGTATACATACACTCCAATACAGTCCCACGATCATGAGAACACTATCATCGCTCGTGCGTACGTACGGACTACCGTCTCCACGACGCGATGAGATTCATTATCCACGTTAACCATTAATGAATGATCATAAAGTATATATAATAAGTAATCATGAAATATATGACATAATAATGATACTATATTTATGTGTATATATAAGTATGTCATCTACTTAATTCCATTCAACTCTCTAAGGAAACAAAAACAACATTAATGCGTACGTACGTCCTACCGTCTCCATGAACGGTGTATTTCATTCCATTTACTGATTTATTATATATACGTATATTCTGAATATATATTATATATAAATCATGTTTTATATTCTGGAATTAAGTAATCATGATCTAAGTAATCATATGAATAATTAAAAGTCAAAACAAGGATGACAAATGAAATAATTTTACCCAAAACGCTATTTAACATGGATTTTACAAAAGAAAAGGTAATATAAAGTCATAAGTGAACCACATATGAAATCATAACAATTAGTATGATTCTAGAATAATTCAATGGCATTATTTAAATCATTATACAGGAGGTTCGGACACTTACGAAGCAAATCAGACTTAAGGGAAGGGAAAATATCACAATCTCATTTTATCCTAGATGTTTATACTTTGGTATTTACTGGGGTGTATTTTATCATCCACATCCATGATTCCTCAATATGTAATATTGTTTCGATCCACCTAAAATTGTTTAAATCCAATTTTACCCTTCGGTGAGTTTTTAGTAACTGATATGAAAGAAATATTTTGTCGTTTTTCGTACGAGGAACTTTGTGACTTTTCTGACAAAAGTACGGGAAGAATGTTTTTTAACTTATACGGAATGAATGGATTTTTAAAAAATTATTTCCAAGAAGCTTAATTTACAAGTTTTCATGTTTATTTTTATTCAACTTCATTTAGTTTAAAAATGTATGACATGTTAAGAAAGGAGAATTTTTTTGAAGTAGAAAGGATATTTTCCTCAAGAATGGAGTTCAAGTGTTTTATCAAAATTATTTTTCTTTATAAGATAATATAGGGTTCTGTTTCTATCCCTATTATTACATTGATTTGATTATGTGATGATGGAATTATTTTTATGAAATCCTTTATCTTATATGATTTTTTTATGATGTCATGTTGTTTAAGAATCCCATTTTTATTACATGGGTTATAGAATGATGTATGATTTATGATTTTGTGGCACACATAAGAATGGTATAATTATGAGATGTGTGGGACCTATATCTCCCTCTAATGCATTGGGTAAAGATTTTATATCTCCTGAGATAGACATGGCTGGAACGGTAGGTTAAACCGGTTCAGTGAAACATGACTGAAACGAGGAATGAACTCGGTTTAGTAATGGACTTTTTCCACTAAGATAGTCTTGGCAATGATTCTTGACTAATAATAAATGATTCTCTATGATTATGTGTTTACGCCACAAAGTTTCATGTTTAATGTTATGATTATTGGGATTACATTTTACTACTATGATTTATCCTATGTTATGATATTATGATCTCTTTTACGGGTTAAGATTTCAAAAATGTTATGTTCTTATGAATATGATGTGATTGATATTTCTTTTTTTTACCCTTACTGAGCATTTGACCCCACCCTTTTATGTTTTCTTGTCCCCAGGATATAAATAAAGGTTTTAGGTAATAAAAAAATGGAAGATCTTTATGGGAGATGTTGATGATCTTTCACCATGATTAGAAGATTTCGTTCCAAGTTTCCAAAGACACTAAACTATTACGGTCCTTGTGTGTGTGTTTTTGTTATGTACTATGTATTCTGCAAAAGTAATGTAATGTCCATGTACGTCATGATTTGGGCCTCTACAGTTGGTATCAGAGGAAAGGATTAGTCAACCTTTGGAAACTAGGATGCGAGAACTTTAGTAAGATCCCTAGAGATATTTCTAAGGTATGTCTAGGGATGTCCCTAAGGTTAAGTATAACTATAGGTTATTGTACTAGAATTACGGTAACCCAATATGTTAGATATTGAAGGTAATCCTCCTTTATTGTGTTGTTTTCCCTAGCATGATTTTTTCCTCTCACACTATTCTTTTTGGGTTTTAGACGATGGATGGAACCCGAAGGAACCGTGTTGATCAATGTAATGGACAATACAATGATTGTCCTCCTGAACAAACAAATGTTATGGGAGATGGAGTGCAAAATCGTATTTCTATACTTACACAAGCTATGAATCATTCTGGACTTCCAAATGAGCAGAGCAGGGAACAATATTCTATTGAGTCCTTCATGAGGCAACATCCACCTTCTTTCAGTGGGTCCTCTGATCTACTTGTTGCTGAACAATGGATCAGTACTACTGAAAAGATATTTTCAGTTCTTTAATGTTCTGAACAAGATAAATTCATCTTAGCAGTGTATCATTTGGAAGCTGATGATGATCAATAGTGGAATCTTATCAAGAATACGAGGGCAATAAATGAAATTGAGTCCATGTAATGGGACGAGTTCAAGAACATATTTTTCAATAAGTACTTCCCTCGTATTATTTGAACAAAGATGGAGAAGGAGTTTCTTGAACTAAAGAAAAAGGATGATGAATCTGTTGGTACATACGATGAAAATTTTACAAGGCTTGCAAGGTATGCATCTGGATTTATCATCCAACCTGAAAGTAATGTTGATCGATTTTTCTGTGTCTTAAAACCAAATTTTCGAAGGGAATTAGTTATAAGAGACTTCAGTAGATATGAAGAAATTGTGAGTTGTGCTATCAAGGTAGAAATGGAAGTTGGTGTTACTTATCCATCTCATAGTTTTGACAAGAAACAAAATATGGAGTTCAAGGAGAAATCTCAGAATAATGGTGAAAATAAGATGAATGTTTCCTTATGTTCAAAGTGTGGAAATAAGCATGGTGGAGATTGTCTTAATGGGACATGTAAATGTTTCAAATGTGGAAAAGAAGGTCATCAGGAACTTGAATGCCTAAATGATGGGAAGAAGATGTCTAATGATGCAAACAAAGGAAGGGATACACAGAATGAACCTACTACACTTCAATGCTTCAAGTTCAAGGAAATGGGGCATTATGCTAATAAATGCCCTAATCCGAGGGTTAGTGATGATCGACATGAGCAACAACTTAAGGAAAAGGACAAAGGGAAGTCACATGAGATCACCATTGGCGATGTTGAATATGACAACGATGTGATGGAATGATTAAGTGTTTATTTAATGGGATTCCAAAATAATGTTGTATACAGTATCGTGGATTATTGGAATGTTTATGTATTGGTCTATTGTGGTTTTCAATAATTTTATAGTACCAGTAACAATGGGAAGTGATTGAGATATTTTTGGAAAAAATATTATATGCGCATAATGAAGGGATAAGGAAAAAATGAAATGTTTGACAGTATTCATGAGCTCATGATTGATATAAGGACTAAGTGATATCATGGTTTGAGTATATAGAATTTTGAGTATTTTGGTATGTGGAAAGAGTGATCTTTTAACAGCATTCATGTTTTCAATAAGGTTCAATGGGTATCCATTTTTTTTCAAGAGAATACATGATTAAGGCCTTTGAATGTTTGGAATGTAACCAACAAGACATATCTCATGATATATGGGGATCAACAATGGTATTAACATGCTAGTTGTATAAACTCTTTGGTAATCGTTTTCACTATAATATGATATTAGACAGCATTATTTTGGATAAGCCTGAATATTGGAATGGATTATGTTGGACATAAGATAGAAATGTTTAAGTATAGTTGTTTTTTCGATATTATTTATGGGATGTTATAGTAATGTAGTTTTAGAAAAAGGACAACCTGTAGGATGGGCGACAGTCCATCGCGTCGGACAAGGCTGTGGGAATCAAACACACAACCAAATTACGACTGACCTTTATCACCTACCACTGGCCTACAAGAAGTCCCTGTTTAGTAGAAACTAGTTTTATTATATCAAGCAGTATGATATATGAACTATAAATCCATTTTAGGAACCATATATAATTAATCTCACTATATATGGACTTATGTATTTTTTGATAACTTTTCTAAATTTTTTTTGAGACAGATGGAATGACCCATCATTCGATCACATGATTTTATAACACATCACGAATGACAAATTCAACTTCATTTCATTAAGAGATGAAGTGGAAATCTCCCAAAGAATGACCAATGGTGAGACTATACCAAAATCACGAAAGAATTTATTCTAATTCAAATTTCATCAACTTTAGGGAAATGATCTTGAAAACCAAAATTTTTTTCCTAGTGCTCTTATATGTGATGAATCAGATGGTACCATAGATCGTCACAAATTTCTGGCTTTGTAATTTCTAGATTTTCCATAGCCATGTTCTCTACCACTCTCCATCAGAACATGATGGTTAGATTTCTCTTCCATATCCATATTTTCACCTATGTGGAAACCGAGTGATTAGTTTATTTGGGTAACCGTTAAGTTTCATACGTTTGTTTTTAAAGATTGTTTTTGGTATTCCTTTTTACGATGTGGGTTTATATTAAAGAATCTTTCGAAAAGTAAACCATTTATAACCCCGACGAATTTCGAGGGCGAAATTCATTTTAAGGGGGGTAGAATGCAACACCCTAATATTTTATGAAAAATATTATTTTTAATTTCATTAATGACTTGTGTTGTACACTACACCAAATGGAGCTTACACAACACGCATCCTTGAATTTCCTTGCATTACACACAATCATGACCTTCCTCGATAGCGTGTGTAGTACGCAATACCGAGTTTCACCAAACAACGATATGCTATTAAAATATTATTAAAACTAGCCGTTATGAATAGTAATGTCCACCTTTTAAAATTTTAGAAATTTTATCTCTCAAAATGGACTTCATTTTTGGATTCGAAGTATTGAATTTAGCCTAAGGTGAAATTTTGGTACTTTTCAGATAAATTTCATATTTTGATGAATAGTGAAAATTACTAAATTTTAATTAAAAAAAACTTTTTTAATCATAATAATTAATAGTGATAAATTATGAATTTGAGTGGTTTTAAAGTATATTTAGAATATATTTTTACCATTTAATACAATTTTGGTCATTGGACATAATTTCCCAATTAAAACGAACATAAACAAGTATCAATCTTTTGATAGTTATTTTATCTTAAAAACACGCTTTTTGTTTTGACAACAGGAATTAATGTTAAATTAATATCTGCCACTTCTGTGTTTTGAATTTGGAAAAATGTAATCTATATTTTGAATCAGGATGTTCAAATTGTGTAAATAGGTAACTTTTATTTTTTGTCATTTTGAATAATTACTTCGCTAAATATTTTATTTACCATGGTTAAAGGGTAAATCTGGTAAATAAGGGTTAACAAATAATATTATATTAATAAAACAATTACCCTAAAATGTGTGGTAACCTTATTGGTTGATACATGTTCGACCATGGTCATATTTCGGTCAATTGTGGGACCCCATGGTGCCACTTGTAAGTGATAGGGACACTTTATTTTAATTAAGTTAAAATGAATTCAAAAATGACACAAGAATATATTTTTTAGAAAATATTTTTTTTACATTGGGTTATATATGTTGGATTTTTGATTGTAAATATTCATTAGAAAGATAAAACTATTTCCTACATAATTATAGTTTATTTATAATTTTTAGACATTACATAATTTAATTTATTTATGACACAATGATGATGCTGTAATTACCATAATAGTGAAAAATTAACATAATTGATATTATAAATATCCAAATACATATAATTTGATAATTTTGATGAATTAAAATAATTTTCTAGGATAATAGGAAATGTTAGTAATGATATAATTAACATTGTTAGAAGTAATAATTCTTTTATCAGTTTCACAAAAATCAACTACACAATAGTGTCAAAATTGACATAAAATAATTTTTAAAACAAATATTATATTATTGATTGTTATTTTATTCCTAAAAATATAATGTTCGGCCACGATACTTATATAAAGATATGTGTATCATTAATGGACCACTTGTGTGTCTCTTATATGTATATGGTATGTTTATTAACTATATAATATAAAAATACAAAGTGACATGGTAAATGTCAATCTAATTAACTAAGAGTTAAAACTAAAAGATAAGGTTAGTATAATGACCTAAACTTGTCTAAATTCTTTTGGATCAGAGGATTTCGACCCATACCCACATTATCTTCTAAATAAATCAATTTGGAGATATTTAAAACCGAATTTGGCTTTATAATAAAATAATAGTTTTAGTTATTCCAAAGGTGCCCCTCTCCTCCCTTATAAAAGGGCACCTCCTCCCCCTCTTCCTCACACCACATTGAGCCTTCAAGCTCGGCCAACACCTGAAAAATTCTCTTCTCCACATCCCTAGAAATATACTATAGGTCTTGGTCTTCTTCAAAGACCAATTTTAGTGCCCAAAGAAGAAGACTCAAAGAGGCGCTTCAAAGAAGAGGTAATGTCTGTTACCGATTCTTTCAACTTTATTTCTTCTTCCACTTATTTTTCGTAGGTTGTTTCATTATGAAGTAATAACATCAATATCACTCATATACTGTTATGATATTATAAGTATTAAACAACCCTATTTCACCATCTATCCATCCTACGGAAAATGAAATCACCGCGCATGCGTATGTATGAAATACCGTCTCCACGTCGTGGTGTAATCTATTTTCCACAACTGCATTACTTGGATGGGTATAATGGTGTAAATAATAACTATATATGATTATTTTAAAGTGATATTGATTCTAAAATATTATACATACAATCCAATACAGTCCCACGATCATGAGAACGATATCATCCCTCGTGCGTACGTACGGACTACCGTCTTCATGACACGATGAAATTCATTCTCCACGTTAACCATTCATGAATGATGATAAAGTATATATAATAAGTAATCATGAAATATATGAAATAATAATGATACTACATTTATTTTTATATATATTTATGTCATCTACTTGATTCCATTCAACTCAATAAGGAAATGAAAACAGCGTTCATGCGTACGTACGGCCTACTGTCTCCATGAATGGTGTTTTTCATTCCATTTGCTGATTTAGTATATATATGTATATTATGAATATGTATTATATATAAATCATGCTTTATATTCTGGAATTAAGTAATCATTACTTAAGTAATCATATGAATAACTACAAGTCAAAACACGGACGACAAATGAAACAATTTTACCCAAAACTCTCTTTAACATGGAATTTACAAAAGAACGGGTAATGTAAAGTCATAAGTGAACAACATATGATATCATAACAATGCGTATGATTCTGGAATAAGTCAATTACATTATTTAAATCATTATACAGGAGGATCAGACACTTACAAAGCAAATCGGACCTAAGGTAAGGGAAAATATCACAATCTCATTTTATCTGAGATTGTTTATACTTTGGTATTTAATGGGGTGTATTTTATCATCCACATACATGATTCCTCAATATGTAATATTGTTTCCATCCACCTTCAATGGTTGAAATCCAATTTTACCTTTCGGTGAGTTTTTAGTAAATGATATAAAAGTAATCTTTAGTCATTTTTTGTATGAGGTACTATTTGACTTTTTCGACAAAAGTATGGGAAGAATGTTTTTTTAACTTATAAGAAATGAATGGAATTTTAAAAAATTATTTCCAAGAATCTTAATTTACATGTTTTCAATTTTATTTTTAATCAACTTCTTTTAGTTTAAAATAGTATGACATGTTAAGAAAGGAAAATGTTTTTGAAGTAGAAATGATATTTTCCTCAAAAATGGAGTTCAAGTGTTTTATCAAAATTATTTTCCATATAAGATAATATGGGGTTCTGTTTCTATCAATATTATTACATTGATTTGATTATGTTGTGATGGAATTATTTTTATGAAATCCTTTATCTTATATGAATTGTTTTATGATGTCATGTTGTTTAAGAATCCCATTTTTATTACATGGGTTATGCAATGATGTATGATTTATGATTTTTTGTCACACATAAGAATGGTATCATTATGAGATGGGTGGGACCTGTATCTCCCTCCAATGAATTGGGTAAATATATTATATCTCATGAGATATACATGGCTGGAACGACAGGTTAAACCGGTTCAGTGAAACAGGACCGAAACGAGGAATGAACTCGGTTCAGAAATGGACTTTGTCCACTAAGATAGTCTTGGAAATGAGTCTTGACTAATAAGAAATGATTCTCTATGATTATGTGTGTATGCCACAAAGTTTCATGTTTTATGTTATGATTATTGCGATTACATTTAACTACAATGATTTATCCCATGTTATGATATTATCATCTCTTTTACCGGTTAAGATTTCCAAAATGTTGTGTTCTTATGAATATGAAGTGATTGATATTTCTTTTGTTTACCCTTACTGAGAATTTGAGCTCACACTTTTATGTTTTATTTTCCCCAGGATATAAAGAATGGTTTGAGGTAAGAAAAAAAAGGGAAGATCTTTATGGGAGATGTTGAAGATCTTTTACCATGATTAGAAGATTACGTTCCAAGTTTCCATAGACATTAAACTATTACAGTCCTTGTGTTTTTGTTTTTGTTATGTACTAAGTATTCCACAAAATTAATGTAATGTCCATGTACGTCAAGCTTTGGGCCTCTACAATTATCCTCCTCTTTATAGTCATATTTTCATCGGCCTTTTTTCCTCCAAAAAAGGTTTGGTCGAACCCGAGGTTCTTGAGATGAACTGATTTAGGTTTCCCTTCAATTGTAGGTTGTGAAAATGATCTCTTCAAGCATTATTGAGCATGTTCTAGCGACCGCTACAGAAGGCGAGGTGGTTCGGCTTATTTTTGGCTGCCGGTTTCATTCCGAGGTAAGGGTTTTCCATTGATTCTTGGTCCCACAAGATTTAAATTATTTTTTTAATTATTTTATAGTTCGTAGTGTTAAATGTGTATTGTTTTGTCCCATTTGGTTGTTTCAAGTAGCCAAGTCAAGGTCGACTAGCCATCATATGAATAGGAATGTATATAAAGTATGTATGTTCCCCCGTTACGTGTAATTTCACCCATGGCAGTGAATTTAATGTATAGGGAAAGGTGTTCCTATGTGTGTGTATATATATATGGAAAATGATTATTTAAGAGAGTGGATGCTAGTGTATGCATATAAGAATACTTTTAAGGATCCCCTTGAATATGCTCATTACTATGCAGGTGTGTGCATTAGGGCTTGGTGTTCTCATATGTATCTGAAAGTGTGTATGATAAGTGGTGGAAAAAATGATTTTAGGTAAAAATATCCATGAGATGAGTGGACAGAGTGGATCCACTATCAAGTAGGGTACATTTTCTAGTTCTCAATCATTATAAAATCATTCATAAATATGTTTACTAATATTTTTTGTAAATTAATCCATGAAATGAGGTATTATGTTCAATTATTAGGAAAAATGAATTTATCATGTTCATGATTTTAATATTAAATGTATTAAATGATATTTGGGTAAACAATATCATTTTTTATAATAAATCCCTTCCAATGGAGGTTCATTGCCTTCATGCTAAGATGAAGTGGTTAGACCTTTCTTGCGTGACTTGTTCTGTTAATAATTATAATTCCTTGATGTTATTTTGAAATATGGCATGTTAGGGCATTTCCCTAATGGATTTAAAAAATCAAAGATACGTGATTGAAATAATATAAATGGACAAGGCACCACCTAAGTGCATATACCAATTTTTAATGGTATTAATCCATTTGTGATGTTTCCATATTATTCATAGGTGTTTTTGACAGATTGGGTCCACTTTTCGGGTGTGTCATGGCTTGAAAATGATAAACGTAAAACCTTCTATATAAAATAGTTATGTTATCCAAGGAATTGAATCATGGAACGTACCTTGTTTTCTCATCCCTTTACCAACCTAAGGTATGTGTATTGAATTGAAAATTAAAATGTGAAATGTGAATTGTAAAGAATACTAAATATATCACTTGTCCTTATTAAGAGTAATTGAACGAATGTTTAATGTTTATATCTAAAATTTCCATAATTATGGATGTTAATAGAGGGAACCTTAATTAATTAATATGTCTTATTGAATTTTACTAAATAAATTTTTGAAATTATACTTGACCTTTCGACATAAATGAATGGTATGGCTTGAACCGATCAATAAATGGTTGCAATGCTACTTGACCTCTTCGTACTAATGAATGAAAAGGAGTAAACAAATAATTATATGGTTTTTATAATACATGATGTATCCACACTAATGGATGGAATGACATGAACCAAATGAATCATTACAAGACCTCTTTACAAAAAATGGAAGGTAAGACTCGAGCTTGTCGTGGTTTCTAATCGGAGAATACCATGAGCACTCGGGTTCCCCATTCAAACATTAATGATGGGTTGTTATGTTCAAATCCACATAGATCAAGGTCCTTGTCTTACTTTTGGATGACCATTATACTGTCATTGGGTACCCCATGTGGTACTACAAGATTCCATGGATACACTTCTTGGATGCATCATTGACAAGTTGGACCTTTGGATACACTCCTTGGTCGCAGTCCTTGTTTATCCTCATTTAACTTTGGAAGAATCTCCCAAGACTCTGTAAGAGATTTATTGTGGAATGTCTTGGATTATGCTCTGTGGATTAAAATATTACCCATTATCTTAACATAGATACTACAAAGATATCTTTCTGTGGGATTTACATTTTCATTGTTTTTACCCATGAACACCCTCAATAAATATATTTATTAGGATTCCTTGTTACTTTTGGCGACCTTTAATACTAATAATATAAAGATATTGTCTACTTAGTTTTTACGTTGGGACTTTAATACAAAATTTCATCCCCAGATGCCTCGGATACACTCCTTGGTTCAAACATTTAAAAGTATGTTCCACGGTTAAAGACAATTGGGACCGGTCACTTCTGATCCCTATTTTACCATTAAGGAAACTGCAGGGACTCAGTAGGTGAATTACTCACCTGTGACTTATAATTAAACTAGTAATATTCCATTAATGAAATTATGAAATGTTCAGACACCATCCGAGATCTGAATCAGGTACTTATTTATTTAGTTATAATGTACTACATTCATTATTTATTCATTCTTACACCTTTTTTTATTTATATGAAACAGTCAGGATTGGTTTAGACAACGGTTGTTCCAGCCTACTGAGATTTATATCTCACAACCTACTCGGGACACCATTTCATTGGGGTGCCTGATTAGACGTTCTTGTTCACAGATCATTGGACCTTTCTTGTTGTTGTTTTCATGTATCCGGGAGTTAGGAGAAAGTGACTGAGCTAGTGCTCAGGATTCTCATAGAGATCGCCATTTGGATTTTAGTTCTTTTACAAACATGAGTCTTATATTTTATTATATATTAAATCATGTTGTATTGGTTACTATTTAATGTAATGTATCAATTTCATGCCATGGATTCATCTATTGTATAAACTGACAATGGACACATTTTTCATTTATATGAAATCTTTCATTCATTGTTTTGTCAATTAAGTATTACTACTACTTCTATTTATTTTTATTTACTCTTTTATACCATTGTGCAACTCTGATAAGAGGGTATAGTCTCCCTAGTGAATAAACATACAACCTCACTTCTCGTCGATGACCTCTAGCATACGGGGAGGTGTGATTGAGGTCATGCGGTGACTGGTCCAAGAACAGTCTTAGTGGTGAGCGAGGCCGGGACATTACAATATACTATTTTTTCAGTTAATTTATCATAGATCTACGAATAATAAAAACATTAATATGTTTTCAAGAATGAAACTCCTCCGCAACTATAAAGATCACCCACTCTCCCCAATTCTCCACCCATCATAGGAAATTTTAATCATCCAATCTATGACCAAATCCCTCCCCAACTTACCTATCCAAATCCTAAATTGATTTTTAAAAAAAATATATCCTTAAAATGTTCTATTTATATCATAATCACTCTACCAGGAGAAGAGGTAATGTTTTTCTAATAGTGTTTTCATCTCATTTAATTATCCACCTCCAAAATCTATTGGTATAATAATATTATATAATAACCAAATTACTATAAATATAATAATATTTATTTATGTTTACATTATGACTTTAACCAACACACACTTCCATTCAATGGGTTACAAAATATTCATTTGTGTCTACGGAGGGCTACTAACTTATGAAACGATGTTGTTTTTCCCCATTACCAGCTCTGATGGTTAGTAATAATGACTAAAATAACGATTATATATTATATTAATGATATTAATAACATAAAAAATACATTAGGATAAATTATATCATGTAAAACCTTTTTATATTCCATATCACATGTTATATGATAACATATCTCGTGTGTACAGTGAAAAAACGCCTCGTGAAACCATGTGAAGTGTTTTTAAATAACATGTTACATGAAACCTAATAAGGGAAAATACTATGAATTTATATGATATATATAAAAATTCATGATATTCAAGATCGATTAATCTTTATTTAAATATAATATATCATTTTCTAATTCCATTTCACACTCTCATATGTGATAATGTCGTTCAGGGACATGTGAACTATCGATTACTCGAAGTGATGTAATTCATTTTAAATAATAATAAATAAATTTATAAGAAATATTTTTTAATAAAATTTTTTTATTATATAATTATCATTTTTTAAATTTAAAATTGTACATACCTTTTTCCATAAATATAATTTTAAAATGCAAATGTTAATCATCCATAATTACGGCCTACCATCTCCATGGTCGTAAAGATATTTCATTTTTCGAAACCATAATTCATGATCTATTTTAAAAGATTAATTTTTATTTATATATAAAATTTATGTCATGATTATTATTATTTTTATATTTAATTACATTCATTTTTTAAGATAGGCATCCTACAAACATAGTTTTTGTCGCATAAACTGAACATGGTAAAAACATCATAATTAATAATAATAGATTAATTAATTATAAATATAACAAATGTATATGTTAAAAAATTTAATCATAAACATTTATAACGATTATAATGAAACTAATAAATTCACACAATTTTATTATTCCTTAATACCAAGACCAAGAATAATGATTCAAACTAAATGTTAGGGTATTTTAAGGTTTAACTTTCATTTATAACGGACATATGACATATTCATCACTTATGATTTTTAAATGTAGTGTATAACTAAAATGAATGTATATTAGGATTTATATAATTATTATTATAAGTAATTTAAATATGCAATTGAGCATCTACAATTCAAATGGTTTACAGTTTCAAATTTTCCAAAATGGAAATGAATTTTCATCTCAATTTCTATTCATTGAAATGTTTATTATGTTATAAACCTATCTGGTTTTATTTGGATTATAAACTAACAAATATTAATTTTATATAATTTTTATTATTATTTCCAGGATATTAAATGCTTAATTTTAATATATTCTTTCATGAGGACTTTTAATCAATTTTAACTAAGTGGTAAGAATATTTGATTACTATCTCATTGCTTATACTGATTATGTAGGATTGAGTCTATGATGTTGACATATTATAATTATATTGAAATATATTATCATATGGTTATTAATAATATTTTTATGTAACTTCATATTCTTTATAATCATTTTCATTTTAAAATTTTTAGAAGATGTTTTTATGAAAATACAACATCATTTATGCCATCGTTTGAATATAAGTTTTTATTCAAAATAAATTTTTCTAATAAAAATTATAATATTGTTATAAAAATAGTTTTTAAATATGAAGGGATATTTTACTAAATAAATTGTTAAAATAATTTTTAAATATTCATTTATAATATTTCATCTTTGTTTAAATGAAATTTATTTTCTAATTTTTTTTTAAAATTTATTATGAAAATTAAAAGGGTGTTTTCTTAAAAATGCTATCATAAAAAATTTAATGGTATTTACATTAATCATGCTAAACATTTTTTTTAACAAATTCTCTAAAGGTAATACTGTTTTATGATACAATCCTCATTATTTCCCTTGATTGATTAACATTATTTCAATGAGAATGTGATAGATCACGTTTCATTTCCATGTGTTAACCATCTTATTAAAGCAATGTTATAGAAAAAGTGTCTTCTCAATGATTTAATAATGCTTTAAATATAATATGGATTGTTTAAATTATTTATTATTAAATTAATTATCTATTTTCTTTGGTCATTATTTCTTTCTGGGACATTATAAAGTGTCATTGTATCAAGAAAGCATTGGGTGAGCCTATTATTGTTTATAGCATGGGTGATCCGAAATAGAAATACTATGTATTGAGTAATTATTATGATATACAAAAAAATTTATGGAAAGCTTTTTATATTGTTATTATAATTTTTAAGGGATCTTCAATAGATTTTTATGCATTCTCCAAAAATATGTTCCACGATACTAGTATATTTTATTTATAATCACTATCAGTTTATGATATTTCATTTTATAAGAGTTGATATCATGTGAATGTTGATAAATGATACTGATGACTCTTTCATTTTTCCATTCATCTTTTATTTAATGATATAGATATATATGGGTATGATTTCCTTTATTATTTTGTTCTGTACTTTGATAATTTCACCCTACACTTACGGTATTCTTATGATCCTCGGTGAAATTTAAATATTAAAAATTATCAATACACTTACTAATTATTTGAGTTAACCATTTTTTTCTTCCTTTTCCCTAGGCAGTAATGAATGAGAATTAATGATTTATGTCTATAAATGATTTCAGAAGAATGTTTCTGATGACTTACTATGAAATAATAAATGGTGGGTTTTATATGTGAAATTCTCATTTCATGACATATTTATTTTTTATTTAGGAACAATCCAAATTTTCAAAAACTACTAACTAAAAATGTCCAACAAAATTTATATGATCTATGTTTTCCTATGTATGTTTTAAGGGTTGGATGGAAATATTTTCTCTACAAATATCAGCATCATACCTGGAATATTAAATTTTAATATTTCATCACAAGATAAGGTAGTGTGGTCTTTGAGAAGTTATACCATTCCATTTTTATAAATTAAAATTTAAAATAACTTATAAAATAATGAATAATTCCAAAATAAATCAATGATATTTAATGAATTAGAAATATTTAATAAACTCTTTATTAAAAACCTGTTGGTTACTTGCACAATAGAAGCATTATATAGGGATTTCCTATATTTTATATTTGACATTATATATTGTTAATCCGATAATTTTAGAATGATATTTTATTTGATTAATGGAATTAAATAAATATCTATAATCAATAGAAAACAATGTAACCCAATGTTAGGATCATCACATATTATTTATAATTAATTTAAGTAAAAAAATAACCTATAAAGAAATTTTATATTTTTTATGGATATGTGAATGTCTATATGTAATACCATCATTATATTGAGGGTGTTAAGAATATATTTCATCAAATGGTGATACAAAATTGTTTCACATACCTCTGAACATGTCATTATGAATCGTCCTAGTGCATAATAATATAATCTTAGGATCATTCTCACTTACAGTAGTTGAAGTAGCCAAAATCCCAAGTATATAAACAAGAAGCATTCCATCGAATGAACAAATAAATAAATTAATGATGAAAATAAATAATAATCCATATATTCAATTAATATATAATAAAAATTTTTATTTATGATATCTTCAGTAAATTAGGATGGGTAATAATTCCTTCAACATATGTGCCTAATGAACCATTATTTGACATTCTTAAAATTAAACATGCTTAAAAAACATGATATCCATGGAATTATATTAACAATATCATTTCAAAAAAAGGTATTTGATATTTCAAATTCTACTAATGATTATTGTGGAACAATCCTTTTTCACAGTTTTCGATACTGGGTATTTACTCATGACCCAACCAATAAATCCTATATCACTACGAGTATATGATGTCACAATTTTCATCAATACTTCAAGTAATATGAGTAATAATACACATTTATAGTAATATTAATTTCTGAGGATCAATTCACACATAAAAAAAGAACATGTGTTGATATTTATATATATATCGTACATGTAGGTCTCATTATCATAATATCTGAAACTAGATATTACAAGTGGAGTAAACAAGGAGAAGGTGGCTCAGTTTCCAATGAGTATCCTCCCCTAGATAGCATATATAATATTTCCCTGAAATGATATAATCCATATGTTGAAAATATATTTTATAGTACTATTGGTGAACATCTTGCTTTTCATCATTGTTGGGTAGATATATAACCTTTTAGTGTCAGAACTACTTTTATGATATTATTTAATACTATATTATAAAAAAAATCATTATGTGATAAAGATTTAATTATAATTTAGAAAAAAGAATTCATATTATCATAAAGTACACAAAAATGTTATCAAGGGAATGAACACAAATGTTAGGATCTCCCAGATCCGGCTACCCTTGGTGGTAGCAGAAAATAAAAAAAGAAGTATCATAATATCTCAATAGAGACTCTAATAGTTTGGGATAAAAATTTACCTTTCCATAAATACTCTTACCCCACCAGTGATAGATATTAACTTATATTACCCACTATGAATGATAAATAATTATTATACTCATAGATGTAAAATAATGATGACCATATGAATTCTACTAAACGTTTTTAGGAAGGCATCTCAACCAACCTCTATCTGCACAGACTAATGAATCTGTGAAACAAAAAAGACTCAAAAACTACATTTATTAATGATTACTTACTTATCATGTATAAAGAAATGTATTTTATGTTTCTAATGATATATCAATACATATTCTTTTGTAATTATAAAAAATTCCCTTTCTACACCTCAATTTTGTAAGCCTCACCTTTGCTTTGAAAATGACCTTAGTGGATTTACGTGTGTAGCCCAGAGGATGTACCACAATAATGATGCTAATTAATAATATGAAATTGAATAATTATTAAAAAGAATGTTTCTTTTGGGATTTAGTGTATTAAAAATGTTTCTCCAACATTGTCCCCTTTTAGAAAAATAATGTCCAGATAATGGAATTCTTGTATTTTAGGGAGCTTAATTGTCACTGGCCAAAAGAAGGATTAACATTGATGATAAAAAAATTGATCAATAGAACTAATGGATTTCAATACCTTTCCAACATTAATGGATATTCAATGTATAATTGAATAATCATGTCCCCTAAATATGAGGTGACCACCACCTTCCAAGCACATTATGGGACCGTTTTCCATCAGGTTATTCTATTTGGATTATCAAATTTTGAAACTATATATAAATGTTCCCTGAGTCATAACATTAGACCATTCTAATGATGAATAAAAGAATTGTATATCTATGAATTGGTATTAACATATCAACAGTGATGTTATCACCTAATGGATCATTAAAACAAATTTTGGATGTTTCAGAATCATATTTTGATGATGGTTCATATGATGTGTTCTTTCATAGTAATTTCATGAATATTTTTTTTCTTATTAGTATGTAATTATTGAATCGATTTTTATTCATAAAATACTAAATTAACACTATAAATTTATGCTACTCATTATAATAAATATTTACAGGGCTCTATGTATAAATATATTAAATTCAACAATTCAAAGAAATCCTAGTTGAAAAATACCTCACCTTTACCATGTTAATGGAGAATGGATTTTCCTACAAATCATTTGAGGACTTCAAATAATCCTTTGATAATATTAACATGTACATACTACACTAACCATTATTAATACATTTTATAGAATAAATTTTGCTTATAATATATATGGAAAAAATGGTATTATCACATGGTGCTCTCTTTGAATAAAATAATGACGTCGGGAATAAAAAAAGCTGAAATATCTTTGTCAAATGATGACACGTAATGAGAAATAATTCTTCCATATAGAGATAACATTCCTCATACATGTCTTTGTAGTGAAAGAACCTTGTCATTGAATACAACATCCTATAGTCCAATTGGTCTCCAACATTGACCAATTAATTTATTCATTGGCATCCCTATGTTTAATTAGAATTTGGCATGAGAGGTTGTTATTATACAACATCATAATAAGAAGTTTTTGTTAAATAAATCAGTTAATGGGAAGTCTAGGGTTAAATTTTGATTTGAACATCCCACCTTGAAAATAAAACCCATGGACCTCAAACTACCTCAATAAGATATTTTCTATGCACATTAAAATTTTCAAGTACGGGAGATGTTTATTATGGTTCCAACTGAATCCTTATTGACAAGATGATGGGAAACACAAAGCTCATGTAGGTTTTTTTAGAGATTTTAATTGTTTCCCCTATGAAATAAATTTTTACCTTTTTTTATTATTTCTAAGAGGAATTAATAATGATCCATAATTACAATAACTCAATGATGACTCTAAACTATCCCCAAAACTTATTATAACATTCATGAGAATTAAAAGGGATTCAAATCTTTTTGTCAAACAGATAAATGATGAGTGTGCAATAAAAAATAAATAATTGGCCCCATTCACCATTTTAATCAAATTACAGGTGGATGAGTTCCCTTCTGAATAAAAATTATATCACTTCCTATTAACAAAAAATTATCACTTCAATACATTGGATAATGAAACAATAGTCATAGATGACCATGATCAAGCTAAAGTTGTTTTCCAAATCACAAACTAAAGCATAGTCATGTCAGTCATAAATATTGATATATAAGAAATCAATATGGCCAATGTAGCCCAAGAGTGAAATGAACTGA
Organism: Viscum album; assembly: GCA_963277665.1. Classification (NCBI taxonomy): domain Eukaryota; kingdom Viridiplantae; phylum Streptophyta; class Magnoliopsida; order Santalales; family Viscaceae; genus Viscum; species Viscum album. The sequence continues at coordinate 1,187,310,733 of OY728158.1, read as the reverse complement.
TATCCACCATAGGATGGATGTTGACCATATTATATTACAGAAAAAAATGTATCCTCATATTATATATAATGAAAAGGGAAGATACGTGACATTGATATGAAAACAATACCCTCTAGAATATTCCAAATTAAAATATATCTATAAACATGAGGTTTCATTGGAATCCACCAACAATTTAAAAAATAATGGAATATTCCCACTATCATGGAAGAAGTCCATCCATACTCTTATAGCCTTCATCTGTATATGACTAGGGTCTCCTATAAAATTTGGTTTCTTATTAACTAATGGGAAAAAGTTATATAGGAATACATGGAATTAAATATGAAATTTCATGAATTACATATTCATGAAATCATAATCCATAAAAACCACAGTGTCTATTCTTATAGATAAATATTATTTTCCAATTTCCTAATGGGGAATAAATGTTTTTTGGCCTTATCCCAAACCATAGCAAGTATTTTTATGTACATCCTTACTCATACAATATTTGTTTCAAAATGGGATGAAAAATACCCCACTGACATATAGATATTTTTAATATCATTAATATTGTAACGTACAATATCATCACATGATTTTGAGGCCTTCACATGATACTATTGTAAACCAACACTAGATTATGTTCAACCAAATTAATGAAATTTTACAATGAGTACAAAATTGAATCCCACCATTGATAACTCTTTAATGTAGAGAAAAAATGGATAAATATAGTCACTGAATAACATTATATCAAATATAACATTAAAAAATTGTCTACATGGGAACAAATTCATTGATGGACATGATCGTTCTTGTTTTATGGGCCTATCGTACCACCACATTCAGTAGCATAAATGAGACTCCATATTCATTAGAATACAAATCCTAGGATGTGTTTCAAATTAATTTCCATTTTCTATAACCACATATATCTATTTATGATTAAATATAATAAGAAGATAAATAAAAAATGATCCTTTTGGTGTTAGAATCACATGGTTAAAAAAGGTTCCGAACATTATAAAAACTCAATGTTCATATAAATATGATTCTGTGAGTATTCAATAAAATGGTTGTAATCCATTATTACCAATAAGTAGAATTATTAATGGATCATGGAACCCCAATAATACTAGTAATAAAAAATAAACAGTCATAACCCTAGTGTTATGTTCCTTAAATCATATGCATCGTATATTCCATTGGGGTTTACTTATTGGCCACAATGGATAGGGAACATGCTACTCCCAAATGAAATTCAAGGATTATAATCATATAATTTTCATAGTTTCTATCATCATCCAATTTGAAATTTTATATAATTTATATTTCATAGTAATTTTTTCATACCAAATTACAATAAACTGTATGTATGATTTCTTTACCACATGACATTTAACTGTATATAGAGTGTTAGTTTGCATATTTTTCACTTCACATGACAAAGATATATTTGAATTTAAAATCATGTAATACTATATTTTGATGTTTTTCATATACACATATGTAATCATTACAACAAATAATTCAAGTGTATCTATTAATACCATCAATGTATATACATTGACACCCATATCTCAAATCATTGGTCCATTCAAAAATATTAAGGAAACAACTTCCCCCTTATACATATGGGTTAGACCTACTTTGAGTGTTTTCCATTCACAATCTATATATTGATTAATTATTTAAATAACAGGATATGTAGTTATACCCTAATCTCAAATCATGGGTCCAAACACAATATATATGGAAAAAATTCCCCCCATCCACACGTGGGTCCAACCCACCTTGAGATTTTTCTGTTCAAAAAATACATGTTGACTGATTCATGCCATCACATGATAAATATTTTCACCCAAATATAAAATCATGGGAATATACACTATTTAAATTGAAATAATTCCCCCTATATTTATTATTAATAATTACATATAGTGTTATCAATTCAATAACCATATGTTTATTGATTACTGCAATCACACGATATGTAGTGAGATCTACATCTCAAATACTAGGTCCAGTTGTAATTTAAACTCCAAATATATCCCCAGTTTATATATGCCTTACCATTGTGAACTGTTTTCTATTCATGAAATACATTTTTCTTGATTCTTTACCATAAAAAGATACATAGTGACAACAAAATCGAAAATCCTCATTCAAAATGCAGTATAAATAGAAGAAGAAAACCTATTTTTATGGGTAAGACCTATATTGAGATAATTTTTGAAAGAATTATGTGTCGATTAATTTATAATATCACAAGATTTGTAGTGACCACTACATATCATATCCCATATCTATTATAAATATAATTATAAAAAATACCCTCTCTACACATGGTTCAAACATTTAGGTATATTTTACTATTTTAGGACTACTTGTGGTTTAATATCTATCATCAGATGATACATATTCAAACATATATATCAAATCCCATATCCAGCTACAATATAGTAGAATAAAATTCCACACTATGCATACAATCTATACCTGCGTGGAGAGTTTTCCATTTGATAATGAGGTGTGGCTTTATTCATGAAACCACTACATATGTATTGAAACCCAAATGAGAAATCGTGGACTGTCCATAATATAAATTGAATCATTGAACACCTTCGCACTTTTCAGATTACAAATACATGTAATGATACTTGATCTTGGTTGGCTTTAGTCCTGTCATTATATGATAGATAGTGAAGTATGAATCCGCCTATTTAGGCCCCCAACGAGTAATTTTCATGACCAATCATATCCATCCATGATATTAAAATCATAAATGAGGTTATAGTTTATATGAAATCATGGATTTCCATCCTTATTCAAAGTCATTGAGTCATATATGTCTCTATCGATAGCCTAATTATCCATTATTTTGCAAACTAATCATGGGTTAGAACAACCAAAATTTGTATACTACATCAAAAAAATTCTTTTCTCATGATTTTAAACAATATAACCACATACTAGTAAAATGTTGGTAATCTATATGGTGACATCATAGTCTCATTACACTAACTAAATTACATGAGTTCATTATTCCAACTTGATACGACTTAAATGGTTTTGTATTATTGTGTTTTTTGTATCGTCCCTTTTCCCCAAGACTGATTTCAATACACCCAAGATTATGAATTAGTGTTCTCTAAAATGTTATCAATATAAAATTTAACAAGAAAAAAAATTCAGAGATTTGATATATGAGTTAATTCCATCTAATTCCATGATTTCATATCCTTCTGTTGGAAACTATTTTATATTGGTCTCCCTTTCCCATGGTTATCCATTATAAAAAAACGTGTATTAAGGACTAGATAAACAAAAAGTACCCTAAAAACATTTACTAGAGACTTGATACAGTGTCATTGATTTTAATAATCGATGACTATTGATCCTAGAGGAGAATTCCCCTATAAACCAGGTTGTTATTATCCTGCATACAAGAAATATAGGCTTATTCAACTTCACTAGTGGAATTATACTCACTGGTTTCAACAGCCAGTTAATATAGATATTATTGGTTTGTGATTTACATATTCCCTAACAAAAATATTCAATATTATTTATATAATATTGATGTTACACATCTATGAATCATGCCCATTTTAAAAGTTAGATTATAAAATCATATTCTTTTACCCTAAAATTTTTTGTATTATTCTTTCGGGACGAAAAAGTTTCCTGGATTTTTTTATTTCTCTCGGTGATGGTAAAAATTTCATGATTTTAAAATAATAATAATGTAGTAGTTTCATTGCATTTAACTGCATCACATGTGGTCAATACATCATGACCGAAAATTTTTTAAAGTAGGCCATCATATCATTGATTCATTGATAGGTTTGGATTTTTTAGCTCTATGCAGTAATGAAGTAGGAAAAATCCATATCACTATGTATGAACCCAACCTACATAAAGGACATTGTAGATGACCAGAGTGTTGATCCATGCTAAGGGAATAAGATATAAAAACTCTCGCCATTGTAGGTGATGTAGATCTATATTGACAGAACTTATTAATGAAGATGATTAATCCATGATTGATTCCATTACAACATTTATAATGAAACTTAAGGATGGGATTCCATTGAATCTACATATAACTTTATATGAAGAGTTACATGTCCTTTAAAATGTTTTTTCTAATGTATGATTTAGATCTAAATATGAATTTCTTGCACACAAGAATAATAGGCAGAAGAATAAATTCGGTATAAGGTTACAAATAAATAATCATGTATGTGGATAAATTTTTTCCCTAATCTAAATACCCATATTCATAGAAAGGAGTCCCTATAGATGATGTTCACAGTTTTAGGTCAATTCAAACATCCATACTATAATACATTAAAACAATAATAAAATTTTACAAATTTCATGATATTAAACAGAATAATATAGATGTACGCACTATATTATACTGAAATCCAAATACCATCATCCATCCTCATTCCTCAATAATGGAAAACATGATACTGACCCGATTCTAGAATAATATGATGTTATTCCTTCATATTTAATGCAACTCAACCGAAAAATCACACATTGTGACATGAGCATATTGGGATTCCACTAACCATTCATTTCCCCAATAATTAATACATTATCTCTCTTTTTTACCATTCAAGAGGATGATCTACATAAGGGTCTTAGAACAATAAAATAGATGAACCATGACCCTATAAGATGAGACATCTAACAATTGTGAGCCCTAATATCATCTTAGTAGATATCAACTCCATGGAGTGATTCCTGATCAATTTTGGAATTATTGTTTCATAAAAATACACAGGACCTATGAAACATGAGACGCGACTTAAAACGATTTCATCACATTGTCAAAAGTATTTTTTAGTAAAATTTTACCTTAGAATCCTTATTTGGATATTGTGTAATATTTCCCCCATACAATGTCCATGAGAATCATGACCTTTAGTATATTTAACTGTCACATCAAAATGGCCTTAAACTAATGGATTTTATAGTCTAAATCATATACCCTATAACATATTGCGAAAGGGATATAAAATATGACAAGATAAACCCCCACAATGCGTGGCTTAAGAAAAATTCATCCCGCTCCTTGGTAAAATTTTCAACTCATTATTTTTTAAATGTCATAGAGAATAAATAAACAAGAAATAAATCATCTGGGTCTAATATTGTGTCCCTAGTAACAGATGATTGATTCACATTGGACAATTCTTGTCTATCAAAATTTATGAACAATGATCATCAAATATCCTCACTGAGATAAAACATTTAATAGTGAGAGAAGGAAGAATAAGGTTGATCAAAACCTTCTTCAATATTACATTTTCTATAAACCAGAATTTTATATTTGAATTCCGAGATGATACCAACAAATTACATGAGTTGATATTGTTATCTTTTAATTTCATGGTCATTGAACTCCCTTTCACCACTTTCTTACTCATAGAAAAATGGTATCATGTACTTTTTAATACTAAAGTTTCCTACTAGGATTCCTTATTTAATTTATAAAATTCAAAATATATTGTGCCTATAGGATTTTTTGTCACATTAGAGATAGATCCCTGAATCCCATGAGTTATTTTACAAACTATTTAGAATATGGGTTCCCTCCATTATCAATTTTTTAATTATATACACAGGTTACCACATCTAGTTAAATTATGTATTCCAATTCCATAATTTAATATTCCCACAAACCATCTATTCTTGAAGATTCAATATTTTTTATATTAAATCATATTGTATTGTACCCTTCTTCAAATGAAAATGCAATATTATGTTATTATAAATTTTTATTTCCCAACATAAATGACACAGTATGACAAGTTTGAGGGTCTTGATATTCCCAAAAAAAATAAACAAACATAGTGCGCCAAATCCCACTTTGATGGATATTTTCTTCCATATATAAATTCTTCCTCCAAATTTTTGGAAATTTACAAAAACTTAATGAAACATGGAATAGAATGGGGACATTTATATTTGACCATGAATCTAACCCATATGGTATCATGAATAAGGTCCCCTGACCTAACAACTAGTGGTATGTCCATATTCCAACAAATAACGTCGTATAATATTTATGCCAATAAAAACTATGGTAGAACAAAACACATTAGGGTGCTTACAGTCATCCCTAGAAGGTCCAACCCATTCTATATTTCACTGGTTCGATCATCTAGGCACATTATATTCACATCCCATATTCTAACTATCCAAATGGACATGGAAATATTAATATTTCATTATACATCAAACAAAATAACACAAAAAATTCTTGGTGTCACAAACCATCATGAATCATCATCATTAATGTTTTATATTAGAACGTAGGGTTCTTAATTCCTTTATAGATATCTAACCAACAAAATATTAGTAAAAAATGAAGGGTATCATAACCCTTAATGGATGATCTTTCTTCAGAATTCGATCAATAATTTCGGGTCATCAAAATTATCATCAATAACTATATTTCACATCAATAAATAAATGTTCTGATCTTGAAGATCATAAGTTATAAAAATATGTGGATTAAGGTACAAGAAATTAAACTATAAAATATATTGTCTAAGATAAAATACATTAAAATATATAAAAAAAATTCAAAGAAAGAAGACTTTAATATAGAGAACTATAATTTCCAATCCAGCTGAAATTATGTTACCAAAATAAAAGGTATTTTTAAAAATAACTTTGAATATAAAAATAGATGGTATAATATCGAATTCAATAAATAATAACCAATATATTTTTTGATATAAAATAACAGAATGTAATAAAATAAAATTATTATAATGTCATTAATATGTCATTTGATATATATGTAAAACTTAGCCAACTAAAAACATGAAATTGGATTTCATGGGATAACTGGAAACTCCTATCAATAGAAATATACCTTATTTGATCAAAGAAATACTGAGAAATTATAAAATGTAAATAACATGAAACATGATAGGTGAAAAACATGTAAATGTGTGTCCTAATAAAAAAAATTCCAATCCCACTAATTTGTATCCGCATGAAGCATATTATAATGATAGAGAAATAATAAATTATACAAATAACATAGAGAACATTATTTTTCTATAGATAACATTCAAATATTCAGGAAAACTATTCTATCTTATGATGAAATAAGATTACTTTTCTAGAGGACCTTTATTTTCTCAAATAATCCATCCATAAAAGGTATTACCAAGATAACTAGATCATATAAATCAATGAAAATTCACATGTCAGTGATCATTAACGATTAATTTTGAAAATAAATATATTTTAAAAAATGCATTCAAATCCCTATATTTGGGTTTACTTTTATTATAAATAAGATGTGTATCATTGATAAAACAAATAAAAAATATTGTATGAAGTTTCATTAACATCTTGAATAAATAAAATCATGGAAATAATATTTAATTTTCATAAATTATTTCTCATTGTAATTTTAAATGGTGAATATTCTATCTCTTGAATTCCCAAATAAATATATAGTCATGAAACTATAGGCCCTTTAGAAATTTTACATAGTGAACTCATTGAAATCCATTGATTTCTCTTATAGGGAGGCCATGGAATTTTGTAATTGATTGATTGATTCAGTTTCCACCTCTTCAGTATACTACAATACTTTTTGCAATGAAAATGAATCCTGTTTTTCCTTCTATACAATGTCAAATATCGTATTTTTCTCTAATAATGATTTCTCAGAGGTTCGATGTTAATTTTATAACAAATAAAATACCTCTAAGAAAATGTTGATTTCAAACTACAGCTGTCCAATCTCAATCATCCCAGTATTGACCATGATTCAGTAGTCAATTGTCTCCACCTCTGGTTGGGTATCCTATTTTAGGGCATCATCATAACATCCTTTTATGTAATATGATTTATATTCTAGTACTAACCTCATTTCAAGGTCCCCACTATGATCTCTCAGGTAAATAACTTATGTCACCTTATCATAGCGAGGTGTATAAAAAATACTACTTATAAAAGTGTGGTAAAAATATACATATGATGTCATGGCTGGTACATTACCTCCTATAAATGGTGTTCTGTGATTTGGGTCACAATATCCACCCATTAATGCAGCTTCATTAGTTGATTGAGGGTTACATACTCCTTTCCATGAAATAAGCTTATTTCATGAATTGAAATATATTTTGTGACTCAACATTTATAGAAAGGATTTTACTCCTGGTAATCAAGGAATTTTATGGTGTTTTCATCTGTATTAGTCAATTAGATTGTTGAAAATCATAATGAAGAGGGGACTAAATCTTTTGACCTCTGATTTGAAGGCACTATAATAATAGGAATACATGATTATATGTTATATGATTTATAATACAATGATATTAAATAGTATATAACCATGAACAACAATGGAAACATACATTTCATAGTAACATCACATTATCCATCCATTTCCTCAACACCATCATCCAGAGAACAATCGACCCCCTCTTGTGATAAGTGACTTTGTTGAACCTGTAATATTTTATCCATCAGTACACTTTGAGCACTTTATTTTTTTGGCTATAAGAGTGATGAAATGTTAGTAAACAATAAAAAAGTAGTTAATATTTTTTTCTCAAAAGAAGTGCTAAATTTTTTCAAGATATGCCTCCATATATGTAACGCCTCGAACCCAGTTACCTAGAGTCAGTGCCTTATTTTAATACATTGGAATGATTACAAGGAATCATGTCCCGAAGGGTCGATCTGTTTATTAGTATTGTAAAATATATGTCATACATTAATGTTACATTACACTTTATAACATAAAACACAACATAAATAATCCTTTATGAATTCCATAGTTCCCTTAGCCTAACCCTACATATCAATCACATCACTCTTCTAGGAATCATGAGAAAAATAAAAAATTGAAATGGGTGAGCTCAGATGCTCTGTAAGGATAACAATATAGTTCAAACATTCATAAATAAGTATAAACCTTTAATGAAATGTATAATACTAAAAAAAATCCATTTAAACATTAAATTATGCAAAATACGGCAAAGATAAAATAAAATAATGTCATTTACTTGTTCACATTGATATTATACTAGTTGAATAATCACATGAAATATCAATATCCACTTTCATAAAGATGGAATTCACAATACCATAATTTAATTTCTGGGTCGAGGCCTCGTGCCAGGACCTCAGGGCTAACTCTAACCAGACCCAAACCCGAAGAGCCTCTATAATCGAACTCCAACCCAGAGAGCCTATGTAACCGGGCACCAACCCTGAGAGCCTCTATAACCAGATTCAAACATGGAGAGCCTCTGTAACCGTACTCCAACTTAGAGGGTCTTCTATAACTAGACCCCAACTCAGAGGGCTTAATTTTATCGGTTCCCAACTCGAAACATACAAGTCCAAAACATTCATCTTAAAAAGAGGTTGAAATATAACATGAACATTCATATTAAAAATAACATATTCCATATAAATAAATTATCCATAAACCTTGAATGGTATAATAATAACACATCAACAGTCAAACATATCACAAAACCTTCAATACAATATCGAAAATTTGTATCATAATAAATCAACTTCAAACAAGTTTGAAATTCATCAAAGGATGTTGATATAGATGAAAATGATTTGTAAAACTCTTTGTGGGAAATATCCCTTTTTCATAAAAAAAATTTAAAAGTCACACAATTTCGTAAGTAATTATTATAAATAAATTTTTGAATCAATGTGTCCCATACCTATTTAAAACTTTTTAAAGGAATCAAAATTTTAAAAACATTCATGTCCATATAAATAAATCCTTAAAACTATTTTGAAAAAGTAGACATTAATGATAATTATTTAGAAGAATAAATATATAAAAAATTTAAAATGATGTTTTTGTAAAATATTTACTTAAAAAAATCCATTTGTATTATATTTTATGAAACATGTACATGGATAATAAATGTGTCCCAGTACATACTTATGTAAAAACAACCTCATATAATAAAGAGATTTTGAAATTGACCCTTACCACGTTGTAATAAATTGAGTCATATGAAAAAAATTTAATAACCAATAAATCATTCACATAATATCAAAAATATAAAGATAATCATGAAAATATATATCAAATATCAGTACACAATACACCACATGCAATAAATAAGTGTCAAACAATGGAAATATCACGAAATTAAATGTGACATAAGAAACCCATTATCTTTCACTTTCCTTTGGTCGAGGGTACATTTATCCTCTTGTATAATGACCATAGTATGTTATTAAATAATACCATAACCATATATATATATATATATTATATCATTTACGGTTCATTTCAAACATTATACTACCAATTTAATAATTACCTTCATGTTAAATTAACATTTTAGGTAATAATCACATTCATTATCATACATGTTTTAACATGTTCTTCTTGATCGTATAATTTAGATCATGATTCAACTAATCATATTATATAAACCATGATTTAAATATCATATATATCTAGACTATAAATATTTATAGTTTATATATATATGAAATGGAAGGCACCATTTATGGAGATGGTAGGTCGTACGTATGCATAAATGATGTTTTCGTTTTCATATTGTATTGAAATGAAATAAGTGAATAAGATATACGTAAGTACATACACACACATATATATTAATTTATATCTATATAGAATCATTATAGTTTCATTTATTATATACATATTAGTAATATATATATTTATAATTATCGTTGAATGGTGAACGTGGGAATGAATCTCATCGCGTCGTGGAGACGGTAATCTGTACGTACGAACGAGCGAAAATATCATTATATCAATGGTGAAATCGTATATAATTGGATGTTATATCATATATATTGAATAATTAACATGTTATATTTATTATTTATATTTGTTATCTTCATTATTATACCAATCCAAACAATGAAGTGTTTGAATAAAAAGCTACACCACGACGTGGAGACGGTAAGCCGTACGTACACACGTATGGTGACTTTGTCATTCATGTGATCGATATAATAATGAATATGGTTTTACTATTTATATTATAACATAATATTATATATAAGATACTGGAGTTATTATTTTAGATTTAAAACAACAATGAATGAGGAAGAGGAATAAGAATAGAACTTGAAAGAGGTTATGGAATATAATCTCTTCATCGTGCTCTTCCTTTTGATTTGATCAAAAGTGATCATTAGGATGGCTTTATGACAAATTTAAGGCCTCTAGAATTAAAAGAAGATTTCTGGGAGGATATTTTTTCAGGGGTTGTCCGAGCTAAATGGCATTGAAGGTGTGAATATTAGAGAAGTGGAAGTGCCATTTTATAAGAGGGGTGAGAGGCACCTTAGGAAATGATTGAAATATTATTTTATAATAAAATAATTTTCGGTTCTAATGGCTCCAAAAAGAATTATTTAAATTATAAGGTGTGGATGGATCGAAAACCACTCATCTAATAGGTTTTAGACAGGTGTGGGTTACTATATTTACCTTATATTTTAGATTTAACTCTTAGATAAATATTTTGACATTTACCATGTCTCTTTGTATTTTTATATTATTTGGTTAATAAACATAACATAACCATTCAATATAACACAAATTCATTCATTAATGACATATATAATATTATTTTTGTCCTTTTTCTGATCCTTAGATTTTTAGGAATAGAATACCAACTAATAATTTAATATTTGTTTTAAGAACTCTTTTATGTCATTTTTTACATTATTAAATAATTTATTTTTGTTAAATTATTAAAAAAAATCATTACTTCAAAATAAATAAATTTAATAGAGAATAAAATGTAATAGTAACCTATTAATGTTTTGGATGGAATTAGAAAATTAAAATTATATATATTTTAGTATTTATAATACCATTTTTTATTGTTTCATTAATAAAGAAAATACTACATCATTATTGTGTCATATATAAATATAATAATTTATGTCTAAAAATTACAAATAAAATGTCCTGAGTTAGGAAATATTTTTATCTTTGTAATTAATATTTTTTGTTGAATAGATCAATTATATAACCTAATATAAAAATTGTTTTAATAAAATATATTTGTTTTTTTTATTTTTGTCTTTACTTGAGATTATATAATATAAAATGTAATTTTCACTCCAATGTGGCTCCATGGGGTCCCAAAATCCAAACGAAGATTCCCATGGTCGGAAATGTATCATAAAATAGGGTTATAACACGTTTTAGGGTAATTTAATATTATTTTAATATTATTTCATTTCCCATAATTAATGGATTTACCCTTTAACCCTGATAAGTAAAATATTGACAAAAATAATTATTCACAATGTCTAAAAATTAAATTTACCTATTTAAACAATTTGGACCGTCTGATTAAAAATATGGAATGCATTTTTCTAAATTCAAAACCCAGAAATGGATGAAAATAATTTAAAATTATTTCTTGCTGTCAAAATAAAAAGCGTGTTTTTAAGAAATAATATCTATCAAAAAATTGGCACTTGTTTATATCTAATATAAATGAAAATTACATAAAATGACTAAAATTATATTTAATGAAAATAATATAATCTAATTATACTTAAAAATAGTTAAAATGTATTCTTTTACATTATAAATTATTTGGATTGAAAAAGTTGTTTTTTTAAAATTTAGTATTTTTTTAAATATTCAACAAAAATTGAAAGTTATTAGAATAGTACCAAAAAAATATCCTAACTATATTTTTATGTCCGCCTTCTAAAGATAAATTTAATTTCACTAAATTTAATATATAAAAGTGTCAAATATTGGATTTAAAAGGAGCTCTCCATTAAAAGTCATTAAACTGCATTTTTTTTAAAAATACCAATTTTATCTTTAAAATTGAATTTTTATTGTATTATGTCTAACAAACACATAATATTAATTTAAAATTTATATAGAGTATATATTATTTGGAATGTAGTTAATACTATTCATAAACTCTTTTTTAAAAGCTAATTTGGTAAGTTGTGGTGTGCTCGAACTCATTGTTGTGTGTAATGCACATTATTGAATTAATTTAAAGAGATAACATACTATGAAATCTTGGGGTGTTACATTCTCTTATCCATCAATAAATTTCTTCCTTGCAATTTGAAATTGTTCTTTGAAAATAAAAGGATAAAATTTTAAAATACCATTATGGGGAAACCCACATCAGAAATCAGGTTAATAAAATATAGTCTTAATAAGAGTACAAGGAAAATTAAAGGCTCACCAGAAAATTATGATCTCTATTAGGAGAAAATTGGTGGAAATTAGAGAAACATAATTATAAGAAAACCATAAATATTTATCGGGAGTGATTGAGGTCATCAATCAAAAACAATTGTAATATTGAAGGCCTCAAATACATCAATCTATTGTGATTTAAAATACCATCGGTTCAATAAAACATTAGGAATTAGGATAACACATTTTTGGTTTTAAGATCCATTCCCAAAAGTTTGAGAATTAATTTACCCATATAATGTGAGGAAATTTTTTTACACACACACACACACATATATATATATATATATATATACATATATATATATATATACTTGACAAGTGGAGCTTCATACTTCAACTAATTTCTAACACAAACTAATCTTTCAATCCAAAATATTTCAAAAAAGTATTCTATTTATCCTAATTATAGATGGTTCCAAAAATAATGAATTTATAATTCACCTATCAGACCCTTAAAAAAACAAGATTATACAATCCAGGGACTTAACGTCTTCTAGAGGTAGGCGATAAATCCAAATCGCACTATGGTTGTGGGTTTGATTCCCACAACTTTGTCCAATGCGACGGATTGTCACACAGTCTGTATGATGACCTTTTTATTACAATCCAAAAATAACCATAATAATAGTATCAAATTTCAAACTTAATCCATTAAAACCATTAGACTTTATCCAAACTCAAAGTCCAAAATTTATAAGTATGTTAAACACTATGATGGTCCTTTTTTTCCACCTAATAACACGTGATCACATTCATTGCGTATTATTTTAAAACATGGAAACACCCTGAATTATCATATAACCATATTTATTACATTAATTCTCTGTTATTTCATATAGAATATTAGATATACTCCCTATATCCAAAAATGTTGTAAACTCCATCAATGATGGAATATACAAATCATTATTCAGTTTCAAGTTAGTCAATATTATCCAATATAATTTATACAAATCATCCATCTCTTATTCCAAAATCACTACCTCGGTATCCTGACCATATTATGGATTACCTTTCCTTCAACCATTTATTTTCCAAAAAAAATTAACCTGCTATTGAGTCACTTTTCTTTGTTCCACATAATCTCAAGTCCTCAATGAAATAGTACTGCAGTACAATCTTATAGAATTTATAATTATTAAAACCAATACATCATTGACACAATAATCAAATAACATAATTAAATAATAAAAAACATAATAACTCTTAATCATTTATCTTCATATTCACTAGTATAATAACATTATTATTATCCAATAACATCATTTGGTGTATAATCTGATGAATTGTAAATTGATTCACATAGTGTCCCAACTCCCTGTAGATGAATCATTGTACATTTGAAACCTTTTTCTATCCCTTGAAATCAAATACTTAATGTCCTTTTCATCACACTTATAAACCTCTCCCATTCCATTTAAGAATTTACCATGGTGGTTCTTTCCACAGTTGTCTCAAATGAGAAAATGCTTCTTTCCCTAATTCCCTTTATCCATCTTTTTCTCTACTATCTTTTTCATCTCGGGATTCCCTTCAGAGCCATAAGACTCAAAAAATTATTTTCTTATCTCATTAACACAAGATAATATTTCATCATATGATGATAACACGTGGGAGCCTATTTCTTTTCTAAATGTTGGCTTAACATCATGAATGATATGATCCTTCTTACTCTTTGGATCATGTGTCTTACTGGAGGTCTCAATCCATTTTCTGGGCGCCATTTCGAAATAATGGCATAAACTATGTTAGTTTATGAATTTCAATGAATAATTAAAAACATTTAAAATACCTAACATATATTTAAATGATTATCCATATAATATATAATCATAAAATTTATTCTTTGAGTAAATATTTACTCTTAAATCCTTTATTATAGCTTGTAATGAAAATGTGAAATATAATAAGAATATCCCCCGAGAGTGTCGTAACCATGAGTGCAGTAAGGCTCATTTTCATGCACCTGTACCCATTTGAGTCTAGCTCAAAGTGGTGTTTTCAGATTTTCCACCTAGGTACATCTGTGCTAGAGCTGCCTCTACCTGCTCGTATCTATACAGGGATGTATTTCCTGGAAAACTCACAAAATCACTAAATTATCAAAATTCATGGAAGTTATTCTATACTAATCCGAAAATTCTATCTTTGGTTAATGTTCATTAATAATATATTTTCAAAATATAGTTTCCATGGTTATTTCTAAACCTCCCTTGATACCAACAGTAACGCCCCAAACCTAGTCACCCAGAGTCGATGGATTATTTTATTGCATTGGCATGATTACAAGGAATCAAGTCCCAAAGGACCAATCAGTTTACTATTCATGGAAAATATATTAAATACATGAATGTTACATTACACATTATAACATACAACACAACATAAATAATCCTTTATCAACAACATTATTCCCTTAGCATAACCCTGCATATCAATCATAATACACTTCTTGGAATCTTGGGAAAAATAAAACATAGAAAGGGGTGAGATCAGATGCTCAGTAAGGATAACAATTTAGTAGAAACATTCATAAATAAGCATAAACCATTATGGAAATGTAGAAGACCAAAAAAATCCATATAAACTTAAAATTCAGAAAAATATGGTAATGATAAAATAAAATAATGCCATTTACATGTTCACATGGATATTCTACTAGTCAAATAATCACATTCAATATCAATAGACACATTTATAATGATGGAATGCATAATTCCAGACTTTAATTTCGATGTCAATGACTCATTCCAGGACCTAGCCACTAACTGTAACCAGACGCAAACCCGGAGAGACTCTATAACCGAACTTGAACCTAGAGAGCCTTTGTAACCAGACTCCAACCAGGAGATCCTCTGTAACCGGACTCTAACCCAAAGAGCCTCTATAAATGGAATCCAACCGAGAGGGTCTTCTATAACCGTACCCCATTCGAGAGGGCTTAATTTTACCGGTCCCCAACCCAGTACATACTATTCATACACATTCTTCTTAAAAAGTGATTGAAATATATCATAAACATTCGTATTAAAACTAGAATACAAAATGCCAATACATTATCCATAAACCATGAATGTTATAAAAATAAAACATCAATATTCCAACATATCACAAAACCTTCAATAAAATATGGAAGATATGTATCATAATAAATCAATTTCAAATAATTTTAAAATCAATCAAAGGATGTTGATATAGATGAAAATTATTTGTAAAACACTTTTTGAGAAATATCCCTTTATTATAAAAACATTTAAAAGTCACACAATTTAGAAAGGATGAAATTTAAATACATTTTGGAATCAGTGGTTCCCATACCAATTTAAAATTGTTGAAAGGAATTAATATTTTAAAAACATTCATGTCCACTTAAATAAATCCTTAAAACCAATTTGAAAAAGTCGACATTAATGAGAATGATTCAGAAGAAAAAATATTTAAAACATTTCAAATGATGTTTTAGAAAAAAAGTATCTAAAAAAATTCCTTTGAATGATCTTTTATAACACATGGACATGGTTAAAAAATATTTCCCAGTACATACTTACATATAAACAACCTCGGATAAAAAACAGAGTGTGAAATTAACCCCCACCACATTATAATCAATCGAGTATTATGACCAAAAGTTAATAACCACCAAATAATTCACATGAAACCATGAATATAAATATAATAATGATAATATATATCAAATATCATTACATAATACACCACAGCTAATAAATAATAGGCAAACAATGTAAATCTCACGGAATTAAATGTGAGATAAAAAACCCATTACCTTGCACTTTCCTTTGGTCGAGTGTACATTTATCATTTTTTATAATGACTATAGTATGTTATTAAATTATAAGAGATCCATATTCATATTTATTCTATCATACATGATTCATTTATGACATTATGCTACCCATTTAATACTGATTTCCATCTTAAATTATCATTTTAGGTAATAATAACATTTATTATCGTACACGTTTTAACTTGTTATTCTTGATCGTATCATTTAGATCATTATTTGAGTACTTATATAATATAAATGATGATTTATATGTCATATATATTTATAATATAAATATTTAAAATATATAGATATATGAAATGGAAGACACCATTTATGAAGACGGTAAGCTGTTCGTATGCATAAATCATGTTTCCGTTTTCATATCGTATTAAACAGAAATAATTGAATAAGATATATGTAAGTTCAGACATATATATATATATCCAGTCATATTATTATTTCATATATTATATACATATTAATAATATATATATTTAAATTCATTGTTGAATGGTGAACGTGGGAATGAATCTCATCATCTCGCAGAGATGGTAATTCGTACGTACGCACGAGCGACAATATCATTATATCTATAGTGAAATTGTATGTAATAGTATGGTATATAATATATAAATAATCCTTAACATGTTATATTTATTATTTATATTAGTTATATTCATTATTATACCCATAAAAATAATGAAGTGTTTGAATAACAAACTACACCACGACGTAGAGATGGTAAGCCGTACATACGCACGTATGGTGACTTTGCCATTCATGTGATGGATATAATAATGAATATGGTTGTAAAATTTATATATGAACCTAAATATATATAGAATATGCAAGACTTACTATTTTAGAATGGAAACAACAAAGAAAGAAAAAGTGGAAGAAGAATAGAACTTGAAAGAGGTGATGAAATATTTACCTCTTCTCTGAGTTCTTCCTTTTAATTTGATCAAAAGAGCTCCTTAAGTTGGATTTATGACTGATGTAAGGCCACAAGAATTAATATAGGAATTTTGGGAGGGTATTTCATCAGGGGTTTTCCGAGATAAATGGCTTTGAAGGTCTTAATTTGAGAGAAGTGGAGGTTCCCTTTTATAAGAGGGGTAAGGGGTACCTAATGAAAAGATTGCAATATTATTTTATAATAAAATAATTTTCAGTTTATAATTCCTCTAAAATTAATTATTTAAAGTATATGGTAAGGATGGATAAAAAACAACTCAACCAATAGGTTTTATACATGTTTTGGTTACTATATTAACATTATCGTTTTGATTTAACTCTTAGTAAAATAGTTTTACATTTACCATGTCTCTTTGTAATTTTATATTATATGGTTAATAAACATACTATAAACATCCAATATAATTACATGTGGTTCATTAATGACATATATAAAATTATTTAAGACCTTTTTCCAAACCATATATTTTTAGTAACAGAATACCAATTAATTATATAATAGTTGTTTTAAAATCCTTTTATGTCAATTTTGACATTATTTAATAATTGATTTTTGTTAAAGATATAAAAACATCATTACACTAAACTAAATACATTTAATATAGAATAAAATGGAATAGTCACCTATAATAGTTTTTTATGGAATCAGAATTTTCTAATTGTATTTATTTTTGTATTTATGAAATTTTTTATTTTCTAGTTTCATTAATAAAGAAAATTCTGCATCATTATTGTGTCATATATAAATATATATATTTAAGTCTAAAAATTATAAATAAAATATCTCAAGGTAGGAGATCGTTTTATCTTTCTAATTTATATTTATATTAGAATAGATCAATTATATAACCTCTTATAATAATTTTTTACTAAAAGATATTTATTTCTGTTATTTTTGTCTTTACTTTAGATTATTTAATATATAATGTCATTTTCACTCCCAAGTGGCTCCATGGGTCCCCATATCAAACCAAGGATGCCAATGGTCGGAAATGTATCAACTAATAGGGTTAGGACATGTGTTAGGGTCATGTAATAATATTTTAATATTATTTATTTACCCATATTTACAGGATTTACCTTTTAACCATGGTAAGTTAAATATTTACCGAAGTAATTATTCATAATGTCTAAAAATAAAAGTTACATATTTACACAATTTATAACTTCTTATTCTAAAAATGGAATCAATTTTTCCAAATTCAAGACACAAAATTTGAATAAATTAATTTAAAATTAATTATAATTGTCAAAATAAAAAACATGTTTTTAAGAAATAATAACTATCAAAATATTGACACTTGTTTATATCCAATTTAAATGTAAAATTACATCCAATGACCTAAATTATATTTAACGATAAAAATATTATTTTATGATACTTAAAAACCGTTCAAATTTATAAATTATTAATATATATTATGTTGATTAAAAAAGTTTTTTTAATTAAAATTTTGTATTTTTCTCACTATTAATCAAAATATGAATGTTACAGAATAGTACGAAAAATTTATCCAAACTAAATTTTTGTGTCCAACATCTATATATAAATTTAATTTCACTAAATTGAATATATAAAAGTGTCAAATTTTGTATTTAAAAAGGGTTCTCCATTAAAAGTCATAAAACTAATTTTTTTGTTAAAAATACCTCTTTTATCTTAAAATTTGAATTTTTCTTACATTATGTCTAAGAAAAACATAATTTGAATGATAAATGTATATATAGTATATAAATTTTGAAATGCTGCTAATACTATTCATAACCTCTTTTTGAATGACTAGTTTGGTAAGTTGTTGTGCACTCAAACTTGTTGTTGCATCTATGGATAATTATAGAATTACTTTAAAGAGATAACAATCTATGAAATCTTGGGGTGTTACAATATAAAAAAAATTAGTAGCAGAATAACTACATACACCATCCTCCTCAGGTAGTTTTTTATCCTTTGTCGATCTAAATGGAATGACCATGGGATCTTCAAAATCATGGACCTAGTCTGACGATGGCAATGCCTCAATAATTTCTATATCTTGATGGACAATGTCTAATATTAACGTTTCTACTAGATTGATAGAACCCCAATGAGTATCCTTAGTAATAGTAGTATGTTCCAATAGTGGGATTAGTGGGGTCTTATAAATTTTTATATTCTCAATTTAGCAACTAAAAGTTTATGTAAATTAAAAAATAAGGAAATTAAATTACAAAATTATAGATTTTTTGGGATAGGGACTTGATAGAAGTGAGGAATTATTGTTTTTTATTCTCATCAATGAGGAAGGGAACCCAGAAGAGGTTGATGATGATGTTTTTGAGGTAGGAATTGATGGAAGAATAGATTATAAATACACTAGGAAAGACACTCCATCCATCACTAGTTACATTTTACCTGATTAACCCAGATCATTGGTCCAATATTCATCACTTATGTTATCCCCATCGGTCATACCCTTGAGGGGAATATACGAGAGTAGTAATGAGTTATAGATACCATCTGGCCCCCTGATATACTCCAGTAAATACATAACATGATAAAAATCGATTTTGATTACAATTAAGTTCATTTAAGTTCCTTATAGAGTAAATAATAACACTCTTTCAAGATACACGTGTTTCCATAATCTACAGTAACTAAAAATATTATAGTATCCATCATCTCTTTCACCCTATATGAGTATTGGAATTGGCATTTCAATAATTTTAATTTTTTATCATCATGTGGATATAAAACATAGACTTTTTCAAGTTGATTGTTGATTTTAAATCACAATAAGGGATTGATTTTCCTTAATCCATTCATGTCTGCCATCACTCAATGTAGAAAACCTCAAATTCTAGGAGATGGGTTACCATGCCTCAGAATTTACCATTGATGGAATGAAGAAGAAAAATCCATATTAGTCCTTAAATAATTTTATATGAATTTAAATAAATTTAAATATATTATCTACAACCTTTCTGAGATGTATGAATTATTATAAAGACCTCGCATCATTATTAGGATTCTTCATAGCTATTCTCCTAATAAAAAAATTCTTCCTTTTCGGCTTGATGTGACAACAAAAATTGGTGGCATGCCCGTGGAATTACAAACTGGTAAATATTGATTCCAATTCAATTATGACAGATCAAGCATCATTATTCCAATGGGATAGAAAAATATAAATATTCATTTGAGGGAAGCCTAAATGAGTCCAATTCTATTCCATATTGAACATCATCCAAAATTAGTGATACACTATCAGGTTTCTTTCATATGAATCATGGAGAGTAGACAAAGAAATTTTTTTACTATAACACAATTGATTCCCAAATAATAGGGTGCATAAAACTCATAGAAAATTATTCAACCGGTATTAGTGGAGAGGATAAACTCAAAAACAGAAATCATGTAAGCCTGTGCATCATAGCTTCTAAAAAGATCCTACTTTTTCTCACATAACTGTTACTTTATTTTTATGATAAAAAATATAATTTCATTACAGATAAAATATATAATGATTTAGTGTCTTGGAAAAATTAGAAACATACAAATATTTCAAAACAATAAAAAATTATATTTATTAATAAGAATTCATTATCCAATTAAATTTCATGTTCTTTTTAGAAAAAAATAGTCACATGATGATATTAATCAATGCATGGAGTGATCTAAAATACTAGAAAGAGGATAAATAAGCACTTGGATCAATATAACATGGGTTATAATAATAATAATATCTTAATAATATTATGATCATCAAAATCCTGATAGGAAACATTAGATAACATCCTGGAATGTGTAAATTCATAAAAATGAAACACCTTGTCTTAGTGGTCAAATGTCGCACATAGTTGTAAACAAATCTAGGATCATGTTCATGCGTAACAGATGTTAATAAATCTAACATCATAATTCTGAAAAAAAAACAGTATCATGTTAATGAATATTTCATATTTTCTGATGTGATTCATCATATTACACAATTCATTGGATTACTATATAATTTTGACTTCACCCATCACCTTATAAAATTAACATAAGAATCCAGTACACATAGAACACATATCAGTCAATTTCATGAAATAATCCAAGTAAAAGATGTTCTTCAAAAAGATTTCCTCAATCATTAATAATGTGATGGTTAGAGAAAGAAAAAGTGAAAACATATTTTGTAAAAGAATCATCATTCCTAGTTGAAAAATTAACAACTCAAGAGGAGTCAAATTTTTTTTAGAAAGAATAGCTATTTTGAATTTTTTTTTAATTATTCTTAAAATCACATTAGAAAAATGTATATACATGAAAATAAATTTTATATAAAATTAATATTTATTTTAGTAATAACAATATAATATCAACAAATTTTTTTTCATGAATGAGGAATAAAATAATGAAATGTAGTTGGGTTCTATAATTCTCTCACCATATATTTGAATTATTTCATTATTTTAATATACTAAATATTAAAATTATATTTATTAATTAGTTAATAAAAAACATATTATAAATTTATTTTATTTATTTTTATTTTTTTAAGCTCATTTATTTCTATTTTGATGTGTGATATAGTTCAATTTCAATGTCGTGGGAGTGTTTTTTTCTAGGTTTTTCTAGATCGGTTCACATGTTTACAAGTATGGAAGTTCATATAACAGGAATAATTATCCACAGGGAAATTTATATTCTTTTTATTGATATTTCATAAGTGTAAAATTTCATAATAATAATTTTTTTATATTGTGTGAGTATGGTTCTTTAGATAAGTATTTGATGAATATAGTTTTTTTGAGTTTTTTCGAACCCTAAGAAACCTAGATCATTTTATTTAATATAATTTTTATATATTAGAATAAGTATATGATAAAATTCATTATATGTATAAAAATATATTATTAAACCATAGTAATTTTCTTTATAACCATTCTTTAATGATGTAATGGAAAATGAAAACTTTTCATCCATGAAGGTGGTGAATCGACACATCAATGGTGATTTTTTAATTTTTAGATTAAATGGAGGAGAGAAGAGGAATGAGGATTAATTATACAATAATAAATACAGTATATAAAATTTATTGTAGTTATCATTCCAATTTTTAATATATATGTTAGGATAGTATAATGAGTGAAATTAAATAAAAATAAAGATAAAAGATAAAGAACAAAGATTTCAGCACCAGAATTTATTCCCCTTGATAACATCTTAAAGGAAATTGGGATTTATATTTTTTTGAGAAAAAAACTACTAGATTAGTGGGTTATGTTTTGGAAGAGTTTTTGATATAATTTTTTCATGCTTTGGGTCTTAGATGGTTTTTTAAGAAGAAGTGGTGAGGGGTGGTTTTTAAATAAGAAGAGATAGTTGTATTTTAATTATTTTAATTAATTGTTTTTTTTGAGTTCAATAAAATAAAATGTTTTAATTAGTGTGGATAAATAAAGTAAAGTTATTAGTATAGTTCAAGCCAATGGTTTCTACCTCAACCATATCTCATCCATGATTAAATAATTTTTGTATTTATATTTTGTGGTAAATTATCACTTTTCACTATTCAAAAAAAATTATTCTATTTCTGAAAAATATAAAAAACACATTCTAACTGTTTTCTAATATTTAGAATTAAAAAATTAGAACCTATTTATTAAAATAATTTTATTTTTATCCGAAATCGAATTTCTAAATTCAGTCACTATTTATTCAAAAAACACTGATTTTATTATCACCATGAATTGTATGAAAAATTGAAGAATTATTTAAAGTCTCATAAAATTATCTTACAACTGTAATAATATAAATTTTTTAATTTTTAAACTATTTTATGAAAATTTATTCAATTATATATTATTATATTAAATATAACACTGTTCAAAAATATTTATTCTTTACGAAAATAATAACACATAATTTATCATTTTAAAACATTTATATACTTATACTATGACATATGTATATCATATTTTTTATTATATTATTCTTATATTTAAATTAGTGATGGTGACATTATACAATTATTATTACTATTTGTCATGGTCATGTTAATATTCCAATGGCCATGACATTGTTCTAGAGAAATTTCTATAAATATTAATTTTCTCATTCATCATTCATTAGGATGATGTTTTTATTGGGAATTTATGCTATGTGAGTATTTAATACCATGTAAAATAATTCTAAAATGAAAAAATTCAATTGATAAAATCCATTTCATAACATTGATGCCCAATTTGGAATTTTCACCCTCATAATTTTGATTTACATAATAATGTGAGAACATTTGAGAGTACTTCTCCTTTATTTAATCCTTTGGTTCCCAATTTTCTTCTACAATTTTATAATACCTTCACTACACATTGAATAGTTGAGTTGTTTTTGTGTGTGTATGACATAATATCTATAATAGAAAAATCTTTATCATTTTTTTCTTTGAATGAACGATTGTGTTCTAGATGTACAACCTCCAAATTCAGTACATGTGATCAGTAATATATGTACATAATCATATATGATATGTGGAAAAATTCCTTAAAATGTGCCATATTTGGTTGATATCCAATCTGGTATTCCTATCCTCATATGTAATCATGGATCTCAAAGGGTACATGTAACTTCAGAAATGATTAATTTTATTTCAAAACCACATGCCACTCTTCCATAGTGATATTTGAAAGGATAATTTCTCTAATTTTCTAATTAAAATGTTATTTTTTTCATTTTATGGTGAGGAATATATCTTATTGGTTAGATTGTGATGGGTTAAATGGTTTGGAATCACTATTGTCAAATATAAAATCATTGATGGTATCTAATGAGTTTGTTGGAAGATCATAAAACACCCAACAGCTGTCATTTCCATGATTCTAGGACCTTCTTTCCAATGGAATATGTTCATTGGATGATTTGGATAACGAGATATCAAAACTCTAATTGGTCGATAGGATGGGTACTCGGGAACATCTATCCCTTTCGGGGGGGGGGGGAATACTCTATAACAAGACACTCTTGTAGATATAAGCTATGTTAATATGTTTGTGAGTCCTTGGTCATTACCAAGCATGTGCCCATGACATACTCATGGGGAATAATTTATCGTAATTTAGCATGGGTTTAAAATTACCTATATATATCTGAGGTTATCCAATTTCTGAATGACTTGTAATTATTTAAGGAACTCAATCAATGTAAACTTTTTTTATAAACCAGGGATTCATTATTCATTATTTAATAGAATTATAGTTTTAAGACATTTGGGATGGTGCTAGGAATTTCATTATCATCTAGGGGGATGGGAGTTGTTTTGATTTAGGGATAAAACCTATAATATGTCCTTCACATGTATACTTATGAACATAATCATAACCAATATTGTTTTGTGTCACTTTCCCAAAAGAGGATTTGCCATGGGATTAGAGACCCATGACCCCAAAATATATTAAAATGTGTAAGGGTACCAGAAATAGAAGGAAAAGGAACAAACTGTTTTGTGTCACTTTACATTACACATAACCTTATAAAGTTGTATGAAAAAGAACAAATTCTTTTTTTAACATCATGAAACAGGGACACTCAGATGAATGGATTCCTAGTCAAGGGTGGTGTGAGACATATGTATAAGAGTCTTTAGATTCCCAGAAGAGATATGGTCACCTAGTTTAGAAATTTCCCTCCTAGTAATGTTCTCCATACCACATTATGGTAATTTGGGTGTCATTATTGGACCTCAAGGAGGATTCATACTCATCTATGTTAGTGTGGAATCAAAGCACTGATAGTTTAGTACGATTTGGGACATACAATTTACATGAGTCCAGTTAAGGGGGCTTGATTGGCAATTATTCATGGGGAAATCCCATTTGAGAATAATTTATCATGGATTATGCCTCCATAAGAGGCCTGGATATTCTTTAATCACTATATCTCACAAAACATTCTTCACTTGTTGGTAGTGTGTGTACTATTGTTGGGATTAACTGATTCATTTTATCCTTGAATAATTTCCTATATTCTTCTATACAGACACACTTTACCCATTTCATAATTAACATTGTTAGCGGGAAAAAAACTGTGAGAAATTTTCACAAAATATCTATTGTACCTATCAAATACATGAAATATATGGATTTCTAGGAAACCAGTGAGTCTTGGACATTCTTTAATTTCCATTATTTTGAACAGTTGATAGAAATTACCCCACTCGTGATCAACTTTCTGAATAATGTGACTTGATACATCCAAAATTCACACTTATAGATAATTGATTAATGTTTATCCTTCATTAATATCACAAAAACAATGATGTGATATTTTCCATGTTCCTCCTTTATCATGGAGTATATGATAATATCATTAATAATCACAATAACATATTTTCAATAGTAGATCCAAAAGACTATATTCATAACTTTTTTAGTATAATTAGAATGCTTGAAGTGCATAACATGAAACTCATAGTGCCCATACCTTATATGGAAGGTTGTATGATGATTATTCACCATCATTACTATTATTTATTGTTATTAAAAATGAACTTGTACCTTTGATAATTATTTATATCCATGTAATTTATCCGTAAAACAAATCATTACTTATAATATGATAATATTTTTACTGGGGTCTAATTGATTTCTAGATAATCAATACCCAAACACATTGATCTATAGTTTTTCATTACACAAGCAATGGAACACCCCAAGGTGATGATATATTGTGTATGAACCCTTTGTAATAATTTTATTTCAACTTATTCTTTATCTCTTCTAGTTTGATAGTGGACATCCTATATGAATATTATAGGAAACAATTAGTTTCATCTATAATACTATTGAAAACTCATCCTCACGATCTGATTGAAATCTAGGAAACTCTTAGAGAATTACATCATTGTATTACCTCACAATGGCTATATTATACATGCTAATTACTTCATTTGACAGAACCATTTGAAAAAGGTATTTTTCTCATCAGTGAATCAAAAACCACAACTTTGAGCGATTTTCCAATGGAGATTCATTGTATTACTTGAATGCATAGAGGATCATGGGATTGTTTTGTATATGAAATGTGATATCATTTTCTTAGAAGTTCATTTCTTCTCTATATTACGAGATCCAATCCATATAAAGTATATTTTCATATACCACCATGGGAAGTACATCGATATTCACATGAATAATTTTCCCACATATACTAATATGAGATGTCTCCAACACTTGGGATGAAATTATTTCACTAATAAGAGTTTCCAAGGATATCTCTACCTCACTGGTTCTTGGATTCATTTAAATAGTTCAATAAATCTTGCATGATATAACTTAATCCATTGACCCATAATAAAAAGTACATTTTCCATTCATAAGTTAATAGTAAAGGTACTTCGTATAGAATCATTATCATTTCTACTTCAACGATTATGGTGTCATAAGTTTTCAAATACATAATTCGAATTAGTCTTACCTGATGTTTATTACCCTCAAGGAGTAGAGGATTAGTTAACTTTCTTATATAATTACATATTTCCCTACAGTTTATGCATTTAACACTGGGAGGTGATCTCTTTTCCTCATTAATATTTCTCGGATTCATCATGTGTCAAATACACTAGTTAGTTTTGTGTTCTTCTCTCTCGCACATGAACCATTTCCTCAATCCTTTGAGGGAATTTCCATAACGATTCTTACCACATTTTTGATATGAGTGTGTTTGAGAATACATTCAACCCTTGTTATGTGATCATCCATCTTGAAACTCTATCATTATTTTCTTGTAATCATATCCATGAAACAATTATTGAAACTATATCTCCGATTTGAGATCATATTCAGAGGATTATACATAACTCCCAAAATATCAAATTTCTAGAACCTATCAATTGTGTGGTTTTAAACCACTAAATAATATATCTATTTTCTTATCAATTTTAGAAAAAACACAACACATAGAATATAATACTTTGGAATTTGGATTCATTAGCTGATAATGACTCACCATCCCTTTGATTAATCTCTATGAATTATCTATTCATATTTATCAATTTAACTTGAGAAAAATACTTATTAATAAATATTTTCTTAAATTATTTCCACTAAATCTTTTTTATATCATCATTTGTATTTGTGTTCCTAATCAATTACCAAAATTGAATGTTCACTACATCTAATTGATAAATGCCTATATTAAATTTATCCTTATCAAGAAATTTATGAATAGAAAATATATTGTTAATTGATCTTAAATAATGTTTTGAGATGATGGGATTAGAAGATCCATTAAATTACTGTGGTTTTCACCGCATAAAATACTCGATATCTAGTTTTTATATCTTATATGAAGGTGAAAAATCAATATTATTTTGTATATTGTTAATATCTTGAGACATATGAGTATGTATCACCATGAAATTTTGAACTCCACCTCCCATGAATTTGTTATTTTTGTTCATGTAGTCTTAGTAGTGTCCCTCACATAGGTTTTTGGCAAGTGATCTCTTGGTTCCCACAATTTTCTAAAATAGAAAAGGAAAGAACCAAAAATAATTAAAAATTTCATGAAAAACGTTTTATCCCTTTGATAAATAAACTCTAAAGGAATACCAAATGGGATACTTATGTTTATCATTTGATTTCAATAAAATTATTTTATGTTGATTATATATAAATAGTGACATACTATGAATTTTCCCTAATTTTTTATAATCCTAATTCAAAAATTAAATAAACTATCGTCTCATACACATTATTGAAACCTCAATTTTTCATACATTATTATTATATACTTTTTAAAATATACCACATAATATAGGTACACAACCAATATCCAAAGGAATTTTGTCATGGGATAATAAAGAACATACATAAACTCCACAATATTTTTTTTATTAAAAACAATTTCCCAATAATCTCATATTGTACTTTGTAATCGTGGTAACATGAGGATATACATCACTAAAAGTGGTGGTAAAAATTACATATAAAAGTATAAATAAAGGAATTAATCTATATAACATGGGTGAGAATAATAATAACCAACATAACATACTAATTTGATCATCATAATAATCATGAGATTAAGCATTACCAAAGAAGATCTGATCATGGATTTGGTAACCCAAATCCATGACACCAAAAAATTTATTAAAAAATTTAAAGTAAACATAATCCCACAATATAGTCCACAGAACCATAATCATGAAAAAATGTGACACACAAAGCCACCAGAATATGATGTATTAAAACTAATAACACATGATACACTGAATCCAATCTAAAATTAAAGATGTCACATGACCCAAAAAATTAAAATTGTTCACAAAAATAAAACCCTAAAAACCGATTATCTATCTAGAAACCGCCATGTGGGAGAATGTACAGTATCGTGATCCGAATTATATTTCGTGCCTAATACTGTGCTTATATCCCACATTCTGAAAGAGTTTTAATCATCCTCAGAGTTCCACATGTTTGTGGGAACACTAGCATATCACCCACAATACACGTTGTCATTCCAAAAGTCCCACATGAAGTCGTCCAACATCCACTTTCTTTTCTCGTGCCATGTTATTCACTCTAGCCACACCAGCAATCACTAACAGTCAAGGTCGAGTAGCCCATAATTCTCACAATTTATAACTTTCTTCAGCTTTCCCGCCATCTGGATCCCACCATCCCGCCAATCCACATACATCATGTCCTTTCCCACATTCCAAGAGAAGAAAGGTCATTACATCATCCAATAATGATGGCTCACGCTTCCTCCACAACTAAGGTCCATCAACACACCTCCATCAATGTCACCGCTGGAGTTTGTCCATCATCGGCCTAATATATGCTCAGATCAAATCATGTGCTTGCCATCGTCATCAGGTTTTGTGGTAGAACAACAACCCTCACCGAGCCTCCAATGATACATGTGTCGGTCTCCTGTTCAGGATTCCAACACAATGGCACACCGGGACTCTACCCACTGAGATCTCAAATTCTAAAACAGATGACATTGTAGGATCCCCCATCAAGTCTTGAATCCTAGAAAAACCTTCAATAGCCAGACCCCATGTCACGCTGTCTCTGACATGCATTGCTACTCTAAAAAACATTTATCCTCAACCAAATGCTGAAGACACCCATGCTTTATTGGAACCCAACTCTTCCAGCTCAACCCTTCATCATTCATTCTCTAGGATAATTTGGTGCTCCATCAACGACTACCACCTCCGGAGCCAAAGCATCTGCCACAAAGGCTGTCTAGGTGGAATCATCAGTCGCCATGGTCATGCCCCGGTAACATGTTATCCCCTTCATGGAATCATCTTTATCCTTATAAAAATAAACAACTTACTTCCATGAAACACATTGATGATTCCCAATGCCAGTAGGTAGAAATAACTCATATGGACCAAATAATTGATCATCAATCCATTCGTTGCTAGAGAAACCTCCTTATATAAGAGAGAGTGTATCTCTAGTTATAAGAGATAAAAAACCATCATGATCATTTATCACATTTGAGATTAATCATTACATAAATTCATGGAATGTGAAATGTATAAAAATGAAACATCATGAGTTAGTGGTCAAATACCATACACAGTTATGAAACAATTTATCATCATGCTGATGCAAAACATATGTGGATAAACATAACTCAATCCTTTTGAAAAAAAATCAGTTTCATCCATATTACACATTATCTTAGGAGATACATGACATTACCGAATGCATTGGAGCACTATATAATTATGGTCACACCTGTCACATCATAACACTTACATAATCATGAATGGAACCTAGAATTTAGGCAAAAAATATTCATGAAGTGTCCCATGTAAAAGAATGAGTTTCAGAAGTCCTTATTCAATCATGATTACACATTTTGTTATAGAATGAATTTGAAAAAACATATTTTATATAGAATTAATTCTTCTTTAGTAGAGAAGAAACAACTCAAGTTCAGTCAAAATGAGATTTGGAAAAAGTGTACATTTAAAAGGTATTTGTATTTAAAAAAATTAGATTGGAAATATATAAATAAAATAAATGAAATGATAAGTAACTTGAAATTATATTTTAGAAATACTAAAAGAATATCCACACATAAATTTGGAATGAAACATGAATAACCCAAATAAATGGAGTTGGGTTCGATAATCCCTTAACTTTATGTATTAATTATTTATCAACATTAATATACATGAAAATAAAAATACTATCAATAATTAATAAATCAATATCATCTTCTACATGTATATTATTTATTATAATTTTATTTCATTAATTTATTATAATTGTAATGGGTTATAGTGTTCATTTTTTTTCATTCCAGAGTGTTTTTCTTCCTGTTTTTTTATGATTAATTCAGGTGAACAAATTTATGGAAGTTCATGTAAATGGTATTAATTATAATGAATTGAAATAATATGTTATTAATTAATGTACATATAATTAAATGGTCTTATATATCATCTGGTTATGTAGTATGAGGATGATTCTTTAGACATAATGATGAAGAAAATGATTTAATTTATTTTAGTGATTTTTACAACCATCACGAAAATGCAAAATTTTATTTAATATCATGATTATATATTTTTTATAATACATGGTAATAATTATACTATATTTACTAAACTATAATTTTACTATAATATTGTTTTATAATCATCTTTGTTGGTGGAAATGAAAAAGTAAAACTCATCATTGTTGAAGGTGGTGAATCGACATGTCACAAATGTTGTATTGATTTTTAGAATAAAAGGATGATAGAAAAGATTTAATAACTGGTTATTCCATTAATACAATAAATTTATAGTATATAAAATACAATCAATTTCTCACTAAACATAATAATATGGAGTTTAGTAGAGGATACAAAATGTTAAGTAATTAAAAAAATTAAAATAAAATGATACATTATTTTTCATCTTCAATTTCATCTCCTTCATAAACATTTTAAGGAACATGGGGTTTTCCTTTCATTGAGTAAAATAGATCCTAGACATGTGGGATTGTTTTGGTATGATTATTGAATATAAATTTGAAATAGGTTTATTTATTAGAAGGTCGGGGGGAAGAGGAGGGGATATGTGGTATTTATAGGTGAAGAGATTTGTGTTTATTGATTATTTTGTTCAATAATTTATTACTTTGGCTAAGAACTATCACATATTTTGATTATTATGACTAAATATAGTAAAAAATTATAGATAGTTCCAATTAATTAGTTATTAACACATAAATATCTCATTACTACTAAATAATATTTTAATTTAGCTTATATAACAAATTATCATATTTTATAACTGACCAAAAATTATAATATTAAAAAAAATCCAAAAATTTAACCCTAACAAAATTTTGAAATGTAGAATTCTAAAATGGCCTCCATTTTATTAAAATAATTTTTTAATTATAATAAATATAAATTTTAATAAAATCATCATTTATTCAAAATATTTCTATTTTAATATTATAATAGATTTTACGACATTTTAGAAATTCAATAAAGGTCTCACAAAAATATATTATAATCCTAAGAGAAAAAAATATTTATTTATGAATATATTTTATGAAAATAATTTTTTAAAATAAAAATATTTATTATAATATTATAAAAAAATTCATATTACAAATAATAAATTAAGCATTTCTAAAAAATATTAACTTATACTATGATATAATTGTATCATATTTTCATTTATTAGTTTCCTAAATTTTTTTTATACTTTCATTGAAGAGTTTACTATTCTATTAGTCAGATTACTATTCCTAATGGTTATGTTACTATTCCAGTGTCCATGTTACTACTCTATCAGTATATCCTTAAATATTATATACTTAATTATATATTTGTGTGAAACATTTTTTTATTAGGATCTGTATGCTATGTATGTGCTTTCGACTATATAACATAAATATAAGACTGTAAACTTTCAATTGATAAATTTTTTGTGGGTACGAAATCCATTACAATTATTAATTATACATCACCTGTGAAATAGATAAATCATGACATAAAAGTACTCATAATGATTAAGGTGAGCCTTGTTATTCCAATCCATAAATATGGTGGGATTCACCCCACTAATACACATCAAAAAGGGATTAGAACAAAATACAAGGGTTTCTTCAACACATAAATACTCGTATCTTCTCATGTATCCCCCCTTACAAAAATATATTAATTGGATGGATTGAAGACTATGTATGGGGATATTTCTGAAAACAAACAATGTATTAAGTGATATAGTTTATGTGATTGTTGACAAATATTAGGAATAATATTATATTATTACATTCAAACTTAAAACATTCATCTAGTAATATGGTATAAATGACTGAACCATATAGAAGGATAATGACGTTTATAACCAAAAAAATAAAACTATATAAAATTAATGAAAAAATTGAATTGAGATAGTTATTTAATTATAAGGTGATGTAACTGTATTATTTAAAAATGTTTTCACAGAAAAATCAGTACATGAAATTTGGGTCCTCAGACATATATCAAATTATTGAAATGATGTTATCATATAAAAGTCCATTTTAAAAATCAAATTAGTTCATTGAAATAATGTTAGAGATCCCCAAAGCTACTACTTCAGTGAATTTACATAAAATTATTCGCCTTATGTAGTTTTGATATGTCCATCATTACATTTTAAATAATTTTTTCAATATATATAATATTTCCATCCTCATTTTATAGCTATAATTATTATTGGATGGAGTTATAATGTATAATTATTTACGAACTCTACTTGTCAGTTATGGGGGTAATGTGAAATGATGCTCATAAATGAATGAAAAATAAAACCCTACATAAAAAGAATTTATCAATTTAATAAATAAAAGAGTAAAGCATAAAATGAAATCATTTCATCCGAGATTGATTCCCCTAACAAAAATAGTAATTAATTAATGTAGAAATAGTTCTGAAAATATCTATTCCAATAATCATATTTATCATGAATGACCCTATAAGATACATAAATTCTAAACAACAAAAAATGACTATTAAATCAGTCAAAGATTTGGAGAATTACTTTCCATTTGGAATGTTAGGTCACCAGATGTCATGAAATAATTTTTCTAGAACATTTTTTTGCTCATCCCTTGTTCCCAACTCAATTTTTTTGGATTCATATTTCACTAACATTCTATCATTTTATAACTTATATAAAAAATATTTTATTATTTTTTCTATATAAAAATATACTTACATATATGATAATATTGATTAGTATTATATACATATATTTGAACTTATAATTATTAATATTTAAAAATAATTATTATTAAAGTATAATTAAATTTTCAATTTCAATTTATTTATTGGTATTATTTAATTGAATCATGTTTTGTGGGTCTTGAATCTATCAGGTGAGGGCTCATCTAAAAAAGATGGTACTCTTGTCCAAAATTCGAGGAAACAAGTCTTCAAATCCGGTCCAAAATTATTGGCTTCTTTATTTGGCTCTGTTCACCTAGGAATGATCCAATATTCATGTGGTAGTGACTATATTTTTTATAAAGTGATGATATTCTTCTCACATTTATTTTTCTTGATCTTCTCCATCACTATAGATATCTCAATCCTCCTCTAGATTGATGCAGCTTGGTAAAAAAAATTCATCAGGTTTTACAGGCAGATGAGTTGGAATAAAACACTTTGAAATAGACATAGAGGCATTCTTGGATTCAATAGATGTGAGATCAGTGTTACAGATCAATCATCTATGGTAGACACTGACACTAATTAAATGATATTTTAAAAGTTGAAATTTTTTTAATTGAAATCAAATGAAATAAAAAAATTCAAATATAGATTGACACTCATTATTTAAATATTAATATTTTCAAAAACAAAAAAATGAAAAATTATTTTATTAAATGAAATAATGAAATTAATTACTATTATTTATTTATCTAATAATCTACAAAATGAATTAAAAAAGTTATATTGGTAATTATACACAAAACATGGATTTAATTAATATTTGAAAATATTAATAAATCATAAATTATTTAATAACATCATTAATATAACACTAATTAATATATTTAATTAGAATAAATTATTAATGAAACATTAATTAAATTAATAAATGTCACCCACTTAATAACTTCCATTTCAGTTCCATGTGTAATGATCCAAAGTTTCAGTAATGGAAATCCCTCTTGATCTAATTAAATGTCTCTTTATGATTATATAAAATTTCAACTTCGTTGTTTTTATGTTAAGAATTATGACCATTGATAATATAGCCGTTGAACAGTAATCCCAAGATTAGTATAAATATAGGGCTTTAACAAATCCAAATTTACTCAGACAAAGGAAGCGATGGCCTCATCCAGTAGAATCACCCCATACGAAGCCCATTTGTCAGAGCTCGGAAAAGAGGTGGCATCTTTGGTCGTCACTCTGGACCAAGCCCAAGTTGAGCATGCCAAGCTAGAACAGGACCGTCTAGGGGAAAAGTGGAAGTTGATAGAGATTACCACTCGAGCAATGTTATCTGAGCCACCCCAAGAGTCTGTCACCATCTCACACCTTACCCTTAGGTCTTATGCGGCTGTTTTAAGGGGTTATGTAACTAATCGATAGTATTATGATCATGTACATTATTTTTTTGTATATAATAATGAATATAATTTCTTTTCATTATTGATATATCGTAATCAATTTTTAAATTAAAAATTGTGTTTTTAGTTATTATTTAATTAAGAAATCTATTTTATTCAATTATGGGATTTTTGAATTAAATAATATTTTAATAAAATATTATTATTATTATTATTAGATTAATTTTATTATAGTTAAATAATCATATAATTGTATGAATGCAATTTTAATTTTTATTATGGTTTGAAAGACATTTTTGTCAAAACCCGTGAATTTTTGATAAATGTCGGTTTTTATATTAAAAGTGAAAATTAACATATTTAGTAAATTATTTAGATAAAATAAATGTTATTTTTGGAATACGGACGTCGAAATTATCCAACGGTGAATTTTTCATAATTTTCTGAGACAGTCAAATTTTTGAGTAAAAATTAAATACCGTTTAAATATATAATGTGTTTTATAACATCATAATGACCCAATAGTGATGTAATAAAATACTATAATCTTTATGTTCTTCCAATATATTTTTTTCTATTAAAATAATGTAATTTTGGGTTTGTTTGGCTTACTTTTCAAAGCATTAATGGACCCCTCAAGACTTATTAAACACCTTGTCTTTTTAAATAAATTTCTATGGGAGTATGACTCACCTCAACATAAAAAACCCGATTATTTTAAGAAGTTCGGACATTGGCCTTATAAAATATTATTTTACTCTTCCCTTTTCCAAAAACCATGGGATTGTTTGTGGTTTGGATGAATTTAATGTAAGGGGATCCATACCTAAATAATAAAGAATTCCCTCACCTTTCCTATATAAACCCACCCAAGCTCCCACATAATCCTCACTCAAAAACTTTGGAGTTTGTCCAACCTCTTCCCTACTCTCTCTAGAATCCTCCCAAGGTGCCCCAAGCACCCAGTAAGCCTCTCACAAGCCTCTCTATTGCCTTTGGGAGCACACTTCCATGTAAGGGTTTTTTCTTCCTTTCTCATTTTTTTCCAATTTTCTTTATGTTGTTTTTCAATTTTAATTTTAATTATGAATGTTGGGGTATGGTTTATCACCTCCCTCATAATGACCTATTTATTTTTTTATGATGGGAGAACCCTTTCTCTCTCATTAAATTCCTCCCATGTACACCTGTTTCTATGCCGAAATTCTGAAAGGAACTTCTCTCTCCTCATTTAGTTTCAAGCAATACTTTTGTATGATGATTCTAAATTCCATTAAAATTGTTGGGACACGTATCCATATGACCTACTTACTGTACATTACATGTAAATATGATATGGAACCTCTTTCTCTCCCATCAACCATTTCTATGAATTCTTATGTCACGTCGTTACGATGCCGAAATCGCAACAATTTTCTAAGCCAATGCCATTTTGTAGTGAATACCATGCCCATTTCTCCATCAAGGGTATTCACCTTTATGCACATTTTCTTATTTATTATAATGTTTCTTGTATGAATTCCACAGACCTTTATCGTGGATTAAATGATTATGTTTTATGAATCCATGTTTTATGATCCATGTGACAGACTTATGCATGAAATGAAATGTTTAAGAAGGGTGCACCCTTATAGCGCTCCAATGAATTGGGTAAAGTATAGTATCATGATACGTGATGTGAAATGAGTGTTGACTCATGATAATTAATGTGCAATGAGGTTTTACTCGTGCTTCATGTGGAATGAGGATTTACTCATGCCCCATGTGCAATGGGCCTTGGCTCATGTTAATTTCATGTTAAGTGTTGTTTCCACATTTCCATGTTATGATTATCATGATTTATCATTCCTTTATGTTAATGTTTCTCTTGTTCTCTATTGATATGCCTAATGTCTAACATGTATTGTACTCCTCATGTTATTCCATGTGTATTTTCTTACAGGGCTTTATAGCTCACCCTTTTCTTATGCATGTCCTCAGGTTATCCCATGCAATGCTAAGTACGAGGGAATATAGTGGTTATGTAAATGATGTTTTCAACAAAGATGTTGTATTTCATGTTTTATGTTTTTATGTAATAATCATAATCCCCAAAGACATGTAACCTCTCGATCTTCTTTGTTGTATCAAGTGATGTTTTATGTAACAAATCATGTTTAAGTTTGTAATAAAAGCAGGGTTGTCATACCATGTTCTAGTTCCAGATTTAAATAAAGGTAGATGAAAGTGGAATTTAAACATTAACAAAATACATCTGATATTATCACTCTCACATGGTTTCAAAATTAATATGACCATTTTTCCAATCATTATTAAATCTGAAATTATATTTATATAATTAAATTATTACTATATTAATTTTTGTAGAAAATTCCCCTCACATAAATGAGCTCATTTTTTATTAGGCCCTTTTACTTGATATTTTTGGAATCCAGTGGTGGGGGAATATAATAGTACCATGTAATTAGTGAGTGATGTTTTTATTAAATAATATAAATACACACAGTTCCCTTATCACATAGTGTAACATTATAATATTGGTTTTCTATTTTACATATGATTAAAAAGACGTAAAATATACACTATTGATTAGTGTCAATGAAATATTTGTTCAATAATGGGAGTAACTTTGGATCAACATAAAGATTATGTTTTTCAAAACATATAATCTCATTTCCAATAAAAAATTATATCACATATCAATACCATCCCTATTGTATAACCAATATTTCCATAAAAATATTTAAAAAACACTCAATAATTAAATTATTACAGATTTTTATTAATTACTAAAACCCCACAACAAAGAATGAAATTTTCACCTAGACCATATGTAAATGTGCATTTAATTTATTTTCGTATATATTTTTTCATTTTTAATTTGATATATGTATTGATAATTGTTTTTTTTTGAATAGAAAATAAACTAATATTTTTACATGAATCCTAAGATGATGCTTGATCTCCTGTATGTTTAAATAAATTTATGTTTTTTGATAGTTCAGAAGGATGTATTGTATATAAATTTCAATACCCCTGCCCCAACCATAAAAATCATCAATGTCGCTATTTTGGAGATAAAATATTGAGGAAAACCAAAATAAATTAACAAAAAAATTTAAATACACCACAATAATATATATTTTTTTATGGGTATTTGGAATGTTAAAAAGGAATATTACACACAAGAAAAAATAATTAAAAAATTTCCATGAAAAGATAATTACTTAGGATGGACATTATCTAAAATATAACTCATAAAAATATAATATTCATCTTGTTTTATGATACTTCTGATTCCATGAATCATTTTTAATGGTGTAATATAATTCAACATTAAATTAAATAATAAAATTTGTAAATTCAATTACGAAGGTGGGAACTATTGGTTGTAAGAAACTGGTATACTAAAAAAATATAAAAAATAAATTGGAAATAATTAAATTTAAAACTACCATCTATTTAATTTAGAACAACTACCAAGGATTGAAATTATTACTCCCCATATTTGTAGAAGCATTATTAATATTTGTTCAATAAAATAATCCTCCATTTATGTAATAATCAAATGATAACTACTGATAAAAAGATGACTCCCTAAATAAAAAATCATTAACATGAGAAATAAGAATATAAATATATAAAAGATAAAAAATGAAATAATGGGACGTCTTTCAGATTGCAGCAATAAGACTTTCTCTAATTTTTTGATAATTCATAATGTAGTTTACAATAATATGTATTTTTTAACAAAAAATACACCCTCTTCATAGGGTAACATGACTAAATAATCACCATCATTCCCCTCATGGTAACTCAAATGGGATCCATTCAAATAAAAAATTCAAACATGGGATAGGGAATAATTTAAAATTCATCAAATTAAGGTTTGAAAATTTAGGAGTTAAAAAATCATCATTGTTGAATTTATTTTTAAAAACAATTAATTCGATAAATTATAAAAAACATGGGATACAACTATTGAAACAATTGTTTTATAAACCACAACTATAATTAATCCCCCAATGATTTCATAAAAGGAAATTAAATGGTTAAGACTTTTCATTAATTGGGGTGTGTGTATCTTCTTACGTAAATTTAGCATGTTCACACAACACCTCATGTAGAATAGTATCTTGATGAATTACACTCAAAAATTACATACCATTAGGAATAATAATCAATCCATCAAAAACTACAAAATCCATATTTTCCTTCAATTATTAATTAATATGATTTAACTACGTAGAATATATATTATAATTATTACACATTATTTTCATATTGTTACTATAACCCTCTGTAACACTTAAGAGCATCCCTGGTCAGAAAAATACAAATTACCTGTTATTCGGTTCTAATTGTCATCATTAGGATGACATTCAGTATTAACTTATTTGCTGACATAGTGGGAGAATAATCATGATCTTTTAAGAATTTCATAAATTGAGAAAAAAAATTACAATCAATATGGTGAAATGAAACATGGAAATAACCATATCCATATATGAAAAAATAATTCAAAGAAAATCCTATATCTCACATTTTTTATATCCAAAAAACAAACAATCAACTTCAATATGAAAAAAACATAATTCATGATATTAAACATCCATATATATATTATTTTAAATTGTTGCACCACCATTAATAGACTCACATTTCACATGTTAATTAGAACATGAAGCATTATATGCATTAGAAACAAGGGATGGATGTAAAAATTGAATAGGTTAAAATATAACATCTGAAAGAAATCATGATTTAGGATTGAACATATCTAGTTAATATGAAATGACAATCCTAATTTGGTTCTCAGATTTCCAATACCATTATATCTCTTATGTAGAAATAGATTCAAGAATTTTTTTTAATATTTTCACAGATTGAATCAATGTTTAAATCATCAATGGTATGATTATTTTCATCTTTATCCATATCTATAAACATATCATCCAAAAATTAATTCACATTTACTCTCACCTTAAATTTAAACACTTGGGAATCCTAAAATTCATTTTGGTCTTCACTATCAAGAATGGTTATCTTACCCTACGATAAAACAATATCATCCCCAAAAATGGTTCGGAATATTCATATAAAAATGGTTGGATATGTGTATCACTCTCCAAATATAGAATATGGATGATTTTTGGAAATAATAGTATCCCTACATTAACTAATTGGTCATCTACCATTTCTTAAGGGAAGTAAATTTCCATATCTACTACCAATAGTGGAATTGATGTAGGTTTTGAACCCTAAGGTCCATATTTTTTAACATGTAGTAGGGAGTAAGTTTGATGTTATATACTAGATCACAATAGCACTACAACTACTCAATGTGACCAATTTTAGATGACAAGGAAAAAAGATAGTCTGTTTGAGTCTGGGGGGATATTTCATTTTGACTAGGAACCTCACTCCAGATTTGAATTTATTGTTTATCTATCACTCCATTCCCCCTTGTCATCTACTAAACTCAAAAGATATTTTAAAAAATAGTATTTTTTTTTCAAACCATGCCCAGAAGGAATGTTATCCACAAAGACCCTAAATATGTGATGAATCTACAGGTAATTAGAAACATTGTCCCTTTTTCGACTTTGTGTAAATTTAATTATAGGAGGATAATTTTTTAAAATGGGAAGGTTCTTAGTCTAATAATAAAAAAATACCTTTTTATTTCCAAAATTTATTAATTTTCAATTAATTTTCCATATTTATGTTGTTTTCTCATTTGAAGTATTATCATTTTTCTATAATTATTCATGTCTTTGTAGTTACATTATTTTTAATTTTTTGAATTTTAATTTCCAATTTCATCATAATTAGGACTATGATCAACAAAATATTGGTAACTAACTATTTCATATATTTTTAGACATTGGTTGACTGTTACATCCATAAAATTTTATCATTGCCTTGATTTTATTATTTTGTGTAATTTTCCATTATCTGTTCCTCATAATCCACTAGAGATATTACACATTTTAATTTAAAGACTATGTATTATAGAATCTATATTCTTTTTAATTAGAAAATATCACCCAAAACCTCTTAAGATATTAAATTTATTCTACCATTTTAATTTAATGATTCATCCTCATATTGATTTTGAAAATATTTAATGGTTATTTTTTTGTAACATTTGGAGGTTGACTACATAATTAAAAATTGTTCATTTAATGAATATTTTGGTTAAATAGAGTATCCATAATTATATTTATTTATGAATGGATCTTGGGAACCTTGATTCTTAACCGTATAATCTAATAAATTTTAACCCGCCTCAAATATGATCTGGAGATCAGTTTTGGAACGATATTATTGATTTTGAAAATACATCCAATAGTGGATAAATAAATCCCATAGAATGTTTTCTATAATAATAATATACATATTATTATTTTTATCCTTATGAATGTTTAATTTCCAAGTGTATTTGTGTAATTAATTCTAGGACAACTTATCAAATAATTGTTTATTATATTCAGCATCTGAATTGGATAAGTGACCCCCAGAATATTTTACAACTAAATTCCGGTTGTAAGGGGTTGGTGAAATATAAAATGCATACAATTGTTGGTGGAAAGATAACTAGTGGCTGGAAAATTTATTATGTATTCCTATGAATCTATTCCAATCCTTATAAAAAACATCTCTTCATTATAGACTAATCTTGTAATATTATGCCTCAATTAGATGGTGGTGTTTTTGAGGTAAAATTTTGATACAAATTAATTTAACACAAATGTACTGAAAATTATCTCTTATCGAACATTTAATTATATGGTTCTGTAGAGTAATTCGTGATTTATCCTTGATGATGTTAATTTTTTCGTTATTGTCATTTTTGTGTGTGTGTTTTGAATGGTTGATAGTTTTTAGAGTATGTGTGAATTGAATGATTTATATGTTCAGTTTAAAATATAAATTTTTTTTGGGGATATTTATTTATTATG
Source organism: Viscum album (assembly GCA_963277665.1). NCBI lineage: Eukaryota > Viridiplantae > Streptophyta > Magnoliopsida > Santalales > Viscaceae > Viscum > Viscum album. The sequence continues at coordinate 1,187,268,198 of OY728158.1, read as the reverse complement.
GATTAAATATTTTGATATACTTTATCTATTCAGAATATTTCATTAATTTAATATCAATATTAAATTATTATTTGTGATCCAAATTCCCAACAGATTTGGATTTATTATAATTCTTATCATGGGAACTTATCTAAATAAATTATTATTGATTTAAGATTCTATATTTCATGAACCCAAGTATAATCATCATTCCAATATTACATGGAATACAAAGGTCAAACATATATCATAAATCAATCATATATTACATTCAATATACAGAAAATCAATATAAAGAATATTATTCGACATAAGCTATCGATCAAATGACAGCTAAAAAATATAGTTCCCCAAATAAGAACATTTACCCATCCATTTATACAGTGATAAATCTAGTTAATAAATTTATTTTGATTAAAGACATCGAGAATGAAAATAACGGAATAAAAAACACTTGTTCACCAAACAAACACAACAATAATTATCAATGTTATAAAAAAATTTATAGTTGAATAAGAAAGTCAAAATAGATATTGATATTAAACGTTATTATATCAATTTGAGGATATTTATATTAAAAAATATATGTTTGATGATAGTAAAAAAATATAATGATGAAGAATGTATTTAAATTCAAACATAATAGAATGTAATTCAGAATATTAAAATTAATAAAAATCTATGTATAGGAAAATAAGAAAGGGAGGAAATATCTCTCAAGTAGAGACTTGAATTTGGATGTTCCTCAAAATTTATAATGTATTTGGTCAGGATAATGTATCCTGATATGTTTTGAGGTTCCATACCCTAACAAAAAGAATAAGGGGTGTATTTAAATCCAAAATTGGTGGACTGTATTCCTTCCCAAACATTCCATACAGATGGATCAATCACATCACCCTAAAAGTATCTGAATATATATATATATTCATCTTCAATTATTTATATATGTATATGGATAGTTAACCCTCCCAATTTAGCAGGATTTGGATTATTTTCTCAATATTATGGATATTTTACCAAACCATGTGATTGTTTCCAAATTTTATTATTTTATTTCTAGTGTCTCAATATGAATAAATATATAACTATGAAGATTACCTCAAATCCAAACATAAATCCATAATAGGTTGCATCATACATATTAAATTTCATGCCAAAAAAATTATTTTCAATTGTTCAATTGGATTGGTGTAAATGTCAAGATTCATCGGTTGTTTTTAATTATCATATATAATTGGGGATGGAATTCAAAGTATTCATAGAAGATTTGTTTATAGGAAATTGGAATTATTTTTTCTAATAGGTTTTTGGATAGTCAATAACAAATTAAGTGTTACTTAAAAAAAATTATTCTGGATTGAGCCCAGATATTCCCTCTTCATTGATGGTCATGGTTTAATCAAATATTTTTTGGCCCTTCTTGTGTGGACCATGTGCACATTTATATGGATGAATTTTCTGAATATCATGTTGAATAATTTTTATAAATATGAATGGTAAACCATACAAAATAATAATAAAATATTTTTTATATATATGGGTATTTTAAAAAAAAATAACTTGTATATAGATTAATTAAAATTCTTCTAAAAATTATATTTGTTATTAATTCATGGTAAATTTACACATATTATGAACCATTACATTAAAAGTACTAAATTTATTTGGAAACAATTTATAATTAAGTCAATAAAATCCAATCCCCCATACATAGCTAGTTGAAATCCATATGTATTGTAAATACAAAACATAAAAAAACATTCTCATATGAAAAAATAAAGTAATATTTTGTTTTAACCAATTAGTCAGGTCTATAAATGTTAACTCATCCATAAAAAATACCATATTATTTTATAGGAATAATATTCCAAATTATAATCATTTTCCAACTAAAAAGTAGAAAAGGAAATTTTAACCACTCATAAGTCAATCCTCTCAATATTATAAAAATTTAATTATTGACTGTCACTCTTTCATCAACCAATAATGAGAAAATTAGAGTTTATAATATCTCTATGAATAATTTACCTATCATAATTTTCATATTAAATAAGAGGTAATTTATGTTAATTTTTAGTGGCACTGAGACTGTTGGGGTTAAATGACCAAAAGACAGGAAAATGGGGGTCAAACAGTAGCATGAAAAAATATGTGTTCATTATTCATTGAAATGATACATGAATGGAAATAAAAAAACATATTAATAGAGGAATGGATTTTTTTAGGAATAAAACATATAGATAAATTTTTATGAGAATAAAATAATGACATATTTATAATAAAAAAACTCAATACATAATGATAAAAATATATGATTCAAGTGTTTTTTATTTAATATAGAATTATACATAAAAAAATATCAAAAACGTCTCCAAATCCATATTTGATATAATCCTTACACTAATTTTAATAATTATAACAGAAATAATGGATCAAGAAGAGTGATTTTTTACCTTCCAAAGACAGAACCCGTTATTTGTTTTTCAATTTTTTCAATTTTATTTTATTTGTTTATTTTTATTTTTTCAAAAACATTTAAATTAAATTATTAATAAATATTTAATCTTTAATACATTTAAAAACCTAACTGAATAATAATATCCCCTAACCTAAAATGAATTTTTTCACTCAATTATATGATCATAAGATGAAAATGAACAAAAGAATACCAATTATGAAGTCCATCCCCCCAAAAATCTTAAATTTAACTAAATTATGTATCAGAAATCCATGTATATATTGGAATATATAATTTGGTCCCTTAATTTGGCTATTAAAAAGTGATTCATAGGCACTAAGGGGATTTCAATAGAGTGATCAAAAAAATGTTATTGGGAACCTATTTGAAAATTTTGATTCTTATGTTGTTCATAAAATGCCTATATCATATTATTCTATACTAAATTAAGAAATTCATTTTGTGTGTACATAAAATAAAGACACATAATCAAGGGTGAACAAACATTATATGAAAAATGTACATATGTTACTTTTGAAAGGATACTAATGGTTTTCCTCAGAGTTGGAAAATAGTATTCCACATAAATAATTAATCATGGAATTTTTTTTATTTATAAAACTGGTATAATTTTTTTTGTGGAAATAAAATATGTTTTAGAGAAAAAAAAGTAATTTAACTGTCCAAAAATCTTAGAAAATTTTGATTATTTAATGGTGAGTTGTTATGTCTTTATTATTGTTTTATTTGGCTTATTTTATTTTTTAAAATAATAACCCTCAAAAGTTATGTGTAAAATACATTATTTTTATGAAATTAGTAAAAATGTTAATGAGATTAGAAGAAGAAGAATAATGTAATAAATTGAGATATTGGGAGAGAGGGTAAAGAAAGTGAGATCCCTATAGAGTTAAAAAAAATATGTTTTCTCTATTTTAGATTTTCACGCTTTTATCTCTATCTAGTGGATGGTCCGTGGATGTAGACATAGTTACTAGAGGCTTTGTCTTCTCTATCATTGAATTAGAAAATTTTAATTTCCTAAAAGCGAATAAAAAATAAAATACATTATACATTTAGAGAATAACTAAAAAAATTAAATTTTTTAAAAATTTATTGAAAACGTGGGTTACCTCCCATGAAGGATTGAATTTATTTTTTGTTTAGAATAGGATAATGGTATTCGAAAATCCATAGTCTGCTGGTGGCCACCATATTTTTACACCTCCAATGTGCTTCCAGAAAAAATTCTCTATTTTGATGCCTTATTTTTAAATGTATAATTGTATCCCATTATATTTGTTTCACATGAAAATAAATTGGGTTGGAAAGATAATCTATGTATCCCCCCATTTTTTTCAACATAAGGAATGAGGTTATCCAAAAAATTTTGTTTTAAATTAATGTATATTCTGAAAGATTGTTCAATTATGGTTGTGAAGTTATTTAATGTTCATATAACATGACAATATAGAATGAGATATAATTTTTGTAACTTATTTATTTCAACAAATTCCAATATATATGAATGTGTTTCAAAGTGTTCATTATATTGAATATCCTTTTCCAAATAATTAATTTCAATGTTGTTTTCTAAACAATGGTTATATTCCACCACACCAGTGATCACTTTATTAATGTATTAATAAATATAAAAAACATCCATTAAATTGGGACAATATAAACACATGGTTTCATGGTTGATTAGAATTATAAGAGAATTTATAGTATCATGTATTAGAAATGATTAATATCAGAGAATGTAATTGGAATTGACAATTGAGATTGCTATTTAATTTTCCTCATTGACTTCCAAGATGGAGTAGTGGGGATCAGATATGAGATGGAACTAAAAATTTTTTCTATGAATCGTTTGATTAATAATTATTATATGTGAATGATCAACAACAACATATCCATTTATGACATTATTAATAATGATGTGAAATTCAAAACATCATCTATCATTAAAATAAGAAAAACAGGATGCATTAATGTTTATAACACTCATAGAAAGACATTAAAAATAATGGATAGAGAATAAATAATGTTTTTTATCATGGGAATCACATATATTTTATAATATGAAAGTCTAATTGTTAGTCACAAAATTAAATGGATAAGTTATCATTATAGACATCATTCTTAGTTAATGATGACATTATAAATTTTTTTCATAAAATCAGAGGAGATTAGGGATAATATTTCTCACCATCAATGTCAATGTCATAAAAACTTTCTTTGTAGACATTATCTTTAACTTGGAAACTAAAGTAATCAATTATTCCCTCAGTATTATATGTTATTTGACTGACTAACTAGATAACAACATTCAATTCATTCAAGGGACCTATATCAATTTTGGAGAAGTTGGATTTGGGCATAAAAAGTATCAAGGATCATAATTCAATGTTTTAATCAAAAAATAAGGAACTCCAAATTTTTAATGTAATTCGAATGGTCTATATATAATTGAACATCATATGTATTGACAGCTTCATTGAATCATTTTCAGTGGTCATATATTGACTTTTATGAGTTGACAATTCCATAAGAAAATTATCGTACATAATAAATTGTTTAATGAAATATAATTGTGGAATATTTAATTCAACATGTTTAAATATTTTAGGAATTTTATAATTAGGATAAAATTTACTATATGGTTTTGAGATGCCTTGATGAAAAGGAATTAGGTTTTATTATGGACTGGAATGCATTGAGGGAGTTGCTTCATGTTCATCTTATGGGTTTTTTCATATTCCAGCTGAACAATTAAAATTTATGTAGAGGATTTATCACGACCAAATGGAATTTTATTTTGATATCTAATTTATATTTCACTATCATCCCCATCAGGGTTTAGTAACGGTTCATCTAGGAGTTGGGATGAGGTGGATTTTTTTAGTTTATGGGGATTCATGTTGACCAACATGGTTTCAAATGTTTTTTTGGATATAATATTTGATGGAGAAAAGATCCTAAAAAACATTCTAATAGATTATTATAATAATGTTCAAGTCCCATATTGGGAATAAGTTGATTTTTTATTGGGAAAAAATATTTTTAGGTTTGGAATTTGGTAGGCTCAATAGGATAATTAAATCCCATAAGAGAAAAAGGAGTATTTTTTCTTATGTGGTTTAAGAATAGAAGGATCCATTTGTGGGAAATTACCACCACCATTAAAATTTTTTAATTGTATTGGATTTTGAGGAGGTAATTTATGATAATGAGAAATGATATTATGAATGCTAAAGGCATGTGTTGTAGGGAGAATAAAAGGGATCAAAGTGGGTTGGATGGATTTTCTAATAAACTGAACTAAAATATGATGGTTTGTGTACCATTAAAAATATGATACAAAGAGTACTACTGTGATGACCCAGACCCCCCTTGGTCCCTTCCTTTGCCAAAAATCCGGTTTCCTTGCAGGGTACCGATCGGTGAGACCGATCGGTGACACCGATCGGTGAGACCGACCGGTGAGACCGACCGGTGAGACCGATCGGTGAGACCGAGCGGTGAGACCGAGCGGTGAGACCGACCGGTGAGACCGATCGGTGAGACCGACCGGTGAGACCGACCGGTGAGACCGACCGGTGAGACCGATCGGTGAGACCGATCGGTGCGACCGGCCGACGTCGCCCGGCCTTGCCAAGTTGTTCCAGTAACGTTCCTTTTTCGCAAATAGGGTTTTAAACCCTATTCTGCCTTGTTAAAAATATCTTGGGAATCCGAAACGCGCACAAAGGTTTTAATTAAATACTTCATTAATTCATGGGTCGGTTAAAACCACCCAGTGCCATTAATGATGAGTCAAGCCACGTGGTCAACCCACGACTCCCTCGTCTTCCGTGGTTTTGTGTTTTCATCTCAACCGTCCCCAGCTCTTATAAATTAAGGGTTAGGCCGTGGCTTCCCCCCCTTTCTTCGATCGTGGCTCTTCTGGTGCATCGGGACCGCCGCGTCGTTATCCGTAAAGTTCCGCGTCCCCGGCCTAAACGTCGATCATCTATCAACAAGTAGGGAATTTCTCTCGTCTCTCACTTTTGTGTATCATGCGGGGTGGGCGTTACTTTTGTTCCTATGGAATTGGTTGAACCAATCCCTAATGAAGATAATAAACGAAGTTCTAAAGGAAGAAGGGGAAGGGGTTGTGATCGTTGTTATGCCTTATCTTGAATCACCCTTTTGTTGTGCTGGTTGATGTTTTCTGAAAATTGAGGCCGTTGGTGGTCGTTGTGTGTGCACTGTTGAATCCCCTCGTGATGTTTTAAATGGGTTGCTGAAATTGTGAACTCCTGCTGTAAAAAAATTGGTTAACCACTATATCCGGCTGAATAATTGAAAGCAACAGGATCGGCCCTTCTGTGATAACTCCCGGTTAGAACACACGGAATTTGAAATCATGGAGTGTGTTAAATCTTTTAAATCTGAAAAATCCCTGACTTGTGTTGGTAGTAGTTGTTGGTTGTTTTCCCTTTGGTCCGTTTGCTGGAAATGTGGGAGGGGATGGGATTCCCCGTTCCTTTTATACTCTCGGTGGCTGTGTGAATTTGGGGGATGGGATTCCCCGTTCTTTTTATACTCTCGGTGGCTGTGTGAATTTGGGGGATGGGATCTCCTGTTGGTATGGTTTCAGTGGTTGTGAGTTTTTATCACAAATTGGGGAGAGATCCTCTATTGGCAGAACCGGGTGTGAGTGTTTTGGTCGATCTATGCTTTGACGTTTTCCTTGGTTATGCTTATGGTAGTTGCCCAGTAGTGCTTAAAATAAATTGAACATTTGACTGAACGTGAAACAAGAATGGGACAAATGGTTTGTGGGAAAGGGTCGTGAATTTTGACTCGGACGTTGTGGTGTTGTGTTCTGTAGGTTGGCTAGGAAAACCTAAGTTTTGGGTGAGTGTCTGTTACCTATATCTATACTTGTAGCTTTGTGTTTCTTATTCGCGCCCCACCCAAGTTGAGCACTTAGTGCCGAACACCCCCATTTATGGGGGAAGGGTGTTTTTCCCAACACTATCCTTAGTGGCTGGTTATTAGATCCTTTTCTGCTCCCTTTCCCGGATAGCCCAAGTACCTTCGGGCAGGCTGTGATGGACTAAAGTCCATTATTAGCCCAAGAATCATCGGGCAGGGTGTTGTGGTGGTTGGCTAGGTGTGTGCGGCAGGTGGTTTCCCAAGTGTCTTCGGGATGAGGCCCAGGTGTCTTCGGGCGTGGCAGTGGATCCTTTAGCCCAGGTGTCTTCGGGCGTAGCGGTGGTTGTTCTGGCCTAGGTGTTTGCAGGCATGGTTACATGTGATAGTTGAGGCCCAGGTGTGTGCGGGCGGGATTTGGCAGTGGGACTGCGTGTGGTTGTGGCCCAGGTGTGTGCGGGCGGGATTTGGCAGTGGGACTGTGTGTGGTTGTGGCCCAGGTGTGTGCGGGCGGGATTTGGCAGTGGGACTGCGGTGAGAATGGAGGGATTGGTCCGATGCGTAGGATGTCTCAATAACCAGTGGGAAAGTGGCGCGGGGTACCCAAACATCTATGTGCTCTTATTATATATATTACTTGACTTGCGTTATTTGGGGAGTGAGCCTTGGTGAGGCCTGGGATGGATAGTTTGCCTTGTTAGGTGTTTGGTTTACTCTTTTCTCACGGGACTTTAGTACGTTCCCCCACTTGTGCACGAGAGTCTTGGTTTTTCCTACTGATTGTACTTGTATGCTCACCCTACATATGTAAAACTGCTTTCAGGTTTCCAAGAGGACTTCGGGGATCACGCAGGACCTTACTAGCTCGGACTTTTGGAGCAGTTGCAGTTGTTTCTCTATTCTTTTGGTACTTACCTTGTAGTCATCCTTTTGCACTTTGTGGCTTTCACTTTTGAAACATGCATGTGGGAATGGTTTACTTTGGGCTTTACTTTTCTTTCTACCTTGGTGTTGTTGGGTTTCCTCCTCCTTATCCTTCGATCCTATAAAATAAAAAGGGTAATGCCTTCCATTTGCGAGAATTTCTTATACCCTTGGTGCTAGTCGCCACTCCGGGACCTATTGAAGGAGGGTTTCGGGGGTCATTATCTATCCTTCAACTTAAAGAAGGGAGGGCCTGGCAATCTGCTGACCCTTCCCTCCTTTTGGTGAAGGCGGGTCGTGACAGAATGGTATCAGAGGCTGTGTTGGGTTGAGAGATAAGACGGAGTCTGGAGTTAGGCACAGTAAGGATTGCATGGGATGGTAAGGCAACAGCGTTGGGTGACCTTGGTGCGTGAATTAGGCCAGGGAGGACCGGCTAGGACACGAGATTTTAGGGCCCCCCGTGATCCGATGCAAGGCCTCTGGACCTACCGAACGACCAAGTGAGGCCACACTGATTGCAGGGTAGAGACCCTAGGAAAGGTACATGCATCATAAATGACTTGTGTTCTTGTGTTTCTGGGATGTCTTGGGAAACTAAGAATAAATTAAATCTTAATAAGTTTTGAGAACGGTTTTCTTTGCACTACTGGGCTTAGGCATTCCTTGTTTACCTTGCAGCTATGGCACCTGGAAGGCGACCACGTGTGGTACAGGCGATCGAGACTCCTGAGACTACTTTGGCCAATCGGCAGAGAGCTGATCGGGAGGAAGAGGACGACCAGTGGCAGAAGACTCTTCGAGCCTTTCAGCGACAGGCCCTCGAGAAATACGAGGGCAGCACCTCCGACATGAAGACGGAAGGCTGGCTGGAGGAGCTAGTCATAGCCTTCGGCCTGATTCGGGCCCCGACGGAGTACTGGGTTCTTCTGGCTGTTAGCCAGATGCGAGGAGCGGCACGTCAGTGGTGGATGCTTCACCTGGGGAGTAGGAAAGAGTCTGAGGTTGCTTGGGCGGACTTCGAGAGGGAGTTCCGGGCGGAGTTTCTCTCCTCGACAATGAAGGCGGAGAAGAGGCAGGAGCTACTCTCCCTCCAGCAGGGGAGCATGTTCGTGAGGGAACTTGGAATCAAGTTCAAGGACCTCCTGCGTTTTTCTCCGGACGTCTTTCCCGATGAGGAGTCTCGGGCAAGACGTTTGGAGGAGGCGCTCCGACCCTCCCTCCAGTATGCTGTTACCCCCTTTACCCTTCCGACATACTTAGAGGTTCAGAAGAAGGCCGAAGTGGTGGAAAGGATGCACGCTCTAGGCGGACTGTCACGAGAAGGGATCCAGCTGGGACCATCGAAGGGGAAGGCCGTCAGCACCAGGCCTCCCGCATCGGGACCCTCCAGGTTCCGACCCGTAGGGAGCAGGCCGTAACAGTTTCAGTTTCGATCCCCTGGCCCACGTTCTTTTACTTCAGGCTCTGGACCACGGTGCTTCATCTGCGGGAGCCCTGGACATCTTCGGAGTCAGTGCCCCGATCAGGTGCAGTACAGCAGCGGCAGTCATCCCCAGCGTCCGCCGCAGCAGCATTCCCCAGCCAGACCCTTCCAGCAGCAGCAGCAGGGACAGCGAGCTCCCGCTCCTCCGCAGACAGACATAGGAGGGGGAGGCCGACCTCAGGGCGCTCCCCAGGGACCTCGACCAGGGCGTGGTCGGGGAGGTGGCCGACAGCCGAGGGGCAGGGGAGCTGGGCGTGGACAGTTACACGCCGCAGAAGCAACAGTTCCAGCAGGGCCAGAGGTTGTTCGAGGTACGATCAGTGTGTTTAGAACTCTTGCTTATGCTTTGTTCGATACCGGAGCTTCGAACTCCTTTGTTGCACCCATTATAGCCCGCGCCTTGGGTCTAGATGCCGAGAGACTTCCAGTGCCCCTGGTGTTGAGCACACCATTTGGAGGTCAGACCGACTTGTTGTTCGTTTTTCGGGGATGTACACTGATGTTGGGGCCACATCAGTCGGTTAAGGATCTCCTTCTACTACAGATTCGGCCGTACGATGTCATCCTAGGCATCGACTGGCTATTTTCTGTGTGCGCCGTCATCGACTGTTTTCAAGGGAGGGTGGTGTTCTCCGGTTTGGACGGCCAGCGTGTTACTTTCACCGGCGAGCAAAGCTGTCCGAAGGGAAACAGGAGGGAGGAACCTCTCCTCTCCTTGTTGACCGAACTGACGATAGAATCAACAGATGAGGAAATGGTGGAAGTACCAGAGATCTTTCGTGAATTTGTGGACGTCTTTCCTGAGGAGGTGACGACTCTACCCCCTCGACGTGATATCGAGTTCGGGATAGACCTGCAGCCCGGCTCTCGACCAATCTCAATGGCTCCTTACCGGATGGCACCTTCGGAGCTACGGGAGTTGCGGATACAGATTGACGATCTGATGAAGAGGGGTTATGTTCGTCCAAGTGCATCACCGTGGGGTGCCCCAGTCTTGTTCGCAAAGAAGGCAGATGGTGGCCTCAGGTTGTGCATCGATTACAGGAGGCTGAATCAGGTAACGATCAAGAACCGCTACCCTCTTCCGAGGATAGATGATCTTTTCGACCAGCTGAAGGGGGCAGGATGGTTCTCGAAGATCGACCTGCGATCCGGGTACCACCAGCTGAGGGTGAAGGATAGCGACGTCCCGAAGACGGCGTTCAGGTGCAGGTATGGGCACTTCGAGTTCGTGGTCATGCCCTTTGGTGTTACGAACGCCCCGGCCGTGTTCATGGGGCTTATGAACTCCATCTTTCGGGAGTACCTGGATCGGTTTGTGGTGGTGTTCATCGACGATATCCTGATCTATTCAAAGTCAGAAGAGGACCATGCAGAGCACCTAAGGACAGTTTTGGAGATCCTCCGACAGCACCAGCTCTATGAGAAGTTGTCAAAGTTCAAGTTCTGGGCACGAGAAGTGCACTTCCTCGGACATGTAGTGTCTGAGCAGGGAATAGCAGTCGACCCATCAAAGGTTGTGGCAATTGTTTCTTGTGAAGCACCCAAGAATGTGGCGGAAGTTCAGAGTTTCCTCGGACTGGCACGCTACTACCGGAGATTCGTACCCAACTTCTCTCGTGCAGCAGCCCCTTTGACGGCTTTGACCAAGAAGGACCAGGTTTTCATGTGGAGAAAGCAATGTGAGTCGTCCTTCAGCTACCTAAAAGAAAAACTGGTTAGTGCCCCAGTGTTGAGATTGCCAGAAGGAGGGATGGCCTATGAGGTATTCTGTGATGCTTCAGGACAGGGCCTGGGGTGCGTATTGATGCAGTGACAAGGGGTGATCTCTTACAGGTCCAGGCAGCTATGCCCCCATGAGCGGAACTATGCCACCCATGACCTGGAGCTTGCAGCAGTAGTGTTCGCATTAAAGCTGTGGCGACATTACCTCTTTGGGGAGCGCTTTGTGGTCTTCACCGATCACAAAAGCTTGCGCTATATCTTCTCCCAGCGTGACTTGAACTTGCGACAGCGGAGGTGGGTCGAGTTTCTCCAGGACTACGACTTTGAGATCTCATACACTGAAGGTAAGGGAAACGTTGTGGCTAATGCCCTGAGCAGGAAGCCGCATCAGGAGGTGGTTCGGGAATCTGCTGATGCTTGGAAGGTGATGGGGGAGTTGGCTGCCTTGCACTTGGATGCAAGGGTGGAAGGTACTAGAGGCTGTTTGTTTCAGATGACGGTACAGTCCTCTTTGTTGCAGTAAGTGGAAGAGTCTCAGTGGGGAGATCCTGAGGTGGAAGTGTTGCGGGATCGTATCGATCAGGGGAACGCCCCGGAAGGATGGTCGGAGGACAGCCGATGTCGGATGCTCATTCATCGGAGGTTGTTTGTTCCAGAGGTGATGGGTGATGAAGTCCTTCGTGAGTTCCATAGCTCATCCTTGGCAGTACATCCGGGTGTTTCGAAAATGTACCAAGGCCTAAGGGGACAGTTTTGGTGGCCCGGGGTGAAACGGGCAGTGGCAGAGTTCGTGGCTAAATGCCTGGTGTGTCAGTAGGTGAAGGCTGAACGCCGTGTTCCTGGTGGTCTGTTGCATCCTCTAGATGTTCCCGAGTGGAAGTGGGACGACGTCTCGATGGACTTCGTCACGGGACTACCCAGAGCTCAGGGCGGGCATGATGCTATCTGGGTAGTGGTGGATTGATTGACAAAATCTGCTCACTTCTTGGCCATCAAGGAGTCGGTACCTATGAGTACCTCAGCACAGAGGTACGTGGATGAGGTGGTGCGTTTGCATGGAGTTCCGGAGACTATCGTCTCAGATCGGGACACTCGGTTCACCTCACGAGTCTGGAAGAGGTTACAACATGCTTTTGGCACCCAGCTACGCCTTAGCACTGCTTTTCACCCTCAGACTGATGGACAGACAGAGCGGACTATCCAGACATTGGAGGACATGCTGCGAGCATGTGTTCTGGATTTCAGAGGATCATGGGTACGACACTTGCCCTTAGTAGAGTTTGCCTACAACAACATCATCCACTCTACTATCGGCATGGCCCCTTTTGAGGCTTTGTATGGAAGACCATGTCGTTCACCCTTATGCTGGGCAGAGGTTGGTGAGACTGGTACTCTTGGACAATAAGTAGTGCAGAGCACCACCGAGAAAGTCCAGCTAGTGCGGGAGAGGATGAAATCAGCTCAGGATCGGCAGAAATCTTATGCTGATCGTCGGAGGAGGCCCCTGAAGTTCGAGGTGGGAGATCATGTGTTTTTGAAGGTTTCCCCTCGACGGGGGCAGCAGAGGTTCGGAAAGGGGAGTAAGCTCTCCCCTAGGTTCATCGGACCTTTCGAGGTGCTGAGGCGAGTTGGCCAGGTAGCATATCAGCTGGCCCTACCACCTCAGTTGGAGAGGGTCCATGACGTCTTCCATGTCTCCCAGCTTCGTCAGTACTTACATGATGACTCTCATGTCATCAACTGGGGAGAGCTAGATGTGGGGGGAGACACGACCTTCGAGGAACGGCCAGTCAGAATCGAGGATCGCAAGGAGAAAGTGCTCCGTGGACGAACCATCGGCTTGGTTCGTGTGTTATGGAGGCATGGCGGCCTCGGAGAGAGTACGTGGGAGAGGGAAGCACAGATGCGTGCCCAATACCCCGATTTGTTCTAAGCTTTGAACCTTTGGTGCCTGTTGTGACAGAACGTTTGACCTTTTTGTCTATGAAATGTGCTATTTCCTTTCCTCTGTTATGTGTGGAATGCCCCGGCTAAAGGGAAAGGGAAACCCGACCCCTAATCAGGACGCATTAAGGTGGATGCAATTAAACCCGTGCGGGCGAGTCAGTGCCGCCCAAAGCGGATAATATCTTGACATGGGAGAGGGGAACTCCCCAAACCCACATGACCGGGCGGTTTGGCATGGTATGTTGCTTTGTTCTTGACAGGGAGTGTTTTCAATTAGCGGGGGTCCACTCCTAAGAGGTATCTTGGAAGATGGTTGTTCGGATCCTCTCTTTCCTTCTGGTTTGTTTTGATTCTCGGGGACGAGAATCGTTTAAGAGGTATCTGATGTGATGACCCAGACCCCCCTTGGTCCCTTCCTTTTCCAAAAATCCGGTTTCCTTGCGGGGTACTGATCGGTGAAACCAATCGGTGACACCGATCGGTGAGACCGACCGGTGAGACCGACCGGTGAGACCGACCGGTGAGACCGACCAGTGAGACCGACCGGTGACACCGATCGGTGACACCGATCGGTGAGACCGATCGGTGTGACCGATCGCTGAGACCGATCGCTGAGACCGATCGGTGAGACCGATCGGTGCGACCGATCGGTGAGACTGATCGGTGAGACCGGCCGACGTCGCCCGGCCTTGCCAAGTTGTTCCAGTAACGTTCCTTTTTCGCAAATAGGGTTTTAAACCCTATTCTGCCTTGTTAAAAATATCTTGGGAATCCGAAACGCGCACAAAGGTTTTAATTAAATACATCATTAATTCATGGGTCGGTTAAAACCACCCAGTGCCATTAATGATGAGTCAAGCCACGTGGTCAACCCATGACTCCCTCGTCTTCCGTGGTTTTGTGTTTTCATCTCAACCGTCCCCAGCTCTTATAAATTAAGGGTTAGGCCGTGTCTTCCCCCCCTTTCTTCGATCGTGGCTCTTCTGGTGCATCGGGACCGCCGCGTCGTTATCCGTAAAGTTCCGCGCCCCCGGCCTAAACGTCGATCATCTATCAACAAGTAGGGAATTTCTCTCATCTCTCACTTTTGTGTATCATGCGGGGTGGGCGTTACTTTTGTTCCTATGGAATTGGTTGAACCAAACCCTAATGAAGATAATAAACGAAGTTCTAAAGGAAGAAGGGGAAGGGGTTGTGATCGTTGTTATGCTTTATCTTGAATCACCCTTTTGTTGTGCTGGTTCATGTTTTCTGAAAATTGAGGCCGTTGGTGGTCGTTGTGTGTGCACTGTTGAATCCCCTCGTGATGTTTTAAATGGGTTGCTGAAATTGTGAACTCCTGCTGTAAAAAAATTGGTTAACCACTATATCCGGCTGAATAATTGAAAGCACCAGGATCGGCCCTTCTGTGATAACTCCCGGTTAGAACACACGGAATTTGAAATCATGGAGTGTGTTAAATCTTTTAAATCTGAAAAATCCCTGACTTGTGTTGGTAGTAGTTGTTGGTTGTTTTCCCTTTGGGCCGTTTGCTGGAAATGTGGGAGGGGATGGGATTCCCCGTTCCTTTTATACTCTCGGTGGCTGTGTGAATTTGGGGGATGGGATTCCCCGTTCTTTTTATACTCTCGGTGGCTGTGTGAATTTGGGGGATGGGATCTCCTGTTGGTATGGTTTCAGTGGTTGTGAGTTTTTATCACAAATTGGGGAGAGATCCTCTGTTGGCAGAACCGGGTGTGAGTGTTTTGGTCGATCTATGCTTTGACGTTTTCCTTGGTTATGCTTATGGTAGTTGCCCAGTAGTGCTTAAAATAAATTGAACATTTGACTGAACGTGAAACAAGAATGGGACAAATGGTTTGTGGGCAAGGGTCGTGAATTTTGACTCGGACGTTGTGGTGTTGTGTTCTGTAGGTTGGCTAGGAAAACCTAAGTTTTGGGTGAGTGTCTGTTACCTATATCTATACTTGTAGCTTTGTGTTTCTTATTCGCGCCCCACCCAAGTTGAGAACTTAGTGCCGAACACCCCCATTTATGGGGGAAGGGTGTTTTTCCCAACACTATCCTTAGTGGCTGGTTATTAGCTCCTTTTCTGCTCCCTTTCCCGGATAGCCCAAGTACCTTCGGGCAGGCTGTGATGGCCTAAAGTCCATTATTAGCCCAAGAATCATCAGGCAGGGTGTTGTGGTGGTTGGCCAGGTGTGTGCGGCAGGTGGTTTCCCAAGTGTCTTCGGGATGAGGCCCAGGTGTCTTCGGGCGTGGCAGTGGATCCTTTAGCCCAGGTGTCTTCGGGCGTAGCGGTGGTTGTTCTGGCCTAGGTGTTTGCAGGCATGGTTACATGTGACAGTTGAGGCCCAGGTGTGTGCGGGCGGGATTTGGCAGTGGGACTGCATGTGGTTGTGGCCCATGTGTGTGCGGGCGGGATTTGGTAGTGGGACTGCGTGTAGTTCTGGCCCAGGTGTGTGCGGGCGGGATTTGGCAGTGGGACTGCGGTGAGAATGGCAGGATTGGTCCGATGCGTAGGATGTCTCAATAACCAGTGGGAAAGTGGCGCGGGGTACCCAAAAATTGATGTGCTCTTATTATATATATTACTTGACTTGCGTTATTTGGGGAGCGAGCCTTGGTGAGGCCTGGGATGGATAGTTTGCCTTGTTAGGTGTTTAGTTTACTCTTTTCTCACGGGACTTTAGTACGTTCCCCCACTTGTGCACGAGAGTCTTGGTTTTTCCTACTGAGTGTACTTGTATGCTCACCCTACGTGTGTAAAACTGCTTTCAGGTTTCCAAGAGGACTTCGGGGATCACGCAGGACCTTACTAGCTCGGACTTTTGGAGCAGTTGCAGTTGTTTCTCTCTTCTTTTGGTACTTACCTTGTAGTCATCCTTTTGCACTTTGTGGCTTTCACTTTTGAAACATGCATGTGGGAATGGTTTACTTTGGGCTTTACTTTTCTTTCTACCTTGGTGTTGTTGGGTTTCCTCCTCCTTATCCTTCGATCCTATAAAATAAAAAGGGTAATGCCTTCCATTTGCGTGAATTTCCTATACCCTTGGTGCTAGTCGCCACTCCGGGACCTATTGAAGGCGGGTTTCGGGGGTCATTATCTCTCCTTAAACTTAAAGAAGGGAGGGCCTGGCAATCTGCTGACCCTTCCCTCCTTTTGGTGAAGGTGGGTCGTGACAACTACTAGTTAATATTAATCTTATATATCATAATGTGTTTTTGGAAATGTTTCAGTGGGTTGAGTTGGTGAGATATAAATTCTATTACTTTTTATATGTACAAGGAATATAGATAATGGAAAATATAATGTTTTTTAATTAGAAGCTACCTCTATTTGACACAAAAGACCTTTAAGTTCACTCATCCACTCATTAATCTGGTTAGTCTCTATTGTTTGATTATATTGGAATTTTTTACTTGATCATGGGCTAGTGTACATAATTTATGTTTGTTTGTAGACATTTTTATTGTAGAATCCCATGAAAATTAGAGAGTTTTTTCAACAAGATCAATACCACTGGTAGTATAAATTATAGTTTTATCCATTTCCAATAACCCATCATAGAGTAATTTGTTATATAGTAGGATACTGTTTTGGTGATATGGGAATCTTGAAAAACACTTTTTGAACCTAAACCAGTACTCAGGTTGTGATACATTAGTTGAATTGAAAGATGCCACATACTTAATTTTAAAATATAAGTATTTAAATATGTAATGAAGTATTTTTTTACGAAGGCTAACATCATATAAATCCTTGTTTTTTGGGAAGCAAGAGGGCATTAATAGGGTGAAAACATGGGGATGTCTACTAAAGAGAAAGTGAATTCTATAAGTTTATGCTTTTCTACAAAACCTATTAGGGATTCATGGTAGTGAAGACTAATTAGAATACATTGAGATGAAGATGTAGATCAGCACCAAAAACCCTATGTAAATTAGGTATAAGGATTATCAAACCCAAATTGAGTTCTAAATCTACCTCAATGTTCAGATATTGAATACTAAAAGTTTGATAATTCATATCAGGGGTAGCGAGTTCATTAAGGGGGGATTCTCTATGATTAGACATTTCTTGTTCAATTTATGTGAAATTAATGAGTTTTGTGTGACATGGTTATCCCAAATGTTACTCATCTTTCTTTGAAGTGTTCAATCTAATTTCTAGTCTGAAAAATTTGATGGATTATTTGTGAGGATATTTCAAAATCAGATAAATTTTATAATGATTTTGAATTAATTTTTTAATTAGATTATGATTTTAATGGGTAGATGGATTATCTATGTTTGTTTTTCCATATTTTTGGTAATTTATTTTATTTTAATTATTATTATGAAAAACAATGAACTATTGAATACATGTTGAACCATTCCAATAAGAAACACCATTTTAAGAAAATATTTTTTTTCTTATTGACTGCATAAAAATCCACTACACTTTTATTGATTATAGAGACACTCTAGTCAAATCCTAGAAGATGGTTCTTTTTTTTACAAATTTATTGTCTTCCAAAAATATATTTATTGATCTAAGAGATTATGTGAAATAAATTATTTATGTATTTAGTTTGAAATATTAATATTGATTTGGGTGAGATCATCATTAGGTATTTACACAAGTGATATCATTGAGGTTTTCTATATATTTCATTATATTGACACCCAAATCACAAGATTCATTTTGATCAGAATTCCAATTTTTTCTTCAATCGAATCCTAATCCTGGGAACTTATATAATTAAACTCATGTTGATAAAAGGTTTAATACATTAGGAGCCCATGCGTTCTTGTATTCATAGTAATCCATGTAATCCACATTTCAGAGAAAAATTTCATTTATCCATGGCATTTTATGTTCAACATTTAAAATTTAAATTTAAATAATATAAATGAAGAAAAATATATCAGTCAAATAAAATCTTAAAATTAATAATCACTCCAATGGGTGATTTACTCAACAATTTATATTATTAGTTATTCTATCAAATGAGTTGATGATTAATAATTATAAATAGAATGAAAATAATTTGATAAGAAAATTGTTATGTTCCGAACACACATGAATGTATAAGATAGTGAAAAAGGAAATAATTATTGAATAAGAAACAGAAATAAGGAAACCTTTTTCCTATATATTTAAACATTTTTAGACAAATTAATATTTCCAATAGAATGATGAATTTTATATGATAATATAAAGACAAAAAATGAATTAAAATTAAAATTAAATCGATAATGATGAACACGATAATAATTGAAAAAAGTACATAAAATTGAAGCACATAAGAAAGGACATTCAAGTATAAAATTCAGTTCGGAAGGTCCTCTCAACCCATTAAAAGATATGTTTTTCAGGAAAATATATCCTCTTATGTTCTAATGATCCAACACATTTCATGGATAAATGTGTGTCATATTTATACCCCAATGTGGTGGTATTTGTGCGATAAAAAATTTCCTCCTATGTTGGATCAATCATTAGAACATTAATATCATTTAATCTCGAGATATATTCTTCCTAAAAGTTGTATATATGGATGTGGAATGTTTACCCTCCAAATATGGAATCCATTGGTCAATTTTTGCAATTGTTATGGATATTTTATCCAAACAAGTTATGTTGTGAAATTCTATTTCATGTTTTTACACGGTATAAATGTGAATGAATTGATGTCAATGAAGATTCCATAAAGTAAAAAAAATTTATTCTGAAATGGTGAGATCAAATATCTTGTCTTATGAAATAGAAAATTTCAATTCAATTTATCAATTTTAATGGAAGAAAATTAAATAATGGAGTACTAGTTTTCATTAAAATATATAATTATTGGAAGGAAATCCAAACACCAGTTGGGCCCTTTTCCAGGGGTTTTGGACCATCCAAATTTTATCCACACTGTTTTTGGGTACTCAAGTATATATTATATTGTTTCTTACAATTTTTATTTTTTTATTGATACCATAAATTAGATATTCATGGTTTTTCATTTTTTCCTCACATATCTAGATAACCTTCCTCTGGGGTCCACATGTCCCATTTTAAGGCTTTATTAGTCAATTATATTGTTGAATAATTTATTTAACATTGAATTACAAACCGTAAAAATTATAATAAATCAATTTTTATATTTAGGGTTCTTTTAAAAATTGGGATATTATAATTATTTGAATATAGATTAATTAAAATATTGTTAAAGAGATATATTCAGCATCAAAACCTAGGTGATTCATAATAATTATATACTATTATATACTAATTAATGATTCTTTATATATTTTATTGTGTATTTTTAAATACATGGTGACACATTTTTCCCAAAATTATTACCAATATTTTAGATGTCAATCATTGAAAATGTGGTGAAATTTGATATTTATAAATAAAAAAAACATACCATTATATGTATTGTTGGAATAATAGATCTTTATAAAGGAAGGTAGATGTTGTGAAGAGAATAAAATGGAGAAAAAATAGAGAACATTGCAATTTTTAAGTTATTCATATGTGTAGTGACATTAGAGATTATATAAAGAGTCAATAAAATAAATGGAATCAGGGTCCTAGGAATTATTTAAATCAATTAAAATAATTCAATTTAAATATATCAAAATTATTACTACTATTTGGTGCATCAATTTGAATACTAAATAACTACTACGTTATCAGAAGCCATAGAAGTGATTTTATCATCTCTCTATGCTCTAGTACCAAGAATATCAGAAGGCATGCTGTCATGCGCCTATGAAATCAATTAAAAAATTAACAAAGTGTGGATCAAAGAGACAGTATAAAAAGACAAGTATAAACCTCACCACGGTACTCAGCTTGAACAAAGACACTACAAAACATTGGTAAAACAAAAGACCAACTAAAAATAACCATGGAAATTTATCTCTTGGAGAGAGAATTCACAACTTAGTTGGACTCATGATAAAAATGTAAAACATCAAGTGAGATAGACTCTATCAGATGGAGGCATTCACTCCAAACTGATAACATCTTCCATGGAACATTCCTTGATCGATCTCTAAGAATATGAACTACAACTGACGAGTCAGACTTGAGCCATAAGTCATGGCCTCTATAATGGATAGCATACCTGAGTTCCATTATCATAGCCTAAGGCATCGATTCGATTGTGAACCCATAGCCAATGATGTGGAAGAAACATCCTTTTACAAAACCCCTATTAGTTTGGAATACTCCATTACATCTGAAGGGACCTTGTGCACCAATAGCCACCTCGTCATCATTTACCTTCTACCATTGAGAGATAGGTGGAATCCATGGATCGTGTTTTATCATAAGTGGTTTCATCACCCGTCCATTAACACCGAGGGATCTCAACAAGACATGTTTAGAAAATTCATTCCCCATGGTTCTAATTTGAATGCTAGATGCAGTATAGACAACACAATGAATATCCATAACACCAACCTGAAATGAGGGTTCAATTCTGTTAAAGACCTAGGTATTTCCTCCCTTCAATATGAAAGACATCAATATGGCTGTGACTTCTAATAGAAGATCATGGACCTGCTCACTGCAATCGGTCTGGCGGGTGGAGTGAAATATCTATTCAGCATTTTCAAAGGATATAAAATAGGAAAAACCTTACTACACATAATTCCATTACATGAAAACAAATCTGAAGGAAAAAAAATATGATAAATAGTTTCATCTAACTCCATGCAGAAAATGTAGGCCACAGTGAGGTGCATTCTAGCTCGCTGCAACATGGCCTGTAATGGAAGACTATTTTTCCAGATTTTCTAGATTACCATAAAAAAGATTGGGGGATAAATGGTTAATAAAAACCTGTTACCCATGAAGGAGGATCCAAAGAAACACCACAAAGAGACATATAGTAGTCTTTTGTAGTGAACATGTCATTCAAATTCATAATCTAGACCTAAGTGTCACAATCATTGTAACAATGCCTTGATATTACCCTGCCAATATGACTAGGAATCATGATGGTAATTTTTGAACTACGATGAAATTGGGCAATGGATGTCTCCTTTAAGAGATGAGGGGTAACAGTAGCATCACAGATGGGCTGAGACAACCAAGAGTAGTACATAAATTTATAGGGGAGTATTTGCACACAATTCATTTCGAACATGCCATCAGATCAGCATAGGCCTACATTATAGCAGGCCAAAATGATGAGAAAAGACAGTTAGAGTACACAATATAGTGTTTCTAAAAAACATGAGTCTAATAAATTCCATGGAATCATTTGATTGTAAAATAAAATTCCAGGTGAACTTTTTGATCATGGTGTCATTGAATAATCAGATATCATCGACACACAGTCCACCAAAGTGGACTGGTTTCACACATTATTTCAACGCAATTGTGAACATCTTCCTCTCATGAATCAATCCGGTCCAAATGAAGTTTTTTTAATTTACAACTATGATCCTTAATAAGGGTTCACATCCATCTATATAGAGAAAATGAATAAACTAACTTTGATATGATCATTGAATTTACCAAGAAAATCCATCAAGATTGATTTAGATTTGTTCCTTCCAATTTTCTAATTGGTTTGTGATTTTCTGATCAATGTTTTTCAAATGTCACCTTTTAAATCATCCCACGAAAAGAGTCACTCTACTATAAGTGAAGGTATGTTCTCCCCTTTTAACACCAAGAATCAAGGAAACTATATTTTTCCTCGATGTAAAAATTCCTCCACAAAACATGACTGATGATTTCATTCAATTAATGAAATGTCCAACAACCACTTCATTGTGTCAAAAAATTTCCTTAATACAAGTGATAGTTCCTTTATCCTCTCTCTCTAAGAAAAAAATAACATCGACATAGAAAATATGTGAGAGAGCACACAATTCTCGCCCTATTTTCCTACTCTGATACCAGTAGAAATTCGCAAGATCAGAAAGGTACTATCTTATGTAATCATTTTTAAGATAAAAACGAATAATATAGTGAGGGTCTCTTTTCCTAGCCCCTCTTGAGCATTGAATGAAGCCCCTAAGAGATACATTTACATGAATGGTGAGTCTAAAACTTGAAAGGATGGATCCAAAATTATCAATGATAATCTGTGAAAACCCATGAATTATGAGGATGGAAATAACAAAGCTCCATCTGATGGTGTCAATAACTCTAGAGATATCAATATTGAATTCCATGTTACCATCATTTTTCCTTTTTTATGGAATTGACAAACTCAGAATCGTTAAGGAGGAAATTATGAATATTCGGTCCTGTAACAAAACCATATTGATTTCTAGAGATAATTCCCTTTGCAAAGCCACTCAACCAGAGAGTCGTGATCATGTTAATCACCTTTGGTAAATTATTACCAATAGAAATAGTTTTGAAATCCTTAATATCAAGGAGATTATCATTATTTGGGATTAAAGAAAAGAAGTGTGAATTCATACGAAAGGGTAAATAAGATGATCTAAAAAATGCATTTACAACATTAGTTACCTTAAGATTAACAATGTCCTTGTAAAACATGAGGAATTTATTCGTAATTCCATCAAATCCTGCCACAATATTAATATTAAAATATAAAACGGCATAATGTATCTATTTTTCCTTGGGGGTGTCAACAAACATTCTACTTTGATCATCCTTAATTGAAGGATCAATAAAGTGAAGAATTTTATCAGAATTATCCTCACAATGATCTTAATAATGATTCTAATAATAATATATTGCATCATTTTCAATAAAATTATCATATGAGAAGAGATTACCCATAAATATTTAGGTTAGGAAGACTTATCTTAGAATTTTTCTACTAATTCATGAATTATAAAACCCATGAATTTATATCTCAATATTTCAACCATCTAATGTTAAACTGATTTTGTGCCAATTTTTCATTCAGGTCCAAAAGCTTATCCAGATTTGCTGTAGCCTGAATCTCATCCTCTATTGGCAAATCCTGAGGAAAATTAGCTTGCTGATAGTTTCATAGAGTAGATATAGCCCCTCTAATTTCACTATCAATGGATGAAAAGGATTCTTTGCTCCATTTTGTCAACCTTTCCATGACTAACTATAATTTGCAGCAAAGAATATGAGAAGGGATACCCATGTAATCAATTTTCCAGGCCTCCGGGTCAATTTATCTACACCCTGAAATAACAATACAAGACTTATTGAACATAAAGGGAAGAGGTGTTGACCTCAATGATCGAAAAAAATATCATCAAGAATGGGATTGTGATCCAAATTTAATTTTCAAAGAGTTATTCGAGAAACATCAATCACTGCATTCCTAACATCCACTTGTACAATGAATTTGTCTAATTTTCTTTCCTGCATCCCATTGAAAGTGTATCTACTACATGTAAATTCATCTCTATAAATAGGTACTTATGAAATACCACATATGTCTATAAAAATTAATTTTTAGAAGTTGATCCATGACAAAAATAATCACCAGTTTTTTCATCATCCCTCTACACAGTTTTGAAATCACCTAGTAAAACCGATTTATTTGACATATTCTCTAAAATATAAACTATGTTTCTCAACAGTATATCTCTTCGTGGGTAGAGATTGAATGGATACATAAAATTCATATAAAAATAGGCATTACCAAACCAAATTGACAGATAATCGGATTTAAAATCTGTTCGAACAGAAAAAATTGAAGAACTATTTTTATTTAGATCCCGTAAGGATTCAGAGATCATATCTAATTTATTATTCACAAAAAATTAATAACCTTGATATTACCATATTAAAGACCTAAAGTTTTCAAACATCATCATTGGTTCAGTAATACAAACTAATAATGGCATGTTGGTCCTAATAAAATGTTTATGGGACCTGACCGTGGGAGATATCCCAACCCCTTGACAATTTTAAAAGAGGATTTTCATTTTTTTTATATGAGCCTATTTCTAGGAAAATCATTTCCTCATTCCACAATCCTTTGATAGGAGACATCATCAGTGCCAATAGAAGCACCTGACATATGATTAGCCGATACAAGGTCATCATCCTCTCTAGTGGAATCATCATTGGTGAGCCAAGAAAACTGGTTGAAAGAGTCAATTGTGATATCATGTAGACTTTCAGGTATTAGCCTTTTTGTAACCTTATACATGTTAATATACTAGAAATAGGGGCCTCACCTATATCAGTACTATGATCAGGAGATTCACTAAATCCTCCATGGCATGCATCATGTGCAACAGAAAGATTTGGCATAGAAGCAGGAAAAGTGCCCGAAGAATCTATATCTTGGTCCAGTAGAGGGACTGTAACATTAAATGAGTCTGTAACCAATACCAGGATAGGATCTGAAAATGGATCTTGTATAAGTAATTAATCAATAATAGAATGATCTAAGTTAGGAACTTTGGCCGAATCATAATGATGACCCAAATCATTTTCCGGAAGATGCTTCCCCTCACTAACCTCCATAGTAGGGACCAGTAAGGTGGGCTCATCAATATGACAAACACAATCAATAGTTGTCTCCCCAACGCCATGAAAAACCACTTTAATAAGATAACTTCCACCATCACCCCCTACAATAGTGTAAGGCACCATACAAGCTTCCGTAGAGAGAGAAGTCTCGAGTTCAGTAGATGTAGCTCCTTTCTTTCCCCTATATCTTCTGTAGTTATCTTCATCATTCCCTTGGAACATTCAGATGTTTCATAGTTTATTTCTGTTACAATCCAATCCAATGTGTCCAATGAAAAGAAAATTTAAGAAGAAATTGGGCTTTCTTCATAGATAAATCCAAGAATGATTCTACCATCCTTGGTGGTAAACACCACCTCCTCTACTAAAGTAGAATACATATCAACTTCTACAATGATTCTAGAATAGTGACCAAACATGGGGTTTTTGTTTGCCAATCAAGCCTAATAAAATTCTCAACTGACGAGGCAATATCCCAGAGAATTTGAGGGTGCCAATATATTCAATTCAAATTACATACCTTTATGCATATTTGTGCATAATTTATCTTGACAGTGTTGGGATCAAAATTTCAGTCACATTCATGAATCTATAAGAAAACAAGTTTAATGGCTAATGAACCAAAACTCCACACATGGAATATTCTTGCAAATTTCCCTAACTGTGTGGCCAGATCCATTTATTTTTTTCACAAAAATATAACATCATATAATTTTAATATATATATATATATATAATATAAATATACCCGAAATCTAATTACTATAATACAAATGTTTATAAATATATATAATTAAACTTATTAAAATTATAAAAAAATTATTATCATTATTATTTTAAATGATGATTGTTTTCTATGTATTTATTTTTTGATCATTTTTTGGTGGGTCTTAACCATATATAATGATGCATCAACCTGAATATGTGCTCCTTTTCTCCATGTAGGGGACTGATAGATCACCATATCTAGACCAACATTCCCAGATTACTCATCTAGCTTAGTCTACTGAGAGAGGATTTAAAATCTATGGGGTGGTGACTGGATTCCTCGTTATGTGATAATTTTATTCCCACGACATTGTTTCCATGTTGATCTCCATTTTTAGCCATATCTTGTATTTTTTTGGATCGATGTATATTTGATGGAATTATTCAATCCCTTTTTACAAATGTAAGAGTTGACATCAAAAAATAAAATAGTTGCATGGAGGTTATCATTAGTTTAACAGAGTTGATCTCAAAATTTATGATCATTTATTAGTGTACAAAGTTAAGAATCATCTTCCATAGGATTCATCTTAGAATCTTAGTGGTTAATGTAGCTATTGTTTTTCTTCTGGAGAGTTTGGATATTTGTAGAGCTTGATATCAACTATTTTTTTAAAACTCTTATTTTGCATCAAGTCGTCTTATAATTGTTTTGTGAAATAATGTGTGAGATTATGTTTCATTCATATGATATAGTTCTTTTAAGTAGGGTTTTTATGGTTTGTAAGTAAGGGTGGATGTTTGGTCTTCTAAATAATAAGATAGGAAAATAGTGTAATGGATGTAGATATTTTCATGAGAGAAGCTCATGGTAGGTATGCATATTGGGGGAATATGGTGGGAAAGATTATGGTTAACCAGATGTCCTTGATATGTTGGATGGGATGGGGTTTTGTCTACATGTTTGGTACACAATAGAGGCACACTGTATGTTGGAATGGTTAGTATGCTATCCATATAATATTCATTATGATAAACTAAATAGATAACATTACTAGGAAAATGAAAATATCATAACAAATAAAATAAAAAAAAAATTATCAAAAAAAATTTACAACATAGGTATTAATAATAATATTTATTATGTTTAATACATTAAATTGATATAAAAATATTAACATATGACAAATAGTTAGTTACAATAAATATTAATTAATAAGAGTAAAAATATAAAATATATTAAATGTATAAAATTTATTAATTTGATAAAAATGAATGAAATATAAAAAAGTATAATGAATTAATGTCAATATATAAATATTATTTTTTAAAAATATAAAACATTAATATTAATAATGTGAAAACAATTTTTTTACATAAATTAAATGATACAAAATTACTAAATTAAGAAAATAAACATGTCATTTGAAATAAAAACAAAATTTTACCAATTTATTAAAAAAATTCAAATTATAATAAATTATTGAAGTAAAACATAAATTTTAAAATTATAAATCAGTCAATACACTATTTTATTTAATAACTAATGAAAAACATTCAATATAAATATTATATCCAACACTATAATGGAAAAATCAAAGACTTTTCCCCCTGCCATAGAGGCTTCAAAAATGAAATTAGAATCATTTAGTCCACCCTTTTCATGGTAGGGAGTATCTACCAACTTTGGTACTTTTATTGAATTTCAACAAATTAAACTAGTTGGTCGATGTTTAGAATTACCTCACACCCAAAATTCTTGATTGAAACATCAAGAACCATTTTCCAATATGATCCATTGGTCCCACATAATTCTTATGATGGGAAGGCAATGAATTTATGGATCTAGTTTCACAACATGACTTCATGATAATTTATCCAACTTAGATCTTTATTGGGGTGTTCTACATAGAAGATGGGGTTGTACTAAAGGCCTTTTTAGCCATCTTGATCATCTCCCTATATGTGGAAGGGGTTTGTTCTACATCATCCTACATATATGGTGAAGGTATAATATAATCATGAAAATATCCTCAATTTGGTTCTCTAAATATATTTATATGATATAGAGACAGATTTCCACCTCTCCATGAATTTTATGGAATATATTTGTGTCTAGACACATTCGGATATCTAATATCACAATTAAAACATTGTTAAAAAAGATATTATTTTAGAAATCCATGTGGTTTTAAATATTTCAATTATCCTTGAGATTATAGTCACAATTTTGGTCATATGTTGTACCCCAAAGTCTATCTATGGTCCAATCCAAATTATCCTACAAAAAATATCATATTTTGGAAACCATCCAAACATATCATTCATAAATTATTTACGAGTTTTTAATGGATACATATGAAGGTAATGATAAGATTTGTGATGAATATATTTAAATTATATTGGAAGGAATTGTAATATGTATCCATCAGAGTGTTTCTCCTCATAAATAAAATATCATGCATTAGATATATATTATCCATATGATTCATGAAACTTTAAGTTGGTAGATGAATGAAAGATCACTTATTGGAGGTCTATAATAAGGTCCTAATTTTTTATTCCACATTTGTATATAAAATACACGTATGAATAGTGATATTCTAGTATGCTCAGCCCTATCATTTTCATCATTCTCAATTGTGGTGATAGGTTGACCATATGTTGATATGTATACACATTATGAACAATAGACTTCCATCACACAACTATCATTGCAGCCCCCATTCATAAAAAAATCATTATTGAGAAAGATACAAAAGTAATATTAGTGTGAATCCTTATTAAATATGTGTAAAATAAGTACATACCTCATGATGCATCATCTGAATCCCATGACCCATATAAGGGTTTATGATTTCGAGATAAATTATAAGTCTCATGACTCTCTAGTCCCATTTAACAATTTTTTATAACATGATCCCTTTCAAAAACATTTGATCACATGACTATACAAAGGTTACCAAAATCATTTAATGATTGACTGATCATAAAATAATACTGATGATCACATGGAGCATATGAAGAATCCCTGTTACCAAGAAATATATCAGGTTTCAACCAATTTACAATAAATTATTTAGAATGTTTTTATCACAACTCATTGAAACATGGATATTATAAGAAGTAATTACACTGTGATATCATGTGATTATGTTTTCCTAATGGTTCTTACTATAAGGTAATGTGAAAGAGTAACATGAGAGATTAATTTTGGAGTGATCTGATGGTTTTTTCATTTGTGGAATATAGGAACTATTTCTCCTCTATTTATATGAATCCCCGTGGAATATCAAAGGTCACACATAAGAACCTTTTATTACAAGGACACAAAAAATGTAAAATCTATGAAATCAAGAAAGAATTAACATTCCTCCAAATTATTTCCATGTCCCTATGGACTTCTTGGATGAAAGGGTAATTTATTAATTATTTCTATACTTGAATATTAATTTTTTTGAATTGAAGTATCATGTCAATAATATGTATTATTTTATCCATAAAAAATGGAATGTGAGTCATTTATAAAATGAGATATATCAGTTAGGTTATGTATATCATTTTTTCCATTGACAATTCATTCAATCACATGACCTTTTGAATATCACACGAGTGAGTCATACACTTCAAATTATCTATATAGATCATTAAAATTCCCTATAAGAATCCAAAAAGATCGTGAAAAGGCTTCCAAGCAGGTTCCTATTATAATGATACTTATCAACTGATATGCATCTTATAATAAATCAAACCCCCTTACGGAATAAAATTTCAATAAATAGAAAGCTTAATGAAATAAATGTTATTCTTATTTCCATGTGAATGGATTATATTATCCTTATGATAAGTTCAATGATTAAAATATATCCCTCATCTCAATTTAGTAAATATATGTAAATTATTTTGGGTATGTAAGGGTGTCAACATTTTCATCATTATTGATGGATCTTGTTCCATGTTAGTAAAACCCTATTAAACCTATCAGATGATAAAGTGTACAAAAAATGCAATTTTAAAGATAAGACACAAAAAAAATTACATGGTTCACCACTTGGGGATATGTCGAAGGAGAATAAACCAATATGTTTTTGGTCTTACCAAATTCGACTAATCTTCAATATATTGGAGTTAAAGGCTTATCACATTCACTCTTTGTTTGGAATAATTCTTTTACAAAGTATTAGGGATAAGACACTACGTCCCTTAGATCACTTACTTTGACCCCCCATGCTCTCTGTGTTGTAAAGAATCAGAACTCAGTTTATTGAGATGGAGGTCCCTTCAATGGTTTTACTTTAAATCATGCATCCTTATGTATAGATAGATGCTCCGTAGAAGTCAAATTTTCCCCTAAAGATGTAATTTACTTTACTACGTATTTTTTGTTCCTGAACCTGTACTCCATATTCGTTCCTTCTTCATTTGCGTACTTTATTTCTACATGTAACACCTCTATATACCACCTCTTCATACCACCTCCACAAACACTGATTGTGTACTTCAATTGAAAACTATGTTCATCTACTGCCTTAACTTCAACTATAGCATACCTCGTTCATTTGTGTAGTACCTTTCACTGTGTACCGCCTCATAATCCTCTTGTAATGGAAGAGCACCACAGTTTGAGTTATTTATCCTTGTATAGACTTTTCTATATATAACACTTATCCTATCACATAATCTGTCTTGTGAACCATCATCTGTGATCTTTTATGGATTTCCAGAAATTTCATTCATATTTTTAAATAATGTTTTTTTGGGTTTTTAATCCACAAATAACTTATTGTTTTCAAAAAATACCCCTGCGATTTTAATTCTCATATATGATCACTAATGAATGGATTAGTTTTTTTAATATAGGAAAATGGATCCACATAATCCTCTAAACCATTATATACCAAATCATCATTACATCAGTGCCTTTATGGAATACTGCACATCTCCCTTGAACCGTTTTCCTTACGAAGTAAAATTGCCACCATTCTCCATATATGGTGTCACAAATCACCACCTCATTTTCGTAAACGAAACCCTTGGTAGTTTCTCAACACTCCACCTTATGTTTCACCAATGACATGCCATCACATGAACCATAATGAATTCTATATACATGTAGCCTTTCCATTGAAATGTATCAATTCTTCGCGAATATCCATCACATCGTTAACCATTTCTCCTATGTGGTGTTCATAATTTTTCCACTTCTTGTTTCACGGTTTTCAATTTCATGTAACAAAATACATGATCTATAAACTATTTCCCGAATATGGTTTGTGCTCTGTGATTGCATTATCAAAAAACATGCTTTTTCAAACAAACAAACTCTTGATTTTGATGCTGAAATTTTTTGAAATCAGTGGGAAACCGAGCCACCTTCAATAATGATTTCAACTTCAATCGTAAGACCACATTCCTGGAAAATTCCTTCCGGTACCCATTTAATATTGAAAAAAAACACAAAACACAAAATATTTCCATTAAAAAACAACATTGATTCCAAGAATCCCCCCTAAAGTTTTTTGTAAATATTAAGATCAATTCAATAGAGGACCAACCACAATCAAAATATAATACACAAGAATCGACTCTACCAATACTCTAAATCTTCATGAGCAATGATAGGTGTAGAAAAAATGAGGGAAAACATGAATAAATGTTCTCTTATATTTCATATTTTAACATTTATGAATTCCTCTATTATCCATAATCTTATAACCATCCAGAAAAACAATGAACTATCATTGAATTTCTCCATTCTCTGCCATTGTAAATAAAAGATAAGAATCAAATATTGACTTATAATGCATTATAAACACACCTCCTGAATCATATCTCCCCAAAAAACCTGAAATACATAAGAAAATAGATTATAATAGTTAGAACAAATAGGGAGGGGACACGTTCATATCCACCTTATGCATGAGGAGGATGGTGTACACAAAGGTTCAACCAATTCTTCTTGAAAAAATATACTGACAATGAGTTGGTCTATATGTCATATACATGATGACCACTTCAAACATGATACATTTTAATCATTCATTGTGCCACATTTTCCATGATTAATTGACATATGATTTAAATTTTTTTCATAATAAAATAAATAAGAAGATTATTTTTAATATTAATCTTAATATTTTTATCAAAGTTATCACCATTGTTTGTTTCAACTAATAACCAATATTAGTTAGTTGTTACTTCATCCAAATATCTATTATAAAATCCATTGTAGAGGATATATATTCATCTTCAGTATTACTGGGAGAAGTGATTTAAGGTTTCTTACTCAACATTCCCATACATTTCATGCCGATGATAGATGTTCCACCACATGTGGACATTCTATCCACCGCATATCCATCACATTCAGTATCTGAAAATTATGATAGTTAATTATCATTTCCTATAGAAATGTATTATCAATAATTTTGAGTACATTTAATAAACCTTTTGATTAACATAAATGCTACCATATTTTACTCTTTCATATTGCAAAAAAAATGTCCATTAATCATGTTTCTTAGAAAATATTTTTCAACATCATAGTTCAGAAAAGTAGGCTTCTAATGATTCTCCTGTTCATAGTGGGATCCAATGATGTCACATCCTCATTCATTCCTAGTTTAGTTCAAACCACCATCGGAGTTGAAATGGGTTTGGAATCAAGATAAATAAATTTATTTATCAATTATTTTTCATAATTTTCCTGATAAATAAAAGTGTATTTTTCCCTTTAAATCACATTCATCCACATGATGTATGTGAGTTACCCAATCATAGACATTTGAAATCCTAATTTCATGTAATTGGGAAATTCATATACTAATGATTCCCTATTCCACAAAATATAATATCATCAATATACACAAAAACCAAAAATTGATCTTTCAAATTAATCTTCACAAAGAGATTGTGGTCCAATCGTCAATTTTTAAACACAAGATTCTTTAGATATAAATACATTCAGAAATACCACACCTATGGTTCATGTTTCAATTCATATAAAGCCTTATTTAATCTTTTATCCTTCATATCATCATTTCCATGAATAAATCCCACAGGTAGTTCCATATACACTTATTCTTCATGAACACCATTTCAGAAAGTTATTTAGACCTTCGTTTGATATAAAATGTATCCTAATTGAATTTCTATGGAATGAAACAGTTAGATTGCCTCCAATCTAGACAGTAGAGGAATTTTTTCTTCAACATCAACACAGTCAATGTGTGAATATCCATAGACACCATACATTTCATCATTTGGATCAAATTTCCATGCTTGTCAAATTTATTTATGAAAATCCACTTTGTACCAATCACATTGTGGATTTCTGTTCCCATAACTTGATCACATGTTTGGATTTTATTGATCTAAACCAACTCTTCATTCATTTTTTGAACCATGTTTTTTCCATTACATCTTCCTCATATGAGGTCAGTTCTATAACTAATAATAATACATATTTTTCACTATTAAATATTTTTGTTTTTCAAAATGGAGATGTCCAATCCCCAATGATGTTGTATCAATAAATTTCTTTTCATTGTATTCTCCTATAATGTTCAGTATAATTTTCATCAGCCAAGGATTCATTTTTTGATTCATCTTTTTGAGTCAATATAGAATTATGATTCTTGAGTGGTTTTCACACCTTACTCTTCTTCTGTATGTTGATACATTCCATGTCCACATTCTTCCTTGTCTTTAATCACATTAGCAGATGAATTCCCTGATCCATTTGTGGTTTCATTTTCAATGGTCTTCACATTAATACATTACAAAAAATTTCTAAGATGTTTATTGAAACATTTATATGAATTAATATTCATTTAATATCCATGTATCATTCCTTTATCTGAATCATCAACATACATTTATTTATTTCTTGGTTTTTTTCCAATATAACATTTACTTCCTAAAACAAGAAAATATTTTATAGAGGGATTACATCCATGCAATAATTCATTTGGTGTCTTCGATTCCCCGATATAATTCCTTTTTTGTTTTTGAATATAAATTCCATCTTGAACAACCACATTCAAAAAATGGTTAGAGATACGACTCTCAATTTGCATAGTTCTGGAAATATTGTTCACTTGTAGATTCTAATGCTCAACAACACAATTTTTCTATGGATATCTCATAGGAGCCACCACATGTTGTATCTCATGTTTCATTAGGTAGTATTGAAACTCAATGGATGTATATTCTCCACCATTGTCATATCGTATTGCATTTATTTTCATTCCATTATCATTCTGAACTATTCGGTGATATTTTTTCATGCAATCATTCACATGACATTACTTTTGTATGACCAGCACAAAATCCATTCTACTATAATCATAAAAAAAGAACAAATTACAACTACCCATATGTTCTAGAAACATTTTTTGGTCTACATACATTCATATGAATGATATTAATAATATTTGATGATGTTTTCCTCATCATGAAAATAAAAACTGTACCCCAAATTTCTATGCATGCAATCATAACAAGACTTCTCTCATTTACGTTTCTGATTTCGGATATCTAAGAATTTTTTTGATTAGATATCTCTTCAATATCTTGTTGAGTTATGTGACCCAACCTCTGGTGTCCCATATTTTTTCTCTACTTCAACTATCAAGAAATAAATTTTAACTTTACTATCAACCTGATATAGTATTCCATCTATTATACATACCTTCATGATAAAATTCAATGATATACCTTTTATAATTCACACGTTTTGATTGAATGTTCTGATGTAGGAGAAAGTAGTGATTGGCTACGAGTCATGACAACTGAGACAACATGAGAAGAACTACTCTACTCATGACTTTGATGTAGCTGCAGTGGTCATAACCTTCAATTTGTTGTGAAATTACTTGATGGGAGAGCATTTTATAGTATTATTTGATCACAAGAGTCCCAGGTATATCTTCTCCAAGAAGGACATTAAACTAAGACAATAGCTATCGCTATAGTTCTTCCAAGACTATGACTTTGAGATAGTCTATACTCCTGGGAGGGGGAGCGTGGTAGTAGATGCACTCAGAAGGATATTTGGTATGTAGATACTGAGTGAGGTGAAAGAACAATGAGATACGTTGCTCATATTCAACATGGATAGAGATGGAGTAGCTTTCCTCCAATATATGACTGTCATTCCCCTGCTTCTCTAGTGAGTCAGGGAGGCACAGCTTAGGGACATTGACTACGAGACTAAACGGGATCAGATATAATCCAGACCATCACCTGATGGATTTTATGAATGTGTAGGGCACATCATCCTCTTTAGAAGATGTACCATGGTACCAGTGGCACTTCTACAATATTTGTTGAGGGAGTTCCATAGGTCCCCTCTGGCGGTACATCCGAGTGTTGTGAAGATGTACCAGGAACTTCAGCGTCAGCACTGGTTACCAGGGATAAAGAAAGTTGTAGCAGATTTTGTTATAGGATTCCTTACTTGTCAGCAAGTGAAGGCCTATAATTAGGTTCTAGCAGGATTAGAACAACCACTAGAGCTACTGGAGTGGAATTTGGATGGTATCTCCATGGACATTGTGACAGGGCTTCCACATACATCCAGGGGTCATGATTCTATTTGTGAGATCTTTGAATTACTCACCAAGCCATCCCACTTCCTACCTATCAGAGAACACGGATCAATAGAGGTTTTCAGACACCTCTACGTACAAGAGATTTTGAAACTCCATGGGATGTCATCGACGATCATCTCTGACGGCGACACATGTTTCACATCCCAGTTGTTGAAGGGGTTTTAGGAGGTGTTCAAGACATAGAAATGTCTAAGCACCACCTTTCATCCTCTGATGGATAGTAAGACAGAACAGAACATACAAATTCTGGATTACATGCTTCATGCACGCGTCCTAGTTTTTGGCCTCAGTCGGGAAAATCACTTTCCCATGGTGGAGTTGGCATACAATAACAGTTATCACACCACCATTAGTATGGCACCATTTGATTCCTTGTAGGGTCGACCTTTCATATCACCTCTGTACTGGAAAGTCCCAAGGGAGTTAGCACTTATGGGTCCAAAGCTGGTATGAGCTACCACTAAAAAGGTGCAGATCATCCAGGAGTGGAAGAAGATTTCACAGAGCGGGAATAATTATTATGTCAATATGAGACATATAATTTTAGAGTTATAAGAGAAGGGCCACATATTCTTGAGACTCTCCACTCAATGGGGACTAAGTAGATTAGGATGAGGTGAAAAGTTATTACCAAGGATTATATGACCTTTTTTGATACTTCAGAGGTTTGGCAAGGTGGCCTACTACTTGGAACATTCACCACAGTTGGAGAGGGTGAACGGCATCTTCCACATATCCCACCCGAGGAGATACATGCATGACCCATCACACATCATCAACTATAATGAGCTATAATTGGATGATGGGGCGACATTTACAGAGGATCCAATGGATATTGGGGATTGATAGGAGAATGTCCTTCATGGGAGATCGATACCTCTGGTGTGAATTCGATGATAGTATGAGAACCTCTAAGAGAGAACATTGGATTACAAGGCTCATATTCATGCTCTGTACCCCCATTTGATTTCTTAATTTATGTCATGGCTTCGGGGGAC
This sequence comes from Viscum album, assembly GCA_963277665.1. Taxonomy (NCBI): domain Eukaryota; kingdom Viridiplantae; phylum Streptophyta; class Magnoliopsida; order Santalales; family Viscaceae; genus Viscum; species Viscum album. Next base: position 1,187,231,996 of record OY728158.1, on the reverse strand, counting down.
GAAAAGACCTAATGTGGGGAGAATTTAATGACTCATATTTTCCAAATAAATATTTTTATATGGAATTATTACTAGCTTGCGAAATTTGATGACGCGTGATTCCGAGGTCTGGTGTGCCTGGAATTAATTTCTGAACTGTTATTAAGGTACATTCCGGAAACGCGTAACCGTCATTTTCTAACATTTGATCTGATTCTTGGACTAAAAATATGAGGGCACCATTGAATCCGCACTATCAGGATTCGCTTAAGGGAGACATTACATTAACCGCAGTATGTTTGGGGAAGAAGATATGTTTAGATACTTTTAAGAGAAATTAAATAAAATAATTTTACTATTTTATTTTTGTTTCTCCTCCATCAATGGACAAGTGAATAGTGGGACCCCTGTTGCATCAAGCTAATAAATGTCTTGACTTTCCAAACCAACGAAACAAAATTATTGTGGAAATTAATATTTTTCATGACTTTTGTGCCCCCATTAATTCCCCATGTCATTACATACCCTCCCCCTCTAATATATATAGGGGTTAGGGGGTGGGGGTATTGGCATAAGATTCACCTTGCAACAAAGTGCTCAAGGAGTCCCGTAACGCCGAACCCTTATAGGATAGTTTCGATCTCACTGAGAGGTGACGTGTGACGTCAAAACCCCGAACTGGAGTTTGAAATTCGAGTAGTGACAGGGGAGGCTTGTTGCGGGGATGCAGAAAAATAATTTCCTCAATAACAAGCACTCTCCAACATTTTTATGTAGGGGTTGTGTTGATTTATTTTTTTCCCCACATTTAATTCTAAAAAATAAGAATGGGTGAAATCATAATCAAGTTGACTCTTTATTATTTTTTATATGTGGGAGGGTGTGTATTGTCTTTGGGATTGAGATTCAAATCAAGGCGTAAAATTTGGTGGATATTTTTTTTAAACCCCGGGATTCATTTCTAACCCAGAGGGTGCAGGAAGACATGAACAAGGCCTAAACGCCTCTACTCATGCATTGATTTTGATCGCCCAATTTTATGTTGGAGACAAGCCAAATCAAGGCCTACCGTATTGAAGAACAAGGATCAAGGAGGATGCATGTGCATACGGCGCAAGAAACGGGTACCTGTGCATGACCAACGACCCGACGAACACCCTGCCCCAAGCACCGACACCCTAGGGGGCACACGACGGCTTCGAAACGACATGGGTGTCAACGGCCATGTGCCTGGTGGAAGAACCGTCCTCTTCACCGAACAGTAGTGAATGTGGGGAGGGGCACATCGCTAGCGGCGCGCCCACGCAGTAGCAGAGCTGCAGCCTGCGTCGGCGTAGCGGAGCAGAGGCCGCTGGATCGATCAGTGGCCAGCGGATGAGGTGTTCCCCAACAACATTCCTAGTGGAAATGTTGCGGCCCTTTGGACGCGATACAGAGGACCAATGGTGCCATGTGGCACCGTATTGTGTCAAACCCCACAGTTTGACCAGTTGACATGGATCGACGCCGCGACATCTTTTCCCAAATGCATTGCATCTGGGTGTCCCTGACGGCCCGTGCCACTAGGTGTGTGGCCCTAGCGAGCCAATCTATGGGACCGAATCGCCGCCCAGCAGGCCAACCCAAGGCCTAGCAGGCTGACCCGCATCCCATTGGACTGACCTGCGGCCCAACTAGATCAGGCTGGGCTCAGCATGATGGGTCAAGCAAGATTGATCTGGGGCAACCCCTACCTATCTGGGTCGGGTCGGTACGAGTGGGGAAAACCGGACACAGACTCAGTACTTACCAGTTAAGATAAACGATCCCTAACATCTAAACTGGATGTTCGATTGATGAATCGTCTACGACATCTAGATCCGTAGGACATGACTGTACTTTTGAGATACTCCACTTGAGTTTTTGAGAATGATATGGTAGGCCAAGATGGATCAAACATGAATCCAGCCGGGCCTTTGACACTAAAACGCCAGTATCTTGCAAACCATGCATCTGATTTATGAGATGTTGGAAGATTCGAGACACTCTTCGGGCGATAAATATTTCTTCATACATTGTGGTGACATACATGGATGTAAAAGATGTGAAAAGTGGCGTGATTATAGGTTCTCCCAAATAGAAGATGTATAGAACCATGTGGTCAGCTGAGTCTGGAATGCTTCTTGATGATGGCCCAGTGGGAAGTGGCTCTATGTAACCAAGAAGGTTCACGTTGGTAAGCGGCTCAGTATGACACAGCAGACTCATGATACTAGATAGGAGGATTACCATTGTTCGGCTACGGTGGGATGCAGCACTGTGTGACCCGACATGCGCATGGTGGGAAGCATATATTTGTGACCCGATATTCCCACAATACATATTAGGGATGTGTACCAAAGCAGTTCATGGTAAGTGGGAAGCGGCACTGTGTGTCTCAGAAGGCCCACTGTACTCTATAGAGGAGGAGTTCTGCAACAGTCGAGGAGTTCTATGGTTTGATGATCCTTTTATACTTGCCATTAAGTGATACCTGGCGTGAGTTTAACTTGGGTTGTGTACATTTTCATTATTCTATACATCTAGGTTTTTATGTTGTCTTTTTTTGTTTTTATGGGGGTCCTTACTGAGTTCAGTGTTACTCACACCCTGCGGGGGCCTCTCCCATGTGTGTGTTCTGTCCTGTGAAAATGATCGATGCTTCATTGATGGACTTTGTGGTGTTGGACTAGGTGGACAATAGTGAGATACAAAAGATGAGATGTACTCCCACTAATTCTAGTAGCTACACTACTCCTACGATCAGGTGGGGGTTTCTGCAGATAGACATTTGAGAACTTCTTTTACATTACTTATTTCTGTAATTTCTTTTGGTGTTTGTAATCTAGACTATTTACTTTCAACTGTGACTGTACTCAGTTTCAACTCAGTGGTATACTATCTCTATTCTTGTGAGTTAGTACATGGATGGATTTGCATGTGGATACATGAAATCCGGAAAATGCCTCCCTTTTGCAGATTTATGCCCTCGACACTAGTCGCCAACCCCAATCCTTTAGGAGGCAGGCTTGGGGTTGTCACAGAACCGACCCTGGGGGATGATTCATGAAATTGAATCTATCATTGTTTAATATAATCATTGTTTACTAACCTGTGAAATGAAATTTGGTTGCAAAATCAATGAGTAAAAATTATTTTATTAATGTAATATGGGTTTCTCATGACCATTGGTAGCTGATGTGTTTTATAATTGACAACCATATAAGCTATTTTGAATAGGATATTAACACAACTTATATTGTATATTATTTATTCCTAGCATGAATGTGTTATTTATAGAGGATAAAAAAGTAGATCATGGAGACACAAATTGTAAATCAAACCAAAATGGGAAAGAGACTTGTATTCATTAAACATATCATGTAACCTCATTTTTATTCTACTATAACTTAATTATTGACCATAAAAATATCCATGAAAATATTATTTCTATGATTCACCATTTGAAATTGGATATTCTGTGCTGAAAAAAATCTACATTGCGATGAATGATATTGTATGGTTGTCAGGTATATGAATAAGATTGCATATAATGATATAAAAATTATATAATATTTGAGAGGTAAATATAAATAATTTAACACCATATATTATAAAAAAATCTATGAGAATTCCTTCATGTAATTGGGGTACAATTCCTAGAGAATTAGACGCCACATTACAGTGGACAACACAAAAACATAATGAAATTTTGGAGATTATTTATTGTCTAGACACATCAAATTGAATTCTCCCAGTTCGAGTCTATCTTGGAATCAGATATAAATTTTTTTTTTAAAAAACTAGTTGAATGGATTTATAGATGTCTAGTTTCAATTTTTTATTATAATGATATTTTCTACACTTATATATAATTATTATTATCATTGAAACAATGTATATAAACTCAAATAATCATGACAATATTAACTCATTGTTACCTGAATGGGATGTAAGAAAAACAAATGTTTTTCATTTAAGTATACTCTCATAGATTTTAAAATAGAATTTGGATGGTAATTTGATGATTATATTCCTTTTGTTGAATTAACATATAATAATGTCTATAATGTAATTATACATATAGTCTCGTTCTATGAATTATTTATCCTTCCATTTCTTTAGGTATGATGTTTTTAAAAACAAGAAAAACCTCACTGGTTTGATGTAGTTTTGTCATTGAGACTATAAAAAGGATCGATATAATCCGAAATTGGATTTTCATAAAATAGAAATGATAAAAAATACTATTCTCATAACCATTAATAATTTGTATCATTTATTAAGATTGATCACATTTTCTTTATTGTTTACCAAATACATGTTTGTCAATTTTTGAGAAGGGAATGGAAACTCGTCTGGGGGATCATTTGATAATTTCAAATTTTTGAATGAATGAGAAAAATTAAAAAACTCTTATTATTACTGTTATGATTTACATATTTTTATGATATATCCCATGTATCCCTACTGAATATGTATCATATGTATCCATGCAGTGTGACTAGTTATGTCCTTGGAAATCATAAAACTAACAAAACAGTTTCCAAATATTAATTTTGAATGTGGATAGTCAAGTGAACATCAAATATGGATAATAACACTTTTTAATTGATAATATGGTTGTATATTTATAATCAATGGAATGATTTGAATTATACATGTTTGTATCGGTGTAGGGTCTAATCATATTCCATCATTACAATGGAAAAGAACCCAATATTAGGAAAAATGTAGCAACCCTGAATATTTTATTTCCATTTTTAATGAATTATTTAGTGTTAGGGAATATTTGGGAAAAATCATGATCTATCATTGGATGTTATGAGATGTTTTTGAAAACCATGATTAAGGTTAACATGTTTATATTGGTTTATATAATAAATTTTAATTTATCCTATTAATTGTGAATCTCGTTCTTGGTTTACTAGTCAGGTGAATATTTTAGAAAAAACATGAGGTTAACTATGTGAGATATAATTCATACAGAAAATTAGGGTTCAAATACTAAGACTATGGTTTATCAAATCAATTAGACTAACCATTATATGAGAAATAATTTATAAATGAATATATTTTCTAAAAATTATACATTCCTAAAAAATATTATTCTACCTTCAATGAAACAGGTCCTTGATTTCAATGTTTCTCATACGTTATTTTTTGGAAATCAAAGACATCCATACTATGATTATGATGATTCATTTAGCATTAAATATTTAAATTCAACGGTTAATACCATTTTCATCATTCCCATGTAAGATATTCTAGTGTATTATTGAGTTAATACATATTTAAAATCATTACAGATAAGTCTATGATATCAAATGAGTTGTTATTTTTATATTGTGGGCATCTTAAAGAAGAATGGAATGAAGGGGTTTGATAATTTTTATCACATATGAATCTTTATGGAATTATAACATGAGGTAGTTTTTTAACTTATATCTACATTTTCTATTGTGATGTCTAATAGGCTTTATTTATGAACTATAATAAAAATTCAAAATATATTACCATAATGAAACTCAATTGTATTTTCTATTACTATATTAATATTGAGACATTGGTTGTTGGTATCTCCAAAAATGTGTATGGAAAATTGAATAAATTAGGTTTTTAGTGAAAAATGGATTTTGAAATGTTATATTAAAATAATTAGTTTCCATGTATTCTTGTGTATGTGGGACAAAACATAGTAAGATGTACCACAAACATATAGGAAAACATAGGAAAAACATTGTTTGATACACTATTATCAAATTATGTCACTAAGATATTTTCTATCATAATAATGACTCTCCAATCACAATTATGGGGGGGTCAATGATATGTATGTACAATTTATTTATTTAGTGAGGATATGGGTGAGTTTCTAAAAATTAAAAATAATGTACTGAATCATATTCTTGAAAGGGGAACTCATTTTTTTATAAATTTAAAATAGATTCCCTAATCATATACTTTAATTATAATACATAAACTATATTATTGGTATTCATTATTCTCACTGAATATTTTAAATATCTTATGATCTAAACTATATATGGACTTATTGAAATGTGGGATAAGTTCATTATGTTTTCCTGAATGGTATAAATACAAAAACTTCATATTAACTTTTGTATGTATAATTTTTTTATCAATGATATATGAAATGGTAAGGTAAATTAAATATATAGCGGTTCAACATGAGGTCACAATAGTACATGATGATGATTTATCATTAAATATGTTCACATATTGTTCTGGAGTAGATCCACCTTAGTGCATGAATTAATGATAACTTTTGGTTTCTTAGTATTATTACTTAAACAATTTCAATGTTACATTGATGTTAATAATTTATATATTATTTTGGATTTTTTCCATATAAATAGTATATATATATGTTTTCTGAATTATTTATCTTTATATCTTCATGTGTGTTGTTTCTGAATGTCAATTAAATATAGTAATAAAATAATCCTTGTAACATTTTGTTTTATCCTAGTGAATTCATTACTATCACTTAGATCCTATGAAATTTCATTGATTATTTGTAAAAAAATTAACATGTTCGAGAAAATCGGTCGGATAAGGATTCTATTTTGATTTTTAAATATCAATTAATATTAATGTAAATATGGTTTAGTAAAATCAATAGAACAATATTTTTTTAATCCATTTTCTAATGATTCAATTAATAAAATGAGTTTGTTAATGGAAATAAAACAAAATATTTCTAAATCATATTATAATGTGTTATATCCCATATCTATATATTATTGGGATTTTTATTATTAAATGGATATGATAATGAAACTAATCCTATTGGATAGTTTTTCTATAAATTAGGGTGATTCCTTATGAATAATTTTGATGGTATTTTTCTGAATGGTGGAAATAATGGAATTGGGAATTTTTTTGTTAGGTTTGGGAAATTTTAAAATGATTTATTATGTATATATTCTGAAAATAATTTTCCATATATAAATATTTTTAATTGAAAATAAGAATATTTTTTAGTTATTTCATTTTTTAAAGTTTTAATTTTCTATTTACTATCTAATTAATCTTTTACTTTTCATACATTTAATAATTACAGGTATTATATGAATTTATTAAATAATTATTATTTATAAACAATTTAAAAAGATAAATAATTTATATGTTTTTTGAATTATTGAATAAAATTACATGACTGATATTTTTTACCATAGTCTAAAATATAATGTAAAATATGTATATAATTTTGAGTTTTTGCTGAGTTAAAATGTTTATTTTTGGATTTAGTTATCAATTCATATAAAAAATAACTCACATGCACTAATATATGAAGGATTATTTGTAATGGAAGGATAATTATAAATATTTAAGAGGATGGGGAATAATTTTGCCAGAAAAATATCATGTGGCAATTAATTCCAAATTTTAGTGATTTTATATACTAGTATCATTGCTATGTGGAATCATTATTTTGATATAGTAATTGAATAACTAGTATAAACATTCATATGAATTAATAAAATGTTATAGTGGGAGTGAAAAAAGGTCGGTACTATTGCATATTGCTTAAACTAACTCTCAATTGTTCTGAACAAGGATATAGTGGATTTTCATTGCAAATATCAATTTTGTAACTTTTAATGATTTAGATTCACCACTTCCACATTGGACTTCTCAAATAAATTCCAAAAAATTCAAGTCCATAGTAAATGTAAATTTCATGGTTTGATCATATATATTCTCTATTATTTGGGTAATAATTTATGGTTTTTACTCATAGACGTTAGTTTTAAAAATTAATACTAAAATTGAATGTTTAAATGTGATTTTACAAGTTCATTTTTCTGGTCACAATAACTTATTCTATAATGATACAAATGAATGATAAACAAGATACTAGTGAAGGGGAATTCTTTATATAACGTTCATATATTTACTTCTTAATGTGTTAACTATAAAATTTGATGATTATGTACCCTGATAAATTTTATGTTTTTTGAAATAATTATCTAAGATTATTATTATTTGGGTAGATAATATATTTATTAGTATATAAAAAAACCTCAGTGAATGGTTGAATTTTTTTAGTTAAATTGGATAAATAATGTTAAAAAATTTCAACATAATGCATCTTTTTAAGAAATTGAGAGCAATTATAACTCACTAATAATAAATTAGTGTTTTACCATTGATTATTATGAAACAGATTGTGATATACTCTATAGATTAACCTTTTATATATTAGCTTACATCAGACTATAGGAAATTTTTATTAAAGAATATAATTGATAAAACCTAGGCATTTATTATTTTAGGAATGCTGTGTATTCCATGATCATTAGTTTCCAAAATCATTAAATGGATTCATCCACTAAAAATGAATGATGAATGTTTTATATCACTATAGTCACATTCGATATTTTTATTATTTAATATTCTTATAAAATCAATTACTTATGCTCATTAATATTTAAAATTATTGATGTTTTTAAATAAAAATAAATTATAATTGTCATTAATATAATTATGATTTAAGGATTTATTATTTGAAAAATTTCCATGAATTGTTTTAATGACTCGCCATTTTCTTTAGTGAAACCTTTCAGATAATATTACAAATTCATTTAAATTTATCTATAAATTAATTTTCATGTACTTTTTTCAATTAAATATTAGAATATTCTATGAATATTATGGGAAATGTAATTTTCAATAATTTTTTAGGGTTCCACTAAGCCTTTTCAAAGATAGAAATTCCATCATAATGAATTCTTTTGTGAAAAATCAATAATTCAAACATAAATATAAAATTACAATTTAAGAGAAACTTATACAAAATACTCATTTAATGTTTTGGGTTGATTAAAAGAACATGTTTTATCTTTATTCATGTCTAAATTTGATGGAAAATAAGTATATCAGTATTTGTACTACATATTAAGGTAAGATTTACGTATTTAATGACTCAAAAAACACTTCATAGCCATCAATAACTATATAAATTATTTTAAAGGATTGTATATTTTAGAATTTTGAAGATACACATCATTGAAAAAGTCACTAATTGAAATTAAATATAATTAAACCAAATATTTATGGATAGTACAATAAATAATTAATATTAAAATTCGATATTTATTTAATAATTTATAATAAATATATTTATATATTTCTTAAAATTCTATATCATACCAAAAATCTTTTATTAAATTGTATATATATATGCATATATAATAGTTTATTAAGGATATTGATTTCGTAAATTTAGTTGGTTGGCTAACATTTAAAGAAAAATTGTTGGGATACTTATTTGGATGAATAGATAATAATCCTATAATTTAATGATAAATTTGATTTTTAAACTGATATTATGTTCTCCATTGTAATTTTAACTCTTTAATGATTAATGTAATATATTTTATGTTAAAAACAATATTATATATATATAATAGATTTTTTCATGAAATATACGGATTGTATTCTTATAAACATGTAAAGAAATTTTTCAAAAAAATAAAGATATTAATTTATTTTTCAAAATTTCCTTAAATAAATATCCATTAATTTACTAAGGTGTAGAACTTTTATATAGCATTTAATTCTATATATTCTCATAGTAAATTTTCTAAGAGTCTTATTATTTAAATGATGATAATTTATAATTTCAAAATATAATAAACGATATTATTACATGTATATATTTTATGAAACCCAATTTAATATATTGGAATTGAATTAATAATATATCTGAATATTTTAGTAGGTTTTATGATTTAATAATAATATGGACACCATTGTAATAGTAACAGTAATATATATTAAATAGTTAATTTTATCTGTGAGATTGAATATTTTTAATTTGTATTGAATTAATAATGTTGTATTAATGTTATGCAATATTCAAAAAGTATAAGGATTTTGTGTTTTATGTAAAACATGTTTTAATAAATTATTACATATTTTATAATGATACACTATTATAGATGTTTAATTTTATTCTACATCACATAATGATTTAGAATCCAAACAATACTTTCATCCAAATTATTTTTCAACTTCTTTATTATACAATATTAGGAATAGTTGGAGTGTTTTCTAATTCAGATGTATATATACCAATGTAGTACCGAGAATATAGTATTTTGTAGTGTGTATCAAATTGATAAATCAAGAAAAAAATGTTTTTTAATAAAAAAATAATCCACTTAAATTCTGTATGTATCATAAAAAATTTACATTTATTAAATTAAATCATTTATATATATTTAAAACATTTTTTACTTTATGAAAATTCAATGTGTTAATGAATTTAATAACCATATTATAATATTTTCATGTGAACTCCATTTTAAAAAATTGAGAGAAATGATAAATATCTGCTTATATTTAATATCATAATTGACATAAAATGGTGATTGTCATTTGGAGTGGTGATTTTGGATTATATATTAATATAAGTGTGATTATAGCCTCATATATGTATGTATAGTTCACTCCTGAGAAAAAGTGTTTCTTGTTATTTCGGTTCACTCATTTTGGTATTCTATTCAGAATTTCAAACATTATATCATTAGTATAAACATGGAGTATTATATATAATAATTGTTATTCAATAATTTTTCTATTTTATGTTATATATGAATTTTCATAGTTGAAAAAATTCGTTATCATCCCGTAGACTGAGTTAATATTAAGTGAAGTTACCTTGGAGTGTGTTTTACCACAGTGAAGCCAAATTTGAATATTTGTTAATATAATTATACAATCTCATTATCTTGAAACTAATCAATGTTGACTATTAGAATCCATTGAATTCAAATATATTCATATCCCAATACAAATGAAATACAAATGTATATATGTAAATAATCAACCAATTTTTATAACATCCAATAATATTTATGGAATCTATGTATTGAAGTGATTGGGGATACTATAATTCATATATTTTTTACTATATTTAATTTTTAACAACTTATTTATAGAATCATATCATCATAATTTTTTTTTCAAAAACATACACATCACCTCACCAAAATAAGAATGGATTTTTTGAGTTGTAATATTTTCTATACATAGTCAGAATTTTCATAACAAAATCTATTCTTTTTAAGATGATAATAATGATGATCATCAATTTCAAGTCTTCCTGATAAATAGAAAATAATATATTCCTATAAATTATAAATGAAAAATGAAAATAATAGATTAATTTTGATTAATAACCCTTGATCACTTCATTCAAAAATTCAATGATCATATTCTCATTATTGATAAATTAGTCATTGAGTATACAAAAAATTTATAATCAGTTTTGAAGACCGAAACATACTTTCTATTTTTTATATTTTTAAATTATAAAATATAACAATTTTTTCCAAATATGTTTTCTTGTGTCATTTTTCATCGAAAAATCAATAATTTTAGAAATAAGTATTAAATTTAATTTATGAAAAAATTAGGTTTCAAAATTTATACTAAATAATTAAAATTTATATTTAGATAAAAATAATTGATTTGTTTCTTCATTAATTTTTTGTAATGATATGCCAGCAAAAATAGTTATACAAAATTAAAAAACTACCCTTTTAATATTATTATTTTCCAATAAATAAACTTATGTATTTAATAAACATAAATAACTAAATAATAAGTCAACAAAATTTTAATTTTAAAATTCTTCAATGTTCGAGTGGTGATATATCCTCTTGATATCACTCTAAAAATTATCAAGTATCTCCCTCAATATGGATTTGAGTGTATAATGCCTCATTTATTTGAGCCATTATAAATATCTATTTTCAATAATATATAAATAAAAAAACTATATGGAAACATAAAATCAATAAAACATAATCACATTTAACATTATGGAACATATTATAAAAATTATACAATATCATAAATTATACAAGCTCGTTGTTCCACAATTATATCCTAAAATACATTTATTAATAGAATTTATGAATATGTATTTGTTTATAGGTATGTTAAAAATTTTCAAAAAAAATTATTTCCTATTAATTATTCCTTTGAAAATTTAGTTTAATTGATGTGTAATACATGCTACTAAGAAATATCTTAGAAAATTAAATGAAAATATTGTTAAATAATATTTTTCTATCATAGAGATCAATGGTTATATGAATGTGTATATATTACACAGTATACACATTTATTAGGCATGATGGGATATAAAAATATAAAAGGGAAATTAATAATTTTTCTCCCCACCCATCACATAATAAAAGAAATGCATAAAAAATATGATATAAATTTCTAAAAAATTCATATCATAATTTTCCCATAGGAAACTCATTAATAGTAATATATTATCATTTAATAGTTTAAATTGTGAAATAATTTTCATATGGAATATAAATATTCCCTTTTTTAACAATATTAAAATACTGGTGAATATCCCATAGTAATTATTTATTATATAAGATATTAACAATGTAAGGGAGTATAGAATTTTAATGGAATGATAAAAATGTTGTAGTTATGGGTTCTTTCATACTGAAAGGAAACCAATAAGAAATAATCATTTAGTTTATTTATTTCAAATTATAGGTGTCTAGTGAAATGAATGAAAAGTTTAAAGCGATCCAACCCTCAGATTCCACTACAAACATTTACTTATATTCCATAAATATAAATCTTGGTATAAAATTAAAATTTTTGTTGGAAGAATTATATATTTTATAAAATGATATTTCCCTTCATTTTAAATATATACCCTAGAAGTATTTATCATATGTGTTATAAAGACAAATATTTTACACAAATTAAAGATAATATTAATTCCCCGTATCATTTTACAATTTAATTAAATATAGTTGTATCTAATATGTATCATGAATATACATTTTGTAAAAAAATCATGCTTTTTTACTAGTAAAGCATATGGGTGTTAATATAAAAAATATTATAATGTTTTCTTAATTTTAGATTTATACAATTTTTAAAATTTTTTAATTATAATTTTTTATAAAAGTTGTATAAAAAGAGGAGTTGAATATCTATCATTGAAAGTATGAGAACAAATTTAATTTAACGAAGGAAAATGTAATTTCATAGTAAATGAAAACTGAATTTTTTTGGATTGGAAATAGAATAAGAACAGATTGGATACCACTACATCGGTATAATAATTACTTAATTAAAGATAATATGGATAAGTAAATATTAATACATCATTAATTATATATAAATTTTATTTTAATAGAATATAATTACATTCATGTGTGTTTATAAAGAATAATATCAAATGAAATTATAATAAATTGATTACAAATTATAAGGGAATACATGGACTGACAGTCTACTTAAGAAATAGAACTAAAAGAATCTTGTGATGAATGACATTGAACCGTAGAAACTCTTTGGAGATAATATGGAGAATTAAAATAATAGAAGAGCCCTGATGACTAACTTTGGATAGAAAAGGAATGATATTAATTATGTGAAACTGTATTAAAAAATGTGGTTGTTATTATTATTTTAAAAAAATAAGCATGAATCAATTGTTAAAAAAATAGATAATCATTTTACCTTCCATACAATTTTACCATGTTATTTTTTATGTCACATGTGGTTTTTAGTTTCTTAATATTTTATTCCCAGGAATGTTATAATTTTGATATAAATTTTTTTATTCATACTTAATTGATTTTAAAATCATACAATTTAAATTAGGTTTTAGGCTATTTTTATAGTTTTGGGAATTGATTTTATATAATTAAATTAAATAATTCAAAATAATTAAAATATGTTGTATTAATATTTATTAATTTTAATTGTTATATACGTTTTATATAAATACGATGTCATAATTCATACTGTGTAGTCATACAATATTTTAATTATTACTCAAAAAATACACCATATTATACAATTCTATGACTAATTGATTTAATAAATTTTATAATAGGATTAAATATATAATGATATATTTTTTTAAAAAAAATTAGTTGACTATGTAAATATATATTATTAATGAAATAATCAATTATATTTTTAAATCATTCATTTTTCTCCAAAAATTAAAACAACTCTTATTTTAATTTTATGAAACTCATGTGTAATTATATTATTATTCAATTATATATGTATATAGTAATTTAATTTCTAAAAAATGATCATATTGTACTATTTATAAGATCCAATGTAATGGAATGATTTAAATACATTTAAATGATAAATGACCTCATTATTTAGAAATATCCACGTTACTTAATTTAAATTTTCTTCTCTTTTATAAATCTAGAGTTTTTTTTTATTAAATTATATATAATATAAATTTTGATCATTTTATTTATTTATGTAATTTATTGTACATACCATACAATTGGTTTGGTATTTTAATTAATAAATGTTTTTCAATTATACATCAAACATTTTTGAGTGAATTCTTAATCATATGGTAATATTAATCATTTTAATTTTGTTTTCATTGTACATGAGGTAATGATAGAAAATGATAATGAACTATAAAAACGGTTGTCCTTTATATCCCTTTGTATATCAGATTCATCCCACGAACATATATTATTTACCATTCCTACATAAGTTGATACTCCTAGAATGTGATTGGAATTTTGATTTTTTAATATTCATGCTAGATCGGGAGTCATCTACAACCCTTTATTTTTTATCAATAAAGACATGTGTGTGGTGAAGCCCCATATATTTAAGTACATGAACAAAATCATTAAAAAAACCTTTAATTAATTAATGAATTTTCATTTAGAATATTTTTAGGTTTATATATTTTGAGAATTATCCATAATTATTACATAACAACTCAATTATTACAAATTAGACACTTCTACTCACTATATACTTTTATTCACAAAGTAAAACATTTTAAATTAAAACATAAAGTCAATTTATTGATATAAATCATTATAACATTCATCATGAAATCCTACATTCTCTTACACATCATTGTAAAATATTTAAAACATTTCAATAATTTGGTATAAGAAAAGAAATCACTATGAGATATAAAATTTTGAATGAAACTATTAGTTGATTAATATTTTAAATTCATGAACACATTTTCACAAAATATAATTTTCACCCATAGAACATAAGATCCACACAATTTTATATCAAATCATAAGGCTCATGAAAAATATCACAGAAATCATAAATCATAAAGGTAACTTCTGTGATACATATCAAACATATATTATATATTTTACATATACACATGGAGTAACCTTCGTGGTTATATTTGGGATACCCATCATAGTATATTCCCAAAATATATTCGGAGAAACGTTTTCATTTATCTCTGTATCATTACCCAATAAACTACATAGCTATCACAGGATCACCATCCCTTGGTTTGTGATAGAACCGTATGTATGTATAAATAATACCTATAAACTATAACATAATCAAATATAATAAAACAAGAATAAAGGGAAAATAACATTTCCACCTTGAAGCCATATTTCATCTTTACAAGTCACAGACACATAAATGAAAATAAAATATTTTAACATGAAATTGTAAACATGTAAGGTATAGATTAATAAATTATAGAAACATTAAAGTGGTAAATTCCATTCATGGGATATATGTTAAAAAAATTCTATGCTACTGAAATAAAAAATATATTTCTAAGACATAATTAAAACATAAAAAAAATTATGAATCAATGTGTCCCATACCAAATTGAATATTTTGAAAGGGAATTAAAAATTTAAAAAATCAATTCCCTTTTAAATAAATCCATGAAACCATTTTTTAAACATAGTCATCAGTGAAAAATATTTTTATGTATGAATCATTAAAATGATTAAAATGATTTTTTTTTGTTAAAGAGACATTTAGCATTTTGACCATTTACATTATTTGATAAATGAATTATGAATCATATTTAAATAAAATTACATGAGTAATGATATAATATGGATACATATTTTCAAAGGGTCTTTATATACTAATTATAAATTAATGTGTTGAATATCATCATGAAGTGTCTCAATGAAAGGAGATTGAGACAAAATCCCATAAATCGAGTCCGACTAGTCTCATATGATATTTATCTTCTAGAATAATAAACATAGTTAAATTTATACTTATTTGGTATTTTATTTCTATATTATTATTTTATTTATATCACTTTATTCCATGTTTTAACATTTACATAATTATTTAGGTTCATATCGGATGTTTTGATAATATTCGATACATGAATCAAAAATGAACTTGGTATAATTTGAATAGTCTATATAATCATAAGTTCATCATATCCAAAGTAATATTAATGAAATAATAATCACTTTTATATATCCATTATACTTATAAATTCCTTTATTATATATTTAAATTAAAAAATTAACTATGTCGCAATCGTAGAGATGGTAATTCATACGTACACATGATTAACGTCTCCATTTTTCATTAATAATTATGGATATATAGTAATTATTGTTTTACCTTTCTATAATTATAATAATATAATTAATAAATAATAATAATTAAAAATTATTTTTATATCATATAATTATGGTGAATAAAAATTATTTACATCACTACATGGAGGTAATAGATTACACATACGCACAAAAATCATTATGATTTTCATGTGCACAGATTGTTAGAAAATAATTGATATATTATTCACTTATAATGATAGATATGTAATTGAAATAATATATAGACATTAATTCATCATTATGAAAATAATTGATAGGTTATAAAAAATATCTCTGTATATTTGTTGGTGAGGCATTAGTCAGCCTTACACATGAATGAAAAGTTATTTTCCCATTTTATGAAATTAGAGATTGATTTACTGGATTATATTAACATAATAAGATAAAAATATAATTATTATATTATATTTATTATATCACCAAGTTCTGAATATATTTTAATTAAGTTTATGTATAAATAAAATAAGAAAACGTAAACAAAAATGATACCTTCTTTCGGACGATCACATATTCTTAACATCATAAAACATATATGGATAGTCTAATTCCTAAAATTATGATTCAATAATGCAGGTATGTATTCTAGTAATGGAATTGTACATCAATTTTCTGAAGAATCTTATTTTATTTTTGAGTAGTATATGTGAATGGATTACCTTATAATGAAGTTGGTAGGGGCACTCTTGTACTTAATAAAATTATAAATTTATTATTAATTAATTTTCTAAACCAAATAGTTCCAAATTGATTATGATTTAATAAAGGATGATGATGGGAAGAAATCCATTCATCCAACTAAAATTATACATGTTTTAAATATTTTTTTATCTTTTCCTTTTTGTTGTAACATGTACTTTATATTTTTTAATCTTGTTGTGATATCATGTTATTTACACATTTTGGGTTATTATGATTAACAAAACATGAAAAATGGAAAATAATAGAGACTGTCTTTACTTATGATGAATTTTACCAACTATTATTCATAATAATTTATTTTTTAGAAATTTCATGACATTTAATAAATTATTTTATATTTTAAAATACCAATAGGGCCAATTTTATCACTATTCATTACATGAAATTTTAAAATTATTCTTTTCTATAATATAATTTCTATCCAAATACGTATAATATTAACCAACATGTCAAATTCTTCTAGAAAATTATTGGATGGAATAAAATATGTGTACATATATTTATTTTTCATATGTATTATATCATTTATTTTATTAATTCCTTAATTAAGAACTGAATCAATCGTCATTCTATCATTATTTATTGTAATTATATTATTCATAAAAATTATAAATAAATTTCCATGATATAGGAAATTATTTTCAATTTCCATTTAATATATATAATTTAATATATAACTTATATAACTCCATATTAAAATTATTATAGTTTTGATAAACATGATTGTTATAGCTTTCTTTTTTTATATAAAATATTATAAGTGTCATTATCACACTAATGTGGATTTCAAAGGACAAAAAATCAGCCCAACAGTTTTCATGGTTCGAATTAACTCATCCTATAATAATAGGAAATATTTAAGGACTATTTTTTAATATTTATAATATTAATATTACCCTTATTTGCCTCATTTACCAATTCACCATTGTAAATAAAATACAAATGTTAATATTTACCGAATATTATGTTGACCCAATTTGATAAAAATTTCATACCTATTAAAACCATGTCTTTCCAGTTTCCAAAATTCAATTCATAGAGGAGGAAAAAATTATTTTGTAGTGTTTGGTGTTTTTGGACAAGGCTAAAATATAAATATAATTTAATTTATCTCATTTAATGCATTGTACTATTTTTAAAAACAAGCTTCTAAATGATGTTTCGTGAGATAGGGTATAATAATGATTTTGGGGTTATCAAATCATAACAATATTATATGATAATATTAGATGATGTGTTAAAGAGTAGTTGGGGTTTTATTTAATTAAATTCATGGTAAAAAGGAATTTAATTAAAAAATGTAAAATAGAGATTTAATTTAATTAAATTAAATGTTAAAAAAGAATTTAATTATATTCTGTTAAATGTGGTTCTTATTTAACTAATGCTTTTTGAAAATATTTAATTAAATTATAATTTTGAGTTGGAGTTTTAATTTAAATTAAATTGTTCTTAGATAATTTATTTAGAAAACATGATGTGGGGAATTAATTTAATTAACAAAATTGAAATGAATTTAATTAAATGATGATTACTGAGGTTATAGTATCCCCAATGGCTACCCATACACCAATACATCTTGTCGACAACCTCTAGTATATTTTGAGGCATGCTTGAGGTGATGTGGGGATCGGTCTGGCTATAGATTAATTTGTAAGACATGTAGGGATGTAAAAAAGTTTTATTTGAAAAAATGTTGTGTTCCTTCTTATTAATTTTACTTTCTATTTTGGTTTGGTAGACAAGATAATAGGAATGTGTCGGCACTCAGTTATAATTCCTGCTTGAGACTGATCACCCCGTGTATGGGGAATGGAAATGTGCCCAGTGATGGGAATTGACGTTTATACTATTCATGGTTATAGTTGATATAATTTCACCTTGACTGATTGCTGAATATTCTGTTACTTATAGATTATTATAGTTTTTAAAAAATTTCCATTTCTTTCTAGGGAATGTATGTTTCAATACATTTATCATCATAGGCCCTTAAATATTCACATTTTATGCATATAACATGACTTTTAGTTTTATTAGTAGGATGCCTACTAATTTTGATTGTGTGCCTTGTGCGGAATTCCATGATTTGATCTACATAGGTATTTTCGCTTATATAAAATGTTTATAAGACAATATGCCAAGAAGCCTCTGTTATTAGAATTTTTTATGGTTTTTCCATACTTCTTTATTCTAGAATAATTTTTTTCTACATATTATGATAACACGCTATAAATTTTTTGATGTGTAAATGACAGCTTGGGTGATAACCAATATTTGATTGGATGTGTTTACGAAATTTATGGGTTTCTTGGGATAGTGGTGTCATTCAAATAAGGAGATATTGATTATTGTTCTAAATTTTTTAAAAGTTTTATGGTCATTTAGGAATGAAACACGATCTTTCAAATTAGACATCATGACCATAATGGGTTGGATGAGGATATTTTATTTCTAGATGGTTTCAGGGAGAAAATATTCTTTTATGGTAGGTAGTTTATAGAGTCACATGTTTTTGGACCAGGCTAAAATATGACTGTTTTTTTTAAATTTTCATTTACTCCATAGTTTGGTTTCTAAAACCCTGATTTGTAATGAAGTTTCATGATTTGGGATCTTTTAATGTTATAATAATGTGTTTGGATAAAGCCTCGAGAAGTTTCCCAGATAGAGGATGGGTTTTCAAGAGAATCGGGCTAGGAATTCATTTGCGGAAAAACAGTTATCAAGTTGGAATTTTTCATGTCGGTTCTATATAATCAACATAAAATGATATAAAAATCTATTTATCATGTTAGTTATTGTAAAAAAAATGTGATAAATTGATGAGAATCAGTTTTTTATGTGAGTTGTTTTATAACTGACATAATAAAAACTGAGATTATCTTTTCACGACGGTTATTTTATAACTGACACCACATATAGAATTTTGGTGCTTTATCATGTATGTTATTTTTTAACCGACATGATAAATAAAATCTCATAAATTTATCACACTGGTTATCAAACGAACCGACGTGATAAAGAGCCATTTATCACATCAGTTATAAAATAACTGATGTGATAAATTATTTTATACATCTGTTATTAATTAACTAACATTATAAACATAAAAAATATTCTACCACATCGGTTATTAAATAACCGATTTTCTAATAATTTTAAATTATTTATCACTCCCTATATTCAGTCATTATATTTTCTTCGATCGGGAGACCTGCAACTCGTCTCACTCATGCGGAAAAAAATAGAAAAAATTCTTAGAGTTTGTGCCCTCTATCCTCGTTTTTTCAACATCATTCATCATATTTATTATCCTCAGATCTGTTAGGTCAACATGAAATAATCAAGTAATCCTCACATGGATCTGTTTCAGTTTATAATTTTCGTGATGCCCTAAATTAATTTATTGTGATGTAATTTTTCTATCTCTTTTCATGCTTTCATGGAATGTTTCATTGTGTTCTATTATACCATGAAAAATACTTCCCTTGTAAAAGTAACCTATTGATGTGATATCAAGGACGTTTACGATATTTTTGTGTTATATCATGTGTGTGTGCACGTATAGGGGGTGTCCAAGGGGGTGGCGGTTGTCTATGTGGTTGAGGGTGTCCAGGGGGGATTTCTAGTGTGGTGGGGGTTTTCAAGGGGTGTCAAAAGGGTTAGGGGTGGCATCCATGTGCTGTGCAGGGGATGTCCATGGGGTTGGGGGTGTCTGAGGGGGTGGGTGGTTTCTAGGGGGTGAGAAGGTTGTCTAAGGGGGTAGGGGTGTCTAGGGGAGTGGGGAGTTGTGTCATGGTGGGTGAGCGGGTAGCAAAAGGGGGTAGGGGTGTCCACAGGGTGGGGTTTTCATGGGGGGTGGGGGCTGTCTAGTAGGGTGGAAGCTGTCCAAGGGGTGGGGTGGGGGCTGTCTAGTGCGGTGGGAGCTATCCAGGGGTTGGGGGATTGTCTAGTTAGTGGGGGGGGGGCTATCCAGGGGGTGGGGTGTCCAAAAGGTGGGGGCTGTACAAGGGGGTTCCAGTGTTCTAGGGATGTCCATGGGGGTAGGGTTGTCCATGGGGGTGAGGGTGATGTCTAATTAGGTAAGGGTGTCCATGGATGGGGGTTGTGTCGAGGGGGTGGGGATGTCCAAGGGGTGACCAAGTGGGTATTGGTGGGGGTGTCCATGGGGTGGGGTGGGGTCCATGGTGGGTGAGTGGGCTCTCTAAGGGGGTATGGGGTGTCCAGGGTGTGGGGTGTCTAGGGGTGGGGGTACTGTCCGTTTGGGTTGGGGTTGGGGTGATCTAGGGTGGTATTCATGGGAGTAGTGGTGTCCAAGGACTCTCCAAGGGGGTCGGGGTGGTGTCCAGGCGGGCTGAGGGGGATTTCTAATGGGGAAGGGGTATCTAGGATGTGGGTGTGGTGTCCAGTGTGTGGGGGTTGTCCAGGAGGTGTCCAGGGGGTAGGGGGTTAGGGTGGTTCTTATGGGGGTATCTAGGGGTGGGAGTGGTGTCTGGAAGTTTTTTGGGCTATCCAAGTTGGTATGGGGTGTCCAGGGTGTGGGGTGTGTAGGGGGTGGGGTGTCTTTGGGTGTGGGGGGGGGGGGGGGTGTCCAGATGGGTTGGGGGTGCTGTCCAAGGGGTGGGGTTTGTTCCAGGGATTTTGGTCTCTAGGGGGTGGGGTGGAGTCCAGGGGTGAGGGGGATTTCCAATGGGGTGGGGGTGTCTAGGGGGTGGGGTGGTGTCCAGGGGTGAGGGGGTTGTCCAGGGGGGTGGGGGTGTCCTTGGGTGGGGGCTGTCTAGAGGGGTTGTGGGGCAGTCAGGGGCGGGGGGTTGTCCATGGAGGTACTTCTCTCTAGGGGGTGTCCAAGGGGGTGGGGGTGGTGTCCAGGGGGTGAGGGGTATTTCCAAGGGGGCGGGGTTGTCCATAAGGGTTGGGGGATGTCTAGGAGATGGGGGATTTCCAAGGGGGTGGTGGTGTCTAGGGTGTTTCCTAGGGTATGTGGGTGGTGTCCAGGGGTGAGGGGGTTTTCCTTGGGGGAGT
Source organism: Viscum album (assembly GCA_963277665.1). Lineage (NCBI taxonomy): Eukaryota > Viridiplantae > Streptophyta > Magnoliopsida > Santalales > Viscaceae > Viscum > Viscum album. Next base: position 1,187,209,836 of record OY728158.1, on the reverse strand, counting down.
GGGTGTCCTCGGAGTGGGGGTGGAATCTAATGGGTGATAGGGCTGTCCAAGGGGTGGGGTGTCTAGGGGGTGTGGGGTGTGCAGGGGGTTTCCAATGGGGTATGGGTTGGGGATAGAGTCCATGGGGGTTGAGGGGAATTTACTTTATGTTTGGGTTGTCTAGGGTGTGGGGGTGGTGTCCAGGTGGGTGAGGGGGCTGCCCAGGGGGAAGGGTGTCTAGGGGGTGTCCACAGGGGTAGGGGTGGGGGTGGTGTCCAGGGGGTGGGGTTTTCTAGGTGGTGGGGGATGGTGTCCAGGGGTGACTGGGATATGCAAGGGGTAAGGCGGTATATAGGGGTTGGGTGGGATTCCAGGGGTGGGGGTGTCTAGAGGTGATTTGGTGCTGTTTAGGGGGTGGGGGTTGTCCAAGGGGTGGTGGTGTCCAGGGGTGGGGTGGTGTTAAATGGGGTTGGTGGTTAGGCATCCCCCGCACCCCTTGGACACCCCCATCCCCTAGACACCCCCACCACCAATGACACCTCCACCCCCTAGATAGGCCACCAACCCCTGGAAACCCCTACCCCTTGGTCACCCTGGATAGCCCCTACCCCCGTAGACAGCCCCTACCCCCTTGGAAATCCCCCCACCACCCAGAACAACCCCCTACCCCTTTGACACCCAATTGGTGTATATATATCACAGCAGTTTCATTGAAAGAGTTTGAATGTTTTAACATCATGTATTCTATACCAATGATTCCTGTAAAATCGTTGATATATGTCTATTGTAATGACCATTATGCCAACTGTGTGTAAAGCCGTTAAGGTATTCTATCCCAACAGTTTCAGTGGATATCCTAATGGTATCAAATTGTTTAGATATGTGTAATTTTTAGTAGTGAATTTATTCATTTATTAATATTTACACTTCATATTTCTTTTTTACGAAAGAGTGAATATGGCATCTACTTTTACTAGGATGTATTCTTTGTGTACCTTATGAAGAGAGGACAATCGATGAAGTAAAAATGGATATATCAAACAGTATTTTAATTTTAAAATCATTTTTATTCATATTTTTTCAAATATGCAGCCCTTGGAAACCCCCCCCCCCACACAGTACAGGCCCCCACCCCCGAGACACCCCTACCCCCATGGACTCTGGGGACTACCCTCTAACCCTGTGGACAACCCCTACAAACATGGATAGCCCCCACCACCCCTTTGACAGCCTCCGACCCCATGGAAACCCCCTTGGTATATATATATCCCAATGATTTCATTGAAATTATTTTAATATTATCACTTTATGTAGTTTATACTAACAGTTCCAGTATAATCATTGGTACATGTCTATTGTAATTACCATCATGCCAACGGTGTGTGAAACTGTTGGAGTATATTATCCCAGTGGTTTTAGGGGCTATCTCAAAGGTGTCAAATCATTGGGATTTGTGTAATTTTTAGTATTTAATGTATACATATTTTATTATTTACTCTTAATTTTTTTTACAGATGTGTGAATTTGGTATCTAGTGACACCAGGAAGTATTCATTATGTAAATTAAGAAGAAATAATCCAAGATAAATTTCATACTAATATATATAACTAGATTATCTTTTTAAAATCATTTTCCTACATAATTTTTTCAAATACACATATATTTGTTTTATATTTCAAAATTTTCATACGTTCAAATTATGTTATTTTCCATATAAATATATATTTTTCTTATCATAAAAAGATGTAAAATTTTAATATTTTTTATAGGTAATAATTATATAAAGTTGAATTATGACACATCGAATGAGTAATGAATATGAAGAAGGTGTTAATGCATTTTTTTAATTTTCTAAATGAAATGTTTTAAGAGATGGCATTTTTTTCTTTCCATGCCTAAAATTATTGGATATGAAGATGTTAAAAAGTGGGGAGATCAATGATCATCTGATTTGTCATGGTTATAATCTGAGTTACATCCCATAGATTTGTCATGGTGAAACTAGAAAGAATGAAAAATCCACTGATGATGATATTTTTCATGATGGTAACTCGAATGGAATTGAAGAAATGATTTGGGATATTTCAGCAGAAAAAATTGAGATAGAACTGATAGTTGTGAGTGTATATGGTGATTATAAAAAACATTTGCATCATGGTTGTAGGAATTTTATCATTTTTTCGACAATGTTTATGTTGATTGACATGATGCTGAAATATGGATGGAGTGAAAAAAAGATTTATAGAGTTGCTACAATTGTTGAAAGACATTCTGCTGAAAGAAAACTGTCTTCCAGATTCACATTATTAGGAAAAGAAAATATTTTTCCCAATGGAATTGTGATACAAGAAAAAACATGCATGATTGAATGAATGTATTATATATAGTAAGGAAGATGAATTTTTGTCAGAGTTTGATAAATGTGGGACATAATTGTATAAGATGAATAAAAAATCATATGTTGGTGTAGAGAATGAAAATATCACATCCATGTTATTTTGGTATCTTCCTAAAAATCATAATTTGAAACGATTATTTTCAAATTCACATGATGAAAAAAGGTTCATATGGCATGCTGATGAGTAGATATATGATGAAAAAATATGCCATCAAATTTATAGTCCACAATGGAAGAAATTTGATGAGAAATATCCTAAATTTGGAAATGAAATTATAAATATCAGACTAGGGTTGTGCATCGACGGAATGAATCCTTACCGAACAATCAGCAACACACATAGTTCATGGCCTGTTTTATTGGTAATTTACACCCTCTATCTTGATTTTTGTATGATGTTAAAATATGTCATGTTGAGTATAATGATCTCTAGTCCAAAGCAACCCAAAAATTATATTGATGTTTTCTTGTCACCATTGATTGATGACTGAAATATTTTATGGGAGGATAGTATTAGGGTGATTGATTCTTATAAAATGGAATATTTGAAACTACTTACAGGGCTTATGTTCACTATAAATTACATCCCAACATATGAAAATTTTTCTGGATACAATGTTAAGGAGCATAAAGCATTTCCAATTTATGAACAACAGACTTAATTCTATCAATTGCATCATGGAAGGAAAACAATGTACATGGGTCATCGAAGGTTGTTTATTATGGATCACTCATATAGAATACTAAAAAATTATTAAATGGCTCATTAGAATTTGATATTACTCAAAAACCGTTATCCCCTGATGTGTATTTTGAGATGGTGTAAAACCTTGATGTGACATTGGAAAGAAACAAAAATATGGTAATGATAGACCTATTTGGAAGAAAATGACAATATTTTTTGAGCAACCATATTTTAGATATCATGAAGTGAAACATAATATTTATTTCATGAAAATCGAGAATAATATCATTGAATGTTTCATTGGAACATTGTTAGATATTATTAGAAATACAAAATGTTGGTTGATTTCACGATTTGACTTACTATCAATGGTAATAATATTGGTGTTAGCACCCACTCTTAAGGGAAAACGAAAACTTCTTCCCATGTCTTGTCATACATTATCTAAGAGGGATAAAATTAGATTTTGTTAGTGTCTTCATGATATCAAATTGCGTCATTTTTATTCTTCAAATGTAAAAAAATATGTCTCTTTGAATTATTTAAAGTTGATATGTTTGAACTATCATGATTTTCACATCATGATGCAACAACTTCTACCAGTCGCATTGCGTGGAATATTTCTCATCCTTGTTATAAATACTATAATAAAGTTGTGTTATTTTTTCAATTTCTATACTCTCTCAATTGGAAATGTATTTTCCTCCATCATTTTTTAATATAAGGTCGAATTTAATGATTCATTTGGTTCGAGGAATAATGCTTTGTGGACCTATATACCTTCGTTGGATGTATCCTTTTAAAAGGTATATGAAAATATTGAAGGGATATGTTAAGAATACATTTTGACATAAATCCTCCATTATAGAAAAGTATATTTATATGGAGTCTACATATTTTTGTATGAGCTACTTGGCTGTGACGGAGAAGATATGTTTACCTCCATCTCACCATGAAAGAGTTAATAATGAGGGAAATGTGATTTTGGATTGAATGTCAAATAATTATTAGATGAACAGATGAATAAGTTAATATTATAAATCTTGAATAACATAGATTATTATCAACCTTATCTCACACTATATATTAATGAGTTGAAATAATTTAATCCAATGAATAAAGAAATGTGGATTTTGATTGTGCACTACAAAACATTTTTCCTATGGTTTAAAAAGACCTGGGTTAGTAGATCAGATGTATCAGAGAAATTAATATGGTTAATGGGCGGTCCATGTTTAAATGTGATAACATGGTCTAGTTAGGAAATTAAGGGCTATACATTTCATATAAATGCTCTGGAAAACTGAAGTGCAGTTCAGAATAGTGGTGTATTGGTGTTTGTAGAAGAAATGTATTTTATGATTTCTAAAGACTAAAAAACAATTTATACATCAACTGCATATTAAGGAGTCATTGAAGTAATATGAGAGGTTTATTACATTAAAATTAATGTTCTTTTTTTACTGCAAATTGTTTTTCGGTAACAAAATTGTCATATATGATGAATTTGGAATGACAGTTGTTAATATGAACAGATTTGAAGACACAAAAACTATTTTATAATGGAAACACATGAAAAAATTGATATTATATGTAGTTAATAAATCAGATATACAGTGGTCTGTTGTTTTACAAGTGAAAAAATAGTATGTTGGTGAGGATCAACTTGATGGAGATGTTGATTTATGTGACATCCTTACTTTCATGGAACGATTAGAATAACATAGTGATGAACATGTTGATGACATGTTTTGTTCCATGAAGAATGATCACGATAAAGTAATTTGGTAAAACCATCATTTTGTACATTCCTAATATTACAGGTAACATATTTTTATTTCTTGATTACATTTATTATTTTCAAAAAATGTTAGATATTGTAAATTTTTTATTTCTGAAAACGCATAATAAAACAAATAAGTAGATGTTTTGGTTTATTTTAATTTTTTTAGTTTAGTTTTTCATGTTTACCATTATATAAATCATATATCTGTTATTTTTGTTGAATGAAAATTACTTTACCATGTTTACCGTGTTTACCATGTTTACTAGTTTTACCATGTTAACCATGTTTACCATGTTGACCATGTCTACCATGTCAACCATGTTTACTATGTTTACCATGTTTACTATGTTTAACATAGTTTACCATATTTTACATTTACATAACATATATATTTATTGATTTTGTTTAATGAAAATTACACTACAATATTTACCATCTTTACCATCTTTACAATTTTTTAACATGATTACCATATTAACCATGTTTACTATTATGTAACATAGATCAATTTTCCATTTTCTATTTACATTACTATTGTATTATTTGAATTTTCATATTTGTGAAAAATTGTTTGTTTTTTTATTTGAAGGATAACAATAGATCAATCAGTTGATCAACTACATGATTTTGGAGATGAGCATAATGATCATACATATGTGGAGGAACATTCACATGATCCTCTTGATGTTCCCTAATCATCCTCATGTGCTCTCATAATGACAATGAAAAGTTCAATAGTTGGTAAATGTGGGTCCACACATTTACCAAAATTATCACTTGCCTGTATGCAGTACCAAGGGATACTCATGGAGTTTGATGAGAATGATATTCCTAGAGGTACAAATGAAAATGATTTTAAAAGTTTTTTTAGAGCTCAGGGTAAGAGCAAAGTAATAATTTTGTATGATTATTGGAGATGTGTGTACAAAGCGATAATATCTCAGTTGTGGGAGACTATTTTGGTATGATATTTTGCTATTGATTTCCTATTATTTATATGTTTATTGTATAATATGATTTAACTCTTATTTATCAAAGGAAATTTTATATTCCGGACAATAGAGGAGTCATGAATAGATTCTTATTGATAGATGCTAGGAGATGGAGGGATATAAAATCTACCCTCACATCTGATTTCGTTTTTAGTTATAGGAGTCATGAAAATCTATGTCATATTTATCCTTTCATTTACAATGAGTCATTAACAATGTTTTTTAAATTATAATAAAATATTTATTTTTGGTAAGTGAAATGTAAGATTTTATAAGATTTCTCATAAAATGATCTTATTAATGTTTTGTCAATGATTTTATATTCTTAAATTCCAGAAAATAGGGAGATATCGTCAAGAGATCCAATATAAATATTTATACCCTAATAGTTTATCTTGGGGTAGGAGTTATTATTTGGAAGAACATATGATGGAGGAAAAATTACAGAAACAGAGAGCCACACCTTCAAGATCTAGAGGGGTTTCCCCTCAATCCCCTCTATCTAGACATGAAAAATGGAAGAGATATCTGATGGAAAAAATGTGGCTATATCTTTCAGATGTTTCGAGAATTGTAGCTGAAAGTATTGTAAGATATTTAATTAATTAATTTATGTTAACTATATTCTTTATAAAATTTGAATCATTACAGAAGTGTTCAATTAATTAATACATGATTCTCTTGAGAAGCAGAGGTCATCTGGGGTATTTACAGCAGCTGGAAGGAAAAATATTTTATTTTCATCTTTGGGAAATCCGGAACAACATGGTCATGTTTCAGGATATCTGATGGGTGTATCAGTAAGAAAAGTGTTTCCATGTTCCTCAACATCTTTCATTGATGGTGTTTATAAAAAAATATAATCCATGGAAGCTGAATTTCATAATATAAATGCAACGATGGAGGAAAAGATTAGAGCATTGATAAAGTCTATGATAATAGACATGCAAATAAAATTTCAGGCTGCACCTCCCACTCCTCCACCTCCCCCTACAGACCCCATTATTTATCCTCCACCTCCGCCAATTACTCCCACTCCCCCCAATTTAGCCCGCAGACCCCATTTTTTATCCTACTACTCTTCCGTAGCTTCCTAATTATTGTGAGTTGTATGATGATGAATTTCAACATCATTGAGTTGAATAAGGGATGGTATATTTTATAGGAGATATAGTTCATTATCAACAGTTAGAGGTAAGGCATCATGGGGTCACTGTACAAGATATTATATATAGATCAGCTTCAGTACCATTACCTACAATTGAGGTGATGACAGTTGGACTTAGTATCAACCATTTTTTAATTTGGACATCCATACTTCTACGACTCATTACCATAGAGGTATGCATATAATATCTTCAATTTTATATATTTATTAATGTTGTCTTAACATTTGAAAAATAAAAAAAATTATTTATTTTTTTAGTAATACTTCAAAGATAAAGAAATGTTGTATAGACAACAAAAAAGAATAATTTCTATGACATCAAATATAGATTCTAGTAGACATTACAAAATGTCATTATATTATAATTTGTTTGCAGAACAATATGAGTTTCGATTTTAATCCCATGTCTGTGTATGTGCAATAAATGCAAGTATTCTAAAAAATGATATCATGGAGATTGATAATGGAGATATGTTAAGAATCAATGTTGTCAAAATTCTTTCCATGTAAGTCTTACCACAATTTCCCTATATTATATATATTAAAAATGAATATGTATGTCTGTTTTGTATTAGGTATCTTTATAACATGTCTGAGAAGAATGAACAGATATATGTATATAGATTCATGGACCCGCATTTGATTTCCCCTGAAGCACATGCATTGGATGAGGATTATAGAATGATCTATATTGCTGAAATATTGGAACAAAATATAATCACACAGTGTTGGATGATGCCTTTTTGTGAGAGGTATGAGGCACATCTCTAAGAAAAATTACATTATATTTTAACATAAAAAACCACTGACCTTATATTTCCTTTTATTAGTGATCATTGGTTGTTAGGTATTTTTTTTACTAAGAGAGAAAACACTTTATTGGATATGCTATGTCCATGGTGATGTGAGGGAATGTTTTAAAAATATTTTGGAATTTATGTTTCAATTTTTTAATAGTTGTATATATAATAATGAATTTTAAATTTATACCATTCATATTGTTTTCTAATAGGGGATGAGTCTACTTTCAAAAAAACACAAAGTAAAGGAGTTCCAAGATCAATTATAGAAAATTAAATAAAAATATCCAATTATAATTTTTACTTTATGATGTATTACATAAAAATAATATTTTGAATTTAGACTCATTTAAACAGAATTTTCATGAACAACAAGGCATCGTCGAATGTAGATATTATATGTTATGATTTGTGTATGAAATAATTACAGCTAGAACACTTGTAAACTTTGACCTGGTATGATTTCCATTTAAATTTTTCCATGATATTTAATTTTATTAATTCGTTACACATGTTAACTTCAATCCTTTTAATTTTTAGCTATTTTATGACCATCAACCCTACAGTGCTCAATATTTCAAACACTTATAAGTGGAATGGTTGAATTAGATTACAGGTTTGATTTGGTTTTATTTTGTTCGTAGTGTAAAATGTAATTTTTAATATTGTCAGTATAATTATGTATTTGGTATTCATTTATCTTGTATTTTGGTGTTTTTAGTTGACATTTTATGTTTTGAATGTTATATATGTGAATTCTTTATGTTTCTATACAACTTTTTTTGGTCTAGTTCTAAAGGTTTTTCTTATATAGATTTTGGTCGGGGGGGGGGGGGGGGTTTAAGGGTGGGGTGGGGATTTTCTAAGGGTGTGGGAGGGTTGCCCAGTGGGGAGGGGGTGTCCTGGGTGTCCTTGAGGGTGGGAGTGTGTCTAGGAGGGTGGGAGGGCTGTCTAAAGGTGTGTGGGGCTATCCTGGAGGGTGGGGGGCTGTCTAGGGGGTGTCGAGGTGTGTGGGGGTGTCCAGGGGTGGGGGATTCTATTGGTGTGGGAGGGATTTCTTGTGGGTTGGGGGTTTCCTCGGTGTCCATGGGGATGTGAGGGTGTCTATGAGGGTAGGTGCACATTCAAGGGGTTGGGGCTGTCCAGTAGGGTTGGGGGGGGGGGGGGGCTGTCCAGGGGGTGTCTAGGGGTGGGGGTGTCCAGTGGGGTGGGAGGGTTTCTATGGGTGCGGGAGGGCTCTCTATTTGGGCGGGGTGTACTGGGTGTCCATGGGGGAGGGAGAGTGTCTAGGAGGGTGTAAGGGCTGTCCAGGGGAGTGGGAGCATTCTAGGAGGGTGGGGTCTTATTTAGGGGGTGGGGGATGTCTAGGAGGATTGGGGTACTTTCTAGGGGGTGTCCAGGGGTGTGGGGGGGGTCCAATGGGTTTGGATGTTTCCATGGGTTTGGGAGGGCTTTCCGGTTGGGTGTGGGTTTCCAGGTTGTCCGTGGGGGTGGCAGGGTGTCCAGGAGGGCGTGAGGGCTGTCCAGGTGGAGTCTAAGGGTGGGAGGGGTGTCAAGGGGGTGGGGGTTCCATGGGTGTGGGAGGGGTTTTCATTGGGGTGGGGGTTTCTGGGGTGTCCATGTAGGTGGGAGGGTGTGCAGGAGGGTGGGAGGGCTGTTAGGGGGTGGGGGTGTCTAGTGGGGTGGGGGTTCTAGGGGTGTGGGAGGGTTGTCCATTTGGGTGGGGGTGTTCGAGGTGTCAATAAGATCACGAGGGTTTCCATGGGGGTGGGTAGGCTTTCCATGGTAGTGGGGGTTGTCTAGGTTGTTGGGGGTTTGTCCAGGTGGTGTCTAAGGATGTGGGGGTGTCCAGGGGTGGAGGAGTTTCTAGGGGTTTATGAGGGATATCCAGTGGGGGGTGTTCAGGGTGTCCATGGGGGTGGTAGGGGGTCTAGGGGGTGAGAGGGCTGTCGAGGGGTGGGTGCTATCCAGGAGGGTGTGGGCTTCCTAGGGGGTGTCTAGGGGTGTGGGGGTGGGGGTGTCTAGTTGGGTGGGGGTTTCCAGGAGTGTGGGAAGGATATCAAGTGGGGTGGAGGTGTCCAGGGTTTCAATGGGGTTGGGAGGGTGTCCATGAGGGTGGAAGGGATGTCCAGGGGGTTGGGGGATGTTCAAGAGGGTGGGGTATGTCTAGGGTTTTCTATGGTGGGGGGGGGGTCTAGGGGGTGGGGGGTTTCCAGGTTTGTGGGAGGGTTCTCCAGTGAGGTGGGGATGATTCGGGTGTCTATGAGGGGGTAGGGTATCCAAAAGGCTGAGAGGGATGTTCAGGGGATGTCCAAGGGTGTGGGGGTGTAAAGGGGTGGGGGTTTCTAGGGGTGTGGGAGGGATGTCCAGTGGGGTGGGGTGTCTAGGGTCTCCATTGGGGTTGGAGGCTGTCAAGGATGGTGGGATGGAAATCCACGGTGTGTGTGTGTGTGAGTGTAGTGGGGTCTCTAATGGTGTGGGTTGTTTCCAGGGTTGTGGGAGGGCTATCCATTTGGGTGGGGGATGTCTTGGGTGTCTATGGGGGTGGAAGTGTGTCCAGGATGGTGGGAGGGCAGTTGACGGGAGGGGATCTCTCTAGGAGGGTGGGGTCTATCCAGTGGGTGTCTAGGTGTGTGTGTGTGGGGGGGGGGGGTTCTAGGGGGTGGGAGATTTTTTAGGGTTATGGGAGGGTTGACCGGTGGGGGGCCAGGGTGTCCCTAGGCGTGGGAGGGTGTCCAGGAGGGTGGGAGGGATGTCCAGTGGCGGGGTTTGTTTCAGAGGATGGGGGTTGACCAGGTGGTGTCCAGGGATGTGGGTGGTGTCCAGGGGGTGGGGAGTATCCGGTGTAGTGTGAGGGATATCCATTGGGGTGGGGGTGTCCTGGTTGTCCATGGTGGTGGTAGGGTGTCCAGGATGGTAGGAGGGTTGTCTAGGGGGTTGGGGCTATCCAAGAGGGATGGGGTGTCTAGTGGGGTGGGGGGTGCTCCTGGTGTGTGTGGGGGCTATCCATGGGGTGGGGGTGTCCAGGGTGTCCATGGGGGTGGGAGGCTATCTAGGAGGGTGGTAGGGATGTCCAAGGGGGTGGGGGATATCCAAGAGCGTGGGGGCTATCCATGTGGTGTCCAGGGGTGTGTGTGTGGGGGGTGTCCATGGGGTGGGATGGTGTACAGGAGGTTGGGAGGGTTGTCCATGTGGTGTCCAGTTGTGTGGGGGAGTTATGGGGTGGCGAGGTTTCCAGAGGTGTGGGAGGGCTGTCAAGTGGGGTGGGGGAGTGTGGGGTGTCCATAGGGGTGGGTGGGTGTCCAAGAGGGTGTGAGGGCTGTCTAGGGGGTGTGGGGGGGGGGGGTGAACCTGTGGGGTGGGGTTTCTGATGGGTGTGGGAGGGTTGTACAGTGGTGTGGGGGGGGGGGGGGGGTGTCCATGGGGGTGGAAGGGTGTCCTAGAGGGTTAGAGGACTGTTATGTGGAGTGTGGAATATCTAGGAGGGTGGGGGATGTCCAGGGGATGTCCGTTGTAGTGGTTTAGTGGCTAGTGGGTGAGGGAGTTTTCATTGGTGTGGGAGGGCTATCTAGTGGGCTGGGGGTTGCCAAGGGTTCCATGGGTGTGGGATGGTGTCTATGAGGGTGGGATGGATGTCTATGGGAGGGGGCTATCCAGGAGGGTGTGGGCTATCCCAGGGGTGTTTAGTTGGGTGGGGGGGGGGGGGGGTTCTAGTGCTGTGGGAGGGTTGTCTATTTGAGTGGGGGGTAACCAGGGCATCTAGGGGGTGGGAGGGTGTCCATGGGGGTGGGGATGTCCACGGAAGTGGGGGATATCTAGGAGGGTGGGGGCATTGTAGGGGTTATCCAGGGGTGTGGGGGTTTTTAGGGGGTGGGGATAAGAGGGTTCCAAATGTGTGTGAGGGTTGTCCAGTAGGGAATGGGCGTCCAGGGTGTCCATCATGGTGGGGTTGTCAAGGAGGGTGGGCGGGATGACCAAAGGGTGGGAGCTATCTAGGAGGGCGGGGGGCTGTTCAGGGGGTATCCAATGGGTGTGGGTGTCCACTGGGGTTGGGTTTCCAGGGGTGTGGGTGGTATTTACAGTGGGGGTTTCCAGGGTGTCTGTGGGGGTGGAAGGGTGTCTAGGGTGGTCAGACGGTTGTCCAGGGGAGTGGGGGGATGCCCAAGAGGGTGGGGGCTATCCCGGGGGTGTCCAGGTAGTGGGGTTTTTTGGGGTGTGGGACAGCTATCTAGTGGGTTTGGGGGTGTTTGGGGTGACCATGGGGGTTGGAGTGTGTCCAGGAGAGTGGGAGGGCTGTCTAGGGGGTGTGGGGTGTCCAGTGGTGGGGGTGTCTAGGGTTGCGGGATGGCTGTTTAGGGGAGTGCGTGATACCCAGGAGGGTGGCGCTATCCAAGGGTTTTCTAGGGGTGTGGGGGGTGTCCAGGGCGGGTGGTTTTCAGGGTTGTGGGAGGTTTTTCTTTTTGTGTGGGGGTGTCCTGGTGTCCATGGGGGTGAGACAGTTTCCTGGAAGGTGGGATGGTTGTCCAGTGGATGGGGGGCTATCAAGGAGGGTGGGGGCTGTCCAGGGGTGTGTGGGGTGTCTAATGGGGTGAGGAATTTCCAGGGGTGTGGGAGGGCTGTTAAGTGGGGGGGGGGGGGTTGTCTGGTTTTATTCTGTTTCAGGTTTCCTTTTGCATGGAATAGTTTTGTTTGAACAGTTTTATTAAATAAATCTACATCAGTTATTTTATAACGAACGTAAAAATGCATGTTAATGGGTTTTAATTTAGGTTTTTTGAAAAATGATGTATAAAATGAATGAGAATGGGGTTTAAATCATTTATTTAATAACCTATGTAATAAATGGAATGAAATAGGTTTTTACGTCGATTATTTTAAAACCGATGTAGTATATATGTTTTCACATTAGTTATTATTTAACTGACATGAAAAATGATTGGAAGACTAGTTTATGATGTCGGATATGAAAATAACCGTCATGATAAATTTTTCAGAGGTGTAATTTATTACTTCAGTTATTATATAACAGACGTAAAAGTGTATACGACAATAGTTATTTAAAAACCAATTTAATAAATCATTACTCTAATGTATTTTCCACCATGGTTTTTTGATGAACCGACGTGAAAAATACTTCAGATTTTATGTTTTTTACTTTGGTTTTAAAACAACCACCACAAAAAACAATGTTTATATCATCTCCTATAAAAATTTCAGCCAACAGACGACATAAAAAATGAAAAATAACCACCATAAAAACATTTTATACCCCAAACAACCACTTCAGCATATCGCTAAATGTCACACATCCAAATCGATCACCTTAATAATTTAACAATAACCCAAACCACATAGGTAAACAAAATAGGAATATGCACAAACAATATCAGCAAATCCCATTTTCTAAAGTTTATTCATGAGATTTGATCACATTAAATTTATTATTTATCATTGGTACTATCTCACATAATATTATTCCATAGAAAAACAAGTTATTTTCAATATATATGAACCTTATAATTTTAATTAATGTTAGATTAATTAACAATATAGAATGGTTCAAAAAAAATTTCTTTTGAAAACAATGCTTCCAATATTTTTAATTTTTAGAATTTACACCAATATATAACAATGTAAACAATAATATCATCAATCTAATATAAGAATTGTATTTTCCCATATCTCCATCAATTTTTGTTAGTACATTTAATTATCATTATTTTTACAACCCTTACTATTCACCTAATGGGAAAAATCCCTGAAATTCCCACACATATCACATATAAAGGATGGGAATGATGATCATATACCTTAAAAAAGATATTTCTACTATTTTCACATGGAAAACAAAAGAATAAATACACAAAAACAAATCCCACATGAGGAAACAGAAAATTAACATTAACCACATCCTAGAATTATTAACAGATTCCTAAAGAACGAAAATTGAATAAATAAGATAATATTTATTCTTCATGGGGAGAGAAAATAGAAATAATTTAAAAAGTGAGAATAAATAACCACTTATCACTATTAAAAACCACCAAAACCCAAAGATAATGGTTTTGTAAAATGGGATCGATGATCTCCCAAAAACTCTTAGGGTTTTTCACAAAAATAAGTGAATGAAATGATCAAATAAAATAAGATTCAACCGAACACGGGTTATAAACTACTTGGAATCTACCCTCTTTATGTTTTAAATTAACAATTTATGATGAAAATTTCCTTGGGCCAGAGAATTAAAATCTATAAAATATTGTTAGTTCATAAATCCCTTTTTCATTGAAAACATGGTGCCTTTCTGTGGATTAATATTACACTATATGTCTTTTTATTTTTATATAGAATCGTTATATGATTTCTCCTTCATATAAGAATATAATTAAACAACATGAAATTCAATACATATAAAAAATAAGTATGATGTAAATTCCAATTTTATATCATAAATTTCATACTACTACACAACTATAACTCATACCCCAAAGTACCTCCTTCAGTCTACTCCAAAACACCTCCAACATCCAAATAGAGTAAATTAATTGGATGGGAAGGAATAAACATTTTCAACAAATACATGTCAAATGGTTTTCATCACATAGAATAAAAAATAGAAAATAAGAAGATGTTTCTAATTACCGCCCTATAGGATACCTCCCTATGATCTTGTTTCACCTCAAATAGTACCAAAAATCATATATACGGAACTGATATTCTTAGAAATAACATTTAACGATCACAACACAATCCATATTCCACCCTTTTTCTCATAAACATACCAACATCCACAAAATCAAATCCACCAACTACCACAAATAATACACAAACCATTTCCCCAAGCACATGAAGTAAAGGATTTCTATCTTCCATGTTACGATATTATCGAATTTGGGTGGCACTAACTGAACTATGTTTAAATAATTTAAAAACTATATATTTTCTTGATTATGAATCAATTACCTCTCTCCCCTTGTTCCTGAATATTTATCCCACATTATAACATCAATAAATTATCTGTCTCATGAAATTATTGGATCAAAACATCACATCCTAAAAATATAAAAAACAAAGAAAAAATTCAAAATAATGTTGGGTACTGTGAACGAAAATGCTTGTCTTTATTCTATGTACTCTCCTCTAGGCCACCATGCCTCCACAACTCATAAAACAGGGGAATGGTTCATCCATGAGGTATCATCTCTAATAGATCCAAGATATTTATTATCTTCTCTATGAATGTCACTCTATCATTGATATCCAACTCTCACCAATCAATAATGTGGGAGTCATCGAGGAGATACAAAAATTTCTGGGACACATGGAAGGTATCATAGATGTTCTATGTCCTTGTTGGATACCGCATCAAATTCAACATCTGTCTAACACACCCTAACACCTTATAAGGCCTAAAGAATTGGGGATAAATCCTAATCCCTTAATAAGTCTCCACTACCTTTACTGAGGGGAAACCCTCAAGAAAATTTTATTTCCAAACTCAAATTCCACGGGAATACACTTAAAATTAAGTTAGGTTTTATAAAGGTACTATAACACACACATCCTCTCTTGGACTAACTCGATCTTCATGATCATTCTCTACACCACATTATCACCCAGAACTATTGACTCCACAACCTTGATCAAGAATAATGGGGAATGAAATGGAAGTATTTACAGTGGTTATAATAGAGATTTTGAAATGGGTGAGTAATAAATGTTTTTCTATTAAAACATTCACAGAGGAAGGTTCCTTACCCAATATCCATCAAATTTTAATACACTACATTAAAAAATTTCTTCCATAATCTAGATGGTCCACTATCAATACCCATATATTAAAGTTTGGAATGCAGTTCCACGATTAAACTAAAATAAAAAATCATACTAAAATCCCCTTCATACATTCATGGAGAAAAGTGTATTCTAATCAGTGTATATATGATGTAGTACCCCATTAATCCAAATGAAATTTTCAACATATATATATTCTAAAACATCTATGACACTTGATTAAATGATATTCAAATAATATGCTGACATCGTTAGTCCGTCCACCGTCACACAAAATTCATGAAAAACACCATGATCTCAGGGTAACTTGAGGATAAAATTGATCAATATGTATTCCCATATATACAAGGGAACAACCATGATTTAAAAAAATCCTACTTGAACATGGTTATATACATTCACGTGCTGAATAACCAGAAAAGATTCCACAAATTCTACTACCATCCCTTTCATAAATGGCCAAAAAATATATCTCTTCAGCCATGATACATCTTTATCACACCATGATACACTAAAAATATGGATTTTTAAAACTCTCAGATAAAACCATTATATATTTTATAAAAATACAAAATCCATTAAAAACAAAAAAAAATTCAACCATCCTCTAACCATCAATCTAGAGCATCACTATGGAAAACACAATCGCACATAACCAATTCCTCTGAGTCTCACAATAGAGATTCCTTCACCAGGTGTATAAAATATATAAATAAAATCATATAATATATAAAACCATTTCAAAATATCTTGAAAATGAAAAGATTAATCACATTAAGCTCATTCCTCCATTTCTGAATATCTACAAATTTATGAACCACATCTCCTCATGACATCTGAAAAAACACATAAATTACAAAATTCCACATTCTAAGGCTTTTACAAGTCTAAAAATCCTAACCCAAAAGAAAATTTATACACCTATGAAAAAATATATTTTGATACTACAGAGAGAGAATATATTTAAGGCTCTTGTGGCCTTTGAAAACCATGAAACACTCGTCGATGAGGTAATGACACCAAAACATTAAAACAAACATGAGTACCTCTAACTACAGTTCATGGGTTGAATAATTATGCTTACTGGGGAATAACTATTCATACCCATAATAGATTATCTTTCTATATTGAATCCATATGAATCATAATCCTATATTCACCATATATATTAAAACGATGCACTAGATCAGTGACCAACTTCTATCTTAGGTAGTTGAATGTTTCTTGGCCCTAATCAGTCCCTATGAATTCCTAGTACTTATGGGAAAAAGTTTTTATTGGGGTTTTAAATCAAGAGAAATTGGGAAGAATCCTATGAAAATAACTACCCACACTGAGAAAATTTTGAACCTCTTCCATGTTATTTGTTTCTTACCAGGAAATGACTTCCTCACCCAAGAGAAGTCTTCTACCACACCATTATAAGACTACACAATTCCAAGGAACCACCCCTATCATTTCCATACCATAACATTAAACAAATTTACATTGAGATGATGGTTCATAAGGTATTTCAAAACATATATGACATACTTAGATTGTTCATCCTCTGAACAAGAGTAGATCAAGATATTATTGATGATTAAAAAGTGAAATATTCAAATAATTCACATAAAATAGTGATCATGAGCCCTATGAACACATATTGTGAAATCATAACAACAAAATAAATTACCATGAACTCAAAGTTCTCATTATTTACCCTTTATTATATCTTCATGATATCCTTATCCCTCACACTCAACTGATGATATCCAAATAAAATATCAATATTTCAATATAAACTAAATATCATCATATTGTAAGAAATATCATTGTTCCTGGGAAGAAGGTTTTAGTTAGTTATCATCACCTGATTCAACCACTTATAGTATATACACAACCTCTGACTACCATATGAATTAATTAAATACAACCCCATATCACTCCAAGGAGACACATTAAGTCAAATGAAACTCATCTAACTCTCATCATAACTTTTAACCTTATCTATGAAAATTTGTAGTCACTATCTGATAAAGAGAAATCCAAACGTGAATCCCGCCCAGTTGTAGATTTTTCATGAAATGGATGTCACGCTAAAGGAGTTGGGTCATAAAAACCTTTGTAAATCTTCTAGGAACTTTTCTACAACACCAAAAACAACGCTTTATCATGATTACACTAACAACTTCACCAACAATGAAAAAATAAGATCTACATTCCTACCTCCCATATGATCATTTTTTTCTCCAATGAAACCAAATTTCTATCCCTACACATTGGATAATAAAACTCTCTTAAAAATAGTGGATGAATTCACAAAAAAAATAAAATCCTCAATACTAAGGACAAAATTGTATATTTTTATCTTCAATAAGAGGAAATATCTCATAGACCTGTGTGGCCACATACTAGCCTATATCCCCTACACACATAAAATAAGAATGTATTACCCCCCATCTGGTGTAGATAACATTAGGTGGATTGGTAGTATTTCCACAAAGAGGCCTTAATAATGGACCAATGTAAGACCAAAAAAAGGTGTGTGACTCTCCTGAATAAAGAAAGTAACACATAATAGGAGATGATAATCTCACCACAGCTCAAAAAATCTTTTTCATACTAGATCCTTCACCTAGTAAACAATAATTTGACCACTACAAGCTTATTTTCATCTTCATTACATCCCTGAACATTACATGGACTAGTTTCTTATATATTGAGACTAAAATAAGGAATAAATATTCCAATTCCACTTATACTTTGCTACTGAATAAGAACCAATGTCACATAATTCTAAAAATACCTCAAAGGAAATAACTACTACTGTCGAAAATGATCATGAAATACCACATGAAATTGGCATCATGAAGTTTCCATACATTGTTCTTCTTTTTTGAAATTTCCATCACTGAAATAACTTGAAAAAAGAAGTCGTCATGTAGGTTATTGTAATCCACCATCACCAGAAGGATGGAAAGAGGTCAGATGTGATCTATTACTCATTGGTCAGAACCTTATCTGCATAAATACCCAGGCCCCACTACTTAAATCCATGATTCTATAGATTCTCTAATTTTCCCTCTCTTGAGGTCCAACACCAGATGATAGAATTGTTGAAATAATCTCTAAATTCCTTGGCATATCTGGATACCTAGGGAGTGTAAATGAGGTAACCACATGAATTATCCATGTGCATAAAGACTCTTCCAAACAGTATTAAATAGAATCAACATCTTGTAAAGCAATATAACGAAATTAATAAGATGCCCTTAAACATGATCATATGTTCCCACACAATCATAATACCCTAATGAAGGGAATAAAACTCATACATCTTCGATGAGGTTTCTATCAGTCAAATGAAATTTGAATAGAACTCCCTATAAAATTATGACTATAAAACATATTCCTCTTTATGGTCACTAATATATAATATCCACCACTAAATCACAACTCCCATGAACTAACAAACTAATGATGACACCCAAAAATCACTCATGATTGGATCAGAAAAAAAGTGACATTGAGCTCCTCTATTTTGTACTCCACCTCTATATCCAAGATACTCCCCTCTTAATTCCATGAACACTTCCACAAAATGGTTTGAAAATACCATTAGAAAAATCATCATACTCTATTAATATTATCATTTTATGATTAACCAGATCATCCTACAGAGCATCAAATGCAAGAGATACCCATGAATGATGACGAAAAGACATTCCTAAAAATAAAGGAGAACATTCTATGGAAGAAAGAAATCAATTTTATCATATATTCATTCATTTAAATAATTTATTGAAATAAATTTTTTTAGTATTCAATTAATACATGAATGTAGTTAATCAAAATTCATGTAACTCTCCCAAGTCTATATTTTGATAATATGTCTATCTCACATAGCTGCTTGATAGGCTTACTGTTCATTCACTAGATTATGAGGGGCACCTAAAATTCCATGTCATAGCTAGTATCATTGGCCTATGTCATTATTAAAGATCAATTATAACCATTTCTCTTCCAACCTAAAAAATCCAAACATTTACTAACTCTAAACTCTCATATATCTCTTATCCAAAACTTCTAATACCACTATGTCCTAACCCATTCTATAGATACCCCACCTAGGCTAGTAGTGAAGAATGAGAGATAATGATCCTTGAGTCTTTCCTATAGTATGCCTTGCGTTGGTGATAAGCACTACGGGTACACAAATCTCATATATATTTTAACGGTTTCCCACTAATATAAAAATTGAAATGGGAGATATGATACATAGCCACCAAGATACTCTAGCAAGAAATATAAAATAGACCGAAAACTGTCACATAATTCCTGAACAATATCAATAGATGTAAATAGAATTATCCAAAATAAAATTAAAAAAGAAAATTCCTATAGAAACCTCTCAATAACAGCTCCAACCCGATATAAAATATTCTATATTTGTCCCCAAATTCCTCCCAAACCTAAAATAGTATTTTTTATATACGTAGGGAGAGAATAAATATATACTCAGTATGATCATACATTAGGTCCCAAGTGAATATGTGAAAATAGATTTCTAATGTTAAAATTAATAGACAATGGAACCTAAAATCCCATAAAAAGGCAACTAACCAAACACATCAATACTATGGATCACTCAAAATATCTAGAATCATATATAGCAATATATCATTAAGATAATGAAAATCCAAGAAACCTAGCTGTCACTTACCCACCGATTGTTTGATCTCATTTAACAATTTCAAACATCATGTTCTCACATACCTTCCATAAATATCACACCATGTTCAATCCAACTTTGAGTTGGGTCTGGAATCATCTATATCGACCCCTCCCTTATAGGGTCTAGCATCTTTTTCTAGTATCAAGAATCATCATGTCAGATCTTGTATCTCTTAATGACACCTATGCAATCACATCACACCTCTATTAAAGAAACCTTGTACAAAACATCACATCTCACCTGATTATACATGGTACATCACATCACATCACATCTCATCACATAACAAGAGTAGTATGGTATAATTAATTTCATGGACATCATCCTCCTCATATACTCCTACAACGTATGAACCCACCATATATAACATCACATCATTGCCTTATCTAATCACATATCACCCAATAAAACCTAGTATATCACATTACATCTTGTCCAATGAATCCTGGGAGATCACATCATTTCATTCACAAATAAGCCCAAGCCATTTTAGCTAAAGGAATATCTTAGAAGAGGGTTTATCCAAACATCCCTATTTACACCATTATTTATTTTAGGGGAAAAACATAGAACAAAAAATTAGGAGCGTTGGTAAGGTTATCCATATTTTGTTGGACTTATACAGACACAATATAAAATTAACTTATATATATTTATCAATCAATTCCCAACCTATGTGTTCAGATCAAATACACTAGTGCACAACACCATGTATTTACTAGACCACACATCAACCCCCAAAATTTATTCCACCACTATTTATAACACACCACATAAATACAACACATACC
This sequence comes from Viscum album, assembly GCA_963277665.1. NCBI lineage: Eukaryota > Viridiplantae > Streptophyta > Magnoliopsida > Santalales > Viscaceae > Viscum > Viscum album. Next base: position 1,187,188,725 of record OY728158.1, on the reverse strand, counting down.
ACACATGTAACACCTGAATTTTTTATGGTGATTTTTTTAATGAATTAATTTCCCTTAATGTTTTTCAATGCACTATTCCAATCATTCCTTTCACATGATATCCACTTGTCATATATTACATGAAACAACGAGTTTTACCAAATAATAATATTATTAAAATATTCTATATTAAGAATTAACCTAGGTGTTATGTTTTTTGTTATCAATATTTATTAATAACATATTTAATTCTATGTTTTACACAAATATAAGATTAATTCATTTGTTACATGGAACCAACTGAATATATAATGGGTATTTTTTTAGAAAACTATTTATATACTCACAATGCTATTTTAACCTAAAAATTTAAATTAGTTACAGTTATTGAGTGATATTGATGATAAATATATATTATATTAAATATAATAATTTTTATATTCATCCAATATATTTGATTGAAAAAAGATAATAACAAAAAAAAGTTCACAAATATTGAACTATATTTTTATTAAGGTACTTTTAACACATTGTGATAGAGAACCTAAATTAAATATAAATTTTGAGACTTTTATAAATTGTATACATCAGAATATATTAAATTTTTGAAAGAGAAACATAAAAAATAGGGTAGGGTGATTTTTTTTTATTTCTATGATGTTTATCTTTTTAATGCATAGTGAAAATAATGAAATGTTACTCTAAAATTCCTTTTGAACTTATTTATCTATAAGTATAAAAGATATTTTTAATTGATTTTAAATTTTAATTAGAAACTTTTTTTTCAAAATTTATTAAAATTAGGTCATGGGAAAAAATTCAAATTTCAAAATTATTATAAAAACCTAGAAAACATTTGAACATTTTAACTTTAAAACCCGTTTTCCATCCTGTCTATAGGATTAAGATTAAATTTTCTTCAACCAATTATATGATTGTAATTTGTAAAATATGGATTTTATATTTAGAATAATAATAATTTTGAATGTCTAATAATATCAACATAGTCTTTCCCATTAATATTATTGAAGGTAAATAAAATTATTTTGAATGATTACGACTACATTAAACATAAAAGGGACCAATTGATAAAATTAATGACTAATATGACTTAGTAAATTATCCAAAATCCATTCAATGGAAATATTTGAAAAATAACATCCCATTTATCTTTTTCGGACCAATATTGGATCAAAATTTAATAAAAAAATGAGGGTGGGATTTCCCTTTATGAAAATATTACAATAGTGCCACTCATCCGCCACTATAAAATGCATTATCTCCGACAACATACACACACCCCTAATGCCTATTATGTTTGTCCACAATCATCCTAAATAAATAATAACCATAAAACCATTATAAATTTAAGCCTAACATTGTGCATATTTAAATAAATGGAAGTCCTTTGCTGAAAACCAAATGAGTTACCTAAATAAGAGAAAACATCCTCCATGAAGCTCATTTATGTTAATTTCATTTTATACCCCCCAATTTTTTATTCCAGTATTATACAAAAACACTTGTATCCTCAAAATAATTTTTTTTCTAATATTTTAAACTAATCATTCACAGACTTCCACATAATGGGTATCATACATACTATTTATGTGTACGACTAACTACCACCACACAAAACAGTGATTGTTAATTATTCCATTACCACATCTCATTGTGGATATTAAGATGAAAAATAATTTTTATAAAATATTTATGATATTTATAATCTATTTATTATTATTTATTTATGTTACATCATATATAGTTTTTATTTCCATCACGTGTAAATACAATAATTTCGTTTCAGTAAGTGTGGACTACCTCCCTCTCAAAGTGATGTGATTTGTCCACACACTAACATAGAATGTATTAATGATTTTTATAATAAATAAATATATATATATATATGATTTAATAATTCTATTTTAATTATTACATATATACATATATTAAATTTTCTTTATATCATTCAATACAATAATAAAATAGAAACATTGTTCATGCATACACACGACCTACAATATCCATGAACGATGTATTCCATTTCATACATGTTTATCCTATATATTTTTATAATACACATAGAATGAATATTTTTTTTATATAAATATTCAGATTCATGAAATCATGATATGATTATAAAGGCTAAATATATAACATATTAAGAAAGATGCGTAGAAAAATGCAGATATTACCCAATGTGAATCCTTAACATAGTATTGTCTAAAAGTTGGTAATATAATGTTATAATAAAACCATATGTGGTATTAGATATAAACAATTTATTCTTTAAAATATTTAAAATAAACATAAATTTATAATATAGGAATCTTTTATGTGTACTAAGCGGGTCATGACAGAAGGTAATTGAATTTCGTCTCACTTTTTATGTCTATGAGATACAGTTCATATTCACCAATATTTTCTTTTGTGAGTTGTATATAATAACCATGAAAGTATTATATGATTAATATTATTAAATTTATCGGTATTTATAGGTCTGTCCTATTATATTTGTATAATGTTGTTTTGTTTGAAAACATTTTTAAGAGACTTTTATTATTTTACATGGAAAATGGGGTTGAAATGGTTTTGAAGCTAATTTATAATTTTAAAGGAAATAATTTATCAAAATGTTTTCAACAATAATTTATAAGTATTAAATATATTTTAAAAAAATATTTTTTGAAAGGATTTAGGATTAAAAAATAATTTCTTTTGGTGAAGGATATTTTTCTCAAGAAATGTTTTTAAAAGATCATTTAAAATAATTTCCCATTTATGATAACATATATTGGTGTTATTATGTTTTTTTATAAGAATATGATTCAATATTTACACATATATTTTCTCTATAAATGATTTATATTTATTTGGAATAATACTAATTTATATTCCACAACTTATATGATTTTAAAACAAGATTCTTTGATGGGTTGTGCTTCTTATGAAATGACTTTGACAACAATATAATTGTCCATAGGTTAAGATATGATTATGTATTAATGATACCCATTTAATTTCATGGGTTATGATATTATTTTGGATGATATTTTGGTACATGTATATATTCTTTCATTATGATAATGGTGGGAACTATATCTCCCTCCAATGTATTTAGTAGTGATTTATTTCTTATAATATAGACAACGATGGCCTTGGTAGTGAACCACTGCTACTAATATGAATATGGGAGTGGACCAGGACTTACAATATGGAATAAGTAATGAAATTATGCTATAAATATGGCCTTGAGAGTGAACTATTACTACCAATATGGTATGGGGAGCGACCCCTTGCTACTAAGATCATATTGGACACAATTACTTTGATACAATAGAAATAAAATTATATTCTTATGTTTTTTCCACAATAACATGTTTTATTTATATGTTACAGTTTCATCTATTATGCTCTTTATTTCATTATGATTTTTTTCTTATTAATATTCATTATTAATTCCATGATTTATTATTATGATCTTTGATATGAACGATATAATCTTTATATATTTGGATCGTGTTCTAATAACCCTATTCTAATTATTATGCTTAATTCTCTCCTGTATTTACCCTTACCAAGAATCTAAGCTCATTCCTTTTTATTCTTCTATCCCAAGGTTATGAATATATGTATTAATAATGATGTGTAAAAGTAGGGTTCTATTCATGAGACCCTAGTGAGAGATAATATTTCTCACTTATATACCAGTGTCATGTATTCATGTTTCCAGAGAAACTAAACTAATACAGTCTTTGGGCTTATGTTATTGTAATGTTTTATGTATTTTGCAAAAGTGATTAATTTTTATGTCTACTGTAACTAGTTTATTATATTTGGTATCATAGAAACGGATTAGTTAACCATTATAAACTAGGATAAGAAATCCTTGCTGAGAACTCTAAGGAGATATATAAGGATAATTATAAGGACAACCAAAATTATAATAACATGTCATGAAATTTTGGTAAACTATATAGAAAGTTATTTTCTATAAATAAATATTTATATGGGCACTAAAATTGGATTTGGTTCTATTACATATGTACCTAGGTGTAATGACTCTAACATGGCGTCATGATCCAGACTCTGTTCAACTTGGTACACAAAAATGGGTCTTATTGTGCAACTCATTTAAATTCCTGGGGGATATGCTTTAAGAATTAACAATGTATTCCTAAACCATCCTGATGGATTTAAATATACGTTATCTATGAATAACATAGGATAAAACTAAAGGGTAATAAATTAGAGAATGTATCATAACATAGAAAACTATTAATTGACGTTTACTTATTATGTGGTTCATTTTTATGATTACTATTTCTTACTCTATTCATTCAGTTTAATCAAAGCCTGGAAGCTGAAGGGATTTTGTTAATGGTGATTGTGACAATCAATTAGAAGATGGTCCTTCAATGAATCTGAATGTTATAGGATATGTAATGAAAAATCATATTGATAGTCTCCAAAATAATTCTCATGATATGAATCATAGTGGAATACCAATTGAGAAAAGTAGGGGATAATATACAGTTGTATCTTTGAGGCAATATCCACCTTTATTCAAAGGCTCTACTAATACACCTTTTTATGGACATTGGATCGGTAATACTGACAAGATATTTCCCATTGTCCATTTTTTCAAAGAAAGATAATTTCATTTTGGCTATTTATTAGTTAGAAGGAAAAGCATAACCATGTTTAAATATAATAAAGAATATGAGGTCGTACTGTGAGATTGAATCCATGGATTGGGATGAGTTCAGTAACATAATTTTCATTAAGTACCACCCATATATTCTTTTTAAAAATATAGATAAAGAGTTCCATGAATTAAAAAAAAGGATGATGAATCCGTCGGTACCTATACCGATACTTTTAAGAGAATTGTGAGGTACACGTCAAGAATTATCATCCATCTCGAAAGTAATGTTGATAGGTTCCTTAGTGGATTAAATAGAAGTACCATTATGGTTATGTAAATAATGGATTTTAGTAGCTATAATTAAATTGTTAAATGTGTAATAAATGTTTAAATAGAGGTTCAATTCACATATAAGACCCATGTTTTTAACATGAAAAGGAAGATGGAGTTTAGAGAAAACATTAATAACAATGAAAAGAATAATATGAGATTTTCTATTATGTTATAAGTGTGGGAAGAGGCATGAATTTAATTTCCTTAAAGGGTTCTAATAAATGATTAATGTGTGTAAATGAAGGCCATCAGACATTTGATTGTTTATGTGATTGGAAGATGTTAGATAACCATTTGAATGGGGAATATGAGGCACAAAATGAAGTGTCCTTGCTTAAATAATATAGGTGTAAGAAAAATGGGGATTATGATAACCAGTTCCCAAACCCAAGTGTAGGTGATGATGATCGATGTCATCAAACTATTAAGTCAACATATAAAATGAAATATCTTACAATCATTACTTCTATTGAGGTGTGTGATAACGACATGTGAAAGGTACCATTAACATCCAATCTAGAACTTATAATGTCTTATTTCATTCTAGATCAAAGCAAACATTTATATATAATGAATTTGTTATGGGTGTAAATATTCACAAAAAATTATTAGTTGTGGAATTTCCAATGTATACCCCTAATGAAATGATGATTGCATCCCATGTCTATGATTTCTCTCTGGTTCATGTTTGTGAGAATGTGATACCTTCAAATATTTTCATTCTTCCTTTTGATTAAATTGTATGTCATCATAATCATGGATTGGATTTCTCTAAGAAAATTGACATCAATTATCGAGTATGTGATGTTAAATTTTTTATTTTAGACCCTCCTATGATCATCCATCAATGTGATGAAAAATATGATATTCTTGTGGATATTACATCTAGTGTATGGGACCTAATTCGTATTCAAAAGGGATGTTAATATGATATTATTAGAGAGAAAATAAAAATTGATTATATGCACCTTTTTCAAGAATTTGTTGATTAATTTCCAGAATTGTTTCATAGACATCCACTGAAATGTAGATTTGAGTTCTCAATAGAACTAATTCATGGTTCTACACTAATATTAATGACACCCTACAGAATAACCCCGATTGAGTTTCTGGAATTATGGAAGAAACTCTTCAAAAACCATGAAAAGGGATTAATTCAACCGAGTGGGTTACCTAGGGGTGAACATGTTCTTTTTGTGAAAAATAAATATGTATCAATGTAACTATGGATTGATTATTAGGAGTTCAACAAAATAACAATCAAGAACATGTATCATATTTTATGTATTTATGAATTTTTTGATCTGTTGTGTGGAGATCAATACTTTTATAATATCGACTTTAATTCTTGATATCATTTATTGAGGGTAATGATGGGGGATATAACAATGAAAACATTTCAAAAACATTATGGACACAACAAATTAATATTATTTCCTTTTGGACTTCCTAATTACCTGGATAACTTCATAGATTGAATGAATAATTTTTTTAGAGATTACCTCGATCAGTTTGTGGTATTCTTTATTAATGATATTATTATATATTTAATTTTCATGGAAGTTCATCAAATTCACTTTATAATTGTACAAGGAATACATTGGAGGGATAATATATATGAATATTTTTCAGTGATTGATTTTTTGTGGTAGAATGATTCATTTCTGGGTCACATAATCTCAATTTGTGGTATAATAGTATATCGTTTAGAGATGAAGGCTATTGACTGTTGGCCTAGACCAACCATCATGACTAATACCCATATATTTAGTGGTTTATCTAGATATTATCAATGGTTTTTGGATAATTTATACTTATTATATAATCTTCAAAACAAATTAACATAGAAAGGTGTCATGTTCGTCAAGACAGTTGAATGTGAGGAATATTTCATGGAACTAATGATAGGTTTAGTCAACACACCTATACATACATTACACATTTGTAGATATGGTTATGAAATCTATAGATATTAATCCAATAAGGGATTTGAGTGTGTACTTATTAAGAATTAAATGTTTATATCATATACCTCTTGTCTGTTGAATATTCAAGGGAAAAATTAACCAACTCATGATTTAGAGTTAGCAGTATTAATTTTTTCATTAAACATAAGGATCAATTTTATTTATAGATTAAAGTAGGATATATATATATAATGATAAAAAATTATGATATTAAAATTCCCTAATATGGGGTTGAACATGTTTTATATAATATGGTTTAATATTTTGAAGGATCATTACTATACAATAAATTACCACCACGGGAATCTGAACAAGGTGTCCAATGCATTAAGTCGAAAGGATCGTGACAGGTTATCTATGATGAGGATAAAAAATATCCAATATTTATACATTTGAAAAGGATGGCTCTAGAAATGTTGATGGAAGCGGAAAAATCTTACCTTTCCCAAATTGATGTTCAAACCTCTATCCAATAGATGATTATGTAGGTTTCGAAAGAATATGTCGAGCAGTAAAATAATGTTAGAAATATTTTTATGTATATAATTGATTATTATGGAAGGATAATGTTTTAGAAATTTGAATATTTTCTTTCCATACCATATTATATGAAGTATTTATTAGATGAAGCAAGCAATTCATCATTCTTTATTCATCCGAGATGTATGGAGACGTATTGAGATTTGAATCTCGTGGGATAGCATGAAGAGAGATATCTCAGAATTTTTATCTTGGTGTTTGGTATACTAGAAAGTTATTGTTTAAAGAAAAAATTCTTATGTTTGTTTCATCCATTTCCCATACAAGAATATAAATGGGAGAACATTACTATGTATTTTTTCATTGGAATACCCAAACCCTCTATTGGATTTAATGTTATATGGGCGGTACTTGACCACCTTACTAGGCCATAATAGTCCATTACTATCTGAGAAGACTTATCTCTGGATAAAATTCCTTGGGTATACATTAATGAAGTGGTAAGGATATATAGAGAACCATATTCCATTGTATCTAATTGAGATCTGAGGGTTACCTTAAATTTCGGGTGAAGTCTCCATCAAGTACACGATACAAAATTGAGTTTTAACACTGCTTATCATCGTGAAAAATTGTCATTCTTATAGATAAATTCACACCCTAGAGGTTCTGTTGAGATCTTAATGACTATATTTCAAAGGTGGTTGGGATCAAAAACTTATTTTAGTTGATTGTTCATACAACAATAACTTTAACTCAATAATTCATATATAACCTTATGCAACCGTCTATAGGATATAATATAGATCTCCAATGTGATGGGATGATGTTGGATAAAGAGTGATTTTGTGACCATGGATGACTGAAGATATTTTAGATACAGTTATATGAATTCAACAAAATATCAAGTCAGCTCAAAGTCATAATAAAGGTTAAACTGATATCCTTTTACATGATCAATATTTTGAATTTCGTAAAAAGGTGTTTAAATGAATCTCTCTTTAGAAGAAGGATCTCAGATTTGGTAAGAAAGAGAAAATAAACTCGAGGTGTATAGGTCCCCTTGAGAATATTGATCATATTGGGATGGTATCCTATATATTGAATCTTAATCTATATCTCTCTCAAGTCCATAATGTGTTCCATGTGTCACTCCTAAGGAAGTACGTACCTGACCCTTCAAATATACCGATCTTAGAGGTCACACGACTGGATAAGGATCTTCCTGAGGTGGAATAACCAGTTCAAATTATGGATCATAAAGGGAATGTTCTACGAAACATATCCACTAACTTGTTTAATGTTTTTTTTAGAGAAATCAATATTTATAAGAAGTTATTTGGGAACTTGAGGATATGATGATTAATAAGTGTCCTTATTTTTTTTGTTTGAGAATGATGAATTTAAAGGGTGGAATTATATTTAGGGGGGGTATAATGTAAGAACGTGAATTTTTATGGGCATTTATTGAATGAATTAATTTTTATTGATGTTTTTCACAGCACTAAGTCCAACATACATTTCACACAGTTTTGATTGTGTGTAAATTACATGTAACACCCAGTTTTTTCAAAAAACAATATATTAATAAAATATTATATCATAAGAAATAAAATATACATTATATTAGTTATTATGAATATTACTAATTAAAAATTTAAAACCTATGGTTTACAAAAAGCTAAAATGAATTCATTAGTTATAATGATGAAATTGAATATGAAATGAATGATTTTATAGAAAACTATTTTTTTGCTAACAAATTTGAATTATCATAAGGAATAAAAATACATAAAATTTATGAGGGATATTATATATATATATATATATATTTATATATTATATATTCAATCCAATATTTTAAATAATGTTTCATTATATTTAATAACAATAAGATAAGAAAAAACATAGTTTTACACATAAACCCATATTTTTATTAAGGTACTTCTACCGCCTTTTGATGAAGGACCTACATTTAGTATAAAATTTGGAACTATTATAAATTATATATGTCACAATAATGCTTATATTTTAAATACAGACATAAAAATAAGTTTGGGGTGAATATTTAGTATTTTCTTACAATGATTCATTTTTAATGAATAGTTAAATTGTAGAAATTTAACACAAAAATGTTTTTAATATTTTTTATTTATATGGATAAAATATATTTTTATGGATTTTAATGTTTAATTTGATAATTAACTTATAATTATATCCATTATTTCATTTTAATCAATTTTCCATTGAACTCCAATATAAAAATATAGGAAATTTCTCAATATATTAACATTAAAAACCATTTTGTCATCCCATGTGGGGGATTAAATTTAAATTATTGTATAACACATCCATGAATAAAATTTATAAAAAAATGGATTCCATTTTTTGGATAAAAATAATTTATAATTTCTAATAAGATCAAATTATTTTTTGAGAATGAATGTTATTAAAGGTAATTAAAATTATTTACAATGATTAAGGTTAAATTAAGCATAACAAGGAACTAAATTCTGTAATTAAGGACTAACATGACCTAGAAACCTGTCCAAAATACATTTTATGGTCATATTTAGTCCCTATACTCCATTGTATCATCTTTTTACAATTATTGGATCCACTTTAAATAAAAAAACATCGGCGAGGTTTCCCTTTTCCAAAATATTATAAAAGTTCCACTCCTCTACTATAAAATACCACTTATCATATCACATACACACACCGATCAAAACACTTATATTTGGAGAATATATTCCAAACTATCTCAACATCGTCCATTCATTTTTCCATAAAGCCTACATTTGGTCAGAATGAAATACATATAAGTACCTTGCTGCAAACCAAAAGGAGTTATCGTAAGAAGTGGTAACATCGTCTCTCGTGATCCTTTAACTTATTTTCATTGCCCATATCCTCCAAAATATTTATTCAATTATTATACAACAACACTTGTATATTAAATATAAAGATATATTTTATTCTATGATATTAACCAAAACATACACACACTTCCTTGTAATGGGTAAAGAACATACTGTTTATGTGTATGTTCCACTACCGCCACAAAAAATGATGATTTTTTTTTCTTCCTTTTCCACCTATAATTGAGGAAATAATAATAGAAACCCTATTTTTATATAATATTAATGATATTTATATAGTCATTGTGATAATTTAATTATTATACAATACATATCATTATACATTATATCTTTTTTAAATACAATAATTTCATACTTCAATATCATATTGATTATTATAATACACATATAATTAAAATAAATGATATTTATAGCAGTTTTCACAATACGTAAATAATAATATATGTATAAGGATCTATGATATGATTAATTAAGACACATGTGGAGAAAAAAATGGATATTTCTCGAAGTGAAACCTTAAAATTCAATTGTACGCAAGAGGTAATATTAGGTTATAATCAAACAATATATAGTATTAGATATAATAATACTATTTATTAAAATATGTATAATAAAGTTAAAATTATTAAATAGTAATATTTTATGAGTACTAAGAGTGTAAATATACAACGTAAGGAAATTTCTTCTTATTTTTTATATTTGTGATATACATTCCATTTTCAGAAGTCTTTTATTTTTTTGTTTTATATATAACTCCTGAATGTGTTATATGATTATTGAGAATAAATATATGGGTATCTACATATCAATTCTTCAATTTTACATTAATTTTCTATATGTTTAAAAAACGTTTTAAGGTTATTTTTAAATATTCATTGAAAATAGTATTTAAATGGGTTCTATACATCATTAAATGTTTCATGAAAAAGGTTTCCAAAATATATTTCTAATTCCTTTATATGATTTGCTGTTATTTTCAAAAAAAAATTGTTTTCAAATATTATAATTTTTAATATCAAATTTTCGAAGATTAATTATATTTTCTATAATATTTTTTTATGAGACATATCAACTGTATTTATTAACTATGATAACATTGATTGGTGTTACTCATGCCACTATTTATATTCTTTTAATACACGCTTCTTTGATGGGATGTGATTTTTATGAAATGAATATGAATCCTTAATCTCTTTTTACACATTATGATATGATTACATGTTTGTGATACACATTTTATTTCTTGGGTTATGATATGATTGTATATGATTTATTGTTCTATTTTTGTATGATTTAATTAATATATGAGTGAGGCCTATATCTCCATTCAATGAATTTGGGTATGATTTATATCTCCTGAGATAGATAAAGATTGTATTGGGAGCGAACCTTTACATCTAATATGTTCATAGTAGTGATGCATGACTACCATGATTGTATGAATAGTGAACTCGAGCTACTAAGATAGCCAAGGGATTTAACCATGACTACCAAGATTGTATGAGGAGTGATCCATTACTACTAATATTGTCTCGGATGTGATGCCTTGGATATTATGTAAATCATATTAAATAATATTTTGATCACCACAATTATATTTTTATTTCATGGTTATGATTTTATGGATTCTGGGGATTATTTACTTATGATTCATGTCTTTTGAACTATCATTATATATTCCATGATTCATGTTTATGATATTGGGAATGTAGCGTATAACCTTGAAATGTTCTGATCCATTTATCAAACTCCACTTTCATTTATAACACACCATATTCCATTTTCAACAAGTTACACAACTACCATTATTACATTGAACAACAAAAAAAACATTAATTTATCAAATTCATTTATTCTAATAACCACTTACCATTTTCTGTCCCTTTTATTAATTACTAAACCATCTATTTATTTATTTCATTTGATATCATAATTTATTCAGGGGATAATAAGAAAACTGACATAACCACATCACATCCTAGATGGACCGATTTACATCAACTATAACCCCTGACCCTAGTTAACCATAGTCGGTGCATTATTACATAACATTTTCAGGGTTACAAGTGATCAGGTCTCACAATAATTATTAGTTTAGTATATGAGGAAGTACTGTTTGAAAATATATTTTTTACACTACATCCTGATATAAAAGAATAACTACATTGAGTCCCCTTTGAGCACACTTATATCCCTAGCCAATCCCTGCAGGTCAAACATTATACATTTATTCACATCTAGTGAAAAAGAAAACATAATAATGGTGTGATTATAGATGCTCAGTAATGAGAACAATATAGTGTAAACATTCATTAATAAGCATAAACATTAAAGGTAATGTATACGACTAAAACAACATCCTTTTAAACATAAACATAAGTATAATATGGAACATGTAAATAAAAAAAATGTCATTTAATTATTAACATATATATTATACTAGTCGAATAAGTACATTTAATATTTTTAGCTAATTTCATAATGATGGAATTCATTATACTGGACATCATAACCACATAGTCAAGGATTCGTGCCAAGACCACAAATTGGAATTTTTCTAGGCCTTGTGCCAAAACACTAGTTTGTCTCATTAGACCAACTGATTCATTAGTGGGAAATATCAGACCCCACCCCCATCACTTACTATGTCCAATGCATTCTTCATATGAAAATGGTGAAACATAATCTAAACATTTGTATTTAAACTAGCATAAAAAATGTCCACAAACCACGTATGGTATGAAAATAGTACATAACTTTACAATCATAACTCATTCAATACAAAATGGAAGATTATATTATAATAAATAAACCTCAATCGAGAATAATGAAGGATATTGACATAAATGAAAATAATTAGTAAATCTATCCAAAAGAAATATCCCCTTTTCCTTGGAAACATTTAAATGTGTCACTCTTTATCAAGAATCCGTTTAAAATATATTTTTAAAAAAAAGTGTCACATAACACATTGAAACTTTTAAAAAGAATTTTTATTTTAGAACATTCATGTCCACATAAATAAATCCTTAAATACAATTTTAAAATCTCATAAATTAATGAGAAATATTTTTAATAATAAATCTTCAAAACACTTAAACGTATATTATAGTTAGAGTTCCTAAGAAAACGAGATATGCTTGGATACAAATAATTATGGTAATAAGAACCATATAATATCATGATAATAAAGGGATTCTTGATATACTATATCAATGTACAATATATAAACCATATAAATGTGAATTGGATCATAAGAACAAATAAAATTCAATGGAATGTAAATTGAGATAAGATCCCTTATAAAGACTATACCCTTGGGATAAGGCTAAATCAATGAAAAAAATTTGTGTGATAAATATAATTACCCTAAATATGAATAGATATTATGTGTATAACAATCAGAGTACACTCAGACATATTCTTGTAAAATCAATGCCAATGACTTGGATGTTTAACTCAATGAATGAAAATTGAGTTTAGATTACTCTTATCAAGTTTATATAGATGAATTCATAATTTATCAATTTAGTGATTATTTGTTTTAAATGTATATCCACACAAATGTAAGTGGAAGTTACTACATGAATAAATAAATAGTGACTTCACACATAATCTAGGAGTAAAATAATTAATGAATATTCTGTAAAACGCTATGAGTGGAAATAGAAATTATAAATTCCCTTACCGATTTGGTAACTTACAAAACATACACCCCATGAAAGATCGATCATAAAATGAACATGTAAATACCTATAAATTAAATTTTATTACACAAATAATACAATCATGGGCTTTACATAGACCATATAAATTGAAATAGTGGAAACTATAGAATGAATCTCACGAGAATAAAAAGTTAGATGAGATCCCCTTACCTTGAACTTTTCCATAGTAAAGGGTCGGTTAAACACATGTATAATGGTTAAACCATTTTTTTTAAATTATAAAATAACCACATACATAAATATTATATAATATTTGATCTTCTAATATTTCATTGTTTGTGATATTTTAGTAGTATCATTACTTTGGGTGTTAACTGATTCATTTTCCTTTATAGGTTTTGTTATGTAAGACATGTTTATTATGGATATGATGTATTTGATTCATATCAAGAATGTTTTTCTATTCTTAAAAAATATTTTTAATCATAAAATAAATATTATTCTTGAATGGTTACAATGAGGAACAAAAATCTCATCATGTTGTGGAGACATTAAGTCGTACCTATGCACGTAAGGTGACTTTGTCATTCATTGGAAGAATAGAATAATTAATTTGATTGTAAAATATTTATAATGAAATCACAATATATAGAAGGTACTGGAGTTATTATTTTGGTATGGAATAAACAATGATATAGGATGTTGATGTTAAAAATAACTTTGAAAGAGGTGATGAAATTATTACCGCTTCTTCGGGTGCTTCTTTTTGATTTGATCAAAATGGCCCCTGGTTTGTCTTTCTAATCAAAGTAAGGCCTCTAGGATAATTTGAGTGTGGTTGGGATGATATTGGAGTCGTGGATGGCTAAGAAAAATGGCTATTGAGGTGTGATATTGATAGACGGTATGTAACCTTTTATAAGAGAGGTTACGGTCAGTTTAGGAAAACCATGAAATATTATTTTATTATTAAATCGTTTTCAGTTTATAATGGATCCTAATAAGATTAATTTGAGGATTAGGTGGGGATGGGTAGATATCCTCTCAACCAATATGTTTTATAAAATTTTATGTCACTATATTAATCATATCTTTTAGATATAATTCTTAGTTAAATATTTTATCTTTTTTCATGTCTTCCAATATTTTTGAATTACATGGTTACTAAACATACTATGAAATGAAAATAGAACATCAACTGTTTCATTAATGAAATATATATCATTATATAATTTCATTGGTGGAACGTTATTCTTTTAGTAATATTATATAATTTAATAATATATTATTTGGTTTAAATACACATTTATATCAATTTGGACACTATTTAGTATTTGGTTTTTGTGAATGTCAAACCAAAAAGTAATTACATAGAAAAAAAATAAATTAAATAAACCCTAACATGTAATATTAACCGATAGAATTCGTGGAAATCACCAAAAGTCTCAATTTATATTTATTTTGATATTTATAAAATTAATTATTTTAATCTGTTATTAATAAGGTAATTACTGCACCATCATTTTTTCATAAATAAATTAAATTATTTAATTTATAAATATTAGAAATAAAAAACTATGATATAGGAAATAAATTTATATTTATAATGAATATTTATTGTTGAATTTTACTCATGTATAGATTTATATTAAAAATGATTTATTTATTATACTTTGAATATAATACTTTTAAGTATTTAAATAAAATAACCATTAATGTCTTAATCTAATACATGTTGATCCAGAAGGATCATATCTAATTCCTAAAGATTATTTTGGTCTAAATAAACTTATCCAATTGAATTAGGACATGTGTTGGGGTAATTATAATATCATTTTTTCCTTTACTTACCTTATTTACTTTTAATTATGCTCAATAATATTCAAAAGTTACTATTTACGAATCATTTTTTATCTTATTGAACCAAAACATACTTACTGATCTCAACCATGTATCTTGGAGTTTTGAACCCATTTCAATGATGCGGTAAATTTATTTTTTATGCAAATTTGCAATTGTTCCTAGAAGGTGGGTAAATGACGGTAAAAATTTCAATAAACATTTATATATCTAATATTATTATAAAATTACATCAATGAATTACATTGGACTAATATAGGTATTATATATCTATTTTTATTTTAAAATAAATTTATTTTTAGTATTTATTTAAATAAAAAGACGTCTCTGAATAATAATGTAGCGTTTTTAACTATTCATAAAAAAATTAATGTTTTTATGAAAATACCAAAAATTCACCTGATGATAACATTGCTATTCCAAATTCAAAAATTATGCCAATAATACCAAATTCAAAACATTGATATTTTATTAGTTAATTTAAAATGAAAATTCCTTTGACAAAACTAGAAAGCAGGTTTTTTAAAAGTAAATACTATGAAAAGAATGATATGGTTTTATGTCCAATTTAAATGTAAAATTATATATAATGACCAAAATTGGATTAAATGATAAAAATAAAGTCTAATATTTCTTCAAACCCATTAAAAATGTATAATTTAACAGTCTATTTTTTTATTAAAAATGTATTTTTCAATTAAAATGTAGTATTTTTCACTATTAATCAAAATATGAAAGTTATCAGGAAAGAACTAAATCTTTATCCAAAATAAATTTTTATTTCCCGTTTCTAAATAAGATGTTCATTTTGTCAAATTGAATATATAAAAGTGTCAAATATTCGATTCAAAAAGGATTATCCATTAAAAGGTGGTAAAATTGATTTTTTTTAAAATACATATTTTATATAAAAATTGAATTTGTTCTTATATTATGTCCAGAAACCCATTATATTGATTTTAAAATTGTATGGAGTATATAAAAATCACAATGCAGTTAATACTATTCTTAATTTTTTTTGAACGACTTGTATGGTTAGTCATGGTGCGCTCAAACTCGGTGTTCCATGTTGCACAAGCAAGTAAATTACATTAAAGAAAATAACATACTATGAAATATTCCGGTGTTACTTTCTTCCCCCCCTTTGGAAATTGCATCATTGAAATATTTAAAATTGGGCATCAAATAATCATTGAATGTCTTGCATCGGAAATATAGTCAATAAAACTATAACTTTTAAATAAAGAAAGTGAAGTAAAATGGTCACCCAAGATAACCTATACTATGTTTCCTTGAAGGTGAACATGGATATGGAAGATAAACTAAGTGTTAGGTTCTGATTGATAGTGATAACAAAAATGATAAAAAACTGTTAATAATAAGAAAACAACAAACTTGTGATTGGTTAAACGATCATTAGTTTCCCAATAGGAGAAGTAAACGAACAACATTTTTGTTTTAAGTTCCATTTCATAACTTTAAGGAATTTTTTTATGATATTTAATAATTACATAAAGAGATATATGAACTTTTCATTGAGAGTATCATCTTTTAATAAATTTATACCACCAACACGTGTTTTGTCCCAAACGACTAGTATTCAAGATGACTTGGTAACACTTGAAGCACTAGAATCAACTTCTATACAATTACATAATTTACAATGGATTAACTATATATTTCCCTTTTCATTAGAGGTTAACAAAAACCAAGTGTTTTGTACAAGATTATATGATCCCCAAAATGGATAATCCATTATAGAACAAAATTCTAATCTTAATTTCAAAAATTAAACAAATAATTCCCCAAGATTAAAATAGAACATTCAGTAAAAAGTTTCTCTAAAAACCCTTTAATATAACCCATACTAGGATTGAAACCCAAAATATGGAAGAATTTAATCACATAGTCTTTCATAGTATATCTTATCATTTGTCTCCAAATGATGTCAACTACTCTTAAAGGCTCACACAGATGTGTAATTAACCAAATAACATATTATCTAGTATTGGATAATCATTTTCATTAATAACCTGAATTCCTTTAAAAAACATAGATTCTTCCAAAAAAATCACCATTACTTTTCAAATTATGTCCCATTTTATTCAATTTTCCTTAGGCATATAGTGTTCTCAACAGAGCAAACATCTTCCAAAATTGCATTTATCCCTTAATCTCTAAATCATATTCTTATACTAAGTATATCCATTTGATAAAACATGAGATCCAAAATAAACATATTATTTATCAATAATATAATTTACCTTAAAATAATTAGTCACACTTACCAGGGACATCACATAGTCCCGTGGTAGGTTAAAAATACCAATATCACTTTGGTTGTGTGTTCGATTCCAACATATTTAACCGATATGACAGGTGGTCACACGGTCTTCATGTTTTCCATTCTCAAAAACATTTTATTATAACATTACCAAAATGTGATAAATTACTCAAAATAACCATCACATAATTTAACCACAAATTTTATATCATACCTCTAATTTTCATCCCAAAAATTAATAACCTATAATTGCCTCAAATTCAAGGATCTTATGTAACAAAATTTTTTTTTATAATCACATCCATTAAATAAAAGATATTACTTTTTCAAATTGAATTTTTACATAAATATTACCGAGTTACACACACAAGAGAAAATAATCCCAGTGTAATCCCAGCAAAAAAGAGAATTAATACTTTATAACATTATTCCATCCATTTATTTCCACATAGGTTTTTCCCTTGAATTAGTGGTTATCCTAGAGAATAGGGCATTGACTAGGGTATATCCAAGGCCCAATACATTTATTTTAAATGAAGGTAAATGGATTATTAGGATCAATTTTATTTTTTTCCATAGTACTATTCATGTTTTCTTGGAAAATATTTATATTAGGTCCTTCATTCCCACACATAAAGCATTTATTTGTTCCATTGAGATGATTTTCTGATTGTCGCATTCCACATTTATTATATGATATAATTGAGCTTTCATTTTTCCACGGTCTCAACTAATGGAGCTCTTATCATTCTATACCTTTCTTTCTTTATTTTCATTGGGAGTTGGTTAATGTATATGTTGTTGATCATATTTTTGGAAACCTTCTTCCGCATGAACATGATATCTTGTATGCGTAAAAATATTCCATTTAGTTTCTCATTTACAACATTGTTCCCACCTTTTACATCATTTTCAATGTTACTAAGACTTTAATAGAATCCAACAATTTATTAAATCTAGAAATCATAGTGTGAGTCATAAAATCATTTAGAGAATATAATGACACCTTATTTTTAATGTAAAAGACATTAGGATTACCCAAGGTTGTTTATTCTCATCTTATATTAAAATACTTCAAATCAGTTCGTAATGAATATGTAAATTACACTAAGCATATTCCCTGATAGTGTCGTAACCAATGGTGAAACAAGTCCCATTATCTAGCCCTAATTCCCATTCGAGTCTTGCTCAAAGCGGTGTTTTCAGGTTTTACACCTAGGTACATATGTTCTAGATCTGCCTCTACCTGATCATATCCAAACAAGGATATATTTCTTGGAAACCCACAAAATATTTATATTACCAAATTTTTTGGATGTTCTTATATACTAATCCTCAAATTATTTCTTAGGGTAGTGTTTTCAAATCAGAGTTATTTTAAATGTAGCGTCTACGGTTTGTACTGAAATTCCTCTAATACAAACTATAACACACTGACCCTAGTTTCCTAGAGTCGGTGAATTATTTCAAAACATTTTCCTGATGACAAGTGATCAATTGTCGAAACATTGATTAGTTTATTAGCCTTATAAGTACTAAATACATACATAAGATCTACATTAAATGAAGAAATAAAAAAAATAACAACATTGTGTCTCTATTGAACAAACTCATATCCCATAAACTATCCTTCTAGGTCAAACATATTACACTTCTTAACTTCCTGGAAAAATATAACATAATAAAGGGGTGTGCTCAGATTCTCAGTAAGGATACAAATATAGTGGAAATATTCATAAATAATCATTAACATTTAAGGCAATGTATAAGAATAAAACACAACCCTTTTGAACCTAATCATTAGTATAATATGGAAAGTATAAATAAAATAATGATATTTATCTATTCAAATGGATATTCTGGTAATCGAATAATCACATGTAATATCAATTTCTAATTTTATAATGATAGAATGCATAAATCTGGACATCAAAACCACAAAGTCAAGGTCTCGTGACAAGACTACAAATACGGTTTTGTCAAGGCCTATTTCCAAGACACTTGTTTATCTAATGAGACCTACCGATTAATCGAGGGTCTATAGAGGGCCTCTCATATTACTTATTATTTCCAATGCATTCTTATATAAAAATGGTTAACGGAATCTAAAAATTCATATAAAAAATAGCATAAAAAATGTCCACAAAACATGAATGGTATAAAAATATCACAACTACAATCATACATAACACATTAAATACTATATGGAAGATTGGATTATAATAAATCAACCTCAATTAAGAGTAATAAAGGATATAGAAATAGATGAAAATAATCAATAAACTATTTGAGAGAAATATCCCCTTTTTCTTAGAAACATTTAAACGTCTCAATATTTATCAAGAAGTTGTTTAAAATAGATTTTTGAATCAAAGTGTCCCATACCACTTTGAAAAATTTAAAAGTAATATTAATTTTAATATATTAATGTCCATATAAATATATCATTAAACCCATTTTAAAAAATAAGGTCATTAATTAGAAAGAATTAGAATAATAAATCGTTAAAACCTTTAAAATGATTTTTCAGTTAGAGTTCCTAAAAAATGATAGATGCCTGAATAAAAATAATTGAGGTAATAAAAAACTTATATTATCATGATAATAAAGTTATTCATGATATATTATGTCAATGTACTTAATATACACCATATTAAAGTGAATTTTCGCATAACAACAAAGAAGTCTTAATGGAATGTAAATTAAGATGAGATCTCTTATAAAGACCATATCCTTTGGTTAAGGATAAATCTAGGACCTAATTGTGTATGAAAAATATAAATACACTCAATAGGATTGGATGTTATTTGTAAATAAATCAGAGAAAATTCACACATATTCATGTAAAAACAACACCACTGACTAGGATGTTTAACTCAATAAATGGAAATTGAGTTAAGATTACTCTTATCAAGTTCATATCGATGACTTGAGAATTTATAAATTGAGTGATTATGTGTGTCAAAAGTATATCCACAAAAATTGGTCTGGAAATTACTTCATGAATAAATAAATATTGATTTTACACATAATATTGGAGTAAAATAATAAATGAAGTTCGCTTAAAACCCAATGTGTGGAAATTGAAATTAGACATTCCCTTACCAATTTGGTAAATTACAAAACATACACCCCATGAAAGAAGGATCATACAATTAAGTTTTAAATACCTATAAATTAATGTATAATACACAATGAATAAAATAATGGGCAGTATATATACCACACACAAAATGTTGTGCCAAATATAACATAAATCTCACAGGAAAAAAGTGAGATGAAAACCCCTTACCTGGTACTTTTCCTTAGTATAGGGTAGGTTAAGCTTAGTATAATAGTGAAATAATTGTTATTTAATTATACAAGAACCACATACATTAATATGTTATCATATATGATCTTTTAATTTTGATTTATTAATGATATTTCAGTAGTATCATTATTTTGGGGGTTAACTGATTCATTTTCCTTTATATGTTTTGTTACATGTGTCCTGTTATTTATGGATTGAATTTATTTTATTAAAATACAGAATGATATTATATTGTTAAACATTATTATTAATAATCAAATGAATATTATTATTTAATTGTTACAATGTGGAATGAGAATCGCATCGCGTTGTAGAGATGGTAAGTTGTACGTACCCATGTATGGCTACATTTTCATTCATAGGATGGATAGAATAATTAATATGGTTGTACCGTATTTATAATAACATCACATTATATAGAAGGTACAAGCATAATTCATTTTTTATGGAATAAAAAATGAATTATGCAGTGGAAGAAGAAATGAACTTTGAAAGAGGTGATGAAATTATTAACTATTCTTCATGTGCTACCTTTTGATTGGATAAAAGGACTTCCATAGGTTGGCTTTCATATCAAATTAAGTCCTACAGGTTCAATTAAGTGTAGTTGGGAGGATATTAGAGAAGGGTTTGTTTGAGCCAAAAATCTTTGGAGGTGTGATTTTGAGAGAAGAGTAAGTAGCCTTTTATAAGATACGTGAGGGTCACTTTAAGAAAATCATGAAATAGTTTTTTATTATAAAATAATTTTCTATTTATAATGGCTGAAAATGGATTTATATCAAGGATCAGGTGGATATGGGTTGAAAAACCCTCAATCAATAGGTTTTATACATGATTATGTCACCATATTAACATTGCCTTCTAGATTTAATTCTTAATTAAATGGTTTAACTTTTACCATGTCTTCTTGTATTTTTATATTACATGGCTAATAAAAATACGATAAAATTCCAAGATAACATCAATTGGATTATTAATGAAAAATATATCAATAAATATTCTCGTTTCTAGAAACTCATATTTTTTTGGAATATTATATCATTTAATAATATAATATTTATTTTAAATACTCATTTATGTCAATTTTGACACTATTTAGTGTTTGGTTTTTTGTGAAAGTCAACAAAACATGATTACATAAAAAAATACATTACATAAGCCCAAACATGTAATATTAAACTATAAAATTATTTGAATGCATCAAATGTCTCAATTTTCATTAATTTTGTTGTTTATAATATCAAATTTTTTAGTATTTCATTAATCAGGTAATTAATGCATCATCATTATGGCAAAAATATATTTAATAATTTAATCTATAAAAATTATAAATAAAATAAAAAGATGTAGGAAATTTTTTTATTTTTTTATTGAATATATATAGTCGAATTTATCTCATGCATAACACTATATTAAGAATGGTTTATCTATTAAACATTGAATTTTACACTTTTAGCTCCTCTTTAAATATAATTATAATAAATGTCTTAATCTAATCAAAGTGGATAAAAAAATATCATATTTTATTCCTATGTTTTTTTGGTCTAAATACACTTATCCAATATAAATAGTACATGTGTTTGGCATAATTATGATGTCGATTTTTACATTTAATTAACCAATTTTCGTTTAACCATGGTAAATAAAATTTATATGTTACTATTTACCATAAAAATTCATCTTATTTAAACAAATATTAATTATTGATGTCAACCATGTCTCTTAGATTTTTGAAATTCATTTCACATAAGCATTTAAATTATGTTTTATGGAAATTTTCAAATGATTTTAAAAAGTGGTAATAGATAGTAAAAATTTCAATACAATTATATGTATATAATATTATTATAAAATGACTTAAAATAATTAAATTGGACAAATATAGGTTTTATTTATCTATTTTGAGTTTAAAATACATTTAAATTAAAAATAACTATTTAAATAAAATTACGACATTAAATAATAATGCAATGTTTTCAACTATTCATAAAATAATGAATGTTTTTACCAAAATACCAAATATTCACCAAAAGATAATTTTGATATTCCAAATTTAAAAAAAAAATTCTATTTTACCAAATTATAAACCTTGAAATTTTATTTATTAATTTAAAAAAATATTCTCATTGTCAAAACTAGAATACATGTTTTTGAGTAGTAAACACTATCAAAAGACTGATATGTGTTTATGTCCAATTTAAATGTAAAATTACTTTCAATGAACAAAATTGAATTAAATGATAAAAATATAATCTAATTATACTTCAAAACCATTCAAATTTATAATTTAACACTATAAATTATTTTTAATAAAAAAGATGTTTACAATTAAAATTTATCATTTTTCACTATTCATCCAAATATGAATGTTACCAGAAAAGAACATAAAATTTATCCAATATAAATTTTTATGTCACTCCTATAAAGAAGAAGTATATTTTTCCAAATTGATTATATAAAATTGTCAAATATTTTATTTAAAAAGGGTTTACCATTAAAAGGTAGTAAAATTTCCATTTTTAAAAAATAATTTTTTTATTTGGAAAATTGAATTTGTTCATATATTATGTCTAATGAACATATAATATGAATGTTAAAATGATATAGAGTATATAAAATTCAAAATTCAGTTAATACTATTGATAAATACTTTTTTGAATATAATTCCAAAACCCTATTTACCCATACTCGATGCATTATTACATAACATTGGCATGATACAAGGAATCATGTACCCAAAGACCAATTAGTTTACTAGACATAGAACTACAAGATACATTCATATATTTTACATTAAATCATGAAATAAAAACATCAACAACATTTTTTACCCTTTGTAACACACTTATATCATTATTATATCCCTGCAGGTCAACCATAAAATACTTTGTCACATCTTGGAAAAAATACATCATAGAAAGGGGTGAGTTCAGATGCTTAGTAAGGATAACAATATAGTGGAAACATTCATAAATAAGAATAAACATTTTAGGAAATTTATAAGACTAAAAAAAATTACTTTTAAACTTAAAATTAATCATAATATGGAGAATATAAAATCAAATAATTCCTTATAATTATTAACATTAATAATCTACTAGTCGAATAATCAAATGGAATATCTATATACACATTCATAATGATGGAATGAATACTTCAAGACTTCATAACCACATACTCAAGGACTTGAGACAAGAATACCAATAATATTTTTTCATGAACTATTTTCAAGACACTACTTTGTCTCATTAGACCTACTGATGCATCGAGGAGATATAGCGGGCTCCACCCGTTACATACTAAGTCCAATTAATTCCTATTATGATATGGTTTAAACCTAACGTAATCATTTATATTAAAACTAGAATAAAAAATTTTAAAAAAATTATCCATAAACCATTAATGGTGTATAAATAACACATCCACAGTCAAACATATCAAAAAACCATCAATACAATATGGACATTTTGTATCATAATAAATCATCTTAAAAAACGCTTAAAATCCATCAAAGGATGTTGACATAGATGAAATAAATTCTTTTTTAGAAAGTCATCTATTTCTATTTAGAAATCATTTAAATGTCATATAATTATAAAAGAGAACATTTATATTTAAAATATTCTTATATGTTTGTATAGGATGCTTCAACAATGTTATAATGGTAGAAAATAGCCACACACACCGTATAAGTTAAAAAAGAAATACTTACCTCAATTTTGTCGAAACGGTCATAAAGTTCCTTTTTTGGAAAATGAAAAAAAGATTCCATTCAAAATATATATAGTAAAATAATGGTATAAATGTCTTTAACCCATATTATAGTAAATAATAACAATGTTTTGAATTAAATTTTAAAGAAAACACAAATGTGGATGATAATGAGGTCCTAGGAGATAATTGTGTTCGAACAACCTCAGATAATAAAGATATTGTAAAATTAAACCTTAATTTGTACTTTTCCTTATCCTATGGTATGTTAAACTCCTGTATTATTTGTAAAACATTGTTATTAAATTATTAAATAACTATATAGACAAATATGATATCATATATGATCATTTAACATTTCTTTGTTAATAATATTTCAACAATATCATCGTTTTTAGTGTTAACTAATCTCTTTTTCTTTTTATTCTTGGTTACGTAAGCCATGTTAGTTATTGATAATATGTATTTTATTAATATCTAGAATGATATTTTGTTCTTAAAAATTATTTTTAATCATAAAATGAAAATTATTCTTGAATGATTACGAGGAGGAATGAATCTGATCGCGTTCATGGAAATGGTAATCTGTAAGTACGCACGAGCAACAATATCATTATATTAGAGGTGAAATCCTATGTAATTTGATGTTATATCATATTTATAAAATAGATAACATGTTATATCTATTATTTACATCACTTATTCTCATTTGTATACCCATCCTAGTAATGAAGTGTTTGAATAACAAACTACACCACGATGTGGAGATGGTAAGCCGTACGTACGCACATATGGTGACTTTCTCATTCATATGATGGATAAAATAATGAATATGGTTGTACATTTTTTATAATAAATCATAGTATATAAAATATACTAGATTTATTATTTTTAAATGGAAACAACAATGAATGAGGAAGTTGATGAAGAAAAGAACATGAATGAGGGTGGTCAAATTATTACCTCTTCTTCAGGTGTTTCATTTTGAGGTGATCAAAAGAGATCATTAGGTTGTCTTTTTTTATCAAACTAAGGCCTCTAGGTTGGAATGAGAGAAATTTGGTGGATATTTTGGTAGGGGTTGTCGGAGCCAAATGGATTTTGATGTATGCTTTTGTGAGAAGGGGAAGTTCCCTTTTAAAAGAGAGGTGAGTAGACCCTTAAGAAAATATTGAAATATAATTTTATAATAAAACCATTTTCAGTTTATAATGGCTCAAAAATAATTTATTTCGAAGGTAAAGTGTGGATTGGACACAAAGCACTCATCCAGTATGTTTTATATAGGTTAGGTCACCATATTAATTTTATATTTTGGATTTAACTCTTAGTTTAATAGTTTGAAATTTACCATGTCACTTTGTATTTTTATATTATATGGTTAATAAAAATTCTATAACAATCAAACCAAACAATATGTGGTTCATTGATAATATATATCACCTTATTTAATTCCTTTGGTTTATCCTTAGATTTTTTGGATTATTATATCATTTAATAGTATAGTATTTTTTTTTAAAAACACAATTATGTTAATTTTAACACTATTTAGTATTTGGTTTTTGTGAAAATCCTAACATAGTGATTAATACGAAAAAATTATTTCATCAACCCTAAAATGTCATATTATCCAATAACATTAATGGAATTCATAAAAAGTCTCAAATTACATTTTTTCGGATATTTATAATATCAATTATTTTAATCATTCTTTAATAATATAATTACTGCAACATCATTGTGTCATTAATAAATTAAACTATATAATTTATAAAAATAAGAAATAAAATAAAATTATTTAGGAAATATTTTTATATTTTTAATAACTATTTATAGTCTAATTTATATTATGTGTAACCCTATATTAGAAATGGTTTATTTATTAAACATTGAATGTAACACTTTTAACTCTTCTTTAAATAAAATAATAATAAATGTCCTAATCTAATACAATTGGATAAAAAAGATCATATTATATTCTTAAAGTTGTTTTTGGTCCCATTAAACATATATAATAGAGTTGTGACATGTGTTATGGTAATTATAATATCATTTTTACTCTTAATTACCCTATTTAATTATAATCGTGGTAAATATAAGTCAACAGTTACTATTCACCAAAAAATTATTTTCATCCTATTCAACTAAATTTTACATACTGATGTCAACCATATCTCTCAAATTATTGAAATTTAACTCACAAAAGTTTTAAAATTATGTTTTATACCAATTTGTAAATGGTCTTAGAAGATGGGTAAAAGACAGTAAAAATTTCATGAAAATTTCATATATCTAAACTTATTATAAAATGACTCCAATGAATTGCATTGAAAATATATCAGTATTATGTATCTATTTTTACATAAAGTAAATCAAAATAAAACCACATATTATTTAAATAAAAATTCACTATGAAAAAATAACGCATTGTTTTGACTATTCGTCAAAAATTGAATCTTCTGAAGAAAATACCAAAAATTCACCCATTGTTAATTTTGATATTCTGTATCTAAAAATGAATCCCATTTTAAAAACTAAAATTTATAAAATTTAAAAAAGTGGTTTTTAGTATTCATGACAACTAGTTTCATTGGTCGTGGTGTGTTAAAACTCCGAGTTACATACAACGCAAGCTACTAAATTACTGAAAGGGAAATGTAATGTGGATGCATGGGGTCTTACATTCTCCTCTCCTTAAAATAATTTTGTCCTCTAAATTTTTAGAATATTACTACATAAATAGATTTATGTGGATCTTCATCATATGTTCTTCGGGTTCCCATGTTGCCTCATCCATCTTATGGTTTCTCCATCAGACTTTTACAAGAGGAGTCATGTGTTTACTTAGCACTTATTATATTGTATCAAGAATTTAGATAGGCTCTCCACAATAATAAAGATCATGTTCAAGTTCAATTTCTTCATAGGTTAGTACATATGTTGGGTCAGACATGTATTTTCTCAACAGTGATACCTGGAACACATCATTAACTTTGGAGAGAATTGGAGGAATTTCGAAACGATAAGCTACAACACTAATTCGTTATAAAATTTCAAAAGGTCTAATCTACATGGGACTCAATTTACCCTTCTTACTAAAAGGTACAACACCCAGACATGGAGATACAGTCATGAAAACAGGGTATCCTACTTGAATTTACAAATCCTTCCTTCAGTTATAGGCAAAGCTCTTTTTCCTACATTGGAATGATTTGATGTGGGTTTGAATAACAATCACCATTTCCATTATTTCATCAACATGTTCCAGGCCTACGAGTTTTCTTTCACTAACATCATCCTAAAAAGTGGGTTTGTGACATCTCTTTCTTTATAATACTTTATATGGTGCCATCTGAATTCTGGAATAGAAGCTATTGATATTGGAAAATTATATGAAAGATAAATATTGTCCCCACATACCTTTAAAGTCAGGTAAGCTAGACCTCAACACGTCTTCTATGGTTTTAATAGTCGGTTATGATTGTCAATAAGTTTGAGGGTGGTAGGCATTGCTCAAACTATGTTCAGTATCGAAGGCGTTCTGGATACTTTTCTAGAATATTGATGTAAAACAAGGATCGTGATCAGAAACAATCGATATGGTACACCATGTATCCTTACAACTTCATTAATATATCTTATTGATAGAAGTTTAAGTGGTAAATATTCTCTTATAGAATGTGAATGTGCTGACTTGGTAAGACGATCAACAATGACTCATATTGCATCATTTCTTCTAGGAGTCTTCGGTAGCCCCATGACAATGTCCATCGTAATATTATCCCATTTCCACTCAGGTATGGGAAGAGGTTGCATGACTCATCGAGGCATTTCTGTTCCAGCTTTCACATTTGGACAAACTATACATCTTGACATATAATCATCAATATCCCACTTCATGTTGTCCCACCAAAAAAGTTCCTTCAAATCACTATAAATCTTGGTGATCCCAGGGTGAATAGAGAAATTAGATATTTGAGCATCATCCCACAATTCTATTTTTGGATCATGTATCTTAGAACAAAAAGTCTCATCCCAAATTTAAAAATTCCATCTTTATATATGAAGTCTGTCAATCTTCCTTCATTGATATCTTTAATATTCATCTCAAATTACTCAACACCAGTCTAAGAACATTTTATTCTTTTAGTAACGATGGTTTGACAACCATTTGAAAAAGTATTGATGTTTCACCATCCATGATTATTCCCATTTTCATATTTACTAGATCGATGTATATAGGGTCCGTTCCAACTCTCATGTTGTTCAAAACTCCATGATCCTTTCATCTCATAGCATCTACCACATTAGTTTCCTTCCCTGGGGGGTAGTGTGTTGTTTAATCGTTATCCTTAAGCAGTTCAAGGAATCTAATTTTCCATATGTTGAGTTCTTTTTTTTGAGAAAATATAATTCAAAAATATTTTGATCAGTATAAATCTCACATTTTTTTACTATAGAGATAGTGTTTCCATAACTTTAGAGAAAACATTACAGCTTCTAACTCAAGTTATTGAGTGGGATTGTTTTACTCATGAATTTTTAGCTATCCTGGTATATAGGAAATGACTCTAACATTATGCATAAGGACACAACCAATTACTTTCTTTGAAGTATCACAATAAATAACAAACCCATCATTCCATAACAGTATAGTCAAGATATGAGTGTTAACTAAGCATCTCTTCAATTCATAAATACATTTTTCACACAATTTGGTCGAAAGAAATTTAACCCCTTTACGTGTGATATTTTTTAACAGATTAGGAAACCAGAAAAAAATTATGACGAAACATCAATAATAACATGAAAAAAAATTTTTTGTACCTCATTTATACTCATTGGTGCTGGACATTCATGTATTGCCTTGGACTTTGAAGGATCAATAGAGATTCAATCCTTAGGGAAAATGTGGCCGAGAAAAGAAATCTCCTGAATCCAAAATTCACACATGCTAGACATCCCATATAATTAATTTCTTCTTATTGTTTTAATAATAGTTTACAATTGATATTTATGTTCTTTCAAGCTTTTTGAGTATACCAATATGTCGTCAATAAATACCACTAAAAATTCATCATGATATTCTTTGAAAACTCTATTCTTTAGATCCATTAAGATAGATGTTGCATTAGTCAATCCAAAAGACATTACTATAAACTCATAATGGTCGTACCTTCTTTTAAATGATGTTTTCAGAATTTCTTCTTTCTTCACACACAACTGATGTTATCCACATCGAAGGTCAATCAATGAAAAATATTGATCTCCATTAATTTGGACAAATAAATCATAAATGTGAGGTAGGCGATACATGTTCTTTATTTTTATAGAATTTATCTCCTTGTAGTCAATGCACATCCTCATAGATCTATCTATATTCATAACAAAAAGGATGGAGATCCCCATGGAGAAACAATAGGGCGAATAAATCCCTTATTACTCAATTTCTCTAGTTGGTTTTTAGTTCCACTAATTCCACGATGTCTATTCTAAAAGGTGTCTCATATATGGGCTGTGAACCAAGAATTAAATCAATAGAAAATACAATTTATCATTCTGGATGATGTCCATTTAAATATTATGGAAACACATCAAAATAATCTTGCACAATACATACATCCTCTATTCGAACATTCTTTTCCTCACACATAGTTATTTTATTCCCATCTTCCCCCATCACTAAATTTATAAGAGCTAAATGGGGCGGATCAAGATATAATTTATGTGGTGACGTTTATGATCTAATGATAAGGTACTCCTGGTCATCATTGAACGTTGTAACCTACTTCTTCTTACAATACATTTTCATATCATGTTCCAAAATACAATCCATTTCTAGGACTATATCAAATTAAATAAAGGGTGTGACGATGAGATCAGCAGATAAAGAACATTTATAAGACCTAATGGGAACTAATTCACAAATCTATGATGCGATGATACATCCCTTAGGTGTTTTGATTGACAACTCCAATGTTATGTAAAATTGGAAATATCTAATTTTTATAGAAAACTAGGTAGATATTAAACAATGAAATGATCCAGAATAAATTAATGCATTGATTAAATTTGATAAAACCAATAAATTACCTGTCACGATGTATTTCGGAGCTTCAACCTCAGTAGTACTGATCATTTAATCTTGGACTTACTCCCTTGTCCTTTTCTGAGGTATATTCCCTTGGCCCTTAGAAAATTCATTTTCATAATTCCACTTTTCTCTATAATTTTAGCATTCAACATTGATAGAAAATTTCATACCCTTGAAATCACAAGCTAGGTGGCCTTTTTCAACACACTTGTAACAGACTCACATTTCCATTAGGCGAGTATCAGTGTGTTTCTTCCCACATTTTCCACATGATATAGATTCATCTTTTCCCTTCATCCCTTTATTTCCATTTCCAGAGTGTTCAACATATCTCTTTTATCTTTCTTGGCTTTAAAGTCATAAGACTTTGATAATTAATTTTCTGTCTTGATAGTGCATGAGTCTGTATCACTATAAGATGAGAAGGATTGTGAGACTAATGCGTAACCGAGAAATGGTTTTGACCCATAAATTAATAGATTAATTTTAATCCATGGGATATGTATATAATCTGTTTCATTCCTTGCTAACATTTTAATGTTATCCTCGAACTTTATGACATTTTCATCCTCGTTTTTCCTTAGACTCAAGAATTATGCTTCTATATTCAATCGATTGTCACGAGGAAAATATTTTTCTAAGAAAATTTATTTAAACTCTGTCTATTCCATGTTTGATACATAGTCATCATTAATTGTGTATTTGATTAATGGTCACCATTGATCTACATCTCTCATGAGGTGATACAATTTCATGAAAATTTTTTCCCGTTCGCTACTCCCTAAAGCATAAAATATTTTCAATATGGAATTTATCCATATCTCAGCTACTAATGGATTTTTACTCCCATTGAATGTTGGTGGTTGTTGCCTCATGAAGCGGTCTAACATTGATCGACCATGTTGAAGATCCAGGTACTCCATATGAGTAAGGATATTATTTATAAACTAAGTGTGTTGTCCCTGTATGGTGAGAAGCTGAGCAGCAGCAGTTATTTCACCAGATCCACTATAATTATCTTGAGTAGGAGGGAAATATCTATATGGATTACATGTGTAGATTATGTTTCTATTCCTTCCAATAAGGTCCATTTCTAAACAAGGGTATATATTAGATTAATTTATGAATCACAATACCTAATTCCAAACATGTAAAACAGTTAACATAAACTAAACAATTTATGGATATAATCCATAATCATAAAAATGTTTTCTTTTAAGAGGTATATACTCTCAAATCCTTCATAATTGTTTTTAAACAAAATTAGAAATATCCTAAGCATACCCCCTGGAGATTCATAACCAAGAGTGTAGTAAGGCCCATTTTCGTGCACAAGTTCCCATTCAAGTCTAGCCCAAAGTGGTGTTTTCAGGTTTTACCCCTAGGTACATATGTTCTAGAGCTACCTCTAACAATTCGTATCCAGACTGGGATATATTTCATGGAAAACTCAAAATATCTCAATAGTGACAAAATTATAGGAATATCTTCTATATTAATCTTCAAAGTCAATCTTAGGGTAATGTTCATTATTCAGAGATTTTCTAAATATAGTTTCAAAGGTTGGTACTAAACTTCCTCTGATACCAACTGTAACACCCCGAAATATGTTACCCTAAGACAGTGCATTGTTATATAACATTGTAATGATACAAGTAATAATTTAATGAAATACGGATCAGTTTAATAGACTTGGAAGTACTGGATACATTCATAAATTTTAAATTATATCATGAAATAAAAACATCAACAACATTTTCCCCCTTTTGAACACACTTATATCCTTACCATATCCCTAAAGGTCAACCATAAAATAAGTATTCACATACTAGAAAAAATAAATCATAAAAAAGGGTGAGCTTAGATTCTCAATGAGGATAACAGAATACCAGAAACATTCAAAAATAAGTACTAAAATTTTAGGATATGTATAATAATAAAACAAAATCCATTTAAACATAAACTTCAACATAATATGACAAAAATAAAATCATATAATTCCATTTAATTATTCACATGGATATTATACTAGTTTAATAATCACATGAAATATCATTAACCACTTTCACAATGATGGAATGCATAATTCCAGACTTCATAACCACAAAGTCAAGGCATTGTGACAAGACTACAAATAATATTTTATTAAAGCCTTGTTCCCACAGACTAGTTTGTCCCAAGAGACCTACCGATGCATCGAGGAGATATATATGGATCCACTTGTCACTTACTATGTCCAATGCATTCCTTATATGAAATGGTTTAAACATAACATAATCATCTGTGTTAAAAATTGCATACAAAATGACAATACATTACCCATAAACCATGAATGGTGTAAAAAAACATCCGCAACCAAACATATCATAAAACCTTCAATACAATATAGAAGTGTTGTATCAGAATAAATCAACTTCAACAAGCTTAAAATCAATCAAAGGATGTTAACATAGATGAAATAAAAAAAAGTTAAAGAAATATCTTTTCCTATTTTTAAATCATTTAAAAGTCATATAATTATAAAATAGAACATTTATTTTGAAAATATTCTTATAATCTTGTATGGTAAGCTTCGGAGAGGAATAACGGTGGAAAATAGCCACACCCACCGTATAAGTTTTAAAATACATTCTTACCTTATTTCGTAGAAAAGGTCATAAAGTACCTTGTTTGAAAAATGACATAAAGATTCCTTTCAAAACATATATGGTCAAATAAGGGTATAAATGACTTCAACCTAAAGTATAGTAAATAGTAAAAATATTTGGAATTGCATTTTTAAGAAAACATGGATGTGGATGATCAAGACGTCCCAGTAGATACTTGCATTAGAACAACCTCAGATAATAAAGAGATTGTGAAATTAACCCTTACATTGTACTTTTCCTTAGTCAGTGTTATGATAACCTCTTGTATAATAGTGAAAACATTATCATTAAATTATAAAATAACTCTATTCCAAAATATTATATCATATATGATCCCTTAATATTGCTTTATTAATAATATTTTAGTAGTATCATCGTTTCAGGTGTAACTGATCTCTTTTCCTTTATATACTCGGTTACGTAAGCCATGTTTTTTATGGATAAGATGTATTTTATTCATATCTAGAATTATATTATGTTCTTAAAAATTATTTTTATCATAAAATGAAAATTATTCATGAATTATTACGACCGAGGATGAATCTAATCACATTCATAGAGACATAAATCCATACATGTGCACGAGCGACAATATCAATATATTGATAAGGAAATTGTTTGTAATTGGATGTTATATCACATATAAATATTAATTGAAATGTTATATTTATTATTTACATCAGTTTCACTCATTATTATACCAATCAAAATAATGAAGTGTTCGAATAACAAACTACACCACGACATGGAGACGGTAAGCCGTACTTACGCACGTATGGTGACTTTCTCATTCATATGATTGATAGATTAATGAATATGGCTATAAAATTTCTATTATAAACTAAATGTATTTAAGAAAAAACTAGATTTATTATTTTATAATTGAAACAACAAAGAACGAGGATGTGGAAGAAGATATTAACTTGAAAGAGGGTGGTCAAATTATTACCTCTTCTTCAGGTGTTTCCTTTTGAGTTGGTCAAAGGGGATCTTTAAGTTGAATTAATAATCAAAATAATTACATTAGGATGATGTGAGGGAGATTGGGAGGATATTTAGGTAGGGTTTGGCCGATCCAAATGGCTTTGTAGGTGTGATTTGGGGAGAAGGGGAAGTGCCCTTTTATAAGAGAGGTGAGGGGAAACATATATTGTTTTATAATAAAATAATTTTCAGATTTTAAAGGATCCAAAATGATTTATTTCGAGTCAAAGGTCGGTATGGTCGCAAATCTTTCAACCAATAGGTTTTAGACAGGTCTAGGTCACCATATTAACCATATCTTTTAGATATAACTCTTATTTAATAGATTTACATTTACCATATATCTTTGTATTTTTAAATTATATTGTTAATGAACGTAATATAACAAGCCATGAGAAAACCAAGTGGTTCATTATTAATATATATAACCTTATTTAAGTCCTTTGGCTGAACAATATATTTTTAGGAATATTATATCAATTAATAATATAGTATTTGTTTTAAAAACTCAATTATGTCAATTTGGACACTATTAAATATTTAGTTTTTGTGAGTATCACAATAACATGATTACTTCGGAAAAAAAAATATTCAATCAATTATAACAAGTCATATTAAACAATAAAATTATTGTAATTACTGAAAAGTCCCAAATTACGCTTATTTGGATATTTATAATATCAATTGTATTAATCATTCATTAATAAGGTAATTACTGCATCATCATTGTGTCATAAATAAATTAAATTATTTAATTTATAAAAATTGTAAATAAAATAGAGTTATTTATGAAATAATTTTATATTTCTAATAAATATTTATAGTTGAATTTATATTGTGTGTAACCCCATATTAAAAAATCCAAATTTATTAAACATTGAATTTATCACTTTGTACTCTTCTTTAAATAAAATAATAATAAATGTCTTTATCTAATCCAAGGAGACAAAAAAGATCACATTTTATTCCTAATGTTTTTTATCGTCTAATTAAACTTATCCAATAAAATTAGGATATGTTTTAAGTTAATTATAATATTATTTTTACCCTTAATTTCCCTATTTACTTTTAACTGTGGCAAATAAAAGTCAAAATATACTATTCACAAAAAATTATTTTCATCTAATTTAATGACATTTTATATACTAATGTCTAATTTGCCTCTCAGATTTTGGAAATTCAAGTCACTAAAGGGGTAAAATTATGTTTTATGAAAATTTATAAATGGTCCTAGAAGGTGGTTAAAAGATGGTTAAAAGTTCAATAAAAATATTTATATCTAAACTTATTATAAAATAATTCCAATGAATTACATTGAACATATATATGTATTAGGTATCTATTTTTACCTATAATAAATTAAAATAAAAATAATAATTATTTAAATAAAAATTTGGTTTTAAACAATAATGCAGTGTTTTTTTACTATTCCTCAAAAATTGAATGTCCTAAAAAAATACAAAAATTTCACCCTAAGTTAATTTTCATATTTTGAATCCTAAAATAAGTCAGTTTTGATAATTGAAATTTATGAAATTGGAAAAAGTGGGTCATACTATTCATAATAGATAGTTTCATTGGTTGTAGTGTGTTAAAAATCCATGTTGCGTACAATGTAAGCTACTACATTATTCAAAGGGAAAAGTACTGTAGACACTTGGGGTGTTACATTGAATGGCTAGTTTGATAAGTCGTGGTGTTCTTCAACTCAGTGTTGCATGTAACATAAGCTATAAAAATACGTTAAAGAAAATTAATTACTATGAAATCTTCGGGTGTTACAACAACCATCGTCGCATCACCAAATCAATGAACACATATTTTTATGAAATCCACGCATCCCAACCACCAAATAATTACAACCATTGTACACCACAACCACTACACACTATAAAATCCCAAACACTACACACCACAAACACTATGTGCAAGAACCAGTATACACCACAACCACTATGCACCCGAAACAAAGTGCACCACATCACAAAATTTCCCATGTCGCATCCATGTAGTAAACTACAACATCACATCCCCATGAGTCACACAACCCATATGGTCACTACCATCACCCTAAAACAAACCAAACCATATAGAGGAACATAAAAAGTGCAAGCACAAACAACCAAAAAACATCCCTGGTTCCACAAATTATTTAGTGGCTTTCATCAAATAACATCATCACTCAGCATGGGTGTTGTCACACAATCCAAATTTCTATTAATTATCCTTATAATTAGGGTGATATAAAAATATAAGAGAAAGGGTCTCAAACATTTTATTTAGAGAGGAAAAAATGGCCTCAATAGGAATTATTTTCATAATTATCGACAATCATGTACAATATTTATAACCATATCATTAAAGAAGTAAATTGTTATGATTACTCTCCATACAAATAATATTTGGTTTTCTAATCAATTACATATTTTGTGATGAAACTTAATATCCACCTATAGGAAAACAATACCCCAAAATCCTCATGAATAGTAGGTACGACAGGTGATAAAAAGGTTCCCTTTCCAAGGTGAAGTTTCTCTGATTTTTCAAACACTACAAAGTGAGGTATAAATTCTCAAAAATCTTAATCGGATGAGGAAAACACAGATCGACCAGTACATCATCAAGGTATAATTAATATAAAACTCAGCTTCAACCAAAAAAAATGAATTAAAATTACCACAAAACCCTTCAAAAGGTGAACAAATATAAAATTGAAATATAGTGGAAATAAATCCCCCATGATTTTAAAAAAACCAGCACCAGAACCCAATGAAATATATCCGTGAAAAACTGATGGAAGGTATCCCAAAATCACCTAGGTATTATCCATAAAATGATGGTAAGTGACATCTTAATAAATTAACATTTAGGTGAGAAATGAATATAAAATACCTAGATGATATCATATTCATACCATTAATTACAAATTGAGAGTTTAAATTCCAAAGTCTTTGTAGATTACAATTTGTAAACTACATTAAATACATGATTCCCATTTTTCAATGAAAAATGGAACCTTGAGGGGGATTTAACATACATTGTAATACTATTATTATTGTATAAAATAATTTCCTATTTATTCAATCACTATATACATTCATAAAATTATATCTATTCAAGTAATAAAACAATAACTTATTATGAAAATCTCAATTTTGCACTATAAATTCATCACTGTTGTAGAACAATAACTCCAACTCAAAATAATCTCCTCCCTCCTACTTACATGAACCTAAATAAAAAAAATATGGCAATTAAATAAGATTCTAAGTCACAAACCATTTTTATTTTATATCCATGTTCAACTGACCTTACATCTATTAGAAATAAGAAAATGATGCTTTTGTTGTGTGTAGACTACCACTTCCATAAGTAGTGTGTTCAAAATTTCATAACAAATTTACATGGGTTTTTGAAAGAAGTTATTTAAGGAATAAACATTATATTTATAAAATTATAAATATATTTATAATTATAATCAATTCCCTATATTCCTCTCATTCCATGGAAATGAATGTGCTGCTTCTATGTACGTACAGATTACCAGCTCCATGAAAGTGAACGATGTATTTTTTTTATATAATATACAATTCCTGATAAAATAATAATAAAATATGATAAAATTTTTTAACTAAAAATAAAGAAATATCATTATTATTATTTAATAATTATAATTTTTCTAATAAATCACTTTCTCAACCATACTAACCAATATATTATAACTTGTTCTTGTTTGGGTCTGTTTAACCACCTACATGAAAATGTTATGAATATCTAATGTAGATAATTATTGAAACGTAAATAATGGAATTATTTATATTTAATTGAAAAATAATTTTGGTTTTATAGTTATACAATTTTTATATTAATCTTTAACTAATTTATAATATAACACACTTTGGTCCTTAAAAAATCTCGAAACCTAAACATCATTGATTTATCCTCTAAGAATATTGATTAAAAAATATTGTTAAATGATGTTATTAAATTATAAATAATTATATAATAGATATTATATTACCTAACATGATTTTATAATGATTAAATTTAAACCTATAAACATGAACTGACTAAACCCTTACGAAAGAAGTACTAAACCAACAATCAAAAGTAATAACATATGATGATGAAAATAAATACATCATAAAAATATATTTATAATGAACTTATATAAATTAATTTAATTATAGGATATATTTGGTATTTTTTTAAAAAAATTGGTGATTAAGAAAGTCATTTTTTTAAATAGGAGGTTAAATAAGTTTCATGGAAATATGGAATCAAAAAATGGGTTTTTCGTCTCATTTTACATCCATGTTATATGTTTTATTTTGTAAAACGAATTTATTATAAATTTTTTAAATACTACCTATTAAATATATAATAACATGAATTATATATTATTCCGTTTATTTTATGTTCAATATCATTCGATCTCATTCGGGGGATTTTTATTAACTTGTTTCTTAATCCGTAAGGGTTTGTTTTCACTTTTTTCATTCTTTATTATCTAAACATGTTTAATTTCATATGTTGTATAATATTAAAATGTATGAATTGTTGTAATATTATTCATGTAATTAATATTATTTCAAAATCATTATTTTGTTATACCTTTTAGTTTTTATGATTTGTAAGAAAACAAAGTCAAAAGGGATATTCATAACTCAATTTCCATTCATTCAGTTATAATGATTATTCATGAACATAATTATATTATTTTTATTTATTATTAACTATGATAGAATAAAATTATAAATTTATTTTATTGTCTATGGATTTAAAATTATTTCTCATGATCTTCTTTCTGAAGTATTATTACTTGAATGATTATACTATTTCTAGCGGTATTTCTTAATACAATATCTTATCATTAAGTTGTCATGATTCTTCTTGAACATAATTATTATATAATAGGTAAATTATACTATATGATTGTTTTATTTTGCTTCAATTATTTATTAATGAGGATTTAAATTTATCTATGGTAAAATACCATTAATATTATTCTTACTATGAAATTATGATGGTATTAATGGGTTTTTGACTCAACATATATACATTATTTATAAGAGTTCATCATTGAATATGGTTTTAAAAAATGGTTTCATCATATTCTATAGTGATATTAAAATAATTTTAATATTTATTTTTTTCTTAAATAACTTTTATTAATTTATTTCATAATAAAATTAAATTATGTTTATAGTAAATCACATTATATCCAAATAAGCTCATTCTCTTTTATATCCATATTGACACATCCTGCTAACATTTTCCTTTATTTCCAAGATATCCAAATATTTTATGATATATAGAAATTTTAAAATTTATCATCATGTATTTTCAAATTAAATATTTATCACTCTTTATATGATATGGGTTTCAGTAAAATTATTTTCAAAATATTAAAAAGGATTTCCCTTTCAAGTTTATATTTTTATCTTAAAATCCACATTTCATATGGAGTAATTCTATGTATTTTTTATTTATGAAATATTTGGAATTTTTTATCGTTGATTTTGTTTTCATGTTATGGTATTGAAATTTATTTTTGAATTTGATCTTTAATTTTGTATCTTATAATATAATGTTATGGCCGACTTTCAAAAAGTTATTTTATTGGTTCTATTTCTGTTTTCCACATTAAAATATATAAATACAATAGCGTAATGTTTCATGAATTACCCTATAAATTAATCTATTTTAATAATCCATTGTGTTGATTAAATATTGGTATAAATATATTAAACAATTAATTTTAGTTCATACAGTACCATTTCGTAATTCTACGAAGACTACTTTTTCATTGGATCATTATGATTTGTAGAAAGATTTATGGAAAATGTCCCACACATGTATGAATGATAATAGAGTGATCATATATCACTATCTAATTTATTTATAATTTTTCATATCTCATGAGATAATGATGTCTATCATGGACACTTTTTTGCTCACAATACGAAGCATAATATTTTATTATTCAAATTAGGAAATGTAGAAACTTTTTTTAACATGAACCATGGGAATTTTTTTGTTCACAACATGAAGCATGATATTTTTTATGTTCCCAATGTTAAAATTTATATATTCTTATGTTTGGTCCATAATTCTTTATTTTGATATTTTCTAATTCCATAACATATTTCTATTCTGAGAATTGTTCTCCATAAATCATGTTTATCATCTCACAAACCTATTACATGTTATGTTTTGGATAATTAGAGATTATATGTCTTCCTTTCATAAAAAATGTACAAATTTTAGTGTTCAATGATCTTTTTAATAATATATTTCTATGTTGATCATGTTATCTTATATGATTACTATATTACTCATGATGACATATTGGTGTGTTTTTTACCTCATTAATCATTTTATATCACCCCTATATTATTTTTCCATCCACCTGGTAATAGAGATGTGTATAGATTATGTGAAATATAAAATTAAATATACAGTTATTTGATTATGTATTGATGTTCACAATTATTGTAAAATATGATTTAAATTTAGCTAATCATTATAAAAAATAATATATATATTATTGGGATTGTGTGACTATATTTGAGTTTTAATTTTTAACTTAATGAAATGATTAAA
Organism: Viscum album; assembly: GCA_963277665.1. Lineage (NCBI taxonomy): Eukaryota > Viridiplantae > Streptophyta > Magnoliopsida > Santalales > Viscaceae > Viscum > Viscum album. The sequence continues at coordinate 1,187,147,265 of OY728158.1, read as the reverse complement.
AATAAATATATGTTTATCATGGGTTACCATAGTTTATATAAAGGTAAATGTATAATGAAATTATTTTAAAACCAAATTTGAGAGTTTTATTTTGGGGTACACTATTTTATCTCAAAAGATTCTATTCACCCATCAAGAATGATTAAAACTTGGAAAAAAATTAGTATCAGAGCTAATATCTATAATATTTTAATCAAAATCATGTAATGATAAAAATATAATAAATAATATCCCATTTAATATTGATTCCTAATAGTGGATCTCAAATTACAACCTTTAATTTTAACTTTTATTAATGTTACATAGTATATTATTTGAATAAACTTTTTCAATAAAAATACTAATTTTAATCATATAAAATATTTACAATCTTAACCAATTTTATTTATATTTTTAGAAATTATTATATTTTTATGAAATATTTATCCTTTACTCAAAGAGTAATTTGAAATATTTTTTTAAATATTTATTCTAGTAATATTATATGTTTTTACACGAGTAGTGTTGTACAATAATATTTTCCATCACATTAAATTTATCATGACATATTCATGTTTCCTGAGATAATAATTTATTAGAGTCTACCAATGAAAAAAATATTAATGATATTAAATATCAATATAATAAGTATTCTGAAATAAAATATGATCATACTATATTAAATGAGGATTTAAAAAACACCATAATAGAATAAGATATAAAAATTATTATCTCTATTACTAACATCACCCCAAATTATCAAATATATGGAGACATGGATTCATATTTTTTACTTAAATGTTTATAATTATCAAATCCTTTGGAATATATATAGAAATATAAGGGTAAATAAAGTGATTTTAAATTTACATTAATATTCTTAGTGGTAAGTTCATCCTTCAAACATATAGATGGTAAAGTAAGTTATCATTTGAATAATATATCTTATAAATATTTATATTCAAAAAATAAAATTGAAATTATACCTGTATACATTCATTTTAATGATTCGCATATAGAAGATTATGAAATTAAACTATTAGAGGTATTTTACAGAATATCCACACTCTAATAAACACAATAAATGAGATTCAAGTACCAAAATCAGGAATAAAAAAATATAATGATCTATATTTGGGACATGATAAATTGATAGAATGAAATTTTGACATCTTTTAGCAATTGGATTCAATATATAATAAAACAATGGTTTTTTTCCAAATTTATACATACCACTTATTTCAATATATATTATATTGATTAACCTTCATCTTCTAGATAACCATGATTTTTATAATAGATGATGTTGATAAATAAAATCTCAAAATAATTTATAAATCCATCTTAAAAAGACAACACCAAAATCTAATTAGTTTAAATTTAAAAATATTTATTTTAAAACATTCAACATTTACTCATATAAGAGAATATTTGTATTTTTTTTACTATCCAACATATTTTAATGTTCAAATATAGAATTGGATATTTAATGTAAAATTAAAGTATATTTAATTAAACTTACGTGGTTTTGAAAAATAAATAAAAATGATATATGAATATTTTTATATTTCCCAACATATCTATCAAATCTTCTCATTGAAGAAAATTCAATGTAACAATATGAATGAAAATTTTTTATTAGTTAAATTTCTCAGAAATAGTTTTTTAACAAAATTTGATATTTTTTAGTTTTATTTTTCATAAATATAATAAATTTAGTTTTATTTTTAATTTAGGAATAAGAAATTATTTTTTAGATGATTTTTTTAAAAACCACGAAATGTGTTATATTTTGGAAATTTATTTTTCTGAAACAATATTTCTGACACTAAAATAAGAATTTATCATTTGAAATTGTTAAAATATGTAGATTATAGCTATAGAGTTGGTTGATTAAATAAGAAACCACATGTAGAATAGTACCAGCATATAATGTATAATAATAAAACCCATAGTGTGTACGAATTACTATTTTATACATTGTATTACCCCATTTTTCTAAGAGGGAAACATAAGATCTTATATATGGAAATAGGGGACATATGTCTTTTTTATTTTATGGTAGTGATCATACAAAAAGAAAAAACATCATTTCCTTAAGAATATAGCCTTAGTGTCTATCAATAGTATCTCAAGTCATGAACTAGATTAGGTAACAAAAAATAACAAAAAATTTCTTAATTGCATTTAGTTAAATTGGAATTAAAATATTCCATGTAATAATAAGTGAGACATATGTATGATATTACCATCTTGCATCCCAAAAATTTAATAATAGAATGAATTATGAATTATATATGATTCATAATATTATCCCACTATAATCATGATATTTTATCTAACCTAAAGGATGGTTAATAGATTCTCATGGGCTAACAAAACCTCACATACTACCAATGGGATACAAAAATATATTTTAGTTTAAATCTTATCTTATGAACATAAATGGAAAATACCAGTGCAACATCAAATATAAATAATAATTGAAATTGTTTAGAGATTATCCTGATGAAATAAAGCCCACAAATATAATTACAATGGCTTGTCAGATACATAAAAAATGTGAGGGATCTCCATACAATATTTTTTTCAAAATTTAACAATATAGAATGAATAGTACATATGAAAGAATTTTTTTAGATAAATGGATGTTGTTACCTCACACTACAATTTTATAAATATGAGAGAAATTTTGAAAATCTTACAACCATTTTGAATTATAGGAGAAAATACCACATGGTGGAATCTCATGAAGGTGGATTTTGGAAAGAATTTTCATTATAGGGAAATTTGATGTTGGAATATCAAGATAGTTTGGTTTTAATATCATGTAATTTATTTTATATTTGGGTAAACATAATGGAAAGAATCAGTGTTTCTCTCATGCATGTAGGGCTCATTTTATAAATAACATTAATCTCTCAAATCAATTATTGTGATTCTGTACTTATAATATCTGTATTTCCATTTATATGAATGTGCATAAACTTTCTTGAGTGTGATGGGGATATATTCTATGGTTATTTTTCAAGAAATCACATGAGTTGACCCTAAAACCATCACCTAAGCTAATCCATGGCATGACCAGATGGGCGTTCACGATACCCATGGGTTCAAAACTGGTGTTGGGTATCAACAATGTAAACTATACGAAATATTTCAACCTGTATAATAAAAATAAACTATATCGTACGAATAATCATTAGAACAACCACATTAAAAAATATATGGTTGAACATTCTTTATACAATAATCAGTCAATAAAACCAAACTGAATAATAAAACCCAAAATGAAACCTGACAACCCAACGTCTCCATATAACACCAAATCTCACTCTCTGATATAAATAACAAATATAACCCATGATGAAAAAGATCAAGGTGAAAGCACAAACTAATTACAATAAAAAACTATAGGAGTGAATATAAAAACTATGTACACATTCCTGAACAGATCAATTCATAATGGACTTCCAAAAAATAAAATAAATATATACCATAGGATGAAAATAAAATGTAAAAAGTACTATTTATTATTTATATTAAATTTTATAACAAATCATGGTTTAATGAAAATTTTTCATTCCAAAAAACAAAATTCCTTTTCCATTATAGATAGAGAAACAGTTTCAATATCAATTTGATGTTTTCAATCCAAAACCACATAAGATAGTATAAAACAATTTTACATTAATTTTATTCAGAAATCAATAAAATCCAACTCACCCCTTTCAAATAAATACACCACACATGATAACACTACAATAACCAAGTAATAATGGTAATATAAATAAACACAAAATAGAAACCATTTATCTCCATAATTATTCATAATTAAATATGTACTAATTGACATGGGTGAAAATAAGAGATCACGAATAATCCATAATATACTAATATATGAGGCCCATCCCTAGAATCATGCCTCACAAAATGAAATAAAAAATTCCCTAAAAATTCCTAGACACCCTAACTCCAGGTAGACTGAGAGGAAAACCCCATACTACTAAAACCAATATAACCACCTATAATGGTCCACTAGCTAGTGAATAATCTAGCCAGTGCAATAATCGTTCTGAAAACAATTCTCACCATTCATGGTTCCCATGTCTAACATATAAAGGGGTGATCTAACCAATGCCAAATGAGAATCCAATCACATGTAGATATAATAATAATTCAACAACATGCCTCACCCTGAATCACCCTATAATTTTATCTCTTGCCTTAAAACTAATAGATCATGAAGGAGTCCATACCTAGAATCTACCACTACATATACGAAAATGGGTTATGATGATTATATTGAGGAAATCCCACCCATTCACAAAAAAGGTAAGAGAATCATCTATGTATACTTTTCACAAAAAAAATCCACAGTTTTATTAAAGGACCAAAAGTAACAAAAAACAAAAGTGGTGATGACCATAATTTATAAAATAACCTAATAATTCTTTTTGAAAAGGTACAATCACAACACTTTTAATTTTAAAATATCTTGCTTTGAATCACTCAAACCACATTTACACGATGATTCCATTTTTTTCAAATGGCCAAACATGCATTTATCCAACATGACCTACCTAATATTTTTTTAATTGAACAACACTTGTCTATTTTTAATACAAAACCACTTGGTAATAATTATAATAAACTAAAACCATTTTATTGATCACATCCCAATAATTTAAAATTCTAAACTATGCTTCAAATTTTAATAAACTCTTTTAAAGGAAAATGACACATTTTTAATACCATTGGTGTGAAACCTTTAACAAAAATTGTATTTCTAAAAAAAATTATACTTTCCAAGAGGAAAAATAATGTTAGAGATCACAAATTATTATTTAATATTCATTGGAGGTGAGAAACCATGAAATATATAATTCTTATATTAAAAATCAAGTGTAAAAGAACTCATCATCACATCCCTAGGGATTCAACAACGCCCATACGAAACTTCTCTACAATGGATTCATGATCTAAAATCTATAAAGAGGAACACTAGAGACACCAAACCCCAGAAAATAAATCAAGGGGAATACCAAAATTAGATTCACATCACCATGGGAGAAGAGATGCCAAAGATGAAATGGATGAACATAGAAGAGGGAGAAGTGGCAGGAAGATTACCTTGACGGACCAAGCCCCAAATAAGAAAAATCACAAGGAAAATACATGTGACAACCTGGTCCCGATGACAGCACAACCACCCCGCCTTAACATTGCTGTCGGGTCCTTGCCTACCAGGTACCACCAGTTGCCCTGCAGACACGTGGGACTCACCCCAGGGTCCACCCACGTGCCCGAAATGGGTCATGTGACTAATGACTATACCCACAAGCCAACACATGTCCTTTCCAGTGTGCTTTGTCCTCACTCGCACCAATCCTGAGAAACTTCTCAGAAGGTCACCCATCCTGATCACTACTCCAGGCCAAACACACTTAATTGTGGAGTTCTAATCAGACAGGCTCCCGAAAAAGAAGGTGCACCTTGTTGACATGAGTCATATGATTTAGTCATTTAACCCTTTATCATTTGGGGATGTTACAGTCACCCCCTCTTTAGAGCACAACGCCCTCGTTGTGGGCCCAACATCTCAACATAGGCAGTGCACTGTGCACTTAAGGTTGGGTTCATCCTCTAATACCAAATGTGGAAACCGGGTCCCGATGACAGCACAACCACCCCACCATAACATGGTCATCGGTTCCTTGCCTACTAGGTACCACCAGTTTCCCCACAGACATGTGGGACCCACCCCAGGGTCCACCTACGTGCCCGAAACGGGTCATCTGACTAATGACACTCCCCACAGGCAAAAACATGTCCTTTCCAGTGTGCTTTGTCCTCACTTGCACCCATCCTGAGAAACTTCCCATAAGGTCACCCATCCTGATCACTACTCCAGTCTAAGCATGCTTAACTGTGGAGTTCTAATCAGACATGCTCCCGAAAATAAAGGTGCACCTTGTTGACATGAGTCATATCATTTAGTCAGTTAACCGTTTATCATTTGGGGATGTTACAATACATCGTAGTAGAAGGGATTGACTATAGAGAACAAATAGAGTGTCCCCATAAGGTTTCCTGAACCAAAGGTAGTAGAAATTGGGAAAATTGAGTCTAGAATCTTGAGGGGTAAAATGGTCAATTAAATATTTTCAAACTCTTGGAAACATGCACGGTTTGGTAAATTGTGAGAAAACCATGTTGGATGGTTCTACAAAAACATAGTTCAAACCTATACACATACCACCTAGTTTGTCTAATAGTTCATAGGTTATGCACTAACAATTATAAATAGCACCATGCATGAATAATTTCCAATGGAATTCATCACGATTTCTTCTTACCATGTGAAAAATGTACACATGAAATTGAGAAGTTGAAAAATCCACTATTCTCTAATAACTCCCAAAAAATAAAGAAATACCTAAGTGGATAAAAGTAAATAAAAGAACGTCAAAATATAACCCATGTCATACCTATATATTAATCCAAAAACTATATTCCCTAAATGACCCGAGATAGAAGATGAAAAATGAAAAACTTGGGTGAAAATTCTCCCCACCATGAATGTTTTATGTCCTCGAAAACCCTAAAAGTTTTCGTTATGATCTATTAACAACTAAGGATTCTCGACACCAAAATAACAAACGTCTCGATCCAAAAACATCCAAACCACATAAAAAATATATTTCACCCCACATATCCATAATGAAAAAAACTGAAACCACATCAAGAGAATCAATGAAAAATTAGAGTTATAACCTTCAAAACTATACTTTGAACCGAACCATTTGTTACCATTCAAGAATTACAATATTTAACAAAACTGAATAGAAAATAATGAAATTAAAAAAATATCAAAAGAATTCCATTTAAATCTAACTAACACCAAAACCAAACTAAAACAGATCACCAATTGAGGAGGCCCGAACGGAATCCCCACCATTAAGAACCAACAAGATTAAATATTCTCAAAGCATCCCCACAAAGATAAAAAAACACCCTACCACAATGGTAGGGGAGGGAAGGGGCCTACTGAATGTGAAAACCAAACCATAACCAAATACTAACCCCTGACTCATGATAGCCAGATGTGCACAAACCCATTCCATACATAATTTACATGGGAGTTATACATATGGAAAATTTATTAGAATCATGAATCCAAGGAAGAAAAATCATAGATACTGCCTAATGGATATGTCCAAAATAACCATTCCTATAATAGTAAACATTAATCTATATATGTATTACAAATGGAAATAATGGAACTGAACCACTACAGTAGTGAAGGCATGATCATAGCTAAGATATTCTAGAACACTAAGATTCTTGACTATTCTATTTCATTACTCTGAGAGATTTGGTTGGATCCCTATTGTTTGAATCATCTACTTCCTCATAATCAGGAGCCACTAATCCCAAATCAGAACTCCTTTGTTTTGTTCCACAAGATGCCTTATTGAACCCTAGACAGATATAGAGATAATAACACTGCAAAACTCACATTTTTAACCAGCCATCCTCACCCAAACTTGGATCTAGAAAATCCAAACACCAAATACACCAGTACATGGAACAAAAGAATTTTAATGAGTCATAAAAAGGAACACACAGTTTAATTGAAATATAATTTCAGTGAACACCCAAAACATCCCACTTATATTACAACAAAAGGTGCACCCCAAGCGTAACTACCACAATAGGAATAATCACCATCATATTAAGGAACATTAAATCGATCCCAAATATAAATATACTCCAGCAAAAAAAGATGGGGTATCTTTAGAAGAGGATGATTTATATTTTTAAACATGAGGAAAAAATCCTTAGGTTGATCAACCAGAAATCTTGATAACTTGGAATCTTCCATATCTTCCATACACAAATTCATTTAATCTCTATGGGGGAAAACACTGGGAAATAATATAACAAAGAGATATATAAAAACCACATCATAATACAAAACTCATTATGAATAAACATTGAACCAAAAAGGGAAATGAAACAAAACATCACAAAATATTTTCTATAAATCCACTAAATATCACTTCAAAACTAAAATACCATAATGAATATAACTCAAAAAATCTCAGAATTTACACTCCCCAAATCACGGAAAATGAACCACCAAAATCATGGTTTTAAAAACCTAACAACGTTCCTCATAAGAATATCTTCCAATAAAAAATTGGTGGGTTGAAAATTCACCAATGGTATTTCCTAGAGCCCCACACATGAACATTCAATGCAACCCCAGACATCCAACAACCCATGCCAATCTGATCACATTCCAACTAATTCTTCATATATTTGTGCATGTGAGCACCCACAGAAACAAAATAATTCAAAATGAACATCCAAATTTCAAAAGTCATAAAAAACATCAAAATCCCAACAACCATCAAGTCAAAAACATTTATAAAACACCACATATAAATGCATTTCTTTATTTCATTAAAATAAATACCACATATTATTTCAAAATTCTATATTGAATTCATTTTACTTATTTTTTAGTAACAGATTCTTCCAATTTTACCAAAACCATTTTATTAAAAACATACTCCCTTTCATTTAAAAAAATACAAAACAAGTATCAACATTAAAAACACTGTTCTCCATAAACCACAAGATTTGTTTTGTAATAATATAATCTCGATAAATCATTTCCATTTTACCTCAAGGGTTTAATTTATAAAAAATAAATTTTCACAACAGTTACACAAGGTTAACTATGAAAAACCATTTTTCACATTTTCCAAATTTGAACCATTACTATAAATACCCTTTTTCACAATTCCATCATGTGGGATTTAAAAAAAAAATTCATAATCAAAGATTACTTAAAGAAACACAGAAGGGAATCTAGTGTCGATGTGTGAATTGGACATATGGTTGATGATCATGTGCACAAAATGTCATCATCTAAAAGAGGATTATAAGACCGTATCACTAGATATACATAGATTTTTGTGCCCTTTGAAGTGATGATGACTGCTATACCAACTCTTTTTTTGTATCCCAAACACCATACGATCCATAATAACCACAAGAAACCAACAATAACTATACACCACTTTGAAACCATAGGATGAGAATGACAACGGGTTCTTGATGTCCTTATTATTTCAACATCTTGATTCTAGAAAGTTCTCCTCAATCCACCTTGACATAACTAGTTATCAAAAGGTTCTATGGAAAGAAATTTAATTTAATGTGAAGAATTTATATGATATCATTTTGATAATAACCAACCCGGTACACCCCAAAATGGTCATATGGGAAGATCTGTGGCATTTCCCGAAGGGATTTCCCAATCTTAATGGGTTGAAAAAATATTTAGGGTAGCAAAATATTAATCCATTTGAACAATTTCACCCAATATAAAAAAATAAAATGAATAGCAGGAATAATAAGTACAACAACCCAGATACAAAAAAACATCCAACTGAACATCCATTATACATGAATTATAAAATTCAACAAAACTAAACAATAAAATACATACAGAAACCTGGAATCCCAATGTCACTATTTGACCCTGAGTGATACTCTCTAATACCATGAACAAGTATCACCCATGGTGGACAAGACTAGGATAAGACCTTCAACACAATAAAAAAAAATCAAAAACTATACGTGTGAGTATTAAAACATAATAGAAATTCCTAAAAAGATAAATCCCTAATGTTATTCCATTAAAAGAAAAGAATTTTCAAGCACAATTTTGAATTACAATACATAAAGTTATATTTTTTATGCATTTTCCATTTTAAAATAAATCATGGTCCATTTACCTTTTTCCATTCAAAAAACCAAGTTCATTTCCATTATAGATACAATATAATTTTCAAGTAGAATTAGATTCTTTAATTTCAAAATAGAACAATAGGGAGTAAATAAATCTTACTCTAAAAACATTATTAATAAAATTTATGAATCCAACTCATCACTTTCCATGAAGGAAACCCACATGGGATCACTACAAAAATCCAATAACAAGGGAAATGTAAATAAAAAACAATGGTAATCGAGTATCAATATAATCAATCATAAGTTTCTATGTGCCAATAGAAACATTAAAAACTAAAAGATCAAGATTAATACAAACATATTATCACACGAGACCCATCCTCAAAATCATTCCTCAAACGACGAAATAAAAAATTCCATATATAATGCCGACTACCCATACTTAGGGAAGGCTAATGGGAAAATCCCATAATAATAAACCAAATATATCCACCTAATATCACCCTTCTACTAGTTCATAATCATTCTAGTGCATCAATAATTATCATAAAATTCTCTCACTATGCTAGGTTTTGATGTCTCATGTATAAATTGGGTGATCCCACTGATGGTAAATGAGCATCTATTCACAGTCACATGTAATAATAATTCAACAACTGGACTCACCCTGAATCACCCCAACGGTTCATCTCTATCCTATAAACTCATAGAATATAAAGGATTCCATACCTAGGATATCCCACCCTATACACGTAAATGGGTCAAGAGGATTCCAAAGCGTGAAAATATAACCCATTAAAATAAAAAATTCATGAAAATAATACAATTAGTGTTTCAATAATAACCATTTTCACAACTATTACGAGTGTTCATAATGGACCTCAAGAATATTTTGTGAAAACCATAACTTAGAAAAGAGATAAATATTCCTTTTTAAAAATGTTCTAGAACAGTTATTTCCTTTATAAAATAATTCATAAAACATTATTTTGATGCGCTCACACCAAATTTACAAGGCAAAATTATTTTCATCATACCACGAAATGATCCATTATCCAACATGACATGATGAATAATTATCATTGAGAAAAACACTTTTTTATTTTTAATTGAAATCCACATTCTAGTATTTCTAAGGTACTCAAATAATTATTTCACATGAAAAAAATAGTTAACGAATCCAAACAATGATATAAATATTGGAAAATACTCACAAAGGCCGAAATGAAATTTTATCAAACACTTTGTGTGTAATATTTTAAAAAATAAATGTACATATCATAATAATGATGAAATAACTACATCACACACAAAACAATTATTACACTGATTAAAAATAATGTTATTATATTCATGGGAGGTGATAAAAACATGAAATTAATAATTCTTAAATTAAAAATGAATCTTCAAGAAAAATATAACAAAATCAATGTAACAGTAACAACTTGGACTCAAAACTACTGCATGAAGGATCCATGATACAAGATATACCAAGAAGAAAACTAATCTCATGAACACACTACCAAAATTATGGGAAACACAAAAAATATACTCAAATAACCATTGGATAAGGAAAGATACTAAGGAAATAGAAGAAGAATAATGATGGAGGATAAAAGAGGGGATTACCTTCAGAGACCTAAGCTCAAACAAGAAGAAACACCATAATAGAAGGTATAGGCCTTGGAGATTAATGGGATATCCAACTTAATAACGCATTAACTGAAGGGAGTGGAATTGGGGTGAATGGGTTCTATAATCATGGGGGAAAATGTTTAAATTCAAAAAATTTATGTCTTGGGAATCTCACACAGTTCGGTATACCTTTCTCCAACCGTGTAGGATGGTTCTTCCATGTTTCAATGTCTCCCCACACATGTACCATACAGTTTTTTTTATCAATGTGTAATGCATTCATTATTAACTATAAAACCATTAGGCCCTCAGAATTTCATGGATCATACCACATGGTTTTATCTAATATTTTTTGATCCATGCACAGGCTAATAAAAAATCAAAAAAAATTATCTTTTGACCAAGAACACTCAAAAAAATGAATAACTATGGGGTTATATCTAAACAACGAACCAGTTTAAAATTTATCACCTATTACATTTGGAACTCATTGGAAAAATCCAGATTCCTAAATAGATATTGATATAATATGAAAAATAAAAATAGGTTGCGACATTAGTATGGTGTGATGTCTTCAAACATCCAACACACCAAACCAAGATAGGCCGTTTTGAGGGACTGAATGTCGTAGTTTTATTAATCCTATGGTCAAACAACCCTCCTCCCATGATCTGGTATCGGAACTCAGCATGTGTTTCATTCCTCCCAACACTCCAAAAGAATCATATATTTTTATTCCCTTATTACTTGAATATATTTCTATTTTTTGGGAGTTACTATCATTCAAAGTTATAGAATCAAATGATATGAAAATATGGGCAGGTATGTTTAATAGAATGAATATTAGATTATAGAGAATGCTTTTGGTAGACTAACTAATCCAAAATTACCTGGATACTCCAAGGACTTGTGTTTTTGTGGATAATATATAAAATGAAGCATGAAAATGGTGTTATAAAAAGATATCGATGTTTGTGTGGATTTCATTGGAAATGAATTTTTCCTTTAAAAACCATGAAGTGAAAAGAATAATGTTTTTATAAAATCCATGAGATATTTGAATGGGAAACCAATGGTAGTTAAAAATTTATTTATTGTATAATAGTTATTTAGTATGAGGTTATCATAAGTAATACTAGTGCAATATCACATTAATTGATTCATTATGGTCTTAAGGTATCATGAATAGTAGATATTAAAGTTCACATATGATATTTCAGAATTAGATATAAAATATTTACAATCAGAATGGTGGGATGTAATGGTGAATGATTTTTGTAAATCAATTGTAATGATGGATTTTTCTTTTAAACACATAAAAAAATTTATCCTCAATTAAGACCCTAATTATAAAAACTCTATGAACATTTTGGCATTCTTTTATTTACGATTATTGAGCTTGGAAATCTAAATTTAATATCTAAGTGAAAAATAATCAAAAGATAAGCCATGAGTGGTAAAGAAAATAATTCAAAAAATTATTTCCTAAATTTATTATTGTTTTGGGACAATAGGAAACATCAATAAGAACTATAGTAATCATAAATAATTCTCCAAAAGTCAATGAACATTAAAAATTTAAAATTCCACTAGCATTATAGAAGGAAATAACACATTGTTAGTCAATAGGAATATTCAACTGGACTCATGGGTTATTAAATCAATTTAATCATTCCATTAATTGAGGGAGATAATATGTATGGAGAACTATGTATCAATATATTTAAATAAGTTTATTTTAAAGATAATGAAGATCATTAATAGTTGTAAAATGGTAGTTTAGCATCCATATAATGAATTGGGGTGTGTAAAAGCTGAATGCTGTTTGAAATGTATTAGGGACGTGGAAAACTTTATTTACAAATGGAAACTTATTAAAGTATTAAATTGGACTATTTTTTCTAAATTTTATTAAAAAATACTCAAGGATCCATAGTGGACATAACATGAGAAATTGATGAAACTCATTATTTTAAGATAAGTTCAATTGAACTAGTTTTTTTCATAATTTGGATATTTTTCTATCTAGAGGTGGAGAATTATAGGATCAAACACCACAATTAAGGGAGTAAAAAGGATATAATGGATAAGGAGAAAATTAATCATGTTTAAAGTGACAGAAAATGATTTTAAATTATGGTTCTTGGAATATGAAGAAGGGTGTCCTTCAATCTATATGGGTTGAAGGGAAAATCCCAAAGGATTGAATTAGTCCACTCACTTTTTAGGGGACCATCCCATAGTCATTCCTGAAGTTTTTATATTTAATTAATGACATTTATTTATGATGTTATGATAAAAGTATTTGTATTCCTTATAACAATATTGTTTGATACATTCAGGGACCTCATTTTAGTGGATGACCATGTAATTTGTGGAATTATATTAGAACTTCAAATTCTTTCATATTAACAGTGATGAAGAATTTTATGGATAAAAATTCACAAATTTATATTATATGAAATTAATAATACATAAGAATATGGTGTTTGGATTGAAAAAACATAATGTTTCTCACGAAATAATTAATAAGACTTTGATAGAGTTGGCTCAAAGTATGATATTTAATTTGGAATATTAATGAAATTTGGACTGGTGCACTCAAAATTTCCTCATATATTGTCAATCAAAGTACAACATATAGAGTTGGGAAGGAAAATAAATAGGTTGAATGATCTGTTAAAAAATCCATGTTAGTCATGTAAGATTCATTATAATCATGGATTGTATTCACCTTGACTCTATGGATCAAGATAATCTTATGGATAAGTCTATGAAGTTTTTTTCCTCGAATATAGTGATTCTAAATTCAGTTTCTAGATATTGGATGATGAAAAAGGAGATTTATTAGGATAAATTATGTTCACTTCAATGAAGGGGTTCTGCAGAATTACTAAATGTTGGTAGATAATGATGATAAGGAAAACCATTAAATACCTAAGAACAAGTCAATCTAATTTAGAATACTTCAAGGAACTATGTTTTGGATAATTCATAAGAAATAAGTAAAGGAATTAAGGTGAGACTAGTGGAATGTATATTAAAAATTCAATAATTTATAAATAGTAAGTGGGATCACTAGATTTTTTGTCTTTGGATGTTTGAGTTTTGTAAATAAATTTAGAATAGTTAACATAGCTGATGACAAGAAGGAGGGATACAATATATGATAAAAGTTTTGTGGATAATATGAACAAAATTATTTAAATCCATGATAGAAAACCTAATATACTAGAACAAAATTCTCTAATTCATTGTTATATGTTGTAGTAATTAGATATGAGTGATTCAAAATCTTCTTTAATATTTTTCAGAACATTAAAGATTTTTGTATTACTACAATGAAATATAAAATAAGTGGGTTTTATGAATGAAATATAAGATTGAGGTAATGAATAGGTATAATGTGAAACTAGTGTAAAAATGACATAAATAAAAGGAATGGGTTTATTTATTATAAATATTCATACAATAATCAAAAAATTTATTTTTTAGGCAGTTCTATGTATGCTAGAAATGAAAAATATTTACTCAGAATAGATTGAAATAAAGAACAACTTCTTTCTTGATGATTTTTAGAAAGAAATTTAATTAAATAAAATTTATGGTTTCATGAAGATATGATCTATAATTTGGTTTTCTAATTAATGAAAATTATTTATGGGCTGATGTAAGCATAATGAAAGTCGAATAAAATATTTTAATAATTAATTTAAAATGAATAGTTCATAAGGTGAAATAAAGACCAATTTCTTTACCAAATTAAATGATATGATGGGTAATTATTTATTGAAATTTCATATGTTGATGAAATATTTCTATATTGGTCATAAATAGAAAGGTAATGAAATAAAAAAACGAATAATTTATAATATTTGAGATGATTGATCTTGGATAGTATAAGATGATTTTGGTGAAAAAAATCATGAGATATAAGTGTGTTATACATTTGGTGTTATAATATAATAAATAAATATAGAATCTGTTCCAATGATCTGAGATATATTGAAGTAAATTTTTATTAACTCGTTTGGACAGACCCTTCAAATTTCCTATGGTGAAACTTCCCAATATAAAAGATAAAGTCTTATACCTGTCAAAGTTAATTTATTCATTGGTTTCCATAAGATTAATTTATTTTATGATATTACAGAGAGAATAAAATTTATTTATAGATGTAGTTATAAGTAGATATATTTTTAATCTGGGAAAGGGTCACCGGGGGCTATAAATTTGATTATTCTATATTTTATAGGAATTGATTTTACAACCCTATGACTTGGGATAAATGATCCTTTATTCCCATATATAGATGCTGATTTAAAAGATATTAAGATTATTTAATTGTTATAATAGGATGTGTGTTTTACTAATGATTAATATCATTCATATGTGTGTCATGATTACAGAGGATTTTTATTATATGTACAATTGAAGTAAGGTATATATCAATAATGGAATTAGTGAAGTAAATGAATTATTTAATGTGTTTCATAAATGAACTTTTGTATTTTTATAAAATAGTTTTTTCTATGATATCCAATGTGTAATTCACAGTGATAAAAATATAGTGTTCCACTCTCATGTAATACATATTTACCTATTACAACACAACATCATGAATTTGTTTGATTCAAAAGTGATAGTTATTTAAAAGATTACTGGCAATAAAAATCTAATAGACATGTTCACAAAGGTGGAAGTTCAATAAATTGTGATGGATCATTGTGCCTCAATGGGACATGGGTGAAATTAAAGAGGAAAATAGAGAACACAACAAGATGTAGAGAAGGATGGGAGTTTGATCAATTTGTGAAATTGTTATAGAGTTTATGATGTTAAATGAAATAATTATTTAAGTGAGATGTTATTGGGTTATGTATTCTATATCAGTTCAATATATTATGGTCATTAGAATAATATAAATGGAATTTTTTTTTATTAAATTTAATTTTTTTGACGTGCAGTCAGTGACAACATAACCACTCAACGAGGAAAGTGAAACTAGAAAAAGTATGCATCTTTCGACAGAGATATAATAACGATGATATGGTATAGAGAATTAGTGAAACAAAATTCATATTTTTTAGGTATATAAAATATAGGGGCATATTATTGTTGACTACTATTTTATAGAAGATATTTTATCATTTGAAATAATTTGTAGATGGGGTATAATTTCATGAGACCTTAATGCTAGATGTAAGATTGATGATGAAATTAATGTGTGAGGATTAAGAGATTCATTTATTAATTGTAGTGGAATGTCTTTGTAATATACTTATTCTTAGTAATCTGTTTTTAATATCTGGAATCATTCTAAAAAATTACATAAAAGCATTAATATTTCTCCCATGGATATATTGCTTATTTCTGAATCACATTAATCTATTGTTTCATTTATTTATTTTTCTATACCTTTGTAATTTTTGTTTCTATTTCACTGATTTATTATGAGTTTGATTCAGTGTACAGGGAATGAATTTTTTTAGAGAGAATTTTTTAATTTCTTTATAATTGTATTATAACTAGTTGATGGAGAATATTTTGGTGGATTATAAGTCTTGGTTTTTATTTTTTTCATAGATTAATAGGCCTCATTCCAACTACCAAATTAATTTACTATGATATAGAAAATCTCTTCAAAATTATATAAAATGGGATAGGATTATCCTTACCAATCTACCATATTGATAACTATAAAAATATATCCATTTATTCTCCAGCATTAATTAATCTAGAATTGCCCATCGAAAACACTACATTAATCTTAGCAGTGGAGGTGTCCACTAGAGATAAAAGGGAGGAGGTGACCCAGAATATCCCGGAGGGATATCTTCTTTTCTCTCTTATTCCATAAAGTATAATATTATAGGGTAGAAATTTTGATATGGGTATTAGGTAGTTGGGATTTTTTTTGTTTTATACCTGAAGGAACCAAAATATTCAATTACTTATTTTTTGGTCGTGATGGTTTTTACTAATTAATAAATATTATATTTATTCACAGGTGAGGGTAACATAATGATAGTTGTAAAACAGATGAGATCATTTTTTTATAACTAAAACTTGGTGGATGTGTGTTAGATGGGTGTTGTGAAAACATAATCAAAGATATAGAACTGGAATCACTACTCATGAGGGATGACCATAACATCACATGGAATATTGAATTCAAGATTAGGTTCTCATCTATCATGAGTTTGGTATTTATGGATACTGTTATAATTATATTGCAATAATACTTACAATCATCTTGTCATGCATCAAAAATATGATCACTACCCTAATCCCCCTAAAAATCACTAGATCAACACTCATAGGAAAAATTACTACATTCACTGCCTACAATCGATATACCACCAAAGACTCATAAGTAAATACTAAACGCACAATAAATATACATTATTTTCTTGCATGAAAAAGGACACACAAAACCCTCTCATTTGTTTTCCATTCCTCACACCTAAGTAAGATAGTGAATTATTCACCCTATCCCTCTGTTCAACCCAGTTACTCCTTTGTAAAAATGTATTTTTATTTATATATTTTTTGGAAAAATAGGATTTTTATTCTTGGTTATGTTTTTTGATCCATAAATTTACATCCAATTTATTGATAAAAAACACTAAAGCACAGAATAAACAAATAATACACTCTTTCTATAAATAATTTCTTATACACCCATTAAATAGATATATATATTTTAAATACTCAATGATAAGATTTGGATTTCTAGGGAAGTTTGAGAGTCATTAATACATATCTCAAACCATTATTATAATGATTTTATTATTGGAAGTAAACATTTATTGAATCATTAAAATAGTTTAGAAAACAATTGATGGTAATGGAAATAAATCTATTTTTGGTCCATATAGTTGTGGATAGTAGTAATATGTCATGATAGTGTATAAAATCCATCAATTCTATCAAAGAACAAAAGATCCTCAAATAATCCAATTAGGATGAGTAAATTATGCACCAAAATATTATTAAAGGAAATGCAAGATTAACTCATGCCTTATCAAGTAAAAATAATTCGATTTTTTTAAGAATCTCATGAATAGGACTAAATCTATTAGGGGAAGGTCAAATCATAAAAATACATAATCATTTCATTAAATATTCAATCACTGTTAGAAAATTTCACATTCCTTGTAATTTCAACCTCCTAGACGTGCCACTATAAAACATGTCAAGCATCCTTAAAATTAGAGCATGATAACTTATAAAATGTTTTACACCGTAAATCAACACACACTAATACTTAGAAAAAAAATACACAATTATAAAAAAATGAATAAAACATGTAAATGTAAAAGTAAAAGTTGATTTATGTGGATCAAATTTTCATCCACAATCCATGTGAGAACATTAAAAACATATTTTTTCTAGAGGTAAAAACATTACAACATGTTACCTATGAGACTTTTGGAATATTCAAAAATAAAGAATCACATTTAAAATTAGTAGGTCGTATGACCCCATTTAAATAGTGGGGATATAACTGATCATGTTGTTTCACTAAAACTTATATTTTTGGACCTTCATCTATTTTCAATTGTAACAGACAATATACTTATAATAATTTAAAAAGAATAGAAATATCTAGTAGAATGATCTCAGGAATATTTTCAGGACACACGACATCACTATATTATACGTCATCCACTAAACATAAACATTAATTAGAATTCCTAGCCAACTAAAGTGATTTTATTTGATGAATATACCACCCATAACTCCTTCTAGTGAATTCAATCTAGATCATCTGACGAATTGATTTTTGAGGGTTGGAAATGAATGAAAATACTTACAATATCCCACTAGAAGTCTTATTAATGGATCCCAAGGAAACCTCAAAAAATAATATAGATTTAGTCTTATTATCTTACTAATAAATACAGATATTATCTTCTTATCATTTTAATTACTCTAATACTATAGAGGAATAAAACTACCTCAAATTTTCTAGGATCCAAATAGTATTACATAGTTAGTCCAATATTTTCTTCCATATGAATTCCATAAATCTAAGTATCCATCCTTATGAAAAATAAATATTTAGTCGTATTTTATGTTGATATTTTTAGTTCAGTATTGAAACACCATATTTTTATCCAATTGATCAAAAATTGGCTATCATAGTAAATAAGACTACTTTCATGATTCCTCATATATTCTTATAACAAATATTTCATATAGTCCATCCCTTTCAGTTATTTCGTTCCATCTATATATTTATACATATTAGTGGAGGGTAAAACTACTATATGAAATTTGTAAATTTGGATGATTTATGTTACATGAATTGTGTAACACCTCTATATTTTATTTTTTTTCCTTTCAAATAATTTTTATGTATTTAGAATATTTTTATACAAACAACCTAATGAATAAATGAACATAGATAAATTATGGACATTATGGCATAGTCATTAGGTTGGATGGTATGAATATGTTTAGTAATATTAAGAAATACATAAATTAATTTTCCCTAATTCAATTTTTTTATTAATTTATATGAAATAATCATTAAATTTGAATAAAATCATTTCATGATTAATATACCTATCTAATTTGTAAAAGGTATTTTTCAACATGTTATGATTTAAAAAAATATAATAATAACTATAAAAAGTTATTTTTAAATAATTTTTTTACTAATTTGAGAGCTATAATTCGTACATTATTTATGTAATTTTTAGAAATGAAAATAAAATCATTTGAGGATAAACAGGGTTATGTTTCAAAAATAAATATTTTTTATCTGCATTGTGTTTTTATGTCTGAATATTAAATAAATAACTAGTAGATAATGATTTTTATAAAATTAATAGGATATATAATCAATAAAATATTTTAACATTAATATAATTGTTTTTTATAATAAAATAATAATAATTTATTAAGATTTTTTTAGAAAAATTAAATTATCAAAAAATATTTTTTTCGTTAAATTATGCATGATTATTTTTAAAATAATTTTCACTATTATAGAAATATAATTTGTTAATATTTATTCCATATTTGGAATCATAAATTCCATATTTTTTAGTAAATAAACATTCTTTTTTAGTATTAATTAATGGTGAAAACAATACAAATATGGTACCGTATTTGTGGTTAAAATGAGTTTATCAGGGGGTGGTCGTTAAACTAAGGGATAAGTGTACAAATGCCACATAAAAATTTTTATATCTAATTTTTTGAATATATTTCAACAATATTCTATTTTACTATATAATAATTTTCCATTTTTTTTAACCTTAAAATGAGATTAACCTTATGTTTTTTACATCTTTTATGTAATTCTCTATAAGTCCCTACCCACCCATTTAAAGGGAAACTATCCTCTTTCATTATTCAAATAATTTGAGACAGATATATTATAAAATATCTACCTAAAACCAGTAAATATTTTTTACTTATTTATTGATCCTCAAGTATTAGACTTATACTATCCATATAGGGCATAAGGTGTAATCTAAAGGAGGTATCTCAAATAAGTGGTAATCGTCTTATCAGGCTCTTTAAATGTTTTTTCCTACTCCCCATTCATAAAAATATGTTGTATTCAACATAAAATAACAAATATAGTATCATAAATATAATAATATTGTTTAATTATTCTTATGATAATAAAATTTTTGATCTCCCTTCCATCAAATGAGAAATGATAGTATCTCTTATGCCTACATGTGGACTACCATTTCCACAGAGTGATATGAATCATTTTCCATAACCATTTTTCATGGTTGTTTTTTTAATAGGGATATTGTTTATATATCATATTTATGAAAAAATTAATCTTTTGGAATTATAATATCTTTTATACATTTTTACATTCCCATATATTCAATAAAAATAATGTTTCTCGTGCAAACATGTGGACTACCTTCCCAACCAATGGATTTAATCCACTTGTAATATAAATATTCCATGGATGGTAATAATTAAATATTAAGTAAATATATATGATATTTATTATGTAATAATGATTAAAAAAAGTTGAATTATAATTTAAATTTCTTTTATCCCATCCATTTAAAAGTTGAAACATCACATGTGTGTACTTATGGACTACAATCTACGTGAGGTGATTTTATAAATTTTTCATAAGTAATTTATATAAATAATTATAAAAGATTACTTAAATATACAATATTATATTTAATAATGATTAATATATTTTATATTATGGTACCGTGATAAAACTCAAAGGACCAAAACTGCTGAATTGAAAGGTACTCGAAGAACGTAGTCAAGACTCGAAATTATGATGATAATGAAATATTATTTTTGAATGAGTGATAATGTGTAATTATTAAACTATTTATTTGTATTATAATTATGAATATTGTTTTTTAGAATTGTAAAAATTATAATTTCTCATAATTAAACATTTTTATGTGTATTAATGAGTCTCTATATTAATGAATGAGTGATAATATGTTATAAATAAATCATATTTTTTATTAAAAGTGTAAATGTGGTGGTTCACTCATAGATAAATTCAGACATAAGGTAATTGTATCATGTCTCACTTTTATTTATGTGAGACATATGCCATATTCACCCCACTGTTCATTAATTTAGAGTATATAATTACATTTTTATATGATATATAATTAATATATTTTAATTAATAGTATTTAAATTTTCATTTTATGTTATTTATTTCATGTTGTTATGATTTAAAAGATAACAATTTCTCATTTTTAACGTATACGTCATGAAGATTTTATTCCTTCCATAGTGAGTAATCCTTTTTTGGAGTATAATTTCAAAACTACCATGTCTCTTATTAATGAAAATTGATTCTGAATATCTTGGATATTTTTATATTAATACTATTTTATTTTTATTTTAATAGTATATTATCTACATGAAATGTACTAGTGGACGTTTAAATGTATTTTCATATATAATATCATCTTTTGATGTTTCTTATTTTTTTTACTAGGGATATGATATAAAGTTACCGTATATATTATTTCTCTAGATTTTTGTTGATTATGATAATGAAATCCTAATGAAACTCAATTTCTTTTTCATGAGTTAATTTAGGAAAAAAATAATAAATATTTTTATGATATTGTGGAATAAATATGAATGTATTAGGATTATGTGATGGGTGACAGTATTTTAGATCTCCAATGCATTGTATAATTTTTTATTGTTTATGAGCTTTTATGTTATACAAGATGTTATCCCAACCCAAAAAGTGGGTACAAGGGAGGTTAATGAATGACAAAAAGTGGGCACATTTGAGGTTATCCAAATCCCACAGAGGTTACCTAAGTGGTTAGACCAATCTCAACATGGAATTAATGTGTAGGTAGATATCCTAGAAATAAATTATTTATAGGATTTTTATTATTCCATACATTATTCCTCTCTCAAATGACATGTTTTTATTCAATGGTTTTATTGTCATGGATCATGGTATTTGATTTTTTTATGATTCATTCCATATGAACTACAATACTATTATTCCACGAAACATTTTCATGGTCATTAATTTATATGGAATCATTTCCAAATGTTATGCTCATGATATCATACACTTATTAATGTCTTATTCTCACTTATTATCATTGACAGATATCTCTTATGTTTACTCTTACTAATCATATGAATTCACCATTTCTTGTATTTTGTTTCACAATGTTCTTATGAAAGGTTTTATTTATAGAATGACTAATAATTTAACAATGTCATAGGAATATATGGTATATAATAATGATATTTGATGAATTAAAATAATTATGTATCTATTCTCTAAATACACTAAACCTTTACAGTCATCAAGAATGTATTATTGTGAACATTATTGAATATTAATCTAAAATGATATGATATTTATGTATATTATTCTTGGGTCGCCTCAAAATATAAAATAAAATCCCATTATACTTTTGTAAATTCTATAATCACCACCACAATATATGTACACATACCCTAGTAATGGATTAGATATACTAAAACATTATGATGTACATTCTATAGATTTTAGACATCTCATGATATATTTAATATCTTTTGGATATTCGTCCACTAGATTTAGCATATATCATCTACAAAATTCCAAAGAATGTGAAATATCTATGAAATTTAATTCCATCACATACATTAATCTTCTTCACATCCAAATAAAATGGAACTTCTTTACATCAATATATCCTCTTCTTCCATTTTTGGTACATTACACATTGACAAATTAAAGAGAATGGTCATGGGTCTTGTGATTAATTTACATTTGTTCATTAAAAATTATCTATTGAAATTTCTAATGTAAACACATTAATAAAACAACAAAATCCCTACACTAATATATATTTAAATACTTATTCTAAAAACTTTATTTAAAACACTATTATCATTCAACACAATAGTTATAGATGAATCAAAATTTAACTCCTTGATCCAAAATTGTTTTGCTCATAACAATAATATCTTTACTATAAATGATAAGGATAATTAAGAAATTAAACATCTACACCTTTTGATTAAGACAATTATATGTGTTTTATTATATGAGAATATTTTCAAGAATAAAAGATATTAATTTCTAGTTCCATTTACATGGTTCATACTTTACGTCATATAGACTTCATTGTGATTATACACCATTTTTTTTATTTTGATGAACCATAAAACCAACTGGTTTCTTCATGTTAATATACATCTCCAAATCACCATTGAAGAATTTTTTTACATTCAATCAATATAAATAAACATAATCAGTAAAAACCAAGATGAAGTCCAATTATATGGTGGAATGTTTCACTATTGATGAAAATATCTCATTGAAATCTACTCTCAATTTCTGTTTAAGGCCTTTCACCAGTAGCCTAGATTTATGCATCTTGCTTTCATACACTTATTATTTGAATCAGAAACACAATTTAATATCATGAAATTTCTTTTATCATGGTAAATAAATTTTCTTCTATGTATCACTAGTATACAATTAATCAATTTTATCTTCCATTAATGTCTTCAACTTACAAGAATCTCAGATAGTTACCAATTCTTTAAATATCTTAGATTCTTATCTATATAATAGAATTTGTTAAAATTTATCCTAAATGTATTAATATAGTTTGTTTCTGACTCTTTATGAACATATAAATTCATTCTAAAGTTCTTATTCTTTATGTACTATATATTTTGGTTCAATTATTTCTAAAGTATTAACTTTTAGATCATTGAATCAAACCTCTAAAACCATTAATTATTCAATGTATATGTTCATATATAATGTTTTTTGAAAACATATACCATAATATGGAATCATAAAAATAGAAATAAATTTCGTGATGACTTCTAGATTGACTTCAGTATGACTTGTTCACTCATTGATCTCAAAATAATTCTCCTCTAAATTCAGATATTTGTATATAATAATCATATTACCGAAAATATTTTGATTTATAAATATGTTCTAATGTTTTTCATTATAGATTATATAATAAATATTGTTCTTTCTATATCTAAATAATTATTTTTGGAGTAAATTTACCTAGAGTGGTTCCCTCTCTTTTTCTTCAATGTAAAATTAGGGAGGTCATTTAAAAACACTCAAATGCTGAATGTAATCTTCCTTATTAAACCATAAATGTTGGGTAAGATCTTACCCTGTTAGTGATGATATAATTCTATTACTTAGAACATTATTTAATATATTGGTTGCAAAAGTATTTTTTAGAATTACCATAGTAAAACCTATTGTTTTTTTTCCTTTTTAGTCAATGTTATATTTATTCATTCAACTTAATTATTTATTATTGTGTTCCAAGTAATTTATTATCATCTATTTCAGTTCTTCGAAAATTATTATTTGATGAAAGTTCCACTATATTAACCATATTTATCTTTCCTAATTCATTTAATAATTATTTTTGTATAAATTTCGATCATAGCGTTCCACTGTGTGAAAATTCTAAACACTTATTATATCTTCTTCTAGAAATATAACCATTTTTTCGTATTATAATATCAATAAATGTTAAAAAATTCATGAAAACACAATTCGAATAAACTATGTGTATCCATATAACATTGATATGAAAAAGTTAAAGATTTAAACTATGTGGTTTCCTTATATTCATAATAAATCATAAATTTATCTATTTATAAACTACAAAACACTAAAGGCATATAAAATTTGTTTGATCATACTTCCATATTCCCTTTTGAGTTATAACATTTATATACTTATAATTAAGATGAAAAATTATATTATTCAATGAAATAAATCTTTTTAAAGTTGTCTTCTCAAACACAAAACATATATCATAATAGATGGTCATATAGAAGGTCCCTTATTTGAATCCTATTTCAATTATTATTGATCCATGGGTATGTTTTCATATGCCATCTGTGAATACTCTTCCAAAACCATTTCCGTCTAAGTGTCCCATAGAAATATTTTTTTTCAATAATCATGGTATGTGTCTCACTTCTTTGATCATCATGAATTTCCCATTTGATATCTTTATATTCATATCGCCCTTCATGAAAAATTGTAGAGCCCCGTCATCATCCAAATGTACCATACATAATATTATATATACATAATTCTATATAATCCCATATTCTAATGTTGAATGAAATGATACAAACAAATAAGTAATCCATAATTAAATCAGAACAATGGTATATAATAACAAACCATTACTATCTTCCCTTGAATTTAATAAACATGAACTTCTGAATAATTATCTTCCAAAACCCACTCTTTGGAATTTTCAACATTTCCAAGGATTCCCCATATCACCATAGCACTAGAAAACAAATCTGGTACAAATATATTTACATAAACGTCATTTATATACGTATTTATCTTCATCAGAATCATATTTTAGTTAGGAAACCATCAATTATAGTTTCTGAAAAAATGTAATAAAAGTATGTTCATCGAATTCTGTGCATCTGAGTTATTCATTCAAATTGATGTTTGAAACTCTCTCATACTACATTTTTTATTTACTAGTAAAAATAATGATATTAAGGACCATAGTTTCCCAACATTTCAGTTGTGTTGAAAACAAGAGTAACTCCCACAAATAATCTATGATAATACATTTAACAGAGAAAAACTGACTCGTGATTATGATAAAATATTTATAGTGGTCAATATTTTTTTTCATATTTCCATTAGTTTAATATTAAAAAATATTAGAATCATAAAAAAATTTGATCAAAACTCTCTCTTTTCAATATATGTTTCATTGGAAATCATCATTTTGATTATCATTTTCTCTTTTTAGATATTTAAATCAACATTCCATTCAGGTGAAATATACACCAATATTAGTTCTTCAATTTCCAAATAGTCACATTTATCTATCACCACATTACATATCATAAATTCAGTGAATGATACATCCATATCATTTTATATGATATAATATTGCATCTTAATCTTCTAGAATCCATTGTACTTTCCTTAAAACGTATCAATATTGATATTTATTTCTTCTGATTCCATTATTACGATGTTGAAACTCCCTATAAAAAAATATTTTCATGTAAGAAAGAACATGAGGATTCTTATTCATGATAATTGTGTCTCCAAAAAAGATATGATTTGAATTGTTGGGTAACGTCCAATCATTGACATAATTCCTGAGTTCACAAAAAGTTCACTCACAACATGTAGAATGTTACATCCTACAGAAACACATTTTATCAGACACCACAAGATATATACACAAAACCATTAACAAAAATAAAAAAATAAAAATGAAGAAGCCATCCACACACAAAAAAAAATGAATCCATACAAATTTATCATATAAACACACACACACACATGTATATAAACAAGCATGAAAATATGACAAAGTAAAAGGATTAATTTAATTACATGGTTTAGATTTTCATCCTTTTTTCTTTAAGAGAGAACACAAAATATATGTGTCAAAAAATAAAAAAAATCAATTTATGAAATCGTAGATATATGGATCATTAAACTATATGTAATCACATTCTACATCTGCAATTGGTCCCTCCCCTATATATAGTGTGGTCCAGTTGGTCAAATAGTTTCATTGGCATCTTTCATTTGTGGGCCTCTATAAACTTACATATGTCACCCCCAATGTTTTATAAATAAAATTAATATGAATGGATAAATACATCATATTTATAACATTATAGTCAATGGAAACTTGACCTATCTACTTGATCCATCATCTGGTGAACTTACATTTCAATTAGAATTTCATTCTAAATGGTTTACCTCATATCTAAGTTAGAACTATCATTTACTAGTTCTAGTGACCTGCATCCATAACATCTGTTGAACTTAGTTTAGAGCATTGAAGATGATTAATAATCTTAATAATATATTCAACCAGGAATTTATTCAAATAGATAATAACTTTCCACTCAAGGGTACGAATAAAAATGAATTTCTTATAATTAATTCTAATATTTCAAAAAGGTGGAGGCTAAGATATTGTTTCTCAATCTATTAGAATATAAATTCAATTAATTGAAAAATTTACATGATATATTCATAGTAAAATATTTTATATTTGAGAGAAAAATCATATTTTAAGAGGATATGTAACATTGCTCAAGGTAAAGAATAAAACATCTATTAAGCATAGGATATACTCAAAGGGTATGAAAAATAATGCATAGCCCAGTAATTCCAATACTCTTTTACAATGAAACTATTTTATAATAGGATAAATCAGTGTTTTCTATTGTGTATATACAATGAATCTGGTGGGTCCTTTGGAAATAATACATTGATGGATGTACAAGTATTTTTCAACATGTAGTCCTCGAATTCATAATTGAAGTTAATTAAAGGATGAAGTGTGGGAGATTAAGTTGAAAATTTCCTTCAAAATATTAAATTTTTAATCAAAAAAATTGAATATAATTTGAGAAACATAATGTTAAGGTTCAGTGGGAAGATAAAAACAATTATAAACATAGTAAAATGTTTTGAAAATATAAATTCTATATAGAAATTTTAATATGAGATTAGACACTGTACTATGTAAATTGGAAAAAAACATAATGGTAGGATTAGAAAATCATACTTAAAGGGATGATATTTTCCAAAAAAAATATTCAAGTGTGGAGTGGTCATTTATACATGTATTTGGGGGATAAAATTGAATTCTTATAATCTAGACACTCTAAAAAATATTTATAAATTATCAATATCTAAAATAAATCTTCATAAATGGGTTGGAAACATCCATAATACTTGAGAGGATCACCATTAATTAAATAAAGAAAAAAATTATATAAATCAAAGTATATTTTTATATATTAAAACATGTAAATATTTACAGAATCAATTGTTCTCAAAATAAAAATTTCAAATATTGGAATTCTAATTTGCCTACTTATGTGTAAAAATAATGGTTATATACATGCTAAAATTATTTTATTTCAATAGAAGTTTCATCCCATTAATCATGGGAAAATGAAACCAAAATTAATTGAACATTTAAAAACCCTCGTTAAGCAGTATGGGGAGTCGTAGATATATTTTTTGAATTAGGATTGTATTTAACACTATATATTCAATGGAGTAATGTGAAATAAAACTCAGCATTAGATGAGAAGGACCATGAAACAAATATAATTTTAGAACACTTAGATAAAATAAAATAAAATAATATAAGTAGTATATTATGATTGTATAATTTCATAAAAACCACTAAGGACCGCATTTAGTGATCATAATATAACATCTCAAGGATGGATGAGTGTTTTGAAAAGCCATCCAAAACATCCAATGATTGTGTCTATAATATTTAGTTTTAAATGGATTTAAAGAAAATGAATGATAATGGGGAATGTTAGGGACCTATTTCAATTTATAAGGGTAATCACATTAATAAAAGGAAATTAATTCAAGTAGATCAACGAACTATATTGTGAATTTGAACTATTTAAAAATAAAGAATCTATTATAGTTGAAAAATTTAAACAAACTATCATTGAAGATAAATAAATAAAAGAATACACTGGGTGTTCATAATTAGTAAAAATTTGTCATAAAATGAACCCTTAACATGCCACAAATATGTTATTTTTATCTATAATATTCATAGTATAAGATAACACACCCAAAAAAAATTATTGATAGGGTTTTTTAAATTAGTTACTTGATTTTTCATCTCCTAGAACAAGTGCTATGTAAGCATTTAAAAAAATTAAGGAACCACTTTATTCAATAAAAAATAAAAATATATTAAATTGATAAAAATTAATTATCATTTTAGACAAATATTTATAACTAAATATACTTTTTATTATAGGATTAAAAACTATTATAGATATTTAAAGTAAGAGGGTGTTTGTTTTGACATTATATTTACTTAAAATAATATATAAGTCATTTTCAAATAATAATGGAAAAATAACATAAATTAAAAAATTGGATTATTATGGTTGAAACTAACTAATAAAACTGATTAAATTATTAATTTAGGGTTATGTTTAGTACTTATCTCATTATTTTTAACCTTAATTACCTGACGTACATTTACTCAGGGGAAAAATATTTCATATGATTAATATTTATAATACCAAAAATAAAACGGGCATACTTACTAATTTTTAACCATATAATAAAAAATATAGAATCAATTTTGGAAAATTAAATTCAAAGAAAGGGGTAGGATATATTTTAAAATTAATCCCAAAAAATCAATTAAAATAGGTTTTCCAAAAAATTAAATTTTTAAGTATAAAAATATGTTTATACAAAAATAAATCATATTTTTAATTTCAAAGACCTTGATTGGATTTTTGGTAATGAAAAAGAGCAATTTATAGTTTATAACTAATCCATAAATATAATGTTTCTTTGTAAATAAAAAAATAAATATTTAATAAAAATTATTGTTTTTCAATCTTTATTAAGAAATAATCATTTTCAAAATTTTATAAAAAAATCAAACATAGCTAGTTTGGATGTGATTATTTATAAAATTGTATCATTGTTTATAAAATTATACATCTTAATGTCTGTTAAATTAATTATTAATTGTATCTAACAAATGCTTTCCACGACATGATCGATTAAATGTAAATTTTTTTAAACACCTCAAATAATTTTGTTGGTGGTGTATACAACCAGTTCTAGTCATTAGGATAGTGAGAAAATAAGTAGTATAAATGAAGTGAGTGGGATGCTCATGACACGTGTAAATGGAGTGAAGAATTGTGGTGACACATATGAAATTGGGTGGAATGGGAAAGGTGGAGATCAAATACAATGATTAAATAGATGGTGGAGGTGGAGGACAAGGAGTTGGAGGCATAGGTGGAGGGAAGGTGCGAGCCTGTGATAAATGATGTAAGGAAAGATATAGATAATTTCAATGTTTCTTGATTTTAATGGTAGTTTATAGGCTTGGTAAAAATGTTTGGGTAATGATTTCAAGGAAAACTAAATGCATTAGATGTGGTTTAATTGAATGATAATCTATATCAGTGGACAAAAATGGATTAGAGGATTTGAATATCAACAAATAAGAACGATTTTTGGGGTTGTATCTGGGGGATTAAATGATGATAAGACGAGGGTGGGGGGAGATACGTACCAGATAATCATGTGTGGTTTCTTGTATATGAAACATAAAGATTCGTAGCGATGGATAGGGTGATGGTTTAGGAATATGAAATGCATAACATGACCTAGGGTGGGCTCTGAGGGATGAAATGGAGTGGGGGAAGCACGGGGGGGGTAGCATGGATGATGGATGATGGAATATATAAGAAGAGGGTTTTTGGGTGTGATTGAGGGGTCAGAATGGGGTGGAGGATGAATATAAGGTTGGGTGAAATGGGGAGGAGGAAGAATGATGTGGAGGGGAAGGATAGGTGCACTCCAATCAGAGGATCAATGTGTAAGAGAGACGAGGGGAGAGGATCATCCTATAGTATATATAATAAATATAATAGATGTAATATAAATTATTATTGGGATAATCATATTTAATAATATTAATCATAATATTGAAATAATGAAGGTAAATATATCAATAAATGATTGAAGGAAAAACTATTAAAAATATGAAGTGTTGATATACATTTTAATATAATATATGTTATTAGCTATAGAATGGTGTTTTTTTTGAATAGTCGTAATATACTTATATTTAAACTAGAAATGATATATTTAATGAAAATTGGATTACATGAAAAGTTAAATTGGATGTCCTAAAAATACAATTGACATATTAAATATAAAAAGAACTAATTGGAATTTATTAGGAAAACATTAATATACTATCAGAAGTGATGATAAGAATGGAATATTGTTGAATTGACGCATCAATTTAACACCTATATTATTATATAAAATCATCATATGTAATAATCCCTAATCACAATTCTTGTATATATTTCTAGGAATCACTCCCTATTTTAAATTGAGCATGACCATCTGAAGAGGCATCCTTGAAACCCTACTGAAGATGTCTGTCATGACCCCCTCCCACCAAAGATGCCCCTCCTAATCTGGCAATGGTGAAAGGAAGATAATGTCCCCCCGAGTCCCGCCTCCAGTAGGCCTCGGGTTGGCGACTAGCACCAAGGGTATGAGTTTTCACAAATATGGGAGGAATTACCCTTTTTATTATTTTGGATCGGGAAATAGGACAAGTCAACCACCAAAAAGGGAAAAGAACAAGTGTATATAAATAAACCCAAACCAAGCCCACATGCATGTTTAAACAATTTTTATAACAAGGTACAAGTACAAGGAAGCTCAAAAGTACAATGCCAAAGAAAACAAGAGAACAACAACTGCAACAACTCCAACTGCCCGACTAGTAGGGTCCCGCACGGCCCTGGTAGTCCTCTTGGAAAACTGAAAGTAAACGTAGGGTGAGCATACAAGTATACTCAGTAGGGAAACCTAAAGCTCTCATGCACAAGTGGGGAGACACCCTAAGGTCCCGTGAGAAAACAGAATAACCAGAAACTAACAAGGAAAAACTATCCACCCAGCCTCCCTGGTCACACTCACCAAGTAACACAAACAAGTTTAGTATATATATATAGAACAAAAGTATTGGGTACCCAGCACCATTTCCCACTTAATTAGATGCTGCTCTTCCTAACGGCAAACGTCCTGACGCTACAACACTCTTCCCGCCCGCACACACCTGGGCCAAACCACGCATCCCCCCGCATACACCTGGGCCTCACAACCACGCATCTCGCCCGCACACACCTGGGCCACAACCACTAACCCGCCTGCAGACACCTGGGCCTCATCCCGAAGGTTCTTGGGAATGGTAAGCATGCCCGAAGAGTCTTGGGCTAAAGGTCGCCTCAAGCCATCACAGCCTCCGAGACCTACCCGAAGAGTCTTGGGTGTAAGGTCACCTCAATCCATCATAGCCTATGGAAGAAGGAGCAGGAAGGAGCTAGTAACTAAGGGGGAACACCCTCTCCCATAAAATGGGAGTGTTCGGCACTAGGTGCTTGACATGGGTGTGGTGCGACAAAACACAAAGATACAATTATATATATACATATACCAAACACACAGCCCAACCTATGGCTTCTTAAAAAGAGAAACTGAGCATGTGCCTCGGTACTGCTACCACGAAGCATGCATCAACAACCAAACAATCATCCCCCAACCCCATTTAGGTTTTCATGTTTCATGCAATGGTTTAACAAATTATTACTACTGGGAAACTAACATCCAGACAAAACCTTTCACAAACATATCCCTCACATCCACAACCAAGGTTAGGTAAAACGCAAGCAACCACATTCCATTTCATTTACAATAGATTATCACAACCATACAACATTACATCATTCATTTATTTAAAAGTTCCACACATTAAACCCTTTCCACATACAAAACAGTTCCGCATTTGAAAACACCTTTTACTTCAAAACACTTTTCATAATCAAAACACTTTTCATAAATAAAGGCATTTTCCACAAAACAACCAAACCACCAACATGTTCATTATTCCAACTTTGTTCAACCGGGGTGATCACACAAGGTTTTCATTCTCATTTAATCACCCAGTCATTACGTGCTTATCCATTTTCCATGTTTTAACAAAACCAACCACAAACAATTCAGATATCAATTGCGCACGCAAAGTCCACCAACGGCCTTGATTTTTAGTAGGCAAAGGCCTTTCAATCCAAAATCACAATCAGAAGATAAAGAAACTGGAAGGAAATAGAAACAGCACAAAACCCCAATCCCTTCTTTATCCGGTTATTATCTTTATTTAAAGTTCAACTGCATCCCATGTAACAAAAGAAAAAATATCCCACCCCGCATGTTGCACCAAAAAGAGAGACGAAGGTAAACCCCTACCTCAGAAGGTCCCGATCACGTCGCTTCCAACGACGTCCTTCGGTGTCTTCCGCCTTCGCCAAACCCAACAAACGCCTCCTAGGATGGAATATGGAGAAGGAAGGTCGGAAGGAAAGGTGACAAGTCCGGGCTTAGAAGCTTCGTCTCATCGCTACGATCATGTGGCCGCTGACGGATCGTAATTCGGAGCTCGGAAAAAAGAAGTTAGAGGAGGAAGACTTCTTGATCAACCAAGAGCATCGTCGTGCGACAATGAAGCGATCGATATGGAAGATAAAACATGACCTCGTTCTTATATAGGCAACGAATAGGTAAATCCGTATTCAGCGTGCATTAATGAATACACGATGTGACCGTACATACGTTACATGTTTTGATTGGTTAACACACAACACGTCACGCGGTTTCCACGCGTTTTAATAACAAAACGTTAATTTTATTAATATGTGTGTTTCATTGACCCGAGACATAACTCATAAAAAGGTATCCATCACTGGTCTTAAAATGACCGTCTTAATTACAGGATTACACTGCCGCTGACGGTTCGTCATTCCGACACCATATGAAGAAGTTACGGTCGAATTAAGATTATAAAACCCAAAAATAACAATAAAATTTTATAATATTATTATTTATTTATTTTCCTTGAATTTTATACGCTCAAAAAAATTTGGGTCCCCTTTTGCTTTCACGTCCAAATATCTCCACCACCAATCAATCACCTTTATTTTTATTCTATTATGATAATAATTTTATTATGAATATTATTCATTTAAGGGGAAGAGAAAAAAAAACCCCCTTACACGTCCTTTAACCTCATCATACACCCCCTTTATTCTCCCCATTTATTTACTTTAATTTATTATCTCATTTAATCCATATGATTTATTATTATAATATACATGGGGAGGTCCACGTATAGCGCCTCACCCACATGCTCCTCATTAACATAATAAATATATAATACAAATATTTTTATTATTATAATAAAGGAAAACCTCATGTTCAATTAATTCATGAGCGTTTCGGGTACCCAATCTGAAAACCCGAAAAAGACATCCAATATTGGACTCATAATTTCCGTCTCATAGTTAGGGTCACACTACCGCAGACGGTTCGTGAAACCGAGGTCACACGAATAAGTTATGGTCGGAAAAGTGTTTTACCTACAAAAACATTAACACGATTATTATATTATTATTTTTAATTGATTTATTTCAAATACCTAAATCCACCCAACCCTCTCTCTCCAATTTGGTGCACCTTTCTCCATTTCTCCTTCATTGATTTCTTTTTCTTTTCTTTTATTACTTCTCTTTTAATTATCACTCTCTCTCTCCAATTTATTTCAAATCTTTAACTCACTCCACAAGTGGCGCCTCCCACTTTCTTTTATCCATGTTCAACACGTCCCATGATTGACTCCTCTTTAAATTATTTATTTAATTGGTTTAAATATTAAATCTTTATTTCATTTATACCTTTTCTCTCTCCAATCTAATTCTCTCTCCAATCTTTATTTTATTGGTGCGCCTCTCCTTTTATTTCATATCATTATTAATATATTGTTAATATTCTCTCTCCAATCTCATTCCTCCCCAACAAAGTGGCGCCTCCCTTGATTTTACACCATTAGTTCCATTCTTTTTATCATAATTATTTTCAATAATAATGATTGAATCTCCCTAAAAAAACATGCAAGATCACCTCCCATCAAAACCCACATGACACACACTTATTTTAAATCTTTATCATTATTATTATTATTATTTTTTTTTTAAACACAATTATCATAAATAATAACATCTCTTATTTATCCTTATATCTCAAATCTCATTGCAATTAATTCAAAACATAATTCTCATTAAATCATTATTACCAGATCTATAAAAAAAACCAACATTATTATTATAATTATTTAGTATAACACTTATAACAAAACCCCGAATAAAATTTATTAACACGTCACCATTTATTATTAATAATAACTATTATTTTTGATGTTCGCCGCATTGACCACATAAAAAAACGTTTTTACAAAGTAATCGACCAGAGAGGTCCGGGCCTTTACATTAGATACCTCTCAAAACATTCTCGTCCTCGAGAATTAAAAACTGACCCAGAAGAAGGAAAGGATCTGAAGAACCACTCCACAAGATACCTCTCAGGGCTCTCGTCATGACAAGGAACCAACCAACAACTCTATGAGTTAGGAATTCCCTCTCCTATGTCAAGATGCTATCAGCTTTAGGCGGCACTGACTCGCCTGCACGGGTTTAATCGCATCCTCATTAATGCGTCTTGATTAAGGATCGGGTTTTTCCTTTCCCA
Organism: Viscum album; assembly: GCA_963277665.1. NCBI lineage: Eukaryota > Viridiplantae > Streptophyta > Magnoliopsida > Santalales > Viscaceae > Viscum > Viscum album. The sequence continues at coordinate 1,187,111,198 of OY728158.1, read as the reverse complement.
TATATTAGGTTTTTTTCCAACTTACAATGCACCCAACAACGTACAACCCACACAATGCCCGGACACATGTCTTGATGAATTCCTTCTCCCATGTTGAGATATTATCCGCTTTAGGCGGCACTGACTCGCCTGCACGGGTTAAATCGCATCCACATTAATGCGTCTCGATTAGAGATTAGGTCTTCCCCTCCCCACATGATAGGACTCTTCACGTACATTTAAAGAAAAGAGGGAGACAACATAGCATTATAGACTCATGAAAAACAAGGTCCAGGCCCAAAGCATGGGCGAGAATGAGTTTCAACAATTGAGTGTGATGCTCCTAGATTTAAACAAAACATAAACGCGAGCATTTAAGTAAAACATGAAACATCTCTCTCGATCTTTCGCCTTGCTAGGGTTGCCACTTCTGTTGCGTGAAATTGTCTGCGTCCCACTCCTCTGCATTTCTGTTAACGTTCAAGTGCCATAGATGTACGGTAAACAAGGATCGCCTAAGCCCAAGTAGTAAGGAAAAACTCAAAGTTTTAATTATCATTTTATTTCAACTTCTTTCCCAGAACACCCAAATCAAGTAAAACACAAACATGATGATGCATGTACCTTCCCTAGGGTCTCTACCCTGCAATCAATATAGTCTCACATGGTCGTTCGGTAGGCTCAGAGTCCTTGCATCGGATCACGGGGGGCCCTAAAATCCCCTGTCCAAGCCGGTCTTCCCTGGCCTATGTCACGCACCAAGATTAACGAACATTGTTGCCCTACCATCCCATGCAATCCTCATTGTGCCTAACTCCAGACTCCATCCAATCTCTCAACCATCAGCCTCTGATACCATTCTGTCACGACCCCCTCCCACCAAAGATACCCCTCCTGATCTGGAAATGGTGAAAGGAAGATAATGACCCCCAAGTCCCGCCTCCAGTAGGCCCCGGGTTGGCGACTAGCACCAAGGGTATGAGTTTTCACAAATATGGGAGGCATTACCCTTTTTATTATTTTAGATCGGGAAATAGGACAAGTCAACCACCAAAAAGGGAAAAGAACAAGTGTATAGAAATAAACCCAAACCAATCCCACATGCATGTTTAAAAAATTTTTATAACAAGGTACAAGTACAAGGAAGCTCAAAAGTACAATGCCAAAGAAAACAAGAGAACAACAACTGCAACAACTGCAACTGCCCGACTAGTAGGGTCCCGCACGGCCCTGGTAGTCCTCCTGGAAACCTGAAAGTAAACGTAGGGTGAGCATACATGTATACTCACTAGGGAAACCTAAAGCTCTCGTGCACAAGTGGGGTGACACCCTAAGGTCCTGTGAGAAAACAGAAGAACCAGAAACTAACAAGGAAAAACTATCCACCCAGCCTCACTGGTCACACTCACCAAGTAACACAAACAAGTTTATATATATATATAGAACAAAAGTATTGGGTACCCCGCACCATTTCCCACTTAATTAAATGATGCTCTTACTAACGGCAAACATCCTGACGCTACCACACTCTTCCCGCCCGCACACACCTGGGCCAAACCACGCATCCCGCCCGCACACACCTGGGCCTCACAACCACACATCTCGCCCGCACACACCTGGGCCACAACCACTAACCCGCCCGCAGACACCTGGGCCTCATCCCAAAGGTTCTTGGGAATGGTAAGCCTGCCCGAAGAGTCTTGGGCTAAAGGTCGCCTCAAGCCATCACAGCCTCCGAGACATACCCGAAGAGTCTTGGGTGTAAGGTCACCTCAAGCCATCATAGCCTATGGAAGAAGGAGCAGGAAGGAGCTAGTAACTAAGGGGGAATACCCTCTCCCGTAAAATGGGAGTGTTCGGCACTAGGTTCTTGACATGGGTGTGGTGCGACAAAACACAAATATAAAATTATATATATACATATACCAAACACACAGCCCAACCTATGGCTTCTTAAAAAGAGAAACTGAGCATGTGCCTCGGCACTGCTACCACGAAGCATGCATCAACAACCAAACAATCATCCCCCAACCCCATTTAGGTTTTCATGTTTCATGCAATGGTTTAACAAATTATTACTACTGGGAAACTAACATCCAGACAAAACCTTTCACAAACATATCCCTGCCATCCACAACCAAGGTTAGGTAAAACGCAAGCAACCACATTCCATTTCATTTACAATAGATTATCACAACCATACAACATTCCATCATTCATTTATTTCAAAGTTCCACACATAAAACCCTTTCCACACACAAAAAATTTCCACATTTGAAAACACCTTTTACTTCAAAACACTTTTCATAATCAAAACACTTTTCATAAATAAAGGCATTTTCCACAAAACAACCAAACCACCAACATGTTCATTATTCCAACTTTGTTCAACCGGGGTGATCACACAAGGTTTCCATTCTCATTTAATCAGCCAGTCTTTACGTGCTTATCCATTTTCCATGTTTTAACAAAACCAACCACAAACAATTCAGATATCAATTACGCATGCAAAGGCCACCAACAGCCTTGATTTTCAGTAGGCAACGACCTTTCAATCCAAAATCACATCAGAAGATAAAGAAACTGGAAGGCAATAGAAACAGCACAAAACCCCAAACCCTTCTTTATCCGGTTATTATCTTTATTTAAAGTTCAACTGAATCCCATGTAACAAAAGAAAAAATATCCCACCCCGCATGTTGCACCAAAAAGAGAGACGAAGGTAAACCCCTACCTCAAAAGGTCCCGATCACGTCGCTTCCGACAACGTCCTTCGGTGTCTTCCGCCTTCGCCAAACCCGACAAACACCTCCAAGGATGGAAGCTGGAGAAGCAAGGCCGGAAGGAAAGGTGAAAAGTCCGGGCTTAGAAGCATCGTCTCATCGCTACGATCATGTGGCCGCTGACGGATCGTAATTCGGAGCTCGGAAAAAGAAGTTAGAGGAGGAAGACTTCTTGATCAACCAAGAGCGTCGTCGTGCGACAAAGAAGCGATCGATATGGAAGATAAAACATGACCTCGTTCTTATATAGGAAACGAATAGGTAAATCCGTATTCAGAGTGCATTAATGAATACACGATGTGACCGTACATACGTTACATGTTTTGATTGGTTAACACACAACACGTCACGCGGTTTCCACGCGTTTTAATAAAAAAACGTTAATTTTATTAATATGTGTGTTTCATTGACCCGAGACATAACTCATAAAAAGGTATCCATCACTGGTCTTAAAATGACCGTATTAATTACAGGATTACACTGCCGATGACGGTTCGTCATTCCGACACCATATGAAGAAGATACGGTCGAATTAAGATTATAAAACCCAATAATAATAATAAAATTTTATAATATTATTATTTATTTATTTTCCTTGAATTTTATACGCTCAAAAAAAATTGGGTCCACTTTTGCTTTCACGCCCAAATATCTCCACCACCAATCAATCGCCTTTATTTTTATTCTATTATGATAATAATATTATTATGAATATTATTCATTTAAGGGGAAGAGAAAAAAACCCCCTTACGCCTCCTTTAACCTCATCATACACCCCCTTTATTCTCCCCATTTATTTACTTTAATTTATTATCTCATTTAATCCATATGATTTATTATTATAATATACATGGGGAGTTCCATGTATAGAGCCTCACCCACATGCTCCTCGTTAACATAATAAATATATAATACAAATATTTTTATTATTATAATAAAGGAAAACCTCATGTTCAATTAATTCATGAGCGTTTCGGGTACCCAATCTGAAAACCCGAAAAAGACATCCAATATTGGACTAATAATTTCCTTCTCGTAGTCAGGGTCACACTACCACAGACGGTTCGTGAAACCGAGGTCACACGAATAAGTTATGGTCAAGAAAGTGTTTTACCTACAAAAACATTAACATGATTATTATATTATTATTTTTAATTGATTTATTTCAAATACCTAAATCCACCCAACCCTCTCTCTCCAATTTGGTGCGCCTTTCTCCTTTTCTCCTTCTTTGATTTCTTTTTCTTTTCTTTTATTACTTCTATTTTAATTCTCACACTCTCTCTCCAATTTATTTCAAATCTTTAACTCACTCCACAAGTGGCGCCTCCCACTTTCTTTTCTCCATGTTCAACACATCCCATGATTGGCTCCTCTTTAAATTGTTTATTTTATTGGTTTAAATATTAAATCTTTATTTCATTTAAACCTTTTCTCTCTCCAATCTAATTCTCTCTCCAATATTTATTTTATTGGTGCGCCTCTCCTTTTATTTCATATCATTAATAATATATTGTTAATATTCTCTCTCCAATCTCATTCCTCCCCAACAAAGTGGCGCCTCCCTTGATTTTACACCATTAGTTCCATTCTTTTTATCATAATTATTTTCAATAATAATGATTGAATCTCCCTAAAAAGACATGCAAGATAACCTCCCATCAAAACCCACATGACACACACCTATTTTAGATCTTTATCATTATTATTATTATTATTTTTAAACACAATTATCATAAATAATAACATCTCTTATTTATCCTTATATCTCAAATATCATTGCAATTAATTCAAAACATAATTCTCATTAAATCATTATTACCAGATATATCAAAAAAAACCAACATTATTATTATAATTATTTAGTATAACACTTATAACAAAACCCCAAATAAAATTTATTAACACGTCACCATTTATTATTAATAATAATTATTATTTTTTGATGTTCGCCGCATTGACCACATAAAAAAACGTTTTTACAAAGTAATCGACAGGAGAGGTCCGGGCCCTTACAATGTCGGTGATGCTTGTTCTTTACTGCGAGTGTGTTGGTCAATTGTTTATTTTTGTATGTTGTTTCAGAAACTACTTACTATGTGGATTGGTGAAAAATTTATTCCTTAGGATTTTATGATTTATATAAGTTATGGAAAGACAAAACCAAAATTATTATAATGATCCAAAAACATGGTGATAATATTTAAATCATGATTAGAATGAAATCATATGTAAATTTGAAAATAAAAATGAAAATAAACTAGAAAGACATATCCCTTCTATTTATAAAAAGCATCAAAATGCTTAAAATATAGAGATTAAATTTGTCGTTCGAAAAACTAACAATAATCAATAGAAACAATATCTAAAATAATTCATATAACATAATATATTCTTATATTAACATTAATTTGTGGTCACAGATCATTAGTTTGATGAAAATCTCCTTGATGCCATCTTTTATCATGAATTGTTTCTCTAAATATCATTTTCAACATACCTAGATGAAACTTTTTCTCGAACTACTTACCTAAAATAAGAAAGTGGTAATATTGAGCATGAGATGTCAACAATAATTAATATCAATAATGTTGGATAGGAGAAGATATGAGTTACATGAAATCTGAAAAGGGTCTCATTTGTTTCGGATGGGTTGACAAAAATAACTTGCTTTTCCCCCTGTTCTTGGATGTAATAATAGGTCAGTCAATGGTAAATCATGAAATGAAACACCCAAAATGAAAAGGGATATTAAAACATTTAAAAAATATAATAATGTATATTAGTTGTAATTACTATTTAATGATAAATATATGAAAAATCAATAGTTTTACTAGAAGGATAAATTATTTCAAATCATAAGCTTGAGTATCCTTTTACTATATCTTATAAACTGTAACACCCCGAGATTTTATGAAAAATATTCTTTTTAATTTAATTAATGTCTTGTGTTGTATGCTACACCAAAAGGAGCTTGCACAACACACATCCTTTACTTGCATTGCATTACACGCAATCACGACCTTCCATGATAGCGTGTATAGTACGCGATACCGAGTTTCACTAAACAACGATATGCTATTAAATTATTATTAAAACTAGCGTTATGAATAGTAATAACCACTTTTTGAAATTTTGTAATTTTTAATTTTCAAAATGGACTTCATTTCTGGATTTGGAATATCGAAATTTGATTCGGGTGAAATTTTGGTACTTTTCGGATAACTCTCATTTTCTGATAAATAGTGAAAATTACAAAACTTTAATTAAAAACAACCTTTTTAATAGAAATAATTAATATGATAAATTATTAATTTGATTGGTTTTAAAGTATATTTATAATATATTTTTACAATTTAATACAATGTTGGTTATTGGATGTAATTTCATATTTAAACCAGACATAAACAACTATCAATCTTTTGATAGTTATTATCTCTTAAGAACACGCTATTTGTTTTGACGACGGAAATTAATTTTTAAATTAATTAATGCAACTGATATGTTTTGAATTTGGTAATATAGACATATTTTTTGAATTCATAATATCAAATATAGCTTAGGCCTAATTTTTGGTATTTTTCTGAAAACATTCAATTTTTGATGAATAGTGAAACCACTAAGTGGTAGTTAAAAAAACTGAATTTTTTATAAAACATAATTTTACCGCTTCTGTGAGAGGAATTTCGAAAATCCGAGAGACACGGTTAATATCAAGGACTAAAATGTTGTTCAATGAGATGAAAATAATTTTTGGTGAATAGTAACTTTTTACTTTTTTTACCACGTTAAAAGTAAATAGGGTAATTAAGGGTAAAAATGATATTATTATTACCCTAACACTTGTCCTAATTCTATTGGACATGTTTAAATCGAACACAAACAACATTAGAAATAAAATATGACCATTTAGGCCCACTTGGATTAGATTAGGACATTTATTATTAATTTATTTAAAGAAGGGTTAAAATAGTTAAAATCAAAGTTAAATAAGTAAATAATTTTTAATATGGGGTACTACATAAGATAAATTCGACTATAAATATTCATTAGAAATCTAAAAAGATTTCCTACATAATGGTATTTTATTTGTAATTTTTAGACATTAAATAATTTAATTAATTTATGACACAACAATGATGCAATAATTATCTTATTAATGAAATATTTACATAATTGATGTTATAAATACACAAATAAATGTAATTTGAGGCTTTTTATGCCTTAAATTAATTTTCTAGGTTAATATGACATGTTATTGTTGATATAAGTAACTTTGTTCGAACTTATCATTCTGTTATGAATTTAATAAAAATCATGTACCAAATAGTGTCAAAATTGACATAAATTAGTTTTTAAAACAAATATTATATTATTAATTGTTATTTAATTCCTAAAAATCTAAGGTTCAGCCAAATGACTTAGATAAGGATAGATATATTAATAATAAAAAACTTGGGGTTCTTTTGGCTTGTTATGGTATGTTTATTAACCATATAGTGTAAGAAAACAAAAAGACACGGTAAAAGTTAAATTATTTAACTTAGAGTTAAATCTAATTGATAAGGTTAAAATAATAACCTAAACTTGTCTAAAACCTATTTGACGAGAGGATTTCGACCCATCCCCACTTTATATTCAAAATAAGACCCTTTGGAACCATTATAAACCGAATTTGACCTTAATATTAAATAATATTTTGAGATTTTCTTAAGGTGCCCCTCTCCTCCCTTATAAATGGGCACCTCCTCCCTCTCCTCCTCACACCAATTTTAGCATTAAAGATCGGCCAACACCTGCCAAAATCTCTTCTCCACTTCCATAGTATCATCCTAGAGGTCCAGGTCTTCTTCAAAGACCACCCTTAGTTCTTTAAGTGGAGGATAAGTGAAGGCACGTCAAAAAAAGGTAATATCCATTACCGATCTTTTTCAATTTCTTTCTTCTTCAAATTCTTCTTCTTTTGTTGTTTCATGATAAAGTAATAACATAAGTATTTCTTATATACTGATATGTTATTATAAATATGAAAAAACTCTAATTAACCTTCTATCCATCCAACGGAAAAAAGGAAATCACCGCGCGTGCGTACGTACGGAATACCGTCTCCACGCCGTGGTGTAATCTATTTTCCACCACCATATTACATGGATGGTTATAATGGTTTAAATAATGAATATATATTACTATTATAAATTGATATTGATTCTGAACTAGTATACATACACTCCAATACAATTCCACGATCATAGGAACGATATCATCACTCGTGCGTACGTACGGAATACCGTCTCCACGATGTGATGCGACTCGTTCTACATGATCTTCATTTCATAATGATTATATAAATGTATAGAATTAATAAATATCATATATTTTACACTAATAAAATTCTTTAAATGAGGTATCTATAACCTAAAGAGAATAATAAGAATTTATTTGACAAACACGCATAAGAACAAAAAGTAATAAACACCCGAATAACAAGTAGTAATGAAATATTACTAATAAGAAGCTACGAATATGACCATATATGATATAATAACAATAAGTATGATTCTGTAATAAGTCAATAACATTATTTAAATCATTATATAGGAGGTTCGGACACTTACGAGGCAAATCAGACCAAAGGTAAGGGAAATATCACAATCTCATTTTTATCCGAGATTGTTTTTACTTTGGCATTTACTGGGGTGTATTTTATCATCCAAATACATGTTTCCTAAATATGTAATATTATTTCCATCCAAATACAATTTTTTAAATCCAATTTTACCCTTCGGTGAGTTTTTAGTAAAAGATATGAAAAGAATCTTTTGTCGTTTTTCGTACGAGGTACTTTTTGACTTTTCTGACAAAATTACGAGAAGAATGTTTTTTTAACGTATACGGAATGAATGTATTTTTAAAACATTATTTACAAGAAGCTTACTTTACAATTTTTCATGTTTATTTTGAATCAGATTCTTTTAGTTTAAAATTGTATGACATGTTAAGAAAGGAAAAAGGGTTTTAATGTAGAAAGGATATTTTCCTCAAGAATGGAGTTCAAGTGTTTTATCAAAATTATTTTCCATCTAAGATAATATAGGGTTCAGTTTCTATCCCTATTATATCATTGATTTTATTATGTTGTGATGGAATTATTTTTATGAATTCCTTTATCTTATATGAATTTTTTTATGATGTCATGTTGTTTAAGAATCCCATTTTTTTTACATGGGTTATATAATGATGTATGATTTATGATTTTGTGGAACACATAAGAATGATATCATTATGAGTTGGGTGGGACCTATATCTCCCTCCAATGCATTGGGTAAAGATTTTATATCTCATGAGATAGACATGGCTGGAACGGTAGGTTATACCGGTTCAGTGAAACAGGACTGAAACGAGGGTGACTCGGTTCAGAAATGGACTTCGTCCACTAAGATAGTCTTGGCAATGAGTCTTGACTAATAAGATATGATTCTCTATGATTATGTGTTTATGCCACAAAGTTTCATGTTTTATGTTATGATTATTGGGATTACATTTCACTATTATGATTTATCCCATGTTATGAAATTATTATCTCTTTGACAGGTTAAGATTTCCAAAAGTTATGTGCTTATGTATATGATGTAATTGATATTTATTTTGTTTACCCTTACTGAGCATTTGAGCTCACCCTTTTCTGTTTTCGTTTCCCCAGGATATAAAGAAATGTTTTCGGTTAAAAAAAGGAATATCTTTATAGGAGGTGTTGAAGATCTTTCACCACGATTAGAAGATTATATTCCGAGTTTCCAAAGACACTAAACTATTACGATCCTTGTGTGTGTGTTTTTTTTATGTACTAAGTATTCCGCAAAAGTAATGTAATGTCCATGTATGTGAAGCTTCGGGTCTCTACAGTTGGTATCAGAGGAAAGGTTTAGTGAACCTTTGGAAACTAGGATGTGAGAACGTTAGTGAGATCCCTAGAGATATTTCTAAGGTATGTCTAGGTATGTCCCTAAGGATAAGTATACGTATAGGATATAGTCTTAGAAATACGGTAACGATCATAGAATTTTACCTAAGAAGTTAGATATTGAGGATACTCCCCCTTTATAATTTTGTTTTCCCTAGCATGATTTTTGCCTCTGACACTATTCTTTTTGGGTTTTAGACGATGGCTGGAACCCGAAGGAACCGTGTTGATCAATGCAATGGACAATGCAATGATTGTCCTCCTGAACAAACAAATGTTATGGGAGATGGAGTGAAAAATCTTATTTCTATACTTATACAAGCTATGAATCATTCTGGACTTCCAAATGAGCAGAGAAGGGAACAATATTTTATCGAGTCCTTCATGAGGAAACGTCTACCTTCTTTCAGTGGGTCTTCTGATGCACTTGTTGCTGAACAATGGATCAGTACTACTGAAAAGATATTTTCATTTCTTCAATGTTCTGAACATGATAAAGTCATCTTAGCAGTATATCGTTTGGAAGGTGAAGCTGATCAATGGTGGAGTCTTATCAAGAATACGAGGCAAAGAGATGAAATTGAGTCCATGGTATGGGACGAGTTCAAGAACTTATTTTTCAATAAGTACTTCCCTCGTATTCTTCGAACAAAGATGGAGAATGGGTTACTTGAACTAAAGCAAAAGGATGATGAATCTGTTGGTATATACGAAGCGAATTTTACAAGGCTTGCAAGGTATGAATCTGGATTTATCATCCAACCTGAAAGTAAAGTTGATCGATTCTTCAGTGGCTTAAAACCAAATCTTAAAAGGGTATTAGCTATAATAGACCTCAGTAGCTATGAAGAAATTGTACGTTGTGCTATCAAGGTAGAAATGGAAGTTGGTGTTACTTATCCATCTCATAGTTTTGAAAAGAAACGAAAGATGGAGTTCAAGGAGAAATCTCATAATAATAGTGAAAAGAAGATGAATGTTTCCTTATGCCCAAAGTGTGGAAAGAAGCATGGGGGAGATTGTCTTAAAGGGACAAGTAAATGTTTCAAATGCGGAAAGGAAGGTCATCAGGCATTTGAATGCCACAATTATGGGAAGAAGATTCCTAATGATGCAAACAAAGGAAGGGATACACAGAATGAACCTACTACACTTCAATGATTCAAGTGCAAGGAAATGGGGCATTATGCTAATAAATGCCCTAATCCAAGGGTTAGTGATGATCGACATGAGCAACCACTTAAGGCAAAGGACAAAGGGAAGTCACATGCGATCACCATTGGCGATGTTGAATATGATAACGATGTGGTGGAATGATTAAGTGTATATGTAATGGGATTACAAAATAATGTTGTATATAGTATCGTGGAATATTGGAATATTTATGTATTGGTCTACTATGGTTTTCAATAATTTTATGGTACCCGTAACCATGGAAAGTGATTGAGATATTTTTGGAAAAAAGATGATATGCGCATAATGAATGGAAAATGAGAAAATGAAATATTTGGCAGTATTCATGAGCTCATGATTGATATAAGGACTAAGTGACATCATGGTTTGTGTATATAGAATTTTGATGATTTTGGTATGTGGAAAGTGTTAACTTTTAACTTCATTAATGTTTTCACTAAGGTTCAATGGGTATTCAAGAGAATACATGATTAAGGCCTTTGAATGTTTGGAATGTGACCAAAAAAACTTATCTTATTATATATGGGGATCAAGGATGGTTTTAAATCTCTGGTAATCATTTTCACTATATTATGAGTGTGGACTACAGTATTATGGAAAAGCCTAAATATTCGAATGGATTATGTTGGACATAAGTTAGTATTTTTTTTTGATATTATTTATGGGATGTTATAGTAATGTAGTTTTAGAAAAAGGACAACCTGCAGGACGGGCGACAGCCCATCACGTCGGACAAGGGTGTGGGAATCGAACCCACAACAGAAGTGCGACTGGCCTTTATCGCCTACCACTGGCCTATAAGAAGTCCATGTTTAGTATAAACTAGTTTTACTATATTAAGTAGTATGATATATGAAGTATAAGTCCATTTTATGAACCATATATGATTAATCTCACTATATATGGACTTATGTATTTTTTGATAACTTTTCTAACATTTTGTTTAAGACATATGGAATGACCCATCATTCTATCATATGATCTGCTAACACATCACGAATGAAAAATTCAACTTCATTTCTTTAAGAGATGAAGTGGAAATTGTCCAAAGAATGACAAACGGTGAGACTATACCAAAATCACAAAAGTATTTCTTCTAATTCCAATTTCATCATCTTTAGGGAAATGATCTTGAAAACCAAAAATGGTGTCCTAGTGCTCTTATATTTGATGAATCAGATGGTAACTTAGATCATCACAAATTTATGGCTTTGTGATTACTGGCTTTTCCATAGCCATGTTCTCTACCACTCTCCATCAAAACATGATGGTTAGATTTCTTTTCCAAATCCATATTTTCACCTATGTGGAAACCCAATGATTAGTTTATTTGGGTAACCGTTACGTTTCAGACTTTTGTTTTTCAAGATTTGTTTTGGTATTCATTTTTACGATGTGAGTTTCTATTAAAGAAACATTCTAATCGTAAACCATTAATAACCCCGATGAATTTCGAGGGCGAAATTCATTTTAAGGGGGGTAGAATGTAACACCCCGAGATTTTATGAAAAAAATTCCTTTTAATTTCATTAATGTATTGTGTTGTACGCTACACCAAAAGGATCTTTCACAACACGCATCCTTGACTTTCCTTGAATTACACGCAATCACGACCTTCCTCGATAGCGTGTGTAGTACGCAATACCGAGTTTCACTAAACAATGATATGCTATTAAAATATTATTGAAACTAGCCGTTATGAATAGTAATGACGACTTTTTAAAATTTTGTAATTTGTATTTTTCAAAATGGATTTCATTTCTGGATTTGGAATATCGAAATTAGCTTAGGGTGAAATTTTGGTACTTTTCGGATAACTTTCATTTTCTGATGAATAGTGAAAATTACAAAACTTAAATTAAAAACAACCTTTTTAATAGAAATAATTAATAGTGATAAATTATTAATTTGATTGGTTTTAAAGTATATTTAGAATATATTTTTACAATTTAATAAAATGTTGGTTATTGGATGTAATTTCACATTTAAACAAGACACAAACAAATGTTAATCTTTTGATAGTTTTTATCTCTTAAGAACACACTATTTGGTTTCACGACGGGAATTAATTTTTAAATTAATTAATGAAACTGATATGTTTTGAATTTGGAAAAATAGACATCATTTTTGAATTCATAATATCAAATATAGCTTAGGCCTAATATTCGGTATTTTTCTGAAAACATTCAATTTTTGATGAATAGTGAAACCACTAAGTGGTAGTTAAAAAAACTGAATTTTTCATAGAAAATAATTTTACCGCTTCTGTGAGAGGAATTTTGAAAATCCGAGAGACACGGTTAATATCAAGGACTAAAATGTGGTTCAATGAGATGAAAATATTTTTTGGTGAATAGTAAATTTTTACTTTTTTTTACCACAGTTAAAAGTAAATAGGGTAATTAAGGGTAAACATTATATTATTATTACCCTAACAAATGTACTAATTCTATTGGACAAGTGTAATTAAAAAAACAACCGTAGGAATAAAATATGACCATTTAGGCCCACTTGCATTAGATTAGGACATTTATTATTAATTTATTTAAATAATGGTTAAAATAGTTTAAATCAAAGTTAAATAAGTAAATCATTTTTAATATGGGGTTATATATAAGATAAATTCGACTATAAAAATTCAATAGAAAGCTAAAAATATTTCCTACATAATGGTATTTTATTTGTAATTTTTAGACATTAAATAATTTAATTTATTTATGACACAACGATGATGCAATAATTATCTTATTAATGAAATATTTAAATAATTGGTGTTATAAATACCCAAATAAATGTAATTTGAGACTTTTTATGACTTACATTAATTTTATAGATTAATATGACATGTTATTGATGATATAAGTAACTTGGATCAAACTTATAATTCTGTTATTAATTTTATAAAAATCATGTACCAAATAGTGTCAAAATTGACATAAATTAGTTTTTATAACAAATATTATATTATTAATTGTATTTAATTCCTAAAAATCTAATGTTTGGCCAAATGAATTAGATAAAGATTTATATATTAATAATAAACAACTTGGGGTTCGTTTGTTTTATTATGGTAAGTTTATTAACCATATAGTGTAAGAAAACAAAAAGACATGGTAAAAGTTAAATTATTTAACATAGAGTTAAATCTAATTGATAAGGTTAAAATAATAAACTAAACTTGTCTAAATTATATTGGATGCGAGTATTTATATCCATACCCACTTTATCTTCGAAATAAGACCCTTTGTAACCATTATAAACCGAATTTTACCTTAATATAAAATAATATTTTGAGATTTTCCTAAGGTGCCCCTCTCCTCCCTTATAAAAGGGCACCTCCTCCCTCTCCTCCTCACACCAATTTGTGCATTCAAGCTCAGCCAACACCTGCCAAAATCTCTTCCCCACTTCCCTAGTATCATCCTAGAGGTCCTGGTCTTCTTCAAAGTCCATCCTTAGTTCTTTAAGTGGAGGTTAAGTGAAGGCGCGTCAAAAAGAGGTAATATCCATTACTGGTCTTTTTCAATTTCATTCTTCTTAAACTTATTCTCCATTAGTTGTTTCAGGATAAAGTAATAACATCAGTATTTATTATATACTGATATGTTATAATAAATATGAAACAACTCTAATTAACCTTCTATACATCCTACGGAAAAAAGGAAATCACCGCGCATGCGTACATACGGAATATCGTCTCCACGCCGTGGTGTAATCTATTTTCCACCACCATCTTACTTGGATGGGTATAATGGTGTAAATAATGACTATATATGACTATTATAGATTTATATTGATTCTGAAATAGTATACATACACTCCAATACAATTCCACGATCATAGGAACGATATCATCACTCGTGCGTACGTACGGAATACCGTCTCCACGATGTGATGCGACTCGTTCTACATGATCTTCATTTCATAATGATTATATAAATGAATTGAATGAATGAATATGATATATGTTACACTAATAACATTCTGGAAATGAGGTATCTATAACCTAAAGAGAATAATAAGAATTTATTCGACAAACACACATAAGAACAAAAAGTAATAAACACCCGAATAACAAGTAGTAATGAAATATTACTAATAAGAAGCTAAGAATATGACCATATATGATATCATAACAATAACTATGATTATTTAATAAGTAGATAACACTATTTAAATCATTATATATGAGGTTCAGACATGAGGCAAATCGGACCTAAGGTAAGGGAAATATCACAATCTCATTTTTATCAGAGATTGTTTTTACTTTGGCATTTACTGGGGTGTATTTTATCATCAACATCCATGTTTCCTCAATATGAAATATTATTTCCATCCAACTACAATTGTTTAAATCCAATTTTACCCTTCGGTGAGTTTTTAGTAAACGATATTAAAGGAATCTTTTGTCGTTTTTCGTACAAGGTACTTTTTGAATTTTCCGACAAAAGTAAGAGACGAATGTTTTTTTAACTTATACGGCATGAATGGATTTTTAAAACATTATTTCCAAGAATCTTACTTTACAAGTTTTCAAGTTTATTTTTAATCAACTTATTTTAGTTTAAAATTTTATGACATGTTAAGAAAGGAAAAAGTGTTTTAAAGTAGAAAGGATATTTTCCTCAAGAATGGAGTTCAAGTGTTTTATCAAAATTATTTTCCATATAAGATAATATATGGTTCTATTTCTATCCCTATTATTACATTGATTTGATTATGTTGTGATGGAATTATTTTTATGAATTCCTTTATCTTATATGAATTGTTTTATGATGTCATGTTGTTTAAGAATCCAATTTTTATTACATGGGTTATGTAATGATGTATGCTTTATGATTTTGTGGCACACATAAGACTGGTATCATTATGAGTTAGGTGGGACCTATATCTCCCTCCAATGCATTAGGGAAAGATTTTATATCTCATGAGATAGTCATGGCTGGAACGGTAGGTTATACCGGTTCAGTGAAACAGGACTGAAACGAGGGTGACTCGGTTCAGAAATGGACTTTGTCCACTAAGATATTCTTGGAAATGAGTCTTGAATAATAAGATATGATTCTCTATTATTATGTGTGTATTCCACAAAGTTTCATGTTTTATGTTATGATTATTGGGATTACATTTTACTATTATTATTTATCTCATGTTATGAAATTATGATCTCTTTTGCAGGTTAAGATTTCCAAAATTTATGTGCTTATATATATGATGTAATTGATATTTCTTTTGTTTACACTTACTGAGCATTTGAGCTCACCCTTTTCTGTTTTATTTTCCCCAGGATATAAAGAAAGGTATTAGGTAATGAAAGGAAGATCTCTATGGGATATGTTGAGGATCTTTCACCATGATTAGAAGATTATATTCTGAGTTTCCAAAGACACTAAACTATTACGATCCTTGTGTGTGTGTTTTTGTTATGTACTAAGTATTCCGCAAAATTAATGTAATGTCCATGTACGTCAAGATTCGGGTCTCTACATAAACCCCTAAAATATGAATATGACTATAAAATTAAATAAAAAGCGTGTATGAAAAAAAAAAATTTTGACATATAATATATCCATACCAGTATAAACTACAATGCATTATTCCATTAAAAATAGAGATAATTTTCAGGATTCTGTATGAATCCAAAAAATCCACAATGATTTTTTGGGTAATATATTTTATATACATTAAATTAAGTTAAGTGATATACCATAAGTGAAGGAAAATAATGTGAAATGGTTTTCATGTGTAGTAATAATCAAAGTTGGAGTGGGAAATCCCTTATATAGTGACCATGTGTACTTTTTTACATGAATATGAAAAAATATTACGTGTGATAATGATGTAATACATAGAATTATAAAATGTTTTGGGTGGATTACTAGCTTCAATGATTGGTGAGTGTTTTCAAGGCTTATACCAAACAATGGTAATGATAAGACATCACGAATATTGTAAAAATATTGTAGTGAATGTAATAGAATTTATTAAAGAGATATAGAATTATTATATAAAATATGAAACATATATTGAAACACATATTGGGGATATAATGAATTTGTTTCAAAAAATTAATGGTTATCATGTTTTTATTAGTGTTTTTATCTATTCAATGTGTCATTAGAAAAAGAATTTAATGTATAGGGTGTCTAAATATATTCCTTTTTTTCACAATATGAATTTTTTCTTAAATAATAATACAATAGCCTTTTCTGTGTTGTGAAAGAAAAATGAGAGTCAAGGTAAATTTTAATATTTTAACAATGATAATTAAGGAAATAAATATGGCTACATGAAACATGTTAACTTAGAGTCTCATTAATCTATAATAACTAATAAAATAAAAACCAAACATCATGATTTATGTATCTTCTCACCCAGAATTTTCTAGTAGTTCCCATGAAAAATAACTCATTCCACATTACATATGTGTCAACAGAAAAATAAAACCCTTTTGTAATATGAAATGTATATAAAATATACAATAATATTAAAATAGAAACTACCCCTTTAATATAAGTCTTTAAGTTTGAATGATAGTTAGTATTATATCAGATCATTTTTTATCCCCCAATGTATTCCCAATTGAAATGAAAATGGTTTATCTTATCCACCATGTAAAAAGAAATACAAGAGATGCACATGCATACTCATTTAGTTCATATAATTATGAATATAAAAATAAAATTAATAGTATACAGTAATTTGCGAAATCATTGATCTATGACATGTTAAAAAACAAATTATAAATTTATTATAATTGTTAATGTATAGAGATATATTATACAATTAAAAAGGATTCAAAAATACAATAATACATGGTAGATGTATGAAAAAAATCTCATAATTTTACCAAAATATAAATAAACATAACATGATTACTTGTGCTATAAAATTTCACCACAGAAACGTTTTTGTTGTTCAAATTAACCCAATGTTCTATGAACACTAAAAACCGTCCTTGAACCACTAATAAAAGATTAAAATTAAACATACTAAATACTATGGATGACATAACCAATCAAGGTGGGGAAATATTTCGTATAACAGAATAATGATATAAAAAAATGATTTTCTAATATTATTAATAATAACAATGGATTAAGAAATAAAAAATTTATTTATATTTTGTATAATTGAATAGAAATAAAAAATAATCATTTAATAAAGAAGAATGGTGTTTGGAAACAGTAAGAATAGTTACAACACTACAATTACTAAATAAAAATATTATAGATATGAAAATCAAAATTATATACATACAACTTATTGGAGAACATAAAATTATAAATTAGTAATAATGAAAAATATTAAATTTTATTATATATAGAAGATCATAAACTTATTAGTACCTGAAATCTTAATGTTTTATGGAAGTTCTTTAAAAATATTATGGCACCAAAACTGCCATTTTATCTTATTAATAAAATAATTAATTTGATACTAAAATCTATAAGATGTAATATCAATGTGAATAATTTATACACCATGATATTTTTACCCATGTATGGGGTGTATCGGGGAAAAAAATAAAGAGAAATAATTTAACATTGTTACATTATAGATTGAGGTTATTTTGTAAACATATACATCAAATTTCATAATGGAACATTGTATATTGATGTTATTATTAATACAAATAAAAAATTACTGATATTTCATTATTTTAGAAAAGATTCATTTGCATATTATACTTTCATATGTTTTCAATTTTTGAAAAAAATGGTGGTATACATAAATTTTTTTCGATGTTACTCATAAATTGTCCTGTATAAATTAATTCTAAATACTTTTTAAAAGTAATACAATTTTTTTGGTAGTAAAATTTATTTTTAAAAATAATCATTTATAAACATCCTATATTCTTTTATATAGTGATAAAATAAAATTCATACTCTTCTGTTCAATATAAAAATAACTTGTTCGAAAATAATTTTAGGGAAACAATTTCTATTATCATGAAATGGAAACATATGTCAAGGATTAGCCATCCTATAATAGTAATTACTTTTTATATATTTTTTAATATTTTATAAAAAAGTAATATCGCGACAATATTAAAAGAAAAACAATTATAGACTGTTAATTTTTGTTTAAGAATTGAAAACTATATGATGATAATAGTTAACTATAAACATCTACATACCCCATGTCTCAACTAATTATGGATAAAAACTATTATTAGAGACAAAAATATAGTCAAATTTGAGGTTGATGTCAGAATAATATGTTTGGATGGTGATAGTGGTGACCACCTGAAATTGGAGATCATGAATATACAAATATATGAACAATTATTAGACTGTTTATAAATATAATTTGTTTGCACAATATATCTAAATATAAATAATATGAATATTAATGTTGATGAGAATATTTTACACATAATGTATACATTATTATGGTATACAATAATTTATTTGAATTTGTATGGTTCTACAAATGTAATGCCAAAATTGAACATCAATTTCATCATATTCATGAAAATAACTAAATCATTAATAAATTATTTGGAAAATAACAATGGAAATTTTGAATACAAAAACTACCTATTTAAAAATAAAGGATCTGTTGAATTTTATTCTTGAAATGATAGAACAGTGACCATAGCTATTAACATGATCATTTTTGTTGCACAAAAATGCAATGCATATAATAACATACACATTGTAAATAAAACCAGAATCTACAAGGAATTTTAAATTTTCAGAAGTGGGATAGAGATATTTAAATTTATCATAATTAAAAATGGAATCCAAACCACAAACTAAACATCCATGAATTATATCTTGCAGTTAAAAATTTCGGCACGTTAATAAAATGAAAAATATATATAGAAAATGAAATAAATCCAATACATAATTAAATGAAATTAAATTTTTAGTATTTCTCATTCACATGGAATTTATATCATATATCACATCTTCAAAAAATCTCTTCCCTCTGATGTTAAGATTACTGACATGAGGAAGTTCTTCCATATTTATTAAATGAAAAGAAAATGAAATTGGATGCTTAAATTTTTTAGTAAATTTTAAGATATTAACTGGAACTATTTCTTCCATAGTACCTGTGAATGATTCCCCATCATAGTATGTGGATTTAAAAATGTTCTAGTTGAAGAGACATAGATATTTAAATGATGATTAATTTCCTTTTAGTAACTAAGGTCTTTAAGAACCTATGACAACATATGGTCCACAAAAACATTTTTTAATTGCCATTAATAAAAATGTTTTATAAAATGAATTGAAGAATGTTTTAGAATGTGATGTGATGGAAAAGAATTTATAGTTTCCTTTAAATGGGTATATAATTTTCTTAAAAATTGAAAACATTATTTCCAAAAAATATCTTATATTTATTTTCATTTTCTAAAAAATATTTTTCTACACTATTAAACATATGTTCATTTAAATTTATTAAAATTAAAAACAAGACAAATAAATGTATAATAATTTTCCATCAGAATCTACTGAATGAAAAATGAGTAACAAAATCTAATGATCATACCTATTTATAATCATAATTTTAGAAACATTCCCTATCTCATATTTCATTTTTTTAATTTATTTTTCAATCCTGATCACATTTAATAACTATGAATCTAGTGAAACAATAAACCATTAATGATAATATGAAACCTAGATTATATTTTTTGTGGTTACTAAAAATCCCATAGAAGGAAACTAAGTTTCCCATTTTCCATGATAAACCAAAGAATGTTTTCATTGGTTCAAGGTTAGTGGTGACACTGTTGCACTATAGGTTTCCCAAAATAAAAAACCCAAAGAAAAAATAAGGTTATAGACTAATCAAATAAAAAATATTACCGACATACATTAAGAAAAATATATTAGAGAGAAATGATACAATCAATATGAAAATATCCATCCACATATAGAAAAAAATTTCTTCAAATAAATGGTTAAGAAATTTTTCTCGAGATCAAAAAGAGAACATAATTTGATTTAAATTGATGATGAGGACTATTTCAATCGACTGATCAGCCAACAAAATGTATTATATTTAGTGATGTAACCAATAAATCATAGTGAAAATAGATAATATAACGTCATTTAAAGTGAACCCCCCCACTACCTCTCTACTTCTCACATTCATGAACACACACACTCACTCTCAAACAATAAATCATTGGATATAAATTTAATGATTAGATGAAAATAAATTATCAAAATCTAGTATAATATGAGTGGGCATGTGAATTTATAAGAACACACTGACATCATAGTAAATGATGAAATTTTTAACCCAAGAATGAAATCACTTATAGAAATGATATGCCGGCATGCATCCATCAAAAGATGCTATAACCCATATCATTGAAATTGCATAACAATAAGATGAACAAGTCTCAAGATTTGTAAAGACATTAATATATGAATTAAATAAAATTTATTATGCTAATAAGATATCTCACCTAATCATATGGACACGTTAGACTCTAAATAATTAATACTTACATTGAAACCATCAGTATTTATAATTTCCAATATAGTGAACAACAATGATAAACATACCCTTCTCTTTGAACCACCATTATACAAATTACAAAAAATAAATATTAGTAATCAGTAGAAACATTTGACTTATGTAATAGTTATTAACCCAAATATCAATTAATAATCTCTAGAAAATTTCATTCAATGTTTTCAATAAGAACATGAAATGAGAAATCTTGTTAGTGAATTCACACAGTTGCGAAGAGATCCCACCCACATGGTTAAACATGAATAACATTACTGAATACACTATATAAGAATAGGAGTATCCTAAAAAATAATCTGACTAGAAATTTGAACATGCTTATAGAGAATGAAGTGTTAAATTCCAAGTTACCAACATCATCTTAACCGACACCTTCCCCTGTAAATACTTGTTCTTCAATTAAAACACGACTCCTAAAATAAAAATAACGTGCACCTAAAAAATTTGAAAAAGGAAAGAATCCCAGTAAATTTTTCTAAGAAAAAAAATCAATTGGAAAATATAGCATACACATAAACATAAAAGAAGGAAAAAATTGAAGAGACGATTATATCAGAAAACACTCAAACAAATAATCAGTCTGAGATATTGATTGAATATACATAGAAATTAGTGACATTCATAATGGAATATAAGGGGACAAATTCAAGGGGTTAAAGGAATAAAGAATCAATTTGAAAATGAAAGTGAATGAAAAATAAATTTCAAATGAAATAAACCACATCAAAAGGAAATTAAAAATGAAGGAAAAATTGAGAAGCATTGAGATAAGAAAATGTTACAAAAATCATAGATAATGGAAATAAAAACCTTGTTTAATGATATCATATCATGAAAAGGCACAGAGACATAATCCTACATTGAAACAAATCGTTGATTTGTATTAGGAGGTTGAAATTCTCCAGTACAAAACCCCCAAGAATGGTTGGAAATCAATGATTCATATATATGGAAACTAGCCCCACAAGAAAATTAAATTTTTTATAACCAAATACCAAACCATTGAGAATCATTAAAATGGTTTTGATCTATGGAATAAATCAACACACATTGTTTCTATGAGTATATTAATACTTGTTAGATACCCCATAGATGTAGTTATTAATGGACATGACTCTTGTGTTAGTGGAAGCACACATATCTCAAATTAGGAAATAACAAATTGATCACCTTCATCAAGAATTGAGATATGAGTATAATATTTTGAAAATTTTAAAAAAATATTAGAAAATAATTTACTTATGAAAAATATATCTTTTTCATCTTCTCCATGCACGATAGATTTATCTAGTTATAAGTATGAATGTTGATTATTTTCATTACCACATTGATTAGGGTAGTACAATAGGTGAACAAAGGGGATCGATGTTGTGTTGGTATTCAAGGAGGAAGACAGAGGTAGAGGTATAGGTGCTGTGATGTGTAGGTGGTTACATTATTGGAGAGGGTATTCTGGGATGGAGGGTGTATAGAGAGGGTTCGAGGATATATTTGGTGAGGTTTGTTGTGTTGAGAGGGGAGTCGGGGATGGAGGGAGTTGGGGAGGGGGAGAAGATAACTAGGGGTGTGGGAGAAGAATTTGGGAGGGGATACATGGAGGGAGTGTGGAATGACGGTGAGGGAGACACATTAGCCAAATGTTTATAGACATGGAAAATTGATGGGATTATTATAACATTTGATATTTATAGTTGATATTTTATCATATAAATGAATAGAAACTATTTTTCAAGAAAATATATTTTTGGAGCATAAAATAACTTTACAAAAAATTTGAGTTCTTGCTTCATAATAATTAATCAGTAAATTTGTATTCAATAA
Organism: Viscum album; assembly: GCA_963277665.1. Classification (NCBI taxonomy): domain Eukaryota; kingdom Viridiplantae; phylum Streptophyta; class Magnoliopsida; order Santalales; family Viscaceae; genus Viscum; species Viscum album. The sequence continues at coordinate 1,187,087,954 of OY728158.1, read as the reverse complement.
GACATTTATATATATATATATATATTTCATAATGTTATTAAAACTAATATTACCATCCAATTTTACATCTAGCTTATAAATATATCATTAAATAAAATATTTCATGGTACATTTATATTTTTTAATGTGTTTCACATACACTATCAATCATGGTGTTCTTTTAAAATCATGGGATATTAAATTCTCACCCACATTCATAATTTTTAGTATCATAATGTTGAATTTAACATGGTAAATAAGGGTTTTAAATTTCAAAATACCATTGTTGGAAACCCACATTATAATATTGGTTAATAAAAATTTCTCTTAAATGGAGGGAAATCGAAATATAGAGGACATATGAAATAAATATAAAAGTAGGATTCAAATAAGAAAAAATTATTCGGAAGTTAAAAGGTAGTGATGGATGAAAACAATTCCAATAAATGAAAGAGAGAAATAGATAACATTGATAACAACAAACTAAATGATCAATATAATGTTATTTTCTTCAAAACTATAAATCAAATTGGGGTGAAAAATGACATCAATTCACCATAAATAAAGGTAATAAGATATTTTTCATCAAGAACATGTTACTTGTGTTTATGAGTAACTTTTACAATATAATGTTATAGAATAAACAAATATAATTACTTTATAATTATAGTTTAATCCATCACTAAATTTCTACCAAAACCATTATTTTTAACCAAATGATTAAAATTTTTGAGGAATTTTACATTCGAAAAACAGAAAAATAAAATTCTACCAGATTACATAATCCAAAAATGTATAAAAACTTATTCCTCGAATATTTATATAATTTCAAAAACTGAAATTGTTATCACAAGGAAAGATAATATTAAAAATGGATAAAATTTTATATGAACAACTAATACAAAAATCACTATAATTCAATAATAACACAAAAAGGATCAATGTATATTATTACATAAATAAGTAAACTTATATCCCAAATTACCTCATTAAACACAATATTAAATATGTTTTTAATCGCAATGTGAATATCATACCATTCAATTTACATCTGTAAAAACATTAATATTTTTATTTTGATATAATAGTTCACAATAAATATTAGTGTGATATCTTCCTCATCCCAACTAAATGTTAAAAAACTATTATTAGCTACATTAAATTTCCATCACTTAAATCATAAAAAGAAGTTTCAAAGGATTTGTAATTATTATGAACCTTAAGAATCCTATACTCATGATGGTATGCATAATTATAATGATAACCTATCATGAAATCATTTTAATAACTAATATTGTTTATAACCCTTCTTTAATACTAACTATAAATTTCCCTAAACCCACACTTCTGAATCCAATACTATGAACAACATCATTACATTTTTTTATTTCATTATGATAAACCTGATACAATTTTACCCATCCAAAAAATATAACATCAGAATGAAATATGGGAACACTCACATAACCAAGGAAATTTTAGATTTAGTATTTAAGATAATTTGACAAAACTCATAAATAACTACTTGGATACATAAACATATTTTCATAAAAATATAAATCCTCTCCGAGTAAGTTATTTATTTCTACTAACATTATTAATCATAACATAATTAAAATTATTATTCATAGCCTTTGAAAAATGAAACATAAGATAGGTGATCTAATATTCTCTTTATGGGTAAACAAAATAATTATTAATTGGATATAATTCCTAAAAATAAAATGAAAATAAGCTTATCATGAAATAATGAAAGAGTATGTGCACAACATAAGAGAATTTATAGAAATAAAAACTAATATCAAAAAACATGATTTATGGAATAATTCTTTAACAAAATAAAGAGATAAAGGAATACAAAATCATGATCCATGGGATATCAATATTAAGAAAAGGAACCATTAAAAAATAATACAATGAAGAATGAAAAACATATAGGTGTTTTGGAACATTATATTCATATAACCCATATAGATGTGATCATAATACGTAGTTAATATAGATAATATAAAAGGAATGACCTTTTAACTGGTAAACAATGTCATCTTTTATGATTTATTTATATTCAATCAACCCTTTCTTCATTACCTAATGACCTTAAGGGAAATATAGAACATACTCATCCCATGAATATTTATATGGATAAACATTATCATATAAAATTTCAATAAACAATAACATATTAACAATATGATTATAAAACATTAATATTTCATTCATTCTAAAACTCATATAAATGGACATTAATATATTCATACCATATAGAAGAAAAGAAAAAGAAAAATGAGGCATGAAAATCTGGTTGAAACAATCATAATCCATACACATAACAAATAAGGATGGTATCATTAAAATAAATCCATAATAGAGAATGAGTAATATAAAAAATTATAGTCATTATTAAATTTAAATATAGTAGAAATATCATTAAAACATTCTGGTGAAAAAAAACCATTCCATTTTGAATATCACTTTTTTAGAATTAAAATTAATAAAATATTATGATTTTTTTAAATGAACCAATTAAAATTGTATTGGAATCCTCAAATAAATAAATTTTAATCATTTTACGAAATTAATTTCATTTCATAATTATTTAAAAAAATAAGCAATCCTTTCAGTTTTTCTTATTGATAATCAAAATATAACCATGTGAAAAATGAAAAAAAATCATTTGAACCCTTTTAAAATATGGTAACGGAATATGTGAAATAGAATTAGTAAATACATTATTCTTATTGAAGAACATATTTTAAGATATTAAAAATAGGATATATATAAGTGAAAATTCCCGATCTAAAGGAATATACATGATTATTAACACTTACAAAAATATTTAACATTGTTTTATTGACCAATAAAGGGATAATTTTTAATTAAACAAGTAAAAATACATTCATAACTAGAGGATAAGAAAATAGATATTTTTTAGGATAATATGATCATTCAATTTCTCCAATGTAATATTGAACATAAACAATTCTAAAGAGAAATGATTTTTTAACCTAAATCTGTTACCACTTGGTATGTATTGAAAAAATTTATTGAATGAAATAATATTATTTGGATCTATAATTAAATTAATTTTATGAAATAAAATTACATAATTAATTCATTTTTTAGTAATTATATATTATATGGGAATGATGGTGATCGACATTAGTCATGTATCAAGAAAATGAGATTGAGAAAAAGAAAATCCTCAAATTTTCATAACCATTGAGTGGATAATTAATCCATGAAGTAATTTAATGAAAATATACCAATCAATATTATACAGATGAAATATACGAAAATAAAATTTATATATTACTTAAAAAATATTCCTGAAATAATAATATAAATGTTTTTGATGTAATCCTAGTAATTTTAAATTGAGTAAATAAACACCTTACAACTTGGTAACTTTAAAATAAAATTTATTCGGATGAAGCAAATTGAATTATGACCTAAAATAACATGATTTATGAAATATTTATGACATAAAATATGAAATGGGATACATAGTCACCATATAAATGGAAATATTTTTATACAATTAACACCTACTTCAATGAAGGTAAATTGAGAATAAAACTTTTAACTTTAGTCTAGACATAGTATGTGGGAGCTTTATCAACCATATTATAAACATATATAATTTATTTTATTTATTAGAAAAAAATTTAAAGGATTAATTAATTATTTTAAATAAAATTTATTTAATTAATTTAATTTATATATATTTAATCAATTTATTATTCCCACATTAGGTGTTTTGATGATGTTGGAATCGTAATTTGAAAATATATTTGGGGTATTAACAGTTGTAAAAGGGTTAATTTTTACATAATATAAAAAGTAACTTTAATGAAATAATTATCATTAATATACATCAAGTATACATTTAAAACCAATAATTAATATGGTTGTGAAATATAAAGACTATTACAGTCATAGATATAGTAAAACTTATGTGTAACTTTTTTATTTTTTTGAAGAGAATATAAGAATGAAGGTAAATATTATTTTATATTTCAATAATTATTATTATTATATAAATATTCAATTTTTATTTAAATAAGTTATATATACCATATATTTTGTTTTGTTTTGAGAAAAAAATCACATCACTCAATGGAGGTGGTAATCCATACATACAGATGAAGAATATTATCATTTTTAAATGGATAGAGAGGTAAAACAATAAAAAAATATTTTTTTAAACGATTCAAAAATATTTTTTAAATATTATGTATATAAAATAAATCCATTATTATAATCATACGTGGGATGAGATGATGAATTATTAATTATAACAGTTTCATGAGCCAGTAGTCCGCGGTAAACACAAATTACAGATTAATTTCCCCTTTGATAGAAGAAGAAGAAGATATATTTAGGTTCTAAAACTAACATGAAAGTATATTATTATATTTTAGATGCTTGTGTTATAATTTCATCTTTTTTTAATAATATTCTAATTTGGTATTGGAAGAAATGAAACTAAAAAATTCGATTAAAAGATATATTGATTCTTCAGACAATATCATTTTATGTACACCATAATGCCTTTAAGGTTGGAATTATAAAAAAATAAGTCATTTAGAACATAAGGATGGTTGGTAGGAATGAATATTGTTAAGGTGTGGATAAACCAATTGTTTCTTTAAATACGTATAGTTGAGAAGGGGGTTCCCTTATATAAGTGAGGGGAGTGACATTCTTGGAATTTCTTAATGAATTAAATTAATATAAATTAATTTTCTTGTTTATAAGGATAAAAATTGATATAATTACAATATATGATTATTATTAGTTTAAATAATTTTATACACTAAACTTTTTAACATGTTTTTTTATTCATTTACCCTTATCTATTTTTTAAAACCCCCCATAGTTAACCCTTATGACAATTACTATGATATCTATTTTTGTACTCCATAGGTTTCTATAAATTCAATATAAATTTTCAAATAACCCACATGTAGAACATGATTGTTAATTTAAACTGTATTTCCTTACATTGGGATAATATAGGATTTATATAAAATTCTAACCATTAATGATATATTTTTTATTATAAAAGATAATTAATTTCATTTTTGGAAATACATGATATATGTTATTGTAATATGTGTCTAACACAAATATAATGTTTCAAAAAGGACATGAATTTGTATAGAAGGTGGATATGGTTTTAATTTAATCATATAACCAAATTTATATGTCTTTATATAGTATTTTAAACCACATATATTCCTTTGACCCCCTAGTAAACCAATTTTAACCGTAATTGTGATAATGACTTATTCAATGTTAAAGAGTTATAATTTTATTTAAAAATTAACAATTGGATCCGAGAATGGTAAGAGGAAGAAATTTTAGGCAAATTAGAATCTAAATTTTCATATTTTTTGTTTTTTTATTTTTAAATTATTAAATAAAATATAATTTATCATAAAATATCATTAATTTCACTTTTTATAGTATTCATTTAATTTTACATTGAAAATAACAAGATAGAAAATTCATATAAATAGAGACGTTTAAAAAACCAAAAATATTTATTTTCTATATAAAATTTTTATGAGATATAATAAGTCACCCAAATTAAGTTACATTTAGTTTTTTAAATTTATTTACATGATTTTTCTCCTTTATGTATAAGCATTGAGTCATTTTTAAAGAAGAATTTATGGGTGTTATTTTAACTCTAAAAAATAAAAATAAATTACCATAATAAAAAATTCAAGTATATTTTATATAATAATTCTACTTGATCATAATTATTTTATCCCTACAACAAATTATTATAGATATTAAAATAAAGAGTTTAAAATATTTTACTTTATAATTGCATAAAAATATATTTCATTTTTAATGAAAAATGAAAAAAAACATTATCATAAATTATAATATTAACTGATTATGGTTAAAAAACACATCTAATATATTAAATGAATCTTATATTGATTTTTTAGTCCTTATCATATTATTTTTAACCTAAATATTAAAACATCTCACTACATATATGTATAAGAAAAAAAAGAAAGATTTATATGAATAACTAGAAAATGATCCTTGATATGTAATAAATTCCAATCATATTTCATGGCTCGAACATAACCTCAATCCCTTTAAATGGATTCTTAAGTAAAAATTTTGTATTTCATTATTACAATGACATAATGGTATACAACATAGCGTAATGTTTACTACATGAAATACCAAGATGAATAGTAGTGAACCTTAAATGTACATGATTAATCATAATTTAATTGAGATATCAATATTGAAAATAAATCCACAGATATATTCTCATCGACATGCGGGCATCACAGAAAAAGTGAATAATATTTAAAAGCTATTGTTCTTTAAAATTAGGTGGAAATATATTGTAAATAAAACATATGTTTGATGCTTTGTCTTGGAGAAAGAAAATCTACTACATTAGACTATCTTCCAAAAAAATTAAAAGAAATTTCGAAGTTCTTGGAACTACCATGATGTGGAGGATATCCTTCTGTGTTGTGAAATGACAAAATTTGATTTTTGGAAGGAATTATCATTTTAGAGTATTCTGAAACCATTCACTCACATACAAATAATATTTTCACTAATCTTTAATAATGGATGGATCATATTTATTATTCATCCATATAAATAACCCCGCCTCTATCTCAACTATTAACATTTATACATTTATTTCATACAGAATAACCTAAAAAATACATCATCTATTTTTTATATAGTGATTAAATTTGGAGTCCATGGAGATGAGGAAAATAAGCATACCAGTGAGGAAAATATTTTCATGAACTCTATTTCATTGACACCCCCTCAGATGGTAGTGAAGATGTAGAAGAACTCATAAGCTCGCTTCTAATTTTCCACAGATTGGTAAATATAACACATGGTATATAATACCTACAAGTGGGTGGAATTACGATATTTAAATAATTTTTTGGACTAGATATCTTGTAGCGACCCATAATATTTTCAATGTAATTTCCATTTATATAATATTCCATTTTGAATAAACCACATAAATCACATTGAGAGAGAAATAAACTATTATCATAAAGTAATAATGATACATTATAATGAAAAATAACCACTAATAATTTAAAATATTATAGTGGTCTAATAAATTGAAAATAAGATAATAAGAATAGGATAACATGGATATGATCAATCCTCCATAATGAATCCACTCAAAAGATGATATAGAATTAAAAAATAAAGTTAATAATACAATATTAATTTTTAATATTAAATTATATTTAAAATCAATATCTATAATATAAACTAGATATATAATATTAGTATGGTGCCCATGTAGATGATATCTATGTTCCCTTATAAAATAAAGACAATAGAAGAGTGGCTTATACTAGTATATATAATGAAGATCTATAGTTTATTTCGAGTAGAAGATTCTTGCTGATGATTTGTGAGGAACATATCATGATTTTCATATCCACGCACCAATAGGTCTTGAAATAGAGAAATGTCCTCATGGACTAGTGAATGTGAAGACTGCATAAAATTGTTGCAAAAAAGATTATCACTGCACCAGTATGTACATTACAGAAAAATGGAAAAATCTCTGTGGTATACATTGATGCGTCAAATAATATATTTTGATGTGTACTGATAAAAAATGTTAACTTGATATCCTACATTTCAAGGAAGATGAATGTTCATAAAAATAACTACCCTATATTTGATTTATTATTAATGTATATGATATTTACATTGAAAATATGGTGGCATTATCTCTATGGGGAGATGTCTGAGATATATAATGATATCAAGATCCCAACATATATATTCACAAATATGGATATTAATATTATACCTCTAATATGGTAAGAAATCATCAAGGATTATGAATTATCAATCAACTACCATCATCATAATGTATATAAAGTTGCAGAATTTTTATGTATGACAGATCCTATAACCATATCAATGTTGGAAATTGAGAAGGATACAATTTCATTTTCCATGAAAATTATGAACACAAGAATCATAAAATAAGTGAAATCATTACTATTTTCACAAAATATTGCTTGACCATGAATTTTACATAAGAAGAAAGATGCTCAAATTGATGATGTAGAAATTCAGAAGAAGGAGGATGGTACCTGAAATGGGAAGCAATTGGAGATCAAAATTGATGAGGAAAGATTCATAAGATTTGGGTCATGACTATGTGTATCATAAAATCCTGATATTTTTAAGGATATTTTTAATAATTTACATAGATCAGCCTTCTTTTGTAAACCTTAGGAGTTGAATGATATACTATGATCTTTAAGAGAACTACTGGTTGTAAAATCTGAAGAGATATATCATTGTATATACATAACACTACCTAATATGTTGAAATTGAAGGTTGAAATGAAAAATTGTAAGGCCATGGTTCAACCATTACCTATACGTACATATAAATGGGAAAACAATCCCATGGATATTTGTTACTGGACATTGGAAAACATCAAGATAAAATATTTTTAGATGATATATTATGAATCATCTTACAAAGACTAATCTCTATATTTCAATTCTATAGGACCTATCACTCGATCAACTTGAAATGATATACATTATATTAGTGGTGAGACTATATGGTGTTTAGAACTATATTGAAGGGACCAAATCAATTTCCCAGGTGGAAGAATTGGATTTATGATACCCGATGATGCAAGTGAGATTAAAGAGGTTGATTTCTACAAAGTGTTCCCATTTCTCTTAATTAAAGGTAAAAATTATCTTACCTTGAATGCATGTATAAAATGGTTCTATAATATCACTTATTCAAGGAAAAACATGATGATTAAATCTAGGACCACATGGTTTCACGAATTTGGAATGCCTTTTCCTCATTGAAGATCTTAGAATGAAATATTTGGACACTAAATTCCAATATGGTGGGATATATATTCAAATTCATATATGGTGGGCTATTATTTAAGTGTGGAGTACTAATTTTTCAAAAAGACATTATAAGAATATATATTTCTTAATTTAATGGAAAACATTTGTTTATCAATTTTGGCATTATGCTATTATACCATGGAATATTGTACCACCCTTGTGGCTATAAAAAGACTAACCTATGGAACTTGTATGGGATTCAATATTTAAAGGGAGAGGTTATGTTTTGTTTCTATACTTTGAGTGAGAATTTTTCCCTTTTCACCTATCTCTTTTGCATTACATCCTTGTTAATATTATCTTTAGATTTGTGATCCAATATCACAAATCCCCAAATTTCATGCCTAAAACCTATTTCATTGTTGTGTGGATTAGATGTCACATCCCACTTGTGAGTTTGTTTTCTAAGTAGTAGGTCATTCTCTTTATAGCGTTGATTGATAACATTCACTCATTATCCATACCCATTATCCTCCACATAGCCCAAAACCACATCCTTCATTCACTATCCAATTCCATGAAGATCATGTACCCTCGTGCATCTCATATCAGTTGGTATCAGAGCTCCAGTTTACATGGTTGGAATATATCATCATTTTCTATCCTATATAATTATTACCCCTATTATCCTTTATTATTATCCACCCCTTAAAAAACGAAAACAAAAAAACCCATTTTCTTTTAAACCATACAAATGTGGCCTATGATGTGTAATATTTAAATATTATTACATTGGAATAATTATTCATACATCTTCTTTTATCATATAATTCAATATATCAGATTTGTATCTAGAAAAAAAATCAAATTAAAAAATAAAATTCTCTCAACTCATTATTTTTCTCATTTTATAATTAAGAACTTCAATTATTCTAGTGATTCTAAAATAAAGGTATATTAATATGTTTTCAATCATCTTGTGCTTGAAAACCCTAAAAACAACACTTTTTGGGGATATTTTTTCAGAAAACAAAAAACGTGGATACAATTAATTCTGTGTGATTTATATTATTATCACCCTCAATTTCCATATTTCAGATTGTCCTTCATTTTCCTTCATCCACGTATTATATTTGGATCATATTTTTAATCATTTTACATATGTTGGACAATCTATAAGAACACAAATTCCAAATTTCTACCGAATTTTCCCCACCTTTTATCCATTTTCTAACACCCTTCTTCCCTTTACCCATTACCACTCAAATGAATTCTGTTAGACAATCCCCCTAGTAAATATTTTTTTAGAAAGGATTGATGGCATGTGATATCCATAAACAAGGTATGAGATATTGGGATTTGAATTGATTGTGAGAGTGGTGAGAGATTTATGAAAAAACATTCTTGACTGTGTGCAACATCATGTGTGTGTGTGTGTGTGTATATGAGTGTGTACATCTTGTGGTCTTGTTTGTTTGTACATCTTGTGTGTTCATTTGTGTTTGAGTGTGTACATATCTTGTGCATGAGTTCGTGTGTATATCTTGTGCGAGTGAGTGTGAGTTTGTACATATCACATGCAAGTGTGTTTACATCTTCTATGTGTTAGTGTGAGTGTGTACATCTTGTGTGTGTTTGTGTGCATATTGCGCGTGTGTGTGTGTGTGTGTGTTTATTTTCATTTGTGATTGTGTTTGTGAAATATATCATAGCCAATTAATGTTTGAGGAAAATATATCACTCTAGTGATGAAGGATGTCGTAGTTGGTCTCTTACAACAGATGCTTTGAAACATCTTATGAAATATTTGGTGATCTATTTCAGGAAGATTCATGATTGGATGCTATAAGAGCTACAAGAGAGGATTGAAAACTCAGAGAATCAATCAAACATGAGGATGATCCATGGTAACCCATGACTTCCTCCATCACAACATTGCCCCCACATCATGTAAGAGGAGATGAGGAACATTGATGATGATTTTGAGGATGTCCCTCAAAGGATGAGTTTTTTCCAACAACCTAATTAAGGTCAACAAAGACAACATGATGATGAAACCCTTTTAGGAATCAAGGTGAAATTCCCTTCGTTTCATGGGGAAAGCATTCTGAAAGAATACATGGAGGGGGATCTGTATATTAAGTCAGTGTTTTCATGTCTCACATATTATGAGGAGAAATAGGTAAAACTTATAGCCCTTGAATGCCTTTGATATGCATTAATATGATGGAATCATGTTCAAAAGGAGAGATCCTATTATAGAGGACATATTATTCATACATGGTAATACATAAAGTTATCCATGAGGAAGCGATTTGTTCCCTCAAACATCTGTAGAGATCTCTACAACAAGCATCAATGCATCACACAAGGCAGTAAGAGTGTTTATGATTACTACAATGAGGATCAAATTTCAATTATTTGACCAAAAATTGAAAAATATATAGAGGCATCTATGACATGCTTATTATATGGGATCAATCGGGAGTTTTTAGATCAAGTATAAATGTACCACCATATGGAAATTAAATAGATGATCCCCAAGCCATCAAGATTGAGAATCAAATAAAAAGTAATACAAACATGAGAAAATTGACTAGCCCTGCCACTCCATGGAGAAACTCAACGATGGATATTAGAAAACCATTAATGGAAAAAAGAGGTGCTTGATAAAAAAATGTGAAAATGAATTTTTTCCACCAAAGACATTACCTTAAAGGATATCCAAATGAGTAATCAAGATATTCATTAATTCAAATGTTAGAGAAGGAATTAAATTTCTATTTAATTCCCAAAACATGACACTAAGACCATTCACACGTATGGATATCCAGGGACTAATGGAGAGAGCTCAGAAGAGGATGAAGAATCTTCAAAAATTGTTAGTAGTGATTTTTGTGAAGATAGTGAGATTCGTATCACTAATAGAGTATTAAGTGGACATATGACCATTAGAGAAAAGAGGTAGTGAGTGAATCTCTCTGTAAATTATTCATTATCAATGAGATGTTATGTAACATTAGTTTATTGGGAAAATTTGTATCAATGCAGTGAGCACCCAGTGGGTAGAGAGCATTGGAATCCCTATCTTGAGGCACCAAAACATGTAGTTTCATTAGTGGTTGAATGATCGTGGTGAGCTAAAGGTCACCAAGAAAGTTATGGTATTGTTCACCATTGGTAGGTACATAGATGATGTTTTGTGTGATGTTGTTCCTATGAAGGCTTTCTATTTCTTATGGGAAGGTTTTGTAAGTACAATTATTGTGTTACTCCTGATGGTTTCTTTAATCTTTACTCTTTTTTATATAATGGGAACCTATAACCCTCAACCAAATTTCTTGTAAACAAAATTTGGAAGATCATATTTGGATATATAATAAAAAATGAATGATAGAGGAAAGAGAGGGTATAATAAAATATGAGATAATTATGAAAAGAGTGAAAATTAGATAAGAAAATAAATGGAGAGAATAGAAAAATCAAGAGAGAAAAATGATTTGAGAGAAGAGAAAAGTGTGATGTTGGAAAAAATATTGAGTTTAAGGAAGCTTTGATTTCATTGTAAATCCTCCTATTACTCATGTATAGAGAGGTTTTGGTAAATAAGAATGGCATTCCCTTGTCTCGAAATGTTGTTGAATCTTTGTTACAGAAGTATGATGATGTTTTTCTAGAAGAGGTGCCATCGGGTTTACAACCCATTAGAGGTATTGAGCACAAAATGTACATGATACATGGAAAATTAATACAGAACTACCTTGGATATCGCACCAACCAGGTGGAGAAAATGGAAATTCAATTACAATTTCAAGAGCGGATGGATGTGGTATATATTAGGGAGATCCTTAGTTCTTTTTCGGTACCTGTACGTCAAGTACCAAAGAATGATGGAGCATGTTGAATGTGAATTTAATGATGATCCATCAATAACATCATGGTTATGTGTCATCATCTTATCCCTAGGTTAAATGATATGATACATGAATTTAAAAGTTCGACTATTTTCTCAAAAACTGACTTAAGAAGTGGGTACCAACATATTATGATAAATGAAAAAGATGTGTGGAAAACTACACTTAATACAAAACATGGACATTATGAATTGTTAGTCATGCACTTTGGTCCCATCAATCCTCTTAACACATTTATGATGTTAATGAGAAATGTTTTAAAAACATATATTAGATTTTTTTGGAAGATTACATTAATGAAATTTTAATATATATAAGGAATTTTCAAGAATATGTAGACCACGTAAAAAAAGTCCTAGAGATTTTGAGGAAGAAAAACATGTTTACAAACAGAAATAATTGTTAATTCTTCCTTGATATGAATGTTTTCCTTGTATGTTCTCTGAGTGGAAATGGATTTGAAGTCGACACATAGAATATCAATGTGATAAAAAATGGCCAAATCCATCATCTATTAGATAATTAAGAAGTTTTCAAGGGAATGTAAATTCTATAAGAGAGTTCAAAGGGTCATTAGCACACTAGAAGAACCATTGAATATGTTTTCATATAGGAATGTTCATTTCAGATGGGGGGAACTTAAGATATGGCCATCCATTCTCTTATGGACAGACTAACCCACACCCCATACATGAACATGCAGACTTTTCTAAGACCTTTTAAATTGAATGTGATGAATGTAAAATAGGCATAAGAGGGGTACTCATTTAAGAAGGTAAGAAAATTTATTTCTTTAAAGAGACGTTAAATGGCCCACCCTAAAACATGCTACATATGATAAAAATTTTATGAGTTGATTAGATTTATAGAAACCTGGAAACATGATATTATTCTTCAATAATGTGTCACCCATTCTGATCATGAGCCTTTTAAATACCTTAAGATCCAACATAAAATAAATAAGATACATTCTAATGGATGGAATACATTGAACCATTTATACATGTCATGAAGAAGAAAATGTTAACTAAAATACTTTGTATGATGAACATTCATATATATATTATCTTTTATCCTTGTTGGATTAAAAATCCCTAGTTTTGAATAAATTAAGGATTTATATTCCACAAATAGTCATTTAATGAACCTTATGAACATTTTTAACGACGAGTTAATTTGTAAAAGTTTTATTTAAATGATAGATTCTTAATATGCATTTATAATATAATCATTCCCAATTTCTCTTTCTATTAAATTTTACTCAAAAGTTACATTTTTGTTGGTTAATGAGATATTTTGGTGTTGAAAAGGAATTTGGATATATTAGTTATAATTTTTATTAGCCTATTTAATATTGAGATGTTGAAACTTCTGTTGTAAATTGCATTGTCTTCTATAAAACCAAATCAAAACTCAACCCATATAGACTATATCATCCTCTAAAAATCTACAAAAACCCACAGGTGGAAATATCAATAGGCATTATAGTAGGGTAACCATATACAAATAGGGGTATAGATTTTTTTATGGTGGAACAATTTTCTATAATGGAACATTTTATTCCTTGTAAAAAACATACGATGCAAATAACATTAAAATAGTTTTGTTTTAGGAAGTATCCAAACTCTATGGAATACCAAGGGAGATTGTGTCGGATTGATACATAAATTTCCTCAGTTACTTTCGAAAATCCTTAGTTAGAAAATTGGGTTCAATGATACTATTTTCACTAGTTTCATCAACAAACTGATGGGAAAATAGTGGTGGGGAATCAGAAACCATAATCCCTTATATGATCATTTGATAAGAAGAATCTCAAATTTTTGAGGATTGTAAACCACATGTGTAATTATCACATATAAGGGCTAGTCACTACACTAGTTAATATTATCCATTTCAAATTTTTTATGGTTTATCACCATTTACAATATTGATATAGTTCTTTTTCCTTTACATGAACAAACTAGTATGGTTGTGAAAGGGTGTATAGAATTCGTCAAACAACTCCATGAAGAAGCAGAAAAAATATTAACCAGATTACCAAGAAACATGTTCATCATTCCAATAAAGGTTCTAATGAAGTATTTTCTGAGCCCGATGACATTGTCTAGATTAATATGCATATGGAAATATTTCCCGACAATAGGAATTAAAAACTCATTTCATTTAGAGAAATGCCATTTCATGTTCTTGAGAAGATTGACAACAATACCTAAAAGGTAGATTTTCTGTGTGAGTATGTTGTAAGTTCCAATTTCAATGGTTTTGATTATTATCCTTTTTTGGGTGTAGAGGATGAATTGTAGATCACTAATATTTTCCAAGAGTGGGAGGATAATGATAATGATATCGATGTGACCGAGTTAATTTTCCTTTTTAAGGATTTATATTTTCAATTCCTGATAATGCGAGGGAGATTAAAGTCGATGAATTGTACAATGTACACACAACTCACTTCATTAAAGGGCAAATGGATATTTTTGTGAATTAATGGAGAAAATAGGCCTATAATAACACTTATTCATGACCAAACATGATTTTTATATCATGGCCCATATGGTTGCACGAATATTGTAATCCTTAACTATATAGAGGATTCTAGAATTGAATCTCTTGACATAAAAGTCAAATATAGTGGGATATGCATTCAATGACAAATATGATGGGGTATAGTTGGAATACGGTGTGATAATGTTTCCAAAAGTTTTTGGTATACTATATATTTCTTAATTTAAGAGATCAATTTATTTTAACCTTTATTAATTTAGGGTATTATAGCTTTCACTATTATACCACCACCATGGCTATAACTATCCCCACCCCCTTCGAAATTATATTGGTTTCATGATTCTAATTGAGAGATTATGCTTTGTTTCTCTCCATTATTTGAGAATTTATGTATTTCTCATAGATCTTGAGAATTATTTCCCTATCATTCTACATGTTATATTGGTTATCCTAGATCCTAAAAGTCCCAAATTATATGCATCATCTGAAGTGCATTGTTTTGGGAATTAGATATCACATCCTTCATGTGATTGTTTTTTCTAACTAGTGGTTTTTTATCATTAGAGCATTTATTGACTACTTACATACACTATCCATACCCATCATCTATCACTTGTACATGAAATATGACCTTCATTCGCCACCCTACGTCGTAAAGATCATGCCAACCTGTGTGTCTCAATTCACATGGAGTACCATTATCAATTATTTCTGATTATTATATGAGATTTACCTTCATGTTATGTAAATTTCACCAAAATTCCCTAAACACTATTCCAATGTATTTTATATATTTTCACACAATAACGATGGCCATTCTATGTGGAAAATTCAATCATTGGTAGATAAGTTAAGTGCATGATCGTTGGACTTAAAAGGAGGATAAGATTGATATCATCCTCAAGTAAATTCTATTAAAACAATAGTTCCCAATAATGTATAAAAATTGATTCATATGACTACCTTTACAGGAAAGGACGTAGAACACTAGAATTTTGGGATGATGTTGGTGAATTTAGGAAACTAGGATCTGATATGGCTTTGGAAATTGTAGAAAAGGTAATGACCATTCTATCACACAACATGGATTCCCAAATATTAAAGAAATTTTATAAATGCATTAAAAATGGGATAAGTCGTTTAGTATTAAGGATATGGTATTACTCTATATATTTATATGGAATAGATTCATGATATTTTTCATGTGTGGATATCTACGACATATGTACGTCGGCCCCATTGATATTTTTGACTACGTCGAATCTGAATCGAATTAGCTAACACTTCCACCAACTATGTATTGAGTATATGATTTGATACAAGTATCCATCTTCATGAATTACAATATAGAACAATAAATATTATTTAATTTATATATGGTATAGCTGTAAAATTATCTCCCTTGTGTGGAGAATTTGGTGAATTTCTAGGACTGTAGAGAAAAAGTCCCCGACAACATGACTACCCACATGGTAATAGTGCTATAGTAGAATCATAAATACTAAGAGGCTTTATGAAAACCACAATATGTGATGGAGGAGAATAAAACTCAACTTTTTTACCTGATTAGGAAAAATAAAATTTTAACATTGAAATTTCATTTGGGTGAACAATGTAATGACCCAAAATTTTATCAATGCAATTTCCCTTCTTATAACATGTCCAGTACTATAAAGCACAAAAATGACATAGATAAACAAAAAAAATATTTCAGTAAATGTGCAATGATATATCAGTCAGATAATAAACTATTTAGTATTCCAAATATTATAGTAGGATAATAAATAGAAAATAATAGAATAAGAATGGATAATTTCAGTCTTTGAGATCCACCAGAATAACTGCATTCACGAACAAAGATATTGAAATAAAATGTAATGTTAATATTAAAATATTCATTTATAAGATTAAATTATATATAAACATGATATAAAATATAATCTAATGAATAATTAATTGAATAAATGGTGTTTATATGATGTATAGAAGCCATATAATCGATATAAATATTATTATTGTAATAGAAACTTGACTATTGGAATAACAATATTACTATTAGAAATATAAATATGACTATTAGAATATAAACCTCACACATATAAATTTACTATAATATTTAATAATCTTATAAAATGAATGTTTGATATATTTATATCATGGTACAATAAATAAATGGTTTAAAAAAATTATAAATTAAGTGTTAGTATTTTTTTGTAAAACATAAATATTTTATTTAAACATTTACAATAAATATAAAAAAATAAAAGAAAATTTATTTTCACAAAATGGATTAATAAATTAATATTTTATTTTATTATGATTATTTTAAGTTTTATGAGTCTATATGTAATTCTTCAAAGGGTCATAAAATCGATTATAATATTAAAATCGGTAATTTAAAAATAAATGTTTATTTTATTTAAAAATTAGATATCTCATATTTCAAAAATTATTCTCATTAAATAGATTCAATTTTTTTAATATAAATTTCAAAATAATGTTATGGTTTGTTTTGATATTTTTCAAAAATACTTGAATTTGGGGTGAATAGTGAAATAATGTAATTAATGGTATGTAAGTTTATAAGCCAAATACATGAATTTTTGAGTAATGGATGATGCAATTATCCATCAGATTAAACATTCATGCACCATTTACTATATATTCACATTAATAAATAATATTTATTGTCTTGATCCAAACTAATAAACTAATGAATCTTATAATAATAAACAACCCTCTCCTCCCATTTTAAATACCACCCCTCCCTACATGTTCTCCTCACACATTATAAGTCCTAAAGCATTAGAAATACCTACAAAACAATTTCCTCCACACTCTTCTAATGGACACATGATACTGGTATAACAGAAAAACAATACATGTTCTTAAAGGGGTCATTCAAGGTGGTGATATTCAAGAGGTAACATTCTCAAACAACCTCTCTTAATTTATCTTCTTCTTATACCTTCGCCTCATGCTATTAATCCATCAATTAATAGTAAATAAATTATCATTTAAATATATTAATTTTATATTTATAATATAATATATTCTATTCTTTCCTTTTCAGCTATTCTATTTTTCAATGAAACCAAAACGTTGTCCATTTATAGAGGTTAATTGTTTCACTGGATAATGTGTTTTTTGTTTATGTATAACACCTTTATGGATAGTAATAAAACGAATATTAGAATGAAAATATATTTAAATATATATATCAATGTAAATTTCATACTCAATAACCAATATTTAGACATTAGATTTTATAAAATGAAACTACATCATAATGATCAGTACAACATCAAAAATAAACAGACCATTTATCAATAACTTTTTTTTAAATAAATAATCCTCATGTAAGAATAAAAAGTTATATAAATGAAGATTAATTTTATATAATTTTCTGAATACCATTTAATTTAACATTTGGTGTTTTATTTCCTTTTGAAAACAACATCTTTAATTACACACATGTGTCAGACCATGAAACCATTAAGTGAACACTGATGTACCAACTAAATTTAACATTATAATCCATCAAAAATGGCCATAAATGAACTTAATAATTCCATAATAAATAATATATATTTTTAGTATGATTTATACTAAGTAATTAATGAATATAATTTTATTATCCAAGATGTTAAGTTCACATGCATTCCACATTTATACATAAGGTAAGGGATATCTCCAAACCACGAAAGTTTTACTAGGTTTTGCTTTATATCTCTCCCTTTCACCCAATTTAACTTTTGATTACAATAATACAATTTTATTTATATATGTACCAAAAAAATATACATACATATATATATATATATATATATATATTAATTCATCTTTATTTTATTGGGGATATTTTTTTTAAAAAGGTCCACTTCCCAGTTCTTCAGGATAAGTAAACCCGATTTAAGGGTAGTTATATGTTTTATTACACATTTTCATGTACACTCCAAAAAAAATCTAGTCGCCAATATTTTATGAAATCACACATTTCAGTATGAAAACCCATTTTTCATATCTAGTTTTATGGAAATAATTATTCTCTTATCCTCTTCGAAGAATCTTCATTCATTTCCATAAAACTACATTTATGTGGAATGTTAATAAATTTTCTTCACCACTATTATTATCATTTATATATCAATTAGACTTCAATATTCATGATTTATTCTTGTATTTCCATATGTAATGATTGATAACAGTATAAATTCCTTCTTTACTAGATACTATAATGATATGAACTTTGGTTATGACTTATAACATGATTACAAAACTAATTTTTATCCATTGGTAACCATTATGTTTGTACCATATATTTGTTTTCATTTTGTGGTATATATATGCAGTTACATGTTATGATGGGTTTCCCCAAAAAAATTCCAATGCATTGGGTAATGATTAGTTTCATGAGACACAATATATATGATTATCGAGTAAACCTAATCCATTATGGGACTCTTTCCACCATGTGATATCATCTTGACAGTTATCCTTGAATTTTTTTTGTTTCATAATATATATTACTACCACATTAAATTATTGACATGATAATATTCTTCCATTTTCTATATTTTATTCTTCAATATGATTATTCATGATACATGCATTTTAATTTATCATGTTATGCATTTCGACTGACGCTCTATGCTCAATTTCCATGTTCACGAGCTTATTGGTGTTTTTAGCTCTCTTCTTTTGTCTATTTATATCCCTGGTTTTCATATGTAGTTATAGAAGCTCAATGGTAGTTAGGATCTCATAATTAAGACTAATATAAATAATTTTTTATTCTAGTTTAATGATTTAAATTATGTATATATTCTTATAAATACACATGGTTTTTTGATCCTAGGATTTCATTTTCTCGATTACTATGGTTACAATAATTTAATAATATGTGTAAAAGGCTTTGAACTCTATAGATATGAATGATACACTAATTAAATTTAAATAATAAATAAAAAATATAAAACAATACATGAATCTAATTACATAATCATGGGAGATAATAATTAATTTAAATGTTTAATATACATACCCAAGTACCACATATCGGTGCCTCAAGCATGTTGGTCACATCTCCTCACAAGTTCCTCCCCATATACCAAGGGTTTTTTGACTAATTGTGAGTAAATATTATATAAACTAGTGAAACAATAACATCCTTATTAATTCATCACAATAAAAGAAACACATAAACAATAGAAAAAATATAACAACCAATAAGCATAATAAAACCACAATGAATACATACTGATATCACATGATAACCAAAACTAGAAAATAGTAACCAAACAAATGTAGTAGACATTTCATGCCATATATGTGTCATGTATCAAATTCAAAACCCATAAATAAAGAAAATTACATCTCCCATGTGATCCCTAGAATATTGTCTAATTCCCTCATCCAAGATCAATCCCAACTCATCCATCCAACATAGTGCTCTTTCCCTTATACTATCATGAAATCCTATAGTATATTTTGGTACTAACTAGGAATCCCGAGTAGGGTGAGAGTAAAACTTAGTATGCCACCACCAATGAAATCTAAAATATTATACAATTTTAACAGTTTATGAAGTTGTATAAAGAATAAATCACAATAAATCATGTAAATAGTTATCACATTTCACAATTATTTAATTATACACATAATTACATGGGTTTACATGGACATCCAAACCATCAAAACATTTTTCACCCCTTGCAATAGTCTAAACCATATATCAATGTGGATGAAAATCCATCCTTTCATGCATTTGAATATGAAATTAATTTAACTATCATATCTTGAGAACTTGAAACCAAAGTCCAATGCCTATGTCATAGTGCCTCAAACTTCATATCTAGAACCATTCAGTTATATGGAACATTATTTCGTATCCCAAACCTCAATGTTCAAATGGTTATTTATAGCATTTTTCACTATCCCAACCCCATTATAATATATGAGTATTTTGATCCTCACTTCCTATATCACACTCATTATACAAAATATCATCGATATCACATATATAAAAAACCTCCCATATATCACATTCATCACAATTAATAATCATTAAACATTTTATCAAATATTAACATCATGGTACACCTTTTCAATTTATAAAATAATCAGGGTTCATCTCTTTAGTCACATGGAATGATATAAATATTACACCATTAAACCATTTAAGAACATGTAATCATATAAACCATTAACCATTATAGGTCAATCTAACCATCCCATGAATCTTATTATCATGAACTCATAATGATATTGATATATCCATTCCTTAATCCCATCACTCCCTGAATTTAATAAACACATTAATTAATTATAGAATTAATTAATTAATTAATTAATCCTATAATTTCCAAATGTTTTAATTGAAATTCCACAATTTCATAGATAGAATTAAAATCAAGTCATTAGAAATTTATAATTATACAGCATAACATAGAATCATTGACAATCATTCAAAAAAAATTGGAATCCCCAATTTGAAGTGGAATGACCAATAGAACAATGAAATAGAATATTTTGGAACAAAAAATATGATCTAGATCAAATAGATTGACATAAACAAAAAATAAGAACTTATCCATCACTAATGGAGGACATATCATATCTAATTAGAAGGAACAAGATAGGGAATATAGGGAGATATCTAAATGAGGAAGAAAAAACATACCATAGAGGACAAGATCCAACTATTGGATCATAGATTCCTCAAGAAATGGGTTTAAGGAGACTTAGAACCCTTTAAAGATCTTAAAATTTTGTAGGAATAGGTTTCAGATTGAAATTAGGTGTTTAGATATAATAACTAGGGTGATCTAGAATTGAAAAAAAAATCATTGGACTCAAAACCTGTGTGTGTGGTTTCCTAGTTCGAGGCACATAGTTTTCCATACCATTTTCATTAATAATGTGAATCTCCTTAAGGGTTTCACGATTTATACATAAAGGGTACACAATTTAACAATCCATGTTCTGACCCTACAATTCCCCTCTATTTGGGATAAAATAATTTTCTATGGGTAGGTGTACAGTTTGGGAAAACATTTCCAACCATGAACTTTCCCATTTTATAAAAAAACAACCATAATTCACCCAAACACAAAAAAGTCAAGCCTCAATAAAAATATTATAAAAAGGGAAAAAACAATACTAGGAATGAATTTTAAGAAACCTTTAGAATGTTAAAGATCATTAAATATCTCCACCTTTTTACATATCATCTATGATTTGTACTCTAAATAATCTATTAGAATCCAACGGAAAACGACTAGGCTACTAAACATGAATATATTATTCTCTCCCCCATTTTCCTCTTTAACATGACCATATTTCCACAATACTCAAACTATTATCATAATATTTCCCAACAATAATTTTTCAATGTGTCGTATAACATGAAACGAATTCACCTTAAAGTAAGCTTCATTCTGAAGCTCCACATCATCAACGTAATCAATTGATAAGGTTCAGGGTGATACCACAAAAGTTGTGATGCATGAAAAAAATAATACATGTCACTATGCCTCTATCGATGATCTAATCAGTATGCCACTATTTTGATTATACTGAAAACATCAAAATATCCAACAAACCTGGGTTCTAACTATCCCTACCTCTAACTGCTATGTTAACCAATCTAGGTGACACATGAATGAACACAAAATCAATAAATGAAAATTCATGGGGTCATCAAAATCAAAAAACCAGTTACTTTTTCCTAACGTGAATCATAGACATACATTTTTATGTCAACTGAACCATCTATATTGTCTCAAACATGATACTTAGTCTCAAAAGCTCCAACTTACCTTCTTCCATCTGATATAGATGTGATCTGCATGGCCTAGATTAATGAACAAGATATGGATCCATCTGACTTGGTGCATGAGAAAAGTTATTATAGGATAACTGAATATGTTCTAGGTTATGATACCATGACCTACAATTGTCTAACACACATTCCCATAACATAACCTCTAAAACTGGTTTAGTACATTCTTACTTCATCTAAATCTATGGGTGAAAATACACACTAAAAAATTCATGCATAAATATTGTTGTCTATTAGTAGTTCAAAAAATATGATGTGAAACATGATACTAGGTTTGAAACTATGCTTTATGGAACCATATGCAGACATAAAATCTCTTGAACATACATGTCTCCTATCTAATCCACTAATAATGTCTCCTGGATATACAGTAAATGAACTACATTCCTTAATTGGTCCACAATCACTCATATAGAATTATTCATCAGAGGTGTCATCAGGATATCTACAACATAATCCATAGAAACCTCACCCCACCTTCATTCTAAAATGGAAAACCGTTATAGTAAAACACTAGGTTGTAGATGTATGGACTTCACCTGTTGAAAGGTGTAACATCATTTCATTAACCCTATAATATTCCTTTTAATGAATGGAATCTCGTACAATCGTTATAGTTCTTTATTATTTTTGGTCATACATGGATTCACCTCCCACTTCAGGGCATTATATTTACACATCAGTTCAACTCACATACTTGAAGGCCCAAAAAACAGTTCTTGAAATAGTTGATCTCATCATTATATATGGTCTAATCATAAGGTGAACCCCCTTTCAAGTATTTCCATTAAATAAATACATTCAAGATCCTCATAGACCCTCTCCTTGATCTGACACATGATTGTAAATTCCACTTATACTGATATGAGGGTAATCTCTTTTTGGCCATACCAAACCACAATATGTATCATAGAAAGCTGTTTGATCATATTTCACTCAGAACTGGACATCTGAACTTCCCATGTCTCTGTTTTCATACTTAAAGAATCTTCTACACTTGTTTAGTTCATGGGTTTATATGCAAGATGAAAATAAAATTATTGTATATACTCAACCCACCTTAGTTGTTAGAGATTAACTCCTTATTGAGAAAATATATAATTTATGTTCTTTTGATCGGTATAAATAATAAAATTTTCAACAAATAGATGATGCCTCAAACACATTATTTCATAAACCTATGTAGCTAAACCTTGGTTGTGTGTAGGGTAATTACATTCATGTGGCCTCAAAAGACATGACCCATACACTACATCTTGTTCCCCCAACATCAACACTTCACAAATACTGATTCTATATGCATCAAAAAACATCATATACTCCTCACCCATCTCTAGTAGGATCAAAAAATTTGTCATTGTAAAAAATTTCTTTAAATATTGGAACAAAGTCTCACATTCTCAAGACCATTTAGTATTAATTTTATTCATATTTATGCCTTAAAATAATGGTTCTCGGAAGTCAATGTCCTATATGAATCTATTATAATATATCTATAACCCTAGATAGATGCATATATCAACAAATGTATTGGGTTGATCCAAAAAAACCAATATTTTCACCTTCTATGGGTCCACCAACACTCCTTTCACTGAGATGTTGTGGCCCAAAAAAATGCACCTGGTAGATCTAGAATTGTATCTTATATATAATGATATATAAACCATAATCTATCTGGGTACTCAGAAATATGTCATGATATTGGGCATGATCATCATGAATCTTATAGTACAACAAGATATTATCCAAAAAAACAACCTTATGAATATCCATTTATGGGTGAACTATTTTCTTCATCAATTCCATAAAAACAGCTAGAGTGTTCATTAGTCAAACACCATCATGAAGAAGTTATATAGTCTATAATATTTTCTGAAAATATCATGTGGTATTTCACAAGGTCTAATTCTCATCTATTGATACCATTATCTCAATTCAATCATGAAGAACATAGAATATCGTCTCAACGTGTCAAATATTTCATTGAGACAAGGGATAGGATAATAGTTCATCAATTTCATCTGGTTAAACATCAGATAATAAACACATAAATTCAGGTTCCAATTAGCCTTATTATGGAAGAAATTAGAGAACCCAAATAAGTTTACTTTATTAATAAATCCCTATTCCAAAAACTCTTACAACTAAGTCTAAAGATCGCGAGGCTCATTTCGTTCAATTCTGTAGGGTGGAATAGAAATTGGAATAGCCCTTAATATGAGATCAATTATTAATTAAAAATCTATCATAGGTAGAAGAGTTTTGAAATATTTAGAAGACACATCCTTGAATATGTACTATAAGGGTTTAAAGAGATCATGGATTTCACCCCCCATCTTCCAAAAATAGTTTCTCCACCTCGACAGTGTGGTCACGCAGTTGTTGATGTACTATCCCTACACAGCCTGCCTAGAAATCCCACTCTCTCTAGGGAACATAATTGTTACCCTTAAGAATAATAAAGGTATATTTCTAGTGGTAAAAACCAATATTGTTTTGATACAATACCAACCATTCCATACTCAAAATAAAATCAAATACTGACAAGTTATGTATGTAGAGGTAATATAAGAAAGTGTACTTCCCATCCTCAAGAGAACACCATTTACATAAATAGACATCATTCTACTATACTCCCAACAGTGTGATGACCGTCATAACACCACTAATGAAATCTATTTTGAGAATCTACCCATTTAAAAGTTGTTGAGATATAAATGAATGTGATGTTCCATTATAAAATAATGCACTAGACTGTGTGGAGGCTATAAGAATAGTACCTCTTACTGTTAATGGTCTAACCTCATTATCCATAAGTGTAGGATAAACTATATGAAACTATCATACCCATATTCCTTGTGGTATAGTCTGATTCCCCTATTCTAAAATACTCTACTGATATGGGAACTCATTATAAGAATTACAATGTTCACTTCCACTACTACTACGACTTGTGCAACAAAAAATTCAAGGCATATATGGGGTAGAAGACCCCCTTACAACACTCTGACTCTCCCAAGATCCTCCATTATTAGCCACATATTGTGGGTTCTTATAGATCCATTGTAGATGTCCCATAATCCCTCAATCATGACACTCTATTTGTGTTTGGGGGAACTATCTACAATGGTGAACCGACCTACAGTACTGTTGACATAGAATTCATATAATTTCATGAGTACAGGATCCTCCCCCTGGAGACTATGGCTTCAATATATTTGGTTTATGATTTCAATTTTATTCTCTACACTCTCATAATAATTACATCCTATGATACTAGAGGAAACATCCTATGCTATACTAGAAGTATCTTTATTGTTAACCTCAAATATGAGAGATTTATTGGCTACTTTAAAAAACATATTTAGCCCAAATATGTACATCATAATTATCCAGAATAATCCTCATATCCTTCACTAGAAGCCTCTATTAGTTTCAGCTCATACATTAGAGATTGATTCACCAATATTATATGTATTATCCTCATCCACTTTTAGTGGTGGAAAAAAACACTGATAAATTAGTGAATCATACAGTATAGTTCATCACAAACATGCTCACCTAGGTCACCTCATAAACTCATATATCCTCTCTTGAATGAGCTTCCCATAGTAAAAATACATTAGGAATGTCTCTTGACTGTCCATCAACCCCTATATTCTAGACATAAATAACAATTATGGATTTACCACCAAGGATTCACTTGACCACATAATTTATAAGTATCCAATTTGAATCTTTTATTAGAAGGAGTCTTTAAGTGGTCATGAATTATCTAGATATACTCAATATATAACACTGCTAACATAAGTCCACCCACTACAGGGAATATCTAAGGGTGTTATAACTAGAACTCCTATGTGAAGTCAAAAATGTTCCTCATAGATCACCTTGGGTCTCATTCCATAATGTGTATGAAGAAATAAATTTTTATACTATAAAACAATCCAAATCTTTCACCCAAAACTATTGGAGCATTAGGTTTTATTTATGAAATATCATTTACTACTATATTTCTTGTCATCATATAAACAATCACTATCAAGGGGGAATATCTATATAATTATATAAGAACATATTATGATAGATTATACTATGTTTTCACAGTTATATGATTCACATAATTCAATAAAAATTCATCACCATTATCCAGGTTGACGGTCGGAACCATGGTGCTAACACTACCATTAACCATCCCTCATCTAGGTCATAGTTAAAATATTGTAAAATAGTTTCACAAATCAATATTACCATTAGAAACCCATTTATCCAATTCAATTTATCACATTATAATGATTTAATTTTTTAAATTTAATATTAACAATCTTTTTTCATTTAAATTACAAAAGCGTGAAAAGAATTTTCCTTTAAACAACTCACTGAAATATGCTTTTCTATTCACAACTAAAATGATTAATGTCACATAAGTCATGAGTGATTAAAATAATCCATTAATACAAAACTCATATTCCATACTAGGACACAAGCTAAATAATATAAAATATTATAATAAATAACATCACATAAAAAGTACATTACCCAATGTGAAATTAGATTCAACTTTAACAACAGACATCTAGAACATCAATCCCACACTAGGTACATGGTTTTACCCTGTACAAGGGTTTACTATCCCCATTAATAGGCTCCTACCCAAGTCCGGAATCCCCTAGTCTAATATCTTACTTTACTAAAATTTAATATGAAAGGAAAAAAATAAATGAAACTTATCTGATACGACATTATAATGACCAAACTCGGGTGCCACATACGAGTTACCTATGTCGATTGGACACATGAACTCATGAATACTTCTTATATACTATATGATTCATACTAGTAGTGAGGGTCTATTATATAACATGGGAGAGTATACCCCCTTTATCAACTAAGCTCAATAATGGAAATAAATATCAATATCCTAAAGATAATTAAAAATAACCAGAAAAAAAACATAACCTATTTAAATTGTAATCACATGATAACCAAAAAAGAAAAACAATTACCAAACCAAAGAAGTATATATGTCATTACATATAAATATTATTTTTCAAATTAAGAACCCAAAAACAAAAACACTGACAACTCCTAAGTGACTCCTGACATCATGTCTGGTTCCCTCATCTATGCTTCATGCGAACTAATCCATTTATCAAAGGGATCTTATACTTATACTATCATGAAAACATGAAGTCTATTCGGCTAATGATAAAGTATCCCAAGTAGGGAGTGAGTACAACTCAGTTTCCTAAAACTAATGACATCTAAAACAATATATGGTATATAACATTGCAAGTAGTATTATAGAGAAAGATTTATTATAAATCAATTAAAAAACATCAAAATTTATTATCCATTAATTACCATAATAATTAAACAGGTTTACAAGGACACCGAAAATATCAATAAATGTTTCGGCCCATGCCAGAGTCTTAACCATATATCACAATGAATACCAATGAAACCTTTTATGGATTTCATTATACATTAAATTTCAATATCATATCACAATCACGTGGAACAACAATCAAATGCATATATCATGGTTCATAGAACACCATGTCTGTAAACCCATGGGAATTTAGAGAATCAGTCTGTATCCCACACCTCATTGTTCATATGGGTATTTTGAGAATCAATCCATGTCTCACTCTCATTATCTCATATTTTTGTTTTGATCATTAGTCCTTTTCCAACAATCATTGTCACATATATCACTAATACCACAAATATCACAAACATAACACATATCACACACATCATGATTAACTATCATTAAATATAATAATAAATATTTATATATTGGTGGACTATTTGAATATTTAAAAAATAGTTGTTCATCAATTTAATTACATGGAATAATATGAACAATTTTGCATTATACAATATAAAACATTTAATCTTAAAAACCATTGACCATTCAAGGTTAATATAACCATACCTTAATTCAAATTATTAACCAACTCATAATCACATTAATCACCCAATTCCATAATCCCATCATTCCCTTGATTTCATATATCCATTAATTAATTATCCAATTAATTACTAAAATTTATGATGTAATTCCCAAACATAGAAAAAATAAACTCCAAAATTGTATCCATTTAATGAAAATCGATAAAATGGGAATTCGTTATTAGAAAATATACCTCAAGATCATTGATGAACATTTGTCAATCCAAAAAGCAACAAATTGAATCTCAACTGTCTGAAAGAAAACAACGCAAATGACCTATAGACAAAAAATAGGATCAAGATCAAAAGGATTAACATCCATTTGAAACTAGATCATATCTATCTCTATTGGGTGAAATCATGTACATATTCATCTAGAAAGATAAAATAGAGGGGGGAGATAACCTAATGGGAATGAAAAATCATATTGTAGAGGAGATGATCCTTTTTTGGAATTTTTATTCATCAAGAACAAGGTTTTAGGATCCGTAATACCCTCTCAAGAGCTTCACAATTTAGAGGAATTAGTTTATCATTTAAATTTGGTGTTTGGGTATAATACCTCAGGGGTTTTTAAAATAAAATTTTAAAGGATCAAAATCAAGTGTGCACTATTTCTTTGGTTGGGGAACATGGTTTTCCAAATAGTTCACCATAACCATGTGTTGAACTATACGGGTGTCTGAGTAATACTAAGAGGGAACAAAATTTTAAAAAATTGTACACCAACTGTGCAATTAACTTATGATTTGGAATTATCTATTTTTTTTGGGTAGGATCACCGTTTGTCAAATCATGAACCAACCATGTACTTTATAACTTTCATCAATATACATCCAAAATTTACCAAAACAGACCCAATTCAAGACTAAGAAAACTCCAAAAAGATTAAAATAAAACCTATATACAAGTGTGAGGAATCTTAAAAAATGTTACAGATTTTCATAATGACGAGGCCTTTTCAATAACCATGAAAGTAAAATAGACCCTAAACAAATCTATGATATAATAATGCCTATATAAATTTACAATTATTTCTTATATACCTTAAAAATATGTTTATATATATAGGGTAGGAATATAGGTACACTTAGTAAGATTATCTATAAAACCTCCCATTCAAATTTAAAACCAAAACATTACATAAAATTTTAAAACAATATCATATGGTCACCATGGAGACCATATAACCCCTAGATGTATGAATATCCATATCCAAATAATATATATAACAATTATACTCTTCTTCTATTTTCCTACTATATATTCACACCCATTCCCAAACACGATATTTCCTATTATAAATTCATTCTATAAGTCTTTTTATACCATGTGAATAAGTATTATAGCTACACATTTTCCCAAACACTGTGAAGAATCATATCGTCACATCTATAACCAAGATTATATCGGAAAGACCCTACATCACATGTATCATGCATTATACCTCAGGCCATCACGTCCCACACATAAACACCCATTGGAAGTTATGCTCACTATAACTGTGATTGTATTATATCCTATTACATCAGGACAATATAACCCATAGAAACATATATAGTAAAAATAAGATCCATCGCACACCATGTAGACATGTATATTATACCTTATGCTATTACAACCTAGATACACATATTGATAATGCTACATATGAAGGAATAGTAGGGAAGAAAGAGAAGTGATCCATCTGTACCCTCACCAATCTAGATGGTGGGGAAAACAATAATAAACCAATATTTTATTTAATATATTATCATAAAAGGAACATTAGGATTGATTGTTTATATCACATTCAACACAAATCATAAAAAAATATTGAAATTAGATTATTTACATATGAAAATGATAATTGATTTATTCAATTTTCAGGTATGAATAATAGGAACCAAATTATTATATATATATATATATACATTTCCAACTCAATATAAATCTAATGATTAATTATTATTAAGTATGTACTCAATTTTTATTAAAGTTATTTAATGGTTCAAAAATACATTTTCATCAAAAAATTGTTTTTATTTATTTTTTAGAGTTAATATTATATTTAATTTTTTAAAAATTTATTAATTGAATTTTACAAAAGTGAAAAAAAATTGAAACGAGAAAATATTATTTTTGTTGGGATATAAATTTTTTATTTTTATAAAAAGATTTACTTTTCGGTCATTAGTAAAAAAATGATTTGTGTAAAAATGTAATATTTATTTAATAAATAAGGAAATTTAAAAGGCACCATATTTATTAAATTTGATCATAAATTTCAATAATATTACTATAACTATATATAATCAACTTTTTTACAAATAAATTAACATTATACTTTATTTCATTATAAGATTGTTTTGCGGTTTAAAAAATTTTAAAATATATCTTTTTTTAGATTTAACTAGTTTATTATAAATTTAATTTCTAACAGTTATAGGAATTAAATATTATTTAATATGATCAATTTTTTAATTTTTAAAATCAAATTTAAATGATGATTATTTTTTCATATTTTTCTGATGATTTTCTCTTTTTATGGAATTGTAAAAAAATACACCTTGAATGAAATAATTTATCTCTTAAGATATAAACTTGAGATAAATATGATATTAAATTTATTAAAAGATATAAAACAACTAATGTATAGTAATATAGTACACATATCATACAAAAATATTTTAAATAATAGAAATTTTAATTTATTTCATGTTAAATATAAAAAACATAACAGTCATGATGTAGTGCTTGCACAACAAAGAAAAACTCAAATTCCATGTTTTAAGGATAGTATTTAAGAAGAGAAATTAAATCTATTTATATTATAAATTAATATGATGTGTAATTAGTAATATGAACCTACATTTATGAATTTTAGAGTTATATAATTGAAAACTCAACAAAATGCTCCTTTAGTGCTTGCCCAAGATGAGAAAAGTTAAACTAGAACATTAAATATGTTTTTATGAATTAGATGAATATATATATATATAATTAAATTTAATATTAATTTTTAATTAAAAAATATAATATATTATTAATTGTTTTTTAAATTTTGAATATGAATAATTTTTTAAAACATTTATGATGCAATGGTGTAACATTTGAGAATGTGGAATAATTACAAAAGTAAATGATTTTAAAATATTAAAAATTAATAATATTTAGATGATTTTATATATCTAATAAATATTATATATATTTATGTAGTATAAGGGATAATATATGTGATTAGGTATGATATAGTAGGTTGTGATGAAATTTTTTTTGTCAAGTAATATGATAATAATGAAAATGAGTAAGGGTATTTTATGTAAAATAATATTCTATAAAATTCTTTTAAACTCAAAATAATATAAAAATAGGAATTTATTTATAGTATATAATATATGATTTGATCTGATAATTATAGTGTTATTAAATTAGTTATGGGAAAAAAGTGTTAATCTTAGTACAAATAAAGGCATAAGCCAACAATATAACATAAACAAATTCTTAAAAATTTCATGGTTGCTTGTATATTTACACAACCATAATCACCTTTAAATAAATTAAATCATTGATCTAAATAAAAAATAATTGATTTATATTTTTAATTTTTTTATGTAATAATAAGTGTGTCATTTACCAAATTTATAAATGCAAACCAGTTAATCTCTTTTACTCACACCTATTGAGCCATGTATCTAAAAAATCAATAAAAATACCATTTAAATCCTTTATATAGCTACCTTTAGGCTATTATAACTTCAAATAACATACCCAAAATTTTTAAGTTCAAATCCATTTGTGGGTTTTTTTAATAAGTTATTTAACTTTTAACCAAGGGTTTTCACAATATTTCTTATTCTACCTCCATCAAATATTCTATAACCATGAATATATAATAACATAATTATATTAAATAAACATAAATTATATTATGATAGTTTAATAATCAATATTAAACTCCTTTCTATCATATGAAAAAAATGAAAACATTGATCATGTGTACATATGGCTTACCATCTCCATATAGTAGAGCAATTTAGTTTTCTTGACCAATTTAACAGGAATGTTATAATGTTGGAGATATTTAATATATATGAAATATGTGACATAATTATTTATTTTTAAATATAATATATCATTTAAATTTTTACCATTCCCCTTGTTAAAAAAGGACAACATCACCAATGAGTACATGTGGACTAAACCCCCCCACAAAGCGTTGAGATTCATTTTCCATGTTAGCCTTTCAAAGAATACTATAAATATTTGTACAATTAATATATATTATGTTTATATAATTATGAAAATTCAACATATGATGTAACCCAAATATATATTTAAGGACTAAAATAAACAAACAGGAACATATATGAAAAATGATACATCAAACATTAAAAAATGGTGATTTTAATAAACAATTTTCAATATACAGTTGCTAAAATGTAATAAGTGGATCATATAATATATCATATTTATGTATATAATAATTTTAAATAGTTTTAATAAATTTTAATTTTTTTTAAATGAGGAGAAAATTACATTTAAAACAACTTGGACCTATGGTAAGGGGTTTCATACATCAATTTGTTTTATTTAGTTTATATTAGTTTATCATTTTCAATGTTAAACTAATATTATGTGAATAAATACATAGTATTATTTAAGTTGTATTTAAAATTTTTTCATGTTTTTAAATTTTTTATGCATAATAAATAAATTAATTAATTCACACATCAACATTATTATCATTGTAAGGGATTTCATTTCAATTTCCACTTTATTGAGGCATATTTTTTGTTATGCACCTGTTTTATTAAATTTAGTGTTTATACTACCCATTTTATGTATATAAAATGAAAATATATTTATTAATGGAAATTATAGTTTCAATACTAGTGTAACGTTTTATGGGATTATGATTTAGAATTTTCTAAAACGATAAGAATGTATTTTACAATTTTATTTGTTTTTTGATTTTTTATGTTTATATTAAAGGAATATAATAATATATCATTGATAAATAACATATATTATCCTATAATATAGATATAATATGATTTTTAATGTTCTATTATAAATTTTCTTATTTTTGGAACTAAAATAAGTAAAAAATTGCTTTAATGGAAAGCTGATCTTATTTCTCCTTTTGATAAGGTGAATGTTTTTCCATGCCAATATTATTTCGAAATTTTTTACAATTTTCCATTTAATTATCCAAAATTATTTATGAAGTAATTACATTTATCATCGTTGTGTTTTTAATATTTTTAAAATGAATCTTAATAAAAAAAATTTCAGTGGTTCAATTTTTACTTTATTAAGAAAAATTCAGAAGAGAATGTTTCTTTTTAATGTATACAATGTTATTAGGTTTTACCATTTCCATATGTGTTTTTTGGTATTTATAATATTTTTATGTTTATAATTTGTTTATAAATAAAATATTTAATTAAAACTTACATATAGTTCTTCAAAATAATTTAATTATATTTTCTAAAATACAGGATTTCTCTACAAAATCTATATTTTCAATGAATTTAGGGTCGTCTCATTTCTCTTAATTTATTTTTCATTGATTTCGATTATCATGAAACATTAAATTTCAAGTGATAATATTTCAGTAGACATTAAATTTCATTTCTATAACCATATTTTTTATCATATATTTTCTTATCGCTTAATCTATATATCATTCTTACATATAGTGTATTTCTATGAAAGTTATTTAAATGTATGGGGAAATAATGATATTATATATTATTTAATAAATGAATATATTTACTGTTATGTAATATTATTTTTAAATTAAATTATCATTAAATATATGAATAACCAGTTCAAAATCTAGTTATGAATGAAACTCATAATTATGTAGCCCCTCGATTAATCAGTAGTTCTCATGATATAAGAGAAGTGGGATAATTGTCCAACACATTACCCATTTATGTTAGATTTATTTGTACAAGACATAAATATTATGTTTACGATGTAGGAAATTATAAACTATATCATTATTAAATAAAATATTGACATCAATGTGATTATTTTTATAGTTATATTATCCATGGATATGTTTAAAAATCATGCGATTATATATATTTCCTTATTTAATCATATTTTTTCATAGAATATTATTTATTCCATGTTTATTCAATGATAGCTTCATCTGTATGCATTCCCTTACTAACCATCTGAGTTTAACATTTCATGTTTTTCCCTTTCCCCAAGATGCCATAAATTATATTGTGACCGAAATTCATGGATATTATTGAGGGAATAATAATTATCTAAAAAAATTATGTTTTATCTTTAATTATTTAATGCAAGATTAAAATATATATATAAATTTCTAGTACTAAAAAAATATTATATCACTTAGGATGATATCCCGTATATATTTATCTATCATAATAATGTATCCAATTACTCTGGGCTATATGGTTTGGGGTGGTTACGTTTGGTATGATAGAATGTTTATTATAAATATTGATAACTTGATTTTGGATGACATATATTATGTAAAATAACCCTATTAATGTCTCTAATGACAAGTATATGTATATACAAATATCACATGTTTTTTAATGTAGATATTAAATATATTTCCTTGAAAATAAATCCATGAATGGATTCCAGCAAGTGGATTTGGGAGTGTTTCAAATTCACCTAGGGATAAACACTATTAACCAAGAATGATAAGCTAATAAAATTATTTTTAATGGTGCATGATGTATAGGCATAATACTACACCCCAAACTAGACACTTTTAGGGGAATATTATTTGGTTATTTCACATTTTCAATGAAAAACTTTATACAAAATGAGAGGGAATAACCTATGGAAACATATGACATTCGAAAGAGATATTGGATAAACCTAAAGAGGCATAGGTTGATAGATATCATGTTCATAATAAGGTTAAAGGAATATATAACCCTTTTAGTTTATAGTTTAAGGGATATTAACATGATTAAATTTATTTTCAGGGCAATTTATTATAACATAACAAATTGTTTTAGTATTCAGTTTATGAAAAAAGTTATTTGAGGAAGAATGCTTTTATATTTTATGAACATAAGTTGAATGTTATTGATTACTATTATGAATATTATGAAATTTAATTTATATTTGGATAGTGGGATAAAATGGTTATTGAATCTTTTTAATATATATTTTATTATATTGATAATCATGGGATTAAATGTTTATTTGGAAACAAAGTGCGTAATTATATTTTTAAATAAGTTATTTATATCATAATTTTTTGGCTATTATGATATTTTTTTAATAATAAAGGTTGTGTTTTAGTTTAGAAGCATATATGATTTTATTAGGTATTGATGGTAATTTATAATATTTATATTAAATATTAGCATATATGGGATATTATATTATTGAGAATATACATTTTTGGTATATGAATTAATGAGTGATTATTTTTGTAGAGAAATTAATGTTAAATGGATCTTAGAAGAATATGTAGAAATTTCATTTTGTATTTTTTGGTTTTTAACTTCATTAGGAGAATTTTTAATGATTGAAGGTTATTTACATATGGAATTATTTAAGTTTAACTTTAGGCATCATATTTATGTATTTCAAGATTAATTTTTTATTTCCTCATATTTGTTATTATTTTTTCTTATTCTAGGGATTTTGGTTTTTGAATGAGGAATAAAATTTAATAATTTTATAGATATAATAGTCGATTAAAATTCTAATATTTTACTCCAGGTATGATAAATTCATCATGATAATGACGATTCACATCCAAGGATTAACGTTTCCTTATAGAAAAGGGATGAGACATGTATGTTAATTTTAACATAACTTCTATCCTAAGAGTTAAGTAATTTATAAAAATCTAGAAAAGTGAATAAAAATATATCAAGTAAAATGTGTAAGGTGACACTAAAAACCATGGTATTTTTGAAAAATATATTTTTCAAGAAATAGTATTATATAGATATATGTTTAATAGGTCTTCTTGTTTTAGGTTAGAAATTAATGATCATGATAAAATCTATATATGGTTTTATTATCAAGTTATGTCTTGTTTATATAAAATTAAATAAATATGAGAAGATGATTTTTTAAGGATGGGAGAATGAAATAACCTATGATTTTAGTTTATATTTTATTTTAACAATATCACTATGTTTGATAGTTTTTAACAAAAAAAACATTGAGCTTTAAAAAATAGTGAATTAATATTATATAAATATGACCATCATAAACTAGTCATTAAATTGGTATTTATGAACATGAGTACCAAAAATAAGAAATATATATATAGGGTTACAAATATATATATATATATATATATATATTCTTAGGATATAAACACTCAATTTTTAAAAAATTCTTTTTATGATTAAAAAAAATGTTTTCTTAAAAAATGATTTTATTTACTTTTGTGAGAAAATATTACAATTAATTTGTATAGTTTTTTAAATTTTATTTTATTAATACCACATATTAATTAAAATAAAAATATCATAATTATATTATTTTGAAAATTTAGGATGATTCTAAATAGATTTATTTTTTATTAAATAATGAAAAATACTTATTTTTGTAAAAGGGGGATATATTTTCACTAAATCATGTAATTTAGAACTATAATTATATCGATAATTTGATTATAAACTAACATACATATCCTATATTTATAAATAATTTAATTAATTACATATGAATCAATACTATACCTTACTTTGGTAGATAGTCATTTTTTTGTTAAAAAATCATTTTTCTACAAACAAAATTTCATCATACTCATGATACATTTTAAAAATTAAATTATGATACTTATAGAGTTGAATATTAGAATCTTGTATTAAATTTTTTATTTATCTTTTTAAATATAACCATTGATTAATTTTATCTATTTGTATAAAAAATTTGTTATTTAGTGAATAAGAAAAATTTAGTTTTTACGAAATACAACAACTCTTGTGATATCTCCAAGACATTAATAAGATATTAATTTTATTGAATAATATGTAAATATTAATTTATAATAATATAATAAATATAAAAATAATAATTCAAAGTTTATAAATTATATTTTATTTACTTTTAAATATGAAAATTATTTTCCTTGTCGACTCAATGCTTGTGCTACACTAGAAAAATCAAATTCGGTATCGTAAAGATAACATTTTTTATGGAAAAATTATTTTCACATTTTTATAATTAAATATTATTTTTAATTGATTATATATACTTAATTTTATGAATATAAAAGCTACATAAAAATACACCTATCCATATTCTTATGGAGTGCTTGCAAAATATGACAAAATTGACAATAACATAATAAATATGGTTTGATGACAAAAATGTGTGTATATTTAAATATTGAATGGATTTAACCATTACTGATAAATAATTATAAATTGTATTCATGATTAGTTAAATTTTTTTAAATAATTATAATTTTCTAAAACTTTTACGTTGTGAAGGAACAAAATTTAATTAAACTGAAAAAAATAAAATATTTTAATAATATTAAAAAGATAAAAATAACATTATATAAATTTATATAGGAAATTGGGTAGTATGTGAGATTATATGTGAAATAATTGGTTATCCTAATATTAAAAAACACAAGAGAAATGATAACAACATAAATTATTTTGATGATATTTTACGTTAATGATATTTTAGTATATAATTTAAAAATCAAAAACATTTGAAATTGAAAAATAGCAATAATATATGGATATGGTATTAATATAAAAAAAGGCCTTATCCTTATTGGTTAGTTATATTTGAAACCTAAAAGTATCAACTTCAATTAATTGAAAATTTTGAGCCACTCACGGAATGAAATTTAGTTTATATTATTAAAATATTTTAGGTAAATCCAAGTGTTTACTTTCTCTAAATTATAAAAGGAATCCTATTATCCCCTATTATTCGCACAAATTGGTCAGTTTATACAAACCAATAATTACAAAAATATCTTTCCATAGCACCTACCCATGACCCAGAGGCTTTGTTTCCACAAATTACCAACCTAGATAACATAATGTTTAATTCGAATATGAATTCCCGAAGAAGAGGTGAAACTATTATATGTGTGTTTTCAATTTATGTCTTTTTCTATATCCTCACAATATGTATACTATTTCTCATACAAAAACATCAGTATATTAAATGTTAATAATTTTTACTATTCTATTATAATAACCCATATTCATCTCCTTTCCATCCTATAAAAAATAAAAATATCACTCATGTGTACATACGGCTTACCATCTCCAAATGTCAATGTAATTAGTTATTCATAACCATGTCATTTAGATAATTATCATGTTTGAAAAATTTAATATATATATATATATATAATATTTGTAAAATAATTATGATTCTATTAATATAATATATCATTTACCATTTTATCCCACCAAACGTTAAAAAATGATAACGTCCCTCGTGCAAAATTTTGGATTACCACCTCCACGAAAGCGATGAGATTCATATTTCATATCATCCTTTAAAGGACTATAATAAATATGTTTTTGATAAATATATATGATATTTTTATCATTACGTAGATTTTTGTGATTATGCCACCATGGTAAAGATGCATTTACCTTAACTTACAGACCAAAACATACCTGAAAAGTGAAATAGCTAACATTCTAAAATGACGATATTAATATTGAATTATGAATAAAAATATATTGAAATGTTATAAGTCCCTCATATCTGACATTATAAGATTTTATTTAGTTTTTTTATTTATTATAACATATAAAAAATCAAATTTATTTGCAAGAGTCTAAAAGAACAAAACAATCAAGTCAGACATGATGTAAGGTGTTTCTTAACTCAGTTTATTTTCATTGAGTTATATTAATTATTCCTTATCTATGTTATACCTATGTTATCTTTGTAATTACCTATGAATATTTTAGGATAAATTTCCACATTATTTATTTTTATTTTAAGCTATATCACATAATCAATTCAATTACTAATTCACACTCTAATGTTACGATATTTTTAAGATAATTTCTCTCAATTTTTATTGTATTGATACATATCTAGTTTTGTGACCATATTTTAGTTTATGTGTCATGAATAAAAAAATTATGTATATGACATTAATATATATTTAATAATTTTTATTAATGATTCAATTCAAGTTTACTCTTTCTATGGGTTTCAATTTCAAACTTACATAAGAGGTAATAATAAATTTTACAATCTCAATTTTTGAAATTTTATATATTTTTTTTGAAGGAATCAAATATTATATCCCGCATAATGTCTATAAATTTTATTATAGTATGAATATTAAAATATTTTCTTTTTTTTTCATATTTTCCTCTTTTTGGAACATTAATCTACAAAATAAATGTTTAAATTAAAATATGATATTATTTCCCTTTTTGTTCAGAAATATTTTTATTCAAAATCAATATTATTTAAAATTATTTTACAGTTGTAATTTATACATTACATAAGGACTTGTTATGGGAAAATAATGTTATCATTTACTTGTTCACTGATTAAAATGTGTATTTATAATTTATTCTGAAAGGTTCATTTTTTACAATCTATATAAAAAGTCTAAAAGAAAGTTTCATTTTAAATTTTATGGAATTAATGGATTTAACCACTAAAATAACTATTTTATACTATTTGTATTATTTTAAATGATTTTCATTTTTTGAAAAGAAATATTCAGAAAAATTACATTTATAATATTTCTCTTCCATTTTCTTCAATTATCTAATGGGCCTGAATTGTCTATAAAATTACATTTCTGATGATCGATAGTCATATATCATATATTGATTGATTCTATGATCATCAAGCTTCTAATAAAACATATAATATACTACGATAATATCTCATTGGATATTTAATATATCTTCCACATCCTCATTTTTTCATTGATATTCTTATTTTTTAAAGCACATTGCATTTCTATATATAGAATTTTACAATGAATGACATTTTATCGACTGGGGAAATATTTATATTCCATATTCATTACTCAAAATGAACATATTTTTTATATGAAATTTTATTTCTAAATAGATGTTTTCATTAAATAAATGAGGAATACATTGGAAATATTCTGATAGGTTGAGCCTGGAATTGCTTATCACCATGATGTATTGGTAGGTCCCATGATACAAAATAGGTTGGGTATTTGGGAAAGGCATTAAAAATTTATATATAATTCCTTTAAAGAAAGCCCCAATATTAATTTTACGATGTCCAAAATTATGTATTATATCATTATAAAACAAGTAATGATCACCATGTTATTAGTTTAGTAGTTATGTTATTCATGGAAATGAGTTAAGATCATGTTATTATTTATATGGAATTATTTTATCATCTTAAATTCATTACATATTATTTATGCCTTTTTTTCTATGATAGATTCTATAATACACATTCCCATACTGATCATCTATGCTCACACTTTTATTTTTTATCTTTTTTTGTAAGATGAAAATAAGTGTACTATTAATGATATGAAAGTATATGAGGGAATGAATAATATTGTTATCAATGAAAAGATAATTTTTTATTTAATTATTTAAAATGTAGTGTGAGAATAATGTATGTATCTAGTTTTACATGACTACTATACTATGAAATCCCATGGGATGTGATCACTGGTTTTTAGAGGTAATTTAATTATTTAAATAGCAACTATGAGAATGGGGGGACAATAGTGATGGGGACCAAGACACAGCGCATGAAAGGGAAAAACCTGACTCGAAGGACAAAACCTAATGCAAATCTCAGGTCCTCTGCAGATGTGGTAGCTGGGAGAGCAGTCGAAGATGCCTTTTTGAATTGTCGGCCCTCATTGAAGTTTCTAAGATCTTCTCTTGAAGCCATTGGATTTTCGAGTTTTCACATAGGTCTCCTAAACCCTTCACATGTTGTATTTATATTAGGATCAGATGCGGATTATTATATGCTCTAGGTCAAGTGCTCATGGTAC
This sequence comes from Viscum album, assembly GCA_963277665.1. Taxonomy (NCBI): domain Eukaryota; kingdom Viridiplantae; phylum Streptophyta; class Magnoliopsida; order Santalales; family Viscaceae; genus Viscum; species Viscum album. The sequence continues at coordinate 1,187,045,923 of OY728158.1, read as the reverse complement.
TTTGGTGGATGCTTCATGAAAGTACTCAAATGGAATCCAGATTTTGATCTGTATACAGAGTCACCAATTGTGCCAGTATGGGTGGGTTTTCCTAAGCTACCCCATCACATGTTCAGTAAGTCTACCGTATTTCCTATTTCCAGTCTCATTGTAAATCCATTGAGGTTAGATTCAGCATGAAATTCCTTTCCAGACCCTCAATATCAACAATATGTATTGAAATTTATGTTTCACAACATTTACCTTCGCACATTTGGATTCAGAGTGGTGATTCTGGTTTCTCACAAGAGTTTTTGTATGAGAGAATTCCTAATTATTGTCACAAATATTTTATACATGGATACCCTACAAGAAGTTGTGGTAAAAATAATGTATGTCATAAAAACTGGAAACCCACATGGATTGAAAAGGGTAACACAACCGGACCTTCAAACTTCTCTAAAACGGAAAACACTAAAAATAATGTTGGGAGGGAATATACCCAAACATATGAGAATCAAATTTCGGAAAATGTAACTGTTTTTATTAACATCACTTCCAATCCCCCCTATAAGGATGAAAAGATTAAACATCATGAGCCCTCTCGGTCAAATGGAAAGGGAGAAAAAGATTTCCCCAATCCACCTACAGTTGAAGAACAAAGAGATCATATTAATACTCAAGAGGATATAGGAAAGGATCGTGTGGATGTTTCGGATTCCAGTCATTCCTTAGTTGATGAGTATGAAAAACATGGCCAAATTGAAGAGTACTATTTTAAATCTATGTCCAGAAAAAGAAAAAATTCTTATGTGGGATGTAGATGTATTTATAACTCTAAACCTGAAAAAATCAATAAGACGTAGGGATTACTCTCATACTGAAAGAACTATGGTAACTCAATCAATTGATTCTTCCATGAAGGAATCTACAAAACCAATTCATGAAAAACCTTTTATTGATGACTCGAACCATATTTTATATTACTTCTTGCATCAATTCATAGAGAAATAGATAAAAGAATGGAACACGCATATGGAAAGGCAACATGAAATTGCCCATCAAAAACATCAACTGGGTGTTATTTCTGTGAACAATATCTCCACACAAAACGCTTCATTTTCAAACAAAGGATGAAGATGTCTATTCAGTCTCCTTGATCTACTGGACCCCTTTTTGTGCACATTCTATTTTTTTCCATGCTTCTCTCATAAGGAATATTTAATACAGTTGTAATATCTTGTGACATTTGTATTTCTCTATCTCATCTGCTTCTTCAGTGCATGGTGTTGGTGGCTTATAATGTGGAGTTTCTAGACGTTGATGCAACTTAATATGTTTCTAGTCTTTTTCTATCAATTGATGGTGTTTCATTACATTTTCTATTTGATATTTATTGTTTCTCCTTGAATCTGCTTTTGATAGGTTTTTTTGAGCTCTGTTTGGTTTGACTTATGAGACGATTCTTCGACTTCATTAAGGATTTGGCTATTGTTGGTTGGGTTCTCTCCCTGCTGTGTTTTGTGCAGTGTGGCTCTTAATGAAATAGAGTTATTTTCTCTATGATGCTAATTTTTTCTTGTGCCCCATGGACTTATATTCGGTTATCTATTGTATTGGATGACCACTGTCTTTGATGTGATAATACTGGATGCATAGAGCTTCTACCCATGTTTGGTTCAATCACTAGACGTTGAAGATTAATATTTGAGATGGCTGAATTTCTAAGATCATCAGGCACTGATATATCCTGGCGATCTCATGTGGACATGTTCCCTCTTTTACATTGGTATTCTTAAAGATTTATCTTGTAATATTTAATTCCCTGCTGGTGTAAGTGCATTACACCTTGTTCTTTTATTGTAACCTTTTATTTTTAATAAATTCTCTGGGGGCATGGATTGGGAAACCCATTCATGTCATAACCTTCTAAAAAACCACCAACTATGAGCTACTAGGGTTGGGTTTGTTACAAAATTACATATACTAACAAAATTTAGGCATCATCTTCCAACCCAAATTAGGTAGTGGATCTTATAATATCAAAAAATTAAAATAAATAAACCACTTAACAAATTTCATGGAAACCACCTAGCCAAAATTTTAACTACATCCATCATCCTACTTCACACGCTTATTCCATATCTAAAGACTATAATGATGTATTTTATATATTGATAGAAGATTAAATATTGAATATTATAAGTTATATCCATTTATTAATGTATAATTACATATTATTTCATCAATTTAAACAATTTCAAGTCTCTGTTTAATTATTCATTTCCATTAAAATTCAACAAGATTTATAATTCACATTATAATTTATAGATTTCCAATTCCAAATCCTCAAATCATTCATTTTATGAACACCATGGATTCCAATATTCAACATCACTAACCATAACACCATTATGATGGAATAAATATTAATTTATTTAAAAAAATTCCCAAATTTCATCTTTTAATATGTGTTTATTATTGATTTATTTGATAATTAGAATAAAATAATGTGGAATTTAACAAGAATTCAAATGTTTTCATTTATGAAATTTTGTTTTATTTATATGTTTAGATGAAATATTCCTTTTCTTTTTTTTGGAATAGTAAAAAATATATTAATTATTTTATATTCTATAAAATTTATAAAAATAGAACTAATTTAATACACACATTTAGAAAATCAAATGGTAAAATTATAATTAAAATATTTAATTTGAGAAATATAAAATATTATATAATGGTGAATATAAACTTATAAAAAATAATGTGAAACAAAATTTTATAAAACATATATGTTACGAATAATGAATTGAAATAAATAATTATAAAAAGTATAAACATACAATGTTATAAAAATAATATATATATATATAATTATATACATTATATTATATCTTATATAATATATTAGTCAAGATGATGATATATTCAATGATCAAAACAAGATTGAATTGTGATACATAAAATGTTATTTTTGAAACTAAAATAATTACACCAATTTAAATAATATAACAATTAAAAAAATAACAGAAATAATAATATAAACAATAATAATTATATATTTTTGCAAATCAAGTATAAAAAATTATTGGGTTGTGTAAAATCGAAAAAAATTTATTAATCAAACTAGAAAATAATAATAATAATAATAATACAGTTTTATTGTAAAAAATGTATTAAATCATTTAATGATAATAATATAATTATAAAATTGTAAATCTAAAATAACACAAATATGTTATAATTTACGGGATGTAATATCAATCTTGCAATAGAGATTTTTTTATATAATATGTATATATTCTTGTAATTAAAAATATGAAATATGAATTTATATCCAAAAAATATAAGAAATATATATTAGGGAATTTAAAATATAAATAAAATAGAATATGTATATAATTCTCTCTCACTCTCTACAGTATATATAGAATGAAAATAATATATGAAAAATGAAGAAAAAGAAAAATAAGAATAAAGGTGGATTAGTGTCATCTTCTTCCTTTCATCGGACAGAACTATAAATAAGGCCTCTTCACAACACCTTGGTCATATGTTCAACCACCAGTCACTTTATCATCCACTAACACAAACAGGACATGCTTCGACCTTTTGATCTTCCTCATCATTTGTCTCAACTCAACCTCCTTATCTGATATGACCACCTCCCTTAGCTTCTCATGAGTGTTGGATAGCCAAACCCTCACTAAAAACACATCTACACCCAAAATCTCTTATGAAGATTAAATCACCAACCCATAAATTCTCATACGTCCATCCAGATCGCGTTATAAATAGTACATACACCTATTATTTTTTTACTCTGGAAAATGGTACATAGTTTGATGATTCTGGATCATTTATATATATAGAACTTATATAGTTAAACCCCATATCCACAATTGAAACAAAAACTAGAATCTCCTCGCTATATTTCTTACCTTAGTATTTTTATTTGTTTCGATCCCACTCGGAAAGGGCAGAAGGCCACTAACAACCCCCAGTTTGACTTTTTCCAAGGAGACAGATGCCTCATTCCATTTTCCAGTGTTAGGTATGGGGAACTATTTTATTATATATATATATATATATTCAAATTTCATATATATTCAAATTTCGGTTATAATATTAATTTATCAAATTATCATTATATATTAATAAATTCAAGAATCATTTTATTCATTTAGATTATGAAAGTGTGTTTCAAATTAAAAGTTATTAAAAGAAAAAATTATCTTGTTACTGATTCCATGTTTTTATGATTTTTTAGCAACATCATGTTTATGATTAAGGATCTAGATTTTATGATATATATATATATATATATATCAATTTCATTCCTAATTTTACCAACCTTGAATATATGTAAGAACTCTATAAAAATAAACATCATGTTATATAAGTAATTCTCATACTTATGCATAATCAATTATGGTGTGAATGTAATGCATTATTTTAACAATCTTCCATGTTTATATTCATCATGTCTTTATATATAAATATATATATTAATTATAAGATTCATGCTTTTATTAAAATTACATGTTCATATTTTAGGATTCTTGTTCATGAGATATATATAAATATGTCATTTAATTTTATGTTTTTCGAATTTATATTTTTGTGTTTGACCAACATTGCATGATCTGAAATAAATAGATAATTTGATTCAATATATGATACCATCCAACATGATATTTTTTAATAAATAAATGAAGTATTTAATATTTTCAAAATATTACCTTCAAAATTATTATATGTGTTTTATAGTTTTTCTTAAAAAATTATATGTTAATGTAATATTTAATATTACTTATAATTTTTTATGAATGTAAAATTACAGAAATATATATATATAATCTTAATGAAATTATTTTGTGAAAATATTAATTTTAAAATTATTATTAAGCATGTCATTATTTTATGTTATTACATTTTATGTTCATATTCTAATTATATGTTGGCTTAATTAGATGTGTATTTTTTATGTGAATTTCAACATATTATTGCTATTTTTTTATTATCTAATTATGGGCATGTTTATTTCAGAGATGTAAAAAATGGATATCTATTATTTCATATAACCTATAATTTAAAATGGAAATAATATTTTGTGAAATAATTATATATTATTTAATGTGTCGAAACATGAATTGGTTATTTTAAAAAATTAGTATTTAATACAAAGACTTAAGGATATGTTTAAAAAATAAGTCTTAACATTTTATCAAAATTAATTTATGATAAATCTAAAATACATGATTGTAATTTATTTTTAATAACATATCAAGAAAAGTCTTAATGACAAGATATTTTTTTTGTACCAAATATAACAAGACAAAATATAATAAAATTTATATTTTTATATTTATATATCTATTCATTTCTGTATAAATTTAATGCATACTTTTTTTAAATGAAAAATAATGTGAAAATGTATTCATATGAAAAGTTTGTAACTTTTTTTTTAAAATTGGAACATAAAATCGTAAAAAAAGGGGAGTGGGAAGTAAATACATTACTAAAAAAAGTGGGTAGGCCTAACAACCTTCACTGTTTAATGTGTCCCAATTATTTTTTTAGAATATTGCTATGTGTTTTCAAAAAAAAATTATTTTAAAGTACTTTCAAATAATTATTATTTTCATGACCAATATACGTTTTTGAAAATAAAAAGTACTTTCAATGTCTATATGTTATTTCCAAAAGCCTATGTATTTTCTAAATAATATCTTATTATGTTTTTAATGGAATAATTATTTTTAATGGTACTTTCAAAATCATTTTTCAATAGATTTTTAAAAGATTTTTCAAATGTCTATTATAATTTGAAGTGTTTTTAGAAAACTAAATTTTAAAAAAATATAAGTATTTTCCAAATTATTTGTACACTGTTTTCCAATGATATGTATTTTTAATTGTACTTTTCAAAATTTCTTCAAATATATTTTAAAATTTATTTTAAAATGTATTTCTAAAAGGTATAAGTATCATCGAAAATCTTTTTTGTTGGATTTTTATAATGATATTTTTTGTAAATTATCTCACCCAATGATTTTATAAAATTTCTTCAGGTTTATATAGATCTTTGATGGAATTTATCTCTATTTGGAGCTCGTGTCAAAAAAGTTTTATCAATTCCTTTTAATATACTATTTTAACATTGATAACATGTAAGAGTGGTCCTTTTCTCCAAATCCTGGACTAGTAAGGATCCCCATATGTTAATTCATGTACATTATTGAGTCACATTTAAAAAAAATTATAAAGTATTGTTATGTGCTGGACCTAGAAGCACGTTTCTATGGATTTATAGTTGGTATCATTGGAATGGTTTAGATAGCTTTAGAGATTATTTCATTTGTTTACACGTGAGTTTTATTTTCTATATATACATTTTAGTACGCCCTCTATTTTCCAACCTTTCCTTTTGATGTAAAATATGAGTTACATGCCTAATTTTAACTACTATAAATTTTAGTAACCTTTGAGAATATGGAATTCTAGTAACACTTATTCTCTAAATTTGGAATGTGCAGTTTAAAAATATTACTATGAGTAAAATTAATGAATTTAAAGGGAAAACATCTATTTAAGGGTGGAATAATTTAACAGCCCAAAATTTTAATCTTTTAATATGTTTTTATTTAATGATTTTTTCGAAACTAGAATAAAAAAAAGGGAAATTTATCGTGAACCGAATAGTTTTTTAATGATCTTTTGTTTTTTTTATAAATTTAGTTAAAATATTATCTTTATTTAAATTTTGAATATATAAGTGTATATTCATTCTGTCATATTGTTTATAATTCATATCTAAATATGGAATAATTTAATACTCAATTTTCTGAGTTTATAATGTTGAATTATAGTAAAAATATATAAATTAAGAAATAGAAAATATTAATGTATGGTGAATATATCTTTATAAAAAACTGAAACTAAAGTTCAAGGATTTTATAATTATATATATATTATAGGAAAATAATTAAATTAAATAATTAATATTGTAATAATATAAAATGTTAGAAAAATAATATATGTATAAAATTACATAAATAATAATACAAACTATACAATGTGAAGGTTAATATAATGATATAATCAATGACTAAAACAAGACTGAATAGCGATACATAAATTGTTATTTTTGAAACTAAAATAATTTCACCAATTTAAATAATATAATTATTGAAATAACAACATATTAACACATAATTATATATTTATAAAAAATGTATTAAAAATATTGTGGTTTTTTCTAAATTTCCAAAAATTAATTAATCGAGCACGGAAAATAATAATAATAATAATAATAATAATAATAATGTTTGATTGTAAAAAAATTGTTATTTAATTTAAGTATTGTTAAATAATAATGAAATTAATGAACTAAAATAAAATGTATATTTTATAATTCATGTAATATAATATTAATTATGAAATTGAGTTTGTTTATAATAATATGTATACATTATCATAATAATAAATAAGAAAATAAATGTGTGAAAATGAGAATGGTAAGAATTATATATTAAAGAATGTTAAATGTGTATCTAAAATAATATATATATATATATATATATATATGCTTATATATAGTATATATAGAACCAGAATAATAAAGGGTTTAATAATTAAATGGGGAAAAAGAAGACAACAAGATAGATGTCGCCTTTCTCCCTTTGCTGACACCGAATTAGAAATAGGGAATCCACACACCACCTTGGTCATGTGGTCAACTACCAGACTCTCCTTTACTAACTAACACCCCCAGGTCTGGCCTCAATATTCTTATCCACTCACCATTTTGTCTCCACTCGATCCACCTTATCTGATGTAGCCGCGTCCCTCAGCTTCTCCAGCTCACAGCCCACCCGAACCCTCACTGAACAGACATATTCACCAATAAGATATGATGAAGATGACAAAAACCACCTCATCCATTCTCAAACAACATTTCAAATCAGGGAATAAACAAAACCAACACCTAGTATTCTATTATCAGCTAAAAATGTTCTTGAATTCAATGATATCTAAACACGTGTGTGTGTGTGTGGAACATATATGGAGAAACCCCCTCTCCTCCATTGAAAAAAAAAACTTAAACTCTTCCATCAATTTCCTCCTTTTTTATTTTCATCTAGTTTGATACAACTCGGACTAGGAAGATGGACACCCCCATCCCCCAGATCAACTTATACCTAGATAGAGTAATCCTCATTTTGGTTTCCAAAATCTGGTAAGGGGATTTATATATATATATATATATATATATATATATTAGTTTTCAGATTTCATGAATATACATAGTGATGTGATAATTTCATGCTATTAAAGGTGGATTATACATGTAATAAAGTAAAGATTTATTTTATTCCTTTATATTATAAAATTGTGTTTTAAATTAATATTTATGTGAAGTTAGAATTTTCATGTTTTCAATTATATGTTATTATGATATTTGGATAAACTTCATGTTTATGATTAAGGATGTAAATTTATTATATATATAAATATGTGAATTTATTAAACAATTTATCACCAATGTATATATGTAATCACTCTATGAGAATATACATCTTGTTATATAAGTAATTTTCATATTTATTTTTAAGAAATTATGATGTCTATGTATTAAAAAATTTCATAATATTTGATGCTTATATTATTTATGTATGTATATATATATACACTAATTCTAGTATTACTATTTTTATAAAAATTAAAAGTTCTTATTTAAGTATTCATGTTCTTGAAATATATATAAATTTCATTAAAAAAATTTTTTTTCTAAATTATATATATATGTCTTACCATTATTGGGTGATTTAAATGAATAGACAATTCATTTCAAAACATGATACCATCCAACATTATATTTTTAAATTAACTAATGCTTAATTTTTTGTTTTAAATATATTATCATTATAATTAATATATGTTTTACATAGATTAAATTTTAACTTTATATGTTATGGGTATATTTACTTTTACTTATAATTTTTCATGAATGTAAAATTACATATATGTTTACTTTTTAAATGAAATTACATTTTGAAAATAGTAACTTTACAATTACTATTATACACTCTATTATTATATGTTCATCTATTTTATGTAGTCAGGGTAATTCTATGTAGGAAAATTTAGATGTATATTATTTGATTTTATTTCATTATACAATTGCTAGTATTTTATGTATATATATATATATATTCACATGATAATTATGTAGAAGTAAAAACTGATATCAATTATTTTATGTGACCCATAATTTAAAATTTCTGTCATATTATGGGAAAAGTGTACAAATTATTAAACTTGGAAGAAAATTAAATTTTGATTTAGAAAAATGGTTATTTAATATGCTTATTTACCGATGAGTTTTAATAGATAAGGTTTAATGTTTTAATGAAAATAAATTTGTGGTAAATCTCAAATAAGTTGATGTTAATTTTTTTATTAACAAATATCTAAAAATCTAAATGACATGATATTTGGTTATAGAAAAACTAACAAGAGACATCCTATGATATTTTATTTTTATATATTCATATATAAATTCATGTTTGTATGTATTTAGTTCATAAATTACGTTTTTAAAAGAAAATATACCGTGAAGATGTATATATATATATAAAGAAAAGTAAATTTCATACAAAATTACAACATGGACATTGTAAAACAGTAGGGTGGGGATTTAAATTATTCTTAAGTATAGTTTTTTAGGACCATATCACCTTTAAGGTTTATAGTGTATCTATTTTTTTCAATATCATTTTTAGTATATGTAAAAAATTAACTAAATTATTTTGAAATATTTTTAATGGTTAATTATTTTCAACAGAATAATAATGTATTCAAAATCGTAAGTATTTTCATAGGCCATATTGAATTTTCAAAATAACTAGTATTTTCTAAATTTTTTATTTATATATTCTCAATGGAATAATTATTTTTTAAGGTAATTTAAAAATATTGTTTTGAAAGTATTTTCAAAAGAGTTGTAAAAAACCATTATATTTTGAAATGTGTATTCAAAACAATGTTTCCAAAACCATTTAGTATTTTCAAAAATATTTCTTATGTTTTTTCCAATTCTTTGTATTTAGAAAATTATTTACCAAAGGTATCTTCATAGTTAATTTGAAAAGTATTTTCAAAGTTATTTCAAAATAGTATATGTATTTTAATATATTTTCACAAGGGTTTTCAAACCCCCTTACTATGATGTTTCTCCCACCATATGTTTTTATTTAATGTTTTCTGGTACATATAATGATTTGGAGGATTTTAGATCTATAAGGAGCCAGCATGAAAAAAGATTTATTAAATCCCTTTTACTAGATTTACTTTGATAAAATGTAAGAGTGGCCTTTTCATCCATGTACGAAACCATGAAAGATCTTTAGATGTAAATGTCTGTATTTTTTTTAATTTCAGGTTTATAAAAAATATAAATCATTTTTATTTACCAGAAATATAATAGGAGAACTAGGGATCTATAATTTACCAATCTAAAACATGGGTATTTTTGAACTCAACATGAAATAAATAATTGAGATTCACTAATAGTGTATGATCCAACACTATAATGTAGATGGAAAGCAAAAAATGTCCATTGGGAAACCAGAAATTATAATATAACATTAATAAGATTATAAATCTTATGTATCAATCCATAACAACCAAAAACATATAAAAAACAAAACAACTTAAAAAACTAAAATACATACTCTCAATTTGTCCCATACATTCCAATTATTGAACACATCACAATGTATAAGATATAAGTAAGAATTGATCTCATCTCATTGCATCTATCCATTTAAAAAACTATCAAGGATACCAAAAAAGAAAAATTAATATTAAAATTATATAATATCCTTGAGAATAATAATAGTGAAGTAAAAAAATTTCAATAGAAAAAAAACTCAAGGGAAAATTAAGGCCATAACATCAGACACGTGGGACTTAAAAACCTTATATGTTAACACAACCAAAAAAATTTATTTCAACAAAAGAATTAATTAAATTATTTTCATAAGAAATTTATTATTCATAGGTTTCAGAAACATGAATCACATCACCAGTAACTAAAAACATCTAAGAATAAACCAAAATCATAATTCATGTTTTATTTTATTCAAAAGTTTTTGAGGAAGAACGATAATTAATTTCACATGAAAATTAAATTATTTCATTTATATTAATGATATATATGATTTTAACTAATATTAATCATTTCTACAATGTCATGAAAACCCTATAATAATAATAGTGTATGAAGAACACACTCTTGAAACTATAATAGGTATAAATAATAAATCATTTCCACAGAAATTCACAAAAACATTCGTATTCAATCATAATTATGATAATTGTCTTGTTTTGGGTCCATTGAATAATTAAATATAGAAAATTAATCATTATAATAACGAGCTTTTACATAATAGAAAATTTTTTACGAATGGACATCCTTTAGATGAAAACTATTGAATTCTCTATGAAGAAAAAGAAGAAAAGGTGTTGATCAACAATAAATTATACAATAAGTAATCTAAAGATTACTAAGGATACCGCCCATAACAATTCATATATAATACAATTAAATTATCCAAAAAAAACTAATGAGACAAATAACCATAACATGGAGATAGTGAAATAGATAGGGAAAATAAAAAAAAAATCGGGAAAAATCACCCTAGATAACAAACAGATTGATCTCCATAAATGTGAGAAGAATTTATATAAATGATGTATTAAAGTAACTAAAACATTCCCTTCAATAACATAGTGTATGAAGAATAAAGTATAGAATAAGTTTTATAAATTTGTCACAATATGCTCATATCATTCCTGGATCTATCAACTAGAGAATAATACCATGGTGCAACACCAATCTGGTGCCTTAGTGATACCCCAGAAGATAATGAGAAGGAAACCCAACCCCTATGGCTCCAATATGAGACCTTCAAGCCTTACATAAGTTTATATATATATATATATATTAATATACACATAAAAAACAAAAATATTTCCTCCAGGCCATAACGACCACTCTATACCCAATTTTAAACCTCTAAACTACACAAAAATATCATCTAAAGGGAGAACAATTAAGACAAATATTATAGTTTAGAATTCAGTTCAAACCCCAAAACATGTTCCATATCCCTTTTGGAGTCCACTGATTTACAAAAAAACACAATGTATTGGATTATAAAAAACTGGGTCTTTACATTAGTTAAATCTCAGGAAATTCTTATCCCCATGAATTTAATCAAACTCATGGGAAAAAAAGAATTAAAAAGGTAATTGAGTAAACCCCATATTAGATAATTCTCAAGGATATATCTATAATAAGAGCACATTAAATACATAAGAGGAAAAACGTAAATAAACATGAAACTCTAGGCATCACACATCTCATAAATGTGGTAAAGGTGGTATTAAATTTCACAACAACAGTCAATCAAATAAAAATAAAGTTATTTTTGAGTGAATCTGCAACTCAAGATCCTAATTAAAATAATCTTATCCCCCATGAAACCACATTAAATGAACAAATTTAATAAAATATCAGTGGAACCCCTTCTCCTATGGTTCTGAATAAAAAATGGGCACTCTTAAAAGGTTTCATCATCTTCCAATTCTATATCACACCAGTTAATGACATGCTAATCATCATGATAATTTTTGGTAACTAAAATATGTCATAAATACATATCATATGTGGGGTTTTACTAACTAATAATCAATATATCGAACATGTGCCACAACATCATAAGGCCTAAAATATTAGGGAGAAGACATATTCCCAAGACTAATCAATTTCTTACCACAATGAGGAGTAACCTTTAATAACAATGTCTCTCAAATATTGAACTCCATAAGATTCCTCCTATGATCATAATACGACATTTTTTGTTCCTTCACTCCCTTAATTCACTCAAACATCACCTAAGTGTTTTTTTCATGCTTTTCACCAATTAATATATGAGAATGATTGATTCCCTAACCTCAATACAAAAATAATTAGTTTCAAGGTTTCAAAATTAACAATTTAAATAAGGCCTCACATATGGTAATTTGAAAAAACTATTGTACGGATACATTCAATTTATGATAAAACCTCATCTACGGACCTCAAAAAACAAGTAAGGAACATGCATAACATGTCATCAGGATTCTAGATCATCATCTCTATCTATAAACTTATCTATGGGTAAAAATAAGCAATAAGTCGTAAATAAAAAACCAAATATAGTTTTGTCCTTTATATACTCTAAAGGAAAAATGGGGAGCATAATCAAAAAAATTCATATTCATAACCCCATGAAACCACACCACATCCTCATGATTCAACCTCCCAAAAACATCGCTGAGTTTTACTGTTTAATGAAAATAATGTAAGCTAACATCATCAATTAGTTGATGATGACTCAAATAACATCACTTCCTCTTGGGTTTTGAGGTAAATTTGTGATGAATTTCATATAAATTTCATCCCATTTCTATTTGGGAACATTAATAAGATGAGGAAATCCTATAGGAAGATGGTTCTTATTCATCACTGTTGGGTAAACTAAACGTCAAGATAGAAACTCTGAAACTAATCTCTTTATTCTACAAATCCAATATTTGTTTCTTATGGAATTATACATAATTTAGCAATATTGTTTAAAATAATAAGTAACATTAAAACTCATAATGAAGCATATGATGTATAATTTATGAAACAACGAGTTTCCCAATATTAAACACCAAGTGCTAACCATCCTTAAAACATCACCTGGGGGAATCAGCAGACAAGAACTAATATCACCAAATCTCAACATTAGAATCTCTAAAATGGGATTTAGAAATAAACTACACAAAATAAGAATTCATTTCAGAAATTAAATTCCCCCATTACCATAATAACATGAATACAAATGTGTTTCATTTATAACCCCTCTGTCGCTCTCGAAACAACACCAGAATCATGAAAAATATCACTACATGTATTACTAATGAAGTCTTTAGTCACAACAGTACCCTTACATACTGTGTAGTAAATCTTAATTATATAATCCTATAATAATTTCATTTACCACCGCTACTAAAAATTCTAATCACATTGGGAGAAGTCTGTATTTAATGTTTTGTGATACATGTGGATTACAAAGTGCACACCAATGATGTAGTTCCTCCTAAAATTTAGAGAAAAATAAATTATATAGAGGAAAATGTCATGGGTAGTGTATTTACATTCATGAGGTTTTTATTGATGATATATAATAATGTATAATTGATTTTACTATAGAAAAAGACTACCCAAAGAAATATGTGAAATCTTTCAATAAAACAAGATTGTTATGATTTCATATATTAAATAATGAATTGGATCACTGAATATATTCTCCATAAAATTATAAAAAACATTATGTCTTTGGATAGTGAACACAAATACTTAATTATTTTTAGTTAAATCTATAATAGGTGTCACAATATGAGTGATGTTGGGAATGGACCTCTTAAAATAACCTGAGAGTCAAATGAAACTTCACACATATATAACATTACTGATTGATACCTAGGAGAAAACCACCTAAAATTTTAAATGATCCACGAATAATCCTCAATGAAACACAAAATATCCTAGGAAAGAGACCTCACAGTCCAAACACCCATACATAATCATCTTCCGAACTAACAAATGAGGCTAAAGAATTCTTAAAAAATATGAATATTCTCTACAAACACATCCCTATAATCTAAATGAACAAGGATGTAATCAATAATTATCACCAGGAATTGATCCAAAAAATATTAGAACAATTCATCAATCCCTCGAACACGGAATAAGTCCTTTTTTACACCAAATGATATTCTAATGAACTCGTAATTCCATAATTATATGTGAATTTATCATTCATAACATCCCTATCTTTCAATATCGTCTGATGATATCCTGAACAAAACTTGATCTTTGAGAACTATCTCGATCCCTTCTATTGATTTAAGGGATAATCAATACATATAAGATTAAATCGTTTCCTTACTTTCAACTAGTTCAATTGATGTTAATTAACATACAAACAAAAAGTACCATCTTCTTTCTTCTCAAATAGAAAAAAGCACATCATGATGATAGACAAGGAAAAATGAATCCTATTTTAAAAAGATAATTAATATGAATATACATATACCATAACCTAGATGGATTAATAAATATAGGGACATTGATAATGAAGTGAAATGTTGGTCATGATATATCCCAAACATAAACTCTCTACATGGGGTAGTGCGTTAACAACTTAAATAACTATATAAAGGTACTCCTCTACAATATTGGGAAACACCACCAAATTATCCACTACTGAAACCAACATTTTAATGGTAATTAAATTAATAAGGACTCATTAGGTCTCCAATCTCACTGAGGGCCGTACTCACTAATAAACATGGAATGATTTCCATTATCATCATAGAATAAAACACACCTTCTGTCAAAATATCCAATATAATATAACAACTATTCCTAATACATGCTGATAATAATGACATAAGGGTATATATAAACTAAATAAATTTCACTATGAGAGATGTTGTCTACATATCACCATAAAATCCATTCACACATTATGCGTGCTAGCTCAACCTCTAAATAATCTCGTTACTTTCAAGGTACCAAGAATCCAATCCACCATAAGTCCCGATAAATATTATAGGGTGAGTGAAATAAACAAATGCATTGCTTCTTAATTACACAAAGAATATATTTAATTAAAATATATGTATATAATACATCATTATATATTTAACTCTCATAGTGGTAGAATTTCTGAAGCATGAATCTATCTATGTTTCTCTCTCCTACCTCTCTATCTCGGGTATAGAAGACCTCCAATGCCAAACTCTATTTACTTTTTCTGAGGATGATGATAATAATATGATAGTTTTATCTCCACATTTTCCCCTCTATGATGATAAAAATTAAAAGTATCATCCTACTGCTATTACCTTGTAGGATTATTCTACAATGCATGTGATTAAAGAAGAACCCCATCTCTATACTAAATATGAAGGAAGGTTGTTCACTAGATACTCTGATATCCCAATAATTCCCCTTGATAAAAACCATGTACGGTCCACTTTTTGGGGTATAACAACTACTATATCTAGTTAAATTTTATGAATATGTCTAGAACATAATCCCCATTATCTATATCATTACATGACTAGTAAAATGAAAAATTTTAGACATAGATTTAAACCATATATAATCCCAGTGACTGATATCCCATGGAAGTTTTTTCCTTGAAAACTTTTTATCTATAACATTTTCCTTCATAGTTACTTGATGATATGTTTGAAAAAAAATACAAGGACCTAACTTTGGATATATAGATAAAATCATCATCTAAATTCCTCTCCCTAGACTAATCATCTAAAATAAAGTATGATGAATAACTAAATTTATTATTCTACTTTATAATAAACTCTAAAAAAATGGAATTTTCCTTGAAGAGTGTAAATATCATCTTCCAAAATCCTTCATATCTTCTGTAGAAATAAACATCTCCCACATAAGGAAAAATTAATTAAATCCCTAAGGAACAAAAATAAGCATTATTGATCCTCCCTATGATACATGGTTATGAAAAATTAAACCCAGTACTCCCTCAATGAACACATAGAATTCAGTAAAATATATATATACTCTAACCATGCCCCATTATGACAATATGAAATGGATCCCTCATACTTCTACACACTCCATATCTAATACTCCTAAATTTTACTCCTCCATGTTTCTTTATAATTTATCTATACTCCTTGGTTATCTTTTGGATCATATTTCTAAACATCGTCGATATAATATTGACAAAGATATTGAAATCGATATATTCTTGTAAAATAATAAATGTTGCATAGAATTTGGAGTATTTATTACTAATTGATTATGAATCAACTTAATTTCAATCATATACCTAATTCACGTATAGAAACATACATTCAGGATACATGATCCTTACATGGATCTATACCTTGAAAGAAACATTACTTATATTATCATGTTTAATAAACTTGAAGGTCCTCATATCAGAACAAATGGGGTCGTCCTTACGATTTTCTTATATAGTATCCCATGTTTAAAATACATAATATAACTCTTTGAATATATATCCCTAAAAATCCATAAAATATTCACCAGTTACTTTATCAAAACCCTATCATATCTCTCAACCATCAAATTCAATTCCACTATCAACCCCCCCACAATTGTTACCCCTAATAGGGAAAATAGTGATGATGGGGTTGGCCACCAAATCATATATCCAACTACACATAAGTTTGTGGCTAGCACCAACAATATAAAATGGATAAAAATGAGAAATATTACAATATTTTCATAAATTTAAGGTTAATATATATGATGAGTTATTATAATCAACTACAATGATTAAATAAAACACCCAACCCCAATATATGAATGAAAATTAATACATAAGTGAAATAAATTGAAATATTAAATACAATGCAAAGGAAGCATCCAGGACGCTCCAAAAAGCTCATGAATAAATCTATAATATAGTAAATTCGAGTTCGATCACTATGGACCTCCCATAGAACTAAAAACAACATATATATTAATTTGGGGTGAGTATATATGTTATCTCAATTGGGTATTTCCCAATCCTCTCATAAAAATGTTTAATAATAATACTAAAGACTAGGGAATTAACAAATGAAACAAATTCATTACCTAAACATGTATAATTATATCCCCCGATCCATATGGTTAAGTCAATAGGTAATGCGTAAAATTAACCAAATACAAATCAAATTAAGATATATAGTAAAGATAACCCACATACACATCCAAATTTGTTCACCACTCTAACACCTGAATATAGAATTCCCTATGCTACAATCCCATCCATTAGTCATCCAATACCCCAGCTAAACATATAAAAACCAAACCTCCTTCTATACCCCATTTACACATATCTCATAACATCCATAACCAATCATATGCAAGAAGTCCACTATAACCCATTTATCATGCATTATACCTCATTCCATAAAAAAATATAAAAGTAATACTACATGTAATTGTTGTTAGTACAACATGAATACAATTATGTTCTATAACAACATGTACATACATGTATAGTAAAATTGAGATCCATCACGGCTCATGTTTATATTTAAGCTATATATTAAATCATTATAGCCTTCATATTCTTACATAACATGTTATTCATTATGGTCGAGTAGTGAAGAGGGAGAATATATCCATTAATTACTTCACTAACCTGGATGTTTGGGAAAACAACCACACCCAAAAATATTTATCCACTAGATAAATGAAAAAATATGGTGGTTATGTTTAGGAAATCATAAATATAAAAATAACTTGAACACACATAAAACTATAGGAGACCACATAGAACTAGAGTCAGGTATAGCTATCATTCCAAATTGAAATCATGTGCCACCACTAACGCCTATGAAACTATATTTGATACATGAAAAAAATCCTCATGATTAGATGTCATTAGTCGTATCTATTTTGTAATTATTAATTACATATTAATTCATCTTTTAATCCAATTAGAAATTTTTGTTTAATCATTCAACTTCATTATAATTAAATTTGTTTTATAATACTCATTATAATTTCAATATTTCAATTCCATGTTTTACTATGAATTCCTTATCAACCATCACATGACTTACTTTATTCTCCATTACCCTTATCAATACCCATCTAATGAATATATTACTAATTCAGTTACTATTCCATAATATGGGTATTCTAGAAATCAAACTGTAATATAATTAGGAATATTCACCGAAAATGAATAATAAAACTACAACTAGATGTTTCCAATAAAAATACAAAGTATTATAAAAATACACATCAAAACAATGCATCAATTAATATGAGGATGACATTCCCCGAATCTATACCTTCCAAAAAACTGTAAAAAACAAACAAATATTAAATCCTCTCTCTCAATCTATCACATCAATTCTCATCTTCTATTCAATCTCAATGAATGTGTAATAAGAAAGCCTCACTATAATATTTTATTGTCCACCAATTTCTCAACATTCTTACCATACCAAAACCCATTAAAAATAATTGAAAGGATTTTCCATTTTAGAGAACACATACCTAGAAAAAGAAAAAAAAATCATCATAATATACTCAGTGGAAAAAAATTATATAGTAGTTGGAATAAATTCGTAACTAATAGAATATCTACACACATGGGAGGTCCTAGAATAATGCACACACACACACAACTCCTTATACACAATAGTATTATAAAAATATAAATATCTATATTAATAAATGAATGCCTTAACTCTAATAGATAATATTATAGGTTGACATTATATACCGAAAATATATAGCCACAATTACAATCCCATCAACATAAACAATTGGTGCTACATTATAATTTTTAGGAATACTTTCACGACATGAATCCTCTTAAGTAACTCCAAAGTCTAGATGACACCAAAATTAAGAACCACTACACAACACCCATGTAAGGGTGAGTATATAAATAACCATTAGGATATTTCCAAATCACATGAGAAATAATGTATAAATTTTTTTTTTCAAAACCAAAATAAAGAGTTTAAGGTAATAATAACTAAGATATTATCAAAGAATGTATCCAAGTGATTGTGTAATGTATCAGTCCACAAATAAGTAGAAATAATTATAAAAGTCTTCTATGATTCAGGATTTATACAAATAGTCAAACAATGTAGCCTTATTAGATTTATAGTAGGGGCCCACACATCCTTGATAATAACCATTTTTTAGGAAGTAATGACCATTGTGGTGGTCCTTCACCCAATTAGTGCTTTATATGGAGGTTTAACAACATCACCAATAGAAAAACCATAATCTAGATGGACATGGGAAAGTATTTAATTTACTAGTATATAGGATCTGTAGGACTCACACCCTAACTAAACCCAATATCATGGGACTAATAGACCCATTAATACTTCAAAGATCACATACAATCCTTGCTATCATGTAACCATTGATGAATCATGTATAAATCATTCTCCAACTCATGTTCCATTTTAGATATGAAAAAGGCAACCATCAAGAACCATGTAAAACTATTTCTCACAAAGGACTAGTCACATGTCAAAATATGGTCTCAAGTAATGATTTGAGGTCATTGAAGTGTTTTAATAGAGCATAATCATGCATTTGGGGGTAATCAAATTGTATGACTAAAGATATTGTGTGTTAATGTAATGGATCCCAACATGTCATTTATTATCCCAACTACATGACATGTAGAGATGTTAAGATGGTATGTGGCCCACTCAGGTTCCCATGGAATATAATTTGGTACATGATAAGTAGTTGAAGAGAAATTATTTGGAGTGTATCTAGAAATCAAACATCGATTTAGATTTAACTCATTAAAAAGCCTAAAATTCATTGAACAAAAATAAATATTGTGTGTTTTTATATTCTATATTCCATGGTTTTTGAATTTTTCTAAATAGCGTTTCTTCCTCTGGAGCAACACCACGTATTCATGTTTCACTATATATCTCAACCGGATGCTCAAAACCCATGTTTATAAAGGTTACTTCTTTACATGATGATGGCTTCTAGCTATTAATCACAAGAAAATTTTATCCTTGTCATTCGACCAATACATTCGATGCATGAATGCATCACCAACTGATATTACTACCATGACAACCTCTCTTGATCTTCCACCATATCTATTGATTCTTCCTCCACATTATGATCCATGGTATTGAACTCAGAATAAGAATCCAAATCAATATTTTTAAAATAAAATCAATGAATCATTCTTCAGGAATAATGGGATAATAGGTCCAAAATTAAAAGGTTAGTGATAAATGGAAAATAAACATAGGGAGAAACACTAGAAACCAAAAATGAAAACAATCAACATTGGACATGAAAAATTCATCATCCAATTATTGGGTAGAAATAAAATAAATAATTAATAGAAATTAATATCAATTAAAATGAATCCCAACCCCTAATTTTATAGAAAACGCATTTTGATAGATCTATGTTTTAACAAAACAAGGATTCAACAAAGGATAGATTGATACATTTATGTAATAATATATAAAAAATGTCCATATAACTTGAAAACATATTCCTTAAAAATAGATTTTTCACATGGGTATATGATTCTTATTCTAGAGTCATTGATGAATAATAATCTAATCTTTGATCATAGATCCCATTTTAGAATGGAAACACATCAATTGTGGGACTCTTAAACAAATATTACAATGTCTTGTATCTATCATTATAGATGCTTTTTAATAAACATAAAATTGATCATAAATTAGTTTAATAATTAATTATCTAATAATAATTACTTATTTAATTGATTTTTCTAATATTACAAAGATTGGGTTCCATTGTGGGACCTATAAAAAGAAATATTATGTCATGACTTGGGTAAAAAACATGTTATGGATTTATCAAATTTCTTGGTTTCTCCATCCAATTATATATTTATGAAATGTAATTTAATTTATGAAATCATGTACATGGTTTCAATAATAAATTTATTTTATTTTATAAATTAAATATCATGGTTTTAATGAATTTTAATTTCCATTCCAAAAAATTAAATTAATTAATTGAATAATAATTAATTTTATAAATATTCCAACCATAAAAAGTAGAGTCATTACACCCCTTGGACTTCATTTCATTTCACCCATATAAATAATAAAATAAAATAAATAGGGTATTGATCTCATATCATATTTTTTAACTCCCATGTGAAATGAGGATGTTTTATATTTTACGAAAGAGCAAGAACCTGGAAAAAATCTCTCCCACATGGGTTATTATTGTCTGAATCCTTTTTCCATTAGATACTCTTAGAAGGTCGACCTTACTTAATTTTTCTACTTACCCCAGTCAAAAACATGTGATACATTGTGAAACCACCTCCTCATATATGATTCACAAGATACTATTTTCATTGATAATACAATGGAGGAAGCACCACATATTGGGAAACATCTGATACACATAATAGTATTCGTAATGGACCATAGAATCTTTGAGAGATAATATGATCTATCCAAATCACCCCATCATGTGCCGTGGTAAGACCATTAAGAAAAAATGGTTTCCCCTGAAACTCTTGGGTTTTCTATTAACAGATTACATAGGTCTCTTGATGTCTTTTTTCATTCTACATGCACTCTTGGTTGATCGAAATCAACTCTTTCATCTCTTAGACTAACATATGACCCATATTTATTTATTCGCTGGTCTTTAATGAGGGTATGTGGTAACTACATTATCTATCATAAAGTGCTGCAAATGGAACCATGCCATTGGTGGGCGATAACTATTTTTGGAATAAAAACTCTACTATGGCCAGATTATCCTCTAATATTCAACCAAAGTCCAACATGGAAGCCCAAAACAGGTCATCATTGACCTAAATAGTCTTCTAATTCTGGGAATCTATCTGGGTGTGGAACACTTTTCTAATAAATAATTGATTCCCAAGGTACTCCTATAATCTTTTATATAATAGGGATATGATGGAATAATCAAAATCGGAAATAATAATTTTGGGAACTCCATGTAGTTCAACAATCTCATAGATGTATAAGTATCATATTCTCACCACCTATGTATTCTGTCTAATACTGTAAAAGTTGGCTAACATAGTGAGTCATTCATTGTTCAACCAAATTGTTTCTAGAACTCTCATGGATATTAGAGGCCCTATATTGAAATTCATTTATACACTATCCCTTTAGACTCTGAAACACCAAGTGGTTAGACCAAACCAAATGGCATCTTATACTCTAACCTATGTTTATAATAGTCAAGGCATCCAGAAATTAAATCAACAAAACTCAACGTAATTCCTAATAAAAAATATATATCTTAATATATATGGTACAATGTTTCGACTCCATGGTGTACTGTTAAGGGGTGTATAGAACCCCCACAACACCTTTTCATGTTGTGTTACTTGTACATCCATCCATACTTGGGAATGGATGATGTGATCCCTACATTCATAGAACCACTCAAGATCCCATATTCTGAATATATATTCATGAATGGCTTCATAATAAATTTCTCCATGAAATGATGTTTTCACGCACTAAAAAAGAAGATGCTTCATGACTATCAGTGAAATATACACAGCTTCTGCCTTATTCACTAAGGGAAACTACATTAATGGATACAACTCTAAACCATCATTAGGAAACTAGGAATCAAATTTTCTAATGATAGAATCTTCAAATACCTTTAATTTATACATAGTATTGACTATATCAAGTCATATACCAATATGTACTCTTTCCATATCTATTTTCACAGGTTGAGATATATCTTTAGGGAGAAAACCATAACTTATATCTCTAAATAATTCATAGCATAATTTTTTCCATAAGGTACCATCATCCATGAATTCATATGTAATCACTTACAACCAGTTCATCAAAACAAATTCAATACATTCTATAAAGGCATCACATAATAACAAATAGAGAACACCATTATCTCTTTGTCTTAGAATTTAATAACTAGTCAATCTATTATATAAATACTAAAAATACATAATAAATATTAATAACTATATAATTTATTTATTTTTAGAAATCATGAATATTAAGGGAGATACAATTCATGAGAAGTGTGGAAGAAAAATATTAAATATGCTGGATAAAAAAATGAAACTATCTACCACCATCACAGTATTGGATAGATCTCTCTTTCACTGCAATGATCATTTATGTGTTGAAAACCTATCATTCCACTAAGATAATATTTCCAAATATTTAGACTTATATAATATATAATTTAGTCTTTGAGAGATTCCCATATAACTGATACTCCCAAAACATATCTAAAATTGTCCTCAAATTCTCATCATTATTGACCTGTGACGTTCAGTAAAGAAGGATGTGATTGATGAAGTGTATAATGTATCTTTATAGAAATGATTAGAAAATATGGATCATGTGTCCCATAAATACTAATTGGTAATTCATTATACAAAATTGCATTACAAGGAACTTATATGGAAAAGAGTGGCACTAAAATTCCACTATCATCATATCATCTTCAAGTTCCCTTAATTGGTGATATCTTGACTATTGTTAAACAATCAAGGTCCACTATTACCATTTTAGATGATCGATGTGACCATTTATTCTCAATTGATATTATTTATCCTTAATATCCACCCAAATTAGGTGATTATATTGGTCACAATACACTAGGTAGCCTTCTTATTTTATGGAGAATAATTCTTGATATTCCCAGGGGATACACTAGGTGTAGAAAATCCATTCCACTAATGATCCAGAAATTACACCATCTGATATAAAGGAACATCATGGGCCCTCTAATATTCAGAAAAAAATATTTGGATAGTTCAAGGGTGAATGTTAATACATAAATGAATATCTTTATGAGGAGTTTTAATGGGTATATTGTAAGGGAAAACATCTTAATAATATTCCACTTCTATAATAATTTTATCATATTTTGAGTCACTTGCACCAATGATTAATTAATCCAGTTTATGGGAAATCTAACGAATCATAATTTATTTGACAACGTCTCATCCATATTGAAAATTCTTCTCTCATGTGAAAAAAATCATGATCTATATAATTCTATACAACATGTTAATTGATGTAAAAATTTTATTTTCATAACTTTTGTTGTTATATAGTCCATACGAGTAATTAGATAATACCATCTCATCAGATCCTCTAAGGGATCAAACATAAATATCTCTTATTTTAGAGTTATCTTTTATAATGGAAATATGAGTGTTACTATAAAATAATCTCTATAAAGAATATCTCTTTTTAGGTTTAAAGCTAGAGGCTCTGCTATATTTTTATTTAAAAATAATGGATATATCATGGGAGGAATGAATAATTAATGTGTCTACCAAAATAGATGATAAGGTGGAAAAGACATAGATTGTACCTTGAATAATGCATGAATTCTTTGGGTCATAATATTCAACTACCTATAATAATTCAAAATTAATAATATTATCCATCTATGTTAGGTGAGGAAAACCAACGGCTATTTATTATAGAAATTTGATTCACTAGAATCCTTCTGCATGTACCCTTAGTGTCTCATGGGTTCGTTTACATTAATCACCTCTTAAACGGATCTCCTTAAATTCTCTTGGGAGGTTCCTGATTGTGTCTCTCCTTAGTGGTATATCCACTATCTATCACTTTTGAAGCATGTTGTGTTGGGAAATCATGTTCAACGTGACCCCCCGTATATTTCATCATCCATCCATCAGTTGGGTGTATCCTTGACTATGATCATGTGGTAGTGACATTAATTTCTACACTTGGAAATTGGTATGCATTTTTTATCAGGGGATAAACCCTTGTCATCCAATAGCATTGGATGATGACTTGGCTCCATGATGTATATTTCATTATTATGCTACATGGTTCTCATCTTCTAGATAACTATCAACCAAAAGATCCCTATGCAGAACCAAATTATAAATGAGGATTCATACTGGGTCTACAAGCTCAGATATCTTTTCTAATACCTCACTCAAATTTCATTAATGAGAATAACTTATCAATAACCATCGACAAGGATTCTTGCATTAGATCCATGAACCTAAAAAATAGAAACAAATTATAATTATCTCATTATAAAAAATTATGGATACATAAATGGACAATGTATATAATTTCACAAGATAATATTCTCCCCTAAATAATCAATGAGACTTGGTAAAAGGATTAATTGGTTCATAACTAGTTTTATAAAACCAAATCCATTAATATCTCATTTCACTATGGGGGTGAATTATAACAACCCATAAATTACACACATGGTTAATAATTAAAAATTGAAGCATACTTATTACAACATATAACAAAACCACGAGAGGACTGTATAGGTATAGTGTCTTTAGAAACTAGGAAACATAAACAATTGGTTCATAAAGCATCTACATTGTCTCCCATTTATTTCATCATATATAGAGTCCCTTTTGGGCATATCTTACTTAATAACCTTCTTCTGACCTGGGGAATGAAAACATACAAAAGGGTGAGCTCAAATGCTCAGTAAGGGTAAACAAAATAAATATCAATCACATCAAATTTATAAGAACATAACATTTTGGAAATATTACCCTGCAAAAGAGATCATAATTTCATAACATGGGATAAATCATGGTAGTGAAATGTAATCCCAATAATCATAAACTAAAACATGAAACATTGTGTCATACACACATAATCATAGAGAATCATTTCTTATTAGTCAAAACCCATAGCCAAGACTATCTTAGTGGACAAAGTCCATTTCTGAACCGAGTTCACTCCTTGTTTCAGTTATGTTTCACTGAACCGGTTTAACCTGCCGTTCCAGCCATGTCTATCTCATGAGATATAAAATCATTACCCAATGCATTGGAGGGAGATATAGTTCCCACCCATATTATAATGATACCATTCTTATGTGTGCCACAAAATCATAAACAATACATCATAGCATAACCCATGTAATAAAAATGGGAATCTTAAACATTATGGCATCATAAAACAATTCATAAAAGACAAAGGAATTCATAAAAATATTTCCATCACAACATTATCAAATCAATATAATAATAGGGATAGAAACAAAACCCTATATTATCTAAGATGGAAAATAATTTTGATAAAACAACTGAACTCCATTCATGATGAAAATATCCTTTCTACATAAAATTTTATTTCTTTTAATAACATGTCATACAATTTTAATCCAAAAGAATTTGATTAAAAATATACTTTAAAACTTGTAAATTAAGATTCTTGGAAATAATGTTTTAAAAATTCATTCATTCCGTATAAGTTAAAAAAACATTCTTCTTGTACTTTTGTTGGAAAAATCAAAAAGTACCTCGTACGAAAAACGACAAAAGATTCATTCCATATCTTTTACTAAAAAATCACCGAAGGGTAAAATTGGATTTAAAAAAATTTAGGTGGATGGAAATAATATTACATATTTAGGAAACATGGATGTGGATGATAAAATACACCCCAGTAAATACCAAAGTATAAACAATCTCAGATAAAAATGAGATTGTGATATTTTCCCTTACCTCGGGTCTGATATGATTTGTACGTGTCCAAAACTCTTGTATAATGATTTAAATAATGTAATTGATTTATTATAGAATCATATTTATTTTTATGATATCATATTTGGTAATATTATTAGCTTCTTATTATTAATATTTCATTACTACTTCTTATTCGGGTGTTTATTACTTTTTGTTCTTATGTGTGTTTTGTCGAATAAATTCTTATTACTCTTTATAGGATATAGATACATCATTTACAGAATGTTATTAGTGTAATATATATAATATTAATTCATTAAATTCATTTATATAATCATTATTAAATGAAGATCATATAGAACGAGTCGCATCACATCATAGAGACGGTAGGCCGTACGTACGCACGAGCGATGATATTGTTCCCATGATCGTGGAATCGTATTAAAGTGTATGTATACTATTTCAGAATCAATATCACTTTAAAATAATCATATATATTTATTCATTACACCATTATACCCATCCAAGTAATGTGGTGGGGGAAAACAGATTACACCACAGCGTGGAGACGGTATTCCGTATGTACGCATGCGCGGTGATTTTGTTTTCCGTAGGATGGATACGAAGTGAAATAGGGTTGTTTCATATTTATAATAACATATAAGTGTATGAGGGATACTAACGTTATTACTTCACAATGAAACAAACTAAAGAAGAGTGAGTAGAAGAAGAATGGAACTTGAAGAAAATGGTAGAAGGTATTACCTCTTTCTCGAAGTGCCTCCTTTAAACTTTCTCTTAAGGCACTAGAGTTGGTCTTTTGATAAGAACAGTACCTCTAGTAGGTTTCTAAGGAAGTTTGGAAGTGAAATTGGCAGGGGTTGGCCGAGATTGAAGGCTCAAATTGGTGTGATAAAGAGAGGGAGTAGGTGCCCTTTTATAAGGGAGGAGAGGGGCATCTTTGGAAATTGTGGAAATATTATTTTATTATAAACTTATCATCAGTTTCAAAAGGTCAAAAAACCATTAACGATGAATATAAGATGACTCATAGTCGAAATAAAATCATCCAATCAGAATTGGAAATGTTTGGAAAATATTTTAATCAATATAATATTATTTATTTAAATCAATTATTAATGAGGTAAATACTTCATCATTATTGTGTCATACATAATTTAATTTATTTGGGGTCTAAGAATTATAAAAAAACTCCTTATATAGGAAATCATTTTAGATTTCCAATGAATATTTATAGTCGAAAATATAATTTATATAACCCCTTATAAAAATTAATTACTAAAAGATATTTGTTAATGTCAATTTTGTCTTTACATTAAATTAATTAATCCAAATTGTCATTTTCACTACCAAGTGGCTCAATGGGGTCCCAAAATCGACCCAAGGATGACCATGGTCGACCAATACTCATCCAATAAGGTTAGGACAAGTGTCAAGGAAATTTTGAATTATTATAATATTCTTTTAACCTTGAATTACCATATTTACCTTTAACCGTAGTAAATAAAAATTACCATAGTTATTATTCATAATATCAAAAAAAATAAAAGTAACCTATTAACATAATTTGGACCCACTGATTCCAAATATGGAATCCATTTTTCAAAATTCAAAACATAGAAGTTGCAGTAATTAATTTAAAATTAATCCTGTTGTTAAGAAAACAGGGTTTAAAAGTTAAAACATTGCCAAAGATTGAAATGTTATTACCTATGAATTCAATGTAAATTAATGCTAATGACATAAATTATATTAAATGGTAAAAATATATTAAATTTATACTTTAAAAACATTCAATATTATAATTTAACCATATAAATTATTGCGATGAAAAAAGTTGTTTTTAAATAAAATATAGCGTGTTTTTACTATTCATTAAAATATGAAAGTTATCATAATAATATGAAATTTTTATCCAAAGTAAATTTTTATATCTTGATTCTAAAAAAGAATTTTATTTTTTCAAATTTAATTTATAAACTTTTCAAAAACTAGATTTAATGTGGGTGCCCCATCAAAAGGCGGTAAAACTGCATTTTTGGAAAAATACTTCTTTTATCCAAAAAACTGATTTTGTTTTCATACCTCATTCTAGAAAATGTATAAGATGAACTAATTTGTTATAAAATTCAAAATTCGGTTAATACTATTCATAATGGCTAATATTATAATATATCGTTGTTTAGTGAAACTCGGTTATGGCGTACGACGCAAGCTATCGAGGAAGGCCGCAGTTGCGTGTAAAGAAAGCCACGATAGTGTTGTGTGTAGTGAATGATTCCTTTGATGATTTATATATAATAAAAACAAAATATTTCTCATAAAAGTCTCGGGTGTTACATTCTACCCCCCTTAAAATGAGTTTATCCCACGAAATTCATCACTTCGTAACAAACAGATGAGGATACCTCTCCCTCATCATACCCTCAAGTTCCCATGTAGCTTCTTCTAATTGGTGGTTTCTCCATAAAACATTCACCATGTGAGTGGTCTTGTTCTGTAGGACTTTTTCGCTACGATCCAGAATCTCTATCGGCTGTTCTTCATAAGAATGATCTTGATCTAGCAGTACAACTTCTGAGCTGAGAACATGTGAGGGATCAGGTATGTACTTTCTCAGGAGAGATAAATAGAACACATTGTGAACTTGAGAGAGATTCGGTGGAAGCGACAATCTTTAAGCTACCTTCCCAACACGATCCATAATTTCAAAAGGACCGATATATCTAGGGCTCAACTTTCCATTCTTTTCAAATCTCATTACTCTTTTCCAAAGAGATATTCCTAAGAACACTTTATCACCCACTTCAAAATCTAGGTCTTTTATTAGGTTGTCGGCATAACTTTTTTGTCCACTCTGAGCTGCTCTTATGTGTTTTTGAATAGATCTGACCTTTTCTGCCATCTAATCAACAAGATCAGGTCATAATAGATTTCTTTCCACAACATCATCCCAGCAAGTTGGAATCCTGCATTTCTTTCTATGGAGAGCTTCATAAGGAGGCATCTGAATACTGGAGTGAAAGATATTATTATTAGAAAATTCCACCCAAGGTAGGTGTTGATCCGAACCACTTTTGAAATCCATAGATCAAGCTCTCAACATATCTTCAAGATTTTGAATTGTCCTCTCAGACTGATCGTCTGTCTGAGGATGATAAGCAGTGCTGAAACTCAACTCTGTATCTAGAGTATACTGAAGACTTCTCCAAAACATTGAGTTAAACCTTGGATCCAGATCAAATATAATAGAATGTGGTACTCCATGCAATCATACCACTTCATTTACATATATCCTGGCAAGCTGATCTAGAGGGAATTCCTCTATAAAAGAAATGAAGTGTGCAGACTTTGTATGACGATCAACTATGACCCATATAGCATTATTGCCTTTGGATGTTATAGGAAGTCTAGGGAAAAACACCATAGTGATTTTTCCCATTTCCATTCAGGTATGGGTAATGGTTGTAACATCCCCTTAAACTTCTATCTCTCAGCTTTAACTTGCTGAAAAACCAAGCATCGAGAGACATATTCAGCAACATCTCTTTTCTTTCCATCCCACCAGAAGTACCCTTTCAGGTCCCTATACATCTTCGTGATTCCAGGATGAATAGATAATGAAGAACTATGAGCCTCATCCATCATCTCCTTCTATAATTCAGGGATGGGAGGAACACAAACCAGATTTCGGAACTTTATTATCCCATCACAATCAAGGTTGAATTCAGGAACATTTCTCACCTTCTTTTGTAACTCGACATCTTCTTTCTACGCCTCTTTAATCTTCACATGTATAGATGGTTGAAAATTCATTTGATAAAGATACTATTTTCACCTTTCATTATAATTCCAAGATCCATCCTTTGTAAATCCATAAATATTGGATCTTTTTTTATCATTATCATGGATATTCTAGCATGGTCTTGTCGACTTAATGCATCTTCCACCTTGTTTGCTTTCCCAGGGTGGTAATGAATTGAGCAGTCATAATCCTTAATCAGCTTAAACCATATTCTTTGGCACATATTCAGCTTCTTTTGTGTGAAAATATACTTTATACTTTTATGATCAGTATAAATGTCACACTTTTCTCCATAAAGATAATGCCTCCAAATCTTTAATGCAAAGATTATCGCAGCTAACTCCAAATCATGAGTTGGGTAATTTTGATCATGGATTTTCAACTTTCGGGAGGCATAAGCTATCACCATATCATTTTCCATGGGAACACATCCCAGTCTCTTCTAGGTTGCAACACTGTGGATCACAAACCTTTCTCCACTAAAAGGTAGTGTGAGCACAGGTGCACTAGCTAACCTTCTTTTTAGCTCTTTGAAAGTTTCTTCACATTCCTCTGTCCAAACAAACTTAACTCATTTTCGAGTTAACTTGGTGAGTGTGTTTGATAACCTTGAAAAATCTTTCAAAAAATGTCGGTAATATCTTGCCAAACCAGGAAAACATTGGATCTCAGTTACTGTTGTTGGTCTCGTCCACCTTTCGATAACCTCTGTTTTTGCTGGATCCATGGATATCCACTCTTTTGAGATTATGTGACCCAAAAATGCATCTTTTTGAAGCCAAAATTCACACATGGTAAATTTGGCATAAAGATTATCCTTTCATTGGGTCTTTAATACAATTCTCAAGTGATCTTCATGTTCTTCCTTTCTCTTTGAATAGACAAGAATATCATCTATAAAGACTACCACAAACTGATCAAGATAGTCTCTAAAAACTCTATTCATCAGATCCATGAAGATAGCAGGGGCATTAGTAAGACCAAATGGAATCACTATAAATTCATAGTGTCTATACCTTGTACGGAAAGCCTTGTTTTCTATATCCTCCCTTTTGACCCTTAATTGATGATACCCTGAATGAAGATCAATCTTGGAAAAGTATTGAGCTACGCGTAGTTGGTCAAATAGGTCATCAATGCGTGGGAGAGGATATTTGTTCTTGATAGTGATCTTGTTATGTTCTCGATAATCAATGCAGAGTCTCATTGATCCATCTTTCTTCATAACAAACAGAACAGGTGCTCCCTAAGGTGACACACTAGGGTGTATGAATCCTTTATCAAGATTCTCTTGGAGTTGCTTCTTCAATTCCTTCAACTCAATTGGGTCCATTCTATAAGGTGTCTTTGAAATAGGAAAAGCACCCGGTATGAGTTCTATTGAAAACTCAACTTCATGATTTGGTGGAAGACCTAGAAATTACTCAGGAAAGACATCGTCAAACTCCCATACAATGGGAATATTCTTAATCATGAGTTTATCACCAACCATTTGAGATAAATAACCTTCATTTAGTGGGATCAAGACCCATAAGATGGATGAAATTTCCACTGGAAAGTTATGTGCATACTTGCATCGATAGACGATCTTAGATTGATCTGGAATATAAAATGTGACTTCCCTTCTTTGGAAAATGATATGAGCTACATATAAAGAAAGAAAATCCATGCGAATAATCACATCAAATTCCACTATAGGAAGGATCACAAGATTTGCAGAAAGCACTTTCCCACAAACTTCAATCGGAGAAGAATTATAAACTTTTGATTTGACTGTTGTTCCATTAGGAGTTGTCACAGCCAACTCAACATCTAATTGTTGAGGTAATATGGTGATACCCTTAAAAAATTCTTTAAAAATAATAGAGTGGGTGGATCCAGAATCAAATAAAACATTTACTACTTTAGAGTGTATGGTAAGTGTACCTCTCACCACTTTGTTGTTGTACTCCACATCGCCGATATTAATTGCATGTGACTTTCCATTGTCTTTGGCCTTAAGAGTTTGTTGACGTCGATCATCATCATAGACCCTTGGATTTGGGCATTGAATGGGGTAATGCCCCATCTCCTTGCACTTTAAGCATTGAAGTGTAGTAGGTTCATTCTGTGTATCCCTTCATTTGTTTGCATCATTAGACATCTTCTTCCCATTACTTCGACATTCAATTGCCCGATGACCTTCTTTTCGACACTTATAACATTTTCTTGTCCCCTTAAGACAATTTCCTCCATGTTTCTTTCCACACATTGAGCATATGGGAAAAGTTATCGTCTTTTCAGTGTGGTATTTAGATTTTCCTTTGAATTCCATTTTCCTCTTCTTATCAAACCCATGTGACTGATGGGTTACACCAATCTCCATCTCAACCTTGAGAACACACCGAACAATTTCGTCGTAGCTATTGAAGTCCCTTATGGATAACGCCCTTCGAAGACTTGGTTTTAAGCCACTAAAGAATCGATCGATCTTATTTTCAGGTTGGATAATAATTCCAGAAGTGTACCTTGCAAGTCTTGTAAAATCTTCTCTGTAGGTACCAATGGATTCATCATCCTTTTTCTTTAGTTCAAGAAACTCGTTCTCCATCTTTGTTCGAAGAATACGATGGAAATACTAATTGAAAAATAAGATCTTGAACTTATCCCATTCCATGGACTCAATTTCATCCCTTTGCCTCGTATTCTTAATAAGATTCCACCATTGATCAACATCACCTTACAAACGACACACTGATGAGATGACTTTATCATGTTCAGAACATTGAACAACTGAAAATATCTTTTCAGTGGTACTGATCCATTGTTCATCCACTAATGGATCAGAAGACCCGCTGAATGATGGTGGGCGCTACCTCATTAAGGATTCGACAGAATTTTGCTCCTTCCATTGCTCATTTGGAAGTCTAGCATGGTTCATAACTTGAGAATGTTATGTGAGCATGGCTACATGATTTTTCATTCTAGCTCCCATAACGTTTGGTGGCTTAGGAGGAAAATCATTGTATTGCTCGTCGCATTCCGCATTATCATGGTTTCTTCGGGTTCCAGCCACTGACTAAAACAAACAAGAATAGTGTGAGAAACACTAATTATAATAGGAAAACCACATAATCAAGAATAAAATTTCACACTTAAGTTATTATCATATGTTGTTCAAGGCCATTTCTAAAACACTAAGATTGTGTTCTATTCTTAGACAAATCCTTAGGTTTCTTACTAAGGGTTTCACATACTAGTTTCCAAAGGTTGACTATACCTTTGCTATGATACCAACTATAACGACCCATACATTACACACATTGTTAATACTTCAAAATTGAAGCATACTTATTACAACATATAACAAAACCATGAAAGGACCGTATAGGTATAGTGTCTTTAGAAACTAGGAAACATAAACAACTGGTTCATAAAGCATCCAAATTGTCTCCCATTTATTTAATCATATCCATAGTCCCTTTTTGGCATATCATACTTAATAACCTTCTTCCTGACCTGGGGAAAGAAAACATAAAAAAATGTGAGCTCAAATTCTTAGTAAGGGTAAACAAAAGAAATATAAATCACATCAAATTTATAAGAACATAAGATTTTGGAAATCTTACCCTGCAAAAGAGATCATAATTTGATAACTTGGGAAAAATCATGGTAGTGAAATGTAATCCCAATAATCATAACATAAAACATGAAACTTTGTGTCATACACACATAATCATAGAGAATCATTTCTTATTAGTCAAGACTCATATACAAGACTATTTTAGTGGACAAAGTCCATTTCTGAACCGAGTCCACTCTCCATTTCAGTCATGTTTCACTGAACAGGTTTAACCTGCCGTTCCAGCCATGTCTATCTCAAGAGATATAAAATCTTTACCCAATTCATTTTAGGGAGATATAGGTCCCACCTATCTTATAATGATACCATTCTTATGTGTTCCAAAAAATCATAAACCATACATCATAACATAACCCATGTAATAAAAATGGGAATCTTAAACCTCATGACATCATAAAACAGTTCATATAAGATAAAGGAATTCATAAAAATATTTCCATCACAAAATAATCAAATCAATGTAATAATAGGGATTGAAATAGAACCCTATATTATCATAGATGGAAAATAATTTTGATAAAACACTTGAACTCCATTCTTTAGGAAAATATCATTTCTACTTCAAAAACATTTTTCCTTTCTTAACACGTCATACAATTTTAAACTAAAAGAAGTTGATTAAAAATAAACATGAAAACATGTAAAGGAAGATTCATGGAAATAATGTTTTAAAAATTCATTCATGTCGTATAAGTTAAAAAAACATTCTTGTCGTACTTTTGACAGAAAAGTCAAAAAGTACCTCGTACGAAAAACGACAAAAGATTCCTTTCATATCTTTTACTAAAAACTCACCAAAGGGTAAAATTGGATTTAAACAATTGTAGGTGGATGGAAATAATATTACATATTGAGGAATCATGGATGTGGATGATAAAATACACCCCAATAAATACCAAAGTAAAAACAATCTCAGATAAAAATTAGATTGTGATATTTTCCCTTACCTCAGGTCCGATATGCTTTGTACATGACCGAACCTCCTGAATAATGATTTAAATAATGTCATTGACTTATTACAGAATCATATTCATTGTTATGAAACCATATATGGTCATATTCTTAGCTTCTTATTAGTAATATTTCATTATGACTAGTTATTCGGGTGTTTATTACTTTTTGTTCTTATGCGTGTTTTGTCGAATAAATTCTTATTACTCTTTATAGGATATAGATACATAATTTACAGAATAGTATTAGTGTTATATATATCATATTAAATCATTCAATTCATTTATATAATCATTATTCAATGAAGATCATATAGAACGAGTCGCATCACATCGTGGAGACGGTAGGCCGTACGTACGCACGAGCAATGATATCATTCCCATGATTGTGGAATTTTATTGAAGTGTATGTATACTCTTTCAGAATCAATATAAATTTAAAATAATCATATATAGTTATTAATTACACCATTATACCCATCCAAGTAAGGTGGTGGTGGAAAACAGATTACACCACGACATGGAGACGGTATTCTGTACGTACGCACGCGCGGTGATTTCATTTTACGTAGGATGGATAAGAGGTGAAATGGGGTTGTTTCATATTTATAATAACATATCATTATATGAGTGATACTGATGTTATTAACTCATAATTAAACAACTAAAGAAGTGGTATTAGAAGAAGAATGGAACTTGAAGAAAATGGTAGAAGGTATTACCTCTTTCTCAAAGTGCCTCCTTTAAAATTTCACATAACGCACTAGAGTTGGACATTGGATAAGACCCATACCTCTAGTAGGTTTCAAAGGAAGTGGGGATGTAAAATGGTCAGCGTTTTTCCGAGATTTAAGGCTCAAATTGGTTTGAGAAAGAGAGGGAGGTGGTTCCCTGTTATAAGGGAGGAGAGGGGCACCTTTGGAAAGTGTGGAAATATTATTTTATTATAAACTTATCTTCGGTTTCAAATGGTCCAAAAATAATTAAAGATGAAGATAAGATTACTCATAGATGAATTAAAATCATCCAATCAGAATTGTACATGTTTTGGAAAATATTTTAATCATTATAATCTTATTTATTTAGATCATTTATTAAAGAGGTAAATATTTCATCATTATTGTGTCAGAAATAATTTAATTTATTTGGTGTCAAAAAATTATAAAAAAATATCATTATTTAGGAAATCATTTTATATTTATAATGATTTTTTATAGTCTAAAATATAATTTATATATCCCCTTATTAAAATTAATTACTAAAAGATTTTTGATAATGTCAATTTTGTCTTTACATTAAATTAATTAATCCAAATTGTCATTGTCACTACCAAGTGGCTCAATGGGGTCCCACAATCGACCCAAGGATGCCCATGGTCGGCCAATACTCATCCAATAAGGTTAGGACAAGTTTCAAGGTAATTTTGAATTATTATAATATTCTTTTAACCTTGAATTACCCTATTTACCTTTAACCGTAGTAAATAAAAATTACCGTAGTTACTATCCATAATATTAAAAAAATAAAAGTAACCTATTAACATAATTTGGACCCACGGATTCCAAATATGGAATCCATTTTTCAAAATTCAAAACACATAAGTTTTAGTAATTAATATAAAATTAATCCCATTTTTAAGCAAACGGGTTTTAAAAGTTAAAACATTGCCAAAGATTGAAATGTTTTTACCTATGAATTCAATGTAAAATTAATGCTAATGAAATAAATTATATTAAATGGTAAAAATATATTCTATTTATACTTTAAAAACATTAAATATTATAATTTAACCATTTAAAGTATTGCGCTGAAAAAACTTGTTTTTAATTAAAATATAGCGTGTTTTTACTATTCATTAAAATCTGAAAGTTTTCAGAATAATATGAATAATTTATCCAAAGTCTATTTTTATATCTTGATTCTAAAAAAGAATTTTATTTTTTTCAAATTGAACTTATAAACTTTTCAAGAACTAGATTTAATGTGGGTGCGCCATCAAATGGCGGTAGAACTGCATTTTTTGAAAAATACTTCTTTTATCCAAAAAATTGATTTTTTTCATACATCATTCTAGAAATTGTATAAGATGAATTGAAATGTTATAAAATTCAAAATTCAGTTAATACTATTTATAACGGCTAATATTATAATATATCGTTGTTTAGTGAAACTCGGTTATTGAGTACGACACAATATATCGATGAAGGCCGCGGTTGCGTGTAAAGTAAGCCAAGCTAGTGTTGTGTGTAGTGAAAGATTCCATTGATGATTTATATATCATAAAAACAAAATATTTCTCATAAAATTCTCAGGTGTTACATTAATACCCAAAAAACCACAATCTTATTAGAAGGGTTCAGAGTTAGATTGAATATATAGAAGATATAATCCATATATTCCTCTGATTCCAATGCATTTGGATCACCCTAAAACTCATGTGACCTATTCTTATAGTAATCATGTAATATTCATAGCCCATGCACTACATTATCCTTATTCAATGGAACGATAGGCTTCACATAGTGGCATCGATTACCCACATAATTTACTTGATGGGGTTCTACTAATTTCATGATACGTGGAAGAAGTACTCATTGTGGACTTAGAGGAAACACATCATGAACTAGACCCTTAACCGAGGCCTCATCACTAAACTAGTCTTTACCATAACCCTATATCAAAACTCCCAATTTCTATTGTCATGGAGACAATCTAAAATTTTAATAAGAAGAAACATAGTGAGTATAGAATATTTATTGAGATGACTCTATAAGGACATGGAATTTGATAAACAATTACTATATGATGGATATACTGTTATTTTACCCATAATAAAGGCATCAGTGTTCTGAGTTGACACGATGGTTATCAGAGTCTCGTTGTATGGATACATCAACCTCCACACCATCACCAACATCCCTATATTGAGGAAAAAAAGAGGCACTTCTTCACCATATCGTTAATTTCCTAAACCAATCCTCACAACACATCGATATATTATCTCAAAAACTAGTATAACCTCACTCTGATACGACTTTAACATGGCCTAACCTAATGAACCCCCCCACCCACCCGAGGGCCATTGGTAAGCTAACAGTAGCACCCAAATTCCTCCTAAAATAGGATTGGGTATACATAATAGCATAGTTTGGTAGTGTAAAACACATTAGATGAATTATTAATTGTACCTCTATACACACACACATTCATAACCCCATATTTTTTAGTGTAATGGAAAAAGGAATAACAAGAGTATTAAAAACATGAATAAATTCATACAAATCATAATACATTATGGAGATAAAATCCCAAAATATAGTGTAAAATACGATACCATAAACAAAAAAATAGGATCTACCAAATAATTAGTAAGAAGTCTATACCTACACGCTGCTTCCATAGTCTAACCATGGTGCATCTAACACCATCATGAAGAGCCATCATGTAAAACCTACACCTAGACCACAATGATCACCATCAAACAACCAATCATTTTCAAAATAAATGACATGTTTGGGTTGATCCAATACATGGGAGAGAATATAAATACCTTGTATGACACAAAAATTCACCCAAGAAAGAAATCATTTTAAAAAGAGTCATATGAAAACCACAATCAAGAGGGTAATTGGAGAATAAAATATATAGTTTCAAGTAAATGAAACATTTCATATAGTAAGGTGTCAGTTCTCATAGATGGTTGAATGAATTTTACTAGCCTTCCAAGTTCTCAATAAGAAAAAATCAATGAAGTTGATTAACCTCATGATATTTTGTGGGGTCTTATTCCTCAATGAAAGACAACATATTTAAGGGAGTACTGACCCTAGTAGAGAACCCATAACTTATTAGTGATCTATATAGTAGAGTACTGACTCCATAGATATACAGATCACACTGTATATGAATGCGAGAGAGCATAAACACTTCCATTATATAGGATTTGGCTGACCTAAAACATTACAAGCCCCACTACTAGGAGAGTATATACCCCTAAACTACTATGATGATCATGCATGAACTATTCCCTCATAAAAAATCCTTCATGATAGAAACCCACTCACACTAACATTCTTTATTTCTCAAATATCTGAATAAAATCCACTATAAAATACCATTTGTAAAATATACTCAAAAGGACTTCTCATATGTCCAAATATAGTATGTAGTGATGATTTGAGGCCATAAAGTATTTCTAGTATAGGTATAGATCATTTGTGTTCTCTATAATATGAGTATCACTAAAGATGTCACCTACCAGTATTCATGATCATTTATTTTCCTCTAGAAGTATAACTATTTGATGTTGACAGAAGTTCACATGGTGTGTGGGATACATGAGTTATCCATGTCTATACTACCTATATAGGTTGAGTATTTAATTAGTAGTTACATGATATATAGATCAAAATTTCACATCATGTGATATTTAACTCGTTCAGAAAACCTATGCATCACAGAACCAGAATACAAGATTTATATTCTTCAAAACTATATACCATGTAGAGAGTATTTTTCAGATTTTCTTTTTTCCTTTTGAATTCTCTATATATCCATTTTTGTCAAAAATCCTACATAGAAGCTCACATACCATGTTAATCCTAGTTAAATCATTTCAAAATGATATATTTTAGCCATTGATCCTCAAATAAATAGATCCTCATCATTTTCTCAATTCATTAAAATCCAAAACATGTATCTAGATTGTGCATCTATAAATCAATACTTGGTTAATATTCAACCATAACTTGTGATTCCATCTCCACACAATGATCCTTGGTGTTTGATTCAAAACAATGCTCTTGGAATTTTTTTGAAAAACATGAAATAAATTTGTTAGTGGGAATGATTGAATCACTGACCAAAAGTTTAAGGATGGTGATAAATTCAAAATTAAGTGAGGGAAAAAACAATATAACAATAATGTAAATAATCCATGTAATGAATGAAGAATTCAGTAATGTATCATGCAGTAAAAATGGAAGAAACAAGGGATCAAATAAAATTTCAATAAAAAAAATCTGAAAAAAAAGTATAGAAAAAATGTATGTTGAGAGGGCTATGAAGTAACAAAAAATGTATTGAATTTATGGAAGATTGATCCATTTTCAATAAAACATAAACCTAGTTAAATCAAACAATATCAAAATCCTTACCTCAGAATCAGAATGATCATTTCGAATATTCTTATATACACTAAGGATATTGGTGATTATTGATGTTTTTATAATAAATTATTCATCTGATTAGCTTCCTTTAATTACCTATACATGAATTTATCCTCTATATTTTCTATGGTTTTATATATAACCCTAGATATTTTTCCAATATTGTTTAAATAGATTTAATTATTGGTCATGCATTAATTAATCACAAGTAACTATTTATATAATTATTCTTTTTTATCATCCATCGACTGTGATGCAACATAGTTTTTGAAACAAAGTGAATATTTATCACTAAATTGATAAAACCCATGTTTATAATTGATCCCTAGTATTTATTTTATCATCCAATGCTTAATTGAGGCTATAAA
Organism: Viscum album; assembly: GCA_963277665.1. NCBI lineage: Eukaryota > Viridiplantae > Streptophyta > Magnoliopsida > Santalales > Viscaceae > Viscum > Viscum album. The sequence continues at coordinate 1,187,004,870 of OY728158.1, read as the reverse complement.
ATATTATTTAAAAAAATTCATGGGATAAAAAATTATTTATAGTATTTTAAATACCCAATATAAAGGTTATAATGACACCCAATATCTATTCCAAAACCCCAATTATATTTAATGAACCACTATTAATTTTATAAATTCTCCAATTATAAAATAAATCATTATACAATACTTTTATATTCTAAAATTCTCAAGGAAGAATGAAAATTTTAATAACATGTCAATTTCAATATTCAAATCACCTAAACCATATTTATTTTTTAACTAATTTAAATTAGTTCATCCAAGATATGAAATAATAATAATCACATAAAAATTAATATCACGCAATTTGAAAAATATGAAGAGGCACAAACATCAATGAATCACCACATGCATTCACAATATCCTTATGATTGATGCATAATTTTGGTTGTTATCTTCCTTTAGTTTTTTTAATCCACTAAGTAACTACACTACATCATCAAAATCTTATACCTGTACATAAGAAAATAATGGAAATAAATCACCTATGTAAAAATGGAACAATCAATGTTTATTGAGAAAGAATGAATGAAAAATCATTAATCTCTAAAGATAACAGATAACACCTAGTAAAGTGATCCTAAATTCTAGGTAATAATCCATTAATTTATCAGGTGATATATGGAGAAATTAAAAAATAAGATAACTTTGAGAGGGTCCCAGATATTATATTGGCTGTTATTTAACAACACCATGAAATAACCCCCATGATCACCCCATAACTCCTTTCATTTTCATTGAATCTATGATGAAATGAGGAACAAAAATCCGCTAGGGCTTGAATCCAAAACCATCCTTTGGATTACACACAAAAAACCCCACATATATCCCTTATCTCCTATAATATCGAGATAAACCAATGGTTTATCCATAACCCCACACCATAATGAACACTAATAAAGAAGAGAGAAGGATACATGAGCCCTTAAGATCCTAAATACAATTTTTTCTCATACCGTACCTACCTCTTCAGTGGAAGAGACATAAACCCCACATAGAGAGACTTCAAGCTATAAATACATCATTATAGTTCATGTATTATCACCAAAATATAGTTTCCCATCATCCAAAACATTATAATATTTTCCTCCCTTTATAGTTAAAAATTTATCTAAAAATGTCTTCCACTCTTCTATCCTACGCCCATACACTACTGATCACCCAAAAACAGAATGGAAAAGATTTGAAAAAAAAATCCCTTTAATATCTTATTTTATCTCTTATATTTCATTAAATGTTAAATCTACGGTATATATTTTGATATTTTTATGATGTGTTTGTGATTTATTTTTGTGTTGTCTACATAGAGGAACCCATCGGATGAATTAATCATTACTATTTCATAATAATTTTTTATGGTTAATAAATTTTTAGATAATTCACGTTTGAGGGTGAGGTAATGAGAGTTGAATACTAAATGAAAAAAATATTTTTTGATCAACACACCATATTGGATGATATTTTTAAGGATGTTATGGAAAACTAATCACCCATAAAGATCTAAAATCCATACTCATTAGATATTATAGATATATATATATCATTTGGAATCTTTAGATCATGAATACGTCCATAGAAACCATAGTAGTAGATTTTTTATATATGTTGATGTATTAGTGGTACCTTTTTTGGAAATACATTTTACATGGTTCAGAAGGATGGTCAGTCCACTATGTCCCCAAAAGAACCTATTGGATCAATACTCTAAGGAAACTTGGTCAAGTTCCCAACCTATATTCCTTATACCATCACATACTCATAAAAAAATGCTAAATACACCAAATATTAAATTAATTTCTTATATGAAATTAAATAAACAACACATAATTATTTATTATTATTTATTATTATTTCACATACATCACACATATGTTAATTAGTTAATTACTCACCATATCTCTGTGATCAGGTCGTTTTCACTACATTAAATATGTCTATATTCCCAATATTTTAAAATGATCCTTCTAATATAGATAATATATGAATGGCACAAAAAAATAAAAAATAGAAGAGATAAAATAAAATTTTCATTAGAAAATCATTATATTCTATAAATTTTTGACCCATGATAAAATCCATGAACACATATAACCTTTTAAATGTTCATTATAAATAGTTTCAAACCAATGATAACTAACATTAAAAAAAATCATCAAATAATGATGTTCAATGGCTATATATCACTAATTATAAACTCATCCCTATTTAAATTATGTCAAACTCATATCAATGAGATAATATTTCAAATATCATATTTATTATATAATATTTAATGTTAAAATTGTTAAATAAATTCAATAATCATATCAAATTTAAATTATTTCAATTCCCCATTTGTTTATTTATTATTAAATCGAATGGCTACATCTTTTAAAAAATTTATCTATCCCTAGAATTAATTTATTTAATTTACATTCTAAAACTTATTCTCTAATAAAATTGATATGAAATCTCCTCCTTAATTTTAAAAAACATAAATTTTATACATTCATTCAATTTTAAATTATTTAAACATATTTTCTGATAAAATCTACTTTATATATCATATATTCAACGTTATAATCAAAATGACATTTTCCTGATTTTTTATTTTATTGTAATTTCACATTTTAATTTAATAAATCATAATATTCAATTGAAATAAATATTGAATGGGTTCAGTCAAATATATATATATATATATGATTTTCCAATAAAAACTAGTCCTCTCATTCATATTCCATGATTGAAATGATACCCATAATAACTGTAATGAGAATTTGTTTTATAGACAAAAAAAATCATTTTGAAATGAATTTGAATATTATGACTGTAAGGGTAGGGATATAAATTGATAATTAGACAGAAAGAACCAAATGAAGTGAAAAGGACGATTTTTTTAGTTTTATTTTTTTTCCTATTTTCTATTTTCGTATAAAAAATATATACATGCATTCATCAACAAATTCATTTATTGTTTTATGAAAATTACTATTTATTGAATAATTTTATAATTTTATGAATATTTAATATTTATACAAAAATTACAATTCCATCAGATATGGATCAAAAATATACCCTCAAAATAATATATAACTAAATGTTTTAATATAAAATTCCCATGTTTCAACCCTTTTTAAAGAATCAAATTAATACCTGATGAAATCATTAAATATTATTGTTAGTGTTTTAACCATAATGTTTGTGTTGTTTTATTAGATCAATCAATTTTTTATCATGTTATGTACATAAATTTAAAAAATGTATCATTAATGTATATTATTTTCATAAAACATGGGTGATGGAATGATAAGAACCAACAAATATATATATATATATTACGAGGTTTTCCTAGAATGTTGATAATGATATTAGGCTTTGATGATATGTGAAGATCAGTATGAGTATGATATCTTATATTGAGATACATAAAATCATTGATATGATATAAGTTAGTGAAATTTTATTTGTAAGGACCAACCTATCACACTCAATATGAATTATTATATATTTGTCATTTCAGTAATGTAAGTAAACATTAGCTGTGAATCCATTGACATGTGGGCTTATAATAGGATAAATACATATGATAAAATTTAAAAAATCCACAAGTTTCCACTATATTAAAATAGATGAAACATGAACCAAAACCTTGTTTATAGATTAGAAACATAGTTTTGGCAATTATAGAATTCATATCCATTTTAGTTGGTGTCTTACATATTATGGTATTTTGAACCATTGTCGTAGGATGCCTATTTCCATTTTTTCCAAAACCATGGGAAAAGGATATGAAAACATTGATTATCTAGGAACATGGCTTAACCCTGGATATATGGTATCTATTATAATGTGGTCAAAAAACCATGTCCATTGGATATACCTAAAAGGATTACCTACATCCAAATTTTAAAACCAAAAAATAGGATCTAATCAAATTAAATATACATTCTTAATTTGACCATAGAATCAAATCAATATTAAGATAAATTATTTTCCACAAAAATCAATGATTAAATATGAATATATATATATATATATATATACAGATAATATTTTAATTTTTAATATCATAAAAAAATTAAAATAATTAATTTTGAAGGGAAGGTCTATTCTAAAAATATCAAATATCATGGCCATATAAGATGATACATTGTAATTAAATCCATATTAAAATAATTTAATTTTTTTTAATAATTGTGGATATAGTTGATTACACATTGGACCTATTTACAGAGATTTAAAAATCATGGCCATATGGGATTCCATGTTGGAGTTACTTTCATGGGTTATTTTTTTCAAATTATGAAAATATGTTTCTTACAAATTTATTAGCCAAAAATTGTTGTTCCCACCACATTACCACATCCCATATTTCCAATGTTTTAGATAAATAAGGATATAGGTTCATGTATAGAATAAAATTTATAAAACCATTGCTATGGGATTCACAAAAAGGCATGCGACCACGGTTTGCTGATAATAGTGGAAATATGACACATGTGGCCAAAGTTTTCATACATTTGGTGATAGAACCATGGGAATAGATCAATTTTTCTAGTTGTGTATATTTATTAATATTATAGCTATATAATTTCAATTGATAATTCTTCAAAATTAGTGGTAATTTAGAATGAATTGAATAAAGTGATGGGATTGGTTAAAGAATGATTTGATGTTTTTTCATAGGTGGAAGGTTTTGATATCAAGGACCTTGTTGGATTTTCAACTATGTACATACATGTATATAAAAATTTGATTACATATGATATAGTAACAAAATATTTAATCGGGATAGAAATTTTTAAAATCGATATGTTATATAGGTTTGACATTATCAATGTCTCTATCAAAAAATCAATGTCATGGAAAAATGAACATTTAAAATGTTCATATGGTAATTAGATCACACAAAATCACATTTTAATTAAAAAAAATATAACATAATTCTCGATACTAAACATAGTTTATGATAACAAATGAGATTTAGGATTATTTAAAAATTTAAATAGGACACTTTTTGTATCATATAAGATATTTCTAAATGATATTTGTGGATTAATGTGATTAATCCATGTTAAAAATTATATTTTTTATTATAAAACAAAAAAAAAATTGTTCATTACATTAAATTTTATATGAGGAATTATAAAAAAAATTATGATTTATTTAAATTATAAATACATAAAAATTGGGGAAATGAAAAACCAATAATTTGATTTTGAAATGGTCTTATAGTAGTGGGTTTTCTAGCAACATTATATGTTTAAAATTCATTTTTCCACGTAGAGAGACCACATAAGAACCTCGTTTTCCTTATTTAACCAACATAGAGGCTCATTAATGCGCACCCCATGATTTTTGGGACATAAGACACTTTTTCTGCCTATTTAATACTCTAAATAACTGTTAAAGTATAATTATTTTTAATCCTTTTAGTTTCCTGTGATTTATGAATCATTTTGGATATTGACTACCCATATTTCTTAAAATATCATGGATGAGGAGGTTTAAAATACATTAAAATGAGAAAAAATCCATGTGGCTCTATTTATCCCCTGATGTTTCGCATCCAAATGATTTCCCTAGTTTTTTCAATCTAGGAGGTTCCCTAGAGTATTTAACATTATTTATTCCATCCATTTACTTATATGAATGACTTGAATCACTTAGATAGGTAGATAATTACAATAAGGAATAAGGGTTCATAATTATTAATGAATAAAAAAGTGGACTTAAATATATAAATTAATTTGTGATATCAGTATTGAAATCCTATTTAAAAATTATTCTAATTTTATTATTTTTCTTTTCATTTAATTTTTATGTACATTATGTATTTTACGATTTCTTTTTTCTACGTGTCATGTCTTTATGACATCATTAAAACATAGTAGTCCTACTTGATTCCCAATTGATAAATGAGGTTTAATGACATTTCATTTCATTTTAACACCATTTATAATTTTTTTGGTTATGGTTCCTCTTTATGGAATGATATATTTTTTATCCATTATTCAAATTATCTCACAATAGAGATATCATTTATGATATGGATTTTTACTTGTCCTTGAGATAATCTCACATGAGATGAATAATATGTGTTATTCCATTGGATTTAAAGTAATATTGGTGGTGTTTTACCAAGATAATGTGAATTACCCTATGACCTATATTGAAACCTTCAGTTAATCCATTGTTGGGTCAATTGCACTGTGAAGCCCTTCATCACACCTTGAATGGGGTCAAGTCTCATGGTGTTATGATTGTTAAAAAACTCTCCCACGGTTTTATTGAGGATTTTTATTATATAGTGATATCTGGATATTTAATTGAATGATGTCATTTGGAATGTGATAGTCCTGTTGCACCGTGATTTTGGCACAGATTTAAGGAATTTCACTATATATATTCTTGTATGACCATTAGAGTTATAACAAATATTTATTTTTAAATAGTTTTTAAACCCCCTATCATGGATTTTCATTTTCTCCCTCAAATTATTATCCCTATATGGTGAATTTATGGAGTCCTAAGTTCCATATATGATCATTCAATCTATGAAGATCATCTGGTGATCCTTTGTTTCTTCAATAGTATGTATTTGTGTAGTTGTGACATATAAGATCTATGATTTGACTATCTTCTCATTTAATAATCTATTAACACATTATATTACTTTGAATTTACTACTGATTCATTATTTTATTATGATATAATTGATGAGTAACCCTTTCAATACCTATGAGAATCTCAAATTCATATTGGACCTATGTTATCATGTGTTCTATTATACAATGTCATCATACCAAAACATTTTCATGACTTCCTTTAATTTTTCATGATTTATTTTGTAGAATCCCATAGGATTTTACAATGATCGATTGTAGAATATGTGATCAGTAATAGGTACATGGTCCAGAGGTGAAAACATGTGATATAAATGATATGATTACCAAGATTGTGTTTTGTGGTGTCTCGTGGTAGCATAACATGTGATTTGTGTTATGATTCTGGGGAATAATGAATTACTTTAAACTCTAATAAGAGGAATATTCCATAACACTATATGTTATTACATGATATCCCCTCACTAGTGGTGAATTTTTGTGGAGTTAACGTAAAAATTAGATTTATATAATTAGTGAATCCTATGTCAGTTGAGATATGGTGAGATGGTTTTGGATTTGACATGAGTGAGTAATCTAAAGTGCGAACATGTGGTCTATGATTCAATACTGATGATGACCACCAGCTACTATAACATTAGTTGGATTATTATTGTAAAAATATTGTGATAATTGAGTTATTATGTGACATTATAAATCATGTCCTGTCTCTGGTGAACCATTTAAATAAAAACCTAACAAGATACATTCATTTTAATTTCCATATCATTTCATCCATTAATCAGATTAATGGGTTGAAATAGTATATCATGAAACATAGTTCCACATAGAGTGTGATGGTGATATCACTTACAATTCTTGATGGTATTAGTATAATGTTTTTGTTTGGTTTAGTTGTTAGTTTTTTATGTATGATAATAGGTTTTAGGCTTGATGAGTGGTTCTTTCCCAATTTTTTAGTACTCCCTTATCTCTATGTAAATGATATGTTTTGAATAGACAATTGGGGATCCATAGTTCTACACTACATTGAATTTATTAGGTTTTATTCCTCTATATTTCGTTTATAGATTCAATACCCTATTAAAAAAATAGGGCATGGGTCCTCTATACGATTAATATAAATTTGAGCTCCCCATATTGATGTTCTTAGAATCATCAAGTCATGAGTCCTTTATCATTAGAAATAGGAAATCCCATGTTTAGTAACATTTATTAATAAAAAGTTGTTACTCCCTCTGTGGTTATTCATCCATTGAAAAATACATATCTACATGTAGCATGGATTCCTTACCAGATTTAGTGAGATTGTGTAATTATGTTTAAATTTGGTATATAGGATTCATAGATTTATCAAGATGATGAATTTCCATGTCAATTAAGGATGTTTTTTGTGGCACTAGGTGTCCCTTGTTCTATGTTTTGAATGCATGTATTGGCTGGTTTTTCATCATATTTTTTAACTTCACAAAGTAGGATAACTTTTACCTTTGTGGTTCTGATATTACTGGCTCTTCCATTATACTGTAATGGTCCTCAGGTTTCATTAATAGATATGTAAATTCTCACCTCATATTGGGACATTCTTCAATATGAGTTCTGACTTATTAAAAAAATAATTTAAAAATGATTTTATCCAAAATGTGTAGGAACTAATGGGTCACAATGCGAGACTATTGGGGATGAAGTCATTGTTTGTGGCATGTTAATGGCTAAGATCAGCTCACCTAAATTTAATTCTATTCACCTATTTGGGTTTTAGGCTTGTATTTTCCCATTTACTCTATGTATTATGCGTTATTACTAATTATTAGATATTATTTTTTATTGAATGAATTATATATATTATAGTTGGTTTTGTTGTATAGATTACATTATCATATCATATGTGAATATGCATGTTTTTAAACGTGAATTAGTTTAATTATTCCCATAATTCTTGACATTCATACTTCGTGTTAGACTCTATCCCATAGCTTACTAATAGTGGATTGGGGAGGAATAATCAGCCCAATACTTACTCAATTGTGTTCTTGGTGGGTTATTTATTGGTAACATGGTATCCAAACTCGTCCTCCTTATGGGAAATTTTATACATCTATATATTATTAAGATTTTTTGGTTGATTGTTGAAATATTTTTAATGAGTTTCTTGTTGACATTAAGGCTAAAGAATCCATTTTTGTTGTGGATAATGGTTTTACCTTTCACAAAGTAATGAATAAATAAATTAAAAACATTTTTCTATAAATAACTTGTTAAAAAGAAAAGGTAAATGGTTCTTCCATCATACATGGATCAATTATTATTTTCCTTGTCCATATTGATTTATCTCCCCATATTTACTTTAATAAAATTTGTTTATATCCTCAAATAATTTAATGTTTCCACATATAAATACAGCTATGTCATCAAGGTAGATTTGGGACATTCCAAATCCAATGATCTAGCCTCTTATTAATGAATAAATGAGTGATTATGCTTTTATCAATGGATCATATCAGATGAGATCCCCACCATTACTTGGGGAGTATTTACATTTATTTAAATTTATTGAGAAGATACTTTACCCACAGCCTAGAAAGGTATCAATCCTATTGTTGAGTTGTTAATGATTCTAGTAAAGTAGGATAAGGATGTTCATAATCTAGGTTCACTATCTATGTAATAGTGTTAATGAACACCCAATTTTAGAGGTAATCTTAACCCTCAGGTCGGTGTGGATTTTCTTATGGTAATTATTCCTACATTGCACGTAGCATAGGTATCCTATAATTATAGGTTTTTTATGGAATCCAGCCTTATCCATGGTGTAGTGAGCCTTTGGTATACATTGATTATATAGATGTTGGATATTGAGGCCTTAAAATGATATGGGTAGAATCAAAACATTTTGATGGACTAATTCACTTCCATATTTTGGTTTATATGCAACCAATATTTATTAGAGATACAATATAGCAGTATTCCTATTTTATATTATGCATTATTATTTAATGAATTCATGAGATACACCATGGACCTATTCAATATGAATTTCTCAAATTGTAAAATACCAACAATATCATTTGTTTATATATCTAAGATGAATTTTTATCATTACTTCCTCCACTATAACATATTTATAGGAATTTACTTGTTGATTGAGATAATTTTAGTCATGAATCACCATGTATTTGGAGTTTTTGGATGTCATCCTATGTTATAGTCATATGTTATGACATGTTATCAATATGAAGTAGGGTTGTGAAACTCGAGGAATATGCATGAATGGTTTCAATGTGAAGGATCAATAACACACAGGATATAGAGAGAAATTAACAGGCCATGAGATTGGAATTTCTATGATTTTAGAGGATAAGTTCATATGGATTGACACTACAATGACTTTTATATTTTATGGGTATTTGTGAAGTATATAATCTCCAAAGAGATAAAAAATTGATAAAGGAACTCTTTAGGGTGGAATGGGTGGTCTTTAGAGAGGTGGATATGGTGAAGAGTCATAAGTTTACAAGGTATAGGAGATATAGACCGACTAAGTTATGGTACAATTCATAAAAACTATACCCAACCAATCCACACTAGTATTAGGATCCTGGTATATAGAGGCATATCCAATTATAGGTGATTGATTCTTAAAGATAGAGAACTCCAACTATAATCCACGGTACAATATACTCCTTCTCAACCTTTGAAACCGTACTAATAGAAATAATTATGATATATTCCATTGTTTCTATATAAAATTTATAATTTTAAGGATCTTAAGAGATCCCATATTCAGACATATATAGGTAGAGTGTGTTAGTAAAAATAATTACATGATCAAATTCTTCTATCGATGATTATTGCACATGCATTGAAGATTGTGGTTCTCATGGGAAATTATATTTTCTGTGAGTAATACCTATGATTTTTTCTATTGATTGGAAATACAATCTTTAGTTTGATATTTTATAGACTCTAATAGTATTATTTTGATGTTTTTCAAGGTATTGGATCAAGGTTTTACATTCCAGGTGAGTGGGACATTCATTCAAGATGAGTAGGGCCAGTGTAAGGGATGTTTCATTCTATCACCTATAAGTTTTTGATATTGGGTGTATGGGTGCAGAAATATTCTGATGTCTAGTTCATATATTCATGGTTGATTTCATGGGATTCATTATAAAGGATATCTCTATATTTCCTCCTCCATTATATATTTATTTCTATATTGATTGGAACCTTGGGAAAACTTTAATTTGGTCTGAATAATATTAGATTGTCCCCACTAAGAAAAAAGAGATGATAATGTAGCTATCAGAGCATAAGAAAATTTTTTATTCAAAAAAACTGTCCCCCTAGAAAATTTAGGTCCAATAATAAATACATCATCTTAAGGATTTATATTTTCTTCTACCGCTTTTTTCAACAATCAGACAAGAAAAATAACACATGTCAAGGATGCATGAATTATTTAACTAACAAAAAGGATTTATGTAGGTCTCAAAAATTGATCATAGGTTTGTATACCACCAAAATTGGGCTTATAAAGAAGAGTTGTTGAATAGGATTTTATAATTAAACTAATGATATTATGATCTTCTATGGATTCTAATTATAATGATGAATAAACCAACCATATACAAGCTATAAAAGAAACCAAATCATCCAAGTCATATTTTACCCATCTATATTTTCCTTCATCGATGAAGTAGTTGTGTATTAAGTGATAGAAGACTATCAAATTTTTGATCATATATTTTCAATATAATATCATTCAGAGAACTAAATATACATTAAACTCTTAAAGGGTTAGTTTTTGATAGAAGAGGTCCAATTCTCAGGTAACATCATCTCAGGGGGTGTAGTAGTTATAAATCTTTAAAGATAAATGAAATTATTTCTTGGGAGACACCCAAGAGTGTGTTTGAGGTGGTGTGATTTCTTAGGTATTCCATGTAAAATAAAATAATTATATATGACTATGATTGATTAAATAAATGTCATATACCCATCAGGGTTACACATTGGTGGTTGATAAGTTTTCCTTTTTTTATATTTATAGGTGAAGGAGTAAAGTATGTGTCATTATTGAAATCCAATAGATTTTTTCACTATTTTTTTATTATCTAGAGGTTGATAATGATTTGTTATAGGTCTAGATAATTAAGGCCACATAAAGAGAACTATGTGACCAATGATTTTGGGCTAGTACTGATAGTTTTTTCCTAGAGGACATGAAGACATTACCTTCTTAGTCGGTGGTAAATAGTTTATATATACTATAACATGCCTTAATATTCTTTGAAATTATAACATCATAATCTACAGAAGTGAAATTGGTTGGGGTCCTTACATGACTATGAATATGAAATTTTCCCTAGTGAAGGAAAGATAAATGTGGTAGCTAATGGCCATATAAAATAAATAAAAATATTAATAGATGGGGGATGTATATGACTAGTTTTTAGTGATAGTTGTTCCATGGTAGACATGGTATATGTGGCTTGTCTCTAATTTATGGTGTTGTTTAGTCCATGATAGACACCTCTTGTTGGGGGATGAAATTTTTTATATTACCTATGTGTTTCCTAGTGATTAACCCAATGTAGTATACCAAAGCGAAGTAAACACGAAACAATTTTTAACTATTAAATTGAGAAAAATGTGGAGTTATTTATATTATTTATTTTAAAAAACAATATAAATTAATGAAAATAAATTAATTAATGAAAATATTGATAATCATTGGAAACACAAGTGATTGAAAACTATTATATGAGGAGGATGATCAGTTAGGGATCAGTTTTCCAATTATAATAATATCTTATTTCAATTTTATACAATCCACTTATTCTAAGTAGATTAATGTGAGATTACATGATTGCCTCCTCTCACTCACTTGGTCAAATAGTGATGGTGAGGTAAAAAATTTCCAAGATATTAGTATAATTTATTCTGATCATTTTTACAAGATATTTGTATAAAAATCCTAAATTTAATTAGTCAATATCTGATCGGGTACTGTTAATTATAAAGAATAAATAATAAGCACTACCCCTCCCACATGTAGTAATGACTATTGAGTACTTAACCACTACGACGTGGTCAATTACATCCTATGTAAATAATAAAATATAATAGGTAGATAATGATCATTGACCAACGAAAAAATCAATGATAGAAAAAACAAAAATATGATGGTACATGATAATAAAAATAACAATATGAAATAGAAAGCATCTTTATAGAAGAGAGAAAAACAATTTATTGAATAAAGTGAAAGAACAAATGAATTAAAAATTGAAAACCTACCCTTCCCCAATATATCATTTTTTTACCATACTTTGGTATGGTTAAATGAAAATAATGTGGATGAAAAATGTGTTACCAAACACTGTATAAGAAAATAGATAAAAAAGTAGAAAACTATCTCCTTCAAAATATGTTCTCCGTATGTTTTATCTGGTTCTATATAACTGATTACTAATCCATCTAAAGGGAAACATACTTTTTAAATTCTAAAAATTAATTTTTTATTGGACCGTCATATTTCAAATACATTGGATACATATAAAATTAGTTATGACAATATTAATGATTTACAATCTTTCTCGAAAAATGTTTCCTATATCATTCTCTAAATTAAACTATCTAATGGCTGCATTAATAATAGAATATCTTGATGATGTTTAATTATCAAACACACCATCTAATTTTCTTTAAAATATTGTTATAAACACATCAATTAAAGGTATGTATCCCAATTTATTTCTAATTTACTGAGGTGGGGTACACACTGTCATTCAAAACAACATTTTTACCTGCTTTATGTTTTGAAAACAATGGTTGTTTGAATCAAATTATTGTCCAATAGAAGAAATTGAATCCCAAAAATCAGTAAATTTTCACAAAAATCAGTCAAATTGGATCTTTATTTGAAATGTAATTCTAAGAGTATCAGTGTGAAATAAATCTATTAAAATTCAGTACTTAATAAGTTTACCTTTTTTCCCAAAACACATCAAAAATAAATAAATTATGAAAATAAACTCTAATAGTTATAAAAGATGGTTTTAAATCATTTTAATGCATTTGAAAAATTATGTAAATATTAGGTATATCAATTGCCTGACACAATAAACTTGGGCTCTTAGACATGTAAGAATTAACATCAAATCAAAGGAAATTTAAAAAACGTACCCATGAGTTCAATTTTAAAAACAAAAACTATAAATAAGTATATAATTTCGTCTAAAAAAATTATAGTAAGTCCTCCATTAATATCATTGAATATATGTTCACTTCATTTCTCATCCAATGCACACAAAACATCTACATAACATGAATTTTATTTCATCTTGCAGATTTCAATTATATGAAAATTATTTTCTCATTCAAACCATGTAAGATTCACCTTAGGATGGGTAAATTCTAACATCTCCCAATGATATGAGATATGAATATTTGGTTATCATGATGAATTTTTAAGGGTTGTTCTGTGGCCTTTAGTTGTAGGATTTATATTTCCAAAAATATTATGAGGCTAAATTTGGAGGGCTTATCACTCTTTGAATAAAATTTCATGATTATAATTTTCACTCATTTATGGTCTCCTACTCACTCGACATTGATGTAAATTATCTCTAAAATAATATTATTTTTTTTCATGGGAATACCATAGATTATTCAGTTCTTCATCTATATAAAAATAAATTCATTTCAAAATTTTGTGTATTTTCAAAGATCCAGATAGGCAAGGATTTCATTCTACATTGGAGGATTTTAAAAGACACAACTTTCATTCTCCTAAATGATCCAGAATTGGAAAAATTTCAATTGAATTAATATCTATACAATAAAATAATGACTTCAAAAAATTTATTTTACATCCATGTTATTTCCTAATGAGATACTATCACGACCCATACTTGGGGCCCGTGTCGTGACTACCCCAAGCACGACTTCCATTGGCCAGGGGCTGGAGACTAGTACCAAAGGCATAAATCCTGATAAAAGGGAAGGAATTACCATTATAAAGTATACAAACACCATAGAGTACGCAAGCTGAAATAAATACTAAGTAAACTAAGTAAAAAACTATGCGCTGAATGTAAATGGGCCAGAATATAAACCCAACTGAAAGTAAACTACAACTGAAAAGAAATTACATCAGCAGAAAAGTAAAGCAGCAACACCGAGACGTCCTATGGAAATTCCACCTGAAATGTGGGTACAGATAGTCTCCTCAGCTCCTCAGGTCTAGCCATCCGCTCCATGTATGTCCCGTCTAGTGGTCCACCTACAGGTACTGTTCAGCTCCATGAGCCTCCACATCGATCAGTGTTGTCCGTCATCTGTATCCAACAAAACGTAGTGCAGGCATAGTTCGTGTAGGGGTGAGTATACGATACTCAGTAGGGACCCCGAGACCCCTGTAGGTCTCGCAAAATCCACAAATGATATTCCACAAAGGAAGGATACAAACACGAAGTATCAACCAACTCTACTTAGTTATATTCCCATACATATACCTAAGTCATCAATTACAGGTCGGCTCCAACACACGAGCCCATGTAAAACCTAGTTCACATAAGAAATCATAACCCAATTCACATTGGAAAATAGAACCCAATCCACACAGGAAAGCACAACCCAATCCACACAAGAATGCATGACAATCATATCAATGATAATGTTTGAAAATCATGACTCAGCGCACATAGGTATACTACTCACGAAGAGAGGTGGAGATGATTTGATGTAGCCTCTGAATCATATCCTCTGCCAAACCCACGTAGGATCTAAGTAAAGAAGGCATTGCAGCTGGACCCATTTAGGATCCAAGTACAGTAACCATTGTTGTCGAACCCACAGTGGATCCAAGTACAGTCGTCATCATTGTCAAACCGACGTCGGATCCAAGTATAGTTGTCATCACTGCCGAACCCATGTAGGATCCAATTACATCCGTTCTCGCTGCCGAACCCACGTAGGATCAAAGTACAGTCATCCATGCTGTCGAACCCACGTAGGATCCAAGTACAGTCATCATCGTCGTTGTGGTCGCAGCCAGCTCTAGGGTTCCCGCACACAGCATGCTCGATTCTGGGAGGGTCCGCTCCAGGTGCCAAGGTGGGTCGATACATCAACTGTCATGAAGTCCAGAGTAGATGAATCACAATGTTCTATCTCTTCAATACGAACTCAACGCGACAGACGGCGCGTCAATCGGACGCCCGGTCTGATAGTTATTGGATTTTTCATCCTAGGGGCCAGGATGGGTTTTAAGCTAAAACCAACCCGACCGTACTCCATCTGTGTCCAAACCTCGAGCATAGTAAGAGAAAAGAACCATCTCACTATGAATAATCCATCAAAGTATATGGCACGTTAATTGAACGTCTGGAGCTCAAGTTATACGCGTTTCCACTCCGAGGGCCCCGATTGGTTCCTGTTCAAACCAACCCGGTCATACCAAAAGTTCTCCGAAACCTTTAGTTTAATATATCAAAATGACCGTTTCAATCCAAAGATCCCAATGAAACTAACGGTGCA
The DNA here is from genome assembly GCA_963277665.1 of Viscum album. Lineage (NCBI taxonomy): Eukaryota > Viridiplantae > Streptophyta > Magnoliopsida > Santalales > Viscaceae > Viscum > Viscum album. The sequence continues at coordinate 1,186,988,695 of OY728158.1, read as the reverse complement.
TCGATCGGAGGTCTTTAGTGCATGATATGGGCGTTAGAACGCATCTGTCCGAAAAATAGGTTGTTTGGGCCAGGTCCGACCCGGCTCAACACCCCCTGGGTCGGCCCGAACCGGGTCGACCCAACCCGGGTCAGGGGCTGGCCCACCATCGAGCGCCACCTGGCATGTGGCATGGCGCATCTCGGCGGCCCGCCGCGGGGCGCGGCCATCCTTCCCGGCTAAGAGCCGGCCGCAGGGAGCGAAGTGGGGTGCCGCCCCCTTGGAAACGAACGACGGACCTAGTGGGGTCCGCCCTACTTGCTGGTCAGGGGTATCAACCCATGGTTTTCCTAGGAAACGGCTGGCCATTATGGCCGGTCGGCTGAGCCATGTGGGACTCGCAGGGGTCCCACCTCCAGGGTGTGACGGCGGCCGGCCGAGTCCGGCCGCCTCCTGCCGAACCGCCGCGACCTTAGGCCGCAGCTTCCGTCCGGCCGGCGCGATGCGATGGGGCTGGGCCCCTCTGTCGCGGCCCGCTTCGGACATGGCCCCTTGGTGCTCCGGCATGACTTGACGGTGTCGCGCCTTTCCGCGGCGGCCCGCTCCTGATCGCAGCCCCCTTCGGTCTCACCAGTGCGGTGCGACGGTGACGCGCACATCCACCGTGGCCCACTCCGGCCGTGGTTCTTTTTGTTCTCGCGCGGTGCATCGGCACCGCGCCTCCTTCGCCGCAAGTTAAACGAGGATCAGCAAAAAGGGGAAGGAGGATCGTTCGTGTTTGTGCGGTCTGATCTCCTCCCGTTAAGTCGATACCATGCAGCCAAAAGAACGAGAATTCTCAACGATAAACAAAGTTCAATTATAATTAAATAAAATTGAACATAACCCCTACCTCAATTCAATAAAGTTTATCACCATGACGGTGGATGGAGATTCTTTAGTTGTTCCATTGGTGCTGACGCGGAAAGACGACGTCACTTCATCAACGTCGAGAATAAAGAACCCGAGGATGGAATCGGCGTTCTTGGTGTTCTTTGATGAGGAAGATGAAGTTCTTCCAGAGAAAATATTCCTCTCCCCCAATGTCTCCACACAACAATCCTAAAAACCCCAAATAAAATAAGACTTACCCTTATTTTATTATAACATGCCAATAATTTCAATTTTAAAATTCAAACACATAACTCACTTAATTGATTAAGTTTGTTGGAATGATTAAACAGGTGAGAGGGGAGAGTTACAAACTATTGGGGAGTTGCCAACATTAAGAGGGGTTAGAGGAGTTTAATGAATTTAAAGGGGTGGGGCTCATGTAGGCCCCACCTCACAATTATCCTAATAAGAGTAGTTAAGATCTAGGGGGTCCCACTCCATCTCCCATACATAGGATAAAACCACTTAGGTTAAAAGTAAAATTTGATCCACAAATTTTATTTACTTCACATTTAATCCTCCATTTTTTAACAACACCTCCCGAGCAAATGCACCTTCAGAAAGAGTCCTCCTAAGCGATTACTGCCACTGCAGTTTCATCGGTGCCCTTGGATTTCAATTCCAAGCACTGGTTCAAAAGATAGAAAATACCACTCGTATGTTCAGTGAATGTACCCGAGCTAAACTTTGGAAATTGATGCCGGGCACTACGGGCCTCAGAATCAAGTGCCGTCAGAAACTGCGTATCTTAAAATCCCAAATAATTTAATAAAGAAAATTTCCTTGAAATTTACGGGTATTTACATTCCTCCCACATCAGTTATTTATGTCCCCTTAAAGATACATAACAAAACTAGGGAAACAAATGAGGGTACTGAGCATGAATCTGAGCCTCCCGCTCCCATGTGCTCTCCTGGAGGTTCTCGTGCTACCACCTGATGCGCACTAGAGGAATCGACCGTCCACACAGGTCCCACTCCTGTCAATCCTCGATCTCCACCAGGACATCTGAAAAAGTCACCCCGTCATCGATGTCTAGCTCCCCGTGATCAGTGATATGTGTCGGGTCGTCCTCGTATCTCCTCAGCTAAGATACGTGAAAGAAGTCATGCACCCGGTGCAACTGAGTTGGAAGAGCCAGTTGATAATCCACCTCGCATATCCTGGTGAGAACCTGGAATGGTCTGATGAAGCGTGGAGATAACATGCTGCCCCGGCCAAACCACCATAATCCACACCGAGGTGAGACCTATAAGAAAACGTGGTCGTCATCCTCAAACTATAGTGGTCTCTGCCTCCTATCAGCATAGGACTTATATCGGATCAGAGCTATCCTCATTTTATCCTAGATGACGTGTACCTTCTCCGTCATGGCTTGGACCATCTCTGGAACTACTAGTGCTGAGTCCCTAGGGTCTGTCCATCATAGAGATGATCTGCATGGTCGGACGTACAGTGCCTTGTATGGTGCCATCATGATGGTGGAGTGGTATCTGTTGTTGTACTCAAACTCCACCAAGGGTAAATGATCCTACCAGCTCCGACCAAAGTCGTGGACACATGCACAGAGCATGTCCTCGAGAGTCTGAATGGTCCTCACTGTCTGACCATCCATCTGAGGGTGAAAGGCGGTGCTCTGGTGTAGCTATGTCCCAAATGCCTCCTGCAACCCCTTCCAGAGCTGGGAAGTAAAGCGAGAATCTCGATCATAGAAGAAAGATTACGGTACACCATTAAGTCATACAATCTCCTAAACATAGAGGCATCCCATGCTCACCATTGATCCCTGCTCTCTGATAGGTAGAAAGTGGGCCGACATGGTGAGTCGGTCTACAATCACCCAAATGGAGTCGTGTCCTTTAGAAGTACGTGGAATCCCAGTCACAAAATCCATAGATATCATGTCCCACTTCCACTCCAAGACCTCTATGGGATGTACCAAGCCTGCTGGTACCTGATGCTCCACCTTCACCTGTTGGCAGGTGAGGCATCGTGAAACAAACACTACCACAGCCTTCGTCATACCTGGCCACCAGTGCTCTCGTCTGAGATCCGGGTACATCTTCGCCACTCCTGGATGTACCGCTAAAGGGGAAGTTTGAAACTCTCTCAGTACCACCTCCATTAATGAAACTGGTACCATGGTATATTCTTTGAAAAGGATGACGTGCTCTCCTCCTACAGAGAATCCATCATGCCCCTATCCTGAGGATATCTGTGCAAGTCACATCTCACAGTCAACGTCCCCACGTTGTGCCTCTCTGGCCTGCTGAAGAACTGGTGGAGTGGCTGTAAGAGACTGTAGTAAGGCTACCCCATCTCTATCCACGTAGGATATCTGCAACACGGCTAGCTGCTCTGTCGCGTCTCCAAGTAGCTGAATGCCCGACCTCTTGGTGAGAGAATTAGCTACTACGTTCTCCTTCCCAGGAGTATAGACTATCTCAATGTCATAGTACTGGAAGAATTAGAGCCATTGCCGCTCTCTCAAGTTCAGGTCCTTCTTCAAAAAGATGTACCTAAGACTCCGGTGGTCAGAGTAGACGGTAAATCGCTCGCCCATCAGATAGTGCAGCCACATCTTCAAGGCGATGACCACTGCAGATAACTCCAGGTCATGGGTAGCGTAGTTCTGCTCGTGCTGCCTCAACTGCCGTTATCCATAGGCGACCATTTCCCGCTCCTCCATCAGGACACACCCGAGTCCGGTCACTGATGCATCTTAGTAAACTATGTACCATACGCCCTCCTCCAGTAGCCTCAAGATGGGTTCACTGGTCAATCTCTGTCTCAGCTCCTGGAAGCTCAGCTGACATCTATCTGACCACACGAAGGGTTTTCCATTTTTCATCAATGCTGAGAGTGGTACTACAGCTCTGGAGATGTCTGGCACAAAACTCTGATAGTACCTTGCCAGACCTAGGAAACTCTACACCTCTGTCACGCTCCGGGGTGGCTCCCAAGCTATAATTGCCTCGATCTTCGTAGGATCCACTGCAACTCCCACCTCAGAGATAATGTTCCCCAAGAAGTGGATACATGTTCTTCATGGTAACCTGGTTCAGGAAATGGTAATCGACACATAGTCGCAAGCTCCTATATGCCTTGATGGAGAACAATGTCTGGGAAGCCCAGGGTGAAACACTGGATTGGATGAATCCCTTGCCCTGAAAGTCCTCCAGTTGTACCCGTAGCTCTCGAAGCTCAGCGGGAGCCATCCGATATGCTGGAGTAGATATCAGGGTTATCTCGGGGTACATGTCAATATATAATTCTACCTATCTATGAAGAGTAAATATGAGAACCTCGTTAGGAAAAACATCCTCATAATGATCCACCAAAAAAGGAAAACTCAGTCTCCGCACATCAACTTCCCCTATGATGAGACTAGCTAACTGATGGGTGATCAGATGTCCACTCCTCTCCGTGATTCCATCATGTTCTGCAAAGGCTCCCTTCTCACCGGTGAAGGTGAACCTGCTCCCATCGGTGTAGACACATCACACCTTGCGCCTAATATCGTCTATTTGAGCATGGACCGTAGATAACCAATCTGTGCCCAAGATGACGTCATAAGGCCTCGATGCCACTACAAGAATATCCCAGCCGAATCCCTCTCCTCCTAGAGTAAGCTCACACTTCTGGAACTAGTGCGTAATCGTCCAGTCTACTCCCATAAAAGTCTCTAGCCGTACGGATCTAGCCAACGGCTCCGTTGGATTCTCCGAACTCCGAAAAAGGGAAACAACAATGAAATAATGAATCGCTCTTGTGTCTATAAGAACTACAGTAAGGGTGGATTACACACAGATATTACCTCCAATCATATCAGGCGTGCCGTGGTCGTAAGCCTCCACTGCCTAGAGCTGGGCCTGCCTCTGTCCGCCAGCTCCATGTGGTAGGGGTGGACCTCTTGATGGTGGGGGTGTTAGAGCCTCAAAGCATCACCCACCACCTGCTGCTCGGCCAGCTCCTCTGCCTCGTCCGCATGCTCACTACAGACCACCACTATCAAACCTTGGCCTCTGCCTGGTTGGTCCCTCAACTGTTTTGTGCTCCTCTGCACGGCAGGTCGGACAATCACGAGCCATGTGGCCCTGCCCGCCGCATGAATAGCATTGTATGCCTCTCAGATGACTGGATCTACTGCGTGGGCATCACACCTCTGAACCAGTGTCCTGATGTCGTCCAGATGATGGTATGTTCCTCTTGGACCCCTGTGACTTCCGTCGACTTCCAGCTACAAAAGAATCTGCTACGTGTCGTCCTCCATTAGGTCTCGCTGCTAGTGTAGGGTCATCAAGAAAGATATCTACAAGAAGGGCTCTCTCCAGTACCCCTACCTACATCGGAATATTGTGGGAGATCATCGATTCCCGGATCTCATGCCTCAGTCCCTGCTCGAAGGTATGGGCCCAGAATAATGGGTCTCATAAAATGTCCATGGAGTAGCGCGAGAGATCAGTAAATCTTGTCGAGTATTGGGCTACTGACATGCTGCCATGTCGCAGCTGTAGTAGCTTCTGAATGCACACCGCACGGAGGGTGGCTGGAATGATCTCCGAGCGAAAGAGGCTCTCGAAGTCCGTCCAAAGAAGAGATGCCTCATCGTGCACCTAGAGCATCAGACTCCACCATATATCTGCTGCCACATGTAGGAGACTCGCTACAAGTATCACAATGAGTTCTGCTGGTGTCCCTACCAACCTGAAGACTCGAACGACAGCCTACAGCCAATACTCAGCTGCCTGAGGGTCCGTCTCCCCGTGGAACCTGGGCGTTCTCTGACACTTAAACTCATGTAGTTCTCTCAGGCGACGTGCACTCTGAGAGGCTGTGGATGGTGGCATCGGTGGCTTGGCAGGTAGGGGTACCTCTGGTGCCTCTACTGTAATAGGGCCCTGCACCGAGGCCTCGTCACTCGGTGGGTTGCCGTCTCGCACAAAGCTTGGAACCCTAGCTAGCTGCCATTGTGGGGCCATCCTAAAAAGAAACAGTTGATCCATGGTTAATACAGTATACCTAGTGAGCTGACTCAAAGTAATCACAAATAAATCTTTAGAAACACACATGCAATCAACATTTTCGGGCACTGAGTCGGAAATCAGAAGTCAGGGTCCTGGTGTATGGATACACCGGCTGTCACACCATCACTAGATTCCCTGGACTGATAACCGCACTCAATACCCTAAACACTATTACTTCACACAGAAGAAATTATCAGAGTCCTGAGTTCTGTGGTAGAACTGACTCCTCTGATACCAATTTGTCACGACCCGTCCTCGGGGTTTGTGCCGATACTACCACAAGCCTGCCTTCCATAAGCAAGGGGATGGCGACTAGCACCGAAGGTGTAAATACTGATAAAAGGGAAGGCATTTCCTTTATAAAGTAAACAAACACCATAGAGTAGGCAAGCTAAAGTAAATACTAAGTAAACTGAGTAAAACAATTAGTGCTGGAAAGTAAATGGGCCAGAATAAAAACCCAACTGAAAGTAAAGTACAACTAAAAATAATGTATAGAAGAATAAAAGTAAAGAAGCAACACCGAGAATTCCTCTAGAAATCCCACCTGAAGGGTGGGTACAGATAGTCTCCTCAGCTCCTCATGTATAGTCGTCCTCTCCATGTACATCCCTTCCAGTGATCCACCTCTATGTACTGTTCAACTCCACGATCCTCCACCACCAATAGCACTGTCCATCGTCTGCATCCAACACAACGTAGTGCGGGAATAGCCCGTGTAGGGGTGAGTATACGATACTCAGTAGGGACCCCGAGACCCCTGTAGGTCTCACAGAATCTAAAAAGGATATTCCACAAATGAAGGATACAAACACGAAGTATCAACCAACTCTACTTAGGTATATTCCCAAACATATACCTAAGTCATCAGTTCCATCTCAGCTCCAACACACGAGCCCAAGTACAACCCAGTACACAGAAGAAAGCATAACCCAATACACATAGGAAAATAGAACCCAATCCACACAGGAAAGAACAACCCAATCCAAACAGGAAAGCATGACAATCATATCGATGATAATGTTTGAAAATCAAAACTCATCTCACACAGGTATACTACTCATGAATAGAGGTGTAGATGAATAGATGTATCCTTTGAATCATCTCCTCTGTCGAACCCACAAAGGATCCAAGTACAGAAGTCCTTGCTGCCGGACTCACGTAGGATCCATGTACAGTAATCATCGCTGCCGAACCCACGTAGGATCCATGTACAGTCTTCATCACTACCGAACCCACGTAGGATCCAACTATAGTCTTCATCGATGCCGAACCCACGTAGGATCGAATTATAGTCTTCCTCGCTACCGATCCCAGGTAGGATCCTTGTACAGTCATCTTCGCTGCTGAACCCACATAGGATTCAAGTACAGTCGTCATCGTCGTCGCGGTCGCAGCCAGCTCTATGGTTCCTGCACACAGCACGCTCGATTCTGGGAGGGTCTGCTCCACGAGCCATGGGGGGTCGATACATCAACTGTTACGAAGTCTAGATTTGATGTATCACAATGTTCTGTCTCGTCAATAGTAACTCAACGCAACAGACGGCCCGTCAATCGGACGCCCGGTCTGAGAGTTATTGGCCTTTTCGTCCTAGGGGCCTGGTTGGTTTTTAAGCTAAAAATAAACCTACCTTACTCCAACTACATCTAAACCTTGATCTCAATAAGCCAAAAGAACCTTCTCACTAAGAGTAATCCAACAAAGTCGGTCGCACGTCAATCGGACGTCCGGAGCTCATGTTATAAGCGTTTCCGCTCCGAGGGCCCGGTTGGTTTCATGTTCGATCCAACCCAGCCATACCCTTCACTGAACCCATGAGTGTAATATACAGAAACAACAAACTCGATCCATGGATCCCAACGCAAATGACGGTGCATCGATCAGAGGTACGTATCGCAATATATGGGCGTTAGAAAGGATCTGTACGAAAAATAGGGGGTTTGGGCACGGTCCGACCCGTCCCAATACCCCCTGGGTCGCCCCGAACCGGGTCGACCCGACCAGGGTCCCAGTACAGCCTAGTTGAGTGGGGCACAGCTCACCACCGGGTGTGGTCCACCTCGGAGCCAGTCGCAGTCTGTGAAGTGGGGCGCCGCCCCCTTGGAACAGAACGACAGACCCAGTGGGGTCCGCCCTTCTTGCTAGCCGGGGGTTTCAACCCCCGGTTTTCCTGGGTAAGGGCGGGCCATTATGGCCGGCTGGTTGAGCCACGCGGGACCTGCAGGGGTCCCGCCTCCATGGATTGCCGGTGGTCGGCCGAGCCAGGCCGCCTCCTACTGAACCGTCGTGCCCTTAGGATGCCGCTTTCGTTTGGCCGGTGCGGCGGGACGGCGCGACGCCCCTCCATCGCGACTCGCTTTGGTCGCCGCCCCTTGGTGCACCGGCGCCACCCGACGGCGTCGCGCCTTTCTGTCATGGCCCGCTCCTGGCCACGGACCCCTTCGGTCTCAGCGGCGCGGCACGACGATGACGCGCACCTCCACTGCGGCCCACTCCGGTCGCGGTCCTTTCCGTCCCCGCGTGGTGCATCGGCACCACGCAGCCTTCTCCGCAAGTTCAACGAGGATCAACAAAAAGGGAGAGGATGATCATCCATGTTTGTGCGGTCAAATATCCTCCCATTAATTTGATAACATGTGGCCAAAAGAACGAGAATTCTCAATGACAAACAAAGCACAATTTTAACTATATAAAATTGAACTTAACCCCTACCTCAATTCAAGAAGTTTGATCGCCTTGATGGACGATGGAGATGCTTTCGTTGTTCTGTTGATGTTATCGTGGAAAGAAGGCATCACTTCGTCAACGTCGAGAAGAATGAATCCGAGGTTGGCACCGACGTTCTTGGCGTTCATCGATGAGGAAGATGAATTTGGTTTAGAGAAAAGAGCTCTCCCCCCCCCTAATGTCTCCACACAACAATCCTAAAAACCACAAAAAAATAAGGCTTACTCTTATTTTATTATAACATTCCAAGCATTTCAATTTTAAAATTCAAACACATAAATCACATAATTGATTAAGTCTATTGGAATGATTAAATAGGAGAGAGGGGAGAGTTACAAATTAATGGGGAGTTGCCAACATTAAAGGTGGTTAGAGGAGTTAAAGGAAATTGAAGGGGTGGGGATTGTGTGAGCCCCACTTCACAAATATCCTGACAAGAGGAGTTAGGATCTAGTGGGTCCCACTCTAATTCTCATACTTAGGATAAAACCACTTAGGTTAGAAGTAACACTAGTTCCACAAATTTTATATACTTCACATTTAATCCTAAATTTTTTAACAACTCCTACCGAGTAAACGCACCTTCAAAAAAAGTCCTCTTAAGCAATTACCGTCGTTGCGGTTTCATCGGTGCCCTCAGATTTCAATTCCGAGCACTGGTTAAAAAGATAGAAAAACCCGCTCATTCGTTAACTGAACGTACCCAATCTAAACTTTGGAAATTGATTTCGGGCACATTAGGCCTCAGAATCAAGTGCCGTCAGAAACTACATACTCATAAAATCCAAAATAATTTAATAAAAAAATCCTTGAAATTTACGGGTCTTTACATGTAACACCCCAAGCTTCCACGGTACGTTTCCCTTCGAATAATGCGATTGCGTGTGTTGTACGCAACCTCGAGTTCTAACACACACCACAACTAATTAAACTAGCCGTTGTGAATACTAATACCTACTTTTTAAAATTATATATATTTTATATTTGAAAATGGACTTCATTTTTGGATTCGGAATATCAAAATTAGCCTAGGGTGAAATTTTGGTACATTTCGGATAACTTTCATATTTTGATGAATAGTGAAAATTACTAAATTTTAATTAAAAACACATTTTTTAATCAAAATAATTAATAGTGATAAATTGTGAATTTGAGTGGTTTTAAAGTATATTTAGAATATATTTTTACCATTTAATATAATTTTGGTCATTGGACATAATTTTACAATTAAACCGAACATAAACAAGTGTCAATCTTTTGATAGTTATTACCTCTTAAAAACACGCTTTTTGTTTTGACAGCGGGAATTAATTTTAAATTAATTTCTGCCACTTCTGTGTTTTGAATTTAGGAAAATGGATTCCATATTTGGAATCATGATGTCCAAATTATGTAAATAGGTAACTTTTATTTTTACACATTTTGAATAATTACTGCGGTAAATATTTTATTTACCATGGTTAAAGGGTAAATCCGGTAAATAAGGGTTAAAAAAATAATATTATAATAATACTAAATTACCCTAAAACGTGTTTTAACCCTATTGGTTGATACATGGTCGACCATGGGCATCTTTGGGTCTGTTTTGGGACCCCATGGATCCACTTGTAAGTGATAATGACACATTATATTAATAAAGTTAAAATAAAAATAAAAATGGCATAAGCTTACATCTTTTAGAAGAACAATTTTTACATAGGGTTATACATGTTGGATTTTCGATTATAAATATTCATTAGAAAGATAAAAAGATTTCCTACATAATTATATTTTATTTATAATTTTTAGACATCAAATAATTTAAATTATTAATGACACAATAATGATGCAATGTTTACCTCATTAATAAAGCATTTAAATAAATAAGATTATAATGATTAAAATATTATCTAAAACCTGTCCAATTCTTATTGGATGATGTTATTTAGAATATGAGTCATCTTATCTTCGACCTCAATGATTTTTGGACCATTATAAACCGAATACAAATATATTATAAAGTAATAATTTCACACTTTCCTAAAGAGCCCCTCCTCTCCCTTATAAATGGAGACCACTTCTACTCATTCCTCACACCTCTCAAGCCACTTGGCTCGTCCAAACTCTACCCAACTAATCTCCCCACATCCCTCTCCTCCTCCTTGAAGCTTACCCTTAGGCAGAAAGCATTTCAAGAAGTCCTTTGGTTCCAACCAAAGTGAGTTACCTAAATTAAAGGTAACGATTTCTCTTAAATTATTTTCATTTATTTTGCTTCTCCAACCCCCAAACTCTTTTTATTTCCTTTCTTTTGTAACAACACCAGTATCCTCAATATACTAGGATGTTGTTATTAGAAGGATTCAAACTACACATACACACAACTCCATCTAATGGATGATGAACATAATGTTTCTGTGGATGGCAAACAAACGCCTCACGAAACGATGATTGTTCAAATACATCTTACCGCCTCTCATGGTGGCCATTATGATGGAACTGTAATTAAATATGATATTAATGATATATATTTTATATATAAGCTTCTGTAATTCCATTTTATTTCATACCATTATTCGTTTCATGTTGTATATACATACGATAATTTCATTTGAGGAAGTGCGGACTACCGCCCCCTTAAAATGATATGACTCGTTCATACCACACATGGAACATATAAAGGATGGTGTTAATGAACTTAAGTAACATATATAAAATATTATATTATACTGGAATAGTAATATACCTATGTATCATTTGGATTCGATTCTTTTAAAATAAAAATTAAATGGAAGTAGCGTTCGTGCGTACGTACGGACTACCGTCTCCACGAACGCGATGAGATTCATTCTCAATCGTATCCATTCAAGTATAATTATCATTTAATGATTTAAAAATGATGTTTAAGGACTTGATATCATTATGGATATGAATAAGATACAACAAACATGACTTATGTAACAAAACATATAAAATAAAATGAGTAAGTTAACACACGAAATGACGATAATACTAAGATATTATCAAATCAATATTAAAAGATCATATATGATATCATATTAATGTATATGATTCTTTTATAATTTAATAACAATTATTTCACCATTATACAGGAGGTTAACCTACCCCAACCAAGGAAAAGTACAAGGTAAGGGTTTACTTTACAACCTCTTCATTATCCAAGGTTGTTTATACGTAATAATCTACTGGGATCTCTTTATCATCCACATCCATGTTTCTTAAAAATGCTTTTCAAAACATTTTTACTATTTACTAGAATATGAGTTAAAGTCATTTATACCCTTTTTGACTTTTATAAGTGGTTTATAAAGGAATATTTCGGTCGTTTTCAAAACAAGGTCCTTTTTAACCTTTTCGACAGAATTAAGGTAAGAATTTTTTATTTTAACTTATACGGCGGGTGCGGCTATTTTCCGCCGTTATAAAATCTTCAAAGCTTCCCTTACAAGCTTATAAGAATATTTTCAAAGAAAATGTTTTATTTTATATGGATCTTAAATGATTTCAAAATAAAAGGAGATATTTCTTTAAAAAGAATTTTGATTTCATCTATGTCAACATCCTTTGATGGATTTTAAGATTATTTGAAGTTGATTTATTATGATACAAAACTTCTATATTGTTTTGAAGGTTTTGTGATATGTTTGACTATGGATGTGCTATTTTTATACCATTCATAGTTTATGGTGAAAGTATTGACATTTCATATGCTAGTTTTAATATGAATGTTTATGTTATGTTTAAACCTTTTCATATGGGAATGCATTGGACTTAATATGTGACGGGTGGAGCCCGCTATAGCTCCTCGATGCATCGGTAGGTCTCATGAGACAAACTAGTGTCTTGGCACAAGGCCTTGACAAAATCATATTTGTAGTCTTGGCACGAGGCCTTGGCTATGTGGTTATGATAGTCTGGCATTATGCATTCCAACATTATGAAAGTGGTTATTGATTTTTGCATGTGATTATTCGATTAGTAGAATATCCATGTGAATAAGTAAATGGCATTATTTCATTTTATTTATGCCATACCATGTTGAAAGTTCATATTTAAAAGGCTTTTGTTTTAGTTATACATTGCCTTAAATGTTTATTCTTATTTATGAAAGTTTCCGCTATATTGTTATCCTTACTGGGCATTTGAGCTCACCCCTTTTCTATGTTTTATTTTTCCCAGGATGTGAAGAAGTAAGTTATGAATGACCTGCAGGGATTTTATGAGGGGTTAATAATGTGGATTGTGGAAACATTATGTTGTTGTAGTAGGTTTTCATTTTATGATGTAATGTAAAACTTATGAATATATCTAGTGTTTCCAAGGCTACTAAACCAATCGGTCTTTCGAGATTTGATCTTTCTTGTGATCATGCCAATGTTACGAAGTAATGCACCGACTCTGGGTAGCTGGGGTCGGGGCGTTACAGTTGGTATCAGAGGAAGTTTAGTACAAACCTTGGAAGCTAGATTTAGATAAACTCTGATTAGAGCGCGTAGACCTAAGATGAACTTTGAGGATTAGTATAGAAGAACTTCCTAGAATTTTGGTATTGTAGAGATTTTGTGAGTTTTCCGAGCAATACATCCCTGTCTGGATACGAGCAGGTAGAGGCGGCTCTGGCGCAGATGTACCTAGGGGTAAAACCCGAAAACACCGCTTTGAGCTAGACTCGAACGGGAACTGGTGCACGACAACGGGCCTTGCTGCACTCTTGGTTACGACACTCCCGGGGCATATGCTTAGGATAACTCTCATTTTCTTTACAAATCATTATGAAGGGTTTATGAGTATATACTTCCTCAAAGAAAACATTTTTATGATTATGGATTATATCCATAAATAGTTCAATTTATGTTAAGTGTTTTATAAGTATGGGATTATGTATTTTGATTCATAAACTGATCTAGTTTATGCCATTGTTTAGAAATGGCGCCTAGTGGAAGAAATGGAAACCGTATCAATGCACGCACTCCATGTAGGGATTGCCCTCCTGCTCAAGATAATTATAGTGGGGCTGGTGATGCAACTGGTGCCGATCAGCTAATCACCATACTGGGACAACTTACTCAGGTTATGAATAATAACCTTACCCGTATGGAGCACCCTGATCCGCAGCGTGGAGGATCAATGTTAGATCGATTCATGAGGCAACAACCACCAACTTTCAATGGGAATACAAATCCATTAGTAGCTGAGCAATGGATATTTTCCCTAGAGAAAATATTTCAGGCTTTGGGGAGCAGTGAAAGGGAAAAAGTTATCATTGCAGTTTACCGCCTCACTGGAGATGCTGATCAATGGTGGTCATTGATTCAGAACATGAAGGAAGATGATGAAGTATCAAATATGGAATGGAGGGAGTTCAAAGATCTGTTTTTAGAAAAATACTTCCCTCGCGACCATCGAGCGGATATGGAAAGGCAATTTCTAAGTCTGAGACAAAAGGAAGATGATAATGTCACAAAGTATGAGGCTAACTTTACAAGGTTAGCGAGGTATGATGGAGATTATATACGCAACCCAAGAAGTAAGATTGATAGTTTCTTTGATGGGTTAAAACCATTTCTCTGTCGAGCATTAGTCTCACAATCCTTTTCATCATACGAAGACATTGTCTCATGTGCTATCAAGACCGAAAAGGAATTCTCTAAGTCTTATGACTTTGAAGCGAAGCAAGAGAAGAAGAGACCTTCTGATCAATCTGGGAATGGAAATAAGGGGAAGAAGGGAAAGGTTGAATATCCATCTTGTGGTAAATGCGGGAAGAAACACCCTGGTGCTTTCCTGAAGGGAATGGGAGTCTGTTACAAGTGTGGTGAAAAAGGCCACCAAGCTCATGATTGCAAGGGGAAGAAGGAAGCTACCAACGTTCAGTGCTACAATTGCAGGGAGATGGGGCATTATGAAAATGCATGTCCTAAGCGTCAGGAGAACTTACCTCAGAAAAGGCCAAGGGATCAAGGCCAGGCTTATGCTATCACTACTGCTGAGGTAGAAGCTCCGAAAGACTTGGTGGCAGGTAATTTAATGGTTTCCTCAAGTTTAGCAAATGCATTATTTGATTCTGGATCATCGCATTGTTTCATATCTTCACAGTTTGCTAAGAAAATTAGATATTTCCAATTTGATTTAATAAGGGAGTTGTCAGTCAAAACTCCTAAGGGAAGTATTGTTGCAACAAAGTTTTGTGAATCAGTCCCCATTAGAGCACATAAATTTTCTTTATCTGCTGATCTCATCGTCATACCTATGATTGAGTTTGATATAATCCTCGGTATGGACTGGATTTCGGACTATGATGCGAAGATTTATTGTAAGAAGAAAGAGGTTACGATTCTTGATGATAATGATAAGGAACACCTTATTTTTAGAGCAGAATCGTCACCACCTAATTCTTATTTAGATCCACCCCCAGTAGCTCAACTTAATTCAATTATTGGGGAGGAAGGGAATGAAATAACTGTCGGTGAGGAAAGTAATGTTCAAATAGAGGATGTACCTGTTGTGAAAGAATTTGTAGATGTATTTCCGGAAGATTTACCTGGACATCCTCCAGAACGAGAAGTTGAGTTTTCCATTGATTTGATTCCTGGATCAAGGCCTATATCGAAGACCCCTTATAGAATGGCCACTGTAGAGTTAGTCGAACTAAAGAAACAACTAGAGGAATTGAGTAATAAGGGATTTATTCGCCCTAGTGTTTCTCCATGGGGATCCCCTGTTCTTTTTGTTAAAAAGATAGATGGATATATGAGGTTTTGTATCGACTACAGGGAGATCAATGCTATAACGATAAAGAACAAGTATCCCCTACCTCGTATTGATGATTTATTTGACCAACTCCATGGAGCTCAATACTTTTCAAAGATTGACCTTCGATCTGGATACCATCAGTTGTGTGTAAAGAAGGAAGACATTCCGAAGACAGCATTTCGAACCAGGTACGGGCATTACGAGTTTACTGTAATGTCGTTTGGATTGACTAATGCACCCTCTGTATTCATGGATCTGATGAATAGAGTTTTCAAGGAGTATCTCGATGAATTTGTGGTGGTATTTATTGATGATATCTTGGTATACTCCAAAACCTACGAAGATCATGAAAATCACTTGCGCATTATCTTGAAGACTCTGGGGAGGCATTAATTATATGGAAAGTCTAGCAAGTGTGAATTCTGGCTTCAGGAGATTTCTTTTCTTGGCCATATTGTCTTTAAAGATGGAATCTCTGTTGATCCTTCTAGGACCAAAGCAATCCAAGAATGGCCAGCACCTACGAGTATAACTGAGGTACGTAGTTTTATTGGCTTGGCAGGTTATTATCGACGTTTCGTCCAGAATTTTGCCCGATTGGCTAACCCATTAACGAAGCTCACACGTAAAGGGGTTAAATTTGTTTGGACAAAAGAGTGTGAAGAATGTTTCAAAGAACTGAAGTGAATATTAGTCAATGCTCCTATATTGACTCTACCATCGGGGAATGATGGGTTCGTTATTTATAGTGATGCATCAAAGAAAGGACTTGGTTGTGTCCTTATGCAGAATGATAGAGTTATTGCCTATGCATCATGACAGTTGAAAATTCATGAACAAAACTATCCTACTCATGATCTTGAGTTAGCAGCTGTGATCTTTGCTTTGAAGATATGGAGGCACTACCTCTATGGTGAAAAATGTGAGATTTATACTGATCACAAGAGTCTGAAGTATATTTTCTCACAAAAAGAACTCAACATGAGGCAAAGGAGATGGCTTGAATTACTCAAGGATTATGATTGCACGATACACTACCACCCGGGGAAAGCAAACAAAGTAGCAGATGCTTTGAGCAGAAAAGACCATGGAGTTCTGAACATGATGAGAATTGAAAGGGATCCAATTTTCATGGATCTAGAGAAGATGGACATGGGAATAACCAGGGAAGGTGAAACATCAATGCTTTTTCAAATGGTTGCCAAACCATCTTTACTATAAAGGATTAAGAGTTCCCAGACCGATGATGAAGAATTTCAGAAGAAGATTAAAGCTGTGAATGATGGGAGATTGAGAGACTTTGTGTATGAAGATGGAATTTTGATATTCGGGAAGAGACTTTGTGTTCCCAATATACCTGATCAAAAAAGGGAATTACTGGATGACGCTCATAGTTACAATTTGTCTATACACCCTGGGAGCACCAAAATGTATAGAGATTTGAAGGAACATTTTTGGTGGGACAACATGAAGAGGGAGATTGCTGATTTTGTGTCAAGATGTATGGTTTTTCAACAAGTGAAAGCTGGAAGGCAACAGCCTGGAGGAGTCATGCAACCTCTTCCCTTACCGGAGTGGAAATGGGACAATATTACGACGGACTATGTCATGGGGCTACCAAAGACTCCTAGAAGGAACGATGCAATATGGGTTATTGTTGATCGTCTTACCAAGTCAGCACATTTTCTTTCTATAAGAGAAGATCTACCCCTGGAACGTCTAGAAAGACTATACATTAATGAAGTTGTGAGACTTCATGGAGTTCCCCTATCGATTGTTTCTGATCGTGATCCCCGTTTTACTTCATGATTTTGGAAAAGTCTTCAGAAATCCTTGGATACTGAACTTCATTTGAGCACTGCTTACCTCCCTCAGACAGACGGACAATCAGAACGGACTATTCAGACCTTAGAAGACATGTTGAGATCTTGCTCACTTGATTTTCAGGGTATGTGGGATCAATATTTACCACTAGTAGAATTTTCCTATAACAATAGCTTCCATTCGAGTATTCAGATGGCACCATATGAAGAGTTATACGGAAAGAGATGTCGTACACCAACCTGTTGGGATGACGTTGGTGAAAGAAAACTTGTAGGCCCAGAACTGTTGGAGGAAACGGTGGAAAAGGTGAAGGTAATCCAAAACCACATCAAAGCAGCTCAAAGTAGGCAGAAGAGCTATGCCGATAATCGAAGGAAGGATTTGGAATTTCAGGTCGGTGATCATGTTTTCCTAAAGGTATCTCCATGGAAGGGAGTCATACTTTTTGGTAAGAAAGGTAAATTGAGTCCCAGGTATATCGGACCTTTCGAAATTCTAGAACGAATTGGGGCTGTAGCTTACCGATTGGCAATGCCGCCAAGTCTCTCCAAAGTTCACGATGTGTTCCACGTATCTCTGTTGAGAAAATACATGCCTGACCCAACGCATGTACTCACCTATGAGGAATTAGAACTGGAACCTGATCTTTCCTATTGTGAAGAGCCCGTCAGGATTCTTGATACAAGAGAACAAGTACTGAGAAACCGGACGACGCGTCTGGTAAAAGTTTTGTGGAGAAACCATAAGATGGAAGAGGCAACGTGGGAACCCGAGGAACTTATGATGAAGAACCACCCGAGTCTTTTCATGTAATAAGTATTCTAGAAATTGCGAGGACGTAATTATTTGAAGGAGGGGATAATGTAACACCCCAAGCTTCCACGGTACGTTTCCCTTCGAATAATGCGATAGAGTGTGTTGTATGCAACCTCGAGTTCTAACACACACCACAACTAATTAAACTAGCCGTTGTGAATACTAATACCTACTTTTTGAAATTATATATATTTTATATTTGAAAATGGACTTCATTTTTGGATTCGGAATATCAAAATTAGCCTAGGGTGAAATTTTGGTACATTTCGGATAACTTTCATATTTTGATGAATAGTGAAAATTACTAAATTTTAATTAAAAACAACTTTTTTAATTAAAATAATTAATAGTGATAAATTGTGAATTTGAGTGGTTTTAAAGTATATTTAGAATATATTTTTACCATTTAATATAATTTTGGTCATTGGACATATTTTTACAATTAAACCGAACATAAACAAGTGTCAATCTTTTGATAGTTATTACCTCTTAAAAACACGCTTTTTGTTTTGACAGCGGGAATTAATTTTAAATTAATTTCTGCCACTTCTGTGTTTTGAATTTAGGAAAATGGATTCCATATTTGGAATCAGGATGTCCAAATTATGTAAATAGGTAACTTTTATTTTTACACATTTTGAATAATTACTGCGGTAAATATTTTATTTACCATGGTTAAAGGGTAAATCCGGCAAATAAGGGTTAAAAAAATAATATTATAATAATACTAAATTACCCTAAAACGTGTCTTAACCCTATTGGTTGATACATGGTCGACCATGGTCATCTTTGGGTCTGTTTTGGGACCCCATGGATCCACTTGTAAGTGATAATGACACATTATATTAATAAAGTTAAAATAAAAATAAAAATGGCATAAGCTTACATCTTTTAGAAGAACAATTTTTACATAGGGTTATACATGTTGGATTTTAGATTATAAATATTCATTAGAAAGATAAAAAGATTTCATACATAATGATATTTTATTTATAATTTTTAGACATAAAATAATTTAAATTATTAATGACACAATAATGATGCAATGTTTACCTCATTAATAAATCATTTAAATAAATAAGATTATAATGATTAAAATATTATCTAAAACCTGTCCAATTCTTATTGGTTGATGTTATTTAGAATATGAGTCATCTTATCTTAGACCTCAATGATTTTTGGACTATTATAATCCGAATACAAATATATTATAAAGTAATACTTTCACACTTTCCTAAAGAGCCCCTCCTCTCCCTTATAAAAGGAGACCTCTTCTACTCATTCCTCACACCTCTCAAGCCACTTTGCTCATCCAAACTCTGCCCAACTAAGCTCCCCACATCCCTCTCCTCCTCCTTGAAGCTTACCCTTAGGCAGAATGCATTTCAAGAAGTCCTTTGCTTCCAACCAAAGTGAGTTACCTAAATTAAAGGTAACGATTTCTCTTAAATTATTTTCATTTATTTTGCTTCTCCAACCCCCAAACTCTTTTTATTTCCTTTCTTTTGTAAAAACACCAGTATCCTCAATATACTATAATGTTGTTATAATAAGGATTCAAACTACACATACACACAACTCCATCTAATGGATGATGAACATAATGTTTCTGTGGATGGAAAACTAACGCCTCACGAAACGAATATTGTTCAAATACATCTTACCGCCTCTCATGGTGGCCATTATGATGGAAATGTAATTAAATATGATATTAATGATATATATTTTATATATAAGCTTCTGTAATTCCATTTTATTTCATACCATTATTCGTTTCATGTTGTATATACATACGATAATTTCATTTGAGGAAGTGCAGACTACCGCCCCCTTAAAATGATATGACTCATTCATACCACACATGGAACGTATAAAGGATGGTGTTAATGAACTTAAGTAACATATATAAAATATTATATTATACTGGAATAGTAATATACCTATGTATCATTTGGATTTGATTCTTTTAACATAAAAATTAAATGGAAGTAGCGTTCATGCGTACGTACGGACTACCGTCTCCACGAACGCGATGAGATTCATTCTCCATCGTATCCATTCAAGTATAATTATCATTTAATGATTTAAAAATGATGTTTAAGGACTTGATATCATTCTGGATATGAATAAGATACAACAAAAATGACTTATGTAACAAAACATATAAAAGAAAATGAGTAAGTTAACACACGAAACGACGATAATACTAAGATATTATCAAATCAATATTAAAAGATCATATATGATATCATATTAATGTATATGATTATTTTATAATTTAATAACAATTATTTCACCATTATACAGGAGGTTAACCTACCCCAACCAAGGAAAAGTACAAGGTAAGGGTTTACTTTACAACCTCTTCATTATCCAAGGTTGTTTATACGTAATAATCTACTGGGATCTCTTTATCATCCACATCCATGTTTCTTAAAAATGCATTTCAAAACATTTTTACTATTTACTAGAATATGAGTTAAAGTCATTTATACCCTTTTTGACTTTTATAAGTGGATATAAAGGAATCTTTCGGTTGTTTTCAAAACAAGGTCCTTTTTATCCTTTTCGACAGAATTAAGGTAAGAATGTTTTTTTTAACTTATACAGCGGGTGCGGCTATTTTCCGCCGTTATAAAATCTTCAAAGATTCTCTTACAAGCTTATAAGAATATTTTCAAAGAAAATGTTTTATTTTATATGGATCTTAAATGATTTCAAAATAAAAGGAGATATTTCTTTAAAAATAATTTTGATTTCATCTATGTCAACATCCTTTGATGGATTTTAAGATTATTTGAAGTTTATTTAATATGATACAAAACTTCTATATTGTTTTGAAGGTTTTTTGATATGTTTGACTGTGGATGTGCTATTTTTATACCATTCATAGTTTATGGTGAAAGTATTGACATTTCATATGCTAGTTTTAATATGAATATTTATGTTATGTTTAAACCTTTTCATATGGGAATGCATTGGACTTAATATGTGACGGGTGGAGCCCGCTATAACTCCTCGATGCATCGGTAGGTCTCATGAGACAAACTAGTGTCTTGGCACAAGGCCTTGACAAAATCTTATTTGTAGTCTTGGCACGAGGCCTTGGCTATGTGGTTATGATAGTCTGGCATTATGCATTCCAACATTATGAAAGTGGTTATTGATTTTTGCATGTGATTATTCGATTAGTAGAATATCCATGTGAATAAGTAAATGGAATTATTTCTTTTTATTTATGCCATACCATGTTGAAAGTTCATATTTAAAAGGCTTTTGTTTTAGTTATACATTGCCTTAAATGTTTATTCTTATTTATGAAAGTTTCCGCTATATTGTTATCCTTACTGGGCATTTGAGCTCACCCCTTTTCTATGTTTTATTTTTCCCAGGATGTGAAGAAGTAAGTTATGAATGACCTGCAGGGATTTTATGAGGGGTTAATAATGTGGATTGTGGAAACATTATGTTGTAGTAGTAGGTTTTCATTTTATGATGTAATGTAAAACTTATGAATATATCTAGTGTTTCCAAGGCTACTAAACCAATCGGTCTTTCGAGATTTGATCTTTCTTGTGATCATGCCAATGTTACAAAGTAATGCACCGACTCTGGGTAGCTGGGGTCGGGGCGTTACATTACAGATACCACAACACTTAATATATTTCATCCTTAGTTAAGTTCAATTGGATCATTCCATTTCACATCAACATTGGGTTGAATTAAAAAAATTAGCTTGTAGTGTGGATAAACTAATAGGCTGTCATATATTCTAAAGGCCAAAAGAACTAAATTTATATGGTTTTCATGAGAAAATATATTCTCTTGAAATAATGATTTAAAATAAAAATAATTTCCCCAATAATTTAAAAAAAAATTATCTAAAACCCATAAATTTGGATAAAAATAAATAAAATTCTTGCTAAAGCGAGCATTAATTAGTTTTCTTAATAAGTGATCCTAATGTAGTGAATATAAAAAGAGGTTTATAAGACTAATGATAATGTTTTTTCAAATATCTTGTCTATGAACTGTGGCATGATATTAACAAATTAGAATATTTTTTAGGAAATTTCATATTGATTTGAACTTGAAAAAAATCATTGTTTGCATTCTTTTAAGCTCATCTTCATGGAATAAATTGTTTCACTCAATGAAATGGGTTTTAAAAATATGTAAAATATAATTATTTTATATAACGACCCATACTTTACATACATTGTTAGTATTTCCAAATTGAATTAAACTTATTACAACATATAACAAAACCATGTATGGACCGTATAGGTGTAGTGTCTTTAGAAACTGTGAAACATAAAAAACCGGTTCATAAAGCGTCTACACTATCTCCCATTTATTTCATCATATCTATAGTCCTGTTTTGGAATATCCTACTTAATAACATTCTTCCTGACCTGGGGAAAGAAAACATACAAAAGGGTGAGCTCAAATTCTCAGTAAGGGTAAACAAATGAAATATCAATCACATCATATTCATAAGAACATAACAATTTGAAAATCTTACCCTACAAAAGAGATCATAATTTCATAACATGGGATACATCATTGTAGTGAAATGTAATCACAATAATCATAACTTAAAACATGAATCTTTTTGGCGTACACACATAATCATAGAGAATCATTTCTTATTATTCAAGACTCATTGACAATACTATCTTAGTGGACAAAGTCCATTTCTGAACCGAGTTCAATCCTCGTTTCAGTCCTGTTTCACTGAACCGGTTTAACCTTCCGTTCCAGCCATGTCTATCTCATGAGATATAAAATCTTTAACCAATGCATTTGAGGGAGTTATAGGTCCTACCCATATCATACTAATACCATTTTTATGTGTGCCACAAAATCATAAACCATACATTATAGCATATCCCATGTAAAAAAATGGGATTCATAAACATCGTGACATCATAAAAAAATTCATATAAGATAAAGGAATTCATAAAAATTATTCCAGCACAACATAATCATATCAATGTAATAATAGAGATAGAAATAGAACCCTTTATTATCTTAGATGGAAAATAATTTTGATAAAACACTTGAACTCCATTCTTGAGGAAAATATACTTTCTTCTTCCAAAACACTTTTCCTTTCTTAACATGTCATACAATTATTACCTAGAAGAATTTGATTAAAAATAATCATGAAAACTTTTAAAGGAAGCTTCTTGGAAATAATGTTTTAAAAATCCATTCATTCCATATAAGTTAAAAAAACATTCTTCTCGTACTTTTGTCGGAAAGTCAAAAAGTACCTCGTATGAAAAACGACAAAAGATTCCTTTCATATCATTTACTAAAAACTAACCGAAGGGTAAAATTGGATTTAAACAATTGTAGGTGGATGGAAATAATATTACATATTGAGGAAACATGGATGTGGATGATAAAATACACCCCAGTAAATTCCAAAGTATAAACAATCTCGGATAAAAATGAGATTGTGATATTTCCTTTACCTTAGGTCCGATTTTCTTCATAAGTGTCTGAACCTCCTGTATAATGATTTAAATAATGTCATTGACTTATTCCAGAATCATAATCACTGTTATGATATCATATATGGTCATATTCTTATCTTATTACTAGTAATATTTCATTGCTACTTGTTATTCAGGTGTTTATTACTTTTTATTCTTATGTGTGTTTTGTCGAATAAATTCTTATTCTTATTTTTAGGATATAGACCCCTCATTTCCAGAATGGTATTAGTTTAATATATATCATATTTATTCACTAAATTCATTTATATAATAATTATGTAATGAAGATCATGTAGAATGGGTCGCATCACATCGTGGAGACGATATTCCCTACGTACGCACGAGCAATGATATCGTTCCGATGATCGTGGAATTTTATTGGAGTGTATGTACACTTTTTCAGAATAAATACCACTTTACAATAATCATATATATTCATTCTTTACACCATTATACCCATCCAAGTAATGTGGTGGTGGAAAATATATTACACCACGGCGTGGAGACGGTATTCCGTACGTACGCACGCGCGGTGATTTCGTTTTCCGTAGGATGGATAGATGACGAAATAGAGTTGTTTCATAATTATAATAACATATCAGTATATGAGTGATACTTAAGTTATTAATTCATAATGAAATAACTAAATAAGAAGAATAAGTGGAAGAAGAAATAATGTTGAAAGAATCGGTAAGAGACATTAACTCTTCTTTGAAGCGCTTCTTTGAGACCTCCTTTTAGGGAACTAAAATTGGTCTTTGAAAAAGACCAGGACCACTAGGATGTTTCTAGGGAATTGGAGAGGAGAAATTGGCAGGGGTTGTCCGAGCTTGAAGGCTCAATGTGGTGTGAGGAAGAGAGGGAGGAGGTGCCCTTTTATAAGGGAGGAGAGGGGCACCTTTGGAAAAACTAAAAATATTATTTTATTATAAAGTCATATTCCGTTTCAAATAGATCCAAATTGATTTATATCGATGCTAAGGTGGGGATGGGTCTAAATCCTCTCATCCAATAGAATTTAGACAAATTTAGGTTCCTATTTTAACCTTATCATTTATATTTAACTTTAAGTTAAATAATTTTACTTTTACCGTGTCTTCTTGTTTTCTTACACTATAAGGTTAATAAACTTACTATAACTAGCCAAACGAACCCCAAGTTGTTTTAAAAACTATTTTATGTCAATTTTGATACTATTTGGTAATTGATTTTTGTGAAAATCATAACAGAAAGATTAGTTCTAAAAAAGTGAATTAAATCAATACTAACATGTAATATTATCCTATAACATTATTGGAATTCATAAAAATTCTCAAATTACATTTATTTGGGTTTTTATAACATCAATTATGTCAATATTTCATTAATAAGATAATTACTGCATCATATTTTGTCATAAATAAATTAAATGATTTAATGTCGAAAAATTACAAATAAAATACCATTATGTAGGAACAATTTTTAGCTTTTTAATTAATATTTATAGTAGTATTTATCTTATGTATAAACCTATATTAAAAATAATTTATTTATTAAACATGGATTTTAACTATTTTAACCCTTCTTTACATAAATTAATAATAAATGTCCTAATCTAATCAAAGTGGGCCTAAATGGTCATATTTTATTCCTAAGGTTGTTTTTGGTCGAATTACACTTATCCAATACAATTATGACATGTGTTAGGGTAATAATAATAACATTTTAACCCTTAAATACACTATTTACATTTAAATGTGGTAAAAAAACAGTAAAAAGTCACTATTCACCAAAAATTATTTTCATCTCATTGAACCACATTCTACTTACTGACATCAACCGTGTCTCTCGGATTTTTTAAATTCCAGTCACAGAAGAGGTAAAATTAAGTTTTATGTAAATTTTCAAATTCTCCTAGGAGTTGGGTGAAAGACGGTGAAAAGTTCAATAAAATTTTTATATATCTAAAATTATTATAAAATTACTCCAATTAATTACATTGAAATTATATAGGTATTATGTATCAATTATGACCTAAAATATATTTAAATAAAATAAATAATTACTTAAACAAAATGTCAGTTTTTAAATAGTAACCCAGTGTTTTCACTATTCATCAAAAATTGAATGTTTCCAGAAAAATACCAAACTTTCACCCTAGGCTAATTTCGATATTCCGAATCCAAAAATGAATTCCATTTTGAAAAATATAATTTATAAAATTTCAAAAAGTGGTTATTACTGTTCATAAAGGCTAGTTTTAATAATATTTTAATATCATATCATTGTTTAGTGAAACTCAGTATTGCGTACGACACAAGCTATCAAGGAAGGCCGCGATTGCGTGTAATGAAAGCCAAGCTAGTGTTGTGTGTGGTGAAAGATGCCTTTTATTATTAATATAAAAACAAAATATTTCTTATAAAACTATAGGGTGTTACATTCTACCCCCCTTAAAATGAATTTCCCCCTCAAAATTCGTCACTTGTAACAAACAGATGAGGATACCTCTCCCTCATCATGTAGCTTATTCTAATAAAACATTCACTAAGCTAGTGGTCTTGTTCCGTAGGACTTTTTCCCTACGATCGAGAATCTCTATCAGCTGTTTTTCATAATAAAGATCTTGTTCCAGCGGTACAAATTCTGAGCTGAGTACATGTGAAGGATCGGGTATGTACTTTCTCAGGAGAGATACATGGAACACATCATGAACTTGAGAGAGATTAGGTGGAAGCGCTAATCGGTAAGCTACCTTCCCAACACAATCCAGTATTTCTAAAGGAAAGATATACCTAGGGCCTAGCTTTCCTTTCTTTCCAAATCTCATTACTCTCTTCCAAGGAGATATTCGTAAGAACACTTTATCACCTACTTCAAACTCTAAGTCTTTTCTTCGGTTGTCGGCATAACTTTTTTGTCAACTCTGAACTGCTCTTATGTGTTGTTTAATATTGGACCTTTTCTGTCATCTCATCGACAAGATCAGGTCCTAATAGCTTTCTTTCCCTACCTTCATTCCAGCAAGTTGGAGTCCTGCATTTCTTTCCATAGAGAGCTTCATAAGGAGCTATCTGAATACTGGAGTGGAAGCTATTATTATAAGAAAATTCCTCCAAAGTTAGGTGTTGATCCCATCCACATTTCAAATCCATAGAGCAAGATCTCAACATATCTTCTAGAGTTTGAATTGTCCTCTCAGACTGACTGTCTGTTTGAGGATGATAAGTAGTGCTGAAACACAACTCTGTATCCAGAGTATGCTGAAGAATTCGCCAGAACATTGAGGTAAACCTTGGATCCTGATCAGATATAATAGAAATTGGTACTCCATGAAATCTTATCACTTCCTTTACATATATCCTGGAATGCTGATCCAGAGAGAAATACTCTCTAATAGCAATGAAGTGTGCAGAATTTGTTAGACGATCAACTATGACCCAGATAGCATTATTGCCTTCGGATGTTTTAGAAAGTCCTGTCACAAAGTCTATAGTGATGTTTTCCCATTTCCATTTGGGTATGGGTAATGGTTGTAACATCCCCTTAGACTTTTGTGTCTCAGCTTTAACTTGATGACAAACCAAGCAGCGAGAGACATATTCAGCAAAATCTATTTCCATGCCATCCCACCAGAAGTACTCTTTCAGGTCCCTATACATCTTGGTTCTTCCAAGATGAATAGTGAATGAAGAACTATGAGCCTCATCCAGCAGCTCCTTCATTAATTTGGGGATGGGAGGAACACAAACCCGATTCCTGAACTTTATTATCCCATCACAATAAAGGTTGAATTCAGGAACATTTCTCACCTTCTTTTGTAACTCTACATCTTCTTTCTGTGCCTCTTTAATCCTAACATGTATATATGGTTGGAAATTCATTTGAAAAAGATACGATTTTCCCCCTTTCATTATAATTCTAAGATCCGTCCATTGTAAATCCATAAATATTGGATCTTTTGTGATCCTCATCAAGGATAAAAAGGCATGGTCTTGTCGACTTAATGCATCTGCCACCTTGTTCGCTTTCCCAGGGTGGTAATGAATTGAGCAGCCGTAATCCTTAATCAGCTCCAACCAGCTTCTTTGGCGCATATTCAGCTCCTTTTGTGTGAAAATATACTTTAAACTTTTATGATCAGTATAAATGTCACACCTTTCTCCATAAAGATAATTCCTCCAAATATTTAATGCAAAGATTACCGTAGCTAACTCCAAATCATGAGTTGGGTAATTTTGCTCATGTATTTTCAACTATCGTGAGACATAAGCTATAACCATATCATTTTCATAAGAACACACCCAAATACCTTAATGGATGCATCACTGTAGATCACAAACTTTTCTCCACTACAAGGAAGTGTGAGCACAGGTGCACTGGATAACCTTCTTTTCAACTCCTTGAAATTCTCTTCACATTCCTCAGTCCAAACAAACATAACTCCTTTCTGAGTCAACATGGTGAGTGTATTAGATAATCATGAAAAATCATTCACAAAACATCGATAATATCCAGCCAAACCAAGAAAACATCAGATCTCAGTTACTATTGTTGGTCTCCACCATCTTTCAATAGCCTCTGTTTTTTATGGATCCACAGATATCCCCTCTTTTGAGATTATGTGACCCAAAAAATGCAACTTTTTGAAGCCAAAATTCACACTTGGTAAATTTGGCATAAAGCTTCTCCGTTCTCAGGGACTTCAATATAATTCTCAAGTGATATTTATGTTCTTCCTTGCACTTTTAATATACACTAATATCATCTATAAAGACTACCACAAACTGATCAAGATGGTCTCTAAAGACTCTATTCATCAGATCCATGAAGATAGCATGGGAATCAGTAAGAACAAATGGCATCACTATAAATTCATAGTGTCCATACCTTGTATGGAAAGTCGTCTTGGGTATACCCTCCCTTTTGACCCTTAATTGATGATACCCTGAACAAAGATCAATATTGGAAAATTATTGATCTCCGCGTAGTTGGTCAAATAAGTCATCAATGTGCGGGAGTGGATATTTGTTCTTCATAGTGATCTTGTTATGTTCTCGATAAACAATGCAGAGTCTCATTGATCCATATTTCTTCTTAACAAATAGAACAAGTGCTCCCCATGGTGACGCACTAGGGAATATGAATCCCTTGTCAAGATTCTCTTGGAGTTACTTCTTCAATTCCTACAACTCAATTGGGGCCATTCTATAAGGTGTCTTTGAAATAGATAAAGCACCCGGTACCTGTTCTATTGAAAACTCAACTTCACGATTTGGTGGAACACCCAGAATTCCTACGGAATGACATCATCAAACTCCCGTACAATGGGAATATTCTTAATCGTGAGTTTCTAACCAACCATTTGAGATAAATAACCTTCATTTAGTGGAATCAAGACCCATAAGATGGAAGAAATATCCACTGGAAGGTTATGTTCATCATTTCATTGATAGAGGATCAAAGATTGACCTGGAATATGATATGTGACTTCCCTTCTTTGGAAATTGATATGAGCTCCATATAGAGAAATCTGATCCATGCCAATAATCACATAAAATTCCACTATAGGGAGGATCACATGATTTGCAGGAAGCACTTTCCCACAAACTTCAATCAGAGAAGAATTATAAACTTTTTATGTGATTATTGTGCCATTAGGGGTGGTCACAGCTAACTCAACATCTAATTGTTGAGTTAATATGGTGATACCCTTATAAAATTCTTCAGAAATAAAAGAGTGGGTGGATCGACAATCAAATAAAACATTTTCTACTTTAGAGTGGATGGTAAGTGTACCTTTTACCACATCGTTATCGTACTCCACATCGCTGATAGAAATTGCATGTTAATTTCCTTTGACTTTATCCTTAAGAGTTTTTTGACATCGACCATCATCAACAATCCTTGGATTAGGGAATTGATTGGCATAATGCCCCATTTCCATGCACTTGTAACATTAAAGTGTAGGAGGTGCACTCTGTGTATAATTTTCGTTATTTGCATCACTAGACATCTTCTTCCCATCGTTTCGGCATTCAAATGCCCGATGAACTTCCTTTCCAAATTTGAAACATTTACTTGTCCCTTTAAGACAACTCCCTCCATGTTTCTTTCCAAACTTTGAGCATAATGGAAAACTCATCTTCTTTTCAGTGTGCTCTTTAGAGTTTCCTTTGAATTCCATTTTCCGCTTCTTATCGAACCCTTATGACTGATGGGTTACTCCAATATCCATCTCTACTTTGAGAGCACATCGAATGATTTCCTCGTAGCTATTGAAGTCCCGTATGGCTAACGCCCTTTGAAGACTTGGATTTAAGCCACTAAAGAATCGATTGATCTTACTCTCATGTTGGATAATAATACCAGAAGCATACCTTGCAAGTCTTGTAAAAGTTTCTTCATAGGTACCAATAGATTCATCATCCATTTTCTTTAGTTCAAGAAACTCTTTCTCCATCATTGTTCGGAGAATACGAGGGAAGTACTTATTGAAAAATAAGTTCTTTAACTCGTCCCATTCATGGACTCAATTTCATCTCATGGCCTCATATTCTTGATTAGATTCCACCATTGATCAGCATCACCTTCCAAACGATACAATGATAAGATGACTTTATCATGTTCAGAACATTAAAGAACTGAAAATATCTTTTCACTAGTACTGATCCATTGTTCCGCAACTAATGGGTCAGTAGACCCACTGAATGAAGGTGGACGCTGTCTCATGAAAGATTCAATAGAATGTTTCTCCTTCCATTGCTCGTTTGGAAGTCCTACATGATTCATATCTTGAGAAAGTTGTGTGATCATGGATACATGATTTTTCATTCCATCTCCCATAACATTTGGTTGCTCAGGTGAACAATAATTGCATTTCCCATCGCATTCTGCATTAACACGGTTCCTTCGGGTTCCATCCATTGACTAAAACCAAGAAGAATAGTCTGAGGAACACTAATTATAATAGGAAAACCACATAATCAAGAATAAAATTTCACACTTAAGGTCTTATCATTGGTTATTCCTGACCATTTATAAAACACTAAGATTGTGATCTATGATTAGACTTATCCTTAGGATTCTTACTAAGGCTTTCACATCCCAACTTCCAAAGGTTGACTATACTTTTCCTCTATTACCAACTATAACGGTCTGGAATTACATCCAGTGGACTATAATTGATACCTATCAGGGCACTCCATGGGTGGCTACACCCCCTGGGCCGGACGCACTACCATCCCCAGTGGCAGCCATTTCCTCATGAAGCCCTTGGGCGGAGAGCCATGCGTCGTCCAACGCTCACATGTGAGAGTTCCCAAGGATCGGATACATTCCTACCTCCTTTGCCTCTGATACCAACTATAACGACCCATACTTTACATACATTGTTAGTACATCAAAATTGAAGTGCACTTATTACAACATATAACAAAACCATGTAAGGACTGTATTGGTATTGTGTCTTTATAAACTGGGAAACATAAACAACTGGTTCATAAAGCATCTACACTATCTCCCATTTATTTCATCATATCTATAGTCCATTTTGGCATATCTTACTTAATAACCTTCTTCCTGGCCTGGGGAAAGAAACGATACAAAATTGTGACCTCAAATGCTCAGAAAGGGTAAACAAAAGAAATATCAATCACATCATATTCAAAAGAACATAACAATTTGGAAATCTTACCCTACAAAAGAGATCACAATTTCATAACATGGGATAAATCATGGTAGTGAAATGTAATCAAAATAATCATAACATAAAACATGAAGCTTTGTGGCATACACACATATCATAAAGAATCATTTCTTATTAGTCATGACTCATTTCCAAGTATATCTTAGTTGACAAAGTCCATTTCTGAACCGAGTTCATTCCTCGTTTCAGTCCTGTTTCACTGAACCGGTTTAACCTGTCGTTCCAGCCATGTCTATCTCATGAGATATAAACTAACTACCCAATGATTTTGAGGGAGATATAGGTCCTACCCATATCATAAAGATACCATTCTTATATGTGCCACAAAATCATAAACCATACCTCATACCATAACCCATGTAATAAAAATTGGATTCTTAAACATCGTGACATCATAAAATGATTCATATAAGATAAAGGAATTAATAAAAATATTTCCAGCACAACATAATCAAATCAATGTAATAATAGGGATAGAAACAGAATCCTTTATTATCTTAGATGGAAAATAAATTTGATAAAACACATGAACTCCATTCTCGAGGAAAATATCATTTCTACTTCAAAAAAACTTTTCCTTTCTTAACATGTCATACAATTCTAAAATAAAAGAAGTTGATTAAAAATAAACTTGAAAACTTGTAAAGTAAACTTCTTGGAAATAATTTTTTAAAAATCCATTCATGCAGTATAAGTTAGAAAAACATTCTTCCTGAACTTTTGTCTGGAAAGTCAAAAAGTACCACGTACGAAAAATGACAAAAGATTCCTTTCATATCTTTTACTAAAAACTCACCAATGGGTAAAATTGGATTTAAACAATTCTAGGTGGATGGAAATAATATTACATATTGAGGAAACATGGATGTGGATGAAAAAATACACCCTAGTAAATTTCAAAGTATAAACAATCTCGGATAAAAATGAGATTTTTATATTTCCCTTACCTTAGATCGGATTTCCTTCGTAAGTGTCCGAACCTCCTGTATAATGATTTAAATAATGTCATTGACTTATTATAGAATCATAATCATTTTTATGATATCATATATGGTCATATTCTTAGATTATTATTAGTAATATTTCCTTGCTACTTGTTATTCGGGTGTTTATTACTTTTTGTTCTTATGCGTCTTTTGACAAATAAATTCTTATTCATATTTTTATGTTATAGATACATCATTTCCAGAATGTTATTAGTGTAATATATATCATATTTATTCACTCAATTCATTTACGTAATCATTATTCAATGAAAATCATGTAGAACGATCCGCATCACATCGTGGAGACGGTATTCCGTACGTACGCACGAGTGATGATATCGTTCCCCTGATCGTGGAATTGTATTGGAGTGTATGTATACTATTTTAGAATCAATAAAACATTACAATAATCATATATATTCATTCTTTAAACCATTATAACCATCCAAGTAAGGTGGTGGTGGAAAATAGATTACACCACGGCGTGGAGACGGTATTCCGTACGTACGCACGCGAGGTGATTTCGTTTTCCGTAGGATGGATAGATGGCGAAATAGTGTTGTTTCATAATTATAATAACATATCAGTATATTATTGATACTGAGGTTATTAATTCATAATGTAACAACTAAAGAAGAACCAGTGGAAGACGAAATAATGTTGAAAGAATCGGTAACGGACATTACCTCTTCTTTGATGCGCCACCTTGAGACCTCCGTTTAGGGCAGTAGACCAGGACCTCTAGGATGTTTCTAGGGAAGTTGAGATGAGAACTTGGCAGGGGTTGGACGAGCATGAAGGCTCAAATTGGTATGAGGAAGAGGGGTAGGAGGTGCCCTTTTATAAGGGAGGAGAGGGGCACCTTTGGAAAAACTAAAAATATTATTTTATTATAAAGTCATATTCGGTTTTAAATAGCTCAAAATTAATTTATTTCGAATCTAAGGTGGGGATGGGTCGAAATCCTTTCATCCAATATAATTTATACAAGTTTATGTTCCTATTTTAACCTTATAATTTAGATTTAACTTTAAGTAAAATAATTTCACTTTTACCGTGTCTTCTTGTTTTCTTACACTATAAGGATAATAAACTTACAATAACAATCCAAACGAACCCCAACTTGTTTATTATTAATATATATAACCATATCTAAGTCATTTGTCCGAACCTTATATTTGTAGGAATAAAATAACAATTAATAATATAATATTTGTTTAAAAACAATTTTATGTCATTTTTGATAGTATTTGGTAATTGATTTTTGTGAAAATCATAATAGAAATATTAGTTCTAACAAAGTGAATTAAATAAATAATAACATGTAATATTAACCTATAAAATTAGTTTAATTCATAAAAAGTCTCAAATTACATTTATTTGGGTATTTATAACATCAATTATGTTAATAGTTTGTTAATAAGATAATTACTGCATCATCTTTGTGTCATAAATAAATTAAAATATTTTATCTCTAAAAATTAAAAATAAAATACCATTATGTATTAAATCTTTTTATCTTTCTAATTAATATTTATAGTCGAATTTATCTTATGTATATACCTATAATAAAAATGATTTTGTTATTAAACATTGATTTTAACTATTTTAACACTTCGTTAAATAAATTAATAATAAATGTCCTAATCTAATCCAAGTGGGCCTAAATGGTCATATTTTATTCCTAAGGTTTTTTTGGTCGAATTAAACTTATCCAATAGAATTAGGACATGTTTTAGGGTAATAATAAAAACATTTTTACCCTTAATTACCCTATTTACTTTTAACCATGTTAAAAAAAAGAAAAAAGTAACTATTCACCAAAAATTATTTTCATCTCATTGAACCACATTTTACATACTGACATCAACCATGTCTCTCATATTTTTGAAAGTCCACTAACAGAAGCGGTAAAATTATGTTTTATGTAAATTTGCAAATTCTCCTAGGAGGAGGATAAAAGACGGTGAAAAGTTCAATAAAATTTTTATATATCTAAAATTATTATAAAATTACTCCAAAGAATTAAATTGAACTAATATAGGTATTATGTACAAATTTTGACCTAAAATAAATTTAAATAAAATAAATAATTATTTAAATAAAAAGTTGGTTTTTAAATAGTAACCCAGTGTTTTCACTATTCATCAAAAATTGAAAGTTTCCAGAAAAATACCAAAATTTCACCCTAGGCTAATTTTGATATTCCGAATCCAAAAATGAAGTCCATTTTGAAAAATAAAATTTAAAAAATTTCAAAAAGTTGTTATTACTATTCATAACGGCTAGTTTTAATAATATTTTAATAGCATATCGTTGTTTAGTGAAACTCGGTATTGCGTACGACGCAAGCTATCAAGGAAGGTCATGTTTGTGTGTAAGGAAAGACAAGCTAATATTGTGTGTAGTGAAAGATTCCATTGATGAATTATATAAAAAAAAATATTTCTTATTAAAGTATCAGGTGTTACATTTTATATTACAAGTTTCAAAATCACCCAATAATTGAAAAAGGAATGCAAATTTTTTTTATAACACTTATTAATTGAAAGTTTCAAAATAAAATAGAAAATTAAATGACAGAAACTATGATGGTTTCATCCCCCAAACATAAATTATGAACTTTTATTAATGAATTATATTATATTTAAAAAGTAATTATACTTTTAATGAAATCAATTAAATAAGTAATGTGTTACATAGAGGAATGTCATGATGGATTTGGTTGATAAATATGTTAGAGGATTGTAATCTCTTTCACAAGATGTGATCGAATGTTCCCATTGAATTTATTCAGACTATGTAAATTAAAAGTAATGGGATCCTACTCTCTATATTTTATTATCTGTATAGAACTAAAAGGATATAAATGAGTAACTATAAGTATAACTTCCCATTTGTATCAATGTTTACCAGGAATCAGCTTGGGTGTTGAGTAGAATAACAACATTATTTATCCTAGATCGATGTTTTTGGGATGGATAAACATTTCATGAGATATTTTTATTTCCTCTTTTTAAATACTTTAATTTAAAAAATATTTCCTTATAATTTGTTCCATCTACAAAAACTAAAATATTCTCTCTTTTCCAACAATTTCAAGATCTAAATTCATCTTTCTAACAGCCCAATATGCCTTATGATCCAATTAAATATGAAAGTGAAATATTTTCACATATATCAACCTATATGAGCACACTCTTATTTTTGATTTGTAGGATATTTTTTAATCCCATAACGTTCCTTCCTAATTTTGGATACCATCTATCATATTTAGTTTAACGACCTTTTTAGAAAATCCTTTTTTCCCTATGAGACATTTGAGCTTGACCATTAATATGTGGATGATAGGGATTTGATGTTTTATGATGCACCCTACACTTCTTCGTCAAAATGTCTAATAATCCTTCTCAAAATTTAGACCTTTGATTAGTGATGATAGATCTAGGAACTCCAAAACAAAAAAACTTTGTATGATCAGAAAAAATAACTAACTACATTAGCATCGTCAGTCCAAAGGTATTTTTATTCCACCCATTTTGAAAAATAATCAACTGTAATAATGATATAATAATTTCAATATGACATTTGGAAAGGGTCAATAAAATCTATATCACATACTTGAATAATATAAAAAAATTAAGTGACATTTGGGAAATATATTGTCTCTATTATATTATTCTAGAAAACTAAGACTTTCACATTTTTTCAAAATTCATGTGCATATTTAAACAGGATGGCCCAATAAAATCTAGATTATTAAAATATATTTGATGCATTTTGACGTAGAAATTGTCCTCCACAAGATAAATTATGACAAAACTAAAATATTGATTAAATTTCACTCTCTGAAAACATCTTTTCATCACTTTATTATTGAAAATATTCCAAATAAATGTATCTTCTAAAACGTAATATCGTGATTCTGAATATTGTTTTTAATTTGTTTGGATTTTTAATGGTATTTGACTTGATATGTAACTAGAAATATTATGATGTAATCATTCCAAGGAAATTCTCAATTAATAAAGTACAAATGCTCTCTTAAAATGTTAACAATTAGGGGTCCTCCTTTGGAATTTCAACTTCAGCAGCATTGGGTTATATATATAATTGGTGATATGCATGGTCCATGACAACCTTATTGTCTATGATTTCAATATTGAAATCCTAAAGTGGTATCATCTATCTCACTAGCCTTATATTAGAGTCACCATTCTTTATCATATACCAAATAGATTCATGATTAGAAAACATATTGATTTATGATCCAAGAAGATATTATCTATATATTTTAGATGAAAACAAAATTACTAATAAATCATTTTCATCTATTGTGTAATTTAATTAATCTACATAATAGAATTACAATGATGATTAAATTACTTTGGGACTACTATATTATTGACACTCCTTTCCGTCACAGATTCTAACTATTGAAGAACGGGAATAACTTAAGCACAAATAGATTCATCCTTTGAAGAAACATAAAAAATTGAAAAAGGCATGAACAAGGATCTCTATATGCTTGGGTCGCGCAAGTTCAACCATCGTCGTGCAAGAATACTTGCGCACCACATATTGTTTTTACATGTGGATTTCAGGACCAACATTATTTTCCCCCATGGTCCTCAATGGTCTATAAATACCACTTATGGGGCCCCCATTTTGGGGACAAAAAATTCTCAAAGTCAGATTTAAGATCTCGTTGCCCTATGCTCTACTTGATGTCTTTTGAAAATATCTAAGGTAATTTTTTATCTTCAATGGAATATCTAAAGAGGGGAAACGAGTCCCAAGTGTTGAAATTTATCAAAACTTGTGTGCCTAAGGGTCTAACCCTTAAGGTAAATGGCCAGACTTGTGCGCCACCTTATCCCTTCAAAAGAACCTACGCCCCACCATTTTGGAAGCCTTTGGGGATAATACTAAGGGCTTGATCCAAGTCTCACCCATGTATTACGCTATTGGTTAACTGTCACCCAAGTACACCCATGTCGTGCAAGTACTTGCATGTCTAGGACTTGTGCGCCCAACCAGGACTTGCACGCCTGTCTCTTTTTGGGTGCTTCTCCGGCCTATTCAACTCTTTTATTCAAATCCACCCCTCCTTTTCAAGATTTAGCCTTCAAAACCATCTTCAAATCCATATATGTCATGGATCCTTTGTTGGATTCCTTATCTGAAAATAATTCTGTAGAACAACTCCCAAAACCTTGTGATTTAAATAAATTTATGGCACTATGGATAGAGATTTCATTCATTCAACTTCATTATTTAAATAGGATAAACTCTCTAATCTGGGACTCCTTCTTAGAAATAAACCCCAGTCACATGTTCCCTAATTTGGGCATCATCATTAGGAGTAAGCCCTAATCATTATTTCACTTAACCTGGGCCTCCTTTTCAGGAGTAATCCCCAAATATCAAGTCCCCTCAAACTAATTTGGGCATCCTCCTTTGGAGTAAGTCCCAAGTTAGAGTATCAAAATTTACATAAATCAAAACTACCTTTATGGACCCTATTAATGGGAATCCTCCTTAATAGTAACCCCCAAGTCCCCTTTAACTTTTATCCTCCTTCTTAGGAGTAAGTCCCAAGTTATAAACCTCCTTAACATGGGCCTCCTTCTTGGGAATAAGCCACAGTCATAAGTCCCACCTATTTTGGGAATCTACCTCAAAAGTAATCCCCAATTTAGAGTATCCAAGTCTCCATAAAGCACAAATACCATTATGGAAATTATTCCTAGGTTTCTTCCTAGAAGTAAATTCTAGTCATAGAATATTTGGGTAGTCACACATACATAAGCCGCATCTCATTCCTTGTGACCACATATTTTATGGCACAAATCGTCAGTTTTACTGATACCTTGTGTTTCTCACACCAAGCATAACTCAGGTGATCTTAGAGTGTAAACATAACCATGACACATCACTTTGGCCTGTTAATCATACGTATGCACCACATTTCATAATCGAACTACCTGAACATTGATCTATGCCTTAAAAGTAGAGTACGTAGGAAGCCTTTCTAATGTTCAAGCCCATCACCCATTAATTGTCATCCATCCCAAATGATGTTAAACTATATCTTAATTCCCGAACTACATGGGTTTGATTCCTTTTCTAACAAGGATATGTTGGTAGCACATCTGCGAGTACGATCCCAAATCTAAAATAATCCACGTCCTTTTGAATGAAAATAATATTTCAGTTCCCATTTAGTGGCTTTAAAACCAGTATGGTCATCATAATGACCACTATATTTCTATATAATGTGTTAAAGGATACCATTGAATATGAATCTCTAATAAAAACCGATGATTCTATATCGATGAAGAACATAAAATACATATAAAAGATTCTATAAATTCCCTACCTATCAATCATTGATTGGAAGATATAAAGGAAATATCATTTTCATACTTGGTAAATTGATAAGGATTCATGAACATAAATCAAATCTATAAGAGAGTATCGGAGTAGTCAATAATTCCCCTAAAAAAGGTGTGATGAGTACGACCTACCATCGTCTCGACCAATTCATATTCCTAAGCCTCATTGGTCCACAACTAATGAGAACCCTATTTTGGAAAGTATGTCCAAATAGATATAGAATCAGTGGATGGTTCCAGTTCTACGAATAAACCTATTAGAAACCGATAGGAATTGTTTGAACCTTAAACACACATGTTCATCACCATTTCAAAAGGAAACAAAAATGGTGAACCCGAAGTAGTTCTTTGAAAATGATAAATGATGTTTTTCTTATGTGTTAGGCCCCTATATTACTCAATGTGAGGTCCAAAAAAGAAATCAATAACATATGTGATCATCCAAAAGATGTAGTGTCCAAACTTATCTTGATTATTTATATTATACCAAACATGAACTCTTTTCCATGATCTATCGGCATTATAGAAATGGATTCTCTTAAATTCATACCTGTGAATGCCTCAGCTGCTACTCCTGCTGGATCCCCGTCCGCTCGGAGGATGACAACACCCACTCAGCATATCCAACTCTGGGTCTCAAATTCACTGGTTAAGGAATACCATCAACACGGTACCATTCCAACTCTGGAGGCCGCTCGACAAGCACTTCAAGTAAAAAATTCACCCTAGTTGTACGGATAGCAGCGACCAGTGATCAAGAAGCAGCCGGTGCTAACAAACAACTCCAACAGTTTTGGGTTTTTATCCCCGAAACACAATCACTAGTTCTTCACATCTTATGAGAGGTTAATGAGAAGGTCACTCAAGGCCTTAATTCAAAGAGACATGAGTCTTTCCCGAGGGCTCCCATCAACAATCACCGCCAGACCCGTGCGGTAGTGCGCCCTCTATATAATGAGGGTATCACCTTTTGAGGTTCTGCTCAGGTCCCTCAGACCCGACTCCACAAGATGAACTGCCAGAGGTGAAATCTACTTAATAGGGAGCAGGTTATTACTTCTTCCCCCTCTAGAGATGTCCATAATGCCAAATTGATAGCAAGAAACGAGCGGGCACATACACCCATCGGTTCCAATTCCACTGTCCAGCAGACTCATCTAGAAGAAACCCACAAATCCCACCAGAAAATTCTGGAGGAGTATTATAGGTAGGCATATACACCTCTTTATAACTCATTAGCTAGTCAGCAGGCTCATCTGACTACACCCAATGAAGCTCGCCAATCTAATATGGGGGGAGATGATAAGCATGGACATACACCTGTTTATAATCAACAATTCTATCAGCAGTCTCATCAGCTAGTATTGAAGTAAATTCATCAACCATACTTGAAAAAGAATACATAGCAGGCACATACACCTTCCAATTTTTATCAAGCCTGCCAACAGTCTCGTTTGGTAACACCCGGAGAAGTCAGTCGGAAAGCTCCGACGACAAATTTGGAGCAGACTCAACTCTCTATCCCCATGCATAAGTACTGTCAGATCTGCTTACTGGAAAATGAGGACAGGAGCATGCACATAAACCTACTCTAGACACGAAATGGACGTATATTCCCGTTCTGGTAGATGAAGTCACCGTGAACATTCTGACAATGGTGAAGGAGCAGAAGCAAATCCTTTCTCATATTCTAGATGCCTTCCAGAATATAATAACAACTTCAGCATCATCACATGAAAAAAACATAAATCTTTCCCTATTAGTGGAGTGACTCATCAATATGTCACTCTGGAGAAGATACGTACCTCTGTTCTAGTCCAGGATGGTTGTAGGGAATACTCTCCCATGTCATGCAGATAATCAAGTCGAGCACATACACCTGATTTGAATGGAGATAATCATCATAACCTGACTATTTCTCCTGAGAGGAAAATAACCCCTGCCCATAATAACCAATTTTTTCAACAATTGGTTTCAAAAATGAGTAAGAAGACATCAATGAAAAAGACATGATCAACACAGTAAAGAAATCAAGAGCCAATCTGTAATAAGGCCTTGCTTGATGCTGGAGTTCTTGATGCACTCAAACAATTGTCTGTTGCAACTCAAGATTCTACTCTCTCATTTCCCAACATTGGGAACAATAATTACGAAGTTCTACATCAGAAACATCCTCATGAGGTCATGCTTTATGACAGTTCGGTCGATCTCAAAGTATCATCTTTAGATGAGAGCCATGATAACCCTCTGTGTGGGCAGAAGACTAAGGATCAAGAGGTTTCATATTTTGTTGTATCTCACCATGGTGGTCCTCCCCATGATGATGAATTTAGCTGTAAAATTCCTCTTCATAGTAGTAATTCTCATTTCCTAGAAAATTATTCAATGGACAATGAAGTAATGAGAAATCCCTCTTATCTTGAGGCACTTACAAATTTGAAGCCAGTCATGTCTGATGCCTTACCGATAGCAGGTGAAATACTTTCTCAACCAGAAGATTGCTCGTGGTGTAGTTCATTCTCTGAACCACCCCTCTGTAAATAATATTCTAATTTGATAAATGAATTCTTTACCAAAATTGTTGAATCTGATGAAGCAACAGAGGAGAATTAGCTTGGGTTTAATCAGGTTGAAGAATATTCATCAAATGATAAGGAGTAAGTACTGAATATGAGAAAAAAACTGGAAATAGGTGAAGTACCAGTCATATTTTGGCCTTTGGCTGACTCTCAGTATGATATTCCAGAAATGTTGACAGAAGATTGTATTCACAATATTCGTCTCAACCTATGGAAACCTCATTGTCAGTTGAAAAATAAAATCTTATCTTATGATGAATATGGAAATCATGTCAAGATAATAGAAGGGTTACAATGCCAAATTGATTTGGCATCTCTCTCAGTTTCCCGATATCCAAAGATTGAAAAACAGCAGAGATCCCTTCAGTGGTCATGCCTTGGCGCACTAAAAAGATCACACCCGTTAAATTCCAATGCCCTATCTGGTATTCATATTAGGGGATGGGGAGTTCATGGAGCACTGCATTTCACTGTACTATCCAGTCAACAGAGCCTGCCAAAAGTTGTCTCATGCAATGTTATTGCCT
The DNA here is from genome assembly GCA_963277665.1 of Viscum album. NCBI lineage: Eukaryota > Viridiplantae > Streptophyta > Magnoliopsida > Santalales > Viscaceae > Viscum > Viscum album. The sequence goes on along the minus strand of OY728158.1, from coordinate 1,186,946,949 downwards.
ATGGCCGGCCACAGCCAACTGGTTTTGTTTGTAATCAGAAGCTTGCTCAGGAACAAGCCTCAACTAGTTTTTCCCAAAGTCAGGCATACAAAGAAAAAATTCTTCGAATAACTCTTGCATCAGGAAAATGAGATTATCGAACAAGATTCTCGTTTAGAGCGAGCGCATCATCAGATAATGGAAGTGTCATAAATCATACAGCAGTCATTTAAGCTAGGTGATTTGAGTGGATGTTGGTTGATGCATCTAGCCAATTTCTAGAATAAATTATGAAAAATAAGAAGTGATTTTAAGAATGTCTTAGATGTAACATCTCATGAACCACCCTAGCTTGCCAAACTAGGGACTCTTTTAACCCAACCCTCAGAATCAACAAAAATAATTTGAGGAGTTGAGCAGGAACATCCCCAGTCCACCGGACTAGGGAATTCTTCAAATCCTCAATCTCTTCCTCAGCATACATTAGTCTTCAATCGATTAGGGAAGATGTCACAAGAGTAACATCGAGCCAAATTATTGAGAGATTCCCTCCAAATTATGGTTTATCAAGAAGTTCCTGAGGGGTCAACTCAACAAAAGGCAATGTCACATCAAGAACATAGAAGAATACAATATCGCAGAAATGCCGATAGAAGTTATAAAATGTGTTATGAATCAATAAATGTCATCAATTCCGTTGTTTCTGATCCTCTAGGACATGAGGCTCACTCAGAGGGATCAGATGAAGAAGATCATGATCAAGAGGTTGTGCACATAGAAGCAATTGAAGAAGGTGTGTGCACTTGGAATCAAAGGCTTACCCAGAATCTAGGTATTCCTCCAAACAACCAACCCCCCCCCCCCCTCTTTGAAAGGCATCCAAAAAGGTGAAAGAGAAGAATGAGGTTACATTCCAACCTTCCACTAGAGAAGGAAAATCACTCTCACTAGGGTAATGGTTCGCACAAAAATAGGATGAAATGAAGGAAATAAGTTGGTTGAATGTAGAACTAATTCAAGGTAGTCATCCTCCTAAGTGTGATGGATTCAGTCGGTAAAGGGAATTTTTTGTATCTACTATGATAGATCAATAATATCCTCCACTACCAGTACACCCTCACTGGTCTGATTCTATGGGTCATGCACAACAAAAACTAGTAGTGCTACCATTAGTTGGAGTACCTGCCACCATACCAGTCCAATCTCCATTTATTTCACTTGCATAGGTCTAAGCCCAACCTGATGTTTCTCAAAAATTAAGGACTAAAATTAAGTCATTAACAGCTCGGTTGGAATATACGGAAGGAAAGCATGCACCAGTTCAACCAGAGAAAAGATCTTACCTTGAATGGGTTGATGCAATTCCTCCCCCATAAAATTTTGCGAGTACCACATTCCCAATTTTTAATGGTTCGGCAGATCCATAACAACACATAACCCATTTTGTTTCTTATTGTGATCCCATGATAGGAACTCCTCAACAAAAAGAAGCAGGTAAGCTCAGGTGTTTTGTACAGTCTTTACAAGGACCTATCTTTGTCTGGTATAAAAGCTCGAAATCTCGGTCAATTACTGGGTGTGAGGATCTACGTCAACAATTCCTTCTTCAATTTATCTCAACATTGCCAAATACAACAATTTTTTATCATAAAAATTGTATGAAAATGGATAATGAAAGAGTTTTGTATTTCATTGATCGTTGGAAGGGATTAACATATTCCTTATGCTTAGCACTCCCTCAAAAATAATTGTTGCCAATTTGTGTGGAAAATTTGCCTGATGATTGATGCACACTGTTGATCCCTTGAAAAATATACAGGAGGGTTTCAAGACCTTAATTCAATCGCTCAGAAGATTGAATATTCTCTTAAGAAGACTAACTATAAAACTCGTGTAATTCCACCAATTCTAGGAAAGAGAATGGGGAAAGTAAGGACTTCTATAATTATGATTAAACAAGAACTTGTACCTGCTTCCACTTCAAAACCTTCATCATATCAAAGGGCTCCGCCTCCGGAGCGTCAACAACAGAGGCCATTTCGTCAAGTTGATAAAAGTGATCAATGACAGAAAAAATTAGAGGCGATAATAAACAAAGTCTATTCTTTCTGAAATGAACAAGTTCATAGTTACTTCATTTTGGCTCTAGAAAATAATCTAATTCAGCTGCCATGGTCCAAAAGACCAAACAAGGATGGAGATGAAGACCTTCCCAACATTTTCCCATTTCATTAGATTTTGGGGCAACCCATCCAGGAGTTTTTTGTCTTCAAATAACTCCAAAAAATATGGTGGACTCTAAACAGGTAAAACAGAAAGGCTATTCAGCCCAAGTAGCATGTGTTACTATTACAGATCTAGAGGAAGAAGGGGAGTGGCAAGAGGTCAAAAACAAAAATGCACAAAAATATGATGGTTGGATGGTCAGGAAAATGATCAACCGAACACATTGCATTTTACGAATGCAATTGAAGAATCCAATTGTGTCTTCTTCTATGAATGACATAACAAAACCCTCTTCATCAGAGGGAAAATACTCAAAGAAGCGGCATAATTCAAAGAAAGAAGAAGAGTCAGATGAAGATGAGCTCGTGTCAAAGACCAAATTGTCTTTGACTCTTTCATATTTTATGCCATATACATAAAATGTATGGGAACCATCCCACCAAATGACAAAACATAAACTGGCTAATCAGGTAGAGGCTTCGTCAGATGATGAGTTGATTTTTGGTTCTGTTAACATGATTCACTTAACAGATCCTTATTCCAGCCACAGTTTTGATCTCGATAAGCATGAATTCCCTATATCAAACAGAGGAATTAGAGGAAGAGATATAGGTATAGGATATAGAGGAAGACGTGGATATCCTAGAGGCCACCATTTCAATCCTACCCCTGCTAGAACTGTCTATGCATTAGAAACTCGTGGTAGAGCCCTTTATCATGCTCAACAAGAACAAGCATGTTCTTCCACACATGGCAGATTGAGTCTGGACACAATTATTCTAAGGGATCAGTAAGAGGTTATACCTTCTTCCTCTCAGAAAATAAATAGACCTAATCGTTCTACTCTACCAAATACATGAGTATTGAAAACTCCTACCCTGATTCAAGATGCATCTACTTCCAAAGCATCATCTTCTAAGGCACCTTCGAAACCACATGTTCCTGTTGGGAAACACAGACCATTAGATCAAAAGAATGATGTCTTGAAACACTTGGAACAATTACCGGCCATGTTATCAATTTTGTATTCCTTGAACTTATCAAAGGATCTTCAAGAGGCACTCATTGAGGCTTTGTTAAGTCCCCATGAGTTCGAAACTGAAATTGATGCGGATGAAGTTTACCATGTAGAGAATGGTTATGTAGAATGTCATGTAGTGATATCTTTTATAGATTAAGATGAAAATGATGTTGTGTATGGACATATTAGACCTTTTTATTTATTTGACAAGGTCAATGATGTAGAAATCTGATGAGCATTCATTGATAATGGCTCAGGAGTGAATCTCATCCCTATTCGTACACTTCTTCAATTGGGCCTCAACGAATCTGATTTATCTCCTTCTACTCTGATGTTGCAAGGATACGAAAAAATGAACAAGAATATCTGTGTGAGATCACACTCAGAACTCATTTTGGATACCTTTTATCCAATTCATATTTCATGGGTGTTCATCATGATACAGCGTTCACCATTTTTATTGGAAGACCTTCGCTACATCAACATGCGATTGTACCTTCATCATACCATCAGTGTCTCAAATGTTGTTTCAATGGTAAAATTGGGACATTTTATGGTGATAAATCCCCATTTAAAACATGTGAATCTCAATACATTTAGGCTGAATTCTATCACATGTAAGGGAATGAGAAATCCACGACATAGGAGGTCACCAAAATTAATGCTCCATATGGTTTGGAAAAGATTCCAGTAAACCCATTCATACATGTGAGTACAAATTATGTGTTGCCTATCAGTCAAATTGACAGGATAAACCCAAATCCTAATACTCTTATGGAATCATCCATAATGTCAATTACGGAAACCAAGCCATATAGCATGGGAGAAGTTTGTGATTCACCAAGCAATGATAAACGCTCAAATAGAGATGACTTCATTTCATCTGCTGAAATCCACCAGTTCTATACTTCATCATCCAGGCCAGAAGAAGTTATAGCAATGTCAGAGGGGAATAATGAAGTCAATTCTCAATCCATAATATCCTCTTTATTACCCAAGGAAGACCCTTCTCCATCAATATGGTCAGAAATGGTTTCCTATTCTTCAAGATGTTAAAATTTTAACAACACTCTTGATCATGTAAATTATGCTTCATCATCTACTATGAAAGTAGAAACAGAAGAAATAACAAGTGTTGAAGAAGAAGAAGAAGATCTCAGGGATGATCCTCCAATATTTGAAGATGGTATCTCTACCACTGTGGATGAACTCAGAGAAATAAATCTAGGTACAAAAAAAGATCCACAGACCTCTTTAATTAGTGCATCCATGACTCATGAAGAGAAAGAAATGTATATTTCCATTCTAAAGAAAAATCGAGATATATTTTCTTGGAATTATAAAGAAATTACAGGTCTTGATCCCAATGTTTCCACTCATCATTTGGGTTTTCCAGAAGAACATCGAGGACTCAAGCAAGCCGCAAGAAGAACACACCCAACTAATGCTTCCAAAATTGAAGCTGATATGGATAAGTTTATCAAAGCTTACTTCATCAGAGAAGTTCAGTATCCCAAATGGTTGCCTAATGTTGTCCCTGTGAAAAATAAGAATGGACAAATTAGAGTTTTCATTGATTTCAGAGATCTTAATCGGAATTGTCCCAAGGATGATTTTCCAGTTCCGATCACAAAACTCTTAATTGATGCAACAGTTGGCTATGAAGCACTTTCCTTCATGGATGGATATTCTGGGTAAAATAAAAAATGAATGGATCTAGAAGTTGAATAATATATATCCTTCAGAGCTTTTTAGGCTTTGTTTTTCTATCTGGTAATGCCCTTTGGCCTTAACAATGAAGGCACAACATATACACATTCCATGCACCTTATCATGAAACCCTTTTTAGGGAATTTTTTTGAATATTATGTGGATGATTTGGCGGTTAAATCCAGATAACGTTCAAATCACATCGCTGATTTGGATGTCATATTCCACAAACTTTGACAACACAATTTGAAGATGAACCCATAAAAATGTTCTTTTCGGTTAACCTCAGGAATATTTATCGGCTTTGTTGTACGCCATTGTGGTATCGACGTTGATCATGAGAAGACAAAAATTAATACTTTGTATGTCACCTCCTCGATATTTGAAGGAATTAAGAGTACTTCAAAAACACTTAGCCTATATTCAGCATTTCAACGCCAATCTGGAATGATAATGTTTACTCTTCACCAAATTAATGAAGAAGGGAGTCACCTACTAGTGGACTGAAGACTTCCAAGGGGCATTCAATATTCTCATGAAATATCTCTTGGGTCCAACGGTATTAATGCCACCTGTTGAAGGAAGACCACTTATTCTTTATGTGACAGCTTTAGAGTGGTCATTGGGTTTCTTCCTTTCCCAAATGAATGATGCTAGGAATGAAAACATCATTTACTATCTCAGTTGGACTATGCTTGAAGCAGAAACCCGATATTCAAGTATTTAAAATTGATTCCAAGCATTAATATTTGAAGTTCAATAATTGAGACACTACCTGCAACATCATGAGGTCCACTTGGTATCTCTCAAAAACTTGCTCAAATTCATCCTCAGTCGTCCAATGCTTACAGAACATCTGGCAAGGTGGGCAGTTTTTTTGCAGCAATTTCATATCGAGTACGTGTCTCAAAATGAAATAAAGGGCCATGATCTGGCTGATTTCCTTGCTGAACACCCTTCAGTATAAGATGCATCTTTAGATAATTAACTTCTTGATGAGGAAGCCTTCTCTATGCAGGATAATATTCAAACATGGGAAATATACTTTGATGGTGCTTCCAGATGTCCTATAGGGAAGAAAATGGAAGATCCTAAATTCAACAAGGTTGGGTTAGGAATTATGCTTATTTCCCCAGAAAAGGCTATGTTACCCATTTTTTCTTATTGTTGGGAGGTGGTACAACTAATGAATCAGTATATCATACTCTCATCACATGCTTGGAATTGGAAATTCAGGCACAAGTGAATCACTTAAAGGTAAAAGGTGATTCAGACTTGTTAATCAAACAAGTAAATGGGGATTATTCCATTAAAAAAGAAGAGTTAATCCCATTGTATGATTACTTCAGAGAGTTTTTGGGGGAATTTCCTTCACAACCGACATTTTCTTATGCCCCACAATCACAAAATGCTTTAGATGATGCATTGGCTAATGTAGCCATAGATTTGGGAGATCCAGTTCAGGATGAAACAGTTATCAATATTGCCCACCATCGTACAGTTTCACCTTATGTTCAAATTAGAACTGTGGAAATCAATTAAATTAGACCCATATCTGAACCATATGGTCATACTATAGGATGTATGACACCTATCATTGAAATACATTCAAAATGGAATACTCCAACCTGATAGAGCTAGGAAAGAACAAGTCTTGCGACCTGTGGTAAATTTTACTCTTTATGATTGTCCAGATCACCTAGAAAAAATTATCTTCAAAAGTTGTTTTGATGGAATTATCTTTAGATGCATTGATGGTGAAGAAACAATGGCTGTCATGAAAGAAGTACATACATGAGTTTGTGGTGCCCACCAGTCTGTACATAGAGTGTCTGATCAAGTTCAAAGGCCTGGATACTTTTGGCCTTCAATTATACAAGATTGTTTTGATTTCACTAAGAAGTTTCATTCATTCCTGGTATATTCCAACTTCATTCATCAACCCCTGGAGTTGCTTCATACAGATAAATACTCATGGCCATTAGCCACATATGGAATTGATGTAGTGGGACCTTACCCTTCAGCTACATCCAAGTTGTTTAAGTATATTCTTACTGTTGCTGAGATCGTTTCCAAATGGGAAGAGGCAATACCTCTCAAAGAAGTCAGTTCTAAAACAATTCTTTGCTTCATAAAGTCTAACATCATTACGAGATTCGGTGTCCCTCATACCATATTGATGGACAATGGATCCAACTTCTATTCATCTGAGGTAAGGAATTTGTATCAAGAATTCAACATCAATTCCAATCATTCATCATGGTATCATGCAGCAGCCAATGGCCAAATAGAGGACATCAATAAGACTCGTTCATTTATACTGCAAATGATGATGGATAATGATAAAAAATTGTGTCCTGATAAAAATTTTCATGCTTTATGGGCTTATCAGACCACTACCCGCACTGCTATGCAGTCAACACCATATTCAATGGTATATGGAATAGAAGCAGTCTTGCCCATCGAGGTCCAATTAACTTCACTCAGAGTAGCCATTTGTGATCATTCATCAATACATTAACATTCTCAAATGATATTGGATGGATTGGAACAATTAGATGAAAAAATATCGTGCACCCTGACCCATTTAGAAGTCTTTCAGAATCTAATAGCAATGGATTTCAACAGAAAAGTTTGTCTTTGTTCATTCATTCAAGGATAATTGGTATTAGTCTTCAGAACACCAATGATACCCGGAAAAAAGCCTCCAATTCTTGATCCAAAGTGTGAAGGACCTTACTCAATACATAACCTATACTCCAATGTAGCTTATTCATTAATCTCAATGGATGGATACCACATTACAACTCCAACCAATGTAAGATTCTTGAAAAAATATTTTGTGTAACACAAATACCATAATCCAGAAAGACGTTAAACTACATAAACAATGTCCAGAAAGACGTTAAACTGCATAACCAATGTCCTGCAAGACGTTAAACTACATCACTATAATATTTCCTAGCTACATGACGCTAAACTGTGCAGCGATGGTCCATGCATATGACCATAAACTATTTTAGTCCTCAGTGCAAGACAATAAACTGCACAGTCCCCATAATACGTCCTACATGATGTAAAACTTTATTTTCCTACATGACATTAAATTGTTCTCATGTTCGTCCTATATGACGTAAAATTGAAAATGTCCCCTAATACGTCCTATGTGACATTAAATTATGTCCCCTCTATTTCCATCATCCAACATGATGTTAAAATATTCTTTTGAGCCATAAGATGTTAAAATTCCAAGCACCCCATGTCTGTGACCCATGTCATTTAAACTATGAAACAGTCCCTTTTCTCCTACATGACATTAAACTGTGCATCGTCAGGGTTGTTGCTACCTCTTTTTTCTAACACCGAGTATGACTCAAGTGAGTTTAGAGTAATCTTCAACCAAAAAACCCTCTTTGGGCCGCTAACTACGCATAAGGCCCAAGACCATTTTATGTTGTTATCCTGAAATACAACTCGATCACCAATTAATTCATAATTGAACTACGAGGACTTTGATCCTTGCCTTCTAGGCTGGGAACATAGGCAACCTCCCATGGTTCAAGCCCAAAACCAATCTCTTCATGTCGGTTCACCGTCATCCTACATGGAATTAAACTGTCTACATCCCTTTTGTCGTAGATACATGACACTATATTGTGCAACACCATCGTCCTCGCTATGTGACGTTAAACTATACAGTACCCCATTTTCCCTCGCCTAAGAGAGAATCATCATTGACATTTAATCTCCAATTATGTAATATTCTAAAGACTATGTGCATACATTGAAATGCCCCAACCTTTAATATTGGGTCAAACCAGCATTGCACTAAAGTCTCCTTTCACCCTTCACTTGTACAAACCAAATCTGTATCGAGGGTATTTCAAGAACTATGTATGGCTTGACTCCCATCCTTATGGGATACGTAGGAATGCTCGAGCATCCCTCGAATACAGCCCCAAGTCTTTGGGTCTAACCCCAAATTCAACTTTTAGTCCGTCGGCGGAAAAGTTCCCCTGTGAAAACATGAATGTTGTATGAAAACAATGGTCTTCATTGACATCAGGTTTACAAAACACACACTGTGTACTCCTTATCATGGTATGAACTCTATGACCTTGAACTAAGATCTTCTACATTATCATACCATATGACATTAAACTGTATTTCAAGAACTACGTATGGATTGATTTTCATTCTTATGGGATACGTAGTGAAGTACATCACCTTAATTCAGGACCCAGCCACCCCACCCCATGATTATGGTCAACATTGGTCTATGCATCTCTTTCATGCATTAGAAAATGCCCATTTTGATGTGTCATACTCCTAAAATTGAATACTTCCAGATCTCCATAACAATTTTCATGAATTCTGGTCACAAAATGTCTGAAACCTGTGAATTATTTTGTCTGACTATGCAGCACGTGCCCTTAGGCGGCCTTGCATAATGATTCTACATAACGGACCTGCCAGCCAAAGGATGCTATTATTTGACTATGGAACCAATGCTGTTATTTGGCCCTGCACAATTCAACCCTGTAACGGGTTTTTCAAATAGTGGTAACTTCATTATTGGCAAAAGCCTCTTTTTCCCTTATTGGTCTTAATGACAATATGTAGAGATCCGAAAAAATAGATACCCTTAACATATTTTTCCTATATTATTTTTCATGATATGAAAGTATTCAAGTCTATGGTTTATATTTCCCTTCCCTACGATTGGGTCAGACCTTCATAAGAGTGACATTCCTCCAATTCTTTTACAATCTTGAGTGGGAATATTCTCTCCATATTCAAGTACCTTCCTCCATACATAAAACTATTTTCTTTGGAATGTTTGAATCTCCATAAACATCCAATGGATTTTTAGTAGTTGAAAAGTAAAATTTTTGAGAGTTCTTTTTCCTGAATATATAGCATGTTCCTCTAGGTGGCATTACATAAGTAGTCTACATAATGGACCTTTTGGCCATAAGATGATATTATTTGACTATGCAGCCAATTCACTTAAGCGGCCCTGCATAATTAAACCCCCACATAGGATTGTTAAATAATGTTAACTTCACATTTAGGAAATACTTCTTCTAATGCCTTTTAGGCCTTTTTTCATATCATTCCTCATATTCAAATTTTCTTTAGTCATATTTTACATGTTTTCATCCATATGTGAATGTGGTAATATGTTTTTATACACTTGAAGTTTATGCACTCGACTAGCTTCACCCTTTTCAGCTTGATGGAATGATTTCTTGGCATCTACAATGTCTTTCATAAAATTTTTTAACTCCTTCCAGTGAATTGTTAAGCTGGTAAAGTTCACCAGTAACAGAATCAATTTGTTTCTAAAGGTGAAACTGCTAGAAAACATTCCCCTTAATCTTATGTTTTAGCTTCATCAATTCCGCAGCATGATCAGGCTCACCTCGGGATACTACAGCCTCAAATTCATTGATATTGGCCAATAGCTGCCCTCTGGTTAGGTCTTGATGGTACCTCTACTACTGATCCCTCCTTAAAATGGCTTGTTTCACCATGGTATGAATCTCTTGAAATCCAAAAAACACCAAGTCCCAACATGACAACCAGGGATGACAGTCACGGGATCTTCGAAGATAGCTCTTCAAGAGGCAAATCAGATATGATCTTCCATATGTTCTTCCATTCCTTGCATTGTGAAAACTGGAGTGCCTTTTGTACCACTGGGTCTGATTCAACATCATATCATAGGGGGAGAATATAATGTGGAATTAATGCACATAAAGATGTTCCATGTTATAATCCTTCCCCCTGACCCTTTTTTTAGCTCCTTCATCTGCAATGGCTTTCTTACCATTTTTTGAACACCTTCCAGTGAATTGTTAAGTTGGTCGAGTTCACCAGTAACAACATCTAGCTGTTGCTAAAGGTGAATTTTCTGGACAACATTCTCCTCGAACTTATGTTTCATCTCCTTCAATTTTGCAGCATGATCAGCCTCATCTCGGGACACTACAGCCTAAAATTCATTGATATTGGCCAAGAGCCTCACTCTGGTCCGGTCTTGACGGTACCTCTACTCATGCTCCCTCTTTAAAATGACTTGTTTCACTGCATTATGAATCTCTTGATATCAAAAACCTCCAAGTACCGACATGATGAAAATGGATGACCATCACAGGATCTTCGAAGATAGCTCTTCAAGAGTCACTTCAGATATGATCTTCCATATGTTCTTCCATGCCTTGCATCGTGAAAACTAGAGTGCCTTTTGTACCTCTGGGTCTGATTCAGCATCACTATCACAGGGGGGAATATAATATGTAATTAATGCACTTAAAGAAGTTGCATGTTCTGCTCCTTCCCCTATGACCCTGGTTACTTCACATTCTACTCCCGTTGGGGCAAAGGCTGAGGCATCACCTCCAGATCAAACCATTGAAATTGATGGCCCTGCATAATCAATTGAAAGTTTTGGATTGTTTTAAAGGATAAAAAAATTTGATTAGGTTGTCTTGAAAATTAAGTGCAGCAACAAATATTATTATCTCTTACCCAACGGTAGATCAGTAGAATGAGAAGGCTCCTCCCCGTCTTTCCTAGCTTCAACATGATTTTTAGGACGGGTTTTAGGAAGCTATATCGAGTTTAGCTACACATGAGCTAGTGTCTCTACAATATTAGGGTTTTCTATACCCCCTTCAAGCATTGGCAGTTCAGCAGCTTCCTCAGATGGAACTGCACATTTCAACAAATCATGGTCAGATATGTAATAAGAAATTTTTAATAGGATGAAGGATAACACTCACATAAAAATCCTCTAAATTACACGGTATTTTAATTTGATCTAAAATGTATTCAAAAGATGTGCCAAGTTTCATTATTTCATCTAATGATATCTCAGATTCCTGGTTAGTGTCACCAGTGGATGCATTCGATGTATCTTCACGGTGACCCTCATCCTGCATCCTTTGACCCCAGATTGCTTCTTCAGAGAAAATTACTGCATCAGCTGTAGTGGCTGCCAAATGTTCTGGTGCAGGTGTTGAACCTAAAGTATCATAGAATGGAAGTCAGTTGATGTTTTTATCCAAAATTTATTGAAGCACTGTTAAATTACCAGAAGTAGGCTCTTCTCTCCTTATATTAGTAGCAGTATCAATATTGGGAATAGACATTGTCTCTTCTTCAGAAGCAGCCAAGTTAGCATGAATTTGCAACTATTCAGCAGCACCCTCCGTCTTCCTCAGAGGATGGTCAATCCTCTCCCTCAAAGGGGAAATTGAAGAAGCCCCTTCAATTAAAAAAAAATATGATCAATCTTTTCATGAGTTAAGATTCATGACTATCTGAAGGACATACCACCAATGATGAAGCATTTAGCTGTGGACTTATACCTTCGATGTCTTTTCTTATTTGGCTTTTTGGTATTATTGACATCATCATCTCCAAATACAGGAATTGGAGAATGAAATGTCATGTCTAACTCCTCGTCCATGGCTTGCTGGCCTAGAGATACCTCCCTCGACTTGTGAGATGATTCATGAGATCCGATGGTAGTACCAACAGGGTTATAATGTGGTGAAGGAACCTCACCAGTTCCATTCTTTGCAAGCTGAAGGATGAAGAAATTAATTTCTTTGAGTAATAATTCTTTAACAAAAATCATGTTCCAATGAAAATAAGGAATGAGTCTTACATCTTCAAGAGCCACGTAATCGTGACACTCATCATCTCCAGAACCACCAGTCCCCTCATTGGTGCCACGATATATCATTTCCTTCACTCACATGGTGACAGGAATGGAATCATCAGTGGCATATATGAGCATCTCCAGCTCTCTGATGAAAGCCCGCACTACATCGGGGTTATCCTTGAAATGAATATCAGTAGAATCCTGAAGATTCCCTACACCAGGGATGTGTAGCTCCTCACATAAGTCTATCCAGGCAGTTTTAGCATCGTAATATAAACTCATAAATGTCTGGATAGCCTCAGGTTAGAGATATTCAGTATGTGTACCAGAAGGTGGTGAGGAGGGTCCTAAAATCCTGGACTTCAACTTCTTCCCAACTACTGCAATTAAAGACAGAGAATAATAAAATTAAACGTGTTTCTCTACAAAGTAATGGTGATTAAATTTCCCCAAGGAAGTAACTCAATAGGATTCGATTGACTGGGTCTCTTGATTCTGATAGGAGGATTATATATGGAATGAGGCCGCTTTGAAACATGTCATGCCTCATCATCCAACTCCTGAGAATCCAGAAAGTCATCCCTGGGTGAGGAACCTGATGAATTAGCTTCGGGTGTGGAAGAGTCACCTTCCAGATGAAGGGTTTATTTTTCTACAGCTCGCTTATTTTTTCCCACCTGATGAACCTGATTATTCAGTACCCCTTCAAGGTATGATGCTACCCAGTTCTCAGCATACCATGTAGTCAAGTTACTTGCCGCTCCAGAAACTGGTAGATAAAACACAACCCGGTATTCTCCACAGATTTCAGCAACCATAGTTGTCAGGCAACCATCGGATACTGCTCTGACTGACACACACAGGAGGGGATACAATAGTCTACTGGAGACACTTGAATTGACAAGAAAATCTGTATGGAGCATAGGCCTCGCATATAATCTATATGTCAATCCTGGTGGCCAATACACGATCTCTACAAGCCAGCATGTATGACCTCAATTCCAGGCTAGCTTTTCCATCATCAACAAGCTGCCGGGTTGGTGGGTTTCTATAATGAAAGAAATCAAATTCCATGAACATGATCAGCCTCAACTTCATATGATAGGAGTTGAGGGATAATGGAAAAATTCCAAGAAAATTCCAACACTGATGGCCGGAAAGAACTTCCAGGAACCTTTACTCCGCTCTGTATAGAATATGTCCAGAAAGGAGTGGTGATCCATCCCCACTTAACTTGGAATGGTCCCACCATTCTCATAGGATACTTATCCATAAAAACATAGAGTAATCTCCTGTGAATTTTCACCAAAATGGTGGTGTCAAACCCAACCATTTTCCTCTCAACCAACATGGATGCAACAATGAAGGTCCCTGACCTAATACCTCCCTTCAAATACATATCTGGTAGAAGATAAACACTGAGCCACAAGGCTATGAAGCCCACCATATGGGTCTTTTCTGGGATTCTCTTATCCAATTTGTACCCCCACTTCTCAAATTCTCTTTCTTCTAGGGTCGGCCAGAATGTGACAACAACACCCCTATTCTCTGTTCTGCGGTAGGTAGTAGGAAGAATATAGGTGGGCCCCTTCTCCTTCTTCTTGGTAAGAAACATATCCATCCACTACTCTGGATGAATATCCTTTCTAGAATGAGTATTGGGGGTCTTTTAATTCTTGAGCTTGTAGAAAATCTTCAATAATTCTCTAGAAAAATCTAGAGTCTTCTCTGAATCATTCCAAGTATCATTGGGAGGGATGAATTAATCATACATATCGCCCAAAATTGGATCCCCTGAGATCTTGCAGAAATTCCAAAAACTGATACCTACTTCTCCTTGAGTCAGATGGAAAGAATAGGTTTTTGGGCTCCAGCCGCTGATTAGCTCCAGCACAAAGTCATCATTCTTGTAGACATATGTCTGCCCAACCCAGATGACTTAATATATTGCATCTCCTTTCAGATCCTTGACAAACTCTATATAGGTTTTTCACACCCAACATGCCCACATTCAAGTTGGCTTTGCACCTCCTCTAGGATGTAAGTCCCAACTATTTTTCTAGACTTTGGATTAATACATCTGAGAGTTTTGGAAGATTGAGGAATAATGATGTGGTTGTATCTCAATCTTGCGAGGTTTCAGATTATGGGAACATGGGATATGATGCATTATAAATTCCTTCTCCACTGTTCCAACATTTACAAATGATCCTCCATCTGATACATTTGCTGACGAAAAGTTGGTTGAAGTCTGAAACTATGAGTCTGGGAGATAGTTCTTTCAATCTGGAATGTTGAATTCTTGCAGATGATCATGGCCATACAAAGGTAGATATATACTGTGGGGAAAATTTAGATGATACTTCTTCAAGTACTTAGCAAAATCTGGGCGACTGTTATCGTAGATATTGTAATAATCATGGTAGACGATACTCATTATGTCATCAATCTACTTGCTGGCCAGCTCATTAGCCATTCCAATTCTTCTAGGAGCCATTGAATCTGCCCAAAGGTCGAATGGTTAACTCTTAAGTAAGTTTATTTTACATTATATTTGTTAAGAAATTTGGAAAATGTATAATTTATTAAGTTGACCAAGTCCAATGTTGGCGCGCAAGTCTAATTCGGTCGCCCAAATATGGTCACACATGTATCACTGTGCAAGTCCAAATACCTTTGTAGAAGTGCGATACTGTTTAGAAGAAGTAATACACCACAGAAAGCAGCACCTACGCGAAGAGAGCTACTGGCTTGCCAATTTCTCGAAGCGTTGGAAGCCGAGTGTTTCGCGTGAGAGTGGCACCCATATTTGTAGGCTAGACTGCACCTCTGTGTGTAGAAGCCTATGCGTCTCGCACCTACACACCACCACATGCGTTCCCAGATTTCCTTGGTTTTCTCCTTTACCTCAGATTCAAATCCTCTTTCCTTTTTCAGATCCAACTCTGAGGGTGGACTTTTATTGACGCTCCTTTCCGTCAAAGAGTCTAACGAATGAAAAATGGAAATTCCTTAAGCCCAAAGTGATTCATCCATTGAAGAAACATAAAAAATTGACAAATGCATGAACACAGATCTCTATAAGCATGGGTCAAGAAAGTTCCACCATGGTCGCACAAGTATACTTGCGCACCACATATTGGTCGTGCATGTGACTTGCGTGCCCTACTTTTTTCTCCCAAGGTCCCCAATGGCCTACAAATACCCCTTGTGGGCCCCCCATTTTGGGGACTAAAAATTCCAAAAGTCAGATTTAAGCACTCGGTGCCCTAGTCTCTTCTTGAAGTCTTCCGAACACTTCTAAGGTAATTTGTTTACCTAGAATGGAAGATCTAAAGTGGGGAATGGAGGCCTAAGTGTTGAAATTAATCAACAGTTGCGTGCCTAAGGGTCTAAACCTTAATGGAAATGTTCACACTTGTGCACCACCTTATCCCTTCAACATAACTAGTGTGCCACCATTTTGGATGCATTTAGGGATAATACTAAGGGCTTGAACAAAGTCTCTCCCAAGTATTACCCTATTGGTTAACTGTCGCCCATGTAAACCCATGTCGCACAAGTACTTGCGTGACCAGGACAAGCACGCCTGACTCTTTTTGGGTTCTCCTCCTGCATATTCAATTCTTTTCTTCAAATCCACCTCTCCTCTTCATGATTTAGCCTTCAAACCCTTCTTGAAATCCATTTATGGCATGGTTCCTTTGTGGGATTACTTATCTGAAAGGAATTTGGTAGAACATCTCCCAAAACCACATGATTTACATAAATTTATGTCACTAAGGTTAGAGATTCCAATCATTAAACTTCATCCATTAAATAGAATAAGTTCTCTTATCTGAGCCTCCTTCTCTGGAAAAAACCCCAGTCACATGTTCCCTAATCTGGGCATCTTCCTTAGGAGTAAGCCCTAATAATAATTTCTATTAACCTGGGCCTCCTTTTCAGGAGTATGCCCCAAATCTCAAGTCCCCTCAACCTAATTTGGGCATCCTCTTCAGGATTAAACCCCAAGTTAGAGTATGGAAATTTCCAAAAAGAACAAATACCTTTATGGACCCTGTTTCTGGGCTTACTCCTTAAGAGTAATCCCCAAGTCCCCTTTAACTTTGGGACTCCTTCTAAGGAGTAAGTCCCAAGTTATAAATCTCATTAACCTGGGCCACCTTCTCAGGAATAATTCCCAATAATATGCCACACCTAATTTAAGCATCCTTCCTAGGAGTAAGACCCATATTAGAGTATCCAAATCTCCATAAAGCACAAATACCGTTATAGACCTTGTTCCTAGGTTTCTTCCCAGAAGTAAATTGTAGTCTTCATCTATTTGGGAATTCATTCATACATAAGGCCGTATCATTCCTTGTGACCACATCTGTTATGGAACAAATCGTCAGGTTTACTGATACCTCTTATTTCTCACACCGAACCTGACTCACATGAGCATAGAGTGTAAAAGTAATGATGACACATCACTTTGGGCCGTTAATCAAACATAAGCCCCACATTTATTAATCGAACTATGTATAGTTTGATCTCTTCCTTAAAATTAGAGTACGTTGGAATCCTTTCTATAGTTCAAGAAAATCACCCATTAATTCTCATCCGACCCAGATGATGTTAAACTATATCTTAATTCCCGAACTATGTGTGTTCTGATTCCTTTTCTAATACGGATTCGTAGTTACCAATCTGCGGGTATGATCTGTACTCTAAAATATTCCATGTCCGTTTGAATGAAAATAAAGGTCAAGTGCCCCCTTGAGTGGCTTTAAAACATGTATGATCATCATAATGACAAAGAGATTTCTATATATTGTGTTGAAGGATACCATTCACTAAGAATATCTAATAAATAAAGACGATTATCTATTGATGAATATCCTCAAATACATATAAAAGATTCTCAAAATTCCCAACATATCAATAATTGATTGAAAGATCGAAAGGAAAGATCATTTTCAAACTTGGTAAATTAATTAGGATTCACGAACATAACTCAAATCTATAAGAAATTCCTGGAGTAGACAATAATTCCCCTAAAAAAGGTGTGATGAGTCTGACCTCCCATCATGTCGACCAATGAAAATTCTTATGCCTCATCCGTCCACAACTAATGAGCACCTTCCTTTGGAATGTAGGTCCAAATGGATATAGAATCATTGGATGTTTCCAGTTCTACAAATAAACCCATTTGAAAATGATTGGAAAATTTTAAACCTTAAAAAACAAGGTCATCCCCATTTCTAGAAGAAACACATATGTTAACTGATAAATGAAGGATTTGATTTCTTGGTTTAGAGAATCACATAGTAGTTCCAATAGTTCATCCCAATTTTTTGGTGGCATCACATGTGGTGGAATCAATTTACAATTAAAATCTTATAATGGATTTGACACATAAACCATGTAATAAAAATAAACATGTTTATAAAGTAATCTTGATATCAGAAGATGAATATTAATGAAAAATTGGATAAAGCACCATTAGATTCTAGCATGTCCTAAAAATCATCAAAAATGATTAACACAATTTTGGTAGGCCAATGAATTTATCAGTTAAATATTTTATTTATCTAATTAAATGTTTATTTTGGAAATGAAATTCCTAAGGACAATCCCTCTCTCATCCATGAAATAAAACGTTTCAAAAATTTAATACTAGATTAATTTAAATGGAGGTTTTTAATGATTTTTTAATCTTTTGCAATCATTGGTTGATAGAATCTCTTAAAATTGTGAAAACATATATGAAAACTTATAAGAAATATTCAATGTGATCTGAAAATATATTTACAATTTTCCTACAAAAATTTACATATTGAATTACAAAATCCAAATGGAATCCTTTTATATGAATAAGTGCTGAATCGACAAAAAATGTAGTCTTCTCTTGATCCCCAATGAAATGGATACATGGAAATAATCTATAAATAAATCCCAATATAAATAATGGGTTGTCGATGAAAATATATCTAATGTCTGTTAAATGAATAGGAACGGAAAATGATAATTCAGAGTGATCTGATTGATATTTGTAAATTATATGCACACTCTCTGGCTACTTTATATTATCAGAGTGATTAATTCATTATGTTCATTCCTCACTATAGTTAGGCATGTTTTTGGAACTAAATTAACGTGGATAACCTAATATGAATCCAAAATGGTATAGATGATCCAATATTCCAATAAACTATCAATATCCCTTTCAAAACATCCATTATGGTGAGATTTGGAATACTTTGAGGATGTGTGATAGGTTTGGAATATCCCTAAAAATTATTTTTTCATGACAATGTTTTTGGGGTTATTAAATGGATATCATAAAACCTCAACCCTATTGCTTGAAATTTATCTTTTAAAATCTCAATAATAGATTCTTTTTAGGTTTTATAGAGTCTATAAGAAATTATAACTGGTAATTTGTCTTCCAATATGAGGTACACATATTCCATGTAACGACCTAGAGTTTCATTAATGGAAAATCCCTCTTTATCTTATTAAATGTCTCTTTATAAAAAACGTTTTTATAAAATGTCAACTTCAGTGGTTTTATGATAAGAATTGTGACCGTTAATTTTATAGCCATTGAACAGTGATCACATGATTAGTATAAATATATGGCTTTAACACATCCAATTTTACTTAGACAAAGGAAGCGATGGCCTCATCCAGTAGAATTTCCCCATACGAATCCCATATATCAGATCTCGGAAAAGAGGTGGCGTCCTTGGGCATCGCTCTTGACCATGCCCAAGATGAGCTTCACCATGTCAATATCGAACGGGACCGTCTATGGGAGAATTGGAAGTTGATAGAAATTACCACTCGAGCGATGTTATCTGAGCCACCCCAAGAGTCTATCACCATCGCACACCTTAACCTTAGGTCTTATGAGGCTGTTTTAAGGGGTTATGTAACTAATCGATAGTACTATGTTCATGTACATTATTTTTGTATATAATAATTAATATAATTTGTTTTCATTATTGATACATTATAAATAGTTTTTAAAGTACAAATGGTGTTTTTATTTATTATTTAATTAAGAAATCTATTTTATTAAATTAAGTGATTTTTGAATAAAATATTAGTTTAATAAAATATTATTATTATTATTATTAGAATAATTTTATTATATATAATTGATCATGTAATTCTATGAATTCTATTATAATTTTTATTATGGTTTGAAAGCCATTTTTGTCAAAACCCGTGAATTTTTTATAAATGTTGGTTTTATTTTAAAAGTGATAATTAACATATTTAGAAAATTATTTAGATAAAATAAATGTTATATTTTGAATCAGGACGTTGAAATTATCCAACGGTGAATTTTTCATAATTTTCTAAGACAGTCAAATTTTTGATAAAAATTAAATACTCTTTAAATATATAATGTGTTTTATGACATCATAATGACCCAATAGTGATGTAATAAAATACTATAATCTTTATGTTAGACCAATATATGTTTTACCATTAAAATAATGTGATTTTGGGTTTTTTGGGCTTACTTTTCAGAGCATTAATGGACCCCTCAATACTTATTAAACACCTTGTCTTTTTAAATTAATTTCCATGGGAGTGTGACTCACCTCCACATAAGCAAACCTAATATTTTAAGAAATTAGGACCTTGGCCTTATAAAATATTATTTTCCTCTTCCCTTTTCCAAAAACCATGGGAAAAAACCATGGGTTGGTTTATGGTTTAAATTAATTTAATATAAGGGGTCCCAAACCTAAATAATGAAGAATTCCCTCACCTTTCCTATATAAACCCACCCAAGCTCCCACTTAATCCTCCCTTGAAGCCTTTTTAGTTCATCCAACCTCTGACCTACTCTCTCTAGAATCCTCCAAAGGTGCCCCAAGCTCCCATGATGCCTCTCACAAGCCACTCTCTAGCCTTTGGAAGCACACATCCATGTAAGGGTTTTTTCCTCCTTTCTCATTTTTGTCAAATTTTCGTTAAGTTGTTTGCCCTTTTAATTTCAATTATAAATGTTGGTGTATGGTTTCTCACCTCCATCATACATCCCTATTTATGTTTGAATGATGTGATACCCCTTTATATCTCATTAAATTCCTCCCATGTACACCTGTTACTATGCCGAAAATCCGAAAGGAACTTAGCTCTCCTCATTTACATTCAAGCAATACATTTGTATCATGAATCTAATTTTCATTACAATTTTTGGGACATGTATCCATATGAACTCCTTACTGTCCATTACATGTAAATATGAAGAGGAACCCCTTTCTCTATCATCAACCACTTTTATTAATTCTTATGTCATGCCGTTACGCTGCTGAAATCGCACTGATTTTCTAAGCCAATGCCATTGAGTAGTAAATACCACGCCCATTTCTCCATCAAGGGTATTTACCTTTCTGCACATTTAATTATATATTATAATGTTTCATGTATTAATTTTACATTCCATTATCATGTAATCAATATTTATGTTTTATGAATCCTTGTTTTATGATCCATGTGGCACACTTATGCATGAAATGAAATGATTAAGAAGGGTGCTCCCTTATAGCGCTCCAATGCATTGGGTAATGTATAGTATCATGATACATCATGTGAAATGAGTGTTGACTCATTCTAATTCGTGTTCAATGAGGTTTTAGTTGTGCTTTATGTGCAATTAGGATTTACTCATGCTCCATGTGCAATGAGCCTTGGCTCATGCTAATTCCATGTTAAGTGTTGTTGCCACATTTCCATGTTATGATTATCATGATTTATCATGCCTTTATGTTCATGGTTTTATTATTCTCTATTGATATGCCTATTTTCTAACATGTATTGAAATCCTCATTTTATTCAATGTGTACTCCCTTACTGAGCTATATAGCTCACCCTTTTCTTATGCAAGTCCTCAGGTTATCTCATGAAATACTATGTAGGAAGGAATGTAGTGGTCATGTAAAGGATGTTTTCAATAAAGATGTAGTATTTCATGTTTTAAGTTTTTATTTAATTATAATAATCCCTAAAGACACTAAACCTATCGAACATTTTTGTTGCATCAAGTGAAGTTTTAGGTAATAAATCATGTTTAAGTTGTAATAAAAAGCAGGGTTGTCATAGTTTGTATCAGAGGATAGGTTTGGTTATTTTTGGGATTAGGATTAGAAAACCCTAGTAAAGCCTTAGAGACACAATATAAACGTCCCTTAATCTTGGTGAGTATTGAGTAAGTGTTTTATCATGAACATACATCCCTGTCTGGATACAAGCAGGTAGAGGCGGCTCTAGAACATATGTATCCTAGGGGTAAAACCTGAAAACACTGCTTTGAGCTAGACTCGAACGGGAACTGGTGCACAAAAACAGGCCTTTCTACACTCTTGGTTACGACACTCCCAGGGGATATGTTTTGATAAATTAAAAATCTTAGTATGAACCATTATTAAGGGAATTAAAAAAATTCCCTTAAGAATATATGTAAGAAAGTAGATCATGAAAATCCTAGATTGAAGCCTATAGACTCATGAGTTAAGGAAATGAAAGTTTATTTATATTTCATCAAATTTTTTCTTTTGATTACCCTTTATGTGTTATCCCTAGATTTCCTTTTATTCTATCCAATGGCCGGTAATATGAGGACTCGGGCTAACAACCGTTGTGAAGATCAGTGTGAAGACTGTACTAATGAGATTCCCTATCCAATGGGTGTGGGAATCAGGAACATTGTCACGATTATCTGTCAGCTAACTCATATTTTGAATATAAACCTGGGTCAAGAGGAACGTTCAACCCCCCCCCCCCTAAGAAAGAAGAAGTCGCAATCAAGAGCTTCATGAGACAAAGGCCACCAACTTTTAGTGGATCATCTGATCCCACAATCGCTGAACAATGGATCAACTCCATTGAAAAGATCTTCTCCATCTTTCAATGTTCTGAACAAGAGAAGATTCTCTTGGAGGCTTATCATAAGGAGGGTAAATCAGATCAATGGTGGAATTTGATCAAAAATATGAAGCCTGAGGAGGAGATCGAGGCATTGGAATTGAAGGATTTCCGGAAGATGTTTTTCGATAAATATTTTTTGTGCACCATCCGGCTTAAGATGGAAAGGGACTTCATTTTCCTCAATAAAAAAGACAAATAATCGGTTGGATCATACGAGGAAAACTTCACAAGGCTTTCATGATACGCTTATGGATTTTTCGTTACCCCCGAATGCATGGTTGACCTCTTCTTTGGTGGGCTGAATCCTGGCCTGCGGAAAACATTAGTGATCCGTGACTTCGACAGCTATGAGGAAATTGTCCGATGTTTCCTCAAGGTAGAAATGGAGATCGGAGAATCACAGGGGTATCATGGGGATAATAAGCGTAAAGTGGAAATTAATTCTGGTGGGCCGATGGATAAATCCAACGGTGCTAAGAAGATCCAGTACCCCACTTTCCAAAAGTGCAGAAAGAAGCACCCTGGAAATTTCTTTAAGGGGACGAGGAAATGCTTCAGGTGTGGAAGAGAAGGGCACCTAGCTGTTAAATATCGGCAACAAAGACCCACGGCTGCGATAGAGGAGAGGAACACTCCGTTCGAACATCAACGCGTTGTTGAATTCTACAAATGCAATGAACCGGGTCATTTTGCAAATCAGTGCCCTAATACAAGGGTATTCTGAGGCAACCAACAACCTCCAAGGCAGCAAGGAAGAGCTTTTTCCATCACTTCTCCCGAATTGAACCCCGACAACGAAGTGGTGACAGGTACGCTAGTTTTTCATTCAATAATAGAGAACATAATTTTTGATTCCGGATCTACGCATTCTTATATATCTCGAAAGTTTAGTAGAACAATCCCAGCACCACAACAAATCATGGAAGTGATGATGTCAGTGAGTACAGAAAACAGGGAAATCATTACATCCCATGAATATAAGTCCTCCCATGTTATAATCTGTGAATTGAATTTTCTGGAGAACCTCATCATACTCCTTCTGGTGGAATTTGATGCAATTCTTGGCATGGATTGACTTTACTTATATAGAGCCACCATAAATTGTCAGGAGAGGGAAATCACACTCCATATGGAGAATCGACCCCCGATTCGTTACAAGTGTAATGAGGAATATGAATCTCCTTTATATCCATCATCTCAAGAATGGATATTACTGCCTTATTAGAACGCGTATCTGGCTCAGATGATTGAGTCCAAGGAAGAAACCATCTTTGAAGAAATGCCTATTGCGATGGAATTCACAGAAGTGTTTCCTGAGGAACTGCCTGGTCTTCCTCCTAGAAGGGATGTTGAATTCTCAATTGAACTTATACCCAGGGATTTACCAAAATCCAAGACTCCATATGGAATGGCTGTTGTAGAGCTTGAAGATCTGAAGAAACAACTAGAGGAGAATCTCGATAAAGGGATTATACGCCCAAGTGATTTGACATGGGGTGCACTAGTCCTCTTCATCAAGAAGAAGGATAGGTCAATGCGGCTTTTCATTTATTATTGTGAACTTAACAAAATCATGATAAAGAACAAGTTTCCTCTCAAATAATTGATGACCTCTTCGATCAGCTGCGTGGAGCACAATTCTTCTCCAAGGTAGATTTGCGGTCGGGATATTATCAAGTAAGGTTGAATAAGGATGATGTTCCCAAGACTGCTTTTCGAACAAGATACGGGCACTATGAATTCATATTAATGCCTTTAAAACTCACCAATTCTCTAGAAATCTTCATGGACTTGATAAATAGAGTCTTTAGAGATTACATAGAAAAATTTGTGGTAGCCTTTATAGATGATATTCTAATATACTCCAAAACCAAGGATGATCATGAAGAGCATTTTAGAACTGTACTAGAGACTTTATGCCAGGATAAGCTATATAAAAAGTACTGAAAATGTGAGTTCTGGTTGAAGGAGGTATCATTCTTGGGCTATATCATCACAAGCAATGGGATATCTGTGGATCCCTCCAAAACAGATGCAATTGAGGGATGACTGAGGCCAACATCGGTAACAGATATCCGTAGATTCTTGGGGTTAGCTGGGTTTTATCAACGATTTGTGAGAAATTTCTCACGATTGACCAACCCTCTAACCAAGCTAACTCTAAAGGGAGTAATGGTTTCTTGGAGTGATGAATGCAAAGAGTGCTTCATGGAGTTGAAAAGGAGGCTTATCACTGCACCCGTGCTCACTTCACCCACAAGTGGGAAGAATTTTGTGGTATTCAGTGATGCTTCAAAGAAGGGCTTAGGATGTGTGCCGATGCAGAATGATAATGTGATATCCTATGCCTCAAGGTAGTTGAAAATCCATGAGAGAAACTATCCAACGCATGATCTGGAATTCACGGCGGTGATCTTTGCCTTGAAAATCTGGCGACATTATCTCTATGGAGAGAAATGTGAGATATATACTGACCAAAATAGTCTTAAATATATATTCACACAGAAAGAGCTTAATATACGCCAGAGTAGATGGATAGATCTCATCAAGGATTATGACTATTCAATCCATTACCACCTTGGGAAAGCGAACAAGGTGGCATATGCCCTATGTAGAAAAGATCCAATGATTCTATCAATGATGAGAATTGAGAAGGATCCAATATTCTTAGACTTGATGAAGATGGACATGGGAATCATAGAGAAGGTAACAACGTTAATCATTTCAAAAATTATTGCTCAACCATATCTTTTGGAATGGTTAATGGATGCTCAAAAGGATGATGTGGAAATTCAATAAAAAGTGGGAGCTATAGAAAAAGGTAAATCCTCGGAGTTTAATGTTAATGAAGAAGGAATTGTGCGGTTTGGGAAAATACTATGTGTACCATCAAGTTCGGAGCCGAATAAGGAACTTTTGGATGATGCATATAGTTCAAATTTCTCTATTCACACAGGGAGCACAAAGATGTATCGAGATCTCCACGAAAACATTTGGAGGGATAATATGAAGAAGGTGATTGCCGAATATACATCAAAGTTCCTGGAGTGTCAGAATGTGAGGGCAGAGAGGCAGAAGTCTAAGGGGATGATGAAACCATTGCCCATACAAGAATAGAAATGGGAAAATATCACCATGGACATTGTCACCGGACTTTTGAGGACATCTAAAGGCAACAATGCAATATGGGTTGTTGTCGATCTTCTTACAAAGACTGCACACTTCATTTCTATTCGGGAGGATTTCTCATTGGATCAACGGGCACTGATATATATCAGGGAAGTGGTAAGGTTGCATGGAGTACCACAATCTATTGTGTCTGACCGAGATCCATGATTCACCTCTATGTTTTGGAAGAGTCTTCAACATTCTCTGAATACTGAACTGAACATCAGTAGGGCCTATCATCCTCAAACTGATGGCCAATCCAGGCGGACTATCCAAACACATGAGGATATGTTGATAGAATACTCAATGAACTTTAAAGAAGGATGGTATCAACATCTTCCTCTGGTTGAGTTATCTTATAATAACAGTTTCCACTCGAGCATCCAAATGGAACCATATGAAGCCCTGTATGGGAAAAGGTGCAGAACACCAGCATGTTGGGATGAGGTCGGTGAACGTAAGTTGCTTGGACCAGAAATGGTCGCGGAAATGGTGGAGAAGGTGAAAAGCATTCAGCAGCATATCAAGGAAACCCAGAGTTGAAAGAAGAGTTTTGCAGATAATCGTCGACGAGACCTTGAGTTTAAATTTGGGATATGGTTTTTATATGCATATCTCTGTGGAAGAAGGTCATGAGGATTATAAATAATGGGAAGTTATGTACAAGGTACATCGGCCCCTTCGAGATTCTTGATTGTCTCGGGGCTGTGGCCTATCGAATAGCACTTCCGCCTTTTATGGAAAAAGTACATGCTGTCTTTTATGTATCCCTCTTATGGAAATACATACCAGACCCTTCACATGTACTCTCTTCTGAGGTGGTACAATTGGAAGATGATCTTTCTTATGAGGAGTATCCAGTGAAGATATTAGATCGTAGAGAAAAACATCTACGAAATAAGACAATTCCTCTCATCAAGGTGTTGTGGAGAAACCACAAGTTTGAAGAAGAAAATTGGGAATCAGATAAGTGATGAAGATGAGTTACCCACATCTGTTTTAGTGTGGGAAAAGGAAAATTTCGAGGGCGAATTTTCTTAAGGGTGGAATATTGTAACGACCCAAAGTTTCATTAATGGTAAAACCCTCTTGAACTTATTAAATGTCTCTTTATATAAAATGTTTTTATAAAATGTCAGCTTAATTCGTTTTATGATAAGAATTTTGACTGTTACTTTTATAGCTGTTGAACAGTGATCACATGATTAGTATAAATATAGGGCTTTAACACATCCAATTTTACTTAGACAAAGGTAGTTATGGAATCATCCAGTAGAATTTCCCCATACGAAGCCCATTTATCGAAGCTCATAAAAGAGGTAGAATCCATGGGATTTGCTCTTGACCAAGCCCAATCTGAGCTTCACCATGTCAAGATCGAACGAGACCGTCTACGGGAGAAGTGGGAGTTGATAGAAATTACCACTTGTGCGATGTTATCTGAACCACCCCAAGAGTCTGTCACCATCGCACACCTTACCCTTAGGTCTTATGCGGCTGTTTTAAGGGGTTATGTAACTAATTGATACTACTATGTCCATGTACATTATTTTTGTATATAATAATGAATATAATTTCTTGTCATTGTTGATACATTGTAAATAGTTTTTAAAGTACAAATGGTGTTTTTAGTTATTATTTAATTAAGAAATCTATTTTATTAAATTAATGGATTTTTTAATAAAATATTATTTTAATAAAATATTATTATTATTATTATTACATAAATTTTATTATATATAAATGATCATGTAATTTTATGAATGTAATTATAATTTTTATTAAGGTTTGAAAGCCATTTTTGTCAAAACTCGTGAATTTTTTATAAATGTCGGTTTTTATTTTAAAAGTGAAAATTAATATATTTAGAAAATTATTTAGATAAAATAAATTTTATTTTTGGAATCAGGACATCAAATTTATCCAATGGTGAATTTTTCATAATTTTCTGAGACAGTCAAATTTTTGAGTAAAAATTAAATACCGTTTAAATATATAATGTGTTTTTATGACATCATAATGACCCAATAGTGATGTAATAAAATTCTATAATCTTTATTTTCGGCCAATATATTTTATACCATTAAAATAAAGTGATTTTGAGTTTGTTTGGCTTACTTTTCAAAGCATTAATGGACCCCTCAAGACTTATTAAACACCTTTTTATTTTTAAATTAATTTAAATGGGAGTGTGACTCACCTCCACATAAGCAACCCTAATATTTTAAGAAGTTTGGACCTGGGCCTTATAAAATATTATTTTCCTCTTCCCTTTTCCAAAAACCATGGGCAAAAACCATGGTATTTTTTGTGGTTTCGATTAATTTAATATAAGGGTCCCAAACCTAAATAATAAAGAATTCCCTCACCTTTTCTATATAAACCCACCGAAGCTCCCACTTCCCCCTCACTCAAAGCCTTTTTAGTTCATCCAACCTACGCCCTACTCTCTCTGTAATCCTCCCAGGGTGCCCCAAGCTCCCCAGAAGCCTCTCACAAGCCTCTCTCTAGCCTTTAGAAGCACACTTCCAAGTAAGGGTTTTTCCTTCCTTTCTCATTTTCATCCAATTTTTTTTAACTTGTTTTTCCCTTTTAATTTAAATTATAAATGTTGGGGTATGGTTTTACACCTCCCTCATACTTCCCTCTTTATTTTTGAATTATGTGAGACCCCTTTATCTCTCATTAAATACCTCCCATGTACACCCGTTACTACGCCGAAATTCCGAAAGGAACTTCTCTCTCCTCATTTACATTCAAGCAATAATTTTGTATCATGAATCTAACATCCATTATAATTTTTGGGACTTGTATCTATATGAACTCCTTACTATCCATTACATGTAAATATGATGAGGAACCACTTTCTCTCTCATCAACCGTTTTTATGAATTCTTATGTCACTCCGTTACATTGCTGAAATCGTACCGATTTTCTAAGCCAATTCCATTGTGTAGTGAATAGCATGTTCATTTCTCCATCTAGGGTATTCACCTTTATGCACATTTACTTATTGATTATAATGTTTCATCTATGAATTCCAAATTCCTTTATCATGGAATAAATAATTATGTTTTATGAATCCATGTTTTATGATCCATGTGGCACACTTATGCATGAAATTAAATGTTTAAGAAGGGTGTGCCCTTATAGCGCTCCAATGCATTGGGTAAGTATAGTATCATGATACGTCATGTTCAATGAGTGTTGACTTATTCTAATTCAAGTGCAATGAGGGTTTACTTGTGCTTTATGTGAAATGAGGTTTTAGTCATGCTCCATGTGCAATGAGTCTTGGGTCATGCTAATTCCATGTTAAGTATTGTTTCCACAATTCAATGTTATGATTATCATGCTTTATCATGCCTTTATGTTCATGTTTTTATTATGCTCTATTGATATGCCTATTTTCTAACATGTATTTTACTCCTCATTTTATTCCATGTGTACTCCCTTACTGGGCATTATTGCTCACCCTTTTCTTATGCATGTCCTTAGGTTATCCCATGTAATGCTAAGTACGAAGGAATGTAGTGGTCATGTAAAGAATGTTTTAACTAAAGATGTTGTATTTCATGTTTTAAGTTTATATGTAATGATCCTAAGCACCGAAGAAAATAAACCTCTCGATATTCTTTGTTGTATCAAGTGAAGTTTTATGTAATAAATCATGTTTATGTTGTAATAAAATCAGGGTTGTCATAGTTGGTATCAGCGGATAGGTTTGGTTATTTTAGGGATTAGGTATAGAAAACCCTAGTAAAACCATAGAGGCAAGACTATGTACAATATAAACGTCCATCAGTTTTGGTGAGTATTGACTAAGTGGTTTATCAAGAAAATACATCCATGTCTGGATACGAGCGGATAGAGGTGGGTCTGGCAAAAATGTATCCTAGGGGTAAAACCCGAAGACACCGCTTTGAGCTAGATTCGAACGGGAACTGGTGCACGACAACGAGCCTTGCTACACTCTTGGTTACGACACTCCTGGGGGATATGTTTTGATAAATTCAAAATATTAGTAGGAACCCTAATTAAGGGAATTAAAAAATACCCCGATGAATATATGTTATAAAGTAGATCATCAAAATCCTAGATTGAATCCTACAGACTCATGAGTTAAGGAAATGAAAGTTTATTTATAAGTCATAAACTTTTGTCTTTGGATTAGTCTCTATGTGTTACCCCTGTCTTTCCTTTTATTCCAGCCAATGGCCGATAATAGGAGGACTCGGGCTAACAACCGTTGTGAAGATCAGTGTGAAGACTGTACTAATGAGATGCCCAATCCAATTGGAGCATGAATTGCGAACTTTGTCACGCTTCTCTCTCAGGTAACTCAAGTTTTGAATAGAAACACGAGTCAAGAGGAACGTTCAAACCTCCATAAGATATAAAATGTTGCTATAGAGAGCTTCATGAGACAAAGGCCACCAACTTTAAGTGGATCATCTGATCCCACAATCGCTGAACAATGGATCAACTCCATTGAAAATATCTTCTCCATCCTTCAATGTTCTGAAAAAGAGAAGTTTCTCCTGGCGGCTTATCGTATGGAGGGTAAACCTGATCAATGGTGGACGTTGATCAAAAATATGAATCCTGAGGAGGATATCTAGGCGTTGGAATGGAAGGATTTATGGAATATGTTTTTCGATAAATATTTCTCACTCACCCTCTGACTTAAGATGGAAAAGGACCTTTTTCCCTCAAGCTAAAAGACGAAGAATCTGTTGGAGTGTACGAGGAAAACATCACAAGGCTTGCATGATACGCTTCCGGCGATGTCGTTACCCCCGAATTCAAGGTTAACCACTTCTTTGGTGGGCTAAAGCCTTCATGCGGAATGCTTTAGCGATCCGTGACTTCGACAGCTGTGAGGAAATTGTCTGATGTGCCCTCAAGGTCCAAATGGAGATCTGAGAATCATAGGGGTATCATGGGGATAAGAAGCATAAGGTGGAATTCAATGCTGGTGGCCCGATGGATAAATCCAACTGTGCTAAGAAGATCCAGCACCCACTTGCCAAAAGTGCAGAATGAAGCACCCTGGAAATTGCCTTAAGGGGACGAGGAAATGCATCACGTGTGGAAGAGAAGGGAACCTAGCTGTTAACTGTCAGCATGAAAGACCCACATCTGCGACAGAGGAGAGGAATGCTCCGTTCGAACCTCAACGCATTGTTCAATGCTACAATTTTAAAGAATCGAGTCATTTTGAAAATCAGTTCCCTAATCCAAGGGTTTTCGTAGGCAACCAACAACCTCCGAGGTAGTAAAGAAGATATTTTTCCATCACTTCTACCGAAGTGAACCCCGACAACGATGTGGTGACAGGTACGCAAGTCATTCATTCAAGAATAGTGAACATAATTTTTGATTCAAGTTCTACGCATTATTTTATATCTCTACAGATTAGTAGAACAATCCCAGCACCACCACAAATCATGGAAGTGAAGATTTTGGTGAGTACGACAAATGGGGAAATAATTGCCTCCCATGAATATAAGTCCTACCTTGTTATAATATGTGGATTTAATTTCTCAGAGAACCTCGTCATACTACCTCTGGTGGAATTTGATGCAATTCTTGGCATGGATTGAATTTTCTTATATAGAGCCAACATAAATTTTCGGGAGAGAGAAGTCAAACTCCATTTGGAGAATCGACCCCCGATTATTTACAAGTGTAAGGAGGAAGATGAATCTCCTTTAGATCCATCATCTGAAGCCGGGATATTACTGCCTTATGAGCACGTATATCTGGATTAGATGATTGAGTCCATGGAAGAAACCATCGTTGATGAAATTACTATTGTGAGGGAATTTGCTGAAGTGTTTCCTGAGGAACTGTTGGGTCTTCCTCCTAGAAGTGATGTTGAATTCTCAATTGAACATATACTCGGGGCATTACCAATATCCAAGACTCCATATAGAATGGTTTTTGTTGATCTTGAAGAG
The DNA here is from genome assembly GCA_963277665.1 of Viscum album. Taxonomy (NCBI): domain Eukaryota; kingdom Viridiplantae; phylum Streptophyta; class Magnoliopsida; order Santalales; family Viscaceae; genus Viscum; species Viscum album. The sequence goes on along the minus strand of OY728158.1, from coordinate 1,186,915,274 downwards.
TTGAAGAAACGACTACATGAGAATCTGGATAAAGGGTTTATACGCCCAAGTGCTTCGCCATGGGGTGCACCAATCCTCTTCGTCAAGAAGAAGGATGGGTCAATCCGGATTTTCATCGATTATTGTGAACTTAACAAAATCATGATAAAGAACAAGTATCCTCTCCCAAGAATTTATGACTTGTTCGATCATCTACATGGAGAACAATTCTTCTCCAAGGTAGATTTGCGGTCGGGATATTATCAAGTAAGGGTGAAGAAGGAAGATGTCCCCGAGACTGCATTTAGTACAAGATACGGGCACTATGAATTCATAGTAATTCCTTTCAGACTCACCAATGTTCCAGAAATCTTCATGTACATGATGAATAGAGTATTTAGAGATTACCTAGAAATTTTTTTGGTAGTGTTTATAGTTGATATTCCAATATACTCCAAAACCAAGGAGGATAATGAAGGGCATTTAAGAACTGTACTAGAGACTTTGCGCAAGGAGAAGCTATATGAAAAGTATAGAAAGTGTGAGTTATGGTTGAAGGAGGTATCATTATTGGGCCATATCATCACAAGCAATGGGATATCTATGGATCCCTCCAAAAAAGATGCAATTGAGGGATGGATGAGGCCATCATCGGTAACAGATATCCATAGCTTCTTAGGGTTAGCTGGATATTATCGATGATTTGTGAGAAATTTCTCACGATTGTCCAACCCTATTACCAAGCTAAATCGAAAGGGAGTAATGTTTTATTGGAGTGATGAATGCGAAGAGAGCTTCAAGGAGTTGAAAAGGAGGCTTATCACTGCACCCGTGCTCACTTTACCCACAAGTGGGGAGCTTTTGTGGTATTCAGTGATACTTCGAAGAAGTTATTAGGATGTGTGCCGATTCATAATGATAAAGTGATATCATATGCCTTAAGGCAGTTAAAAATCCATGAGCAAAACTATCCAACGCATGATCTGGAGTTGGCGGCGGTGATCTTTGCCTTGAAAATCGGGCTGCATTATCTCTTTGGAGAGAAATCTGAGATATATACTGACCACAAGAGTCTTAAATATATATTCACATAGAAAGAGTATAATATGAACCATAGAAGATAGATAGAGCTCATCAAGGATTATGACTATTCAATCCATTACCACCCTGGGAAAGTGAACAAGGTGGCAGATGCCCTAAGTAGAAAGGAACCAGCAATTCTATCAATGATGAGAATTGAGAAGGATCCAATATTCCTAGACTTAATGAAGATGGAAATGGGAATCAAAGAGAAGGGAAAACCATCAATCATTTCACAAATGATTTCTCAACCGTCTCTTTTGGAAAGGATAATGTATGCTCAAAAGGATGATGTGGGAATTCAAGAAAAAGTGGGCGCTATCGAAAAATGTAAATCCTCGGAGTTTAATGTTAATTAAGAAGGAATTGTGCAGTTTGGGAAAAGACTATGTGTACAATCAAGTCCAGAGCTGAAGAAGGAACTTTTGGATGATGCACATAGGTCAATATTCTCTATTCACCCAGGGAGAAAAAAATATGTATCGAGAACTCCGAGAAAAATTTTGGTGGGATAATATGAAGAAGGAGATTGCTGAATATACATAAAAGTTCCTGGGGTGTCAGCAAGTGAAGGCAGAGAGGCAGAAGTCTACGGGGATGATACAACCATTTCCCATACCAGAATGGAAATGTGAAAACATCACCATGGACTTTGTCATCGGACTTCCGAGGACATCCAAAGCAAAAAATGAAATATGGGATGTTGTGGATCGTCTTACAAAGATTGCACACTTCATTGCTATTCGGGAGGATTTCTCATTGGATAAACTGGCACAGATATATATCAGGGATGTAGTAAGGTTGCATGGAGTACCACTATCTATTGTGTCTGACCACGATTCAATATTCACCTCTAGGTTTTGAAAGAGACTTCAACATGCTTTGAATACTGAACTGAACATCAGTACGACCTATCATCCTCAAACTGATGGCCAATCCATGCAGACTATCCAAACACTTGAAGATATGTTGAGAGCGTTCTCAATGGACTTTAAAGGAGGATGGGATAAACATTTTCCTTGGGTTGAGTTCTCTTATAATAACAGTTTCCACTCGAGCATCCAAATGGAACCATATGAAGCCCTGTATGGAAAAAGGTGCAGAACACCGACATGTTGGGATGAGGTCAGTTAACGTAAGCTTCTTGGACCATAAATGGTCGAGGAAAAGGTGGAGAAGGTGAAAAACATTCAGCAGCATATCAAGGCATCCTAGAGTCGACAGAAGAGTTATGCAGATAATCATCGACGATACCTTGAGTTTAAAGTTGGGGATATGGTTTTTCTACGCATATCTCCGTGGAAGAAGGTCATGATGTTTGGAAAGAAAGGGAAGTTAAGTCCAAGGTACATCGGCCCCTTCTAGATTCTTGATCGTGTTGGGGCTATGGCCTATCAACTAGAACTTCTGCCTACTATGGCCAATGTACATGATTTCTTTCATGTATCCCTCTTAAGGAAGTACATACCGGACCCTTCACATGTATTCTCTTCTGATGTGGTACAATTGGAAGATGATCTTTCTTATGAGGAGAAACTAGTGAAGATCTTAGATCATAGATAAAATGTTCTACGAAATAAGACATTTACCCTCGTCAAGGTGTTGTGGACAAACCACAAGTTTGAAGAATAAAATCGGGAATCAAAGGAATTGATGAAGCTGAGTTACCCACATCTGTTTTAGTGTGGGAAAAGGAGAATTTCGAGGGAGAAATTTCTTAAGGGGGGAAAATTGTAATGTCCCAAAGTTTCATTAATGGAAAATACCTCTTGGTCTTATTAAATGTCTCTTTATATAAAATGTTTTTATAAAATGTAAACTTCATTGGTTTTATGATAATAATTTTGACCATTACTTTTATAGCCGTTGAACAGTGATCATATGATTATTATAAATATAGGGCTTTAACAGATCCAATTTTACATAGAAAAAGGAAGTGATGGCCTCATCCAGTAGAATTGACCCATATGAAGTCCATTTATCGGAGCTCAGAAAAGTGGTGGCGTCCTTGGGATTCGCTCTTGACCAAGCCCAAGCTGAGCTTCACCATGTCAAGCTCGAACGGGACAGTCTACAGGAGAAGTGGACATTGATAGAAATTACCACTCGAGCGATGTTATCCGAGCCACCCCAAGAGTCTGTCACCATCACACACCTTACCCTTAGGTATTATGCGACTGCTTTAAGGGGTTATGTAACTAATCGATATTACTATGTTCATGTACATTATTTTTTTATATAATAATGAATATAATTTCTTGTCATTATTGATACATTGTAAATTGTTTTTAAAGTACAAATGGTGTTTTTAGTTATTATTTAATTAAGAAGTCTATTTTATTAAATTATGGGATTTTTGAATAAAATAATATTTTAATAAAATATTATTATTATTATTAGATTAATTTAATTGTATATAAATGACCATTTAATTGTATGATTGCAATTATAATTTTTATTAAGGTTTGAATTTCATTTTTGTCAAAACCCGTGAATTTTTTATAAATGTTAGTTTTTTTTAAAAGTGAAAATTAAAATATTTATTAAATTATTTAGATAAAATAAATGTTATTTTTTGAATCAAGACATTGAAATTATCCAACGGTGAATTTTTCATAATTTTCTAAGACAGTCAAATTTTTTAGTAAAAATTAAAGACCATTTAAATATATAATGTGTTTTATGAAATCATAATGACCCAATAGTGATGTAATAAAATACTATAATCTTTATTTTCGACCAATATATGCTTTACCATCAAAAAATGTGATTTTAGGTTTGTTTTTCTTACTTTTCACCGCATTATTGGACCCCTCAAGCCTTATTAAACACCTTGTCTTTTTAAATTAATTTCAATGGGAGTGTGACTCACCTTCACATAAGCAACCATAATATTTTAAGAAGTTCGGACCTTGGCCTTATAAAATATTATTTTCCTGTTCCCTTTTCCAAAAACCATGTGCAAAAACCTTGGGATGGTTTGTGGTTTTGATTAATTTAATATAAGGGGTCCCAAACCAAAATAATAAAGAATTCCCTCACCTTTCCTATATAAACCCACCCAACCACCCACTTCCTCATCACTAAAAGCCTTTGGAGTTCGTCAAAACTCTTCCCTAATCTCTTTAAAATCCACCCAAGGTGCCCCAAGATCCCAAGAATCCTCTCACAAGCCTCTCTCTAGCCTTTGGAAGCACCCTTCCAAGTGAGGGTTTTCTCTTCCTTTCTCATTTTTGTCCAATTTTTGTTAAGTTGTTTGCCCTTTTAATTTCAATAATAAATGTTGGGGTATGGTTTCTAACCTCCATATTACATCCCTCTTTATGTTTGAATGATGTGATACCCATTTCTATATCATTATATGCCTCCCATGTACAGCTGTTACAATGCCGAAATTACGAAAGGAACTTCTCTCTCCTCATTTACATTCAAGCAATAATTTTGTATCATGAATCTAATTTCCATTACAATTTTTGGGACATGTATCTATATGAACTACCTAATGTCCATTAAATGTAAATATGATGAGGAACCCCTTTCTCTCTCATCAACTGTTTTTATGAATTCTTATGTCACGCCGTTACACTACTGAAATCTCACCGATTTTCTAAGCCAATGACATTGCGTAGTGAATAGCATGCCCATTTCTCCATCAAGGGTATTCACATATATGAACATTTACTTATTGATTATAATGTTTCATGTATGAATTCCACATTACTTTATCATAGAATAAATGTTAATGTTTTATGAATCCATGTTTTATGATCCATGTGGAACACTTATGCATGAAATGAAATGTTTAAGAAGGGTGCACCCTTATAGCACTCTAATGCATTGGGTAAAGTATAGTATCATGATACATCATGTTAAATGAGTGTTGACTCATTATAATTCATGTGCAATGAGGTTTTACTCTTTCTTTATGTTTAATGAGGATTTACTCATGCTCCATGTGCAATGAGCCTTAGCTCATGCTAATTCCATGTTAAGTGTTGTTGTCACATTTCCATGTTATAATTATCATGATTTATAATGCCTTTATGTTCATGGTTTTCTTATTATATATTGATATTACTATTGTCTAACATGTATTGTACTCCTCATGTTATTCCATGTGTACTCCCATACTGGGCTTTATATCTCACCCTTTTCTTATGCATGTCCCCAGGTTATCCCATGCAATGCTAACTACGAAGGAATGCAGTGGTCATGTAAAGGAAGTTTTCAATAAAGATGTTGTATTTCATGTTTTATGTTTTTATGTAATGATCTTAATCCCCAAATAAACTAAACCTCTCTAACTTCTTTGTTGTATCAAGTGAAGTTTTATGTAAAAAGTCATGTTTAAGTAGTAATAAAAATTAGGGTTGTCATATTCCAAATCATTGAGTGAAGTTTTTATTCCCATACCATAGTGTTTATCATGTGATGAAATTAAATTAGGTTCCACATTTCCAATGTTTATACCTCCTACACACATTAAATCAAATCATATTATTCATTATTTAACAAATAATGAAATAAATCATATAATAACTATTATTCGCACCTGGAATAAGATTCTAGTGTGTTTTTGGAATTCAAATGTTCATTAATATTTTCAATGGAACAATTCTCTAAAAAGTGATAGAATTCATGACACAAACCTGATTCTTAAATTAGTTCAGTACCAACATCTTAGGTGACATAAAATAGGGAGAGGTCATCTAATGTGTGCCGCATGGATTGAAAATAATAATGTGGATATTGTTACCTCCAAACACAATAAAAGGTTTCCTTTTATGGACATTAATTATGGTTTTGGCACCCATTAACAATGGTATCACTAAAATAATGGGTGAGGGTGATGGGATACCATCTTATTTATTATCTAGATTATATAAGTCTGGTAGAAATAATAGATCTCTTACGTTCACATGGAAATATTCTGGAACTTATGCAGGGAAAACTATGCATCTATTTAGAAGATGGGCCACCAATATTATTGTATTCTAGTCTACCATATATAATAAATTGTATAATGAGATAATAATTAAATTAATTTAAGTACCTAGATATTATTAATCATTAAATAAATTTAATTATCTAATTCTATATAGAAGGGAAAAACCCTTGAATCTTGACATTTGGTTAGAAACTGTGGTGTGATATGGTCGGAGAGACTTCTTATTAACATGATCCTCACATTTACATGTATTATTATTTTCATGGTGAAAATATCCTTACAAAATTTCGTATATATTGTACTTTTAACTTCTTCAAATTATCATCCTTGATGGAAACTGAGGGGTTAATTATTTCGTCACTCCTTGTTTCTATTATAACGAATTTTATTTTCTCTGCATCCTTGGACAATTATTCTCATCCTTTATTTTCTTTTTGTCTTCTTGGTGTATTTTCACATAATTATAAATCTTCCCAATTTCATTACACATCTACTTAGGTGTTCTTATTTCAGGTTAATGGGGTGGATTGTGGGGGGAGTTATTTTTCACTTTTTGATGATAACATTATAATAGTATCCTTTGGGTTTTGGATCATATAGGATGGGAGCCTCCCTAGATTTTTGGTTATGAATTCCATGTTGATATTTATTTTATTGGGACAAATCTTTTATATTTCCTTTCATCCCCAAAGATCAAATTAATGAAGTTAGTTTTGAAATGAAGGTTGTGAATTGGTGGATGGTTATTTATAGGGTCTCTATAATATAGTTGGTGGACATTATTTCATTTGATATATATATTTGTATTTTTTTTGGAATGATGTCGGTGGGGGTTCTATATTTTTTGCTGGTTTGAAGGCTGATTGTGTTATTTGTTAGGATTGAATGATCTCACCTTGTTTTGTGTTTTCCAAATACTTAATGTAATTAAAGATTATGGAATTTATTTTACTAGATATTCCATAGATGAAATTATACATCATATATTTTTTTCACTATATCTTAGGATATTAGTCAGTATCCTAAGTGGATGAAGAATAGAAACCACATTCTTAAGATGAAGTTTGTTGTCCATTTTAGTAAGTTAAATTGATTTTATGGACTAACCTCTTGAGGTAATAAATATTGGATTCAATCATCGAGATGAACAATATGTTCATACATCATGTATCCCATTTTTTCTCAGACTTATTATTCCAAAATTTTCGGATATTTTCATTGTCATCTAAATTAGAACTCTAATATCTTATGTTGACTTGACAATCTATGATCCTCCAGATTACATGACTAGAATATATTAGTCATTGTAATGAATTACTTTGTAAAATATCAAAATGAATTTTTATTCCTATATTTCTTGATGTGGGAATCTATAAAAAAATTCACTTGAAATTATCCAAGTACACATTGACGGTCTCCCCATTGATATTAATATTAAATAAATGTTTTTTTAACTATATTTCTCAGGGATGTGGGAATGAATCTCTACATGAATCGCCTTTCTTGATCATCCCAAAAACTGAATCCTCTTGGTCTTATATTATAAAATCCCTTCTTATACACTCATTCAAGTGAGAAGGGGAATTCCAACCACTGAAATTGGTCTTCAGGTTCTCCTCATTTCTTGATGACTGAGTTGATGAAGTTGAATTCATGTATAGTTCATTTCATACATTCTCTTACAAGACCATGAAACTTTTGAAGCACAAAAATAATATTTAAACCTAATTCATAATAGTTTGGTGTTGTAGGAGTAATGAGTTGGTTATTTTTAATTCGAAACTACGGCTCACACAGTTCACATAGGGTTTTTTATAAATTTGTAGACTTGATTTCAGATTTTGAGTGAACACTAAGTGTGTCACTTGAATCTAAGAGATTAATTTCCTCAGTGTTTCATGTGATATTTATTTTATTTAGTTTGTTTAATTTTATATGAATTTATATATTAGGTTCAATTTTTTTTGAGTTATGGGTCATTCAGTTTTTTATAATTCTTTTTTTAGAAATTATGTTGTAATGCCATTTTGAAAATTACCCCATGATTGACACATTTCTATCATGTGATTTGAGAAAAAAATATTTTACATTACCTATGTATAGAAAAGTGATTAATACTAGGTATAACCAATAATTTTTGTGAAAAAAATAGTTTTTACTCTTAATTATAGGATGAAGGGTTTGTTTTGGATAATTTTTGTTTTTGAAACAAAAACAAAATAAATGAAATAAAGCAAATAAATCATGAAAATATTCAAAAATACTATAAAACGAATGTGATTAAATACTATTACATTTGAATGATTTTTATTTCAGGTTTGGTTTGTAAATTTCATTTCTATCTTACTTCCATTTTATCCAATCCACATTCTCTATGTCGATTAGAGTAATATTCCCCAAAATTTCCTCACTCCCTTGGTCAAATGATTATATTGAGATAAAAACATGAAAAGATCTTATTTTGAATAATATCATTCCTTTTATCAGATATTTTAATTTAATATACTCAATTTTATTAGGTTATTCCAGATATGTTCTTATATATCACAAAAAATCCAGAATATACACTACCCCTCCAAAACATACTGAGGATCATCGAGTACTTCACCATAGAGCCTTGGTCAATTTCAAAATATATAAACTTGAACCTATATGAGCGAAATACTTCTCATTTAACAAACCAAAAAAATAATAGAATAAAAAATCAAATATGAATGTACATGATAATAATAACTACATTTGGAAATTAAATGAAACATCACAAATGAGTGAAAGAGTTTTAATTAAAAATAGTTCAAAAACATAATCATAAAAAATTATAAAACCCTCCCTTATGTAGTAAATAATATGTTTACCAAGAAATTTATATGATAACTGGGAATAATGGGATTGAATAATGAATGAAAAAGTAGAGAATAAAAAAGAGATAAAAAGAAAAGCAATAAAATTATCCTCATGAATCTATTCTGAAAAACGTTATCTCTTGTTCCATCTACCAGATAGCTAAATATTCTCATGGTTTCTGCTTATAAGATTCTATAAATATAATTATCTAATATACCAAAAAAATGCAATGAAAATTGTGGCATATTAATGATGGTATTACACTTATAATTAGTCACACAAATTCTGAAAGAATGTTTTATAAATCTTACTATAATTTTTTCATCTAATGGATAGATGAATTAGGTTATATATTTGTTATATCTAATATTAAAACACTACTATTAATTTTATTTCAAATATATCATAAATAAAATCAATTTAATATTTCTGTCCCATGGGATTCATCATTTAATACAGTGGGGTCTACTCCATTGTTCATATTATTTTCAACTTGATTGACTTTTTATGTATTTTGGATGTTTGAATATGATCCTGGTCTTAGGGAAAAATTAAAATCCCTAAAATCAAGGAATCCAAAAAAATATATAAATTAAATTTTATCAATATTTTAAATATTATTCATGAAATATCAATGTGATTAAAATATATTAAAATTACCAAAATACAAAATATTTATATGTTATTCCTGAACAAATCAAAAATACATAAATGATGAAAATCAACCCAAATAATAAAACTCAAAGGTATTAAATCATTGAAATAATGATGAAAAATGATGAAAATATTATCTTTATTATATATCTTTTGAAATTCATTTGTAGTTAGGGTACATTGACATTGAGCTCTTGTATGAATAGATTTCCACATTTGATGCCATTTATGAAATTTCCATGGTAAGGGAATATGTTATCATCTTTTGGTGACCAATGTGTTTTCTTACTATATCACATGAGGATCTACTGAAGGAGTTCCATGTTTCCCCTTTACTTGTACATTTTATATTGGAAAAGATATAGAAATAACCTAGGTGATTGATATTGTTGACTAGTGTTGGGAGGAATGTTTCTAAGTTTATCTAATAACAGTTTACATATAGTACGGTGAGTTCTAAAATATTATGTTCCATTAGGTTTATCTAAATACATAGATTTCCCAAAATAAAAATATTATGGTATATTGATGGAATTTTTTAAGGGAGTCTAATGATTAGTGAAGGTCCTCCAAAGAATTTGGTATATCATTAACCAACTAAACAAATCAACCACTTCCTTCCTATTCAAAAGAAGAGTTTGATAGTGTTTGGTTTTTCTTAATATGTCAATGAATATCGGATGGCATGGGGTACGTCCACTTATTGTTTCTATCATAGATTCACAAATTATATTTTGAACTTGTAAGAGTAGGTATGAGGTATTCAGGACATAATTTTTTATGGGTATAATGTTCATCACATAGACTAATGGATAATTTACGATACCTGTTTGCGTTAAGAAGAATAGACTAAGTGGTTTGGTGATGAAGTTTTTAATATTTATTGAGGATCAATTTTCTCTATTAAAATTCACATAAATGAACATTTATAATTCCAAAATTATCATGGAACCTTTCATGTAATTGTACTTGATATCTTATTTTTCACCTTTCTATAGGTATGATAATGATTATTCATTTTTAATAGAGAATGAGTTTGTGCTTTAGGTGATGGAAATTGATTCGCCAAGATGTTTTTTTGGAGGATTAGTTAGAGAATAAAACTATACGATAGGTTACTTTATTTATTCTAGATTCTACACTAGTTTGGTGAGGTACAATAATTCAAGGTGTTATCACTAATAGTTTGAATGGATGGAGAATATATTCCTTATAAAACAAATTAAAACATACCCACCCAATCCATTACTAATCATTGACTAGGAGTGATTAAACTAAAGTATAATTTAACCATTTTAGAGTACCAAATCATGATTGAGGAATGATAGGGGAGTACTCATACGGTTTGTGATACAACTGTAGTGTGGGTAATATGGTAGTATATTAACTACATGAAGAGATATTGGAAACATGAGGATCTAGTTCCAACTTTGTATCCTTTCCTTTTTGATTAAATTCATATTTTTTAGGGTAAAAATTTCATCACTGTGGTGGGGATGAAATAATCTAAAATTTTCAATTGAACCCATTAATAGATATTTTTATTTTAATAACCTATTTATGGAATGGTGTTTTCTGATTCATGATTCAGATCACTACATAATAGTGGTATATGTATTAATATGGATTGTATTTTTCCATTGAGTTAATTTTACAAGGAAATCATGAGATGTGTGGTATCATTATTTTTAAAAATTTATTGGGTAATCATGCCATGACATCAAGTATTTAACTATGGAATTCATTTAAATATTTGGTTAATATTATAAAGGTTGGATTATGTTGTGACACCATTTTTCTTTCTAGGGTAATTGTTAGATGGAATAGAGTTTTTTAATTTTTAGTGAGATGGACGAATGGATATGAATAAGGGTGGGGTGAATTGACTAATTTAAAAAATGATAGAGATTATTTCACAGTTTAAATAATTAAATAGTTAATAAAAAATTAAATACAAAAATAAATTTTTATAATACTTTATATCTATGTGATCCTATGTATACTATTTATTTATATATATCCTTAGTATAAATGGTTCACACTAAAACCTAAATGTTATTAGGGATTCATAACCCAATTAAAACATACTTTTATTACCAAGGAACAACTAGAAAGACACAATTTTTTTAGGGATTCACAACCCAGTAACACAATCCATTTTGATAAAGAGTATCAAAAGAAATATCCCATCCTTTTCACACTAGAGTTATAACACATTTAATTATACATTTTATAAATATGAGGTAGAGGAAAAAATAAATATTATTACTTATTATAACCTACATGGTTCTACATTAGAATTTGAAACCGTAAACACAAAATAACACAAAAAATTATGGGAATAATACCTCACCTAGAACATCAGAGTATTAACCATGAAATATTGTGCACTAAAGCATCTTAGACCATGTTATGATTCATAAAGTTCAACACATTGATATATTTCATTGAACTTTGTCCAATAAACGTTCAATAGAATATATAGCTAATGTATGTCAACTTTTCTACCCATGTAAACATAGTTTCTATTAATATTTTAATGTGTATTTATCTATGCACAACAACTTCAAACAATTTATCCATTTAAGATTTATTTTTCCAAATTAGTATTAATGATTTATAAAATAATGAACTACGTCCAAGATTGTTTCAATCTTCACATTGATTTCCCAATTATTTTCTTCACATAGATTTCAATATTTAATGAACATTTTATCCTCATTTAGTCTCTATGAAACATTTATTGTATAACTATAATGATTAAATATAATGAAAAAAATATATATCAAAAAAAGTTTAATTATATTTTACCACTAAATAAATTGAAATTATTAAATTAATTAAAATACATATGAATATTAAAAAATATACAGTGATAAGAGTCATGTGTAAATTTATGTCATTTATCCTAGTGTACGTTTCAATTTAATTGGATGAAATATATCATTTTTTTATATTCATGTGTGACTAGTTTTAAATTTATGAGACATTTTCTACATATGATTTTGAATAAATGGAATTAGACCTAGGTATGTGTCAATTGATTTGTGTATGTGTATTCGTATGAGTAATTTCTTAGTTATAAAAATTTTGACCAATATTTGAGTCATTTTTCATTGTGATTGTGTCAATCTATAATTCAAACAATCTATTTTATTTTCTCATATAAATCATTTGATGTATTAGAAATTTTTATAAATTAGATTTCATATGACTCATTTATAATATGTTTTTGAGACAATTGTGAGGCCAATGTGACACACTAGTCTACAGATATGTGATTTCATAAATTTTAGAAATATTGTAAAGAAAGAACATAACACTATTTTTGTATAATTTAAAACTAACAAAAACTTTTAATAAATAATGAAAAACCCATAAACCAATACATCATTTTTTCTGACAACAAGAAATTCATGCTTCAAAAATATAAATTATTATTTACTAAAAATATTTAGAGGGAATGAATTAATTATTAATAAAGTAAACTATTAAATTTACAATTTAATGAATATAAATAAATAAATTAGAAAGAATCTAATCAATAATCGCTATATTTTTAATAAATAAAAACCCAACCATAATTATGAATTATTTGTATTGCTTTTTAATTGATAAAAAGTATTAAAATGAATAAACTGTGATTACTTCTACCCCATTTATAACTTACCTAATCAATAGTTCTAAAAACACTATTTTTTCAGAAATAAAACTTTACCATATAGTATGATAAGAAAAGAAGTTAACAAATTATTATCAATAAATTGAGAGAAATATCAACTTTCTTAAAGAAATAAAAAAATATAGTATAAACATAATGATTAAAAAAATATATATTTAAAAAATATACCCCATATATTAAATATTATAAACTCTAGATACTACACTGTATTATTAAATAAACAATATAGTAAATACTATATTCTTAATATTTATGAAGAAAACTGGATTCTAAAAATTAAAATAAGTATACTTCTAAATAAATTAAAAAATTATAGTATATAATTATGTAATATATATCCCAATAATTTTTTAATATAATAAATAATAAGAAATATAAAATTAAGATGATTATTGAGTAAATATGCACTTTAATTAATTCCTTTTTTCCTGAAAATGAAAAAAACATGAATGTTAATTTCACATTTCTATTCTTGAAAAAATATTCTAGTAAACTCTTACATATTTCAAGGAGCCATGAAACCATATTAATGATTTTTAATAAATAATAATTATCCCAAATGTTTCATTTCCAAGTAAGTTATTTAATAAAACTAAATATGCATTCTCTGTGGTTATAACAAGGATAGATTTAAGTTCTTTCTAGAACAACATAAAATGAGAAAATATTAAAAAATATAAATGATGAAATATATAAAATATGAAATAATATATATCATAATGAAAAAATAAATGTTAAAATAATCCAATATACTGAATATTGGAATGAATATTATAATAAATTCATTACTTTTTCATAGAGACCAGCATTGGTCTAATTAGGTTAGAATATAAAAAATTAGTATCATATCCTATTGAAGTATTAGAATACCTTTATATTGAAATAATATTTTATGAAAAATTATGTCATATGATCAAGTTAAAAAAGAAACCCTAAAGTATAATTATGAGTAATGGAAAAAAAGACAAACATTAAATAGCTAAATAATGTAATATCATATCTTTTACGTTTCATATATTTGTTCTTTCACATATTAAGTAAATATCTATCTTAATCAATAATTTTTGTATGTTTTTTCTTATTTTATTTAAAAAAATTATTGTACATATATTTCCCAAAGAAACTATATAGTTTATTGTTAAAAATCTGATTTTTGTTTTTAACATTTAATTTTCCTTATATCAGTTATAAAATAATTTTTTTATTACCCATCAATAATCAAAGAAATATTTTTTCAATCTTATTATTTTCCTCATCATGTTTAAAAATTCCAAAATCAACATTTCTCTTCTCTTTGATCCAAGAATATTATTATTTATTCCATATTTTATAATCATATCCCATATTTAATATATTGTCTAGTAACACATCATTATTATTTTTTATCATTTTAACTCTATGATTGGGATTTTTACAATTGTTTTTAGAATTAGAATTAGAGACCATACACTAACTTATTATTCTAATCGATAAAATTTTTCAATATTATCTAGTAGATCCTTCTAAATAATTTGAAGAATATGAATGATAAGGTGAAATAATATTACAGTATTTTGTCACAAAATAAATATTATCATTCGAATTTTAACATTAAAATTAATTTCTTGGGTTTGATTTTTTAGAATCATTTGATTTATCCAAATGATTATTTTCTTCTTGATTTTTTTAAATTTTTATATCTTATAAAATCAGATCTTATGTGTACTTTCTTCTTGAACTCATAACAAGAATGACAAAAATTATTTTAATTTTAAAAGGAACTACCTTTCTTATAGATATTTATTTCTCATTTTGATATAATTTTTTTATTTACTTTAAACATAATGTGAAAAAAAAATTAATCCAATTCGTATAATTAGTTGATAATCTCAAACCATCAAAATAAATAAATTAGGAAATATAGGTTATAAAACTAATAACGTTCTTATTATCAAATGAATTATTCTTTATATTTTTTAACTCAAAATAATATTAATAAAAAGAACTAATATATTCATCGAATTTCTATTATTTAAATTTATTTTTTTCAAAAAAATCAACATTAGTGGTGTTCCAATTTTTAATTAATTTTCTCTATATTCTTCCAACCAGTAGTAGTTTTTTTTGAATGCTTCTCGGACAAAAAGTAGTTCATTTTAATTTATTGTGATCCAATGAAAAATTTGACTGAAATTTTCATCCTCCAACATCATGAAATATATATATTCATCCCAAAACATTAAATTATTTGTTCATATAGAATATTATTATCCAAAATGACAAAATATTTAAATTATCCATTCATCAAAATTAGTTTCATATTAATAGACATAACATAAAACATTTCTATAAATTTCATAATATAGAATACTCATGACAATATAATTAAGAAGGTACTTCATAGTATCTTTACCAGGATGGTGTGGTGGATTAAATTCAGGTAATTTATGGGTTTTTAAATATTATCCATGTGATTAATGATAATACACATGATATATTCCTCTATTCAACATTTCTAATAACCATATTCATTTTATTTAGAAAATGTTAACTCATAGCACTACTACAAAAACGGGCAAGGGAAGCACGCCCTTATAACAGCGCTATGAAAAACCGCTGATAAAGGATACCCTATATCAGCGCTAACTATACAGCGCTGAAAAAGCTAATGTTTATCAGCGCTTTCTTAGCGCTGATAATAGTAATATTTATCAGCGCTAGAAAAGCGCTGATTAATATGATCTGTATCAGCGCTAAAATTTTAGCGCTGATACAGTTGGTCTTTATCAGCGCTTTTGGAGCGCTGATAAAGGTTCGCCTATATAAGCGCTAAAAAAGCGCTGATACAGAACACCTCTATCAGCGCTCAAATTTCAGCGCTGATATAGGGTATCCTTTATCAGCGCTAAAAAAGCGCTGATAAAAATTATCTTTATCAGCGCTAAAAAAGCGCTGATAAAGAGACCCGGTATCAGCGCT
This sequence comes from Viscum album, assembly GCA_963277665.1. Taxonomy (NCBI): domain Eukaryota; kingdom Viridiplantae; phylum Streptophyta; class Magnoliopsida; order Santalales; family Viscaceae; genus Viscum; species Viscum album. The sequence continues at coordinate 1,186,899,129 of OY728158.1, read as the reverse complement.
ATAATTGTAGCGCTGATACGGGGAATCATTATCAGCGCTTTTCTAGCACTGATAAATCATAATATTATCAGCGCTAGAAAAGCGCTGATAAAGCTAGATTTTATCAGCGCTATAATTTTAGCGCTGATAAAGGTAGCCTTTATCAGCGCCTTTTTAGCGCTGATAAAACTTTAGTCGACTTTTTTATAAAGTCGGTCGCACAGTGCCCTCGTTTTATCGCAGCTAAAGCCCTCGCGGAACCGTAACCCTGCTACTCTTCTCCCGAATACCGCTGCTGTGTTCGCTTCGCCGGAGCTTGCCGCCCTCGGTACACTCGCCGTCCTCCGCCGCCCGCAACACCCTCGGCCGACCTCCACCGCCTGCTGCCCTCGGCTGCCCACAACACCCTCGGCCGCCGTTCTCTTCCGCCCTCGGCCGCCCTCGGCCTCTCTCCGCCGCCTCCGTCGCCCTCCGCCTCACTCGGCCGCCCTCGGTCGCCCTCCGAGGCTGCCTTCCGCAACCCGCAACGCCCTCGGCCGCCGCCTTAAGGTAACAATCTATGAAGAAGATGTTTATGTTTTCATATAGATAGATTGTGTATAGCTGATTCTCTCTAAGTGTACTCATGATGATGTCCAGATGTTGGGAATGATCATCATTATTTTGGTATTACACCAATATGTCATCCATAAAACAACTACAATCTGGTCTAGGTACAAGTGAAATATTCAACTCATCAAGAGAATAAATGCCATGGGGAATTCGTCAACACAAATTTTATTATAAAGAATTCATAAAAACTATACATTATTTCAAAATTAGTTTATAGTATATCAGAATTTCTCAACTTCAAATGATGATAAACAAACCTTAGATCAATCTTAGAGAACAATATGGAACCCCTCAGCTGGTCAAATAGATCAAAAATACAAAGAAGTGGATATCTGTTCTTAATTTTCATCTGATTCATATTCTATTAATAGAAACACATATGTAATGTTCTGTCATCCTTCTTGGAAAATAAAACAGTAGATCCCCAAGGTGACATACTCGAACAGATGCACCCTTCATAATCTAACTCCTCTCATTGAGTTTTATGATCCTGAATCTATTCTTGTTTCATTCTGAAAGGCGTTATATAAAATGGCTCAACTCCACGCATCAGCTCAATCATGAACTCAAAGTCTCTTTTAGGTGGTAGCCCTGATCAATTCTCATGAAACACATCCTAGAACCAGTCTACTAATGGGGGAAATATTTCTTGTTTCAATCCATTATCATCAAGAAAAATATTCGTAAACTGGTCTATGTTCTCACCTAGTTGTGGAAGAACTGGTCCTACATGGTCTACCAAGATATCCCATTCTCCATAAAAGACATGGGCTCTACCCTTATGAGGCACGACGGTCACTCATCTACGGTAACAATCAATGTGATATTGATTAAATACCAAAAATTACATCATCACTATCTATTCAATACATATCATATCAAGCATGTATAAATCCAAAATGAAACAATACTCACAAACCATGAGGGAACATCCCTTATGAAGACAGATGCCTTCTAATCACACCCCCAATGGTGTGTTGACCAACATGATCCCACAAAAGTACTCTAACACAAAACAGAAACCATTTACCAAGAGATAAGATATAAAATAATGAGAGGATCCCCTATTACAAGTCTCCTTTAGCTTCCCCTATTCGGTGCTCTGTACCAATATAGATCATCCATCACTACCCATATTACAAGTGTTCATGTAGAACCTATATATATGAACCATCATGAAACATGATTGACACTTCACTAGTGGTCAAAGTCATAGGCCTAACATGTGACCAGACCTACCTCCTTGATTGAAGATGACTAAAAACCTCTCTAAGAGAAAAATCCTCTCACATAGATACTCTATCCACCACCACCCTAGTGGAAGATATCATAATGGTGAATCCTACTATCATAATATGTACCACTAGATCATTCAATTGAAACCGCCCTACCATCACTATAAGTCTCCTTTAGGTTCCCCTTGGAAATGAGAACCTGATCCACCACCTCAACAAACCTCATAAAAAATATATTTACCTGGGACTTAATCTCACATCTAAGTCCATCCTAATTTTTTTTCATAGATACCTTATCTCCTGTCAACATTAGATGAAAACATTACTGGTATGTGAAGAATCTAACATAATCTATCATTATCAAACATAATTACGTCAAACATATTAAGTATTCATATTTTCATTTCCTCAATGTCGTAGGTTAAAAGTGCTCCATGAACATATCCTAGATTTTCTTCCAAGTCATTCCCTCCATATGCTCATCCCAAGACTAAATATCACAGTAGATCATTGTTGGCCCCCATAACATATACGCTACCAACTCTACCCTATTCTCTTAAGGAGTAGAAAAGTTATCTAGAATATTCTAGATGAACTAAATTTAGAACTTATCTACCTTGGGTCCACCCTCTCCGGAAAACATCAGAGGGTGTTGCAACTGAACCTCTATTTTCAAGTCAAACACACTCGGCACTTCCAACCCTTGTCATTTCTTCATAAATTGTATAAAACAAGAAAGGTAATCCAAAAACTACTATTCCCTCTATCACTCATGATTAATGGGGGAACCTATACCACTACTAGAATGAATCCTGAGTGCCTATACAAATCATAATAGAGATGATAATGAATTTTAAATTGTATAATGGATTATTTATTTTAATTATTTGTTCTTTATCTCACATGCATTTTAAATATAGTTTTTGTATCCTGAGTACCTATACAAATCAGATAGAAGCTCTAGTGGATGCGTTTGGTTTCACTCTAATAAAGGTATCTCTCATCGATTGGAAATCCTCTATCTCCTGTTATATCCTCCTTATAGAGTGATAGATAATCATCTTTTTAGTGAATCTAATATTCATTTTTATGAATCTTGATTATAGGTTAGACTACTTGATCTCCTTCCAAGGAAGTGGTTCCCTTCTACTGTATTTGGAAGTCTTCTTTTGTGTACTTGAACCATAAATACTAATATTTGAGATTCAAATAGGATGAAGATGAATAATGATTGGATGGATTCTAATCGTTTAACAATAGAGTACGAGAACGGAGTGAAAGAGTTCATCAAGTTTGCAAAGGATCACACAAAGGATCCTTCTCAAATCCTTTGTCCGTGTTTACGTTGTTGTTATTCTAGACTACTTACTCCAGAGGAGTTGGAAGAACATTTGATATGTCACGGAATAGATCGGAGTTATAAATGTTGGAATAAACACGGAGAAAAAGCGAATGTAGCTACTGGCTGGGATAAAACTGCGTTTTATGGATCGTCAGATATGAATACAAATATAGATAATGAAGAAGACCGTATGGAGGATGTGATTACAGATGTCAATGATGATGAAGATCATATTGAGGAAATGACAAAGACAATTCAACATGAACCCCGTGATTTCCCAAAATTGTTTGAGAAGTTAAAGAGTTGTGAAAAGACGCCATTGTATGCTGCTTGCACTAAGTATAAAACATTGTCACCTGTACTGAAGTTGTATAAATTGAAAGCAGGCAATGGATGGAGTGATGTCAGTTTTACGGAACTACTTGCTCTCTTGAATGACATGCTCCCAGAAGATAATGAGCTCCCAAGCCGGACATATGAAGCTAGAGGAATGCTACGCTCGATGGGAATGATTTCTGAAAGAATACATGCCTGCCCAAAAGACTGTATATTGTTTCGAAAGGAGAACAACTCACTTACAGAATGCCCAAAGTGTGGTGCTTCTCAATACAAGAAAGATAAATCCAATCCTACGAAAGTTTTATGGTACTTTCCAATCATTCCAAGGTTTAGGCGTTTATATGGAAGTAAAGAAACTGCAAGACAATTGTCGTGACATGCAGATAAAAGAAATAAAGATGGGTTATTAAATCATCCGGCCGACTCTCCTCAATGGAAGAAAATTGATCATGAGTATCCTTGAAAACGGTTGGTTAGGCGTCACTGTTGTAAATGTATATATGAGGTATGTTTCCATGAATTGATTTTCTAAAAGCTGATCTAATGTGCAAATTATGACTAAATGCATTTTATATTGTTGACAGACACATTTATGAAAAACAGTTGAAGGGATTTTCCCATGATCCAAGATTTGGACTGGTTAGTCCTCATATCACATCAACACACCAAACAAAAATAGAGTCATCAAAAAGGGATGCAATAGTGAAGGACTTGCTGAAAACATTTGAACGCAAGATTACAGATGACAGACTTTTCCTAATACCAACCATGCAGGGGTAATACTCTACGATTAAAGCATATCAATTATATTTTCACTTTTTTTATTACTTATTCCTTTTTGTGTTTTTAGGCAACATTGGTTGCTAATTGCGGTGAACTTGGATACTCCGAAGATTTATTTTCTAGATTCAAAGCTAGGATATCCATCAAACCGACCATACATGATGGAGTTTGTGAATCTGTAAGACACTACATCTTACGTTTTAGGTCTAAACATCAATTTATATAATATATATTATCTTTTACTGAGGATTCTGTTATGATAGGGAGGTGTACCAATATCGTCTAAATCATGGTATGAGGACAGAGGCTAAGCATAAGGAGCCGAGAAAGTACTACGTCTGGACAAATATCAGGGTATATATAATAAAATTTCACTATCCAAACACACCTCAACACAAGTTATTTATTCTCCTAATGATCAATTTTTTTGCAGTGTCCAAAACAAACAAACAATAATGATTGCGGTTATTATGTTTGTAAATTTATGAAAGAGATCGTTTTTCATCAGCAAACTAGCATCCCTAAAGAGGTATTTTCAAAAACAATTACTAGTTCATTTATGTTATTTATTAATTCTTTATTTTTTTTATTTTGCAGTACTACTATGACTGCCGAAAAGCCTCATACTCACAAGACGATATAGATGTGTTCAGAAACGAGTGGGCCGCATACCTGATGACAGATTGTACACAAATACAATGATGATCTGACTTGGGGACATGTACAATTGGTGGTAATTTTTGAGAGGGGTTAAGGGGATCAAAAGATGAAATATTGTTGTATGTAAATGTTCGTAGCAAAATTGTAATTGTTATTAAATAAAACATTCTTTCTCCAATGAGTCATTTTTCCATTTTAACAGATGATATGCACCATCAACATGCAAGAATGTTGAACCACTAAAATGGTCGCTCTCTTGTTTAAAATGGACACCACTTTAATTGAAAACAACAACTGACCTACGGAAATCCGACCAGACGCATCTGGATTGCATTCATCCTTTAGGAGAACGATCCACGGGTCCTTGGTGACGTGTACGAGTAAACTCCGCCTCAATCCGAGGCACAGTGTGACCGCTACCACCCAAAGGGTCGCTCTCTTGTTTAAAATGGACACCACTTTAATTGGAAACAACAACTGACCTACGGAAATCCTACCGGACGCATCCAGATTGCCTTCATTCTTTAGGAGAACGATCCACAGGTCCTTGGTGATGTGTACGTGTCAACCCTGCCTCAATCCGAGGCACGGTGTGACCGCTACCACCGAAAGAGTCGCTCTCTTGTTTAAAATGGACACCACTTTAATTGGAAACAACAACTGACCTACGTAAATCGGAGCAGACGCATCCGGATTGCCTTCATCCTTTAGGAGAAGGATCCACGGGTCCTTGGTGACGTGTACGAGTCAACCCCGCCTCAATCCGAGGCACGGTGTGACCGCTACCACCCAAAGGGTCGCTCTCTTGTTTAAAATGGACACCACTTTAATTGGAAACAACAACTGACCTACGTAAATCTGACCAGACGCATCCGGATTGCCTTCATCCTTTAGGAGAAGGATCCACGGGTCCTTGGTGATGTGTACGAGTAACATGAAAGAATGATGGACCACATTTCTTTGGCCTTTGGACAAAAAAACCAGTAAAATCTCCAAAATACCTTCATATCATGCATGAACCCGTAAAATCTCTAAAATACCTTCATATCACGCAGTTCTGAAAAGAGTCACTATTTAAAAGAAAGTCACAAATTTAGATACATCTCGAGATGGTCAGTTGTGGATTTCACTTAAAAATAAGTCCATTTTTAACAAAACAGTGACACTGTGAGTGGTGTCGGCCACACCGAGCCTCAGATTGATGCGGTGTTGAATCGTACACGTCACACATGAGTCATTGATCATTGTGAAAAAGTATCAACGCAATCAGAAGCCGTTAGATCGATTTGGTGTATGTACGTAAAATATTGTCCATTTTAAACTAAATACATACACTTGGAGTGATACCGGTCACACCGCGCCTCGGATTGAGACCCCACCCTTTCTCCTCGGCTGTCAAAAATCATAACCAGATAGTCGAAGGGTGATTTTGACAGCTGAGGGGAAAGGGTGGGGTCTGAAGACATTGTAGGATATGTCGAAGGGTGATTTTGTGTGTGACCGGTATCACTCCAAGTGTATGTATTTAGTTTAAAATGGACAATATTTTACGTACATCCGCCAAACTGATCTAACGGCTTCTGATTGCATTGATAATTTTTCACAATGATCAATGAATCATGTGTGACGTGTACGATTCAACACCGCATCAATCCGAGGCCCGGTGTGGCCGACACCACTCACAGTGTCACTGTTTTGTTAAAAATGGACTTAATTTTAAGTGAAATCAACAACTGACATACGGCAAACCGACCAAACACATTGGGATTCTATTGAAACTTAAGGAAAACTATCCATGGGTCAAATGTGACGTGTAAGATTCAACCCCGCCTCAATCAGAGGCGCGGTGTGACCGGTATCACTCCAAGTGTATGTATTTAGTTTAAAATGGACAATATTTTACGTACATACGCCAAACCGATCTAACGGCTTCTGATTGCGTTGATACTTTTTCACAACAATAAATGACTCATGTGTGACGTGTACGATTCAACACCGCATCAATATGAGGCCCGGTGTGGCCGACACCACTCACAGTGTCACTGTTTTGTTAAAAATGGACTTAATTTTAAGTGAAATCAACAACTAACATACGACAAACCGACCAAACGCATTGGGATTCTATTGAAACTTAAGGACAATGATCCATGGGTCAAATGTGACGTGTACGAGTCAACCCCTACTCAATCAGAGGCGCGGTGTGACCGATATCACTCCAAGTGTATGTATTTAGTTTAAAATGGACAATATTTTACGTACATACGCCAAACCGATCTAACGGCTTCTGATTGCGTTGATACTTTTTCACAACGATCAATGACTCATGATACATAGAGAAATTCACTGGCCACCGTCGAGAATGATCTGAATCACAAACCATGGCAGAATTATGTTTTTAACTTCAGCACCTCAATTGAGAATGTGACACCTTTCAGGACTTGGCGCCATTGTATGTCGTTTCGTCCATTGAATGGGTCTATCCTTTAATTTAATTTTTTTAACTTCAGTCAAATATTCAAGAAAGATGTCACGGCAGATCCTTCACCATTTTTTTTTTCTGAACATCTCATTACATTGTTAAAAAAAGCAGGATGTCTTTCATGGGAAATACATTCTTGTATTGAAGATGATGCACTCCCATTTATTCGAACCCACATGGTTAATTATTTTGTTTAAGCCTAATGATTGATTTAATTATTGTGGAACACATAATCATGAAAATAGTATGATGGTTGTACCCAGATAGGACTCTAATTCATTGGTTAAATCTATTGTCTCATGAGATGTTATGTATGAGATTAGGGAATAAGCCTAGTCCATTAAAATGGGAGTGCATCATCTTCAATACAGGAACGTATTGCCCATGCAAGACACCCTGCTTTTTTTAACAATGTAATGAGATGTTCAGAAAAACAAAATGGTGAAGGATCTGCCGCGACATCTTTCTAGAATATTTGACTGAAGTTAAAAAAATTAAATAAAAGGATAGACCCATTCAGTGGACGAAACGACATACAATGGCGCCAAGTCCTGAAAGGTGTCACATTCTCAATTGAGGTGCTGAAGTTAAAAACATAATGCTGTCATGGTTTGTGCTTCAGATCATTCTCGAAGGTGGCCAGTGAATTTCTCTATGTATCATGAGCGTTCTAATGCATATCTTGTTTGGAAGATCATTGTAGTAGACAACGATCTAAAAGTGGGGGATGTGTGCATATCTGAGCATGTCTTTAGTAGTGTCCCTCAAAATGTCTCTAAACTGACCATCATGAGATGTATCTAAACTTGTGACTTTCTTTCAAAAAGTGACTCTTTTCAGAACTGCGGGAGTTAACATTTCTCCACCATATTCACACACAAAATCACCCTTCGACATATCCTACAATGTCTTCAGACCCCACCCTTTCCCCTCGGCTGTCAAAAAAACCTAAAAGACAATGGCTAGCAATGATCATTCCAAAATGCATTTAAACTGAACTCTTCTAGAAAAAAATAGAGCACAATACCTGCAAGTTGCAACTTAGGTCGCTTTGCACAAGTCGATTTCCACATTGTTTGTAGCAACCACATTTGCTCCAACACTCTAATGATCTTCATTGCTTCATGTCTTTTATACTCTTCCAGAAACCCTTTTCTAAGAAGGTCATCTATCGTGTATGCATACTCACCTTCAAATGTGACTTGTATGAGTCAACCCCGCCTCAATCTGAGGCCTGTTGTGGCTGACACAACTCCAAGTGCCTCTGTTTTGTTCAAAATGGACTTATTTTTAAGTGAGAAATCAAAAAATGACATACGGGAAACCGACCAAACGCCTTCGGATTGTGTTGACACTTTAAGAAAATGATTCATGGGTTATATGTGACGTGTACGACTCATCCCCGCCTCAATCCGAGACGCGGTGTGACCGGTATCACTCCAAGTGTATGTATTTAGTTTATAATGGACAATATTTTACGTACATACGCCAAACTGATCTAACAGCTTCTGATTGCATTGATACTTTTTCACAATGATCAATGACTCATGTGTGACGTGTACGATTCAACACCGCATCAATCCGAGGCCCGGTGTGGCCGACACCACTCATAGTGTCACTGTTTTGTTAAAAATGGACTTAATTTTAAGTGAAATCAACAACTGACATACGGAAAACCGACCAAACACATTGGGATTCTATTGAAACTTAAGTACAACTATCCATGGGTCAAATGTGACGTGTAAGATTCAACCCTGCCTCATCCAGAGGCGCGGTGTGACCGGTATCACTCCAAGTGTATGTATTTAGTTTAAAATGGACAATATTTTACGTACATACGCCAAACCGATCTAACGGCTTATGATTGCGTTGATACTTTTTCACAACAATCAATGACTCATGTGTGACGTGTACGATTCAACACCGCATCAATCTGAGGCCCGGTGTGGCCGACACCACTCACAGTGTCACTGTTTTGTTAAAAATGGACTTAATTTTAAGTGAAATCAACAACTGACATACGACAAACCGACCAAACGCATTGGGATTCTATTGAAACATAAGGACAATGATCCATCGGTCAAATGTGACGTGTACGAGTCAACCCGGCCTCAATCAGAGGCGCGGTGTGACCGGTATCACTCCAAGTGTATGTATTTAGTTTAAAATGGACAATATTTTACGTACATACGCCAAATCGATCTAACGGCTTCTGATTGCGTTGATACTTTTTCACTATGATCAATGACTCATGTGTGACGTAACACCGCATCAATCCGAGGCCCGGTGTGGCCGACACCACTCACAGTGCCTCTCTTTTGGTCAAAATGGACTTATTTTTAAGTGAAATCAACAACTGACATGCGGAAAACCGACCAAACGCATTTGGATTCTGTTGAAACTTAAGGGAAATGATCCATGGGTCAAATTTGACGTGTAAGAGTCAACCCCGACTCAATCCGAGGCCCGGTGTGGCCGACACCACTCAAAGTGCCTCTATTTGGTTCAAAATGGATTTATTTTTAAGTGAAATCAACAACTGACATACGGGAAACCGACCAAACGCCTTAGGATTGTGTTAACACTTTAGTACAATGATCCATGGGTCATATGTGACGTGTACGAGTCAAACCTGGGTTGGATTACATGGCTTTCCTACATGGAATATATCCCACTACACGTCTTTAATGAGCCAGCTACGCAGTTTATCCCTTGTACAGATACACAGGAAGAATCACACGAGATCGACGTCATGTACTAAAAAAGGCAAGGGTTCATAAGAGGACACAAGATCAAAGGGTAACACGTATATTTTTTTTAACATGCCATGTAATTTCCTATTGATATGACATGTATATTCACACAGGCAGCTGAACATTAGAGTTACCCAGGGTAAAGCGACAAGGCATGTGACCCTTTAAATGACACATAATTTTATGTACCATGATTGATCTCTTTGAACACTATATCAAGGACATATTTCATTAGGGTTGGCTCCCATGATCCTTCCTAGGATGGTTTTGGTATCTTTTCTGACTTACGGTAGTACGATCGCTTCAGCAGGACGTCCTAGACATAGTTGGAGTCTCTCTGAAAGTCCTGGAGTGAGATCATATATCTATTTTTGAGGTCCAGGTAGAGTCATGTATCAACGCAACCAATCCTACCAGACATCGATCCTATATATAGAATGTTAATCTTGATGTCTCATTACAGTCCCCCAATTTATGATATGTTACCTTTTTTGTATTAATATACATAATTACTAAGGGTGATGGTTGGGAGAGTTAGGATATCCTTTTTATGTATTGCAGAATGATTCAAGGAGCATGGGCTCTGCACGATTTGTCAAAACCAAGTGGCAATCCAAGGAGAAACAATGCATAGTAGAATGTTCTAGTATTTATCTTCTGAGTTGTGTAGGAATATCTTGTGATACTATGTAATGAGGTATTTTTGGTTTCTGGGTAGATGGTATCTAACTCATGGTAAGAACACTGTTTGGTTGGGTTGTGATCGGTTGATGACATGCTTGTGGTTGATATACTGGTTTTTGTGCAGGTCTGTGGTTGATATACTGGTCTTTGTGCAGGTCTGCTCGGCTGGCTGTACTAGTGTAGGTTTTTTATTAGCAGCAGACAGGGATTTAACAGCGCTTTTTTAGCGCTGTTAAAGGCGACATTTAACAGCGCTAAAAAAGCGCTGTTAAAGGAGATATTTAACAGCGCTAAAAAAGCGCTGTTAAAGGCAACATATAACATCGCTTTTTGAGCGCTGTTAAAGGACCCCCCCTTTATCAGCGCTGAGCTTTACAGCGCTTTTCTAGCGCTGTTAAAGCCCGATTTTAGCGCTGTTATTGCCCGTTTTTGTAGTAGTGTAGTAATCTATACATAATTTGATCATTATCATACCATCATAAAAGATCATTCTCAAAGTCATGTTAAAGCCTAGTATAAATCTTATAACAAAATTGATTCTATGGAAAATAATAAGAAAAAATTAAATTCAAATAAAATCATTCCATAAAGAAATTATTTTTCCAAGATAGTAAGATGGTCGATTGTTCAGGGGGTGCGATGATCTGAAATATTGATAAAATATTAAATATCCTTTCAAGGTTAAAATAATAAGTATTGGAAAATGAAGAAAAAGAATAATTTTGTAACCATTTTAATGATCAATGTGATCCTACTTATACTCTTCACGTTTCTATATCCCTAAGAGAAATGACACCAACTAAAAATCTTAATTTTCATGAAGATTAACCTGCCATTTATAACTTAGTTTTCTAGTGGATGAATAATAAACATAATGAATCATCTAATATGTATATAAACCCCATTAAAATATAATTTCATAACCTAGAGACACAACTAATATATATATATATATATATATATAATTTTCACACTATTAATAAAATAGTCTTACCTTCCTACCTTTTAGGCACAACCAGAAAATATATTTTGAATGGTAGTATAACCCACTCGTTACTTATTTTTTATGAAATAAAAATAAAAAAATTAATACACAAAATAATAAATATTAAGAATACAACACTATTGAAACCATTGTTTTGACATTTAAACATTATGCATTATGGTGGACTTGAAAACATTATTATAGGTACAATTTGTTATATTGATATCTAGTAGATAAGTTTATTTGATTAGTGGTCAAAAAAATGTACAAATAATGTATGTCACCTTTCTTAAAGACTTTTAAATATCTTTTATCAATATATTTTTATTCATATTTTTTCAATATAGGAAAACATCAGAAAATTTATATATTATAGTACATATTTGTAATGCATTAGATATGAAGGAATAAGCAACAAATTTATTCAATTTTGATCAAAATAATTGCACGGATTTCCTAGTAGATTCTTAAATTAATTATATATATTTACTTCCTATATAATCTTTCTTTAATATCTTTGATAGATTATCATTTATAACTTTAAATATTGAATTAAAGTAAAAAATATACAGTGTAATAAATTCAATTAATTTTAATAAACATATAAATCAAAATAAATAATTGAATAAATAAATTGTAATATAATTATAAATCCATCGGTGTAAGTTATATTTTCTGTGTAATATTTGAATTTATGTCATTTATCAATGACTATGAAAAATTTTCATTGGTGTCAACGAAAAAATAATTTTTATTATCAATTTTTGAAATAATATTAATTTTTTAGTTAGTGTATGCTTTATTTTTTCTTATTTATGTGCCAATTTATTTCTATATGATTCACAATTTGAATCATTTCAAACTTACATAAATTTATTCTTGTATAAGAGTTATTCTTTCAATTATATGTTTCAATATATCTTTCATCATGGTCATTTTTTTAGTATTACCTATTCCAAAATTATAAAATATTTAGAAAACAATACTTGCTATAAGTCATATAAAATTTTCACATGAGTCTGTTAATTGTGGACATGATTCATTCTAATGTGCATATGTATGATTTCATACACTGTAAAATTTCTGAAAATAAGAATTTGTTTTTTCAAAAATAAAATCAATAGATTCGTTTAGTAAACTATGAATTAACAAATAAACCAATATAAAATAAATTATTTCTTATACAATTAGTTAAAATCATCAACAAAATAAATTATTCTTTTCTAAACATATTTTTGAGGATATAATATGATTATCAAAAAATATATATAATTAAAAGGATGAATTTAATTGTATAAAATCATATATAAATAATGCGTTTGGGGTCCAATCAATAGTTTTTTAATGGTTTAATAATATTCTTATGATGTTATGATGATTTTATATTATGTTGTTATTTTATGATAATTTATTTAATAGGGGAATATGCTATATTAAGGCTCATGTAACACTATGATTTTGATTTGATTCTATTTAAATGCATATAAAAATTACCAATATATTGTGACAGGGCCGAAATAGAATTCCTATATTAATATTGAAAGGGACCACTGTCTCTCAGATTAATCTTTTTCTCTCTCCACCTATCAATCCATGGTGGTGTATTTTGGGAACCATAAAAACCTTAAATGTTCATCTAAATAGAAAAAATTAAATGGTGATCCCATGACTCTTCTAGAGAATGATTTGAAGAGGCCATATTGAATGATAAATCAGGTAGAAATCTCTACTCCACTCTATATCCATTATTACATGAAATTATTGTGAATCTATTTTTTCATTATCATTTCCCCAAGATATTACTAATTAGAATACCTATTTATCACCTTCAAAATTTTCTATTCAAATTAAATGCTTATTGTGTTTTTTATCCAATATTAGTTTTATGAACCTTTTTCTCAAATCCATTCTTATTTTAATGGTTTTTTTGAGTAAAAACCATTGTCCCTTATAATTACATGTAATGGTGTTGGTTCTTGGATGTGGATGCAATACAAATATAGGATAAATTATAAAATAATTGATAAGAGTACTGGCACTTTATTTAGTAGTCTTTTATTGCGGTGTGAAAAGTATTTCCAAGCCATGATTTAATGGTTTTATTAATCCCATAAAATTTTGGTAAGTGGGAACAAGATATATTGATATATCTTTTTTCAAGATCAACCCATCCTATTGGTGTGAGTCTTTGTATAATTCCTTAAATGATGCTGAAAAATCCCAAGTTAATCTTATGATAAGTGATCTATTGTGAGACGGTTCTATAAATTATTTTAATAATTCATTTGTAGTTTGAATTTTTGGATTCATCTATAAGGACAATGAAAAAATCAATCAACTATTGAGTGAGTTATTTAATTATGTAATTATTCAATAATATTATTCATTGTGACATTATTATATATCTAACACCATGATTGTGAGAATTACTAAAAAAGAATTTCTAGAATGATCTCTTCATATATTTTTTGAGTATTTTCATCCATCCGTAATATTGGGAAATGAATATTTTATAACTAGATCCTTTGTATGGTATAGATAATGATCATGAAATATTTTAGAGTACCGAAGTCCATTTCCATAATTTGTCAAATGTTTTTAGGATTTATCCCCTCAATGATGATGATCTGGTTTATAAATGATGAGTAAATAATTCCTCAGAGTTTTTTATTCCCTATAACATTTTTTGATTAGAGGGATTGAGTTCCTACATGGATTATGTAGTTTGTTACTCCCTCACCTATATGGGGTGTGGGTCCTCTATAGTTTAGGTATAGAATAACTACTCCATTGCACATAAACAGCATGAGTTCTTCCACCGGATTAATAGATTTTGACACACACGAATTGTTGTTCTAATATTCCCCAGGTTAAGAGTTCATTATACATGGATTTAGGTGATCCCTCATTTAATGTGAACTATCATGGAAGTGGAGTTCATCTATGAGGGGATATTTACATCGCTGATTGAGACATATCTTGATGACGCCTGGGTTCTCTAATATATTGATGTTGGGTATCAAGGATTCTGGGGTTTCTCTAGGTGACATATTTCTTTGTTAAATTGGTTAATTTTTATGTGATGAAGGGTACTACTGATTATCTTACATGAATTTATATCTGTGATTGTTTTTATGTTCTTATTTCCCCTGTGTGTGTTATCCTTTTCCACTATGGTTTAATGATGATTTTTAGTTATTTTATTCTATTATGGTTTCTAGAGTATCATAATGGGTATGTATATAACGGCCCATATATTTTTATTTTACTAGAATATATCATTTCTTATGTATATGAAATAATGTTCAGTGGAAACTTATGTAGAAATGGTGTTGGTGGAGTCAAAGCTTAGTTGTGCCCATAGGTGATAATAGTGGATAGTGTTTGAGTTTTGTTCTAGTTCATTGAATATGTACCCTAACATTATCTTCATTAGGTTATACACCCATTTTTTCTATGTGTGTATTTTTTCCCTTTACTCCATGGTTTATGCATTGTATATATATTATGGATAATAGAATTTTACACATAAACTATAAATATATTATTTCATATTATTGTCTGTAATTAATTATTATATCTTATTTGTAGATATATGTAATATATATTTTTAATAGTATAAGGCCTACAATTATGTTTGATATTCTAACTCTATGGTATCCACTATCCCTTGTAAAATTGAATGCAGACATGGGATGAAGCACCCAACCTACATATAGCCTAGGTGGGGTTCTTGAGGTAATGGTATTTTCCTGAAAAATTTATAAACAATATGTCAAAATATTTTATATTAAAATTAAATAAAATTAATTTAATACAACATAAAAAATGATGTTATATATGTTGGTTTTATATGTCCCCTAACATGTAATTTCATTTGGTGGGTTTTTAGGGCCATATGTGTAATATCACATTCCCTGTGTGTCCGTCTCCTAGAACCCTTAGGCGTGATGGATCATACGTAATACTAAAATCAATGTGGAGGTGAATATATTTTTCAATGTAATGTATTTTATTTCTTAACCATTATATGAGATACAAACGAAAATGAATTACATGAATAATATGAATAATATGCATTAGGTATAAATAAGAAACCTTATATTGAATTACAATGAATTTATTATATAATTGTTATATTTGTGATACATTTAACTTTACTGTGTTACGAAAAATAAAATTCCAAAATAATTTTAAATGTATTACATGACTTCAAATGTGAACACAAATTTTCAAGATCTTAGTAAATTAAAATGATCAGTTGTTTTTAGAGGGCCAAAAATAATCTCTCTTATGATAGGTGACATGCGTAATTGTTATCATAAATTGAATATTGGGTGACACTTGATGGGGTAACACATAAGGAATATCACCAGGAGGAATGGCATTGGGAAAATTCTTAGGATGAGATTCTCATGATACTTTTTGATCAAAATTTAGATATGTTAATAGATACAATTATCTATATTTATATACCTAAATATATATTTTCTAAGTGTCGAGTTTAGTAAGATGATTTAATTTTAAGAAATATGGATATTTTCACAACAAATTTATAATTTATAGGGATTATATTTTTTTGAAAATATATTCAATAAGAGAATATATTAAATAGTAATATAAATAATATGTATAATGAAACTTATTTTGTTGTAGATATTCTTGGTGTGAAACACAAACCAAAATTTATCTCGGATATTAGTTGATGAGAAATAAAAATATAATAATAAAAATTTCATTGAATTATTTCAGGACAAGATAATTATTTTCACATGGGATGAGTAATTAAATATTCAATACAATCCTACACAGTATTATTTATTTCGTATTACCTAACTAAAAGATAATTGGGTTTATAAAAATTATCTGAATTATTTTTATAACATAATAATCCATTTCTTAAATCCATCTTCCTATGATTTAGAAGCTATATGATGATACTATATTATTTAATGTGATTGAATATATTTATTTATAGAGAGAGATGGGCGTGGAGTGTATCACCCCAGGATGATAAATTGTTAAATGGATAAATGATATGACTCATGTCAACAAGGTGAACCTTCCTTTTCAGTAGCCTGTCTGATTAGAACTCCACAGTTAAACGTGCTTGGCATGGGGTAGTGATTAGGATGGGTGACATTCATGAATGTTTTTGAGGGTGTGTGTGAGTGAGGAAAAAAGAAAACTCGAAAGAACATGTGTTGGCCTATGGGGTAGTCATTAATCAGATGACCCGTTTGGGCACGTGGGTAGGCCCCAGGGTGGGGACCATGTGTATTCGGGTCAAATGGTGGGCGGGGCCTATTTGTTACATTTGGGATCATAGGTGGTACCCAGCATAAAGTGATGTGCACTGCATGGGTTGAGATGTAGGGCCTACAACGAGGACTTTGTTCTCTAAAGGGGGTGATTTTAACACCCCAAAATGATAAAGGGTTAAATGGATAAATGATATGACTCATGCGAACAAGGTGCACCTTTCTTTTTGGGTGCCTGACTGATTAGAACTCCACATTTAAGCATGCTTTCCTTGAGTAGTGATCAGGATGTGTGACCTTCTGTGATGTTTCCCAGGGTGTGTGTGAGTGAGGAAAAAGAAAACTAAAAAGGAAATGTGTTGTCCTGTGGGGTAGTCATTAGTCAGATGACCCGTTCGGGCACGTGGGTGGGCCCCAGGATGGGGACCACATGTCTGCGGGGCAACTAGTGGGCGGGGCCCCGTTATTAGTTGGATATTGGGAGATATCATGTGGGAGGATATGAATGGGTGAGAGTTAGTGGATAAATCACAAATAGATAACGAATATTAAATTCCCTCTTGTGAAATATCGTTGGATTTTTTTTTAAATTTGATATACTGCACACTGGAAAGGACATGTGTTGGCCTGTGGGGCAGTCATTAGTCAGATGACCCATTGGGGCACGTGGATAGGCTCCAGTTTGGGGACCACGTGTCTTTGAGTCAAGTGGTGGATGGGGCCCAATAATTACTTGGAGATTGGGAGATTTAAAGTGGGAGGATATGTATGGGTGAGAGATAGTGGATGAACCCCCAATAGATAAAGAATATTTAATTACCTCCTATAAAATATCGTTGTATTTTTTTTTAAATTTGATATACTGCACACTATAAAGGTCATGTGTTGTCCTTTGTGGTATTCATTAGTCATATGACCTGTTGGGCACATGGGTAGGCCCTAGGATGGGGACCATGTGTCTGTGAGTCAAGTGGTGGATGGGGCCCAATTTTTACAATTGGTATCAGAGGTGGTACCCAGCCTAAACTGTTTTGCACTGCCTTGGTTGTGATGTAGGGCCCACAAAGGGGAAGTTGTTCTCTAAAGGGGGGGTGATTGTAACACCCCAGAATGATAAAGGGTTAAATGGATAAATGATATGACCCATGTCAACCAGATACACCTTTATTTTCAGGCACCTGTCTGATTATAACTCCGTAGTTAAGTGTGCTTGGAATGGTGTAGTGATCAGGATGAGTGACCTTCTAGGATGTTTCCCAGGGTGTGTGTGAGTGATGAGAAAGCACACTGGAAAGGACATGTGTGGGTTTGTGGGGCAGTCATTAGTCATATGACCTGTTAGGGCACGTGGGTGGGCCCTAGTGTGGGGACCACATGTCTACAGGGCAATTGGTGGGCCGGGCCCAGTTATTACATGGAGATAGGGAGATATCAAGTGGGAGGATATGAATGGGTGAGAGTTACTGGATGAATCACCAATAGATAAAAAATATTAAATTCCATCTTGTGAAATATCGTTGTATTTTTTTTAAAATTTGATATACCGAGTCATTAAATATAATGGGGGAGTGTGTATGGTTGGTGGAGTTTCTTTCAACAATATGTTGTTCATTTAATGAATTTATTTTTTTAATATTATCTCACAAAAATGAAACCATTAATTAATGATGATATCAACAATTATAATAATCATAAGAACATTGATGTTGTATATTTTTTGGTTAGATATAGTGGAAAACATGAACATGAATTTAAAATATGTAAAGATAGGATAGATTAAAAAAACATTATCTTGATGAGGATTCCTTTAACATTAAATGTTTGATCTTGATATATGATCCAATTTTAAATTTTCAAAGTATATAGTCTCTAATAATCAGGTTTTTTCATCATCATTTCATGCTATATATAAATATAGTATTAGAGGAATACATAAATGTTTTACCATTAGGATTAACATTAATTTTAAAATGGCCAAAATTGATGAGTCCATGGTATGGAAATATTGTCAAAAAAATACACCACATTTTTCTAAAACCACCATTCTTGATTCAAATTAAATGTGAGGTATTTTCCATATTATTATCTATTTAGAAGATATATATTATTTATCATGTACATTCATGGAATAGAAATTATATATTTTTAAATATTAAATATATCTTGAAACTATGAAACGCAATAAATTTTATCAAAACACATGGCCTCTTATAATAAAATTAATTGATACATTTTCAAGGATAAAAAAATGAATGTGGTGCAATATTCCACACCTTCTTGAGTTTCCATCATGAAAATTAAAAATTACTAAATGATTTGAGGGTAAAAATATCATATCTTATTCTTCACTCCCATAGTCTCTTCTTGATTGTAACTTGTTTCCACAATAAGTGCACTAGTGGTATGATCCACCAAAAAATTGAATTTAAAATTCTCCCTTGATTTCCACTTGGTACTCTAAAATAGTGCTACCATTCTTGTGGTGTACCTTAACCAACCAATAATGAAAATTTGGAAATCATGTGGTAATTAATAGGGACATGGAAAAGGGTATCCAAATTTTAGAAATTTTAGAATTATAAGGAATAAGGAAATGAAGAAACAAAAATATAGAAAAGAATACGTTTGAAATTTTTCACATGGTAATGGTTGTACATAAAGGATCATGGGATTCATAATGATAATGAATGGAAGATATGATAATTTTTATATAAAATGGAAATTAATGGTAATATGTAATATCATAAACCATAATAACAAAATTAATTGTAACAGAAGTAACATAAAAGCAGTCCTTGATAAAAGAGGATATTGGAACATCCCTTACTTGAGTGTGTAACTCAAAAGTCTTGGGAGGAGTTAAATCAAAGCATAGGGAGCATTGGGAGGATTCTAGGGAGTGGAGAGAAGATTTTTTTTTCTACAATGATTTTGAGTGTATAGAAAAAGGATTTTTGGTGGGTTTATATCAGAAAAGATGAAGATTTGTTTATTGTTTTGGTTTTGGATTCTGTATAATAAAATATTAAAAACCACAAACCATAACATGGGTTTTCCCGTTGTTTTTAAAAAATGGTAGGGTTATTTATTATATTATCAGTCTAAGGGATGGACTTATTAAAATATTACCCTTATTGAGCTGGAGGTGAGTCACATATTTAAAGAAATGATTTTAAAACATTAAAAAATATTATAATTCTTGGGGGATTCATAATAGATTATAAAAATAAATGAAATATATTTAAAAAAATTATTTTAAATGGAAAAAATATTTCATCATCTATCCCATTTATATTACGTATTACACCACATTTGGGTCATTACTATGTCAAAAAACCAAATTTATATTTATACGGTATTTAATTTTTTAAAAATAATTGGACCCTCTTAGAAAGGTATGAAAAAATAATTGTTTGATATTTTTAAAATTTTAAATAAAAAAATACTATCCATTTTTGTAAATAATTTTTATAATATTTGAATTTTCACCTTTAAAATAATTGCTGTCATTTATGGAAAATGATGGGTTATTTACAATAACATTTTTTAAACCCTACTAAAATTTGATGTTGACATCAGAAAAATTATATAATAATTTATGTTTGATAAAAAATATTTAATAATAATATTACCATAATATATTATTTATTTCATGAAAATAAACTAATTCATAAATAAATTGATCGAATTTGGATATTGAACAAAAATATAATTTTCAAAATAAAAAACATTTACAAAGTAACAAAATATCATGAAAATATATTCATTAATATATAAAAAATAATTTTCATTATCATTTCTAAAGGTTATTGAAAATGAATTTTTAATACACTATGATACACTCTAAGAGTATGGTTTACAACTGTGGGGATTTCATGGGGCCATTCAGTAAGCCTGGTTTCGGTCGTGACCTCGATGAGCATGAACTCTATAATTAATTTTTTTTATCATAAATAAGTTTTTGGTTCATAGATTGGGATTACTCTAGGTAAAATTAAATCAATGTTATCTCCCTTATAAGAATCAATAAATGAGTTTCACACGGTATGATTCAATTGGTTTGGGACATCACTTCCTTTGTCTGTGTGAGTTGGATTTGTTAAAACCCTATATTTGATCCTGTCATGTGATCACTATTGAACATATATATTATCAAAAACAATGATATATAATTTTCATATAAATAAAATACAAAATACTGAAAATATAATTTAATATGTTGTCTTTAATTATAATAAATTTTATTGAATAAAAAACACTAATTTTATTCATAAAACTTCTGGTCATTACTATATTCCCCCCTTTAAGCATTTCACCCTAATAAAATTTCTTTCTCATAATAAAATAGAAGAGGGTAACTCAGTGTCATTAAATCATCTACTTCCCATATTTCTTCTTCAAACATATGTTTTCTCCACAACACGTTGATGAGGGGCATTGTCTCATTTCGATGAACTTTTTCTCTAAAATATATTTCCTTCACTGGATGTTTTTCTTATGAAAGATAAATTTAAAATGGTTCCACCTCTATATATAGTACATGTGTGGGTTTTTTTATGTACTTTATCATGATGGATACATGAAATATATCATGTATTTGAGATATGTTTGGTGGGAGTGAAATTTGGTAGCCCACTACAAAGATTCGTTCATTTTTTCAAAATGGAAAATATGCCATAGACTATGATTTTACTTCTTCCTAAAACTGATCACTTTATTCCATAGATATATGTAGAGTAATATAATGTATCCAATATAAAAATATAGGTTTCATTGAATATTTTCATCATAGTTTTTCTGTTAACTCTTAGTAGCCTTGATGTGCGGTTTGATGGTCTTATCCTTTTCTAGAATTTCCTAAACCATTTTCGGTTCACTATCTTTTTATTCCCTAACTAAATTATAACATGATAATATTATGAACCACATCCCATAAAGTGATCTATATTGAGCCATTTGGATACTTTATTGGAAATTTTTGTCATTAGTGAACTTTACTAGAGAATGATTTTGGTCCCATCCACATATGATGTATATAACCTTGCTCACAACATATCTTCCAGTGTTTGAATATTCTTCTCATAATGGAACTCAATTTGAGGATGATAGGTCATATTGAAAATTCAACATAGCTTTTAGAGAATTATTGGGACTTTTTGAAAACAGGGAGGTGAATCTTGGATCTCGAATTGACATAATTCATAGTGGTACTCCATTTAGCCTCACCACTTATATGATTTATAAATGTTAAAGTTTATCTAGTGATAAATCCTCCTGATTTATAATGATGTGTGCAATATTTTTAAGAAGATCCCCCACAACCAAGATTACAATTTTCCACTAGATATCATTATGTGTCTAGTGATGAAGACCATGGAGATGTATTCCCATTACAATGTTGTTATAGTTAATGGTTCCCTCACCCCTTTAGGGATATTCAATTCATTCTTCACTTGATGAAATAACATAATCAGGGATATAAATTCAGTGATCTACTTATTAATGTTTTTCCACCAATAGTAATCCTAGAGATCACAATACAACTTTCTGTTTCATGGATGATTGTAGAAAGTCAATAATTGTGGATCATCTAATAGCTCATTCTTTAAATCAGGATTTAATGTAACATGTCATTTTGATACAAATATCACAATTCCATCTCCATTAAATTTTAACATTGAGGTTTTCCATTTACTTATAGATTCTACTCTATTCCGAATTCCCCCATTATTACCTTTAGTGTACTTTATCCTTTACAAAAGAGACTGTTGAAAACCAATTTTCGAAAGGATTAGTGATGTCCATATATTTTTTCATCTAATTTACATAGTATTTGAATTAAATATGATCAAATACATTTTCAATTATCATCAATGAATAAATTTTTAGTTCCTTTATAATTAGAGAGTCTTCCATGGTATTCACTTTACTTGGATGGTTGTTGATTTAGTGGTCAAAATCCTTGACTGTCTCTAACCATAATCAATGTTTCATATTATGTTTTCTTGTGTGTTAATATATATTTTTTGATCTTCTAATCATTTTATATCTCTAACTTCCCCCTATAGATATAATACTGCTATATTTTCAATTAATAGACTGCAACTACCATCTCCATATCACATGTGGGATAGTTTTCATCCATAATTTTAAATTTCCTTGTTGTGTATGGAATGAATTTTTCATTTATCTTCAATAAACATCCCTATCAATTATTTTATAAATTTTTAAAAATTATAATGTTTTCCTCATGTGTTGGTAGAGTAAGCATAACGGCAGCGATAAGCCTCATTTTAAAATCCATTATGCTTTCATCACATTTATCATTCCAATAAAACATGACTCTTTTTCATGTTTTCATGGTATGTGTGTATGAAAATCATGAGAAATTTCTCACATATTAATGATAATACCCATATAACCCCTAAAAACTGTAGATATCTATAACCAATGATAGCCTCAACCATCTTTAGGTTCATTTTTTCATTGAAGGAACCATAAATATCGCTTTACTTGTGACGATATCCCCATGAATGTTAATTCATTCAACCAGAACTCACACTTGATGTACATGGTATCTATATTATCAATTCACAAGGTGTTTATAAAGTTTATCAAATTCACCTCATGCCCTTCTTTGGATTTATAGTATATTCGAATATCATCAATAAATACAATCACAAATTTTTCTTGCAAATATATAATGAATCCATTCATATATTCCATGAAGATTGATGCAGCATTAATAAGTCTGAATGGCCTCACGATGAACTCATAGTGACTGTATCTTATACAAATAGAGGTCATGGGGATATATTTTTTATTCTCCCTTAATTAATAAAATCTGAATCAGAGATCCACTATGGAAAATTATAGTGCACCATGTAGCTAATTGAACATGTCATCAATATGGGGAATATGATACTTTTTTATTATCGTGATCTTTTTGAGATTAATATTTTTAATTAAAAGGCACAATGGAACATCATTTTTTTTTTAAAAGAGTAGTAGTTTACCCCACGGGTTAGTCCTTGTCCATATAAGCCTGCTATATATATTCTCTAGTAATTTTTTCTTTAGATCCTCGACTTCCACAACATTCATCCTATATAGAGTCTTGGATATTGGAGACACCCTTGGAATTATGTCAATTATAAATTCAACCTCTATGCTATGTGTAAATCCAGGAAATGTCTTATGAAACACATCAGTGTGTTACCTCAAATTATTCATCTCTTTGATGATGGTTTTTTTCTGTAGACTAAATAATTTGTTAATGATACTCTTTCCCACTAGGAAGTCATATCCCTGCTTTATATGATGGTGCTAATGAATATTCAACCTCATCCTTTCACATGTATAGAATTAGGAGTTCAGTCACCATACATAGAGTTCTTACCTTTTGATGAATTTTTTTTTCTATATATATGTGAAGCCAATCCATGCCCTTAAATTCATCATGTTCCACTAACGGGTGTATTAAATGGATTGTAGAAAAGATCATCCCACAAAAAGTTATATCGAAGGAGTTATATACTTTGGAAGAAATAATTTCCCCATTTTCCTTTTTCACCGAAATAGCTACGTCCACTATTTATGGTGGTATTTGGATTGTTCTATTAAACATTTTTGATATAAAAGAGTGTGTAGAACTAGAATTATAAAGTATGTTTGCAACTCTTACATTAATAACTAGAATAACTGTAACCAATTCATATTTAGCATTCAACTTGGTGTTAGTGATGAAAAAATATCACCCTTGCTACCTTGGAGGTAATTGGTTGTCTCTAAAACCCAATAGAATAGGTAATTGGTTTCCAATGATCCATGGATTCTTATAGTTGAAAAAATAGAATATTCACTATGGTTAGACTATAGAATTCCATTCCTCCACTACATTCACAGATTTCCCCTATTGGGAATTATTATCTAGATGTCCATGATTTCTACACCTAAAGGATTTCTTTTTCCTCATTAGAAAATTTCTAGGGTGATTCTTTCCACACCTTCAACAATTGGGATTATGAAATTTCTCAATACCATTTTATTTCTCAATTGGACCAACATAATTAAACTCCACATTTTTCATATTATCCCCATAACATCATTGGGATTCTCTTATCTCCATCTTGACATTGAGTGCACATCAAAACATTTCCTCATAACAATCAATGTTACTGATCTCTAGGGTTATTTATAGACTATGTTTTATCCCATCAATAAAGAGGTCAACCGTACATTCTTGGGTAAAAA
This sequence comes from Viscum album, assembly GCA_963277665.1. NCBI lineage: Eukaryota > Viridiplantae > Streptophyta > Magnoliopsida > Santalales > Viscaceae > Viscum > Viscum album. The sequence continues at coordinate 1,186,873,764 of OY728158.1, read as the reverse complement.
AATATAATGGTGTATCATGAAAGTGTTGTGAATTTTTCCTCATATTACCTAATAGATTTTTCATCATATTTCAAGAGAGTAAGGAAATACCATTCTATTTTATGACATTGAGGGAGAGGAAATTATTTATCAAATAACTTTTTAAAAAATTCCATTCAATACGTTATTTTTTTCTCTACCCTTGGCTTCATAATCTTGATCAATGTACATAACTTATTTGTTTCTCCCTCCATACGATTAACATCCAGATGAACCGTCTCTTGTTCAGAACATTAAAAGATATATAAGATCTTCAAAATGGAGTTGATCCACTATTCCGTGAATAAGGTAACACATGATCTATTGAAAGTAGGAGCCATTTGTCACGTAAATCTCCAAATTGTGGATTTTTCACTCTTATTGGGGTTTGGAAACTCATCTTGAAACGGGTTTCTATTCCAAAACTATGCCAATTAAGAGAGTATCATCATGAAGTTCATGATTCCTTTTCCCATCAGGTTTGGCATCTCAATGGGATATTTCATAGATTACTATTCACATCGGCTGATAACATTATTCCTTATATATATCCACCAATGGATTAAATAAATGGAAAATTAGGGATGATTTTCAAAAAATATTAATCATGTAAAGGGATATCCAATGATAAAAAATTGATAACTTATAAATTACATTTCCCCTTAGCATTTGAATTTATATTATTAATTATTTCTTATCCCCTACATATTTACTAACATATATTATAATGGATTTTTTGGTTCCTTTAAAAATTATTCATAATGAGAATATGAATTTACAAAATCATATCCTCTAGGAGTCTCAAAAACAGTGCGTAGTAATGCCTGTTATGGTGTTCTAAATTACCCTGAGTCAGGCCCGTAACATCATGTTGGAGGTGATAATTTATGGTATATCAATTTTAGGACCACATCAACATGTAGTATCCCAAATTGGATTTATATTCATAATAAACCACTTATTATATACTAACCAAAATATTGGGATTTTTTCATATAATTACTCTTATACTTAATTGTTTTTTCGAGGTATTTCTAATCTAGATCCCAATATAACTAAACTTTTCATATAATACAATAAATATCAACAGTACTATTTATTACACATCAATAAATTATTTATTACTAAAAATTACACATAATACAATCAAAAATATTGATATGTATATTGGCTTTTTCAATCAAGAACATTACATAACAACTTATAACCTCGGATTAAAACACAATTAAACTTCTCCTTGACATGATCATAATATTCAAACAAACTAAAACCTTCATTGGATATCATGGCGATAAACCTATGTAGGTGTAAGATATAAATCCCATAATGGGACTAAACAATACATAATATGATGATTTTAATTTATGTTAGAAAATTTTCATATCAATTTAGCATAAAAGGAATGTGAATAATAATTAATGATTTAAAATTATAATCATAACATGTGAAATGTGGTATCAATATAAACAACTAAATCCTAAACATTGGTCATGGATAAATCTAACAAGAAATTATTTTTGAAAAAATCACATAAAGTAATCTAGTACACCTATATCCCAACATGACGAATCATGATACATAACATTGTCCAATTCCTTCATGCACTATCTAGCCTCACCCATCATAATTATTTTATTATCATGCTTATGAATTCCACATTGATCATAACAAATGGATTCATTGAACATCATAATTTATTCCATGATAAAGGAATGTGTAATAAATATATTTAAGCCCCAAATAAATATGTTTATGTTTATAAATATGAAAACACAATATTGAAAAAATTTTATGGTATTCAATACACAATTATTTTTCCATGGAAAATCACCGTGAAATTTTGAAAGAAAAAAAAATTACATAAAAATTAATACATATGGTTCATGTGACTGAAAGGGATATCTCATAAGTGAATTATAAAATTTTTAGTAATATAATGCATAAGGTAATGATGAAACAAGAATATAAAAAATAATCCATACATAATTTTGGAATTGTAACGGGTGTATATGTAGCCTCATGGGACGATCAACGAGAGTTAAAGGAATCTCTCATGATTTATCATTAATATGGATAATAAGGGGAATTTGACATACCATATATAATTATAAGAAAAATAATATCAAAAGATGTAATATAAAAGGAGTACTTGATGAAATAAGAGACTGGAATTTCCCTTATTTGAGTCTGTGACTCCAAAGACTTGTTAGGGGATTCTTCAAATCTTAGGGTTGCCTTTGGAGGACTATATAGAGAAAAAATAATATTTTTCCTTTCTCCAAGGAGTTGTATTAAAGTGAAATGGTATATTGGGTGGGAAAAAATTGGATAATATAGATATTGAATTATATTATTTTGGTTTCAGATTCTACATACATAAATATCGAAAAACACAAACCATACCATGGAATTTCCCATGGTTTCTATAAAAGGGTAGTGGTTTGTATTATTTTATATGGTCACGGGTGGAACGTATTAAAATATTACCCTTGAGGACGTGGAGGTGTGTCACACTCTTAAATAAATGAATGTAAAATCGTAATATATTTTACATGTATTGGTAGATTCAGAATGGATTTAAAAAAGACATCAAATAAAAAAAATGTTTTTAATGTAAAACTAATATCCTATCTTTTATCCCATTTATAGTACTTATTAAATATATATAGATCATTATGATGACATAACACATAATGTTTCATAATATGGTGTTTAATTTTTACCAAAAATTATACTATCCTAAAAAATTATTATAAATTCATTGTTGGATAATTTCAACAATCCGATTCCAAGAATAATAATCATTTTATTCAATTAATTTTTAAAATATGTTAATTGTTTTTCAAATAATGACTGATATTAATTGAAAATCACAGGTTTTTTACAATAAATGTTCTGGAACCCTAATAAAAATTATATGTTGTATAGTAAAATTTATAGGATCATTTTTATATGATAAGTATTATTTAATAATATCATTCCATTAAAATATAATTTATTTGTAAAAATTAAATAGCTCATAAATTCATTAATTAAATTTTATTATTAATAGAATTATAATTTATACTTTACTAAATCAAAAAAAACATTTACAATTTAACAATAATAGGATGAAAATATATTAAGTAATAAAAAAATAAGGTACATAGACATATTTCTAGGGTATTGATAGATAACTCTTTTATACACTATCATACATCATATGATCAAGTTGTCTGATGGTGGGGGTTTCACGGTCAATTCAAAGAATGTGGTTTGGGTTGTGATCTCAATGATCATGAACATCTCTTGTAAATGGGCTCTATCATGATTTTGTTGTTGGATCTCATCTTGGCATTTTTCTATGGAAAATATGGTAAATGTAATTTTTCTCAAAAACTCTGATAAATGGGCTTCATAGGGTATATTTTAACTAATTAAGGGCCTAAATTCATTTTCTATGCCAGTTGGCTTTGTTAAAACGCTATATATATATTCTATACATGTGATCCCTATTAGAATACTATATTATCAATATTAATGATACATAAAATTTACTTACATAAAATTGGATATAATAAAATAAAATAAGTGCATCTCATTCCTATAATCATAATTCATTTAATTAAATGAAACAGGGTAATTTTATTCATTATAGTTTGGGTCATTAATATATCCATGAAACCATAAAATAACCTCTATGTAATGATTCTATAAACTCAAAAAAAATCATCTGAAAATGAGATTAATTAATTCATCTTTGTTAGTTTATTAATGATAAATAAGAAAACATTATCAACCTTCTTGAAAGTTGAAGATCTTGTTAAAAAATGCATCAATATCCTATCCAATTTTTCTTCTATAAACTACATAGTATGGATCTAAAGTAGTCGAACCCATTGGTTTTCATTGACCTATTGGAAGGAGAGGTATCATGAAATAAATCTACTATATTTCAATTCATTTATTTCCTCCAATCATGATATATACGATCAGAATGTCTCTTTATAACACTCATATATATCCCTAAGGGGGTGTGGTAAAACTCTTATAGCACCACATCACATTTCCTAATAGGTTCCACTATCTACCTCGAAAGGAGGATGAACAACCACCAACCTTTATAAATTACATCATGTAACACCATGCCTAATGGCCAATAATTAGTTCCCGAAGTTGGGTTGTCACATGGTGTTGAGTGAAGATCCCCATATGGCAGAGGATATTGAATAGCTTTGAAGGCCTAATACATAACGTGGGGGGACTTTTCCATTGAATAATTGTCATAAAATTTGGAAAAATATCCAAATAATCAATCATAGTATGAAACAATTATTAAACATACTGTAATATCAAATTATTTATATTGAAGAAAAAAATCATATATAAAATAATCTCTCACTAGGCTGATCTGAAATAGAAATAACACCAATATAAAAAACAATCACACATATCCCTAATTTTATATTAGATCATCAGAAACCGTTTTTCAAAACATATCTCATTGCAATATCCCAATGGACTACAGATCTTGTGCCAAACTAGAAAGCATAGATGTGGTCTACATAGACATGCACACTAAGGTTTCTATGTAGGCTGTGAAAAAGACATATTTGTATGGTATCCTTGCTTTCCCCATGTATAAACCATTATATATATGTATGCATGAATAATAACATAAAAATTTCATATAAAGACATTGTATATCATGTACTAACATTGTGGGACCCTCTAAGAGGTGGATCTCCCTCCTCTCGTTGATCTAGGGTTCCCTCAACTTCGATCATGAGGGGAAGGTTCAATCACTATATTAAATGTTGAATCAACGGGATTCACAGGTATTCCCCTCTCCTTCTTTATGTGTGACTTTTCATTGTTCGGTGTGACTCAACATTGGATTCCTCTCTCGAAGGTTATTGGTTCGGTGTCCGCATGGCTCAGCGTCATCTCGTATGTGGCTCTCCAACTTCATTCATATCTTGTGTGGATCAGCATTGGCTCTGACATGGCTTGTAGGGGGTGGTTCGAGCACTCATTTCTTCTTTGCACCACATTTTCACTCGGGGATTCTATATTCATTTAATACATATTTATATGGGCATTATATTTGGGTGTTTCTCATTGATGTAGATTTTGTTTGATGATGGATGCTATGATGTTGGTTTCATGGCGTTGAAGTGATTGGTGTGGCCCTTCCCCACGTCATCACCGATTTCCCACTCCTACACAACCCATGTGTTTTAACTTCTGGTCATGAACTGTCTATTTTTCCATGGTATAGATCTACTCAGTTTCATGACCACTATCATGCTTTTTTTCCATATCGTCTCAGACCCCATAATTAGGGATGCTCAATTGGTGTGGTAGTTAGGTCATCTATCCCTGGGTAGATTTGGCTAGGCTTCACACATCATGGAGTATCTGGATTTTTGATTTTCTCAACTGAATTTTTGCTGTAATAGAAATACTTATAGGATCATTGCGGTGGAAATTTCTTCCAAGGATGTTTCTAACAATCGGTATGAAAAAGACATTGTATTTCAAATTTTTCAATTTTTTTCTTGTGTGAAATGTAGTTCGTGATAGTGTGAATTTTTTGTGTGGATTGTTTTTTGTAGTGTAAGGAACTATACAACTAGAGCTTCTCAAGGGGCATCTACAGATGAATTTTAGAGTAGGGTGTTTTCACCAGACCATTGCGATCTAGATTTGGATGTTTGAAAGTGTATAAAAATATCCATTGGAAGTATGCCCATGAATCACTCCATGAGATTTCTATCTGAGCAACGAATATATGGATGATTATGGAGATAAAGTTATTGATGTTGTTGAGGGTAATTTCTTTATAGACATTATCGTGGTGGTTTATGGATTTTGATCTATTAGGGAATGTCTTTTTGTCCATATGACTTTCATACCATGTTTTATTCCCACTCAGCCCCAAAAATGGTGTATATGTTAATAATAACAGTAATTTTAAGTCAGTTTTAGTGTCTCATGTTCAAATCAGGACACATTTACTCCATGTGCCTCAGTTCACTAAGTGCTAATTTGGACACCACCACTACATATCCAACCTTCTTCGATTCCATGTTTGAATCAACTACACCTTCACATTTCATACCATAATACCAATTTTCAACAAATAAAAGTAGATTCAATGTAAGGAATCATATAAATCCTCAACATAATACATGTAGACACTAGGAATATTCATATGTCCACAATCCATTAACCATATATTCTCACTCATGGGAGGTCCATTGGTCTTGAAACATTATCCTACGATGCATTTACTTAGGGGTTTCACTACCCAAGACAGACTGGGAATGGCCCAAAATGTATACACCAACCCAACCCATATTTGGAAAGTACCTCAAGACGATACTTCAGTGTTAGGGCATAACCATCCACCATCATAAATTCGTGATGAAACGTGGAAAAATTCTCAACAAAATAATGACACACGTGGAATGTCCTTAGCCGAAGAAAAATGGTGTATGGAATGGTTATAAAATTGATCCATCCCCATAAGCTTTGTGCAGGTGATATAATGTTCATTGAATCTATCCAGATCAAGGAATGTTCAACCAGTCACCCCTACCCCATAATCTATGGAAAGGTCCATCAGAACCAGAAGGATCACTTATGGTTGAATCCCATCACACAAGATTGCCAACTAATCCAATGTTTCTTATCAGTCAATAACTATACTACTAACATGAATGTTCAAATCGTAACCCTCAAGGAATCCACTGACTCTTGTAGTCCCACTATTTTCTCACCTTGATGAAACTTTCTAATGTATCTCATGCAATTGTGATTCTACAATAAGAAGTTTCATCTAACCTAGACCAGAAGGTCACGTTTATCCTTTCAAAAAAATCACCCATCATAACAAATACATATTTTTTGGGATCATCCCATGATAACCATCTCTCAACACTCTTTAAATCATTATTCCATGTACTTGATTAATTCCCATGTCCAATTATGAGGACCCACCTTACATATCCCAAAAGATATGTCATAGAGTATACCAAGTGGAACAAATCCTATCAGAGCCCAACCAGTCCATGGTGAATCAAGAAACTTAGATCAATATTTCATAACTATATCCACCCCTAATGGGTGTCTCCCATCACAAGTGATATACATCATTTTCATGTTCATCAAAACATGGAATAGTCTATATTAACCCGAACAACTATTAATAGGGAGCAGAAACCAGGATTGTAGAACCATTTCTTTAATCATGAGACCTACCATGTCCAAATTTAATCATAATCACCCCTATCATCCCATAGGGACACATTCACCAGGTTATCTCAATCATCCAAGTGGGAAAGAGATCTTATCCCGAGCTTGGGAGGTTTAACACTACCTAACTTCATCCACCCAAGGAATACTCAGTCAGTAGACATCTACCTGAATCCATAATACTCTAATTAAATAGAAAAATCAATCATAAAATACGAATAACCTTTTATCGAATGGGATTACCTACATCCAAGACAGAGATACCACCGTCACTGAGTTATACTGAGCCTCAATTGAGCATATGAATATCTCTTCCATGTATGGTTAAGGATCAATTTTACTCCCAACCACCTTCCTCATTCCATAGGACATTAATTATTAATTATAATCATTTATAATTTATTATTTAATTACAATTAACTTCAAATAATCTGCAGAACACTAATAATAAACCACTATATCACTAAAACATGAATAAAAAATAAATAGACTGTCTCTGAGACTCCCCTAAAATCATTTACCATTAAGGATATATCATTCGTCACACTATAAGTCATAAATTTAATACAATTTCATAAAAAAAAATCAAATTATTAAAATATTATACCTCCTCCTAAACAATAACAGATAAAAAAACTAGAATCTCTCGAAATCCTCTACATTAGCCATGAAAAATCCCCATAAATTCTTGATAATTTCAACCATTATATAGTGAAATCATAAACAAAACCTACAGAAAATTTTATCCTATAATAAGTATAATATAGGAGTAAATGAAAATTAAATAATATAGGATAAAGTTACATGAAATTGCTTCCGAAAAGCATCCGGATCCAAAATCCAACCATTGTAGTTTAAGAGAAGTTGTGAGGGTGAGGTTCTATTAAAAATGACCAATCCCATCAACTCAGTCATCTATAATTTGAGGAACCATTATTGAAAAATGACCAATCCCACCTACCGTACCCCGATCATCTCCTCTAGTTTTAGTTCTCATCCCTTATTATCTGATCATAGGTAAAAGCACTACTCAAACCTCCTCTAGATAAAATCCCCAAAAACCCATGAACTCATATAAGGAAAAATTAAAAAAAAGTACCACATGATAATGATTATTTAACAGACAAGTGTACAATAATATCATCCAGACACTAACAATGATGGTTATATAGAACTTTCATTATACTTCTAGGATTGGGCCACCAACCACCTACTCCATCCATCATGATCCCACACTAGGAACACACGTAGCACTGATCAGAATCATAATTGTACCACCTCAAACAACCTTGATCCTTGATGTTGATGCCCTGATTTCACTTAAAAAATTAGCAGAATCATAATTCTAGTATTTACAATGAAACAAGATTACATTAGATCATAAAAAACATAGACATTGTAATGTCATGATGACCTTACATCGATTGGTCCTTCACCCCATCCATGTACCTTCTAAAATTATTGCTAATGATGCATTTTTGATGTGATTCTCCCTACTATATGAACAAAATTATCATCTCCCTTGGAATAGAACATCGATCTCTATGGACCAAATTTCATCTGTCACTAGACCCAATGATTTCAAGTGTCTATCCTACTCATACTCTAGATCCAAGATGAAACAAAAAAATACCCATCTTCATAACACTTTAATTATTATTTTTATATTACACAAACAACCCATCATGTTATACAAAATATATGGTTTCCCTTAAACAAGTCCACGAGTTTCGACCCTGAAAAGTTCATCAACACCAACATGTCACTCCTATAGATTCACTCTTATCCTACCAATACCAAATAGGGGTTAAAACATCGTATCAAATATCTCATGATTACAAACCAAACCTAATTATCCAGACACCTCTTTACACTAAGGGACATATCGTATGAACAAACTCTATGAAATGATGCTTGTGAGTGCCTCACAAGACCCCCCAACTCACTATGATAGTTACCCAAAATGAAATTCACCACCACACTACCATCAATAATTACAATTTCTCATATCAAAACATAAACCAATCTCAATATACTAACACATAGTCTATCTACTAATTTTTATCCCAAATAGGAACCACATATACCCAACACATATTGTCATTGTATAGTAGTAAGGTCTCCCAAATGTACATATAAAAGCCACTATCCTTGATTGGAAGTGTTACTTCTAAGTACCCACTCACATGTCCTCGACGATAATCCTACACAATCTTAAACAAACCTAGTAGATATATGATTCTATATAACCTTATAGAACTACCCAAATAATGATCCCATGAGTCATTTCCCCACTAACCTAAGCTATTATACCAATCCCCCTGAATATGATCCACCTGTAATCTATTCAAAACAAATATCCTGTTAATATCACCCATTTTATTGATACCCACATGACCTACCCTCTCACAAGTTTCATTTTAGATACACAATAGTCAACCCATTCTTCCACTATGATATCAATAATTCTACTTGAGAACCCTCTATTACCTTAACCCTATAGGTATTTCACAATAACCATACATTAATACTAGAAACACTCTTATGGTGTTACATACCTAGCCCAAAAAATCACTCATATCATGATCTAAGACTCCTCGTGGTTTCCACATACTTTACATTACCTATTCATATCCTCTGATAATATCTCAATAATTACATTTTTATACCCTACCATCTAGTTCTCTATCACTATGGCATCCAATTCCCACATAGACACAAAAAGGGTATTACTGTTTCCATTGGTGAAGGCACCACATAATAAGCACCAAATAATATCCTGAACCATGATCCACAAAAACTACCATTAGAAAAAATTTCGATCATCTGGATGACCATAATGTTATTTGATGTTATATGGTAAAAACACTATATATGTTTTTACCGTCATTGTAATCAACTGAACCTTCTTAAAAAATCTAATATCTTATAAGAATACAAGTTTTATTTTATTTATTCATGACTATCATTAAACATATCACTGAAATATAAACAATGGTAGACTATGTAAAAAAATAGCATCTCCATTAATCCATCATATTCATTAAAATCACAATTATAACAACACGAAGTAAGAACAACAATCTCTTATCCCATATAATGAGGAATTCCCATTGGAAAGTTGTTTTTGACCAAATAGTCTGGGGTACCTCACAATCTCAAAACTTTTCCAAGACCTCATCTCAACCATATTAAAAATGGTATTAAAACATAAAAAATCATCTGATACAAATTCATATTTCCTCACCCAAGTTACTCTCAAATAGTTTTTTTGGTTGAGGTCATCTTGAGTCTTCAATCAAACACCCCATATGACAAATTCTACCAACATGGTGAGTGGAGATATTGTATAATGTGGAGAAAATATTTTCTCATATCATATTAAAAGTAGTGAAAATATAACTAAATTATCCATCAATGTATCATGTATTATATAAACACAAAAGGATATCAAATGTCATATGAAGAAGTATATGGGCATACATATACATGTCACCCACTAGGTTAAACTCTAATAAAAAAGTAAACTAAAAATATTCATGAAATCCCATCCCAACCACCATTCTAATACCTCATGCACCCTCAATTCAAACACATCTTTTTGTACCATCATGAACCACTACACATCCTGTGATAAACATACATAAGAGATAACTTATGCATGAACACTATGGTGCACGTGTACTGTATGAGAAATAAATATTATCTTGGTATAACTATGTGACACTAATACTAACCATAATATACTTGTAAAAATAGAAATAAATTAGACATATCCAACATATAACATGGATTCCATGTTCTATCCCCTCAACTATGTGTCCCATGGTATCAGGGAACTAAGTGAAAACCGTGAAACCAGGGTACCCGATCATTCTTGAATCAGATATATGATTGAATCCACGTTTCAATCATTTCCTATACCATTATATCATTTCCCATCAATTATCCCAAGAATGAGGTGACGATAGTGTCCAAAATAGGGACTCACTACCCATATACTTTGGGTAAGATCGTATGTTGAAAGATACAATGAATTCTTTATCAATCAAGGGATAATGTGACCATAAATTTTCATACATGAATATTACATCATTTTTAAGACAAACATCATAATTGAGATAAATATAAAGGATTAAAATGTTATGTTCCTTGGGAAAACAGTGATCATGCATAAATTTTACATAAAAAAACATAAATATTTTTTAAATCCTTATTCATTATATTTTTAAAATCATGCTTCTATTTAGTACATATAATCACCTATGGATATACATTTAACAAATGAGTGATCTAATATCCCTGTAATAGGAGTAATAAGGGACATTAACCAATATAACATGAGTGATCCTAATCACTAAAGTCATAAAAATCCTAATATCATCATCAGAATCATAATAAAAAACATTTGATAAATGAATGGAATATAGAAATTCATAAAAATGAAACGTCATGTCATAGTGATCAAATAAAATAAATTTTTTTAGAAAAAGATATGATAGTGTTCACACATAACAAATGTGTATAATCATAACATAATCAGTGTTAAAAATTCATGAACAATGTTCATGCGGGTTACAAATTATCTCATTAAATTATTTTATTACATAATTCATTGGAGGGATATATAATTCTAGGATAAACATCAAATCATAATATTTTAATAATTTTGATTCCAGCATAGAACATATTACAATAATAGTTAGGATTTAATACATGGAATGGAAAAGTTATAAAAATGATTTCCTCCATCATTATTTCATGAATAAGCATGGGGTTACAAAATAAAAAATGGTAAATGGATTTAGAAGAAGAATTATCTTTCTTGAGTGAATAAGAAACAACTAAAGAGTGGAAATTTTTTTTTGGAAAGTATAATTATTTTAGAAAATATTTCTATTTTTAATAAAATCATGTAGAAAAAATGTATATCCCAGAAAAAGAGGAATAACAATGAAATTATATTTAAGTAAAATTAGTGGAGTATTCATACCATTGACTTTTTTAATGAGGGATAATCTATAAAAAAGTAACTGGGTTTGAGAATACCCTTACCATAATTTCAACCTTTTTCCTTTTATTTTCCTCCTTAATAATAATAAAGTTATATTTATTAAAATGTTGATCTAGAAGTTAATTATAGTAATTTATAAATATATTTTTAAACAATAATCATTGTTTTATATTTACTAATTTCCATTTATGTAATTTATGTGTTTTGATATATTTTTTCTTAACAATTCATTATTTCACATCTATTTCTCTATTTCAATTCAAATTCATTTATGGAAATTATAAATAACAATAGAATATTATAATAAATATATTTATTTATTTATAAATTATATATAAATATTACTATCCATCGATGAATCTTTTTATAATTATTATTTTGGAAATTTCTCTATAGGTGGTTAACTGACATTTAACAAGACGTTGTCGAATGTGGAGGAAAGGGAAGGTTGACATTATATTCATCATAAAAATAACAACTAATGTATGTGAAAATAATTAATATATTTTTAAATTAAATTATATATAATTAAATGATATATGGTATTGAAATAAATTGTGAAAATTTATAAATATAATAAGAAAAGATGGGTGTGTCAATAGAGACTTACTCTATATTCAGCATGTCTTTTCTTATACAACACTATAAATCCCATTGTTATTGGAGTTATATTAATCTAGAATGACTGTATGTGTTATTTTTTGATAAGTAGATAGTATTTTGAAAGATATTAATTTTTTTAATTGGTGAGATGAGTGTTTTTCAAGGTATGGGAGATGGGATATTTATACTTGATGAGAGAGGTATTTTTATAATTAAATATTGAATAAACTATTTTTTATAAAATAAAAAACATAATATTAAATTATTTAAAATAAAATTAATATATAAATATAATATAATGTGTCAAAGACTTAAAATCCTCATTATAATTATAATTAATTCGTTTAATAAATATTATAGTGGGATGATATAAAAAATTATTTTAAGGAATCTCTTTTGACATTAGGTTTTGGAAAGTGATTTTTTATTTTTGGGAATTTTTTTATTTTATAGAATAATTTAAGAAATAAAATATATCATGTCAAACCACATGTTGTGGAATCTATTACATCATGATATTATTAATTTATGATACATCAGTTATGTGAACACTTATATTTTTACAATTCACATGAAAATTGATGTACTTCAAAAAATTTCCATAAAAGAATCTCTCATAAATTTCAACATGATGATTTCTTAAATGATATTAATTTTATAAAATAGAATTTATAAAATAAGATATTTTATATTTTCATATAAAAATTATGTATTTTATGAAATACATAAAAATACAGTGTTTTAAAAATGTGCTTGTATTTTATTTGATTTTTTATTCATTTGGCATTATAGTATTTTTTTAATTTAAAAATAATAAATATTATTTTTATCAAAAGTAATTCTTTTGAGGTAAAAATATTATTCTAATGGTTAGGTTTCTATTCCAAATAGACAAGATATTATTCCCAATGGTCACTTTAATATTCTTGTAGTCATATTACTATTCCAGCGGTTAAATTACTCTAATAAATACAACATCATTTTTTCATTCAATATTAAAATTATTTATTATAAAGCATCCATATTCCCATTTTCAATATTTTTTTCTAATATATTTCTTCTCTGATATACTGTTGTTTGTGGGTAAAATGTTTTTAGTGGAATGGGGTGATCAATATTTTTCCATTTCAACTTTTATATTTTATATGTTTTGTCCAATTGTAATATTTGGAATTTTAATTATTTTCATTGCTGATTAATGTATTAGTTTTTGTTAAGTAATATTATTTTTAGATCTTTTATGTGAATAAAAATGATTAGTATACTGTAAAACTCAGTTATATTAAGAGAAAATTCCATTCATAATCTGTAAGTTATAACATTCTTACCCCTTAATAAATGTCATTCCCAAAATTTTAACTCATAATTTTAGTTGAAAATAGATAAGTGTGATATTTTATTAGTTTCCTTTGGTCTCCATGTCATATATTCATTCTTTTGGTTCATACGCAACACTTTGAAAATGTGAGCAGTCATGTTGAAAAAACAATTCTCTCTACAGACAAGATCTTTAGCAGGTACTCTATATATGGGAGGTCATTATCGAGTTGTACCACCTTTGATATTAGTACATGTGGGAGACCGAGTATGTAATTCTTTATGTGTTATATGTGTAACATTTAATGAATATAATCCATGCTTAGTGTAATTTTATGTCTATAGGACAACACACCCATTCAATCAATGATCTAAAAGTGGCTAATGTACATTGGGATTGGGTTCCCTTTCTTTCCAAATTGCGTGACTTTATACCATGGTGATATTCGAAGGAAACAATTTCTCCAACATCAAACTTCACATCCCTTAAATGGATTTCCATAAAGCTATTTTTTCATCTCTTCAAAGCTTTTATATATTATTAGGTGGATTGAACATTTGATATCAACTTTTGTAGAAGGTTATGTCCCAATAGATTTTATTCTCTATCTTTATCCCAATAAGTTGGAGTTATACAAGGATTCCCATACAAAGCATCATATGGATCTATTTGAATAATATATGGGAAGCTATTAATATATGATAAAAAAGGAATGGGATATGTTGATCCAGTTAATATTTGATTTCCATTGACCAGGCACTTAGAATTCCATCAAGATCCTGAATAGTCATTTCAAATGACCATTACTTTTTAGGGGATTGGTCATTCAAAAATTATATTCAGTTCTCCATGAATGTGTAACACATCCATATAGTTTGTATGTGAACCTTGGATCATGATCATATGTAATTGAAGGTGGAACCTCGTGAAACATCATTACATCCCTTATATATATCATAGAAATTTGTTCAATAATGTAATCTTCCAGAATATTAATTAAGTCAGTAGTCTTGGTGATTCAATCCCCCAAATCCCATATAGAGTTATTTTCATAGGATATTTTTGGGAGACTAGTGAAAAATTCAATAGTGACACTATTAAGTTTTCTCAATGGTATAGGAAATGGCTTCATCTCTACTTTGGACTTCTGTACTCTCCTTTAACATTCCGAAAATCCATACCCATTTATATATATATTCTAAAATCTCATTCTTCCTATTGTACCATAAAAATAGTTATTGATCTTGGTGTATCTTGTCACATCCTGGTTGGATGGATAAATCTGATATATAGACATTATCTAATAGAACTTTTTTTGTCTTATACGAACAGGGCACACAATTCCTAGTTCCAAATAGAATGACACTATCATCATTGATATAGAAATATGGAAATTCATTTCCTTAATATATATCACCTTCTATTATAGCTCTGGATAGTCATTTATTCTTTCTTAATATGTTCCTGGATATGTATATTTAAAATCATTTAGGAATGGTATGATATATTCCCTATTGTTACGATTTTGGGATTAATTATTCACATATCTATGATGATTGGGTATTTCTCAACCTATATCATGGATAATGTAGAGGGTTATTTTCTTCTAATATTATCAGCTACATTGTGAACATTTCCATGATAGTAGTTATAGTGTAATTTTATTCTATCATCACCTCTATCCACATGCATTGACATATTTTTAGGTCCTTATATGTGAAAATATACGTAAAGATCTTATTATTGGCATATATTTTACCCTTCTCATCATAGAAGAATTCCCACCAAATATTTGAGGAAAAGATCACAACTAAAAAAATCTATATAATGCATTTGGTAGTTCTACTTGTGTATTTTCAAATTTCTTGAGGCATAGACTATCATGTTATCATTTTAAAAGAGTACACAACCCAATCATTTATTAGAAGAATCATTAGTGTTCAGAAATCCTTCTCCAATAGTTGGTAGTATAAGTATAGAAGTAGTGATTAGCATATTCTTTAGCTTCATAAAGATATTATCATATTTTTATATCTAGAAATACATTAATTTTAGTGAATCATATTTTCCATGTGTTATTGGTCGGATATTTTATGGATTATTTTCAAGAATACATGCTGAGACAGAGTGATATTTCAAGGTGAATTGTGACCTAAATAAATATTTGAAATATAGTAAATAGATTGTGCACACGTTTTTTATAAAAAACATGAATTTCATTTAAAAAGAGTGTCAGAAAAGAAATCATAGGCCACTATTGAGTTTAGAATGTGACTATTACCCAAGGTGTGATATAAAATTTTTCTACATGGGGAATTTTTAGAGAACTAAACATGTGTGTGGATAAAAAATTAATTAATAGAATTAATTGGTTTAATTTATATTGATGAAACAACCTAATTCTTCTCTATAAAATCATTCATATGGAAAACTTTCAAGGTTATCCACATATACTAAAAAATTATTATAGAGATATTGAAGAGAATTGAATGATATTCCATTGGTGGATGATGACCAATTCAATGATCGATGACCAGTGTGATATGAAATAAGAGGATCCACCAGTGATCCTGGAAAAACTCAATTCTTTATCAGTGTTTGATCAAAATTGAGGTAGAACAACTTTATATTTGGAGTATCTTCCACTTTATTTATTTCTATGATAAAAATGAATCAATCAACCAATTGACTAATCTAGGGGTCATGCATATTGTGGGATGGGCTGGTTTTACTTTGGATTTTGGATAATTTATTCTAGATTACATGATTTTCTCTTTATGTATCATTCTAAGGGAAATTAATTAATATTGATAAGATTATTGGATGAGGTTCATTCCTCATAGATTTCTATGTGTAATTATATCCTATTTATTAATTCATTAGGGAAAATCCCAATGCATAAGGTTAGACCCAAATAACAATGAATCGATCATCACACACATCTTTGTTGTTTGAAAGTTATGATATCATGGATATTGACCCATAATTTCAAGGGGATCATGAAAAAGTTCTAGTGGAGAATGAATCAAATAAGATTGGAGACATCTAGTTTCGAATGGAGTGTGTTAAAATGATACTAATGAATGGAAACTGAATTCCATTAAAATATAGTGACAAGAATCTAAATATCGGTGAAGGTGGGACTTGAGTAGAGAGGATTCATGTTTTCTGGAAAGGCTGAGGCTGAAATATAAGGCAGCAATGATGATAGAGTGTATGAAAGTAAGAAATAGGTATTTAAAAAAAATTCAACATGGAATATACAATATAGCTACATGTTGTGTGGGTCCCCCATTAGAGTGTCTAGGGTGCAGAGGATGTTATAGATCACACAACTTGTGACCCGGTCACATGGCATGTGACCCATCCCCAATCACTCGGTCTATATCATAGAGGGAACATGGGATTTTCATGAAGTAGATACCCACAAGAACACTATTTACTTGTAAAATAATAACCCAACAATGATATACATGGGATAAGATATCTACTAGAGCATGGGTAGAAGTACACATGAAGTTTCACACCATGTGTTGTTAAATGATCATGGACAAAGGCTGGTAACATGGGTTAGAACCGAGGTAAAATGATCATGACATGTACTCTTATTACATTCCATTTACATTCTCGTGTTTATCTTGGAGACCATATACATTGAATCATAATTTTTTTTTCATTAGGGTGTGTTCCACATATCCTTTACCAGAGGGTTAGTATGGAATGACATCCTAAAAATTCAGTTGGGATCCCTTCCATAGGACATCTTGGATAGTGTTGTTGGAATAATTTTGTGAGGAACAATGTGAGATCATCTAACATCTTATTTCCATAGGTTTACTTATTTGTATTGTCATTACCAACACTATGTGGGCACTGATCATCGAATTGGTGTGTTACTCTAAATTGATCTATTAGATAACCCCAAATCCTTCATTGTGATCATAATGTATATATCATTTTATTCAGACTTCCAACTTATACAAATATTGTAGGACCCAATGAGAAATATATCTCATAAAAACATCATCATTATTATCTAAAATAAAGATTTTATTCCCCAATATGAGTGTTACGTGAAACCTTCAAGCTGGAATCTGATGATGTTATTGTGGTTATGAATTTACTTTAAGTTGGTATGACATTATTGAGTATATCTAGATATTTTTTTTATTTTTTTTATATAAATATATCAATTTATAGATGACAATTATTATTTGGTTATATTAATTGTGGTTTTGGGGGGTGTTCTACTAGGTGCACTAGTACCCACAGAACATAGGATTTTACTTCACATGTCATGTCATGTGAAAATAATTGATCTTTTGAAGGAGTCCTAGAGGTACTAGGATCAGGTGTTTATTTTTGAACTATATATAATGAGTTGTGTTCCAATTATATATTGAAAACATCCCCAATCATTATTTTTTGGTTGGACAGCTATTCAGAATCATGGTGGTGGGAATGTATTTGGCAATGTTTACATTCCATTGCATCTTGATGTACTCTAGTTTTTGGATATAGATGTATTCATCAAAGGAGGTTTGGTTTTTTTATATTCCATAATTGTATTATCATATATATATATGTTCATGAGAAGAAATAATAGTGGATGATGTCTCCCATTCTAGTAGTATTCTTACTCAGTGCTTATCACCAGGCCCTGTCCAATTGGAAGAGATTTCGGGGAGTCGCTTCATGAACCATGCTAGGTTAGGTCATGACAGAGTTCTCTCAGAGGAGTTAGTTATTCCTAGGGAAGAAACTCTATGGTATTTATTTTGGGAAGCAGTATTAAGCATATTTTGTGTTTGAATTTTAGACTATAGACTTCATTGTTGGTGCTCAACCAATGTATTCGAACACCAGCACTCTAATCACATTCCATTCTTCTCTGTACATAAGAACATTGGATAACTGAAATATAATTATTTAGACATCATATAAGAATATGGTGTGGTTACCATGTCCTTCTAGAGTCATCTATCAATAAATACTCACTAAACAAGGAATAACAATACTATTTTAGCTTGCATCTGTGGTGTATGCCACCAAGGATTCAACATTAGGATCATGAGGATGATGACCTTGTCGATGATGTGCCAATACAGAGACTAGTTACATAGATTCTAACTCCGGGTGGTGTGTAATATATGTTGGAACCATGGTCTTTTATGCATGAACTAGAGTATGGTTTGTGTTTTTTGACAATCCTCAGTAGAATTTCAGAATGTGTATCAGAAAAGTGATCATACCGTTCATGCAGACAATAGTATTGATAGTGGGGCTGTTTTCCAGTGTTTGCCAAATTTTTGGGCCTAAAAAATGACAAATATAGAAACGTGATTTTGGCAAAGAGACATGTTCTCCGTGTACTTGAAGGAGAGGGAACATGTGTGCCTAGAGTTTTTCAAGATCAGAACATGAAAAAATGGCAAAGGGATAAGGGTCGTGAAAGTATTGGTGTTGTTGTGAAAGTAACCTACGCGTTGAGAAAGGACTTGTGCACCGGTGCCTATGAGGATTGGAAACATGCATGCCTATTGTTCTTCATGATTAGAACGTCAAAATAAGGGAAAGTAAAGGAGGTCGCGCAAGTATTGGTGTGATTGCACAAGTGAGTAGCGCGACAGAGTCTTCGGCGGTTGCAGCTGCGCGCCGGGACTTGCGCGCCGTGAGGACTCTTGCACGCCACCGCGCACGGGTCCAGTTTGCGGATAAATAGAAGACCACCCCACCCCCCTCAGTTTCAATGAAGTTCAAGACATTTATATTTTTAGAGCTCTATTCATGCAATTGGTTGAGTCGCGCAAGTGGTAGTTGGGTCGTGCAAGTAGAGGCTTCACACTGGTTGGTGGCTGCGTGACCAAGGTGGTTTGGGAGTTAAAGGCATAGCATCACATAAGTTTGGAGTTGAAAGAGGTAGTTTCATGCAAGTGGGTCGGTGACACCTGTGCACCGAATTTTTATCACGCTAGTGACATGTGCGCCATTCTTGAAACTTATGCACCGGTCGTGGAGAAGGGTATCAGGAGAGGTTGGAGTACGTCGGTCTTTTCAGAGCTGCCGAAAAGCTGTAGGATTGCCTGATATCTTTGGTGAAAAGTTAGACTAGTATATGATTAAAATATGGACTTCAACAGAGCATCTACAAACAATAGAAGACACATTCTCTTGCAATGATGAAGAGACCTTCACGTTTATAAACTACGTGTGACTTCACCATGGGTAGTGAGTGAGGGGGAGTCAACGGGAGTGACCTGAGGGACACTGTGATCTATCCCTGAACCTTTTGTAAAGGCAGTGATCCTGGGACAGAGTGACTATTCCCGAACCTTTGTAATCCACATCTAGTAAAGTTTAGTGGAATTATGTACAACCGACAACCTGTCAGGGTACTCTCCTTGGACGTAGCCCTTAGTGGTGAACCAAGTAAAAAGTATTTTTATTCTCTATGCATGTGAATGTTTTCTTTCTGATCATATTCATCATACAGGATCAATAAGTCTCTTCCAACATGGGAACAAGATCTATCACATTAAAAGAAAATGTTATCCCCATGATTCACCCCTCCCCTCTCAGGGTGTTCTAGGGTCCTTCAATCAATACCACCACAATTAGTGAAATAAAATTTACCCCTAGTACCAAAAAATGAGGTGTGTAGGCTGATTAAACTTTATGATTTCACGTGATAGTGACCCATAAGGTTCCCAGATGAGCCAGACCCCTAGGTTATTGAGGAAAATATTGAGTCGGTGATGTGTCTTTTTTGTCCATTTAGGACACCAGCAGATCAAATTGTGGTCATGGAAGATAGAAACATATATGGATCAATAGATTGATATTATGTTTTAGTGATGCAGTATTATAATGAGGTGACTATGGTATTATTAGAGTTTTAGTGATTCATCAGAGAGGATATATCTCCAGCTATGGGAAAGACTATAAATATAAATATCATTTTAGATGTTTAGGATGGAATCATATCTCTAGTTGAGTATTATTCAATGTTTACAAACCATTCCAAGTACTCAAAGGATATGGAACAAGATCAGTACTTTTGGTCTTGGGCCTTCCAATAAAACTTGCATAGAGACATCCATAATAGCTTCATACCCTTATGCATTTTATCCTATACAAGGGTTCAAGAGTGAGATTTGGTTGTATATTGTTTCCTTGATGAGAATAAAAAGACCCCATTTTTTAATATTCAGAACATGGGTGTATTTACATTGGAATAAATGAGTCGATGTTAGTCTCATGTACTTGGATATGTGATATGTATTAATAGGATGTCCTAGGATAGAAGGACAATGGTTTAGGGATCACAGTATGAGGGCCATTCATCCTAAAGAGATATAGTGATACTAATGTGATGAAATGAGATAACTTTTAGTAGATTATTTTACCCACTATATGGATGATAGGAAGAGAGTAGTTTAGAAAATGAGATAGAGGTAGTTTTAGGATCATGAAGGTCTGTAGGGCCGAAGACATGGAAGTGGAGATGGTAGAGAAACTAGAGGTGGTAGATGATTTGACTAATTACTTCCACCACCCCCAGGTTGTCCAAAATATATTGAGGGAGTTGTAGGAAATGAGTTGGAGGAAGCTAAAAGTAGGAAATTATTATGAACTAGAGGATCCATAAATGATACATGGTATGATGTTTCTCTTTTCTACATTAGCTGCAATGTTGATAGACACCATTTATAGTAATTACTTAATTGAATCCAATATGGTTTAAGATTTATAGATTCTGGTTGAGCCCCTTGCTAGGCCATTTCTCATGTAAACTTCTACTACGGATGAATAAAAAATCACACACTTATTCCGAAAAATCTGATCTAACATTTTGATAAAAGAGTCTCTATTGTGATCTCTTTGTATCAATGATGAGACCATATGGAATCATATTAGTTATTGAATTATTATCTAATGTTCAATCCCAGATTGTGTATTTCAAGTGAAGGAATTGGTGAGTTCATAATGATGGGATCCAGTTCTACATTATGGGTGAATAGTAAATCCTTGTAACACATGATGTAGTCATGCATAGGTGTCTACCACGGATTACTCATCATTTAGATAATATGATCCTTGGTGTAATAAATGTTATGAGTTATCTATTCCCTATAGTGTTGTAAAATAACATAGATATCCTTCCTGATGATATTCAAGGATTACATAACTATTTAGAGATTGAATTATGAAATATTCTACAACCCAAGATGTGCTCGATATTAGTTTCATCATATAAGATGGCTCTCAAAGATCATCACAAGTTGTGGTTGTAGTTGGAGGACTTATAGAAGAAATAAATTTTAGGAAATAGTGATTCTTACTAGGTATCCCTATTTTTGTTCACCATGATGGTAAAGAGAGATTGAGAATAGGTGTGGAATATTATCTCTTGAACTAGGTGAACATGAAATGCATGTATCCACTACTGCATATTAATGACCTATTAGATCAGTTAAGGGGGCATGATGATTCTCGAAGATTTACAATAGATTAAGATATAACCAGTTGCGAATACAATACAGGGATATATCATAGATGAAATTTAGATGTCACTATAGTATCTATGAGTAATTGGTTAAGACTTTCAGAAATAATAATTCTTGTGTAGTGTTCATGGAAATCATAAACCTAATCTTTTATCCTTTTGTATATGGTTTTATGATACTCTTCATCAATGATATCCAAGAATAATTGGAGTCTGGGTAAGAAAATGAAAGCAACATGAGGATGGTTCTGTATATACTCCTTGATAACTAGATTCTCGATGAACTCTCGAAGTGGTAGTTTTTAATTTAAGAGATCCACATTATAGGACATGTTATGTCAGTAGATAGTGTGGTAGTGGACACAACCAGGGTTGAGGAAATGTTATCTTGGGGGCCGGCCATTAGTGAGATGGTGGTGCGGACCTTCCTTCATATGGAAGGATATTATGATATATTCATACATGATTTCTCAAGGATATCAGCACTCATGATAACTTTAGTCGGAAAGGGGAAGTTGTTCCTCTGGGTAGAGAGCTTCTAGTAATATTTTTAGGAGTTGAGACATTGATTGAAGAGAGCTCCTATATTTTGATTATTAGAGTATAATGTTGAGTATTTATTGTTTTTAGATGAATTATGAAAATTGATTGGTTAAGTTATGATAGAAAGATATTTGATTATTGCCTATGTTTCATGTCAGATAAAACCGCATAACAAAAACTATGCAACCCACAATCTTGTGATGGTAGCCTTAGTCTTTTCACTAACGATGTTGAAAAAATACCTGATAGATGATTAATTTATCATATATTCTGACCATTAAAGTCTCAATGATAGATTATCTCATATGGATCATAACATGAGATAGAGGTGATAGCTAGAGATCATATAGTATTATAGAATTTCGATTGTTTATACTCATATGAAGGGGATCATAGTGGTGTCTACAATCAGCCAGAATTTTTTTA
The DNA here is from genome assembly GCA_963277665.1 of Viscum album. NCBI lineage: Eukaryota > Viridiplantae > Streptophyta > Magnoliopsida > Santalales > Viscaceae > Viscum > Viscum album. The sequence goes on along the minus strand of OY728158.1, from coordinate 1,186,850,097 downwards.
CATAGTTACTAAATGAGTAAACATAGAAGTTTACTTTGTTGTAGTTATCATTTATCAATGGTGACGGATTGTCGTAGCACTAGTTGATGGCTTTCATCCCTCTAATTTTTTTTATAAATTTAGTGAGTCAAAGATTTGGGATAGAAACTGTTAGACCATATGTTGTTGTATATCAATTCAACATGATCTTGATGGAGTTTTTCAAAGTGGTTGATTGTCATTCTTTTCAAAGGACACATGATGGTACCAGTGACATTGTGGGAGGAGGTTCTGAGAGAGTTTCATATATCTATATAGGTTTTACAAATAGGTGTGGAAAATTGTACGAAGAAATCCGAAATTTTTTTTGGTGGCAAGGGATAAATAAGGGCGTTGAAAAGCTTTTCTCGTGATGCCATATTTGTCAGCAAGTGGAGATTGAGCACCAAGTTCTAGAGGGTTTAGCTAAAAGCTTTGAGTAATTAGAGTGGATGTGGGAAAAGATATCCATAGACATTATAACATGATGACAATGTATTTCAATATGACATGGTACCATTTGGGATATTTTAACTAAAATCATTAACGTGGACCACATCATAGATATCTGAGAGGAGAGTTAAAAAGATATCATGGCACACATTTACATGTAACAGAGAGTCCAACACAATAGAGTCCCCTTACTGATCGTTTTCGACGATGATGTTCGCTTCACATTTTGGTTACTGAAGGGATTACAAGATGACTTTAGGACACAATTTCCATTGGGAATAGTTTTTTACCCTAAGTCTAATGGGTAAACATAGTGTACCATTAAAGTTTTAGAGGACATGTTGTAAAATATTTTGTTAGATGTTTTCTATAATTGGTAATAACAACCATTCAACTATTGGTATAACACAATTCAATGACATAAATGGATGTCTGTGAAGTTGACCACCTTTTTGTATTGAACTTGGAGATTTAGAACTCATGGTCCCATATTTGGTGTGCGATACCACTAAGAATGTTCATATTATCAAGGATTAAGTGAAGAATACATACATATATATATATATCATAAATATTATAAAGATAGATGATTGACTTCAAAGGAGTCATGGGAGAGAGAACATGTGTTCCAACAGGTTTCATCTCGATGTGTATTATGGGTATTTCATTAGGGAATAAATCTATATACGATATTCATTTTTCATTTCTAGATACTACATACAGTCGGTGTGGTGGAATACCTCTTAACTAAACTATTATAATTAGACAGAGTACATGATGTCTTCCACATGTTGCAGATGAGGTTGTATGTCCATGAAACAACACATGTTATCAACTGGGTAGAGATATATATCAAGGATGAGTTTCCATTTTTTGTGTACATGGTGTAGATTGAGGATCGAAATGATATGATCTTTCATGGGGGAACAATTCATGTAGTGCATGTCTTGTGGAATCATGATAATCATAATGATAGAATTTGGGATTAAGTGGCTCGAATTCATTCTCAGTACCAACATATATTGGTGTAACTACATGTTCATGATTATTGGGTAATAAAACCCCAATTTGGGGAGGATGAAAAGAATATTATTTTGATTGTATTATTTTTTGGATATTGTATGGATAATCTTCGGGATCATGAACTAAGAGAAAATGTGTTTACTTGGCCTGATCTACCAAAGAAAAATGTTTAAAATATATTAAATATATTTAATAGAATGTAGGGGCATTTTTTCTAAAAATGAGATATATCATCTAAACAGAGGCCTAAATTAGAAATATGGGGGAACTATTGAGTACAGAATTTGTGTTCTACTCTAAGCAACAAATATCATTTTATGGAACATGTTGTCTGTAGAACTGACTTCTTGGGTGAGGATAAAAAATAAATTAATAATATTATGTTATTTAATACATTAGGATGAAATAAACATATTATTTTATATATAATTGTAGTTATGAATAAAATCGGAGTAACCACAAACCCCAGAAAATTGTTGGAGGTCAATTGGAGGGAATTAAAAAAAATTTGTTGGTGCATACCTACGTGATTGAAGATCGAAGGCTGGTGCATTTTAGAAACAGAGGATCTCACCAATGATCATAGTAATGCTCTATTATTTTTCAGTGAATGATATGAATTAAGGAATGCTGTTTTTTTGTATTTTATTCACCTTTAATGATTAAAATGATGATCATGAATCAGTAAACCTATATATTGATCCAAAGGCTGTGCGTAGTGTGGAATGCTTTAGTTTTATTCGGGATATGGGAGAGTTTAATTGGGATTAATTGAATTTATATTTGATTATAATTCTAATAGCAATGAAACTAGATTTACATTAATATCACATCAGGTACATTCCCCATGGGTGTTATTTTTTCATTTTTTAGTATTTATTCATTAAAAACATGGAATCTCTTGGCCCATGGTCTGACCTAAATACTAAGGAATCAATTATAACAATCCCATTTCTTGGAATAATGATTTTATATCTTAGATCTAGAATTAGAATGGTGTGAGGATCATGCGAAGGTGGTAAAAGTGAATAATTAAAATAGATTCAATACCTATGGATTTTTATTATACATGTGAATCTGATGTGAATTAGTAGATATCGATTTCCATGCCAATCGGAAAACATGAATCCAGCAAGCGGTGATGGATATGCCCAACTAGAGTTAATACATGATTTAAGAAGAGATCATGGATAAAATATGAGGGAGTAGTGGTTGGAGCATATACAGAAGGAAGAAAAATGGTTTATAAAAAAACCTGATAATAATGGTATTTACTTCATAGATATACACCATGTGGGACACCTTCGTTGTGACTATGTTTTGGGAAGATGTTAATAATCACACGGTGTGTGAACCAATCACATGGAATGTGACCACTACCTGATGGATATACCTATCCCTCGGAGGGTATAAAGGCATAAATTGAATTACATGTCCATATAAATGCATTATATTATTATATGATCATGAACAACTAGGATGTAAAAGGGATAAGTCATGTACTGGTACACAGGTATCAGTACATTGATAGTATCACGTAGTGTACTAGTTCACAGAAACAGACATCATCCTTGTACATGGGTAGGGTCTGGGGTCGAAGGTACATAACAAGTACTCCTACTACTTTTCATGTACTCCCTCATGGTTTTCATGGATACCCTGTCTTATTTATCTTGGAAATTATTTTGGGTGTGTTCACTGTATCCATTCCCTATGGATTCGTATAGAATCGCCTACTATACATAGGATAACGATTCTTTAATCTAGGATTCTTTGATAGAGTTGTTGGAATCCTTTCATGATCCAATTAGTAAGATCACATACCATCATTTTATCCCAGGTGGAATGTTTGGTATTATTATGACAAATACTATGTGAGTGTTGATCCTCTTGTTTGAAAGATTCTTTACATAGAGTTGTTTCTATACCCCATTTCCTTGGTTGTGATCCTCATATGTGTACCACTCTCTTAAAAATGAAACATATACCTCTATGGTGACACTATATGAGAACAACCTCTTAGATGAACATTATCGATGATGTTTAACTAATGGAGTGTGTTCCCATTAATGAGTGCAATGTAAAACCTTCAAGTATGAATCCTAGGCTAGTATTATGATTATGACCTTACTTTGATACCATGTGTCTTTGTTGAGTATATATAGATATTCTTGTTATGTTTACTATAGAAATATAACACTGTAGATATGACTTATATTCTTTTGTTATATATTTTTGGTTTGAGGGTGTCATACTAAGTATTATTGTACTCACCCCTACATTGGTTTTTCCCCACATATTCCATATCTTGTGCTGATCGTCAACATTTTTATTGAGTATTAGAGGGACTACACCCATGTAGTGCTTAGTGATACAGAAAGGCTGAGGTCTGTTCATGTGGTATCATGGCACCAGGCCCACTATTTAATTTAGGTTTGTTTTTCCCAGACATTCATTGTTGGGATTTTATATGGGTCTTTTTTATTCCATTAATTCCTTATATATTGTGGTTATGGGATATATATATATATGCATGAATTTTTTAGTTTTTTTTATATTTTATCATTTTATAGGATTGAGGATGTGTTTCTGTGTGTGTACATGTACATTTAGATAGACCTCCCATGCTAGTTTTATACCTACCCATCACAACTCTCTATCCCCTTAACAGTTAGAGGTGGGGTTGAGGAGTCAAGACATGAACCCTATAACGACCTAATCATTTTAATAATATTTATTTCCAAAATCTGTGTGTTATTTTATTTTATACTCAACATAAATATATTTTTAAATTAATGATGTAATTATAATTAAACGTGACTATTGGGTTTCGACTGTTATATATCCATTTGTCAATATGACCATTGAAATATAAATTCTTAATGTTACAATTATTATTTATAAAATCAAATGATATAGGGTAATTAAAACAAAATTAAGATTTCATGGCATCATCTAGTGGACACGGGCCATATGAAGCCCATCTATTTAATATTGGAAAGGAGGTAGAATCACTGGGCTTTGCTCTGGACCAAGCCCAAGCCAAACTTCAACATGAGAAGCTTGAACGGAATCACCTAAGGGAGAAGTTCAAGATGGTTGAAGTCACCACTCAAGAAATGTTCTCTGAGTCACCCCAAGGATCTATCACCATAACACACCTTACACATAGGTCTTATGCTTGTGTTAAAAGGGGATATGTAATGAGACCTTAGATACTTTTTTTAATCCTTTAATATAAATAAAATTATTATTTTTTATTATGGTAAACTTTGTGGGTTTCAAATGTCCGGATAAATATAGGATGTATATTATTTATTAATTTAGGAGAAAATGGGGTATTTTAGAATATTTTTGTATTATTTAAACAATTAATAATGTGAATTGATTTTCATAAAATGATATTCTATAGTTGGGTTAAGTAGGAAATTTAGATTCTAATTAGATAAACTTAAATTTCAGTGAATAGTAATGTCTGAATAATAACATACCTGTATGAATAGTAATGAATAGTAATGAATTGTATGTTGACCACAAAAATTGAAACATAACCCATGAATGTATAAATACATTTTAGACCTCTTCAAAGTGGAAAATCTATCATAGTTTAGATTTTATTATTTATGTATGTCATAAATATTTTATTTACACTTTTATAATTAAATTAATAATTTAAAATGGAATTTCATATACATAAATTTAATTTTAAATTGTTACTTTATTGTCTTATTAGTATATGAAAATTTTATGGGACTATGATTACTTTCATGGGGTGTTACAAAATGAGTTGTAGTATTACAGTTGTATTTTTGTAATAAAAATAGATTTTTAAAAACAAATTAAATTAAAAATATATAGAAAATTATTTTTATAATATGGTGTTCATTTTTGAATTCAGAAAATCGATATTAGGTAAGGGTGAATTTTTGGGATTTTTTTGAGATAGTTGATTTTTTTGTGAATAGTAAAAAATCATGTTTTGAGTTTCGGGTGTTTAATGACATCATTGATTATGTAATTATGATGTGAATAATCTAGTAGACTTGTGAATAGTAATATATGTTATGAGGTTTTCCATGTGTCCAATACCATGGGCAAGCCCATGGTTTTTCCAATACCACTGATGAGGTGTCCCTTGAAAATTAATAACTTATTTCCTTTCTTTTCCAATAAATATAAATCCCTTCGACCATCCATTTCCTTAAAAAATCCTACTCAACAAATTTCTCATCTTTTACCTCTCAAATATTCTTACCTAGGTTCCATAAACCTCACATGTTTCTGACCTTCAATATTTTGATGATACTCTACAAGGTAAGGGATCCTTTCACCCTCTTCTTTTAAGTCATGACTTCCTTTATGTTATGTATTTTAGTTTCCATTATATTATGCAGGGGTTATTTATTCTATATTATTAATACATTACATTTCATTTAAAAATTAAGGGAGTCTTTTTCCACTGTCATCAATTTATTTCCTAAATTTTTAAGTGATGTCGTTAAGCTGCTGAAACTTTTGTAAAAGAAATCACATCTTCTCTTTCCCCTCAAGTTTCCTTTTCATCTTGTATGTCATTAAAATTTTCATACCATATTCTTATATCAAAGTCATTATGTCGTTATTATATATTATAATTTATTTATGAGTTGGTTACCCTTTTACCCACACTTTTTAATGTTTTCTAAAACCATGTTATATAGTTGTTATGTTGTAGAATTTTCTACTCAAATCGCTCTCTTTTTCTCAAGAAATTATCTTGTATTATTTATGATAATACCCAAATATATTTTAATATCTAGGGGTATTAATTAATACATAAAATTGATATATTTTATTTTCTAATTGACATAAATACAACCCCCACTCCCTTACCATTGGTTATAAATGGTGTAACGATCATGTTTTTACGAACATTTAAAACTTTGCGGTTTTGAAATGAACCCCATTTCATTTATTCTCTATGGATTATTTATAAAATGTTTTATAATGATAAATGTGTATCACATAGAAATAAATACATATTATTAGATTGCCTTGATATCTCTCCAATGCATTGGGTAATTAATTTAATCTCTATAGATAACATGTTTAACGATAACTTGGTGAATAACCTTGGAAATGTTTATTACACCTTGGGGATGAACCTTGGTGGTATGTTCATGAATGTATAAATTATATGTTTTAGACACATATTCATGTTATGGTTTAATTAATTTTTATTATTATACTCCTCTACTTCCATTTCTCATGTCTTTATGTTTTTATCAAGTTCTTATTAACTTCACAAGTTAACGGATTCCCTTGTTTTCCTTACTGGGCCGTCTGCTCACACTTTCATTTGATGTATGTCTCCAGGTTATAAGATGCAGTAATTGAATATAGTATGAACCAATGTTGAAGCCTTAAAGGTGTATTAGAAGTATGTTTTATGTTGTCTTCATTTATTGTGTTCATGATTTCCAAGACAGTAGACTATAAAGATCCTATATATGTAAAATTTAATGAAATGTTTTGTAATATGAAGGTGTGATTCCATAGTTGGTATCATAGGATAGTTTATTTATTTATTGAAATTCGGTTATGAAAACATTATGAATAATACAATAGAAAAGTTTAAATATAGGAGAACTTTATGGTATTTTGTTGAGTATTGAGTAAGTGGTTTATCAAGAAAATACATCTCTGTCTGGATATGAGCAGGTAGAGGCTGCTCTAGCACTGAGGTACGTAAGTGTGAAAACTCTAACAAGGAGTTTTATATTGACCTAGGGTTTCCTGGTACACGACAATGGTCCTTGCTTCCCTCTCGGGTATGATACTCTTGGGGGATATGTTTGGTTAATAATTAGTTTTTTATGAATCATTATGAAGGATTTATAGAGAAATTTAATTGTTTAAAGAAGTTTAATGACATAAAATCATTCATTGACAAATGATTCGTAAATGAAATAATTTTATCACTAAGGTTTTATTATTTTATAAAATGGTGGGAAATTAGAGGAACTATGAAAATGGTGACCACAATGGACCATGATCTGAAGATCCTCCAATGGAAGTCAGAATGGAGACATTCTTGAGAATGATGATCCAACACACTAATGTTATGGGAAATAACTTGAATCAAGTTGAGAGACCGATCTCAATATTAAGGGAGAAACATTCTATTGAATAAATTATGCGTCAATGACCACAAACCATCAGTGGATCTACAGACCCATTGACTGATGAACAGTGGATCAACTCTATCGGTAAGATTGTTTCTGTGGTCTAATGTTCGGAACAAGAGAAGGTTACCCTGGCTGTCTATAACTTAAAAGAAGAAGCTGATCTGTGGTGAGAAAGTATTAAAAACACAATTCCAAGAGTGGAAGTTGATTCTATGGAGTGGAAAGAGTTAAAAGGGATATTCTTCAAAATGTATTTCCCTCGATCGATGAGAACGAGAATAAAGGAGTTTCTCAAGTTAAAGTAGAAGGAGAATAAATTTGTGGGAAGGTTGGAGATAACCCTTACAAGACATTTCTATTATACCTAAATCTTTTTCATGGATTCAAATGATATGGTTGATAGATTCTTCAGTGGACTGTGACCTCGTCTGTGGAATAATCTATCCAATTGAGACTATGATAGCTCAAAGGAGATTGTACGAAGTTCAATGAAAGTCGATCTAGAGTTTTGTGAGACGTAGTGGTCTCATAAATCAAATGACAAAAAGATATCCATGGTTCCCAGCATAGGGAGGACCTTTGATCAGTGAAGAGGAGGCAATAAAGTGCAACGTCCCACGTGTAACAAATATTGGAATAAGCATTTGAGGAACTGCCTTCTAGGGAGAAAGATATGCTATAGGTGAGGAAGAGAAGACCATATTGCAAGGAATTGTTGTAGTGAGGTTAAAACTCAACTTCCAAACAGTAATGACAAGGGGAAGATGGTGGAGGACCTACCGGATGTCCAGTGATTTAAGTGTATACAACTTGGTAACTTTTCCAATCATTGTCAAAATCTGAGGCCAGTAGAGGGGAAAAACCATCAGCATCAGCAAAGGTCAATGAATCAAGGTCGTGCTTTTTCTGTCAAGACAGATGATGTTGAAGTAACGAATGATGTGGTAGTAGGTACTATTGTTGTTCTCTCAAAGCTAGCAAGTACTTTTTATGACTCTTGTTCTACAAATTCAATTATTGTTTCCTTATTTTCAATGAATTTAGATTCCACCCATGATTTTATAAAAGTCATGTTATCAATCAAGACCCCTTGTGGGATTATACAAGAATCATCATTATTTAGAAACATTAGTATTTTCTTTAGTGATAACAATCTTATCGCAAATCTAGTATTCATTCCCATGCTGGAATTCGACATTATAATAGGTATGGACTGCCTCTGAAATAATAATGATATGATCAAATACAGAAGTAAGGAAATCTCAGCAGTATTTAATGGAGAACCTACAATTATCTTCCAAGGAGAGATATCTAAACTTGATCATTGTCCAGAAGAACCTATTATACCCTTATTTATGGAGTTGATCGGTGAAGCCGATGAAGGAAATGAGAGTTTGAGGATAGAAAATTTCTACACAACCAATAATATGTTGACGTATTTCCTGAGGAGTTTCCTAGAAATCCCCTAGAAAGATAGGTAGAGTTATCAATTAAACTCATACCAGGATCTCATCCAATATCAATGACCCCGTATAGGATGGAAAATGTGAAGCTGGAGGAATTGAAGAAACAAAACCATGATATTTTGGAGAAGGGGTTTATCTGACTTAGTGTGTCTCATTGGAGAGAACCTATTCTCTTTGTGAAGAAGAAGGATGGATCGATGCAGGTATGCATTGATTATAGAGAGCTGAATGGGATTGCAGTAAAGAAAAAAATACACTATTCCATGAATTTATGACTTATTTGACAAACTTTGTGGGGCTCAATTATTCTCTAAGATTGATCATTGATATGGTTATCATTAATTAAGGTTGAAGATAGAATATATTCCAAAAACTGCCTTTCGATCAAGATTTGGGCATTATGAGTTTGTTGTTATGCCTTTTGGACTCACTAATTCACCTGCTATATTGATGGATTTGATGAATATAATCTTTAAGGACTACCGTGGTAACTTTGTGGTAGTTGTTATTGACGATATTATGATATATCCCAAAAGACACAAGGATCATGAAGATCATATAAGGGTCATTTCTCACACACTATAGAAGGAGAGGCTTTTTGGGAAGTTCGGAAAATGTGAATTCTGGTTACAGCAAGTTTCTTTCTTGGGGAATATTTTTACCAATGAAGGAATCACGATTGAACCTACAAAGAAAAAAGTTGTAGAGTATTGGAATATTCCAACAACAGTAATAGATATTCATAGTTTCTTTGTATTAGTGGGATATTATAGGTGGTTTTTGAAAACCATTCACAGAATTCTAATCTATTAACCATGTTAACTAGAAAAGTGGTCAAGTTCATAAGGACAAAGAATTGTGGGGAAATTTTCTATGTGTTGAATAAGATATTGGTTACTGAACCCCTGTAAACTCTACCCTCAAGTGGAGATCGATTCAAATTTTTTTTTGCGATGCATCTCTCATAGGTCTTGGGTGTATCCTCATGAAAAATTAAAATGACATTGCTTATGCAAATTGACAGTTGAAGACTCATGAGCAGAATTATCATACACATGATCTGGATATGGATTCGGTCTTTTTTCTCTGAAGATATATAGGCACTATATTTATGGGGATAAATGTGATATATACAAAAAAAATCAATGTTTTAAGTATATTATAACACAAAATGAATTGAAAATGAGACAAAAGAGATGGTTGGAACTTCTCAAAGACTATGATTGTTCATTTCATTATCAGCCCGTAAGAGAAAACAATGTCGTTGATGCATTAAGTAGGAAATACCCAGTTTTTTATTCCATGATGGGGATTCAAAGATATTCTTTGATCAATGACCTTGTAATGTTGTAAATGGGAATTAAAAAGGAAGGGACATCTTCAACTCCAACCCAAATGATTTCTCAACCCTCATTACTGGCGAAGATAATGAAAGCTCAGAAAGAAGATCCTTTGTTACAGAAGAATTTTGAGGATGTGAATGATGGGATGTTTACTGTGTCCAATATTGATAAATAAATTATTGTGTAATTTTATACAGGACTACGTGTCCAGTCTATTCTAGAAATAAAAAAGGATCTGATGGATGATGCTCATAGTTCTACTTTCTCTATACATCCAGGAAGCACAAAAATGTATAGGGACCTTCATGATCATTATTGGTGGGATAATATGACAGTGGAAATTGATGACTACAATACAAGGTTCCTATTATGTCATCATGTGATGGTGGAGTGACAACTTCCTGAAGTTGTATTGAAACCACTACAAATACCAACATTGATGTGGGACAATATCACTATGAACATCGTCACTGGTCTCCTGAAAACATATAAAGGAAAAAATGGGATATGGGTTATTGTGGACCGTCTCACCAAGACTGCCCATTTTATCCTCATTCGGGAAGATTTTCTCTCTTGGTGAAGTTTCTAGGATTTACGTGAAGAATGTGGTATATTTTCATGAAGTTACACTTTCTATCATATCTGATCACGACCTAAGGTTCACATAAAAATTCTGGAGAAGTATTCAACATGCGCTGAGCATTGAATTGAATTTCAGAACAGCCTATCACCTCCAAGATAATGTCCAAACTGAAAGGACAATTCCAACACTCAAGGATATGATGAGAACATGATCAATGGAATTTAAAGGTGGATGGGATCAACTTCCCCCATTTAGTTGAGTTCTCTTACAACAATATATTCCACTCGAGCATTAAAATGGAACCCTATGAAGCTCTATATGGGATGCAATATGGAACACCAACTTGTTGCGAGGATGCTGGTGAGAGAAATCTTCTTGGGCCTGATCATGTGCAGGAGAGGACAGAAAAAGTCCATGCCATCCAGCAACACATTAAGGTAGCTCAGAGTCAGTAGAAAAGATATACTGACAACCATCAATGGGACATAAAGTATGATGTTGGTGACAATGTCTTTCTTCGAATTTCACCATATAAGAGATTCATGAGGTTTGGCAAGAAAGGGATGCTCAACCTTCGGTACATTGGCCCTTATAAAATCCTTTATCACGTAGGAGCAGTGGTCTATCGGCTTGCAGTTCTTCCAAATCTAGCACCAGTTCATGATATCTCCATGTATCCCTATATACGAATTACAAACCTGGAGCTTCACATGTACTAAATCCAGAGGTGGTACAATTGGAACATGACCTCTTTTATAAGGAGGATCCGGTGGAGATCATGGATTGTATAGACAAGGTTCTACGCAAAAAGACTACTCACCTTGTTAAAAAGTTTTGGAGGAACCACAAATGTGAGGAAGCGATGTGGGAACCAGAGGAATCTATGAGGTAGATGTACCCACACCCATTTTCATCATAGGGCACGAGTTAATATTTCAGTGCTGAAATTTCTTAAGGGGGAATAATGTAACGATCCAAGCTTTTAAATAATATTTATTTCCTAAATTTGTGTGTTATTTTATTTTCACTCAACAAAACTATATCCTTTAATTAAATAATGAGTATAATTAAATGATACTATTCGGTTTCGATTGTTATATGGAAATTGATCAATATGATCATTGGAATCTAAATTCTTAACGTTACAATTATGGTTTATAAATTCAAATGATATTGGTTCATTAATACTAAAAGAAGAGTCTATGGAATCATATAGTGGACACAGACCAAATGAAGCCCATATATCAGAGCTTGGGAAGGAGGTAGTATCACTGGGCTTTGCACTAGACCAAGCCCAAACTGAACTTCAACATGTGAAGCTTGAACAATATTTCTTAAGGTCGAAGTTCAAGCTGATAGAAATCAATACTCGGGCAATGTTGTCCGAGGCACCCAAAGATTCTATCACCATTTCACACCTTACACTCAGGTCATATGATGGTGTCATAAGGGGCTGTGTAACGAGACCTTAACTATATTTTGTAAACATTTTATATAATTAATATATTTATTTCATTTTATGGTAATGTCTGTGAATTTCAAATGTCCGGATAAATATAGGATGTATGTTATTGATGGATTTATGATAAAAGGTTTATTTTAAACAATTTTAGTATTCTTTAAAAAATAAATAATGTAAATTGATTTTCAAAAAATGGTCTTCTACAGTTGTGTTCATTATGAAAAATTAGTGTCTAATAAGATCAAAATAATTTATAGTGAATAGTAAATTATGAATAGTAACATCACCATTTGAATAGTAATGAATATTAATGAATAGTAAATCGACCAAAAAAATAGAATCATTACCCATGAATGTATAAATACAATTTAGACATCATAAATTTGAAAAAACGATCATAGTTTACGTTTTTGTATTTTTTTTATGTCATAAATATTTTATTTGAAATATTAAAATTAATTTAATAATTTAAAATTAAAATGTATTTCCATAAAATTTAATCATATATTGTTACTTCATTGTCTTATGGTTATACGATAATTTTATGGTACCCTGATTACTTTATTATGGTGTTACAAAATGAGTTATAGTTTCAATGTTTTATTTTTGGAATAAATAATGATTTTATATACAAATTAAATTAATAAATATTTAAAAAATTATTTTCCAAAAATTGATTTCGTTTTTTAATTCCAAGTATCGATATAAGTTTATAGTGAATTTTTGGTATTTTTCTAAAATTGTGGATTTTTTGGTGAATATTAAAAATACAATTTTCAGTTTTAGGAGATTAATGACATCATTGATGATGTAATCATGAGTTAAATAATATTTTTTACTTGTGAATAGTAAGATATGTTATGAGGTTCCCCATGTGGCCAATACTATGGGTAAATATGATGGGCAAGTCCATGGTTTTTCAGATACCAGCGATTAGGTGTCCCTTGAAAAATTAATAGTTCATTCCCTCAATTTTCATATAAATTCCAAGCCATTACTTAATACATTTCATTCTAAAATCATCCTAAAAAAAGTTCAGGTCTTTTACCTCCCATGGATTCCTCCCTAAGTTCCCTCAAGCCTCACAAGTTTCCGCTAATCAATCATTTGAGGTTACTCTGCATGGTAGGAGAACTTTTCACCAACTTGTTTTTAGTCATCACTATAACGACCCATAATTTAAATACAATGTTAGTACTTCAAAATTGAAGTACACTTATTACAACATATAACAAAACCTTGAAAGGAATTTATAGGTATAGTGTCTTTTGAAACTGGGAAACATAAACAATTGGTTCATAAAGCGTCTACATTGTCTCCTATTTATTTCATCATATCTATATTCACTTTTGGCATATCTTACTTAATAACCTTCTTCCTACCCTGCGGAAAGAAAACATACAAAATGGTGATCTCAAATTCTGAGTAAGGAAAAACAATATAAATATCAATCACATCATATTCATAAGAACATATCATTTTGGAAATCTTACCCTGCAAAAGAGATCATAATTTCATAACATGGGATAAATCATGTTAGTGAAATGTAATCACAATAATCATAACTTAAAACATGAATCATTGTGGAATACACACATAAACGTATAGAATCATTTCTTATTTTTCAAGAATCATTGCCAAGACTATCTTAGTGGACCAAGTCCATTTCTGGACCGAGTTCATTCCTCGTTTACGTCCTGTTTCACTGAACTGGTTTAACCTGCCGTTCCAGCCATGTCTATCTCATGAGATATAAAATCTTTACCCAATTAATTGGAGGGAGATATAGTTTCCACCCTTCTCATAATGATACCATTCATATGTGTGCCACAAAATAATAAACCATACATCATAGCATAACCCATGTAATAAAAATGGGATTCTTAAACATCGTGACATCATAAAACAATTCATATAAGATAAAGGAATTCATAAAAATAATTTCATCACAACATAATCAAATCAATGTAATAATTAGGATAGTAACAGAACACTTTATTATCTTCTATGGAAAATAATTTTGATAAAACACTTGAACTCCATTCTTAAGGAAAATATCCTTTCTACTTCAAAAACACTTTTCCTTTCTTGACATGTCATTAAATTCTAAACTAAATAAGGTTGATTAAAAATAAACATGAAAACATGTAAAGGAAGCTTCTTGGAAATAATTTTTTAAAAATCCAATCATGCCGAATAGGTTAAAAAACATTATTCTCGTACTTTTTTCGGGAAAGTCAAAAAGTACCACGTACGAAAAACGACAAAAGATTCTTTTCATATATTTTACTAAAAACACACTAAAGCGTAAAATTGGATTTAAACAATTTTAGGTGGATTAAAAAACTATTACATGTTGGGGAAACATGGATGTGGTTGATAAAATACACCCCAGTAAATTCCCAAGTATAAACAATCTCAGATAAAAATGAGATTGTGATATTTCCCTTACCTTAGGTTCGATTTGCTTCGTAAGTGTCTGAACCTCCTGTATAATGATTTAAATAATGACATTGACTTATTCCAGAATCATACTCATTGTTATGATATCATATATGGTCATATTTTTAGCTTATTATTACTAGTATTTCATTGCTACTTTTTATTCAGATGTTTATTACTTTTTGTTCTTATGCGTGTTTTGTCGAATAAATTCTTATTCATCGTTTTAGGTTATAGATACCTCATTTAAATAATGTTATTAGTGTAATATATATCATATTTATTCACGCAATTCATTTATGTAATAATTATGAAATAAAAATCATGTAGAACGTGTCACATCACATCGTGGAGACGGTATTACTTACGTACGCACGAGCGATGATATCGGTCCCATGATCGTGGAATTGTATTGGAGTGTATGTATACTATTTCAGAATAAATATAAATTTACAATAATAATATATATTCATTATTTACACCATTATAACCATCCAAGTAAGGTGGTGGTGGAAAATAGATTACACCACAACGTGGAGACGGTATTCCGTATGTACGCACACGCGGTGATTTCGTTTTCTGTAAGATGGATAGATGGTGAAATAGGGTTGTTTCATACTTATAATAAAATATCAGTATATGAGTGATATTGATGTTATTAATTCATAATTTAACAACTAAATAAGACGAAGTGGAAGAAGAAATAAAGTTGACAGAATCGGTAACAGACATTAACTCTTCTTTGAAGCACTTCTTTGAGACCTCCTTTTAGGGCACTAAAATTGGACTTTGAAGAAGACCAGGACCTATAGGATGTTTCTAGGGAAGTGGAGAGGAGAAATTGTCTGGGTTTGGATGAGCGTGAAGGCTCAAAGTGGTGTGAGAAAGAGAGGGAGGAGGTGCCCTTTTATAAGGGAGGAGAGGGGCTTCTTTGGAAAAACTACAAATATTATTTTATTATAAAGCCATATTCAGTTTTAAATAGCTCCAAATTGATTTATTTCGAAGATAAGGTGGGGATGGATCGCAATCCTATCATCCAATATAATTTGGACACGTTTAGATTACTATTTTAACCTTATCATTTAGATTTAACTTTAAGTTAGATAATTTTACTTTTACCGTGTCTGTTTGTGTTCTTACACTATAGGGTTAATAAAATTACTATAACAAGCCAAACATACCCCAATTTGTTTATTATTAATATATATAACCTTATCTGGGTCATTTGGCAGAACCTTAGATTTCTAGGAATAAGATAACAATTAATAATATAATATTTGTTTTAAAAACTATTTTATGTCAATTTTGACACTATTTAGTAATTGATTTTTGTGAAAATCATAACAGAATGATTAGTTCGAAAAAAGTTAATTAAATAAATACTAACATGTCATATTAACCTATAATATTAGTGGAATTCATAAAAAGTCTCAAATTACATTTATTTTTGAATTTATAACATCAATTATGTCAATATTTCATTAATAAGATAATTACTACATCATCATTGTGTCATAAATAAATTAAATTATTTAATGTCTAAAAATTGAAAATAAAATATCATTATGTATTAAATCTCTTTATCTTTCTAATGAATATTTATAGTAGAATTTATCTTATGTATAACCCTATATTAAAAATGATTTACTTATTAAAATTTGATTTTAACTATTTTAACCCTTCTTTAATTAAATTAATAATAAATGTCCTAATCTAATCCAAGTGGGCCTAAATGGTCATATTTAATTCCTAAGGTTGTTTTTGGTCGAATTAAATTTATCCAATAGAAATAGGACATGTGTTAAGGTAACAATAATAGCATTTTTACCCTCAATTACCCTATTTACTTTTAACCGTGGTAAATAAAAGTAAAAAGTTACTATTCACCAAAAATAATTTTCATCTCATTGAACCACATTTTACTTACTAACATCAAATGCGTCTCTCGGATTTTTGAAAATCTACTCACAGAAGCGGTAAAATTATGTTTTATGAAAATTTGCAAATTCTCCTAGGAGGTGGGTAAAAGACGGTGAAAAGTTCAATAAAATTTTTATATATCTAAAATTATTATAAAATTATTCCAATGAATTACTTTGAACTTATATAGGTATTATGTATCAATTTTGACCTAAAATAAAATAAATAATTATTTAAATAAAAAGTCAGTTTTTAAATAGTAACCCAATGTTTTCACTATTCATCAAAAATTGAATGTTTCTAGAAAAATACCAAAATTTCACCCTAGGCTAATTTCTATATTCCGAATCCAAAAACGAAGTCCATTTTGAAAAATAAAATTTACGAAATTTCAAAAACTGGTTATTACTATTCATAACGGCTAGTTTTAATAATATTTTAATAGCATATCGTTGTATAGTGAAACTCGATATTGCGTACGACACAAGCTATCAAGGAAGGTCGTGATTGCGTGTAAAGAAAGCCAAGCTTGTGTTGTGTGTAGTGAACGATTCCTTTGATGATTTATATAGAATAAAAACAAAATACTTCTTTTAAAAGCCTCGGGTGTTACATTCTACCCCCTTTAAATGAATTTCGCCCTCGAAATTCGTCACTTGTAACAAACAGATGAGGATACATCTCCCTAATCATATCCTAAAGCTCCCATGTAGATTATTCTAATTGGTGGTTCCTCCATAAAACATTCACCAAGAGAGTGATCTTGTTCCGTAGGAATTTTTCGCTACGATCTAGAGTCTCAATCGGCTGTTCTTCATAAGAAATATCTTGTTCCAGCGGTACAACTTCTAAGCTGAGTACATGTGAAGGATCTGGTATGTACTTTCTCAGGAGAGATACATGAAACACATCGTGAACTTGAGAGAGATTTGGTGGAAGTGACAATCGGTAAGCTACCTTCCCAACATGATATAGTATTTCAAAAGGACCGATATACCTAGGGCTCAACTTTCCCTTCTTTCCAAATCTCATTACTCTCTTCGAAAGAGATATTCGTAAGAACACTTTATCACCCACTTCAAATTCTATGTATTTTCTTCAGTTGTCGGCATAAATTTTTTGTCGACTCTGAGCTGCTCTTATGTGTTGTTGAATAGATCTGACCTATTCTGCCATCTCATCAACAAGATCAGGTCCTAATAGCTTTCATTCCCCAACTTCATCCTAGCAAGTTGGAGTCCTGCATTTCTTTCCATAGAGAGCATCATAAGGATCCATCTGAATACTGGAGTGAAAGCTATTATTATAAGAATATTACACCAAAGGTACGTTTTGATCCCAAACACCTTTGAAATCCATAGAGAATGCTCTCAACATATCTTCTAGAGTTTGAATTCTCCTCTTAGACTAACCGTATGTCTGAGGATGATAAGCAGTGATAAAACTAAAATCTGTATCCAGAGTATGCGGAAGACTTCGCCAGAATGTTGAGGTAAACCTCGTATCCCGATCAGATATAATAGAAAGTGGTAATCCATGCAATCTTACCACTTACTTTACATAAATCCTGGCAAGCTGATCCAGAGAGAAATCCTCTCTAATAGCAATGAAGTGTGCATACTTTGTAAGACGATCAACTATGACCCAGATAGAATTATTGCTTTTGGATGTTTTAGGAAGTCCCATGACAAAGTCCATAGTGATGTTTTCCCCTTTCCATTCAGGTATGGGTAATGGTTGTTACATCCCCTTAGACTTGTATCTCTCATATTGAACTTGCTGACAAACCAGGCATCGAGAGACAGATTCAGCAACATCTCTTTTCATGCCATCCCACTAGAAGTACTCTTTCAGGTCCCTATACATCTTCGTGCTTCCAGGATTAATAGATAATGAAGAACTATGAGCCTCATCCAGTAGCACCTTCTTTAATTCGGGGATGGGAGGAACACAAACTCGATTCCTAAACATTATTATCTCATCACAATCAAGGTTGAATTCAGGAACATTTCTCACCTTTTTTTAACTCTACATCTTCTTTCTGTGCCTTTTTAATATTAACATGTATAGATGGTTGAACATTCATTTGAGAAAGATAAGATTTTTACCCTTTCATTATAATTACATGATCCATCCTTTGTAAATCCATAAATATTGGATCTTTTGTGATCCTCATCATGGATAAACTGGCATGGTCTTGTCGACTTAATGCATCTGCCACGTAGTTTGCTTTCCCAGGGTGGTAATGAATTCAGCAGTCGTAATCCTTAATCAGCTCTAACCATCTTCTTTGGCTCATATTCAGCTCCTTTTGTGTGAAAATATACATTAAACTTTTATTATCAGTATAAATGTCAGACCTTTCTCCATAAAGATAATGCGTTCATATCCTTAATGCAAAGATTACCGCAGCTAACTCCAAATCATGAGTTGGGTAATTTTTCTCATGGATTTTCAACTTCCGTGAGGCATAAGCTATCACCATATCATTTTGAATAAGAACACACCTCAATCCCTTCTTGGATGAATCACTTTAGATCACAAACCTTTCTCCACTACAAGGCAGTGTGAGCACTAGTGCACTGGATATCCTTATTTTCATATCCTTAAAATTCTCTTTACATTCCCCCGTCTAAACAAACTTAACTCCTTTCCGAGTCAACTTGGTGAGTGGATTATATAATCGTGAGAAATCTTTCACAAAACGTCAATAATATCCATCCAAACCAAGAAAACATCGGATCTCAGTTACTGTTGTTGGTCTCGACCATCTTTCGATAATCTCTGTTTTTGCTGGATCCACAGATATCCCCTCCTTTGAGATTATGTGACCCAAAAATGAAACTTTTTGAAGCCAAAATTCACACTTGGTAAATTTGGCATAAAGCTTCTCCTTTCTCAGGGTCTTCAATATAATTCATAAGTGATCTTCATGTTCTTAATTTCTCTTTGAATATACATGAATATCGTCTATAATGACTACCAGAAACTGACCAAGATACTCTCTAAAGACTCTATTCATCATATCCATGAAGATAGTAGGGGAATTAGTAAGAATAAATGGAATCATTATAAATTCATAGTGTCCATACCTTGTATGGAAAGTCGTCTTTGGTATATCCTCCCTTTTGACTCTTAATTGATGATACCCTGAATGATGATCAATCTTGGAAATGTATTGAGCTCCGTGTAGTTGGTCAAATAATTCATCAATCCGTGGGAGATGATATTTGTTCTTGATAGTGATCTTGTTATGTTCTTGATAATCAATGTAGAGTCTCATTGATCCATCTTTCTTCTTAACAAACAGAATAGATGCTCCCCAAGGTGACGCACAAGGGCGTATGAAACCCTTATCAAGATTCTCTTGGAGTTTCTCCTTTAATTCCTGCAACTCAATTGGGGCCATTCTATAAGGTGTCTTTGAAATTGGTAAAGCACCCGGTACGAGTTCAATTGAAAACTCAACATCACGATTTGGTCGAAGACCTGGAAATTCCTCCGAAAAGACATTATCAAACTCCCGTACAGTGGGCATATTCTTAACCGCGAGTTTCTCACCAACCTTTTGAGATAAATAACCTTAATTTAGTGGAATCAAGACCCATAAGATGGTATAAATTTCCGCTGGAAGGTTATGTTCATCCTTGCATCGATAGACGATCAAAGATTGATCTGGAATATGTAATGTGACTTCCCTTCTTTGGAAATTGATATTTGATCCATATAGAGAAAGCCAATCCATGCCAAGAATCACATCAAATTCCACTATAGGGAGGATCATAAGATTTTCAAGAAGCACTTTCCCACAAACTTCAATCAAAGAATAATTATAAACTTTTGATGCGACTGTTGTTCCATTAGGGGTTGTCACAGCAAACTCAAAATCTAATTATTGATGTAATACAATGATACCCTTAGAAAATTCTTCAGAAATAATGGAGTGGGTGGATCCAGAATCAAATAAAACATTTGCTACTTTAGAGTGGATGGTAAGTGTACCTTTCACCACTTCGTTATCGTACTCCACATTGTTGATAGAAATTGCATGTGACATTCCTTTGTCTTCATCCTTAAGAGTTTGTTGACGTCGATCATCATAAAAAACCCTTGGATTAGGGCATTGATTGGCATACTGCCTCATTTCCATGAACTTGTAACATTGAAGTGTAGGAGGTGCACTATGTGTAGCCTTTTCTTTGTTCGCATCACTAGAAATCTTCCTCCCATCATTGCTACATTCAAATGCCCGATGACCTACCTTTCCACATTTGAAACCATTACTTGTCCCTTTAAGACAACCCCCTCCATGTTTCTTTGCACACTTTGAGCATAATGGAAAACTCATCTTCCTTTCAGTATGATCTTTATATTTTCCTTTGAATTCAATTTTCCTCTTCTTATCAAACCCATATGACTGATGGGTTACTCCAATCTCCATCTCAACTATGAGAGAAAATCGAACGATTTCCACGTAGATATTGAAGTCCCTTATTGGTAAGGCCCTTAGAATACTTGGTTTTATGCCAGTAAAGAATCGATCGATCTTACTCTCAGGTTGGATAATAATACTAGAAGTGTACCTTGAAAGTCTTGTAAAAGTTTCTTCATTGGTACCAACAGATTCATCATCCTTTAACTTTAGTTCAAGAAACTATTTCTCCATCTTTGTTCAGAGAATACGAGGGATGTAATTATTGAAAAATAAGTTATTGATCGTGTCCCATTCCATGGACACAATTTCATCCCTTTGCCTAGTATTCTTAATAAGAATCCAACATTGATCAACATGTCCTTCCAAACGATACACTGCTAAGATGAATTTGTCATGTTCAGAACATTGAAGAACTGAAAATATCTTTTCAGTAGTAATAATCCATTGTTTAGCAACTAATGGATCAGTCGACCCGCTGAATGAAGGTGGACGCTTCCTTATGAAGGATTCAAAAGAATGTTTCTCCTTACTTCTCTCGTTTGGAATTCCTTCATGATTCATAGATTGAGAATGTTGTGTGAGCATGGATTCAAGATTTTTCATTCCATCTCCCATAACGTTTGGTTGCTCAAGGGGAAAATCATTGCATTGCACGTCATATTCCGCATTAACACGGTTCTTTCGGGTTCCAGCCATTGACTAAAACCATGAAGAATAGAGTGAGAAACACTAATTATAATAGGAAAACCACGTAATAAAGACTAAAATTTCACACTTAAGGTCTTATCATAGGTTATTCATGACCATTTCGAAAACACTAAGATTGTGTTCTATGCATAGACTTATCCTTTGGGTTCTTAAAAAGGCTTTCACATCCTAGTTTCCAAAGGTTGACTATACCTTTCCTCTGATACTAACTATAATGACCCATACTTTAAATACAATGTTAATACTTCAAAATTGAAGAACACTAATTACAACATATAACAAAACCACGAAAGGACCGTATAGGTATAGTGTCTTTAGAAACTGGTAAACATAAACAACGGGTTCATAAAGCGTCTACACTGTCTCCCATTAATTTCATCATATCTATAGTCCCTTTTTGCATATCTTACTTAATAACCTTATTCCTGACCTGGGGAAAGAAAACATACAAAAGGGTGAGCTCAAATGCACAGTAAGGGTATACAAAAGAAATACCAATTACATCATCTTCATAAGAACATAACATTTTGGAAATCATACCCTGCAAATAGATCATAATTTAATAACATGGGATAAATCATGGTAGTGAAATGTAATCACAATAATCATAACTTAAAACATGAATCTTCATGTTATACACACATAATAATAGAGAATCATTTCTTATTAGTCAAGACTCATTTCCAAGACTATCTTAGTGGACAAATTCCATTTTTGAACTGAGTTCATTCCTCATTTCAGTCCTATTTCACTGAACTGGATTAACCTTCCATTCCAGCCATGTCTATCTCATGAGATATAAAATCTTTACCCAATGCATTTGAGGGAGATATAGGTCCCACCCATCTCATAATGATACCATTCTTATGTGTTCCACAAAATCATAAACCATACATCATAGCATAACCCATGTAATAAAAATGGGATTCTTAAACATCATGACATCATAAAACAATTAATATAAGATAAAGGAATTAATAAAAATAATTCCATCACAGCATAATCAAATAAATGTAATAATAGGGATAGAAACAGAACCCTTTATTATCTTAGATGGAAAATAATTATGATAAAACACTTGAACTCCATTCTTGAGGAAAATATCCTTTATACTTCAAAAACACTTTTCCTTTCTTAACATGTCATACATTTCTAAACTAAAATATGTTGATTAAAAATAAACATGAAAACTTGTAAATGAAGCTTCTTGGAAATAATGTTTTAAAAATCCATTCATGCCTTATTAGTTAAAAAAATATTCTTCTTGTACTTTTGTCGGGAAAGTCAAAAAGTACCTCGTACGAAAAACTACAAAATATTCCTTTCATATCTTTTACTAAAAACTCACCTAAAGGAAAAATTGGATTTAAAAAATTGTAGGTGGATGGAAATAATATTACATATTGAGAAAACATGGATGTGGATGATAAAATACACCCCAGTAAATTCCAAAGTATAAACAATCTCGGATAAAAATGAGATTGTGATATTTCCCTTACCTTAGGTCCGGTTTGCTTCATAAGTGTCCTAACCTCTTGTATAATGATTTAAATAATGCCAATGACTTATTACAGAATCATACTCATTGTTATGATATCAGTTATGGTAATATACTTATCTTATTATTAGTAATATTTAATTGCTACTTGTTATTCGGGTGTTTATTAATTTTTGTTCATATGCGTGTTTTGTCGAATAAATTATTATTCTTCTTTTTACGTTATAGATACCTCATTTAAAGAATGGTATTAGTGTTATATATATCATATTTATTCACTAAATTCGTTTATGTAATCATTATGCAATGAAAATCATGTAGAACGAGTCGCATCACATCTTGGAGACGGTATTCCGTACGTACGCACGAGTGATGATATCATTCCCATGATCGTGGAATTGTATTGGAGTGTATGTATACTATTTCAGAATCGATATCACTTTACAATAATCATATATATTCATTCTTTACACCATTATAAGCATCCAAGTTAGGTGGTGGTGGAAAATAGATTACACCACGGCGTGGAGATGGTATTCCGTACATACGCACGCGCGATGATTTCATTTTCCGTAGGATGGATAGATTGTGAAATAAGGTTGTTTCATAATTATAATAAAAATATCAGTATCTTAGTGATACAGCTGTTATTAATTCATAATGAAACAAATAAAGAAGAAGAATTTGAAGAAAAAATAAAGTTTAAAGAATCGGTAATGGACATTACCTCTTCTTTGAAGCACTTCTTTGAGACCTCATTTTAGGGCACTAAAATTGGTATTTGAAGAAGACCGGGACCTCTAGAATTTTTCTAGGGAAGTGGAGATGAGAAATTGGCATGGGTTATCCGAGCTTTAAGGCTCAATGTGGTGTGAGTAATAGAGGTAGGAGGTTCCCTTTTATAAGGGAGGAGAGAGGCTCCTTTGGAAAAACTAAAAATATTATTTTATTATAAAGTCATATTCAGTTTTAAATAGCTCCAAATTTATTTATTTCGAAGCTAAGGTGGGGATGGGTCTAAATACTCTCATCTAATAGAATTTGGTCGTGTTTAGTTTTCTATTTTAACCTTATCATTTAGATTTAACATTAGGTTAGATAATTTTACTTTTACCGTGTCTTTTTGTGTTCTTACACTATAAGGTTAATAAACATACAATAACAAGCGAAACGAACCCCAAGTTATTTATTATTAATATATATAACATATTATAATTCATTTGGCCGAATATTAGATTTTTAGGAATAGAAGAACAATTAATAATATAATATTTGTATTAAAAACTATTTTATGTCAATTTTGACACTATTTAGTAATTGATTTTTGTGAAACTCATAACAAAATTATTAGTTCTAAAAAAGTTTATTAAATCAATACTAACATGTCATATTTACCTTGAAAATTAGTGTAATTCATAAAAAGTCTCAAATTACATTTATTTGGGTATTTATAACATCAATTATGTCAATATTTCATTAATGAGATAATTACTACATCATCATTGTGTAATAAATAAATTAAATTAATTAAAGTCTAAAAATTATAAATAAAATATCATTATGTAGGAAATAATTTTATCTTTATAATGAAGATTTATAGTCGAATTTATATAATGTATATCCCTATACTAAAAATGATTTACTTATTAAACTTTGATTTTAAATATTTTAACCCTTCTTTAAATAAATTAATAATAAATGTCCTAATCTAATCCACGTGGGCCTAAATGGTCATATTTTATTCCTAAGGTTGTTTTTGGTCGAATGACACTTATCCAATATAATTAGGAAATGTTTTAGGGTAATAATAATATCATTTTTACTCTTAATTACATTATTTACTTTTAACTGTGGTAAATAAAAGTAAAAAGTTACTATTCACCAAAAATTATTTTCATCTCATTGAACCACATTTTACTTACTGAAATCAACTGTGTCTCTCGGATTTTTAAAATTCCACTCACTGAAGCGGTAAAATTAAATTTTATGTAAATTTGAAAATTCTCCTAAGAGGTGGGTAAAAGACGGTGAAAAGTTCAATAAAATTTTTATATATCTAAAATTATTATGAAATTACTCTAATGAATTTCATTGAACTTATATAGGTATTATGTATCAATTTTTACCTAAAATAAAATAAATAATTATTTAAATAAAAAGTCGGTTTTTAAATAGTAACCCAGTGTTTTCATTATTCATCAAAAATTGAATGTTTCCAGAAAAATACAAAAATTTCACCCTATGCTAATTTCAATATTCCGAATCCAAAAACAAAGTCCATTTTGAAAAATAAAATTTAAAAAATTTCAAAAAGTGGTTATTACTATACATAATGGCTAGTTTTAATAATATTTTAATAGCATATCCTTGTTTAGTGAAACATTGTATTGTGTACAATGCAAGCTATCAAGGAAGGTCATGATTGCTTTCAAAGAAAGCCATGATAGTGTTGGGTGTAGTGAAAGATTCCTTTGATGATTTATATAAAATAAAAACAAAATATTTCTTATAAAAGTCTCTGGTGTTACAATCACTTCCATTATGTTATGTATTCTAGTATTCATTTTATTATTTGGTGGTTTGTTATTATATATCCCTAATACATTAAATTTCAATTAAAAATGAAGGTAGACCCTTTCCACACTCATCAATTTATTTTCTAAAATTTTAAGTGACGTCGTTAGGCTGCAGAAATATTTGTAAAAACAATTGCTTCTACTCTTTCCTCTCAAGATTCCTTTTCATGCGGTATGTCATTTAAATTTACATACCATGTTCTTATCTCCAGTTTATTCTATCTGTATGCTTTATTATAATTGAATTATGAGTTGGTTACGCTTCTACCCTATCTTTTAAATGTTTTCTAAAACCATGTTATATAGCCATAATGATGCAGAATTTTCATCTCAAATCTCAATATTTTTCTCAATAAATTCTCCTTTTTTCTGATAATACCCAAATATATTTTCATTTCTAGGGTTACTCATCAATACATAAAATTGTTGTATTTTATGTTGGAATTTACATACATATAAACTTCAATCCCTTTCCATGGGTTATAAATGACAGAACAATCAAGTTTTTAAGAACTTTTAAAACGTCACGATTTGGAAATGAAACCCATTTCTTTTAATCTCTATGGGTTATTTATGAAATGTTTGATTATAATCTATTTGTCTCACATGAAAATATATTCATATTAAGGATGCATCCTGATAGCGCTCCAATGCCTTTGGTAAAGAATTTAATCTTAAGAGATGACATGTTTCACGATACCTTGGTGGATAACCTTGGTTAATTTTATGACACCTTGGGGATGAACCTTGGTGTTATGTTAATTAATGTATATATTCAATTTTTTAGGCATGTTTTAATGTTATGGTTCAAGTCCTTTTCCTTATGAAATTCCTCTACTTCAATTTCTTGTGTCTTTATTTTTTATCAAGTTCATATTGATTTCACAAGTATACTAATTCACTTGTTTTATTTACTGGGACTTCTGCTCACAATTTCCTTTGATTTATGTCTCCAAGTTATGAGATGAAATAATTCTACATAAGATGAACGTATGATGAATCCATACAACTGTATTAGAAGGATGTTTTATGTTGTTCTCGTGTACTATGTTCCTGATTTCTAAGACACTATACTTTAAAGATCCTCTGTGTGTAAAATGTAATGAAATGTTATGTTATTAAAAATAAGTAAGTCATAAACCCCATACGTTTGGGTCAATAAATGAATCATTTTCTTGATGACTAAGTTTGCGAGATAGAAAATCATGAAGAAATACTCACAGAACATCATTAGTTCACAACTAATCCATGAAATTTATGGATTTCTATGATACTAGGAGGTACGGTCCATTCTATGATTAATTTTCTCTTCAAAGGGTCTATAATGTTCTGTCTCATGAGATCATGCTCCCCATGATTGTGACTTACTACATATAAAAGTCATATTTGGTGAACATAACATTTTTTTCATTTTATAATGTCACCTGCACAATCCATAGATACTCTTAATGGTCCTCATTTACCTTGGAGTAAATTAATATATATTTGATTAGGGAAACCAAAAATCTATTTAGATAGTCTCTATATACCTTATTATTAATATCATTTAATATTTCTGGGGAATTAGTAAGTCCTATGTGAATAACTATTACATCATAGTATGAATACCTTCTAAGAAAAACATTATTTTGACTATATTCCTTCCTCACCTTTAGTTGATGATTTCAATAATGATGATCCACCTTTAAGAAGTATTAATATACTCATATCCGATAAAAAATGAATCAATCCATGGATAAGGATATTTTTTATTTATTTTGATATTTTTGAGATCTCAATAATTGATGCACGCTAGCATTGATCCATCATAGTTCTTGAGAAAGAGCGTTGGTGCACCCCAAGGTGATAGAGTAGGTTGTATGGACCCTTTTTGATGTTCTCTTACAGCTTCTTCTTTAAATCCTCCAGTTAGATTGGAGAATTAAAGTATGGGAATCATGATATTGGGGTGGATTTGTGTATGAGATTTATTGATAACACTACCTCAAAATATATTTTATTTTTGGGTAACTATATGAGAAATACATAACTGTATTCCCTAAAATTGGGAATTGTTTCTAGGATGATACATTCCATTGACTCAACCATTTTCATATGGTATAATTCAACATAGGGTATCAGAACCCTCACAATTGATGGATTTTGTGTAGGAGACTCATGATCTTCCTTCCATTTTTAAAGGAGCAATGGATGGTACAAAATATGAAAATGATTTCATTTTCTTGAAAGTTGATGTGTGCTCTATATAATGGGAGAGAATCCATGCCCAATAAAGAGTAACATTAAACCAAGGGAAGTATTAAGATATTTTCTCAAAGATACTTCTCATATACGCTTATAAGATAAATTTCTATGACTAGGGTTTCAATTATTTTCCAAGTATGTCATTTTAAAAATATCATTACATCATGATATCAGGACATCAAATCAATAGTTTTAGTAAATATTTATGATATAAAATAATGTGTAGAATTAGGATCAGATAAGACCTTTTATATTCTTGAGTAAATAGAAAGTATACCTTTTAAAAATTAATTTTCATGTTAAAGTTCAATAGTAGTTATAGGATATGATTTCAATTGGTCCTTTAGATTTGGTGGTTTCTAACACCAATATCCCCCCTGGAAATGTGTTTTAGTGCTATGGATTTTATATTTCCCATACATTCTATAGTTGAAGCATTGAACCATAACTTGTGAATTAGGTTTTGATTTCTTTTCCAACATTATTTTGGTCAGATTCTACATGTCTATTTTATATTAATGAGTTTGGTGTCATTCTATTCCACAATTGATACATTTTCCCATCCCTTTGTTGTAATTACTATGATAGTTTTTTCAAAAAAAAATTACATGTGGGTAGTTGGATCCGCTTTCCTAATTTTTTATTTTCCTAGTAGGTTGAAAATCTATTCTTTTATTCTCATGCACATTACTTGGGAACTATCCTATGAACACCATATTTACTTTAAGAGAATTTTGAACCATATCTTAATAATTCCCAATGTCTCAAACAGTTATAGCAATTCTAATATTTCATTTTTAACTACTAATGAATCTATATGTTTTTATATCATTGGTGATAAAAATAACATGTCATATCCTTCAGTCCTATTGAATGTTTCCACATAAGACATGATATATTCATCATAATCTTGCTTAAATTGAATATATTATCTCTCCATCTATGTATGAATAGATTCATGGTAATACATGGTAAGAAATATTTTTTTTATTTCTAGCCACTAAATCTCCTCCATTTCATCTTTTGTCTTTGCGTTCATATAAATCACCACCATTGATCAAATTATCCATATAAATGATAAAATTATAATATCACCCTATCTTAATCAAAATAATATATCATAGAAAAGATCTTCTCCATTGATTTATTCCACTATTCCCCAAAACATTGATTTGAAGTTCTAATGAACATCGGTGGTCATTGCTTCATGACGGACTCAATGTATTGTTCATATTTCTTGGGTGAAGGTGGAAATTCTACACAATTCAATTTATTATCCATATTTTGAGATATATGGGTAAGAATTGCCATGAATATTTGAACTACACCTCCCCTGGAATTGGTGGTCTCATTTAAAAAATCATTGCATTGTCCCTCAAATGGGTTGTTTTCCACGTTTCTCATGGTTCCAACCTTTTACTAAAATAGAAAATGCTTCAACAAAACAAATGTAAATATATCAGGAATAATTTATTTTTTACTAAATTATCACTAATGTATTGTATTACAGGATCGTGATATTTATCCATTTCTAAAAATATTATTCTAGGATTATTTACCAATACATACACCATTTATTATTTCATCAGTATTTTATTTGTAATCCTAATTAAAAAATAACTAAAACATGCACTAACACAAAATATTGGGAGATCACTTCTTCTTACATGACTATTACATCATTTTTAAGAAAGAGTAATAATAGAGATAGACATATATGATCAAAATTTTTAGTGAATTGAAAAAATTAGGCTCATACATAACTTTTACAAAATATGACCTCAAAATTTAATTTAATCATTTTTTTATCCTTAAAAATTAATGAATCATAATTAGAAAATATAATCACCTGAGGATATAAATCATAGAAATGGATGACCTAAAATCCTAATAAAATGATGAATTTGGTACATGAATAAATATAATAAGAGTGAGAATAATCTCAATATTCATAACATAATCATAATATCATCATCAACATCATGGAGAAATATTTGATAAAGGAATAGAATGTGTAAATGTATAAAAATAAAGCATCATGTGGTAGTGGTCAAATACAACACATAGTTATGAACAAATATAGCAGCGTGTTCACATATTACCAATGTGTATAATAATAAAATGATTATTGTGAAAAAAGATAACATCATGTTCACACATATTACAAAATATTTCATGACAAACATCACATTATCCAATGCCTTATGGGGTTATATTATTCTATGACCACTCATCACATATTATTATGTAAATAATATGCAATCTCATCCAACGGTTACTCTATCCCGATCATCAGATCCTGCTCCTTATGGATCTTCATTCCCCTACGAGCTTTCATCAAATCGGCATCCACATGCACCATACATAAAAAAAAATTCGTGGAACTCTATTAACATGAAAATTTTTTATTTTTTTTTGGGATTATGAGGGATACATTTCTCAATCAGAAGATAGTGTCTTGATTGTTGATATTTCTACCAATGGTTATATCAATTCCACTTGTAACGTCCTGGACCCAGGTGCCACTCAACGGGTTCCCCGAACCCAGTTGGTCACATGACCTCAAGCGAATTACCCCAAATGCCATATGTTGCCGACTAGCAGTGAGGGCCCAGGTCTGATAGTGGGGAATCTATGCCCTCATTTTCAAAGTGCAGCGCAGCGGAGAATATATAAACAAACAAAAGTGCAGAAGAAATAAACAATACTAAGCTGTAAGGACAACAGTACTAACGAAAAAGATAACCAACAGTCATATATAATGATAAAATATGTCCATGTGTCTAAAAAAGCATCCATAACAGGATACAATGAAATCTGAAACAATACAATACAAGGAACAAATACAGCAATGTATAACACAATAGCACAACCATAACTCAGTAGCATCATAAGCCTATTCTTGGTCTGATTCTCTCCTACTCCACTGCAACAATCAAGTACTAGTATAGGGACCATTGAACTTATCCACACCTACAGAAATATAATATGTTTAATACCAAGACATGACCCAAACATTGTGTGAGAAAAAAATCCCAGTAGGATACCACCAAAGGTGTGTTTGAAACTATCAGTGAATTTGTTCAAAAGTAGTGTGCAGTAATGGAAAAGTAGTAAACTAGGAAGTACTCAAAAGAGGATACTCATACCAATTCCAGTCCATTTAATTATTATTTAACAACTCAGGATAAGTGAATTATAAATTCCCGAGACTCAGCCACAGCTGACAATCTCCTAAACTGCGCCACAATGAAACTACAACAAGATATCTAATAAGTACAAGGTAAAACAATACCAACCATGTGATTTAGCTCGATAGGTATAACATGTAAAATCATCAATGTGAATATATGAACTAAACAGAGTCCTCAGACATGAAAAACCTTAACCTCGAGTAAATAGAATTGAAACCCTCCGATGATTGCCCTCAGTCTAAACAAATATTTCCGTTAGGCATGAGGTATTGACTTTAGGCACAGATGTACTATCCTCAGACATGAGAAAAGTTTCCCTCCGGATAAATAGAATATTTCCCTTAGGCTAAAAAAATACTCCCCTCAGGCTAACAGGTTACCCGGGCTGAGCCCAATGCACAACAAGCAATTCATTTAAGTTACTCTCAAGAAAACATGTTATAGAAATTCCATAACCTTGGGTATCCTGGCCAAATGACTAAATAGGGGGAACACATCCATGGGGTGGCCCTGGATCCAAGTAATTATTCCACATAGCAGTTATACATATTCATTAACTTAGCTATGAAAATCTGGGAATTTAGATAATCAAGCCCAAATCTATACAACACCCCAACATGGGCACATTGCACAATGGTAAAAAAAACTACATTATAGTTAGAACTAAACCTCAGACCACCTACCTCGATCGCCTCTGATCGACATATGTGAACAGCACCACCCGAAACACCTGAGAACGATATAGTTTTGGGATAAATGTTTATCCATTTAAATGTAAATAAAATTCCATCGGGAAAGATTTTGTAATAATAGCTTATGAAGAATGAAGTTATTACCCGCATGGTTCAAATGAGATCGACGACAGAAGAAATAGACGTTCGGCGTGCGATTGGGAGCTCCTCCAATCTCTGACCTCTCCTCCCAGTTCTCCAAACGCGTCCACAGCCTCCTCTGCCGAATGAGGAGGCTACTGCCCATTTGAAGTGAAACAAAAAAACAACACGACATGTACTCCCAAGTACACAGAGTGTACTTTTCATTTTTTTACTGTTCCTCTAGCGGCTATTTTTCACTGCCGAACTATTTATCTGCCGACATTAGTATAATTCGTGTATTCTATAGAACAAAGTGTGTATTGTTGCGCCACTGGCAGCTGCTTCCCCTACCTTACTATTCACCTGCCGACATATTACACGACATGTAAATATTAAGTACACGGTATGTAGTTAGTTTTTACATCATTCATCGTTGACAGGCCTACACCACCTGTTACTCATCCCACACGACCAATGTACATGCTTTGGGGAAAAGTACATGGCATGTACCCACAAAATTTGGTATTTTCCACATTTTCCTTATTTTCAAAAAAACACTTATGGAAAAAGGAAAAGAAGGAACACACACCTCAAAAACAAGAACTAGGTTCTTATAAACTTCCTCCCTTAATGAAATTTGCCTGTGAATTTCCCTTCTAAGGGTGGTGATGATAAAGCTCAGAATAATTCTAGCCACTGGGCATGTACATCGGTCTCTCACTCCTAGGTTTTATCCTGCACTCGTCCATGCTTCCATAGCACCTGTATTAGAGGAACTGACCAGCCTTGGAGAACCTTCGTGCTCCAGTCAACAATACTAATCAGATGCTCCTCAAGGGATGCATCGGCCTGAAGCTCAACCTCATCAGGATGAAAAACATGAGTCATGTCTGAGTGATAATGGCGCAGATGAGATATGTAGAAGATGTCATGTATGTCCCAATACCTCTATGTTAACATCAACCGATAGGCAACTAGCCCAACTCTCTCCAGAATCTGAAATGTCCCCACATACCTCAGTGAATGATTACCCTATCTCTTGATCTGCCTGTGTCACAACCTCAGTGAAACACGTAAGAAAACATGATCCCCGGCCACGAACTCCAAGGGTCATCTGCGGTGATCAGCATAAGATTCCTGATGAAAATATGCAGTAGCCATCCACATCTGAATCAACTGGACCTTCTCTAAAGTCTCCTTCACAAGACGTGGTCCTAGTAAAGCTGCCTCATCAGCCTCTAACTAGAACAAGGTTGATCGACATGTCTTACCATATGAAGCCTCATAAGGTGCCTTCTCAAAAGATTCCTGAAAACTATTATTGTAAGGAAACTCGACTAGTGGTATGTGCCTCTCCCAGGAGCCCCCAAAGTCTAGGATGCATGCACGCATCATGTCCTCTCACACCTGTATCGTACGCTCTGATTGGCCATTGGTCTGAGGGTAGTATGTTGTGCTCAGAAGCACGAGTACCCAGTTCCCTCTAAAATCTCTTCCAGAAACGATACGTAAAACGGGAGTCCTTATCAGTAACTATAGAACGACGGACCCCATGAAGATATATTACCTATCAGATATACAATTTTTTGAGCTCGTCTACATAGAAGGTCTCCTTGATCGGAAAAAATTTATCTACCTTCGTAAGTCTGTCCACAACAACCCACACAACATCACTGCATCGAGGAGTCCTCGGAAACCCAGTCACGAAGTCAATCACGGCATCATACCATTTCCACTCTGTAATGGGTAACTGATGTAACAACCTGGTGGTCCTATTATGCTCTGCCTTCACCTGTTGACATATGGAACATCTCACCAAAAAACCAAACACCTCTTGTTTCATACCCGACCACCAGTACTGAATTCTCAAGGGAAGGTACATCATGGTGACTCTGGGATGCACAACCCAAGACGAAGTATGAAATTCCCACATCAACTCCTTGGGTATATCCCATGTAACCCACCCTCGTCCATGGATATGCAGTACCTCATCATCTCCCATCATCCAAGAAGGAAGAGTGTCCTCACATTCCACCGACTCTCATAGAATTAGGCCTTCAGAATCGAATAGTTTCTCATACTCACTCTATATAGGAGGTTATAAGTCACTAATAAGGATGAAATATAGGTTTTCCATTGACTATAATGAAACTAAAAATGCATCTCAGAGAAAAAATCCATAATCTTCCACTCACCACTGGCCTCCAGCACTCCCTGTATCTGAGTCCTCCTACTCAGTGCATCAGCAATTGTGTTACCCTTACCAGGTGTATTGGAATGCTCAATATCGAAGGACATAAGGTATTCAACACACCTTCACTATCTCAGATTCAAGTCAGGTAGGGTAAAGATATAATTGATAATTTTGTGGTTCGTAAACACCACAAAATGTTATCCCAAGAGATAATGTCTCTATCAACGTAATGCATGAACAACTGCAGCTAACTTGAGATCATGTGTCAGGTAATTCCTTTCATGTGCCCTCAAAAGATGAGACCCGTACACAACTACTCAATCACCCTACATCAATAATGATCCCAGACCCATCCCTGATGCATCATAGTAAACTATATATGTCTTCCCTTACTCGGGAAGTATCAGGACTGGTGTTGAAGTCTACCTTCCCTTGAGCTTCTAAAAGGTTGTCTCGCAAGAATTGGACTAAATGAGCATCAAACCCTTCTAAGTCAAACCCATAATCGGTGCTGCTAAGTGGGTTAAGCCTTGTATAGAGAACCTATAATAACCATCCAGTCCCAAGAAACATTGTATCTCAAACATGTTCTTAAGAAGATCCCAGTAAACTACTACTCTCACATTCTATGGGTCTATTACAACTCCTTCCTCTGAGATGATATGACCCAGGAACTATATAAGGTCTATCCAAAAGTGGAAATTTGATAGCTTAGCATATAGCTATTTCTCTCTCAGTGTACTCAATACGACCTCAGAATGAGTGGCATGGTCGCATTGAGTGTGAGAGTACACAAAATATCGTCAATGAAGAATACCACAAAAGAATCCAGATATGGTTGGAACACACATTCATCAGATCCATGAAAACTATTGGTGTGTTTGTGAGTCTGAACGACATAACCATGTACATGTATAGACCATATCAACTCATAAAATCTGTAAGTGGTATGTCTGATGGTCTAACCTGTAATTGATGATATCTGAATCTCAATTAAATCTTCGAGAACACTCGTACTCCTAGAAATTGATAAAAAATATCATCAATACATTGCAAGGGATATCGGTTATTGACCATCAACTAGTTCAGATTCCGTTAATCTGCACAAAGCATGAGGGTACCATCCGCCTTTTCACAAACAAGATAGGAGAACCCCACAGATAAGCACTGTGTCAGATGAAACCCTTTTCCTCCAACTCCTCTAACTGCCTCATGAGCTTCTATAACTCTAATGTAGCCATCCTATAATAAGGAATGTGCACGGGTGATGATCTTGGAACTATATCAATAGTGAAATCCACCTCTCTCTCAGGAGATAGACCAGATAATTTGTTCAGGAATACATCCCTAAAACGATCACCCAGTGGAGGGAGATCCTTCTAACCAGTTTCCTAATCATCCAAATATAAAATCGCAATCTGGGCGATCACTCCACCTTGCCCACAATAATTGGGTCAATCTCGGCTCGTCTAGACATCCCATTCACCCTTGTATAGATACTCTCTACCCTCTGGTAATCTGAAACCCACCATGCAATGATAGAAATCCACAAAGTCTCGAAAGGGTAACAACTAGTCCATCCCGAGAATGACATCATATTTCATCATCTCTTAGACGCAGAGGTCCCACAAAAATTGACACCAACCAAACACTATGGAGAACTCCTTGCACTGATGTAAACCTCCATTATAATCCACAAAATAGTTTCTAGCATCACACAATCGGAAGAAGAAGAAACATATGGCCCAATGCTCTCCATAATGGGCATAGATATAAAGCTATGTGTAGCACCTGTGTCAAAAAGTACTAAAGATAGAAAAGAATCAACTAGAATAATACCTCTAATAGAAGAAGGTCCGAGATCCTGCTTCAGTTGGGTCTGTTGCATTACATATGCCTGCCTAGTGCCACGGCCCTACGACACAGCCTGGATATTCTAAGATGACACGCCCTACTGTCTCTCAGATCCTAGTGTCTAGCTACCATGTCCACAACCACCACCTTAGCCTGACGTATTCATTTCCCTAACTGGAAAAACCTTCCAAAACTGCTTCCATACGCGGAGTCTCCACAAAACCCCGGTCACTATCCACTGGTGGAAACTCCCTACAAAAGAGCTACATATGACCCACCTTTCCGCAAGCTAGGCACTCCACTGGGTCATGTGGACATTGAGGTATCTTATTCCTTTATTTACCACACTGGTAGTATATTACCTAGCCACCCGAAGAATTCTTCTGGCTATTATTACCACCATGAGAAAAATACATCTGCCTCTTCCTCTTACCAGTAAAAATAGTTCCAGAAACAGGTGTCGAACTGCCCAGGCCTGCACCACTAGCTTCCCGCAGGTCCTGCACAGTAATCAGTGCTTGGTTCACAATAGCATGCAGTGTAGGAAACCTGAAATTTTTCACCAGTGCTCTAATGTCATATCTAGGACCATCATCAATGTTTTGATCCCTCGACATCTCAACTCCCACCTGAATAGGAGTGAAGCACTGTAGCTTTGTGAAATGGGCAAGATAGTCCATCACTGACACAACGTCCTACTGCATATTCATGAACTCTCATGCTCTATTTTCCCTTAGCATATCTGGGAAGAAAAAGTCACAGAAGACTGCCTGAAATTCTTTCCACGCAATGTCCTAGTGATGCTAGGTCAGGGTAGTAACATTCCACCATCTCTTGGCTGAATCATGCAGCATGTATGTAGCGAGCTTGAACCTCCGCCCTGGAGGCATCTCAAGATGCTTGAAAATAGTCTTCATAGAAAACAGCCAAGACTCTATAGCATGTGGTCTGCCATCCCATGAAAACATAGGCAGATGTTGCATTTAGAGTATACTAGTCATCTCTCCCACAGATATGGTAGCCGGTAGTGCTCACTATAAGGTCTGCATAAACCACATGAAGCCATCTGGGAACTGCGCATCCGCGTCTATGTCCGGTACAATGGTTGTCATTGCATCGGGCTCTACTAGAGGATCCCTCGGTAGCCCATAGCCAACCATCTCTGGAGTATAATCGTTGTTGATCTCTGGGAGAACAACTCGTTGTCATCTCGGTGGCATGACTCTACAAGGGAAAACACACGCCTGAGATTAAGATCATCAAGGACTGAAAAAGAGGAGTGTAAGAAGGTAACAAGAGAAAGAAAACATTAAAATTTTACAAAACAAGACTACATGGTGTGTATAATAATTACATTTCTTGTTCCCTTATGTCTTTTACATGGGCATGTACTTCAGCCTAAACGGGTTGTGTAACAACCCAAAAACATGGCGTGTTGTCCACACACAAGGTGTGAACATTAATTTTCTTCCTATACCCGAGTCATTCTATACAGTTTAGCCATATAGATCTATTTTGAAAAATACTAAATTGTGTGTATAATAGCTACATTCCATGTACTGGATGAGATTCACTGACCCGTGTTGTCAGTGACATGGCCGGCTACACGGCTGACTCTACACGGCGTGATACAACTGCACAAGGCGTGTACACCACCCTGTTTCCCTAGCCACACGGCCAAGTCCACACGGTCTTTCTACAGTCAATAATACATGGCATGTCCCATAGGAACAGGACATGTTCAAGAGAAGGTAACACCAACCCGTGTTTGTTAGTTACACGGCCGGATTCCCAGTTCCCACTAAACAGCGTGTTTGTCCTTGACACGGCGTGTTTAAGCTCCGATTTCTCCACTCGTGTTGTTAGTTACACATCGGGCACATGGTCAACACAACATGGAATTTATAATATCTACAAGGTGTGTTACTTCAAGATTTCATATCCCATGTTTCTTCCTACACAGCCTATGACAAGGGTAGAAACTACACAGCGTGTACATACGGTACACGGCATTTCTTTTTTCCATTTATTTTTGAAGAGAATATTAAACATTGTGTAATCAAAACTAAAAAGAAACATGAAATTTATACTACACCTATATGTCATGGAAACTATGTGTGGAATGTGATTCTAACATTTGCCTAAATGTTGCATGATATGGTATACCCTCATCTAATCAAGTAGCAACTAAATAGAACCCAGTTATAAAAATATAAACAGCACAGAACAAGTGTGTCACCCAATGGTGAAAATCAGATCAATCGTAATAATCATAAACTGAATATCACAATGTTATTTGAGGTAATACAGTCTTTACATGTAAACAAGGTAGCTAATCCCAGGAATAGTTATTACTGAATCCCTTAACAATCTATCTTCTGTTGTCGCCAAATGATAAAATAACCCACAGAAAAGAAAAACACCTCTGATACCACATTGTAACATCCCGAACCCGGGTGCCCCGAACTCAGTTGGTCACATGACCTCAAGAACATTTCCCCAAATTCCAGACGCTACTGACTTGAAGTGATGCCCCTGGTCTAATACTGTGGAAACTATTCCCTCATTTGTCAATGTGTAGCGCAACAGATAAAATATAAACATACAAAAGTGTGGAAGTAGTAAAAAATACCAAGCTGTAAGGAAAATGGTACTGAAGAAAAAGATAACCAACTGTCATATATAATGATGAAATATGTCCCTATTTCTAAGAATGTATCCAACATAGGATACACTACGATCTGAAAAAATACAGTTTAAGGAAAAAATATAGCAAAGTAAAACAGAACAACGCAGCAGGAACTCAGCAGCATCATAAGTCTAAGCTTGGTCCCATGCTATCTTACTCCTCTGCAACAATCAAGTACCTGTATAGGGTCCCTTTCCCTTATCCACACATGTAGTAATATCATCTATTTGGGCCCAAGACATGATCCAAATAGGTTTTGAGAAATAAATCCTAGTAGGCAACCACCAATGGTCTGTGCCAAACTATCAGTGAATTTGTGCAAAAGTAGTGTGCAGTAATGGAAAAAGTAGTAAACTAGGAATTACTCAGAAGAAGCATCTCATACTGGTTCCATTTCCATTTAGTTATTAGATAAAAAATTCAGGATAAGTGAATTATAAATTCCCAAGACTCAGTCTCAACCGACAAAATCGTAAATAGTGCAGCATCAAAATGACAACAATCTATCTAAAAAGTAAAAGGTAAAACAATACCAAGCCCATGCTTTAGATTGGTAGATATAACATTTAAAATATCCATAGTGAATATAGAAACTAAACTGAGTCATCAGACATGAAAAACCATACCCTTGGGTAATTAGAATCGAAACCCTCAGATGATTTCCCTCCAGAATAACGAATACTACCCTCAGGCACGAGGTATTACCGTCAGGCAAGGAAGTACTATCCTCATACCTGAGAAAAGTTTCCCACATGCTAAATAGAATATAGCCCTTAGGATAAAAAACCTTTACCTTTGGCTAATAGGTTACCCAGGCCAAGCCCAATGCACAACAAGCAATTCATACAAGTTCCTCTCAAGAAAAATTGTTATAGACATGGCATACCCTCGGGTATCCTAGCCAAACTGCTAAATAGGGGGAACACACCCACGGGGTGGCCATGGATCCATGAAATGATCCCACACAACAGTTATACATATTCATTTACATAACTATGAAATTCAAGTAATTTCGTTAATCAAGGCCTTATCCATATGACATCCCCACATGGGTGTGTAGCAGAATGGTACACAAAAACAACATGATAGTTGGAATTAAACATAAGAAGGCCTACCTCGATCACCCTTGATCGATATACGTGAACAGCGTCACCCGAAACACCCGAGAACTTCGTAGATTTGGGACAAACTTTTATCCATTAAAATATAAATAACATTCCCTCATGAAAGAATTGGTAAGAATAGCTTAAGGAGAATGAAGGTCTTACTTTCCCAGTTCAAATGAGATCGACGGTGGAAGAAATAGATTTTCGGCGTGCAATCCAGATCTACCCTAATCTTCGACCTCTCCTCCCGGTGCTCCAAATACGTCCACAGCCTCTTCTGTCGAATGAGGAGGCTACTGCCCATTTTAAGAGGAAAAAACAAACTACATGGCCTATAGTCCCAAGTACACGGAGTGTACTTTTCATTTTTCTTAACAGTTACCTTAGAGGCTACTTTTCAATGCCAAACTATTAATCTACAGACATGAGTACACTGCGTGTATTCCGGAGTACACGGTGTGTATTGTCACTCCGCTGGAAGCTGCTTCCACTGCCTTACAATTCACCTGCTGACTGATTACATGGTGTGTAAATACTAAGTACATGGCATGTTGTTAGTTTTTACACCATTCATTGCCGACAGGCCTACACCCCCTGTGTACTCAGCCCACACAGCCAAAGTACACGTCGTGTAGAAGAGTACATGATGTGTAGCCACAAAATTTGGAATTTTCCCCATTTTCCTTATTTTCAAAAAAAACACTTATGAAAAAAGGAAAAGAAGAAACGCGTACCTCAAGAATAAGATCTGGGTTCTTAAAAACATCCCCCCTTTAATCAATTTGTCCCTGAATTGCACTTAAAAGGGTGGTGAAGATAAATCTCAGAATATTTCTGGCCACTAAGCACGTATGTCCGTATCCAGCTCCCATGTTTCGTCCTGCACTTGGACATGCTACCATAGCACCCGTACGAGAGGAACTGACTGGCCTCGGAGAACCTTCGTGCCCCGATCAACAATACCAATCAGATGATCCTCAAGGGATGCATAATCCTGAAGCTTAAACTCCTTGGGATGAAAAACATGAGATGATTCTAAGTGATAATGTCACAACTGAGATATGTGGAAGACGTTGTGCATGGAATGTTACCTCTATGGTAATTCCAACCGATAGGAAACTGGCTTAAATCTCTTGAGAATCTCAAATGGCCCCACATACCTCAATTAATGTTTACCATGTCTTCAGATTGGCCTGTGTCCCAACCTCGGTGAATCATGCAATAAATATTGATCCCCGACCATGAACTCCAAGGGTCATATACAGTGATCAACATAATATTTCTGGCGAGACTGTGCATTATCCATCATCTTCTGAATCAACTGGACCAGCTCTAAAGTCTCCTCCACAAGACGTAGTCCTAGTAAAGCTGCCTCATCTTCCTCTAACCCGCACAAGGGTGATCGGCATGGCCTACCATATAAATCCTCAAAATGTGTCATCTCAATAGTGTTTTTGAAAACTGTCACTAAAGGAAAACTCGACCCGAGGTATGTGCCTCTCCTAGGTTCCCCCAAATTCCAAGATTAATGCACGCATCATGTCCTCTTGCACCTGTATTGTACGCTCTGACTGGCCATTGGTCTGAGGGTGGTAAGATGTGCTCAGATGAAACTGTGTACCAAGTGCCCTCTAAAAACTCTTCCATATGAATGATGTAAAATGGGAGTCCATATCCGTAACTATAGGACGGGGGACCCCATGAAGACGTACTACCTCTCGGATATATAAATTTCTAAGCTCGTACACACCGAAGGTCTTTACGATCGGAAAAAAATATTCTACCTTCGTAAGACTTTCCAAAACAACCTGCATGGCATCACTACCATGAGGTGACCTCAGAAATCCAGTCATGAAGTACATCATGTCATCATCCCATTTACACTCCGGAATAGTTAACAGATATAATAGCCTAACTGGCCTCTAATTCTTCACCTTCACCTATTGACATATGGAACATATCGCAACAAAACCAGCCACCTCTTGTTTCATACCCGGCCACCGGTACTGACGTCTCAAGTCACGGTACATCTTGGTAACTCCGGGATGCACTTCCCAAGACGAACCGTGAAATTCATGCATCAAATACCCACGTATATCCCATGTAACCCACACTCGTCTATGGATATGCAGTACCACATCATGTCCCATCATCCAACTAGGAGGAGGGTCCTCACATGCCACCGACTCTCGTAGAACTAAGCATTCAGAATACGATTGATGTCTAATCCTCACTCTATCCAGGAGGTTAGAAGTCACTGATAAGGATAAAAGATAGGTTTTCCCCAGACTATCAAGCACCTCCAAATCTATCCAAGAGAATAAAGCCATAAACTGCCACTCACCACTGGTCTCCTACATTGCCTTTAACTGAGTCCTCCTACTCAGTGCATCAACAACTCCATTACCCTTAAAAGGTGTATATGAATGATCAATGTCGAAGGACTGAAGGAATTCAACCAACCTTCACGGTCTCATATTTAGTTCATGATGGTTAAAGATATACTTGAGAATTTTGTGGTAAGTAAACACCACATAATCTTGCCCCAAGATATAAT
Source organism: Viscum album (assembly GCA_963277665.1). Taxonomy (NCBI): domain Eukaryota; kingdom Viridiplantae; phylum Streptophyta; class Magnoliopsida; order Santalales; family Viscaceae; genus Viscum; species Viscum album. The sequence continues at coordinate 1,186,807,347 of OY728158.1, read as the reverse complement.
GTCTCCAATAGAGTAATACATGATCAACTGTAGCTATGTCGAGATCATGTGTCAGGTAATTCCTCTCATGTTTCCTCAACTACTGAGACCCGTACACAACAAATCAACCGCCCTACATCAACACTTATCCCAGCCCAATACCTGATGCATCATATTAAACTGTATAGCTCTTTTCTTGCTCGGGAAGTATCAGGAATGGAGCTGAAGTCAACCTTACATTCAGCTTCTAAAAGGATATCTCGCAAGCTTCGGCCTAAACGAGCATCACACCCTTCTTATTCCAACCCTTCAACGGCGCAGCTATGTGGGAGAAGTCCTGTATAAAGTTCCAGTAGTAACCAGCCAACCCCATGAAACATTGTATCTCAAACAACTTCTTAGGCTGATCCCAGGAAACTACTACTCTCACTTTCTCTAGGTCTACAAAAACTCCTAACTCGGAGATGATATGACCCAGAATGTGTATCTGGTCCATCCAAAAGTGGCACTTTGATAGCTTATCATATAGTTGTTTCTATCTCAGTGTACTCAATATGACCTCAATATGGGTGGCATGGTCGCGTTGAGTGTGAGAGTACACGAAGATATTTTCCACGAAGACTACCACAACAGAATCTAGATATGGGTGGAAGACATGATTAATCAGATCCATGAAAAATGTTGGTGTATTCGTGAGTCTGAAGGGCATAACCATGTACTCGTACAGACCATATCTACTCTGGAAATCTGTAAGCGGTATATCTGACGGTCTAATGTGTAACTGATGATACCTGGATCTCAAGTCAATCTTCAAGAACACTCTTGATCCTTAATGTTGATAAAAAATATTATCAATCCTTGGCAACAGATATAGATTCTTGAACGTCAACTAGTTCAGTTTCTGAAAATCTACACAAATTCTGAGGGTACCGTCCACCTTCTTCGCAAACAAGATTGGTGATCCCTAAAGAGAAACACTGGGTCGGATAAAACCCTTTGCCTGCAACTCCTCTAACTGGGACTTCAGCTCCAGTAACTTTGGGGTAGCCTTCCAATATCTAGGAATGGACATCGATGCTGCTCCTGGAACTATATCAATAGAGATGTCCACCTCTCTCTCGGGAGGTAGACCTAAAAAGTCGTTCGGGTAGACATCCCTATAACGATCAACTACTGGAGGGAAATCATTCTGACAAGTTATCTAATAATCCAGATATAAACTCGCAATCTAAGCTATCACTCCACCTCACCCACGATTCTCGGGTCAATCTCGGCTCGCCTGGACATCCCATTCACCCTTGTATAGAAACTATCTACCCTCTAGTGACGTGAAACACACCATGTGATGATAGAAATCCAAAAAGTCTCGAATGGGTACCAACTAGTCCATCCCGAGAATGACATCATAGCTCGTCATCTCTAATACGTAGAGGTCCCACCGAAAGTAAAACCCACCAACCTCTAGGGGGAACTCCTTGTAATGACGCACACCTACCGTTATAATCCCCAATAGAGTGTCTAAAATCATACAATCCGAAGAAGACGAAACACTGGGCCCAAGGCTTTCCACAATGGGCATAGATATAAAGCTATGTGTAGCACCCATATAGAAATGTACTGAAGACAGAATAGAAGAAACTAGAATAGTACCTCTGACAGTAGAAGGTCTGAGATCCTGCTTCTGTTGGGTCTGTTGCACTTTATATGCCTGCCTAGTTCCATGAACCTATGACACAGACTGGCTACCCCGAGCAGACGTGCACAGCTGTCTCTGAGATCATCGTGTCTAGCTACCATGGCCATGACCACCACTTGGGCGTAACGTATTCCAATTCCCTGACTGGTAAGAAGCTGTCGGCCCTGCTCCCATTCACAGAGTCTCCATAGAACCCCACTCACTAGCGACTATTGGAAAAACCCTGCAAAAGCGCTGTAGATGACCCACTATGCCACAAGCTCGGCACTCCACTGGGTCACGTGGACCCTGAGGTCTCTTATGCCCTTTTTTAACACACTGGATGCATATTACCTGGCCCCCCAAAGAATTGTTCTATCTAGTACTGCCACCGTGAGAGAAATACATCTACCTCATCACCTTACCGGTAAAAATTGTTCCATAAACTGGTGCCGAACGTCCCTGGCCTGCTCCACTATGTTCCTGCATGTTTCGCTCAGTAATCAGTGACTGGTTCACAGTAGAATGCACTGTAGGAAACTTGAAAATTTTCACCAGCACTCAGATGTCATATCTAATAACATCATCAATGAGTCAATCCCTCAATGTCTCATCTCCCACCTGAACCGGTGCGAAGTGTTGTAGCTCAGTGAAAGGGGCAGAATAATCCATCACTGACATGGTGCCCTGCTGTAGATTCGTCAACTGTCGAGCTCTATCTTCCCTCAGTATCTCTGGGAAGAAAAAGTCTTAGAAGATTTCCTGAAAATCTTCCCACGCCATGTCCCGATGATGCTCGGTTTGGGAGGTAACATCCCACCATCTCTTGGATGAATCACGCAGCATGCTTGTAGTGAGCTTGAACCTCCGCCCTAGAGGCATCTCAAGATACTCAAAAATAGTCTGCATAGAATGCAGCCAAGACTCTTCAGCATGTCGTCCTCCTTCCCATTATAACATAGGCCGATGCTTCTACTAGATTATATGAGTCATCTCTGCCATAGATGTGGTAGCCGACGATGCTCCCTTGAAGTTCTGCATAAACCGCATGAAGCCTACACCAAAATTCTCATCCACGCCTATGTCCAGTATAACGGGTGGTGCCGCCTCATGATCTTCTAGAGGATTCATAGGTATCCCATGGCCAATCATCTCCAGAGTATAATCATTGCCGATCTCCAAGAGAACAACTCATGGTCATCTCCGCGGCTTGAATCTACATGGTCAAACACACTCCTGAGATTAAGATCATCAAGGACTAAAAACAAGGACTGTAATAAAGGAGCAAGGGAAAGAAAACATTCATGTTTTACAAAACAATACTACATGGTGTGTATAATAACTACACGACGTGTTCCCTTTTGTCTTTTACATGGGTGTGTAATTATTCCTAAACTAGTCGTGTAACACCCCAAACACACGGCGTGTTATCCTAACACATGGCAGGTACATGAATTTTCTTCCCCTACCCAGGTCCTATACATGGTTTAGCCAAACATATTAGTATTAATGAGACTACACAACTTGTATAATAGCCACATAGAATGTACTGGACAAGCTTCACTGACCCGTGTTGTCATTGACACAGTCGGCTACTCGGCTGACTCTACACGGCATGTTACACCCACACACGGCGTGTACACCACCCCGTTTCCCTAGCCACATGGCCAATTCCACATGGTCTTTCAACGGTCAAGACTACACGGCGTATCCCACTGGTACACTACATGTTCAAGAAAATGTAACACTGACCTGTGTTTGTTAGTTACATGGTTGGATTACCAGGTCCCACTACACGTCATGTTAGTCATTGACACGACATGTTAAAGCTTAGATTTCTCTACCCATGTTGTTAGTTACACGGTGGGCACATGGTCAACAAAAAAACATTTATAAAAACTACACGGCGTGTTCAATCAAGTTTGCATATTCCATGTTTCTGCCTACACAGCCTATGACACGGGTAGAAATTACATGGCATGTACATATCGTACAAGGTGTCTACTTATTTTTTCTATTTCATCCCAAACAGAATATTAAACGGCATGTAATCAGAACTACACAACATGTATTATGGTCTTTCCTAGACAGTATGACTCAAGAAACTACTCCGGAACCCAGAATACACTGAAATGAAACACCTAAGTGCCAAATTCTGATCCCTGAGGGCCCATACTCCATGTGAATCGAATTTTGGAATCTTATACATGTTGTAAACAAAGTAAACCATCGATGATCTACCCAATTCCTGTTGATGATGGCCCATACTCCTCAAAAACCAAAGTTTGGTGTTCATTCACAGATCTGTACATAACAATACCCTATCAAAGAGCTTGTAGTTTATCAAGGCCTCTATCACAACAGCATGAATTTTCTAGCACAACATCCATTACAACAACATGCAATTTCTATTATAACTATATAAAATGAAAAATGTTAATTGGAATTTGATTCTAACATGTGCCAAAATGATACATGAGATGGAATACCCTCATCTCATCGGGTTGCAACTAAATAGAACCCATTTATAAAAATATAATCAACACACAACAGGTTTGACACCCAAGGATGAAAATCAGATCAATCATAATAGTCATAAATAGAAAATCACAATGTAATTCAAGGTAATCCGGTCTTTACCTGTACACAAGGTAGATACTCCCAGGAACAGTTATTACTGAATCCCATAACAATCTATCTTCCATCATCACCAAATGATAAAATAACTCGGAGATATGGAAAATAGCTCTGAAAACACTTTGTAACATCCCGGACCCAGGTGCCACTCAACGGGTGCCCCGAACCCTGTTGGCCACATGACCTCAAACACATTTCCCCAAATTCCAGAGGCTACCGACTATTAGTGATTCCCCAAGTCTGATAGTGGGGAAACTATGCCCTCATTTGTCAAAGTGTAGTGCAACAATGATAATATAAACTTACAAAAGCGCGGAAGCAGTAAACAATACATAGATGTAATGACAACACTACTGAAGAAAGAGATAACCAACAGACATATATAATAATGCAATATGTCCCTATCTCTAAGAAAGTAGCCAAAATAGGATACACTGTAATCTGAAACAATACAGTACAAGTAAAAAATACAGAAAAGTAAAACAGAACAGTGCAGCAGGAACTCAGCTGTATCGCAAGCCTTAGATTGGTCTCATGCTCTCCTACTCCGCTCCAACAATAAAGTACATGTATAGGGTCCCTTTCCCTTATCCGCACCTGCAATAATATAATCTGTTTTTGCCCAAGACATGACCCAAATAGGGCATGAGAAATAATTCATAGTAGGCAACAACCAAAGGTCCGTGCCCAACAATAAGTGAATTTGTGAAACTGTTTTGTGCAGTAATGGAAAACCAATAAACGAGTAAGTACTAAAAAGAAGCTACTACTACTAGTTATATTTCCATTTAATTATTATATAACAATTAAGGATAAGTAAATTATAAATTCCAGAGACTCAGCCTCTGCCGACAATCTCTTAATCCGTGTCGCATCAAAACTACAACAACCTATCTAACAAGTACACGCCAAACAATACCAAGAGTGTGCATTATCTTGGTAGGTATAACATGTTTAATCACCACAGTGAATATAGGAACTATATAGAGTCCTTAGAAATGAAAAACCATTCCCTTAGGTAAATAGAATCGAAACCCTCAGGTTATTTCCCTCAAGCATAATGAATATTGCCCTCAGGCATGAGGTATTTCCCTCAGGCACAGAAGTACTGTCCTCAGAACTGATTAATGTTTTCCTCATGCTAAATAGAATACTTCCCTTAGGATAAAAAAACACTTACCTCGGGCTAAAAGGTTATCAAGGCTGATCCCAATGCACAACAAGTAATTCATACAAGTTTCTCTTAAGAAAACTTGTTATAGACATGGCATACCCTCTGGTATCCTGGCCAATTGACTAAACCGGGGGAACACACCCACGGGTGGCCCTCGATACAAGCGATGATCTCATACATTAGTTAGACATATTCATTAAATTATGTATGCAATTCTAGAAATTTAGTTAATCAAGGCATCAGCCATACGACACCCCAACATGGGTGCATAGAACAATGGTACACAAATACCACATGACAGTTAGAATTAAACATCAGAACACCTACCCTGATCACCTCTGATCGATATATGTGAATGACCCCACCCAAAACACCCGATAATGGCATAGATATGGGATAAAATTTTATCCATTAAAATTTAAATAACTTTCCCTCGAGAAAGAATTAGTAAGAACAACGTAAGGAGAAAGAAGGTCTTGCCCGCACGGTTCAAACTAGATCGATGGTGGAAGAAACAGATTTCTAGCGTGCGATCGAGAGATCCTCCAATCTCCAACCTCTTGTCCCAGTGCTCCAAACACGTCCATAGCCTCCTATGCTAAATGAGGTGGCTACCAACTATTTTAATCAAAAAAGAAAAACTACACGGCATGTACCCCAAAGTACATTGAGTGTACTTTTCATTTTTTTAATTGTTCCTCTAGCGGCTACTTTTCAACGCCGAACTGTTTATCTGACGACATGTGTACAAAGCGTGTATTCCTAAGTACACGATATGTTTAGTCTCTCTACTGGCATCTACTTCCACTACCTTACTATTCACCTGTCGACTAGTTACATGGTGTTTAAATACTAAATACACAGGGTGTAGTTAGTTTTTACATAATTAATCACTGATAGGCCTACACCCCTTGTGTTAAAATGAGTAATAATTTTAAACTCACTATTTTTTGGGTAAATGTTGATTTTAATTAAAAAAATAAAATTATCAATACTAGAAAATTATTTTTATAAAATGGAGATAATTTATAAATTCTAAATGTTGAAAAATTGTATGTGTAATTTTTATGGATTTTTCATAAATATTTTAAATTTTATGAATAGTAAAATTAGATAATTTGTAATAAATTTTAAATACATGAATTATTGAGACATTGATGATTTGTGGATGATGTAATAACAAAATGTAAAAAAATTCCTAATTATTCTAATATATTTGGTGATAATTTTTAATGTATTCAAAATCATGAGAAAAAAACAATAAGAAAATGAATAAAATATTCAAAAACACCACTCTTCTCTATTATATGTACTACCCTCACCACTCTCTACTTACACATTCAAAACTCTGGGATGTGTTAATTTTTTTCATATTCCTCTTCCCAAGACACCCAACCAATTACTAGATCACTTAGTCTCATCAAAAGTCCAAACAATTTTTCTAAATGAGGTTCTCAAGGATGATAATATCTATAGGTAAAAACCATTTTTCGTTTCCTCTTAATTATTTTCAAGTTCTTTTCTTTTCATTATTCTCTCTTCATCTACCCTCATCCAAATTTCAGGAATAATTTATTACCCTAAATATACTAAAATTTTGTTATTTTAATGGAGTAATCTTTTATCATTCCACTTCTTCTCTCCCTTTTATTGAAAACATAGAAATGTCATCCATGTTATGTTGTTTCATCAACTTCAAGGATGAAAAATGTTCATTTATCTCCACCTTAGTCAAGGAAATCCAAATAATCATTTTCATTGTTGAAAAATATTTAAAAAAGTAATATTACAATGATTTTTATGTTCTAGATTTAATTTACTTTAATAATACTAAATGATAACCCAAAACAATGTCATTTTGATATATACCCACTAAAGATAATATATACGTTTGTCATTAACTTGTTATATAATGATTCATCCACATATATGGTAATAAAAAAAAATATAAACCTTATTACACTTCAAGACATTCATTAATAACATATAATTATAATTCTGGATAACTACACCCATTTTACATAAACATTATTACTTATAAATAGGCGAACAGATCATGAAAACCAAGAACAAAAAATCAATGGAACGATGTAATTAGACTATATAACTCATATAGGGACATAAATGAACATAATAAAAAGATAATGAATAATATTAATCTACAATTTCATATAAATTAATTAATGAATGGATATAACTTAATTATCAATGTCATTAATGTCACGTGTAGAACACATTCAGAAATAAGGTAATGTCTTTTCTCCCCGAACCACCATTTTCATTCTGGTAATGATATCTCCCTATATACACGAATTTAAATAATTTTTATTTTTATATACTTATTATCAATTATAATTTTTTATTCCAAACATCTGTATCCAAATCATTTCATATTTCATTTATGGTACTTTTTTGTTTTATAAGGTTCCCTTCTTAATTCTTCCCGATATACAAACCTAAATAAAGGGAACTTCTCAATTATGTAACCATTTTAAGTAAAACCCATTATACATATGACAATAATTATTTATCCAAAATAAAAAAATTTCATGAAAAACTATATTTTTTCAATTATAGTTTATAATATAATCACAAAAAATAAAATTGTGTTTTTTATAAAGAACTTATATTTATAAGATAAAAATGTATTACACTTAAGAATTATTCAATGATTTTATTGGACTATATTACATTATTTGAAAAAATATTGATTATTATCATATATTAATATTTATATCTTTTGAATATCTTCTGTCATATTTTATTAATGGGTTTTTGATCATTTTAACTTTGGATGTGCTATATTGATACCATTCACCAAACTACATTGAATTATTAGTAACTATGTTTAATGATTGGGGATTATTATTTATATTTCATTTGTACATGGTGTATATGATCAGCACCATTTGTATGAGAATTTAATTGGTCATAGTATGCAATTTGTGGGTCTCGTTATATCCCCTATCTCAATTGGATAGTCTAATGAGGCAAAACAGATATGTACATGGATGGGGCCTTGAAAATTTTCAAATATAGTTTTGGACAATTCCTTATACATTTATTTTTATATATATTGGATGAGGCCTCGACGTAATGTTTTAGATGTCAAAAATTAATAATTCTGTCATTATGAAATTTTTAATTTATATTACATGGGAATATTTGACTTATAGAATTACCATGGTTAAGCATCATTCTCATGGGATAATTTAATTACATTATGTATTTATCTTTCATTAATTATATATTTTTCTCCAGTTTATGTTCTAAGGGAATAGTTTTTAGTCATTCATCATGATATATTGTTTTAATTTTCTTTTCATATATCAATTACCTTCACTATAAATTATATTTCACTTAATACGTATGTTTTATTTTCCCCATGATTTGATGTTGAATATAATGAATAAATTGCAAGGAAAATACAAGAGTTATGGATGTATCCAATGTCATTTTTATGTTTTCTTTACTTTTATTTTGTTCATTAAAAATTATTTTTTTAATTAGTCTTACAAGACATTTAAATAATTTGGCTATTCAGGAAGTGAATTCCTTTTTTATAATACCATTGTAATAATGAACGGCCCTGAATCTAGGTAACTTGGGTTGGAGTTATTACAGTGGTGATATATTTATGGCCTTGATTATATATTATAATAAATTTAATTACATATGTAATTGAACAAAAAAATTAAACATTTATCTTATTCATTACACTTTCATTGATTTAAAGTACCTCAATCATGAAGCTCGTAAGAGTTATGATGGAAACGTGGTACAAAATGATGAAAACTCACCTTGAGTTCCTTCAAATTTCACCACATACACAGGAATTTAGGTTGAATGAAACATCCTTGTTGAGTTTGAGACCAAATTCATTTTGTCATTAAGAAATCTATAATTAAATGAAATTATAAAAATGTTATGATTGGAGAAGTAGTCCAACCACAATAAGATGAGTAGGTAAATCATTTTAAAAAAAGGAATGGTTGACTCATAAATTCTATTGGAATAATTTGTGTGTAATTAACCTTTTTATAGTGTTACCAGGGAAAATATAATTATCAAAAAAAGATTTTCTATAATCATTCCATATCTACCAAGTGATAAAACAATCTATTATATAGTTATTGAGATCAATTATATTTGATTTAGAAACCACAAAAGTCATAAAATAATTATGAAAAAAAATGTTAATAGTGTCTTGGAGTTTAACAAAATTATGAACTAAGACCAACCACTATTTATCTGTTTAGAAGATAATAAATAGTGGCATGTATGAACTTTAGTCTTCATTAAAAATGTAATTTTGATTACAACTGGTTATTTAACCTCCAAATATTTTACTAGGTTTTTATTTCTAAACGTACAAATTTTACTACATGAATTTAAAATAAAATCTATCTTTTAGTACATATTATAAAAACACTTTGTTTTTTATAGTGGGTGAAATACTTTTCGATTTTTTAATGGTCCGAGCTATGTTAGTTTCTTATCATTCCTATCTTGTTATTTTTTTAAATCATAATTAAGGGGACTGTGAGTTGAAACTAACTTCTATCATTAAGGGATGACTTTTAATTTAAATAATTCATTTTTTCCAAAGGTGGATAGTTTTCTCAATGATGGAGAGTGTGATATGAAATATTAATATATTAAGATTATATGGATTTCATACTATTATACTTATGGTTATAGTTATTATATATTTTATTTTAATAAACACACTAATTTTTATATTTACATTATTTGATCCTCATAGTATTTTGTATTATGATCTTCAGTCATCCTATGGATACGACAATTTTATTCCTTTTTAGTGAACTATTGTAACAGCCCATGATTTTATAAAAAATATTCTTTTTTTATTTTACTAATGTCTTGTGTTATACGCTACACCAAAAGGAGCTTGCACAACACGCATCTTTGACTTGCCTTGCATTACACGCAATCGCAACCTTCCTCGATAGCGTGTGTGGTACGTAATCCTGAGTTTCACGAAACAATGATATGCTATTAAAATATTATTAAAACTAGCCGTTATGAATAGTAATAACCACTTTTTAAAATTCTGTAAATCCTATATTTCAAAATGAACTTCATTTTTGGATTCGGAGTATCGAATTTAGCCTAAGGTGAAATTTTGGTACATTTCGGATAACTTTCATATTCTGATGAATAGTGAAAATTACTAAATTATAATTAAAAAACAACTTTTTTAATCGAAATAATTAATAGTGATAAATTATTAATTTGAGTAGTTTTAAAGTATATTTAGAATATATTTTTACAATTTAATACAATGTTGGTCATTGGATGTAATTTCACATTTAAACTAGACATAAACAAGTGTCAATCTTTTGATAGATATTGTTTCTTAAAAACACGCTATTTGTTTTAACAGCGGGATTTAATTATAAAATTAATTAATGCAACTTTTATGTTATGAATTTGGTAAAATAGACTTCATTTTTGAATTCGGAATATGAAATATAGCTTGGGATGAAATTTTGGCATAATTCTGAAAAACATCAATTTTTGATGAATAGTGAAACTACTAACTGGTAGGTTAAAAACTGAATTTTGCATAAAACTTAATTTTACCGCTTCTGTGAATGGAATTTCGAAAATCCGAGAGACACGGTTAATATCAAGGACTAAAATGTGATTCAATGAGATGAAAATAATTTTTTGGTGAATAGTAAATTTTTACTTTTATTTACCACGGTAAATAGTAAATATGGTAACTAAGGGTAAATATGATATTAATATTACCCTAACACATGTCCTAATTCTATTGGACAAGTGTAATTCGACCAAAAACAAACTTAGGAATAAAATATGACCATTTAGGCCCACTTGGATTAGATTAGGACATTTATTATTAATTTATTTAAAGAAGGGTTAAAATAGTTAAAATCAAAGTTTAATAAGTAAATCATTTTTAATATGGGGTTATACATAAGATAAATTCGACTATAAATATTCCTTAGAAAGATAAAAATATTTCCTACATGATGGTATTTTATTTGTAATTTTTAGACATCAAATAATATAATTTATTTATGACACAAAGTTGATGCAGTAATTATCTTATTAATGAAATATTGACATAATTGATAATATAAATACCAAAATAAATGTAATTTAAGACTTTTTATGAATTCCACTAATTTTCTAGGTTACTATGATATATTATTGTTTATTTAATAAACTTGGTTCGAACATATAATTCTGTTATGACTTTCACAAAAATCATATATCAAATAGTGTCAAAATTGACACAAAAGAGTTTTTAAATCAAATATTATATTATTAATTGTTATTTTATTCCTAAAAATCTAAGGTTCGGCCAAATGACTTAGATAAGGATATATGTAATAATAATATACAATTTGGGGTTCGTTTGGCATGTTATAGTAAGTTTATTAACCATATAGTGAAAGAAAACAAAAAGACACGGTAAAAGTTAAATTATTTAACTTAGAGTTAAATCTAATTGATAAGGTTAAAATAAGAACCTAAACTTGTCTAAATCTTATTGGTTGATAGGATTTCGACCCATCCCCACTTTAGCTTCGAAATAAGACCCTTTGGAACCATTATAAACCGATTTTGACTTTAATATAAAATAATATTTTGAGATATTCCTAAGGTGCCCCTCTCCTCCCCTATAAAAGGACACCTCTCCCCCCTCCTCCTCACACCAATTTGAGCACTCAAGCTCGGCCAACCCCTGCCAATTTCTCCTCTCCACTTCCCTAGCAACATCCTAGAGGTTCTGGTCTTCCTCAAAGACCAATTTTAGTGCCCTAAGAGGAGGTCTCAAAGAGGCACTTCAAAGAAGAGGAGGTTCGGACACTTACAAAGCAAGTCGGACCTATGGTAAGGGAAATATCACAATCTCATTTTTATCCGAGATTGTTTGTTCATAAGTATTTAACTGGGGTGTATTTTATCATCCACATCCATGTTTCATCAATATGTAATATTATTTCCATCCACCTACAATTGTTTAAATCCATTTTTACCCTTCGGTGAGTTTTTAGTAATATCTATGAAAGGAATCTTTTGTCATACGAGGTACTTTTTGACTTTTCCGAAAAAAGTACGAAGAATTTTTTTTTAACTTATACGGCACGAATGGATTTCTACTGTTTTATAAAGCCTTATTTTCATGAAGCTTCCTCTAAAAGATTTCATGACTATTTTCAATAAAATCTATTTCTTTTAAAATTCCATGATGTTTTGTGAAAAGAAATTGATTTTGAAGAAGAAAGGATATTTTCCTCAAGAATTCAATTCAAGTGTTTTATCAAAATTATTTTCCATCTATGATAATAAAGGGTTTTGTTTCTATCCATATTTTTACATTGATTTGACTATGTTGTGATGGAATTATGTTCATGAATTCCTTTATCTTATATGAATTGATTTATGATGTCATGATGTTTCAAGAATCCCATTTTTCTTACATGTGTTATGCGATGATGTATGTTTTATGATTATGTGGCACACATAAGAAAGGATTCATTATGAGATGGGTGGGACCTATATCTCCCTCCAATGCATTGGGTAAAGATTTTATATCTCATGAGATAGACATGGCTGGAACGGAAGGTTATTTCGGTTCAGTGATACAGGACTGAAACGAGGAGTGAACTCGGTTCAGAAAGGGACTTTGTCCACTAAGATAGTCTTGGAAATGAGTCATGACTAACAAGAAATGATTTTCCATGATTATGTGTGCATGCCACAAAGTTTCAAGTTTTATGTTATGATTATGGGGATCTCATTTTCACTTCTATGATTTATCCCATGTTATGATATTATGAGCTCTTTTACAGGTTAAGATTTCCAAAAAGCTATGTTCTTTTGTATATGATGTGATTGATATTTCTTTTGTTTACCCTTACTGAGCATTTGAGCTCACCCTTTTATGTTTTCTTTTCCCCAGGATATAAAGAAAGGTTTATAGGTAAAAAAAAGGGAAGATCTTTATGGGAGATATTGAAGATCTTTCACCACGATTAGAATATTACGTTCCGAGTTTCCAAAGACACTAGACTATTACGATCCTTGTGTGTGTGTTTTTGTTATGTACTAAGTATTCCGCAAAAGTAATGTAATGTCCATGTACGATAAGATTCGGGTCTCTACAGTTGGTATCAGAGGAAAGGTTTAGTCAACCTTTGGAAACTAGGATGCGAAAACGTTAGTGAGATCCCTAGAGATATTTCTAAGGTATGTCTAGGGATGTCCCTAGGGATAAGTATACGTATAGGTTATAGTAATAGAATTATGCTAACAATCATAGAATTAAACCTAAGATGTTGGATATTGAAGGTACTCCCCCTTTATTATGTTGTTTTCCCTATCATGATTTTTTCCTCTCACACTATTCTTTTTGGGTTTTAGACGATGGCTGGAACCCGAAGGAACCGTGTTGATCAATGCAATGGACAATGCAATGATTTCCCTCCTGAACAAACAAATGTTATGGGAGATGGAGTGAAAAATCTTATTGCTATACTTACACAAGCTATGAATCATTCTGGACTTCCAAATGAGCAGAGAAGGGAACAATATTCTATTGAGTCTTTCATGAGGCAACGTCCACCTTCTTTCAGTGGGTCTTCTGATCCACTTGTGGCTGAACAATGGATCAGTACTACTGAAAAGATATTGTCAGTTCTTCAATGTTCTGATCATGATAAAGTCATCTTAGTAGTATATCGTTTGGAAGGTGAAGCTGATCAATGGTGGAATCTTATCAAGAATACGAGGCCAAGAGATGAAATTGAGTCCATGGAATGGGACGAGTTCAAGAACTTGTTTTTCAGTAATTACTTCCCTCGTATTCTTCGAACAAAGATGGAGAAAGAGTTTCTTGAACTGAAGCAAAGGGACGATGAATCTATTGGTACCTATGAAGCAAATTTTACAAGACTTGCAAGGTATGCTTCTGGAATTATCATCCAACCTGAAAGTAAAGTTGATCGATTTTTCAGTGGCTTAAAACCAAGTCTTTGAAGGGCATTAGCTATAAGAGACTTCAGTAGCTATGAACAAATTGTGCATTGTGCTATCAAGGTAGAAATGGAAGTTGGTGTTACATATCCATCTCATGGTTTTGAAAAGAAACGAAAGATGGAGTTCAAGGAGAAATCTCAGAATAATGGTGAAAAGAAGATGAATGTTTCCTTATGCACAAAGTTTGGAAAGAAGCATGGTGGAGATTGTCTTAAAGGGACTAGAAAATGTTTTTAGTGTGGAAAAGAAGGTCATCGAGCAGCTGAGTGTCGAAGTAATGGAAAAAGGGTTTCTAATGATGTGAATAAAGCAAACACTGCAGAGAACGCACCGCCAACACTTCAATGCTTCAAGTGCAAGGAAATGGGGCATTATGCTAATAATTTCCCTAATCCAAGGGTTAGTGATGATCAAAATGAGCAACCACTGAAGGCAAAGGACAAAGGGAAATCACATGCGATCACTATTGGCAATGTTGAATATGACAACGATGTGGTGGAATGATTAAGTGTTTATGTAATGGGATAATGTTGTATCATTGAGTATTGCAATATTTATTGATGTGGTATTCAAAGTGATTGAGATATTTTTTGGAAATAAGATGATATGCGCATAATGAAGATGAGAAAATGAAATGTTTAATAGTATTCATGAGCTCATGATTGATATAAGGACGAAGTGATATCATGGTTTGAGTATATAGAATTTTGAGGATTTTGGTATGTGGAAAGTTTTAACTTTTAACTGCACTCATGTTTTCACTAAGGTATTCAAGAGAATACACGATTAAGGACTTTGAATGTTTGGAATGTGACCAACAAGACATATCTTATGATATGTGGGGATCAACGACAGTATTAAATCTCTGGTAATCGATGTCACTATATTATTAGAGTGGACTGCAGTATTATGTATAAGCCTAAAGATTAGACTGGATTATGTTGGACATAAGTTAGTATTGTTTAAGGATAGAAGATTTTCGATATTATTGATGGGATGTTATAGTAACGTAGTTTTAGAAAAAGGACAACCTGCAGGACGGGCGACAGCCCATCGCTTCGGACAAGGCTGTAGGAATCGAACCCACAACCGAAGTGCGACTGGCCTTTATCGCCTACCACTGGCCTACAGGAAGTCCCTGTTTAGTAGAAACTAGTTTTATTATATTAAGCAGTATGATATATGAAGTATAAGTCCATTTTAGAAACCATATGTGATTAATCTCACTATAGATCGACTTATGTATATAATTTTTACTAACCTTTTGTTTGAGACAGATGGAATGACTCGTCATTCTATCACATGATCTGCTAACACTTCACGAATAACAAATTCAACTTCATTTATTTAAGAGATGAAGTAGAAATTGTTCAAGGCACGAACAAAAGTGAGATTGTACCAAAATAAAGTAAGTATTTATTCTAAGCAAATTTTCAACTTTAGGGAAATGATCTTGAAAACCAAAAAATGTTGTCCTAGTGATCTTATACCTGATGAATCAGATGGTACCTTATATCATCACAAATCTATGGATTTGTGATTACTGGCTTTTCCATAGCCATGTTCTCTACCACTCTCCATCAGAACATGATGGTTAGATTTCTCTTCCATATCCATATTTTCACCTATGTGGAAACCCAGTGATTAGTTTATTTGGGTAATCGTTACATTTCATACATTAGTTTTTAAAGCCAAGTTTTGGTATTCCCTTTTACGATGTGGGTTTCTATTAAAGAAACTTTGGAATAGTAAACCATTTATAACCCCGACGAATTTCGAGGGCGAAATTCATTTTAAGGGGGGTAGAATGTAACAGCCCAAGATTTTATGAAAAATATTTTTTTTTATTTTACTAATGTCTTGTGTTATACGCTACACCAAAAGGAGCTTTCACAACACGCATCTTTGACTTGCCTTGCATTACACGCAATCGCAACCTTCCTCGATAGCGTGTGTGGTACGTAATCCTGAGTTTCACGAAACAATGATATGCTATTAAAATATTATTAAAACTAGCCGTTATGAATAGTAATAACCACTTTTTAAAATTATGTAAATCCTATATTTCAAAATGAACTTCATTTTTGGATTCAGAGTATCGAATTTAGCCTAAGGTGAAATTTTGGTACATTTCGGATAACTTTCATATTCTGATGAATAGTGAAAATTACTAAATTATAATTAAAAAACAACTTTTTTAATCGAAATAATTAATAGTGATAAATTATTAATTTGAGTAGTTTTAAAGTATATTTAGAATATATTTTTACAATTTAATACAATGTTGGTCATTGGATGTAATTTCACATTTAAACTAGACATAAACAAGTGTCAATCTTTTGATAGATATTGTTTCTTAAAAACACGCTATTTGTTTTAACAGCGGGATTTAATTATAAAATTAATTAATGCAACTTTTATGTTATGAATTTGGTAAAATAGACTTCATTTTTGAATTCGGAATATGAAATATAGCTTGGGATGAAATTTTGGCATTGTTCTGAAAAACATCAATTTTTGATGAATAGTGAAACTACTAAGTGGTAGGTTAAAAACTGAATTTTTCATAAAACTTAATTTTACCGCTTCTGTGAATGGAATTTCGAAAATCCAAGAGACACGGTTAATATCAAGGACTAAAATGTGATTCAATGAGATGTAAATAATTTTTTGGTGAATAGTAACTTTTTACTTTTTTTTACCACGGTAAATAGTAAATAGGGTAACTAAGGGTAAATATGATATTAATATTACCCTAACACATGTCCTAATTCTATTGGACAAGTGTAATTCTACCAAAAAAAACTTAGGAATAAAATATGACCATTTAGACCCACTTGGATTAGATTAGGACATTTATTATTAATTTATTTAAAGAAGGGTTAAAATAGTTAAAATCAAAGTTTAATAAGTAAATCATTTTTAATATGAGGTTATACATAAGATAAATTCGACTATAAATATTCATTAGAAAGCTAAAAAGATTTCCTACATGATGGTATTTTATTTGTAATTTTTAGACATCAAATAATATAATTTATTTATGACACAAAGATGATGCAGTAATTATCTTATTAATGAAATATTGACATAATTGATAATATAAATACCAAAATAAATGTAATTTAAGACTTTTTATAAATTCCACTAATTTTTTAGATTACTATGATATATTATTGTTGATTTAATCAACTTGGTTCGAACATATAATTCTGTTATGACTTTCACAAAAATAATATATCAAATAGTGTCAAAATTGACACAAAAGAGTTTTTAAATCAAATATTATATTATTAATTGTTATTTTATTCCTAAAAATCTAAGGTTCGTCCAAATGACTTAGATAAGGATATATGTATTAATAATATACAATTTGGGGTTCGTTTGGCATGTTATAGTAAGTTTATTAACCATATAGTGAAAGAAAACAAAAAGACACGGTAAAAGTTAAATTATTTAACTTAGAGTTAAATCTAATTGATAAGGTTAAAATAAGAACCTAAACTTGTGTAAATCTTATTGGTTGATAGGATTTCGACCCATCCCCACTTTATCTTCGAAATAAGACCCTTTGGAACCATCATAAACCGATTTTGACTTTAATATAAAATAATATTTTGAGATATTCCTAAGGTGCCCCTCTCCTCCGCTATAAAAGGACACCTCTCCCCCCTCCTCCTCACACCAATTTGAGCACTCAAGCTCGGCCAACCCCTGCCAATTTATCCTCTCCACTTCCCTAGCAACATCCTAGAGGTTCTGGTCTTCCTCAAAGACCAATTTTAGTGCCCTAAGAGGAGGTCTCAAAGAGGCACTTCAAAGAAGAGGAGGTTCAGACACTTACAAAGCAAGTCGGACCTAAGGTAAGGGAAATATCACAATCTCATTTTTATCGGAGATTGTTTGTTCATAAGTATTTAACTGGGGTGTATTTTATCATCCACATCCATGTTTCATCAATATGTAATATTATTTCCATCCACCTACAATTGTTTAAATCCATTTTTACCCTTCGGTGAGTTTTTAGTAATATCTATGAAAGGAATCTTTTGTCATACGAGGTACTTTTTGACTTTTCCGACAAAAGTACGAAGAATGTTTTTTTTAACTTATACGGCACGAACGGATTTCTACTATTTTATAAAGCCTTATTTTCATGAAGCTTCCTCTAAAAGATTTCATGACTATTTTCAATAAAATCTATTTCTTTTAAAATTTCAGGATGTTTTGTGAAAAGAAATTGATTTTGAAGAAGAAAGGATATTTTCCTCAAGAATTCAATTCAAGTGTTTTATCAAAATTATTTTCCATCTAAGATAATAAAGGGTTTTGTTTCTATCCATATTTTTACATTGATTTGACTATGTTGTGATGGAATTATGTTTATGAATTCCTTTATCTTATATGAATTGATTTATGATGTCACGATGTTTTAAGAATCCCATTTTTGTTACATGTGTTATGCGATGATGTATGTTTTATGATTATGTGGCACACATAAGAAAGGATTCATTATGAGATGGGTGGGACCTATATCTCCCTCCAATGCATTGGGTAAAGATTTTATATCTCATGAGATAGACATGGCTGGAACGGAAGGTTATTTCGGTTCAGTGATACAGGACTGAAACGAGGAGTGAACTCGGTTCAGAAAGGGACTTTGTCCACTAAGATAGTATTGGCAATGAGTCATGACTAACAAGAAATGATTTTCCATGATTATGTGTGCATGACACAAAGTTTCAAGTTTTATGTTATGATTATGGGGATCTCATTTTCACTTCTATGATTTATCCCATGTTATGATATTATGAGCTCTTTTACAGGTTAAGATTTCCAAAAAGCTATGTTCTTTTGTATATGATGTGATTGATATTTCTTTTGTTTACCCTTACTGAGCATTTGAGCTCACCCTTTTATGTTTTCTTTTCCCCGGGATATAAAGAAAGGTTTATAGGTAAAAAAAAGGGAAGATCTTTATGGGAGATATTGAAGATCTTTCACCACGATTAGAAGATTACGTTCCGAGTTTCCAAAGACACTAGACTATTACGATCCTTGTGTGTGTGTTTTTGTTATATACTAAGTATTCCGCAAAAGTAATGTAATGTCCATGTACGATAAGCTTCGGGTCTCTACAGTTGGTATCAGAGGAAAGGTTTAGTCAACCTTTGGAAACTAGGATGCGAAAACGTTAGTGAGATCCCTAGAGATATTTCTAAGGTATGTCTAGGGATGTCCCTAGGGATAAGTATACGTATAGGTTATAGTAATAGAATTACGCTAACAATCATAGAATTAAACCTAAGATGTTGGATATTGAAGGTACTCCCCCTTTATTATGTTGTTTTCCCTATCATGATTTTTTCCTCTCACACTATTCTTTTTGGGTTTTAGACGATGGCTGGAACCCGAAGGAACCGTGTTGATCAATGCAATGGACAATGCAATGATTGCCCTCCTGAACAAACAAATGTTATGGGAGATGGAGTGAAAAATCTTATTGCTATACTTACACAAGCTATGAATCATTCTGGACTTCCAAATGAGCAGAGAAGGGAACAATATTCTATTGAGTCTTTCATGAGGCAACGTCCACCTTCTTTCAGTGGGTCTTCTGATCCACTTGTGGCTGAACAATGGATCAGTACTACTGAAAAGATATTTTCAGTTCTTCAATGTTCTGATCATGATAAAGTCATCTTAGCAGTATATCGTTTGGAAGGTGAAGCTGATCAATGGTGGAATCTTATCAAGAATACGAGGCCAAGAGATGAAATTGAGTCCATGGAATGGGACGAGTTCAAGAACTTGTTTTTCAGTAAGTACTTCCCTCGTATTCTTCGAACAAAGATGGAGAAAGAGTTTCTTGAACTGAAGCAAAGGGACGATGAATCTGTTGGTACCTATGAAGCAAATTTTACAAGACTTGCAAGGTATGCTTCTGGAATTATCATCCAACCTGAAAGTAAAGTTGATCGATTTTTCAGTGGCTTAAAACCAAGTCTTCGAAGGGCATTAGCTATAAGAGACTTCAGTAGCTATGAACAAATTGTGCGTTGTGCTATCAAGGTAGGAATGGAAGTTGGTGTTACATATCCATCTCATGGTTTTGAAAAGAAACGAAAGATGGAGTTCAAGGAGAAATCTCAGAATAATGGTGAAAAGAAGATGAATGTTTCCTTATGCACAATGTGTGGAAAGAAGCATGGTGGAGATTGTCTTAAAGGGACTAGAAAATGTTTTAAGTGTGGAAAAGAAGGTCATCGAGCAGCTGAGTGTCGAAGTAATGGAAAAAGGGTTTCTAATGATGTGAATAAAGCAAACACTGCAGAGAACGCACCGCTAACACTTCAATGCTTCAAGTGCAAGGAAATGGGGCATTATGCTAATAATTGCCCTAATCCAAGGGTTAGTGATGATCAACATGAGCAACCACTGAAGGCAAAGGACAAAGGGAAATCACATGCGATCACTATTGGCAATGTTGAATATGACAACGATGTGGTGGAATGATTAAGTGTTTATGTAATGGGATAATGTTGTATCATTGAGTATTGCAATATTTATTGATGTGGTATTCAAAGTGATTGAGATATTTTTTGGAAATAAGATGATATGCGCATAATGAAGACGAGAAAATGAAATGTTTAATAGTATTCATGAGCTCATGATTGATATAAGGACTAAGTGATATCATGGTTTGAGTATATAGAATTTTGAGGATTTTGGTATGTGGAAAGTTTTAACTTTTAACTGCACTCATGTTTTCACTAAGGTATTCAAGAGAATACACGATTAAGGACTTTGAATGTTTGGAATGTGACCAACAAGACATATCTTATGATATGTGGGGATCAACGACAGTATTAAATCTCTGGTAATCGATGTCACTATATTATGAGAGTGGACTGCAGTATTATGTATAAGCCTAAAGATTAGACTGGATTATGTTGGACATAAGTTAGTATTGTTTAAGGATAGATGATTTTCGATATTATTGATGGGATGTTATAGTAACGTAGTTTTAGAAAAAGGACAACCTGCAGGACGGGCGACAGCCCATCGCTTCGGACAAGGCTGTAGGAATCGAACCCACAACCGAAGTGCGACTGGCCTTTATCGCCTACCACTGGCCTACAGGAAGTCCCTGTTTAGTAGAAACTAGTTTTATTATATTAAGCAGTATGATATATGAAGTATAAGTCCATTTTAGAAACCATATGTGATTAATCTCACTATAGATCGACTTATGTATATAATTTTTAGTAACCTTTTGTTTGAGACAGATGGAATGACTCGTCATTCTATCACATGATCTGCTAACACTTCACGAATAACAAATTCAACTTCATTTATTTAATAGATGAAGTAGAAATTGTTCAAGGCACGAACAAAAGTGAGATTGTACCAAAATAAAGTAAGTATTTATTCTAAGCAAATTTTCAACTTTAGGGAAATGATCTTGAAAACCAAAAAATGTTGTCCTAGTGATATTATACCTGATGAATCAGATGGTACCTTATATCATCACAAATCTATGGATTTGTGATTACTGGCTTTTCCATAGCCATGTTCTCTACCACTCTCCATCAGAACATGATGGTTAGATTTATCTTCCATATCCATATTTTTACCTATGTGGAAACCCAGTGATTAGTTTATTTGGGTAATCGTTACATTTCATACTTTAGTTTTTAAAGCCAAGTTTTGGTATTCCCTTTTACGATGTGGGTTTCTATTAAAGAAACTTTGGAATAGTAAACCATTTATAACCCCGACGAATTTCGAGGGCGAAATTCATTTTAAGGGGGGTAGAATGTAACAGCCCAAGATTTTATGAAAAATATTCTTTTTTTATTTTACTAATGTCTTGTGTTATACGCTACACCAAAAGGAGCTTGCACAACACGCATCTTTGACTTGTCTTGCATTACACGCAATCGCAACCTTCCTCGATAGCGTGTGTGGTACGTAATCCTGAGTTTCACGAAACAATGATATGCTATTAAAATATTATTAAAACTAGCCGTTATGAATAGTAATAACCACTTTTTAAAATTATGTAAATCCTATATTTCAAAATGAACTTCATTTTTGGATTCAGAGTATCGAATTTAGCCTAAGGTGAAATTTTGGTACATTTCGGATAACTTTCATATTCTGGTGAATAGTGAAAATTACTAAATTATAATTAAAAAACAACTTTTTTAATCGAAATAATTAATAGTGATAAATTATTAATTTGAGTAGTTTTAAAGTATATTTAGAATATATTTTTTCAATTTAATACAATGTTGGTCATTGGATGTAATTTCACATTTAAACTAGACATAAACAAGTGTCAATCTTTTGATAGATATTGTTTCTTAAAAACACGCTATTTGTTTTAACAGCGGGATTTAATTATAAAATTAATTAATGCAACTTTTATGTTATGAATTTGGTAAAATAGACTTCATTTTTGAATTCGGAATATGAAATATAGCTTGGGATGAAATTTTGGCATTGTTCTGAAAAACATCAATTTTTGATGAATAGTGAAACTACTAAGTGGTAGTTTAAAAACTGAATTTTGCATAAAACTTAATTTTACCGCTTCTGTGAATGGAATTTCGAAAATCCGAGAGACACGGTTAATATCAAGGACTAAAATGTGATTCAATGAGATGTAAATAATTTTTTGGTGAATAGTAACTTTTTACTTTTTTTTACCACGGTAAATAGTAAATAGGGTAACTAAGGGTAAATATGATATTAATATTACCCTAACACATGTCCTAATTCTATTGGACAAGTGTAATTCGACCAAAAACAAACTTAGGAATAAAATATGACCATTTAGGCCCACTTGGATTAGATTAGGACATTTATTATTAATTTATTAAAAGAAGGGTTAAAATAGTTAAAATCAAAGTTTAATAAGTAAATCATTTTTAATATGGGGTTATACATAAGATAAATTCGACTATAAATATTCATTTGAAATCTAAAAAGATTTCCTACATGATGGTATTTTATTTGTAATTTTTAGACATCATATAATATAATTTATTTATGACACAAAGATGATGCAGTAATTATCTTATTAATGAAATATTGACATAATTGATAATATAAATACCAAAATAAATGTAATTTAAGACTTTTTATGAATTCCACTAATTTTCTAGGTTACTATGATATATTATTGTTGATTTAATCAACTTGTTTTGAACATATAATTCTGTTATGACTTTCACAAAAATCATATATCAAATAGTGTCAAAATTGACACAAAAGAGTTTTTAAATCAAATATTATATTATTAATTATTATTTTATTCCTAAAAATCTAAGGTTCGTCCAAATGACTTAGATAAGGATATATGTATTAATTATATACAATTTGGGGTTCGTTTGGCATGTTATAGTAAGTTTATTAACCATATAGTGAAAGAAAACAAAAAGACACGGTAAAAGTTAAATTATTTAACTTAGAGTTAAATCTAATTGATAAGGTTAAAATAAGAACCTAAACTTGTCTAAATCTTATTGGTTGATAGGATTTCGACCCATCCCCACTTTAGCTTCAAAATAAGACCCTTTGGAACCATTATAAACCGATTTTGACTTTAATATAAAATAATATTTTGAGATATTCCTAAGGTGCCCCTCTCCTCCCCTATAAAAGGACACCTCTTCCCCCTCCTCCCCACACCAATTTGAGCACTCAAGCTCGGCCAACCCCTGCCAATTTCTCCTCTCCACTTCCCTAGCAACATCCTAGAGGTTCTGGTCTTCCTCAAAGACCAATTTTAGTGCCCTAAGAGGAGGTCTCAAAGAGGCACTTCAAAGAAGAGGAGGTTCGGACACTTACAAAGCAAGTCGGACCTAAGGTAAGGGAAATATCACAATCTCATTTTTATCTGAGATTGTTTGTTCATAAGTATTTAACTGGGGTGTATTTTATCATCCACATCCATGTTTCATCAATATGTAATATTATTTCCATCCACCTACAATTGTTTAAATCCATTTTTACCCTTCGGTGAGTTTTTAGTAATATCTATGAAAGGAATCTTTTGTCATACGAGGTACTTTTTGACTTTTCCGACAAAAGTATGAAGAATGTTTTTTTTAACTTATACGGCACGAACGTATTTCTACTATTTTATAAAGCCTTATTTTCATGAAGCTTCCTCTAAAAGATTTCATGACTATTTTCAATAAAATCTATTTCTTTTAAAATTTCATGATGTTTTGTGAAAAGAAATTGATTTTGAAGAAGAAAGGATATTTTCCTCAAGAATTCAGTTCAAGTGTTTTATCAAAATTATTTTCCATCTAAGATAATAAAGGGTTTTGTTTCTATCCATATTTTTACATTGATTTGACTATGTTTTGATGGAATTATGTTTATGAATTCCTTTATCTTATATGAATTGATTTATGATGTCATGATGTTTCAAGAATCCCATTTTTGTTACATGTGTTATGCGATGATGTATGTTTTATGATTATGTGGCACACATAAGAAAGGATTCATTATGAGATGGGTGGGACCTATATCTCCCTCCAATGCATTGGGTAAAGATTTTATATCTCATGAGATAGACATGGCTGGAACGGAAGGTTATTTCGGTTCAGTGATACAGGACTGAAACGAGGAGTGAACTCGGTTCAGAAAGGGACTTTGTCCACTAAGATAGTCTTGGCAATGAGTCATGACTAACAAGAAATGATTTTCCATGATTATGTGTGCATGCCACAAAGTTTCAAGTTTTATGTTATGATTATGGGGATCTCATTTTCACTTCTATGATTTATCCCATGTTATGATATTATGAGCTCTTTTACAGGTTAAGATTTCCAAAAAGCTATGTTCTTTTGTATATGATGTGATTGATATTTCTTTTGTTTACCCTTACTGAGCATTTGAGCTCACCCTTTTATGTTTTATTTTCCCCAGGATATAAAGAAAGGTTTATAGGTAAAAAAAGGGAAGATCTTTATGGGAGATATTGAAGATCTTTCACCACGATTAGAAGATTACGTTCTGAGTTTCCAAAGACACTAAACTATTACGATCCTTGTGTGTGTGTTTTTGTTATGTACTAAGTATTCCGCAAAAGTAATGTAATGTCCATGTACGATAAGCTTCGGGTCTCTACAACTATAATATTGATTTTATGAAATATGTTTTTCAAAATTACTGAATTATTTTTTTTATTGTGGTATGAAAATAAAAAAGGAAATGGATGATACATGAAATAATGGATAAATGCTCAGTCCTATTAGAATCTATATAATTATCCATGGAACATCTTAAAAACATCTGAATCAAATAAATGTGTGATGTAGAACCCTTATTTTACTAACACAACATATCCTGGCATAATTAAATTTTTAATATTATAAAATATTAATAAATAATCTCAAAATTATCTCTATGGGATCAAAGAATAAAAATTATTATAGAACCGTTGTTTTCTATATTAGTCAAATTAGATATGATTATATGAGAATCAACCCCATATCCAATGAATATATTTCTTAATTGTAAAATTTATAATTCCATCTAATGGCTAGAGTGGAGACAATTTTAATGGGCTAAAAGAACAAGGAATATTATAAATAAAGGGAGTAATGGGAAAAAACATTTGGTCAATGAGATGTTAATGAATTTTTTAAACCCATTTATTTTCCCTCTTAATATTTTTCAGAAGATCAATTTTATTTATTCTATGATTTATTTTCATTATCTTCATTCCTTATGACTTATATACCCCTGTTTTATTCAAATTGAAGTGCAACGAAGACCATAGAATTTATTTCTATCATTGTAACCTCCAATATTCTCGATGAAGATGTTTTTGAGATAAATACATGTCAGATTCAAAACTCATGATCATAGAAGTATAGAAAGTTGGAAGTTTCTTTTGTCTGTTATCGAAGTAATTAATTAATTTGTATAAGTTCTTTTCTATCAATTTTAAAA
Source organism: Viscum album (assembly GCA_963277665.1). Classification (NCBI taxonomy): domain Eukaryota; kingdom Viridiplantae; phylum Streptophyta; class Magnoliopsida; order Santalales; family Viscaceae; genus Viscum; species Viscum album. The sequence continues at coordinate 1,186,780,867 of OY728158.1, read as the reverse complement.
ATATTGACACAACTTGTATATAGTGTTTTCAATAAATACATATAATTTCATCCTACCATTTATGAAAAATTTAAAGATGAATTTTATCTATAAGTTATTATATATATATAATAAGAGTTCATCAATAATGTCTCCTCAATATATAATTTTTTTGAACCATCATTCTAAATTTTATTCGATTTTATTCATTAGTTTTACTTTTTAAATTCCACTTTATTTCTTATGTTCTAAACTCTTTAAAGAACATGATCAAATTCAATGAGTTAGATAGAAATATTCTGATATAATCCTCTTATATTTTCATTAATATTGACAGTATTTATCATATTATCCTAATTTTAAAATTTTTCTTCAATATTACTTATTAAACCAAAAGAAAATGTTTCTTTATCAAAAAAAAAACAATTATTTATGTACACATGGTTTTAATAATTTCAATGCATTATTTTCAATATCCAACATTGGACTTCAATGTTTATTTTTAAATAGTGTAATTTATTTCAAAACAATGGAATATATATTTAAATGTGATGGTTAATTAAGGGGTTTTTCCACTTCTTTCAAAATATATAATTTTTTTAAAAGATTCCAATAAGGGTAACATGTCTAATAAATATTATACAGTATTCAAAGAATATAATAATGATATTGTACATTTTTTAGCTATTTTCAGTGATATAAGTATCATATTTTTTTTACATTGGTCATATAATATATGTATTTTGATATTATATATAGTCAAGATATACAACAACATACAAATATTATATAACTATTAAATCGTTTAAATGAGGATATGTTGAAATTATTCATTACTATATGAAAAATCTATCACAATGATGGATTTTCAATTATTTATTTTAATTAAAAGGTTCATTAAAATGAAGTGTAATACCCTGAATTATAAGAACTATTATCATCATATTTAATTGGGATACCACCCTATGTTAGAGATAAAACAGGATGTGACTGCAAAAACAGATCTACAGTGGGTAACACATTAATGACTGACACTGAGTGTATAAAATCACACATAATGGTATAAAAAAACATCTTTATAAAAATTAATGCGAAAATTTAAAAAATATGAGTTTCGAAAGATAAGGGTCCTCTATAATTATAATGTGGCATGAAATTTAATACCATAACAATTTCCTCATATAGAATCCAATGAATCTTAATTATCTTCAACTACTATTTTCCTATCTATGAAACTGTCATTTTATTGAAAAATAGTACGATCTAATATATGAAATATCATAAAATAAAAACTAATTTATTTTTTATATCGGTGAGACCTATTTGATACTCAGTTTTATCCTGATATAAAATTTTATCACTACATAAAATTAATATACTGATAACATATGTGTAAAATTAATAAATCATAAAAAATCACCATTATGATAACGAAGATAAAATATTACTAAATAATTCGTGAAAATAACTATATTATTACATCTAGAGAGTCTTATATTGAATCACATTCTATAAAAAGAAAATAAGTTGTCAATAAAAAATATAATCCTAAATAATAATAAATAAATAAAATTAAATGATCCCCCAACCACATATACTTTGTAACCAGAGAAATTTTTCTCACCATGTTAGCTAAAAAAAGAATACAAAACCTTTGTAAATAATTTTCAGGATATTAAAAATAAAAAACAACAAAATAAATAACTTCATGTAAATTCTAGGATTAGGAAAACATTTACATATCATAATGATTTTTTATCTTGACATCCATTAAATATTTTATGACTAAAAAATATAAATAGAATACTAACAACACATTGAATCCATTTTTATCCACTAAATGTATATATAATACAAATTTTAAAATAATTACACCATTTAATCCTATATTATGATTCCTATATTATATATCAATCCATTTTTTTATTTTAATACACAACATATTACACATAAAAATTATTTTTAACAAATATTCAAGTAATTGTCATCATCATTTTATCATATAAAAATCTGTATACAACTTATTTTATATTATGAGTATGGATTTACCTGATATGATGGATAAAATTAATGGGAATAAAATTTCTTATGATGAAATACTAATTCAACTAGATAAAAAATTCCAAAATTTTGCTCAAAAATAAATACACGTTTTAAACTCAAAAAAATAAAAAATTTAACCTCATTCTATTTAAACTATAATGTTACACCTCCATTCTTGATTATATAAATAAATATCTCCATTTAATAATTAATATCTCCATATGATTTCTCGATAAACCTCTTTTAATAAATATTCCAATTTCATTACATTGACCAAATAATCCTCTATACAACATCCTCAAACTTTTTCATTGCCAACATTTAAAATAATTTAGAATGTCTTTTCGCATAAAAATAAAAAAATTAAAAATTTCTTTCTTTCATATATTTTTTAATTATTTATAATTAATTCTGGAAAAAAAATTAAGGGAACATATGGAGAAATTTACTCGGTCAATGGAGTGATCCATGAATATTTTTTAGGCAAAGACCCCACCGTTATTAAAATGCAATTTTTCAAGAAAAAAAAAATTTAAAAATAATTATTTTTGTGTTTAATGTAGTTTATTTTAATATATGAATGTATTTTATTTAAGAAATAGGGAATATAAAATTGAGAGATTATTTGGGATATGACACGACTAGGTAGATGGTGGCCCTAGATCGGGTAACCAATAGAGGTTCCATGGGCCGGAGATTTTATTAGGTCTAACATGCAGTTGGTGGTGTTATACAGGTATCTGATTAGGAATTTGGGAAACCCCCATTACACTATTTTCAATGTAATTAAAATATGGTACAACTATTCCATATCTGATTCCACATTTAGCTTATAGACCATGAATTAATGAATTATAAAAAACATTCTTAACACATGCAATACAATTTATGAAATTTTCCAAAACTATTACATAGCTATAGGGTAATCATTAATTTTTTATTCTGCAAATATACATACATAAATAAATCATCATCTAATAAAAACTATAACATCCATTTTTTTTAATAAATATTTCTTCCTTTCATAGTGAAACATTTAAAAATATAGAAAATATTTTGTGAATTAGTTGCATAAAAATTCATGATATAATAGTTGAAAAATATAAAATACCCTCTAATAAACATGAATTATTTTTCATCAATTCATCCAAGGTTACTTTTATTGAATCTCATATCTTGAGGACGTACATCAAAAGAAATGGGTGAGAATAAATCCCTTTATGGGAATAAAAAGGGAAATATTTAACATTTTAAGTGAGTAATATAAATATTTCATGAACATAAGATCCCGAGATATATAAGTGAGTATTATAATGAAGAATAACCTGGAAATTTGGATATAATAAAAAATGCGACATTTATATTCATATAATAATGGTTCATTTCCAACATGGCATAAAATACAATTACCAATGTACTTATCCAATGTATCACAAGATGTGTCATCTGTATAGATTAATTATTTACCTAATTCATAGTGATATTAGTGTGTTCCCTTAATATTTCTAATTTCATATGTTCCACATAGATCATGTGAAAACATTTCATTAAATAATTTTGTGAAATAATAAATGGGTTTCATGTAAATGTGATTAAATTCATATATAATTAAAGTTGTGGAAACTAAATCAATTTATCCCATGATAAACTGTATGAAAGTTTCATATTTAGAATTCTACAATCAATGAATTACATCTTGGTGAATACCCAGGGATAATTAAGGTTGTCGAGTAAGAATATTTCATATAAAATATAGATATGAATGAATTAAATTCAACAATTTTATGAGTATAATATATTGACTAATGAAATTGTTAAAAGTGAGGGGACAAAATTTTCCTTTTGATAAACATTAATTTGGATGTAATCAATAAATACAAGTTCCTAAAAAATATTATTCGATATTTTGATATAATTCTATAAAATGAACAAATGGAGAGATCCCATAACATGGGAAGTAACTTCGTAAATCCTAGATAGGTAAACAATAGGATATTAAAGATTCATTGGAGGGACTTTATAGATGTAAAATGAGTATAGTTTCATGCTTAAGGGAATATTTGTGGATATTAATTGGGGAATGGGTGGGTATTTATAGTACAAGATTTGTAATTGTTTAATATCTTCTTAAATATTTTTCTTTGAATTATAGGTTGTGAAAAGTGAAAAAAAATATACCCAATTTTCTTACTCATAGATTTAGGCATTTTGGTTATTTTTATAATATTTTAATATATTATAATTTAATTCCATTTTTAATAGTACTTTGGATATGAAAATATTAATATTAATTAAAATGTAGTTTTTAATATCATAATTTAGATTCAATACATTAGATAATGATTTATAGGTGTTGGAAATTGATTTAAATCCTTTGGAATATATAATAATGATAAAATAACATATATTTGGTCTTGGATTATATTAAATTAATTATTAAATCATTTTTAAATAAATATGAAGTCATAAAAATTACAAACAAAATAAAAAACAATAGAATTATAATTCATTTAAAAATAATATTTTGTAGAAAATTCTCATAGTTTCACCGTAACCAAATTTTGATGCGGTGATATCAAATATAAGGTTTTTTTATTAAATTCCTATAAGTTTGATTTATTCAAATTTAAAATATAAAATCATGATTTATTGGAAAATAAAATTTTTAAATATAGTTATGTTTTAGTAATTTCAAATAATTAAAATATCATTATAAAATTATATTATCAATTATATTTCAATTAATTTTTCATTAAATGAAAATTTCATGTAAATAAAATTTATTTAAAATTTATGAATAATGAAATGGTATATATTTTCTCAAAATAAATTAATGTTTTATCATTATTATAAAAATATATTTATCAAATTAATCTTATATTCAATTTTATATTACAAAAAAAATTAATGAACATGAAATTGATGAAATAATTATTAAATATATATGAAGTAAAATATAGATTTATTATTATAAGGTATATATAACTAAATATTTATTATACTAGTATACACTATATTGGTAAGGTGTGTGATGGTAGTGGTTTCATGGGGTGTCTCACCTATCATTGACCGAGTGGTGATATCTAGTAACTTAATCTTTTCATGAGTCAATTCTATTGAAGCCTTACTTGTTGAAGCAATAGTTTGGGATGGTGAAACATGAACCCCAATGGAAATTAATCCCTCATGGGTTATAATAATTTGGCTTCAAAAGGCATTATCTTATTGGCCGAGTACATTATTTCTTCCTTCTATATTCTATTAAGTATTTCTATTACCCATAATATTCACTAATCCTAATAGTCACAATAAAATGGCTACATTATCAATTGTCATAATGATGTATATTATTTATTAAATGTATTCATATTTACTAATAATCATTTAATAGTAATCTAATGGTTATATAAAAATTACCGCATTTCAAATTACATTCTACATTTAGAACCAAATATTATTATTTTCAACTTTATTCGAAAAGGTTTTTAAAATTCCATTGATAATGTGAATTTTATCCCTAAAATATATTTTTCATTTAATAGTTTTATATTAGGTGTAATATTCACAGAAATTTTTTATCCTATGGAGTAAAACATTTCATGGTTTGATTGTTTCGGTATCTATATCCCTATACTTGCCTTATATATAATTATCAGTGTTATTACTCAATATATAATAATATTTTTGTAATAGTCTATCTAGATACATCAATTTTTAAATATAATAAATAATTCATTAAGAAAAATAGTTTTTTAATCATATAATTAATTTTTAGGCTATTATATTTTACAATATAATGATAATTAAATTAATATAGATTTTATCATTATACGATTAGTTTATTTAAGCAATTTTACCATCTGTTATGAACTATATTGTTATTTTTACTAATATCATTACTAATACAAACAAGAACAAAAAATAAGATATAATTTACTTATTATTATCATCACATTTAACTATAAAATTATTTATGAAACCATCCATGAATGTGGTGGGGAAAAACAAAGCAGGTTTATCATGGATGTAGTGAACTAACCATATTGTGAATTGAAATTTTTATTCTAGAAAGAAAATAGGAAAATTGGATGATGGATATTGAATTAATATAATATTATTCTTTACTAGTAATCATACTAGAGGTATAATGTCAGAATGGATGGATTTTTATTGATGATGAGGATGAATAAAAGTTATAGGGGTATCTTTGGGCTATTATATTCTCTTATGGATGTATCCACATAGTCTTCCACTTACGACATCATGATGTTGGATTTATAGAGAATAAATACATTAGGTACATGAAGATATATATGTGGAGAATTTTGGTTAGTGTTTGGGTAAGATCGCATGCTTAGAAGGTGTGAGAATAAATGGTGGTGAGTGGTGGTATTTATACAAGGAGGTGATTGTTTTGAAATATTATTTTTATTGTTTATTAATTTGTATCAAAACTATATGTTTTTTGAGTAATATGACTATATATAGTAATTACAGTCTATGATATAAAACTAATTATTGACTACATCAAACATGACCAATAAATTCACATATTTAGCAAATAATGTAAAATATTACATTTTTCCATATTTTTACTATTCAAAAAAATTTAACAATTTTAGAAAATACATGATATTTAACCCAAACTATTTCAACATTTAGATTCAATATATGAAATCCATTTCAAGAATATAAATTCTCAAAAAAGAGAAATTTTATATTTTAAATATATCTTTATTTATTTTGAAAAATACCAATTTCAATATTATGATTATTTTAATGATCCTTAGAAAAATTATTTATGGTCTCATAAAAATATTTTTTTCTATAGTTTAACTTAATATTATTTTATAAAGCAATTTTATAAAAATAATTTTAATTAAAAAGTATATTTTTATGTTATAAAAATGAATATAAAACATATATGTTTTACAAAAACTATAAACACTTATATTTCAATTTTTAGACATTTATTTTCTTTTATAATTATATAAATATGTATGTTTTTCATTTTATGTGTAACACCCCGAGCTTCCATGATACGCTTCTCATTCAATAATGCAATAGGTTGCATTGTACGCAACTTCGAGTTCTAAAACACCGCGACTAATCAAAGTAGCCGTTATGAATAGTAATAACCACTTTTTAAAATTATAGAAATTTTATATTTCAAAATGGACTTCATTTTTGGATTCCGAATATCGAAATTAGCCTATGTTGAATTTTTAGTATTTTTTTGAGAACTTCTAATTTTTTATGAATAGTGAAAAATACTTAAAAACAACTTTTTTAATAAAAATAATTTATAGTGATAAATTATAATATTTAGTGGTTTTAAAGTATAATTAGAATATATTTTTACAATTTTATCCAATGGTGGTCATTAGAATTAATTTAACATTGAAATTGGACATAAACAATTGTCAATCTTTTGATATAAATTGTTTCTTAAAACACGATATTTGTTGTGACAGCGGGAATTAATTATAAAATTAATTAATGAAAATTATATGTTTGGAATTTTGTAAAATAGAAATCATTTTTGAATTCGGAATATCAATTATAGCGTAGGTTGAAATTTTGGCATTGTTCTAAAAAACTTTAATTTTTGATGAATAGTGAAACCACTAAGTGGTAGTTAAATAACTGGTTTTTCGTTTAAATGAAATATTACCACTTCTGTGATTTGATTTTCAAAAATCCGACATACATTGTTGTCATTAAGAAGTAAAATGTGGTTCAATGAGATTAAAATAATTTTTTGGTGAATAGTAACTTTTAAGTTCTTAATCGCGATTAGAGGTAATTAGTGTAGTTTAAGGTACAAATAATGTTTTAATAATATGAGATGAGCATGACACTTGTCCTACTCCTATTGTATGTGTCATGGCCGACCAAGAAAACCCATGGGTCAACTTGGGGACCCCATGGAGCCACTTTCGTTGGAAAATGACATTAATATATATTTATTTAATGTTAAAATTAAATTGACATAAAACATGAGTTGTTTTTCTAAAACAGTTTTTAAGTGGGGTTACACAAGTCCAAATTTTGACTATAAATATTCATTAGAAACCTAAAAAGATTTCCTACATCATAGTATTTTTTTATAATTTTTAGACACTAAATAAATTAAAATATGTATGACATCATTATGATGCAGCGATGACCTCATTATTTAACGATTTAAATAAAATGAGAAGATAATGCAAAATCCAAGGCTTACATTTGTCCAAATCCTATTGGATGAGGATATTTCGAACCCTTATCACCTTAGACACGAATTATATAAGTGTGGGACATTTATAATCCGAAAATCATTGTATAATAATGTAACATTTCAATCTTTCCAAAAGAGCCCCTCCTCTACACTTATAAAAGGCCCCCACCTCTCCCACCTTATTCACACCTTCATGCCATTTGGATCGGCCAACCTCTGCCCAAATACTCTCCCAACTTCCCCCCTCTTACTCTTAGAAGCCTCACTTTGGGCAGAACTCTTCCCAAGGAAGCCTTTTTCTCAAATCAAAAAGAGTTACCCGATTTTGAGGTAATGTCTTCTCTAATGTTGTTTTGTTTTATTTTTCTTCTCCAACCCCCTAAACTCTTTTTATTCATTTATTTTGTAACAACACCAGTATCCTCAATATACTAGGATGTTGTTATAAGAATTATTCGAACTACACTTACACACACCTACATCTAATGGTTAAAGAACATACGGTTTCTGTGGATGGAGAATTTCTGCCTCACGAAACAATGATTGTTCAACACTCATATAACACCTTCAAAGGTGGCCATTAAGATGTCACTATTTTTATATATGATATATATTATGTTTATGTTTTACTTATGATTCTGTATTTCTCATTTATGGAATACTTTATGATTTCCATAATGGGTAAAACGCGATAATTTCATTTTAGGAAGTGCGGACTACCGCCCCCTCAAAGTGATTTGAATCGTTAATGCCATATGTGGGATGTATAAAGGATGGAGTAAATGTTATTATACACTATATTATACTGTAATTATATTATACATTTATATCATTATGATTTCGTTCCATTAAATATGAAATTGAAATGAAAGTAGCGTTCATGCGTACGTACGGCTTACCGTCTCCATGAACGGTGCATTTCATTTCTTACCTCTAAATGTTATGTAATAATTATAAATGAATGTATATACTGTATATATATGATATATATGATATCTACATCATGAATATAATTCTGGATATAATGGATATTTCACCACATGGACAACTTGTAATTATAAGAAGTTTATTTTTGACTCAAGTACCAAAGATCGACAAAACGACCGTTATTAACTTAAATAATTAAATAATGTTCATAAAAAGGTAATAAGTGATATAAATGGAATAATGAAAATTAAAAAGGTTCTTAACTAAATATAAATTAACTCTAGTTTATTATTCAGGAGGTTAAAGAACGGTCGAGTCAGGACAAGACGCAAGGTAAGGGAACTTCTTAACCAAATTTCCATTCTTTGGGTTAATCTCCTAATTTCAAATTATGTCATGATATTATTATGTCCTATATTGTATTTGTACTTTATTTACATGTAATTATAGTGAATACACATAATATATCTATTTTATTATAAAAATGATCTTTTTAAGGACTTCGTCTCAATCCCCTTTCATTGAGGCATATTTGGTTTTATACAAAACTTTCTTTTATACGGTGTATAAACCCCTATGACTTTTACGTTTATTCAAAAAGAATCTTTTTTATACGAAGCATTTTACTAAACGACAAAAAGGGAATGTTTTACTTTCCGTACTTATGCGGTGACAATGACTTATCCGCCGCCGTGACCATTATTTGAGTTTCGGCTTCCTCTACAAGCCATCATTTTTTTTTATGAAAAATAAATACAAAGTTTTAACTTTCTTTTATTTTGGTATTGAAAATGGTTTTGAAAGCGTTTGTATTATATAAATGTGTTGTATTTATATCTTGTGAATGAAATGTGGAGATGTTATGTTTCCTTTATTCATGTTTTATGTGATACGATTATGTTATGGTTTATGATATGTTTAAACCTATTCATATGAGTAATGCATTGGACTTAATAAGTGACGGGTGGAGCCCGCTATAGCTCCTCGATGCATCGGCAGGTCTCATGAGACAAACTAGTGTCTTGGCACAAGGCCTTGACAAAATCATATTTTTGGTCTTGGCACGAGGCCTTGACTACGTGGTTATGATATTCTGGCATTATGCATTCCATCATTATGAAAGTGGTTATTGATATTGCATGTGATTATTCGACCAGTAGAATATCCATGTGAAGAAGTGAATTGCATTATCTCATTTTACTTTTTCCATATTATGTTGATGTTCAAGTTTAAAAGGCTTTTGTTTAGTTATACATTGCCTTAAATGTTTATGTTTATTTATGAAAGCTTTCACAATATTTTTATCCATACTGAGCATCTGAGCTCACCCCTTTCAATGTTTTAATATTTTCCAGGATGTGAAGTAGTATTTTATGAATGACCTTCAGGGATAGTCAGAAGAGGATATGAGTGTGGACTATGAAGACATTGTTATTAGTTTTTCACTTTATGATGTAATGTAACATTTATGAATGTATCTAGTGTTTCCAAGGCTACTAAACTAATCGGTATTTCGAGACATGATCTTTTGTGATCATGCCAATGTTACGAAGTAATGCACCGACTCTGGGTAGCTGGGGTCGGGGTGTTACAGTTGGTATCAGAGGCAGTTTAGTACAAACCTTGGAAGCTAGATTTAGATAAACTCTGATTAGAGCACGTAGACCTAAGATGAACTTTGAGGATTAGTATAGAAGAAATTCTTTGAATTTTTGCATTATAGAGATGTTAGGAGTTTTCCGAGCAATACATCCCTGTCTGGATACGAGCAGGTAGAGGCGGCTCTGGCACAGATGTACCTAGGGGTAAAACCCGAAAACACCGCTTTGAGCTAGACTCGAACGGGAACTGGTGCACGACAACGGCCCTTGCTGCACTCTTGGTTACGACACTCCCGGGGGATATGCTTAGGATAATTCTCATTTTCTTTACAAACCACTATGAAGGGTTATGAGTATATACTTCCTCAACGGAAACATTTCTTTTTATGATTATGGATTATATCCATAAATAGTTCAATTTATGTAAAGTATTTTACAAATATGGAATTATGTATTTTATTTCATAAACTAATCTAGTTTATGCCATTGTTTAGAAATGGCGCCTAGTGGAAGGAATGGAAACCGTATCAATGCACACACTCTGTGTAGGGATTTCCCTCCTACTCAAGATAATTATGGTGGAGCTAGTGATACAACTGGTGTTGATCAGCTTCTCACCGTACTGGGACAACTCACGCAGGTTATGAATAATAACCTTACTCATATGGAGCACCCTGATCCGCAATGTGGAGGATCAATGTTAGATCGATTCATGAGGAAACAACCTCCAACCATCAATGGGAGTACAAATCCTATAGTATCTGAGTAATGGATAAATTCCTTAGATAAAATATTCCATGCCTTGGGGAGTAGTGAAAGGGAGAAGGTTGTCATGGCAGTTTACCGCCTCACTGGAGATGCCGATCAGTGGTGGTCGCTGATTCAAAACACAAAGGAAGATGATGACGTATCGAATATGGAATAGAGGGAGTTCAAAGAGCTTTTCTTAGAAAAATACTTTCCTCGTGACCATCGAGCAGATATGGAAAGGCAATTTCTGAGTCTGAAACAAAAGGAGGATGAGAATGTCGCAAAGTATGAGGCCAACTTTACAAGGTTAGCGAGGTATGCTGCAGATTATATACGTAACCAAAGAGGTAAGATTGATCATTTCTTTGATGGGTTTAAACCATTTCTCTGTCTATCTTTAGTACCACAATCGTTCTCAATATACGAAGATATTGTCTCATGTGCTATCAAGACAGAAAAGGAATTCTCTAAGACTTATGACAACAAAGTAAAGAAAGAGAAGAAGAGAACGGTGGAACAAGAGACAGATAAAGGGAAAAAGGGAAAGAAGGATTTTCCATTATGTGATAATTATGGGAAGAATCACCCTGGTACATACCTAAAAGGAATGGGAGTTTGTTATAAATGTGGAGAAAAGGGTCACCAGGATCGTGATTGAAAGGGAAAGAAAGAGGATATCAATGTTGAATGCTACAATTGTAGGGAAATGGGGCATTATGCAAATGAATTCCCTAATCATCAGGGAAACTTACCTCAGAAAAGGCCAAGGGATCAAGGACAATCTTATGCTATTACTACAGTTGAAGCAGAATAACTAATGTAATGGTGCTTTTGGACTCATGGATTATATTCTGGTTATTAGAATAATGTGATATATATATAAGGATTGTACTGCAGTACTTGTTGATTTCAGTAAGGTTTTAATATGTTGAAGGTAATTATATTTTTATTATGTGACAATAAGAGAAACTTTACTTTTTTTGGGGAATCTGATAAATTGATTTTGGAATTAAGAGACCTTTTAGAGAATGTCTGGACAGAGCTATTTTGGATAACTATAAAGGTTGGAGTGGATTAAGTTGATCTTTGGATAGTATTGTTTAAGGTTAAAAAATTTATGAAGATTATTTTTGGAATATTATGATACTATAGTTTTAGGAAAAGGACAACCTGCAGGGTGGGGCATAACCCGTCGCGTCAGACAAAGATGCAGGAATCGAACCCACAATCATAGTGCGATAGGCCTTTATTTCCTACCACTAGCCTACAGGAAGTCCCTGGTTATTACAAAATAGTTTTACTAATCTAAATGGTATGTGTTAATGTTTGGAACCTTATACAATTAGGATAAGTATAATATTTTTGAGTTCTATTATCTTTTTGAGTGAAAGATGAGTTGAAGGATGAAACTCTAATTGTCAAGCATAAATATATATATACCAATCTCTTATTCAATGAATAAATTAATTCTTAAACTTTAGTAAAGGGATATTAAAACAAAAAAATGTGTTATCTTAATACCTTATGTCTTGTTGAACTGATGATATTTTAAATCAACATAGATTGAAGTCTTTGAGGCCCTCAATTTGACTGTTGATTGTGATTGATGACCTCAATAACTCCCTACAAATATTTACGTTTTCCCTCCAATTATATGTCTCTAATTTCCACCAATGTTCTCCTAATCGAGATCATAATTGGGTGGTGACTTTTTCATTTCCCTTTCCCTCTTATTAAGGCTAAATTTTATTAATCTTATTTCCGATGTGGGTTTTCCTCAAAGGTATTTTCTCTTTTCAACCTTTTATATTGAAAGAAAAATTTCAAATTGCGAGGATGCAATTTATTGAAGGAGGGGAGAATATAACACCCCGAGCTTCCATGATACACTTCTCATTCAATAATGAAATAGCTTGCATTGTACGCAACTTCGAGTTCTAAAACACCGCGACTAATCAAAGTAGCCGTTATGAATAGTAATAACCACTTTTTAAAATTATAGAAATTTTATATTTCAAAATGGACTTCATTTTTGGATTCGGAATATCGAAATTAGCCTATGTTGAATTTTTAGTATTTTTATGAGAACTTCTAATTTTTTATGAATAGTGAAAAATACTTAAAAACAACTTTTTTAATAAAAATAATTTATAGTGATAAATTATAATATTTAGTGGTTTTAAAGTATAATTATAATATATTTTTACAATTTTATCCAATGGTGGTCATTAGAATTAATTTAACATTGAAATTGGACATAAACAATTGTCAATCTTTTGATATAAATTGTTTCTTATAACACGCTATTTGGTGTGATAGCGGGAATTAATTATAAAATTAATTAATGCAACTTATATGTTTGGAATTTTGTAAAATAGAAATCATTTTTGAATTCGGAATATCAATTATAGCTTAGGGTGAAATTTTGGCATTGTTATGAAAAACTTTAATTTTTGATGAATAGTGAAACCACTAAGTGGTAGTTAAATAACTGGTTTTTCGTTTAAATGAAATATTACCACTTCTGTGATTTGATTTTCAAAAATCCGACATACATGGTTGTCATTAAGAAGTAAAATGTGGTTCAATGAGATTAAAATAATTTTCTGGTGAATAGTAACTTTTAAGTTCTTAATCGCGATTAGAGGTAATTAGTGTAGTTTAAGGTACAAATAATGTTTTAATAATATGAGATGAGCATGAAACTTGTCCTACTCCTATTGGATGAGTCATGGCCGACCAAGAAAACCCATGGGTCAACTTGGGGACCCCATGGAGCCACTTTAGTTGGAAAATGACATTAATATATATTTATTTAATGTTAACATTAAATTGACATAAAACAGGAGTTGTTTTACTAAAACAGTTTTTAAGTGGGGTTACACAAGTCCAAATTTTGACTATAAATATTCATTAGAAACCTAAAAAGATTTCCTACATCATAGTATTTTTTTTATAATTTTTAGACATTAAATAAATTAAATTATTTATGACATCATTATGATGCAGCGATGACCTCATTATTTAACGATTTAAATAAAATGAGAAGATAATGCAAAATCCAAGGCTTACATTTGTCCAAAGCCTATTGGATGAGGAGATTTCGAACCTTTATCACCTTAGACACGAATTATATAAGTTTGGGACCTTTATAATCCGAAAAGAATTGTATAATAATGTAACATTTCAATCTTTCCAAAAGAGCCCCTCCTCTCCACTTATAAAAGGCCCCCACCTCTCCCACCTTATTCACACCTTCAAGCCATTTGGATCGGCCAACCTCTGCCCAAATACTCTCCCAACTTCCCCCTCTTACTCCTAGAAGCCTCACTTTGGACAGAACCCTTCCCAAGGAAGCCTTTGGCTCAAATCAAAAAGAGTTACCCGATTTTGAGGTAATGTCTTCTCTAATGTTGTTTTTTTTATTTTTCTTCTCCAACCCCCTAAACTATTTTTATTCATTTTTTTTGTAACAACACCAGTATCCTCAATATACTAGGATGTTGTTATAAGAAGGATTCGAACTACACTTACACACACCTACATCTAATGGTTAAAGAACATACGGTTTCTGTGGATGGCGAATTTCTGCATCACAAAACGATGATTGTTCAACACTCATATAACTCCTTAAAAGGTGGCCATTAAGATGTAACTATTTTTATATATGATATATAATATGTTTATGTTTTACTTATGCTTCTGTATTTCTCATTTATGGCATACTTTATGATTTCCATTATGGGTAAAACACGATAATTTCATTTTAGGAAGTGCGGACTACCGCCCCCTCAAAGTGATTTGAATCGTTAATGCCATATGTGGGATGTATAAAGGATGGAGTAAATGTTATTATACACTATATTATACTGGAATTATATTATACATTTATATCATTATGATTTCGTTCCATTAAATATGAAATTGAAATGGAAGTAGCATTCATGCGTACGTACGGCTTACCGTCTCCATGAACAGTGCATTTCATTTCTTACCTCTAAATGTTATATAATAATTATAAATGAATTTATATACTGTATATATATGATATATATGATATCTACATCATGAATATAATTCTGAATATAATTGATATTTCACCACATGAACAACTTGTAATTATAAGAAGTTTATTTTTGACTCAAGTACCAAAGATCGACAAAACGACCGTTATTAACTTAAATAATTAAATAATGTTCATAACAAGGTAATAAGTGATATAAATGGAATAATAAAAATTAAAAAGGTTCTTAAGTAAATATAAAATAACTCTAGTTTATTATTCAGGAGGTTAAGGAACGTTCGAGTCAGGACAAGACGCAAGGTAAGGGAACTTCTTAACCCAATTTCCATTCTTTGGGTTAATCTCATACTTTCAAATTATGTCATGATATTATTATGTCCTATAATGTATTTGTACTTTATTTACATGTAATTATAGTGAATACACATAATAGATCTATTTTATTTTAAAAATGATCTTTTTAAGGACTTCGTCTCAATCCCCTTTCATTGAGGCATATTTGGTTTTATACAAAACTTTCTTTTATACGGTGTATAAACCCCTATGACTTTTACGTTTATTCAAAAGGAATCTTTTTTATACGAAGAATTTTACTAAACGACAAAAAGGGAATGTTTTAGTTTCCGTACTTATGCGGCGACAACGACTTCTCCGCTGCCGTGACCATTATTTGAGTTTCGGCTTCCTCTACAAGCCATCATTATTTTTAATGAAAAATAAATACAATGTTTTAACTTTCTTTTATTTTGGTATTGAAAATGGTTTTGAAAGCGTTTGTATTATATCAATGTGTTGTATTTATATCTTATGATTGAAATGTGGAGATTTTATATTTCCTTTATGCATGTTTTATGTGATACGATTATGTTATGGTTTATGATATGTTTAAACCTATTCATATGAGGAATGAATTAGACTTAATAACTGACAGGTGGAGCCCGCAATAGCTCCTCGATGCATCAGCAGGTCTCATGAGACAAACTAGTGTCTTGGCACAAGGCCTTGACAAAATCTTATTTGTGGTCTTGGCACGAGGCCTTGACTACGTGGTTATGATAGTCTGGCATTATGCATTCCATGATTATGAAAGTGGTTATTGATATTGCATGTGATTATTCGACCAGTAGAATATCCATGTGAAGAAGTGAATGGCATTATCTCATTTTACTTTTGCCATATTATGTTGATGTTCAATTTTAAAAGGCTTTTGTTTTAGTTATACATTGCCTTAAATGTTTATTTTTATTTATGAAAGCTTCCGCAATATTTTTATCCTTACTGAGCATCTGAGCTCACCCCTTTCAATGTTTTAATATTTTCCAGGATGTGAAGAAGTATTTTATGAATGACCTGGAGGGATAGTCAGAAGAGGATATGAGTGTGGACTATGAAGACTTTGTTTTTAGTTTTTCACTTTATGATGTAATGTAACATTTATGAATGTATCTAGTGTTTCCAAGGCTACTAAACTAATCGGCCTTTCGAGACTTGATCTTTTGTGATCATTCCAATGTTACGAAGTAATGCACCGACTCTGGGTAGCTGGAGTCGGGGCGTTACATTATGTGATACATAAATATTATTAAAAACTAAATTGGTCAAATTAATATTTACACATTATGTTTACTTTCCATAAAGGGCATACCAATATACCAATGGTGAGATTTATAAAAGTCATATTAGTTCCTTAATTTCAATAAATAAATAAAATTTCATAAATTATTCATTATGTTCTCCTTACTATTGAGGTTATATATACAATAATTTTCAAAATTCATATATCATTTCAAAAATTATCCTTCATTTTTGGCTAAATTTTCCTTGATTGAAATATTTATTGGGGATCAAGAAGATTCATATTTTCATACTAAAATTATCTTATTTTATATTTTTCATCCCATAAAAATACATTCAATTAGTGTGAAAAATATATATTTTCTAATGTAATGTGCAAGTCAAATAAAATTTCACCAGTATTAATTTATTTTATTTCTTTAGATAAATAAATATAACGTTACTGAATATAAAATATTTATATAATTATAAATGGAAAATAATTTTATAAATTCTCTAGTCATTAAATAATAACCCCTTAAGAAATTTCATCCTCAAAATTTTATTTTATATTCTAAGGCATAAACATTTGTGTTTACTTCTATTTCATTTCTTCCAACAATTCCCATGTCACCACCAAAAACATGAGTTTCCACTATAATACATTGAATAGTGGAGTCTTCATCCAGTATTAAACATTGTTTGTATGGTATAATGTTTTCATTAACTTCTACTCATAAGAGAGATCATTCTCAAACTGTAACACTTCCAAATTCAGTAAAAGTAAGGGATATGTTATGTACTTTTTCAAGAGGGACATAAAGAATACATCATGTACTTTCAACATGGTAGGTGGAGTGTTAGTCTATAGGCCAAACTCTGATATATAAGGAATATCAAAGGGTCCAATGTACTTATGATATAAATTTAACTTCATCCAATATATCTTGAATATATTCCATAGAGATGTGTAGAGGAACATTTTATCTCCATAATCAAACTCTATTTCTCTCTTATGGTTTTCATCATTTACCATTTGATGACTTTGAGTTTTTGTTGTTGTTACTGAATGATATAACCTCTTTTACTATTCCCCTAAGTAGTTCTAGTCCCAATAACTTTCATTCACAAAATTCATCCCAGAAGACTAGTGTTCAACATATGTTTCCAGATATGGCTGTATATGGATCTTTGTTTAAGGATTATTAGAAACTATTATTGTATGGGAACTCAACTATTGGAATATATTATTCCCACCCATTTTTTATGTCCATTCATAAGATATAAATATTTTGTCATATTTCTAGATAGTCTTCTCATATTAACCATCATTTTGGAAGTGATAATCTCTATTTAAGGTCAAATAAATTATTAGATAATAATATAAAATTTTCTAAATATTATTTCCAATCCATGGATCATGATCAAATATAATCAATATTTGTTTTCCATGTAGACTAACAACTACACTAATGTATATTATTTTATGTTTATTGAGTGATAAGTACTTCTATATAGATATGAGATGACTAGAATCTATATAGTGGTCCACCACAACCCATATGTAGTTATTCCAATTTTATTTCTTTGGAAGACTGATGATAAAATCCATGGTGATGTTCTCCCATTTATATGAATATGGGTAATTATACCATCTTCCCCTTGGACTCTATCTTTTCACCCTTCTCTTGAACAATTACTAGGAACACCCATGTAAATGTTCCAATCTCCCTTTTCTTGTTGTTCCATAGTTTTCTCAATGATCATGATACATATTTGTGATACTTTTGTAGATTGATAGTTTTGAGCTATCTGCATCATTTAGTATTATGTTTTCTTAATCATTTTATGTAGAACATTATTGGGATCCAAATATTATGACTAATTTTTCATCGATTTTAAATTATAATGATTTACCTTTTATGTTGATTCCACATTTATCTTTATTTCCATATCATCCCTCAGTGTATCTAGATTTTTCATCCAAAATTATGGTTTGGAAATAATTTTAGAATGGAATAGTGATGTTCATATCTTTATGATTCCCATGTCAAACATTTGCATTTATAAGATTACAATATCACTCCCAGTCCTCATTGTGGATAAGGTTATAGAATCATTTCTATATAGAAAATCTACCAATTTATTTTTCATTGTACGATTATAGTGGTTTGAATAGTCATAATCATTGATCATTTCCAACCATATTTATTTGAACATACTAATATCATTTTATGTTAATATATATTTGAGGCTCCAAAAATCTATATATATTTCCAAAATATATCTATAGATATAATTTAACCAAATTTATTATGAAAATATTATTATAGAAAACCCCATATCATGCATTGTAAAGCAATGCTGATGAAATTTTAAATTTCATGACACATATGATATCACTTAATAATTTTTAATCTATAAAAAACTATTCCATTTTTGGAATCATCACTATATATTATGAAGAATACCCAATACGAGGGTAGTTTGAAGAATGGATTCCTGATAAGAATTATTTTTATAAACATGAATATTCCTTCACATTCATCAGTATAGAAAATCATTACTCAATTCCCATTAATCTTGGTTAGTGGGTTTTAAAATCAAGATACATATCTCCAAAATCGCCAGTAATACCCACCTAGTAAAAGGTTTCAATAGATATCCATGAAAATTATTGTTTCAGTCCACTACTTAATATAAATTTTCATAAAATGGTCCAAAAATACTCCTTTACAGGTGAGAAAATCCCCCATGAATGATACATTTTCCATCTAGAAATCAAATTTATTGTAATTTTCATATAACTTATCTTTTAGGAGATACTATTGAATAGTATTCAATAATCCTCAATCTAATATTCAATTATAGATTATATTCGAATATAATAAATAAATACAAGTGGATTTTTTTAGAATTAAATTTTAAAGGCTATATTCATCGTGTTCATAAATATTTTTGGATCATTAGTTTGTCCAAAGGGCATGACAATAATCTGTAGAGTCCATATATTTTATAAAATTTAGTCTTGAGAATATCACCATTCAATATTCATGGTGTCCCAATTGAAGTTAAACCATAGAAAAATATAGGGGCCCAAATATCTAATCAATCGTGGAATTAATATGATGAATGTAAAATATTTTCTGAATCATAATCCTTCTTATTTCACAACATCCAATATGGATACACATTTATCTATACTTCTTCTTGATGAATAGGACTAATACACCCCATGATAATGAACTCAGGGGTATAAACCCATTTTAAAGATTCATTTGTAAAAAAATTTCAAGTTATTCCAACTCAATATTGAACATTATATAGGGACTCTTGGATATTGGTATATATACTAGTATATGTTCAATTGATAAAACAAACCCTCATCCTGGAGAAATACCGAATTCATATTCATGGAATAATTAGTATAGTCCTTAATAATGGATATGTCTTCATGAATGATTATATCCTTGGTATTAATATTTTACTAAAGATATTAATTATCATGAGGAAATAATATCTATTATTGAGAATAATATTCCAAAATAGATTCATTATCCCCCTTACACTTGTATTCATTTTGAGGATAACTTATAATTTGAAAGGAGATTACCAATAGCTAACAATTAATGATGTATTTATATCGAGAAAACAATTCCATTCATTATATAGAATCAAATTACATTAAGGGATATTTTATATGGTTGGGATATTGGTTATGCCAAAAAATGGTGTGGAAAGGAATTAGGAACCAAATATTAATTACCTTTCCTAAATACAGTTCTCATAGATAACTCATTATCCATGTTTTGAGATGGTTTTAAATAATTATACAATACATATATGGTGTAAAATTATGTATAGAACTAGAAAAAATTATAATTTTCGTTTTTAATGTATTAATAACTTATATACATATCCCCACATCATTTTCATTATACACATCCGCTGTTGGGATAACATATCCCCTTCTATGTTTTAATTTCTATAGAGATTATTTTAGATAAATATATCTAATAACCATTACCTTAAGAATTTCCTAGAAAAATGACTATGTTCCTTGTAGTTTAAAACATATGTGATAGGATGAGTGTTGGTAAGTAACCCCTTTCCAACCATAAAAATTATGGGAAATATTATATCCCTTTGTTATTGATTGGCCCAATGGCCTTCTTTTCAACACATGATGTATATCCTTGTTCACTTTTTACAATTTCCATCATGATCCTTCCCGTAATTTTGACATGCCTCTAGTTGGGTTTTCATTATTTCTTGGGATTTATTTTATAATCCACCAAAATTAAATTCCATTATTTATTTGTTAGATTTAATACTACGAGACCATTGATGATTTATAATCTCTATATCGACCTTAATGTCTCGATACATAATCTCTCCATATATTTCAATGACATTAATTGCCAAAATTATTTGTAAACCTGGTTATAAAACACTAATGAAGGTTTACAATATTCTTTTTGGATTACATATAAAGATAAAGGCATATAATTAACTCATTTTAAATTTAGCCTCGTAATCCCAAACAGAATCATCTTCCATTATCATTAATCAATGAAAAACCCTCTCTATATTAACATGGTGAGTTTGGGGAAAATAGTTTTTAAAATATATTTTCTTTAATTATTTCTATTCCATGGAATAGGTTTCTAACTTTGGAATATTTTTCATGATTAATGAGTACCACTGATCAACATCCCCCTCATTACAATAGATACCCAATATGAATTTCTCTTACACAAGTCGTTGGGTGAAAGAAAATACATTTTATTTAGTGAAAATAAATTTTTTGATGAAAATATTATCATGAAATCCAATAAATTTATGAGCTCCTTTTGCAAAAATAATTGGAAAACAACATTATATTTATTAATATAATGTGGGATATCTAAGTAATTCATATTATTATTCATGATGTGAGTTATATGAAAAATTTTTGTAATGAATTTTTCAGCACCATATCCCATCAGGTTTGAAATCTCATTAGGGAAGTCATTACCTTTCCTATCGCATTGGTTACTGGCATGGTTCCTCCTATTTCCATCTATTAACTAACATAAGGGTAAAAAAATAAGGGAGATAATGTGTAGAATAAATAATCATATACAATAGAAACTAGGAACTTATAATGAATAAATTATTAATGATATATATTTTTCATATTATGGATGTTAGGTTTCAATATTCATTATCTATAATAAATATTTAGTTAGGATTTATATATTAACAATATATTCACATTGTTAATAATAGTTCACAATGAGGTTTTATAATTTCAAAATAATATATCTTAATAGTGTCAAACTATTAGTGTAGTAATTCCTCTTTATCCTGAACATGATATAGGTCGACTTATTACAAAATAACCCTTTGTATTGTTATTTCCCCAAGGTATATCTGTGAACAATCCAAATCCACGTGTAGTATCCATATTAGGATTTAATTTAATTTAAACCCCTCTCTCTATAGTTTACCAAATATGTTAGATTTTTTCTAATATATAATTTACCCATAAGGGTTTCACTAATCACTCTGTGATAAATTCCCCAAAAATAAGAATACCTTTTTCTAATTCAACTACATAGACCCCTGTCTCTAATACATATTATTACATTATTTTTAACATAAATATAAAATAAAAATTATATAATGATCAATATACCTTGTTTATTTAGAATACTAGGATCACAATACATGGAAACTAGAAACAAAACACAAAATAATTATTTTATTCTATAAAACTTTCTCCCAAAATCCATTGAATTCCATCATAGGACTAACTGGTGGACTACATTAAAAAATAGGTGATATTAGAAGAATATTAATGGAATAAAAAATATAGTGAAACATAACTTATGAGTCAAATGGAATATAATAATATCATAAAATGAAAGGTAGATGAATATAAACATGGACGAATGAAATAAGTAAACACGAATCATAAGGACAAAGAAACGTACAAATTTGGTACAAAAAAAGAACATGAAATAAATATTTTTAAAGCATAACTACCAAGATAACATCACATGGTGGATAAAGACTCATCAAGTATTAGGTCTACAAACTAATCACATACATATCATCTAGATATATAATAATTTTAAAATTTAGTAGATTAATATGTTATTGTAAACAACATTAAATTTACATGAATTCATGTACCATAAAATTAAATCATACACAATGCATCAAAAATAGAAAAACCCCTTGATGAAAATGGGTTACAGAATCTTTTCATAAAACATGTTAAAATGGAATATCATAATTATGTCCATGAAAGAAGGTATTAAATAATATATTTAGGTATTTAGATAAAAATTACGCTTCTTAAATTAAAATTATTTCATATTAAATTTATGACTTTTTAATGAGCGGTGAAATGATTTTGGAAATATTCCTTTTTGGTGGGATTTTAGGAAAACCTGTATAGGATCATTAATCTTGGAAGTGAATAATAATTTATGTAAAATAATAAATGATCTAAAATGGTTCTACATAATAAAATTAGGATTTAATAATCAGTTTAGGGTTACAAATATTTCATTGAGTGGTACGTAATATGAGGAAATAAATCAAGGAACTTTCCTTTGATCAAATGTTCTTACTGAATGGAATTTATAAGGGAATCATTAAAAAATTAATATACACATCAAATAAAGGTGAATTATAAAAGTTATATATGTGATGGTTATATATAAATATTATATTATTAATAAATAATTATTAATTATAGAGAAATTCAGGTAATGATAAATAATGAATAACCTAATAAAAATATGTTGGTTTGGAGAAATCATATACATCATGTCTGAATTCATTTGGAAATTTCAATAATCCATATTAATAATACTATTAGATTTATAAAATATATTATTTGTTAAATTATTTTATGATATTTTTATACTATCAATATTTCATGATATCTCATAATCATTAGATTGAAATATCTTTTTAATGTCTACTAACCCATGGTTAATTATTTCATGGTTCAAAGTTCAGATTAATTTATTGATAATTGTAATAGTTGTTGTAAAATGGAAATAGAAATATACATGTGTAATGAAATGATATCAATTACATTCAATAAATTAAAATATCCCCAAATACTCATATTTGTTCTGAATTTGGGATATTTAATTAATATATCCTTTTTCATTGTGTGGCATGTTTATTTTGGTCGTTTTGCTAAAGGACATAAACTAGATTAATTGTTATTTTATTTAATGTTTATTAATAAATTAAATATTATGAAATAAATTATAATACACTTATAATGATCAAATTAAAACATAATATTATTTTTATAACCATATTATAAGGAATTGGAGAAAAATTAATTCTCTTTTTCATGGAGGCATTGAACAAACCATATTATGAATCAACATTTTAACTTTAGAATGAAATGAGTAGAAGTTTAATGATGTATATTCCATTAAAAAATAAACTTTTTATATATTAATAATGCTAGAGTCATAATTTTTTATTTAGTGGAATATTGTTTGAGAGTGGGAAGCAATAAAAAATAATAGGCTCACATGAGAGTATTACCTTCTCCTTGGGATTTCTCCACTTAGGCATCCACATATAACACCTAAGGACTTTTATTTTGGGGGAAATAAGTTTATTGAAACGTAGTGAGAGATATTAAAAGTTGTATTGTTATATATATTGTAAGATTATATTATTTTATGGTTTGAGGAGAATTGGTGATTAGTTGTGGTATATATAAGAGGAAAATGTAGTAATTTTTTATATAATATTCCTTAGTTTATTATTTTGGATCAAGAATACAAATAAAGATAATTATTCTAAAAATATATATTAATTATTAAATTTTTTATCTGAATAATAGTTTATTAATTAATACATAACTCATAAATTCATTAATATTGATTAAATTGTTAAATATTTTATATTGTCATGTTTCACTATTCATAAAAATTTATCAATTTTAAATACATACAAAAAATTCAGAGTAATTTTTTTCAATGTTTAAGTTCGAAAATTTATTTTTTTATGAATTTTTTTATATATGATAATTTAAAATTGTAAACGAACCCCATACATATTTGGACAATACCATTTTGAATATTATAATTATTTTTATGAACCTTTAAAAAATTAATTATGGTCCCGTAAAATTGTATTATTATTATAATAAAACATAGTATTATTTTATTGAAAAAAATAATGAAAATATGTTTTATGTCGAACATTATTTCTATTATGAAAATAATATATATATATATGTGTATATATGTTAATGTTAGACAAAAATATAAACAGTTAATTTAATAGTTTTGGAAATGTTATTTACATATATCAGTTTATAATTATGTCATATATTTTTTATAAGATACATTAATTTTATATTAAACATAAATAGATGAGGTCATTATTCTAATGGTCAGGTTAATATGACTAAATATGTTATCCCAAACTCATATTCCAAATTTGGGTGCAATGAAATAGAAGATATTTTTATATATAACATTAAACCAAAAAATATAAATTCAGAGGATTATTTAGGACTATGTTTTAAGAAGATTTTTAAATATTAAGTCATAACAGAGTTTATATAAAAATATTTATACTTTTGTATAAATTCAATCTAGATTGACTCTTAATGAAGGCTATTACCATTAATAGTCTAGATACCACTACACCAGGTAAATTCATTTTAAAACATAGTGTAATTAGATAACTAACCAGTAATGGGTTTTAAAAGAAGAGGATAAGTGATTTATATATGGAAATTATTTAATTTTTTTCAAATATTACTTTTTATGAAATATTTTGATTTAAATAAAAAAGTTTTTATAACACATTAATTTCCTTATAAATAACAATTTAGGGTTTTTAAATTAATAAATTCATAATAAGTGATGATATTACACAATTTCATTAAAAGGACATAACATTTTTGAAAATAAATCCCCTTTGTGGAATTTAATGATTATTGGAAAAATTTAAGAAAACTATATGGCCACTGAGAATAATGATGAGTCAAACATCACCATGTGAATAAATTCCCCATAATGTTATGGGTCCACATCCAATTAATTATTATCATTGTCAAAACCAATGTTCCAAAATAAAGAAAACATTTTTTTAAATAATTAATTTATCATTATATATAAATAAAAATATATTTCAAAAAAATTCATATTGGTGTAATTTATTTTCAAATAGGAAAATAATTATAAATCAAATGAAAACAAATATTTTTCTCTAAATTATAACATTTAAATTCAAAAATATTAATTGTCATATAAAATTTAATAGGTAAAACATATAATTTGTATTTACATTAAACTAAAAAAATTCCTTTCATAATATATAAGAAATGTTAATTAAAAATTTCATGGAGGTTCATACATGTTGTATGATTATAAATAAAATAAATGGAATATACACATACATTACAATAAAAAATTTATTATAATCCATAATTGTAATAAAAAACAATTAAAATAATAATTGTTTATGTTCATAATGGTTGAATTAAAATTATTTAACAATCCATTACAATTTTTTGTAAAAGGATTATTTAGAAAATGATTTTAATTGTTTTTTAGAATAAAAGGACTACTCCCCATAATTTATATGATTAAATGTTAAATTTATTTTACCTTACATTAAAATGGAATCATAGTATATTTCTCTCTAAGGATCACCATATAATTATTTTCCAACATCGCTAATTAAATGAATTTTTTCTTGATTTAATTCACTACATCTACAATAAATTGTGTAATAGTACTGATTATTGGAAAAATAAAGTGGTTTATTATTTATTTATATTGAAGTCTAATTTATTGATTGGATTTTAATATTAGGTTAACCTTATTCATTTTGGGTTTTTTAACACATCTTAATGATCAGCCTATATTAATATCAACTAAGATGTTTTTTTAACATTTGAATTTTTATTGGAATATAATACAATTTAATTTTGGGGACACATATATACCTTCCAATAAAGGAAGTAATATTTTTTTATCATATTAATATGTATTTTATTCCACTAATTAAATTATATTACTCTATTTTTATCCGTTATTCTGTAGTCACTTTTTAAAAAAAATCATTATTCACTCAATAGGATCAAATTCTATAAATTGATACTTATATGTAGATATATAAAAGATTGATCTTAATTAATAACTCTTTCAATACTGAAATCATCCATTTTGGAAATATAGACTCTATGAGTTTAACAGACACACATATATATATTTATGTTGAACAAAAACCACTATCATTGTGTCACGAAGAAAAAGGTGACACAAATCAATACATTTTTTACATTCCTAGTGAAACAAAGGGCCATGCATTGATCAAAACCACAATGTTAACCTTATATGAGATGAATAATATATTTATATATAACATTGAAACATGCTTAAAAACAAAAAAACTTCACATATCATTAAAATGAAAACATTATCCTTATACTAAATGAAGAATAGATTTACATGTATCATTAAAACATGGCATACAAATTTCACTGACTTAACAAACTGATATGTAGTTTCAAAATTCATCACACATACACTTAAGTGTAATAAAATAATTTAATTTACTACCCTTAAACAACATTTAAAACTTATACCATACCCTTACATTGTAATATCTTAAACATTACGAAAGAAAAAAATGGGTACATGCCCTTATAAAAACATTAATTCAATAGTGCCACCCATACATGACCTCCATATAACCTTTACGCAGGTGTCAACAAACAATTCTGGGTGTATCAACTGACATTTACATAACGCCAAGCCACTTCATTACCCATAAAAAAGTGAGAAGGAAAATATTTTTTACCCTAAAATACAATTTAAATATATAGCGTTACCTTTACTCAAATTCACCTTCATACAATGAGTATAAATTTAATTATTAAATTTTATAAATTTTATATGATAAAAATAATTTAAATTCTTAAAACATTATAGTATTCATATTGCATAAATTTATTATTTTCATATAAAATAATATTTTGGAATTTAAATATTCCATTAATAAATTTATAATTTGTTTTATGTATTTAATAGTAAATGAAAATTTATATTTAATAATTCAATATCGTTAAATATGTTCTAAGTCATAATTTAACATATTACTCATTTGTTTGAAATCATCCTTCTGATTTTAAAACAAAAACAATTTTGTGTAAATATAAATTTTAAAATTCTAACATATTAAATGTGAATTTATTTTTTAATAAAATCATTCCTTAATATTTAATGTAATATAATATAAATAATGTTAAAATATAATTTCTATAACATGAATAATTTATATTTTCTTATACAAAATAAATGTTTATTATAAATAAAACCATTAATTTTTTTAAAATTTTATTTATGTTTAGATAAATTTTTATTTAGTTTGATGGGAAAATAATCAATTTTATAAAAAATAATTTAAATTAAATTTATGCTAAAGTTTCATGATGTCACATTCAAAATTATAAATAATTTGAAACATTACATTTCTAATTATGAATATATATTCTTAACTTACTAATAAAATTTAGAAAAAATTTATTATTATTATAATTACATTATTTATAATTTTTATCATTTATGATTTTTTTCCAAATATAAATATCATTAAAAAATATGAATAATTTACTCCATGAAGAAAATTTTCTTTCTAAAATATATACTATTTCTTAAAATTGAAAAAAAGCAACCATAATATAATATATAACATGATTTCGTATAAAATAATAATTTTCATAAAATAATATTTATCTAATATACCTTCAACCACTTAACATAATAAATCATAATCCTAAAAAATGGGTTATAACATCTAAATTACCCTCAAAACATATCATCATAATCACTTAATTTAACTAAACATTTTCTCTCATACCAACCGTGATACCCCAAGCCCACACTACCGAGTCTGGAACTAAAAAGTAGAATATATTTTTTTATATAAAAAACACTAAAAAATTATAGGGATAATTTTAGTATAGTTTATTCTGGGATTAGTTGATATTAATAAAAATTATTTTTTATAAAAATTTTACTAGAATTTTATTCACCATTACACGTTCCAGTTTTTTAATCAATTATATTAACCATTGATACTATAATCATTACTATATCAATGAAAATCATTATAGAAAATTAATTGAGTAGAAAAATTCTTAATAAGGGGGTTTGAAACAATTGATGAAGTCAATTCTCATTTAAAATCCACTACATATTAATTAAAAGAATTTATTTGTTTAAAATATAATGATTTTAATAATATTTTATATAACACCTAAATTTCCCTTAAATAATAATCTACGGTTTAAAAAATACCAAATTAATATTAAGATATGTTTTTAAAAATACTTCATTAAAAGCGGATAAAATTTTCTAACATTTTATCCCAATTTGGAATTTGATGATATGTGGAAGAAATTACAAAAACCTTGTGACCCTTTAGAATATTGAGGAGTTAAATATTATTTTTTTGACAAATTAATCTTGAGGTTAGGGGTTCTCTTTACATTTTTCAATATTATAGTCAATACCTAAGTGAATCATTTCAAATAAAACATTTTTTAATGACTATGATTCTTATTATATATATTAAAATAACATTTCAAATTAATTTCATGTATATAAAACATATAATAATGATCAAAATCAATATAATTTAGACATAAATGATATATTTTAAATTCATTAAAACAGTCCTTAAAATCAGAATAACATTTAAAAAAATACCATATGTTTATAATTAGAAATTACAAATCATTAAAACATCCAAAAAAAATTCAGAATAAAACCTTCACAAACCAGACAAATGTTTTTTGAAAATAAGGAGACTACTTCATAAAAATTTAATGAAGAAAATATTAACCTTATTTCCCTTACATTTAGGTCATACCTAGTTTATTTATCCCAAAGGATCACCCAAAAATTAATCTATAAATTTCATTATTCATTGAACATTTCCACTCATTATTTTCAATTACAAAAAAATTAATCTGACATAACATATTATTTTACAAACATAGTGGTTGGGCTTCTCTTTTTATATAAAACTACAACAAGATATTTTGATTGAAATATGTGGTTAATCTTTTGTATTTATGGTATATTACCACATCTTCATGATCCGACTATATCTTCATGAACCCATACATTTTTTTGATTATATAATATTTCATTAGAATATAATACATATCATTTTTAGGGACCTATATATATATATTTAATGAATAATGTTTAATTTTTTCATCTTTATGTGGTTTTCACTCAACTAGATAGATTTTATTACAAGATTATTATCCATTATACCCCAACATCATATTAAAAAATTTATTTATTCACTCCTGAGGATCTTATTCTGGGAATAGAGTCATATATATATATATAACACTAAATGTCATAAATTAATTTTTCTAAAATATAAGCGCACCAAGATAAAACAATGAATCCATCAGTTTTAAATATATATACAACTCATACAATATTTGGTCACATAGAACTAAAAAGAATAAAGAAACAACGATTAAACAATTTTTTATTTTTTTAGAGAAATATTGATTCCTTCATTGATAAAGACCACAGTCTCATTATGTTATTTTTATGTGAACAAATGTTTATATATATGTAGTATTCTGAAAATAGTGACCATGGATGGAAAACTATGAGGATTATGTGTGAAGAATAATTTAATGGGAAGAATGTTAAAAATTATATTTTTTACATTCCTTTTCCTGGATTTAATTTTAACATTATATCTTCTTTCAAAACATCAACATGAACCTTGTATAACATTAACGATTTTTTTTACTTTATTTACACAATGTTCTAAATCACCCAAAAGTGAATTGGGAGATAATTATTGACCCTTACTTGAACAAGAAAATTATTATCTTAGAATATTACATATGACCTTCAAAAAGCTTAAAACACATTATATTAACCATATGAAAGAAAAAGATCACCATTACCTATATAATTAAAACATATTTTATTTGTTACACAAACAAAATATACCATTTAATAGTTTTCAATTTTATCGCACCTAAGCTTACAAAAATTGAAAGATTAGAATAAACTAACCTTTTGAAGAATTAAAATATTCTAAAATAACTTTATTTAGTAATATTGTGACATTTACTTGAATGATGAATAAATTACATACCCGTAGAAAATATTAAAACAATTGAAATACCCATTTTTCATCACCATATAACCATTTCATGTGCATCAACCTACCTTTATTTGAGTAATATATAAAATTTCCTTAGAAACAACCCAATGACTTACCCTTATGAAAATTTAGATCCATGAATCTAATACCATTAACTAGAATTTAAATAAAATAAATTAAAATTTATGAAAATTCATTTTCATACAAAAAGTAATATTTTACCTATTAAATTTAATTAATCCAATCATATAAACTAAAATTCCAATTTTATGAAATAATGTAAAAATTTTATTCTATGAATTTATTATTTACTAATAAATAATATTGTAATATTAATGTATTCCATTCCATCATTATTAATATATTTTATATATTAAAAATTAAATTAAAATTTATATATATTAATTATTTATTTTTAAATAAGTTCCAAGTCATTAATTAACATATTACAAATATTTTAGTAATCAACTTTTTTATTAAAAAACTAGAATTTTTTTTGGATTTGAATGAATTTAGAAATGTTAAAATATAAAAGGGACCTTAGGATTCAAAATAAATTATCCATATTTTTTCTTAATCTATAATAAAAATAATTTAATGAATATTTTGAATGACATAAATATTTTAAATTTACTTTTCTTAAAAAAAATTCCAGAAAATAATTTAATTCGGTAAAAGATTATTAATGTTAAAACGTGTTTTAGATTTTAAAAATTATGAAATAGTATATCAAATAAAAATTTATTTTAAAAAAATTTATGCTAGAATTTATAGAATGTTAAATTATGGTTACATTACAATTCCCATGATAAATTTTTTATTTGTCATAAGAGTGTCCAAATTTCTATTAATATATGATTTTATAAGAATTATTCCCTTAAATAAAATTATTATTAAGGCTATATAAATTTTCATATTCAAAATGAATATTACATTAATAATATTGTGGTTAATTCTCTATTGTGTTTTTTGTGAGTATGAAAATTCTTGGGGATTGATAAAATAAAAAATCAAGTATTTTTATATCTTATTTTTATACCATTACAATAATTTCAATTATATAGGACATATTTATTCTTTAATTTCAAGTCCATGTAAAAATAATATGTTACTTTTTTCATTATATGTTTCATGTGTTTTATATAATACTTCATCACTAAATATAAACCACTTATATAATATCAATGTGAAATTCCATGGATTAATTTTTTTGTCAAAAATATACTCATTACACTTATATGGTTTTAAAATAATATAATATTATCAATGAAAAGTTAATGCTTCTAACATTTAAGTTATTTCACAACCTGGGAAAATTCATTATCATGATTACGGTAGTTGTTCTCATGTGTCATACTCTATTTGGGAACAATGTGCTTCAACCCTCCATTCTTATATCAACACACATCCTAATCCCATGGGAGATGAATCAGAATATAATGAATAACACTTACCAAGATATATTAAAATCAAAATAGTTGCTAATGTAAGATAATTTTTTATCTCCTAATATAAATCTAGGAAGGTACTATCTCATGTACATTTTAATCATTTCCCAGACATCAACCTGGCTCAAAGAGATAGCGGTTATTAATAAAATGATCATAATAATTTAAAACTACTAAGAAATTATGAATCTCAAAAACAGTCTTGAATATATCGTAAAAAAATTCTATAAGAAAATTATTTATATGTAATGATATCCACGATTTAGAGTGAACATGAAAATAAAACATCACCAACTCCATCTAAATATGCAGTTTTCATATTTTTGCATAAATTTGATGATCTATATGTGCATCTACATAAATATAAAAAATAATCACTATACTCATTTTTAAATTTAAAATAAATAAATATAACCTTGTTAATAATAAAAATAGATGATAAAAAAATGATAGAAAATAGAGTTTACAATGTGGAAAACTCTATTGGCATGTATGATACAATGAATTCAAAATACAAAATTGTGCACCGAAATTATTAAAAGGAATTACATTAGCTCCCACTCTTATGAAATGATAAAAAACAAAATCTATAATTTTAAACTATCCCGAATAACTTCATTGATCAAATAAATCACTAATTAAATGAAAATGGGAAATATTATTTATGGTAAATAGATTTAAACTATGAAAATAAACACATAATCAATAGGTTAAATTTAATTTCTTACAATAAAAAATTGGAGAACTCGATAGATTCAACTTTTTGGATGAATTATTTACCATTAGATATCATAACTAACTATTAAAGTATTTTAGATAATCCACAGGCCTTTGAGATATATTTATAGAGATATTTATAGTACGTGGAATTTAGTTAATCACAATCTTCACCTCACTTATTAGAATTAATCTTGTTAATTACTCAAGAAAAAAATCTCAATATTTATCATCTAGAAAAGTAAAATGGAAAATGTTGAAACCCTTTTCTAATCCAATAATAAAAAAACATCTCATGTAATACTCCTTAATGTTGTTAAATTATAGAATAATATACTAGAATGAAAGTCCCAATCACTTGGAAAAAAATATTCAACACGAATTGGATAGAAGTCTACCAGTCCCTCATAATAATAAATATATTCTTAAAAAATTTATAATAAATCCATTATATTAGTTAATATAATTCAAATAAACTCTAAGAAAATTAAATCCCAAATATATAAATAATAAAATAAAATATTAACATTAGATGGAAATATCTGAATAGGATTCTCCCTTTATCATAATTTATTTTTTAAAAGATAAAATTATGCATAGATATCATATAGTCTAACTATGTTCTGAAACCAAATATTGACATAAAATATTCAGAATCATTATAATAAAATATAAATTGATAATATTATAGGTAACAATACTCACACATATAACTATGGAAAAACACTCTCATATATCAACTACCACTTTCTTTATTTGAAGAAAATAACTAAACCATACACCTCAACCCAACTAATAGGATTAGTGAATACCAAATTTAAAATCTCATCATTGATCCTATCCATAATTACAATTACACTTCTTCAGTAATACCACTTATATTAAATACAAATAACTCTCTACTAGGGTGTACTAGATCATGAATTGGTTACCATCTTGTAAAATATCTAAGCATTTAAACATCTTATGATACCCTTTGAGATAAATTTTAGTTAAAATACTAAATAAGAAATATTTTTCAACATGTGTGGAACTTGTATAGATTAATATAATAATAATATTGACTATTTCATCAATATCCACTCTAATACCACTCTCATGACACCCAAACTTTTGATTAAATAGAATAAAAAGTCAACCACAAACCACAGAATCATTATCTATCTTTTTGATATTTTACTCCCATCTTGTTATTTAAACACTAAAATACATCTAATACCTTTTAATAACACTTATATTTATCATTATCCATATTTAAAATTTATATAAACACTTAAAACAACCATTTAATGGTTTAAAACAGTGGAGAACCATCGATCAGATCATGAAATTCAGTCCATAGTCGAATCATTGTTCTTTCGAAATCTTATTACCTTTAATGGAGAGATAAAAATTAATTATGTCTATAAATTTAGATAACTGATCAATAATTTAGTCCATAAAATTCAATGAAGTATTTCTAGAAATCATTCTATGATAACCGGGAAATCATATTTACTAGGACCATGATATCCCACCAATGTTGATATAGTACCTCAAGACTATAGAAACCATGAAACATTATCTTCTCTTCTAGAGAATCTATTAGCATGAATATATTTCCTTTATATTTTGGAGTACATTTTTAGATAGATTTTTTTCACATAGAACACTCAACTAAAATGATTTGTGAAGTATAAGGTGAATAGTATTAATATTTTATAGGAATAAATGAAAACTCTATTAATTAACAAGTTATTTCTCAAATAAAAATTCTTATATTTAAATGATATATAATTAATATGATTTGATTATAAATATAATTATTATTTCTCAAATAGTAGTTTTTAAAATTATATCATATTTTATACAAATTAATTAAATTGTACAATTTTAAAAAATTATTATATATGATCTAATATATAAAAAATATTTAAAATATAAATTTAAATGACCTAAGGTTAATAAAATATAATATTGTTATAATAATAAAAAAAATTATTTGCTTTATATTTTGTATTTTAATTTTAATATAAATTTATAATTTTTGAATTTAAATTCAATAAAATTAACTTATGTTTTTTAATTCACTATGTAATAATTATCTTAGGATGGTATTTAGGATTTTTATGAAAAGGATTGATTTTGGATGTATACTAAAAAACATCAATTTTACAAAAAATGATACTTCTTTGACATTTCATAATACAAGAAGGATTTCAGAGATAATAAGGATTTTTTCAAATAAAAATATATATTTTAAAATAAAAATAAATCATTTTAATGTTAAAAAACTAATTTATAAAATCCATGTATAACATTTTTTAACAGAATTAATATATTATTTTAATAAAAAAATCGTGCTATGTTTCATTAATCTAAGTATCCAAATGTTTTTATTCAGTTTTGTCTTATTTTGAACAATAAATAATAATTAGTTTTTATAATAAACCAATCAAACATATATATATATTAACAATAAATATTATTTTATCATAAACATATTTATTTTTGAAAAAAATACACTTTTTTAAAATAATATTTTTATGTTTTTAATTCGCTAATGTTAAAATAAAATTTTTGTATACATTGAAATTTTATAGGATCAAAAAAAATATATATTTGGAATAATTATATAAAATATATATTATAGTTCATTTTATTTTTTTTGAGTTAAATGTAAATTACTTAGGTAGAAACGGAATACCTTCAATAAAATAATAATTCGACAAAATTTATAAAATATGACTGTAAATTACATTTAAAATGTATTTAAATTGATCAAAAATGAATGTTTGATTGATGTGTGAGATTAAATAATACCCCATTAATTATTTACCACTATCTATCATCATTCAATATGAAACATGGGAACTCTTTATATTATGATGTTATATTTACTAATATTTGATTTCCTTCACCAATAAAAGGATCTCAACCCCACCAAATTTTTAAATTACATATATAAGTGTTTTATCTAATCAATGTTTTTTCCATAGTAAAATTTACACTATCTCCCTAGGTTCATGATTCATTTTTATTTTCAAAATTTAAATATAAATATCCTCAAGGATTTATCAAAGGGAGAACTTTCAAGATGAGAGGTAATATTCCCAATCAAGCTCTCTTAACTCTCTTTTACATGTACCCATAAAACCATATTTAAAAAAAATTGCTAGAAAAATTATTATTAATATTATTAAATTTTATTATACTAATGTAATATCCATTTTATACCATTCACTAAAATAATTCAAAAAAAGTAGACGTCATCAACTATACAAACATACTACAACCTCTATGAATAGTGCATTATATTTATCATAATTACCTTGGATGGATGATTTAAAATGTATATTTAATGTAATAATATGATATTTATAAGATTATTAATACTATAAAATTTCCATACATTTTCAATATTCATATCAATATAAAGAAAATGAAACTTTTAGCCGTAGTTACATCCAGAGAACTGCATCACGATAAGTGATATATTTTGTCTTTAATTTAGTATTTTATTATCAATAAAACACATCTAATATAGAATAAAAAACGTATACAGACATTAAAAATATTAATATTCTTATACAGTAATTATAGTATTCTAATATAATCAATTACATAATAATACTCACCCATATATTATAGTTTAATTTTTATTGGGTTGATTGAACCACCTTTATAAGAAATTCTCTAAATATAAATAATGGATTTATATGGAAAATTATCTAATAGTGTAAATATAAATTAAGGATAAAATAATGGGTTTTATGTTCATATAATGCTTATATTTATATTGAACTCTTTATTATTTAAAACTATTCTGTTCCTTACAAATTACAGAAACGAGATCCTCACTTACTCCTTCATAGAAAATCAAAACAAATATACAAATGAAATTAGACAATAAAAATTTAAATAATTATAAAAAATCTATTATTGTACCATTAATAAAATCATAATGAATTAATATTGATACAAGAATATAAATTTTCATCACCATTATGAAACTATTACAAGGAAACATTGAATCTAAAAATTTTTAATGTTGAAAATTAAATATAATGTGCTAATTTATTTTTAACATATGATTATATGTGAAGTGTATGAAATTTTTTACATATAAATAAAGTTATTAATTGTGTTATTAATATATTTATTTATTTTACAAAGTTTGTCGGATCATGTTCAATTAATGTTTATTAAGGTTTTGTGTATTTTATTATCTCTTTTTTTCTACAATGAGATATGAGGTGTGTTCAACACATTTTTACATTTTATTGTGTATTTATTTGTCAAGGATATATAATATAATAATTGTTTTATGATGTATAAGGTATTTAAAAATAAATTTCATGTTTTTTCTTTCATTTGTTTTTAATTTTAAATATTATGATGATATAAGGATCCTTATTAACTCACGTTGTATTAACTCAGTTTTCATTATAATTTGTAAACATTATTTTAATATGTTTTATATTTTCTAACATTTGATGGTGTTATGTCTAGAATACTATTAATTTTCATTATGTTTAAAATAAATTCCATGATTCCCTTCTTAGTGTTGTTTTTATTCATATATTACCAAATTGGTTAGTGTTTTTTTTGTTAAATCAAACCCTATTTCATTGAGATATAGTGTTTCCTCATGAACATCATACTTCTCTATTTTTTTCATTCCCCATAAGATTTTATATTGTCCACTAAATTTATTTTGATTTAAAATTATATTGGATATTTAAATATTAAGTATAAATGAATTTTTTCCACATAAAAGTATGATAATGTTAAGTATATTTATGATTCTAATTTACCAAGGTTTTCTATACAGGTATAAATATTTCCTTCCAGACAAAGTTATCCATTATATTTTGAAACCAAAATCTATTTTATCTCCAGTGAAATTTATATTTCCGTTATCTTATTTTCTAAATAATTTTTTATTATCCCCTCATATGATGTAGAATTTTAATAATGCAATTTTAAAATATTATACTTATTTTTCATATATGATCACTTCTTTATATTCCACTCAAAAATCACATCATATAGTCTTTAATTATTTTTTATTGATGAAATATTGAATTTTGTTTTTTAAAAGTAAATTTTTTCATGGGTGTTTTCTTGAATATTTTGAAAATAACTTTTGAATATGATCCATAACATCATAATTTTATGAAAATATTTATATAAATTTCAAAATGTATATTTATGGTTTTTCTATGAGAAAGAAATATTTTATCATTAATTTTTTTTAAATATCCCCTTTTATTATCTAAAATGGATTTTTTCAATAATCCTTATTCGTAATGATTTTTTAAACAAAAAAATTCACATCCTTTTATTTATTATAGTGATATATCCAGTGATCCTGTAATATTTTTTTCTGGTTTTTAAATATTTTTAATATTTCAGATGTTACCCATGGAATATGATCTTATACTAAAATCTAAATCATTTAGTTTGATTAATTATGAAATATGATTAGAATTTTTATCAATAAATCCATATATTCTCCTTCGATAATTTTATGATTTATTAAAATCAATGTTTTCTTCTCCTTTGAGAATAAAAATGCATAAAATATATTATTGATGGTCGAGGTCTTATATCACCATCCAATACATCAGTTGATATTTTATATACCAAGATATAAAATGATACATGAGTAGAATTATATTGTAAATTGGGTACTCAAGTACTATCCCAATTCCAAGTGGGTAAAAAAGTTTGTATACTACACCAAAGATTTTACATGGGTTTTATACCAATTCTAAGAGGGTACATGGGTAATTAGACCAATATCAAGAGAGTATATAGTTTTTTAGCCTAATAATATGGTGGTACATAAGTTTTTAGCCTAATCCCAAGTGGGTTTACATTCTATGGTAATATTACCGCAATGTGACAACAATAATGTAATAATTCGTTATAAATTAGGTTATAGAATCCTATGACTTCACTTATGATTAAATTTCATGTAATATTATTGTGTTATTATAACAATGAAAATGTTTAATGTGATATTTATTAACTCTGTTATTCCATGAAATATGTTGACTATTTCAGAATAAATGTTAATATGTTATTCCTTATAGAAAAAACTTTTTAATATATGTTATTTTTATTTTGATATTTATATTATTCCCATGTTTTCTCATATTATTATTATATAATCATTAATGATAAATTGATGAGTTTTTTCCTTATATAGAATTTTTAAAGACAGTTTCTTATAATTTAATTTCCATGGTTATGATAATGGTAATAAATTTATAGGAAACAAGAATGGATCCTAGTGTCATTCGATTATGGTGAAAATTATCCAATGTATCATAAAATAAGATTATTTTATATTTAATCCTCAAAGAAACTAATTTTTTTGTTTCTGGGGTTGCGATAGTATTTTTGAGATGTAATTTTTAACAAATTGAAATGATATGATATAAAGTTATTTTTATCTATAATTGTATCGAATATATTTTTTAGAAAAAACATTTTTAACAATAGAAAATGGATTGTGGGTCAGGGATTCCTTACTTGTTATCATTGTCTGGTTTTTTGTATTTTGATTGATTAGTTTTTTATTTTATGTATCATGATAAAATAAATTTTGGGAAAACATTAAGGATGTGACTAATTATAGGAAAAAACCACAATGTAGTGTTAAGGTATATATTTGGTGATTTCCTATAAATTACACACCTTTTTAGATACTGGAATGTTTATGTGAATATGTTATTAATGTACCATGGGTTAATCACCCTCGGAATGATAATTTGAGTATCAAATCTATCATTAATCGGATTTTGATGATTGAAACTATGACTATACACATAGATTAACAGATCCAAGGGATATTATTTGGTTAATCTACAAACACATTATGATCCGTTACAATGGATTTGAATATAATTAAGTCTGATAAATAAACGAGAATATTTCCCAGAGTAATATAGTTTTAATTTTATAATAATAATATGTAATGATATATATATATATATATATATATGTTCTTATAGTTAAATAAATATAATTTTATTGAATTATGTATTATTGATCATAAAATTAATTTATTTTAGAGATGGATGGGACTTGGAGGAAATGAGTTAACAATTAATGTGTTAGAAAAAGTAGTGATTTTCCTAATAAGAAACCAATGGGAGTGTATAAGCACTAATGAAACATATGGTTATGATTCAATACCTGAAAATAGATGAGTTTTTAAACACGTAAAATAACGGGAAAGTAGAGCTTCGTAAAAGATAAATTTGTAATGATCGTGGAGGGAAGAAATTAAATACTATACATGTTAAAGATGTAATAATACAATCATAAAAAATGTCTCAGTGGAATAGAATGATGTTTTATTTTTAGAAATAGGGGATATTGAGAAATTATTTGGTGTGGAAAAATAAAAAATTATGAAAATATGATAAATGGAGACGAATTTTATATTATGGTAATACTAATGAAAATATATTTTGATCATGGGGAACATTGGCATTATAAAAATAAGTTTCATTACCAAAGGTCTAATGGGGATAATAAGTATAAGAAACCTCCAGAGAAAGTAAGAACCTATTAAACTACCACTAAGGAAGTTGATTGTTATAATAGAGGTACAATTTTCCTCCACAATAGAATTATGGATGAATTTTTAATTTTAGTTCACCAACACCATTATATATAGTATGTTATCTAAATTTTTTTAATCACAGCCCCAATTTCTAGATATTTAATTATAAAAAAAACATTTGTATTCAATGATTTTACCCATATCCTATTACTCTTCTTTTATTATGGTTTGTGGTAAAATAATTCCTATAAATATGTTTACCTTTCTCATAGTATAATTCGATCAGATACATGGCATAGAATAAATTTCTCCAAATAAAGGCTAGGTTAATCTAGGAAATAATGAAATATATATACAACCAATGATAATCTATCAGTGAAATGAGAACTATAAGCTGTTAATGGGTCTTAATATATAATTGTGTGATGTATTTACAAAAAATAGTGATAAAAGATAAGTATCTCACTATTTCCCATGATATCACGTAGTACACATAAATAGAATTTTTACATAGAATCATGACAATGATAGAAATATTATTATAGATGATTCCTGATTGTGGTATTTAATATTACGAGGAAACAATTAATTTAATAGTAGAGGGGATGTAATACCCAGGGATTTTGGAATATATTTTTTGTTATCATGTTTTATAATAAATATAGTAATAAAGAAATAATCAATATATTATAA
Source organism: Viscum album (assembly GCA_963277665.1). Taxonomy (NCBI): domain Eukaryota; kingdom Viridiplantae; phylum Streptophyta; class Magnoliopsida; order Santalales; family Viscaceae; genus Viscum; species Viscum album. Next base: position 1,186,739,154 of record OY728158.1, on the reverse strand, counting down.
TAATATTACTATGAATTTTTTATTAATAATTAACCACCTGTAAATAAAATTCTATTACTCATCTAAAATATGGTACATGTGAAGGATTATTAATAATATATAATTTAATATTTGAAATATTTTTTAAAAAAATATATTTTAATCATTGTACATATAATCCTAAAAAAAGTTAAATGAACAACATTAAATTATTAATAAATATAATATAATATATTAATATTATTTAAATTAAAAATTCATATAAAATAATATTATGAACACATAAAAAAAGATAAATTTTCAATTTTTTTTTTGATATTTTGTATTTTAATTACAAAATTAATTTATAAATATAATAATTTAAATTTTAAGAAAATGGAAAATTTACATATCATCTTGAAATAATTATAATATTTAATTTTTCTGTGATTTTTTTAAAAATGATTAATTTGTGGTTCATACTGAAAATATCAATTTTCAAAAACTATCACTTTTTCAACATTTCTATAATGAAAGAATAATTTCAAATTTTATGACACCATTTTTATATAAAAATGTGTATTTTAAAACTAAAATAAATAATTTCTAATGTTAATATTGAATTTATAGGGCCCCTGTTAAATGTGTTCGAAATTTAAGTAATATTTTATTCTAGAAAAAATATTATTAACCTATTTAATTTAACTATGTACTACTAGGTGGTTTTCGATTTTGGCTATTTATGAAAACAACATGACATTGATTTGGATAAAAATGAACCAAATAATGTCATATAAATAAATAATATTGATGGTTTTATCAGGAACATTATATTTTGATTAAAAATATACCTTTTCCAAAACTAGTTTTAGGATTTACATGATATAATGGTAAAATTATCTTTTCGAACACATAAAATTCATATATTATAAAATGGTTTACAAACATGGAATATTTTTTTCTAATTTATTTAATGATTCTCATTTTATTTTTATGAATTAAAAAATATTACATAGGTATAATTTATTTACCATGGTAAGAACAGAAAATAGTAAAAGCGGAAAACTATTTTAGTAGAGCACATAAAAATATTTAATTCTTGACAAAAAATTAACAGTTGAGGTATTATGGACCTTAACTCATGCCCAATCTATTATTTTCTCTTTCAGCTCCAATTTACATGTGAATCATGTGCTTTATTTATATTAAAATTTTATATTTACAAAAAAATAATTCCCTTAAAATAAATAATGATATCATATCCACCCAATTTCCACATTCATTATAAATAATTTAATAAAAAAATTGACTTTTTATGTCATAATATCTATCCAAATATCCTATAAGTATTTTAGACCAGAAAAACCATTTTAGGGATCCTTATGTTGTTAACTAAGGGAGAAAACCAAAAGGATGATGCAATGTTCTCTTTCAAGCACTCTTAATCCTCTTCTTATTATATTCAATTTATACTTATATCTAAAACCGTTCATAAATTTAAAACACCACCATGCATAAATGTATACTATCATCTCCACGAATGGAATGCCTAATTTTTTCCTCATTATATTAGATAGTTTATTATGAAAAAATATATTTTATTAATATTTTATTTATTACCATAAAAATAATATTAATTTATAATAGCGTTTTTATTTTCCTCTTGATCATAAAAAATAAAGGTGTTGACCTCACCTATGTGTAGACTATCACCTCTATGAAAGTAACATATTTCATCATTCATCCATAATTTTCATCATTGTAAAATACTTAGTAAATATTATTAACCATATAAAATACATATAAATAATATCATTATCATTCTTTTGTAACTATATGTTTCCAAATAAAATACTTCATTAACCATACACACCCATTAACAACTAGTTCTTGTTTCAGTCAGTTTAACTACCAAAATGAATAGTGACATAAATATCCATCATGCTTGACTATGGAAAAATAATTAATGGTTTTATTACACATTAACGATCAGATAATTTATGTTTTTATCCTATGGAGGATATGTTATTATTTATTTTTTCATTATTGTACAACACATTTGTTCTATAATAATTTATGAAAGAGGCATGTCACCATCATAATAATATTTAATCCTGGATAAAACAGTTATGAAATGATATTATAATATTAAAAAAAATGTTAAAAAAAATGTTATAGTAACTAAAATTATACCATATTTGTAAACTATTAATCTATAAAATTTAATCAACACATCTATTAATAAACTAGTACTAAACAAAAAATTCAAGGAAGTGATATATGATGATAAAAATAATATATAAATAATAAAATATTTGTAAAAATTATAATAAATAAAATGTAGAAGAGTTAGAAGTTAATACCTGGATTTTTAAATAGGTTATTATGGTATTTAATTTTCCATACATACGACTAGAGCATGCTCATCTATGTGGGGTGGATGGTATATATTTTTTCATATCAATTTTTCTTTATTGAGAGAAGAAATGTATTTACCACTTCTTTTATTTCTTATGGAACGCATATTTAAAATGTATTTATCATATATTATTTCATAATTCAATATATATGATTTAAAAATATATCCCATGTTCTACCTTTTTTAGCTTTTTAATTCAAAAGACAAAAATGATTAGATAGTTTTTATTATCACATTTTTATTCAATTAATTAAGGATTTTCATCTTGAAAATTATTCTTATATGTTGGATATTTTATTCCCAATTATTTTCTTATTTAAGTAATCCTATTTATTTTCTTTTAATTTTCAATTCCTTTCAAGAATCCCTTCTTCTAATTATCTTTATTATATGGTTACTATTATTTTGAGGGTTTATTGATAACTCAAAACCCATTCATCAATTTACAATTTTTTCCTTTAACATATGACCACTATAATGGGTTATTTAAATAAGAGATTTTATATTTTAATTTATCTTTTAATCTTGGTAATATAAAACTATTTATTTAAATATTTATACTTTTGGATCATCTTCCCCCTAAAAGTGTGACTTTTTAAAGAAAAATCTCATTACCTTTAGCAATGATATTTATTCAATGTATATATTTTCACTTCCCAATAATGTTCTCATTTATCTTTGGATACATAATTATCTGTTATTCAATATTAAACTCATACTGTACTTATCTTATTTTTTAAATAATGTTTTATTATTCATTTTTACTATATGGGATTTCATTAATGTAATTTTAAATTGTTATACAGGTTTTCCATCAATGTTCATTTGTTTTTTCATCCACACTAGTTTCATTAATGTAAATATACATGTATTTTTTAACGATTCAGTATTGATGGTTATCTATTAATATTAATGTCGACCATGGTTTTTATCTTTTCAATTTTGAAAATAAATTTTGAAATGGACATATATGTTCCAATTTTATGATAATGTTAAAAATGTTTCCTTAAATATTTTTTGGGTCTTTTATGTGATATTTCTTTCAAATATGGATTTTAAATAAATTGAATAAAACTTTCCAGGATTAACATTTTTTTCTAAATAAATCATGTTCATGATGATTTTAAAATGAATATTTAAATTTCCTCTATATTTTTAACGGAATTTACTCAATGATCATGAAAATTTATATTTCATCAATATATAATTACTTAATTTTCATTATGTTATAGTATAGAAATGTTATTATTAAACCATAAATGATATTTTTATATATTTTTTGAAATATTCTATTATTTTTCTTGAATACTATCTATTTTTCATGGGTTAATTATGTGATGTTTTAATTATGAATCATTTCATGTTTTCTTAGAAAAAAAAATTAATTGATGATTATAATTGATGGGTGGGGTACAATATAACCCTAAAATGCGTTGGTAAATTTTTTATATCTCATGAACTCACAAAGGGTGAACATGTAGTTTTACAAGCCCCAAAGGGTTGATTGTTATTAGACTTATACCAGAGTGGGTAAATAGTTCCTTAACCCATTCATGTGAGGGTAAAAAATTTGGTAACCTAATCAAAGTGTGTAGAATGGTTTTTATCCCAACCTAAAGAGGGTATACGAGATGTTATCCCTAGCCAGAGAGGGTATAAAATTTTTTATTCCAAGCCCAAGAAGGTATACATATTTTTTTCCCAAGTCTACTATGTGATGAGAATCTGGTAACAATTCCTAGTCCACTAAGTTATGGTTTTTTATTCTTTATATTATCCATAATTTTCGATTATATTATTCTTTTATGACACCATGGATCATGATTAATATATTTTTTTTTCAAAATTATACCGATGAATATAGTTGTTCACTAGAGACTTCATGTCATTATACTATATATTGTGGAAAAATATAATTTACCTATGTTATTTTTCATAAGATATTTATCACATGATCATGTTTTTTCATATGATTATGATCTAACCCTTGATGATATGTTTACTATTTTCTTCTACCTAAGCGTATGATCTCACACCTTTCTGATGATTCATATCCCTAGCTTATAGAGATAATTATAACTTATAAATATTCTAGAAGGGTGTTTAGTGTAACTCAATTAAGGTAAAATGTTGAAAAGTATAGTATATTAATTTACATATGTAGATGATATTTAAAAACACTAAGCCTTTTGATTTTTGATTAAATTAATAGGTCTATGATGTAATTTTTAACGAATAAAACTGATGTAATATAAATTGAGCATTAACATGGATTGTATGATATCAAGTGTTTAATATGACTAATTTTAGCACCAGATTGAGGAGTACGTGTCTGGGTTCCTCATTAATGATATTATAGTCCCCTATAGCTAAACCTATACTCCTCAATTCCCAACAATGTTTATATATAGACGAGGATATTATTATAAAATATGTGGAACAACATCAAGTGTAACTAAAATTGTTTTATATGGTATCCCTTCTTCATTTTGAATCAATTTTTATTAAATCTCAATTATATGCTACTATACAGGATTCTGAAAATCATTAACTAAAGGAACATAGTTAGATTCTCCTTCCATATTATTCTGATTAAAACACTCTTCCATAATGTCATTTTCCCAAGTCCTTTTAACTCTCATCATTGGAGAAATAATTTTTTAAAAATAAACATTACATTTATTCATCAACATAAAATATTTCTGTCAAAGAAAAAAATCCCATGCTTAAATCCTATAAAAAATCATGAAAATTAGTGAGTTAAATTAAAAAAAATTAATATCAAATCTATTATATAAAATTTAGTTAATCAATTCATTTTTATTATCCTATTTAGAAAAAATATATCAGTTTATTAATAATTTATTTACATAACATTTATTTAAATAAAAAATAAATAAATAAATAACATACATATAGATATTATTTTCACATATTCTCTAATAAATCATTAATCCCAAAAAAATCATCCTTATCTATATAATAATTAACTAAAATCATTTTTATAAAAAAAAGAAATCTCATAATCCTGAGGTTGCGTGTACTTATACTTTTGGTGTGGTATCAATACGTACACATAACAATTGTGTAAAAATTTCTAGGTAAATATATTTTATATAAAACTCTAACTTATCAAGAACATAAAAAATGAATTTATGTAATAGAATTTTAATGTCACATAGTGGCATGAGACTACATCTATAGTGAAATATTACATGGCCCCATGCATCTTCAACAATAAATAGAGGCTATAGACTAGTATCGATTGAATTAGGATACCACCGAGGTAGTGATTTATAATCTAATGAAACATCAAATAAAAATACAATAAAAATGAAGAAAAATAATAACCATGATCATAATGACCTAACAAGATGCTTAAAATTCGTATATATTTCATACATCTATACAAGAATGAATGAAAAAACAAAGGTAATAGTTTTTTATTGGTATAATAGATATTTAATCAAAAATCATGTTTGAAAATCCATATACATAACTCTAAATAATAACACACTCATATACATGATGTTTCTTAGAATAGTATCCCATGTTATTATAGATTCTTTTCTTTACCTGTAATATTGTTCACATAATCCTTATTAACAATAGATATGTTCATATAAGAAGTGAAAAATAATCATTCATAAAACCCACTAAAACCCTAGGAAACTATTTTACTTTTATACATAATAATATATAAATAGTTGAAAACATTAAATAACATAGAAACATAAATTTTCAAAAGAAAATAATGTATATATTCTTAAAAAATTGATATTATAATACCAGACACAAAAAATAAAATATTGTTATTCTTCTTGTGATGTTTTAAAAAAATTACAAAAAAAACAATTTATCAATTCATTTCTTATACTACAGTCATTCAATATCACAGAATTAATGTACTAACATCATTTATATCTAGAAACATTGATCAAATCATTGTTATTCTTTATTTTAACCATAACATAAGTCTCCCTATAAGTGTCTAACTTTATAGAACCTTTCAAAACATAAATTCTTGGGAAACTTTCCAAACTAAGAAATTGTTTTAGAGAAAATTCACAACTAGTGATAGAATATATATTCAATGAAAATAAATCATTCCCTTTTCAAGAAACATTTTATTACCCATAATTTCTTTTATAACTTTTCACACAAATAAGATTATTATAATAAAATATTTATACAAAAAATTCTTAATTTACTACACTTTAACCCATTTCTCATTTAAGTCATCATTATGTACGAATATCCCCTATGTATAAATATTTTTTACCATATAATACACAATTTATTTCAATTACACATTATATAAAATCATTATAATTATATAAAAACTAACCCAATGCTAAATAAACCCTTCTAGTTATTCATGGGAGTTTAACACCATAGTGATTATATTTTTTAAATAAATTATTTTCATTAAATATAAAAAAATTAGGATTGAAAACATGTAAAATAAATAAATTTATAACAATAAGATGATAAAATTTATATTTCCACCAAATAAACATTATATTACAGAGAAAAACACTATAACACAAAAAAACAATATCAGGTTTTTAAATTCATCTCCCTTTTCCATAAGATTAAATACACATTATTTTTTATATACATTATAAAATTTAATAAATTATGTTTTCTTTAAATAAATTAATTTAACAATTTATTTTCAAAAAATAATAATCCAAAAAAATAAGAAAATAAGAATAATAAATATTCAATCTTGAAAAATTAATCGATAACATTGAATCTATTTTTTTATGTGCACTAAGAAGTAGATTTATTAAATAAAAAAAAGTAGTTCACAAATCATATATAATTAATTAATTAATTAATTAAGTCATTAATTTTCTAGATAACCCAAAATATAAAAATAATTTTAATAATGAACATAGAAATAAATTCCCTTTATAACACCAAAAATTAATTAAATTTAAAATATAATAGAAAATAGAATTCCTTTTAATGAAAATTAACTACACCTTTATTCATTTTCATAAATTATTGTTTACTTTAATCTGTTATCGAAAAATAAAAAACTATACAATAGAGCCTGATTATGTGTTGAAATGAAGGATAAAATATCACAGTATGTTTTTGAAAGGAATGGAGTGTTTAAAGCGAGAAAAGTACAATAAAAGTCACCATTAGAATATGAAAAAATTAATTTAACATCAAATACACTGATAATTATATGGTATGAATGTCCAATTTAATATATGAACCACCCAACAATTATTTTTCTAATTGAACCATATTTTTTGGGTACCCAGTTTGTAGCCCAATAAAAATATCACATTACCTACTTCATCATGAATCTTGTAAAGCACACATGGTACATAATTGTACTTATTGGGAAAATGATTGCATATTCCACAAATTTAACTCCCATATATTATATACTGTTCAGCTCAATCAAATTAACATAACTCCAAATAAACCCCTAAAAATTGCTAAATAATGAAAAATTACAGATTAAAAGATTTGATATAACAGTTATTCTTTTGATCAGGAATAATATTTCATTTATATCTTGATTAGGTAGGGAACATTCCCATGATATGGGTTGTGGATTATTTGTATGTGGAGTTTCTTCCCCCTTATCTAATATATATCTCCTTATTTAAGATATAATAATTTACTCGAATTAGTCATTTTATGTGATTTTCTTATGGTGGTGTGTTCTTATTGGCTTTTATTATGTTTGATGTTGTTCAAGGAACACAAATATACTGGCGTATTCTCATTTTTAATCCATTTATCACAAAATAAGTGATTACTTCATTGGTTAAGTGTCTCAATAATCAAATAGATTGTGTCAAATGGTTCTTCTTTAGTATTTTTATACGGACCCCCCTTAAAACATTATAGAATCTTGAATTAAATGAATAATTGACATTGAGAATCATTTTAGGTTTTGATATTCAGAGAATTAGGCTATAACTATTACATTACATCTCATGTATTAAAAAGTAAGAACTTCTACTCAGTTTCCATTTTTTGACAAAAATAAAAACTCTTGAAAAAAAGAGTCATGTATAGTTCCATGTTTTAGATAGCATGACTTTTCGAAGTTCTCATCCTTGAACATATTCATCTTTAAGTCCTGTGAAAAACATTTCAAAACATCAGATGAGCATAAAAAATTCACTAAGGGTTATAATACAGAGAAAGAAAACATTAGTTCACCAATACATACATAACATACGACCTTTAACATACCCCGTGAAATCATAAGATTTATGAAATACTCATAGAAATTATAAATCATAAATATAACTTGTGGAATCCATATCAAATATAAATTCTAGCTATCACAACTACGTAGGGATTTTCATTTGCAATACCCATCACAGTATATTCTCCAAATACCTTAGTAGAAACATTGATGTTTACCTCCGACAAGTTACCCAATGCATTAGAGAGATATCTAGGGGTCCCCTGCCCTAGGTTTATTACAGAAAAACCTGTAACTGTAAACAATTCCCAAGGACCATAATATAATCGTAACACATAAAACAAACATAAACGAAAGTAACATTTTCACATTGCAATAAAAATATATCATTTAAATATATTTACATAAAAAAACCATTATCAAAACTATTTCCAATACCAAAATATGTGAAAATTTATATGGTATTTATTTTTCTTTTAAAAACATCACAACTTGTTAAGGAAGCCTTAGATCAAATAATACTTGCGGTGGTGGAAAAGGTCATTGTCACCGCTTACGTTAAAAATAAACATTTTGTTTTTGACATTTAATAAATGATTCGTAGAAAAATATTCCCTTTTAATGAAATGAAATGTGAAATTTGATTATAAAGTGTACAAAAGAAAGTCATGTATTAAAAAAAATATGCCTCAATGAAAGGAGATTGAGACGAAGTCCCATACTTCATGTTCGACTTGACCCGTTCGTTCTTTAATCTCCTAAATAATAAACTAATGTTAACTTATAAATGATTAAAATTCCTTTTAAAATTTATTATTCCTTTTATATCACTTATTACCATGTTATAATCCTTTTTTATTCATTTACGTTTATAACGGTCATTTTGTCGATATTTTGTACTTGAGTCAAAAATGAACTTCTTACAATTACAAGTTGTTCAGGTTGAAAAATATCCATTATCTCTAGAATGATATTCATGATTTATATATCATATATATTATATATATCTTGTATATTTATTAATTAATAATAGTATATAACATTTGGAGATAAGAAATGAAATTCATCGTTAATGGAGACGGTAAGTCGTACGTACACATGAACGCAACATTCATTACTATTTCTTATTTTATTGGAATTAAAACATAATTATACATAGGTATTTTGTAATTATAGTATAATATCATATATAATATCATTGACTTGAACCTTTATTCATCCCACATATATCATCAACGAGTCATACCACTTTGATAGGGCGGTAGTCCGCACATCCTCAAATGAAATTATCATGTTTACCCATAATGAAAACCATAAAGGTATTCTATAAATGGAAAATGTAGAAGAATAAAGAAAACATAAACATAATATATATCATATATAAATATATTTCCATCATAATGGACACCATGAGAGGCAGTAGGATTAATTGAACAATCTTTGTTTCTTGAGGTGTTAGTTTTCCATCCACAAAAATTGTATGTTTTTAAGCCATTATATGAAGGTGGATATAAGTTTATTTCTAATACATATCATAACAACATCGTAGTATATTTTGGATTCATTTTTTGTAATAAAAAATTGAATAAATAGAGTTTAGGTGGTTGAAGAAGTAAAATAAAACAAAAGAACTTAATAGAAGACGTAAAAATTAAATCAGATAACTCTCTTTGGTTTGAACCAAAAAGTTATGTTTGAAGTTCCCTATGCCTATGTTACGACATATATGAGGATGATAAGGATTTAGGGTGCTTAATCGGGTAGATTTTGGATGATCCATGATGCTTGAGAGGTGTGTGGAATGGGTTAGAGGTGAGGGAATTTTATTAAGGGGGGTCTCTTTATGAAAGTGTGAAAATATTATTTTATTATATAATTATTTTTGGTTTCTAAAATTCAGAAACATTTTAAATTCTAATATAAGATAACTCAATATCAAAATAAAATAATTCAATTATAATTGAATAGGTTTTGTATATTATTTTATTCGTTATACTCTTATTTATTTAAATCATTTATTAATGAGGTAAACACTTCCCCATTATTATGTCATAAATATATTAATTTATTTAATGTCTAAATTTTTTAAATAAATTACCCTGATGTAGGAACATTTTTTAGATCTCCAAATAATAGTTATAATCTAAAAGATAACATACATAACCCTATTTAAAAATTAATTTAGTAAAGGAGATTTGTTCATGTCATTTTTGTCTTTACATTATGTTAATTAAAGTTAGTGTCATTATCACTCCCAAGTGGATCCATGAGGAACCAAAATCGACCCAAGGATACCCATGGTCAGAAAGTTATCATCCAATAGTGTTAGGACACATGTTAAGGTATGATTATATTATTTTAGTAATATTTGTTTACCCTTATTTACCAGATTTACTTGTTAACCATGGTAAATAAAATATTTACTTAAGTAAATATTCATAATTTATAAAAATAAAAGTTATCGATTTACAAAAATTGGAACACATGATTCCAAATATTCAATCCATTTTTTCAAATTTAAAACATATAAGTGGATGAAATTAATTTAAAATTAATTCCCACTATCATAACAAAAGGCATGTTTTTAAGAAATAATAACTATCAAAAGATTTACACTTTTTTATATCCAATTTCAAAGTAAAATTTATTAATATGAAAAACATTGGAATAAATGGTAAAAATATAATCTTATTAATCATTAAAACAAATAAGAAATATAATCTAACCATATAAATAAATAATATTAAAATGTAGTTTTCAATTAAAATACAGTATTTTCAATATTCACCAAAAATATAATTTTATCCTAAAAATACAAATATTTTATCCATAGTAAATTTGGGTGTCCCTATTATAAATTAAATGTTTATTTTTTCAAATAGAACATATAAAAGTGACTAAAACTAGATTAAACGTGGGTTTACCATCTCAAAGAGCTATATCAACCTTTTAATGTAAATTATAATTAGAATTAGACTTTTTCTTAATTTTAATCCTGCATCTTTTATTCGATAAATGTAAAAACATTTAACAAAGATTTATAATAATATTGTAGTTATATCTGTTCATTCCTACCAATACAACGACTTGGTGTTAACTACCATTTAAAATAATAATATTATATTATTAGTGTTCAACATAAGATTTCAATGAAACATGTTGTTGTGTATCGGGTATTCCATTAAAAATAGAAACCTTTTTAAAGTAAACTTAATATTTCATTCACAAATATTTATAAATATGAAAATATCAAATTTCTTTATTTACCTGAGATATTTCATCTTTCACCCTTTTAGAAATTGTTTCCTCACAATTTTATTAACATATCAAATAAATGTGGGTATTTATCTCTAATAGCCTTTTCACATTCCCACATTTCATCTTAAACCATATAGTTTATCCCCAAATCCATTACATAGTTAATTACCTTATTTCACAATACTTTCCCCTTCGGTCATGAATCTGGACTAGCTCTTCCTCATAATAGAGTTTCTCCTCTAACTGAACTATCATTGGGGTCAAAACATGATATGGATCTGGCATATACTTTCTCAACATTGAAAGATGAAAAACACTGTGTTCCTAGGACAAACAAGGAGTTAAAGCCACATTGTACACAAAAGATTCAACATTCTCTAGGATTTCATACGTTCCAATGAAACTCGGACTCAACTTTCCCATCTTACCAAAAGGCATCACACTTTTCCATAGAGAATATTTTAGAAAGACATGATCACCAACCTAAAAATAATGTTCCTTCCTCTGATTATACTCATAACGTTTCGGCCTTCTCTAAGCTTTTCTGATTTTCTTCGGAATCAATTGATCTTTTTTTGAAATAAATACTACCAATTCCATTCCCATCAACTTTCTTTTTACCTAATTCATCCCAAAAATCCAGAGTTCGACAAAACATCCCATATAATCCCTCAAATAGAGCAATATGTATTCTATAATGAAAACTATTATTATACGAAAATTTAATCCAAAAATATGTTGGTCCCAACATCCTTGGAAATACCATGAAAAGCAAGTATCATATCCTCCAAGGTCTAAATTTTTCATTCTGACTGCCCATATGATTGAGGATTAAAAGCTATAATAAAGTTTAATATAGTAAAAACGACTTTTGAAGGCCTTTCCAATAGTTGGAAGTAAACCTGGGATCATGATCTGACACAATGGAGAGGAGAAAACCATGCAACATGACTATTCCATTAATATACAACTGAGAAAGTTGATCTCGAGACAAAGTATCTCTAACTTGAAGGAAATGAGTAGATTTATTCAATCAATCAACAATAACCCAGATTCCATTATTACCTCGAGATGTCTTTGTTAATCCCACAATGAAGTCCATGGATATATATTCACATTTCCACTCTGGCACTCGTAATGACTGAAAAACCTCTTTCGGTAATTTTCACTCTACCTTAACCTATTGAAAAATAAAATACTTCAGAGTAAAGATAAAAATATATCTTTTCATTCCATCCCATAAGTAATACTCTTGAAGATCTCTGTGCATCTATGTACTACCAGTATGAACTAAAAACGGGGAACTATGAGTTTCCAATAACAAAAAATTCTTCAACTGTGAATCACAAGGCACTGATAATCTTTTCTCAATCCTCAAAACACAATCATTATTAATGTTAAATTCAGAAAAATTACCCTTATGAACCATCTTTACCTTATTCATTCACTCACTCTCTTCCTTCTATGCTTGATTTATTTAATTGGATAGAGATGGTTTCACTAACAATTGAAACAAAACATTAAAATTTATTTCCCCAACAACTTCTATGCCAATGTTCATCAAATAAAAAACCAGAGGATCTCGTTCCAAAATTAGAATGGTTAAGGAAGCATTAATTTTTCTACTCAATGCATCAACCACTTTATTTTCCTTTCCAAAATGATAAAGTATCGTGAAATCATAATCCTTGATTAATTCCAACCACCTCCTATGAATAATGTTCAATTATTTCTGAGTGAATATTTACATCAAACTTTTGGGGTCAGTACATATTTCACATTTTACACCATAAAAATGATGTCTTCAAAATTTTGAAGCAAAAACAACATCAGTTAATTCCAAATATTGTGTAGGGTAATTTAACTCATGAGGTTCCAACTGACGTGAATCATAAGAAATAATCTGATCATTCTTCATGAGGACACAACCAACTCATTTCAATGAATCATAACTATAAATAATGAACTCACCATTTCTAGAAGTTAGTTCCAAAACTAGAGCCTTCACCAATATTCTTATCAATTCCTGAACATAATCATCACATTCTTTTGTCCAAATGAACTTAACACCTTTTCGAGTTACCTTAGTCGTTGGACAATATAACTATTCAAAATTTTCGAGAAACCTCAAGTAATAACCTTAAAAACCTAGAAAAGTATGGATGTTGGTTATATTTATGGTTCTTGGACATTCATCAACAACTTTTGTTTTATCAGGATCTATATTTATTCCATTTTTTGAAACAATATGACCAAGGAATGCAATTTTTTGTAACCAAAACTCACAATTTCTGAAATTTTCAAATAATTTCTTTTCTTTTATGGTTTGATAGAAAACCCTTAAATGACATTCATGATCTTATTTACTTTTATAATAAAGAAACATATCATCAATCAACACAACCACAATCTTATCCAAGAACTCATGGAAAATTATATTCATAAGATCCATGAATACTGCAGGTGCATTAGTTAAACCATAAGGTAGAACTAAAAATTCATATTGGCCATATCTAGTATGAAATGCTGTCATTGGAATGTTATCTTCCTTTAATTTCAACTGATGGTACCCCAACCTCAAGTTAATCTTTCAAAAATATTCAAATCCCTAGAGCTGATCAAACACATCATCAATATGAGGAAAATGATACATGTTCTTAACATTGATGTTATTAAATTCTCTATAATATATGCAATGTCTCATTGAACCATCTTTATTTTATTTAAAAAAGAAAAGAGCACCCCATGGTGATGTTCTAGGTCAAATGAAACTATTTTATAATAACTCCTACAATTGCTTCTTTAACTCTAAAAGTTCAATTTGATCCATTCGATAATGGGATTTTGAAATTGGCTTTGCATTATGAAATAAGTCAACATTAAATTCACCTTCACGATGAGGTATAATACCAGGAAAGTCATCATGAAAAATATCACGGTACTCATTTACAACTAGCACATCATTAATCTGAACAGTTCCTTTATTTTCAACAATATGTGCAAGGTAACATTCAATTTCATCTTTTACTAGTTTCACAGCTTCTTGATATTTTATCAAAATTAAGGGTTAATTTTTGTTCAAAAAATCAAAATCATACTGAAAAGAAAACTTTTTAGATCTGTTGTCAATTTATAATGATAAAAGTAAATCCAATCCATACCAAAAATAACATCAAGCTCTACTAGAGGAAAAAGAAGGTTTGTAGGTATATTCATTCCACAAACAACGATATTAATGTTATTTTAATTTATTTTTGTTTCAACATTTCCTCCTGGTGTTTTTACCATATGTTTAAGCTTCATATCATGATACGAAATTCTCAAAATATAATAAAACCTCTCAGAAATAAAAGATTGTGTAGACCCCGAATCAAACAACACATCGGAATAATTTGAACAAACAAACAATGTACCTGATACTACTTCATTTGATGGCCCAACAACACCTAACATAGTTACAAAGGACATAACCACCACTTTCTTCTTGTATTCTAGTTTCTTTCCCTTATTTGAGTTCTTTATTGGATACTCATTGGCATAATTACCAATTTAATTTTACTTAAAAAAATTTACTGACTATAAATAAGATTTTGTCTTACCATTTTCTTGATCTTATTTAGTGCAATTACGAGCCTTATGTCATATTTTACCACATCGGTAGCCCTTATTAGAATTCAAAAGCCATTCCCCAACATGATTTTTTCCACAATGTTCACAAACTATAAACATATGTTTATTACCATCAGGCGTTGTTGATGATTTATTCCCTTTCGCCTACCATCGTGACCTCTTATTCAGTTTTTTGTCAAATAAAATTAGATCATTGGAAAAATCCATTTCCACCTGCTCCGCATATCGACCAGGTTTTTCATAACTGCTGAACTCATGAGAAGGTAAATCCCTTTGATAATATAGATTTAATCATGAGTAAAAATGGATTATTTTAATAACAATATATCATATGAAATTTTGATCATACATTTACATTCAAGTGAATTTTTCTTCGTAGGTAACCACTGAGTCATCCACCTGACTCAATTCAAAGAATTGCTTTTCCATCCTAAGATGAACAACCTTAGGAAAATATTTCTCATGAAATATACCTCTGGATTCATCCAAATCAGTAGAATAAATATATTCATTATCACTGATATTTTTCACCATCGACCAACACTGATCTACTTCACCTTCAAAATTGTAAATTGTGAGACTAACCATTTGATGTTCTGAACACCCCCTACCATCGAAAATATTTTTCAGTGACTTAATCCACTCCTGTACTAGAACAGGTTCAGATGATCCTCTGAATTATTGAGGGAGTTGCATGATAAAATACTCAACTACTGACATGTTCCAATATGGTTGATCTGGTTGATCTTGTGCATAGATACTTCCGCCATTTATAGACTGAGTCAACTGTTCAATCACTACAAAAAACGGTTCAGTTCAATATTTGACCATCTCAGGTTTCTGATTTGGAAGGTTGTCTTCCTCCTGATGTCGTCCCAACACAACTGCCCTGGTTCTTCTACGAAAAACCATTCTGAAGGCCAAAATATGTTAGGCTAAGCAACATGGTAATCTGTAAAGGTTTTATCAATTCAATCTTACCATAAATTATTTTATGGAAATTAATTTAACCATATCCTAACTTCTAAGGTTATATAATCCAACCTCTGATAATAACTGTAGGAATCCGACCTTAAAACATTACATATTCTTGAATTAAATGATCAATTCACATTGAGGATCATTTCAGATTTAGAGTTTTAGAGAAATAAGCCATAACTATTACATTACATCTCATTTATTACAAAGTAGACACTTCTACCCAGTTTCCATTTTTTTCATGCAAATAAATACTCATTAAAAAATGACTCATGTATCATTCCATGTTTTAGATTGGATAACTTTTCCTTGATCCCTTCCTTGACTATATTCATATTTAAGTCCTATGAAAAAATTTTCAAAATATGGGATGAGTATAAAAAGCTTATTAAGGGTTTTAAAACAGACAAAGAAAACATTAGTTCATCAATAAATAAATAACATAATCTATTTAATGTTCACCATGAAATCATAAGATTTATGAAATACATATAGAAATCATAAAACGTAAAGGTAACTTGTGGCATCCTTATCATATTTACATTGTTGTTATCATAGCTACGTAGAGAGTTGCATTTGGAAAACCCATCATAGTATATTACCTAAATCTCTTAGGAGAAACATTCATGTTTACCTCTGTCACATTAGCCAATTTTTTGGAGAACAATCTTGGGATCACTCTCCCTACGTATATCAATGAACCACCCGTATATGTAAACAATTCCCAAGGACCATAATATAATCATAACACATAAAAACATAAAGGATAGATAACATTTCCACACTGCAATCACAATATATCCTTTAAGGATATTGACATAGAAAAACAATTTTGAAGACCATTTTCAATACCAAATTACATAAAAGAGTATATGGTATTTATTTTAGTTTTAATAACATTATTGCTTATTAAAGAAGTTATAGATCAAATAATACTCTCGATGGTGGAAAAGGTCGTTGTCACTACTTATGTTAAAAAGAAACATTGGTTTTTTGTCTTTTATTAAAACTATCCATAGAAAAAGTTGCCCCTTAAAGTAAATGGAAAGTAAAAGTTGTATTTATATCATATAAATGAATGTCACGTGTTAAAACAAAATATGCCTCAATGGAAAGAGATTGAGATGACGTCCCTTAACTCATGTCTTAATTGACCTGTTTGTATTTTGATATCCTGAATAATAAACTAAAGTTAATTTCTACTTTATTAAGATCCTTTTTCAATTTTATTATTCCTTTTATATCACTTATTACCTTGTAATGAACATTATGTAATCATTTATGTTAGTAATGGTCATTTTGTTGATATTTGGTACAAGAGTCAAAAATGAACTTCTTATAATTACAAGTTGTTCATGTGGTAAAATATCCATTACCTCCATAATTATATTCACGGTGTAGATATAATATATATCATATAAATATCTAGAATATTAATTAATTTATAATAGTACATAACATTTAATGATCAGAAATGAAATACACCAGCCATGGAGACGGTAAGTCGTACGTCTGCATGAATGCCACTTTCATTTCAATTTCATATTTTAATAGAATTAAAACATAATGATACATAGGAATATTATAATTATAGTATAATATCATATATTATATCATTAACTCTATCTTTTATACGTCCTTATTACAGAATTAATGATCCTTATCACTTTGAGGGGATGGTAGTCCTCTCTTCCTCAAATGAAATTATCGCATTTACCCATAATGGAAAACCTAAAAGAAAGATATAAATGAAAAATACATAAGAATAAAGAAAATATAAACATAATATATATCATATATAAATATATTTCCATTATAATGGACACCATGAGAGGCTGTAGGTGATAATTGAACAATTATCGTTTCATGAGGCGTTAGTTTCCATCAACAAAAATAGTATATTATTTACCCATTTGATGGATGTGTGTGTTAGTGTAGTTATAATACATGTCATAACATCATCATATTATATTGAAGATATTTTTTTTATAAAATAAAGGAATAAAAATAGTTTAGGGGATGAAGAAGTAAAATAAAACAAACGAACTTAAGAGAAGACGTTACATTTAAATCAGGTAACTCCCTTTAGCTTGAACAAAAAGGGTTTGTTGATGATACCTATGAATAAGTTAAGACTACTTGGATTAGGATTGTGATGTAGGAAGATTAACTGTGAATATTTTGGACAATACATGGAGCTTTAGAGGTGTGAAGAATGGGTTAGAGGTGATGTATTTTTATAAGGGTGAGGAGGGGCTCTTTTGGAATGTGTGAAAATATTATTTTATTACATAATGATTTTTGGTTTCTAAAAGTCCAAAAAATATTACAGTCAAAGATATGTTGACTCATGGTTGAAATAAAATCATCCAATTAGAATTTTACATGTTATTGATATTATTTTAATATTTATAATCTTATTTACTTAAATCATTTATTAATGAGGTAAACACTAAATCATTATTGTTTCAAAAATATGTTAATTTATATAATGATTAAAAATTATAATAAAACTACCATGATGTATGAAATTATTTTATATTTCAAAATAATATTTATAGTCAAAAGGATAACTCATATAACCATATTTACTAAAAGATATTTGTGTATTTAATTTTTTTCTTTACTTTATGTTAATTAAAATAAAGTGTCATTATCACTCCCATGTAGCCCTATGAGGTCCCCAAATCATCCCAAGGATGAACATGGTCAGATTTGTATAAATAATATTATTAGGAGAGATTTTAGTTTAATTTTATATTATTATAATACTATTTGATTACACTTATTTACCAGATTTACCTTTTAACCATGGTAAATAAAATATTTACTTAAGTAAATATTCGTAATGTATAAAGATAAAAGTTACCTTTTTGCATATTTTGGACCACCTGATTTCAAATATGGAATCAATTTTTTGAAATTAAAGACATCTATGTGGTAAAAATTAATTAAAAAATAATTCATGTTGTCAAAACAAAAGGGGTGTTTTTAGGAAATAATAACAATCAATTGATTGACACTTGTTTATGTCCAATTTTAAAGAGAAATTAATTCCAATAACAAAAATTGGATTAAATGGTTAAAATTTAATCTAATTAAACATTAAAATCAATTAAAAAGATAATATAACCACATAAATAAATGAGATTAAAATGCAGTTTTGAATTTAAATACAGTATTTTTCACTTTTCATCAAAAATTAAATTTTATCAGAGAAATTCCGAAATTTTACCGAATTGTAATTATGATTTCTGTATTCTACATAAGAATTTTATATCTTCCAATAGATAATATAAAATTGGAAAAATTATATTTAATGAGGGTTCTCCATCCAAAGGCGGTAAATCATCCTTTTAAAGTATTTTAGGCATAAAATTTGATTCTTTCTTACTTTTAATCCAATAAATTTTATTGGATAAATGTTAAAACATATAACAAACATGTATTACCATATTTTAGTTAAATATGTTCATTACCTATGATAAAATGGATATTCTATCATTTAGAATAATAATATTTTATTATTAGTGTGCAACATAAGATTTCAAAGAAACACTTTGTTGCGTATCAGGTAAGCCATCGATCATAGAAACCCATTGAAAGTAAAATTAATATTTAAATAAAAAATATTAATAAATAAAAAAATTCATATTTCATTATTTACCTGGGATGTTACAAGTTTCCCATTATTCGATGATATGATTTGGGGTTGTGGCTTCATCATGCAGTTGAATAATTTTTGTTCTCTGAAATATCAAGGGTGAGTGGGGAGGAGTGGTTATATTCATGTGTTATGGGGTTCTCAATATTTATTATAGAATATATTAATCAATCTCATTCTCAATCTATCCATTCTGAGGATTAATTATGGTGAAATTTTAGTGGGTAGTTATAACCTCACCTCATCCATTAATGACTAAAATAATTTTATGTCTTCTTTGAGATATGTGGCTATTTGTTTTTATATTTTTTATTTTTCTACTTTTATATGTATTTTTATATTATAAATTATATAAGAAAACATTTCATATCACATTTATTTTTTTAAAATGATATATAGTATGGAAGGGATCATAGAGACTAATGAGAAAGAGGTTTTAGTTTGTAGTGGTTCTTGACACTATATTCTTGAGACTCTATAGTTATTCATGATTATAGGGTGGTTGTTATATATTTAGTGGCATATGTTGATTTTTTTGTATCGTTAAATCTATTATTATCATTCTTTGGAGATTGTTTATATGTTGGTTGTGTGTTTTTGGTGATATTTATAAACATAATTATGCTTATTATTGGTTATTCCATCCAATGAAATGGTTGTTGTTTTTTACTATGACATAGAAATATGTATGTTTTTTCCTCTATTAATTTTTAAAATAAATAAATACTATATATTCCTTTTTTGTGACAGTCACCATCACCTATCCTATAAGAGGAGGTCTTCTGGTATCATGCCAAGGTTATCTACCATCCCTGGTGGTAATTTTATTGGATGTGTTGTGTTAGTTTGGTTTCAGATTATGGTTAGTAAGCCATAGATTTAATGTATCATGGTAAGTATCTATTGATGTGTTGGTTCAACAATTATCTGAATAATTTTCTTATTATTTGAGATTAGTTATGTAGCTATATAGATCAATAATGGGATACAAAAACTGATATATTTGGTTACATGGAATGTAATAATATACAATTATTTTTGAATTTAGGTCATCTTTAACAGGTCCATGGTAATTTAATTCATGAATTTTAAATTAGTTTCAACATTGTTTTATATATAATCTATATAAAAACTATTTCATTGTAAAATAATGATATATAATTTATCATGAAATTTTTTTCATTACAAAAGTGCTTGAAAAGTTTTACATATTTGGTGAGTATTAGAATAAACCATTATATTGTGAATTTATTAAATGAATATTTTAATATATTTTTAGTGGACCATCACTATGATAATCTTCTTGGAAGATTCGTAACACTGAGAAAATGATTCTAGATGATGTGAGTTCTTAGTATTGGTCCGATTTAGGTCACACTATTACCAATTTTTCATCAATGATTTGAGAGTCTATCATATATTTCATTGTGATATCTACTCACATTGATGATTTATCATTGTAAATGTGGGGTACCCCTATATGTTTTATGGGGTTATGTTATCCCTTTATTTCCACATTGCATGTCATCCATTGATAGAGTTAGGTAATCAACCAATGTTTAGGGTGAAGTCCCCCAATAGTGGGCCGCGTACTCCATTGACAAAAATATTCTTCCTCGCTGATGATAAGTTCCTACATAATAGGTTAGTGATAAATGATAAATTTTCATGAATTTAATGATTAATATTTATCTCATGGTTACGGTGCAGGCCTTTGAATTCCATTTTTTTAAATAGTATATTTCATCAGGATTTATTGACTGGGAAGTAGTGATTATAGTAATATTAACTATTGGTATATGATTCTTAGTATAATGACTATAATATGATAGTATTCTCTTGTTATTAATATATATTTTTTTTAATAATTATGTAAAAATATTAGAAAACGAGTACCAATGCTGCTACTTAAATCAATTATCATCTAAGGATCAATATTTATTTAACATTCATGACATTGTAATGAAAAAATCATATTTTTAAAGATTAAATTTCATAGTATAGTGTTATGTAAAACTTACATTACATGATGATAATTTATTGAGGTTTATTACCTCTTATTATTAACTAGAATAATGTTTTTCTTTATCATACACTTCAAAATTGTTCACCTTATTATCCAGCAATCATAACTCTTGATGAGGGGAAAACTATAATTATCATCATGGGTGATGTAACGGAGATCTATGGTTTTTCCAATATGAGTTTAACTATTTTAATATGTGGTTTTATAATGACATTCTATTTTGATTCAATGTTTGGTATATTTCAAGTATATTTTAACAGGGGTTATCTTAGTATAGAATAGGTCAATGTGAGTATATGAATAAATGAGTCGTTAGTGATATCTATTTCTTTTAATTAATTTTTTTATTAAATGTTCTAATATAGAGTAATTATTTACAAAACCTTTGTTTGTGAATCTATAAATAACCATTTATCATGGGAAAGAATTCCAATTAGTTCCCTTGTGCTTTTAAGGAACAATGAATCTTAGTTGTGATACTGTGGAAGTCAATGATATATGATGTTTGATATGTTTTTTTTCAAATCAGTCACATTTTATTTATGTTATATTGTAGTATGAAATTGATAATTTTTGTCTATCGAATAAACATCAAGACCACATTCTTTTGTCCTATAGAATTGTTCCCCAATGATCAATGTTCCAGCTATGGGATGGTTATAGGAAAAAAGTGTTATTATTTGATATGCTGAGTAATAGTTTCTATGGTAGAGTGAAAATTCGTTGATTAGACCATCTATGATAATTGATAATAAAAAAAGTATCAATCATATAAATTCTTTTCCATGAAGATGATAGGATAAAAGTGAGATGATATATTTTTATAATCCTTATGTATTTAACTGTTTGTATTGATATGTATTCCCTTATAGGTAGGGGACATATAAGAGTGGGAAAGATCAAAAAATATATTTATATCAATCCTATTATGAATCAAATTTAGGGTTATCAAAAATGAAC
Organism: Viscum album; assembly: GCA_963277665.1. Taxonomy (NCBI): domain Eukaryota; kingdom Viridiplantae; phylum Streptophyta; class Magnoliopsida; order Santalales; family Viscaceae; genus Viscum; species Viscum album. The sequence goes on along the minus strand of OY728158.1, from coordinate 1,186,716,074 downwards.
CTAGTGAATTGATTTGATATGATTATTGTTTATTGTATTTGGGGTATTCAAGTAGTTTATTAATTGTTAGGAGAATAATGATCTCTCAATAGGATACTACCATTATTTAACCATTTAAATGTATATATTGATGGTTTAGGGTTATTGTTATTAATGTGTAGATGACTAAAATATGGAATGTAATGGTATTAAGTGAGAATCTCCTAAAAAATAATCAAAATGTGAACATATAAATGGTTCAATGGATTTACATAAAGGTATATTATGTGGAATATTTATCAATTTTAATGATTGTTTTGGAAAAATGAATTACTAATGAAATAAATAAGTGGTTTATTTGTTTCATGTGTTGTATATTTTTTTTATTTTCTATGTTTTATGGATTTCCAATAATTTCATATCGAAGGATCATAAGAAACAATTCATTATTATTCGTTCCAGGTTTATTTATGAGCTACATTGTTTAGTAGATGTAGTTGTTTTCATTTCAAGGGAAAATTGTTCTTTAGTATTGAGAATGTAGTGAACTAATGTTTTTATACTATGGTATGTTTTCCTATTACTAAGTATTAGTATTGGGTATTTTATATTATTTTTATTTGATTTATTTTAATGAATTTATTTTTTGTTTTTTGAAACTTGGATAATAATATTCATGGAGATATATGAATTAAATTAATTCCATGATTCTGAAATTCCTAAAATCCATATGTATCATTAAAAAGGGAATCCAGAAAGATAAATGTGTGATAACAATATTGGTCATGGTGGGGGGATTATTGAGGATGTATATAATTTGATACCAAATTGAAGGCCCTCGTATATGCCTAAATTTAAGAATGAAATATTATAAAATACATCTAAATAGGGAATTGATTTGGGACATTTATTACGGAAGAAACAAAATTTTAATTTTAATGAATTTCAACCACCTCTATTTTGGACAATAATGTATCATATCCTCTTCATCCTTAATTTATGAACTTTTTATGCCAATGTGGGATTTGGAAAATAATTATTTAATTTCACAAATAATATCCTTTTATTTATTTATTGGGTTCGACATGAGGATTGTGAATCATTTATGAGGTGTTATTGTAATATTAATCCTTTAGAAATAAATTAGAGAAAATTTCATGTTCCATTGGGACATCTAGGGACCATAATTATTTTCATTATTTAGGTTGGATGTAAAATAGATCTCATGGGTTCTTTTGTTGTTGTAGATTCATCATTTTATGGTAAAATAGATCATTAATGAATAATATCATTGGATATAGTAAAAAAACATACTTTATATTATAGGAAATTAAATAATACTTATAGATCAGCCTTCATCCAATTTGAATTGCATTCTCTCAATATATTTGTTTTTTTCAATTTATGATTGTAGACTGGGAATGATTATATAGATTTGTTGTAAAATCCATTCATGATTAAGTATTTATTACTAGATATATACTTTAATGTTGAATGTAATTATATTCATTTAATATTCTCAAGGAAATGTTTTTGAATAATAATATAGAATCTAAGGCTAGGAGTGTGTCCATTTCTATCTTTTTATTAATTCCATGATTTTAGTGATAATGAGTCATAAACTATCATCTGATCATGGTTTAGTTGTAATGTAATTGGGTCATTATTAATGCTGAATAGGTTAACCTTGAATTGATGGTGTAGGAACTCAACTAAATATCAGGTTATGGTCCCTCTATATCAGTCGTAGATTTTAGAGAGTCCCATAACCATTAAAAACATGTACGGAATAATTTTCTTTACCTATGATCGGCTATGTACACAATTCCCCATTATAAGTATTAGCATAAATGTTTTCAATTTTATATAATTTTTTCAGTATAATTTTTTATTTTCTTATAATTTTTGTACTTGAATGGTAGTTTAATTATATTTTTTAAAATTTTGGGACTATTTTATTAACATAAAGTAATGTGATAAATTTTATATTTATTGAAACTTTGTTTAATGATATTAACTTCACATAGTTGGGATGTAAAATTTTCATCGTAAAATGCCATAAAAAAGTTAAATGGTGGTTCCATGTGGATTATTTGATAGAATAAAAAATAATTGAATGATTTCATTTGGATTCCAGCATAGAATGTGTTAGGATTCACATGATCAACATCCATTAAAACTAGTATCATCAAAGAAACAAAAGAGGGCAGTAATGTGTTATAGGATTTTATTCCATCCATATAGAATATGAAAATCCCTAATACAAAGTGGTGATAGAGCCAACGTAGTTAGTTTCACACCAATAGTACTAAGTGATGTCGTTTGAAAATATATTAGATAAAAAATAATCATGTAAGAACACTTAGGATGAAATTAAATCTCTAATGGATTACCATAAAGATACCACAAATTATATCATTTACCTATCTGGTTTTATGATTTTGATAAATCAACAATTATTAAAAAATATTTCTTTGGGGGCCAACATAAATAAAATTTCAATGAAATATATTCAGTATAATATTTATGAAATTTTTATATCTTCATAACACTATATTCATTATTATATGAATGTAAATTATTGTAAGGGATGAGAATATCATTGGAATGTTGATATTGATTTCTTGAGTACAAGTGTGTAACGAGAATTCCAAGGGGTACAACAATAATATCTCACACTAAAGTATCAAATGAAAATAGAAAATCCACCAACAAAAATCCATTTATTTATAGATCCAAGAGAGATAGGGAAATTTTGAGATCTTGGGATAAGGAATTGAAATCATGGAATTACAAGAAGTGATTTGAGAATACCATATATAACTTATCCATGATTCTAATACCACATATAATGATGGCCTAACGGTCACCAAATGAAATTTGGAATAAAGGGACACAGATTGAAAACATGAAAAGAGTTAACTTGGTTAAGTAATAGATTATACAAGTGAAAATAATGTGATCGATTGAAGGTAATGGAGCCTTTTATAAATAATATAATGATTTAAGGTTTATTTTTTACACCACTAATAATTTTATTCTACCATATGATTTGATCATAATTATGAATTTAAAAACCTAGGCTCTTAATAAATATGATATCCTAGGTGATGTATAGAAATTATGAGTCCCATGGTTGAACCACTATTAATAAGGGGATCCTAACCTAATAAAATATTATTGATTCTAGAATTGGTGATATAGTTGGAAAATACTAGTATATATTAGAGTTAAGGAATAAGTACGAGGTTGATGATTAGAAAAGATAAATGATAAATATGGGATTATAAAATACTTTTAATGGAAAATATAGATCACCTATCTATTAAAAGGATATTAAATACAGTTATGGTTTACCGTCTTATGAATAAGAATAGTTGATTAATTGTTATAATACATGATGTAATTAATTACATTGGTTATGTAAAAATAAAAAACTACATATGTTTATTTTATTCCATTGGATATGTCATCCAGGTAAAACATTGATTCATAATATTTTATAAAAGGAAGAGTATAATTGGGGTTATATATTTCTAACCCACACTCCTTGATCACATTGGAGAACATCGTCAAATCAATTTCATTATATCTATTATTGAAGTGGTCTTAATTGAATATTAATCAAGAACATGTGACTAAAAATTTTGATTTACAATTCAAGGTATGAATCATCCCATAACTATTGATCACCAATCTCTTACAAACTACTCACTCATGAAATAGTTTTATTCATTCATGGATGTTGAAGTAACCCTTAAGAATAAAAGAAACATACTTACTACAATAAAAATAAGTTAAATTATATGATTTAATAAATTAAACATTACTACCAAGAACAATTTAATCACCAATTCATATTATGAGCTCGATAATTCAAAGTCTCAAAATAATTATTTATGTAACTATCAAAAAGTAATATCACTAACCACCATCAGTGCTCTGTCAACTATCACTAAAATGAACTAAAAAATCCACCATATTTCAATGTTCAACTTTTTATATAATATTAAAATTCCTACATCACAAGATGAAATCATTATTCATTATAATGTGTTATATAATAAATCATGATTTTCTATGACATATTTAATTATTACATGGTGAAACTTGGTATCTATGATGTGGGTAGTAAAATATCTCCATTTTAATTTTGAGAACCATAGAGATCATAATCAAATATCTATAAATTTTTTTCCACATGTAATCATCATTCAAAGGACCTTGAAAAGTTCATGACATGAAACCAGTGTTGTGGTGTGATGTTCATGTATCTAAAATTTTGATGTTCCACCATTTCAGAACCATCCATAAAATGGTGGATCTTTCGTAACATGGATTTTTCTCTTCTATTTTAAATAGAAAATGGTTTATTCTTATGACACACTATGTTCATCAAAAAATCTCTTATATATAATCAATGTGTCTACAAATTTAATCATGGTGTGAATACTTCATGTATCATATTAGATTCAATCTAAATTAATGATTTAATTTTTTTAAATAATAGTTTCTATAATTCCTAGATGGGTATTCATATGTATCACTAGTTTTGTGGGGACAACATATCATGGTGAAAAATATTCTATATTATTCTTCTTATTATTTATCAACCCTCCCATTACTAGGAAATCATTAAAATCTTCCACTTATCTTCAAATGATATAAAAATCCCATCATTCATTCTTCGATATCCTTCATTCCCACCCTAGAGACTATTATTCGATAGTAGGTCTCCTAGTGTGACTGATTCAAGAATTATGGTATTTTAACTATCACAAGTTACCCAACACCACCTTATTTTAATGTAAGGTCGGATCAAGTGGGATTTATTTTTAAAACACCAAAATATGTTGAGGTAGCGAGGATAGAACCACTATTAATCATGTAAATTTTTTATAGATAACAAATTTTAAAATCCACATCCTATATTGTTTGAGAATTCATGAAAAAATTTTAATTAAGAAAGAAATAGATATATTATATTTAAACCAGGATCCAAAATGATATTTTGAGTGTCAATACATATAAAAATATTAGTATTGAACATGGTTTTTTATTTGATGGAGGGAATGTAGTTTCAAGTGGGCACCGTAGGAGTAATTGGTTTCTGGGGATATAGAAAACAATAGAAGTATCAGTTTCCCAATGTGAATGGTGCATTAATGTCATGAAATAGTTCATGGGGTACATCCGGATGTGAATAAAGCCTTGACAAGGTCTTCGGGGGAACATCATGAATGTTTATTGTCTGATCATTGTTCTATTTTCTGACACTATCCCAATTTTCTTTTTAAATTAAAAAGGTAGATCATAATCTTTTTCTTCATTGAAAAAACAAATCTGATGATGTGGAATCAGCATAATCACCACATCCCTATCTTGTTCTATAAAGTGGGCCTCTCTGGGAGATATTTGATAGATTTTACTGGAACACCCTCCCTCCTCCCCTCTTCCATTTTAGTTTTCTTCAATTGGACCAGTTTTTTCCAATTTTGGTATAAGGATAAAACAAATAATTCACCGTGGGATGATGGAATCCCTAATATTCAATAGGGATTTCATGTATCCCAAATAGTATATATCCTGAGATAATTTCATCCTACATTTGTTCTTTTTTTCTTCAATGGTACATACATAGTTGATTTATTTAAGGTTTACTGAGAAATAAATTTAATTTAATGATGTATTTTATTTAAATAATTAGGGGTTTAAACTATATTGGAACCAATGGTTAGTTGTAGGCCCTATATGGGTGATTGGTTTTGGTTATGGTTTGATATGATGTTGTGGCCAGTTCAGTCTGGAAATTTCTAGTTGAAATTGGGTTTTTAATTAATTTTATTTAATATAATTAATTATTATAAGATTCATGGAATGCGTTAGGGGCTTAGGTGGTGATTTGAGTGAGGACTAGGCATAGATGTACCTCGGTGGGCCTTGATTGTTCTACCAACCAATAGAGATAAATTTGAACGGTTAAATTTTAGGAATGTGGCCCTTGGAAATTTCCAAATAGATTAATTTTTTTAAAATAATTCATAAGGCGAGATGTCATGAAATTGAAGGTGGTGACATTTTTAAATTAATTTTTTTATGTAATGATTAAAATTAAATTCTCATTTCGTTTTTTGTACATAAAATAAACTAGATAAATTATTAATGAGCTAATTGAATCTTATACCAACTTGGTGTCCTATATTGTTGATTCCCTCCTTCATGAATTGAATGATTTACCATAACATATATACCCCCATGGAGGGTTTTTAACTTTGTTAAGATAATTCATTAGACTAATTAGTCATTTTAATAATCTTTTCATAATGATGTACCATAGTTGTTGATAAAATATTTATTTAGAGACCCTATAACCATTAGAACTGGTGATTTTATTGTTGGGTAAGTCATCCTCTATATAGATATTTATTTATAATGTGTCTATATACCATAGATAAATGGTCATATAGATTGAGTTGATCAACCCAATCACCCCTGGAATTAAGGTTCTCCATGATTCATATCTGTAGTTTATTTCCCTTAGGTTGTGCCCCTTGATTAGCATGAAGCCATGTTATCTGTCTTATTCTACTGAGGAACATGGTACCATATTTCTGAAACCAACACGAATAAAATTGTATAATGGTAGCTGACTTAAAAATGACACAAAATTTTTATTGGTTCAAGAAATAATGGCATCAAATGTTAGTTGATTATAATTACTACAGGTTAGAATTTATTATCGAATTTCCCCATACATAATATTTATAAATTTCAAGACATAAGGGGATGTTTACTAGTGAGTTTCTATACATCTCTTACCATAGTGAGACTTGATTCAATATTTATCTTTGGGATAAGTGGCCTTGATAAATACATTAATACAATTCTACTATTTCTATAAACTTGATTTTAGTATTTTTTTAATCTTTTAAGAACTGAATTATATCTGATGGAATTGATATTCTTATTAATATTGATTTGGTTGATGATATTAGTATCATTACTTACTATTTTAGTTTTCTTATCTATGTTGTGTAGTACCACATTAAAAACGAAAATTTCAAACAGTCCTTTTGAGGGACCTTTTGGTGAATCAAAACAAGTGAACCCTCAAGTTGATTATAACATCTTAAAGATATTGTTATGTGCTATCCAATATATTTTATATATAGAACACTCCTTTCCGTCCAGGCTCTAGTATTTTATCCTCAATGGGACGAAACTAGAAATTGTGATATAATGTTTATTCATAAAATTAACTAATATTTTCAAGTATTGGATGATCCTTAGGTGAATGTGGATTGGTTGAAATGGATTGGGAATATTTTTAAGTTCATCAAAATTAATTATTCAATAAAGTTTAAATTCTCTATCTTCATGCTTGAATAGACTAGCATGAGGTGGTGGGATTTAGTGTTTATGGTGAATAAACATGAAATATTGTAGTGGAATGACTTCATATATATTTTAATAAAGAAATTATTTTCAAAATACATAGTTTTAAGAATTTTTATGGAATATCTTATCCATCAACATTGTGAATGAACTCTAAATCAATATGAAGATCTCATTAATGAACTAGTTGTTGTTTCTCTAGAGGTATTGTTGAATGAGAAGTTGAAAGATTGATAATTTTTTGTCTTTATTTAATATAATATTCGATAGCATGTTTTTGTACATAAGATAAACTATTATATGGATTTCCATGGTAGTTTCTTGAAGGATGAGCTTGACCAGAATGGAAATTCAAGATTGGTGGGAGTTCCATATAATCCTAAAGGGGGTTCTATTTGGTACTTTAAAAGAAAGAGAAAGCGAGAAGAGTCTCTTTCAATAACACAATATTGGGAATCATAAAGACCAAATCTAATTTTAGGAAATCAGATGTTGATTTTTTTTCTATGTAAAAGGACTTTTATTTACAGGTGGGCTTATATAGAGGCACGAAGGATTTTTTGTTCATACTGTTATTTTGGCCACCAAAAGGTGTTTTGTCATGGATTTTAGTCCCAATGCCTCAGTATGTGATAATCAACACAAAAAATAACTATTAATCCATTTGATGATTCATGATGAAAGAGTTTCTATCTAGAGAAATCTAGAATGAATCTTTATCCCAGATTTGACATGTCACCAGTGGAAAATAATGTATATCTTATGGTAGTTAGAAGTACTATCAATAAAGCATAATCATTATTGGCTGCTCAATTTGATATTTTTGCATCAAATTCATTCATATTGACCTACATTTTTTATTTTTAAGCTTTTATATAGGGAATATATATATATATATATATATATTTATTTATATATATCAAGTTATGGATATTGATCACCTCCTATAATGAAGAGGGAGGAGGGTTTATGAATCCACTCTTATTCTTTCCCTGGAGAAGAGATATAGATCATCTGGTATTTTCTAGTACTTTGTATAAAACATTGTGATTTAATTATTGGGATGTATTTTGGGTTTTACCATGATTCCGAGATTAACTGTTATCTTTTTTAGGTCTCCATTACTTCCCCTGAGGGGGTTTTCCATACTTTATATGGAAAATGGGACATGAGGTACAATTAATCTATAATAGTTCTTTTGGATTTGGGTAGAATGATATCAATATTTTCTTTTCACCTAGATAAGGAGTATTTGGGTATTGATCTTCTGCTATTGGTGATCAGGTTTCCCAATGTGTATCCTTATGACTTTTCTAGCATTCTATTAGTATGGTAGGTAGTTTTTTATTTTGACTTGGTACAAAGATACAAGATATTATATAGTTTGTATTACCATATTAAATGAGATAAATTAATATAGTTAAATATCTATGTGGATGGTTTTTTGAATAAAGGAACTATTCACCAATGTATTTGACATTTCATAGTGTTTGTGGTTTTGAGTATAATGCTAATAAAAATTATCACAAGTTCATTGGTTACTGAAAACTCAATAGAGTCATGGTAATAAACATATATTCCTTTTATATTATTAATGATGTATTTTATTTTTAAAGGGTATTATTGGATCTCTAAGACAATTTTTTATTTAGTAATCACCATATTTGAATCGAGGAATTTGATATCCCAAAGACATCATTATAGATAATGTATGGTTATTATTATTACCCTATTTTTCATTTTGGTCTAAAAATTATCTAATGGTATTTATGGTAATAATGAATATGATATTACAGGTGTATCCTGATTTTGTTCAAGGTAGTATGTGGGGATGACATATTAGATTTGTCTAAAACCAAGGAAAACCATGAGTGTCATTTAGATATTGTTTTGGAAATTTTGAAAGATTAAAATCATTAGGCAAAGATGTTTAAATGTACATTGTTGACATAGGATGTCAAATTATTGAAAAAAATTTTCAAGAAATTGGGATTTCAATTGATCATAAAAAGGTGAAGGTTGTTATGAAATATTAATAACCACATAATGTTTTCAAGATTTGATGGTTCTAGATATTACAGGTGTTTTACTGATGGTTAGTTAATTATTTTTCAAAGTTATCATCGAAGATGAATATTATTAGTCATAATGGATTTAATATCTTATGAGATTTAAAATTTCTTTAATTTTATTATTGAATTGAGATTATATTATTTTATACTAGGATACTGTTTAATATTCTAGTTGGTGGAATGTGGTATGAGGTATTTTTGGACAAATCAATTTAAGCTTTAGGATGTGTTCACATGTAGGCTGATCACATAGTGGCCTATAGTTCTTGAAATCATAGGACATATGATAAGAACTATCATCCCATAATCCTGAACTCATAGTTATGTTACATTCTACTAATTGATAGATACATTACTGTTTCAATGAGATGATTAAAAATTATTCTGATCATAAAATCATGAGTAATATCATATGGACAAAATATTTGAATTTTATCATTGGTGAACGATGTAATACAAATAATTTTTTATTCTACATTACCTACAATCCCAGTAAGTGGAATTCCAACGTTGACTCTTTGTTCATGAAACATCCGACATAGGCCATAAAAGATCATCAAAATAGTATAATATGATGGATCTATTTTCGTTTCTACATTTTGGAGATTGGAAGGATGAGATTAGTCATATTTGAGAAAACAGAATATTTACCTCATATCTTCCTATGATTATTATTCAGAAGTAGCTTCTTGATGATGAATTCAATGGTATTATAGACTCTATTAATGTTGGGGAAACAATCAGTGAGTGGTTTTTTTAATGGTATCATCTACTTTGGGAGTCTATAAGTCATACCATAATCTATGGTAAAAAAAATATAATGGTGGATTTCTATATTTTGTAGTGGGTTGTATACCCTAGATTGATCAAGATGTTCCATTATATACAATGATTATTTTAGACCCCGGGTATGAGACAAGACAATAATGATTTTATTTCTCATTGTAATACCAATTAGTAGGTCAATGTATAAAAATAAAAACCTTTATATTTTGTTCAGCCGCGTCTTGTGCTCACATAGATGTGGAATGATATTTTGATGGAATTTGTAGTCAAATTTACATGTACTTGTTCAGGTAATTGATAAATATGGTTATTGATCAACCAGATGACCAAATACAATCACACTATTCCTATTGGTGACACAACATATACTAAGGACCTAAGATGTTTGTATATGATGGATGTCAATATATTTCATAGAGACTTATATATTATAGTATATAATATATATCCTTGACACACTTATAATGTTTGGAGAGGCATCCAAGATGTAATTGTATTTTAGGTTATTTCGATCATTTTATATCATTTTACAAAAATGGAGTGATAGAATGTCTTATACTGATTCTTTAAGACATTATTGTTTCATGCATTCTTTTCTTTTGTAGAGTTCCAGATGACCAATTTTGACTAGATTAGATTAGATAAGAAAATCATTACCAGTATTCCATGATGTTGACACCCTTTGAGGTCACCTATGGTTGACCATATTATTATCCACTGAATTTCTATAATATTCCTGAATCTTCTCTGGTTGGACATAGCTTTTTTCAATTGATGATAAAAAATATTCATTTCAATTTTCAGAGAATAGGTATAGATCATATAATATATAAATATAATGCTGATAATTATCAACAACCGTTGGAGATTTTATTTAGGGAAAATTGATTTTTTCACACTTTCAGCTCAAATGGGTCACTAATGGTTGTAAAATAGGTTAATATTTCATCAACATATATAGTACTAATTGAGATAGATGATCAGTATGGAAATTTGGCTTACCAATTTGATTTTACAACAATGTCGGCATCAATTCAAAAAACATTTCACATATTATAGCTCTAAAAATATCTCCATAACCCATCTCATTTCATTAATTTATAATACGTTGATGTGGAACCTAATTTATTCATGTTAGGGTATCTTGTTAGAATAATTGATTTTGAGATGACGGTTATTCCTGGAATTTCAATTACCCTATTTCAAGTGCATAGGTTTCTTTATTCTAACTCACATGATACATGGGATCATGAAGAACTAATTAAATTATAGTGGCATCACTCAATTGATATGACGTGATATTGATATTATTTTTTGTGGAAGAAACTATTTATGGTGATGAGATTTTAATGTAACATTACCAACATTTAGGTTAATTTGTACCATAATTTTGTTTTTCCTTTTTTTGGAAATTCATTCAGGATTATTTTAGAAACATTATGAGGTTATTGGATGTTTTTTCTCCTTACATAATTTTTAAAATTCTTGGAAAAAATATTTAGGCAAGCCTAAAAAGTCATAATTAGTTTCTTGGTGTTTATAGGGGTATCATTGTCTATCTATATTAAGACACCACCCTCTAAAATCACATAAAATGAGAAATCATGGAGTCAGTGGTTTTCATATCATGCGACCAAGCCATGAAAACTTTTCCTAGTGGCCTAGGAGGGAGCACATGATTGGTTCATGATATGTAAGAGATTTCGTCTAAAATGTAAAAATATATCCAAAAACATTGTATAGGGACATTGTTAGGCCCATAGATAAGGATAACTATGCGGCCTAACCCAAGGACCCAGGTGATGAGATTTTAATTTTTTTAAAATTTTGATTAATGTCCAAAAATCCCCATAATAAATTCTAATACCCTCTTAATCAAACCTAATTTGTCCCTCTAAGTTTTAGAGGCTATTTAGTCGTTATTTTTTTCTCTATCAGGAAAATTTATTCTAAAATGGAAGTGTCTATGGATGATGTTAAAATGAATTTGGTCTATGTAACATCATTGTTTGAGAATTATAATTATTTACCCTCTCACCGTCATTGAGAGTAGAAAATCCTCATGTTGTTAATGAATTAGAACAATTATATTATTGATTGTAATAATAGGGATTATTATTTTATATTCTTCATAATTGGATCTCTGTATGTGGTTCCCATTTCAATTGATCTATTGTGTAAGAATTTCAGGTGGGAATATAAGGAATTTCTCTACTCTTTAAGCCATAATTTATTTCTTGTTTTATGGTAACTTTTTTATTGATTTATATACCATTATTGGATATGGTTTTTATGATTTTTTAAAAAAATGAACACAAATGTAATATAAAACACTTTTTTAAATATTTTGAATATATTTAGTGAATTCATCAAAAATATGGATTGTAATGAAATGTGTTTAAATGAAATGATTTGATGAATATTCCTGATAAAAATAATTTAAATGAAAGATTATTTTTGGAATGTATGAACAGGATAATAACCTATGATTTGGTTTTAAAAATAATTACCATTTTTTAACATGTAATTAGGAATTAAAAAATTGAATTATAAATTAATGTGAATTGAGTTATTTTCTAATAAATGGTTTACTAAAAGAATATGTGAAGTTGAGTGTTTAGTGGTGACTATGAAATTCATTATAAGAATCAGAACCCCTTATAATAGGATTATGATCAAAACTCTAACTAAAACAATTCTCCAATGATATTACTTGATGTGTTGTTTTTTGATTCTATATTATTGGATGAATTATTGGGGATGTATGAAAAATTTATGCCCTGATGTATTGGAAGATAATTGTTAGGATCATAGAGGTAGGAACCGTAAAACCTCATAGAATATCACCATGGTGTTTTTTCAATTGATCATTGAAAAAGAGATATTATTGAACTAATTTATTCATTACACTATAATTTTTTTAAAAAAATTAATTTAATAATACAAATTATATAATTTACATCCGTGATAATTGAATGATTATTTGAGAAAAAAATTTATAAGTTATTTACATGCTTATTTATTAATAAAATTGAAGCATAAAAGATTTTTTTGATATAGAATGACTGATATATAATTTGGTGAAATCCTACTGGGATATTTTTCTCATGTAATATCTTTATCTATAATAGATTCTGAATTATGTTATGATATCTCCATGAAAGGGTAATTTTCCACTTGGGTTTTGTGGGGGTGCGTGACTATTATGGCCTTGGGTGATGTGGGTGGTAAGTGGAGCTACGATCCACTATTTTCAAGGAGATTTTTGGACATTGTATTGAATGATATTGTCCCCATTTGTAATAAGATATACATTTTCTATATTTATCTATTTTATTGTGGTATTTTATCCTTTATGGATGTTGGAAGTATCAATTAATAACTAATTTGTCATAGATAATTATATCTGGAATTATTATTATTTTGAAACGGATTCCACTATTTTACACCGAAGGGACTTGTTAGAACCTACTGAACCCATACCTGGGTTCTGCAATTATATTATTACAAAGGGTACCCAATTTTCTACCTTGACGATTGAAAAACCTGATCATGTGTGCTTGTATTTAGTAGATATTGCGGTGGGAGTCACTAGAGATCCAATAACAAATATGTGAGACCATGGGAATCTGGATAAAGGTGATGGGTTTGGAAATCAAATTGACACCTACATAATGAAAATTCTATAAATGTTTTACTATTTATGTATCTATATATTCCATGATGTCCTTCATGGGACCTAACATATGGGCTTTATGTGATATAGGTATGGTCAGTATTCATAGTATTGTGGGAATCCAGATTAAAAGTTCATGTGGTACTGTTTGATATGGATTAGATGTTATAATGTCACCATGGATTCCTAGTTTTTCTATTAATATTCATTTTATGAGACACATGATAAATTATTAGGAATCAATGACTTGATCTTATATATATATATATGGTATTCAATTGAGTCCACGATTCCCTAGTATTATTAGATATATAGGATCCAAACCTGTAGGGTTAAAAAATATTATGATGATTAGATCCCAAGGTCACCCCTAGGATTCATCTCATTGAGATCAATTAAATTATATCTTCTTGATTGATGTTCCAAATATTCCTTGGATATAGACTTTTTTTGGTGAAATGAATATTGATCTTGAGTCAATGAAATCAATGAATGCTCAAGTAATGTCTTCGAGTTGATTTTTATATGGGAGTTTGGATAGATTCTTTGGTTTCCTCATATATCACAGTTCTCCTATGATAATGAGATGTTAAACCACTAATCATAATCATTAAAGATGAATGGTTTCCACTGTAGGATTCATTATTGATTTTGATTACACGATATTGTTATGTTCTTATGACAATCATGATAGTAACCAACGAAGGTATGGTTGATTGGGGTCATGAACCTAAGGACTTTTGGATTTTATTTCATTGTAGTGTATTTATTTACAATATGATTATCACATGAACATAACTCTAGATAAAATTGGCATGTTCACAACTGATTTTTTCACTCAGCCCTTATTCGGATGGCCACTATAGATGGATATCAGAGAATCCTTTACTTGTTTGTAGATAGAGGTCATCCTAATACACGTGACTACATGATTGATAATTAGAATATTGAGTTGAATTTTGAGTTTAGTACATGGGATGGCTCTGAGTTAGAGTGGAGCCTCGTGTATTTTAAATTATATTTTATATATTGATCGACCAATTAGGTGATCATATTTGTTTGTATTTTATATTCCATGCATGATCATTTGAGTTTTATGATATATGTTATGATGTTATAGAATATGTTACATTTATTTATTCTTAAATTATGGTATAATTGTACATACTGAGATGTTATTGTAATTTTTTATTTTCCAATGGTTGATACCAAGATGTAGGTGGTATAGACTTCCGCCAGTATCTATTTATACCCTGATAATAGATGGAATCATCTGTATTTTTAAGAGACATATCAAACATCCCTTTATGATCCAATATAGTTGTTATTTACGTTGATCTGGGAAGAAAAATTTAAAAATGGTATTTGACCCTATTTTTTTATTTTTTATTTCTAGAGGTGGATGAAATGATATACATAATAATTTTTTATAGATTCTAACGGATCCTAGACTGGTAATTCTTGATCACATTTTCTTATGAAATTCTCTGTAATGTTGTGTATCAAAGTAATTTTCTTGGATTACAGTCATATAATATATTTATTTTTCCCCTAGTGTGATAAACATGTGGGATGTGATATATAGTTTATAATTTGTTGTATTTTTAACTCATGGCCCGTCGCAGAATATTGAATTTGGTTTTTTTATCTTTGATTGTAGAGGAATTAATTATTCCATTCATCTTATATGGAATGTTGGATTCAAATGATATAAATAGGCATGTAAGTGTTTGAATTTATTAAAGGATGAAGATAATCTATTTAAGGTTTGATAATTTTCTCAAATGATGTTTTACCAAAAACATTCTTGGTGTAATTATACTATGTTTGTCCAACATATATATGAATCTCTTTCTTATAAAAAATCATGTAGATATATGATGAGGAACTCACGACGATGATTACATAATCACTTAGGGTATGGGACATAGAGTGGTCCTATTAGGGTATTTTTTTAGTTTATACTTTCATAGTAAACCCCATGGGGATAACAATTATTCCGGTTCAGTTACTTAATGTACCAATAACAACTTATATGGTTTCCTATATACAAAAGAATTACATTATGCATAACCAAATCATCTGGGCATAGTAGTTTTACATGGGTTGTGTAGGATGATGAGGATTAATGTAAACTTATTGATTGAAGAGATGGTGATTCTATTGTGGGATGTACCATGTGCGAGTACTCATTAGTATCATTTCCCTTGTGGGTGGATGGTTTCGAATGTTATGCAAAACATTTTCCCAAAGCGAGACACTAGAGTGGGTTTTTTAGCCATGTGTGTTGTTTTGGGTCGAAGAAGGATCATGCATGATGTTCCACAAGAAGTGAAAATGTATATAGGATTATCCTATTAGATATGTGGTCAAACATAGTGACACCTTGATTAGACCATACTTGTTGGAGAGTTCATGACTTCGTGATTAGGGAGTTAGATAAATTATAATGAATGAGGGGGACCTACGAGATAGGTTGTCTTCAGTTTATTAGTTCCATAGGTGTTGTAATCACATGAGAGTAATTTATAACATTTGATAGATGATTAAAATGGTGATAAAATATATGTTATGGTAATGGATATTGTTTAGAGAGTTATGGACAATTTCATATGGATTGTTGGTGATTTGTAATTTGATTCAGCTAGAGTGTCATTGTTCTGAGATTAGTTTTGAATGTTATGTTAATTCATGTTTCATAAATTTTTTTCTATATATATATATATGTGTATAATTTAGTGATAAAACACATGGATGATTTTGGGTTTTTAAGGGTTGATGTAAGGTTGATGAGTGCATGTATAACAATAGAACATGTTAGGTTCTTTATTTGAAAGAGCATAAAGTGTATATATTGATTAATGATACTGACTTTTAGGGGGGTATGGTTAGTGGGTTAATGGATGGAAACATATCATTAATGATTTAAAACTCATGGGAGCATGATTTATTTGATTCAATTGGGTTATACAGGAGGGTACACCCATTATTTTGAATGGATATCAAGGTGGTACAAACTATTCATAGGAAAAAGAAAATAAATTTTAAATTTGTGATGCAAATGATTAGGAAAAGGATCGATTGAAATTGTAACAAGATACATATGGGTGTGGTGAACTTGATGATAATATGAAATAATAAATGTTCCCCTTTTGATGGTTGTTTTGAAGTAGACAAGGTGTTATGGGATGGTTCAAATGGGAGTTTTTTATAAGAATATAAACAGATGGATGAAATAAACACATATGTGGAAGATTGGAACACATTTACTCCTAATGGAATCTATTTATGGTATGCTCAATGAGTGGAATAAGGTAATCCATATGATTGGTGATGAACAATTGTCCATTTAAGTGAAGACATTGTTATGTTTAGATTTTTTGTGGGTATTGAGGATGTTGTTCTAGTAACTCGATAATATAGAACAACTTATGGTTCCATTTCCACTGTATTATAAGAAATATTATCATTTAAAATCATTAAATTATATAATGGAAATAGTGCGAGCCTTCGTGAGATGAATCATGTACTAGAAGGGTAATTGTCTTGGTGGGACCAATCACAGGATGATTGAGAAGGAATTGGATTCTAGTGATCAATGGATCCAATTTTTTTTTGTATTTTGTTAATACAATATTTGCGACTCATATGGGAATTTGGAGGAGGCCTCGTATTGGAATAAGGATCACGGATGTTTTATTATAACATTATAGTTGATAGTGAGGTGAATTTTAGTTCAGTACATGGTTTAGAGTGTGAACTAGCAGTTTGTGTCCAGGTTTAAGGGTGACCTAATTTCATCACATGATTTAGGTGGTGAATTAGTGATTTTATATGTGTTTAATTGTATAAAACATGTGAAGAACCCCAATAATGTTTTCTATTGAGTCTAAAATTCATGATAATGCAAAGGAAAATAATACCATGATTGAGGAATGTAATATCTTGTTTGACATAATTATTACCTTGTCTTGTTGGTACCCTTCCAGAAATAGATGGCATTTTTAGGGAATGTACATGGGTAGTGGAAAATCATCTATTTTTGTTCAGAATCATTGATGAGATATACTACCAGATTTTCATTGGGGGGGTTTTATAGTGGTTTGGAGGATTTATATGGGAAATTTAATGAGAAGGAAATTTTACTATGGGGAATGTGAATCAATTGGATATTTTGATTGTGGAATGTTATTCAGAATAAACTTGTCTTTTTTTTCATTTTAATTCATATTGTGGGAAAACAATGAACATAATGATAAGGATGATGATATAATAGTTTCATGGGATAGATGGATAAAACATATCATCATAAAATTGTTTCATTTATGGTTAGGATTATCATATTAGGTTTTGACAAGTCATGGTTCTTTCTTTTAAAGTTGTGTAGAAGAATTTTACGAAATTTTAGAGAGGAATGTGATGTTTAGGAAATTAATTATTGACTAATGTGTGTTGGGATGTTTAGTAGAATGACCATCAAGGCGTCTTGAGGATAAAATGTATAATGGTGGGGAGGTTTTAAAGACCCGTAACTATTTGACTGAAAATTTTAGGGTAATTTTAATATTCAATTTACTAAAAAAATGGGATTTCATGTATGCATTAAAATTATATTATAAGGGTTCTAAAATACTAAAATAGTGGAATTGCATGTGAATTGAGATTTGGTGGAGGGTTTTGGGTTGGAATGATCACAAAAGGAGGAACAAGTGGTTATGGATACTTAAAATAGATGTAGAACCCCTTTCAAGACATGAAAAGGTTATTTACACAGTGACATGGTTCATAGTGTACATTAGGATGTGAATAAGCCATGACTAAGGGTTTTATGGGGAGCAGAGGAAATAATGGGTGTGACTATATGTGTCATGTCTTGACATATGCCAAGTGATTTTTTTCAAAATAAAAAGGACTATCAAACCCCATTTCGTCATCTGACATGAAAGGAATTTAACGATGACTCAACCAAATCTCCACCTATCTCTCTTCTCCTCCAATTTTTTATGTTTTATTTTTTATTTTTTTTGCAATATTGGATT
Source organism: Viscum album (assembly GCA_963277665.1). Classification (NCBI taxonomy): domain Eukaryota; kingdom Viridiplantae; phylum Streptophyta; class Magnoliopsida; order Santalales; family Viscaceae; genus Viscum; species Viscum album. The sequence goes on along the minus strand of OY728158.1, from coordinate 1,186,697,127 downwards.
GTTTATTACTCGTCAATTATTCCATATTAAATTCCATTATTTTACTTTATTTTCTCCAATTTTATTTTATGGATTAAATGATTATTATGATGAATGATTGTCAAATCAAAAATTTTCTTTGTGGATATTATGTACCCTTACTAGAGGGAATCTCGAGATTACATTTGCCTAGAATATTTCTTTCTTTTATATATGGAAAATCACAATTTTAATTTATTTAACGTTTTTAATCAATCAAATTTATTTAAATTAAGGATTAATTTTGGTTAGGTGATTAGGGTTTCATCCCCAATTAATACCATATATTATCCATGGGCCCCCCTTGGCCAGGTGAATTTTATTCTGGTGTGATGTGGTGAAGTGGTATGTTTTCCATGAAATATTTATTTATATTAAAATTTTGAAATTATTATTTTTATATAATTATCTATTTTATGATTTTTTTCATGATTTAGGTTCTCACTTAATGATGTGAGTTGGTACCGCTCAATGGTGGAACTTGTTGGGCCATGGTAGAGCTAACATCCCTTGAAGATATATTATATGGCTTTAAATTATGATATGTGGTAATTGGTACGTTCTTTATTATATTATTCTTATTGACTATGAATCATGTGGTTAAAGTTCACTACAAAAATTTAGTGACTAATTCAAATTAGTTGTTTTAATGGGATAATATAAATTTACTACTTAGTTTATATGTATTAAATCAAATGAATATGAGAAATGATTATGGCCACATTGCTTGTTGTGTATAGATTAGCTAGCCTTGGCCTCATTTTTCCAAGGATATGACCAATGTGGGTTTCCTTGATGTATAAATATCCATAAAAGGTTTATAATGAAATAAATTGGATTCAAATGTCCTATTGGCCCTGTTCAGGTTTCTTTAATATCTATTTGAGATTTTAGGCTGCACCACGGTCATTGAGAGATCTTTGAGCCTTGGGGTTAGTGAGTTTGGGGAGGGGTAGAAAATCATTCTCTTAGAGATGATTTTAGCATTGAGGGATATATTTTTAGTGTAATGGGATGGTTGATTTATTGGAATGACCTAGATAGCCCTATACATTGAGGTGGGACATAGAAAATCTATTATGGTTTTTCCTATAAGACAAACACCTTAAGGGACATGGGGATGTGTTATGTATCAGACTGTATCGATAAACATTGTATCCATAATGATTTGGGTTACACACAAGTGTCTATATATGACCTAGGGACCCTATAATAGTGATCCGCTCTTGTTTAGTGGCATATGGGGTCCCCACTGGGTTCCCTATGAACATACCCAACCTGAGTAGGTGTTCTTGGATTTTGTAGAGATTGTAGTGAGAGAAACCATAGATCATGTACCTAAGATTTGTTCTAATAGGGTTGTTGAAAAAGAAGATGTGTTAACGTGATTGAACATCTTCTACTACAAACAAAATATTTCACCTATTAACCTATTCTGTATCTCTATATACCAAGATGTTCTTCCTAGGACTTGACATATGGGCTTTATGTGAGGATGTTATGGTGGGGAGTCATAGGATTCCAGAGATTCCTCTTTTTTTACCAATATGGTAATATGTTATATGAATTGGATATGATGATGTTTTCATTTATGGCTAGTGTGCCTCATTGTATTTAGTTATTGAGCCATGAACAGTAGGATTTGGATGCCAGGAATTGACATTAGTTCTAAATGGGATGCCTTGGATACCACGGGTCCCTAGAATGAAAAATTGATTGTTATATATATATTTATTGTTAGGGATCATTATTATGAGGAGATACATTAGTAATTATTAGAAAAAAACTAGTCCAGAATGGTGGAATTACAAATATTTTATGGGGATTCCTAGGATATTACATGTTGTTATGGTGAAATTTGGACTGTCCTTTTATAAGAGACTTCCTTGGATGCCCATGAATTCATTTCAAACTAATTATTATTTGGATGATTTGAGAGATTCATATGAATCATAGGATTTGGCTGCGGAATATATCTATCCTTTGAGATAATCAATATTGATTTTAGGGTTTCACCCTATGATATAATAGATATATTGATTCATTAATATTTTAACGTGCTCAAAGGCTCCCCTACATTGGAAAAAGTTGATTTCGTTGATCTCAGTCACATACATAAGTATTATTAATGATTATTTTCTTTTTCTATACATCATTTATCTATTTCAAGAATTTTACACGCAGATGTCATATTATTTAAAATGTTTTATGGGACTATATTGGTGGTTACCTATTTAGTTTATTACTCACATCCAATTCAAGACATGACTATGCATGGGTAACAAAGAAGAATTCAAATGGTTATAGGAACAAGTTTCGGTAATGCCTCAGATTTGATGATTGAGATAGAGTAAATCATGTTAGATTTGAAGTTTTGGATGAGTAAAGACTTTGAGATAGAGAATGGCATCATGTAAATTATATATTATTTATTTTAGTTATACTGATTAACCAGTTGGGAAATCATTCTTGTGTGTATTCTATATTTCTTGTGTAATTTTTATAATTTTATATTTCATTTCAGTAAATTATGGTATGATTTATTTTTATCACAATCCCCATTCACTTGTTATTATGCATACTCTAATGTGCATATAGTTGTTTTGTTTTATGATATTTGATCATATAATACAGGGGTAAAACCTCCTCATGATATATCCTCATACCCACACTTCTACTTAGAAGAATGATGCATTCTAGGAGGTGTTCCAATAGTCACAGGGTGGTCCTTTATTAGTATTTTTCATTGTGATTCGTTATGGGTTGTTAATGGTTTCACCATACACAATATTGGATCTATATATTTTTCAAATATATCTATAAAATATTCACTAAAATTCATCAAAACTCTTCATATTCAAATCATATGAATTTACTTCCATATAATGATAATAAAAACTAGAAATTTGAAATTATATACAATAATTAATTTAACTCATGATGATTACATTTCAGTACTGTACCACTATGAAATTACTATACACATAATATTTTTTTTGTTCCTATAATAAACATCAACACCAAATAAATAAATTATACTCTAATATGGAAAACATTCAACTTATCATATTAACACCCATAAAGTCATTACATAAAATTTTATAAAAACACTCATGAAATTCAATGGTGTTAAAATCATTCGTCGTATATATTTTTATTTAAAATAACATCTCCACATTCAATCATATTATTCAACATTTCATTAATATCCATGATTACTAATATCTACCTTTCTAAGAATGTAATTTTATAATCTCACAATATTAGTTAATAATATTCACACCTAATATCAAAATGATTCATAATATATATTTGATATTAGGTAATTGAAAAGTCTACATAAAATTAAATCCAACAATAAATCCCAACATTCAATTTGAGTAAAAATTTATCCATGTCCATAGGATAGTGGGTATTGATATGAAAATAATATTTAATAATTATATGGAAGCTCATTTATTAAATATAACCATATTATACTCAATTAAACTAAATCAATGATGGTATCCCATTTCCTCTATTAATATATATCAACTCCAACTATCTATCATTATTCCATATCATTAGATCATGTATTGAACATTCATATAGGGATTCTTGTTTAAACATTATTTTCTATGTATAAATTTTCTCTCCCACTTAGTTTTTAATAGAATTTTTAAATGGTCATGTCCTAAACCTTAAAATTCATACAAATTTACTAGCTCGATACCCACCATCAGTATGCTACAAGAAATAAATTTATAGATTTAATACAATATGGAGGATGGTATCTATCCAAAAGATAATCAAAGATATATCATTCACTCACTATATGACTATTTAGGTTTTTTATTATTTAGTGGTTTAAATGTTACAATATAAAAATATTACAAGTGTTCTTCCCAAATAATAATGAGATCAAATCCTTTTCCTTTATTTAAGAATAATGATTCCACCAACATCTTGGAATCACCCAATCAATTTTTTTAATCTCAATTTAAATCATGAAATTATACAAATGGTATCAGACATGATGGACAAGAAGGCTTTTATTGTGCATTTATATAAGAAAATTCATCGACACTCTAACTTATAAAAAGATAAAATATATGGTAGGGGTCCCAATTAAATAGTTTTAATTTATATGAATCTAAATACTCAATAATTTTAATACTGTTGAATATCATTATGATATGATAAGATACCCAATAATTTTACAGTAGTATTTTATAGAACATGAGTCCCTGAAGAAAGAAGGTACTAAAGGAATATTTAAAAATTCCGTAGAAAAACTCTTGAGAATAATAATAAAAAAATTGTTAATCATGTCAAAGAATAGATAAAAATAATATTTCTACATTATTGACATTTAAAATATTAATAATCAAATATAAAAAAAAATCAAAATTCATTTTGAAAAAATAACAGAACATGAAAGTGAATGAAATGTTTTATAATGTATTCATATGTTTATAATATTAATGATCACGATTCATCGAGATTTCAAAATATTTGAATATATTTTATTTAATTAATGATGCATCCTAAAATATTTTTGTGTAAAAATCCAAATGGGTTTCATGGATCCATATCTCACACTAGAATTATAGATTATCCTCAATATTTAATCGAAGGTGAATGAAAAATAGATTGTCAAAAAATTTAAATGAGAAAATCAATTTCTAATAATTTGGGAAAAAAATAAATATTCCCAAACAAATATATCCACTATTCATTTATCCTTTGAAGGATGGTTTGGTATATTCTGTAGAATCATAATCCTTCATAAATAAAATGTTTACATAAAAATGTATAATAAATTAAATAGGATGGTGAGTATTTACAATTTCTCATATAAGATTCTGGTTAGTATTCTTAATACAAGGTTGTCTACTCTTCTCCCTCGGTGTATATCCCTCGAGAAACATGGCTTTGTTAATGGTCAATCAATCAAAGGTAAAATAGCCTTATCACAAGAGATGCTAAGGGATCTGAATACCAACACTCAATGATCAAACACAGATATCAAGGTGGATATGAATAAATCATATGACCGAGTTGATTGAGGCTTCATCAATAGGGTTCCATCAAGAATGGTCATCTCATCTTGGGCATTCGACCTTTTCTTAAGTTTCATTAGTTCCTCTTTGTTGTTGTATCTTTCATGGGAAGAACCCTTGGCTTCTACAAGGCAACCTGAGGCCTATGCTAAGGAGACCCCATCTCTAAATGTATCTTCATCATCGTCTAGGACATTCTTAGTTGCATAATCAATAGAGGATTATCCAATGGAGATATCCTTCCATATCTATTGAAACATAACCTCCCCCCAGTTTCCTGGATAATGTTCTCTGATGACATAATCATCATCAAGAATACTTGTAAGAAGTCAATGCAGGGTATCAATAAGATCCTATATGGTTACTTTCACTGATGTGTCCAGGTTATTAATAATGAGAATAGTGGATCTTATATTCCTAATAGATGTGACATCAAGAGAGATGCATATTTAAGTAGAAGGATGGGAATGCAGTATGGGTCCTTTCTAATAGATTATCATGGCACACCAATATCCTCATGCATGTCACAGATTCATGACATGGACCATGTGTTGATCAAGATAGCGGGATGTGTGCTTAACATGAAAAGTAATTTCCTATACCTCATGGGTCATATTGCTCTGGTGAATATTGTCTTATCAGTGATTCTTTTCCATGCCTTGGATTCCACAAACGTTTCAAAATTGCCTATTAAGACCATCAATAAATTTATCTCTAGCTTTTTTTGAGATGTTATTTGGGATGTGAAAAGATGATGGGTGTCATGGGAGAGGATGAAGAGACCAATTCCAGACATAGGGATCATTGTGAAATGTTCAGAAATCACCAGCCAAAGCATGAATTCGAATATGGTGTCAGAGTTGTTGGAAGAGGGAACACTGTGGGGGAATACTATGTCTCCGAGAATGGGTGAAAACTCAGACACTTATCTAATACAAGGCTCCCTTCTTGGGTCCTCAATCAGAAACCTACTCCGAGTCCTTTTCCAAAACATGCAGTGGATCGTTGGGTAGGGGAACATCCTATTCTGGAAACACAACTACGCTGGCATCCTACTCGGGTAGCTAGGCTACCCGCACCTAACACTACATTTAAAGAGGAGATTCTACAAAAACGCTTCATCAGGTAAGTCCTGGATAAATAATAATAAGAGTTATTTGATCTTATTGTCATCAAATCGGAGGTGGATATATGTGTGGTCACCCCTTCAACCTAGGGGAGCTTCACCACGAAGGGAATCTGAAACATGTATGCTCCTCAAGCCCAAAGAGACAGGTGGAATGAATTTTTGTGGTGCAAAAAAATTCCAACAACATATAGCTACCTACCATAGAGAATCATGAATCATTAAATCCCCAGAGAGGCCAACATCAAAATATTGGGCATCAGTATGGCTTCTAGGTTCCATTGCAGCAGGAATTATCACAAGGAGTGCACGTAACACATTTTCTATGAAATAGAATGGGCTCAAGAACAATGGAGTATCTTCGGTGCATTTAACGCATACTCTTCTTAAGACCTTAATTATGTTCCCTTACTAGAATGTTGGTTTTTGGGGTCAAAATCAGCATGACTAAAATGAATGGAGAGATCCACCATACCCAATGTTGGATATTGGGGCATGTGGAAAGCCTAAAACTGGGTGAGGTATGAGGGGATTACTACACCAAGAAGATCTATCATTGTGCGTACTAAGAGCATGATTTCTGATTGGGTGGCTTGTATCAGCAACTGGTGTGGTGCTTCCTCGCTGCAGAAACTGCATTGTACCTCCCCAACGACTCACCCACACAACCACATGTCTCACAGCTAGTGGTTGCAGTGGATTCCTCCAACGGATGTCTTCAAGCGGAGTACAGATGGATCATGTATCTCAAGTTTTACATGTGGAGGCGGTGTGGTGCAGGACCACATGTGCATTATTTTTTTGGCATTCACGGATCATTATGTGAGTGGAAAATACCAGCATGATGAGGAAAATGTGTTTCTGACCGGGTTCACCTACTCCATGAATAATTAGGTATGCCTCTCTCAAGTGGAAATAAACTAAATGATAATAAATGAATCTTTGATTGGGAAAGGGTCCACTCCATGGCCAATATCCTATTACATTCAAACGTTCCAAGATCTCATCAATGTTCATATTATGGTCATATATACAATGTGAGAGGGAAATAAATTAGAGGATCACATATCTTATAAGATGGTCCATGAGTTCATTGTCACATGTCTCCACAATATCTCTTGTTTTAAACCTGATGGGGTGAACCCGATAAGAGGGGATTCCTCGGCCTACACTACATCTGGCCACCTTAATCTTGGGGTTCTTCTTGTCTTGTCTCAGATTGTCTTGTATACCTTTTCGAAATAAAAATTATATAAATTATGATAAGGATATAAGGTCATAAGACTCCTCTAATTGATCCACATTATCAACATTAATATAATCAAACACGTTATGTAGTAATTTTTCTATAATATTAATAATAAAAATAATGATGATTGATTGTGTACTCATTGATTATCTGGGATCTATTAAAGTGGTAGTATTTAGTGTCACTATAATTCTATATTAGAGTTGTGGTCATCATGGGTTCTACTTCATTTATGTGATCAATACTGATAAAGTTTCCCAAAGTCCATATATCTGATGTTTTTGAAAAAACCATGATCAATAAGGATGATATTTATATTGAAACTTGGTTAGTGAATGGTACATCAGGAGGTCCATCATGCATCTTCCCCTTGTCCTTCCTCTATTTCAGGTGTTTTTAGTGATAATGGGTAGCAAGACCATTCTATGGGCCTGTAGACTTTTTATGGGGTTCTTATCAATAATTCCATTTATATGTGTTGTAAAAAAACCTTCATAGACTAATCTCCTCAACGGGGGGGGGGGGGGTCGGATGGGTGGGAAGGGTAAACTCTGTGGGTTTTTATTTACCTGGATGTGGGGGGGGGGTTGGCTAGGATGAGTTTGGGGATATATTAGGATGGAAATATATGTTTTTCTTCCTTCATAGTGATTTTGAATTACCATACCCCAAAAAATGATATGTTATATGGTGGGTAGATATTAAAATACTACCTAAAATAGTGGTTTCACACATACAGTGGAAGAGTATGGGATGTTTGATGAACCTTTCCAATAATTGATCATGATATAAGTTCTATGGGGTGGATGTAGGATGATATAGGATATCTGCAACCTTATTAGGGAGAAATTATTAAATAATCATAACCCCACAAATATTTATTATTATTTCATCATAGAAAGACCATTTTATCCAAAAAATATAGTTCTAGTAATTCCATTATTACAAGAGAGGAATGTGCGTATGATCCATTTTATATATTAATGTGTTCTGATAAGTATGTTATAATGTTATAAACTATTATTTTAAAATATAATACTTATAATATGGCGAAAAATTTAACACACACTAATATAAAATATTCACATTTATGATCAACCAAATAAGGTACAAAATATTCATATCTTGTTGTCTCATGTAGCTTTAAGAATCACATTTCTTCCCATTTTGTATTGGTGATTTGATTGTGGAAAATAAATAGAATATCAATCTTAATATAAGTATTGTTTTTCATGGTGAAATTGTTTTAAATAGTTGGATAAATTTCCAATAACATCTTCTTTCCATTCACATTATGTTGAATTGGTATGATCTGTAATTTTATATACACCATGTTTTAAAATAAAATATATTTTAAATTGAAAGGTTAAATCCAAAATCATAATATACCATATCAAAAAAAATTACATAGACAAAGAATAATGAATTCAACAACTAACACCCAAATAGTCATGAACTCTTTCATTGATCTTAAGAGTTCTTTATTTATTACCAAAACAAAATGTTCTAAATTTATTACATCAAGGAACTACATAACATTCCATTATATTATAATTTACCAAATCTCTACTGAATCTTGTATAATATTTTATTCATATATTTTCTTTAGGATCATGAACCACAAACAGAGTAGTTTCAATATCTGGATAGAATAAGAAACCATGAACATGGAAAATTGGACGTGAGCGGTTATGATACAAAAGTAGAGTTTCAAAAATATATTTATTGCAATTAATTGCATGGTTGAAAGGTTAAATATATTGTACCATGGGTTCTACCAAATGATTTTGAAACGAAAATAATATCTAAATACATGACTTTGTATGTCTATAATTTGGGGTAGACTCCAGATTTACATCACCATAAGGGATAGAACATGATGATTTTTTCAATGGCTATAGTGTGGAGGTGCCAATATTTTTATTCATTATAAATCTTGATGTTTTCCTCTGATCAAAAATTTTTAGATACTAAAAATGTATTCCACCACGAAACATTTTTGTAATTTATAATAAATGGTATTTATTGTGTGATAAAAGAAAATATGTCATAGGTCATTAATTTTTTTTCATATTACTTGATTTATAATAGGACAATTATTTCAATCACTTATTGTAACATTAAATTCCTAAAAAGGTTATAATGGATAGAGCCTTTCATTTTATATAAATCAGGGATGTGTGAATTGATGATTCATGGTTACATGGTCTGGTCAAATATTTCGTAATTCTAAAATTTATTTTTATTCTAAACTATCTCCTTTAATTTTGGGTCCTTATATTACATCAATATTCACCCACCCTTTATATGTTTTCATATATACTCTAGACTTTTTCTCCCACTGGGGATGTTTGACAATAATAGTGGGCACCCAAGAGAGGGAACTTAGGAGCCACAATGATTGTATTTGGGTTATATACATTCATTTAATCTATGAATTATAATTAAAAATTATACAACTAAAATTGAAAATTTTTCTGGGATTCCTCTTTCTCAATTATTGATTTAATGTTGAATCCTTGACATACCATGGATGCTTCATTAAATGTTGAGTAAAAGGTGATTCCCCATTTCAAATTTTTATCTATAATGATTCATATGAATTCCATTAATTTTAATCTATGGTTATCTCTCTTTTTGAATCTATACAAACTCATGATTGAGCACTTAAAAAATCACAGATATTTCCATTCAATTTGACATCATCTGCCGTGGAAAAAATGACACACAATTATTAAATAAAAACATAATTTCACCCATTTCTAAAACATTATTTAGGATGTATTAGTGATGAATTACTCCTATAATTTATTTATATAATTTTGTTTTTGAATAATAATTCTTCCAAATGTATTAATCATATATAATTTTATAAATTTAATCCATCTATCATCACCTCCATCAAATTAACAGCCCAAACAACCAAAAATTATTTTTATGAGAGATCCACTGAAATGAGGTATGGCTTTATATGGAACGATTCAAATGTAGGCATTCCAAATAGTTTCTTATAGTTTTTTTAATTTTCACAAAATCAATCATCAAGATTCCCTAACAAATATTTTCCTTTGTAATTCATAAACTATTCATGACTATGATTGTAGTCCCTATTTGAAATCTCAATTTTTTATCTATTCTTTGGATGATATATGGTGTTAGTGATGTAATATAAATTATTTATATATAAATTATATATAGACAAGGCTATGAAAATTTCTTCTATGATCATTTATTATTATCATTAATCCATAGAGGATTGATATAATTTTCATTATATTTTAGGTACCATTTTTAAATTATTTTATATGGTGGATTCAATATTGAACCACTTGGAAATATAATGAACACAAACAGCGATATATTAATAACCAATAAATATGGTTAATGGAATCCCAAAATCAATTACATATAGATAAATAACTCAACTATCATTTTTATATGTTCTGTAACATCATCTCTTTTATTAGATGTTCCCTCATTCTTGAAAAAAGTATCATTCTTCCAATAATGTTCTTAAATATTAGAGTAGTGGTAGCTAAAATAATCCAATTTCCATTATTGTATCCATAGGGTTCTCTTTTATATTGTACACATGAATTAGTGATGTGTTAAACTAATCTCAAAACCTTTCAATTTTACACCTGGGATTGTATCCCCAGAACATATCATATTTTAAATGCCTTAATATAAAACATTCATTCTATAAATTGTGATGGACCTATATTGAATTATGTTTCTAATAAATGATTAAAAAGTAAAGGTAATGGTATTTTGGTTTAGATGATTTTTGAGATGTTGGTGAACCACTATCTACCAATGAGCCCCACTATAAATATATATTCATTTGAAAACTCACCAAAGATCCCCAATACTTATATTCCAATTTTTTTATTCTCTATCCTTTAAAAATGTTCAAATATTTTATCTTACCACCCTTTTCCCAAATCCTAAGTATGAACCACATTCAATAAAATGATCCACTAGATTATTCATCATTTATAATAATTACTTATCAATCTATATTTTGACACTAACCTGTTAGTGCGGAACACTAAATTACAGAGTATAAGGAAGGGAGTATAGTTCTCATAATAAAACCATACAATAGATATCTCATTTTCTATAGTAGAATAGTGGAGCTGAACATATTTCAGGTTCCCACTCATATAGTAAATTAATTTAAAAAATATTGTTATACTTTTTCCAAGTGTAGATCCCTTTGATTAATTTCTTCAATCACATATCAATTCAAAAGCATCTTCCTAACTAATGTGTAGCATTATAGTATAAGTGATCAAACATTTCATTAACTCCCCAAAATAGTTTTCACACTTCTCTTCAATTTTTTTACTAAGAGGGATGTGAAGGTTTTTTCTATATATGAATTATATTTGAAAAAAAATTCATTAGAAACCATAATGAACTCAAAATATTCATGTTTTTTTAATTTTCATTGGCTCTTATAGCTCTTCAATCAACATTATTTTTTCCCATGATCAAATTTGATTCATTCTTTTGATATTATATGGGAAACCATACTTCCATCAATTTCCATGAGATAAATTTTTTCAAAATTAATAATTGGCCATGTCTATTTACTCACATTAGAAAAAATATATATATTTTTTAACAGAATAATAAACGACCACCGATAAATTAATTATTCATCTATGAAAAATATAAGGAACCCTACTAACACACCATTAAATAAATGTGTCACACATTATATAAATATGGTGGGTGCATCACATATTCTAAAAAAATGTGTCAATAAAATACAATTATATATTTGATGGGGAATATAGATTTTTATTATTTCTTAGGTTCACTGGGAATTATTTTTTACTCATTAAACCTATATAAGAATCAACATTACTCATGTTATATTGCTTATAAAATATTTAATCTATGAATTGAAGTGAAAAATTATGATTTATTATTTAATTAACATACCTTATATAACTAGAACTAACAATACATAGTGTTAATTTTTTATGTATGTTCATAATCATTATTAAATGTGATATACATCATCTATTTTGATCATTCTATAGTGATATTACCGATTCATTATCTTAAATCGGGTTATTATTTCTATGATTTAGAATCTTTAACACCACTTTTTTTATGAACCCCTCTTTTAATGGTGTCAAACTCATTTTAGGATATCATATTGGCATCATATATATTTAAAATAATACATTTCCTGTCTATAAGAAAGTGATAATTCATTTAATATAATGAATTTTCTAAGTGATGGCCATCATCCATGGTTCTTAGACTGAAACCAACAATTTCAATTTATATTTTAAGATGAATTCATTATCATTAACTGACATAACATATCCTTCTCCCAAATATAGGTTTTTATACTACTTAAGATTTACATTGAATATATCTCTATGGACCTTACAATTAATGGTGTTAATTTAAGAAACATATCCTTTATAATTATTTAAATCTACAAAAACTTATTATCCCCATATCCCTTTAGTACTATCCTCATTTTAATAACATATACACACACAAAAATTAATATCCCCAAAATATTTGGTTTTGAAAATCTTATAAATTTTAGTAACTACTGATATAATATGGATGTTCTATAATTCACATCTATGTTTCACAGATATTGTGAGACTAAAACGAATATTTCCTTCTACCAAATTGAATATTAGTAATCATTTTTGGTTTCAATGATGGTTCTTACAATATATTGGATGAGTGACCAAGAATTATTAGAGCCTCTCACTCCTCTATCATTTTATAAATTATAAATTAAGTAGGAAAAAATGAATATTCCCAAATTAACCAAGATATATTTAATAATTATGTAATGAAATTTCAATAATAAATCATCTAATTTAAATGAAAATATAATGGGTATAAGATTTATTAACCCTATATTTTCAAATAAGTGTAATAGTGTCTTGTCCACAAATTCTCCAAAATAAAAATGGTAATTTATAAAGTTGTAAGATATTATTTTTCAAGGAATAAAAATTGAGCCATATCACTAAGAATCATTAAAAATTACATTATACCACTCTAGAATATTATTTTATTAGTTATTTGATTCTCAATTCCTATAGTATCCTTTCTGTGAGTGTAGCACCTAGAATAACTTCTTGTATTCCACCATCTATGTGGTATACTATAAAAATTTATTGTTTTTATATAGTTTCTAAAATAATTCAATAAAAATGATTTTATATTCTCTCTTCCCATGGTGAATCATCTATAAAAAAATGTGTTTCTAATTTTGAAAAAAATCTAGATTCCATGATAAATTTCTACTATCTTTTATTCCAATGATTCTTGGGTTATGGTTATTTATTTCAAATCTAACATTAGTTAAATATCATCATCTTCTTTATAATTTTCATCAACCTGGAAAAACATAGATATATATATATTGTAATCATGAAAATTTTTCCCACTTCATAACGCGAATGAATTTTTTCCTATCACTATGCTTATCAGTTTCACAATAATACTATAAGGGAAATATTGGTTAAATTTTGGAATGAATATCCCAAGAGAAAATATATATTTTATTATATTTATGGGCTATTTACCCATTAATTTTCATGATTATGGATGGTTATTTATACATTACAAAAAATTGGAAATTTTTCATTATTTACTATTTTCATTTCTCCTCAAAAGAGGGCTATGACTCTTATTCTTGGGGTAGAAATTGTTACCGTATTTACTTAACATATATTTGTATGGTTGGTTGTAATTATTTACTAGTTGTTCTACATGCATGAATAAATAAGGGAAATCCTAATTGAATATGAGATCATATTTAAATGTACCCTCCCCGGGAACATTAATCTTTTATTGAGAAATTGGCATATCCACTACCTAAATTTGAATTGACTTTTTGGTTGAGTATTGTTGTTTTCAACAAGTGTCTTCCTCACAAGAAACAATCCCAAGACTTATTCTATGGTTCAAATAGAATTTGTATAACTAAATGAATAAGGAAACATTATAATTTGACAATATCTATATAATATACTTTAATCGTTCTTGGGAAATATATGCATAATATCAATATTATTTCATAAAATTTTGGATATCACATATCTGATGCACCATCTTCACCCGTGGAAAATGTTTCTCAAAAAATAACAATGGATGTTCTTCCCTTGTCATCATTGACCATGTTGTATACTGTTTTAACCATTCTAGATAACACTCTATAAAAAAAGAGAAGGTGAAAATTGAAATGGAATCGTCGATGAATCCATTATCCTTAATGGTTTCAATGATTTAAAAGAATTCCGAATACAAAAATGGTGGTCAACCTATGGAGTGCCTTTAAATTGGACCATATTCTGAATCATTTGTAATACAAATTTGTACATATCATTATAGGTGGTAAAATTTTCTTCTGTTATGATACATGGTGGATCCCCATTAAGTGATAGAAGGGTATATTTAATAAATTTAATTTCATTGTTTTTTCCCTCACTGATGTTGTTTGATATTACCTCACATACTACACTTTATTCTTTTTTATCAATAGAAGCCCACCAATTCTTCAATAGATACCATTTGTTCTTAAGTTTTAATTCACATGGTTCATCTAAATATATTCTCTTTTGATACATGTGAGGAGTGTCCTTTATTTACTTTCACTTTATATAAACAAAACATGAACAACCATGAACATCAAATAAAATAAAATAATAAAATCAAAATAATATAAATGACTAAAACTGAAGGTCAATAGTAAAAAAAATTATATATCTTTTAAGTATCCCTTACAATTGTAACAAGAACAATATCAAACATAATGTTTTGTCACATCTATAGTTTCTTTTCCCCAATTTATAATTTTAAAGCATGGTTTAATAATCTCTATGATTATATAATTTTAGTATAAGAATTATGAGTCTCGGGGTCAAACCAATATAAATTCTGGATCCTAGCATGGTTATTTATGTATATTTTTTAATCTAGGAAATAGTTGGATACATATATATAGAAAAAAAATTGGGTAATAATGATAATATTTATGATTTAAATAAATAAAATTAGGAGAATATATTGAATAATAATTCAAATGAAAATGGAGAACATGGATCAATGTTTGGGGACATTTAATATTGTTTTGGATTACCCTAATTATGAATCAACATGGTTGATTAATTAAAATATTTTTTGAATGTAACCAATCCCACTTGTTATTTAATTAGTAATACTATAAAAATCTGCATTATTACTATATATAATTTATCCTAGTAGAGACTTGATTTATAATGTAATACCTCCAAATAAAAAAAATATAATTAAGGTTTTATCTCACTTTCCCATTATGATATATCACATTAAAGTTCATCCCATAATCACCATATCTCACACTATGTGATAATTGTATATTATTGATTTATTCATAATGTTATATAAATATAAAACATATGATTTCAAGGAATCATTAACCATTAATGTAAAAGCATCATCCCATTACTCTCAATCCACTATCCCTTAAACAATTATGCAGAGATGATTCAATTCCAATCCATCATTCAAAAAATAGTACCCTCAAGGTAAGTATGAAACATAAATTCTAAAATAAAATGTCATTAAAATGCAATATTAAAGTAAAAAAAATTTATTTTTATAAATACTTAAAACCCTAACCATAATTTATGAGTTCAATAAATTGATAGTTTAGAAGAATATTTTTTCACGCCTTAAATATATTCCTTCAAAATCCCTCATCCTCATGTAGCATATACCTTCAAAAAGATTCTAATATCTTTCCAATTCAAGGATAAGTGAATCCTAAAATATAGAGGTCATATAATCATCATGGTTTTAAAATTAGTCATTGAAGATGGGTGTAATAAAATTTATATTTTTTATGAAGTGGTGATTTTTTTCCTGATGCCTGATGTCTTCTGTAGTGTAGATATAAAAATACGTGCTAAAAATGTTAAAGAAATACTGAGACTATGTTTTGATATCCCCTTTTTTAGTTGTGGTTTGAATAGATATTAGGGATACCTAAAAATGGAAAATTTTGAGACTGGTGATTCAATTTGATGGTTATATAGCTGAAATTCTCAAGCTATTCTATTTTATAATTCCAAAAACCTAGACATGACTACTAAAATGTGGACTACATACTATTCATACAAATGGTAAATAGAATATATTTATTTTTTTACTAATATCATAAAATTTTAACTTAATTTTTATATAATCATTGAAATCTCTAATCATCAAAATTATTATTAAGGTATCCTTAAATAATGGCTCTCACTTCCTGATTTTAATTTTACCGCAAAGAGTACTTGAGATATTTTTCGTCATCTTAATGAATTTTTATATCCCTACATGAGATTTTATATCCTCTATTTCTCCTTACAATATATATATATATATATATATATATCGTATTATTTATTTATACATGGACTTCATCCCCTATCCTCGATTTATTAAGACGTAGCGAGGTTCCAAACATGTTTTATTTTGATGTAATGATTTCTAATCTGATGGGACTTTGACACTATCCCTTTATTATGACAGAATCCCAATGACAGACATCTCCCCAAATTTAAATAAAAAACAACCTTACATATCTTTGATTTCAATACTACTAATACTTTGTGATATACATAAATAATGGTTTCACCTTATATGAGAAATGTTCCTACCCTTTTTATTTAATTTTCAAAAAAATATTAAAAAATTTATCTGGACTCCTCCTAGTCAAAATACAGGAATTTATATACATAATGTGAAAAGTAAAATATGAATTAATAAAGCATATACAATTAATCAATTACATTAACTCTGGAGATTTTTCTTCATATTATATTACTTAATATTTTCCCAATTATAAGGATTAGTGAAAATACCTATTCAGTATTATTCATGTACTCTAAATCCTAGTGTTAAATTCAATATTATATAGTTAATGTCTTAGACTATTTATACGATATAAATTTTGATTAGATTTTCATAGATTTTCATTGAGTTCATCCAAAGGGATACTGTTGTCCTTGAATCCTTCACATAACATAATTATTACAGTTTGGATGGTTTTTTAATGATGTTATGGGTGAATAAATAATCCCTTGATGAGATTCATCTGTGACCAATCCATTACATCACTGTCATGGGATATATTAATATATTAATATGAAATAATCTAGATATGATATTGAATTTATCAACCAGGTGATAAATCATTTCACAACTCATAAAGGGAAGTGTATGGAATAATGCACATATACTATGATTGGAAACCACATAATGAATAATTTAAACCCCTTATAAGGACAACTAGGATGATATATACAATTTAAACCTTTTATATTAGTGATTGTACAAAATTATTAGATCTAGTAGGTGACTGATAAGATATACTATGGGAACTTGATGGCTAAGTACAAATGTATTTTGGGTGTGTTGAGAATGCATTTTAATGAACTAGTGGGGGATACTAATGAAAATCTTTTGGATAAGGGGATTACATAGTTTTAGTTTCTAATTACTTTTCCCTTAGAGGAGTCTTCTTTTTATTATAGAGGGATACCTCTGTTTGATCAGTTAGATTTGGTTATTTTCATTATTTCTTTCCTATTTATCATTTTCAAATATTTTTTTCATATCCATTTAACTAATATTCACCCGAAACTCAAGTAAAAACATTTTTGGTTAAATTCAAGTCCTGGTAGGGAATTTATCTATTACTCAATAAAAAATATGATGTGATAACACCATGAATTTGTCGGATAATGTAAATGTGGAGATAAAATTTTAAATAATTAATATTTTGGATGAATTTATGGAGAAAACATTTGGTAGTTTATTTTATCATAGGAATAAAATTAAGAAAACATTCATAAATATAATCAAAAAAATAAAAGAATCATTTGTATTGCCTATCTATAAAATATACTATAAAAATATTGAAGCTATTCTAGGGGAGAAAAGATATTATTTCTTGTGTTTTGATAAAAAATGAAAAAACTATAAAAATATTAATCATAAAAATACATTAAAATAATAAAATAAAATTCACTATAGTAAAATTATTTTGACCTTAGTCAACTAGATAGTGTCTAAACCTAGTTGTTGTAAGACTTAAACCATACCTCCCCATATTACATATGCTACAGAATAGAGTTTAAGGTCTATGGTGTTCTCATAGGTATTTTATACAATCATATCAATGAAAAAAACTACATCAACAATAAAATATCAATTGTTATGAATATTTAGTGCATGTAATAGTAAAAAAAGATTAAAATATTATAATAAATGAAATGTTGAATATTACAAGAACAATTCCCAAATAATTACCATTATGACAATCACATAAATAGATAAAAAAATGAAATAATATTTAATAGGATTTATTCCCATAAATTATCCATACCTTAATCATAGTCTCAAAATTAAAGGTGATCTATTTTATCCTAATGCATTATGCATCTAATGATCAACCTTAAATCTGGAAAAATGACTTCATTCCCACCATGAATCCTATGCATGAGATGAGAAATAAATTTTAAGTAGGCCACCACTAGTGATATCTAAATCATCTACTATCATATATAAGTGCAAGAACGTGTCATATAAATACTGTAGTTTAATAAGGATTATAATTTAATAAATAAATAAATATACATTGATCAGTGATTTATAAGGGGATATCCATGGTTAACCACACTAACTTCAACATGTTCCTAATGGATCTAAATAGAAATATCATAATAAGGAACCCAAGGGATGTAAATATTTTCTACTTTGTGTGAATGAGTCACCTCATATGTAACATAGGGGCCCACAATCTCCCCTCTAGGAAACATATATTTCATAATCTAAAACATGAGGGAATTAATTCTCCTCGGTAGTAAATAATTATCCCATCATGAAAAAATGTAAAATTGTTAGGAACTCAAGGAATGAATATTTGCACTAGATATTGAATATTGCATCATTTGAACATTCTTTGAAGACTCTACCCTCCAAAAAATTGTATTTTTTCCGACTCAATTCGAGGATAGAATATCATTGTTTATAAGATTATATCAGATCCTCTATATGCTATAGTGAAAAACACTATGTATTAGGAATTCAATATTTATATCATCGTGAAACTCCAGGGAATTGTTTCAAACTATTCATAAGTAACAATTAACATATTATGTACACTGATGGGATCATATCCCTTAATTATAAAGATCATATAGATAAAACCTACACTAATTTAATCTAGTCCATGAATCAAAACCTAGCCATCTTTAGCATTGTCTCAAATTATTATCCTAAATCTCAACAACCACACACTATGTTTCCAAAAAAAATCAGTCTCATAATCTGGTATCCATTTCTAAAAAGGTTTATATAATGTAAAATTATACAACCTACCTTATCCCATAAGATTATTAGATCATTTAAAGGGTATAGGTTAATCGATACCAATACCAAAAAATCAAAATGTGCATTAGTGCCTATTTAGACACTATAATAATCTCATATATACAGTATCAATCATGCAATTCTGAACCTATATGAATATCTCCCTCACTTACATAAGAATCTACATGGGTTCTAAAGACAAATTATAATCTCTAATAATCGACATAATGTTGAATACAAAACCAAAAATGTTATCTCTCCTTTTATGCTCAGTATAACTCAAAAATCAAGAGGCTAGTCGAAAATACAATCTTATTTATTCTAGCACAATTTTTCATAGTAAAAAATAATACCTGAATCCATCATGCACTATATAATATAAAATATCCACTCATGTAATGCCCTGACCCATGTTAAACAGAGTTGGTGCATTATTACATAACATTGGAATGATCCCAAGGAAATCATGTCTCAAAAGACCGATCAGTTTAGTAATATTAGAAACAAGATTCATACATATGTTCAACTATACAACATGAAAAATAATACAACATGAATTTATTCCATTAGAAACATCCAAGCCTCCTACATTATTCCTGCAATTCACTCATAAATAACTTCTTCATATCTTGGGAAAATGAAACATAAGAAAGGGGTGTGCTCAAATTCTTAGTAAGGGTAAGTAATATAGTTGAAAATAACATAAACATTATTCATGGTGAATAATTAAAACGACATACCTTTACCAATAATAAACATGAATAATTTTATGGAAGGGATATTATTTGAGTAAATAATGAAAAAATAAAACATACTCATGGGTATTCTACTAGTTGAATGACCACATAAACCATAAATATTGTTTTTATAATGAGGGGATGTATAATGTCAGACATTCTGAAACATTTTTTCAAGGCCTCGACAAAGACGTCTAAAAATGTTTAAGGCCTCAGACAAAAACATATATCAAAATGAGAAAGGCCTCATCCAATTCCACATATTATTGTCTTATTAGACCTACCGATCCATCTAGGGGCTATAGTGGGCTCCACCCATCATATACTAAGTCCAATACTTTCCTCATATGAAAAAGTTTAAATATAACATAAACATTCGTATTAAAACTAGCATAAGAAATATTAATACTTTTACCATATTCCATGAATGGTATAAAAATAACACATCCATAGTCAAACATATCAAAAACCCTACAATAAAATCTGGAATATTTGTATCATAATGAATCAACTTCAAACAAATATAAAATACAATAAAGGATGTTGACATAGATGAAATCAAAACTATTTGACAAAAATATTTCATTATTTTTTTGAAATCATTTAATTTCACATAATTATAAAAGAAAACATTTATTTTGAATATATTCTTATAAAATTTTAAGGGAAACTTTGATGATGTTATAAATGCAGTGAATAACCGTACACACCGTATAAGTTAAAAAAACATTCTTAACCTAATTTTGTCAAAAATGTTATAAAGTACCTTGTTTGGAAAACGATGGAAATATTAATTTCAAAACTTATAAAATTGTATAAGGTTATAAATGTCATTAATTAATATACTATTGAATAGTAAAAATGTTTTCAAATATATTTCTATGAAAACACAGATGTGGATGATAAAGTGGTCCTAGTAGATACTTATGTAAAAATAACATCGGATAATAAAAAGATTGTAAAGTTAACCCTTAACATGTACTTTTCCTTGGTCGAGTGTAGGTTGACCTCCTGTATAATGGTAAAATAACATTTATTAAACCATAAAAATCATATAAATTAATATTATATCATATATGATCTTTTAACATTGCTTTGTTAATAATATCTACGTATTATCGTCGTTTCGGGTGTTAACGAATTCGTTTTCTGATATATTCTTTATTATGTGAGTCATATTTTTTATGGATGGGATGTATATTATTCATACCCAGAATGATATAAAGACTTTTAACATTATTTCTGATCATCAAATGAAAATTATTCTAAATTGGATACAATGAAGAATGAATCTCATCGCATTCATGGAGACGGTAATCTGTACATACGGACGAACGACAATATCATTCTTTTGATATTAAGATAATATATAATTTGATGGTATATAATATATACATAATCATTATCATGTTATATTTATTATTTACGTCAATTACAAAAAATTATTATACCCACCAAAATAATAATGTATTGAGTAACAATTACACCACGACGTGGAGACGATAAGTTGTATGCACGCATGTATGGTGGCATGTCATTAAAATGATGGATAGAATAATGAATATGGTTGTACCATATTTATAATAACATCAAATTATATAGAAGACACTATATTTATTATTTTATAATGGAAAAAATAAAGAAATAGGATGTGGAAGAAGAGTGGAACTTGAAAAAAGTGATGAAATATTTACCACTTCTTCGGGTTCTTCCTTTTGATTTGATCAAAAGGGATATATAGTTTAACTTTATGAAAAAAGGAGGGACTCTAGGATGAATGGAGACAGCTAAGAGGGTATTTTGGAAGAGGCTGGACGAGCGAAATGGCTTTGAGGTGTGAATTAGAGAGAAGGGGGGGTACCCTTTTATAAGATGGGTGAGGGGAACCCTAGGAAAAGCTAGGAATATTATTTTATAATAAAATAATATTCGGTATATAATGTCTCCAAAATAGATTATTTAAAGCCTATGTTGGGAATGGGTCGAAAACCACTCAAAAAATAGGTTTTTGGGTTGCTTTTGTCACTATATTAACCTTATCATTTAGATTTACCTCTTACTTAAATAGATTGACATTTACCATGTCTCATTGTATTTTTATATTATATGGTTAATAAACAGACTATACTTTCATGATAACCCCAATTGGTTCATAAATGATACACCTATAATTATATAAGTCTTTTGGAAAAACCATAGATTTTTAAGAATAGAATATCAATTAATAATTTTGTATTTGTTTTAAAAACACTTTTATGTCAATTATGAAACTATTTTGTATTTTGTTTTTGCTAAAATCATAATAGCATTATTACTTCAACAAAAAATTCATCTAACCAACCCTAATATTTCATATAAACATATAAAATTAATGGAATTGATAAAAAGTCTCAAATTACATTTATTTGGGTATTTATAATATTAGTTATTTAAATATTACAGTAATTAGGTATTTATCATATCATCGTTATGACATAAATAAATTAAATTAAATAATGTCTAAAAAATATAAATAAAATACCATTATGTAGTAAATATTTTTAGCTTTCTAATGATTATTTGTCATTGAATTTATATTATGTGTAATCCTATATTAAAAATGTTTGTGTTAATAAACATTGATTTTATCTCTTTTTACTCTTCTTTAAATAAAATAATAATAAATGTCATAATCTAATCAATGTAGACCTAAAGGATCATATTTTATTCCTAAGGGATTCTTTGGTCAAGTTAAACTTATCCAATATAATTAGGACATGTTTTAGGGTAATAATAATATCATTTTCCCCTTAATTACCCTATTTACTTTTAACCACGGTAAAAAAATGTAAAAAGTTACTATTCACCAAAAATTATTTTCATCTTATTGAACCAGATTTTACATACTGATGTCAACTGTTTTTCTCGGATTTTTGAAATTGAACTCACAGATGCTGTAAAATTAATTTTTATGTAAATTTGGAAATGCTCATAGGAGGTGAGTAAAAGACATAAAAAGATCAATAAAATATGTATATATCTAAAATTATTATAAACTGAATCCAATGAATTTCATTGTACGTATATAGGTATTATGTATCACTTTTGACCTAAAATAAATTTAAATAAAATAAATAATTATTTAAATAAAAATTTGGGTTTAAACAATAACTTAGTGTTTTTCACTATCCATCAAAAATTGTAAGAGTTCATAAAAATACCACAAATTCACCCTAAGCTAATTTCGATATTCAAAATCCAAAAATGATGTCCATATTGAAAGATGAAATTTATAAAATTTCAAAAAGTTAGTATTACTATTCATAATGGATAGTTTGATTGGTTGTTGTGTGTTAAAACTCGAAGTGTCGTACAACACGCGCTATTGTATTATTCAAAAAGAGGCATACCGTGGAAGTTGGGGTGTTACATTCTCCCCTCCTTCAAATAGCTTTGTCGTCGAAATTTCTAGAGTATTACTTAATAAAAAGACACGTGTGGTTCTTCATCATAAGTTCCTCGGGTTCCCAGGTTGCCTCTTCCATCTTATGGTTTCTCCATAGAAATTTTACCAAACGAGTCGTCTGGTTTCTCAACACATGTTCTCTTGTATCAAGATCCCTGACAGGCTCTTCGCAATAAGACAGATCAGGTTCCAGTTCTATTTCCTCATAGGTGAGTACATGTGTTGGGTCAAGCATGTATTTTCTCAAAATTGATATGTTAAATACATCGTGAACTATGGGGAGACTAGGCGGCATTGACAAATGGTAAGATATAGGACCAATTAGTTCTCAAATTTTGAAAGGTTTGATGTACCTGAGAGATAATTTTCCCTTCATACCAAAATGTATAACACCCTTCCATGGTGATACCTTCAAGAAAACATGGTCTCCTTCCTGAAATTCCAAATCCTTCCTTCGGTTATCGACATAGATCTTCTGCGTACATTGAGATTATTTGATATGGGTTTGGATTACCTTCACCTTTTTTATCATTTCCTCCAAAAGTTCTAGGCCTACAAGTTTTCTTTCACCAACATCATACAAACAGGTTGGTGTGTGACATCTCTTTCCATATAACGCTTCATATTGTGCCATCTGAATATTTGAATGGAAGCTATTGTTATAGGAAAATTCTACCAGGGGTAAATATTGATCCCACATACCTTGAAATTCAAGTGAGAATGATCTCAACATGTCTTATAACAATTTAATAATCTGTTCTGATTGCACATTTGTTTGGGGGTGGTAGGCAGTGCTCAAACGAAGTTCTGTATCCATGGGTTTTTGTATACTTTTCCAGAACATTGATGTAAAACATGGATCATGATCAGAAAAAATTGATAAGGGTTCACCAAAATGTCACACAACATCATTAATCCATATTATTTATATACTTTCAAGTGGTAAATATTCTCTTATATAAAGAAAATGTACAGAATTGGTAAGATGATCAACAATGACCCATATTGCATCATTCCTTTAAGGAGTCTTTGGTAGTCCTATAAAACATTCCATCGTAATATTATCCCATTTCTACTTAGGTATGGGAATATGTTGCATAACTCCTCAAGGTTGTTTCCTTCCAGCTTTCACCTGTTGAGAATCCATACATCTCGACACAAAATCAGCAATCTCTCTCTTCATGTTGTCCCACCAAATATGTTCCTTCTAATCCCTATACATTTGGCTGTTACCATGGTTTATAGAGAAATTGGAACTATTAGCATCAGCCAACAATAACCTTTTTAGATTAGGTGTATCGGGAACAAAAATTCTTTCACAAATTTCAAAATTCAATCTTCATACACAAAGTCACTCAATCTCCCATCATTCACATCCTTAATCTTCTTTTGAAACTCCTCATCATCAGATTGAGTACTTTTTATCCTTTCTAATAATGATAGTTTGGAAACCATTTGAAATGTTATTGATGATCCACCTTCCATGGTTATTCCCATATCAATATTTTCTAGATCAATGATAATTGGATCCCTTTCATCTCTCATCTTGTTCAAAACTCCATGATCTTTCCTACTCAAATCCTCTGCCACCTTATATTCCTTCTCCGGGTGGTAGTGTATCGTGCAATCAAAATCCTTGAGTAGTTCAAGCCATATTATTTCCCAAATTTTGAGTTATTTCTGTGAGAAAATATACATGATACTCTTTTTATCGGTATATATATCACTTTTTTCACAATAGAGATAATGTATTCATATCATCAAAGAAAATATTACAGCTGCTAATTCAAGATCCTGAGTATGATAGTTTTTCTCATTAAATTTTAGTTATTGTGATTCATAGGAAATAAATCTATCATTCTATATAAGAACACAACCATGTCCTTTTACTGAAGAATCACTATAAAAAACAAACCCATCATTCCCCGATGATAGAGTCAAGATAGGAGAATTGACTTATCTTCTCTTCAGTTCTTCGAAGCATTCGTCACATAGATTTTTCCAATCAAATTTAACACTTTTTCATGTGAGCTTTTTTAATGGGATAGACAACTGGGAAAAATTCTGGAAGAAATATTGATAATGTAACACAACGAGATTTTATGAAAAATATTATTTTAATTTCATTAATTTCTTATGTTGTATTCTACACAAAGATTACCCTGCGCTATACGCAACACCGTATTAGCTTGCAGTGTACGCAACACTATTCTTGGACCGTGTTACACACAATTTTGATAATAGTTATTCTACGCAACATTGAGTATATATATATATATTAAATGTATAAATGAAATATGGTTGGATTCTGTTATACGAAACAACGAAGGATTCTTTCACAACACGCAACCCTGACTTGGCTTGCATTACACGCAATCACGACCTTCCTCGATAGCGTGTGTTGTACGCAATACCGGGTTCTAATAAACAATGTTATATTATTATAGCATTGTCATGAACTAGCCGTTATGAATAGTATTAACTAAATTTTGAATTTTATAACATTATTATTCATCTTACACATTTCTAGAACATGGTATAAGAACAAAATTAATTTTTTGGGTAAAATAAGTATTTTTCAAAAAATGCAGTTTTACCGCCTTTTGATGGCGCACCCACTTTAAATATAGTTTTTGACATGTTTATATGTTCAATTTGAAAAAACAATATTCTTCTTTTGAATCAGGGTATAAAAATTTACATTAGATAAAGTTTTGATATTTTTCCGATAACTTTCATATTTTAATGAATAGTAAAAACACGCTATATTTTAATTAAAAACAACTTTTTTCATCGTAATATCTTATGTGGTTAAATTATAATATTGAATGGTTTTAAAGTATAAATAGAATATATTTTTACCATTTAATATAATTTATGTCATTAGCATTGATTTTACCTTGAAATCGTAGGTTAAATCAATTCAATCTTTTGCAATGTTTTAAAGAAAAACCCGTTTTCTTTCGACAACGGGATTAATTTTAATTTAATTTCTGCATCTTTTGTGTATTGAATTTGGAAAAATGGATTCCATATTTGGAATCAGTGGGTCCAAATTATGTTAATAAGCTACTTTTTATTTTTGGGAATTATGAATAGTAACTACGGTAAATTTTATTTACCATAGTTAAAGGTAAATCGGGTAATTAAGGGTAAATATAATATTTTAAAATTCCCGTAACATATGTAAAAATCCTATTGGATGACTAAAAGTCGACCCATATCACCTAAGGGTCGGATTAGAATCATTTAATGGACATTTGTCCATGAAAATAACTTAATTATTATTAAAACCAAAGAAAGTGACAACATGTCACTCTCTTAAATCTTATAAGTATATTAATTTTAATTTAGTGATAAACTTCATGAAACTTCGAACATGAATAGTCTCCAGAAAGATAATGAAATTATCTACATCATATAAATTTATTTATAATTTTTAGGGATTAAATAATTATCATTAATTATGACACAATAGTGATGCAGAAATTGTTTATCTAGTGAAAAATCAAGAATATTGTTTTTATTAAACTAATAGTGACCATAAAATGCACAAATACCTAACCAAAACTTAGTGTCCATGTTAATTTAAACCATAAGCATACAATGGTCGAATATTTGACCATTTTGAGCCTTATAAAATCGATTATGACACTTATATTATTTTATTTTAAATGATGCCAAAGTTGTCACCTTCATAATTTAATAAATATAACAATTTAAATATTGTGATTTTAAGATGATAAATTCGAGTAAAAGTGTTATTGTGAAAGGTAATAGATTTTTTTTCATCATAGGATTTTATTTTTAATTTTTATGCAAGAAATAAGTATATTAAATAGTTATACAAAAATGTTGTAGTTTTTATTTTATTAAGAGATAAACCAAATAAATGGTTTCAAAAATAATAAAATAAATATTATATGAACTATTTAATGTTATCCAATAATTTTTAAGATACATATGACATTTTATGAATCTATTAAAACTTTTAGTTTGAACACATATTCTGTATTTATTTTATTTAAATTCAAATAAATGAATAGTGTCAAAATTTACACTATTGTTATTTTATAAAAAAAACATATTATAAAATTGATTAAAAATCAAAAAATATTTCAAAATTATAAATTTAAATTTATATGATCTAAAATGTTATTAAGAATAAAAATATGGACAATTCACAACAAATAAGTAATTATTTGTTATAATTTAAAAATTAGAATGTTATTACCACAAATAAAATTAAATTGATTAAATAAGGATAAATCATGTTGATAATGTTTAAAATAAATTCCTAACATGTCTAAATTCTATTGGTTGATGATATTACAACCTTATCTTATCTAATATTCGAATATGAGTCATTTTTGATGGTTTTTATGTGGGGATAGATTTATTATAAATTAATATTTTTAAGAATTCCAAAGGTGCCCCTCTCCTCCCTTATAAAAGGGCACCTCCTCCCCCTCCTCCTCACACCAAATTGAGCACTCAACCTCGGCCAACCCCTGAAATTTTCTCCTCTCCACTTCCCTAGAATAATCCTAGAGTTCCTGGTCTTCTTCAAAGACCAATATTAGTTCCCTAAGTGGAGGATTCAAAGAAGTGTTCCAAAGAAGAGGTAATATCCGTTACCGATCTTTTCAATTTATTTCTTCTTCAACTTCTTCTTATTTAATTGTTTCATGATAAAGTAATAACATAAGTATTAAATACATACTGATATGTTATTATAAATATGAAACAACCCTAATTAACCTTCTATCCATCCTACGAAAAAATGAAATCACCCCGCGTGCGTACATACGGAATACCGTCTCCACGCCGTGGTGTAATCTATTTTCCACCACCACCATACAAGGATGGGTATAATGGTGTGATGAGTAACTATTTATGATTATTATAAAGTAATATTGATACTGAAATAATATATTTGTACTCCAATACAATTCCACGATCATAGGAACGATATCATCACTCGTGCGTACGTACGGAATACCGTCTCCACGATGTGATGCGACTCGTTCTACATGATCATCATTACATAGTAATTATATAAATGAATTGAATGAATAAATATGATATATGTTACACTAATACCATTATGGATATAAGGTATCTATAACCTTAAAATAAGAATAAGAATTTATTCGGCAAAACACGCATAAGAACAAAAGGCAATAAAGACCCAAGTAACAAGTAACAATGAAATATTACTGACAAGAAGCTAAGAATATGACCATATATGATATCATATCAATATGTATGATTCTAGAATAAGTCAATAACATTATTTAAACCATTATACAGGAGCTTCGGACACATACAAAGCAAATAGGACCTAAGGTAAGGGAAATATCACAATCTCATTTTATCCGAGATTGTTTATACTTTGGTATTTACTGGGGTGTATTTTATCATCCACATCCATGTTTCCTCAATATGTAATATTATTTCCATCCACCTAAAATTGTTTAAATCCAATTTTACCCTTCGATGAGTTTTTAGTAAAGGATATGAAAGGAATATTTTTTCGTTTTTCGTACGAGGTACTTTTTGACTTTTCCGACAAAAGTATGAAGAATTTTTTTTAACTTAAACGGCATGAACGGATCTTTACGGTTTTATAAAGCCTTATTTTCATGAAGCTTCCTCCAAAATATTTCATGAATATTTTTAATAAAATCTCTTTCTTTTAAAATTGCATGATGTTTTGTGAAAAGAAATTGATTTTGATGAAGAAAGGATATTTTCCTCAAGAATTCATTTCAAGTGTTTTATCAAAATTATTTTCCATCTAAGATAATAAAGGGTTCTGTTTCTATCCATATTTTTACATTGATTTGACTATGTTGTGATGGAATTATGTTTATGAATTCCTTTATCTTATATGAATGGTTTTATGATGTCATGTTGTTTTAAGAGTCCCATTTTTATTACATGGGTTATAAAATGATGTATGGTTTATGATTTTGTGGCACACATAAGAATGGTATCATTATGAGATGGGTGGGACCTATATCTCCCTCCAATGCATTGGGTAAATATTTTATATCTCATGAGATAGACATGGCTGGAATGGTAGGTTATACCGGTTCAGTGAAACAGGACTGAAACGAGGGTTACTCGATTCAGAAAGGGACTTTGTCCACTAAGATAGTCTTGGCAGTGAGTCTTGACTAACAAGAAATGATTCTCTATGATTATGTGTGAATGCCACAAAGTTTCATGTTTTAAGTTATGATTATTGTGATTACATTTCACTGCCATGATTTATCCCATGTTATGAAATTATGCTCTCTTTTGCAGGTTATGATTTCCAAATTTTTATGTTCTTATGAATATGATGTGATTGATATTTCTTTTGTTTACCCTTACTGAGCATTTGAGATCACCCTTTTATGTTTTCTTTTCCCCAGGATATAAAGAAAGGTTTTAGGTAAAAAAAAGGGAAGATCTTAATGGGAGATATTGAAGATCTTTCACCACGATTAGAAGATTACGTTCCGAGTTTCCAAAGACACTAAACTATTACGATCCTTGTGTGTGTTTTTTTTGTTATGTACTAAGTATTCCGAAAAAGTAATGTAATGTCCATGTACGTCAGGCTACGGGTCTCTACAGTTGGTATCAGAGGAAAGGTTTGGTTCACCTTTGGAAACTAGGATGCGAGAACTTTAGTGAGATCCCTAGAGATATTTCTATGGTATGTCCAGGGATGTCCCTAAGGTTAAGTATACGTATAGGTTATAGTACTAGAATTACGCTAACGATCATAGAATTAAACCTAAGATGTTAGATATTGAAGTTACTTCCCCTTTATTATGTTGTTTTCCCTTGCATGATTTTTGCCTCTCACACTATTCTTTTTGGGTTTTAGAAAATGGCTGGAAACAAGATGATTCACGATAATGGAGGATATAATGGACAATGGAATGATATTCTTCATAATAAAATGGGATTTGGAAGTCCAAACATAATTATTATGCCCAATCAGCAATCTCATAATATGATCAATAAAGTAAAATTTGGTAAGTTTCCTGACTCGGCTAATAAGAGAAAGATGGAGTTTCATGATGATCATAGAGGAAAGAAAGTTCCATTTCCCCTATGTAATTCATGTGGGAAGAGGCATCATGGAGAATGTTTCAAAGGAACTGGAAGATGCTTTGGGTGTGGAAAAGAAGGAAACAAAGCCAGTAAGTGCAAAGGAAAAGGTTCAGTTAACACCAGGGATGAGGATAATGGTATTGCTACGACATCAACACTGGTTAAATGTTTTAAATGTGGAATGTACGGGCATTATGCAAACCAATGCCATAAGGGAAAGTCTCATGAAGAGAATCAGTATGGTCGTATGGGATGTATTTATTTTGATGATGATGAAGAGACTACAAATGATATGTGAGATGAAAGAATTGTTGAATCTTGGACAATGGTTTGAGAATATAGTGGAATGATTACATGTTTATCATGTGTAATGTTGGAATAACGAGACATCTAAGGATTGTTACACTATTGTCTTTCCTTGAGTTTTGAAAGTGTATGATTAATGTTACCAGTATCCATGGAAGGTTATTCAGATATTTTTGGAATGTAGATGATATGCTCATAATGTAGGGATAAGG
The DNA here is from genome assembly GCA_963277665.1 of Viscum album. Classification (NCBI taxonomy): domain Eukaryota; kingdom Viridiplantae; phylum Streptophyta; class Magnoliopsida; order Santalales; family Viscaceae; genus Viscum; species Viscum album. The sequence goes on along the minus strand of OY728158.1, from coordinate 1,186,665,486 downwards.
AGAAAATTAAATGTTTGATAGTATTCATGAGCTCATGACTGATATAAGGAGAAGGTTATATTATGGTTTGAGTATATAAAGTTTTTGGATTTTGGTATGTGGAAAGTGTTACCTTTTAACAGTATTCATGATTTCACTAAGGTTCAATGGGTATTCATTCTTCAAGAGAATACATGATTAAGGCCTTTGAATTTTTGGAATGTTACCAACAAGACATATCTTATGATATATGGGGATCAACGACAGTATTAAATCTCTGGTAATCGTTTTCACTATATTATGAGAGTGGACTGCAGTATTATGGATAAGCCTAAAGATTAGAATGGATTATGTTGGACATAAGTTAGTATTGTTTAAGGATAGAAGTTCTTTTTTCGATATTATTGATGGGATGTTATAGTAATATAGTTTTAGAAAAAGGACAACCTGCAGGACGAGCGACAACCCATCGCGTCAGACAAGGCTGTGGGAATCGAACCCACAACCGAAGTGCGACTGGCCTTTATTGCCTACCACTAGCCTACAGGAAGTCCCTGTTTAGTATAAACTAGTTTTATTATATTAATCAGTATGATATATGAAGTATATGTCCATTTTAGGAACAATATATGATTAATCTCACTATAGATCGACTTATGTATATAATTTTTGCTAACCTTTTGTTTGAGACAGATGGAATGACCCGTCATTCTATCACATGATCTGCTAACACTTCACGAATAACAAATTCATCTTCATTTATTTAAGAGATGAAGTGTAAATTGTTCAAGGCACGAACAACAGTAAGATTGTACCAAAATAAAGTAAGTATTTATTCTAATTCAAATTTTCAACTTTAGGGAAATGATCTTGAAAACCAAAAATGTTGTCCTAGTGCCCTTATACCCGATGAATCAGATGGTACCCTAGATCATCAAAAATTTATGGCTTTGTGATTGCTAGCTTTTCCATAGCCATGTTCTCTACCACTCTCCATCAGAACATGATGGTTAGATTTCTCTTCCATATCCATATTTTCACCTATGTGGAAACCCAGTGATTAGTTTATTTGGGTAACCGTTACGTTCCATACTTTTGTTTTTAAAGACAAGTTCTGGTATTCCTTTTTACGATGTGGGTTTCTATCAAAGAAACTTTCAAATAGTAATCCATTTATAACCCCGACGAATTTCGAGGGCGAAATTCATTTTAAGGGGGGTAGAATGTAACACCCCGAGATTTTATGAAAAATATTATTTTAATTTCATTAATGTCTTATGTTGTATTCTACACCAATATTACCCTGCGCTATACGCAACACCGTATTAGCTTGCAGTGTACGCAACACTATTCTTGGACCGTGTTACACACAATTTTGATAATAGTTATTCTACGCAACATTGAGTATATATATATATATATATATATTAAATGTATAAATGAAATATGGTTGGATTCTGTTATACGAAACAACGAAGGATTCTTTCACAACACGCAACCCTGACATGGCTTGCATTACACGCAATCGCGACCTTCCTCGATAGTATGTGTTGTACGCAATACCGGGTTCTAATAAACAATGTTATATTATTATAATATTGTCATGAACTAGCCGTTATGAATAGTATTAACTAAATTTTGAATTTTATAACATTATTATTCATCTTACACATTTCTAGAACATGGTATAAGAAAAAAATAAATTTTTCGGGTAAAATAAGTATTTTTCAAAAAATGCAGTTTTACCGCCTTTTGATGGCGCACCCACTTTAAATATAGTTTTTGACATGTTTATATGTTCAATTTGACAAAACAATATTCTTCTTTTGAATCAGGATATAAAAATTTACATTAGATAAAGTTTTGATATTTTTCCGATAACTTTCATATTTTAATGAATAGTAAAAACACGCTATATTTTAATTAAAAACAACTTTTTTCATCGTAATATCTTATGTGGTTAAATTATAATATTTAATAGTTTTAAAGTATAAATAGAATATATTTTTACCATTTAATATAATTTATGTCATTAGCATTGATTTTACCTTGAAATCGTAGGTTAAATCAATTCAATCTTTTGCAATGTTTTAAAGAAAAACCTGTTTTCTTTCGACAACGGGATTAATTTTAATTTAATTTCTGAATCTTTTGTGTATTGAATTTGTAAAAATGGATTCCATATTTGGAATCAGTGGTTCCAAATTATGTTAATAAGCTACTTTTTATTTTTGGGAATTATGAATAGTAACTACGGTAAATTTTATTTACCATAGTTAAAGGTAAATCAGGTAATTAAGGGTAAATATAATATTTTAAAATTACCCTAACAAATGTAAAAATCCTATTGGATGACTAAACGTCGACCCATATCACCTAAGGGTTGGATTAGAATCATTTAATGGACATTTGTCAATGAAAATAACTTAATTATTATTAAAACCAAAGAAAGTGACAACATGTCACTCTCTTAAATCTTATAAGTATATTAATTTTAATTTAGTGATAAACTTCATGAAACTTCGAACATGAATAGTATCCAGAAATCTAATGAAATTATCTACATCATATAAATTTATTTATAATTTTTAGGGATTAAATATTTATCATTAATTATGACACAATAGTGATGCAGAAATTGTTTATCTAGTGAAAAATCAAGAATATTGTTTTTATTAAACTAATAGTGACCATAAAATGCACAAATACCTAACCAAAACTTAGTTTCCATGTTAATTTAAACCATAAGAATACAATGGTAGAATATTTGACCATTTGTAGCCTTATAAAAGCGATTATGACACTTATATTATTTTATTTTAAATGATGCCAAAGTTGTCACCTTCATAATTTAATAAATATAAAAATTTAAATATTGTGATTTTAAGATGATAAATTCGAGTAAAAGTATTATTGTGAAAGGTAATAGATTTATTTTCATCATAGGATTTTATTTTTAATTTTTATGCAACAAATAAGTATATTAAATAGTTATACAAAAATGTTGTAGTATTTATTTTATTAAGAGATAAACCAAATAAATGGTTTCAAAAATAATAAAATAAATATTATATGAACTATTTAATGTTATCCAATAATTTTTAAGATACATATGACATTTTATGAATCTATTAAAACTTTTAGTTTGAACATATCTTCTGTATTTATTTTATTTAAATTCAAATAAATGAATAGTGTCAAAATTGACACTATTGTTATTTTATAAAAAAACATATTATAAAATTGATTAAAAATGACAAAATATTTCAAAATTATAAATTTAAATTTATATGATATAAAATGTTATTAAGAATCAAATTATGGACAATTCACAACAAATAAGTAATTATTTGTTATAATTTAAAAATTAGAATGTTATTACCACAAATAAAATTAAATTGATTAAATAAGGATAAATCATGTTGATAATGTTTAAAATAAATTCCTAACATGTATAAATTATATTGGTTGATGATATTAAAACCTTATATTATCTAATATTCGAATATGAGACATTTTTTGAAGGTTTTTATGTGGGTTTAGATTTATTATAAATTAATATTTTTAAGAATTCCAAAGGTGCCCCTCTCCTCCCTTATAAAAGGGCACCTCCTCCCCCTCCTCCTCACACAAAATTGAGCACTCAACCTCGGCCAACCCCTGAACTTTTCTCCTCTCCACTTCCCTAGAATAATCCTAGAGTTCCTGGTCTTCTTCAAAGACCAATATTAGTTCCCTAAGTGGAGGAATCAAAGAAGCGTTCCAAAGAAGAGGTAATATCCGTTACCGATCTTTTCAATTTATTTCTTCTTCAACTTCTTCTTCTTTAGTTGTTTCATGATAAAGTAATAACATCAGTATTAAATAAATACTGATATGTTATTATAAATATGAAACAACCCTAATTCACCTTCTATCCATCCTACGGAAAAATGAAATCACTGCGCGTGCGTACGTACGGAATACCGTCTCCACGCCGTGGTGTAATCTATTTTCCACCACCACCTTACAAGGATGGGTATAATGGTGTGATGAGTAACTATTTATGATTATTATAAAGTAATATTGATACTGAAATAATATATTTGTACTCAAATAAAATTCCACGATCATAGGAACGATATCATCACTCGTGCGTACGTACGGAATACCGTCTCCACGATGTGATGCGACTCGTTCTACATGATCATCATTACATAGTAATTATATAAATGAATTGAATGAATAAATATGATATATGTTACAATAATACCATTCTGGATATAAGGTATCTATAACCTTAAAAGAAGAATAAGAATTTATTCGGCAAAACATGCATAAGAACAAAAGGCAATAAACACCCAAGTAATAAGTAACAATGAAATATTACTAACAAGAAGCTAAGAATATGACCATATATGATATCATATCAATATGTATGATTCTGGAATAAGTCAATAACATTATTTAAACCATTATACTGGAGCTTCGGACACATACAAAGCAAATAGGACCTAAGGTAAGGGAAATATCACAATCTCATTTTATCCGAGATTGTTTATACTTTGGTATTTACTGGGGTGTATTTTATCATCCACATCCATGTTTCCTCAATATGTAATATTATTTCCATCCACCTAAAATTGTTTAAATCCAATTTTACCCTTCGATGAGTTTTTAGTAAAGGATATGAAAGGAATATTTTTTCGTTTTTCGTACGAGGTACTTTTTGACTTTTCCGACAAAAGTATGAAGAATGTTTTTTTAACTTAAACGGCACGAACGGATCTTTACAGTTTTATAAAGCCTTATTTTCATGAAGCTTCCTCCAAAATATTTCATGACTATTTTTAATAAAATATATTTCTTTTAAAATTGCATGATGTTTTGTGAAAAGAAATTGATTTTGAAGAAGAAAGGATATTTTCCTCAAGAATTCATTTCAAGTGTTTTATCAAAATTATTTTCCATCTAAGATAATAAAGGGTTCTGTTTCTATCCATATTTTTACATTGATTTGACTATGTTGTGATGGAATTATGTTTATGAATTCCTTTATCTTATATGAATGGTTTTATGATGTCATGTTGTTTTAAGAATCCCATTTTTATTACATGGGTTATGAAATGATGTATGGTTTAGGATTTTGTGGCACACATAAGAATGGTATCATTATGAGATGGGTGGGACCTATATCTCCCTCCAATGCATTGGGTAAAGATTTTATATCTCATGAGATAGACATGGCTGGAATGGTAGGTTATACCGGTTCAGTGAAACAGGACTGAAACGAGGGTTACTCGATTCAGAAAGGGACTTTGTCCACTAAGATAGTCTTGGCAATGAGTCTTGACTAACAAGAAATGATTCTCTATGATTATGTGTGAATGCCACAAAGTTTCATGTTTTAAGTTATGATTATTGTGATTACATTTCACTGCCATGATTTATCCCATGTTATGAAATTATGCTCTCTTTTGCAGGTTATGATTTCCAAATTTTTATGTTCTTATGAATATGATGTGATTGATATTTCTTTTGTTTACCCTTACTGAGCATTTGAGCTCACCCTTTTATGTTTTCTTTTCCCCAGGATATAAAGAAAGGTTTTAGGTAAAAAAAAGGGAAGATCTTTATGAGAGATATTGAAGATCTTTCACCACGATTAGAAGATTACGTTCTGAGTCCCCAAAGACACTAAACTATTACTATCCTTGTGTGTGTTTTTTTTGTTATGTACTAAGTATTCCTCAAAAGTAATGTAATGTCCATGTACGTCAGGCTACGAGTCTCTACAGATAATAACCTAATAAACCAATAAAACTATGTACCTCAGTTATACTTGTTGGTGCTGGCCATTCTTGGATGTCATTTGTCTTATAAGGGTCAATGTAGATTCCATCCTTAGAGACAATACAGCCATGAAAAGAAATCTCCTGAAGCCAAAATTCACACTTGCTAAACTTCCCATATAATTCATTTCTTCTGAGGGTTTTTATAATGGTGCACATGTGATTTTAATCTTTTTCAAAGATTTTGGAGTATACCAAGGTATCATCTATAAATACTACAAAAAAATCAACTAGATATTTCATGAAAACTCTGTTCATTAGATCCCTGAAAACAGAGGGTGAATTAGTCAGCCGAAAAGGAATTGCTGTATACTCGTAATTTATATACCTAGTTCAAAATGATGTTTTCGTAATGTATTCCTTCTTCACACACAACTAATGATATCCTGATTGAGGGTTAATATTTTAAAAATATTGAGCTCCATGAATTTGGTCGAATAAATCATCAATGTGATGTATGGGATACTCATTCTTTATTGTTATATCATTGATATCCCTGTTGTTAATGCACAACCTCATAGATCCGTCTTTATTCGTAACAAAAAGTATAGGGGCTCCCCATGGAGAATCACTAGGGCAAATAAATCCCTTATTACTCAATTCCTCAAGTTGTTTCTTTACTTCCACTAATTCCACCACGTCCATTCTATAAGGGGACTTCAATATTTGCCTTGAACCATGAATTAAATCAATGGAAAACTCAATTTCTTGTTTTGGAGGATGTCCATGTAAATCATATGGAAATACATCAACATACTCTTTCACTATAGGTACATCCTCTATTTGAACATTCTTTTCATCACCCATAGTTATTTCATTCTCTTCCTCTCCAATAATTTAATCTAGTTGACCTACTGGGGGCATCTAGATAATAATTAGGTGGTGACAATTCTTCTCCAAAGAAAATGCGTTCTTTATCATCGTCATAAAAAATAGTATGCTCCTTCTTCTTACAATAAATTTTTGCATCATCATTTTAAATCCAATCTATACTGAGGATTATATCAAATTCAATCCTGGGAATTATGATGAGATCAGTTGATAAAAAACCTTTATGTTACCTAATGGGAACTGATTCACAAAACTTTTTAGTAATGATACATCCCTTAGGAGTTTTGACAGACAACCGCATTGTTAAATCAAATTGGAAATGTAAAATTTTATTAGAAAACTGGGAAGATGTGAACCTATGAGATGATCCAGAATCAAATAAAGCTTTGGGTAATCTTGAAGAAACCATTAAATTACCTGCCACCACATCTTTTGGGGCTTCATCCTCATGAGTAGTGATCGCATAAGATGGCCTTGATCCCTTGTTCTTTTCTAAGATATTTTTTTCCTGAAACTTAGGACATTCATTTTCATAATGTCTCATTCCCTGCAATTGTAGCATTGAACATTGGTAGTGTCTTTCTTTCACATACAATTACCAACAAGATGGGCTTTCTGTCCACATTTTTAGCATACTCCTTTTCCTTTTAAACAGGCACTAGAGTGCTTCTTCCTCAATTACCACAGGGTGGAAAATCAATTTTTCCCTTCATCCCTACATCCTTATTTTCTTTCCCAGAGTGTTAAAAAAATATCTTCTTCCCTTTCATTTCATTAATGTCATAAAACATATAGAATTCATTTTTTTCATGATAGTGCATGATACAATATCTTCGTATGATAAGAAGAATTGTGATACTAAGCTCGACTGAGAAATGGTTTTAACCCATCAAAGGAACATCCAATCGTACTTCTTGGGTTACGTATATAATTTTTCGAATTCCTTGTTATCCTTGTATTGTTAGATTCATACTTTGTGGCATTCTCATTCTATTTTGTACTCAGAGGTAGAAATTACCTTTCCATATCTACTCAATGGTCACAAGGAATTTATTTCTCTAATGAAAGTTCTTCAAACACCCTCCTTTTCATACTGGACACTTATTCACCTTCCTTTTTGTTTTGAATCAATGACCACCATTGATCAGCATCTCCAGTAAGGCGATAAACTACCATGACAACTATTTCCCTTTCTTTACACCCCAAGGCGTGGAATATTTTCTCTAAGGAATTTATCCATTTCTCAGCTACTAATAGATTTGTACTCCCATTTAATGTTGATGGTTGTTGCGTCATTAAGTAGTATAACATTGATCATTCGAGTTGTGTATCAGGGTGGTCCATATGGGTAGGGTTATTATTCATAACCTGAGTGAGTTTTCCCAATATAGTGAAAAGATGATAAGAACAAGTTGTATCACTAGCTCCACTATAATTATCTTGAGCCGGAGGGAAATCCCTTCATGGTGTGTGTGCATTTATATGGTTTCTATTCCTTCCACTGGGAGCCATTTCTAAACAATGGAATACACAAGTTATGTTTATGAATCTCAAAACATAAATCCAAAATTGTAAAACACTTAACATAAATTGAACAGTTTATGGATATAATCCATAATCCTAAAAATGTTTTATTTAAGGATGTATATACTCATAAACCCTTAATAATGGGTTTTTAAATAAAATGATAATTATCCTAAGAATATCCCTCAGGAGTGTCGTAACCAAGAGTGTAGCAAGGCACGTTGTCGTGCACCAGTTCCTATTCGAGTCTAGCTCAAAGCATTGTTTTTGGGTTTTACCCCTAGGTACATATGTGCCAGAGCCACCTCTACCTGCTTGTATCTAGGAAGAGATGTATTTCTTAGAAAACTCACAAAATCTCTACCATAGAAAAATTCTAGGAAGATCATATATACTAATCCCCCATATCTATCTTAGGGATATGTGCTCTAATCAGAGTTTATCTAAATATAGTATCCATGTTTTGTACCCAACATCCTATGATACCAACTGTAATGCCCCATCCCTGGTTACCCAGATTTGGTGCATTATTACATAACATTGGCATGATCACAAAAAAATAATGTCTCAAAAGACCGATCAGTTTAGTAATATTGGAAACATGATTCTTACATAAGTTCAACATTACAACATAAAAAAAATAAAACACGAATTTATTCCATTAGAAACATCTAAGCCTCATTGATTATTCCTGAAAGTCACTCATAACTAACTTCGTCATATCACAGGAAGATGAAACATAATAAAGGGGTGAGCTCAGTTTCTCATTAAGGGTAAGCAATACAGTGGAAGATAATATAAATATTAAAAATGATGCATAATTGAAAGCACATGCCTTTACCAATAATAAACTTGAATACATTTATGGCATGAATATTATATGAGTAAATAATTCCATAATAAAACATAATCATGGGTATTCTACTAGTCTAATGACCACATGAACCATCAATAATATTTTCATAATCAGGGAATTTATAATGCCGGACATTCTGAAACATTTTGTTAAGGCCTCGTCCAAGACGTCAAAAAATGATTAAGGCCTTGGCCAAAACCATATATGAAAATGCGAAAGGTCTCAGCCAATTCCACATCAAGTTCTCTCATGACACCTACCGATGTATCTAGGAGTCATAGCGGGCACCACCCATCACATACTAAGTCCAATACATTTCTAATATGAAAAGGTTGAAATATAACAAAAACATTCGTATTAAAAATAGCATATGAAATATCAATACTTTAACCATAATCCGTGAATTGTATAAAAATAACACATCCACATTCAAACATATCACAAAACCATCAATTAAATATGGATGATTTGTATCATAATGTATCAAATTCAAACAAGTATAAAATCTAGCAAAGGATGTTGACATAGATGAAATCAAAACTATTTGACAAAAATATTTCTTTCTTATTTTTAAATCATTTAAAGTCACAAAATTATAAAAGATTTTTTTTTTAAATATTAATATAAGCTTGAAAGGGAAACTTTGACGATATTATAATGGTAGTGAATAACTGTACCCACCGTAAAAGTAAAAAAAGACATTCTTACCATATTTTTGTCGAAAAGGTCATAAAGTACCTTGTTTGGAAAAAGACATAAAGATTCCATTCAAAACATATTAGGTCGTATAAGGGTATAAATTTCATTAACCCATATTATATTAAATATTAAAAAAAATTCTAATAAAATATTAAGAAAACACTGATGTGAATGATAAAGAGGTCTCAGTAGATACTTACGTAAAAACAATCTCGGATAATAAATAGATTTTGAATTTAACCTTTACCTTGTACTTTTCCATGGTAAATGGTAGGTTAACCTCATGTATAATGGTGAAATAATTTTTAATAAATTATACAAGAATTATATACATTAATATGATATCATATATGATTTTTTTTTATTGCTTTGTTAATAATATCTTTGTATTATCGTCGTTTCTAGTGTTAAGGGATTCGTTTTCTGTTATATTATTTTTTATGTGAGTCATATTTGTTATGAATGGGATGTATTATATTCATACCCATAATGATATCATGTCTTAAAAAATTATTTTTTATCATCAAATGAAAATTATTCTTGAATGGATATGATGGCGAATGAATCTCATCGCGGTCATGGAGACAGTAATCCGTACGTACGCACGAGTGACAATATCATTATTTTGATATTAAAATAATATAGAATTTGATTTTACATCATATATACAGAATAATTATCATGTTATATTAATTATTAAATTAGTTACACATCATTATTATACCCACCCAAATAATAATTCATTGAATAACAATTATGCCACGATGTGGAGATGGTAAGTCGTACGTACGCACGTATGGTGACATGTCATTAAATGGATGGACAGAATAATGAATATGGTTGAACCATATTTATAATAACATCATAGTATATAGAAGATACTGGAGTTATTATTTTAGAATGGAAAAAACAAAGAAAAAGGAAGTGGAAGAAGAAAGTTACTTGAAAGAGGTGGTGAAATATTTACCTCATCATCAGGTTCTTAATTTTGATTTGATGAAAAGGGATCCATATGATGGCTTTAGGACTAAATTAATGCATCTATAATTTAGGTAGGACAGTTGAGAGAGTATTTGGGTAGGGTTTGTCTGAGAAAAATGGCTTTGAAGGTGTGAATTATATATAAGGGGGAGTGCCCTTTTACAAGAGGGGTGAGGGGCACCTTAGGAAATGCTAGAAATGTTATTTTATAATAAAATAATTTTCGGTTTATAATGGCTCAAAAATGGATTATTTAAATTATAAGGTATGGATGGGTCGAAAACAACTCAACCAATAGGTTTTAGAAAGGTTTGGGTCACTATATTAACCTTATCTTTTAAATTTAACTCTTAGTTAAATAGTTTGACATTTACCATATTTCTTTGTATTTTTATATTATATGGTTAATAAACAAACTATATACATCCAAGAGAATCCCAAGTGGTTAATTAATGATACAACTATCATTATATAAGTCATTTTTTAAACCGAATATTTTTAGGAATAGAATATGAATTATTATTATAATATTTTGTTTAGAAACTCTTTTATTGCAATTTTGACAATATTTGGTATTCTGTTTGTCCTAAAATCATAACAGCATTATAAACTAAGAAAAAAACCTCTAACCAACTCTAATAGTCATATTGAAGTATAAAATTAGTGGAATTCATAAAAAGTCTCAAATTACATTTATTTGGATATTTATAATATCAATTATTTTAATATTTCATTAATTAGAAAATTAATGCATCATCATTGTATCATAAATAAATTAAATTATTTAATTTCTAAATAATATAAATAAAATATCATTATGTATGAAATATTTTTATCATTATAATTAATATTTATTGTAGAATTTATCTTATGTGTATCCATATATTCAAAATATTTTAGTTATTAAACATTGATCTTAACTCTAATTAACTCTTATTTGAATTAAATAATAATAAATGTCCTAATCTAATCCATATGGACCTCAAAAATCGTATTTTATTCCTAAGTTTGTTTTTGACCGAATTACACATATCCAATAGAATTAGTAGATGTGTTAGGGTAATAATAATATCATTTTTATCCTTAATTACCATATTTACTTTTAACCATGGTAAAAAAAAGTTACTATTTACCAAAAATTATTTTCGTCTTATTGAACATAATTTTACTTACTATTCACAGAAGTAGTAAAAACAATTTCTATGTAAATTTGAAAATTCTCTTATGAGGTTGGTAAAAGAAGATAAAAATTTCAATAAATTTTTTTATATCTATAATTATTATAAACTGACTAAGATAAATTACATTGAACTTATATAGGTATTATGTATCTATTTTCAAATAAAATAAATTTAAATAAAATAAATAATTTTTTTAATAAAAATTTGGTTTTAAACTATAACTCAGTGTTTTCACTATTTATCATCAATTTAATATTTTCAAAAAAATAGAAAAAAATCACCGTAAGGTAATTTTGATATTCTAAATCAAAAAATGAATTCCATTTTGAAAGATTAAATATATAAAATTTTAAAATGTGTGAATTACTATTCATAACGGCTAGTTTGATTGGTTGTGGTGTGTTAGAACATGATGTTTTGTACAACACATGTTATTGTATTATTGAAATAGAAGTATACCATGGAAGCTTGGGGTGTTACAACTCAAACTAATAAAATTGTTCAAACAACCCTCACTATTGTCTCATCACACATCTCTCTTACGGGAGATATCAATCCATCAACTTTAGAAAATCCTCTTCAGTATATCTCATCAGCCTCAATTATTATCAGTAAAATCATATAATAGTACTGGTCCCCACATAATCATGTTCTTTAATGGAATTTAAATCGAATAGAATAATCCTCTACTTCTCGATCTATGGAATTAAATCATAAATAACTATGTAAGGATACAATATATGGAATGATTTACATTGTAAATAACATCTACTGACAACTCTCTTGTTTGGGAGAGTATCTCAGCCCATATAGGTGTATAGATCTAGAATATATGGTGTGTACCTTAGTGTACACAACTTTTAATCCTATCATCACATTCCATTCATGAAAATTAACCAGTCCCATTTTTTATTACACAAATACATGGTTTTACCCAAGGAACACATTATGTATGATCCATCAAGGGTTACAAATTATATAATGATATTATGAAATCTAGTAAAATACCATATAGAGTTCACTATTATAAGACATGTGTGTCACTCGGTGGTTGGATGTGAACTACTATACCAATTGGTTGTTAGTTTGTATTCTTGGATAAAACCTATGTCATTTACAAAAGGGAAACCATGAAAAGTACTAATAGAAAACATGTTTTTTATCACAACAATTTAATTTCACTACACCTATTAACTATATAATTTGATTTCATGTTCTATATGACATGTTATTGAGATTCCTGAATAAAAAAAAACTCATGTGAATTTCCTAATATCAACATTTCACACTGAATCATGCCTCTATGATCCGTAGCCAATCCAAAATAGTCCATATATCATCAAATGAAATAAAAAATATTACTAAAATGTTGTAACCTTATAAAATTTAATCAAATACATACCTCATGTACAATTATTGAAGATCAAGTTCTAATACTCACTACATAGTTGTTACACCAGGATCCAAATCTAATTTCACCTAGAATGTCACCTCACTCACTATTCTGATCCCATATTGGTGATGTTATGTGTGGGGAGATACCTTTTCAATGTTTGGGGATTTAGATAAATCAATGGACATGGGTAGATGAGAATTACATAACATTAAATTAAATAACATTTTAATTTCCCGTGTTTGGACCAGGAACCCAAATAATGTTTAATCACCAATGGAGGTAAAGTATCCCATTATAGCCTCAATTGAGAAGTCAAAATGTTAATATAGGAATACAGTTAATAGATATTAGAGTCTATGTATGCGGATTTATTAGAATTTATTTTAGGAAAGTGAAAATATTTTAAAAAATACATCTACCATAGAATTGAACCAAACTACGTCCCATGTGTAAGAATTTCATCCCAATATCTATGGAACCATATGAAAGTTATTATGAGATAATATTCTTTCATATATCACCATTTTAAATCTTTTAATCACCTATGACTCAAAATTAAAATATACAATAAAACCTCACCAATTGTATTGATGCATGTTATTTCAAACTCCCCAGCACAACACTTGTCATTCTAGAGAAATTTTTGTGGCCATTAGTTATCAATCACAACATACCAAAGTTTGTAATTAACAATTAATTGATCACATTCTAATTCTATACTCTAAATGTGTTTCTAATACAAAACTCCAAAAATAGGGTGAACTATAAATCAAAACATGATCTGCATTTATTGCACCATCATAGTTATTGTGATAGTGGACAAGCATTCCTTCGACTCTTGAGACATAATTTTTCATCGAAAAAAACATCATCAAGATCATAGTGATTTTGACTATAAGTATACCCCATCGATGAACAATTATAACTCATGGTGATCCCCTTCATATGAATTACCTATTTAAGATGTGTTATCAGTGGTCAAATGAAACCCTCAATGTAGTTTCTCTCCCACCATTCCTAATCACACTCATACTACTAGTCAGTAATCCTCTTACTGGACTCCCAGACGAACATTCACCTATGATTTCTGACACACAATCACATCACTAAACCTTGATTCAATCATCCCAGATTAATTATGTGATCATTGAAACTCCAAAAATAAAGAAAAAATATACATATCAGTGAATATTGGATCATTAGAAACCTCACCAGCCATCATGACCTCATTCTGGGCATGGTATCATGTCTAATATGACTCACCCTCTGATGATTAAAATTCAATCTTCAATAAATTACCAACACTCAAAATCCATAACTTACTACAAGAGAACCAAAAATATAGTTTTCACCAAGGAAATTGATAATATTGGAATCACCAGCACACTCGTAATGTAATTTCTTATCGACTATTCACTAACTAGTCTAATCATATCTATGACCCTTCCCAAATGAGGTTATTCACAATTGAATAGGTGAATCTACACACCAAAAGAAGTTTTCATCATTACTATGATAAACCAACATAATGATTTCAAGAAAATAACATCCACTAGTACCCATTCCAGGCGCACCAATAATGTTATCCTCCTAATCTATAGAACTTCCACCTAAAATTAAGGTCACACACAAAAATAGAAAATGATGCACTCTTTTCTCTATGTATTAACTTATTCCCCTCCAAAATAATAACTGAAATAGATTCCATAATTTCATGCATTTTCATTATCTTGATGCATGTTTACATCTCCTAGAATATTATGTTAATAAACAACCCGAGTCGACCATATCTGGGTAACCTGATCTATCCATGATGTCACCATCTATATCAGAGTGGATTTTCCATCCATATCAAAACACTGAGAAACAATTCATGGAGGATTATTCTAAAATCATTGGTCTTCATCCCACTAACTGTGGATCATAAATCAACATATAATGATATCCACGTATAACTATAGTATACCACACTGATCTCATTTCATATAACCAGTGTACAGATTGGAACAACCCAATTTCACTACAAAAAAGTCAATATAATCATACTATGATCATCCTCAATTATTTATTACTCCAATGCCAACATCTCATTCAAGAAAAGGATAATCATATGATCATATGTCACATAAGTGTAATAAGAAAAGTAAAAGAATCAATCTATTCAATACCCCATCCTAGATCTATAAATATTAGATTATAATACACAGGTCTAGAAATCCCACAAATACTACTCTAATAATATTTCTTTGAAATCAAAATCAAACTACATTCAATACATCAAGAAATCTAAAGGCATCGTCATGCCTATATAACATAATAGTCAGTTCCTAACATGAATATATATCAAAACATGAATCATCTACCATTGATTAAATAATTATGTTTATTGTTATTGTAATGACCTGGTCCCGGCCAGCCACCCGAACAGTGCCAAACGGGTCGGGTGTTACTACCTTAGGTGGACCTCCCCTGAATGCCAAAGGTTGCCGACTAGCATCGAGGGTCTGTTAGGTATAGTGGGGAGTTTATACCATCTCATAATATCATAATAAGGGTACTAGTCAGAGTATAATAGTAAAATGTAGCTAAATAAAAGACATCAGACTCGAACTAGACCCGCGGAGCGGAAGCATAACCAATATAGATAAGCATGGAAGCCGTAAATATAACAACAGCAGTGGAAACAAACACAACAACATGCTGATAACATGTAACTACAACTGAATAGTAAAACAGGCATCCAAAGTAGGTCATACACAAATGAAGATAAAAAGGGCACCAATGGCTAACCAACAGTAGCTACAACAAGTTAGCATGCCAATAAAGAAAAGAAAACAGAACAAAGTAAACCCCCGCTAGGTATGACCTCGAGTTCCATACCATATCCATGCAAAAACTAACACAACCCAGCTGCTGAATCTCACCTCTTTCCTGCACATAAATTCATAAAGTCTGCATGCGTCCCGAAGGGCCCATGAAGGGTGTCAGACAAGTCTTGGTAGGATACCACCCAACGGTGCGTACCAAATATATGTGTTTAAGCAGTCATGAATTTATAAGAAAAGAAGTGAACACTATAGTGCACAAGTAAACACAAACTCCTCTGGTGCTCAACAGCCACCATGGAGTGTCACCTACTTCGGCCAACGCCGAAATCTCTATTGTATAACATGACACTATATTCCACCTTAAACATCTGTCTCAAATACCGACGTCCTGAAGGCATGCCCTTGAATACTAAACCAGCACCATGTGCCTCCTGACCCCTCATGCCTCATGTACCGACATCCCGAAGGCACGCCCAAAAATAGAAACTCGGCACTATGTGCCTCCTGACACCGTGTGTCTCAAGTACCGACATCCTGATGGCATTCCCACAAATAATAACCTGGCACCATGGGCCTCCAAACACCTTGTGTCTCAAGTACTGACGTCCCAAAGGCATGCCCTTCCCCTGAAGGCTCCTCACCCCCATGTCGATTTCTACGGCAAGCACCCCTAACCAAAATACCTAGACGCAACTATGGGGGCCTCTACCCACACGAGTGGTCAAAACCACCTCAAAACGGATTATCTCTGTGTGCACACTACTCAAAGTCCCAAGTGAGCAGTAGTCACCAAAATAGTACCTAAGCCACCAACACATCTGACACCTCATGTCCCTACGACCATGCCGCTAAAATCGGATGGCATCTCCATCCTAGTAACTCAGGCCATGCCAAACTTGATAGTCGTACTACCTCAAGGTGATTTCCATGACGCCCAATCCCATGGTCAATACCACCCAAATTAACTCGGGCCAACCCCAACCTATGATCAGCATCACTCAAGTGTAACTGGGCCAAGCCCAACACAACCCAAAGGGTCCAGTAGATGCAATTCAGAAATTGCATATATAACATAATTAAACAGAAAACATAAACAGGAAAAAAACTAAATTGTTGAATTTCACTATGGATGATGTTATCCCATACCATCACTGAGGTCTTAAATGCCTCTAGAAATCATATCAGGCTTTAATAAATTAAACTAACAGTTTAACACCTTAATATTTCAATTAAAACCATTCTGGTGTTCCCCGACCAAAATTCCCTGATGAGAAATGGTCCATCACCCGTCCCCGCTCACGAAAACTGGTAACATGGCATACCCAAAGGCATCCCATAGGACCAACAAGGAGTTTAATATGAAAAATAAGATAAAATGGGTCTTGCTAAAAATACTCAAAAACACAACGAAGGCAGCGTAACCCAAACAACCACAAAAAACACAAAATGTGGTATGCACCACCTACCTGAGACTCAAACGATGCTTCTCCTCCGATAACATCCACAAATTCGGCCTAAAACATGGTTAATCTATAAAATATTAATACCACTCAAACCCCTATAACTCTTTCTATAATGAATATCAAACAAAACGGCCAAAGAGGAATCGAGGCCTTACCGAGGGGGTTCCAACGCATCAATCGAAGTTCGATTCGGGTCTCAGACGGATGATTGGGAGAAGGAAAGCGATCTGGCTGGCTTGGTTCACGAAATTGGGCGTCAATATGTGTTTTTACCTCAAAATGAGGCTACTGTCCATTTTAATGCAAAAAAATAAAGTACACAGAATGTACTTCATGACTACATGTCGTGTATATATCATTTAACTATTCATTTGGTAGCTGGGATTCTGCCGACCTGTCGACATGAGTACACGACGTGTACCTATGGGTATACACCAAGTACTTGGTTTCTCTCTTCCTCGCCGACCTACCCATAGGCCATGTATATCCCTCAGACATGGATAGACTACACGGCATGTTCAAGGGGAACACGGCGTGGACCTGGTTCTACCCGGCCAACAGGGTTACACGCCATGTATGGCCACCACACCATCACAGGTATAAGGAGTGTTTAAAACTACACCCCAGATAGTATTAAACTTCTACACGGTCATCAAACGACATGTACTTGGCGACCACATGGCCGACACATACATAACATATACACGTCATGTAATTAAATGTACATGGTGTGTAGTCTGGAAATTTCAAGAAACATCCCATTTTCTCCCGTTACCTCTGAAACCAGTCATAAATTTTTAAAAGGCTCGGGATTTTGACATGTTCTAATAACCCGAGTTCTTACAAACTAACCACCTTAATGTAGATCATCCGCAAGCTATCGAATGAAACCCGGAGATGGCACCGAACATGCCCATCCCGGTTGAAAAACATGGACTACCCTGTTCCCAAGGTTTTTGATAAATTTTTCAAGGGGCTCCCCGCCTTAAGGATTTCCTACACAGTCTCAACCAAAAAATCTCAATGAAACCAAGGTTTACTAACCTGTTTTCCAGACGCATATTGCTTCCATCATGCATCGTCGCCCCTGTACCTCATTGGTGCTCCTATGTCATCCCCGACACCCAACACATCCCACATCGCATCGATGTCCACCTCCACGAGGACCTGGTGCCTAGCACCTCAAGTAACCCACATCGGTGATGCACTAACGCTACACATCTCAGACATATATATAATATATCACGCACCCGATATGGTGCCAAACCCACTGACTAGAATCTAGTCAGTCCACATTGATCTTGTGCACCACGTGGACTCAAAACAGACATGCCTCTACAGGTCATTAAAAAAAGAAAACATGAAGATCATGGCCACACCACGGTGTACCTCTAACCGTCGTCATCTCACCAGCCTGCTCAGTCTCTGGCAGCTCCATAGTGTTCACCAGGCCTGAAGTACGACTTCCTGATCCCTGACCCCCCTGTGGTGTTGATCCAGTCACCACCCACTGAACCCTTAGCTAGGCCCCGCTGTCTCTATCACGTCCTCCACGTATAGCTTAACCTCGACTACCCTCTCCGGGTGCCGAACCTAGGCCAACTCCAGACGTTACAGTCTGTCCTGGTCCCTGCGTGCCGGCTATCTGAGAAGGATGCCTACAAAACCACTCCAGATGCTAGTCCTGTCCACATGCATGGAACTTTTTCGGAGGCCTCTCACACTGAGCCCGAACATGTCCTGACTTTCCACACTGAATGAAAATCACCGAAGAACTACCATTAGGTGTTCTATCTGAATCCCTGGCATGACTGCCCTGCGGGAACTCATCCCGTCCTCGCTTCCTGCTGTCTGATCCATCACCTGAAGCTGTCACCCTTCCAAAAGAAGACTTTTCTCTCTATTTTCCTTCGTCTATGAGAGCCTTGTTCACCGCCTCGGAGAAGGAACCCAGCCTTAGGATGTTCACCTGGACCTGAATGGTGTGTCGTAAGCCATCCTCAAAGTGTCTCACCCTAGCTGCGTCATCGCTCACCATACCAGGGGAATAGTGAGACAACTCTGTGAAGGGAGCTACGTAGTCCATGACAGACATATCCCACTGATGAAGACACAAGAACTCCCGATCACTCTTTGCCCTCAGTTTCTCCAGGTATAAGTTCTCAAAGAACCCATCCTCGAAGTACTTCCAAGCCAGTCCCTCATGCCTACGAGCTTGTACCTGAACATCCCACCACTGCTTCACTAGTTCTCTCAGCATGTATGTCTCCAACTTGACCCTCCGCTCTGGAGGCATCTCGAGCTACTCGAAGATCATCTACATACTTTCTATCCAGTTCTCAGCCACCTGCGAACCACCCTCACCCTGAAAATGTGGAGGGTGATGTGACTGGAACTCTCGCGTCAGATACGCCGTAGAATTCTCTGTACCCGATGCACCTATGTCAATCCCCTGCAAGACACGTACCAGGTCATCTTGGAGCTGCACGTCCATCCATGGTCTGAACATTCTCAAACCCGGCTTTTGTCCTACCTGCACTGGATCTTGAACGTGATCTTGTCCCTAAGCCTATATCTACGGCTCTTACTCTTCCTGTACTGAATTCTGACCCTGATCCTGCAGCACTGTATCATATCATACCTGACGCTCCATCGAGTCGTGAAAGACTAACCCACTGAATACCATAAATGGTCAAACAACCCATATATATATATAACAATATTTTCTACGTAGATAAGGAAAACAGTAAAAGGAAGTGCATAACAACTACCCTTACTCCCCCCTCACCGCAACCCATGCCCCACGACATCCCGACCTCATGGACTCCTTACCCCCCCCCCCCCCTC
This sequence comes from Viscum album, assembly GCA_963277665.1. Taxonomy (NCBI): domain Eukaryota; kingdom Viridiplantae; phylum Streptophyta; class Magnoliopsida; order Santalales; family Viscaceae; genus Viscum; species Viscum album. Next base: position 1,186,645,070 of record OY728158.1, on the reverse strand, counting down.
CAATGATCCAAGTATCAAAAGTACCACGGGCCATGCCCATCCTGGCAACTGGAGTTGCTTCAAACCAATGACTGAGTCGCCCCATCCTGACAGTTACACAACCTCAGCCATAGTACATGCCTTCTCTCATAAGATCCAGACCCAAAATCCTGCAACATGCAATTATACAAAGAAAATTATGGCATACACATTTCATCATACAAGCAATTCTATCAGGAGTTTCACCAAATTACATTTCAAAGCATATAAATCATGGAAATTGGTATTGCATTCACATTTCATTATCATTTCTCAAATCATTCTTTTAATTATGAAATTGAAAGACCCTAAAATGTTCCTACCAAAATCCAAGAAAACTAGACTTTCCATACCAGGCTAAGGTCCAATTCTCCCTTACCACACCGGGTCATGGGTCACATATCACAACCATGAACATCACACATCATGTGATCCACCAAGGTGGAAATCCTATAAACTATAATCTGAGAAAAAGCAAAACAGCAATTCCCACCCATGGAATCTCGGTCCATCCCTCATACCTGGGGCTGCAGGCACCCAAGCACAAGCTAGAAACCCAGTTCCAGTAATGACAAACTATCTCCAATCTACCATATCCCAAATAGTAAAACCAGTAGAAATAAAAAGATAAGTCTCAATATCATTAGTTTCCATAAAAATAAAGCTACTAAATCCCTGTCAAGAACTCCTCTGATACCACTTTGTAACGACTCGGTACCGGCTAGCCACCCGAACAGTGCCAAACGGGTCGAGTGTTACTACCTTAGGTGCACCTCCCATGAACACCAAAGGCTGCCGACTAGAAATGAGGGTATGTTAGGTATAGTGGGGAGGCTATACCCACTTGGAGGATCATAATAAGGGTACTGGTCTGAGTATAACATTAAAATATAGCAGAATAAAAGACAGAAGACTCGAACCAGACCCGTGGAGTGGAAGCATAACCAATATAGATAAACACAGAATCAGTAAATATAACAACAACAACAGAAATAATAACAACAGTATGTTGATAAAATGTACCTACAATTGAACAGCAAACAATACTTCCAAAAAATGTGCTACACAACTTAATATAAAAAAGGTGCCAATGGCTAACCAACAGTAGCTCAACAAGTAATCATGTCGATATAGAAAATAAAACAGATAAAAGTAAACCCTAGCTAGGTATGAACTCAAGGTATATACCATCACCATGAAACAACTAACACAACCCAACTCCTGAAGTTGGCCTCTTTATTGCACGTAAATCCATAAAGTCAGCACGCATCCCAAGAGCCCCTGCAAGGTGCCAGACAAATCTTTGTAGGATACCACCCAACGGTACATACCAAATATATTTGTTCAAGCAGTCATGCATTTACAAGAAAAGCAGTGAACAATACAGTGCACAAGTAAACACAAACTCCTCTGGTGCTCAACAGCCATCATGGAGTGTCACCTGCTTCGACCAATTTCGGAATCTCTGTTGTGTAACCCATCACTATGTGCCACCTGACTCCTCGTGTCTCAAGTACCGACATCCCGAAGGCACGCCCAAGAATAGTAACGTAGAACCATGTGCCTTCTGACACCTCGTGCCTCAAGTACCGAAGTCCCAAAGGCATGCCCAAAAATAGTAACCCGACACCATGTGCCTCTAGACACATTGTGTATCAAGTACCGATATCCCGAAGGCACGCCAAAAAATAGTAACCCGACACCATTTCCCTCCTGACACATTGTGTCTCAAGTGTCGATGTCCCGAAGGCACACCCATCACCGGAAGGCTCCTCATCTCCTATGTGGATTTTTACAGCAAGCACCCCCAACCAAAATACCTAACCGAAACTATGAGGGCCTCTTCCCACACGAGTGGTTAAAACCACCTCATCGTGGAGTATCTTTTGTGCACACAACTCGATGTCCCATGTGAGCGGGAATCACCAAAATAGTACCTAAGAAACCAACACATCTGACACCTCCTGTCCCTGTGACCATGTCACTCAAATCTGATGGCATCGCCATCCTAGTAACCCAGGCCATGCCTAACCTGACAGTCGTACTGCATCAAGACAATGCCCATGATTCCCAATCTCATGGTGAAAACCAACAAAAGAAACCCAGGCCAAGCCCAAACGTTGATCAGCATCACTCAAGCGTAACAGGGCCAAGACCAACACAACCCAAAGGGTGCAGCAGATGCAATTCCGCAATTCCATATAAAACATATTTAAACAGAAAACGTAAACAAGAAAAACAAAATAAACAGTTGAATTTCACTATATAAGGTGTTTTACCATATCAGCACTGAGGTTTTAAATTCTTATAGCAATCATATTAGGCTTTAATAAATTAAATATCATTTTAACACATTAATATTTCAATTAAAACCATTATGGCGTTCCCCGACCAAAATGCCCCGACGAGCAACGACCCCTCACCAAGCCCCGGTCACAGAAACTCGTAACATCGAATACCCACAAGCCTCCCATAGGTCCAACAACCAATTCAAAATCAAACAGATGATAAAACGGGTCCTGCTCAAAATACCTGAAAATGTTACGAAGTCCACATCACCCAAAAAACCATGAAAACAAAAAATGAGATATGCACCACCTACTAGAGACTCGTCCAATGCTACTCCTCCGGTAACAGCCGCTAATTTGGTCTAAAACGTGGTAAATCTAGAAAATATTCAAAACCACTCAAACCCCTATAACTCGTTCTAGAACGAAAAATAAAACAAAACAGCCAAAGAGAAATCGAGGCCTTACCGAGGAGGATCCAACGCATCATTCGGAGTTCGAATTGGGTCTCAGGTGGATGATCGGAAGAAGGAAAGAGATCTGGCCTGCTTGGTTCGCGAAAACCGGCATCAATATGTGTTTCTGACTCAAAACGAGGTAACTACCCATTTTAACACAAAAAAAGAAAGTACACAACATGTACATCATGACTACACGCCATGTATATATCATTTAACTATTCATTTAGCGGCTGGGATTCCACCGACCTGCCGACATGAGTACATGGAATGTACCTATGGGTACATGTTGTGTACTTGGTTTCTCTTCTCTTCCTCGCCGACCTACCTACACACCATGTATATCCCTTATACACGACTAGACTATATAGCATGTCCAAGGGGACCACAACATGCACCTGGTTCTACCAGGCCAATAGGCTTACACACCATGTATGGCCACCACACGGTCGTGGGTACACAACATGTTTAAAACTACACGCTGTGTAGTAAAAAATTCTACACGGTCATCACACGGAATGTACATAGCGAGAACCCGACTGACAATTGCATAACATATACACGGCGTGTACTTAAAAATACACGGATTATAGTCTGGAAAATTCTAAAAACTTCCCATTTTCTCCGATTTCCTCAGAAACAAGTAAAAATTTTAAACAGGGTCAGGATTTTGACCTATTCTAAAAACCCGAGTTCTTACAATTATATCTGAGATAAACCATATCTTATGATACAGTAATTCAACAAAAGACATTTCAACATCAAGAGGGAAATGTCTAACTTCTTGATGTCAGTAAATAGTTAATCAATATCAGGAGTTGTATCTCAAGGGAACATGTCTCTATCTCTTACAACAAAACTCATGTTTCATATAATGTTAAAAAAATAATAGGATATGTCTTATTAAGTTTAATAAATATTAAATTGATACTAACTTGTGAACACAAATCCAGGGACTCTCACCTATATATATCAGAAATCTCATTCCATGTCATTACCCTATATAAGGCACTAACCCTCAGCATAAATCCATATACTATAATACCACATATAGGATAAATATATATTCCAAAATATATATAATGAAATTATCCTATGATGATTATTGTCAAGTATTCTAATACAACATTGTTTATTTTAGTATAATTCCACTAAAAAGATATATAGGATAATGTGATATATGTTGATGTCCAAAATTTAATAAATATAACCTATTTGACATCTAGAAAGACTATTAAGGATTAAAATTCCAGTAAAAACCAACTAACAGTCACTATATATCTCTACCAGGAAGGGAAAATAGAAATCATCACAAAACATCCCACATTACGATCGACATTAATTTATATGAATGAGAAATAACATGGTTTACTTGAGTGGAATACTTTCAAGTAGTTATATAAAATTATATAATTTATGTAGTTATTAATAATTTAAATAATTTCACCCTATAAAAGCAATGATATCAGTCATTGGTAAGTATAACAATATATTTTACGTTATACAAGCTATAAATTATGAATGAATAAGTGATTTTCACCACTATTCGACAACATCTAAAACAATAATAAAACTAACATATTGAAAAATCATATTTCATAATATCTCAACTATAATAGAGAAAAAAATAAAATAAATTTAACATCATTGATAAAATTGAATTCAAATTAAAAATTATAACAATGATGTATTATTATGTATTCCATCCAAATATCTAAACATTTCTATATCACATTTATCCTATATCATCAACGAAAAATAAAAAAAAAAGAAATATCCTCACATACCACATTGTAATACCTTTCTATCCATAGACTAATCAGCAACGTCTTGAACATGGTGATGCATAATGTTATACAGGGCTCCTCGTATTCTAGAGGCCACTAACTGGTAGTTATATATTATGGTGTTACTGTGGAGTCAATATAATATTATATTAGTGTTAAATAATAGTGTAAGTTACCAAACATCACCCATCACAATTATTCATAATACTCAATAATAAATTTACCTATGGATTCTATAATAAATATAATTTAGAAGCTTTTATGAACAAGTTCCAATACATTTCTCACATAGACAATAAAATATTAAAAAAAGAAATAAAATTTACTGGAGGCTCTAATACCATTCATAGTCCAAACCTAAATCCAAGTCTCCAAAACCTCATTATATTTCCATATCCAATTCCTTATTTCATCCCCATGATCTTCATGAAAAGAAAAATACAGTCTAAATGTACAGTGGGTTTTCTATGCATGGGGTAAGAAATAAATTCTCAATAGGACACATGTAATTATATCCCTATATTAGGATATCACATATATGTTCGAACGCATGTTTAATTATAAGCATATTGAATAATAAATGGGATGAAATAAACAGATAAATAATCATTAAATATCATGTTCTAATTTGAATCTTGAGGTTGTCCTTACCTTTATCCACCATTATTAGATGTCTCCGAACCAAAAAAAAATCATCATCAATAAATAAAAGGTATATAAACTTCCCACCATTGAAAAAAAGTTCACCTCAGCATGAAATTGGGATCATGTATTATACTCTCTAGGATATAAATTTCACCTCATCTAGAACCTAATGGGTTTCTATGATTTACAACAGACCCAAACAATCACATCATTCAAAACTCATGGGTATGAACCCCCTTTTAAAAATGTTAGATTCTTCAAAACATAGAGGAAGGCTCTCTTATAGTCGTAGAACATAATAGATACTTTATAACTAAGGGGGGAAACACTCATCAGTATGAAACACGTATCAGATCATGTAAAATGAATTTTTACACTCCCCCCACTAGGTATCAAATATCATATCATTCTAAAACAAAAAGGAATAAAAAAACCCATCTTGGTATTTATAATTAAATAATTCAAAAAATCATAGGATTGAATGCTCTCTGCCATGATGTTATCATTCATATAACATTTACTCGTGGGTTGTTAGATCCTATAACTATTAAGGTCACATATCATGATATTTCTATTTGGTAATCCATACAATGTGTCAAAACTATTCCATCTCCATGGTGGTCAAGAAATAACTATTCTACTTCCCAACCCATATGTTGTAGGTTGGATTTACTTTTTTATTATCATCTATTTTTATTTGTCTTTCTAATGGTGCATTGAATAATTTTTCCTTATGGTGGGGGAGGGTAATCTAGATATGTTGTTTATTTTATGATTAAAACGTTTCTTTTATAAAAGTCACTCTTTCTAAATAGGATCTTTAAATCTCAACCATGAGCTTCACTTGTTATTCTATTTTCTCTGAAATTATGTCATTACATTGATATATTTTTGTGTGCATGATTAAATTAAATTTGATTGTTTGTATTTACATGGTTTACCATAACTAGTCTATGTTGAAGGAGGATGCATAAAAGATATGTTGTTCACTAAAATAATCTGTATCTGACTAATATTTATTGAGGTAAGTCCCCTTAAAAATGCTTTGGTCTAGGTCCTTATTTTCCTAAGTTCACTTCATTTTAATTTTAGGGACAGATCACTCTTTCCCAATGTCCATTTGTTTTAATAGTCATCCCTCCACTCACTTATAGTGTATTGAATCACCTTCACATAGTTTAAGGAAATGAAGGTCCCTTTACTACATAATTTCATGAATTTTATAATATTTGAAAATGCTTTGTTGAAGTCATACTACAATTATCCTATACCTTTAGTGGAAATACACTTAGTTTCACCCTTTTCAATAATATAATTGGAATAACTTTAACTTTTCAAAATCAAAAAACAAACACCTTCTTTTACTTTTGAATGACATACATTGGATCTAATTATTATATATTTTAGCTTGTCACATGGAAATATTTTTTCCTAGGAATTTAAAATTATTATATTATAGTATGATTATAATGTCTCTCTCGTATTCCTTGTGATATCACATTCTAAATTTGGGAAGAAAAAACCCCATCAACTGGGCACATCGCAGCCTCATTATGGGGTGAAGAAAACACCCATAACTCCTCAATCACTCTTCCATGTTTTCTTATATAAGTGTATCAAAAAATATCCCCATGATAACAAAAAATTATTCATTTATAATTGTGAATTAATTCTAAATAAATTCACTCTAATCAATAGTTAAATTTACTTTGATCTTATATTAAATTATGTTCTCAAATCAAGAAACATGAAGTATACTGCTTTGGTGAATGGATTATGGATTTACAAGTAAGATTCATCCTTGTTTTTTACATAAAATCCTAAAGTTTCCTTCAACATGACATGGTGAAATTAAACTTGAAATTGTTTCATTAACATGTAGACAACCTTAGGAATAACATCCAACTGGAATCCATTTTTCACTATAGGTCCACATATTCACCATGAAGACCTCTATGATCGGATTCATCCATCTAATGTACTCCAAATTTAAAATATGTTTCATTAATTTATAATTTAGAAATAAAAAAACTTCCCTTATGATATAGCACAAAAAAGTATATTATTTTCCTCCAAAGTACCCAACATTATAGATGCATCTTAGTAAAGGAACTACACATATTGTGTGAATCCAGACATTAATATATTGGTCGAAAACCACTTATTTAATACCTAAAACATTTTTTCAATGAGGATATATTTCAATAAAATACCAATTCATTACATTGGTAAATAAAACCTCCCAAATATCACTTAAATTTTTTTGGAATCATCAACATGTTTTTTTCAACAATTATACAGTAAAAAAATGTGGATCATTGTGAAACAAAAAAACATATTTTCAATAATCCTTGACAATCGTCATTTTTAATAAATTGAACACTAATCTATTGGGATTGATAACAATCGCCCCATGGGTTTTTTTCTGACAATACATAATAAAATAATTCTCCCCATTAATGGATATAAAATTTAATGGGGAATTTCATACACCCCCTTCTAAAGTATGCATCATTTTTAAAACCTCCAAATTCACCTAAGAATGGGATTTAATTATCCTATTATTAATAAACAATTGTTTCCTTGATGTTTTGGAAGAAACTCAAATAATTTATAGACCCACTGATCATCAGCTTTATAGAAGGATTCATCATGTGATTAAACTAACCCAACAAATATTGGAATGAAATGTTCATATATTATCATCTACACCGGTTTCTATAAAACATTTTTGCCAAACATAATCCTTCTATCATTTTATCACTAATTAAAAAAAGTGCATTTACCACTTGTTACATGAGGTGTTAATAAATATTCCAAGCCTACCTAACCTATATTTGATGAATGAAGAGACTATTTTTTTATAAAACTAAAATGATATTTGTGTCACTCATTAATACCATAATATCAGTTATAAAAAACATGGATATAAATAACTAAAACTATGATCATTAACTCACATTCACACTAAGCCATTAATGAATAACATTAAAATAATTTGGTTGTGATGAAGAAGTACTACTTGTAAATAATTTAACACCACTTATTGAAAGAGTGTTTTAATTTCAATGTGTGACACTACTTAAAACACCCTAGAATTATTTTATTCAATGGATATAAACAATTATGATATTTATTAATATGAATTAATTTTCTTCACTACTCCCCGTTAATCATTATCTAATAAAACCATTTGGTTTAACATAGTTTGGTTGTACCACTTGTGGAAAACATTTACCTACATGTTGATTTTGGATATCTAGAATATGATCATATAATACTAAAAACCAAACCAACTGTCAGATAAACAAATATATTAATATGAAATTCATTATAATAACCAATAATTTTCCCCATTATATCTTTTTAATGAAGATACAAGACACATAATTTGTCACCTTATTAAATCATATTTTCATCTCCAATACATGTGATTTTCGAGCACAATCAACCCCACAGATAATATCTGCCCATTAATTTTTTTAATAATTTAGTTAAATTATAAATAATAATTTATATATGGAGAGGGGTACCAAAAGATTCACTAAATTTTGGAATGGTAATTTTCATGATGAAACAACTCATAACTTTCCATATTTACTTTTCCCATTCAATATATTTTTAATGGAATGCGATAATGTCATAAACCTATTTTTTATCACAGATAGACATAAAAAGTAACCTATTTCTAAAGTATATCCCTTGTTTGATAAATTTTATACACATACCTTCATATATATGAATATTTTCATCCATCTATGGCGTTGTAATTTCCCCTTTTGGGGAATCGATATACTTGAACATGTAATTTATTTTGGAACCACATAAATGATTATCATATCCATATTTATTTTCTGTTACATCTTTCACTTTTACCGATTATTGGTTTATTTGAAACATATTTTGTTAAACAATTCCCTGACAGAAAAAAGTTCCATCATTGAATACCACTTCTTTATGAGTGGATTATACCTCCATTATTAATACACCATCATCATAGCTAGAACAAAAAATTTAATTTAAATTGATATTTATAATTTGACTTACCAAATATTGTTTGTGAAAGTCAAAATATTATTGGTAGATACTCATTTTTCTGATATTCTTTTTATCCACTAAAACATTGCACCCATTTTCGAACATAATATGCTTTTTCCAAGATATGTATTCTCATTGTATGTCATATGAGTGGTGTGTATCTATAGGGATTGTTTTCCCTTACATAAATTTTGGTAATTTTAATACATATTTATATCCATACAATTAGGGAAAATAAAACATATTCTATAATAATCATACAACATTTGGTCACTCCTTTATTGACATACATGAATTGATGGATTTGTCGCCATATTTTCGGTCTTGTTGGATTTGAAACAAATACTCATGAATTTGTAAAACCATCCAAATTAGAATAAAATTTAAACCAATTTATTTAATGGAAGCACTCTTTTATATTTATCCTTGAAAAATTAATTTTCTTCAAGATTTCTAATATGGACATTACGTTCATATCAAGGCATGCATTGAGGGGATCTCCATTTTATCAATTATGGTTTACCTAATATCCTATAGTTCCCTAATATTAATATCTTTTTTGACAAAGTATACATAAAATTTATATTTTAAGGATAACCAATACCTAATTTTACCTTTTCATCATGTGGGGTCCTAATAAGAATGATTCAAACATCTAACTCTATCCTTAGGATTATTTTATCCATGATCTATTGTGCATTATCTTAAATTAAGTACTTTTGTACTATAATATCCATTACCATATTATTTATTATGAAATACAAGGCCCCGACATATTTTCCAAATTCTTTTCTTTATAGATAAATCTTCATTCCTTGAAAGGTACACACAATGAAACATGATCCATTGATCTTCATTTACATTTCATTGTAATTCCTTAGAATAATAGCTTGATCCTTTTGCCTCTTCACAAATATATTCACATATTATTTTCATCCCTAATTTAGATTAAGAAATATCATATCATTCATCTATTCTGTTGTTAGGATCAGTTTAATAATGTGTTCTACAATTACATCAGTTAGAGAATATATCATTAGTGATGAATTTTTATTTTTCGTCATCGTTTTTAGATTCAATAAAAAAGAAATTCCAACTAATACATTAATATTTTCAAAAAAATATCCTATATAAATCCAACATTCTTTAGAGAAATTCATATGAATCATGTTTTTGTAAAATTCATCCCCAAGAGCATCGTTTATTCTCTATTTGACTAAAGAATCAATGAAAATATTTAATTGATATAATTCAAAGATAATACATTATGGGATCAATATAACAATTATTTCATAAAAATATTTCACTAAACTCAATGAAAATATTCTATGAAGAAAAGTAACTCATTTCTTCCATTATTTTAGGTTAATTTCATAATAAAATGGATCCTTTATTACATATCACATTTTTTTCTAACAAATTCATATCTTCATATATAAATAAATAATATCTAATAAAAATGAACAATTCACATTAATTACAATTCATAGGCTCTCTAAATGGGCATAAAGTGGGATGAATATAGGGGTGAATAAATGTATGAAATAAAATTGATTATTAAAATTATTATTCTTTAAATCTATAACATTGAAAATAGAATATTGACCTATCAAACTTAAAGGTCATATGGTATTCAATTTTATAAGATATTATTTGGATAGCCTTGCCTATTTTGGTGAAATTTTATGATGTAAATATAGACATATGTATTTAATTTGTTCACCCACATTGGTATATGTCAAAGGATAATATATCATAGATGTGTAGTGTGAAAAAATCAACTATGATCCCACTTCTATTTATAGAGGTAACTCCAATTAAAATTGTTTTAGGCTGGGTCAGTCCACTAACAAGATCACTCCATTAAAATGTTTAGGAATAAATTATTAATTTGAAATGGTCACACCTTTGAAATTTATTCCATGTGCACACTATCAGTGGAAGGAATCACATCCAAATATTTTTTTAACATGTAATTCTAATCATTGAACTTTTGAATACAGCTGAAATTATATTTTAATAATCTAATAAAGTCCCACTAAGACACTCCTTGACTTATTTTGAGAAAACGTTTTTTGAACCACATTATATAATATATCTATAACAACATTCACATTTTTGAAGGAACATAAAACCTTTTTAAACATTGGAAAAAACATTAACAATATTTATTATTCAAGATTCTAGCCCCTCGCTAGGAACTATTCTATTTTTGTTTTAAAAAATTTGGATATGGAATTGAATGCACATAGTCTCTCAATTTTACAATTAGATCTCCCTATATTAAATAATGGGGACACCAGACTAATACATGGACACCTAGAAGCACAATTAAATGGAACTATAACCACTCATAACTGGTCATTCTCTCATTCATGATTTCAAAATGAATCAAAACCAAAATTTCATTCTGCAAATGTATAAAATATAATATTTTGTTTGAATTTATTATTATTTAATTCACTATCATCAATGTCGTAGTTGCCTTCATTCATGGATTGGATCATGATGTCAAACTACAACACATTATGTATGAATAATTAATGACTAGATTATTTATATAATTTTTTGATTCCTACTTATGTAAACCACAAAAACACAAATGGATTTTACAATTCCATGGTGAAAATAACTTGGGTATTTTTACTTCACACAACTAACACCATCATACATAAACATATAATGAAATGTTTTTTCCACTACAGGTCCACTAATCAACCAAGACCACATATGAAATAGACATGCTCCATCGCGTGTTATCCATATTTAAACTATATGTCCTTAAAATAGAATAATGAATTCATTACAGCTTCCCCACTATGAAATAGCACAATATTTTTGTTCTTTTTCTATAAAAATAAAAAACATCATGGCATGAACCCTATGTAGGATGACCCTTTTTATCTATAATTCTACATTCCCAACATGACCACCACTAAAAAAATTGTCACTTGCATTATATATTTTTTATAGGTTCTATAATATTATATCTCATGGAATCCACGGTCATATTCCCTTCTCATTTTTCTATTTTGGGCCTTGTCCTATTGATCATGACATGCCTTCTGATATGGGCATGTATTTCTTAGACTATGGTACTAGAAGCACCTAGCATACTTCCCTATCATTAACATAACAATAAAACCTATTCAAGACTTCCATCAGGTATAGATTTGAGGTACAATGTAACGGAACATACTAATTCATTATTTATAGTTCAATACTCTCCCAAAAAATAGATAAGTAATTTATAAATCACAAACATCTATTTTAATGAATTATATTATCAAAAAATAAATCATTCTTCATAGATATTCCAAAAGAATATTTTTCCGTTATCCCTGTCCATACTCATTATCACAAAATCTAATATCATTTTTTTTGAGATTTATAATATTTATACACAATATAGATAGAGATTATTAAGAATAATCACACCATATTACATCCCAATGGATCATAATCTCACCACAAGCGTTATAATCCCTCGATACCTGTACCCACATCAAAAAAAGATCATTGAAGACTATCTAAAAAAATATCTAAAATATACAAGACAAACATGGCCACATTATAACATCATACTAAAATGATAAGAATTTATGCCGCACACACATATGCATCAACTATGATTCTATTAAACATCGTGGTATCTCCTCAATGAAGTCAAGTTAAATAAAACTCCCAAATTGTTCTCATAATCTCTAGGTTATATCCGCCTCAAACCTTAAGAGTCAATTCCAAAATCACATTTCATATATCATGTCATTCATAGCCTCACTGTACAGAAACCTCTTGAGATATATCACATTATATTCTCTGAATATCCCATGTAAATCAATCAAATAATTCTCCTAAACTACTAGGGGTATCATCACACTTCTCCCTAGTGAGAGCAGACAATCTATCACTTAGAGAAATTTCTACTCTATCATAACTCATAAACCTAAAATTTTATTGATAACTATCTAAAATATTATTTTGTTCCCCACCACTGTGTTAATTATGGAAAAATACATATATATAACACATGTTCAATTATGTCATTAATGAATGAAAACATGAAGAACCACTCTAAGGGAAAAGTTCATGGTATGCACCCTAGTATAGAAGACATATATACACAATGCATTATTCATGTGTGTAAATAATCTAATCACGGTGTATAAATCATATGTAAAATTTGTGTGAACGGTATTATATTTCACATATGATTTATTAAAAACTATGGGCATGTGTCTTTTACAGTGTCATAAAATATCAACCAGAAATACATCACCTGTCACAAAGCACTTATGATGTGTGAACAACATATTTTACTAAACAATTTATGTGTCTCATGGTGTTCCGTGAAACTCAACATGGAATGTAATTTTACATTTCATCTAACATAGAAGGTCTAGATATGTGTACTTCTATGTTACAAGAAATTAAAATGGGGTGTCTATATGTGTATATTTTACAGACCATGAATCATGTACTGATGGTCTTAACTGTCTTGTACATATGGATAATTTTTGATGTAGTCACCAATTAATACATCCACAACACCAATGCACTATATGATATGTGTTGTTAAACTGCACACTATGTGATATGGTTTTCAAAATACATACCCTTATGAATCCCTTTTAACCACCATTTCACTCTATATAATGCATATATGCCCCTCGGACCATAACTAGTTGTCGTTATTTAATAATTAAAATTATAAACGATGAATCAAATGAGAAAACATTTCAAAAACCACCCATATGGAGTCTTCTTAGGCCTATAGGGATGATAAGAGTGACACACAAGTGCCACCTTAAATAGGCCCTGCTTTATATAGCGAAACAAAGTGTATAAGATATACAATTAGAAGAATTATCCTCTTATAAAATATGACTATATAAAAACAACCTATCAAAACCATAATATAAATAGAAAATCTATAATAACCCCTCAATGAAAAATTAATTTGAATAAACAAAATAAATATATGTAGATAAAAACCAATAATGTCCTAGGTTGAAACTCTACCACCAAACCTGAGATCTAAAATAGTGATGTCCAACTCAACCATTGAAGTCCACATGGAAACATAAAAAAAATTTATATATATTGTGTTGATAATTACATATATACTCAAAATAATCAATGTTAGGATCTCTCATGTAAGGATGGAATGTCATTCTAATTCATCATTGAATAAACTGGATAACTAAAAAACCTATTAGGCCTACTACATACTAGGATAATAAGGTTCATTATTCAAATATCACATCGCAAAATAGTAAAATTTATTTTATGAATATAATAAAAAGGTATTATATAACCACATCGCCAATGGTTTTTCTCTATCATGGTGAAACAACAAACATCAATGGCGCCCAGTCCTTTATAGAGTATCACCACATCACAACATATCTCATTTCAATATAGTTTTGTATACCTCATCAATATCATCCTCATCATCCCATATCTAATGCTAAATAACACGTCTCATTCATCCACTACATATCTTATACCATAGGCTATCATGAAAATGACGTATATCAACTTAATACCCTTATAAAACCATGAACATCACTCACCGTATAACATCATATAAACGTCACCACATCATATCTCATTAACACTCCATATGGTCTCTAGTTCACCAATACCCCATCGTTGATACTCTGTCATGTTTGACATTACATCACGTTCTTATCATCACACCAATACCTCATAGTCTTTTCAAGTAAACCACTAACTACGTTAGATTGACCATATCTACCATGATCCATCAATTAATATGCTACACCTAGAAGAATATATATTGGGGAAGAGGTAATATTTGACCAACTATTCATTAAAATAATTATTATTTATTGTTCCTTAGTTGATAAAAATATTCAAAATTTCCGAAAAGTTTAATTTTTGTTTGAAAATAAATTTATAAAATTCTTCTTTAATTAGACTAGTAAATTTACTAAGAAAAAAATAGATAGGATAAATAAATATTTATACTGGGGAATTAAAATTTAAGTAACAATGGCTTGTACATTTAACCTCTTATAACAATTGCGTACAACCAAAGGGTAATATTTGAAATGTTGATAGATTCATGGTAAAGATTGACTAACATCAGCTGAGTGGTAATTTCCACTAACATGAACTTATCCCAAAGGTGATTTCGCAATAGCTTACCTTTTTTATCATGGCTTGGGATGGATCATTGGAGAACCCTGGTGATGCTACCTCCCACCCATGCTCTAATAAATGTGATTTATAAAAAATTATTCTAATGTTTTGGGACATAAATTATAATTTATTCATTATGTATATTGTTTCATTAATTCTTATAAACACTAATTATAACATTAAAATTGTTACCATGAGTATATATTGATAATTTCATGTTGAAAAAATCTCATATAAAGGTCAAACATTATCAGTCACATTACCCTTTATACTTGATAAATACCATTTTACTATTAAAAAAATATTTTTTTGTGGATTAACTTAATACAACACGCATTATTAGGTATTAAAAAAATTTAAAAAGACGTTTCATTACTTTCCTACACCATTAAGAAAGTTCAAACTGGAAATTTCAACTCTTTCTCTCAGTTGATTAAATGTTTTGGTACTTTTGTCTCATTTTTTCCTCTAGATCCAATATATTTCTTCATATTTATGCTTCTAAAACAACAATTTGATGAGTTGTATAATATTGTTGAAAATAACCTTTCCTTTATGGTCTAATATGTCCACCGTAGGCTCCTCATAATAGTGGTCATGTCCTTGTTTACCACCTACGGATTCAGTACATGTAAGGGATTAGGTGTGTACGTCATCAAGAGAGAACCAAAGAATACATCATGAAATTTAGATTTTTTTGTGGAATTGTATGTCAGTAGGTTTCTGCTCCTATACGATCAAGGATTTAAAAGGGTCCAATGTAGCTCGGACTATGATTCACATTCTTCCAAAACACATGACTCTCCTATGTTTTGAAAATAGAAGGAATGTTTTTTCCATCATTAAACTCCTTTTACCTTTTATGGTTTTCGGTATGACTCTTCTTTCGACTCTGAGTAGCCTTTTATGTTGTTGGTTGGCAGGAATTTTTTTTGTTATCTCATTCACAAGATCAGGCCCAAGAAACATTCTCTCACCCAATTAATTGAAATCAAGAAATAGTTATATATAACATACCATATAAAGAATCATAGGTTCTCAATTGATTAATCGAGTGGAAGATGTTTTTATGAGAACTAAACTAATGGAAGGTGTTGATCTCTTACACCTTGAAATTCCATTGAGCTTGTACTCAACATGACCTCATGTGTCTAAATTGTTATATAAAATTGTAAATCATTTTGGGGGTGATAGTGTTTAAAAAAATCATTTCATTACTCAGAGTATGTTGAATACTTCCTGAAAATATTTATTTGAACTATATATCATGATTAGAAATGATAGAAAGGAGAACCCCATGAAACCTTACTGATTTATTTATGTAAATTATTTAATGATGTCCAAGAGAGAAATATTCGTCATTAGTGATGAAATGGGTTGTCTTGCTGAGTCATTCCATTATAACCCCTATCATATTGGTTTATTTTTCTATTATTGGGAGACCAGTGACAAAGACCATATAAATATTTTCACACTTACACATTGGTATGGTTAGTGGTTGTAATTCACCTTTATGAGTTTTTTAATCCACCATAAAATTTTAATACACCCTGACCTTTTATTAAATTCAACAATTAACATTTTCATATTATCCCCCAAATAATAATCCTGAAGGTTGATATAAATTTTTTTCCATGATGATTAAAGAATGTTGACCTATGAGGTTTTTCCATCAGTTCATTCCTTATCTTTGGAATAATTGGAACAAAATACATTGTATGAAATTACTATGCACAATCTTTATCAATACTGAAATCAAGAAACATACCATTCTCCACATCCACTCTCTTCTTTTGTAATAAAGGATATTTTATTTTATATTTGTTTGTCGTTTATAGTACTGATGGTATAAAAATAATTTGGGATTGCATTAATGAAATCTTTTACCTCATGATTCATGTGTCCAACCTTAATAGGTCTTTGATCAAGGGATATCCATGAATCATCATCAATTCCCATAAAACATACTCTTTCTTACTTAATGAATCAGTGAATGTTTTTTCTCTTCTTGGATGATCATGAATTGAAAAATCATATACATTAAGTATTTCCAACCAACTCTTATATCTATTATTAAATTAATTTTCTGAAAATATATGCATTAACGTTAGTGGATTATATATATGTCAAATTTCACCCTATAAATATATTTCCTCCATATCTTTATAGGAAAAAAAATCACACGTAGATGTATATTATGGGTTGGATAATTTTTCACATGAGGATTTAAATTTAATTATGTATAACCAATCACCTTATAATTTTGTATTAGGACACAACCAAGATCTTTTATATATGTATTGTTATAAATAATGAATCCATCCCTAATAGAGGGTATAGATAAAACATGTTCGTTATCCAAACACTTCTAGAGTTATTGGAAACTTTCTTCACACTCCATTGTCTAGATGAATGTATCCCCTTTACAAGTTAACATGGTTAGGGGATTATAATGTTGTGAAATGTTTTTCACAAACCTCCTATAATACCTTTTTAATCCATGGAATCATAAAATCATTGTTAATATTATTGGATGAGGCAAGTACTCAAAACCTTTGTCTATGAAGGGTTGATTGAGAGTCATTAATTGGTTACAATGAGACACAAAAACTGTATTTACTATGAAAAAATTCTATTTTTCTTGAAATATCAAAAGAACCAATATTCCACAATGTTTTAAATATAACCCTTATATTATCCTCACAATCCTTGGAAAATTTTAAGATATTGAAATATCATCAATAGAAATCGAAAAAATTTATCAACGTATTCCATAACAATTATATTTATCAAATACATAAATATTGCTAGAGAATTTTTCAAGACAAAAGAAATAACCAAAAACTAGAAATACCCATGTCTTGAAAATATGATATAATTTTTAAAATCTTCTTTATTCACCCTTATTTGATGATAGAAAGATCTAATTTTAATCATGGTGATGATTTGAGCACCAAAATGATGGTCAATTAAATCATCAATCACTAGTAGATTATTCTATATATTCACAGTGATATTTTTTACTTCTTTATAATAATTTCATAGATTCATTGATTTATTATTCTTATTTACAAAGATAAAAGGTGATCCTTATAGAGGCATCTTGTTTGGATCTGACCCTTACGAAAAATATATTTATATGGTTTCTTTAAATCATCATTCTCCACATTTTCCATTGTATACAATGTCTTTGATATTTACATAGATCCATGTATGATTTCAATGAATAACTCTACCTCTATTTATGAGGGAGGTCTTGGGAACTACTCATGAAATATGTAAATGTATTCCTAAATTATGTGGACATTCTCTGTCATTATACATTCATTTTTTCTGCCTCTTCACTGATAATCTCTATAATGAAGGCTATGGAATCATACTCAAGAAAAAGATCAGTTTGGGATTAATCTCATTTAATGATTACTGTAGGTTTTCCATTCTAGACTACTAATAATTCCTTACTTCTACAGTTGATCTTAGAAATATAATTTGAGATCCAGTCTATCCCTAGTATATTTTCGAATTACACCATGGGAATGATTTCTATATTTTTGAGAGAGTTTACTCTCCTAATTTAATAATAGAGATTCTATACACTATTTGTTCATGGATAATCCATCCAAAAGTCTTGACTGATAAATCAATTTGAATATTATTAGAGTTTGATTCTATATTCTTTGAAAACATGGAATAAATATATGAATGTGTATATCACAAATAAAAAAATTACTTTCTATCATTAAGAGAACATTAAGAGTACATACCACCACATCATTTAGATCTTGTACTTCATTTATATATATTGAAATATGATGACATTTCCACCAATGAAATCCTAATGCTAATGGTGATTCCCATACATTATCTTCCTATTTGAATGTTTATTGGAAAACTACTGATCAATCTACACATAGATCATTTGCAATTAACATGGGCATATAACATCCTTTATTTTTATTACTATCGATAATTAAAGGATTTTCCATATTATGATAGCTCAAATATATATGACTATATCTTCTACACTTGTACCATTTTAAACTCTATATAATGTCATTACCCAAATGCTTGTTCAATAATTTTGTGAATGGGTGAATTTTCACATTCTTTCCTCCTATTCTATGATCAAATATCTTCCCAAAGGTTTTCTATAAATATCTTTTATTTTCATTCGATTTATTTGACTAATGTGTCTCTCTAAACTCTAATAAAACATTCATAGAACTCTGTACTATCTTCACATCTCTATCATAGTCTCAATTAGGTGGATTCAATCATATATGGGGTCAAACTCCACCAAAGAATCAATATAATTTTCTATATGATCCATAACAAAGTAATAAGTGTAATGAGAATGACTTGTAAATTTATTCTCATAAAATGCCACAAGATAATTTTTATTCTTTTTTAGATCCAGGAATTCCACCACCATTTTTGTTCGCATCGAAAGGGGAAATATTTATTTAAAAATGTTTCCCTAATCTCTTCCCACGCCATATTGTAAATTTGTACTCTTGGAATAATGTTTTTAATCAATGTCCACCACTGGTCATCTTCTCCCTCTAAATGGATTGTGTCTAGGGTAACATTTACTTGTTCCAAAAATTGATTTAGAATAAAAAATATTTTCTATTGACCTCATCCATTTCTTTACAATCAACATGTCTATATTTAATCTAAAATAAGATAGTCATTGACATATAATGTACTAAACAAAAATTTGTTCCATTTGATGTGAATTCATTATTTTAGCTTGAATAATGTTATTTTTCATAACTCGATTTAGTTGGTTTATAATTCTCATGATTATTAACATTAAATCATCCATAAAAGGGACACCATGCATGGTGCATTTCTCTAATCAATTGCACAATTCCTTATATTTCACTCTGTTTTCTATGAGAAGAAAACATTAGTAAGAAATGTTTTATTTTTCATAATATTATAATGTTAAATGAGTTTTATGACTTAAAAATCATTCAAAATATGTTATTCATTAACAATGCATTAATTTTATGTAAATCCTTCATAATGGTTTTTAAAAATAATGTCATTAACCAAAAATAACCTCTGGGAATTTCAATCTAGGATTATAAAAAGTCACATTGTTGTGAAATAGTTCTTGTTTGACTCTAGATTAAGCTTGTGTCTTTAGTTGTTAACCCACGATAGATATATTCTTAAGACGCATCCAATATTTTTAATATAGATAAGGATTTAATTCCATATACACTATTTACTTAATATTTAAAAAAATACAATGATGTTTTCCTATATTTAAACATTTTATAGGGTTTATAAGTTGGATTTATATTTGAAATTACCCAATATAACTAATAAATCATTGAAAACAAATATTGAATAATGATTTTTTACATAAAAATTTTATTGCATGGAACAAGAAAATGAAATTTTAAAGATTGTTTTCACGAAAATTAGTAACATAATATCTGAAAACATAAAAAAATTTCTAATCCACTTAAAAGGCTTCATCACGGGTTATTCTTAATTAAAATCACTACATATCATATCGTAAGTACATGAATCAATGTAAATGGGTGTCTATTGACCAATGTATGGAAAAAATGTATAGGATATCATGAGGAATGTGAATAAAAACATGAGTAATGTTAGTTAGGAATGAGGAGAGAAAAATAAAGAATACCATAAAAAATAACATGAATCATAAAAAAGGAAATATGGATACAGTAATTAATATATAAATTAACTATAATATCACCAAGGTTAATCACCAAGGTTTCAGAAATGAAAATTACCCAGGTTATTAATCAGGGTATTGTAAAACATGTCATGTCAATAGAATAAATTATTTACACAATGCATTGGACTGATATTAAGTCACACATTTCATATTAATTAATATTTTTATATCGATTTGGAACATCGTAAATCATTTCATTAATAACTTATGGAGATTAAATACTGGGTTTCTTATTAAAATAATGGAATACAAATATGCTTAAAAACAATCCAACTATATCATTTTTAACCCAGGGAAAGGGAATGTGGGTTTCTTATGTTTAAATTAATAATTTAAATACATAATTTGAGAATATAGGTGAGTACAAAGAGAAAATTAAATGGGTATGGTATACAAAAAATTAAAATAATGTAATTTTTTAGCATACAAGAGAAATAATGAGAAGTAAATATAATAGAATAACATGTAAAAAACATGGATTTAGAAAAGGGTAAACGAGAGGGGAATGGGTCTCTTATTGACAATGAATAATAATAAATAATGGAATGATCAAGAGGATAATAAAAGATATTGATCCTTATAATTATATGATATATACTAAAAGAGTTTATTGAATTTTATAGAAAAAAGGATAATTTCCTTACCTTCAAGAGCTACTCATAAATATGGAGGAATAGATCCTTGGAGGCATGATGATACCATGGGTGGATTTATAGGGTTGAAAAGAAATAAATTCTTTGATTATGGTTTTTTAGTGATGTAAATTGGATAAATGGGTTGTTATTTTTAGAAAAATACTAGGATCTGTCAAATAATTTTAAAATTTAGGCATTAAAAAGGTGGGTTGTGGAAAATTAAAAAACGGATTAACGATGGATTTTTCCAATAGTTTTTTAATTTTTGGAAATATGTTATGTAATTTATTCCACAATAACTGATCATGATGTTATGTTACTTATTTTGGCATTGAAATGTAAGGATTCCATAAAATAATTATTTTATTATTAATGTTTTCATTTTAGAGATTGGAGAGTAAATGATTGGAATGGAAATTGATTAAAATATATTAAAACCCTCGGTATTAATAAAATAAAATAAATTAGTTGATTTTATTTTATTAATTAATTATTAAATTATCCTTAAATATATATTTTTTCATTAAACACATCAAAAAACCTAAACATTATTTTATAATTTTCCCGAAAAAATTCTGTGTTTCAAAAATTCCAATAAATTCACCCAAACCTAATTTCGACATTACGATTTCAAAAAAGTTTTTTATTTTATCAAAATAATTCTAATTATATTATTTTTTAACTTTTAAATATAAAATAATTTATTTATTAAAAAATATCGGGATTAAAAAGCATTCTAAAATATTTCATAGTTAATGATTTTCAATGAATTAATAAAATAATTGTATAAAATATATTTAAAGAATAGTGTTTTATAATTATATATCATTTAAATAGATATTATTCATAATATATTAGTTTATTAAAAAAAATTATTTCATTTCCCAAAATTAAAAGTTTTTTCTTATGAAAATCAACTTATCAAATTCTATCTCAATTAAACCTAAATTTTAATTAAAAACATTTGATAGAGTAAAATAATTTATTATAAAAAAGGAATAAAACCTTAATTAACTATTTCATGGAAATATAAACCCTCAAAACACATAGGTATAACCTACAAGTAAGGTGTACAATGGTGATAAATTCATTGGACGGCTCAACTCAAATCGACTGAGTTTTCCTTTCCACAAACATGAAATTATACCTAAGAAGAATGAATTATAGCTTACTTGTTGAAGATAAACATCATATTATTAATGGGGGAACACTAGTTATTATACAACCCTCCGAACCGCGAACAAATTGTCTTAAAATAGCTAAAATCTACTTGTTGAGTTCATCTCTTACACTTTCTGTATTAATTATCCATTTTTATTTATACATATAAAAATTAATTACAATATCCATATAACATTCAAATATTATCAATAAAATTACCCTATATACTCTATAAATACAATTTCATTAATAAATATATATGGTTCTGTTTTTTGATATAATATAACACAAATTATAGGGAAGGTTATGAAGGACCCTAGGTCACCCTGGGGGGTGATTTAGGGGGTCAACGTTTTCTCATGTTCATTGGATCTTGTTCCCACGTTGGTATGAACATAATTAAATATGTATGATGGATATGTATAGTAATTTATACATTCACATACGGAATCACAACACCACACTTTTACCTGGTTCTCCACTAAGGGCTATGTAGAGACCCGAAGCTTAATGTACATGGACATTACATTACTTTTGCGGAATACTTAGTACATAACAAAAACACACACACAAGGACCATAATAGTTTAGTGTCTTTGGAAACTTAGAATATAATCTTCTAATCATGGTGAAAGATCTTCAACATCTCCCATAAAGATCTTATTTTTTTCTAAACCTAAATCCTTTCTTTATGTCCTGGGGAAAAGAAAACATAAATGGGTGAGCTCAAATTCTCAGTAAGGGTAAACAAAAGAAATATCAATCACGTCATATTCATAAGAACATATCTTTTGGAAATCTTAACCTGAAAAAAAGATCATAATTTCATAACACGGGATAAATCATAGTAGTGAAATGTAATCCCAATAATCATAACTTAAAACATGAAACTTTTTGGCATACACACATAATCCTAGAGAATCATTTCTTGTTAGTCAAGACTCATTGCCATGACTATCTTAGTGGACAAAGTCCCTTTCTGAACCGAGTCACCCTCGTTTCAGTCCTGTTTCACTGAACCGGTATAACGTACCATTCCAGCCTTGTCTATCTCATGAGATATAAAATATTTACCCAATTCATTGGAGGGATATATAGGTCCCACCCATCTCATAATGATACCATTCTTATTTGTGCCACAAAATCATAAATCATACAACATTGCATAACCCATGTAATACAAATGGGAATCTTAAACATCATGACATCATAAAACAATTCATTTAAGATAATGTAATTAAAAAAAAATAATTCCATCACAACATAATCAAATCAATTTAATAATAGGGATAAAAACAGAACCCTTTATTATCATAGATGGAAAATAATTTTGATGAAACACTTGAACTTCGTTCTTGAGGAAAATATCCTTTCTTCTTCAAAAACATTTTTCCTTTCTTAACATGTCATAAAACTTTAAACTAAAAGAAGTTGATTAAAAATAAACTTGAAAACTTGTAATTTATGCTTCTTGGAAATAATGTTTTAAAAATCCATTCATGTAGTATAAGTTAAAAAAAACATTCTTCTCGTACTTTTGTCGGAAAAGTCAAAAAGTACCTCGTACGAAAAACGACAAAAGATTCCTTTCATATCTTTTACTAAAAACTCACCGAAGGGTGAAATTTGATATAAACTATTGTAGAAGGATATAAATAATACATATTGAGGAAACATGTATGTGGATGATAAAATACACCCCAGTAAATACCAAAGTATAAATAATCTCGGATAAAAATGAGATTGTAATATTTCCCTTACCTTAGGTCCGATTTTTTTCGTAGGTGTCCAAACCTCCTGTATAATGATTTAAATAATGTCATTGACTTATTCCAGAATCATACACATTGTTATGATATCATATATGGTTCACTTGTGAGTTTATATTACCCTTTCTTTTGTAAATTCTATGTTAAAGAGCATTTTGGGTAAAATTGTTTCATTTGTCGTCCATGTTTTGAGTTGTAATTATTCATATGATTACTCAGATCATGATTACTTAATTCCAGAATATAAAACATGACTTATATATAATATATATTCACAATATATATATATATATAATAGATCAGTAAATGGAAAAAAAATACATCGTTCATGGAGACGGTAGACCGTACGTACGGATGAACGTCGTTTTCTTTTCCTTATTGAGTTGAATGGAATTAAGTAGATGAAATAAATATATATACACATAAATACAGTAGCTTTATAATGTCATATATTTCATTATTATTTCTTATATATACTTTATAATCATTCTTAAATGGTTAACATGGATAATGAATCTCATCACGCCGTGGAGACGGTAGTCCGTACGTACGCACGAGCGATGATATCATTTTCATAATTATTAAATTGAATTGGAGTGGATGATACAATATATCAGAATAATTATTATATTATAATAACTATGTATAGTTATTCTTTACACCATAATACCCATCCATGTAAGGTGTTGGTGGAAAAACAGATTACACCACGGCGTGGAGACGGTATTCTGTACGTACGCACGCGCGGTGATTTCGTTTTCCGTAGGATGGATAGATGGTGAAATAGGGTTGTTTCATACTTATAATAACATATCACTATATGAGTGATACTGATGTTATTACTTCATAATTAAACAAACTTATAAGAAGAAGTGGAAGAAGAAATAAAGGTGAAGGAATTGGTAACAGAAATTACCTCTTCTTTGAAGCTCCTCTTTGAGACCTCCTCTTGGGGTAACAAAATTGGTCTTTGAGGAAGACCAGAACCTCTAGGATGTTTCTAGGGAAGTTTAGAAGAGAATTTGGCAGAGGTTTTCCGAGCATGAAGGCTCAATGTTGTGTGAGGAAGAGAGGGAGGAGGTGCCCTTTTATAAGGGAGGAGAGGGGTACCTTTGGAATAACTAAAACTAATTTTTTATTATAAAGTCAAATTCGGTTTTAAATAGATCCAAATTGATTTATTTCGAAGCTAAAGTGGGTATGGGTAGAAATAATCTCATCCAATAGAATTTAGACAAGTTTAGGTTCCTATTTTAACCTTATCATTTAGATTTAACATTATGTTAAATAATTTTACTTTTACCTTGTCTTCTTGTGTTCTTACACTATAAGGTTAATAAACATACTATATCAAGCCAAACGAACCCCATGTTGTTTATTATTAATATATATAAACTTATCTAAGTCTTTTGGCCGAACCTTAGATTTTTAGGAATAAAATAACAATTAATAATATAATTTTTGTTTAAAACTAATTTATGTCAATTTTGACACTATTTGGTACATGATTTTTATGAAATTCATTAAAGAATGATAAGTTCTAACCAAGTTACTTATATCAACAATAACATGTCATATTAACCTATAAAATTAATGTATGTCATTAAAAGTCTCAAATTACATTTATTTGGGCATTTATAACATCAATTATGTCAATATTTCATTAATAAGACAATTACTGCATCATAATTGTGTCATAATAAATGATAATTATTTAATCCCTAAA
Source organism: Viscum album (assembly GCA_963277665.1). Lineage (NCBI taxonomy): Eukaryota > Viridiplantae > Streptophyta > Magnoliopsida > Santalales > Viscaceae > Viscum > Viscum album. The sequence continues at coordinate 1,186,618,656 of OY728158.1, read as the reverse complement.
CATTCTAAATAAATTTCTATGATGTAGATAATTGTATTATATTTCTGTAGACTATTCATGATTGAAGTTTCATGAAGTTTATCACTAGATTAAAATTATTATACTTATAATATTTAAGAAAGTGACATGTTGTCACATTCTTTGGTTTTAATAATAATTAAATTATTTTCATTGAAAAAATTTAATTAAATGAATCTAATCTGACACTTAGGTGATATGGGTCTACTTTTAGTCATCCAATAGGATTTTGACATTTTTTAGGGTAATTTTAAAATATTATATTTACCCTTAATTACCCGATTTAACTTTAACTATGGTAAATAAAATTTACCGTAGTTACTATTCACAATGCCCAAAAATAAAAAGTAGCTTATTAACATAATTTAAACCCACTGATTCCAAATATGGAATCCATTTTTCCAAATTCAATACACAAAAGATGCATAAATTAAATTAAAATTAATCCCGTTGTTTGAAAGAAAACGTGTTTTTCTTTAAAACATTGGAAAAGATTGAATTGATTTAACCTACGAATTCAAGGTAAAATCAATGCTAATGACATACATTATATTAAATGGTAAAAATATATTATATTTATACTTTAAAACCATTAAATATTATAATTTAACCACATAAGATATTACGATGAAAAAAGTTGTTTTTAATTTAAATATAGCGTGTTTTTACTATTCATTAAAATATGAAAGTTATCGGAAAAATATCAAAACTTTATCTAATGTAAATTTTTATATCCTGATTCAAAATAAGAATTTTATTTTGTCAACTTGAACTTATAAAAATGTCAAAAACTATATTTAAAGTGGGTGCGCCATCAAAAGGCGGCAAAGCTGCATTTTTTTAAAAATACTATTTTTACCCGAAAAATTTATTTTGTTCTTATACCATGTTTTAGAAAATGTGTAAGTCGAATAATAAAGTTATAAGATTAAAATTTTAGTTATTACTATTCATAAAGGCTAGTTCAAAATAATATTATAATAATATATCCTTGTTTAGTAAAACCCGGTATTGCGTACAACACACGCTATCGAGGAAGGTCGTGATTGCGTGTAATGCAAGCCAAGTCAGAGTTGCATGCTATGTAAGAATCCTTCGTTGTTTCGTATAACATAATCCAACCATATTTCATCTATACATTGAATATATATATATATACTCAATGTTTCATAGAATAACTATTATCAAAATTGTGTGTAACACGATCCAAGAATAGTGTTGTGTATACTGCAAGCTAATACGGTGTTGCGTATAGTTCAAGGTAATCTTGGTGTAGAATAAAACCCAAGACATTAATGAAAGTAAAAGAATATTTTTCATAAAATCTCGTGGTGTTACATTCTACCCCCCTTAAAATGAATTTCACCCTCGAAATTCGTCGGGGTTATAAATGGTTTACTATTAGAAAGTTTCTTTAATAGAAACCCACATCGTAAAAAGGAATACCAAAACCAATATTTAAAAACAAAAGTATAAAATGTAACGGTTATCCAAATAAACTAATCACTGGGTTTCCACATAGGTGAAAATATGGATATGGAAGAGAAATCTAACCATCATGTTCTGATGGATAGTGGTGGAGAACATGGCTATGGAAATGCTAGCAATCACAAAGCCATAAATTTGTGACGATCTAGGGTACCATCTGATTAATCGGATATAAGGGCACTAGGACAACATTTTTGGTTTTCAAGATCATTTCCCTAAAGTTGAAGAATTTGAATTAGAATAAATACTTACTTTATTTTGGTACAATCTCACTGTTGTTCGTGCCTTGAACAATTTCCACTTCATCTCTTAAATAAATCAAGTTGAATTTGTTATTCGTGACATGTTAGCAGATCGTGTGATAGAATGATGGGTCATTTCATCTGTCTCAAACAAAAGGTTAGAAAGGGTATCAAAAATTACGTAAGTCCATCTATAGTGAGATTAATCTTATATGGTTCCTAAAATGGACTTATACTTCATATATCATACTGCTTAATATAATAAAACTAGTTTCTACTAAACAGGGACTTCCTGTAGGCCAGTGGTAGGCGATAAAGGCCAGTCGCACTTCGGTTGTGAGTTCAATTCCCATGGCCTTGTCTGACGTGATGGGTTGTCGCCCATCCTGGAGGTTGTCCTTTTTCTAAAACTATATTACTATAACATCCCATCAACAATATCAAAATGTTTTATCCTTAAAAAATACTTACTTATGTCCAACATAATCCATTCCAATCTTTAGGCTTATCCATAATACCTCAGTCCGCTCTCATAATATAGTGATAACGATTACCTAGAGATTTAATACCATCGTTGATCCCCATATATCATAAGGTATGTCTTGTTGTTCACATTCTAAACATTCAAAGGCCTTAATCATGTATTCTCTTGAATACCCATTGAACCTTAGTGAAAACATGAATGCAGTCAAAAGTTAACTCCTACCACATACCAAAATCCAAAAATTCTATATACTCAAACCATGATATAACCTTCTCCTTATATCAGTCATGAGCTCATGAATACTATCAAACATTTAATTTTCTCCTTATCCCTTCATTATGCGCATATCATCTACATTCCAAAAATATCTGAATAACCTTTCATGGATACTGGTAACATTAATCATACACTTTCAAAACTGAAGGAAAGGAAACAGTGTAACAATCCTTATATGTCTCCTTATTCCATAGTACCGTGAGATTACTTATACAACATTACATATGATAAACATGTAATTATTCCACTACATTCTTAAACCATTGACCGAGCTTCAACAATTCTTTCATCTCTCATATCATTTGTAGTCTCTTCATCATCATCCACATAAATACTACCTATACAACCATATTGATTCTCTTCATGAGACTTTCCCTTAGGGCATTGGTTTGCATAATTCTCGTATATTCCACATTTAAAACAGTTAACCATTGTTGATGTCGTAGCAATACTATTATCCTCATCCCTGGTGTTAACTGAACCTTTTCATTTGCACTTACTGGCTTTGTGTCCTTCTTTTCTACACCCAAAGCATCTTCCAGTTCCTTTGAAACATTCTCCTTGATGCCTCTTCCCACATGTTTTACATAGGGGAAATTGAACTTTATTTCCTCTATGACCATCATGAAACTCCATCTTTCTCTTATTAGCCACGTCAGGAAACTTACCAAATTTTACTTTATTGATCATATTATGAGATTTCTGATTCATCATAATAATGATGTTTGGACTTCCAAATCCCATTTCATTTGGTTTCTCATGAAGAATATCATTCCATTGTCCATCATATCCTCCATTATCGTGAATCATCTTGTTTCCATCCATTTTCTAAAACCCAAAAAGAAAAGTGTGAGAGGAAAAAAACATTCTAGGGAAAAAAACATAATAAAGGGGGAGTACCATCAATATCTAACATCTTAGGTTTAATTATATGATCGTTTGCGTAATTCTAGTACTATAACCTATACGTATACTTAACCTTAGGGACATCCCTAGACATACCTTAGAAATATCTCTAGGGATCTCACTAACGTTTTCGCATCCTAGTTTCCAAAGGTTGACTAAACCTTTCCTCTGATACCAACTGTAGAGACCCGAATCATAATGTACATGGACATTACATTACTTTTTCAGAATACTTATTACATAACAAAAACACACCCACAAGGACCATAATAGTTTAGTGTCTTTGGAAACTCAGAATATAATCTTCTAGTCATGGTGAAAGATCTTCAACATCTCCCATAAAGATCTTCTTTTTCTCTAAACCCAAATCCTTTCTTTATGTCCTAGGGAAAAGAAAACATAAAAGGGTGAGCTCAAATGCTCAGTAAGGGTAAAAAAAAGAAATATCAATCACGTCATATTCATAAGAACATATCTTTTGGAAATCTTAACCTACAAAAGAGATCATAATTTCATAACATGGGATAAATCATAGTAGTGAAATGTAATCCCAATAATCATAACATAAAACATGAAACTTTGTGGAATACACACATAGTCATAGAGAATCATTTCTTGTTAGTCAAGACTCATTTCCATGACTATCTTAGTGGACAAAGTCCCTTTCTGAACCGAGTCACCCTCGTTTCCGTCCTCTTTCACTGAACCGGTATAACCTACCATTTCAGCCATGTCTATCTCATGAGATATAAAATCTTTACCCAATGCATTGGAGGGAGATATAGGTCCCACCCATCTCATAATGATACCATTATTATGTGTGCCACAAAATCATAAATCATACAACATTGCATAACCCATGTAATACAAATGGGAATCTTAAACATCATGACATCATAAAACAATTCATATAAGATAAAGGAATTCATAAAAATAATTCCATCACAACATAATCAAATCAATGTAATAATAGGGATAAAAACAGAACCCTTTATTATCATAGATGGAAAATAATTTTGATAAAACACTTGAACTCCGTTCTTGAGGAAAATATACTTTCTTCTTCGAAAACATTTTTCCTTTCTTAAAATGTCATACAAATTTAAACTAAAAGAAGTTGATTAAAAATAAACATGAAAAATTTTAAATGATGCTTCTTGGAAATAATGTTTTAAAAATCCATTCATGTCGTATATGTTAAAAAAACATTCTTCTTGTACTTTTGTCGGAAAAGTCAAAAAGTACCTCGTACGAAAAACGACAAAAGATTCCTTTCATATCTTTTACTAAAAACTCACCGAAGGGTAAAATTTGATATAAAATATTGTAGAAGGATAATAATAATACATATTGGGGAAACATAGATGTGGATGATAAAATACACCCCAGTAAATACCAAAGTATAAACAATCTCGGATAAAAATGAGATTGTGATATTTCTCTTACCTTAGGTCCGATTTTCTTCATATGTGTCCGAACCTCCTCTATAATGATTAAAATAATGTCATTGACTTATTCCAGAATCATACACATTGTTATGATATCATATATGGTTAACTTATGACTTTATATTACCCTTTCTTTTGTAAATTCTATGTTAAAGAGCATTTTGGGTAAAATTGTTTCATTTGTCGTCCATGTTTTGAGTTGTAATTATTAATATGATTACTTAGATCATGATTACTTAATTCCAGAATATAAAACATGACTTATATATAATATATATTCAGAATATATATATATATATATAATAGATCAGTAAATGGAAAAAATACACCGTTCATGGAGACGGTAGACCGTACGTACGGATGAACGCCGTTTTCTTTTCCTTATTGAGTTGAATGGAATTAAGTAGATGAAATAAATATATATACACATAAATACAGTAGCTTTATAATGTCATATATTTCATTATTATTGCTTATATATACTTTATAATCATTCTTAAATGGTTAACATGGAGAATGAATCTCATCGCGCCGTGGAGACGGTAGTCCGTACGTACGCACGAGCGATGATATCATTATCATAATTATTGAATTGAATTGGAGTGGATGATAAAATATATCAGAATAATTATTATATTATAATAACTATGTATAGTTATTCTTTACACCATAATACCCATCCATGTAAGGTGTTGGTGGAAAAAAAGATTACACCACGGCGTGGAGACGGTATTCCGTACGTACGCACGCGCGGTGATTTCGTTTTCCGTAGGATGGATAGATGGTGAAATAGGGTTGTTTCATACTTATAATAACATATCAATATATGAGTGATACTGATGTTATTACTTCATAATTAAACAACCTTAGAAGAAGAAGTGGAAGAAGAAATAAAGGTGAAGGAATTGGTAACAGAAATTACCTCTTCTTTGAAGCACCTCTTTGAGACCTCCTCTTGGGGTAACAAAATTGGTCTTTGAGGAAGACCAGAACCTCTAGGATGTTTCTAGGGAAGTGTAGAAGAGAATTCGGCAGAGGTTTTCCAAGCATGAAGGCTCAATGTTGTGTGAGGAAGAGAGGGAGGAGGTGCCCTTTTATAAGGGAGGAGAGGGGTACCTTTGGAATAACTAAAACTATTTTTTTATTATAATGTCAAATTCGGTTTTAAATAGATCCAAATTGATTTATTTCGAAGTTAAAGTGTGTATGGGTAGAAATCATCTCATCCAATAGAATTTAGACAAGTTTACGTTCCTATTTTAACCTTATCATTTAGATTTAACATTAAGTTAAATAATTTTACTTTTACTGTGTCTTCTTGTGCTCTTACACTATAAGGATAATAAACTTACTATATCAAGCCAAACGAACCCCATGTTGTTTATTATTAATATATATAACCTTATCTAAGTCATTTGGCCGATCCTTAGATTTTTAGGAATAAAATAACAATTAATAATATAATATTTTTTTTAAACTAATTTATGTCAATTTTGACACTATTTGGTACATGATTTTTATGAAATTCATAAAAGAATGATAAGTTCTAAAAAAGTTACTTATATCAACAATAACATGTCATATTAACCTATAAAATTAATGTAAGTCATTAAAAGTCTCAAATTACATTTATTTGGGCATTTATAACATCAATTATGTCAATATTTCATTAATAAGACAATTACTGCATCATAATTGTGTCATAATAAATGATAATTATTTAATCCCTAAACATTCTAAATAAATTTCTATGAAGTATATAATTGTATTAGCTTTCTGTAGACTATTCATGTTTGATGTTTCATGAAGTTTATCAATAGATTAAAATTATTATACTTATAATATTTAAGAAAGTGACATGTTGTCACATTCTTTGGTTTTAATAATAATTAAATTATTTTCATTGAAAAAAATTTAATTAAATGAATATAATCTGAACCTTAGGTGATATGGGTCTACGTTTAGTCATCCAATAGGATTTTGACATTTTTTAGGGTAATTTTAAAATATTATATTTACCCTTAATTACCCGATTTACCTTTAACTAAGGTAAATAAAATTTACCGTAGTTACTATTCACAATGCCCAAAAATAAAAAGTAGCTTATTAACATAATTTAGACCCACTGATTCCAAATATGGAATCCATTTTTCCAAATTCAATACAAAAAAGATGCATAAATTAAATTAAAATTAATCCCGTTGTTTGAAAGAAAACGGGTTTTTCTTTAAAACATTGGAAAAGATTGAATTGATTTAACCTACGAATTCAAGGTAAAATAAATGCTAATGACATAGATTATATTAAATGGTAAAAATATATTCTATTTATACTTTAAAAACATTAAATATTATAATTTAACCACATAAGATATTACGATGAAAAAAGTTGTTTTTAATTAAAATATAGCGTGTTTTTACTATTCATTAAAATATGAAAGTTATCAGAAAAATATCAAAATTTTATCTAATGTAAATTTTTATATCATGATTCAAAATAAGAATTTTATTTTGTCAACTTGAACTTATAAACATGTAAAAAACTATATTTAAAGTGGGTGCGCCATCAAAAGGCGGAAAAACTGCATTTTTTTAAAAATACTATTTTTACCCGAAAAATTTATTTTGTTCTTATACCATGTTTTAGAAAATGTTTAAGTCGAATAATAAAGTTATAAGATTAAAATTTTAGTTATTACTATTCATAACGGCTAGTTCAAAATAATATTATAATAATATATCATTGTTTAGTAAAACCCGGTATTGCGTACAACACACGCTATCGAGGAAGGTCGTGATTGCGTGTAATGCAAGCCATGTCAGAGTTGCATGCTATTTAAGAATCCTTCGTTGTTTCGTATAACAGAATCCAACCATATTTCATTTATACATTGAATATATATATATATACTCAATGTTTCATAGAATAACTATTATCAAAATTGTGTGTAACACGATCCAAGAATAGTGTTGTGTATACTGCAAGCTAATACGGTGTTGCGTATAGTTCAAGGTAATCTTGGTGTAGAATAAAACACAAGACATTAATGAAATTAAGAGAATATTTTTCATCAAATCTTGTGGTGTTACAGGCTACATCCAAGGAGCATACACTGATATGTTGTTGGTGGTCCCTAATTCCAATAAACATCACAAGTTGTGGATTAAAAGGTTCAGGTACAGTTACTCTGAACCAGGAACACAACATTTACAAAAGTTCAGGGATATCTCACTACTTCTCTCATATCACTTATTTTTACTCCCCCTAGATCAATTCCTTGGAGATGCCACACTCAGTTTATGGACTTGAAGGTCCCTTCAATGGATAGGCATCATAGTATTTGTTTCATGTTCGATATGAGACTTTTGTTTCATTGAGGTATAGATTTGATTCTCTTTATCATTAAATATTCCTCTCCAGTGAAACAACATGATGTACAAATAATTCTTATTCTTATTTTCCAAAGACACAAATTCATTTGTGATTATTGAAACACTAAAAAAACAGCTCAAAATGCATCCTCAGAATCAACCATTTTTATTCCATTTATGCATGTGACCATGAATCTGACAATATAGATGTTCTATTCCTCTTCACATCATTATACATGTGCGCCCTCATTTAAGGATTCTTCTATTAAAAGTATTATCATATGCATGTGCATGCATGAATACATGCACTTCCTCTTTTACTCTCTTGCATGAATCCCCATAATGGATATTGTTCCATTATGAACATATGTGACTTACTCTCCACTTCTATTTCATTTATTTTCATGAAACATGGTTATGATGTACTTAATCATTATTTATGTAATTTTTTATATCATTCATAATAATATATCCATGTATTTCCCATCAGCATGCACAACCTTCCTTCTCTCTTCCTCAACACACACTTTTTCACATTTATTTTCTTATATTTATATGTATGCGATTTTATTCAAACATCAATGTGTGCATCTTGGTATGGCATGGTGTTTCTTGTTTTCCTTTTACGCACCATAGGTATACAATAATTTTATTCATGAGTGTTCTTTTATCCTCCGCGAACCAAGATGATATGCAGCCCTCCTTGAAATAAGGATGTGCGGGCTTCCCTCGCACACGAAGTGTGGACCTCTTTCGTGTACCAAGTGTTACATAGTTTTGTTGGTTCTCAATACCTCCTCTTGAGAGGAAAAAAATATTTGGAAGTAATATTTCCCCATGAACAAGGAATGGTTTGTGGAAACTCTCTTTGCAAACCTAGGATAGTTCACAGGTCTCCCGCCTCACGTACTAAAGCGGTACGTGGTTCACTTCCTTACAACCACAGTGGTACATGAGACTTCTCTATGTGAACTGGAATGGTATGCAGGTCCTCTCATCCATAGAAAATAGAATAGTATGGGTTTCACTTCATTAACCCAGAACGGATCATGGATCATACTTGAAAATTTTGGACTAGAATAATGAAGAGACTATGTTTCTCAAAAAACAGGAGCTCTGGAAGGCTTGGGAGCAGCATCCCATTTTCGAATTGGAAGGATTTTTTTATAATTATATATTAGATCATTTTCAAGTCTAAAATAAGAATGATACGTTCTTTAATATTATATCTTGAATAACCATCCTCTTCTATTAATTAATATATTTAAACTCATGAAAAGATATACAACATGTAATGAATGTTTCCTTTTTCAATCTCACTGCCTCCTCGCTGATCATTCATGCATTAAAGATGGAATGTATCACTTTTTTAATCATTGTATGAATCCATGTGGCCATGAAATCTTCTTTTTACTTGTCCATTCCCTCTTTCTATGTATCATTTGAATACATGAAAAATTAATTGCATGCATGTGATCATAGAATTCAGACGATCACTGTGGGCATGAACAGAGTTAAATTTTTGACTAGAATGGTGAGATTTGAGTGCATCTCAAGCACTGGATCATCGGTGCATGTGGGTGTCTGGAGGACAAAGACAACCTTAGAGGAGTTCTCAGATGGCGCTTGTTGAATCCTGAACTGTGTGTCTAGATGGACGACCTTGATTAGAACATGGGACTAGGGAGGGATCATGTGGCTGAGATCATACATGAGATCAGATGTATGGCACATATCATATCCATTTTTTTAAAAAAAAAATTGTCCCACATCGAAGCGCCATGATGTTTTCTCGTGGTTTATCAATTTATTCATGGTAGCAGCGACTCATAATTCTCCTCCTCCCTCCTTGGTATAGCCTCGTACTGTGTTCACCCTGTGTGGACACTCTTAGGATCCACTCTGCTCCTCAAGCACGCTCCTAGATCCCACACTGCACGGGTTCACCACTATGTAGTACCTGCGGGCTTATACACGTCCCACGCACACCCTTTCTCATGTGGGAATGGCCTTGAGGGGTTATCTCAAGAGTGGTTGACCCCTCGGTTCCTGCATGTGCTTGAGGTGAGGACCTCAGCTGGCCACCATTAATGACCCCTTTACTTTTGGTAGATCCATGTAATTAAAAAACTGCTTAGTGTAAATATATGTGTTCAAAAATATAAAATTCCAAACCATCATTCCAAACTTCCTCCACAACATCTTCTTCTCTTTTTCCTTTTACTCCTTCCAAAGAAAAATCCAAATATAAAATGTGAAACCATCATTGAAAACCACATCCACAACCACTTATTCTCTTTTTCTTTTACACCATCCAAATAAGAATCAAACCATCTATAATTGTTGTAGAGAAAATATCACTCCTGATACACACATATGAATCTTATTATCAAGGTCATCCAATGTCTGGTTTCCATTTGGCATTTTACTTTGGAGAGTTCCTTCCTTTATTTTGACCATCATCAGCATAAATTGACACTAATTGGTAAAAAATATAATCTTCACATACTATGTGGTCCCAAAAATCCCCCACCTTGTGTTTTTTTTCAATAATTCAATGTTCTATAAAATGAGCTTGTCAAGGTCAAAATGAGAGACTTTTATCTACTCTATCCCTTTCACTTTTGAACGTTCATTTCACATTATCCCACCATTATTTACATGAAATAAAAGGTCCTTGGTATAGAGGGTATCAGTACATACATAATAAATTGTTCAATCAATAATTTCTCTCTAAATAAACTTGAGAAATGATCGATGTACAAGACAATATGATTTTATCTAGATAAAAAAGTTTCCCATTATCCCCTAATCATGAAACCTTATTTGATGATAACTAATGTAATTTTCTTTAAGTCCATTTCAACATTCATTCCAAGATGTGGATAATAAATGGGATATGAGATTATCAACCTAAAACACCTACACCCATATTAAAAAAATCAAAAACCTTCAACTGAAATGGGCAGGATAAGTGGCCTTGGGCCAGTTTCATTCTTCTAATGTCACTTATTAACATGGTTACTCCCACTTTGTGAAATAATTCCATTTTGAGTAACCAATGCTGAGATATTACATACCATTATCAATGAAATGATCCTCAGAAAATCTTCGGAGTAGTTGAATTTAAAACCAAATGAAGTTGATACATATTGAGATAATAACTCTGAAATCTTCATCATGTATCTCCCCCTCAAGGGAACACTTCTTAGGTTCTCTACTAGAGTTATTAATTCACCTTCAATTCCCTATAAGACATGTAAAATACACAAGGTGTTAAGAGAAAAATATGGATCCTCCTTGTTTCTTTAATATGAGATAGAAGGATGAAAGATCTTTCTCAACCATGATGATACATTTTTTCCACTCCTCACACTTGCACATTTTATTTTTAGTTCTGACTTTGGTTGTATGGATCTCAAAATTTCTTCCATTTCTTTGTGTGTGAGTCTCCTTTATGCATTTTATTTCAATGCAATAGAATCTCTTGGTGAAACTTTCATATTCTGGACGATTTCCTCATGGGTTGGAATAAATGAAATGAAATTCTTAACAGTGTGAACAACATTGTTGTACCTCACACACATGACATTTTTATCATCATGTGGAATTTTCTTAATTTTTTATTACACTAGCCTTGGAATTTGAATCTCCTTTAATTCTCATTCTTTCCAAATCATTAGCCCAGATAATCAATATGTCTCTACGAACAATGGAAGTATGTTTGTAATTTCCACCTGGAATCTTTAGAGTGTCATCATTTTTAAGAATTCATTTTGATTTACCACTGTTTAACTTTTTCAATTTTAAATCCAAGGACTACTCACCATTAATTCTTAGAATAATCTTGGGAGACCTTTCTTTTTCATTATTATTTTTATTTCTCCCCAAGGTATCTTCATCTCTCTTATATAGCTTCTCTGGTCTTGTGATTTTATCATATCTGGATATGTGATGAGATATGCATGACCTATTCTTATGAACATTCCCTTTGCATACATCACAGATGTTATCTACAATTCGAAATATGTTTTTAGTATATAGATGCTTCTTGATCTATTTATGATGCTTCTTATTCTCTAGATTTCTCTCTTTTGAAATATGCTTTCTCTATGCTTTTTTTTATAGTATTCGACCAAAAATCCAGTGCACAATTCCCAAATATGTTGCAGAACCAACATTGACCCACAAATCCTACATTCCTGATATCTTCAGTATAATGTTGTTGGGATTTTTCCATAATGTGTTGTGATCTTTCGGGGAAATCATCTTCTAACATCTTCTTTCCATCTACCCTAGCTGTGGTTGTTAGTTTCATCTCTTTACTATTCCTCGTCTATACTTGTATAGAATTTTTCTTCCAACAATAAATTTTAGAAGAAACATATATAGAAAAAATAGTACATGTTGTTATAGATGCTACCTTAGCTTTTTCAAGTACTTGTGATAAATCAATGAGTGAATTCTTGATCTTCTAATCACATGTTGGAGGTATTTTGGCTTTAGAATCTTCTAGTGAACATTGAGTACCAATAGTTACCATTTCATTATTTTTTGAAGTCTCAATATCTATCTTTTCATGATTGGTTAACTGGGATTCCAATTTTAAACATTCCACATTAAGTATGATCTTATGATCTTCAATCAAGATTATCTTCCTATCACAATACTTTTTCAATCTTTCAACCCCATCTTTAAGAAACATAACATTGGTTTATTACAATGTGTTAGGTTCCTTGAATTTCTTGTATGATTCTTCCAAATTTAGAACCCTGAATTTATTGCACTTTTTTAGATCATCCTTAAATGCATGGCTATTTTCATTTAGAGTCTTATTGAAATAATCTTTCTCTTCAAAGGATTAAATTTTTTTAGAGAGAATATAACATTCTGACACTTTATTTTCCATTCCTTCAACCATATTATCAAGTTCTCTTTCTAGTTAGGTGATCTCATCTGATATACATTTAAATATTCTACCAATTGAAGAAAATATATCTATTGGAATATCATTCAGATAGGCTCTTAATTTCTCATGATCACATGAAAATAAGATAGAAGTGTCTTCTTTTTCTATATTTGAAACCGGATCCACCTACTCCTTACTACCCAAGCGTGATATTTCTTCATTATTGGAAGGGAATTTAGAACTATACATTTTATCTTCTTTGAACATGAGAAAAATCATCGACTACTTCATTTCTTTCTTTTTCTTGTTCATCATGGACTTGTTGTGTATAGATTTATGCTCGGACAGAACTGAACATTCAACAATACTTCTCTTTATTATTGACTTAGGAAACAAAACTCAAATTCTTTTCAAAATATAATTACATAAGAGTAGCCAAAATACATAAACTATTCCCCTATGATACCAATTAAATATCCCTAAGTCACACTGAGAGGGGGGGGGTTGAATCATCATGTTAAATGTTTCTCCTATTTATTGGATCTTGTTCCAATGTTGGTAAGAATTTAATTAAACTTGTATGATGGATATTTGCAGTAATTAACCATTCAAAAGAAGAATAACAACACATCACTATTTCTTGGTTCACCACTATGGGCTATGTCCATGGAGAATATTCCAACAGGTTTCCCGTGGTACCTAATTACACTAATATTCACAAGTTGTGGATTACAAGGTTCGGGTACAGTCACAGTATCCAAAAACACTCCATTTAAAAATGATTAGGGATAGTTCAATACGTCCTTCATATCACTTATATTGTCTTCCCCTGGCTCACTACCTTTGAGAGGTCACTCATAGTTTGTAGAAGTTAAAGTCCCTTCAATGAATAGGAATAAAAGTCTTTGTCTCTTGTTCAACATGAGAATTTTCATACATCGATTTCATGAGTTGATTCTCTTTATCATTCAATATTCTTCTCCAGTGAAACAACCATATTTAATGAGACTTCTTATTATTCTTTTCCAAAATCCAAATTCATTTTTTATTATCCAAACACTGAAAAATAGATCATAATGAATCATTATAATCAACCCTTCTTATTCAATTTCTGCATGTGACCATGCATGTAACAATATAGATGTACACCTCCTCTTCACTTATTTAGAAACATACACCCTCTGTTTAGGATTAATCTCTTAAAATTATTATCATATGTATGTGCATGAATTAATACGTGCACTTACTCTTCTACTCTCTTGGGTAACTCTCCAAAATGGATATGGTTCTGTTAAGCACACACGTGACTTCCTCTCCCCTATTGTTTATTTCCATTTCTTTCCACATAGTTCAGATATTCTTTTACCTTATGTATGTACTTATTCAAATAATGAATAAGAATATATACATGAATTTCCCATCACTAATAACATCCTTCCTTCTCTATTCCTCATCACACACATGTTCACTTTGGTTTTCCAATATTTATATGTAGGTGATTTTATTCAAACTTCAATGTGTAAATTTTGGTATGGCATGGGTTTTCTGGATTTCCATTTACAGACCATAGGTATAGAGTTATTTTATGAACAAGTGTACTTGCATACTCTATGATCTAGGATGATTTGCGGCCCCTCCTTGTGCTAAGGATAAGTTGGATTCCCTCACACTCTAAGATATGACCCCCTTCATGTACCAAGTGGTAAGAAGATCTATTGGTTTGTGGGACCTCTTATTCAGAAAACCAAAATAGTACATGGTTCCATTTCTTCATGAACCTAGAATAATTTTCAAAAAATATCTTTATGAACCTAGGACAGTTCATGTGTCTCCTTCCTCGCATACCAAAGTGGTACGCGGTTCACTTATTTACCAACCACAGTGGTATGTGAGACAAATCATTGGGAATCAGAATTCTATGGAGGTATTCTCTTACTCACAAAATAGAATGGTACGTGGTTCACTTCACTAACCCAAAACAGTTCACGGATTGTGCTTTCCCCTTTCAGTCTGGAAGAATTAAGAGTCTTTGTTTCTCAAAAAATAGGATCTCTATAAGGCTAGGGTGTAGCAAGCTCTTCTAGAAATGGTAGGACTCTTTTTAAAAGTATAGATCAGGTCATTTCCACTTCCAAAATATGCATGGTGTGGTCTTCAAGATTCTATCAGGAATAATAGATCTCTTCTATTCCTTAATATATTTAAGTCAGCATGGAGATATTCCACATAATTTGGATGTTTCATTTTTCAAACTCGCAACCTTCTCGTTGATCATTCATGCATTTAAGATGGTATGTATCACTTTTGACCCCCTAATCGATTCCATGTTGCCTTGAAAATATCATTTATCTAGGTCATTTACTAATTCTTCATTTCATTCTCATGCATGAAAATGTAATTTGATGCATGTTATCATAAAATCCAGATGATAAGTATGGTCTTGAACTAAGTGCAATTGATGACCAATGTGGTGAGATCGGTGTTCGGCTCGAGCATTGGTTCACGGGTTCATGTGGGTGTCCAGAGGATGAAAAAAACCTCTGAGGAGATATCAGTTGACACAGGTTGATTCGAAAACCGCACTATCAGATGTATGACCTTGGTTAGAACAAAATTATTGGGGTGGAGAGTGCAGTTGAGATCAGTCACGAGATCTGATGGAAATCATGGATCACATACATGATTTTAAAAAGTATTCCAACATAAAAATTCCGATATGTCTTCTCATGGTTTATTAACCAAGATATGACAGTAGTGACTCAAACTTCTCATCCTCCCTCCACGGTACTGCCATGTACCATGTTTACCCTGCGGGTGTGCTTATAGTGCTCAATATGCTCCTGGAGTGTGCTCCTAGAACCCATGCTGCACGAGTTCACCACATTGTGGCACCTGCGGGCTTATACACAGTCCATGAACATCCTACCTCATGCGGGGATGGCCTTGAGGGATTCTCTCAAGAGTGGTTGACCCCTCGGGTCCCACATGTGCTTGAGGTGAGGACCACAGCTAGCATCCATGGATGGACCTTTCTTTTTGGTAAACGCATTTAAATAAAAAACAAACTGTTTACAAATATAAAATTCCAAACCACTATTCCAAAGCTCCTCCACAACCTATTGTTCTCCTTTTCTTTTACTCCTTCCAAAGAACACTCCAAATATAAAATTCCAAACCACCATTCCAAACCTCCTCTAGAACCTATTCTTCTCATTTTATTTTACTCCTTCCAATTAACACTCCAACTATCCTTAATTGTTATTGACTATGTATCATTCATGATACATATATAAGAACCTTAGGATCAAGCCCAACCAACGTCTGGATTCCATTCCCCGTTTTACTTAGGAGAGCTCCTTACTTCATTTTGACCATCATTGACATCCATTCTCACCCATTAACAACAAATACAATATTCACAACTAAATTTCCTCAATAATAAAAATCATTTAAAAAGTCATGGTAATTATATAATCACCAGGTAGATAACATCCTGTCTACTTTCTCATAGGAAACACCCAAACACGTAGGAAATCCTCTGAACATTGGAAGTGACCCTCAAATAGAAAAACGCTATTATACCTATAATATATTAATTAAAATAAAAAAATCCCTTTGAAGCTAGGTAATTTTCACCAGTAATGTCTCTCCCTACCCAAGATTCCTAGAAACACACCAAAACGTGGATGATAAATAATGAATAAACAAGTGAATACATGAAAAGAATAAAAAAGTTTTATAATATTTCATCCATAATTGAATTATTCCCCAATAATTAACATATATTTCTAGAATTTCATAAAGTGGAGGATACTACAACATCATCTACCTTTCTCTATACCACATCTCATGGTTACCCATCCAAACTACCATTGTACATGAACTAGGCGAATCATTTTTCTGGAAAATAAATTCTATTGATTATACAAGATCAGAATATTCTTCTCAACCAATGTGGTGTTGGTCACAAATCAACATCCTCTCATCCAATCACATGGGAAGGAACTGGTTTATAAATCCATGGCAGGGATACATGAACAATATCATTGATAGAATTCAAACCATTTGGAAAATTCAATAGATATGCCACATTTTCTAGTCATAAATTGATCTCATAGTAGCCACCAATCCTTAGTGGGAACACACATTCTTACCCTAACGATGATTTAAAATGTAAGGAGAAACTCTAAGAAAAACATGTTCACTAATCTCAAACTTCAGTATCCGATGAAATTGTTCCACATAATATTCCAGATGAATCTGTTCCATTATCAATCTCCTCTGGATCAATTTCATAATCTCCATCATCACCTAAATGAGACAGAACCCCACAATGGACATATTTCCCAAACATCCCAACACATAAGAGATCTATATGGCCACCCATAAAAATCTTCAGTTGGATACATCCTAATTGAGTGTAGATAGGTACTATAATAGTAAATCATTACATGAGGGAAATTATTTTCACATAATCCTCCAAATTTAAGAACACTAGCCTGAAACATGTCCTTAAAAACCAAGATAGTTCTCTATATTTATCCATATATCCATAGATGATATGTTATTCATAATATACGAAGGGGACCCAAAACCCCCTATAAAGCCTTCCAAAAACATGAAATGAAATATGCTCTCTTTTCAGATAAAACCATAGTCAAAACACCATAATATCTCATGATATCTCATAAATACAAGTCCATAAGCTATTCCACATTCTACATATCCTTGATAGGGGTTAAATGTACTCATTTCATGAGTAAATCAATGATCACCCAAATGGAATTTATCTTATTATGTGTATATATAAATATAATTATGAAATCAATGGACATTTCATCCCACATAGATAAACGAATTGGTAGGGGTTGAAAAAAATTCCCATTTATTTTTATTTTCTCTATAATTACTTGAAAAGTATGAAACCACAATAAAATGTTTACAATAAACTGCCTCATTTCGAACCACTAATAACAGTATCTTAATTCATTATACATCAACGTATAACTACGGTGAACAAAAAAAATTCCTGAGGTACACTAACTAACAACTCTTGCCTCATGGAAAATTTAACAACCAACCTACATCAGATGAAAAAAACACCATTAGGAAAATGAGGAAACACACCTAATGCTTCCCCTCCATAAAATTTATCACTAAAGAACTGGCACACCGTTTATAAAAACTTCTCTAGTCGAAATCACCCCAAAAATACAAGTTAGAATTCATTGAATATAAGAACCCCTATCCCCATTTCTTTTCAGATAACAATTTCATCTTAGAAGACAAACTCATTAGAGAAAAATGATCATCAAATTTCATTATGGTTTGTGTTAGTAATATTTTTCTGAAAACATTAGCGGCCACATTTCCTTTTATAGTTATGTATGAAACCTCAGAAAAATAATTATGAAGATACTATACTACTATTCTCTTTCATATGTCCAGAAATCTACGAGTAAGGTAATATTTAATTTTCTTTTGATCGGAATACACTATAACATTCTACCCAACAAGACTAAGACACCATATTTTTAGTGCTTGCATAAGAACTTCCAACTCAAGATCATGGGTATCTCTATTCTTCTCATGATCGTTTAAATGGTGTGAGCCATATGCCACAACTCATTTTCACTACATTAGGACACATCCCAAACCCATATTAGAAGAATAACAGAAAACATCATAACCCAAATCATATTTCAGAAGTGTAAAAACTAATAATAAAATCAATTTCATATATAGGTCTTCAATATATATCTTATTATTTTTATTCTGCTCAATATTTACACCCTTATGGGTTAAAGAAATCATTGAAGAAGTGATCCTGGATAAACATGGAAAAAATTTCCTCTAGTAACTTCCCAAACACTAGAATCTTCAGATATCAACCACATTTATGGGATGCCTCGAGAACCTATCAACCTATATATTTTTAGGATCCACTGAGAAAACCGTCTAAGATATGACATACCCATATATTTCCATTCTTGGTTAAAAAACTCATATTTCAAATTCTTACCATATAGAGTATGTTCCCTAATGGTTCAAAGAATGTTAATAAAATGGTTCATATTCTCATCCATGATCATAGATTACACAAAAACATCATTAAATAATAGTAATAAATGTCCATGTTCTAATGAAAAATATGTATCATAAAATACGTAAACAATGGAAAAGAGATTGTCAGTCCAAAAGAAATAAATAGAAACTCATAATGTATATACAAGATCCTAAACACCACAATTAATATAACATATTTTCATAATCTTAACAGGTGGTACCATTAACACATATCAATATTTTAAAACCATTATGCCCTTGTAATCTAGTAAAAATGGTAACCAATCCGATGAATGGGATTTTAATTTGTAACCGTCAAATGATTTAACTTTTAATATTTTATAAATAGTATGAGGCTCTCTTAAAACATTCTATAAAAGAGGACATACAGAACCCATGATGATAGACTTGTCTAAATAGATCATTGAGCCACTAGGTCCGCAAGATAGTCATTAAGTTCCACTAACAGAGAAGGTTTCATTGAATAAGATTTCATAGTAGTAGGGATCATACCTGAGAGTGGGTCAATAGTAAACTAGGCCTCTATCATGAGAGGTAAACTAGAAAAATAAACCAGAAATAGCTCAGAATACACACTCAACACTGTAAGAATTAAATCATGAAAAGGAAAAACTATTTCAAAAAACATAATTAAAAAATGACATGATATTTCCATAGAAAACAGAATAATATTCCATACCAATCTTGATCAAGAGTCCCACTGACCATCAAATACATAAGTGACCCCATAAATAGATAAGAACCATACACTTCTGTGGTAACAGTCTATCTTGTGGCATAGAAATGATCATCCCATAAATGAAAATGATAAATTCAATGTGTTCAAAGTCAAGAAGGAAGAAGTCTCATGCTTCCTCAATGTTGACAATCATCAACCAAGATACAGGTCACATTAATGAATTCGTGGAACTATTTCATAATGGTGTGGAGAGATCCAGCAAGTATGAATTACATTATGAATGTATTCCCAAAAAACTTACATTGACTATATAAAAGAATTATTAACACCTATTTCAAAAAACTATAATGCAATAAAATATTAAATAAACACTATATCGTGACTGATACATAACCATGATACAATTTAGTCACATGCACACTCAGCCACATAATGATATTTGATCGTAGCCACATGGATATCCCCCATGTCGTAGGACATAACCAACCATTGGAATCATCAGTGTCA
This sequence comes from Viscum album, assembly GCA_963277665.1. Lineage (NCBI taxonomy): Eukaryota > Viridiplantae > Streptophyta > Magnoliopsida > Santalales > Viscaceae > Viscum > Viscum album. The sequence goes on along the minus strand of OY728158.1, from coordinate 1,186,598,241 downwards.
ACTTTTGAACCCATGGTGTGAGTGTCTCATGCCTTAGAGCCTTTGGTAAATCCTTTCAAATAAACACATGATATGTCCCTATAATCCACAAAAATGAAAAGTAATATAATCCTTTGTACTATTAGGTATGGAATGTTGAGACCCACACCTGATAAAAAAATATAATAATATCATGATGGATCCCAAGAAATTGATCTTAAAGAGAAATGAGCACCTTTGAATTTTCTTTTCTGGATAGAAGATACACCAAGTCTTACAACTTCACTAACTAAAGCTCCAACCAAACATGACTTCCCAGGTATATCTGGGTTACCCATTAATATATTTTCAACCCCCTCCATAATGGTGGAATGGAAAATTTTAATCAACATATAAATAATATTAGGAAATATTACTAACTCACTAATCAATGAATTTATCTACTACATAGTAAAATGCTTCACTAATAGATGCTCCAGCACATTAAAACCTTTAGAATACTCCAGATCGGTATGTTCCACCTTCTTCATGTCTATGAACTCTTAGGTAATTTATGTAACACCCCATGATTTTTTTAAAAAAATGAATATTTAATACATGAACCATTGAGTCTCTACCAAACACCACTTTTTTAACATATCTATTAAACATAGTTTTACAACCCCTGTAATTCGAATTTCAAAAATCTGGCATACTGGTTGAGATTAGTATGTTATTTAGAGTCTGATATGACCAACATAATATATGGTGAACAGTAACATACCCTTATGAATAGTTATGATTCCCTTTTTAATAGTAATTACATTTATGAATAGTAAACTTCTCCAATGATAGTATATATATATTTATTATTTAATTGAATTTATGATGTACCTATGTTTTGGAATAAGTACATAAATGTTTTAAAAACTATATTTTTGAAGTAAATTAGGATTTTTATAAAAAATTAAATAAATCATATTTAGAAAATTATTTTCGAAATGTTGACTTCCTTATTGGATTCAACACCATGAAAAATGATATGGTGAATTTTTAGTATTTTTTAATAATACTTAAATTGCTTATAAATAGTGAAATATGGTAATTTACCGTATATATACATTATGAGTTGAATTCACTATTCATAGTATCATCGCCAATGTAAGCACCCTTTTTTCGAAGTCACATGCATGTATTACTATATTTGGACATGTTATCATCACTATGTCTTATTTTATGGGAATATAATAAAATAATGAATAAGATATTAAGAGAACAATCCTCTCCTCCTCTATAAAAACCATCCACACTTCTCTATTATCTTAACATCCCTCTAGCCTTGTTCCTTGTCTAAAGTTTTCTCAATTAACCTACCATGCTCTTCCCCCACATATATCAACACATGGTCTCCTAGAAAGACCAAATCCTCAACCCTAAAGAGGCTCTCAAGGATGATTAATTCAAGAGGTAAATTCTACTTTTTAATTACTTTTCTTTCATTTCAAGTACCTTTGTTTTATTTTTTATCCTCGCTTATCACCATAAAAATGGTATAAAAACTCCAGTACCATTCAAGTACATGAAATTTCTTATGATAATGGGACAATTCATCTTCATCTCTCTTCCCCCCCACATTTATGCTAAAATGAATCATCGTTTGAGATGTGTTAATTTATCACGTCGAAGGACAACGATGATTCCCACTTGATTTACCTTATTCAACAATGGTCATGAAACCATTTTTATGGTTGAACAGGAATATTATATAAGTATTTTATCTTAAATAATATTCATGAATCCTTAATAATTCATGATGTAAAATAATAATACTAAACAAGGTAATTGTGAGAAAAATCGCTATATCAATCCAAGCGTTTATCATTAATGTTTTATATAATGATTCCCCTTCACTCAAAATAAAAAATTATAATTTTATAACCATGTAACTTTTTTAATGATAATTAATAATATATAAAATAAATTTTGTACTTCAAATCCCATATTACATGAACGATCATACACTTTTATATGCCAGCTGATCATGAATATTTTGAAAACGAGCACTCACGAACAATGAAATTGAATCCCTTAACCCATATAAAAGGTGATGATTGAACATTATAAACTAATAATAAACCAAATAAATTTATAATGTGTTATGTAATTTTTAATTTGTGAACCTAAATTGTTATTCAGGTCATTAATATCATGAGAAGAACACCATTAGATTTAAAGTAAGGGATCCTCTCTCACACATTTATTCATGAATCCCCCTTTGGGGTGTCCTTTAATTTTTAATTCGTAATAATAGGGCATTTTTTATAACCACCCTAATACTTCCATTATGATATATAAATAATGGGATACCAGTTTACCTTTCTTTTATCCCCTACAGGAACACCTTTTCCCATGCCAAAATGTTTGTATGTGGTTTCTTCATCTCACTCCCATTTCTGTGAGATATTCCATATTCATTGTTATTACTTATGTATAGTGTATTTATACTACCCATTAATGGTTCATATCATGAATCTATTTTTAAAATGATATTAACTGTATTAATTTTTTTATTAATTTTGGGGCACCAGATTCAACTAATTAAAAAGTTATATGTATTTTGTACCCGAACCTCCATTTTCCTTTAGGTTGCAGTTATTTTCTATTCACCACAATGAAATTATTATTTATTATTATGAAATCCTCATAAATTATGTGTTAACTATTTATTTATGTGTAAAAATCGTAATCCTTCTTTATTTTATGTGTAGTTACATGTTTTCAAATAATCTTTAAAACATATTTGGGAAAGGAAAGCCCGATTTGAGGATGTTTTTAAATTCATTCATGTTTTGAAGTTCACTATATAATTTTTTTTATTTCATATTTATCTTTCAAAAATCTAAATTTTTAACATGTAAATGATATTGTTGTTCATTTTTGGTTTATTGAAATAAAACAAACCTTTTCCCTTTAAAATCCTTTAATATTTTCCTAAAAATCACTAAAATGTTTTATTCCTAGAGATTCAATAAAAATATTTTTAATTTATTTCACCACAATAAGGCTTTATATACGCTTAAAATAAAATTTAAATGATCTTAAATTTTATTTTCATGTATATAATTGTTTATTATCATATTTAATTTCAAATATAATTTATTTTGCAAAAGAACTCTTTTTTCCAAGGTAAAAATTATTTCTCTATTCACACATTAATGTTTATGAGATATATTCCTTTTTCACCACTTATTTATTGCTTGTGGTGTATGTACTACCCATTGGTATAACATATCTAGAGTATCTTTATTCTCATGATATTCTATGGTATTATTATTTGACATTTCCAAGGTGATATGTGGCACTTTGGAATATTTAATGATTATTTCCACAAGGATTTTTCAATGAAATCGTTTAAAAGTATCTTCATATATGTCCATATAGTTTGTTGAATCTTCTCCGTCATTGAAGTTTACCTATTATGATATCATCCACCATGTTTTATTTAATAGTTTATGATTAGTATGACTGTGATGTTCTATCTTTAATCTATTCACTATATTACTCTGAATGGTTACTATTTATGTTCAATGATTTGAGAAAGTTATTTTTTCGTTTCATATGTTAGTTACAATATGAAGGTGTATGGTATTTATTTTTATCAAAATTTATATTTGGAATTCATTTGAATTAGAAATTGATGTGTGGGGACCTATATATCCCCCCAATGCATCTGTTGGTCTCATAATACAAATAGATTTGGACTTGGCTGAGGCCTTCCCAATTTTTTGATATGGTTTTGGTCGAGGGATTCATCATTTTTATATGTCATGGCCAAGGCCATGAATATAGGTTTTATATTGTCTGTAATATGCTTATCTCTCATCCTGAAACTATTAATTGAATGTTAATTAGGATCTTTTACTAGTATAATAACCATGTTTAGGATTCAATATGGAATTCTTTATTTTTTCTTATTCATTCCATAAGGTGTTCATGTTATTTTTTAGAGGCATGTGTTTTATGTTATTCACCATTACTAATGTTTTTTTCTTATGATATATTCCACTGTATTTCACACCTTTTCTGTGAATTTAACCTCACCTATTTCTTATGTTTTATCCTTCCAGGTTGTGTGGATTACTATACTATTAATGATTTATAGTGTTAATCTATGTGATTATGGCATTTTATATTGAACTTATTCAGTTTTATTTAGTTTAGACTTGTAATTTGGATCTCATGTATGTATCTTGTTTCCAAATCTAATAAACGGATCAGTCCTTCATGATGCATCTTCCTTGAATCAATTCCAATGAAATAAAATAATTCACCGACTCTGAGCTTCTGGGGTCAGGGAATTACAATTTTCAAAAGTAACAGACAAGGGTAAAACTACTAAATGAATATTTTATTTAGGGAAGAAAAAACATGTCCATATTAAAATTATGTTGAAAAATATAGTCCAACCATCTACATCCTATTCCATTTAGTGAAAAGATATCAAAGACAACCATTGACTCATTATGAGTCTTTAAGAAATTAAATATACTCTTAACCCCCACAAGCCCCTCCACAAATTTTGGAGGTCCTTATTCACCCTATAATACAAGTGTATTCTATTTAGAAATCCCAGATTCATGATCCACCACATATCTAGGGTTCTTTACACCTACTTAACGTTTATTTTTAATTGTTTGGAATATATCTGTAACACCCCTGGTAAATAAAGTATATAAAATTTTTATATTTATCCATATTTGTGAATAAAATATTAATATTACTTTAAAGGGAACTCTATGCTCGATGGCGTACCCAATACGCGACAAAGATTTCCTTTGAAATCTTACGTTGCACTGTAATAAAAAAATATTATTATTTTAAATGGTAGTTAACGCCTAGACATTGTAATGGTGGAAAATAACGGAACTAACTACAAAATGATTATATTTGTTTGTCAAATATTTTTACTTTTATCCAATAAATGTTAGAGGCATAAAATGCAAATGAATCCAATTTTAAGCGTAAACACTCTAATATTCTTTAAAAGGTCGATTAACCGCCTTTTGATGGTGAACCTCTTTTAAATACAGATTCTGAAAATTTTATCTGTTATATTTGACAAAATAAAATTCTTCTTTAGAATTGGTACATCCAAATTTACTTTGTGTAAATTTTTTGTATTTTTCCTATAATGTTCATTTTTTAATGAATAGGGAAAAATGTTGTATTTTAATTCAAAACCTCTTTTTAATGTAATTTATTTATATGATTTGATTATATTTTGAATAGGTTTTAAAGTGAAATTAAAATATGTTTTTACCATTTAATCCAATGGTGGTCGTTGGAATTAATTTCACTTTGAAATTCGATTTAAACTTGTGTCAATCTTTTGATATATATTGTTTCATAAAAATACGCTAATTTTTCTGACAACTGGAATTAATTATTAAATTAATTATTGTAACTTATATGTTTTGAATTTTGTAAAATATACATCATTTTGGAATTCATAATTTCAAATATAGATTAGGGTGAAGTTTTGGTATTTTTCTGAAAAACCTCAATTTTTAATGAATAGTGAAACCAGTAAGTGGTACTTAAAAACCCGATTTTTCGTTTAAATGAAATTTTACCACCTCTGTGTTTTTAATTTAAAAAATCTGACATAAATGGTTTTCATTAGGAAGTAAAATGTGTTTCAATGGGATTAAAATATTTTTTTGGTGAATAGTAACTTTTATGTTTTTAATCGTGATTAGAGGTAATTAGTGTAATTTAAGGTAAAAATAATGTATTCATAATATGAAATGACCTAGACACATGTCCTACCATCATTGGATGTGTCATGGCCGACCAAGAGAATCCATGGGTCAACTTGGGGACCCCATGGAGACACTTTGGTAGGAAAATGACATAAATAACCTTTTATTTAAAATTAAAATAAAAATGTCACAAACATGAGTTGTTTTATTAAAACAATTTTTACATGGGGGGATACCAGTCAGAATTTTGACTATAAATAGTAATTAGAAAGATAAAAATATTTCCTACATCAGAGTAAATTTTTTATAATTTTTAGACATTAAATAAATTCAATTATTTTTGACATCATGATGATGTAGCGATTACCTCATTATTTAAAAATTTAAATAAAATGAAAAGATAATGTAAAATTAAGACCTACAGATGTCAAAAAACTATTTGATTGGTGGATTTAGAACCCTTATCTCCTTATCCTCTAAATATATCAATGTGGGACCTTTAAAATCCGAAACTCATTTGAGAATAATGTAAAAAATACCGTATCTTAAATATAATAGGATGTTGTTATAAGAAGGATTCGATCTACACTTACACACACCTACATCTAATTGTTAACGAACATACTATTTCTGTGGATGGTGAATTTCTACCTCACGAAATAATGATTGTTCAATATTCTTTTAACACCTTTAAAGGTTTCCATTAAGATGACACGATATTTATATATGATATATAATATGTTTATGTTTTCCTTAAGCTTCTATATTTTTCATTTATGGAATACCTTTATGGTTTCCATTGTGGTTAAATGCGATATCTTCATTTTAGGAAGTGTGGACTACCGCCCCCTCAAAGTGATTTGATTCGTTAATACCATATGTGGTATGTATAAAGGATATATTTAATGATATTATATATGATATCATACTGGAATTATAATAATATTATGTATCATTATGTTTTAATTCCATTAAATAAGAAATAAAAATGGAATTAGTGTTCATGCATACGTACGGCTTACCGTCTCCATGAATGGTGTATTTCATTTCATACCACTAAATGTTATTTAATATTATAAATGCATTTATATAATGGACATATAAGATATAGATTATATCAAAATAATTAATATAATTATGGATATAATATATATTTTACCACATGAACAACTTGTAATTATAAAGAGTTTATTTTTTATTCAAGTAGCAATGATCTACAAAACAACCATTATTAACATAAATAATTACATAGTGTTCATAGCATGGTAATAAGTGATATATAATTAATAATTAACTTGAAAAACGTTCTTAAGAATGTAGAAATTAACAACAGTTTTTTATTCAGGAGGTTAAAGAATGATCCAGTCAAGTCTGAGCCGAGGTAAAGGATCCTACCTCTATCTTCCTTTTTAAGTACTCTCTTTTATGTCATTTCTTTTAATCTCAACTTTCTTATGTTTGGGGATGTTATTTTATATTCCTAATTCTGTAATTTTTATGTTCATATTATGAGAGACCCTATTTGATCTCATAAATCTATTTTTGGAAGTTTTAACGGGCACCGTTAGGCTACCGAAATTTTGTAAGGGTTTTGTTATCTCACTTTGTGTTTTCGTGAGATTCAGGCTACATTTTTCAATATTTATTTTTGAGTGGTGTATGTACAGTCAATTATTCTAATCTAGGTGTAACATACTTTCGTTTATGAGTATTTACATCAATTTTTTATAGTCCTTCATTCATGGGGTGTACGTTTCAAAAGTTACCCAAATAGGTAAGGGGACCTTTCACCCTCCTCTTTTTAAAAGACTTATTTTGTTGTGTCTTTTAATTTTCATCTTATTATATGAGGATATGTTCTTATATATCCTTATTTACATAAAATTTATGTCCAAGTGATGAGATACCCTTTATCTCTCTCATCAACTTTTTTTCTAAAATTTGATGTGACGTCGTTAGGCTGTCAAGGGAACTTCTTAACCAAATTTTGAATGCTTTGGGTTCAACATTTAGTTATTGAATATGTCATCCTTTGAATTTGTGTGAATGACCTTTGATTATTTTAGACATTAATATCCACGTATATTGGGTGTATTTTTATTTTTCACACATAATTATGAGATTGATTTATCCTTAATTTAAGGATACCTTCTTTATAATGGATTTCATCTCATTTTACATTTCTATTGAGACTTCATTGTTGTTATGAACCAGTTCACTCTTATATGGAGTATATACTGTCATTTGGTATATTATATCATGAATCCATTTATTCTCATGATATTATAAAGTTTTGATTAAATGTTATCCCTCAATTATTGTATTCAAGTGTCTCTCATTTCGTTAAAAACCCTTTAACTAAAAAATCGTATTAAATGTTTTAATGATTTATTCTTATAAATATTTCTCATTAATATCCATGTTTTCAAAATGGTTTTAAGGATTTATTGTAAGGACCCGCACTTATTTCATACATAATCTTGAATTTATTCAAGAAAACACTTCATTTTACATTGAGGATCTTTTTAAGTTTAGAGCTTTAGAGAATTAAGACAAAATATTCATAACATTACACATTGTTACATAGTGGATACCATAAAATCAGTTTCCATTTTCCTCAGAATATAAAACATTAAAACATAAAACAAGACTCCTTGACAATTCTTCAACATTTAACATGTCTTCCTTCCTTGTATTATTCATCCATTAACCTGTGAAAAATCATTTGAAAACTTGGGATGAGCACAAAAGCTCAGTAAGGTATGAAAAAGAAGGAAAAATCTCATTAGTCCATGAATACACAAGACATATGAAAACATTTTTAAAATACATGATTTACACCCATAAAATCTTAATTTTGTAACATGAGATTTACACAAGATCCATACAAACATAATTATAATCATAAAGGTATATTGGGGCATTACTTACATAATCTTGTAACCATCTTGGCTACCTTAAAATTTGTAACCCTCACGGCTACCTTACTTTGTGTAACCATCACAGTTACACTTGGAGTAACCATACGGCCGACCTCCAACATACTCATACCCAATGCATTGGAGGGAAATATAGGTCCCACCCTTCATCATAAACAATGCCCAATAACCAAAACATAATCATACAACATAAACAATAGCATAAAAACATTGCTTTTGAATATTTCAAAACAGAATTTTAAAAAGGGGGTTTTAGAAGAAAAGTCCCTTATAAACATCATACACTTGAAGTGAGACTTAATAGAGTAGATGGAATATTTATATACTCTGTAAATACACATAATGAAACATAATATAAACAGAACCCATCACACAATCAATTTAAATAGCACATAAATTATAAAGTAGAAGGTTAACCCAAAGAATGGAAATCGGGTTAAGAATTCCCTTACCTTGGGCTTGTCCTACTTCAAAATTGTTTGAACCTCCTGTATACTGGTTAAAGGAGTGTTAATATGATATTAAAGAAACGTGTTCATGTTTATAACATCTTATATGGTCATTTCATAACCTCATTTCACCCCTTATTTGTTAGTATTTTGTTCCTTGCATTATTTTGGGTGAGGTCTTTTGTGATTTTCACGATCGGTTCATGATGAATCGTTCTTGTTGATTGGAAGTGAAACTCCAGAATTGGAATGGAGTATTAGTTACATAACTCCAGTACCATAAATTATACCATTCATCACTTTGGTGCCTTATATGATGATGATTTATAAGTTAAAACATTAATTATGTTCGTTTAGATAATTTAAGTGGTTCTTTGATAATTACAATTTCATTTAGTCTTATAAGTTTGAATCATGAGTACAAAAGAATTACAGAACCTTATATGATTCATAAAACATATATTATAACCTGGTTCAACCATATAAATGGTTTCATGACCAGACTTGAAATAATTAATGGAAATTGAAAATACATCGTCCACGATATCGGTAATTCGACACAAATGGACAATGTTTTTTGATTCTTTAAATAAGTGAAAGAGGAGAGGAATAATGATTTTTAATTTTCCATAAACATGAAAAAATCCAGAATATACATGATTCTGGAGATTTCATGCCTCTTGGATAAGAGGGGGTGAAGAAATAAGTGGAAGGAATCATGAAATAAAGAAAACATGAGAAATTTCTTACAAAAAATTCGGCAGCCTAACGGCGCCTCTAAAAATTTCATAAAAACATGATTGATGAGAGGAATGGAATATCTCATCAATAATACAAAATTTGTACTGTAAGGGAAAATATTTAATGAAATATCCCAACAAAAAAACAAAGGGAAAGGAAGAGAATAACATAAAATGGATGGAAAGAATGAAAATGAAAGAGGATGTTTACCTCTTGATCTCTTCTCCTTGAGATCCTTCTTAAGGGCTTTGATTTTGGTCTTTTGGTGAGACCAGCAGCTCTAGGACGTGGGGAAGAATATTGAGGAGGGAATTTGGCAGAAATTAGACAATGCTCAAGGCTTGAGAGGTGTGGGAGGAAGAGGGGAGTGAGGGTGGTATTTATAGTGGAGGAGGGGAGGTATTTTAGATTATTTTAATTATTATTATAAAATTTTTATCAAGACTATGAATAATCTCAAATCAAGTGGCCTTAATTAGTGAAAATATCATGTGATTTCGAAGCAAGTGGCCTTGCATCACTTATGATGTCATAAATAGTGCATTTTTACTGATAAATTGATTATACGGTATTTTACCGTATTTCACTATTCACCGAAAATTCAAGAGTTTCAGAAAAATACAAAAAATTTACCCCAACCATTTTTCGACGTGTAGAATTCAAAAATGAACTCCATTTTTCGAAAATAATTTTCAAAATATTATTAATTTAATTTTAAAATAAGGTCACAGTTAATTCGAAAAATAACAAAATTGAAGTGCAATAAGTTTTATGTGACATTGGAAAATTAATTAAGATCCCATTATCCTATTGCCATGGGAAAACAAAATAATAATATTATTTACTATTCATGAGGTCATATTACTATTCATATTACTATTCATATTACTATTCATAAGGGCATGTTACTATTCACCAAAAAAAACAAGTTTGTTCCATCAGACTCTAAATAACATACCGAACACAATTGTAGATGACAGTTTCTTGAAATTCAAAGCATAGAAGAAATAAAATTATGTTTAAAGGATACTTATAAATATATACCTTAAACAAAATTTCAAGCATTTTCAATTTATTTTTAGAAAACCTTGGGATGTTACATTATCCCCACCTTCTTGAAATTGCGTCCTCGCAATTTTATTTACTTATTAAAAAACTGAGGGTATTTTTCCCTCATAGCATTTTCAGACTCCCATGTTGCTTCTTCAACCATGTGGTTTCTCCACAAAACCTTTACCTGGTGGATTACCTTATTCCGCAATACCTGTTCTCTTCGATCAAGAATCTGAACCGGTTTTTCTTCATAAGAAAGGTTCTCTGCTAGCTGAACTTCTTCCGGCCTCAAGACATGTGATGAATCTGGAACATACTTTCTCAACATCGAAACATGAAAAACATTGTGTACCTGAAACAAGCTCGGAGGCAAAGCTACGCGGTACGCAACTGTTCCAACTTTATCCAAGATTTCAAAAGGACCGATGAACCGTGGACTTAGTTTCCCTTTCTTACCGAAACGCATCACACTTTTCCAAGGAGATATTTTAAGGAAAACATGGTCACCTACCTTGAAAGAGAAGTCTTTCCTTCTATTATCTGCATAAATTTTCTTCCTGCTTTGAGCTATCCTCATGTGTTGCTGGATCATCCTCACTTTCTCAGCCACTTCTTCTACTAATTCTGGCCCCATCAACTTTCTTTCACCGACTTCATCCCAAAACGCAGGAGTCCGACACCGCTTTCCATACAAGGCCTCAAAAGGTGCCATCTGAATACTGGAATGGAAACTGTTATTATAAGAAAACTCAACTAATGAAAGATGCTGATCCCAACTTCCCTGATAGTCCATTGAACAAGCTCGAAGCATATCCTCCAAAGTTTGAATCGTTTGCTCTGACTGCCCATCTGATTGAGGATGAAAAGCTGTACTGAAATTCAACTCTGTGCCCAAAGACTTCTGAAGTCCCTTCCAAAATTTAGAAGTGAACCTGGGATCTCGGTCAGACACAATGGAAAGAGGAACTCCATGTAACCTGACAATCTCTTTGAGGTACAATCGAGAAAGTTGATCTAATGTAATTGTATCTCGAATAGAAAGAAAATGAGCAGACTTTGTTAGCCGATCAATAATAACCCATATCGCATTGTTACCTCGAGAAGTCTTTGGTAGTCCCACCACAAAATCCATGGATATATTCTCCCATTTCCATTCTGGCACCGGCAAAGGCTGAAGCATCCCCTTCGGTAACTGTCGCTCTGCTTTAACCTGCTGACATGTCAAACATTTCATTGTAAAATCAGAAATATCTCTTTTCATCCCATTCCACCAGTAATACTCTCGAAGGTCTCTGTACATCTTAGTACTTCCAGGATGAACAGAAAATGGAGAACTATGAGCTTCACACAACAATTCTTTCTTCAGCTGGGAATCACAAGGCACACACAACCTTTTTCCAAACCTTAAAACACAATCTTTATCAAGATTAAATTCTGGAAACTTACCCATTTTAACCAATTCTACCTTTTTCTGTAGCTCTCGGTCTTCCCTCTGCGCTTTCATAATTCTGTCTGACAACGAAGACTGCACTGAAACCTGAAACAAAACAGATATATTCCCTGCACCAACAACTTCCAAGCCAAAATTTATCAAATCATTAATCAAGGGATCACGTTCCAAACGTAGCATGGTTAATGATGCATGATTTTTCCGACTTAAGGCATCCGCTACTTTGTTTGCTTTTCCAGGATGGTAATTAATCGTGCAGTCATAATCCTTTATCAGTTCTAGCCATCTTCTCTGCCTCATGTTTAATTCCTTCTGAGTGAATATATACTTAAGACTTTTATGGTCAGTATATATTTGGCATTTGGTTCCGTATAGATGATGCCTCCATATTTTCAAAGAAAAAACCACAGCTGCCAATTCCAAATCATGTGTGGGATAATTCATCTCATGAGGTTTAAGTTGTCTCGAAGCATAGGCAATTACCTGACCATTCTGCATCAAAACACAACCAAGTCCCTTGAAAGAAGCATCACTATAGATGACAAACTCACCATTCCGGGAAGGTAAGGCCAAAACTGGAGCATTCACCAATCTCTTCTTTAGTTCCTGAAAACAAACATCACATTCCTCTGTCCAAACAAAATTAACCCCTTTCCGTGTTAACTTAGTTATTGGGCTAGATAACCGTGCAAAGTTCTCAACAAAGCGTCGGTAATAACTTGCTAAGCCCAGAAAACTACGAATCTCTGTAACATTTGTGGGTCTTGGCCATTCATCAACTACTTTTGTTTTGGCAGGATCAACTGTTATTCCATCCTTATTTACAATGTGCCCAAGAAAAGAAATCTGTTGCAACCAAAAATCACACTTGCTGAATTTTCCATATAGTTTCTTTTCTTTTAAAGTTTATAAAACAACCCTTAGATGTTTTTCATGATCCTCTTTATTTTTAGAAAAAACCAGAATGTCATCAATAAATACCACCACAAACTTATCCAAGAACTCATGAAATACTCTATTCATAAGATTCATGAATACAGCAGGTGCATTAGTTAACCCAAATGGCATAACAACAAATTCATAATGCCCATATCTAGTACGAAAGGCTGTTTTCGGGATGTCATCCTCCTTCACCTTCAGCTGATGGTATCCGGATCTCAAGTCAATCTTGGAAAAGTACTGATCTCCCTGGAGCTGATCAAACAAGTCATCAATATGAGGCAAAGGATACTTGTTTTTAACAGTGATGTTATTCAAAGCTCTATAATCAATGCAAAGTCTCATGGAACCATCTTTCTTTTTAACAAACAAAACAGGGGCTCCCCATGGTGAAGTACTGGGACGAATGAAACCTTTGACAAGAAAATCCTACAACTGATTTTTCAATTCAAGAAGTTCTATTGGAGCCATACGATATGGGGGTTTTGAAATTGGCTTAGCATCAGGAACTAAATCAATTGTGAATTCAACTTCTCGTTTAGGTATGACACTGGGTAACTCCTCAGGAAAAACATCAAGGTATTCATTTACCACTGGCACATCGTTGATTTGAATAGTTCCCTTGTTTTCAACAATATGAGCTAGATAACTTTCATTTCCATCTTTCAGTAGTTTCTCAGCTTCTTGATATGTTATCAATTGTATGGGTTCATTCTTGTATACAAACTGAAACTCTTTCTGAAAAACAACTTCTTTAGCTCTACAGTCAATCTTAGCATGATAACCAGAAAGCCAGTCCATCCCCAGAATAACTTCAAACTCGACTAAGGGTAAAACAACAAGGTTTGCAGGTAAAGTCTTTCCACATACCACAATAGAAATATTCTTATAATTCCTCTTTGCTATAACATTTCCCCCTGGTGTTTTAACAACAAGTTCGGGTATCATTTGTTGAGGTGATATTTCCAATTTACTAGAAAATTTCTCAGAGATGAAGGAATGTGTAGACCCCGTATCAAACAAAACTTTAGCAAAATCTGAGTGAACAAACAAAGTACCTGATACAACTTCATTGGACGGCCCAACATCTGCTGACGTAGTCGCAAAGGATCTCACTACACCTTTCTGCTTGTAGTCTGGATTCTTTGCATCATTTGGATCCCTCTTTGGACAGGCATTTGCATAGTGACCCATCTCACCACATTTAAAACAATTTATAGTTTGCTTATCAGGATTAGTCTTTGGATCATTTTCATTGCAATCTCGGGCCATATGTCCAAACTTACCACATTTAAAACACTTCCCAGTTTTGATAAGACATTCCCCAGGGTGCTTCTTGCCACACTTTTCACAAACTGGAAACTGTATTTTCTTACCATCAGATTTCATTGGTTGATTCTTACCCATTGCTTTCCAATTTGACCTCTTCTTCTCTTTGTTTCCAAATTGCATGTGATCGTCAGCAAACTCCATCTCTACCCTCTCAGCACATCGGACAAGTTTCTCATAACTTTTGAATTCACGGGAGGCCAACGCCCTTCGATACATTGGCTTCAATCCTAAGTAAAAGTGGTTGATTTTGCTATCGAGATCCAGAATAAGATTCGGAGCATACCTCGCCAGTCGGGTGAAGTTCGCCTCATACATAGCCACTGAATCTTCCTCCTTTTGTTTCAGTTCAAGGAATTGTTTCTCCATTATAAGTCGCACCACCTTAGGAAAATATTTTTCAAGAAAAAGACTTTTAAATTCATCCCATACTAAGGCATCAAAATCCTCTCTACCCCTGATATTCCTTACCATTGACCACCACTGATCAGCTTCCCCTTCAAAACGATAAATGGCAAGACTTACCTTTTGATTGTCTGAACATCCCATAACATCAAATATCTTTTCAAGGGCCTTAATCCATCCTTCTGCTGCCACTGGGTCAGAAGATCCACTGAATGCAGGAGGATGTTGTCTCATAAAATGTTCCACCACTGTCATGTTCCGTTGGGGTACATCTATTTGTCCTCTTGCATGGATGCCACCACCATTTATTGCCTGTGTTAGCTGAGCCATTACTGTCACAAACTGCTCGGTTCCAATCCCTACCATTCCAGGCTGTTGATCAGGAAGGATGTCATTCTGTCGGTGCCTATCCTCTTCAGCATCCATGTTCCTTCTGCGGACAACCATTCTAAACAAACATTTCTTAGATGAAGCAACATGGTAATCTTTAAATGCTATAACAAATTAAACATAGGGTGAAAATTACTTATGGTATTCTATTAGCATCACCTTAACCCCTAAAGTTATCTAAACCATCCTCTGATACCAACTGTAAGGACCCGCACTTATTTCATACATAATCTTGAATTTATTCAAGAAAACACTTCATTTTACATTGAGGATCTTTTTAAGTTTAGAGCTTTAGAGAATTAAGACAAAATATTCATAACATTACACATTGTTACATAGTGGATACCATAAAATCAGTTTCCATTTTCCTCAGAATATAAAACATTAAAACATAAAACAAGACTCCTTGACAATTCTTCAACATTTAACATGTCTTCCTTCCTTGTATTATTCATCCATTAACCTGTGAAAAATCATTTAAAAACTTGGGATGAGCACAAAAGCTCAGTAAGGTATGAAAAAGAAGGAAAAATATCATTAGTCCATGAATACACAAGACATATGAAAACATTTTTAAAATACATGATTTACACCCATAAAATCTTACTTTTGTAACATGAGATTTACAAAAGATCCATACAAACATAATTATAATCATAAAGGTATATTGGGGCATTACTTACATAATCTTGTAACCATCATGGCTACCTTAAAATTTGTAACCCTCACGGCTACCTTACTTTGTGTAACCATCACAGTTACACTTGGAGTAACCATACGGCCGACCTCCAACTTACTCATACCCAATGCATTGGAGGGAAATATAGGTCCCACCCTTCATCATAAACAATGCCCAATAACCAAAACATAATCATACGACATAAACAATAGCATAAAAACATTGCTTTTGAATATTTCAAAACAGAATTTTAAAAAGGGGGTTTTAGAAGAAAAGTCCCTTATAAACATCATACACTTGAAGTGAGACTTAATAGAGTGGATGGAATATGTATATACTCTGTAAATACACATAATGAAACATAATATAAACAGAACCCATCACACAATCAATTTAAATAGCACATAAATTATAAAGTAGAAGGTTAACCCAAAGAATGGAAATCGGGTTAAGAATTCCCTTACCTTGGGCTTGTCCTACTTCAAAATTGTTTGAACCTCCTGTATAATGGTTAAAGGAGTGTTAATATGATTTTAAAGAAACGTGTTCATGTTTATAACATCTTATATGGTCATTTCATAACCTCATTTCACCGCTTATTTGTTAGTATTTTGTTCCTTGCATTATTTTGGGTGAGGTCTTTTGTGATTTTCACGATCGGTTCATGATGAATCGTTCTTGTTGATTGGAAGTGAAACTCCATAATTGGAATGGAGTATTAGTTACATAACTCAAGTACCATAAATTATACCATTCATCACTTTGGTGCCTTATAAGATGATTATTTATAAGTTAAAACATTAATTATGTTCGTTTAGATAATTTAAGTGGTTCTTTGATAATTACAATTTCATTTAGTCTTATAAGATTGAATCATGAGTACAAAAGAATTACAGAACCTTATATGATTCATAAAACATATATTATAACCTGGTTCAACCATATAAATGGTTTCATGACCAGACTTGAAATAATTAATTGAAATTGAAAATACATCGTCCACGATATCGGTTATTCGACACAAATGGACAATGTTTTTTGATTCTTTAAATAAGTGAAAGAGGAGAGGAATAATGATTTGTAATTTTCCATAAACATGAAAACATCCAGAATATACATGATTCTGGAGATTTCATGCCTCTTGGATAAGAGGGGGTGAAGAAAGAAGTGGAAGGAATCATGAAATAAAGAAAACATGAGAAATTTCTTACAAAAAAATCGGCAGCCTAACGGCGCCTCTAAAAATTTCATAAAAACAAGATTGATGAGAGGAATGGAATATCTCATCAATCATACAAAATTTGGACTGTAAGGGAAAATATTTAATGAAATATCCCAACAAAAAAACAAAGGGAAAGGAAGAGAATAACATAAAATGGATGGAAAGAATGAAAATGAAAGAGGATGTTTACCTCTTGATCTCTTCTCCTTGAGATCCTTCTTAAGGGCTTTGATTTTGGTCTTTTGGTGAGACCAGCAGCTCTAGGACGTGGGGAAGAAGATTGAGGAGGGACTTTGGCAGAAATTAGACAATGCTCAGGGCTTGAGAGGTGTGGGAGGAAGAGGGGAGTGAGGGTGGTATTTATAGTGGAGGAGGGGAGGTATTTTAGATTATTTTAATTATTATTATAATATTTTTATCAAGACTATGAATAATCTCAAATCAAGTGGCCTTAATTAGTGAAAATATCATGTGATTTCGAAGAAAGTGGCCTTGCATCACTTATTATGTCATAAATAGTGCATTTTTACTGATAAATTGATTATACGGTATTTTACCGTATTTCACTATTCACCAAAAATTCAAGAGTTTCAGAAAAATACCAAAAATTTACCCCAACCATTTTTCAACGTGTAGAATTCAAAAATGAACTCCATTTTTCAAAAATAATTTTCTAAATATTATTAATTTAATTTTAAAATAAGGTCACAGTTAATTCGAAAAATAACAAAATTGAAGTGCAATAAGTTTTATGTGACATTGGAAAATTAATTAAGATCCCATTATCCTATTGCCATGGGAAAACAAAATAATAATATTATTTACTATTCATGAGGTCATATTACTATTCATATTACTATTCATATTACTATTCATAAGGGCATGTTACTATTCACCAAAAAAACAAGTTTGTTCCATCAGACTCTAAATAACATACCGAACACAATTGTAGATGACAGTTTCTTGAAATTCAAAACATAGAAGAAATAAAATTATGTTTAAAGGATACTTATAAATATATACCTTAAACAAAATTTCAAGCATTTTCAATTTATTTTTAGAAAACCTTGGGATGTTACATTTATTTATATGGATTTTAATGGTTTAAAATGTTAAAAGCTTCAATGTGGTATGGGATACTTTGATTTAAAAATATCTTTATTAAATGTTTTAAATGGTTTTGAAAATGGTTTTTAGAATGGATTCATTATTTCAATATCTTAAAATTTTATATTGTTATTTCGATGTGGGAATGTTATATTTCATTTATGATTAAGTTATGTGCTATGATTATGTTATTGTTCTTTGGAATTGTTATGAAGACGGGTGGTTCCGTGATAAACTAAGGGCGGGTGAGCCCGATATAGCTCTACAATGCATTGGGTCATGCGAAGGAGTTAAACGTTAAGGTTTCTCCAAATAGATTTAGGGAATATACTGTGATGGGTATTCCAAACGTAACCAAGAGGGTTAATCCATACGTGAGAATGTTATGAATGCCTCATGTTACCTTTATGACTTATGATTTCTATGATTTTTTCCTGATTTTATGAGGTATGTTAAAGTGCTTATGATTTATGGGTAAAGTATGATTTCATTCTTATGTATATATGTAAAAATGGTTCCTTTCCATACTTTTTATAACCCTTACTGAGCTTCTTATGATCATCCCATGTTTTTGAAATTTTTTCACAGGACAAAATGTTCAATAGGGTCAAGTATGGGATCAAAGAAATGTTAGGTTGTCTAAAGCACAGAACTAGACAGGACTCTTTTGTTCAATAATTTTTATTTTTGTGAAAAAGATGGAAGCTGTGTAGATGTGTCTACTTTGTAATCATTGAGATGTTATATTTATGTTCTAAATCTCTAAAACTCTAAACCTGAAAAGATCCTCAATGTGAATTATTCAATGTAAATCAATAGTAAGTAATGTTATAAGGTTGGGCGTTATAATATCTTTTATCAATAAAAGATCAATAAGTGGACTCACCTATGAAAACTGTCTCAATAAATCCTTTATTTTATTTATAAGATACAATATCAAAGAAACTATCTAATAAATAGAAGAAAATATCAAATTAGATCATGAGAAAATTACAAAAATATTTTTACTATATTTCAAATTTAATCCAATGATTTAAAATAATAATAATTTAACGAAACTAAGAATACTATAGATGAATGGAAACACTTAAAGTTGGAATAGGTTTATTTAAAAACATCGCATTCTATTCTTTCTGTTGACTCAAAAATCCATGTTACAAACTCATTATAAGTCCCTATACACCCATGGTAACTAAAGTTAAATAAAAAAATTGATCTTGCAAGGATACTTTTGCACAGTAATTATCTAAATTTTAATGGTCATATCACCTAAATAATCATCACATAACACAAAACATTAGATGTGTTAACTCTCCCTAGAATGTGCCTTTACCGTGATTACCAAACAGAAAGAGAGCATCCAAGTTCAAACAAACCATCAACTTGAGAAAACTGTCCCATTGTGAGGTAATGAAATAAAATAGAAAAATTCTTGTATATAATGAGTGAAGATAGACAACCAGAGTATTATGTCAATGAAAAAGATAAAAATATATATATAAATTCATTTTCAAACCATCAAATCTTGATATTATGGAAAATAAATACCAAGAAGTATCCTTGTGACCAATGCTCTCCAATAAACCAACATAAATAGATGGGAAATATCATAAGACAATGTGAAATGCTAGAAGATGCACATCCATTTACATGTATCTTACAATGTAATATATACAAGATTCTAGAGGAACATGTAGGTTGTGAGAACAAATACCATTATCATACCACCATTTATTCAATACAATGTCTATTATCAAGAAAAAAATAACCCCATATTTATAAATAAAACACTTTTAATAATAATATTTCATAAATTTAATTCTTTTTTAACTTATTTTCTCTTTTTCTTTTCTAAAATCCATTCATATTCTCAAAAATAGAAATATGAAAAGTATAAGTGATATAAAAAGAAAACACTTCATAAATCATGTTTTAAGGAAGACGAAACCTATATCTAAAATAACTAACCATGAGAAGATATGTGGTAAAACATCATATAAAAAGCATATTGGAAACAATACCTGATAAAGACATCACAAAATAAAAAACCATAAATTAAAAAAAACCTTGCATTCGGACCTATCCTATGGAAACTTTTATATGAAAATCCCATGATCCTAGAGGGGATTAACATTATATGAATCCAATATTGAGTCCTTCTAGAATCCATTAAAATCTAAAGGTTCTTTTTTCGTAGTGTAACTTACAATATGTCTACCCATGTATCTTTCCTAACACACCCATGTTTCCTAATGTGAAAATTTTCAAAATAAAATTTAAAAACATTCTCACAATTCTATAAAATATTTTTAATTCCATAAAAACCCTCTATGGTGTTTGAAAACCCATTAATGAATAAATCACCATTTTTTCAATGAAAATCCCCATTAAAAACATTTTCCATTACAAAAATATTTTTAAAAACACATATCAAAAATCAAATTAAGGAAAAAATCAAATGAATTTTCCAAGAATGATAGTAAATTAATATTATTGACCAATTGTATAGTAACACGTACATCACAATAGTTTAAAACTATCCACCTTCGATAATAGTGATTGGAAACCAAGAGGCAATCCTTCAAAATAAAATGAGTGACAAGAAACTGAAAAGGATCGATAGAAAATATTATCGAATAAGTCATCCCTACATCATCCCTAAAAGAAAAAATCAATGTAATTAGATGTAATGTAATCCCATTAAATGTCATATAATCCTCGAAGATCTATTATGATGAAACATCTATTTCTGTATTACTAAAATATAAATTTTTACTATTACACATAGTGAACCTCTCATAATAAGTGTAAACCATTCACAAAAATATATGTCCATGACATTTTTCTAGTAGACATTTCATGGTGTTTAATCCCATTATATAGAAACCCTATCATTTTACACATATCATTACATGCTTTTAAGAAAAATTAAACAACAAATTATAAGACACGAATCGTAATGTATAATATCATGGAAGAATAGGTACATAAAACTAAAACCATGGGACTAAATTAAACATTTAATTTTTTTAACATCCATTATGATCTTATAGAATCCATTGAGCACTTACATCTTCATACGATAAATATGGGATAACATGAATAAAGAGATTATCTAAAAGGAACAATAAGGTAATAAACATTAAAATATAGTCTAACTCAAGGGTTATAAGGCATAAAATAAGGATACAAAATATCATGGAACATGAATAAACATAATGAAATAAAATGAGATCATATTGTCATGGATTTAGGGTAATTGGATAGATTCATAAAAAATGACATCGGCATGAGTCGAGGATCGTTTCAGATAGAGGACCATGAGTCAAAACGTGTTTCACATAGTGGATCACAATTCAAGGTTACCACAAAGTCCATTACACATAACGTCTCATGATATTAGACAATAATATCAAAACCCATCCCTCGGGGCCTGTGCCATGACTACCCCAATTCGGCCTTCCATAATCTAGGGGTTGGAAACCACCACTGGAATTACATTACCCGGTAATGGGAACACATTGCCCCTAAACATGTACACACACTGATAGGGAATACTATGCACAAGAAAATCACAACATCATAATTAATGTGCCACTACAATTACAAATTTCCACTGAGTGTAATAGTAAATATTGAACATAAAGGGGCTAGAATACAATCCCAACTAAAATAGAAATACAGAAAAAATATAAAATCATTCTTGCTGTCACCCGCCAAGTATCCTACCAGAAGGGGCAGTATAGATCATCACTATGGAACTCCACGTCATGTGGTCAACATTGTAAATTTTCCTTCAACCACCTTCGAGATCCATCTAGCCCTAAATTCTCAAGACTCAGTCAATATATCTGTCGCCTAGACAAGACACAACAATATGCGGGGAAAGCCAGTGCAGGGGTGGGAATAACAATACCCATTAGTGACCACGATACACCCAATGGTCTATCAAAATTCAACAAATGGAAACCACAAAGCATGATATCAAACACATAGAACAATGATAAAGACTCAAATCAAAACTATGTATAACTAATATACCAAAGTACAGATGATTAACCATAATGCTTTATCATCTTATTATGTCAATAGGCACTGCTGTTGAGCATACAATGTCTAACCAACAATTGATCGATATGTACAAAACCTTGCTGACCCAGACCCAATTCGAACCACACAGGATTTCTAGGTACCAACCCCCGCTAACCCACACAAGATTCAACCTGCCCAAGATCGATAGGTACAAACCCATTCTGACCCAAACAAGATCTGACCCACCCAAGATTGATAGAAACTAACCCCCACACGACCAATATAGCATCTGACCCACATAGGCTCGGTATGTCGCTAATCCAAAATGGTCTTATCTAAGGCTGGTCCTCATCATGTCACACAATGCTGATCCACACATGGTGGCTCGAATGCTAATCCACATAAGGTTACTAGAATATTGATGCACATAGAGTCTCTAGAATATTGATCCACACAGGGTCTCTAGGTTCGGATCTACATAAGTTGGCTTGGGGATGACCCATATAGGATCGCTAGGTGCTGATCCAAACTAGATATCTAGGTGCTGACCCACACTGGATTGCTCAATACTAAGGTTTTTATGATCTATCCTTAACGTCCATCTCACAACCCGCCACTATATTCCTTCTCACAACACGCTTGATTCTAGGAAAAACCACACCTCAAGACATCAATCATTTTTTAACATGCACAAATTACCACGATGAAGTAACCCAATGAACTACCATGTAATTAGGGTTTGAATGAAAAATAAAACGCGTCAACCGGACACCCAATCAGTAAATTATTGGATTTTTAGTATAGAGGGCCTAGTTGAATTTGGGGTGGATCCAACCCACATGTACTCCATATTTTTACAAAACTCTTTTGGAGTATCTCAAAAGGATCATCACTCTCCATGGATTTCATCTTCATAGATGGTACGTCAGATGGATTCCATGTTCACATGAGACAGCCTTTTGAGCGTATCAGTTCCCTAGAGTGGTCTGGGTCCAATCTGACTCGGTTTGGGGCGATAGACATGGTTCTGGCTGATCGGACATGGTATGGAATGACCCAACCCAGTCCGAGTCCGGCCAGGCCCAGAGCAAACCTGTCTGGACCAGCCCAGTAGGGTGGTGACATGGTAGGGTAGGCCATGGTAGTTGGGCCTGTAGGGATGCAGACTGGCTTGACACTCCCTGGCTTGGTCGGGACACAGCGACTCGGCCACCCGGCTAGATCGACCCACACAGGGGTCAGGAAGACCGCTTCCCAAATGGCACAAACAGTTGTTCGGTTCTTTAAATTGGGGTTCCATGTGGCGCCACCTCTCACCCCTGATACTCGCAAGGATAATGTCCCCTCCTTCTCCACGACTTTGTAAGTGCGGGATGCTCACTGTGGTGAGGAATAATGCACTACATTCCGCCTACATGGTTGGTCGGGAGCTGGCCACCTATCTGTCCACCGTGGCGTCGAGCAGCGCTTCCTGCTTCCAAGGTCAGCACGCACTGGCCTCCACCTTCACCTACCAGTGCCACCATGTCGGTGTCATACTGGTGGGACTTCCGTGGGCCACTAGGTGGGCTCTCGTTCTCCGTTCTTCCATCTGGACGTTACTACGGTCCTCCTAGGATGTCGTTGTCTTTTCATGCCTCTCAGTTTCTGATTTCCATTGAGTTGGAAATCTGTCTCATGAAGAACGCAACATGAACAAAGCATGAGGGTGTTTGTCCTTTTTTTGGCTCTCTCCATCTGAATTAGCATTATATAAATTGGGAGATTGTTCAACTAATAAATGATAATATTTAAAAAAATTAACCCCTACCATAGTTTTCATTGGAGATGTCGTGGTGTCTGAAAGAGAATTCACGCTTTTCAAATCCATCTGTGTTTGTCAATACCGATTTGATTCATCCGATGTTTCCATCCAAGCTTTTGTTCCATAATGGAAGTCAATGAAACACTTCATCAGAGGTTCCTCACCAGTATGGCAAAATCCCATGCCTGATCTTCTATTAAATATATGGGGGTTCTAAAAGTGTTTCATGACACTATTGTTGTTCATTTATGAACCAAAATTAATGTTACAACGTCTAGGTTCAAAACAAGAGATTAAATCAATTAAATGGCATGAAAATTCATGGTCCCACCACCACTACATAACAGTTACTAAAAAAATAAAATAACATTGTTATGTTATTCTATTATTATTTTTTGTGAAGTCCAAATTTTATATTTTTCTCTCGAACTACTATAGTAGAATTAAAATCTTCCCTTAAGATAATCTTTGCACTACGAATTCAACAGTGCTCTAAGATTTTAATTCTGAGCACCGGTTCAATAGTTTGAAAAATCCACATGTATGTTTACTTAAAGTACCTTAAAAAATTTCAAAATTCTATTCCAGGAACACCGGGCCTCAGAATCACATGCCATAAATTTTCACAAACTCATAAAAATCTCAAATAGTATAAAATAAATATTATAAAATTTACAATAAATATATAGGTCTTTACATTCTCCCCACTATAGGGATTTTCTTCTTTGAAACTTACAACAAAAATATAGACAAAACGGGGGTACTGAGCACGTAACTGAGCCTCCCTCTCCCAAGTACTCTCCTAGAGATTCCCGTTCTACCAACGAACTTGCACTAGAGGAATAAACTGACCATGAATGACCCAATCTTCTTTATCCCCTATGTTCACTAGGAACTCCAAAAACATTTCCCCATCATCAATTTCCAGCTCTCCCATGTTGATAATGTGTGATGGATCATGAGAGTATCTCCTCAGCTACAAAACATGGAAAACATTATGCACCATATGCAAATATGGGGGAAGATCTAGACAGTATGCCACATATCCTACTCTATTGAGGATCTAGAAAGGTCCGATAAACCTCATAGATAGTTTACAGCCCTGGAAAAACATCTATAATCCTCGTCAGGGTGAGACCCCTAGGAAGACATGGTATCCCTCCTCAAACTCCAAGGGTCTCTGTCTCCTATCGGCATAAGACATATGTTGGATCTGTGTAGTCTTTATTCTCTCATGGATGATATGCGCCTTTTTTGTAGTTTCCTGAACCATATATGGACCGATAAGTTATGAATACCATGGGTCTATCTATAAAAGAGGTGATCTACATAGTTGTCCATACAAGGTCCCAAACGGAGCCATGGTGATGCTGGAGTGATAACTATTTGTGTATGCAAACTCTAGTAGGGGAAGGTTTTCTTCCCAACTACCACCAAAATCACGAACAGAAGAATGAAGCATGTCCTCATGTTTCTGTATGGTCCACTTCATCTGACCATCTATCTGAGGATGGAAGGTGGTGCTCAAGCATTGGTGAGTCCTGAACTCCTTCTACTATCTATTCCATAAGCGGGATGTAACTCGAGCATTGTTATCTAAGACGGTCATCGATGGCACCCCATGAAGTCGTACAATCACTTTTAATTAAGCATGTCTCATGTTCTCTACTGATCCCAGCTCTCAAATGGGTAGGCAATTGGCTGACATTGTGAGTTGATCAAAGATCACCCAGATGGAATCATGACCCCAGGATGTAAGTGATATAACTATCATAAATCCCATGGAGATACAATTCCACTTCCACTTAGGTACCTCAAGTGGATGAGCTAAGCCTTCTAGTACCAGATACTCGACCTTCACTTACTGATAAGTGAGGCACCGTGATACAAACTATTCCATTGATTTCCCCATCCTTGGCCACTACTACTGACACCATATTTCTTGGAACAACTTCTCTAATCTAGGATGTACTTTAAATGGGATGTATGGAACTCCCTCGACCCCTCAAATCTTAGCATCACTTGTACCATGGTGTGTCATATGATGAGGACGAAATGCCCCCAAACTTCAAAAAATCTTTCTGGATCCTGTCTGGAAGATATCTGAGCATGTTAGGCCCCACAGTTAACGTCCCCAAGTTGTGCTTCCCTAGATTGCTGGAGAAGTTAGGGAGTGACAGCCGTAACCTAAAGATAAGATGATGCATCTTTATCCACAAAGGATATCTACAATGCTCTGCTCTATTGCCTCACTCAGCAGTTGTAGACTAGACATCATGATGACTGTGTCTACTACTACATTTCTCTTCCCCGTAGTATAGACTATCTTCATGTCATTGTCTTGGAGGAACTCTATCCATTTTCATTGTGTCAGGTTTAGGTCCTTCTATGAGATGTTATACCTGAGACTCTTGTGATCAGAGTAAACATTAAATCGTTCACCTTTCAAGAGGTTCCACCACATCTTCATTGCAAAGATAATGACTACTAACACTCGGTCATGTGTAGCATAGTTCTAATCATGTTGACTCAACTTACATGATCTGTAGGTGATCACTGCTCACTCCTACATCAAGGCACAACCTAATATAGTATCTAATGTATCATAGTAGACTACATACCCAATGCCCGCTTATGGTAGCCTCAATATGGGGGCACTCTTCATTCTCTACCTCAGCTCTAGAAAACTCTACGAGAACTTCTCTGACCATAAGAAATGTTGACCCTTATTTATCAAGGATGACATGGGTTCCACTACCCTGGAGAAGTTAGGTATATATCTATGGTAGTACCTAGCTAATCTCAGAAAACTCTGGACCTCGGTCACACTCCAGGGTGGCTCCCAAGCACGAACTGCCTCTATCTTTTCTGGATCCCCTGCGACTCTAACTTTTTATATAATGTGCCCTAGTAGGTGAACTTCCCTTATCTAGAACTGGAACTTTTAGGGAATTACATAAATATTGTTCTCTTAGAGTGTATCGAAAAATATCTTGAGGTGCATGGAGTGATCCTCCTACGATGCCGATTATATCATGATGTCATCAATGAAGACCACCATGAAGCGATCGAGGTATGGATGGATGATCCTGTTCATGAGCCAAAGGAACACTACTATAGTATTGGTTATGCCAAAGGCATCACCAAAGAACTCAGAATGGCCATAACGACATCTGAAAGATGTCTTCAGTACGTCCTTGTTCCCTACCATGATCTGGTGATAGCCTGACTTGAGGTCTATCTTCAAATAAAAACATGTTCCCTTCAGCTGGTCAAATAGGACATCGATCCTCGTTAGCGGATACTTGTTCTTCATAATCACTTCATCCATTTGCTGATTTTCCACACAAAGAATTAGACTCCCATATTACTTCTTGGCAAACAAGATCATGGATGCCAATAGAGAAACACTAGGCCTTGCGAACCTATTTCTAGGAATGTTTTCCAACTGTACCCCCAGCTCATGAAGCTCCATGTCACGACCCATCCTCGGGACTCGTGCCGTGACTACCCCAAGAATGCCTTCCATAGGCTAGGGGCTAGAGACTAGCACCAAGGCGTAAATCCCAAAAAAACGGGGAAGGCATTTCCATTATAAAGTAAACAAACACCATAGAGTAAGCCATTAAAAGTGAACACTAACTAAACAGAGTAAAATAGTAAGTGCGGAAAGTAAATGGGACAGAATACAAACCCAAACTGAATGTAAAGTACAACTGGAAAGAAAGTACAACAACTGAAATTAAAGCAGAATCGCCGAGCTGTCCACTGGAAGTCCCACCTAATTGGTGGGTACAGATAGCCTCCTCAGCTCCTCGGGTCTAGCCGTCCACTTCGTGTACATCCCGCCCAGTGGTCCACCTCCAGGTACTGACTGCTCCACAAGCCTCAACCACGATCAGCGTTGTCCGTCATCTGCATCCAACAAAATGTAGTGCGGGTATAGCTCGTGCAGGGGTGAGTATTCGCTATTCAGTAGGGACCCCGATACCCCATAAGGTCTCCCAGAATCCACAAAGGTAATCCACAAAATAAAGATACAATCTCGAAGTAACATCCAACACAACATAGGTATATTCCCATACATTTACCTAAGTCATCAACTCTAGTTTGTCTCTAATATCCATGCCCAAGTTCGATCACGTCTGCACAGGATAGTACAACCCATTCCACACAGGAAAGCACATCAAAATCCACATAGGAAGCAAGTCAATCATATCGAAGATAATGATTGAAGGTCAAGGCTCATCTCACAGAGGTATATTTCTTCGTAAGGTGATAGAGATGATCAGATGTAGCCACTGATTCATCTGAGCTAAGATCCACGTAGGATACTAGACCAACTTAGCTGACAGACCCACGTAGGATATAAGACCAGCCACTCTGTCGGACCCACGTAGGATGCTACAACTGAGGTCAAATACTACCGGACCCACATAGGATACAAGAAGAGTAGTACTGCCAGACCCACGTAGGATACAAGAACAGTAGTCATCGTCGTCGAACCCATGTAGGATTTTTGTACAGTCTTCATCGCTGCCGAACCCACAGAGGATTTCAGTGCAGTCGTCGTCGCTGCCAAACGCACGGAGGATTTCAGTCCAGTCGTCATCGTTGTCGCAGTCGCAGCTAGCTCTAGGGTTCCTGCACACATTATTCTCGTTTACGGAAGGGTTCGCTTCATGATCCATGGGGTTCTATACATCAACAAACATGAAGTCCGGAGATGATGTATCCCAAAGTTCTGTCTCGACAAAAGGAACTCAACGTGACAGACGGCGCGTCAATCGGACGCCCGGTCTGAGAGTTATTTGCTTTTTCGTTCCAGGGGCCCGGTTGGTTTTTAATTCAAAACCAACCCGACCACACTCCAACTATGTCCACAACTCAAGAGGAGTATTCCAAAAGTTCCGTCTCACTATGTGGAATCCAACAAAGTCGATGATATGTCAATCGGACGTCCGGAGCTCAAGTTATAAGCGTTTCCGCTCAGAGGGCCCGGTTGGTTTCGTGTTCCAACCAACCTGACCATACCCAAAGTTCTCTAAAACCTTGATTGAAATATACCAAAACGACCGCCTCGATCCAAGGATCATATCTCAACTGACGGTGTATCGATCGGATGTCTGTATCCCATGTTATGGGAATTTAAACGAACATGTCTGGATTTAGGGGGTTTTGGGCCCGGACCGACCCGGCCCAAGACCGCCAAGTCGGCCCGAACCGGGTCGACCCGACCCGGGTCCGGGTCCGCCCCGATAGAGCGCAGCCTGGCCCAGTGGGCACGGCCCGGCCCCACTGGTGGGACGCGGCCCGCGTGGCCAGCTCAGCGCTGGCCAAGCTGTCGCGGAAGGGTGGGGGGTCACTCTCCCCCTGTTTTGAAACGGCGGCCCCCACGTGGTGGTTTCTCCTTTTTCCAGCTGAGGGTTACGACCACCGGAATTCTTTGAACGACCGACCCCGCTTACCGGCCAATGTCGCCACCTCGGGAACCCGCAGTCCCGCCCCTCCGACGCGCAAGCGGCCAGCGGTTCCGGCCGCCGCTCCCCGCTCCACTGCGGCCAAAGGCTGTGGCCTTGGTCCGACCGGGGCGGCGGGATGGCGCCGCACCCCTCCGTCGCGGCCCCACATCGGCCGCAGTCTCTTCGCGGTTCTCCAGTGTGGTGTGACAGTGCCGCGGCCCCGCTCCTGCCATGGATTATTTCAGCCTCAATGGCGCGGCACGACAGCGCCGCGCTTCTTCGACGCATTCCTCGAAGTTTCCACGCGGTTCCGTTGCACCGCGCTACCTTCTTTCGAGCTGCAATGAACACAAAAACAAGGGGGGAGGAGGGTCGGCCATCTTCGTGCGGTCCGACCTCCTCCTGTTAAATTGATAACAAGAGGACCAATGAAATTGACGATGAACATCAAGGAATAGTCACGAACAAAATCAAACCCCTACTTCGATAACGAGTTGACGATCAATGAGCGTCACGGAAAACGGTGTCGCAGGGTGTGGTTCTGTACACATTGATGGAGATTGTCCGTGGTGAAATGGCGTCTCCCTTCCTTTGTCATGGGAATAAGAATGAAGGAAGTCGTGTTGGTGTTCATCGCATTCTTCAAGGGGGATGATGAAGTTCTTCGATGGCAGAACAATCCCTCTCTCAACACAACGAAGCAACCAAAATAAAATAAGGCTTTAGCCTTATTTTATTACTTTTTCCAACACTTTTAAAAATTCAAACATTAATAATTTAATTCACTTCATTAAATTAAATATTACTTGTTAAAATTAATTCAAGTGATAAGTTGGAAAATTTAATGACAACAGAGGTTTTAAAAAGTATTTAAGGAAAAATGAAAAGGTGGGTGTTCATGTGGGCCCCACATCATCTTAAATATTCTAAATGGGGGTTAGAACATTATTGGGTCCCACCCCAACTCCCTCACATGGGCTAAACCACTTATGAAAGTGGAATATAAATTGTCACACGATTTTTATTTCACTTTAAACTTAATGTAATTTTTTAACAACTATCCCCGAAAAAACGCAACTCTAAAAAAGGTCTTCCTAAGAAAATATCGGCGTTGCGGTTTCATCGGTGACCTCAGATTTTGATTCCAATCACCGGTTCAAAATTTAGGAAAACCCGCTCATTCGTTCACTGAACGTACCCAAGGTAAACTTTGGATATTGATTCCGGGCACACCGGGCTCGGAATCAGGTGCCGTTAGAAACTGCGTACTCGTAAAATCCCAAAGAAATTAAGAAAATATTTTCCTCGACATTTACGGGTCTTTACACTCCACTAGATCCATAAGATATTATGGTGTAGTCCCAGAGTACAGGTCAAGATGAAATTATACCTCTCTACGATGAGTTAGTCTCAGAACATAATCAGGGAAGACATCAGTATACTAGTCCACCACTACAGGATAACTCAGACTCCTCATGTCTGCTACTTTGAAGTTTAAGCTAGCCAAATGATGAGTAATCTGATGTAACCTACACTGAGATAGTCAATCTTATGCTGAAAAGTATTTATTATCCCTGGTTAAGTTAAACTTGATCCCGTCATCACAGACACACATCACATTGTGCCTAAAATATTGAATTTGAGAATAGAATGTGGATAGACATTCCATACCCAAGATGACGTTCTAAGG
Organism: Viscum album; assembly: GCA_963277665.1. Classification (NCBI taxonomy): domain Eukaryota; kingdom Viridiplantae; phylum Streptophyta; class Magnoliopsida; order Santalales; family Viscaceae; genus Viscum; species Viscum album. Next base: position 1,186,566,830 of record OY728158.1, on the reverse strand, counting down.
CCTCAACACTGTTACTATGAATTTCTAGAAAAAGTTATCGCCTCCTAGAGTGAGATCACATTGCAATCATTAGTGTGTAATCATCGAATATTCTCCATTAGAAGTCTCTATTCGCAATGATAGAGCCAATAACTCCATCAGAATCTCCAAGCCCCGAATGAGTTCCATGGAAATGAAAGAGTGACTGGAACCTGTATCTATAAGTTCTACAACTTAGGTGGAATAGAAAAATATTGTTCCTCTAATTATCCTTGGAGCATCGTGGTCGTTGGCCTCAGCTTCCAATAGTTGTGATCACCCATGTCCACCTGTATTCTATAGTCAGGGTGGACCACCTAGAGGTGGTGGCAGTAGAACCTCAAATTGCTGCCCACTACCTACTGCAAGACCTACACCTTTGTCAGGTTTTCCGCCTTGAGGACCTCCTCATTCGAATATATAACTCTTCCTCTATGGTCCCTTGATCGTCAGCTGATTACTGGTACAGAGGGTCAAGAAGTCGCGAGCCATGTGCCCCTTCCCGCCATACTTGAATCACACTCTACCTCCCAACTGAACTCCTTTGTCTCGCGAGCTCCGCACCTCTGACCATGGGTCCCATTGTCGTCTCCCAGATTGTCTGGCCCACATGGACATCAGCACCATCAGCCAACTAATGTCTAAAGATGACTCAGCTACATGTCGTCCAGCGATGGATCTCACCATCGGTGCCTACTCAGCTAAGAATTTATCCACCAATAATTCTCACATGAGCACTCAATCCTGCATTGGGATTTTCAGTGATATCATCGATGCTCTGATATCTCACCATAGACCCTACTCAATTTTAGGGGCCCTAAAAAAGGGATCTCGTACCATGTCAGTGGGGTAGCGCGAGAGGTCAGTGAATGTTGCTGAGTACTGGGATATTGTCAGGCTGCCCTCTTGTAAGTGTAGAAGGTATTGAATATGCACAAAGCATAGTGTCGAATGGGAAAAACTACACCCTGAAGAGGCTCCCAATGTCTGTCTAGGTGGGGGTCGCCTCATCATGTAACTAGAGAGTCAGGCTCCACCATCTTCCAATCCTTCCTAAGAAATGAGTAGAATCTAGAATCACCATCTCCCCTACTGGTGTCCCAACTAGGCGTAAAAATATTTCACCAACTTCCAGCTAGTCCCCAATTGCATGGGGATTTGTCTCACCTCGAAACATTAGAGGCCCCTATCATTGGAACTCATTCAATGTGGTCAGTCGTCGTACATTGTATGTTAATGGGGCTGGGGGAAACAATAACCCAATGGGTGGGGGTACTACTGGTGCACCACCGGAAGGTTATAATATAGTAAGAGGGCCCTGCACTAAAGCTTCGTCACTCGGTTGGCCATCATTGTGTACTCAATCATGAATCCTGGATGGATGTCTACACGGTAGCATCTTGAAAATAAAATTGTGTGCCACGGTCAATAATTTATACCAGGAGATCTAACTGAAAAGAGACCAAAGTAAAAAAATCCAAAACACATGTAATCAGTGTTTTCATGCACCGATTCAGAAATAATAATTTCGGGTCCTTTTGTCTTGATATGTCGGCCACTACACCAACACTAGACTCCCCGAACAGAAAACCACACTCAAACCACTTAACACTAGTTCTCCATTGGAAGGATCAAACTCCAAGTTCTTCTGTAGAACCAATTCCTCTAATACCACATAATCATGACCCGTCCCAAGGGGCATGTGCTGAGACTATCCCATGCCCACCTTTGATAGGCCATAGTTTGGTGACTGGCACCAGAAATGCATTTCCCTATAATGGGAAGGAATTTCCCCTAAACATGTACACACACATATATGGAATACTACGCACAATAAAAACACAATGGAAGATGTATGGTTTAACCACAACAAATAAACTACCACTATGTTTAACAGTAAATACTGAAGGTGAAGGGGCTAGAATAAAAGTCAAACTGAAATATAAGTACATAAAAAAGGGAAAATAGTTCCTGAGGTCATCTACTAAGGATCCTATCTAAAGGGAAGGAATATCTCATAACTGAAGATCTCCACATCAACTGGTCACCTATTTACAACGACTTTCTACCACGTCTGAGCTCTGTCTATCCTTGACTCCTCCAGACTGAGTCAATTTATTCATCATCCTCAAAAGACACAACAAGGTACGGGTAAATCCACTGTAGTAGTGAGTATAACAATACCCAGTAGGGAACTCGATACCCTCAAAGTTTTCTTATAATGCCTCAAAGAAAATTCACAAAGCATGATCTCATACACAAATCACAACGCAAAATACTAATCTCAAAACCAAGTATAACTAAAGTAAAAAGTAAAAAATGATTAGTCTTAATGCTTGATCATCTTATTCTGTCAAGAGGCACTACTTTGAACCATATAGAGTCTGACCCACACATGATCTATAGGTATTATCCCCCTCTAACCCCCACAATATCTAACTCAACCATGATCTATTAGTACTAACACCTGCTGACCCACATAGGATTCGACCCTCCCATGATCGATAGGTACAAACCCCCTCTCACCCACACAAGTGCTAACCCTCCCAAGATCGATAATAAGTAACACCTTCAAGACCCACAAAATGTATGACCCACACAATATCAGTATGTCATTGATCCACGACGGGCCGCTCTAAGGCTGTTCCTCATAGGGTTATGCACTGCTAATCCACATAGCATCACTAGAAAGTCAATCCACATAGGGTCGCAAGAATACTAATCCACATAGGGTCACTAGGCACTGATACACACTGCATATCTAGGTTATGATACACACAATATCGCTAGGTGAGGAACCACACAAGATATCTAGGTTCAAACCCACACAAGATCGCTTGGTACTATCCTTTAATGATATGTCTCCGACCTCTATCTCACAGCTAGCCATTGGATTCCTTCTCATAGCACAATTGATTTTAGGAGATACCTCTCCTAAATCCACTAATAGTTTTTCAACTTGATTGAAGTCCCGTGCAGAAGCAAGATAATGAACTGTTGTGTCAAAAGGATTTTAACACAACAGATGAAGTGTCAACCGGATACTCGGTCTATATGTTGTTAGCATTTTAGTGACGAGGGCCCTATTGTATTTGAGATCATCTCACGAACGGCTCAAAGAGCAATTCCTATCATTAAATGGTGGATCCAGGTGGAACCGCATCGTCACCCATGGGACACATAGGGAGTGGGTACCCTCATTCATTTTGGCTTTATAGATATGGCTTGCTCACAATGGGAGTGATAGCGTGCCACCTCCCACCTTTGTTGTCGGCCGAGATCTGGCTACCTATCCGTCCGCAGCAGCACCACCTCCTTCCACGTCTAGCAACCACCAGCAGCCACCTTTGCCTATCGATGCCATTTTTCGGTGCTGCTTTATTTTTTCCACACCATAATACCATCCATGGCCTATCTTGTGGGCTCATGTGGTATTTGCTTCCTTCTAGACACGCCTATGGGCCCCGCAGGATGTCACCGTCGTTACATGCCTCCCGGTTTTCACTTTCCACCGAGTTGGAAAATTTTCCCCCAAATAGCAGAAGATGAATGACGCAGTGGAGGGTTAATCCTTTTTCATTTGACCCGTTCCCTTCATGTTATCATTATAAAAATTGGGAGATTATTCAATTCAACAAATATAATAGATAAAAAAATTAAACGCCCTACCTCGTATATCATGGGAGATGTCACGGTGGTCGAAAGAGAATCTGTGCTTGGAGAAGCTGTCTGCGTTCTTCATTCCCAATTTTATTCCTCTGACATTGTTTTCCAAGCATAATTTCAACATTGAAAGTGGCCACAACACTTCTTCAGAGGTTCCTCACCTTCATTCGAAAATCCCAGTCCCAAGCTTATATTAAGTAGAGTGAGTAACCATACGTGTTTCATGACATTAATGCGGTCATTTATGAACCACATTAAATATTAAAAAATCAAGGTTACAAAACTAAAAAGTCAATCCATTAAATGGATTGATATGTCATGGATATTTCCACTTCTTCTCAATAGTTACAAAGAAAAAAATAACATTTTATGTTATTTTTTTAATGTCCAGAATTTATCTTTTTCTATCGACCTACTAGGGTCGAAGTGAAACTTCTCTTAAAAAAAATCTCGGCACTATGGATTCAATGGTTCTCTCATTTTTGAATTCCATGCACAAGTTGAAAATTTAGAAAACGCCTCATGTACTTTTACTGAATGTACCTTAAAAAAGTTCAATATTTTTTTCCAGGCACACCGGGCCTCAGAATCACGCACCTTCAATTATCCCAGACTCATTAAAATTAGTAATAGTCTAAAACAAATATTATAAAAATTTCATGGAAATTTTGGGCCTTTACAATTATCCAATGTATTAGAGTGATATTTGGGATCACCAATCATAACATTATCATGAATTTGTGTTCAACATAGGAAATCGTACTTAAGGAAACAAATATTAACATAAGGGTTACCCATGGAATTTATTGTGTCTCATAATCATGTCATATATAATAATAAATGAGCATATCATAAGGGTGACCATGATATAATATATTTAAAGAAAACATTAAAATATATAAGGAATATTAGGCATATATCATGAAAAGTTATGTCAAATGGAAATGAAAACCTATAAAATGATTATTTATGATACTCTAGAACTAAAATATTTAGCTACATTTTTTGAAAAAAATAGAGATCATTTAAAATAGAAAAATGAATAGACTTTTTCATGAACCATTCGTGATCTAATAGGGATTTTATTATAAAATGGGTTATTTAAATAAACGATTGTGGTTTAAAATATATGATAGATTGAAATAAAATTTAGTAAGAATTCGGGAAGATCCCATTACTTAGGGTAACTTATTTGAAAAAATAGAGTATGGAACATATTAATAATAAAACTATATCTCATAAAATATGGATGATAATTCATTTATATGTTATTATGGAAGATACAAAAAACATTTTTTATATGTATGTAAAAATTGAGGATAATTTAATGTTGGGAAAAGGGAGAAAGAATAACCCGAAATAATAACAGAGGTTACAGAAGAATCCATTTACTTATGTCCGTAATGATTCGGTAATTGATCTTAATGTCCTAAATAATAATTTTTGACTCATTAATTAATAAATATAGAAATATTTATAAATTTATTTTTTTGGAATAATTTTAATATATTAATTTATTCCTCTTTTTGTGTGTTATAGAAATCAATTTCATTGTTTGCGAGTGTGTATTTCCATTGTTTTTCTTAAATTTTTACATGAATATGGGTATGAAAAATTATGTAGAATGAGGACAGATTCCTAGAATGGAACATATATGATGTTAATGAACATATATAATATTAAAATAGTTTTTTTCCATAATTGAGGATGATTCATTTGAAAAATAATCAATCACACCTATATAGATTAATTTATCATTTTTTATCACAACAAAATCATCTTGTTTTACAAATTATTATCATGAATAATAATTAATTACAGAAAATTACCTAAGATATAATAAATATATATTAATCAGGTTCAACCATTAAAATTATTTTATGAATAGACATGACTATGTAATTGAATGATGAATGAACATCGTCCATGAAGGGGAAAATTGGCACACCAAAGATAATGTTTTCATTCTTAAAGTAAAAAAGGGAGGAAATTAGATTTCATGAAAAATTATTCCATAAACATGATAAAATTATATTATATGTAGGATATTGTGGTTTTATTTATCTTTTTAGGAGTGTATGTGAAGAGAAGAAAACAAAATAAAGGAACAAGAAATGAAATTGAAAGAAAAAGGATGAGGGTTTCACCTATTGAGTTGTTCTTCTTGACAACCTCCTTAAGAGATTGGTTATACTATTTTTTAAGACCAAAAGATCCAAGATATGAGGGATAGGTTTTTGGAATTGTACTTGGAAGAATATAAAAATGTATCAATGGTTGAGAGGTATTAGGAGAATAGGTATTATTTATAGTGTTGGGGGTGTTTCCTCATTACTTTATATAATACTTCAGTATTTTGCGCAAGTAATGAAATAGTTCTAATTAATGAGATTAAATAAAATATTTTTTCATGTGAATTTTATAAAATGGTATCTTCCACCATCCATTACACAATAATTACCAAAAATTAATTAATTTACATATTTTATAAATTACCAGATGTCCCTATTCACAAAAAAATCATCTATGATAGAAAAATCCCAAAAAATCACCCTAACAAATTTTAAATTTGTTGAATTTAAATATACAATAAATTTTATGAAAATAAGATTCTACATTTGATAAATAAAATTTACAATCATTATTTACATGGAAAATAAAAATATAAACATTTAAAACGACTTTTCTAACACATTGAAATTTTTTTTAAGGTCACAAAAAATTATATTATAATAATGAAATAGAAAAAAAATAATTTATGAATGGGAAATTAAATTTTAATTTAAATAATATTTGTTATCATAAAATTTCAATTAAATATTTAGGACATTTAAATATACCAACAGTAAATTAATAATTTTTAAAATATTTAATTTATTATAATATGATGTAATTATATCATATTGTCACGTTGAGATGATAAATTTTATTTACCTTTTCATTGGTGAGGTTACAATTCAAATGGATGATTTACTATTTATAAGGGTCCCATTTTTATTCGAAATACCATGTTTTATTTCATAAGTGTAGGTTCCTTAACATCTAGAAATGAATTTTACTTTCTTAAGTATCCTCTTATATATTTTATATTGTGTTACTATTGTTAATCTATGTGATTCAAATTTAGGAAGAAATTATAATAAGGGGATTTAATTCATAAATTGTTTTGGTCATTACATTCTTCCCCCTTATGAAATTTCACCATCAAAATATCATTTCACATTCCTTTATGAAAACATGTGTGGGTACTTCTCTTTCACCACTTAGTCTAGTTTCCATGTTTCCTCTTAATAATTATGGTTCTTCCTATGTACTCTGACTAGGTGAGTAGTCTTATAGTGTAGAAAATTATCTCTATGATCCATGTTATTTACAAGAACCTCCTCATAAAAATGATCATTCTCCAACTATACCACCTATAAATTTAGTATATGTGAATGATCTGGTATGTACATTCTTAAGAGGGATACGTTGAATACATTGGGTACATGAGACATGGTTGGTGGAAGTGGTAGTTGATAGGCCTCAACTTCGATACTATCAATGATCGAGAAGGGGTAAATGTAACTTGGACTTAGATTCTCTTTTTTCCTGAAATTTCACGGTCCTCTTCCATAATGATATACATAGAAATGCCTTCTATCCAAACATGATCTCGATGTAGCATTGCTGATAATCATCAAAAATCTTATTTTGGCATTGGTATGCCTTGATGAGGTGTTGAATGGTTTTCTCCTTCTCCAAATTATCATTGACCATTTTATTTACTAGTAGGTTCCTTTCACTGGACTCATCCTGGCAAGCTAGTGTTCTACACCTTTTCCCATAAAGGGATTCATATAGATCCATTTGAAAGCTCGCGTGGAATTTTTTTATAGGATTATTCATCCAGAGGAAGATGTCTTTACCACCCTCCTTTTATGTCTATATAACATTCTCTGAACATGTATTCGATTCATTAAGTATTCTTATTATATTGGTCATATGTTTGAGGATGATTGTCTATACTAAATCTCGTATTGGTGTTTATTGAATTATGGATACATTTCTAGAATATGGAGCTAAATCTTGGATATTGGATAGATACGATAGATAATGGTACCCCATTTACCCTTCTCACCTATTTAACATATATCTTTACAAGTATTTATAGTGATATGTCCTCTCGATTTTTGATAAAGTGAGATGACTTTGTAAGAAAATTCATAATAAGCCCAATAGAGTTGTTTCCTCTAAATGTCTTCAAAAGTCTAATGACAATGTCAATGGTTTTATTTTCCCATTTCCTTATTGTTATGGGTAATTGTTGCATCATCCCAATATATATTTTCCTTTTATCTATCACATTCTAAAATACCTTACATTTTAATGTATAATACGTGATATCAATTTTCATTTTATTCCATCAAATGTTCTCCCTGAGATTAGGATACATCTTGGTTCTCCCCTGGTGATTTGTGAAGGATGATCTATGTATGCCATTCAAAATAAATTTCGCTATATCTAGATTGGATTATACATATATTCATTAATCAGATATTAAAACTCCTACCTCATCAATCTTGATTTTTGAAGATTTCCCATTCTTGATAGCTTCCACATTTTTCTAAATTTCCACATCATTTATTTAACGATACTTAATTTTCTTCATAAGCGATAGATGAGAAATAATATGAGAAATTATTGGTGAATTTCAACCCTTAATGATTCCCGTGGCTATCCTTTTCAATTTTATGAATATTGAATCCTTATAAATTCTCATCATTGATAATGATACATGATCCTTTCTACTTATAGAATCAACCACATTATTTTTCTTACTATGATGGTAGTGGATTGAGTAGTCATAATTATTGATAATCTCAAACCATATTTTCTAATGTATATTAATCTTCTTTAGTGTGAATATATATTGGAGACTTTTTTGTGTATTATATGTCTCAATCTTCTACCCATAAAGTTAACAATGCCAGATTCTCAATTCCATGATCAAAGCAGCAAAATCTAGATCAAGCATATGATAATTTTTATCAGGGATTTTTAACATCCATTATGATTAATATATAACTATATTTTTTTATCAGTACAAAATATAATCCTTTCTTTCAGTCACCACTTTATACCACAATGAGTTTCCCACTTTTCAAGAGTGTGAGTAATGGCATAGTTATAAACCACTTTTTGAGCTCCTTAATGATTTCCAAACATTATTGAGTTCCGAAAAACATCACTCCCTTATGTGTTATTTTGTTATTGGGTTTTAAAATCGTAAATAATTCTTCGCAAATCTTTGATAGTAGTCATCTAGATGAAGAAATATTCCGATATCTGTTACACATGTTGTCATAGACCACTCTTTGGTTGACTATTTCTTAGAAGGGTCCAAAGATATTTCGTTATTTCTGATTACATTCCCAAAGAAAAATAATTCTTCCATACAGAACTCAAATTGAATATAAAATACGTAAATTTTATTCCATTGCATAATTTTTATTACAGTAGTAAAATTATCCACATGTTCAACCATGATCTCAGAGTATATCAGAATATCATTGATAAAGGCTACCATATATATTTTTAGGTAATATCTAATGTCTCTATTAATTAAATACATGGAAATTTTGTAGAATTAGTGAATCTAAATGGAACTATGATGAAATCAATGTGTCCATACAACCTTTGAATAAAATTATTGGTAATATTTTCCATCATCAGTTTTAATTAGGTATTTTTTAACCGAAGGACCACCTTATTGAAATAACTAGATTCTAGTTGCTCACATAACTATTCTCCTATCAGTTTTTCATTAACGTGATATTTTTTATATCATGATAATCAATGAAGAGGCACATTGATCCCTCCAACTTCATAACTAAGAGGACTATTTCAACCCTTGGTAAAGCACTCGGGCATATAAAACCCATGTCCAGATTCTCCTGTAACTATTTATTATGCTCTTACAGCTCAATGGTGGCCATTTTATTTGGTTTATTTAATATAGGTAAAGATCCCAGAATAAATTCAATTGATAACTCAACCTCTTGGTCAGGAAGAAGAATGGGAAATTATTTATGGAATACATCATTTTAATACCTCATGATGTGAATATATTTGAGTATGATCATATCATTTTTCACAATCATTTGAGCAGGATATGCTTTTTTACAAGGAATTAATATTCATACTTGAGATGTTATGTATGAATGAGATTCATCATCATCCTTACAGTTTTAAATAATCGAAGGATGATTCCTGATGTGAAGAGTGATATCCATTTCTAGAAAACCAATACTGGATTTGTATAAATATAGCCATTCTATACACAAAATAGAATAAAACTCCACCAAAGGATGTCATGCAAGATTTTCTAGGAGGATTAAACAAAAAAATAACTAGAGAGGATCTATGTACTTTGGATGCAATAATTTCACCTTTATATATATCAATGGATAAATAAATGTCTATTTTTTGAGGTGGTGTTTGAAAACTTTTACTAAACATACAAGATATAAAAGAATGTGTAAAACTAGAATAAATTAGTACATTCATTATTCTTGAAAAAATAACTAGTGTACCTGTCACCACATCATAGTTCATCTCCACATCAACAATAGTTTTAGCATAATACATTCCTTGTTTCCTTGGAATTTGTTGTTGATTGCCTCCTAAAACCCTGGGATTATGGAATTAGATTGAATAAGTCTGATTTTCCATACAGTTGAAGCATTTTACTATTGGATGAGAATTTAAATGAATCTTTATTTTTTTCTTTGACGTTAGTGGGTTTCCTCATATCCTTTCGACAATGTTTTTGACACATTCCCCACTCTTCCTCATTTTAATCATTTCCTAGTTCCCATTAGATAATTCGCAGGATGATTTTTACCACAATTATGACACGTGGGATATTGTTACTTTTTTCATAACAGTAATTGGTTGTTGATCTACCCATATTATATATTGTATTCCATTTTTTTATTGGACCCATGATACCATTGAGAGTATGTGGTATCCATTTCATCCTTGAAGGAACAATAGACAATATCCTCATAACTATCAAAGTTTAAAATCTCATATTCATTTAGTAGACACTATTTTAGTACTCTATATAAGTGATTCACCTTTCTTTCATTGTTCATGAAAAATCTGAAGGCATATCAGAAAATCCATGTAATTTATTCTTCATATGCCCCGACAGACTCATCTTCCTTCTGCTGAAGTATGAGGAAATATATTTCCATATTAAGATGGAGGGATTAGGGAAATAATTATTTTTAAATAATTTTAATGGATTATTCCTAATCCATAGAATCAAATACAACCTTGGACTTCATCTTTTGATTAGTTTCCACCACTGCTCAACTTCCCCATTAAAATGATATACCACCAGTACAAATTTCTTTTATTCAAAGCAATGGAGGGCCGAGAATATAGTTTCAATGGATATAATCCAATATTCCATGTGATGAATAGAGGAGGATACACTAAACATTGGAGGACTTTTCCATATGAAAGATTTTTTGGAAACATTTTGTTTCCTTAGAGAGGGATGGAATTACATGTGATTGATGTTATTATTCATAACACTAGTTTGATGAACAAGTATTGTCAAAACCTTTTGAGTCCCATTACTATAATATTTTTAATTTAATTAGTTATTTAATCACATTCCCTATCACATTGATTTTTGGAACATGTTATTCTATTTCTCTCCAATAGATAACAAATAAAAATTGCAATTAAGGTGATTGAATACATAGCCAATAAGCATAAAAATGAAACTTTAAACATAAAATGACAAAATCTTATAAGAATAGTGTATTCTAACACTTGATTCCCTAGGATTCAATTTAGTTTATGCAAGATATTTTTCCTAATATATATTATTATGGTCATTTTCGTTTATCCCTTAATAATGGTTTGCAATTAGCATATGAGTTTACCAAATCATATCCCCATGTAGTGTAAAACAAGGTGTGGAGTAAGTCATGTTGTCAGTTAGCAGGTTTCCCCGAGTAAGGACCAAAACACCTTGTTGGAGTTATTAATCCTAGGTTTTTCTATTCAGAAACTAGGTCCACATGTAGTATGAAGAGATAGTAATTTTTATAATAGAACACATACTCAATAATAATTAAAATATAGGTACATTTTCACATACTTAGTCTTATCCCTAGTGTTCTTACTAATGTTTTATATTCATAGTCTCGAAAAATAACTAAAAATTTCCTTTCATACCTAATATTGTGATCATATCTTTTTTCACATATCATAACATGATTTTAAGCATAATTAAACATCAAAGTACAATCCTAGGATTGTAAACACTAGTGTCTTGGAAGACTGGGTACATAAAACTAAATACATGGGAAAAAATAAACGAATTAATTATTAATAATCTGTTTTGAGTTCCAATATCCTTTAATCCCATAAATATTTATAACATAACCAAGAGATAGAATGAAAATGTGAAGATCTAAAAAGACCAGGGTGGGAATAGACAGTAAAATAAAGCATTGCACATCGGATAAAAGGTATAAAATAGAGATACAAAAATCCATGTAACATTATTAAAAATAGGGAATCATAACATTGTACCATATAGTCATGTGTTCACAGTAATGTGGTGGAAATATAAAACATGAATTTAGCATGAGTTGAGGGTCATTTATTATATTGGAACACGTCTCAAAGCTTATTGAACATTGTAGAGCATGATTAATGGATACAACTAAGGCTATTGCACATAATGCCTTAGGAGACTAAACATTATCCAATGAATTAGAGCAATATCGGGGAATACCCAGAACAAAATGTTCATTATTTTTTCCACATAATGAATCCTAAATAAGAAACCATATAAAAGCATAAATGTTACCCATGGGTATCACAATTGTGTCATATAGAATAATAAATGGCCATATCATAAGGTTGGCAATGAAATAATTTATTTAAATCATATAAGTATATTCAGAAGGGAATTTAAAATTTTATCATGATATGTGATGTCATGATAATGTGAAAAAAATTAAAAAGTATATTAATGAAACTCTAGAAAAACATTTTTGTGTTGTTTAAGTACAACATTTAAGATAATTTAAAATATAAAAGGGAATAATATTTTCCATTAAACCTAAAGTGAACCAATAAGGATTTAATAATAAAAAAGTAATGATTTTATAAAAATATTTGTGGATTAAAATATATTATAGTGTTATATTTAAATTGGTTAGCAATTCAGGATGTTCCGTTAAATCCGGCATACTTATCGGTGAGAATCTAGTGGAGATCCTTCTAAAAAATAGGTATATACGCAAAAAGAAGGAGGTATAGATCATGATAAATTATTTAATAACATATAAATATAATTTATAAAATGTATATAGAAAATTATGATAATTTCATTTGGATAAAAAAAGACAAAGAATAACCCGATTGAATAATAGAGGATTGGGTAGAATCCTTTAACTTATGCCCAAAATCATTGTGCACATGATATTAATGTCAAAAATAATAAAATTATATTAATTAATTACTATTTACCTAAGAATTTGTACATGAATTTTTTTTATTAGGTTCAATTATGTTCATTTTGTGGGTAATGAATTTCAATTTCATCTTTTGGGAATGTAGATTTTCTTGGTTTTCGTTATTGTTTTACTTGTATATGAGTATAGGAAAATAAGTAGAATGAGTATTTTTTTCCATAACTAATCTTATATGTTATTAATGAACATATATATTATTAAAATACCATTTTTGTAGAAGTTATGATCATTCATTAGATAAATATTTCATGATTATCATTAAGGTTAATTTAGCATTTTGTTTATGACAACAGACTCATATTGGTTTATAAATAATTATCATGTGTAAAAACTGATTAATTAAAATTAAATTCTATAAAATACATATATAATAATGTTTTCAACCATAAAAATGGTTTCATTACCATCCTGGAAGATGGAATTGAAATATTATGACACGTCATCCATGAAGGTGGTAAATCAAAACCTTAAGGACTTTATTATCATTCTTAATGTAAAATAGAGAGGAAATAATAATTGATGAATAATCATTCAATAAACATGATAATATTACATTATATTTATGATACTTGTGTTTTCATTCCCTTTGGATGATGGGAGGTGAGGAGAGAAAAAGAAAAGAAAGGAACATGAAATGAAATTTAATGAAAATGGGGGATGGTTTTACCTCTTGATTACTTCTAGTTGAGAACCTCCCTAAGTGATTGGTTAAGGAATTTTGTCACAAAAAAATAATTTGGACATGTAGTCGAGGTTTGGTAATAGTATTTATACATATATAGTAAAATTCTTAAGGGTTTATTGGTTTTAGGAGAAGATGTGGTTAGGGGTGGTATTTATAAGGGAGGAGGTTGGTGTTTCCTCATTATTTTATTCTAGGTTTTATTCCTTTTCCCAATATAATAAATAATGCTGATTAATAAGTCTAAATGATTTAATTTTTTAATATAATTCTAAATATGGTCACTTAAATCATAAATGGATCAAGAATCAATCAAAAAATCACTTATTTACATATATGATAAATTCATGTATGTCACTATTCACAAAAAAATCAAGTGTTTTAGAAAAATCAAAAAAAATTACCCTAACCATTTATTGACATGTAGAATTTAAAAATAAAATCAATTTTATGAAAATAATTTTCTAAATATGATAACTGTAAATAAAAATATTTATTTACCAAGAAAATAAAAATTTTAAAATTAAAACATCTTGTCAAACACTTTGAAAATTTTATTAGGGTCGCATAATTAATTTTCATATAATAAGACATCGAAATAGTAATTTATCAATAAATTTTATGTAAATTAATTTTAATTAAATTTATTAAATTAGTCTTAAAATTTTAGTTAAATTTTTATGAGGTAAATAAATAACAACACATAATTAATATTCTTTCAAATATTTATTTACTTATTGTATTATATAATTATATCATATTTTCACTAATAGTATGGATATTGTTTTATACATACATTGGTGAATTTATTATTTAGTTGGTTAGTTTACTATTCATAGGGGTCACAATAAAATTCTAAAGGACATGTTGCATTTTCATCTGTGTAGGTTCCTTAACATATAGAAATGCCTTTAATTTCATTAATTCTTCACTTATAATGTTTTTATTGAGTTATTAATGTTATTTTATATGATTATATTATATGAAATAATTATAATAAGTTGATTTAATTAATTAAATATTTTGTGGGTGTTACACATTATAGGACATGTAATTTCATAATAGATAGCTACTTGGATAATTTGTAGCTGAAAGACTCCAACACAACTGATACATCCTATAAACATGGGGAAACCGATTAAAATCCATAACCTCATTTATATCCAGAATCCATTAATTAAAATTAACAAACATCTCAGAAAATTATGTAATTTTACCATGAAAATGCTCTATATCCCCAGGAAACCATCAAACACACCTGAACAAGGATGATAAACAAAACAGAAATAACAGAATTCATGAAATCCATAATGGAATGTTGCATGTATTCTGAGTTGTTATGTTAATATTTATAATTATTTATAATTTATTTGATCAATTTCATATATGTATATAAGTTTTCTATTGTTCTTATTCATAAATTGTTTTATAGAAATTAATGGTATATAAAATGAATTAATAAAATATAATATTTTCATCAACTAGAAGAAAAAATGAGAATGATGCTCAGTGAAACCATCTTGTAAGACAAACTTTTCTAGATATAAGACACCATTAAGTGATGTGTAATTAAAATGAAGATATAAAATATTAAGTTAGTCCCCTTTCTTGTAACATGTTGTTTAAATAATTTAAAGCTATCTAGATCAATATACAATATCATTATGTGTAATATAATGATCATTAATTTAGTAAATGGTTGAAAGTGACTATATGATGTGAAACTGATTAGTACATTTTATGGAGTCTCACTCATGGTACAAAACGCACAAATAATCTTGCGTTATTTGGGTCAATATGAAAATTCAATGAATTATGTGTGTTGAAATCACACGGAAAACATGACTTCACATAAACTATACGTTTTTTAGCTAAAAAATACATCATGTGAAATATTTAATACCAAAAAAGGTATACATCAACTGGTTTTTATTAGTCTTATGGGTTAACACACTGCATAATTAGTCACTAGGTATTGGATAACAAAACATTAAATATAACTATTGGATATGCATCGTGTACATCATGTGTAATCTATTATTTAACAAAAAGTACATTAATAACATGTCATATGGATTCACATGCCACAAGAACTACATATTTTTACGATGTATAATAATATGTCATTTTTTTTTGATTCCAGAAATTTGAAGATACATTCCATGCAGTCCATTGAAAATGCTACTGATTTTATATTTTATATTATTTAATGAAAGGATACATTAATATAATCCTTGTAGTAAACATAGTAAAAACATTGATGTACATTTTATGTACTAAATTATTAATTTTATAAATTTTCATTAATTTATATTATTTAATAATAAATGATACGTTTCATAAAACAATGAAAAGACAATTATTTTGGAATAATGTAAGGTAAAGAAATAATATCTTAATTTAAGTAAATTTATTTTAATTATAGTTTTTTATAATTAGTATGATAAAATCTAAATATATTTTTTTCATGTGGTGAATGAACATGATCATTGACCGATTTTGGTATATGTTGGATTTATTTATATAATTTAATTATTTATTTTCTTGTTAATTATTTTAAAATTATTATTAAGTTATATATTATAATTTATGAATCATCAATCCCAAATTTATTATGTATATGCCACAATGTTCATAGATTATATTATGTAACCCTATGACCAATGTACCCATCACTTGTATATGGGTCAAAATTTCTAAATAATGGAGTTCCCTACTAGAGGTGGTTGTTTATTATATTCTCTAAGTTCAATAAAATAATGTAAATGCACACTCTAAACGAGAAATTATATAACCTATTAAATTTAAAGGTCCAAAGATTTATTTCTACTAGATTTATAGATTTGTTTTCAACATTTCATAATCTAACCTATTGATAAAAGCATATTATTAATTCACACAGACACACACACACATATATATATTATTCTTCTACCATTGTATTTTTATTTATTTATTTATGTGGTATGTGTAATATTATTATGATTAAATATAATCAAATAAAAAAAGTAATCTAGAGTGATTAAATAATAAATACAATATATAAATTTATTGTATGACGTATAACTAATTAATTATTTTTGTTATAGAAGATGAAATTAAAAAAAAGATAAAATAAATTAATATATTTTTGTAAAATGCTTTTATAAAAATTTATTTATTGGAGATGATTAAATATTAAGTAAATAACATGTGAAAATTAATGTGAATGTATAGAATATAAATCATAATATTCACACAATAGTTATTAAAATTAGTGATCATAAATTTTACTTCATAAAAATCTATTCCATCAATTAACATAGAAGAAAACTATAGTTAATTGTATTGGTATTTTCACTATCCGTGTTATTTAATTTATCGAGGACTTTTCTTAACTGTTTATGTTAGGGTTAATAATGTTATTATCAAGAAAAACATTCCAAATACTATATTGTGTAACATGGAGGAAAGTGTTGTGGATATCCAATTGTTGGATTTCAAGATTAATAATTTTACTCAATTAAATATATTAGTTTTTTTAATGTAATTATAAGTAAAATATTACCTAAATAATGTTGAATAATTTTATAAGGGATCTGATTGGGTTATGATATGTTAATTTTTTATCATTTCAGTAAGAATGTAAAAGTGACTACATAGTCCAAATACCATGGTATGGGATGTTAAGATTTGCAAAACTAGTTGGATACATAATATAAATTATTAACGATTTCAAAAAACATAATCAAGAAAAATTATAAAATATAATATTTTATATATTATATTGAAAGGTAAACTAATTCAATAGTTATGGTTATTTTTGGAAAGGAAAATTTATTCATGAGAAACAAATTGTCAAATAGGTACACTGTCTTTTGAATTGTACCACTATAGAAACATTTTCATGTTTTGATGGAGTAACCATATATCTGAAATTCCACATTAGGTAACATGTTATAGTTAAATTGATAACATCAAGAGATAAATGGATGATTAAGTATCAATTCAATACATTATGTTATAATCCATATTATTTTTCTTGAAGTTATATTATCTATATATAGATAGATTCAAAATGATGTCACATCACAAGGAAATTACATTGATAAATATAGACATATGATAAATGAGCTTATAGTTTCAATGTTTTCATGTATTATGATGGGTAGATACCTAGGTACTGATCAAATAGTTTAAATTATGATATATATCAACCGATTTAAAATGTTAGGGTTCTATATAAGAAGAAAAATATACAATAATTCAATTCATTGATCTTTATCACCATATTATGCAATAAAATTAATAATTAATAATTAATAAAATTATGGTGAATCATTTATTGATTTATTTGACTCGCTTTCAAGTTTATAGAGATATGGGGGAACTTTTTTATCCAGATATTATGGAAATAATTTAATGGTAAATGATGAAAAACCATTGTTATGCTTAAATTCACATTTTTCCATTATACATTATCTATGAGGAAAACGATTTAGAGGGATAGAAATAAACATGAGATTATATAATTTTCATTTGGAGAGAATGATTGATGGAAAAGAAATTTAACTAAATTAAATATAGATCTAGTTATAAACATTATATATTATATATTCTAAATTGAAAGAAATATTTCTATGTCTCTAAAAAGGTATGAAATATAATATGTGATATACTTATCTATATCCAAATAAATGATGAATGAAATGGAATATTGTTAAAAAGAGTGAATTATATTATCATTTTATTGAAGGGCCATGACTCATTCACTATGTAGTGAAAATCAGATCTTCACATCTTCCAATTAAAATATTCTAGTTAAAATATTTTTTTTGTTTCATAAAACATTTATCTTAATTATATGTTTTAGACATTATAAGACAATATTTACATTTAAAATTAATGTCTATATGGTATAAATTATTCAATAAGTTGTTTTATTATACTTAAATCACATATGTCTAGTATTCATAATTCCTGATTTTTTTAAAATATATTTCCCAAATGATATCCATGTATGGAAATACAATTTTAGGTGATGTAATATTACATGTAATTTTCAGGAATATACCATTAATGGAGTTTGGACTCTTTATATATAAATATTTTGGTATTTTATAAATCTACATATTAGTTTAAGGGACCAAGAAATCAATTATGATGAAAGCTATTAGTTCCCAAAATATTCCATAACTATTTCAACATGACATATGTGAATTATTCATAGTTGAAATAATAGTTAAATTTAATTAATTTTAGAATTCATTTGAATATAATTATATATTTTTAATGTGAATATGCAATAATCATGGTTAAATATAAGATATTTTTTAAATGGGTGATCATAAAAATATCTTAATCATGCATTCATCTATAATTATATTTCAGAGTATAGTTATTAATAATTTCAATTTTCTCTTTTCATATTAGAGGCTTAGAGTAATTTAAAATTAGTTTGATGAAAAATATTATATGTATTCCAAATAAAAAAAATGATCATTTTGATACATGATTCATAAATAAAAATGTTATGAAGACAAATTTATACCAACAATGACCATGAATGGATATCATATAAATTATAGTATGAAAATGAATACATTACATCACCAAATTATGTTTTTTGAAATGAAATGTTTTCTTGAGGCCAGTTTTATTGAAAATCATAATTTAGTAAAAAAAACGTGGAACACAATTTATTATCATTATATACTCAGTATATTATGATATTTATGATAGAATATTTATAGTGTATTAAATGAATTCATCTCTATAATTTCATAGAACATCTCTATTTGAGATAGTGTTAGTAAGTTAAACAATAATGAAGTAAATACCCATGACTCAAATGAGTTGGAATAAGTATATATTCTCCATAATTCATATTGATATGATATTTTTCATGGAAACATTCCACATCATTATGGTCAAACCAATAGAAATTGGTTTTATAAAAACTGGATTATTGGCTATATTATTCACAGAGAATAAGGAATGCTTATCCTATGTGAATAAATAATATATAATCAAACTCAAAATAGAATGTTTGTAGGAACATAAAAACTGTTTCCTTGTAACAAAATATATTTTTAATGTTCATCTAATTGAGATAAATTGAATATACCTTAAATGGGTTTTATTGAATAATCTCAACATGTATGATTATTTTTTTAAATATCTGTCATGGTTGGTTTATAAAAGTTTCATTTAATTAAATATAATAGAGTATTATGTATTTTTTTCATGAGTAGCTATTATAGGATTTATAAGTGTTTTACTTTTCATAAATTCTCTCCATGATTATGAACTTTATAAATATGATGTAAATACAAATTTAAATAGTGCATATCATATATATGATGTTTTTATAACAAGAAAATGATGGGTTTTTTGATACCATAAGAGGCTAATAAAACATTCCTATTATGAAGATCCATTTATGGATTAAATAGAGCACTATGATCTTGGAATATTTGTTTTCGTGTACTATTATGATATTATTGTTTTGTTATGAATAAATGAGAGATATATGTCTATAATAAGTTAGTTACAATATTATAGTTTTCTAAATTATTACATTTATGGAAGGCATAAAAAATATATCAGTATTTTGGATAGCCCATAATAATTTTAATATCAATTCTCTGAAAATTAATTTGAAATAGAAACCGATATTCAAAGGAATAATTTAATAAATGGTTTTGGACCATGTAATTTTATCTATAATGACAGGTTATTGAAAAATATAAGATTGAATAATCTAGTATAATATTATATCCTATGTCACATTATTTAAATATCATAATGATGATGAGTTTAGACACAAGGGTAGATTAATAATATGAGAAGAAATATATATTCTTCTACTATAGGATCAATCATCCATGACATGAAATATACAATTATTTTATATTTATTATGATGACTCATGGTGGTAAAGAATAAAATAAAACCATTAGAACTATATATAGATGTGGTTATAAATTTCCAATAACACAGAGAATATACAAATAGATACATTTTGGGTATACAGAGAAGTTGGATATTAATTTATTATGAGGACTTGAATCTAGTCTCCCATTGATCAATTTGATCTTTTATCATAGTTTGTCTGTGGAAATGATCCATGAAGGTTTCTAAAATATATATGATTAAATACAATTTATTCATTCACCTTTTGATTTGTATAAATTTAATGTGTAAAATATGAATTATATTTTTATATTTTTTAATAATACTAAATAAGTAATTATTTATTAGAAAATAAATTATAATAATATTATCATATCATAACTAGAAATTAAGTAAAGTATGTGACAATGTAAAAATATTTATACTTATGTATATAATCAATCTAAAAGTTTTTCTTCATAGAGTTTATGTAATTTTTATTATAGTGGAACATGGATAAATGTAATAGACCAATTGAATAATGACATGTCAAATTAAATGAAAAAACAACATGTACAAACTAGTGGTTTATGAGTTCTTTAAAAAATTCCCTCGAATATGTCGGATTTTTTAAGGATTTCTATAGAATCAAATGATTGTTTCTATATTTTTCTCGAATATAAGTATATATTACATATAAATAAACTTCACTATATAATTAATTTGATAATTTGTTAAGATTATATTCCCTTTAAAAATTGTTATATGTAGTTCTACATTATAATTATTAAGAAAAATATTTTGAAAATATTATTGAATTAATATATTCTTAATTCTAGATAAATTAATCCAGGAGGAAGGAGGTGATATTTCACTAACAAAAGATAGGGTTTCATATGTAATTATAATAATTTTCATGAATTTCCATGTTTGTGATATCTAATATGGTAATATACGAAGAGATTTATACCGATTAAAAATCCACATGTTTTATATATCATTAGACATTCCTATATACTGACATGCACATTGGTATATAGTCTTGAATTATATTATTATATCATAAATGATATATTTTAATGAGTTAAAAATACTATGGAAGTGTATTTTCTTGGTGAGTTAGCATAAATCAAGTGAATCATAAGTGGTGTGGCATTAATTGAATAATAATGAAAGGATACATTCATTCTATATTAATTAAAGAATATACCTCCATCCCTTTGATTGAATTGGAATTGTTTGAAAAAATTGACAGCCATGGTATTTTATAGGTGAGGTCATTTTAAATAATGTTAATCAAAAATAAATCTACAATATATATTGGTAATAGTTTTATCCATTTCATTTTATGAGATATCTATTTCTGAAGAGATTATATTACACAACATAATTCATTGGAATGTTTTTATAATTTCAAAAAAATACACATTCTATATGGGTGCATTAATGTGTTATTAGATATGGATCTAGGTATTTATGTAATTAACATCAATCTGAGAAAGGGTCTTAGAGGGTCACATAATAAGTGTATCCATAACCTTATTAAATTCTATTACATTTATTAATTCATTTATTCACAAGTTTTAAATACTTTATTTATTCAATTTAAATATTTCCATATATATTTAATCATAATATATTTATATTTTTATTAAGTGCATTTAATTTAATCACTTGTTTAATTATTCATAATTAAATAACTAAATATTTATTTACACATAATTTTATGGAGTAAAATAATATAAATATATATTTAATTTACATGAATTATAAAATAGAAAAAATTATTTTAATGTTTAGTTAATATAATATTTCATGGGTGGATATGCGTCAAGTAAATCCCCAGATGGGATTTATATATTATTAATAATATCATGTAAATTAATATAATTTATTTATTTAAGAAATGATTTTTTAATAATTATATTTCATGTGATACAGTAATATTAATGTTATTATATTTTGAAGTGGGATACAACATATAATAAATAAGCATAAATGGGATATAGTTTAATTATCATTATTTACTCAATAGTAAGTATTTTAAAAGATAAAATTTTTCTATAAATAAATGTCTATGTTCAATAGAGAAATAATCTATAATTATTTCATGCCATAGAGAGATATTCATTATCTCTTCCTCCCCCTCTGAAGGACATAGAGGGAGAATAAGTGGACATTTTTTGGATCGATAAAAAACATTGTGAATCACACAATACATCTATTCTATCACAAAATAAATAAGGAGAATGTCATGGAGGAGGTAATTATTATTTAAACTAATTACTAATTGAATATGAATAATCCGATTAGTGGTATCATCTGGTGTGTGTGTCACGTTATTCGTATTTATCCATTTATTATGAAGAAAATATTATTTTTCGTTCAAAAATATATTATTATGTGCCCTAAAAACTAAAAAAATAAAACTGGATGAGGCTCAAGGTAGTGAATGTTAGTGACGAACAATGTAGGATATCTTCACAACAAATCCACCCTTTTTGTGCCAAATATCAATTTCATGGAATGTAGAAGAATTCAAATGTTTTATAAAATACATTATAAGTTAGAATATTATTAGAATGTAGGATCGAACTATGAATGTAGATGATCAATTACAAGAGGTGGTGAATTGTAATCTTAAAAACATTCATTTTTAATCTTAAAGAAAACTATGTTTAACAAGGTTAAATAAGGTAAATTCACAAGACCATTTTTTGTTATAGAAATTTGCTAGGTTCCAGAAATATGGTTCCAGAAATGAGTCTTAAGGAAAGATTACATGCAAAAAATTTCTACATTAAAGAATATAGAATCTTACATATCATTGTATACAAAAGTATAAGAATATTTAAAAAGGTTATAATTTCTTCTTTAATAAACATACAGTGGAAATAAACATGAAATTAATAATTAAAAAGTATAAAATAATTTTACCCAAAGAGAAGTGTATAAAAAATCCTTTGATAAATGTCCATTGATTTATACATTTTAAAATGTCTGTCTTACCCATGATAGGATGATCCCTCGATAGTAATATAGGAATATTTCATGATATCTCTAAAAACCATCAAAATTTAAGGTAGTCAGAACCTCTATCTTCATATCTACGGAAGTCCTCAAACTTAAAGGTAGTCAGCACCTCCGACTTCCTATCCCCTGAAGTCCTCAATTGTACACAACAACAATTGGAGTTTCACAAAGCAATCTGAAGAAGATGTTTAGTAGGAACAATGAATTAGAGTCTCTCTCTATAGAAATCACTTCAACAACATGAAATCTCTAGAAAATTCTTAGTGGTGTGTGATAGCATTCAAATGAGCTTCTATTTATACGAACTTCTGCAATGGTTAGATCCCCCTTCCAAAATTCATATTTTTCCTTGAATTTTGGAGGGACCTACACATATTTCACTCATACAATTCTTAGTTAGAAATATATTATACGACATCATTTCATAACTTTATCAAGTGTTTGTAAAATAAGGTTGCTTAACCCAATCTAATTTTTTAGAGTCTAAGAAAAAATATTGTTCTGAATATAACCAAATAAATATTTAGATATTATAACTCATGGATATTAAATTTCTGTTTTCATGGAATTCAGAGTCTGAATTATGAGGAATACAGAGTTTAGTTTTTAGTGAATCCAGATTCTGAATTTCAGAGAATTTGGATTCTGAATATCAACGAATCTGAAGACTGAATTTTAGAGAATTCATAGTCTATATTATTAGTAATTTGGTGTCTGAATCTTGGGGAATTTGAAGTTGTAATTTTGAGGAATTTGGAGTCCAAATTTTAAATAATCCAGTGTTTGAATTTTAGATAATTCAGAGTCTTATTTTTAGAGAATTCAGAGTCTTATTTTCAGTGAATTTGGGAGTCCTAATTTTAGAGAATTCAGAGTCATAATTTCATAGAATTCAGTGTCTAAAATCGGAACCTAAAAACGAAATACACTATATCTATGAATCTATAGGATTAAGAGGTTTTAGATGTGAAACCAAATTTTAGACTTAGGTCTAAAATGAGTTATATTTAGAGAATCTATAAAACTAACCATGAAAACATAGGTAAGGATGAATTTCTATGGGGAATGATAATTTTCCTTGTTAAGACAATTCTTAGGGAAAATATAATTTGTCGTAAGATAGAGTTTTTGTGATTTTAAAAACATATAGGAATGGAAAAATCATAATGAAACCCTATTGACTCAACAATCTAACCCTTTGTGGAATGAAAAAACATCCCTACGAATAATAATATAAATACATAGAGTTTTTCTATATGGAATTGAATATTAAAACATATCTTCCCTTACTTATATATCATGGTGAATATAACTAACTCCCCATTAGGATGTGAAATCCCAAAGGATCACATTCTTGATATCCTTAAAAATACATTTCCATTTCCTGTATAAGGAAATCTTCTTTGATGATACTCTCAATTAGATAGACTATGAAACTCTCAATTATCTTCTTCCACATGCTTGAACAGCTGATCCTAATCTTTATTTTTCATCTCAATGGCATTGATCTCTTCTTCCCAAGCCTTAATATTATCTGTATGACCCTTCAAAGTATCTTCTTGTTTAGTAATTGTTTCATCAAACTCTATTCTGATATCCCTTTCCCTCTTCCAATTCATTTCCACAAAATTAAGCTTCCCATTTAGATACTTTACTTTTTTCTTTTGAGTTTTCTATTTGAGACATAGATTTTCCTAAAAACACTTAGTAAGATCTTTAAACCTCCCATATACAGTGTTGATATAATCCTTCACACATTCATGAAAATCATCAAGGATTCTCATCTCATTAATTTTTTTCTTTGAGTGATTTCTTATTTCCTTGAATGATCTCTTGGGGGCTTCATATCC
This sequence comes from Viscum album, assembly GCA_963277665.1. Taxonomy (NCBI): domain Eukaryota; kingdom Viridiplantae; phylum Streptophyta; class Magnoliopsida; order Santalales; family Viscaceae; genus Viscum; species Viscum album. The sequence continues at coordinate 1,186,541,160 of OY728158.1, read as the reverse complement.
AATGAAGAAAGTTTTGAAATCAGCCTCATGCCTGAAAATATTATCCAAAAGCATGGTGACTGAATCTGATTTCTGATTAAATGAGTTCTGAAGAATCTTGAACCTCGAGTCTATATCTGTAAATTATTGAATAGTATCAACCAACTTTTTCAAATCAGATAGTTTAGTTTGTGATGATTCTATTTATATCTCTTCGTATTTCCCTTTCAAAAAACCACCAACATGTTTATTTTTCACTAAATATTTCCTAGGTGTATCAACCAAAATATTTTTTCCCTTATCCTCTCTCGGAATGATCTCTTCTGCTTTGGGTGATTCATTTTCACTATCTAATAATTGAAAAATCTTGTATTCCTCATGATTTTATTTCTCGAAACCTACAACAAGATCCTTTGGATGAAAAAATTCATGGTTGATACTCTCTTCTTCAGATAGTTTATTCACATCCTCCTGATCTTTTTCATATTTCCCTGGGGTAGCATATTTTAAAGATTCTACTTTAGAAGTTCGAATGTATAGTTTCTCAGAAGAGATATCCTTCTCCTGATATTCATCCACTCCCCTTATCATATCATCGGTATCACCACTTATTTTTTATTCTTCATAGAAATATTCTTCATGAATGATTTATTTTCTATATTCTAGTTCCGGAATTACCATCGTCTTTCCTAGAGTCACTGAAAGTGATTCTTGCAGTTTCGATTTCGGAACGAGGTATTGTTCAGAAGATTTCTCCTTATCCTTGAGAAGATGTTTAACAATCATAGCCTCTGACATCTTCTTCATCTGCTTCATTTCATTCTATTTCTTCTCAAGATCATCAGTAGCCTTCACCATTAATGATTTTTACTCAGTTGGTTTGAAGCCAAAACTAGTCTCCCCTTATTTTTTGTTCTTCTTGTCCTCTCTCTACTTGGAATCCACTTAATTAGGATAAGTATTTATCTTAATTGGTTTTGGTGTTGCGGATTGAGTTTCTTGGACAGTTGTAATTTTTTGTTTCTCTTCCAGTTCCTTCACCTTCCTATTCATTCCACCCTTCCTGGAAGTTTCATCCACTTCTATTTTTATTAATTGAGATATGATTTTAGCTTCAGAAAAATTATAAAATTCTCACAATTCACTAGAAAAACCATCCTTCATTCTTCTTAGAGTATCATCACTCAACAAAATTACATTCAAATTTATAGGCTTAAGAGTACAAGGTCTTTTGAATGACTCGAGACAAAGAACTACAATCTTGGTGAGAATAGACATATACATGATGATTTGAGATTTTAGAGATCCATTCTTGATATTCAATATTGTTATCAAGACATAATTCACCTAATTTATCTTCCTAAGGTTCTCCATGAAATCTTGAATATGGATATTACTTTTCATTAGGGAATCCTTATACCCATTTCTCTGAATGATAAAATCATGATCCCAAAACTCATAAATCATATGGTTTGTAGAGAGATTAATAATTTTTGGAGTCTTCATTGTTGATAGACCAAGGAACTCTAAAGAGTTTTCTTTATCGAATGAGATTAAAAAATCTGGTAACTTGTAGATGCAAAATTCTACTTCACCCTCATACAGAATTCCAATTAATATTGCATCATTACTATAAGAAAGAATTTAATTTTTTCCATATATCTTAAAATAAAACGTTTCTCATCCTATTTTATTGAAAAAACTCATGAATTCATTGAATTCTATCGGTAACACTGGATAAATTGGATCATGTGCCTTCAGTTTGTATACATAGAAGATCTCCCAACCTTTAAGCTTGATATTTTTCAGGGTAAAATAATCATACATAGAAAATAATTTTATATTGACTAAACATTATATGTATATCTTCCATTTGGAGATCTCGTTTTCTAGTGACATTTTTTTCTAAGGATAAGCTTGCACAGACATTCAGAATTGATGAAAACATGAAGGTTCAAAATGGCCTTAAGTAGAGGAGTATAAAATTATCACTACAATGCTTTGAAAACTGATGTGGGACCACCATTGGAGGGTCCTTATATAGTCATTTAAGGGGAAATTACATCTTCCTTGATTGATCCAACAGTTAAAACACTTTTGATCAGATCTGAAGGTTGAGATGATAGCAGAAGAAAATTTTTTAAAGATTCCCATCTTTTGAGGATTTTATGATAAAAATTTGGATTTATGGAAAAGTTATTAAAAAAATTTATAAACAAAATTAAAATAAAAAAATGAAAAAATATGATTACAAAAATTCTAAAAAGCAAACAATCCTTCTCGATTGGTAGGTAAATTATCTATAATGATGAAATTATTCTTTTAGAACATTAGATTCCAAAAAAATATTTTAAATAAAATTTGGTTATGAAAATTTTGATTACAATATATTTGTTTATGAAATTTCAAGAAAGGAATATTTTGAAATGGAGAGAAATTTTGACTAATATGAAAATGTACCCCCCTATGAAAAGTACTTTCTTACTATAAGGATATAGGTTTCAACAAGAAATTAATATGAATGATTATCATATGGTTATAATATATAACATTTGTTTAATATATTCAAATCCATCTGAGGGTAAATATTTTATGAAAAATATTTTCAAGTTGGTCGTGAGTTACGATAAATTGAAGAATGATATCTTCTTTTTGTGTGTGATACGTAAGAAAGTGACGCCAATTTTATATCTATTTTTCACAAGAGTGATGTGCAAGGTTTTTACTTTGGTAAATGGCACTAGTGATATCAAAAAAAAAAATTGTTTTGGTAAAACTCACACCATAGTTTGTGATTGTGTGTGTCATTGACAACACATGAGGAAAACAACTTCCACCTGCTACATATTCAGCTTCAGTAGTGGAATGTGATATTGATTGATTCTTTTTGCACGACCAAGAAACTAATGAATCTCCTATGAAATAAAATTTTTTGGATGTACTTTTCATATACATTCTACATCCTCCTAAGCCAGTATCCTAAAATCTTTTTAAAATATTATAATTTCTAAAATTATAAAAAATTGTACCAAATCCATTGTTCCCTTTAAATGTGGAATAACTCTTTTAACTTATTTTTAATGTGTTTCCATACGATTGGATTGATATCTTGCACATATGTATACATAAACCCTTATGTCTAGATTTCTAACTGACAATTATAGAAACAATTCTATCCTACCTCTAAATGATGTATGATCTACTGGTTTCCAAACTTCATCAAGATCAAGAGAATTTGAGGTATCAAAGGGAGTACTTATACTCTTAGTGTTTCCATATCCATTCTTTTTAAGAATATCATTAATACACTTATGTTGAGATATATATGATCCATCTGATTTTTGAGTGGATTGAATACCAAGGAAAAATTTAAACTCACCCATCACAGTCATTTAAAACTCATATTTCAGTAAATTCAGTAATGAATTAGTTAAATATTGTTGACTTGAACCAAATATAATTTCATCAACATAAAGTTTACTATTAAAACGTTTTACGGTGTCTCTTTAATAAAAATGATGGATCGACATTTACCTTAACATATATTTTTCTAACAAAAATCATATATGTCTATCATACCTACCTCTTGAGGATTTTTCAGTCCATATAAAGCTTTGGGATTTTTGGAAACATGTTCATGATGTTTTTTGTCTTCAAAACCAGAAGGTTGTTCAACAAAAATTCCCTCTTGAACATAGTCATTATAGAGAGCACATTTTACAACCATTCATAAAAATTTAATATTGAATAATGCTGCAAAGGTAGGTAAAATATGAATGAATTCATGTCTAACTACTAGATTATAGGTTTCTTCATAGTCTATTTCTCATTGTTGATTATAAACTTTAAGAACTAATGATTCCTTAATTATTATAATGATTCCATTTTCATAAAAAAATATACTGAATACCCATTTAACTGAAATAACAAATGTTTCTTTAGGCTTTTTAAAGAAGGTCCATACATTATTCCTTTCAAATTCATTTAGCTCTTCTTGCCTGGATTTAATCCAATCATCATCACCTAAATCTCAATTTGTGCTTTTTTTGTTTAAATTGAGAATGGAATTCAAGATGTTCTACTTAATTTCTTAAAAAACTTGTAGTCCTTACATGTTGATTTACATCCCCAATGATACTATAAATGAGTTGATACTTAAGAAACAACTGATTTTGGTTTTTAAAAACATGTACATCAATATATAGCAGGAAGTCTTCTACTGTAAATGTGTCAAAAAACTTTTCTTGAAAATTTTTTATTAGAAGAATCTTCTATAAAGGGCTGATAATAATTTTTTTAAAACACATCTGAGGATGTATGTTGAGGTTGTTTAAAAATAAAAGTATATGTTTAAGCAAATATAACATGTATTTTTTTTCAACAGTGCATGTATTTTTATTAAAATCTCTATAATCCATAAAATTCAGAAGTAGCATATGAAAATTTTTGTATGAAATGTTTTGTGTGAATTTATGTAAGTTTTCATTAGTATACAGAATGAATACTTTGAAACCATTTACCTTGAATTAGGAAAGTCTAGGTTTTCTACCTTTCCACAATTTGTAAGATGTTTTATTAAGAAAATATCTAATGAAAACATGATTTATAGTTTAAAAATAAGTACTTATAGATTCAAAGAAAAACAATTTAGATCTATAATATTCACCCAACATATTTCTAGTTATATCTTGAAGAATTCAATTTCTTCTTTCCACAAAACCATTATGTTGAGTAGTTCTAGGTTCCAGGAAGTTATCAGTCAAGCCTTTTTTACTATAAAAAGATTCAAAATTAGAATTTAGAAATTCTTCTCTATTTTCATTACGAATAGTTATCAATGGAAGGTTTTTTCCATTTTTAACATGGGATATAGAAAATTTTTAAATAATAAAAAGATTCAAATTTTATTTCTATAAAATAGACCCACATATATCTAGTGTAATCATTAACTGAGACAAATACATAATTGTTTCTTGCAATTCTTCTAGATTGTGTTGGTCAAAAAATATCAATATGCACCAACTATAATTCATAAATAGTTGAGGCTTCGCTGATTGATTTAAATCATGATTTATGTTGCTTTTCCATATTAACATGGATCGTAATCTTTTGACGAGTCAAATTTAAGCACTCGTAGATCCTTAACAAGTCTTTTCATAGAGAGTTTATAATGTTTCCTAAGGTTACCGTTTCTTAACCATCTATTTCATAACCATGATTGATATTCCATTTCGCATAGACAAGGTAGATCTTTTCTCCTAAGGTCCACTATGTTTAGTGTGAATACATTCTATTTTCAATGAGAATAAATAATAAACTCTTATTTAGAATTTTGTACTAAAAACATATCATTCCTAAAATTCACAATGTGACCTTCATTACATAGTTGTATTATGTTGATGAGGTTATTCTTATGACCCTTAACAAATAAAAAAATTTAAATTAAAGTTTTTCCAGGATGAAAAATGTTACTTATACCAATAATTTCTCCCTGAGCATAATCTACAAACATTACATTTCCTCCTTTCCTCTTGATAATATTCTCAAAGAATTTCTTGTTACCAGTAATATTTCGGGAACAACCACTATCCATGTACTATATATTGCATTTAGTACTGTCTTTATTTTCCTAAAAATAATTTTTTTAGACTTTTGGAATCCAAATTTTCTTGGATCTGAAAATTCATAAAGAATGATTTTAGGAATCCATGTTTTTTTAGAAAAATAAGCTTTATAGAAAACCTAATTACTGAGTTTTATTTAAATAACAATATTTTTTCCATTGTCCACCACACTGACATTTAGTTCAGAATGGAACACATTGAGGAAAAAAATAGTTATTACTGAAAACTAGCTTTAAATGACTATAAGTATATCCGAAAATATTCCATGGAGGTGGAATTTGAGAATATATCATGTCAAAAAATTTATTTACAAGAAATAAATTTGAAAAAAACTTCCTCAAGGAAAATGTTTCTAATATTATTTAATAACCATGTTTTTATTCTAAAAACATTAGTTTTAGAACTAGATTTAGTCTCTAAAATATTTTTCTTACAATTTTTATTTTCAAGATACTTATAAATTTATACTTTCCAGAATTAACATCTACATGGTTTTTGGAAATACTTTAAAAATAAAAAAAATTCTTATCATGATCTTTAGAAAGTTTTAACACTTTTTTAGTTAACAGAGAAAATCTAGAATTTTATTTATCAAGATTTTTCTTGGGTTTAGAATTTTTATTCCCAAGAATTTTAGAAAAAAAAGATACTTCTTCTTATGTAGGTAATATATTATCTTCATCAGAAGAAAATTTTTCCTCTTAATACTCATAATATTTATTATCATTATAATTCACATTTAATGATACATTATTGATAGATTCGGCATTGAGTACCTGGGCGATTAGACAATGATTTTCAACATGTAGTCTGGCTAGTAGACCAATATTCTTCTGACAAAAAGATTCATACTCTAAGGATTCATCATAAAAGTCTCCACCACTAGAACTATATATGTCATTGGAATTCAAAACATTCTTTGATTTAAACTTATATTACTACTTTATATTCTTTTTAGAATTATTTTCCTTTGTATTCTTTTTCTTAAGTATAAGACAATCTATCCTGATATGCCCAGCTATTTTGCATTCATAACAAGTGACTTCTGATTCATTCTCTTCTATTCATTCATTCCAAATATCTGGTTCATCCTTTAAGCCAAATTATCTAGTTCATGTTCACTTTGTTCATTTTCACTAGATTCAGTTAAAAAAATTATTTTCTTAGACTTAGATCTTGTAACCCTTTCAGGAGTCCTGGATTTTGTAGTAGTAAAATCTACACTTTAATTACCATTCTTATTCTTATTCATATCATCATCTGTTTTCATTATTGTCTCATGTTGAATAAGATTTCCAAAAGTACCATTAGGAGTAATTTGAGATACTTTCTTATTCTCATCAATAGCGTTTTTCTTATATTCCCACTCATTAGTCATGATACCTATAATCTTTTCCATAAGTGCATAATCATATAAAATTTTTTCACCCATTGATTGTAAGCTATTAACAATAGTAATATACCTATTTTCACCTTATAAATTGGTTCATTATAATGAAATAGAAATCCATGATATTCTTCTCTATGTATAGCTCTTCTAGATTCTGTAACATTTGATGTACCAAAATGATTAAGCTCCAATTTAATCTATATACAGTTATCAATTTCACAAGATGAGATCTGACGATATATATTCCTATTCATGAAACACAACAATGCATTACGTACCTTGTAGTTTAGATCATGTTCTAACTTTTCTTGATTAGTGAATTTTTTCACTTCATTATCATGAATCTTGTAATACGTAGTAATAATAACAATGGTGTCCACTCCAGTATTAATAAAAAAAGACTTCTTAAAATCTCCCTAGTATTCATAATCATTACTATCATTTATAGGCGGTCTACTAGGATTTATATTTATAATTGAACCAACATTCATTCTTGCAATATAAATGAAGATATCTTTCCACAAAAATAGTTAAATAGTAAAATTTTGTAAATAGGGACAAAAAACCTATGTAAAGAAAATATTTATAACAATGAAAACATGAGCATGAAAACTTATAAGTGAATATATGTAATTCAATGAACTCCTTTGATACCAATTGTAGGATGGAAATATGAATGTATATCCTCAGTTACAAGAGGGGTGAATTGAAGGTTTAAAGAAAATCATTCTTATCCATTAGGAAAATGATGTTTAAGAAGGTTAAATAAGGTAAATTCACATGACCTATTTTAGTTTTATAAACTTGGTAGGTTCTGGAAATATTGTTCCTAAAATAAAACATAAAGAATGTTTATGAAGAAAATATTCTACCTTAAAGAACATAAAATCTAACTTATCATAGTATACAGAAGTACGAGAAGTTATAAAAATGTTATACATTCTTCCTTTATCAATATACAATGGAAATAAACATGAAATAAAAAAATTAACAAGTATGATATATTTTAACCCAAAGAGAAGGGTATCCAAAAAACATGGATAAAGGTCACTTTATTTATACTTTCAATAAATTCTATCTTACCCAAACCCTAGTAAGACATTGAAAAGAATATCATAATATGTTTTTCTATCCACGTAAGAACATGAAAATTAAGGTAGTTGTAACCTTTGTCTTCCAGTCCATGGATGTCCTCGATCTTTAAGGTTGTCGGCCTCTCTGATTTCCTATCCCCGGAAGTCTTCTATTGTATACAGAAACAATCTGAGTCACACAATGCAATATGAACAAGATGTTCAGTACGCACAAGGCATGAGAATTTATCTCTCTAGAAATCACGTCAACAACATGAAATCTCAAGATAATTATTTTTGTTGCGTGATCTCATTGAAATGAGCTCTTATTTATAATTACTTATCCAACGGTCAGCTGTCTCTTCCAAAAGTTATATTTTCCCTTTAATTTCGGAGGGACTTCTTCATGTGTCTCTCAATCAATGGTTAGTTTGAAACATATTATACGACATCATTTCATAACTATAAAAAGTGTATTTAAAATAAGGTTTCATAACAAAATATATTTTTAGGAGTCTATGAAAAAATAATGGTTGGAATCTAACCCAATAAACATTCCGATATTATAACTCATGGATATTCAGATTGTGTTTTTCATGGAATTCAGAGTCTGAATTCTGTGGAATTTAGAGTCAGAATTTTGAGCAATTCGAAGTCAGAATTCTGAGGAATTCGGATTCAGAAATCTGAAAAATTCAGAGTTTGAATTATGAGGAATTTTCAGTCTAAATGTCATAACATTTGGAGTCTAAATTTCAAAGAATTCGAAGACTAAATTCCAGTGAATTTAGAGTCTGAATTTCATAGAATTAAGTGTCCACATTTTATAGAATTCAGAGTCTAAATTCTGAAACTAAAAAATAAAATACTCTATATCTATGAATTTAATGTATTCAAAGGTTTTATATGTGAATCGAAATTATAGACATAATAGTAAAATGATTTGGATTTATAGAAATTATTACAAGAAAAATGAAAACACATGTAAGGATAAATTTCCGTGGGGAAGGAAAATTTTCTTTATTAATATAATTATTTGGAAAAATATAATTTTTCATATGATAGAGTGTTTGTGATTTTCAAAACATAGAGTAATGGAATAGTATTAACAAAACCTTATTGACTCAACATGGGAAATTTGGTTTTTTTTCAATACAATATGCTTCCGTAGAGACATCTCTATGGAAGGTTGATGTATTCAATTGGTGTATTAGATAATAAGTGAATAGGTGGTGGTTCAAACTGAGTATATGCCTTAGTCTTTTAGTATACATGTTATAATGAGTAATCAAGTTGATAGAGGAAGTAAATATCATGGAATTTAGTGATTCATGGAAGTTGATTATTATATTATTCCATTATTTTTTGGTAATCATTGATTATATTTTAATTAATTTCCCATGTTTGGGGAATATTGGTTATTGTGTAATGACATGGTTGGGGGTAGTGAGTGCACATATCTACTATGTTTGAGAAATTAAAATAGTGGAATTATATAAATTATAACATGTGAGAATCATTTAATATTAAATCTTAAAAAATAATTTATATAATGTGTTAAATATATTTTAAAAAAATTATTTTAAAGGAATCAAAATTTAAACAAGTTAACAATAAATAATGATCTTTAAAATTAATTGAATTATTTTTAAAAAAAATAGAAACCAAAAGTGTGTGCATAAATTCATATTTCATTACTTATGTAAATTGATGTAAAACTATTTTTTGTATTCAAATATATGCTTCCAATGATATCATTTTATTTGGTGTTTGAGTCCAAAATCAAAATCAATTGATAAGTGAAAATGACTATCCAAGTGTTGGATATCATTACCATATATCCATGCCCTAGAAATTGTAGTTTTTACAAGGGTATGCCTATTTTTTGTGATTGTTTTGTTCTATAGTAGCCAAAATCATTGAATAAGTGAAAAAGGACATGTAATCAATCCTCAAATTGTAGATAGTTTATATCTCTAAGATATAGAGGTAGATAAAAGGTTATGATAATTATAAAATCATCTGAATAATCTGAATATTCAACATAATATTGTTTTATGTTCTAAATACATTAGGTTTATAGTGTAGAAGTGGATAAATAACATCACTATGAAGGGTTTTTAAGGTGAATAATTTAAATAAATTGATTGAAAAAATATCTTACCTTTTATTATTAATTGTTACAAGACCCAATGTTTGGTGAAATAAATACATGGATTGATTTTTTTTGAAGAGAAACTACTTGAGAATAATTATGTTCTCAATTCCAAAGGATGTAAATAGCATACTTTTTCTCAATTTTAACGTTTCATTCTTTATTTTTTGTTTTTCTTTTTTATGTCTCTAGATAAATTTTCATTTTTTTTAAATTTTATGAATTCTTTTCCTAATTTAATGAACAAGGCCTAAAACTGCAGATTAAATTTTAATTTCTAAAAAACATTTTTGGAAGAAGTGGGAAACCAAATATGTGAAACAATAAGTTTTTAAAACACATAAGTTACTCACAAAATCATTATACACTAAACTAATATTATTGGAATCACTCACCCTGTGTAAACCCCAATGCAGTGTGTTTACCTGCATACATGTATTTTTAAGATATGATATTTGAAATGATTTTGAATTTTATCCCATGTCTAGATATATTCCCAAAGATTTATTTTTACTTAGATGGTTTATTGTACCAATATATGATCTTGTCTGTTAATCCACTTGGTATTCACATCATTGTGAAAAAAAATCAAATTAGTCTCACATAAATTATATTAGTATCCACCATTGAAATGTTATTATCGAAATATACCTATAAAATATCTTCCATAGAATATAGGTGAATAAGAAATCCAATATTTTCATCACAAGGAGGTTCTTCATGCCATATTATAATTATACCATCCTGATCCACTAATAGGTAAATCATATCCTCTATATTAGTATTCATTATAATTTTAGCTATTATGACGAACATACGGTTTAGATAGTTAGATTAGTCTTTGTGATACAATGTAGATTTATTTTTATTGATTTGAAATTTTACAGAAACAACATTTCCTTGTATCACACTCCATGAGCCTCATCCAATAGTCGTTATGGTGTGTTTACATTTATCCAACCTTGAATAAAAATTCGGTTCTCATTCTTTATCACACAAATGATGATGAAAATCATACAGAAAGTCTGCAAAAACCTATTTTAATCCCTTTATAAGAGACGGGCTCCTATTACTTTTAGATTTAACGGATTTCATCCTTCAACATCATCAATCCCCATTTTTTATTTTCTACCATATAGAGCCAATTTTTACTTCAACTCTTGTACTTACCTTCCACATGGGATCAAAAATTGTAAGAGATAATCCTTCATGTTCCGCATATCCCACTAATACATAATCATTAATTCTCGTGAACACTTTATTCCTAGATCAATAAAAAGTGATCAGAAGTTGATCAATGAATAATCTATTCTTCATATCCCCAAAACTATAGGATCTTACTAATGCCACAATACCTACATTATCTCACTATTGAATCACTACATTAGATTAACTAATTTTTCCCATAACTTATTTGTGTGATGAAAGTGGAACTCCACCAATCCTTTTAAAAATATCCCTAAAACTATTACAACATCAACTATATTAAGATGAACAATGAAAACCTAGAAAGGGTAAAAAGGTTGCATCACCATAATACATCACCGGTTCAAGAAATCCATGTTCTTCGTCTTTTAACTGATTAGTAGAATCCGAAGCATGGATGAGCAGACCCCTCCAACAATCCTTTGATATATTTTGACAGTTTAATGGCTCATGGTAAAACCTCTTATAAGTCGACATATGGAATCCAATGATCTGTAAAAAATTGTTCTACTAAAATTGAGGATCCCCTTCAATGTCAACCAAAATTACCTCCAAATGTGTTTATGAGACACATGAATATAATTTAAATGACACACATAATGCTTCTTAAATACTTTTGATGATCTTATATTACAAGTTTTCTCCCATAGGTGATCCTCATAATACATGTTATACCACTGTAGAAATTAAAAACCAACACATCATTCATTTCCGCACATACATAGACTTGGGGTGAATTTAATATTTGAAATCCTGGTAACACTCCACATATTGCATCGATATACATTTTATGAAATCATAACTCTAACGTTGATATAATTAATAGGTGATCCAAAATATTATGAAGGCTAATCATTACCCTAAGTTAGATTAAATATAGTATTTAGTCAAAACCCAACATCTATTCAAGATCCAACTCATTATCAGGAATTTAAACCATATTTTGTCATTTTAGGAGAGAATATTTATTACCATCATTGATAATATATTCTCCATTAAAAATATTTTTTGTTGATCAGAATTATGATTTATCATTTTTGGTAAATCATGTACTTCATTATAACACCTTATTTCTTATTATATACATTGGATATAAAGTATGATCCTAATGAAATGTTGATTGGACATTAATTCAATCATGATTCCACGTAAGAAATATCAAATCCAAGGGTGATTAGAATATTATATAATACTTAAAAGTATAATAATATCTAGCATTTTTTCAAACAGCAATCCATGTGTTTTATATCAAATAGATATTTGATTTTAGAGATATTTGGTTCTTGTATAGAAATCAAGGCATAAAAATGAATGAATTGATATTTTCTATATAATAGTCTTTTATGATAAAAATGGTTCAATCTTGATCACCCAATGGTTACCAAATGAATTTTAGAATAAAATGTGGATCAAGAATACCCAAGGGAGAGTTTATAAAGATTATGAACAAAGTATTTTATTGATAATAGAAATAGTAATCTATGTAAACAAAGTATTCTAAAATGATTCAAAATCCTGGAAGAGAATTAACACCATATATATTATAATTTAATATCTATACGAAGGTGATTTTAAACTCCCAATATCCTATTTATTATTTAATAATATATATTACAATTTTTAGGATATCATTACCATGTAAAATTACATTAATTTTTGATGTTTTTCTTTGAGTTTATCTAATTTTATTATATTATCCTTGAATCTCTACATTGAATCCAATTCATAAAATAGTGTTCTTATTTTGAATTGTAGTATGGGTGAATCAATTATAATGTGTTGTGATTCATCATTAAACTTTCATTCTCTTCTATATCAAAATACATAGAACTATGAGTGTGTTTAACAAGAAATAGAAGAAATTTTATTTTAGATGTTTGAAATACACAACTTATTAATTATATGAAGGTAATGTAGGTAGTTTTACCCCTACATTGTGGATTGAAATCAAACTAATAGTTCATGGAAAAAATTTCTAGGACATATATTTTGATAGAGTGAGTGATATAATTTCAATTAAATGATTATGATACCAAAAAAATTTATTCAGGGATTGATATGAAATTATTACTAAACATTAAACTCAGTTGGAATAGTTTTTTGGGTTTGGAAAGTGATAATTAAAAATCATGAAATGTTGTATACTCAAAAATAATGTTTTAATAATTGAAAGACACTTCTTGATTTGAAGAAACTCTCTTCGGTTACAATTATTTACCACTAGCACTATTTGTTACACAATATTTGATCATATAGAATAGGTGATTTCCAATATTGTCTTTTAATTCATCAAATTATAATTTTATCATAATTCCATTTTTTATCTTTTCAACCAAATTTAAAGCAATTATACTTGTGTTCTCAGATGTTTACATTTGTTGAAACTACTGAGTACTCATCTCTATCTAGTGATGAACTGGGGAAGTTATAGTGGAATATACGAGGAATAATAATAATTTCAATCAAGCATAATACATAGTGTCGGTCTTCTTCTATCGATAATTATACACCCTTGATTTATATAGATCCTATTGGAATGGTGTGTTCCCATGATACGATGAGATATTTGAAGTGATAATTTTATGGAATGGTGTCCCAATGTGTTCTCATATCATATAATTATTTTTATATAAAAAATGTGTTAGTACATTAATCTGTTTAAAATATTTTTTAAGTGATATGTGACTCTAGTAAAGAATACATAGCACATAGATCAGTGATCATATGTTTAGTTGTTCATCTTTATTTGTTTCGCCTTTTGTGATTATGATATATATGGTTGTAGAGTCATGATGTTGTTTAATCATATTATTAACCTATAATATCAATGGTGAGAAAGAAGTTGTAGTTACTCCCTTTATTTATATGGTTCCCATTATTTGGAGGAGTTTTAATTATCATGTATCTATCTATGCATCATAGAAGTTGATCATGGTATGATTTTGGAGAACAATCACATCATCATATTTAGTCTTTATGCCATATTAATTTTAATACCATATTTGTGTAGTGTTGTCATATCTCATAAATTTTTGAATTGGTATATCATGTATTTTGGTCATTAGTGGATTCAAGGGGGAGTTTATAAGTGTTCAAGTAGGGAATATCATTTTTTCTCTATAAAGGTCCACCATGCTATGGTGGTAGGAGTGGTGGTTCGAGTTTCATATCAATATGGCACAATGGGAGAGTGTTTTTTTAGAATGTGGATATAGACGTATGTTTTTTGGGTTTTAGAACACCATGAGTTCTGAAAAACCTATGGTTTAGGGAATTTTTCATAGAATTGTTTCAATAGGTGGAACTAGGGAATTATCCACTACATCATGAAGGGTGTGTCTTTCTAGTGGAGACTTGGGGAATTCACCCAACGGGAAACAATGATGTGTGATCCACCAATAGTTAATGACATGATATTTGGAATAAACAACTATGAAAGACATGTATTTTGAAACGAAAAGGGAGATATGAAAAATATTTAATATTGATGTAGTGATGTCAGGAATGTTCATGTCATGACCCATCCTAGTTGGGCCCATTCTGCGACTCCCCAAGCCTGACTCCAATAGGATATGGCCTAGAGACTTCCACCACATAGGAATATCACTATCATGGGAGGCATTTCCAAAGTAAATGTACACACGCACAATTATCCAAGCCCAAAAATGCTGAAATTTAAAAACCACCATGGAACAAAATTCATGCATACAACTAAACTCAACCAACTGAGTATAATAGATGTAAAGTGTGGAAAGTAAAATTGGGAGAGAATACAAGCCCTGCAAAAAAACGAGTATGAAAACTACTAAGTCCAACCAGTAAGAACAATGATGTACTTGGACTACTACTTGTAGATGTAGGATCACCATGTCTTGTAGGGAACGTAGAAAGCACTGTATGGTCCCGGTCCCCTCTGGACTCTGTCAAAAGGGAACTCTTTGGAAAAAGACATGACACGTGCAATCAAATCCCTTATAGGGGTGAGTATAACAATACTCAATAGAAAACCCCAAAAAACACAAACCAATTAAAAAATGTAAAGGTAAAGTCAGATCTAATTATTATATGTCCACTAAACATATATTAAGTTAATAAAAACCCAGATATACTCAAAACACAGACCAGCGGTCTAGGGACAAGTCACACAACCGCATACCCACGCTAAGGATTAAGTTCGAATGTTCCATGAAGCACTCATCTAGGAGATTTCACTCTGCATGTCTGATAGCTCTAATAATGCTCATACCATAAGTACTGTTCATCAGTAAAATCCATGAGAGATAGATAAACTCATTCTGAGAGAACACACTTCTATATGGGGAAAGATCATTATACCCAAATAAGGATCACTGCTAGGGCCGTGGAGAATAACACATCTCGTACGGATTCACCTACTAATTAGAATATCGAAATCCATTAGGATTATTCATGTTGATTTCAGACTCTATTTTGGGTCATCAATGGATAGGGGATCTCTCAATGGTCCTCTTAAGAGGATACTTGACCCTATCATGGAAAGACCTGGTGAAGGGATCATACACCTGTGGATGGAAATGATACCTGAATTTCAGGGGAACGAGAAAAAGGTAATCGAACACAAATGAAACTTTTTTAAGGAATGATAGAAAATGATTTTAAGCCATGTCCTGAGATATTGACAGTATGTAAAATGGGTCACACACCATGGTTCGTGACTCCAGGTACTGCCCGTGTGTAACGACCTAACATAAAGGGAACATGCCATATAGAAAGGTGAGTACACATCATGTAGGGAGGATGACACACCATGTCTGAGTAACCAGGGTCCACTCTGTGTACGTGTTTGTGTTATCGTACACTACTCCAACCCATGGGTGTCATCCCGTATAATTTGTACACGGGGTAACCCTTGCAGCCGGACTGGTTTGGTCGTGTGGTGTGGTATACTGCCGTGTACTCTAACCTGTGTTTGTGTGTCATTTGAGATACACGTCGAGTCCCACATAAGGACCCACACACCGTGTTCTTCATCGAACATTTTGTGCCATCGCTTTCTTCCACGCATAATGCTAGTCTCCACGGAGTCGGTCCAGAACTATGTGTTTTTATGAATAAAATCCATGTTCTTTGGGATTTTACTTAAAATGTGGTTCTTTATTTCTCTCCTACAATGATCCTTCTATATTCATTTTGGAGATCCAATTTCCACAATACTAGAGGTTTTTGGTTTCTCCATCATCCTGGAGCCATCTTTATTGTTTTCGGGCCACTCATCTTTCCCAAAAACATGTCTTGATCCACCAATATGAAGAACAGTCAAAAAAGGATTTCTTCCAAACTGAGTGGATTCGTCTGCCAAAATCATCGTCATAACTTCATTGAGTTGTCATGATTTCAGATATCTAATTTGGGATTGTTTCATTTCAAAAATGAATCGCAAAGATCTGTTTTTTGTCTCCCTATTAAGAATGTGAAGAACACGGGGTGAGAAGGGATAACATTCAATAACAAATAGTAACGAACCTCTTCCGTCATTCTTCATGGAATCTATTCAATCCCATTAGTAGGTTTAACAAGTATAATGAAAAAAAACTATTCAAATCATCATGAATTAATTCTTAGAACCCCAACCCCAATGGAAACAAAGAATAATACCCTCTAGCAAGAATTCACTATCTGAGGATCAATCTATTATTGGATTTATCCATTTTCATCATATAACACACGAAAGCGGAATAATGGAATTGAAAATAACACCCCTACCTCAATTGTCGATGAAGAGGAAGAGTGGTCATAATATGTTATTTGATCTCAGTGCCCAACGATCCACGCGTCATCGTTCAATGGTGTTCATCAAGAATCATCAATGGTTTTATCCCCTCCAATTCTCTAGAGGTTTATAGGGAGTTTTCTAGGGTTATGATTCTATCTATGGGATCCTACTTATTTGAAGTAAAATATGAATCTCTAAATTATGGAAGAATTTATAATAAATTAAAATGTTAATTTATTTTATTTTCATTATAATTCCAAAAACTAATTTTTTTTAGTCAACCTGCACCAGTCGATATTTGACCCTGCCTAATGTAAAGTCACTGCTCTGGAAGCAACGGTTCCCTCAGATTTATGATCTGGAACCCATTTAAAATGTATTCCACTTATTCTAGAAAAACTCTCAAGTGCACTGTTTATGATCCTAAAAATATTTCAAACAACTATTTAGGGTACTCTTGGACTCAGAATATCATGTCGTCAAAAAGTGTGGTCTTGTAATAATTTCATGTAATATTTAAAAATAATACCTGGAAAATAAAAGAAATTAAATTCTCCCCACCTTAGGGATTTACGTATTAGAAATCCAAAACAAAAGGCTACTCAAAACGATGTGGGTAATGGGCATAGATCTGTGCCTCTAGCTCCCACATTCTCTCCTGATATTTCTCATACTACCACTGGATTCTCAGTAGTGGAATCAATCATACATAAATAATCATATCCTGCCGATCCACAATCTCCACCGAGTACTCAGCAACGGTCACCCCATCCTCAATGTCCGGAACACCCCATTAAATGTCGTGCGATGGGTCATGAATGTACCTATTAAACTATGTCAAGTGGAAGAAATCATGTACTAGGTGAAACTTCGGTTCTAGAGATAAGCAAAACACTACCTCTCCAACTCTTCGTAGTATCTAAAAAGTTTTGATTAACCTCAGAGATAGTTTGTCCCCCAGCCAAACCTCTGTAACCCTCATCGAGGTCAGACCCAAAGGAAGTCAAGGTCACCCGTGATCGAACTCCAGAGGTCTACATTGCCTATTAGAATAAGACTTATGTCATCTCTATGCAGTCTTCATCCACTCTAGGATGATCTGCACCTCCTCGGTTGTAGCTTGCACCAACTATGGACCCATGATTGCTGCCTCTCCATGGTCAATCTATCAAAGTGGTGACCAGAAGAGTCTCCCATTTAAATCCTCGAAAGATTCCATACCAATGGAGGAGTGGTAGATATTGTGGTACATGAAATCCACTAGAGGTAGGTGGTCCTCCAAACTACGACCAAAGTCCAAGATATAGGCTCATAACATATCCTCCAGAACCAGAATGATCTTTTTTGTCTGTCCATCTGTCTAGGGATGGAATGTTGTGCTCAAGCTTAACTTATCCCCAAACACCTCCAACAGTTCCTTCCAGAACCGATATGTGAAGCAGGCATCTTGATCCGAAGATTTTTTCAATGGCACACCATAAATATGAACTATCTCATTCATGTATAGGCATCATAGGATTTATATGGAACATTACTCTCTGATGTCTAGGAAGTGGGGAGAAATGGTGAGTTAGTCAACGATCACTAAGATAGAATCGTGTCCCTCAGACATTCTTGGAAACCCCTAACCATGTCCATCAATATTCCATAATACTCCAACTCTAGCACTTCCAGGGTTGTGCTAACCTTACTATACCTTTGTCCTCAGCCTTCACCTACTGGCACATAAGGCATTTTGAAATGAACTCTTCTACATCCTTCTTCATTCATATCCACCAAAACTAATGACAGAGGTCCTAATACATTTTTTCCACTCAATGATTTACCTCTAAGGGGGATACGTGAAACTCCCTATAAACCTCCTCTTGCAATGCCACTGGCAGAATCGTGTGCCCTCTCAAAAGAACAATGTGCTCCCCTCCATTCAAATATCCATCAAGAGCATTCCATATGGATATATGTGAATGTTAAACTCATAGTCAACATCCCCATGATGTGCCTACCTAACTCGATGTAAGAGCGGAGGGGTGACAACCATCGATTAAAGATAAGCTGCATCATCTCTGTCCATGAAGGATAACTGTAACAAGGCGAACTGCTTCGTCAGCTATCTCAAAATCATCAAGGTCAATCTCTTTCTATGAACATCTTCCACATTTTTCCTCATATTAATATTATAGATGATCCCAAAATCATAAAACTGGATGAACTCTAAACATCTCCTCAAACATAAATTTAGATCCTTTTGCGATAATATGTATTTGAGGCCCTAGTGCTTTGTGTAGATGATAAACACCTCACCCATAAGGTAGTGTCTCAATATCTTCAATGAAAATATTTTCGTACCAACCCCGAGATCATTGGTCACATAGTTCTACTAATGTGGCCTATGTTGGCAAAAACTATATGTATTCACCACCTATCTCTACATTAGGACACATTTGAGCTCATCACCTGATGCATTGCAGAATAATACGTACTCGACACTCTCTTATAGAAATATCATGTTTATGGTGATCATCAAACTATGTCTCCACTACTCAAAATCCTTCTGGTAGTACTCGATCCACAAAATGGTTTTCCCCTTTCTAGTCATGTATGTCATCAGTGATGATATCTGGGAGAAATAAATAATGAATATACGGTAATAACTTACCACCCAAGGAAGTTCTGCACCTCCTTCACACTCTAATGTGGCTCCCATGGTAACATTGCCTCAACATTCATTGGGTCCACAATAACTCCATCTTATTAGATGACATTTCCAATAATGTAGTCCTCCTATATCCAAAAATGTATCTTTGAGAGAATCCCATAATGTCGTTTCTCTTCGAGTACATCTAGAATCATCCAAAGGTATCTCATGTGATCCTCTTCTGACACAAAGTACACAAGGATTTTTTCAATGATGACCACTAAGAATCAGTCTAGATACAGCTGAAAGATCTAGTTTATAAGTCCCATGAGAACTACAGGAATGTTCGTCACACCGAAAGTCATCAACAAGTAATCATAGTGAATTTATTGGAATATTAAATCCATCATCAATATATCATCATCCCATACTCGTAAGTGTTGGTAGTAGGATAAATGGTCATCCTTTCAGAACCACAGTTTCCCTCGTAGATGATCTAAGAGGTCATCGATCCTCGGTAGTGGATACTTTTTCTTTAATGTCATCTAGTATTTGCACCGGTAATATAACAACCCTTCTCTTTATTACACACATAAACATGATTTATTACATAAACACATCACTTGATAAAACAAGGAAGATTTAAAGGTATAGTGTCTTGGGGGATTATAAACATTTCATAAAAAATAAACACTTGAAACACATCATCTTAATGGAAAAATTCATTTACATGACCACTACATTCCCTCATACTTAACATAAATTGGGACAACCTGAGGACATGTATAAGAAAATAGGGAGATATAAATCCCAGTAAGGGAACTAACATGGAATAACAAGAGGAATATAATACATTTTATAAATTAGGCATATAAATGGAGCACAAGAGAAACATGAACATAATGGCATGAGAATGCATGATAATCATAACATGGAGATTTGGCAACAACACTTAACAGGGAATTAGCATGGGTCATGGTTCATTGCACATGGAAAATGAGTAAACCCTCATTGCACGTGAAACACAAGTAAACCCTCATTGAAATTGAATTATCATGATTCAACAGCCATGACACATGATGTATCATGATTCTATACATTACCCAATTCATTGGAGCGCTATCAGGGCACACTCTCTTAAACATTTCATTTCATGCATTAGTGTGCCACATAGATAATAAAAACATGGATTCATTAACATCAAAAGTTATTCCACGAATAAATAACATGGAATAAATAAATGAATGTAAAAATAACTATGTATATGTGCATAAATGTGAATACCCTTGATAGAGACATGGGTATGGTATTCCCTACACAATGATCTTGGCTTGGAAAAATGCAGTGCAATTTTGATAGCATAATGACATGTCATACGAATTCGTACAAATGGATGATGAGAGAGAAATTGGTTTATCATCATATTTACATGAAATTGACTGTAATGGGTTCATATAGATACATTTCCCAACAAATGTAATGGAATTTAGATATGTAATACAAAATAATTGCTTGGATGTAAATGAGTATAGAAAAATTCCATACGGAATTTCGACAATGTAACCTGTGTACATAGGAGGAAATAATGAGAGTGGAAGGTGATCTCCCATTATTCAAGCACTAAGAGGGTATTATGGGGGATGTGATAAATAATACCCCAACATTTATAATTGAAAATAAGAGAGGATAACCATATAAGGAAACATGAAAATAAATAAGGAAAGTGAGACTCCCTTACTTGGAAGTGTGATAAAAAAAGTATGTGAGAGTAATGAGAGAGGCTTCATGGGAGATTAAAGCACCGTTTGAGGATTCTGGATAAAGGAGGGAAGCGGTTGGTTGAACTCTAAATAATTTGACTAAAGAGAAAGTCGGATCATGGGTGGGTTTATATTGGAAAGGAGAAAGAATTATTTATTATTTTGGTTTGGGAAACCTCATATTAAACTAATCAAAACAAGAAACCAGCCCGTGGTTATTGCCCATGGTTTTTGCTGATGGAAATTATAAAATAGTATTTTATAACGCCGATGGCCAAAATCATTAAAATAATATGGTTTCTTATGCGGAGGTGAGTGACACTCTCAAGGAAAACAATTTGAAAAGAAAATATGATGATGGGTCCACTAAAGCATTGTAAAATAAATCAAACAAACCCAAATTCACATTATTTTAGTGGTAAAACATATATTGGCAGAACATAATGTTTATTGTATTTTATTACTTCACTATTTGGTAATTATTATTTCGTAAAACACATTATATATTTAAATGGTATGTAATTTTTACCCAAAAATTCGACTCTCCCAGAAAATTGTGAAAAATACACAATTGGAAAATTTTGAAAATTTGATTCTAAAAATAATATTTATTTTATCTAAATAATTTCAAAAATATTCGAATTATTAATTTTATAATAAAAATTTTCATTTATTAAAAATTCATACAATTACATTCTTAAAATTATAAGATCGCTTATATTTAAAAAAAATCATTTGTAAATAATAATAATATATTATTAAAAATTTATTTAATTGAAAAATCCATTAATTAATCAAAAATATATTTCTTATTTGAATATTATTTAAAAATAGTATTTGTGCATTAAAAACCTTTTACAAGGTAACAATAATAAAAAGAGTGTATATTCTATATACAAGTTTTATGTACATAATCGTAGTATTAGGATCTTGTTACATAACCCCTTAAAAACCCCACATAAGACCATAGGGTCAGGTGCGTGATTATGACAGACTCTTGGGGTGGCTCGGATTACATTTCTCATGTGGTGATCTCAATCAATATTCACACTTTTCGTAGGAGTATCCACTCGAGCATAACGTATTTAGGATCTTCATGGGATTGGTCAGGAGTGAAGCCCAACGATGCCACCTCCAATCTGAGCTCTGACATATGGGCTTTGTATGGGGAATGTCTACTTTATGAGGCCATCATTTTCTTTGTTTGAGAAAATTTTATTTATTAAAGACCTATATTTATACTAATCATGTGATCAATGTTCAATGGGTATATTTGTAATGGTTAAATTTTTAATGATATTTTAATATCAAAACCAAAAAACCAAATATGTGCATACATTTTACATAACTATAATAAGGCATTTAAAATGGCTAAGAGAATTTTCATTAATGAATTTTTGGGTTGTTACAATCTTCCCCCTTATGAAATTTAACCCTTGAAATTGAATTTTCTGACACTAAAACCGATGTGGGTAACTCTAATTCATCACTTCTTCTGATTCCCATGTCACTTATTCAAACATTTGGTTCTTCCACAACACCTTGATGAGGGGAATTGTCTAATTTCATATAACTTCTTCCCTATAATCTGTTATCTTAACTAGTTTCTCCTCATAAGGAAGATCATCCTCTAGTGGTACTAACTATGAAAAGAGTACATGTGAAAGTTAGGATTTGTACATACATAAAATATATACATGAAAGACATTGTGTACTTTGGACATGGTGGTGGAAGTTCTAGTCGATATGACATATCCCCGACACGATCAAGAATCATGAAGGGACCGATGTAATTAGGATTTATATTCCCTTTATTTTCAAACAACATAAACTTATTCGATAATGATATGCATAGAAAAACCATGTCTCAAACTTTAAAATCAAGGTCTCTTTGATAGTAATCTGTTTAACCTTTTTGTAGACTTTGGGATGCCTTGATATGCTGCTAAATGGTTTTCACCTTCACCTCCAATTATTCAACCATTTCTGGTTCTAACAGCTTACGCTCACTATCTTTGTACCAACATGCTAGTGTTATACACCTCTTCCCATATAGGTCTTCATAAGGTGCAATTCGGATGCTCGATTGGAAACAATTATTATAGAAAATTCATCTGGAGGAATATGTTGATTCGGTGTTCATTTAAATTCCATTGAACATGATCATAACATATCTTCTTGTGTCTAAATAGTTCATTCATATTGGTCATCAATTTGAGGATGATAGGCCGTACTAAAGTTCATGTTAGTATCCAGAACATAATCAAGACACTCCCAAAACATATAGTTGCATCTTGGATCTCGATTGGATACAATATATAGTGGTACTCTATGAACCCTTACCACTTCCTTGATATATATCCATGCCAGTTGATCCAATGAGAAATTCTTCTGAATTTGACTAAAGTGTGCAGAATTTCTAAGATGATCCACAACAACCCAGATTGCATTGTTTCCTTTGGATGTCTTCAGATGTCTGTTGACAAATCCCACGGTGATGTTCTCCAATTTCCATACATGTATGGGAAATGGTTTCATCATATCTTTAGACTTATAGCTCTATGTCTTCACATGATGACACACCAGGCACTTTGATGTATACTCTACGATCTCAATCTTCATATTATCCCCCCAATAATTTCCTTGGTGATCTGAATATATTTTTGTGTTTCCCTCATGAATAGAGAAATTTGATCTTTGTGCATCATCCAAAAGTTCCTTCTTCAGCTCCGGACATGATGAAACACATATTCATTCCCAAATCCCACAATTCATTCTTTATTAACATTGAAATTCTATGATTTCCCTTTTCTAATAGCTTCCACTTTCTTCTGAATTCTCACATCCTCCTTTTAATAATCCTTTAACATTTCCGAAAGAGACGGTTGAGAAATCATTTATGAAAGGATTAATGATGTTCCCTTATTTTTGATGTCCATGTCCATATTCATCATATCTAAGATGATTGGATACTTATAAATTACCATCAAAGATAGAATCAATGGTTCATTTCTACATATAGCATCTGCCACCTGGTTCTCTTTCCCAAGGTGGTAATGGATTGAGTAGTCGTAGTCATTGATCATCTCTTACCATCTTCATTTGCGCATGTTCAACTCTTTCTATGCGAATATATACCTGAGTATTTTGTGGTCCGTATATATTTCACACATCTCCCCAAAGAGGTAATTCTGCCAAATTTTTAAAGTGAAGATCACCACATCCAACTCAAGATCATGTGTTCGATAATTCTGATCATGAAATTTCATTTTCAATGATGTAAATGCAATGAATTTGTCATTTTTCATTGACATACTGCCCACGCCCTTCTTTGAACCATCACTGAATACCAAAATAATTTCTCCACTTCAGGGTAAAGTGAGAACAGACACAGTGATAAGCCTAATTTTCAACTCCTTAAAACTTTCATTGAATTCATCACTCCAATAAAACATTATTAAATTCTGAGTTAGCTTGGTAAGAGGGTGGGAATGTCGTGAGAAATTTCTCACAAATTGCCTATAATATCTAGCTTACTCAGAAAAGCTATGAATAACTGTTACCAATGTTGTTGTCAGCCATCCCTCAACTGCAGCTGCCTTGGAGAGATCCATATATATATCTCATTGCTTGTGATTATATGGACCATGAATGAGACCTCCTTCACACAGAAAACCTACTTTTTGTACATTTCATAGATCTTATCCTTCCGCAAGGTCTCCAGTACATTTTTAGATACTCCTCATGATCCTCCTTCATTAATGAGTATATTAGAATATCATCTATAAAGACTACGAATTTTTTTTCAAGGTAATCTCTAATGACTCTATTCATCATGTACATAAAGATTATTGGAGCATTATGGAGTCTGAAAGGTGTTACTATGAATTCAAAGTGAATGTATCTGGTTAGAAAAGAAGTCATGGGGAATATCATTCTTTTTCAACCTTAATTGATAATATCCTGACCACAAATCTTCCGTAGAGATGTATTTTTCTCCATGCAGCTGATTGAAAATTTTATCAATTCAAGGGAGAGGATACCCATTCTTTATCATGATTTTGTTATGTTCACAATAATCGATGCAATGGTGTATTGACCCATCCTTATTCATGACAAAGAGGACTGGTTCAACCCATTGTGAAGCACTTGATCATATAAACTCATTATCCTAATTCTCACATAGTTATTTATTCAGCTCCCCAAACACCACAACAACCATTCTATATAGAGTCTTGGACATTCTAAATTCCCCAGGTATAAGATCAATTTAGAATTCAACATCTCTTCTAGGAGGAAGACCCGCAAATTCCTCGAGAAACCCATAAGTGAATTACATCTTGATATGCATGTATTCAAGGACAGTTTCCTCCTTAGAAATTATCATCTGAGCCATATACACGTGCTCATAGTTTGGTAATATCAAAGAATGAGATGATAGAGCTAAGGAATATTTAACTTCTTCCTTATACTTGTACAGAATCAAGGGTTGATTCTCCACATGGAGAGTGATTTACCTCTCAAAGAAATTTATGTTGGCAATATATAGAGAAATTAAATCCATGATAATAATTGCATAAAATTAAACCAAAGGGAGTATGATAAGGTTCTCTAGGATGTTAAATCAACTAATTATGATAGGGGAGGAGTTATATTCAAGGGATTCAATGATTCTCAATTTTACGTACTCACCAGCATCTTTAATTCCTTGATTTTTGGTGGTGTTGTGATTGTTATACTAAACATTCAGGATATAAAAGAATGCGTAAAACCTGAATAAAAAACTATGCTTCCTATTCATTAATGAATAATTAGCATACCTTTCACCACTTCATTTTTAGGGTTCACATCAGTGGTAGTGATGGAAAAATTACTCCATTGCTACCTTGGAGGTTGTTGGTTACCTACGACAACCCTTGGCCTTGGGAAATGATTTAAAAGATAACCTGTTTTTTGCAATTGATGCAATGAAAAACGCGTTGAGAGTCTAATGGAGCGTTCATATCTTCTGTCATAGCTATGGGTTTTTTCAGTTGTTAATATCTATGTGTCCTTCACTTATACCCCTAATTCATTTCCTCATCCCCTTAAAAAAATTTGTGTTGTTCTTCTTTCCACACCTTTGGTATGTGGGGTGCCGGATCTTCTTAGAAATAATGGATTTATCCATCAGACCACAATAATTTAAATCCACCATACGTTTATTATTCCCACGATACCCCTAAGATTCACCGATCTCCATTTTGACCTAGAGGGAACATCGAAAAAATTTCCTCATAGCTGTCAAAGTCACCGATTTTCAGGGCTTTCTGCAGGCTAGGTCTCAGCCCATCAAAAAAGCGGTCAACCTTTCATTTAGGGGTAACGATAAATCCAGAAGTGTATCCTGAAAGCCTTGCAACGTTTTCCTCATACACTCTTATGAATTCATAATAATTTTTCGTGAGGTTAAGGAAGTCCTTTTCCATTTTATGTTGGAGGGTGCATGGAAAAAATTTATTGAAAACCCTCTTCTGGAAGTCCTTCCATTCCATCGCCTCGATATCTGCCTCAGGATTTATATTTTTGATCAATGTCCACTATTGATCAACTTCCCCCTCTATATAATATGTAGCTAAGAGGACCATCACTAGTTTGGAAAATTGAAGGATGGAGAAGATCTTTTCAATGAAATTGATCTGTTGGTTGGCGACTGAGGTATCATATGATCCATTAAAATGTGGTGGCATTTTCCTTATAAATCTCTTGTTAAAGGCTTGTTATTTATTTGGGGGGGGGGTTGAATGTTCACATTGACACATGTTTCTATTCAATGCATGACTTATCAGAGAGAGAATCATGAAAAATTTCTCAATTCCTACTCTAATAAGATTAGGGATCTCATTAGAACAATCATAACATTTATCTTCACGTCAGTTGTTATCTTGAGTCCTCTAATTATTATCCATTGGCTAGAATAAAAGAAAAGTTAGGGGTACCACATAAAGGGAAATCCATTGAAAAAACAGATGACTTATAAATTACTTTTATTTCCTTAACATAGGAATTTATTACCTTCAATCTATGTTTTCCATGATATACTTCCCAACATATATTATAAGGGGATTTTCCCACAATAATGGTTCATACCAAGATTGTGAATTTACCAAAGAATATCCCTCAATAGTGTTGTATCCAATATTACAGAAAGGCCTATTGTCATGTACCAGGATACCCTGGGTCAAGCCCAAAACTCATTGTCGGGTTTTTCATCCCAATGTAAATATGTCCCAAAGTCGCCTCTACCTGATCATATCCAGAACTGGATGTATTTTCGTGATTAACCACTTAATCAATAATCATCCCAACATAGGGATGTTTTTATTATAATTAGTCTTCTCTCTATGTAATCACGTGGGTTTTATAATCCTAATCCCAAAAATATCTAAACCTATAATTTGATACCAACAATAATGACCCTTCTTTTTATTACACAACTAAATATGATTTATTACATAAAATATTCACTTGATACAACATGAAAGATCAAGATGTATAGTCTTTTTGGCAATTAGGATCATTAAATAACAACTTAAAACATAAAACACAACATCTGTAGTGAAAACACCCTTTACATGACCACTATATTCCCACAATCATAGAATTTCATGGGATAACATGAGGACATGCATTAGAAAAGGGTGACCGATAAAGTCTAGTAAGGGAATAAAAATGGAATAACTTGAGTAATATGATACATGTTAGACTATAGTAATATCAATGGAGCACAATAGAAACATGAATTTAAATTCATGGTAAATCATTATAATCATAACATGGAGATTCGACAACAACACTTAGCATTTAATTATCATGAGCAAAGGTTCATTGCACATGGTGCATGAGTAAACCCTCATTGCAAGTGAAGCACAAGAAAACCATTGTTTCACAAGATTTAGAATGACTCAACACCCATTTCACATGACGTATCATGATATTATACTTTAATGGCGTCTGTCCAAGATATAGCTGCAAACCCAAGCTAGGGATTTAGTTTGAAGGTTCCACGAAGCACTCATCTGGGAGAACTAACTCCACAGGTTGGATATCTCTAATTATGTACGTACAAGATATACCGTTCATCATGAAAATCCCAGAGATATTGATACACTCATTCTATGAGAACAAACTCTTGAGTGGGAAAAGATTTCAATACATAGATGATGATCACTGCTTGCTCCTTGGAGGATACAGAAACTCATCCAGATTAATCTGTTAGTTAGAGTATCAGTGTCATTTAGGATTAGTCACATCGACACCTAACTCTACAAAGGGTAAATAATGGATTTAAGATCTATCTACGGGCCTCTCATAGGGATAGCAAACTCTATCCCGTAAATTCTTGCTGAAGGGATTATACTACACTGGATGTAAATGATAGATGACCATCAGGGGAATGAGAAAAAGGGAAACTAACCTAGAAAAAATTGTCCAAAGAACTGTGGAAAAGAAGATAGAGCCATTTTCCAGGATATACATGGTCTTTAGAAGGGGCAACATGCCGTTTCTCATGACTCCGAGTACTACCCCTGTGTAATAGACCGAGATATAGGGAACATTCCCGGTTAAAAAATGAGTACATAGAGTGTAATGCGGAGCACATTCCATTCCTGAGTAACCAGTGTCGACTATGTTTACATGGCTATCTATCCATACAAGGCTTCAACTCATGTATTCCATCCCATGATATCGGTACACGGGGTAACCAGTGCAGCTGGCCTAGTCTAGCTGTGTTGTGGAGTACACAGTCGTGTACTCCACCACATGTATGTGTATTGTTCGAGATACACACTGAGTCATGCATAAGGACCCACATTCCATGTTCTTCGTAGAACATGTAATGTCATCAATTCATGCCCCACAGAACCCTAGACTCCAATGATCTAGTCCTGTATGGCGTGTTCTGTAGAATACATGTAGTGCTCTTACGGAATTTATATAAAAAGAATATCTTCATTCTATGCCTTTATTGATCCTCGTTGGTCCATTTCGGCCATATGATCACCACAAAACTGGAGGGTTAAGGTTTCCTCATCGTACAAAAGTTTTATCCATTGTTTTTGGGCCTCCATTTGGCCCTGAAAATATACCTTGATCCACCCATGCAAAATAATGGTCGAAAAATGATTTCTTATTAAACGACTCGATTCAACTACCTCAATCATCATCACACTTTTTTTGATTCATTACGATGTCGGATATTTAATTTGGGATTGTTGGGTTGTCAAACGGAATCAGAAAGATCTTTTGTTCATCACCCCATGAAGAAAGAAATGAACTCTTGGTGTGTTGGGAAAAAATCAATAAACAAAAAGAGAAATGAACCTCCACCATCATTTTTCTTGACATCGGTTTGCTTCACATAGAAGTTTCAACAACGAAAATCAAAAACCACTATTCAAAATGTCCTGAATTAATTCTTAGAACTAAAACCCCAAAGGAAACAAATAATATTACCCTCTCACAAGAACGCTTGATCCACGTATCAATATATTGGTGGATTGATACATGTTGAACATTTGATCAATTAATTGGGAAGAACTAAAAAAACACCCCTACCTCCATCGTCGATGAATAGGAAGAGTGTTCATCGTATGATATTCGATCTCGCAGCGCAATGATCCACGCATCGTCATTCATCAGCGTTCGTCAAGAATACTTAAAGGTTGTCTCCTATCCAAATATCTAGAGGATTCAAAGGTGTTTTATAGGGTTATGATTTGATCCATGGGATCCTACATATTTAAAAAGGAAAATAATTTTCACTGTGTTATGGAAACATTTCAAATAAAATAAATGTTTTTATTTTTTTTATTTAAAAATTCAAAAAACTAACATTTTCAGTTGACCAGCGACAATCGATGTTAGGCCCCTCCTAATGTATAGTCGATGCTCTAAACACAATGGTACCCTCAGATTTATGATCCCAGAAACTATTTAAACCTTGTTAAACATTTTCACGAAAAACCACTCGTGCACTCTGTTTAATGTCATAAATTTATTTCAAACATTTATTTTGGGCAACCTGTGCCTCAAAATCAAACGTCATCGAAATTACTGGTCTCGTATTAATTCCATATAAAATTTAAAAATAATTTAAGAAAAATCCAATACATTATAGTTAATGATTGGTGAAATTATTAGTTATTTCTCACCATGAGGATGTTCTTGCAGTGGGGGGGAAAATGTCTAAGAATTTCTATATATACCGTTGTTAAAGACAATGCTTCCAAAACACATTGCACATGGTGTATTCAAATATGTTGTGGTAATCAAAAAATTTTATATAATTTTTTTAATATATATTAATTATGTCCTTTAATGGATTGGAGAATTATATCTCTCTCTTATTGGAGACACCAAAAGAATTTATGGAACATATATGCAGTGATGGAGGTTAGTGGAGCATTATCTATCAATAAAAGGCCAAATATTATTTGATTTGATTTTCAAAGATTTCCTT
Source organism: Viscum album (assembly GCA_963277665.1). NCBI lineage: Eukaryota > Viridiplantae > Streptophyta > Magnoliopsida > Santalales > Viscaceae > Viscum > Viscum album. The sequence continues at coordinate 1,186,510,084 of OY728158.1, read as the reverse complement.
TGAATCATAATTAAACCATATTCTTCCAAGCATCCTCCATCCATTTTTAGTGATTTTATACAACTTTAATCATTGATATAAATTATGTTAGAATAAGGTATTCTATTCTCCTCTTCTCTTCACATCCTTTGATTTATTTTCCTAAATATGATCTTTTTTAAAAGGATGAAATTTTTTATAGATGATTTTCATAATTTTTGATTTTTTTTTGGGATATGTTCTGGAATGTTTCTAATCTAATTTAGCCATGGTTGATCCACATATCATTTTATCTATTTTGGGTTTTCTTTGAACATTTATACCGATATAGGGGATTCATAACTCTCTTTTCACATTATGAAAATAATTGGATTATCAATATTTCTATTCTTTGGATATTAAGATTAAATTATCCTAAATAGGTTAACTAATCAAGAAGATGGATAATTGGGAAGTAAAGTTATACATATTTGGATTCTCTTTATTTTTTTTCATATGATGATAGAATTTTCGTTTATTTTTTAAGTAATGAAATTTATTACAACGGATGAATATGATGAACATAGGGATAGAAAATATAAGAGAATGAGTTGTGTTGTGAAATTTAATATTCTATGAAAATAGAACCAATTAATTCAATGAATATTTTAATAATTTCCTTTTAGTTAGATCCTATATAATTCTATAAATTGTATTCCACTGAAGATTATTTATTGACTTGTATGGATTATAGAATAACCTCGAATAATTGAATGAAAATTAAATCTATTAATATAAGGGTTGGTTAATTATTATGTAACTCAAATGGTTTTTATACTATCCAATATATTTTATACACATAAGTGTATTTTTTTTCTATTTTTGTGTGACTGTGGTTATGATATGTGATTTATTGGATGATAGAAATACTTCTATAATTAGATTGTTTCATGGTAATTCACTTGTGGTTGGTAAATGTGGGACATGTTAATGTGGATGGTTGAATAAAAAGGTCTTTTTCTTCCTATATGGAATGGTATGTATGGTATTTATGGATAAAGTGATTTTTGGTGGTGAATGTGAACTGAATAGAAGTAGTGTGTGGAATTTGATTAGGGTGGTGGAGAATTGTGAGGTGTTGTTTATGTGATGTCATGATTTGTTATTAGTGCATGATGATATGGGAATTGATTCATTAGTAATGACCATAAAATGTGGTTATTGGGACTGAACAATTGATGTGTTATATGTCTCTGAATTGAAATTTAATAAATAGAGTATTAGAACCTCAATAGTTCTATTTTTTTCTTCTAAATGAATTGTAATTAAATATGGGAAATGAAATAAAAACATGATAAAAGAGGATGCTGATAAATTATGAAGTAGTTCAATATATAGTTAATTGATATTAATTGGTTGGTTATATGGTTGTCTTCAATGGTTCGGGGAAGTTTGAGTCATAGACTCATCAATGGGTTTTGTACGGTTGTTGTGATGTGGTGGTGTAGTTTATGTGTTTTTATTAGGATGTTTGTATGTACCCCTTGAATGGTACTTTTGTTTAACTATTTATCATTATATATTTTCAGGATTTATATATTCACCACACATAAGTGTGATAATATAATAAAACCAACATTTATAGGTTATATGTATTTTATAAAAAAATCTAGTAGTTTTATAAGATGTATAACTATCAACTCTACTCAACTCTCCATTTAGAAATAGTGTATGGTACAACTGTTAGTAATATGTAGTCATGAAATTAATTGTTTGGATCATTCATGGTATGAGGAAAGCACATTCTTGATGTACTAAAATTTCCAAATAACTTACTACCTTGGAAATATGATGTGACAAGGTTGGGATACGTGGTTCCAATGATTTTCACATATTGAGTGGTAGGATTTAATGTTATGATGATACAATGATTTTCATGGTTTGTGTGATGGTTATTCATATTATGAGGTGTATGATGATATAGATGGAATATTAGTATATGTTGTTTAATTTGGGGTAGTTAGAGGTTCAATCCAATGCAGAATTAGTGATGGGATGCATAAGATTAAATTATTATGATATTATTTTTTATATTATGTGTGATATTATGTGAGTGATGCTGGGTTAATCATGGAATGTGTAGTGTGCCTTTTATATTTTTCTTTGTTATAATACATATTCGATGTCGTATTTATATGCTATTATAACATTTTAAATAAAGGTCATAAAGAGGGAAACACTAATTATATATGTTATTCTCAATAATATATATGAAATTTTATACCAATGATCAAGAGGTCATTGGTGATAATGTTAGATCGTTACTTCATACCATGGAGTGTTTTTTTTTTGTGTTTCTTCTTAAAGGTATTTTTATACATTTTGGGGACTTACATGTATTTCATAGTATTCATTATAGATTATTATTATCATTAGAATATGATTTATTTTATATGATGTGGATTTGATCAATGGTTTCACCATATCTCTCATCCTTAACATCCTATATTGAGGGTAATTACTCACATTGTTTGTTTTATACCCTCGGTTCTAGTCTCCTATCCATGGCACATTGGAGGTGGGATTTTGGGATTGATCCTTTTCATTTGTTATATCATATGAGGGGTAAAAATTTAGGTGGATTCATTTAATATTTAGTCTTTTAACATTCATTTTTTATTTGGGGTGTCATACTTGGTATTTTATAATTAATCGAACATGGGTAAACATTCCCTCCAATTTTATTTTTTGTACAAATGATATACCATATGGAAGTAATATTTGATACCATGATGTATGTATTTTGGGTTTCTAAATTATGTCACAACTATCTTTTAGTTACATAATCAAGTTTCATAATGAGAAGGTGTCATTTCTCAATTTATTAAGGGTTTTTAGGGTATCTGAATCTTTATGGCCACAATTTCATATTGACCCACATTGCTAATTAAATGAATCATGAAATGGTGATTTGAGTTATTTAATTTCTTCTTCTCAAATTCCTCTACTTATACATTCAATAATTTAATATAATCATTTGTTTTGTTTAATCAGATATCCTAAAAAACAATGAAAATAAAATAAAGTAGTGGATAGAAATTGATTATTAATGTTATATGGTTTCCAATAACTTATCTTACTCTAATCAACCACCACCAAAAGTAGGTTTGATATTTTCTTTAAATCATTTTACTTTTAAAATTGAAACAATATTTATATATATTATAATTATTATTTAGAAAATCCAAGAAGATATTTTATTGGGAACCATTTTATAAGACATATCATCCACCTTACATGAAATATACTTGATGAATTATTATTATAAGAAATGGATAAATAAGAATAGATTGACTAACATAATAAATGGTTGTTTATGTAGAAATATAACTGATATATGATAAATCTATTTCCGTAAAATATTTCTCCAAATTTTACCTCTGAAGAGATTTACAACTGTATATCGAACATCAAGAACAATAAACCTTATCAACACTTTCATCATATTCTTCAATATATATTTTAGTATTACATAATACATAATGTTAATAAAAATAATTTTTGTAATAATCAATATATAGAATTAGTAATAATTTTTTAGTTCATTTATATTTTAAAATAGTTTTAAAAAATATCGATATCATGATTTTACTGAAAATAATATATCTAAAAACATTAATTAAATAGAGAAAACCCATTTTATTGAATGTATCCTTGAATATTTCAATCATAATACATGATAGAACTAATTAGGCCATCTAATTATAATGGATCGTAATAATAATGGTTAAAAATTTATAATTTCACAACTTTGTAAAAAACCCATGTTAGTGTTAAATAAATATATATATTAAATAAATAACTAATAATATATGAAAAATATATTTGATTTTTGAATTCATAAGTACAATTCATTATTTACATTATATATAATAATAACTTTATTCTTGTGAATTATACATATGGATAGATCTTACTGATATATGAGAATAAATTTAAACTATTCTTCATCCATTAGAATTATTACTTTGCTGATATCAAATAGATTGAATTAAATATCAAAATATATTATATATTAAAAAGTAATTTTCTTAAATGAAAAAAAATTAAACCATAGATTCATAATAACAAAATGATTTATCACATTGATATATATTAATTTAAAATTTTCAAAATGTAGAAGTAATATCTCTCTATATAATATTATCTTCATTAAAAAGCTAATCCATTACTTCCCTGATAAACATAGAACATTAATTAATTTTAAAATAATTATTTAATAAATTTTAAAATAAACTACTATGTAGTTATTATAAACACAACAGTAAGAAAGAATAGATTTTTTAGAATCAAAACCTATGATCTTGATGACTATGGTTGTGAAAAAAAAGGTTTTTAAAAAATATCTGCTTTTTTTATGATCAGAAGACCTAGAAAATTTTTTAATTAAAAATTTATATATTTATAAATTAAATAGATAAATAATATTCAAAAAACATTATTGGTAGGGAATATGGTATCATAAAAAAATTCAATGATAACCCCATTTTTAAGTTTAAAAAACCTATAACATTTTAATATAAGAAAATAATAATTAAGAAAATAAATAGATAAATTATAATAATAATTAAATCATGGAGAATTATTATAAAAAAAATTAAGATATTAAAACTATTTCTAGCTTTTATGGGATATATTATAGCCAATAAATTGGGATGAATGACATATAATATTTCCCCTGCAAAAATATAAATCACAATAATAAAATATTTTTATGATTTTTAATATACAAATTCCATAGATTTTTGATATAGAATATAAATACCATCAATGGAAATGAATATAACAATGAAAGGTTATGAATGTTCTTCAATGTATATTTGAACTCTGAAATCTTTTACATAGATGGATCTAATTATTAATAATAACTGAATGTAGGTAATGGGCAATATGATATCATTCTTGTGGATCATAAAATATCTTAGGTGGAGTCTATATTTTAGTTGACACATCAGTTATGAATTGAAAATGAGGTTAATGCAAATATATCAATAAATGAATAGTGTGGAGAAAAAATATTTTAATGTTATGTTTTGTAGGTATGATATTTAATTTGTTGAATAGTTATAAGGATCTAATTTCCCTTGATTTTATACATTCTTCTCCAAATATATCCAGTCTAGAAGTAGTTTCAAAACTCTTTTTGTAAATAAACACTTCAAACACTTTTAACATACAATATAAATATTATTTTTCCATTTCTTTTGTAGAATCTATTTCTAAAAAATCAATATAAAATTGATAATTTTTTTACACCAACTCATATGATGATTTTTTTTTCCTGGAGTTCAATGCATCCTCATATTTTTTGTAGTATTGATTAAAAAATATTATAATAGTTTGTGATTATTTTTTTCATGAAAGGATCAATCTACTCATATGAATTTTTATGTTCACAAAATAAAAAATTTGATGTTCTTCGTATACTACATTACATTCTAGTTTTGTTTTTTATTATCTATTCAAATGTAGATGATAATATCATTTCCATTTCCAATTTTTTTACATCTTCATGACATAAATATATTGTCACTATTTTCATTAATTTAATTATGAGTTTCTAGAAGAGACCAAACTATAGCATCCATCATATCATGATTATTTAGTGACGTATCATAGTTAGTAATTTATTATGTCTTGATAATTTCAATATATATATAAATATATCTATCTATCCATCTCTCTCTTCTGAACATTAACCTTCAGAGATGACAACCTGAAGTTGTTTTCTTCAAATTATGCTTAAAATCGTTATGTTGTAAACAAATTTGATTCATTTATTTATTTTCTTGACATATTAAATAAATAATCATTTTTCCATTACCAGTAAAGTGTCCTACTAATTTAATTTTACTTTCATTAAGGGTTTCACATCAATTAAAAACACATTCTTTAATTGTAATAAATTTTCTATACATAATACATCACATTGATGTGTTACATGTTTCTCATGAATAATAAAAACATAATGAAAGAAATATAATGTTTCTATTTTCTCATTAATATATTTTATCTATTACACAACAAAATTAGAAACATAGAGCCCAATTTTTTTCGTTAAAATGTTTGTATTTTTTTAATGGGTAATTATATTCATTAATTTTCGGTTTATTCATGTGTGTCTAAATATGTTTGAAACATATTATATGTTAATTTTATGTTTTCAGCATTTATTTTGGACATTTAATGTTATATTTAGATATTATTAGTAATTACAACTAGAAAAAATCTATTAAAAAGGGATTTTCCTTCAATATTTTCAGTTCTTATTTAGCATCATCCAAGCCAATTTATTTAAAATAAATTTCATTTTAAAAGTATTTAAAATTAAAAAATATACTACTTTTAAAATGATTTATATTCATAGGAGAATATTTATATTCAACTTTAATAGCTGGTTTTGGAACCTCCTCATACAAACCCACTTTTTTTCTTTTAAACGAACAAACATCCAAATCTCTTATAGCATCATCATCCTTCAAAAGGTTATCATTCTAATCATTCCCAAGATTATTTACACAATTTTTTTCTTCAATTTTTATTTCATTTATATTTGTTGAATGTTATTTAATATTTTTTTCTTTATCAGTAATAAAATTAGTTTCAACTCTATCGTGATATATTTCATTATCAAAATTACATGTATGTTCTTAAACATAATATATTTATTATGATGCCTCGGTCTGATGCTATGTTTTCCCGTCATCACATGTTTCTTCATCAAAAATTTATTGATTATTAACATTCATTCAAATAATTGTATCTATATTATAGTTATTGATTTGAAATTTAATGTATCTTCATAATCTTGATCTTTATCCTCTTCAATAATAACTTATTTAATTATTGTATGAAAATATCTCTCGATAGATTTATTCTAGGATATTTTATGTTTAGCCACATTAGTTTGAAGTATTAAATTACCAAGATCATTTTAAATAGTATCATTAATATTTGATTCATCCTATATATGAACATCCTAATTATTTTTCTTATTTGAAAAACATTTACTCGAGGATGCACTCAATATATAGCCCCATCATCTTTAATAAGCTATAAATTTTTGAATTACGATGATAAAAATTTTTAAATTAGAACATGTTCAATTCCATGTCTGTTTTCTCAAACAAAACATAAAATATTCTTATATAGGTATAATAATTTATATTTTTCCCTCCATGAAAATATTGATACATGTATCTTTGAATGTATCCTAAAAATTGTAATTTTCGAAAATTATAAAAAAGATACTCATAGAAAAAAATTGGAAAAAAAAATCTCATATACATAAGAACATTGATATATTTTTGAAAATATTTTATAGGATGATAATTCACCAGTTTCAGTTTTTAAAATGATATATAAAAAATAGTTTTACTAAACTATTATGACATAATATGTAGAACATTAACAATAACTATCAATTAACTTATATTAACTACATGAATATTTTTTATCACAAAAATAGTGCAAAATATTTGAAATCTATATTGATGTAAAAAAAATTATCCTCAATTTACTTTTCAAGTAACAGTATATTCAATATTAAACAAATAAAATATATATTTAATGTAATTCACTCTTACATATTTCAAAAATACCAAATTTTACATCTTTTTATAAAAAACACCCTTCATTTTTTTTGAAATCAACATTTTATTTTGAAGAAAATAATTTTTATTTAACCTTGAAAAGTATAATTCTTATAACATCTATTTATTTTTCTAAATAAATTTAATTTTTTTCAAGGAATTCATTTATGTTATTTCTGGTGATGGAGATATTTTTATTCTAAAAAATACCATTGTTGGTTATATTTTTTATTCTTTTAACAACTGAAGTCTTTGTAATATTATCAACACTTAAATTGAGGACTGTGAGTAAGATGTTTAGGTACAATATATTCTTAATTAACTAAAAATACAAAAACTGAGTGGTCAATTTGGATTATCAATAATTTCATCTTTTTGGATAGAGTTTTTTTCAATTCAAAATGATTGGTGATATCTGTATACATCAATTACAATGTTTTTCATTAGTTCATATTTTCTTTTTTGAATATTTATCTACATTATTAACATATGGTGATATATATCTTATATTTGTTATACTTCACTAATATTCCCCCAATAGATATAAACTATATTGGATAAATTTTATAGCCCTTGTCCTATTGGATTTAGGTTTGGAGTGAAACACTAGACCAATATGTTAGCCTACAAAGAGAATCAGTGGTACATGTCGCCTCATTTTAGAATATTGAATGGGTAGGAAAAATCAGGTTTTATTTATTCCAATATTTTATTTCAATCAATATATTCTTTTTATATATTTTCCTTATTATTATGCGGAATCATTTTCATTTATTGATGTTGTTGTAATTGATATGGTTGGGGGTTGTTGTGGACATTTTTTATTATTATAAATATAACATACATTTATATCTTTCTCTATGGAGAAAACTTCTTAATGACATCAATTTGTTTATTATTTTGTTGATTATTTTTTATTTTACAAGGTAGGTTGTTTCAAGGTATAGAAAGCAGTATTTATTTGGAAGTTAATAATATCATAGATTGGTCATTTCTAGATAATGAACTTAATGATACATGGGTTTATTAATGAGAAGTATATTATGTGATTTCTTCAACATTAATTTCATATATTGAAGATGTAATAATTTTATAATGACCTAGATCCAAACTATCACTCGGAATAGTGCTAAATGTCTTGGTTGTTACATCCTTTGGCGCACCTCCGTGAATGCCAAAGGCTGCCGACTAGCAGTGAGGGTCTTATAGGTATAGTGGGGAGGATATAACCTCATGGAGGAAAATAGTGGTATTGGTTCGAGTATAATAATAAATATGCAGAATAATAAACCACTCAGGAGAATAATACCAGACCCGCAGAGTGGAAGCATATTCAATATCGATAAAAAATAGAAGAAATAAATATAAACAACAGTAGAAGAAAGTAAACACAACAAAATTTTGATCACTTGTAAAAACCACTGAACAAAAAAAACATACATCCAAAGAAGGTCATAGATATCCATATGTAACGGTTCCAACAGATAACCAACTGTAGCTACAAAACATGTATTCAAGCTGATATAGGGAAGAAAAACAAACAAGGTAAGCACCAGATAGGCAAGACCTCAAGGTCCATGCCATCTCTATGCAATAGCTAATGCAGTCCAGCTTCTGATGCTATACTCTTTAATGCACATAAATCTATAAAGTCCGCACACTCCTCGAAGGGCCCATGTAGGGTTTGAGATGAATTTCAGTACGATACCGCCCAATTGAGCGTACCTAATATAAGGTTTTTAGCGGGAATGCATTTTTAGGGAAACCATTAAATAGTGCGATGGAAAAATAAACACAAACTCCACTGGTTCTCAGCAGCCACCATAGAGTTTCACCTTCTTCGGCCAATGTTGGAATCTCTCTCGTGTAATATGGCACCATTTTCCCCTAGACACCGCATATCTCGAGTACCGATGTCCTAAAGGGACACCCATAAAATAGGAACCCAGGGGAAAAATGATGTCTATCCTCAATAAGTAAATGAAGGGAAAACAATGTCTACCCTCGAAATAATGAAATCAGAAGGAAAATGATGTCTGCACTTAAAATAAAGCAACCGAAGGGACAACGATTCCTACCCTCAAATCATAAAGATCCTCTACCCCAACCTGAAAGCCTCAATACTATCCCCGGAAGGCTCCTCACCTTGAACATTTATTCCTATGGAAAGCACCCTCAAACCAATAGTACATAAACAAAAACTAATGGGGGCATCTACCCACACGAGTGGTCAAAACCACCTCATCACGTATTCACTCTATGTGCACACTACTCATTGTTCCGGGTGAGTGATAATCACTAAAATAGTGCCCAAGCCACAACATCTCGGACACCTCAGGCCCCTATGACCATGTCGCTCATGTATGATGTCCCTACCATCCATGTAACCTTGACCAAACCCAAACAGATTGTCACACTGCCTCATGTTGACATCCATTATGCCCAATCCTGTGGTCAGAACAACCCAAGGTAACACTGTCTAAGACAAAATTCTGATCATCATCACTCAAAAATATTTGGGCCATTCCCAACACAACCCAAATGTTCCAGCATATGAAATTCTGAAATTATATGTATAACACATTTAAAAAAACACATACACAGGGAAAACAGTCTAAACAGTTGAATTTCACAAGCCCAGCGGTTATCAAATAATAGTACTAAGGTCTTGAATGCCTCTAACAATTCATATCAAGGTTTAATAAACTAAACTCAATGGTTTAATCAAACAAAAGAATTGTATCAATTTTGGCATTCCCCGGGCAAAATTCCCCAATTACAAATGACCACTCTCCCATGCTCGCTCAAGAAAAATAGGTAAAACGGAATACCCAAAGGCATCCCATAGGTAAAAAATAGTTAAATAGGTAATAACAACTAAAATAGGTTCACAATCAAATACCTGAAAAAGAACCAAATGTCACGCCACACAAAATTATGAAAAAACCCAAAAAATGATTTTCCCCATCTACCTGAGACTCGTAGTCATAGGAATTTCTGATATTGAGATCCAATTCAAAGCCGATCATCCTAGAGTTATTTTTTTGTCAAATACCATCAATTCTACTCTGATGGAATCTATGACACGTAAGGAAAAGAAACTCGAACAAAACAGGTTGTGCGGGTTTTTCCTCGCTGTTGCGATCCCGTAGCCACTGACGGATTGAAAAAATGGATTTGGGTGACGATTCTAGGGATGAAAATATTCTTCACTACTTTAGACTGGAATTGTTCTAATATTGTAGAAGAAGAAGCTATTTTCCAAAATAAGATGTGATACCCTTTCATTTAAGCAATTAAAAAAAATAAAAAGCATGTATTTAAGGACTACATGCCCTATAGTGACCCTTTCTGTACTCTGAATTAGGGAGAGATAGCCACATGGACTGGGCGCTCCACACAGGTCGACACAAGGCTTTAACCCATCCAGTAAGCTGAAAGGAGGATTCATGGAGGGTCGAGTAACACTAATCACTGTGTAGTAGGAAATTCTTATACAGTCATCACACTGCATATACTCTGTGAGCACATGACTGGTACTTGCCTAACCCATACATTGCATGTAGTCTAGAAATTTCCAAACCTTCCCTGATATTCCCATAGTTCTGAGGGGTAGTCAAAATTCAAATAGGGTCAGGATTTTACCCGTTCAAAAAACTCAAGTTTTTACAATTTTCCCACCTTAACATAGCTCATCCTTGACCTATCAAATGAAACCCGGAGATGAAAGAAACATACCATCCCAATTTAAGTAACCCAGACTCCCCCAATCTCAAGGGTCCTGACTATGTTCCTCAAGGGGATCCCCACCTTAGGAATATCCAAACTCAGTCTCATACCGATAAAACTAAACAAAATCAAAGGTCCACTAACATGTTTTCCAGATGCATGGTCCTCTCGTGATGCATCCTCACCCCTACACATCATTGGTGCTCTCGTGTAATTTCCGACACCCAACAAATCCTATAATGCATCAGTGTCTGCCTCCATGAGGTCTTACATACCATGGATTCTCAAAACACACCCGGTTCCTAGAACTCAATTAACATGCATTCTCGATACCCTGATTCCCACAACACCTCAGGTTACACACATCCTTGATGCTCTGATGCCTTATGAACCTCATGTAACCCTCAACCTTGAAGCCCTGATTCCCTCAGCACCTCAAGGTACATGCATCCTCGATGTTCTGATGCAAATGGAACCTCAGGTAACTCACATATCTGATGCCACGATGCCCATGGCACCTCATACATATATATAAAAATATATAACTCAACTGATATGGTGCCAATCCCATTGTCCAGCATCTAGTAATTCCACGAGAAACATATGAACCTGGTGCACTAAAAATGGACTTGCCTCAGCTGGTCATTCCAAATTAAAACAAGATTGTCACGGCCTCACTCGCGGGGTACCTCGAACAGTCGTCGGCTCACCAGCCTGTTGAGCCTCTATTGGCTCCACAGTGTGCACCAGGCATGAAGTTCAACTTCTTGATGCCTGACCTCCTTGCAGTGCTCCTCCATTCACTGGGGTAACACCCCAACCTTCCATGGTATGTTTCCCTTTAAATAATGAAATAGCGTTCATTGTACGCAACTTTGAGATTCTAACACACAGCGACCAATCAAACTATCTGTTATGAATAGTAATACCCACTTTTTGAAGTTTTATAAATTTTGTTTTTCAAAATGGATATCATTTTTGTATTTGGAATATAGAAATTAGCTTAGGGTGAATTTTTTGTAGTTTTCTGAAAACAATCAATTTTTATGAATAGTGAAAAACGATGCGTTATTGGTTAAAACCGACTTTTTATTTAAATAATTATTTATTTTATTTAAATTTATTTTAGGTCAAATTAGATACATAATACCAATATAAGTTAAATGTAATTTATTGATGTATGTTTATAATATATTTAGATATATAAAAATATTATTGAACTTTTTACCCTCTTTTACCCACTTCCTAGGAGCATTTGTAAATTTTCATAAAACATAATTTTACAGCTTCTGTGAGATTAATTTCTAAAATTTAAGACACATGGTTAATATTAGTAAGTAAAATGTGGTTCAATAAGATGAAAATAATTTTTGGGTAATAGTAACTTTTGACTTTTATTTAGCACTGTTAAAAGTAAATATGGTAATTAAGGGTAAAAATGATATCAAAATTACACTAACACATGTCTTAATTCTGTTGGATATAAATAATTCAACCAATAACAACATTAGTAATAAAATATTACCCTTTTTGGTCCACATGGACTAGATTAAGACATTTATTATTATTTTATTTAAAGATTCGTTAAAAGAGTAAAATTCATTGTTTAGTAACAAGACCATTTTTAATATAGGTTTACAAACAATATGAATTAAACTAATAATATTCATTAGAAATATAAAAAGTTTTTCTACATAATGGTATTTTATTTATAATTTTTATACTTTAAATAATTAAATATATTTATGTCATAATGATGATGCAATAATTACCTTATTAATGAATGATTAAAATATTTGATATTATTAATATCCAAATAAATGTAATGTGAGACTTTTGATGAATTAAGCTAATTTTATAAGTTAATTTGACATGTTAGGGTTGATTAAATAATTTTTTTTGATGTAATCATGCTATTATGATTTCCACAAAAACCCAATACTAAATTATTTAAAATTGACATAATTGAGTTTTTAAAACAAATACTATATTATTAATTGATATAATATTACTAAAAATATAATGATCATTAAAAGGAATTTGATAAAGTTATATATATTAATAATGAACCACATGGGTTTCTCATGGCTCGTTATAGTATGTTTATTAACATTATTATATAAAAATACCAATAGACATGGTAAATGTCAATCTATTTAACTAAGTGTTAAATCTAAAAGATAAGGTTAATATGGTGACGTAAACCTATATATAACCTACTGGTTGAAATTTTTCTAACCCATACCCACTTTATCCTCTAAATAAATAATTTTTGAGCAATTAGAATCCGAAAATATTTTTATTATAAAATAATATTTAAAACTTTACCTAAAGTGACCCTTACCTCTCTTTTAAAAGCGTACTTTCCCTTATCTTCATTTCAACCATCCAAATTATTTTTTCTCAGCCTATACCTCCCCAAATTTCCTCCATAATTTCCACCCTTCATTATAGATTCCTTACATTGGTCATAAATCCAACCTATGGATCCCTTTTGATCAAATCAAAAGGAAGAACCCGTAGAAGAGGTAAATATTTCATCACCTCTTTCATGTTCTTTTCTTCTCCCACTTCCTATTTATTTGTTGTTTCCATTGTAAAATAATAAATCTAGTATCTTATATATATTGTGATGTTATTATAAAAATTTTACAGCCATGTTAATTATTATATCCATCATATTAATGACAAAGTCACCATACGTGCGTACGTATAGATTACCGACTCCATGTTGTGGTGTAGTTTGTTCTTAAAACACTTCATTATTTGGATGGGTATTATAATGAGTATAACTGGTTCAAATAATAAATATTACATTTTATTGATTCTTTATTTATGATATACCATCCAATTACATACGATTTCACCATCAATATTATGATATTGTCGCTCGTGCGTATGTACGGATTACCGTCTCCACGAATACGATGATGATCATTCCGCATCGTAATAATTCATGATTTTTTTTATTTTATAATTAAAAAAAAATTTAAGAAGATAATATCATTCTGGATATTAATAAAATACATCTTATCCATAACAAAAATGGCTTACGTAACCGAGTATATAAAATAAAATAGATCAGTTAACACCAGAAACGATGATAATACTAAAATATTATCAACAAAGAAATATTAGAGGAACAGAAATGATATCATATTTATGTAAGTAGTTTTTTTATAATTTAATTATAATGATTTAACTATTATATAATATTTTAACATACCCTCGACCAAGGAAATGTAAAAGGTAATGGTTAATTTCACAATCTCTTTATTATCTGCGTTTGTTTTCACGTAAGTATCTTCTAGGACCTCTTTATCATCCCGTCCCTGTTTTATTAGAAAATGTATTTCAAAAGATTATTAAAATTTACTAGAAAATTAGTATTATTCATTTATACCATTTTTTCCTTATATATTTTTAGAGGAATATTTCCGTCATTTTCCAAATAAGGTACTTTATCACCCTTTCAAAAAACAATTAGTTAAGAATGTTTTTCTAACTCATACAGAAAGTGAGGATATTCTCTGCCGTTATAACATCATCAAAGATTACCTTATAATATTATAAATATATTTTCAAAATAAATTTTTTCTTTTATAATTATCTGAATTTTAATTGATTCAAAATATAAAGAGATATTTCTCTAAAAATGTTTTTGATTTCATCTATATCAACATCCTTTGATGGGTTTTAAGCGTGTTTGAAGATGATTTGTAATTATAAAAATCATTCATAATATATTTAATGTTTTGTGATATGTTTGATTGTGTAAAAGAGAGGATTTACCACTTGAACATCTAGCAAGACTATATATTAATGAAGTTCTGAGACACCATGGTGTACCCTTATTGATTATTTCTAATCGTGATCCCCATTTTACACTATGATCCTGGAAATATCTTCAGAATTCCTTAGATAATGAACTTTGATTGATCACTACCTACAACCCTCAAACAGATGGACAATCAGAACGAACTATCAAAACCATAGAACACAGGTTGAGATCTATCTCACATGACTTCCACAGTATGTGGGATCAATATTTACCTATTATAGATTTTTTTATAATAATAGCTTCCATTCTAGATTTTAGATGGCACCATATGAAGCGTTACATAGAAAGAGATTCCTCGCACCAACTTTTTGGGAGGATGTTGGTGAAAGAAAACTCATAGGCCCATAACTTGTTGAGGAAACGATAGAAATGGTGAAGGTTATACACACCCACATCAAAAAATCCCCACTTAGGAAAAAGAGCTATGCCAATAACTCAAGGAAGGATTTGGAATTTACAGAATGAGATAATGTTTTCTTGATGGTATCCCCATGGAATAGTGTTATACGTTTCGGTAAAAAGGGTAAATTGAGTCCCAGGTACATCAGAAATTTCTAAATTATAGAACGTATTGGAGTTGTAGCTTATCGTTTAGAAATGCCTCCATGTCTCTCCATAGTTTATGATGTGTTCCACATATCACTATTGAGAAAATACATGCATGACCTAATGCATGTACTCACCTATGAGTAAATTGAAGATAAACCTGATATGTCTTCTTGTGATGAGCATGTCAAAATTCTTGATACAAGAGAACACGTGATGAGAAACTGGACGACTCGTTTGGTAAATGTTCTATGGATAAACCATAAGATGGGAGATGCAACATGGGAACCCGAGGAACTTTTGATTAAGAACCACCTGATTTTTTATGCAATAATATTATAGAAATTTCGAGGATGAAATTATTTTAAGGAGCAAAGAATGTAACAACACAAGATTCCACTATATGTTTCCCTTTGAATAATTCAATAGCTTCTATTGTATGCAACTTCAAGATTCTAACACACCACGACCAATCAAACTAGTCATTATGAATAGTAATACCCACTTTTTGAAATTTTATAAATTTTATTTTTCAAAATGGGATCCATTTTTGAATTTAGAATGTTGATATTAGCTTTGGGTGAATTTTGGATATTTTTCACAAAACATTCAATTTTTGATGAATATTGAAAACACCGCGTCATTGGTTAAAACCAACTTTTTATTTAAATAATTATTTATTTTATTTAAATATATTTTAGGTCATAATAGATTCATTATACCTATATAAGTTCAATGTAATTCATTGAATTCATTTTATAATAAGTTTAGATATATAAATATTTATTGAACTTTTTACCATCATTTACCCACCTCATAAGAGAATTTTCAACTTTACATAAAACATAATTTTACCGCTTATGTGGGATGAATTTAAAAAATCCAAGAGACATGATTAATATCAGTAAGTAAAATGTGCTTCAATAGGATGAAAATAATTTTGGGTGAATAGTTACTTTTGACTTTTATTCACCATAGTTAAAATTAAATAGGGTAATTAAGGGTAAAAATGAGATCATAATTACCCTAAATCATGTCTTAATTATATTGGATAAGTATTTTTCGACAAAATAACCATAGGAATAAAATATGACCCCCATTGGTGCACTTTGATTAGATTAGTACATTTCTTATTATTTTATTTAAAGAAGAATTAAAAGTGTTATATTCAAAGTTTAATAACTAAACCATTTTAAATATAGGGTTACTCACAATATAAATTCGAATATATATATATTCATTAGAAGTATAAAAAGATTTCCTTACTAATGGTATTTTATTTACAATTTTTAGACATTAAATAATATAATTTATTTATTAAAAAATGATGATGTGGTAATTACCTTATTAATGAATGATTAAAATAATTGATATTATAAATATACAAATAAATGTAATTTGAGAATATTTATGAATTAAACTAATTTTTTATGATAGTATGAAATGTTATGGTTGATTAATGTTATGATTTTCACAAAAACCAAATACTAAATAGTGTCAAAATTGACATAATTGAGTTTTTAAAACAAATACTATATTATTAATTGATATAATATTTCTAAAAATCTGTGTCTCTACCAAAGAACATAGATAAAGTTATATATATTAATAATAAACCAAATTGGGTCTGATTTATCTATTATTTTATGTTTATTAACTATATAATATACAAATACAATGGGACATTTTAAAAGTCAAACTATTTAACTAAGAGTTAAATCTAAATGATAAGGTAAATATGGTGACCAATACCTGTCTAAAACCTATTGGAGAGAGTTTTTCAACCCATCCCTACATTAGTATTTCAATAAATAATTTTGGAGCCATTGGAGATTGAAAATTATTTTATTATCAAATAATATATCATGTTTTTCCTAAAGTGGCCCCCACCTCTCTTATAAAAGGGTACTTCCTCTCCTCTTAATTTCACACCTCCAAAAACTTTTGGCTCGGCCAAACCCTGCCAAATATATTCCCAACATTCCTCCCTTCATCCTAGAGGCTTTCCTTTGGTCATAAAGCTATCATAAGGAGCCCTTTTGGTCAAATCAAAAGGAAGAACCCGAAGAATAGGTAAATATTTCATCACATCTTTCATGTTATTTTCTTCTTCCACTTCTTCTTTCTTTGTTGTTCCATTATAAAATAATAACTCCAACATCTTATATTCACTGGGATGTTATTATAAAAATTGTACAACCATATTCATTATTCAATATATAATATGAATGTAAAAGTCATAATACGTGTGTACGTACAGCTTACGGTCTCCACGTCGTGGTGTAGTTTGTTGTTCAAACACGTCATTATTTGGATAGGAATAATAATGAGTATAACTGCTGAAAATAATAACTATAACATATTATTTATTCTTTATATATGATATACCATACAATTACATACAATTTTACCATCAATATAATGATATTATCGCTCAAGCATACGTAAAGATTACCATAGCCACAAACGCGATGAGATTCATTCCCCATCGTAATCATTAAAGATTAATTTTATTTTTATGATTAAAAATAATTTTTAAGAATCTAATATCATTATGGATATGAATAAAATAAAACATATCCCAAACAAACATTGCTTACGTATTGAGCATATAAAGGAAAACAGATCAGTTAAAACCCGAAACGATGATGTTACAAATATTATATTAATAAAGAAAAATTAAAGGGTCATATATGATATAATCCTTACGTATATAATTTTTTAATAATTTAATTACAATGATCTAACTATTATATAGGATTTTAACATACCCTCAACCAAGGAAAAGTACAAGGTAATGCTTAATTTTACAATCAATTTATTATGAGAGGTTTTTTACGTAAGTTTCTACTAGGACCTCTTTATTATCCACATTCGTGTTTTTGTAAAAAAATATATTTTAATTTTTTTTACTATTTACTAGAAAATAGGTTAATGTAATTTATAACATTATTTAACCTTATATATTTTGAAATTAATCTTTCCGTCGTTTTTCAAACATGGTACATTATGACCTTTTCGACAAAATTAAGGTAATAATTTTTTTTAACTTATACAGCGAGAGAGGCTATTTTCCGCCATTATAACATCATCGAAGCTTCCCTTATAAGCTTATTACAATAATTTAAAAAACATATTTTTTCTTTTATAATTATATGAATTTTAAATGATTTCAAAATAGAATGATATATTTGATTAAAAAAGTTTTTGATTTCATATATGTCAAAATACTTTGATGGATTTTAAGCTTGTCTAAAGTTGATTTATTATGATACAAATCTTTCATAATTTATTGAATGTTTTTTGATATGTTTGACTGTGGATGTTTTATTTTTATACCATTCATGTTTTTTGGATAATTTATTGACATTTCTTATTCTATTTTTAATATGAATGTTAATGTTATTTTTAAACCTTCTCTTATGGGCAATACATTGGACTTTTTATGTGACGGGTGGAGGCCGCTATTTCTATTTAATGTATCGATAGGTCTTA
Source organism: Viscum album (assembly GCA_963277665.1). Classification (NCBI taxonomy): domain Eukaryota; kingdom Viridiplantae; phylum Streptophyta; class Magnoliopsida; order Santalales; family Viscaceae; genus Viscum; species Viscum album. The sequence goes on along the minus strand of OY728158.1, from coordinate 1,186,490,863 downwards.
TGAGAGAAACTAGTGTCCTGGAACTAGGCCTTGACAAAATATTATTTTTAATCTTAGCACAAGGCCTTGACTATGTGGTTATGAAGCCTGGAATTATGCATTCCATTATTACAAAAGTGGCTATTGATATTGCATATGACTACTCAACTAGTAGAATATCTATGTGAGTAAGTAAACGGCATAATTTGATTTTATCATTTCCATATTATGTGGAAGATAATGTTTAAAAGGATTTTTTATCCTTATAAAATTCCTTAAATGGTTATGATTATTTATGAAAGTTCCCGCTATATTGTCATCCTTAGTGAGCATCTGAGCTCACCCCTTTCTATGTTTTATTTTTCCCAGGATGTGAAGAAGTATTTTATAGTTAAACTGTAGGGATAGACTAAGGATATAAGTTTGTCTAAAAAGGGGAAAAATTGTTTTTGATGTTTTCATTTCATGATGTAATGTAAATCTTATGAATGTATTTGTTACCTCTAAGGCTACTAAACTGATCAGTCATTCATGATTTGATATCTTGTGATCATACCAATGTTATGTTATAGTGAACCGACTCTGGGTAATTGTGGTTGAATAATTATAACCGTCCACTGACCCCTCAACTGGGTCACACTGTCTCTATCAAGCCTTTACCGTGCAACTGATCCTCGACTACCCTCTCATAGTACTGAACCTAAACCTACTCCTGATGCCACCGTCTGTCCTGGTCCCTGCCTGCCGGCTGTCTGAGAAGGCTGTCTGCATAACATCTCAAGATGTCTGACATGTCCACATGTCTAACACACCTTTGGAGGCCTATTGTACTAAGTCCGAACATGTCCTGGCTGCCCACACTGAAAGAAAACCATTGCTGAACTGCTACAAGGTGGACTAGCTAAGTCGTTAGCCTTACTGCCCTGCTGGAACTCATCTCTTCCTCACTTCCTACTCTCTGAACCATCACTTGAAGCCATCGCTCAACCAACCTAGGTCTATCCCTCTGTTTTCCCTCTGCTATAAGCGCCTTCTTCACTTTCACAGAGAATGATCCCAGTCAAAAGTTATTCACCTAGATCGGAATTGCGTGTCGTAATCCATACTCGAAGTGCTTCACACTTTCCACGTCATCGCTTACCATCCCCCATTCAAAGAGTGATGGCTCAATGAATGTAGCTTCATAGTAAATGTCGAACACTTCTCCCTGCTGAAAGCTCAAGAACTGTTGTTCTTTATTGGCCCTTAGTTTCTCTAGGTAAAAGTTCAATGCTTGTCCTCGTGCATGCGAGACCGAACATGCATATCCAACCAACGCTTTACCGGTCCTCTCAGAATGTAAATCGCCAGCTTAACCCTCCTCCCTTGGAGAATCTCGAGCTACTCGAAGACCATCTGCATGCTTTTTATCTAGTTCTCAGCCGCATGTGGACCTCCCTCACCCTAAAAAAGCAGTGGGTGCTGCAACTATAACTCCAACGTCTGATATGACATAGATGGCCCAGTACCCTATGAACCTATTTCGATACCCTAAAAGACACGTACCAGGATAGCTTGGACCTGCTTGTCGATCCATCATCTGAACACTGACAAACATGATTGTTTTCCTTCCCGCACTGGATCCTGAACCTGATCTTGTCCCTGAGCCTATACTGGTGGCTTCATCTCTACCTGTAGCAGATTCTGAACCTGATCCTGCACCTGCGGCAATGTATCATCACCAGCCCGACGCTCCATCGAGACATATAAGAGGAACCATTTGAATACCATAAATGTCCAGATAACCCATATATATATATATATAACAAAATCTATTCAACACAGATAAGGAAAGAAATAAAAGGTCACACACAACTACCACCCTTACTCTCCCCCACGGAAACCATGAACCAAGGAATCCCGGCCGCATTGCCTCCTTACCCCCCCCCCCCAACAGAGCCTTGTATCAAAAGTACCTCGGTCCATGCCCGTTCTGACAACCAACGTTGTCTCAAACCGACAACCTAATAGCCCAAGCCTGGTGATCAAAATCATCTCAACCATAGTACTTTCCTATCAAATGAAATTCTACAAAAGTATACAGCATGGCATAACACATTGCAATAAACTAGAAATTCTATTAGGAATTTCACATATTCAAATTTCAAAGAATTCAAAGCATGGAAATTGAAATTTTTCACTTGGCATTATCACTTCACAATGAATAAGTGTAGTTATGAAATTGAGAAACCCGAAAAATGATCCTATCAAAATCAAAACAAACAAGCCATGCCATACCAGAATAAGGTCTAATTATCCTTTAATACACTGAGTCAAGGGTTACATATAACAATAAATAACATCACAAACCATGTGATCCCTCGAGGTGGAAGTCATATAAACCATAATCTGAGAAAAAGAAAACAACAATTTCCATCCATGGAAACTTGGTTCATCCATCATACATGTGGCTGTAGGAACCCAATCACAAGCTAGAAACCCAGTTACTAGAACAACATATCTCAAGTCTACCATATAAAAAATAATAAAACCTTTAGAAAAATAAAAAGAGAAGCCTCGATCTCATTAGTAGCCAGTGAAACACTATTACTACATCCCTATCAAGAACTCCTCTAATACCACTTTGTAATGACCTGGACCCGAAAAGCTACACGAATAGTGCTAAAAGGGTTGGGTGTTACTACCATATGCATACATCCTTGAATGCCAAAGGCTGGTGATGAGAAATGAGGCTCTTATAGGTATATTGGGGAGGCTATACCCTCTCAGAGGATAATAGTGGTACTTGTATGAGTAAAATAATAAATATGCAGCAGAATAAATGACTCAGCAGTCTCAAACCAGATCCAAAGAGCAGAAACACATTCAATATTGATAAATAGTGAATGAAATAAATATAAACAACAACAGTGGAATTTAAACACGAAAAAATTCTAAATACTTGTAATTACAACTGACCAACAAACATTCATCCAAATAAGGTCATACATATTTATAAGTAAAGGTTCCAATCGCAAACCAACTGTAGCTACAAAGCAATTAAGCATTGTGATACAAAAAAGAGAAAGAAACAAGGTAAAATTAGGCTAGGAATGACCTCATGGTCTATACCATCTCTATGAAATAGCTATTACAGTCAAGCTCTTGAAGCTGACCTTTTATTTGTACATAATTTCATAAATTTTGCATGCAACCTGAAGGTCCAATGTAGGTTGTGAGTCGAATCTTAGTAGGATACCACCCAAATATGCGTACATAATATAAGTTTTTATGCAGTCATGAATTTATAAGAAAAAGAGTAAACAGTATGTTGAATGAATAAACACAAACTCCACCGGTACTCATTAGACACCATGTATTGTTGCCTGTTATGGCCAATGCCAGAATCTCTGTCATGTAACCTGACACAATGTGCCCCCTAACAAAGCGTGTCTCAAGTACAGACGTCCCGAAGGCACACCCAAGAAATAGTAACTCAAAGGAACAACGATGCCTGTCCTCAATAAGTAACTAGAGGTACAACGATGTCTGCTCTCCAAATAAAGTATCTGAAGGGACAGTGATGTCTACCGTCAAAATAAAATAACCAGAGGGATAGTGATGCCTGCCCTCAAATCATAGTGATCCTCTTCCCCCAACCAGATAGCCTCAATGCTATCCCCTGAAGGATCCTCACCATCTATGTGGATTCCTACGGCAAGCACCCCCAAACTAATAGTACCTAAACCGCAACTAAAAAGGGCCTCTACCCACACGAGTGGTCAAACCCACCTCATTACGGAGTCACTCTATGTGAACACTACTCATAGTTTCGAGTGAGCAGTAATAAAAAAATAGTACCCAAGACACAAAACCTCTGACACCTCATGCCATGCGACCATGTTGCACAAGTCTGATGGCCTTGTCATCCAAGTAACCCGAGCCATGCCCAACCTAACCATCACACTGCCTCGAGATGACGACCATGATTCCCAATACCATTGTCAGAACCACCCAATGTAACCCAGGCCATTCCCAACCTATAATCAGCTTCACTCATGAATATCCAGGCCATTCCCAACACAACCTAAAGGTTCCAGCATATTGAATTCTGCAATTACAAATATAGCACATTTAAACAGAACACATAAATAGGAAAAAAAATCTATAATGTTGAATTGAACTAGAATAATGGTTATCAAACAATATAATTGAGGTCTTGAATTCCTCTGACAATTCATATAAATGTTTAATAAACGTAAATCAGTATTTTAATCAAACAAATTAATTATAGCCATTTTGGAATTTCCCAGCCAAAATTCCCTGATGATCAATGCCCACTAGTCTAGCTTCACTCAAGAAAAACATGTAACATGGCATACCCAAAGGCATCCCATAGGTCAAATAATAGTTAAACTTGCTAAAACAGGTAAAAAAGGCTCACACTCAAAATACCCCAAAACACAAAAAATGACGTGCCACCCAAAAGTTTGAAAAAACACACAAAAAGGTATGCACCATCTACCTGAGACTTGTATACGGAGGCATGTCCTCTATCGAGATCCAATTCTAATCTGATCTTTTTAGATCTACGTTTCCATCAAATCCCATCAATTCCACTCGGATGAAAACTGTGACACGTGAGGAAAGGAAACTGGAATGAAACAGGGTGTGTGGGTTTATCTTCACTATTGTGATCCTACATCCATCGATGAATTGAAAAAAGGATGTAGGATGATGATTATAGGTTAACAAAAGTTCTTCGGAACTTCATAATAGACATGTTCTGATGTTGGGGTAGAAGAATCTATTTTCTACAAAAAGACGCAATGCCCTTTCATTTTAGAGAAAAAAAGTACACAACGTGTATTTAAGGACTAAACGCTATGTAGTGGTCCATTCTGTACTCTAACTTAAGCAGAGATAGCCACACATCATGGACGATCCACACTAGTTGACACATGTCTTGAACCTAGAAAGTACACAGAAAGGAGGATACACGATGTGTCGAGTAACACCACATGCAGTGTAGTAGGAAATTATTACACAGTCATTACACTCCATATACTCGGAGAGCCCACAACAGGTACTTTTCTATCCCAGACATGGAATTTAATTTAGAGTACATGGCATGTAGTTTGGAAATTTCAAGAACATCCTAGATTTTCCAAGTTTTCACTGCGACCGGTCAAAATTGAAACATGGTCGGGATTTTGACTAACTCTAAAAACATGGGTTCTTACACATTTAATATTGAGATTCATGTAATTATAATTCATGTTTTCTTTTTTTAAATAAAGGGAATTATTATTAATTATTTTTGAGTTTATAGAGTTGGTATTAGTAATTATATTGCGACTTATTAATGGAGGATCTCATGGGCCACACACAGATTTGTCACCAACTTAATTTTATATTCCATTAGAATAGAATCATCATAGAAGAATGTAATATTGAAAAATTAATAGAACCAATGTTTATTTTATTCACATATCACATTTTATTTCAAAATAATATGGTAGAGCGAAATCCAAGACAATGATATGGTGAAGATCAAAGGTCCCAACAATAGTATATGTTGGGAGGGACATACATAAACTAAGTCCTAGTTTGGTACTAATTTTTTTTGGAGTAATATTTCACCGGTTGGCAGATAAATTTATAAGTGGAGCTCCGGAATATTAGAGATTCACAATTATGTAATAATTTAATGTGTTGTCTTTGAAAATATACATGGTTGAATCATTTTAGGTGTTTCTTTAAAATAACATAAGGTAACTAATGTTAAATAATAATGATGATAAATATAGGATTTTACATTTCCAATTCAAATTAGTTTTATCATTCGCGAACCTTGGTTTTATCCTTGTATTACTATCAAACTGTCTAAGTCATTGATAACTTCCATATGATTCAAAAATATATAAAATCTCATCTTATTCTAATGTAATAATTTAAATATTTATGGAAGCAATATTTCAGAATTACGCATTAGAGATATACATGTTATCATTAGTTTCATCTAAATTATTAAAACCCCACTTACCTAAACATTTATGGCCTTTTTCAATTTGTGGATTATGTTTTTAAATGAGTAAATGTGTTTTAAAATTTAAGTAGCCTAAAAAATCATTAATCATAAATTTAGATTTTATGGACATTATGTTAACAAAGAGTTAGAAAAAATAGTATCAGATTTCATTTAAAATTATTTTATATTATTATTTTATATTATTTTAACTAATTTTATTGTTTTTAAAATTATTTTTATATCCGGTTTAAACATGTTTTTAGAGATCAGTATTTATTTTTCTAATATTTAGGGTGACGATAATATTAAAATTATTTTAAATTAATTTAATTGTTTTTTAGAGAATTGTAAATGGTGAATATTTATTTATTTCTCATTATTGATTCGATTGAAAATAATAATAAATAGATAATTTAGTTATATAATTTACATATATTATTATCATTATTATTTGGGTGAAAATGGGGATCGTTTAATAATCTAATTATGTGTTAGGATGTAAGAAGTAGGGTCAAAATATGGTGATAATATTATTTATTTGTTAGTAATTTAATTATAACATAATATGATATAAAAATATGATTTTTATTCCAATTTTATTAATGGGATTTGTAGAGAAGGTTTATAATGAAAAATTATTTTTTTATCAAAGTATTGTTATTTTGAATTTTGAATTGATGTAAATAGGGTTAATGTGTTATGATATAAATGAAAATTATGATTTATAATTTGTTAACACATTGTAGTTCATTATGAATTAAGATGGGTTTTTAATATATTAGTTTTGGTATAATTTTTATCAAAAGGATAATAATAATAATATTATGATTGATAATTTATGTATTGAAATATGCTAGATTAATTAAATTTATATTCCATTATTGGGCCTAAAAAGTTCACAAAGAAGAAAAAATATTCGAAATTTATGGGGCCAAAATAAAATAATGAGAATGAAAAATTGATTCAATTTTGAAAATAATATTAAACTACAAATTGAATATTAAATATGGATCCCTACTCATTTCCATGGCCCATCCCCTATAGAATAATTTGATGGGGGGGGGGAAATCATTTTTTCCTCTCCCACTTGATGAAAATTAAATTAATTTTTTGGGTAATGAAGTAGTTTATTTATCCCCACAAATGAAAAACAATTACAAAGAAAGGAAGTAGTTTCATGCCCCAAAAAAAATTCTTTGATGCGTTATAGAGAAATATCATGTAATGGAAAAAATAATATTTTATTGATAAGGAACCACTTATTGTCCAACACATATCATTTTATATGCTCCAAAACCAATAAATTTGATAAGGAAATTACATCCAAACACCCTATAAATATCCAATATTGTCCCTAAAATATGTTTGGATGAGATTGATAAAAACCATTAGGATAAATGATTAGACTGAGTGAAAATCTTCTATTTTTAATGATAATCCATTTACTCCAAAATTCAAATTAAAAGGAAACCCCTATAAGGGATTCCTAGATTTGGAGTCTTTTCCTATAAAATGGAACCCTTTATGTGAGGGGAGGCCTTCCTATTCAACTATTAAGGGGAAACCGAAATAAACCGATCTGATCAATGTCTTCATTGAGAGGGGGAGGGGGTGACTCAAAGATTATTTTTTTATAGTTTTTTTATTATGAAATAGTATTCACATGTTGTTAAAGAGTTATAATTTTACTAAGACTTATCACACAAGAAAATTCTACAAGAGGAAAAGAATTTACAATGTTCACAACTATATAAGAGTTGTTGGTCCTTTGATTGGATTGATAATAATAAAATTGCACACAATCATCGAGAAAAAAATCTTATATATATTGTTCCAAAAAAATGAATACATTTACACTTTTAATGAAATATTTTCAAAACTATAGTATATGGGATTTCATAGAAGATACATTGCAACAAAAAAATCATAGAATATTTTTTAAAAAATCACCAATGTCCTATTACATTGTCACTATGCTAATTGTACATTATAAAAACATTTCCCTTCTTACAATGACTTTTTCTCTATTTTCTGTACGAAGAAGATTCATGGAATTTATTTTTGGCCTTCAGTACAAAGCATCTATCTATTCACTTTTTATATGCTTTATCCATCCATTTATTATTTAAAATTCTTATCAAATTTCTTTTCTGTAAATTTCATCTATTGCATTATGATAATAGAAAAATCTATCTTCCTTGTAGATTAACAAATTTCTCCAAATATATAATAACTTATAGTGATATATTTTTAAGTTTTTTTCTTCTAGTTAAAAAAATTAGGATCTATACCAACGTCATTATCTTGTTCTTCATCTAAGAGATTCATTTCTTGGAAACTTCATAATATAACTTTGTCTCTCAAATGTTTTTCAAGTTTCTATACAAAAAAACAATAATGCAGAACTGTATTTTTTTATCATATGTGAGAAAGTAACTTATGATATTCATAATTTCACATTTTTATTGAAAGTTATAAGGTAGTATAAGATATAATTATATTCTTATTTTTTACTCTAAAATTTATTTAAATTCAAAATAACACCCTTACATTTCAATGAAATCTTATAAAAAATTATTGAATATTCTTGAACACATTCTAAGTCCTTTAGTAGAATCGCCATTTTTTAAATTTACATATAATTTACTGAGTTTCACAATTTTACTCCATGATATATGGAATATTTAAATAATATATCATCATTATCTCTATTAATACCATTATGGAAAAAAATTATAAATACTTTTGAATCGCTAAAATATTTTACATTTTTTTCTAGTAAGACATTATATCAAATGTACCATCTTGATAATCCCCATATTATTATTCTATAACATAATTCTATTGTGATTTTCAATAGTGTTTTCCAAAATATTCATCTCTCTCATAAATTTCATCAATGATCTATTCTAATTTCATTCATTCAGGATCTTCTATCTAGTAATGTTTATACTTGAATTTTTTTCCAATCATTTGGTAGAAATTTCATCTTAATGACATAACAATTTCATATGTCTATTTGATAGAAAATTATAAAAATGGTTCATATGCTGGACTTTATCAGAATAATTTTTCTGATTAATCTTCTTAAAACATGGACTTAGTCTATTTATATTCTTCAACATCCTTCCATTAGAATTTATCAACATTTCCTATTTTTAAAAAACTTATGAAACAGTTTATTCATTAGAAAAAAATACTAACACTTCTTCCATACTTCTTAATAAATGGATTAAAAATATCTTAAAAAATCTTTTTACACCTATAAACATTCCTTCTATATTATACTAAACACTTGGAATATGAGATATTTGTAACTCATGATGTTCGAAAAGATTAAAATATAAATTCAATTTCATATTTTAATTCACAAAGAATTTTATCTAATGGAACTTCTAAGCATCACAAATCTTTCACCAAAAAAACATCATCTGATGACCTAGTTATATCCAATAAAAAAATTTCATCCGATAAATTTTTTTAGTTCGATGAAAATTATTTCATGGATTACATTTGTCAAAATATTTGTAATTAAAGATATTTTTTTAATTTATAAATAAAATCCATCACTTCATCCAATGTTTCATACAACTATTACATCATTAACTTCTTCTAACACACTAAATATGCATCAACCATCTTGGTCCAAAAAATAAACCCCATTGTATATTGTTTTCAATAAAAGGAAAATAAATTACTAAAACCAGAAAGGTCATGAATTTGATTATATATCAAATACTTCTATTCCTATAAGAATAATGTTATGGTAACTAAAAATAATCATCAAAAAAATATATCATGTTTTACACATGTAGTGACTTCAGAATCCTTTTCGTCACACATCATCTTCAACTTTTGACTCTCATAAAAAATATTTTTTATAATGGAAAATATCAATTATCTACTTCAAAAAATAATTAATACTATTCCCATATGTTGAACTCCCATAATACCCCTTTTACAACCTCCCACTAAATATATTCTATTACATAAATATTTAATTACATACCAATGGGTAGATTTATGATATAGAAAATTTTCTCCATATTAACAAAACTATATAATGAAAAGATACAAAATGGATGTCTAACGCCTACCATACCCAAGAATAGAGGAATTTGGAAGACCAATCTTCAACCACATCTTTTGAAATGTTTCATTCATCAAGGATTTTGGATAGATATATCCAACAAGCTATATTTTATTATCACATCCCAACAGATGGAAAAACATTATGTTACTGAAAAAATATTTCAACCCTACCATCATTCACATAAGTTTTGTCGATGAGATAGTTTCTTCAACACACATATTAGATGTGATATTATTAATGAATAGTGTCCCAATGGGTTGTAATAGCATATAATTATTATTATAGAAAAAATGAATTAGTACATTAATATGATTAAATTTTTTTTAAGTGATAGGTTACACTATAAAGAAAGCATAGATCATAAATCAATGATCTTACATAAAATTGTTCTTGTTTATTGGTTTCACTTAATTTTAATATGAGATTTAGGATTGTAGAGTCACGATGCTGTTTAATCATCTTATTAACCTATTATATCAATGGAGTGAAAGGAGGTGCAGTTATTCCCTTGATTCTTGTGGATCCCACTATTTTTATGAGTTTGTATTATCTTGTATCTCACTATAAATTGTAGAAGTTGATCATGGTGTGATTTTGAAGTGTAAAATTAGAATAAAAAGTGTATTTATGCCATATTCATTTGAATACCATGTTTTTATAGTGTTTTAATATCTCATAACCTTTTGAATTGTTATATTCTATATTTTGGTCATTAGTGGTTTCAAGTGGGTCTTTACAGGTGTTCTAGGGGGGGATATTATTTTTTCTATAAAGTCCCACCATGCTATAGTGGAAGGGGTGATAGTGACTATTTCAGATCAATATTTCATAATGTGAGAGTTTTTTTAAATAATAGTGATATATACTTATTCTTTTTGGTTTTATTACATCATGAGGTTTCAAACAACTATGGTGTTGGGAATTTTTCATAGAAATATTTCCATAGATGATGCCAAGGCATGCTCCACTACATCATGAAGGGTGTGTTTTTAAGGGATTCATGTGGAATTCTCCCTATTGGAAACAATGATTTGAGATCCAACTATTGAAAATGTAATAAAATTTAGAAACACCACCAATAGATGACATATTTATTGAAACACCAAGGGTGATTTGAAAAGTATTGTATATGGATGTATTGATTCCAGGAAAGATGATTTCATGAACCCTACAAGTGGGGTTAGTGCAGTGACTCTCCAAGCCCACCTCTAATAGGCTAGGGGCTGGTGACTAGCACTATGTATGCATATCACTGACATGGGAGGCGTTTCCGAACTAGTTGTACAAGCAAACCCATCTCTATGCCCACAAATGCTAAAATTTAAAAACAAGAATGAAAAAAATGCATGCATACAACTAAACGCAACCAACATAGTAAAACAGAAATAAAGGGTGGACCATAAAACTAGGTCATAATTCAATCCCACAAAAAACAAGATTCTTCAAACTATTTTTTCCATACTAGACACACAAAGAGATATCAGGACTACTACTCATAGAAATAAGAACACCTTGGCTTATTGGGAACAAAAAATGCTCTGTCTGGTCCTTGTCCTATCACGACCTGTCCTTGGGGCCCGTGCCGTGACTACCCCAAGTCCGCCTTCCATAGGACAGGGGCTGGCGACTAGCACCAAAGGCGAAAATCCCGATAACTAGGAAGGCATTGCCTTTATAAAAGTAAACAAAACACCACAGAGTACAAGTGGAAGTAAAACACTAAGTACAAAGAGAAGTGTTGAAAGGTAAATGGGCCAGAATACAAACCCAAATAAAAGAACATCTACAACTGAACAAAGTACAACAGAAAACGACAACAGCTAGAAGAATGGAAGCGGCTCCTGGGTTGTCCTCCTTGGATCCTACCCGAAAGGTAGGTACAGATGGCGCAATTCAAGGATCGTCCACCACGGATCATACCTGAAGGGTAGGTACAGATAGCCTCCACAATGCTCTCGCCCGTCAACCTCCTCCAAGTGTCGTCTCACCGTGAGGTCCACCTCCGGATACCGACTCGTCGTGTAGTCCACCTTCGGGTACTGAATCATCATGTAGTCCACCTCCGGGTACCGTCCAGTCCTCAAACACCCGGCCTCCGTCAGCACTGCCTGTCGTCTGCAACCAACACAACGAGGTGCGGGCATATCCCGTGCAGTGGTGAGTATAACGATACTCTGTAGGGACCCCGAGACCGTCAAGGTCTCACTAAACCAACATGGATAACCACAAAGAAGATCTCAACAGATAACCTCTACTTAGGTATATACCAATGCATATACCTAGGTTATCAAGTAACCCATCTGAATCATGAGGAAAACACCAAGATCATGAAATCAACGGTAACCACTACCCAGGTATATGCACATACATATACCTAAGTTATCAAGTGACCCATCTCAATCATGAGGTAAACACAAAGGTCAAAAGTCTCAGCTCAAACCAGGATTTCCATTATCGAAACCATAACTGCTGAAGAGACCCGTCTCTGGAGTGTACAGTGGTCATGTCACGACTCCGAGGTACTGCTCACTAACCTAAGACTCCTGAGATACTCCTCCAGTCGAGTACTGCGGGTCAGCCACCCAAACACAGTAGTGCTTCCCGCCGGGGTATGCCACCCAAACACAGTACTGCACACCCCCTAGTAGCCTGCTGAGATACTCTCCAGACGAGTACCGCGGGTCTCCACTGTCACACAGGTAGTGCTCCGTCCGCCATGGGTTTGCACCTCACAAAGTAGTGCTCAGTCCACTGGGCTAGTCGACTCACTACAAGTTGAGTCGGTCAAGCAGTCGTCAGGTCTTATTCGGCTACACAGTCTCCGTACTCCGCACGCTCGTCTCCGAGTGGGTCCGCTCCACGAGCTACAGGTCGATACTCCAAGTATCTCAAAGTCCCACGAAGAAGTATCTAAAAGAACCGCCTCATAATTGGGGTTTCAACGCAACAGACGGCGCGTCAATCAGACGCCCGGTCTGTGAGTTATTAGCCTTTTCATCCCAGGGGCCCAGTTGGTTTCATGAGCGAACCAACCCGGCTGTATCTCAACTGTACCCTGAACTCTCATAGGGTATACTCCTAGGTACCGTTTCTCAACGTGATCACCAACGCCGCTGACGGTTCGTCAAACGGACGTCTGGTCTGAATGATAACAGCTTTCCCGTTCCAAGGGCTCGGTTGGATTTCGGGTACAATCCAACCCGGTCACTATCCAACAGTAATCAAAACTTGGGCGAAGTATGCCAAACGTTCCGTCTCATCAAGAGGAATTCAACAAGACAGACGACACGTCAATCGGACGCCCGGTCTGTGAGTTATTGGCTTTTTCGTTTCAGGGGCCCGGTTAGTTTCATGAGTGAACCAACCCGACCGGACTCTAACAACATCCAAACCTCGAGCGGAGTAAGCCAAAAGATCCATCTCACTTAGAAGAATCAGTCAAAGTCGATGGCACGTCAATCGGACGTCCGGATCTCATGATATAAGCATTTCCGTTCCGAGGGCCCTGTTGGTTTCATATCCGAACCAACCCGGCCGAACCCAAATTATTCTAAAACCTTGAGTGCGATATACCGAAACGACCGTCTCATTCCATGGATCGCTACGCAACTGATGGTGCATCTATCGGAGGTCTGTAGCCCATGATATGGGTAAAAGACCAAAGAGGTTCCGAAAACGGGGGGTCTGGGCCCGGACCGACCCGGCCCGACCCCCCTGGGTCGGCCCGACCCGGGTCGGTTGCCGCGGCTCGGCCGATGCGGCCGTGCGGAAGCCGCAGGCGGGGTGCGCGGCTCCCCCCCCCCCCCCTCGCCGCTAATTGAAGGCCGCGGAGAACCGCCGCCTCCAACCTTCCAGCGGCGCGCCGCCGCCGCCGGTCGCCGGCGCAACCGCGCCGGCGTGGCGTGCCGCCCCAGCCTTCCACGGACGCGCTCTGATGGTCCGTTTCTCCTACCGTCTTTGCGAACGGTCCTATCGGGACCCGATATTGACTGCGAAGGGATTCAAATTCCATAGCGGTCTTCTTCGTCATCGTCCGATGATCCGCACATCGATTAACAAGCTGTGGAGGGTTGTCGGGCCGTGTTTGTTCAGCCCGCGTCCTCTGCGTTAGGTGTTATCTATTGGAAAAAAAACACACGATTTTAATCATTGACGAGGGTATAATTTATCCAAAATAAATTATACGAACACCTTTCAATCCAATACCCACGCATGGGTTTTTAACAATTTGAATGTGCGGCGTGACGATGGCGCGCATTCTTGTCGCTCGATCCTGCGCGATGTGACGACGTCGCACATCCTTGCTGCTCGATCCCGCGCGGTACGACGACACCGCGTCAATTTCATTCGATCCGCAACAACAAGAAAAAAAAGGGAGGGGGACAACCGTGTTTGTGCGGTCCGGCCTCCTCTCGTTAACTGGTATCATGGGGTCCAAATATCGCGGATAAAAGATAGAAGAGAATCACATAAGGAAAATCACGTAAACCCCCTACCTCGAGCGCGGATTGAACGAGGTTTTCATCGTGGAGAAATTCGTCGCGGAAAGAGGATTTGAAGACGAGGTTGGGGTGCGTCTGAGGAGGAAGCGGCGTCTCCTCACGTGTTGCGGTGAAGAGGAAGGAAGGCACGTCGTCGTTCTTCATGGAAGGATGGTGTTCTTCGTCGAAGAAGAAGAAGATGATCTCTAAGCTCCTTGTCGTCTTTTTCCCCCAAGTCCTCTCTAGCAATAAAGGAACTAACCCAAAATAAATTAAGCCACACTTAATTTATTAACTCAACATGGCTTTTGAAATTCAAGTGTTTGAATTTCAAAAACTCACATTAAACTCACTACATTAATGTCATAAGTTATTAACTTAAGTTAAAAATATTAATGGTGAGTTTAGGGGGTTAGAGGATATAAAGGGGTGGGGTTTGTGTGGGCCCCACTGCCCTCATAACCTCCCAAGGGAGGTTGGGTAGTTACCCAACTTCCATCCAAAGGATTTAAACACTTAGAGTAAAATAAAAATTGTTGCTAAATTTTTATTTTTAACTTCCACAATTTTTATCAACTTCTCTCAAGTAAAAGCAACTCCGGAATAGGTGTTCATAAGCAAATACCGAAACTGCGGTTCCATCGGTGCCCTCAGAATTTGATTCCGAGCACCGGTCCAAAAGATAGAAAAACTCGCTCGTTCGTTCACTAAACGTACCCGAGCTAAACTTTGGAAATTGATTCCTGGCACACCGGGCCTCGGAATCAGGTTCCGTCAGAAACTGCGTTCTTGTAAAATTACAATGAAAATTAAGAAAAAATATCCCTTGAATTTTACGAGTCTTTACATTACTCCCACCTCATGGATTTACGTCCCCATAAATCTTCAACACAAACTAGGGTCACAAAAGCGGTATTGAGCACGCATTTGAGCCTTTCGCTCTCATTTTCTTACCTGGAGATTCCGTACTGCCAAAGAAAGTGCACCTGAGGATTCGACCGTCTTCGTAGGATCCGCTCATGTCGATCCTCGATCCCTACTGAAACCTCCATGGAAGTAACTTTGTCGTCATCGTCCTGCTCCTCATGGTCGATGATATGCGAAGGGTCAAGCACGCATCTCCTCAGTTGAGATACCTGGAATACGTCGTGCACCTGGTGCGACTAAGGTGGATGGGTCAAGCGGTAAACCACCTCGCCTTCCCAGCTGAGGGCCTAGAAAGGTTCGTTGAACCTCGGAGATAACTTGCCTCTTTGGCTACATCTCTGTAAACCTCATCGAAGTTAGACCCGTATAAGGACGCGACCTTCATCCTCGAACTCCAGAGGTCTCCATTTTCTGTTAGAACTGAATCTCAAACGACTGCTGCCACGAGGGTAAGGTTGACCAACTCAAGAGTGATCGGTCGCACCCTCCTGTGCAAGAGTTTATCATGTGCTGCCTGGGGCTTCCTTTTCGCTGACCAAGGAAATCCCATCCCGACGTTTGCCTAGAACCGTTAATTTGAGTATGAACAGTGATTGCCCAGTATATACTCAAACCAACGTCATAAGGCCTCGACGCTTCCACCAAGATATTTCAACTGAAACTCTCGCCTAGAGGGTCTGACCACACTGTCAGCGTAAGTGTGATTATCGAGTATCCTCCCAATGTATCTCCAGACGTGAGGTTCAAGTCCATGGCTTCCAGAAACTCTAGGTTTGGAAAAAGATTTTTGAAAGCAATGAATGATTCATATCGATGTCCATTACTACAATAGCTAGTAGTTTACACAGACTGTCCCTTGAATCATCTTTAGAGCTATTGGGTTACACTCCTTGACCGCATGCAGCTGCACTCTTCCTCCGCCCTCTAGCTCCCTGAGCCTGGCGGGGATAACTAAGGCGGGTGGTTGTAGCATGTTAAGATGTACACCACCTCATGCTGCTCTCCTAGCTCTGCCTCCATGTCTGCTGCTTCGCAGACTCCTCTCTCCTTAAAGCTTCCTCTTCTTGAAACATTAAACATGCTCGAGTCTTTAAGACTGGCGCCGATATCCTGTTTCTTACTACACTGTGAAGTCTTCATCCGCTCCTGGATGATCTGCACCTTCTTTGCATACGATCTGAAGAGCTGCTAAAATTTCTCCTATGCCAAAAAGAGAAACTCGGTCTCATCCCATGGATGAACCACGCCTATTGCCTAATACAGTCAATCCCGACATGAATGATGTATTCATGTCATGGATGACGTCGTAAGGCCTCGACGTAACTACTAAGAGATCCAAATGTCACTCTCGCCTCCAAGGGTCGAGTCACACTGTCGGCATCAGTGTGGGGTCACTGGGTCTCCTACAGTAGAAATCTCGAAAGTGAGGGTCAAGTCAACAGTTTGAACTAGGACCACTCAGTATCAACCAAACAAAAGGAAAGGAAGGAAAACATCACAAAGATAAGTGTCTTTTTATTATTTCAGCTCATAGTACAAAGACATGAAAACAACATCAACATGGAACTAGAAGTACAAGGGACATATCCACTAGTTCCGCTCCTGTCCACCTGCTCCCGGAGCTCTACTGCCTTTTCCACTGCTCGGTTGTTGCTCAAGCGCCCACCGCTGCTTCTGCCTCGGTAGCTCCTCCAAAGCCTGTGGATCAACTGTACGAGGAGTCAGATAGTCACGTTCCAGGTGACCCTTCCCGCTGCAGGAGTAACACTGTCCGTTTCTGGCACACCTGGCTCTAACCCCAACCTGGGTGCCCTGCACCACCGGTCCTAAAACCCGAGATCGTCCAACTGCTGATCTGGTCCTCCTGGACCTCTGCATCATCTGTCTACTGCCCATAGATGACTCGGCCACTGATCGAAAAACACGCAGAAAAGGCAGAAGCTCCTGAACACGCTCGGGGTGTAGAGCTACAGGCACAAACTCGAACCTGAAGAAGGTCTCGAAGTCTTCCCATGCGAAGGTCATCCTGTCGCAAAACTCGAACAAGTGGCTCCCCCACCTGCCTGCTGCTGCCTGAAGAAGGCTGGAATCAATGATAACCATGAAGTCTGCAGGTTTCCATACTAACCTGAAGACTCTCACCACAGCCTCCAGCCAAACCTCAGCCGCCTGCGGGTCCGTCTCTCCCCGGAACCTGAGTGGCCTCTGGCGCTAGAACTCGTGCAGCGCGATCAAGTGGCGTGCATCTCCTTCTATTGGGGCTGGTGGCATCGGTGTCCCAACGTATGGTAGTACCACTGGTGCCTCTGCTGGTGCGTCAACTGCAAGAGGGCCCTGTACCGAAGCCTCGTCACTCGACAGGCTGTCAGTACGCACATCCCTCTCGGCTTTAGCTGTCGTCTGAGAAAAGGCATCCTGAAAGAAACAACGTGACATGGTCAAATGTTTATACCTGGTGAGCTGACCTGGTATGAGCTGATATTTAAAAGCTTCTAGAAACACACACACAATCAGTGTTTTCGTGCACAAATTCGGAAATCAGTTGTCAGGGTCCTGGTGTATGGATACGTCGGCCGCCCGTACCATCACTGGACTCCCTGAACTGAAAACCACACTCGGTACTCTTAACACTATTGCTTCACAGAAAGAAAACATCAAAGTTATAAGTTCTGCGGTAGAACCGACTCATCTGATACCAATTTGTCACGACCCGTCCTCGGGGCCCATGCCGTGACTACCCCAAGCTCGCCTTCCATAGGCCAGGGGCTGGCGACTAGCACCAAAGGCGAAATCCCGATAACTAGGAAGGCATTACCTTTATAAATGTAAACAAAACGCCACAGATTACAAGCGGAAGTAAAACACTAAGTACAAAGAGAAGTGCTGAAAGGTAAATGGGCCAGAATACAATCCCAAATGAAAGTACAACTACAAATGAACACAGTACAACAGAAAAAGACAACAACTGGAAGAACGGAAGCGGCTCCTGGGTCATTCTCCTCAGATCCTACATGAAGGGTAGGTATAGATGGCGCAGTTCCTGGATCGTCCACCACTGATCCTACCTAAAAAGGAGGTAAAGAGAGCCTACACAATGCTCTCGGCCTTCATCCTCCTCCGAGATTCGTCCCACCATGAAGTCCACCTCTAGATACTGACTCGTCATGTAGTACACCTCTGGGTACTGACTCGTCATGTAGTCCACCTCCAGGTACCATCCAGTCCTCGAACACTCGGCCTCCATCAGCACTGCCCGTCGTCTGCAACCAACACAACGAGGTGTGGGCATAGCCCGTGCAGGGGTGAGTATAACGATACTCAGTAGGGACCCCAATACCCTCATGGTCTCAATAAAAAAACATGGATAAACACAAAGAATATATCAACAGATAACCTCTACTTAGGTATATGCTCATGCATATAACTAAGTTATCAAGTAACCCATCTCAATCATGAGAAAAACACCAAGATCATGAAATCAACGGTATCCACTACCCAGGTATATGCCCATACATATACCTAAGTTATCAAGTGACCCATCTCAATCATGAGTTAAACACAAATGTCAAAAGGCTCAGCTCAAACCCGGATTTCTATTATCGAAACCGTAACTGCTGAAGAGCCCCATCTCTGGACTGTACAGTGGTCCTGTCATGACTCCGAGGTACTGCTCACTAACATAAGACTATTGAGATACTCCTCCTATTGAGTAACGTGGGTCAGCCACCCAAACACAGTAGTGCTTCTCGCCGGGGTATGCCACCCAAACACAGTAGTTCACACCCCCTAGTAGCCTGCTGAGGTACTCTCCGGACGAGTACCGCGGGTATGCACTGTCACACAGGTAGTGCTTCGTCCTCCATGGGTCTGCACCTCACAAAGTATTGCTTCGTCCACTAGGCTAGTTGACTCATTCCAAGTCGAGTTGGTCAAGCAGTCGTGAGGTCTCAGTCCGCTACATGGTCTCCGTACTCCGCACGCTCGTCTCTGGGTGGGTCCGCTCCACGAGCTACAGGTCGATACTCCATGTATATCAATGTCCCATGAAGAGGTATCTCAAAGGACCGCCTCATCATATGGGTCTCAACGCAATAGACAGAGCGTCAATCGGACGCCCGGTCTGTGAGTTATTTTTCTTTTCTTCCTAGGGGCCCGGTTGGTTTCGTGAGTGAACCAACCCATCCGTATCTCAACTGTACCCAGAACTCTCATAGGGTATACTCATAGGGACCGTTTCTCAACATGATCACCAACGCCGCTGATGGTTTGTCAAACAGACGTCTGGTCTGAAAGATAACAGCTTTCCTGTTCCAAGGGCCCGATTGGATTTTGGGTACAATCCAACTTGGGCACTATACAACAGCAATAAAAACTCGGGCAAAGTATGCCAAAAGTTCCGTCTCATCAAATGGAATTCAACGAGATAGACGACGCGTCAATTGGATGCCCGGTCTGTGAGTTATTGGCTTTTTCGTTCTAGGGGCCCGGTTTGTTTCGTGAGCGAACCAACCCAACCGAACTCTGACGGCATCCAAACCATGAGCGGAGTAAGCCAAAAGATCAGTCTCACTTAGAGGAATCCATCAAAGTCGACGACACATCAGTCGGACGTCTGGAGCTCAAGGTATAAGCGTTTCCGCTCCGAGGGCCCGGTTGGTTTCATATCCGAACCAACCCGGCCAAACCCAAAGTATTCCGAAACCTTGGGTGCGATATACCGAAACGACCGTCTCTTTCCAAGGATCGCTACGCAACTGATGGTGCATCGATCGTAGGTCTGTAGCCCATGATATGGGCAAAATACCGAATAGGGTCTGAAAACAGGGGGTCTGGGCCCGGCCCGACCCCCCCTGGGTCGGCCCGAAACGGGTCGACCCGACCCGGCTCAGCCCGGCCAGGCGCGGCTGGCCCGGCCGGCCCACCGGGACTCGGCCAGCGCGGCCGAGCGGAAGCCGCGGGCGGGGTGCACGACTCCCCCCCCCCCCACGCCGCTAATTGAAGCCGGCGACGACCCCCACCGCCTTCCGCGGACCACCGGACGTGCTCCGGTGGTCCGTTTCTCCGGCCGTCTTCGCCAACGGTCCTCCCGGGACCTGAATTTCACTGATATGGGATTCAAAAGCCATAGAGGTCTGATTCGTCATCGTCCGTTGATCCACACATCGATTAACAAGGTGTGGAGCGTTGTCGGGCCATGTTTGTTCGGCTCGCGTCCTCCGCGTTGGGTGTTATTAATTTCCAAAAAAAAACACATGATTTTAATCATTGACGAGGGTATAATTTATCCAAAATAAATTATACGAACTCCTTGCAATAAAATACCCACGCACGAGAGTTTAAAAATTTGAATGCGCGGCGTGACGATGTCGGCCATGCTTGCCACTCGATCTCGCGCGACGTGACGATGTCATGCATCCTTGCTGCTCGATCCCGCGTGGTGAGACGGCACCGCGTCAATTTCATTCGATCTGCAACAACAAGAAAAACAAAAAGGGAGGGGGACGGCCGTGTTTGTGTGGTCCGGCCTCCTCCCGTTAACTGGTATCATGCGGTCCAAATATCGCGGATAAAAGACAGAAGAGAATCACATAAGGAAAATCACGTAAACCCCCTACCTCGAGCACGGCTTGAACGAGGTTTTCGTCGTTTAGAAATTCTTCGCGGAAAGAGGATTCGAAGATGACATCGGGGTGCGTCTGAGGAGGAAGCGGCGTCTCCTCACGTGTTGCGGTGAAGAGGAAGGAAGGCACGTCGTCGTTCTTCTTCGAAGATGAAAAAGATGATCTCTAAACTCATTGCCTTCTTTTTCCCCCAAGTCCTCTCTAGAAACAAAGGAACTTACCCAAAATAAAGTAAGCCACACTTAATTTATTAACTCAACATGGCTTTTGAAATTCAAGTGTTTGAATTTCAAAAACTCACATTAAACTCACTACATTAATTTCATAAGTTATTAACTTAAGTTAACAATATTAATGGTGAGTTGAGGGGGTTAGAGGATATGAAGGGGTGGGGTTCGTGTGGGCCCCACCACCCTCATAACCTCCCAAGGGAGGTTGGGTAGTTACCCAACTTCCATCCAAAGGATTTAAACAGTTATAGTAAAATAAAAATTGTTGCTAAATTTTTATTTTTAACTTCAAAATTTTTTATCAACTTCTCTCGAGTAAACGCAACTCAGGAATATGTGTTTATAAGCAAATACCGTCGCTGCGATTCCATCTGTGCCCTCGGAATTTGATTCCGAGCACCAGTTCAAAATATAGAAAAACCCGCTCGTTCTTTCACTAAACGTACCCATTCTAAACATCGGGAATTGATTCTGGGCACACCGGGCCTCGGAATCAGGTGCCGTTAGAAACTTCGTTCTTGTAAAATTACAAAAAAAAATAAGAAAAAATTTCCCTTGAATTTTACGGGTCTTTACATGTCTACCCTAGACTCTGTCAAAAGTTGTCACGTTTTCACAAGACGTGACACATGTGGGAAAATCTTATGTCTTGGTGAGTATAAAAATACTTATTAAAGAACCCTAAAAACCAAAAATCAAAAACAAAAAGAAAAGGTATAGTCATAACTATGTATTATATGTCTACTGAACATATAAAGAGAGAATAACAATCCATATATAAACATAACCTAGACTCGTGGTCTAGAGACAAGTCACACAACCGCATACCCACTCCAGTGATTCAGTTCGAAGGTTCCATGATGCACTCATCTCGGAAAACTCTCTCGACATGTCTGATAGCTCTGGTGACGTCTGTCCGAGAATTACCATTTGTTGGGAAAAGCCACGAGATATTGATACACTCATTCTATGATAACACACTCTTATGTGTGGAAGGATCACAATATATAGATGAGGATCACTACTAGGGCCTTCATGGATACCACAACTCATTTAGATTCACCTTCTACATAAATGATTGACGTCATGTAGGATTATTCACGTACATACCTAACTATACATAGGGTCAATCATTGATAGAGTATAACATTATGGGCCTCTTAGAGGGATACGTGACTCTATATCGTAAATTCATGCTGATGGGATCATACTCTTGTGGATTGAAATGATACCTGAACATCATGAAAAAAAGTAAAATGCAAATTAACCAAAACAATACATGTCAATGGAATGGTGGGAAAGAGGATAAATCCATGTCCCATTATATACATGATGTTTAGAATGGTTCACACGCCGTGTCTCATGACTCCGAGTAATACAAGTGTGTAACAGACCACATTAGAGGGAACATGCCGTATAGAAAAGTGAGTACACATCGTGTAGGGAGGACCACATGTTGTGTCCAAGTAATAGGGGTTCGCTCTGTGTATGAATTCATGTTCCCATACATGGCTACAACCCATGTGTACAATCCCATGTAACCACTACATGGGGTTACCCATGTAGCCGACCTGGTCTGGCTGGGTGGTGGAGTACACCACTGTGTACTCCACCCCATGTCCATATACTGTATGAGATACATGTTCAGTTCTATGTACGGAAACACACATCGTGTTATTCGTATAACAAAATCTATTATCTCTTCATGCCATGCCCAATCCAAGTCACCACTGAGTCTGTCCGGCATATAGTGTTTTTTGCAATACACATCGTGTTCTTCAGGTTTTTCTCAAAAACATAGTTCTTCATTCCACGCCCATGGCAATCCATTGATGTCAGTTTAAGTGATTTTATTTCGATGAAACCTGGGGTTTGAGGTCGACCAATCATTTTGAAGCCGTCTCTATTGTTTTGGGGCCTCCAATCGGCCCCAAAAACATGTCTTGATCCACCTCTGTGAAGAATGGTTGAAAAATTATTTCATCCGAACTAAGTGGATTCATCTTCTACCATCATCATCACACCTTCACTGAGTCATTTCCATTTCATATTTCCAAATTGAGATTGTTGCTTTGAAAAATGGATGACTAACAATAAGTTTTTCTTCGCCCCATAAAGATTGTGAAGAACACGTGTAGCAAAGGGAAGCAATTCAATAATCAGAAATAGGAATGAATCTCTGTCATCATTCGTCATGAAATCATTGAAATCTTTTTAGTATGTTTAATAAGTAAAATCAAATCCAATTATTCAAAACATAATGAATTAATTTTCAGAACCAAAACACCAAAAGAAAAGGAAAATAACACCCTCCCACAAGAACTCATGATCCACAGATCAATATATTTACAGATTGATCTGTGTTCATCGTTTAATACAATAATGGGAAGAACTGAATAAAAAACAACACCCCTACCTCAATCTTCGAGGAACAGGAATAGCATTTATGTCTAATATTTGATCTTGCAACACAATAATCCTTGTGTCATTGTTCGTCAATGATCGTCAAAAATACTTCAAGGTTGGATCTTCTCCAAATATCCAAAGGATTCTATGGATTTTTCCATTTTTATGGTTCTAGACCTGGGCTTCTACTTATTTAAAAGAAAAATAACAATTTATGAATTATGGATTCATTTAAAAGAAAATAAATTGTTAATTTATTGTATTTTCTTTAAAAAGGCCAAAATTATCTTTTTTCAGTCAACTAGCACCTGTCGATGTGAGGCCTTACCCAAAGTAATTTCGTTGCTCTGAATACACTAATTCCCTTTGATTTTTGATCCGGGATCCTATTTAAAAGTTGTTTAATGTTTTTAGGAAAACTGCTCATGCACACTGTTTAAAATCGTAAATTTATTTGAAACATTTTTTCCTTGCACTCTGGGACTTGGAATCGAATGACATTGAAAATCCTGGTCTCTTTTTAATAAATAATATATTTAAAAATAAAACATGAGAAATATGAGGTATTATATACTCCCCAACTGAGGGATTTATGTCCCAAAATTCCAAAAAAGGATAATAAAAAATATGTGGGTGTTAGGCATGGATCTGAGTCTCCCACTCCCATGTGATCTTTTGATGTTTCCCGTGCCACCATCAGATGCGAATAAAAGGAATAAATAACTCATGAAGGATCCTATCCTACTGATCCTCGATTTCCACTAGGTACTAAACAATGGTTGATCTATCCATGACGTCTACCTCACCCCAGTCAATCGCGTGTGATTGGTAATGCATGTACCTCTTTAGCTGTGACACGTGGAGGGAATCATGTACCCAGTGCAATAGTGGTGGAAGGTCTAAGCGGTACACCACCTCGCCAACGCTGTGCAATATCTAGAATGTTCTGATGAACCTAAGAGATATCTTGACTCCCCTGGCCAATATTCTGTAACCTAGTTTGATGTGAGACCCAAAGGAAGACATGACCTCCCCCCTTGAGCTCTAGAGGGATCCATCGCCTATCAACATAAGAATTTATGTAGATATGTGCATTCTTCATCCACTCCTTGATGATTTTCACCTTCTCGGTGGTAGCTCGCACTACCTATGGGCCCAAGAGTGTATCCTCTCAGGGGTCGGTCCATCAATGCAGTGACCGGTATGTTCTCCCATATAAAACCTCCAACGGTTCCATACCAATGGTGGAGTGGTATTTTTTCTTGTATGCAAACTCCACCAGTGGTAGGTGGTCCTCCCAACTGAGACCAATGTCCAAGATAAAAGATTAGAACATATCCTGCAGAACCAAAATGGTCCTCTTTGTCTGACCATCTACCTGGGGATGGAATGTTGTGCTCAAGAATAGCTATGTCCCAAATGCCGCCAACAGTAGCTTCCACAACCGAGATGTGAAGTGGGAATCGGTATCTGAGGATATTTTCTAAGGGATTCCTTGAAGCCAAACAATCATATGCACATAGAGGTGACCCAAGTTATCCACATAACTCTGCTCCCTGATAGTTAGTAAGTGGACCAAGTTGGTGAGTCGGTAAATGATCACCCAGATGGAATTGTGTCCCTTAGATGTTTATGGTAATCCTATCATGATGTCCATTGATATTACATACGACATAAACTCTATCACGTCCAGGGGTGAGCATACCCTACTGGAACCTACTGCTCATCCTTCACTTTCTGGCATGTAAGTCATCGAGAAACGTACTCTCCTATTGCCTTTTCAATACCTGTCCACCATAACTGATGCCGGATGTCTTGGTACATTTTTTCCACTCCCGGATTTACTGCCAATATATATGTATGAAACATCCTAAGAACCTACTCCTTCAAATACATTTTTATTTCCATGTGTCCTATGAAATGAAAAACATGCCCCCCACCTTACAAATATCCATCAGAAGCATGTCTTGTGGATCACTCGGCACATAAAGCCTAACAGTCGACATATATATGTTGTGCCTCCTTAACTTGTTGTAATAGTGGATGGGTGGAAACTATCAACTAAAGGTAACATATATCCTATATTTCTACAACGTATTATTTTAACAGGGCCAACAACTCTGTTTCTTCTCTAAACAATTGTGAGATCAAAATTTTGCTAAGAGAATCTTCCCCCTTGTTCCCCATATCAGGATTATATTTGTTCTCAAAATCATAGTATTGGATGAACTATATCTATCACCTCTACCTTAGATTCATATCCTTCATTGAGAAGAAGTATGTGTGGCTATTTTGGTCAGAGTAGATGATAAACCCCATTCCCATAATGTAGTGTCACCACATCATCAACACAGAGACTACCGCTGCCAACTCAAGATCATGGGCCAAATAGTTCTTCTCGTGTGGCCAAAGCTGGTGCAAGCTATAATCAATCACCGCCTGTCTTGGAATCAACATATATTATAGCCCAACCCCTGACGCATCGTATAAAATTACCTACTCGACACCCCCTTCTGGTAATCTCAAGATTGGGGAACTGAGGAAACTCTATATCAACCGCTCGAATGCCATCTGAAACATCACCATCGACATAAATGGGTTACCCCGTCTTGGTCAAGTATGTCATCATTGTTTATCTAGGATAATCAAGAATAAATCATTGGTAATATCCTACCAACCCCTGGAAGATCTGCACCTCCATCAAACTCTGAGCTGGCTCCCATTCTAACACTCACTCAAAAATGTCATGGTCCATAGCTACTCCATCTTATCAGATGACATGTCCTAGATAGTGGACCTCCAAAGTCCATAAATAGAACTTTGAGAGGATCATATAAAGCTGGTTCTCTCATAGTAATACTATAACAACTAGCATGTGTCTCTTGTGCTCATTCACATAAGCCAAGTACACATGTATGTCACCTATGATGACCACTGTGCACCAGTCTAAATAAGGCTAGATGATTTGACTCATAAGTCCACTAAACACTGTGAGGGGTTTGTCACACTGAAAGGAATCACCAAGTACTCATAGTGAATGTAGCAACATTTGAAATCCATCATCAGTATATCCTCATCCTATAATCCTAACTAATTGTAACCTAATCAAAGTTCAACCTTTGAGAACCATTGTACCACTCATAGCTGTTTGAAGCGGTATTCGATTCTCAGCATTGGATACTAGTTCTTTACCATCACCATGATCAGTCACCGGAAATCCATGCACAACATCAGAATCCCATCTGACTTCTTGGAAAACAGAACTAGGCTTACCCAGTGTGAAACAATGGGTCTTATGAATCCCTTACATTTAAAATCCTCTAACATCACCCTCATCTCACAATTCTCTATGAGATCCATCTGATACACTGGTGAGGATATCAATTTCGTCTCATGGTTTTTGTTGATGCAGAAGTTCATCACCCAGGGGGGCGGTAGTCCTATAACATCTTCAAGAACGACATCCTCATACTCCGCCACAACTGATGGGAAATGGAAGCTCACAACATATAATGCTCTAAGGGTAAGGCTATCCAACCCATCAGTGACCGGCTTTACACTATTATGCATGAGCCCATCCTCTTCTTCCATGGTATTCTTTTCACCAAACAAGTAAAACCTCATCCCATTTTTACGGACACACCGCACACTTCACCTAATGCACTCAATCGTGGCATGGACAAAAGATAACCAATAAATAACCAGAATGACATCCTAGGGTCTTGAAGTAGCCACCAAGAGGTTCCAACCAGAACACTCACCTCAAATGGTAATATCACACTATCTGTAAAGGTGAATGATAATCGAGTCTCCTCTCGTAGGTGCCTCCAAGCGTAAGGTTCAAGTTGAAGACTCTACTGGAATGTCAAAGTTTCACACTAACCATGTGGTGGGGAATAAATCAATGGAAGCTATGCCAATAAGTAAGAATGATAAGGTATAAATGACATATATCATACCTAGGATCATCCATGTTGTCCCTGGGTCGTATGCCTCAGCCGTATACAACTATTCCCAACCATGTTCCCCATCTCCATATGTCTGTTGTGGACATCCTGGGGGAGGTAGTTAGAGTTGATCGAATCATCTTCGACCACATCCATTTCTCTCTGCTCTTCTTCCAAGTCTGCTACCTGGAGGGTCTTTCTGCTCTTCACCCTGCCTCTTCCATGGTGGCCCATCCACCACATCTCTTTCAATAGCTCGATGGGTTGGGAAGTCTTTAGCGAGATGTCCCCTACTATCAAACGAGTAGCATCGCCTCTCCCAAGGCTGACTGTATCCAAAATTAGATCATTAAAATATTGATCCCCTATAATAGGTCCTCATGTGATGCCTCCAACATCTTGATCTATGTGCCTGATGATGGGTCCCTGCTTTCTAGGGCTCTGCATCTGCCTTTATACTGCATACTATCGTCGACTGTCTCTACTCCGCCAATAAGATCTTGATCACCAAGGCCCGCTCATGAACTCTATCATAAGTTGAAATGAATAGAGGCATGACACTAGCTCGTATATCCCATTGTAGACCTCACTTGAAGGTTTAAGCCTTGTTGTACTGATCCCAGACCATATCCATCGAGTGGCTAGCGAGGTTGGTGAACCTCGATAAATAGTCAGCGACCACCAAACTACCCTACTGAAGCTAGATAATCTCTTGGATACAATCTTATCTCAGCATAACTGGATAGAAATACTCTATTAAGAGTCACTTGAACACCACCCACAGAAGAGTCTCCTTGTCGAGATTCTGTGTGGAAAGACTCCACCATCATCCCGCTAAACCCTGATTATAGCTAGCTCTTAAGATCACCCTCTGGTCTGTTGGTGTCCTCACTAAATAGATAACTCTTGTCACTGCCTCATGACAGTCCTATGCCTCCATAGGGTTGGGCTCACCTCGTAACCTGAGGGTTCTCTCTTGGAAACTCATAGATTTCACTCAGCCTACACCCCTCATATGTTGGTACTTCAGGTACTACGAGCTGCACTATTGGTGGAGTTATAGTATGTGCACCACCTATAGGTAACACATGGGGAACTAGACCCTATATCAAAGCCTCATAACTAAGGGGGTCATCATCAAGATCGAGCTACTGAATCCTAGCGGGTATGCGTGGCAGAGGTATCCTATAAAGAAACAAGATGTACCATGGTCAACTTGTATATAAAGATAACTGACACAAAAGACATGGAAAACACAACCCATTTCTATATGATGCGTGTACAATTATTTTATTTCACCCCAACTAGTGTTCTTATGTACCGAGCTGAAAATCATGTTATCTGAGTCCTTGTGTACGGATACGTTGGTTGCCCACACCAACACTAGAGTCACTAGCTTGAACGCCAAACTCAAAACACATAACTATGTTTCCCCAAACCAATTTCATAGACTCATGGACCTAAGTTATAACCGACCACCTCTAATACCACAATATCATGACCTATCCTAGTGGGGCCCTTGCTGAGACTCCCCAAGCCTGCCTCCAATAGGATAGGGGATGGTGACTAGCACCGTGTAGGAATATCACTAATATAGAAGGTGTTTTTTTATTACATGTACACATGAACACATCTCCAAGACCATAAATTAAGTAATTTTAAACCCACTAAGGAAAAAATTACATGCATACAACATAAATCAACCAACATAATACATCGGAAGTAATGTGAAGAAAGTAATATTGGTACAGAATACAAGCCCACAAAAAACAAAAGACTACCAACTAATAAGTCCATCCTATAAGAACCAAAAGGTACTGGGACTACTACTCATAGCTGTAGGAACACCTTGGCCTATAGATAACTAATAATACTCAGTCTGGTCCTAGTCCACCCTGGACATTTTCCAAAGGGTGATCATCTGCACAAGACACAAAACGTGTGGGAAAAGCACGTGCAAGGGTGAGTATAACAAAACATAGTATAACACATTGAATCCCACAATGAAAATAAACAATATAAAGGTACAATTAGCTCTATACAATATATTTATATTGAACACATATTAAGTTAATAACAATACATATATACTCAACACCTAGACTCATTGTCTAGAGACCATTCACACAAATACATAACCATGTTAGGGATTCAATTGTAAGGTTCCATGAAGCACTCGCCTGAGAGAACTCACTGAATGTGTCTGATATCTCTTCTGAAGTCCGTTTGAGAAGTACTGTTTATCAGGAAAAGCCACAAGATATTGATACAGTCATTCTAGGATAACACATTCATGAGTGGGGAAAAATCATGATACATCAATGAGGATCACTGATAAGGCCATGGAGGATACTGCGATTCATCTGGATTCGTCTTCTGAGTAGAGGATATTCATTCTTTAGGATTATTAATGTCGATACCAGACTCAATAAAGGTTCAATAATGGATAGAGGTTATCACTTTGGACCTCTCAGTGGGATACCTAACTATTTCTCGAAATGTCTTGTTGAAGGATCATACTCTTGGGGATGGAAATGATACCTAACATTTAGGGGAGTAAATAAAAGAGAAACTAACAAAAAAAAAATATTTTCCAAGGAACGGTTAACCATATGATCTAGCCATGTTTCGGGATATACACAATGTGTAAAAGCGGTCACACCTTGTGTCTCACGACTCCGGGGATTGCCCGTGTGTAACAGACCGAGTTAGAGGGAACATGAACTGTAGAAATATGTTTACACAAAATGTAGGGTGGACCACACACCGTGTCCGAGTAACCGGTGTCTACTATTTCTATGCGGTCGTGTGCCCATACATAGCTTCAATCAGTGGGTGTCGTACCGTGTAATCGGTACATGGGGTAACCCATGCTACCGGCCTTTTCTGGACATGTGGTGGAGTACACGACCATGTACTCCCCCCTGTATCAGTGTACCATAGGAAATACACTCCAAGTCCTGTGTAAGGACCGACATGCTATGTTCATTTTAGAAAATCACATTTCATCGATTCCTACCCCATGGAACCCTAGCCACCGCTGATCCAGTCCCACACGACGTATTCTTCAGTATACACTATTTCTAATATTGGATTTTCAAGAAAACATAGTTCTCTATTCCACACCTCCATCTATCCTCTGTTTTGGTTTTAACGATCTGATTGCCATAAAACTAGAGTTTTCAGGTCACCCCATCATCTTGAAGCCATCTTTATTGTCCTTGGGCCCATAATCGGCCCCGAAAACATATCTCAATCCACCCATGTGAAGAACGGTCAAGAAAATATTTCTTCCAAACTATGTCGAAACTTCTGCCACCATTGTCGCCGCACCTTCATTGAGTCGTCACAATTTCAGATCTCCAATTTTGGGTTTTTGCGTTGCAAAACGAACTCACAACGATCCATTTTTCATCACCCCATTTAGAATGCAAAAAATGAGGGGTGAGAATGGATGAAATTAAATAAACAGAAAGTGGAATGAACCTCCGCTATCATTCATCACAGAATTGGTTCCCTCCCATTACTAGTATTAACAACGCAAACCAAAAACAACTATTCAAACCGTCATGAATTAATTCCCAGAACCAAGACCCTAATAGAAACAGGTAATAAAACTCTCTCACAAGAACACATGATCATTGAATCAATATTTGGGGGGATTGAACTGAGTTTTTTGTTTAATCCAAGAATGTGGAAGAACTGAATGAAAAACAATAACTCTACCTCAATCATGGATGAAGTGGAAGAGTGGTCATCATCTAGGATTCGATATTGCTATGGAAAGATCCACGCCTCATATGTCATCAGTGTTCTTCAAGAATCACCCATGCTTGGATCACCTACAAAGTTCTAGAGGTTTCTAGGGTGTGTTCAAGGGTGATGATTCATGCCCTAGGAACCTACATATTTAAAAGAGATATAATAGTTTCTGTATTCTGGAAACAGTTAAAATACTATAAATTATTAATTTATTTTATTTTCTATTAAAATTCCAAAAAATAACTTTTTCGGTCAACCCAAGCCGATCGATGTTTGTCCCCACCTAAATTAAAGTCGCTACTCTGAATGTAATGGTGCCCTCAAATTTCTGACCCGGGAACCCGTAAAAATGTTATTCTACTTTTTCTAGAAAACCGCTTTCCGAACTTTTTAAAATCATAAATTTATTTCAAACATTTATTCTGGGAACTACGGGCCCCATAATTGCACGCAGCCAAAAATCACTATCTCTTATTAATTCGATATATTATTTAAAAATAATACATGGAAAAAAAAGACATTACAGTTCATAAATGAGGAAATTTTTATCTAGTTCTCACCATGATGATGTTCATGTAGTGGTGGGACAAATGTCTAAGAATTTAAACATATACCCTGGTGGTAGACTAGGTTTCCAAAACACCTTTCAACATAATGTATCCAAATATGTTGTGGTTTCAAAAATTATTTATATAAAATTTTAAATATATATGAATTTTTTATTTTTATGTATGGAATAATCGGATCTCTCTTTTATAAGAGACACTATAAGAATTTATGGAAAATATTTTAAGGGGTGGAGGTTAGTTGAACATCATCTATCAATAAAATGAAAAATATTACATGTTTTTATTTTCAAAATTTTCCTTCGAATCTTAGTTAATCCATATCCATCCAATCATCATCCATGCATTTTTCGATATATTTTAATCAAATTTAATCCTCGATATTAATTATGTTGGTTTAAGGTATTCTCTTCTCCCCTTCTCCTCACATACCATGTTATATTTTCTTATATGTAGTCATTGTTAGAATGATATAATGTTTTAAAGAAAATGTAAAAACAATTTTGATGTGTTTCTCTTGGGGATAGGTTATATAATGTTTCCACTATAAATCTGTAGTGGTTGATCCTCATTTAATTTTATCTTTTTTTGGATGTCTCAAAATATTTACACCGATGTAGGGGATTCTTAACTCTCTTTTTACTTTTTGAAAATAATTGGATTATCATGCTTTTTTTTATTTGGATATTAAGTTTCAATTATCCTAAATATGTTAAATAATTCAAAAAATGGATAAATGGGAAGTGAAGTGATACATATGTGGTTTCTCTTTATTTTTTTTATTTCATGTCATGTTGAAATTGTTGATTATTTATTCAGTAAAGGAATGTATTACGATGGATGAATATAATTAAGATATGGATTAAAAATATAATATAATGAGTTGTATTGTGAAATTTAATATTCTATTAAAACAGAACCCGTTAATTAAATGAAAATTTTAATGCTTTCTTTTTGGTTAGATCTAATATAATTCTATAATTTGAATTCTATTGATTATTACTTAATAACATTTTTATATTATATAATCACCATAAATAATTGAATGATAATTAATGATATTAATAAAAGTATTGGTTAATTATCATGTAACTGAAATTGTTTTTATACTTGCTAATATATTTTATACTCATAAGAGAATTTATTGTCTATTTTTGTGTGAGTATGGTTGTGATATTTTCTTTATTTAAGGACTGAAATATTTCTATAATTCGATTATTTCATGTCAATTTACTGATAGTTTGTAACTATGGGACATGGTAATGTGGATGGTGGAAAAATAAATTTCTTTTTTTTAGATATGGAATTGTTTGTATGGTATTAATTGATCATGTGATGTATGGTGGTGAATGTGAACTGGATGAAAGTAGTGTGTAGAATTTTTATGGGGTGGTGGAGAATTTTTAGATGTTGGTTATGTGATGTCATGATTGGTTATCAGTACTTGATGATGTGGGAATAAATTGACTAAAAATGACCAAAAATGGGTTTGTTGGTCTTGAAAATGATTGTGTCATGTGTCTTTAAATAGAAATTTAATAAATAGAGGAATAGAACCTAAATAGTTTTGATTTTTTTTCTTATGAATGTGTTGTCATTAAACATGGGAAATGAAATAAAAAAACATGATAAAGAAGGATAATGATAAATTATTAATTAGTAAAATATAGTGTTAATTGAGAATATGTTGTTGGTTATGTGGTTGTATTAAAATGGATTAGGGATGTTTGTATTATAGATGCATAAATAGATGTTTATAGGTAGTTTTTATGTGATGGTGTAGTTTATGGGTTGTTATTAGGATGTATTATTGTACCACTATGTAGGTACTTGTGTGTAACTCTTTACCCTTTTATTTTTTGGTATTTCTATATTTCACCAGATATAATTTAGATAATCATATCAATACCCACATCTTTTTCAATCTAGATTTTTTTATAAAAACAATCTAGTAGGTTGGTAAGATGTCTAGATACCCACTCTACTCGACCCTCCCTTTATAATAAGTGTTTCGTATAGTTTTTAGTAATGTTTATTTGGGAAATTATTAGTGTTGATCATTAATGGTAGGAGGAAGGAACATGGTTGATATATTAAATTTTCACAACTTACTACCTTGGACATATTATGTGACAAGGTTTGGATGTGTGGTTTGGATTATTTTCTCATGTTGAGTGGTGGGATTTCATGTTATGAAGAAACATTGATTTTTATGGGTTGAGTGATGAGTATTTTTATTATGAGGTGTATGATGATATGGAAAGAATGTGGGTATAAGATGTTTAATGTGGGTGAGTAAGAGGTTAAAACTAATGGGAAAGTGGTGATGGGATGAAAGTGATAACATAATTATGATATTATGTTTTTACATTAAGTATGATATTAAGGTAGTTATCCCTGGTGAATCTTGGAATGTGTAGTGGATCATTTAAATATTATTCGTTTTAAATAAATATTCATTGTCATGTTTATATGTTTTTATCACATTTTAAATAAATTTCATAAGGAGGACGACACCAATTATATATTTATTTCTCAATAATATATATGAAATTTTATTCCAATGATTAGGAGGTCTTTAGTGATAGATCAAGACTGTAACATCCTAGAGTGGAGGGTTTTTATGGTTTTTTTACTAAGAGACTTTTGGTACATATTTGGGGACATACATGTATTTCATAGTCTGGAATATAGAATATTATTATCATTATAACATTATTTATTTTATATGATGTGGAGTTTATCAGTAGTTTCACATTATCACTCATCCTTAACATTCGATATTGAGGGTAATGACTCCCATTGTGTGTTTTTACCATAATTTGTAGTCTCCAATCCATGGCTCATTAGAGGTGGTATTTCGGTGTTGATCCTTTTCATTAATGATATCATAGTAGGGGTAAAAATTTAGGTTGATTCATTGATTAGTTAGTCTTTTAACATTCATTTTTTATTTGGTGTGTCATACTAGGTATTGTAACCTTACCCCGATTTGGGTAAATATTCCCTCCAATTTTATTCATTGTACAAATGATATACCATTTGGAGACGATATTTTAGACCATGGAGTAGGTAGATAAGTTTCATAAATTAAGTTGACAATAACTTATAGTAACATAATCAAGATTCATAATGAGATGGTTCAATTTCTCGATTTATTCATGGTTTTCAGGTTATCAAAATCCTTATGCCCAAAATTACATATTGACCCTTGATTGGTTATTAAATGAATCAAGAAGTAGTGAATTTAGTTTTTTAATTTCTTATTCTAAAAAATTCTGACTTATCAGTACAATTATTTTATATTATCCTTCTTTTTAAAACTATGTATCCATAAAAACTATGTAATTAAAATAAATGAGGGGATAAAATATTTTTTTAATAATTTTATATGGTTTTCCATAATCTTATCCTACTCCAATCAACCAACATCCAATGCAGGTATGAAATTCTATTCAAATCATTTTACTCGGAAAATCCAAACAATGTTTATATATAATCAAATTATCATTTATAAAATAAAACAAGATAATTTATTGTGAACCATTATATAAAACTTATCATCCACCTTACATAAAAAATAGTAAATCATCTTGCTTATAAGAAATAGAGAAATATTAAGGGTTTGAATGGCATAAGAATCAATATTTATGTAGAAACACAACTGATATATGATAAATCTTCAATAGTAAAATATTTCTCCAAATTTTACCTCTACAGAGATTCACAACCATATATTGAACATCAAGAACAAATAGCCTTATCAGCGCAGTCTTCATATTCTTCACTCTATATTTTAGTGATACATATTACATAAAATTTATAAAAATACGTTTGTAATGATAAATAAATAAAATAAATAATAATTTTGTAGTTTATTTATATTCTTCAATAGTTTAAAAAATATTGATATCTTGTTTTTTATTGAAATTAATATATATATAATCCTAAATTAAATCTTGAAAAAACATTCTATTGAACATCTCCTTGAATATAGAAATAATTATACATGAGAGAACTAATTGGGTCATCTAAAGATAATGGGTCATAATAATAATTTTTAAATATTCATAATGTCATATCTTTGTAAAACCCCATTTTAGTGGTAAATAAAAATATATTATAAATATTTAACTAATAAGATACCAAAGTAGATGTTAATTTTGGATACATATATAAAATTCAATATTTACATTATATATAATAATGAATTTATTCTAGTGACTTATACATATGGATAACTTGTACCCATATATAATAATAAATACCAACTATTCTTCATCTATAAGAATTATTTCATTACTGATATCCAATATATTTATTTAAATATCACTATATACAAGATATTCAATAGTAATTTTCTTATATGTCAAAATTATACCATACATTCATAAAAACACAATTATTTATTACATTGATATATATTAATTTCAAATTTTCACAATGTAGGATTAACATCCCTTTATTTAATATTATACTCCATAAAAACATTCTTCATTGCTTCCCTGATAAAAATAGAATATAAATTAATTTTAAAATAATTATTTAATAAATATTAATAAAACTAGTACTAATTTATTATAAATAAAAAAGAAAAAATGGATTTTTAACATCAAAACATTGGCTTTGTATGGAAAGTTTATAGAAAAATGGTTTTTAAAAAATATCAACATTTATTATGATTTTTTTAAATGTTGGGGCCGAAGCCTCATTTTTTACGATTAAATCAATGAAAAGACCTCTTTTAACTGGGTAGAGGGAAACCCATTACATAGCCCGAAGGCCCAGTGGGATTGTAGCCCATTAAATAGCCCGTAATCCCAAATATCTGGCCCAATTCACATTCTCTGAATAGTAACCTGCCTGCTACAGTAACCCCACAGTACCGCCGCCGCTCCAGTGTCCTGCCACTACTTCCATGCCAGTTGATGAATAGTTCCACCGCTGCTACAGTACCACTACAGTAATGTTATAGTACCTGCGCCCAATGGGTTTTGAACCCCAATTTTTCACGTAGGATGATGAGGTTCTTACCACTGATCCAAAATATTCCAAATTTATAAATTTAATAGATAAAAATATTCCAAAAATTTTATTTGTACAATAAAAAACTTCAACAGTTACCCCATTTTTCACGTTCAAAAAACCAATAAAATTTAAATATAAAAAAATCAATAATTAGTAAAATAAATAGAAAAATTATAATAATAATTAAATCATGGAGAATTATTATAGAAACATTTAAGTAATTAAAACTATTTACATCAGTTTTGGGGAATATAAAATCATATAAATAGGGATGAATGACATTAAATATTTCCCATTCAAAAATATAAATCACAATAATATAATAGTTAGTTGAATTTTAATATACAAATTCCGTAGATTATTGGTATAGAATGTAAATACCATCAATGGAAATGAATATATAAATGATGTTTTCTGAATTTTTATCAAAGTATACTTTTCCTCTTGAATCATTTAATTAGATGGTTCAAATTATAATTAATAACAATATGTCGGTCGAGGTAAATATGATATCATATCTAGTAGATCATCAAATATCTATCATGTAGTCAATATTTCAATTAACACATTAGTTATTAATTGAAAATGAGGATAATACAAATATCTTAGGAAATGACTAGCGAGGAAAAAAGTTAACTTTTTTCTTTAGGAGGAATGATATTAAATTTGAGGAATAGTTATAAATATCTAATTTTCATTGATTTCATACATTCTTCTCCAATTAAATATCGTCTAAAAACAATTTCAACTATTTTGTTGTTAAAAAGCACTTCATAAACATTTAACATAAAATATCAATATTCATTTTACTTTTCCTTTGTAATATCTCTTTATACACAATTAATATAAAACTGATAGATTTTTAACACCCAACTATATGATATATTATATATCTTGGAATTCAATGAATCCTCATAATTTTAGTAGTATCGATTAATATCTATTATAATGGTTTGTGAATTTTTTTTCTAGAAAAGTTCAATCTTTTCATATGAATTTTTAAATTCAATATATAACCAATTGATGTTCTCTATATACTACATTATATTATTGTTTAGTTTTTCTTTATCTATTCCAATATAGAAAATAATATATTTTCCTTTTATAATTTATTTTTTACATCTTGATGGTTCAAAAATACTATCCCTATTTTCAATTATTTAATAATGAATATTTAGAAAACACCAACCTACAACATCCATCATATCATAAATGTTTAGGGATAGATCATAATTATTAAATTAATATTTCTTAATAATTTCAATATACATATCTAGTTATATCTCTATTCTAAATATGAACCCCCAGAGACTACATCATGAAGATGTTTTCTTCAAATTATTCTTAAAACTGTTATGTTGTAAACAAATTGATTCATTTTTTTATTATTATCATGGTATATTAAATCAATAAACAACTTAGTAATTACCTGTAAATTATCCTCTCAATTTAATTGTATTTTCATTAATAGTTTCACATAAATTTGAAAATCATTGTTGAATTGTAATAAATTTTCTGTAGATAGGAAATCACATTTATCAATTACATGTTTCTCATGAATAACATCAACAATAACAACATGAATTAAATAAAAATAATTTATTTTCTCATTAATATATTTCATCTATTCCTTACCAAAATTAGAAACATAGATAGCAATAGTTTATTTATTCTTCAAATTTTTATATTTCCTTTTAATGTGTAATTATGTCCATTCTTTAGTGGTTTGTTCATATGTGTCTTTATTTGTCTAGAAAATTTTACATGTTGATTTTAATTTTTCATCACCTATTTTGTCTCTTTAATGTAATATTTAGTTATTATTAATGATTTAAATTATACAAAAAAATTTAATAAAATGAGTTTGCATCAAATTTATCAGTTCCGGTTTAGCATAATCCAAGAAATATTATTTAAAATTAATTTAATTTTATCATTATTTAAAATTAAAAAATATATTACTTTAAAAATGATTTATATTATTAATAAAATATTCATTTTCAAACTAAATAGTTTTTGTTGTACCCTCCTCTCCCAAAACCAATTTTTTCTTTGAACCAGACTGACATCTCAATCACATATAGGATCATCATCTTCCACATTGTTATCCTACTAATCATTTCAAAAATGATTCATAGAGTTTTTATTTCCAAAATTTTATTTTGCATTAATATTTTTAGAATTTTATTTATTATTTTTTCCTTATCATAAAAAAATTATTTTCAACTCCCAATTATTTATTTCATGTATGAAATTATAGGTAAGATCTTAAACATAATCTCTTTATTATGATGCCTCAGTCTGATCCTTTTTTTCTACTCATCGCTATTTTATTCATCAACATCATCTTGTGTATTATCATTCATACCAACAATGGTATCTATATTATAGTTATTTTTTTGGAAATTTAAATTAGTTTCCTAATCTTGATATTTATCCCCTCCAACACGATCTTTTTCAATTACTATAAGAATATTTATCTTGATAGATTAGCTCTGGGGTATTTCATGTTCATCCACATTATATTGAACTATTTAATTACCAAGATCATCCTAAATGGTTCCATAACTATTTCATTCAACCACTTCAGGAACATCCTAAATATTATTCTTAGTAGAATTTATTTTACTCAAGGATGCACTACAAATATACCCAATCATCCTTATGAAACTAGATATTTTTGAATTTTGATGACAAAACGTTTTATAATATAACATCTTCAATTACACTTCTCCTTTAACAAAAAATATATATAATATTCTTCTTTATATAGAATAATTTATATTCTTCCTTCCCTAGAAATATTAATGCATGTATCTTAGAAAGTATCCTTAAAATTTTAATTTTAGAAAATAATAAACGAGATAATCATAGAACCATATTGGAAACTAAAATTCCCATATACATAAGCACATTGATATGTTTTTTAAAATATTTAACATGAAGATAATACATTAGAATCAATTCTTTAAAATAATATACAGAAAAAAGTTTTACTCAAATATTAAAACATAATACATACAAGTTTTCATAACTACCACTTATCTTATTTTAACTAAATGAATATTTTCCATCACAAAAAGTGTAAAAAATATTTTATATATATATTTAAGTAAACAAATACTCTCTACAATTTACTTTTAATTTAAAACTATATTAATTATTAAAATAATAAAAGATAGAATTAATACACTCTAACTAATTTCATATATAGCAAATTTTTCATCATTTTATAAAAAATATATATCATTTTTATTGAAATCAACATTTTATTTTCAATAAAAGTTTTATGATTTAAACTGTAAAATTATACTCCTTATAACAACTTTTTATTTGTTTAAAAAATAATATTCTATTTATTAAAGTCATCAATTTCTATTATGTCTGGTGATGAGGAACCTTTTATTCCAACAAATAGCATTATTGATTGTAATTTTGAATTTATTAACAAATAATTTTTTTCACTCTTATCAACACTAAAATTGATGGTGATGAGTAAAATCTTTATGTACAATATAGTCTTAAATATCTAAAAATAAAATAAGCTAGTGGTGAATTTTTATTATCAATAATTTCCAGTTTTTGGAATGATTTTTTGTCATTTTTAAATTATTGGTGATATCTGTAAACATCCATTACCATGTTCTTCATTATTTCAGCTATTTTTTTTGAATGTTTATCTACTTTATTAAAATATAGTGATATATATATTATTTTAGGTATAATTCACTAAAAATAATTTAATAGAGATGTACTATATTGGATCCAATTACTAGCCCTTGGCCTATTAGATTTAGGCTTGGAATGAAACACTTGGTCTATATTCTTTGGTTGATTA
Organism: Viscum album; assembly: GCA_963277665.1. Classification (NCBI taxonomy): domain Eukaryota; kingdom Viridiplantae; phylum Streptophyta; class Magnoliopsida; order Santalales; family Viscaceae; genus Viscum; species Viscum album. The sequence goes on along the minus strand of OY728158.1, from coordinate 1,186,449,975 downwards.
TTTTTGAGTTTATAAGGTAGGTAGTTTCAATGTATAGTAAATGATATTTCATTGGAAGTTAACAATTTCATTTATGGATCATTTCTATATAATGAATTTAATGATACATGGGTATATTAATGAGAAAGTTATTATGTTTTTTCTTCAATATTAATTTCATATTTTGAAGAGGTACTAATTTAATATTGAGATTCATGTAATTGTAATTCAGTAATTCTATTTTTATATAAATGGGTATTTCTATTCATTATTTTATTGTTTATAATATTTGTATTAGTCTCTAAATTGTGACTATTTTGGAGATGGGTATCATGGGACACACTTAGCTTCTTCACCAACTTAATTTGATATCCCGTTGGAATAGAATCATCATTGATTACTATAATAGTGAAACATTACTAGAAATAATGTATATTGTATTCACATATGACATTTTTTGTCAAATTAATAAGGTAGGGATACATCCAACCCAATGATAAGATGTAGATTAAGGAACTATATAATAGTATATGTTGGTAGAGACAGAAAAAAAACTAAGTCTTAATTTGATACTAATTATTTTTGGGGGAATATTTCACCTTTTGGGAGAAAAATTTACTTGTGGAGCTCCTGCATATTATAGATTCACACACTAAGTGATAATTGAATGTGTTGTCCTTGTCAATATTCACGGTCGAATTTTTTTTTGGTGTTTCTCGAAAATGACATAAGGTAAATAATGTTAAATAATTATGATGATAAATATATGATTTGACTTTTTTTAATTATAATTAGTTTTATCATTCAAGAATATTTGATCCATCCTTGAAATACTACCAAACTACATAACTCATTGCTCACATACCTATGATTTCAATATATTTGAAACCAAATGTTTTTCTGATGTTACAATTTAAATATTTATGGAAATCATATTTCATAAGTATGAATTTTATATATATGTGTTATCATTAGTTTAATCTACATTATTTAAAAACCACTTACCTATTCATTTATAGCCTTTTTCTATTTCTAGATTAGGTTTTTAAATGGGTAAAAATGTTTTTCAAGTTTGGTATTCATAAAAATAATTAACCGTTACATTCAATTTTATGGAAATTATGATAAAAAAATTTAGTAAAAACATTATAATATTTAATTTAAAATTATTTTATATAAATATTAATATTATATTAAATATTTTAATTGTTTATAAATATTTTCCAGTATCAAGATTAAATATGTTTTTCGATATCAGTATTTATTTGTCTTATATTTATGGTGATGATAATATTAAAATTATTTTCATGTCATTAAATTGTTTTTAGAGAATATAAAATTGTGACTATTAACTTATTTTTCATAAGTGATTCCATTGAGTATAAAAATAAATTTATAATTTTCTTATATAATTTACATAAATTGTTATTATTATTATTCGTGTGAAAATGTGTATCGTTCAATAATTTAATTATGTGTTACGATGTAAGTGGAAGGGTTTAAATATGGTGATAATATTTTATACTTGTTAATAATTGGATTAATACATATTATTATATAAAAATATTTTTGTATATAAATTTTACTAATGGTATTGGTTGAAAAATATTATAATGAAAAAAATATTATTTTTATCAAAGTATTATTATTTTGCATTTTGAATTGATGTAAATAGGGTTAATGTGTATATGATAAAAATGAAAATTAGTTTTTATAATTACTTGATAAATTATAGTTCATTATTAATGAAGATGGGGTTTTACTATATAGGTTTTGGTATAATTTTAATCAAAACGACAATAAAATTATTATGATTTATAATTTATGGTATGAAATATGCTAGATTAATTAAATTTAGATGTTGTTGTTGGGCATTAATATTTTGCAAAGCAGAAAAAATATTGAAACTTTTGGAGAAAAATATAAAATAATTGGAATGAAATAATGATTAAATTAGGGAAAAAAATTTAAACTATATCTTGAATATGCTATATGGATCCCTAATCATTTCAATGCCCCCCTGGATGTAGAGACCCGAAGCCTAACGTACATGGACATTACATTACATTTGCGGAATTCTTAGTACATAACAAAAACACACACTAAAGGATCGTAATAGTTTAGTGTCTTTGGAAACTCGGAACATAATCTTCTAATCCTGGTGAAAGATCTTCAATATCTCCCGTAAAGATCTTCCATTTTTTTACCTAAAACCTTTCTTTATATCCTGGGGAAAATAAAACATAAAAGGGTGAGCTCAAATGCTCAGTAAGGGTATACAAAATAAATAAAAATCATATCATATCTTTTTGAAAATCACAACCTGCAAAAGAGATCATAATATCTTAACATGGAACAAATCATAGAAGTGAAAATGAGATCCCCATAATCATAACATGAAACTTGAAACTTTGTGGCATGCACACATAATCATGGAAAATCATTTCTTGTTAGTCATGACTCATTGCCAAGACTATCTTAGTGGACAAAGTCCCTTTCTGAACCGAGTTCACTCCTCGTTTCAGTCTTGTATCACTGAACCGAAATAACCTTCCGTTCCAGCCATGTCTATCTCATGAGATATAAAATCATTACCCAATGCATTGGAGGGAGATATAGGTCCCACCCATCTTATAATGAATCCTTTCTTATGTGTGCCACATAATCATAAAACATGCATCATCGCATAACACATGTAACAAAAATGGGATTCTTGAAACATCATGACATCATAAATCAATTCATATATGATAAAGGAATTCATAAACATAATTCCATCACAACATAGTCAAACCAATGTAAAAATATGGATAGAAACAGAACCCTTTATTATCTTAGATGGAAAATAATTTTGATAAAACACTTGAATTGAATTCTTGAGGAAAATATCCTTTCTTCTTCAAAAACATTTTTCCTTTCATAACATGTCATACAACATTAAAATAAAAGAAGTTGATTAAAAAATAAACTTGAAAACTTGTAAAGGAAGCTTCTTTGAAGTAATGTTTTAAAAATCCATTCATGCCGTATAAGTTAAAAAAACATTTTTCGTACTTTTGTCGGAAAAGTCAAAAAGTACCTCGTACGGAAAAACGACAAAAGATTCCTTTCATATTCTTTACTAAAAACTCACCTAAGGGTAAAATTGGATTTAAACTATTTCAAGTGGATGGAAACAATATTACATATTGAGGGAACATGGATGTGGATGATAAAATACACCCCAGTAAATACTTACGAATAAACAATCTCGGATAAAAATGAGATTGTGATATTTCCCTTACCTTAGGTCCGATTAGCTTTGTACGTGTCCGAAGCTCCTGTATAATGGTTTAAATAATGTTATTGACTTATTCCAGAATCATACATATTGATATCATATATGGTCATATTATTAGCTTCTTGTTAGTAATATTTCATTGTTACTTGTTACTCGGGTCTTTATAACTTTTTGTTCTTATGCGTGTTTTGTCGAATAAATTCTTATTCTTATCTTTAGGTTATAGATAATTCATTTCCAGAATGGTATTAGTGTAGTATATACCATATTAATTCATTCAATTCATTTATATAATCATTATGAAATGAAGATCATGTAGAACGAGTCGCATCACATCGTGGAGACGGTATTCCGTACGTACGCACGAGTGATGATATCGTTCCTATGATCGTGGAATTGTATTGGAGTATATATATATTATTTCAGTATCAATATTACTTCATAATAATCATATGTAGTTACTCATTACACCATTATACCCATCCTTGTAAGGTGATGGTGGAAAATAGATTACACCACGGCGTGGAGACGGTATTCCGTACGTACGCACGCGCGGTGATTTCATTTTTCCGTAGGATGGATAGAACGTGAATTAGGGTTGTTTCATATTTATAATAACATATCAGTATGTAAGTAATACTGATGTTATTACTTTATCATGAAACAACTAAAGAAGAAGAAGTTGAAGAAGAAAGAAATTGAAAAGATCGGTAATGGATATTACCTCTTCTTCGGAACGCCTCTTTGAATCCTCCACTTAAGGAACTAAGATTGGTCTTTGGAGAAGACCAGAACCTCTAGGATTATTCTAGGAAAGTGGAGAGGAGAAAATGGCAGGGGTTGGCCGAGCTTAAGTGCTCAAAATTGGTGTGAGGAGGAGGGGGAGGAGGTGCCCTTTTATAAGGGAGGAGAGGGGCACCTTAGGAATTCTTAAAAATATTAATTTATAATAAATCTAACCCCACTTAAAAACCTCCAAAAATGACTCATATTCTAAGATTAGATGAGATAGGGTTGTAATCTCATCAACCAATCAAATTTAGACATGTTTGGATATTATTTTAAACCTTATCAATTATATTTAACTCTAAGTTAAATAATTTAACTTTTACCGTGTCTTTTTGTTTTCTTTCACTATATGGTTAATAAACTTACTATAACATGCCAAAAGAACCACACATTGTTTATTATTAATATATATATCCTTATCTAAGTCATTTGGCCGAACCGTAGATTTTTAGGAATAAAATAACAATTAATAATATAATATTTGATTTAAAAACTATTTTGTGTCAATTTTGACACTATTTGATATATGATTTTTGTGAAAGTCATAACAGAATTATATGTTCGAACCAAGTTGATTAAATCAACATTAATATATCATAGTAAACTATAAAATTAGTGGAATTCATAAAAAATCTCAAATTACATTTATTTTGGTGTTTATAACATCAATTATGTCAATATTTCATTAATAAGATAATTACTGCATCATCGTTGTGTCATAAATAAATTAAATTATTTGATGTCTAAAAATTACAAATAAAATACCCTCATGTAGGAAATAGTTTTAGCTTTCTAATGAATATTTACAATAGAATTTATCTTATGTATAACCCCATATTAAAAATGATTTACTTATTAAACTTTGATTTTAACTATTTTAACCCTTCTTTAAATAAATTCATAATAAATGTCCTAATCTAATCCAAGTGGGCCTAAATGGTCATATTTTATTCCTAAGTTTGTTTTTGGTCGAATTACACTTGTCCAATAGAATTAGGACATGTGTTAGGGTAATAGTAATATCATATTTACCCTTAGTTACCCTATTTACTATTAACCGCGGTAAAAAAAGTAAAAAGTTACTATTCACCAAAAATTATTTTCATCTCATTGAACCACATTTTAGTCCTTGATATTAACCGTGTTTCTCGGATTTTCGAAATTCCATTCACAGAAGTGTTAAAATTAAGTTTTATGCAAAATTCAGTTTTTAACCTACCACTTAGTGGTTTCACTATTCATCAAAAATTGAAAGTTTTCAGAAAAATGCCAAAATTTCATCCTAAGCTATATTTCATATTCCGAATTCAAAAATGAAGTCTATTTTACCAAATTCATAACATAGAAGTTGAATTAATTAATTTTATAATTAAATCCCGCTATTAAAACAAATAGCGTGTTTTTACGAAACAATATCTATCAAAAGATTGACACTTGTTTATGTCAGGTTTAAATGTGAAATTACGTCCAATGACAAACATTGTATTAAATTGTAAAAATATATTCTAAATATAATTTAAAACCACTCAAATTAATAATTTATCACTATTAATTATTTCGATTAAAAAAGTTGTTTTTAATTATAATTTAGTAATTTTCACTATTCATCAGAATATGAAAGTTATCCGAAATGTACCAAAATTTCACCTTAGGCTAAATTCGATACTCTGAATCCAAAAATGAAATCCATTTTGAAAAATAAAATTTACAAAATTTCAAAAAGTGGTTATTACTATTCATAACGGCTAGTTTTAATAGCATATCGCTGTTTAGTGAAACTCGTTATTGCGTACTACACACACTATCGAGGAAGGTTGCGATTGCGTGTAATGCAAGGCAAGTCAAGGATGCGTGTTGTGCAAGATCCTTTTGGTGTAGCGTACAACACAAGACATTAATAAAATTAAAAAGAATATTTTTCATAAAATCTTGGGCTGTTACATTCTACCCCCCTTAAAATGAATTTCGCCCTCGAAATTCGTCGGGGTTATAAATGGTTTTCTATTCGAAAGTTTCCCACATCGTAAAAAGGAATACCAAAACTTGGCTTTAAAAACTAAAGTATGAAATGTAACGATTACCCAAATAAACTAATTGTTGGGTTTCCACATAGGTAAAAATATGGATATGGAAGAAAAATCTAACCATCATGTTCTGATGGAGAGTGGTAGAGAACATGGCAATGGAAAAGCCAAAAATCACAAATCCATAAATTTGTGATGATATAAGGTACCATCTGATTCCTCAGGTATAAGATCACTAGGACAACATTTTTGGTTTTCAAGATCATTTCCCTAAAGTTGAAAATTTGAATTAGAATAAATACTTACTTTATTTTGGTACAATCTCACTGTTGTTCGTGCCTTGAACAATTTCCACTTCATCTCTTAAATAAATGAAGTTGAATTTGTTATTCGTGAAGTGTTAGCAGATAATGTGATAGAATGACGGGTCATTCCATCTTTCTCAAACAAAAGGTTAGCAAAAATTATATGCATAAATCGATCTATAGTGAGATTAATCATATATGGTTCCTAAAATGGACTTATACTTCATATATCATACTGCTTAATATAATAAAACTAGTTTCTACTAAATAGGGACTTCCTGTAGGTCAGTGGTAGGCGATAAAGGCCAGTCGCACTTCGGTTGTGGGTTCGATTCCTACAGCCTTGTCCGAAGCGATGGGCTGTCGCCCGTCCTGCAGGTTGTCCTTTTTCTAAAACTATATTACTATAACATCCCATCAATAATATCGAGAAAACTTCGATCCTTAAACAATACTCACTTATTTCCAACATAATCCATTTCAATCTTTAGGCTTATCCATAATACTGCAGTCCACTCTCATAATATAGTGACAACAATTACCAGAGATTTAATACTGTCGTTGATCCCCACATATCATAAGATATGTTTTGTTGGTCACATTCTAAACATTCAAAGTCCTTAATCATGTATTCTCTTGAATACCTTAGTGAAAACATGAATGCAGTTAAAAGTTAACACTTTCCACATACCAAAATCCTCAAAATTCTATATACTCAATCCATGATATCACTTAGTCCTTATATCAATCATGAGCTCATGAATATTGTTAAACATTTCATTTTCTTATTTTCCCTTCATTATGTGCATATCATCTTATTTCCAAAAATATCTCAATCACTTTGAATACCACATTAAACCAATACATAAATATTCCAATACTCCATGATATAACATTATTTTGGAATCCCATTACATAAACACTTAATCATTCCACCACATCGTTATCATATTCAACATTGCCAATAGTGATCGCATGTGATTTCCCTTTGTCCTTTGCCTTCAGTGGTTGCTCATGTTGATCATCACTAACCCTTGGATTAGGGCAATTATTAGCATAATGCCCCATTTCCTTGCACTTGAAGCATTGAAGTGTTGGTGGTGCGTTCTCTGCAGTGTTTGCTTTATTCACATCATTAGAAACCCTTTTTCCATTACTTCGACACTCAGCTGCTCGATGACCTTCTTTTCCACACTTAAAACATTTTCTAGTTCCTTTAAGACAATCTCCACCATGCTTCTTTCCACACTTTGTGCATAAGGAAACATTCATCTTCTTTTCACCATTATTATGAGATTTCTCCTTGAACTCCATCTTTCGTTTCTTGTCAAAACCATGAGATGGATATGTAACACCAACTTCCATTTCTACCTTGATAGCACAACACACAATTTCTTCATAGCTACTGAAGTCTCTTATAGCTAATGCCCTTCGAAGACTTGGTTTTAAGCCACTGAAAAATCGATCAACTTTACTTTCAGGTTGGATGATAATGCCAGATGCATACCTTGCAAGTCTTGTAAAATTCGCTTCATATATACCAACAGATTCATCATCCTTCTGCTTCAGCTCAATAAACTCCTTTTCCATCTTTGTTCGAAGAATACGAGGGAAGTACTTACTGAAAAACAAGTTCTTGAACTCGTCCCATTCCATGGACTCAATTTCATCCCTTGGCCTCGTATTCTTGATAAGATTCCACCATTGATCAGCTTCACCTTCCAAACGATATACTGCTAAGATGACTTTATCATGTTCAGAACATTGAAGAACTGAAAATATCTTTTCAGTGGTACTGATCCATTGTTCAGCAACAAGTGGATCGGAAGTCCCACTGAAAGAAGGTGGACGTTGCCTCATGAAGGACTCAATAGAATATTGTTCCCTTCTCTGCTCATTTGGAAGTCCAGAATGATTCATAGCTTGTGTAAGTATAGCAATAAGATTTTGCACTCCATCTCCCATAACATTTGTTTGTTCAGGAGGGAAATCATTGCATTGTCCATTGCATTGATCAACACGGTTCCTTCGGGTTCCAGCCATCGTCTAAAACCCAAAAAGAATAGTGTGAGAGGCAAAAATCATGCTAGGGAAAACAACATAATAAAGGGGGAGTACCTTCAATATCCAACATCTTAGGTTTAATTCTATGATCGTTAGCGTAATTCTATTACTATAACCTATACGTATACTTATCCCTAGGGACATCCCTAGACATACCTTAGAAATATCTCTAGGGATCTCACTAACGTTTTCGCATCCTAGTTTCCAAAGGTTGACTAAACCTTTCCTCTGATACCAACTGTAGAGACCCGAAGCCTGACGTACATGGACATTACATTACATTTGCGGAATACTTAGTACATAACAAAAACACACACTAAAGGATCGTAATAGTTTAGTGTCTTTGGAAACTCGGAACATAATCTTCTAATCCTGGTGAAAGATCTTCAATATCTCCCGTAAAGATCTTCCATTTTTTTACCTAAAACCTTTCTTTATATCCTGGGGAAAATAAAACATAAAAGGGTGAGCTCAAATTCTCAGTAAGGGTATACAAAAGAAATAAAAATCATATCATATCTTTTTGAAAATCACAACCTGCAAAAGAGATCATAATATCTTAACATGGAACAAATCATAGAAGTGAAAATGAGATCCCCATAATCATAAAATGAAACTTGAAACTTTGTGTCATGCACACATAATCATGGAAAATCATTTCTTGTTAGTCATGACTCATTGCCAAGACTATCTTAGTGGACAAAGTCCCTTTCTGAACCGAGTTCACTCCTCGTTTCAGTCTTGTATCACTGAACCGAAATAACCTTCCGTTCCAGCCATGTCTATCTCATGAGATATAAAATCATTACCCAATGCATTGGAGGGAGATATAGGTCCCACCCATCTTATAATGAATCCTTTCTTATGTGTGCCACATAATCATAAAACATGCATCATCGCATAACACATGTAACAAAAATGGGATTCTTGAAACATCATGACATCATAAATCAATTCATATATGATAAAGGAATTCATAAACATAATTCCATCACAACATAGTCAAACCAATGTAAAAATATGGATAGAAACAGAACCCTTTATTATCTTAGATGGAAAATAATTTTGATAAAACACTTGAATTGAATTCTTGAGGAAAATATCCTTTCTTCTTCAAAAACATTTTTCCTTTCATAACATGTCATACAACATTAAAATAAAAGAAGTTGATTAAAAAATAAACTTGAAAACTTGTAAAGGAAGCTTCTTTGAAGTAATGTTTTAAAAATCCATTCATGCCGTATAAGTTAAAAAAAACATTCTTCGTACTTTTGTCGGAAAAGTCAAAAAGTACCTCGTACGGAAAAACGACAAAAGATTCCTTTCATATTCTTTACTAAAAACTCACCTAAGGGTAAAATTGGATTTAAACTATTTCAAGTGGATGGAAACAATATTACATATTGAGGGAACATGGATGTGGATGATAAAATACACCCCAGTAAATACTTACGAATAAACAATCTCGGATAAAAATGAGATTGTGATATTTCCCTTACCTTAGGTCCGATTAGCTTTGTACGTGTCCGAAGCTCCTGTATAATGGTTTAAATAATGTTATTGACTTATTCCAGAATCATATATTGATATCATATATGGTCATATTATTAGCTTCTTGTTAGTAATATTTCATTGTTACTTGTTACTCGGGTCTTTATAACTTTTTGTTCTTATGCGTGTTTTGTCGAATAAATTCTTATTCTTATCTTTAGGTTATAGATAATTCATTTCCAGAATGGTATTAGTGTAGTATATACCATATTCATTCATTCAATTCATTTATATAATCATTATGAAATGAAGATCATGTAGAACGAGTCGCATCACATCGTGGAGACGGTATTCCGTACGTACGCACGAGTGATGATATCGTTCCTATGATCGTGGAATTGTATTGGAGTATATATATATTATTTCAGTATCAATATTACTTCATAATAATCATATGTAGTTACTCATTACACCATTATACCCATCCTTGTAAGGTGATGGTGGAAAATAGATTACACCACGGCGTGGAGACGGTATTCCGTACGTACGCACGCGCGGTGATTTCATTTTTCCATAGGATGGATAGAAGGTTAATTAGGGTTGTTTCATATTTATAATAACATATCAGTATGTAAGTAATACTGATGTTATTACTTTATCATGAAACAACTAAAGAAGAAGAAGTTGAAGAAGAAAGAAATTGAAAAGATCGGTAATGGATATTACCTCTTCTTCGGAACGCCTCTTTGAATCCTCCACTTAAGGAACTAAGATTGGTCTTTGGAGAAGACCAGAACCTCTAGGATTATTCTAGGAAAGTGGAGAGGATAAAATGGCAGGGGTTGGCCGAGCTTAAGTGCTCAAAATTGGTGTGAGGAGGAGGGGGAGGAGGTGCCCTTTTATAAGGGAGGAGAGGGGCACCTTAGGAATTCTTAAAAATATTAATTTATAATAAATCTAACCCCACTTAAAAACCTCCAAAAATGACTCATATTCGAAGATTAGATGAGATAGGGTTGTAATCTCATCAACCAATTAAATTTAGACATGTTTGGATATTATTTTAAACCTTATCAATTATATTTAACTCTAAGTTAAATAATTTAACTTTTACCGTGTCTTTTTGTTTTCTTTCACTATATGGTTAATAAACTTACTATAACATGCCAAAAGAACCAAAAATTGTTTATTATTAATATATATATCCTTATCTAAGTCATTTGGCCGAACCTTAGATTTTTAGGAATAAAATAACAATTAATAATATAATATTTGATTTAAAAACTATTTTGTGTCAATTTTGACACTATTTGATATATGATTTTTGTGAAAGTCATAACAGAATTATATGTTCGAACCAAGTTGATTAAATCAACATTAATATATCATAGTAAACTAGAAAATTAGTGGAATTCATAAAAAATCTCAAATTACATTTATTTTGGTGTTTATAACATCAATTATGTCAATATTTCATTAATAAGATAATTACTGCATCATCGTTGTGTCATAAATAAATTAAATTATTTGATGTCTAAAAATTACAAATAAAATACCATCATGTAGGAAATCGTTTTAGCTTTCTAATGAATATTTACAATAGAATTTATCTTATGTATAACCCCATATTAAAAATGATTTACTTATTAAACATTGATTTTAACTATTTTAACCCTTCTTTAAATAAATTCATAATAAATGTCCTAATCTAATCCAAGTGGGCCTAAATGGTTATATTTTATTCCTAAGTTTGTTTTTGGTCGAATTACACTTGTCCAATAGAATTAGGACATGTGTTAGGGTAATAGTAATATCATATTTACCCTTAGTTAACCTATTTACTATTAACCGCGGTAAAAAAAAGTAAAAAGTTACTATTCACCAAAAATTATTTTCATCTCATTGAACCACATTTTAGTCCTTGATATTAACCGTGTCTCTCGGATTTTCGAAATTCCATTCACAGAAGTGTTAAAATTATGTTTTATGCAAAATTCAGTTTTTAACCTACCACTTAGTGGTTTCACTATTCATCAAAAATTGAAAGTTTTCAGAAAAATGCCAAAATTTCATCCTAAGCTATATTTCATATTCCGAATTCAAAAATGAAGTCTATTTTACCAAATTCATAACATAGAAGTTGAATTAATTAATTTTATAATTAAATCCCGCTATTAAAACAAATAGCGTGTTTTTACGAAACAATATCTATCAAAAGATTGACACTTGTTTATGTCAGGTTTAAATGTGAAATTACGTCCAATGACAAACATTGTATTAAATTGTAAAAATATATTCTAAATATAATTTAAAACCACTCAAATTAATAATTTATCACTATTAATTATTTCGATTAAAAAAGTTGTTTTTAATTATAATTTAGTAATTTTCACTATTCATCAGAATATGAAAGTTATCCGAAATGTACCAAAATTTCACCTTAGGCTAAATTCGATACTCCGAATCCAAAAATGAAATCCATTTTGAAAAATAAAATTTACAAAATTTCAAAAAGTGGTTATTACTATTCATAACGGCTAGTTTTAATAGCATATCGCTGTTTAGTGAAACTCGTTATTGCGTACTACACACACTATCGAGGAAGGTTGCGACTGCGTGTAATGCAAGGCAAGTCAAGGATGCGTGTTGTGCAAGCTCCTTTTGGTGTAGCGTACAACACAAGACATTAATAAAATTAAAAAGAATATTTTTCATAAAATCTTGGGCTGTTACACTGGAAATGATTCTTTTGGTGGGGAAATCCCTTGTTTTTCTTTCCCACCCCATGAAATGAAATTAATTTATTAGGTGAGGAAGTTATTTATTTCTCCCCACAAATGAAAAAAATATATAGAGAGAGGTGGTAGTTGTATTACCGAAGAAAAAAATTCCTTGAACCATTACAAATAAATCTCATGTTAAGGAAAAAATAAAAAATTAATAGATAAAGAAACACTTATTTTCCAATGCTTATCATCTGCTATTCTCCACAACCAACTAATTAAAGAGGGAACTAATTTCCAAACTTCTTATAAATATCCAATGTTATCCCAAAAATATTATTGGATAAATATAGAGGAAACACAATAAAATACATGATATGACTGAGGGAGAATCTTTTAGTTTGAATTAAAATCCATTTACTCTAAACCACATAATAAAAGGAAACCCCTACAGGGGATTCATTTATTTGGTGCCTTTTCCTACAAAAGGAAACCCTTCATGTGGGAGGATACCTTCCTGTTAAACTATTAAGTTATAACCAAAAGAACCTAATATGATCTATGTGTTCAATGAGAGGGGGAGGGGGTTAGTCCAAGATTTTTTATTTTACCAATTTATTTATTATGAAACAAAATTCACATATTGTTAAAGAGTTATAATATTATTAAGACTAATGACATAAGAAAATTCCACTAGAGGATGAGAATTTATAATGTTCGCAATATTATAAGAGTATATGGTCCTTGGATTGGATTGATTATAATACAATTCCGCACAATCGACAACACAAAAAAAAGTATTTATATTGGTACAAAAAAATGAATATATTTACACATTTAAGGAAAAATTTTCAAAACTATAGTACATTTTAATTAGGAGAAGATAAGTTGTAACAAAAACTTTATAGAAGCATTTAGATAAATTAACCAATATCCTAGAACATTATCACTATTATTATTGTACATTATAATAATTTTGTCTTCTAACAAATACTATTTCATCATTTTATATACAAATAACATTCAATTAATTTATTTTTTGATTTTAGTACAAAAAATCCATCTATTCACTTTTCATATGGTTTATCAATCCATATTTATCCAAAATTCCGATCAAATTTCTTTTCTGGAATGTTCATCTAGTGCCTCCAGCTAATCGAAATGTCTATCATCCACATAGATCATCTAATTTATCCAAATATAAAAGAATTTCCAATGAAATAGTTTTGATGTATGTTATCTAGTTAAAAAACATATGATCAATAACAACTTCATTATATTTTTCATCATCTAAGATATTTCATTGTTTGAACCTTCCTTCTATAACATTGGCTCTCAATTTTTTTTAAAGGATCTATATTGAAAACCAATTATATAGAACTACATTTTTGTATCATATGTGATAAAAATAACATTCTATATTCATCATTTAACATTTTAATAAAAAATTATAAGGGTGTATAAGAGATAAATATATTTTTATTTTTGACTCATAAATTTATTTAAACTCAAAATAAACCCTTAAAAAAATCACTGAAATCTTATCAACAATTATAGAAAATTCTTGAACACATTCAAAGAATATCAGTGGAATTACCTTTTTTAGATTTACTTAAAACATAGTGAGTGTCACACTCTTCCTTCAGGATATATGGAATATTGAAAGAATATCTCATCATTATCTCTATTGATAACATTATGACAAAATATGAAAAAACCTTTTAATTGGTAAAATATTAAAACACTTAATTTTTCAGGTAATACATTGTAAAAACTGTTACATCTAGATAATCTCTATATGATTTTCCATTTCCATATTTCTAAGGGGATTTTCAACAGTGTTTCCAAAAATATTATTCTCTCTGATAAATTTCATCATAGATATATTCTAATTTCATTCATTCAGGATCCTCTATCTAGTAAATTTTATACTAGAATATTTTTACCATAATCTAGTAGAAATTTCATCTTAACAATATCACAATATCATATTTTTCAACTTCATAGAAATTTGTACAAAATCTTTATCCTATGGACTTCATCAGAATCATTTTTCTGATTAATCTTTTTACCACTTGTACATTGTCTACTAAATTTCTTCAACATCCTTCAATTAGAATTTATAAAAATTTCCATGTTTTCCAAACTTCACAACTAGTTTCACCGTCATAACATTAAACTACCATATCATCCAAACATCTTAAATATTGGATTACAATGATATAAAAATGAACATTGTACACCAAAAAACATTCCACTTATATTATACTAAACACTTAGATTTTGAGATATTTGTAAGTCATAATGTTAAAAAACTTTAAAATATAAAATATTCTCCATAGATCAATTGATAGAAATATTCATATGATAGAACTTTATAAGAATCACAAATATTTCACCAAAAAAACTTCATCTGATGACCTATTTCTGTCCAGGGATCATTTTTCATCCAATAAATTTTCATAGTTAGATGAAAAATATTCCATCTATAACATTTTTTGAAATATTTTTATTTGATGTTATTTTTATATTAATAAATAAAATCAATATCTTCAACCAATTTTTCATAAAACTAGTATATCATTAACTTTTTATAACACCAATAATCTGAATCCAACAACTTTGTCCCAATAATTTACCCCATTAGTTATTTTTTTCAATAAAATGAACATAAATTACTAAAACCATGAAGATCATAAATTGGATTATATATCCAACAATTCAATTCCTATAAGAATAAATTTAGAATAAATAAAAGGAATAATTGGAAAAAATATCATGTTCTCCATATATAGTGACTTCAGAAACCTTTTTTTCACACATCTTCTTCTACTTGTGTCTCTCATTAAAAAAAGTTTTTACTATAAGAAAAAAATATACTTATTCTAATTAAAAAAATAATTAAAACTATTCCTATATGTGAACTCACATCTAACACCTTTTACATCCTACCTCAAAATATATTTTATTCTATAAATGGTTAATTACATACCATTGGGAATATTTATGTTATATAAAATTTTCTCCCCCTTCACAAAACTATACAATGAAAATATGGAGAATGAATGTTTAACACATACCTTACCCAAGAAGAGAGGAATTTGGAACAACAATTGTTACCCCCATATGTTGAAATGTATCATTCATCATGGGATTTATATAAATATATCCTATATTCTCTATTTGTTGAGTAGATTCTAAAAACTGTTCATTCTTCTCAAGATTATCTCTTGATGGAGTGATATATTATATCAATTTTCTTGGAAATATAATGTTTCATTGGATATGTAGTGAGATTTATTTATATTTTATTATAACAACCCAAAAGAAGGAGAAAATTCAGGTTACTGAAGAAATATTCTGACCCTCTCATCATCCACATCAGTTGTCTTTATGCTTGAGTTTTATCAACATATATATCTTCGATTTTACTGAGAGTTACTGAATTCTTCATATTTTTATGGTATCCACTGCACGTGTTTCTAATGAAAAACACTCTACCATATGTGGATGTTCTACCTTTAACATTTATTACAAATCTACATCTATATAACCAAAGAAATGAATATTTCCATCATTTTCATATTTCAACCATGAATCAGTGGGACCTTTTATATATTTGTCAATTACTTTTCTATCCATAATGTGATATTATTTATCTGACTTCCCTATCTAATTTTTTTTGTAAAATTATATACTATATATATAATTGAATCCATTAGATATGATAAACTTATAACAAATTTTCGAAAAAAAATTCTTCTTCATCCATTCCATCACCATCATTTGAAACAATTTCCCATTGAAAATATTTTCGAAACTGGTTTTGAGTCTTCTTTGAAAAATATTATCATATGTTGATTAGAATATATCTCATGATTAAAAAATATTCTTCAATATTCTTCAATATTTTCTATGAATGAAAATATTTTATTTCTCACAACATAGGCATCTCAGAAATCATTTTTTTCTCATAAATTATTTCAAATTTTTCTTAATCATTCTCAGAAAATATAATACCATCAACATAAAAGATATCAATGAGATATACTTCTTAATTTTATTATATAGCAGGTTACCGTCAAATCATCAATTTTTGATGTTCTACGATCATAACCATATATCCAATTATGAATAAAATTATATTAGATATTTCATCAACCAATATAAATACTTCTTAAATTTTAACATATAACTTTCATATGTACCATTCATAAATTCAAATTATTATTTAATATTTCCATATTCATGAAGATCTTCATTATGAAATGATGACTCTATGTCCATTGGGAATTTTTTATATAATCATTGATTAGAGATAGAAATAATTATTCTACTAGTTTACAATCCTTCCATTGGACAAAAAGTATCTGTAAAATAAATGACTACAATCATTGAGTTATATTTATACACAATTGGCGACTTGTTTCATATTGCTGTACTGTATTCATTCTTGTTTTTTCTAAACACACACATTTTACCAAAAATATTTTTCTGGTTTGGCTACACCTTTCCATGGACAGTTTTTCTAAATTTGGTTTATCACTTCATCCATAACATTATTATACACTTGATATTTAAAATATTAATTGAATTAATTTGGATAAAAATTAGATTATATGGATTTATTTCAAACTAATGTTGATGTTTTTCTAGTATGAACAAATTGTCATTGATCATAGGTGATGTTTTCAAACTACAATGTCATCATTTTCCTTAGGTGAGATATAAGAAGTTGTTATTCATCACATAATAAACATGATACATAATTTTCATCATAATCTTATTCATCATCATTATTACCATTAATAAAATTTTCACATTTCTCAACTAAAACCATATTATATTCCCCAACAAACGCATCTATTTCTTTTTGTCTAATTTGTTTCATATTTATCATGAACATTTAAATTTAAAAAATAACCCATATTTAATATTTCTTAGTAAAAATATTTGTATCCTCTATCATTATGATAGTATGAAAAACAATTCCATAAACACCACCCAATTTTACAATTTCAGGATTTATACCCTATACATTTATTATACGAGGACTATCAAACAACCTTTGTTACATCAATCATGGAGATTCATTTTAAAAAAATTATTAAGAAGCCATATCAATGTTTGATTTATTGAGAGTCTGGTGTTCAATATAAACTATTGTTCTAACTACGTACCTCTATAATATATGTTAAGTATCTTGATCAATACATATTATTCATTCAATTTCCCCATACATCTATTTTATATTTTAGAAACACCATTTATGTACTGTTTTTATAATGATCTAAACTCACAAAGAATCCAATTTTTATTGGTATTATATAAAATAATCATTTTTATATTTTACACCATTCTAAATTTATAACATATTTTTTGAAAATCAACTTTCTTTCTCATCACAACTCCTAAAATTCAAAAACATTTTCAGGGAATTTTATTCAAATACAAAAACATAATAATTTTTTATGAGATTAAAGTCATAAATGATTGAAATAATATTCTTATGTCTACAAGATGTTTCATTATGTATCTTCCCAAAAATATTAGAATTTATCAGCTCTATGTCATGAGTTGAAAGAATCTGAAATTTATTATGTACCATGTTTATAATCACCCCAGTATAAAAATTCAATAATCCCAACCAATTGTTCCTTTTAAGTAATGAATATAACAAATAAAATCACTATATATAATTTTTACCATATTACAGTGACATATATACCCCAGTATGATATGCGATAGATTATTTTTATCCATTATGATCGGGTAGCTTGTAATTTCTTCATAACCAACAAGAAACTAGTTTACCTCCAATTTTATTCATTAATAACATGTTTCCCATATTTTATAATATTAAAAAAGCCATACATTATGAAAATTAATTTATTATCTTCAATAGAATTTTTAAGAACACTTATCAAATTTTTGTTCATCTCCTCAATGAAACAGGATAGTTTGGATTTCAAATTTCTTTTTCTGATTGTGGATGATCCAACACCAATGATTTTAAGTGACTCATTATTTTAATTTTTTTTATTTTCTTTATAATATTATGATTTATTCACAAATATCAATTTTACCATCATATGTGAAGAATACCCACTATACAAAATCACAGGTCATTATCCATTTAAAACAATAACCATAGTTTCAAAAATAAAGGATTTATCATTTAATATTTATTTTATTTAATAAGGATTTTTATATTTTTTTATATAAAATTATTAATTCAAGTATCATAACATGAAAACCATTGAAAAAAAGTCTAGGTGGATGATATATTTCAAAACTAATTCTAGGAATGCTTGAATTTATTTTCATCCTTTTGAATTACTTTCCCATGATGTATATTTTTGGTGGGTTAAATCCCCTTATAAAATTTACTCCAACTTATTCAATATTTATTGTAATGTATAGGGTCAAACCAACTCAAATATGTTGTATACCCTACTCTACCACAATTTCAACAGAAACCATATAAAAAATATCTCCATATCCAATAAAATATTCATACTTTTGTCCTTTATACACTTTATTTCCTTGCACATTGAAATTTTGATTGATACCAAAGTTTGGGTTACCAAAAAATATTGTATTCATTAACATATATATTTATTATCATCCTTAACAAAATCACCTGATCTGTAAAATTTCATATTTAAATTTGTAAAAATAAAAACATCTAATTTTTCAACTATGTTTTTATAGGTACATAAATAGTTTTCGAAACATTATCTTAAATTATTGAATAATTGTCATTATTATCAACCTATTAATATATATATTTTTATCCATATAAAGATGACACATCTCATGAAATTCCCAAAATTCTGTAGCTATGACTATAAAATTTGAGACTCATTTCTCATCTTTAACAAGTTTAAACACTTTATCCAATACCTTCATTGTTTAATCATGATTTTTGTTGTGGTTAGTTTCAAAAACCAATATCATCATAATATTAATATATTCTAACAAATTTGATTCTTCTTTAAGATAATATAATTATTTCTTTACAATATGATTCTGTGTACTTAAATTATTTTTCCCCGTTAAATTTATTACAATATTTCAGAGACACTATTTTAACTCTATTTTATGTATATAATAAACTTAATCCCCATATTTTCTAGAACTAATATTATCATAAATGGTGAAATTTTCATCAGTCACTTTTTCTACAAAATTATTTTCAGTACATTTGTAAGTGAAGTTATCATCTTCTTCTTCATTTTCATCAACTTCATGACATTTTGGAAACTAGTATCTCACTTTTTATTTAAAGAGTAGTTAATACATTCTCCTAGGATAGATTCTGGATTAGTGCTCTTTATAATTCCACTCATTACATTATTGGAATGAAAATAAACATAAAAAAATTCAGTAAAATTAGTTTAGTGTTAAATTATTAAACTTCTACATCATTGAAAACATTATTAGGCTTTTTTATTTAGAAAAATTGAAGTAAATTTCCAAATTAATGTTCTCATTATTCTTCAAAATCTTTTCACTTGTAATTTTTTTATTATTTAGAGTGAAATTTATATCATTTATGTATTTAGTTTATAGATCTCTATCTTATGATAATGAAACATTTGAATCAGATTTATTAGGAAGAATTCATAAAATATTTTCAATAATGAATGCGTCATATAACCTATAACCAACACATGTTATGGAATTTAAAATTACATTGACCCTAATAAAAAATCAGTAAAAAATTCAAATATCCCATTTTGTGATCTTCATTATACAATATCCAGATTTTTTTCTATTCCATATTCAAATTCATATTTACTTCATATATTTTGTAGAAGTATCCTAGATTAATTTATCCATGAAAAATACATTATCTATATTAAAAAAATTAAAGAGTGTTAAAAGTATAGAATTTTAAGATCGTCCATAATTTTCCAAATTATTTTTATCAGTACCTATATGGTGAAAATATTCTGGATAATGAGGAAAAACATCATTGTATGATTAAATAACATAATAAAAAAGGAATATAGTATATAGAATCATTATATATTTCCAAATATCATATTTTTTCATCTGAACAATTGTATCCCCTTATTGGTCATGGAATTTTTAACATCCATAGAAACATATATTTTATTTAGAAATATGAAAAGAGTTTATAAAAGGAGATATTCATTCTGATAATAATAAAAAGGTTCCAATTAGTTTAGTGTGATAATTGAGAGGGGTGGTGAATTGGTAATATATTCTTCATATAATTTTATTATTTTCAAAAAACCATCACCACATATTATATTGTGATAAAAATACTAATACAAATAATAGATGAAAATTCCCTAAGAATACATTAATTTACATGGTTCACCACTCATTAAGAGTATATAGTATTTTCCATGGTCTGAGATAATCCCATAGGACATAATTAGCTACAAAAAATCATTTTCATATGATTATAGAAACCTGAAATATCCTTACACAATTATTCAACTGTTATCAAAACAATAATTAATTCTCTTACTATATAGATTTCATTTAAAAAATGATTTAGTTTTTATAAACCATCACCAAAAGGATCAAAATTTTGTCACTCTACTACTTGTACGATTTTAAATATATCTATTTTTTGTATAATAGAGTTATTAACATTATTTCATGGTAGTAGGTAACAAAATTATTCTTCGAAATTTGTAAAAAAAAACATCCATGATTTCACAGATCATATGATATCTCCATCTGATGTGTCTTAGTTACATTTCATTGAAAATTGTATTTAGAATGTACATCTGGTTCCCTCTAATAATTAGCACGACCTTCTTCCACTTAAATTATCTGATTTCACCCAATATAAAAGGTTGTATAGAAAAACCTAGTTCATCTATTGCCTTTGATTGCTATAATTCTAATAAATATCAACTTTTTCTTCTTCTTATTCGTAAAAATTTGGATTCCATGGTTGGAAGATTTTATCACTGATGTTTCTTCTATGATTTCCATTCAGTATCTTTGGATGAAAAAAAATCTTCTACTCTTCCACTTTTGCCATGGGTGAATTGTAACATTATTTACATACTCAATCATTGATCATTTATATAAAAATGTTTAAGGTAGAACATGTGGTAATTTTATTTTTATTTCCCACTAAATGAAAAAATCATATTCAGAACTCCCTCTTAAATAAGTGACCAAAATACAATAAAATATTCGAGAACATTCTAGAATGCATTAGATGGCCATAAGTGAATTCGTAGTTCAAAAAATATCCTTAAAAATTAAAGGAAGTCAAGATTTTCCTTTATGATATTTTGAATACTAAAAGACCAATATATCATTTTCATTTTTGTATCTTTATGAAAACATCATAAAGCATTTTCAACTCATAAAAAATTATAAAAATAAATTATTTTCTGGTAAGAATATGTAAAATTTTTTCCATCTAATGAATATACATCCAGTTATTCTTTCACAAGAATCACGGGGACCTATTGAATGACACTATAAAGAGAATAAACTATATGATGAACTATATCATAGATCTCAATTCATTTCTATTATTCTATATGCCCTTTATATTGATCATTATAACTGAAGGTTTATTTGGAAATATTGTCAAAATTTATACATAAAAACATAATTATTTATATATTCTATAAATTTCTATATGATATAAATTTGCCCAAAAAGGAAAATCTGATGGACTTTATTAGAAAATTGTTTTTGATTTATCTTTTTTGACATGTACTTTGTCTGATGTCATTCTACATCATCCTCCATTTTGGAATTATTATATTTAATCAGTTTTCAAAAAATCACAGATTAGTTTTCTAATAAAAAATTAATACTTATTTATCTTCAAAACATCTAAATTATTGTTTTAAAATATTTTTAAATTAAATAATACACACCCAAACAAATCATTCCTTATTATAATAAAATCTTGAATCGTGTTATATTTATGACTCATTATTCTGGAAACCATCAGAGAAAAAACTAATTTCTATAGTCTTATTCATAAAAAAAAAATTACATTATATAATTGTATGTATCATAAATAAATAATAACAAAAACATCATTTTATGACGTTTGTTCTCTTGGTAATGTTTTGATTCAACAATTTCATTAATTTAGTTTATTTTTTATGCTCAAAAAACACCCACAAGTATGTTTCTGATAAATTTTATTTTAACATAATTTCCATAATATTATATTAATTATAATATATATTTTAAGCGTTTGCATGTCATTAACACTTGGGAGAATATTTGATTATGTATTCTGAACATGTTTTTAAGTATTCTGGAAACACTATTCATACCCTATGTTTTTATTCTAACTTATGGATGAAACCCTATGGTTGGAAAATACTTCTAGAACATATATCCTATATTGATAGGAAATTATGGATTTGAAACATTATATTTGGAAGAAACCCAACATCTAATGGAATAAAAATATGGTTCATCAACATTTTTTTTCTGAACCAACATGTGTTTTCAATGATACGTTTTCTATTTTAGATTATATAAAGGAACCATATGTATGACCTGTCAATGATATAGTTCTAAATTATAGATATTATAACCATTTTATACAGTGGCCTGATCGAAATAAAATATTATTTTCTTGATTTATTTAAAACCTCACACTCAATGTAATAAATTGTTCCTCTTTAAAATGGATGTTATGATTCTGATGAATGACTTGAATTCAAATATTCACATTATATTAAGTGATATTATTGGAATCATCTAGCATGGATATTTTCGACAAATAATTTAAATATTGATGTTTTTCTTCTAAAGAGAGAGATACATAAAACAATATACATTATAATGAAAAATAGGTGTGTTTCAGAGCTATAGATTTGTGATATATATGTTTTCAACTATATGATTTAAATATTTGTATTTCTACTTATTCTACTATTATGATTTATTGTAAAATATTTTTTTACAGTTCAATATATAATTCATGGCAGAAACTATTTAGACACATTAATATTTAAACATCTATTTCGTGTTTCAGCTACAACTGTATAAGGAAATCATATTTTCCATTGATGATCTATTATTGCCACTAAAGGAAATTATTAATGGTCAAACACATTAATCTGTTACTACATAAAATGTGAGGATAGTATGTTTTCTCAATAAAGTAAATCTATATAGATTTATATGAGTTTTTTTAAATATACTCAGTCAGGGTGGAGTATCAGTTTGTCTCTCTAATTTTTGGATTTATGGTTCCCTATAAAAGAACTAGAAGGCCTTGTGAAATACAAATTATAATGTTTTAAACATATTAACCTCATTTATATATATCCATGTTATAATTACTTACTTGTGAAAATCACCATGCTCATGGTGAGATCATTGGTGCGTTGTATTAGGGGATATTTTTTTTGAACCACTTTAATCGAGGTGTTCATTCCATTATTAGTTCCATTACACACTCATATTTAAGAGATAAGGAATGACAAACATCATGTTAGGAGGGATTATTTGAATACATCAATGTTTTTAATGGATCAAAATTCACCCATATTGTGTCTTAAATATAGTAATTCTTACCCAACCATTGGTATCATATGTAAGGAATCAATTAATATGCTTCCCATTGGATCAAATCATTGAATAATCTATTATTTTTAACAGATATCCAAAAATAGTATTAGAGGAAGGGATCCATAAGTATTTATTTTTGATATAGAAAATGTATTATTGGAGGTAGTGATATAATTTATAAAAAGTGTTTCAAAAAAATATCGAAAATAGGATTTATTGTTTCTTACAAAAAATTGAAATTATTATTATGTTTATCATGCATTAGTGAAATATTTCGATGATGAAAAATCCTAAAATGGCTCATTCAAGAGTTTTTATGCCATGGATTTGTGCTCCGTAATTTATTCGTGAAAATAATGGCTCTTGGAATGGTCTCATGATTATTTTTTTTGAAAATATTGGAATAAATGTTTATTGAATGGTTTTCAAGCATTATAAAATTACTATAAAATATTTGAAAAAATCGAATGATGATCAATAAAAGGAACATGATCACAATTAAAAATAAATGAATGATATTGTCTGCGGATTTGTGAGTGATGAGTTTAATAGAGCATCTCAATGTTTTACGGTCCACGAAATGTGGAAAACCATTGTTGTTTCATATGAAGGATCTTAAAATGTTATAAAATTATGGTATACCACTATGACAATGAAATTTGACGCATTTAAAAATAATGATGGTGATGGAATCACCCAAATTATGGGGAGACACAATTTAATAGTGAATGATATTGTGGTTTTGGGAGTTCATATTTGGCAGTCATATATAGTGTTAATAGTACTTAGTTTTTTACCTACTAAATGGAATGGTATATCTGAAAGTATTCAGTAATCCACATTAGTTAAATAATGTAATGTGTAATAATTTATTGATACATTAATGACGTATGACGTTGAGATGTGAGATGAAGTTGAAAAATAATAGTTTTGTGAAAACTAATGATTCCTATATTAGAACTACTATGGGTGAATCATTATATTCATGCTATACATACTCAAAAAAATTAAAATTTTATCTTGCTATAGGATCTAAAAAACAATATGACATTGGACGAAAAATTATAAGGAAGGTAGATTTTATGAATCCATGAATATGGACACAAAAGACCAAATATAACATAATTATTCCTTAAGAAAAATATAAATTTGAATGGAAAGGATATAAATATTTGAAAAAAAATATGGATTTCAATGTTCTGTTCAAGTGATTATTTTTTATAGACACTAAGGATGAATATGAAAATCAAATGGTGAATTTATTACTAACAACTAATTATGATGAGTTACAATATTCTCACTCACAGAACTCTAATTTTGATAATGTCTCATATCATGATTTAAATACGTATTTTAATATACTACACGATAAAAAAAAATTATGTAATTACATATCATATAAATGTAGTAAAATTTTATAATGTTATTTTATTAGGTAAATAAATTATTCCAAAACAAATTACAGATTTAAAATCTAATTCTTCAAAAATTCCATGTAATCAACTTAAAACTAAAATTAATGAATCATTTGATGAAGATGAATCCTTAAAAAAACTTTTTTTTATTGTAATAAAATATAAAAAATATTAAAATAAAATCCATGGTAAAAGTAAAATACATAATAAAAAATATGGTATTTGAAATAATAGTGAGACAAAAAAAGTTTAGAGAAGTAATTTTATTCATGGATAAAATAGAAAAGGCATGTAAACAATTAAATTCTTATATTTCGGTATTAATGGAATTTATAAAAATGAATATTTCACTGTCTAGGGGAACTGGCACAGGCTTGAGTCCCGCCAGGCTCGTACACTATTCATATTATAAATTAGGAAATTCAACGCCATTTCCTAGCTGGGGAACATGTATCTCCTTGAGTTGGTGGACCCACCATACAGGTAAAGAGGGGGACTTAATTGAAAACCATGTTTTGCACATGAGCCTTATCCTGGTTGGTAAGGACTTCGTAAGTGCATCCAGGAGTCCCGAGATCAAATCCAGGTGGAGGAATAATTTTCGGTTCTATAGTATTACTGTAGCAGGTACTATTTGGCATTGTAGCAGCCAGAAATATGCCCCTGTTTGGCACTTTGGGCCACCAAGTTGGTCCTCTTGTCCTTTAAGGCCTTCCAGCCACCTAGGCCTTCGGGTTAGTAAGGCTTTCGGGCCACCACAAGGTCTTCGGCCCACCATAAGTGAAGATGAAAACTATAAAACCTATAAGGAACAAGCTCTACAAGGAGGATGAGCAAGGAGATTTAACCACATTAGATGCTGAATTAATTGCAAGAATGAGAGGGTATGGTACCTACCATCGGTACAAGCATGTGCATGCATGAGAATGCCTAGCCTAATAGCCATGCGAAGGTAGAGAGGTGATTTCACAATGAAGATGTTGGGGAGGAGTAGTTCCAAGTAGTTAGTATGAGTTGTATGTAATGTTTGAAGCCTACAGGAAATGAATTCCCCTAAGGAATGTGGGCTATTTAATACTTATGCCTATGGGCCTTATAAGGGTTCCACCTTACGCCTTGATAGGAGGATTATCAAAATCAATTAAAATGCAGGCCTTAGGGCCATTGGAGAGAATATTTCTTTAGAAAAAATAAAACTCCATAGTTTTAAGAATTTTTAATATTTTAATTAATTATTTAATATGAATTATTGAAATTATAAAAAAATTGAAATTATTTGGGTACATTATCTTTAGTATAGAGAATTGCTCGACCCAAAATTTTATGGTTACCAAATGGCACGTGTTTTCTATGTTTTTCAGTAATAAACCACTGAAAAAAATTATTAAATCAATTGGTGGTCACATGAATTATATATATAAAAAATAAATCTACTTGAAAGTAGTTAGTTTTAAAAAAATCATTTGGACTAGAACTAATCGAGTAAGTATTATATTAGTATTTAGGATGATATGATTAAATTGTTTTATATATGAGATCTTTATTTCATTCCACTATTTTTAAACACATACGTCCACATTATATAAAATAGTTAACATTTAATAGTAAAATTTAATTAAATAAATATTCAAATAGGACTATGAAAAATGAAACTATTATTAAAATATTTGAGAATTTTTAATTTTTTTCTTGAAAAATATCATTTCTGTTACCTTTTTAATAACTTTATTAAGTAAAATTTCATTTCAATGTTAAAATATGTAATGATTAAGATATTTTTTTGAATTGGGAATGTGAGGAGTTATCATTAATATTTCAGAAAAGAATGTATCATTATTTCTTGAAAAAAATAGAATTTTAGTTTTAGAACTAATAAAAAAATTTATTTAAATTTTAATGAACTTTTTCCAAGACTTCTAAAACTATCCTGAGAATAGATGAAGTGATTAAAAACATCATGTTCATTGAAAAGTATTTCTCAAATAAAAATGAAATGTGATACATCTTTTGATACTTGAAGAGAACATTCCATTCTGTATATTATGTATTCATTTGGAATTTTATTTAAAAAGAAAAGGGAAGATAATGGTTATAATGAACTACAAGTTTTATCATCTTAAATGATTTTTAATTTCTTATGAATACTTTTAGTTTATGGTTAGTATTATGAATTTATAAATAGGGATGATTTTTCTCAAATAAAAACATATAGAAACTCTTATAAATAAGTTGAAATTTATTATTACGTGTGATAGAAAATATGAATTAAAATTAATACATTAAATCTGTAACACCCCAGGTAAATAAAGAATATGACATTTTCATATTTATCCATATTTGTGAATAAAATATTAATATGACTTTAAAGGGGACGCTATGCTCAATGGCGTACCCAACACGCAACAACGAGTTTTTGGGAATCTTACGTTGCACTCTAATAATAAAATAATATTATTTTAAATGATAGTTAACATGTAGCCATGGTATTGGCGGTAATGGGCAGAAATAACTAAAATATTATTATATATGTTTTTAAATGTTTTTACACTTATCCAATAAAATATAATGGCATAAAAAATGGAAAGATTTCAATTTTAGGCGTATATGCCCTAGTTTTCACTAAAGGTTCACTTATCGCCTTTTGATGGAGAACCATAATTAAATATAGTTTTGTTCACTCTTATACATACTTTTGGACCAAATAAAACTCTTCTTAATAATTGGGACACAAAATTTACTTTGTGTAAATTTTTGGTATCTTTCTGATAAAGTTCTTTTTTTAATGAATAGTGTAAAATGTTGTATATTAATTCAAAACCTCTTTTTAATATAAATTATTTATATGATTAGATTATCTTTTGAATTGGTTTTAAAGTGAAAATAGAATTTATTTTTACCATTAAATCCAATAGTGGTCGTTGGAATTAATTTCACTTTGAAATCAGACTTAAACTAGTGTCAATCTTTTGATACTTATTGTTTCATAAAAACACGCTATTTGATATGACAGCGGGAATTAATTATTAAATTAATTAATGTGACTTATATGTTTTTAATTTTGTAAAATATACTTCATTTTTGAATTTCTGAATATCAAATATAGCTTAGGGTGAATTTTTGGGATTTTTCTGAAAAACTTCAATTTTGATGAATAGTGAAACCACTAAGTGGTACTTATAAAAACTGATTTTTCAGTTTAAATGAAATTTTTCCATCTTTCTGTTTTGAATTTCGAAAATCCGACATACATGGTTGTCATTAAGAAGTAAAATTTGGTTTAATGGGATAAAAATAATTTTTTGGTGAATAGTAACTTATTAAGTTTTTAATCGCGATTAGAGGTAATTGGTGTAGTTTAAGGTAAAAATAATGTTTTAATAATATGAAATGAACTTGAAATATGTCCTAACCTCATTGGATGTGTCATGGCCGACCAAGAAAACCCATGGGTCAACGTGGGGACCCCATGAAGCCACTTTGGGTGAAATATTACATTAATATCTTTTTATTTAAAGTTAAAGTAAAAATAAGACAAACATGAAATGTTTTATTAAAACAATTTTTACATGGGGTTATAAAAATCAGATTTTTGACAATAAATATTCATTGGAAATCTAAAAATATTTCCTAAATCATAGTATTTTTTTTATAATTTTTAGAAGTTAAATAAATTAAATTATTTATGACATCATGATGATGCAGCGATGACCTCATTATTTAACGATTTAAATAAAATGGAAAGATAATGTAATATCTAAGACCTACACATGTCCAAAACCTATTGGATGAGTGGATTTAGAACCTTTATAACCTTATCCTAGAAACACATCAACGTGGGACATCTTAAATCCGAATACCATTTTAAAATAAAGTGACTTTTCTTTACCTTCCAAGAGTGCCCCTCCTCTCCTCTCATAAAAGGCCCCCAACTCTACCTCCTTACCCACACTCCCAAAGCCTTTGGATCACCCAAACTCTGCCCATTTTGTCTCTCCACTTCCCTCTCTTACTCCTTGAAGCCTCACATTGGGCAGAAGTCTTCCCAAGGAAGCCTTTGTGGTCAAACCAAAGGGAGTTACCCGATTTTAAGGTAATGTTTTCACTTGGGTCCTTTTGTTTTATTTTTCTTCTCCAACACCCTAAACCCTTTTTATACATTTCTTTTGTAACAACTCCAGTATAATCAATATACTAGGATTTTGTTATAATAATTATTAGATCTACACTTTCACACACCTACATCTAATGGTTAAAGAACATACTGTTTCCGTGGATGGTGAATTTCGGCCTCCCGAAACGATGATTGTTCAACATTCTTTTAACACCATCTAAGGTGGCCATTAAGATGAAAATATATTTATATATGATATATAATATTTTTATGTTTTCCTTATGCTTCTTTATTTTTTATTTTGGGCAGACCTTTATGGTTTCCATTATTGGTAAACCTGATATCTTCATTTAAGGAAGTGCGGACTATCGCCCCTCAAAGTGATGTTATTCGTTAATGCCATATATGGGGCGTATAAAAGATGGATTTAAAGTTATTATATATTATGTTATAATGTAATTATAATATAACTCTATATCATTATTATTCCATTCCATAAAAATATGAAATAGAAATGAAAGTAGCATTCATGCGTACGTACGGCGTACCGTCTCCATGAACGTTGCATTTCATTTCTCATCCCCAAATGTAATGTACTATTATAAGTACATGTACATAATTAATATATATGATGAATGATAAATATAAATTATGAATATAATTCTGGAATTAAAATATACATACCTCTCATTTAGTTTTAATTCCATTAATATGACATAGAAATGAAAGTAGCGTTCATGCGTACGTACGACTTACCGTCTCCATGAATGGTGCATTTCATTTATTACCTCTAAATGATTATGTAATATTATAAATACATGTATATTATGTATATATAGGATATCCAAATAAAGAATATAATTCTGTATATAATGATCATTTGACCACACAAACAATATGTAATTGTAAGAAGTCCACTTTCGACTTAAGAACCAAATATCGACAAAACAAACATTATTAACTTAAATGATTACATATTGTTTATAACATGGAAATAAGTGATCTAAAAGGAATAATAAACTAGAAAAATGTTCTTAATAATGTTTAAATTAACTCAAGTTTACTATTCCGGATGTTAGAGAACGATCGAGTCAAGTCGGACCTGAGGTAAGGGATCCTACTCCTCTCTTTCTTTTTAAGTACACTCTTTTATGTCATTCCTTCTAAGCTCATCTTCCTTGTTATTGGGATGTTCTTTTATATTACCCTTACTGTAATTTTTATGTTCATATGATGAGAGACCCTATTCTCTCTCATAAATCCATTTTGGATGTTTTGAGTGGCGCCGTTAGGCTGCCAAATTTTCGTAAGAGATCTAACCTCTCTCTTTCTCTTTAAGTACTCTCCTTTATGTCACTTCTATTAAGCTCCTATTTGTTATGATGGGGAATGTTCTTTTACATTAATCTTGCTGTACATTTTATTGTAATGTGATGAGATATCCTATTTTATCTCATCAATCCATTTTTGGATGTTTTAAGTGGCGTCGTTAGGCTGCCGAGTTTTCGTAAGGGATTTTTCATCTCACTTTTATTCCCGTGAGATTTATGCTACATTTTCCACAATTTCCTTTGATTGGTTTATGTACTGCTCATTATTACACTGTTTTTTAATATAATTCTATTTATGGGTATTTACATATTTATTGTATGACACTTCTTCAATTCGGTTTACATTTCGAAAGTAACCCAAGTCGGTAAGGGAACCTTTCACCCTCCTCTTTTTAAAAGACTTCATTTGTTATGTATTTTAATTCACATAATATTATGTTGGGATATGTTCTTATATATCCTGGTTGATGTAAATTTTATGTCCAAGTGATAAGATTCCCTTTTAATCTCTCATTAACTCATTTTCTGAATTTTTTAAGTGACGTCGTTAGGCTGTCGAATTTTACCAAGGGAACTTTTTAACCCAATTTCGATTTCTTTGGGTTCAACATGTAGTTATTGAATATGTCATCCTTTGAATATGTGTGAATGACCTTTTATTGTTTTACACTTAATATCCAATTATATTGGGTGTATATATATTTTTCACACATAATTTTGAGATTGATTTATCCTTAATTTAAGGATACTTTCTTTATAAGGGATTTCATCACATTTTAGATCTCTATTGAGACTTCATTGTTGTTATGCACCAATTCACTCTTATAGGGTGTATATACTGTCCTTTGGAATATTATATCATTAATCCATTTATTCTCATGATATTATATAGTTCTGATTAAAATTTATTCCTCAATTATTGTATTCAAGTGTCTCTAATTTTGGTAAAAACCCTTTAACCAAAATATCGCTTTAAATGTTTTAATGATTTGTTCTTATTAATATCCATGTTTTCAAAATGGTTTTAAGGATTTATTTATATGGATATTAATGGTTTAAAATGTTAAAATCTTCACGGTGGTATGGGACACTTTGATTCAAAATCTCTTTATTAAATGTTTTAAATGGTTTTGAAAATGGTTTTTTTAATGGATTCATTATTTCAATATCCTAAAATGTTATATTGTGATTGAAATGTGGAAATGTTATATTTCCTTTATGCATGTTTTATGTGATACATTTATGTTATGGTTCTTGGGAATTGTTATGAAAACGGGTGTTTCCGTGACAAACTAAGGGCGGGTGAGCCCGATATAGCTCTCCAATGCATTGGGTAACACGAAGGAGTGAAACGTTAAGGTTTCTCCGATGAGATTTAGGGAATATACTATGATGGGTATTCCAAACGTAACCAAGAGGGTTACTCCCTATGTAAGAATGTTATGAATTCTTCAAGTTACCTTTATGTCTTTTGATTTCTATTATTTATTCATGGTTTGAAGAGGTATGTTAAAGTGCATATGTTTTATGGGTAAAGTATGATTTCATTCTTATGTACATATGAACTCATGTATCCTTTCCATATTTTTATAACCCTTACTGAGATTTTTATGCTCATCCCAAGTTTTTGAAATTTTTTTCACAGGTCAAGGAAAGGGTACATGATATGTTGATAGTGTTAAGGAAGTGTCAAGAAAGAATCCATGTTTTATTTTAAATATGTTTCCGTTGATGGAAAAAATGAATACTATCTTTTATGTAACCACTTTGTTTAAATGTGGAATGTAATGAATGTTTTATGTTCTAATTCTCTAAAACTCTAAACCTGAAAAGATCCTCAATGTGTAATCTTGTATTAACTCAAGATAATGTAAGGTTTAAGGCTGTGGCCTTATAGTTGGTATCAGAGGTCGGTTTAGATAACTTTAGAGGTTAGGGTATTCTTTAAGCATAAGTGACATTACCATAATGGTTAGGATTTCAGAAAGAGTCCTAGTTTTAGATAAAGTGAATGAGTAAGTATATCTTAGTGTTTAACTTCCTCATTAGTACATGATGGTTTTGTTGATATACTCACAATGAGATTTCCGTTTTTAGTGAATGGATGGATCTAGAAGGCACCAAAGAGACAACAGGTTTGAAGGAAACTGTGGTGGTTCTCTGATTAAGATACTAGATAAAATAGAGGATTCAATGATGAAACTCGTGGTTGTTCTAAACCAAATATCAAGGAGTCATGATCAACCACTTGAACCTTGGTATGTTCCGTAATGCATCATGTACGAGATGACCAATCGATGTGGAATTTCAGGTAATAATTATAAAGGTAACCATTAGAGTTTATATGATCCTTACTTTTGAGGTAATTATGGGTTATTATATGATATGCTGGAAAATTAAAGGCATGAGATAAACTTGAGGTTAAAATATGTTATGATCATTTTTTACGATTTTATCTCTTTTTGGGGAATTATTTAAGAATTATATAGTTTTGGAAAAAGGACAACACGCAGACCATGTGACAACCTGTCGCGTCGGACAAAGCTGCCGGAATCGAACCCACAACCAATGTGTGACTGGTATTTATCACCTACCACTGGACTACGTGAAGTCCCTGGTTAGTTTGACTGATTCTTTTTAGTTATATGATTTTATGACTTATGAGTAAGTTTATTTTGGGTTATTTATGAAAATGATTAACCTATCATGGAGGATATGTGATTAGGTTAATTACTTTTCAATACGAGACTTTAGGAGCAACTGATGTTGTTTGGAGATAAATGGTGCGATTGAACTTGGAAGACTATGTGACTAAAACCTTTAAATATTTGGGTTTCAATATTAGTTTGGTTTACTTTGAAGGATTTTATGGACAAATTGTTTATCAGATGGTCCTCGTTGAAATTTGGGTTTTGTTGGACAAATTTTGGAGATTAAGCATAGATTTTCTTTTTAATGGGTTATCCTTTTCTGGATTATCTGACCTTGTACTAACCTTTTTGGTTTTGTATTTGGTTAAAGCCTAAATACATGGGATGTATATAGTTCTCTTTTGTGGATAAGGTGATGCTCTAGAAGTTGATTATAGTACTCTTAACTCGAACAAGTCTCCCTAAATACTCATCTTTTGGAAAAAAATATGAGCTTGATTAAGGAATCTATTAAAATTTGAAAGTCAACATGATAAGTGATTATTTTTCCTTATGTATAAATTCCTCAAAAAAAAGTAACTTAAAACAAAAATGTTGTCTATTAACTTTTCCTACTGGGGAATTGAATACTGTTTAACCCATCAGAAGATTTTGATTTTCTTATGGTTAACTTTCTCCTAGACATGTTTAATATCACTCTCCCTCAAGAACATGACCCTTTGATTTTTCTTCCATATCCATGTTTTTATACATACAGGTTAACTCGGGTGACCTCTGTACTTATCCTCCTTTATTTTAAAGTGATTGTTTTACCGACTCTTGTTCCGATGTGGGACTTTCAAGGATGTTTCCAAGATCAATTTTAAAAATTGCGAGGACGCAATTCCCAAAAGGGGGGAAGGATGTAACACCCCAGGTAAATAAATAATATGACATTTTCATATATATCCATATTTTTGAATAAAATATTAATATGACTTTAAATGGGACGCTATGCTCGATGGCGTACCCAACACGCAACAACGAGTTTCTTGGGAATCTTACGTTGCACTCTAATAATAAAATAATATTATTTTAAATGGTAGTTAACATGTAGTTGTGGTATTAGCAGGAATGGATAGAAATAACTAAAATATGATTATATATGTTTTTAAATGTTTTTACATTTATCCAATAAAAGATAAAGGCATAAAATATGGAAAGAATTTAATTTTAGGCGTATATACACTAGTTTTCACTAAAGGATCACTTATCACCTTTTGATGGAGAACCGTCATTAAATATTCTTTTGTTCACTATTATACATCCTTTTGGACCAAATGAAACTCTTCTTAAGAATTGGGACATCAAAATTTACTTTGTGTAAATTTTTGATATCTTTCTGATAAAGTTCTTTTTTTAATGAATAGTGTAAAATGTTGTATTTAAATTCAAAACCACTTTTTATTCTAATTTATTTATATGATTAGATTATCTTTTGAATTTTTTTTAAATATAAATTAGAATATATTTTTACCATTAAATCCAATATTGGTCATTGGAAATAATTTCACTTTGAAATCAGACTTAAACTAGTGTCAATATTTTGATACTTATTGTTTCATAAAAACACTCTATTTTCTCTGACAGCGGAAATTAACTATTAAATTAATTAATGTGACTTATATGTTTTTAATTTTTTAAAATATACTTCACTTTTGAATTTGTAATATAAAATATTTCTTAGGGTGACGTTTTGGGATTTTTCTGAAAAACATCAATTTTTGATGAATAGTGAAACCACTAAGTGGTACTTATAAAAACTGATTTATCCATTTAAATGAAAATTTTGCCATCTTTGTGTTTTGAATTTCAAAAATCCTACATAAATGGTTGTCATTAAGAAGTAAAATGTGGTTCAATGGGGTAAAAATAATTTTTTGGTGAATAGTAACTTATTAAGTTTTTAATCGCGATTAAAGGTAATTAGTGTAGTCTAAGCTAAAAATAATGTTTTAATAATATGAAATGAACATGACACATGTCCTAACCTCATTGGATGTGTCATGGCCGACCAAGAAAACCCATGGGTCAACTTGGGGACCCCATGAAGCCACTTTGGTTGGAAAATGACATTAATATCTTTTTATTTAAAGTGAAAGTAAATATGAGACAAACATGAAATGATTTACTAAAACAATTTTTACATGGGGTTATACAAATCATATTTTTGACTATAAATATTAATTTGAAATCTAAAAATATTACCTACATCATAGTATTTGTTTTATAATTTTTAGACATTAAATAAATTAAATTATTTATGACATCATGGTGATGCAGCGATGACCTCATTATTTAAGGATTTAAATAAAATGGAAAGATAATGTAGTATCTAAGATCTAAACATGTACAAAACCTATTTTATGCATGAATTTCTAACCCTAATAACCTTATACTCAAAACACATCAATGTGGGACCTCTTAAATATGAATACCATTTTAAAATAAAGTGACTTTTCTTTACCTTCTAAGAGTGCCCCTCCTCTCCTCTTATAAAAGGCCCCCAACTCTACCTCCTTCCCCACACTCCCAAAGCCTTTGGCTCGGACAACCTCTGACCATTGTGTCTCTAAACTTCTCTCTATTACTCCTTGAAGCCTCACTTTGGGTAGAAGTCTTCCCAAGGAAGCCTTTGAGCTCAAACCAAAGGGAGTTACCCGATTTTAAGGTAATGTCTTCACATGAGTCCTTTTGTTTTATTTTGCTTCTCCAACCCCCTAAGCTCTTTTTATTAATTTATTTTGTAAAAACTCCAGTATCATAAATATACTAGGATGATTTTATAAGAATTATTAGAACTACACTTTCACACACCTACATCTAATGGTTAAAGAACATACTATTTCCGTGGATGGAGAATTCCGGCCTCCCGAAACGATGATTGTTCAACATTCATTTAACACCTTCAAAGGTGGCCATTAAGATGACACTATATTTATATATGATATATAATATGTTTATGTTTTCCTTAAGCTTATGTATTTTTTATTTTGGGCATACCTTTATGGTTTCCATTATGGGTAAACGCGATATCTTCATTTAAGGAAGTCCGGACTACCGCCCCCTCAAAGTGATGTGATTCGTTAATGCCATATGTGGGACATATAAAGGATGTATTTAAATTTATTATATATGATGTTATACTGGAATTATAATGTACCTCTATATCATTATTATTCAATTCTATAAAATTATGAAATAGAAATGAAAGTAGCGTTCATGCGTACGTACGGCTTACCGTCTCCATGAACGGTGCATTTCATTTCTTATCCCCAAATGTAATGTACTATTATAAGTACATGTATATAATGGATATATATGATGAATGATACATATAAATGATGAATATAATTCTGGAATTAAAATATACATACCTCTCATTTAGTTTTAATACCATTAATATGACATAGAAATGAAAGTAGCGTTCATGCGTACGGACAGCTTACCGTCTCCATGAACGGTGCATTTCATTTCTTACCTCTAAATGATTATGTAATATTATAAATAAATGTATATTCTAGATATATATGATATATATGATATAAAAATCATGAATATAATTCTGGATATAATGAACATTTGACCACACAAACAACATGTAATTGTAAGAAGTCCACTTTGGACTTTAGAACCAAATATCGTCAAAACAAACATTATTAACTTAAATGATTACATAATGTTTATAACATGGAAATAAGTTATCTAAAAGGAATAATGAACTAGAAAAAGGTTTTTAATAAATTGGAAATTATCTCATGTTTATTATTCAGGACGTTAAAGAACGATCGAGTCAAGTCGGACCCGAGGAAAGGGATCCTACTCCTCTCTTTCTTTTTAAGTACACTCTTTTATGTCATTCCTTATAAGCTCATATTTCTTGTTATTGGGATGTTATTTTATATTACTCTTACTGTAATTTTTATGTTCATATGATGAGAGACCCTATTCTTTCTCATCAATCCATTTTGGATGTTTTGAGTGGCGCCGTTAGGCTGTCGAATTTTCGTAAGAGATCTAACCTCTCTCTTTCTCTTTAAGTACTCTCCTTTATGTTACTTCTATTAAGCTCCTATTTGTTATGATGGGGAATGTTCTTTTACATTACTATTGTTGTATATTTTATTGTAATGTGATGAGATATCCTATTTTATCTCATCAATCAATTTTTGGATGTTTTAAGTGGCGCTGTTAGGCTGCCGAGTTTTCGTAAGGGATTTTGCATCTCACTTTTATTCCCGTGAGATTTATGATACATTTTCCACAATTTCCATTGAGTGGTTTATGTACTGCTCATTATTACACTCTTTTTTTAATATAATTCTATTTATGGGTATTTAAATATTCATTGTATGACACTTCTTCAATTGGGTGTACATTTCGAAAGTTACCCAAGTCGGTAAGGGAACCATTCACCCTCCTCTTTTTAAAAGACTTCATTTGTTATGTCTTTTAATTCACATACTATTATTTTGGGATATGTTCTTATATATCCTGATTGATTTAAATTTTATTTCCATGTGATGAGATTCCCTTTTTATCTCTCATTAACTCATTTTCTGATTTTTTTGAAGTGACGCCGTTAGGCTGTCGAATTTTACCAAGGGAACTTTTTAACCCAATTTCAATTTCTTTGGGTTCAACATGTAGTTATTGAATATTTCATCCTTTGAATATGTGTGAATGAAATTTTATTGTTTTACAATTAATATACAATTATATTTGGAGTATTTATATTTGTCACACATAATTTTGAGATTGATTTATCCTTAATTTAAGGATACCTTCTTTATAAGGGATTTCATCACATTTTACATCTCTATTGAGACTTCATTGTTGTTATGCACCAATTCACTCTTATATAGTGTATATACTGTCCTTTGGAATATTATATCTTGAATCCATTTATTCTCATGATATTATAATGTTCTGATTAAATGTTATTCCTCAATTATTGTATTCAAGTGACTCTAATTTGGGTAAAAACCCTTTAACCAAAATATCGCTTTAAATGTTTTAATGATTTGTTATTATTAATATCCATGTCATCAAAATGGTATTAAGGATTTATTTATATGGATATTAATGTTTTAAAATTTCAAAAGCTTCAAGGTGGTATGGGACACTTTGATTCAAAAATCTCATTATTAAATGTTTTAAATGGTTTTGAAAATGGTTTTTTTAATGGAATCATTATTTCAATATCCTAAAATGTTATATTGTGATTGAAATGTGGAAATGTTATATTTCCTTTATTCATGTTTTATGTGATAGATTTATGTTATGGTTCATGGGAATTGTTATGAAAACGGGTGGTTCTGTGATAAACTAAGGGCGGTTGAGCCCGATATAGCTCTCCAATGCATTGGGTAACGCGAAGGAGTGAAACGTTAAGGTTTCTCCGAAGAGATTTAGGGAATATACTGTGATGGGTATTCCAAACGTAACCAAGAGGGTTATTCCCTACGTAAGAATGTTATGAATGCCTCATGTTACCTTTATGTCATATGATTTCTATGATTTATTCATGGTTTGATGAGGTATGTTAAAGTGCCTATGTTTTATGTGTAAGGTATGATTTCATTCTTATGTATATATGAACTCATGTATCCTTTCCATATTTTTATAATCCTTACTGATCTTTTTATGCTCATCCCACGTTTTTGAAATGTTTTTCACAGGTCAAGGGAAGGGTACATGATATGATGATAGTGTCGAGGAAGTGTCAAGAAAGAATCCATGTTTTATTTTAAATATGTTTCCGTTGATGGAAAAAATGAATACTATCTTTTATGTAACCACTTTTTTTAAATGTGGAATGTAATGAAAGTTTTATGTTCTAATTCTCTAAAACTCTAAACCTGAAAATATCCTCAATGTGTAATCTTGTATTAACTCAAGATTATGTATGGTTTAAGGCTAGGGCCTTATAAAATCATTTAAAATAGAATTTCTATGTTATATGGAGTGATTCAGAAAAGAAATTATAACTATGGTGGACCTTAAAAAGCTAAAACTATTTTTGGTTGAAAATATTTTTACCTTCTTCGCTATATCAAAGAAAATTAGATGGTCAATGCTGAATAGAATAACTGCCAAGAGTTTTATCATATTTGAATTAAAAATTTAAAATTTTGGAAAGTTCAGTTGATATATATAATCCTTCATAAAATCTAGACTTCTCTTCATATATATAGATAATTCAATTTATAATATATCATTTTATTTAATTTTTTTTTATTAAATACATGTTTCATAATTTTTTTTATACTTTTAAAATATTACATTATGTATAAAAAAGTGCTTAACTCTTTAACTTACATATAAATGGAAAATTACATAATAAAATTTTCTTAATTGATTTGATATTTTTCTCATTTATGAAATATGTAGATATTATATTTAATTAATTGAAATACTATATAGTATAGGAGGATTAATATTAATATTTAGATAATATTATGTCATAAATTAAATAGTTCATTACATTTATAAAAAATCCTCATTATTAGGGGAATACTATTTTATATGTTCTCATGAATTTTTGTGTCCTTGCATAACTTTATGGGGTGTTTATATTTCTATTTTTTATTCATTTTTTCTATTGTTTTTTATGTCAAAAAAGGGGTTAATATTAAGATAAAGTAGGAGAAATATATATCAATTATAGGAGAAATAATATTTAGGGGAGATAATTATATTTCGTGAAAACAATAAATTGAGAAATTATTTTTTTCTGATTTTTTATTGGAATATTTATTAAAGTGGATTTATGATTATCAAAAAGTGGGAGTTTTTTTAGAATGTTATGGTTAAAACATTTCATTAGTTTCTCTTGTTTTTTGATGCTCAGAACCACCCACATTTATCTTACAGATCAATATTACTTTAGGTAAATTTCAGAAAGATGATATTCATTTGAATACATATTGAATGAATATACAATTTTTAAATCTATGGTAGAATATTTTAATAAGTAATTTGTATGTGTTATGAATGTATTTTATAGAAACTATTCATACCCTATTTCTATAACATAAAATAGGGGAGAATAAAAATGTTGGGATTGAAATGTATGGATCATCTACACTATGATTTAGGAAATGTATGCATCAGTAATATTACATTTGTATGAACCCCAAAATTTAATGGGATAAATATTTGGTTCCTAAACCATACTATTGTGAACAACCTTACATTGTCGAATCCACAATGAGAGTTTTTTTTATCACATGATGGAACCTTATACATTACCAGTAAATGATAGAGTTTTAAATTAAAGATGTTATACAGATTTTACATAATAGTCACATCAAAAGAAAATATCATTTAAAAGACAGATTCCAAATATCTCCCTCAATGGGTTGAATTGTTCTTATTTATAGTGGAATTTTTGACTCCCTTAATGAGTTTGAATTCAAATATTCATGTTATGTAATTCGATATCTCTTGAAGTATTTACCATATTTATTTTCATCCTACATTATAAATATTTATTCTCGTCATTTCAAAATAGAGAGACGACACACAATACTCCTTGGAAAGATAAACTGTGTGTTTTATAGCTACATGTTCAATATAATCATATTTTCATCTATATTATCAACTTGTTACAACTACATTTTATACTAATGTTGTGTTTTATTATAAATTAGTCTTTTACATCATAGTAATGTATTCTTTGAAAATAAGAATTATAGATATAATTTTTTAAACATATGTCATATGTTTTCTCTACCACTGCATAAAGAAATACTATTTTATTTTGAAGATCTATTATTATAACTATTATACATTATTGAATATAAAAAAATATTTTAGTATCTAAAGAAAGTGTGGGAAAGTTATTCTCCATCAATAAAATCAATTTCTATTGATTATTAAATTTTTTTCAACCAAATTCAATTATGGTGGACTGGTAGTTTCTCGAACAATGTTTTGGATTTATTATTCCTACGAATACAACCCGAATTCCTTTTAAAATAATTATTGTATAGGTTTAATATTATTTTACTAATATTAATATGTGCCTGGTAATTATAGTTATAATTAAAAAACTCCATGCTTGTGGATAGAGTGTTATTGGAGTGGACTAAGATATATTTGTTCCTTGATCCACTAGACATCATTGTGATAATTTTTTTATTATTGTTCCCACTTACTCATATTTAAAAGATAAAGTTTGAAATAATTAATGTTATTATGAATTATTTGGATACATCATTTTTATAATTGATCAGAGGTCACCCCCCCCCCCCCCTTTTGTCTTCATCACAGTTATTCCAACCAAACAATTCCATACGATGGAATTTGTTCGTCTGATTAAAAAACATTGTATGATCCCTTTTGATTAAATATTATCAATTAAAAGAGAATTTAACATTGATTAATAAAATCCTAAACTTCAACCAAACATGTATAAAGTAAGAATCTCTATTAATTCTTCCCACTATCTTATAATACATCTGGTATCCTGGTCCAAAAAATACCCCATTTCTAAAGGATGTTTTTTGTATGAAGACCACATTTTCAAAAGAATTAATTTTGACACCCCATCATGGATTAGAATAATAGAAAACATAACAGGTAATCAATTGGTTATTTACCTTTTCACATGCAGCGGCCTTCTTTGTCATAGTTTTTAGATTCATCTTAGCCTCACCATGAACTGTATTGTTTTTCCCTATAGCTAACAATATAAACCGAATAAGGTCAAAGTGAGACCTTCTCTAGGACCTTCATTTCTACATGATCAAGGCATCATAGACACTTGTGTGGAACACTTTAAACCATGCATTCCCTTTGTTAAATAATTCCCACATATCCTTTTAAGTAGGCAGGGCCTCAGTGATATATGAAATCATACATACCATTTTTAAAGAAGATAATAACCTTATAGGTGATGGTGATAGACATCTTGGATCAGATATTACCATTCACCTCCTCTATGAAACCTAAAAATGTTATGTGAATAGGGATATATCCATGAATTTAATATTCATATAAATGGACAATGAAGTCTCATTTTAGAGTTTAGAAGAAATAAGGCAGGATTTGGTAAAAAATGAATTTTCTCTTGACTACCCCATCATAGTTTCACCCACATCCACTAGAGAAAATGAGAAATTGGTTGCAGTGGAATAACTTATAATGTAATCCTCAATATTTTTTATATGATATTACATAACTTCTTCCTTCAATATACTCACCATCATGGACTGTTATATGTAAAATAGAGTCCAGTAAAGGATACATTTTAATGGGTATACCCCTTAGAGGATATTAGCTATATGACGTAATGATATTATATTATGTCTTTTAACTCATATTGAGCATGAATCATGTGTTCTTAGATAATTGTGGAAATGATATCACTAGCACAATCAAAATTATCTTTATTGGCCCTTCCCCTATGGGTGTAAGTCTCAATTACTATGAACAATGTGGGATTTAATTATCATATTAATTGGATAAGTAGGAAGCATATTTGTGGTTCAATACCGATATCTCAAATCCACCATCACCCATATGG
Source organism: Viscum album (assembly GCA_963277665.1). Taxonomy (NCBI): domain Eukaryota; kingdom Viridiplantae; phylum Streptophyta; class Magnoliopsida; order Santalales; family Viscaceae; genus Viscum; species Viscum album. Next base: position 1,186,406,691 of record OY728158.1, on the reverse strand, counting down.
GTCCATGTTAAGAGAAATATCATTCTCACACAAGAGGTTATATACCTTCTGGATCTATTTCTCCTCATCATCATCAACCAATATTCTCAGTGTGAACAATATTTATAGTAATATATTAATTTTTAAGAACAATCCATTCGTCTCATATTATATTTCATCTGGTGCCAATAATAATGGGGTTCTCATTTTTAAGACACACACTTTTATTTTCAAGGGACATATCTCCCAGAAATCCATTCCACAAGATGTTAAACATCATAGTATAGTCTTCCTCACAAGACCCTAAAATCTATGATTTTTATCATTATGTGGAACCTAAATACACGGGTTAGGATTCCTTTCAAATTGAAATGCATGAATCATGTCATGACCCATCCCTCGGGGCCCGTATCGTTACTACCCCAAGCCCACCCTCCATAGGCCAGGTGATGGTGTCTAGCACCAAAGGCGTAATTCCCTAAAAACTGGGAAGGCAGTGCCTTTATAAAATGTAACAGACACAACCAGAGTACAAGAGGAAGCAAACAATAAATAAATCAGTATAACGAGTGTGCTGAAAGTACAAAGGGGATGGAAATACAAGCCCAACAAAAAGGTACAGCTACAACTAAAAGAATGTAAAACTGAAAAACAAACAGCTAGAAGCTGACTAGCATCTCCTAGATTGTCCACCACGGATCCAACCTAAAGGGTAGGTACAGATGTCTTACACAGCACTCCGCGTATATCGGTCCGCTCTGTATACCTTCACGCCGAGTGTCCAGCTCTGGGTACCATCAAGTGCTCGTACACTCTGCCTTGGTCAGTGTAAAAACCTAGAAATTTCAAGGAATTGTTTTAAATTCATTGGGATTTTACGAGTATGTAGTTTCTGATGGTTCTTGATTCTGAGGCCTGGTGTCCTCAGAATCAATTTATGATGTTTAGCTTCGGTACGTTCAGAGAATGAACTAGCGGGTTTTTCTAATTTTTAAACTGGTGCTCGGAATTGAAATTCGAAGGCACCGATGAAACTGCAGTGCCCGTAATTGCATAAGAATACCTTTACTAGAGTTGTGTTTGCTCGGGATGAGTTATTAAAAAAAGTTGATTAAGTGTAAAGTTTAATAAAATTGTGTTACAATTTTATTTCTCTATTCTATATTGTTTTATCCTAAGTATAGGAGTTGGGGTGGGACCCACTAGATCCTAACTCCTCTTGTTAGGATATTTATGAGGTGGGGCCCACACGAGCCCCACCTCTTCAAATTCTTTTAACTCCTCTAACCAATCTTAAAGTTGAATTATCCTCTTCTCACATTAATTGAGTTCCAACACGCTTTTATTCAATTAATTGAAACCCTTTAATTAATTAAATTAGGTGTTTTAAATTTTTGAAGTTTTCAAAAGTTGGCATGAGTAAATAAACTATAGCAAAGCCTTAATTTATTTTGGTTGGATTTTGGTTGTGTGAAGAAAAGTGGAGAGATATATTGAGTTATTCTTTTTGAAGAGCTTCATCCTCCCGCGAAAAGCAACACCCTTCAACAAAGACTGTCGTCACCACAAGGAGAGACGACGTGTTGTTCCTTCTTCTCTCTGCAGCTAGTGTGCGAGATCATTTCATCCTTAGATTCATTCCTATGTCATCATCGAAACCTCACCACGTGACGTTGTCAACCGTGAAGCCTACTTTTGTCATCATTGTTGAGGTAGGGGTTAAATTCATTATTGGTGAATTAAGACTGGCTTGGATTTAATATTGATGTATCTCGTTTAATTTTTCCAATTGTTACCAATGTAACAGGTGGAAATCGGAACGCACAAAAATGGTCGATTCTCCTCCCCGTGTCTTTTTTATTAACAATGACATTTGAGGAAAAGACGGCACGGTGCCGTTGCACCACGAGGGGATGATGAAGACCGCGGCCGGAGCGGGCTGTGGTGTTAGAGCGTGGCGCCATCGCGCCTCACTGGTGAGGCCGAAGGAGGGCGTGACCAGAAGCAGACCGCGGCGCCATCGCGCCGCGCCGGTCGGACATGTGCCATGACGGTTTCAGAGGAGGTGGTCGGGCTCAGCCGGTCACCAGTACACCAGGAGGTGGGACCGGCGGGTCCCGCGGCAGCCACACAAGCCGAACATTATGGCCGACAGTATACAGAAATACCGGGGGTTGAAATCCCCAACCAGCAACCTGGGTAGGACCCCACCAGATGAGGCCACCATTTCAAAACAATGGGGGGTCGTGCCCCCCGCCTTCGCACCTCACTGCCGGCTTCTGAGGCGGGCCGCCGCGCTGTGCCGGGCGGCCCGCACCGGGCCGGACCGCCCGCACCCGGCTGAGCCGCCAGCGCTGGGTCAGACCGTGCCGGCCAGGCCGGTCTGTGCCCAAACGGTCCGAACCTCGACCCGGGCGGGTCGGCCCGGTTCGGACCGACCCAGGGGGTATTGGCTGGGACGGACCGGGCCCAAACCCCCTATTTTAGGACAGATCTGTTTAAACACCCATAACATGGTCTACAGACCTCCGATCGACGCACCGTTAGTTGCGTTGGGATCCTTGGATCGAGGCGGTAGTTTCGGTATATTACATTCAATGTTTAAGATAACCTTTTGTATGATCGGGTTGGTTCGAACACAAAACCAACCGGGCCAGCGAAGCGGAAACGCTTATAACTCGAGCTCCAAACGTCCGATTGACGTGCCATCGACTTTGTTGGTTTCCTCTTAGTGAGATGGTTCATTTGGCTTGATCTTCTCAATATTTGGACACATCTGGGTATGGTCGAGTTGGTTTAAACTTAAAAATCAACCGGGCCCTTGGGGCGGAAAAGCCAATATCTCTCAGATCGGCTGTCCGATTGACGCACCGTCTGTCGCGTTGAGTTACTATTGACAAGACGGAACATTATGATACATCAAATATGGACATTGTGACAGTTGATGTATCAATCCCTTGGCTCGTGGAGTGGACCCTCCAGGAATCGAGCGTGCTGTGTGTAGGAATCCTAGAGCTGGGTACGACTGCGACGACGGAGGTGACTGTACATGGATCCTATGTGGGTTCGGTAGCGAGGAAGACTTTACTTGGATCCTAAGTGGGTTCGGCAGTAATGACGACTGTACTTCGATCCTACATGGTTTCGGCAGCGATGACGATTGTACATGGATCCTACGTGGGTTCGGCAGCGACGGTTACTGAACTTGGATCTTTCGTGGGTTCAGTAGCTATGACGACTGTACTTGGATCCTATGTGGGTCCAGCAGCAACGACTTCTGTACTTGGATCCTATGTGGGTTCGGCAGAGTAAATGATTTAGAGGCTACATCTAATCATCTCCACCCCTCTTCGGAAGTAGTATACTTGTGTGAGTTGTGTCTTGACGATCAATCATTGTCTTCGACATGATTGACTTACATTTCTATGTGGATTGGGTTGTGCTTTCCTGTTTGGATTGGGTTGTGAATTCCTGTGTGGACTGGGATGAACTTGGTCTTAGAATTTGGAGCCAAACTGGGTTTGATGAATTATGTATATGTATGTTCATATACCTAAGTAGGGATGATTGTTATCTCGTGATTTTATCTCTCCTTTTTTGGTTTATCCTTCATGGATTATGGGAGACCTATAGAGGTCTCATGATCCCTACTGAGTATCGTATACTCACCCCTACACGGGCTATGCCCGCACTACCTTGTGTTGGATGCAGATGACGGACAACGCCGATCAAGGTGGAGGCTCGTGGAGCTAGATGGTACCTAGAGGTGGATCACTAGACCTGACGTACACGAAGCGGACAGCTAGACTCAAGGAGCTGAGGAGACTATCTTTACCCACCCTTCATGTGGGATTTCTAGTGGACGACTTGGAGTTGCTGCTTTACTTTTCTGTTGTTTTACTTTCTTTTCCGTTGTCCTTTACTTTCAGTTGGGTTTTTATTCTGGCCCATTTACTTTCTAGCACTTACTTTTGTACTCAGTTTACATGGTTTTTACTTCAGCATGCATACACTGTGGTGTTTGTTACTTTATAAAGTCGAAAAATTCCCTTTTATCGGGATTTACGCCATTGGTTCTAGTCACCATGCCCTGGCCTATGGAAGGTGGGTTTGCAGTAGTCATGGCACAGGCCCCGAGGATGGGTTGTGAAAAATTGGTATCAGAGGAGTTCGGTTCTACCGCAGAACTCAGGACATTGATCTTTCTTCTTTATGATGAAATATTGTTAAGGGTATTAAGTGTGGTTATTAGTACAGGGAGTCCAATGTTGGTGCGGCGACCGACGTATCCATACACTAGGACCCTGACTTCTGATTTCTGACTCAGTGCACAAAAACATTGATTGCATGTGTGTTTCAAAGTTTTATTTGTGATTAATTTGTGTTATCTCACCAGGTATACTGTATTAACTGTGGCACACCTGTTTCCTTTTAGGATGGCCCCACGATGGCATCCAGCTTGGGTTAGGAGCATTGTGTGAGATGGAAACCCACCGAGTGACGAGGCCTCGGTGTAGGGCCCCATTACACCAAAGGAACCGGAGGTACCTCTACCCGCTGATCCACCAATGCCATGAGCCCCAGCAGCTGAGAGTGCACATCGCTTGAGTGCACTTCATGAGTTTCAGCATCAGAGACCGCCCAGGTTTCGTGGAGAGACAGACCCTCAGGCAGCTGAGGATTGGTTGAAGGTTGTTGTTCGAGTCTTTATATTAGTAGGGACACCAGTTGACCTCATGGGGATCCTTGCATAAAGCCTCCTGCACGTGGCAGTAAGTAGATGGTGGAGCCTGATTCTCCAGGTTCACGAAAAGACATCACATCTATGGATAGATTCAAGAGCCTCTTCTGCTCGGAGTTTGTTCCATCCACCCTCCATGTGGTGCGCATTCAGGAGTTTCTACATTTGCGGTAGGGCAGCATGACTGTAGCCCAGTACTCAGCGGGGTTTACTGATCTGTCGCACTACTCCACAGACATGGTATGGGACCCATTCTTCCGGGCTCGGACCTTCGAGCAGAGACTGAGGCATGAGAGCAGGGCATCAATGATCTCCCTTAGTATTCTGACACAGGCATGAGTACTGGAGCGAGCCCTTCTTGTAGAGAGCTCTCTTTCTGAGCATACACCGGCAGCGAGACGTACCGCAGGAAGGCATGTAGTGGACTCTTCTATAGCTGGAAGTCGAAGGATTTCACAGGGTCCAAGCGGACCAGACCATCAGGTGGTTGACCTCAGGTTACTGGCTCGGTGGTGCGAGGCACACACAACAGAGCTAGTCATACGGGAGGCAGACATTGCTATCCATGCGGCGGGTAGTGCCACATGGCTCGTGACTGCCCGACCCACCATGCAGAGGAGCAACAGACGGTTGAGGGACCACCCAGGTAGAGGCATAGGTTTGACCGTGGCGGTCCGCAGGGAGCAAGTGGACGAGGCAGAGGAGCTGGCCACGAAATAGTTGGTGGATGACGCTTCAGGGCTTTACCACCACCACCACCACTAAGAGGTCCACCCCGACCACAGGGAGCTGGCAGGTAGAGGCAGGCTCAGCTTCAGGCAGTGGAGTCCTACGACCACGACACACCTTAGATGATTCGAGGAACTATCTGTGTCTACTCCACCCTTGATGAAGTTCATATAGACAGAGGATCAAGTCATTCATTCATTGTTGTTGCCCTTGTTCGGAGCTCTGAGATTCCGACGGAGCCGTTGGCTCGATCCTTATAGCTAGAGACTCTTACGGGAGTAGACTCGATGATTACGCACTGGTGCCAGTAGTGTGAGATTAATCTAGGAGGTGAGAGATTCGGCTGTGATCTTCTTATAGCGGCGTCGAGGCCTTACGATGACATCTTGGGCATGGATTTGTTATCTATAGTTCTTGCTCAGAGAGACTGTATTGGGAGTAAGGTGCGGTGTGTCTACACCGATGGGTGCAGGTTCACCATCACCACCGAGAAGGGATCCTTTGCAGCATAGGATGGACTCACACAGAGGAGAGGACAACCGATCACTCATCAGTTGGATAGCCTCATACAAGGAGCATTTGACGTGCGAAGTATGAGTTTTCCTGTTGTGGTGGATCAGTATGCGAACGTTTTTCTCGATGACGTTCCAGGACTACCTCCTCATAGAGAGGTAGACTTCTATATTGACCTGTACCCCGGGATTACCCCGATATCTACTCCAGTATATCAGATGGCTCTTACTGAGATTCGAGAGCTACAGGTATAGCTGGAGGACTTTCAGGACAAGGGATTCATCCAACCCAGTGTTTCACCCTGGGCTTCCCCGATTTTGTTCACCAAGAAGGCAGACGGGAGATTGCGACTGTGTGTCGACTACCATCTCCTGAACCAGGTGACCGTGAAGAACAAGTATCCACTTAAAAGGATTGAAGACCTATTTGATCAGCTCAAGGGAGAACAATGGTTCTCAAAGATTGACCTCAGTTCATGCTATCAACAGCTTAGAGTTCGAGACGAGGATGTGAAGAAGATGGCCTTCAGGTGTCAATATGGCCACTATGAGTTCTTGGATATGCCTTTTGGCATAAACAACACTCCAGTAGTGTTCATGAGTTTCATGAGCATGATCTTACAGCCTTAACTCGATCGATTTGTCATAGTATTCATCGACGACATATTGATTTACTCGAGTACTGAGGAGGAGCACGCCTACCACTTATGGGTTGTACTGGATAAACTCCGAGAACACCAGATTTATGGTAAGATCTCTAAGTGCCAGTTTTGGATTCGAGAGGTCCACTTCTTGGGGCACGTCATCTATGAGGTGGGAGTTGCAGTGGATTATGCGAATATTGATGCAGTACTGGCTTGGGAGCCACCCAGTAGCGTGACAGTGGTGCGGAGTTTCCTAGGTCTCGCAGGGTACTATCAGAGATTTGTGCCAGACTTCTCCAGAGTTGCAGCACTGCTTTTATCTTTGATGAATAAGGGTAAGCCCTTCGTGTGGTCAGATAGATGTCAGCAGAGCTTCTAGGAGCGGAGACAGAGATTGACCAGTGCACTCATCTTGAGGCTACAGGAGGAGGGAGTAGGGTATGTTGTTTACTGTGATGCATCAGAGACCGGACTCGGGTGTGTCCTAATGCAGGAGCGGGCAATGATGTCGTATGGATCATTACAGTTGAGGTAGAAAGAGTAGAACTACGCTACCAATGACCTGGTGTTAGCATCATTGGTCTTCGCCATAAAAATGTGGTGGCACTATCTGATGGGCGATCACTTTACAGTCTACTCTGACCACCAGAGTCTCAGGTACATCTTCTTGTAGAAGGACCTGAACTTGAGACAGCAGCGATGGCTCGAATTCCTCTAGGACTATGACTTTGATATAGTATATACTCATGGGAAGGGGAACGTAGTAGCTGAATCTCTCAGCAGGAGGATGGGTATTCATCTACTTGGAGAGGTGACAGAGCCGTTATCCGCATTAGAGATATCCTTAGTGGATAGAGATGGGGAATCCTTTATTTACTCACTCATAGTCACTCCACCACTTTTCACCAAGTCAAGGAGGCACAACATGGGGATTTTTACTGTGAGATGCGACATGCAGAGGTATCCTCTAGACAGGCACCTGATGGATTATCTATAGGAGGAGAGCACATCATACTTTTCAATGGACGTACCATGATACCAGCTGCTTTGTAGGAGGAGGTGCTGAGAGAGTTTCACACTTCCCCATTAGCGGTACATCCAGGACTGGTGAAGAGGTACTAGGATCTCAGACAACAGCACTGGTGGCCGGGTATGAAGAAAGTTGTGGCAGAGTTCGTTTCTCGATGCCTCACCTTCCAGCAAGTGAAGGCCGAGCACCAGGTACCAGCAGGCTTGGAACAACCCTTTGAGGTCCCGGAGTGGAAGTGGGACGAGATATATGTGGATTTCTTGACAGGGTTTCCACGTAATTCCAGAGGAGATGACTCCATTTGGGTGATTTTAGACTGACTCACCAAGTCGGCCCACTTTCGACCTATTAGAGAGTAGGGCTTAGTAGAGATATTGGGACGTCTCTATGTTCAGGAGATCGTATGGCTTCATGGTGTACCATCATCTATCATCTCGGATAGAGATTCTCACTTTACATCCTAGCTTTGGAAGGGGTTACAGTAGGCGTTTTGGACGCAGCTGTTCCTGAGAACCGCCTTTCACCCTCAGACGGATGGTCAGACGGAGAGGACCATCCAGAGTCTCGAGGGCATGCTCCATGCATGTGTCCTAGACTTTGGTCGCAACTGGTAGGATCACCTACCCTTGGTGGACTTTGTGTAACACAATAGCTACCACTCCACCATCGGGATGGGACCATACGAGGAATTGTACGACCGACCTTGCAGATCACCTCTATGTTGGACTGACCCTGGGGAGTCAGCACACGTAGGACTAGAGATGGTCCAGGCCATGACAGAGAAGGTACAGTTTATCCAGGAGTGGTTGAGGACAGCTTAGAACTGACAGAAGTCTTATGATGACAGGAGGCAGAGACCACTAGAGTTTAAGTATGGTGACCAAGTTTTCTTACAGGTCTCACCTTGGTTTGGATTACGGAGATTTGGCTGGGGTGGAAAGTTATCTCCATGCTTCATCGGACCATTCCAGGTTCTCAGAAGGATAGGCGAGGTGGCTTATCGCCTGTCTCTTCCACCTCAGTTGCACCAGGTGCACGATGTCTTCCAAGTATCTTAGCTGAGGAGATACGTGCACGACCCGACACATATAATTGATCATGGGGAGCTGGACATCGATGACAGGGTGACTTTTTCGGAGGTCCTGGTGGAGATAGAGGATAAATAGTAGTGGGTCCTATGTGGATGTTCGATTCCTCTAGTGCGCATCAGGTGGCAGCACGGGAACCTCCAGGAGAGCACTTGGGAGAGGGAGGCTCAGATGCGTGCACAGTACCCTCATTTGTTTCACTAGTTTGTGATGTATCTTTACTAGGACATAAAGACCTATGGTGGGAGTAATGTAAAGACCCATAAATTTCAAGGAAATTGTCTTTAAATTCTTTGAGATTTTACGAGTACACAGTTTATGATGGTGCCTGATTTCGAGGCCTGGTGTGCCCGAAATCAATTTCCGAGGTTTAGCTCAGGTACGTTCAGTGAATGAACAAGCGGGTTTTTCTAACTTTTAAACCGGTGCTCGGAATCAAAATGTGAGGGCACCGATGAAAATACTGCGTAGGTAATTTCTTCAGAAAACATTTACTGGAGTTGCGTTTCCTCGGGGGGGAGTTGTTAAAAAAAGTGGATTAAGTATAAAGTGAAATAAAATTCTGTTACAATTTTATTTCACTATTCTATGTTGTTTTATCCTATGTATGGTAGTTGGGGTGGGACCCACTAGATACTAACTCCTCTTGTTATGATATTTGTGAGGTGGGTCCCACATGAGCCCCACCCCTTTAAATACCTTTAACTCCTCTAACCCCTCTTAAAGATGACTTCTCCTCTTCTCACATTAATTGCATGCCAAAACACTTTTATTAAATTAATTGAACCCATTTAATTTATTTAATTAGGTGCTTTGAATTTTTTATGTTTTGAAATGTTGGCATGAGAAAATAAAATAATGCAAAGCATTATTTTATTTGTGTTTTCTTTTGGTTGTGCGAAGAAAAGGGAGAGAGCTCATAAGTTATTCTTTTTGAAGAGCTTAATCCTCCCGCGAAGAACAACACCCTTTGACGAAGAACTATGTCACCGTAAGGAGAGACGACGTGTTGTTCCTTCATCTCTCCACGACTAGTGTGCCACACCATTCCATCATTGGATGCACGCCTACGCTATCATTGAAATATCACCACGTGACGCCATCAACCGCAACGCTGACTTTCGTCATCGTTGTTGAGTTAGGGGTAAAATTCATTATTGGTGAATTAAGATTGGCATGGATTTAACGTTGACGTATCTCATTTAATTTTTCCAATTGTTTCCAATGTAATTGGAGGAAATCGGACCGCACAAACACGGCCAATTCTCCTCCCCGTCAATTGTTTATTAATAATTTCATTTTAAGGCGAAGACGACACGGTGTCGTTGCACTACACGGGAATGATGAAGACCACAGACGGAGCAGGCCGCGGTGGTGGAGCGCAGCACCGTCGCACCATGCCGGTCGGATAGGGGTCGTGACCAAAGGTTGTGGCAGTTTTAGAGGAGGCGGCCGGGCTCGGCTGGCCGTCGGCACACCAAGAAGCGGGACCGGCGGGTCCAACGGCACCACACCGGCCGACCATTATGTTTGGCCATTTTCGAAAATACCAGGGGGTTGAAACCCCAGGCCATCCACCTAGGGCGGACCCCACCAGATGGGGGCCTCCGTTTCAAAACAAAGCCCCCCCCCCTTCGCACCCCGCGGCCGGCTTTCGAGCCGGGCCGCGTGCCGGTCCGCCGCGCCGGGCCGGGCCACCCGCGCTAGGTCAGACCGCCCACGCCAGGCCGGACTATCCGCGTCGGGCCGGGCCATGCCCAAACGTGCCGACCTAGGGGGTATTGGGCCGGTTCGGACCGGGCCCAAACCCCATTTTTTCGGACAGATCCATTTAAATGCCCATAACGTGGGCTACGGACCTCCGATTGATGCACCGTCAGTTGTATTGGGATCCTCGGATGGAGACGGTCATTTCCGAATACTAAACTCAAGGTTTCAGAGAACCTTAGTTATGGCCGGGTTGGTTCGAACATGAAACCAATCGATCCCGCGTAGCGGAAACGCTTATAACTCGACCTTCGGACATCCGATTGATGTGTCGTCGCCTTTGTTGGTTTTCTCTTAGTGAGACGGTTCTTTTGGATTACTCCACTCAATGATGGAATTTATATGGAGTATAGTCAGGTTGGTTTTATCTTAAAAACCAACTAGGCCCTTGGGGTGGAAAAGCCAATATCTCTCAGACCGGGTGTCCGATTAACGTGTTGTCTGTCGCGTTGGGTTTCTATTGACGAGATGGAACATTGGGATACATCATCTATGGACTTCAGGACAGTTTATGTATCAACCCCTTGGATCATGGATCAGACCCTCCCGGAATCGAGCGTGTTGTGTGCAGGAATCCTAGAGCTGGCTGCGACTACGATGACAAAGGTGACTGTACATGGATCATACGTGGGTTCGGCAGTGAGGACCACTATACATGGATCCTACATGGGTTCGACAGCAATGATGACATTACTTGGATCCTACCTGGGTTTGGCAGCGATGACGACTGTACTTGGATCCTACTTGGGTTTGGCAGTGATAGTTACTGTACTTGGATCCTACGTGGGTTCGGCAGCGATGAGAACTCTACGTGGATCCTACGTGATTCCGGTAGCGATGACTTCTGTACTTGGATCCTACATGGGTTCGGAAGAGGAGATGATTCATAGGCTCCATCTAATCATCTCCACCCCTCTTCAGAAGTTGTATACCTGTGTGAGATGAGTCTTGACTTTCAATCATTATCTTCGATATGATTGACTTGCTTTACTGTGTGGATTGGGTTGTTCTTTCTTGTGTGGATTAGGTTGTACATTCCTATGTGGACTGGGTTGAAATTGGGCTCGGAAGTTTGACCCGAACTGGGTTTGATGACTTAGGTATATGTATGGACATATACCTAAGTAGGGATGATTGTTATCTCGTGATTGTATCTCTCTTTTTCGGTTTATCCTTTTTGGATTCAGGGAGACCTACGGGGGTCTCGGGATCCCTGCTCAGTATCATATACTCAACCCTGTACGGGCTATGCCCGCACTACGTTGTATCTGATATAGATGACAGACAGCGTTGATCGAGGTGGAGGCTCGTGGAGCTAGACGGTACCTAGAGGTGGATCACTGGACGGGACATACACGGAGTGGACGGCTAGACCCGAGGAGCTGAAGAGACTATCTGTACCCACCCTTTAGGTGGGATTTCTAGTGGATGGCTCAGTGTTTCTGCTTTACTTTTCTTCTGCTGTACATTATTTTCATTTTTACTTTACTTTTTGTTGGGTTTGTATTCTGACCCATTTACCTTCCAACACTTACTTTTGTACTCAGTTTACTTTGTGTTTACTTCATCTTGTATACTCTCAAGTGTTCGTTACTTTATAAAGGCAATGACTTCCCTTTTATTGGGATTTATGCCTTTAGTGCTAGTCACCAGCCCCTTGCCCATGGAAGGCAGGCTTTGGGTATTCACGGCACGGGCCCCGAGGATGGGTCGTGACATTCAGCGATGTCCATCATCTTCATCCAACACAACGAGGTGCGGGCATAACCCCTCCAGGGGTGAGTATTACGATACATAGTAGGGACCCCGAGACCCTCAAGGTCTCACTAAATATAACAAGGATAAAACACAAATAAAGATCTAAAAATGTAACCTTTAGTTAGTTATATGCCCATACATATACCTAATTTATCTAGTAAACCATCTCAATCATGAGGAAAACACAAAGGTCATTGACTCATCTCAAACCAAGATTTTAATTAACGAAACCAAAATTGCTAGAGAACTCCACCTCTGTCGAGTATAGTGGCCTTGTCGTGACTCCAAGGTGCTACACACTATCCTTAGACTCCTGAGGTACTCTTCCTGGATAGTACCACGGGTCTGCTGCCAAACAGGGCGCTCCTCCGCTGTGGGTCTGTCGCCAAACCAGGCGCTCCTCCTAATAGCCATCAAAGGTACTCCTCCTGTTGAGTACCGTAGGTCTGCTGCCAAACTAAGAACTCCGTCCACCATGGGTCTGCCACCAAACTGGGTTCTCAGTCCACTAGGCTAGTCGAATCACTCCGAGTCGAATCGGTCAAGAAGTCGCCAAGTCTACAGCTACTAGGTCTCTGCACTCTGTCTGCTCATCTCTAGGAGGATCAGCTCCATGAGCTACTGGTCAATACTCCATGTTTCCCAAAGTCTCACATAGAAGTATTACAAAGGACCACCTCATCATAGGGGTCTCAACTCAAAAGGCGACTCGTCAATCAGACACCCGGTCTGTGATTTGTTATTCTTTTTGTCCTGGGGGGCGGGTTGGTTTCGTGTACGAACCAACCGACCATATCACAAAATTACCCCGAATTCCCATGGGGTATTTTTTAAGGGACCGATTCTCAATGAGATTACCAGCGCCGCTGACGGTTCGTCAAACTAATGTCTGGTGCCAAAGATAAGGTCAATGCAAGCAAAGGGGTCAAAAGTGGGCCCAATTCCTGTTCGACCCAGTCAGACCGACTTGGCCCATCTCAGTCGGGGTCGACCCGGTCATACATGCTGGGTCTGACCCGGCCCGTTGGGCGGTTCAGACCACTGAGTTTGGCCCAGTCCGTTGGGCCCGGCCCGACGGACTACGTGGACAATTTGGGCTGAAGTCGCCACGTTGGCGATTCGGCCCGAAGTCCAGTGGCAGGTCCGGTCGTCGCCACGAGGGGAGCATCTCGGACGGCTCGGCCCGAGAGGCCAACAGTGGGCCACGAGTGGAGCGGGCAGGGCACGGGTGGACAGGGAAGGGCGTGGGGTACGCCGGGCAGTCGGCCAGGGGAGCCTGGCAGGCGCTGGGAGGGTGTTGGGTAGGCGGCCTGGGTGCCCGGAAGGTGCTATAAGGGCGCTAGGCATGGTCGGGGCATGCCGACAGCACTTGGGGAGGCAGTTCGGGCGCCACCCAACCAGCGGCGGGGTTCGTGGGAAGGGCGAACTCTATTTTTCGTCTTCTTTGTCGTCTCCACATTGACATGCCACTGTTACGTCATCGTCGATCCGAGGTTCCAAAACCATAAAGGTTGCGGAGGGGTCGGGCCATGTTCGTTCGGCCCAAACCCTCCACGTTAGAATGATAGAAACCATCTCAAGAAGTTGATTTAATGAGAGATGATTAAGTGTTAAACAATTTAAAACACACCCTTACATCTTTAATTTTTGGGCATTCGTTCATCATGGGGGAAGATGGTGGTGTCACCATTCTCTATATGATTCCATTTATGAGCTCATGCGTCGGTCCATTGATGAAGACGATGAAGAAATAATGCTCATTGGAGAGGTCCCGTGTCGGAAGGGGGTTCCGAGGATGAATCCGAGGAAGTAGCGTCGGAGTCGGTGTCCTCGCATTCTTTATAGGAGAAGATATGTTTCTTCATGTGTTGGGCGTCGAGATGCATTTCCAGCGCTTCATTGCTTGGTGAAGCCATCCCAAAACCTTCTCCCAAGATCCCTATATAAAGGATATGGGGAGATGTATGTAACCATTGTGTAATTTATGACGGTTCATTTATTAGGAGCCTTCCTAAATTCCAACAATACAGTTAGTTAATTAAAAAGGCGGGTCGGGGAATTAAATTTCGTTTCCATAATTTAAGTGGTGCGATGGTAGAGTAAAAAAGGAGGATGCCAAGAAGTTTCCCCAACCTAGCTTGCGTCAAAAAAAAAGACAAAAATTAATTCTATGTTGACACATAAAAATTTATTATTGTCAATTAATTTTGAGTGTCAACATAAAATTATTTCGTGTCTTTTGTTTTGAGGAAGGCTTGGTTGGGGAAACTTCTTGGCATCCTCCTTTATTTTTATTGTGCCAATGCACCTCTTAAATTTTGCCAACGCAATTTAATTCACCCGACCGCCCTTTTTAATTAAGTAACCGCATCATTGGAATTTAGGAAGGCTCCTAATAATTGAACTGTTATAAATTCCACGATGGATACATACCTCTTCCCCTACCCTATATATAGGGAGCATGGGAGAGGGTTTTGGGACATCTTCACCAAGAAACAAAGCGCTGGTAAAGTATCATGACGCCCAAAACATGGACAAACTTATCCTCTCCAATGAAGAACGTGAAGACATTGACGTCGACACTACTTCCTTGTATTCTTCCTCGGAACCCCAATTCGACACGAGACCTCTCTAACAACCATTCTTCCTTCCTCTTCGTCGTCAACGGAGCACGAGCTCGGAAGCAGAAGCATACAGCGAACAGCGACAACATCGTCTTCCCCTGCGACGAACGAATTCCCGACAATTAAATATGTATGGGTGTGTTTTATGTTGTTTAATGCTTAATCATCTCCCGTTAAATCAAAATCTTTAGATTCTTGCTATCGTTCTAATGTGGAGGGTTCGGGACGCACGAACACGGCCCGACCCCTCCGCAACCTTTAGGGTTTTGGAACCTTGGATTGACGGTGATAGAACAGCAGCATGGCAATGTGGCAACAATGACAAAGATGTAAAATAGAGTTCTCGATTCCCGCGACCTCCGCGAACCCCCCCGCCGGTCGAGCGGTGCCCGTCCAGCCTACCCGCGCACTGCCGGCGCACCCCGCAACTACCTGGCGCCCTCCTGGTACCTGCCCGGTGCCCAGTCCGCCTACCCGGCACCCTCCCAACACCTGCCCGTGCACCCCATGGCCCTCCCGGTCCACCCACGGCCTGCCCGCGCACTGCGCGGCCCGACGTTTGCCTCTCAACCGAGCCGTCTGAGCTGCTCCCCTCACGGCGCCGGCTAGACTAGCCACTGGCGTTTGGGTGGAATCGCCAATGTGGAGACTTCGGCCCGAATTTTCCACGTAGTCCGTTGGGCCGGGCCCAGTGGACTGGGCCAAACTCAGCGAGCTGAACCACCCAACGGGCTGGGTCGAACCCAGCAAGTCTGACCGGGTAGACCCTGACCGGGTCGACCCAGACTGACTTGGGCTGAGTCGGTCCGACCGGACCTGGGCCAACTTTTGACCCCTTGATTGTGTTGGCCATATCTTTGGCACCAAAAGTCCATTTGACGAACCGTCAGCGGTGCTGGTAATCTCTTTAAGAATCAATCCCTTTAGAAATACCCCATGGGAATTTAGGGTACAATTGTGATATGGTCGGTTGGTTCGTACACGAAACCAACCGGGAACCCAGGACAAAAAGGCTAATAAATCACAGACCTGGCATCTGATTGTCGCAATGTCTAGTGAATTAAGACCCCAATGACGAGGTGGTCCGTTGTGATACTTCTACGTGATACTTTTTGACATTTGGAGTATCGACCAGTAGCTCATGGGGCAGATCCTCCCAGAGATGAGCAGACAGAGTGTGGAGTCCTAGTAGTTGTAGACCTGACAACTTCCTGACCAATTCGACTCAGAGTGATTCGACTAGCCCAATGAACGAAGCTCCTAGTTTGGCGACAGACCCACGGAAGATGGAGCACATGGATTGGAAGCAGACCCACGGTACTCGATAGGAGGAGTACCTTTGACGGCTATTTGGGAGAGCACCCTGTTTGGTGGCAGAGCCATAGTTGAGGAGCTCCCGGTTTGGCAGCAGACCAGTGGTACTAGACAGGAGGAGTACCATAGTAGTCTAAGGTTAGTGAGTAGCGCCTCAGAGTCGCGACAGGAACATTGTACTCGATAGAGGAAGAGTTCTCTAGCAGGTGTGGTTCTGTTAATGAAAATCCTGGTTTGAGCTGAGTCAATGACCATTGTGTTTTCCTCATGATTGAGATGGGTTATATGTTCACCTAGGTATATGTAGGGGAATATACACAAGTAAAGGTTACCTTTTGAGATATTTCTTTTTGGTTTTTCCTTTTTTGATTTAGTGATACCTTGAGGGTCTCGGGGTCCCTTTTGAGTATCTTTATACTCACCCCTTCATGGGTTATGCCCACACCTCATTTTGATGGATGCAGACGACAGACAGTGCTGACCGAGGCAGAGTGTACGAGCACTGGACGGTACCCGGAGGTGGACACTCGGCGTGATGGTACACAGACCGGACCGTTAGACGCGGAGTGCTGTGGAGGACTTTTGTACCTACCCATTAGGTAGGATCCGTGGTGGACGATCTAGGAGATACTAGTCACCTTCCAGCTATTTGTCTTTCAGTTGTACTTTCTTTCAGTTGTAGTTGTACCTTTCTGTTGGGATTGTATTTCCGACCCCTTTGAACTTTCATCACTCTTGTTATACTTATTTACTTAGTTTTTTCTTCCTCTTATACCCAGGTTGTGTGTGTTACGTTTTATAAAGGCAATGTCATTCCAGTTTTTAGGGAATTACGCCTTTGGTGCTAGACGCCAGCCCCTTGTCAATGGAAGGTGGGTTTGGGGTAGTCATGATACGGGCCCCGAGGGACGGGTCATGAAAAATTTGTATCAGAGGACGTCGGTTCTACCGTAGAACTTACGACTCTGATAATTTCATTTTTTGAATCCATAATGTTAAGGGTACTAAGTGTGGTCATCAGTTCCGGGAGTCCAGTGTTGGTGCGGGCGGCTGATGTATCCATACACCAGGACCTTGACTTCTGATTTTCGACTCAGTGCACAGAAACACCGATTGCGTGTGTGTTTTCAAAAGTTTTTTTAAATCAGATTGTACCATCCCCAAATGATAAAGGGTTAAATGACTAAATGATATGACTCATGTCAACAAGGTGCACCTTCCTTTTCGGAAGCCCTCCTGATTAGAACTCCACAGTTAAGCATGATTAGCCTGGAGTAGTGATCAGGATGGGTGAACTTCTGGGATGTATTCCAGGATGTGTGTGAGTGAGGAAAAAGCACATTGGAAAGGAAATGTGTTGTAATGTGGGGAAAATCATTAGTCATATGACCCGTTCAGGCACCTGGGTGGGCCCTGGGGTGGGGACAACATGTCTGTAGGGAAACTAGTGGGTGGGGCCCAGTTGTTACATTTGGTATTAGTGGTGGTACCCAACCTTAAGTGTGGTGCACTGCATGGGTTGAGATGTAGGGCCCAAAATGAGGGTGTTGATCTCTAAAGGGGGGGGGGGGTGATTGTAACATCCCCAAATGATAAAGGGTTAAATGACTAAATGATATGACTCATGTCAAGAAGGTGTACCATCATTTTCGAGAGCCTGTCTGATTAGAACTCCACAGCTAAGCGTTCTTGGCTTGGAGTAGTGATCAGGATGGGTGACATTCTGGGAAGTCTCCCAGGGTGTGTGCGAGTGAGGACAAAGCACACCGGAAAAGACATTTGTTGGAATCTGGGGAAAATCATTAGTCATATGACCCATTCAGGGACGTGGGTGGGCCCTAGGGTGGGGACAACGTGTCTGCAGGAAAACAAGGTGCACTTTTCTTTGTGCTCTAATGGGGGGGGGGGTGATTGTATCATCGCCAAATGATAAAGGGGTAAATGACTAAATGATATGACTCATGTCAACAAGGTGCACTTTTATTTTCAGGAGCATGTCTGATTAGAACTCCACAGTTACGTGTGCTTGACTTGGAGTAGTGATCAGGATGGGTGACCTTATGGGAAGTTTCTCAGGGTGTGTGCGAGTGAGGACAAAGCACACTGGAAGGGACATGTGTTGGCCTATGGGGAAAATCATTAGTCATATGACCCGTGCCGTTCAGGCACGAGGGTGGGCCCCAGGGCGGGGACAATGTGTTTGCAGGGAAACTAGTGGGCGAGGCCCAGTTTTTAAAAATCACTTCTCATGGGTCTTTTCCAAACATCAAACAATATCCATATAATTAGATGATGATAATGGACAAGGGTTTATCAATTCCTGGATTAAAAATATCATCACAAAATATTAAGTGTTATGATATAGGGATCATGTGATATATAAAAATGGTAACACTGGTAGATAAACTCTTATAAATACATATAGTACCATTGATGAAGAACCTTTGTAAACAAAAATGTTTTTATGTCAATATATTTGATTAATTGATTGTTAACATTATGGTGAATGATCACACACTTAGGATTTGGTATGGTTTCTTAAATACATACAAAATCAGTAATAATGTCCCATAGTTGGAAATATATACTCGAATAATGTTTTACAAGACGGACCACACAACTGGTTGTACAATGGTATTTCTTAAGTGTAGGTGGAATAATACCAAATGAGCACCTACCTTTGGAATGTAGGTAGATGGCCCATCCAGGATGTGGAAACCATTAAATGATTCTAGTTCAATGAATAAATCCCATAAAAACATCCTAAAAACGGTTTGAAATATAATTAGTGAACCCCATGGAAAGTATTCAACTGTTTCCTAATGACACTAGGCCATTTCACCAAACATACTTTTTATAAATCAAAAGTGGGACTAGTGGTGAATCTTTAAAAAACATTGTTCATATATTTTATTTGTGAAGATACATTAGTGGTTTTCTTGATTTTATTTGTAATATACGTACAATAACATTCATGAGAACTCCCTTACATCCAAAATAGCATCCTCCCAATTGAGATAGACATCACAGTCAATTGACACATGAGTTAGACCCTCCCCAAACTAGAAGATGTTATCACCAAATTAGGGCGTTAATGTCAGTGGTGAATGACTTAATCAAGGAGTATCATATAAATGGCAGTGTCAAAATTTTGTAAGTTTTATGTGAATCCCTGTAGGATGTGAAGCTTCAATAACCATCTCCCAGTGAAGGTTGTTTGAGAGAAACAATAAGTTCTTATAACCATTTAAAATCATTTATGGACTCTCTCCCCATAAAAAACAACAAATTATTCCATGATATGAGGGATGGAGATTATGAGGTCGATAATAGACTCATTTAAATAGAATATGAATCACATTGAAGGGATGACTCTTTCAATTTCTACCACCAACGACATACCACATCACATTCTCTGTCAGTTGGGGAAACTGCCCAATGGGTTGCATCTAGGATC
This sequence comes from Viscum album, assembly GCA_963277665.1. NCBI lineage: Eukaryota > Viridiplantae > Streptophyta > Magnoliopsida > Santalales > Viscaceae > Viscum > Viscum album. The sequence continues at coordinate 1,186,387,048 of OY728158.1, read as the reverse complement.
ACGTAGATTTGAACACCCATACAATCTTATAAAATATGGAAAAAATGTTCTAGAAGTGGGAACATAACCTAATTACCTTTTTGAGTAAATAAAAATATAATTAATTCTTTCCATTTTTAGAAAAAACAAGAAATAATTTGGTTATTTTGCGAATATTATATGGTAAGTCAGATTAAAAATACAGTTACCTATTATAACCATTGATAATTTATCATTTGTACAGTGACCATTAAAAATGGTTATATTAAGGGTTATGATAAGGTATGATTGACACTAAAAGAGGAATCAATGTCACTGTCTTGTATCACCATATCCAACGAATACCATTTATTCGTGATTCCTAGAGATAAAAACTATCCTTTCATTACCCATGTCTTTGTATCATACCATATTCAACAACTGATGCATGTTTGAACCCGATTATGGGAGAAGTTCAAGCTCATTTATATCCCGACCCAATGCATGTTCATTGAACCACCCCTAGAAAATATCTCCATGACACACCTTATGCTTGTGGAATTCAATATCTCAATAATGGGATATGTATCCATAAACTAAGAGTGTTAATTTATATATTTTATTTCAACAAAAATGATTATATATGTCTCTTTTTTATAGTAGCTTTGAAATTATTTTATAATGTTTTTTATAAATATTGTATTTTAATATTATGAAACTAAAAAACATTTTTGGAATATTGTACATTGAAAAGAGATGCACTTTTACAGAGTTGAATATTTTTTTAAAAAATTATTTTATGAAAATATTCTTATTAAATAATATTAATAAAATATAAATTATAATATATATTCATCAAAGAGAAATATAATTTCTCTAATTGTCAAAAAATGGTTAATGTCAACAAAACAAGTAAATTTCAATTAATGGGGAATTTGTTTATAAATAAATATAAATTTTTATATTTATGTAATTATTTACATTTAAATAATATCATTTTTTAAATCATCCTGTCCAAATTAACGAATAGTGATTTTTTTTAATTTTTGGAGGCAATTGAATTTTTTGCTCGAAATTAAATATGGTATAAATATATAGTGTATATAATGATTTCATAATTACCCAAATTTAGAACAATATTTTCCCAAAAAGGTATTCATGGCCTCATATTTATATATATTTTCTTTTTAAAATAATTTATTTTTTATTTTATTGAATTCATAAATCCTTGTTAATTCTCAACATCTAAATTATATTTTAAGGTGTTAAAATAAATTATTCAAAAATATAAGTCACATCCACATCACCAACGTTATTACATGAGTTCACTACAACGGTAAAAATCATGGCTTGGTTTGTTTTTTTGGACTAATTTATCATATTGAGTCTTAAACCTATGATTTTGAATTCATAAACCACTCTCATTTGTTTCACTATATAAACCCACCGAGGGTCCTATTAATCTTCACTAAAAACCCTTAGATCATGACGTTAATATTATACTCCCTCTATTGATCCCTACAAAGGTGGATACAATCAATAAAGAGGACCCCCATGCTCTTAGAATCACCCTATCAATTTATGGGATCCTCCCTTTCTATTCTTTATACAAGAACCTTATTTATCATATGGATTTTAATTCAAAAGATTTATTATTTTATTAATATCTTACATATCCATGTTACATCCATTTTGATTTACTAGTGATAATAGAAAACTATAAATATCATTAATCCCTCCCATGAATATTTGAGTACCGCTATTATAGTGAAAAAATTATCTTGTTATTTTGGAAGTGAAACATTTATGTTATGAATACACATCACCATTTCCAATAAAAAAATATTCAACTAGATATACATATTCTTCATTTATTTGGTAATAACCTGAATTTTTTTCATAATCCATAATCCTGGTATTAAATTTTATGGAATATGATCCAATTAATAATGTTCTATATGGCACACTTAGGCATGTATATGATATGAATGTGATGGGTGGTATCAAAATTATATTGTCTCCCAATGTGATGGGTAATGTTTTAATCTCATGAGATGACATATTTGGTTTATGGGATTTTATCCTAAAAACAATATTTTATGTTGTCTTAGTGGTTTGACTTGAATTTTCTTAATGAATCCTTATTTTATGTTGTTTCTATTTTCATGTGTTTACCTTTCAAAATCATGTTCTACCCTGACCCATTATTAAATATTATGATGTTCACCCTGGTTATGTTACCTTGATATTCAACATGTGCCTTATGTATTAATTTAATTTATTGTATTCCTTTATTATTCAACTATATGGATTTATATATCACCATATTATTTTACACATCCTCGTGTGATGCTGTCATGTTTTATAACAATTATTCAATTTTAGTAGCCTATTAATGATGTTTTCAATAATTTTTTTGTAGTTTTGTTTCTTGTTTTGATGAAAAGAACATAACATCCCAAGGACACTAGGAATCATGTTCTTCATGGATGTATTATTTTTACCATTATATAATAAATCATTAATAAATGTGTATGAAAATATGGGTTGTCCTAGTTGGTATCAGAGGGAGGACTAGTTATTTTTGGGATTAAGATTTTAGGACTCTAGTGAAATACTTATAGATAATACTAAACATAAGAAAACCTCCTAATTGTTTTACAATAATGATAATTTTTTGTTTATGAGTGTAAATAAATGAATATATACTACAAGTGGATGTGACTAATGAACATAGTTTAATTTTAATACCTGATAAAGAAGAAGATGAGAAAATCTCAAGGATATTCTTCTTATGAAGGTCATAATGGATAAGAGTTTCCATTTACTACACATAAATAAATAATGAAATAGGAACCATGAAAAATTTAGAAAGGCTACTTGAATTTATATTATGTGTGAAAAAATACGACATAAACTATCCAATTTATATAGAAATATTTGGAGTTCTGTTAACATAATAGATGAAAATAAAGTCAAATATGTGGTATTATTAACATTTATATATCTTAAATGTAAATATTTTGGGTATTATAATATAATTTATGTTATCGATGAACATCATGTCTATCACACCCCGACTTACATTTATTTTATTTCAAAATTTTCTTTTCCTTTTAAATTTTTTTGGGGTTCGGGTTGAGTCCCGGACGAAATTTTTTTCAGTTATGTTAAAAAGTGTGTGTTTTTAAGCTTGCATCACTGGGAAAATGGATGGAACATGTGTTGGTAACACCGCAGGGCTCCGATTAGGCATCGACATGATTCTCCTGCCTTTAAAAAATTAAAATGTGTAAAGATTTTGATTTATCATGTTATTTTATGTTTTTATTGTTGGTAATAATTTTATAATTATTAAGAAATGAGAAATGAGAAATATTATCATTATTATTATTATTATTATCGTTAAGTTATTATAGCAATTATTATAAAAGTTGTTATTAATTGTATCATTATGTCATTAATATTACTATTATTATTATGTTTTATTTATATTATTTAGGTTTTATTTTAAGCCTTTATTTGTATGTTTATTTATTTTTTTCCTCCCTCATCTCTCCTCCCCCTTCCCCTATGCGCTACACCCTCTCCCCATCCACTCTCACGAGCTCCCCCTCCCTAACCCTACCAACGCTTGGTGCGCACCCCACCTGACTCACGCGAGCTCCTCCAGTTTCCACACCCGTCTGACCTTCCTCCCTCCGGCGAGCTCGCCATTGGCCGGGGCACCCCCTGATGATGCCCTTATCTCACCTTCGGCGCCTCACCAACGCACACCCCTCTTCTGGCCACACAACCTCGATGCGGTTCTTTATCCGACCGGCTACCCCCTCCAGCGCGCAGAACCCTCCGACGAAGACCCGTTCCGGTGCGGCCTCCCCTATGGTACTCGCTTGCTCCTCCCCTCAGTTTAGATTTCTACCATGGGTAGGGTTTTTATTTGAGGGTTAGATTTCTGAAATTAATTGTCCGATTTTGAAAATTAGGTATGGAATTAGCTTTTCGCTGGTGCGATTGGGCTGCGATTGGGTTTTGGGACCGATTTCCGAAAGTTTCATCATGGATTTGATGTAGGATCCCTCGCACATAGCCTTTAAATTAATTAATAGTTGATTTCTTGTTTTTTTCAGTAGCATTGATAGTTAATTAGGGGGATGATTTTGTTAAAAAAAATTGATTCATGTGAACTAGGATGTTTTTGATTGATTATTTTATTGCGCGGTATATGTTTGTGGAAATTGTGCACGCTATTTATTTATTAAATATCCCGGTTGTCTTTTTCATGTATTTTATAATTTTTAGAATCAAATTACTGATGCTTGTTTTATTTCAAAAAATCTCTAAACATTTTTTCTCACTTTTAAAATACCCTTAATTAGTTACTTATAACATCTTTATATTTTTAGAACATGTTAAAAATTTCTTTTAAAATGATTCATTGAATTTGCATATGTGATTTTAAACCAAATGTGTTTGATAAAATATTATGTTTGAAATTATGGTTCATTTGGAATTTTTTAAATGATATTTTGTTTATATATATATATATATAATATTTGAGTAAACAAACTCCTTTGGCCATTGAAAATATATTTTAAACATAAATGGTGAATTGGTGTCTTTCCAAAATGGATTTCTAAGATGGTTCAGAAAGAAATTATTTATATTTTGGGTGAGTGTTTTTGGTATATGTTTTTAGAAAAATGTTTTATAAATTGTCTGGAATTTTCAAATCATGTTATGGAAATTTTTTGAGGTACGCTTTGTTCAAAAATGGTTTTTTTACATCTGGAATATTTTTATTATGTTTTGTAATTTGTTATCTTGACTGTTCAAGTGGTGTGAGTTCTGATTTTGTGTATTGCGAGTGTGCGTTTGATTATAAGGTGGGATTTTGAACAGGTTTTGGGTGTGTAAAGTCACTGGTTTCTCTTTAGAGTTTAATTAAATATAAAGTTGTTTATTAAATAGTGCAGATGGGGCGCACAGTGTTTTTGAAAATAGTCTGAGGTGGTTCTTTTGTGCTGGTTGTTTGTTTGGCTTGTTTTAGGTCAGTGTTCATGTATTTTATTTATCATTGTGGTTACAACACATTGAAAAGGTTTTCCACGGTCCTGCAATCTTTAGCTTGTGTGATCTTACAGGCCCGTGTGGTGCGTGTCGCGTCATCGTGACTGGTCTGCGAGTCGAGGTAGGTCCCCAACTACTGTTGCTCTTAAACTTAGAATTTATTAATTTCTTGACGTTTTTATTAATTCTGATAAATGAGAAATGATATAAGATAATTAATTTTTAAATGATCACTCAATGTAAAAAAGAGATGTTTATTTTATACATAACAGTGGACATATTTTCTTGATGAGCGGAAACACAATAATGAAAGAATTCTCGTTTGGATTTTGAACATAATACATGGAACATTGAATGTGGTTTCGGTTTAAATGATACATTATTTCTTGTGAAGCGTGAACGAGTGTTTTTGGTTATCGTGAGAAATGAGGGTTTCTTTAAAATTGGTAAGGGCCCGTTTGACACCTGATAAAAGTAGAGTGTGTTGGTATATTTGGAAAATGGTTTTACATGAGATGTGAAACTGTTGGTTTCTTTTGAAAGATGTGTTATTTTCAAAGGATGTTCAAAGCTAGTTTGACACTTTAATAAAAATGATTTATTTTGGAAAAACATTCGTTGACTGACTTAGGGGTGATCCTGTTGTGTACGGTGATTGTGTGAGTTGTTGAGAATGATGTTTGTGCATTTTGACTAGTTACTTGATTGGCATTGTTGACTCACCCCTTTTTATTGTATGTGTTAACGTGGGAACCTAGCATATTGAGTGAATCTTCTGAAAAAAGATTGATGCACTAGTTTATACTACGCACAGGCTAGTGGCCCCATAGTAGGGGAATACTGAGTTACTGCTGCTATGGGGATTAGGCCCCTTGGTTAGGCCATGTAGGGCTATGCTGAGCATTATGGAATTATGACATCATCGAGTTAGGGAATGCCTTCAGGATGAGTCGCATGTATAGTACGTTCTGGATTGTTCACGATCTCCTAGGATTGACCCATGTTTCCATTACTGTCTATTTGTATGTGGCGGATGACTGAGGTGTTTAGTTCGGTAGCTGGCCCTTTTGTGCCACTTTTTCCATTTCCCTTAGTGTGTGTTGCGTGTTCTGTGTTTTCCCCTTTTTACCAAAATGAAAAATTTGGGTTTCTAAATAGTTCGCAAAATCAATTTTGAAAATGAAAAGCACGTGTTTCTTCCAAACATTAAACTTGTTTTTAAATTAAAAAGGGAAATTGACTGTCACTTGTTTTAAAAGTGAAAGTGTGTGTAGAAACCCATATTTTGTATAATTTAGTTCAAACCTAGAATTAGTAAATTTTATTATTTAAAGGTAGTGCATTGGGAATAGTTTGTTGGGCACGCCTAATGAGTTTTAATACTCACGCCTATAGTGTTTAATTGTTTTTAGTTTCTATTGTAGGTTTGAATAGAGATTTCTCGTTGTGTGTGAGAGTTGGGTGTGGACTGGTGAGCGACTCTCGGAGTTGTGAGGAGTTTTGGTCTTGGTCAGGTATGTTGGATGTGTTTGATCGTTATTTCTCTTCGTGGTGTTTTTTTACTTCACGATATTATACTCTTCTGCTAATTTATTTATTATTTTATCAGGAATAATTGTTCCCTCTTGCTTTTTTTTGATGCCCTGGTGCTTGTCGCCAGCCCAGGAGGATCGGGAACGCCTCTTGGGCCATGTCGCGGGCCGACTCGGGTGACCGGTTCAGGGTCTACCCGGGTTGGTTCGTGAGAAAATGGTATCATAGGTGGTCGGCTCCTGAGCGGACCTTGTTTTTCAGAGCTCCCATTGTTATTTGGGGTTTTCATGGTAGAAGGAGTATAATTCACGGGAATTGAGGCATAGAGATAAGAAGGACATCATAAAACCTTGCTAGTTCTGAACCTCGGGTTACCACGGGATGTTCGGGTTGTTGGTGACATTTGATTGTTGTGAATTTTTTTATGTTCAAAAATTAAATGGGAGCTAGGAATGTGACCTTCATGAGGTCGCATGGACTGCCTAGCCTTGGGGAGATGGTGACATTACCATAGAGTGCTCCCTGTGACGGTGGCGTGACTTGCGTATGGCCGCCAACCATATGTTCGAGTCACCAAACGCCACTAGTTTCTCATTGTGGTTCGTCTGGGTCTTCTTTACTTTTAAGAATTGTTTTTCAAAGTTTTATTTTGGAAATTGTGAAAAGTTTAATTTTAAATGGAAATGACCATGTTTTGAGTATATCCCTTGTTTTATTGTTCCTTAGTGTTCACCCCCACGAAGGTTTGATGGATTCCCTAGGTGCAGCTTCGGGTGGTGCATCATTAGCAAATCATCTAGTTGATCATCCCAAGTACTATATCCTCGAGGTTCAAAAGATGTACCCTCCTCTGTTTTATGGGCAAGAAGATCCACTTGGGGCGAATGAGTGGTTGCAGAAGATTTAGAGGAAGTTCAGTTTCATTGGGTTTCTTGAGTCTTTAAAAGTGAAGGTGGATACTTTTATGCTTGAAAATCCAACCTGGAAATGGTGGAATTCTGTGTCTCAGAATAAGTATCGGGAAGATATAAATGGGAGTTTTTAAATTAATTTTTTATCTAAAAACACATCTCTGAGTTAACGAAGATGAAGAAGAGGATAGAGATGTATTTTCTTCAGCAAGGCATTGAATCGGTATTATAATTCTATCGAAGTTTCGTAGACCTAGTTCCGTATGATCAGTGGTTTGTTGCGAATGATCTCAGGAAGGCTCGAAAATTTGAGTCTGGACTCCCACCTGAGCTGCGATCAAAAGTGGATGAGCTCAACCTAACCACCTTCTCGGATGTTGTGGGGAATGATTTTTTGGATGATGCTGGGTTAGTAGGAGGACTTGAGGTGGCAAATCCTCCAGCTTTGGGAAGCATTGTAGAGGATGGTGATAAGATGAGTGAGAAGCGACCTGATGTTGGTGGTGCTGGTAGAGGAATCAAGAGGCCTTCAGACCTCTAGTCTTCTTCTCCACAGTGCAATGTCATGATCAGTCACCAGTGTGGTAGGTAGGGTCACAAGAGGCCGACGTGTCCGAGTGCTCGGAGACCCTGCCACACCTGTGGACATTGGAGTCAATTGCATCGATTCTGCTACGGTGTTTCTATGAAGCGCGCTGAAGTTAGTTTTCTCTCGTCAAAGGCCACCTCATCCCGTCAGCAGCTGTAGGGCGATGGTTGGGGATCAGCTTGAGGTTTTCTCTTTGTAGTGATTCATGGGGGTAGTAATCATATCCTATAGTGTTTTTCAGTGTTTCTTTTCTTTTAGGTGTAAGAATGGTTATGGTTGAACCTCTTTGTAAATTTTATTTTATTGGAAGTGTGTTTGGTGAAATTCTGGTTTGTGTGTTATGTTTCAGAATTTATGAAGCCTGACTGTGAGGCAGGAGATGCTTCAATCATTGGTTCTCCATCCATAAGCCCCGGAGCGATGCTGGTGCGTAGTTAAGAGAGACCCAATGGTGAAAAAGGTATTTGGTATAACCTTTTTTCTTAATGTGTCATGGTTTGTGTTCTTCTGAGGGTGCGACGTTGTTGATGGGGCGATGATGATAGTGTGATTCTCTATCAGTCGGGCCCTTCCCTTTCCCCCCCTTATGGAGGGGTTTTTTTGTCAATACAGAAATTTTTCAATTTCGGTTATTCTCATCAGTTCATATGGTGGGGAGACCCACAACGGGTGTCACAAAGTTGAAACTAAATTAATTTAGAGTTATCCCAATCCTTATGGTGGGGAGTCCATTCGGTCCTCCCCGTGTCAGTATCAGAGTTTCTTTTCATGTATCGTTGGGTGGTAGGTGGCCTCGTGCAGAACCACCTAATCTTGAGTTTTTCTTCTCGAGTAAACGTTGAGATTATAGTACACCCAATGGTTTCGTTGGTCTAAGATTATAGGGATAAGTATCAGAGGTGATTTATGTTCGTTCATTACTTGGTTGAAATAGATGATTTGGGTTCTTCTTGGTGGGAATTAAGAAGATATTGTTTTAAGGATGAGTTGTGTGTTGGGGGATTTCAGTTTCTGTTTGGATCGATCAACTGGAGGCTCTTAAACTTTTAGGGGTGAGTGACACTTTAGGAGTTTCAACATTGGGTATTGATCTTGTTTTTGTCTTTCCAAGGGCGGAAAGCATTATGGTGGGGAGAATTGTTACAACCTGACTTATCTTTTATTTTATTTTATAATTTTCATTGAATTTAAAATTTTTGTTAGGGTTCGGGTTGAGTCTGGGACGAAAAATATTTTAGTTATGTTAAAAAGTGTGCGTTTTTCAGCTGGCATCACTGGGCGCATGGGCGAAACACGTGTTGGAAACCCCGTAGGGCTCCGATTAGGCATCTACATGATTCAACTTCCTCCAAAGAATTAAACTAAGTAAAGATTATGATTTATCGTGTTAGTTAACATTATTATTATTGGTAATAATTTTATAATTATTATTAACAGGGAAATGATAAATATTATCCTTAATATTATTATTATTATTATCGTTAAGTTATTATAACAATTATTATAAAAGTTGTTTTTAATTATATCATTATGTCATTAATATTACTATTATTATTAATATTAATTTATTTTATATAGGTTATATTTTTATACTTTATTTGTGTGTTTATTTATTTATTTATTATTCCCTCATATCTCCTCTCCCTTCCCCTACGTGTTACACCCTCTCCCCCTCCACTCTCGCGAGATCCCCCTCCCTAACCCTACCTCACACTCGGTGCGCACACCAGCTGACTCACGTGAGCTCCTTCGGTCGCCACACCCAGCCGACCTTCCTCCCTCCAGCGAGCTCACCTTCGGTCGGTGCACCCCCCCTGACGATGCCCTCCTCTCACCTTCTGTGCCTCACAGGAACACCCCCTCTTCCAGCATGGCCTCCCCTCGGTTTAGGTTTCTACCCTGGGTAGGGTTTTGATTTGTGTAATATTTTATCTTGACTGTGAAAGTGGTGCGCATTCTGATTTTGTTTATTGCGAGTGAACGTTTTATTATAAGGTGAGATTTTGAACAGGTTTTGCATGTGTAATGTCACAGGTTTCTCTTTGGAGTTTAATAAATTTTAAAGTTTTTTATTAAATAATGAAGATGGTGCGCACTGTGTTTTTAAAAACAGGCCGAGGTGGTTCTTTTGTGATGGTTGTTCGTTTGGGTTGTTTTTTTTCCGTGTTCATGTATTTTATTTATCATTGTGGTTTTAGCGCATTGTCAATGTTTTCCACGGTCCTGCGATCGTTAGCTTGTGTGTTCTTGCGCGCCCATACGGGGAGTGTCATGTAATCATGACTGATCTGCGAGTCGAGGTAGGTCCCCCACTTTAATTGCCTTTTAAATTTTGAATTTATTAATTTCTTGACGTTTTTATTAATTATGATAAATGAGAAATGATAAAAGATAATTAGATTTTAAATGATCACTCGATGTAAAAAGAGCTATTTATTTTATACATAACACTTGACATATTTTCTTTATGAGTTGACACACAATAGTGAAAGAATGCCCATTTGGATTTTGAACATAATTCATAGAACATAAAATGTGGTCTTGGTTTAAATGATAAATGGTTTTTTCGAAAGCTTGAATGAGTGTTTTTGGTTATCTTGAGAAATGAGGATTTCTTTAAAATTTGTAAAGGCCTGTTTTTCACCTGATAAAATTAGAGTGTGTTGGTATATTTGGAAAATTGTTATAGTTGTGATGTGAAATTATTGGTTTCTTTAGAAATATGGTTGATTTTCAAAGCATGATTAAAGACAGTTTGACACTTTAACAAAAATGAATTATTTTGTAAAAACATTCTTTGACTGACTTAGGGGTGATCATGTTTTGTACGGTGATTGTGTGAGTTGTTGAGCATGATGTTTGTGCATTGTGACTGGTTACTTGTTTGGAATTGTTGACTCACCCATTTTTATTGTATCTGTTGACATGGGAACCTGGCATAATGAGTGAATCTTCAAAGAACGATTGTTGCACTAGTTTAGACTACGCACTGGCTAGTGGCCCCATAGTAGGGGAATGCTGAGTTATTGCTGCTATGGGGATTGGTCACCTCGGTTAGGCCATGTAGGTATATGCAAAGAGTTAGGGAGTTATGACTTCATAGTGTTAGGGCATGCCTTCAGGATGAGTCACATGTATAGTACATTCTGGATTGATTACGATCTCCTCGGTTCGACCCATGTTTCCTTTAGTGTTTATTTGTATGTGGCGGAAGATTGAGAGGTCCAGTTCAGTATCTGGCCCTTGTGTGCCAGTTTTTCCATTGCCCTTAGTGCGTGTTGCGTGTTGTGTGTTTTCCCCTTTTTACTAACAACTAAAATTTGGGTTTCTAAATGGTTCACAAAAGAGATTTTGAAAGTGCAAAGAACATGTTTCTTCCAAACATTAAACATATTTTTAAATTAAAAAGGGCAATGGACTGTTACTTGTTTTAGAAATGAATGTGTGTGTGGAAACCCATATTTTTTATAATTTAGTTCAAACATGGAATTTTTAAATTTCATTATTTAAAGGTAGTGCATTGGGAATAGTTTTTTGGTCACGCCTTCTGAGTTTTAATACTCATGCATATTGTGTTTTCTTGTTTCTAGTTTCTGTTCCAGGTTTGACTCAAGATTTCTCGATGTGTGCGAGACTTGGGTGTAGACTAGTGAGAAACTCTCGGAGTCGTGAGGAGTTGTGGTCATGGTTAGGTTATTTGGTTGTGTTTGATCGTTCTTTCTTTTCATGCTGTTTATTTACGTCGTGATATTCTACTCTTCTGATACTTTATTTATTATGTTATCAGGTGAAATCATTCCCTCTTGCTCTCTTTTGATTCCCTGATACTTTTTCACCAGCCCAGGAGGATCGGGAACACCTCTCGGGCCATTTCGCGGGCTTGCTCGGGTGACCGGTTCAGGGTCAACCCGAGTTGGTTCGTGACAATGTCACCACCGAAAATGATTTGATATCAATAGGGAAAAAATCAATGATTATCCTATGACTAGTTCATGTTTGGGGGAATGTTCATGAATATAATTTGATTATTCCTTTAGTGGAATTCCATACTTTTTATAGAAGGGATTATAATTTATTTTAAATGGAAAAACATAAATCAGTTAGAGAATGAATTGAAAATCTATATCACAAATAAACCTTTCATTAAATACATAATTAATGAAGACGATGGTTCTCCTTTGCTATCATTATCTAATGTATGGGTGTCATTTCCATTTATGAAACCATATTTTGGTTAAATGATCAATTATATGGAAAAAGGTCATGATTGATGATATTCCAATTATGTGGGAATATAATGATTTGTTTCCAAATTACTTACAAGGTCTCACACCAATTGTGGTTTATTTTTTCATCAAATATATACTCAATAAAAGTATCAATCCTAGTGAATGTTATCACAAAGAAAGGGATATATTTTTCCTATAAAAAATAGGGAAATTAAAGGTTGGACCATAAAAATATCTCTAGTGGATATAAGATGTTTATTGGAATATCTAGGAAATATAACTTTTTTTGATAACTGTATCATGATTTTATTTCCCAATACACAAGATTAATCTGATGGGAGTCATGTTTTTCTTGAACAATCAATATGATGAATGTTTTAAATATACGAAGATGAGGATAATCATTGTACTTGTGATGAAGTTACCCATAATGGGGAAGAACTTGTGATCTACAACAATGTTTCAAGAAGTCTTATGTTTATACTCATGAAGGATGAAAAATTGATATCCAAGACATCACCAAAATAAGTGTTCAATGTGTAGAATATCCAAACAGAAGACATAAAACTGACTATAGAGATCCTTGCACTAAAAATATTGAGATATTATCTCCATGGATAGAATTGTGACATATTTATGGATCCTAAAATAATTATGTAGATATTAACACAATAGTATTAGAATATTTTCCAACTAAGGTTGTTAGATATAATCAAGGAATATGATATTTAAATCGATTATCATCATAGTATGGATAACGAGGTGGTAGATCCTTTAAAGGGAAAAGATTTCACATCCAAATCCATGATGATTATTGAAAGGGATCCATTATTTATATAAATAAAAAGGATTGATATGGAAATAATAAAATGATATTTATCATACCTTGATTAAATAACATCTAAAACAACTCTTCTTCAGAGGATCTAAGAGGGATAAAATGAAGTTGAGTTTCTATATAAGAAGTTAGTTAATATTATAGAGTCTAACATTTTTAATGAGGGATTCATATATTTGGAACCCAAAAATGTGTTCCATTAAAAATTTAAATTAATAGAAAAAATTTAGGATTATGCATAGAGTTCATTTATTTATATTAATCTATAAATCACTAATTTATAATGATATTTTAAATAAACATTTGATGGGATTAAATGAATAGGGATATATCCGAAATTGTATCATGATGATTAGTATGAAAACAATTCATTTAGTAATGATAGAATTACAAAGATATTATACAACCATTTCACATACTAGTATTAAATGGTAAAAATAATCATGAATTTAATCAAATGACTCTCTAGGACACATAAAAGAATTAATAATATCTAGTTTGTAATCGATATCCATGAATGTTAGTATATTCAATTGATATTAGAGATGATTTATCTATTGAACGAATCTCTAATATATTCATAAGGGAAGTGGAAGGGATGAATGGAGTCCCAATCTCTATTATATATGATGAACGTCATATGGTTTCTTAATGTTTTGGAGAATCCATCGTCAAGAATGCGATATTGAATTGAGAATCAACACAATATATTTACTTAGATAGATAGTAAATAAAAAGGGACCATTTGAACTCTAGAGGTTGTATTGATATCACGTTCATTAGCTTTAGATGAATGTTTGGATCAACACTTTCCCCTAGTGGATTTATCATATAATAATATCTTTCATTCTATCATTCAAATATCTCTTTATGAGGCTATGTTTTGGATGAGGTGTCAAACTCAAAAATGCTAGGATGTTATTGTACAGAGATAGCTAATTGGATGTGATCATGTTAAAGATATGGAATTGAAGGTTCATAACATTTAAGTTCAGAAAAAAATCAAAACATTTTGAGAGAAAGTTCATACAAAAAATCATTTATGTGAATGGAGTTTGAGGTAGGTGATAAAGTTTTCCCTAATTTATAATCATGCTAGAAAGTCAATTAGTTTGTGATGAAGGTAATTCTTAGTCCAAATTATATTGTCTCCTTTGATATCCTTGATCAAATCAATGTACTGGCATACAAAATAACTCTCTCTCCTAACCTATGTCAAGGAGATAAATTGTTCGATGTATCTCTGAAGAGGAAGTACATATGAGAATAATAACATGTAATAAATCTAGAGGGGATACGATAAGAGAATAACCATTCATACAAGCAAAATCTTGTAATCATCTTAGATTAAAGAAAAACATTCTATGAAACAATAAAATACACTTGTTAAAAGTTTTGTGTAGGAACCACAAGTTTGAATGAGTGATATGCGAACCAGAAGATGTGATGAAATAAAATTACCCTCATATATTTTAATATATGAAATGAATGTTTGAAGGTAGAAATTTTAGAAAAAGGGTGGTAAAATAATCACCCAAATTTTTTTAAATGATATTATCTTTATAATGAATTATTTTCTCACAAGCTAATATAATTTATTAAAGAACATGTTGTAATTTGTTTATTTTTTAAATGTTATATGGTTTATAAAATTATAATGATTATTAATTATTATAACCATTAATTGTATATCATCTTCAAATAGAAAATTGTGGTTAATATATCAATGGTTATAATAAATTTCAATTGACACAATCAAAAGAAATGATGTCCTTGACCCGTAAAATCATACAACACTAGTAAATTAATCAAATATTATAAGGGTGATGACATTATTTAAATTTTTCCTTGACCAAAACCATATCATGATTTAATAGGTGAAGTATGAAATAAACCGTATATGGGAGAAATTCAAGCTCATAAATTCACAAGACAAACTATGTTCATCGAACCACCTCATGAATGTCTCTCCATCACAAACATTACACTCAGGGAATTCAAAAGGATTAATAATGGGATATGTATCTAAAATATAAGAATATCACTTTTTTATATTTTATTTTAATAAAATAACTATTATATTTATCCATTATTAATATTTAATTTTTTTTATAATTAGATAATGAGTTTTATGAAATTTATATATTTACATGATGAATCCAAAATTATATATTTTTTTAAATATATATATTCAAACAATACACAAAATTACCGTTAATTCATTTATATATATATATAAGAAATTTTAATAAAGTATCATTTTATAGTGTTATTTATTTAATACAAATTATAACACTACAGTATATAGTAAAATTTAATTTTTTAAGGACACAAAAACTATCATTGTTAATAAAATAGTAATTTTCAAAAAATGTGTATTTTTTATTTAAGAGTGTATATTCTCATATTTATAGAATAATTAAGTTTAAAAATATATCATTTTTTAAATTAGTATGTTGAAATTATCCAAAAATTATGTTTTCATAACTATCAGTGATAGATGAATTTTTTTGTCCAAATTAAATACTCTAAAATATACAATGTGTATTACGACAACATAATTACATAAACGTTATGTTACATATTTCATGAAAGTTATCTAAATATAATTATAAAAATTACAATTAAATTAATTTTTTTATGTAATTTGATTAATTTGATAAATCATTAAGGAATCTTCAAAAATATAAATTATATTTTAATGATTTAAAAACAATTTTGTTAAAAAATTACTTACTTTCATATCATCAAGGTTATCATTTAAATTATATTTGTCAATAAACATGTAAAATAATGAAAATGATGCCTTATTTGAGGAAACTGTGGGAAGAATATATAATGTGATTTGTGGTTGGGATTACACTATCATATAGAGTCGAAAACATATGTTTTCAAATAAATAAATAAATCACCACTATTTTGATATATAAAAAAAATCACAAAACACCCATTCCTATTTAATAAAAAATCTGTGTGCATAGATTTAATCTTCTATTCACTCTCTAGGGACCCCTTAATATCCCTAAACATCTCATTAAGACCCTCAAATGATCATAGAAACATTATATCATGGTGAGGGATCCTCTACTCCTCCACTTATGCATGCACTGTCTTTTTCTTATTCCATTTAATTCCAACATTTAATGATGAATTACGTTCCACTGTTTCAATTTGTTACCCTTACGATGTCAAAGTGATGAGATATAGTAACATCATAGAATTTTATTACTATAATTAAACATCTTGTAATTATTCCATTTAGTGTAAACAACATATATCACATTTTTCAGAAAAAAACAATATGATATCTGAATATTATTTTTGTCCAATAAATAGAAAATATAATAATAGGAATAAAAAACATTGGATATACTCAAGCCAGTAGAATCACCATTATCACGAACATTATTGTAGAAATAAATTATAATGTTAGTAATAATATATTCATTAAGAATATTAAACTACATATAACCTTGAATGATATAAGTTTTTGATGTATAAAATAATAGGTATTTATAGGAAGCAGTAAACCCTTATAATCGTTAGAAATGTGATAGTTGGAATATTAACATGATCCTTATAATTGAAATATGAACCTTATGAAAAATAATTTTTTCCATTAAAATTTTGTCATAATATATGAATGTGTACACAAAATTTAAATATCTTATAGATATAAATATGATAACTTTGTACAACAGAATAAAATTTCTAAAAATGTAAAATTAAGAGTTACTATTTTTTGAAATATAATGATTTATTTACATTTTTATAATTATTTTATTGATTAAAATTAAAATTTATATTCTAAAAATATATTCATAAATTAATATTTTCTTGTCTTGTAATTACAATATAATTTTTTTAAGATAGTAATTAATTTTTCAAAGTGTCCCAAAGTCATGTATAATATTAAATTCGATATTTTTTTTAATAAATAATGATTTTAATTAACAATTAAATACCAATTATGTAGAAAATTATTTTCATAATATGGAGTTCATTTTTTAAATCTTCATCTTGAGATATGGTTATGGTGAAATTTTGGGAATTTTTTATAATTGTTGAATTTATGATGAAGATTAAAATACTATAATTTACAGTATTTAAAAAATACATGTATAAATAATTCATGGATGAAGTATGGATGAGTTAAGCACAATTTTTTGAATTCTCTTAAACCATTTAAAATATTTGTTCATATTAGTAAACATTATTTATTGTCATGACAAAAATAATAAACCAATGAATAAAATAAAAAAATACCACTCTCCTTCCACTATAACCCCCCCTCACAACCCCTTATCCTCAAATCTCTAGAGCCTTTATTATTTACTAAATTATGTGGAATTAAAATTCCAGTTCTTTTATAAATGTTTTATATCCATTGGCTTTAATTAAATACCAAAACAATGTGGCTAAAAGAGGTTCTCAAGAAGACGATATACATGAGGTAAAATATTCCACCTTTCCCTTTTTAAATGTTTTTTCAGCAACCCCATCCTCTAAACAACAATATTATGTTACAAGTTAAATCCATTTCAAATATATAATATAATATATTTTTTTAATGTAATATCAATCAAAAAATAACATTCACTCTCTTTTTATTCTAAAAATGAAAACATCTCCAATGATATGATGATTTATTTCATTTGCAGAACAAAAGTTTCCAATTTCCATTAATTCCATAAAAGATGGTCATTAAACCATTATTATGGATAAAATAGACTATTAAATTAAAATTATATCTTGTTTTAGGTTATATAACTACCAATTATATAAAATTAAATATCAACACAAAACTAGTTCGTGGAGATCGAAAAAATCAAAATAAACAAATCAATTTGAATTACAGTTTCATCTAATGAATCATTATAATATATAAAAAATATTTATATGGGACCATATAATAATATTGAAGTGCATTATTACTATATTAAGATAATTTTTAAAACACATTTAGGCATAAGTTAGAGGATCTCTCCAAACTTCCAAATTTACCATTGGGTTACACTTTCACTTCCATTACTCCAAAATATGTATTCATTATTATTACATAATACTTACATATATTCTATTTTTATGTTCCAAACATATTTATACAAGAAAAAATAATCCTTTTATTATGGTTAAATAATTATTTAAAAAGATTCCCTTCACAAAACCTCTTGATAAGTAAAACTAATTAAAAGGAAATTCTAATTTTCATTCCAATTTCTAAGATCATTCAATAATATTTTTTAAAACCATATAATTTTAAAAAAAATTACTATTATTTTCATGAATAACTATCTTATTTCAGTTATTGTTTTATAAAAAAAATATTCATTTTTCATCATTAAAATATCTTTAATATTTTCCTTCAAACCATACTAAAGTGGATCATTTATAAAGATTCATAAACACTATTTTAAATGTTTTCACTTCAGTTGAAAATATTTTATCATGATATGTGAATATTTTCCCTTAAGAATTTCCATGTATAATATAAATCCATTATTTCATTGAAAAATTTATGATATTCAAATTGGTTATCCATTATGTCAAGATTATGTACTCATTTTTTCCCATAGATATACCTTATGATTACTCTTTATGTATAATTATTAACAAGAAACACATATACATGATCATGTTATAATGTGTGCACCCAGATAGTGATCCAATGCACTAGGTAATGTTTATTCTCATGAGATATAATATATGGGATTAAAGAGAAAAAATAATATGTTATCAGATTTTTTTCATTTTGTGATTTTACCTTGGAAGTTATCATTGACTCATGTTTATGTCATGAAATATTTTTTGCAGCATCAATCATACTATTCAATGATTTCATGATCCCATTTTCTTATTCTTATCCATACATATGTTTATTCATTTCTATTCCTTTCAATTAAATCATTTTATTCCTTCAATCCCATCATTTATGAAATATTATTATAATTATTACCTTACATGATTTTTTAGATCATCCCAGTTTTCTATTTATTCCCTATGTTATAATATGAAGTTATAGGAGAGAAAATGGTGTTTAGAGCTCATTATATAATTTTTTTCTCATTTTCTAATTATGTACAAAATATTCCAAATACAGTAGACATTGTGATCCTTGGGTTGTATTTGATGATTAATTATTTTTAAAATAATATAAAAATTTATTCAAAAGGATAGTATTACTATTATTGGTATTGGAGCATGATATAGTTATATTTGGGGGTTAGGATTAGAAAGAATTACTAAGAAGCCATGTGATTACTCTATTATGACTGATAAACACGATTCAAACCCAGTGAATCACATTTTAAGATATATGGTTCATTAAAATGTTTATCCCTTAATGTTAAAATATTATTTTTTATATAATTATTTTCTAATTATTTAAGCCCAGTAATTGTACTTTATTTTTCATAGTTAATGGATGGTTATAGGATAAACTATGACATTATTCAATGTTATATGTAATTTTATTATTTCTGTAATGAAATTCAAAATCCAATGGGAATTAGATTCCAAAACATCATGATAATACTAAATCGACATAATCATGTTATGAATGAAAACATTAATTGTGTATAATTCCCACTTTCTCTAAAGAAAGAGAAATTCATGGTGGAATTATTCATTTGATAAATACCTCCTATATTTAGCAGATATTCGGACCCCCTTATCATATAACAATTTATTAATAATATTGAGAATATATTATGTTTGTTTATAGTGATCAATAGAAGTGAATGATGTGTTGGAGAGATTTTATTTAGATTGGGAAGTTGATCAATGGTAAAAATTGATCAAAAATAAAATTTCTATGGAGTAAATTGATTCAATGTTTTGGGAAGTTTTCACGAAAATATATTTCAATAAAAAATTTCTACGAACTTGGATTCTTAAGATGAATAGGGTGTTCCTCAAATGGAAGAAAAAAGAGGGTGTTTTTATTGGAGTGTATTAATCAAAAATCACCAGACGTGCATGATACACCATAGTTGTTTCATGAACACCGATAGAAACTTTCATCATATCTTTTGTGGAAAAATATCAAGTATAATAAAATAGTTTTCGATTCAGACATTGAGATCTATGAAAATATTTTACATTGTGACCTTAATGTTGAGATGGACATTGTATACTCTAAATGATATCATGGTAAAATTGATAAAAATAAATTATAACATGGGAGGATCAATATATAAATTCCATTATAGAAATAATGAAAAACATACCACACGTAAAAAATGTGGGAATAAGAATACTTGGAACTATCTATATGGAACCAAATTATGCTTCATATATGGAAGAGTGTTACATCGGGATAAATTTTTATGAATGGATAAAAATAATCTCCCAAATGTGGAATAAGAGAGGTATATTTAGATCAAAAATCAACCAATATTGTGGTGTTTCAACTTAAAGGATCAAGTTGGTTTTTTTATAATGACCTTAGACAATAGTTTTCATAGTCAATCAACTAAAACAACCTACATGGAAATATGGAAGATCATATTCTATCTATAGTGCTGAGGTGGAACCAAAAAAATGATGTAGTGAAAGGTAAGCTTGTTATTCACTCAAAAATAGTGAATGTACTATTTGGGTATAGTTCTACACATTCATTCAAATCATTATAGTTTATTTGAATAATTAAATCACCATCTCAAAATTTTGTGGTTGAATTATATTGTGTGATCTCAAATTGGGATATTGTTTCTTCCAAATTATATAAATCCCCCCTTGTTACTTTTGGCGCATTAAACCTCCAATAAAATATATTCTTAATTCGTTTGGTGGAGTTTTATATGATTGTAAGGAATGTATTTTCCGTATCTATATAAATATAACATCATCTGTTATAAAAGGGAGATCAACCTTCAGATATGGAGTAATCCTCTAATTCTATACTAGTATAATAACAATGAGTAATATCCATCAAAATTATAATCTCAATTTTGGATATTATTTCATATTAGAAAGAAAATATATCTCAAAATATTGATACAATGTAGAGTATCATGCTCGAATACATTTTTATTATGAGGGACTACACTAATGCGGTCCTTCATGAATTGCATGGTCTTCCTCTATTCTGAGAGGTTGAGTTATCTACTGATCATTTATCTAGTTCATTGCCTATATTAAAGACTACTTATAGGAATTACACCATTGAGTTACAGGATCAAAATAAGCATTTGTAAGAGAATCTTGACATTGGTTTTATTTTTATAAGTGCTCCACCAAGGGGTGATCTAATCCAATTCCTCAAAAATAAGGATGTATCAATGTCCCTCTTCATATATTATCAAGGTATTAATAAAATAATGTTAATGAATTTTTTTCCCATACGATTGATATACAAAATGTTCAATTAGTTATGTGGCGAAATGCATTTCTATATGGTGGACCTTCAATCAGTATATCACCAATAAATGGTGAGGATGGAAGATATTTCCAATATTTCATTTTGAATGTGTTAAAGAGACAATGATTTCACAGTGATGACTTTTGGACTCAATAATATTTCAGAAATATTCAGAAATAATGAATAGAGTCTTTATAGATTACCTTGATAAATTAATTTTTGTCTTTATCGAGGATATTACGATATACTAAAGATAATGCTAGAACATGATGATCATTTGAATACTATACTAAATTAATTTGGGAGGGTTTATTTTTATGAATACTAATGTAAATGTGAGTTTTGGATAGAGTATGTATGACTTTTTTATATTTTTATCACCATAAAAACAATATTTTAGGACCCTACCATGATAAATTTTATGGAAGAATTTCCCTCGGTAACATCTGTAATATGGATTAGTTTTTTACATAGATTATATGGGTATTACATAAAATATTGGAATCAGTTATCATGGTTTTCAAAAATATTATCATGTCTATCACAAAAGGTAGTAAATATTACCTAGACCAATGAATGTTAAGACTGCTTCAATGATATGAAAAAGAGGCATATCCCTCCACCAGTACTCACACTACCAATAGTTTTGGAACACTTTTTGATATAAAAAGATGAATCATAGAATATATTAGGTTTTATAATAATGTAAAATGAAAAAGATATAGCTTAAGACGAAATACAGTGGAAAGTTCCCTAGAAAACCTATTCCACATATGATCTAGAGTTGGTATTTACGATCTTTTTTTCAATGATCAGGTGAAATTATCACTATGGGGAGAAATGTGAGATATATACTCATCACAAGAGCCTAAAATATATATTCTCATAGAATGTTCATAATATGATACAATTAATATGGTTCTACAAAATGAAGGATAATAACATTTCATTGCACTACTATCTTGGTAAGGCAAGTGAAGTGGCAAATGATCGATGTCAAAAAGGATCTTTCAACATTATCAAAGATTATAATAGTATAGGATACAATATTATTATATTTAAAAGGGTTACACATGGGAGTAATAAATTAATGTATATCATCATTTCATTGAAAAAGGATTTCTCAACCGTACCTTATATAGAAAATAACTGTTTTTAATGAAATGCTATCAAAATTTATTAAAAGCTATAAGCAATAAGAAAGGGGAAATCCTTATAGCTCATACTTGATGAGGAAGAAGTTGTAATATTTGGTTAATGATTATGTTTACTATAAAATCTTAAGATCTTGAAAGGGCTTCTGAATTATGAATGTATCTCATCCTTATATATCTACCCAGGGATCACAATGATGTATCGAGATCTGGATGAGAATTATTGGTGGGAAAATATGAAGAATGATATTGCTGAATAGACATCAATGTTCATGGTGTGTGAGAAACTGAAGGGAAAAGGAAAAAGTACAATGGGATAATTCAACCATATCCCATACCAATATGAAGATGGGAAGAAAATAACCATTTACATTACCACTATACATCTAAATACACCAAGAGTAAATAATTATATATGGGCCATTACAGGTCTTCTGTAATACATAGCTTGCATTTTCACAATTGGAGAGGCCATATCACTCAATCATCATGCAAAGATATACATGGATGAATTGGTGAGGCTACATGGAGTGACATTATTTATTATATCTGACTAATATCCATGATATACATCTATGATCTATAAAAGTATCCAACATGATATAATCACTAATTTGATCTTTGGTGTGGCTTATCATCCTATAACTAGTGTCAAATCATAGAGGAATACTCAAAAATTGGATACATATTGAGATAATCTTCTATATACTTAGTAGGAGGATGGATTCAATAACTTCCATTGGTCGGATACTCATACAATGATAGTTTACACAGATGAATAAAAATTCCCTCATTGGAAGCCCTCTACGAGAAAATATGTAGAGAAATGACATTCTAGGATGATTTCAGCCAATATAAAATACTATGACCAAAAATTGTCAAGGAAATGGTAGAAAATCTCATACAAATTTAGAACCACGTCAAGGATGCCTAATGTTGATATAATATCTATATAGATAATCATTTATGGGAGATAAAATGCGTGGTCAGGGATACATTATTTATCCACATATCCTAATGGAAGATAGTCATGAGATTTTTGAAGAAAGGAAAGCTACGTCCTAGGTAGATCGACAACTTTGAAAATATTTATTGTGTTAGAGATGTGGCCTATCGATTACCACTTCCACCAACCATGTCTCAATTAAATTATATATTTCATGTATCCCCTTCAATGAATTACATGCCTAATCAAATAAATGTATTGAATTTGAAGGTTATAGTGTTGGAAAATGATGTCCCTTATGAGTAGAAGACAATGAAAATATTGTACCATAGAGATTAATTTATAAAAAAACAAACGTGGCCTGGTAAAAGTAATATAGGGGAACCGTAAATATTTAGTGGAGACATGGTTACTAAAGGAATCAATTAATGATCAGTACCGTCATATTATTTCATGATAATATCTAAAACAAAATATCAAGTGAGAAATTTCATAATGGAGGAAGAATATAATTACCTATAATTTTATCAATGAAATTTACCTTATAATAGTAATGATGTTTAGTATAAACCCCATAAGTCACATTTTTATAAAATAATCTAATAAGAATTAAAAATCTTACAGTTGGACAATAAATATAAAACAAGATGATAAGGAAAGGAAACATAAGATCAGCTCGATCGACATGAATGACTGCACAGACGAACAAGGTTATAGAAATAAAACATAAAAGATAATAACAAAGTATTTATTTTGAAAATGTAATTATATAAAAACATCAGAAAATAGAAGTTGCTGATGAATAAAATAATATGTATTAATAGGATCTGTTAAACCCTTATCGCCATCATAAATCTGATTGTTGGAACAGTAACATTACTATTAAAATGGTAATGTGAACATTAAGAATAGTAATCAAGATATTCTAATAGAATTCTCACCTATGAAATTATAAAACAATAATTATATTATAGATGAATATATGATATATTTCTTACAAGGAAGATGTGAATAAATGTTTTCAAATGATAAATTGAGTTATAATAGTTTTTTGAAACATAAATTCATATTTTAAATTTTATAACTAATATATTTATTTAAATGAAAAATTATTTTTATAAAATAGACTGATAAATTAATAATTTTTTTCATATTATTATAATATAACTAAATAGGACATTATTAATTTTTTTGAAGTGTTAAAAACTCAGTTATAATATCAATATCTATATTTCTAAAATAAATGAAGATTTTAATTCAAAATTAAATTAATAAATTTTATAATTATTTTCCATAAAATGGTTTCAATTTTTATAAATATAAACATTAGAAAATGTTTATGGGTAATATTTGAATTTTTCTAATATAATTGAAATTTTATGGAATAATGAAATATGGAAATTCATGGTATTTATCATACACATGAATTATTGAGTAATGGATGATGTGTGGATTATGTAAGATCCAAATGGAATGAAATATTATTTATATTTTCCATATATTTTCAATGGAATAAACAATATTTATTTCTTGATCCAAAATGTTAAATAAATGAATAAAATAACCAAACATAACCCTCTCCTCCAAATTTAAAAACTACCCCATACCACCCCTTATCCTCACAAATCCATGGCCTAGAATATTGTCTAAATTAATTCAATTACCTTACCTAGTATCTTTCCCACATCCTAGATCTTATGGTATCAATAAAAGGGCATGTCCTAGTTCCTTAAGGAGGTTCTCAAGGAGACGATACACAAGATGTAAAATCCTACACCACTCTGTTTTTAATTATGATTTTCTACTACCTCATCCTTTCCTCCACAGTCTAAAGTTAAATGAAAACTATAGTATCATATATACAATGAAATGTTATTTTTTAATGTAATTCCAATCATTAAATCCCTTTTTTATGATTTTATTCTAAAAATTAAAATTGTATTTGAGTTTTCGATTCACTGCTTTTCTGGATGTCGAGTTTTCAATTTCATTACCATGTTCATGGTTGGTCATAAAATAATTTATATGGATATAACATATTGAAAATCATATATATTATATCTTGTTTCATGTTATCAAACTAATATATATACATAATATTAAATAATAAAATTAAACGAGTTCATGATGATCAAAAAACTGTTAATATAAACTAATCATTTATCATCAACATTTTATCCAATTAATCATTATAATATCTAAAAAATGATCTCTGGGACATTTTAAAATTATAGAAGTATATTATTACCATATAATTCTACTATTAGAGTTTTTCTCCCATTTTACATAACTCCTATAATTAAATTCAATGGAACCGATCATAAAATCCTGAAACAAATGCTCCCTGAATAATGAGTGCAATTAATTAACACGTTCAAGCATATGTAGAGGGGTCAATCATAACCTCCAAATTTAGAAGAGGGTTATAATTCATTTCCCTTTTCACAAAATTATTTATTTATTGTTATTATATTATTATATTACATTCTTTTTATATGTTACAATTAAATGTATATATATATATATATAAATTTATAACTATTTGATGGGGAAATTGATTTTTATAAATGTTCCATTCTAAATTTTCCGAATAAGAGAACCCTATTAAATGAAACATCCCAATTTCATACGCACATCAAAAAACAATGGATAATATGTTTCAATAACCTTAATTTTTCTAAAATAAATACTTTAATAATGAAAATTTACCTTATCTCACTTATGTGTTTATAAAATAATTATATCATTGTCATCGTTAAGGTTTATTTAATATTTTTCCATAAATCGAATTATGTGGTTTGTTTTCAAATTATCATAAACACAAATTTTACATGATTTCACTTCATTTGTAAATAATAAATCCTGAACTATTCCTATTTTACCACAAGAATTTCCATGTATTATTTAAATATATTATTTCATTGACAACATTATTGTACAACCATTGGTTAAAACTTAGGATAAGATTACGATAAAAATTTACTTCCATTAGTAACTCTTATTTTTACCCCTTTTGTTTGATTATTCATGTGGCACACATATGCATGAACTTGTTATAATGAGTTTTCCCAGTTATAAATACAATGTATTGGGTAAATTTTTGTCTCCTGAGACATCATATAGGGGATTAGGGAGTAAAAACATTCGATTATGGGAATTGTTTTTCCCTATGATATATTCTTGGAAGTTATCATTGACTCATGTTTTAGTCATGATTTATATTGCTAAAAAATTTCTATGATTCCATGATTACTTGATCCAACGTTCTACATGTTAGGAATCCATATGTTTATTCATGTTTATTTCCTTATTATAACTTCATGTTATTCATTCTAACAGAGCTTCTATTATTTATTCCTATGTTTATTATCATAATGTCCTTTTTTATTTCATCACTTTTGTCTATATATTGAACAAGTTATTCCATGAATTTGTAGGGTCTCAAATTGAGTGATTATATCATTATATAAAAGATGCAATATTTTTGTTTTTTGTTTCTTAATTATGTAAATAATATTCCTAATATACTATAATTCTTGATCATTGGATTGTATTTGATGGTTTAGTATGCTTAATATCATATAATAAAACATGTAATATGATATGGTAACTTTAATGACCCTCTTCACTACCATTAATCACCCTAATGAATCGGTGAGTACCCCCGTTTTAGTATTTAAATTATCATGTGATTTTCTAGCACAAACTTTTGTATTGTGAACAATCATCCCCATTTACACTCATGTTTACTCGACAAGATGTTTATATCATTTATTTATTGAATAATTACATGTTTGTATCCCACAAATCCTTATTCATGGGATTAAATTTTATGATGTATTGGTATATTTTAAATGATCTTTGTGGAACACTTATACATGTATATGATATCAATTTTAAGGGTGGAACTATAATTCTATAGCCATTCAATTATTTTTGATATGTTTTAATCTCATGAATTTTCATTAATTGTTCACAAGAGGTTATCCTAATAACAATATGTTATATTTTTTGGGTGGATAGCCATGAGATATGTTTATTATTCAATATTTTAAATTGTATATATATTAATATGTTTCCTTTAAGTCATGATGTTATATCCTGCCTCATTGTTCAACATAATGATTCGAACTCCTCTTATGATTACATTATTTTCATCTAGATAACATGTATATATTATTCTTATGATATGAATTGTTTATTTAATTATCCAAAATTATAGCTCACCCCCTATTTATTAAATCCCCGGGTAATCTCATGTAGTTTTAGAAAAATGATGGAGATTTAGAAGAATGTAAAGAACATTGCCGATAATATTGTTGTAATTCCATTGAATGATGTTATTAAATTTACATAATTTCTCTATGAAACTAGGAATGAAAATATTTTGGTTTTTATTACGTGTAACATTATGTAAAAAAAATGAATTAATGTGATTAAAATATGTGTTTTTCAACTTCCCACACCCATCATGTATGATAACACTATTTTACAACGTCCAGAGATGTTTGTCAGCACATCCTCTCATAAAATATAGGGAAGACCCGATTTCTACTCCAATATAAGAAATTATTCAATATATTCTGGCAGGAAATGGATGATAGAATCATGTACTTAAACCTAATCCTATTATGTACTGGGGATATATTCTATTTACATTCAATGATGTATGTCTTCATATTTGGGTGGAAGAAGATGGGTATACATATATATCTTCAAATATCATACAAGTTGTAAAAATATAATGATATTAATATTTTTTTGTGGTTTGGAAAAAAACATCCCACACAATTTGTGTGACTCATCAACATAGTGTGTAGGTTACTCATGGGTGGGAAAATACTCCTGCACCTATCCAGTATGTTCGTAGGTACACATATGCTATAAATAAACAATAGGATTTGGGAAATATTATCATCACAACTAAATATTATTAGCATGTATTGGGATCCCATCGAGGAAAAAATAAATCTTTTCCAAATTCATAAAAATAATTTTGGAATATTTGGGAAGAAATATAGGAGTCACTCAAGAAGGTCCCCACATATGAAATTCACTATCCACTACATGGAACTCTGATTTCTCGATAGGGAAAACCAAAAAGGAAATCTCCCCAAAAGCAATAAAAAATCATAAAGTAGGTCCATGGCCATTCTCTACTCAACATTTCTTTTATTGAGTCCTAAAAAATATCTATCAATGGTGTCCTTGGATCATGATGAATACTTAATAAATTTTGAAAATAAATGTTTTAGTTTTGAAGGTCCTCCCAAATAATTGTATACAAACCACTACATAGGAACACCCTAGAATATTCACCACAAATACCTTATTCCTAGATGTACTGAGATCAATAATGAGAACCATTCTCTTGATGAGAACCATATAAACCATCATTGTGAAACAAAAATAAAATTGAATGATTTGAACCATATTCTAATGCCCACCGGGGAGGTTATCCCTTGTGTATACATGACAGTAACCCTCTCCCAAAATAAAATATACGACACAATGGTATTCGACCCCACGACGATGATCACTATGAATGTCCTCTCTCCAATGAAGTCTAATTAAAAAAATACCCTTCATTTATGAATCTATTTTCATAAATCCTTATATCAGAAGTGATATGGGATGATGAGTCTATTCATTATAAATCCTTTATTATCAACATTCCATACTCTTTCTGAAATAGATGACTACCAAAGGAAACAATCATTCCTCAAACTACCCTTTGATCAATTTTCTTCAATCAGAAAATTGTATATTCCTACCAATCTTATTTTCTGTGATAATGTTGCTGGGAAATGACCACATTTGTCAGTTCAAGAGAAGGAATCTCCCCAACAAGAAATATAGAATATTCCTCTATAAAGGAGTCAAATTTCCATATATAATATTATAATCATGTTTTGGGCCTTGGATACTCCTCTATATGATATCCTCATTCCATTGTCATAAAAATACATACATGAAATTATTTTGAACATATGGATGTATATTCCTAATTTTGAAGGGAAATTTTTTTATTATGAAGTTTATACATATCTGAAAATTTAAATAGAATAATTGTGTAACACCGTGAATTTTCAAAGTAATATAATTGTATCTGATAGTGTGTATGAAACACATCACCAAGAATGGAAAGGAATATAGTACACAATAAAAATCAAAATATATGTAATATTTTAAATATTATTTATCTATTATAAATAAATAAATTCATACAATAAAATGTTATCGTGAATCAAATAGAATGATGATTTTTCGATAGCTTTAATTACAAGAAAAACATATTTTTACCGATAAAAATATATTATTAATGTATTATTATTTAATATAATATGGAAAAACCAAGATGGTAAATTTATTTTTGTTAATAATATTACCCAACACATGAAAATAAATGTTTTAATTCGTTTTATTCAATTTTTTTTGTAAATTAATTTAATAACCAATCGAATATAAGTTAGTGTTTTTATAAAATATTATTTTCATGCTCGCAAAGTCATTTCACCATAATAAATTATCATAATTAATATTTTTTAGTTTCCCGAAATCTCTATATTACTATTTTTAATTATATAGAATTATTTCGAGAATGTGAAATCGGAAGGTGCTTTATTCCAAGTCTGGGATTGTCCGGAATGATATTTTGAAGTTTTGCTATGATTTAATTAGCACACGTAAGCAGTTTTCTTAAAAAATTGGAATAACTCTTAAACGGTATCCAGATCAGAATTCCTAGGGCACAGTTGCATTCAGAATGCTGCATTTACCCTAGGTGAGACTTAATTTAAGCCCGTGAAGGCCGTTAGTGAATAAATCTAAAAATGGCATAACCGTAAATAAAATAATTAAACAATGTTACTTTATTTTTCAAATGCTTATAACTCATGAATGGTAACTCGGATTAACAATTTGAAACCACCACTGAGCTCATCAGGGTATGGTTTTTTTAGGAATATAATAACAATGGCCGATATGGGCCACCAGTCAAAGTCAGTTTTTGGCCATAAATAAAATAATTAAGTGAAAATTATTTTTTTTGTAAAATTTATAACACATAAATGGTAACTTGGATTGAAAATATGAGAGTACTATTGCGTTTTTTGGGGCGTGTTCTCTTTAGGCGGAGCCTAACCATCACTAGAACTGGTCGAGGGTGTTTGTTAAAAAATTTCTGAATTTTTTTTTCCTACTTTCAGTAGACTCGGGAGCGGCGTTTTCTATCTTTTTAACCATTTCTCAGATAAAAAATCTGAGCGCACTGTTGAATCAGAAGTGCCGGGATTCTTTCAAGGGATTCTTTACATTGATCGCATTCGTTCTGGAGAAATAGATATGTTTTGTGACATTTAGAAGAAATGAAATAAAATAAATTTTTTATTTTATCTTTATTTTATATCCTCCAACATGCAAAAATGTGTGGGGACAGCGATGCGTAATGACAATAAATTGATTGACCTGCCAATACTATGTAATGACTTCATTGAGGAATTAAGAAGGTTCCTAATTTATGAGACACCATTAATTCCCCATTTCGTTACATACCCTGCCCCTCTTCTATATATATGGAGCTTGGGAAGGGGTATCGACATAGCTTCACCACGAAACGAAGTGCTAAAAGGGAACTATGACGATGGACCCTTAGAGGATGGAGCTGATACCAGCAGGAGGTGACAAGAGACATCGAACCACGAATTAGAGGATGACGTACGTGTGGGGTTGTTGGAAGCCTATTGCGGGAAAGAAGAACTTCGACCCACATTCAAGCACGGGCGTTTCT
This sequence comes from Viscum album, assembly GCA_963277665.1. Taxonomy (NCBI): domain Eukaryota; kingdom Viridiplantae; phylum Streptophyta; class Magnoliopsida; order Santalales; family Viscaceae; genus Viscum; species Viscum album. The sequence goes on along the minus strand of OY728158.1, from coordinate 1,186,355,669 downwards.
CCGACGATCCAAGGTAGGGGGTTTATTTGTTTACACAATCTAAATGACTTCCTCTTCACCGTTCCTGAATAATACAATGAATAAGGACCAACCGACTAATGGGTTGATCCGTGATTCCTTCTTTATTGAGGAAATTTGTTGTAGGGTATCTTTGTTGGGGTTTGATTGTTGTTAATAAAATTGATTATTAAACCCTTAATCCCCCTCATGATTATGAGAAAATGCAGAGGACATGGCTTAAAAAACCCGGACCGAACCCTCTTTTATATTTCTATCCTTGTGTCTCCATGGAATACCACCGGTGCGGTGATACCAACCGGCTATGAGGAAGGTGTGCGCTAACCTATGCCCCAAGATGAGGCCATAAAAAAAGTCATGGTGGTCATCAGAATGGTTTGCACTGGAAGACCGTAGATGAGGTGTGTCACATCGTTGCATGCCGTTGGTGTTCAAGGGGTCGCTGCTTGTCAACTGCGGCAGTTGGAGAAGTCGGCCTGCTCGTCGGCCGCCCACCGATGGGAAACGCAACATGTTTGCGTGCTCCGCCAGTAAGCAGTAGGCCATAGCCAATACCGTAGTAGAGGAGCCCAAACCTACAGCTCTAAAGGCTTATGTGGAAAGTGAGAACCGCCCACAGGGCTTCGCCACTTCATTGGCTGAATGGACTTTGTCCGTTTGGGATTCAGGGGGATCCACTCCCCGGAGATTCCTAGCGCAAGCCCCGTGGGTTATGCCCTACGCGGACGGGTTGCCCTCCTTCGGCCCGCCGCCTGCGGGCCAGGTCGCCTGCCTAGGGAGTCAGGCCAAACCTCAGAATAGTACTCCAAGTCCGCCCCGGCCTAGCCCAGATCGGGTCGCGCTGGCTTTGTACGATCAGGTCGGACCGGACCCGGGCCCCAAAGGTCCGAGAAACACATAAAGGGCCTTATCATGAAAATCGGACATTCGTTTGATGAAACGTTTGTGGCTTTGGGATATTTGGAGTGAGACAGTCCTTTTTACTTACTACATTAGAGTTTTGGGGAAACATGGAGTATATCCATGTTGGATTTCACCTAAATCTAATTAGGCCCTCCGCACTGAAATGTCAATAACGCACAGATCGGGCATCTGATTGAGGCGTCGTCTGTTGTGTTGGAACAATTATGTCACAAATAATCATCGGGTTACACCTTTGGGAGACTTTTTCTGGTTTTTATACTAACAGTTTCTTGAGGGGAAGTTCTCCCAAGCGCACTACGTACGGAACCCAGCAACTGGATGACACTTGATGACTGCTGATTTTTTGACTCTGTGTTACTCAAGGACAAGTAAGAATTGCATATGGCTGCTGAAAACGACCCACGGTAATCGATAATATGAGTAACATAGTAGGATAAGGTGGGAATAGCTTCTATGTGACACGGTAGACCAAGAGTTCTTGATAGGAGGAGTGCCTCAGCAGGACATGGTGGGGAGTGCCTCTCTGTGACGTGGCAGACCCACGGTACTTGACAAGAGAAGTACCTCCGTAGGCCATAGCGGTGAGCGCCTTAGTGTGACATGGTAGACCCATGGTACTTGACATGAAGAGTACCTCAGTAGTTCATGGTTAGTGGGAAGCGACATTGTGTGACCTGGCTGTCCCACAGTACTCCATAGAGGAGGAGTTCCCCAGAAGACGAGGTGTTCGACATTGTGACTGGGGATGTTACTTGTTACAATCCCTCTATAATAACATGGATGGATATCACCATTCATATCAATCTGATGTGGGTCAGAATCATTGTCCTATTTCTCTGAGTTGTATTACTTTTTGGATCTGAGTCTTACATATGTGGTACATTACCTTTGTGGTATTACCTTCATGGTGTTACCATTGTGGTTTTTCCTTTGTGGAATTTTGGGAGACCTTCAGGGTTGTCGGGGTCCCTACTGAGTATCGTTATAGTCACCCATGCATGGGTTATGCCTACACCATGTTGTGTCTTGGGAAGATTATGAGTAGATGGTATAAGGTTTGAGGGAGCCAGGACTTGGTGATACGCGGAGGATATAAGTGGATGTGGAGTGTTGAGGAGGCGATCAGTACCTAACCTTATGGTAGGATCCTCAGAGGACGACATAATATATGTTTCCCCTTTTCGGTTTTAATGTCCCTTTCAGCTGTATTTTTACTTTTCCATTGTACATGTACTTTTATTTGGGTTTATATTTCGGCACCTTTACTTTCAACATTCTGTTACACAAGCATTTTACTTCAGATTTGCTTATTTTTTGTGTTCTCAGACCGTGTTTTTGTACAATTATAAAAGAAGTTACTTCTTGTTTTTTGGAATAGGCCTTCTGGTACTAGTAGCTACCCCCAGTCGTATTGAAGGAGGACTTGTAGAAGTCACAACATTGGCCCCGGGGGACGGTTCATGACAAAGTAGCATTAGAGCAGTTCTCTTCTACCGAAGAAAAATGTCTCTAATCTATTATATGTGGCAATATTGTTGTGTTTTATGAGTGTGGTTTTTAGTTTGGGGAATCTAGTATTGGTGCGGTGGCCGACGTATCCATAAACCAGGACCCTAAATTCTAATTTCCGACTCAGTGCACAAAAACACTGACTGTGTGTGTTTTGGAAAATGATTTCTTTGGATTTCTCTGTGTTTTCTCACCTGTTATAACTTAATGACTTTGGAAAAACTGTTCTTTAACAAGATGCTGCCACATAGATAGCCATTTAGGATTCCTGAGAGATTAAATGATAACGGCCCACCAAGGGATGGGGCTCTGGTGTAGGGTCATATTTCTGTGTTGGAACATACGGGTGGTGTACCAATAGCACGACCACCAGTTGGGATGAAGTTACCATGAGCTTCACTAAAAAACGATGCATGCCGACTAAGAATGTTGCATGAGTTCCAGCGGGAGATTCCCCTGAGGTTTCGAGGCGATACAGATTCTCAGACAGTTGATGACTAGCTAGAGGCAGTGGCTAGAGTTTTCCACCGAGTTGAGACACCAGTAGAGAAGCTGGTGATCTTAGCTTCAAGACGTTTCTAGTGTGTGACAATGAGGATGGTCCACATAGTGATGAAGCTTTGGTGCATGGGTAGTTTCCCGAGATGGTAACTTCGGGTAGGGTGCCAGCTATATCACTACATGTTGTTCATCAGTTAAATCTAGAAGTTTCAATAGATGAAACTTTTAGGATTAGTTCCTTACACATGTTTCAGCATCATATACCCCTCAAGGTCTGAGGCGAGCCCAACTCATAGGTGGATGAGGACTAGATTGAGGAGGTGTCCGAGTTTCCATCTTGACATGGCACCATTAAATCAGATGGTGGTCCTAGTAGAGTTCCCCATACATGGCTCAGTATTACAATGACAGGGTTTAAGTTACCGTAATCTTTTAAGGAGGTGAATTTTCTATGGAAAAGTTTGAGAACCTTCCTCAGAGAAGGGGTTCTCTTTCCCTAAATATATAAGGGATGAGAGTTCCCTAGAGATTCTAAAGAATCGGTGGGATGACATGTAAGTAGTTGAGAATTCATTGAGGCATACCAACCATCCCTTGTACTCGATGAATAGAGTATGTTTAGTGCTTCAGGGCTTGTACATCCGAGTGAGGTGTGTTTAGGGACATCCAAGCAAGAAATATTCCTCTATGCATTCCTACTTATGTTTGGGTACATGAGATAATCATTGTGGTTGAATGTTCTTTGGATGAGTGGATGTAGCTAAAGAAGGTTAACAGTTGGGAATTAGTAAACTAACGCAAGTCTCAGAGACTTGGGTGTGTAAAATTTTTCACGAAGAGGTAGTGTTAGGTACAAATGAATCTGCAGGGCAGTGAATGTGGAAGTGGAGCTAAGAGAGCATCATGAGGTGGTATACTTTTCAACATGTTACAACCACCACCCCCATATGGTCCTCAAAAGTATAAGGGATCTGGAGGACATGGAAAGGGATTAGCTTCATGTGGTCATGTTGTGTGATCCAAGGTCTCTAGGAATGACTCGAGGTACAGTCTGTGTCTACTATTAGCTGGCATATTAATAGACATTGGTACCACTCATTCCTTCCTTCCACGAATCTTGTTCAAGACATAGAAATTCGGTTAAGTCATTGACATGACCCTAATGTCTGGAGATACCGTTGATAGGAGACTCATTAATCACATGTATGCTGACGATTTGATCTAACCCTTGAAGTGAGAGTTTCAGTTGGATCCTTTTGGTGGAAGTTTCGTGGAATTATGACGTTTGTTTGGGTATGGATGGGACATCCATAGTTTATAGTCAGATTAAATATTTTATGCAAAAGGTTTGTGGTTTATCTACAATGTTGGAATGGGTTTTTCCTTGGTTAGTGAAAAATGGTACCCAGGTAGCACGAGACAAACTTGTGCATTGGAGGGTGCAACCGATCACTCATGAATCGGATATCCATACCCTCATAGCAGAAGGAGTTTTTAGTTTTTAGTTCCAATCAGGAGTGGAAGAGTGTGGGGAACTCATTTCAAAAGATGTTTCCAGGATTACCTCCCCGAAGGGAGAGGGACTTCTGCCTGGGCTGGGTACAGCCAGAATTTTCAACTAGAATTCTCCAAGGTAGTGGAACCTTTGTCAGCTTTGAAGGAGAAGGGGGATCCATTCCTATATACAGTTATGTCTCAACATAGCTTTCAGAAGGACCTAAACATGATATAGTGACAACGGTTGCAGTTCCTCCAGGACTATGATTTGGTGATTGTATATAATCATTGGAAGGGAAACATGGTAGAAGATGCACTCAGTAAGAGGTCTGGTCTACAACTACTAAGTGAGGTGATAGAGCGGCTAGTCTCCTAGAATATATCCTTTGTGGATAGAGATGGAGCAACATACCTTTTGTCTATGACAATCACTCCCCCACCCCATCAGGGAGTCAGGGAGGCGTAACACGGGGAAATAGACTATGAGGCTCGACGTGAATAGATATCCTCAGGACATACACCTGATGGATTTTATGATGGTGGGGATCACATAATCTTCTTCATAAGATGTACCATGGTACAGGTGGAACAACAGAAGGAGGTGTTGAGGGAGTTCTATACATCCTTTCTGGCGGTACATCTATGGGTGGCAAAAAAATACCAGGACCTCTGGCGTTAGCACTAGTTTCTAGGGATGAAGAAATCTATGGCAAAGTTTGTTTCTCAATTCCTCATCTTTCAGAAAGTGAAGGCCAAGCATCATGTTCTATTAGTCTTAGCACAACCACAAGAGGTGAAGATGTGGATGTGGGATTTAATATCCTTGTAATTTTTGACAAGCCTTCCACGTATGTCCAGGGGCATGATTCTATCTGGGTAATCATTGACCGACTCACCAAGATGGCCCACTTCCAACCCATCTGAGAGTAGGGATCAGTATAGGGAATGGGACGCCTCTATGTGCCAGATATTGTGATAATTAATGGAGTGCCATCGAAAATAATCTCTAAACATGACACATGTTTTACATCTCAGTTGTGGAATGGATTGCAGGGGGAATTCGGGACTCAGCTATGTTTGAGCACTGCCTTTCATCCTCAAATGGATGGTCAGACGGAGTGGACCATTCAGACACTGGAAGATATGCTTCGAGCATGCATCTTGGACATTTTCCATAGTTGGGAGGATCACTTTCCCTTGGTGGAGTTGGCATACAACAATAGTCATCACTCCACCATCGGTATCACACCATTCGAGGCCTTGTATGGTCGACCTTCAAGATCACCTCTATGCTAGACAGACCCATGGGAGTCAACACTTATGGGTCCCGAATTGGTATGAGCTACCACTGGGAAGGTGCATGTCATCCGGGAGTGGATGAATATTTCATAGAGAAGAGAAAATTTTTATAATGATAGGATTAGGAGACCTTTGGAGTTCTAGATGGGGCCACCTATTCTTGCGAGTATTCCCTTGGCGGGGACAAGGGAGATTTGGAAGACATGACAAGTTATCACTGAGGTTTATTGAAACACTTATGATAATTCAAAGGATAGATGAGGTGGAATACCTCTTGGTACTTCCACCACTGTTGGAGGGGGTTCACGATGTCTTATATATATCCCAACTGAAGATAAACATGCATGACCTATCTCACATCATCTTCCATGGTGCGCTGGAGTTTGATAATGGGGTGATGATTATAGAGGTTTCATTAGATATTGAGGATTGACATAGTGGGTAATTTTTGGGTAGTTGATACCTCTAGTGCTCATTCACTGGAATCATGGCAACCTTTAGGATAGCACATGGGAGCAGAAGGCTCATATTCGTGCTTAGTACCCCCAACTGTTTTTCCCTTTGTTTTGGATTTTGGGGGATGTAAATACCTATGGTGGGGGGAATGTAATATCCTAGAATTTCCATAAACTTTTTTAACTATATAGAATTATTTTGAGACAGTGAAATCTGACGGTATGGGATTCCGAGGCCCGGAGTTCCCAGAATGATCTGTCGAATTTTTGTTAATCATTAATTAGCATGCGTAAGTTATTTTCCAAAAACAGTGGAATAAATTTTAAACGGTTTCCTGGATTATAATTCTAATTGCACCTTTTCATTAAAAATGGAAATTTTACATTAGGATCTACTTATGTTTAGTCAGCACTGGCCTCCTGTGAGAAAATCCTAAAATAGAATAATCATAAATAAAATAATTAAATAAAGTTATTTTATTTTTCAAATGATTATAACTCAAAAAAGGTAAATCGGATTAAAAATTAGAGGCCACCACTAAGCTTGTGAGATAATTCTCTCTTTAGGTAGACACTAACATTGGCTGGTGCCGGAAACCTGTGAATGTTAGTTTTTGGCAATAAATAAAATAATTTAGTGACAATTATTTTGTTGAAAAATCCATAGCTTCTAAACCGTACCTCAGATTGAAAATATGAGAGTATCATTGATTTCGTTGGGGTTTTTTATTCTTAGGTGGAACCTAACCTTCACCTGCACTGTTCGGGGGTGTCTGTTAATAAATTTCTGAACATTTTTCTGGTACGTCCAATAAAGGCGCGAGTGGCGTTTTCTAACATTGGAACCATTTTTCGGATTAAAAGTATAATGGAAATGTTGAATCCGTTGCACAAATATTAGATTAAGGGAGGCTTTACTTAGACCATAGTAGGTCTAGAGAAAAAGATAAGTTTTTTGACTTTAAAAAGAAAAGAAATGAAATAATTTTATTATTTTATATTTATTTCATACCCTCCAACGAAAAACAAAGCGTTGTGTCAGTGATGTGTCAATCAAATAAATAGCTTCACCTGCCAATCCTATGTAATGACATCATTGGGGAATTAGGAAAGTTCTTAATTTATGAACCCCCATTAATTCTTTATGTCATTACTTACCCTCCCCCTCTCATATTTATATGGATCTTGGAGAGGGGTATCGGCAAAACTTTGCCAAGAAACAAAGTGCTAAAGAAGAATCCTGATGCTGAACCCTTAGAAGATAGAGTCGATCCCAGCAGGAGGTGATGGGTGACACCATACCATGAACTGGAGGATGACGTACGTGCGGCATCTTTGGAAGCCTATTTCGGGAATAAAGAACAGCGAAGAACCTTCATGAGATGGTGTTTATCTGACGATTCAAGGGAGGGGTTTATTCATTAATGAATTTTGAATGATTTACTTTCCCCGTTCATTAATAATACAAAGAACGTGGGCCGACTGACTAATGGGTTGATCCGTGATTCATTCATTTCTGCGGGAGGTTGTTGGAGGGTATCTTTTTGGGGGTTTGATTATTGTTAAATCAATTGATTATTAAACCCTTAATCCACCTCATGTTTATGATCTAACATGGAGGGCGCGAGCCAAACCAACCCAGCTGGAACCCTTCTCTATCTTATATCTTTTCATTTCCATGGAAGAATTCCAGTACGGTAATACCAACCAGCTACGAGGAAGGCATACACTGACGCACGCCGCAAGAGGAGGCCACATCATAAAGTTGTGGTAGTCATCGGAATGGCCAGCACCTACCGGTCGCGGAGGATGTGTGGCGCATCATCGCACACCGCTGGTGTGCATGGGGTTGTGGGTCGTCAGCTGTGGTAGTCAGAGAAGGCGGTTAGATAAGTTTTCGGATGAGGAAGGGAAGGGTAGAAATCCATCGCACACCGCCAGTAAGCAGGAGGCCATGGTGGAAGCCGCGATAGAGGAGGCTAACATCGCGCCTCTGTTGGTTTCTGTGGTGCCCATGTGGTGTCGCCCCTTCAATGGCTGAACAACCTTTGGCAGTTCTAGATTTCGTGGGAGTGGCTCCCCCGAGCCGTCTGGTGGGAGCCCTGCAGGCCACTCCCTACGCGACTGGACAGCCCTCCTGCGGGCCAGGCCGCCTACCTAATTATAACACACCGAGATTTTATGAAAAATATTCTTTTTAATTTCATTAATGTCTTGTGTTATACACTACACCAAAAGCAGCTTTCATAACACACATCTCTGACCTAGCTTTAATTAGACGCAATCGCGACCTTCCACGATAGCATGTGTTGTACGCAACACCACGTTTCACTAAACAACGATATGCTATTAAAATATTATTAAAACTAGCCGTTATGAATAGTAATAACCACCTTTTAAAATTTTAGAAATTTTATCTCTCAAAATGGACTTCATTTTTGGATTCGGAGTATCGAATTTATCCTAAGGTAAAATTTTGGTACTTTTCGGAAAACTTTCATATTCTGATGAATAGTGAAAATTACTAAATTTTAATTAAAAACAAATTTTTAATCAAAATAATTTGTAGTTATAAATTACTAATTTGAGTGTTTTTAAAGTATATTTAGAATATATTTTTACAATTTAATACAATGTTGTTCATTGGATGTAATTTCATATTTAAACCAGTTATAGACAAGTGTCAATCTTTTGATAGTTATTATCTCTTAAAAACACGCCTTTTGTTTTGACGACGGGAATTAATTTTTAAATTAATTAATGCAACTGATATGTTTTGAATTTGGTAAAATATAAATCATTTTTGAGTTCATAATATCAAATATAGCTTAGGCCTAATATTTAGTATTTTTCTGAAAACTTTCAATTTTTGATGAATAGTGAAATCACTAAGTGGTAGTTAAAAAAACTGAATTTTTCATAAAACTTAATTTTACCGCTTCTATGAGTGGAATTTCAAAAATCCGAGAGACACCATTGATTTCAGTAAGTAAAATGTGGTTCAATGAGATGAAAATCATTTTTTGTGAATAGTAACTTTTTACTTTTATTTACCACGGTTAAAAGTAAATAGGATAATTAAGGGTAAAAATGATATTATTATTACCCTAACACATGTCCAAATTCTATTGGATAAGTGTAATTCGACCAAAAACAAGCTTAGGAATAAAATATGACCATTTAGGCCCACATGGATTAGATTAGGACATTTATTATTATTTAATTCAAAGAAGAGTTAAAAGAGTTAAAATCAATGTTTATTTAATAAAACATTTTTAATATAGGGTTATACAATAGATAAATTAGACTATAAATATTCATTAGAAAGTTAAAAAGATTTCCGAAATAATCGTATTTTATTTGTAATTTTTAGACATTAAATAATTTAATTTATTTATGACACAACGATGATGCAGTAATTATCTTATGAAATATTGACATAATTTTCCACTACTTTTATAGGTTAATATGACATGTTAGTAGTGATTTAATTAACTTTGTTAGAACTTATCATTATTTTAGGATTTTCACAAAAATCATTTACTAAAAAGTGTCAAAATTGACATAAAATAGTTTTTAAAACAAAAATTATATTATTAATTGTTATTTTGTTCCTAAAAATCTATGGTTCGTCAAAATGACATAGATAAGGTTATATATATTAATAATAAACAACTTGGGGTTAGTTTGTCTTGATATAGTATGTTTATTAACCTTATAGTATAAGAACACAAGAAGACACGGTAAAAGTAAAAATATTTAACTTAATGTTAAATCTAAATGATAAGGTTAAAATAGGAACATAACTTGTCTAAATTCTATTGGATGAGAGTATTTAGACCCATACCCACCCTAGCCTCGAAATAAATCAATTTGTATCTATTTAAAACCGAACATGACTTTATAATAAAATAATATTTTTAGTTATTCCAAAGGTGCCCCTTTCCTTCCTTATAAAATGGCACCTCCTCCCTCTCTTCCTCACACAACTTTGAGCCTTCAAGCTCGGCCAAACCCTGCCAAATTCTCTTCTCCACTTCCCTAGAAATATCCTAGAGGTTCTTGTCTTCCTCAAATACCGATTTTAGTGTCCTAAGAGGAGGTCTCAAAGAGGCCCTTCAAAGAAGAGGTAATTTCTGTTACCGATTCTTTCACCTTTATTTCTTCTTCCACTTCTTCTTCTTAGGTTGTTTCATTATTAAGTAATAACATCAATATCACTCATATACTGATATGTTATTATAAGTATGAAACAATCCTATTTCACCATCTATCCATCCTACGGAAAACGAAATCACCGCGCGTGCGTACGTACGGAATACCGTCTCCACGCCGTGGTGAAATCTATTTTCCACCACCACATTACTTGGATTGGTATAGTGGTGTAAATAATAACTATATATTATTATTTTAAAGTGATATTGATTCTGAAATAGTATACATACACTCCAATACAGTCCCACGATCATGAGAATGATATCATCGCTTGTGCGTACGTACGGACTACCGTCTCCACGACGTGATGAGATTCATTCTCCACTTTAACCATTCATGAATGATTATAAAGTATATATAATAAGTAATCATGAAATATATGACATAATAATGATAATGGATTTATGTGTATATATATGTATGTCATCTACTTAATTCCGTTCAACTCAATAATGAAACGAAAACATCGTTCATGCGTACGTACGGCCTACCGTCTCCATGAACGGTGTATTTATTTCCATTTACAGATTTATTATATATATGTATATTATGAATATATATATATATATATATATCATTTTTTATATTCTGGAATTATGTAATCATGATCTAAGTAATCATATGAATAATTACAAGTCAAAGCACGGACGACAAATGAAACATTTTTACCCAAACCGCTCTTTAACATTGAATTTACAAAAGAATGGGTAATATAAAGTCATAAGTGAACCATATATGATATCATAACAATGTATATGATTCTGTAATAAGTCAATTACATTATTTAAATCATTATACAGGAGGTTCGGACACTTACAAATCAAATCGGACCTATGGTAAGGGAAATATCACAATCTCATTTTTATCCGAGATTATTTTAACTTTGGAATTTACTAGGGTGTATTTTATCATCCACATCCATGTTCCATAAATATGTAATATAGTTTCCATCCACTTACAATAGTTTAAATCCAATTTTACCCTTTGGTGAGTTTTTAGTAAAGAATATGAAAGGAATATTTTGTCATTTTTCGTACGAGGTACTTTTTGACTTTTCTGAAAAAAGTACGAGAAGAATGTTTTCTTTTAACTTATACGGCATGAATGTATTTTTAAAACATTATTTCCAAGAATCTTCCCTTACAGGTTTTCAATTTTATTTTTAATCAACTTCTATTAGTTTAAAATTTTATAACATGTTAAAGAAAGGAAAGTGTTTTTGAAGTAGAAAGGATATTTTCCTCAAGAATGAAGTTCAAGTGTTTTATCAAAATTATTTTCCATATATGATAATAAAGGGTTCTGTTTCTATCCCCATTATTACATGGATTTGATTATGTTGTGATGGAAATATTTTTATGAAATATTTTATCTTATATGAATTGTTTTGTGATGTCACGATGTTTAAAGATTCCCATTTTTAGTACATGGGTTATGCAATGATGTATGATTTATGATTTTGTGGCACACATAAGAATGGTATCATTATGAGATGGGTGGGACCTATATCTCCCGCCAATGCATTGGGTAATGATTTTATATCTCATGAGATAGACATGGCTGGAATGGTAGGTTATACCGGTTCAGTGAAACAGGACTGAAACGAGGGTGACTCGGTTCAGAAAGGGACTTTGTCCACTAAGATAGTCGTTGCAATGAGTCTTGACTAAAAAGAAATGATTCTCTATGATTATGTGTGTATGCCACAATGTTTAATGTTTTATGTTATGATTATTGTGATTACATTTCACTACCATGAGTTATCCCAGGTTATTAAATTATGATCTCTTTTACAGGTTAAGATTTCCAAATGTTTTGTGCTTATGTATATGATGTGATTGATATTTCGTTTTTTTACCCTTACTGAGCATTTGAGCTCACCCTTTTATGTTTTCTTTTCCCCAGGATATAAAGAATTATTTTAGGTATATAAAAAATGAAGATATTTATGGGAGATGTTGAAGATCTTTCACCAGGATTAGAAGATTATATTCCGAGTTTCCAAAGACACTGAACTATTACGATCCTTGTGTGTGTGTTTTTGTTATTACTAAGTATTCCGAAAATGAAATGTAATGTCAATGTACGTCAATCTTCGGGTCTCTAGAGTTGGTATCAGAGGAAAGGTTTAGTCAACCTTTGGAAACTAGGATGAGAAAGCGTTAGTGAGATCCCTAGAGATATTTCTAAGGTATGTCTAGGGATGTCCCTAAGGATAAGTATATGTATAGGATATAGTCCTAGAACTACGGTAACTATATTAGATTAAACCAAAGATGTTAGATATTGAAGTTACTTCCCATTTATTATGATTTTTTCCTCTCACACTATTCTTTTTGGGTTTTAGACGATGGCTGGAACCCGAAGGAACCGTGTTGATCAATGCAATGGACAATGCAATGAATGTCCTCCTGAACAAACAAATGTTATGGGAGATGGAGTGAAAAATCTTATTGCTATACTTACACAAGCTATGAATCATTCTGGTCTTGCAAATGAGCATAGAAGGGAACAATATTCTATTTAGTCCTTCATGAGGCAACGTCCACCTTCTTTCAGTGGGTCTTCTGATCCACTTGTTGCTGAACAATGGATCTGTACCACTGAAAAGATATTTTCAGTTCTTCAATTTTTGAACATGATAAAGTCATCTTAGCAGTGTATCGTTTGGAAGGTTATGCTGATCAATGGGGGAATATTATTAAGAATACAAGGAAAAGGGATGAAATTGAGTCCATGGAATGGGACGAGTTCAAGAACTTATTTTTCAATAAGTACTTCCCTCGTATTCTTCAAACAAAGATGGAGAAGGAGTTTCTTGAACTAAAGAAAAATGATGATGAATCTGTTGGTTTATACGAAATGAATTTACAAGACTTGCAAGGTATGCATCTGGTATTATCATCCAACCTGAAAGTAAAGTTGATCGATTTTTCAGTGGCTTAAAACCAAGTCTTCGAAGGGAATTAGCTATAAGAGACTTCAGTAGCTATGAAGAAATTGTGCGTTGTGCTATCAAGGTAGAAATGGAAGTTGGTGTTACATATCCATCTCATGGTTTTTACAAGAAACGAAAGATGGAGTTCAAGGAGAAATCTCATAATAATGGTGAAAAGAAGATGAATGTTTCCTTATGCACAAATTGTGTAAAGAAGCATGGTGGAGATTGTCTTAAAGGGACTAGAAAATGTTTTAACTGTGGAAAATAAGGTCATCGAGCAGCTGAGTGTCGAAGTAATGGAAAAAGGGTTTCTAATGATGTGAATAAAGAAAACACTGCAGAGAACGCACCACCAACACTTCAATGCTTCAAGTTCAAGGAGATGTGGCATTATGATAATAAATTCCCTAATCCAAGGGTTAGTGATGATCGACATGAGCAACCTCTAAAGGCAGAGGACAAAGGGAAGTCACATGCGATCACTATTGGCGATGTTGAATATGAAAACGATGTGGTGGAATGATTAAGTGTTTATGTAATGGGATTCCAAAATAATGTTGTATCATTGAGTATTGGAATATTTATGTATTGGTCTAATGTGGTATTCAATGTGATTGAGATATTTTTGGAAATAAGATGATATGTGCATAATGAAGGGAAAACGAGAAAATGAAATGTTTAACATTATTCATGAGCTCATGATTGATATAAGGACTAAGTGATATCATGGTTAGAGTATATAGAATTTTGAGGATTTTGGTATGTGGAAAGAGTTAACTTTTTACAGCATTCATGTTTTCACTAAGGTTCAATAGGTATTCAAGATAATACATGATTAAGGCCTTTGAATGTTTGGAATGTGACCAACAAGACATATCTTATGATATATGGGGATCAAAGATGGTATTAAATCTCTGGTAATCGTTTTCAATATATTATGAGAGTGGAATGCAGTATTATGGATAAGCCTAAAGATTGGAATGGATTATGATGGACACAAGTTAGTATTGTTTAAGGGTAAAACTTTTTTGATATTGTTGACGGGATGTTATAGTAATATAGCTTTAGAAAAAGGACAACCTGCAGGACGGGCGACATCCCATCGTGTCGGACAAGGCTGTGGGAATCGACCCCACAACCGAAGTGCGACTGGCCTTTATCGCCTACCACTGGCCTACAGGAAGTCCCTGGTTAATAGAAACTAGTTTTATTATATTAAGCAGTATGATATATGAAGTATAAGTCCATTTTAGGAACCATATATGATTAATATCACTATAGAATGACTTATGTATATTTAATAACTTTTGCTAACCTTTTGTTTGAGACAGATGGAATGACCCATCATTCTATCACATGATCTGCTAACACTTCACGAATAACAAATTCAACTTCATTTATTTAAGAGATGAAGTGGAAATTGTTCAAGGCACGAAAAACAGTGAGATTGTACCAAAATAAAGTAAGTATTTATTCTAATTCAAATTCTTCAACTTTAGGGAAACGATCTTGAAAACCAAAAATGTTGTCCAAGTGCTCTTATATTTGATTAATCAAATGGTACCTTATATCATCACAAATTTATGGATTTGTGATTGTTGGCTTTTCCATAGCCATGTTCTCTACCACTCTCCATCAGAACATGATGGTTAGATTTGTCTTCCATATCCATATTTTCACCTATGTGGAAACCCAGTGATTAGTTTATTTGGGTAACCGTTACGTTTCATACTTTTGTTTTTAAAGATTTGTTTTGGTATTCCTCTTTACAATGTGGGTTTCTATTAAATAAACTTTCGAGTAGTAAACCATTTATAACCCCGGCAAATTTCGAGGGAGAAATTCATTTTAAGGGGGGAAGAATGTAACACCAAGAGATTTTATGAAAAATATTTTCGTAATTTCATTAATGTCTTGTGTTATACGCTACACCAAAAGGAGATTTCACAACACACATCTCTGACCTAGCTTTAATTAGACGCAATCGCGACCTTCCATGATAGCGTGGGTTGTACGCAACACCACGTTTCACTAAACAACGATATGCTATTAAAATATTATTAAAACTAGCCGTTATGAATAGTAATAACCACATTTTTTAAATTTTAGAAATTTTATCTCTCAAAATGGACTTCATTTTTGGATTCAGATTATCGAATTTAGCCTAAGGTGAAATTTTGGTACTTTTCGGAAAACTTTCATATTCTGATGAATAGTGAAAATTACTAAATTTTAATTAAAAACAACTTTTTTAATCGAAATAATTAATAGTTATAAATTATTAATTTGAGTGGTTTTAAAGTATATTTAGAATATATTTTTACAATTTAATACAATGTTGTTCATTGGATGTAATTTCATATTTAAACCAGTTATAGACAAGTGTTAATCTTTTGATAGTTATTATCTCTTAAAAATACGCCTTTTGTTTTGACGACGGGAATTAATTTTTAAATTAATTAATGCAACTGATTTATTTTGAATTTGGTAAAATAGAAATCATTTTTGAGTTCATAATATCAAATATAGCTTAGGCCTAATTTTTAGTATTTTTCTGAAAACTTTCAATTTTTGATGAATAGTGAAATCACTAAGTGGTAGTTAAAAAAACTGAATTTTTCATAAAACTTAATTTTACCGCTTCAGTGAGTGGAATTTCAAAAATCCAAGAGACATGGTTGATGTCAGTAAGTAAAATGTGGTTCAATGAGATGAAAATAATTATTGCTGAATAGTATCTTTTTACTTTTATTTACCACGGTTAAAAGTAAATATGGTAATTAAGGGTAAAAATGATATTATTATTACCCTAAAACATGTACAAATTCTATTGTATAAGTGTAATTCGACCTAAAACAAGCTTAGGAATAAAATATGACCATTTAGGCCCACTTGGATTAGATTAGGACATTTATTATTATTTAATTCAAAGAAGAGTTAAAAGAGTTAAAATCAATGTTTATTTAATAAATCATTTTTAATATAGGGTTATACAAAAGATAAATTCGACTATAAATATTCATTAGAAAGGTAAAAATCTTTCCTAAATAATGGTATTTTATTTGTAATTTTTAGACATTAAATAATTTAACTTATTTATGACACAACGATGATGCAGTAATTATCTTATTAATGAAATATTTACATAATTGATGTTATAAATACCCAAATAAATATAATCTGAGACCTTTTATGAATTAAACTAATTTTATAGGTTAATATGAAATTTTAGTAGTGATTTAATTAACTTTCTTCGAACTTATCATTCTGTTAGGAGTTTCACAAAAATCAATTACTAAATAGTGTCAAAATTGACATAAAATAGTTTTTAAAACAAATATTATATTATTAATTGTTATTTTATTCCTCAAAATCTATGGTTTGGCCAAATGACTTAGATAATATTATATATATTAATAATAAAGAACTTGGGGTTCGTTTGTCTTGATATAGTAAGTTTATTAACCTTATAGTATAAGAACACAAGAAGACACGGTAAAAGTAAAAATATTTAACTTAATGTTAAATCTAAATGATAAGGTTAAAATAGGAACCTAAACTTGTCTAAATTCTATTGGATGAGAGGATTTAGACCCATCCCCACCTTAGTCTCGAAATAAATCAATTTGGATCTATTTACAACCGAACTTGACTTTATAATAAAATAATATGTTTAGTTATTCCAAAGGTGCCCCTCTCCTTCCTTATAAAAGGGAACCTCCTCCCTCTCTTCCTCACACAACTTTGAACATTCAAGCTCGGCCAACCCCTGACAAATTCTCTTCTCCACTTCCATAGAAACATCCTAGAGGTTCTGGTCTTACACAAAGACCAATTTTAGTCTCTTAAGAGGAGGTCTCAAAGAGGCGCTTCAAAGAAGAGGTAATTTCCGTTACCGATTCTTTCACCTTTATTTATTCTTCCACTTATTCTTCTTAGGTTGTTTCATTATGAAGTAATAACATCAGTATCACTAATATACTGATATGTTATTATAAGTATGAAACAATCCTATTTCACCATCAATCCATCCTACGGAAAACGAAATCACCGCGCGTGCGTACGTACGGAATACCGTCTCCACGCCGTGGTGAAATCTATTTTCCACCACAACCATACTTGGATGGGTATAATGGTGTAAATAATAACTATATATTATTACTTTAAAGTGATATTGATTCTGAAATAGTATACATACACTCTAATACAGTCCCACGATCATGAGAATGATATCATCGCTTGTGCGTACGTATGGACTACCGTCTCCACGACGCGATGATATTCATTTTCCACTTTAACTATTCATGAATTATTATAAAGTATATATAATAAGTAATCATGAAATATAAGACATAATAATGATAATGGATTTATGTGTATATATATGTATGTCATCTACTTAATTCCGTTCAACTCAATAAGGAAACGAAAACAGCGTTCATGCGTACGTACGGCCTACCGTCTCCATGAACAGTGTACTTCTTTCCATTTACAGATTTATTATATATATGTATATTCTGAATATATATATATATATAAATCATGTTTTATATTCTGTAATTAAGTAATCATTATCTAAGTAATCATATGAATAATTACAAATCAAAACACGGAAGACAAATGAAACAATTTTACCCAAAACGCTCTTTAACATGGAATTTACAAAAGAACGGGTAATATAAAGTCATAAGTGAACCATATATGATATCATAACAATGAATATGATTCTGTAATAAGTCAATAACATTATTTAAATCATTATATAGTAGGTTCGGACACTTAAGAAGCAAATCGGACCTAAGGTAAGGGAAATATCACAATCTCATTTTTATCCAAGATTGTTTATACTTTGGCATTTACTAGGGTGTATTTTATCATCCACATACATGTTCCCTCAATATGTAATATTGTTTCCATCCACTTACAATAGTTTAAATCCAATTTTACCCATCGGTGAGTTTTTAGTAAAGAATATGAAAGGAATCTTTTGTCATTTTTCGTACGAGGTACTTTTTGACTTTTCCGACAAAAGTACGAGAAGAATGTTTTCTTTTAACTTATACGACATGAATGGATTTTTAAAACATTATATCCAAGAAGCTTCCCTTACAAGTTTTAAATTTTATTTTTAATCAACTTCTTTTAGTTTAAAATTTTATAACATGTTAAAGAAAGGAAAGTGTTTTTGATGTAGAAAGGATATTTTCCTCAAGAATGAAGTTCAAGTGTTTTATCAAAATTATTTTCCATATAAGATAATAAAGGGTTCTCTTTATATCCCTATTATTACATGGATTTGATTATGTTGTGATGGAAATATTTTTATGAAATCTTTTATCTTATATGAATTGTTTTATGATGTCACGATGTTTAAAGATTCCCATTTTTATTACATCGGTTATGAAATGATGTATGATTTATGATTTTGTGGCACACATAAGAAAGGTATCATTATGAGATGGGTGGGACCTATATCTCCCTCCAATGCCTTGGTTAAGGATTTTATATCTCATGAGATAGACATGGCTGGAATGGTAGGTTATACCGGTTCAGTGAAACAGGACTGAAATGAGGGTGACTCGGTTCAGAAAGGGACTTTGTCCACTAAGATAGTCTTGGCAATGAGTCTTGACTAACAAGAAATGATTCTCTATGATTATGTGGGTATGCCCCAATGTTTAATGTTTTAAGAGATGATTATTGTGATTACATTTCACTGCCATGAGTTATCCCTGGTTATGAAATTATGATCTCTTTTACAGGTTAAGATTTCTAAAAGTTATCTGCTTATGTATATGATGTGATTGATATTTCGTTTGTTTACCCTTACTGAGCATTTGAGCTCACCCTTTAATGTTTTCTTTTCCCCAGGATATAAAGAAAGGTTTTAGGTATAAAAAAAAGTAAGATCTTTATGGGAGATGTTGAAGATCTTTCACCAGGATGAGAATATTATATTCCGAGTTTCCAAAGACACTAAACTATTACGATCTTTGTGTGTGTGTTTTTGTTATGTACTAAGTATTCCGCAAATGTAATGTAATGTCAATGTACATCAAGCTTCGGGTCCCTACACTAGTGGGCTAGGCCGCTCCCCACTGTGGGCCACCCTTTCAGGCTGCCCCATTTTTGGCTGAATTGGACCTTGGCTCAGTGGGCCCAGTCCACTGCGGCCTAGCCTAGACTGGGTCGGGCCAAGTCGGACCAAAACCGGGCCCAGAAACACTTAAAGGGCCTTATCATGAGAACCAGACATCTGTTTGACGAACCCTCTTCTGTGTTGGGATCCTTGGAGTGAGACGGTCCTTTTCACTTAGTCCATGGGAATTTTGTAGGAACATGGAGTATTGCCGGGTTGGATCCCACCTAAATCCAACCGAACCCTCGCCATTTAAAGGCCAATATCGCATAGACCGGGCGTCCGATTGACGCACCATCTATTGCATTGGAACCCTTATGACGTGGAGAATCATCGAGTTACTAATTTTTGAGGCATTGTGTCAGTTCTAAAATGAACTATGGATTTAGAAGAGGTTCTCCCAAGCGCACTACGTACGGAACACTGGGACTGGCTGAGACTTGACGACTGATGATTTTTCGACTCTGTGTGACTCGATGACCCCATGGGGAGTGGCTCGGTGTGACGCGGCAAACCCACGACACTAGCCAGGAAGAGTACCTCATCAGGCAATGGTGGGGAGATAATCTGTGTGAAGCAGCAGACCCACAGTATTCGACATGAAGAGTACCTCAGTAGGCCATGGTGGGGAGTGCCTCTGTGTGACGCGACATACCCACACTACTCGACAAGAGAAGTAACTCTGTAGGCTATGGTGGGGAGCACCTCTGTGTGACATGGAAGACTCTCATTACTCTATATGGGGAGTACCTCAATAGTCAAAGGTTAGTGGGAAGACGCTCTGTGTGACCCGGAAGGCCCATTGTACTCAATAGAGGAGGAGTTATCCAGTATCTAAGGTGTTCGATGTTGTGACTAGGGATGTTCCATTTTATTATCCATATTGAATCATGTGGATAACTATCATCCTTCATATCGGTCATGTGTGGGACAACATCATAGTCCTTTTTCACTGAGTTGTATTCCTGGTTTGAGCTGTGTCTTACCTGTGTGTTACTTTACCTTCGTGGTGTTACCATTATGGTTTTTCCTTTGTGGAACTCTGGGAGACCTTTGGGGGTATCGAGGTCCCAACTAAGAATTATTAACATACCCCTGCATGGGATATGCTTGCACCTTGTTGTGTATTGTGCAGACGATGAGAAGTTGGGATGAGTTTTGAGGGAGCCAGGACTAGTCTGTACGTGGAGGAAATAGGTGGACGTGGAGTACTGTGGAGGAGATCTGTACATACCCTTCAGGTAGGATCCTATGAGGAAAACTCAGTAGTTGTTTTCCTTTTCTCAGTTGTAATTTTCATTTCAGTTGTATTTTCACTTTTCATATGTACTTGTACATTCAGTTGGGCTTGTATTCTGGCCCCATTACTTTCCACACTCTTTTACTCTAGCTTTTTACTTCACAGTTTCTTCTTGTTATGTTCTAGAACCATGTGTTTTTACAGGTTTAAAACCAATGCCTTCCCATTTTAGGGAATATGCCTTCCGTTTCTAGTCACCATCCCTTAGCCTATGGAAGGTGGGCTTGGGGTAGTCACGCCACGGGCCCCAGAGGATGGGTCGTGACAAAATTAGTGAAATATATTAATATATAATTTATCTTATAGACTAAATAAAATTATTTCTATAATAATATAATTGATTATATAGGCATAAGAAAAACAATAAATACAATTATACACAAAAAAATTATTTTTATAAAGAAATTTTTAACGCCTTGTATGGGAAAATATATTTTTATTAAAATATTGGGAAGTTTTATAAATTTTTAATATCAATGTAAAATTAATTTTTTATATAGGGACATTAAAATTATGTCATTGTTAATATTTCATATTTTTTTGTGATGTTTCTTTTTTGGATGAATAATGAAAAATATTTCATTTTAATACTAAAATGATTATTCAAGTAATTTGTTTATATAAATAAATTATATTTTTATTTGTTTTTAGAGATTAATTATATAAATTTTACATAAATTAATCTGAATTATTTCATTATATTAGATTTCACATTGAAATTGGATAAAAAACCATAGAAAACTTTTATTCATTTTTACATTAAAACACAGTTTTGTGATCCAATCTATAGGATTAATTTTAAATTTAATTCTGACACATTTTGGGGTTGGAATTCTGAAAAATGGATTCCATATTTTTAATTTGAATAATTTTTAATTTATAAGAATTTTAACATATATCTTTACTAGAAGTATTAGATAACGTGATTAAAATTATATACAGGGATTAAGGGGATAATTTGCATAATAAGAGGTAAACCATTATTCTTAAGGGTCACAATGACCTAAACACCTGCCAAAAATCCA
This sequence comes from Viscum album, assembly GCA_963277665.1. Taxonomy (NCBI): domain Eukaryota; kingdom Viridiplantae; phylum Streptophyta; class Magnoliopsida; order Santalales; family Viscaceae; genus Viscum; species Viscum album. Next base: position 1,186,333,846 of record OY728158.1, on the reverse strand, counting down.
TTACATGGTACATTTATATGTTATCATCTGACTTCCATAACTTTTTCCATTATTGTATAAAATATCAATGGAATAACTTGGGTGGAATTATCTTTCCCAAAATTTATAAGAATGACAATATTCCTCCACTATAAAAATGTACTCAGCCATACCACTTACTCACACCACTGACTCCATTTTTATATCTCTAAATATTATAAAATAATCTCACAACATAACTACCATAAATATATCATATTCAGTTATGGAATAAATCCATATGAACAAGTTCTATGATGCAAACAAAAAGGAGTTACTCAAAGAAAAGGCCACATCCTTCTTTATGATCTGTTGTGTTATTCTAATTAAATATTGCCATAACTATTCCTGTTACATGATTATATAATAAGCTCAATATAATTAATATAATTGTAGTTTATTATTCTTAGGTACCAAACTAAATGTACACACACATCCACCTAATGGGTAATAATGTTACCATACATGTATATTGCGGACTACCACCTCATGAAACGATGATTATTCGTTCTTCCTTTACCACATCACATGGTGGTAATTGTGATGGAAATGATATTTATAAATGATATATATGATATTTATAATTTCATTATTCATGATTAATTTTTATATATATCATACCTTTATGCCTTCAATTTTTTGGGAATACGATAACAATGTTTGTGGATGGGTGGACAACTGCCTCCTCAAATTGATGCGATTCAGTCACACAATACAAGAATTGTTCAGAGGCTAGTTTTAATAAAAATATGTGGCATTTATGTGATAAATATTCAATTGGAGTTATAATATACATATATATAATTTACTTTTAATTCTTTTAATATGACAATTAAATGAATTTATATGATAATTCGCAGAACATTTCATTCCATTTCTTATCTCCAAATATTATATATTATTATAAATAAATATGTATTATATATAATTATTACATCATGGTATATATTATACATATTATTATATCATGATCTTATTAATAGGAACATAAAATTCCAAGTCAAAATGTACTCATAAAACTTGCAAATTGACACATGAAATTATGAAAATAATGAAATATTGCTAAAAATGGGTAATAAGATATTACAACAGGATAATAATTAATATAATAAATATTTATATTATTTTTTAATTAATTAGTATCATTTATAAAACTATTATACGAGATGTTAATGGATGATTAGGAAAATGTATTCAAAAGGTATTAGATTTCATCTCAACTTACATTCTAGCAAGACATATTTTTCATTATGCACTAATCCACATTTATATTTTTTATATAGACCATTGACATGTTATATCAGGAAAGTACTAATTCTCCTAATATCATAAGTTTCATTTAGTTTTATTCCATGAATGGTTTAATGATTAAAAATATTTCAAAGTGGTATGAGACACTTTGTAATGTTTAAATAATATTTTCATCAAGAAATTTTTAAATGGTCTTTCAATGGTATTTCAATTAATCAACATAAAAACCCTAGTCGATAAAAATCCTCTATAGGGTAATTATTGATAAATCTATATTATTTATTCAATATGAATATTTTATGACATCAAATTATTTTTATTAATTAAAAATATTATTCAATATATGATGAATTCATTGGATAGCTACAACATGTGTGAGGGTAGATTATTGATTTCCCTTTAAAGAATCAACAATCTCATTAGTTGAATCATTTAGCCGAATTATATGGGTTTTTACTCGATATTATAAACCATTTTGTGAAATTTATTAAAGGTAAAGTTATCTTGTATCTTGAAAATAAGATATTAAATAATTAAATTATTCTATCATTGAGAAATAGTTCCTATTTATCCATGATATTTTTCTTCATCGTATACAGTGATGCATTTACTTTCCCTTTTTGTTTATTAAATGGACTGTGTTTTTAGTTTCTTACCTTTCAATATTGATTATTCTTTATCTAGTTATTTAACTATCACATATTATTTGTTATTTTCATTTCCATGTACATTTAATCTCAAAAATTGTTATTACCACTCATTTACATACCCTTACATAGTATCTAACATCAGCTTTATTATGTACCAATTCACTTTGTGATTATGTATATTTATTTAGATGATTTTCAATGATTCTATTAAGTTCATTTTTTATGTATCATGTTTTAATTTCCCATTCCTAGTTTATTATGGGTATCATTTATGTAATATTGTTTTCCAAAAGTAATAAATTATTCGATGTCATGGGATTTTAATATTGTACATATTCACATTAAATTAAGCATGGAACTGACTCATGGATTCTCGTGTCATGGAAATGCAGTTTTTATTAGTGATGGTTTACTAGAAACCATTACAAAAACATAGAAATCATAGATTAGGTAACATAACCCTATGATTGATAATGATAATATGTATAGATTAACATCCTAGAATATTTGTAAGGTAAATATTGTATGGTTATTCCCAGTAATAAATCCATGTTTGGATACTATAATAGAATGTGGTCTTATGACATATTTTCCTTGTTGTAACAACTCCGACAAGGTGCATCGAGCTTGACTCTATTTAACCGGTAGAGGAAAATGGGCCTTGCTATGCACATGGTTTGACACTACCATGTGATTCACTAATAATAAATTTTCTTTAAAAAAATCATTATGATGTATTTGAATTTAACGAAATAAAAAAATAAACCATGTTTTATATTCTGATATTAGTCTTGGACTTTTTATCAATTTATGAAAAGTGTTTAAATATTTCTAGGATTATATATTATGTCACATAATTTTATGATCAAATATAGATTATTATATTCTTTATAAATGTCATCTAGAATTCGTAATGTTGTCAATAATAATTGAAATGTAGAAGTTCCCCTTATGATAAATACAAATGAAGTGGTATTGTATCTATGTATATTTTGGATATATTAGTGTAGAATAATTATATTTTGAAACATAACCTCTCCCAGTTGGAGAAAATTGTTCGTCCAACATATAGAGGGAATACTGATACAATGGTGGTTTATTATTGGATTAAATCATTGGAGAATATATTTATGACACTGGGTGGTGGTAAAATAGAATTTTTTACACTAGTAGTGTAATATATCAATGGTGATATTGATCAATTGTGGTCGTTGATCTATATTACAATAGAGGAATAGGAGATAAAAACCATTGAGTGTAATGAATTTAGGGACCGTGCAAATTAATGATCCGTCGTGTCGAGCATTATCTCCCAAAACCCTGAGGGGCTCCTCTGCTGTGTCAATGGCTGCCATTGTGTCGGTCCCTCCCCCACCACCGGTGGAGGGACCCTAATTCTCCCACAAATTTTTTAACCCCTCTTTCATACCCATTTCAATCCCTGAACTTTTCACCCCTTTTCCTCCAATCTTGATCGGTCCAAAGGTCTCAGAGTTGGTCGATGGATTCCATAACCTGTCGTTTTGTACCACAGAGTTATCAGAATCCTCAAATCTCATGAAGAACACCATTGTGGCTAGAAGTTATCAGTGATCCCCTTCTATTGACTCCTTTGGTAGAGATGTCTTCACATTTGGGGTTTGAAAGATTGGCCGACTATGGTCCTTATGGATTGTCGTCAAATTACGATTCATTTTGCCTCAGAATCCAAACTCATCTAGGCATGGTCAAGTGAACCTATAGCTTCAATGACTTCATATTCTATTTGTGTCATTGGTCCTTCGATTTTTACCTAAAGCACAATCTTCCTTCAATGGTGACTTGGGATAGATTTCTAAATCATCCTCTTCCGTTTTTAAAACCATGTGGTTCTTTGCATGATAGAGAACCTCATTGGTAGATAAATGTGTTTTGACAGCCACACTACAGCCCTTTACAATTCTTTTAATATGTGTATATTTTTTCAAATGGATGTTTCAAGAGTCCCATTTGATTATGTCTGGATTACAGTGGGTGAAGTGTACCATTGGAAACAACTGGTGGTGTATGAAATTTGGATGGGCATATGTGTTCGATGAAGACGACTAGGGAATTCTCTAAGTCGAGGAAGGATTTGTTCTTCCCATATTTATAGATGTAGATATATCGGGCCCTTTTATTTAAATAAAACTGTCGCCCAAATTCCATGGCTATGGTGTCTCAACGAGTTTATTTCTGGATGTCAAAGAATGACAGATCAAGAATATAGGTATATGACACTTCTATGAAACAAGCTTGATGAGATATTAAGATGAAGGGATTAAATTACATGTTAATCGTTCGTATGAGGTGACACGTCAATACGGTGTCAACATATTTCTCTTGGGTTACATGACCAATTTCTAGACAGTAATCTTGGACTTTAGGCAGGCCCACCTAATTCCAAAGATAATGAGGCCTAGAGGGTCACACACTAAGTGTATCCTTAAAAAAATATTCTTGTATTAGATTTTATAATTATTCAAGGAATCCTAAATCATTTTAATAGTGGAGGAAAAATAAAATTAAAACAAGATATACACTCCATGTACATTTAATGTACACACCGTGTAGTTTAAATTTTAGAAAGGAAATGAAAAACAAGTATACTCCGTGTATTAATTATTACACATTGTGTAGTTTTTCCAGTCAGGATTTTAAGGAAATAACATCGTTTTATTAAAGGATATTTATTATAATCTATGTGGGAGCATGTCAAGGAATTAATTATTCGACATGGGGGTTTTCAATAAAAGTTACTGAAATAAATGAAACATGTAACGTGATTATTTATTGTCATAACTCTATAATCTCAATCCTGATTATAAATATCCTCACAACCCCAACAGGTTTCCCTAATCGTTAGTCACAACAATTCTGTAGAATTTTCTCATGGTTGAAAGAACCCCTTACTCTATGAATTCTCTCAAGACCGAGATAGAACCTCCTCCATAGAATCAAGGTGATCTAAGGCGTACAACGCAAGTAAAGGCTTCTCCATTCTAGCACTCAAGGATTCCATTGGTGACGTCCATAGATACGTGGTGCACGTGTGGATCACCACTAGAGTAAGTCTACACTTGGATTCTGTGACACAACAACGAATCACATTATAACATGATCATAAATATCAATGAAGAAAAAATTCCATAAAAGGTAATTGTTTTTAATTGATTAAATTTATTATACTCAACCTGTGATGATCCTATTTTGTGGTTTTGAGACTATTCTTATTATTTGCCTATTTCTATGATTCGATCCATAGAGTCTGTGACACAAGCCTATCGTGAGGTGTGGAAAAAAAATTAAATCCCCCTAAGGGTGTAGTTTGAATGGTAACCAGAATGTCGTTCTCCAAGGAGTAGTGTTTTAATCTTGGTGTCACTTAAAAAATAACAGGTTTGAATGATTTAAGAAAGAAACAGGTTTTATTAAAAAGGTTTAGGAACATAATATGAGAGAGAATTGATTAGATTTAGGTTGGGTTTTCCCATTTTGTGATGTCATCATAGTTTTTTAAAAAATATGAATCCTTTGGTTTTACAAAAAATAATTAAATGAATTAAATAACAATTGTTACTTTGTTTCACCTTTGATTTAATTATTTATCAAAGTGTAGAAATCTAAATGACTAATATTAATTACTTAGGAAATACAAAATCTGGTATTTACTTCCCTAAATAATTAAATTAATCTATCTTAATTTCTCCACGTGACTTAGCAATCACCAAATCACTCCCTTAGTTTATTTTCTTCATAGATTAACCAATTGGTGTAAAAATTATTAGATCAAGCAAGGGTAGAATAATATTTAAATAAAATCAATTTAATATTTAAAAATAAATCAAAATAAAATAATATTTAATTGTAATTAAAAAATAAATTAAATTGATAATCATTCAATAAAAAGAAAATAATTCCTTTGAATTAAACTTCAGAAACTCAAACATCACAAAATGGGGTCCCCCTTCCCTTCACCCAATCACAAAAGATTCTACCCCTCCATGCAAGGTGGATTAATAGAATAAAAATAAAAAATAAATATGGAGGAAGGAATTATGAATGAAGAACAAGTAGGAGGATGATCCCCTTCTCTTCAATGCTTGTCACTGGCTGGAATGGGATGTGACGGAATGAATTGAGTGGAAGGAGCTCCTCTCCTTTTATAGGCATATTTCTGTCTTCCGAAAGATTGCGCATTTTTGGACCATTAAATTGCCACTTCACGTTTGGAACCCTTCTTGAATGTTGTTCATAAATGTGTTGTACGTTCTTTTGGAAACTTTCAGAGCATTTGGAAACTGGATGAAATTGTTATGAATTTTTCATTGAAGGCTTCTTTTTATAGATGAAGCTTCTAGGAAGGTTCCTTTAAGAATATGTCATTCAATGGCTACCTTAATGGATTCCAAACTCCATTTAATTTATTGTGTGAACGATTATTTGAGTCTCATTTCCTCCCCAAGTTTAATCAAAGGATTTGAAGATGTTTAGGCAGAGTTGTGGTTCCGTTACAGTGGTGTTGTCCACGCTATCCGCCCGGAAAAATGTCAAAGTTCAATGAATATTTAGGACCATTAGTTTGCAGAATAATCTCATGGTCTAGTAGACCACAATTAAGGAAATGAAATAAGGATTCTAAAAAAATTTGAATCAGAAAACTTGGACTTGTATTATTCCAGAAATGACCAAAATATCCTTGACGTAAAAATCTGTCAAAAATCCATAATTAGTCATTTTTCACAATTTTCCCCCTTTTCATTCTAAAACTCAACTTACCCATTATTTTTATAAAATAATGAAATACATGGGTTTTATCATTGAAAAATAGTAACAAATACTCATTATTTTATAAGAGAAATGCATTTAAATTTTCTCTGTCAAATACCCCCACACTTAAACCGTGCTTGTCCTCAAGCATTAAATCTCAACATGGAAATCAAGGGACACCAATGTTACCAATATTCAAATTCTAATGCGATAACATCAATAAATTATCAATGTAAAATCTAAATTTCAAAAATCTGCATAAAATTTCAATTTATGTTCCCATTTTTCAAAGAAACCAATAATTCCCATATTTTACTTTTCCCGCTTGAAAATTGATGAAACTTATCCTTTCATTCATTCAAGATCCTTGATTAATCATTATTAAGAATTGCATGTCATGATTTACCTTACATTGTTTTCTCTCATCACTCAAGATACAATTCAAGTAGTGTTATGCTCATATCATGAGAACTTGATTCTTTCTATAGGCTTGTAAATTCACTACTTTCTCCACTTTGTTAAGACAAAAGGCACATAAAATCATGAGGACTTACAATAAAGGTTCAAATGAATCTAAGGCTTAAGGTTGATAGGATTTGATGCTTTAAAAATTAAGGCTCAAAGAGGAGGATAATCTATGAATTATAATGCATGATATTAAAAGTAAAAGTGTAATGAAATTCTCCCCTTCAAAAATAGCAACACCCACTTCCCAAAACTCAAGGAAAATGTTATGATCAAGTAAGCATAATGGATGATTTCTACACCCTCTTGATTTTTTTTATTTTGTCCCTTTTTTCATTTTTCGAAAGTAATGATTAGTTCAAAAATCACATCCATAACATAACCACATATGATCATAAGATCGTCAGTCTGAAGAATGGTGATTTTTTTTTCTCTAAAAACAAACCAATTTTTCAATAATTTTTTTTTCATTTTGTCAATTTTTTTAATTCAAGAGGGGTAAACAATAGATTATAATGAATGATTTCACAACCCTTTACAATTCCCACAATATCACCCCCACACATCTTCCTTACAATGTATATCATCCCATCCACCAAGATTCCCTTTACCCCCACACTTCAACTTTAGAATATCATTCAAATACCAAGATTAGGGTATGAATGGATAAAAATGGATTAATCATGGATCATCCCTATAATGGTCATTCGTGGTCTCTACGGGCTAAACGAAGGATTGATGTAAAGGTGGTATTTAAAGGAAATATAGCTTTTCAAAGGATTCCTCAATCATTTTAAATGTGTTTTTGTACAGTCATAGTTTTGACAAGTTTCAATACAAGTTCTGGTCGGTTACATGTCCCAAGATCACTCAAGAAATATGCTCAATAATAAATAGGAAGAACTTGGTCTAGAAATCCTCTCGGGAATGAGAAATATAACATTGGACAATCACTCATGTCATGACTAATAATAAAAAATCCATTCACATAAATTTTAGAAATTCAAGGCATGAAATATGACAGGGAAATTTCATTTACATGAATTAATTACTTCTTTCAAATCACGAGCCATCATTTCAACATCTATGCTTCATATTTAAAAATTCAATTCTGCATTTCAATTATTTAATCATATCAACATTGAAATCTAAAACATGGAATTACTGGTTTCCTAAGAAACTCATGTATCCTAGATAAGTCATGTTAAACATGAATTCAAGTGTGGGCATGCAATTTAAACATTAAAGATCAAAACATGAATTTGATGAAAAACATGAAGGGAGTTTAAATGATAATCATGATAAGTGAACTCCCTTTTGACATAAATATTTTGTTCCTATTCCTCTTGTTCTTGGTTCTTCCTTGTGGTTTCCTTCCATGATGGTTCTTGGAAAATTAAAACCACTCATACCAGTGTAAGAACCATTCCATTATAGATCAATTGGGTGATGTAAGAGGTAACTGACTACTAAATCCTATAAAAATAGTGAATCCCGGGTTGCCACCTGGAAGTGAATTTGTTTAATTTCATTGGATCGACCTTACCTCATGAAAAGAAATCAGTATATGGGTTGGAGAACATTGAACTCCTCCACCGGTTCCTGAGGTAAACTTCTAAATAACTTCATTAGCCTATTACTTTTTATTGTGAATGGGTTTCCTCCTTTCTTCTCAACCTGAATGGTACCAAAACGATATATATTAGTAATATGAAATGGACCATCCCACCTAGAACGATGCATACCTGGAATTCGCTTCAATCTAGAATTGTATGGTAGAATTTGGTCTCCTGGTTGAAAGGTATTTTGTTGGATCAGTCTATCTTGTTCCACCTTGGTTCATCCTTTGTAAGTCCTCGAATTTCCAAAAGATTCTATTCTGATTTCTTTCAACTCCTGTAATGATTGTTTTCTCTCTGAATCATTAATGGGATCACTATCTTCTCCATGTGAAATTGCGAATAGGGAATGGTCTCTTGACGAGTTTCTTTTTGAGTCAAGGACAATGATGTTGGTCTTGCTATCTCCTAGCTCCATGGTCAGTGTTCCTTCATGTACATTGATGATGGTTTTTTCCATTGAATGGTATTCCAAAAATTACGGGTGAATGTTTTGGTGCATTGTACTCCTCCATGGGGAATATATAAAAGTCTGATGGAAAAATGAGTTATCTAACTCTTACTAGCACGTCTTCCCCAACTCCAGCTGGATAAACAGAGGATCCATTTGCGAGTTAGATAACCACTCTTGTGGGCTTCAGCTCACACATTTTCAAAGAAGAGAAAACAAAATTAGACATTGCATTTATGGATGAACCAAGGTCACACAAAGCATTAGAAAAATCTAAAGAACCCATTGTACAGAGAATAGAGAATGTCCCTAGATCTTGACATTTTTTGGGTAAAGGTGCGGTGGAAACAGCTGAGAGACTCTTTCCAAAACTGATTTTTTTCATCCTCATGAAGATTATTTTTAATGGTTCATATTTCCTTTAGAAAATTTGAATATTTGGGTATTTGGCGGATTGCCTCCAATAAGGTAATGTTGATTTACACATTTCGGAAGGTTTCATGGATTTCCCATTGAAGTTGTTCTTATTCGGCCTTTTATGATTGAGTTAGTGCTGAAGGGAATGGTACCTTGTTTCCTCCTTTCTCTCTTTGTTGCCTTTGAATTTTTTTTATTCCTTCTTCTTGGGGTGGATGAGTTTTTCTTCAGGTTTTTGTTTGGAATCATCACACATACTTGGCTCAGGTGGTGGAATCTCCTTACCACTTTGAGTCGTAATGGCACTAATATTCTCCTTTGGATTTGGGATAGTTTGGGCCGGGATTTTTCCTGTATTCCTAGTCAAAAGATCCATAATGTTATCAAACTTGTTGTCCAAACCAATCACAGTCGTCTTCAGCTCTTCATTCTCTGTTTATTTGTGGAACTTCTCAGAACATGTTGGAGGATGTTCAAAATTAATTTGTTGGAATAGTGGTGGTTGAAATGATTATTGTGGTTGGAAGGGCTGCTTGTACGGTGTATGGTTCTGAAATTTCTGTTGAAATGGTGGAATGGCCTTGTTTTGTTGACCTCCGTATCCTTGTTGGGTTTGACCATCTCTCTATTGTTGATTTTGTGGGAATTGCCATTGTTGGAATTCAGCTGCACAACATTCTGTATCCTGTATCTCAGCAAATTGATCAGTATAATGATTTGGGGATGAACAGAACCCACATACCTGAGGTGGAGATGGATTCTCATTCACCTGATTGATGGAAATTTTCCTCACAAGGCTTGTTAGTTCTTTAATTTGTGTTGTAAGAAGAGGAGATGAGTCAGATGTTATTCCCTCATACATCCCTCTTGTACCAGTGCTTCTTGTCCCGAATTGTTGTGAATTCTTGGAAATCTTCTCAATCCGGCTTCGAGATTCTCTGGGTAATTTTTTCAATCAATGCTCCTCCATAGGATGCATCCAAAAGGTTCCTATCTCTGTCCAGGAGTCCTTGGTAGAAAAAGATAATGAAGTGGTGCTTCTCTATTGCTTGGTGTAGGAAACTCGCACTATGCTTCTTGAATCATTCCCAATACTCATAAAGAGTCTCAACAATAGCTTGTTGAATTGCGTATATCTCCATATTTATTGTTGTACTCTAGGAGGCTGGGAAGAACCATTGCATGAAACTTTGTTGGATATCATCCAAGTCTTGGATTTCTCCAGGTTGTAAGGTATACAACCACTCCTTCGCTGATCCCTCTAGTGAAAAAGGGAATGCTTTCCACTTCACTTGCTCCTCTTCTACTCCTTTTTCTTTGAATCTTGAAAACACATGGCTAAATTTTTGAATGTGACTATTGGGATCCTCACCTGCAAGGCCTTGAAATTTTGGTAGCACAGGAATCATGTTTACTCATAACTCAAAATCATTTGGTTATTCAGGCATTTTTAACCGATTCTGTTGGTTAAAAAATTGTGGGGCACAAAGGTCCCTCAAAGTTTGTCGTGGGTTTTGTGCCATTATTGGTGGTTCTAATTGGAAAATTGAATCTTCTTAAACTTATTTCTTCAAAATTGATTTCAATATTTAGATTTATAATCCTAGAAAACAATGTTCTTTCTATTTCAGGGTCGAAATCAAGTAGTTCATCATTAGAGGTCCTGGTCATGCAGATTTACACTTGCTCCCTGGAAACAGCGCCAGTTTTGACACACGACTGTCGTGAGGTGTGTCATAAACAATTAAATCCCCATAATGGTGTAGTATGAATTGTAACTAGAATTTTTTTCTCCATGGAGCAGTGTTTTAATCTTGGGGTCACTTAAAAAATAACAAGTTTGAATGATTTAAGAAAGAAAGAGGTTTTCTTAAAATGGTTTTTGAACATAATATGAGAGAGAAGTGATTGGATTTAGATTGGGTTTTCCCATTTGTGATGTCATCATAGTTTTAAATAAAATATGAATCCATTGGTTTTACAAAAAATAATTAAGTGAATTTAATAACAATTGTTTCTTCGTTTGGCCATTGATTTAATTATTTATCAAAGTGTAGAAACCTTAGTGGACTAATATTAATTACTTTGGAAATACCAAATCTTGTATTTACTTCCGTAAATAATTATATAATTCTATCTTAATTTCTCCATGTAATTTAGCAATCACCAAATCACTCCCTTAGTTGATGTTCTTCATAGATTAACCAATCGGTGTAAAAATGAATAGACCAAGCAAGGGTAGAATAATATTTAAATCAAAGAAATTTAATATTTAAGAATAAATAAAAATGCAATCGTATTTAATTTAAATTAAAAAAATAAATTAAATTGAAAATCATTCAATTAAAAGAAAATAATTCCGTTGAATTAAACATTAGAAACTCAAACATCACAAAATGGGGTCCCCCTTCCCTTCACCCAATCAGAAAAGATTCTACCCCTCCTTGCAAGGTGGGGTCATAGAGTAAAACTAAAAAAATAAACATAGAGGAAGGAATTATGAATGAATAAAAAGTATTAGGATTCTCTCCTCCTCTTCGATGCTTGTCACTGGCTGGAATGGGATGCAAAGGAATGAATTGAGAGGCAGGAGCTCCTCTCCCTTTATAGGCAGATTTCTATCCTCTGAAAGATTGCGCGTTTTTTGACCATTAAATTGCCACTTCATGCATGGAACCCTTCGTCAATGATGTTCATAAATGTGTTTTCCATTCACCCTAAACATTTCAGAGCCTTTGGACACCGGATGAAAATGTTATGATTTTTTTCATTGAAGGCTTCTGTTTTTTGGACGAAGATTCCAGGAAGGTTAGTTTATGAATATGTCATTCAATATACTTCTTAATTGATTCCAAACTCCATGTAATATATTTTCTAAATTCCTATTTGAGTCTCATTTCCTCCCCAATTGGAAGAAACAGATTTTAAGATGTTTAGGCTGATTTGTGGTCCTGTTATAGTGGTGTTGTCCACAATGTCCGCCCAGAAAAATTTCAAACCTCAATGAATTTTTTGAACCATTAGATGGCCAAATAATATCCTGGTATAGAAGACAAAAATTACGGAAACAAAATAAGGATTATAAAAAAATTTGAATCAAAAAATATGGAATTGAATTCTTCAGGAAATGACAAAAATAACCTTGATGTATAAATCTATCAAAAATACAGAATGTGTCATTTTTCACAATTTTGTTCCTTTTCATTCTAAAACTCAAATTACCCATTATTTTTATAAAAAAATGAAATAAATGGGTTTTATCATTGAAAAACAGTAACAATTACTCATTATTTGAAAAGAAAAGGCATGTAAATTTTCTCTGTCAGTCTGTATGCCATGTACATAGGTTCAACAACCCAGTTTTTGTCTACCAAAACACTCTTCATCACCCTCCCCTTGGGCAGGAGAATCAGTAAGTGAGGACAGCAGCACGAAAAACTTTCATTCATGGAATAGGATAACCCAAAGGCGCCTAAACCATTCCTGAAAGTTACTACTGTTGAGGGTATTGTCTTTATCCAGAATTGATCATAGAGAAAATGTGGTTGACGAGTTTGTAATAGTGATTCTAGAAATTAAAAGAGCATATTTATCGTCTCCTTTTGATTATATTTTATGAAAAATAATAATTTAATTTATTAATTCTCTCACTATTTTATTATGTCCCAACGGACCCCATTATTGAACTTAAAATTCCTAGTTTCTATGACATTGTAGTGCCAAGGCTCCATATTCCCCTTCGAATAACCCAAAGAAGGGTTTGCCAATATATTTAAAGGTATTTAGGTAGGTAGGTCTTTTCCCACTATGAGCTTACAGTTCATTGATCTATTGAGTGGAATCCACAATCCTAAAATCCTTACTTGAATTTCCACACTTTCTTCCATTTTACAACAAGTCTAGAAAGTGGTACTCCACTTTATATAAAATGTTTATGTCAACAAAAAACTTTCATAAGAGCATCGTTTATAAAAGTAAGTGTCCCAACAAGGGTTGGAAAACACATAGTTTTGTTGAGTCTCTCCGTATATCAAGTTACGTAAGGCTTGGTCTAACTTAATATGGTATTTGAGGTATTTCAATCCATTATGTGTAGTTTCACATTATCACATGATTATTAATATTAAGTGATTAACCATGTTCTGATAATGTTGACACATAGTCCAGTTTTTTATTTTATTCTTATCTTTGCATGCTTGTTTATTTCATTAATTTTGTGATCGATACAACACATAAATAATAAATAAACCATAAAATTAGACAGAAATAAAATAATATGGCATGAACATGAGATTCTATTGGATAGATTATCTAGTGGTTTTGATAAGCTAACCCTGGACAAGGGAAAATTGCAATGAACCCGATGGTTCGTGTTTTGCAGCTCCCTCCTGTCCACAGTTGTATCTTCATGGGTTGGTTTCACCTTAGATTCATATTTTGGACTGTCTCCTTTGGATTTGGGTATCCTCCATTACATGGAGTTTTCATTAAAGAAAGCATTGGCACACAAGCCCTACAGTTTTTTTGGAAGAAGGCTCACAGGGCAATGGATTTAAATAAAATAAATTTAAATGAAACCATACACACAAAAAGGGTCTTTGTTCTCTCTCATGATCATTCATTTCATGAAACTACATTCACGCATATTTAGTATTAAAAATTTTATTAATCGTTCTTTTAATCAAGATAAGTCACCCATGAATTAAATTAATTGAGATTTTATAGTTATTCAATTATTTGTCTTAAATTCCTTTTTGAATATCCTTGAGAATCTTCTCATCCATATTCCTTGTTTGGGTCTTTGTAATTTGTAGAAAACTAGGTGAAATTCCATTCATAAAAACAACATGGCATGTAGGCTATATTACACGGTGTGTATTTTTTTCACCCTTTATCTAATGTACACAATGGGGGATTTGGAATGTTTTCTGTTCTTTGTAAATTAGAGAGTACATGACGTGTAGATTAGTCTAACACGCCATGTACTTCCTTGTTATGTGGTTACCGACCTGACAATTCCATGTACACAGTTACACGTCTTCTCCTTGTACATAGTTTCACATCGGCCGGATCGGACTACACGACATGTTGATTCAACATACACACCATGTATTCTGGTTTCCACACGCCGTTCAGTTTTGGTCACTACTATGTATTAAAACACAGAGGTATTCTCAATTCACACTACGTGGTTTGGCGGACCGGTACAGGTTTGTTGAACCTAAGTACACTACTTATATATTTCACTACACACTATGTATTCCTGTGATGTATAGATAGAATGAGAAGCTCCTATGGGTGAGTTTCTTATTTATTTTAATCAAAATTAAAATTAAAATGTCATTTCTGTGATGTGAATCTAGAAACAAAGGAGGAATAATAGATCTCATTCATTCAATTTTATAGAAAGATTTATCTTTAATTGAATCAAATATAAATATGTAAATTATCAATGAAAATTACTTAACTTTAATCAATGTTCTTACCGATATGATACCACTATTAGGTCACAGACGTAGTTAATGCTCACGGGTGGATATGACCACTTTAATTTTTGTCATTAGCAAGATCAATCCGGGATCAATACGACGATAAATGACATACACCATGTATTGAATAAAAGAAATAGACAAAGAAGAAGAATAGTCCTAGAACCACAAAGGACGATCATCATAGGTTGATTATAATTAATTTAAATAATTGAAAATAAGTACCTTTTATAGAGTTCATTCTTTATTTATATTTCTGATCACATTCCGATGTGATTCGTCTTTTCATCGCAGAATCCAAGAGTATACTTCCTCTTTTGGTGATTCACACGTACACCACGTATCTCAGGATATCTCCGAGTGCTAGTGTGGAGAAGACTTTGCTTGCATTGTTCTCCTCATATCACCTTGATCCTATGGATGAGGGTCTCTCTCGATCTTGAGAGTGTTCTTGGAGGAAGGATTTCTTTCGGCCTTGAGAGAATTATCCAGAATTGATGTGCACAATGATTAGGGAAATGTTTTGGGGTTGTGAGGAATTTATAATCGTGTTTGAGGATATAGAGTTATGAAAATAAATAAACAAGAATGCAAAGATGGAATAAAGGATCATGATCATTCCATCTTATTTTATTTTTGTCTGATTTCATGGTTTATTTATTATTTATGTTTTTTCGTGATCACATAGTTTGTAAAATAAACAAGCATTCAATGATGGAATAAAATAAAAACCAGACTATGCATAATCATTATCAGAACATGGTTAATCACTTAAGAATTTATCACATAATATTAACAAGCATGAGATAATGTGAAACTACGCATAAAGGATTGAAATCCCTCAAATACCATATTAAGATATACCAAGCCTTATGTTACTTGATTAAAGGAAAGACTCAATAAAACTATGTCTTTGACCAGCATTTTCTAGGATACATACTTTTATAAAGGAAGATGTTATGAATGTTTCTGGTTGAATTAATCATTTTATATCAACAGGAGTATCCCTTTCTAGACTTGTTGTGAAATGGAGGCAAGTGTTGAGGAAACCCAAGTCAGGATTTTAGGATTAGTGAGTCCACTAAACATATCAAGGAACTATAAGCACACATTTTTCAAAGACATGCCTACCTAAATACCTTTAAATAGCTTGACCAACCCCTGTTGGGGTTTTGGGAAGAGGAATATGGATCATTTCCACTAGAATGTCATAGAAACTGGGCATTCCATGTTCAATGGTGGGTGCCGTTGGGACATGAAAAATAGTGGGAAAATTAATAAATTCATTTATTATTTTTCATAAAATTTAATCAATAGTCACCAATAAATATGATCTTTTAATTTATAGAATCAGTATGAAAAACTCGTCAACCACATTTTCTCTGCGATCAATTCTGGATAACGACAATATCTTCACCGGCAGTAACATTCAGGAATTGTTTAGGCGCCCTCGGCTTATCCTACACCATGAATGAAATTTTTACGTAATCGAGTCCTCGCATACTAATTCTCCATCCCAACGGGAGAGTGATAAAGATTTCTTGGTCTATGATTAACATTTGAATGATGCACTCGATGTAAAATGTTTGATGATATCATCAATGTCTAGTTAGCTCATGAAGTCTCATGAAGACATGGATTCCTATAACATGCTTGAGAACCTCTATGGTCTATACTAGGAGAGAGAAAGAAACGAAATATTTGAGACCTCCAAGTCTCTATTTCAGAGAAATCTTGGAGAGGGTTCCCCAGCTAGGCCTCATGTAGTCAAACTATTTGGCTACTTTGAGAGCTTGGAGGTTCTAGGGTTTAAACTCCCCAAACAGCTAGGTACTGATCTAATTCTTGCATCACTCCTCTAATGATTCTCTATCATTGTTGTAAATTTCAAGATGAACTAAATTGAGAAGTCTCTATCTGATTTTATTATCCTCATTCACCATGTTGAGAATAATATGAAGCGTGAAAAGCCATTTTTTCCTTATGGTAAATAAAAGGAAAGGTAAGGCGAAGAGAATTAAGCCCATAGCTTCTTTAAGGCCTTCTAAGAAAAAGAAAATCAATGTGGAGGCAAGAAATCATGAGGCTCTTTGTTTCGCATGTGGCAAGAAGGGCCACTGGAAGAAAAAATGAACCCAGCCAAGGAAGCAATGGGAAGCTTCGGGTGCATTTTTTATCGAATGTAATCGATCTATTTCTACCAATTTGGTATTAGACACTGATTGTGGTTCTCACATCTGCATCTAAATACAGGAACCATGTAGATTCTGAAAGATTGACTGAGGTGAGTTGGATCTATGAGAATCTAATAGAGCTAGACTTGTTGTTGTAGATATCATAGACTACCATCTCACATTGCCTACTGGGATGGTCTTGGTATTAAAAGCATGTTATTATGTACCCTCTATAACGAGAAACATTATATTAGTATCCAGATTAGATACTGATGGATTCATTTTCATGTTTGGAAATGATTGTTTCCACTTTTAGAAGGATATCATTTGTTTTGGTAGGGAACATTTATATAACAACCATTATTTGTTATACTACACAAAACAAGTAATGGAAATCGATGAAAAATTTAATTCACATGACTTATACCACACCAAACATTGGCATCACCGTCAAGGTCATGTCAATGAGAAACCTTTGAAAAAATTACATCAAGATGGGTATTTATATTCTTTAAAACTAAAACCACTTGGTGTATGTCATGCATGTCTACAAGAAAAATTGACTAAAGCACCATTTATTCGAAAATGTGAAAGAGATAAAGATATTATAGAATTAGTTCACACATATGTGTGTGGACTATTTCCAGTTGATTCAAGGGGTGGGTTCTTTTACTTCATAACTTTTACTTGGGATTTTAGTAGATATGTAAATACTTAAATAATGAAGTATATGTCAGATTCTATTGATCAGTTCAATGAATACAAGAATGTAGTTGAGAACCAACTTGGTAAAAAGATTATAAACTTAGCACCCAACTTTTGCATCTTCGGCCAGGTCAAGAAAATGAGAAATGTTTGACAAAATAACATCAAGATGGGTATTTAGATTCTTTCGGACTAAAAACACTTGGTATATGTCATGCATGTCTACAAGGAAAATTTATCAAATCCCCATTTAGTGGGAATGGTGAAAGTTCTAAAGAGCTTCTAGAATTAGTTTACACTGATGTGTGTGGACCATTTTCAAGTTGATGCATGGGGTGTGTTCTTGTAAATCATAACTTTTAGTGATGATTTTAGTAGATATGGATATATTTACATAATGAGGTATAAGAAGTATTATTTTGATCGGTTAAGAGAATACTAAGAGGAAGTTGAGAACCATCTTGGTTAGAATATTAAGAAATTCTACTCAGATAGTGGAGGAGAGTATCTTAATCAGTACTTCATTTATTTCTTATGGGTGTTTGAGATTATTTCTCAACTCACTCCTCCTTACATGCCTCAGTGGAATGGCGTAATTGATAGGAGGAACTACACCTTGATGGACATGTTTAGATCAATGATGAGTCATGTGAGTCTTCTATTATCCTTCTGGGGATACGAATTACAAACAGCAGCACAGATACTAAAACTAGTACCAAATAAATCTATAAATGATATTCTATACAAGTTATGGAGTGGTATCAAATCCATGTTATCAATTTTACATGTGTGCGGTAGAGAATCATTTGTTAAGGTCTCTTAAGGTAACAAACATTCACCCCGAGGCAAAAAGTGTACCTTTATAGGATATCCCAAGGAAAAGAGGATATATTTCTTATATAACCCCTCAGATAATAAGGTTACATTATCATGACATGCCATATTCTTTTAGTGGGAGAATATCTACCAAAGTGATAGTGGGAGAGAGATAGACTTCGATGAAGTTGAGAATCAAGATATATAGGTGTTGGTACAAGAACAGATTCCACATAGCCCCATGGAAGAACAATCTATTCCAGAGACACAAGTACTACGTAAGAGCACGAGAGAGGTGAAAGAACCATAATGATATGGTTTTCTTGTCACTAAGGATGGTGACTCATTATTGGTTGACAATGATGATCCTCTTACCTACAAGGATGTAGATGAAGGCATAGATGTTGCCAAGTGGAAATAATCCATGAATTCAAAAATGGATTCCATGTACCAAAACCAGGTTCGGATTTTAGTAGATACTCTAGTTGGTGTAAATCCTATTGGTAATAAATGGGTATGTAATATGAAACTAGACATAGAGGGAAAATTCAAAACCTATAAGGAACGACTGGTTGAAAAATGTTTTATACATCATCATGGAATTTGACTATGATGAAACCTTTTCACCCGTTGCGATGGTGAAATCCATCAGAATCCTATTGGCCATTGCTACTTACCATGACTATGAAATTTGGGAAATGGATGTCAAAACAACATTAATTAATCGAAACCTCTAGAAATTGGTCTACATGACACAACCTGAAGGGTTTGTGACTCCGAAGATTCCAACAATGTATGCAAGTTGTAAAAATTCATTTATAGATTAAAACAACCATCTATGTCATGGAACATTCATTTTGATGAATCTGTAATGGAATTTGGCTTTATTAAGAACGAATGTGATCCTTGTGTCTACAAACGGATTAGAGAAAGTGTAGTCGTTTTCCTAATAGTATATGTTGATGACATATTACTAATTGGAAACAAAGTACATATCTTGAAATCCATTAAGGCATGGTTGGATAAATGAATCTCTATGAATGTCTTTGGCGAGGTGGCATATATTATTAGGATCAAGATCCATCATGATAGATCCAAGAGAATGTTGGTCCCGAGTCAATGTACATTCATTAACAAGATAATGAAGAGATTCAGTATGGAGGAGTCCAAGAGGGGATTGTTGTCAGTTTCACATGGCATTCATAATTCAATGAAAATTTTTCATATAACACATGAGGAAAGAAAGAAAGTGGAAAGGATCCCTTATACATCCATTACTGGGTTAGTCATGTATGTTATGATATGTACAAGGATAGATGTGGCATATGCACTAAGTGTGGTAGGGAGATATCAAGATGATCTAGGAGCCCTCCATTGGATGGTAGTCAAGACCATCCTTAAGTATCTGAGTCATACTAAGGATATGTTCCAGGTTTATAGAGGATATGATGAAATAATCATCTGAGGACATATAGATGATAGATCCAAGACAGATCAATATGACATGAAGTCATAGACTGGTTACATATTTATTTTGAATGGAGGTTCAGTGAGCTGGATGAGCTCAAAGAAAGGTGTTGTCGCAAATTCTACAGCAGAGTCCGAGTATATCGTAGCTTCTAAGGAAGATACAGAAGTAGTATGTATACGAAGCTTAATCCAAGGGATAGATGTAGTACCTAGCTGTAAAGATTCTATCACACTCTATTGTAATAATACTGTAGTGGTGGAACTTGAAAAAAATACAAGGTCACATCATCAGACAATGGACATACTTAAGAAGTATCTTCTCTTGAGGGATTTTTCATAGAGATGTGAAGTTACAGTGAGCAGTATTTCCACAGATGACAACATGGTGGACCCCTTGACAAAATCTTTTACTTAGTAGAAACATGATCATCATGTGAGGTCTAGAGGACTAAAAGTCATAAGAATTTGGCTCTAGACCATGTGACAGTTTGTTAGAGTTGGTGTTTTGAGAATAAACTTTTTATACTTTGGTTACATCAATGTACACATTTTCTATATTGTTCATTGTTCTGCATGACTATAATATAATAATTTCTTGGGATATTTGTTGAACTAATAAGGTTATGGTAGATCCCTTCTATGATGATAACCTTGAAATTATATAACAATATTCATAAATAATGTTCTACAATTGGATGGAATACTCTGATAGGACACATATTATACAAACTGTCACATGTGAGTACTCGTAAGAATACAAGACTCTCTCTCATGGAGTTCACACATGGTAATCTCCAAGATGTGAGATTATGATAATAGACCTTCGAGTAGTAATTATGCATGTCTTGGTGTCATCAGACATTGATATTTACGATCATTTGTAATGGTCCATAGACTGGAGGATTATCAATAACTCATGTCATGACTCACACACTTAGATTTGATGATGAAAACCATCACGAAGAAAATGGACAGGAATTATGATACGTTGGGTGCATCATGAATGACATGTTGTTAATGGATAAGTCATGGAATGGACTACTATCGAAGGGAGTTGAAGGCCTTAATTTAGGGCTATGGTTGTGGCATAGAGGCTGAGGTTATTGAGGAGGCAAAGAGGATGGAGTAGGGGCCTTCGGGTTTGACCAATGATTTTCGCAGGGGTGAACAAGATGGTAGTGTGTTAAGGGTGGATAGGGAATCAGTTTAGACACTATAGGAATGTGATGCGGCAATTGAGGTATAATTGGGCCCAGACACTTGTGTTCATTCTCTGGTGGTCTCTCAAGCAATACAATGGTTTCAAGTGTTTTTAGGAGGTTGAGGGAGGCTTTGGCTGGTGCACCTTCGTGAAACTATGGAGTGAGGGTAGAAGGCATGATTCATCAGGATATGGTTTCGATTGGCCACAAGGAGACTGGAAGTGAATTAGCCATGGCGCAGATAGAAGCCAGTGTGGAGACTATCTCAGGTAGAGAAAATTTTTTTGTAGTGATGTACGGGCATGTTTTGGAAATAGCCTTTCCAAGCAGAGTTGGGATACCAGGGGGATCTGATGTAGGGAACTAGTCCTCAATACATTTGAGCAATAGGTTTGAGGGAATTGTAGAGGTAGGACTGAGCAATTCTCATGATGTCTCCTTGAAGGACATTAGTGGGTGAATGGAAGAATGTAGATAAGATAATCACAACCTCTCTGCTGGTGATGCTTCAAGTCCAAGAAATAGTAGGGGTAATAGGAGGAGGAAGCCTGTGAAGGACTATTATTCTTTACCTCCAATTTTGGAGACCCGGTCAGCTAGAAAGAAAAACACAAAAAAGGAATTCTGTGAGGATGTGGGTCCTCAGAGGCCACGGGATCTGGGTGATCAATTCCTGGAGCATTTGTTATGTTCTAAGGAGGAAGCGGTTGAGAAGGTCTTAGTGAGTAATGTGTCTGAAGGGGAGGCAGGTAAAATGAGGGGTATACCTTTAAGATAATGCCTTAATGAGGATCAATATGCCTATTTTTACAAACAAGATCTTATTCTTGTTGAGGGGATTCAGTAGATGGATTATTATCATTGAGGAGTACATACAGTCTTTGGACCAGTTTGCCTCATAGATTGATAATATGATGATGGTGTCTCCATGAAAAGTAACTTCTATCTCATAGAGGTTGTTCAAGGAACCAATTGCAGGTAATATTAGTTTAATTTTTAATTCCTCTTGATAACATTTCATGTTTTGGTCCTTGGTTGAGAACCATTCTGGTTCGTCTGGAGTTGTCTTTTGGATCAACCTTTGTGTTTCATGAGGTTTTGTTTAGGTTCCCAACATTTTAATTACTTCTGTTTCAGATGAGGATAAGAGAATGTGGCTACCACTTCAGCATGCAGTTTGAATGGACGATTGAGAGGGTATGTCTATGACATCGGTTCCGTGCCTGTGAATATTTTAATAGGATTTCTTGTCAAGTGGTCACACATGGGTGATGGCTTATTGACACAATGCATTTTCTGTGGAGAGGCAGATCCAGATTATGCTTTGGGTTGTTTTTGTTATGTTGGTTTAGTTGTAATACGGGATGTGGTGGTTTCTCAATTTTTCCATAAAAGTTTTTCAAAAATAAAAAAATAATTTTCAGTCAGTATTTATTTTAGGGATACATTCTTTGTAAATTATTTCCCTGATATGAAAAAAAATTAGTAAAAAGATAATGTTCCTTAGTTTAATGAAAAAGGAGGATGCAATAATTGTGGAGTTTGAAGCTACCTTTACAAGCTTAATAAGTTATACTACAAAATTTTAATTGAAAAATAGAGTGAATTATTTAAAATTTCATTAAGGGTCTTAAATAATATATCTTAAGTTAATAGGTGTCTCAAATATTTCAATCCCATGATGAAATAGTTTCATGTTCTACCAAGAAAAATAAATAAATTTCAAAGTCTACTATATTCAAAGGGAAGAAAGAGAAGAATTGAAAGGTAGATAAAATGATAGATAAAGCGAAAAGGGGATGAATTATTTTCCCACATGTGATAACTGTTGTAATAATCACCCTTATAATTTCATAAAAGGATTTGGAGTTTTTATTAGGTGATGAAAATGGTCAATTAGAAAAATATTTTAATAGGAATAAGGAAAATTATGTTATTTAGTTTTATAATTACAATAAAATGAGGCACTATGAAAATGAATTCCCCATGTTTCAAGAGAATATAACTACGGAAAAGATAAGGGTTCAAGGTCAAGAATATTTTATTTACACAACCAAATTTGAATTATTAATATATATATATATATATATGAGAAATACTTTTTAAAAATAATATTATTGGTGTTGTCCTCATTATATGATTTAAAAAATATATAAGTTTTGTACGTAAATTATTTATATTAAATATATGTGACAATATGTAGTATGGTAAAATGTAATGTGATTCTGTAGCAAGTCAAAATTGTTTGTAAAAAATCATTTTAAATGGAAACAAAACCCTCAATTAGCTCATGATACTAACATAATGATGTTTGTATAGAGTATTTTTTGATTCGTATATAGTAAATTAGATAATATAAAATAAATTGGTTCTCAATAATGGATTTTTGGAATACAATGTTCTGTTCATTCATTTATGTATTTTATTACACATTCATATTTAATGAAAATATCTAATAATAGTATTCTTACATAAGTAATTACGATAAATTAATGTTTCCAATAATTTTTTATGGCAATTCATATTATTACAATGTTTTAAGATAATAGTTAATGAGGTGTTTCACATGTTTGGTATGTGATTATTAGATATTAACTTCATTTTCTTGAAATAATAATCATTTCATATTGAAAATTCAGTGATTTTATATCTAAAAGTGTTGGATAATAACCGTTAGGAAAATATGATCATTTATGAAATGGTTTGAATTTTTAAATCACTATATTAATCATATTATACAGATAGATAAAATAAATATAGTTTATGTCAAGTTAAAAGGAAAATATTACATTTATAAGATAATATATTTACTTATCTTCATAGAGTGAGAAATAATTTATCCACTCTAGAAAAATGGTCTTTAAAAAAATGATCTAATATTACCATATTTTTATATGATATCAATGTACATTTTTTACACCTCTATATCATGGGTTGGTAGTCAAATACATTCTAATGAACATGTTCTATATCATGTTACATCATAATTTGATAGTTACATTTCTCTATCATATCCATATTTTCACTAATGTACACATATTTGAAATCCTAGTTTTGTGGTGGCCTTAAAATATTTTTTTCACTACTATTAATAAGATGTGTTATTAAAAATATTCATGATGTGAGTTTTTCATAAAATAGTAACATTTAATATCAAACCATATATATCAAAAGATCATGTTTAAATTATAATGGAAAAAATTAATTAGTGTGGGGAGAGTGTAACACCCCAAAATTATAAAGTAATAATTTTGAATCTGATAACATATATAACACACAACAGAAAGAATAAAATGGGTTATAATATCCTAAGACCTTAAAATATATATAATATTTTAAATACATTAAATCTATGATATAACTTGATATTAAAAGAATTATGAGTTAGCTTTCATCACATGGAACGACTAGTTTCATCAATAGCTTTCATTGCATGCAAGACCAAGGCTCACTGAACAATAATATTTTATAAATATATTATTATTTAATATATTTATATACAAACTACAAGAAAAATTGATGGTTATGAATAGGATTAGATAACCTATGAAAATTCTTGTATCAATTCATTAGATACAAATTAATTATAAAAGAATTTGAGAACCGATTGAAAGTGGCATAATATTATTTGTAATGTTAATAGATTATTATCCACACTAATTTTTTAACGGTATTTCAATGGTATTACAATTTTCAACAACAATAATAATTTTTGACACTTATGATTTACTAGGGAATTATTGAAAAATCCATATTATTTATTCAATATAGATATTTTATGATAAGTCATATTTTCAACTATTTAAATCAATTATTTGGTATATGAGGAAGGATTTGGACATTTACAAAATAGATGGGGACCAATTATAAATATACCCTTGATTCATCTATAGTCTAATGATAGAAATCAGTTGAAAAAATTATAAGGTTATTTACATTATGTGAAAAGTTGTCTTGTGATAGGTCTTGATGGTAACAATACCATGTTTCTAGGAAACATGGAATCCAATAATTAATAAATACCATCATTCAAACTAAGTTACTATTTATCCATTATATTTTTCCTTAACATATATATGAATGTATTTCATTTATTAGGTTATTGATTAAATGGATTGCGTTATCATTTTCTTATATTGGCATATTGAATATGACTTACCATGTTATTAGAATGAAATGAGTTTTCTTTTATTTACATTTACATTTAAATTTTTATTTACTCTCATAAATTCATTATTTCTTCTACTTTAAATACCCTTATTAGTAATTTAAGCTCGTGATTATTGTGTTTCCTTTGCCTAGGTTGTGGAGAATATTCATTTTAATTAGATTTAAGGATCCAATTGAATTCATTTTATTATTTATCATGTTTTTATTTTCATTTCTTAGTACATTGTTTGTATCATGTATTTAATATGGTTTTCCAAAAATTGTTAAAATCCTTGGACCCTTGGGTTGTTACACTTGTATTTATACTAATGTAATAATTCAAGGCCCCAACTTCGAGATTCTAGGTTCATGTCATTACATGTTGTGTCATAAGGTATATTTAGCTACTCTATCTCATATTGGACATGAAAAATTGGGAATGAAGCAAGAAAATATTCAACAGCCATTCATTAATTCATTTAGAAACATTTTTTAATTGGATTATATTAATCCTTAAAACATTTATATCTAAGGATGGGGTGAAATGGGGAACTACATTTCATCTAGGAAAAATGGAATCCAAAAATTAATCATTTCACTCATTCGAACTCAGTTAATATTTATCCAGGATATTTTTCTTTAATATATCTATGAATTCATATCATTTATTAGGTTATTGATTAAATGGATTGTGTTGTCAGTTTCTTTTATTGGAATATTTAATATGACTTATCATTTTATTAGAATGAAATGTGTATAATGTTATTTACATTTACATTTACATTTTTATTTACTCTCATAGATTCATTATTTCTTATACTTTACAAACCCTTGTTAGGAATTTGAGCCCATGCTTATTGTGTTTCCTTTCCCTTGGTTATGAAGAATATAAATTTTAATTATATTCTAGGATTGAATTGAATTCATTTTATTATTTATTGTGTTTTTATTGTCATTTCTTAGTGCATTATTTGTATCATGTATTTAATATGGTTCTCTAAAAATTGCTAAAATCATTGGTCCCTTGGGATGTTACACTTGTATTTATTCTAATGTAAAAATTTAAGGCCACAATTTCGAGCTTATAGGTTAATGGCATTAAAATCTATTTCATAAGATTGATTTAGCTACTGTATATCTTATTAGACAGGGAAAATTAGCAATAAAGCATGAAAATATTCAACACTCATTCCTTAATTCATTGAGAAAATTTTTTTAATTGGATTATAGTAATCCTTAAAACATTTATATCTAAGGGATGAAATGGGGAACTACCTGTCATCTAGATCCTTGGGGAACATTACCCAATAGTAGTGAAATCATTTAATGTCATTACTTTGATCTAAATATAAAAGCTTTGGGTTATCCATTGAATTACTGCGATTGAGTGAGGACATCCACTACATATTGGCTGATTGAATTTTTTTACCTTATGTTCCTCCCCAAGAGAATTAAAAATTCTCTAGTCTAGTAGGATAATCATAGACAACGTTCTCCTAGTACTTCTTATATCATGACTTGATATTCATGATTGGATTGTGTATAAAAAATCATCTGATATAGTAATTCTAGATCATATTCCATACGGGTATATGGGAGAAACATTGATGGGATATATGAGGAACCATAGTTTTCACAAAAAAAGACCTCTCAAGTGTATAATATCATTTAAAAATTACAATACATATAATATTTATCCTTAGAAAAACAAGGAATTCATAACATTTTAGTGATAAAGGGACACCTAAAATAAAATATATGTTAATGAATTTCTTCAGCACTACCATTGCATATGCTAAAAAATTGAATCTTGTGGGGTGGAATATAAGGAGTATGTTCCCATTAGATCATAGTCCACACCAATGTGGTTGAGGATGATATGGATACCAGGAATAAGAGCTAAACTATGAATTTGGGGTCACCATTTAATGTTCTATATCCAACTACTATATGGGCTACAATCTAGGAAATTGGTAATTGGTTGCCTATGTCCTACCCACTAGAAAATGATATTGACCCTCTTACATTTGAGGAAATATTTTATTTGTAAGAGTAATAGATAAAGGAGATGAATAATATAAATAAAGAAATTTAGAGGAAATGTTTAAGATATATATATACTATAAGTAAAGTATCATTGTACTATACTAGTCTAAATCATTCAAAAATAAAAACACATACTACCAATGAGATAAAAAGAAGAATATATCCTCAAATAGGGACCCAAGAAACAATTTTTTTGGATCCAATGGCTATATTATAGAATGATTTACCCACATATAGAAGTAACTAGAACCATTAAATAAAAATAATGGCATGGAAACCTATATAGGTTATCAAACACATGTTTAGGCAGAGCCAGTAAATCTATCTATACCATTCATTGAAAATTTCAAGATCTTACAAAGTTGGATGTCCTTTAAAAGAGAATTGACACTTTTAATTCGTTCATATTTAGTTTGGAATCCATGGATGGGTTGTGTGCACTTGTGGGTCATCATAGAATGAATTACCCTAAATGGGTAGATACAAATATTACCATGTCATACTTCTGGAATCCAAATATTATAACATTAAATGTATATAATGATATAATGAAGCACCTTAACCATTTCTTATCAGGTGCTTTTCCAATGATGTGGACCCTTAAATGGAAAGATTCTATTAATCTCATTTTATTTATAGAGACCTTAGAAGGATAGGATTTTTCTATAATATCATTCAACTGACCAAGGAAGTCAATGAATGGGAAGATATCTGTTGGTAGTTTCTATAACAATTTATCTCAATGCTGAGGAATAAAATGATATATGAACACTGATATTTCAGATAGTGTATGAATGAGAGAGTCATGTATTATATTTCAAGGTGGAAGGATGATACTGACAATGTAAACTTGTATCATTCTAAGGAATATTTGTTAGGACTTTGAATAGAGAACAAATATTATGTGTTATAAATCCCACTCAACCTTGTGAAGTATCTTGTTGGGTTCTTAAATATTTCCATAGTCATACATAGATTTGATGATTCACTTTGGTGAACCATATCCAAGTCTCAGTAGATACTGATAGATCAATGGAAGAGAATGGGAAAAGTGGAAACTGAAACCATCACACATAAGGGTTCCCCTACATTTCATGCATCATCAATGATCATGCCTTATCAATAGAAGTTAATAAAAACATCATTAATTTGAATTCCAGAAGAATAACATTTATTAGTTTTGATATTTTCAATGGAATAAACTAATCTTCTTAGTGATCAAACTCCATTAAAAAATGGTGAATTTTTTAGTGTTTACAAGTTCACCAAGAATGAATACTATTGGAAATTTGAGAGCCTATAATCAAATATAGATAATGAAAAATGTAGTAAAATAGTGAAATTATATAACAATTCATAGCACCAATGTTATGTAGAGATCCCCTCTACAATTGGAGTCACCCATAAAATTAAAATAATATTCTAGTTGAGATAGTCATTTATACCCCTACAAATAAAAAACATTTTTGGGGTGAGACAGTTATCCCCCCCACAAAATGAAAATCATTCGGATAGTGGGACAATCATCCCCCCAAATAATAATTTCTTACAGTGAGAGATTTTCCTTCCATGAGCACCCCATCCCAAATGAAACTTTTATGCCACATGAGGTGGACATATCATGCTCCAAAATTGGAAGAAATTTTCATAGGATGCATAACTAATTTATTTCCACATAGCATCTGTTAATGTATGAAGATGACTATTAGTGGATTCTTAATATTCCCACAAAACATAAAAATATCCTATGTTCTTCAAAAACACATGTTGAATGGGATAGAGGATATCCAAAAGGATATAAGATAAGATAAATTGATAATCTTCTAGTTTTTTGGGTAATCAATTTTCTACATTATATTAAAAAAATGAACCATCCAATCAGGAGTCCTTGATTAGGATACTTTTCCAACAAAAGTAAACCCTTTAGGAGAGCGGATACATGCCTAGTCTACCATGAAGGGAAACCACATCTTTCGGAGGAGATTTATATTCATAGAATTTATTCTATAGATAAACCCATTTGTGAGGCCCCTACACTACACATATTGGGGTATCCTTGAGGTGTTTACATTTTGTTTCACTGACATCCAACAATGAATTTCTATTCTTAATCATTTCTCTTATACAAACATTAAAAATTGTTCCCTCTAGAAAACACCAATACTCTTTGTATGAAAAAGTAATACCTCTTCTTTGACCTCAAGATATTCATTATCAATGCATTAGGAACACTATTATGACACAAATTCAATTATAAATTCCATCAATAAAGGTCCTCCCCTAGTTAACCTTTCTTGGAGGCTTGTCCTTGAGAATATTTCTAGGCTTTCATACCCATGATGAGGAGGACAAAAAACCTTGATATAATGCCAAAATACATCACAGTTCATGTTGTGGCATTCAAATAATACATTCTACGATAAATGTATAGATAAACAGTCCATATCCATGCATTTTGTTCCTTTAAACAGATAAATCAGTCATATTTCATGGTTTAAAAATAGGTAAGAGGAAATTAATTCGAAAATCCTTTCTTTCGTCCTGACCACTATGATATATCCTAATCCATATCTTGAAGAAGATGAGTATAAAATAATTCCATATATAATCTATTGGAATCAACTATTTTGATAATCCCAAATCATGTTTTGATAATCCCAAATCATGTTTTGATAATCCCAAATCATGTCTCATTTATGTGATAAATATGTTTCTCTTACAAGATAATCATTTATGTGAAAATCATGTTTACATCAAAGTAATAACTATGTAATTTTAATCTCACTACTCTCTAGTTTAATCATACAGTGGAAACACTCTCTATATATAAATGGTCAATAATGAAAATTCACCGATGCAATGTTCATTGATGTAAAGGTCACCAACACAAAGGTCACCAATGGAAAGGTCACCGATGAAATGTTCACCGATGCAAAGGTCACCGATGCAATGGTCACTAATGCAAAGGTTACTGATGCAAAGGTCACTGATGAAAAGTTCAATGGTAAAAAGTTCCCCAGTGTAAATGTCACCTTTGTAAAGGTCAGTAATGTAAAGGTCACTGACGCAAAGGACACCGATGTAAAGGTCACCGATGAAAGGTCACCGATGTAAAGGATACTGATGAAAGGTCAACACTGAAGGTTACTGCTGAAGGTTACCGTTGAAGGGTAATGATACACACCTAATGCGTAATCTTACCATTGTGAAGGCTAACATTACCAGTCTACCATTACTATTCAATTCCACAGTTTTTCAAAATCATAGTATTATTCTAACGGTCATATTTGGTATATTTAATACTTCTGAAATTAATGAATGCTGATTGTAGACATATCAAGAGACAATATCTGGAGACATTATGAGGTACGATGATGAATGAATTTTGTCTACACATTCTTATTGTTCAGCCTCTAATATATAAATGTAGAGAATGAAGAAGAGAATAATGTGTGTATAAAAGAATAGAAAGAGGAACACATGAGAAAGAGCATACTTTCTAGACAAAAGAGAACAAGGAAGAGCCTTTTGAGAAATAACACAGTGAGACCAATTTCATCAAGAAGATCATTTTGGGAGAATAATTTCAAGTCGTCCTTTTGTTCTTCATTAACTCTTGGTCAAAAACAAGAAGTAGAATACTCAGTTCCTAAAATATATAACCTGTAGTTACAACACCCTATTTTGAGGAAAACTTCCAAATACAAACTCAAAATGAAAATTCATCATTACAATGAGTCGTGTGCTGAACTGCAAACACATGGAGATTTCTAAACTCAATCTCATAATATTAAATCTACTCTGTTCTTTATTTTAAATTTCTGATAAGTGTTTGTCACTCTGTTACACACAACGTCTCATCTGCATGAAATGGATGATACTGAAAAATTCTCACATCATATTTCACCTACATTTTGTTTCCCACGTTTAACTGTGGAAGATACCATGTGTAGTATATATTGTTTCCCTATGAAGAAGTGTGGTAGAGGGTTCCAACCTTAGACAGTTTGTGAAAACTATTTTAATGCCCTGTACATGATTTTTATCAAGTGTATTATTAACTCCTTGGTGGTAAGTGATCACCGAGTGGGGAGGATTAAGTATCCGCTTGAGACAGAACCTCTTATTTATCTATACTGTGTATTATATGTTTTGACACTCCGTTTTATCAATTTTCCAATATTCATTCATTTATAAAATTGAAAATTGGTTTTCATTGACATTGATAGTTCATTTTGGTTAGTTTTTTCATATGAATAATTCAGTAAATTTGTTTCAAAAGATTAAGAAGTGTTTTACATGAATTCGACTATGGACTAATCACCCTTTGGGAATCCTAATAACCACCAAAACATTTATATCACTAATGCCTTAATTAAATGGGCCATTTAAAAATTGGGGGTTCTTAAGCATAATGTTTTCAACAGAAATTTTAAGTAGGAACTCAATTCAACCCCTCTTGTGATTCCACTCTGAACAACATTTGGTACTGGAGAATCGTTTTTTTGTTGGTACTGTCTGAACTGTTATACAAGTTGCCAAATTCTGTTCAACTATGATTCTTGTTGTATCTTAATTATCTTAACATTTCTATCATATCTAAATTTTTATTTCTTTAAAATTATAGTTATAAATGGATAACAGAGTTGAGGGAATTGCTACTAAGAGGCCAACTTTCTATAATGGTAATAACATTTCTTAGTGGAAATCAAAAATTAAAATGTATCTAGAGAGCATGGGTCCGGAAATCTAGGACACAATTGAAGAACAACATACATTGCCTCTTACTACTGGAGACACATAGTCTTTGTTGACTAAAGCTACAAATAAAGGTAATTGTAATGCAATGAATTAATTCTACTATTCTTTATGTGATGAATAATTCAATTGAATATCTACCAGTAAAACTACTTATGAAATATGTGATAATTTGGTTGTTTCTCAAAAGGGAAAACATATGTCGAAGAAATTAGATTAAATAATTATACTATAAAATATGATAATTGTAAAATGATGATTTATGAAATTATATCTATAATTTATCTCAGGTTCAATGGAATATTGAAGACCATGAATTCGTTTGTGAATCCAATGGACATCAAGGATCAAATAATAATATTACTTAGATTCCTAACTGGAAGATGGAGATGAACTTCTATTTCCATCAGATAATCCTTTGACATAGGCAACATACCAGTTAAGGATGTAATTTTATAGCTTATGATGTATTAAAAAGAGCTTATGGTAAATCAACAAGTAGATGAAGAATTAAGAAAGAGATCCATAGCATTCAAGACTACTACCTCAAAAATCCAAGATAAATAAAAAGTTCAAACTCTTGTAGACACTTCCACCAATGAATACTCAACATCTGACAGTGATGATGAGACGGATCAACTTTCTAAGAGATTAATGAAGTTTTACTGGAAGAAGAAGTTCAATAGAAAGTAAACCTATAAAGGAAAGTATAACAATAAAGGACAGTGTAAAAAGGACAGAAAATGGAATAACAATACAATTGAGATAGTATTCTATAAGTGTAAATGAAAGTCCATGTGAAAGATGATTTCCCCAAGATTAAATTTAAGAATAAATATGAAGACAAATGAAATGGATATAAAAAGGATATGAAACCTATATGGAGTGCTTCAGAAGATAGCTCAAGTGGACCTAACACTTCTTCTATCTAGAAGGAGAAGAATGCAAACTTGTGTTTCATGACAGAAACATATGAGGAAACAGCCAATTCTTCTATACATAATAATTTTTATTCTGGGAATGAATGTGAATCAAATAATGATGAAAATGAGACTAAGTATGAACTATTTCAATACTGTGGAATGATCGAGGATACCTTTAATGACCTCAAGGATAAATAAAAATTATTTAAAAGAAAACATGCTTTAAATGATAAATATACGTCTGATTAGGATAATGAGAAAGAAAAATGTTCTCAACTATTAAAATAAAATATTGAACTTAAATAATAAAATGACAAATTAAAAAAAGATCATTAGAAATTTATTGAAGGTAGAGATACCTTGACATTGTTGCTAGGAAAATGGATTTCCCCAAAATACACAACTGGTATAGGATATCAACTTGAACATAGAAGGATTATTGAAAATAAATTTTTTCCAAAATCTAGATAGTTCGCTACTAGTTCATGTTCTGGATTATATTTTGGGAAAAAATTCTCTAAAGGACATAAAAAAGTGTTCATTTCTCAAAAAATATATTCTGATTATAGGAAACCCGTGAGACAAGTATGGGTTCCCAAAGCTTTACTTGCTAACCTCTTTGGACCCAAGAAAATCTGGGTACCAATGTTACCCTATACATAATCTATTTTCTAGGAAGACTATTTAAAGAGTACCTGTAAGACTCTAGGGTACTTGGACAGTGGATGTTCAAGAAATATGATAGAAGACTACTCATTCTTTAAGAACCTAGTTAATTTTGATGGTGTACATGTTATGTTTGGTGATAATGAAAAGGGGATGATTGTCGGATAAGTCCAAATTAGTAACCCTAATACTATATTAATTTTCAAAGAATTGTTTGTTGATGTGTAAAAGTACAATTTACTAAGTATCTCTCGATTATGTGATGCTGGTTTTAATGTTATATTTTTAATTTATTCATGTAATGTTTTTAATTCTAGAAATGATTTAATATTCACAGCTCTTAAAATGAAAATGTATATGTTGTCAATTTAAATTATTAACTAAGAAAAACATTTCTTGTTTAAATGCGTTTCAAAAGGAATCTAGGATATGGAATTAAAGATTTGGACACTGAAATATAAACTCTCTTTAGAAACTAACTAGGAACAGTTTAGTTAGAGAAATACCTAAATTGGAATTCCCACTTAACAATTTATGTAATCATTGTCAAAAGGAAAAACAACACAAATTTCTTTCAAATCATAGAAAGAAGTTTCTACATCTCACATGCTTTAGTTGGTTCACAAGGATTTGTTTGGACCGTCTAGAGTTTCAAATATAAATGGGAAGCACTATGTTTATTTTCTTGTAGATTATATTTCTATATACACTTGGGTATACATTCTTGCTCAAAAAAGTGATTCATGTTCTTACTTCATTAAATATTCCACGTCTGTAGAAAATCTTAGTGGACATAGATTTAAGACTACGAGTTGTGATCATGGCCGTTAGTTTGAAAATCATGAATTTGAATCTTTTCGCTCACATAATGGCTATACGAACAATTTTTCTTCTCCTAGAACACCCCAACAGAACGGAGTTGTAGAAACAAGAAATAGGACACTTTAAGAGATTTCTCAGACTATGTTAAATGAGTAAAATCGACCTATATATTTTTTTGTGTGAAGATGTTAATACATCATGTTACATTATCAGAAGATTATTAATTAGACTTGTTCCTAAGAAGACCCCTTATGAGGTCATGAATAATAAGAATCCAATTGTTAATTTCAATAGATTTTTTGGTTGTAATTTCTTTATCCTTAACACTAAGGATATCCTTGAAAAAGTTTCTTCAATGTGTGATGAAAGAATTTTCCTAGGTTATTCAATCTATATTAAGGCTTATAGAGTGTTAAATAAGAGAACCAAATTATTGGAAGAATCATTTAATGTAAAATTTGATGAAACTGATCTGCATGAACCAAAAAACTCCATTGTACTTCTTGAGGAAGATATGTTAATTTAGGAAATTAATGATAAAAAAAGTGAACACATAGGGAAAACAACTAGTTGTGTAAATTTTACAGAATTTGTGGATGGTGAATCTGAACCTATAGACAACCATGAAGAGTTTAGCTCAAATTTTTCAAGAGGTATTAGAACTCAAAAGAATCATCCTTTAGTTGCTTTAGTAAGTGATCTAAATAGAGGAAAACAATCTAGAGATTATATGAGAGACTAGGTTGACCATCCAGCCTTTCATTCACAGCTTGAACCTAAAAATATCAATGATGCAATCAATGATAATTTTTTTTTGATATCTATGTAAAAATAATTAAATCAGTTTGAAAGAAACAATGTTTGGGAATTAGTAGAAATACCAAAAGATACTTTGACCATAAGGACTAAATGGGTGTTTAGAATTAAAGTTGATGAATCTGGAAACACAGTTAGGAATAAGCCTAGACTAGTGCACAAGGATATAGTCAAGAAGAAGGAATAGACTACGAGGAACCTTTGAACCTGTAGCTATACTAGAAGCGATTTGGATTCTACATTATTAATCAACTCATCTGAATTTAAAACATTATCAAATGGATATAAAAAGTTCATTTCTAAATGGGTACATAATAGAAGATGTATTTGTTGAACAACCACCTAGTTTATAAATCTGCATTTTTTCAAATCATGTTTTTAAACAATCTAAACATTTATATGGTCTGAAACATGCTCTTTGAGCTTGGTATGAATGACTTAGTTATTTTCTTATTTCCAAAGGATTTAATAATGGAATAGAGGATCCTACACTATTTATTAAAATAATTACCAAAGATGATTTAATAGTAATAATCTATTTAGATGATATTATTTTTGGATCTTTTAAAAAAAATTGTGTATTGATTTTTAAAAAATGAAGCAAGATTAATTTTAAATGAGCCTAAAAGGGGAAATTCGAATTTTTCATGGATTTCAAATTTTCCAAAATAAAAATGGTATAGTTTTACATTAGAGGAATTAGTCTGGGGATCTTTTGAAAAACTTTTGTTTGGATGGAAACAAAGGTAGTGATACACCTATGAGTACAACCTATAATTTGGATGTTAATGAAACTGGTAAACAAGTGGATCAAAAAAAATTACTGAGGTTTGATTTGGAGTTTGCTCTATCTTACTACTAGTAGACCTCATAGTTTGTTTAGTGTATGCATATGTTCTCATTTTCAATCAAATACCATATATTCTCATTTTACAACTTTTAAAAATATTTTTAAATATCTCAAATATACTATTAACTTAGGATTGTTTTATCCCAGAAGAAAATCATATCATTTGATAGTTTATTCTGATACTGACTTTGCTGGTTGCATGTTAGACATAAAGACCACCTCGAGAACATGTCACTTTTTAGGCAAGCCACTAGTATCATGGTGTAGTAAGAAATAGAATTATGCTACATTATCAACTAACAAAGATGAATATATAGTAGCTTGTTTTTGTTGTTCTGCAATTCTATAGATGAAACACACTTTACTAGACTATGGATATGAATTCAAACATATATCTATAATTTTTGATAATACATTTTCTATTAAAATCTCTAAAAATCAAGTATCTCATGCTAGGACAAAGCACATTAATGTAATACATCACTTCATTGGAGATCATTATCAAAGAGGTGATATCACTCTTGAATTCATTGACACCGAACACCAATTGGCTTATATATTCACAAAGCCTTTGAATTATGAGAGGTTAAATTAAATCAAACATGAGTTATGTATGATAAACTCTTAAGTTTGGGACCTTACCAATAGAAACCTCACCAGTAGACCACACTGTTATGAGCCACACCGTTGGACCTCACCATTATAAACATCACCATTGGAACTCACTGTTGGACCTCACAATTAGACCTCACCTTTGGGACCTCACCATTGGAAATCACCATTGAACCTCACCATTTGACCCCACTGTTGGGACCTCACTATTGGACGTCACATTTGTACCTCACCATTGGGACCCTCACCATTGTCACCTAACTAATATTCGACTTTTCTAGTACTTTACATTATTTTATTATTTTTCTACAGGAATATGAAACATTGTATGCATTACATATTTCTTTTACTTGATTTGTTTTTTCGATCGATAAATGATAAAAATAAAGAACACCCCACATTTCGATCCACTTATACTCTCATCTGAACTTCATTCTCCCTAACCTAAGAACCTCACCATCTGCCGAAACCCTTGAACCGCTCCAGATTAAAATGGAATGGTTGAAGCCACCTTTGGTCAGTGATGAAGGAGATGTGCCAAATACAAAAAAACCTAGAGCTTTGTAAAGTAGTGTAAGTTATGTTGTGGAAAAGTTAATCAAAATTCATTTTTTGAAGAGGTAAATCGTGGTAGAAAAAGAGCTATGTTATGAATATTTTTAACTAGTAGATCTTTAGTGCTGAAGGCACATGAAGCTAATGGATGGGTCGAGTATTTTGAAAACAACAATGGACCCTATTAACCGAAGTTAGTGAAGGATTTTTATGAGTTTTTGGAATTCGAACTGACTGAGAATGAAAACAAAATGTCTTATTTGGTAAATAGAGTATGTATTTACTTCTCCTATATTGAATGGATTGATTGTTTGAGTGTACCACATGAGGATATTTTTGACTATTCCACAGGAGTGGTTCCTCCCACTATTGTGTTCATCTGTTATTAAGAAGCCATAGTCGAACATACAGGGAATGAGATCCCTAGGATAGTCATTACTACTGAGATGTGAGGAAAAGATAAGTTACTATATAAATTTTTTCAACATGTCTTGAGTCCCAAGAGAGGTGTCTATGATACCTAGAAGTACTAGGACATTTTTCTTCTAAATCTTTTGAAGCATGGATAGAAGATAAATTTGTGTAGTTCGTTGCTAATTCAATTAGAGGATATGACAAAGCCCAGTTCCAAGTCCAATGCATTGTTTCATGCCAGATTCATATTATTTATGTAAAAGGTAAAAGGATTTTATAGAAATATGGATGAAACAGTTCTAGTAAGGGACAATTTCTGCATTAAATGATGTGATTTTCACGTTGATGAAGATAAATTGGATCCCTTTTCATAGAATATGGGTTCATGATGAGGCTATTCTATATAAGGAATTCAACCCTATACTCATTCTACTCGGTTTAATGATAAGAATGATCCTGGGATAAAGCCTAATAAATTGGAACCTGTGTTTTCAGATGAAGAGGAGGAAAATAATGTTGTTCAAGTAAGAAATTATTCTCCTATAGATGATAGGAGTGATCCTGACATTCCCTCAAATCCTCATTCTAATAAGATATCTTTTTGTGAGCCCAGTACACTAAATAGATTTCCTAGAAGGGAGATCTTCCTAAGGGAATGTGATTATTAAGAGACTAGTGAAGAATAAGGGGCATAAAATATCATAAGAGACATTAGAGAGACATCGTATGAGGATGTTGACAGAGAATCAAGCCATGATTACTTTGAGATTGCTGCTGATGTGAGTGAATAGGAAAGTCTATGTCTTAGTTCCTTAATAGGGAATAAAAAATGTATGAATGTGTAGATGAAAATATTGTTTATTTGGTTGAAGTTGTAATTGTTTTGGACTTTTTCGAAGATTTTGTTGAGGAAGTGGAAGTGGACCCTTCTGTTGATGTAGTTAATCGAGTAGGTCTGGCAGAGCTGAATATGGTTGATCATAATATTGTTCCAAGTGAGGTGGAAGAACCTATTTCCACAAGTTCAGTTTATTCAGCTCATTGAATATGATATTGTTCAAGAGACCCTAGATTTTTTGGTTTTGGTTTTAGACTATGGAGATTATGATGATGACCAACATATTAGTAGTCCTCCACTCACTTCAGTTATAGAGTCTACTATTGTGTAGCCAATAGTATTTCTGCCTTGAGACTATGTGAAGAAGGATGATTTGGAATCATTGAAGTCCGATTTGACATGACACTTTGATGAGAAATCTACTAAGACAGAGAAAACAATACCTCAGAGTCAAGGACTCATTACATCTACAATGGATGTACTTGTTTCTACCTCTCAATCATCCGTGATACATGAAGTCAAGGAATGTCAGAATCATGTTAGATCATTAGAAGAGTCTATGGAATCTTCGTAGCTCTATATTTCTAGTTTTTAATCATATATATATTCAAGATTTATGGTGGATAGAGATCTTAGATATGTTAAAAGTTTGGTAAAAAAAATGGACAGTGTGTTTGAGGACATTAAATATTATTTAAAGTCACAAGTGAGTGGATAGGATAATGATGTGAAGAAGTTGATCAGTGGTCTGACCAGATCATTTATGGAGACAGTGGATTTCACTATGTCCCTTATGTGTGCATCTGCATCATCTTCAACTACTCCCCCTATTGATATTGAAGCATTCGGATAGTTTGTCAGTGAATAAGTGGAGAAGTATTCTAGTGCAAGTACCTCATACACTCAGTCCATGAATGTAGTTATTTCCACTACTAGAGAAATTCATAACCATTTAGGAAATTATTTAAGGGATTTTGTTCAAGATCAAAAGGCCATAAAAGATTAGGTTCATTTCTACTAAAAAAGGGTATATTCTAAGCATCATATAGATGATCACATTAAGCTTATATTGGAAAACTTGAGGATTCCACCTATCACTCATGCCTTTAACGATCAGGATGGTAGGATTAGAGAGTTGACTCCTACCTTAGAAATATTTATGGAGAATAAGGATGACTTTATATCATCCATATATATAGGAGTAAGTATCATTATAGATTTCATAAGACTTCTTTGACCCTTCCACTATGTGGACTGCACTCCTATCATTATTCCTCAACCATTACATTCTTCATCAGATGCTTCAAGATCTACCAGTGTTCCACCAATGATAAATCCTACACAGGCAATCAGAAGCATGACCCCTATGATTACTCAGAGTTCTAAAAACTATTGATCAACTGAATCATCTATTGTAGCTCCTCCTACAATGATGATTATCATACCAAGGCCTATCCCTCCATCTTCAGAACCTGCTTCCTCAACTTTAAAAGAAAAATCTTCCTTGGAAATATATGATGTGGATTGACTGTGGGATGTCTTAGTTGATAGGGATATATGTAAAAAAAATTATCTTCTATTATTGTTTCATTAATATTAAATTCCCCTTTTGTATCTTTTTTTCTTACATTATTTTTGTTAATCACAAAGGCGGAAGTTTTAAGTGGACTGAATGGTTACATATATAAGATATCTATTTTGGTGTGATGTTTTAAGTTCCCCAAAGTTACCCAAAGAGAGAGAAGTTTTTCTGTTACATGAAATATATCCATATATATATAACTTTTTTATTTTCCATAATAACAAGGTTCAGTTTTAATTATACACACCCTCGAACATATTAGCAAATGTGCCTAACCCTGATTGAGAAAATAATGAAATAATTTGTGATTATCAAAAATGGGGAGGTTGTTGGACTCACTTATTTTGATAATCCCAAATCATGTTTTTATAATCCCAAATCATGTCTTATTTATGTGATAATTATGTTTCCCTTATAGGATTACAATTTATGTTAAAATCATGTTTATATCAAAGTAATAACCATGTACTTTTAATCTCATGACTGTCTTGTTTAAACCTACAGTGAAAAATTTCTCAAAGTATTAACGGTCACTGTGTCTAGGTCACCGATTCAAGGTCACATATTCATGGTCACCAATGAAAAGGTCACAGTTGTAAAGGTCACTAAAGCAATGGTCACCGATGAAAAGGTCATAGAGTCAAAGGTCAGCGATGCAAAGGTCACCTATGCAATGGTCCACGACGCAAAGGTCAGCGATGCAAAGGTCACCCATGCAAAGGTCACATATACAAAGGTCACCAATGTAATTGTCACAGATGAAGAGGTCATCGATGTAAAGGTCACTGATTCCAAAGTTACCTATGTAAATGTCACCGATGAAAGGTCACAGATATAAAGGTTACCGACGAAATGTCACCGCTGAAGGTTTCTGCTGAAGGTTACCGTTGAAGGCTACTAATGCACAACTATTGTTGAAGCCTACCATTGTGAAGGCAATACTTAATAGTATTTCAATACTCTTCAACTCAATACTTTGTTAAATTCTTATGATTATTATAATGGTCATATTTGGTAATTTTAATGCTTCTGACCTTAATTAATTCTAATTGTAGACATATCAAGAGACTATATCTAGGGACAGTACGAGGTACGTGGAGGACCACACACAGTATATATATTCATATTGTCAAAACTCAACAATAAAAATGTTGAGACCAAGGAAGGTAACATTGCATGTATAGAAGAAAAGAAAGAGGAACACCTGAGAAACATCATACTTACTTGATCAAAGAGAATTATAAAGAACCATTCGAGCACATACACTATGAAACCAGGAACATCAAGAAGATCATTTTGAGAGATCAAATTCATTACTTCCTTTTGTGATTCCTCAAATCTTGATCAACAGAAGAAGTAGAATAATCAGTTCTGGAAAGCTTGAACCTGGAGTTACGACACTTTTTTTAGGAAAACTTCTAGAGACAGACTCAAACTGAAAATTATTCATTCCAATGTGTCAATAGTTGAACTAAAAAAACATAGAGCTTTCTAATATCAATCTCATAATATTAACTATATTTTGTTCTATTATTTTACATTTCTGAGAATTATGTGTATTTCTATTATACACACGGTCTCTTGTGATTCAACTAGAAGATACTGAAAATTCCTCACATAAAATTCACCTACATTCTTTTCTTACGTATAACTGTGGAAGAGATTGTGTGTGGTCTTTATTGTTTGTTTTTTCCTCAAAAAACTATGGAAGATGGTTTCAACCCTATACAATTTGTGAAAACTGTTGTAAATCACGATACAAGATATGTATCAAGTTTATTGTAAACTACTTGGTCGTAGGTGATGACCAAGTGGAGAGGATTAATTCTCAGCTTGAGACTAATCCTGTTGTTTAACTATACTATGTATTATATTTTGTGACACTATTTGTTTTCAATTTTCCACAACTCATTAATTGGAAAAAAAGAATTTTTTTTCATTGAATTTGAATGTTAGTTTTTATTAGTGTGTGTATATCTTTAGTTTGGTAAACCTGATTCAAATGTTGATGAAGTGTTTTACAAGAATTCAATTGAGGGATAATCACCCTTTGAGAAACCTGTTTACCAACTAAACATTTATATCTCTACTACCTTAATTAACTGGGCTGTTCTAAAATTGGGAGTTCTTAAGCATAATGTTTTTAACCAAAATTTTAAGTAGGAACTCAATTCACCCCCTATTTAGATTCCACTTTGACTAGCATAATCCATCGTTAAGTAATCCCCAATCCATTCTTAAGGGATATCACATTCACCCTAACATTGATATACTCTCCCTCATCTATCATGATATGAGAAAATAGTCCACCATTGGATTCTAATTAAGGTGTAATTATTTATATAGAATTCATTGTCTCACATTATGGTATATTAAAATATATGTTTTTCATATTGAACATGAATAATGTTGTATTATATACAAGTTGTGATCACATAAATAGTATGATTAAAATTATCCATAGTGTTCTTCCCCCATGGGTTTAATCCCTAAATACAATTAACTATGTGGTCTTTAGTTCCCTTTTTAATGTGATAAGTACAATGATTCATTGAGGTTGAAAAATGATATCTCTAATATGTCATCACCATTATTGGGAAATATTCCATGCAAGATCATACCCACTCGAGAATCCATAATCTATCTAAATCCTTTCCATGTCATCCTCATCAGCTCGTTCTACTAGTGATAAATTTATACATATGGACATATTATTTTTTTTAAATCAAATTCATTCAAATCACATTCCCAGTGGGGTCAACCATAATGGGCCACTCATTTATAATCACAACACTAACCATTTCTTGGCATAATTATCTTACAAATCCTCACCACATGATGTTAAATTGAGTGGAATGGTCCTTGTTACATTACCACTAATGATATGATGTGTCATTTTATTTGGATATTAATTATGTTGGTTTTGATTCAGGATATGTAATGGGTCTCCCTCTACTCATTTTAAAGAGGTATTTCCTTTAAAATAATAAATCGAGGGTTCGGACCCATCCATTTAAAAAACTGATAATTATACATTATAATACCTTCTCATGGGACTGACCCCAACATGAAAACAAAATCCATCTCCCTAGATGATGATAAAGATCCACAGTTCCCAACTTCCTAGATTATAACCATTATCATGTAATTATATATGAATTTAGAATGAGAAACTGTTATATATTCATATGGTATAATTGGTAGAGAGACTTTGACTCATATAGATGGTACTGTTTATGGAGAACCTTTGATATATATCGATGATTTTACATTAATTCATTACATTAATTGATTTGTAATATAAGGGGGAAAAGTCTCACACATTTTATTTTCATAAGATTCATGAACATATTTCAATCTATAGGAGGGTATTGGGGTAGGACCCCCCCGTAAACAAGGGTTTAATGAGACCAATATCATATCCTCTGAACCAATGGGAGTTCATAAACATCATTGGAAGAATTAGCAATGATCTCTTACCTTTGGAATATAGGTCCACGAACCATCGTAGTTGTGGGAATTGTTGGGTTTTTTGGTTCGAAAAATTAACCCCATTGAAATCCTCCAGAAAATGGTTATTAATATACATTGATAGATATTCATTGAATAGAAAAAAATCAATAAAATGAGTAACAAAATGAAAACTATTAGTGGGTAATTAAAATAAATATAATTTATATATATTTGTTAATATTTAATTGATTTTTTACCTAATATGATTTGGATAATATTAAACTATTTATTTATCATGGTATGTGAAAATGGGGTTGATTAATTTTTATGAATTTTTTTAGAAATTGTTTTTATTATGAAGTTATAACTTTTATTATTTACTGTGGATTCTTCATTTTATGCGAAATAATTAGTTTT
The DNA here is from genome assembly GCA_963277665.1 of Viscum album. Taxonomy (NCBI): domain Eukaryota; kingdom Viridiplantae; phylum Streptophyta; class Magnoliopsida; order Santalales; family Viscaceae; genus Viscum; species Viscum album. The sequence goes on along the minus strand of OY728158.1, from coordinate 1,186,289,430 downwards.
TTAAGAATATAATATGGTAAAAGAATTAATTTTTTGTTAAATATTATCCTTAATGATATTTATTTATTAGGTATTAAATTTTATTTATATAGTACTTAATTTGTGGTTATTTTTGAAAAATAATATTAAAAAGTATTTTAATTTGGAAATATTATCATAATGAAAATCATTCACGAGTGAGAATTATTATTATTTTTGAAATAATTATTATTTCCTATTCGATATATAGATACAATATATTAAAATATATTAATATAATATTCATTTTTATGTATTTAATTGGTAGAGATTTAATAATAATTAATTACTATGATTCAAATATATTAGAATTAGGAATATTTAATAAATTTCATTAATAAATAATTTTTTTCCTTATAATATTTATAAAATAATTATTTCTCATTTCATGTTATTATTATTTTATTAAATTTATTTATATGGAGAAAATTATTGCATTTTTTTAAAAAAAATATTTAAATTGTTGGATATTCAATTCCCATAAAAATTCTTGTTAATTATATTTATGTATACTTTCTTTGTTTGTTGTAAAACATTAGTATAATAAAATTATTATTTTTTATTTTCATTTTAATATTGGTCAATTAAAATGATAAAATAAATTAATTTTTTCAAATCATTATATAGTTTCAACATTAAATTAAAAATGTTTACTTATATATAATAAATGGATATTATTTAATATGTGATAGTGCTTTCCTCTAATCCATGACTTGTTAGAGGTTTGTATTGGGTGTTGCACTCATTTTCATTATTGACTCACAGTAGTGTCTCTAAAGAACTATGTCATGAAATAAATCATCAATATGAAATAAATTTTAAACATATAAATGCTTTCAATACTTGGTAAAATATTTATATAGTTTTTCGTGTGAAAAAAAATTTATAAATAATCTCACATATAACATTAAAAAATAAAATATTTCTTGTGATAAATTTTTTATATATAATTTATATCCTTGAATTTTCTTTATATGATACATAATTTTAAAAGGGAATTACCATAAATATGGTAACTAAAAGTATCAAACAGTAGCCTTAGTGACAAAAAGATTATAATTTGAGTAAGTTATTATGCCTTAAATGGGCTATCTACTTGAACTAAGAAGTTTCTTGATAACCCATATTGGTAATGGATATTGGGAGATGTACCACATGGTAAAAATGTTATTCATATGGATAAGAATAATGTAAAACATGTCCATGAATTTTTATTTTAGAAAATAAAATAATGCCCGGTTAGATACATGATTAGGGACACCAGACATCCTATCATTGTATTATAAAATTTTGTGGTAGAGTAGATTATGTGGTAAGCTACATAGTTTTGAAGATAATTACACTTTCCTTAGAATAAGAGATTAATTTACGTGATATGTCTTTTGATGTAAATAAATATTCCATTTAACACCCTTATACCCCCACTAAATGCATAATATCACATTTATGGATTCTTTATTGTGTTTTCTAGTTCTCTGTTTAAATTATTTTGTGTTTCATGATGTTAGATGATAATATTTTTACCATATTAAAGATAAAATCCATAATTACATTCATGTTTTATCTCTATCATATGAATATTATTTTTGTTACAGTAGATAAATGATAATGTGTTGTTCGGAATTAAGGTGATGTAAGTACAAATTTGATCGAATTATTTCGAAGAAATACAATATACATGATTTTAAATTATTAGTGGAAACATGGGATTTTTAAAAATCAAATTCTAAACTACAAATTAATAAATATTGCATATATTTTTTGGTATTAAATCATTTACTGATTTTGAATATATTTTCCCCCATGTATGGATGAATTATTTTTTCGATGTGAATATTATTGGAGATGTTATATAGAGATATTATTTTTTAATTTCATGTTTTTTATATTTATTTTCATTCAAAATAAATTCAATAAATTTTCTATTTTAGATATGTGACAATTATTTGAAGTGGTTGATTGTATATTGTATTACAATAAAATTTAATATAACCTATATTCAAAAAGTTATAAAGAATATATAGTTCTTTTTATTGGAGGATGAAATTTAATTTTCTCAAGGATATTATTAAAAAAGAAAATTGATTTGGATTTTTATCATTTAGTATTTCAATATTTATAATTGAATATTGTATCCAATGAAATAATAATATGATGTTTTATTTTATAGATGATGATTGGATTGAAAAAAATTTAAAAATAAAATTTTGATATGGTGTAATGATATTGTATTATATTTAAAAAAAGTTAATGAATATGTATATAGTAGATGTTAAACTTGAAATTTACTTATTTATTTAATTAATTATATTCCATGGATATATGGACCATGTTATGAAATTATTTATTCATGTTGATGTTATTCAATAAATAATAACAGATGAAAAATAATATTGGCAAAATGGATTTGGGTTTTTACGGATATTGGTCGAAATGATATCATTTTTGTAAATTTTGATGTATATTACTTTATATTTTTTATTTGAGTAATAGATGATATATTCTTCATCATTTCCCATCGTAAAACTATAGGGTTCGATAGATCATGTTTAAATGTCCATGTTTTTATTAATTGCCTATGTAACCCAGTATTCAGGTTGTATTAGATGGCATATCACTATAAAACTATAGGATGTTGTATTCCTATAAAAGAGGTATTATATAATTATAGGGATATTTTATTCCTTTAATATGATATAGATATAGGGTGGTGAAATTTATTGGGGGTTGGTTATAGGGGGAATTATTTAATATTATTATGATTATATTATTTATATATATACACACATGTATATAGTGCATTAGGGGTGTGTGGTGTGGGGAGTCTTATGGGATGCGGACTTAAGATTTAGATATTGAAGATAATCATGTTTTTTCACTTTTATTCATAGTTAATAGAATGAATTTCATTCATAATTATTTATAAATGTTCTTAAAAGGGATTGTTTTAAGTATCATATATATTAAAACATTAGTTAATATATTATCCTAAATCACTTTATGGTTTTATTGGGACACACTAATTTGGAATATTATGTGTTTATTTAATGTTATAATTGTCATTATTTTTTTTTTTTTTACATGTATTGTTTTATTTTATATGGAATTATTTTATTTCTTGGAATTTATAATTATATATATTGGGAGACATAACATATATATAAATTATACGTTGATGTAATATTTTCGGTAAAAACTCTTTTTATTAATGTGTTCTTCCAAATAAAAAGGTTAATCCCACCCATATAAAATTTATGTACAATTGGTGTAAACTGGAAACCATAAAACATTTCATGGTGGGAATAAATTGACACTATTGATCTAAACACTAATTTAAGATGAGTCCTTGTGGGTTGGGAAAAGAAATAATGATATAAAATTTATATTGGGATTTTATTTGTGGTAGTAAATATTGATGATTTCATTAGTTTGGTAATATAGAATTATTTTATGAACTTATATGCATGCTATGATAACCAGCTATTGATATTGTTTTACTCTATCAATTTAGTATATAAATATAATTACAATGAATCCTTGGTGGAATAAAGGGTATTACCTATAATATATCAGTATTGGTATAATATTAATGAATTAAAAATTACGGTGATTATGCCTATTGAATTTATTTTAACTGTTGTGAATGATGGATTAAGAAGTTATTATTTGGCTTTTCCATATAATTGGACATTATATTTCTAATAATTCCAAATAAATATATTGTTTTCATGTTATATTCATACTTTTTATTATATAAAGGGACATAAATATCCAAATAAACTATTATAAATAATTAGTCTATAATTTTGTGGGGTTAATAAGAAAAACATACCTGAGATAAAGTTTCAGGTGTCCCATCCATAATATAGATAAATATTATATAATTTTACAATAATATTCATTATGTATCATAATAAATATCATTATTATGACAATTAGTATTATTTTATTTAATGAAAAAATGATAACCATTAAATTTAATAAAAATTCCTCTATATACATGGAAAATATTCTTGATACATAACACACTTCTAGACATGTCATACATATTTTTATTTAGAACATGGGGAATGTGAACCTATGAAATGGTGATATCAGAAACTAAATATGGGGTCGAAATAAAAGATAACCATAAGTGACCACAGTGAGTATAATCTAATTACAATTTTGAGATAACATCATTAATTTATATAAACATTAAAAATAAAATCATACATAATAAAAAATTGAAACTAAATCATGAATCATAATAGAAATTAATCAATATAACATGAAAAATATTGTATAGGAATCTAGAATGTGAGAAAATTATCACAAACCATAGAAAAATAAAATATTAATGTGGAATAAAATTGAAACATGCCATAATAGTGGGGTATATGACAAATTTATAAAAACATCACTTATTTCCCAGCTCACAAAAAAGACGATCACTACATATGGGATAGAATCCAACATTGGATAGGGTTTACTCTCCAATCACATAATCCTAATTGATAGAGTTCCATAGTCGATTGGTTTCACTCTGAAATCCATTATAAAAAATGACATGATATACAATTAATTACTAAATAAATTGGAGGATATATAATTCCAATCCCATCCATAAATTAATGAAAATAATACATATGTGTTCTTTATAAACATTAAAACATTTATAAACCTGTCATATCATAAGTATAACAATATAAATATACTAGTTTCATGATGATTTCTAATAAAAAAGATCAAAATCCTTCTATAGATGGATGGTGGATGATATTATTATATCTTGTCACTGGTGAAACATTAGGAAGAAGAATGGATATTGATATGGATGAAAATCTTATTGGGAACGAAATAGAAAACAATTATGGAATAAGAATAAAGATTGTCAAATTTTGTAATGAATTTAATTATAAAATTAAGTAACATAGAAATCAATGGTTTTAGAAAAAAATAGGAATTTATCAAAAATTAATTGGATGATCTAAGAGAACTTATAATGGAATATTCCGAAAGACAAATGAAGAAAATGAAAGAATAAAGATATAATGAGGAAAATATTAATAATGAAAAATTACAAAAAAATTATACATAATTTCATATTTAATATAAAATTACCTTAACAAATATAAAATTACCATACATGAACATCAATAAAATTATACAAAAATCATATAATTAGAAGAGAAATATTGTCCAATTAAAAGAAGAGAGACTATTAGATCCAATTGTATGAATCATATTAATTTAATTTATGACTGAAAGGGATGATTAACTGGTATTAATACATTTAAAACCTATATTTAATGTGATATGAAAAAAATTGTACATAACTGTTTGTCTAATGGAAATTTATTTCCAAATAAATTCATTTTAAAAGTGAGATTAAGAAATCCCAAACCTTTACTCTTAACTCCCATGATGTCTTTATCCACCTATATAATGAGGATAAAAAACATAATAACTTATTATGGAACTATTTTAAAATAAATTTTCATTTACTTAATTAAATTTTAATAATTTATTTCATATTTAATAGTTTGATAAATAATGTTTTCAACATGTTTTTTCAGTTCTTTAAACTATTTCAAATAGTTTTTGTTAGGGTTATAATAATTCTCATTATTTGACATAATATTAATCCTTTTATGATTAAATAGGGTATAAGAATCCTTGTTTTTATATTTTTAAGGTATTCCCATATCAATTTTATTGAATTCATGTGTAGTGTTCAAGAAAATTGACCGCACAAATATCATATTTATGAAAATTTTCAAATAAAAAGATATTTTATAGTGACTAATTTTTTTAATAAAACCATAAATACTATATTTATATTTTCTAATAATATTTTATATATTATATTACAACTATTATTGTCATGATACCCAAACATGCTGTAATGATGGAATTCATACAACATCAGTCATTGTGGTGGTTTAACCAACTCAAACCAAAACATTCGATAATAATGGACTACTTAGAGAATAATGTTATATTATGACAATATAATATTAAGAAAAGAAAAATGGTGTTATATTACATCAATTAAAGATGATAATTATTTTTTGAATGATATTATTTGATATGTTAAATGAGAATTATAGTGATTAACCGATTGTTTAATTTTATGAATTCACACCTTCTCAAAACCGGTTTTGGTATATTAAATGATTTAATCCTCTATATTTATAGGAAAATATTAAAAACATTTAATAAATAATTTTTCTTGATAATTTTGGTATTTATTCAAGGTATAACTGAATAAACATAATGGTTTGTAGGGGGTCAATTTTTAACTTAATGTTTAGTGAAATTTCAGCAAATATTCACTCCCTGGGCTGTAAGGTTATCATTTTGGATGGAAATATGTTCAAAAGTGGAAAAAATTAGATATGGGACAATATAAACTAAAAAATACAATTAATATATCTATTTAGGGAAATTTTTCTCCATTACCCATTAATTTATCTTTTGAACCTCATTTTTCCTTTACTATGTTAATTCAATTTTTACCCTACTATCATTTTTTGTGATAAAAAATATAACTTACCCTTCTACAAAATTTCAACATGATAATTACAATTTTTGACTATATGTAATCATTATCAATTTCTATGAATATTAAATTTTAATTTTACAATAAAAATAATATATAAAGTCAATATTATTTTTATAAATGAAATAAATTTTAAAATTAATGTTTTCATAATATTATGTTTTAAGTATAGTAACTAAATGGGTGTTAATATAAAATTATATTAATATATGCAATAAAAGTTACTAAAATCGTCCTTTAATTGTGATAAATATATTTTATTAAAATTAATAAATTAATCAAACAAAAATAAATCTCTTAAAATATTTGTTTTTTGAAATTTATTTTAATAATATCCTATTAAAATAAATTATTTATCCTCTCATGATTTTATTTAATAAATACAATATTATTATAATATTTAATTTAATTTTATAAACAGAAAAATCCACTCATTAATAATAATAATATTTAATGAATAGACATACATATTTTAATAATAAAATATTTTAATTAATTATTATCATATTATTTTATTCAATAACTATTTATTATATACATGTTTTATTATTGTAAAATTTTACTAAAAAAAATCATCATTAATGTTAGAAACATGTATATTCATGGTCGTACATCCATTGAAAATATATCCAACAACCATATGTGTGAAACTGTCTAGTTCACATGTATGTTTAATTATGAGCATGTACTTTCTCATTTGATGTTCACGTGGTTTTTGGGTGTTGGTAGTATAAAATTTTAAATTTTATAAAAATCATACCTTGTTCATGGTTTCACAACAAAACTATTCAAGCCATGCTTTTACCAAGTGAAATTTTCTTGTGTGCTTTATTGGAATTCTACACAGTTTGAGAAAGGATTGTTGTATCATATGAGTTAAAAGGGAGAAACATAACAATGTCAGTGATTTGGTCAAGGATAAGTCACATCAATTGAGAATGGTTGGTCAAACCTTGTGGTTTGGTTGTCTATGTATAATTTATATGCGTGGTTGGAACGTGGTTTATTAAATCATATTTCCTAACCATGTGCATCGATTGTAATCACATGAATGTTGGAATTTACTACAATTACCTTAATTTATTTTTTTATATAATCTGTATATAATGTATCTTATCATGTAATTAATATCTCCCCAAGGATTTGGAGAGTTATCTGGAAGTATCATTAGTGATTTCCCTTCAATATTAGTGGATATCTTCAAGGTATGTTCCATTTTGGATCTGATCGCGTGTTCCCTTTCATGATCTCTCCATGATAACTTTTTCCATTTTTCAATTGAAGTAGAATTAGAGTGTTATTACAATATCGATATTGTATGTTAGGAATTTATTTTTATATTTATGGATTTTCCTATGCGAGTATTAGATCACCTCAACTAAAATCTATGTTTTCTCAGGTGACTAGTTTCCCTCAATTATCAATGTACATTTATCTAGAAAATGGTGATAACCAATGAATTGCATAAAATTATTTTAAATTACTTCGAAACTGGTTTTTAATATGGTTAAATTTTAATATCATGGAAGAATCATTTTCTAAATCCATCTAGGGTGAAGGAAAATTGTTGTGGTTTTAAAAACTGATTTATTCGAATAATGTTATCCAAGAAATTCCTAAAATATCATCATTATTATAAAATGGTTTTCCAATCATATAATAGATTATTATTCAATATGAATTTTTTTTTATAAATTGGCATCATGGTGTATTTATTTATTTTTTGTGAAACATATCAAAATAGGAACATTATTTTTGTCGGGTTATGAACAGGTACATACCCTTTTGTGTGCCGAACCAATATTTGTTATTCATTTGATATCTATAGATTGCGGAAGGATTCAATAGAACTAGAATTCAAAATATTCATGTCATAGTGTAACATCTTGTTTCCTATTACTTATTCACAAAGGATAGAACTCCCCATGCACATTGTTTTATAAATTAAAACATTGTTTCACGTTTTATTATTCAAATGGTTATGATATATTATTCACATGGATAATTTCATTTATATAATTAATACAATATTTTATTTAAATTTATTTCTTCTAGTTTATGTGAATAAAAAACACTTTAAAAAACCTATATATTTTTAATTTTTTAATCAAAATCCATTTAATTGTTTTTCTATTTTAATGTTTAAACTAATGAATTCATGATGTGAGACAATTTATAGATTCTTTGGTGGCATATATCTGTAATTTAGTGATCATAATCTAATATTTCATTTTCCATTTTTAGATATATTATTTTGGATGTCAGTTAGGGGAATGGTGTCTTATATCTCTTAATATTCTCTTAGTACGTGTCATCTACTTAATGAGAAGGGTTGGTGGATATTGTTGGTCACATAGAGAGAGTGTTTTATCATTATTATGTTTTGTTTTCCAAATTATCTTACTTTTGTTGTTCTTGTATTGTTCATGGTATTGTATGATACATCCTTATTGTACTCTATTGGATTATATCATTTCATCCACACATGAGAAAGGTTTTGAATTTTATTTTTATATCCTTCATGTAGTGGGTCATCATGTGATACATGCTATGTTGACCTGGGTTGGTTCATTATGAAATATCATCAGAGAAAATACCCAGGAAAAAGTGTGATGAAACAAACATGGTTTGGTTTAGGGTTTATAATAGATACAATTTAGTTATGATTTATATTTTTCTATAAATCTAATTTGGTATTTTTTTAATATTTAATTACTATGATAAATGATGTAAGGAGATAATTTTCAGTGGAACATCCCCTAGTAAACCCATCATTGGTGGAAGCTATTAGCCACACAATATCGACTCTGGTTCAGGTGGGTGGTGAAAAACAAGATGAAAAATGGATCATTTCATGGAATTTTCCAAGAATAATCCACTTATCTTATATGGCTATGAAGGAACCCAGAAATATGAAGAGTTTCTGGAGTATATTGAAAGAATTCACATGTTATTGAAATATCTAGAAGACACTAATATGGGGGTTTCCACTTACATTATTGATAGACCATAAATAAGGTAGGGCCCAACCGTGTAATCTTGGATAAATATGGTTCTTACCTAGACATATTTAAATAATAAATTCAACCAAAAAGATTATCCTAAATCACTTTAAGTGGAAATGGATTTGTAATTTTTGACCTTAGATTAACATAGAATTTGCTTGTACAGTATTTCACACATTTTTCTGAGTTGTTTCATATATCACACAAGAGAATTTATATTGATTACATCAACGATCAAATGAATGAGGTCGGTTTATGGGGAAATATTCGGTTGGTTTTGTCTCTATAATTCCTATAAGCCTTTTATAAGGTGGTTTATAACATAATTATTTTATAATTAGACATAACTAGGAAAATGTGTTTCGGTGGAGCTTATATTATAGCAAGAGGTAACCATAATGTGTCATCTAACAAGAAGGGGAAGCATAAGGGCGATGAGTTTATATAGGTAACTATTATAGGGAATTCTATTTCAAAACACCGGGTTTTTTCCATCATCATTGGAGGCAACCCGTAATATACTAAATTGTATAGAAACACCCATGACATATCCACGTTGTGGAAAATCCGATCACCATAAAAAAAAATTCAGAATAATATTTCCATGATGCAGAGATAGATTCACTCTTTTGAAATGTTCATAGGTTAATTTTTTATATTTCAATTTATCATGTTTCACAACTTCTTTCCAACATTTAGGTTCAAATAGTAATTAAATATCAGATAGGAGATGAGGCTGAACATTTTTGTACAGTAGAGTATCCCCCAAAGGATTATTAGGTAGGGTTGGACACTATGGGAGGTATATTGTTCATTTTTCCATCAATGGTCCTTAAATTATTTTATATATATGTATATCATTCCATTATATCAAAAAAATAACTTCTTGGTATTATTATTCATGCTTATTTAATTCTAGTTGTAATTTCTAACACCATTGAGAAGGATGTGAGGAAATTTTTTTAAATTCATATGTATCGAGTAACGACTACAAGCATTGAAGTTGTATGTGATGTAATAAGTATAGATGTTGATATCTTTTACACTATATTTTCATATATTGGATGATAAGTGTTAAGGACCATCTTGAATATTATTACCAATGATCTTATTTTGATTATCTCGATGGATTATCTCACATATTTTAGGGTGTGTGAGATCCATGTTCATGGATAGTAGGGCCAATTGTTAATTATGTGGGAGTGATCTCATGATAGTTTTTAGTGTTTTATTCATATCATAGAGTAATGTTTTAGTTGTCAAATTAATTAATTGGTAATTCCATCCCCAGTGGAATTTCTGGATAATTTTTCTTAGATACCACCTAGAGAGAGTTTGACATCACTTTTATACTTCTAAATGGAATGATTCCCATTTCAATAAATTTATATCATATGATAACAAAATTCTTATAGGATTATAATGTTTAATATATGGACCATCCTTTGAAGGTATTTATTTTTCATAGTGTTTCCTCTTATTCTCTATCGGTTCTCATTACAAATAAGGTAGACAGAATCCATAGAATATTTTTAGTAACAAAAGCACAATTTGGTGAATCTTTGGAATATACACCGCTTTCATTGGAATTATAGTCTATTGGATCAACATAGAAGAGATTGTTGATTTTTTAATATTTTACTGCAATCAAGGTACAATAGTTTAATGACTCATGATTGGGATGTTCCAAATACAACATTTTATTGACTGTATCTTAATTTCATGTTCCCGATTATGACATTTTATATTTCTAATAGTATCACAGTATTTATGGAACAAATAATTCAAAATAGTCATCTTTTAGTTTGTTATTTTTTTGGATTATATTTTGGTGTTTTCCATATTCTTGGGAGAATATTGGGATCATTTGGATATCATCCATAGAAATCTATAAGAACATTATTTTGACATAATTATTTATTAATGGGGCTATTTATCCAATAAGTTATTAATCATGGTCATGTTATATCTATGAGGGGTATCTTAGTAGATCATGAAAAGGTATATGAAGTGATGTCATTAGAGTTACCTAGAAATGTTTTTGAGATTTTAGATTTTATAGGCCTTAGCTATTTATTATAGGCTATTTTTTATGATGTCACCATGATTTCATCTCTAAAGAATGGATTTTATCATAGGGGTGTAATTTTTGAGTAGAATGATATATTTTAATGATTAATTGAGTCACAGAAGGTGATGTTAAATATGAAATAAATTTTAATTTTTCATGAATCATTTTTGTTCTATGATTTCATATATGATACCTCAATTACAATATTTGGGAGTTTTTTAATGAATGGATAGTAGGTGGTGGAAAATAGATCTTTTGAGTAACACTCACATAAAAAACTATCTTTTATATAACCATAATTAGGGTTCATTAATGTACACAATAAAAACATATCACCCCTATTTATTTGGAAAATTATTTATGGATTATGTAGATCATGGGATCCTAAAGTACATCCTTAATTAAAGGGATATATAATTTTGACAGATTCATTGGGTTGAGTTTATAAAAATACTAGATTTTGATATTTCATATACACTTAAAAAGGTAATGTGGTCACTAAAAGTTTGAACATGAAGTTACAGACATAGGTCTAGAACCAATTAGTAGAAGAGTGGTCTATAATGTGTTTGTTTGGTCAGATGACAATAAGTGTCATTGAGCTATTGGATAAGTGTTGTTATATCCTCTATATGTGTAATCAGAATTTTATTATCATATTGAGGTTCAATAGGTCATAAGAACTAATTATAAGTCTTCTATTAGATCTTTACACCATGTTACAAGAAAGTTGTATCAGGCTTTTAGACATTAGTATATGTGTATAGAGATTATGTGGACAATTACAGAAATTGTGTTGTGATGAATTAAATTCCATAAGATTATGGTTGAAGAATAGAGTAATTTTTTGTGATGGAAACCTTTACCGATTCAGGTGTTGAAAAGGGATGTGATATTTAGATACATCTTCTATAGATTACATAGTATCTTAGTAATGTAGATCCAATTTTGTTTACTATTGATTGATTTATGAAATTATATAATTTTGTTCATATGAAGGGGAAACCTATGGTGGAAGAGGTCATGATATTTTAGATATGATAGATCATGAAACTTTCTTGATTTCCTTCAGTAATTATTTATAATACGGAATTTTGGTTTACATATGGGTTTTGGAAGGGTTTTCAAATGACAATGGCAGATGTTTTGATGTAAAGGACAATGTATAACAATTATATGGATGGAAATAAAATTCAATACATTTATATTACTATGGATATGCTTCAGGTTTGTGTACCTAAATTTATAACTTCATGGTTAAAGAGAATATAGTGATATTAATCCTGAATCATTTTCCATTGTGCACTTGGGTTAGATTATGGATCACTGGGATTGGGAACTTTGAATTACACTAATTCCCTTATTTCATGATCATTGGAAATGTAGATAGGATAGTCACAAGATGTGGGAGTGTGAAATGTTGATGAAGAATTATTTTATTTTGTTTATATGATTCACGAATCATTAACACATGATGGGGAAAATAGTTTCCTGAAAAGGAGAGTACTGATGACCTCTCGTCACATGTATGTTTAATTTTGATCATTTTATTTAATTTGTTGGTTTTAAATTTATTCAGGATAAAGAGGTAAAAAAAATAATTTAAGGGGAAAAATTAAGTGAACACAGTGTAGGAACGTAGTTATTCAAACTATAATGTAACACTATTAAATGGAATTGTGGGTTCTACCGGAATTTAGTACTATTTATGTATAATTTGTTAAAAAATGTGAATCAAAAAGTGAAACTATGTCTATGTATAAGATTTGGTCAACAAGCTATCAAATGGATTTAGGATGTTCTTAATAACCATAATTCCTTCTCTCAGAATCATGGAATGTTGGTTGTCCATGGACTATGGCCACATATATTTTTTACATGTGTTGTTAAATTGTATGATATCCTTATGTGACTCTATCTGAAATAATTTGTGTTTTGTATTTACCACAATGCCCTGGATTAATTTTATATCTAATATTATAATAATATCTATTAGATTTAGAGTAATCTCTCACCAATATTTTAGAGGGTTCTCTCATTTTTTCAGTTGTTGTTACCTTTTATTATTGGTGTATTTATTGAATGATTATTCAATTTTTAATGTAGACTCCTCTTATTGTTATGGGCATATTTTTATCCCTTTTCCCCTTAATCTACGGTAACACAATTAGATCTCTTTTATTAATATATTCATTTCCAATAGAGTCTCTTTTTACTCTATTGGAAAGGTTGTGTCTATACCAAATGTTGGTAACAAATGAATTGTATAATTTTCTTTCAAATTCCATAGGGATTATTTTTAAAATTTATTGATTCGATATAAACAATGAATTTTTTATGAAAAATTAATATTGGGCGTTATGAAAAGTGGTATTATATGTAGGTTTTCATTAAAAAAAATTTATACACATTGTGTGTTCTATAAAATTCATCAATGATAATTATAACTCTAAAATGTATTTTGAAACATCGGAGAAGTTATGATTCAGTATGAAAATGATTGATATATGGTTTCATAGTTTATATATATATTTCATAATTCATTTCAAATTGGGAAATTGGGTATCTCATGTAATGGATATATGGAAACCTTAGTGAGTGTGTTATGACTATCGGTTTTTCTTATGATATTTATAGACTATGGGATATTGCGATACCTATAGATATCATTATATTTATGATTAAGTGTTCCTTTAAATTTCCTTCTACACATTACCATAAGATAGTTCCCACAAGTTCTAGGTTTTATATATAGTGATATTATTTCATGATTTAATTTTCACATGTTTATACTATTGTATTTCTATGTATATTTGGTTGTGTCCATTATACTACCATTCATGTAGTTTTTATATTCTACTTTTTTATGAATATGAAATTATTCATTAAAAACAATGAATTTTTTCCAAAATATATTATTATAATTTTATTTAATATTTATTATTTTAATTATTTAACTAACATTTTATTATTTTATGAATTTTATAGATTCATTAGTGGTATCCAACTCAGGTCCTCTATGCAAAACCATCATTTTACATTTGGCATTTGTACATCCGGTTTTACCAGAAACATGTATGGTGTGGGGAATTAGGTAATCAATAGTTTCTTTGTTGATGTTTTCTACTTAATGAGAAGGTTTGGTTGTGATGGTTGTACATATATAAACATTGTTTGTGTATAATAATTTTTGTATTCTATTTTGGCCTCTTTTTCTTCTTCTTGTATAATTTAGGGATGTGTAATTTTCTACTGTGTAGTTGTCTATTTGTCTATTTCATTTTAGTCACACTTGAGATATGATTTATGTTTTATTTTCACATACTCTATATAGATCGTCAACATGGGTGATGTTCTATATTGACTAAGGTTGGATTGATAGATTATTCATTATTCCCATATTTACTATCCCTATTTATCCAAATGACACATTATAATACATTTTATATCATTATAATCATCTCAAAAATCAATCAACATATTATACTGTACATTTTTCATGATTTTTATCAAATTTATAGCACATCTAATTACTTCTATATTTATCATTGGTGGTATAACTTCATTAAATATCATGACGATGAGAATTTCATACTTTAGTATCTTTTATAGTTAGGTTTTCATTCCAATATTTTTCATGCGGTTATATTTCATGGTATTTCATTTTTTATTTTTATATTATATTATAATAAAATGAATCATTTTCTATTTGGATCATTGTTTCATGTATCACTAACTATCAAACACAAATGATTAATTTATATGGAAATACCTACTAATATCATTGCAGGTTTCATTATATGTCTCTTAAAAAAAATTCACCCTATAAATTTCATTATTATAGCGAACAAATAGAGGTGATTTTGTCCCAATTCATTTTATACCCTCAAATTTATCCTTAAAACATACAATTCCTCCTATGAACTTTAACCGTGGATTTTCTTGTTTGGTAGTGCATTATCTCTAAGATCAATTATTTCTACAATCCATTCTTCATTAGATAAATAATATTTACATTTTAGCATATGAGTTTTGTAAATTTAATGTATTAGGAATATACTTCCATAAATTTGATGTAGGGAATACATCATGCACATCGGATTAGTTTGAATGAAGTGTAACCGGAGATGTCATTAACCCCACATGATCAATGTATTTATACTTTCCAATGAATCTAGGGATATTCATTAATTTTATTTCACCCTCTTTCATGAAGATATTAAAATAAATACCATTATTTAAAAATTAATCTCAGAATATCCTTGTTGATTATAAGTGTACATCAAATTTCAATTTTTTATTACTTAAATGTGTCACTAAATTCTTTAAATATTCTATTACATCTCCAACGAATGATATTTTTATAGAAGAATTTGTTCACTAATTTAACCCCGACATGTATAATTTTTACACCTTTTTTTACACATAGTCACTTATTGTTCTGTTTGGATTTATGGTTGAAGAATTTTATATTATACTAACTGCACAAGTAGATTCTGATTATCAAACCCTCCTTCGATGTGAATTAAGAAGGAACTCAATATATATTTCAGCTATTGAATTATCCTCTAAAAATTTTCTATTTTAATTAATTATATAATTTTCTTAAGATCATATCTATATAATGTTCAAACTAATGAAATTTCTAGATCATTACTATAATCCAAGGATTTCAAGATGATAAAATTCATAGTTTTACTCCATGTAGCCTTATAACAACATATAATTATCATGTAATGTTTATTGTGTATCAAATATTATCATTTTTCAATTAATTATATTGATTTCACACAATGAGAAAATATAAAAGAAATTGTATTATCGATGTTATAGGTCATAAGAACATATTTAATGAAAAAATGGAGATATTTTTTCATTTTCATAAATGTATAGAAAATTAATTTATCATTTTATTATAAAAATATTATTTTTCCATGGATTTATAGAATATCAAATATCTTGATATATATTATACAATATCCCTATTTACATTTTCCAACCTAAAATTTACCTTATGATTACTATGTGTTATTTTTCTCATCCATGATTATTAGAGAATGAGATATGAGCATTATTCAACTATTAATTAGTCAATTTTTTTATTTAAGGGGTACAAATTCTTTTTAAAAAATATATAAATCCCTCATTCACGCGATTGAACTTTGAAATATTCCCCACCTTATTCTTTAACTCTATATACTCAATAATCTCATATTTAGTGTTCACATGGATAGATAGTTTAGAAGTAATTTGGTTAATATTTCATTTCTCTATAACCAACATGACTTCCGGGTCAATTATTTGATGATAAATCAATAATAGGTCTCTTTAAATCATAATTATTGATATGGTATAATGATCATTCAAAAATAGTACATCATTCACTATTTCCTCCTCCCTAAGGAGGTACTGTGTTGTATTTTAATATTCCATGATAAACACTTTTTGTATCCCCTGGTAAATATTCATTTCCATATGGTTGAATATATACAATATTATTTTGTGATCTACATACATATACCCACATTTTCACCATGTATATAATTAATGCATACCCTTAATGAAAGTAATACTACAGTTAGATCTATATAAAGAGACTGAAAATGATTCTCAAGAATTTTTATTTAATTATAGGAAATATATACCACAATGAAAGTATTGCTAAGTACATTTCCCAATCCCAAAATTGTTATAACTTTGTATATAAAAATATCTAGTCCACTACAAGGTACAATGTGTACAAGTGTAGTGATGAACCTTATCATAATTTCCACTAAACATTTGTTACGTTCATCTATCTAGAGAAATGTGGCATCCTTATGAGTTAACATAGATAGTGGATTTGAAAACCATGACACATTTACCATAATATTTTAGTTTTTATCTTTCAAATTAATGAAAACAATGCATCTTTGTTATAATGGTTAGTATTTTACAATATTCAGTCATTTTTATCTTTTATGTATTCTCATGTGTATCCTAACCTATTATTACATAACCTAAGAATTATAGTTTTTGTATCTATAAATAACACATGGAAAATTTGGGACAAAAATTACCTACTATTAATCAGTTCAACAGAAACCTAAAACTTTCTTTATGATCTTATATATTGATGGAACATATAAGAATATATTATGAAAATGAAACAAAAAACTAATTGAGGTAATAACTTAGTATCATTTTCATGAAATACAAGAAGGTTATAAAGGTATTGTTTAGTTTTAGTGGAATCAATATTGATTTATATTGATCATATCTTATTAAAATGTTCTTATTTTTAATGTATTCTCTTCATTACCATTATCCAATGTTATATACACCGAATATCAAAATTTAGAAGTATTTATCCCCTTGAATTTGATTGATTTTTTTTTAATAATGGGTCAGTAATAATTTTTCATAATCATGATCTTTTTTAGTTAATCAATAATGAGACAAATTGGTCCATATTTCTAATAACAATGAGATTTTTTTCACACCATAGTAAACAACATCATTGAATGAAATCCTATTCAATTTTCTCATTGAGCCCCTTTGATAACATCCTCAATTTAATAAAGGCTATTATATAGATATTTTTTGTATTATAATATAATTTATTCTTGTTTTTATTTAAAATACAACCTAATGATTTTTTGGTATTCAAGAAAATACTTCTAAAAATACATTGTCATATTATTGAGAAATAGTAATATATTCACAATTGAATTTTCCTATAACCATTCTCTCTAAAATTATTCATTATTCTAAAACATGACCCATAAATGAAATATAACATTCAAGGGAGTTCATAGTTAGCCTTAAATTATTATATAGTCAGAAAATAAATTTTTATATGAAAAGTGACCTCCCTATCAAAAACAGATGACATGAAATGCTTCGAGAGATGTAATAAATTCCCAAAATCACATCAAATTTATCTAATAGAAGATAATATGATATAATATAATCATATTACAAAAAATATATATCAATGTGGCTGTAGAGACATGGTATGTAATTATTATAATACTTTTATTATTCTCAAATAATATAATAACTAATCACTGTGGTGTTTGATTAATATTTTTTGAAACAATTCATGAAATGAAGGAGTTGGTGGAACCAATATTAGATAAAAATTATAGTTATTATGTGGATTGTATGTCTACATTTTTTCACTCCAATTTTGAGAACTCTATTTACATTTTTCATATTTTATAGTATATCCATTTATCCATTGTCATGAAATGTATCTAACATTAGGTGTATTCATTAACCCTTGGATTGGATCACTAGTAGGAATAATATCAACACACCATACAATTGAACCATTAGAGAGTGGGGTAAAAATTAGGTTAAGATTTTTTTTCATCCATTTCAATGGTCATAATCTTTGTATCCTATTAATGTAATTCCCACATTCTCCATACCATAAATTCATCATATAGAGGATGATTTTTCCTACATCAATGGGTTTTGTAAACAAAATTTACAAAAATAATATAGAGACTGAGTTTTTTTACAACAAGGAATTGAAATATTTCAAAGAATATTATTCCAAAGATGGGCGATGAGATGGCGTGCAATTTTGAGGTCGGTGTTCCTAGAATTAATTTCATAAAAATATTAAATATTTTTTATATTATGTATGCTCTGTTAGTTAAAAAATATGATTACTCAAAAATAGGTTATTAAATCAAAAATCTGATAACACAATGGGGTCTAAAATGTAGAGTTTCCTCTAAGTGATATAAAAAATATGTTGGAGTGGGATATTCAGTTCCCTCACTTGTTATCATAGAATTTTAAGTGACTTAATTGATTAAATTAATTAATTAATTAAAAATACATTAACCTATGTTATGGATATAAAAAATTATTTTAGAGATTTTTCCTCATAAATATTATTTTCCAATGACAAAATCCCTATCTTCAAATCCTATCCTTCCTATAGATGAATGACAAGGGAAGAAAAAAAATGAATCATTGCATCTAGTATGATCGAAGCCCAATGACGACAATAAATTCTTCCAATCATTGTGAATGTATAAGATTTTTCAACACTAATCGATCCATTCTATGTAGGAATCATCATTGGGGGTTTTATGCCTCTTATTAATCAATATCACATGTTGATAATTAGTTCAAAAATTTGCACTCCTTTGACTAATACCATTATCTAAGAATGTATTGTTTATTAATATTTCATCTAACTAGGATTTCACATTCTTGATCTGTTTCATTAGAAATCTTGACCATCAATCCAAACCCTTTATTTGTGTGATTTTCCGTGAAAATTGCTTACATTATTTACCATGGAATCCTTATGTATCCCATACTCGAAATTACCTAGCGACCCGACATCGATCAGGCACCATGATTTGGAATGGATTTAAGGAACGAGGAAGGAATCACAAGGGGAGACCAAGTATATATAGATTGCAACCCGAGCATCATAGATACACAATAATAATAATTTTTAGGATTAGAACCATGTTATGGTGGCCTACAAAATGGGAATAGTTCCAACGTGGGTCTGATGCTGAGCAGGTGGTAAGAGGTGCTCATCGAAACATCCGGTGGTGAGGCAGTGCATCCACGGTAGGTAGGGGCCAGGCAGGATGGATGCTTGTGGCTAAGAAGAAGAGGCTGCTAGGTGTTGGCATGATGGTGGTCAGACGTCATCAATACAACCAACATTAATAATTAATAATAATAATAATAATAATAATTGATGATGGGTTAATAACATATTAGGTGATGATTTGTGATTTTTATTATTATACTAAATAATAATAATAATATTGTTGACATAATTTTTTTAAGTATTGGATAATACAGATATAAAGATATTTAAATTTTTATTATGAGATATGGGGAGCCATGGATATGGGAGGATATCTAACATGTTATTTAGGGAGATTTAATCATTATTGTTGACAGTAATAATTGATAATAGAATGAAATTAATGGTGGAGAATCAAGGGAGGAACATGAGTTCCATGGAGGTCAAGACACTACTTTGAGTGTGGGGTTTCCTTTGAAAAACATATTAAATAAAAGTAATAATAATATAAGAATTTTATTTTTAGTTTTTTCAGGAAAAACAATGTTTAATCCATATATTCATCATATGTTTCCAGATTGATGAACCTTCGATTGAAGAATGACCCTATCATTGATAGGGTCATTTTAAGACATGTGTTTGATAGCTTTTTTGGATTCATTTATTTGGACAATGAAACACAAAATAATAATAAAATTACAATTTTCCCCATATCCAGTTTCTGATGGGTCAATATGTGGTCGCAGATGGAATCCTCTAGAAAGTTCAGCACTGACGACGTCCTCTTCCTCTCTTTGTGCTCTTTCTGACTTATTGGGTTTGTAGTGTACATGGGTTATGGCCCAATGGAGACCGCACAGTATGTATATTTTCTTGTATTTGTTGTGGTTTGGTGGTTTTCTTATTTTCTAATTTCGTTCCATTCAGATCTAGTTTGGTTTTCCGTTCCAGTTCATTTTCACTTGTCACGGTTTCCTTCCGTGGACACCAGTGGGATGGAGGTGCATTGTGGTTACATCTTGTAGGCTGTGGAGGAGATCTTGTTTGTGGTGATGGCAGACTATGAATGGTGGGAGGCACTGCTGTGAGCGCATGGAGACATGACAGTGGGGTTGTAGTTTGTGTTTCATGGGTGGGTCGGTCCTGGACAAGGTCTCGAACTGGCCCGTTTGTGGTTTTTGATGTTTGATGTTGTCTGATTTTTATATTGGGTCAGTCTAGACTTGGGTGTGGCTCCAAGCCCAACCCACTTATGGTTCTAATTTCTTTTTTGGTTCTCACTATCCCGTAATGTATCTTTTTTAAAAAAACAAGTTTCAATCATATCATGTATCTGACACATCTCCCTCAAACATTGTCTTAATGACTAACTATCAGTGACGATGTGACCCTAAAATTAATATGGATATTTCAATAAAAATTTTGAGTATTTTAACCTAGATCGACGTGCAACCCTGATGAGGCACGATTTTCACATGTTTCGGTGAAATGCAATTTTTTCACCAGGTACCTATTTTGTACTAATGATTATTCCATCTCGTGTGTTTTTCAGGAGGTGGGAAATGGTGTGATCCATATAATTGTTTCAGGACCAAGGCCTAGGCCCCTCTTGATGACATTCAGGAACAATGCTACGATATATGACATTTCAATTAGATGACTGTTCAGGGCAATTGAATAGTCTATCTTGTGCGTTTTTCTCAAATTTTTGCAATGTTGTGATCTATTCGGTTATCTAGTACCATTTTGAGGAGGCCTTACAGTAAAAGTGTATTTTCTCTCTTCATTTCAGTAATGATAAATGCATGCTCGCCATCTTTTTGGCTAGATATATCATGTACTCTAAGAGTATACTAGCATTCCTAGAGGTACATGATTTACAGTTTAGTACCTGAGAATGTATATATACATTTCCAGGAAAAGTGGAGATTACGTACTACGTATGGTACCCACACGTAATGTGTACCCCGTTACGAATCATCTATCTCTCATATTTCCATCTTTTGCGGTATTATGTGAGGTATTCCAGATGTTATGCCTATCCTAGGCGATGCCCGATGCCTGCAACAATGTGTCTTCTGAGAGGTACTATTCAGTAGGGATGGTCAGTGTTTCATAATGATTCCTAAAAGTTCCCATCCATTAGGGAGGTATAATTCTGTTTTAGGCCAACCCTCTCACTATGCTAGGTAGCATAGTCCCCAAGGTGATACTAGACTAACCCAGAGTGTAGTCCCCAAGGATATACTAGGCTGACGTAGAGAGTTGTCAACAAGGAGATAATAGAAAACCCAGAGCATAGTCCCCAAGGAGTCATCAGGTCGACCCTCTTACTGGTCAGGGTACCATAGTCCTCAGTGGTTCGGATAAGACCCACTATTGAATTTCAAACTGATGAGGTATGTTTGAATTTACCTAAGTACCCAAGATAAAGATGGGCTCTTTCCCCACCAAGAAATGTTCTTGGGAAATGACCTAAAACCTTGTGGGAAAATCAGCACTGCCCAAAGCAGCTATTTTTGAATTGCAGTGATTTGAGCTCCTTTCACTTGGGACTTCATGGAAGATACATGATGTGTTGGCCTTTGTAGATGGTGGTTTACATGGAACTATTGGATACTCACATATTTTGTCTGAGATGTGATATGAATATCCCCTTACACCCTCATTTTCATTTATTTGACTGCGGATATATATATATATATATATATATATATATATATATATCTTATTATAGTACCCTGATCTTGGATTTGGTAACTCCCCTTCTAGGAGAGGCAAATACAAGTGGGGTATGCCACATGCATTCTCTATGCAGCTTCTAATGGTTAGGAGAGTCTAATCTTGTGCTAAAGGTAGAGAAAATTCTATGGGGAGTTCATCTCATCATTGTTTCGAGCATATTGTGTTTGGATGATCTAACATTCCCTCTCTAGTAGGGTTGAGTGGTATACATTCCATCCCCTATTTTTGTACATTGTTTTCTCTACAACTTATTTAAAATGTATATTTCATTTCTCCCCATTCTAAATTTAGGGGTGTTCTAGTGGGTATGCATATACTCACACCTATATGTTTTTATCCCAACATGCATCATGAATTTTGTAGATGATGGATAGGTTGTTCCTGATTTTAAAAGAGTATATGGATATGAACATCCTATACCACGTATCATTTTCAGAGTTGAGATACTGGAGTGGGTCTCTCCCCTATTACTCTTTTTGAGTTTCCTCCTGGTTGGGACAGATTTGCGGTTTGGGGATGTTTTTTTACCCTTTGTATTTTAGTATACACTATTTTACCCTTGTTACTATATATAGGTTACTGAATGTTAATTTTATTTATACCAGTTTCATCTTTTATTTATTTACCCTTTTCATGAATTTATTGAGTTGGTTGTGTGTGTGTTTATGGGTTTTTAGGAAATGGCATCCTAGAGTTTTCAATCCGTCAGCTCTAGTCGTTAACCCATAACCTATAGAGATGGGATTGGGATAGTTTTTTCTCGAGCCCATTTTAGTTGGGTTCATGAAAAAGTTCTATCAATGGTGGTTTGACCCTTGGGATATTGTTTGAACATTTCTATAGAATGGCCTTGGATGGGTTTTGGGAAACAATTTTGAACTATCTCGAGTGTGGATGTTATATTAGGGCGTCTATTGATGATATGTCGAGTCAACATATACATTCCACAGGACCATGTTTACCATCTTGTCAAAATTACACCCTGAGACATTTATTGTAGGGAACAATTGAACATGAATCATATAGTATGTAGTCTTTGACTATCCTTCTGGATTCATCTGACCATCATTGTTGATATATCTATATATATTCTTATCTGACCACGATACTTGTAACAACCCGAGAATTTATGAAAAATATTCTTTTTAATTTTATTAATGTCTTGTGTTGTACGCTACACCAAAAGAAGCTTGCACAACACACCTTCTTGACTTGCCTTGCATTACACGCAATCACGACCTTCCTCGATAGCGTGTGTAATACGCAATACCGAGTTTCACTAAACAACGATATGCTATTAAAATAATATTAAAACTAGCCGTTATGAATAGTAATAAAAACTTTTTGAAATTATGTAAATCTTATTTTTCAAAGTGAACTTCATTTTTGGATTCGGAGTATCGAATTTAGCCTAAGGTGAAATTTTGGTACATTTCGGATAACTTTCATATTCTGATGAATAGTGAAAATTAATAAATTTTAGTTAAAAACAACTTTTTCAATCGAAATAATTAATAGTGATAAATTATTAATTTGAGTGGTTTTAAAGTATATTTAGAATATATTTTTACAATTTAATACAATGTTGGTCATTGGCTGTAATTTCACATTTAAACCAGACATAATCAAGTGTCAATCTTTTGATATATATTGTTTCCTAAAAACACGCTATTTATTTTAACAGCAGGATTTAATTATAAAATTAATTAATGCAACTTCTATGTTATGAATTTGGTAAAATAGATTTCATTTTTGAATTCGGAATATGAAATATAGCTTAGGATGAAATTTTGGTATTTTTCTGAAAACTTTCAATTTTTGATGAATAGTGAAACCACTAAGTGGTAGGTTAAAAACTGAATTTTGCATAAAACTTAATTTTACCGCTTCTATGAATGGAATTTCGAAAATCCGAGAGATACGGTTTATATCAAGGACTAAAATGTGGTTCAATGAGATGAAAATAATTTTTTGGTGAATAGTAACTTTTTACTTTTTTTACCGTGGTTAATAGTAAATAGGGTAACTAAGGGTAAATATGATATTACTATTACCCTAACACATGTCCTAATTCTATTGGATAAGTGTAATTCGACCAAAAACAAACTTAGGAATAAAAAAATGACCATTTAGGCCCACTTGGATTAGATTAGGACATTTATTATTAATTTATTTAAAGAAGGGTTAAAATAGTTAAAATCAAAGTTTAATAAGTAAATCATTTTTAATATGGGGTTATACATTAGATAAATTCGATTGTAAATATTAATTAGAAAGCTAAAAAGATTTCCTACATGATGGTATTTTATTTGTAATTTTTAGACATCAAATAATTTAATTTATTTATGACACAAAGATGATGCAGTAATTATCTTATTAATGAAATATTGACATAATTGATGTTATAAACACCAACATAAATGTCATTTGAGACTTTTTATGAATTCCACTAATTTTCTAGGTTACTATGATATAATAGTGATTCTCTAATCAACTTGGTTCGAACATATAATTCTGTTATGACTTTCACAAAAATCATATATCAAATAGTGTCAAAATTGACACAAAATAGTTTTTAAATCAAATATTATATTATTAATTGTTATTTTATTCCTAAAAATCTATGGTTCGGCCAAATAACTTAGATAAGGATATATGTATTACTAATAAACAATTTGGGGTTCGTTTGGCATGTTATAGTAAGTGTATTAACCATATAGTGAAAGAAAACAAAAAGACACGGTAAAAGTTAAATTATTTAACTTAGAGTTAAATCTAATTGATAAGGTTAAAATAATATCCTAAACTTGTCTAAATTCTATTGGTTGATAGGATTTCGACCCATCCCCACTTTAGACTCGAAATAAGACCCTTTGGAACCATTATAAACCGATTTTGACTTTAATATAAAATAATATTTTGAGATATTCCTAAGGTGCCCCTCTCCTCCCCTATAAAAGGACACCTCCTCCCCCTCCTCCTCACACAAATTTGAGCACTCAAGCTCGGACAACCCCTGCCAAAATCTCTTCTCCACTTCCCTAGCAACATCCTAGAGGTTCTGGTCTTCCTCAAAGACCAATTTTAGTGCCCTAAGAGGAGGTCTCAAAGAGGCGCTTCAAAGAAGAGGTAATTACCGTTACCAATTCTTTCATCTTTATTTCTTCTTCCACTTCTTCTTCTTAGGTTGTTTCATTATGAAGTAATATCATCAGTATCACTCATATACTGATATGTTATTATAAGTATGAAACAACCCTATTTCACTATCTATCCATCCTACGGAAAAAGAAATCACCGCGCATGCGTACGTACGGAATACCGTCTCCACGCCGTGGTGTAATCTATTTTCCACCACCACCTTACATGGATGGGTATAATGGTGTAAAGAATAACTATACATAGTTATTACAACATCATATTGATTCTGATATATTGTATAATCCACTTCAATTCAGTTCAATATTTATGGAAATGATATCATCGCTCGTGCGTACGTACGGACTACCGTCTCCATGACGCGATGAGATTCATTCTCCATGTTAACCATTTAAGAATGATTATAAAGTATATATAAGAAATAATAATGAAATATATGACATTATAAATCTACTGGATTTATGTATATATATACATATGTATGTCATCTACTTACTTCCATTTCAAGACAATAAGGAAAGGAAAACAGCGTTCATGCGTACGTACGGACTACCGTCTCCATGAACGGTGTTTTTCATTTTATTTATCTACCTATTATATATATATATATATAATGAATATATATGATATATAAATCATATTTTATATTCTGGAAGTAATTAAATCATGATATAAGTAATAACGATGTCAAGAACAACAAGTCAAAACACCTACGATAAATGAAACTATTTTACCCAAAACGCTTCTTTAACATGGAATTTACAAAAGAACGGGTAATATAATGTCATAAGTGAACCATATATGATATCATAACAATGAATATGATTCTGTAATAAGTCAATAACATGATTTAAATCATTATACAGGAGGTTCGGACACTTACAAAGCAAGTCGGACCTAAGGTAAGGGAAAATACCACAATCTCATTTTTATCCGAGATTGTTTATTCGTAAGTATTTACTGGGGTGTATTTTATCATCCACATCCATGTTCCCTCAATATGTAATATTGTTTCCATCCACTTACAATAGTTTAAATCCAATTTTACCCTTAGGTGAGTTTTTAGTAAAGAATATGAAGGGAATCTTTTGTCGTTTTTCCGTACGAGGTACTTTTTGACTTTTCCGACAAAAGTACGAAGAATGTTTTTTTTAACTTATACGGCATGAATGGATTTTTAAAACATTACTTCAAAGAAGCTTCCTTTACAAGTTTTCAAGTTTATTTTTAATCAACTTCTTTTATTTTAAAGTTGTATGACATGTTATGAAAGGAAAAATGTTTTTGAAGAAGAAAGGATATTTTCCTCAAGAATTCAATTCAAGTGTTTTATCAAAATTATTTTCCATCTAAGATAATAAAGGGTTCTGTTTCTATCCATATTTTTACATTAGTTTGACTATGTTGTGATGGAATTATGTTTATGAATTCCTTTATCATATATGAATTGATTTATGATGTCATGATGTTTCAAGAATCCCATTTTTGTTACATGTGTTATACGATGATGCATGTTTTATGATTATGTGGCACACATAAGAAAGGATTCATTATAAGATGGGTGGGACCTATATCTCCCTCCAATGCATTGGGTAATTATTTTATATCTCATGAGATAGACATGGCTGGAACGGAAGGTTATTTCGGTTCAGTGATACAGGACTGAAACGAGGAGTGAACTCGGTTCAGAAAGGGACTTTGTCCACTAAGATAGTCTTGGCAATGAGTCATGACTAACAAGAAATGATTTTACATGATTATGTGTGCATGCCACAAAGATTCAAGTTTTATGTTATGATTATGGGGATCTCATTTTCACTTCTATGATTTGTTCCATGTTAAGATATTATGATCTCTTTTGCAGGTTATGATTTTCAAAAAGATATGATATGATTTTTATTTCTTTTGTATACCGTTACTGAGCATTTGAGCTCACCCTTTTATGTTTTTTTTCCCCAGGATATAAAGAAAGGTTTTAGGTAAAAAAAATGGAAGATCTTTATGGGAGATATTGAAGATCTTTCACCAGGATTAGAAGATTATGTTCCGAGTTTCCAAAGACACTAAACTATTACGATCCTTGTGTGTGTGTGTTTTTGTTATGTACTAAGTATTCCGCAAATGTAATGTAATGTCCATGTACGTCAGGATACGGGTCTCTACAGTTGGTATCAGAGGAAAGGTTTAGTCAACCTTTGGAAACTAGGATGCGAAAACGTTAGTGAGATCCCTAGAGATATTTCTAAGGTATGTCTAGGGATGTCCCGAAGGATAAGTATACGTATAGGATATAGTCCTAGAACAACAGTAACGATCTTAGAATTTAACCTAAGATGTTACATAATGAAGTTATTACCCCTTTATTATGATTTTTGCATCTCACACTATTCTTTTTGGGTTTTAGAAAATGGATGGAAATAAGGTGATTCACGATAATGGAGGATATGCTGGACAATGGAATGATATTCTTCATGAGAAACCAAATGAAATGGGATTTGGAAGTCCAAACATCATTATTATGCCGAATCAGCAATCTCACAATATGATCAATAAAGTAAAATTTGGTAAGTTTCCTGACTCGACTAATAAGAGAAAGATGGAGTTCCATGATGATCATAGAGGAAAGAAAGTTCAATTTCCCCTATGTAAATCATGTGGGAAGAGGCATCAAGGAGAATGTTTCAAGGGAACTGGAAGATGCTTTGGGTGTGGAAATGAAGGACAAAAAGCAAGTAAGTGCAAAGGAAAAGGGTCGATTAACACCATGGATGAGGATAATGGTATTGCTACGACATCAAAAATGGTTAAGTGTTTTAACTGTGGAATGTATGGGCATTATGCAAACAAATGCCCTAAGGGAAAGACTCATGAAGAGAATCAGTATGGTCATATGGGTAGTATTTATGTGGATGATGATGAAGAGACTATAAATGATATGTGAGATGAAAGAATTTTTGAAGCTCGGTCAATGGTTTGAGAATGTAGTGGAATGATTACATGTTTATCATGTGTAATTTTGGAATAAAGAGACATCTATGGATTGTTGCACTGTTGTCTTTCCTTGTGTTTTGAAAGTGTATGATTAATGTTACCAGTATCCATGAAAGGTTTTTCATATATTTTTGGAATGTAGATGATATGCGCATAATGAAGGGATAAGGAGAAAATTAAATGTTTGATAGTATTCATGAGCTCATGATTGATATAAGGACTAAGTGATATCATGGTTTGAGTATATAGAATTTTGAGGATTTCGGTATGTGAAAAGTGTTAACTTTTAACTGCATTCATGTTTTCACTAAGGTTCAATGGGTATTCAAGAGAGTACAAGATTAAGTCCTTTGAATGTTTGGAATGTGACCAACAAGATATATCTTATGATATATGGGGATCAACGATGGTATTAAATCTCTGGTAATCGTTTTCACTATGTTATGAGAATGGACTGCAGTATTATGAGCCTAAAGATTGGAATGGTTTATGTTGTATATAAGTTAGTATTGTTTAAGGATAGAAGTTTTTTCGATATTATTGATGGGATGTTATAGTAATATAGTTTTAGAAAAAAGGACAACCAGCAGGACGGGCGACAGCCCATCGCTTCGGACAAGGCTGTGGGAATCGAACCCACAACCGAAGTGCGACTAGCCTTTATCGCCTACCACTGGCCTACAGGAAGTCCCTGTTTAGTAGAAACTGGTTTTATTTTATTAAGCGGTAAGATATATGAAGTATAAGTTCATTTTTGGAACCATATACGATTAATCTCACTATAAGATGGACTTATAACTTTTTCTAACCTTTTGTTTGAAATAGATGGAATGACCCATCCTTCTATCACAAGATCTGCTAATGCTTCACGAATAACAAATTCAAATTCCTTTCTTTATGATATGAAGTGGAAATTGTTCAATTCACGAACAACAGTGAGATTGTAACAAAATCATGTAAGTATTTCTTTTAATTCATCAACTTTAGGGAAATGATCTTGAAAACCAAAAATGTTGTCCTAGTGCTCTTATATCTGATTAATCAGATGGTACATTAGATCGTCACAAATTTATGGCTTTGTGATTGCTATATTTTCCATAGCCATGTTCTCTATCACTCTCCATCAGAACATGAGGGTTAGATTTCTCTTCCATATCCATATTTTCACCTACGTGGAAACCCAGTGATTAGTTTATTTGGGTAATCGTTACATTTCATACTTTAGTTTTTAAAGCCAAGTTTTGGTATTCCTTTTTACGATGTGGGTTTTTATTAAAGAAACTTTCGAATAGTAAACCATTTATAATCCCGACGAATTTCGAGGGCGAAATTCATTTTAAGGGGGGTAGAATGTAACAACCCGAGAATTTATGAAAAATATTCTTTTTAATTTTATTAATGTCTTCTGTTGTACGCTACACCAAAAGAAGCTTGCACAACACACCTTCTTGACTTGCCTTGCATTACACGCAATCACGACCTTCCTCGATAGCGTGTGTAATACGCAATACCGAGTTTCACTAAACAACGATATGCTATTAAAATAATATTAAAACTAGCCGTTATGAATAGTAATAACAACTTTTTGAAATTATGTAAATCTTATTTTTCAAAGTGAACTTCATTTTTGGATTCGGAGTATCGAATTTAGCCTAAGGTGAAATTTTGGTACATTTCGGATAACTTTCATATTCTGATGAATAGTGAAAATTACTAAATTTTAGTTAAAAACAACTTTTTCAATCGAAATAATTAATAGTGATAAATTATTAATTTGAGTGGTTTTAAAGTATATTTAGAATATATTTTTACAATTTAATACAATGTTGGTCATTGGTTGTAATTTCACATTTAAACCAGACATAATCAAGTGTCAATCTTTTGATATATATTGTTTCCTAAAAACACGCTATTTATTTTAACAGCAGGATTTAATTATAAAATTAATTAATGCAACTTCTATGTTATGAATTTGGTAAAATAGATTTCATTTTTGAATTCGGAATATGAAATATAGCTTAGGATGAAATTTTGGTATTTTTCTGAAAACTTTCAATTTTTGATGAATAGTGAAACCACTAAGTGGTAGGTTAAAAACTGAATTTTGCATAAAACTTAATTTTACCGCTTCTGTGAATGGAATTTCGAAAATCCGAGAGACACGGTTAATATCAAGGACTAAAATGTGGTTCAATGAGATGAAAATAATTTTTTGGTGAATAGTAACTTTTTACTTTTTTTACCGTGGTTAATAGTAAATAGGGTAACTAAGGGTAAATATGATATTACTATTACCCTAACACATGTCCTAATTCTATTGGATAAGTGTAATTCGACCAAAAACAAACTTAGGAATAAAAAAATGACCATTTAGGCCCACTTGGATTAGATTAGGAGATTTATTATTAATTTATTTAAAGAAGGGTTAAAATAGTTAAAATCAAAGTTTAATAAGTAAATCATTTTTAATATGGGGTTATACATTAGATAAATTCGATTGTAAATATTAATTAGAAAGCTAAAAAGATTTCCTACATGATTGTATTTTATTTGTAATTTTTAGACATCAAATAATTTAATTTATTTATGACACAATGATGATGCAGTAATTATCTTATTAATGAAATATTGACATAATTGATGTTATAAACACCAACATAAATGTCATTTGAGACTTTTTATGAATTCCACTAATTTTCTAGGTTACTATGATATAATAGTGATTCTCTAATCAACTTGGTTCGAACATATAATTCTGTTATGACTTTCACAAAAATCATATATCAAATAGTGTCAAAATTGACACAAAATAGTTTTTAAATCAAATATTATATTATTAATTGTTATTTTATTCCTAAAAATCTAAGGTTCGGCCAAATAACTTAGATAAGGATATATGTATTACTAATAAACAATTTGGGGTTCGTTTGGCATGTTATAGTAAGTGTATTAACGATATAGTGAAAGAAAACAAAAAGACACGGTAAAAGTTAAATTATTTAACTTAGAGTTAAATCTAATTGATAAGGTTAAAATAATATCCTAAACTTGTCTAAATTCTATTGGTTGATAGGATTTCGACCCATCCCCACTTTAGACTCGAAATAAGACCCTTTGGAACCATTATAAACCGATTTTGACTTTAATATAAAATAATATTTTGAGATATTCCTAAGGTGCCCCTCTCCTCCCCTATAAAAGGACACCTCCTCCCCCTCCTCCTCACACCAATTTGAGCACTCAAGCTCGGACAACCCCTGCCAAAATCTCTTCTCCACTTCCCTAGCAACATCCTAGAGGTTCTGGTCTTCCTCAAAGACCAATTTTAGTGCCCTAAGAGGAGGTCTCAAAGAGGCGCTTCAAAGAAGAGGTAATTACCGTTACCAATTCTTTCATCTTTATTTCTTCTTCCACTTCTTCTTCTTAGGTTGTTTCATTATGAAGTAATAACATCAGTATCACTCATATACTGATATGTTATTATAAGTATGAAACAACCCTATTTCACTATCTATCCATCCTACGGAAAAAGAAATCACCGCGCATGCGTACGTACGGAATACCGTCTCCACGCCGTGGTGTAATCTATTTTCCACCACCACCTTACATGGATGGGTATAATGGTGTAAAGAATAACTATACATAGTTATTACAACATCATATTGATTCTGATATATTGTATAATCCACTTCAATTCAGTTCAATATTTATGGAAATGATATCATCGCTCGTGCGTACGTACGGACTACCGTCTCCACGACGCGATGAGATTCATTCTCCATGTTAACCATTTAAGAATGATTATAAAGTATATATAAGAAATAATAATGAAATATATGACATTATAAATCTACTGGATTTATGTATATATATACATATGTATGTCATCTACTTACTTCCATTTCAAGACAATAAGGAAAGGAAAACAGCGTTCATGCGTACGTACGGACTACCGTCTCCATGAACGGTGTTTTTCATTTTATTTATCTACCTATTATATATATATATATACTGAATATATATGATATATAAATCATATTTTATATTCTGGAAGTAATTAAATCATGATATAAGTAATAACGATGTCAAGAACAACAAGTCAAAACACCTACGATAAATGAAACGATTTTACCCAAAACGCTTCTTTAACATGGAATTTACAAAAGAACGGGTAATATAATGTCATAAGTGAACCATATATGATATCATAACAATGAATATGATTCTGTAATAAGTCAATAACATGATTTAAATCATTATACAGGAGGTTCGGACACTTACAAAGCAAGTCGGACCTAAGGTAAGGGAAAATACCACAATCTCATTTTTATCCGAGATTGTTTATTCGTAAGTATTTACTGGGGTGTATTTTATCATCCACATCCATGTTCCCTCAATATGTAATATTGTTTCCATCCACTTACAATAGTTTAAATCCAATTTTACC
Source organism: Viscum album (assembly GCA_963277665.1). Classification (NCBI taxonomy): domain Eukaryota; kingdom Viridiplantae; phylum Streptophyta; class Magnoliopsida; order Santalales; family Viscaceae; genus Viscum; species Viscum album. Next base: position 1,186,255,899 of record OY728158.1, on the reverse strand, counting down.
CTTAGGTGAGTTTTTAGTAAAGAATATGAAAGGAATCTTTTGTCGTTTTTCCGTACGAGGTACTTTTTGACTTTTCCGACAAAAGTACGAAGAATGTTTTTTTTTAACTTATACGGCATGAATGGATTTTTAAAACATTACTTCAAAGAAGCTTCCTTTACAAGTTTTCAAGTTTATTTTTAATCAACTTCTTTTATTTTAAAGTTGTATGACATGTTATGAAAGGAAAAATGTTTTTGAAGAAGAAAGGATATTTTCCTCAAGAATTCAATTCAAGTGTTTTATCAAAATTATTTTCCATCTAAGATAATAAAGGGTTCTGTTTCTATCCATATTTTTACATTAGTTTGACTATGTTGTGATGGAATTATGTTTATGAATTCCTTTATCATATATGAATTGATTTATGATGTCATGATGTTTCAAGAATCCCATTTTTGTTATGTGTTATGCGATGATGCATGTTTTATGATTATGTGGCACACATAAGAAAGGATTCATTATAGGATGGGTGGGACCTATATCTCCCTCCAATGCATTGGGTAATTATTTTATATCTCATGAGATAGACATGGCTGGAACGGAAGGTTATTTCGGTTCAGTGATACAGGACTGAAACGAGGAGTGAACTCGGTTCAGAAAGGGACTTTGTCCACTAAGATAGTCTTGGCAATGAGTCATGACTAACAAGAAATGATTTTCCATGATTATGTGTGCATGCCACAAAGATTCAAGTTTTATGTTATGATTATGGGGATCTCATTTTCACTTCTATGATTTGTTCCATGTTAAGATATTATGATCTCTTTTGCAGGTTATGATTTTCAAAAAGATATGATATGATTTTTTTTTCTTTTGTATACCCTTACTGAGCATTTGAGCTCACCCTTTTATGTTTTTTCCCCAGGATATAAAGAAAGGTTTTAGGTAAAAAAAATGGAAGATCTTTATGGGAGATATTGAAGATCTTTCACCAGGATTAGAAGATTATGTTCCGAGTTTCCAAAGACACTAAACTATTACGATCCTTGTGTGTGTGTGTTTTTGTTATGTACTAAGTATTCCGCAAATGTAATGTAATGTCCATGTACGTCAGGATACGGGTCTCTACAATACTCATGGAAAACATTAAAGATATATCCAGAATGATAGCTCGCTAGGGTACCAGCTCTGATTCATCATGAAGAACCTGTGAGTGACGAGGCCTCAGTTCTGGGCCCATCATGTGATCTCAATTCTCCATGAGGATAGGCAGCATCTCCCCCACATGTTGAGCAGTTTTCATCCCTATAATATTAGGCAGAGTATGAGCATTGGTTGATCACAATTTTGAGTGCCAATGATAGATACCGTTGATGTTCCGTGGTTAGCCAAACCACTAGGTAGTAGAGGTTTGACTAGAGTTAGTGGTCCACCTCCTCAGGAATGTGTGGACATTAACAGATCAGATGGTGTCTTTAGAATTCAGCCTTTTCAATGTAATAGCTAGGAGATGCTAGAGCCTAGTTAATCATATACTCAAAAAGTCGAAACATTTTTGGGAGGACTTCTAGAAGCTGTTTTGTGATGATTACTATCCCTTATGCTTGAAATTTATTCGACTTTTAGAGCTTATCCAATTTCAGCTGAGAGGGATGATGGTGAATGATTACGCAACTAGGTTCATGGAGTTCACATTCTACTTTTTAGAAATTCTCAACAATGGCTATGTCAGATCATGGATTCTTGATTGAGGGCTCCAAAGGGAGATCAGTGCTATTATAGTACCATTGAACATCCCCACTTATATCAGGAGGATAAAGTAGGAACTATGGATAGAAAGACTCATATCATGCCATACAAATGGTAATGTAAGAGGAGTTGTAGGATTTGGAGGTGGGGGACAGCATTATGAGGTCATTCCACCACCACCAGGCAGCCCACATCAGGCTCAAGAAACTGGCAGGTGGTTCCATAGAAATCCCATATCATTAGATTTCTACGATCCTGCAGAACATGAAAAAATAAAAGGTATGCCTTGAATATTTTCTAATTTTTTCAGTATATATTATTAGAAACTGTGTGATGTGAACTTTTCTCCCTACTCTATGATTGATATTTGATCAGGGTTCCGTGGGAATTGTGGTAACCATGTCCTGCTGTTGTTGGATGTATCTACAAATGCATGATGATTGGTTGGTGAGTCCCACGGACTTGTGTATTCAGGGCATGGTTGTGAAATGAGGTGTCTAGTTTGGGGACTCCCTCATTCTATGTGGGTTGAAAACGCACATGGTATTCCATGTGCATTCTGTGTTTAGCCTCTTCTTATTGGAAGAGTTTACTCTCCTTACCTATTCACTGGTACCTTTCATACTCATTGTTATGTCTTTCTACTATAGTTACCGGGTACATGTCGAGGTGTTGTAGACCCCATGAACAAAACTACTTGACTCTCTATCTTGTTTTGAAATGGTAATATTTTCCCTAAGGATATGAAAACACTATTTTATAAGAGATATCTTGTGGGTGAGTCTTACCACCAGAGTTCCAGGTACGTCTTCACCCAGAGAGACATGAACCAAAGGTAGAGACACTGTTGAACTTCCTCCCAGACTATGACTTCGACATATTCTATACTCTAAGAATCTGAAAAATTGTAGAATATTTCATTAGAAAGAGGTCCTAGTATCTTCTAGTGTGGGATGTTCCAGAGTAGTTAACTTCCATTCAGTTGATCCTAGTGGTGAAGGAGGGTACAATTTTTTATTCTACCAATGGTGTTAACTTCATCGCTTCTCGATAAAGTAAGAGTGCCTTGGTTGTGATGAATTGACTCGGAATACATACATGAACATATATCCTTTCATGACACAACATATGCATATTTTTAAGGATTTAATCATGAGACTATGTTTTAGTGAAAAATAGTGATTCAAGTCATGAGAGGGGATGAAAATGTTGCCTACCACCTTTCCATACCCCAAATATCTAGAGGGGGTGTATAATTTCTTCCATATGTTGTTGCTAAAGATATACGTGCTTGATTCTCCACACATCATTGACAAGATAAAACTGTATAATGTTAACCATCTATTTGGTCCTCGTGATATGGAAGAATGGAAATAAATAGGTGTTCATGGGAATGAGAGATCCAGATGCGGGATCATTATCCTAATTTTTTGTTTAGTTTTTCATTTCAAGGATGAATATCATTTAGGAGGGAATGATGTAAAGACCTAGTTTTTTACCAATTAAAATTGAAATATTTTTAAGAATATTTTTCTAGAGTTGTGTGATGAGATGTTGTGACATTATGAATACCAGTGTTCCCATAATGAATTTTATAAAAATATTAAAAATGTTTTATTTTATTCACTCATATTTAGCTGAACAAAATGAGATAAATCTTAAACGGTTGATTTGATCAAAAATACTAGACCATGGTTTGGCCTGGAACATGGTGTTTCCCCTAGGAACGACATAATATAAGTCATCATGGGACGTTTATATCTGTTCACTATTCACAAAGTGTTTTGATTTAATTAATTAATTAATTTAATTAAGTAATTAAAAATCCATTAACCCAATTTATGGGTATAAATTAATATTTTAGAGAGTTTTCCTCATAACTATAATTTTCACATGATGAAATTCCCAATATTCCTCTCCTGACTTTCCCATTGATATAGGATGAGCGAAGAACAAAAACGAAGCTTTAGATCCAAGGATTAATGCGCGATGAAAGAAACAACTTCTTCTGATGATTGTGCAAGTGTTATATTCATTTATATCAATCATTTCAATACATGAATGACTCATCATTAGTGTTTTATGCCTCAGATTATGTGATAGAACATGTTGATAATTGGTTCTTCAATCTATTAACCTTTTACTAATCCTAATATCTACGAACATATTGTGTCTTAATTGTTCATATAACCCGAATACCACATTCTTGATTGAATTCCAAAGAATGTTTTGAAAATAATCAAAACCCATAGATTAAGTGCATTTATCCCCTCATAATTTTCATTCTTCACTACAAAATCCATGTGGATGTCAATTTGAGAATTTCCATGCGACCCATGCCCTACCTGTCACCGGGATTCATGATTTATTTACGAAACGGTGATGTATTCTAGAGGGGAGACTAGATTTGTGTAGATTAGTACTCGTGCGTCACAGATCTACAATCATCATATTTTTGGGTATTACAATGAATGTGTGGTGGCCTACGGAAGGGGAGGTGGTACGACACGGGTTTGAAGCTGTGCAGGTTGAAGGACGTGGTCAATGCAATATATGGGGTTGTGGTAGTGTGTACGCGATAGGCAGGGACTAGGTTGGACAGCATCCCACGAGGTAGTGGTGGAGGATTCTCATCGCTGACATTATGGTGGTCAGATGTGTTCAATGTGGTGAACATCAGTAATTAATAACAATAATAATAATTTATTAGAGGTAAATAAAATTTTATTTGATGATTTTTATTATTATTTTACTATATAATAATAATAATATTGTTGACAAATATTATTGAAAGATTGGATAATTTAAATTTAATGGGATATAAATTTTGTAGATGATATGAGGAGGTGTAGTGGATATGTGAGGAGATCTTGAAAGTTTGTTTCGGATATTTAATCATTATTATTGAGAATAAAAAGTTTATATATAATGGAATTAATGGTGAAAAATCAAGTTACATGTAGAATCTCTATGGAGGTTCATAAGCTCCAATGAGCATGAGTTTCCTTGAAAGAAATATTAAATAAAAGTAATAATAATATAATAATTTTATTATTATTTTTTGTAAAAACTTTTATCTCGGTCATAAAATCTATATATGAAGTCAGATCGATGAACCATCAGTGCAAGCATGACCTTAATATGGATACATTCATTTTAAGTCCAATGATGGATACCTTTTTCAGACTCATTACTCGATTCAATGAAACACAAAATAATAATAATAATAATAATAATAATAATAATAATATAATAGGATATTGTATTCGGCACATCTCTCTTATACGATGCTGAATGATGAACCATCCGGGATGATATAACCCAGAAATTAAGACGGGTATTTGAAGTCCAATTTTGAGTATTTAAATTGAGATCGATGTGTGAGCCCCACAATGCCCAGTTCACCCATGTTGCGGTGAAATGAAACCTTCTTCACTGGGTATCCATTTTACAAGAATCAGTAGTCTATATAGTGTGTTTTTTCATGAGGATCGCAAGGGCGTGATCCGTATAATTTGTTTCGGGACCAAGATGTGGGACCCACATGAAACGATTGGAGAACAATGAGATGATATTCAAACTCTCTATCGGATATCCATTCCGGGCGAATGAATTGTCTGTCATGTGAGTTTTTATCAATATATCATAATGGTGTGGTCTTTTTAGTTCTCTAGTTCCATTTGTGGTGGCAAGACCATAAAATTATATATTTTCCCTTCATTTTATCAAAAAGATATCCACTCTCATCATCTTTTTGGCAAGAAATAGCATGTACTTTGGATGTATACGACCATGCCTATGGATATTTAATTTGTAGTGTTGTACCCGAGTATGGATAGGTACACGACTATGTGAAGAGGCAGGGCCAAACAACATGTGGGAGCCACACGCACAATGTACCACCTTATGAATATTCTATCTCTTGAATCTCCTTCTTTTGGAATCAGACATTGGCATATGAGAAGTCTATCCTGGGTGTTTTTTCTCATTGAATGTGATGGTTCCCTCCGCGGTGTCTTCTGAGATATGATGAATGATGTTCCGGTGGAAAGGCTTATTTGGGGCGACACCCAATGACTACATCGGCGTGCTTTAGGATAGGTAACATAAACTAAGCATTTCAAAATTTCCTCAATGATTCATGTGAGGTACCATCCAGCAGGGATGTCCAGTTTAGTTCTAGGATGACACTCTAATTAGGTCTCATAATGTAGTCCTCTATGAGATAATTAGGATTAGCTAGTGAGTAGTCCCCAATTAGATACCTGAATTACACCGAGAGTAGTCCCTAAAGAGATATTGGGATAACCCATAGCGCAGTCTCCTTGGAGACATCAGGCTGACTCTCCCACCAGTATGGGTAGCGTATCAACAGCTAGTTCAATGAATACCTTCTATTGTGTGGTATATTTTTGAGGCGTGGTTCGATTTACTGATAGGCTCACGAGAAATAAGGGTGACTTCCCCCACCGAGAAACAATATTGTGGTGTGACCTAAAAACGTGCATGCGAGTTAGTGCCACCCATAAAAGATAATATCAATGTGTGGTGATTTTTAACACCTTTTCCTTTAACTCCTAGGCAGACACATGAGGTGTTTGGATTTGGAGATGGAATTTCACTTGGAACAATTGGGTATTCACTTTTTTGGAATGAGCTATTATATAGGGATCCTATTAATCCGTTGTTTGTATTTCTTTGTCCGAACATATATATTAATATATATCCTATTATAGTACCCATATCATGGGTTTTTTACTCTCTTTCAAGGAGAGGCAATGACATGCAGGGTCTGCCACGTGATTTCTCTATGTAGCTCCACATGGTTGAACGAGTCTCCTCTCATGTCATAAGTAGAAATTATTCTATGGAGATTTGATCGCCTCATCATTTTGCGCTAATTTTATTTGAAATATTATACTTTCACTCTCTTGTTGGGTTGAGATGTACTAATTCTATTCACTTTTTTTGTACCTTGTTTTTTCTACTACTTCTTTTCAGTGTATCTGTTACTGCTCCCCAATCACCATTTCGGGGTGTTCAATTGGGTATGTATATGATAACCTATGTATGGGATTCACCCAACACGTGTTATGTCTTTTGTAGATGGGGGACAAGTCAATCATGGTTTTGGAGAAGCATAGTGATACAGACTGCATAGACCACATATTGTGGTCAGAGTTGGGATACAAAAGTGGGGCTCTCTCATCTGTCACTCTTTTTCAGTTTTCTTCATGTATGGATAGGTTTCAAGTTTGTGGGATTTGTTTTCCACTTTAATTTTAAATATAAACTATCATACCCTTTGTATATTTTAGAGGATGAGGTATGTTCCTTTTATTTATAGCATGTTTTCGATTTTTCATTGAGTCTGTTGTGTGTGTGTTTTTAGGTGTTTAGGAAAAGGCCTTTCCAAGTTGTTATGCCTTCAGAACTAGTTTCTAACCCATGGCCTATTGAGATGGCTTTGGGTAGTTGCGTATTTAGACAGGTTTGGGTTGGGTTGTTACAAAACATTAATTTTAACTTATAGTCCCAAAAAATAGAGAAAATAATAGGAATCTACAACATATTTTCCACCATTATTTCAAAAAGAATAATAAATATATTTTTTATTTTGGGGATAATTATATAACAAAAATATTACATTTTATTTATTTTAATTTTTTATTCTTAGGTATTAATGGATTCATCATCTCTTTTTCCACTAAATTATCAAGTTAAGGGAAATTTAATAGAAAAATATATTATAAACCTACTCGTACAAAATGAATTCAATTTCTTACTCATGATTAATAACATGAATTACCAAAACCTTTGATCTTACTTTTCTTATAAAAAAACATTTCATGCTCAAGTAAGTGGACAATGGAAAACATTTTCTCTATTAAATTGATCTATTTCTAAAAATTTGTGGCTTGAAAGACCCAGATAAGAAGGGTAGTTAATTATAAATAATGAAATAAATTTATTATTTTTTTCATTCATATTGTGTTGTATAGTCTGAAATTGTTCATTTAATTTTTCATATGGTGAGCTACATTTTTTCAAAAATCCGTTGGATGTTAAACTATCTTTCACATACCATTGGGTTTCTCATTAGGACAGTCCTTAAATTTGTCATCACACACACTGTTAAATAAATTCCACCTTGTTCCAATTATTTACTAAAAAAATGTTCATATAAGTATCAAGTGATACTAAATAATTATAAGAAATCATATAATAATGAAACTAAATCCAATGACGTCTCTTCTTATGGAATTATTATTTGAAAATGTACATATAAAGTTTAAGTTATTAAAATCAGGGTATATCCAACAACATATTTGTTTTAACTTTATATAATTCATGTTTTCCCCACAATATTACTAAAATAATACCCAAATATAAATTAATCCCACTCTGATACCAATTAATAAACCCCAGCCATAAAATAAAAACATATTCTATCATTATACATTAATATTCATTACATCTCATAATATGTCACACCCCAAGAACCTTTTTGGTTTATTTTTCTTCAATATAATATACATGACCAAAAAAATTTATTATTATTCTTCAAAATATCATTCAGGTATTAGTCTCTCCACTTCAGAGCATTTCCTTCTAGGTTTTTCCTAGGGTTGAGTATCCTACATCCCAATCTACTCACGACGGCGGGTGGATTCCTGATCCCTTCGTTTTTATAGGTCGGCTCTTCCTTTCTCGGAGAGTCCATATTCTGAACCCCATTCTTGAACCCTTCATTTTTGAAGGCGGGGTCAGCGCTCCTTGCTCAATTCCAAACAAATTATCCTATGTTTTAGTGTGATAGGGGTTTTCCAGAGGGATTGGGGTTGATTTTTCAGGCTTTCAAAATCAACATCATCTTCTCTCGGTCATCGTCACGAAGACGTGTTCATTGCTGTCTTCCTTCACTGATTCCAGATCTGGTTTTTGTGGGGAAAAAACCTATTCTCATACCTACATTTAGTTTTGGATTTGATCGATCATTTAGAATCTTGGATCTTGAATGCTCTGACCACAAATTCATTTATTCTTCACGAAGAACAAAGGTTGAATTTCTGATCAGGGATCGGTGCGAATATATTCGGGTTCGTGGTGATCCTAGGATCGAAGGAAAATCCCTCCGTGAGCATTGTGAAAAACTCGCGAAGCCCTAGTTGTAAAGGGATGCCACAAAGATTCCACCGGAAAAGCCACCCCGCAGTGGGTGTAGTGTTTCACGGAGAGTGGTGTGAAGGAAACTGGGTTCACGGTGGCCCTAGGAACAAAAGAGTTTCCTTCGGTAACGGTTGATATTGTCTCGTGAAGTGAGCTCATGAGATTTCTACCGTGTTGAACCATTCCGAGCAGGCTATTTTGCTTCATGGAGTGATCATGCTGAGATTGAGGGGTTCACAGATCCCAAACCACGGATCCTCTTTGCGGAGGCTATTCTGTGAAGGATTTTCCCACGTTGCCACTTCGCAGAAGGAGGCCGCGGAGTGGGGTGCTGGGCCTGGTCTTTTGTGGAAACATACTATCGTGTGATGACCTATGGAGTGTGTATCACCGGTTCTTGTTTGTAGCTCTTCCCCATCCCTCATTCACTGAAAAATGGAGGCGGATATAGTGAAAATTTGGAAGAGAATGTCACTGACGGACAAAGAGAAAGAGGCTATCTTGGATCGGAGAAACAAAGATACACTCATAGAAATATTCATGTCTCTGCTGGTTGTTGTAATGTTTGTGGATAATATTTCAGTCAACTAGGGGGCCCTTAAAAACACCCTCCAGAATCTTTGGAAATTGGAAGGTGGAGTGGCCATTTGAGAAGCGGGGAACAGTCGCATTGTCTTCGACTTCATCAAAGAGAGAGATAGAGATAAAATCCTTAGATGAAGGTTGTGGTACTTCAATAATAAACTCCTCCTAATTAAAGAATTTATATGGGGGATAATATCCAGAAAATTAAGCTAACCCGATCCCCTTTCGGGATACGCATTAAAGTAATTCCTCTTGACACACGAACGAAATGTGTTATGAGAAAAATTGGTGACAGTATTGCCCAATTAATTGAATGGGACTACCCAGACCCTATCTAATGGGGACCTGAGGTTTGGATTAGAGTAGGAATTGAATTGTTGGAGCCATTGATCCGGGGCATGTTTTTGAAACTCAATGACGTAAAGAACTGGATTTCATTCGATTTCGAGAAACTCCGAATTTTCTGCTTCTTTTGTGGACATCTCGACCATCTGGAAAGAGAATGTGTCTCAAAGCAGGAGAACAGATCAGGTAATATCATTCTACAATTCGGACAATTGCTCTAGGCCAAAATGAATAGATATTCTTTCATCCTTGAGTCGAAAAAAAAGGATAGTAACGTCTCATGTTGGCCCACACAAGACCGGCAGAAATCGAACAGTGAAATATTATCATGCTTGGACCACTAGAGTTCCCTAAAGAAAGCTCAACCACTCATAGGAAAAATAGAATTTATCCATCCCCCATGAAGGACACCGCCTCAACACTTACAGAGCCATGGAATACACCAAATGATCTTCCAGAACAAATCTTGAGACCAAGGTAGATGCACACCGAACCACCAGATCCCAAACCTGACCTAGAAATGACCATTGCAGAAATCCTAACACAGGATAAAGATGGAAATACAGGAAATTCACCACCAGGACCAATCACCCAGCAAAATTGGAAAAGGGTGAAATGAGTAGAATGAGACGGTAAACTAGAAGACCCTAAACCTTGGGAATTGAATAGACGAATGGAAACAAGGTTGTCAGTGGGGGACCCCCCCTAAAAGATGGAAAATAATGGGTGGAAAAACAAGTTCGGAGGACTCAAAGGTGGAGATGGGTAAGACCAAGCCCCTATTAGACCAATGATCATCTTATGATGGAATTTTCGTGGGATTATAAAACCATGAACAATTTTCATGATCCAGTGAAATTGTGCTCAAAGTCACCCCGATATGGTTTTTCTGTCCAAAACTGTACTGGAAAACAAGGACACCAAAAGCAATGCTCTGAAATGCATCTTCCAAGGCTACCTCCCGGTCTCCCAACAAGGCCACTCTAGGGGAATCTGACTCCTCTGTAAGGATTATGTCGACGTTAAGATCATGTCCTTCTGCTTGCACCATGTGGCTACAGCTGTTCATGAAGACCACACCCCACCATGTTCTTTTGTGGGTTACTATGGTTTGTCGTCCCATAACCAGAAGTGGAAATCATGGGATCTTATCTGTTAGTTGCGTCACGATCATCCGAGCCCTATTTTAATTGGAGGGGACTTCAATAAGATTATGTTTCAAAAGTAAAAAAGACGCGGAACCATCTGAACATATTTGTCGATGTCAAGTTTTAAGGAGGCGGTATCTAGGGAGGACCTGGTCGATCTGGGTTATGTGAGTAATCCTTTCACATGGTTCTGGGGTTTTATAGATGGAACCCACATCATTGAGCAACTTAAGAGATTTATGGGATCAACATATTGGACAAATCTCTTCAGTATGTTCCACATCGGCCAGCTGACACTCAACTGTTCAGACCACTGCCCTATTGTCATTGACTGTAGTAAAGGAGAATGAAACAAGCAATCCAGCAGACCCAACATATTTGAAATATTTTGGTAAAAAAATAGGAATGTGAAGATGTTATCCGATCAAGCTGGAGGTGTAATCACGCAGACATTGGAATAAATATCTAACAGGTCGCATCCGATCTTATGTCTCAGAGAGACAAGAAATTCGGCCATCCCGATAGGCACTTCAATTTACATGAAAGGAAACTGAAAAACCTTCTCAAGAAACCCCCATCTAACTACAATATATCTTCTATTAGTTCTACTAAAAAAGATCTGGATGCAGCCCTGCACATCATGGAAATCTTCTGGGCTATGTGGGCATGAGACACCCACATAACCGAAGGGGACACTAACTCACAGAATTTTCAACAGAAATCTTCATCATGGAACTAGAGAAATTCTATTACATGCATCTCTCAACCAGATGGTAGAAAAGTCTCTAACACCATTGGAATCAATGAAGCTTTGAACTGTTACTTCCAGAACCTCTTCTCTGTACGAACCCATATCATTTCTACTGAAGTGGAGAATTGCATTAAACATGTGATCATCGATGAGATCAATCCACAACTTACCAAGGATGTGACGGATGAGGAGATACGTCTGGCTCTGAATCATATCCACCACACTAAGGCCCCAGGCCCGGACTGGTTCCACACCCTCTTCTTCAAACAATACTGGCACATCATCAGTCCCAACATCTGAAATTTGATGAGGAATATTTGGTCTGGGAAAACATGCATTTCAGCCATCAATGAAGTTGTCCTTGTCCTCATTCCCAAAATAACGAAACCCATGGCGGTCTTTAAGTTCAGACCTATCAGTGTGTGCAATGTCTCTTACAATATTTTCTCAAAGATCTTAGTTAATCGGTTACGTCCTTGGTTACCTGACATCATCTCAGAAAACCGGAGTTCTTTCGTGGCCAATAGACTGATCACTGATAATTCAATTATGTCCCATGAAGTCTTCCACTCTATGAAAACACACTTGACCACAAAAAGTGGAACCATGTACTAGAAAATAGATATTACTAAGGCCTATGATAAAGTGTAATGGAACTTCCATAGAGTTTTAATGCTAATAATGTTCTTCTGCTGTAAATGGGTAGATATGGTCATGCACTATGTCTCGGTCGTCTCCTTCTGAATCATGGTCAATGGGGAGATCACCCAAGGATTCACCCCATCTTAGGGACTTCGTCAGGGTGATCCTCTCTCCCCCTTTCTCATTATCTTGGTGGCTGATGTTTTTTCTGACCTTCTATCTAGGGCTGCATCCTCTAACTCTATACATGGTGTAAATGTTTGTCATGTAAGACTACCAGTTTTGTATCTCTTCTTCATCGAAGACTGCCTTCTTTTCTCCAGATCAACCACTAATGAATGTCGGGTAATCATCCATGTGATCCAACAGTACGAGAGGGCTCCCGGCCCAGCCATCAATTATTGAAAGTTGTAAATCTCCTTCAGTGCAAGAGTACATCCTTCTAAGAAATAAGAACTTTGTGAATCTGCAGGCATCAATTTGTTTTAGAAACACCTGATATGTCTCGGGATCCCCATGGTTTTTGGCCGCACCAAAATATAAATTTTTTCTTCCTTGATGGATATGATTGAGATGAAAATTAAAGGCTTGGACCCCAAAGAACATTTCCAAAGCTCGTAAGGAGATACTCATTAAAGCCATCATCCAGCCTATCCCCAACTATTTTATGTCTTTGTTTAATCTTCCGGTGGCCATTTTCAACTAGATTCACTCACACACAGCCAACATTTGGTGGGGGAAGAATGATGGAAGGAATAGAACTCACTGGATTTCCTGAGAGAAAATGTGAAACCCCATGGCTGAGAGAGGTATGGGATTCCAAAATCTCTATCTTTTCTAGGATGCACTGCTGTCTAATGAAGGTTGGCTCTTGATTAACCATCCATTATCTCCATGTGTGTGCGTTCTCCGAGCCAAAAACATTCCCCACAAGGACTTTTGTGTATCCTCTCTTGGCCCCCCGTCAAAGATTCCAATAGAGAAGCATTTGGTGCGCCCAAAGTCTCTTGAAAAAAGGGTTGGGCTGGAGGATTGGGAATAAAAAATGGTTAACATTTGGACTGATCCGTGTCTGATTGATGCAGATCATGTTCGAGCCTCATACCCTACCCGACCAGGTTTTAGAGATGCAACTGTCAGGTGCCTCTTTTTCGACCAAGGCCTATGATTGTGTTTGGAGAAGATTCATGCATGGTTCAATGAATGAGAAAAAATAATTATCTTGAGCACCCCCTGGGTCCCAAACACAGGCCCCGATCATCTCTTCTCGATCAATGACCTTTCGGGAGCCAACATGGTGAATCCAGATACCGGCTCGCCATTGGTAATCAATCAGTCGGTTGGGATGGGGGACCCTAGAAGTCAATTTTGAAACTCAACTTCCCCCAAAAAATTGCCACTTTTGGTGGCAGGTGTGCACGGGAACCCATCCTACAATGAGAATTCTCATCTTCCGACATATTTCCAATGATGATTCATTCCCTTTCGGCCCAAACATCCCAGAATCTCCCTTTCACACCATCATCCTGTGCCTAGGGGATAAAGAAATATTACAAAATGGGGATATGCTTCTGATGTGTCTCTGGACATGGTCCCTGACATCCCATATTTCCTGATGCGTTGGTGTTCCTCCTACTCGTCGACTAATGTGGTCTCAAATTTCACCCTATCATGAATCATTTGGGTCCATCACAATGAGGCAGTTTTTAACCACGTTCACAGACCCCCACCCTCAAATTATGGATTGAACAGTACATTTCATGGATTGAGGGATAGAAACACCGAAATGGAAAACATAATCCCTTTGGAACCGCCCCTTTTCCCTCCCACTGGTGCCCGACATGTGAATAGATTCTTAAGATTAATGTGGCTGCATCTCTGCCCAAGTACGTGCCTATCTCCATCGGCATCTTAGCCTGGAACCATCTAGGGAAAGTCATCACTACAAAACATGAATCACACCACACTTTTAGGAAACCTATTGTGGCTGAGGCTGCTTCCATCTTTACTGGTATGATACTCTCCAAGGATCACAGATGGGATAAAATCAACCTCAAATCAGGTTGTCTCGCCATTATCAATGATATCAATTTCAACGATGGCAACCTCCAGTCATTTGGATTCATCATCAAGCAAATCCTTTCTCTCTGTCAAAGAATCTCCTTATGCACATTCTCCTTTACTAAAAGGGATGGAAACAATACTACCCATCAGTTGGCGGCCTCATTCCCCAACGATGTTAACCAGCTTTGGCTGGATCTTTTCCCTCTATTGCTTGGCATTTTCACGTCCCCTGATCTTCGACATTAATGAGTCTATCTTCAAAAAAAAATTCAAGTATTATTTATAAGGTATTATCTAATAATCCTATTTTACATAATGTTATTTTTCAGGAACATGGGATTTAAAACACAATAATGGGTGACCATAGATGCTCTATTAGAGGTGAAAATATGTGGTGATGGTCACATATCATAGGTGTTAATAATATAAAAATATTGGTGTTATAAAAAAAATAAAAGAACATAAATGTAACATTAATAAATAAATCTTAGTAAAAAATGGACTATAAATCATGAATAATGACATATGGTATTCAAAATTAAAAGAAAAATGAATCTTAGTATTATGAAATCCTCAAAAAATTGTCATAATATATAGAAACATAACATTGGACCTTATCATAAAATAGATTAATTTACAATAAATAGACACATTAAAATTATAAAAAATCATTATTTATATCAAGGATCGCTACTGGAACCATCATTATGTAGTGGATATTATACCACCATTTATTAGCTTCCATCCTCATTCTAGAATACATTTTTTTGAATTGAAAACAAATTTGTGGTCAAATTTTATGGAGAAATATATATCCAAAAATTAAATAGAATACGGTAAACTAAATGAGGGTTTAGATGGGAATTAAATACATTTTCCCCTAATGGTAATTTAGTTATAAACAATTTCAATTTCAATGTGAAATTGGAAAAGGAACCCATAAATTCACTTAATAATTCCACTATGATTATTTAACATCCTAAATAATAAATATGAAAACCTTGTTCACATATTTATAACACATAATCAAATATAGTTCCTTTATAATAAAAAAATATAATTATTTATTAATCATATAGTAGGTATTTAATGTATATTTTCATCATCACATATTAATAGTTTTCAGAGTTTTGTAAATGTTTCAGTTTTGTGATCTTTATCCTCACTATTTGAAAAATATAACATTATTTATATATTATTATTAATATTTGATTCATTATTATTAAATTATTTATTCAATATAAAAATCATTTCATGAATGGTGTGAGTATAGTTAATGATAATTGAAATCAAAATGATCATGTTTCTGGAAATGTGATCATTGTAAAAAGCTTCTTTAAAATGACCATTAATTTTTTATTTCACCCTTCCATAAAAATATTTAAATCATTAATTACTCTATTGTTTGTTTCATTATGCATATTGATTTATAAATATTCATTCTTGTGCAATATTAAGGTGTTGATACAACATCATTCTTATAGGTGGTTGAGCTGAAATAAACATGAATATTTGGTAATAATGAATGAGTGGCAGAATAAAGTTATATAATGATAATATTTTTTCCTTATTGAACTAAAAATGATAAAATTATAATTATAATTTTTGAAAATAGTATTTATAATGAATTTATATGAGATGTTAATTTAAAATTATACTGAAGATATATATACTTACCTTGATGAAGTCATTGTTTCTCAAAATATGTTTGTTAGGAATGAATGATTTGAGTACCCGTAATGGAATAAATATAAAAAAACATTTAATAAGTCATTATTAGAGGTATTTCTTTAATTTATTTATTATTGAACTAATGTTAAGGTGTTTTTTGGGAGGGTTAGTATGTTTCCTTTTTTAGATATATTTTTAGTGGCTTTCCCATAAATTCATATTCCATATGGTATAAAGTTTAAATTTTATAAGAAAAGTGGATTTAAAGAGGGAAAATAATGGAAATGGTTCATGAATCCCATCATCAAAATAATTTGAGATATTATCAAATATATTTGATATCATTACCAAAACATTTATCATCTTGACCTCACATTATCTTTATTTTGGTAAGTAATTTGTTTACATGGGTAACATATATTGTTCAATAAATAAATAAATTGACTCTTTTACATTATTTGAACATGTTCATTCGAAATTTTCACTCAATTTAATCTAATTCAATTCTAAATATGACAACATTATTTTTTAATTTAATAATATATATAAAATATCCATAATTTTTATAAATGTATATTTCTAAAAATTAAATTATCATACTAATATTTTTTATAAATTACTTAATATTTGATTTTAATATATATTTATATGAATAGGAACATTATATTTTAATATAATTAATCTTAAAAAATGATAAAATGAATTTTTTAAGTGAAACGTACATTAGACATAGACAAATAATTTTAAAAAAAATCCCATATTGACATTAATCGATTGTAATCACATACCTTTATGAATAATATTTATATTTTAACCATTCAATTTAATCAATAAATAGTGTTATGAAATTTCTTTTATTTTTATAATTATATAAATTAAATAATTAATTATAAATATATTATAAATAAAATTAATTTTTTACAACAATTCATTATTGAAATTATTAAATTTTTCTTTCTTTCCAGAAGTATTTATTAAATTTTATTCATATTATATAATATTTGATATAAAAAAATACTGAAACCAATGTATATATTGGATATATGTATATCAAATGGCCATATGTATTATGGTCATATGTCCAAAGAACATACCATATTTTGATATAAATCTCTACTTTCATCACTAACATCATTTAACCCATTATATAATTCCTTTTCCAAATCATTGGTAACTTATTTATCATTTTTTATAGATTCTATTGTCATTATTTTCTGTATGATCATAATATAATATTTTGATGCTGATAATTTCAACCTTGTAGTTTTTTATTTTATTCTTATTTCATTGTATGATTAATTTTACTAATTTTCTATATTTAGTTATATAGTAATATATTTAATTTTTTTATAATATTATATCATAATGAAAATAATATCCTTTTTATTATATTTTCTATTTTGTTTATCAGAATCCAAGAAACATAAAATTTAAATTTAATGCAAAATTCATTCTAAAAGCATCATGTGTTACATAGTAGAATAATATCTCATTATAAAATGGATTTGTTTTTTAGAGACAATTTCATTTGATGGGTGATATGGATAAATAATTGAACTTGATAACAAAAAATGATGTGCTTAAATACCCTTAACTATTCGTTTTTATAATCATTTCATAGATAGTTGTAGAATATTAATATTTATTATTGGGATATATATAATGTCTGATGAAATCAGTTTTGACGTCATTTTTGGGGGGAATTTATGTCAATAAATTTCATATTTTAGTAAATGAGTGATTTTTATCCACCAAAATGGGAATGAAATGATAAATATAATTTGGTGTTCAATTATTGAATTTGTTATGTAATTCACATTAATTTATAGAAAAATAATTTTTAATGGAATACAAATTAAATTGAGCCTTCTTATAAGAGATATAACATTACACTCTCCCCTTTAAATCCACTTTGTTTTTAGAGGTTATTGGGAAGGATAAAGTTATCATGAAATCATAATCTTAGAAATATTATTAAATGGAGAGAAGTAATAAATTTTTTATATTGAGTGATATTATTTAGAGGATATATGACTCTTTTTCAGAATCCCATTTTTTATGATATGTATATATTTCACCATCCATTAACATCTCATTCCAATAAACTCAACACCTATTGAATACTCAATGAGATTTTAGGCATCATATATTATCTATCTGGTTAACAAGTACATTAATATCCCATATTTGCATTCTAAAAAGTTTTCAATGATGGAAATGTAGTGAACAAGTTGATGAACCATGAAAATTTTAATTTACACCTCAAAGATAGTTCCCCTATTAACCACTCAAATATTAATTAGGCTGAAAATAATATAGACTACCATTGTGGAGTTGTGTAAGTGGATGAAAGTAGAAGTATATTCCATGAATTAAGATAAATTCTTCTTACCAGGAAATATGTAGTGGAATCATCACAAAAATAATGATACAGTAATTGTACATTGGGGAATTCATTCTATGGATTCTTAATGTCCTGACATACATAGAAATTGAATTCTTGATCCGTCCTTCAATATATTAGGGACTGATGAAAAATGTTGATTTATCAACTAAGAATTATGGGTATCGTTTCTTATAAATATAATAGTACACTTTCTAACATTCAATATCATCTAACCTAACCTAAATAAAAATCAAATAATGAAATATAAACAATATGTCATTACTAATCATCCCTATAATTCAATTCCATGAAATCCAATGACTTTTGTTGTAGGCATAACATGTCTCAATTAAATAACATGATATTTAACTTTTAATTTGGTTGTAACTAATATGGAAATATAAAAAAACCAAACCCTAACCTATCACATACTCTTTCAAACTCTAGTATTTAAAATCATCTACCAATTGCACATATTGATCTTCATGAACATAAGAGAAGAAAAAACAAAATTGTGCATACATCATTTAGTAATAATATATTCATCCTAAAAAGTGATATAAACCTATAAATCATTGGTTATACACACCCAAATTAATAATAATGATAAGACAATATAAAATATCTCGTCTCACATTGTCAATGACCACAATAACTTCACATTTATGTTCATATTTTATGAGATATATGTCACCAAAAAGTTAGTAAACTATTATTAAAATATTTATGTTTTTATATGTATATATTAATGTCTCCAAGTATTAAAATGATATAAACCCCATAGAATATGTCATAGAAAGGGATACCCTAAACTCTTACCCTTAACAAATTTATCTAATCGATCATTAGGTTTATAGTGGTGTAAAGTTATCATTCTCTATCCATGTGTAGAATCACTATACAACTCCCATAATGGATATTGAAACTCATCTAATTATCATATTGATAGTATTAAAATAATAAAAATAATATATCTAAAAATAATGACATAATATATCTCATCCCATTTGATGTGCCCGGATCAGTGTGATCACTGAGAGGGGGAGTGGGTGAATCAGTGATCCTTTTACACTTTTTACTAATTGATTATTTATCAATTAAACCTCTATGGCTTTTTAATGCCTCTATCCACTCTTCTTGTAGCTCTCAGCCTTTCCTCGAGTGATTTAGTAAATGTAAAGGCACAGGACACCAGGATTTACAAGGTTTGGCTCCAAAGGCCTACGTCCTTGCCATGTTGGTTAAACGCCCCGACAAGGTTTCTCCACTATAATTCGGTCAGTAATTACAATGGTCGATACAGATTCACACTGTATCTCTCATGAGTCCCACAGGAGGTTCTTTATACTGCATCCCACAGTGTTAGCAGAGTCCCATTGGCCTTCTTCAGCATCCACCGAAGACTTCTCCACCCTGATTCTCACAGGGGGTCTTCTCCTGTCTCCTCTAGTCACACGAGTAGCTCTTCTTCTTTTGAATCTCTTCAATAGTATCCAACAGCCATGGATAAGGTCTGCCAGCCTTGCTCACTTCTTATGATCACTTGTGGGGACCAGGACACCTCTTATTTTCTCGGGATTTATATCCTTCTTCTTATGGATGACCTGGCCTCTGTCTTCAAGAATCGTGTTGGGGAAATATGTTCTTGCACTGAGTATACCCACTCAATCTTCTTGGTCTTCTCAACTACTGAAAACTCAGATGAATGATGTCTTTAACTTCAGTCTGGCTTCAATCTCTCTTTAATTCAACTTCATGCACTAAGTTCATGGAATCTCTGAATCTTCATGTACTGATTGCATGGATTCTCAATCTTCATGCATGACTTGCATGGAATCTCAAATATCATCAAGAACCTTTGTTCTCAGACTTCTCAAATGTACACACACTGATTTAAACATTTTTTATGTGTGCATGTCCATGCATGCAAGAATGCTCTCCCCTTTTCTCCTTGGTGTGATAAACCTCAAAGGGTGAAATCTCTTTTAGCACACACATCTTTTTCTTCGAGTCACACTCTTTTATTCTTTCTCACACACACCAAATTGTGTGTTGTTCTTTAGTGTGAATTTATCATTCTCTTTTTCTTCTCAATGTGTTCTCCCACTTTTTCACTTATTCATACATGCATGGACATGCATGTATCTTCTTCATTCACATGGGCACACACAAAAGGTATGGACTCCTTCGCTTGTTCACACACTAAGGATTCAGCATTATTGTTTCTTTGCACACACACACTCAAAGATGGTGTGGCCTTCCTCTCCTTTTTCACACACACAAATGATTCATTATTTCTTCTTCTTCAATGTGTGCACACTCCACTTGTGCACACACACTAAGGTAGTGGCCTCTTCACTTGTTTAGAACACACACCCCGTAGGGTCTTGGGCATGCACTTGCATGAAACCTTCACCCACACGTGTGATCCTTTGGGCTTACTGTTATTCTTTGCACACACTCACCCAAGAGGTGTTTGGACTTCCTTTTTCAACCCGTGCACACAGAAAAACACCCATGTTAGTGTGGCCTTCCACTTCAGCACCACCTCAAAGGAGGGCTTGCAAGGATGCTGCCAACTCTTGCATACCACCGCACAGGGTGTGGGAGAGGCTTCTACCGTGCAGGTCGAGCAGTGCCTTCCTCCTGTCACACAGGTTCGCGGGTACAGAGGGAATGCAAGGTGAGACTCCACCTCTTCCTGTCGAGCAAAGGGACACGCATGGTGCATCCACTTGCTACCGTGCATGTATGCGGGCAACGGGCGCACAAGGCCTGACTTATTCCTTGTTGCGCAGGGGAGCACGCAGGGAGGCATTCCTCCTTACTTATTTCACGCAGGGGTAGAACAAAAGGCTCTATCGAAGCCTCGGGTGGATCCGGGCTATTCTTCCACGCAGGTTGTGAGCGGGGCTTTGCTTCGTGTTACTCGGAGCTTCACAGGACTTCTCTCAGACGATCAGCATCATCTTCGCGGTTTGGTCTTCTCCTTTTATAGGCGAGGAGGGTGATCAAGATCCATGAATATCAGGCTTTTGAATTCCCGAGATCTTTGGATTTTTGAGATCATCAAATTTAGATTAAGATATGACTGAGAATCACGGTATCTTTCATTCACTACAGGCTAATTTTGACGTAGATACTTCATGTGCATGTGTCCTCGAATGCACGCATAGCTTCTTCCTGTTCTGTCCATGCATGAACACTCTTCCTCGCAACTCCATTTGCTTCAGCCTCATTCAAAATCTTCATCTCGTTTCATGCATGCGACTTTTAACGCATGCAAGTGTTCGTGAGGAGGAGACGAACACACTGGTGGTCTTATCTCTATCAGAGACGGCTGGGATCTTCTTCTCCATCACTCGGGTTCTTCTGGTTCGCAGGAGACGTCGCGGGATGACCCTCAACCGGTGGGAGGTTGAAGACAACCCCACGACCATTGGATCCACTTTTAATGATCGCGGGAAACCATGATTATAATGTGGCACAAGGAGATTAGATGAGCGGCTGAGATCGGATGCGATATTAGATGGATGACCATGATTAGATCTGTGTTTAAAAATTTTGTCCCACATCAAAACACGTCGCGGCTTTCTCGCGGTTTAACAAACAGTGCCTCCCACGATCGGCTCAGAAATCTCCTCTCCCCCCTCTGGTGCCACCCCGCACCGGTTCTCTGTGGGCGCGCTCTAGCGCCCACTCTGCTCTTTCAGGTGCACACCAAGCGCCCATGCTGCATGGGTTCATCACCGTGTGGCACCTGCGGTCTTAGACACGACCCTCACCATGCCTCGGGGAGGCCTTGGCCTTTATGAGTTCCCTTGGGCACGGTTGACCCTCATGTCTCGTAAGTGCTTGAGGTGAGGTACCTCGGGTGGCCTCCTTGGTTGGCTTATTTTTGTTAAGGTACATAGTGGGTTCTTTGTATAAAAGCAAAGTAACCAAGTACTAAAATGTCAAACCATACTTCTTCTCCTATTCATCTTCTTAATAACTCCATATATGTTCTTCAACATCCCTTCTTCTTCTTCTATCAATGAATGAAATTCTTATGGATCTCTCAAGTAACATCATCAAACAATAATCATAAATCACTTTATCTTCAATGTTCTTATTTGATTCAATCATCGATGAGTTTGGATCATCTTCAAATCCTCATGCACTAAGAGATAGTGCATGTTCTTCTTCAAACCACTTCATCCAATTAGTAGTTGTGGATGCTTCATTTTCAATTCATCCACTTAGTATGATGAATGGATCTCATTCACTTCATCCACCTATTGATGTGGTTGGTTCTACTTTCATTCCTCATCCACGCAGTGATTGTGGATGGAACTTCTTTATCTCATCATGCATTGAGAAGACAATGCATGGACTTCTAACAATGTTGTGACATTGTATAATGTTGATACAAGTTCTTTGAACTTAAGATCAGCTCTACAATCATCTAATTTGTATGGAGAATGTTTCAACCATTACCTCCTATGCCACTTAGTTATTATCCCATGTGACATGCTTCTTAGTACCATGGTCATTCTCCAATCATCACCATCACCATTACTTCCTTTTTCATTCACATATCTATTCAATCATTGACATCTTATTGAAAACATCACCATCACCATAAAGTACTTTTTCATTCACATATTTACACTCATTGTCATCCATTCAATCCATGAAACCTTATTGACAACAAATGCAAAACAGTGCACAACAATCTCCCCCTTTTATTTGTTGTCAATATCACTAGGGCACATATGAAAGGGTCAATATGTGTGCCACGAATTTCCCCCACTTATTGGTAACCAAATGCAAAGGTGTGGTGTGGTTCTCTTCAAAATAAAAAATTCTTCCTCCCATTGAATAACGTCTTTTTGAAAATCACTCAGAGAAGGATGATGTCACATGTTCACATTAGAAAAAAGCCTTTAGTAAATCAACTCTAAGTCTACTTGGGCTAACCCAGTGTAGAAAACAAGAGTGATGTAACCAAGGAATTAAATGTTGTCCACAATTTACATTATATGTGAAATCATGCTTAGGCTTCAAGGGGGGTTTTTTCAGATATATCAATGAATTGATAAATCCTGCACATACTTCACCAAACTCATTAGAATGTTCAGGTACAAAGATAAAGCTCCCCCTTTCTTCCATTTGTCTTCAATAAATTAATCCCCCTTAATTGACATGTTAAATATAATTAGGAAACAAGGGATGAAAGTGTGATTGGAATACCTTCATTCTTCACAAGATGATATGAATATCAAAAGATCATCTTCTTCATATTAGCTCCCCCTCAAGGGGTGCACTCCATTATGTCCATATCATACTCAATTTGAGAGTGATCATCATCTTCAATTCCCTAAAATGTATGCACATGTATATACCAGTGATTAGGGAATAAGATGGAACCTCCTTGGTTCATCAGTTTGAACAACAAGGTTGATAAGATTCTCTCAATCGAGATGTTACACTTTCTCCATTCTTCACACTTGCACATTTAATCTTTAATGATGTTTGTGCTGGTGTGGATCTTAACACCTCTTAAAATTTGTTTTTTGTGACTCCACTCTTTCTATGTGTCTTCTGATCGCTAAACCTCCTGGTGCAATCTTCATTCTCTTGAAGAATTATTTTTGAGCTGGAATGAGTGTCATGCATTTATTACTTATATGACCAGCTTTATTGCACCTCACACACATAACTTCATCTTCATGTGAAATCTTTTGGTTTTCATTTGCACTAGCTTTGGCATGTTTATTTTCTTCCATTCTCATTCTTTTCAAATATTCTGGACATATAATTAATATGTCATTTGGAATTGAGGCTTCAGATTTGGATGTTCCACATGGTTCCTTTGATGCTTTTAAGTTACCTTTCTTAGGAAACATATTTTTAATCAATCCGTTCTTCTTCTGGATTGATTGTCTTATTGAGTGTGGTTTTCTTCTATTTAGTTACATGGATTGTTTACAAAGATCCATGGTTTGACCTGTCCTTCCATAGTAGAAGCATTTTTTTGTGGTCCTTCTGGATGCATCACCCTTCTTGGATTTGAAATCTAAGGAGTTCTCTTTCTTTTTCAAGATCTTCTTGGGATCATTTTCAACTTTATTCTGCTGGCTTCCCAAGGATACTTCTTCATTCTCAACCAGGTTCTGTGATTTTCTCTTCTTTTCATCTTTGGAAACATTTGGAGATTGGTATGTATCATTCTTGTGACCAATTTTGCATTCATCCCATATGTTATCAAACATTCCAAATCTGTTTACAGTAAACAGATGTTTCTGGACCTGTGGATGTTGCTTCTTCTTCTCTGGCTTTCTCCCCCTTGGAATGGGCTTCCTTTGTGCTTTTTCAATTAGAGGATTGTACCAAAAATCCTTTTCACAATGTCCATACCCGTTTCAACACCAACATTGACCTACAAATCTTGTCTTATTGACTTCTTCTGATTGTTGGGTCTTTCT
Source organism: Viscum album (assembly GCA_963277665.1). Taxonomy (NCBI): domain Eukaryota; kingdom Viridiplantae; phylum Streptophyta; class Magnoliopsida; order Santalales; family Viscaceae; genus Viscum; species Viscum album. The sequence goes on along the minus strand of OY728158.1, from coordinate 1,186,230,936 downwards.
CTTTAATTGCTGTGTTTTTTCAGGAGATCTCTCTTTCTTCATCTTCCTCATCCATACTTGTTTATAGTTATTCTTCCATCCTGCACTTTTTGTGAAACACATTTAGAATCATTAGTACAAGATGGTATGAATGGTACCTTCTTCTTAGAATATGTTTCCCTTTCATTAGAGGATGTCCTCCTTTTGGAATCATCCTTCTCAATGCACACTTGAGTGGAAAAATTTCTTCTTTCAGTTGAATGGGTGGCTTCAGCTTTGGCTGATTGATGATTTTTCAATATCACCTATAGCTCTAAGCATTTCATGTTGAGAGAGTTATTCTAATCATAAAAAAAATCATATCCTTCCTTCCCAATTCTCTTTTATTTATTTCATCTGGTCTTCATGCACCTTCTTTACTACTTGCAAGGAATTTTCAAGCTCCTTTACCCTTTTTACACTGTCTTCTAGTTGAGCATCTTTGATAGCCATTGAAACTCTATGCCTATTTTCTAGTTTATGGAAAACTTCTTTAAACACAATCTCAAAGAATTATTTCTCACAAATGATTATTTGTAGTTCTTCTGTGACATTATCAATTATTTCACTGGAAAGGGAAATGGTTTCATATTTAGCCTTCACCAGCTTTGTAAGAGTGTTGGTTATTCCAACCCTTCTTGCCAATCGATCTTCCATAGAATTGGATTCTTCTTATAACTGCAATTTTTCTTCTTGAAGATCATGGATAGTTATAGCAATACACATTGCCACATCCCTGGGGACTGTCTTCCGAAGATATTTGAGTTTATTTAGAAGATCATTGATTGTTCCATAATCATCACAGCTAGAGGAGGCTTCATTAGAAGAGTGATAAAATAAATTTTCATCTTTTGTGACTTTCACATTACATTCAATAGAAGGTGTTTCTCCATTACTAGTAACCTTCTGCTTCATCTTCTTGGCCTGTTTCTTCTTTATATTTTTCTGAGTCTTGGTAGATATCTTCATTTGAGGGTGTTCACTCATTTCCTCAAATATGCACTTCATAAAGATTCCCTTGGATATTTTAGAGGGAACCTGGATCAGATAACAATTGAAGTGCCCAGATCAGTGTGATCACTGAGATGGGGAGGGGGTGAATCAGTGATCCTATTAAACTTTTTACTAATTAATTATTTATCAATTAAACCTCTATGGCTTGTTATTTCCTCGATCCACTCTTCTTGTATCTCTCAGCCATTCCTCGAGTGATGCAGTAAATGTAACGGCACAAGACACAAGGATTTACAAGGTTCAGCTCCAAAGGCCTACATCATTGCCATGTTAGTTAAACGCCCCAACATGGTTTCTCCACTATAATTCGGTTAGTAATTACAGTGGTTGATACAGAGTCGCACTGTATTTCTCCAGAGTCCCACAGGAGGTTCTTTATACTGCATCCCATAGTGTTACCAGAGTCCCACTGGCATGCTTCAGCATCCACCAAAGAATTCTCCACCCTGAGTCTCACAGGGGGTCCTCTCCTGGCTCCTCGAGTCACACGAGTAGCTCTTCTTCTTTTGAAGCTCTTCATGAGTCTTTAACAGCCTTGGATAAGGTCTTCTGGCCTCGCTCACTTATTCTGATCACTTGTGGTGACCAGGACTCCACATCATTGCTCGGGATTTATCTCTTTCTTCTAAGGATGACCCGACCTCTGTCTTCAAGAATCATGATGGGGAAATATGTTCTTTCACTGAGTATGCCCACTCAATCTTCTTGGTCTTCTCAAATACTGAAAACTCTGATGAATGATGTCTTTAACTTCAGTCAGGCTTCATCCTCTCTTTAATTCAACTCCTTTCACTGAGTGCATGGCATCTTTGAATCTTCATGCACTGATTGCATGGCTTCTCAATCTTCATGCATGACTTTAATGGAATATCAAATATCTTCAAGAACATTTGTTCTCGGACTTCTCAAATGTACACACACTGATTTAAACTTTGTTTACGTGTGCATGTGCATGCATGCAAGCATGCTCTCCCCTTTTCTTCTTGGTGTGAGAAACCCTTAAAGGGTGTAATCTCATTTAGCACACACACCTTGTTCTTAGAGTCACACTCTTTTATTCTTTCTCACACACACCAAATTGTGTGTTGTTCTTTAGTGTGAATTTCTCTTTCTCTTTTTCTTATCAAGGTGTCCACCAACTTTTTCACTTATTCATACATGCATGGACATGCATGTATCTTCTTCATTCATTTGGGAACACACAATAGGTATGACCTCTTTCACTTGTGCAAACACTAAGGCTTCAACTTTCTTGTTTCTTTTCACACACACACTCAAAGATGGTGTTTCCTTCCTCTCCTTTTGCACACACACAAATGATTCTTTATTTCTTCTTCTTCAATGTGTGCACACTCCACTTGTGAACACACACTAATGTAATGTACTCTTCACTTGTTTAGCAAACACAACCCGTAGGGTCTTGGGCATGCACTTGCATGCAACCTTCACCCACACGTGTTCTCCTTTGTCCCACCTCTTATTCTTTGCACACACTCACCCGAGAAGTGTGTGACCATCCTTATTCAACCCGTGCACACAAAAAAACACCCAAGTGGGTGTGGCCTACTAATTAAGCACCACTTAAAAGGAGGGCACGCAATGATGCGGCCAACTACTGCCTACCACTGCGCAGGGTGTGGGAGCAGCTTCTACCGCGCAGGTGGAGCGGTGGATTCCTCCTGCCACACAGGTTCGTCGGCACAGAGGGCGCGCGGGGTGCGGCTTAACCTCTTCCTCTCCCGCAAAGGGATGCACAGGGTACAGCCACTTGGTACCATGCAAGTATGTGGGCAGCGGGCACACAAGGCCCAACTTCATCCTTGTCGTGCAGGGGAGTGCGCAAGGAGGCCTTCCTCCTTACATATTTCGTGCAGGGGTAGCGCGAAAGGCTCTCTTGAAGCCTCGGGTGGCTCTAGGATATTCTTCCGCACAGGTTGTGCGTGGGTATTTGCTTCACGTTGCTCGGAGCATCGCAGGACTTCTCTTAGATGGTCAATATCATCTTCTCGGTTTGGGCTTCTCCTTTTGTTGGCGAGGAGGGCAATAAAGATCCATGAATATTGGGATTTTGAATTCCTGAGATCTTCGGCTTTTGGAGATCTTCAAACGTGGATTAAGATATGGCCTAGAATCACGGTATCTTTCATTCACCACAGACTCCTTTTGAATTAGATACTTCATGTGCATGTGTCCTCGAATGCACACATGGCTTCTTCCTGTTCTGTCCAAGCACGAACACTCTGCCTCGCAACTCTGTTTGCTTCAACCTCATTATAAATCTTCATATCATTGCATGCATGCGACTTTAAACTCATGCATGTGTTCGTGAGGAGGAGATGAACACACTGGTGGTCCTATCTCCATCAGAGACGGCCGGGAGCTTCTCCTCCATCGCTCGGGTTCTTCTGGTTCGCAGGAGGCATCACGGGATGACCCTTAGCCGGCGAGAGGTTGATGACAACCCCACGGCCGTTGGATCCACATTTAATGATCGCGGAAGGCCAAGATTATAACATGGCATGCCGAGATTAGATGAGCAGATGAGATCAGATGCGAGATTAGATGGACGACCAGGATTAGATCTGCGTCTACAAATTTTGTCCCACATCTAAACGTGTCGTAGCTTTCTCGTGGTTTAACAAACAGTGCCTCCCACCATCGGCTCAGAAATATCCTCTCCCCCCTCCGGTGTCGCCCCACACTAGTTCTCTGCGGGCGTGCTCTAGGGCCCACTCTTCTCCTTCAGGCGCGCACCTAGCGCCCATGCTGCACGGGTTCATCACCGTGTGGTACCCACGGGCTTACACACGGCCAACAACATGCCTCAGGGAGGCCTTGGCCTTGAGGACTTCCCTTGAGCGTGGTTGACCGTCGGGTCCCGCAAGTGCTTGATGTGAGGGACCTCGGCTGGCCTCCTTAGTTGGATTATTTTTGTTAAAGTACATAGTTGGTACTTTGTATAAAAGCAAAGTAACCAAGTACTAAAATGCCAAACCATACTTCTTCTCCTCTTCATCTTCTTAAGAACTCCATTTATCTTCTTCAACATCTCTTCTTCTTATTCTATCAAAGAATGGAATTCACAAGGATCTCTCAAGTATCTTCATCAACCATTAATCATAAATCACTTGATCTTCAATGTTATTCTTTGATTCAATCATAGATGATGTTGGATCATCTTCAAATCCTAATGCACTAAGAGATAGTGCATGGTCTTCTTCAAACCACTTCATCCACTTAGTAGCTGTGGATGGTTCATTTTCACTTCATCCACTTAGTAAGATGGATGGATCTCATTCACTTCATCCACCTAGTGATGTGGATGGTTCTCCTTTCATTCCTCATCCACTTAGTGATTGTGGACGGAACTTCTTTATCTCATCATCCATTGAGAAGAGAATGCATGGACTTCTAAGAATGTTGTGACATTGTATCTTCTTGATACAAGTTCTTTGAACTTAAGATCAGCTCTAGAATCATCTGATTTATATGGAGAATGTTTAATCCATTACCTCTTATGCCACTTAGTGATTCTCCCATGTGACATGATTCTTAGTACCATGGTCATTCTCCAATCATCAACATCACCATTACTTCCATTGTCATTCACATATCCATTCAATCATTGACATCTTATTGACAACATCACCATCACCATCACTTCCTTTTTCATTCACATATTGACACTCCTTGTCATCCATTCAATCCTTGACACCTTATTGACTACAAATGCAGCACAGTGCACAACACCATTACTAATTTCATCAAATAAAAATTCTCTAACGATGTAATACCATTTGATGTTTTAGAATCATTTAATTTTTTAGTCTACCAAAACCCTAGAGTTGTGGGTGAGAAAAGTATATGTAAATAATGAATTATGAAACACCTCTATAACATAATTTTAAGAGATAATTTATTTTAAAATAATAGTTAATAATCATTAATATCAAAGAAATTATATTTTGTGAGAATAAAATATAAATAAAGAATAATTCCAATGATGGTTTCTAAACATTATAAATGGGATTCAATGGAATAATTTTCAAAATGACATAATTGTAATCTAACCATGACCATTGGGTGACTCTTGGGGTCATTAATCTTGTTTAACATTACCATAGATATCCAAAAACTTCTATACAATATTATAAATATAAATTAAGGTGACTATGTTAAAGATGAAAAAGAACATGATAAATGATTGATCTATCCATGAATCAAATGTAATTTTAAATATAAAAATTTTGACATATAATATTGATCTTCTGAATTTCCATATCCTTAATCCTATCTTATTTCCATAGAGATTCAAAATCATTCTCATGATCATTTTCATACACTATATTTTCATGATAATAATATAAATGTAAATGTAATTTTGTTTCATCCCAGTATCATAATTTTATTCCAATATTATTATCATATTTTATTTTATTTCATTATGAAGATAAATACAGCACTTAAATTATTATGTTCAATTCCATCATTCCTTAATATCATTAAAAAATATTTATTATGTATATAAAATATTAAAAAATTTATATCATCATAAGTAAATCACAATAATATTTAAGAATTAATTTTCATAAAGTAACATTCAGTAAGTATATAACATATTATTGACGTCATCATCATTGTCTTATTATAATATATATATTCATAATTAATGTTTTCTTAAAAAATTATTGTTTATCTGATGAAATATTTTTCATGTATGCTGAAATATATTTAATTATCACTATTTATTCAGTATATTAGTTTAATATGTTTCATAAAAATAGAAGTAAATCACATTTTATATGAAAAAAAGAATACCATCACTAGAATCTATTTCCATTTAAAATTGATTTACAACTTATTGATGACACTCGAGTAGTAATTTTTTTCCTAAATTAATTATTTAATAAATTAACGAATAATTAGAAAAATATCATCAATTATAAATAGAAGAATAATAAATCGACAACATTATTAATGTGATGTTTACATTTTCAAAACCATAATGAGTCAACATCAATAACATCATTTCTAAATTAACTATTTTCGGGATATATTTTCCATATGAACATAGTAATCTTATTTAATGCTAATTAATAAAATTATTATAATAACCCTTCTTTAAATAATCCAATCATGGATCCATTAGACTAGATTAGTGTTATAGATTCCAATTAAACTTTTAACACTATAAAATATAATAGGACATACTCAAAAATTATTATAAATTTAGGGGAGCCATTCCACACCCCAATTTCCTAGAATATCCATGTTACTCATGTTATGCTCTTCCCAAAAAATACTCAATCCCTATCATTTATTTTTACTGACATATTGATATATTTATTATACAAATAATGAATAATCCATGCCAAAATAGCCCTATTATTTTATTATGTTCACTAGAATCTGATGGTCCTATATTACACACTCTAGAACACAAATTGCATCTAAATGAATGTCAATAGGGCTCATCCACATCCATATGAGAATGAATTAGTTGATTTGATTTCCTTTACCACACATCCACCTATTATCTCAGAATTTCAAGGTAAAACACGAAAATTTAATGTTCTTTTATGGTCAGCAAATTTTCATTGTATGTTTTTGTCAACATGATGGTCATAGAAATGAATGTTTTTAGTCATGAATGTTTAATTAAATGTATTAAGTAATAATAATTAATGGGAAATTCGATAAAAACATTCTCCCCAATTAATTTAAATATATATGTTATATATTACTTTCCTTGGCCTCATTAGTTTGGTTTCACCAAAATCTAGAAAATGATATATCATTTAAAATGATATTAATAAATTAAATTTAATACCACATTTTTAAAAAAATAAAAAAATATGTCATCTAATATATCACTAAAATATAAATTAATAATTTTACCAACTGTAAATCATTAAAATAATTTTATGAAGACGAATTTATATATATATATATTACATGGTTTATAATTTTTCTAGGGCTTGAAATATTAAACCAATGTTTTGGATTTTATTATTATAGTAATAATAATTCTAATATAAAAATTTGATTAATTCGATTAAAATATCCTAATGTACATCTCTATATGAAATTAATGAAATCAAAAAATATTAGATAAATTCAAAATAATAAATTTTAATTCTTCATAAAAGACATAAAATATGCATGAAATAAAATTAATATTCATATTTCTTATGATATCATAATAATTAAGAAATTTATATTCATTCATATTTATTCTGCAATCTATAGAATTTTTTATGTTTATGTTCCATTGATAAAATGATCTAAAATATTCATCAATGATTATATTTGATGAAAAATAAAATTTTAAAATTACGATATTAATATTTTAAAAATACTTATGACTACCACAAAAATTATCAAGATTGCCACACCAACACCAAAATATTTTTTTGGGTATGAATAATTAAAAATTTCTATTAATGGATGATAAAATGTAAAAAACATAGAGAGAAATCATACAATATCAAAGACCCCAAAACACCCTAGAAAACTCCAATGAAGTCATAAATCTAGAAAACCAAATCACTTATCCCTTAAATAGAGAATATATGGAAGGATATATCACATAAGAGGCATATAGAACAAATATGTTTTTCAAATTGATCTAAAATAAGAGAATACCCTTATATAATTTTTCATGTAATCGAACACAGATTTAATCTCAATCAAATAAGATGTATATTTACTGGAAACATAAGGATTTTGGAAAAGATAATTAAATTAACCAATGATAGAATAAATCCTTGTAAGATTATAATAATCATTGAATTTAAATGTACCCAACCTTTTGGGAATTAATAATCCTTCCATATCTATTAATAGTGTCTACCCTTATGATCAGTTGATTTCGACGTTTTTTCGAGAAACAATTGTTTGAATAGATGAGGAGGGGAGTCATATTAATCCAATTACTTTTTTCATTATATTTAATTCGTCTAGAACTATATTAATTCACCAATCTCTTATACAGTAGATAATAAACCAAAAAAATTAAAATATAATTTATATCCATGTAAAAGTTTCTTCCTCATCGAAAACAAAACATGTATAAGAATTATAATAAAAATTATTTATATATAAATTATAAACTCATTTATTCTATAAACCAAATCTTTAATAGTATATGATATTATTATAAATAAAAGTAATAATCCACCCTAATGGAATAAATGAGTAATAATACTATACATATCACCATCTTGGGTTTCTATCACTATTAAATTTTACGAAATTGATAAATTTTTTGAATTTATCAATTTTAATATTTAGGTACTACTAATATAGATTTAATGGGGGGAGGGAATTTTTCATTTTCCATAGAGATTGACCTAAAATAAATATACTATATTAAAAACATTCACATGCCATATAGAACATTTTAACACATATAGTAACCTAATTTTAAATAACATCACACTACTTTGAGAATGATATATTTTTTTATGAAAATATGATATTCTATATAAATAATAAAATGATAGCTTCATCACTCCTCTTAAATGTACCATATTTTCCTAACACATAAATGCTTCAGAAAATCATTAATCAATATCTATGTCTCCCATTTTACTATATGTTAGAAAATATTTAGTTAAAGGAGAGGTCATAGATGAAATAATGTTAGAATAATATGAATGAACATATTTAAACAACTTTGTAAAAAAAATTGGTACTTTTTAATATGAATAGAGCTATAAAAAACCTCTATTACTATTTAGAATCTATATAGACAAGATGAGATCGTTAGACACATAGAATTTAACACACATCATTTTTATGGAGGGATTAATTCAAGAGGGAGTAAAAATACAAAATTTATTTCGGTTAAGAAAAAAAGACCTCTATATGATTGTGTTGTAGAATGAATGATATGATTTATAAACAATTATAAACTGATCAAGATTTTTATTCATAGATACATATAAATGGGATCTAAATAAGTATAGAAACACAAAATACTAATTGAAAATCATTGTACTAATCAATTTCACTTCATAAACTATTGATATAATGAATCATCATATAAAATATTAATGAAAAGTCATTGATCGATAAGAAGTATCACAAAGAATATAAAAATTGATTTCATTGATAGATTTCATATTTAAATCCATATTCAACCAACCATATTATAGACTCAATTAAGAAGTTATTTTCTCAATTTGATACTGTAATTACGTGAAAATTTTAGATGCTTCATTTTTATTCTAAAATTAGAATACATATTCAATGATTCCTATGGTATAAAAGGTAGCCACTAGAAGACCATGTTTAATAAATTTGAGTATAAATGTATCAAATGAAACTAAAATTTTTACTTCCATTTTTACCTATTATTGTTAGTTTTAGAATATAAAACTATATTAGTCTAGATTCCCTATAATTAGTTGAAAATAATATCTGAACAACGTAAATTTTTCATTTCTCCTACTGAGAATCCACTAAAATTTATGTATAATATATATAATGATTTAAGTGATATAAATATGGGATTTTATAAATATTTTCAACCCCTGAAAACATTAATTTACCAATATTTACTTGAAATTTATTATCATCTCTCAATGAATAATGTCTCTAATTGTATTTATACTTATCAAAATATCAATTATTTCATTTTTATGAAAAAAATAAATATAATGTAATCAAAAATTCAATGCCACTATTGTTAAATATCATTCAGTGTAATTTGAAAATTCATATAGAACAATTGAAATCCATAGATATAAAAATACCAGATTAAGAATACCTATACAGTTTAATGATTTATATCAAAACACTGACCAACCATTAGCACCTCATTTAAATTACTATCAACATTCATGAAAAAACATATCCTCATATAGGTATATATTCTTTATTCACATTTTATAAAATGAAAATATTATACAATGTAGAATAGAAATATAAATAAATGTTCTATTAAATTATAGGGAACCATCATGATCATAAAAATAAAAGGAGAAACATGCATCAACACAACACATAATGTACATCTATAAAAAAGTATAAAATTATCCTAAATAAAATGGAGAATATAGAATTCAGACCATCCTCATCATATATAATGATATACATAATCAATATGACTATAAATTCTATACTAAAAACATCATATTTTACAAATTTCAAGATATTTATTAAAAATATTATAAATATTACTATCCAGAACATGGATCATTTCTCAACAAATGAATATATTTTTTATGTAATGAGGGTTAATATTATAATGATTATTATGAACATCCAGGTGCTCCAAAATAACGTATAGTCATTGAAAATGGTATAATCATCACATACCAATAAATAAAATATCACTACAAAAACAAAAATCTACACATAAACATTAATAGAAGAAAAAGAAAAATATATAGTGAAAAAATAATAATTTATATTATTAAAACATGATTAAATTTGGGTAAAAAATAAATTATTATAAAATTCTAAAACATCACAATAATATTCCTACATCAATTTTATTCATATATGAGAAAAACATAAATTTTTCATCCTTTCCTAATATATTCACATAAATGGAGTGAACATTAATGAATCTAAATACATGGTATATAATTTCAATGAAAATAATACAAAAAAATCAATGGGAACATTAGTAGAGTGATCCATATTAACTAAATTCATATCATATATTTAGGATTTATCCAATATATATGACAATGAAAAATAAAATAATCATATAAGTTTAATATTAAAATTTTATCCCTAATTCTCAAGTTCAAGTGTTGAACTACCAGTAATGTGGATTATTATCTACTCTAGTAGTAATATATTTATTCATATTTCACATATAAAGTAAATTTCATCATGAAAATACAAAAAAAATGGTAAAATCCATAACATATAATTCCAAATAAATAAAGGTTGTATAATGGATATTCCTAGCAATTAGTGGGGGATGAATCAATGGTGTAATTCCAATATGAACATTTTTTACTTTTCTCCACTAAAAATTACTTTCACCCCATTTATTAATAGTTGATATATTATAATACGTGCTAAATGTTATAATGGTGATTATAAAGAGAGGAAAGAGATATAGAACACATTACATAAAGGTTACAAGATTCACAATATTAAATTTTATAAGCGGTTACATCCTTTATGTTGAATGGTTTTCATCACACTGTCTACTTAATAGGATTGTTATTAATGTTGAATTGATCAATTGATGGATTATAATGATATTCCTAAACAATTATGAGAAATAAAGGGAATTAATATGAACCTTTACCTGTAATTGAAGCTCTATAACCTGTTTAATCCTTCCTAAGTCTTACTCAGTTGTATAAAGACTATAAAATTGATTTGAAAATTTGATTCCCCTAAATAAAAACCTATATGGGTGAGGTTTTTCTAATGATCTCAAATTGAATATTTCTTCATTGAATGTGAAAATCAACAAAACACACATAGTTCAATACACATTTTTTATCAACATGGATGATATTCATACAGGGATATTCCATATCCTTATAACATCATTATAGTAGAATAAACTATGTATAGTTTTGAGATAGTTAATTTTTCATTTAATGAAATCTAGATAGTGGACCATATTGAATGTTTTGTATATTGATTAAAAAATGTAAATGGTTTCCTCTCTAGGAGAGGTATAACATATATGTTATTGAAGGGGAAAAATGTATCATAAGTATATTAATTAAAATACCCACTTTCCTATTATTACATTATAAATATCTTAGTATTATATTATCCTAGAATTAGTTTTATATTCATAGAAGAAAGCTTGTTGTGTTTAAATCTTTTGAGTATGGTTATCTCAATTTTAATTAGAGAAGAATTCATGTACAATTGATAATAATATTCAAGGATAATGATGATTTGTTTTAAAACGTTTTGAAATGTTTAATATGAGTTTGGATACAAGATTTCTCAATTTTATTAACCATTATTTGATGTGATCCTGAAATTTTCATTTCCATATCAAATGAATAGTATCAAAAAAAATTTCATAGAAACCCATGAATATTCACGTCATGAATAATTCATTCAATAATTGGTTTCATTAATAAAGGGAATTAAAAACATTGTGAAAATTGGATATAATATATGTAATAGTAAATTGTTGATAGTAAAATTAAATTAGTAATTATTCATAATTGGTGTTTCATTTTTTTATTGATAACGAATTAAATGCTTTTAATTAACCAATAATAGTATCATTAATTAAAATATTCTATAATAAATATTTATTAGCTTGAATATTCAACATTGTTGATGAGTTTTTTTGAAATATTTTGATAATGGTTGTTAATGAATTTTCCACAAAATGATTTTAATATGACTCAAATTTATGTATTACATAAAACTTGTGTTTATATAGTGATTATTTTTGGCATTGTGTTAACATGTGGATGAGGACCCCATATAATTTTATTTTATCAATACAGATTAATTTTTCTTTTTCTATTACAATAAAATAATTTTTCCATGATATAAAGTTAATTTTCATTGGCATAAAAAATTTCAGATATGTTATATATTTACTATGTTTAATTTTCTTTGATCATAACTATGTTCAATCATGTTTTTAGTATCTTCCTTGGCCATATTTTACTTTATTAATTGATTTTGATGATGAACTATCATTTTTGTATTAGGGTATCCCACTAACCACCACTCATTTATTATATTTCATCCCTTTTTGTTTTCAATGAATGTGTTTTCAATATATGATAAATTATGGAGGAATCGTTAGTGGTGTCACTCGTAATGAACAATAGTTACACAATGAGGGAGAATCGTAGGGACCCCATATAAATTAATGACATAAGAGGGTGAATTCAATAAACAGATATGGAAGAATAGATAATAAGTAGTGAAAGGTTTGGATAAGAGGAGATAATTACCCAAGGGCTTATCAATAATGGTCAAAATGGTATATTCCATTCCCTATAAATCCAATGGGGTATATGATGTCCCTCGATCCAAAACTATCTCAAATGGCCAAATTTTTTTGGTTACGATACATCGTGCATTTCTCCCCATACAACTGAGGCCTATGACAAGTAGTGGGGGTGTGAAATGTATAGTTGGGAGACAATACCCCATTGTATTATGATTCATAGGAGTAGAAATAATCCATACAAATGATAGAAATATAATTATTGACATAATGGAAACCAAAAATAAAACTCAACTTAATAATCCATCAAATTATAAAGGAAAAAATTAATGACATGGAAGACTGTAAATACATGTCATGTTAGACTTGAAATAAGAAAATACTACTAGTCATAAATAAATACTAAATAAAATCCAAAATCTAAATCCCCATGTAATTCGTGCTTCCAAACTCTCACCAACCAACAAGAAAACAATCTATATAAATGTCATTTTCCCTTGTCCAACCCAACATCATTGTAAATTTTTCATGTAACAAAATAAATCCCAAATTAGGTGTTCATACAACTGAGCAGGTCGACACCATCATGTCTAAAAACCCATGTCTGATATGAAGTTCATAAAATAGATATATAAACATGTTTATTAATTGATTAAATAACTTATAAAATAAAACAACAACCTTTATCGACTCCATGACAGAATATATTCATGCATGTCTCATAACCATTCCATCAACAACCATATTACAATGGTAAATAACCAACTTTGAAATAATTTCATTATATATATGAGAAAGTATCAAAAACATGCTAACTTTAACCATAAACATGAGACAATCACAAAAATACAAGTCAATGACATATTGTAATTACAATAATTTTGGTCAAATAATGAAAAGAATTACAATATCTGGGGCAAATCACTATATGAATTACAACATGGGACTAGGATTAGATCACTCAATATAAGTATAACAACATATAAATGTTCTTTTTATGGGGCCAGTATAGATATATAATCATTTTATAAATGATCATAAGACATATCCTAATCGAATTTATTCCACAATATGACATCACAAGCCTTGATGTATAATTATGTGATTTAATATTTGTCTTTCAATAAGTACTTTCTTTAATATCACAATTATTTGAAAGTAAATTAAATATGTAGTAAAACATTACTTAGGGATTATATATCAAGATATCACCTAATGTCACATTTCATTGTAAAAAAACATTAATAAACTATCTGATTTTCTTTTATTCGTGGTTAACTAAACTAATTTGTATCCATAACCCGTGCCATTACCCAATTGAATCTAATAGACTCCAAGGAATTATCCCAATAATTTTTTAGTTAACTCAAGGACACATTACATTGGATAAATCATAATATTTCATATATATTGAAAATATCAAACCATGCAGTTATGATTTAGACCCACTACCTTAACAAACAAAGATGATAATTCTTCCAATGGAAAACTCCTTTGAGGAAGATGGTGCATCAGATTATAAGAAGGATCCTAGATAAAATCAACGATTGATCATAGAATGGGATATCTATAAGGGAGGCTAGTTATCCAATATTTTAAGGAATATAAACTTAGTCTGAGAGGAGAATTATTGATGAATTATTGAAAAAAAATCATCCATATGAAACCTTTAAAAAACATCATGGAAGAAATACATGATGACTAATTTAGTATCATGTCATGTAATTATTTTTAGAGGGTTACATAGAAAAACATATCACCTCAGATGTTTTTTTAATCTGATCAGATATTTAAATATTTGTAATTGTTTAACGACATATGACTACTTCTTATCAACAATCAATTCAAAAAATGAGTATGGTTACTTTTATATATCGTGTAACCCATTCACACATCATAGAAATTTACATGTATCTATTATTAAATTAATGTTTTTATTAAACCTTAAACCCCATTATTGGATTATAAACACAACAAGAACACATTGGTAACACTAAAACCATTCAAACCTAAACTCAATTAATTCAAACAAAAAATTATCCCTAAAAATTATGTAATGTTCCCCAACATGGCTCTACATTTGGATCATCTTTGGTTTTCTCATGTATCCATACAACCTAAGACTGTTTTTAATCAATCAACATCAATACAATAAGAAACATGACCACCATGGTTTCAAGATGAAAAATCTCAAATGAAATATGTTCAATAATAAAATCATAGAGATATAAATATTGAAAAGACGATATCTTACTACATATCTCCATGTAACAACTCATACCCGATATTCTCAAAGCATCAATGTGATGCCCCGAAAAAAATGTTTTTCTATTCTGTTCTCATATCAAACTCCAAAACATAGGTCTCTTATTGTACATTATCATGAACCCACAACACTAAAACTAATGGTATAGTACTACCCTATATATATTTTTCACTACAATACACTACTCGTATCATATGATCATCTAAGGATGTACTAGTACAAACCTTTATGTATTCCATGTCTATCACATGGGAAGGGTCCATATGATATCTAAAACAATTCAAAACATGAAATATGTTTATCAACAAACTATATATCTATTGATGTACCAAACAGCATGCCATTGGACCAACCCTTCCCACTATCTAAAATGGCCCGACAAACCTAGGTGCTAGTTATCCGTATTTCATGATATGGTGTTTCCGAACATAGGTTACACCCAAATAGAAAACACAGTGAGCAACCAATAATTATATGGTCAATCTATGACGTTCAGTATAAGATTTATTCTTTCCCCACATGGTCACCAACCACTATCTGAATGAGTAAACACGATCATATGTCTCAAACATGAGACTAATCCCAAAAAAGGACTGACTCACATGCCTCCATCCCACAAAAAGGATAACAACACATACTACCCTAAAAATACATGAAGGAATCAATTTATATAAATTAACTGAATCTATTATGATATGAAAACATCACGAGTTCCATAAATGTGTTCCATAAACCAAGAAATTCCAAACACATGCATTTAACATATCCTTTAAATCTAGAATTTTCTACTCGGATTGACTATCAGTATAAGGATCATAGGCTACACTTAAAACAACATGCAATATCGAACCCTTTTTAAGACCCTAAAAGAAATTTTATATGAAATCAGTATATCTATTATAAATGATACTCTTTATAATATCGTTTAAAAAATATACCTCATGCATTTATAGACGAGATATATCATCAATATTGAAGGTCTCTTTTCTAGATAAGAATTGGGAAATCGTCTTTAGCCAATCCATGATCACCCAAAACCCATCATTCATACAAGTTTACATGGGTAATATTATCATTATATACATAGATACATCATCTTATTTTAACTATAGAGTGGGTAAAACCTGTAAAATCCCATATGTCCTCTAATTCAAGGATTTCACCTCTTCACATGTGAATCATTGAGCCACAAATCCTTATACCTACTTATTCATTACGGGAAACTAGTAATACCAATGAATATCATAAATGATCATATTCAAACTAGGATTCAATAACCATTTATATCCATGAAACACCTTCATCATCTCCTCATGTAATCCCTGAAGAATCCATACTCCACCTCATAAAGAAGAGAACATTCATTACCAGTAGACCATACATATGGTTTATCTCCACCATATAAGTTGTATCTCATAACAGAGACCTAATAAATAGATAACTAATCAAGCTTCATTTGGTTCAGGGGAACATGAATTATAGATATTAATGTTAGAGTTACTCGACCATAAGGTTCTTGGATATCTAGATGTATGTCTATAAAGAGGTCCATATTTTCTACTCATCATAGGACTCATGTACTTCATCTATCACAGTCTTTTGGATCAATTCATCAGTAATGACATTTACCTTTCCCAGTGAATAAGTCAACTAAAAATTGAATGACTATAAATACTTGAACCACTTCATCCATCGAAGGATTAGGTCTCGATAATAAAAAAGTGTACCTGAGGATCTTTGTGGTTTGTGGATAATGAAAACCTACCACATGTGATATAATTTCTACAACAACATAGGGAATTACCACTACTAATTACTCCAAATTGTGAGTAGGTTAATTCCTCTCATTTTTTCTTAGCTACATGGATACATAAGAAACCACTTGATCATCCTCTATTAGAATTTCTTAGATTCCATATCCAAATACATCATAATACACAATATATTCTTTACCTAGATATTTAAATTGAGGATACATAATGAGGTCAAACTTCTTATAAATGAATGACAACATCCCTTCTAAAAATAGACCAATCACAATTCACCCCTTCCATGGTCATACCAAACATCATATCTACGAAATGGGATAAATGATGTATAATGTGGAAATAATAACCTATTAAACCAAGAGAGGTCTAATTCATGAAGACATATTTGGCTTGTCTGTAAGATACCATGACATTAAATTTATATAGGTCCACTTGAAACTACTTTTCATAATATAACATAGACCAAGATGTCCAGTTTATTAATCCAAAAACTAAATTTGTTTATCTTTCTGTAAAGATGAAGCTTTATCAATGTAGTCTGGATGATGTTATGATAATGTAGATGTTTTTCTATTGATAAGTAGTATACTAAGATATAGTGAACAAAAAACAACAAATAGTGATCTAGAAATGTGTAGAATATCTAATTAATTTGGGAAATGGATACCACCATTGTGTTCGTAAAATGAAATGACACCACTATGAACTCATACAAAAAAACAGAATTCTGCAAGTAGAATGAATCATGTCCATTGGTATCACCCTTAGCTGGTGGTATCCTATTCTATAATAAATATTTGAGAAGATATTATCACATATCAACTGACTGAAATTAATATAAATTCATGGAATACGTTCACACTTCGTTAGAGTCATTAGTTTCAACCTCCAATAATAAATAAAAAATCATCGATCCTATCATCCTTCTTGAAAAATAGAATGGAAGAACAAAAATGTGATATAGTTTAAATATTAAGACTTTACATTCCAGATCATCAAACTAAAATTTAAATTCAAAAATTTATTCTCATTGAATTATTTACGATGGGATAGAAACCAGATCTTCTCCCAACTAACTTATTGAAAACTATCATAGTGGAACATCACACTACTTAAAGAACAGACTTTAGTTCAGCCTACTGAAATATCCTTGATGTTTCTCAGGGCCTCCCTTAGATTCACATTCATGATGAGTTCATGTTTCATAACTTCCTTAAAATTGATTAACTAAAAAATTTCACATAAGAACTGATCGCGTAATGGCTCACATCCTAAAACCATGTCACATAGGAGAACTAATCAGCTACCAATGATGGCACAAAGCACTATTGGTGAGTGACCTATTTTTATAGTACATTACTAACATGACATCCTTTTTTAGATTCATAACTAGTGATATTTTTATCAGTATATGCATTGGTATAGAAATATATCATGAACATCATCTTCAAGTCCTTTAAAGACAGCTCAATCTTCATCCCAACATCCTCCAAAATGTACCACAAACACAAGGATGTTCAATGATGCATATATATGCAGAAATTTACACCCTCATATCTACATGTGTCTCACAATTCTTAAAGATCCTCTAGAAGGACTCAATGCAGAACTACTCTACCTAGGGTCCTTCTACCATTGTGAACATTGGTCGATGTTTGTTGCTGAAAATCTCATTTTGTCTCATTCATTGAGGGTAAAATATGAAAATTATTTGCTTCATGTATTGCATGACCCTTAAGAATTTTTTGTAATGTTGAACATCCATATAATCCTCAGTAAATATAAGAATCTCAATTTTATCAATATTTGGAGCGTGCTTATTTGCACTCATTGGATGCAAAATTTGAAGAAGATGAGGTGTAATGTTTTCTAAACGTTAAACACACACCTTAGGAAGCATTCTTATAATGTGGTAAACCTCAAAAGGTGATTAATATAGAAAACCACTAACTATGAATCGCCCTAAAAATGGTTTACAGGTGTTTTGGAATGACATAATATTCAATTTATTTTATTTTTATAAAATAAAATATATTTCATATCACATTTCAATGGGCATGTATATATCACATTAAAATGAAAATTTCCCTATCATGACCAACGAATTTCAATATATCCGTATGTGCTTATTATAATACATGCTGGCACATCCCACAATATACTAGACCATTATTATAAAACTCAAGAACCAATGAAATTATAAAATTATAAAATCACACTAAAAATGAATTAACTAATATAAAATAACATCAGTCGTAACAGAACAATTGTAAGAACAACAATCCACCCAGGAGAACTAGAACATTCTCTCAGGCATGGGTTATATACTCCCATGAATAACCTCATTATGAATTCCTGGAAAATCCTAGTATCTTTTATTATATTCATATATATTATGAAATAGAAAATAATCCTTCTACCCTAAAACCACTTTGTAACATCCGCTAAACCATACCACTCTCATGTGGAAAAAAGGGTTGGTTGGGAGAGCTCAAGTGCACCTCCTTGTATGCCAGTGGCTTCTGAGTAGAAATGGGGATATGAAATATATAGTGGGTAGACTATATTCCTATGTATGAAGTGTCGTATAAGTATAAATATTCCACAGAAAGAAAATAGGTATTGACACAACATAAACCAACAATAAAAGAATACTAAAAAATGTAGTAAATAAAAAAGGAATAATGAAATTATGTGTTGGAATGTAATTAACTGTCATTTTATCAGTAAAATAATAAGAATTCAAGTACAATAAATTTAAAACTTTGATGTCTATATTCCCCCACCCCGTGTTTTCCCCACCTAAAAAACATAGGTTGTCTAGTAAGAAAATAAAATAAAAGGTCATTTTCCCTTGTAAGAACTTGAATCCACATAAATTTAATGAATATAAAATTGAATCCTAAATAGAGTTACCATATTACCTAGTAGGATAAAACCAACATGTCTAAAAAGCCAGTCCGATATTTATGTTATTCAATAAATAAATGAACATGGGTATTACTTAATTCAACAATTAATATAATATGACAACAACCTACTACGTCTCCCTGAAAAACATTTGTCTAAGAATGTTTCACAACCATGAAATCTAAATCAATATAATGACTATAAAAAACATTCCATATGTTAATTCTATAATATCAATGAGTATGTCTATAAACCATCTCAAACCTAATCATAAACATAGAATAATCACCACAATCCTGGTAAATGACCTATAATTATTACAACAATCAAAGAAAATACCATATAATAATCACATTATCAGGGTCAATTACTTATTATCATTACAACATATAATATAATTATATATAAGTATTACAACATGTGGGTCCAATCCCGATAAGCATTATAACATTGGGGTCAATTACCTATACGAATTACATCATCAGACTAGGCTGAGCTCACTCAATATAATCATTACAACATATAAGTGTGCATGTTCCATTACCATGACCATTATATTATAACATTAGGAAGGGACACATGACATATCCAAACATCATGTATTTGACAATATAAAATTTCCTTCCTCAACTGTTAATTTTTCAAATATCCATTTTTAAATCATTTACCACTTTAATTTAAATAAAAATTCATCGAGAGTCTAATCAATAAGATTTAATCCATAACATAAGGATTATGTATCAAGAAATCACCTAAGGTATCATTTTATTCTAAAAAAGTAATCATTTGTCCAATTTAATCATATTCAAGCTTCTCTCACTCAACAAGTATCCATAAGATTGGTCAATAACCAAATGAAACCAACATAATCCAATGAATAATATAATTAATTATTGAAGTAACTAAGGTAAATGAAGAATTGTAAAAATAACAATATTTCTTATAGTAGTCATTTATTAATCCATAGGATTATGATTTATACCCCCTACATTGACCGGTTAAGAATACAACCCTTCAAATGGATAATATCCACAAGGAAAATGGTGTAGATTATTGCAAGAAGAATCCTAGATAACAATAGGGTGTTCCCCCCAAAAATGGAAAATCCAGAATGGTGGTTTTCAATCTAAAATCAGTGGAATTATTCCTTTCTTTATAGAAGGTAATTATTCTTGAAGGAATGAAATAGAAATCATCAGTATTATATCTTTAAAAAATTCTCACTGAATTGCACAAAATGTATTTTTTTAAAAAGGATATTCCTAAAATACCATCAAATTTAATTATTATTGAATATAATCAAATATTACACTATGTGAATCAAGTTAATGATTTGTATCAACCTCAAATACTAAATTAGTCCATGAACGGTGTATGGGGACTTTTACACATTGTATTGCCCATTTACATGGGTTGTAAATTCCTCACAAAATTTATTTCCCATAAATTAATTATAAAAACACGAACCCCCTTTATGTATTCTCAAGATACCATGAATCCATTAGTCAATGCATGACCAATTTATGACTATAATACATTAATTAAAATAAAAATTAATCTCTCACATTTAGTAATGTTACCAAAAAATGATCTCCATGTGGATCCTCATTGGTTTTCTCATGTTTCCTGGCTACCCAAGACTGTGGTTAATCAAAAGATATAAATCTATGATTAAGCACCACCACAATGAATTAAAGATGTTGAATTAATCAAATGAAATATATTTCACAAGAATCTCCAAGATAGACATACCTGAAATTGTTTGGATCTTATTGTGTGGGAATTTCAAAAATCATGGAGTGACGAAATTTCGAATCATTATTTTCTTACAATGTTGCATAGAGACTATCTGGTCACACATTATGTATTTAGTAATGTGAGAAATTAAGGGTTTCACACTAATTCCAGTAATAAATTCCATGATATAATGGTTCAAACATTGTATCCTAGGTGAAAATACCGTAGTTCCTATCATAATATATTTTTTTGTTTTTTAATCAGCAAGAAATGATATGTTACGTATCACACAAAAATTTATTTGGAAAAGAGTGGGTCAGTATGTATAGGTTGTATAAGATCAGCACCCCCATTGTAAAACATGTCATGTATTCTATAGAGTGAACATATTCTCTGATTATATGTTTTTCATAGTGTTTCATGAAAATGATACAACATAAAGTACACAACATCAATTTCTCATTGGTATTATATACAATTTACTCTAATCAATTTTTTTTAATTTTTCAACAATAATAACATTTAATTTTTATATTCACACTATTTTGGAACTCTTATATTCCATTTACATCATTTAATTTTCATATACTGGATAGTTATTTATATTCCACTTATTTCTTATCCAAAGTAACCGTTTGGATGCATCAGTACATTGTTAGGTTTCTTTTTTGATACAATGTGTACTGTAACATATATAGACAATATATGGATATTTATTTCTTAAATTATACTAATTTAGAGTTTCCTAAAACATTTTATATATATGGATGTGTGTGGGGTGGTAGTTTGATTATACACATTGTTGGTGAGCATATTACTATCTTACCATTTCCATGGTGTGGATCCTCTTTATTTTATGTGGATTTTCTAACCCTCCCATTGTAATGGGTGGGGGTTATCAACATATAGATTTGGAAAGACTATTATCTAATTCAAAATGCACATAGGTATTTGTGATACATCCCTAGGGCTTGGTAACAATCATGACTTACATACTTTCTTTAAAGATGTGTTTGTATCACATTAATATAGTTACCAAGGGATGATGTGAAAGTGATCAATTTGGTATAGTTTTCATGTTCTTCATAAAATAGTGTTCAATACCCCCTCCAAACAAAGATACATATTAGAGAGGCTTGGCTACCATATTGGGAATATTTTGGGGTTGAGTTTAAAAAATAAGGGATATGTAGTGGCTTCGGGGTGAATGTCATATGATGTGATTATTAACATCATGTCTAAGAAACCATGGAAATCTTGTAGATATATATTATAATGGGGAGATTGACATGGAACATCATAACTCAATTGTTAATCACTATGAAATTATTGGATTTTATTTATGGTAGAGATTTTCATTAAATATTGATATTATTACTTACGTTTGGGATATGTTATCCTTTCAGAATATTTAGTACTACTACGTTCTATACATATTCCCTTGGTCTTGGGTTTGAGTTGATTTATTTTTATTTTTATTTACTGTTTTGTTTTTCAAATATCTTATTGGGTAAATATATACTCACTCTACCATGATTGTAATAGTCATATGTGTTTTGTTAGTTACTACATCACAATGTTTAGATGTAGCCTTGGTGTACATAGTGATTGTTCAATTATTTCATTGTTTATGTTCACTTCAACATGATAATTCATTATTATGATATTTGATAATGATATTTTTTGGAATGTTACTTCTAAATATAATATATTCCCTTAATCGAATTCTATTTTACCCAATGATTTAGTATTGACAAATTTATATATCCTTATATCATTTACCCACATGGGATTATATCTAATAGTTGATTTTCCATAAATTAATTTTCGTTATTATTTCATTACATATATATATATATATAAAGTGATGATGTTGAATGTCGATGATATCTTGTGTATTGAGTAAAAAATCATTTTCATGTTGATATATTCCAAGAACATCTATGTATGTTTACTCTATCATCATGGATGTCCTAATGCCATTCCCTTTTAGAGGTGGGATTAGCGAATCCCATTCAACATAAAGGTATACTAGGAATGATCCCAACTGAATGAATCTTGTAGGAATAATATTGTGTGCTTAGAATGATATAAAATGATTTATAAAAGTGGATTTAATATTCATATATGAAATTATTCATTTGATATTATATTTTATTATTTAGGAGGATTAATATCAACGCTTAAAATAAGTATAATTTATTTGAGATTAAAGTGTTGTATTTTAAATTTTGTTAATCCATTTTGTTTATTTTAAATTTCATTATTCAATTGACAACAGATAAAATAGTTTGAACTTATAAATATGATTATCATAAGATATAATTTTATCTAATAAATCATTATTTGATAAAATATTCATAATTTTTATAATATATTTTGTTATTTTTTATTAGATATTGTTAGTGAGTTTTTAAAATATGGATTATTCAAAATTAAAACATTAACATTGATCTCATCAGCATATTTATTTTTTGATTATTTTGTTATGGGAATAACATTGGGATAGTGGCTCTATATAAATTTATTTTATATATGTTAAATACAATTATTATACTGTTAACCTATAAATGTTTTTTCATTAGTGAATTATTTTTTAATGACAAATTGATTCTTGATATGTTAGTAATTCAATATGTGTAATACCCTACGATAATTAATATACTGTATTTGGTATTTAGTATCTTCCAATATCACATCTTACAGTCACCATTAATTTCGAGCGTGAAATTTCTATTTTGGCGGTCGAGTTTCCACCAAAAAAATCCATGCTTTTATTTCCCCTCATTCATCCTGTAATGAATCATTATGGATAAGATGTTTTTTTGAATGGGGAAATTATGGTAAAATTTGTAATTTCATATAGTGACTGTGAAACATTGGTGTTGTAATATGTTTCAGGTTCGTATTTTGACATGTTGGTGTTTGTATTAATCAATATGAGATCGTGGGATGGATGATTTATTAAATGAACATCGAAACGGTGGTGGTGATGATACCTATGATCATATAGGGAGATAAATATGGTAGATATGTTTGATATTAGGGATAAAGGAGGTGGGTACACCATGAATCAAGGATTGTAGTGTTTACAAATATATATATTTAGACAAAAAAATTTGCACTTCATCAAATCCATGGTTCTGTATATAAATATATCTAATACAAGGGTTTATATTTTAAATTAAATATCACTTGAAATGTTATATTATGTGAAATTACTTTTATATTGGGACTTCATTCCTTAGTATGTATGTATATACATTCCAACCCATCAAGTTGATACCACAAAATGTATTCCCCTTCCCAAATTTTGTATATTTAAATTATAGTAGCTCGACATGTACATGGTTTATTGTTTTTGAGTTCATAAGAACCAAAATGACATGTATTCAATTTGAAAAAAATATATTACTCATATATTACATGTAAAATTTTTAATGATAAATATGATCGCAATATTATAAAACCATCCATACTCGATGGTCTTATATAACATAAACACTATTAGGTCACATTAAGTATTAGTTTTTCACATAAAATATATTGTAGTTACTTATTCCTATATATTTAAAAGTTTATTAAAATGTGTAATTCATTTTACAAGATTTAGACTTTATAAATTCTAATGTTTATCAGGTTTTCTCACTTGGGTGGTTGTTTTGGATATACGATTAGTCTATTCAAAGAATTTTTTCATGTATATTATTATTGGTCACATATATATACATTTTATAGATTATTTATAAGTTATTTTAGTAGTAATAGTGTCCTTATACATTATAGTGATAGGTACGTTTATGGGATGATATTTAGTACATATACGGAGTAAGTAACCATCTTATAAGCATGTCATCCCTTAGGTGTAAGACCTTTGTATATTTAATGGAGTAGGAAATCATGCAATATTGATTCTGTGTGGGTTCTAAAAATTTAGATTAGGTATCCTTATCATATGATTCATATTAATACTGCAAAGGTTTGTAGTCATTATAGAAGTTGGTTATCCTCTAGACTAACTTACTCTATTCTAAGAGGTGTGAATCCCCCATTATTTTAACCAATGATGGATTATATCGAGTTTCTCAATGTAAGACGTTTTTATAGTTCATTTTATGCTAGAGTTTAGAACTCATCTCGACTGACATGCACATCTCAATAAGGCGTGGGTTCCTTATTATTACTACAACAGGGTTGCATGTATGATACATGTTTTTGGTTATTATATTTACGTGAAATCCATAAATTACAAACACTAAAAACTTATCTATGAATACTAGGTTTTTTGATAGATATGTATTGTAATTGGGATATCTACATCAAACCTATAAAGTATTATAATATTCATTAGATCATGTAGGGAATGATTAATAATTTATTGTTTCTATAAATATTGAGATTTGATCCATATTTACTAGTTTCTTCACATTTGATCATATCTGGTATACTTTGAAATACTTATTCCCTTGGTCTTGTGTTTGAGGAAACCCATTTCTAATATATACTTTTCATTTTTGGGGAACACAAATGGGTATCATTACATAACCCATTATATGGTCTTTTCATGCACATGTGATATGTATTTTTAGACATCACAGTATTTGGAGGCAGGCTTGCTAGACATGAATATGGTTTATCCATCATTGAGAGAAAAAATTTCACTTCACGGTCATTACTAATGGTGATTGTTATTGAAGAATTTCATTACGGGGGTTTCTTTTGTGAGGTGGTGTATTCCCTTTCATTTTACCTATTAGAGATGATGATTTAATATTGATTCATTCATATATCCTTATGATTTTTTCTCATTTGGTGTTATATTTTATTCTATATGTGAATGTTTCATATTATATATATGTGTGTGGGTGTTTTCAATTGATGGATGTTACTTGAGTTATCTAGTGTAATGAGTTACATGATTGTTTAGAATGATATTGGCTATGGACTCACATGTTTTTTTACTCCTGATTGGTTTTTATATCTATCCCCTAGAAAACTATTGGTTGACTTCTAAATGTACAATCAACTTATCGCCAATACTGTTGAGGTCCCATTGGGATGGGGCTTATAATTTATCCATAATACCAATCAATTTATGATTTCAAAATCACTTCTTATTTCTCTGTGTGGTATCATCATTAAATCCTATATCAAATTTTTCAGTTTGAATTTTTATAATTCTTTATTAAATTCAATTTTTAGTATCTAAATTTTTTTTGAAAATGATATTTAAATTGCTAGGTAATTAAATGGAACACAAACATGATTTAATGTTACCATAGTGTGGTGAGATATGGTTAAACCTAGATTTTAATTTTGTGGTAGGACTCCAATTTCTATTGTAAATTTTGACTTGGATATAAACTCTAATAGACCTTGTAGTCTAATAATTTTGGTGGTTTTTTAGTTCCCTCCAGATTTCCCTAAACCCTGTAATTTTAATTCCAATTTTACCCTTGGGTAGGAATTTAGGAACAACACATGATTCCAAATTTACTACACCATATTTTACTATTACTTAAATGTTACCACCTCAGATCACACTATAAATGGTGATTATTATGGAATTTTTCCTTAAGTTGATAGTACCTAGTAGTTTCCTCATATAAAGGAATCCACATAAAAATTTAAGACACAATAAACTATAGTGAAACTCTTTTATCTCCCATAATAATTCATCACCAAAATTATATATACCATATCAATATCATTCTTTTTTGTGGGATAATGTTGAAAATAATGTCCCCATTTTGGCTTGGTCTCAAAATTATTTACTGTCTCTTCCTATAAAAATATCCTAATCACAAAAAATTCCATAAATTATATTTAAACATGGGACAAGGTATAAGGTTAATTGTTTATGACCATTAGAAAATACTTGTTCCACATATGACTAACATATACCTAGTTTTCATGGGTACCATGCGATATTGATGTTTCTCAATGGGCTTTTCAATATTTCACTCATGTTTGGATCATGTCAATTTGTTTTTTTACTTCTAGAATCTATAAAGTCATTTAACTTCCATCACAATCATATAGGATTCCCTCATTCTCCTTAATTTTCGTTCAGCCTCAACATTTATCATTTATTTTCCAATTGATATGTGATATTTCCTTAAAATTTCAATGATATGTTCAAATTACAAGATTTTTTTCTCATGATTTATAGATATACATAACTACAAAACATATACATATATTTTAATCAAATATTACATAAGATAATAATCATATATATAATCTATTTGAAACTCAATTGGGAGGTTTATTCCAACACCACATTAGGTTGGATAATGAATCCAAGGGACCTCCAACCATCGATAAACTTGTATCCCATTGGCCAACCAAATAATCATGATCATTTTAAAAATACATATTATTTATCTCTTTCATTATAGTACTTATCATTATCTATTAATTTATAGTTCTAAATGATATTTTTAAAGTATCTATTTATCATTTACACCCTTCCAAAACATCTAAATATAAAAATTTAGGAATATCATTCATGAGTTATCTAAAGAAACTCTTAGGCTCATAAATATTCTTTCATATTCATGTATATAATATAATCACTTCCCATAGTGATCCCATTATTTTTTCTAGAATCTTCCTATACTCATCTTATGAGGACTAATCATCACTCCATACTTTTAATATCATAATAGTTTTTTATAATGATCTTATTTTATCATCACATAAACTAGGAAGTCCAACCTTACATGAACATGTCAATCACTTAATGTGAATCACACACTTTATTGCATTAAAAATTAATTATGGTTGAATATTTTTATCAACTATTCACTGAAAAAACTAACAGGGTATAAAATGTGATGTATATACTTAGAATTAATAATATTTACGGTAACATCAATCAATATTAAAAATAATTAAAATATTAAAAAATGAATCTAGGATATTGACATATTCTTATATCACTATCAAATAAAATATACAGTCAAGTCATTATAGTCATTCATAATTAGTTTCCATGTAATCACAAATACATCACTAACATTTACACAAATACAAATTAAAAACCCCATTATTCCACTAAACTATTATTAGAATAACATAAATGACCCCTTTTTTATCAGAATTTAATTATTTATATCCAATTGTAAAATGAACCATCCCTAGATTCTATTAGTCATGATTTCATTGAAAATAAAAAAATAATATTGATCAAGTCATCAAACAATAATATAGATACTAAAACATATGTTGTATTATAACTAATAAGTTTATGAATATGTTTATAATGGCATTAATTGTATATAAAGCTTCCAAAAAACCACATATTATGTTTGATGTTTTTAACATGTATGACTAAATAGAATTTCAAAACTCCAAAAATAAATATATATCTTAAAATTTAAGGTTAATATATCATTGAAAAAAATTATTATATATTCTAAAACTATTCATTAATTCATCACTAAATAGTAGAGATGTCATTAGTGAAGTAAAATAACTTAGAAATTATTAATTTAACTCTTTTTCAGGTCACTAAAAAATTTCAAGACTCAATATCCTATATCCATGTTTAGATTAGTAAATGATATTTGAAATTTAATATTTTCATTAAAATAATAATAATAAATACTCCAATATTATTATATACATTCATTTGGGGTAATTTTCTAGATATCTTATACATACATCACAAAGAAGATGTATAATGTGAAATCAACATCAAAATATATACTAGTGAAATTTTATGCATGATAAGGAGTAATAATATTGTATCCCCACTAATTTACATACAAAAATTACATTAACTATTATTCCATAATAGTATAAAATAAAATATTTAATTAAGAGAATATCAACATCTTTTTATGGTGTCTCATGATATAGAAAATTGAGAATAAATTCATTGTAAACCATTCTATTCAGAAATTTTCACAATTTCAATGACCATGAAAGATATTTATTTATATATGTGGTTTCACAAATATATAATTTTAAATAGTTTTTTAGTTATTTTATAACTATTTTTATAATTTTAAATTTTTCAATGTATGTTAATTTAATTTGGACTGATTTGAGAATGAGAACATAATATAATGCATAACTGACATGATTTTCATTCCTTTAAGATAAGACATTAAATATGATTCATTTGGAAGTTATTAACTTGTGTTTGAAAGAGGTTTGGTGCATATTATAATGTGGAATAAAAATTGATTGATAGCATTGGGGGAAAATAAGTTTCAATTTGAGCGGGTATGTGGGAATTATATGACCCCTAACACCTAATCCCAAAATATATCATTGTGTTCTTAGGACATTTTAGAATATTTACACCATTAAAATTGCTTTTGGTAATGTTATAATCCACTTCTACTAATAAGAATACATTTAGACCTCAACACACTCTTGCATTTATCATCAAAACAATATTTAAATATAACAAGAGAGTGTGTACTGATTTTCATGGATCACAAAAACCAAAATGATGCATTGGACATATACATGAGAATATGTTGAGAATAACATGATATTTATTACAAAAAAATGACAACAAACTCCACTAAACATCCTTTAATCCTATAAAATAATGAAAAATAATCTAAGAAATGTTATATTCATTTCAAATATCCCATTTTGAGTAATTTAAAAAACATGAAACGTATGGCCACAAAAAAAATGAATTTTGGTAAAATTAATAAAATAATTTCCATAATATAATGTAATGTGAGACCTTATAATTCAATATGATTTCATCCAAATGTGTTTTAATAGAGTTGATGATTTGATACAACACCAACTCATCGACCACATTTTCAAAACCAATACAATATATATTGGGGAACAAGCTTATGTGATCAATCTGTACAAATATGTCAGTTACACTAGTTCAATATTTGAAGTTTCAAAAAGAGTTCATACAACCAAGGAAAATTTTAAAATTATTTATAATTACTAAATTATAATGATTAAAAAAGTTCATAAAATATGGTAATTTATCAGTTGATGGACACATATAGTATATGTATAGATTGTGGGGCCAAGGGAAACCTCTTATATTCTTGTATAACCATAGAAGTTTATTCATTATCAAAATTTATAAATGGATATAAAATTGTGGAAGAGAAAATTAGATCCAAATATAAAATGGGTTTAGAGCTAAATTGATATTTTTAATATTAATTATCATGTTTAATTATAAAAATATTTTCTTGCTACATGGATTGATTGAAAATGGTATTGAATAAATAAAATAGTATGATCCTATAACACGTTGGAATATAGAAAGGGAAAATAGTTTTTTGTATTTATACATTACGTCATTATATAGATTTAATACACTTCTGTTCAAATAAATAAATATACAAGGATCAGTATAATGTGAAATTTTCTACTGTATTTTTAATTTTTTTGTGTATGTAGGGGTGGATAAAGGAATAAAAGGGTTTAGTTATTGTTTATTTATAAATTTATTATATACATTTAAAGAATATAATTATTTCCCTCTTTCTGTTATATTCTAAATAAAATAAGTGGGTGATAACTAGGGGTTTTCTTTGGTATGTTTGGATAATTAAGATAGGGTTTAAGTCCAACCAATACACTAAAGAGATTAATTAGTATCCAAAAAAATAGTATTGTTAGATGCAAAGGCACATTTAAATATCAGAATGTCAATTAAATCAACTTTTTATAATTAAAATTAGAATCATAATAGAACTTATAACAATTCTAATGAGATGTAGAGTTAATCTCGTGAACACTTAGAATATTGAGTGACATTACTAGTAAAGGAATTTAGGGCCTAATGATGAATAATATGAAAAAAAACCAAATCTAACACCTTGAAAATAATCTTAATTGATTCTTGTAATCCAAAATAATTATTCACATGACCATATTTAAAAAAAATTTAATTCGTTATATTTTTATTATGACTATTCCGTAGTTTCATTACATCATACAAACGCAAAAACCTATATTATTTACATTCACACAAGAATGTAGTATAAATATTAATTTTTCCTTCTATTATTATCCAAATGACTAGAATAAAAATTTCTTAATGTGTTTCATAACCCAGTGGACATATAAGAGGTTCTATATATTTAAAATATATTATTTAATATAAATCATGTTTAGAACTCTATCTTTGAACAAATATTTTTGTATAAATTTTTAATGTTAGTATTATTAATGAAATATATACACTAGACAGATCCTATTAATTCAATTATATACTGAAAATAATATTAATTGAATTATATATTTCATTTATAATATAATTAAATAAAACTACTAATACAGTTTTGTTGTTTGAATGTTCATGAACATAAGGATATATATTAGTGTAGAAACAATAAATCTTATTGAAGGGGAATAAAGACATTTCTATAGAATCATTACATGAATAAAAAAAATACATATAACAAGTAAATCTTGTATAAATTACTTAATGGTAATAAGAAAAAAATCCTAATTCACTTGTGTATAATGTGTACCTTCCACCATGACTAAGTAATATATATGTTCAAAGGTCCTTTATAAACTAAATATATATCATATTGACCTTGAGGATAATTAATAATGATTTTAATCAGCACAAACATTATTATTCGTGTATATTAAATGGGATTTAAACATATAAGGTATTTCATTAATAGTGGAATACCTAAAAACATTTTAATATTTTATACTCAATATTGTAACTGAATATCATCTATAATCAAGGTTTCTATATGAATTTCTCAAGAGACAATAAGTGATTGGATTCCTTAATAGAATAAAAACATATTTAACATTTTTGTATATATATATTTATTCTATAATTAAATATTTCCCATATATAAAAAAGGATTTAGGGAAAACAATTTTAACATTTATATATAATGATCATAAATCATTTCAAGAGGGCTGGGAAAGATTCATGGATTTACATCAATAGTTTTGTCATTATCAATTTAGAAACTCAGTGTTTGAAACCCCCCACATTTTTTACTTGATTTCATTTTATTTAACTATTATGTTTAATAGTCAGTTTATCATGTAATTATTAACTGAAACTCCATGATAATTTAAGAAATAATTTTATAAATTCACTAATATCAAATAGAAATTAATTTATCATGGAATAAATGACAGTTGAAACTACATAATAACTATGCATAATGGATGAGTGCGGAATTTTAATATTATATATCTTCCTCATGAGGTGAACCTATCTGATCATCGAAGAGAGGTGGAATATATAGTCATTTTTCTAGACGATGACTGATTGAAAATCCATTAATTATGTTGTGAGATAAATGATATAAGGTATATGTCCAATCTTGTGAAAATTAACATGAGATAAATTCAAATGGATCCACCACCCACGACTGCTTCTAGAGAATATCATATGCTTAGATCTTAATTGAATAACATGAGAGGTTATATATGTTTAAATTAATATTATATAAACATTTAAGTATCAATATAAAAAATTTCTATACATCAAAGGTATTTTATAAATTTTATTTTTTATATTTAAATAATAATAAAGGTAATTTTAATAAAAATGCATAGGGAAAACTCAATTAATGCAGATAAATAACTAATGAGAACATTTTAAGGAAAATGTGTATTATCTAAAATATCATTTTTATGTGTTTCCTTTTATGAACTAAAATAATCATAGATTAATATATTTTCAATATGGACAATATATTAACACATATTAAATTACTAATTTATATTAAATAATAATAACATTGATTAGTATTTTTAAAAGATATTTTTCTATAAAAAAAATTTCATTATATTTTTTCTTTTACATAAAATTAATGTTCGAAAAATTTATAAATTTAATTTGACCACATTAGAATCAATAATTTATTTAGGTTAATAATATATTCTTAATTTTTTTTAGATTTTACAAAAAGTATTAATTTTTATTTTAATAGTGAAAAATACAATTCTTATTAATACCATAAATTCCATGACCTTATAAATATTAACCAAGATTAAAAAATTCCAAAAACATGTCACATAAAAATATTATTTAAGGATTAAAATGTTTCATTTTTATAAACTAGTTTGAATTAAAAAAACACCTGATTAACATTATTATACTTAAGTGATTATTTAGCCTAAAAAATATATTTATTTTATTAACAACGTTTTGACATGGTAAAATTCGGTTTTAGAGTTCTTACACATCCAAATAAGTAATATTTTTTTTATAAAATACCAATTAAGATAATGGAAATCAACAACTTCGATAATTTTATCCTCAAAATAATTTCTATTCATTAATACACAATTTTTCAAAAAAATGGTTTATGCATCACCGACACTATTATTAAAATATTTCTACCAAAAATAAAACTTTTATTTGATAAAATGATATCCTTGTTAGGAATAATAATTTTATTATTTTTTAATGGTAATAAGATTTTTTGTTCTAAAAATTACTTAATGAGTGAAAAAATTTGATGCGATGATTAAGGTAATTAAATGAATAAATAGTTTAACAAAGTATAATATATGTGAACCATAAAATAAATGGTTGTGTTTTGTATCAAAAAAATAATCTTATTTCCATTAATATTAAATTTAGATTCGAATTTCATTGTGATATATGTCGTCTGTTTATATTAAAGTTATATATATATATGTTCAATTCCCTTCTCGTATAAAAGGGGAATCCAGTCTCCCATTAAAATCTTATCTTAACATTTACATCCCATTGAAAAAATTTTCATTTTATATATCATATAATCATATTTCATTCCCCAAAGTCTCAGGTGACATTATGTTTTCCACATTTTTTCATTTTCAATAAGTACTTGAAGATAATTTTAAAAATATCAATGTATGTACTAGTCACGCTCCCATTATTATCCTGATATATATTTCTTCATGAAGCCTTTACTACATAATAAAACATTTTTATCTAAATATTATTTATAAATACATAATTTTTATGTTTAATGTATAAAAATTACCAACCATATTCACATTCTTTAAATGAAAAAGTAAAACATCTTCTTGTATACATGGGAAATACAACCACAATGAATGATGATTTCTATTTTTATTTTTTGTCACTGGATTATGTGGTTAGTTATAATATATTATTTAATTTCTTAATATTACACTAACGAAATAAATATAATTTTTTTGATATATATATATCATTCTCTACCGATCACCCATAATAATGATCAAGAAAAACATTTCAATGATTACATTTAGAATACTTCATGCATGAGATGATGAACATAATTTTCCATCTATATATTATTATTTTTCATTATGTAAATATATTAAAATATAATTAAAATACCTATAAGAATAAATAATTAAATTATACATATTTAAAAAAATATATTATTTAAAATATTGACATTATTTTCAATGTTAACTCATTGATTATAAAATAGTCTTGTTTGGGTCAGTTTGACCTGCTACAAGCACAATGAAATGAATTTATATAATGTATGACTAATAAAACCTAAAAAAATATATTGTAAAAAACATTTTAACTTATTATTTAATATAAGGGTCTCAAAATTATATATTAAAATTTAATTTTTTTAGTATATCAATATGGGTTGATTAATAATTTACAAAATAAACTCGTCTCTTATGATTTCATAAATAATCATAACTAAATATCTTATGGAATTATATTTGAAAAACAAAAATAATTACAAAACATTCATTTCAAGTATCTTTAATGATAAAGTATTTATTAAATTTAATATAATTGACTCAAAGTTGATATCCTCATTACAAAACTCATTTGATTTATATAATACAACTGAAATATTATAAAGAAAACTAATTAAATGTAACTAATAATTATATAATAAATGATTATTATTAAATATTATAATATTTAATATATATGGTAAAGGATATGATTTGGGAAACTATGATTTCTTTTATTAATAAACATTAGATTAAAAATCATTAATTTATGTTGAGATTAATGTAAATGGTTTACCTCATCTAACATTTATTTTATTTAGACATATGTAATATTAAAAAAATTTATTGTATTATGTTTTTCTATGTTACACTATATATATTTTATCATAATTATAAAAAATTTAATGGATTTACAATATATCTCATGTTCGATCATTCATTGTCATTTTTTCAAGAGATATAAATTTTATAATGATTTACATCTAAAATTTCATTCATGAGGCTGGTTTTCATATCATGATACTATTCTTAGTTTTTATTGTGTAATTAATTCCCAATTGTATTATATAAAATTTAATAATTTTTCAATCAAGTTATTTAATCATTTTTTCATTATTCAACAATGTAATTCATTTTATTCAATTATTTCTAAAATTTAATAGGTTTTTCTTTCTTAATTACTTTTCTTGATTCATAATTTTTTCTCTTAGAGTAAGGGTTAAGAAGATTGATTTCTTATTTATTATAATAATATTATGTCTCCATTATAAATTAAATTCTATATAATTACATTATCAGATAAAAAATTCTTGTATGGGTTTTGTCTTTTTAATATTGATAATGTTATGAATAAATATCATTGACACCAAATAATCTCTATTTATTACATGTACATATATTCCCATACTGGAAATATTCACCTATATATTTGGAAACAAAATAATGTGTTATCTTAAGAAAAATTTATATTACAGTTCTATTTTTTAAAAGGTTATTTTTATTATCCATTTTTATGATGTGGTATTCAACAAAGGTATTACAAAACAAAAAAAATTATATTTCTCTTCAAGATTGATTGTATTATTTTTCACTCTAAATATCATCAAAAAAACATTCCATCATTCCCAATTATATATTATTGATATTTAATTACAAGTAATTATTTAATATATATTCATGTTGACCATTAACATGTGTATTTTTTATGTGAGATGTGATTTTTGTGTTTTATGATAATGATGAAAATGTTTTTTTAAATGTATTTTTAAAATTTATCCATTCGAAAAAATTATTTCACAGTTTTTACTATTATCAAATAATCTTCTCTTCCATTTTTAAATTTTTTTTTACAAACAAAATTATTTATTAACTATTGTATGAAGAAATTGTGGGTTTCATATTATATATAATGTTTAATTTCTCGCTGATATTTGAAATGAATTTATGTTCAAGGCCAACAATACTTAATGTTATATATATTACAATGGTGATATGGTCATAAACTACCATCAATATTATTTATTTTGATGGATTTTGAAATTTAATGTTTATGTTTTATAAAACTAGTCTATTTTTTATGGGACATCTAATTAATTTTTTAAATATGAATCATTTCATATTATCTTTGGAAAATTTTACTAATTATTACTAATTATGTGTGGGATACTATATAGACCCCTAAAACATTGGTTGTTATTTCACATACCATGACATAAAAAGTTTACATTTATAGTTGCCTAATTATAAGAGGGTATATAGGTTTTTTTACCACACCCAATAGGGTACATGAGTTTTCAGCCCAATCCCAATAGGATACATCATTTTTTATCCCATGATAAATAGAGTACAAGGTTTGTTAGCCTAATCCAAACATGTTTTGGGGATCCAGATGAAATTCCTACTCCATTATGTTATGATTTATTATTATTTTACATATAAATAATTTTTTTGGTATATTATTTTTTTGTTCTTCATGGATCATTCCTAAATTTATATACACTCTTATAAAATAGTATATGTTTGATTATTTTATATTACTCATCATTCTATTAAGCCTTGAGGATAACTCTTATTGTTCCACATTATTTTGAATAATATATTTCTACAATGATAAATTATTATCACATTCTAGTAATCTATCCCTATATTACATTTACTTATGCTTATATATTAAATATTTTTTAATGTCACCCCATTCCATTGTTTTCATTTCTCTGATCATGAAGATTTGTGTAACCTATAAGAAGTCTTGGGTAAAGTCTAGTATGGTTGGGTTATAGAGAATCCTTCACATGTATATTAAAATAAGTTTCTTTATTAAATCATCTAAAAAGAAACTAAACATTTAATTCTTGGAATTATGTGATTATTTGTGATGTGTATTATTTGAATTATAAAAATAATGTAAAAATACTGATACTTTTAGTTTGGTTTATAAAATTTTTAACACATTATAAACCTTAAGGAATTTTTCTTTAGAATATGATACTGTTGTCTGGGTTTTGGGTTCTTTATATGGTATCATGATAAGGAATAATAATTCCTAGGGATTATTTTTTTGTTCTGGGAATCGGGATTAAATAAATTTAGTAAAATACAAATGGATAAGTCTATGTATAATATAACATCCTAGAATTTTGGTGGAGTAAGGAGTATGTGGATTCGTATAAATGGAATCCTTATTTGGAAACAATTAGTGGATAAATACATTATCATGTATTTACATAAGGTTATTAACCCCAAAACGTATAGTTGGGTGTTAACTAAATCTTCCCACTATGCACAACAAAGAGGCCATCTTTTATGTCCAGTTTGACACCCTTGATGGGTATTCATTTCATTGTTCGAGACTTCTTACAAAACTTTATAAATGATTTCATACATAAATTTTTATAGTATTAGGAAAAAAATAATATAATAACCTAACCAAACTAAATATAGGTTGAATGAATTGTTATATAATTATAATAAAATATATTATAGGCTGACATGATCATGTCATTGAGTAAAACAGCAAGATGGTAAATATTTTCAAGTGATTATTTACAATAGTTCCCTTTGTGGTTATGTATTTATCACTAATGATTACCCATTTTGGATATTGTAATGTATTTATCGAGAGTGAATCAATATAAGAATTAATATGATGGGAAATTTTGGTGATAGTCCTAATGAGAAACCAAATGGAATATATGATAGTGTTAGAAGGGTGTGGTCATTCTCCACCAACTCTAGTGATTAATGATTAAAAACATGAGTCATTCAGAATAATGGGACAATGCATCTATTAGAAGGATAGAGTTTTATTGAATATTAATTGATGAATATAGTAAAAAAGTAAATACTAAACTTATAAAGGGAAATGTTTTTTTAAAATAAGCACATTTGGGAATGTAGAAAATGTACATGAACATCTTTTAAGTGTTGAAATATTTCCCATTGAACTTTTTTAGTGGGATTTGGTGTTGAATTTTATCAATAAAAAATAAAAATAATAATATACATTGAATAAAATGTAATATTTTGTTGAAATTAAACTAATCGATGACTTTATATGAGGGATAACATGTAAAATAGACCTCAACAACCTCCTAAGTCCTGAGAATAAGTGAAAACATAGAAAATGATTATAATTGAAGTTCATAGTGATAAAAAATTGGTTTGATTTGGACTTATCCTCCCCCAAAAAATTATTAATGTCTTTTTGGATTTATCTATAGTCGTTGAAGTATATAAAGGATGTTATCTTAGACAACCAAATAACCACTACAGTAGTTTGATATTTTGACGGCACATGTAAAATTATTTTTATATCCCTAGTTGATTTTTATGGAATTTTTTTATGAATGTATTAGTATCATTCTTTTAGATGAAATTCATGTGATTTTTGAAATTGATTGGATATATCGTTCTATAATCCATATAAAGCACAATAATTGGGAAACCAAATAACAAATATTGATACAACCTATGTTCAACTTTCATTGTGAGGATGACAATAATATAAATTGGAAAACTATTTCTATTATTTGTGCCATGATACCAAATCTGGAAGGATTTTTAGTTCATATTATTAGGTAAAACACAATATTAAGAAGAAACCTATTATAAGGAGAAGTAATTATTTCATGACATGGAATTTATATCATTAGTCTTAATAATGTTTTATAAACACTTCTTCTATTATGATTAGTAAGAGATAATTAAAATTTTAAGGAGAAAAATATTTAAAAAGGGGATAATAAAATTCCGTAAAAATATAATAAGAATTCATGTTAAATAAATAATTTATGGAATTTCCATCTTAGTATATGTCAATATCCTAAAAAGAAAACATGATACTTCAAAACAAATTGAATTTGATCCTAATAACATACAAATTAAATGTGTGTCATTAAATGATATCAAAAAATAATAAAAACTATTTAGAAATGATAATTAACAATATATAGTGGAATGATAATTTTATAGGAGTCTTGTAAAACATGTTTCATTACTAGTATGTCAAATCTGAACTTTCATTTTTTGGATTGTTTTTATTTTGAGATTAAGGGTGAAAAATGTAAAAAAACCATTTTTGGGAAATAAAAACCCATGTGCATGGTCATTACAAGATTTCCCTAATGGGATGCTAATCATGAAAGTGTGCTTCTAGTTCATGAAGTGTAATTTTTCATGGTTTAATAATGGTTTCTAAATACCTATGAAACCCTAGGGTAATTGTGTTTCCTTTCTTTGAGGATCCATTGACCCCATATTTTTTTTAATAACTTCTTAACCATGCAACCAAATTGTGCAGCCCATCTAGGTCACTTAAAAATCAGAATTTTATCATTTCCCCTATATATTTTATAACCAAATGACCCTAAATTTCTCCTTGTATCATGTGTATCCCTTTATCCATTATTTATTATTTTTTTAATTTATTCCATGGTAGATTTTTTTTAGTTATTGTATATTTGGCTTGAGTGAAGTCCAAATATTCATAGTTTTAACTTTCATTCATGATTATTTTTCTTATTCTTCTGTTTTCAGGGAAATTTCTAACAATATGTGGTGGGGTTATCCAAATAGAATATTTTGAGTGTAGATTTTGTTTTTTTCATGTGTCTTAGGTGTGTAAGATATCATTCTACCTTTCACGAACATACCCTCCAAGAGATGACTTGTGACTACACTAAGTCTACCTCCAATAGGCCTAGGGCTAAAAACCAATACCGAGTAGGCATATCCCACAAATGTAAGGCATTAAACTAAAGTACCTATACACACACACAAACACACACACACTCACTCACACCCACATCTCTAAGACCACAAAATTATGAAATATAAAACAAAAGAAACAATACATACCCACATCAATGATCCCATAATAGAATATGATATTAAAGTTATTGAAACAAAAAACATTTCTAAATACTACCCCAACTAAAAACTGAAAAACTTACACCTACTCTAAAATAGAAGAATAAGTCAAATTCAAAATCCTATTAAAAATCCTCATTCTTTCAAGCTGAAATAATGCTCCATGACCTACTTGTTCACTGAAGATACCATTCAATGGGTCATCATCTACATAAGACATGATATATGTGGGAAAATCCAATGCATGGGTTAGTATAAAAAAACATAGCAGGAAAACAAGAAAATACTAAACAGGAATCACCAAAAATAAACTCAATACAAGATATATAATTCAATGTATAACAGTAACACCCAAATATACACAGGATTGGCACCACACCACATGGTGGTCATAACCCACTTCCACCCATGTGACTCTTCTATATGAAATGATTATTCTTGGAGAACCCACTTGAAGATCAATTCATTCATCAAAAACACATGATAAATAGGCCATATTCATTGGTCCCCACACAACAATTATTATTGGTCTATGAAGACCCTAATACGCAGGTAGTGGGTCATACCCAGAATCGTTGGAGGAAACAATGAACTGAATCTGGATCAACCCGCTACATAGGGTATTATATAAAAATAATCCCAAAACTCTTCTGATATAGACATGTTTATAGAGGATTAGTTCCCTACATAGTGAGTTTATTCTAATTCTTTAAACTCTACATAGGAAACAATGTATTATTGAGGACCACACTGTTGTATCACAAATCGACACCGTAACACTATATGAGACTTGACCTCTATAAGTGATCACAATCTAGTGAAATGGATGTAATACTACATTACATGCTTCTATAAAATGATGAAGGTAATGTACTCAAATTATATTTATCCAAAAAAACAAAAATGAATAGCTAAAAGAAATATTGAAAAGGGTACATGGATTTTATTAGGGGTATATGACATTCCCAACAATCCCATTACCTTCCCATGTGGAAGAGCCCCATAAAACTTATAATATCCAAATATATGGCATGTACAATGAGTACATGGAATGTATATGCATATAGTATCATGTCAATGTACAATGGATATTTTCCTATACTGAATTTGTGTTCACGTACCATCCCATGTATACCAAGATGTGTCTATGTATAACTACATAGCATGCCATCATGAGATGTACTTTTACCCCATCACTATGTAATCTCTAAATTATAGGCCATCTCGCATGGATGGGGTCAGAGGTCGTGTGTTGGGGGTCATAAACCATGTCATACATATCTTAGACTGAAACTATTGGGCCATAACTAGGGGCCACACATCATGTAATAAAATATTATACGCCATGTTTCTTATTATTTTTCATTTTTACTCCTCATCATCTCATGCCTCACTAGAGCCGCTACCCTTGTCTGAACCTACAGATATGGATTCTCTTAGACCTTCACAACACTAATTTATATAAAAAAGGGATTTTATCTTCTCAAAAAATCTATCAACGCATCATTATTCTTTGAACATATAAGAACATCGAATAATGTGAAATTTGGTATCCAAAACCACCTGATTCACCATCGTATTCATCGTTAACCCATCGTCATGTTGTTCCATTCCAAGATTAATGATATCAAATTATTTCACCATGAAACGAGTGTCTAATGATTGATTTATTGATATATGTCCAACCCTGAGCCTAGTGAACAGCATCCGTTGTGAAATAAGAACCATGGGGGTAATTATAAGAAAAAATGATTGGAGTGAACAGTTATTGATATTTTTTTATATCTTGATTCACGATAATGATAATAATAATAATAATGAGAAGACCATAAATTTCAAATAATTATCATCATAAAATCCCAATAATAATTGTAACAACCCATGATTTCATAGTACGCTATTTCTTCAAAGTAATTAAATAACTTGCACTACACGCAACACTGAGTTCTAACACACCGTTACTTACCAAACAAGCTGTTCGAAAGCGGTTATGATTAGTATTAACTGAATTTTGAACTTTATATAATCATTATAATTTTAGAATACAAATTATGAGTATTTTAGACATAATTTATGAACAAATACATTTTTTCCGATAAAATAAGTATTTTTCAAAAAAATGTAATTTTACCGCCTTCTAGTGGTGAAGCCTTTTTAAATCCAATATTTGAAACTTTTGTATATTAAATTTGAAAAAATAAACTTTTTCATTAGAATCAGGACATAATAATTTTGTTTCAAAAAAGTTATAGTGTCTGATAACTTTCATATTTGGGTGAATAATGAAAAATACTATACTTTAACTAAAAACAAATTTTTAAATCCAAATAAATTATATTTTTAAATTGTAGATTTTAATGGTTTGGAAGTATAAATAGATTATATTTTTACCATTTAATCCAATTATGTCCATTGTAAGTATTATAACTTTAAAATTGGACATAGACAAGTGTCCAACTTTGGGTAGTTATTATTTCTTAAAAATACTCCTATTGGGTTTGACAGCGGGAATTAATTTTTAATTAAAAAATGAAACTTCTATGTTTTGAATTTGGTAAATTAGACTTCATTATTGAATTCAGAATATCCAAATTAGATTATGGTGAATTTTTTTTACTGAAAACTTTTAATTTTTGATGAATAGTGAAAAACAATGAGTTATAGTTTAAAACTGAATTTTTATTTAAATAATTATTTATTTTATTTTAATTTATTTTATGTAAAAATAGATACATAATACCAATATAAGTTCAATGTAATTAATTGGATTCAGTTAGTAATAATTTTAGATATATAAAAATTTTATTGAACTTTTCACTTTCTTTTACCCACCTCTTATGAGAATTTCCAAATTCACTTAAAACATAATTTTATCATTTCTGTGAGTGGAATTTCCAAAATACAAGAGACACAGTTTATATCATGGAGTAAAATGTGGTTCAATAAGATAAAAATAATTTTTGGTGAATAGTACCTTTTTACTTTTATTTACCATGGTAAAAATTAAATAGGTTAATTAATTGTAAAAATGATATTATTATTACCCAAACACATGTCCTAATTCTAATGTCTAAGTATAATTAGACCCAAAAAAACATTAGGAATAAAATATGAACCTCTTTGGTCCACATGTATTAGATTATGACATTTATTGTTATTTAATTCAAAGAAGAGTTAAAAGAGTTAAAATCAATGTTTAATAAATAAAACATTATTAATATAGGGTTTTAAATAAGATAAATTATATTATAAATATTCATTATAAAGATAAAACAATTTCCTACATCATGGTATTTTATTTATAATTGTTAGAAATTATATAAATAAATAAATTTATGACACAATGATGATGCAATAATTACTTTATTCATGAAAGAATCAAATAAATGGTATTACAAATATTAAAATAAATAAAATTTCGATGTTTTTATGACATACACGGATATTCTAGGTGAATATGAAATGTTAGGATAGATTCAATGAATTTTTTTTAAGTAATCATGTAGTTATTATTTTATAAAAACAAATAACAAATAGTGTCAAAATTTACATAAAATTGTTTTTAAAACAAATATTATATTATTAATTGATGTGATGGTCATAAAAATCTATGGTTCGGCCAGAAGACTTATATAATAATATATATGACATTAATGAACCAATTGGGGTTCTATTTTTAGTATATAGTATGTTTATTATGCATATTGTGTAAGAATACAAGAAGACACCATAAAATTAAAATTATTTAACTTAGAGTTAAATATAAATGATAAGGATAAAATGGTAACCTAAACTTCTCTAAAACCTATTGGTTGAGTTTTTTTCGACCTATCCCTGCCTTATAATTTAAATAATCAACCTTGGAGCCATTAGAAACCGAATATTAATTTATTATAAAATAATATTTTATGTTTTTCCTAAGGTGCCTCCCACCCCTCTTATAAAAGTGCACGACCCCTTCTCTCTAATTCACACCTTCTAATCCATTTAGATCGGACAAACCCTTCTCAAGTACCCTTTTAAATACCATTACTTTATCCTAGAGGACTTAGTTTGATCGGAATGACATCCCTTTTGTTCAAATCATAAGGAAGAACCCGAAGAAGAGGTAATGATTTCACCACCCTCTTTCAACTTCCATTCTTCTTCCACTTCCTTTTTATTCATTGTTTCCATTATTAAATAATAACTCTAGTATATTATATATATTG
Source organism: Viscum album (assembly GCA_963277665.1). Lineage (NCBI taxonomy): Eukaryota > Viridiplantae > Streptophyta > Magnoliopsida > Santalales > Viscaceae > Viscum > Viscum album. The sequence goes on along the minus strand of OY728158.1, from coordinate 1,186,186,059 downwards.
TGATGTTATTATAATTATGGTAAAACCAAATTCATTATTCTATCCACCCTTTGAATGACATGTCACCATACGTGCGTATGTATGGCTTACCATCTCCACATCGTGGTGTAATTGTTATTCAATACATTATTATATGGATGGGTATAATAATGATGTGTATTTGATGTAAATAATATATATAACATGATAAGGATTATTTATATATTATATACCATCCAATTATATATTATATTAATTTCAAAAGAATGATATTTTCGTTCGTGCGTACGTACGGATTTCCATCTCCACTACGCGATGAGATTCATTTCCAAGTTCACCATTCATCGACGATTATAAATATATATATTACAAATAAGTATGTAATATATGACATAATAATTCTACTGGATATATATATATAAGTATTTATGTAATTACGTATATCTTATTCACTTACTTCCATTCAATACTATATGAACACAGAAACAAATTTTATGTGTACATACGGACTACCGTCTCCATAAACAGTGTTTCCCATTTCATATATACGTCTATTATAAATATTTATATTCTAAATATATATGATAAAAAAATAATTTTTTATATTCTGGATGTATTTGAATTATGATCTATGTGATACAATCACGAGTAACAAGTTAAAACACGTACGATAATGAAAGCGATTATTAACCAAAATATTAATATAACATGGAAATTATTTTTAAATGGGTAGTATAATATCATAAATGAATAATGTATGATATCATCAATATTAATATGGTTCTGGTATAATTTAATAACATACTATAGTCCTTATACAAGAGGCTAAACATACCCTTGACTAAAAAAAATGCAAGGTAAGGGGTTTTCATCTCACTCCTTATTCCCGTGAGATTCGTACCATATTGACACTATTACCTTTTATGTGGTGTATCTAATACCCGTAATTTTATTCTTTGTGTAATAAACTTTAATTTATGTGTATCTATATATTCATTTTATGATACCTCTTTCATGGGGTGTATGTTTCGTATGTTACCAAATTGGTAAGGGGTTTTCATCTCACTCCTCATAACCGTGAGATTCGTACCATATTGCTATTATTACCTTTTCTGTGGTGTATGTACTTCCCATTACTATATTCTTTGTGTAATACACTTTAATTTATGTGTATCTACATATTCATTGTATGATACCTCTTTCATGGGGTGTATGTTTCGTATGTTACCAAATTGGTAAGGGTTTATTTCACAATCTCTTCATTATCTGAGGTTGTTTATACAAAATTATCTACTGGGACTTCTTTATCAACCACATCCATGTTTCTTAAAAATTTAATTCAAAACATTATTATTATTTTATAGAATATGGGTTAAATTCATTTATACCCTTGTTTGAATTTTTATAAGAAATTTATAGAGGAATCTTTCCGTCATTTTCCAAGCAAGGTCATTTTTAACCTTATAGACAGAATTAAGGTTAGAATGTATTTTTTTATCTTATACGGAGGGTGCAGATATTTTCCGCTGTTATAAAATCTTTGAAACTTCCCTTACAATCTTATTAGAATATTTTCAATGTAAATGTTTTCTTTTATAATTATGTGACTTTTAAATGATTTAAAAAAAAGAGATATTTCTCTCAAATAGTTTTGATTTCATTTATGTCAACATCCTTTGATAAATTCTACACTTATTTGAAGTTGATTTACTACGATACAAATCTTACATATTGTATTTATGGTTTTGTGATATGTCTGACTATGGATGATTCATTTTTATTCCATTAATGGAATATGATTAATTTTTTCGCATTTCGTATTCTAGTTTTAATACGAATGTTTATGTTACATTTCATCATATTCTTAATATGAATGTGTTGGACTAATATGTTCTTGGTTGGGGACCGGTAAAAGTAAGCCCTCCAGGTTGTTGTCCGGTTATTAGAGGCACTCTGGGTTGTTGTCCGGTTATTAGAGGCACTCCGGGTTGGTGTCTGGTTACTAGAGGCACTCCTGTTAGTGTCTGGTTATTAGAGGCACTCTAGGTTGGAGTCCGATTACAGAGGCTCTACGGGTTGAGTTCTGGTTACAGTTATCCTTTAGGTCATGGCACGAGGCCTTGACACAGAAATTAAAGTTCCTCATTATGAATTCCATCATTATGAAAGTAGTTATTGATATTTTAATGTGATTATTAGACCATTATAATATCCATGTGAATAAGTAAATGGCATTATTTCATTTTATTTTTGGAATACTATGATTAAGTTCAAGTTTAAAAGTATTCTGTTTTAGTTACACATTGCCTTAAATGTTTATACTTATTTATAAATGTTTTTGCTGTATTTTTATCCTTACTGTGCATCTGAGCTCACCCCTTTCAATGTTTTATTTAACCCAGGATTCCAAGAAGTGTATTGTGATTGATATGCTGGGTTATGCAAGGGAATAATGACTTTGGTGAATGTTTATTTATGTTGTTTTGTATGTTATTAAGTGTAATGTAACATTCTTGTATGTAATCTATTTTCCAACACTGATAAACCAATCGGTCCTTCGAGACTTGATTCCTTGTAATCATGGAAATGTATTAAAATAAAGCACCGACTCTGGGTAACTGGGGTCGGGGTGTTACAGTTGGAATCAAAGGAAGTTTAGAAATAACCTTGGAAACTAGATTTTGATAAACTCTGATTTGAGCATATCACCCTAAGAAAGACTTTGCGGGTTAGTATAGAAGAACTTACTAGAATTTTAATATTGTAGAGATTTTGTGAGTTTTACGAGCAATACATCTTTGTCTGGATACGAGCAGGTAGAGGTGGCTCTGGCACAAATGGACCTAGGGGTAAAACCTGAAAACACCGCTTTGAGCTAGACTCGAACGGTAACTGGTGCACGACAACGGGCCTTTCTTCACTCTTGGTTACGACACTCTCGGGGGATATGATTAGGATAATTCTAATTTTCTATACAAACCATTATGAAGGGTTTATGAGTATATACTTCCTCAAAGAATACATTTTTATGATTATGGATTATATCCATAAACTGTTTAATTTATGTTAAGTGTTTTAAAAGTAAGAGATTAGGTATTTCTATTCATAAACTAATCTAGTGTATGCCATTGTTTAGTAATGGCACCTAGTATGAGGAATGAGAACTCCAGCAATACACATGATACAAAGAGAAAAAATGACCATATCTTTCATGGTCTTAAGCTAGATTTTAGAAGTGAAATAGTCTACCACTTATTATCATCATATGAAGAAATAGTATCATGTGTTGCTAAGATATGTAAAGAATTCTCGAAGTCCTATGGGTATTAAGGGAAGCTAGAGAAGAAAAGGATTGTAGAGAGAAAGACAGATAAAGGGAAGAAGGTAAAGAAGGGTTTTCCCATATGTGATAATTATGGAAAGAATCACCTTGGAAAATGCTTGAAGGGAATGTGAGTATATTATATGTTTTGTGAAAAGGGACACCAATTACATGACTACAAGGGTAAGAAAAAGGTTTCAAATGTGCAATGCTTCATCTATAAGGTGTTTGGCCACTACGCAAACCAATTTTCCAGTCATCAGACTATTCCGCAAATGATGCTATTGGATAATAATAAAGTTATGATACTACCACAGATTAAGAGGTATGACTAGTGTTCCTATATAGTTTTTTTGGAATTATTTCATTGAATGTTCAATTAATGATGTACTGGAAATAGATAAAGATTGTACTACAGTACTATTTCATTAAGGATTTGAGATTTTATAGTACTAAGAAAAGGGACTCTACAGTGAGTTAAACGTTTTGGAAATTACATGGTTGAAGGAAATATAAACCTTCATATGGTCCTACTATTTAGGTACTGATTTTGGAATAAGATATGGTTGATTTGGGTAAATTATATTGGATATTCTTGACTGCCTTGAATATGATTATGGATTTGTATATTCCATCGTTTTTGGAGTTTACAACATTTTTGGATATAAGGATTATATCCAGTATTCTATAAGTAATAAGGGATCATGAACGTAATCAATAAGTTTTTATGGTATTTCCAGATGTTTTAGTATTTTAAAAGAGTACATGATGAAGGTGTTCACATGCTATTATGCGGAAAAAATGATCTTCATTGTGTTTACCTACCTTATAAATTTTGTATTGTGAGTTTGGACAAAAGTATTTTGGATAAGTCTAGTTAGAGTTTTTTGTTGGATTTCCATAAAAAGGACAACCCGGAGGGCGAGCGGTAACCCGTCGGATCCGGCTAGGACGGGAGACATGAACACGCAACCGAAGGGCGACAAGGGTGTATCACCTACCACTGACCCACGTGATGTCCTGGATTCAATAATGTTTTTAAAGGGTTTGGTATATGAATTATAAATTCATTTTTGAAACCCTATACGAATAGGATAAATAGAAAATTTTATTAAGTTCTATTTTCTTTTAGAGTGAATGATGAATTTGTGGTCAAAATTAGTTAAAGGATAGAACTCTACATGACAAGTATAATTTTTTTTCTTATCTTATTCTATGAAGAAATAAATTCTTAAACATTAGGTAAGGCATCTTAAAACAAAAAATGTGTTATACTAATACCTTACGATTTGTTGAACCAATGGTATTTTGAATCATCATAGATTAGTGAATTTGAGGCCCACAATTCTATAATTGATTGTGATTGATGACCTCAATCACACCCTATAAAAAATTATGTTTTCCTCCAATTATGTGTCTCTAATTTCCACCAATGTTCTCCTCATCGAGATCATAATTTTGTGGTGAATTTTTCATTCCCCTTTTCCTCTTATTAAGACTAAATTTTATTAACCTAATTTCCTATGTGGGTTTTCCAAAAGGTATTTTCTATATTCAAACTTTTATTTTAGAAAAATAATTTCAAATTTCGAGGATGCAATTTAATGATGGAGGGATTAATGTAACACCACATGATTTCACAGTACGTTATTTCTTCAAAGTAATTCAATAACTTGCACTACACGCAACACCGAGTTCTAACACACCATGACTTACCAATCAAGCCGTTCAAAAGCGGTTATGAATAGTATTAACTGAATTTTGAACTTTATATAATACATATAATTTTTGAATCCATATTATGTGTTTCTTAGTCATAATTTAATAACAAATACATTTTTTAGATAAAAGAAGTAATTTTCAAAATATGTAATTTTACCGCCTTCTAATGGAGAAGCCTTTTTAAATCCAATATTTGAAACTTTTATATATTAAATTTGGAAAAATAAACTTCTTCATTATAATCGGAACATAATAATTTAGTTTCAATAATTTTTTGGTGTTTTCTGATAACTTTCATATTTGGATGAATAGTGAAAATACTATACTTTACCTGAAAACAACTTTTTAAATCCAAATTATTTATATTCTTAAATTGTAAATTTTAATGGTTTGGAAGTATAAATAGATTATATTTTTACCATTTAATCCAATTATGGTCATTGTATGTAATTTCACGATGAAATTGGACATAAAAAAGTGTCAATCTTTTCGTAGTTATTATTTCTTAAAAATACACCTTTTGGTTTTAACAGCGAGAATTAATTTTAAATTAATAAATGAAACTTCTATGTTTTGAATTTGGTAAAATAGATTTCATTATAGAATTCTGAATATCAAAATTAGTATAGGGAATTGTTTTTTTTATTTTTCTGAAAACTTTTAATTTTTGATGAATAGTGAAAAACACCGAGTTATAGTTTAAAACCAAATTTTTATTTAAATAATTATTAATTTTATTTAGATTTATTTTATTTCAAAATAGATACATAATAACTATATAAGTTCAATATAATTAATTGGAGTCAGTTTATAATAATTTTAGATATATAAAAGTTTTATTTTACTTTTCACCGTTTTTTACCCATCTCCTAGGAGAATTTGCAAATTCACATAAAACATAATTTTACCACTTTTGTGAGTGGAATTTCAAAAATCGGAGAGTCACAGTTAATATCAAGGAGGAAAATGTGGTTCAATAATATAAAAATAATTTTTGGTGAACAGTAACTTTTTAACTTTTATTTTCCATGGTAAAATGTAAATAGGGCAATTATGGGTAAAAATGATTTTATTATTACCCTAAAACATGTCATAATTCTATTGTCTAAGTATAATTCTACCAAAAACAACCTTAGGAATAAAATATGAACCTCTTTGGTCCCCTTGGATTAGATTAGGACATTTATTGTTATTTAATTCCAAGAAGAGTTAAAAGAGTTAAAATCAATGTTTTATAACTAAAACATTTTTAATATAGGGTTTTACATAAGATAAATTCGATTATAAATATGAATTATAAATCTAAGAAGACATCCTACATCATGGTATTTTATTTATAATTTTTAGACATTATATAAATAAATCTAGTTATGACACAATGATGATGTTGTAATTACCTTATTCATGAATGAATCAAATAAATGGTATTATAAATATTAAAATAAATATAATTTCAATATTTTTATGACATCCAAGAATTTTATTGGTGAATATTATATGTTAAGATAGATTCAATTTTTTTTACTCATGTTTTTATTATTTTAAAAAAAATCAAATACCAAATAGTGTCAAAATTGACATAAAATAGTTTTTAAAGAAAATAATATATTATTAAATGATATAATGGTCCACAAAATCTATGGATCGACCAAAAGACTTATATAATAAAATATATGACATTAATGAACCAATTGGGGTTGGATTGGCAGTATATAGTATGTTTATTAAGTATATAGTGTAAGAATACAAGAAGACACAGTAAAACTAAAATTATTTAACCTAGAGTTGAATCTAAATGATATGGTTAAAATGGTAACCTAAACTTTCCTAAAACCTATTGGTTGAGTTTTTTTCGACCAATCCACACCATATAATTTAAATAATAAAATCTGGATCCATTATAAACTGAATATTAATTTATTATAAAATAATATTTTATGTTTTTTCTAAGTTTCCCCTCACCCCTCTTATAAAATGGCACTCCCACTTCTCTATAATTTACACCTTCTAATCCATTTTCCTTGGCCAAACCCTACCAAAATACCTCTTTTCAAAATCCTCCCTTCATCCTAGAGGCCATAGTTTGATCAGAAATCCATCCTAAGTATCTCGTTTGATCAAATCCAAAGGAAGAACCCAAAGAAGAGGTAATGATTTCACCACCCTCTTTCAAGTTACTTTCTTCTTCCACTTCCTTTTTATTTGTTGTTACCATTAAAAAATAATAAATCCAGTATATTACATATACTGTGATGTTATTATAATTATGTTACTACCTAATTCATTATTCTATCCACCCTTTGAATGACATGTCACCACACTTGCGTACGTACGGCTTATCGTCTCCACGTCGTGGTGTAATTGTTATTCAATACATTATTATTTGGATGGGTACAATAATGATGTGTATTTGAAGTAAATAATAAATATAACATTATAATTATTATGTATATATTATATACCATCCAATTATGTATTATATTAATACCAACATAATGATATTTTCGCTCGTGCGTACGTACGGATTACCGTCTCCATGACGCGATGAGATTCATTTCCATGTTCACCATTCATCAGCGATTATAAAAATATATATTACTTATGAGTATGTAATATATGAAATAATAATTATACTGTAGATATATATATATATATAATAAATTATGTACTTACATATATTTTATTCACTTACTTCTATTCAATACTATTTGAAAATGGAAACAGCATTTATGCGTACGTATGGACTGCCGTCTCCATAAACGGTGTTTTACATTTCATATATACATCTATTATAAATTTTTATATTCTAAATATATATGATAAATAAATCATGTTTTATATTCTGGAAGTATTTAAATCATGATCTATGTGATACAATCAAGAGTGACATGTTAAAACACGTACGATAAGTTACAAAATTGGTAAGGGGTTTTCATCTCACTCCTTATTCCCATAAGATTCGTACCATATTGTATTATTTGTGTAATACACTTTAATTTATTTGTATCTACATATTCATTGTATGATACCTCTTTCATGTGGTGTATTTCTTGTATGTTACCAAATTGGTAAGGGGTTTTCATCTCACTCTTTATTCCCATAAGATTCGTACCATATTGTCACTATTACCTTTTGTGTGGTGTATGTACTTCCCATAATTGTATTCTTTGTGTAATAAAATTTAATTTATGTGTATCTATATATTAATTGTATGATATCTCTTTCATGGGGTGTATTTTTTGTAAGTTACCAAATTGGTAAGGGTTTATTTCACAATCTCTTCATTATCCGAGATTGTTTATACGTAATTATCTACTGGGACCTCTTTATCATCCACATCCATGTTTCATAAAAATATATTTCAAAACATTCTTACTATTTTACAAAATATGGGTTAAAGTCATTTTTACCATTGGTTGAATTTTTATAAGATGTTTATAAAGGAATCTTTCTGTCGTTTTCCAAACAAGGTCCTTTTTAACCTTTTCGACAGAATTAAGGTAAGAATGTATTTTTTTAACTTATACGGCGGGTGTGGATATTTTCCGCTATTATAAAATAGTTGAATCTTCCCTTAAAATATTATATGAATATTTTCAAAGTTAATGTTTTATTTTATAATAATATTACTTTTAAATGATTTCAAAATAAGAGATATTTCTTTCAAATAGTTTTGATTTCATTTATGTCAACATCCTTTGATCAATTTTACACTTGTTTGAAGTTGATTTATTATGATAAAAATCTTACATATTGTATTTAAGGTTTTGTGATATGTTTGACTATGGATGATTCATTTTTATGCCATTATTGGCTTATGATTAATGTTTTGGAATTTTGTATGATAGTTTTAATACGAATGTTTATGTTATATTTCATCCTCTTATTAAGATGAATGTTTTTGAATAGTATGTTCCGGGTTGGGGACCGGTAAAAGTAATCACTCCGGGTTGGTTTTCGGTTATTAGAGGCACTCTGGTTTGGTGTCCGGTTATTAGAGGCACTCCAGGTTGGTGTCTGATTATTAGAGGCACTACGGGTTGGTGCCCGGTTATTAGAGGCACTCTGGGATGGAGTCCGGTTACAGAGGCTCTTCGGGATGGGTTCCGGTTACAGTTATCCCTTAGGTATTGGCATGAGGCCTTGACATAGAAATTAATGTTCATCATTATGCATTCCATCATTAAGAAAGTAGTTATTGATATTACATGTGATTAGTCAACTAGTAGAATATCCATGTGAATAAGTAAATGTCATTATTTGATTTTATTTTTTCCATACTATTCTGAAGTTCATGTTTAAAAGGATTTTTTTTAGTTATAAATTGCCTTAAATTTTTATGCTTATTTATGAATTTTTTCACTGTATTGTTATCCTTACTGAGCATCTGAGCTCACCCCTTTCTACGTTTTATTTTTCCCAAGATTCCAAGAAGTTTAGTGTGATTGATATACAGGGTTATGCCAAGGGAATAATGGAATTCGTGATGGATTATTTATGTTGTTCTGTATGTTATGAAGAGTAATGTAACACTCATGTATGTAATCTATTTTCCAAGACTGCTAGACCGATCCACCCTTCGGGACGTGATTCCTTGTAATCATGGCAATGTATTAAAATAATGCACCGACACATGGTAACCGGCGTCAGGGTGTTACAATAATACCCATCCCATAATACACATGAATCATGATTCAATCCATTGGTTTATTGATTCTTATTCATAATAGGAATCAATATTGGGGAAGAAATAAAAAAAATTAACTACCAATAGTTTTGATTTATCATTGATTAATAATAGTTGGCTTCCATTACTGAGGAGATATGTGGTATTTTCTTTCCCCAAAGATCCACCATCCTTTCCGGATCCATCATCATTTACCAAGAAAAGATCTCTAATGATTTATCTAAAATCTTGATGGATTGTGTGGCCAACACTAAAGAATTTATGTAACCACATGCATAATAGGGAAAATAGGTCACTCAGTCATATCCATTGAATTTTTTTTGTTAAATTTATTTTATTTAACTTTGTCTGGGGTCAATTTTTCACAAATAGAGAGCATCAAAAAACCTTATGTCACACATTGGGTAAAACATTGATTTTAAAAACAACTATTTAATCAGATTTATGATCCAGAAAAACTTTTAGGGATTATTCCACTTTTTTTAAAAACAATTTTGTGTGTGTGTGAAATTTTTTAAATTTCATATAATGCATACATTTATTAAGGGGAATTGGGGATCAAAATCTAATGTTTTCATAAGTCATGGTCATGATAATAATCGATATAACATCGAAAAATAATTCAAAAAAATATTAGATGTTAAAATCTCCCAACATTAATGATTTATGCCCCAAAAAAAGAAAACAAGGGTTATAAAATGATATGTGAGTACTGAGCATGAATATAATCCTTCCGCTCCCATGTTCTCTCCTAAACATTCCTCTATATCCACCAGACCCACACAAGGGGAATCAATCACCCATGAAGTATCCAATCCTTCCAATCCTAGATATCTATGTAGTACTATACAAAGGTTACACCATCCTCGATTTCCAACTCACCCCAGATAGTAACATGTGATGGGTTGTGGACGTAACTCCTTCACTATTACACATGTAAGATATTATGTACCTGGTACAACTATGGTTTTATAGCTAAGTGGTATGCCACTTTTCCAACTCTACATAGTATCTTGAAGGGTTCAAAGAATCTAAAATACAACTTGACTCTTCATAAAAATATACTCAATTCACATCGAGGTGAGACTACCAGGAACACCTGGTCTCTATTAAAGAACTCCTAAGGCTTAAATATTTGGTCAGAAAATGAATTAAGGTAGCTCAGTGCATCATTCATGTTCTCCTGGATGATCTGAACTTTCTCTATAGTAGCTCGCACCAACTCCAGGCCTGTGACAACATAATTTTCCATATTAGTGAAAAAATGTGGTGATCTATATGGTCACCCATATTATGCATAAATGGATCAATAAAAATGGTTTAAATATAGATTTTTTTGTTTGTAAACACTATCAGGGATATGTGGTCCTTTGAAATACAACCATAGTCCAACATGGAGGATCACAACATGTCCTCCATGACTTGGATAGTATTATCTATCTGACCATTATTATTTGGGTCAAAATCCATTCTCATGCATATTTGAGATCTGCTATCCTTCTATAATCACCCCCACAACTAAGATGTGGAGAGAGAATCTCTATTACAGACGATTTTTGTGGGGACACCATGTAGTTGGAATACCTCTTACACATAGAGGCATCTCATGATATCTAATGAACTCTCCTCTCAAATAGCTTGGTATATTCCTAACATGGTGAGCTAGTATATGATCTATCAGATGGAAAATTTCCCCCTAAAAATATATGGTAATCTCATCATGAACCCCATGTATATCCCATCCCACATCCACTCTATCATCTCAAATGATAGAGCCTAACTCACTCGAACATGGTGCTATACATTCACCTTCTAACAAGTTAGGCATCAAGAGACGAACCACTGAACTCCTTTCTTCATACCTAGACACCCAAACTAACTCCAATGGTATTGGTAATTTTTTTCATACCTAGATTTACAACCAAATGGGAAGTATGAAACTATTGTGACACCTACTCCCACAATGTGAATGGTATAATTTTCCATTTTTTTAAATAATAACATGATCCCCACCTTCATAATATCCATACAGAGCATATCCTAGGATTTTTTGAGTACATAATTTTTGGCAGCCAGTATAACCATGTTGATAATGAATGAAACATTGTAAAATTAGTTGGGTAACCACAATTGAATGAGGATATGAGGCACTCTCTTGTTCACAAAGGACAGCTGCAATGAGGCTAACTGCTTCGATGACTCAACAAACAACAGAGAAGAAGTTATCCTGGTGAGAGAATCTTCGAATACATTACCATTCCTAGGAGTATATAAAATCATGAAGTAATAGTCATGGAGGAACTATATCCATCTTCTATATCTCAAATTCTAATCCTTCTAGGAGAATATATACTTGAGACTCGTGTGGTCAGCTTTAACAATAAACCACTCACCCATCAGTTAGTGTCACCACATATTCAAATAAAATACTATAACAGCTAAATCAATTTTCAGTGTCGCAGAGTTCTACATTGGTGTCCTCAAGTGGAATGATACATAAGAAAAAACTACATGCCACTACTTCAGCAGAAAACCAAGTTGATTTCCTGATAGATCACAAAACACTATGTACTTCACACCCTCCTCTGTAAATCTCATGATGGGAGTGATTTTAAACATATTTATCAATCCCTAAAAGAACTACTTGAACATTTTTTCCACATTAAATTCTTCTCATTCCGAGTCAGATCCATTGAGATAGATTCACCTATAGATAAGTCGGGTAAAAAAATCTGATAGAAACCTTCCCTCCAAAAGAAACTCTGCACCTCGGTAACAATCTTTATTAGCTATCAAGAAAGTGACACCTCAAACTTTTTTAGATCCACTAAAAATATAGCCTTTGAGATTACGAGTCCTAAAAAGTGTATCTCTTAAATCCAAAACAGACACATAGTGATTTTCTCGTATAGTTGGCTCTCTCAGAGTGTGTCCATGACCATACTAAAGTGCCTCACATTCTCCACCCTTCATGAAAAATACAATAGGATGTCATTAATGTTGACAACCATGAACTAGTCTAAGAGAAGATAAATGGTCTAATTCATGAGTTCCATTAATACGGATGTAGTTTTTATCATGTAGAACTACATTCCCATGTAAATATAGTGAGATTAGAGACATATTAATGATGCCTTGGGTATATTCTCATTTTTTTAATTGAGTTGGTCATAGACTATCCTATGGTCAATATTTGAGAACCATCTCACCCCTCTCAACCAATCAATGAGGTATTCAATCCTCAGTAGTGGGTACGTTTTCATCATATTCCCTCAATTAAAGTCCCATAAATCTACACAAAGCTTCAATATCTCATCCACCTTCATGGAAAACAACATTGGGGATTCCTAGGGGAAACACAGGTTCTCAAGAATCCAATTTCTCAAAATTCCAAAAATTGTATCATCATATCTCAAATCACTATGGGAGCCATATGATATGCTGGTGCTGATATCAGTGATGTATCAGGATAAATTTCAATACCAAATTCAATTTATATATGGATAGAACAACTTGGAACATCCTAAGGAAGTCCATACTCATACTCTTCTACAACTATTGGAAACTTCTAGCCCAATGGATCCACTTACACAAAGTTCATTCTATTCAAATGATGAATAATTAGCTTTACTATTATATTCATGATCTCATCATGTTCATCCAATGTCTACATTCCACCCACTAAGGAAAACCATGATCCACCGTAGTGGACACAACACATTCTCCACCTAAATTAGTAAATAAAGGTTTCAACTGTAGATATCCATTCAATACCTATGACAACATCATTAGTCATAATTACTAAAACAAGGAATTCCCTATCAAAAATCTGACCTCCAAGCATCCGATCGCACTGTCAGTATAATTGTCCAATAATAGAGACACCGCCTTTCAGAGTATCCAACTACAAAGGTAGAATAAATGGATCAACTGGAATCAATAAGTCTCAGGCCAATAAATTGGAACAGAAGGAATGACTAGAATTCATGTCTATCAATAGTGTAACTACATTAAAAAAACACTTTTTCCCTTCATATAAACTTGGTTTCTCATGTTCATAGGCATCTATTTCCACTCACAGGCCTCATCGCTCCCCACCACCTTCTTAATCCATGTTTGGACCACCTGAGGTTGATGGGGTAATATGTCAAACATTTGACCACCTACTACTACAATACAAGCACCACTACCACTTATTCCACCCTAAGAACAATCCTTCTTTTACCTCTATCAATTCAATGATGTCCCCTAAACTATCTCATGATCAGACGTATGATGTGTCATTAAATCTCAATCCAAATTACCCTGTGCAACGTAGGAGAAACACCACCTATCCCTGGACATATTTGATCCACCCTAAGATCCCTTCACCATTTTCCCTGAGTCCTGGTATCTCTTATTGATGTGTCTAACATGCTTAGATCCTAGAGACTACCATTTACTACCTTCTTACATGGTATCAACATGTGGGATCAAACTTCTAGCTTCCTCTACCGATGTCTACTCACCAAAAATATCTCCAACAATATGGCTATATCAAGAACTAAAACATATTTGGAACTGAAAAGAGATACAATGGATGTCATGATGACCTATAGAAACCCATATTCAATGCTCCAACCTTTAAAGAAATGGTCCCACACCATATCCAATGAGTAATGTGAGAGATCGTTAAACCTCACTGAGTACTACAACACCATCATTATACCTTGCTACAGATAAAGAAGCTCATATATTCCTATCGACCACAAACATGTATGGAGATGACTCATCCCTAAAGACATGTTCATTGTCAGACTAGGAGGAAAATTTACTATCATGTGATTGAGTAGCCAAGCTCCAAAATATATTATTAGAGCCCTAAATACACTTTTCACGAGGACTTCCATCTAGTTGGTTTTCGTCCTTACTAGGTAGAAAATATGAGTGACATCCACTAGCAGTTCATCAGCCATGTGGGGGTTTGAAAAACCCTAAAACCTAGAAGTTATATTCCTATAAAAGTTAATAAACACACTCAACCTTCGTGAATCCTCATCTAGTACTTCTACATCTAGTTTATTCTCAATCGGTGGTGATATAGATGGTATACCACTCAACGGAACTATCTATGGAAGATGCCTTTTTACAGATTCATCTTCAATGGGTAGATAATCATCATGATCATGCAGTGGATTTCTAGTTGACTGAATACATGGAGGAATCCTAAAATTCAAATAATATGTCCCGTAGTTAAAAGATTATATCTAGGGAGATAACTCATGAATGAAATGGAAAAACAAAACCATTCTTGTATGATGCATCTATAATTTTTTTTTACTACAACCAATTTTTATATGTACAATGTCAAAAGGAAAGTGATCAGAGTCCTAATGTATGGATACATTGGCCACATCACAAACACTAGAGACTCTAGCCTGAAATGAAAAATCCAAAAAATAAGAACTAACCCCCCAAACCAAACTCACTATCTTTGGTAATGTGGTAAAATCATTCTATGATAACACTCTTTCACGACCAAAACATACCTAGTTTTGAACCATGACTACCACCTGACCTCCTCCAATAGTTTAGGGGATTGTGACCAGCACTGAGTAGTAATTTACAACAAATGAGAGGGATTGGCCTAAAGTAACTATACAAACACAAAAATCTCCAAGCCCATAAAATAATGAAATGTAAAACTATTGAAAAATGAATTCATATATATAATATCCCATAAAATATCATGACTATAAACTAATTGAATGTAGTAAAAGGCACCAAATACATGTCCAGCCAAAAAATGTAAATGTACAACCTTGGGGAGAATACTATGTCAAATGTATGATTTTGGTAAAACACCATTGATTTTCAAGCTGCATCTATTCTCCACCCACTTCATATCCTCCCGTGACACCATCAAAAGTATCATTTTCTACATAAGACATGACATGTGCGAGAAAATCCCATACATGGGTGAGTATAACAATACTCAGTATGACACCCCAAAAAACACTAACACAGAATTACCATGTACAATAAAAAAAAATATAACAATCAATGTATAACTGAAACACACATATATACTAAGGAAATACATAATACCAATAAGAGGTCATAACCCACTACCAGCCACATGACTCTTTATGAAGCATTTGTTATTTGGGAGATCTCAGAAGCTAAGAGACTCCTTGATCTGACCTTGATTGCTCGATTCAGGATGTTTTGGCCTTCGGTGGATGATTTCAACAGGTTCGTCTCAAAATCGTGGTGTCTTCCGTTTCAACCGATTGTTGGATTGTTGGATAAGAAGAGTCTGATTGTTCGTTGCTCTTCATCGGAGGACATGGTTCGTGCGCTGTCATTTTCTCCTAGGAAGTGTGGAAGGTATGAGTTTCATTTATGCAGATGGACCTATGATTTCATATTAATCGTGATTCCCATTTCGTTCCGTTCTGGATTAGCTTTCCCCTTATTCCCCTCTCCTTTAAAAACCTTGCAATCATGCGTCTGTCGGGGAACATGGTTGGGCGCTTTTTGTGTGTTGATTCACGTACTGCCTCGGTTAGTCATCCGATTAACCCAAGGATGTGCGTGGAGGTTGATACCTTGAGAGTGCTAGTGGAGACGATTTGGATTGATGCTACCGAGGAGATTCGATACAAGAAGCCAGTGATCTTTTATAAATGGATGGATTTTTGTTCGATTTTCCATTGAATGGGACACAATATGGCCTTTTTCCACCGTGATGGTCACCAAAAAGAAGATGATGTGAAGGCCAAATATGTTTTGAAAGTCAGTAATGGAGGAGTTCAAGAGCCTAGAAGAAATGGGTTTAGTATTGCTGAATACTCCTCACTTGATGCAAAGCAGGATGAAAACCCCCTGGTGTCTAATGTTTTTAGCAGTCTCAAGGATGATCTCAGGGATAATTATTTCAATACACATGTTTATAGGGAGGTAATGGTACCCTTATTGGAGATCCAATAAAATGCTAACAGTGGTGGAATCAAATTCATGGGGCATGGTCTTGACCATTTGACAAGTGCAGATGATGCTGAGCAGTCCCTCCTGATTAGCACAAAAATTGTCAGTGATGATCCATACTCCTTGAACTAGTACTCAGTCCTGGAGGAGGATGATAATGATGAGTTTAATGCAGGGTAAAATGATGGTAAGACTTCTGCCTCCTTAGGTGATCATCCTCATAATTTTAAGGAATCAGTGATCACTCTGGACTCCCCCTTCAACCGGCTGAAGGAAGATCTCACGGGGCCTCCCAGCGGTAGGGTGTAGGACATAGAAGGAAAATCCCATCATGTGGAGGTATGGGTGGAAGTAGAGGAGAATGGGGGCCATTCCTTGGACCGATCTTCTGGCAGTGAGCAAGTGGAGTATATTGGACTGGATTTTGAGAAAGAATGGAAGGGCAGTGCATATGTCAGTAAGGGGAGGAAAGGGTCTGATTGGGTTGCGCCTTTTAGAACCAGAGGTGAGTAGATGGGGGATTTGTGTTTGTTTCGGATGACGGTTCCCTTGTGAAACAGGTTCGAAGTCCTCATAGAGGCTGATTTGAGTTCTAATTCCATTACTCCATGTGAGGATGTTAGGGTCAATGGGATGGCTACCAAAGTTCATGAACCTATTCACTCGGTAGATGAGGACTCAAGCCTATCATTTGGTAGGGACTCCAGGAGAAGGATGTTGTGTAAGGACTACTCCTCTCCACCCCTCCTCTTGAGACCCACTCTGCATGGAAAATGAGTAACATGCAGATGGACACGGAGTCTCTGAGAAACCAGAAGCTTGAGGTTCGTGATGATCATCCCACAGTCTTTCTGTTATGCTCCGAAGACCATGTGATATAATTACCTTTATTGCTCAACGCAACTGAGGAAGGGGCAGCAAAAACGATGGAGTGGTCTCTTGAGGTGTCTCTCAATGAGGATAAATATACATGTATTGGATAACCAGATTCAATTTTGGTTGGAGGCTTCAATCAAGGAAAGAAAAGTGTAGAGAAGTACACTCAGTCTTCGGACCAGCTGGTCTGTGAGTTTGAGAAGCTGATATTGAAAGGAGCTGATTTAAATTTGGCATGCTTAGAATGGAATCTACTTAGGGAAATTGATTTGGGTAACATCAAGTTTATTTTTAAAATTTCTACTTAATTTATTAGCCTCTGGTGGATGGATTGAGGGTAATGTTTTTGTGAGCTTCGCATTTCTGGGGTCCCTTCTTGTTTGGATTTGTTGTATGGTTGTTCTAATTCCTCACATTCGTCTTGGACCTGCTACGGATGAGGATCAGAGTAATAAGTCTTCATCGAGGTAGACCTTTGTATTGGGATACAGAGAGGGTATGGCGTTGCCATCGGTTCCGTGCCCGTGCATCTGTACGGGACTATCCGCTGAGGGTCTGCATCACTGGAGGCTTTTCATCATGACACAGTAGCTTGGGTGGGGCAGGACCAGTTGATTTATATGGATGTTTTTGGTTTTTATGTTAATTTTTGTGGTTTCTCACTTTCTCCTAAAAAGTGTCTTATCTTTTATAAAAAAGAAAGTCTTCGTCAATGCTCCAAACAAAGAAAAATGAAGAGCCGCAAGCACTCTACAAGGGGTATATGATGTATGCCAAGGGTAAATGGTGTGTCCAACTATCCCAATTCTTGTTTATGTGGATGAGACTCAAAAAAAATTTATTCTCTCAATACACGACATGTGGAAGGGGTACACAGTGTGCAATGGAACATGGTATAATGACCATGTCTTTTAACAATGTCAGCGTACTGAAGTCGTGTTCATGTACCGACCTATTTATTCCATGTTACATCCTTGTATCAGTCCATGGTGCGCCATCTATTCATGCATGTTTTCCATTTGTCTGTGTACTCTCTAAAGTACTTGTTGAGATATATGGAAGGTGTCACATGCAGTGTGATTATGGTCACAGACCATGTAATCAGAAACTCTAATTCAAAACCTAACACTATATTCAGGGGGACCACACTGTGTCTAAATATAGATTACACATTGTGCTTCATGTGCCTTCATAGATTCACTATGAATCCCCTCATGCCTCATCGGAGCACCCTCCTTTACCATAATCTTTATTTTAGTGTCTGTCAAGACCATTCCAACACAAATCTATGGGAAACATCACTTGAATCTTCTTGGAAAATGGATCTATATGTCGTTCTTCATTTCTCACTTAAGTACATCAATGAAAATGAAATTTCGTATCCCAAACAATATTTTTATTCAATTTGATCATCACACCACTTTCCTGTTGTGCTAATACCAGATCCTTGATAGCATAAAGTTGCATGAATAATATAGTGTTAAATGATTGATTGATTGGGATATGTCGAACCTCATTCCAAACAAATAATGCTCACAATTAACAAAGAAGTATGGGATAATAGCACAAGAACAAAACTTCAATAATATGTGGAATCATATATATGATTATTGTTCAACAATATATGAATATTAAACCTCAATTTATTACAAAATTGGATTGAATGTGTAAAATTAATATCGATACTCAATGTAAGAAATTCCATCCCACTGTTATTTATGTGGGACAAAAGCAATATACACATATTGGTTTTTTGTGTTATAAATATACATTACATGAATTTATTTTATAATTATATTCATTAAAATTAATATATACTCATATTCCACTATGTTAGTTTATTTTATTTGGATATATATTCAAATATTGCCAAATTGGTACAAATATTATATTACAATCTCATGGTTCATTATGATTTTTTATTATTACGTTTTTGGTGAATAAATATTACAAATCAAAACTTATGAATCTATTTCATTATATTATCCTTAGTTTATTTTTTTAGAACAAATTTTTTTCCTTTCATTTTCCTCTTTTTATGAACTAAGTAGGGTATGTGGTATTTTTCCTGGAAAAAAAATTATTTTCTTTTGGGTTGAAGAACCTTTTTCTTGTGGGTTGGTGTCTTATAAAAATGTCTCAAAGAATGTTTTTTTCTATTCTAAAATGATTGATTAAGGGAATTTATAAAAATGGATTAATTTTTAAGGAATGGTTTAAAATTAATATTCTCATCATTTTCTAATTAATATAGTTTTGACTATTTATAGAAAATGTGGATGGAATCATTGATTTAAAGTATACAACATGATTTTTTTTCATATATCTTGACCAACCAATTATTTGAAACTTCCGATACATAATATCAAGTTTCATTTAAAGAAATGTTTTTATCTAATATTTTCCAAATTTTTATATTTTAAAAATATTTTTTAAAATGGGAAAGATTTTTTTATAAATATTGTTTAAATAGACATTTAATGGAATTTATATTTTTCAACGAAAATAACCATTAGTGTTGATTCAGTTTTATTAGAGATATAATATAACAATGCCATCAATTGTTCGTTATCTGAATGGGTTATGTTTATGTTAATGATGAAATTAAATTTATGAAAACCATTCATTTCCCATGGGTTATACAATAATGAAGTTTTTATTAAACTCATTTCTTTTCAATGGGTTATGATATGATGCATTGCTGAAATTCATATGAATACTTTTTCATTCCACTAGTCATAAAATAAATAAATATTTGTAAAACCTATTATTTTTAATATTTTATGATATAATTAATGATATATGTTCTCATAGAATGTTAATATATTGACTATGTGGTGGGTGAAAACTATATCCTCCACCCAATAATTAGGTAATGCTTAATGTTCTCTAATATTAAATCGATCATTGGGTGTTATCACTATCAAGAAAAAGAAGGAACCTAGGAGGAAATCCCTAGACTAAAAAAATTACCTGAGAGGTTATCCCAAGTCATGAACATTTAGGTACATGAGAGGTAATTCTAATCCTAAAATTAGAGAGTACATGGGAGGTTATACGTATCTGAAAATATAGTATATGTGAGTTAATCATAAGATGAAATAAGATACGTGAGTTTTTAGTCCTAGCATAACATGTTATGAATTCTTTTGTTGGTATCCTTGACATATGATTTTATATGATTATGAGTATGCTAACAATCTATGTCGTATTCCAATGTTATAATCTAATGGATTATTTCATATGATTTATTTTTCTATTAATTTCTTTTGAGATTCCTAAATTTATATCATTACTCAATATTAGGATCAATGTTATGTAGGGTATGGTTTTCAAATTTAATTCTCATATGATCATATTATAATTGAATATCTTTTCATATCTCAATATTTTCCCACACTAAAAATATAATATAATCCTTTATTATGTTTTATATCTCTAGGTTTTGAAGAATGATATTATTTAGGACTATTTTAATAAGTGTTCTAGTTATGAAGATCATTGGGGAGGATGATGTAGTTCATTAATGAAATAATTGGTTATGTATTTGGGTTTCCAAAGGAAACATACCTGCATGATTTTTTTATGGATCATTGTGTGATGTAATTAATATTAATATATTAATATGTGATATCTCTGTATGATAAGTTTGGGTTTGAATGTCATAATATGTGGTCATGGAATAAATCAGATCTATTCCTGGGGAAATAGTCCCCATACACAAGAATAGTGGATTCATTTCATACTTTATAGAATAATGAGATGGATATCAGCTATTCTATAAACATAATAATTGTTCAGTAAGTGGAATATTATAATTCTTCTATCTAATCATGGTTGTAATGTAATTAAATGAGGTAAAATAAAAAATGATACGAAAACATTCGGTTAAAACCACACCTCTATAGGTATATAGACAAAAAATTCTTATATTAGATTATAGATAAAACCAAGGAATATGGGATATATAGATATTTTTATGAAATTTATTTTGGTTGGGATTATCTAATATAGTGTTTTAAAAATTTGTAAGGAATATAAGAGATATGTTTCAATTTTATAAGTGAGGATAGGGGCACTCTTGGAATTTTATAATGTATTAAATTAAGATAGATTATTTTTCATCTAAATATTCAACCAAACTGAAATTAAATTAATATAATATTAATTTTGGTCTTAATAATTTCATTTAATAATATTTGGACTTGTTTTGATGAATTTTTACCCCTTTCTCTTTTTTTAACTCCATATTACCCCATTTAACGATTAATGTGATATCAATGCTTTTAAAAATATTGGAGTTAATAAAGTTAATATAAATGGAAAATGTTTTTTAAACCATATCCCAATCACATGGCCTAATATTGGATTTTTAATAATTATAAATTATTTAATAAATGATTAATAATTATAAAATATTCTTAATATCATTTTTTAGCTATTAATTTAACATGACATTGAAAATAACATGAAAATAATGTAATTTTAATATAATCTATTCAAAGTCGACTATTATGATTTTTAATCAACAAAATTTGTGTTGTCTATAAACATACCAAATCAATATTACTTTTAGAATTTTTAAAATCATTTCCATTATTTTTGTACTTCTTACACATTTAATATGTTGGTGTTGTGCAAATACTTAGGGTAATGATTTTTCATGTTAAAAATAATTAATTCATATTTCATATAACCAATTATAACTATATATGTTTTTTTAATTCATGTCATAAAATTTTATTGATAATAGAAGTAAAAAAAGGCAATTTTTTTACAGTATCAATTACATAATTATTATAAAGCTCCAATTCAAAAAAAATGCCAGGAATGATATATAATTTTACAACATGGATAGACATGGCTGATATAAAATAATCCAATAGGATAATGTAAGGTTCTATAGTTATTTTTTAGTTATTATCATATTATTTTTAACACAATTTCCTCGATTTATCCTTATAATAGTGACATTTATTTACTATGGTTACTCTTCATAGTGACTAATATATTACACTATTAACAGAAAACGTTTTATTTTATGAATAATCCAAAATATTCAACCTAAGACAGTTTTAATTTCCTTATTTAAAAAAATGTGTTCATTTTTCGAAATTAAAATTGTAAAATTTAGAAATAAAGGTTTTAAACAAAAAACATTCAAATATATGTAAATAAACAAAGTTAGAATAATAATATTTGTCTTTCTAACTGAAAAATAAATTTATATAGAATTAATGAAACTCTATAAAATATAATAAATGAGTATTATTAAGACATAATTTTTTTTGCAATATTATTAAATATGTTTTTATAGATACTAAATAAGAATAAGAATAACTAATATTTTGAAAAGGTATTTTCATATATTCTTAATATTATTTTTTTTGGAATTTTTATAAATGATTAGTCTTTAGGTTAATTGTGAAAAATACAGTTTTTATCGACACCATATGGCTTTTCGATATTTCATGATCTACAAATGAACCAAATTTTTTAAAAAAATATTCAACGTTCAATAATGTATTTAATGATTAAAATTTATTCATTCTAAAAAAATTATATTATTAATTTAGTAAGATCATTTTTTATATTTTGAAACATAAGTAATTTTTATTCCAATAAAAAAATTATTTTCATATTTTTCATAGAATTATCTTTTTACCATGAATAATTATGTCTTTTCAGGATTGTAAATCCATATGAATCATATTTTGATAATTATAAACCAGAACATTTCTTGTGAAAATATTTTATAATTGCATCCTAAATAGAATTTTCATGCTTATAAATGGATTTATCATAAAAATAGACTATATGTGTCACATGTTTTATTACGAGATCTGTTATTCCCCTATGTTGAAATTTAATTTCTAAACAAGTGTCCATATTACAAACATAAATTTCTAAGTCACACAATATTCTTATTTGAATTTTTAGTCATAATAATTAATTACCGAATTTAAAATTAAAATTAGCCTAGAAAAAATATTAATGAAAATGAAATTAATTGAATTAAAAGAGCTAAAAATGTAAAAAAACATTCCTTAAAATGAAAGGATTGGGTTTTAATCATCAAAAAATTAAATCCAATCATTTTTTACTCTTTGGATTCCACATTCCTTGTAAATTATATGTTCCTTTTACATTACACAGTTACATTTAGAAAAATTCCATTCCCTTCACATATAAAAAGGTCATTCTATAAAAAATTTATATAAAACATGAAAATTAGAAATTCACTTTAAATATACACATTTTATTTACCCTAGAATCTAATTCCATTATCATATTATTTTTTCATTGGGATGTTTTTATAGGTCTTCCTATTATAATAAGCACATTGAGATAATGTTAAATTTCAAAATTTAGGTAATATACACATTTTAATATTTTTTATTGTCTGTATTTATTGTAAAAATTTATGTTGAAAATTAAAAAATAAATAATTTTTTTATTTATATATTTGTATGTTTTTTATAAATTAAACATTACCATCATTTCCCCCTTTCCATTGAAAAAAAAACTCTTTATTTATACATACAAAATACTTCATCTATACACAAATTATTTTAGTTTTACTTATAAAATTACATTGATTATTATAATATTTTATTCTGTGGATTAATATTTTATTTATACTATTATTATGATTCTGTAAATGTGAAACCATTTACTACACATCTCTTATTCTATGGAACATGAAAACAACATCCGGGTGTACATGTCCACTATAGCCTATATGTAGTGACATTACACGTCTATATTATTTTCTTCTAAATCACATAAAATATGATCTATCACTATAAACATCAAAATAATATCATTATTCTTTTATAATTATAATATTACTCCCAAATAATTAGATATTAAAATATACACACTGATCAATTATAGCCTGCTCATGTTTGGGTTGGGTTAAGAACATAAATTATCAAAGAAATAAATTTCTATAATGGATTGTTATGAAAGCATAACAAATATATAATTGTGTTGAAATAAAAAATTAATTTTTTCAAATGTTCTACAAAACAGATATTAATTTTTACTTAATCTTAATTAAAAAAACATTCCACATTTAAAATTACCAAAAGAATTTTGTCTCTTATTCTATCATCATGATTCATAACTAAAAATATTATTGAATGAAAATAGAAATATATAATTAATTAAAAAATATATTAAAAGTATAATTAATGATCTGGGAATGATGACTTTTTATCTTTGAGAATAAGGACCGACATCATCATTATAAATCTAGTTCGATGAAAATAAATTATACTAATATTCATTGGTGAATATAAACTATAAATAAATAATAAATGACTATAAAAAGATTATAGAAGAATATTATAGAAGATAATAGAAATTAATTTAAATAAATATTATGTGATTAAAGATGTTTCTTATGATACTACAGTTCAAATCACTTCCATGTAAGTTGGGAGTAATGGTTAGGAGTTTTCTCATCTTACTTTTCATTCACCGAGACTCATTCCCAATGAAAAACTTGTTTTATATTTTGTTTTTATAAACTTCATTATATATTTATATATCATTATATCTTTAATTTTTTTTAGAGACCTGAATTTTCCTTACATAACTTTTACATAATATTTATTATAATGAAAGGAAATGGTAGTATATTCTATTATTGAATGTCTTGAAATTATGGTTAACTTAGGTTCCCATCTAAGTAATACATATTAAAACTGAACCATTACTTAATTATTTCACGTTATTTCTACTAGAGATACCATGTTATCATATATACATGAAATCACATAAGCATATGTAGCAATGTTTGGGGTTATCTAAAAGCTCTAAATGGGGAAGAATAATATTGAAGGAATATAGTACAAAGGTGATAATAATCATCATTATCATATCATAATCATAAGATCATCAACATAAACTATAGTGAATAAATATAGAAAATAATGTAATTATTCATATGTCAAATAATGAAACATCATTACATAGTGGTAAAAATCACAAAAAGATAAAATAATTATATAATAAATCTTATACATAAAAATATGCATAAACCACAATATCATAATTATCGAAAAGGAAAAATAATAATCAAATTTGATGAACAGAATATAATGAGATATCTCACATTACCTAATGAATTTTATGTCTATTTAATTAGAGGTCCACATTACACATCCTATATTGAATTAATCATGTATTTTATATGCAAAGAGACCATATACCATTCATAGTCATATAATTTCAATAGGGAATAGAATGTGTTTCACCAGCATTTTAGTAATAATAATTTATGAAATGACAATTTTATTTCTAGAATAAATAATGGAAATTATATTTTGGAATATAATTTCATCATTCCTTTAGTGAGGAAATAAGAACTCAAGAAGAGTTGATGAAATGTTTTTTGATAATCATGTATCCTTTACATATAATTATAATTTGATTGGAAAAAATTTAAAAGGTGGTGATGTCATTATATATTGATAAAGAAGAATGATATTATAGTATAATATCATTTTGAATACATTATAGAAGAATATGTATGGAAAATTATGTGAATGAGATAACCCAAATAAATTGGTTGGTAATGAAATTCTATTTACCTTATATTCAAATTTATTTCATCACTTTTCCAACCCCTATAAAAAACCACAAATTGATTAATTTAGGAATCCAAATGTGAATCATGTTCAATATTTTCCATATTTGTTAATTATATTCAATTCAATTTATTTCATAACGCCTCTTTAATGCTGAATGTTTTTATATTTCATTTTCATTATACTAACCCATATTAAACCTATTTAATGATATTCAATTGCTAGTACTTAAGAGTTAATAATATTCAATCTATAAAATTACATTTTAAAATATTTTTTATTTATAGTTTTTTAATAATTTATTATAATCACTAATTTTGGTTTTGATATATATATATATAATTTATAACTTTCTTGTATGTGGTAAATAAACCATTAACAAGACATTTTCAAATGAAATAATTCCCAATTTAATATAGTATTTTGTTATAAAAACTATTATAGGATATTAAAACTATCAACATGATGACAAGTAACTATAAATTTTTCAAATTTTTTTTATTATAATATAATGTAAGGATATGTAACTAGAAAAGGAAAAAATAAATAAAAAGAATGAATGCAGATTTACACATTTAGAATGTTATTCTGTTTTTATATTCATTAACTTCTTCAAATACATGTGTCATGTTTTATGTTAAATTCTATAAGGATTTTTAGGTTATTATGAAATGATAATTGGGTTGATTTTGGGAATTAAGAATTAAAAGTTATTTGGATTTCAATGGGGAGGGAGATGGTATATTTATACTTGATGAGAGGGGTGTTTTTTGGATAAAATATTTAATAATATATATTTTTCAAGGTAAACCATTTAGTCGTGATATATTTTACATTCTAAATTAAATTTCATTATATTTTTTATAATTGATATTTTTTTTGAAATTGAATTCATTAGTTTACTAAAAAAGAATTTTTAAAAATAAAAAACTATATTTAATGAAATACATCAGACTCTAGACTTTGGAAAATAAATTTTGGGTTTTGAATTTAAATTTTAGGAATTATTTAAAATTTTAATCATTTTCTTGTTGATGATAATATTACTGAAATTTTTATGTCAATATTATATTCTAAATGATGTAATTTAAAACATTATTATTATATAAAAACGGAATTTTTACTCTTCTCTTTGAAAGTGTTTAATTTTTAGGAGTTAATTGAAATTAACCGTTAAAAATTTTCAATTTTTTCTTCTGAAAATGATAATAATTTTATGAAAATGAATTTCTTAAATATATAATTTTAATCACTAATAAGAACTTATTTTGTTTTAAAAACACATTAAAATACATTTTTATTAATTTATTTATACTTTCTTTGAGCTTCTAATTTTTGTATAGATATTATTCTAGAAATAATCTCATCTTCTAAAATATTACATAAGATAAATATTATTTATATGAAATTTTACTATTTTGAGGTTGGATAACATTTCTAATAGATAGGTAATTATTCCTAATGATCATGTTATTATTATAAACTATTATATTAATATTCCAAAGTGGTGGGTTACTATTTTATCCATCATATCTCTATTCCAATAGCAAAATTAAACCAAATAAGAACATTTCATTAATTACATACACATTTACAGCAATTACTCTCTTCATTTAAATTTAATATTTTTTAAATGATTATTTTATTATTGATTATCATTCATTTTTATACTGTCTTATTCCTATGTGTGATAATTTTAGTTGATCGGCATGATCTATATTTTCCAATTCAACTTGTTATTTTTTATGTTTATTTTCCCACTTTTCTAGTTTCCATTTTCACAATAATATTTAATCTATAAATGATTATTTTTTACACTTCTCATTGAAATCCCCCTTTATTAATATAAAAAATCCTATTTTAGTAGAATGGGATAAAATGGAACCCATTACAAATATAGTGTAAATAATTCCAAAATAAAACCCATACCAATGTAATGATAATTTTTTCAACTATTCGATGGAAATAAAAATTCATGATAATCATAGGAAAATGTAGAATCTCTCACCTAATAGATAAAGAATATTTGAAAATGTTCAAAGAGAATGTATCACCCCCAACCAATAAGTTGCACTATGCTGGAAGAAATACATGGTAGATATTCCCTCCCGAACACATTGATATTTGAGGGGAGGACCATGTGATAGATTCTAACACATATATCTATCTTTCGAGTCAACCAAATGAAAATTTATTTGAGGAAATAATAAAAATTAAACCTAATAAAATAAAATGTGTGACCAAAATAACTCTCTGAAATATAATTAGGGATCCCATACATCAAACAAGTTGGACATCTTGATGGTTGTGAGTACACCCATCCCTCTTTCATGGTCATCGACCCAAATGTACCTACATGATGATACACAACCATATTAATGTGTGGAATTAATATCCAAAACCCATAGAGACATTTGTGACCCCATCAACAAACCATTCTATCAAAAATTAACGAAAAGAGACAACAATGTCTAAAAAAGGACAAACCCACCACGAATCATCTTCAATCTATATCATCATCCATCATTCCTAGCCACACCACCACTGAAATCAGACATGCCATGGACCAACCAAATTCATCCATGAAATACATATACAAAGTTACCTAATGATCAACCTTTCACCTGACAAGGACCATGATGACCTCTGATCACAATCACATGAAGATGACCAAACCGCCGCCTGACCTACAGACCTCAACACCAAAGAGAAATGTTAGAGTAATACCATTTGATGAATAATCTAGCATAAAAAAATCCCAAACACTCTCAAATAATTAATAACCATTTAATGATCATTTAATAGCGATTTGGATGATCGGGTCTGAGGATAATTGGGGAAGAAGAATCCCAACCTGACACTACTTGAAATCTAATCCACCACCACTACATGTGGCGACAAGAAATGAGTCAACCCTCACTAAAACCTTCAAATATATTTAGAGGACCCATATATATATATATAGATCTGAGAGATGGAGGTACAAACACCACCAAGACTTCAAAACCTGAAAACATCATGAGACAAGTATCCAATAAGACGTGCTAGATTGAAAGGCACCCACATAAGGGAGAATAAAGGAAGCATTTGAAACATAATGAAAAATATTCTAGTTGGTGTCTTGTAAACCCAAAAATGGTGTAAATAATATAAGAAGAGAAAACTTGTTTGAGAGAATTTTCTTGGATAGAAAGAGCTATACCTTAATATTGTTAGTCTTTAATCTATAAATGTAATATTCCAAATTAATGATACAATGCATTATGTGTTTCATGTGTTTGATAACTATTATATGAAAATTGTAATTATATTTATTTATTTGGAAGAGAAACGTAATAAATTTAAAATTGTGAGATATTATATTATGTGATTTGAAAAAAATCACATGTTCTATAATTATGGGATTTTGATAAATGTGATACAGATTTTATGGGTTTACATCTCAAATTCACTTCATTGAGGATTGTTTTTGGTATATGAACTTATTGTTTTCCATATGATATAATTACAAATCCATTTTACTATAATAATATTATTAATAATTATTTAATGGGATATAATTTCTCATATTATGAATCACTCATTCCATATTTTTTAGTAAAAACATACAAAATTTATAAGGTGTTTTTTTCTATCTGTATTTTTATGTGTAAAAATTGTTCCTATTGGACAAAGGTTTTATAAGATCGATTTAATTTCTCATATGATAATATGATATTTCCAATTATATTTATTTTATTTTTTATTACATTTTTTATAAAATTAACTTTTTATTATATTTCCTTATAAAAGTTTTACGATGATAGTGATAATTATCGACCATCACAGACAATCTTTTTTACACCAAATTCCAAATTTTATCATAATTCTAATTTTCTCCACTATATTTGGAAAAAAATAATTTATTATCTTATATTAAATTCATATTTCATTTCACCTATTTTCAAAACTATGTTTTATCATTTTTTTGTATGATGTGTTATTAAGAAGATATAGATTAAAATATTAAAAATATTTCTATTTCTATGATCACTTGTTTTATTTAAATATCTCCATTTCTTATAAATAATATTAATTTTTTTCTATGGATAAATTATTTATTTTTCATTCATTCAATTTTTTTTTAAAAAATGTTCATCATATTAACACCTAAAATTTTACATTTAACAGTCACCAAGAAATTTCTTAATTTTATAATAATCTAATGTATTATAGAATATATTTTTACAAATTTCTCACAAGAAAAAATTATTTCACCTTTATAACATTTATTTTTAGTGATTATTCCCTTAAATTATTTTTTGAATAAAATTAGTTCTTAATTAAGTTTTAATTGACAATTTTACCACTATAATTTTTGAAAATGATTTATCGAATGATCATCCAATGGAATTTATAGTTTTTCTAGACATACAGAATATTTATTATGGTAGACTATGTATATGTTCTTGTACCACATTACAACTTCATTTTATATATGTATTATGTAATTTTATGAATACCTTTTTTTGGAAACCGATCTCATTTACATGTGTTAATTGAGATATATTTGAAAAATAAACATTTCATGTTTTTTTGGAATATAAATTCATGGATAATTTTTAATTATAAATGGGGTATTATATTTACATCTAATAAATTTTTTGATTATATATATCCAATGTGATAAAAAAGAGTATAGAGTTTGTGTACCAAGACATATATGGAATAAGTTTTATTGTCATAATCTTAAAAAGGTACATATGTTTTTAGCACATGTCCATGAGGGTGTACATATGGTTATCACAATCCCAATATGTTACATGAATTGATATCCCAAAACCACTATGTAATCTTATTTAGTTAAAAAATAATAATCAACTTGGTTATGATTTCTTGTGTTTTATCTTATGAAAATTTTCAATATTATATGTGTTTATTATTTAAATGTGAATAATGAATATTGACGGGTCCAGTGAGGATTATTGTGATCATTGAGAGTGATGGCGGGATGAATATGTGATCTTATATGTGTATTTTTGCCTTTATAAGAATCAATCATCACTTATAGTTAGAGATAAACTGTTTTTTAGGGAAAACAATAAAAACCAAAAGAAAAGATGTATTTAGAAGGTATATTAGTCAATATAACTATCCAGTCATTCAAATGGATTAGATGCAATAAAAAATCCCATAACCTCAAGAAAACCATACTTCTATTGGTTATATAAAAAAAGTAATATCTATAACTTTCATGATACTATATTTCATTAATAGTTCATGCGATCCTAAAACATATAAACAATATAATATTCTTTTGGAACTATAATGAAAACTATAATCACTATAAATTAATATATTATAACTATTATATTTAAACATTTTCCAAACATTTACATCATATAAGTTCGTTTTCCTCTTCAATATCTTAAACAAAAACCCAAAAAAATCTCCCCCATGTAGTAGTATAATCCATATTCATTTTTTAGTATACGTAGTCTAGAAAATGTCTATCAAATATAATCAATACCACTTAGTTTGATCTCTTATATCTTATGTTTCATTACCCTATTTATTAGATACCACATTAGGGGATGTACTCAATCCATTATCCATCATTCTGATGCCACCATATCTAATTCTATGAAATAATAAATCCCTCACACTTAATTTAACAAAAAAATATTTAATAATTCCCATGCCAACAACAACACTAGTAACCCATTCACATCACACCAAATACCCTTTATATATATAGTGATTCTATAAAATCTTAAGGAGGAATGTGGACATAAAATTCAATGTTTCTACTAGATATTGGAAGAAAATTATCAAAATTTTCACTTTTTGATTACCTTTAATTGTCACACGATATAAGAGTCAGTAGAAACATAAAAAATATTCCTTAAGACTGAGAGGCCACAAACTCATTGAAAATCCAGAAATAATATTGAAAATCATTATTCATCATTTGTGATTGTTGTAGTGTTGATCATTAATCTCTACGTCATCAAATTTTATATATTTTAAAAAATACCCAAATTTACTCTTGATTTGATCAATATAAAATCATAAAATCATATCTTCTTAGATTCATAAATCTTGAATCCATATAACGTGCTTCTTTGTCTCATCATCTTTCATCTAAAATAATTCATACTTGTATACCAGATAACACTCACAAAGGTCTTCTCCAAATTCTTCATTTTACCCTATCTTGTGTATAGTTATAATTTTCATTCCTCTAGATATTTCAAAAAATTGTCACTCTATAATGATCACTATACATTTCTTCAATTAGATGATATTTTCCTAAATCCACTACAAAATGAGTAAAAATCCCTTTTCTGATGATATTTATCAATTTCCTTTATTTTATTATTTTTAAACCATTATTTTATTATGGGTATATATAAACAACTTATCTATTTAATAAAACTTCAACAATACCTACAACAACAATTTTCTTTTTCCAGGAACTATAGTTTCACAATATTATTCTTTTGACAATCCTTACATAGAATCATGATTAAATTTACATTTAAATAAAAATTTGGCACCATGAAGATTAGAAAATCAATTCATTGATTAACAATTTAGGAATAATATTTTTTGAATAGAACCATGAATATTACATTTCAAACTTATGAGTATTATCTTTATCAGATCACTTTTTCCAAATTTATTTTATCAATTACAGTTAGTACATTGGATTTAAAAAACACTTTCTCTAGAATCCAAAGGAAATATGAATATTTTTAAAGTGTTTAACGTAAAAAATTAGTTATATAATATTAATTTCCTTGACATTAGCTTCTTCTAAATATCTCTAATCTTCATGTCCTAGATAATCTCCCCCGTGTTTTATTACAAGGAACACATGTCATTAAAACATTGAAAACCATTAATGAAATATTATCCAATTATTCAAATTATGAATGAGTGGATAATTATAGGAAATAAGTATCAATAAAACAAATTCCATATTTTTTATAAGATGTCATTTATCAGTCATTTCATAAACATATTGTAACACTATAATCTTAATTACGATAAAACAATAAAACTATATGGAAAAAATTCCTATATTAAGAGAAAATACAATAAAAATATTTAAAACATGCTAAAATTTTAGATTATGCATTTTAAAACACACAATAAATATTTTCTCTTACATTAATAGTAAATAAAATAAAAAGGGACTTATTTATATTACATAATTTCTCCACCTTTAAGAAAACAATCCATTGAAAATGTGAGATAGGGGATGGATTCCATTTATTTTATACTTAAATGTAGAAGGTTGTAAACCCATGATAAACCTATGTTTAAAAAATTATACATTTCTAAAACATTTAGTGATGATATCAGGTTCTTAAACTATTATAGGAAAAATACAATCTTTATTTAATTTTATTACACATACTATTTGATAAAGTGATACGTAAAATCAATGTTCTTAGATTAATAATTTATCAGTGTATTCTTATTAATATTTATTTCAATTTGATTATCACAACCCGTGAAAATATTCCACTTCACATCAACTAAAAATTATTCTAATCATTTATTCATCGGTATTAACTATATTACATAATGAGAATAAGAAATGAAATTAACATATATAGTATTGAAATTTACTAAAATTTTCTTATTTTTATTCTAACACACACAGCATTCTACCAAGAAAAATACTCCCCTATATATGCATATTTTTCCATCAAAATTACATTCTTAATAACCATTAGTGTACAAAAATAATAATTTTTTTCTGTGCTATTATATTTCAACCGAAGTTCAATTATTCCTATAATATATAAATAAATTATTTTTTAAATCACAAGATGATATTCTATTAGAGAAACCTGATACCCCAAATAATTTGTAACAAAATATAAAAGTCCTTGAATTGGAGCTTCTTGGTATAATAGGCTTCTTCTCAACATAAAAAATTATTTTAGATTGATATAGTTTATTTTTATATATTTTTAAACATTATTCCCAATTAAATGGGAGATGAAACAAGAATTTAATGATTAATTACAAATTTAGTTTGGATTTCATTTTCATTCTTCTCTTTATAAAGTAATATATAAATTTTATTTTGAGATATTTTTTAGTGAAGAATTATTTTTATTTCTACTAGAATGGAATCTCAAGTAATTCCTTCTAAGATTCAAAAAAAAATCACACATATATTTCCAATTCCCTATTAATAAAATATTTTCAAAATAAATAATAAAAATAACGGAACCATCCTATTATATGGTATATAGAAGTTGTTTTAAACATTTCCTTTTGGGAAATTCAACTTCTTCAAGAAATTCACATTTTAAAATACGAATCCCATAGTTATTTTTTCAACCTATAAAAAACTTTTTTATAGTGCCCCAAATTAAATTACACATATTATTACATAAATTTTAATATAAAATTAGTCCTTAATACAAGAAATTGTGGAAAATTCCTAGTATATTTGGGGGAATAAGTTCACTATACATAAATATGGGACTAAAATACTACTGAGGAAATAAAAAATATAAAGAGACACAGCTAGTGAGTCAGATGTATATCATGACATAATAAAAGAAAAGGATCACAAATAATAAAATTAAAGAATAACATAAAAAACATGTCATCATCATATAATGGAATCAAAAGAAATTTTATATAAAAATATAACATTAAATAAACATGAGTCAATGCTAACTTCGTAAATAATTTCACATCATGGATAAAGTCTTATTGTATATTATGTTTACTCACCAATCCCTTACATGACATATAGGTTTAGACAATGAATTGGAGTTCTATCTAGGATCACCCGTCATAAAATATTAATGATTTCTGTGTGCCTTAATGGTAAATTAGTCATAAATATTTAACAAAATAATTAGTGTTTGAAATATAATGTGTTTCATAATATTTCTTTATATAATAATCAAAGGTTATTTAAAAAAATCATCCCTCCATAAATTGAAATAATACTTATATTACCCAATAAAATAAATGGATAATAATCTAGGTATATATATAATATAAATATATATAAAATCAATAATAATTCCGTAATATTTAAGAGAGAGAGAGAGAGAGAATTTTGGTGAGAGGGAAAAAGAACATATGCCTAAGAAAAAATGTCGTTCAGAAAGAACCATTATTTAAAATCAATAAAATTTCACAAATATTAAAGAAATAAATTAAATTAAATTCAAAAATGATAAATTTTAAAGGATGTTTCAAAATCATTTAGTGGTCAAGATATAATAAAATTACTTTTTTCAACGTATATTAGAACAAAAATTACATTCACATTTTTTGTAAAAACTCAAAATTACCTTTTTGGAAAATTAAGAAAAAATTTATTTTAAACCATTTCGTACAAAGTCAAACATGGGTAAAGAGTTATTTAATCTATAATCTATTATTATTTAAAAAATGTTTAAAATATTTTAGAAAAATATATACATGTAAGGGAAATATTTATAAAATAATTATTTAAATCCATTAAAATAATGTTTTTAAGTAAAGTGTTTGATACATAAAACATTAAAAATATTATATAAAAAACATAAATAACAATATATACAATTAAAAATGAACTTTATAATCCATTAAATAATAAATAAAACATTTAATGAAAAATTTATACCCACATGGGCAAGAAATAAAAAATTTAGAAGTGACACTTTAAAGAAATGATTTTTAATTAGAATATTCCTTACCACTTTGGAAACTATTGAATGAAAATCTCCAGGAAGCTGTAACATAAAATGAAACATTAAAAATATTGAAAAAAATTAGTTTCAGAATATACTAGTTTAAATTTGTATTATATATGATTTAAAAAATAAACAAGTGGTGGATATTCTATAAGTCTCATAGTAATAAAAGTGAATCATGATTTAACTTAAACTGAGTCAAGATATATCATGTATTTACATTATATCAGTTATAATAGACAAAAATAATTTTTTTTCTTTGGAAAATTTTATTTTTGATTTTCCTTCTTATTAAAACATTTAGATTATTTATTTTAATAACATATATAATTATATAATAGTTATTTCCTCATTTGGTGTTTTGAGGATGCGCATTTCCTACAATCCATTTTTTTCATTTTCTACAAAGCCGGTTTATTGGTTACCGGTAACCGTACAGACGATAACGCAACATCATAAACGGCGGTCGTGAACCCGCTTACCAGATTACAAAACAGAACATCAGCTGAATTCAAAATTCAAATTAACAAAAAAAAACAAACACTTAAGGCAGCTGCTCCAAATTGACACATAGCAGCCCCATTGTTGCTTCAACCACATCGCCAGTGAGCCCTTCCAATAGAGACAATGCGACGAGTCCAAAAAAACCCAAATCAAAACATTCAACTAGAAACACAACGACAAACACCGAAAATTCATCCATGAGACAAATTACAACCAGCACCGCAAAATCATCCAAGAAAAAGGTCACAACTATCAAAAAATCATCCAGGAAATATGTAGATTCACCCAACACCGACATCATTTTCTTCCAACAGATCACGAACAACACGAAACTATGCAAACCGCAAGCAGATCCAAGAAAAGAGAAAGACCGTCACAAGGCATCAGAAGAAATCCCAATACCAAGATCCCGTCGCCGCCGTCCTTCTCAAGCTTGGAAACCACAGCAAACACCAACCGAACTCACCGGAAGTGAGGCGGAGACAAAGAGCAGTTGGATCTGAAACGTCGTTCTCCGAACGGACCGCGCCGCCATGAAACCCAAACCCATTCGTGTGAGAAGACAGGCACGGTGAACCACCGATTCCGCGAAGCCACCTGAGCTGAAGAAGCCGCCAGACCTCGACGAATGCAGAGTTGGCTGCCGCGGAAACCCTAGAGGAAGGCGGCAGCGACGAGGGAGAATATTGGTTATAATAATGATGGAGAATATTTGTTATACGTATGTATGAATAATGTTTCCATTTTTCAATAATCGTGATAAAAATAAGGTTAGAATAATTTTTTCAATAAATATTTATATTTACATCCCACATATCATATTATTTCATTAAATACAATTATATTGACAATCCATGTGAAACAATTATAGTGAAAATGAATCACATCCCTTTGTGAGGTGGTATTCTACCACACACATCTATGACGTTATAATTTTTCATAGGATGGTGAGGAAAAAAATTGTTTGATATATTAATCTTCAAAATTCATCTATATTAAATTAATATTACAGAAAAATTTTAAATTCCTCATAATTAAAATGAATGAGTGGAAAATATGTAAAATGAATTAATTCAATTTGTGAGCCAGTAGTCCACCGTACAATCATATGATTCTTTTGATTCCCATTTTATAAAAGAAGAGATTTGTATAGGTTATTAAATATAAAAAATAATATATAATTATATTTTTGATAAAACTGACAATATATATGTTTGTTTTAATAAAAAATTATGAAGGTGGAAGAAGAATCCAAATAGAACTCCTCTATTAAGAACAACACCTCAATTTCAAACTACCTTTTTTGAAGGATGCCTATAGAATCCCTAGATTGACTTTGTGATCAAAAAATTAACATGAGGAATGGGTAGGGATATAATAATTAGATTCAGGTAGGGATTGGTTGAATAAAAAGTAATATGATGTGTGTAAAGAATAGGCAAAAATGTTCCCTTTTATAAGTGATAGGGTCTGATACCTTTGTAAATACACGAAAATATTCAATAATTAGATGTAATTTTCAAGTAAATTGATTCCTGATCTACAAAATTATTTAATTTATGGGTGATATGGGTGAAAAAATTACAAAATTTAAAAATAAACATCTTTTACAATTTTTTTCATCTACCTCCAAAACCACCGACTTTCACCATTTTAGTTTTTGAAAATGGTAACTAATTGTTTTAATTAATTTTTATTTTAATTAATAAAAAATTATGGTAATTATAATTAATATTATATAATATATTTTAAAATAAGGAATCATTTTATGAAATTAAATCCATATAATTTGAATAATTCTATTTAAAATTAAGCATGTCAAACAAGCTGAAAACCTGTTTTTCATAAAATTAATTTTTCATGTGGTAGATGATCTTATATTTTCTATATGAATAAAAATAATCATTATATGAGTTTTAATTCCTAAAAACATTTATAATATATTAATTTCATTTAAAAAATTTATTACTAGATTTTATTTTAAATAATTAAAATGATTATCCTTTTTGTACTTGAAGAAAATTTGTATAAACCCACATTTTTAAGAAAAAAATAAACTTATACCAAATTATAAAATTTTATTATCAAAATAATAATAATTAAATAAAATGGAT
The DNA here is from genome assembly GCA_963277665.1 of Viscum album. Classification (NCBI taxonomy): domain Eukaryota; kingdom Viridiplantae; phylum Streptophyta; class Magnoliopsida; order Santalales; family Viscaceae; genus Viscum; species Viscum album. Next base: position 1,186,147,588 of record OY728158.1, on the reverse strand, counting down.
AATATATCATGTTAATTATAAAATAAAAATTTAATGTTACTTTTAAATTTTTTCATTCAATTTGAAGGAATGAATTTTTTTCAATTAGCGGTAATTTTCACAATTAAAATAAAAATTAATAATTTCAAAAAAATCCTAAATTTTCACCCAATGATAACATTGATATAATGGTAATTTTAAAATTATTATTTCAATTTTAATCACTCAATTATATTAAATAAATTTTAATACTGATTTTTAATAATTATTAAATATATTTATATTATATAATTTTTTTTAATATGGTAATTGGAATTCATAACACCAATTTTAACAGATAGATTATAATGGTCTTCATTAGATTAAATATTTTTATATTATATCATGGTTCATTTAATGTTAGTGTTTCATGTTGTATATTAAATAAAAAATACGGTTCTTTTTCAAATATTGGTGTTTTTCCTTCTAAATTTATTTAATAAATTGAACCCTATCAATTTAGTATAATGATATATTTATAAGACAACTTTATGATTTTTCTAAAAGATAACAGACCATCTATATATTGAATAATGTATTTATTTACAAATAATTTTGTTAAATGTGAGGGAACCTTTGACTATATAAAATAGATACGTTTCAAAATATACTTACAAACAAAGTATAATTTGTTCCTTTAAATATTTTCACCACAATCTCATATGTTTATTCAAAAAACTTGTATTGATGAATAATTTTTCATACCTGAGGTACTAAAATAATCTTCTATTTTATAACATATTCTAAAAATGTATAAAAATCTAGTCCATGTATATTTAAATATTAATGAATACTGAAATGGGTACCATAATGTAAAATAATATCCAAAATGATTAAACCATCATATTAATAATTGAGTCCATAGTTCATCTCTAATAATTCCAATCAAGATAACCCTATATCCTAAATAACCTCACCATTGAAAATTTAAATTATGTTTAATGAATAATTATTGTTAAATAACATGTTAAACATAAGTGTTCAATTTACCTTAACCTAATGAAAAATATCCCAAAATATTATTAATCACCCCAAAATCATAAAATATATAAAAATATTTTATTAAATAATATTTTTCCCAAAAAATCATACTATATTTTCATGATATTTATTCAAACAAACAATGTCATGCTAACCTAGACATCGTGTATGCAAGTTCTAGGTGAAGAAACATGATCACACATTGGTTATGGGTTCATTCCATATATCCTTTCCAAATATGATGAGTTATCTCTCTATATAGAAGATGTATTTATTCTAAAACAATCATCATAATTTTTTTAAAAAAATCAAATAAAATGACAGAAATCCTCAATATTACAATAATCATCAAATAAAATTTTAACCACTAATGTACTACATAAAACATATATTTTTCAAAAAATCAAATAATCTGAATTGACTATTTTTATATTCGCATTAATAATCTAATAAACCCTAAAGGTTATCATAAATTTATACTCATGCGAGAAACTATAAAATAATTATTCAATAAATAACTAAAACATATACCATACAAATGAGATATATTCCTTTAATTTCATACCAAACAATTAATAATCATTTTTTACTCACATCACAAATTAGAAAAATATTATTACATGTTCCTTTAAAATTATTATTAATCATAGACATAAGAATCAAATAAATTTTATTTTTATCCCATATCTATATGTAATTTCATATGTTTATATATGTTCTATTCTAAAATTCTTCATGAAGGATGATATGGAATATGGTAATTGACACAAGCATATCCCCCCAAAGAACCAAAAAAGTTATATAGTAAAGGAACAACCACTATTCATAAGAATAATCATTGATTGATACATAAACATCTTTTTTTTGGTTATTAACCCTTGATTCATAAATGAAAATTCATATCCACCTGTAGTATCTAGATAGTAATGTATTGTTTGGAAAACCACGTAATCGTTTCCTAAACAAAAACATTATGATGTAATCACATACCTATGCATATAGCTATGGTTTTTCAAATGATCTCTAAATATAATCTATAACCATTTTATAATCCTACACAATGATTTAAAAAATGGTGATATAAAACTATTACCATTTGATTATAATTAATCCCTATCAAGAACTCCATGGGTGGTTAAGGTTCCTTTGAAAGACTATTACCACTCTCCCATGTGGAAGCCATATCATCATGAATCCATTGGGTAGATACCCTTATTGTGCCCTACTCTCACATGGGATAGTTCCCAAGGATCATATTATTTCCACTCATCTAATACGAACTATAGGGACAAAAATCTTTTTATAAATCTTATTACATGAGTATTGATATAAAAATGGAAATTAATAGAAACATGGATTAAAAGACGATGTTTCATTAGAAGTCTACATTTATACTATGTCCAAATGGAAGAAAAAAAGAGATCGTTATTTTATTCCCAAAAATGATATACTAAATTCATTAAGTTTATAAAATTACAATGTGTGACCAGGTAAATACTTGAAATAAATTGGTGATATTTAAGTTCTTATAAGTGAATAAACCTAATAATTAAATAGAACATTTGAGTAAGAGGTATAACATGATATCATAACAGATAAGGATCTTGGGAAATCACATAGGGGAATAACATAGAGTAAATTGTATCAAAATATCATGTAATAACAGTAAATATTGAAGGAACATATAACATGATTCAAGGAAAACTTCATAGTCAATATCACATGGAGAAAAAATTCCAATAATTTATCTTGATCACTCTCTAATCTTGTACATGACGTCTCCTGAGTCTAATGCTTTAATTAATATATCGGAGTAAAATATTTGTGAACCCATCATAACATGTTCATGAATTTTGTGCACCAAGAAAATTAAATTAACCATAAGGTATAAACATAATAATACATCATGTAGGGAAAATGGGTTGCATAATATTTCCTCATATCCTAATAAAATGATATTTCTTATAGAATGTCATTCAAAAAAGAACATACGACATGTATAACTCCATAAAAGGATATAGTAATAAGGTACTTATATATTTGATAGAAATACATGAAGAATCCATAATTATTCCTTAACATTAATGATAGATAAATAGTTAGATAGGAAATGAAAGGACATAAACAAGAGAAAAAGTGTGGTTCTGAAGGATCACTTATTGAAAATATTATATATTATTATATATTATGGAAAATATTTTCTTTGAAAATAACATTTGAAACCTTTATATAAATTTTCATTGTAATTATTTTTCATTAATATAATAAATTCCATTCATTCAATGTATTCAGAAAAAGATTCTTCTCACATATTCGGTACAGTGTTGAAAGTATCTCAAAAATAGTATAATATACAGATAAATTTAAAGAAAAAATTGTTTAAATTTCAATAATGGGATAAAATTTATTAAATAAATCACTAAAAAATAGTGTAAAAATAATTTTAAATATTTTTTGGAAGATATAACTATGATGTATAAGTATTTATAAAAGAAATCTTTAAAATCTATTAAGCAATGTTTTAGGGTAAATTGTTCTTCACATAAAATGATAAAAAGATTAAATTTAAAATTAAATTATAAATAAAAAAATTACAAGTTGAAACAACCTTTATAATCCATCGAATAATATATAATAATTTTCATGAAAGATTTTATTTATCTTGGACATGATGGAAAAATGTTTGGAAGGGAAGCATTACAAAAGAATTTTTTTATAAAAGAAAGGCTCGTACCACTTTGGTAACATTTGAATTATAAGACCAATGAAATGTTTAAGTCAAATGAAACATTAAATTTAATGTAAATAATATTTATCAGTATATAACATGTCAATGTGATATTATAAACACCACAAAAAATGAACAACTTATTAACATGTTGTAAGATTCACTAAAATAAAAGTAAGACAAGAATTGCATTACCTCAATTAGAAAATTTTAATGTATATACATTATCTCTTATATAATAAAACTATATAAAATTTTATTTTACCACGTATTGTTTAAATACTTTATAGATAAATAATTTACATAATTTATTATAATGAAATCTTTATTTACATAATCAGTTATATCCATGACCGGTGTTTTGATGACGTTCAGTTTATAAATTCATGAAGACAATGATTTGTTGACTATGGTCAAAGTGGTATTTGTTACATAATAACTATATTATAATAATTAAATAATTATAATTTAATTCATTAACTTTTATTTTAAAACCGATTTTGAAACATGGTTATGAAAATTGAAATATGTTACAAACAATGAGACGATATGTCGTATATTTGCATGATTAAAAGTTCTAATTTCAAATAATGGAATGAATGTAAATGTTATTTAATATTTATATATATATATATATCATTATATCATATATATCATTATAAATCTTTAAATAATCTTACCCAAACCATCCATGTGAGGATGTAATAAAAAAATGAATCAAATCAATTCGTAATGTGGTAGTCTTTAATACACGCAAATGATGTTATCAAATTTCATTGGATGATAATGTATGAAATTTTATGATATATTGATTTTAAATGAGGATTATAATTTAATGAACATGATATATATAAATTAATTATGTCATTGTGAATTCCCATTATAGGTGATTATGAAAAATGAATTATATTGGTTTATGGGGTGGTATTCCTGCATACACACAAATGATGGTTTTGTATCACATTTTATAGATGTGGTGATGGATATAATTTATTAGTTTAAAATAATAATATAAAATTATATTTAAGAAACTATGAATATTATATAATTATTTATTTGATATTAATTTTAGGAGTTGTATGAAGAAACAAAACAAAGGTTATTAGTTAAAAACGATGCGTGTTCTTCATACCACCTCTATCAAATTATACCAAAGTCATCCCTTCATTGTATTTATGATAAATACATATACTATAAGACAAGTCTCTGGATATATGTATGATATTTATATAGTTATCAACCAAACCAAAAAACCTTATATGTTTTTAATAGAGTGGATGGGGTGTTTGTTTTAATAAGTGAGCGGTAGTGGCATTTTTTAAATACCCAAACTATTCAATAATGGGTAGTGTCAATCGTGACTTGTGATAGAGAAATTGATAAATTATTGATTTTTTAGTAATATTATTAATTTTAACATCAAATATAATTCAATAAAAATTTTATAAAATTTTTATCCCACATACCTCTATGATTAATCACCTTAATGGGTTTAGTTTTTCACCATGAAAACTAGTTTTTTTATTGTTTTTTTATTCATTACGAAAAATCATTTTTCATAAAATATTTCAAAATCATAATTTTGATAATTCTATAAATTATATTAATTTTATCATATTAAATTCAAGAAATTGGCATAATTCAATCTAAATTTAAACCTGCAATTTGTGTTAAAAAAAATTTATTTTCATGAAATACATTTTCTTGAGTGATTGATACCTATATATTTTAATTATGACTACATAAAATCATTATATGAAAATAAATTAATATATATATTTGTATAATATATGAATTTAATTTTAATATTTATATACTAGGGGTTATTTTATTTAATTAAAATGTCTAATTTTTTTTCTTATTAAAACAGTTTACAAAAAACTGTGTTTTAAGAAATAAAATGAACTTAGAAACAAATTAGGGAAATATCTAATTCAAATTCGACTATTACATATAAAATTGATCATATATCACATTAATAAAAAATAATAAAATATAGTGTGACTTATAAATAATTTTATATAATGAGATGAAATGGTATATTAATAAAAGTATTACTTTCACTGTTTATAGAAAAATCAATCTTTTTATGAAAATCCCCAATTTTTTCTATATGTTAAATTTTAAATTTTGTTTTAAAAAAATGGTAATTTAAAAAAACTCATTTCTAAAATTTTATTATATTAATTATAATATTTTCTCATAAAAAGAAATAAAAATAATTTTTTGGAGAGAATATTGTATGAAGCATAGAATTACTTTAGGGAAATCTGATTATATATTTATTTTAAATTAACCAATAAATATATATTATATAAAAACATTATATTTATTTTTCATAATATATTGTTTCTGATCCATACCCAAAATTTAAATTAATATTTTATAATTCTCATAGTTATATAATAATATTTTAACAATATATCATGGTTCCTTTAATCCCCTCAACAGAACTTTTATAAACTATAAAATATTGTTACCATTGAAAATATCATAGTGCTACATTAATAAACATTAAAAAATATTTTTTTATTGAACAAGAATGAAACCAAGTGTTATTTCAATATAATCTTCTTCTTCTAGATCATTATTAAAAACATATTAAATGAAAACTATATATATATATATATTATTTTAAATTTGATGACATATAAATAATTATTTGGAAATTTTCAAGAAATAATATTAAAGAAAAAGGTCTCATAAAAACAATTCATTAAATTTATGGGTATCTATTATAAACAAGTCGTGAATCACTTCATATCACTTCCCATTTTATTTCAACTTCTATCAAAAGACCCATTTTGTTCCAACAACATTATTATCCTCCAGTTTGGGTAAAAGTTCCATAGTATATTTTTTCTCAATGCGATCCAACTGTTAATCCATAGCATTATCCATATTATGATATTAAAAATATTTTTCAAAGTCTATAGGATCAACATATTTGAATAAAAATGTATATTAAACTATAATGTATTTTATTATTGTGTTAATATATTTGCATGGATAATGAGTGGTATTTTATACCTATATATGTTTTATAATCATAGGTGGAGATGAAAATGATTTCCCATCATCACAAGAAATTGTTAAATCTGAATCCTCACCTTTCTTATTTTCAAATATAATTATTCCTATAAGAATATTTATTAATATTCCCCATTGTTTCAACTTTATTTTAAATTTATTGCATAACAAAAAATGGATTGTGAATATGTTCTATCAAAATTTTCCTTCGTTATCACATCTGTAGATTCCATAATCTTTTCTATATAAATATTTTAGAACATGTATCCTCCACCATTAAAAGTTTATCAAAGAAGGATACGATCGAAAAATCTTTCATCAAATCTTTAAATATTGTCACATAAATATTAGATAATCCATGACTGAAAGAACATATGTATTAAAAACATGTTATTTCATTATAACACATATCATAAAGAGTCATTTTAGTGTATTTATTATAGAAATATTTATTCTGAATGGGAACTTGCACTCTAATAGATTCTCTCAAAATGAATCAGGATGAATCAGTTTCAATTAGCTTAGTTTAGTAAATATCAATAAAATTTATATTCCTTCATTGAAGTACATAAATTTTAATTTATATTTTTATCACTGAAATATTTAAAATTTCTAGTCATTTTAGAATAAAAGTTAAACATACCTTTTTGTAATCATCACCATCATCAGTTCAATTATTATTCTTGGAATATAAAAAAACGTTCTAATACTAATCATAGAACTCTTATATATTTTGAGACTGTATGATTTATGTTTGAAAAAAATAACACGTTTAGCACAACAAAAATCCAAGATTAATGAAAAAAAATAATTATCTCCATTTTTAAATTAATTTCTCCCAGACACACATATACCAAATTGAATTCCCTCCATGGGGTGTGTTGAATGTATATCAACATTATTATGACTTTAATTTTTAATATTTACTTCATAAGATATAAAATAACCCAAATCACTTATTCTTATCACATTTGAAACATCAAAAATGCATTCCCCCATTTTCATAATTATCATATTCCTATGGAACATATATTCATTCATATTATACTATAATTGAGTTTCAACCACCATTGATATTTAAAATCATCCCTCTACATCTCTAACATGAAATAACATTCCCGTGGTTCATTTCCTACTTATAAATATATTCTCATTTAAACAATTTAAAAAAAAATTATCCATTAAAAATTTACTTTTTAACATTATCACTATGGTTTTATAATTTTAAAAAATTGTGCTTTATCCCATTAAAAAAGGCCTTCTGGATCCAAATCATCCTTTTACAATAATAGTGTATCCACCTCATTTTATTCTGATTAAATCGTCATTTTCATAATTCTTTTTTCCTTCTTTGTATTTCTTAATATTTTTTAGAAATTTAAAATCCCTAGTAAAAGTTATAGATAATACAATATCCAATATCTATTCAGTTATCATTTTTTAGCATTAATATAACATTAAACATCCTTACCTTTCCATTTTCCATTTTATTTCATATCATGAGACTTCTGGAATTTTTCATATAATCCTTATTAAACTGGTTTAGCAATAAGAACTCAAATAGTAATATTTCTTGGATGATAACATCTTCATAAATAGTCTGTAGATGTCAAAATATATTTATATATTTCAAAATGGATATAGTATGTTTCCTAATTTTAGTATATTAAATTCCATTAAAAATATTCCTCTAGTACCATTGGGATTCATTGAAGTGATTATTATTAAAACATGATGTTCTCTCTGCTGTCTAAAAATATCCAACGTACCATCAATATTCATAGAAACAATATTTTTCTCTATTACTAACCTATTATTCATGACTATATAACTATATTTTATAACATTTTATAGCATCAAACGTGGTCCTTTTTGGTAAAAGAATGTTTCGGTAACCTCATGAAATCATCTTCTCTGATAATAATTTCCTATAATCCTTAACAATATCCAAAGTTATATCCATTTTTCTTTAAACATTCCAAACATAGAAATGATAGAGTTATATAATTTTATTATCACGGATAAATAATGAGATTCAGGACATTATTATCCTTAAAAACATCTTAAAAATGTTTTTATCCTCTAAAGTGGATTTTAATCCGTTTTGGGTTGTCACTTATTTGAAATTTGATAAAAATTTAAAACTGAGTTTTAAAAGATTGTAATTACTTTCTACAAATTGAACATGTTTTTGTTGAAGAATATCCAATTCATTTTCATCCACCTTTATATTTTCATCAAGATTGATATCAGAGTTTTCTCTTCATCATGTATTTTCATTAGATCATTAATCTATTTTATAAAATTAAATTTGTCTTCGAGAATGTGTTATTGATTTTTACTGAAATATTGTCTTCCATTATCTTATTATACTATTTTGATATTTTATAGTATTTTAGAGATATTATATGAATTATATTTTAAGCATAAAATCTATCTAAATACCATACTCTTATTAAAAATATATACCACTTTACTCGCTATTAAATTTTTCATTAGTAACTTTTTCCCTGAGATACTTATTAGCATCATAATCACTAGGGGATCTATTATCCAACTCAATAACATTATAATCCTCACATATGAAAAAATCACATCTATCTTAATATTTATAAAACATAGTATCCATTCCTTTTGATGTGTGATTTTTTTTTCATAGATATTATTGAATTTTTATGTTCTTGAGAACTCTATTTTCTTTATTTAGGCATGGAAAATTTTCAAAAAAAAAATCCGAATAACTCCACGAAAAAATAAAATTAGATGTTAATTTCATTTTTTTAGTTCCATTTATTTATATAAATAATTTAGTAAAAAATTAATATATTCAATAATAACATACTTAATTCATCTTTAGTTTTAGAGTCACTATCTTATTCCTCAATCATAACATTCTTAGTTATTAAATTTTATTGGATTTAATGATATTCCACAATCATAATTATCTATCTTATCCCTGGTATGATTTTCTATTATTATTTAATAACTACATAGAATATTATTTAAGTAATCCATTGGAGGAGTTTTAGGATCACTATTTTGTAAGGATGATTACTTTAGGGCACATTTATTTGGAAGAACTCATAATATTTTGTCAATAATAGATAAGTATATCAGCTACTCACAAAAATAATATGGTTTATAAAATGTTTTTCACCCTTTTAATTAAGTCACCAATAGGTTTATCATATATTATATAAATATCATGAAACTTAAATCTCCAAATTTTTATCTTTTATTTCTTCACTTTTTTATTTTATTCATAAATTTATTCATCTTGTCCCAAAATCCTTAAACTATTATAATATCTTAAACTCAAAATAATTAACTATTGGAATGTGGGGAAATTAATCCATTCTTATCCAACCCATAATTTCCATACATAATCTTATCTATATATGTAAAGCAGAATCCCCACCTAGAGGATGTAAAGCATTCATAGCTTCCTTTGTAACATCAGAACCAATAGATAAAAAATTGGAAAATATTATGTACTTATTGATATGATAGTTAATTCCATTGAATATATAATTCTACTTTCTACAACCTGATTTTTGAAAATTCTTGTAAAGGTTACTTTTCATCAAAATTCACATAGAAAATGGTAAATTGAAGGTAAACTTCACTATGATACCAAATTAATGGATTATTTGTGATCTATTTGATCACTCATAGGGGAATGCATCATGTAAGGGATTTAATATTTTTTATATTTTATTACATTAGAATCAACCATATCATCTATTTAGATAGAAAGAAATTTTCTAGAAAATATGAAAACACAAAACAACCAGAACAAAAGTACTTACAAGGTTCACTACACAATATTAGTCGCTACTCCTTTGGATGGATTGGGTGTAATTTAAGACCACATTACCGTTATCATAAAATCCTTTTAGTTGCAAAAAAATTATAAATTATTCATCACATTCAAAGAACAATAATAATTTGGTAATGAATGTCATATTCACATGGATAACGTAATATTACACTATTTTTCTATAACAATATCAACCTAAACAACATTAATTAATATGTTATTATACTACTTGAACCATTCCACAATTTAACTTCATAATTGTTCTTCATCCTCTTCAGTTTCTTCCATAGCATGGAGTATGAAATTATTTATCTAATTTTTATCCATCTTCCAAACTCTGTAACACTTAAAAATTTAAGGATATATTTCTATTGAAATTAATTTCAATCCAAAGATATAGATATGATCAAAAAATGAGTTCAAATGACCTATAACATATTATATAATTATATATTAGCCTCTAAATTTGTAAGGTGAATAATAATATTTTTTTAAAAAATTATGTATATTTTTCAGATAATGAAATTAAATAGATAATTAAATAATAAATTTTTAGCCATATTGATATAAAAATTTAGCATTCTCATTCCCTAAAAATGGTTTTCATTTATTTTCCTGAAAAATAATGAAAATAATTTATTACACTTTTTGGAAATTTTTTTCAAAAAAAATTTAATTTTTAATATTACTATCAAAATTATCGTGAGGTGAAATTTACAAATGTTTATGAAAAATTTAAATTTTCACAAATAGGGGAAAATGAGTTTTAAAAAATAATTCAATTTCTTTTCAATAATTAAATTTTTTTAAAACTACCATTAAATGTTATATTTATTAGTTAAATTAAAATTAAGACATTTTATTGAGAATAATATAAATAATTTCATTTGAATCAGAAACATTCTTCATTTTTATATAAGTTAATTTTTATGCTAAAAAGCTATTGTTTTTGGAAATAGTTTTCTATTGTGCATTAACAATTCATATTAATTATTATATTTTATAATTATATATATTTCATCATATAAAATTAGTACCATATTTTTAATTAGGGGTTCAAATTTAGTAAATATTTTCATTTTCTTTTTGTTCATTTTTAATAGTAACAGTGGTAAATATTGGTCCCATAAGTAAAGGTAAAAGAGGTAAAATAATGTTAAAACCATGCGATTAGGTCTCCAAATAAATAGTTTACAAGATATTATTTGATTATATGTGTTTAATTTGATAACATACATCCAAAAATATAATAAATATAATACTTCTTCTATTTTCCATTGATAATAAAATTTATATTATTTTTTTAGAAATAAAATCCCAAAACATCTCTCTTCTAAATTTAATAACTCTAATTTTTTTAATAAGGAGAAAAAAGTAAAAAATATTATTTATAAATATTTTTTTGAAATATTATTTAACTAATTTTAACATGTTTATTTATTTTTCATCATCATAGATGAACTGATTATTATAAAATATTACATAATGTTGACACATCACATATTTAAGTAGTAGAAAAGTAATGTGAATGTCATTAAAAAATGTAAAGGTAATATTGTTTGGTGAATTATAGTTATCAATGAATTATATATAAAAATATAACATATAAATTATTTTTAAATGGTTTATATTATAATTACATTTCTATCATCAGATTATTAATGTCAAATTAATTGAGTTGTGTCAAAAACTACATTAATGATATTTAATCTCAATAATTTTTTTATTAATTTATTTATAAATCATAAAAATATTGAAAATACTATTTGAATATTAAATGTTCTATAATTTCACATTTTATCCATTTATTTTCTAATTCTTAACTTATATTAAAAAGTATAATGCATTAATAATAAGAATTTTTAGCCATAGTTAATGTCAAATTTGATTAATGAAGGGGTTATACCAAAAGGTATGGTTTATAATGAAATGAATACCTATCTAAATTTTAGCGTTAGATAATATTTTTACCATATAATCCATTTTATTGTATATATTTATATATTTAATTCATTTGTATTGGGAATAATTTTTATATTTTAATATTTATATCAATGTTTAATGCTATAATTGTAAGAAAATAGAGGAATTATGCAAATGAATGTCCTAAGCATCAGGGAAACTTATCTCAGAAAAGTCCAAGGGATCAAGGAAAATATTATTCTCTTACTACAGTTGGTGTGGAATAATTAATGTATTGGTGCTTTTGGACTTAAGGATTATATTCTGGTTATAAGGATTATGTGATATATATATATATATATAAGGATTGTAATACAGTACATGTTGTCTTCATTAAGGATTTAATATGATGAAGGTAATAATATTTTTAGTATGTGACAATAGGAGAAACATTACTTTGTTTGGGGAATCTGATGTTACAATTGAATTTGTAATTTGGAGACCTTTTAGAGGAAGTCTGGATAGAGGTATTTTGGATAACTATAAATGTTGGAATGGATTAAGTTGAAACATGGATAGTATTGTTTAAGGTTAATAAATTTCTGAAGATTATTTATGGAATATTATAATACTATAGTTTTAGGAAAAGGACAACCTATAGGTTGGGGGATAACCCATCGCGTCGGACAAAGCTGCAGGAATCGAACTCACAACCATAGTGCGACAAGCCTTTATTATCTACCACTAGCCTACAGGAAGTCCCTGGTTATTAAAAAAGAGTTTTACTAATCAAAATGGTATGTGTTAATATTTGTAACCTTATACAATTATGATAAATAGAATATTTTTGAGTTTTATTATCTTTTTTAGTGAAATATGGGTTTGTGGTAAAATTTTATTAAAGAATGAAAGTCTACATGGCATGTAAGTATATTTCCTTACGTTCTTAGTAAATATCTTAAATAAATTCCTCAACTTTATGAAAGGTAACTTAAAAGAAAAACATTGTCGGTAAAATTTTCCTACTGGGGAATCAATGATCGTTAAACCAATCACATTTTTGTGATTTTATTGTAGTTAACATTCTCTTAATCCTCTTTTCTACAACTCTCCATCAGAACTTGATGGTTTTTTTCCTCCATATCCATATTTTCATAAAATCCCAGTATGGGCTATCTCGGGTGACCTTTGTACTTCTCTTTATTTCTTTTAAAGTTATATTTTTATTATACTTATTTCAGATGTGGGTTTTCAACAAAGGTATTTTCTATTTTCAACCTTTTATTTTCAAAGAAAAATTTCAAATTGCGAGGACGCAATTTATTGAAGGAGGGGAGAATTTAACACCCCGAGCTTCCACGATACGCTTCTCTTTCAATAATGCAATAGTTTTCATTGTACGGAAGTTCGAGATTCTAACACACCGCGACCAATCAAAATAGCTATTATGAATAATAATACCCACTTTTTGAAATTATATATATTTTATATTTCAAAATGGACTTCATTTTTGGATTCGGAATATCAAAATTATCCTAAGTTGAATTTTTGGTATTTTTCTGCGAACATCCAATTTTTTATGAATAGTGGAAAATACATAAAAAAACTTTTTTAATAAAAACAATTTATAGTGATAAATTATACTATTGAGTGGTTTTAAAGTATAATTAGAATATATTTTTCTTAAAAACACACTATTTGTTGTGACAATGATAATTAATTATAAAATTAATTAATGAAACTTATATGTTTGGAATTTTGTAAAATAAACATCATTTTTGTATTCGGAATATCAATTATAGCTCAGGGTGAAATTTTGGCATTGTTCTGAAAAACTTCAATTTTTGATGAATAGTGAAACCACTAAGTGGTAGTTAAAAAATTTATTTTTCGTTTAAATGAAACATTACCACTTCTATGAATTGAATTTCAAAAATCTGACTTACATGGTTGTAATTAGGATATAAAATGTGGTTCAATGGGATTAAAATAATTTTTTGGTGAATAGTAACTTTTATGTTTTATTAATCAAGATTGAAGGTAATTAGTGAAATTGAAGGCAAAGATAATTTTATAATAATATAAAATGACCTTGAAACTTGTTATACACTTATTGGATGCGTCATGGCCGACCAAGACAATACTTGGGTCAACTTGGGGACCCCATGGATCCACTTGGGTAAGAAAATGACAATAATAACTTTTTATTTAAAGTAAAAATAAAATTGTCACAAACATGACTTGTTTTACTAAAACAATTATTACATGGGGTTATATAAGGTAAATTTTAGAATATAAATATTCATTGGAAATCCAAAAATATTTCCTACATCATGTTTTTTTTTAATTTTTAGACATTAAATAAATTAAATATTTTATGTCCCCATGATGATGCAACGATTACCTCATTAATTAATGATTTAAATAAAATGAAAAGATAATGTAAAATCTAAGACTTAAACGTTTCAAAACCTATTTGGTGAGTATATTTCGAACCCTTATCACCTTATCTTTGATTTATATAAGTGTGGTACCTTTAAAATCTGATACTCATTATATAATAAAGTATCATTTCATGACTTTCCAAGAGTGCCCCTCCTCTCCTCTTATAAAAGGCCCCCACCACTACCACCTTATTCACACCTTCAAAGCCTTTTGTCTCGGCCAAACTCTGCCCAAATACTCTCTCAACTTCCCGCTCTTACTCTTAGAAGCCTCACTTCGGGCAGAATTCATCCCAAGGAATCCTTTGGCTCAAATCAAAAAAGAGTTACCCGATTTTAAGGTAATGTCTTCTCTTATGTTATTTTCTTTTATTTTGCTTCTTGAACCCCTTAAACTATTTTTATTCCTTTCGTTTGTAACAACACCATTATCTTCAATATACTAGGATTTTTTTATGAGAATGATTTTATTTACACTTACACACACCATTGTCTAATGGTTAAAGAACTTACTGTTTCTGTGGGTGGCGAATTACTACCTCACGAAACGATGATTGTTCAATCTTCTATAAACACCTCTCATGGTGGAAATTATGATGAAACTATTTTTATATATGATGTATATTATGTTTTTTTATTCCTTATGATTAAGTATTTTTCATTTATGGAATACCTTTACGATTTCCATTATGGGTAAACGCGATATTTTCATTTTAGGAAGTGCTGACTACCGCCCCCTCAAAGTGATTTGAATCGTAAATGCCATATATGGGATGTATAAAGGATGGAGTAAATGGTATTATTCATTATATTATACTGGAATTATATTATACCTTTATATATAATTATAACTTCATTCCATTAAATATGAAATAGGAATGAAAGTAACATTCATGCGTACGTACGACATACCGTCTCCATGAACGGTGCATTTCATTTCTTACCTCTAAATGTTATGTAATATTATAAATGCATGTATATACTGGATATATAGTATATATATGATATCTACATCTTGAATATAATTCTGGAGATAATGGATATTCTACCACATAAACAACTTGTAATTATAAGAAGTTTATTGTTGACTCATGTACCAAAGATTGACAAAACGACCGTTATTAACTTAAATGACTACATAATATTCATAACATTGTAATAAGTGATATAAAAGGGATAATGAACATGAAAAAGTTTCTTAAGAATGTAGATATTAACTCTATTTTATTATTCAAGAGGTTAAAGAGTGGCCGAGTCAAGTCAGACACGAGGTAAGGGAACTTCTTAACCCAATTTCCGTTCTTTGGGTTAATCTCCTACTTTCAAATTATGTCATGATATTAATATGTGCTATACTGTATTTTTACTTTCTTTATGTGTACTTATAGTGAATACACATAATAGATCTATTTATTTAAAAACTTATCTTTGTAAGGGACTTCGTCTCAATCCCCATTCATTGAGGCATATTTTGTTTTATACACAAATTTCATTTATATGGTGAATAAACTCCTTTGACTTTTACATTTATTCAAAAGGAATCTTTTTATATGAAGTGTTTTACTAAATGAAAAAAAGGAGTGTTTTTCTTTTCGTACGTATTCGGAGACAACGACTTCTCCACCACCGTTATCATTATTTGAGTTTCGGCTTCCTCTATAAGCCATAACATTTTTTTAAAATGAAAAATAAATAAAAAGTTTTAATTTTCTTTTATTTTGGTATTGAAAATGGTTTTGAAAGTTTCTATTATTATATCAATGTGTTGTATTGATATCTTGTGATTGAAATGTGGAAATGTTATGTTTCCTTTATGCATGTTTTATGTGATACGATTATGTTATGGTTTATGATATGTTTAAACCTGTTCATATGAGGAATTCATTGAACTTAATAAGTGATGGGTGGAACCCGCTATAGCTCCTCGATGCATTGGTAGGTCCCATGAGACAAAATAGTGTCTTGGAATGAGGCCTTGACAAAATATTATTTGTAGTCTTGGCACGAGGCCTTTCCTACATCGTTATGATAGTCTAGCATTATGCATTCTATCATTATGAAAGTGGTTATTTATATTTCATGTTATTATTCGACCAGTAGAAAATCCATGTGAATAAGTAAATAAAATTATTTCATTTTACTTTTTCCATATTATGCTAAAGTTCATGTTTAAAATTATTTTCTTTTAGTTATACATTGCCTTAAATGTTTATGTTTATTTATAAAATATTCCGCTATATTTTTATTCTTATTGAGCATCTGAGCTCATCCTTTCTAATGTTTTAATTTTTCCAGGATGTGATGAAGTATATTATGAATGACCTGCAAGGATAGTATGAGGGGATATGAAGACATGATATTTTTTTAGTTTTTTTTACTCTATGATGTAATGTAAGACTTATGAATGTATCTAGTGTTTCCAAGACTACTAATCTAATCGGTCTTTCGAGACTTGATCTTTTGTGGTCATGCCAATGTTACGCAATAATGCGCCGACTCTAGGTAAATGTGGTCAGGGCGTTACAGTTGGTATCTGAGGCAGTTTAGTACTAACCTTGGAAGCTAGATTTAGATAAACACTGATTAGGGAACATATCCCTATGATAGACATGAGGATTAGTATAGAAGAACTTCCTAGAATTTTGGTTTTATAGAGATTTTGTGAGTCTTCCGAGCAATACATCCATGTCTGGATATGAGCAGGTAGAGGAGGCTCTGGAACAGATGTACCTAGGGGTAAAGCCTGAAAACACCGCTTTGAGGTAGACATGAACGGGAACTGTTTCACGACAATGGGCCTTGCTGTACTCTTGGTTACGACACTCCCGGGGGACATGCTTAGGATATTTATAATTTTCTTTACAAACCATTATGAAGGGCTTATGAGTATATACTTTCTCAAAGAAAACATTTTTATGATTATGGATTATATCCATAAATATTTCAATTTATGTTAAGTGTTTTACAAGTATGGAATTATGTATTTTAATTCATAAACTAATCTAGTTTATGCCATTGTTTAGAAATGGAGCCTAGTGGGAGGAATAGAAACTGTATCAATGCACGCACTCTGTGTTGGGATTTCCCTCCTGCTCAAGATAATTATTGTGGAGATGGAGATACAACTGATTCTGATCAACTTATTACCATACTGGGACAACTCACTGAGGTTATGAATAATAACCTTACTCGTATGGAGCACCCTGATCCACGACGTGGAGGATCAATGTTAGATCGTTTCATGATGCAAAAACCGCCAACATATAATGGGGGTACAAATCCATTAGTAGCTGAGAAATGGATAAACTCATTAGAGAAAATATTCCATGCCTTGGGGAGTAGTGAAAGGGAGAAGGTTGTCATGGTATTTTACAGCCTTACTGTAGATGCCGATCAATGGTGGTCGCTGATTCCAAACACAAAGGAAGATGAAGAATTATCATGTATGGAATGGAGAGAGTTTAAAGAGCTTTTCTTAGAAAAATAAATTCCACATGACCATCAAGCAGATATGGAAAGACAATTTCTGAGTCTGAGGCAGAAGGATGATGAGAAAGTCTCAAAGTATGAGGCCAAATTTACAAGGATAGAAAGACATAATGCAGATTATATACGTAACCCAAGAAGTAAGATTGATCGTTTCTTTGATTGGTTAAAACCATTTCTCCATCGATCTTTAATATCACAATTTTTCTCAACGTATGAAGATATAGTCTCATGTTCTATCAAGAAAGAAAAGGAATTCTCTGAGTCTTCTGATAACTAAGTAAAGCAAGAGAAAAAGATAACGGTGGAACAAGATACAGATAAAGAGAAAAAGGGAAAGAAGGATTTTCCATTATGTTATAATTGTGGGAAGAATCACCCTGGTACTTGCCTAAATGGAATGGGAGTTTGTTATAAATGTGGCTAAAAATGTCACCAGGCTCATGATTGCAAGGGAAAGAAAGAGGCTATCAATATTGAATGCTACAATTGTAGGGAAATGGGGCATTAGGCAGATGAATGTCTTAAGAATCAGGGAAAATTGACTCAGAAAAGGCTAAGGGATCAAGGACAATCTTATTTTGTTACTACAGTTGAAATGGAATAATTAATGTATTGGTGCTTTTGGACTCAAGGATTATATTCTGGTTATAAGGATAATGTGATATATATATATAAGAATTATACTGCAGTACTTGTTGTTTTCATTAAGGATTTAATATCATGAAGGTAATCATATTTTTAGTATGTGACGATAAGAGAAACATTACTTTGTTTGGGTAATCTGATGTTACAATTGATTTTGGAATTTATAGACCATTTAGAGAAAGTCTGGATAGAGGTATTTTGGATAACTATAAAGGTTGGAATGGATTAAGTTGAACCATTTATATTATTGTTTATGGTTAAAACATTTTTGAATATTATTTGTGGAATATTATAATACTATAGTTTTAGGAAAAGGACAACCTGCAGGTTAGGGATAACCCATCGCGTCGGACAAAGCTGTAGGAATCAAACCCACAACCATAGTGCGACATGCCTTTATTACCTACCACTAGCCTACAAGAAGTCCCTGGTTATTACAAATGAGTTTTCTTAATATAAATGGTATGTGTTAATATTTGGAACCTTATACAATTATGATAAATAGAATATTTTTGAGTTTTATTATCTTTTTGAGTGAAATATGGGTTTGTGGTAAAAAAAATTTAAAGAATGAAAGTATACACGACAAGTAAGTATATTTCCTTACGTTCTTAGTAAATATCGTCAATAAATTCCTCAATATTATGAAAGGTATCTTCAAACAAAAACGTTGTTGGTTAACTTTTCCTATTGGGGAATCAATGATCGTTTAACTAATCAAAAGTTTCTGATTTTCTTATAGTTAACATTCTCCTAATCCTGTTTTCTACAACACTCCATCAGACCTTGATTGTTTTTTTTCCTCTATATCCATATTTTCATAGAATCCCTGTATGGGCTATCTCGGGTGACCTTTGTACTTCTCTTTCATTCTTTTGAAGTTATATTTTTATTAAACTTATTTCTGATGTGGGTTTTCCACAAAAGTATTTTCTATTTTCAACCTTTTATTTTCAAAGAAAATATTCATATTGCAAGGACGCAATTTATTGAAGGATGGGAGAATGTAACACCCTGAGCTTCCACGATACACTTCTCTTTCAATAATTCAATAGCTTGCATTGTACGCTGGTTCGACATTCTAACACACCACGACCAATAAAAATAGCAATTATGATTTGTAATACCCACTTTTTGAAATTATATATATTCTATATTTCAAAATGGACTTCATTTTTGGATTCGTAAAATCGCAATTATTCTAAGTGGAATTTTTGGTATTTTTCTGAAAACTTCCAATTTTTTATGAATAGTGAAAAATAATTAAAAACAACAATTTTAATAAAAATAATTTAAAGTGATAAATTATACTATTGAGTGGTTTTAAAGTATAATTATAATATATTTTTACCATTTTATCCAATGGTGTTCATTAGAAATAATTTAACATTGAAATTGGACATGAAGAATTGTCAATCTTTTGATATATATCGTTTCTTAAAAACACGCTATTTGTTATGACAGCGGGAATTAATTATAAAATTAATTAATGAAAATTATTTGTATGGAATTTTGTAAAATAAGAATCATTTTTTATTTTGGAATATCAATTATATCTAAGGTTTAAATTTTTGCATTGTTCTGAAAAACGTCAATTTTTGATGAATAGTGAAACCACTAAGTGGTAGTTACAAAGCTAATTTTTCATTTAAATGAAACATTACCACTTCTATGAATTGAATTTCAAATATCCGACATAAATGGTTGTCATTAGGATGTAAAATTTGGTTCAATGGGATTAAAATACTTTTTTGGTGAATAGTAACTTTTATGTTTTATTAATCACGATTAAAGGTAATTAGTGAAATTTAATGTAAAGATAATGTAATAATGATATTAAATGACCTTGAAAATTGTCTTAAACTTATTTTATGAGTCATGGATGACCGATACAATCCTTGGGACAACCTGTGGACCCCATGGAGCCACTTGGGTATGAAAATGACAATAATAACTTTTTATTTAAAGTAAAAATAAAATTTTCACAAACATGAGTTGTTTTACTAAAACAATTATTACATGGGGTTATATAATGTAACATTTCGACTATAAATATTCATTGGAAATAAAATACTATTTCCTACATCATGATATTTTTTTATAATTTTTATACATTAAATAAATTAAATATTTTATGACACCATGATGATGCAGCGATTACCTCATTAATTAACGATTTAAATAAAATGAAAAGATAATGTAAAATATAAGACATACACTAGTAAAAAACCTATTGGATGAGTATATTTAGAACCCTTATCATCTTATCCTCGAATTATATAAGTTTCGGACCTTTAAAATCGAAAAATCATTATATAATAATGTAACATTTCATTACTTTCCAAGAGTGCCCCTCATCTTCTCTTATAAAAGGCCCCCACCACTACCTCCTTATTCACACATTCAAAGCCTTTTGGCTGGGACAAACTCTACCCAAATACTCTCTCAACTTCCCTCTATTACTCCTAGAAGCATCACTTTGGGCAGAATTCTTCCCATGGAAGCCTTTGGCTCAAATCAAAAAAAAGTAACCCTATTTTAAGGTAATGTCTTCTCTTATGTTATATTGTTTTATTTTGCTTCTCTAACCCCTTAAACTATTTTTATTACATTATTTTGTAACAACACCAGTATCTAAAATATACTAGGATGTTTTTATGAGAATTATTATATTTACACTTACACACACCGTTGTCTAATGGTTAAAGAACATAATGTTTCTGTGGGTGGTGATTTACTGCCTCACGAAATGATGATTGTTCAATATTATTTTAACACCTCTCATGGTGGCCATTATGATGAAACTATTTTTATATATGATATATATTATGTTTTTTTATTCCTCAGGATTCTTTATTTTTCATTTATGGCATACCTTTACAATTTCCATTATGGGTAACCGCGATAATTTCATTTTAAGAAGTGCGGACTACCTTCCCCTCAAAGTGATTTGAAACGTTAATGCCTTGTGTGGGATGTATAAAGGATGGAGTAAATGGTATTATACATTATATTATACATGAATTATATTATACCTTTATATATAATTATATCTTCATTCCATTAAATACGAAATAGGAATGAAAGTAGCGTTCATGCGTACGTACGGCTTACTGTCTCCATGAACGGTGCATTTCATTTCTTACCTCTAAATGTTATGTAATATTATAAATGCAAGTGTGTACTGGATATATAGGATATATATGATATCTACATCATTAATATAATTCTGGAGATAATGGATATTCTACCACATAAACAACTTGTAATTATAAGAAGTTTATTGTTGACTCAAGTACAAAAGATCGACAAAACGACCGTTATTAACTTAAATGACTACATAATTTTCGTAACATTTTAATAAGTGATATAAAAGGGATAATGAACTTGAAAACAGTTCTTAAGCAAGTAGATATTAACTCTAGTTTATTATTCAGGAGGTTAAAGAGTGGTTGAGTCAAGTCGGACACGATGTAAGGGAACTTCTTAACCCAATTTCCGTTCTTTGGGTTAATCTCCTACTTTCAAATTATGTCATGGTATTATTATGAACTATCTTGTATTTGTAATTTATTTATGTGTACTTATTGTGAATACACATAATAGATCTATTTTATTTAAAAAAATTATCTTTGTAAGGGACTTCCTCTCAATCTCCATTCATTGAGGCATATTTTGTTTTATACACAAATTTCTTTTATACGGTGTATAAACCCCTTTGACTTTTACATTTATTCAAAAGGTATCTTTTTATACGAAGTGTTTTACTAAATGAAAAAAATGAATGTTTTTCTTGTCGTACGTATGCAGCGAAAACGACTTCTCTGCCACCGTGACTATTGTTTGAGTTTCGGCTTCCTCTATAAGCCATAACTTTTTTTAAATGAAAAATAAATAAAAAGTTTTAATTTTAATTTATTTTGTTATTGAAAATGGTTTTGAAAGTGTTTTTTTTATTATATCAATGTGTTTTATTGATATCTTATGATTGAAATTTTGAAATTTTTATGTTTCCTTTATGCATGTTTTATGTTATACGATTATGTTATGGTTTATGATATGTTTAAACCTGTTCATATGAGGAATGAATTGGACTTAATAAGTGACGGGTAGAGCCCGCTATAACTCCTCGATGCATCTGTAGGTCTCAGGAGACAAACTACTGTCTTGGCACTAGGCCTTGACAAAATCTTATTTGTATTCTTGGCACGATGCCTTGGCTACGTGGTTATAATAGTCTAGAGTTATGCATTCCTTCATTATGAAAGTGGTTATTTATATTGCATGTGATTATTCGACCAGTAGAATATCCATATGAATAAGTAAATGGCATTATTTCATTTTACTTTTTCCATATTATGCTAAAGTTCATGTTTAAAAGGATTTTGATTTTGTTATACATTACCCTAAATGATTATGTTTATTTATGAAAGCATCCACTATATTGTTATCCTTACTGAGCATCTGAGCTCACCCCTTCCAATTTTTTAATTTTTCCAGGATGTGATGAAGTATATTATGAATGACCTGTAGGGATAGTATGGGGGGATATGAATAAAGGATGTTTTTTTTCGTTTTTTTTTACTTTATGATGTAATGTAACACTTATTAATGTATCTAGTGCTTCCAAGACTACTAAACTAATCGGCCTTAAGAGACATGATCTTTTGTGATCATTCCAATGTTACGCAATAATGCACCGACTCTGGGTAACTAGGGTCGGGGCGTTACAATATTGGAGGTCAGATAACATGTGAATCAATAAGAACATGATGTAATGGATTTATTTTAGAATCTCATTGTTTATCAAGATTGATTTTTATTATATTAATGATGATGAGATTTTAGGGCCTATATATTTAATTTCCTTGAATTTTCTTCTCCTATAGTTTTTTATTGAAAAAAAATATTTTTATTTTATTTTCCTCATATTATGTTCCCAAGAGACATAAAAACATCATATGGAAAATTTCTTTATTTATCTCTTCTATTAGAAATCTCTTTTCTTATATATCCATGTTTTCAAAAATGTTTCCATGAAAAATTTTAATAATCAAACAATTATTGTATAAATTAATTTCATGTCATGCCTTAATTTATAAAAACTATAAGAAATATTTTTCTTTTTTTCAAATGAAGTAATTTTCTTTTTTTATAGAAAATTTGATGGCTATCATTGTTTTAGTGTAGATGGCATGAATAAAATTACTAAAAAATTGAGGAGAAGATAATTTTTTGTATCTTCACATAGAGGATTCAATAATCCTTTTCAACTAATATTTTTTTAATAATAAATTATAATTTTTTAGAATTTAAGGAATTGATTACAATGTAAAAAGGTTATTTTCTTCAAGAAATATTTCAAGTGATCCATTAAATTAGTTTTAATCTAAGGTTTATTCCTTTCATGTTATATATAATTTATTATAAATATGTTCCAAATATTTCATCCCATTAATTTTATAGGACGTTTTATGATTTCGATGAAAAATGTTTTGAAAACACTATCTATTTTCATGGGGTTATGCAAGGATAATATGATGAAGTGTTTTTGAAAACTGTTTCCTTTAGACTAGTTATGTTATATGATTAATGACTTATAATACTGTCGAAAAAATTAATGGATTATGATTATGTAATGGGTGGAACATAAATTATATATACCTTTATTTCATTGGGTAAATATTAATATCTCATTATATTTTAAGGACTCGAATGGGGGGTTGTGATCCTAGTAATTTATCGTTATTCATCCATTATAAATTATTTGAGAGTGAAAAGTGGCTAACGATATGACAGATTATAGAGTAAACCCCAATATAGTATGATAGTATTGGATATGATCTTTTTCTATGGAATGATATTCTTTTTTTTTTGAATTCAGAAAAATTAAATCTTATTCCTCTTTTATTCTATCCTGGATCAAGTTCTTTTATTCATTTATAATTTAGCTACTATGAATTGCCATAAATTATGAAATAACTCAATATTATGATTTACAATAAGTGATATATTGTTTTTATCATTTAAGATCATATTCTCATACCCTTATTCTCATATTATGTTTATGTTACCATTGATATCTCACTTTTATTACATGAATGGGTAGTTGAGGTCCCCATTACTTATTTTTTCCTCCCCTAAGTTTTCATGAATCGTATTATATATGAAATTTCAATAAAGATTTATATTTGTAGAGAACATTTTGGTCTATGATGTAAATATCACATGGAATAGTTTTTTATGAATCTATATTTCTAATAAAGAAAGACCTATGTGATTCTAGCATGGGTAATAATGTTACTATTGGATATTCACCTAAAAGGATGTAATATTTATAAATAAATTTTATGGTTTGTTATTATTGGTATCCTAGAAAGGAATGTTTCATTTGGAATCTAGGATATTAAAACATTATTGAGAACTGTTATGATAATCTTATATAAAGGATAAATTAAAATGTTATGGTAAATAAATAATTTGAAATTTCAAAAAAACCATGTATGGAAACTATAAGTGGATGTGGTTTTGGAACAAATTCATATATGCTTAATAATCCTAAAAATTGTTGATCATGTATCTCATGGCTAAAATTGTAGTGAATGGTGATTGTTCTCTTACTACATATCTATTTGGAAACTCTTGGGGTATATTCTTGGGATAATTAATATTTTCCTTAAGAAACATTATTAAAAATTTTAATTGAATTTAAATAATAATTAACTAGGCTAAACCAGTGGAATCGCATTACTTAAGAGAATGTGTCATGATGATGACATACAATATATGGTTTTTCAGAGATATGTTATTTCATACAATTATTACTAATCATAAAAAAATATTGTTTCAAATTAGTCAAGGCTAGAACCTGAAAATACCATGTTAATGATGAACATGATGGAAAGTTAAATGATTTTCCTCCTAAGTAACTATATTTTATGAATTATGAAACAAAAAATATGGTTTCTATGCTTACACATAATTATTAATATATGATTCAAGATTTAGTTTAAATTGATCAAAGGAGGGAATAATGTTTTACAAGTCCTTCATGAGTAAAAGGCATCCATCTATTAGTGGGTATACAGATACAAATGGTTTTGATTAGTGGATCAATACTAAAATATATATTTTCATTTATATAGTATTTTGAACATTAACAAGATATTTTGGATAATTAATTTTTAAAGGTGATACAAATTAATTTTGGAATATTAACAAGAAGAACATGAAACATCTGGAAATTGACTCCATGGACTAGGATGAGTTTAGGATCTTATTTTTCAGTATGTTCTTTCCACTTATTACTCGGGAGACATTATAGGTTTAATTCCATGAGCTATAGTAGTGGATTTATCAATACATTAATACCATGGAGGTCAATTTCAAAAGATCAAGTGGTACGCTTCTGATATTCTTAGTTAACCTAAATTTTCGATTAAATGATCCTTTTTTCAATTAAAATCATATCACTTAAGGGATTTATCCACATGAGAATTTATTACCTATGATTATATCACTGGATATGCTTCCATGGTGGATATGGAGATATAATATACAAATTTATATAATTGGTTTGGTAAGAAAATAATGTTTAAATTTAATAGAAATTATAAAAAACTATTGAGAGACGAATTTTATCACTCCTTTAGGAATAATGTGTTAAAATGATCATGGAAGAAATTGTTTTATGGGTACTGGTAATAGATTTATTTTTTAAAATAATATCAATAAGTGATTTAATATTGATGTTATGTGTAGATGAGATTTTTTAATTATGTAGAATATGTTCCATTAAATACCCCACCCATACTTCATTATTTCAAATGAATGGTGTATAAGAAATATACTAACCTGTGATCATATTTGAACAGTAATGATGATTATCAGAATTATCAACCACTTAAGCATATATATTAAGGTAAATATCAGATGATCACTATTTCTAATGTGGGGTACATTAACTAATTCATGAAAGGACCACATACTATTCACTCTAGTACTACGAATTTATTTTTTTATTCTGGATATATCCCCTATTTTATATTCTCGGAACTATCTAAGGGTTTTAAAATTCCACCGTAATTATTAGAAGTATAATTATTTGTGGAAAATCATAATGGTATGATAATAAAATCTAATGTATATATTTCTTCTCATATAGATTTTTTTGGAATGTCCTTCCAATAAATATCATTATTTTACCTATAGTTGAATTTGGTGTTATCTTTGGAATTGATTGGATTTATGTGCACATATCCAATATTAATTGTTGAGGAAGGGATGTCACATTTGATATTCTAAAAAAATATTATTTTCTATCATTTCAATAGTAAATGTTAAATTCCAATTGAAATCACATTCTTTATATGAGTTTTGATTCCTCTTCCAAATGGGTGTTTATCTCATATACTAAGGGAGAAACTAAACATTAAAGAATAACATATTTTAGGATGGTTTATTGATATATTTATGGATGTGTTATGTAGGATTATACGGAATAATAAATTTCATTTTTCAATAGAACATAAAAAAGTTATAGAACTATTAAAATTTCTCTTTAAAGAATTAAATCTATCGTGTTATAAGAATTAAAAAAAACTCGAAGATAATATTGATAATAGATTCATTCAGAACAGAATATCACAATGGTGTGGATATTTTTTTAGATAAAATATGGATAAATATGGCTTTGAGTATATTATTTGGTACTTAATGGTATCAAAATAAAGAATAATTATCATTTTCCCCATTTTAACAATTTTTTATTCGATTACCCTCATATAAATATATTTCAAAGATTTATCATTGATAGAGATACTGTCAACATAGAGTCAAATGTGATGAAAACCCTAAAGCGGCCTTCCATATAAGGTATAGAAAATAATACTAATTTATATTAACTCAATTTGGTCTTTATAATACCCCAACTATCTTCATGGATTTAATAAATGGAGTTTTATATATTACTATGAACAATTAGTGGAATTAATTTTAAATGATATACATATATATTCCATCGCAAAATAAGTGATATAATATCAATTTATAATTGTATAGAAGTCCATATGGTAATATAATAATTATGTAAAATATAAAATGTTAGGTTTTTGGCTATATAGATTATCAGTTTTGGGATATATAATTGCATGTGAGGGTATATCAGTGGATCAATCAAATGTAAAATATATTGAATGTTTAACCATGAAAAAATATAACTAAGATACCTAGAATTCATTTTTTGTTGAGTATTATCATCAGATTATATAAAATATATCACAAGTGTCTAATCATCTCACAATGATATCTAGGAAAGGATCCATATTCCTTTAGATAAATGATTGAGAATAAAAAATCAAGGAAATGAAGAGAATATTAATCAATGAAAATTTGCTTAAAATACCATGTATTAGAAAATGGTTTTTGATATATATTTATACATGATGGAACTACAAAAAACATCTAACGAACAAACTAGTGTTCTGGTTGTATTCTATCACCTTATAAAGATGGTATAATTCATTTCTATATAATAACATTTCCCACTCTCCTATAATTCTAATATATATATATAATAAGTGGTAATTTTTAATAGAGTAATACATATTGTTGTTTCTATTTGGGGCATAATTATAATCTCAATGGTATTCTAATGTATTCAATATGCATGGAATATAAGTTTGTGTTTCATTACTACCTATCATCGTTATATTTATTCTTAGTCTATGAGAACAATTAAAATCATATAATACATGCTGAGATGTTGATCTATGGATTTAAAATTTGGTTGGTGTAACACCCCAAGATTTCATAGTGTGTTACTTCATCAAAATAATTCAATAACTTTCACTACATGCAACACCAAGTTCAAGAACACCATGACTTACCAAACAAGCCATTCAAAAGAGGTTATGAATAGTATTAGATAAATTTTAATGTTTATATAATCCTTATAATTTTAGAATCCATATTATGAGTTTCTTAGATATAATGCAAGAACAAATTCATTTTCAGTATTGCACTTTTATCAACTTTAATAGTGAACCCTTTTTAAATACTATATTTTAAACTTTTTGACTAAATGGGGACATCAAAAATTTAAAATGAAACATCCCAAGCTTCTACGGTACGCTTCTCTTTGAATAATGCGATAGCGTGTGTTGTACGCAACCTC
The DNA here is from genome assembly GCA_963277665.1 of Viscum album. Taxonomy (NCBI): domain Eukaryota; kingdom Viridiplantae; phylum Streptophyta; class Magnoliopsida; order Santalales; family Viscaceae; genus Viscum; species Viscum album. The sequence continues at coordinate 1,186,118,357 of OY728158.1, read as the reverse complement.
GAGTTCTAACACACACCACAACTAATTAAACTAGCCGTTGTGAATAGTAATACCTAATTTTTGAAATCATATATATTTTATATTTCAAAATGGACTTCATTTTTGGATTCGGAATATCGAAATTAGTCTAGGGTGAAATTTTGGTACTTTTCGGATAACTTTCATATTTTGATGAATAGTGAAAATTACTAAATTTTAATTGAAAACAACCTTTTTAATCAAAATAATTAATAGTGATAAATTATGAATTTGAGTGGTTTTAAAGTATATTTAGAATATATTTTTACCATTTAATATAATGTTGGTCATTGGACATAATTTTACAATTAAACCAAACATAAACAAGTGTCAATCTTTTGATAGTTATTATCTCTTAAAAACACGCTTTTTGTTTTGACAGCGGGAATTAATTTTAAATTAATTTCTGCCACTTCTGTGTTTTGAATTTAGAAAAATGGATTCCATATTTGGAATCAGGATGTTCAAATTGTGTAAATAGGTAACTTTTATTTTTAGACATTTTGAATAATTACTGCGGTAAATATTTTATTTACCATGGTTAAAGGGTAAATCCGGTAAATAAGGGTTAAAAAAATAATATTATAATAATACAAAATTACCCTAAAACGTGTCTTAACCCTATTGGTTGATAAATGGTCGACCATGGGCATCTTTTTGTCAATTTTGGGACCCCATGGATCCACTTGTAAGTGATAATGACACTTTATTTTAATTAAGTCAAAATAAATACAAAAATGACACAAGCATATATCTTTTAGAAAAACAATTGTTACATAGGGTTATATAAGTTGGATTTTAGATTATAAATATTCATTAGAAAGATAAAACGATTTTCTACATAATGATATTTTATTTATAATTTTTGACATTAAATAATTTATTTTATTTATGACACAATGATGATGCAGTAATTACTATAATAGTGAAAAATTAAAATAATTGATATTATAAATACCCAAAAAAATATAATATGAAACTTTTAATGAATTAAACTAATTTTCTAGGATAATATGATATATTAGGATTGATTTAATGGACTTTGTTTTAAGTAATCAATCTGTTATGAGTTTCACAAAAATCAACTATTGAATAGTGTCAAAATTGACATAAAAGAGTTTTTAAAACAAATATTATATTATTAATTGATATTAAATTCCTAAAAATATAAGGTTCGGCCAAGAGACTTATATTATTATAGGTTCCTCATTAATGGACCACTTGGGGGTCGCTTGGATGTATATAGTAAGTTTATTAATCATATTATATAAAAATACAAAGAGACATTGTAAAAGTGAAACTAATTAACTTAGAGTTAATACTTAAAGATAAGGTTAATATAAGTACCCAAACCTGTCTAAATTCTATTGGATGAGTTGTTTTCGACCTATCCACACCTCATCCTTTGAATAGTCAACTTTGGAGCCTTTGTAAACCGAATATGAATTTATTATAAATTAATATTTCTAACTTTTCCAAAGGTGCCCCTCACCCCTCTTATAAAAGGGCACTCCTCCTTCTCATTTCTTCACACCTTCAAAGCCTTTTGGTTCTGCCAAACTCTGCCCAAATACTCTCCCAACATCCCTCAATACAACCTAGAGGCCTTAGTTTGATCAGAAAGCCAACCTAAGGAGCCCTTTTTATCAAATCAAAAGGAAGAACCCGAAGAAGAGGTAATGATTTCACCACCCTTTTCTAAGTTCATTTCTTCTTCCACTTCTTCTTCCTTTGTTCTTACCATTCTGAAATAATAACTCCAGTATCTCACATATACTGTGATGTTATTATAAATATGGTACAATCATATTCAGTATTCTATCCACCCTTTGAATAACATGTCACTGTACGTGCGTACGTACGGCTTACCGTCTCCACGTCGTGGTGTAATTGTTATTCAATATAATATTATTTGGATGGGTATAATAATGATGTGTAACTCATGTAAATAATAAATATAACATGTTAATGATTCTGTATATATGATATACCATCCATTTATATATTATTTTAATATCAAAAGAATGATATTGTCGCTCGTGCGTACGTACGGACTACCGTCTCCACGAACGCGATGAGATTCATTCTCCATCGTATCCATTCAAGTATAATTATCATTTGATGATTTAAAAATGATGTTTAAGGACTGTATATCATTCTGGATATGAATAAGATACAACAACCATGGCTTATGTAACAAAACATATAAAAGAAAATGAGTAAGTTAACTCCCGAAACGACGATAATTCTAAGATATTATTAACAAATAAATGTTAAAAGATCATATATGATATCATATTAATATATATGATTCTTGTATAATTTAATAACAACTATTTCACCATTATACAGGAGGTTAACCTACCCCAACCAAGGAAAAGTACAAGGTAAGGGTTATTTCACAATCTCTTCATTATCCGAGGTTGTTTATATGTAATAATCTACTGGGATCTCTTTATCATCCACATCCATGTTTCTTAAAAATGTATTTCAAAACATTTTTACTATTTACAAGAATATGGGTTAAAGTCATTTATACCTTTTTTTTGACTTTTTATAAGAGGTTTATAAAGGAATCTTTCCGTCGTTTTCAAAACAAGGTCCTTTTTAACCTTTTCGACAGAATTGAGGTAAGAATGTTTTTTTTAACTTATACGGCGGGTGCGGTTATTTTTCGCCGTTATAAAATCTTCAAAGCTTTCCTTACAAGATTATAAGAATATTTTCAAAGAAAATGTTTTATTTTATATGGATCTTAAATGATTTCAAAATAAAAGGAGATATTTCTTTAAAAAGAATTTTGATTTCATCTATGTCAACATCCTTTGATGGATTTTAAGATTATTTGAAGTTGATTTATTATGATACAAAACTTCTATATTGTATTGAAGGTTTTGTGATATGTTTGACTGTGGATGTGCTATTTTTATACCATTCATAGTTTATTGTGAAAGTATTGACATTTCGTATGCTAGTTTTAATACGAATGTTTATGTTATGTTTAAACCTTTTCATATGGGAATGCATTGGACTTAATAAGTGACGGGTGGAGCCCGCTATAGCTCCTCGATGCATCGGTAGGTCTCATGAGACAAACTAGTGTCTTGGCACAAGGCCTTGACAAAATCTTATTTGTAGTCTTGGCACGAGGCCTTGGCTATGTGGTCATGATAGTCTGGCATTATGCATTCCAACATTATGAAAGTGGTTATTTATTTTTGCATGTGATTATTCGATTAGTGGAATATCCATGTGAATAAGTAAATGGCATTATTTCATTTTATTTATGCCATACCATGTTGAAAGTTCATGTTTAAAAGGCTTTTGTTTTAGTTATACATTGCCTTAAATGTTTATTCTTATTGATGAAAGTTTCCGCTATATTGTTATCCTTACTGGGCATTTGAGCTCACCCCTTTTCTATGTTTTATTTTTTCCCCAGGATGTGAAGAAGTAAATTATGAATGACCTGCAGGGATATTATGAGGGGATAGTAGTGTGGATTATGGAGACATTATGTTGTTGTAGTAGTTTTTCATTTTATGATGTAATGTAAAACTTATGAATATATCTAGTGTTTCCAAGGCTACTAAACCAATCGGTCTTTCGAGATTTGATCTTTCTTGTGATCATGCCAATGTTACGAATTAATGAACCGACTCTGGGCAACTGGGGTCGGGCCGTTACAGTTGGTATCAGAGGAAGTTTAGTACAAACCTTGGAAGCTAGATTTAGATAAACTCTGATTAGAGCACGTAGACCTAAGATGAACTTTGAGGATTAGTATAGAAGAACTTCCTAGAAATTTGGTATTGTAGAGATTTTGTGAGTTTTCCGAGCAATACATCCCTGTCTGGATACGAGCAGGTAGAGGTGGCTCTGGCACAGATGTACCTAGGGGTAAAACCCGAAAACACCGCTTTGAGCTAGACTCGAACGGGAACTGGTGCACGACAACGGGCCTTGCTGCACTCTTGGTTACGACACTCCCGGGGGATATGCTTAGGATAACTCTCATTTTCTTTACAAATCATTTTGAAGGGATTATGAGTATATACTTCCTCAAAGAAAACATTCTTATGATTATGGATTATATCCATAAATAGTTCAATTTATGTTAGGTGTTTTATAAGTATGGGATTATGTATTTTGATTCATAAAATGATCTAGTTTATGCCATTGTTTAGAAATGGCGCCCAGTAGAAGGAATGAGAACTCCAGAAATGCACATGATCCAAAGAGAAGGAAGGATCATATCTTTCATGGTCTTAAGCTAGAATTTATAAGAGAAATAGTCTCCCATGTATTATCATCATATGAAGAAATAATATCATGTATTGATAAGATAAGTAAAGAGTTTACTGAGTCCTATGGCTTTGAAAGGAAGCAAGAGAAGAAAAGGATGGAAGAGAGAAATATGGATAAAGGGAAGAGGGAAAAGAAGAATTTTCCCATATGTGGTAACTATGGAAAGAAACACCCTGGAACTTGCCTGAAAGGAATGGGAGTTTGTTATAAGTGCGGAGGAAAGGGGCACAAAGTACGTGACTGCAAGGGTAAGAAAATGGTTTCAAATGTAAAATGCTTCATTTGCAAGGAGTTTGGACACTACGCGAACCTATGTCCCAGTCATCAGACTATGACGCAAATGATGCTATTGGATAATAATCAAGTTATGATACTACCACAGATGAAGCGGAATGATTAGAGTTCTTATGTTGATTATGTCAATTGAGCTTTGTATCAACAATGTACTTGTTATAATAATTATGGAGTATATAAGGATTGTACTGCAGTACTATTTCATTAAGGACTTGAGATTGTGTGGAACAAAGAAAAGTGACTCAATAGTAGGATAAATTTTTGGAAAATATATGGTTGAGAGAATGATAAATCATAATATAGTTCTGATACTGAGGTAGTGATTTTGGAATAATATGTGATTATTTTGGATAAATTATTTTGGATATTATTGACTACCTTGAAGCTGATTAATGATTTGTATATTCCATCATTGTTGGGGTTTAAAACATTTTTGGATTAATGAAGTATATCCAGCATTCTATATGGAATAAGGGAACATGAATGTAATCAATAAGGAATATGGTAGTACATGATGAAGGTATTCATATGCTATTACAGGGTAAAAAGGATCTATATTATGTTTACCTTCCTTATAAATGTTAGACTGTGAGTTTGGACAAAAGTATTTTGGATAGTTCTAGTTTGGATTATTTTGGATTTCCATAAAAGGAAAACCCGGAGGTCGGGCGGCAACCCGTCGCGTCCAGCAAGGCTGCGAGACTCGAACCCGCAACCGAAGGGCGACAAGGGTGTATCACCTACCACTTGCCCACAAGATGTCCTGGATTAAATAAAGTAGTTTTTTAAAAGATCTGGTAGATGAATTATAAATTCGTTTATTTTGGAACCCTATATGAATAGTATAAATAGATTTTTTTTTACGAGTGAATGATGAGTTTGTGGTAGAAATTTATTAATGGACAAAACTCTAATTATAAAGTAAGTATATCTCCTTATGATCTAATCCAATCTCATAAATAAATTCCTCAACATTAATAAAAGGAACTTAAAACAAAAATTTTGTCCTAAATGGTACCTTAAATCATCACTAATTTATGGCTTTGGGATTTTTGGCCTTTTCATAGCCATGTTCTCTACCACTCTCCATCAGATAATTGATGGTTAGATTTTTCTTCCATATCCATATTTTCCTACATGGAACCCTAGTATGAGTTATTTTCGGTAATCTTCATACTTTCGACTCTTTATTTTAAATAGAGGCCTCATTAATTCATTTTTCGATGTGGGATTTCAACTAAGATATTTTGAAACGTCAAAAATGTGTTATCCTAATATCCTATGTTTTGTTGAACCGATGGTATTTCAAATCATCATAGATTGATGAATTTAAGGACCTCAATTTTACACTTGTTTGTGATTGATGACCTCAATCACTACCTATAAATATTTACGTTTTTCCTCCGATTATATGTCTCTAATTGCCACCAATGTTCTCCTAATCAAGATCATAATTTGGTGGTGACCCTTTCATTTCTCTTTTCCTCATATTAAGACTAAATTTTAATAACCCAATTTACGATGAGGGTTTTCCCACAAATATATTTTCTATTTTCAACCTTTTATTTTCTAAGAACAATTTCAAATTGCGAGGACGCAATTTATTGAAGGGGGGGAGAATGTAACACCCCAAGATTTCATAGTGTGTTACTTCATCAAAATAATTCAATAACTTTCACTACATGCAACACAAAGTTCAAGAACACCATGACTTACCAAACAAGCCATTCAAAAGAGGTTATGAATAGTATTAGATAAATTTTAATGTTTATATAATCCTTATAATTTTAGAATCCATATTATGAGTTTCTTAGATATAATGCAAGAACAAATTCATTTTCAGTATTGCACTTTTATCAACTTTAATAGTGAACCCTTTTTAAATACTATATTTTAAACTTTTTGACTAAATGGGGACATCAAAAATTTAAAATGAAACATCCCAAGCTTCTACGGTACGCTTCTCTTTGAATAATGCGATAGCGTGTGTTGTACGCAACCTCGAGTTCTAACACACACCACAACTAATTAAACTAGCCGTTGTGAATAGTAATACCTACTTTTTGAAATCATATATATTTTATATTTCAAAATGGACTTCATTTTTGGATTCGGAATATCGAAATTAGTCTAGGGTGAAATTTTGGTACTTTTCGGATAACTTTCATATTTTGATGAATAGTGAAAATTACTAAATTTTAATTGAAAACAACTTTTTTAATCAAAATAATTAATAGTGATAAATTATGAATTTGAGTGGTTTTAAAGTATATTTAGAATATATTTTTACCATTTAATATAATGTTGGTCATTGGACATAATTTTACAATTAAACCAAACATAAACAAGTGTCAATCTTTTGATAGTTATTATCTCTTAAAAACACGCTTTTTGTTTTGACAGCGGGAATTAATTTTAAATTAATTTCTGCCACTTCTGTGTTTTGAATTTAGAAAAATGGATTCCATATTTGGAATCAGGATGTTCAAATTGTGTAAATAGGTAACTTTTATTTTTAGACATTTTGAATAATTACTGCGGTAAATATTTTATTTACCATGGTTAAAGGGTAAATCCGGTAAATAAGGGTTAAAAAAATAATATTATAATAATACAAAATTACCCTAAAACGTGTCTTAACCCTATTGGTTGATAAATGGTCGACCATGGGCATCTTTTTGTCAATTTTGGGACCCCATGGATCCACTTGTAAGTGATAATGACACTTTATTTTAATTAAGTCAAAATGAATACAAAAATGACACAAGCATATATCTTTTAGAAAAACAATTGTTACATAGGGTTATATAAGTTGGATTTTAGATTATAAATATTCATTAGAAAGATAAAAAGATTTTCTATATAATGATATTTTATTTATAATTTTTGACATTAAATAATTTATTTTATTTATGACACAATGATGATGCAGTAATTACTATAATAGTGAAAAATTAAAATAATTGATATTATAAATACCCAACAAAATATAATATGAAACTTTTAATGAATTAAACTAATTTTCTAGGATAATATGATATATTAGGATTGATTTAATGGACTTTTGTCTAAGTAATCAATCTGTTATGAGTTTCACAAAAATCAACTATTGAATAGTGTCAAAATTGACATAAAAGAGTTTTTAAAACAAATATTATATTATTAATTGATATTAAATTCCTAAAAATATAAGGTTCGGCCAAGAGACTTATATTATGATAGGTTCCTCATTAATGGACCACTTGGGGGTCTCTTGGATGTATATAGTAAGTTTATTAATCATATTATATAAAAATACAAAGAGACATTGTAAAAGTGAAACTAATTAACTTAGAGTTAATACTTAAAGATAAGGTTAATATAAGTACCCAAACCTGTCTAAATTCTATTGGATGAGTTGTTTTCGACCTATCCACACCTCATCCTTTGAATAGTCAACTTTGGAGCCTTTGTAAACCGAATATGAATTTATTATAAATTAATATTTCTAACTTTTCCAAAGGTGCCCCTCACCCCTCTTATAAAAGGGCACTCCTCCTTCTCATTTCTTCACACCTTCAAAGCCTTTTGGTTCGGCCAAACTCTGCCCAAATACTCTCCCAACATCCCTCAATACAACCTAGAGGCCTTAGTTTGATAATAAAGCCAACCTAAGGAGCCCTTTTGATCAAATCAAAAGGAAGAACCCGAAGAAGAGGTAATGATTTCACCACCCTTTTCTAAGTTCATTTCTTCTTCCAATTCTTCTTCCTTTGTTCTTACCATTCTGAAATAATAACTCCAGTATCTCACATATACTGTGATGTTATTATAAATATGGTACAATCATATTCAGTATTCTATCCACCCTTTGAATAACATGTCACCGTACGTGCGTACGTACGGCTTACCGTCTCCACGTCGTGGTGTAATTGTTATTCAACATAATATTATTTGGATGGGTATAATAATGATGTGTAACTCATGTAAATAATAAATATAACATGTTAATGATTCTGTATATATGATATACCATCCATTTATATATTATTTTAATATCAAAAGAATGATATTGTCGCTCGTGCGTACGTACGGACTACCGTCTCCACGAACGCGATGAGATTCATTCTCCATCGTATCCATTCAAGTATAATTATCATTTGATGATTTAAAAATGATGTTTAAGGACTGTATATCATTCTGGATATGAATAAGATACAACAACCATGGCTTATGTAACAAAACATATAAAAGAAAATGAGTAAGTTAACTCCCGAAACGACGATAATTCTAAGATATTATTAACAAATCAATGTTAAAAGATCATATATGATATCATATTAATATATATGATTCTTGTATAATTTAATAACAACTATTTCACCATTATACAGGAGGTTAACCTACCCCAACCAAGGAAAAGTACAAGGTAAGGGTTATTTCACAATCTCTTCATTATCCGAGGTTGTTTATATGTAATAATCTACTGGGATCTCTTTATCATCCACATCCATGTTTCTTAAAAATGTATTTCAAAACATTTTTACTATTTACAAGAATATGGGTTAAAGTCATTTATACCTTTTTTTTGACTTTTTATAAGAGGTTTATAAAGGAATCTTTCCGTCGTTTTCAAAACAAGGTCCTTTTTAACCTTTTCGACAGAATTGAGGTAAGAATGTTTTTTTTAACTTATACGGCGGGTGCGGTTATTTTACGCCGTTATAAAATATTCAAAGCTTTCCTTACAAGATTATAAGAATATTTTCAAAGAAAATGTTTTATTTTATATGGATCTTAAATGATTTCAAAATAAAAGGAGATATTTCTTTAAAAAGAATTTTGATTTCATCTATGTCAACATCCTTTGATGGATTTTAAGATTATTTGAAGTTGATTTATTATGATACAAAACTTCTATATTGTATTGAAGGTTTTGTGATATGTCTGACTGTGGATGTGCTATTTTTATACCATTCATAGTTTATTGTGAAAGTATTGACATTTCGTATGCTAGTTTTAATACGAATGTTTATGTTATGTTTAAACCTTTTCATATGGGAATGCATTGGACTTAATAAGTGACGGGTGGAGCCCGCTATAGCTCCTCGATGCATCGGTAGGTCTCATGAGACAAACTAGTGTCTTGGCACAAGGCCTTGACAAAATCTTATTTGTAGTCTTAGCACGAGGCCTTGGCTATGTGGTTATGATAGTCTGGCATTATGCATTCCAACATTATGAAAGTGGTTATTTATTTTTGCATGTGATTATTCGATTAGTGGAATATCCATGTGAATAAGTAAATGGCATTATTTCATTTTATTTATGCCATACCATGTTGAAAGTTCATGTTTAAAAGGCTTTTGTTTTAGTTATACATTGCCTTAAATGTTTATTCTTATTGATGAAAGTTTCCGCTATATTGTTATCCTTACTGGGCATTTGAGCTCACCCCTTTTCTATGTTTTATTTTTTCCCCAGGATGTGAAGAAGTAAATTATGAATGACCTGCAGGGATATTATGAGGGGATAGTAGTGTGGATTATGGAGACATTATGTTGTTGTAGTAGTTTTTCATTTTATGATGTAATGTAAAACTTATGAATATATCTAGTGTTTCCAAGGCTACTAAACCAATCGGTCTTTCGAGATTTGATCTTTCTTGTGATCATGCCAATGTTATGTAATTAATGCACCGACTCTGGGTAGCTGGGGTCGGGGCGTTACAGTTGGGCTCTACAGATTCTTCTAGTGTAGTTCACTAACAATAATATCTGTCACTAAAAAATTTAGATTTCCTCTTATGAATCCCAATATGGTAGTAAATATCGAAATCTAGAATTATTGGATAAATTTATATACATAATTATATTGTTACCTGAGAAATATGGGGAAATTGAAGGGAAATTCAATACCATTATGTATCACATCAATGGATGTTAAATACAAAAAATAATTATAAAGAAAATACACAAGGAATATTGTATTTTCTATTTGGTGGGTTGGTATTATTATGAATCTCTTCATGTATGATAGGTAGAAAATTTAAATAAGGGAAATTTGAGACCGTGTTATATTGGCCACATCGAGATTCTTGATTGAGTAGGGATAATATCTTATTTTTTAACACTTCCACTGAACCAATATAATATTCATGAAGTGTTTCACATTTATTTTCTCATGATGTAAATTTATTACCCTTCATAAGAACTGAACATATGGGAAGTATTGAAAGATCAAAATCATTCATATTAACAAAATACTAGTAAATTTTTTTTACATTGAGACAATTTTCTAGAAAATAAGATTTCTTATAGGGATTATGTTAGTCGAAAGAGTCATAAATTATAATATTCAACATGGGAACACAGGGATGTGGTGAAAATGATATATCCTCATATATTTACTTTACAATGGTAGAATTTTTAGATAAAAATTAATTTAAGGGGAATATAATGTAACTCCCTGATTTTTTATGATATATTTCCAAGTAAATAAAATTTCATATGTTTCTTCCGATACATGAATAATTAAGTTTTAATGAACTAGAATAATGTATACTATTATAACCAAGCCATTTTATTGGCAGAGTGAATAAAAATAAAAAAATTCAAATAAAATATTTACAAATTTTTAGATGAATAATATACGTTGATAAAAAATTTCCCAACTTTTACTAAAGTGAATATATATATATATATATATATGAAAAATAATTTTTATAAAACATGTTAATTTTTTATATGAGAAAATAATAAAATTAATAATTTCAATACTAGAATACAAATAGGAAAAAATCATCATCATTTTTTAAATCTAGATTTCAAAATCAACCTAGAGATATATTTTTCTCAATTTTATGAAATGATTATTTCACAATTAATAAAAAAATAAATATTATTTAAATACTAATTTTTTTCAATTAAATAATTTGATTTAAAATTCGCATAAATCCTTAAATTTTTTTAATGTGTCATATGATCCCTATATATTATAATAATCTTCATAATTCCATTTGATTCATTGGTATTCATGATTTTGATATATGTTAATATCTATGCATAAAAATTCTTCTTAAAATAATTTTCCATTTTATTTTAATAATTAATATTATAAATAATTTTATGACCATTATAGAGATTGAATGTTGGAAAAATAAAACCATATATGGAATCAAAAGTGTAAAACTTCGTGGTTAGATCCCTTTAATTATTAATCATTATTAATTGAAACTATTTTTAATATTTGATACATTAATAAGGGTAAAATTGGTAAAATGGGGTTAAACCCCAGAGATAAGGTCAGATAGTAAAACTAGACCTTTCTTTTATTCATTTTTATAGAATATATTCTACAATAGACATCTCAAATTTTAATATATGGATTTTTGGTAAAATTTTCACATGATAATAAATTCTATATTATTTGATGTCAATAAAATTCTGAATTTTCACTCACTAGATTTTTATATATTTAAAATAATTAAATAAGTATTAAAAAGGGTTGTTTTTGGTTAAATATTATTATGGTAATTTAAATTTATTTTTTAGTGATGAAATAGATTCCATAAATTATTAAATAATCAAAGAATAATAAATATAATAATGTTTTGATGATTTATACTTTACCATGATTTTAAAAAATTAATATAACATATGAAGTATATTTTAATGGTTTATATGAGAATAATATACTATATTTTCCTTTATTTTCACATTAAATGAATATAATAATTATTTACAATAATGATAATTTAGGTCAAATAATATTTTATTAAATTTTTTTAAATAAAAATATATTTTAGTAGAAATATATTGATGATATATAATCTAAATTTTTTCCACATGGAAATTTATGATCAAATTATAAACTTATAACACAAATTATAGCACTTTAATATTGAAAAAGCTGTAACCACTGTATTGTTTGAAACAAGTTAATGAAAAGATTAATATTAAATATGATCATAAAATAATACAAAAACATATATAAATATAATTTTATTATTATATTTGAACACCAAAAAATTTTATTCTATCCTATCTCAACATTGATTAATTTTTATTGATAACTAATTAATTATGTTTTAAATATTATTATAACTTCATGTATGTTCTTTCCCTATATTATAAAAGGAAGCCCTTACAACTTTTCTTCAGACCCCATTGATACCTATAGTCGACCAAACCCTATCATTGTTCATTTTATACATTTTTCATAAATTAGAGGTACTGGTCTACTTGATATACTATTCTAAGGGTCCACAAGATTGGATGTAAAAGAGTAATTCAAAAGAATATGTAATCCCAATATCCTACATATTTCAATATAGGTTTTCTTATAACTTCTCTGATTAAATTTTAATCATCATAACATAATAACATATATATAATAAATAAACTAAAACATTATTATGATAATAGAACTATGCTTATAAACCCTCTTATCATCAAATGTTTTTTTGAATGTATCGCTTGTGAGTACGTCTGATCTACCACCTACACATAACGATACAATTTATTTACCATCACCGTATAACATGGAGGATAAGTATGATATCATTAAATATTAAATATTATATCAACGAAGTAATTCTATGTTTTTAATTTTAATATCATATATTCCCTTTTACCCTTACATGCATTTGAAAAGGACAACTTCTCATGTGCATTGATATGTACTACCACCTCCATGAAGTGTTGTGATTACTTTTTTATTTCATATTTCCATGGACGGTTATAAAAAAGTATTTAATGAATAAATATCACATATAGTATTTAATAATGATTCTTGAAATGTGAATTATTATTTACCTTTCATTTTTTCATCCATCGAAAAGTAAAACCATATTTCATGCCTAGATACATCCTATCATCTCCATGAATTGTGTAATTAGTTTTTATATATCAATCCTTTATGGATGAATCAAAATATATATATAATGAATATAAATGAATTTTTTCATTAATAAAATTATGTATATTATGTAACCATTATCTAAGTACCAGGACTAGAACTACCAAACTAATTTTATCATGAGAAAATGAATCAATCAACATCCATAAATAAAGATTTTAATAAGTAATAATTAATAAATGAGGGTTGAAATGTTATATGTTTATCTAATATGATATAATAAATATATAAAATAATTTCGGATAGAATTATAAAAAAATTTCAAACTATGTTGTACTTAAGGTAAGATACTTATGTAAAAACCTCTTTTCTTATTGGTGATGATTATGATTCAGTCCCTGATGATGAAATTTTATGACCTATCACTAATGAATTCATTCAATTTTATTATCTTATGGATATTTATTTGGGATTAATATTTTTATTTAATTTTAATAAAATTAAAAAATTATGTTAATGAAATAATTTTTATGTCAAAATGACTTTATTTTTATCTATAGTCAAAAATCCTTATTAATTCATAACCATGTTTTTAATATGACTATTTAAAAACCTTTAAAACATTTTTTTACTTTCAAAAAAATGGTTCCATATAAATCATCTGATCATTTTCAAAATGAATTAATTTTTTCTTCTTACTGATAATTTGATAGAAAAAATTGTTTTAACTTAAATGACATAAATGGAATTTTTGGCCACCATGACTTATCATGGATTTAAAGCATACTTTAAAAAGAACATTCATATAATATGACATCCATTAATGTTACATATGCTTTACTAGGGATATGAGTCATTTATAACATACTTATTAATCCAATGAGTGGTTTATTATAATTATGACAAGATTTTTATGATACTATTTTATTTCTTCTTGTTCATTCTATATTGAAATTTTGAAATTTTTATGAAATCCATTTCAATAATATGGGATATGATATATGATGAATGATTTATGATTTTTTGGAACATATATTAATTGATTTTGATTTTGTGACTGGTGGTCTAAGAATTATATATACCTTCATTTCATTGGGTAAGAACGAATATCTATTGAGGTAATAATTAATAGATTGGGGAGTGTGCCTAGTTTCTTTAAGGGGCTAGATCCACTACCATAGTCATGAGAGTAAATCATGAATAATGATATAATGGAATGTAGAGTCAATACAAACTACTATGATAGTATAGGTTATTATCTTTGAATAAGGATAATATTTTATATTATTATGTTTATGAAACAATCTTATGTCTTATTCCAATTATATTATCTAACACATGATATTATTGGATTCATTTATGATTCAGATCATATGAACTGTCGAACTATATTTTCTGACTTAGGATTATGATACATGTTATAGTGGTTATGGTTATTAAATTCTGAGCTCATGATCCCATACCCTTGTGCTCATGTAAATTTTATTTTATCAATGAAATCTACCTTTTTACCCGTACTAATTATATGATATCATACATTATTATTTTTCCATTAAGCATGTTATTAAGAAAGGTTTATGTATAAAATTTATAAGAGGGATTCTAGATTTGAATAACTTAGTGGGAGATGAATTTGACCTATCATGAACAAGTTGAATATGAATTTAAATTCACAGTGACATTAAAAATATATGATTAGGGAGTGGATTACGATGTTATGTATTCGATATTAATTTATAAAGATTTAATACTTATGATTGAAAATATAGGTCACTATAATCTTTAGGTGGTATACTCAATCTGGAAAAAAATGGCTCAATACATTCAATGTCCCCCTTTATGATACATTTTATCTGATAAATTAATCTAATTCATATTTAACATATTCCTCTAATAACAAACTATATGAATATCTCTATCTGGTATTCATTGGTATAACTCCACTAAAACCAATTCATAAACACAAGAACGTTCAATATTTTCTATGGAAACCAAATATCATTATAAATTTCCACTAAAAAAATAATATCAACAAATTTTCACATCACACAAACTACCTATTATATAGGTAGTGATTCTCCAAAATAATAGGGTGTTGTGAAATATTGAAATTCAAAATACCTTCTTGAACATTTAAAAACATACTCTAAAAAGTCAATTTTTGACCACCTTTATATATCTTAATAGATATGTTTCAACAAAATAGTATAAGAATCAATATATGAATCTCATAAAAAACAATCTCTTCAAACAACATAAACTATCAAGTTGAATCAAATCACTTCATCCATTGTTATTGGATTATATAATTTTTATCTCAATATTTTATCATTTAATATCATTGTATAAACATCAAAAAAATTATTAGGATTTGACTAATACAAATTTATAGAATAATTTCAATCTAATGGCCTCAATATGGTAACCTAATTTTGTTATTATTTGTTTGTTCACACATTTTATAATGAATATAACACTTCTCTTTTTGGAAAAACTCATTGGATTATTCTTTATATGTATCTTCACATTACTCTATCTAATGAATTATTAGAACTCTATTTCCTCTTGATTTTTCATTAAAAATCATTATCTTATGATCTCTATATGATTCCTCTATCTCATGAAATTGTTAAGAAATTTCTTAACAATCAGAAACAATCATTTATTTCATGATATCACTTGATGTTATTTATTTTATAAATAATCAATGATTCATTATGAAATGTAATAATTATATATATATTCATTAAAATACCAAAAATATAATCATAAATATCAGCATATTAACAATAAAATTTAAACCTTTAAGAATAATAATGAGTCTTTATTTTTCTGACATTATTAAACTTATCTATTTGATAAATCCATGAATAATTTATTAAAAAATAGTGGTATTTCCATCATATTACATTAAAAAAATTTATTCTATCAATTTCACATCATCTATGGGAAATAAAACTACTAATTCTATAAAATAATAAGAGAAAAAAACTGTTTTAGATTTAGTTATCTATAACAAAAAAGGAAACACCAAATAAATCCTCATTTATTAACAACTATCTTTCTCATATTTCTAAAATGGATCATGTTTCTTGTCTCATATTTCTATAATAACATGAATTGGTATATGTTTGGTCATCTAATACTCCATTTCATTCAACATTTCCTTGAAAAAAAACAATCATTATTTCATTTTATTGTTAGTAAGATATTTTTTCCATGATCATGTTTTCACAAATAAATAAGACCTAACACATGATGAAATGTTGATGAGTTTTCCCAATATTTTAATTAACTCTCAACATTTTATCTTGTTTTCATTAATTTGGTTATGAAGATTAGTATAACTTATGAAAATTCTTCATGGGAGTCTCGTATGATTCTATTATCAAGATATATTCACATGTATTGTAAAATAAGTAGTTTATGTTTTTAATCCTCTGAGACATCGAACCTTATCTTCTTCGGATATTATGATTAGTTGGGTTTTTTAAATTTTTTCTCATGTAAATTATACAATTTAAAGATATTTTATGAAATATTTTCTCAGTATGTTCCAAATTTAATGTTTAAATAATGTTCTTTTATATCTGTATCTGGTACTGTCAGTCCAGAGCGACTTACTATTGATATGATTACCCTATGAGATATTTAGTTATATGTATAGAGATTGGTTATTTTAATATTATATGGTTACTACGATGAAAAAAATTGTTATAAAAACATATAAAAATATTTCCATGTAACTGTAAATGAATTTTTTAGATGAATAATGGATATTTCCAATGAAAGGATAATCATTCATGTAGTTCATATATAGACATATTATTCATAGAAGTAGATAAAAAATTTATTCTCATGAATAATGGACATAAAGAGTTTTTTAACTACTATGGATTATTTTCATACAGTATTATACGTTGAATGAGTTTTTATATTCCATATAAGAATCATCAACATCTTCTACGTAGGATGTTTTTAAATTATGTATCTATAATAGATAACATGTTACAGTATATTGTTTTAAAAAAAATGAATCTTGGATCGAAAAATATTCCAAATGTATCAGGTAATGATATGTGAAACCTGTAAATGCCTTTATAATAAAATTTCATTTTAAAAAAACATTGTATTGCTTAAAAATAGTGAACATACACTAATATATATTCAATAAAAAATAATAATATTAATTAAATGAAAATATTATAGAAGATTTTATAGAAATCATGGGATACGAAATTATTATGGTAATTTTGTTTTGAGTTAAAATATTAATTTTTCTATACTAGATATGTAAATATATGGAAATTATGATTGAATTATCAATATTGACATTTATGTGTGATAAATGGAAAAGAAAAATACAATGATAGGTAATGGAAAACTACCAAGTATTTTAGAGTATAACATGAGAAACTTTTTAATAGATATTATGACTAAAGGTTTTCATGTAGTAAATGGTATTGGTTCTATGTTCATTGGGAAACATGAAGTATAAGATAAATACAATGTTGTTTATAACACAAAATATGAAGGAAAATATCAATTATGGAAGTTATATACAGAAACTACTGAAATTAATGATAAGAAATAATAAATGAATGTTTCTATAATATATTCTCACTCACAACAGTTTATACTATTGTGAAGGTATATGATCCACCATCACCATATCATGAATGATACTAGAAGATAAATAATAATTGATACCTATAATTAAAGAGAATATATAAATTATTCAATAATGTTTGTGTTTATATGAAATTTGACAATACCCCTTCCATGATTTCCTCTAAAACAAATTTTCTAAAAAACATTATCTCATACAAAATAAGTATTTTGGTGTCTAAAATAGAAAACCCAAAAAAGTGTGTAATTATTTTATTTATAGGAATATTATTCTAAAATTAGATATAATAGAATATTTATTATAAAATATGAATTTTATGTGAATATAACATTTAGCTACCCATCATATTATAGATTAAGAATAAGCAGGATTTGATTGGATGTTTATAAGGAATTGGAAATATGTTTCTTAAAACCAACCGTAGTGGGTTTATAGTTAGATGAAATGTTTATTGGAAAAATTTTTCTATATTCAGTGATCTATTTATTTTTGTTTGATATGTTACCCATTTTTTATTTTCTATTTTGAGATATGTAAACTGATACTATGATGACCATTATTTTGGGAATGCCAATTTTTTCTACTAGAGTATCCTTAATAGAAGATCCATTGTGAAAAATAAATTTTATAATAGAGAGTTAAGATACATTTGGAATCTGTTTAATTATTTGTATCACCCAATACAATTAAATGATTTATATTTGGTTTATTTGATTAAGTTGAAACAAATAAAGTGTTTAAAACACAAATGGCCATTTATATGGTTGATAAACATATAGTTAATGGTTTTGATATAGATAAATCCATAGTATTAAAATATATTGATAACCATGTTTAAGTGGAAAATTCTATTTATATAATTAGGAATATTTAGGAATAATAATATATTGGAAAAACATATGTAGTAATCAACACACCCTATTTAATTCAATAAAAAACGACATATAGATTTCTTATACCAATTAATTCTTCAAGGGTGTTAAAAAACTAAAAGAATGGCTGATTAATATGGTATGAATTATTATAATCATTGTATTATTTTAGATGAGGAACAATTAATATTTGGACCGTATATTTGAAGATGATACCCATTTTTTATCATTTAAAACAATTCTAATGATATCCTGTGAATCACTAAGAACATATTCCATATCCCCATAATAATATTTATCCAAACAAGGGAAAATGACTTACCACTACCCTTAAAACAATCAATCCAGCATTTCATTTGAATCAAAATCAATACCAAGTAAACTCTCAACTATATCCAGTTATTTTACATTTATTTCACACTAAAATATATCAATCTAGAATATGGGGGTTATCATTTTTTCTCCTAACACTAGCTCAAGATTGATACATATTTTATATCTTCAATTTATACGAGATAACTTTTTTAGTAAAATCCCATGTTTTGTTAATTATTACAATTATTAGATAGTGATTTTAATATTTGGATGTTCATGATCATTTTATAGGGAGAAACGAGATTGTAAAAGAGACATTTCAAAAAGAAAATATATATGGTGAAAAAAAGAGTAAGTGATAAGTGATATAAACCATTAAAAATTTGGATTTGAATTTTATTCAATCATTTGGGAAATAAAATAATAATAAACTAGAAGGAAATCCTCCAATACAATTTAAATGAAATTTCAAATTAAATTAGTTCTATTATTTTAGCTGACTATAAAAAAACTTGTGGTATCGAAAAAAATCATGTTTTGAAGACTTACTATGTGACATTAATTTTCTTAACTTAGTGGGATCATAAGAGGTTAACTGAATATTTGAAATTAAGGGTTTCATTTTCTAATTCTATAATCCTGTTTCAAATACACTTATTAGAAGAGTATAGAAAAATTTAGAGAAAACATAAATTAATATAGGTTATAATAAACACATATTTATAAAATATTATATAATTAGAAAAAACATAATAATTACGAATAAGAATAAAATAAATTAAAGGATTAAAAACTAAAATCAATTTTTAGAAATATTTAATCATAATAAATTCATATATGATATAATTTAATATCTCTATATTTACGGGATTTGTAAAAATATCAATAAGTTTTTTTCAATGGAAATTAATTCAACTATAATATATCCTTTTTGAAAATTGTATCTCAAAAATGGATGTCTTAAATCAACATTTTTTTACCCGAATTATACCTAATATTTTTAGTAACATTTAGAGGATTGATATTATTAAAATCTATTGGGATATATAGAAACATATTACCTTAGTCAAGTAATGTGTTCATCATCCAAAAAAGTGGGATTTAAAATATATGAAGTTTCTTAAAAAATCATCTATAATATTACAATTTAGAAAACCACACTAGAAATAAATTGAATATTATTATTTTATTCATATGTATATAATATTCTAATTTCATCAATTAGAGATAATATTATAAATTTTTTTATAGTAAATACAATTTTCATGACCGAATTCTTATGAAACTAATGTAGCATTATTTCTAATATTATTCCCAATTCATAAAATTTGATTTTATATACCAACATGGTGCCAAAGGTTAGGTATTATTTAGGTATACATATAATATATAAGACTCTATTTTTTTATATTAATTCAATTGATGTTGCATAGAAAATACCCAATGCTTATAATATGTTTATTTTTTTATGTTATTTGGTCCACGATGAGAAAAATGTTTAATTTTCAAAAAGGTTTTTTTAGTGAGGTTCATTTTTGAGTACCTCTTTTAGGTTTCCTAATAAGTATCCATGTTATAGATTTTAATGGTTCTAATGGTTCATGGTAAATAATAACTTTTATCTTCAAATAATTTATTTATGTTAAAAAAATGATGGAAACTACTATATTATTTATGAAGAAAATTGGTATAAATATTAGAAAATATAATGGGCCAATTGATATTCATTTTTGACATATAATCATCAATATTTTCTATAGATTTTTTATGTCTAAATGGATCTTTCACTTTGCAAGTGATATGATAATTTTCTACCACAACATTAGATTTAATTATAAAGACTCTAAATACTTACTTCTGATTGAATAATAATGTATAATTACAACTTATATTATTCATAAATATTTTACTACATAATTTTTATTTTATTGAATGTATATTTTTAAGGAAATTAAATTAATGTAATTTACTTTGTGAATTATATGATTCCATTATTCATATGACTCCATTATACATGTAGAGTACATTTCATAATAGGTCTAAAAATATTTATATGAATTACATAAGAAGTTCTCTAAATAGTATCAACCCAAAAATAATTAGGTAAGTCATATTCCATGACCACAGTTCAAGAATGTTTTTAATGATTTATAGGTGTCTATTAAAAATCCAACATTAAAGTGGATCATGTTGAAAATAAATTATGAGTATAACCATATTTTTATAAATTAAAACTCATAATTTCAAAACGCTATGTGACGATAATGTATTATGTTTTTATGGTGATTCCACCCAGTCTATATAAATTTTTTAAAAATTAGTAAAACAATGAGATTCATTTCTATGAGAAAGTAAAATAATTCATGTGTATCTCTAACAACTATCAATAATAATGTATTAATGAACTAGAATAAAGTATACTATTATAACCGAGCCATTTTATTGGCAGAGTGAATACAAATAAAAAAATTAAAATAAAATATTTACAAATTTTTAGATGAATAATATACGTTGATAAAAAAGTACTCAACTTTTACTAAAGTCAATATATATATATATATGAAAAATAATTTTTATAAAACATGTTAATTTTTTCTATGAGAAAATAATAAAAATAATAATTCCAATAATAGAATACAAATTGGAAAAAATCACCATCAGTTTTTAAATCTAGATTTCAAAATTACCCTAGAGATATATTTTTATCATTTTTATGAAATGATTATTTCTCAATTAATAAAAAAATAAAGATTATTTAAATACAAATTTTTTTCAATTAAATATTTTTATTTAAAATTCGCATAAATCCTTATATTTTATTAAAGTGTCATATGATCCCTATATTTTATAAGAATCTTCATAATTCCATTTGATTCATTGGTATTCATGATTTTGATATATGTTAATATCTATGCATAAAAAATCTTCTTAAAATAATTTTCCATTATGTTTTAATAATTAATATTATAAATAATTTTATGACCATTGTAGAGGTTGAATGTTGGAAAAATAAAACCATATATGGAATCAAAAGTGTAAAACTTTGTGCATAGATCCCTTTAATTTTTAATCATTATTAATTGAAACTACTTTTAATATTTGTTACATTAATAAGTGTAAAATTGGTAAAATGGGGTTAAAACCCAGAGATAAGGTCACATAGTAAAACTAGACATTTCCTTTATTCATTTTTATAGAATATATTCTACAATACAATCTCAAATTTTAATATATAGAATTTTGGTAAAATTTTCACATGATAATAAATTTTGTATTATTTGATGTCAATAAAATTCTGAATTTTCACTCACTTGAATTTAATATATTTAATATAATTAAATAAGTATTAAAAAGGGTTGTTTTTGGTTAAATATTATTATGGTAATTTATATTTATTTTTTAGTGATGAAATACTTTCCATCAATTATCACATAATCAAAGAATAATAAATATAATAATGTTTTGATGATTTATACTTTACCATGTTTTTAAAAAATGAATATAACATATCAAGGATATTTTAATGGTTTATATGAGAATAATATACTATATTTTCCTTTATTTTCACATTAAATGAATATCATAAAAAAATACAATAATGATAATTTAGGTCAAAAATACTTTATTAAATTATTTTAAATAAAAATATCTTATAGTAGAAATATATTGATGATACATAATCTAAAATTTTTCCAGTTAGAAATTTATGATCTAATTATTAACTTATAACACAAATTATAGCACATTAATATTGAAAAGGTCGTTACCCCAGTTTTGTTTGAAACAAATTAATGAAAAGATTAATATTAAATATGATTATAAAATAATAAAAAAACATATATAAATATAATTTGATTATTATATGTGAACACCAACAAATTTATATTCTATAATATCTCAACTTTCATTAATTTTTATTGATAAATAATTAATTATGTTTTAAATATTATTATAACTTCATGTATGTTCTTTCCCTATATTATAAAAGGAAACCCTTATAACTTTTCTTCAGACCCCAATGATACCTATAGCCGAAAAAAACCCTATCATTGTTCATTTTATAAATTTTCCATAAATTAGAGGTACTGGTCTACTTGATATACTATTCTAATGGTCCATAAGATTGGATCTAAAAGAGGAATTCAAAAGAATATGTAATCTCAATATCCTACATCTTTCAATATATGTTTTCTTATATCTTATCTGATTAAATTTTAATCATCATAACATAATAACATATATATAATAAATAAACTAAAACATTATTATGATAATGGAACTATGCTTAGAACCCCTCTTATCATCAAATGTTTTTTGAATGTATCACTTGTGCGTACGTATGATCTATCACCTGAACAAAACTATACAATATATTTTCCATCAGCATATAACATGGATGATAAGTACGATATCATTAAATAATAAATATTATATCAATGATGTAATTCTATGTTTGTAATTTTAATATCATATATTCCCTTTTACCCTTACATCCATTTGAAAAGGACAACTTCTCATGTGCATTGATATGTACTACCACCTCCATGAAGTGTTGTGATTCCTTTTTTATTTCATATTTCCATGGGCGGTTATAAAAAAGTATTTAATGAATAAATATCATATATAATATTTAATAATGATTCATGAAATGTGAATTATTATTTACCTTTCATTTTTTAATCCAACGAAAAGTAAAACCATATTTCATGCATAGATACATCCTATCATCTCTATGAATTGTGTAATTAGTTTTTATATGTCAATCCTTTATGGATGAATCAAAATATATATATATATAATGAATATAAATGAAATTTTTCATTAATAAAATTATGTATATTATGTAACCATTATCTATGTACCAGGACTAGAAATACCAAACTAAATTTATCATGATAAAATGAATCAATCAACATCCATAAATAAAGATTTTAATAAGTAATTATTAATAAATGAGGGTTGAGATGTTATATGTGGATCTAACATGATATAATAAATATATAAAATAATTTCGGATAGAATTATAAAAAATTTTCAAACAATGTTGTACTTAAGGTAAGATAATTATGTAAAAATCTCATTTCTTATTGGGGATGATTATGATTAAGTCCTCGATGATGAAATTTCATTACCTATCACTAACGAATTCATTCCATTTTATTATCTTATGGATATTTATTTGGGATTAATATTATTATTTTATTTTAATAAAATAAAATAATTATGTTAATGAAATAATTTTTATGTCAAAATGACTTTATTTTTATCTTTAGTCAAAAATCATTATTCATTCATAACCATGTTTTTAATATTACTATCTAAAAACATTTTTTAACATTTATTACTTTCAAAAAAATGGTTTCATATAAATCATATTATCATTTTCAAAATGAATTAATTTTTTCTTCTTACTGATAATTTGATAGAAAACATTGTTTTAGCTTAAACGATAGAAATGGAATTTTTGGCCACCATGACTTATCATGGATTTAAATCATCCTTTAAAAAGAACATTAATCTAAGATGACATCCTTTAATGTTACTTATGCTTTACTAGGGATATGAGTCATTTATAACATACTTAATAATCCTATGAGTGGTTTATTATAATTATGACTAGATTTTTATGATACTATTTTATTTCTTCTTGTTCATTCTATATTGATATTTTGAAATTTTTATGAAATCCATTTCATTAATATGGGATATGATATATGATGAATGATTTATGATCATGTGGAACATATATGAATTGATTTTGATTTTGTGACTGGTGGTCTAAGAATTATATATACCTTCATTTCATTGGGTAAGGACGAATATCTATTGAGGTAATAATTAATAGATTGGGGAATGTGCCTAGTTTCATTAAGGGGATAGATCCACTATGATAGCCATGAGAGTAAATCATGAATAATGATATAATGGAATGCAGAGTCAATACAAACTACTATGATAGTATAGGTTATTATCTTTGAATAAGGATAATATTTTATATTATTATGTTAATGAAACAATCTTATGTCTTATTCCAATTATATTCTCTAACACATGATATTATTGGATTCATTTATGATTCAGGTCATATGAACTATCAAACTATATTTTTTGACTTAGGATTATGATACATGTTATAGTGGTTATGGTTATTAAATTATGAGCTCATGATCTCATACCCTTGTGCTCATGTAAATTTTATTTTATCAATGAAATCTACCTTTTTACCCATATTAATCATATGATATGTTACATTATTATGTTTCCATTAAGCATGTTATTAATAAAGGTTTATGTATTAAATGTATAAGAGGGATTCTAGTTTTGAATAACGTAGTGGGAGATGAATTTTATATATCATGAACAAGTTGAATATGTATTTAAATTCCCAGTGACATTAAAAATATATGATTATGGAGTGGATTATGAAGTTATGTATTCGATATTAATTTATAAAGATTTAATACTTATGATTGAAAATATAGGTCACTATAAGCTTTAGGTGGTATACTCAATCTGGAAAAAAATGGATCAATACATTCAATATCCCCCTTTATGATACATTTTATCTGATAAATTCATCTAATTCATATTTAACTTATTCTTCTAATACCAAACTATATGAAGATCTCTATCTGGTATTAATTGGTATAACTCCACTAAAACCAATTCATAAACACAAGAATTTTCGATATTTTCTATGGAAACCAAATATCATTATAAATTTACACTAAAAAAATAATATGAAAAAATTTTCACATCACACAAACTACCTATTATATAGGTAGTGATTCTCCAAAATAATAGGGTGTTGTAAAAAATTGAAATTCAAAATAACTTCTTGAACATTTAAAAAAACACTCTAAAAAGTCAATTTTTGACCTCCTTTATATATATTAATAGATATGTTTCAACAAAATAGTATAAGAATCAATATTTAAATCTCACCAAAAACAATCTCTTCAAACAACCTAAAATATCAAGTGGAATCAAATTACTTCATCCATTATTATTGGATTATATAATTTTTATCTCAATATTGTATCATTTAATATCATTGTATAAACATCAAAAAATTTATTAGGATTTGACTAATACCAATTTGTAGAATAATTTCAATCTAATGGCCTCAAAATGGTAACCTAATTTTGTTATTATTTTTGTGTTAACCCTTTTAATAATGAATATAACGCTTCTCTTTTTGGGAAAAATCTTTGGATTATTCTTTAGATTTATCTTCACATTACTCTATCTAATGAATTATTAGAAATCTATTTCCTCTTTATTTTTCATTAAAAATCATTACTTGATGATCTCTATATGATTCCTCTATCTCATGAAATTGTTAAGAAATCTCTTTACAATCAGGAGCAATCATTTATTTCATGATATCACTTGATGTTATTTATTTTATAGATAATCAATGATTCATTATAAAATGTAATAATTATATATATTTCCATTAAAATACCAAAAATATAATCATAAATATCAGCATATTAACAATAAAAGTTTAACTTTTAAGAATAATAATGAGTCCTTATTTTTCTGACATTGTTAAACTTATCTATTTTATAAATCCATGAATACTTTATTAAAATAAATCAGTGGTATTTCCATAATATTGCATTAATAAAGTTTATTCTATGAATTTCACATCATCTATGGGAAATAAAGCTACTAATTCTATTAAATAATAAGAGAAAAACACTGTTTTATATTTAGTTATCTGTAACAAAAAACGAAACACTAAATAAATCCTCATTTATTAACAACTATCTTGCTCATATTTCTGAAATGGATCATGTTTTTTTTCTCATATTTCTATAATAACATGAAATGGTATATATTTGGTCATCTAGGACTCCATTTCATTCAACATTTCCTTGAAAAAAATAATCATTAATTCATTTTATTGTAAGTAAGATATTTTTTCCATGATCATGTTTTCACAAATTAATACGACCTAACGCATGATGAAATGTTGATGAGTTTTCCCAATATTTTAATTAACTCTCAACATTTTCTCATTTTTTCATTAATTAGGTTATGAAGATTAGTATAACTTATGAAAATTCTTCATGGGAGTCTACTATGATTCCATTATCAAGATATATTCACATGTATTGTAAAATAAGTAGTTTATGTTTTTAATCCTCTGAGACATCTAACCTTATGTTCTTCTGATATTATGATTAGTTGGGGTTTTTTTATTTTTTCTCATGTAAATTATAACATTTAAAGATATTTTATGCAATATTTTCTCAGTATGTTCCAAATTCAATGTTTAAATAATGTTCTTTTAGATCTGTATCTAGTATTGTCGGTCCAGAGTGACTTACTATTGATATGATTACCCTATGATATATTTAGTGATATGTATATAGATTGGTTAATTTAATATTATATGGTTACTACGATGATAAAAATTGTTATAAAAAACATATAAAAATATTTCCATATAACTGTAAAGGAATTTTATAGATGAATAATGGATATTTCCCATGAAAGGATAATCATGCATATAGTTTATATATAGACATATTATTCATAGAAGTAGATAAAAAATTTAATCTCATGAATGATGGACATAAAGAGTTTTTTAACTACTATGGATTATTTTCATACAGTATTATACGTTGCATGAGTTTTTATATTCCATATAAGAATCATCAACATCTTCTACGTAGGATGTTTTTAAATTATGTATCTATAAGATATAACATGTTAGAGTATTTTTTTTTGAAAAAAAAATGAATCTTGGATTGAAAAATATTCCAAATGTATCAGGTAATGATATATGAAACCTGTAAATATCTTTATAATAAAATTTCATGTTAAAAAAACATTGGATTGCTTAAAAAGAGTGAACATATACTAATATATGTTCAATAAAAAATAATCATATTAATTAATTGAAAATATTATAGAAGATTTTATAGAAATCATGGGATACAAAATTATTATGGTAATTTTGTATTGAGGTAAAATATTAATTTTTCTATACTAGATATGTAAATATGTGGAAATTATTATTGAATTCTCAATATTGACATGTATGTGTGATAAATGGAAAAGAAAAATACAATGATAGGTAATGGAAAACTACCAAGTATATTAAAGTTTAACATGAGAAACTTTTTAATAGATATTATGACTAGAGGTTTTCATGTAGTAAATTGTATTTGTTTAATGTTCATTGGGAAACATGAAGTATAAGATAAATACAATGTTGTATATAACACAAAATATGAAGGAAAATATCATTTATGGAAATTATAAACAGAAACTACTTAAATTTATGATATGAAATAATAAATGAATGTTTCTAGAATATATTCTCGCTCACAATAGTTGATACTATTGTGAAGGTATTTGATCCACCATCACCATATCATGAATGATACTGGGAGATAAATAAGAATTAATACCTATAATTAAAGAGAATAAATAAATTATTCAATAATTTTTGTGTTTATATGAATTTTGATAATACCTTTTCCATGTTTTCCTCTCAAACAAATTTTCTAAAAAACATTATCTCATACAAAATATGTATTTTGGTGTCTAAAATAGAAAAACCCACAAAAGTGTGTAATTATTTTATTTATAAGAATATTAATATAGAATTAGATATTATAGAATATTTACTATAAAATATTAATTTTATTTGAATATAACATTTAGCTACCTATCATATTATAGTTCAAGAATATGCATGATTTGATTGGATGTTTATAAGGAATTGGAAATATGTTTCTTGAAACCAACTGTAGTGGGTTTATAGTTAGAAGAAAAGTTTATTGGATAAATTTTTCTATATTCAGTGATCTATTTATTATTGTTTGATATATTATCCATTTTTTTATTTTCTATTTTGAGATAAGTAAACTAATACTATGAAGACCATTATTTTGGTAATGCCAATCTTTTCTACTAGTGTATCATTAATAGAAGATCCATTGAGAAAAATAAATTTTATAATAGAGAGTTAAAATACATTTGAAATCTGTTTCATTATTTGTATCACCCAATACGATTAAATGATTTATATTTGGCTGATTTGATTAAGTTGAAACAAATAAAGTGTTTAATAAACAAATGGCCATTTATATGGTTGATAAAGATAAAGTCAACGGTTTTGATGTAGATAAATCCATAGTATTAAAATATATTGATAACCATGTTTAAGTGGTAAATTCTATTTATATAATTAGGAAACTTTAGGAATAATAATATATTGTAAAAACATATGAAGTAATCAACACACCCTATTTCATTCAATAAAAAAGGACTTATAGATTTCTTATACCAATTAATTCTTCAAGGGTTTTAAAAAACTAAAAGAATGACTGATTAATATGGTATGAATTATTATAATCATTGTATTATTTTAGATGAGGAACATTTAATATTTTGGGTCGTGTATTTGAAGATAATACCCATTTTTTATCATTTAAAACAATTCTAATGATATCTTGTGAATCACTAAAAACATGTTCCATATCCCCATAATAATATTTATCCAAACAAGGGAAAATGAGTTACCACTACCCTAAAAACAATCAATCTAGCATTTCATTTGAATCAAAATCCATACCAAGTAAACTCTCGACTATATCCAGTTATTTTCCATTTATTCCACACAAAAATAGATCAATCTAGAATATGGGGGTTAACATTTTTTCCCATAAAACTAGGTCATGATTGATACAAATTTTATATATTCAATTTATATGAGATAACTATTTTAGTAAAATCCCAATTTCTGTTAATTATTACTTTTAATAGATAGTGATTTTATAATTTGGATGTTTATGATCATTTTATAGGGTGAAACGAGATTGTAAAAGAGACATTTCAAAAGGAAAATATATATGGTGAAAAAAAGAGTAAGTGAAAAGTGATATAAAACATTTAAAATTTGGATTTGAATTTTTTTCAATCATTTGGGGAATAAAATAATAATAAACTAGATGGAAATCATCCAATACTTTTTAAATGAAATTTCAAATTATATTAGTTCTAGTATTTTTGCTGACTATAAAAAAATACTTGTGGTATCTTAAAAAATTCATGTTTTAAGACTTAATATGTGACATCAATTTTGTTAACTTAGTGGTATCATAAGAGGTTAACTGAATATTTGAAATTAATGGTTTCATTTTCTAATTATATAATCCTTTTTCAAATACACTTATTAGAAGAGTATAGAAAAATTTAGAGAAAACATAAATTAATATAGGTTATAATAAACACATATTTATAAAATATTATATATTTAGAAAAAAACATAATTATTAGGAAGAAGAATAAAATAAATTAATGGATTAAAAACATAAATCAAATTTTAGAAATAATTAATCATAATAAATTCATATATGATATAATTTAATATCTCTATATTTACAGGATTTTTAAAAATATCAATAAGTTTTTCTCAATGGATATTATTTCAACTATAATATATCCTTTTTGAAAATGGTATCTCAAAAATGGATGTCTTTAATCAATATTTTTTTACCAATATTATACCTGATATTTTTAGTAACATTAATAGAATTGATATTATTACAATCTATTGGGATATATAGAAATTTATTACCTTAGTCAAGTAATGTGTTCATCATCAAAAAAAGTGGGATTTAAAATATATGATGTTTCTTAAAAAATCATCTATAATATTACAATTTATAAAACCACAGTAGAAATAAATTGAATATTATTATTTTATTCATATTTATATAATATTCTAATTTCATCAATTAGATATAATAGTTTAAATTATTTTTATAGTAAATACATTTTTCATGACCTAATTCTTATGAAACCAATGTAGCATTATTTCCAATATTATTCCAAATTCATAAAATTTGATTTCATATACCCACATGGTGAAAAAGGTTAGGTATTATTTAGGTATACATATAATATATAAGACTCTATTTTTTTATATTAATTTAATTGATATTGCATAGACAATACCCAATGCTTATAATATATTTATTTTTTTATGTTATTTGGTCCACGATGAGAAAAATGTTTAATTTTCAAAAAGGATTTTTTAGGGAGGATCATTTTTGAGTACCTCTTCTATGTTTCCTAAAAAAGTATCCATGTTATGGTTTTTAAGGGTTCTAATGGTTCATGGTAAATAATAACTTTTATCTTCAAATAATTTATTTATGTTAAGAAAATGATGGAAACTACTATATTATTTTTGATGAAAATTGGTATAAATATTAGAAAATATAATGGGCCAATTGATATTCAATTTTGACATATAATAATCAATATTTTCTATAGATTTTTTATGTCTAAATGGATCTTTCACTTTGAAAGTGATATGCGAATTTTCTACCACAACATTAGATTTCATTATAAAGACTATAAATACTTACTTTTGATTGAATAATAATGTAAAATTACAACTTATATTATTCATAAATATTTTACTATATACTTTTTATTTTATTGAATGTATATTTTTCAGGCAATTAAATTAATGTAATTTACTTTGTGAATTATATGATTCCATTATTCATATGATTCCATTATACATGTAGAGTACATTTCATAATAGGTCTAAAAATATTTATATTAATTACATAAGAAGTTTTCTAAACAGTATCAACCCAAAAATAATTAGGTAAGTCATATTCCATGACCATAGTTCAAGAATGTTTTTAAAGATTCATAGGTGTATATTAAAAATCCAACATTAAAGTGAATCATGTTGAAAATAAATTACAAGTATAACCATATTTTTAGAAATTAAAACTCATAATTTCAAAATGCTCTGCCACGACAATGTATTATGTTTTTATGGTGATTCCACCCAATCTATATAAATTTTTAAAAAATTAGTAAAACAATGAGATTAATTTCTATGAGAAAGTTAAATAATTTATGTTTATCTTTAACAACAATCAATATTAATATTTGCATATTTTTTTCCAACTAAAAAATTAAATATAGATGGTTTTATTAATTAACTATATTTCAGTTATATTGAATGGTATGTGGAAATATAAATCTTTGGATTGATAGAAATTTTGTTTTTGTTTCCATTTTAAAAAAGTTTTATACAGTTTGTTTTTAACGTTTTATATATTGTTAAGAATCATGACTAAAACCTTTTTATTTAGATTTGTAAGTGGGCATATAATTTAGTTTCCTATTATCATATTCCATAACATTTTGTTTTTTGAATACAAAATAAAAAAGACAAATTTTTATAGAATACTGTGTCTAAATTAATTGCATATAAATTACCATTTTTTAAGAATAAAATATTAATGAATTCATGAAATTACATTTTCTACATAGATTTTTTTAAAATTAATATTTAAGAACACCACAACCCAATTGAGAAATAATGTGAAGGTTTTATTTTAAAAAACAAATAAATAATACTTTATTAATAATAAAATATTCCCTAATGCAAATTTCACCAATTAAAAATAATAAAATTTTCATTTTCATAGTATCATTCATATCCAGCTTGAAATTTTCCAAGATTATTTATTTTTGAATAGTATCCAGTATTACTACAAGAACATTTAATGTCCAGATATTACTGTTTGTTTTGGATATTTTCAAAACATTTTTCATAAGAATAAAAAAATAATAAAGGAATTTATTACAAAGATTTTATTTGGAGAGGAGAATTTATAATATAATACCATTCAAACTTATTTTTTATAATACTTTAGTACTAAAAAATATTTATAAATTTTTGAAATATTAAAAATTAAATTATTTAAATTATTTTTAAAAATTGATGTTTCCCTATTAATTAATGTCTTTTTTGAACTGAGAATAAATTAATTTTAATACATAGTCTCTTAATATCCAAATCTATTCCCAAATCATAATTTATATATTACATTTTTTTAACATAGTATAATATTTACTATTATCATACCATAAATTAGTTCTTATAAATACTTTTTATGTTGTTAATTTACTATTTTTAGATTATTATTTTTCTTTAATATATTTCAATTCTTTGCATTTTCTATAATAATTTTAGATTTATCTAAAAAGCATAAAACATTGACCTATTTTATATTTTTTAATTAATATTTTAACTAACTTAAAGAATCTTTTGGTATAGAGAAATAATAATCAAATCCACAATTTAAATATTATATTTAGTTGAAATATGAGCTGAATAATTATATGTTACCTCTGAACTTGTCTCTAAAAAGGATTAATTTAGTTTTTCATTTACATATTTTATTAATAACATTATTGAGTTTAATTATCTTCTAATACAATATATTTCGACTTTATTTCATTGTTTTTTAATTTATATATATTCTAATACATCTTCTTATAATTATTCTTTATACAATGAGATTTTATTTTTTTCATTTCCTCTTACATTTAAAACAGATAATCTCATTATAATACAACCCATTTTTACAAAAGTCCCTCAGATTTTTTCTTTTAGAAAACATTACATAATAATTTTACTTAATAATAAATTTATTATTTATAGATAAATTCCTATATATTTTGGATGGATGGAATGTTTTTTCACCAGTTTATAGATGTTAACCACTTCCATTTGTTCTGTTATGTTTGTAAATTAACATGGATTTTGATTTTAATGACTTAACGGTGATTTATTTTTGGTTGATCCTATTCATTATTTACATTTAGATACTCATCACATATCATAAACATTACAATTATATTTTTGTCATAGTTTTTCGTCATTCTATAGGATTCTTGAATAGAGACTACACTACCTCTCTATAAAACATGATGATATCTCACTATCCTTAGCAATTTCACTTTGTCATCCACCTTTTGTCTATGTGTAACCCGATTATTTTTGTTCTCATTAAACCTAATATTAAATTCATATTTTTATTCATAAAAAATCATTTTTTAGGTATCATACATAGTGTTATGTGTATTTTGTCTCATTTTCTTATCATTAGATGTTAACTGATGAGATAATGAAAGGTTATCCCAGACATGAAAAATAGTATCAGAAGAATATATCCTATTAAATTCTTCCCCTCCTAAAGAAAAAAATAAATCATCCATAGATATGAAATTTGAATATTAATTTTATTTTTTCATAGTCTCCAATTCATTTCAAAAAAATTGTAGTTTTTTTATATTTATCTTCAACAGATCCCTAAATGTAAAAACCAATGATCTCAGGATAAAATTAAAACATTATTTTACACTGGAATAAATTTTAAAATTTAAATAATTAGATATATTTATTAAATAAAATTAATAAATATCATATAAACTAATAAATTATCAAATTAATAAAAATTCTAATGTTCTTGTAAAAAACATGACCAATGTAATTCATAATAATAGATAAAGAAAAACAATACCACTAATACCAACTGTTGGTCATAGTGAATAAATCAATAGGGGTGAATTGATTTAACAATGAAAAATTATATCTAGAAAAATTAAAAAAAATACCCCCCATGATTTATTAAAACATCACATTGAATTAACAGAGTAGGAATACATGAATTGATGTTTTCAAATGATTTATCTATGGCTTGGTAAAAATATAGATAAAAAATATTATAATCACATTATGTTTTGGAACAAATATAATAACATCATGATTAGTATATAAATCAATAATTAAATCTAAAAAAATATTGTATTTATATAAAATTTATTTGTGAAGTAGTTATATTATTTTTATAAAAAAATAATAATAATAAAATTAATAAACAACAAAAAAACAAGAGACGTTCAATTTCCAGCCGAGTCTTTTCCATTTCAATTTGATAGTGATATTGTAAAATTCATTTTTATTAAAAAATAAACATATCCAAAATCGTATAACGAGTTTTTTAGCTATAGCATTACACAATTTAGTAATTGATGTACACAAACTCTTAAATAGTTATTTGTAGGGAAAAGAGTTTAAATTGAATGATATAATGTTTCTAGAAATATACAATATTGTGATGGGGTTGTGATTATAAATATAATAAATTAAATTATGAAAAGTTAAATGGTAACCTAAAATAGAGGGGGAAATATATATATTAAGAGAGAGTTTTAAGAATCTCAATATAATTAGATTTTGTTAATCAATTATCATTAAATCAGTCATTGAAAAATCATTGAAAGGATATTTTACTTAGTGTTCAAAACAAAGTATTGTGAAATCACACCATGATGTAGTATACTAGATATGTATTTTAACAATTGTCCTCTATGGGTTTTCAACTACTGTTTATACATTTTAAATAGAACACCTTCTCAAATTAGTGGTTGTATAATATTTATAAATTAATCCTTGTAATAATCATTCTGATGTAGAATCCTTAAAATATATGATGCTTCAATGAATTATTTAAAATGTAGCCCCATAAGATTTAAATATTTATCACTTATTAATTTATACCTGGATAATCGACTCTACATTTTCCAGATCAATTTGTCTTATGGTAACATAATCATATAGTTATATGATATTTTTTTCACATGATCTTTTTTATCATACCATCTTTTGGTAACATGATATTGTCATAAAATATTCTTTCTTTCAATTCATTACATAGAGAAAACTTATCATCCTATTCAGATATGATTCATCTGTTTTGTGAAACTTCTATACATAAACATAAACATTATGTTTCAATAAACATATTTATAAAGTAATACTATATGGTAACATCAAGACTTATCCTTTTATGATTCATTTGAAAAATACATTTTAGTACTATAAAACATAAAATGTATTAATAAATAAAAAGTATGATTTTCAAAACTGAAAACAATGATCTACTACATTATTAATCTTGAACCTCTACCCATGGAACCCTCACCTTCAACATTCTTATTGATATTACAAAAAACTAATAATAAATTAGAAAATACATGAACACCATCAACTAATATGACCTGAAATCTCTCACTTTGGATTATTTTTTAATACACAGTCACTTCAAATTAAATGAG
The DNA here is from genome assembly GCA_963277665.1 of Viscum album. NCBI lineage: Eukaryota > Viridiplantae > Streptophyta > Magnoliopsida > Santalales > Viscaceae > Viscum > Viscum album. Next base: position 1,186,082,120 of record OY728158.1, on the reverse strand, counting down.
ATTCTACACCCCATTTTAACAATGAATAAAACGGATCCTTAAATAGAGACCATTAATGTAAGAAGAAATTTTTTTCCTCATTAATAATCTGATTTTGAATCCCCCTATTAATTAACATCTTCTGGAAAGTGAGGAAATTTATTCAAATCATATATTTTTCGCATATTTTCTTCTATTATACCAAATATAATATATAAATAATTAAATATATGTCAAAATTTTGTTTTATTAAATCAATAATCCTTGAATAAACCAACTATAAGTCTACATGATCCTTGTTTGGTATATAAAATATGTGTTATTAACTCAGATATTTTAACTATAAATTAATGATTAATATGTGATTATAACGTTCATGGAAACTTATTTCTAGGAATATTTTTTAAAATTACCATTCAATAAACATTCCTATATCAATCTTAAAAAAATATCAAAAAATATCAATCATAAAAATGAATATTTTTTATACCTTATTAAATGTTAATTCAAAAATTTCATTCAATTATACATTTTTCATTTTTATATTTGAAATATAGTATTGTATAAAAATGGGAGCATTTAAATCATTCTAGCATGATATTTGTAAACGTAATTTTTTTTATACTTTTTAGTGCATGAAAAAATTTTTTGACGAAAATAATTTTCGCATATCCTTGAAATTATTATATAAAGACTAATTATCAACCTACTTCTGGGATCCCCTTGAATATCATTATCTTCAATTCCCTTTCAAAAATTATGATCAATGGTACGTATGAGGAAATAGGAGAGATATTTTTTTCTCATTATACAGAGTTTATGGGATGACTGTTTTTCCCTCACCTTAGAAACTATCATATCTATAAATTTAATTTTTATATACATCCCTACTAATCTATTGAAATATAAAAATTACTTGGTTTAATATTTTATTTCTCATAAAATATCAATTCAACCATGTGTGGTGGAGTCTTTCTAATTTAATCTATTAATAAACATGATTTTTTATTATTTTTTCTACTTCAAAACACTTTTCTTCCTCCAATAGTATTAGAAATATAACCATAAAAACCAGATAAAAATGTTAAACATTATTATAATGGTGAAATTTCATATTAGTACCTCTAAATTAATTAAAATCATAAATTATTTTATTAAAAACTTCTATTATAGGGATAAAATTTTCTTATAATTTTTTAGATTGTGAAACACCAACATATATCGTCCATACAACTTCTTATAATTTTTGTATGTCACTCATTAGAGGTAACTTCCCTTGAACATAAACATCTTCATCAGATATGAATTCCATCCTTCAAATCCAATTATTTCTTTCTGAAATTTATTTGAATATTCTAATAAAAAATCCTTCCATTTCCTTGAACATTCATTTAGTGATTTCAATTATCTATGAAGTGGTTTTTTCATCCCCATTATTTTCATATTTTATTCTATATGAAATCATTATAAACATGCTTTAAAGGATTCATACGATTATTTTCTTCTTCTTGAATCCACCCCTTGGTAGACCTATATTCTATATTCCTCACATTTTATTTAATATTTTTTTCCTCTTAACATTATTAGAACATATGTTCTTCTTAGTATAAATAAGACACATTGTATATTCATAATGACTATTTTTCCCCAATATCTCGCCAAAATCATGATGATATAAAATTATATTTGATATCATTATATCATTCTCATTTTCCAATGGTTTGGTATACTTAGTTGAGCTTCTTTTTCCATTCAATATCCCCTCCACATAATTTCAACCTTGTGTTCATACAATAAAATATTATAGAACAATCAAAATCAATGTGTTTTAACATTCCAATATTATACCAACTACCCCCCCCCCCACGTAATTTCATCCAATATGATTTCTATTTTGTTTTATTTTTTATTATAAATATATCTTACAACTATTTTTCTACTTTATATTTATTTTGTTTGGACATCTCTCTGGGAGATTCTTCTATCATCATTTATTACACCCACCTTCCCTGAATTAATGTGTCTCATTAGTCTTCTACAACATTGTTTATAATTATAAGATATGATTATATTTTTGGATTCAGTGATAACCAAATAATTAGAATAAAAGGTTATAATTTCCTTCATATTATTTGAGGTTGATGATTATGAAAGTTTCAAATTCATCCTACAATTGGATTGCCTCTTTCCAGAAGTAATAGTCTCTATGTAATTTTTGGAATATATTATTATCTCAACATTATAATAATATTGTTCTTTATTGTCTTACATATTTAAAAATATCAAATAATAATAAATACACATTACATTTAATGTGTTATTATAATTTATAATAATCATATCCTAATTACACATTGAAATTTGAAATTTTTATCTTGTCATCATGAAATTTTCTAATCCTTTATAAGGAAGGATGGTGTTCCTTTACATAATTAAATTTGATCTCTATTTGATCATTCATCACTATAATATCTATCTTTTGAGTATAATTTAGTTCATGTACATTTTTATTAACTTCTTTTGTAAAAAATCCACTGAATGAATTTCTTTGTAATGATTCATTTATAAGATTGAACTCTTCTTCTTAAAAATATTTTATTTATTCCAAAATCATGTTTGGTTTCATGAAGTATACACACATGAGTTTCATCCAAATTTTTTCATCAAAACTTTTACACTCTCAATATTGTAATTATTGATGATCTTAAATTCTTAATGAATTATCATCAAATTTAGTGTTCCTTATTTAAATAATAGTACCTAATGAATGACACCATTCCTTAATAACTTCTAAAAAAATATTATTCTCAAAAAAAAATTATAAAAAAGTATCCTATTTGTAATGTTATTATAGATAACATAATAAATTTTCTACATTGACTTCATTAAGATTTTTATGAGATTTACATTCTAAAATCGTCTTCCCTAATGAATTCTCTAACTCTTCAACTTCTAACTTCATATTTGATATATCTTTATATTATCACTAAATATATGTATTTATATGTGTAGTAACATCAATATGGATACTTTTCATGTATGATTTGATTTTTGAGGGAAAAAATGAAACAAAATCCAATAAATCATAGGTTTTTCATGAATATTTTAAAGGAAATACATTATATTATTCACAAAAATTCTTACCACAAACATTATATTATGATAGGGGTGCATCCTAATTTTTCCCATTGAGGGGAAGACATAGAAATATTATGAGAATATTTCTTGTTGTGGATTCTCATTTCATAGGATGAAAACTCCATGTTTATATATCCAAATATAAAATTGGAATTCATTAGATCAGACATAACATTATTAACATTTATATGAAAACATTAATCAAATTCTAAAATGATGAACATCAAATAAAATAAAAAACCTAGTATAGGGAAAAAATATTGAAAAAAAGGGAACCTTGGCTCTAATGATAATTGTTATTCTAGTTTGATCCCACATTTCTTCTAAGAAGGGGTTTGCGGGGAATTGGTGATGAAATCCTTTTACCAGTAATATTAAACTTAATCCAATTTAGTAAATATTTTTAATAAATCATTTATTATTTTTTATGATGTATGGATAGTTATAAACACTTCCTAACATATTTTACATTATAATATGTTGATGATATAATAAAAATAAGACTCTTATATTTTTAAAATTTTGTACATTGCTATTATAATCAATATCATTTCTATTGTGTCCCTAATCATCCCATGGATTCTTCCACCAATAAACGTTTTGAAAAGTAAAATTGACAGTTTTTTATATTATACACCATAGTTGATATTTATCCAAAAAAACTCAAACAATCTCCCAATGTGATATTATAATGAATAGAATTAGTATAAAGTTTTCATACATTTTGATCCAACTAAATATAAAATAGTTTTTGTAGCCAATAAAAACATCATCTGAAAAATCTATATCTGGTAACTCCATCTATTGTGAATCAATCTGGTTTTCTTCTTACTTAATTCAGTATAAATCCATCTCGTTAACTATAAAACTCCAAAAATTCATGCAATATGCCATGAATAAATTCCACTTTGACAAGTATCTCTATAAAATAAAACCCTTCATTAAACCTTAGAGATTAAAACATATTATCCATGACTATAATAAAAATTTTGGTCCAGTACACATCTACTCAGTACAACTTACCAATTCCACCTTTTTTAACCATGAATTTCCTTAGTTAGAAACTAGTCTTACTATAAAAATTTTCATATCATAAAATCTCATGTTCTTAATAATAGTTTTATTATATAATACTAATCTTCAAATTTATATATTCCCAGTTATAGTGAAAAATTATAGGATATCAAAAATTATTTACTTCCAAATTAAAATTTGTATTTCAATCTTACAGCTCATCTTAATTCCGCTAGAGACTTGTCAACATTTCAATAACATTTCTAATTATTCTTGGAAAACTAAATATTAAAAATAATTATTAAAAACCCATTAAAATAATATTTAAGGATCATTTTATACCAATCTTAACATTGGAAATCTATAATACATTGAATGACTAGCTATGAATCATACACCGATAGATTTTCTTATCTCAATTGTATACAATATGTTTCATCTGATCAACTTGGTATGATAAACAAAATATTCCTTCAATTCACACAAGTCATATACCTTATCTTTCTAATTAATTTACAATTTTCTTCCCCGTGAAATTCTTGTCACTCTCCATCTGATGGGCTCATATATGTTCACTTCGGATGATTAGTTAGAGTTAAGGGTAAGTCTCTATCTGGTCACCATGACTTATCTCAAATATCTATAGTTTCATCAAATTAAGAACATATAATCATAAAAATAATTTTATTATGATATTTCTTTCAATTATATTATATTCTATGGTTTATTAAACATTTATAGAATCCTTCAAAACTAATCATGTTGCCTCCTTTCAAAATTTGTCTTCTTCAACCAATGAATAGTTTACTCCTTTGATTGGTGATACATTTTTAATCATCAAATTGATATAACTCAATATAATATCATTATTATTATATCATTATCTACCATGAGAACTTTCATATTTATTTATCTTATGAAATGATATATCATCATCAGATGTTACTCCATAATGGTATTTCTGTTGAAACTACATTAAACACCATCACATTGACAAATCTATATTCATCATTCCGTGTTTCATTGGACATATATATCTACTGAAATTCATATTGATATATTTGAACATCCATTCCACTTTAAGGAAAATAATTTTATTGCACAAAACCTGAAATGAGGGATATTTTTCTGTTAGACTTGATCTGATAACCTCAAAAATGGAATAGACTCCATAAGTTAATAACGTCAACTACATATAGACTGTAAAGTAATATTCTCCACTTCAAATTCATATGAATTATCTATAATGAAATTTTATACACTTCTATGTGATATAATCAAATAATTAGTCGTCAATAATGTATGTCTTATCACTAGTTACTACTACACTATATCTTTTCTTTTATTTTCTGAAATTTTAACTCTAATATAATAGCTAGACCCTTGGCTTCCCCATTTTACAAACTCATAAAATATCTGAAAACTTCAAGGAATAATTAATCAAAATCTTGTTATCGGGCCATAATTATTGTCACATACAATATCATTATATAACCACAACCTTAGTATTCATACTACCACATATTCATTTGATCATATATATCCAGTGATTTTTGTCCAGTAGCCTTATTCTGTTACAATCATTTAGGTAGCCCCGATCTCCCACTTCAATCAGATTTTTAACCATGATTATATTCATTATAAAAGAATTATGATTTGAATTGAATCCTAAAAGGTAATAAATTTTTTTAATAACATGGTAAAAAATTCTTAACCTCCTTTGATACATCATATGGAATCTTTTTTATCTCCCATAAGAAATGATTCCTAAGAATCTACAAAAACTCAAAGGTATGATGACCCAAGAATTTTTTACACATAAATTCATGAGTAATTAAATAAAATAACATGTTAAAAACCCATAATATTGATAATTATTATTCCATTGGGAACTAGGTACATACCCTATAAAAACTTTACATATATAAAACAAAATTATTTAAATATTCATTAACATGCTTTGAATATTCCACAAAAATTTTAAAAATGAAATTTATAACATGGGGACATACAGTTTAAAATCATTAGATATAAATCCTAGAATGGGAATATACAAAGAATAATATGGGGAACCTAGTACGTGTATAATAATAGGCATTTCAATGGGACGTAAAAGGGGTGAAAACCAATGATATGAACAATGAGTCCTGATATATCACGATAACTTACATTTAACATGGAAATATAAAAAAAATATTAAACATGACATTATAATTATAATTAATGGCTAACCACCAAGACCTCAAAATATAATGTTCTCATAATAACCTATCATGGACTGTACGTAGAATATCATGATAGATAAACATTGCCTAATTCATTAGAGTGCCATCTAAGAACAAGCTTCATAATCAAATCATGAACATGTATATGTTTTCCACAGGTAACATATAACGGAAGATTAAATTTCATATCAATAAATACCATGATTTCTTATTTTTATATCTATATTGAAGTAAAAAAATCTAAAAAAATAGAGGTATATTTAGGTAAATACCAATGACTTAAAATGGATTAGTGACACACGCCTATCATAGGGCATGAAAAAACAATGTTGTTCAATTCCCTAACTATAATCTAGTGATTAACCATAGGAAGTCTCCCAAATATGAGTGCACAAAATATAGTTTTTCACATTTAAACAAGGGTAAAAAGGAAGTGTTTTTAGAATAAATCAATAATATAATGATTGAAAAAAATGAAATTAAAATTATTGAAAAAAATGATATTAAAAGGGTGATTAGGTTGGGTCAGATCCCCAATTATAATGTTATCCTTTACTAATTTAATTCAAAACTCTTCTTCTAAGTTGATTAATGTGAATTTCCACAATCATTTTCTGTCACTTCCATGGTAAAATTATTATTTTGAGAGAAAACCTTACCAAGATCATAGCTTCATCAACTCACCTTCTATGTGAAAATGAGGTGTATTGAATATCATCAATTAACTTGGGAAATACCTGATCGGGTATTGTTTTTACCAAATAATAAAGATCATCATCTACCCATTTTACATGTACCGATGATCGTAGATTACTTCACCACTAATCCCTAGTCTATTATATCGTATATTAACCAGAAATCAGTGGAGGGAGATAATGATTATTTACCGAGGAAAATCAATAACATAATTAATATTTATTAATGATCACACTTGATAATAAAATATGGTATATGAAATTGAAAACATATTTAAATAAGAAAGACATTCCATTCAATTATATCTAAGAACACAACCATTAAAAAGGGAAACTGAACCTTCCCCAATCACTCAAAATGATTACCCCACCATGGTTAGGGTAATCAAGATGAATGGGGAAGAAGAAGGAATTACAAATCTATGGAAAGAAAAATAAATAAAAATGAGAAAGATGAAATTTTCTCCTCCTTGGTGTCTTAGAAGAAATGGGATGGAATGAGATTCTTTGAGAGGGAGGAGCTAGCCTCCTTTTATAGGAATCATTTTCCACAAAAATTTGACGCATTTTATCTCCATTAAATGACCCTTTCATGTCTTTAACCATTCATTAATGATATTCATAATTAGCTTTTACATCTCTCATAAAAATATCATCATATTTGGAAAATTATTTGCATGGGTTATGCCTGTTTTACTCTGACAATGTATTTTGTCCAGTCAGACTCTCATAATAGAAATCTTATGGATTAGAATGATTTAATAATCATTAAAATGGCCAATTCACACATCCTAGAATTCTTGAAGGATGTACCAAAACTTCTTTCTCGTCCACCCACCAAATTTCATAGTAATTGTGCCCTCCTTGAATGATTAATGGACCCCGCACAATATATCAACAAATCTGTTAATTGTTTTCATGGTCCAAACTGTGACCTTTTTTTGAGCATCAATATGGTTGATTCAGCTTTTGGTAAAGAATGATCAAATAAATCTCTAGAGTTGTATAATCTGAAAAAAATTATTTTTTCAACATGGAATAACATAAAAAATATTACCTCCAAAATAGAAATATAATAGTTAAAAATATGAAATGGGACATTTTTACTATTAAGATCAAAATATCACCAATATCATAAAATGTAGAAATTTATTTTAAAGTAAAACTTTGGTGGGATTTAAAACAATGAAATTAGATATAAATTTATTGAAAATATTATCACTATTAATTCCCCCACATATAGAACTATGACTCTTGGACATGTAAAGATCACAATTTAATCAAATAAAATCCAAAACACATACAAATGAGATATAAAAAATCTACACTAATTAAAAAAAATATTTCATGCAGCATCAAAAAATTCATTTTATCCATTTTGGATTATTAAATATATCTCTACATCATTTTTTATCCAATTCACACAAAACACCTATGTCAAATGAATTTTCTATCATCTCGCAATTGTTAACGCTGAACAAGGTTTTTCTTATCTAAACTCACGCATGATTCGCCAAATGATTGACAAATTACTACTTCTCCAACTGATGTGAGTTAATAAAATGTGTTTCCCTAGAGTAATTTTCAGGGTTGTTTTATGGCTTTTGCTCTGTAAGATTTAGATGTTCAAAAATTTTATGGATGAAAAAGGAGGGCTTGGTTCTTTGGGAAGAAAATTTGAAAGATTATAATTTTCACTCAAGTATGGTCTCTTTCTCTTCCCCTTTGTAGAAAATTATCTATATCATCATAAAAAATCAAATAATATTTACACCAACTATCATTTCCCATGAAAAACAAATTCTTCTGAAAAAAAAAATTTCTTCAATGCCTCAGATGAGAATAACTTTATTTCCACATTTGAAGCTCTAGAAAGGAACATATTTTTTTATCATGAAAGCTCCATAATGTCATAGATTTTAACAAAATTAAATCTTCCACATAAACATAAAATCATCATCATTTACTTTTGCACCGAAATTATCACCAATTGAGGTAGTATAACACAAGACATCCTCTCACACACTTATGTTCAACTAGATCATGAAATTTCACTTCAAGAGCTGGTCTGATAGGGAAAATTATTGTGGTATGTGGAAAATCTAATAGGTTGTTCATTTCTTCTAAGGGATATAAAAATTAAAGTATAATTTAAGCCATAATAAAAAGTATTTTTTTTGAAATGGGGGATTGAAAAGAAAAAAATCCTCAATCATTTAAAACACAAGTACCTCAAACCCACATGTTTTTAAAAGAATAAATCAAATTATAATTTAATTGAGCATGGTCTGGTTCTCACAAGAAATGATGTGAATTTAAAGAATATGAAAAAATATTAAATATGCTTCATATGAAAGTGGTTTCAAAAATAAATACTATGAGATGTAGCATGGGATTTAAACATAAAAGTAATTTTCATAAAATTCTAAAAGATTCATACTTGAAACAAAGTAATTTTAGTATTCATTTAAGCTCAGTTTCATGGAATTGATTGGTTCACTCGTTGACATGAGTTTCAAAATTAAAAATGATAATAATTTCAGCTACAAAATTATGACAAAACGCTTTGTTTTTAAAATAAACACACAAATATTGGAAGACAATAATTGTTTTACAAAAAATTAACCCAATCATCAAATGAGAATCCTAAATTAAAAATGTTTCCTCCCCTGCACATAAATAATGTAGTTTCCTTAGTGAATTCAAATGTATTTAATATGTATGAATATTTTAAAATGAATCACAACAAGCAAGAAAATGTACAATAGGTGTACGACTTGGTGGATTTTATTGATAAATAGGTTTGATGAGTTTTATCTACTCCATTGACTATGATGGTAGGGTCCCAATTAATTTCATCATCCTATGCCCATTAATAATAAATGGAACCTACTATCCATCAGTGATAATATGAACAAAAAAAATAATATACACGAGTAACTATAAATTGACATTCCCATCTAGAATTATGTTTACCTGGAATCAACATGAGTCTCTAGTTTAATAACAACACTTTGTCTCTCGAATAGAAGTATTTCAGTTGGATCAGATTTCCATGGGACACTCTTGTTCTTTATTTGTAAATATTGGAATTCAGAAATTCATTGATTATAATTTCCTACATCTCTTTCAATATCAATATTCTATTCTTCCCAACACTTTCAAGGTCCAAATTCATTTTCCATATACCAAAATATGCCTTCTGCTCCAATTCCATAGTTGGGTGACAAGTTTTCGCATAAATCACACTATATGGACGTATTTTAATAAGGGTTTGAAAGATGTTATATATGACTAAAAGGTATCTTCTGACATTTGTATCCAGTCATTCATGTTTGGATTAACAGTATTTTCCAAAATTCCTTTATTTCCTTTTTGGAAACTTCAGCTTGCCCATTAGTATGTGGATGATAGAGAATTGATGTTTTATAATGACCCTGAAACTTCTTCAGCAAAGTATCTATATTAAAATTCCATTAGTGAGTCCCCTAATCACTGATGATGGCTCTAAGAACTCCAATCCTACAAAATATGTTATCTCAGACAAAATCAAATAAAACATTTTCATCTTTAGTTGTGGTGTCTTTTTCTTCCCCCAATTCAGAAACATAATCAACTACAATAATGTTATAAGAATTACCAAATTTCATCGGGAAAGGTCCCATACAATTTATCCCCTAGGCTTCAAAAATGAAACAAAAATTCCATGGATTTTGGGTTATTTCTTATCTCTAGGAAATATTTCTTGAAAAATGATATATTTCCCACATGTTTCGAAATTCATGAGATCATTAAAAAATGTGGGCCAATAAATTCAAGATTATAAAGCCTTCCTTTCTATCCATTATGTTCCAAAGTGTCCTCCACAAGTTAATGTCTGAAAAAAATACATCTTTAGCTTTTCTTTTAGGTAAACATCATCTTATTACTTGATCATTGAAAAGAATCCAATGTAATGAATCATCCCAAATGTAATGCCTAGATTCAGCTATCAGTGTTTGAGTTTTGTGAGAATTGAAATGAGATGGGTACTGAGATGTTACAAGATAATTGACCATGTCAGCATAACAAGGCACTTCACCTTTAATCAAGTGAAACTTCTCTCCTGGAATTTGATCATTGAATTGGTGTTTTAAGGGAATATCAATTTCAATAGTGTTTGGAAATCTACAAAAGTTATCATCCACTTGGTTCTCAGATCCCTTGATGTCCTTGATTTCTATATGAAACTCATACAGTAGTTTAATCCTTCTCACTAGAATTAGTTTAGAATCATCATTCTTCATCAAGTACCTCAGATCTGCATTATCAGAAAACACAGTTATTTTAGTTCTGAAAAGATATGATCTAAATCTATATAAATAAATAAAGACATCTAAGAAATATTTTTTCGTGGTTTTTTAATTTAATTGGGCCACATATAAGGTCCTCGAGGCTTATGAAATAATTTTTGGACTGAAATCAATTCACTGAGAAAGGGAAGTGCCAACTTCATTTTTGGAAGCATCACAAAGTACTTCAAATGGTTCTTCCCAATATGGCGGTTGCATCACGGGGGGTGAAAACAAACTCTTCTTTAACTCATCAATGGATTCCCTACATGGACCATTGAAATAAAAATTAGCATCTTTAAAAGTTAATATAAATAGAGGGAGATAAATATTACTGAAATCATTGATAAACTCCCTATAGAATCCTTCATTTCCTAAAAATAATCCAATAAGTTTCACATGAGTAGGGTAAGGAAATTAATTCATCACTTCAATTTTTTATTTATACACATCAATTAAATTTTGGGAAATGACATGACCATGTAAAATTCATCTTCTAACCATGAAATAAAACTTATTAAAATTTAGGACAAGATTTTTCAATGCAAGTATTCCGAACATTTTTCATATTTTTCTACCAATGAACAAAATAATTTCCAAAAACATTGAAAACTTCTAAGAAAACATCCAAAAACATTTCAATGTGGTCAGAAAATATAGTTACCATGAACCTATGAAATGTACTCTGAGCATTAGATAATCCAAATGGAATTATTTAATATGAAATAGTACCAAAGGTACATGTAAATGTCTTCTTACCATGATCCTCAAGAGTAATGGGTACCATGAATTAACCTAAAAATCCATCCAAAAAGAAATAATGAGTTCCCCTTTAGAATATCTCTAGCATCTAGTCAATGAAGGGGATATAGAAATGATCTTTCTAAGTGGTCTAGTTCAGTTTCCTAAAATAAATGCATATCCTCCAGCTATTATTCATTTTTATAGGGATAAACTCATTATTTTCATTCCTCAAAATGTCCAAACCAGTTTTTTTATGAATTACATGAATGTGGGTAACCCACTGTGAATATGAAATGGGATAGATTATCTCATCTTCCATGATTTTCTTTGTCTCCTTATTCATAACCTTCATCAAGGTGGGATTTAGATTCCATTAGACCTGTATAATTGGTTTGGAATATCCCTCAAGAAAAATTCTATATGAGAATATTTTGGGGATTATTCTTGGGATATCACCTAATATTTAACCTATGTCTAGGAAATTCTCTCTCAAAAGCCCAATAAATGGATCTTCGCGGGTTTTAGATAAGTTATTTGAAATTATCACTAGTAATTTCTCTCCTTCCATATGGTACACATATTTCAATTCATTGAAGAGTGGTTTTAATTCTAATTCAGGGGGATTCTCAAGGGATACAAATTAAATGGCCTTCCCCACATCCAAATGTTAGACCTCCTACACAAAATAAACAATATCATATTCCTAATGAATCAAAAAATCATCAATGAAATTAGATTTTACCACTTCTTCAAGCATAAAATCATAATATCTAATGTTCTAGGAAGTCACATGTTCATTAATATAAAAAATATTTTCTAAGTCCAAGAATTATTTGCACATACATGATTCTTCAATGGGAATAGTACTAACATATTGGGAGAGTGTAAAGAGAGAGTAATCATCTTCTAGGTACCTCATGGATTAAAAAATGTTTAAGTAGACAGTGTTATCTCCAAATTCCTTGGTAAGTGTTCCTCCATGGAAATATATGATGGTTTTAAATATCTACATGAATGGTCCTCCAAAAATTATGGGTCAATGTGACAGGCTCGTGTCTTCTTCCATATTTAGCAAATATAAGTTAGCTAGGAATAATAGATCTTTGACATTCACCATGAAATCCTCAAGAACTCCATTTGGGAAAACGATAGATCTATTTGAAATTTGGACCACCACTCTTGTGGGATTTAATTCTCCAATCTATAAAGAAGTGTATACAGTGTGAGGCATTACCTTAATTAAAGAAATTAGATCATAAAAACATTAGAGAAATTTAATGAACCAATGGTGCATGGAATGGAAATATCCCTAGATCTTGACATTTGGTATGAATTGGTGATCTAATAAGTGATGGGACACTTCTACCCAATTTGATTCTTTCATTCCCATGATGTATTATCTATTTGGTGCAAATATATTTCAAATATTCTGTATACATTGTTATTTTTTGATAGATTCAAGTAGAGGGATATTTATTTCATTTGAATTGTAATTTCTTGTGTCCTATTATGTGGTCTATACTTCTCCTCCACTTCATCCTTTTCTCCTTTATGGTGTATTTTAACAAGATTTTATACATTTTAAACTTAATTCTCCATCAGAATAGGTGGTATTATTTCAGGTTCATGGTTTTTTTGTGATAGAATTTCTTTTCCACATTTTTTTTGATTTTATTGACATTCTCTTTAGGATTTGGAATTGTTTGGGATAGAATCATCCTTTGATTCATTGTTATAATATCAAAAACATTTATTAACTAGTTGTATAAGTCATTCAAATTTTCATTAATCCCCTAAACATTTGACTTTAGCAGTTGGTTCTCAATTGATGGTTGTGCAATGGTGGATGGTTTCTCGTATGTCTTTCATTGGAATGGTGGTGGCTGAAATGGTTTTTTATAGGAGGGTTGAAATATATGGGGGTTCTAGTATTTTTTTTGAAATATACATCAATCTTGGGTCAGTTAGAATCTATATCCTTGTTGGTTTTGGGGTGACATGGTGATTTTTACATGAATTGCCTTTGCTGATTGGTATCATCATAAAATTTGTTTCCATACACATTTGGGCAATGGTCAGTTTAATATTAATTATAAGGGAATAAACCATATAACAGATTTGGTATTGTAATTCTTTCACTTGGTGTACATCCAACTATCTCATTAACATGGTGAGTTCTCCCATCTTTCTTCTAATTAATTTTCTTCAATCAGATGTTTTCAAATCAGGGATTCCTGTTATTCTCAACACTCTTGTTCCAAATTGTTGTGAGTATTAAAAATTCTTTTCAATTAGTTCTTCGATATCTGCTGGTGAATTTTCAATCAGAGATATCCCAGATAAGGCATCTAAAAGATTTATATCATTGTCCAGAATTCCATGTTAGAAGAACAAAAGGAATTGGCGTTCTTTGATTTCATGTGTTGGGAAAATAGAACATATTTTATTGAAATCATCCTTGTACTCAAAGAGGGTTTCTCTATTTTATTATCCTATAATGTAAATCTCTTTCATGATGGCAGCTCTCCTAGATGTGGGAATGAATCTTTTAATGAAACATCTCTTTAGGTCTACTCAGTCACTGATCTCATCTGGTTTTGTATTTAACAATCATTAGTTTGTCACTCTTTAGAGGGAGAGGGGGAATTCCCTTCATTGAAGTTAGTCATTCGGTGCTCCACTTAGACTCAAGCATGATCTAGTGTAGTTGAATTCTTGCGTATGTTTATTTGGGTCTTCTCCTATAAGAACATGAATTTTTGGAAGCACAATAATAATATTAACACATAAATAAAACAGATTTGGTGTAGTGAGTGTAATAACTTTTTTATTTTTAATTGTAATTTTTGGTGTACATAGATTACACAGGCTTCGTTTTGGATTTTCAGCCATGATTTCAAGTTCACAAAGAAATTAATAGTTTCACATGAATATGAGAGATCTATTTACTCACAAAATCTTAGTAGGTTTATTTTTTTAGTTGGGTTAATGTTCTTTCAATTTCAGGATCAAATTCAATATATTTTTCTTCTGAGTTGCGAGTCATTCAATTTTAAAAATATTTTTTATGTTATACTAAAATCTCGACAATGACGCCATTTTTGACGCAAACCTATGGTAAGGTTTTGGAAAAACAATTTTTTTCAATTCTATAAGTTCAGTCTATTGATTATCCCTAGGAAGTCTCTAGAAGAGAAGTTCCAAAAAATATTTTGTCACTTTTAAATTAGTGTAAAAATGATGTATATTTAGAATAAATTAATAAGATAATAATTGAAAGAAAAAATGAAACTCAATTGATTAAAAAACAATGATATAAAAATGTTGATTAGGTCAGGTTTGGTTTCCCAGTTGTAATTCTATCCTTCTTCAATATAATTCAAACCTATTCTTCTCAGTTTATTAAAGTGAGTTTCCACAATTGTTTTCTCTCACTTACTTGGTGAAATTATAAGGGTGAGTGAAAAAATATACCATGATCTTAGATTGGTCAGCTCTCCTCCTATGTGCAAAATTGTTTTATTAAATAACATTAATTTCCAAAGTCTATAACTGATTGGGTCTTGTTTCTTCCAAATAATCATTAAGACCTACTACCCCTTTTACATGTATTGACGATCTTCGAGTACTTCACCACTAATCCTTGGTCTATTCTATCATATATAAACCACAAATTAGTGGAGTGAGATAATAATTATTACCAAGGAAAAAATCAATAATGAAATTAAAATTTTAGAATGATTTCACTTGGTAATAAAATCCACTATATGAAATTGAAAACAACTACAAAAAGAATGTAATTTGATTTAATTATATCTATTAAATAAACCACTATGAAATAGAAAATCTATTATTCCCCAATCACTGAAAACTTTTACCACACCATGTAATGAGTAATCAAGATGAATGGGAAAAAATAAGTCATTAAACATCAATGGAAAAAAATAAGAAAATATAGAATTCCAAATATTTGTCCTCCTTGGTGTCTCAGATGGAATGGGATGGAATGAGATGCTTTAAGAGGAAGGAGCTCCCTTCATTTTATAGGAAGAACTTGTCCACCCAAATTTTGAAGCATTGTATCCCCATTTAATGACCTATTCAAGCATTTCACCCAACTTTAATGTGGATCATAATAATATTTTATGTCTCCCCTAAAATTTTCAGATTATTTAGAAAGTATTACTAGAGTTATACCTATTTTACATTGAAAATTTATTATGTCTAGTCAGCCTCTCCAAATCAAAAACCACTAGATTAGAATGATTTAATGACCACTAAAATGGACAATTCAAAAGTCCTAACCTTCATAGATGATGGCCCAAAACTCCATGTTCATCCACTCAAAACATTTCACTGTAATTGGCCCCATCATGAACAAGTTATGGACCCCAAACAAAAAATAGATAGACTGGTAAACTGTTTTCATGGTCCAAATTGTGAGCTTCTTTTGGGATTCTATATGGGAGATTTAGATATTTGTGAAGAACGATGAAATGAATACCCAGAGTTGAATAATATTGAAAAGAAATAATTTTTCAATTTGGGTTGACATAGAAAAATCTATCTCCAAATTAAATAAATACTTTAATATAGTTATATATCCAAAATGAGCCATTTTTACTATTAAGCTCATAATATCACTAATATCCTAAAATGCAGAAATTTATATTAAACTAACCTATTGGATGGATTTAAAACAATTAAATTAAATGTATATTTAATGAAAATGTTTTCTCTATCAATTCCCCCCACCACAAGGCACATGGACTCTGGGATTAATAAACCTCAAAATTAAGTCAAATTAAATCCAAAACACAAACCAATGATATTTACCATATCCACAATAGGAAATAGAAAAAATATCATGTCGCAACAAAAAAATTTATTTCAAGTTCTATGTTTTATATTATTTAATATACTTCTACTTAATTTCTTTTCCCATGCACACAAAACACCTACCTCACATGAATTTTCTCTCATCTCACAATTTTAAATGTTTAATTCGTCTTTTCTCATCCAAACTCACACAAGATTCACCATAGGCTCGATAAATTTCTAATTATAAACCCACTATGAGTCAAGGACATGGGTCACTTATGAAGACTATCCAGTGATGTTTTGTGGATTCTTGATGGCAGGGATTAGATATTCAAAACTTTTGTGGCTGGAAAAAGAGGGCTTGGTTCTTTTTGAAGCAAAATTTCCAGATTCTAATTTTTACTCAAGTATTGTCTCCTTCTCTTCCCCTTTGTAGAAAATTAACTCTATAATCATGAAAAATAAAATAATTTTCACACCATTTATTATTTCACCTGAAAAAAAATTCACAAACACAGTTTTTTTCCCTTGAAATTACCAGATAAGCACAACTTTATTTTGACATTGGAAGCTTCAGAAATGCACACCATCTTTTATCATGAAAGCTCTAGAAATGTACAGATTTAAAAAAAATGAAATCTTTGACAGAGACAATAGCTCATCCACATTTAATTTTCCTCCTAAGGTATCACAAAATGAGGAAACACACCAAAATGCATCCTCCCATGCAATTATGTTCAAATATATCATTCGATTTTACATCAAGAGAAGGTCTGGGAGGTAAAATTGGTGTGTAATGTTCCTAAACTAACATACAGTTCATGGCTTCTAAGGAATAAAAATATTAATATACAATTTAGGCCATGATAAAAAACGATTATTTTTAAATGGGGGCTTGAAAACTAAAAAAATAACTCAATCATTAAAAACACAAGTACCTCAAACCCTCATGTTTTGAAAGGAATAAATCAAATATTAGTAAAAGAAAGAATGATATTCTTCTCTCATGAAATGACGTGAATTTAAATAATATAACAAAATTGGTAAATAATCCTCACAGGAAATTGGTTTCAAAAATAAATATTGTGAGATGTATCATGGGATTTAAAAATCAAAGAAACTTTCATGAAATTCCAAATGATTCAACCTTGAAACAATGTAATTTCAGTATTTATTTAATCTCAGTTTCATGGAATTGATTGGTTCACTCATTGACATGGGTTTCAAAAATAGAAATGATAATAATTTTTCTTCAAAAACATTTACAGCATACTATGTTTTAAAAATAAACACACAAATATCTGATGATAATAATTTTTTATAAAAACAATAAACCAAACATCAAATAAAAATTATAAAATACAAAGGTTACATACCCAACACTTAAATAATGTATTTTCCTTACTGAATTAAAACAGATTTAATATGTAATATGATTTAAAAAGGAATCACAGAATGAATGAAAATATATAAGAGGGTTAATTCTTGATGGATTTTATTGATAAACTGGTTGAGTGAGTGGTATATACTCTACTGGCTCTGATGGTAGGGTCCCTAAGAATTTCTTCAACCTATGCCCATTAATAGTTAATGGATCTTAATCTCTATCCTCTGTAATCTAAGAATCCCAAAAAGAATATAAATGAGTAAATTTAAATGGACATTTTCATCATGGTTGATGTTTACCTGGCATCAACTTGAGTCTTCAGTGGAATAACAACACTCTGTCTACAGAATAGAAGTATTTCGGTTTGATAAGCTTTCCATGGGAAACACTTGTTCTTTATTTTAAATACAAGAATTATCAAATGCTTTAATTCAAATTTCTCCTAGCTCTTTCAACATAAATATTCTTTTATTCCCAACAATTTAAAGGGCCAAATTCATTTTCCATACAGCCTAATACGCCATATGCTCCAATTCCATAGGTAGGTGACAAATTTTCTCATAAATCACCATATATATGGGCATATTTCAATCGGGGGTTTTTAGGATGTTCTTTAAGCCAGAAAGGTGTCTTCTGACCTTTGTATATAATCCTTTATGTTCATATTAATAGTCCTTTCCAAAATTTCTTTGATTTCTCTATAGGAAACTTCTACTTTCCCATTAGTTTTTGGATGATAGAGAGTTGATATTTTATGATGCACCCCAAACTTCTTTAGAAAAGTCTCTATTATAAAATTTCATAAGTGAGTCCCTTAATCCTTAATGATGTCTCCAGGCACTCCAATACTACAAAATATGTTATCCCTTACCTAATCACAAACAACTTCAGCATCATCAGTCCTAAAGGCTTTTGATTCCACCAATTTAGAAACATAATCAATTGTAATAATGTTATATGAATTCACAAATTTCATCGATAATGGTCTCATAAAATCTATCCCCCAGACATAAAATATGTCACAAATATTCATTATCTTTTTGGGAATTTCTTGTCTCTTGGAAAGATTTCATGAAAACTGAATTTGTTCACCCATTTTTTAAAATACATGAGCATTATTAAAAAAGTTAGGCCAATAAATTTAAGATTCTAAAGCCTTCCTTGCTTTACTTTGAGGTCAATAGTGGCCTCCTGAAGAAAATGTGTGACAAAACATAACGATAGATTTAAATTCACTTTTAGGTAAACATCTTCTTATTACTTGATCATTGAAAACCTTCCAATGGAATGAATCATACCAAATGTAATACCTAGATTGAACATTCGGTTTTTGAGTTTTTTGAGAGTTGAAATGAGATGTGAACTGAGATGTTACTAGATAATTGACCATGTTAGCATACCAAGGCAATTATCCTTCAATAAAGTACAACTTCTCTCTTTGAATTTGGTCATTCCGTGGGTATTTTTATAGAATTTCAAATTTTGCAGTGTTTGGAAATCTACTAAAGTTATCAGCCACTTGGTTCATAGATCCCTTCATATCCTTGATTTTTATATCAATATCTTACAGTAGTTTAATCCTTCTCACTATCCTTGGTTTATCATCACTTTTCTTTATCAAATACCGCAGAGCTTCATGATCAGACAACATAGTGATTTTATTTCTGGGAAGGTATGATCTAAATCATTATAATGGAAAAAACAATTTCTAAGAAATATTTTTCTGTGGTTTTGTAATTGAATATGGACACATATAAGTTTCTAAAGTCTTATAAAATGACTTTTGGTATGCCCTCATTTCACTGAGAAATGGTATCTCCAAGTTCGTGGTTGGATGAATGACAAAGTAGCTCAAATGGTTCTTCCCAATTTTGGTGCTGCATCATGGGGGGTGAAATCAAACTCTTCTTCAACTCATCAATGGATTCCTTATATGCACCATTGAAATCAAAATCAGCATCATTACATAGTAATATAAATAGAGGGAGATAAATCTTACTAAAATCTTTGATAAACCTTATGTATAATCCTTCATGTCTTCAAAATTATCTACCATGTTTCACACAAGTAGGGTAGGGCAATGAATTTATCACTTCAATTATTTATTTATCCACATAATTTTAATTTTGGGAAATGACATAACCATGTAAAATTACTCTTTTAACCATGAAATGACACATTTCAAAATTCAGAACATAATTTTTTAATTGCAGGTTTTTGAAAAAATTTCCATATTTTTCAAACAATTACCAAATGAATATCCAAAAACAGTAAAATCATACAAGAAAACATCCAATATATTTTCAATGTGATCAGAAAATATGCATTACATGAACCAATGAAATGTATCTAGATAATTATATAATATAAATGGAATAATTTTATATTTAAAATTACAAAAATCACATGTAAATTTCATCTTATCTTGATCCTCAGTAGCAATGGGTCCCAAGAATTAACCTAAAAATCCATCCAAAAAAGATATAATGAGTTATCTTTACCAATATAACTAAAATCTAGTCAATGAAGGGGATGTGGAAATGATATTTCTAAGATTCCTAGTTTAATTTCCTAAAATCAATGAATAGGTCCGGTTATTTTGAATTCTCATATGGATTATAACATTATTTCCATTCTTCATAGTGACCCGTCCATTTTTTTGGAATGACATGAATGGGGATAACCCACTGTGAATATGAAATTAGATAGATGATCCCAGTTCTAAGAGCATTTTTTTATCCTTCTTCATAACCTCTATAAAGGTGGGATTCAGCCTCTATTGGGACTATTTATTATGTTTGGAATTTCACACATGAAAAATTCTATGTGAGCATATTTTTGGGTTTATTCTTTGGATATCACCTATGATCCACCCTATTACTTAAACATTCCCTCTTAAAATCCCAAACAAAGTTTTTTCTTGGTGTTTAAATAGATTATTTTAAATTATCAGTGTAAATTTGTCTCCTTCCATATGTTACATATATTTCAAGTCATTGGGTAGTGGTTTTAATTCTTGTTCAGGGGGATTCTCAAGGGATGACATTAAAATGACATTCCCCACATCCAAATGTTGGACCTCCTGCACACAAGAAACAATATCACATTCCTAATCAATCCAAAAATCATCAATAAAATTATATTTTCCTTCTTCTTCCCATATAAAATCATAATCCCTAGTGTTTTGGGCATTCAAATGTTCATTAATTGAAAAATTATTTCCTAAGTCAAAGAGTTCTTTTCACATACCAGATTCTTCAATGGTTTTAGCACTAACATATTGGGAGAGTGAAAAGAGTGAGTGATCATCTACAAGATACCTAATGGATTTAAAAAAATTTAATTGGACATTGTTATCTCCAAATTCCATGTTGAGTGTACCTTCATGGGAATATATTATGGTTTTTTCTTTCTTTAAGAATGGTCCCCCAAAATGATGGGTGACTACATCAGGCTCCTATCTTCTTACGTATTTAGCACATAGAATTCCATTAGGAATAAGAGATCTTTGACTTTAAATAGGACATTATCTATAACTCCATCAGAAAAACTTGGATCTATTTGCAAGCTGGACCACCACACTTGTGGGATTTACATGTCCCGTCTACAAAGAAGTGTAAACAGAGTGAGGAAATACATTAATTGAAGAAATTAGATAACACAAATAATTAGAAAAATTTAATGACCGAATATTGAATGGAATGGAAATATCCCTAGATATTGACATTTGTTAGGAATATTTTATGTGATAAGGGGTGAGACACTTCAACCCATGTTGATTCATCCATTCCCTTGAAGTATTATCTATTTGGTGAAAATATAATTCAAATATTTTTCATATATTGGAATTTTTTTTGAGAGATTCAAGTAGAGGGTATTTATTTCATTTTTATTGGAATTTCTTGTATCTTATTATGTTCCATATCCTTCTCCTCTCCATATTTATTTTCTACTTCATAGTGGATTTTCACAAGATTTTCTAAATTTTCAACATAATTTCCCCTTAGAATATGTGGTATTAGTTCAGGTTCATGGTTTTCTCAAAGTGGGATTTCTTTTCCACATCCTCTTATGATTTCATTGACATTATCTTTAGGATTTGGCACTATTTATGACGGAATATTCCTATGATCCTTGGCTATAAATTCCAAAACATTTTTTAATTGGTTGGATAAGTCATTCAAATTTTCTTTAATCCCCTCAACATCTGACTATAATAGTTAGTTCTCAATTGATGGTTGTGCAATGGTGGATGGTTTCTCATATGTATTTCATTAGAATGGTGGTGGATGAATGTTTTGTTTATAAGAGTATTGGAATATAAGGGGATTCTAGTATTACTATTGAAATAGAGGTTTATCTTTGGTCTACTAGAATCCGTATCCAAGTTGGTTTTGGTGCTGACATTGTGATTTTGGCTGGAATTGTCTTTGGTGATAGGTAGGATCACAAAATTTGGTTCCCTAAACTTCTAGGAAATGGCTAGTTTAATGATAATTAGAAGATCATAAACCACATACCTAACTTGGTTTTTTTGTTCTTTCACTTGTTTCACATCCATATGTCTCACTAACATGGTGAGTACACCCATATCAATTCTAACTAATTCTGTTGAATTAGATGTTTTCAACTCATTTATTCCTCTTGTTCTCTACCATCGTGTTCGAAATTTTTGTGTGTTTAAAAACAATTCAATTAGTGCTTAGATATGTCCATGTGAATTGTCAATCAAGGATCCACTAGATGATGCATCTAGAAGATTTTGATCATTTTCTAGAATTCCTTGGTATAAGAACATCAGGCATTGGTGTTCATCCATTTCATTATGTGGGAACTTGGGACATATCTTCTTGAAACACTCCCAATACTCGTAGATGGTTTATCCATTTGATCGTCGTATGATGTAAATCTCTTTCATGGAGGCATTTCTCCAAGATGTGGGAACGAATATTTTCATTAAACATATATTTAGGTCTTACCACCCACTGATCTCCCCTGGTTGTATATTTTTCAACAATTTTTTATCCTCTCATTCGAGTGAGAAGGGGAATTCCCTCCATTGAAATTGGTCTTCAGGTGCTCCAATTGGCTTGAAGAGTGAGAAAGTGTATCTAAATTCTTTCATGTGTTGATTTGGGTCTTCTTCTACAAGATCATGAATTTTTGGATGCATGAGAGTCATATTGACATGTAATTCAATGTCATTTGTGGTAGTGGGTGTAATGATTTGGTTAGTTTTATTCGTAAATTGTGGTGCACATAGATCATACCGGGCTCGGATTGGATTTCCAGCCACGGTTTTAGGTTCAAAGTTAACACAAATAGTTTCACTAGAATATGAGAGATATATTTACTGAAAAATTATTGTTTGGTTTCATTTTCTTAGTTGGGTTAATGTTATTTCAATTTATGTATCAAATTAAATTAATTATTCTTTTGAGTTGTGGGCCATTCAAATTGTAAAATCTTTTTTTATGTTGCACTGCATTCCAAACAACGACACCATGTTTGAATCACACCTATCATTGGGCGTGGAAAATCCATTGTTTTCAATTATATATGTTTAGTCTAGTGATTATCCATAGGAAGAATTCCAAAGATAATTTCACATAAAATAGCGTGTCACTTATAAATTAGGGTAAAAATGTGGTGTATTTAAAATAAATCAATGTGATAATTATTGAAAAGAAAAATTTAAATTTAAATGATTTAAAAACTATCATTTTAAAAGGGTGATTAGGTCGGGTTTGGTTTACCAATTGTAATTCCATCCTTCTTTAATATCATTCAAACCTCTTCTTCTGAGTTGATTAAAGTGAGTTTCCATAATCATTTTCACTCACTTACTTGGTGAAATTATTAGGGTGAGACAGATAAACAAACCAAGATCTCAGTTTTGTCAACACCTATTCCTTGTGAAAAAGAGTTGTATTGAATATCTTCAATTTCCTTGGTCAATACCTGATCGGGTATTTTTTTCAAAACAATCAAGAACATATACTACCCCTTTTACACGTACTAATGATCTTCAAGAATTCCACCACTAATCCCTGGTCTATTCCATCATATATAAAGTAGAAATCAGTGGAGTGTGATAATGATAATTTACAAAGGAAACGATCAATAATGGAATTAAATTTCAAGAATTATTTCACTTGATAATAAAATCCGTTATATGAAATTGAAAACAACTATGAATAAGAAAGAAATTTGATTCAATTATATCTAAGAACTCAAACATTATAAAATAGAAAATCAATCATTCCCCAATCACTCAAAATGTTTACCCCACCATGGTAAGGGTAATCTAGATGAATGTTGAAAAGGAACACATTACAAATCTACATAAAATAAATAAATAAAATATAAAATGCCAAAAATTTATCCTCCTTGGTGTCTCTAAAGTAATGGGATGGAATGTGATGCTTTAAGAGGGAGGAGAACCACTCCGTTTATAGGACACATTTGTCCCTTAGAATGTTGACACATTTTAACCCCATTAAATGACCTACTCATTCATTTCACCCATCATTAATTTTGTTTGTAATTATATTTTACATCTCTCCTAAAACATTCATCTTATTTGGGAAGTATTACAAGATTTATTCCCTTTTTACTCTGACAATTTATTATGTCCATTCATACTATCTAAATCGAAAACCTTGGTATTATAATTATTTAATGACCATTAAAATGGCTAATTCAGGCATCATATCCTTCGTGAAAGATGTACCAAAATATTGTGCGCATCCCCCCACTAAATTTCATAGTAATCGGCCCCACCATGAACGAGTTACGGACCCCACAAAAAATAGACTGACCTGTAAATAGTTTTCACAGTCCAAATTGTGAGCTTCATTTGGGCTTCTATATGGTCGATTAAGATTTTGGTCAAAAATATTGATATGAATCCCTAGATGTATATAATCTGGAAAAGATATAATTTTTCGACTTGGATTAACTTAGAGAAAGATATTTCTAAAATACATATATACTTTAATATAGTTAAAAATCCGAAATGGGCCATTTTTATTATTAAGTTCAAAATATCACTAATATCCTAAAATAAAGAAATTTATCAAAAAGTAATCTTTTGTGGGATTTAAAAAAATTAAATTAAATTTATAATTAATGAAAATATTTTCTCTATTAAATCCCCCATACTTATCACATGGACTCCGGGAAAAATAAATATCAAAATTAAATCAAGACAAATCAAAAACACAAACCAATGAGATCTACTAAATCCACACTAAAAGATAAAATAAATCCTGTCACATTAAAAAAATTATTTCAAGTTATCCATTTTATATTATTTAATATAATTAAACTTAATTTATTATCCCATTCACCCAAATCACCTACCTCACATGAATTTTATCTCATATCAGAATAGTAAATGTTCAACAAGTCTTTTCTCATCTAAACTCACACAAGAGTCACGATAGGCTTGATAAATTTCTAATTCTCAACCCAATGTGAGTCAAGGACATGTGTCTCTCATGAGGACCTTCCCGGGATGTTATGTGGCTTCTGGTTGGTAGGGTTTAGATGTTCAAAAAAAATTTGGCTGAAAAAGGAGGGCCTGGCTCTTTTTGATGAAAAATTGAAAGATTCTAATTTTCACTCAAGTATTGTCTCTTTCTATTCACTTTTGTAGAAAATTAACTATATAATCATGAAAAATAAAATAATTTTCACACCATTAATTATTCAACCAGAATTTTTTTTTTCTGAAACATAGTTTTATTTCATGGAAGCTCCAGATAGGCACAACTTTCTCTCCACATTGAAAGCTCTAGAAAGGCACTGATTCTTTTATCATGAAAGATCTAGAATGTTATATATTTTAAAAAATGAAATATTCCACATAAAAATTAGCTCATAAAAATTTAATTTTCCACCCATAGTATCACAAAATTAGGTAGTACACCACAATACATCCTCCCTAACACTTAAGTTGAACTAGATCATGAAATTTCACTTCAAGAGTAGGTTGGATTGGGAAAGTTGTCTTGTAATGTGTAAAACCTAACAGGGTGTTCTTGGATTCTAAGGGCTAAAAGGACTAATTTATATGGTAGGCCATAATAAAGAGTATTATTTTGAGAAAGGGGCTTGAAACAAATAAAATACTCAATAATTTAAAACACATGTACCTTAAACCCTCATGTTTTGACAGAAAGAAATCAAATTCTAGTTGAAGAAATTATGGTCTCATTCTCTTACAAAATTAGGTTAATGTAAGGAATATGAAAAAAATGGTAAAAAAGCCTCATATGAGAGTTGTTTATAATATAAATAGAGTTAAAGTTTCCATGGGATTTAAAAATCAGATTACTTTTCATGAAATTAAAAAAGATGTGAACATGAAACAAAGTATTTTCAGAATTATTTTGAGATTAGATTCATGGAATAGATTGGTTCACTCCATGAAATGGGTTTTGAAAATAGAAATTATAATCACTTCATAAGTATTTACATCACACTAAAATATAAAAATAAACACACAAATATTTGAAAAACAACAATTTTTTATAGATATAGTAAACCAAACATCAAATGAAAATACTAAACATCAAAGTTTCACTCCCCCACACTTAAATGATGTAGTGTACTCAATAAATTAAAAAGGATTTATTTTGTGAGATGATTTGAAAATGAATATCATTAAGTAAGAAAATGTACAAATGTAGTAATACATGATTGATTTTATTGATAAACTTGTTGGAGGAGTGTGATCTCCTCCACTGGCTCTGATGGAAGGGTCTGAAATAATTACTTCAACCTATTCTCATTAACAGTGAATGTATCCTTCTCTCCATAAATCGTAATCTATATAGCACCAAAATTAAATACATTATTAATTGTAAATGGGCCTTCCCATATATAATGATTTTAACCTAGAATAAGCTTGTGTCTTGAGTTTAATAAGAATACTTTGTCTCCAGGTTAAAAGACTTTCGGTTTGATTAGCTTGTCATGGGCCACTCTTGTTATTTCTTCATAAATACCTGAATTTTCAAATACTTCTCTTATAATTTCATCCTCCTCTTGAAATTCTAATCTTCTTTCCTTCCAGGAACTTTCAAGGTCATAATTTATTTTCCTTTCAGCCCAATATTCCTTATGATCCAAACACACAGGTATGTGGAAGATTTTCCCATAAATCATCCAATATGGACCCATTCCCCTCGGGGTTTTGTCAGTCATCCTATATTCCCATAAGGTATATTCCAACCATTAGATCCAACACATCCTGTTTTCATTAAGGGTATTATTCAAAATTCATTTGATTTACCTATTGGAAAAATCATCATTCCCGTTGGTATGTGGATGATAGGGAGTCAATGTTTTATAATGAACCCATAATTATTTAGCAAGTTGTCCATTTTCCAGTTGCATAAGTGTGTCCCCTGATCACTTATGATGGCTCTAGGCACTTCAAACCTACAAAATATGTTTTCCATGACAAAATAACAAACAAGTTAAGCATCTTTAGTCCTGGTGGATTTTTCTTACCACCCATTTGGAAGCATAAAAAACTACAATAAAGATATATAAATTTTAGAATGACATCTAGAAAGTTCCATAAAATCTATCCCATAGAATTCTATAATTCCACAAAAAATCTTGGGATTTTGGAGAAATTTCTTGTCTCATTGAAATATTTCCTAAAAACTGACATTTTTCTCACATTTTGAAAAATTCATGAGTATCTTTAAAAAAGGTGGAATAATAAATTACAGAATCTAAAACCTTCCTTTCTGTCCTTTGAGTTCCAAAGTGGCCACCACAATCAATTGTGTGACAAAACTCAATGGTAGTTTTAGATTCACTTTTAGGTAAACATCATCTTATTACTTGATCATTGCAAATCATCCAATGTAAGGGATCATTCCAAATGTAATAACTAGATTCCTCTTTCAGTTTTTAAATTTGGTGGGAATTTAAATGAGATGTGACCTAAGGTCTCACTAGATAATTGACCATGTCAATATAGCATGGCACTTATTCTTCAATCAAGTACAACTAATCTCTTTGAATATGATGATTCTGTGGGTCTTTTTCTATAATTTCAATTTAAGAAGTGTTTGGCAGTCTACTTAAGTGATCATCCACTTATTTCTCCTATCCCTACTTGTAATTGATTTCTATATTGATCTCTTGTAGTATTATCATCTATCTCACTAGGCTTTGTCAAGAATCAACATTCATCATCGTGTACCTCAGAGCTGCATGATCAGAAAACTAAGTAATTTTAGTTCAAAGAAGATATGATCTAACTCTTTAAAAAGAAAAAAAATTCTAAGAACTCATTTTTCGGGGTTTTATATTTTAATTGGGCCACATATATGGTTATTGAGGAATATGAAATGACTTACGAACATCCCTCAATTCACTGAGAATTTACGTATCCAACAGCTTATTTGGAAGCATCACAACTTAGATCTAATGGTTCTTCCCAATTTGGCAACTACATCATGAGGGGTAAAATGAATATATTCTTCAACTCATTAAAAAATTACCTATAAGAACCATTTAATTCAAAACCATCTTCTTTAAAAATTAACCTAGATATAGGGAGTGAAATCATTATGAATTCTTTGATAAACCATGTGTAGAATCCTACATGTCCTAAAAATGATCTAACATGTTTCACAAAAGTAGGGTAATGCAATTAATTTATCACCTCCATTTCTGATTTATACACTTCAATTCCATTTTTGGAAATTACATGGCCAAGTAAAATTCATCTTGTAACCATGAAATGACACTTTTCCAAAATTTAACCATGCTTTTTTTCAATTTTGGTTTTCAAAACGTTTCCTTAGATTTCTCAAACAATGATCAAAAGAATTTCCAATAACTATGAAATCATCTAAGAAAACATCTAAGAAATTATCAATGTGATCAGAAAATACACATAAAATGTACCTTTGAAATTTACATGGAGAAATACATAATATAAATGGAATTATTTTATATGAAAAAGTACCAATGGGACATGTAAATATCATCTTTTCTTTAACCTCAGGACCAATAGGTACGTAGAAGTAACCTGAAAATCCATACAAAAATAAATAATAAATTCTATCTTCCAATATCTATAACATTTAGTCAATGAAGGGGATGGGTAAATGATATTTCTGAGTAACCTAGTTAAATTTCATTAAAATCAAGGCATACACATCTCCTATTTTGAATTCTCATTGGGATTAACTCATTCTTGTCATTCTTAATGGTTGTAAGGCCAGTTTTTTTAGGAATGACATGAATGGAGATAACCCACTATCAATATGATATGGGATAGATGATCCAATTTTTCAAGATATTCTCTACCCCTGTCTTCACAACCTTCATCAAGGTGTGATTCATCCCCCTTTAGGGATGTATAATAGGTTCGGAATATTTTCAAGAAAAATTCTATGTGAGCATATTTTTGGGTTTATTTTTGGGATATCACCAATTGTTCACCCTATTTCTTGACAATTTTATCTCAAAATCCCAATAAAAGATTTTTATTTTGTTTTAGATAGATTATTTGGATTTATCCCTAGTAATTTCCCTCCATCTATAAGGTATACGTACTTCAAATAATTGGGTAGTGGATTTAATTCTAGTTCTGGGGGATGATCAAGGGATAAAATTAAACTGACATTACCTACTTCCAAAGGATAGACCTATTATACACAAGAAACAATATCATATTCCACATCAATCAAAAAATCATTAAGGAAATTAGATTTTACCTATTCATCCACGTAAAATCATAATATCAAGTGTTTTGGGAATTCTATGTTCATTAATGTGAAAATTATTTCCTAAGTCTAAGATTTCATGGACCATACTTTATTCTTCAATGGATTCAGTACTAACTACCTAGGAGAGTTAAAAGAGGGAGTGATCATCTGATGGGAACCTCATGGACTCAAAAATGTGGAAGTGGACAGTGCAATCTCCAAATTACATGTTCAGTGTACCTTCATAGACATTGATGATGGTTTAAGCTATCTTCATTAAAGGTATCCCAGAAATGATGGGTGAGTGTAAAATACTATTATCTTCTTCCATATTTAGCACGTAAAAGTCAGCTGGGATTAAGAGATCATTGAATTTCAACAGGACATCCTTTAGAATTACAACTAGAAAAATTTTGGATCTGTTTCCAAGATAGACCACCATTCTGGTCAGCTTTAAGTCTCACATCTTCAATTAAGTGTATAAATAGTAAAGAAATACATTAAATGAAGCACTTAGATTACAAAAATATTTAGATAAATTTAATTAAACAATACTTCATGGAACGAAAAACATTCCTGGATCATGAAATTTAGTTGTAATATGTGGTGTGATAAGGGCTTAGACAATTCTCACCTTGTTGATTCATTGATTACCATTTAGTATTCTCTTTTTTGTGAAAAGATATTGCAAAAAAAATCATACCTTTGAATTTTTTTGATAGATTCAAGTAGGTGGATATTGATTTCATTTCCCTAGGAATTTCTTTTATCTTATTATATAGCCTATACATCTCCTCCTCCTCTTCCTTTTCTCTTTCTTGGTGGATTTTCACAAGATTTTATGAATTTTCGACACAATTTTCCCTCTGAATAGGTGGTATATTTTATGGTTCAAGGATGGATAGAGGTGGGATTACTTTTCAAATTCTTTTTATAATTGCATTGACATTATCATTAGGATTTATCACAATTTGGGATGGAATATTCCCTGGATTCATTTCTAGAAATTTAAAAACAATTTTTAACTGGTTGGATAATCCTTTGGAATTTTATTTAAGTCCCTCAATATCTGACTATAGCTATTGGCTCTCAACTGATGGTTGTGTGTTGGTGGATGGTTGCTCATATGTCATTTTTTGGAAAGGCGGGTGCTGAAAGGGTTATTTATAGGACGGTTGGGATAGAGGGGGTTATGGTATTGCAGTTGAGATAGAGGTATATCCCAAGTCAGCTAGAATCCATATCCTTGTTGGTTTTTTGGTTAACATGGTGGATTTAGCAGGAATTGACTTTGTTGATAGGTATCAGCACAAAATTTGGTTCCCTTCACTTCTAGACAATGGTTAGTTTAATGATAATTAGAAGAGAATAAACCACATACCAGGTTTGGTTCTTGTTGTTCAATTAATTATTCAATATTCATCTATCGCACTACCCTGATGAGATTTCCCATCTCTCTTTTAATTAATTTTGTTAAATCATATGTTCTCGCATCATGTACTCCTCCTATTCCCGACACTCTTATTCCAAATTCTTGTGAGTTTTGATCAATATTATCAATTTGTACACAGATATTTGTAGGTGAATTTTCAATCAGGGATCCCCTAGATGAGGCATCTAGAAGGATTAGATCATTTTCTATAATTTATTAGTATAAGAACACAAGGAATTGGTGTTCCACAATTTATTGATGTGGTAAGATGGAACATAGCTTCTTGAAATTCTCCCAGTACACGTATAGTGTCTCTCCTATTGAATTTTTTATGATGTAATTATCCTTCATGATGGAAGTGCTCCTGGATGTGGGAAAGAAAATTTTCATGAAAAATATTTTTAGTTATTCCTAATCACTAATCTCCCCTAGTGTTATACTTTAAAACCATTCTTTAGTTTATCCTTCGAGTGAGAAGGGTAATTCCCTCCATTGAAATTGTACTTTAGGTTCTCCTCTTGGCCCGATGCTTGAGATAGTTTAACTAAATTCTTGTATGTGATGATTTGGGTCTTCTACTGCAAAACCATGAAATTTTGGAATCATGAGAATCATATTGACATGTAATTCAAATTCATTTGGTGTAGTGGGTGAAATTATTTGGTTTTAATGAATGGTAAATTGGGGTGCACAAAGATAACACCAGGTTTTATTGGAATTTCCAGCCATTATTTTAGGTTCAGTGTGAACACGAAAATTGTCAATTGAATATGAGAGATATAATGCCTAAAATATTCATGGTTGGTTTCTTTATCATAGTTGGGTTAATGTTCTTTCAATTTCAAAACCAATTTCAATTAATGATTCTTTTTTGTTGCAGTTTATTCAATTCTGAAAATCTTTTTTTATGTCGCACTGCCTCCCCAGTAATGACACTGTGTTTGACGTACTCCTGTCATAGGGTCTGGCAAAAAAAAATTTTAATTCCGAAACTATTGTATAGTGATTAACATAGGAAGTATCCTGAAATGGAGTGCACACAAAATAGTATGTCACATTTAAATGAGGGTAAAAATGGGGTATTTTTAGAATATATCAATAAGATAATGATTGAATGAAAATATGAGATTAAAATGATTGAAACAATCATATTAAAAGGGTGATTATGTTGTGTTATATTTAAAAATTTTAAAGTTATATTTATTCTATTTTATTCAAAATTAATCTTCTAAGTTGTTTAAAGAGTTTTTCCATAATCGTTTCCTCTCACTTCCTTGGTCAAATTATGATGGTGAGAGAAAACATTACCAAGATCTTATTTTGCTCAACTCTCCTTCCATGTGAAAAAGAGTTGTATTTAATATCCTTAATTGACATGGTAAATACACAATCAAGACATGTTTCATCCAAAAAATAAAAAACATCTATCACCCCTTTTACACGTACTGACATTCGTCTAGTACTTCACCATTAATCCCTAGTTTATTTTATTATATATAAAAAATCAGTGGAGGGATAAAATGATTATTTACCATGAAAAAGAAATAACATAATTAAAAATAAAGAACAATTTCACTTCATAGTAAAATTAACCATATTAAATTGAAAAAAAAATTATGAATAATGATATTTCATGCATTTATTTCCATGAACTCAACCATTACAAAATAGAAAACCAACCCTTCCCCAAGAACTCAAAATTTTTACCCCACCACGGTAAGGGTAATCAATATGAATGGGGAAGATGAAGGAATTTAAAATATATGGAAAGGAAAAGAAAAAAGTACAGAAATTATTAAATTTATCATCCTATCTTTCACAAAGGGAATGGGATGGAATGAGATTCTTTGAGAGGGCGGAGCTCCCCTTATTGTATTGGAAGAATTTTTACCCGTAATGTTGACAAGTTGTAGCCCTTTTAAATAACCACTTCACACATTTCACCAATTTGGAATGTTGTTAATAAGTATCTTGGTGAGATCTCCTAAAACTTTCAGCATATTTGGATGTGTTTTAATAGAGTTATGCCCATTTAGTCTGAAAATTTAATATTTCCACTTAGACGCATCAAATCAAAAACCTCTATATTTCAATGATTTAATTACCATTAAAACAGGAAATTCACCAATCCTAGCCTTCATTAATGATTTTACAAAACGTCTAGTACATCTGTACACCAAATTTCATAATAATTGGGTGCACTATGAATGATTTAGGAACCCCACATAACAAATCAAAAAAAAACTGTAAAAATGTTTCATAGTCCCACCTGTAAGATTATTTTGAGCTTCCATATGGTCGATTCAGCTTTTCATCAAGAAGTATGAAATGAATCTCTAGCTGTGTAGAATATCGAAAAAAATAATAATTTTTCAATTTGTATTAATTTAGAAAATGTTATGGACACAATACCGAAATAATTTAAATCAGTTAAACATCTGAAATAAGGAATATTTACTATTAAGATCAAAATATCACCAATAACCTAAAATGGGACAATTTATCTTAATGTAACACTTTGGAGGGATTTAAAAAAATGAAATTCATTGTCCAATTATTGGAAATATTTTCTCTATGAGTTAGGTAATTCACATAACAATTTTTACTCACGAAAAATCACAGTGACATTTCAGCAACATTAAAGAAATAATGGTGGATTTATAAAAGATATAATGATAGAGAATTGGGTTTCACATAATTTATTAATCGAATTTAATATTTGAGGGATTTGTAAAAAAAATATTTCTTCTTTATAAATTTAAAATCAAAAGTAATAAAGAGAAGAACGTTCTTGAATAATGATGAATGTAATGCATCCCTTACATTTACCATGGTAACACCTTAGGTAAATAGCATAATGAGAGGGGGAAATGATATATAATAATTAGAAAATAAATTGGATAGTAAAGGGATGTGTATAAAGGCATGGAAATATAACAAATTGATATTCAAAAGGCTAATTAAAAAAAAGGTGCCCGAAAGGAAAATAAGTGTAAAAGATACATAACAAAATTTTGTAATAGTAATAACATTGGTATAGGATATAACTATGGAGAATAAAAGATCTGTCATTATTTTAAACTATATTTAATTCAAATGGTACACTTATCAACACCCAAAAAATAATAAATTGAGCTTCAAAAAGAAAAATATCTTGATGAATCATGAATGGAAAATTAGGCAAAAATATTCATTACTAAATTTTGGAATAGTAATGGATTAGGTAATGATTATAGTATGTGGGAAAAATGACCTCACATTATAAGAACTATAATTGTATTTTGAATTAAATTTATGATGGATGGAAAATATAACCAATTGGGATTAAAAAGGATAAATATAAAGAAGGTTCTATAACTGAAAATAAGAGAGAAAATTATCATATAAAATTTTTCAATAGTAATGACTTAGTTAAAGGTGATAATGAGAACTAATAAATTATATATCATAGAAAAATTGAGGTTAAAGATAAATTTATAATTTTATTCAAACATTACCAATGTTAATTAAAATTATAAAAACCCAGAATAAGTAAGAATGGATTTGAAGAGACAAAAATCCCACACGTTGAATATTTTCATCCTAAATCATGATGGGAGAAACCATGGGACAATGGATACCCAATGGGAAAAAATTAGTTCATATTTAAAGAGGGTTATAGCTGATAGATTCATGGATTATGATATTTTAGCGGAGGGGACGAATAATTGGTGTTATTTATATGTGACTAGGAGTGGGTTTCAAAGGATTTAATATATGTTATTTTACTATATCTGATAAATAATTGTGATATCGATAAAATAAAAAAATAGAATAATAAATACTGATGTATTTTTTGGGATATTTAATAACGTAAAAAATCGAACCACACCATCTAAAAAACCTATTAAATGCACCAAATCCAACAAAAGAATTAAATTTCCAATTTTTAATTTTTGGTTTAGAAAATAAAATATTGTTTTTTAATCTGAATTGATATTTAAAAAATCTTTTTCATATTTTATAAATTAAATTATTTTTTAAAAATATGTTTCATAAAAGGATTAGTCGTTATGACATAATGATGATGTCATAAAATTTATGTTCTCATTTGGCGAAATTTTTCACTTCTTAAAAAAATTAACTTTATTAGGAAATTCCTAAAAACCCATTATAATATAATTTCTATGTGATAAGCTGAAAAATGTAATTAATTTTTTTCATAAAAATAATATATGATTGGGAATATTAAATTTTAATAAAATTATTATTTTAATGGAAGTTACTAATTTAATTGAACAATCAACATTCTAGCCTATGTGAAATCTAAATTAAAAATCCTTAAAATATATAATCATTTAAAATAAATTCTATAATTTTATTTTATGAAATAAATTTTTATATAATGCATTAAAATACAATAATTTTTAGTATAATGTGTTTATATTCACAAAATATATTAAATTTTGTATTATATTATTAAATAATCTATAAGAAAAATTAAATATATCTACAAAACAACAAAAATAATGAACAACTATTATATTGACCAATGGTCATAATTCATGTATTAGTTAATAAAATTAAATATTTTTGATCATATTTCCTTATAAATACCATGTCATTCTTCCTCATCATCATTCACTTCTATTCGAAACAATTTTCAACATCATTTCCAAAATGAATATTGTATCACAAAATATTTTTTTCTATATTATAAATATGTTCATATATCAGATAATTTTATGGGATAAATGTGGAACAAAATTTTATATGACACATTGATTTGCCTTTATTATTCATCCCATTTTAATATTTAGTATTATATATGGTCTTTTATACAATAAATTCAATGTTTTAAATTAATAAAATACATTGATTCTAATTTCTAGTACATGTTTCTCATTCAATTATTATTCGTAGTTATATTAGTTCAAATCAACACATGAGATATAAATTTCTTATTAATTTTATAATTATTTCTCTATTATCATAAAAAACATAGAGTATAAAATATGAGTTCTATTAAAAACATAACTAAATATTCATGTAGTTACATTATACAACCCATACTGAACTTTTGGCCATGAAATAATGTTTTTATAGATGAAAACACAATAAATATTACTTTTGGAGATTCATTATTAACGTTATTCATCCATACAGTGAGGTATTCTATTTTTATAGTTGGTTTTTCCTTCATGCTGTAAGGGTTCATTAATAAATATGGTACCTCAGGATATTTTAAAAAATTTCTACATCTTTTATCCAAATAAAATTCATGAAATTGGTATTACATAGATGGGAGAAATAAAAAATCATTGAAAAATTATTTAATATATATAATTTAAAACATATTCTTGAGATATTTTTTATAAAACATTTTAATTATTTTTGTTCAAGTATTTCAAAATATGGGTTTTATAAATAAATTTAAATATTAAATAAATTAAATAAATCTATTGTTAGAAATATAAATGTTGATCAGAGGTCCCCCCCCCCCCTTTATAAGACATCTATTGAAACCTTATGTTTTATATGTGTTTGAAAGAGGGAGAAGTATTTTAAAATAAAATGATGGTATAATACTCATAAGTTAAATCCTTAAATGAATATCACATAATTAACATGTACATTCTCGAAAATAATTAAAATATATTCTCTTAAAATGTATAATATAATTTACCAAAAAGATACATACCTCTTAATAAATTCCATAAATTTATAATCTATGTTTAAAAAAATTATCCAAGATATATTTCATAAAATAAAATAGTATAGGATTGTTCTTTCATTTAATAATGGTTCCAAGCATGTTTTTAAATTTTTATTCATATATCCCCTTAGAGTGTAAGACTAAATGTGAAGAAATACCCATAGTTTGGAACCATTTATTTATCGAGTCTAAATCAATATGGTTTGTTTTGGATGGTTACCAATAGGTACATTAACTCTAGAACCACATCCACTTATTGTATCTAGATAGAGAGGTAATTTATTGGACACCATTTACTATATATGTTAACAAAATTTTAGGGATTTTTTCTTTTGTTTAGACTTATCCCAAGTTAATTTACTAGAGTGTTGAAATACTAGTCAAAAAACAACTATAATATCTTCTTATACCAACTATGACAACCCATTCCTTTGTTACACACAAATTCATGAATTATTAAATAAAGAAACACATAGAAACAATTGGATGATCAAAAACACTATTGAAATTGGTTATTAGGTACATATAATATAAAATTGTATCATCGATAAAATATAATTATTAAAATATTCCTTAACAAGATTCAAATATTCCATTTATAATTTAAAACATCATGGTATAACCTAAGGGTATACATAATAAAGTGGTGATCTATAAAGACCAATAAGGTAAATGCAAAGAATAACATAAATAATTTATTACATGTTATACAATATGAATTTCAATGGTATATAAAATGGAAGAGAATAATATAAATGAACAATACGACATGATATATAAATATAACAAAATGGATTCATGGGTATGTGGAAATAATATTAAATATGACATCATAAGGATTTGTTAATATTAACCACTAATACTTCATTACATAATGTGATTAGGATAACCTCTTATGAAGCTTACACGACATGTCCTAAGAAAAAAATATTACCCAATATATTAGAATGCTATCTCGGTGCTCCCATCAAAATAATATCTAATACATGTATAAGTGTTCCACATATAAATTATATCATAATAATTTATTTCATATCTATAACCCAAATGACTACGTATATTGAGTTACATACATGGAAATTACGAATAAAAGAATTATTGGTGCATATCGGTGAATACCCTTGAGTGTTAATGGGAATAAAAATTACATTAACAATCGGTTGGCATAGAAAATCATAGTGGAATTTCAGTAGCTTAACTACAATACTTAACGATTCAAAAAATATTTTTATGTAAAAAATGGGTTTTATAATTTTTACATCAAAAAGGAATGTTCAATACAAAAAAGTGACTTCATTATATTCATTAACAAATTTTTGGAAAAATTAACCAACCAAACAAGGTCAAAAATCAATATATTGGACACACAAATAGATAAAATAATTATTCAAAGAATGTTTTATCATATTAGAAAACTAATACCTATATAAGTTCCATTTAATATATGTTTCCTTAGAATCAGGGTCATCCTCGATGTGGTATTCAAAGGGATAATCCATATTCTCCAATTACTGCAAAAAATCCAATACATTTATCATATTTTCATTGAATCCAGTTATCAAAATAAGACACAACTGTTTAATCAACCCACATTCCTATTTATTAGTCTCCAAATGGATTATTCTCTTGAGAATAAAATCTTTATCATATATGGAGGAATTAATTTGAAATTCCTTCACTATCATTTTTTCCACAAAGAGACTGATAAGATCCCATGATTTATCACATGACCAAAATAGCATCAAACAATATTTTTCATTTCAATCTGTCGTATACTTCCACAAATTTTGCATCAAGATTCCAAGATGAAGCCGATTTCCTGGTAGTAATACCTTTTTCTATTTTATTTAAACCCAACTGGTTCTATACATACAAAAAGCATGAATAGTATTGTTTGGTATTATTTTGGTCTAGTGAATCATCAACTGGAACCATCTCTTTCATACCATCATCAAACACATATGGAAAACCATTTCCCCCAATACCGTAACCCTCCATGCCTATCACGACCCCCTCATCACAATGTGTACCCATCCTAGGCTAAAAATGGGACACTATAGATAGTGACCCCCGAGTCCCACCTATAGTAGGCCTCGGTTTGGGGACTATCACAGAGGGTATAACAATCACATAGAAGAGATGTATTACCCTATAAGTGAACACATGTGAAAGAGAGAGATAAGAGTGACACTAACCAATGCTTACTCATAACACATTGTATAAGAAACCCATGTGTACATATGTAATTTCATGAATGAACTACTACAACTATTAGAAAAAACTGAATGTACCAAAATAATGTAAAACGTCATTGACCATGAAGCCCAAAAATCTTATGAAAACCACCAAGATATTTGTAACCAACTTGATATCCATCCTACTCTAACTGACCTCCAAAAATAGTTTATATAAACATAGGGTGAGCATAACAGCATACTCAGTAGGATCCTCCCTATAGCCTCTCATGGAAATATAATGAGATCAAGGTAAAGCACAATAAAGAAAAACAAAAACTAACACATAACCAAGAAAAGTATAATATGTTCCTAGAATCACTATGGATACTCTAACTATGTATCAAAAAAAGAGTATATAATATAAAAAACAATATCAAGGATACCCAAAAACATCTTCCCCACTAGATTTTTCATTTTCCATATGGTCACACGTCCTAAGAAACTTTGTTACAAAAGGCTAGCCTGAAGATTTCTTAGAGAAGCACCACAACATGAAGCTCATGCAACTCTATACCACAACCACATAACCAAAAGTAACCGTGCAGTTTTAGGGATCCATCAAAACTTTTATAACATTTATCATACGATGGGTATTATACCTCAATCTGTCACATCCCATACACTATGTAAGGATCCCCAAGCCATCATATCGTATACAAAATACCCCTATAGTGGCCTATAAGAAACTATATCCATAATATATGTGTGTAAAATAACCGCAATCCATTACAACCCTCTACACACTTTTATGGGGAAAACTAACTATCATGCATACTAGTAGAATTAACAACCATTAGAAGAGTTTGGTGTCAAAGGTGGTAGTCAACCATCTTTCCTCCCGCCAAGATGTTGGGGAACACCCCCCACAAGCGCTCAGAATCCCCAGGGTTTCAGTTTCCATAACTGATAGGGAAGTGTATGATATAAAGACACATAAAGTATATGTTATAATATAGATCACAAAAACATGTTGGGCATAACCTAGTTGAAGACTCCACTACCAATCACCTCTCTTAGACTCCTAGTTGCCACTTCTAAGACAAGATATCCTTTAAGAACACAATGATAATAACGATCTTCATTACATTAAATATTCCCTTTTAATAAATTTCAATCCATGATAATTAATTCTGTAACTATTAATTAACAATTATGATTTTTTACATTACATTCCAATATAATTATAACAAATATACATGCCCCTAGGCATAACCAAACTCAGTCCATGACTTCTATGAAATATTTCCTCACCATTTTATCCTAGAAAGTGACATCCTCATGGGTTAAACAATTATTCATTTATTAAAAAAAATACCACATACCATATTTTTATATTTCCAGTCAATCTAGGAAAACATTATATGATACCATACACAAGGGGATCAACACGGTGAGTAGATGAGCTACTTGTCAAGTCTTCTCTGCCTATAGTAGAAGTGTAGACATATCCATCCTCAAAAAGGTAAAAAAATTAAATCATGTGGCATTCCCCTTCTGTATTTTCATCTTTTGGAAAGATATTAAACAATACCAATTAATCATAATGTAGGGAATGTAAAAAAATATGAAAGAACAATTGATTCAATAATCATCCAACTTTTGTGTCAATGGATATTCCTCACTTCAACCAATTCCATAATATCTGATGTCCTCCCCAACACCCAAATTAATAAATCGATGCATCTCGCCACTCTAGGTGTCAACTGATCCCACAACAACAAGGTCTCCATTTCCCACATACAACCATAGCCAACCACGATCATCCCTCCCAAGATTATATTGCATTAAAAGATGTATGAAACAAACAATGAAATTGGGATCTTGGCCATGAACAAGGCTTCCAACCTTCACATCATGAGCTCTTATAGATCTAGAGTATAAGGAAACCTTCTTTAAAATAAAAAGGGAAAATCGAGTCCCAAAATTCATTATATTTAATCATTCAACAGATTATTTATTCAATATTGAATTAATTGATTCATTATTTATGTTCCAACAGTGGGAAACCTATTAAACAATAATCTCAAGCTATCAAAAATTAATTTAAAAATTAATTTAACATGCCTTTCATAAATTTATTGAATAGAATAATCAGGATTTAGGTTCATCAGCCAATTCAGTCAAACATGCATATCTGCATCAATTTCATTATCATCAAATTATAACAACAAGAAGATTCATTAACATAATCCGTTAATATTAAACGAATTAATTATATATCAAGTCCATCATTACATTTTTTTTACCAATTTCAATCTAGAATAACATAATTAAAAAATAAATAATATATTTCCCACTATCTATAAAATCAAAAGGAAACATGTTATCACGGTATAAAAAACAACATCGTAATGCGATCGATACCAATTCTTTAATCTAGTTCATATATTTAATGCCAATTTCATTGTGATTAAAAGGGATAAATAATGTTATCTCGATTTATGAATGTAAATATATAGGAAAGTAATGAATCACCTAACTCAAAATATTTCGGATTCTCTTTACATGTGAATGACCAATACATTAGATCACAATCACTTCTCCTGCAATGAATGTATCAACTTAAGGATTCTATGACAACACGTTTCCAAAAAAACCAATAATTCCTTTTTAGAAACATGGATATAGCATTAAATCACCTTGAAAGTAGAAACATGTAGAAATAGATCGAGGAACCCCAATGAATGGATCTAGAACCTATCTTATATCTAAAAAATTGACAATTTTTGGTCACACGAAAATAGTTGGTGCACAAATAGCCAGAAAAACTCCAAGGGTAACACAATCTGAGGATACAAAAAACACATGAATCTTATTTGATAAATAACTCTGGGAATCCCATACGAAGGAAATGAAATAAGGAAGAATAAGGGAGGAAGGTATCTCAATCCTTTTGAAAATATAAATGGTTGAGCATCTAAGATGTGGTTTAAAATTTCAATTATAAGAGGATCTGGTCTAGATTACATGTTTTGACCATGTAATGTTAGCACCAACATTATGAGAAATTTAGATATTAGTTATGGGATTTGAATAATTCTTCCTTACCATATAATAAGGCTCTCAATACATTTTATGTCAAATATAACGTCAAAGGGGTGAAACTATAGAAAACTAAAGACATTATTCATGAGTCACCGTTAGATGAGTCACCATTGGAAGAGTCACCATTTGATGAATCAACGTTTTATGAGTCACCATTGGATAAAACAATGTTAGATGAGTCACTGTTGGATGACATACTATTGGAGGAGTCACCATTGGATGACATACCGTTGCACGACTCCCCGTTAGATGAGTGACAATTTCACGAGCTATCATTCAACGATTCATTGTACAGTGAGTCACTATTTAGTGTGAAACCATTTGGATACTCACCACTCAGTGAGCTAACATTCAGCGATTCCCAATTTTCTGAGCTACCATTCACTAAGACAGTGTTGCAAGTCACCTTCCTGTAAACACTATTAAAAAACTAGAAATTTTGGCAATGTGTTGAAAAATGTATCCCTGACCTCCAAAACAGCTAAAATAAAATATTT
Organism: Viscum album; assembly: GCA_963277665.1. Classification (NCBI taxonomy): domain Eukaryota; kingdom Viridiplantae; phylum Streptophyta; class Magnoliopsida; order Santalales; family Viscaceae; genus Viscum; species Viscum album. The sequence continues at coordinate 1,186,039,136 of OY728158.1, read as the reverse complement.
TCTCAATGGAATGGACTGGAGAGGTCCTGTTAATTACACCATATACCTATCAAACAATTCTAACCTGTGAAAATATAATAACCGACCCAAAGAGGAAATAGAAAACAGGGTCTGTTTCGCACGGAATCCGGGGATGACCTCCTGGACGGGAGATTCAAACGTTCTGATCGGTTTCTAACGGGTTTGTTCGTAGAACCGGAAACATCCAATGATTCCACATCTGTTTGGACCTACTTTCAAAAGGCAGGCGCTCATTAGCTTGTGGACTAATGAGGCTTAGGAATTTGCATTGGTCGAGAGGATGGGAGGTCGGACTCATCACACCTTTTTGAGGGGAATTATTGTCTACTCCGGGACTCTCTTTATAGATTTAAGTTATGTTCGTGAATCCTTATTACATTACCAAGTATAAAATGTGCTTTCCTTTAGATTTAACAATCAATGATTAAATATGCAAGAAATTTAGAGAATCTTTTATATGTATTCGAGGTTCTTCATCAATAGAGAATCATCTATATCTGTTTAGAGATTCTTGGTCAATGGTATCCTTCAAAACATTTATTTAAAAGTCACTTGGTCATTATGATGACCAGGCTGGTTTTAAAGCCACTCAGTGGGGCACTTGAAGTTTATCATCATTCAGAAGGATAGAGATTATTTCAAAGTTGGGATCGAACCCATAAATGGGTTACCTACGTATCCTTTGTTTTGGAAAAGGAATCAGAACCCACGTAGTTCGAGTAATGGAGTATGATGTTTATGATTGATGGCTCAAAAAATGAATGTCATAATTACTTTTACACTCTAAGCTCACGTGAGTCATGCTCGGTGTGAGAAACAAGAGGTATTAGTAAAATTTAGACAATTGTGCCATGAAAGATGCAATCATAAGAATTTGTTTGGGGCTTATGTATGGATGACTTCCCAGATAGATGAAGGTTTAGGATCTACTTTTAGGGAGAAAATCCATGAACAGGGTCCATAAAGTTATATGTTCTTCATGGAGATTTTGAATACTCTAATCTTGGGGCTTACTCCTAAGGAGGATGCCCAAGTTAGGAGGGGACTTATGATTGGGTTTTATTCCTGAAAAGGAAACCCAAATTAAAGGTAAATTATGACTGGTTAAGAGAAGTTTAAAGGATTTGGAGCTTACTCCTGAAAAGGATGCCCAAGGTTATGACTGAGTCTTATTCCTGAAAAAGGAGACCCAGGTTAGGGATTAAGGTTTGGGGCTTACTCCATAGGAGGATGCCCATATTTGAGGTTGGGGATTATTCTTAAGAAAGATTCCCAAGATTAAAGGACTTGATTGGGGCTTACTCCTGAGGAGGATGCCCAAGATTAGGAACTTTAAGAATTTGGGGCTTACTCCTGAGGAAGATGCCCAGATTAAAGGTTTTATAACTGGGGATTATTCCTGAAAAGGAGACCCAGGTTAAGATTCTCTCATTTTAAAGGATGAGGTTGAATGAATGAACTCTCCGTATTTTAGTGACATAAGGATATTTACATCACTAGACTTTAAGAGAGATTTCACAGAATTCCTTTCAGATAGGAAAGTCAAATCAAGAAATCATGCCATAAATGGTTTTGAAGAGTGTCTTGAAGACTGAATCTTGAAAAGGAAAGGTGAAATGGCTTAAGAGGGGTAAAATGGGCAAGATGGGCACCCAAAAAGATAGGGGCGCACAAGTCTTGAAAGGCGCGCAAGTCCTCCGGCGGCGCGCAAGTATTGGTCGCGCAAGTATACTTGCGCGACACATGGTGTACTTGCGCGATTTTCAATCAGAATTGAAATACTTGAGCGACTCTTGATAAAACCCTTTAGAATCCCCTTGAGATTCTTCCAAAAAAGGGACGCGCAAGTTATATTGAAAGAATTTAGTCGGCGCGCAAGTGTTTGATAAGTTTCAACACTTAGGCCTTCCTTCTTCTCTTTAGATCTTCCGTTCTAGGTAAGAAATTACCTTAGAAGTGTTTCAGAAGCTTTGAGAAGAGACTTGGGCATCGGGAGCTTCAATCCGAGTTTCTGGAAAAAAAATCCTCTCGAATGGGGGCCCACAGGGTCTATTTATAGGCAATAGAAGACCCAGGGCGGTTACCGGGCGGTTACCATTTAGGTCGTGCAAGTCACCTGCGCGACCAAGGTAGCCGCGTAAGTATACATGTGCGGCAGTGGTATAACTTGCGCTGTGGATTTGCTATTGATCCTTTGTTCATGCCTTTGTCGATTTTTCATGTTTTCTTCAAAGGATGAATCACTTTCAGCTGAGATATTCCCTTTTCCGATCTTTAGATTCTGTGACGAAAGGAGCGTCAACAAAAGTCCCCCCTCAGAGTTAGATCCAGAGAGAAATGAGGATTTGACTCTGAGGAAATCGAATCCCTCCAAAGGAAAAGGGAGGGCGCACAAGTCTTTCAGTGCGCAGAGGGCGGCGCGCAAGTCTGCGTCGCGCAGGCCTTAGGTGCTCTGGGTGTGGCGCGCAGGTAGGCTTCTTGGCCTATAAATACACGGCCTCATCTCCGTTACATGCATCTGGATTTCTAGATTTCTCGAGCTCTCGCCGCGCATGTCTTCCTCGCCGCGCAAGTCTATTGTTTTCACTGTTTCCTCGCTGCCGCGCTACTCTCAAGGTAATAGGGCTTGCGCGGTAATACTTGCGCGACAAAAACTTCCGCGGCACATGTATTACTTGCGCGACATCTCCATACTTGCGCGCCTTAATGCCTTTAGCCATTTTTCGAATTCTTTCACAAATTTTATGAAAACATAAACTCATTTAAGAGTTAAATTTATTCAACTCCTGTGCAGATTAAATGGCTCTTAGACCTGGATTAATTGATGAACTGGCTAGCAAGCAGATAGATGATATGATGGATATCATTGGCCCTGATTACTATACTGTCAAAGACAGTACTCTTCCAGATTTTTCTAAGTATCTGAAGAAATATCATCGCGACTTTCCTCACTGCACTTATCTACCTTTGTATGGTCACGGTCATCTGCAAGAAGTCATTATTCCAGAAGTAAAGAATTATCTTCCATTTTCGTGGTTTCAGAATTATACCAATTTTGCTTCAGCAAATATCTCAGGCGGAGGAGTATTTCAAATTGCTGGAACAGTGGAGAAGGCTTATGTGATGCATCATAGCCCTTGCAAACCAGATCTGAAAAAACATACACCTGAGCTTCAACCACATTGCCATCCTTCAATCTTCCGAAATGCTCAGATGGATCAATCCAAAGGCTGGAAGAAAAGTTGGGATTTCCGTCCTGGGGGAGGTGTGAAGCCAACATGGATGTGGGTATACTGGGTGCGACATACATGAGCAGAGTTTATTGAGGATCTGAAGAGAGCTGCAATATATGAGGTTGTTTGTGATGGGCAAACATATATTTACAGACATGATAACTTCGTGCCAGAGATACTCAGCCACTGGATCCCAACGACTAATTCTTTCCATTTGACTCATGGAGAAGTAGGTATCAGTTTGTGGGATGTCCACAAGATTTCAGGAGCTCCAATCTTGGGCGATATGTATGATGAATTCATTCCTCCCAAGGTGACTTGGAATGATCCAGAGAAGACTCCTGCTTTGGCTCAAGAATTATTTAAAATCTTTCACAGGCTCAAGAGTTCAGAGACCTCATTAACTCATTTTAGAAAATATATTCATCCGGAAGAATGGATGAATGTGTTTCTTACTGAGAAGAAAGGGATAGATCCAAAAGAAAAAGGATCCAAGAAAAAGAAATCCAAGGATACCCGGCCCAGACGTCCTACCACTTGTCCAAAACCTGAGAAGAGAGGAGCTCCTGGCACATTCTGGCCAACTCTAGAAGCAGGAGAGTTTGAAAAATGGGGATATGAAGTGAATCAAAGAATTCCAAAGAAAACTCGTCTGGCGGGTTTCTTGGCAATGTGGCTCAGTGTTTATCTCTTGCCGGTCAGGGATTCGAAGGGAGGTGTTAGGCCAGGGACCTTCGTCATTGCGGCTAAGTTGGCTGAGGGAAAAATGGTTGGGTTAGCTACCCCCATTTTAGCAAAGATTCACAGGAGTTTACTTCACGTCTTCCAGGGTAAATCTCCTTTAAGAATAGTGGGACCATTCCAGGTTTTGTGTGGATGGATCGCCACTCACTTCAGGACTTACAATGTATAGAATGGATTACAAATTCCTGGAAGCTCTTTCAGACCGTCAGTGCAAGCATTCTCTAGAATTGCTCCATTAGATTTTAATGGTTATGACATGAAAGTAAGACTAAGCATGTATAAGGAATTCAACATCTTTCCTTATGGAAGTCCGCCATCTGGGCGGTTTGTTGATGATGGGAAAGCCCATTTGGATTTGAGGGCATACATGCTAGCTTGCAGGGATGGCGTGTTAGTAGCCAGGATTGATGGAGAAATCATATGCGAGGCCTATGCTCCATATAGATTTGCACGCCAATTCAAATGTTTTCAACAGATTGTTGTATCCCCTCCAGTACATGTCAGGTTAGAGCAACATCCGATGGTTTCTCGACAACTATGGTTGCTGACATCAAGAGAGAAGACTGGGGCAGTATTTGATCTACCAGTTGAAAAAGCGGCACATTATCTAACTACATTTTATGCTGAACACTGGATAGCATCATACCTTAAAGGGATATTGAATCACCCAGTATATCAAGTGGGAAAGAGGAAGAGGACTGTAGAGAAAGAAACTCTTCCTCATGAAGGTGACACTTCTCCACCTGAAATAGGTTCAACAGACTCCTCTTCTAGAACTGATTCATCAGATTATCACGATGGGGATGATGAGGAACAACCGGCAGAAAAGCGGTTTCGTGCCCGATATAATCCTCCGGCCAGAGTTAAAAGACCCACTCCATCAGCTCCTGGTGAGTTATTTGATTGTAATAACTTCAATCACTGCTACTTTATAAAGTAATAATTCTTACTTTCTTATTCTCTATCTGTAGTTGCAGGAGTCGGGAAGAAATTAAAATAAAAAATTGTAGGACCTTCCTCACAGCCTTTATATCTAATACAAGAGGTTGTTCAGCTATGGCAGAGCTTATACTGTGATACTGAGACCGCCTGGCTGGATTTGTGTGAGGGCCTACAACTTCCTGGGATAGGATATCTTCTAGCTTCTAAAGACCTTCAATACGGAGATAACCCCAATGAAGTGCGAGCTTACATCAGAGAGCTGGAAATGCTCATATATGCCACTGATAATTCGGTTCCTATCACCAGGCGGGTGAAGAAAATGATTGATCCTGGCACCACTGAGGGGGCTGGTGGTTCTGGAGATGAGGAATGGCAAGAGTACGTGGCTCCAGATGATGTAAGTTTTCTTTCCTTATTTTCTTTGCAACTTGATTTTAGTTGAAGCTTTGTTACTTAAGGAAGTTATTTTCTTCATCATGCAGATTGCAAAGAAAGGAACCGGGGTTCCTTCGCCACAATATAGCCCTGGTGGTACTGCTATCGGGGCTGCTGCTGATTCTCCTCGCGAACCAGGCGAGATATCTCCCGGCCAGCAGGCCATGAATGAGGCACTGGACATAGCCTTTCATTCTCCAATCCAAGTGCCAATAAGTGAGACTACTGATACTCTGAAAAAAAAGAAGCCAAGGCAAAGAAGGAGTAAATCCATAGCTAAACTTATCATTAGTAGTGGTAAGTCCTTCGAACAATCATGAGTTTGTACCCATAATCATATGGTTACTCATATTTCTGAGGATTGCAGGGGCTTCTTCAATTTCCCCCTTGAGGGAAGGGACTGATCCTTCTTCAAAGGTCATGGAATGTGCTATAGAACAATCACAGACACAGGCTGACTTGGTTTCTCCTGGAGAAGAGCTACCATCCATTCCCAGTATCCCTCTTATTACTGAAGATGTTGTCCAGGGTCAGGGGTTGCAGGACATAAGTCGGCAAGAAGACGTAGAAAATGTTCCCACTGGTGAGACTAACCAAGATTTTAAAGTATCATTGGATGAAATGATGAATCAAGGAATGACTTTTGAAGAATTTTATGATCATGCTAAGTTTTCATGTGATTTAGAAGACCTTGGGCGTGAGTGCTACCCTTCGCCAAATTTTTTTTTTAAAAAAAAATACTTCTAACCAAGATGCAAAAAAATATGCAATTTCTTCCGTAGAAGCCGCTGAACTGCCAATGCCCGAAGAGGGTGTGGACACTGATGTCAACCCTATCATTGCAGAAACATTATCTCAAGTAGAGCTAAATCCAATAAACTCTCCTGAGACCCATCTTGAAAATCCTGTTAAAACTGGGAAAGATAAGGAGAAGTCTTCTCAGGTTGCTGAACCACCATTGGGTAATGGATAACAATATTTGTGATTGTACTTTATTCTCAAGACAATCCATTCTTTTGTTATCCTTTGAAGCTGACTAAACCTTTCAATTAATCATGCAGGACCATCAACTGCAATGACTAGACCCGAAGATGAGTCCTCAGCCTCTGCCCCAACAGGAATTGAAAGTGAAGAAGCACAAGTCATGGGGGAAAGGGCAGGATAAGGCACCTCCCTAAGTGCGCTAATTCCAGATTACATACCCCCTTCTGACGATGATATTGAATCAGATCCAGATATGCTTAAAGCATTCAGTTTTTCACGACGTAAGGCATGGAATAACATATGGAACATCATATCGGGGGTGCCTTTAGAAGAGCTACCATCAAAAATCTCCCGATTGTCATCCCAATTTGTTATAATGGGACTTGGTGGTTTTGGGTATGAAAAGATCCATGCTGCGGTGAAACAGATCATTTTCAGGAGGGAGCAAGTGCAGACAAGTCGCGAAGATTTGACCACAGTGAAATTTTCAGTCAACATAGGTGAATTTGAGGCTGCGATATCCCAGGCTGAAGCTGATTATGCTGTCAAGAAAAAGGATCTGAAGCAAAAAATCAAAGAAAAGGTCGTCCAACAGGTGCAACTCCAGCAACAGTTAGATGCTGTTACTGGGGAACTTGATCAGCTTAATAAATCATTGTATGAAACTCATATGAATGGCATGAAAGCCATCGCAGATGCTAAGAAAGAACTTCAGCAAGCTGAAAAGAGTGAAGTTGGTCAAGTGCACGAGCTTCAAGTGACTGCTGATAAGGCTCAGGATGCTATACATCAAATGAAGACTTATGTTGACAATCTTCTATAATTTCTTGAAAGAGAGAAGAGACTCCAGTCTGTGGATGTCCTTCTAACTCTTGTGTATCAATGAAAAAAAACACTTTTGTCTTCAATCATTTTTACATGCATTCTTCCATTACCTACTTCAAATTTACTTAAGCCAATGGGCTTAGTAATCATAGTTTGATTTTTACTAGGATTATTACAAATAACCCTACAAACTTTGAATCTTTTAACTACTCAATATTACCTAAATCATACAAAAAATGTATATTTAGTGAGCTGGAACTTGACTTTTATTCAGAGTTCCTTTGTCTTTTGTGTGGGCAGTTTAAAGTCATGCACGCCGGACAAAAAGGGGCTAATGTTTAAGGTCGAAATAGCTTTGACCGAAAATGGATTAAAAATGGATTCAATTCCTTGACAGTTTATATGAAAACATATTACCATACTCAAGTATGAGAGAAAAAATATAAACTATGGCTTAAGAATATTTGAATCTGAGGAATGATATGAAAAATAGCTAAAAGGCATTAGAAGAAGTAGTTCCTAAGAATGAAGTTACTATTATTTAACAAAACCCGTTAGGGGGTTGAAATATGCAGGGCCACCTATGGGAATTGGCTGCATAGTCAAATAAAATAGCATCTTTTGGCTGACAAGTCTGTTATGTGGACTGTTTATGCAAGGCCACCTATGGGCACGTGCTGCATAGTCAGGCAAAAGAACTCCCAGAAATTTACTTTCCTAGTGCTAAAAGCCAGTGAAAGTTTATGGAGATTCAAATTTTCTAAAGCATAGAGTTTGTTGTATGGAAAGAGGTACTTGAATTTGGAGAAGATATTTCCAAATAAGAATATTGAAGAACTGGATGAATATCACTCCTACGAAGGTCTGACCCAAACATAGGGAAGAAGAATAAACCATAGACTTGAATACTTTCAGATCATGAAAAAGGATATGGGACAAATATGTTAAGGATGGCTATATTTTTTTTTGCGGATCCCTACATATTGTTATTTAAGACAAATAAGGACAAAAGAGGCATTCTTCCCAAGAATGAAGTTACTATTATTTAACAAAACCCGTTAGGGGGTTGAAATATGCAGGGCCACCTATGGGCATTGGCTGCATGGTCAAATGAATAGCATCTTTTGGCTGACAAGTCTGTTATGTGGACTGTTTATGCAAGGCCACCTATGGGCACGTGCTGCATAGTCAGGAAAAAGAATTCTCAGAAGTTTGACATTTTTGTGACTAGAAGTCATGAAAAGGGTTATGAAGATCTGAAAATATTTAAGGTTAGGATTATAATACATAAAGATGGGTATTGTCCAATGTATATAGAGATACATGGGTCAATGAAAACCAAAATCATGTTGTGGCTGGGTCCTGAATTGAAACTTGGACTTCACTACGTATCTCATAAGAATGAGAATCAAGCCATACATAGTTCTTGAAATGCAGTTTAACGTCGTGCAGGACGAAAGTATGAGTGATCTTAGTTTAGGGTCATAGAATTCGGACCATAATAATGAATACACAGTGTATGTTTTCATGAGGACTTTTCAGCCAAGGGACTGAAAGTGAAATTTGGGGTTAGGCCCAAAAGACTTGGGACTGGATTCGAGGGACACTCTAATGTTCCTACGTATCCCATAAGGATGGGAATCAAGTCCACGTAGTTCTAGAACTACCCTTTGTACAAATTTGGTTCGTACATGTGAAGGGTGAAAGGGGACTTTAGTGCAATGATGGTTTAACCTGAGATAAAAAGTTTAGGAATTACCATGTATGCACGCAGTCTTTTGAAATGAAACATGATTGAAAAAAATCAATGTCAATAATGGTTCCTTCTCAAATGAGGAAATCAAAAAAAATTGTAGTTTATTGTCGTACCGGACAAAAGTGTTGTATAGTTTAACGTCATATAACAAGGACAAAAGTTAATCAATGTAAAGATATTGATTCTAGGGGCGGTTTCACAAATCAACATCATAAGAGGTTTTGGTGAACCGATGTGAAGAGATTGTTTTTTTTTGGGCTTGAACCCTGGGAGGTTGCCTACATACCCAGCCTGGAGGGCAAGGATCAAAGTCTGTGTAGTTCAATTAAAGAATGAATCAATGATCAAGTTATTCTTGTGGATAATGATCTAATAAAAAATATTGTTGGGACTTACACATGGTTAGTGGCCCAAAGGGAGTGTTATGGTTGATGTTCGCTCTAAGCTCACGTGAGTCATACTCGGTGTGAGAAACAAGAGGTAATAACAACCTTAACGATGTACAGTTTAATGTCATGTAGGATATAAAAAGGGGACTATGCAGTTTAAAGTCTTGCAGTTAGGACTATTGGTGCTGCACATTTTAGCGTCATGTAGTTAGGACGATGGGGATAAAATAGTTTAACGTCATATTGGACGAAAGGGGGACTGTGCAGTTTAATGTCATGCAGTAAGGACAAAAGAGTGAACCATTTTAACGTCATGTCGGACGAAGGTGCGAAATAGTTTAAGGTCATATGCATGGACCGTGAATGGTGCAGTTTAATGTCATACTGGACTTTTGAGATTATATAGTTTACCGTCTTTCCGGACGTGAGGGACTTTTATACAGTTTAGCGTCATGTAATTTAGGACGTCACAGTTTACTTCTTGCTGAACATAAGGGATTTTCAAATAGTTTATGGTCATATACATGGACCAGGGATGATGCAGTTTAAGGTCATGCTGGACGGTTTAGGGAACTTTTTCACCGTTTAATGTCGTGTGGGACGAAGCTGCAGTTTAAAGTCATACTGGACCATTGCTGTATAGTTTAACGTCATATAGCAAGGACGAACTGGTTCTGTACAGTTTAAAGTCATGTAGCTAGGACTAAGGTGAACCAATATGAGGATATCAGTTCTGGGGACTTTTTACAGTTTAACGCCATGCTGGACGATGAAAGTTCCACACAGTTTAATGTCATGTTGCTAGGACACAATATAGTTTAATGTCATCTCGGACATTGAAGGTGACACAGTTTAACGTCATGTTGGACGAAGTTGCAGTTTAAGGTCATACTGGACCATTGGTGCATAGTTTAACGTCATATAGCAAGGACGAACTGGTGCTGTACAGTTTAAAGTCATGTGGCTAGGACTAAGGTGAACCAATATGAGGATATCAGTTCTGGGGACTTTTTACAGTTTAACGGCATGCTGGACGATGAAAGTGCCACACAGTTTAATGTCATGTTGCTAGGACACAATATAGTTTAATGTCATCTCAGACATTGAAGGTGACACAGTTTAACGTCATGTTGGACGAAGTTGCAGTTTAAGGTCATACTGGACCATTGCTGTATGAACCAATTGTAAGAGTCTTGGTTCTGGGAACAATATTTTGTGTTTATACAAAATACTTCTTCAGAAATCTGGCATTAGTTGGAGTCGTGATGTGTTCTCCATCCATTGAGATCAGAGAATACGCTCCATTGGAGTAGACCTTATGTATTGAATAAGGTCCTTCCCATTTTGGTTCAAGTTTGGGAGGCTTCTTTCCTGGTATCATTGGTGCTCTGAGAACCAATACCAATTCTCCCTGAATGAATGAACGAAGACGAACTTTTTGGTTAAAAGCTCGTTCTATCCGATTCTGATAGATTTCCAAGTGGTGCAAAGTCCACAATCTTTTCTCATCTAACTGTTCCAATTCATTCAACCGCTTTTGGGATTGCTCATCTGTTGATAACTGATCACAAATGGCTATTCTGAGTGAGGGAAATTGAACTTCAATTGGCAATACTGCTTCTGTTCCATATACCAATGAATATGGAGTAGACCGCGTTGCATTGCGAGTGGTAGTCCGATAAGCCCATAAAGCATGAAAGAGTTTATCAGTCCATGACTTCTTATCTTTATCCACCATATTTTGCAGTATGTTTGAAAGAGTCTTGTTGAAGGCCTCTATCTGGCCATTAGCCGCTGCATGATATCGAGATGAATGGTTGGACTTAATGTTGTATTCTTGATACAATTTCTTTACCTCAGAAGAACAGAAGTTGGTGCCGTTGTCCGTCAATATGGTATTAGGGACACCAAATCTAGTAATGATGTTAGACTTGATGAAGCTAACAATGCATTTAGAACTGACTTCATTGAGAGGTACTGCCTCTGCCCATTTGGAAAAGAAATCAGTAGCAGTAAGAATGTACTTAAACTGCTTGGCCGTAGCTAAAGGGTAAGGTCCCACCACATCCATTCCCCATGTGGAAAAATGGCCATGAGTATTTAGCTTTATGAAGCAACTCTGGAGGTTGATGAATGAAGTTGGCATATACTTGGCATGAATGACACTTCTTTGTGAAATTAACACAATCTTGTATCATTGAAGGCCAGAAGTATCCAAGCCTTCGAATTTGATCAGACAGTCTATGTCCAGACTGGTGGGCACCACAGACTCCTGCATGCACTTCTTTTATGACAGCCATTGTCTCTTCACCATCAATACATCTGAAGAGAACTCCATCAAAACCACGTTTGTATAGAATTTTCTCGAGGTGGTTTGGACCATCATAAAGAGTAAAATTGACCACACGTCGCCGAATTTGTTCATTCTCGGCTCTATCAGGTGGAAGTGTTACATTTTGAAGGTATTCCTTGATAGGTGACATACATCCTGTAGTATGACCATACGGTTCAGGAATGGGACTAATTTCATTAATTTCCTCTGTTCTGACTTGAACATAAGGTGATATTGCACGACGGTGGGCAATACAGATGGTTGTCTCATCCCGATTTGGATTTGCTAAAGTTGTGGCTATATTAGCCAGTGCATCAGCTTGAGCATTTTTTGATCTTGGGACATAAGAAAATGTCGGTTCTGAAGGGAATTCTGACATTAACTCTCTGACGTAATCATACAAAGGGATTAATTCTTCTTTTCTGATGGCATAATCCCCATTGATTTGTTTGATTACCAGGTCTGAATCACCTTTCACCTTTAAGTGATTCACTTGTGCTTGAAGTGCTAACTCCAAGCCTGTAATGAGAGCTTGGTATTCAGCTTCATTATTGGTACCACCTTCCCACAACAAAAAGGAATAAGGTAACACTGCCTTATCTGGAGAATTGAGCACAATTCCTAAAGCAACTTTGTTGAATTTAGGATTTTCCATTTTCTTCCCTGTTGGACTTCTAGAAGCACCATCAAAATACATTTCCCAAGTTTGAGGACTCTCTTGAATAGAGAAAACTTCCTCATCAGGGAGTTGGATATCTGAATACGTGTCTTCCACTAAAGGATGTTCAGCCAGGAAATCAGCCAGAGCTTGGCCCTTAATTGCCTTTTGAGACACATACTGGATGTCGAACTGCTGTAGAATAACCGCCCATCTTGCCAGGCGTCCTGTAAGCATTGGACGACTAAGGATGAATTTGAGCGGATTATTGCGAGATACCAATTGGACCTCATGATGTAGCAGGTAGTGTCTCAGTTTCTGAACTGCAAAGATTAATGCTAGGCAGCACTTTTCAATACTCGAATACCGGGTTTCTGCTTCAAGCATTGTTCTACTGAGATAGTAGAGACTATTTTCATTCCCAGCATCATTCTTTTGAGCGAGAAAGGCACCCAATGATCGCTCTAAAGCTGTCACATAGAGGATAAGAGGCCTACCCTCAACAGGTGGCATGAGTACTGGTGGACTTAAGAGGTATTTCTTGAGAACATCAAATTCTTCTTGACATTCTTCAGTCCACTGGTAAGTGACTCCTTTCTTCAATAATTTGGTAAAGGGTAAACTTTTGCCTGCCAAATTGGCGATGAAACGCCGAATATAGGCTAAGTGTCCTTGAAGTCCTCTTAATTCTTTCAAATTCTGAGGAGGTGACATACCAAGGATTGATTTGGTCTTCTCAGGATCAACTTCAATACCACGATGGCGTACAACAAAGCCGAGGAATTTTCCTGAGGTTACCCCAAAAGCACATTTTAAGGGGTTCATCTTCAAATTATGTTGTCGAAGCTTGTGGAATACGACTTCCAAATCAGCCAAGTGATCAAAACGTTGTTTGGATTTAACCACCAGATCATCTACATAGCATTCAACAAATTTCCCTAGAAAAGGTTTGAAGATACGATGCATGGAGCGTTGATATGTTGCACCTGCATTCTTTAAACCAAAGGGCATCACACGGTAACAAAACACACCTTGAGGAGCTCTGAAGGATGTATATTCCTCATCTTCTGGGGCCATTCGGATCTGATTATATCCATAATATCCATCCATGAAAGAAATTACTTCATAGCCGGCCGTCGCATCAATTAAGAGTTCTGTAATCGGAACTGGGGAATCATCTTTAGGACAATACCGATTAAGATCTCTGAAATCGATGAAAACCCTAATTTGTCCATTCTTCTTCTTTATAGGGACAATATTATCCAACCACTTGGGATATTGAACTTCTCTGACGAATTTAGCTTTGATAAGCTTATCCACTTCAGCCTCGATTTTGGCAGCATAGGTTGGGTGTGTTCTTCTCGCAGCTTGCATGAATCCTCGATGTTCTTTTGGAAAACCCAAATGATGGGTGGAAACATCAGGATCAAGGCCAGGCTTCTCTGTATAATTCCAAGAACAAATATCTTTATTTTGCTTTAAAAAAGAAATATACATCTCTTGCTCTTCAAGGGTCATGGCCGCACTAATTAAAGTGGGGCGTGGATCTTTCTTTGTACCCAGATTTACTTCTCTGAGTTCCTCCACAGTGGTAGAGATACCCTCTTCAAATGCTGGAGGAGCATCTCTGAGATCTTCCTCTTCCTCTTCATCATGTGTTATTTCTTTCATTTCTACTTGCAAAGTAGATAAAAAAACGAAATTCTCATGATCATAAGAAATGTCAAAATTTTCACATTTTGAAGAAGAAGCTTCCATTTCCGACCCTATTGATGATAAAGGGTCTTCATTGGGAAATAAAGAGGAGATGATGGATTGAGAATCGACATCAATATTCACCTCTGGTGTTGCTATAACTTCTTCTTCCCTGATTAGCGAAGTATAGACTTGTTGGATTTCAGCAGACGAAATGAAAACGTCACCACTTATGCTTTCATCACTGCTTGGTAAGTTACCAATTTCTCCCATGTTGTCTGGCTCGATTGCCGTAATTGACATTATGGATCTTTCCATAAGAGTATTTTGATTTGGGCATATTTTGTCAATTTGACTGATAGGTAACACATAATCTATACTCACATGTGAAAATGGATTTATTGGAATTTTTTCCAAACCATACGGAGCATTAACTTTGGTAAATTCCTTCATTGTAGATTTTTCTCTTCCCTTCATGTGATAAAATTCCGCCTCAATGTATTGAGACTCACATGTCTTGAATGGGGCCTTATCATCATACAATGTTCCAACTTGACCATCGAAACAGTATTTGAGACATTGATGGTATGATGACGGAATAGCTGCATGTTGATGTAGCCAGGGTCTTCCAAGCAAGATATTGAAAGCTGAGGCTTGATCAACAATCATGAAATCCGAATTGGAAACAAGATCTCCAAACTGAGTTCTGAGCGTAACTTCTCCCAGTGTTTCTTGTTCATTTTTATCATATCCTTGCAAAATCATGGTAGAAGGAGATAAATCAGATTCCGTGAGGCCCAATCGACGAAGTGTGCGAATGGGCATGAGGTTGACTCCTGAACCATTGTCAATGAAAGATCTTCGAACATCTATACCATTGACTTTTCCAGATAAGTACAAAGGTTTTATGTGCCCATGCACAACATCATCTTCATCTTTATCAGTAAAAGATATCACTGCATGGCATTCCGCAGGATTATTCTCTATGTGATAGATTTCAGTTGCAGGAATTTCAGTTTCAAACTCCTGAGGACTTGACAAAGCTTCGATGAGTGCTTCCCGAAGATCTCTTGACAGATTTAAAGCATCCAAAATCGATAACTTGGCTGGTACTTGGGCCAAGTGTTTCAATATATCATACTTTTGATCTAGAAGTCTGCGTTTCCCAATAGGAATATGCAGTTTAGAAGGTACTTTGGAAGCAGATGCTTTGGAAGCTGATTCATCTTGTATTGAAGTTGGCAACATCCTTGGTTTTGGAAAATTAGACTGATTAGATCCATTTACTTGCTGAGATAAAGAAGATGGAAATTTTAATCGGTCTTCCAAAATAACTGTGCCGAAACTGAGTTGGCCATTGGCAGAAGAACTTGCTTGTTCTTTTTGAGCTCGCTGAAGGGCTCTACCACGAGTTTCTGCTGCATATACAGTGCTAGCAGGGGTAGAATTAGAGTAGTGGCTTCGGAATGATCCACGTCTTCCCCTATATCCTGAACCTCTAGAACTTCCTCGGGTTCCCTTATTTGATACAGGGAATTCAGGCTCATCAAGACTGGAATATGAATCTGTTAATTGAATCATATTAACAGAACCAAAGATTAACTCTTCGTCTGATAAAGACTCTGCCAGGTTAGCCTGTTTAGGCTGTGCCGTTTGGTGGGACGGTGCCCGTGGATTTGAAGTAGATGGCATGAAATCTGCCAGAGTCAAAGACAATTTAGGCTTTGATGCATACTCATCTTCTCCTGATTCCTCTTTCTTCTTTGAATTGCGCTGCCCTTTTGAGGACATGTCTTTTGATGGAGGCTTTACTGCAGCTTTTGTAGGAGACACAATTGGCTTCTTCAATTGTGTTCGCAAAATGGAATGGGTCCGATTTATTGTCTTTCTGACCATCCAATCATCATATTTTTTCGCAATTTTTCTTTTGACTTCCTGCCACTCGCCTCCTTCCTCTAGATCTGTAGCGGTAATACATGCTACATGAGCTGAAGAACCCTTCAATTTGACTTGTCCCAAGTCGACCATCTTTTGCAGGAGGTCTTTAAAGACAAAACACCCCTGGATGGGATGCCCCAACATTTGATGAAAGGGACAATAATTGGGACGGTCTTCATCTCCTTCCTTGTTTGGCCTCTTTGGCACTGGTAATTGAACCAAATTATTTTCCAGGGCTGAAATGAAGTAACCAAGAACTTTCTCACTTCGGAAAGAGTATGTTTTACTCTTCATATCCTCAAATTGTTTTCGTCGTTGATCTTTTTGATCATTTGGACGAAATATCCTTTGTTGTTGGAGTTCAGGAGGTGGAGCCCTTCGAGAAGATGAAGGTTTTGAAGTAGAAATAGGTACAGGTGCCTGTTTAAGCATAACTGTAGCAGTTTCTGCTTTACCCATTCTTCTTCCTGGAGCTGATGGAATTACACGAGATTTAACCTTAGCCTGTATAAGGGAATCATCAATCTGTTGAGCGATTGAAGTAAGGTCTCGAAACCCTCCTGTGTATTTCACAGGGATCAATGGCGTGCGTAATTCGTCACGCAAATTTGCCACACAGATTGGCAACAATTCCTCCTGAGGGAGTGATAAACTCAAGGAATACGTTAATCCCTTCCAACGAGCAATGAAATCAGAGACTCTTTCATTCTCCCTTTGCTTGCAGTTTGTAAGATCGAAAACTGTCGTTTTTGGAAAAGTTGAGCTAAACTAAAGAAGTAATTTTTGACGAAGATCCTCCCATCCGATGACTGACCGGGATTTCAAGCTTGTATACTAGACAAAAGCTGGTCCTTGCAAGGTTCGCACGAAGAATCTGAGTTTCACTTCTTCTTGCTGCTCTGGAGTTCTCATCATAGGATCACAACAAGACACGTAATGCGTCAAATGTTGTTCAGGGTCGCCTGATCCATTGAAAGTAGGGAAAATAGGGTTTCCAAAACTGGATGGAGGAGAAATTGAATCTACCCATTCAGGGTAAACTTTCTTTTCAGGTTGAACTTGCGCCTGTTTCCCTTCCATAGTTTCTAACCGAGCTGTTAATGACTCAATAGTAGTTATTAACTTTTGAGAAACGTCATGTTGAACTTGGTTTTGGGTAGGTGCAATGAATGGAGCTTGGACAGACGTGGTGGTTGGTGCTGCAACTGATGGTAGTGCTGCCAACCGTTGTTGCGTTTGACCCATAGGATTAGACCTCTGTGGGTGTACTGATAAAGGAGGATATTCTTGATCCATCTCAGTAGTTACAACAAATTCCTTCGGCTGTCGGACTTCAGCATTCTTAAGAAGAAGACTACTCTGAAGTAGTTCTGCATTCAACCTTCTTAATTCTTTCATTTCTTCCTCCTGTTGTGCAAACCTTTGCTCTAATGAGAGCGATTGAACTCCTTCAGAGGAAGGGTGAGAAGTAACCTGATTCTTTCCTTTCCCCTTATTTGATCCTTTTCAGAGAGGGGGAAGTGGGTTTCTTGAAGGAATACCCAAATTTTGGGTAAACCTTTGATTACGTGTGCGTACACCTTCTTCATTTAGGTCTGTGTGCGCGACTTCTTGAGCAGGAACCTCTTCATCTGATCCCTCTGATTGAGCCTCATCTGGTGAATCAGCAGCAACGACATTGATGACATTAATGGATGCATATTGCATGGAATCCTTTCTATCAGCATTTCTGTGATATTGTCTCCTTCTATGTCCATGATGAGACATGGCATTCCGTTGACTTGATCCCTCAGGAATTTCTTGGAGAACTGTCACTTGGAGAGAATCTCCTGACATCTTGGCTCTTCGTTCCTCTTGAAGATTATTCCCTAATCGAGAGAATACTGACTTTCTCTGAGGGAAGGATTGAAGATTTGAAAAAGTCCCCAGTCCGGTGGACTGGGGATGTTCCTGCTGCTTCCGCTCAACCCCTCGAATCCCATTCGTTGACTCTGAGGGTTGGGTTAGAGAAGTCCCAAGTCTGGCAAGCTGGGGTGTCTCTTGACATGCTATGTCTGAGATCTTCTTAAAATCTCTCTTGATCTTGCGAATCTTAGTTCGGAAATTAGCGGATGCATTAACCTGTATCCACTTTTATCACCTGGTTCAACTGACTGTTGGATGATTTCCGAAACTTCTGTCATTTGATGACGTGTTTGCTCCAGACGAGAGGCTTGTGCAATATTCTCTCCTGCTTGATGTAGGAGCAATTCAACAACCTGTTCTCTATATACTTGATTTTGAGAGGAACTAGTTGAAGCTTGTTCTTGAGCAAGCTTTTGATTATGAACAAAGCCCATTGACTGTGGCCGGCCATGTGCAATAACATTGCATGAGACCATTTTCGGCGGGCTTTGCTGACCGGAAAGAACTGTGAAATGTAGTGCTCCGTGAACACCCCATCCTTTGATATGAACATCAGATGGAGCATTGGCAATTAACTGACGCAATCTTCTTAGTGCGCCAAGGCATGAACGTTGAAGGGTTCTCTGTTTCTTTTCAGCCTTCGGATACCGAGAGACTGATAGAGATGCCAAATCAATCTGGCGTTGTAACCCTTCTATTATCATAAGATGATTTTCATATTCATCGTAAGATAATACCTTCTTCTTTAATTGACAAAGAATTTTCCATATGTTGAGACGAATATCATGGATTCCATCATCCGTCAACATCTTTGGAATGTCGTACTGGGAGTCAGCCAAAGGCCAAAACATGACTGGTACTTCACCTTTTGCCAGTTTTTTCCTCATGTTCAGCATTTCCTCTTTATCATTAAATGAAGATTCTTCTACCTATTTGGACCAGAGTTGGTGTTTCCTTGTTGCTTCATCGGATTCAACAAGATTGGTAGAGAAATCACTATTCATGCTGGAAGATGGATGACCCAGGGATGGTTCGGAGAATAACCTGAACCCCAGGCTATCTTCTGATGGAGAAAGAGTTTCACCTGCTGATAGTAAAGCATCAGACATGACTGGTTTTACGTTTGCAAGTGCCTCGAGATAGGAGGGCTTTCTCGTCACTACATTTCCTTCTGAAGAATTTTCGAGACAACGTGAATCACTACTGCGGAGAGGACTTTCGCAGCGAAGTTCATCACCATGAGGAGGACCATCATGATGGGTTACAGCAAAAGATGAAATCTCTTGCTCCTTGGCCTTCTGACCACACAGAGGGTTCCTGTGGCTCTCATCTGAAGAAGAAACTTCAAGATTGACCAAATTTTCATGAAGCAAGTATTCATGAGGAAGTTTCTATTGAAGACCTTCAGAATTAATGTTCTAGGTATTGGGAACTGAGGGAGTAGAATCTTGAATTCCGACAGATAAGTGTCTGAGGGCTTCAAGAACTCCAGCATCGAGCAAGGCCTTGTTGCAGATTGGCCTTTGATCTCTTGACTGTGCTGGGCGGATCTTTTTCTTAGATGCCTTTTTACTCGCTTTAGAAACCACTTGATGACGAAAGTGATTGCTCTGAGCAGGTGTATGTGCCTGATCAGAAAAGATGGTCAGGTTAGGCTGACGATCTCCACTCAAATCAGGTGTATGTTCCTGACTTGGTTGCCCGTATGATATGGGGGAGTATTCCCCATCACCCTCTTGGACTGGAACAGATGTGTGTGTCTGTTCCGGAGTGAATCGTTGATGTGTCACTCCATTGCTAGGGATAGATTTATGTGTATGTCCCTGAGATGATGCTGAAGCTGTTATGATATCCTGGCAAGCATCCAGAATATGAGCAGGAATTTGCTTCTGCTCTTTCACCATTGAAAAAATATGTTTGGTGACTTCAGCCGCCGGAACGGGGATATACGTCCATTCCGGGCTTGGAGTAGGTGTATGTGCCTGCTCCTGTCCTCCTTTTCATGTCAGTGAATCCTGACAGTACTCAAGTGTGGAGGTAGAGAGTTGAGTCTACCCCCTGTTTGTCGTCAGGACTTTCTGACTGACTTCTCCGGGTGCTACCAAGCGAGACTGTTGGTAGGCCTGATTAGTATTAGCAGGTGTATATGCCTGCTGATTACACTTCGCCAAACGCGGTTGACGAGATCCATCATATGTAGTCAGACGAGCCTGCTGACTAACTGATGATGTATAATCAGGTGTATGTTCCTGCCTATGGTACTCCGCCGGAATTTCCTGGCGGGATCGGCTTGATGCTGCCAGACGAGTCTGCTAGACAGCTGAATTAAAACGGGCAGGTGTGTATGTCTGCTCGTTGTTTGCCACCAAGTTAGGTTGGTGGACTTCTCCGGAGATGGCAGGGATGACAACATGCCTATTGTTAACCGGATTCCGTCTCTGGCGGTTCATCTTGCCTGCTCGGGTTCGAGGAACCTGAGCTGAATGCCTGGAGTCGGTACCCTCATCATGTTGAGGGCGCACTACCGCACGAGTCTGGCGGAGATTGTTGATGGGAGCCCTTGAGAAGGACTCCTATCTTTTTGAATTAATTTCCTACGGGACCTGCTCATTCACTTCCTCAGAGTAAGGGAGTGAATTGAAATTGCGTTCCGGGGATAATGACCCGAAACGGTTGGAGACGGTAGTCAGCACCGCCTGCTTCTTGATTGCTGGCCGCCGTTGTCCGGACGACCAAGTAGAGTTGTTAACTTGGAGGGCTTGACGAGCGGCCTCCAGAGTTGGGATAGTACCGTTGCGACGGTACTCCTTAACCAGTGCATTAGAAACATAGCGTTGAAGATGCTGAGTTGGTGATGTCATCCTCAGAGCGGATGACGTTCCAGCAGAAGTAGCAGCATTGGTTTTCACAGCAGCGGACCTCACAGTAGAGGTGTTCACAGCAGCAGTATTCACAGGGGTGAATTTAAGGAAAGCCATTTTTTGTAGAAGATCTTGAGAAAAGAGTGCATGTTCCATGTAACAGACATAATCAAGATGAATCCAGCCACTGGATCTTTTGGATGAGCACATGTCAATGATTGCTTTGTTGGCCCAAGGGGCTTCAACAAATAAGAAGAACATCACTTTCACTTGGTTAAGGATTCACGTCGGGTTCACCATTTTTGTTTCGCACGGAATCCGGGGATGACCTCCTGGACGGGAGATTCAAACGTTCCGATCGGTTTCTAACGGGTTTGTTCGTAGAACCGGAAACATCCAATAATTCCACATCCGTTTGGACCTACTTTCCAAAGTCATGCGCTCATTAGCTTGTGGACTAATGAGGCTTAGGAATTTGCATTGGTCGAGAGGATGGGAGGTCGGACACATCACACCTTTTTGAGGGGAATTATTGTCTACTCCGGGACCCTCTTTATAGATTTAAGTTATGTTCGTGAATCCGTATTACATTACCAAGTATAAAATGTGCTTCCTTTAGTTTTAACAATCAATGATTAAATATGCAAGAAATTTAGAGAATCTTTTATATGTATTCGAGGTTCTTCATCAATAGAGAATCATCTATATCTGTTTAGAGATTCTTGGTCAATGGTATCCTTCAAAACATTTATATAAAAGTCTCTTGGTCATTATGATGACCAGGCTGGTATTAAAGCCACTCAGTGGGGCACTTGAAGTTTATCATCATTCAGAAGGACAGAGATTATTTAATAGTTGGGATCGAACCCATAAATGGGTTACCTACGTATCCTTTGTTTTGGAAAAGGAACCAGAACCCACGTAGTTCGAGTAATGGAGTATGATGTTTATGATTGATGGCTCAAAAAATGAATGTCATAATTACTTTCACACTCTAAGCTCACGTGAGTCATGCTCGGTGTGAGAAACAAGTGGTATTAGTAAAATTTAGACAATTGTGCCATGAAAGATGCAATCATAAGAATTTGTTTGGGTCTTATGTATGGATGACTGCCCAGATAGATGAAGGTTTAGGATCTACTTTTAGGGAGAAAATCCATGAACAGGGTCTATAAAGTTATATATGCTTCATGGAGATTTTGAATACTCTAATCTTGGGGCTTACTCCTAAGGAGGATGCCCAAGTTAGGAGGGGACTTATGATTGGGTTTTATTCCTGAAAAGGAAACCCAAATTAAAGGTAAATTATGACTGGTTAAGAGTAGTTTAAAGGATTTGGAGCTTACTCCTGAAAAGGAATCCCAAGGTTATGACTGAGTCTTATTCCTGAAAAAGGAGACCCAGGTTAGGGATTAAGGTTTGGGGCTTACTCCTGAGGAGGATACCCATATTTGAGGTTGGGGCTTATTCTTAAGAAAGATGCCCAAGATTAAAGGACTTGATTGGGGCTTACTCCTGAGGAGGATGCCCAAGATTAGGAACTTTAAGAATTTGGGGCTTACTCCTGAGGAAGATGCCCAGATTAAAGGTTTTATAACTGGGGATTAATCCTGAAAAGGAGACCCAGGTTATGATTCTCTCATTTTAAAGGATGAGGTTGAATGAATGAACTCTCCGTATTTTAGTGACATAAGGATATTTACATCACTAGAATTTAAGAGAGATTTCACAGAATTCCTTTCAGATAGGAAAGTCAAATCAAGAAATCATGCCATAAATGGTTTTGAAGAGTGTCTTGAAGACTGAATCTTGAAAAGGAAAGGTGAAATGGCTTAAGAGGGGTAAAATGGGCAAGATGGGCACCCAAAAAGATAGGGGCGTGCAAGTCTTGAAAGGCGCGCAAGTCCTGCGGCGGCGCGCAAGTATTGGTCGCGCAAGTATACTTGCGCGACACATGGTGTACTTGCGCGATTTTCAATCAGAATTGAAATACTTGAGCGACTCTTGATAAAACCCTTTATAATCCCCTTGAGGTTCTTCCAAAAAAGGGACGCGCAAGTTATATTGAAGGAATTAAGTCGGCGTGCAAGTGTTTGATAAGTTTCAACACTTAGGCCTTCCTTCTTCTCTTTAGATCTTCCGTTCTAGGTAAGAAATTACCTTAGAAGTGTTTCGGAAGCTTTGAGAAGAGACTTGGGCATCGAGAGCTTCAATCCGGGTTTCTGGAAAAAAATCCTCTCGAATGGGGGGCCCACAGGGTCTATTTATAGGTAATAGAAGACCCAGGGCGGTTACCGTGCGGTTACCATTTAGGTCGCGCAAGTCACTTGTGCGACCAAGGTAGCCGCGTAAGTATACTTGCGCGGCAGTGGTATAACTTGCGCGGTGGATTTTCTATTGATCCTTTGTTCATGCCATTGTTGATTTTTCATGTTTTCTTCAAAGGATGAATCACTTTCAGCTGAGATATTCCCTTTTCAGATCTTTAGATTCTGTGACGAAAGGAGCGTCAACAGGGTCATAACAACAAACTTGTGAGATACCTCTCAAAGATCTTATCTCCAAAGGAGCTCAACCAATTCATCAAGGAACAACGAAAACAATGCAAAAAACACCACCATATCATAAAAAATATCCCAGATGATACACCTCTCAAAAGATAAAACCCCACAATAAGCAATTAGGGAATTCTATCCCATAATCAGAATGGTTCTATGACCACTAAAGGAACAATGTTATAAGAGAATAGATAAAAATAAAACTTCTCAGGGTTCTAAGCACATATCTGTCACTCACATTCCCAAGTACTGTCCTCCATGCCATTATGCCACCACAAGACATGATATATGGGGATATCACATCTATGAAACAACTTATCAAGGTGGTCTTGGATCTTTACATGCTTCTATTTGAAGGTCTCATCATCGTCAACATCGATCGCACCCCAATTGATGATGTTAGAGTCATCATGAAGGAAATGAAAATTATGTGAAATGAAAAAAATGTTTTGTATCTAAATCATATATTGGGGATGATCTACCAAATACGCCACAACTCTAAAATAATCCAACACCTCTAAAGGTTCAAAAATCTGAGGGAAAGCATACTCTAATGACCAAACCATCACTAACCATAATAGGGACTCACATTCCGAAACATGTGATCCCCAATGTGAAACCCCAGAGGTCTCATCCTGGTTTCATCATAAGAATTCCGATGATGTTTCACTACCTCCATCCACTCATGAATCACTTAAACCATCTCTATCATACTCTTTACCAAATCCATGTCGAGATTTACTAACACTTTGACCCTAGTCCATCACAACATAGAATAGATTGATTGTCCATATAGGGAATAAAATGGGGCCATACTAATGGTGGAGTTGATTCTATTTTTGTATCCAATATCTACCAAGGGATAGTTCCACATCCAAGAACCTCCAAAATCCCATACACAAGAGTGAAACATGTATTCAAGAGTCTTGATGTTCCATTTTTTTGTATCATCCATATGTGGATGAAAATAAGTAATAAAGAATTACTGAGAAAAAAATCATGCTAGAGACCTCTCTACATCCTAGAGGTAAAACAAGGATCTCAATCAGAATTGTTGGTACTCCGGACTCCATGGAGTCTCACCACGTCCTTTAGATATTTCCTTTACAAAACCTCCAATGATCTCAACAATGTAATTTCTATGATGTGGGATGATTTCTTCAAATGATTTAATACCACCCTTATAGAATAATGGCCTCCCTAAGATTGAGGTAAACGGATAAAAATGTCCATCGAGATGTCCAACCCTTCCAATGAGGAACATCTTATTGTTGGAGAAAATCATCGGGAACATGGTGTTATAGCTTCAGCTTTTTGAATACGAAACAACGAGTCAAAAACTCTAAAAATACACACTTCAAACCATGCCACCAATATTGAATTCTCAATAATCAGTATATATTTGTCATGCTAGGATATAGTTCCATGGGTAAACTATGTAACTCTCCAAGATTCATTTCATATGATTACAAAGGAATGAAAAGCCTTATCTAAAACAACACCTAGTTTTTTTTCATCACTAGACCAACCATCAACGACCACTATATAAAAATATTGGTCTCTTAATACCTCCACCTCAAGATCCCCCTTCTATGAATCTTCTTCCTACAAAACCATATATGAATGCACCTTAATCTAGAAAATCTAAACTCTACCAAAAACATCTTTATTATCTAGATGTAATGCGGAAATATCTTCCATCACTCTCCACAAATCACCTGATTCATGCACTGCTTCACAATATGACTTCATGCTCAGTGAATCAGTTATAACATTCCCCTTTCTGTATGTATATTAAATTTTAATGTCATAATCCTATCAGAACTCCATCCAATGACATTGTTACAAGTTCAATTCATGTTAGGAGAAAATGTATCTCAAGATCTTATGATCGGTGAATACCACAAAATGATCACCAATAAGGCTATGTCCCTACATATTTAGGGAAAACCCACTGATATTATATCAAGATTATGGGTATAATAGTAACATTCATTGGAAAATAACTATAAAGATACAGTAGAAATGACTGACATCTGCTGCAATATACCACAACCCAACCCAAGTCATGAATCATCACAGAAAAACTTGAATTAGACTTCTAATGGTAGAAATAAAAGAACTAAGAACTAAAAAAAGTCCTCCTTCATATAGTTAATAGCCTTATAAAACTGATCAGTCCATGAGAATATTAAATCTTTTCTAGTCATAATTTTTATAGGAGTCTCAACCTATGATAAATAATCTACAAACCTCCTGTAATAGATTATAAGACCAAGGAATCTTCGCACCTCTTCCACATTCTTGGAGAATCCTAAGAAATAGCTACATATATCTTCAACATATCCACATTTAGTCCTTTTTGGGATTCAATATTCCCCAAGAGGTAGACTTCTCAAGACCAAAACATAAACTTTTACAACTTCCCAAACATTTTATCACAACTAAGAACTACCAAAATAGTATGCAGATATCCAACATTATCCTACTTTGACGTTGACAACAATAGGATTTCTTCAATGAAAATCAGGACGAACATATCTAGAAACTCACATAACACAGTATTCATCAACCACCTGAACATAACTAAAGAATTTTTCACACCTAATGGAATCATAACAAACTTATAATGCCCTTGATGGAAACAAAAAAAAAGTGTTTGGGATACCCCCCTCATTCACACACATCTGATGATATCCTGACCATAAATTGATCTTCGAGAACCAACATTCACATTTTAGTTGATAGAATAGACCATAAATACATAGAATAGGGTTTCGGTTCTTCAATTTCACTTCGATAAAGATAATATAATAGATACACAACTACAAAATTCCATCACCATTTTCCATGAAAAATACCTATGAACCCCATGGTGACACACTCAGAAAAACAAAACTGCACTACAATAGACCATCAAGCTATGTACGCAGATCTTTTAGTTTAGATTTTGATATCCTATATAGATACATTGATATGGGAGACACTCATTATTGTTTCTTGATCCCAAACTCGATCTCTTATCAATGGTGTAATGATAAAACCTCCTTAATAAATACATCAAGGTACTCTTCCAGGGCCTTGAAAAATGAAAACTATAGAAACTATGATGTACTAAACATCAGCTCAACCATTGAGGACGATAATGAAGGAACATGTATCTGACCAATCTATGTGTCTCACTCACCAACACACACTACTCTCTCTCCATCTATATCAAAAAACAAAACCTTCATCTGGAAGAAATACACAATATCCTATAATGAATACAACCAATAAATGTAGAGGATGACATCATATGGTTGTATTCCTATTAATTGGATATGTCCCCAAGAGTGATTCTACCTTAATAGTATATTACAGTCACTAAATACTTCAAACATGTTAGCTTGAATGACAACTAGCATGGCCAACACCAAAAGAACTGGAATCCTCACTAACTCAAGTCCTGATGCATAGACAATGGCCAGTGATTTAGAGGATTTCATCTCTCCCAAATAAAACATGGCATGCACCCATGTAGAAAATTAAGTATAGAGTGTCTCAAATGATGACTAGCTCACCTGGTGCAAGAAGTTATAAATCATGAAGATGACCACGACCTCATCTATAGCCTCTTGGACCATGATGATAACCACCTAAATGGTTGTGATTTTATCTCTTAGGTCCGGGAGAATCATAGGGATTTATTTTACCTCCCCTATATTCTCTCTGTTGATCCCAGACTAGAGCAACCTACTACTACTACATTGGATGGAACTTCTTCAACGGAGGAACCTCTAGCGGAAAAACAGGTGCATAATGACTACTCATAGAGGTAGGTCACTCCTTCAATTGATGAAAGTGACCTCCAAAAGAAATAAAATACCCTCATACATTATCATAGGCCTTATATCCCATAACCCAATGAAACAATACTTTGAGGGATGGGACTTAACCCTGACTGATCAATAAAATATCTTGATCGAAAAA
This sequence comes from Viscum album, assembly GCA_963277665.1. Classification (NCBI taxonomy): domain Eukaryota; kingdom Viridiplantae; phylum Streptophyta; class Magnoliopsida; order Santalales; family Viscaceae; genus Viscum; species Viscum album. The sequence continues at coordinate 1,186,011,888 of OY728158.1, read as the reverse complement.
CTGATAAACCCGAATCACAACTCTGCTTCATGTGTTTTCCTAATTAATCCCTTATCGTGACGATCCAGTTTTTCTAACATACTCTTGAGGTCCTCTTCTCCAACTATCTCATAGATATATGTATTATACATAAATATAGTGACATTGTGTTGGATCTCTGGATAGAAATACTCCACAAAATTCCTTACCCTAGCCTCCTCATCTGGAAAGAGGTTTGCAGCATGTCGAAGAAAGTTTCTGAAACAGATCTGTAACTCTCACACACTTGATCTCTCCTGCGAAAGGGTATGAAGCACCTAGATATTTACCACCATCATGGATTAAGAATGAAACACAGGTCCGAACCACTCTTGGAACATCTCTGATGAGAATTCAAACTCCTCACATTCCATTAGGAATAAGAACTTCCATTAGCTCACTTACCCAAACAACATATTCAATACCAATGATACCCAGTGCTCCTTAAGAGCCCAGATGAAATTGGAAGCTATATCAACCTCTACCATTCATTCTTCTATGAATTCATCTGACACAGATCCCTCATTAGTCTATAGACTCAAGCACTGAAACTATAAAATTTTCCTTCTAAATGTGTGTTCATTATGAACCTCTATACTATGGTGATCTGATAGCATAATGTGTTCGAAATATTCTATGCGATATTTTTGTGGACATTGATCTAGATCCATACATGCTGATGAAAAAATATTTACATCTCTGAAACATATAATATGGATGAATTTAATAATAACTAATTATTTTGTAGTATTAATTTTAGGGTAACATATCCCATAGTCTACCCATTCATCCATAGGTGTAAAAGAAAAATAATGCACGATCCTTCCATAGGTATCTACCATAATAAAAGTATCACCTCATTTATAGATATTTCATGCTTAAATATCTATGACTGAGATCAGAAGGGGGCCTAAATATATGTGTCTCATATAGTCTCTATGTTTACAGTTCCTTCTAAACATAGCTGATAATGTTTCCCTACCAAACCATGAAACCTCACAAATTTCTAACTCCAAATCCATCTGATCCCTTTACCAAAACACTAATACCAGTGTTTTGTGACCCCTATCCATGAATTGTACCCCTCAAGGTCCAACAATGGGAGATGATAGATAGTAACCCCCCCCCCCCCCCCCCGAGTCCTTCCATCAGTAGGCTCCAGGATAGTGAATTGCACCGAGGGTATTGTAAACACATATAGGGGAGGCAATACCCAATAAAAGAACACAGCATAAAGATATAGATAATATAGACTCCAACCATATCATTTTCAGACCATAATGTAAAGAAACCCATGTTCACAAATGTAATTTCATGCAATACCTGCTACAACTGAAAGGAAAAAATTCAAGTACAAATATAAAGTAAAACATCTGTAACCATGAATCCCAAACATATCCTAAAAACACTAAACTAATAGTAACTAGAATTATATCCAACCTGGATATACTAACCTGAAATACAATTTATATAAACATTGGGTGATTATAACAATATTCTTAGTAGGATCCTCCATAGAGCCTCTTTTGTAATGGTAATGAAAACATGCAAAAGCATAGTGAACAAAAAGTGAAACTAACCCATCAATAAAATAGTTATACTAAGATCCCATATTCACAATGACATCTCTCACCATGTATCACATACAATATTAAATAATATAAAAAATAATATCAAGGGTACCCCACTTCTACTTCTCCACTCATTTGCTACATTGCTCCAATATTGCACGTCCAAATCATGTCCCTCTATAATGGCTAGCCCGAAGACTCTAGGGAAAAAAATCATAACATGCACCTCATGAAACTCACCACCACATATACATAACCAAATGTAACTAGGTAGTTTCTCAGGTCCACCATAGCTCGCTTAATGTGTATCATATATAAGGTGTTATAACTCAACCCATCACATCCCATGCAATGAGTAATGATCTACAATCAATCACAATATATATATGTTAGAGATATAGTATTCCACAGGAATCTATATCATGAATAAAAGTGTTGTAAATAACTACAATCCCATACATCCCTCTACAAAAATATACGGGGAAAATTAAATGTCCTTCATACCAGTACAAGTAACTACCAAGAGAATAGTTAGGGGTCAAAGGGGGTATATGACCATTCATCCTCCCACTGCGATATTGGGGGAAACCCCCCAAGGATCATGATCCCCATGGTGTTAGTTTCCCTAACTTATAGGGTTATGTATTATATAGAAACATAAAAAGTATAGAATATAATATATCTCCCTACCACCAATAAAGACTTTTTTTATTTAATAAAATATAAAAGAAAAAATCCTACAAGAGAATAATTAAGCGGGGATAAAATAATGAATTCCCATAGCATCATTGCACACAAAGATAATACCTTTTTGGAGAAAGGATCCAAGAATAATGAAAATAATAATTCAATAATTTTGAGGCATAAGAGAAGCTTGAAAATATTCCACAACATTCCTCTCCTTCTATGTATAAATGATGGTCATTTGACTATTGATAAGGGGTGGAATATTCAATAGAACAAGGTATAAGACCCTTACCGGACATTGTATTATACTTGGAAATTGTGTCATTAACAATATTCCGAAAGGAAGGATCCTTGAATTGTATAGCATGAGACCTATGAGTAAGGAAAGGGCTTCCAATTTGAACAAAGTCACCCATCCCCGAGAAAACTGAAAAGGAAGCAACAAATGAGCCTTCATAGATTCAGATAACTCTCCCCCCAGTGCAGATAGAACCAATGAAACATGAATTAGTAATGTTAATATTTTCCCCATGGGGGTGACTTCGATCTAACCCATCATCCCCATAAAATAAGACAAGTTTGATGAAAGAAATTTAGGGGAATAACAGTCATAAAAGACAACACATTCACCTTATCATTGTACAAATATAGTAAATATAGAATTAGGTTCCTTGTTTTTTAAATGAGACACGAGGTGTATTTCAAGTGGAAATGTTGAAACATGTCAATTTCTAATGTACAGATAGTCCAACATCGACTAATGAAGATAAGAACTCTGATTTTTTTTCTCTGAGATGGGATTGTCCACTGCATGGAACCACTAATGGTGGAAGATATCAGTAGTTAACACTCAATCATAACATCCTATGAAATTCCCAGAAGAACTCTATAATTCCTTTTACCATTAACTATTTAATAATAAATGTTTATAGAATTCACATTTAAGATCCCTATAACAATGACACTTTAAGTCCAATTTGATACATCAATGATGTACATTTGCATCAAAAGAAAGGGAATTATTATTGACTCGCCAGACAAGGAAAAGGTGTTTGGAAGGAATATTATTACATCATGAAATGTCACGCTAATGGTAATGTGAATATAAAAAACTAAATTTTGAAATAGTATTATATAGAAAAGGTATCAGTCATGTACTCTGTGAAGACACACCTATCTAGATCATTTAAGAATGAAATGCTGTGAAATTTGTTCATCTAATGGAATATGAGGTGGTTCAGATGAGAATGGGATGATTGTTGTCTTCCGCAAAATAGATGTTTGGTGTAGGGATGTAAGGGGATCCATAGATTTTCTTTGTCTAGTTATGTATGTAATAGATGATGTCACCATTTTTAATAATACAACAGATGTGTTGATGAAGAAATTGACTATGGGGTTGAATCATATTCAGAATTATGGAGGGTTTATGCATAGAATATCTCCCCTCAAAGCCAGAAGTTATTTTCATGTGTTTTCTCCACATATATTTCCTCTCATGTAACCCTCAAATTCAAAATTTCATGATGACCATTCATGGTCCAAGAAACACTCCTTAAGATAAACCTCACTTCTCTGACATGGTTTTCCATCTTGTTCCATGAAGACTATTAGAATTTATCATGAAGGTGACCTTCTGAGAGAAAGAAATAAATGATGAATAAATTTTATAAATCACCTTCTTTGGGACCTTAAGAGGTTAAAATATGTTCATGGGGATAGAAAATCAATCTGAATTGATCCAGATGGTCCTCCCTCGACAAGACAAAACACATTTTCGAATTGAGAATGAAGCCTGTGATTTTATCAATTATCATTTTCACGTTCCTGATGAGGATTATGTTGGGGGACACCTGAGCACCCATGTATGTCATTTGGAAAGATCCTTTGTGCAATCCCATAATTATTTCCAAATCTCTTGTCCGTCTTCCTTATCATTTATTAGAAGAAACGAAAAGGCTCTTCTCATGATTGATGACATTCCCAATCCATGATAAATAAATCTAAAGAGCCTCATTAACCCCTTATATATCTTCTACTACCAATTAAAAAGAGTATAGTATCATTTGCAAGCATGTGGTGAGAAATACCTCCAATGTAGTTCTTGTTACGGTAGGGGGAAACTTTGCTGACTACAATGCAAATATTAATATTGTGACTTCTAACATATTGAGAAATAATGAAAATATAGGGGTATAGAGGACCACACATCCTTAGTCCATTGAAAAATTTATAAAATCGAAACATTTTTCCCATTAAGAAATTATCCTACCAAGTGGAACCAACTCAACAAAAAATAATATCCACTACACATGATGAAAAATCCATGCTCATAAGGACCCTGATGATGAATCTTTACGCAATAATATCATATGACATTCTCATGTCATGTTGTATGGACATATTTCAACAAAGTGCCTTCATAATTATATCACTAATGAAATATTGGGAAAGGGAACTAGCCTCTTGGATTCATTGGACTTTCACAAAACCATGTTGTTCAATAGCTCCCCTACTTGGGAGTAAGGGACCAAATCATGAATTGATAATGGAAGATAATAAATCATATAAAATATTTATTAGAATAATAGGCTAATAATGGATTAATGTAGGAGGAAATTTCACCTTGGGAACTAATATAATATTGGTTTCATAAGCTACTCGGGGAATATTTCTCGCATGGAAAATATTTTAACTACACTAATCAGGCTCATTTTCAATATATCCCAAGAAGCTCAATAGAAGGCCGCCAAGAAAGAATTCAGAGCAGGAGAACTTTTTAGGTTAATGAAAAAACTACCTCCTTAATTTCTTCCTCTCTTGGATTTTATTGCAAGATTTCATTATACGCATCAGAAACTGCGTTAGAGATTATATAGAACAACTTAGAGGAAGCAGTCTGGTTTTCACATTCCATAGGAGAATTATGATTTTCTAGTAGAGATCTGAATACAATATTATCCATGTTTCTATAAATTTCTAATTTATTGGTCAATGGAATATCCTCTAAGATATAATTAGGTGGCGATAATTTGTTTTATCCCTTGATACAAACATGGAAATACCCTATTTTTTATCTCCTTCACAAATAAACATAATTCAAGACATTTCTATAGCACAGTGCTCATGATTTAGAATAATTTCAGATAGTATATCCATTTTTCCTCTTAATTACATTAATATATCCTCGTCTCAAGCATTCCCCAAAAATGATTCATGATAAGGATTATCAATACTTATGACCTTTAGTTCAGCATCAACAAATGGAAAGTTATTGGCCAAGGATCAAAGTTTCTGTTTATTCTATATAAGGTGGGTTTGGAGGGAAATCCATGGATTCTCTATGAAAAAAATATTACAAACATTCCTCACTATATCATAGAAGTCTCCAGTATCAACCCATGAGGGAATTGTTTTTATGAAACTCACGTTTTAACTTCTGGAAATCAATGTAAGATGAAGGGTAAATGGTCAGAGAGTTCACAAATCATATTAGGGAATTAGATATCATGGAAGTCTATAAGAGCAGCACAATTCACTAGGAATATATCAAGTTGTCTCAATGGTCACTGATTCCTATTTTGGTTGTTACACAAAGTGATATGAGGACATGTGATACCAACATCAAATAATAGAATTTTTTCCTTGAAAAAATAGAAGTCCAAACTAGATCTTCGTAGAAACAGGCCACACCCCTTTATCATTTTAGGACAAGTCACATTGTTAAAATACCCTCTAAAAACTGAAGGATATTATGTGTGTTTGAAGCAGCTATGACCATCCCATAGAGATGCTCATTATTGAACATCACACTTCACATAGTCTATTGAATGAAAATCCATAGAATACCCCACCAAAATTCTAGTTTTTATGAATTGATATGACAATGAGATCAAGTCAATTGAGAACCCTTATTTCCAAAATTTCCAAATGTGATAATTGTTTGGGGAAATTATAAGGAAGTCATGACCATTAAAACACTGAGAAAAGACCTTAATTTTTATGAATCTTGTTTGGGTTGAAGAACTAAAACCAAAGAAACAGAATTGGAATGGAAGTCATTTGAAATATTATCTATTTTCACCAGAGATCCCAGACATTGAGAATTATAGAAGAGGATTTTAATCATTGAAGAAAAATGTGTTCAGTATTGGGTCTACACTCATGGAACTACTTTTTATTTAAATATCTAGGTTAGGTGTCTGACTTTGATTGGGATTTGGTCTAGATTTTTTTAGGGAAGGGAAGGGTATAAGAACTAGACAGTTGATACGTATACACTATTTCATTTATAGAGAAATAATGATTAACAATGGGAGGAGGAAAAGATAATCACATAAAGACATCTGAAATGAGAGATTATAACTGTAGATTAACACTTCTGAGTGAACTCATTAGATTATTGTGGGGACAATTACATAATAACAACATTTTCATGGAAGAACAGGCATGTAGAATGAGATTATAAGATTAATTTAGGGTAGAATTCTTGGTGGAGAGACAATGCATGGTAGTAGGGATAAGAGAAGAAAGAACTCTTGGAAGGACCGAGATCACCTTGAAAGCACGAAACACACCGGGGTCTGGAAGCATTTGATCCCTTTAACGAAAACAAATCAGGACCTGGAAGGGGTTTCCTAAGCCCCCAAAAGATTAATCCATTTAGGGGAAGTGGGTTCTAGGCTCAGTGTATAAGAGAGAAGAATCAAATTCTTACAAGGGTCTTTAGAATCCATAATAGTGTTAGGTAGAGGATCTTTTGGAACTGAAGAACAGACTAGAGAAAGATGGTTATGTTTCTTGTGATCATTCTTCTTTTACTGGAGAGAATTTTGGAACTCAGGGGAATAATACCCTTACTAGTGACAACATGACATGAAGAATGGCTTGGGAGGGCTACATAAGAGAATACAAGAAAACATCCATCCAATCAACTCTATGTAGAAATTGTGAAGGAATATGGTTTCCGAGGATTATCTCAACACCAATCCGATCTATCACCACATCATCAAGGTGGATAGATCTTTAGTTAGCACAAAGTATAGAGCTTGAGGAGTTACCAACACCATGGAGGAAACATAGAGACAAGAAAGGGATTGGAAGACCCAACTGTGATATCCAACCAACATCTAATGAGGGATCTCTACCTATATGAGCAACTATGGACCACCTAAGAAGAGAGAACCACTAATGCTTGATCGAGCAGGAGTTATTGCACCATATGGAAATGAAATATTCTCAGGAAAAGTGACCAATGAATAATTAATTCCTTTTAATAAATAAATCCTCTTCCTAGATTTTATATTACATTATTGAAATATTTATTAGTATAGATGAAGGGGAGGTTTATCGATCCCAAACCTCTCGACAAGGTTCCATTGTAAGCGAACGAGAGCTTCACGGAAGGTTTCAAATGAAAACAATCAAAAGTTAGGGTACAATCGGCTGAGTGAGAATAAGATAACTTAGAATTATATGAAAAATAATCATTTCCTTTTAGGTTGAAAGTGTTAAAACATTTGACATATTTGAGATATGGGGTATGTGAAGGCATAATCGACGACAGTTCGCTAGTGAATGAAGGGGAAGGGAGGGCTTGATCTGACACCCCATCTAGATCAATGGATGGGAGAGACATTAAGGATGGAATCGGTGTGTGAGGTGCATTCTGAGAGGATTCAAAATCCAGTCTTGAATGTACAGGATAATCCCATTTCATCAGTTCTATGAGACTCTAGGAATGAACCTAGCCCACAACTACACAATGGGCATAAATTTTCATAAACTAAACTACAGGACAATACTATCATACCATTAGATTACACTACTATGACTACATATCTTATAATTACTCATCCATTATAAAGAGAATCATTATGTTACATTATTAGATTTCATCAATTTCACTTTATGATAATTAATTCTTTAACCATTAATTAAACATTATCAATTTCAATATTACATTCTATTATCATTCCAATAAAAGATTCTTGCCCCCCAGGCATAACCAAATCGAGTCCATGACTTCTTAGAAATATTACCTCTGCATTGTATCCCAGCATGCTCCCACCCCATGACATAAACAATTATTTATTTATCGACAACATTATAACTTTCAACATTTCTATATTTCAATTTATTCTAGGAAAAAATTCAAATCTACCAAACACAAGGGGCTCAACACGGTGAGTAAATGAGCTACCCATAAGGTATATTCCACCTATAGATGGAGATTATAATCATCCATCCTCAAGAATAAAAAAATAAAAAACACATGGCATAACCTACACATAATTTCCTCTTCAAGAAGGAGAGTAAAAAATTACCTACCTCAAGTAGAGTGGAAAGTAAAGATTATTAAAAAAACAATATAATCAACCCAAATAAATCATTATCATCAACGAGTAAGCCTAGCTTAAACTAGGTACCTCATCTCTAGTGTCCTCATCGAAACCCGTATGAATAAATAGATACATCTCTCTACTCTAGGAGTCAACTGATTCCACAAACACTTAACCTCCCTATGAAACATACCATCACAACAATCTAGGATCACCGCTATAGGTGTCAAATAAACTTGCCTCTTAGCCCTAAAAAATGCATCCTGCCTTCACATAACATGATTTGAGGTCTCTAGAGAACAATGCACTCATCCATACAAGAATACAAGAAACTCAGGTCAACAATGTCATTATATTTAATCCCGCATCTGATTCTATAATCCATCATGAATTAAATGATCCATTATTTTGGTTCCCACTATATCAAACCTAATAAAATAAATTCTCAAGCTATCCCAAATTAATTATTCAATTAATTTATAATAACATTGATACATTGAACAACAAGAATCATCATGATTCAGGTTCATAAAAAAATTAAGTTAATCATGCATATCTTCATCAACATTATTATCATCAAATTACAACAAAAACATGATTCATTAATATGCCTCATTATTCTTATGAAAGTTAATTATCAATTAATTCCATATTTATGTTGTTTACCAATTTCCATCAAGAAAAAAATTCTAAATAAATAAATCCTATGTATAATTCTATCTAGAAAACAAAGTGGAAAACTATATCATGGAATTAATCAACAACATAATTATGTTGTCGATATAAATTCATTAATCTTATTTAAATAATTATTATATCAATTTCATTATGATCCAAAGGGATAAATTATGATATCTATATAGTTTCACATAAAAAATTAGGGATGTAAGGAATATCCTACCTAAAATGGTTTCCAACTTTATATTCACAACAACGACAAACATAATTGATCATCATCACTTCTCCTGCAATGACTGCATCCACTCGATAAAGCTATAGCACCTCCGTACCAACCAACAAATAAGAAATATCTCTTATAAACATGGAGGTAACATTACATCACATGGAATGAATAAATGAGAGGAAATAGATATAAGAACCCAGATTAATGTTTGTAGAAAATACCTTATATGGATGTCAAATCAACACTTCCTGGTTTCACCAAAATAGAGGTTGCACATGCCACAGGAAAATATTTGAGGGGAACATGATCCAAAGCTACATCACAACACATGACTCCTAAGGAAGGAAGAACATTTTTCATGCCAAAAAAAGTAAAAACAGGAAGTAAGAATGAGGGAGGAAGTAGTATCAACCCTTTTTAAATTCTAAATGGAGTAGAGGATTAAATTCAATTTAGATTTTCCATTAAAAGTGGATCTGGTCAAGATTACACATTTTAATTGAATAATGGCACTAAAACCCCTGTGAAAAAGAATTTATAGGCGTTATGGGATTTGAATAAAACTTAAATCCCTTAAAAATGAATTAAATGTGTTTTAAATAAATGATAATGTCAATGGGGTGAAACTATAGGAAACTGTAAACACTATTAATACATCACGGTTGTTTAGTCATCGTTCGATGAGTCACCATTTAATGAATAACTATTGTACGAGTCATAATTATATGAGTCACCATTGGATGAATCTTTTGTGGAGGAGTCGCTAATGGTTGACTCACTGTTGTATGAGTCATCATTTGATGACTCACCATCATATGACTCACCATTAGACAACTGACCATTAGGTGAGCTACCATTCAGTGAGTCACAATTCTGTTAGTCACCATTTAATATGATACCATTTAGTGTGTCACCATTCATTGAGTCATTATCCTATGATCTACCATTATACGAGTAAACATTCAGTGAGATACTATTTGGTTAGTCCCTGTTCATTGAAATAGATTTTGGCGAGCCACCGTTTTGAGTAATTATTCTGGAAACACAATTCACAATATTGGAAATATTGAAAAATGATGATAGATGTTAAATTGAGCTTTCTGAACAACTCAAAAACCATATTTTCACAAGAGAATGGATCGGAGAGGTCTAGGCCATTACAGTGTCACTATTTAGGTAGAAATTAATGGGTTGTACATACATGCTTCAATAAAAATTCCCATGAAATTGTATGAGGTACATAATTCCAACCACATATTAAAAAATTATTTTATTGACTCTAAATTATTCCGAAAAAGAAATATATAAATAGGCTATTTTAATTCTAGAATCATTGACTTCAACACAAATACACCATGAAGTATTTTGTAAATTACTAGTTGTTTTACCCTTAGAACAAAGGTAACTACTAATTAAATTACATTATATTAATATAATTAAAGGATTATAAATTGTAATAGAGGTTAAATAAAACTAAACCAAATTAACATGGATGATGTGTCTCATTTCATCTAGATGTCAAAGCACCCCTAGAATTAGAAGAAGCGAGATCTGTTGTGGACATAGCGAGTAGTGGACCAAGCTAGAAACAGATCATTATCTAATGAAAATAGAACCATTATGTGCCTATTGTTTATAATTATAACATTATAATCTTAATATATAACCTAATATAAAATAAGTATCAAAATAATCTATAAATGCATGATTTTTCTTGAATAATTCTACCAATTACAGGATTAGAAGCGATAAAGCCTCAAATAACACCAAGTCAACGGGAAAATGTTATGGGAGTACACCAAACTAGGTTGTAGCATTATGGAAAATATAATTATGAGGAGGATGGTTAAATAAATAGGGATAATAAAATTGAGCGAAAAAATGAGGTTGAATTCTCATGGAGGACAACGCAATCCCCCCCTTCAAAGGAGGAGGAAGAACTCACATAGTGGCCATCACCTCTTAGTTCTAGATAGGATGTCCCTTGAACTCAATATAGAATGAATCTAATGTAATAAGGATACTTAAATTAAATATGAATTTATGATATTAGTTGAAAAACATATCCCAATAATAGGAATTGTAAATAATAATGCACAGTGTAAATAAGGTTCTTAAAAAAGGAGAGAAGGGTATTATTCCTTACAGTCTATATAGTAATCACTGTGGAGACACTTTTAACTAGAAAGGATAAATTATATCTATATCTTGAAATAAAATTAATGTAAAGAAATTTTATAAAGGAATGAAAAAATTACCAATTTATATTGAATGTGATAATTAGATAGTATTTTCTTGAATGGAAAAGAATAGGAGAATGTCCCTTACTAAATTTTGGCATAGTAACTGATTAGGTAAAGTTATAAATAAAGTGACTAAATAAACTCCCTTTATACGAAAATAAATTGAAAAGTGAGGGTACACTTATATAATCATTAAAACATAACCATGTTTTATTAAAAATGATCAATAAAAATAAGGAAATTGAATGGTAAAGAATATAAATAGTCCACTTACTAAATATTTTCATAGTAATGGATTAGGTAAATGTTACAACAAGATGGAATAAATGATTTTAAATTATAATAACATAAATTAGATAGTAAATGGACATTTATAACGGCTTTACAACATAACCAATTAATATTCAAGATTCTGAATACAAAGATGTTGCTTGAATTTAATAGAAGATACCAAGATCTCATACTAAATTTTAGCATCGTAACTAATTAGTAAAAGGTTATAACGAGTGGGAATAAATGATCAATAATTTTAATAAAATCAATTGGAAATTAAAGGTACATTTATAAAAGATTCAGGACATATAAAATTTATATTAAAAGGGCTAAATAAAAATAATAATCTTGGATATGAAAGATGATAAGAAGATCCCTAAACTTGAATATTTTCTTCCTAAATCGTGATGGGGAGAATCCTTATGTCTATTGATACACATTTGGGACAACATGTATGAAATATATATAGTGGACAATGGATTAAATTCAAGGATTATCATTTTGGAATGGATAGGAATTGTTAATGGGTGGTATTTATACTTCATGGTGAGTGGTAATAAAGGATTAAATACTGGTTATTATATTATATAAGTCAACCAATTGTATGATAAATAAATAAAAATCATATTTATATAATAATTAAGTGATGGATGGTGTTTTTAAAACATAAAGTCCTTCCAAAACTAAAGCACTCCTTATATAAAACCTAATAAATGCCCATAAGGAAAAAAATTATGTTTTTTAAGTCAAATTTTTGTTTTAAAAGTAATGTTTAAATTTATAAATTAAAATGAATATTTATAAATATAATTTATACTTGTTAAATAGATTTTTTAATTATGAAAATGTTTCATTAAATTTCAAATCCTTATGAAAAAATATTAATCTCATGAATTCATAGTGTTTGTAAAGATGCAATTTTTAATTTTTTTAAAAAATCAACTTTGTGTGAAAATTACTAAAAAAGAACGCGAAAGTAATTTTTAATTCCTAAGTTAAAAAATGATATTTACTTAATTAATATTATTCTCTAATTAGAATAATTTATTTTTAAATAAATCTTCATTTTTAAAAAATATAACAATTTAATATAATTATAAAATTTTTAACCATTATAAAAATTATGTTTCACTTCATTAGAATATAATATAATTTTAAAATAATTTTATAAGATTTATTCACGGAATAAGTTTTTATTTTAAAATTACACATAAATATTTTTAATAAAATGTTTTTAAAGTCTCCAAAAATAATCCAAATTTGATTATCTCATTAAATAATCATAATGATCATTTAAATGAATCTATATAACCAAATATAATAACTACTAATTGTTTTATTTATTAATATTCAGAATTTTAATTGACTATATTATTTAAAAAAAATAAATGATGGTGATCATATTCCCAAATGATATACAATCATTATTACTCTTCAACATTCACTTCAAATTGAAATAGGTTTCAATATAATTTCTAAAAAAGAATATTGTATTAATAACTCTTAGTTTCACTTTTATAGACTTCTTCATGTGTACAATGATTATATGGGATAAATGTGACAATATTGTTAATATTTTACATCATTTAACATCTATTATTCTTCCCATTATAATAATTTTTATTATATTGGATATTTTTGTAGACTTAATGAAACATTATTAATTTAGAAAATAAATAATTTCTCTTTCTAGTAGTTGTTTTCTATTAAATTGCATTTCCAAGTAGTAATAGTTCATATCAACAAATGATTAGTAAACTTATTAAAAATGTAAAATTATTTCAATGTTATCATTATAAAATATTAATTATAAAATAATATTTATATTAATATCATAATGGATTTTCTAGGTCATTACATAAGGGAATCATCCAAATCCCCAGTGAAAAATTTCCTTCCAAATTATTCTAGATATCTCTACTAATGTTATTATAGAAGTTATACCATATTTAATGCATAATGTAGTATATATTAAATCAACTTATTTTCCTAATCATACTTTTAAAACGCCAAATTTCATAAAAAATGCTTTTATATCATAAAACTACTCTCTAATTTATGGTAACATCATAATCCTATAAGAATCCCATTATAACCATTACCTTAAACATGATCATTGAAATTAAATTGAAATACTGGAAAATAATACAATACAATTTTATCATCTTACAATAAGGGATTAAAAATTCATCACTTAGTAAAATTATTTATATCTCTAATAAAAAAATGTTGATTTGGGAACAATTTATTAAAAAGAGGACTATATGGAAAGCTTCATGATGAAATAAATATTTATAATTTAAAATATATAAATAATTTTATTTTTTAGAGGTTAGTAAAATAAGGAATTATGAGAAATCATGGAATTTAAAATGGGAATTTTATATGAAATTAAATTTAGTTTTAATGAGATAAAATTATATTTTTTATGGCTGATTTAAATGAGAACATTTTACTAGTATATAAATTTCATGAAAATTCCATATTTCAAAATATTAAATATATTTGTCAAATTTTTCATTGTGAATATAAATGTTTTGTTACTTAATAAAAAATAAAATTTAATTTTGTGACCCATTAATGGTTTTCTTATGAGGTTGAGGAACACCAAATCAAAGATTAGTTCTGAGTGTATGATACAATTATATATCAAAGAATGATAATGATCCCAAAGAAAAAATTCATTGAATAGGATGGTGACATACTATGCACCAAATTATATAATCTGGTTGAGAATGATCGAAATCCATAAATAGATTGTGAGAGTTTCAAGACCAGAAGTGATATTCTTTATTCAAAGATACTAAAATAATTGATTGTGAGGTACATGTCGAAACCAGATCCTATTTTCATATATAATAATAACATTATCAAAAAGTCATAAAAGTATAAAAAATTAATAAAAATAAATTTTACTTATAATATTAAATATGATGATGTTTTTTGTTGGTTTATTAGTCAAGTATTTCAGTAGGTGATAGTATTTGGGGAGTATAACAATTTTTGGTTCTAAGATGGGTGTTTGATATTCATCGATAGATTATAGTGGTGTAATATAACTATCTGTTGTTCTATCCAATTGTAGGTATAGATAATAATTCATAGTTGGGAATCTATAAAATTAAGAATGGAGTATTATTTTATAGTAAACCTTACAAATACCAATTTATCATGTATAATTAACTATTTATTCACACAAGGTGAGGTTGTGTGATATTATAGAGTAGATCAAGGAACATAATAGGTTTTAATTGTTCAATTGAATTGATTTTTTTTAATTGAAAAAACTATTTTAATCAACAATCTCAACGGTCCAACTTGACTGAGGCATTACATGTGGTATCGTAGTGAATGTTAAATCTAAAAATCAATAGATGTTTTTGTGAAATGGAGAATATCAATTAATTGAATAGTATTGGTGTTATATCATTAATCAAAAAATATATCTTTTTTGAAGGTAAATGATTCTACCATATATTATATCTGTTGTCCTGGAAGTGGGGGATTCCACAAAAATGGTTATTACACCAATTTTGTAATGTGAATCCATGAATCAAGTTAACAAGATAAATAATGAATTCAATGGAAATTACAAACATGTTGTCATAATTATAGATACCAAAGTTAAACATTCATAAATAATACATTGATAATGTGATTTAATTAACATGTATCACAAATACTCACAGAACTTGAGGTATTACATTTTTAGTCTCCTGCATATTAGCTATATCCATATAATATTCTATTAAAATTGGTGAAATTTCTCCATAAACCTGATCATATTTACTCTCCTCTAGATATATCATATAATATAATCATTTTAACAACATGGGGAATGGAAAAATTAGAATCATGTGTTCTAAAATTCTCATTATGGGAATCTTATCTGCAATTCCTAATAGTTAGATCATAACATTAGGTAAAACATGATAAAGGAATATATATTTGTTTAAAAGTTCCTAGAATAACAGTTAAATTCATTAAACATGGCTAGTCATTATTTATCATGGAATAGGAACATATGACCAAATAAGGGTCACAAAAAACACTTCTTATACGCATATGATGAAAATAAAATACAAAATTAATTCCAAACATATATAGATGAAATATCATTAGAAAATGGAAAACAAAAAACATTTGTAATATCATGGTTATTATGGATCACATACAAAAAAATAAAGTGTAACAAATATAAACATATGTCAGATTTCAATTTATAGTAGGAATTACATCCTAATTCTTATAGTGGAGTTGGCATTAACACCTGATTACCTTATTATATCATGAGATATGAACCCTAAACCTATGAATTTGATGGTGTTATAGGTACCCAAATATCATCATACATACATGTGATTTCTATATAAAATGAAATTATTCATCTTCTCATAAATAATCCATATAATTAAATTTGGTTTCATAAAATTTCTATACAGTATCATATAAAAGGTAACATAATAATTTTGTACCAAATACAAGATCACCAAAAATTAATATTTAAAAAATGACCTTATATGTTTCATTAGGTAATAGTAATTCATTTTATACTAATGCTTTAATCCTGGAAAAGTAATCCCAAAAAAATATCTTTCAATAAAAATCTTGTTGATGTCATCTTAAAAGACACAATTTAAATGACACTTTCCAAAAACATAATTTTTTTAAAGGATGTGAAATTTTAATAAAATATTATATAAGAAATTAAAATAAAGTGATCTTGAAAAAAATAAATCAGGACAAAATATCTGACGAATAATGGAAGACTTTCACCATGATGAAATTACATTAATTTATTTGAGAATACATTTATTCAAACCCAACATCAAATAATGTAAAATAAAATTATTATTTTTAAATTAGTAAAGGAAGATAAATAGATCATTGGAGTAATAAACAATTTTAGTTTCTAAAAATATTGGAGAATATTGGGGTGAAATAAGAATGTGTATAAGGATGTAGTGTTGATTAAAACAAATTAGAATTATACTTATCATAAATACATTTTTATAAAATAATACAATCGTGAAGGAAAAAACATTAGTGTGAAATTTTACTTTTCCTTAGAAATGGTCAAACATAACATAACTCTATCATTAGATAGAATATATATATATTGATAGATAAAAGTAAATGTGAAGTGGTTATTACATAAGGAAAAGACTAATATCCTGAATACCCTTATAAATTAAGTTATTTTTAAATAATAAGTGATTTGAAGCTTTAAAATAAAATATTTACATAAATCCACTAAATTAAATGACCATGTATCTAGAAACAAATTTGGGTATTATATTCAACATATGAAAACTAAATTGGTTCATAACATCAAAAAATGTCTCAATAAAGAGTACTTGAGACCAAAACCCTTACATTGATCCTAATTTATTTTTTGATCGTTTTTAAATTTTTTAATATGAATGTTTTGTAAATTAGATACTTTATTAGAAACATGACCCTTCGATAATTAATATAATTTGGATAATTTGTGGTTAAATAATTATTATTTAATATATAGTATCATCTTTTGGTTTTATTAAAATTGAATCATTCCTGGCTTCTTTTAATAAATTTTGTGATGAAAGATGATATTTTAATAAAAAGAAAAATAAATAATTAAAATATCCTCTAACCAAAACCAATATTTAGTTTCTTTTTTTTACTTATAATTATATTATTATTTAAGTTCCCAAATTCATTCTTCATTTAATTTTATATATATTAATCAATTAGGTAGTAAAACATACCCAAACATGAAGATGATTTAACTTAATGTGTTAGTATGGTTATAAAGTTGTTTATTTTTAAATAATTAATATATGACAAAAGAATAATGTTTTTTTTATAACTTTAACTTGATTTTTATTTTTTTGAAAAATAATAAATAACTAGAAGGAAAATGAAGAACTTATTATTCTTGGATGCGGTAGTCTTGGAACACACGCTGTTGGAATTTATATTATTTATATGTAGATGTAAATTAATCACTACTGTTTTTACTATTGTGATAAAAACATATCATTATACCAATGATGATTTATTAATCATGTTATTATTGTGATGTGGTGTTGTAATATTAAGAACCACTATAAAACCATATGAGTTAGATAATACTTATTTAGGTGACATGATTATTCATGGGAAAATACCATGGAAGTTAATGATTAGGAAAACATATGACTGAAAAACATATTATTTCATGGAATAGTGTTATACAGAGTAAAATTGAAAATTATAAGTAGTTAATTCAATGGAGAGTCATGCCTTGATGTTGTGGATGTGTTATCTTTTTGTGTGTGAAGAGACATTAGTTTGGGGAATACCCATTGAATTTACATAATTCTATTTCATGATTAAAGTTACATGCTCTTGATTAATGGGAAAATAAGGGTGTGGGTAGTTTTAGTCAATACACAGCTCCACCATTAATTAAACAACACTTTTATCATGTTTTGGCATTTCCCACAATACTAAAAATAATTTTTACTAATTTTTAATTTTACCATCGTAACTAATTTTTAAACTTTGAAATTTAATTTATTGGAAAAAATTTTAAAATAGAATGACTAACTAATTTGAACCCTTATATTTAAAAAATAAAATTTATTTTAAGAAATAAAATTCTAAAGGTATGAATGAAAATTTTAAAATAAAAATACATTAAAGGGTAAAAATACTTTTTTAAATAATAATTTAAATATTTTAGATTTATATATGATAATGTTATCACATTTCATAATTTTGGATCCATAAATTAATTAATTATCAATTATAAAAAATTTATGATATATACAAATAAATAAATAACCTAACTTGACCTTAAAAATACTTTATTTAATCATTGGAGAAAAACGCATTTTTTACATCATAGTAAAATTTTGATTTATTTATAAAAATGATTGGAATTGGTTTTATTTATAAAAAAAATATTATAAAAGCATAATTATAATCTATAATTTTAAATATTATTAGTTAAATTATTTTAAATCCCTTATGTTATTCTTACATAGTGATAAAATCATGAAGAAAAATTATTTCCCATATTTTTTCCTAAAAAGAATCCATTATAGAAAATAGAAAATATTTTTAAGAAAAAAATGTTGATATAATGTTTTCATTAAATATTTTTTTTACTTAATACAAAGTTTAAAAATAATATATTAATATTTTATGGAAAAAATTAAAAATAATTTAAAAAGTGTTCATTTTATAAAAATACACTTTTCAACATTAATGCATATTTACTATTTGTCTTATAAAGGTATTAATTTTTAATTTGTTTCTAATTTAGTGAGAGTTAATATATATATTTATATATATATTCTATATTATATTTGATTAATAATTTAAATTATTTAAATTGATTCAATATACATGTATTGAGTTAAATAAATAAATAATTCTACAATAATTGTTTCACCATTATCATGGAAATTAGAATTATTCATAATGATCTAAATTTTATAACCAAAAATAAGATTTTCATTCTAAATAATATGGATATTAATATCTTAAATAGTAGAATTAATATTTGAAATTAACATTATATATGGATAGAAATTAATATTATCATTACTATATATAATTCTTAAAACCCCATTTTTTATAAAAGAGTATTGTTAAGAACAAAGTTTATGTATATGAAAAGAAATTAGATTTTTTTATTAAAATAATATCATGAATGTTATAATTTTATAATTTATAGTTCTCTGACATTAAAAAATTGATGAGATAATTTCATATTGCATTAATTTAATTATTAAGATAGAGGAGAATAATTTTTTAAAATATTACATGATTTTCTGAGTCAATAAACATTACTGGTTTACCATTTTAGTGTTTATTATATCTTTATTAAAAACTAATTCCTAGTTTTTTGGGATTTTTTTATATTTTTTGTAGCATGTGACTTACATTATAGATGCTATTATGTATTTTAGAGGATCCAAACTCTTTGACCGTGACATTATACCACTAAATAATGTGAATCCTAAAAATAATTTATTCCTAATTTAAAAAAATTTATTCAAAGGTTATTTTCAACATGAATCAAGATTTAGTTTTCAAATAAGCTGTCAATCACATATATTAAAATACAGTAAATATAATTCTGATATTTTATTTCACCATACCCATTAAAGTTAAATTTCACTCATGGTTTATTATTAATACAAATTTTATTTTCATTTCAGTTCAAAAATCAATAATACAATGAAAATAATCAAAAATTTGTTTAAGGAATGAAATTTGATTCCATATTTTCATAACAACTACACCACACACACATATGTCTCTTATCCCATGTTTCATCAACAAGGAGGTACATGTGGAATGTTGTTGTCGAATGATGAGGCCAAAAAAATTAGCATCCCCTTTATAATAGTAATTTATGTCCCCATTAATACTCATCCCAACCCTTTATAGATAAGTCATATTTATTACATCGACAAGAACTCACTAGGTCTTATCACTTGTCTATATTTCCAATATAAATTTGAAACCTCCCATTAATTTTCCTACCATTTTTACTAGTAATGGTGATGCCTAATCTATAAAAACCTCTCAGAAAAATGTTATTGGAGGATGGAATCCATGAAATATAAGCTCTGGTTGTAATTTCATTTCCCAAATAGGGCCTTTTAAGATCTGAAATATTTCCCATCCATGAAGCATAGACTATGGTGTTCTAGGTCATCAGTCATAATTCTATAATTTCTTCCATCCCCAAGCTCACTTGAGAGAATATATTTTTACCTAAGAAAAATTTCATCTAGAGTCATTATAAATCTACCATTGGTATGGTATATTTTTCTTCTATGGAAACATCAAGTCCTACAAATAATAATGGTCCCCTGATAGATAACAAAAAATATGATTTTTTGATGAATTCTACTATTACAGTGATATCAATATATCTCTATGTTGATTGAGTGTTATTATTTATACTCCAAACCATCTCCAATATGGGGTATTTTTTTGGTAATATAACTATGATTAGTGAATACAGAATGTATATTGAAATAGTTAAACCTATATTACAACTCAATCCGAAATTCCCATACTAGAATTTTCATTCACATAAAAATAAATTTATAAATGAAAACACTATCTTAATTGATAATTTATTTTATAAAAAACATCATGGTGGTAAAGGTAGGAAATAATCATTGCAAAATTATATAACTAGCATAAATATCCCATATCTATAATTCTATATTGTATAATTTAGTTATCTCTATCAACCTCTTCAATAGTCATTGAATATGATCATTTTTTCTATTAGATTTTTTGATTATTCATTACTATAAATCATTTTATCTTTCGATTTATGAACATTTATTGGGTAATATCAATTCTTTGCACACATAAGACATAATATCATTAGTGGTGCCTTTAAAATCATGTTCATCAATCCCATCATGTTAATTGACCTATTAATTTTCCAATATTAAGTTTATTCTCTATGGACCCCTCTTCCAAAAGTAGAGAATCTTCCAATCCACCTGAGGTAATTCCATTTATGATTAATTAAACATTTATTAATATATAAAAAAACTTATCATTATTTCCTTTATCATCTTCAAAACATGAATTTTAATAAGACTCTATTATTCACATATTTTGTGTGACTTGGAAATCAAATATGTTTACACTATTATATATATTTCATGATTAATATTTTATAATAATCATATACTTTCTCATTCCATTTCTAATTACGATGTGTTTTCCATTCAGGTTGTCCTCACATTGCCCCTCTCCACCATTTTTCTTTTTATTTCCTGCAAATATAAAAATGAAATATTTGACATGAGTTATTAAATATAACAATAATTTTGGATCCCCATAATCATAATATGAATTCAACTATATAAAATTTTATTCTATCATATTATAATATTGAACTAAATATTTTAGTTCGAACTGATTCATTCTTAGTTTAACCTAGGTTACATTGAAATGGGTTATCACAAAAATTATTAACCTCACAAAATAATATAATTGGGAAATAAATATTTCATAGTTATTTTGGAGAGAATATTTTTACCAAAATAATACACTATGGGAGTTTCTACCTAGTTCTACTGTCGAAGGCCCACTCCTCATGTATCAGAGAGACGATCGAGTCATTTCTCAACATACACATTTTCAAGATGATTACCATCTAGTGGAACACTTCCAAACCCAAATTAAATTAATGTTATCTAAAAATGGATGTATTTTTATGAAATGATAATATATAAAAATTTATCAATATTTTTATAAATCATCACGTGCATTGAATCATCTCTTGGGGTTTCACCAAGATTATTTTACATTATTATCAATGGTAACTAAACAAATCTAAAGAAAATATATTTGATATAAACAATGGAATCAAAATAAAACGTAACTAAATAAAATATGTTTACCCATATTTAATAAAAAAATATTATAAACAATCAAACTAAATAATTATTGATACATTCAGTGGCTTGGAGACGAGCTATATAAATATATTATTTTACAACAGTTGTTAAAATTTTACTACTGTTATACTCCTCTAGAATATATTAAAGTAATATAATACGATAAAATCATCTTTAAAACCTAGAGAATAAAAATATATGGAATTTTTTATCATGAATGAATATTTTGATAAAAATTAATCAATTAATACTAGTCATATCATTAATATGATGGTATATATTAGTAAAGTAGACATATGTCATAATAAGATCATGAAACCATACTCAAAACATTCCACATTTGTTGAGAACAATGGATCATTGTATATGAATATAAAAACAAATATGGTACATAATAAAAATGAATTTTTATAATATGATGAAAATAAATAATCACTTCTGAAAAATAATATCGAAAAAACATAATTTTTTTAACAATTCATTATAGAGCAGGCATCACCACCGGATTCAAACAGTGGTGTAGGCATCACTACTTGGTTCCCATAGTATAGCATGAGATATAAAACCACAATGAATTAATTATTGATAGATATATTACTGCACCCATCATAATTCATACATATTTTTTCCCAAAAATTCTATTCATTAATCAAATTAGATGTAACCTATATAAAGGAAATCTGTTTCATAGAATTTTCAAATGGTATCACATAAAAAGAAAATAGGCATTTCATAAAGAATGATCATCGAGAATTAATTGTTAAAAATAAAAACTATAACATAGTTATGACCCATTGATATATTAGAGAGAAATTATTTAAACACTAATTATAAATAAAAAATATATCTTATTAAGAACATTTATTAATATTGTTCTAGAGGTCATGAATTTAATGGTAATTTATAATTTTTTTAAAATTATGAGAAAAATAATTAAAACATAAATAAATACAAATTCCATTAAATTTACCAATATAATAATTAATTCATGTGTCCAAATATGTGGTGGAAGGGAATAATGTTGTAGGGATGCAAATATTTCAATGTATTTGAAAACTACTTTATTGAAAACCCATATCAACTAAACGATTAAAACCATTTTACTGAAATTAGTAAATGAAAATAAATATATTACTATAGGTAAATCAAATTCTTATTTCCACTACTAAGAGGATAACATTTTTTATGTAAAAATATTTATATTGACGAAAACTACATTAAAATAACTATGAATTATTCTTAAAATAAATTCATTTTCACAAAACAGTATAACCATAACCAAATTAGAGTTAGCTGGAAAAATTATTTCCTAAGAATGAATGTAGAAAAATAAAATAACATAATTATAGGTTATAAAATATCAATATTTAAAATTAATATTCAAATAGAAGTGATTATGACTTATGAAAAATATTCGAGTCAGAAATACCAATATAAATTTTCTTGTTTTAGAATCAAGAGTCATTGGAATCTTGAAAATAATATAGTTTTATAAATACAATGTAATAATTCATGGAATGTGATAAATTAAATTCATGGGAATAATATTCAACATAAAAATCCTAAATTTATGTATATCATTAAAACATAACTCGATGAATTTGAATTGAGTTGGAAACACATAACTTGTTCTAAATTCAATATGGGAACATGAATAAATTACTAAATAATCAATTTAATTATATTAGATATGTTATTAAGAGTATTATATTTATATAATTAATTTAATATGGGTAATTTATTAACATATTATTTTAATTTAATATATAGTTTGTCATTGTGTTATAGCGAATCTTGAATCAGTATCAGCATATGTTTTTTAATCATAACGATCAAATATTATAGATTAATAGTATGTTAAATGGATAATAAAGAATTATAGAGCAGAAAAATGTAAATTTATTATTAGGTTATAAAAATATTACTATTTAAAATCTGACAATTATCATTGATATAGTTTATAGTATGTATTCACGTATATTTGTAAACTGACCAGAACATGGACACACTTCAACTCGATGAGTATGTATAGTTAAAGGAGAAATTATTTTAACATAATATCATTTTCAAAGAATAATAATGAAAATATTTTTATATTTTTACAATGGAGATCAATATTAAAATATATTTTAATTAATAATGAATAACTAGGATAATAATGAAAGAAAGATTCATCATAGAGGTCATAGTCTTCACACATGTGTAATTGATATTCCCTAATTTTTGTCAATGGAATGAAATGACTAAAAAGGGTTTTAAACATTCAAATAATTGAATATAAGTTTAATAATTATAATAATGTCATCAGGTTATTATAGTAATATGATTTTTTAAGAGAAATATTATGAAGAAAAACAAAATGAGGATACAATACTTATGGTGGAGACATTATATTTCCTTGGAAATCCCCTATGAATTTAGATTCATAAGATAACCATTAAATATTTAGGGGATTATTTTAAGGGGATAGGATTATAGGTACATTGAAATTCAGAGTTTAAATAAATTATTTTAAGGATTGTTGAGTGTAGATGTGTTTTAAGTGCTATCTTTGTATTAGAGAGGAAAATGGTTGTTTTGAAAATACCAAGTAGTTTTTAATAAATAAATTTAATGATTAATGGGTAAAGGGATCACAAAAAGGAAAATTAGGAAATATAGTTAGTTTGTATTGATCACCACTATAACCATCATTTTGGAAACTTTTTTTTAAATTTTTTTTCCATTTCCCCATTAGAAAAATATTGTTTCCATTTTAAAATTTTACCATGGTAACTAATTTTTAACCATAGTAATTAATTTTGATACGAAAAATTAAAATTTTCCACATTAAATAATTTGAACTATAGTATTTCCAATTTCCAAACTATATTATCAATTAAATATTCAATAGGTATGCAAATATAATTTTAATATAATAACAGTTAAACAAGTTAAACCATTATTTAAAATTTATTTATTAAAAATTTAAATTTATATATGATAGAGGTAAAATGGTTACATATTTTATAAATATATATTTATTTATTATAAATAAAATAAAATATTTTATATGTCAAATGAAATATAAAACTAAATAAAAACCTGAAAATATTTAATTTGAAGGGAATAAGGAAAATATTTTTTAAATATTATTATAACATTTAGATTTATTTTTCGAAATGTTCGGTACATGTCTTCTATGAATGAAGAATCTATATAAATTGATCATTTTATTTATTAATTATATATTTTATCAAATTAATGAAATTTAAATCTCTTATTTAATTCTTACACAATGATAAAATAATGGAAATTATAATTTTCTTAAATCATGTATTTTTTTGTAATTTTTATAAAATAAAAAAATATCATATTAAATTAATTTTTATATGCTGAATTATAAAAATGATTTTTATAATATATAATTAGAATTGTGAAACTATTAAAATTTTATTTTAGTTTGAAAATGAATAATACAAAAAAGAATCATTTTTTGAAAATACCGTTTTTATACAATAACTCAAATTAACTATTTTTATTCTATAGGGTGTGATTTTTAGTTGACTAAAAATTAATTCAATGTAAATATATATATCTATATTTTTATAAATAACTTTTATTAATTATTTAAAATATATCAATCGATTTATTTTAAATTCATTTATATTAATAAAACTCTTTTTTAAATGATTATTTCACCATTATCATAGTAATTTTCATTAAACCTAAAAATTTAAATTTAATACCCATAAATGAAATTGGACATATTAAATAATATTAATATAATTATGCATAATATTACACTCCTTTTCCCAAATTATCATTCTATATTTATGATAATTTATCCAAATATTAGGGCATGTAATAGAGAGAAAACTATTTTTTAAGAAAATATATCTTGAACTACAAAGATAATGCATGAGATAAATTATATATGAAGTTGATTCTAATAATATTAATCTGTTTATTATTGTTTAATTATGATTACTCTAGAATTAAAATGAATCCAAAAAATAATTTATTTTTGTGAAAATAAGAAATAATAATTAGACCGAATATAGTTTTAATAAAATATTAATTTATTTTCTAAAGGTAATAACTAATATTGGTTTACTATCATAGTATTTATTATAGATTAATTAATAATTTCTTACTAATATGTAGTGTTTTGTTTATTTTGGGTGTACTGTGTGACATAATTTATGGAACATTTTAGAGATTTTAATGGATCCAAAATATTGGGTTGTTACAATAATGTCTCTATGAGGGAAGGCCTACACAAAGTCCATTCATATTCATAATTACAAAGAGATATGGAAAATTTTAAAGACTAGATTTTATGGAAATAAAAAAATGAAAATATTCTAATGAATAGTTCTATATAATAATAATCAAATATATAAAATATTATGGTGATAAGAACATTCAAAACTACATAACAATGGTAAATAATTTGGGAGTAAGATTTATATTTTTTTGTGGAAATAAGGTTATATAATAGTTGAAAAATAATAATTCATTTATAGAATGATTAATTAAAAACATTGCATCATTTAAAGAAATAAAATATTTGATAATTGTTTAGTCATCTTATATAATGATATCTTATAATATAAAAAAACAATTTATTTCGAGATTAAGGATAATGAAGAGATTGAATTCAACGCCATGTGTAATGAAAAAGATATATAATAATAGGTTGGTAAAATAATTGATTTATATATTTACAGATATGGGGATACCAATGAAAAAAATTCATTCATATTAAGTGGGTTAAAAACATCAAGTGTAATGAAAATTAGAAATAATAATGAAAATTATCAAACTATTTTTTCACCTAGCATTTTTCTAATGACTCTACCTTTTAAAAAATTAAAAAATATGAATCTAAAGTGGATGGTGAAAATCATAAAAACAGATAAAGGATAATGATAATATGAATAAGTATTAGAATACCATGAATATAAACCAATGTGAAAAAAATGAGAATTTCATTTCATCATCATGTATCTATTTGGATGAATAGGTTATTTGTTTCTGTAAATTTGACAAATTATTTGATTCATTATGATTTTATGATAACTGAGAAGAGAGGAGTGATATATAATTGAATTTGAAAAGTGGCCCATAAAACATATTGTAGAGATTAAAATGAACATAAATTAAATTAAATTTTTTTTTAATGATAAGGATAGGGATAAAAAATATATATAATATATGTTAAAAATTAATAATATGATGTTGATTTTTTCGGAAAAACAAGATGAAGGAATCTTAGAAAGAGAAGATGGAAAGTGATCTTAAAGATATGTTGGCTTTGTAGGAAAGACAACTAGTCATGAATCAATATAAGTGTACATAATGAAAAAATAATTTTAATAAATTCCAATTGAAATTATAAAATTAATTTTAGGTTAATGGTGAATGAATCCATATTGTAGTTAAAATGGACTCTATGAATAAATTGTAATTTCCAAATAATTTATTTAAAATAATTTTTATATTCAATATTTTTTGTAAAAAAATGACTCTAAACTTATTTAAACCATGTAATTTAAGAATAATTTTCCGATATCAAAATATAGGATGATATTTATAATGATATCATTTATTCCTTGAAATAAAAGGATCAAATTGATGAAAGATGTTTCAGAAAAAATAGAGAAAAGTTTTCTATCAAACATGAAGCTCATAATTCAATGGTTATAGGTAGTTTTGGGGATGATATGGATTGAAATCCCAATCCTCTTGAAATAAGATTTAATTTCTAGGGTTGAAACAAGCACTTATGTGGATATATGACAAGAAAATGGGATAATAAACATAAATAAAGAATTTTTTGAGAGGATTTCAAGTAACGGTTTCAAATAAAAATACATTTTTATGTTTTATAATGTGAACAAGAAGGCCTAAGAATATAGTATTACTTAAATTAGACACTATGGGAGATTCCATATTCTATTAAAGGGATGATTATTAATAAAAATAAATATAAGGTGTCATGAAAATCTAAATCTTTCTTGAAGGAATGTGAGAAAATGAAATTAAATGACTAGGTAATGAAATAATTATCAGTGATCTTTCCTTACATACTAGACATGCTTAAGACAATAGTGATGGAAGATATTTATGTTGATGTTATAGGAGAATAATTTTAATACACATGAAGATATTTTTATTCATGAGATTGTGTAAATTAATATTTATTTTAATATTTATTTTTAATTATCAAAAATTGATTAACTTATGAGTAAAAATATTGTATGTGAATGTGGTGGGAATTCTAGACTTGGAAACATAGAATTTATAAAAATCATACCAGATAAAAAGGTTATTTTAATTAAGTATATACAAGAATTATGCAAGGTATTTTCCATTTCATTTGAGGTGAAATGGTAAATTTATTTATAATAATTACATGAAAATGAATTGAGATAAATCTTATTAACTTTATTGAAAGAAGTAAATGTAACACTAATATAATATCTAAAAAATTTATGTTGGAATAAAAAAATATTCTCAAATGTTTATGTTGAAATATTTAAGTAGCCCGTTCTTATAACTTATTATTGTTTACTATTTCTACTAATATTTTCAAATTGGATGTGTTTTTGATTGATGTGAACTATACACCTCAAGGATGTTTTTTATCATGGTATATTCTAACAGTTAGGATGATGGATAAATGACTACATCAATCTTGGATAGAAACATTGAAGTTTATGTCGTGGTACATGGTTGAGTAATGTGTTTTTGTGTGATGTGTTTCATGTGTCGCATTTAAAAAGTATCAGCCAGATCATAACCATGTGATTCATTGTGATCATGTTGAGCTTGACTTGGATGCTTCTTTGGTGAACATGTCAGTGTATATTATGGATATGAAAGATAAAGTCTTATGGGATAAAAACATAAGTCTTGTTTGTGTGTTGTGGAAACATTTCCAGGTTCAGGAGGAGACTTCAGATTGGGAGAAAGGCATGGTCGAGCAATGGCCTGAGCTATTTTAGAAAAGTGGTGGTTCTCTACTTTCTGAGGATGGAAATTCAAATGGTTTGGATAATTTAGTACCCTCGATTTGTGTTTGTGACCCTTTTGGGTGTATTTTTCATATAGTTAAAGTGGTTGGGTAATGTTCGGGAGAGTATTTATTGAGATAAGAATGTATATAAAGAAAAACATTGAGGTTTATGCCGTGGTCCATTAATTATGGATTATTTTGTGAATAATTCATATTGTAAATAGAAAATGCATGACCATAATAAATTATGATAATGGTGTTGATCATGTGAATGTAATTATTATAATATGTCATCAGTTAGATTGTAAGTCATTCATGTATTGTAAATAACTTGTCTCTAATATCATAGATCCAATATCTATTTTATTGCATTGGAGTAAAATATAAAAAATTTCATATCATAGTGAAAAAATTATTAGTAATCAGGGAAAATTGGATATATACATAAATCTCACATTACATTTGAAAAAATTAAAAACATTGTGAAATTAAATATTTTAAAACATTGATCTCATTCAAATATCCCTCATTTATATCTTCATTAAAGGGAAAAATAATGGGTATTATAAAATTTACAGTAAGGGTAACATACAATAGAAGCTATCATGAGTAAATGATTAATAAAATTTATGAAATGGTAGTTAAAATAAAACACATTCCATTTAATCAAAAATAGGAGTGTGAATAAATACATGGAGTCAATAAATTAAAATAAAATTATACTTTATAAATAATCACATTAACTTTTGACATGTATATAGATATCACATATATTTATAT
The DNA here is from genome assembly GCA_963277665.1 of Viscum album. Lineage (NCBI taxonomy): Eukaryota > Viridiplantae > Streptophyta > Magnoliopsida > Santalales > Viscaceae > Viscum > Viscum album. The sequence continues at coordinate 1,185,981,656 of OY728158.1, read as the reverse complement.
AATCTCATGGAAATAAATAAATTTCATTCACAATCTTATTTTATTCATATATATGAGTATTAAACATCATTTTTATGCATAAAACACTAAAATAAACTTAACATGGGTTTTATAATCCAAAAATGAATAATAATGTATTCCTTATATCTTAAATAACTACAAAAAACTAAAAACTATATACGATAATATGTAAAATGTATAAAAAATAATTTAATAAATGAATATATTAATCTCTAAAATGTGATAATAAAAACAAATATTTAAAAATTAAATTTTCCTAAATAAATGAACCTATATCTAGAATAATCACATTAAACTCAACATGAAAAATGATTTTATACTAAAATGTTATCTCATACCATATAACATACATCTCTAAAAATGTGATAACATTCTTATGAAATAATCGTTTATATAAAAACAATGTTTTATACATATTCAACAATTTAAATATATCCCAAAATATCATTAATCACCTCAATAACATAAAAAAAATTTATCCTATAATAGGTTTCCCAAAATAAAAATAATATATAACTATCAAATCATTTATGTAAAAACAATGTATTATGAATGAAAAATCATGTAGGCATATGGTATGTGTTGTACCCTTTTCTAAATTCTATTATGGGTTCTAGCCCCATAGCCTTTTCGGATACAACTAGTTTTTTTCCTACCCATAGTTTATTAATTTCTAGAAATAGATTAATATAATTCCCACAATTTTCTATAAAATGTAATTAAAATACTCATGATAACAGTAATCATCAAATCACTATTCAAAAACTATTTTTTCAATAAATTGAAATAATCATAATATAGTATTACTACATTAATATTAGTGAATATATAAACCCAAATGGTTATCAATAAATTTTAACATATGTAAACAATATTAAATAATTATTTATCAAATATCCTTCATAGTAAAACATAAGTTATACATAAGTGATAGATATACCCTAAACATCTATTAAAACACAATAAATTTTTCAATGGAACGTTCATTATATAAATCAATATAAGGGGTAATTGTCCCTTTAATATTATAATCTGAATTATAATTATTCACCCAATATGGTAGTTAAAAATATTAATCTTTCCTAATAAAAATTATATAAATAGTTTCTTTGGGGAATAAATACAATATATATCATTTTTTTGTTCAATAACATCTGATTTTACAAAATGTAGTTCCCAAGATACCAAATATACCTACTGGGATACTAACAAAAAAGACCTCAACACCAATATCCAAGAGATGATGTGTACTTTATTACATTGTCATAAGAAAGAAGAAATTTCATTCCAATGGATCGTATAATTTAGTTATCGACATCAATGTAGGAATTATTTTATTAAACATTGATATAATGGAAGAAAAAATGTCAATGAGGCCTAAATTAATGAAATCATAGTGACTTTTCTCTTAAAATATTATTACATCAGGGGAAGGGACCAAGGGATTCCTAAATTCCGTTGAGGTAGTTGAAGACAACCATTGAGTCAAATTTAACTTTAGTAATGGAGATATTATACGAATTGAAATTATATATGTCATTGAGTAATATATTTTCCTCTTCAAGATGATATTTTCCTCGCTATTAAATCTTCTGAAAGCAATGAACATAGATCTATTGTTGTCTCGAAAAACACCTCTGACTCTCCTTAAATAAAATATATAGTAACCCTTAATAATGAGTTTAAATAAATTATTATGGGGTTAAAACAAAACCATATACCTAGAAGAGACACCCTCTACCGAATATGAGAAAGTTTACTACCATCCATGAACATCGTTATCCAATTTAAGTAGTCTCTTTGTATCATGAGTATACCAAGATAAACTATAAGGCATTGGGGTGAGATTATTTTGGGTAATATTGAATTTTAATTACCTTTACCAATGCATTAATTCTAGTGGTGGAGATTCTATAACATTATACTGATATAAAAATGTCAATCATCTTCTACTCCCGACCATTCACCTCCACTTCTTGGAACCAGGACTGAATGAATCTATTTTCTTTACCCTCGTGAGGAACTATACCTATGAGATTCATGAATCCGATTCAAAAATTCATTCCCAATAACTCTTTAAAGAGTAAAAAATCAGTCATTTTTGGACTGTAAATATGATAGTATAAAAATAGGGACTCAATAGAAATACCCTTTAACTTGACACACCATCCATAGGGATTTCAAGATGATAAATATGCTAAATGAGCAAATTAAACTTCATTTGAATTTTAATTTACCAAGTAAGCTTACCCATACCTACCTAAAGACCTACATGGATTCACATATGGTGTTCAGTTTGCAATGAATACCATAATGAAGTCCAAGTCAACACAAGTCTATCCAGTTTTGAATATAAGTGCATTCTGCTGAAGGTGTCATGCTAGTGTGGGTAAAGTGTGTCTTGGATGAACATTGGGAATGATAATGCTTGGTAAATAGAGATATCATGTTTATGAATTAATGGAAAACTAAGGGATATTGGCACATAATGTTTTCTCTAGAATCTAATATCACCGCATCCAATAGCCCACTTAGACCAACATTGAAGGTCTAGAAGTTTACACTGTAACAATTTCTAGAGGCCAAATACTTTCCCATCATATTTCATAAATCATCACCATAATTTTACATAATAATATATTTCCATAATAATTTCCCTTCAATTAACTCTCCAATGAACATGGCTTGAAGTATTTTCCTGGTATCAAACACACTTCTAATCCCAATGCCTCATACCTCAATCAGTTCTTCCATTATTACCCAAAATTCCCAGTGATATTGGCTATCTAAGTGGGCATCCTAAATGAAATATTTCAGAATTTTTAAAATTTTTTATTTACCTTTTTTTGGTTATGGAAATAAATAGTGCATACATATGAATATAAGGGACAAAAAATTTGACCAACATACTCTGGACCCCAAATAATAAGAATTGACTCTTCCAGTTTTTGATTCCACTAGAAATTATGGAAACCAAATTACCAAAATGGTGTATGAAAAGGGCACCATGAAATATATGAGATCACATGAAATGAATATGATTAAATTTATTCTTAAAACTATTAATTTTTTAATTATTTTTTCCCATCTATCTAAATAGGAATTTGGAATATAAAGAATATTATTCTCATAGTGGAATCATTTTTCGCTCCATTTTTAATATTTTTATATAATCTTGTTGAGACCCTGAACTGTTCATCTGCTGACCCTAGTGAAGAGAAGGTTGTAATATGGAAATGAGGTGATATATTTTGTAAAAATGACTTCTAAATCAAAAATTGATTACTATCATAAATGTATATGAATAGTAGATTAATGATTAGGGCATGATCTATAATAAAGAGACATAGAGATGTAGGGTCCCCCTGTTATAGAATAAAAACTAATTTTATGAAACAACACCTCTTACCCATTAATTTAATCAAATACCTAGGTTAGATGAATGAATACTATAATACGTTAGACATCCATCCATAAAAACCCATGAAATACATAACCATTTGAATGAATCCCCATTAAAGTCTATCAAAAATATTTTCCATGTAAATTTTATTGGCATTTCTTGATCCAAGGTTCATTCTATTATTTTTACCAATCACCTACTAGTATAGATCTATGACAATGTTAGTGGTCCAACCTTTGACCAAACTGTGTTGTTCAACTTCAACCCACTCCCAATGATACATTGATAGCTTTATATTGGGATCACTATCCATGAATATTGATGGAATTGTACATATACGAATTTTCCTAATATTCTTAATAAAATAAGATTACATCACCTTAGGAATAATTAGAATTGTTTTTCACAAGCCACCCATCTCAAGTTTCCTCCTTGAAATAATTCATGAATGTTCTCCACAAGATCTGATTTATTATGCTTTTAAGGGGCCTCATAAAGGGATCCTAAAAACCCAAATTTACTTGGAGAGTTCTCTTGTTTGAGAGATACCACTGTGTCCCAAATATCTTCCACATCAGGAATTTTATCAAGCCCCAGTTTCAGAACATCAAACACCATAAAAGGGATACTAGCACATAATAACAATTATCTCCTTGAATATCTATCCAAATTTTTTTGTTTTTACACCTAAAAACATTTAAATTTAATTTCTAACCAATATTCCAATACATTAATTTCATTTGTAAATGAAACATCCTCTAATAAGATGTTGGGGGGATCAACTAGCTTCTTCCCTTTGATATATGCCTAAAAAATGTAGTGTTTCTATCTCTAATGTTTATCCAATATTGTTTGGATTTTTTATGAGAAATTACATGTAAGAATTATGTATAGAATAATATATCATGAGTGAGTAAGAATTAATTAATATTCAATGGTTTATAACCGAAAAAAATCCATTTAATAAATATATTGATCACATAGAATAACATGAATGCAATATGATTAAATTATTTCATATAAATAATCACATTTACATCAAAACTATCAATGAATGTCATAAATATTCATATAATCACATGGAAATATATTACTAATATCCTAATGATGGAATACATAATGTTTGACATCATAAAATTATAGTCAATGCCTAATGATAAGGAAAGGGAAATAAAATGCTAGGGCCTCGACAGTATAAGCTAGATGGACCTAGGACTCGATGTACTCCTCCATACTAATCTTCTCATTGTTGAAGCCCCCTACCAAGATGAGATCATGTTTATCAAACCAATAGTATTTCTCCTTATTGAGGGACACACTAAGGGACCTCCACACCATATTGGATGCCTTATCTTAATTTTCATTAAACACGAATCCCTGCTCGGTCATATCCTCATTGGAACATAAAATCAAATCCAAGGAGTGATCACCCTAGTCCCCTAATCTCTTGTGACTTGAATTATCACTGGATATATTATTATCATTTAAATTTTTTGACGAGTGGGTCTCTAAAGGAGGAGGTAGCGATGAGAAATCATTTATCCCTATCTTTCCCCTAACTCTTCTTCCACTCTTCGGAATTGATGCATCATCTGTCTAGTGGTTGGGTTCACTCATATTGGGTTCTTTCATACAGCCCTTATCTCTCTTATCCGAGATCTCTAAATCAAGTCATACATCAACCTCTGGGAGGCATGTGAACATGTTTCTCTTGTGGACTGGGGTCTGGGACTCTTAACCCCGTATATCATCTCTACTATTTGATGTAGTTGTTCCCATAATAGATCATTTCTTCCCCTTACACCCATCACCACTACTCACACTTCACTCCATAGCACACAAAACATACATAACCACCTGCTCACCACATGTCCTCTGTTCCAAGACTGCATCCCTCTCATTTCTCTAAATTTTTACTTGAACATATTATGTTGAGACATTACCTTTCCACTCTTTACACTATGGTTGGAAGGACCTGTGAGATATTCCCTTAGTCAGGTAAACACCTAAGACACCTTTTGGGTTCATCTAAAGTCTCATGGCCTTATTCCCACCTCAGAACCCAAAAAAACCTCATTATCTACATTACATTCCATTGGGTAGCTGACAGTTTGTTCCTTCTACACCAGCATCAACAACTGAGGTTCCCCACCACAATTCTCTTTACCCACTATCAACTATTCTGATCCATCCTTCATACCTGCCTCTAGAGCCTTTCCACTATCGATGACTGCCGTCTTAGTCACATGCTGGACAACCTAGTGACCAAAACCCTTGTCCTCCTGTGTTTCAGACCCCCATCAACATATATCAAAGGAATGTCACAAATTCCTATATGAAGTGAAAAAATCCTTCCAACTCTCATAGATCACACAATATTTACATCTATACTCCTCTCCAATTGAGATCCATATATAATCAAAGGGGATTATAGACACGTCCATCAAAACCCACACTCACAGATTAACCAGTCTAAAAATAGACTCTATGCAGCTATCCGAGAATAGATAACTACTAATAAGGTTGCCTAGATTTTTTAAAACTTAAATATTTTGGAATGGTAGAAAAAGGTTGGGGAAAATGACCCAAATCGCAGTAGAAGTAAGATCATGTTTCATATGAAATAAAAATGACGAACAATAAGAAGAACCTGAAACCATTTCAGCATTGGGGGGCCCTCGACCAGGCACTAATTATATCGCCCTTAGAGGAAAATCATATCATTTTGTGGTGATTATCGAGCAATCCCATTGTTTCCCTTTCAAAGAGGTCCCAAAAATTGAAGACAAATCTATCAAAGGATTCCACCAAAGGAAATTCTTTAATGAACATCAAAAACAAAGAGAGATTTAAGACAATATAAATTTCTATGAATTCTATGTTAGAAATATGATGATTTAGGAAACCATCGATGAGCTCCGGAACATTAGGACTCAACACAACTACTGTGAAAGGAGGAAGGATATCAGGGTTAGATAAGGGGAGAAAAAAGTCCTCACTTTCCATGATGGCCTTCAAAGATACCTACCCTAGAGAGGGGGAGGGACCGATGTGGTATTCACAGTCGTCACTAAGATGAGATGACCCTCAACCTAGGGTTCTTATGCTTTTTTTCTATAGAAATATGAATTACTTCATTTTTGGAGATAGTAGGACTTACGTACACAAGATAATATTATCATTTATTGATCGATTGAAAAAAAGGAAAAAAATGATTGAAAATTGTTGAAAAATTATTACGTCATGTATATCATATATATTCATTATTTATATATTTATAACTAGCCATGTATATTTGTGATGAATAATGATTCACACTACTACATTGTGATGATAATCCGTATGTACGCATGAGTTATGTTTTCACATTCCATTGGATAAAAAAGATATAAAGTTTGATTGTAAGATAATATTAATAAAATATTAGTATATTTATTATAGTGGAGTTATTAATTTAGCATGGAAACAAAAATGATGAGTAACTAGAGGAAGCATTTTTTTAAAGAACGAATAATGATGATTACCACTTTTAGGTCGACACTCTTTAGATATAATCAAAAAGGACTTAGGATTGTAATTTTATAATAACCAAAACCTCAATAACATTTATAATTATGTTTTCAATATATTTTTACAGGTTAAGGTCAAACTAGAAGGCACAATGTGGTGTTAAAAATAGAGGGAGTAGAGGCTGGTTTATAATTGATGTGAGTCGAGCTTTAGAAATTTATCAATTGATTAAAATATAATAAGATTATTCTAGATCCAAATCATTTGAAATGACTTTTAATGAATATGGGATGAAATTTTAGACCATAAATTATCCGATTTTTTTAATTTTATATTTTTATCATTTTCAAATAATTTTTTAAAATATTAATCCCATAAAATATCATTATTTTAAATTTTGAAACAATTCATCACATTGACCTAAAAAATTGATGAAAAATATATATTAGGACTAACTATTTTATTATATCTGAAAAATATTATATTAGTCTTTATAATTATTTTATCCCATTAAATATCTCAAATTGTAATACTTTTAATATTATTTATTTTATTTATTTGATTATTCCATTAAAAATATAAAAAATGCATCAACATTGTGAATGAATTTTGGCTAATTATTTTGTTACTAAAATGTAATACTAAATTACCACCACTAAGGTAAAAATGTTATATTTAAAATGTGTATTTAGTTTTGAAAATAATCACTCAATAACACCTATCAAAAAATTATCGTGATTAAAACAATAGTGTATCATGTTTGACATTTCTAGAGATAATATACTGTGATGGTAAAAAATCATCTAAATGGACAAAAAAGGACCTATAAAAGAAAAATTAAAGATTTTAGATTAATTTTAACCATAAAATAATATTTATCAATGTTTTTGTTTGATTTTACAATCATTATCATTTTATTGTTAACTTTGGTTCTCTATTTTTCCTTTTATTGTGGTAAAAAATTATTAAGGATGTTATTAATATTAACAAAAAAATAAGGGGATACAATATAATAATATTAGATCTCATTAAAAATTTTGATTCTATTTTTCAAAATTCAAAAGATATAACTGGAATAATTGGATTTTATATTATACTTGAAGAATTCAATAAAAAATATTTTTTCATAAAAAACACTTTTAATTATATAAATGGTCTTATTCCAAATTCTAAAATGAAATTGATTTATATTGAATACATTTTATTATTAATAAAATAATATAAATATTCTTACATTAAAGTAATTTTATATTAAAATGGATCTTTGGAATTAAAAAAAATAAAATATTCAATATATATCAGTATTTTTCCATATTCAGTATAAAATAATATTCTTAGAATTTTTGAAAATTTAACCCTAAGATAATTCATATATTTTAATTTTAAAAAAATCATATTCATTTCAGAAAAATATATTTTATTAATGGGGAAAAAATTAATTTTATTTTTTATCATAAAATGTAGGAAAAAATTTTTTGAATTAAACTTATAAAATTAGATTTCTAAAATATGATTTTTTATTTCCTAATAATTAATCAAAAAAATTTATTGATTAATAATTTATTTCAGATTTTTTATTTTATTTTGAGATATTCCTCCCTTTTATTTTGTTATTATCTTTATTGTGTAGATTTTCTAGGGAGATTTGAGAAAAACGGTAATTTTCAGTTTTTTGTAGCATGAGGTACATAGTTGGTGCATGGATAGTAGAAACTATGCACCATCCCAAAAAAGATCAGGTTCCATAGGTAGTGTGAATATCCTAGTTTCATATCCTACCACACGAGTGTTTCAGTAACTGATTGCTGAAAATAGTGGGCATATTTGACGTTCACTGTTCACCACAGGTGCATGCACCCATACCCATATAAGCATGCATAATCTTTTATCAATTGATGAATATTCACAATGATTGTCCCGTAGTTTGGAAATCCATGTAGTCAAACCATTCAGCCTTCCAAGATCATTAAATATATTGAAATTATCCTTTTCCAGTCACTAAATCTAACACCAAATCCACCCTAAAACACACCATTCTATATTTTCATCCCTACATGTGCCTCCACCTCCTTATTTTATACCTTAGACCTCTATTTATTTATTTTTTGTCAAATATTTAAGAAAAATTATGTAAGACCCTCCACTACTTCTTTATTATTTATTCTTTGTCTTTGTTTCCTTCTAGATTCAGTTATTATTTCATTAGTGTGTTGGTTTTTCTAAGGAGATTTGACCATGGTTTGATGGGGTTAATGTTTATTTTTATGTTTTATGATTTCATTTGAAGGTATTACCCATGGTTATATTGAAGTTTCCACATATATTGTTGTATGTTTCAATAAAATGTTACGTTGGTCCATGTTATAACATTTTTGGATGATTTTAAAATACTTCCCTTTCTTTTTACATGTGTTCTATGAAATTTTTTTGTTGTGTACTCATGTTCTCAAATGGTTTTTGTGTGTGTAAGGTTTAAATAAGGATTTTGGAAATGAAAATGGTATATTTAGCTGGATGTTTTTAATATTGGACATGTAATTCCCTAACCATAGTTGCCCATACTCAGTGCATTATTACATAACTTTGTCATGATCACAAGGGATCGAATCCCGAAAGTCTGATCAGTTTAGTATCCTTTTAAGTAATAGTTACATACATAGGTTTCACATTACATATAATATGAAAAAAAAACCATATTTCCTCCTTTGAATACATTCATATCCCTTAGACTATCCCTCTAGGTTTGTCATAATATATTTCTGTGCATCTAGGGGAAAATAAAACTTTGAAATGGGTAAGCTCAAGTTCTCAGTAAGGATAACAATATAGCAGAAACATGCATAAATAAAAACAAAAATTTAAGGAAATGGAAATGACTAAAACAAAATCCATTTAAACATAAAATCAGGTATAATATGGAAATTATAAATAAAATAATTCCACTCACTTAGTCACATGGATATTCTACTCGTTGAATAATCACATGTAATATCAATAGCCAATTTCATAATTATGGGATTCATAATGTAGGACATCATAACCACATAGTTAAGGCATCGTGACCAGACTACAAATAATATTTTTCAAGGCCTTATTCCAAGACACTAGTTTGTCTCATGAAACATACCGATGCATTAAGGAGCTATAGCAAGCTCCACCCGTCCCATACTAAGTCCAATGCATTCCTCATATGAAATGGTTGAAACATAACATAAACATATATTAAAACTAGCATACGAAATGTTAAGATTTTATCCATAAACTATGAATGGTATAAGAATAATACATCTATAGTCAAACATATCAAAAAACCTTTAATACAATATTTAAGATTGTATCATAGTAAATCAACATCAAACCAGTGATAAATCCATCAATGGATGTGGACATAGATGAAATCAAAACTCTTTGGGAGAAATATCTCATTGTATTTTCAAATATTTTAAAAGTCACATAATTATTAAAGAAAATATTTATTTTTAAAATATTATTGTAATATTTTAAGGGAAGATTATAATATGTTATAATGGCAGAAAATACTCACACTAACCATTTAATTTAAAAAACATGCATTCCATAATTTTGTAGAAAAGGTCTTAAATGACCTTTTTTGGAAAACGAAAGAAATATTCATTTATAAAAATTATATAAAAAGTAAAACAATGGTATAAATGAATTTAACCCATAGTCTAGGAAATAGTAAAAATGTTTTGAAATTCATTTTTAATAAAGAAGGAAGTGGGTTATAAAGCGGTCCCAGTAGATACTCACGTATAAATAAACTCTGATAATGATGAAATTGTAGAATTAACCATTACCTTTTACTTTTACTTGATTCTGGGTACATTAATCATATTTATAATAGTTAAATCATTTTTATTAAATTATACAAGAACCACATACATATATATGATATCATATATGATCTTCTAATATTTCATTGTTAATAATATATTCGTAATATCATCGTTTCGGGTGTTAACTGATTCATTTTCCTTTATATACTTGGTTATGTAAGACATGTTTGTTATGGATTGGATGTATTATATTCATATATAGAATTATATTAAGTTCCTAAAAATTATTTTTATTAATAAAATGAAAATTATACTTGAATGGTTATGATGGGAAATGAATTTCATCACGTTCGTGGAAACGGTAATCTGTGCATATTCACAAGCGGCAATATCATTGTATTGATGGTGAAATTGTATGTAATTGGATTGTACATCATATATATTGAATAATTAGCATGTTATATTTATTATTTACATTAGTTATACAAATTATTATACCCTTTAAAATAATTATGTGTTTGAATAACAAACTATACCACGACGTGGAGACGGTAAGCTATACGTATGCACGTATGGTGAATTCTCATTCATAGGATGGAAATAATAATGAATATGGTTGTACCATATTTAAAATCACATCACATTATGTATAAGGTACTGGATTATTTATTTTTTATGGAAACAACAAATTAAGAGGAAGTGGAAGAAGAAAAGAACTTTGAAAGAGGTGGTGAAATTATTAGCTCTTCTTCAGGTGTATCCTTTTGAGTTGATCAAAAGGGATCCTTAGGTTGGATTTATGATCAAAGTAATTAATCTAGGTATAAGTGAGGGTAGTTGGTAGGATATTTCAACAATGTTTGGCGGAGAAAAATGGCTTTGGAGGTGTGATTTTGAGAGGAGGAGAAGTACCCTTTTATAAGAGAGGTCAGGGTCACTTTATGAAAGGATTGAAATATTATTTTTTTATATAATAATATTAGGTTATAATGGCTCCAAAATGATTTATTTCTAGGATAAGGTGGTTATGGGTCAAAAAAATCTCAACCAATAGGTTTTAGATAGGTTTAGGTCAACATATTATCCTTTTCCTTTATATTTAACTCTTAGTTAAACAGTTAAACTTTTACCATGTATTCTTGTTTTATTTTAATAAATGGTTAATAAAATTACTATAAAAATACCAGAGAACCCCAAAGGGTTATTTATTAATATATATATCCTTTTCTATGTACTTTGGATGAAACTTAGATTTTTAGGAATATTATATCAATTCATAATATACTATTTCTTTTAAAATCTCATTTATGTCAATTTTGACACTATTTGGTATATGGTTTTTGTGGAAGTCATAACAACTTTATCACTTAGAATAAAAAAATCAATCAACCTTAACATGTCATATTATCCTATAATATTATTGGATTTCATCATAATTCAAAATTTACCATTATTTGGATATTTATAATATCAATTATTTCAATAATTCTTCAATAAGGTAATTACTACATCATCATTGTATAATAAATAAATATAATTATTTAATGTTTATAAATTATAAATAAAATACCATTATTTATAAAATAATTTTATCTTTCTAATGAATATTTATATTCGAATTTATTTTTGTATAACCCTATATTAATTTTTTTTTATTAAACTTTGAATTTAACACTTTCTACTCTTCATTAAATAAAATAATAATAAATGTCATACTCTAATCCAAGTGGACCAAAAGGATAATATTTTATTCCTAAGGTTTATTTTGATCGAAATAAACTTATCTAATAGAATTAGGACATGTGTTAGGGTAATTATAATATAATTTTTACCTTTAATTTCCTAATTTACTTTTAACCGTGGTAAATAAAAATAAAAAGATATTATTCACCAAAAATTATTTGCATCTTATTGAACCACATTTTACTTGCTGATATCAATTGTGTCTCTTGAATTTTCGAAATTCAATTCACCGAAACAGTAAAATTGTGTTTTATTCAAATTTCAAAATCCTCCTAGAAAAAGGTAAAAGACAGTAAAAATTTCATTAAAAGTTTATACAACTAATCTTATTATAAAATTACTCCAATGAATTATATTGAACATATTTAGGTTTTATGTATTTATTTTTAATTAAAATAAATTCAAATAAAATAAATAATTATTTAAATAAATAGTAGATTTTAAACAATAAAGCAGTGTTTTCAACTATTAATCAAAAATTTTATGTTTTTAGAAAAACAAATTCACCAAAATCTTATTTTTATATTCTCAACCCAAAAATGAAGTCCATTTTAAAAAATAAAATTAATAAAATTTCAAAAAGTGGGTAATACTATTCATAACATCTAGTTTGATTTTTCATGTTGTGCTAAAATTCCAAGTTGCATACAGCACAAGTTATTCCCTTATTCAATGGGAAAAGTACCGCAGAAGATAGGGGTATTACATTCTCCCCTCCGTCAAATAATTTCTCCCTTGAAATTTCTAAAATATTACTGCATAAAAATATTCGGGTTGTTCTTCATCAAATGTTACTTGGTTTCCCTCCTTCCCACTTCCATCTTATGGTTTCTCCATAGAACTTTTACTAGACTAGTCGTCTGGATTCTCTGCACGTGTTCTCTGGTATCAAGAATCCTGATAGGATCCTCACAATAAGACAGATTGGGTTCCAGTTCTATTACATCATAGGTGAGTACATGCATTGGGTCAGGAATGTATTTTCTTAACAGTGATACGTGGAGCACATCATGAACTTTGGAGAGACTTGGTGGCATTGGAAAATGATAAGCTATAACTCTAACTTGTTCTAGAATTTCAAATGGTCTGATGTTCCTGGGACATAATTTAACCTTCTTACCGAAATGTATAACACCCTTCCATTGAGATACCTTCTAGAAAACATGATCTTCTACTTGAAATTCCAAATCATTCCTTCAGTTATTGGAATAGTTCTTTTTCATACTTTGAGGTTCTTTGATATGGGTTTGGGTAACCTTCACCTCTTTCATTGTTTCCTCAACATTTTTCGGGCCTATGAGTTTTCATTCACTAACATCATCCCCACGTGTTGGTGTGTGACATTTATTTTCATATAACACTTCATATGGTGCCATCTGAATACTTCAATGGAAGCTATTGTTATAGGAAAATTCTATAAGAGGTAAATATTGATCCCACGTAACTTGAAAGTCAAGTGATGAATATCTCAACATGACTTCTGAGGTTAGAATAGTCTGTTCTGATTTTCCATCAGTTTGAGTGTGGTAGGCAGTGCTCAAACAATGTTCAGTATCCAAGGCCTTATGAAAACATTTCCAGAATCATGATGTAAAACAGGGATCACGATCAGAAACAATCAATAGAGATACTCCATGAAGTATTAAAAATTTATTCATATATGGTATTTCTAGATATTCGAGTCGTAAATCATTCCTTGTAGAAATAAAATGTGTTGACATGGTAAGTCAGTCAATAGTGACCCATATTGCATCATTTCTTCTAGGAGTCTTTGGTATCCCCATGACAATGTCCATAGTAATATTATCCCATTTACACTCAGGTATGGGGAGAGGTTTCATGACTCTTCTAGGATTTTTTATTCTAGGCTTAACATGTTGAAAAAAAATACATCTTGATAGATAAGAATCAATCTCCCTCTTCATGTTGTCCCACCATAAATATTCCTTCAAATATCTATACATCCTAGTGCTACCAGGGTGTATAGAGAAATCGGAGCAATGAGCATCATCCAACAACATTGTTTTTAGATCTGGAATATCAAGAACACAAAGTCTCTTCCCAAATTTCAAAATCTCATCTTCATATATGAAGTCAATCAATATCCCATCATTCACATATTTAATTTTATTTTGAAACTCCTCATCATTAGTCTGAGAACTTTTTATCCATTCTAGTAAGTATAGTTTGGCAACCATTTGAAAAAGTAATGATGTTTCACAAAACATGATTATTCCCATATCCATTTTTACTAGATCCATGAACATAAAATCCCTTTAAACTCTCATCTTGTCCAAAAAACTGTGATCCTTTTTGCTCAAAGTATCATTCACCATATTTTCCTTCCCCGGGTGGTAGTGTATAGTGCATTAATAATCCTTGAGTAGTTCAAGCTATTGTATTGGCCTCATGTTGAGTTATTTCTGTGATAAAATATACTTCAAACATTTGTGATCAGTATATATCTCACAATTTTCACCATAAAGATAGTGTCTTTATATCTTCAAAAAAAATATTACAACTGCTAACTCAACATCCTGAGTGGGATTTTTTTGTTAATTAATTGTTAGCTATCGTGACACATAGGCAATAACTCTATCATTCTGCATAAGGACACATAAAAGTCCTTTCTTTGAAGCTTCACTATAAATAACAGACCCATCATTTCTTGATGGTAGAGTCAATATAGAATAATTGACTAAATCTTCTATACATTTGTTCAAAACATTATTCAAACTATTTATTCCAAGAAAATTTAACTCCATTATGTGTGACCTTGGTTAATGGGTTTGATAATCTAGAAATATTCTATGAAAAATGCCGATAATAACTTGATAAAACAATAAAACTGCATACCTTAGTTATACTCTACGATGTTGTCCATTCTTGTACTGCTCTCGTCATAAAGGATTAATAGAGATTCCATCCTTGGAGACAATATTTTCGTGACAAAAAATTTCATGAAGCAAGAAGTCGCACTTGTTAAACATACCATATAATTCATTTCTTCTGAGGGTTTTCAGAATAAGATGTAAGTGATTTTCATGATCTTCATATATTTTTGAGTATACAAATATATCGTCAATAAACATTACGAAAACACCATCAAGTTATTCCTTGATAACTCTATTCATTAGATCCATGAAAATAGAGGGTGTATTAGTCTGTCCAAAAGTCATTACTGTATACTTGTAATGCTTGTACCTGGTTCGAAATGATTTTTTCAGAATGTCTTCCTTCTACACACAAAACTGATGATATCCAGATCGATGGTCAAGATTTGAAAAATATTTATATCTCTGACGTTGGTCGAATAAATCATCAATGTGAGGTATGGGATAATGGCTCTTTATTGTTATAGAATTTATCTCCCTTTAGTCAATGCACAACCTCATAGATCCATCTTTCTTATTAAAAAAGGAATAGAGGCTCCCCATAGAGAAACAAAAGGGTGAATAAATACCTTATTACTCAATTCCTCATGTTGTTTCTTCAGTTCCACTAATTCCACTGTGGCCATTCTATAAGGGGTCTTTAATATGGGCCCTAACCCAGGAATTGAATCAATGAAATACTCAATTTCTCATTCTAGAGGATGTCTAGGTAAATCCACTAGAAACACATGAACATATTCTTTCACAGTAGGTACATACTCTATTTTAACATTCTTTTCCCCACCCATAGTTATTTCATTCTCTTCCTCGCCAATAATTTAATTTAGTAGAGATACTGGGGGTGGATCTAGATAAGAATCAGGTGGTGACGTTTCTTCTTTAATGATAAGGTACTCCTTATCATCATCGACAGTTAAAACCTCCTACTTCTTACAATAAATTTTTGAATCATGGTCTGAAAGCCAATCCATACCTAGGATTATTTCAAATTAAATCATGGGTATTATGATGAGATTAGAGGATAAAGAACATTTATAATACCTAATGGGAACTGATTCACAAAGAAAAACTTTTTCCCTTTATCTACTCCCCAAATCATGAAATATTTTTTGTAAGGAACTTTTAAATTTCTCAGTTACAAATGGAATTGTATTCCCATTGAATTTTTTTGGTTGTTTCCTCATGAATCAGTCTAACATTGATCCTATATACTATAGATCAGGGTGCTCAATACGGGTAAGGTTATTATTCGTAACCTGAGTGAGTTATCCCAGTATGGTGATAAGTTGATCGGAACCAGTTGCATCACCAGCTCCACTATAGTTATCTTGAGTATGAGGGAAATCCCTACATGGATTAAGTGTGTTGATAGAATTTTCATTCCTTCCACTAGGTGGCATTTCTAAATAATGGGATACACTAGATTAGTTTATGAATCGCAATACATGATTTCAAACTATAAAACACTTAACCTTAATTGAACAGTTCATGGATATAATCCATAATCATAAGAATGTTTTCATTGAGGAGGTATATACTCATAAATCTTTCATAATGGTTTTTAAAGAAAATGTGAATTATCCAAAGAATACCCCCCGGGAGGGTCGTAACCAAGAGTGAATCAAGGCGTGTTGTTGTGTACTAGGATACCCCAGGTGAAGCATGAAATTCCCTATTAGAGTTTTCACTTCTAGGTACATCTGTGACAAATCCGCCTCTACCTGCTCAAATCTAGACAGTGATTTATTTCTTGGAAAACTCAAAAAATCGCTACATTACAAAAATTCTAGGATGTTATTCTGTACTAATCCTCATAGTCTATCTTAGGGTAATGTTCTATAATCAGAATTTTTTGAAATATACATTCCAAGGATTTTACTAAACTTCCTATGATACCAACTATAATTCCCTGACCCCAATTACCCATATTCAGGGCATTATTACATGACATTGGCATGATCACAAGGGATCAAATCCCAAAATTCCGATCAGTTTAATAACCATGGAAGTACTTGATACATACATAGGTTATACATTACATATAAAATGAAAAACAATAACAAAATTATCTCCTTTGAACACATTCATATATCATTGACTATACCTGCAGGTCAATAATAATATAATTCTTCTCATCCTGGGAATAATAAAACATAGAAATGGGTGAGCTTAGGTGCTCAGTAAGGATAACAATATAGAGGAAACTTTCATAAATAAGCGTAAACATTTAAGTCAATGTATAAGACTAAAACAAGATCCTTTTAAACATAATTTTCAGTATAATATAGAAATGATAATTCAAATAATTCCAATTACTTAGTCACATGGATATTCTTCTAGTTGAATAATGACATCTAATATCAATACCCAATTTCATAATGATGGAATTCATAATGTCGGACATCATAACCACATAGTCAAGGCCTATTACCATGAATAAAAATAAGATTTTTTTCAAGGTCTTGTGCCAAGACACTAGTTTGTCTCATGAGACATACAGATTCATCTAGGAGCTATAGAAAGCTTCACCCATCACTTACTAAGTCCAATTAATTCCACATATGAAAAGTTCTGAACATAACATAAATGTTCGTATTAAAACTAGCAGAATAAATCTTAATACTTTAACAATGAACTATTAATGGTATAAAAATAAAACATATATAGTCAAACATATCACAAAACATTTAATACAATATGGAAGATTTTATCAAAATAAATCATCTTCAAACAAGTGTAAAATCCATCAATGGATGTTGACATAGATGAAATAAATACTATTTGAGGGAAATATCTCTTTATATTTTGAAATCATTTAAAAGTCTTATAATTATAAAGGATAACATTTATTTTGAAAATATTTTTTTAATATTGTATGTGAAGCTTCAAATATTTAATAATGGTGTAAAATAGCCACACTATCTGTTTAAGTTAAAAAACATTCTTTCCATAATTTTGTCGAAATGGTCGTAAAGGTCCTTGTTTGAAAAACGATAGAACGATTCCTTTATAAACGTTCAATAAAAACTCAAACAAGCATATAAATTACTTTAACCCATAGTATAGTAAATAGTAAAAATGTTTTGAAATACATTTTTAAGAAACACAGATGTGGATGACAAATAGGTCCCAGTAGATATTCGCGTATAAACAACCTCAGATAATGAAGAGATTGTAGAATTAACACTTACCTTGAACATTTCCTTGATAGAAGGTAAGTTATTCTCATGTATAATAATTAAATCATTTTAATTAAATTACACAAGAGCAACATACATAAATATTATATCATATATGATCTTCTAATATTGTTTGTTATTAATATTTCATTAGTATCATCATTTCATGTGTTAACATATTCATTTTCATTTATATTCTTGGTTACGTAAGCCATATTTTTTTATGGATATGATGTATTCGATTCATATAAAGAGTGATATTAATTTCATATACATTATATTTAATCATAAAATTAAAATTATTATTAAATGGTAATGATGGGGAATGAATTTCATCGCTTTTGTAGAGATGGTAATCAGTATGTACGCTTGAGGGAAAATATAATTCTATTTATGGGAAAATAATATTTAATTGGATGGGGTTAGACTCCTCCTGTGTTACACATGTATTAATAATCACAAATCCTACACATTCTGTGAAACCTATTAATCCTTTTTAATATATCTCAAATCATGTGTATAGATGATTAGTATTATTATTCTTTAAATAAACCTATCAAAGTTGTTAATTATTATACATTATGTTTAATTATTGTAAACTATACTTAAATTAAATCATAATTATTTCTTTGAGGAATGACTATGTCTAAATCATTTTAAGAATATCACTATTTATGTTTGTATAAAAAGGTTTTTGGCTAATTCTGATAAACCGTGAGTTTTCCACTAGTTTTGTTTTACTGGAAAAGGACCCAGACAACGTAACCATCCAGACACCGTAACCATCCAGAAACCATAACCATCTTGACACTGTAACCATACAGACACCATAACCATCCAGACACTCTAACCATACAGACATCGTAACAATCTAGATAACTTTACCATCTAGACAACATAACCATCTTGACACTGTAACCATCCAGACACCGTAACCATCCAGACACTTTTACCATCCAGACACCGTAACCATCGAGACACCATTTCAATAAGACAATTTATCATGGATACACCATTTACAAACAAACTGGGACACTATTTCTTAATCTGTTTTTTATTTATCAATATAATTTCTAATGGTTATAATTGAAGCTTTTAAATGCACTGAAACAATTAATGTTTCTTTGTAGACATATCATCTGACAGAACTAGTTATGAGGTGCGGAATACATGAATACTATTTTCCCCAACACATGCACTCTAATAATAAAATACAAGTGCGTCCTAGAAACCAATGGAGGCCATATTAAAAAATAACACAAAATAATTCTCTGAGAAAATAACTAATACATGCAACTCGACACATCTGAATAACACAAGAAGCATTCATGAATCCAAAAAATGTACACCATATATCAAAATCATTGAGCCCATCTTCAAACTAAAAAATACCACGAAGAACACAAGAAAAATATTGCTGACATACGATACACTATATTCCAACAGAGGACTCGATTCTTGCAGCTTTTTCATACTAGAAGTCTAGAGAATCATAGACTATCACTCAGAGAAATTTTAACTCTATCTCTTCATTTATGATTTGTTGTGTATTTTTTTTTTCTTCTTATTTTTAGATCAGTGTGTGTATCTGTATTAAAGACGCACTGTCTCCTGCATTAAACTGAAGGATACAAGATATCCTTTCTCTTAAATATTTCTACACCTTTGTATTCCCAAAGATAAGTGTGGAAGAGGTTGTGTGTAACCTGTTAGTTCATACCAACGAAGAACTATGGAATAGGTCATGTGACCTGGATAGTTTTTGTAGTATTATAATGCCCGATACAGGCTGTGTATCTAGTTTATTTATATAAACTTCTTGGTGGTGGGTGATAACCAAGTGGAGTGGATTAGGTCTAACTTGAGAATGAACCACTTGTTTTATATCCACTGTGTTGTTTAATTTTCTTGTCTCTAATTTACTGTTTAATTCAGAATTCACTAAATTTACATTGATAGTTAATCTTGGAAAGAATATTTAATTCTTTTCTCCTATTAGAATTGATTCAAAAGTATTGTTAATAATTAATATTAAGATTAATGAGAATTAATCAATCTTCTAAGAAGTTATATAAACATTAAAACATTCATACCACTAAAACCATGATTAACCAGGCTATATTTAACATTATTGGAGAACCCTTTTAAAAAAAAATTTAAACAGAAATTTTGAATAGATACTCTATTCACCCCTACCTTGAGAAATCTAATCCAACCAACATTTGGTATCAAAGGAGTGTTTGCTAATCATATTAAGACTATTTTTAACCATATTTCAATTGTGATTTTAGTTTTACATTAAAGATATTTAAATTTATATTAATTATATTTTTTTATCTCTATTTATGTATTTAATTATTATGTATAATAGATTGGAAGGTGCTGCAACTAATAGAACACCATTCTTTAATGTAACTAATTATGCTCAATGGAAAATTAATATGTAAATGCATTTAGAATGTATGAGCTTTGAAATCTGGTCTTCAATTATAGATGAATATAAGATTCCTTATACTCATAAATTCACATGGGATAAACCTATGAAAACTGACTATAATAACAATTTAAAAGCTATTAATTCTTTATACTTATCTCTAGTATATGAGGAATTTAATAGGATATCTGCATGTATAACTGCCCATGAAATTTGAGATAACTTATCTATTTTACATGAAGGTACTTAAAGTGTGAAAGAAATGAGACTTAATACGTATAATATTAAATATGATAACCATAAAATGAATCCTGGTTAGCCTATTTCTAACATATATCCTAGGTTCAACCAAATTGTCAACGCTATGATTTCTCTTGGAAGATAAGTCACTGCCAAAGAACAGATCATGAGGATTCTCAGATGTCTACATAGTAGATAGAGAGGAACCTCTATCTCTATTAATTAATCATGTGATATTAGCAGGATACCTATACAATAACTCATTGGATGACTGATGATGTATGAAGAGGAGATGAAAGCCAACAAGGAAGAGGAGGATGAACCTAAAAGAAAATATGTTGTGGTCAAGAACACCACCTCTAAACACAATGAAAAAGGGAAATTGGAGGTTAGTAAAGAATGTTCCAGCAGTGAACAATCATCACCTGAAAGTGATGAGGAGATGGCTCATTTATCCAGAATGTTTAATATATTTCACAAGAAGAAGATATTTTTCAGAAATCCTAACATCAAGGGAAGATATAATCCAAAAGTAAGTTGGAAGAATGATTGTAAAATAAGTGACATGTCTGATGAGATTTTCTACTATGAATGTAAGTGAAAAGGAAATATCAAAGCTGACTGTCCCAAGCTCATGTACAAAAATAAATATGAGGACAAATATAGAAAGTATAAAAAGGCAATAAAAGAAACATTGACTGTATCTGAGGACAGTTCATGTGACTCAGAATCTTCACATGATGAACATGATAACAAATCAATTATATGTTTTATGAAAAAAACATCTTAGGTAATACTAGAATCTCTTATACATAATTTCTATTATTTGGAGATGTGAGTAACTCTAAAAATATGTCTAATAAAGAAATGTTTGATTCCTATAATATTCTTGAGGAGACATGAAATAAACTAAAAGGTAAGAACAAGTATTTGAAGAAACAACATGCTCTTACCTAAACTGTTAAAACTAAACTCTCTGTAGAAAGGGGAAAATGCTCAATTACTCAAATATAAAAATGAACTAAAACTATTTAATGAGAAATTAAAAATGAATCTTAAAAGGTTTAATAATGGTAAGGATTCCTTGGTAAAAGATATATGTAAACATATTTATCATAAATATAATATTGGTATTGGCTCTCAGCCTAGTAAAATAAATATTTGAAGAACTAATTTTTTTCTAAATATAGGACATATAACATTACTCTTAGTTCCAGAAAACATTTAGCTAATTCATTTTATGACACACTCACTACTGTTTCAATCTTTTCTGAACCAAATAGATATTATTTTTCAAACGCATTTCATAATTCTAATATGAAACCTATTAGGAGGATATGGGTTCCTAAGTCACTGGTCACTAATGTTACTAGACCCAAACAAGTGTTGGTACCAAAATCTATTTTTATATGCCTATATTGTAGGAGTGGTGCTTAAATAGTTCCTATAAAAGATTATGGTACTTGGATAGTGGGTGTTCAAGACACATGACCGGAGACTATTCATGATTTAGGATTTAATAATAATTGATGGAGGACATGTTACCTTTGGTGACAATGCCAAATGAAATATTATTGGCCTTGGCCAAATCGGTAACTATAACATAGTTTATACTTCCAAAGTAGTTTTTTGTTGATGGTATGAAATATGATATGATACATATTTCTTAGTTATGTGATTATGGATTTCTTGATAAATTTGAAAATTATTCTTGCAATGTTTTTAATTATAAAGATGAAATAGTGTTTTCTACATTAATAAATGAAAATGATTATTCTGGTAACTTCCATTTTTTTGCTTTTCAAAATTATTCTTGTTTAAGTGTGTTTCACAAAGAGTCTATGATTTGGAATAGGAGACTAGGACACTGTAACACTCACTCCATTAGATTGTTTACTAGAAAAATCTTTGTCAAAGACCTACCCAAAAATTGAGTTTCCAAATGATGAATCATATAAACCTTGTCAAAAGGGAAAGCAATAAAAAATTTACTTCAAAAAAATGAAATGTCAACTTCTCAATCACTCGAATTGGTTCTCATAGATCTGTTTGGACCATCTAGAGTTTCTAGATTAAATGGGAAGCATTATTTTTATGTTCTTGTAGATAACTTTTCTAGATATACCAGGACCTTCTTTTTGGCTCACAAAAGTGACGCATGCTCTCATTTTACAAAATATGCCAAAAATGTAGAAAATATTAGTGGAAATAAAATTAAATCCTTAAGAAGTGTCCATGGATGTGATTTTGAAAATCAAGATTTTGAATCCATTGTCCCAATAAATGGCTATATTCATAATTTATTTTCCCCTAGAACAACTCAATAGAATGTAGTTGTATAAAGAAGAAATATAACCCTGAAAGATATTGCTAGAACCATGCTTAGTGAATATGACTTTCCTATTTATTTTTAGGCTCAAGATGTAAATACATCATTCCATCTTATCAATAGGGTGTTAATTAGAACTATTCCTAATATAACTCTATATGAGTTATGGAACAATAGAAAACCCAAAGTAAGCTACTTCAATGTTTTTGGTTGTAAAGTTTATATCCTTAATACTAAGGAAAATATTTAAAAAATTTGATCCAAGAGTGATGAAGCAATATTTTTAGGATATTAAATTTCTAGTAAATCCATTAGACAGTTTAACAAAAGAACTAAATATGTGGAAGAATTTGTCCATGTCAAATTTGATGAAATAGATCCACATGAGCATCAGACCACTCTAGAGAACCTGGAGAATGATGTATCAAATCTGGAAATTAATTCAAAATCCCCTAAACATCCTATAAAAGAATCTGTGAAAAATTTCAGTTCTAAAATTTTTCAAGATTCTGATCACAATGATCCAGATCCTGTTAAAGAACCCAAAATCACCAGTACTTTTTTTTATTGAGCTATTATAAATCTCATGAACCATCCTTTAGATGTTGTTGTGGGATACATAGACAAAGGATCTCAAAATAGAGCTTCTCTTAGAAATATGGTTGAACATCAAGACTTCTTCTCAAAACTTGAACGTAATAACATTTATGATGATATCAATGATGAATTTTGGGTGATGGATATGAAAGAATAGCATAATCAGTATGAAAGAATTTTTTTTTCAAACTTATTGAAACACCCGAAGACACATCAACCATAGTACCAAATGGGTGTTTAGAAATAAAGTCGATGAAGATGGTAATATTGTTAGAAACAAGGCTAGATTGGATGCCCAAGGATAGAGTCATGAAAAATTAATTGACTATGAAGAGACTTTTTCACTTGTATCTAGAATTAAAGACATCGAAATTTTGATTTCTTATGCAGCACATCTGAATTCCAAACATTATCAAATGGATGTAAAATGTGTATTTCTAAATGGTTATATAGATGAGGATTTATTTGTGGAGAAACCCCCTGGTTTTACAAAAACTCATTTTTTTCAATCATATTTTCTAATTATCAAATTCATTATATGGTTTAAAACAAGATCCAAGAGCTTAGAATGATAGATTAATTACTTTTATTATTTTCAAAAGTTTTACAAAAGGAATATATGATCCTACCTTTTTTATAAAATGAATTTCCAATGATGTTTTTGTAGTTAAAATCTACATAGATACCATTATCTTTGGATCTTCAGAAAATTATTTATGTGGTGAGTTTTCTAAAATGATGCAAATTGAATTTGAAACACATTTAATGGGTGAGCTCAAATTCTTTTTTAGATTTAAAATCTTTCAAAATAATGATGGTATTTTTTTAAATGAAAGTCAATATACTAGATATCTTCGAAAAATTTTGGATTAGATATCACTAAATGTAGTGAGACTCCAATGAGTAATACTTGTAAGTTTGATCTTGATGAAGATGGAAACCCCATTGATAAAACAACTTATAGAGGAATGATTGGAAGCTTACTCTACTTAACTTCTATCTGACCTAACATTTTGTTTAGTGTGTGTATGTGTTCTCGGTTTCATGCAAATCCTAAGGAATCTCATTTAAATGAGGTTAAGAGATTTTTCAAATACCTCGAACATACACCCAATATAGGATTGTTCTATCCTAGAGTACAATCATTTGAGATAGTGAGTTATTCTGATGTTGACTTCAATGGTTTTAAGTAAGATATTAAAAGCATCTCTAGAACATGTAACTTTTTAGGCAAGTCACTAGTATCATGGTTTAGTAAGAAAAAAAACATTGTTACATTATCTACTACAGAAGCTGAATACATAGTTACTGGAAGTTGTTGTGAAAAACTTTTGTGCATGAAACACACATTACTAGATTATGGATATCAATTCAGGAATATACCTATAAATTTGTACAATACAAGTGTTATTAACATCTCAAACAATACTGTTTCACACTCTAAGACAAAACATATTAATGTAAGACATTACTTTTTGAGAGATCATTATTAGATAGTTGACATCACTTTGGAGTTCATTAGAACTGAATATCATCTTTCTAATATATTTACCAAACCATTAAATTCTAAAAGAATAAATTACATCATACCTGAATTGGGTATGATAAATCTTATGTAGTTATCTTACTGTTTCATATCTTACTGATTCATATCATTCTGTTTCATATATTTCTGTTTCGCACTTTAGAGTTTCACAAGTCACTATCTTGAGATTACTGTTTAACTTTGACTTTCATATAATTTTATTGTATCAAGACTTGTTGTTTCAAGTTTATGGTCGCAATAGTTATTATCACTGAGATATTGTCTGACACTTACTGTCTCAAACAATACGGTCTCACCGTGAACGCCTGTTATGGTCATACCATGAAATTTGATTATGGTCTCACTATAAACATGATTTATTGTTTTATTTATATATTATAACCTGTATCGAGGTAATTCATTATTTTATTCTTTTTACATTACCATTATTTTGATCATGCGACGCTTTATATCCTTAAATGATAAAATAAAAGAAGTTGCACTCCTTCTTGACCAAAGCTCTCTTATCTTCTCTCACACCATAACCCCTCTTTAAAACCTTCTAAATCTTGAACCTTCAGGTAATTCCCATAATGAAATTCCCTTCATCTTCAACTCCTAAGAGGTGTAGTTCAAATAAGAAGTTGAAGATAGCGCTGAAGTTAGCACCCGAGGGTCCGCTGAATCTAAATCTAGTGAACCGAATTGTAGTGCCTGAAAAATAGATATTCCCAAAGTGTGTTCTGATATTTATTTCTTTGGTGTTGAAATATCTAATAGAGCAAGGTTGGATATATTGGTTCACTAAGGAGGATAAGCCTATAAACCCAAAGGTAGTAGCACAGTTTTTCCAGTTTGTTCAATTTTCTTTTCATTCAGATGATTGCAATGTTGTGTGAAGCTAGATCAATGTCCAAATATTCACGTTTTATTAAAGTTCATGGGATGTATGCCTTAGAATACCTCATGAGGTTATTTTTTTGGACAATAATAGAAGTACCCCACCTCCAAGTGATTTTTTTTTTGGAAAAATATTTGGGAAGCTTAACTGTAAATGAAACAAATCGAAAAGCCATAGCTAGTGAGTTGGATGGAGAATCCACACTCTTGTTTAAGTTGGCTCAGAATTTTATTATCCATAGAAAAAGTGATTTTGTTTTACTCGAGTATCAGGATGTATTTTTGATACGTCTAATGAATAATGGACACAAGATCATTATTTTTAAATATGTCATACACCATATTTGTGAACTGATCAAAACCACCACCAATTTAACCTACATGTTTTATTCTAGGCTTATCTAAGTTATGATCCACGCAAAACCGATTGGTTAGACAAGGTGAAGACTCCATTAAGTATTAGGATTTTAATCTTTCAAATGTTATAATAATGAGAATGAAAATAAATTGTAATCCATGGAGAAAAGATTTGGAAGGAAGATAATGAAAAAATTTCTAAATATTTTAATCCAATTGATCACTCATCAGGACCTAAGGATATTTCTGATCCTAGTTTAGAGCTAGATGAACTTGTTGAGTATTCTGATGATGAAGATGAAGAAGAGGTTGTTGGACCTTCAAAATAAACTTTTCTTGATAATAAAGGCAGTACACCTGCACCTCATGTCTTATTTTAAATGGAAGTGCATGTTCTTGAAAAAATTGTTGATCTAGAAGAACAACTTTATTCCATGGAATAATATGTTGCTACTATAATAACAAAGGATGTTGTCAAATAATATTTAGAAGAAGATCTTCATGTGGTGCGAGAATCTTCCCTTCAGGAACTCCTAGTGGAAGAAGTTGTTCCTGATGGTATTTCTTCTACTGAAGAGATAATGGAGAATGACTTTAATCTTGCTCTAATGGAAATGGATGAGGAAATTAGGGATGAAATTGTGGAAATAGAATAAGGATCTAAATCTCTCAGCCCTGAAATAGATGCACCTGTTGAGGGGCAGCATCCCCCCAATGTAGAATATGTTGATGTCCCTCATCTGATTTATCCAAGCTCACTAGATACATGGTATATATTTCCCAGTTATTGTGATGTGGCTGATTCACAAGAAGTCTCAGTCAATGTTCTTGAATTTTCTACTATGTTTTAGATGAAATAATTTTATGATCTTGTCTATGCAATAGAACCTGATCCTATCTCAACTTTTATTTCTGAGGCTTCACAAGAATATCCAAACATGGTGAATAAGGATTATCTAAAATCTTTTTGATCTACTTTGTTGGTTGGGGTTGAAAATCTCATGAATACCCAACTGGCTACTATAATCAATCTGAGTGAAAGAGATGCTTCACTTTTGTTGGAAAATGGTAAATAGAAAATTCACCCCAAGATGATTAATGAGATTAAACAATTCAAAGTGGAGAACAAACTGCTCAGTGATAAAGTAAAAAATCTAATAGGTATGGTAGAAGAAATGTAGAGAGTGGTGAACTCAAATCCAGACAATATTTCTCAACCTGTTGAGGATGTCAGTCATACCCCACAGGAAGTACCCTCAATTATTCAACCTTATTTAACTTCCTTATTTGAGAATGTAGCTAAAAGAAACAAGATGATTGTTCAAGAGATGTGTGAGCATGTTATTAGACATAATAAATTAACTGATGAGTATAAAATTTGTTTCCAGCAAATACTAAATCAACTGAAATCCCTTACCTTAGTTGTCACTGCTTCTCGTACTTCTCGACAATCATCTCAACATTCTTTACAGAGTAATATTCTTCGAAAAGTTATCCAAGAAGAACTTCATGTTGTGCTTAGTGGATTTTATAAAGAATCTCTATCTTAAGATATCAAGAACAGTGACCTAGTTCTTGATTTGGTAAGAATTAATTCCATGATTTCTAATGAAGATCAACATGAAATTTCTAATAAAGGGGACTTCTAATTCAATTGGATATTCTAAAAGAATGTCATGACGAACCACTTCATGTATCTTATTGTGAATCTGAGGATTCCTCCTATAAATCAATCTTTCAAAACTCAAGTCCAAAAGCACAATGATTTCACTCCTTAGTAGGATAAGTTTATGGATAACAAGGATAACTTTGAGAAATCCATGCAATATGGGGGAGATATTATTGCTGATTTTTTCAAGCTTTTAAGGCTATATATTAATGTCCATATTATTTCAATTGTTGCTCCTATGGCTGCACCCTCTAGATTTAGTTTTCCTACCTTCTCATCCTCTGCCCTTTCCTCCACATCTATGTCTACCTCTCAAGCTCTGAGTCAGTTCAAGCCTATAATCCTTGACCAACAGTTTCATCGGTCTTATATTACACCTATGTTGGCCCCTTCTATTTTTAAGGACTCCAGTTACCTTATATGTCCACTAGTTCACTCCCTTCTTCTACTTCTACCTCTACTCCTTTGGATTCTTCTTCTGATGCTCCTTGCAAGGGAAAAGAGAAGACAAGCCAGTGCTGAAGAACAGTGTTTACTATATTTGGTTAGGTATCTTTTATGTATTCATATTCATTAATATTGGTAATAAAATTCTTTATCCATCTAATTCAATGTGAACTTCGATTGTCTATTTCGTATTTTACTCTTATAGATAATCCCAAGAAGGGGAGAAATTTATATTCTATATGAACTAAATTCACATTAAACAAGACACTCATTACCAAAGAATAAATCTCTCACTCATATGATATGTGATCATCAAAAAGGGTGAGATTTTTGGACTCCTCTTGTGTTACTCATGTTTTAATGATCACAAATCCTACACATTTTGTGAAACCTATTAATCTAGTTTAATCTATCTCAAGTAATGTGTACATATGATTAGTATCTTTATGAATTAAATATACCTATCCAAGATCTCAATTACTATACATTAAGTTTAATTATTATAAACTATATTTAATTTACATCATAATGATTTCATTGATGAATTACTAATTCAAAACCCATTTTTTGAATGTCACTATTTAAGTTTGTATACAAAGATTTTTGGCTAAGTCTAGGAAACTGTGAGTCTGCCACCAACTGTATTTTTCTAGAAAAGGACCTAGACACTATAACCATCCAGACACCATATCCATACAGACACTGTAGGCATCTAGACTCTGTAACCATCTAGAAACTGTATTCATATAGACACCATAACCATCTAGACACCGTAACCATCTAGACACCCTAACCATCCAGACACCCTAACCATCCAGACACTGTATCCATCTAGACATTGTAACCATTGAGACACCGTTTCAAGGAGACACCGTTTATAGACAAACTGTGACATCGTTTCTTAATATGTATTGTCGTTTTCAATTTAATTTAAAATGGTCATATTTGAATATTTTAAATGCACTAAAATAGCTAATGTTTCATTGTAGACATATCATCTGACAGTATGAGGTATGAGGTGAAAAATACATGCATCATGTTGGCCCCAACACATGCACTCCAAGAATAAAAGAGAATTGTGGCCCAGAAACAAATGGAGAGTGTAATAACGATGAACACATGAGATTTACTTAGAAATGAACTAATACATGAAACTTGAAATGTCTGAAGAACGCACTAATCATTATTGAATCAATAACCAGGACACCACAGATCAGAATCATTGAGCACGTCTTCTCACTTAAAAATACCGTAAAGAACATGATCAAAATCTACCTAACTTACGATACTATTTTTTCTACAAGATGAATCAATTTCTACATCTTCATCCCAGAAGTCCAGAGATGCATATACTATCACTCAGAGCACTTCTAACCATATCTCGTAATTTCATCTCTATTGTGTATTTGGATTTCTTATATTTTGAGCAGTGTGTGTATCTTCATTAAACATGTACTATCTCTAGAATCAAACTAAAGGATAAAAGATATAATTTCACTTAAATATTTATACACTTGTGTATTCCCATGGATAAGTGTAGAAGAGGTTGTCTGTAACCTATTAGTTCACACCACCAAAGAACAGTGGAAGAGGTCATGTGACATGGACAGTCTTATGTACTATTGTAAAGCCCGATAGAGGTTGTGTATCCGGTTTATTTATATAAACTTCTGGGTGGTAGGTGATCACCAAGTGGAGTGGATTAGGTCTTAGCTTGGGACTGAACCACTTCTTTTATATCTGATTTATATTTTAGTTTAAGTTGTCTCTATTTTACTGTTTAATTTAGAAATCACTAAATTTATGTTGATAGTTAATCTTGGAAATAAGATATAATTATTTAACCTTATTAGAATAACATCAAAACTAATGATAATATATAATATTGAGATTACTAATAATTAACCATTCTTCATAAATTTTATTTAAATAGTAAAAAATTCATAATAGTATAACCCCAATTAACTGGGCTGTAATTAACTTTATTGGGGAACCCTTTTAAGAATACTTTTTAAATAGAAATTTTAAATAAATAATCAATTCACCCCACCCCCCTCCTATTGAGTACTCTACTATAACCAACATGTGGTATATCATATATAAATAATCCTTAACATGATATATTTATTATTTACATCATTTATACTCATTATTATACCCAACCAAATAAAGAAGTTATTTAATAACAAACTACCCCATGACATGGAGACGGTAAGCCGTACGTACGCACTTACGGTGACTTATCATTCATAGGAGGGATAGAATAATCAATATGGTTTTACCATATTTATACTAACATCACTTTATGTATAAGGTACGAGATTTATTTTTTTGGAATCAAAATAAAAAAGAAATAGGAAGTTGAAGAAAAAAATAACTTTGAAAGAGGTGTTGAAGTTATTACCTTTTCTTCGGGTGCTTCCTTTTGAGTTGATCAAAAAAGCTCTTTAGAATGGAATTATGATCAAATTAAGACCTTTTGGTCAAAGTGAGGCTACATTGGAGGATATTTGAGTAGGTTTTGGCTAAGCCAAATTCCTTTGTAGGTGTGATTTTGAGATAAGGGGAACTTCCCTTTTATAAGAGAGGTGAGGGTCACTTCAGGATAAGGTTGAAATATTAATTTATTAAACAATAATATTTGGTTTATAATGGATCAAAAATGATTTATTTTTAGGTTAAGGAGGGTATGTTGGAAAACCTCTCAACCAATTGGTTTTAGATAGGTTTAGGTCACTATATTAACTTTATCATTGAGATTTATCACTTTGTAAGATAGTTTAACTTTTACCATGTATTCATGTAATATTTTAATAAATGGATAATAAACATACTATAAAATGTCAAGAGAACCCGAAGTGGTTCGTTATTATTATATATAACCTTATCTATATTTTTTATATAAACCTTTGATTTTTAGAAATATTATATCAATAAATAATATTGTAATTTTTTAAACTCATTTTTGTCAATTTTGACACTATTTGGTATTTTGTTTTTGTAAAAGTCATAAAAACTTTATCACTTCAAATAAAATTTATTTAATAAACCATCACATGCAATATTAACCTATAAAATTAGAATAATTCATCGGAAGTCTCAGGTTACATTTATTTGGATATTTATAATATCAATTATTTTAATCTTTTGTTAATAAGTTAATTATTGCATCATCATTGTATCATAAATAAATTTTATTATTTATAGTATAAAAATTATAAATAAAATTTTATTATGTTGAAAATAGTTTTATCTTTATAATTAATATTTATATTAGAATTTATATAATTTATAACCCTATATTAAAAATGTTTTACCTATTAAACATTGAATTTAACTCTTTTAACTATTCTTTAAATAAAATATTAATAAATGTCATACTCTAACCCAAGTGGACCAAAAAGATAATATATTATTCGTAAGGTTGATTTGGGTCGAAATACACTTATTCAATAGAATTAAGACATGTTTTAGGGTAATTATAATATCATTTTTACCTTTAATTACCCTATTTACTTTTAACTGTGGTAAATAAAAGTCAAAAGTTACTATTCACAAATAAATATTTTCATCTTATTGAACCACATTTTACATACTAATATCAACTATGTCTCTCAGATTTTTGAAATTCAATTCACATAAGTGGAAAAATTAACATTTATGCAAATTTGGAAATGCACCTAGAAGGTGGGTAAAAGACACTAAAATGTTCAATAAACTTTTATACATCTAATATTATTATACAATGACTCCAATGAATTATATTGAACTTATATAAGTATTATTTGTCTATTTTGACTTAAAATAAATTTAAATAAAATAAATAATTATTTAAATAAAATGTTTCTTTTAAATAATAACGCAGTGTTTTTCACAATTCATCAAAAATTGAAAGTTTTCAGAAAAATACCTAAAATTCAACGTAGGCTATTTTTGATTTTCCAAACCCAAAAATGAAGTCAATTTTAAAAAATAAAATTTATATATTTTCAAAACGTTGGTATTACTATTCAAATGTCTAGTTTGATTTGTCATGGTGCGATAAAACTCCATGTTGCGTACAGCGCAAGCAATTGCATTATTCAAATGGAAACGTACCACATATGCTTGGGCTGTTACATAAAATTTGTGTCCTGGTAATAGTTTTACTATAGGAAATTGATTTATTTTCTTATGTATTTCAATTTTTTATTGTCTTTGTGTGGAATTAGTGGTTTCTGTGTAAAATTGAATGAAATTTATCACAAATGGAACCCACGGTAACAAAGTAGGGAATACCAATTATAGTATTCTAGGTTTTTTAGAATGGATGATTCTTGGTTACCATAGACGTATTTTATATACATGAATAAATAAAAATATGATGATGATTATAGACTGCTATAAATTTTTATACATTCCACTCTAGTTGATCATGCATAAGGATATTGTGGGTTTTGATTTTCATGTGATTAATACATAATTATGAGGAACATTGGGCCCAATTTACCTAGTTACTTAGAGATTACATGTGGTTCTCATATCATGTGATGATATACTTATCATTTGAATTATTAAAATGATTAATTTTTTCCTAAAATTCAGATCATTTTTCTTTATAAATTGTTTTCATTCATTTTTTATAAAAACTAGCTTCTGGATTCTATTTATAATGTTATAGCATGAAGTATATTTTGGGTAGAATCCTACATGGTATTTTATCACAACCTACTTACACCCATGGGTGTATGTAGACCTTATTTTTTCTAACCTATGTAATGGATTGTTTTTTGGTGGTGGTGATGGTGGATCTGGTTAATAGTGGTTTCTCTCTTGCAAGTTTTTGAGGTGGGGGCATGGGGGAGTCGATCCTTTTGTTGCATGGATGAGTTATTTTCATAAATTTAGTTTAACAATCCATTTTTGTGTTTTTTATGTCTTATGTTCTTGGAAATTTGTATTGGATGTAGACTATGCATGGATAGTAAGTGGTGTGGGCTTGCGGTGACTTGGTTTGACTTGTTATTATGATGTCTGTGGTCTTATCTTTATTAGGGTAGTTTAGGAATTTATTAATTTTTATTAAATTTCATAATTTTTTATTGATTATTTTCCAAGCATATGTTAATTTTTTTAGTCTCATTACTCCAAAAAATCATCCTATAAAACAATGTGAAGAGGTCAGAGAGTGTTCCCTAGCTTCATTTGATCGGATACTCGTGGATGTTTCGGTACAAGCTCCCTGAGCACTGAATCATGCATCAAGATCTGGTCATTCTCAGGTCTAGCAATTAAAAATTTTATTTTGAAAATATATGGTTCATTATTTCCTCTATAATAATCATCCTTCCTTCCAAGGTAGCATCAGTTCCCAAGAGACACCATATTAGATTAAAAATATTCGAAGGATGTTCGATTTTCTAGATACTCATGAAGAATTTATTGTGAAATGTTCTTCATTCTTGTTGGAGGGTCCCATTTAGAGGTGGTGGGACTCAGTTCTTCAGGCTATTAATCATGATAACATGGGTTGGAAGTACATCAAGGTCACCCTCAACATGTAGTATTTATTTTATAAATTAACCTTTGTGAAGACCTAGGAGTTTCTATACAAAAAAAAGGGGATTAGACCATCCTAGATCATGAGAACTTCTTTACAATGTTGGTCCAGTTCAAACCTATGGTATTCTCTAATGAAAATTTGATGAGTCAATGATTTTAAATGGGGTTTTGGCAAGATATTTTATCTCATATGTTAATTTTTATGTCGAATATGTATATAGAGGTGGTCAATCAATCCATGAGTGTAGATAGTGAACAGAGTTTAAAGTCAACTATATTATGGATGTTTTAATAGTGTGATAACGAAGATGTGGTTCGTAAGAGAATAAGGGAAAAATAGATGATAAAAAATAAGAGGGTATGTGGTAACTCTTAACATAATTCTCGACCATAATCATTTGTGGATTCAGATTCTAGATTACCGATGTTCCTTTAATGTGGTAGGATGGGAAATATGCGGTCAATATGTACAGCCACAACTGTACCCTTTAAACAATGAGTAATTGTGGAGAACATTTAGTTGTTTAAACTATTTACACTCCCATATTAGGATTGTACATATTCTATGTCCTCTAAGGGAATTTCTTCCTAGTCTGATCCATCAAGGTGATTTTGTTATTGGTTTGGATGTCATGTTGTATGGCTGCATCTTCTTTAGGGAAGAGTCATCTTAGGGTATAGGAGCAGGTCAGTAGTCATTCATAGGCCAACTGTAAGTGGAGACCACAATTTATGGACTAATCACTGGTGGAATACGATGTAAGACCTGAAATAGTTTTTGGTACGGTTATTATTTCACCATACATTGTTATTTAATTATTTTATAAAAAATAATATTATTTATTTAGTTCTTCTGATCTTGTGGAATTTTCAAAATTTCTAACTGAACTAATGTTTTATGTGATGGAGTTGACAATAATCGTTATTAAGAGATAGCAGTGTTTCAAATGTCTATAATTCATTCTCACTCTATCAAGTGTAAAACTACAATTATATTTCCAATAATTTTAAAATTTTACCTTTTTGACATGCTTCATGACATCGATTGGATGGTGCATTTCTGAGAAAACATCGATTGATATCACCGGTGGGTTATGTTTTTGTCACTTTAAGGGAGTAGCTAGGTTTTATGTGGTGAATGGGATTCTAGTAAAGGATGAGATAAACCTCTTCTTCTAGGGTTGGGAAATATTTTTTTATATCTCATTTCTCACGTTTGAGGATGATGGATGATAATATGAGTGAGGATTACCTCTAGTGTAAAATCATTTACAAAAGGCATTTCTAGATGATTTATCGGGTTTTCTTCCAGAAAAATGTCAGAATATGACCATTGATTTTTTTTCGAGGACACCACTGATATATCCTCCGTTATACAATTTCCCCCAATGAGTTGAGGGAATTAAATATATATCTATATTACTTGGAATACAATGGCTTCATTCTCCCGATCATCTAACATTGCGTATCGCTTTTTCTATTTTCAAGGAAGTCTGATGGATATCTATAGTTTTATATCAATTTACAGATTCTAAATATGGTAAAAATAAAGAATAAATACACCCTAATATTTCATTATATATATGTGTAAAGGTGGTTCTCCAATATCGACTTGAATTTTGGGTATCACCAGATCAGAGTTAGGGAGTTAGATATTAAAAAAATGGATTTCTGAAGAAGGTATGATTATTTTGTGTATTTGTTCATGCAGTTTTGGTTGAATAATTCTACAATGGTTTAGATTTATCTTCTGATCATGGTGGTCCATTAGTACCTCATCACATTTTTTCGTGTTTGTGGATGATATCCTAGTTTACTTTCAAGATAAAGAAGATCATGAGTATCAATTAAGGGTTGTATTAGCCACTTTTCGAGATCACTATATTTATTATATGCTCCCTAAGTGTACATTATATATTAGGAAAGTATATTTTATGGGAAATTTGATTTTGGAACATTGGGTTTTGGTAAACCTTGAGATGAATGAATCAGTGATTTCATTGGAGAAACCAAATAATTTCTTCCATATGATGATCCTTTTTGAACAGGAAGAATATTAGTAGTTGTTTATTTGGGATCACTCTTGGCATGCTTCATCCATGACAACACATAACCAGATAGGTGTAATTTTCAAATGAGTTTTGAATGTTAGGTGTCCACTGAGGTTATCAAGTAACATTTGAAAACATACATTCTTTTAACCGGCTTCGAACCTAGAAAGATATATGTGGTCTATTTTTTTCCTTAGGCATGGGTATAGGGTTTTTGTTTATGTAGTTTATCCATGTGGTATTGTATTGATGTCACTAACTTTGAATGCATTAGAAGAAATTTCCAACCCTTGACCTCGAATTATTGGTGGTGATGAACCCATTTAAGGCATGAAATCATTTCCTCCGTTGGGAGAAATTTGTAGTCTACTTGGACTATAAAAGTTTGCAAAACATTTTCTCGAAGAAGGATGTCAATTTGAGGAACCACTTATGGGTTGAGTACCTTTAAGTGTTCAATATTAATATTGTTTAAATCATATGAAAAGTTTATTTGGTTGAATATTTCTTGAGAAATAAGATATTAATGAAATCCTTGATTGAGTTCAGTGATTAGTAGACTCTGATGGGGATATTTTAAAATATAGATTTTGAGAAAAAGTTTTACATTGGTGGTATGTTATTGGAAAGTGTTTTCCTAAAGCCCTCAATTATTTAGTAGATTCGACAGAAAAATCTAGCAGATGAGTTCTTCTAGTGGTCAATAGTGTTCCTAAATGTTGGGTTAGATCCTATTGAGTGTCCTCTTTCATCTATGGGAATCCAATACATTAAGGGTCATTTTGTGGTGCTTTTATCATTTCAAGAGATGGTGATGTGGGATAAAAAAAAGTCTCAATGCGTCATTTGTCCCTATAGAACCAAGAAATTATATGATGTTCTTCGTCAATTCTAGTGACCAGGTATGAGACAAATTGAGCTGAAAATGTGTCTAGGTGTTATACATCTCAGCAGGTTGAAGCAGGGAACCAGAGGCCCTTCGGATTTCTACATCCCCTGACCATTATGACCTATAAATGGGATGTGTTGAATATTGATTTCAACATCATCATACTTCATACACCAGAAATAATTATTGTGATTTGGGTAGTGATTAACCATCATACCAAATCATCCCATTTTATTCTGATAAATGAGTTGACAACGGTTGATGAATTGGGTCAACTGTAATTTCTTGAGATAATGAGGATTCATGGTCTTCAATAATATATAATTTTGGACAGGGACCCCCAATTTTTCTTACAATTTTTGGAAGTCCTTCAAAAGGAAATGGTTTCACAGTTCAAATGGATTACCAGATACCATCCTTAAATGGATGGTCAGATGAAGCAAGTGAATTAGACCTTAGAAGAAATGTGTTGTGATGTTCTGATGGATTTTATAGGATTGTGTGATAAATATTTTGGATTTTTTGAGTTTATGTGTAATAACATTTATCATCCCATTATAATAATGGATCCCTTTGAGGATTTTATGGTTGTTCACATCGATGACCTTTATTTTGGATAGATGTTGGTGTAACCTCATTACTATAACGAATCATAATTCATGAGAAATATGATAAAGCCTATTTGATTAGAAACATCATGTTGAGAGTGATCATTATCAGTAATATTTATGTCGATCAGTAATGTCAAGCTATAGTATTCATAGTTTGTGACCAGGTGTCTTTAAAGGTTCCTCCACGCATAGACCTCCATCATTTTAGTGAGAAATGGAATCATACACTAAGGTATGAAAGACCTCTTGATGTGACCAAAAGAGTTAGAAAAATTAAATAATTGATCGAATTGTTGTATTACCTAACATTAATCATTGACAGGCTCCATGTCTCTTATTTATGTTAGTATAATACGGTCCCATCTCACATGATTAATTTGAACGATTTGGATTTAGAAGGCCGTTTATTTTTTATGAAGAGACAAGTATGAATTTTTTGTTCCTTTGAGAATTTGGGGGGTGGGGATTACATTCCATTTTTCTAGGTAATTTTGAAAAATTGTAATGATGAGCATGATACATGGATTTAGAAATCGATGGATGAGGATTAATAGACATTATTATTCTTTGATCAGACTTGGAAATGAACTTATGAGGGAAAAATGTTTTCATGGTGGTGATAATTTTCATATATGTTGTTTTATTTTTAAAAATTTATCACGTTTATTTTTTATTATATTTTTTGTTTACATTGATTTGTGTTTTATAGAGATTTATTGAAATTTTTAAGTTTGAAAATAAGTGGTGCATGATTGGTGCATGGTTAGCAGAAATCATGAACCAGAGGGGACTATGAACCCTAGATATTGGCACTTGGTAGGATACATGGACTATCGTAAGGGAATGAAACTAACCGTGAACCAAAAATGGATAGCCCATTTGGGTCACATGGCCGACCTCATGGTTATGAAACCTATATTATATATAGATATAGGTGTTTCATGTTTGTCCTATCACTTGGAAAACTGTTTGGAATATCATGTGACCTGAACAGATAATTTAATGTTTGTAATGTACACTTTTTTGCTTTGAATTTAACCCCAAATCCACCCCAACTCACACGATTTGTGATTTTTCCTCATAGGTTCCCCTCCCCATCCATCTTGGCTCCTTTGGACCTCCATTTAATTATTTTTTTTTTATGGAATCTTCATGAAACCATCAAATAGCCCCACATACTCTTTTTTATTACTTATTCATGGACTTATTTTCCATATTTTATGGGTTCATCATTCTCAAACATGTTGGTTTCTATACAGTGGGTTGAATATTAGTTCCATGGATTTAATCATTGGGTTTATGATGTATTCTTTCATTTTTAGGGTATCCCCTTGTTGTGTTTGTGGTTTCCATCTGTTTTCCAGAATTTTCCAAGACCAAGTTGTTGGATCCTTGAATTATCATTATTGTATAATAGTATTATGAGTTACTTGATTTCTACATTTCTTCTATGAATTTTTTAGGTCATTTAATTCTTTTTCTCAAATGTTTTTTGTGTTCATATTTTTTAAATGATGATTTTCCATATGAAAATTAGTGATTTCCAAGTATGTTTTTAATTTTTGATTTTTGCATATGTATTAGAGGTTTTGAAAATGGATTCCAATTGGTAGTGGATATACTGTATTCTTTATTTCAATTTTTGGTTTTATGTTTAAGGAAGTAGAGGATTATGTGACATAGGGAATAAAATTAATCACAAATTGGACCCATGGCAACTTGGAAGTGAAAACTAGGTCAAGAATACTAGGTGGTCCTATAGGGACAAGGCCTGGTTACCCAAGCAGTATCGATGCTACAAAACTAACTTAACATATGATGATAATAATATATCACAATATGTTATGATACATTCCCCAATAGTGGCCCACTAAAAAGGACATTGTGGGTTTTGGAATTCATGGGCTTATAACAAAGGTTTAAGAATCCTAGAACCCCAATAACCATATTTACTTGGGGATTACCAATTGTGATAATATAATGTTATGGTATTCTTATTGCTAAAATTTTTTCAATGTCTAATTTCCTTTTTAATTTTAATTCATATTCAATTAAAAATATTTTTCCATCCATTTCTTATTAAAACAAACACATATTTTTCTTATAATTTTATAACATAGAATCTATTTTTGGTGGTATCCTACATGACATTAGATCAATCCTTACATACAATCACTACTATATATGGAACATGTTGTGTTTGAAGTAGT
This sequence comes from Viscum album, assembly GCA_963277665.1. Classification (NCBI taxonomy): domain Eukaryota; kingdom Viridiplantae; phylum Streptophyta; class Magnoliopsida; order Santalales; family Viscaceae; genus Viscum; species Viscum album. Next base: position 1,185,941,309 of record OY728158.1, on the reverse strand, counting down.
TAAATGAAATTTTTTCTATAGGGGTGATGGTGGATTTTTTTCCTTGTGGTTCCTCTCTTTTTTGTGTTTGAGGTTGTAGAATTTTGGTGTCAACCCTTTTTCAAATAGAGGTTTAGTTGCGGTCTACTTTGTTCCCCTTCATGTTTTTTTATTTTGGGTTTTTGTTAAATATGTAAAAATATTTATATGTGATTGTAGTATTTATTTTGATTATGTTGGTTACTTATAATATGATCTGTGATTATTGAAACTATTAATGGTTATTTTTCTATAGTGTAAATATTTACCAATTGGAATGTTTGATGTAGATGAATTAGTTTCCATCCCATGGGGATTCTGATTGCCCTTTAAGACTTGGCAGAGGCCAGGATGGGTGTACGATTAGATGGAATCCTAGATTTATTTGTTATAATATTATATTAAACTCATAATATGGTTAACAATATTCACACCCACCAATTTAATAACTAGGTTATAATGGTCGAGTAAAAATTATAATTATTTTTATAGTGTATCACAGATATTTTAATCATGGTGTTTTCTATTGTATGCAATATAAAAATAGTGTTATTTGAAAATATTGAGGTGGTACATTCACTCATACTTCAGTAAAATTCATCCTCAAAATTTAACATGTGATTTATAATCAAGAGAATAAAATATAAAAATAAATATTTATAAATCCATCATCATATTAAATGGTTAACAAAATATCCTCTTTAATAGAGAGAAAGGGAAATATGAAAGTTAGTACAAGTCTATGTTTCTGAATTATTTTACTATACATATATATTACATGACACAATAGACTTACATGTTTTCATTCTATGTAAAAATAATAAACTCATCCTTTAGCTAGCACTTGATATGTTTCCACTTCATCTATTAATCAATGAAATGGGCATTCGAGATGAAGTTTTCTTTCCTGATGAACATTAAATGAATCAAAACATCCATAATTCATTCTTTTGTCCTGTAAATATTTAATATAACCATACCCTTTAGCACATGTCATCTAATAGGATAAATAATACATAAATCACAAACTATAATATCACATGTCAATGTTAATTAATTACATAAGTACTAAATCTTAAATATCATAAAAATTAAATTTCAAATATCAACTTATCATTAATCCCCCATAATATAGCTCCTAAAATCACATATCAAACCATTCATCACTTAATTTCCTATAATATGGTCATAACTTGAATCATCACAAAACCATAATAAAAAATTCAGACCTCAAAAACATAAATCTCTCATTTAATTAGATCTCATATCAGTGATTATATTCCATAAATCATAACGTGTAATAAATTCCATCTAAAACAAATATTCCAAAAAATAGAAATAAATTTTGAGGTAATTATTAATATCTCATTTACATTTTTAATGTTAATATTTTATTTATCCCATTTAAAAATCATTATCTCAACATCAGGAGGACTATAAGTGTTTTCATTTCCTTTACCATACCACTAATCACTATTCGTGGTTATTACTACCATTGAATATATGGATTCAAATCATTAATGAAATATTACTAAAAACATTCTTTAAACATTTCATAATTATTAAAACTATAAGTTCAATGATAAAATACTTCTAAAATGTAATTAACGAATCAAAATACATAATAATGTTAATAATTTAAATTTGGCTATATGAATTTCATAATATTGACCTTATTCCATATTAAATTGTTTTATATTCCCTGTAATTACAATTTATTTATTTGAATTGTTCCACTTTTCATTACAGTTGAATAATTTCAGATTAGAACATTCTTTATGTCAAATGGAATAATGAACCGGGTGACCTTTCTCACCTAATTTGTATCAAATTACTATTTCTTTTAAGTAATAATCATGTATTTTAATTCCAAACTTATCACATGTAAGAAAATCCACATTTATAATATTCACAATATTTATTTTTTATTCTGACATCTTTTTCTTCTCATTATTCCTTTCAGGTACATAATTCTTAGAGGGTTCTTTGTCATCATCTATAGAACATGATACTATATCCCCAAATGGTGATAATGTTTTGGAGACTAGTTCCATTTGAAATATTGTCTTAATACCATCATAGAAATAGTCATTCATAATATTAGGATTATCATCATTATACAGTTCTCATTATATATTCTACGATCCATTTATAAACAATAGAAAACACTAGATTTTATTATAATATTATGAATGATTATTTTTAATCTCAAAATTACAAAAACACTTAACATAAATTGAAATTTTCTTTATAAATCAAATCTAAATGTTAATCATTATTTCATTAGGAATATTTTAATATTCAGTCGCGTGGTTTTTTCTCTGATCAATGATTTCCTAAATATATTTCACATGGATAATAATAAACTTTATATAATACCAACTTGGAAACCCTGAAATATTCCATTCCAAAGGAAGTTTATACATTATTAAATTGGAATTGGATACGTGGGGTCACATTCCAATGAATCGAATTATTTATAAGTCTTGGTAAACTATGTACATATTTAAATCATGAATTATAATTGACTACATTAGAAATAAACTAGTGAGATATAATTTCTATATCCATTAATTCATTACGTAATTCATTCTTCATATACTATAGAATAAAAACAAAATAATGGTGACAAATCATTCCATTTAACCAATAACAAGAGCGGATGATTAATCCCTAGATAATATCATAGTGAAAATATCATGGATAATAATAACTGAATTATTAATGAAAGAAATGTCTATTATTGTATGTCATTATTTCAGAGAAACTGACATCTATTACTTCAAGACCTTAGTCCATGAAAATTAAAAATTATAGGTAAAAACCAATTTAATATTTCCATATGATTTTTTCATGAAACCGTCCAATTCAGTAAGGGGATATATAATTCCATGCCCCACCCATCACAACATGTCTAATACATTCATCATATATCAAGTGGTCAATATAATTTAGGAACAATATGCCTTATCAGTGAGTAACATTGTTGAGTTATGAATAAAAATTTATCAATAAATCTATATTTAATCATATACATGGAAAATGTAACAATGTAGTTTGAAATGGGAAAAGACGTGGGAAATAATCAAATATGTGGTACTTAGATATGTTCATGTAAGGGAAATTAAATATTTAATGATAAAAAATAATTCAATGATCAATGGATGGTATAAATAATACATATAACCAGTGTTGAATAATTAAAATAAATATTTTTTTCATTTCCAAATAATATTCCCATAAACTAATCATTAAAATCATTTCTGGGGAAAATCTCCTTCTCAATTTAATATTAAGTTTTAATGAAAATTGAACAAGTAAGAAGGAAAATATTTTCTTTGAAAATAAAACTGTTAACATATAGTCTAAACGATGTATAAAATATTATTCATAATGGTGTTAAAATTCTCTCAAGTTATATATTTTTAAAAAAATTATGTACCATTTTCAAAAATGTCACAATGTATACCATTTGGAAAATGAAAAAAGATTCATTTCGAACCATTTGATAAAATATAAAACATTTGTATAACTAATTTTAAATAATTTTGTTAGAATTTTAAAAAAAAATTAAAATGATTTTATAAAACATGTACATGGAAGAGGAATATTCTATAGTGTGGAATTAAACATTACAAATCTTGAATAATAAAGATATTGTAAAATAAAACCATTACCTAACATTTGAATTTTTTAGTAAGTGATTTTAACCTTCGATATCATAAATATAATTTTATTGTACTTCTTTAAAAATAATAATATGTATCATACCATATATTATTTACTTATTTTACATCACATTTATTAAAAAAAATTAAATCTCAATTCTGGGTAAATGACTACTTTTTTATGTTTGTTTTGTTTTAAAAGAATAGGTCGTATAATTTAATCATAATTAAATTGTATCTGTAATATTATTTATTGTTAAAATACCATGTATATAAAATAAATAGATATTTATATTCATCCATAAAAATATATAAGAAAATGAATTATACCATTCATGGAGATGGCCAGTCATATTCATGTAGGAATATTGTTTCAATTTTTTGTTGGATGTAAAAAAATAATGTTATTTAATAATTAAACATTTTAGAATCATTATGATGTTATATATATCTGATATATTCATTATTTACACATTTAGAACCATCTATGTTACATGGTGTTGAAAAACGAATTGCACAACTATATAGAGGTGATTAACCCAATCTATACATGAGTGATGTTCTCACATTTCATAGGATGGAAACAAGAAGATAAAAGTTTTTCCAAACATAATAATAACATATATATATTGATGATCCTGGTGTAAAGATTTTTTTTATTTAAAAAATCAATTTAATAGGATGTAGAAGGAAAAAGAAATTTTAAAGAGTCGGTAAATAAGAGTACCTCTACTTCAGGGGATTCTATTTAAATCTGTTCTCAATGGATGTAGGATTTTTTATTTTAAAAGGTCCATAACCTAAAAATATTATCAAATTATGGTTAGAAGAAAATGTTTTAGGGTATGGGTAATTAACAATTATCAATGTGGTGTCAATAAGTAAGGAAGGATTTTCTGTTTTTTATTTCAGGTGAGAAAAAATATTTGAATTTCCCAAAAATATTAAAATATAATAATAATATTTTAGAGAAAAATTATTCCAAATGGCCAATAAATGAAAAAGGGATACCATTTTTGGACCATATATTATTCCCTTTGGTATTATTTCTGTTTTTATGTTTTTTAATAATGTAATAAAATATTAAACGCATAAAATATCATTATTTCCAATTTTTATACTATTCATTACTTAGATGTTAAAAACATAAAAAACAAGTAATATTTAAAGGAAATATTTTATTATATCCTAATAATGTAATGTTCAAATATTTAATCCATGAATTTCCTTAAATGTCTAAAATTATACCATTTTTTATATTTTTAATAACATTTTTTATTATTTTAGTATCTAAATTATTATTTCATCATCATTATGTAATAATTTAGGTTCATTATTTTAACTCTAAAAACACATCAATAAAAATGGGATTTATCAACGCTCCAAATGGGAATTAACAGCACTAAAAAAGTGTACAACTCAGCGCTCATAAAGGGGGTACCCTTTATCAGTGCTAAAGAAGCACTCAAAAAGGGATCCTTTATCATTGATGAAAACATACTGAAAATGGGATCTTTTATCATGGATAAAAATCATTGATAAAGGGCTCTTTTATGAGTGCTAAAAACGCCCTGATAAAGGGATCCTTTTTAGCACTAGAAAAGTGTTGATAAAGGGATCCTTTATCAGTGCTTGTTTAGTGTTGATAAAGGATCCCTTTATTTGTGCATTTTTTAGCACTGATAAATTCCATGCCTATTGTAACATGAAATTCTACAATAGCACACCCAAACAAAAACTACAAAAAAATAAGCATTTCAAACAAGAAGTTCACATAGATAAAATATGTAGTGGTAGTCAATTTGGGATCAAAGGATAGAAAAAATACATACCCATTGTGATGTACTAATTATTCATTATGATTATCAAAAGGTACCATTAAATACTATCCCCTCCAAATGATATCTTACAATGCCTTAGATAAAATATATAGGTAGAGTTCAATGTCAGAAACTTATGAAAAATTTAATTAAGACATGCATGTGAGTTATTCTTCATATTTTTTGTGGTTAATATTCATGTTAGGCTTGGATATTGAATTTTTTTAAAGATTTCGAGTTCCTTTTGGGATATGATGACTTAAGACTTAGAGAGTTTCCCATGTAGATTCCTCATGCTTGATGGATTTTGATGATTCTTGGGACACTTAAGGAAATGTGTTCTTGTGGTTTGTTCCTTTATCTTATGGTGTGTTGTATTCTTTTCATGCCATTTATCAAATTTATAAATGGTGGGTTGATATATTCTCATTCTTTTTTTGATCCAAGACACTTGATTAGTAGTCATGTTGTTGTTTTATTGGGGAATACAATTTAGAAGAACCCATGTGGGTACACTTTCATGGGGATGTTTCATATTCATTTTGAACGTTTATTGTTTTCCATACAAATGAAAAGGATGGGTTGTATAAATCCAAGTAAAAACCTTGCAACTTATCTTTTTGATTGAGTTGTTAGGAACATGTGTTTTTCAATGTTTGGAGAAAACATGTAATATGGGTCTATATTTTAACTAAGACATTTTGAAAGATGGGAACATAGTTATTTAACTGTTTTTCCAAACTGTGCAGAAGAGGGTTTCTTATCCAATGTCTCCCAAAAAGTTGGTGAACTGTTTGGAAAACTGCCCAACTAGACTATGAATGTTGTTAATGATATGGTATTATTTAATGGATTTCAACCTATTTCCACTCATACCCTTCCCGAAACATAGTCTAAGAGCCCTTTATCTTGAATATTTATCCAATTTAAATCCTCTATTATTTTTTATTTCCCTTTCATTCTTCTCCCTCTCCCTTTCCTCTTTGTTTTCATCCTCCCACCATGAACACTAGGTCTAAAGGTTTATATTTAGGGTGTGTGATGAATTATTAATGGGGGTATATTGTCTAAGGACCACTAAGGACTCTATGATTCTTTTCTAAATGTCTTATGTCATATGTAATGACTTGTGGATTGTTTTCTATAGGTAAGTGGTTGTTTTCTCTTAAATATTATGTCCATTGTAAACACAATAGATGCACTTTATGTGATACCGGTCAAACCATGCCATTAATTGAGGTAGGGATGACTCTTACATGTCAAAAATGACTAATGAGTCATTATCATAAAGTATCAACACAATCTGAATGTGTTTGGTTGTTTTCACTTAAAAATTAGTCCATTTTAAACAAAAGAGAGACACTTTCAGTGATACTGGACACACTATGCCTCAGATTGAGGAGTGGTTGACTCTTACACATCACACATGACCCGTGGATCATTGGTTTAAATTATCATCACAATCAGAATGCGTTTGGTTGGTTTTATGTATGTCAGTTGTTGTTTTCACAAAAATTCTGTCCATTTTAAACAAAAGGGAGACACTTTGAGTGATACCAGCTGCACCATGCCTTATATTAAGGCCTATTTGACTCATAAACCTCGAAAATTATCCATGTATTGTTCTCCTAAATTATCAACACAATACGATTTCATTTGGTTGGTTTTCCGTACATTAGTTGTTGTTTTCAATTCAAAATTATGTCCATTTTAACCAAAAGAGAGACAATTTGGTGATACCGGCCACACCGTGCCTCGGATTGATGTGGGGTTAACTCTTACATGTCACACATGACCCATTTATTTTGGCCTAATGTATAAACACAATACGAATGTGTTTGGTTGGTTTCTTTATGTTTGTTGTTTTTTCACTTAAAATTTATGTCCATTTTAAACAAAAGAGAGACACTTTGAGTGATACCGGTCACACCATGCCTTGTATTGAGGATTAGTTGACTCATACACGTCACAAATGACCCATGGATCGTTCTCATAAATTATCAACACAATAAAAATGATTTTGGTTGCTTTTCTCTTTGTTAGTTGTTGTTTTCACTAAAACTTTTGTCAATTTTAAACAAAAGAGATACTCTTAGTGTGATTCCAGCCACATCATGGATCATATTGAGACAGGGTTGACTCTTACACGTCACACATGACCCATGGATCGTTGTCATAAAGTATCAATACAATATAAATGTGTTTGGTCAGTTTTCCCTACATCAGTTGTGGTTTTCACTTAAAAATTATGTCCATTTAAAAAAAAGAGACACTCTGAGTGATAATGGTAACACCATGACTCAGAATGAAGAAAGGTTGACTCTTACATGTATAAAATGACCCATGGATCATTATACTAAAGTATCAACACAATCCAAATGCGTTTGGTAATCTTCTCGTATGTTAGTTGTTATTTTCACTTAAAATTTTGTCCATTTTAAACAAAAGAGAGAAACTTTGAGTGATATCAGCCACATCATGCCTTGGATTGAGGAGGGGTTGACTCTTAAACATCACATATTACCCATAAATCATTGACCGAAATTATGAACACAATACGAATGTTTTTGGTTTGTTTTTTGTATGTCAGTTATTGTTTTCACTTAAAATTGTGTCCATTTTAAACAAACCAGAGACACTTTGAGTGATACCGGCCACACCATGCCTCGTATTGAGGTGTGGTTGACTCGTACATGTCCCACATGACCCATGAATAATTTCCCTAATGTATCAGAACAATAAGAATGTGTTTTTTATGTTTTCTATATGTTATTGGTTCTTTTCTCTTAAAAATTATGTCCATTTTAAACAAAAGAGATACACTTTGAGTGATATCGGGCCTACCGTGCCTCGGACTGAGGAAGGGTTGACTTTTACATGTCCCAAATGTCCCATGGATCATTATTCTAAAGTATCAACACAATATAAATGCATTTGTTCATCATTTCGTACATCAATTGTTGTTTTCACTTAAAATTCTCTCCATTTTAAATAAAAGAGAAACAATTTGAGTGATACTGGAAACACCATGCCTCAGATTGAGGTGGGGTTGACTCATACATATCACACATGAATGATGGATCGTTTTCCTATTGTATCAACAAAATATAAATGTTTTTCGTCACTTTTTCATATGCCAGTAGTTTATTTCACTTAAAATTTTGTTCATTTTAAACAAAAGAGAGACACTTTGAGTTATACTGGCCACACCATGACTCTAATTGAGGCGTAGATGACTCTTACACATCAAAAATGACCCATGGATTGTTTTCTAAAGTATCAACACCATCCGAATGTGTTTGGTTAGTTTTTTATAGGTCAGTTGTTGTTTTCACTTAAAAATTTTTCCTATTTTAATCAAAAGAGAGACACACTGAGTTATACCAGCCACAACGTGCCTCGGATTGAGAAAGGGTTCACTTATACATGTCACAACTGACCCATGTATCTTGGTACTAATGTTTCATCATAATCTGAATCCATTTGATTTGTTTTCCGTACGTCTGTGGTTGTTTCCTCTTAAAATTTTGTCCTTTTTAAACAAAAGAAATACACTTTCAGTGATAGTAGTCACACCGTGCCTATTATTGAGTACATATTGACTGTTAAATTACATTAATTACCCATGGATAATTATCCTAAATTACCAACACAATATGAATTCATTTGGTCACTTTTCAGTGCGTCAGTTGTTGTTTTCACTTAAAATTTTGTCCATTTTAAACAATAGAGAGACACATTGAGTGATACCACCCACACTCTACCTAGGATTGAGGGGGGGTTGGCTCTTACATGTCACACAAGACCTATGGATTGTTTTAATAAAATATAAACACATTATTAATGTGTTTGGTCAGTTTTCTATAGGTCATTGGTTGTTTTCACTTAAAAATTATGTCTATTTTAAACAAAATAATGACACTTTGAGTGATATGGGTCACACTATGCCTCATATTGAGGCGAGGATGACTATTACACATCAAAAATGATCCATGTATCATTATTATAATGTATCAACACAATCTGAATGTGTTTGGTCATTTTTAACGTATGCCATTTGTTGTTTTCTCTTAAACTTTTGTCCATTTTAAACAGAATACAGACACTTTAAGTGATATCAGGCACACCGTGCCTCATATTGACACGGGGTTGACATGTACATGTCACACATGAGCCATGGATCATTGGCCTAAATAATCAACACAATCCGAATGTTTTTGGTCAATTTTCCGTATGTCAGTTGTTCTTTTCACTTCAAATTATCTCCATTTTAAACAAAAGAGAGACACTTTGAGTGATACCAGCCACACCATGCCTCATATTGAGGTAGGGTTGACTCGTACACATCAAAAATTACCCATGTATCATTGTCCTAATGTATCAACACAATAATAATGTGTTTTGGAGGTTTTTTGTATGTCATTTATTCTTTTCACTTAAAACTTATGTCCTATTTTAACCAAAGAGAGACACTCTGAGTGACACCGGACACAAAATACCACATATTAAGTAGGTGTTGACTCGTGTACATCCACATAACCCAAGGATCATTGACTAAAAGTATCAACACAATCTGAATGTGTTTGGTCGGTTTTCTGTACGTCAATGGTTGGTTTCACTTAATAATTATGTCCATTTAAAACAAAATAGAGACACATTGACTGATACCGGTCACACCATGCCTCTGATTGAGATGTTGTTGACTTAAAAACATCAAAAATTACCCATGGATAATTCTACTAAAGTATTAACATAATCCGAATGTGTTTGGTTGTTTTTCGGTATGTTGGATTTTGTTTTCACTTAAAATTATGTCCATTTAAAACAAAAGAGAGACACTTTGAGGGTTACCAAAAACACCGTGCATCAGATTAAGGCTGGGTTAACTCGTACAAGTCCCAAATGACCCATGGATTTTTTACCTAAAGTATAAACACAGTCTGAATGTTTTTGGTTGGTTTTCTGTATGTCAGTTGTTGTTTTCACTTAAAATTGTGTCCATTTTAAGCAAAAGAAAGACACATTGAGTGATACCAATCACACCATGCCTCGGATTGAGTTGGTTTTGACACTTAAATTTCAAAAATGAATCATGGATCGTTCTCCCAATTTATCAACACAATCTGAATGTGTTTGGTCACTTTTCTCTATGTCAGTTGTTGTTTTCACTTAAACTTTTGTCCATTTAAAAAAAAGAGACACTTTTAGTGATTCCAGCCACACCATGCCTTGGATTAAGGCAGGTTTGACAATTATACGTCACAGATGACCCTTGGATCGTTGGCCTAAAGTATCAAGACAACTTGAATGCATTTCGTAAGTTTTCTGTACGTTAGTGTTTCTTTTCACTTAAAACTTATGTCCATTTAAACAAAAGAGAGACACTATGAGTGATATCGGTCACACCATGATTTGAATTGAGGTAGGGTTGACTCATACATTTCAAAAATGACCCATGGATCGTTCTACTAATGTATCAACACAATCCAAATTCATTTTGTTTGTTTTCCATATGTCAGTTTTGGTTTTCACATAAAATTATGTCCACTTTAAACAAAAGAGAGACACGTTGAGTGATAGCGGTCACACCATGCCTCAGATTGAGGTGAGGTTGACATGTATACATCACCAATTACCCATGGATCATTTAAACAATGTATCATCACAATATGAATGCATTTGTTCAGTTTTCCATACGTCAGTGGTTGTTTTCACTTAAACATTTTTTCCATTTTAAACAAAAGAGATACATTGTGAGTTATACTGGCCACACTGTTCCTCATATTTAGGTGTGGTTAAATTATACATGTCAAAAATGACCCATGTATCATTATCCTAAATTATTAAAACAATAATAATGTGTTTGGTCAGTTTTCCGTACGTCAGCTATTGTTTTAACTAATAAAATATGTCCATTTTAATCAAAAGGGAGACACTCTGAGAGATATCGGCCACGCTGTTCCATTTATTGAGGTGGTTTTGACTCATAAATGATACAAATATGACCCATAGATCGTTTTCCTAATGTATCAATACAATCTGAATGCTTTTGGTTTGTTTTCCGTATGTCAGTTGTAGTTTTCACTTAAAATTCGCTCCATCTGAAACAAAAGAGACACTTTGAGTGACACCAGTCACACCATGCATCTAATTGAGGCGGGGTTAACTTGTACTCATATTAAATGACCCATGTATCATTAACCTAAAGTAACAACAAAATTTGAATGTGTTTGGTCACTTTTCCATATGTACTTTTTGTCACGTAAAATTCTGTCCATTTTAAACAAAAGAGAAACACTTTGAGTGATATTGGCCACAAAATGCCTTAGATTGAGGCGGGGTTGACTCGTACATGTCACAAATGACACATGTATCATTGGCCTTAAGTATAAACACAATATGAATGCGTATGGTCTGTTTTACATATGTTAGTTATTGTTTTCAATTAAATATTTTGTCCATTTTAAACAAAAGAGAGACACTTTGAGTGATACCAGCCACACCATGCCTCGGATTGAGGTGGGGTTGACTCGTACATGTCAAAAATGACCCATGGATTTTTCTCCTAAACTAAAGACATAGATGTGGTGGGGGATACCCTTTATAGGATGGAGGTTCCAACAATATTCCATTTCTAATTATGGATAATCATAAAACATACAATTTCTACCAATGATAATGTTCAACACATGAGAATCCATTTGTCATGTTGATTCTCATACTGTAATAAATTTAGGGCAGAGAATTTTACACATTTTTTCTTTGAATGTGAGTGGTCATTCGTGATATGAAGATATTTTGGATATTTGAGTGGTTTTTTTGTCCAGATCCCAAAGAAAAGTGGTTCATCATTCTTGTATGTTGTTGGTGAATTTCATCTATTAAAATGGAAAAATGTCTAATTGGAGAATGGGTGATATATTTAATAACTATTACAATTTTCTTCAGAACATTTACATAGAACAATGTTTCATATTTTGATCTCTATGAAATCCTCTCAATAATTTCCACCAATTTTACACTTATCCAAGTAAGATCATCATGCTATTTGTGTATTATGTTCCATCACGTATGCGACCGCCTCGTTTTTGAACAAATATATATCGCCTTGTGAATATAAGGCTTTTTGAAAGTCAGAGTTGTACTAAAAAATATATAAATAAATCAGTAATAAATAATTTAAATGAAATAGTAGTTGGTTTTTAAAATATCTCTTTAGGGATGCTATTTTGTTGATGGAAAATGATCTCTCTCATAAATTTACAAACATAATAACATCAATCAATATAGTTTGTTTGTTTTGGACACTACAAAAACTTTTATCATTAGGACAATAAGTAACATGTCTTAATATGTGTTTGGATAGTGGAATTTTATTATATATACCCTAATACTTGTCCATATGTAGTATTTTTTCTCTTCCATATTCTTATCTTCTATCTTCATTCCTTTTTTTAAGATGATATTGATACACCACCCTATCATAAAAAAATCCTTAGTAAAAGATAATATAAATTATGTAACTTTATGTTTAGACCTAAAACGTATGATTTTGTTTCTTACAGATTCACAAACTCCATCATGTGTAGTCAGTTTCTTGGATATCCTTTCATTGAATCCAGCAAATAAATCTTTGGAGTATCCATGTTCACTGCAATTAGCATCCAATGTTGCATAAAAGCACAAAAAGGAATAAGTAATAAAAGAAGTGAAAATATAATTGATATGTTTTAATCGTAGAGTTTTACCCCAGCACAGTTTGTTTTAGGAAAATTCTGTCATCCATAATCTTGCTTCCAAATGTTTTCCACATGCCTTTAATAATTTCAACCCTTATTGATGGCTCAAATTTCGTTAGTTTTGTAGACGTGGTATGAGGACTAATGTGTCTGAATTTTAGCTCATAGGAAAATCCCTTCAACTATTTTTCATATATACGTCTACCAATAATATAAAATGAATTTAGTTATAATTAGCACATTATATAATCTTATATAAAATAAATTCATGAAAACATACTTCATATATACATTTACAACTCCGAGACCTAGCCAACGATATTCAAGGATGTCATTTATATTTTCAGCAACAACGTAATCTTTAATTTCTACCATGTATATATTCTCTTCAAAAATAACTATATAACTACTACCACTTTTTAGCTTTGTATCCATATGAGTCTTGAATTCTAGTAAATGTGGATAGAGAACAGTTTGTGAAATATTTCTTTTAGTAGATCTTTTGGAACAGTTGGTCGATCCTTTAGATGCTTTTGAGCCCACATTTCTTGTCACCCTCATCCCTTTCTCCTTCTATAATAAAATTCATTGGTTTAGACCTTTTTTTCTTAATTGTTAATGGTTTATATTGAAGAATAATTGAAATAAATACCTCTTTGTCCACATATACTCTTACAAGTTGTGACGACCATGCAATGAATGCCCCAATAGCCTTTTCGACCATATGAATAACATCGTCATCAAGTGAAATAGGTAGCTATGCATTTGAATCATGAGCTACAGTAACTGTCACTTTCAGATGATCTGTTGGAAGTGGTCTATTGTGCAGCTTGTCCTCTAGGATGTTGAACACCGTAGCCATCACTACAATGTGATAGGTGGGTTTTGACAGATATAAATCAAAATAATTATAACCCTATAGAAGATCAATACATGAAAAAGTACCAGTGATTGTTTGATTCACATTTCATGGGAACAATTATTAAAATATAGATTACCACGACTAAGATAGCTCTTTGCAGGGAATGGATCACTTCAAAGATGGTGGGGGTGAGACGGGATCTTCAAGCACTGGTTGTTCCTAAGTTGTTTCTTCTCCTTACTTCATACCCAAAAAATAATCTAGCAACACTCCATGCCATTTAAACTATTCTTCAACAGTTTCTATTCATTTTATCATTTTTTTCATTTCTTCATTTTTATCATCCGTTTGTTTTTTTCTCAAAATATACTCGGGGTGTTACCCCAAACCCTGCACCTCTGACACAACCGTATTGTTTTTTCCACTTCAATGTTGTCGATAATAGGTCAGCGTCCTCTATAGAAGTAGCTGATTCATGTGAATGTCAGATATAAAATAATATGTAATTATTATTTAATAGACATTTAAAACAAAAAAATTTATCATGTCATACATGCACATATTTCCCACACTTTTTCTGTGTTTTGATCCACTATCTTCCCTTCCTTATTCACATGTTCCTCCTTCTGTAGAACATGATGTGGGATAGAAGTGTCTTTGGCTTTAGAATCATCATTCAAATGTAAATATACAATGTTAATTATGATGTTGTTTCTTGACAGATTACAATATTACTGTAAATTTAAAACACGTTCCATTTACTTTTGTAGTGATACATACCCCATCCATGCTTTATGTTAGGAGTATGTTGGTTTTTATGAACGTTTCTTATTTTTAGTACTAAATTGTCTTTTCATAAATGAAATATTGAAAATCAAAGTGATGAATACACGTATCCTCAAACAACATATTATCATCCATAATGTACCTGAAACACTTTATCCCCACAGTGGCCAATAAATGCATTCGATGCTTCTTGGGATATCAGGTGAGCATAGACAAGGGGTGGGTGCGGGTTTATTTTACCTTTTGAATATTTCTGGTGACCTTTTGTTAAAATAGTGTGAAACCAAAATGAATATTTTCTGTAATCCTTAGTACATAATTCTTGTGTGAATCATCTACTATAAATGTACTCTATAAGGGATTGAGAAGAGTAAGACACTATTTAATTATTTTATTCACTAGTAAATTAAAGAAATAATATCTTAATTTTTGCATAATTTCTTCCCAGATAATAGCCTTCAATGCAGACACAACATGGTTCCAAGAATCTATGTCAATAGGATTGTGTTGCTGAGTGACAATTCCAATGTATCTACTAAACATATCCTTATTTAGATTCACATGTTGGATTCGTGCATTCCATCCGACATCAAATTTTATTCTTTTTCTTTTCGCCTTATGAAAGTTGGCTAACACTGTCAAACTACAATGCTCATGTGTTTTCTGTGGTTCCGGTCCTTCATCCCTGACAATTTCATAGATATCAACATCATCAATAAGTTCATCTAGAATGGTAGCAACAACATGTGATGATGGTTTTTGGACCTCAACACTAGGAGAAACAACAGGTTTTGAAACTTGTTGTTTCTCTGCACTGTGAGCAGCAGCAACAGAAGCTTGAGAGACTTATTCCTCCTCGAGGATAAGAGAACTATAATGTGCAGAAGTTATTATCTACAAAAGTAGTTGAATAGTTAATTTAGACAACATAAATTCAGTAATGATAAGATAATAACATGATATGACGAGATCTGTATTACAAACAAAATATACCCTATTTGTTGAACTCTCCTTATTTTTTTCAATGGATGAAGGGATTTGAAAGGTTTGTAGATTATCCAAATTCCTTCATTGTGGTTTCATATAACATACAAAACGTCATCTACATTGGGACCGCTGCGAAATGACTGAAAAGTACCATGGAATGGATCATCCTCAATTGAATTTTCATTCGACCCTTTATTAGTTTTGGACTATAACATAACAGTGTACCACTTTTGGATTGTGGGATCTAGAACATAAAATACTTTTCATCTTGAGATAACATTATGAACTATTCATATTTGTACCCTTATTTACTAAAATCAACTTTCACAAATCCCAATTCATCTATTTTAACAGAACTATTGTTATCAACCCATTTTCATTGAAAAATCATCAATTGCAATACTGTATAATCCAAATACCGTATTTTTTTGACAATGCCAAAGTATGACATATTCACATAAATTGGATTTCGGTTCTTAGTACTAGAAACATGCATTGCTTGAGATAAAAGTGTAACTGCACCATTTTTCATGGTACTATCTTCATCATGTTCAGCTTTATAGAATGTATAACCATTACTTACATGACCATTGTAAAATAATACATACGCATTTGTTCTGGCAGCTATCCATCGAATTCATTCTCAAATTGAATTTATATTTTCATCTAACTCCATAAAAATTTGGTATCAAAACCATCCTATAAACTAGTTATTATGTGTATTTGATATCCATTTTTCGGCCCTTGATGGATTCAAATACCAAAGAAATTCATTGTGGGTTTCAATATATGGAGAAACCTCCAAAATGTTTTGCAAAACATAAACGTGGGCCTGCTCCTGATCTGTAATATTGATTGTCACAACATCTCTTCTAGAAATTCCCTCACCCTCAATGCGTCCAGTGTGACGAGATTTCGAGAGAATAATTCATTCCACATCATATAGGTATTCTGTATATAATAAAATGGATTTCTCAACAATATATCCCTCTACAATACAACCCTCTCTTCATCTTTGATTATTTAAAAACCCTTTCAAAATCTTCATATACTATTCAATGGGGTACATCCATCTATAGTGAACAGGACCAAAAATATGAATCTCTCTCGCCAAGTGAACCATCAAATGAAACATCATATCAAATAATGATGATTGGAAGAACATTTCTAATTCACATAATAAGATGAAATATACATTTTCCATTCCTTTAAATTTCACCAAATCTAAAACATTGTTGTATAAATTATTGAAAAAGAAACAATTTTTGGTTATTGTATGATGAAAATTCGTGGAAAAAATGAAATGTAAAGCAATAGGAATTAAATCTTGCATCAAAACATGGAAGTCATGTGATTTCCAACCTTTTATGTAACGCCCTGACCCCAGCTACCCAGAGTCGGTGCATTACTTCGTAACATTGGCATGATCACAAGAAAGATCAAATCTCGAAAGACCGATTGGTTTAGTAGCCTTGGAAACACTATATATATTCATCATAAAATGAAAACCTACTACAACAACATAATGTTTCCACAATCCACACTATTAACCCCTCATAAAATCCCTACAGGTCATTCATAACTTACTTCTTCACATCCTGGGAAAAATAAAACATAGAAAAGGGGTGAGCTCAAATGCCCAGTAAGGATAACAATATAGCGGAAACTTTCATAAATAAGAATAAACATTTAAGGCAATGTATAACTAAAACAAAAGCCTTTTAAATATGAACTTTCAACATGGTATGGCATAAATAAAATGAAATAATGCCATTTACTTATTCACATGGATATTCTACCATTCGAATAATCACATGCAAAAATCAATAACCACTTTCATAATGTTGGAATGCATAATGCCAGACTATCATAACCACATAGCCAAGGCCTCGTGCCAAGACTACAAATAAGATTTTGTCAAGGCCTTGTGCCAAGACACTAGTTTGTCTCATGAGACCTACCGATGCATCGAGGAGCTATAGCGAGCTCCACCCGTCACATATTAGGTCCAATGCATTCCCATATGAAAAGGTTTAAACATAACATAAACATTCATATTAAAACTAGCATATAAAATGTCAATACTTTCACCATAAACTATGAATGGTATAAAAATAGCACATCCATAGTCAAACATATCACAAAACCTTCAAAACAATATAGAAGTTTTGTATCATAATAAATCAACTTCAAATAATCTTAAAATCCATCAAAGGATGTTGACATAGATGAAATCAAAATTCTTTTTAAAGAAATATCTCCTTTTATTTTGAAATCATTTAAGATGCATATAAAATAAAACATTTTCTTTTAAAATATTCTTATAAGCTTGTAAGGGAATCTTTGAAGATTTTATAATGGCGGAAAATAGCCGCACCCGCCGTATAAGTTAAAAAAAACATTCTTACCTTAATTCTGTCGAAAAGGTTAAAAAGGACCTTGTTTTGAAAACGACCGAAATATTCCTTTATAAACCACTTATAAAAGTCAAAAGGGTATAAATGACTTTAACTCATATTCTAGTAAATAGTAAAAATGTTTTGAAATGCATTTTTAAGAAACATGGATGTGGATGATAAAGAGATCCCAGTAGATTATTACGTATAAACAACCTTGGATAATGAAGAGGTTGTAAAGTAAACCCTTACCTTGTACTTTTCCTTGGTTGGGGTAGGTTAACCTCCTGTATAATGGTGAAATAATTGTTATTAAATTATAAAAGAATCATATACATTAATATGATATCATATATGATCTTTTAATATTGATTTGATAATATCTTAGTATTATCGTCGTTTCGTGTGTTAACTTACTCATTTTCTTTTATATGTTTTGTTACATAAGTCATGTTTGTTGTATCTTATTCATATCCAGAATGATATCAAGTCCTTAAACATCATTTTTAAATCATTAAATGATAATTATACCTGAATGGATACGATGGAGAATGAATCTCATCGCGTTCGTGGAGACGGTAGTCCGTACGAACGCACGAACACTACTTCCATTTAATTTTTATTTTAAAAGAATCGAATCCAAATGATACATAGGTATATTACTATTCTAGTATAATATAATATTTTATATATGTTACTTAAGTTCATTAACACCATCCTTTATACGTTCCATGTGTGGTATGAAGGAGTCATATCATTTTAAGGGGGCGGTAGTCCGCACTTCCTCAAATGAAATTATCGTATGTATATACAACATGAAACGAATAATGGTATGAAATAAAATGGAATTACAGAAGCTTATATATAAAATATATATCATTAATATCATATTTAATTACAGTTCCATCATAATGGCCACCATGAGAGGCGGTAAGATGTATTTGAACAATCATTGTTTCGTGAGGCGTTAGTTTGCCATCCACAGAAACATTATGTTCATCATCCATTAGATGGAGTTGTGTGTATGTGTAGTTTGAATCCTTCTTATAACCACATCCTAGTATATTGAGGATACTGGTGTTGTTACAAAAGAATGGAAATAAAAAGAGTTTGGGGGTTGGAGAAGCAAAATAAATGAAAATAATTTAAGAGAAATCGTTACCTTTAATTTAGGTAACTCACTTTGGTTGGAACCAAAGGACTTCTTGAAATGCTTTCTGCCTAAGGGTAAGCTTCAAGGAGGAGGAGAGGGATGTGGGGAGCTTAGTTGGGCAGAGTTTGGACGAGCCAAGTGGCTTGAGAGGTGTGAGGAATGAGTAGAAGTGGTCTCCTTTTATAAGGGAGAGGAGGGGCTCTTTAGGAAAGTGTGAAAGTATTATTTTATAATATATTTGTATTCGGTTTATAATGGTCCAAAAATCATTGAGGTCGAAGATAAGATGACTCATATTCTAAATAACATCAACCAATAATAATTGGACAGGTTTTAGATAATATTTTAATCATTATAATCTTATTTATTTAAATGATTTATTAATGAGGTAAACATTGCATCATTATTGTGTCATTAATAATTTAAATTATTTGATGTCTAAAAATTATAAATAAAATATCATTATGTAGGAAATCGTTTTATCTTTCTAATGAATATTTATAATCGAAAATCCAACATGTATAACCCTATGTAAAAATTGTTCTTCTAAAAGATGTAAGCTTATGCCATTTTTATTTTTATTTTAACTTTATTAATATAATGTGTCATTATCACTTACAAGTGGATCCATGGGGTCCCAAAACAGACCCAAAGATGCCCATGGTCGACCATGTATCAACCAATAGGGTTAAGACACGTTTTAGGGTAATTTAGTATTATTATAATATTATTTTTTTAACCCTTATTTACCGGATTTACCCTTTAACCATGGTAAATAAAATATTTACCGCAGTAATTATTCAAAATGTGTAAAAATAAAAGTTACCTATTTACATAATTTGGACATCCTGATTCCAAATATGGAATCCATTTTCCTAAATTCAAAACACAGAAGTGGCAGAAATTAATTTAAAATTAATTCCCGCTGTCAAAACAAAAAGCGTGTTTTTAAGAGGTAATAACTATCAAAAGATTGACACTTGTTTATGTTCGGTTTAATTGTAAAATTATGTCCAATGACCAAAATTATATTAAATGGTAAAAATATATTCTAAATATACTTTAAAACCACTCAAATTCACAATTTATCACTATTAATTATTTTTATTAAAAAAGTTGTTTTTAATTAAAATTTAGTAATTTTCACTATTCATCAAAATATGAAAGTTATCCGAAATGTACCAAAATTTCACCCTAGGCTAATTTTGATATTCCGAATCCAAAAATGAAGTCCATTTTCAAATATAAAATATATATAATTTCAAAAGGTAGGTATTAGTATTCACAACGGCTAGTTTAATTAGTTGTGGTGTGTGTTAGAACTCGAGGTTGCGTACAACACACGCTATCGCATTATTCGAAGGGAAACGTACTGTGGAAGCTTGGGGTGTTACATTCTCCCCTCCTTAAAATAATTGCGTCCTCGCAATTTCTAGAATACTTATTACATGAAAAGACTCGGGTGGTTCTTCATCATAAGTTCCTCGGGTTCCCACGTTGCCTCTTCCATCTTATGGTTTCTCCACAAAACTTTTACCAGACGCATCGTCCGGTTTCTCAGTACTTGTTCTCTTGTATCAAGAATCCTGACGGGCTCTTCACAATAGGAAAGATCAGGTTCTAGTTCTAATTCCTCATAGGTGAGTACATGCGTTGGGTCAGGCATGTATTTTCTCAACAGAGATACGTGGAACACATCGTGAACTTTGGAGAGACTTGGCGGCATTGCCAATCGGTAAGCTACAGCCCCAATTCGTTCTAGAATTTCGAAAGGTCCGATGTACCTGGGACTCAATTTACCTTTCTTACCAAAACGTATGACTCCCTTCCATGGAGATACCTTTAGGAAAACATGATCATCGACCTGAAATTCCAAATCCTTCCTTCGATTATCGGCATAGCTCTTCTGCCTACTTTGAGCTGCTTTGATGTGATTTTGGATTACCTTCACCTTTTCCACCATTTCCTCCACCAGTTCTGGGCCTACAAGTTTTCTTTCACCAACTTCATCCCAACAGGTTGGTGTACGACATCTCTTTCCGTATAACGCTTCATATGGTGCCATCTGAATACTCGAATGGAAGCTATTGTTATAGGAAAATTCTACTAGTGGTAAATATTGATCCCACATACCCTGAAAATCAAGTGAGCAAGATCTCAACATGTCTTCTAAGGTCTGAATAGTCCGTTCTGATTGTCCGTCTGTTTGAGGGTGGTAAGCAGTGCTCAAATGAAATTCAGTATCCAGGGATTTCTGAAGACTTTTCCAAAATCTTGAAGTAAAACGGGGATCACGATCAGAAACAATCGATAGGGGAACTCCATGAAGTCTCACAACTTCATTAATGTATAGTCTTGCTAGACGTTCCAGGGGTAGATCTTCTCTTATAGCAAGAAAATGTGCTGACTTGGTAAGACGATCAACAATAACCCATATTGCATCGTTCCTTCTAGGATTCTTTGGTAGCCCCATGACAAAGTCCATCGTAATATTGTCCCACTTCCACTCCGGTATGGGAAGAGGTTGCATGACTCCTCCAGGCTGTTTCCTTCCAGCTTTCACTTGTTGACAAACCATACATCTTGACACAAAATCAGCAATCTCCCTCTTCATGTTGTCCCACCAAAAATGTTCCTTCAAATCTCTATACATTTTGGTGCTCCCAGGGTGTATAGAGAAATTGGAACTATGAGCGTCATCCAGTAATTCCCTTTTTAGATCAGGTATATTGGGAACACAATGTCTCTTCCCGAATTTCAAAATTCCATCTTCATACACAAAGTCTCTCAATCTCCCATCATTCACAGCTTTAATCTTCTTCTGAAATTCTTCATCATTGGTCTGGGAACTCTTAATCCTTTCTAGTAAAGATGGTTTGGCAACCATTTTAAAAAGCATTGATGTTTCACCTTCCCTGGTTATTCCCATGTCCATCTTCTCTAGATCCATGAAAATTGGATCCCTTTCAATTCTCCTCATGTTCAGAACTCCATGGTCTTTTCTGCTCAAAGCATCTGCTACTTTGTTTGCTTTCCCCGGGTGGTAGTGTATCGTGCAATCATAATCCTTGAGTAATTCAAGCCATCTCCTTTGCCTCATGTTGAGTTCTTTTTGTGAGAAAATATACTTCAGACTCTTGTGATCAGTATAAATCTCACATTTTTCACCATAGAGGTAGTGCCTCCATATCTTCAAAGCAAAGATCACAGATGCTAACTCAAGATCATGAGTAGGATAGTTTTGTTCATGAATTTTCAACTGTCGTGATGCATAGGCAATAACTCTATCATTCTGCATAAGGACACAACCAAGTCCTTTCTTTGATGCATCACTATAAATAACGAACCCATCATTCCCCGATGGTAGAGTCAATATAGGAGCATTGACTAATCTTCTCTTCAGTTCTTCGAAACATTCTTCACACTCTTTTGTCCAAACAAATTTAACCCCTTTACGTGTGAGCTTCGTTAATGGGTTAGCCAATCGGGAAAAATTCTGGACGAAACGTTGATAATAACCTGCCAAGCCAATAAAACTACGTACCTCAGTTATACTCGTAGGTGCTGGACATTCTTGGATTGCTTTGGTCTTAGAAGGATCAACAGAGATTCCATCTTTAGAGACAATATGGCCAAGAAAAGAAATCTCCTGAAGCCAGAATTCACACTTGCTAAACTTTCCATATAATTCATGCCTCCTCAGAGTCTTCAAGATAATGCGCAAGTGATTTTCATGATCTTCGTAGGTTTTGGAGTATACCAAGATATCATCAATAAATACCACCACAAATTCATCGAGATACTCCTTGAAAACTCTATTCATCAGATCCATGAATACAGAGGGTGCATTAGTCAATCCAAATGGCATTACAGTAAACTCGTAATGCCCGTACCTGGTTCGAAATGTTGTCTTCAGAATGTCTTCCTTCTTTACACACAACTGATGGTATCCAGATCGAAGGTCAATCTTTGAAAAGTATTGAGCTCCATGCAGTTGGTCAAATAAATCATCAATACGAGGTAGGGGATACTTGTTCTTTATCGTTATAGCATTGATCTCCCTGTAGTCGATACATAACCTCATAGATCCATCTTTCTTTTTAACAAAAAGAACAGGGGCTCCCCATGGAGAAACACTAGGGCGAATAAATCCCTTATTACTCAATTCCTCTAGTTGTTTCTTTAGTTCGACTAACTCTACAGTGGCCATTCTATAAGGGGTCTTCGATATAGGCCTTGATCCAGGAATCAAATCAATGGAAAACTCAACTTCTCGTTCTGGAGGATGTCCAGGTAAATCTTCCGGAAATACATCTACAAATTCTTTCACAACAGGTACATCCTCTATTTGAACATTACTTTCCTCACCGACAATTATTTCATTCACTTCCTCCCCAATAATTGAATTAAGTTGAGCTACTGGGGGTGGATCTAAATAAGAATTAGGTGGTGACGATTCTGCTCTAAAAATAAGGTGTTCCTTATCATTATCATCAAGAATCGTAACCTCTTTCTTCTTACAATAAATCTTCGCATCATAGTCCGAAAGCTAGTCCATACCGAGGATTATATCAAACTCAATCATAGGTATGACGATGAGATCAGCAGATAAAGAAAATTTATGTGCTCTAATGGGGACTGATTCACAAAACTTTGTTGCAACGATACTTCCCTTAGGAGTTTTGACTGACAACTCCCTTATTAAATCAAATTGGAAATATCTAATTTTCTTAGCAAACTGTGAAGATATGAAACAATGCGATGATCCAGAATCAAATAATGCATTTGCTAAACTTGAGGAACCCATTAAATTACCTGCCACCACGTCTTTCGTAGCTTCTACCTCAGCAGTAGTGATAGCATAAGCCTGGCCTTGATCCCTTGGACTTTTCTGAGGTAAGTTCTCCTGACGCTTAGGACATGCATTTGCATAATGCCCCATCTCCCTGCAATTGTAGCACTGAACGTTGGTAGCTTCCTTCTTCCCCTTGCAATCATGAGCTTGGTGGCCTTTTTCACCACACTTGTAACAGACTCCCATTCCCTTCAGGCAAGCACCGGGGTGTTTCTTCCCGCATTTACCACAAGATGGATATTCAACCTTTCCCTTCTTCCCCTTATTTCCATTCCCAGATTGATCAGCAGGTCTCTTCTTCTCTTGCTTCGCTTTAAAGTCATAAGACTTAGATAATTCCTTTTCGGTCTTGATAGCACATGAGACATTGTCTTCGTATGATGAAAAGGATTGTGAGACTAATGCTCGATGGAGAAATGGTTTTAACCCATCAAAGAAACGATCAATATTACTTCTTGGGTTGCGTATATAATCTCCAGCATACCTCGCTAACCTTGTAAAGTTAGCCTCATACTTTGTGACATTATCATCCTCCTTTTGTCTCAGACTTAGAAATTGCCTTTCCATATCCGCTCGATGGTCGCGAGGGAAGTATTTTTCTAACAACAGATCTTTGAACTCCCTCCATTCCATATTTGATACTTCATCATCTTCCTTCAAGTTTTGAATCAATGACCACCATTGATCAGCATCTCTAGTGAGGCGGTAAACTGCCATGATAACTTTTTCCCTTTCACTGCTCCCCAAAGCCTGAAATATTTTCTCTAGGGAAAATATCCATTGCTCAGCTACTAATGGACTTGTATTCCCATTGAAAGTTGGTGGTTGTTGCCTCATGAATCGATCTAACATTGATCCTCCATGCTGCGGATCAGGGTGCTCCATACGGGTAAGGTTATTATTCATAACCTGAGTAAGTTGTCCTAGTATGGTGATTAGTTGATCGACACCAGTTGCATCACCAGCCCCACTATAATTATCTTGAGCAGGAGGGAAATCCCTACATGGAGTGCGTGCATTGATACGGTTTCCATTTCTTCCACTAGGCGCCATTTCTAAACAATGGCATAAACTAGATCAGTTTATGAATCAAAATACATAATCCCATACTTATAAAACACTTAACATAAATTGAACTATTTATGGATATAATCCATAATCATAAAAATGTTTTCTTTGAAGAAGTATATACTCATAAACCCTTCATAATGATTTGTAAAGAAAATGAGAGTTATCCTAAGCATATCCCCCGGGAGTGTCGTAACCAAGAGTGCAGCAAGGCCCGTTGTCGTGCACCAGTTCTCGTTCGAGTCTAGCTCAAAGCGGTGTTTTCGGGTTTTACCCCTAGGTACATCTGTGCCAGAGCCGCCTCTACCTGCTCGTATCCAGACAGGGATGTATTGCTCGGAAAACTCACAAAATCTCTACAATACCAAAATTCTAGGAAGTTCTTCTATACTAATCCTCAAAGTTCATCTTAGGTCTACGTGCTCTAATCAGAGTTTATCTAAATCTAGCTTCCAAGGTTTGTACTAAACTTCCTCTGATACCAACTGTAACGCCCCGACCCCAGCTACCCAGAGTCGGTGCATTACTTCGTAACATTGGCATGATCACAAGAAAGATCAAATCTCGAAAGACCGATTGGTTTAGTAGCATTGGAAACACTAGATATATTCATCATAAAATGAAAACTTACTACAACAACATAATGTTTCCACAATCCACACTATTAACCCCTCATAAAATCCCTGCAGGTCATTCATAACTTACTTCTTCACATCCTGGGAAAAATAAAACATAGAAAAGGGGTGAGCTCAAATGCCCAGTAAGGATAACAATATAGCGGAAACTTTCATAAATAATAATAAACATTTAAGGCAATGTATAACTAAAACAAAATCCTTTTAAATATGAACTTTCAACATGGTATGGCATAAATAAAATGAAATAATGCGATTTACTTATTCACATGGATATTCTACTAATCGAATAATCACATGCAAAAATCAATAACCACTTTCATAATGTTGGAATGCATAATGCCAGACTATCATAACCACATAGCCAAGGCCTCGTGCCAAGACTACAAATAAGATTTTGTCAAGGCCTTGTGCCAAGACACTAGTTTGTCTCATGAGACCTACCGATGCATCGAGGAGCTATAGCGGGCTCCACCCGTCACATATTAAGTCCAATGCATTCCCATATGAAAAGGTTTAAACATAACATAAACATTCATATTAAAACTAGCATAAGAAATGTCAATACTTTCACCATAAACTATGAATGGTATAAAAATAGCACATCCACAGTCAAACATATCACAAAACCTTCAAAACAATATAGAAGTTTTGTATCATAATAAATCAACTTCAAATAATCTTAAAATCCATCAAAGGATGTTGACATGGATGAAATCAAAATTCTTTTTAAAGAAATATCTCCTTTTATTTTGAAATCATTTAAGATCCATATAAAATAAAACGTTTTCTTTGAAAATATTCTTATAAGCTTGTAAGGGAAGCTTTGAAGATTTTATAACGGCGGAAAATAGCCGCACCCGCCGTACAAGATAAAAAAAACATTCTTACCTTAATTCTGTCGAAAAGGTTAAAAAGGACCTTGTTTTGAAAACGACCGAAAGATTCCTTTATAAACCACTTATAAAAGTCAAAAAGGGTATAAATGACTTTAACTCATATTCTAGTAAATAGTAAAAATGTTTTGAAATGCATTTTTAAGAAACATGGATGTGGATGATAAAGAGATCCCAGTAGATTATTACGTATAAAGAACCTTGGATAATGAAGAGGTTGTAAAGTAAACCCTTAACTTGTACTTTTCCTTGTTTGGGGTAGGTTAACCTCCTGTATAATGGTGAAATAATTGTTATTAAATTATAAAATAATCATATACATTAATATGATATCATATATGATCTTTTAATATTGATTTGATAATATCTTAGTATTATCGTCATTTCGTGTGTTAACTTACTCATTTTCTTTTATATGTTTTGTTACATAAGTCATGTTTGTTGTATCTTATTCATATCCAGAATGATATCAAGTCCTTAAAAATCATTTTTAAATCATTAAATGATAATTATACTTGAATGGATACGATGGAGAATGAATCTCATCGCGTTCGTGGAGACGGTAGTCCGTACGTACGCACGAACGCTACTTCCATTTAATTTTTATTTTAAAAGAATCGAATCCAAATGATACATAGGTATATTACTATTCCAGTATAATATAATATTTTATATATGTTACTTAAGTTCATTAACACCATCCTTTATACGTTCCATGTGTGGTATGAACGAGTCATATCATTTTAAGGGGGCGGTAGTCCGCACTTCCTCAAATGAAATTATCGTATGTATATACAACATGAAACGAATAATGGTATGAAATAAAATGGAATTACAGAAGCTTATATATAAAATATATATCATTAATATCATATTTAATTACAGTTCCATCATAATGGCCACCATGAGAGGCGGTAAGATGTATTTGAACAATCATCGTTTCGTGAGGCGTTAGTTTGCCATCCACAGAAACATTATGTTCATCATCCATTAGATGGAGTTGTGTGTATGTGTAGTTTGAATCCTTCTTATAAAAACATCCTAGTATATTGAGGATACTGGTGTTGTTTCAAAAGAGAGGAAATAAAAAGAGTTTGGGGGTTGGAGAAGCAAAATAAATGAAAATAATTTAAGAGAAATCGTTACCTTTAATTTAGGTAACTCACTTTGGTTGGAACCAAAGGACTTCTTGAAATGCTTTCTGCCTAAGGGTAAGCTTCAAGGAGGAGGACAGGGATGTGGGGAGCTTAGTTGGGCAGAGTTTGGACGAGCCAAGTGGCTTGAGAGGTGTGAGGAATGAGTAGAAGTGGTCTCCTTTTATAAGGGAGAGGAGGGGCTCTTTAGGAAAGTGTGAAAGTATTACTTTATAATATATTTTTATTCGGTTTATAATGGTCCAAAAATCATTGAGGTCGACGATAAGATGACTCATATTCTAAATAACATCAACCAATAAGAATTGGACAGGTTTTAGATAATATTTTAATCATTATAATCTTATTTATTTAAATGATTTATTAATGAGGTAAACATTGCATCATTATTGTGTCATTAATAATTTAAATTATTTGATGTCTAAAAATTATAAATAAAATATCATTATGTATGAAATCTTATTATCTTTCTAATGAATATTTATAATCGAAAATCCAACATGTATAACCCTATGTAAAAATTGTTCTTCTAAAAGATGTAAGCTTTTGCCATTTTTATTTTTATTTTAACTTTATTAATATAATGTTTCATTATCACTTACAAGTGGATCCATGGGGTCCCAAAACAGACCCAAAGATGACAATGGTCGACCATGTATCAAAAAATAGGGTTAAGACACGTTTTAGGGTAATTTAGTATTATTATAATATTATTTTTTTAACCCTTATTTACCGGATTTACCCTTTAACCATGGTAAATAAAATATTTACCGCAGTAATTATTCAAAATGTGTAAAAATAAAAGTTACCTATTTACATAATTTGGACATCCTGATTCCAAATATGGAATCCATTTTCCTTAATTCAAAACACAGAAGTGGCAGAAATTAATTTAAAATTAATTACCGCTGTCAAAACAAAAAGCGTGTTTTTAAGAGGTAATAACTATCAAACGATTGACACTTGTTTATGTTCGGTTTAATTGTAAAATTATGTCCAATGACCAAAATTATATTAAATGGTAAAAATATATTCTAAATATACTTTAAAACCACTCAAATTCAAAATTTATCACTATTAATTATTTTGATTAAAAAAGTTGTTTTTAATTAAAATTTAGTAATTTTCACTATTCATCAAAATATGAAAGTTATCCGAAATGTACCAAAATTTCACCCTAGACTAATTTTGATATTCCGAATCCAAAAATGAAGTCCATTTTCAAATATAAAATATATATAATTTCAAAAAGTAGGTATTAGTATTCACAACGGCTAGTTTAATTAGTTGTGGTGTGTGTTAGAACTCGAGGTTGCGTACAACACACGCTATCGCATTATTCGAAGGGAAACGTACCGTGGAAGCATGGGGTGTTATATTTTAAATTCAAATCCTTCATTGAAAAAATGTTCTTGATATTTTATGAATACCCTTATGAAACCTTTACATCATTGAAGAAGTAGAAAAACTTATATCTCTCCTCCCTAGAAAGAGTGTAAGTAGTTGGAGGGAGAGACATTTTATTTTTACCCTTCATAGGAGACAAGTCTTCTCGTATTCCCATGTCAACTGTGTCCAACATTGCCTTAATTGAATCCTTTATTTTTCCAGGGGCATTTAGAAACGTTCCGATAACACTATCACATATATTTTTCTTCCACATGCTTTACATCAAGAAAATTTATGACGTACAAACAATTCCAATCTGGTAATTCAAAAAAACTGATCTCTTTTTCCAATCAATTTTCGTATGGTTTTTGGAAATTGGTTTACAAAAAACCTGGTCATATCTCTTACTTTCTCAAACATCTGATCACATATTAGTGGAGACGGTGTTCTGCATTGTTCTAAACTTTTATTTAATTATTTCGTCAATGATTGGTACATATTCCACTGGGGTATAAATATACGATGTCCTAGAAACACATATTTTGATGAATATTTCAACCTAATTGATTATGTATCTTCTTCGCACATGGGACACCCAAGATTTCCGTTAATTCTGTAGCCAGACAATTTTCCTTATGTAGGGAAATAATTTATCATCCCATACAACATCGATCTCAACGTGAAGTGTTCACTTTAATAATAATCATAAAACATAACACTTGAATCCCACAATAACATCAAATCCTCTATCAAAGGAGACAAATAAACTTCAATATCATTACCTAGTAATTTTGTTCTAAATATAAGCATTGATAACATGATGAATTTTAGTTTCATGCATAACCATGGTGGTATGTTATAATTTACCTATATAACAATCCATTTATTGTGAGTTCTAGTTTTAAAACCAAAAGGATTCACTCCATCTATAGATAACGCAAGACGAAGGTTTCTCGGATCATTTACAAATTAAGGATACCCATGATCAATTATATTCCATTGTGGAGAGTCGGCCAGTTGACGTAATTTCCCAACATTATTTATTTTAACTACATGCCATGACAATTGTCTTGCAGTTTCTTCACTTATATATTGACACCTAAACCTTAGAGTGATTGGAATGTACCATACAACATTTGTAGAACTCGATCCATATTTCTTGTATCGAGAAGCACCACACATTATGCAGTCTTTAAGTAATTTGTTCTCCTTGTGAAATAACATATAGTACTTTGAGAAGCCATGTATTCTAGCACAAATCATACCCATCAAGCGTAGAATTTGTTTTGCATCATTTTTCCGGCATGGGAGCTCATTATTTTCAGTGATCATGTCATTCAATCGAGCAAGTAGTTCCGTAAAAATGACATCACTCTATCTCTTTCCTTCTTTCAATTTATAAAACATCAGCATAGATAACAATGCTATATATTTAGTGCAAGTAAAATACAAGGGAATCTTCGCACAACTCTTTAACTTCTCAAAAAATTTTGCGAAATCACAGAGTTCATCTTCAATTGTCCTTGTCATTTCCTCAATACGATCTTCATCATCATTGACATCTGTAATCAAATCCTGCATAAAGTCTTCTTTATTATCCATATTTTTAATCATATTTGATGATCCATAAAATGTAGTTTTATCCTAGTCGGTAGCTAAATTCTCTTTTTCTCCGTGTTTATTCCAACATTTATAACTCAGAACTATTCCATGACATATCAGATGTTCATCCATCTCCTCTATAGTAATTAGTCTTGAATAACAAAAATGTAAACATGGAAAAGAAATTTGAGAATGATCATTTCTGTGATCCTTTTCAAAATTGATGAACTCTTTCACTCCATTCTCATACTCTATTGTCAAATGATTAGCCTCCGTCCAATATTTATTATTCTCTGTCCTATTTGAGTCTCAAATATTATTATTCATGATTCAAATACACAAAAAAGGACTTTCAAAAACTATAGAAGAGAACCACTTCCTTATGAAAATAGAAATTAATAGAGCCTAACCATTTTCAATAATGATTTCGAAATCAACAGAACCAGGATAGACCCCACCCCCAACAAAATAAACACACCTTCCATCCCCCTTACCAACAGTTCTAGCACCCACCACCCTTATAGAAAAACATTAAACCTATTTTTAAACACCTCTACCAGCCACCTCATTCATATTTATAAAATCACATTAAACAACCCAAAACCAGTGACCAAACTCAAATAAAATGAAAACAAGGATAAAATTTTGATGGGAAAACTAATATAGTAGATACATTTCAAAACACTAAGGGGTTTTCGGGGGAGAAAAATAACCTAGGTTTATCCAAAATTACTGTAGAATATCAGAGGTTTTGTTACCCAAATTAACTTAATAAATAATAACTTGAGGTTAGTGAACATATATTCTCTCAAACCTCCTTTCAAAAACTGTCAATACCTTCCTTAATATTGACATAATTTGTGAAATTAATTTTATATATAAATTATTTTCCAAAATCATGACCTATAGATTAGAAAAAATCCCATCCATTTAAGTAAAATAGAAATATGATACCTTTTTTTTATGAATCATTAAAGTTGGACAAACACACTAACCAACTCAACAAAATTCATATTTTCATTAGAATTTGAAGGTATAGATATATAAATACTTCCATTGAAAATAATTCAACTGAATATATTTGTATCAGTTGAAAGATGATATTGGTTAATAAAGGGATGAGGTCAATATCTCAGGACATAATCATGCATAGACACTCAAAACAAGCTCACCACATCCCAAAATGTTATCAATTAAAACATGACGATCTGACTAAAAAAACTACACCTTACTGAAACCAATAAACACCATGAATCATGGGGAACTCATACTAATGATGGCCCACTGCATCACTTTTGACATAGGTCAACAATATAGTTATGGTACACCTTGAGATACTCAAACCTAGGGAATAATCCCTACCCTACATATATAAAATCTCATTACTCCCTTATTCGTCATTCCATTATGACCAAAACTCAAGGAACCATCTTTAGCCTTCTAAAAAACTTGAAGAAAACCACTCTTGATAACGTCATCATAATCCCTCATCTACAACCAAAACCTCAAACATAAACTCGCAACCTTCCTTAGAATCACTAACCTCAAAGATGACTCCAAATTACATGTTTTCATTTATTCATCAACCAAGTGTTCTAATACTATAACATCAATTCATATATGTGAGTCCCAAGGGAAATAAAACTGTATCCAACTTGATTGAATTCTATGATATTCTGTATACACTCATACTTCTATATCTAGGGAATAAAAATCTTCCTAAAACCACTTTTGACTGAACATGATTTTGCTTACATCATTATCAAGTCGCCCTTAAAAGTAATCCAACTACTAAGGAAACCCATAAATGAGATACAATAATTTCCAATTCAAAACCCTCCTCAACTGCTTCTAGCCAATTCATAACATTAGGACCCAACACCTAGACAATAATCATCAACACCTCCAACTATTGAAATTTTATAACACTTTATCCCATGTCTTTTTCTACTTCCTGTTCACTTTACCACGATAATGTTTCAACATGTATAGGCATAAAAATTAATAAATTTAATTCAAAAAATTAAATAACAGACTAACACCAAGGGATAATATTCCACACTAAAAGAATCATATATACCACCAAAACATATAAACTAAAAAACCAATTCATAATCTATTACAGAATATTATATTCGTATAAAATCATCACTATTAGACCCTCTAATAACACAACCACCTCATCACACCATGCCATAATTCATAAAACCATAAAAAAATCTAACAACCTCTTTTATCCTTCTCAATAACCACATTTATAATAGATTTTTTAAAATAATATTAATCTTGAAAATAACTTAACAAAACCCTATAAGTAACAAACAATTCACTTGGTAAAAATTTTATCACTTCATTAATTTTTGAAAGAATGTGACCTAAAAACATACCCCAAACACAAAACACAACCCAAAATAAACCAAAATAAACCACCATAATGAATATTATAATAAGAAAAATATGAAATAGATGATGAGGAGATGATAAATGACAAAATATCAAATATGGGAATCCAAGAATCTAACCTTGTCAAAAAGAATCACAAACACTTGAAGTAGGGTTCGCGGGGAGTAGGGTCCATCGGGGAGGTGGACAAGTAGGGTTCGTGAGGAGGAGGATCCATGATAGGGGTTCGAGGGGGAAAATAAGGAGTAGGGTTCACATCAGAGTAGGGCTAGCAGAAGAGTAGGGATAGCGGTGATAGAGTAGGGCTAGCAGCATAGGACTAAGGCTAGTAGTGGCTGAGTAGGGCTAGCAACAGCGGAGTAGGGCAGTGGCGGAAGAGGTTAGACAAAGAGAATATCAGGGGGAGGGGAGTTTTCACTGGCGTACAGCCCTGTCAGAGCATGATGGCACAATAAAAAGAGGGCAATGTGGACCCCATTTTATAAAAAGGGACTATATTTTTATCAGCACCTTTTTCTTAGTGCTGATTAATGGTGGTGTTTCACATGTCCGTTTTTGTAGTAGTGAAAGTAAAAATCAATTACTTTGATCAATATAATAATTTTAGATTTAAAAATAATATTTACATTAAAACATATCTTTGGGAAAAACCCATATTAAAATGTCAATATTATTAAAACAAGTGTGTGAAATGTTTGAATTTTCATGAAATAAAATAATATTAATGTCATTATCTCTTCCAAATGGCCATTAAATTCTATATAAACAAATATTGGATTCTTATAATATAAATATACATATAAAATAAAATATATCTAACTGTTAGAGTCATTTTTTAATCCATATTATTTTATTTGTAACTTTAATTTTCCAATTTATCCTTTTCCATGGAAAACTATTGCTAAGGTTTCAATTCATATTGACCAAAAATACAAGGGATTTGTTTAATAAATTTAAAAATCACGAATAAAAATATGGATTATTTTTTAAAAACTCAATAAATACATTTTCAATATTTATATTTATAATTAAATATAAAAAACACAATTAAAAACAAGATATCAGAGAAATATTCTTTTTATGTATAAAATATTTTTATTCCAAATTCAAACATTAAATTGATTTCAATTAATAGAATCAGATTATAAGTTATATAATATTTAAAATTTTACTTTGAAAACATTATATAATTAAATGAAACATTTCAAATGTTTGAAAAAAATATGGTTTTCAATATAAATTATTATTTCTCATTATTGAAAATAAAATAAATCTTCATAAAAAAATATCAAATTTCACACAATGATAATTATGATATACTATTTTCTAAAATTAATTTCACTTTATTGAAAAAATTTTAAATTAGAATAAATTATATATATCATTTTCTCATAATAAGTAATAAAAAACATTTTGGTAGAAACTTATAAAATTACATTACTAAATTTGGAGTGTTCATTTCATAATAATTTATCAATAATTTTGTATTGATTGATAAATTTATATATATTTCATAATATAGTTATTCCAATTTACACCCACAACTTTAATGGGCAGGATATAATGTCCATGTTAAAATAATATTTATTTTAGTAGTATATAATGGTTCATTTAATCTTGTTGTTTCATGTTGTATACACTATCAAACATATTGTTATTATAAAATATCGGGATGTTACAATAAATGATATTATTAAACATAATGGATATAAAAAAATTTAAAATTGTGAAAAAAAATATATAAAAGAATTATTATTCAAATAACATACTAACTAAACTCAAGTTATAAACAAGGATTATATATTCCTCAAATATTTTTTAAAACCAAAAAAATGGGTCCAAGGATCATTAAAAAAATAAAACCATAAAACAGGTATCTATTCCATTAATATTATATTCATCTTTAGACTTATTAACATAATATAGTACATAAAAATCATAATCTATCATCATCTGAATCATAGAGATTGTGTGTTTAGATAATGGCCATAAAGCATGTCATTAGAATGTGTTAACTCGTCTATATTTTTTTAAAATCTAGTTCCCAAGGTTTCTATTAAACATACGATGGTACTAACTATATAGACTCAAACTACACTATCGTAGAGATGGTTTTTACCACATTAAATATGCATAAGATACAACTAACCACATCCCAAAGGAAGAAATCATTTTCTATTCATGGTAACCAAGATTGATAAATAAATCTCAATTTTCATTTGAAAACATAATTATAAAACATGGTGAGAGTAAATATTCCACATTACTGAACTCATTTAAAGATTAATTCTTCATATCATGGAGAAAAAAAAATTAAGTGTGATCTCAAATTCTCAAAAAGGGTTACATGTATTAGAAACAATGCTTTATACATAAGTGATAATAAATACATCTAGGTAGATTAATAAAAACATATTTCATGTAATCTATAACATGTCCACCAAGAATAAAAATTATGGGATAAATGATGATAAAATAAATCCTTTTAAATATTTTCATGAACATGAAACTTATCAATGAATACTTTAAATATTCAAAAGATCACATGGATATCAATAAATAATCACATAATGATGAAATGTGTAATAGTGTTCATCATAAACGTACTTTTAGGGCCTCATACAAATACATATTACATAAATGGGCAATCCACTGACCAAGTACCCACACCAGTTTGTCTCATGAGACCTAAAAATAAATCAATGGGAAATAGTGGCCCCCCCTCTTCACATATTATGTCCAATTAATTCATCATATTAATGGGGTGATTATAAATTCAAAACCTAATAAAAATGGATAAACATTTTGGAAAGCTAGCATACAAAATTTTAATATATTCTTTAATTTAATTGATCATCAACCATAATGAGAACTAATAAGGACAGTATTAGTACAACACATCTCCAGTGAATCATAAATTAAATATTGATTTGTTTCTATTTCTAAATAAAAATACTATAAAAAGATCATTATTTATTATTGGAAAATACCAATTTTACTTTAAATTTCAATTCAATAAATATAAATGATTCCATAATATTTTGGAAAATGTTTTAATTGTAATTATTCATGATGACATGTAATTTAATAATCAAATCATTAGGTTCTCATGGTGGTGGGAAATAGTGTTCTTATTGAGTATATAAATACAAATATTCCATTATCTTTTTCAGTCAAAAGTGAAAAAAATTCTCCTTTAAAAAATGAAAATAAGATTCATTTGTAACCATTTATTTAAAAAATATAACATTTTAAAAAAATTTATATTAAATCAATTCATAATTGTAAAATAATTATATAATACATTTTATAGAAAATATGGCCAAGAAAAAATGACATTCTCGACCATGTAGAAAATCAATTTTGGTTTTCATAGAAAACAATTTTTTTGTTTCTTCTGGAGTGATTGAAAGTGTAAAGTGAATGGAAAACATATAATTTTTAGAAATAACCATATGAGAAGAAAATGTATTTCTTTTAATATGTAAATATCAGATAATTATCTCAATGGATACTTCAACCTAGTAAATATCAAATAATGATGAGATTGTGAAATAATCCCTTACCTCTTTTGTAACATTTGAATTATAATCTGAATGAAAGAGATAACATAAAATGGAATGTTAATTAAAATATATAAAAAAATTTATGATATAATATATCAATTTTTTGATAGATTCACCTCATAAATTATGTATGGTGTATAACAAAACATCTATCTCAAATAAAACCATTCTAGAATAAGAACCATTAAAGAGATCATAAAATTGGTTTCATAAATAATCAATGAATTTATTATGTGTAATAAATGTAAACAAAAATTGAAATATAACAACAAATAATTAGAAGTCACTCCATATATAATCATTCCAAAATGTATTGAATAGTGTAATAATATAACCCAATGAAAAGAAATTGAGTTATTAAATATATCACTACTTGGTAACCTTAAATTTAATTCTCCTGGGAAAAAATTGAAACATATCAGATTTTTTTCATATTATTTATTAATTTAATATGGATTACTTTCAATACCACTTGCTAAGAAAATGTCTAATTCTAAGGCCTGATGTTCCCGGAATAAATGTTTTAAATATATTAAAAATAGTAAATATCCGGTGCATGCTATTTTCCAAGAAATGTTAAATAAATCAGAAGAAGTTTACCAAATCAGAAATATTAGTGAACCATTGTGTTTAGAATTGATTTTTTATCCTAGCCATGACTTAAAAATAGTTTTCAATGAAATTATTTTAAAACGTTTTCACGTTAATAAAATGAATAAAATAAATTGGCAAAAAAATAATTTCCTTTCATTGATGTAGAGATAGTTTCTTCTTTAAATAGATAATTATTTTTGAAAACCAATGTTTAGATGTAAAACCATAGAGATGTTAGAGTACCCCTAGAGGGAACCTTGGAGAATCATCTAAGAGGAATGGTGAAGGATCGATGATTAATTGATCTATGAAACCGTAGAGTTGGTGTATCTCATCAATGAACATGATGTGATAGACATTTTTCCTTAGCGGTCAAACCACATATAGGTAGCGAGTGCATTTTAATTTTATTAATTACCCATTATTCATTTATGTAAGTCAATATGAATAAATTAGTGAAAAAATTGAGTTAAGGATCGATTTCTTTATAAGAAGGGTTTATTGTGGGATTTATTTTAGAGGTTTCCCATTATTATTCAACACTATTAGTTTATCATTCTTATGGAAACAAATTAAGTATAACGCAAATATTGTTCAAGTTTCATTCCTTGAGGTTGTTTTGTTTTCTTTTCTCCCTCTTTTCTAATTCATCATGGGTGACCCCTTGGTTCACAGTTTGACATCCTACCAACGGATTGACCTTTTTCGCATGTGATTCATGGAACAACAATCTAATAATGTAGATCCAGACATGTTATGAGGAAACAGATGTTTTAAGATGCTGGAGGTGAATATATATAACCATTTTATAATCCACCAATTTTAGTTCTTCATTCGTGGAATATGATTCAGATGACCATACCATTTTCTAATTAGATTCAATGACTGAAGAATGTTTTATGTCGATGGTGAGGCTCAAACAAGTAAATATATATTTTTCATATTCATTGAAGCTAAATTCTAAGGAAGTGGTGACACAGATACCAGTAGGAGGAAGAACCTGAGATTCTAGAAATTCCAATACACATGGCATGTAATACAGAATTACATGGTGTGTGGGGTCTCTTAAATGGTGGCTAGGGATTTTGGATGGATATAATGACTTTACTGCATCTGATCCCTATCACAGGGTGTGGGACCCCCCAGTGACATGGAATGTACTCTAGAGAGTAAATAGACACTGGTAATAGTATAAGATATTATGGAATAATGTTTACTTATACATAGAATAGAATTGGAATATACAGACCATTACAGGGACACAACATTCGTACACAGTCACTAATTTGTTACATTAACAAAGACATGCAAAAATGGAAGGATACTGTGTTTCTCTGAATTCCATGCATATCCTTATATTTTTTTGTATATAGAGACTACAGGACGTATGAGGCTCTATCACATGGGTCATACATGGGATAACTGGACACATTGTGTACCCCTTGGTACACACTATTTATTCTATTCAACAGTCCATGAGGAACTTTGTTTTCGATGATTGGACTAGCATTGGTTGAGAATACTCCCTTTCCCCTTTCCCACAAGGATACAATGCAACATTACATTCAAATACCCGGATTCTAATCCCCTCTAGAGGTGGATTTTCAATAAGAGTTGTCATGTACCTTCGTAATACTAAAGAGTGGTCCTCTATCATCCATAGTTCCATACATGGATTTTTTACAAATCCACGTGACCTCCCCGATTAGTGCATTTATCCAACATTAATCTAGATACACTAATAGGGGTTATGTAATTGTTGGTGTATGACCACCTATATAGTGTGTTGGTCTATATTACATTTATGGTTTCCCCCAGTGGTTCTGGGAATGACCCCATATCTATGTATCATAGCCTTCTTAGATTAGTGTGTTCTCTTTCGACATGGCCCAATGAGTTATACCACTTTGTCGAGTCTCTCTAATGATAGCATGGATAATGGACTCAGTTATCTAAGAATAAACATTACATTGAGTCGAATATTTTGGTCATTAGTTGGTTATGACTATCTTATACCATGGTGTATTTCCTAAGTATATTTGTGTTATTCTTTTTTTCTTCTATTGTACATTAAATTTTATATCTTGTATTGATCTAGCTATACTTGGTTAATCTTGTTTAGTTATCTAGGGTTTCATACTAATTATTGTTATAATCACCCTTGTATAGTATTTACCCTCATGTTTCATGTCTGGTGTAGACGATTTCCCATTTGATGGTATCCTAGGAGGGTTGGGAGAAGGTGGATCATTATGGAACATTAATGAATGTGATGTTTACCTGGAGTTTTTTTTTGACTTAGTCATTCCCATGGATCAGGTTGGACTCTTTAATGTTTTTATATGGGATTGTATTTTATCCCCATTCCCTTGAAGTACTTTTTTAACGTATTCTATTGTGGTATCATTAATGTATTCACATATTTTTAAGTTTTTTACATTTCATCATTTTGTGGACTTAGATGTGTGTGTGTGTGTGTACTTTAGGCTAATGCCTCTAATATGGGGGATATGCCTACTCGGTGTTGGTTGCCTTCCCTTGGACTATTATAGGTGGGCCTGGAGTAGTTGTGGCATGGACCCCTTTTGGACGATTCATGACATCGTGGTCTTAGAGGTGGTCACATCAACTATATCACTAGTATTATGTTAGTTATTTTTGGGGAAATAGTGTTAAGTGTTTCAATTTCGGCTTTCAAAATAGAGACAGTAATGCTGGTGTGATGGTCGAAATATTTTCACACTAATATTTGACCACTTTATTTTTGACTCAGCACATGTGAACACTAGTTGTAGGGAAAACATTTGTACATGAATCATATTGGAATGGTTGAGGTTTGTATTCCCTTCTTAAGTCATATCCCTAGATATAGTCTTGTGATTTCGGTACATATTGTTTTATTTCTAGATTAATCTACGTAGGAAGACAACTAGGATTCCACTGCATGACCACAATGATGATCAACATAATGAATAGGCATTGGTAAAAGTTCATGCACCGGAAATAGAACCTATGGGTGGTTTACCAGCTAAACCACCACCCAATGATTATCATCTATCACCATCTCTACCTGCTAAGGATAGAGGTAGGTTGAGTGTGTTGTATGAGATTCAGAAGTTGTAACCTCCTAGGTTTCGTTGAGAGCGAGACCCCCAAGTGGTTGAGGACTAGCTACACTAAGTCACTCTTCTTTTTTACCTAGTGAGGGCACCTACATACTAGATTCCAGTCCTCATGTTGAATATTACTTAGGAATTTTCTGGGTGATAGTGGAGCTTGATGACTCTATCATACAACTTGACATCTCTCTCTTGTATAAACTTCAAGAATCTATTCATATTAGATATCTAAATGAAAAAATTATTATCAGCATATATATATAAGTTTTTTCATCTGTAGTTGGGATGTATGGTTGTGGAAGAGTACTCTTTAATATTCACTTATCTTTTCTATTACTCCTTGGATATGGTATAAGACCTGCTCATCCGGGTAAAGACATTTGAGCAAGGCTTACCCCATGATATAATGGTGTCAATGGTATCTCTAATCATTTCCACAAATGATTGAGTTCTAGGGAGATCATTATTGGTAGAAATAATTCCAATAGAGAATAAACTAGTTATGGTTTATAGAAGTGGGAACTCCGTAGGTGATACCTCAACAGAAGGTAGAAGATGACAACCATAGGTATCCAAGCATGTCAGACACTTTAGAAGTTGATCCTAAGAGCCATGTTTAGTAGTTCATGGCTCATAGAGTTGTTCAAATCATCCAAGGGAAAGGTGATGATTCTCTTATGATGGTC
The DNA here is from genome assembly GCA_963277665.1 of Viscum album. Lineage (NCBI taxonomy): Eukaryota > Viridiplantae > Streptophyta > Magnoliopsida > Santalales > Viscaceae > Viscum > Viscum album. Next base: position 1,185,899,913 of record OY728158.1, on the reverse strand, counting down.
AGGTACATCTGGCGTAATACTTATTAACATGTCGTATAGCTGATCAGGATATGGTCAAGGGACCATTGTGATAGTGGAAAAGGTACGAGAAGTGTTTTCTATAAGGCGGAATATGTGGAAGAAGGGTCATAAGGGTATCATGAGGTGGTTAGAGGTTTGACCTATAACCTCCACCACCCTAGATGTTCACATCATGCTCATGGATCGGGTGGGAAGGGGCAAGGCCATGATTAAGCTATGAAGGCTAATGACATCGATGCTCCAGGGATGATATGAGTTACAACATCTATCTTTTATTATTTAGTTATAGTACTAATAGACATATTTTCTATATATTCTTTCATTTCTACATTTATAGTTCAATACATAGATATCTTGGTTGATAATTTGGCTCAAAAATTTGTGGTTATAGACTTTGAAGGGTGGTGACTCGTAGATTTTTCACTTGTTCTGCAAGGGTGACCTAATGCATGGAGGTAAGAGTTACATATAGGGTATCTTTGTTACAGAAATGATTCCTTACGTTGTCAAATTTTGTATGGTATGGGTAGCTCTTATTCTTACTAATATATGTTTTTTTAGGTAAAGGATTGAGTGTGTCTATAGTGACAGAATGTGATTATGTTTTGGGGGAGAAACCGAATCCCCTAATTCAGGGCACAAACTCTTACATTATAGGGTATATTTGATTACTCGTCAGTTGGATATCTAGACCCTTGGTGTAGTGGATTTTGTGAGTCATCATTTTCCTACATTGGTGGAGGAGTACGATGACACATTTCATAAGGACAAACCTAATTTACCTCCCCATCGATATATATACTTTTGTATCGACTTTCATCTTTAAAATAAAACTATATGTGTAGTATACTATTAGATGGACCCTATAGAGAATTGAGATCTAAGAAAAAAGTTGGACGAATATTGGAGAAGGACTTTATAGGATATAGTGTTTCCATCTAGGTAGCCTCATTGTTTTTTCAATAAGGTAGAGGGGATCTTGAGTTGATGTGTGGATGAATGGCACTAGAACCAGGAGAACATGAAGAACAGGTATCAACTACTGTGGACCAATAACCCTTATAATTAGTTAAGAGGAGTGAAATGGTTCTCAAAGATTGAAATCATATTAGGCTATCACAAACTACGAGTATGAGGTGATGATATTTGGAATATGACATTAAAAAATCACAAAATTCATTCTGAGTACTTGGAGATTGCATTTTAAATGAAAAAAATACCCATTAGTGTTTATGGGTCTCTTGAATTGGATATTTATACCTTTCTTAGATCGATTTCTGGTTTGATTCATAGATGAAGTCGTCATGTATTTTACTTCTGAGGAGGAGCATGTAAGACACTTGGGGATGGTCCCAGACACACTAAAAGGGAACTAGATTTTCATGAAGCACTCAAAGTATCATTTTTTGATTCGTGAGTTGTATTTAATCAGACACATCATCTCAGATGTTGGAGTTATAGTGGATCCTTATAATGTTGAGGTAATGCCTACATGGTATCCACCCAAGATTTTTTTTATGTTCTTCAATTTCATTATGTTGGATGGGTAAAATCAGAGGTATGTACCCAACCTCACTAGAGTATTACCACCCTTGAAAACCTAGACCATAATAGGAGATCATTTCATGTTGATGGAAAAGTTCTAGTAGTTCTTTTGGGAGTAGGGTAAGAGGTTAAAAAGTGCTTCCATATCTAGGCTACCTAAGGAGGGTGTCGAGTATGTATTGTTCTACGATGTATTTGGGATCGGACCTCGTGGTTTTATGATGCATAGGTTAGAATTTAATGTTTATGGTTCACTTGAGTTGAGAGAACATCATATGAACTATGAATCCCATGAACTTGAGTTAGCAGTATTAGTTTTTACATTGAAGATGTGGAGACACTACATGGTGGGAGAGAAATTTATGTTATATTTTTAACACATGAGTCTCAAGATATTATTATATCTTAAAGTGCATAACTTGAGATATAGTTGATTACTATTGTTCCTCTTGGACTACGAATTTCATATTTTCTATAATCCTGGGAAGGGGAATGTGGTAGCTGACCGACATAGTAGGATATCTAGTCTGTAGTTGCTGAATGAGGTGTCAGAACAATTAGTATCATTGTAGTTATCCTTTGGGGATGGATGTGGGTAATCATACCTCCAATCTATGCTGGTCACCCAACACTCATATTGTGGGTCAGGGAGGCACAACTTAGGGATATTGTCTGTGAGACCCGACATACTCTGATAACCACTGGACATACACTATATTGATTATTTAATGGAGGGGTTCTTGTGGTTATTTTTAGAGGATGGACGATGGTACTACTATTGTAGTTGTATGAGGTTATGAGAGAGTTTCACACATATCCTTTCGAAGTACAAAAATGTGTGGGAATGATGTACCAGAACATCTGACGTTAGTTTTGGTTTCCATGGATGTTGAAAGAAGTTACATATTTGCCTTTTGATGCCTTTAATTTTTGTAAGTGAAGGCTGGGCACCATGTTCCTACAGGTTTAGATCATCCCCATGTGTTTGCAAAGTGGATTTGGGATATGATATCCATGGACATAATGACAAACATAAAAAAAATTATAGGGTACATGATTCAATCTGGGTGATCGCAGACCAACTCTCTACCTTGGAGGACTTCTTAAAAATATGAGAAAAATGTTTAATAGAGTGTCTGGGACACTTCTATGTGCCAGAGATATTTTTACTACATGGAGTGACATAAATGATCATCTATGATCATTATTCTATATTTACATCCTAGGTGAGAAAGGGATTATAGATGTTTTTTGGAACCCAGTTATGCTTGAGCGTAGTGTTTCTCCCCCAAAAATTCAGTAATACAAAGCATACCATTCCAGTTCTATATGAAACGTTGTGATCGTGAATGTTGTATTTTGGACATAGCTGGGAGGATCACCTACCCTTGGTGGAGTTTTTATTAAAAACATGTACCATTCCATAGTTCGTCTGGAAATAGTTGAGTATTTTTACATATGTAACTACAGGTCAACACTTTGTTGGACTAATCCTAGAGAGTCAGCAATCATGGTCTTGGAGTCGGTGCGACCAACAATAGAGATGGTGAAGATAAACGAGGTTTGGATGAGGACTGCCCAAAGTTATCATAAGTCTAAGGAGGAATGAAGTCGGTGACCTATGGAGTTCGAGGAAGGAGATCATGTGTTCTTAATGGTCTCACCACAACATGGATTGAGGAGATTTGGCCATGAAAACATGTTATCTCTCTGAATAATTGGTCTTTTCAGATACTGCATAAAGATGGAGAATTGTTGTACCAATTAACTCCACCACCACAATTAGAATAGGTACATGATGTCTTCCATGTGTTGTAGCTGAGGAGATATATGCATGACCCACCACACGTTGTTGAGTAGGGTGAGTTGGAAATTGAGGACGGAGTGACCTTTGCTGATTACCCACTATCGATCAAGTACCAACAAGAGAATATTTTTTCATGGACCTTTTATTCCTTTGGTGTGTGTCTAGTGGAAACACAGGAATCTCTAGGAGGTCACATGGGAGTGGGAGGATTGGATTCATCCTGAGTGCAAACATCTATTTCTATAGGCCCTATTTTTTTCTTTTTGGGGATGTAAACCTCCAAGGTGAAGAGAATGTAACATATCAGATTTTCTATATAATGTTATTTAATTTTATATGTATAATTTTTGAGTCTAACTGCAGAGAAGGCATGCTATTCCAAGCCGCATTGTTCCCAAATTTACTATTTTAAATATAATAAATATATTAAATACCATGTGCATATAGTTTTATTGAAAAGGGAGAATAAATCCTAAATGGATGAAAAAATCAGAAATATGAGGGCACCTTTGGGTTCATAGTGTAATATTTACCCTAGGTGCAACATAACATTAGTTGTCACCGACAATTTGTGATTTTGTTGCAGACGTGAAATGAATAAAAGTATTTGATAAAATCATTTTTATTTTATTTCATTGATTTAGTGGTGGTTTCATCTTTAAATAGACTATTATGTTGGAAATATAAAGATAGACTCAAAAACATGGATACAGTGGTGGACTACTAGAGAGAACTATGGAGAATCCTTTTCAAGGAACGGTGAAAAATCATGGGTCGTTCAATCATGGAAGCCTCAAATTCGACAGATTAGGCCAATGAACATGTTACAATATCCATTCTTCATCAGCGATCAAAAAATATTAAGGTTGGTCATGCATTTTAATTTTCTTAATTTATCATTCATAATTGACTTGAAATCACAAATCAATCGATGAAGATACTAATTTTTTGGTCGATCGATTTGTGGGAATATTTTTTTGAGGGGTTCATTTGTAAGATTTATCATTATTATTCAAGACGAAACATTTTTCCATGTTATAGAAACAAATAGACAATGAAACAAATAATTTTTTAGGACCATTATCTGTGGATGTTCTTTGTGATTTTCTCCTTATTTTCTAATTCATCGTGGGTTACCAATTTTTTAGTGGTTAGATAGCCTACAAATGAATAAATTGTTGTGAACATGATTCTTTTCATGACAATTGTAGATCCAAACAATATTTGATGTAACATAAGTTAAATGATGGAGGTAGAAAATAGACCCTACCAATTTGGAATCCCTTGAATTCTAATCATCATGTATGGACGATTATTCTGATGAACATATAATATTTTATAATATTAGACATATGGAGCACATTTCTCATCGACGAAAAGGATTGGATAGAGTATATCCTTGTTTTTCGACTTTATTGAAGCTGAATTCCAAGGTGGAGGAGACACAAACTTGAGTGGGGGAAGAACAAGGGATTCTGGGAAATCTCAATGCACACCACATGTATTTCGAGATTACACGGTGTGTGGGGAACCTTTAGAGGTGACTAGGGTCTATGGATGGGGATAATGATCACACGGTGTGTGACCCCTGTCACATGACTTATGATCCTCCCCTATTGATTTGGTCTGTTCTCCGAAGAGAAAAAACACACTGGTACCGGTACATGGCCAGATGGAATACCGTTTATTTATACACAGACACAGATTGGCATGCACATGTCGGTACACGAACACAACATTGGTACAGATACATATATTCGGTACATGGAAATTACCAAGTGACAATGTAAGGATACCATTTGTCTCTACATGACTTTTATATCTATCTACACTTCATATATACAGATACTATATCCCATGTGAAGCTCTAAAACATAGGCATGACTTGGGATAGTTGCACATGTTGCCTACCCTTTGGGACACACCATGTAGTCTCATCTATAGTTTTTGAGGATATTTTTTTATCTTTTTGACCAGTATAGCTTTAAAGAATTACTTTGCCCCTTTACAATTTAGGTTTAATGTAAAATTACATCTATATCACAAGATTTTGATCCCCTCTAGAGGTCTAGTATCAAATAGAGTGGTGGTGTCCCTCCATTAGACTGCAGTGCGATACTCTATCATCATTAGTTTCCTAGTTGGAGTTTTTTGGAATCAGGATAGCCACCCTTAGCATCGCATTGATACTCTATCTAGAAGGCCTCATCAGTAGGGTTTGTCTAATTGTTGATGTATGATACCCTACATAAATATTTGATCCATATTGGTTTCACGGTGTCCCCCAATGGGTCTAGGAATGACCCACTATCTTTGTATCATAGTCTTCCTAGACCATTGCATTCACTTTGGGTGGGTCCCAATGATTTAGACCTCTTCATCAAGTGTCTCTGAATATATCTTGGACCATGGATATGTTTCTCCAAGAAAAGGCATTTCTTCTAGCAGAATATTATGACTGACAGTTGGTGATGACTTCCTTGAAGAGTGGTGTCCTTCCTGAGTATATCTTGATTTTTCATCCTTATATCTTTTATAAATTGAATTTTGTATCTCATATTGAGATGAATCTACTTGTTTCTTTATGTTTAGTGTTTTTCGGGTGTCTTACGGATTATTTTTATACTCACCACTACACGGAATTTTCCCAAATGTGTTATGTCTTGTGTAGATGATGAATTTTTTTACAATGTCATAGGAGGATGGAGAGCGGGTGAGGAAAATATAGAGCTTGAAATATATAGGTGTTTACCCGGATCATTCTTTTGACTTATTCCATTACTTTGGAGTACGTTGTACTCTTTATAGTTTTTTTTGGGCTTGTATTTTTCTATGTTTTCCCTTTCAGTACTGTACTGTCGTACTCTATTATGGGATCAAAGATGTATGCATGGATTGTTTCAGTTATTTTTTCATATCATAATAGTGTGGTGTTAGATTTACTTGTGTGTGTACTATTACATAAGGATATTGACTCTCATTTGATGCATATGACTACTCAACATTGGTTGTCTTCCCCTGGCATGTTGGAGGTGGGCTTCGGGTAGTCATGCTATGGAACCCTCTGGGATGGTCCACGATAGAATTAATTAAATATTTGACATCAAAGAATACAATTTATTGATTATTCAAGATATTACATTTGAATGGTTTCTTATATATATTATAAAAAGTAAATTGGTCCATTACACTAACATATGCCTTAATGTAAGGAAATTGAGATTAAATCCCTTACCTCAGGCCCACATCATCACATAAATTATTTGCTCTCCAATATTAATAACTTATATTAATTATTTAGTTAATTAATAAACTTTATAATGTTTATTATTTATTTTATTTTATTTATTACCATGTTATATTTAATTACATAATCATTTAATTTTATGTCATACATTTTGTATGATATTTTGTTCATAAATCAATAATGAATTAGGTAGGGTGAGAATGGTAATGTTGGTCACTATTACATATTATCAAGAATAATATTATCAACATAGATATAAATTTTATATATCAATAATAATTTTTAACCAACCAAGAAATATAATTATGAGAAATAATATACATTACAATCATGAAGATGGTACGTCGTACATACGCATGGCCAAATTTTCATTTTTCAAAGATTGTGATGGAAAGAACATATAATTTCTTTTATCATTATGTAATGAGCATTATAAAATATATATTATTTAATTTATTTTATATCAATTATATATAGACTTTATATGATGTGTTTTGATAAAATGAATGACAACACTTTGACGAGGTGGTAATAAACATGCACACAAAAACAAAGTAATAAATTTCAAATCAATTGAATGGTATAAAAAATACGATATATTATATTTACATAAAAATAACTTTGTAATTTATAATATATATATATGTGTGTGTGTGTGTGTGGTAAATACATTATTAGACCTATTAGTGATATTGAGTAATGGAAAATGTTTTACGTCACTTGGAAAGGAAATAATCTATTGTACACACAAACGACAATTTCATTTCCCACATGATGAAAGGATATATTTATATAGGTTTTTAAATTATCATAAAAGAATATATTTATATGATATATACATGATGTGATTATATTAGTATGGTTTAATAATATTTGAAGGGGTTGAAGAATAAATATATAAAAATCGGTTAATAATGACACCTCTCATTCGAAAAACATGATTTGGTTTACAGAGAGGCCTTCATTGAATCATTTTATAATGAAAACAAGGAAATGAAAACCTTGTAATGTAATTAATTAAGGAATTTTTATAGTTATTTTATAAAATAAAATGATTTTTAAACTTCCAGTAAGGAGGATAGGAGGTTACCTTCTTTAGATGATGGAAAGGGAACTATTTCAATTTCATAAAGTATTATATTAACATTTACTTTTAATCACAGAAAAATAGATCTGGAATGATATATTTGGAATATAATATTTGTATGGAGGAAAATAATATCATAACATAAAATTTTGGAATTTATGTTTTATTTTCAACCCTTATATGTTTTTTTAATCCTGATTTAGTTTGTTTTATAATAAATATGGTAATAAGGTTTTAACAATTTAGGGGTCAATATAGTTAGTATAGAAGAAAAGTTGGAAAATAAATTGAAATTTTTTTACATTTTTCATCATATACCAATCACATTGAATAACTTATGATTTTTAGTAAATTAGATTCATTTAATCAAATATTATTTATTATAAAAGTTAGTTATTTTTTTATTGGATGTATTCATTTAATATGACATAAAAACATACATGAAAAATGGAATTATAATCTAATCCATTTATACTGACCTATAATGTTATTTTTGTCATAAAAAATTGAAACGCAATAACACAATAATATTAGAATAGTTTTAATATTTTTAAAATCATTTATTATTGTTTTATATTGGTTGAATTAATAAATTGTTTCTATATGAATTTAAGTTAATAATTTCATCCCAACAAAATTAATATAAATTTAAATCATGAAATTACATTATTTATTATCAAAATCAACATTAATGTTAGTTCAAAACATCTTTTTATGCATATGTTAACACATAATAGATATTTAAAATTATGTGAGTGACATTATATTTTTTCCAACATAAATTATTACGTAGGTCATTTTCAAACACATGTATCAAATAAAAATTCAAACCTCCAGAATAATGTGATATGGGTCAACATAACACCATACTATAATAATTATGATGAAAAATGGAGGAATAATCACTTAATTTTATCCTAGGCTATCAATATTTACCCTTTAATGATGGTGACAGTTTTTTTATTTTAGTATTCCTTATAGCCAAAAATTATGTTTACCTTGTTAAAATAATTAACATTTTAGATTAAAATATGTTTTTATTTGGGTCTTAATTTCATAATATCTTTGGGTTTAAAAAATTAAATTCTAAAAACATTTAATTAAATAAATTTTTTTCAAAGATATTATCTCTTATTAACAAGTTTTCATATTATATTACGTTCTCCATTTATTTTAAATTTAATTTTTTTCTTTGTTACAAAAAATATTAATGTTTACATGAAGATAAGGTGGACATCAACCACTTTTAAGGGAACTTGAGTAGGTCTACCCTCATGGGAGGTCCAATAATTAATGATGGCATAAAGCCTGGGTTTAAGCTATCAAAGTTGAAGCCTAGTGCATGGTGGGTAGTGTATAAGGCCATATTAGAGAGCACCCACATGGTTTAGGCTAAGGTCACCCAAAATATAGTAGGCAATGTGTGTTGTGAATCTTTTTCATGAGTTTTATCAGTGCATCTTTAGTTAAATAATGTTTGGTCCCTACATCTTGAATTCAATATCGATACATCATTTCATTGGATATTCAATCTGGACCATTGAGTCTCCTCTCCATTTCTCCTAGCAATATAATCCCATCTATTTTGACTTCCTTTATCTTATCTATACTTTAACCCATGAGCATTATCTTTTTTATTTTTAACCCCAAAATTATCTTTTCCACTCCTCTATGAACTGTTCCTATTCTACTCATTCTCTTCCACAAAGGATAGTCCAACCACACATTATCTTTCTACAACTTCCAACTATTCTCAAAATAAATGGAATATTCTATAGTATCTATTCCTCATCTCAAGTTCTCATATATATATATATATATATTATTTTCTATTTTTCTATTTCATATATCTAAAAATGGTTTGATTTATTTATTATTATTTTTGATCTCTTCATGTTTTTCCTCAAGATTCATCTTGGTTTTCATTGTCTTATCTTTCTTCACAATATTTGTTTATATCCCCTATTTTTACCCATATCTATTTAGTCTCCATTGGTTTTTACCAATATTGAGACATTACGTTTCACTATTTTTATTAACCAATATTTATTTTTTAACACAACATGTTTTTTAGCATTGGCGAGACTTTTCAACGCAAAGAAAATTCTCAAATTATGAGTAATTTTACTCTCTACTAAAACCCAACCATGATTATATATCTCATCACTCTAAGATCAATGATTAGTTAACTAAATCATTTGTGGTGTTAATTTTCTTCGATGAGCCTCTATTTATTTTTTCTTATAGCAGAAGTCTATTTATTCTTTTTGATTCCTTATCATAATTTTATTCATTTAATTTTCGATTGTGTTGCTCATTGCCTTTGGAAGTAGACTAAAATGAGCTAAAACATGTGCTCATACCTCTTATAAAATTATAAATTTATTTAGTTTACTGTTTTTTATTTCATTTTCTTTTGTTGCTTAAATTTTAATAGTCACATAATTAATCTCTCTAAGGTTTGGTTTTCACATCTATCAAAATTTATTATTTTGTTCAGAATTTCAATATGTAATATTATTCTTATGTTAAAAATGATTTTCTTTTATTTACCAGTAACGAGTTAGTTATTGATATTTTTATTTATCCCAGATCAAATAAGTATGTAAGTGATTTTTATTTCAATTCAGTATGATACAATTTAATTAATTATTGTTTCTCTTATTAACAGAACTAAAGTTCTAAACATTTAAATTCATTTTTTTATGTTTTATTCAAGTAACCACTAGAACTCATCAATGACTAATGATAAAAATATAGTTTCTAATGGTGAGTCATGAGTCATCATTGGAAATTAAATGGTGAAATATTTTTATATTCTAATTGAACCATTTTATGTTAAGATGCTTGATAGTGTTTTTAGTTTTGTTATTTTTTTTAATTTAACATAAAATATAAAATATATAGGATAAACTATGTTATTGAACCATTAGACATTTCCAATGATGATAAATGTCTCACCACACTCTATTTTAAATTATGAGTAATGGATCACCATTAGTTAAAAAAATTCAAAATTATTATTTTTCCTAATTTTAGTCAATGTTGTTAAAGTGAATTATATTGATTAATTTTTTTAATTTTATTTTGAAATAAAACATCAAAAAAAATTCAAAGTTAATTTCAAAATTTTTTTCAATGAATTATTCTGATACATAATATTTTTCATACAATGATCTATTTTTTAAAATATTCTGCTATATGTATAGCATGAAGAAATTTTTTATTATTCCCAATTTTTTGATCTTATGTTGTTTAATCATTATTATTCTTAATATATTAAATATTCCTTTGAATATTTCATCCATAAAAATTATCTCATATGAGTTTTTTTACAACGAGGATTCAACAATTTTTGTAATAGTCCACATTTTATTATTAAACAATAACAACTGTCATGATTATATTGAACACAAAAACATTATTATTGATCTCTATTTTTATGTTCCTATAGAATAGTTCAAGGAAAAACATATGTTTTATTTCATATTATTCATTCAATAATTATATGTGAATAAATTTCATACTTATCTGAAAATTGATCAAGAAACTTGTTCAAAATCTTTTGTTCTACTGTGATCATTTGTTATCTTTATTGTATTCATCTTTCTCTATTAATGTTATCATGAACATGATCTCCAATAAATATCACCATCATATAATCATGATTTTAATTCATTTGATTTTTGTTATTTCTCTATTATAATTATTCTGATCACCTCATTGTTTTATAGAGTTTGGGTTTTCACTTTTCCTATAAAAAAGTTGTCATTTGGTTATTCCTACCATCTAAAAGGATGTTAATATTGTTTCTCCTAGACAATGGAAAGGTATTTGTAACTCCATAAAAACATAGGGGTCATACCAAAAGGTCTAAATAATTATCATCTATATTTGAATGTAATTGGGTTTTCACTCAATATCAAAAGTTAGGATACAATGCATACATATATCCTCAAGGTGTAGAAAAGATTTAAGAGTGGACTAGGATCAAGGTGACTAAATCCTATATATAAATCTAATGTGTTATTAAATTTATTTATATTTTTCCATGTAAAAATAATTATAAATCTGATAAAATTAGTAATTTTATTAATAAATAAATACGGACAATTCACCCCCCTCTAGTCACTACTACCATATTAAGGGACCTTACAATTGGTATCTGAGAGTGGGTTCTCCTTAGTGATTTTGTTTTTCTGGTTTAGTAATCTATTTGTGAAAAAACCATTTTCCTATACAAAAAATTATAAGGAAGAGAATATAATGATCTATTATAGATAATAAGGATTCCTAGATGTTAAATCCTATTAGACCACCTCACAAAAATGGATGTTATTATGTCGACTGGAAACATAGATCATAGGTTTTTTACACAAAAAAATAGGTTTTCATTATTGGGATATAATGTTAAAGCCATATAAATTGACTGAAGTTGATTAATAAAATCCTACAAGTAATGATGCTTCAAAATAGTTTTTAAATTAAAATGTTTTGAACTACATATAATGATCTTTGACTTCTTCTAACATTTGGATGAATTTAAAATTCACTCATTAAGAAACTGATAAGTTGGAGAGAAAAAAGGTTGTTGTATATTTAGATGAGTTTCAAGATTTCAGGATGACTCATCAAGAAAGTATAGATAATATTTAAAATATATTGACAAAAAATTTCCAAAACCAAACAACTATCATATTGAAAATGAATAATGATGTTCTTATTGAATGACTACTTTGAAATCCTCCCATGATATGGAATTCTAACAATGTTTCTTTTAAAGAGAGTAATTATTTCACTAAATATTCAATAAATGAGTGGATATGATCAATTATTAAATATAACCTAGAAATTAAGAATGAAATTACTTATGACCATGTTAAAAGGAAAGGGTTGCATCTAAATCAAATATACATGTTATTTCCAATTCTTCTTATTCTGAGTTAAAAAAATGTGAAGGATGAAATTGAACATTTCACAAAAGGTGTCTATAAGTACATGAATGATAATAAAAGAGTTAAGATGTTACCTATAAGATATTATAAATTGATGATATAAAGGGATGTAAAATAATTAAAACTAGTAAATATGATTCTTCATAATTATTATGCTATGAGTGAAGTGAAAAAGGGAACATAAAATCCTATTATAAAAACCAAAAAAATAAGGAAAGGATAAGAAATACAATAAAGAAAAAATAAATTATTATCATGATGGATGTATTTATACAGAAGAATCAGACTCAAGTGATATTGGCTCTAATAGTGAAAAATAATATATAAATCTAGGTTTGATGGATACTACTATAAATTTGGTAAAATATAACTATAATTATAGTTTTAGATATGAAAATTATATTGAAAATGATGTTATATAATTGGATTATCCAAAATAAAATTTTCAAAGTAGGATTTTAATAGTGGTTGAAAAATACAGTGAATTGAAAAGTGAAAAATAAGAAGATTAAAGAAGAAAAGAAAAATATAATGATTCATTAATAAGGAATATTTTATAGTAAAAATATGAATGTTATGAAGTGATTAATGAAAAATATGAGATGTTAAAACAAAATATTTAATTTTAAAAAATTATGGGTAATAAAATTGAATATTTACATTTTCATGTGATTATTTAGATAAAATTTAAAAGGAATATAAGTGTCCAAAAAATGGAAATATGAAACTAAACAAATTCTTGATCATGTTCAAATGCCATGTTATGTGATGACCTAGACGTTATTTGAAAAGAGAACGAAATCCTTAAAAGGGAAATTAGTTGTTTAAAGAAAATATTAACTATTTTTGATCAAGTACAAGATAAATTTGATAAAATAATGCAAATGAACAAAACCAAATATGATATAAATGGTAAGGTAAATAATACTCAAACACCTAATGTGTATAAAAAATTTGTTAAAAGATTTAATTGTGCTGTTTTAAATTTTACTTGATTTATCTATACCATGTAAGGGAATTATACAAACAAATATTATTTAATGAATACTTGCTCATTATGCTATAATAATACTTTCATTTCTAAAAACATGTCCCCTAGATTACCATATAATTAATGTCTGACATCTTTATGGTTATCTAAACTCTTTTTCAACTAATATAGTTGGACCAAAACATGTCTTGGTACAAAAATAGGAATCCCCATGATTTATTTTGTAACAAACCTTCCTGAAGTGTTTCAACGTCACATGGTATATGTACAATTGCTGCTTAAGGTTCTTGACTTGTGAAATTTCTAACATCTTATCTTTTTACTTTTATGATGTAGGTATTGTCACATTCAGAGAAAACTCTAAAGGTATGGTTAAATTTTTTGGAGAAATTTTTATATTAACCTCTATTATAATTTCTAGTGTGGTTTTTATTGAATGATTATAACACAATTTAATTAGTGCATTGAAACATTTTGAGAATGTCATGTATGTAAAATCTTAAGATAATAAATTTATTTTTCATAAAGATGTTAATGTATAATTTTATGAAAATAGAAATGAGAATATATATAATTTTTATTTTACTGAACTGGACAAGAAGAATGTCAAATTCTAAAATGTTTTAGATTCAGATCACATTCTCTGGCATAAGAGGCTAGGGAATGTTCATCATTGCTCGTTGTAAAAGGTTTTTAATCTTGAAAAGGTTAGATAAATATTAACGTTAAATTCATGTAATTATTATGTTTTTGATTATTTTTTTAAAGGTAATAAACCAAAAAATCTTATAGATCTATATATATGGTCAATAATTCTATATTTTTAGAACTACTACACCTGGATATTTTTAGAACCATGAAAACTCCTACTTTATGTTCTAAAAGTTATGATTTTGTAATTGTTGATGATTAAAATATATTTCATTGGGATATTTTCTTATATTATAAAACTAAAACCATAAAAATATATTATTTTTTGTAACAAAAATCAAAATAAAAAAGGTTCCATATTTCATAAATAAGAAGTGACAAAGTAAGAGAGTTTGTAAATAGTGAATTTAAAAATTCTGTTAAACTAGTGGTTATATACATAAGTTTTTTTCGCTACACAACCACAACATAAAGTGTTTGTAGAGAAGAAAACTAGAACAATTCATGAAATTATGAGAATACTTATTATATAATTCAAACGTATAGAGTATTTTTTGGCAAAATCTGTTATCATTTATTCATTATCTTAAACAGTGTTTTTTCAGACCCTTATTGATGAAAATCCAAATGAAATGATTAAGAATTGGAATCCCAAAATAATTTATTTCAATGTTTTTGGTTATATTATATATATTTTTAAAACTAAATATAATCTATACAAGTATTATTGAAAAATGTTGAAGTAATATTTTTATGATGGTCTAATATTTTTATGACTTATAGGGAATATAATAAATGAAATATAAAAATTAAATAATATTTTCATATTAAATTCATGGAAAATAATGATAAAAATAAAAATGACTATATTAATAATGATGATAATATTAAATAATTAAACTTTTATGAGGTAAAATATAAATTTAATGATTCATCAGTAGAATGGTAGCATATATCTTTTTCATATGGTTCATTAAAATAGAAAACACAAAATGATCACTACCTTGATAAAGTAATAAGAAATTTTGAATCTAGAATTAAAAATATAAATTCTATTTTACATGTATGTGAAAATTATTTTTCTATAGATGATTTAAATATTTTTAATATTAATGATTCTTTCAATGATTTTAATTGGGTTAATTCTGTGCATGATAAACTTGACTAGTCTGATTGAATATAATTATGGAATTTAGTTGGTTTAAATAAAGACACATTGTCTATTGGAACATAATGAATTTTTGAAAATAAATTGGTTTAATATGGAAGTATATATATAAATAAGTAAATATTAGATTCCCAATTGTATCATCAAAAATAACGTATTGATTTTAAGGATTAATGTGAACCAATTTCTAGATTAGAATCCATTCCGATTTTGATATATTTTATAAGCTTTAAAAAATTTAAACATTTCCAAATGGATGTAAAAAAGTTAATTTTTAAATGGTTTAATTTTAGAGTCAGTTTATGTTAATAAACCACGTAGTTTTCAGTGTGGTGAATGATGAAATCATTATTGAGAATTTCTAAATCTCTTTTTGGTCTTTGGAAGGATCCACAATATCGGAATGAAGGAGTAAATCAGTTTTTAATTCAAAATGATTTTGTTACTTGTATGATTTATTATTAATACAGATTTATGTTGATGATATAATATTTGGTTCGACAAATGAAAAACTAAGTAATAAGTGTTTAAGGGTAATGATAAATGAATTTGATAAGAGTTTAATGGGGTAATTAAAAAATTATTGATTTAAAAATTAGTCAAAAATGGTATTTTCATAAATTAAGATAATTATTCCATGAAATTATAAAATATATTGGACTTTAATTTTCTAAAACAAATATAAATACTTTGAGTACAATCTCAAAATTGGATGTTGATGAATCAAAAATTCTATTTTTTAAATGTTTTGTATATGAATAAAAATAAGTCTATTGTATCCTACTTCCCAAAGGATAGATATTATTTCCCATATTTTCCAGTGTGGAAGATACTATGATAACTATACGTAAGGTTTTTTTATTGATTTTAAAAGTTTAACTAGGTAATTCAGAGGCATTTTATGTACTGGATTATTTTCGACTAATGATAATTGCTTTGATTTATGCCCCTACTCTATTTCTGACATTGCATATTGCAGATGTGACTAGAAATTTACCTAAGATATGTGTCACTTTTTAAAATAAAGGTTAATGTAATTGAATTATAAGAAACAAAATTCCATAGAACAATCAATAGATAATAATGATTATATGGCTTTTAAACTTTTCATTCATAGAGTATTTTGATAAATAAAACTTTGTAAGATTTCAATATTAATTTTGATAGAATTCATATTTTCTATTATAATTCTAGATCTATTTCTAATTCTAAAAATCCCCATAAACACAAAATAATTAAACACATTTTTTTTAGATTTCATTTTCTTAGGATCATGAAAATTAAGGTGACATATGCCTCTAATTTACTCCAACTAATAAAAAATTACTGATATTTTCACAAAACCATTAGATTCTATAAAATATTATTAAATAATTTTTTAATTGGGTGTGATAGAAGATTAACTTTTTCTTGTATTTTGATAATTATATTCAATTTTTTTCTTTCATCTGTAAATGAATTTTTAATATTAAATTTTCACACCTATTTATAAAATAAAAATGTCCATATGAGCATTGCATCTATTTGTTAATATTTTAATAGTTATGTATCTCAATGATATTTTAAAATATTCCAAAATTATTTTCAGTTCATAATGTTTAATATTTTATAGTTTGAAAATATTACAATATATTTTTTATATAGTATTTAAGTAAAATAAATTACTGTTTATTTCACTATTTAATATAGATTTTGATAAATTTTAAAAAGGGGGAGAATTATTTTGATTATTTAGAAATATTATATTAAGTAGAATGAAAATTTAATGAATATTTTGTTTTTAATTTATATAAAGAGGTAGATTTTTTTAATTGGGTAGTAATTTCATATTATAACTGTTTTTTGATAAATTATAACTATATAACAAGAAATTAAATTAAAATTTATTCACAAAAAATTTTATCTCCCATTAATAGGTTTTCTTATTATTTTATGTTCTCTATCAAATTTTAATTTTATTTTATTGTTGTTTTTTACAAAAAATTATGGTTGGGTACTAGCACACAAGGTGTAGATCAACCACCTTAAAGAAACTTTAATGAGCCTACCTTAATGGGAGGTCCAACACATAAGGCTCCGACATATCATAGGTTCAATCTAGTATAGTTCATTCCTAGTGAGTGTAGTCCCATTTATAAGGCCCGAGTAGAGAGCACCCATATGGTTTGGGATAACAAAACCCATAATATGGCAGGAAATGTGTGTTGTGAAATTGTTTTATAGCATTTAATCAGTGCATCATGAGTTAAATACTATTTTATGCCCACTTTTTATATTTTATGTGTGATGTATCATTTCTTCTGAGGATCAATATTGATAGTTGGATCTTCTATCCATTTCCCCTAGATGTCTGATCTATTTTATTAGTACTTCTTTAGTTTGATCTATTTCAATCCTACACACATTCTCATTTTCATTTTGAACTATTAAATAATATTTTCCTATCCTACATGAATTGGTATTGTTTTAATCATTCTCATTCATAGTATATAGACCAACCACATTTCAGATTTATTTAGTATCCTTCTATTCTCAAAATTAATTGGATCTTCAATAATATTTTTTCCTTGTATCAATTATTATTTTATTCCTTCTATTTTATTTTTCATTTTCCTACTATTAATAGTGGTTCAATTTCTTTAATATTTTTTTAGTCCCAACATCTTCTTCTTCAAGATTTTTCATGTGTTTATTTATCTCATCTTCAATGACTAGTTTTTATTATCTCCCCTATTTTCTTACCCATATCATTTATTACACTGTTCATTTTTACCAGCAGTGAGACATTTCTGTTACAATTTTTATTAACCAACATTTATTCTTTTTTACACCATTTTTTTTACCAATGGTGAGACTTATCACCACCGGGAAAATTTTCCAACGGTCAGTCATTTTAATCCATTTTAGAACCAAAATTTGGGTCTATATCTCACCAACACGAGATCAATTGTGAGTAAATTTACTCACCATTGTTGTTCAATTCCTTGACTGAACTTCTATTTATTTTACTTATATTAAGACTCTATTTATTCCATTCGATTTAATTTCATAATTTTTATTGTTTAATTTTCTATTATTCTTCTCATAACATATGGAAGTAAACTTCATTCATCTACTACTTGTTATAATACACTTTATATGCCACAAATTTTATTATGTTGCATATTTTAGAATTGTTTGTCCATTTAATATTTAAGATACATTATTAAAATCAGCAATTTCCCAAATATGTTCTTTTTATATTATGTAAAAATGAATTAAATGTTTTATCATTTCAATGAGTTAAATAATT
Source organism: Viscum album (assembly GCA_963277665.1). Classification (NCBI taxonomy): domain Eukaryota; kingdom Viridiplantae; phylum Streptophyta; class Magnoliopsida; order Santalales; family Viscaceae; genus Viscum; species Viscum album. Next base: position 1,185,881,149 of record OY728158.1, on the reverse strand, counting down.
TTTATTCAGAAAAACTATTCTATTTCCTTTGATGGTTGTCAGCATCTTATATAAATTTTGATACATCAAAGTGCATGGATGTATATAAGTAATTATGATTTCAATTAAATATTTTAAACATTTATTAATTAATGTTTTATTGTTTAATATAAGTAGTGTTTTCCACTTTTAAATTAATTTTTATTTTTTGTTATGTTTTAATCAACTCATGGATGTTACCCAATAGCAAGACAAGAATCACCATTGGAATCCAATAGTGAGTCACAAGTCACCATCGGATACCCAGTAATGAGAAATATTTTATTGTTCTCATTTTCACATTTAATGTTAATATTTTTTATTGTGAATTTAGTTTTTTTAAAATATTTTTAATTTTTAAAAATACTGTAATACTAGGTAAAACTATACTTTTATACCACCAGATATTCCCAATGGTGATAAATGTCTCACCACTATCTATTTTTGTGAGTGAGTAATGTATAACTGTTAGATAAAAATATGGATTCAAATTTGTTATATTTTTATTTTTTCTTAGTGTTGTTGAAATGAATTACACTGATTAATTTTTATTATTTTATTTTGAAATAAAACTGAAATAAATTAAAAGAAAATAAATTGTAGTGTTTTTTAATGAATTTTTCTTATCTATAATGTTGGTCACATGATGATCTAATTTTCACAGTATTCTAATATATATATATAAATTAGAATTATATAATTTTTAAATTATTTTTTATTTGGTTTTGTTTATGAATTTTAATTCAAAATATATTAAATATTAGTTTTAATATTTCATGAATAAACATTATCCCATATGTGTTTTTGTTAATAGTGATAATTCAATAAATTAAAGTAAAATACAATTTTTTATTAAGTACTAACAAGTTTCGTGCATATATTGGACATGAACATGCAATTTTAGATATCTGTTTTAATTTCCCTAGAGAATTATTCAAGGAAAAAACCTATGTTGCAGTATTGATGATTTATTCAAAAATGATATGATAATTAATTTAATTCTGCTTTGAATATTGATCATTAATCATGTATGAAATCTACTTTTCTTTTGTGATCACATGATAACTTCATTATCTTCATCTTTTTTCATTGATGTGATCAGGAACACAAGAATCAATGAAATTTACAAATCATCTTATCAAGAAGTTATTTTATTTTGTTTCGATTATTCCTCCATTGTAATATTCCATTCCCATGTTTATTCTCAAGAGACCTAGTTTATAGTCTTCATATCCAAAAGCAATTATTGGTTTATTATTCCCACTGAAAAAGAATATCAGGTTGTTCCTCCTATACAACATGATGGTTGGTTGTGACACTCTAAAAATTCATGGTTTATACCAACATGTGTGAAAAGGGTACATCTGTATACGTATGTTGTTGTGTTGTCACTCCCTATGAAAATTAAGGATATAGTACATACGAATATTCTCGAGGATTCTATGATATTTAAGAGATGATTAGGATCTTAGGGATCCAATATTCTATAAAAATTGCATGTGTTATTTATTTTCCTTCCACCACAACTATTAACACGAACTATAACTCTGATAAAATTTTCAATTTTATTAATAAATCAAATAGTACTATTCATCCCCCACGTTTCACTACTTCCATACAAATGTAAATAACAATTTGTACCATAGCATGGTTGCTTTTGAAGGTTTTATTTTAATTTATTTCATTATATATTTATGAACTAACCATTATCCTAGATTTAAACGTCTAAGGAAAATATCTAATTATTTTTATGGATAATCAATATTTCAAGATGTTGAATCCTATTAGACCACCTCATATCAATGTATGTGACTATTTCTAGTATAATTAGAAAATTGATTTATTTCATAAGACAGATATCTTGATTATTTTTCTATAATTTCATAATCATATAAATATATAGATGTTTAAATAGAAAAGTATACTAGTAATAATGATTTTAAATGTTTTTTAATTTAAAAAGTTATAAATAACATCTAATTCTCCTTAATTAGAAATATTTTGAGTCATATATCATTCTATAAAACAGCTTCAGACATTTGGAGGACATTATAAGTCACTCAACAAGGAACTGATAAGTTGTATAGAACTAACATAGGTATACACTGAGATGAGTTTCAATAGTTTATGATGATTGATCAAGAGAGAATAAATTTGATATACAATAGATTCAAAAAAATCTAAACATTTTGGTCTCTCTCAGAGAGACTAAAAATAATAAAGGTCATGTTGAAATAGTACATTGAGCTATACCCAATAGATAAAATTAAAATAATATTTTTATTAATGGGAGTTAGTATTTCACTGAATATTATATAGAAGAGTTTAGAGGATCACCTCTTCAATATGATATGAAAATGAATAATTAAAATACTAATGAACACTATTAAAAAATGGAATAGAAGTTGAATCAAATATAAAGGTTATTGTTAATTATTATGAATCTGTGTTACAACAATGTAATAAGGAAGAAATTGAAAATTTCCACAATGTTTCTTAAAGTAAATGAAGGGTAAGAGAGGATTTAATAATAATCCTATAAGATATTATCAAAATTATGATAGAAAGTGATGTAAAAGAGTTAAACATGGTAAATAAAATACTTAAGAAATAATATTCTATGAATGTAGGAAAAGGGGGTACATAAAATCAGACAATCCCAAATTAAAACAAGAAAGAAATGACATGTAATACAATAATGAACAAAGAAAAGATTATCATTAAGGATGGAGTTGTATAGAATAGTTATAATCAACTGATCTTGGTTATGAACATGAAACATAATATGAAAATTAATGTTTTATGGATACTATTTTAATTGATGTACAATATAACAATAATTATAGTTTTGGACATGAAACTGATATTGAAAATTATGTAAGAGAAGTATCTACTCAAAATGAAAAATTTGAAAATGAAATTTTAAAAGTGGACAAACTAAAGAAGGAATTGAAAAGAGGAAATAAAAAGTTTGTTGAATAAAAAAAATTATTTTATCTTAAGTAATGTAGACAAGAAAATAGTTTAATATTATAAATAGCTTAAAGTAAACTATACGAATGATAAATTTAAAATATTTCATATAAAAAATGATAAAGAAAAACATAGATGAATGACATTGGTCTGTGCTTATTTATATAAAATTTAAATTGAAAATAGGCATATTATAAAAGAAAATAAGAAACTAAAAAATTCCGATTCATGTTCATATTTTAATGTATGTGATGACTTAGAAGTTAATCCGAAAGATAATTAAAACCATATAATGGGAATTGGTGGTTAAATAAAATGTTAAAAATATTTTGTTCCAAAAAAATTAAAATTTTAAAAAATAATGGCCATAAACAAACTGAAATATGATAAAAATGGTAATAGCTACAATAATAATATTTCTAAGCTATAAAATGGCATTTTTTTTAAATCAATTAATTGTAATGCTTCAAATTTTACATTACTCAACTACAACATTAAAGGAAATTATGAAAATTAATTTTATTTAATTTATACCCAACTTTTAGGCATTAACAATAATTTCATTTCTAAAAAATTTTCTTCAACATTATCATATATTAAATGTCTCAAATTTTTATGGGTACCTAAATCAATTTATACTTATCCACTTAGACCCAAACTAGTATGGGTACCAAAAAATCAACTTTGTGATTTGTTTTGAAGGAAATCATAGAGAAGAGTTCCAAAAGTCACATGGTATATGAATAGTTGGTTCTCCTGGAACATTAATGGTGAAATTTGTTAAATATTATATTTTAAATATTTTTATGGTGGTACTAAAACCATTAGTGAAAACAAAAAATTTATGGTTATAGGTTTTGGAGAAGTTTTTATATTATGTTCTTCTATAATTTCTAAATTACTTTTTGTAGAATGATTAAAACATAATTTAATTTTCATATCAAAACAGTGGAATGGTTTCATGTGTGTAAAATTTAAAGAAAATAAATATATTGAATAAACAGATAATAAAGTTTTATTTTATTAAAATATAAAATATATTATATATTATATTGAATTTAAAAAATGACAATGAAGAATGTTATTTGCTTAAATACTATAGATTTACGTTAAATTATGTGGAACATATGGATGGGGAATGTCCATATTTGATTGTTATAAAATATGATTAATGATTAATAGGTTTTGGAACATCCAATGTTTAGTTAATGTAAGTATTATATATGTAATTATTTTTTTTACAAGTAAGAATAAAAAATAAACATTTAAATTAGTAAGTATAGTTAATACAACTAGATGATTGTAACTAATAAACATGGATCATTTTTCACCCATGAAAACTAATATTTTATTTTATATAAGTTGTTATTTTATAATATTTGATGATTGCAATAGATTTATTGGGACAAAAATTGAAAATAAATTACTTTTTGTATGAAAATTAAATATTTGAAAGGTCTCATTAATTGATCTACTAGAAGTGATAATTGAAGATATTTTATAAACCTTGAATTTAAATATTCTCTAAAACTAATGGATATTTTCATATTTTTTTACCCCTACAACACCACAATAAGATGTTATTATAGTGAGAAAAATTTAACTACTCTTGAAATTGGAAGAAAAATGCATAAGGAAATAAAGCCTTCCAAAATATTTTTACGTTGAATTTGTTAAAACTACATGATATATCATAAATACAGTTTATACCATACCCTTGTTAAATAAAAAGATATATGAAATGTTTAATAATTAGATACCCAAACGTGGTTATGTTAATGTATCTTGTTATACTGTATTTATTATAAACACTAAATATAATCTAGCCTAGTTTGATTCAAAAAGAGATGAAGGTGTCTTTTTTGGGAGACTCTAATAATAGTAAGACTTAAAGGGTATACAATAAAGGTACTATGATAATGAAAAATCTGTGAATGCAAAATTCTTTGAAAATAGTAATAATAATAATAAATCCACAACTACAAAACCCTCATATAATAGAATTAGGATTTATTATCACTCGAATAATTCACTGATAAGGATAATCTTTATCATTGCAAAAATAAGTGGTCATAAAAGAATCCTCTTATTGGTGCTAAAGAAGTGTTGACAAAATACACCATTTATTAGCACTCATTTTTTAGCGCAGATAAAAGTTAACCTTTAACGACGCATTATTTTTGTGCTAATAATGGAAACCTATATCAGCGCTACATTTATTGCACTGATAAAAGGTTTCCTTTATCAGTGTTTTTTTATCATTGATTAATTTTTTCCTTCATTAATTATTTTTTATCGCTAATAATAGTCCATAATAAAATGAAAAATTAAACAAATAAAATTAAAAAGATCAAATGATGAAATAATATTTATTAAATTTTTATATATAAAATGAATAAGTATAATATATATATAATATTAATTGAAAACATATTAATGTTTTATTCATTTTTAATTCTCATTTGTTTTTCAATGTAATATAAATTAAACATCATGTGTTTCATTTATTTCACATTCATAAATATATATAAATATATATATTTATATTAAGGGATTATTATACAAAAATGAACACACACATATATCTACGCAATATATAGAAACACATAAACCTAATATTTATGTAATTTATTCAAAATTTAATATATATTAAAATTATGTATATCATGATACATATAATTTATACTATGGTTACAGCGATAGATTTTTTTTAATATTATAGTTATAGAAATAATTTTAAATGTATTGATTTTTTATTTTATTTTAGAATTTGATCATTTTTTATTATTTATATATATATATTTATTTATTATGTGTTATTATATTTAATATGTATTAATCCACTTCAATATATACATATATCAATATTTTTTAACAACATATATTAAATTAATAGTACATAGAAATATTTTCAAAATTCTTAATTTGTACTCATTTTTAATTATTTAACATGTCACATTTTTAAAATTCATGTATCTAAGATTATATTTCCATTAATAATACAAAAAATATGTTTTTAATAAAATATTTACTAGTGAGTAATATATTTATATATATAGTTTTTTTAATGGAAGCCACATCACCACCTGTTACACATCTTAAGGTTCTAATTAAGCCTCCTGCCCCAATAAACCGATTGAAAATCCTTGGGCTCACGCTTCATCACGTAGTTGATACTATGTAAAATTTCCCCCCATACCTCCCAGCAAATAATAGAGGATTAATTCAACAGTACTTAAATTAGGATGTGAAACATAACCAGCATGTAACGCCTGGATGTTTTTTATGAACTATTTTATTAAATTAATTTTTAGTCATCAAGTACCATCTGTTTCATGAATCCATGAGTTTAAACGAACCAAAAGACTTCCATAGTATTAAATTACATTATACCATAGTCGTTAGGTTAACGGGAATAATTATAACAAACTTATGAAAATGCATTGCGAATTTTTTGGCTATCAATTATTTATGAAAAATATAAATCAGATATTTTTATTATTTATTTACCTACATTTGGTAAATAAATTAATGAGATATATATGTTATATTCTAAATAAAATATATTTTATTCAATCAATGGGTATTTTAATCATAGTGTGTGAATAAAAATTATTTGTTGTATAAAAACCTATTTTATTAAAAAGGGTAATCTTGAATCTTTGAATGGTGAACCCATTGAAAAATAACATTTTGACATATTAATAATTTTTATATGAAAAAATAAACATGTTATTCTCAATCATGATATAAAAATCTACTTTGGCTAAATTAATGATATTTTTTTATAACATTCATGTTTTGATGAATAAGAAAAACTCACTAAACTGTAAGTGAAACAAAAAATTTTCTTCGAGATAATTTATTTTCTAACATTATAAAATTGACTTGTTTTAAATTATAAAATGTATATATTTTATTAATTCAATATAGTTTATTGCATTATAATTAATATTACATTGAATTCACATGTAAAAACATTTCAATATTTTGTAATGTTTTAACTTAAAAAACAATTATCTCATTTCGACAAAAGTATTGATATTAAATTTATTATTTCAACTTATATGTGTTTAGTTTTTATAAATTGACCCCATATTTAGAATCCATTGGCCCAAATTATGTTAAATGACTTCTTTTATTTTTGATCATTATGAATACTTACTTTGGTAATTATTCTTATTATGATGGCTAAAGGTAAATTGTGTAATTAGAGGTAAAAATAAAATAATAAAATACTCTTGACACAAGTAATAATCCTATTTGATGACTAAATTTAACCATTATCATCAATGTTTTGAAATAGAATCACTTTACGGCCACTTACCTTTAAATATGACATAAATGTAATAAATACTAATGAATGTGAAGAAATGTCACAATCTCATTTTATATAAGTATATTAATTTTAATATATGGATAACTATGAGATAATATCAACAATAGATAGTATTTGGAAATATAAAATAAATAAATACAGGAAAAAATTTTATTTTTTATTTTTAGAGATTAAATAATTACCATTAATGAAGACACGATAGTGATGTAAAAATTATTTTATAAATAGAAATTTCATATAAAGGGTTTCAATGACATTAAAAGAAATATCATATAAACTAAATAATGTGCTAGAAAAAAAATATAATGTAACTATGAAAATTTAGGAGGGTATTTAATTTTTTTTCAAATTTATATTTGGTGTGAATTTTATTAAAATTCAAATAATTGAATAGAGTAAAAATTGACCCTACTGGTTTTAATAAAAATAACATTTTATTAAAATATTTTAAAATCAATAGAAAATTTTAAAAATGAAAAATTGATAATTATAAGATCTAAAATTTTATAAAATATCAATTTATTTTCAATTAACACTATATAATTAAATATTATTAACCATTAAAGATTTAGAATTTAATTACCACAATTAAAGATGAATATAATAACGAATTGTCAATTAAAATAGATGGTTTATATTGAAAAGATAACATGTAAAAATTCATTTTTAGACGATATTACAACCCTATATCATCAAATTATAGGAATTATGACATTTTGGTGGTATCTATGTAGGTTTTAGTTTGTTATAAATTATTATTTGTTGTGTTTCCAAAAGTGTCAGTCACCTCAATTAAAAAAGGAAACTTCCTCTCTCCACTCTTCACTTCATTTTGAGCCTTCAAGATCAGCCATATCCTACCCTTATTCCTTCTCACCTTCACTATTTTCATTCTAGAGGTTCTAGTCATCATCAAATACCAACCCTAGTGATCTAATAAGAGATTTATATGAAGCGTGTCAAGGAAGAGGTAATCTCTTCTACTGATTCCTTCGAACATACATCTACTTCATTAGTTTTTTCATTATAATGTAAAAACATAAGTATCAATAATATTTTAATATGTTATTATATATATTAAACAACCATATTTCAACTTCTATCCATCCTATGAAAAATGAAATGACAGCGCGTGAGTACGTACGACTTAACGTCTCCATATTGTGGTGTAGTCTATTTTTCACCACAACCTTACTTGAATGGGTATAATATAACAAATCTGCTCTTCATTACAAACATAAACATGATTTATTAAATAAACTTTCACTTAATAAAACATTGAGGATCGAGAAGTCTAGTGTCTTGGGAAATTAGGAACATTACATAACAACTTAGAACATAAAACATAACATCTTTATTGAAAACTTCATTTACATGACCACAATGTTGCGTCGTACGTAGCATTGCAAGGGATAACCTGAGGACATGCATAAAGAAAAGGTTGATCTATAAATCCTGGTAATGGATTAAACATGGAAAACATTTTTAACATGGTACATGTTATGAATTAGGCATATCAATGGATCACAAGAGAAATATGAACATAATGGCATGATACATCATTATTATCATAACATTTAATGTGGAAACAACATTTAACATGATATTAGCATGATCCAAGGATAATTTCAAATGGATCATGAGTAAAAACTCAGTTCACTTGAATTAGCATGTGTAAACCCTCATTGCACTTGACATATCATGATAATAATCTTTCCACAATGCATTGGAGCACTATTAGGGCGCATCCCTCCTAATAATTTCATTTCCATCATTAGTGTACCACATGGATCATACAACATGGAATCATTCAACATCACAATTTATTCCATGAAAAAGGAATGTGAAATACATTCATGTAAATATATAATAAATAAATAAATGTGCATAAAGGTGAATACCCTTGATAGATAAATGGTAATGGTAATTACTAAAAGTTACTTTGGATTGGAAAACTGTGATGCAATGTCAGCAACATAACGACGTGACATTAGAATTTATAAAAATTATTGATGAGAGAGAAAGGGGTATATAATTATATTTACATGAAATTGATATTAAGGGGGTTATATAGACACATATTCCAATATATTTAATGTAATTTAGATTCCTAAAATAAATCAATTTCTTGAATGTAAATGAGGAGAGATAAATCCTTTATGAAATTTCAATTTGGTAACAGGTGTACATGAGAGGCATTAATTTGAGATAAATAAGTCTCTTGTCATTAAAAAATAAAAAGGTCAGTATTGGGAGGTGTGAAATCATATCCAAACATTTTTAATTGAAAATAAAAGCGTATAACAACATAAAAAATTTGGACAAAATGAGAAAGGAATAAATCCCTTACTTAGAAGTGTGGTCCCAATGGCTTGGGAGAGGCTTGAGAGAGGCTTCATAGGAGCTTTAGGAAATTTTTGAGGATTATAGAGATAATAGGATATAGTTAGGCCGTGATAATAGGTTTTAGAGTGAAGTTTACTGGGATATTGAGTGGGTTTATATTGGAAAGGAGAGGGAATTCTTTATCATTTAGGTTTTGGACACTACACATTAAACTAATCAAAAACAAAAACCATACCATGGTTTTTTGCCCAGAGGTTTTTCCAAAGTAGAGTGGAAAAAATTATTTTCTATGGAAAATGTACTAACTTATTAAATTATTATTCTTGGTTATGTGGATGTGAGTGACACTTTTAAGGATATCATTTTAGAAAGTTAAAATGTTTTATTTTTTTTGGAGGGTCAACTAGGGCACTATAAAATGAACCAAACAAATATAAAATTTCCATATTTTAGAGGTAAAACTTACATTAGATTAAAACCCTTTAATTTTATTTCATTACATCACTTTTCAGTTATTATAATATCATAATAAACATTATATATTTAAATGGTATTTATTTTTTACCCAAAACTTCAATTCTCTCAGAAAATTATGGAAAACTCACCGGCATAAAATTTTTATGTCCTGAATCAAAAAATGATATTCATTTTCTCAATATGAATTTCTCAATATTTGAATTTGAAATTTTAAAATAAAAACAGATATTTATTGAAATTTCATAGGTTTTGAAAAAAATAGTTTTCAAACCATAATAAAAATATCAATTTTATTCATAAAAATTTATACGATCATTTATTTTTAATAAAAATTAATTTAGTAATAATATTTTATTGAAACATTACTTTATTTCAAAATCCATTAATTCATCAAGATATATTTTCTAATTTAATATTATCCGAAAATACTATTTGGGCTTTAAAAAATATTTACAATGTAACAATAATAAAATGATTGTATATTATTTATTCTATACTAAAATAATGCATATAATTATACTGCTAGGTTCTTGTTAAAAAACCCTTTATAACACATAAATAAGATCTAAGGGTATGGTGTGCGATGGTGAAAAACTCTTATGGTGTCTTGAATTACATCTCTTGAGTGGTAATCTCTATTGACTTCCACATCTCCCATAGGAGGTTCCATTAAAGCTTAATGTGTTGAATCTTGGCTAGACCTTGGGCAAGAGATAAGCTGAGTGAATCCACCTCCTCTATGTGCTCTGAAAAATGGGCTTCGTATGGAGAAATTCTACTGGTTGATGACATCGCTTCCTTTGAGTAAATTGTATTTGTAAAAGCCCTATATTTATACTAATCTATTGATCACTATTCAAAAACTATATTTGCAATAGTAATAATTTTTTATGGTATTTTAAAACATAAAATCAAGGAACTTAATGTATTTTATATAACCATTTTACATAATAATACATTTAATTCGATAAAGAGGAAGTTTTTTTAATAAAAGTTTGGGTCGTTAGAATCTTCCCCCCTTAAGAAATTTCTCCCTCAAAACATTATTTTTCCCACACAAAAAATAAATGATTATAACTCTATTTAATAACCTACTATAAATACCACATTTCTTCTTCAAAAATGTGGTTTCTCCAAAACACCATGAATAGGGGAATTGTATAATTTCATAAAACTCTTTCCCTACGATCTAAGATCTCACCGGCTTCTCTTTATAGGATAGGTCATTCTCCAATGGTACCATAATTGGATTGATTATATGTTATGGGTCATGTATGTACTTCCTCATGAGTGATACATGGAATATATCATGCACTTCAGATAGGTTTCGCGGGAGTTCTATTTAATAGGCCACTACTCCATTGCCATCAAGGATCTCAAAATGGTCGATGTACCTTGGACTAAGCTTTACCTTCATCCCAAATCTCATAAATCTCTTCCACATTGACATGTGGTGGAATACCATGTCTCCAACATAAAATTCTAGGTCTTGCTGATGATTATAACATAGATATTTTTTTGACTCTGAGCAGCCTTAATGTTCTTCTATATGCTCTTAATATTATCCAAGATTTTTAGATCATTTCTGGACCTATGAGTTTCTGCTCCCCAACTTCATCCCAACATGCTGGTGTTCTTCACCTTTTCCCATAAAGGGATTCTTAAGGACCCATTTAGATTCTTTAGTGAAAAATCTTATTATAAGAGTACTAAACAAGAGGAAGATATTCACCCCCACCCCCCTCATTTGATGTCCTTTGATATTTTTATCAACATTTCCTCAACTATTTGTATATTTTTCTCAGATTGGCCATCAATTTGAGTATGATAAGTGGTACTAAATTTCACATCATTATTCATAGCGTGCTGGAGACTCTTCCAAAACATATAGGTGAATCATGGATTTTGATCAGAAAAAATATATATAGTGGAACATTATGAAGACTTAACACTTCTCTGATGTATATTCGTTCCAACTGTTCTAATGAGGAATCTTATCAAATTTTAATGAAGTGTAAATTCTTTATAAGACGATCCCCAACAACCCAGACAGAATTGTTTCCTTTGTATTTCTTCATATATTTGGTGACAAAGTCCATGGTGATATTCTACCATTTTTACATTAGTATGGGTAATGTTTGCATCATCCCTATGGACATATGCCTCTCAGCCTCCACCTACTGACAAACCATGAACATTGATGTATACTCAATGATCTCCTTCTTCAAGTTATCCCACAAATAATTCTCTCATAGATCTCGATACATATTTGTGTTTCCTAGGTGAATGGATAAATTCTAACTATGTGCATCATAAAAAAAGTTCTTTCCTTAACTCTGAAATTTGATGGAACACAGAGCCTTGACCCAAATCTCACAATTCCTTCTTCATTAACATTGATCTCAAAGGATTTAACCTTTTTATAGTTTCGACTTTCTTCTAAATTTCCACATCATCCTTTGGAGAATCCATTAACCTTTCCTAAATATAGAGTTGAGAATTAATATGTGAAATTATTGACAATGTTCCCTTCTTTATGATTCAAAAGTCCATATTCATCAAATATAAGGCAATTGGATCCTTTTCAATTCTCAAAAATGATAGAATCACTGGTTCCTTTTTACATAGAACATCCACCACCTTTTTCACTTTCCCTTGGTGGTAATGAATTGCGCAGTCATAGTATTTCATCAGCTTTATCTATCTTCATAGGAGTATGTTCAACTATTTTTGTGTGAGTATATACTTGAGTAATTTGTAATCTGTGTATATTTCACACTTCTCCCTGAAGAGGTAATGTCAGAAAATTTTCCAAGTGAAGAATACTGTAGCCAACTGCAGATCATGTGTTAGATTTTTTTTCTCATTAAATTTTTATTTCCTTGAATAATAGGCAATGGATTTTTCATTTTTAATGAAGACACATCCCAATGAATTCCCCTAAACATCTCTAAACACCACAACAAGTTCATCACTTTTGGGTAGTGGGTGCAAAGGCACAGTTATAATTCTCCTATTCAACTCCTTAAATCTCTTCTCACATTCATCCATCCAAAAAAATAGACTCCCATCCGAGTTAGCTAGGTAATAGGGTTTGACAATCGTGAGAATTTTCTCCCAAATCAGCGACAATATCTAGAAAAATCAAGGAAGCTATGGATATTCATCATAGATCTTGGCCTTGGACATCCCTCAATTTCATTTTTCTTAGAGGAATCTAGATATATCCCATTGCTTGTGATGATATGACCCAATAATGAGACTTCTTTCAACCAGAACTCACACTTGTTTTACTTTTCATAGAGATTATCCTTTCACATGGTCTTTAGTACAATGCTTCAAATTTCCTCATGATCCTCCTTGGTTTTGGAATATATTTTAATATCTTCGATAAATACTACCACAAATTTGTCAAATTATTCTCTAAAGCACATATTAATCAAATACATGATGATTTATGGAGAATTAATTTGTCTAAAATGAATTACTGTGAATTCGTAATGCATGTACCTTGTACGAAAAGTAGCCTTGGGAAAATCCCCCTTCTTCACCGTTATGTGGTAATATTATGACCGCATATCCACCTAGAAGAAGTATTGTGCTCCATGTAGCTGATCGAACAAGTCATAAATTTTGGGAAGAGGATACTTGTTCTTTATCATGATATTATTGATCTCAAGATAATAAATGCAAGGTAACATTGACCCATACTTCTTCTTGAAGAAGAGGACAGGTTCACCCCATGGTGAAGAACCTGGGCATATGAACCCTTTATCAAGATTATCCTATATTTGTTTCCTCAACTCCTCAATCTCCACAACAACCATTCTATATGGATTATTGGATAATTACAATTCCCCATATCTAAGATCAATTGAGAATTCAACATCTCTTATAAGAGGAAGACCGAGAGATTTCTCAGGCACCACTTCAGTGAAATCCCTCACAATAAACAAGTGTTTAAGGATGGTTACTTTCATAGACTCAATCATCTGAGTAAGATAAATGTGATCATAAGTCAGTAATATCCATTCTTGAGATGATGGTGATAATGATGATTCATCCTCCCCATTACACTTGTACATAATCGGGGTTTGATTCTCCATATAGAGATCGATTTTCCTCTCACAGCAATTTATGTTGGCTCTATATAAGGAAATCCAATCCATGCCAAGAATAATATCAAATCCCATCATAGGAAGTATGAAAAGGTTAATCATGAAGTTCAATCCATATATTGTGACAGGTGAGGATTTATTTTCATGGGATGCAATAATTTACCGATTTTTCATTCTCACCAACATATTTACTTCCATGATTTGTGGTGGTGTTAGGATTGTTCTACTAAACATTCGGGGTATACAAGAATTCATAGAACAAGAATAAAAAATTATGTTTTCTATTATTGATTGAAGCACTAGTGTACCTTTCACCACTTCATTGTCGGGGTTATCTTCATGAGTATTAATGGGAAAATATCTCCCTTTCTACCTTGGAGGTTGTTGGTTGGCTCAAAAAAACCTTGGCTTAGGGTACTGATTTGAAAAGTTCTCTGGTTCATTACATTTGATGTAATGAACAATGCATTGAGGGTCAAATAGAGTATTTCTCTCTTTTACGTAGAAGCGGGTTTTTCGTGTTGGTAGTTAATGGCCAGGTTCCCTTATCTCCCACCCCTAAATAATTTCCCCATCCCCTTCAGGCAATTTACAGGGTTCTTTTTTCTACACCTCTGGCAAGTGGGGTACATGTTTTTTAAATCACCATTGGATTTATCCATCCTACTAATAGAATTAAATTCCACCTTCCGATTCTTATCTCCATGATACCCTTGAGATTCTCCAAACTCCATTTCATCATTGATAGCATATCAAAAAATTTACTCATGGATATCTATGTCACAGACTTTCAGATCTTTCTATAGGATTTGTTTTAGCCAACCAAAGAGGTGGTCAACCATTCATTCTGGGGTAACAAAAAATCTAAAGGCATGTTTGGAAAGATTTACGATGTTTACTTTGTACGCATTGATTAGTTTTTTTCTTCATTCCTTGAGGGAAAGTAAGTCTCTTTCTATCTTATGTCGGAGGGTGTGGGGAAAATATTTACCAGAAACATTTTTCAGATATCCTTCCAGTCCGACACCTCGATCACTTCCTCAGGCTTCATATCTTTGATCAAAGTCAACCATTGATCAGCTCACCCTCTATATGATAATAATCCATAATTAACCTTACCTTTTTCGGAACATTGAAGGATGGAGAAGATAATTTCAATGGAGTTTAACCATTGTTCAGAGATTGATGGATTGGATGATCCATTAAAAGTTGGAGGCCTTTGTCTCATGAAGCTCTCGATTATGACTTTTCTTTCTTATGGAGGGTTGAATGTTCCTCTGGACCCATGTTTCTATTAAAAACTTGTGTAAATTGAGAGAGTGTTGTTATAATGTTTGTGATTATTTCTCCCATTGGATTGGGTATCTCATTATAATTTTCATCACATTTATTTTCACATCGATTGTTAGCCTGAGTCCTCCTATTTTTGGCCATCAGCTGGAATAAACTTTTTTTTTGGGGTAACATATAAAGGGGAATCCCAAGAAAAAATGGATAACTTATAAATTATATTTATTTCTGTAACTTATGAATTATATGGCCCAATCTTTTTTATTCATGATATACTTCCTAACATATATTCTTAAGGGGAATATTTTTATTCCCTTAAAAATTGTTTTTAATAAGCTTCTGGATTTAACAAAGCATATACATCGGGAATGTCATAATTAAGAGTGAATCCAGGCATGTTGTCGTGAACCAGTTCTTGTTTGATTCTAGCTCAAAGTGGTTTTTTGGGGTTTACCCCTAGATACATCTATGCCATAGCACCCTCTACCTGCTCATATTTAGATAGGGATGCATTTTCTTGATAAAAACATAATTAATAATCAATAAAATTTAGGCATATTTATATTATACATAGTCTTATCAATAAAGATTTTACAAGGTTTTTTCTTCTCTTAGTCGCAAAAAATAAGAAAATATGTCCTCTAATACAAACTATAACAACCGTTCTCTTTATTACACACATAAACATGATTTATTACATAAAACTTCACTTAAGAAAACTCTGAGGATTGAGAGTTCTAATGTATTTAGAAGTTAGGAACATTACATAACAATATAAAACATAAAACACAACATCTTTATTGAAAACATCTTTTGCATGAACACATCGTTCCTTCGTACTTAGCATTGCATGGGATAAGAAGGGGAATGCTTAAGAAATGATGAGATATTAAGCCATGTAAGGGACTAAAAATGCATAAAATGAATATTATAGTACATGCTATTCAATATAAATATTAATGGAGCACAAGAGAAATATAAACATAAACACATGATATTGCATGACTTTCAAAACATGGAAACGTGACAACAACATTTAACATGATATTAGCATGAGAAAAGTCTCATTGCACATGAATCTTGAGTAAAACAGAATTTCACCTTAATTATAATGAGAAAACCATCATTTTACTAGATTTATGTTGATTTTAATATTTACCCAATGCATTGGATCACTGTCAGGGCACACCCTTCTTAATCATTTCATTTCATGAAAATGTGTGACACATGGATCATATAACATGGAACCATTCAATATGGTCATTTATTCCATGATAAAAGAATTTAGAATATATACATGAAACTGTATAATCAATAAGTAAATGTGTGTATATTGAATACCATTGATATAGAAATGGGCATCGAATTCACTACACAATGACCTTGGCTTGGAAAATTGCAGTGAAATTTCGAAAGCATAATGGCATGACATTAAAATTCAAAATAATGGATGATGAGAGAGAAATAGGTATCTCATAATATTTACATGAAATGGACATTAAGGGGTAGTATATATACATTTCCCAACATATGTAATGGAACTTAGATGCATAATAAAAAAGAAATTCTTGCATGTAAATGAGGAGAGAGAAATCTCTCATGGAATTTCGGCATGGTAGTATGTGTACATGGGAGGAATTAATGATGAATAAAGGGGTATATCATCATTCAAACATAAGGATGGTAGTATAGGGGTAGTGAAAAATTATAACCAAATATTTTTAAATGAACATTTTAGGGCATAACAACATAAAGAAATTTGGACAAAAATAAGAAAGGAAGAAATCCCTTACTTTGTTATGTGATCCCAAAGGCTTTAGAGAGGCTTCGTGGGGGCTTGGGGAAACATGGAAGGATTTTATAGAGAAAAGGGAATAGTTTGTTCTTACTCTATAGTTTTTGAGTGAAGAGGAATGGGATGTTGAGTGGGTTTATTTAGGAAGGGAGAGGGAATTCTTTATCATTTAGGTTTTGGACATTACACATTAAACTAATATAAAGAAAAAACCATCCCATGGTGTTTGCCCCTCGTTTTTTCCAAAGTGGAGTGAAAAAAATATTTTATAAGACTAATTTTTTAATTTATTAAAAAAAATTCTTGATTATGTGGAGGTGAGTAACACTCTCATGGAAATCATTTAAAAAGTTTAAATGTCTTATATGTATTGGATGGTCCACTAGGGAACCAAATAATTAATCAAAGAAATATGAAATTACATTATTTGTGAGGTAAAATATTTATTGTCTGAACAACCATTTTATATTATTTTGTTACATTACAATTGAGTCATTATGATGTCATAAAACACATTATATATTTAAACTGCACTGAATGTTTACCCAATAATTCGACTGTCTCAGAAAAATATTAAAATTTTACCATTAGATAATTTCGGCATCATGAATATAAAAATTTTATTAATTTTTTCTAAATAATTTTATAAATATTTTAAAATTTATTTTTAAAATAAAAACTGACACTTATTGAAATTCCACGGGTTTTGACAAAAACCGTTTTCAATCCTTAATAAAAAAATTCAGTTGAATTCATAAAAAAATTATACAATAATTTATATTTAATAGAAATTAATTTATTAATAATAATTTATTAAATTATTATTTAATTCAAAAATATATTAATTCATCAAAATAGATTTCTTAATTTAATATTATCTAAAAATACTATTTGTGCTTTAAAAAATATTTACAATGTAACAATAATAAAATGAATGTATATTATTTATTCTATAAAAAATTAATGCATGTGATTATAGTGCTAGGGTCTTGTTACATAACCCATTATAAAACACTCAGAAGTCCAAATGATAAGGTATTATAGGTTGAAAGACTCCTGGGGTGGCTCAGATAACATCTCTACGGTGGTAATCTCTATCAACATCCACTTCTCCCATAGGTTATTCCATTCAAGCTTAACTTGTTGAATCTCATATTTGACTAGGTCAAGAAAGAATCCTAGTGAACCTACCTCCTTTCCAAGATATGAAAAAGTTTCTTCATATTGATCCATTCAATTGGATGAGGCCATCGCTTCCTTTTCCTGAGTAAATTAGATTTCATAAAGACATATATTTATACTAATCATGTGATCACTATTAAACAACTATATTAGCAATAGTAAAAATTCATAAGGGTGTTTTAAAATATTAAACCAAGGATGTTAATATGCTTTATTTAACCATTGTAAATAATAAGACATTTAATCAGATAAGGAGGAATTTTCATTAAAAAATGTTTTGGTCATTACAATCTCCCCCCTTAAAAAATTTCACCCTCTAAATTTTCTTTTTCCACACTAAAACATAGGAATATAACTCTACTTAATCACTTCCTACGATTCCGACATTGCTTCTTAAAACATGTGGTTCCACCACTATACCTTGATGAGGGGTACTTTCTTATTCCAAAAACTTTTTCACTACGATCTATGATCTTCATTGGATTCTCTTCATAGAAGAGGTAATTATCCAATGGTACCGCATGTTTATTGAGTACATGTGATGGTTTAGGTATATACATCCTTAAGAGTGATACATGTAATACATCGTGTAATTGAGATTGATTTTGTGGGAGTTCTAGTCGATAGGTCACTACACCAATGCGATCAAGTATCTCAAAATGGTCGATATACCTTGGACCAAGCATTCCCTTCTTCCAAAATCTCATAAATATATTCCAAGGTGATATGAGGAGGAATACCATGTCTCCATCATCAAATTCTATGTCTTGTAAACAATTATTATCATAGCTCTTTCTCGACTCTTAGAATCTTTAATGTGCTACTAGATGGTCTTAACATTCTTCACAATTTCTTCAACTATTTATAGACCTAGGAGTTTTCTCTCACCACCTTCATCCCAACATGATGGTGTTCTACACCACTTTCCATAAAGGTCTTCATAAGGGGCCATTTGGATGCTTGATTAGAAATTTTAATTTTATGAGAACTGAATGAGAGGATGATGTTGATACCATCATGCATTGAAGTCTATTGAGCATGCTCTCAACATGTCCTCAAGTGTTTGGATAGTCAGGTCACATTGGTCATCAGTTTGAGGATGATAAGCCGTACTTAATTTCATCTTAGTATTCAGAGTGTGTTGGATACTCTTCCAGAACCTAGAGACATATTGAGGATCTCAATCGGGAACAATAGATTGTGGAAATCCATACAGCCTTACCACTTTTCAAATGTAAATATATGCTAGATGATCTAATGACAAAATCCTCTTGAATTGAAATGAATTGTGCAGTCTTTGTAAGATGATCCACAACAACCCAGATAGAATTTTTTCATTTGGAT
The DNA here is from genome assembly GCA_963277665.1 of Viscum album. Classification (NCBI taxonomy): domain Eukaryota; kingdom Viridiplantae; phylum Streptophyta; class Magnoliopsida; order Santalales; family Viscaceae; genus Viscum; species Viscum album. Next base: position 1,185,861,267 of record OY728158.1, on the reverse strand, counting down.
GTCTTCATAAGACCAATGAAAAATCCCACAGTGATGATCTCCCATTTTCACATTGGTATGGGTAATGGTTGCATCATCCCCTTAGACATCTATCTCTCACCCTTCATTTGATGACATATCAGGAACATTGATGTATACACACTGATCTCTTTATTAATTTTGTCCCACCAATAATTATCTTGGAGATCTCAATACATCTTTTTGTTTCTTGTATGAATGAAAAAATTAAAATAATGTGCATCATCCAAAACATATTTCTTTTACTCTGGACTTGATGGAACACATAGCCTCAACCAAAATCTACCAATTTTTTCTTCATTATCATTAAATTGTGAGGATTTCCTCTTTTTGATAGTTTCCACTTTCTTCTGAATTCCCACATAATCCTTTTGATCATCCTTTATCCTTTCAAAAAGAGATAGTTGAGAAATAATTTGTGAAAGGATTGATGATATTCCCTTATTTATGATTCTCAGGACCATATTCTTAAAATCAATGAATATGGGATCCTTTTCAATTCTCATATATGATAGAATCTCTGCGTCCTTTATAAATAGAGAAACATCCATCTTTTTCGCTTTCCTATGGTGGTAATGGATTAATAAATCATAGTCTTTAATCAACTCTAACCATCTTCGTTGGCGCATTTTCATCTCTTTCAATGTGAATATATACTTGAGTCTTTTATGATCTGTGAATATTTCACACTTCTCCCCAAAAAGATAATGTCACCAAATTTTCAAATGGAATATTACTATAGCTAACACCCGATAATTTTTTGGATATTTTTCTACATTAAATATTAATTTCCTTGAATCATAGGCAATGACATTGTCATTATTCATCAATGCACATCCAAAGGACTTCTTTGTAGCATCAAAAAATACCATAGAATGTTCTCAGTTGTGGGTAGTGTTATCATAGGCACAGGGATAAGAATCCTTTTCAACTCTTTCAAGATCTATTTGAATTCATCACTCCAAGAAAATATGTCTCATTTTATATATATTTTGGTAAGAGGGTTTTAAAATCAAGATAAATTCCTCACAAATCGGTGATAATATCCATCTAATGCAAGGAATCTACAAATATATTTCACATATGTTGTCCTTATAAATTCTTTTATTCAATTTGTCTAAGAGGGATCTACAGATATCTCATTGCTTGTGATGATATGACCCAATAATGAGATTTCCTTCGAACAGAACACACATGTTCTGTACTTTGAAAATATCTTCTACTTTCAGAAGGTCTCCAGTACAATTATTAGATTCTCTTCCTGATCCTCCTTAGTTTTTTAAATATATTATAATATCTTCTGTAAAGACTACCACAAATTTTTCAAGGTATTACCTAAAGGATTTATTTATCAATTCCATTATGATATCTAGAGTATTAATGTGTTCGAAAGGCATTACTATGAATTCATAGTGCATGTACCTTGTACGAAAAGCAGCCTAGGGTATATCTTCTTTCATCACCCTTACATGGTAATATCACGAATTCAAATCCACTTATGAAAATTATTGATCTCCATGTAGCTAATCAAAGATGTCAAAAATTCGGGGAAGAGGATAGTTTTCCTTTATCATGATTTTGGTGAGCACGTGATAATCAATGAAAAGGAACATTGATCCATCCATCTTCTTGAGGAAGAGGACTGGTGCACCCCATAGTGAAGCAACCCTTTATCCAGATTCTCATGTAACTATTTCTTCAACACCTTAAGCTCCAAAACAACTATTCTATATAGTTTTTTTTGAAATTGGAAATGTACCAAGTATAATATCAATATAGAATTCAACATCTCCTCTAGGAAGAAGACAAGAAAATTAATAGGGAAACACTTCATAAAATTCCCTCACAATAGGAATGTATTCAAGGATGGTTGATTCCATAGACTCAATCATTTGAGTAACATATATGTGCCCATAAGGCAGTAATATCCATGCATGAGATGATGGTTCAAAGAAATATTCGTCCTCCTCCTTGCACTTTTACGTAATTGAGGGTTCAATTTTCCAAATGGATAGTGATTTCCCTCTCATAAAAAATAATGTTGGATCTCTATAAGAAAATCCAATCCACATGAATAATTGCATCAAATTCCACCATAAAATGTTTAAATAGGTTCGTTGGGATGTTCAATTCACATATTTTGACAGGGGAGGAGTTAATTTTATGGAATTCAATAATTTACATGTTTTTTGTTCTCACTGATATCTTTACTTCCATGATTTGTGGTGGTGTTGGGATTGATCTACTAAAATTTTGGGATATAAAAGAATGAGTAGAACCAGAATCAAAAATAACATTCGCAATTCTGGATTGAATAACTAGCGTACATGGTACCACTTCGTTTTCGGTGTTCTCTTCAGCAGTAGTGATTGAAAAAGCACATCGTTGCTGCCTTGGAGGTTGTTGCTTGCCACCAAAAACCCTTGCCTTAGGGAACCCGTTTGTAAAGTTCCCTGGTACATTGAAGTTGAAGTAATAAAGAATGTATTGAGGGTTGAATGGAGTGTTCTTATCCTCTATTTTAGTATCATATTTTTCTTGTTGGAAGTTAATTTCCAGTTTCCCTTCTCTTCAACACATAATGCATTTCCTCATCCCCTTCAGGAAATTTCGAGGGTTCTTCTATCTGCACCATTGGCATGTGGGGTGTTGTATTTTCAAAGCACCAGTGGATTTATCCATATAACTACAAAAATTAAAATCTGCCTTCCGCTTCTTAAGGCCATTATACCCATGAAATATTTTGATCTCCATTTTTACTTTTATGTCACATCGGACAATTTCTTCATAGCAATCACAGTCATAGATCACTAGGTAATTCTGTTGGCAAGGTTTTATCCAACCAAAGAAGTGTTCAAACTTGAATTCATGGGTAACAAAAAAGAAAAAAGTTATATTGTTCCTGCCTTGTGTTATTTTCCTCATATGATTTTATGGGATTTTCTTCTTTTTTTCATGAGGTCAAGGAATCCCCTTTCCATCTTTAGTCGGAGGGTGTGAAGAAAACGTTTATCCGAAAACATTTTCTAAAATTCCTTCCATTCCAACACCTAGATCTCTTCCTCAAGATTTTTGTTTTTGATCAATGTCCACCATTGATCAGCTTCACCCTCTATATGATAAGAAATCAGAAGAAGCTTCTCTTTTTAGGAATACTGTTGGATGGAGAAGATATTTTCAATGGAGTGGATTCATTTTTCGACGATTAAGGGATCAAATAATCCATTAAAATAATGTGGTATTTGTCTCATGAAGCGCTTTATTGTGACTTTTTCTTTCTTAGAGGGGGAGGGGGGTATAATGTTCCTCTTGACCCATGTTTTAATTCAAAAAATGAGTTAATTGAGATATTATCATGAAAAAAGATTATGATTCCCTTTCCCATAGGATTGGGAATCTCATTAGAATAGTCTCCACATTGATCTCTGCATCGGTTGCTAGCCTGAGTCCTCTTATTATGAGAAATTATCTAGAATAAAAAAAAATTATGGGTAACACATAAAGGGGAATCCATATACAAAAAGGGATTACATATAAATTATATTTACTTCTTTAACTAAAAAATTTATAGGCTTCAATCTTTGTTATCCATTCTCTAATTCCAAACATATATTCTAAGGGGGAATTTTTTTATCCCCTTAATATTGGTTCATAATAAGATTATGAATTTACCAAAGAATATCCCTCAGGAGTATCATAACCAAGATTACAATAAGGAACGTTTTTGTGCACCAGTTCCCATTCGATTCTAGCTCAAATTTGTGTTTTTGGGTTTTACCCCGACATAGATCTATGCCAAAGTCGCCTCTTCCAACTCATATCTAGACAAGGGGATATTTTTTGATAAAAAAGTTATTCAATACTCACCAATATTTAGAGATGTTTTTATCATACTTAGTCTTATCCATAAGTCTTTCACTATGTTTTTTCTAAACTTAATCCCCAAAATAAATAAACTTATCCTTTGATACCAACTATAACAACCCTTCTCTTTATTACACACATAAACATGATTTATTAAATAAATATGCTCTTAAGAACACTCTAAGGATCGATAGGTCTAGTTTCTTAGGATATTATGAACATTACATTACAACATAGAACATAAAACTCAACATCTTTATTGAAAAATGCTTTTACATCACCACAACGTTCCTTTGTACATTGCATTGCATGGGATAGCCTGAGGACATGAATATGAAAAGGGTGATATATAAAGCCCTATAAGGGAGTAAAAAAGGCATAACATTTTTCTTTATAGTAAATATTATGAAATAGGAATATCAATGTAGCACAAGATAAATATGAACAAAAAGCTATTATATAGAATGATTTTCATAACATGGAAATGTTGCAACAAAATTTAACAAGATATTAGCATGAGTCAAGGGTCATTGCACATGGAAAATTAGTAAACCCACATTGAACATGAATTATCATGAGTAAAACCTAATTTCACTAGAAGTATCATGATATGAATCATTACCTAGTTCATTGTAGTGCTATCAGATCACACCATTCTTAATCATTTCATTTCATGCATAAATGGGACACATGGATCATACAACATGGAATCATTGAACATCATCATTTATTTCATGGTAAATGAATGTGGAATACATACATGAAATGATATAATCAGTTAGTAATTTGGAGTAAAGTTGAATACCCTTGATAGAGAAATGGTCATGGTATTCACTACACAATGAATTTGGCTTGAATAATTACGATTCAATTTCCGCAGCATAATGGCGTCACATAAGAATTCATAAAAATGGTTAATGAGGGATAAAGGGGTATTCCATAATATGTACATGAAATGGAGAGTAAGGAGGTCATATAGACACATTTCCCAACATATTTAATGGAATTTAGATGCATAATATAAATGAATATCTTGAATTTAAATGTGGGGAGAGAAATCCCTTATGAAATTTCCGCATGGTAACGAGTGTATATGGGAGGAATTAATGAGCTATAAAGGGGTATATAATCATTAAAAAATAAGGGTGGATGTATAGGGGAGTTTAATATTCATACCCAAACATTTTTAACTGATAATAAAATGGAATAACTACATAAAAAATTGGACAAAAATGAGAAAGAATGAAATCCCTTACTTGGAAGTGTGAGCCCGAAGGCTTGAGATAGGCTTAAGAGAGACTTATTAAGATAATGGAGAGACTTAGGAGGATTATAGAGAGATTAGGTCATAATTTGGTTGTGATACAATGGTTTTTAGTGAAGAGGAATGGGAGATTGAGTGGGATTATATTGGAAAGGAGAGGGAATTCTTTACCATTTAGGTTTTGGACACTACACATTAAACTAATCAAAACCAAAAAACCTATGATGGTTTTTTCCTATGGTTTTTTCCAAATTGGAGTAGAAGCCATTATTTTATAAGTCCAATTTCTGAACATATTAAAATATTAGTCTTTCCTATGTGATGGTGAGTCACACACTCAAGGAAATAATTTTATGAAGTTGAAATGTTTTATAATTCTCGGGGGGTCCACTAGGGCACAATAAAATTAATCATACAAATCTAAAATTACATTATTTTGGAGTTAAAACATATATTTTTCGACCATACCTTTTATGGTATTTTATTACTTCTCTATTCATTCCTTATGATGTAATAAAACACATTATATATTTAAACGGAATTTAATTTTTAACCAAAAATTCGACTGTCTTAAAAAATTATGAAAAATTCACCGTTAGATAATTTAAAAATACTCAATACAAAAATTATATTAATTTTATCTAAATAATTTTATAAAAATGTGAATTTTCAGTTTTAATATAAAAACATACATTTATTGAAATTTAATGGGTTTGACCAAAATAGTTTTCAAACCGAAATAAAAAATTCAAGTGTATTCATAAAAAACAATAAAATTATTTGTATTTAATAAAAAATTAATTTTTTAATAATATTTTATTAAAACATTATTTAATTAAAAATTCCATCAATTCATCAAATATATATTTTTTAATTGGATATTATCTAAGAATACTATTTGTTCTTTAAAAACTATTTAAAAAGTAACAATAATAAAATGAATTTATATTATTTATTCTATACAAAAATAATGCACATAATTATACTTCAAGGGTTTTATTACATAACCACTTATAATACACACGTAATACCTAATGGTAAAGGGTTTGATGGTTACAAAATCTTGTGGTAGCTTGGATAACATCGCTCAGGTGGTAATTTGTATCAACTTCCACTTATCCCATATCTAATTCTATTAAAGATTATTTTGTGGAATCTCGGCTTGGGCTTGGTCAAGAGTGAAGCACAATGATGCCACCTCCTTTCCGAGCTCTAATAAATTTGCTTCTTACGGAGCAATTCTATTGTATGAGGCCTTCGCTTCATTTTTCTGAGTAAATTGGATTTGTTAAATCCCTATATTTATACTAATCATGTGATAACAAATCAAAGACTATATTATAAAAGGTAAAAAAAATAATTTTTTTAAAACATTAAACCAAGGAAGTGCAAATGTTTTATATAACCATTTTACGTAATATGACATTTAATCATATAAAGAGGAATTTTCATTAATAAAAAATTCGTTCGTTAGATATAATTATAGAAATAATAACTATATATGATTATTATAACATGATACTAATTCTGAAATGTTATAAACCATCCACTTCAACACAATTCAATAATTTTGGGAATGATATCATTGTTATGGCGTATGTACGCCCTACTATCTCTACGATGTGTTGTGATTAATTCTACATGGTTTTCATTAAACAATGATTATATAAATGAATTAAATAAATAAATATGATAAATATTATACTTGTAACTCCCCAACTTCCACGATACGTTTCCTTTTGAATAATGCAATGACGTGCATTGTACGCAACTTCGAGATTCTAACACACCACAACCAATCAAACTAGCCGTTATGAATAGTAATACCTACATTTTGAAATTTTATAAATTTTATCCTTCGAAATGGACTTCATTTTTGGATTATTAATATCGAAATTAGCTTAGGGTAAAATTTTGGTACTTTTCAGATAACTTTCATATTTTGATGAATAGTGAAAATTACTAAATTTTAATTAAAAACAACTTTTTTAATCGAAATAATTAATAGTGATAAATTATTAATTTGATTTGGTTTAAATTATATTTAGTATTCATTTTTACCATTTAATACATTGTTGGTCATTGGGTAATATTTCACATTTAAACCAGACATAAACAAGTGTCAATCTTTTGATAGTATTATCTCTTAAAAACACGCTATTTGTTTTGACGACGGGAATTAATTTTTAAATTAATTAAATCAAATGATATGTTTTGAATTTGGTAAAACAGACATCATGTTTTAATTCATAATATCAAATGTAGCTTAGGCCTAATTTTTGGTATTGTTCTGAAAAACATCAATTTTTGATGAATAGTGAAACCACTAAGTGGTAGTTAAAAAACTGAATTTTTCATAAAACTTAATTTTACCACTTCTGTGAATAGAATTTTGAAAATCCAAGAGACACGGTCAATATCAAGTAGTAAAATGTGGTTCAATGAGATGAAAACAATTTTTGGTAAATAGTAACTTTTTACTTTTATTTACCACGGTTAAAAGTAAATTGGGTAATTAAGGGTAAAAATGATATTAATATTACCCTAACACATGTCCTAAATCAATTGGACAAGTGTATCTCGATAAAAAACAACCTTAGGAATAAAATATTATCATTTAGGTCAACCTGGATTACATTTGGACATTTATTATTATTTAATTCCAAGAAGAGTTAAAAGAGTTAAAATCAAAGTTTATTTACTAAAACATTTTTAATATTGGGTTATACAAAAGATAAATTCGATTATAAATATTAATTATAAAGCTAAAAAGATTTCATAAATAATTATATTTTATTTAAAAATTTTGGACATTAAATAATTTAATTTATTTATGACACAATGATGATACAGTAATTACCATAATAGTGAAAAATTAAAATAATAGATATTATAAATACCCAAAAAATTATAATTGGAGACTTTTATTGAATTAAACTAATTTTATAGGTTAATATGACATATTAGAATTGATTTAATGACTTTTTTCGAAGTAATCATTCTTTTATTAGTTTCACAAAAATCAATTATTGAATAGTGTCAAAATTAACATAAAAGGGTTTTTAAAACAAATATTATATTATTAATTGATATTAAATTCCTAAAAATATAAGGTTCGGCCAATAGACTTATATCATGATTTTTGTATCATTAATGGAACACTTGGGGGTCTCTTGGATGTATATAGTATGTTTGTTAACTATATAACATAAAAATACAAAGTGACATAGTAAAGGTCAAACTAATTAACTAAGAGTTAAAACTAAAATATAAGGTTAATATAATGACCCAAACCTGTCTAAATTCTATTGGTTGAGTGTTTTTAGACCTATCCCCACCATAAATTTTAAATAATACACTTTGGAGCCATTAGAAACCTAATATGAATTTATTATAAAATAATATTTCTAGATTTTCCAAAGGTGCCCCTCACCCCTCTTATAAAAGGGAACTCCCCCTTCCCATTAATTGACACCTTGAAAGCCTTTTGGATAGTCGATTCCCTATCCAAATACTCTCCCAACATCCCTCAATAAAAACTAGAGACCTTAGTTTTATCATAAATCCAGCATAAGGATCCCTTTTGATCAAATCAAAAGGAAGAACCCGAAGAAAAGGTAATGTTTTCACCACCCTTTTTCAAATTCATTTCTTCTTCAACTTCTTCTTTCATTGTTATTCCCATTATAAAATAATGAATCCAGTATCTCCTATATACTATAATATTATTAAAAATATGGTACAACCATATTAAGTATTCTATCCATCCTTTGAATGACATGTCACCATACGTACGTACGTACGGCTTACCGTCTCCACGTCGTGGTGTAATTGTCATTCAATAAATTATTATTTGGATGAATATAATAATGATGTCTAATTCATTTAAATAATAAATATAACATGATAATTATTCTTTATATATGATATACCATCCAATTATATATTATTTTAACATCAAAAGAATGATATTGTTTCTCGTGCGTACGTACGGACTACCGTCTCCACGAAAGCGATGAGATTCATTCTTCATCATATCCATTCAAGTATAATTATCATTTGATGATTTAAAAATAATGTTTAAGGACTTGATATAATTCTAGATATGAATGAGATACAACCTATCCATAACAAACACGACTTACGTAACAAAGAATATAAAGGAAAATGAGTAAGTTAACACCCGAAATGACGATAATACTAAGATATTATTAACAAATCAATGTTAAAAAATCATATATGATATCATATTAATGGAAATGATTCTTGTATAATTAAATAAAAATTATTTAACCATTATACATGAGTTTAACTGACCATCGACCAAGTTAAAAGTTTAAAGTAAGGGGTTTCTTATCTCACTTTTAATTCCGTGAGAATTCTATTGTTCACCACTTATTTATTACATGTGGTGTGTGTATTGCCCATGTCTTTCTTCGTTGTGTAATATACTTTAATTGATGTATATTTACATCATCATTGTATGATCCTTCTTTCATGGGTGTATGTTTTGTATGTTACCAAATCAATAAGGGAATTTGAAATTTCAATTTCCACTCATTCGGCTTTACACATACTTCATTGATTATTTTAATCCAAGATTATGTGTAGAATAACTATTCATTTGATTATGTCATAAATTCCACTCCCCTTTCAGTGGATATACTTTTGATACACATAATCACTCCATTGATAAATTATCTGGTCATTGGTATGAACCTGATAAGAGTAATTTTAACTCATTCTCTATTTATTGAGTTAAACTTCCAATTAATTGGTGTAGTTTTTACAAGATTATGTGTGAATTTCCTTTGATTTTTTTACACATAATATCCAATCATATATAGTGTATTTATATTTTTCACATATAACTATGTCATTGATTTATCCTTAACCTAAGGATACTGCCTTTATGAGATATCTCATCTCAATTTACATTCCATTGCGACTTCCTTGTTGTTATACACCAAATCACTTTTATATGGTGTATATAATGTACATTGATATATTATATCATGAATCCCTTTATTCTCATGATATTAAAAAGTTTTGATTACCTCGATTATTTGTATTCAACTGTCTCTCTTTTGGTTAGAAACTCTAAATAAAATACCATTTATAAATGTTTTAAATACTTATTCTTCTAAATCTTTCTCATTAATGTCTATGTTTTAAAAAATGGTTTTAAGAATTTATTTATATAAACATAAATGTTTTAAAATTAAAAATCATTTTAAAAGTTTCAAATTGGTATGGGACACTTTTATTCTAAAATATATTTTAAATGGATTCTTGACAAATAGTGTGACTTTTAAATGATTTCAAGAAAAGGGGGATATTTCACTCTAATTGTTTTGATGATTATTTTCATCTATATCAATATCCTTCATCATTCTCGATTGAGGTTAGTATGATATAATACAATCTTACATATTGTATAAAATGAGTTATGTTTGACTGTGGATGTGCTATTTTTATACCATTCATGGTTTGTGGATAAAGTATTGACATTTCACATGGTAGTTTTAAGACGAATGTTTATGTTATGTTTAAAACTTTTCGTATGAGGAATGAATTGGACTTATTAAGTGACGGGTGGATCCCACTATAGCTCCTCGATGCATCGGTAGGACTCATGAGATAAACTAGTGTCTTGGCACAAGGCCTTGACAAAATCTTATTTGTAGTTTTGGCACGAGGCCTTGGCTATGTGGTTATGATATTCTGGCATTATCCATTCCATCATTATGAAAGTGTTTATTGATATTTCATGTGATTGTTCAACTAGTAGAATATGCATGTGAATAATTAAATGGAATTATTTCATTTTATCTTTTCCATATTATGCTGAAGTTCAAGTTTAAAAGGCTTTTGTTTTAGTTATAAATTACTCTAAGTGTTCATGCTTATCTATGAAAGCTTATGCTATATTATTATCCTTAATGAGCATCTGAGCTCACCCCTTTCAATGTTTTATTTTTCCCAGGATGTGAAGAAGTAATTTAAGAATGAACTGCAGGGATAGTATGAGGGGATATGATTACAAGATTTTGTTGTATTATTTTTTACCATATAATGTAATGTAAGACTTATGAATATATCTAGTGTTTCCAAGACTACTAAACTAATCGGTCTTTCGAGACTTGAAGCTTTGTGATCATTCCAATGCTATGTAATAATTCACTGACTTTGGGTATCTAGGATCGGGGTGTTAAAATACTGATATCATTTGGCAAATTCTTTAACTATAATAAATGAAGTAGAACATGAACTTATCTGAAAATCATGCATAAGAACATAAAGTAGTCAATATCCAAATAACAGGTGGAAATGAATTGTTACTAACAAATGAATGATAATATAATCATATCTGATATCATAAATATGATTATGATTCTAGAGATAGTGAATAACATTATTTAAATAATTATACAAGAAGTTCAGATACAAACAAAGGATATTGTACCTAAGGTAAGGGATAACATTGAAAATTTCATTTATATATGAGGTTGTTTATTTGTACGTATTTAATGAGGTATATTTCTCTTTACATCCATGTTACCTAAATATGTATTTCAAAATATTCCTTATACCCTTTTATAATTTCATAAAATTCAATTTTACCCATTGGTAAAATTTTATTAAACAGTATGAATGGAATCTTTTTTCATTTTCACTACAAGGTACTTTTGGACTTTTCCAAAAAAAAGTATAAGAAGAATGAATTTTTTAACATGTATGATATGAATAGATGTTTATAATTTCATAATAAATTATTTAATTGATTCTTACCCTTATGCCAGACAAGGTTATTTTCATATGAAATGATTTCCTCTAAAATTGTGTGGCATTTTGAGGAAGGAAAACATTTGGGAGAATAAAGGATATTTTCCTCAGGTGTTAATTTCCTGTGTTTTATCAAAATTATTTTCCAACTAAGATGACACACTAAAATAGGGTTTTGTTTATATCCCAATTTTTAAAATTATATTATTGTGTTAATGATGTAATGATATATTATAGGGATTATGTTATAATGGATATATGTTTACCAAACCAATTTTATTTCTTAGGTTATGCTATGATGAATGATTTATGTTTTTATGGAACATGTAAGAATGATTTAATTTTGATTTGGTGGGACATATATCTATATCGAATTAATTGGGAAAAGATTTATATCTCATGATATGGACATTACTGGAATAGAAATTAAATATTGTTTTGTAATATAGGGTCGGAACGAGAAGTGAACTCGGTTCAGTAATGGGATTTGTCCGCTATAATGGTCTCCACAATGAGACTTGACTAATATGAAATGATTTTTTTTCTTATGTGTGTATTAAAAATAATAATATGTCTTCTATTATGACTATTGGGATTAAATTTCACTTTTATTATTTATCCCATGAAAAGTTATTCAGATCTTTTATATACAGGATATGATTTTCAATTGTTATGTTCTTATGGTTATGATATGATTGATATTTCACTTATTTACCCTAACAAATAATTTGATCTCACTATTTCACCTATTTATTTTCCCTTGGTCATGATTATGGTTATTAAGTAAGATGTGTCAAAAATGATTCTAGTTATGAATAAATAAGTGGGATACAATATTGATGTTTTATGAACCAGTTGTTTATGTTTCCCATTTTCTAGAGACACTAAACCTTTACTGTCCTAGAATGGTTTTTTTATATTATGTAATTAATATTATTAAATTTATATGTAATGTATATATGTTAGGTATGGGAAATTATAGTTGATATCAAAGAAAATGTAGAGTTAAACTTTTGAAACTAAGATGATAAATCCTTAGTATGAACTATAAGGATATGTCTAATTATAGCTTACAATCCCATCCTAGTGTTTTAGAGATGATTATGAATAACATAGGATATAACATATAGATTCAAAAATTGAAATTTTATTCTTTAATTATGTGGTTTCCACATTATTATTAGTGTTACTGATACTTTTCTTCTTCGTTTTAGTCAATGGGCGAAACTCGAAGGAACCGCATTAATAGTGAATGCTACAGACAATGCAATGATTTTCCCCCTAAGAAACTAAATGTTGTGTGAGCTGGAATGATAAATTTGTTATCAATTCTCACACAAAATTCTCAAGATATGAGTAATTTTGTACATCCAAATGGAAAAAGTAGGGAGAAACATTCTGCTAAATCCTTAATGAGGTAGTGTCCACCTAAATTTAGTGGGTCTTCTAATTCATTAGTGGATAAACAATGGATCTGTACCACTGATAAGATATTTTCAATTATCAAATGTTCGTAACATGATAAAGTCGTTTTAGAAGTATATCATTTAGAGGGTGAAGCTGATCAATTGTATAATATTATCAAGAATACTAGCCAAATAGATGAAATTGAGTCTAGGGAATAGGACGAGTTTAGAAACTTATTTTTAAAGAAGTAATTTACTCGTATTCCTCAAAAAAAATGGATAATAAGTTTCTTGAAATTAAGAAAAAGCATGATGAATCCATTGATACTTATGAATAATATTTTAAAAGACATGCAAGGTACGCTTCTGGGATTATTAACCAACTTAATATTTAAATTGATCGATTCATTAGTGGCTTGAAACCGAGTCTCTGAAGGTCACTTGATATAAGGGGATTCAATAGCTATGGGGAAATTTTTTGATGTTATCTCAAGGTTGAGATGGATATTGGAGTAACATATCAGTCATATGGGTCTGATAATAATAGAAAAATGGTATGCAATGGAAAATCTAAAGACCACGCTGAAAAGAAGATGTGTTTTCCCCTATCCTCAATGTGTGGAATGAGACAAGGAGGTAATTGTATTAAAGGGACTAGAAAATTTTTTAATGGTGTAAAATAAGTTCTTCAGGCAGTTTAATGTAGAAGTGATGGGAAAAAGATGTATACTAATGCGACAAAATAAAATTTTACACATAATTCACCTCCTACATTTCAATGTCACAAGTGCAAATAAATAGGGAATTATGCCAATCAATACCCTAATACAATGGTTATTGATGATGATCAAAGTCAATAAACTCTTAAGGACAATAGAAAATAAAATCACATGAAACCACTACTGGCAATATGGAGTACGATTACGAATTTTTTAAACGTACACTTATCATCCACTCTAATGTAGAAAATGTTTTATTTGATTCTAGATCCACCCTCTATTTTATTTCTGAATAATTTTCATAGGATATCACTGTATTACATTAATAATTAGATGATGAGTTACCTATGACAAATATTAATGGAACAACAGTCACATCAAAAGATTATAATTATTTTCTTGCTGATTTTTGGGGGAATGTGTTTCCTACAAATATTGTGATCCTTCCTATAATATAGTTTGATGTGATTCTAGCAATGGATTGGCTTTATCTATATTGAGATCATATCAATTTCCAAGGAAATGAAGTCACATTTCATATTCTATCTCAATATATTATCATATATCGATGCAAGGATGAATATAACCTTCCAGTATAAATTTATTCCATCTTATGTGTCTTGATTCTAATAAATAGAGGTTATTTATCTTAAATGGTTGGGGAGAAATTCACAATAAATAACACACTGATTGGATGTGAACATGATGATGTATTTATAGATTAATTTTCATGTCTTCCACCAAATATTGAAATTGATTTTTCAATAGAACTCATACCTGGTTCTATGCCTATTTCAAAGACACCATATATAATGGCCTCAATTGAGTAGTAGAAATTAAAGAAGAAACTCCAAGAAAATTTTCATAAGTTATTCATATTCCCTAGTGCATCACTTTAGGTAGAACCTATTGTCTTTGTGAAGATGAAATGTGGATCAATGAGAATCTGAATTGATTATAGAGAAATTAACAAGATCACTATCAAGAACAAGTATTATCTTCCCCATATTGATAACTTATTTGACAGACTACAAGGATCTCAATACTTTTTGAAGATTTATCTTCATTCTGTATATCATCAATTAAGGGTAAGATAGAGGATATACTAATGATGACATTTCGTAAAAGGTATAGACACTATGAATTTATAGTGATGCTTTTTGGTCTTAGAAAATCCCCTACTATATTCATGGATCTAAGGAATTGAGTCATTAGAGACTATATTTATTAGTTTTTGGTAGACTTTATAGACGATATTATTTTATATTCAAAGATCAAGGAAGGACATGAATATCACTTTAGAAGTTTATTGAAGACCCATAGAGAGGAGAAGCATTGTGTCAAATTTACCAATTTTGTTTTTTGGCTTCAGAGAGTTTCATTGTTGGGTCAAATAGTCTCAAGAGAGTGGATATATATTATTCCATGAAAAATAGATGTTATTAAAATATGGTCGAGACTGACAATGGAAACCGAGATCTGAATTTTTCATGGGTTGGATGGATATTATCAACATTATTTGCAATATTTTTCACAACTATGTAATCCACTAACCATGTTTACAGGGAAAGGATTAAATTTTTTTGGAAGGAGGAATGTGAAGATAATTTAAAAGATCTAAAAATATGGTTATCCATCGAACTTGTGCTCACTCTTCCTTATAGTGGAGAGAGGTTTGTGATATACATTGAAGCATCTAAGATGGTTATGGGATGTATTCTCAGGACAAATAATATTTTCATAGCTTATGCCTTTAAAGTAGTTGAATATTAATAAGAATAATTAAGCAACTCATGAATTTGTGTTAGTTATGGTAATCAGTTCATTAATGATATGGAGGAATTCTGTTATGGTGAAAGGCGTGATAGGTATACCATAATAAAGGAATAAAGTGTGTTTTCAGAGAACATGAGATGAATATGAAACAAATAAGATGGTTAGAGTTGATTAAATATTACAACTTCTCAATAAATTACCACCCTGGGAATGATAACATGGTGGTAGATGTCTTGAGTTGAAAAGACCATGCTAGCTTGTCCAGGATGAGGATGACAAAAGTGCTAATATTTTTGGATTTGCAAAGGATGGATAAAAAAAATTTAATGGAAGGGGAAAAATATTACCTTTCTAAAATTAATGTTCAATTATATTTGCAATTGGTGATTAAAGAGGCATAGAAGGAAGATGTGGAGTTTCAAAAAATCTGAGAAATGTTCCTAAATTCAACCTTGATTGTTGTGAAATTTAATGTTCAGGAACTGGGTTTTCTTTCCTCTCATAAAAAAATTAAAGAAGGTTCTATTTAAAGAGGCTCATAGTTTTTTATTCTCTATTATCCCTAGAAGCACAAAGATTTATACGGACCTGATAGAGTACTTGTGTTGGCATGGCATGAAAATAGATGTCGCCAAATATTTCTCTCGATGCTTGGTGTGTTATCAAGTCAATGCTAAGAGAGAGAAGTATAAGGGGATTTTATGGCCATTACCCATACCAAAATAGAAAATATCAAAACATAACTATGGACTTTTTCAAAAAACTTCCCTTAACATCCAAAGGCAATAATGCTATCTGGGATATAGTTGATTACCTTACGATGTCAGTACACATCATTGCTATTAGAGAGGATTTATTTATTGATCACCATTCCATGATATATATAAATGATGTGGTAATATTTCATGGAGTTCCAATTTATATAATATATGATTGGGATCTATGATTTACCTTGATGTTTTAGCAATGGCTTTAGCATGCTTTCGATACAAAGATATGTTTTAGCATTGCTTATCATTCTTATAGAGATGGTTTGACTGATAAGACAACTATACTTTGGAAGACATTTTGTGATATTATTCTATGTATTTAAAGGGTTTTGGGATCAACACCTACCATTTGTGAAATTTTCTAACAATAATAGATTTCACTTCAGTATTAAGATGGCTCCTTGTGAATCACTCTATAAAAATAAGTGCACAACTCCAACATTTTGGGATGATGTTTGGTAAATAATACTATTAGGGCCTCATCTTGTTGATGAAATGAAGAAATTGTCTGATATATTCAAAAAAACATAAGGGAATACTAGAGTAGACAAAAAATTATTGATAAAAACCAATCAAAAGACCTATAGTTTTTAATGGGTGATAAGTTATTTCTACGAATACCTCCCTAGAAGGGAGTATTGAGATTTGGAAAGAAGGAGAAGTTGATCCCTAGGTATATCAATCCTTTAGAAATTCCAGATCACGTTATAAAGGTAACTTACAAATTATATCTTCCATGGAATCTCTCTCATGTTCATGACATGTTCCATGTATCTCTCCTGAGAAATTACATGCTCGATATTTAACATCTACTAATCTTTGATGTCATACCTCTGGATCATGATCATTATTATAATGAACAACCAATTAATATTCTATATCGTAGTAAAAAAACTCTACAAAACTAAACCACTAACTTGGTTAAATATTTATGGAGGAACAAGTTATTTGAATAAGCTATATGGGAACTTGAGTATATAATGAGGGATATTTGTCCTCATCTGTTTGTTTCTAGGGGAAAAATTTCAAGGTAGAAATTCATTTTAAGGGGGTAAAATGCAACACCCTGATGTTTTTATGAAAATTTTTATTTAATTATTTTTTATACTAAATTAGATTTTATTACATGAAATTGTGAGTAAAAAGAAACTACAATATGCCCTTAGTATAAAATTACCATTATAGACTAGATGTTAGGTTAGCGATAATAATTATAATATCTTATGAAAATTCATTTTTAATTTTTTGGCTATCAATTATTTTTGAAAAATATAAATTATGTATTTTTATTTTTTATTGAATCACTATTTGTAATGAAATTAATGAGATATATTTGTTATATACTTAATAAAATATTTTTTATTCATCCAATGGATATTTTAATCATAGGGTGTGAATAAACCATATTAGTTGTATAAAAACCTATATTATTTAAAAAATGTAATCTTACGCCTTCGAAAGGAGAACCCCTTTTAAATTACGATTCTGAATAATAATAATTTATTTTTGAAACAATAAACCTATTCTTTTAGATCTATATATAAAAATTTACTTTGGATAAATTTTTTATATTTTCTGATAACATTCTAGTTTAAATGAATAGTAAAACGAACTAAATTTTAAATGAAAAAAACATTTTTCATAGAGATAATATTTATGGTTAAAATATAATATTTAATGGTTTTAATGTATAAATAGAATAAATTTTTATTATTCAATATAATATATGTCATTGGCATTAAATTTACATTGAATTCATATGTAAAAACATTTCAAACTTTTGTAATGTCTTTACTTTTAAAAAAATAATCTCTCATTCTGACAACATGATTAGTTTAAAAATTTTTACTAAACATATGTGTTTTGAAATTTTAAAAATAGAATCTATATTTTTAATTATTAGGTCCAAATTTTATTGATATTCATCATTTATTTTTTGTCAGTATGAATAGTAACATGGATAATTACTTTAATTGCCATGGTTAAAGGTAAATCTGGTAACTAAATGTAAAAATAATATTATAAAATTACCTTAACACCTCTAAAAATACTATTGGATGATTAAATTCTCCCATTATAATCTATTGTTCTATGTGGAATCACTTGATGGCCATTTTCTATTAATATGACTTGATTGTAATAAAAACTAATGAATGTGAAAAATGTCACAATCTCATTTTAAATAATTATATTAACATTAATATGTGGATAACTAAGAAATAATATTGAATATTAATAGTATTTTGAATTATATAAAAATTAAATACATCATAAAAACTTATTTATAATTTTTAATGATTAGATCGTTACCATTTATAAGGACATGATAGTAATGTAAAAATTATTTTATTAATAGATATATCAAATAAATGGTTTTAAGAACATTAACTGAAATAACATACGAACAAATAAATTTTATCAATGAATGTTTTAGGTTTATATGATGGGTTAGGATTTTATTAAAAATATTTTTTAGAATTTAGCTTCTGTGTGGATTTTTTTTAAAGTCAAATAAATGAATAGTATCAAAATTGACACGTATGATTTTTATAAAAATAAAATTTTATTAAATTATTTGAATAGGATAAAAATATTTAAAAATAGAAAGTGATAATTATAAGAACTAAAAATACCTAAAATATCCATTTATATTCAATTAAAACCATATAAGTAAGTATTTATAACCATTGAATATTCAAAATTTTATTACCAGAATTAAAGTTAAATAGAATAAATAAGTGACAATTAGAAAGAAATTGTTCAAATTAAAAAAACATATCAAAAATTTATTGATTTATGATATTACAACACTATCTCATCTCATATTCTAAATTGGTACATTTTAGTGGTTTTTGTGTGGGGTTTTATTTTATTATAAATTATTGTTTATAGTGTTTCCAAAAGGGCACCTCGCCTCAATTATAAAAGGGCACCTCCTCCCTCGCCACATCATGTCATTTTTTCCTTAACAATCGTTCATCCCCTAAAGTGTTTCTTTTTCAACTTCTATATTTTCATTCTATAGGTTCTTGTCATCTTTAAAGACCAACTCTTGTGCTCAAAGAAGAGATTTAGAAGAAGCACAGCAATGAAGAGGTAATCTATTCTACTGATTCCTTCATAATTTATTCTTCTTATTCTTCCTATTTATTAAATGTTTAATTATAAAGTAATAAAATAAGTACCACTCATATAATTATATGTTATTATAAATAGGAAACAACCATATTTCACCTTCTATCCATCCTATGAAAAACGAAATCACAGTGTGTGTGTACGTATGTCTAAACTTCTCCCCACTGTGGTGTAATCTTTTTTTCACCACCACCTTACTTGGATAGGTATAATGATGGAAATAATAACTATATATGATTATTAAAACATTATACTAATTATAAAATATCATACACCATCGTCTTCAATACCATTCAAAAATCTGTGGAATGATATCATCGTTAATGTATACGTACGACCTATCATCTCCACGATGTGATGTGATTCATTCTAAATGATCTTAACTAAAAAAGTCTTATATACATGAATTTAATTAAAAAATATAATATATATTATAATAATATCATAATGAAAACTATTTAACAATAATATAATATGGTGAACGTGAAATTATCTTTCAAATATTGCATAAGAGCATAAAGAAATCAATATCCAAATAATGTGTGAAAATGAAATGTTACTAACAAACAGATGATAATATAATCAAATATTATATCATAAAAATGATTATGGTTCTGGAGTAAGTTAATAACATTATTTAAATCATTTTACAAGATGTTGGGATACATACAAAGGATATCAGCCATAAGGTATGGGATAACATTTCAAATCTTATTTTTATCCAATATTGTTTATTTGAAAGTATTTATTGGGTAATATTTATCATTCCTGTCCATGATTACTAAATATTTATTTAAAAATATTATTTATATCCTTATATAATTGTTTAATGTCAATTTTACCCATTGGAAATTTTTTACTAAATGGTATGAATGGAATTTTTTGTCATTTTTGGTATGAGGTATTTTTTGACTTTTCCTATAAATGTAGGAGAAGAATGTTTTTTAACTTATATGGAATGAATGGATTTTTATTATTTCATAATTCCTTATTTCCTTGAATCATACATTTAAATCATACAAGGATATTTTCAGAAAATATAATTTCTCATAAAATTATTGGGAAATTTTAGGAAGGAAAACGTTTTGAATAAGAAAATATATTTTTCTCATGAATTAATTTAAAGTATATTTTTCAAAACAAATCATCTAATATGACTCTATTAAATATAGTTATGTTTCTATCCCTATTATTTTTATAATTTAATTATTTTAATGAAATAATTAAATTGTATATGGATTAATTTGGGATGGAATGATGGTTAAGAAACCCATTTTATTTCTTAGGTTATGCTATGATGGATGATTTCTGTTTTCATGGAACATGTAATAATGATTTAATAATGAGATGGGTGGTACCTATATCTCCCTAAATCAATTGGGAAATATTTATATCTTATCAAATGGAATGACTGAAATGGAAGGTAAATGTGTTTCAGTAATAAAGGGCAGGAATGAGGACAAAATTCAGTTCTGTAATGGACTTTGTCCGCTATGGCGGTATCAACAATGAGCCTTGACTAATATGAAATTATTATCTATGATTATGTGTGTATTACACAAAAAATAATGTATTATTTTATGAATATTGGTATTACATTTCACTTTTATGATTAGTCCCATGACATGATATTATGATCTTTTATATGCAGGACATGATTTTAAAATATTATGTTCTTATGATTATGATATGATTGATATTTCACATGTTTACCCTTACAGATCATTTGAGATCACACATTCATTTTTATATTTTCTCCAGGTCATGAATAAGATTATGAAGTACGATATGTTTAAAAGGAGTCTATTTTTAAAGAAATAAGTGGGAGACAATATGGATTTTTTATGAACTAATTTTTTATGATTCTCAGTTTCTAGAGACACTAAACATATACGGTCTGGGCATGGTTTTTGTTAAATTATTTAAAAAATATTCTTAAATTTATAAGTAATATCTATATGTAATGTATAGGATATTATAGTTGGTATTATAGAAAAGGTATAATAATCCTTTGGAAACTAAGATAAGAAATACTTAGTAAGAACACTAAGGATATGTCTAAGTATTGGTTAAAATCTTATCCTAGTGTTTTAGGAATGTTCATGAATAACCTAGGATAAAGCCTAAATTATCATAAATTGAAATTTTAATCTTTAATTATGTAGTTGTCCCATTATGATTAATGTTTCTCATATTATTCTTCTTGGTTTTAGTCAATTGTGTGGAACCCGAAACAACAACGTTAATGGTGAATGTGATGGGAAATGCAATAATTATCCCCCTAAGAAACCAAATTTTATGGGAGTTATAATGTTAAATATTCTATTTATGTTCACATTAAATTATCAAGATATGAATCATTATAGTCTTCTAAAAAATAAATAAAGGGATAAACATTCTGTTGAATCCTTCATGAGGTAGCATCCACCTTAATTCAGTTGGTCTTCTGATCCATTAATGGATGAACAGTGGATTAATACCATTGAAAATATGTTTTATGTTATACAATGTTCTGATAAAAATAAATTCATCTTAGAATTATATCATTTGGAAGGTGAAGATGATCAATTTTGGAATCTTATCAATAAAACAAGGAAAAGATATGAAACTGAGTCCATGGAATGGGACAAGTTCAAGAACATATTTTTAAATAAGTACATTCCTTGTATTATTCAAACACAGATGGAGAAGGATTTAATTAAATATAAAAAAATGGATGATGAATCTATTGGAACCTATAAAAAAGTTTACTACACTTTCAAGGTACGCTTCTTGAATTATTATCCAACTTGAGAGTAAAATTGAATGATTCATTAGTGACAATGTCTCTAAAGGGAATTATCCATAAGGGGATTAAATGGATATGAGGAAATTGTTAAATGTGCTCTCAAGGTTGAGATGGGGATTGGATTAAACCATCAGTCATATGGGTTTGATAAGAAGAGAAAAATGGAATTCAAAGGAAAATCTAAATACCACACTAAAAAGAAGTTGAGTTTTCCCTTATGCTATAAGTGTAGAATGAAACGTGTAGGTAATTGTCTTAATGGTACTAGTAAATGTTTTATGTCTGGAAAAAAGGACATTGGGTAGTTGAATACCGAAGTTATGGGAAAAATATTTCTAATGATGAGAACAAAGAAAACATGACATAGAATGAACATCCTGCACATCAATGTTACAAGTTCAAGGAAATGGGGAATTATGCCAACAAATTCCCTAATCAAATAGTTATTGATGAATATCAACATAAAAACGATTAATGAAATAGATAAAGTAAGTCACATGTAATCCATATTAGGGACATAGAGTACAATAATGATGTTTTCCAAGGTACAATTATAGTCCACTTGAATGTAGAAAATGTTTTTTTTTGCTTCTGGACCCACCAAAACTTTTATTTTTGAAGAATTTTCTATGTTTATCTCTATAATACCTCAACAGTTAGATATTTAGTTAGATGTGACAACTCTTAGTGTAAATATAGTCACCTAAAAAGTTTATAATTTTTCTCTTATAGAAGTTTTTGGGAAAGTGGTTACTGAAAATCATGAGATCCTTACAATAGTATAATTTAAGGTGATTCATACCATGGATTGGGTTTCTCTATATGAAAATCATATCAATTTCTAAGGAAGTGAAGTTACATTTTATATTATAGAACAATCTATTATCATATATCGATACAAGGATGAACAATCTATTATCATCTATCGATACGGTGGTTTTGAAATAGGCATAGCACCCGATACGAGTTCTATTGAAAACTCAACGTCAAGATTTGGTGGAAGACATGGAAATTACCCCTAAAAGAAATCATCAAACTCTCGTACAATGGGTATATTTTCACCCAAAGGGAGACGAGTATGCACCAAAAAATATAGTTGGAGTTCAGTAAAGATTATGAATTCTCAATAAATTGCCAACCTGGGAAAGTGAACAAGGTGGAAGATTATTTGAGTCAAAAAATCCTTTCAACTTATCCATGATAAATATCATGAATGATCTAAAATTTATTGATTTGAAAAGGATTGATCTGGAAATTTTCATCTAACAGGAGAAATCTTATCTTTATCAAATGACTATTCATCCATCTATACAAGTGGATATTAAGGAATCGGAGAATAAAGATTTAGATTTACAAAAGAAGGTTATAAATGTTTCCAAAAGAAGGATATAAATGTTATTGAATTCAAACATGATTATGATAAAATAATAGGGTTTAGAAACTGGGTTTGTATTACTCCCATAGAATAATTAATGAAACAGATATTGGATGAAGCTATTAATTATTCATTCTTTATTCACCGTAGAAGCACAAAGATGTACAAGTTCCAGAAAGAGTACTTCTGGTGGGATGGTCGGAAAAGATTTTTCATCCAATATATCTCTCGATGTTTGGATTTTCAGCATGATAAGGCTGAGAGACATAATTAAAAAAGGATTTTACAACCATTACCCACAGTAGAATGGAAAATAGGAAAAAATCAATATAGACTTTGTCATCAGACATCCCAAAACATACAAATGAGATAATTCTATCTGAGATATAGTTGATAACCTCACGAAGTCAGTACAGTTCATTACTATAATAGGGGGTTTCTCTCTTGACAAGATTTCTAAGATATATGTAAGTGATGTGGTAAGATTTCATAGAGAACCGCTTTCCATTATATCTTATCAGGATAAGAGATTTACCTTGACATTCTAGGGAAGTATTTATCATTTTGTAGATATAGATTTAATCTTCATCATTTCTTATCATCCTTAGATAAATGATAATTATTAGAGGAAAATTCAAACTATGGAAGACATGTTATGATCTTTCTATATGGATTTCAAAGTTGGTTGGAATCAACACCTACCATTGGTGAAATTTTTATATAATAATAGCTTTCACTCTAGTATTTAGATGGATTCTTATGAATCCCTATATAGAAAGAAGAGAAGAACATCAACTTGTTGGGATGAAGTTGTGGAAAGAAAGCTATTAGGACTAAATCTTGTTGAGGAAATGGAATAAAAGGACAAATACATTCAATAACACATAATATCTTCTCAAAGTAAACAAAAATGTATTTTCAACAACCAAAGAAAAGACCTACTGTTTGAAGTGGGTGATAAGGTGTTTCTGCAAATATCTCCTTGGAGGGGAGGAATGAGATTTAGAAAGAAAGGCAATTTGAGCCCTAGGTATATCGGTCCATTCCAAATTTTGGATCATGTTGGGATCGTAGCTTACCGATTGGAGCTTACACAGAATATTTCTCACGTTCATGATGTGTTCCATGTATCTATGCTGAGAAATTACATACTTGATCCTTCACATGTACTATTCTAAGAAGTCATATCACTGGAGCCAGATCTTTCTTATTAAGAACAGGTGATAGTGATTTTGGATCGTAGTGAAAAAGATCTACAAAACAAGACCACTCACTTGGTTAAATTTTTATGTAGGAACCAGAAATTTGAATAAGCTACATGGTAACTTGAGGATATAATGAGGGAGTGGAATCCATGTCTATTTTTTCTATGTAATGAATTTCGAAGGCAAAATTCAGTTTAAGGGGTATATAATGTAACACCTAGATGTATTTATGAAAAAATTTATGTAATTAATTTTGATTCCTCACATAGTTTTTGTTGAATGAAATAATGAGTTTAAAGAAAACACGTGGTGCCCGTAGTATAAATTAATTTTTAAATATTAGCTATTAGGTTAATTGGAATAATTATAACTAATTAATGAAAATTCATTGTGAATTATTTGGGTATTTATTATTTATGGAAAATATAAATTAGATATTTTTATTTTTTGGTTAATTATTATTGGTAATGAAATTAAAGATATATATATATATGTTAGATACTTAATAAAATAATTTTTATTCATCCAATGGATATTTTAATCATAGGGTGTGAATAAACACTGTTTTTTTACAAAAACACACTTTAAAAAAGGTAATGTTACCCCTTTAATTTATGATATTTTGTTATAGCATTCATGTTTTGATGAATAGTAAAATCACATTAAATTTTAAGTGCAAAAAAATTTTTTTAATCGAGATAATTTATATTGTTAAATTATAATATTTAATTGTTTTAAATTATAAATAGAATATATTTTTATCATTAAATATAATTTATGTCATTAGAATTAATTTAAATTGAATTTATATGTAAAAAAATATCAATCTTTTGCAATGCATAACTTTTAAAAAATACCTTCTCGCATTCCGACAACAGGATTGAATTTAAATTTATTAATAAAACAATGGTGTTTTGAATTTTTTAAAATGGACTCCATGTTTGGAATCAGTATATCCAAATTATGTTAGTATGATACTTTTATTTTTTGGCATTATGAATAGTAACTTTGGTAATTATTTTTATTACCATGGTTAAAGGTAAATAAGGTAATTAAAGGTAAAGCATAATTTTATAAAATTACCTTAACACATATAAAAATCCTATTTTATGACTAAATTAATCCATTATTATTTATTTTTTGAAATGGAAACACTTTATAGACACTTACTTATGAATATGACATGAATGTAACAAAAACTTATGAAAGTGACAAAATGCCACAATAACATTTTATATAAGTATATTAAAATTAATATATGGATATATTAGATATAATATTGACTATATATTGTATCTAGAAATATAAAATAATTACCTACATCATATAAATTTATTCTTAATTTTTAGAGATTAAATAATTTCCATTAATGATGGCATAATAGTGATGTAAAAATAATTTTATTTATATAAATAACAAATAATGGTTATAATAACATTAAAATAAATATAATATTAACTAAATAATGTGATAAAAGAGTTTTCTAGGTGATTATGACATTTTAGGAGTGGATTTAATCTTTTGGTTCAAATTGTCTTCTGTTTGGATAGTTTTTAATGTCTAATAAATGAATAGTGTCAAAGTTGGCACTGTTGATTTTTATAATAATAACAATTTTTTAAAATTATTTAAAAATCATAAAAAATTTTAAAAATTACAAAGTGAAAATTATAAGATAAAAAATTCATTAAATATACATTTAAGGTCATTTAACACCATATAAGTATTTTTTAGGACTATTAATTATTTAGTTTGTTATTACCACAATTAAAGTTATATTGAAAAAAATAGTTTCAATTAAATTGATATGGTTTAAATTGAAACAATAAGTTGTAAAAAAATTACTTTTTAATGATATTAAAATATTTAACACTTAATCATCAATATTGGGACATTTTTGGGGGTTTTGGGTAGGGTTTGAGTTTATTATAAATTATTATTTCTAGAGTTTCCAAAAGTCCCCCTCATCTCATTTATAAAATGGAACCTCCTCCCTCACCTCTTCACTTCATTTTGAGCATTCAAGTTGGGTAATCCCCTGAAATTTTACCTTTCCAGCTTCCATATTTTTATTCTATATATAATCTTCATCTTTAAATACCAACTCTTGTGTTATTAGAAGAGTTTTTTAGGAGATATGTCAAGGACGAGGTAATTTCTTCTTCTGATTCCTTAAAAATACATTCTTCTTCTACTTCTTATACATTAGTTGTTTCATTATAATTTAATAGCATAATTATCACTCATATACATATATATTATTATAAATATTAAACAACCATATTTCATCTTCTATCTATCCTATGAAAAAATGAAATCACTGTGTGTGCTTACATATGGCATCCCTTCTCCACCCTGTGGTGTAATATGTTGTTCAACACCACATTACATGGATGGGTGTAATGATTTAAATATTAACTATATATTATTACTATAACATGATACTAATTCTAAAATATGATATACTATCCACTTCAATACTATTTAATAATTTTGGATACGATATCATCGCTCGTGCGTACGTACAACCAACAATTTCTGTGATGCAATATGATTCATTCTATAAGATCTTCATTAAAACATGATTATATACATGAATTGAATTATTAAATATGACATATATTACAATAAAATCAATATGTACATTATTTAACTATAATATATGAAGTGGAACATGAACATATTCGAAAAATGATGCATTTGAACATTAATCATTCAATATCTAAATAACAAGTGACAATCAAATGTTACTAAAAACAGATGATAATATAATCATATATGATATAAAAAAATTATTATGAGTATGTATTGAGTTAATAACATTTTTTTAAATCATTATATAGGAGTTTCAGATACATACGATGGATATCAGACCTAAGGTAAGGGATAACATTCCGAATCTAATTTTTATCTGAGCTAGTTTATTTGTCAGTATTTACTGGGGTATATTTATCATTCACATCCATAATTACTAAAAATTTATTTCAAAATATTCTTAACATTATTCTTTAATTTTCTAAATTCAATCATTCCCATTGTTATATTTTTACTAACTTTTATGAATTGAATCTTTTGTCGTTTTCGGTACGAGGTACTTTTTGACTTTTCCGACAAAATTACAAGAAAATTGTTTTTTAAATTGTATGGAATGAAAAGATTTTTTAATATTCATAATGAAATAT
Source organism: Viscum album (assembly GCA_963277665.1). Taxonomy (NCBI): domain Eukaryota; kingdom Viridiplantae; phylum Streptophyta; class Magnoliopsida; order Santalales; family Viscaceae; genus Viscum; species Viscum album. Next base: position 1,185,832,979 of record OY728158.1, on the reverse strand, counting down.
TTACATGAAGCTTCCACTTAATTTATATATTTTTATTTTTACATAAATTTATTTCATTACAAATTGTCTCTCATTTTGAGGAATGAAAATGTTTTGGAGAAGAAAAGATATTTTCCTTAGGAATTAATTTCAAGTGTTTTATTAAATTATTTTAAATCTAAGATAACGTTATTATATAAGGTTATTTTTCTATCCCAATTATTACTATGATATTATTTAGTTAATGGTGGAATGATCTTTTATATGGATTATGTTATGATGTAATGATGTTTTAAAACCCCATTTTATTTCTTCTATTATGCTATGAGGAATAATTTATGTTTTTGTGGAACATATAATAATTATTTCATTATGAGATGGGTGGGATCTATATATCCCTCCAATTCATTGGTTAAATATTTGTATCTCAGGATATAGACCTGACTAGAATGTATGTAAATACGGTTCCTCAATACATGGCTAGAATTCGGAGTGAACTCAATTCAATAATAGACATTGTCTTCTGTGATGGTCTCGACAATGAGACATGACTAATATGAAATGATTTTATATGATTATATTTGTATATCACAAAATTTAATGTCATCGTTATGAATATTGGGATTACATTTCACTTTTAATATTTATCTCATGGAATGATTTTATGATCCTTTTTATATAGTATATGATTTTCAAATGATATAAACATAAGATTATGATATGATTGATATTTCGTTTTTTACCCTTATTGAGAATTTCATCTCTCCCTTTCATATTTTTATATTCCTTATGTCATGAATAAGGGTATTAAGTAAGATATTTTAAGATGTAGTCCAGTTATAAAGAAATTAGTGGGAGACAATGTGGATGTTTTATGAACCAGTTGATTATGTTTCCCAGTTTCTAGAGATACTAAACCTGTATGGTCCATGGGTTGTTTTTTCTATGTAATGTAATAATTATTCTTCAATGTCAAAGTAATATCTATAAGTAAAGTATGTGATGTTATATAGTAGTAATCAAACCTCCAAACTCTAAGGAACCAAGCCAATGACCCAACTAATGGTCCACCCCTGTGGGGGATATTTATATTTCCAATGTTAATAATTATTATAAATAAATAACTGTTATATTTTAAATAAGTATTTATCAAATTATAAATAAATAATTATATATATTTTAATAATTATAAATTTTTTGTAAATTTATTTAAATAATTATAATATATTTTGAAATTATCCTTAAATAAATATAATTACAAAACAAATTACAGTGCTTTTATAGGGCTCAAAAAGATCAATCTTTAGTATCACTAATTAAGAACTTTTAAAAGGTTTCTTTATGAATGCTAAAACAACATATCTAATAAATATTTCTTTAAACAGTTATTTTTGAGTGCTGATAAATCTCAAGAATTATCAGTGCTAAAAAAGGACTAATAAAAGGTATATTTATCAGTGCTGAAAAATATAGTGCTGATGAAAGAGATATTTGTTTTTTATTTTTTCAAATAACTATTAAAATATTCCCTGATAAATTTTAATAAACCCTAACCATGGCTTATTTACTCATGATTCTCATTCTCTAAAAAAACTCCTCCACTTCTAGCACAACTCCTCTATATTCGCTCAGATTAATCAAAGATAAAACTCATTGTATTATATTTTCTACTCTTCCTATATCATTGTTTGATGTTTTGGGATCTGAATTTTTCTATTTTTCAGTTTATATAAACATGAAAAACACTATATATCTTATCATTTCAACAAAAATAGAATGAATTTGTTTCTATTTAATTATTTTTCTCCTTCCATAATTATTTTACTTTCTATGGCATATGTCCATAGAAACACAAATAGATGGTTTACTCTCCTCCTGACATTAAGAAGGAGACCGATCATACTCCCTTAGTATTCTCCTAATTTGAATAATATAGTATTCCAAAATCAAGGTAGTTTCAAAATATAAATTCATCCTATATAATATATTATAGATTCTAAAGGCTTAATTATGCTGGTTTTTTAGGATTAGTGGATACTTTGTTGTGGCCCTCGTTTATTGGGGATGAACATATTGGGACCAAGGTAACTGTAAAAAACATTAAAAAGTGTTTTGTATGTTTCTTTATTCAAGTAAATTGTTGAACAATGAAATGGGTTATTTAGATTTATAATATTGATGAATAATTATTTATTGAATTCAAAAAAATATTGAATTAATAAGTCACATTCCAAAAATAATATTAGTGATTCATGTTGTGGGTGTTTTTTTTAATTAATTCAATGTTATTATTAATAATTGATGATGGGTTAAAAACAGTGTAGGGGAATTTCATTGTTGAGAAATATATGCAAAAAAATTAAAAAACATTTCATATATTGGATAGAGTTGAGAAATCATTGGTCAAAGGACTTAAAAATATACAACAACATGTGAATAGTGTATTTCCCAAAAGTAAGTGAGATATCCATGGTTGGATATTTGATAAATAACACTATAAGATGTGATTTATTAATATATTTATATATCATTGTATTGAGATAATTAATTTAGAGGATAAATTTTTTTAAAATCCATCTAACTTGCTGAATAACATTAGAGAGAACAAAAATAGATTAAAATTTACTTTTTATGGTTTGGATCATTAGGTCTTATAGGTCATGATATTTTTTTATCAATGTACAAAATTCACAAAATAGAGATACAATCCTCCTTATTGTAATTAACCATTTTTTACAATCCATACCCAAACATCTCTTCTTCTTTGATCAGTGTTTACCAATAGGTTAAGGAGAAAGAACTCCTTTGGTAATATAGGTTCCTCAAAAATATTTCTTTTATTGAAGGCTTCTGTAATCTCCTCAAAGGCTAGAATACTTTTTGTGTTGCCTCTGTGTTATAACTCAATCATATTCTATTGAAGCTATAATATGGATTACACTAATACTATATTATAAGTATGTAATATGGTTTTTTATTTTTTAACATTCACATTTATTATTGAAATAAATTGACCCATTTTATATTTTTCCCCTATAATGATAATAGAATGATACCCTAAAACACATAAGTGGTATCATAGACATGTTATTAAAGGAAAAAATGTATTACCCTATTATTTTTTCAAATTAATAAACATAATATTGTATTATGTCAATATCATATATTATTATATGAAATATTTATTATTTCATCCGTAGAATATGTCCATAATATATCAGTTGTTTGAAAGACTCCATTATTGTAAGTTCCTTGGACACTTTAATCTGGAGACTCTTTGTTTTCATCTATCTCTTGATAATGGATTCGACTCCCTCTTCCAAACTAGACTTCCTCCCATCATCAAGAGATGAAAGGAAATAAAGAGTTTGATGATAGATTAAATAAAGGTAGTAAATCTTAGTTGTATTGTCGTATTGAGGTATTAAATCTATGTTTATGATTTCATTCAATAGGCATGTCAGTTTGGATTTTTATAATGGAGTGTATTGAATTGTTTTCATTCAAGAAAAATTAAATGTTTGACTACTCATGCAGATAATGGATTCTGAACATGATGATGGTTCCAATCCTAAGAATGAGAAAACTATTGATGATGAAACTATATAATTATTAGGGGATCAATCAGAAGCTGATAAAAAGAATTAAATAAACAACAAAAACGAAACATCATAGTTATGAATAAAATTATCAAGGCAATAAATCAGGGTATAAAATTTGAGGTTGGTTGGAATCAATGTGACCAACCTATTGACCCAACATTAATTTCTTATATTGGGGGCATAAAAAGTATAAATGTGACAATTTATATTGACTCATGGCACCATGTCTAACATGTAACGAAGTAAATCCTTTGTAAAGATTTAAAAAAAATTTACAATATACATTTCCTATTTTAATGAAAATTTTACAATGGAACATTGATTTTTTTCACTATTCCTTGTAGACATAATTTATTTTAGAATATTTCGATAAGAAATTTGTGATAATGGCTACTGGAAAATCCCATAGAGGGTTCTGGGCTCTTATGATGAAGTTACATATTAGGGATGCAGAAGGGAAAATAATTAACTACACACCACTTTTTATACACATATTATAATTTAGGAAAAATAAACTCTTTTCAGAAATCGAAATAATGATAAATCATTTCAAGTGCATTTCTATCGATTACATATTATATGATATTATTTATTTTACCCAAATTGGTTCAAAATTTTCAATATATGGAATATAAAAATAGTTATAAAAATAATGAATGTACATCCAAACCAGTGTACCCATATCACAAGGGAAGGATGAGGTAATATTCAGCAGAGAAAAAATTTGTATGTGTTTTAATTCAATAATAAAAATTTGTGAACTAGTAGTGGAGAAAAGATCTATATATGATCTAAATTATACCACTATAATTGAGGGTATTCATCCCCCCACCAAACATTACCTCGGGTAAAAACTTTTTTCATTACTCATTATTATTAATGTGAATAAAAACATATGATAACATTATATTACTAAAATTATACACGGTGTAATTGTATGTGATATTTTTCTATCAATCCCCATTAACCAACATGATGAAAGGGGTACAATGTATAATGTCCTGGGAGACCATCTGTATAATCATCCCCTCCCAAAAGATCACATGAGAGTGGGTATTGAGTGATCTTATGAGTCAAATTATGAGTTTCATGTTCCACCTGATGATCTATATATTAAAATGGTTGAAGTTGTTATTTTAGTTTTCATAGCATGGAGATATAATCTTATAAGGATACATGAGATATGTCTAACAAATTTTTTCATATGAAAAAAAAGTAATAGTTGATGATAAATGGTTTGATAAGAGGTATGATATTACAGATGTAAAAAGTGTCAGAGAAACGAAAGTTTGAATCAAAAAAATCTAGTGAATCAACCAAGATAACAAAATAAACATTCAATATTACCTTCTCTCCACCAGTTCTATAGAAACATTTATCAATGTTAAAAATTCATACAAAGACCACATATAAAGATAAATAAATGTATTGCATTCACTATGAAGAAGAATGATTTGGATCTTCTATTACATATGGAATTCATCATGAGTCACTATATGAGATTCTATATCATTAATGGTCGGGCATCTCAATTTTGAATACATATATAAGGTACATTTTCCTAATACATTAATCCACGTAGTACACTAAATATGTTTATTAAAGATAATAACTATACATATTTGGTATAGGCATTTATAATTCGTCTATATAAAGGGAATATCATGTGATGCATGATTTGGATTCACTAATACTAGTATAATTTCTATAACAAAAAATATATTGGAAAATAAAAAAATAAATTAGACAAATGATGAGTTAATCAAGGAGTTTAAATAAAACAACATCAGAAAAAAGACTCTTTTTGATTTCTACAATGCAAGGGTAAAACTCGACAATCAAATCACATTAAATGTATTTCTAATTTCTTCCTTAGTTATTTGTTTTTGTTTTTTAAGAAGAAATGGATGTTTATAGAAGTTGACATAGTCACCCTAAATATTTTTTTTATTCAATTTATCTATTTCAAACTAAGTGACAACACATGATGTGTATTGGGAATATGTAATACACAGAAATAAACATTTTATATATAAACATTGAATCATATGTCTAGTATGTGTTTTAACAAGAATTTTGTTATGATAGGGTAGTCACTAAACACAAGATAAATCATGGAATGATGTTAGTGACTAACAAGCTAAAGCCTATGGATTACTATAAATGGAAACAAATTAAGCTATATATATAAATAATTTTCACTCAAAACATTTCAAAAAAACTTAATTAATTTTTTCAAAATTTCTATAATGTCTGAAACAAGATAATGAAATAAATTTTGGATGTTATGATTTAAAATTTATATCAGAAATCATAAATCATTCAAAATTATCGGCATCCCAAACTGGTAATTTTCTAAGTTAATTACAATTTCATTAACTCTATTTCATAATCATTTGTTTGTTTATATTTTCTCAGTACTATTAATATTTACAAAAAAGAGTTATATAGGAGAATAAATCAATTTTTTTTGAGATTAGTGGGAACCATTATTTCTATTATAATGTCAGCTGAAAAAACATTTATGTGATTAAATGCTATGTTTTTTTCTAGTATGAGTTATGACCTTATAGTGGTATTTGGGGTGTGGAGAATTAGTGTCTGAATGATTATATATTATATTTGATCTCTTTCTCAAGGAAAATATTAATGGAAGAAATCAATTTTATTAGTTGTTACGACCTAAGAACAATAAAATTGTAGGGAAAACACATAGGTGTAAGATATGTTAGAGGAAAAGGTGGAGGCAGAGGCAAAGCCAGAGTTAGGGGTGGAGAACAACATGGAGGAGGAGGTAGAGTCAAAGACCGAGGTCAATATTGAGGGAGAGGAGGATAATTAGTGATGACTTTTAAATAATAAAATTGCTGGAAAATGAAATAGAATAAGGATCATATCCTTATTGTGTTTGAGAAAAATTATTTTAATGTGCAGACAATAATTTTTCACATAAGACAAGAGACATTGTGCATCTTTGTAATTTAAAAATGGAATTTTTCAAAACAACACATGTTGTGTACTGAAATCCAAGAAAACACATTAAGATTGTTTTTTACTTTTGGAAAACAATCCATATGTTATTTTTGATGTAGATGGATCAACCATACCTCAATCTGATGTAAAGTGTGACTGATTTGATTCATAGAGCATATTTTTAATTTAGAATTGACATTAATTTTAGAAAAAAAAAACTAACATAATAAAAAAAAAAAAAAATTCATATTGTTTTCGTACTATAGGGAAACGATTCATGCAAAAGTTTTGACGTGTAGGGATCATCGTCACATCAATCCGATACATTGTGTGACCGGTATGACTCAAAGTGTATCTTTTTATTTAAAATTGGCATTAATTTTAAACAAAAAATGACCCACACACTCAAAAAACATAAAACACACTTTGATTGTTTTGATACATTAGTACAACATTTTTTGAGTCCTTTTTATTCGAAATTTACTCCGAGTGTGTCTTTTTTATTCAAAATGTACATTAATTTAAAAAACCTAACATAACTAAAACATTTGGATAGTTTTTTTAATATAGGAAAATTATCCTATGTCATTTTTGATTTTTTTTTCAATCATCATCACCTCAATCCCATGTATGGTGTGACTGGTATGAATCCAAATGCATAATTTTTATTCAAAACTGACATAAATTTTAGTAAAACTACTACTAACATACTCAAATATAAGAAAACATATTAAAGCTTTTTAGGTACATTAGGATAATGATCCATACATATTTTTTGATGTGTGAGGATTATCCAAACCTCAATCTGATACCTAGTTTGACTGCTATAACACAAAGTGCGTCTTTTTACTCAAAACTAACAATAATTTTAATAAAAAAACAACTGACATACTCAAAACATAGAAAAAAAATTCTGATAGTTTTTATATGATAAGAAAATGTTCAATGAGTCATTTGAGATGTGTATCATTCATCCATGTCGTAATCGAACGTATAAAGTGACACCAAGTGAATCTTTTTTTATTCAAAATTAACATTTTTTTAGTAAAAAAAACAACTAACATACTCAAAATTGAGAAAAAACAATTGGAATGTTTTTTTACATTATGAAAATGATCCATATATCATTTGTGACGTGTATGTATCAGACTCACCTCTATTAGATGCATTTTGTTATCAGTATGACTCAAATGGTGTCTTTTTTATTCAGAAGTGACATTAATTTTAGAAAATAAAGCAATGGATAAACTCAAAAGTGAGATGATTTTTTATATTATTTTAGTACATTAAGAAAACAATCCATATGTCATTTTTTATTTTTAGGGATTAGTCTCACCTCAATTCAACAGATGGTGTGACTAGTAGGACTCCAAGTGTAGTATTTCATTCAAAACTAGCTTTAATTTTATTCTAAAAATAGCTTACATACTCATAACTAATCACACACAATCTGATTGTTTGGATACATTAGGAAAATGATATATGAGTCATTTGGGGCTTGTATAATTTATCCTCTCCCCAATCTCATGCACAATGTGACTCTAAGTGCATCCTTTTTATTCAAAATTAACATAAATTTTAGTAAAAAACAACTCACAAAATCAAAACTGAGAAAACACATTTGGATTATTTTGGTACTTTTATAAAACAATCCATACGTTGTTGTTTTGTGCAGGGATCAGTATCACCTCTATCGGCCTCATAGTGTGACCGGTATGACTCCAACTATGTCTTTTTTATTCAAAAGTGACATTAATGTTATTAAAAAAATGACATACTCAAAACATAGAAAACCACAATTATATTGTTTTATTAATTTAGGAAAAAAAATCCATGAGTCATTTGGGATGTGTATTATTTAGCTTCACCAAAATTTAATGAAAAATGTGACTCCAAGTGCATATTTTTATTCAATATTGACATTAATTTTAATTGAAAAAGAAACTAACAATCTCAAAACTGAGAAAATGCATTCATATTTTTTTGGTAATACAGGACAACAATCCATACATCATTTTTTATGTTTATGGATCATACGAACCTCTATATGATGCATGGTTTGACCGGAATGACTCCAACTACGTCTTTTTTATTAAAAAGTGACATTAATGTTAATAAAAAACCCCACATACCAAATAATTAAATAACATATTTTTATTGTTTTGATACATTGGGAAAATGATCCATGAGTCACTAGGGACGTGTATCATTTAGTTTTTCCTCAATTAGATGTATGGTGTGACCAGTACGACTCCAAGTGCATCTTTTTTTATTCCAAATTGACATTAATTTTAATAAAAATGTAATTGACATACTCAAAACCAAGAAAATGCATTCCGATTGTTTTGGTGCATTAGTACAATGATCTATATATCATTTGTGATCTGTAGGAATCAAACACAACTTAATATGGTTCATGGTTGGATAGGTATAGTTCCATGTGAGTCATTATATTCAAAACTAAGATTAATTTTAATTAAAAAACAATGGACATATTCAAAACTTAGCAAACACATTCTGATTTTTTTGATACATTAGGAAACCCCCATGAATCATTTAAGACATCTAGAATTTAGTTTCACCTCAATCAGATGTACAGTGTGACCAGAATGCACCCAAGTGCATATTGTTTTATTCAAAACTCCCATTAATTTTACTAAATAAACAACTGACACTAATTTAAAAAAACATTGATATACTCTATAATAGTATGAATTTTTTCTTGTATTTGTGTTAGAAATTTTATTTCAAATTAAATTTAATATTTATATCTTATTTTTAAAACTATTGTTTTTTTCTACTGATACAGTGTGTTGTTCAGGAAGACTACAATTTTTTTTGGTGAATTTGTGTGCTTCAACAACACATTATAGTTTTGAACATTTTTAACAATACTAAATGCGCAGATAAATCTTTGTTTTATCATATCTTTTAGAAGAATTGATAAATGAATCATTTATCGGCACCTATACAGGCTCTAATAAAGACTATATATATATTTATATATTAAATTGTTTTCAAAAATATTACTATTATTATTGAAAAAAGAGTTATGATAAATTATAATTTTATCAGTGCATATAAAAGCGCTAATAAAAGATGATATTTATCAACGCATTTAAAAGAATTGACATAGGTACTATTTTTCAGCGCTAATGAAATGTGCTCATAAAATGGGTCTTTTATCATTACTTTTAAAAGAGTTGATAAATGTATGATTTACCAACCAATTTTTTGGTGTTGATAAATATACCCTTTATCATAACTTTTTCTGTTCTGACAAAAGTTATGGACTTTTAACCATGCTATGGTTATCAGTGTTTTTCTAGCACTGATAAAGGTCGATTCTAGCATTGTTAAAAGCATGTTTTGTAGTAGTGTTTTATTGATAAGGATATATATTTTTAATAATTTTTCTTCGATGAATATAAACTAAGTAATTATTCATCTGTGAGGAAAAATATATATCTTATCCATTTGATTGTTTGAAATTGAAAACACACAAAGGACAATCTTTGTATTTTTTGGATATTTGGAATTTGGAATTAGAACACTAAAGTTTTTTTATATTTCTTGTAAAATATTTCATTTGTAGAGAATGTTTTTCCAAAATTATATTGAATATTATTTTAAGGATTCTAAATGGGTTTATTATATGCATGATGAACATGAAATGTTTGATTGAAACAAAGTATGGTATCTAGTAGATTTACTTAAATGAAAAATGTCTATATGATCCAAATGTATTTCTCAAAATCAATTGTATAAATCTAGAAATAAAATTAAAATCAGGATACATTATTTTCTCAATGCTATATTCCAGAAGAAGGTACTGATTGTGAGGATTCATTTCACCAGTTTATAAATTAGAATCCATTTTAATTTTATTAGTTTTCATTTGTTTTAAAATATTTAATCATTTTCAGATGGATAAAAAATCATTTTTAAATAATGTAATTTCAGAAGAATATTATTTTACAAGACCACATGATTTAGTAAATTATGAATTTTTAATTCATGTTTTAAATCTGTCTATATCGCTTTATGATCTTAAGCATGGTTCTCGATCTTGTGATGAAATAATAATTGAGTTTTTGATTCCAAATTATTTTGTTTAAGGTATGTTTGATATAACATTATTCATAAAATGGGTTTCAAATTATACACTGTTAAAAAAATTATGTTGACAATATCATCTTTGGTTCAATTATTTATAATTTATGTAATGATTTTTCAATTTTTATGACAAATGAATTTGATAAGAGTTTAATGGGGGAATTAATTTTTTTTCAAATAATTCAATGTAAAAAATATTATATTATTATATCTTTAAAAAAATTCCAAATATTTTTTTAAAATGATTGGACTTGAATATTGTAAAACTATGAGAACTCTTTGGAGTATAAACTCTAAACTATATATAGATTAATGTGGATATCCTTTCTGTGATAATTTTTGTATAGGTATGGTAGTAACCCATTTGTATTGTATTACCTCATGGAAAAATATTATGTTCACTATTTGGATGAGTGATGGATATTAGTCTATCCCCAAATTAATTCATCTTAAGGATATTAAAAGTTTTCTTATGTATTTCAAATCACTATAAGTTATTGACTATTTTACTCCTATAAGAATTAGTTTGATTTATTATCCAACTCTGACTCTGACTCTGACTTTGTACGTTTTAGAAATGACCAAAAATACATCAGGTATGTGTCACCTTTTAGGAAATATTTTAATACCATGAATTTCTAAGAAAGAACTATCTGTAGAACAATCAATGTATAAGTCTGAGTGTGTTTTTGCTACTAGTTATTTATAGAATATTTGGATAAATAAATATGGTATAATTTCAATATTAATTTTTTTAAATTTGATATTTTTTGTGATAACACTTTTGATATTTAAATTTCTAAAAAACCACTTCAACACTCACGAACTAAACAAATTTATGTAATATTTCGTTTCCCTAGGAATTATATAAATAATGCTGGTATATTCTTAGAATTTATTCCAACTAGGATTCAATTCATAGATATTTTCACTAAACAGTTTGATTCTGTTAAATATGATAAAATGATGTTTGAATTGGGTATTATGGAAGCTTAAATTCTTCTTAGTATAATTTTTGTATTTATAAATCTATTCAATGTTTTGTTTTATGTATTCTATAATTGAATGTTATTTACTATATTATCATTTATTTTTATAAAATAATAATGTCTTTTTTAATATTGATTTTATTAATAAATCCATTTGCAGTTCTGTATTTCAATGAAATTTTAAAATATTTTTAAGTGATAATTAGATCATAATGTTTAAAATTTAATTATTTAAATAATTAAAATGAATTTTTTTAGTGTCTATAAAAATAAAATACATTATATTTTTAATTTCACTATTTCATATAATTTTTGATAAATTTAAAAAAAGGGGATAGTTTTTTTGAATATTTAATAAGTTTATTATTTTGATTGAAATTTTAATAAATATTATGTTTTTTAATTTAAAATAAAGGGGAGATTTATTTAAAAGGATTTTTAGTTTCATAATATCTATGTTTTATAATAAATTACAACCTTATAACCTTTAATTTAATTTAATATTTGTATCCAAAAAATTGTTTCTTATTAACAAGTTTTCATATTATTTTATTTTCCTCATTCTATTACTTTTAATTTTGTGTTTTTTTATTAAAAATAACATGGATTTGTACGAGAAAACAATGTGAACATCAACCACCAGTATAAGTACCCAAATGCATCTACCCTCATGGGTGGTCCATCATAGAAGGCTCACACAAACCCTAGGTTCATGATATCATATTGAACACATACTGTGTATAGGACCATATATATGGATCTAGTAGAAAGAACCCACATGGAATGAGATAAGGATTCTTGAAACCCAGCTAGCAATGTGTCTTGTGTGTTTTGGATCTATATTATAATTAGAAAATCTCAATTTAAATACTATTCAGTCGCAACATCTTGAATTCGATGTGGGACACATCACTTATTCTAAGGATCAATATTGATAGTAAGATATACTCTCCAATTCTCTTATCCCTTCGATCTCATCTATTTTCACTTCATTTATTTATTCTATACTCCACCCCCCGCACATTCTCATATCTATTTTTAACCCTCGAATTATCTTTTCCTACCCCACGTGAATGGTTACCCTTCTTCTCATTCTCTTCCGCACCAGATAGTCCGATGCAAAATAATTTTTCTCCATCATCCTTTTATTATCTATATTAACATAATTGTCCTTAATATCGTATCTTATTCTAAAGTTCTTATTTTTTCAACATTTATATTTTGAATTTTCATTTAACTAATTTTGGTTATATTTTTTCATGATTTGGTTTTTCCCCTGCTTTTTCTACCACAATATTCCTTCTCGGTTTCATTATATTATAATTCTTCACCAAAATTATTTTTCTCTTATGTTTTCTTTCCCATAACTGTTGATGCATTTTTAGATTTTACCAATGGTGAGACATATTTTTCACCTTTTTTATTAACCAACTGTGAGTGTTTTTTATGGTGGCGGATTTTAGAAATGGTAATACTTTTCACCACCAATAACATTGTTTAACATTGAGTAATTTTACTCATCATTGGAACCCAATGAGGATTATATGACTCACCGAAATGATATCAAAGATGATTAAATTTACACACATTTTATTTTCCTCTATTTGTTTTTCAATTAGAATAAATTTGTTAATTCTATTTTATTCCTTCAAAGAATTTTTTACATATTAATTACTCTTTTTTTCTCATTGAATTTGGAAATAGACTTCATTGTGTAGTTTCATGATCTCAAAACACTAATTTGATGCTACTTTAATTTGTTTTTTTTATTTTATGTTTTTTTCTTTTCTATTTTAAGATGTAATAGACACATAATCAATATCCGAAATGAGTACTTTTCTTTTCTATCATAATAAAATACCTATTTTAGAATTTAACCTGTTAGATTATATTTATCATAAAACATTCTTCTATTTTCATACATAGTTTTCATTTTATTATTCATATTTTAATTCATCCAATTGCATATAAGTATAAATTTAATTTTTATTTCAATTCATTCATTTCATATTTAAATAATTAATATTTCTTGTATAAATAGTACTAACGTACTACACTATTAAATTAATTCTTATTATTGAGCTATGATTTCCTCAATTCATCATGGAAACCTAAGAGTGAGGCATGTGTCCCAATGGAACCCAATAGCATGTATTGAGTCATAGTTGGACACCATATGGTTATAAATCATTGTTGTTCTCGTCGAACCATTTAATATTACGATTCCTGGTAGTGTTTCTATTTTTATTAAACTAGTTTTACATTTTATTAAATTTTAAATGGTAGGTCAAAATATGTTTTCCCACTATTGGACAATTCCAATGGTGAGAAATTTCTCAACTCTCTGTTTTCAAAAGTGACTAATATCTAACCATATGTTAATAATTTTTTTTCAAAATTTTTATTTTTCATAATTTTTTCTTTTTTGATAAATGAATTGCATTGATTAATGTGTATTATATCATTTTGAAATAAATTTTCTATAATGTTTAAAAATTATTTATTGTATTTTTTCAAAGGCTTTTTATTTAATAGAATGATTCTCATATAATGGTCTATTTTAAAAAATATTCTCTTATATGTATTATATGTAGAATTATATTATTATTTTCATTGTTTTTTATTCTGTTTTCTTCATAATTATTATTATTTATATATTAAATATTTGTTTTCATATTTAATGAATAAATGATAGATCACATGTGGTTTTGTTTATTGCAAGCCCTCTCCAAATTAAATTAACTGCCATTTTTATTATTATTAAATACTAACAAGTATAGTTATTCTAGTGGACATGAAAACACTCATGTTGATCTCTATTTTAATGTTCCCTGAGAATTATTCAAGGATACAACATATGTTCCAGTGCAAATAATTTATTCAATAAGGATATGAGAATTCAGTTATATTGCTCGAAAAATTAATCAAAAAATTCTTTGATATATTCAGTTCTTCTATGATTAATGGAGATATATATAGTATTCAAATTAATTCATTGATTTGATTAATATCATGAGAGGCAATGAATTTCCACATCATCATCTCAAGCTATTATTTCATTTGTTTTTATTATTCCTCCATTTTAATTCATCTAATCACCTATTCATTTCCTAGAGTCCTTGTTTATGATTATCCCATCAAAAATATAACATTGGGTTATTCATCCCATCTAAAATAAATGTCGATTTGTTCATCCTTGATAAAAGAACGATTTTTTGTGACTCCATCAAAATGCAGTGATTAACCGCCATATAAGAAAAAAGTTTGCATATATTTGTATATAATTGGGTTGTCACACCATTTCAAACATGAGGATAGAGTGCATACTAATATCCTAGAGGTTTATAGTGGTTGAATAGTGGACTAGGATGTTAGTGATCAAAACTCTATAAAAAACGACTATGTTATTTGTTTTTGTTTTGATGCATATTTTTACACTAATTATAACTCTCATATGATTAGTAATTTTATTAACAAATCAATAAACGATTATTCACCCCATCTAGTCACAACAATCATACCAAGGTACCATTAAGAAATGGTATCAATATTTCTTAAATAAATCTTTATAATTGTATGAAATTCATTTTATAAGTATCCCAAAAATTGTTACAAGAAGCTATTTTTTAGGAAAAATCATTTTTCAAGGAAAAGATGATTTTACATTAGATCTATAATATGGAATATTCATTATATGAATTATTATTCATATAGACAAATATATATTTTAAATATTTAATTTGAATAATATATAAATATGGTTCATTGTATTAATTTATTTGGAAAAAAATTATTAATTTAAAAAATATTTTTTGAGAAAATTTGTTTCTAAGAATAAAAAAAGTTTTGTACCAAAATAATGAAAATTACTGATTCAAAAAAAATTATTAAATTTTTCTATATCAGATGAATCATATTTAGGTTTATGAGTAAGTAAATTACTTAATCAATCTTTAAATATCAATATTTAATGAAAATAAATGATAATATTTTAATATAAATTGAAAATTTACACCATTCACAAAAAGATCTTTTTAGAATAATATGAAAATTTTAGGGTAAGATAATTTTGATATTGTGATATCAGAAATGATATAATTTATATTAAACAAAATTAATTAATGTGGAAAAAAATTTATATTATTTATGTATAAAAATTAATTATAGTAATTTATGAAGAACATGTATTTTTAAAGAATAAAATGAATTTATTGAAAATTGAGTACTAAATTATTATGAATAAATCAATACATTTATATGATATAAAATCAGTAGAGGTATTTTTCCTAATATTTTTTTCATATTTATTTATCTTATTTTTATATCTAGGTTATAAATGTCATATTTAAATAGTATATCTTTGTTCATATAAGCTCAATATTTCATGTAACACAACATTTATCTGAAATGAAATTTACTTAAAGTAAAATATATTCTAAAATACTAGTGGTTTTAAAATATTTTTAAGAATACAGTCAATAGTATCTCCTTGTTGTATGTTATTTAGATGATCATAATTCTCTGGCTAGGTAAGATCTATTAAATATATTATTGTAATTCCCTATAACAAATATTATGCCATTAATGCTAATTATATATGTATATACGAATATGAAATAAACACATAGTAGAATGATGATTCTTATAAAAATATAGAAATGATGACATCATTATTGCCCCGTATGAATATCATCAATGTGGAAAATTTTCATGATGTGAGAAATATATATATATATATTGAATGATTTAAATAAACATATTTCATTGTAAATAAATTAAGGAATGAACATGTAGTCTTTATTGAATTTGTATAGATGATCTTGACTCAAATTATTATGACTTTGAATGATAATAATTTTTTATTTTTTAATCAAAATTGTATAAGATTATTCCTACTATATATAAAGATCATGAAGTTTACATATTTTATATATAGAAGATATTATTCACATGAAATTTACTTTTAATATATATGTGATGGTACATAAGAAGGAATGTATGGAGAGTTATTAGATCATTGATGGGTTATATTGTACTGGAGAAGCACACCTAATAAAATAAGGATTCCAAGTCAAATTAAATCGAGGAGTGACAAGGAGTTTATTATGGGATCCATTAATGAATTAGGTAAGATATTATGCACTAGAGTATTAATGAATGTTGGGAAACATCTAGATCGACCATTACTAGGTTGGAGTTCCAATATCATTTTTATTATTCTCTACTAATGAATACTAATGTCTGTAATGGTGTTTTACATGTCTGAACAAGATCATATTTTATTACTGAGGATGATTTTTTTCAAATATGTGAAATTTATCACAGATTAATGATTTATTACCACTATTTTATCTATTTTGAAGAGTAGATTATGATTGTGGTGTATAACTTATCACTAAATAGAAATTTGTATTTGGGATATCTAGCTGATTTCTATTTTAAATTGGTGTATCTAACCTATTTCTGAATTATTATTTTTGGGATTCATAAAAAATAATATTGTATACACATGGGAGTATGGTGGAAAATCTCTATTTGGTAATATAACCTATATATAAAGGAGTATGATTTTATGAAAAACTATGCATATACAATGTGCAATTATCTTCTTCATTGCATATTAAAACAATGTTAGGTTATGATATATTTTTGTGTGGATCAAAAATGTTAACATGTTTGAGTGGATGAATTAATAAATAATTAATATATAAAATAAGTTCATTGATTCACCTCCATATTAGGGGTTGTTTATTCCTTCAAATGAATCAATGATCTAAAAAAACAACAGTTGATAAAAACTATATTGAAAAAAACCTTACATCATCCATGAAGTTATTATATGACTGAAAAATACTATAATGAAAAATGAACTAATTTAGTGGAGGGATCATGGGGATTTTTAGAGATCTCCATTGTTTGAATATTAAAATAATACCCATAACATGATATCTTTAACAATCAAGATTTCATTATAGACACATCATGCTTCTATGATATAGAAGCATCACCCATGGAGTTATGAGATCAGCTATGTGGAACGTAGTATTTACTAATTAGTTACACATTCCATATCATAGGTTTTTCCTAGAAATACCCATTTCCCTTTGATGAAGAGGATATAAATAGAATGATAGGGAGAAGCGTGGATGGGGAAAGAACAGTTGAATAAATCCCTTATATAGAAACACTAAAGAATTTAATAGGTAAATATAGATCTGAAAATAACTCCCAAGGATTCATTATCATATGAATTAGGCTTGGGTGAACCCACAAACATAATATCACATAAATAATGTGATCTCTGGGATTATTATATGATCATACAATAACCATTTAATTCACCTATCATGTGTAGATTCCTTATACAGTCACATGATAATAATATCACTTGAACCCCAATCCATGAGAAAATTACATGATCCTTAACCTATATGTCCACCATGAGATTCCCTTACTTGATATTATCATGCAGTTTTCCTTCATGCAAAAATATTACATGAACATACTTCACTCTCATATGAGTCAGTATTACATGAACCTGGTTACCCTTCACAAATTCAATATGCATGTTCATCTCACTATTAGATTCTCATACATGATATATCTTCCATAAATAATAATATATATATTATTTACTTTATACTCATATGAAAATGGTTCTTCTCAAGATATGTGATTGGTCAATGGAAATTTTAAGCATTTGGAGATCCTTGTTTCATACATTCTCCCGAGTCACCCACTCTAGATATTTCAATCCATATGAAATCCATTAAATCCTTCAATCACTGTTAAAACCATTATAAGTCCATGATAAGGCCTCCTTAAAAGCTAAAGGGCCTAAATGATTTTAGATCATGGCCCATAGATTTCCCATATTTGATCAATAATTCTCTTTATAAATAATTTCTACACTTTTTCCTTCTTTACTGATAGAGCACCCCAGATAAATGTTAACATGCATTCCATTAATATTTATCTACCTAATAATAAAAACCATGGTGATAATTCTACCCACTCAATATTTTTATCCTTTATGAAAATTTAAATCGTTAACCCCTGTAAATTTCATCTTCCCTGTAACATTATGTTTCGATTTACAGCATGATGAAATATTTATTCTCCAATAAATAAACCATAATACACTATAAAGGGTATCTCTATTTGTGTATTCCCCACATCAT
The DNA here is from genome assembly GCA_963277665.1 of Viscum album. NCBI lineage: Eukaryota > Viridiplantae > Streptophyta > Magnoliopsida > Santalales > Viscaceae > Viscum > Viscum album. The sequence continues at coordinate 1,185,814,139 of OY728158.1, read as the reverse complement.
CCAAAGTTTTTTTTATCTCTCATTGCACAGAAAAACATGTATCACGATATTAAACTTTATAGATGATATATATGTCATATTATGTCAAATTAGATGACAATGTATTGAACACATAATTTTAACCATCCTATCACCATCCTAACACATAACCTTAAACTATGTTACTGAAATAGTGTAATTTGATTCCTACAAATTGGATATATAAGATTTCTACAATAGGATAAAAACATCAAAAACATTTTTATTATATCATTGTGGGGTAATTTTTCTCATGAATCCAAATTTTTTCCTTTATCATTTAATTAAATTCCTTGTGATAATAGATATCACTTTCAGTATGTCAATATCTCAAATTAACTAACCTATATATTTCAAATTCCCATTGAAACAATATCACATAATAAGGGATATATCCCCCCAAATCATCACCATATTTCCCTCATTCAATAATATTCATAATGAAACCATTCCATTCTCTTTAGACAATATTACTACAACCCAAAAAAATAGCCCACCTCACAATACCACATTTCATATGAAGCCACCATAACCCCATTGGATATATTACCATTGAAGATATGTATAAAGGGAAACTCAATTAATAAATGACCACATGATATAGGTTATCTACTCAACTGTTATGATTTTGGATGGATTTACATTTATGAGTTAAATTTACTGTACTCTCCATGAGTTTAATATAACATTTTAAAAATGGATCAATAAGCCTAAAATATTTCCATCTTCCCCAAAACACCATATAAGTTGTCGAAGGTGGATTTATAATGACCACCTACCCCTTAAAAGAATATTTTCCTTAATAAAACTCCCAAATAAACCTATATAATAGATTTATCAATCTGGGTTTCCATAGGATAAAAAAATGATAACCAGATGTAAATCCTTTAATAATGAGTGTGATTAGTTGAACTTTATTTTTATACATTAGATTTTACATTGATGGGAATTATCATTCCTTTTTTAATATTTATAGAACCTTTATAACTAGATCCATCTTAAATCATATTAATTGGAATCTAAATGAATGTAATATTCCTTGGAAGCTGTAAATGATAGTTCGTCATTAATCATAAAGGTACAATCAGTAATGGCACATCCACAAAAGATTGTGGTGAATGATATGATTTAAAAGTAACAAATAGATTGATCCATATATAATTTTATGGTCACATTTCATTCCCTACTATATAATAAAAATTACCAATATAATTCTCAAGGATAGGTGGTGACAGAGTAGGAAAAATTATATATGTTATTAATGGTGATTGGAGTCTTTACCAAGAATGTAGAATATGAACCACCTTTACATTATGTAGACACATTGAATGGATGAATATAACATCACCTATACTAAAAAGTTTCTTTAAAGAAGTCACGCCAACTATTGTAGTTTTCAATATGAATTAACTCAATTCCATATAAATCCATTGAGGAAATAACCCAATAGTTCTCATCATTATTAAGAAAGTCTTTATAACCCAAGAGATCACTCTAGGTGAATCATACCATTGATTATAGAGAGTTTCCTTATATCACCTACTCTACTAAAAAAATCGTCAATCACACTCTAGTAGAAGTCAGAGAGAATTTATATCCTTTTATTAATTCTTGTAATGATAGACAACACACTCTCGAATTATTAACAAGATCATACTGACATATTTTTATAACAACTAGTGAGAATGAACATATTTTTACCCCACAAATTATTCTTGTTTGTATGTTCTACTAACACTCATAGGACATGTTCCATATTATAAAACCACTTGCATAGAATAATGGGATTTTTTCATTTCCATAAATGACTCCCCATATCATATCCTAGAATTTATTGAAGGAAATGAGTATATACCTATTTAAATGAACCCAATTATTCCTTTACCATTCATAAGGATAATCAAAACATTTTCATGGTGAATAATATATTGGATTAATTATATTTCTAAATTTTAAATATAGATCATTATCTCGTTTCATTAGACAGTCTTGGGAATGGCCATATTTTTACCAACGTTACAAACTCATATTGGTATAATACAATATAAATATATGAGGCCCATAAGAGGGATCAAAAATGTTAATATCATTTTTTACAACACATGAACACAACATCCCAATATAGATCAACCATTAGAAAGTCCCTTCAAGGGTATGTCAAAGTAAAGGTGCATGCCCATATCCCTTTATTACTCAAGGCTTGTGTTATTGGGACCTCTAATAATCATTCAATAGTAAAATGTGAATTTGTTTGATCATAAGAAAATTAATTAAAAAATAATAGTTTCCTAGGTCCTCCCTAATATATTTCTTCAAGTAGATTTGGAATTCCTCCATAAAGTTCCTTTTATAAAGGTTATCATTATGGAAGTATCATAATTGAATGTGGAAATAATTATCATAGTGAGAGTTTTGAAAATCATTTGCATGGATTGTTGATCAAATGGAAGGATATTCATAATGTTGATCACATATCATGTAGTGTCTCCTATAAAGGTATGAGAAATGGTATATGTTACAAGAATACTGTTTAGGGTCAGATAATGAACCATGATGGTATTACTCCTAGTACTAGAGTTAACATTGATGGTCCCCCTTGTAGAGGAATCTTTTTTCAATAAAGAGTTCCTCACCTTGATGAGTATAATTTTAGAATACTCTCATATAAATTGAAACTAGATATACTAAGTACACCTAGACAATGAGAATCATTTTTATGGAAAATAACCATTATTAAGTAAATGATAACCTAAAGTTAAAGTCAGCATCCATACCACCTTCAAAGCTTCCAATATTTGATATTTTTAAAATGGAATTAATTAATCCCACTCACAATAATAATGCATCAATAAAAATAACATTATAATCTTACTAGGTAAAGGATTCTGTCACAAAATAGAAAGGTAAATCATTGATTTTGATAAAATAAATGAATAGAGGTATTATAATGGAGATTTATTCAACATAATACTTATCAGTATTAAAATTTTATGACATTCGTATAAAAATTAATACTATATATTAATTAAAATATTTGTAAGACTCATTACCATCATAAGGAAAAACCTCATCCCTATAAAAAATCTGAAAATAAAATCAAGGAAATAAGAGAGGTATTCTAATATATAAACAAGGTTTCCCTTTTAGTATGATTAGATATAATGTTGGGAAGAAAATATAGTGATATATAATGTTCATGTATTAATTCTATAAGTACTCTATATCAGTAGATCAACAATACTACATCTAATGTATAGATCATAGGAAGGGGTGAACATGGGGAACTAGATTTCCAACTACTCTATAGTTAGCATATTCCCTTCGAAATGTTGTTATTAAACCTTATTACATTAATCTATGACCTAGGTCTGATATTATCACCTCTTATACAACTTTCCAAAAATGGTCTTGTTATCTATAAATATTAGAAACAAAATACCATGTTGGGGAAAATATAAATACACCCGAACATCAATCCTATATAAATATTTACTTTTATTATCATCGAATAAGATCTGAACCCTCAACTAAAATGCCTCTCTCAATAATATGTTCACATGGTTTGATCATGCACCATATATAATCCATTATCAAATAAAAGCATGTAAAATAAATATTGAAACACGAGTGTCTATGACCTCATAATTATAGGAACAAGACCGACATTTATCATTGGATTAATTCATACCAACACCTTTACCCTTTGGATCCTCAAATTCTCATTGAGTATATGATTTCACGGTGTCATAATAAAGTCATACTAAAAAAAATTTGTTTTTGTAATTTATATCATAATATCATTCTCACCTATGAGGATAGGTTTTCTATGATATGGGTGGAATGAAACCATAAATACATATATTATTTCTCCCAAGTCATATCACATATATCTCTTTAGAGAAACACTAAAAATGGTTTCTGGGGACTCTGTCTAGATCAAAATTTATAAATTATATTAAGGGGATAATTAAACAAATAAATCAAATAATCATAGTGGATTTAATCAAAACCGGTGTTCTATTAAAGTGATCAATAAAGAGAATTGTGATCCCACCATTTTTAGACATGATGAACAATATTCATACCCTTTAGATGTCGATATTATTCTAAAAACATTATACACGTCATTGAGTTTTAGCAACATCACCCTTTGTAATGTTGGATAACATGATTCTAAAATAGAAAAGTTAGATGAGTATGTTTCTTCTAGAGTAGTAATACAAAGAGACACTCGCAATGTAGGTGTGTATACTAATTACTATAGGGGCACCTCATAAACTGGGATCTCCCCAGAATGTGCAGTTAATACCACCTTGGATAGCCTCATTAAAATAAAATGGGAATCGTGTGGACATTTCCCACCCATCACCTAAGGATGATTATCCTCATTTATTTTTGAAAATGATTAACATTATGAAGAAGAGACAAAGGAATTAAAATGGATGGACATACGACTACTTTGGGGAAATATTCCACCTGAGTAAAAATTCCCTGCAAAGACTATTATTTCTCATTCGATAAATCACTCTAAATAAGAAAAGGATACTCCAATGATGATAGAACAATCTATCCATATATTTAATGCATGATCCAATAAACTAGGTTATCTAGACCCAACGGATGAGTGGTGTCAAGATTTCTTTCTATTTTGGTGGTATTCAGAATTATTTCTTATGACCTAAACCATGTTTACTGAGATCGATTACCCATAATAGAACAAGATAGCCCTATCATATCATGAATTTTCCTCTACCTAAGATCAAGTGTCTGGTTAGATAATTTTTTAAAAATAATAGATTTACTACATCAAATATATATATACACAGATGGGGGTGATGGAGGGAAGTAAATAATTAGTAAAACTAGAGAAATAGTAGTTTTTTGGATGATAGACCTTAATTATGTTCACCCAATTATTAATACTTCAATTTTACCCTTGTAAAATTGAACTAGATCCTCCAGATGACACATATCACATATTGTCCCATGATTTGGTCCTATGAAAGGAAAAATGGGAAGGAGGAAGAATGGAAGTCAAAACATTTTTAATTAATTTAGGACAATTGTTTTTATCATATCGTAACTTACTAGATTTGACCATAATTGATTTAGAGGGTCTCTATATATGGTTTATCATCCAATTAATATCAATTATGTGAATGATGTTATTACTTATACCCTAATATTATAAGTTCATTCTTAATGAGAGACTCACATAGGTCATTACTACATGTAAAGGTATAAGATATTACTCAAACAGGTATACCCTACTCAGGAATTATCTATAAATATACATAGAGATCTATGTAATGATTTGTAGATTTCATTGATCCCAAAAAATACACTATATTATATCTTGAGTTTTCAAAAGTGGAACAATGCTTGGAAGATTCCATTCTGTAATCCAAGGACCAACCTCTCCCAATGACACCTACCCATGTACAGAGAAATAGAAAAGCTAAAATAGTTAATGTTATACTTATTATAAGTCTGACACTAACTCCAGTACCAAAACCCATGAAATATCATGTGGTACATCCTATTTAATAGAAAAAAGTAGTAGAAACATACTATTTTGGTGGTGAAAATATAACAGAGACCCTAATATAATTAGATCAAAAAATGATAATGTTTATTCTTTCGTAAAAGATAATTTTCTTGGGTATGTCATTGAAACTACGGAGATTAACCTACAATATGTTGTACAACCCTATAATAATAACAAAAATTCCATTATAAAATGACCTAATTATTTTCCCCTTCACATAATTTTAAAAAAAATATAAAATATTTATTTGTCTTCAAATACCTCCATCACTATAGAGAATAATCTGATGATGTTACATTGGGAAATCCTCTAGAATAAGTGTCAATTTTTATGACATCCAACCATAAAAGAATGAAGAATTTTAGTATATCTTGTGAATGTGCTAATAAAATATTGATGAATGGATTACAATAAATATTGTCAAAAAATATGTTTGTATCCTCAAGAAAGAAAAGGATCTATTATTTTTGACCTTAAATACCCCTATTATTATTGATCTAACATATTTGGAAACAAATTACACTAAGTGCTGACATTCTATGAACCAATTAAAGCAATATTAAAAGAGTAATGTCCCAGAAGAAGCACCCATGTAAATTCCTAATCTGATTTTGTAACTTCATGAATTTATTCCTTCATCATTCAGTGAATGAAAAACATGACACCAAATGGTCCAGCAAGCACCAAACTACCTTACAAAGTCCTATTTCGGTTAAAATTCCAATATAGTATTGTCAATTTTATTCAATTGAAAAATTATATAATAAATAAAATATATATTACAAAAAATCCCTCTTCAACCATAATCGATAGGGGGGATCATTGTTGATGATGGGGTTGAGGAATATAAGGTTGACATCGATCTCCACACTTGTCTCATGTCCGATTTTAAAACATTTATTCTACAGATACATAAAAACCGGAACTCTAGTGGGCTTAATAGGATCCTAAATATACTTTTATGTCATCTAAGGGTTAGTCAAACCAAATTATTCTATAGAAAGTATAAGAAAATTATCTTCTCTCTAGTTATTATTAAGATTTAGGAATGTATTCTCAATACAAACCATATGTTTAAAATATTCCCTAACATTTTTTTCATTGAAGGTTACCACATGTACAATCAACCCCATATTCCAAATATAATACCAAGTAATAGACCCCAACTGAGATATGTATGTATTTGGGTTAAAGGCATTACATTTTGAGAATATTTGTCACCATTATATTCAAGATTAAATATTTGATTATTTTCATTTGTTCTGAATATCTCTCTGAAGCACTTTTTGAGAATCATCAAATACATTATGAATTAAAATCCATGTTCACAAAAACTGATGTATACTATGCTTAGGTAAATATTTTTATTTGGTATATATTCATATCATTCATAGAGAATCATATAAATACATTGATAAAATTATATATTACACCCTTGTACATATTTGGGTATCTGTACAATAATGAAATTTATTGATACCCTATAGATCATATTTCCATAAAAAATCCCATTTGAGACTATATCATTCAAAGACTATGTTACACATGAGATAATTATTCTATGTCTAATCTATCAATATAAGGGTATGAAAAGGGAATGAAAAATTTATCGATTTTTATAAATCATAGATCCCAATTTGAAAACATTGTCTATAATTCTAGTTTTTTGGTTTTTTTAAAGATGTTATGTTTAACAATATGTTATGAAGACAGTGTTTGTATTGTAATGGGGTAGTTCCTTCATCATACCCCAATATATCATGTAATTTATTTAAAAATTGGGCATAGTGTTGTATAATGGTGAAACTCCATTCTATTCCCATGAATCATGATATATTTATGTAGAATTATATTTGGGTGAAGGAAAATATTTAGTGGTAGAGGATGTATTCTGATCCACTACCACCTAAAAATCATCAAATGTTCTAAATCAAACCATTAAATGATCTGAATGAATATTATGTATTTCTAATTAACTGAAAATAGGTAATATCTATAGATTAATGGATTCATCAGGTCATACATACTGTATTATAGAGAAATAAACTTTTAATTAATATTCTATCATATGATGGCCAGGATAAAAGTTCCCCTTGAACATCCACCTAAAATATTGAAAAATAATTTCACAATATAAATATATATTGACCTTGATGATAATTTTCTATATTATAAGGCCAACTTTTCAAAATTCCAACCCAGTTCAATGTAACCAAGATTCATTGATCATGTGGATATGAATTTTAGGCGAAAAAGAAGGATCTATGTATGGTAATATTCACCTATTCCATCATAATTTTGGTGACATATAATGAATATAGTTTTCTATGAGGGTGAAATCCATGTTGAGATGATAATTTTCTAGAATAAAAAAATCTATCTATTTCCATGATCTAATAGATCCATTCATTGTTTATTGGATCATAAAATTCCACCACATCATTACCATAATTTTAAAAGGCTTCTATATTAGCTCACAAATATCAGGATGATTGAATATCCTCTTCACCTAATTAAATTACAAATGAATGACAATATATAAAAAATTTAATTGATAATAATACCTACACAATGGATTCTTCACTTTGTGGATATGATTCTTCATTACACATTGAAGATAAAAGTTCCATCTAATCATATTAGTTCATTAGTAATGTCCCTTCATCACTAGCTTCAACTCAAATCTAGTCCATTGAGGAAAATGAAGAAAGATAGGAAGATATTAGAGATTACCCTATAGAAATAAATAATGGTGTCACAATAACCATCGATGAACTCATATGTGTGAATCTAGGCATAGAAGATAACCCACAACACACCTTATTTAGTGTCTCTATGTTTCCCAAAATACATGATACATATATCTCTTTTTTGACTAATAAACATGATGTATTCACATGAAATTTAACACAAAATCCAAGAATAGATCTTGATGTAGACACACTCATTTGGGTCTATATAAAGATCAAGATGGCTGTGAGGATAAATTCCTTAGAATGTATTCAACTCATGATGAAATTTTGAAGATGAAGATGAATGGATCATCAAAATAATATTCTTTCAGGAGGTCTAGAAACAAATATGGAGTGACAACATGAATGTTGTAAATAATTATAATGGTAAGATTATTGTTTTCAATGATCTAAAGGATTTGAATAATATTTCTTAGAGGATAACATCCCAGCCCCATTTATATAATTTTGATTCAATGCAATAACCAGTTTTCAAGACCTTTTCTTCATGTATGGATACTAAATCTATAATAAAATATAGTTGGATTTCAAAAATTAGGGTGAAACCACGTTTTTGGAACCATAACATGTGTATTTGTTTCAATTATTATCAAGAATAATGATAGAACCACATTTCAATGTTCCATACCATATCTTCAAAAATGTTTTAGAGAAATCCATAGAGTTATATGTGGACGATTTGGTGGTCAAATCAGAGTAGTAGGGTGGTCATATTCCCAATTATAAAAGAGTTTTCAAAAAAACTATTTTATCATAGCCAAACATTTAACTCCTTGGTAGGTTCTTTTAGATTAACCTTAGGGAAGAATCCAAGTCTTTTTGTACACCATTAAAGAATCAAGGTCCGCCCATAGAATACCTTGATGATCCTTATAATTCCATATCCACTAATTAATAATGTGTTGTGAGTTATTAAAGGATTCCCCACTTAAATCAGATTCCTCCAAGATAAGAATTTTTTCATGTGGCTACCCATCACGGACCTTGTGAAAAAGGGATTCACCTATTGGTGGGCTATATATAATCAAGATGACTTTGAAAATATCCATCAATACCTCTTGAGGATATCATTATTGATGCATATAGTCCAAAAAATAAATTATTTTTTCATGGACTATTTGTATAAATTAGTAGGTTCCTCTATCACACAAATGTATTATTAGGTAAATTAAAATGGACCTTACTAGCTCATTTTAAACATGATAGACACAGATAATCATTATTTTGACATTGAGAATAATTTCTTTAACAAATTCTTAGAGGTCCGAAAATTATTCCACTACCTATAAAATCATTAGTTCTATTTGGTATCTCATATTTAACCACTCACAAATTTTTTTGGTAAAGTTATGTTTACTAAACAACTTGTATGATAGGTGGTCATCCTATAATAGTTGGATATCTTGTTCATACCACATAAGACAGACCCTGGGAAAACATTAAAACAATTTATTTCTATATATCCCATCAGATAATGTATCTTAATGAATATATAACTATATATTGTGGAGTTATTATCTATTTTTACTCTCTATAGAAATTATAGATGTATTTTTATGGGGACTCTAGAAATAATACAAGAAAAAATATGGAAAACCCAAAAAATAGTAGTGTCATTTTAGGAATTATTTTCATCTCTTCGTAAAAGGTAGTTTTGGAAAATTTCATCATTTTGGTATAAGGTTGAATCAAAAATAAATAATATAATAAGTTAAAATTTTATTTTTAAATTATAACTAAATATGTTAGTTTTGATAATGAGAATTAAAGGAAATTAATTTTTGTTTATCAAGTTTATAAATGGTGAGTTTTTTGTTATGAAAAAGGAACTAATTACACTTCACAATTTCATATGATTGTAGGTGGAAAATACCCCTATAAACATAAAATACCTCGCATCATGAAAACACAAGGCACCCATGTTTATGCACTGGCTACTGTAGCCACAACTTTGGAAAATCCAAACTTTGATGAGGCAGACATCAACATAACACATTGTAGGGTTGTGTCACCATTTATCATCTATGACATGGATTAGGCCCATGAGATCAAGACCACTCTTGAATAAGGTGATAATATAGCCTTACCAAATGATACTTCCATTGGATTAATTTCCCCCACAATAGATTATGATTAATGTGTAATTCATTCCTCGGACTATGAAAAGAAAGAGTAAATTAGACAAGAGGATTATAAACTTAATCATTTACAATGGTGCATGGTTTTAGAATTTCCATTATAAACATTTATATTATAGATTCATCCTTTAATAAATTGAAGGAATCTAGACCCTCCTTATTATTTAATAATACCACACATGGACATATGGTTATCATCTATGAAGTATTTTGTTATCTCACAAGATAAGGCATCTTGGGTACCAATATCCATATAGAAAAACAATCATGTTGAATTCAGAAAAAATTAAATACTTAAAGTATAAATTAAAATTTAATCTATTATAAACTTGATTTACTACAAATTTAAAAATAATTTTAATTTTTTTATATATGAGTAATAGATAATATGGGGCCATAACCGCCTATAATATCCATACTGTTCAAGTAAATCATTTCTACATCCAACATATTCTTTTTGTAGGATATGGTTATATCTCTCATGGAATTACTAATGAATTTTATCATAAATTTTTTCAAGTCAAATATCATCAATATATTTCATATCCATTATAAAATATTTAATAATAATTTCATTAATATATTTTCTTCGATGATGAAAACATTGTATCAGTAACATGGATTTCAATCCAAACACCCACCACATTAACATTAATTTTAAAACATAATGATTGATTCTTTTAAAAAGACTATATATTATAATATCTAGACTATATATGACATAAAAAATTATTACTAGCCAGAAAAATTACGTAAATTTTGTGGTATTATCACACCACAACTGAAACATCTATTAAAGTGACCCTAAATTCTCTTGTATATGGTAGAGAAAAAGGTATTACCATAAAATTATATTATCCTTCACCCAATATAACTGTATTTAATTATATTTATAAGGATGTGTTTTCTTATAAATGAAAAGATTATTTAGAAGAATTTAATGATAAGATATTGTGTACATTTTTTAACCTACAAATCCCCAAAACCCAGGTAACAAATGATTCTAATAAGAACCCCATCCATTATCTAATTCTAAAATAGGAGATATTATTCTTTATCATAAAACATATTATACTTTTGAATAATTATTTAATTATAAATCCAATGTGGTAATGGCCTTACGTAATTCACAAGGAACAATTCAATAGAGCCTATTTCTTTTTAATTATAGATGTATAACAAATCATGTCAGTTAGAAAGAAAATATTTCTCATGAAACAATTTCATAATTTAACATTAGTCAAATATTTTTTATTATAGCATGGTGTTAATGTACCTATCAATTCATCCTAAATGTAAAATATTTAAATATTTCCTTATAATACCGATCGTTCAATGTTAATCTACATGGTCATCATCACAATTTCATTGTATAAAAATATATTATAATAGCCAGGTTTCATAATGTTATACATTACATTGTATGGTCCATTCTCGAAGGCCATAAAATATTTATGATATCTCTACTATGTATGTATTAATTTCCCTAAATAGTATATAGAACCTTATAGTAGTTCTTGTCACACATCAGTCATTATCTCGAGGATATAAATTCCCTCACTCCCATGAAGGATCCTGATTTTCATAAGTCGGTATAATTAAAGAACTACACCTGGATTGATTTATATATTTTTTCATATACATTGTGATGGTAAAATCTATTGTCACAACTCTAACCATGAACTACAATAAATAAAATTCACTCATTCACGTTAATTATTACACCCCTATACAAAATATTTAGTTTTCCAAACAAAAAAGAACTAAGATAGAGAAACTTTATGTCCCACTATAAATGAGTCATGTCTAAATTAAATAATCCAAAAAAACTATGTATGAATTAAAAAAAGTTCATAATTATAAGTATAATATATATTTACATTATGATTCCATGATATAGATTTATTATCCTAATATATTACTAAAACATTAGTATCTTCAATGTGTTAGTCAGATCTATGTTGGGGCCTTCAATGTAGATATTTTCCCCAATGAACCCATTCCAAAAGATTCTCTCACGTCTATAGTCGTTTGATCAATGTAGAGAATCATTTTCTATTTAATATACATGGATTAATTGGTAGGATATATAATGATTACTAGATATCTTATCTTAATCCTACACATAGATTCCAATCCACGTGCTTCTTCATATGAGTGATTCAAAATCTTAAAAGAAAATAGGTTTACATCCATAAGTTTATTGTTGAGTTGAATTCATATCATTTTGAACATGATCCAGATCTAAGCAATAAATTAGTATAAGGAACCTGTCATATGACCTTAAACTACAAGGCATATGATTCCTTGTCCTGTGATATTAAACTATATGATATTTTTCTTAACCTTAATGAAATTAAAAAAAAATTAATTACTAGATTATATTGCCCAATTTAAATACAAGATAACCCAATTCATGTATGTGTTCTCAATATAGGTTTTTCTATAAATAAGAATCAATATAAAATTCATTTTCATCCATTTGTTTCTCATAAATCTTAGATATTCACTTACAATATTAGAATTACATGTGGATTTATTCCTATTATCATAGGATAGGAATTGATATCTGACTTAGATATTCAACACCCACCCATGTTTAATTATCCATTTACACTCTTTTCAAGGTAACCATAGTATACATCTCATATTAAGATAAAGGACAATTTGCCCCCATAAATTTTACTTAACATTATTTTACATAAACCCCACCTCATTATCTGAGGGAATAATATCTACATAAAATATTACTGTTAATATAAAAATAATGTGTTCACTTCAAATCAACACCTTAGTTTTTTTATGCTTACACATACCCAATATAACCCTTTGTATGAAACCAAAATATAATCTGAAAACCAAATCCATTTTTTTCCGAATGTGAGGATCCTATAAATCTAATATTCTCCAGAAACATCAAAACAATACCTATAATTTTAATATGGTATGTTTTTACCCTTTTTTAACTACTATGTATCACTACTCTTGATTTAATATCCCTAACTTGGAATTTATTACATCCCCACCCCATTTTTTGAATGGTTTTGGTAATTTATTAGGCTTTGGACATAAATTGTGATCCCATCCTCACCCATATAGTATATTAACTATCACATTAAACTATTTTCACTAGAACATGGAAAATTTTATATTGGTATTGGGATCTCCAATCCTGTTCGTTTTCCCTCACCCATGGTTGATAAGTTTTTCCACAATTTTTTATTCAATGGTTAATGTTGTGTGAGTGTAAAATATATCTTTCATTTTCATAGACAATGATACCAAAAAAAATAGGTAACATTTATGTAAGACCTTTTAGGATGAAGAAACATGAAGCTTAGTCTATGAATTGTTGATGTCTTTGATCTCTTAAACATTATCAATAATTAATTATAAAAAAAATTAAAGTTGATTTAAATAATGAATAAAGCCTATAGGTACAGCATCTACGTAGACATTAAAAAATATGATACATTCTATGTAGAACCACATTCCTAATAAAATCATTGAGTGAGATAAAGTCACATGTATTCACCTTGATTATATGTTTCATACATGGGGGAATAAATAGAAGGGTTCCTCAACCCTTGTTGAAGAATACTTTTATTCCAATGCAGACTTCATTTTTTAATTTTTTTAATCATAATAAATCTGACATAACAAACAATAATGAGAATATTTTATTACAAAGGAAATAATTATTTCAAAAGGCTTACATTCCATTAATATATCTTAGTATATGTTCCCCCATATGGAATACTATCAATATGAATCTTCGGCCAATGGTGAGGATCCTATAATCTATGTATGCCTACACACTTTTTTCAAGGAACCCATATTTTATATATGGTCAAAGGTCATCATTTAAATACATGCACCATCTTATTATCGAAGATAAAAACATTAATTCATGTTTTACCCAATCAATAAATATATTTTACAACTAGATTAAATACCCTTGATTTTATGGACATGTGAATCATATTCACATTTAAATAATAGATTTGAAATATATCTTTAGAACATTTTTTTCATCATCATGTGATCCTAAACTATTTGTCATGATAATACGAGATTCATGAATATTAATGGAATACCTCGTTTAAATGGTAGAAGATGATAACATTCTCAATGATGATCACTCTGATTTCTTTGATTAAATAAACCAATATTTACTAATTTATAATGATTTTATCTTTCCCGTGTTGTTTGATAATCCACATCCTCTACTAGTTTATGTTTTTGACCTTAAAAAATTCCTAAATTGTATCTCATTTCACAACCAAAAACAACATGATGAAAGAAAATTGAATCTCACTAAGTTAGAATCTTATAAATATATTCTTGAGGAAAATTCAATACTCTGCTCACTGTAAACACATCTTGAGTGTTTAAGAAATATTGACCATTATAACTTCAAATTGTGATAAAATTGTTATCTTGAAAAAAACTAAAGGCAGATCTAAGTAAAATAATTTCACATTCCTAATAATAATTCCCAAATAATTCTTATAAAAATTTTATGGAAACAATATTAAAAAACACAAATATTATAGATTCCATAAAATATCTGAAGAAGAAGTCATGTTTTTTTCACTATGACCCTCATAATATGAAAAACGTCGATAATTTTTCCTTCCCTCATATATATAATATCAATCTAGAGAATCTATTCAAATGGGTAACATTGTAAATACAGGGGAATATACTTTAAATTAATGGAATACCTATTCTAAATCCCCCATAATGATCGTCATCATGTTGAGTTAGATCCTTCATTAAAATGATCCAACTGTATTTTTATGGTGGTTCTATTTGTGTATATACCCATCCATTAGCAATACCTAGAAAGATAACATGAATCCAAATAGACCAACACTATTATATGGTGATGTAATGTATGCCTAAACCCATCCATGATCCATTTTTATGAGTATCTAGTTTATCAAAATTAACCAAATCTAGTATTACGATGGTTGTATGTATGCTAACACCCATTATTGAGCCATGAAAAAAAAAATTTATTGAATCATGTGATTTTTTACATTAAACTATTTATATTTCATATTTTATTCTCAAATAGTTGGAAGTGGTAGTATAAATTATTTTGAATGGTTTTCGTATTATTATATATAAATAATTTAGTTTTAATAGAAGTTTATAGAATGGCAGTGAATTAGATTAGAAATTACATTCCCTCAATGAAATGAAAAGAAGAGAGGTATATATGTAACATTGAACCTCACTCATTTTATATAGGTAATGATTAAAATAAAAATTATTATATTATAGAGAACTCTATATATATTCTATAATACTAACTATTACTTTCTTAGACTCACAAACACCTTGTTCTAACTTCTCCACCATCATAATTTTCTCTTATACATCAATCCATAATTCCATTAAATAATATATTAATATATCCAAATATGTTATACCTCCATACCCAACAATTATTTTCCATTCCCACCATGTTTAGGAATGTGATTCTCCAATTAAATTTTTCATAGCTATTAGTGGAGTCTTTAAAGAGAGGCCATGTCATAGGTGACATTTTATTGACACCTGATATCTATAGAAACATTATGAGAGGAATGTTGAATAGGAATAGAAAATATATTAGTTAATTGGGGTGGGTATTCAACATATCAATTATGTTGGGTCGGAACAAAAAACGGGAATGATGGCAAGAGGGGGGGTGAATTGCCTTTTAAAAAAGATTAACAAATTAAAATCAAAGTTGAAATGCAGCGGAAATAAATAAGGAAAGACACAAGAAATTGATAACGGAGTTCGGCCAAAAACCCGGCCTACATCTCCGCTCCCAACTCAACCGTTGAGAGATTCCTACCGCTTGCTTTTCAATGGTTTTAGCAAGAAACCCACTAGGCTTTGAGGTAGCACTAGGACCTATTACAGCTTGCTTTTGAAATGGTTTAGCAAGAACCCACTTGCTTTTAATGGTTTAGCAAAAACCCACTATCCTTCTTACAGGTGAAGGATAGCTCACCTATGTCTCAAGCTATTTAAAGGAAATCTTGGCAACCTTTTCACACCTTAATGGTGATGTGAAACCCAAAAGAAAGAGGGGATGAGAAAATTGGGAGTTTGTAGGCACAAACTCAATTTAAGCTCAAAATGAATAAAACAATAAAAACCGTATTTGGAGAAGCCTTGGGCGCCTTTGATTGATTGGAGATGTTGAAGGCCGCTTCCAAGCTTCTTTGAAGGAGCTCCTTGGATCTGGAATTGGATGGAGCACTTGGGGTTCCTTGAGGTGGCTCGCCGGAGGTATGCCAAAAGATGAACAACGTGTCTGTGGGCTTTGTATATGATCTGGTAGGTGTCCGGGGCTTCCTCGGCCTTTATTTATAGGCATGGAACCCTTGGGGAGGCTTCGGAGCCGTTGGAGAGGCTAAAAGAGCCGTTGGGAGCCAAGTGGGCCAGCCTGGTCAAACTGCAACGGCTAGTTTGACTGGCTCCACCGGCTGGCCGGTACAGTCCCACCGGCTGGCCGGTGTGTTGAAAAAGGATGAGGATTTCTGGCCAGGGGCCACCGGCTGACCGGTGCCAGAGCCACCGGCTGGCCGGTGGCAAGACAGTAGCTTGCCATTCTGTGCAGGTGCCACCGGCTGACCGGTGCTGCGGCCACCGGTTGGCCGGTGGTGAGGCAGTGGCTCTGCCTTCTGCCCAGGGTCCATCGGTCGACCGGTGGTGAAGCCACCGGTTGGCCGGTGGACTGAATTTCAGACCAGTTTTGCTTCTTGCTTTCTTGGCCAAATTCCTTGGCCACCTGAAAAGATTCTTATCATCCAAAAACACTTGAAAAAGTATTAGATAAATATGAGGGTGATTGTGATCATGAAAATAAAACCTTGAGGGGTTCGAGAGGTACAACAATCTCCCCCTATTTTGATGATCACAATCACCAAAACAATTAATGTAAAATACTGAAATTGAAAGGAAATGCTAAGAATGATGAAGAGGATTCTCCCCCAATCAATCAAGAAATTTCTCCCCCTTTGTGATTATCAAAATAGCACGGGGCATAAAACTTGATTGAGGGAAAATTGAAAATCTAGATTTTTAAATCAATTGGAATTTTTGAAAATTGAATTGAAAATTTGAATAATAGTTTGAATTGAAAGTTTTGAATCAAAAACAAATTGAAATTTGAAATTTGAATTGAAAGTTTTGAATCAAAAGTTTGAACTGAAAGTTTTGAATGAAAAATTTGAAATGAATATTTTGAAATGAAAATTTTGATACCAAGTGTTGAAATTGAAAGTTGGAATCGAAAATTTTGAATAAAAAATTTGAAATGAGAATTTTGAATGAAAAATTTTTAATTCACAAAAAGGCTTAAAAGAACCTAACTCCCCCTAAATAAAACAACAAATCACCGGGGAGAGGAAATAAATTTTGGCCCGGAGAGACTCGCAAGAAGGGATTTTTCAATCCAAACTTGTCTCATAGCGGGTCTTCTCATATAAAATTCGTCCGAAAAGTAAAAAGATTTGGGTTGACCGTACCGGGCGTTTTTACAATTACATTCATAAATAAGGTTCCCGGGTTTTTTACAATAATTGCAAAATTTATAACTAGAGCTCCCCCTTACCAAAACAGTTGGTGCATGGGAGGAGGAAGCTACATTGGTATAGCCATGTCCTTGGGTGGTTCTAGATATTCGTTGGGAACCTAGGAGATTGTTCAAATTTTGTTCCCCTTGGGTGAACTTAGCTAGGGTCTCCCTTAGGTCTTTGATGGTTGATTCCATGGAATCAACATTTGGAAAATTTTGGATTTTAAGGGACAACTCTTCCTTCTCTTTGAGAAGTTGTTCTTTTTCGGAAGAGAGTTTTTTGAAATTCTTTTTTAAAGCAACGAATTTTGAAGAAAGCTCATGAAAACCATTTTCTAGTTGGTCTCTAGCGTGTGAGAGTTCTTCATAAGATAGATGATTGAAAGAATTTGAAGAACTAGAAGACGAGGAAGTAGAGTCGGAAGATGATACCTCATGATTTGCCATTAGGCATTTTTTACCTTGGTCGCTCGAGGAGAAGGAGGAGAATGAAGAGGTGGAGCTATCACTCCATGTTGCCTTTGAAGCCTTCTTCTTTTTCTTCTTGGCCCTTTTCTTGTGAGGTGGGCAAACGGGCTTGATCTTTTCGCTGGGTTCTTGCTTTTGATAGGATTCTTGCTTTGGAGCCTCGCTAGTACCTTCATGGGTTAGTTCTAAAAATTTCCAAAGATCGTAAGAAGTAGTGCAAGAAGAAATACTATTAAAAACATTTCGGTCTAGCCCACAATGTAGAGCATTCATGGCTTTGCCATCAAGCTCGAAATTCTTAATATCTATGGTGGTCCACTTAGACTCATCGGAAGAAGTGAGGGAAAAACCATGCATAACAATTCTAAAAATAGGATAGACAATACTTTTAAGAAATGTGGTCATGCGGGTTTTCCAAAAACTATAATCGGTTCCATCAAAGAATGGAGCACGATCCAAAGAAAAGCCTTCGGGAGATTGAGAGGAAGAAGCGGTAGAAGCCATCAAAAAATAGGATCTTTAATTTGAAACTGGTTTAGGGAATTATTCAAATACTCGCTCTGATACCAATTGTTGGGTCGGAACAAAAAACGGGAATGATGGCAAGAGGGGGGGGGGGTGAATTGCCTTTTAAAAAAGATTAACAAATTAAAATCAAAGTTGAAATGCAGCGGAAATAAATAAGGCAAGACACAAGAAATTGATAACGGAGTTCGGCCAAAAACCCGGCCTACGTCTCCGCTCCCAACTCAACCGTTGAGAGATTCCTACCGCTTGCTTTTCAATGGTTTTAGCAAGAAACCCACTAGGCTTTGAGGTAGCACTAGGACCTATTACATCTTGCTTTTGAAATGGTTTAGCAAGAACCCACTTGCTTTTAATGGTTTAGCAAGAACCCACTATCCTTCTTACAGGTGAAGGATAGCTCACCTATGTCTCAAGCTATTTAAAGGAAAGCTTGGCAACCTTTTCACACCTTAATGGTGATGTGAAACCCAAAAGAAAGAGGGGATGAGAAAATTGGGAGTTTGTAGGCACAAACTCAATTTAAGCTCAAAATGAATAAAACAATAAAAACCGTATTTGGAGAAGCCTTGGGCGCCTTTGATTGATTGGAGATGTTGAAGGCCACTTCCAAGCTTCTTTGAAGGAGCTCCTTGGATGTGGAATTGGATGGAGCACTTGGGGTTCCTTGAGGTGGCTCGCCGGAGGTATGCCAAAAGATGAACAACGTGTCCGTGGGCTTTGTATATGATCCGGTAGGTGTCTGGGGCTTCCTCGGCCTTTATTTATAGGCATGGAACCCTTGGGGAGGCTTCGGAGCCATTGGAGAGGCTAAAAGAGCCGTTGGGAGCCAAGTGGGCCAGCCTGGTGAAACTGCAACGGCTAGTTTGACTGGCTCCACCGGCTGGCCGGTACAGTCCCACCGGCTGGCCGGTGTGTTGAAAAAGGATGAGGATTTCTGGCCAGGGGCCACTGGCTGACCGGTGCCAGAGCCACCGGCTGGCCGGTGGCAAGACAGTAGCTTGCCATTCTGTGCAGGTGCCACCGGCTGACCGGTGCTGCGGCCACCGGTTGGCCGGTGGTGAGGCAGTGGCTCTGCCTTCTGCCCAGGGTCCATCGGTCGACCGGTGGTGAAGCCACCGGTTGGCCGGTGGACTGAATTTCAGTCCAGTTTTGCTTCTTGCTTTCTTGGCCTAATTCCTTGGCCACCTGAAAAGATTCCTATCATCCAAAAACACTTGAAAAAGGATTAGATAAATATGAGGGTGATTGTGATCATGAAAATAAAACCTTGAGGGGTTCGAGAGGTATGACAAATTATTCTATATAGACATTCCCTCTTTTCCTCGTTCATAAATTGTAAAATCATGCCCCGACAGACCACTAAGATGGTAGCTGGACCGGTGGGTCACATGGCCTTAAGTGCACCTCCCTGTATTCCAGAGGCTACTAACTAGTACAGAGGGTCTTATAATGTGATAGTGTGGAGTCTGTACCCTCATATTCGAGTAATAAAATAGTATACCATAAATAAACATCATAAAATAGTATAAGTATTAATAAAATACTGATAGAGCATCAGAGGAATAATATAACTGAATATAAACAATAGAGAACACAAATATTCAACTGATTCATTCCATGATGAAGAATAAAGAAGAAAAAACATGTAGTATAAAACACAAATTAAAAGAAATTTTATTCTCCAAGGGATATCTCCATGATCATCACAACCTCGATCTTGGTTTTATGCTCTTAACTCCTAGGTACAAGCTAAAAAAAGAAATCAACCACGACCAATAAAATATAAGGTCTACAAGGGTTACCCAATCAATGTAGGCCTGATAAGGGTGTGAGATAATAATCCCATATGGTTCCCACCCATGGGTCAACAACTGATCCCAGTCATTTAAATATCATTCAAGTAGTGTGTAGGTAATATGAAACAATAAACAATACTAAAATAATAATAGAGACCAGATCATGTCCCAATCAGACACTTGACTTGCTCTATCTACTTCAACACTTCTGAATAGAATTTCTGATTAGTAACTATATATAAATATAGTTATATATATTTTTTAGTTATATGTTTCTTCCACCTATGTGAATCAATTGTCTATTGATACCTAATGACCATATACAGGGAACACTAGTGCTGGATAGACTTTGGTTTAACTAAAACATCCCTAAAAAACCTATTGAGACAAAAATAAGATACAATAGGGTTCCTTCCCTACAACCCAAGAAGAGTGAGATATTTCTTTCTAAAACACTCGGGATAGCGAGTGATCTACCATGGAAACACACTATCATGGTACATGGTGTCCCAACCTAACACCCATATCATATCTCTATTGTGAGTTGTTATGTTCAACACCTATTGTATGGGATCGTGATGAAAAACTCTCAACTAAATAATTACCATAATTCCATAACCAATGTATAAGGTGTAATAATTTATTTTAAATAACCATGAGTAAAAACCTCTCATTCCATACATTTTTCATGCCCAAAAAATCCAGGGAATCACCATTATATCAATTTATTTAAAACATTATTATTTAATTAAATTGGTGTAGTTGTACCACCTATTCTAATCTATTTTTATAAAAACATTAAATAAAATTAAGTCATTAAATCTTCCATGATGTAATCCATTAAATATAATGAAACCATGTAATTTAATTAATAAACATGAATTTTTAATTATAAAGGTCAAATAGATACTTGGAATGTGTTCTTGTCATTTAGGAAAATATTTATATCTGTTGTTCCCTTTATAGGTTAGGAAAATCCATACACATAGAAGTTGGGTTAGCCATATTTATCATTTATATAATAATTTACAAAAATAAATTTAATATAAACATTGGAGGTTGTTTCCTAACCTTCCATATATCAACAAAGACATCAAACATAGAGTAAAACCAAAGTAATAACATAAGAATGATTTATAACACAAATCTATACTTTTTCATTTGGGAGAAAATGAACAACCATTGAGGTGTTTTATTATGAAAACATAAAATTGTCTATAAAATTTTATTTAATCACAATTAGCATCATAAAATTATTAAAGATAAATTTTATTGTAAAAAAAAATCAGGGAAGTTAAATTTATAAATGTTGGACAAAGCACATAAGACTTTCCATTATCAACTTCAAAAATAATTACATTGGATAATAAATTGGTAAGACAATCTAAAAACTTGGAAGACATTCTAGTAATTTATTTCCTTAATTAAAAGGGGGGATAAGATGACACACCCAAATGGATATCTGTTTTGTGGTCGACATCCTCAAATCACCCAACAATAATCATTAATTGTACATACAATTGTGACAATTAATTTAATATAAAGCAATAAACTATATATAAATTCAATGAAAATTATGACTTGTGGAATAATGAAAATACTAACATTAAGATGGAAACTTGATGAAAAATCTATAAAACACATAACTTATACTTAGAATGAATCCAATATCAATCTCTAAGTTGATCTAGTCCTAAAGAAATCAACAAAACTAAAATTTTCCATGAAAATAGTGAATATTATATCACACCAAAATAGAAATGTAGATAGAATGATGAAATTAAACTATATTTTACAGTAATAATGAAAATAATGATACAGATACATGGAGATTGATGTCACTTTAACAAGACGATGAATGAGAGAGTTATCTCTATGCTTAGATAGAGAGGAGCAGGATCCCACTGTAAAGGGATAAGAGGGCCACATGACTTCCCTATGAAAATGAAGAAGAAAAAATATCTAAAACTCATTAATGGAAAATTGGTAATCCCCCCCCCCCTCTGAAACGAAGTCACAGGGTTTGGCTACACGGTTGGGCCAAATCATGGGCCAACCGTGTGGTACCCCTACTTAAAAAAACACATTGCACTGTTTGAGCCACATGGTATCCCTAACTGTGCACCAACCATGTGATGAATAATGTCAAATTACCACTTATTTGGAACTACACATATGATATGGGTGAATAGTTTTTTGTATCGGGTTATACCAAATATGTACAAGAGGGGTGAATTGTGTCTTTTATAATTTCATTGTGAATTGTGATGATTTCAAAATCTGTCCTTTGTCTTTATCAGAATGTTTATGCAGTGGAAAATAAACATATTGAAGGATGCACAGATGTATAGGGGTTCGGGGAACAGAAGGCCCCTAGTCCACTCCACCAACACTCTACTCCATGAGCTTGTTGGTTTTTACTATTTGGTGCTCTTATCAACAGACCATCTACAACTAAGTATAGGAATTTCACACCTTTACAAGTTAAGGATAAAACAGAGCCTTTCAGTTCATGCACAGAACCGAATACACAGCTTAGTATGAAAATCTGGTTACTCAAAATGAAAAGAATTTTTGTCTAAAAATACTTTCTAGTTGTTCTTCATAGTTGTAGCAGCACACAACTGACAGTAGATGAATCATTGTCTTCACGAAATATGTTCTTCAAGTATGATTAGTTCTGAGTCGATCCAGTTGAAAATAGATCTTGAAATAAAATCATCAAATTTAACAACTATAGATTCACGATAGATCTTCAGTGTAGAATAACAATAATTTATTCTTTTCCTTTTCTTTATAAAATTAGAGTCTAATAGATCTTGATAGCAGCAGATCTATGTGACTTGTATATCACTTTTTCACAATGATTCATCTCAGTTTTTGTAAAAAAAAATATCATAGATATATATAGAATAAAGGTGAGAATTTTACTTTTAAATTCAGATCCAGAAATTCCACCTTAAGAATCGTGATATTCAAAATTTTGAATAACAGAGCAGATGTAACATCCCTTAATATTCAGCATGAAATCCTCCTCTTAAATTGATCCTTTGAATCATAAATAAATGGATTTAAATCATTCAAATATGTGATTTAATATCAGGCTTTGAATGTGCCTTGAAATTAGCCTGATATTACACATAAATATTGTTTCTCAATAAAGTCATATTTTAAATCTCTGATGCTAAACCTAGGGTTGATGGTCTATTCTAAAAACATAAGGTTGATCTCAAAAATAAGGTTGATCTCAAACGTATGGTTGATCTCAAATGTAAGGTTGATCTCAAATATAAGGTTGATCTCAAACGTAAGGTTGATCTCAAACATAAGGTTGATCTCAAACGTAAGGTTGATCTCAAATGTAAGGTCGATCATCTATACTTTACTATTCAACTTTCAAATGTACAGTATATTATCCATACTTTCCCCTTTTGTAAAATGTAAGATAAATGATCCATACTTTTTGATAAAAAGTAAGGTTCATTAGAAAAGTATGGTTGATGATCCATAATTTCGTGAAGAAAACGTAAGGTTCCAAACTTACCTAAGGTTATTCTTTCATACTTTTCTGATATTACCAATGTAAGGATCCTTCTAAACGTAAGGATATTTTACTATAAATTTCTTGAACTCTTGTATAGAAAATGTTGAATTTTATCCTTACGCTACGCTCTTCAACATAGGGTATGAAATGTGTTTCCAAGACATGATAAACTGATTTCGGCATAGTTTTTCAAATATTTCATGCAAATTAAATGCTTTAATATTTTTCCAAAATAGAAATATAAATAATATTAATTTCCTGCAATATACTCAAAATAAAATCATTAGAATAACAAACAAGGGTATTTGTGAGCATCAAAATCATCCTAAAAAGATAGAGTATTTTTGAAACAATACTTTCTCAACAGTGTCCCTGAATCATAACTATGTAGAGTATTTTTGAAAACAACACTTTCTCAAAAATATACCCCTTTTCGATGATCAAAAAACCTATAAAATAACCCATGAAATTAATTGCATATAATTTATAATTTAGAAAAGATAAAACAATACTTTATTTTAACAGATTTATTTCAACAAGAAAAAATAAATAAATTGTTATCTATATTTATTCCTTATAAAGAAAATATTTTTTAAAAAAAGAAATCATTTAGAAATTTCTCCCCCTTTTAATGGTAAAATAAATAAAATAATATTTTGTTTTAATCCAATTTTCACCCATAAAGTTAAAACATAAAAATAATATAAAATTCTATATTGCATCCCAATTTTTCCCCATTATAAAACGAATAAAATAAAATAAAAATTATCCAATTTCTCCCCCTTATGTGATATCAAAAATAATGATAGAATAAAAAATATAACACATTTATTATAACAATGAACTTTAGTAAATTTTTTCATAAGCTATTTATCAATAATTGAACCTTGATTCTAACATTCTAACATAGGAAGAATAGGAAAATAAATTAAAAACACATAAAAATGAGATTCATAAATAGTGTATTATAAATTTAAATACATAATTGATACATGAATCAAGTTTGGGATAAAAGGATTTGAAAAAGGGTATTTTATCACTTCTGAACAACTTCCTTTAGCTCTGCTAACTATATTCTAAACCTCTTCCTCAAACCACATATTAACTAAATTATCAGATCTCTTCCTTTTTGAGAAAAATTATTATATTCAATCAAATTGACTCTGGAAAACTCTTGAAATATTTCTTCCTTTTCAATGAACTGATTTAGCTTGTCAGTGAACCTATTCAATAACTCTCTTACACCTAGTTAATTTGGTGTATGTTGGTCAAAAAGATACTTTTGATTATCAAATAGAACAGAAAGTGGAGCACTATTACATTGTAATTCCTTACAAATATCATTCATACAGCTCATTATAGTTGCAATGGCTGTGAATCTTTTGATCAGATCGGGATAAGTACTTGATATACTTGCTTGACTACCCCTGCCAATTGCCAACTGTTGCTTCATGAATGTTTTGAAGTCTTCCAAATCTGATTTTAGTACAATTTCATATTTAAATTTCCCATCATCGGCTAACATATCCTTCTTAAAATTGTCCACTTCTCTTTTTGAAACTGAACATTCTTTCATGTAATGAATCTTCTGTCTTTCCTTATCTAATTCTCTTCTCAAAGAAGCATTTTCAGATTGAATTCTATTAAATTTTTTGATTAACTCCTCCAAATAATTAATCTCAAAATCATAGGCACCATGTTTTTGAGTCTCAAATTTATTTAAAAAAAATTAAGGCAATGATTGAGAATCAGATCTTTGAGCTGTATCTTTCTCCACTGGTTGCTCAACCAATTTTTCCTCAGAGTCTTGAACTGACTCATATACAGAAAAATTTTCGTTTAAGACTTCAGTATTATATTCAGATATATTCTCTCCCTTTTTCACATTTTCATCAGGTTGATTCTCCTTGTGATCATCTTCATTTACATCTTCTAACATGGGTTCTTCTTGAATAACTTTAGCAGTTTGTGCATACTATTTTTGAATAGATTTAGGTCAAGCCACTTCAACTTCTCCGGGTTCTTCCTCTTACTGAGGTACATCCTCCTCTCCAATTTGTGGTACCTCCTCAATATTAGAAACATATTCTCTTAAAACTTTATAGCTTAAAAGATCTATAGTTTTAATAGCATCTATTTGAATAGGCTCCTCGCCAGCATGAGCCACTATGTGTCTTTTCCTATGAAGTCCCTCTTTACTTTCATCATCATTAGGCACAATTATTGCTTCAAATATAATTCTTATTGATGTTTTTGAAAGATCACTAGTCCTTAATTATGTTATTTCTTCTTTGGTTTTCCCAGTTATCTCTCCCTGAGCTGACTCCTGATCTTCATCAGCACCAACAAGTATAATCTATTCTTTCACAGTGCTCCAGAAAAATCATATTTTTCTTAAAGTTCCAGTATTTAACAAGTTTCTGTGATGGTTTTACACTCTGATATCCACTAATCTCACCATATTAGACATAGAAAAAATTGAAATGAACCTCCCATAGGGATAGAAGTTCATTCTAGACTCTAGTTGAAAGTAGTAGTTTAAATACCTTATAATATAACGAGAAAAATTAAACTTGATGTAACTAAAAAATAGAAACATCAAATATATATCAAGAAATAAAATCTTCTCTATTTCATACATCCTTGGGGTAATTCCTATTTGAAAAAATTTAATGAATAATTTTCTGATCTGGCTCCAGATCCGTGACTAACATCTTTCTGGTATACGTAGAAACAAATAAAAATGACATAATGTCCTATGTCTTATATTCATTGTCTCTAATGGATTTCAAGTCAAAGTGATAAACTCCCTAATGAGGGATGTTTAAGAATCTAGCTATTTCCACAGTCAAAATAGAAAAATCCCAATCTTCAATTTCTGAAAATATGGATTCCTTTGTATCTCCATGACTAAAATGAGCAGTTTTAAATAAATTTTGAAACACTACATCATACAGAAATTCTAGGTTTTCATCACTGAAATTTTGTTTGAGGTTCTAAAAATCCAAAGCATGCTTCGACGTTAAATTGATATAGAACAGCCATTCCAAAACAAATACATTTCCCTATAAGATCTTCCTTTATACTAAATGTTGATGCTTGGCTTTACTAGATTATCCTTCCGCGGTTCTATTTTTCTTGACCATTCCTGTCTCAATGTTCTGAAGGCTCAAAGGTTTAGGGTTTCAATGGTTTTTTCAATGGTAGATGAAGGCGGTAAGGGTTTTGGTGTTTCAAAAAGTTTTAAGAAAATAAACGTGTTTGGAATTTGAAATGGTTTTTTTCAACCTTTAATTCTCCTGTCATTACATACATAAAAATCATTACATTATTTAAACTCATGTTTTAAAATAAAGACATAATTAATGTGGCAAGAAAATTAGTAGTACATATGAAATTTTAAATTATTCTAAAAACAAAAAATTAAATTATTTAAAACAATGAAGATTAAAATAAAGTATGACTTAATTAAATTAAAAAAAATCATTTAAAATTAAATAGACCTATCTCCCCCTTAATAAAATCAAACCATGCAGTGGGAAGTGGTTTAGTAAAAATATCATCTAATTGAATGTCAGTACTTAAAAATTATATGAATATATCCTTTTAAAGAACATGATATATTAGAAAATGATGTCTGATATCAATATTCTTAGTCCTAGAATGAATAATATTATTTTTGTAATATTTATTTCCCTTGTATTATCACAAAAAATAGGTGTATTATTAAACTATAGTCCAAATTCTACAATACTGTTTTTCATTCACAACCCTTCTGCACAACAACATCCTGCAGACACATATTCTTCCTCGACTGTTGACAAGGAAACTATGTGTTGTTTCTTACTAGGAAATGAATCTAATGATTTTCCTAAAAAGTGACAGGTTCCTAAGGTGTTTTTTCTATCTAGTCTAAAGATTCCAACATCATCATTTGAATATGAAATTAAATTAAAAACACAAGTTTTTTTATAGAGAAGAGATTGAAAAACAGTTTCTTTTAAATATCTAAAAATTATTTTGAAAGCACTTAAGTGAGATTATTTAGGATTTGATTAAAATATTGTAAAAAGACATACTCGGTGCATTATATCTGGCCTTCTAGTAGTAAGATATAATAAACTACCAATCATAACACTATATAACTTGTTGTCAAATGATTTTCTAGTTTCATCCAAATCAATTTTTATATTAGTACACATAGGAGATGTATATTTCTTGTTGTTTTCAAGTTAAAATTTATTCAATAAATCAGTAATTTATTTTCATTGATTCAAAACATTTCCATATTCATTTTAATAAATTTTTAGTCCTAAAAAGAAATTTAATTATCTCATAATACTCATTTAAAATTATTTTTAAATTAACATTGAAAACACATGACAATGTTTTTTGTTTGTTGAACCGAAAATTACATCATCAATATAAATTTAAACCAATAAAATATTAGAGTTAATAGTTTTCTTAAATAATGTTGGATCTTCCATTCGAATAGTAAAATAATTTTTCAAAATAGAATAACATAGTCATTCATACAAAGATCTAGGCTCTTGTTAAAGTCCATAATGATCTTTAGTAATTTTAAAAACAAATTCTGGTTTTTGAGAATTTTCAAAACCAAGAGGTTGATCAACATAAACATTCTCCATTAAATAACCATTTAAAAATTTCGACTTAACATCCATATGAAATAATATAAAGTTCCTATGAGGTGCATAGTCTAAAAGGATTATAATGGCTTCTAGTCTAGCTACATGTGCAAATGTCTCATCATAATCTATACCATATTCATGATTATATGATTTATCTACTGGTCTTGATTTATTTCTAATTATTATTCCTTGATCATCTTGTTTATTTATAAATACCCATTTAGTTCTAATAACAGGATTGTTATGTAGTCTTTCATCTAAATTATAAACTTCCTTGTTCTTGAACGGATTTAGTTCTTCTTGTATTGATATCATCCAACATTCACAGCCTAAGGCTTCTTCTAATGTATTATATTCTAATTGGGATAGAAAGGCAAAAAAGTCAACAATATTTCTTAAATTTCATCTAGTTTTTATTATAGTGTCTATGTCTCTTATAAGATTTTCTGAAGTGTGATTATTTAGGATTCTATATTTTCAAGTTAATACACATTTAGGTTCATCAGTGTCATGTTATTCTGAACTAGGCTGAATTTTATTTATATCATTTTCAAAATCATCTTTAATTTTCTCACGTCTCATGTTATCATTAGAGTCAGATTCATAAATTTGATCTTACTTTTTTTCAAAGGGATCATATTCATCAAATTTCATATGAATTGATTCTTTAATAATCCTTGACTTTTTATTATAAATTATATATGCTCTGGAAATTACAGAGTATCCTATGAAAATTATTTCATCAGATTTTGGAAAAAACATACCAAGCATTTCCTTGGTGATCAAGATATAAACATTGCATCCAAAACCTTTAAATTATTTTACTTTTGTTTTTCTATTATTCCAAAGTCCATAGGGTGTCTTTTTGAAAATAGGCCTAATTAAAACTCTATTTATTATATAACAATCTGTGCTTAGAGATTCTTCCCAGAAATATTTAGGAAGTTTATATTCATTTAGCATAATCTTAGCAATTTCTCGAATAGTTCTATTTCTTCTTTAAATAATCTCATTTTGTTGAGGTGTTCTTTATGTAGAGAAGGTGTGTTTAATACCTAAATTTGAGCAAAAATAATTGAATTCAAAATTCTCAAATTCTCCAACATGATCCCTTCTTGATGAAATTATTTTAAAATCTTTTAAATTTTAAACCGCTTAGAAAAAAAATTCAAATATAGTAAAAGATTTATTTTTATACTATCGAAAATATACCCCTTAAAAACTTGAATAGTCATTAAGTAAAACAAATAAAAATAATTTACCAGCCAAAAATTCTACTCTTGAAGGTCCAAATAGATCCGTGTGGATAGGTTCTACAGGTTTAGATGTAGAAATTTATTTAATAGATTTGAAGGATGATTTGTGCTGATTTCCAAGATGACATGAATCACAAAATCTTTCACAATAAAATCTAAGACAAGGTAAATCATAAAGTAGTTGTTTCATAGATATTTTATGTAAAACATGTATATTAAAATGTCCAAGTATTCTATTCCAGGTCTAATAATCATTTATCCTAGTAGTTAAAAAATTTACTTTTTATTTACATAAGGAATTTATGTCCAGAGTATAAACATTATTTGTTCCAGTTGCTCTAAATTTAATCATTTTATCTTTAAAAACATAATAGAAATTGTTGGAAAATAAATAAAATAACCATCATCACATAGTTGAGAGATAGTTATCATGTTGTGTTTCAATCCTTGTATATAGGATACATTATTTATTGAGATAGATTCTGGATCTCCAACAATTCTGATGCCAATTATTTTACCTTGGTCATTGTCACCAAATGTGACTAATCCTCCATCCTTTTGATTTAATGTTTTAATGTTCAATGAATTCCCACTCATATTCATGGAGCTTCCACTATCCATATACCATATTTTATTTTGGCTTCTGTGACCTACTTCCTACAAAGATATTCAACCAAAATTTTATTTTGGTACCCATATTCTATTGGGTCCCGTAGTGTAAGGTATAAAAATTATGGGAATCCAGTATTTCTTTTTTTATATAATCAATAGAATCATATATCCTTCTTGCATCCACATATTTATTAATCAAAATTATTTGAGGGTTCATTAAATAGTAGTTTTTAGATAAGTGATATTTTGTTCCACATTAGCTGTAAATTATACCTTTTGTATTTGGAACTAAATAATTCTTATACAGTTTGGGTTTCTCATTTTTACTACCTATTCCATATCTTTACTTTTTAATCACATATTTTCCAATAATTTCATTTAGAAAATTTTCTCCTTTTGTAAAAACAAGAGTTTCACTTTTTTATGTCTTTACTTCTACTTGAAGCTTTTTTATTTTTGTTTCATTATCTGTACAATTTTTGTTTAATGAGTTATATTTTTTAATTAACACTTGATTTTGTTTTAGCAGATTATCTCTTTCTCCTAAAATAACAGTTCAAATATCTTTCAAAGATTTATATTTCTTAAATAAGGAATTATATTTCTCTTCCAACATGCTGGAGTAGACTGAAGGTTTATCATTTGAGTAATTAGAACCAGAATTTGAATCAGAAGAGTAATAAGATTGTACCTCATCAGCTTCTTTCATAAAGCACGTATTTTATTTAATATCTGATTCATTATTTTCGAAGTTAATCTTTGATGAGCTACAGGAGTCTTCATAAACACTCCAAGTATCTTTCATTTCTCTATTGTCTTTTTTTCATAATCATTTTTAAAAAAAAAAATCTTTTTATTTTCTCCTTTTAATTGAGGAAAGTAAGGTCTTATGTGACCCATATTTTTTCATTCATAGAATCTGAAATCCTTTAGTTCTTTCATATCTCTCCTGAAGGATTTTTTTTATCCCTTCTTATTTCTGTAGAATTCAATGAATTTCTTGGATAACTGAGCTAGTTCCACATCAGAATCAGATGAATCAGAACATTCTGGTTTACTCTTGATCTCTTGCTTTATATTTCTTCTCTTATTTTGAGATGTTACATTCAAATTAGTATTTTCTCTCTTGACCAAGACTTTATACTCATTTTATTAATCTTTCTTATAATCTTCATACATCATTAGGGTTCCAATTAATTCTCCCATTGTTATATCTTTGACTGGTGATGATTTCCTAATGGCAGCCAATATTCCATTCCATTGGGTTGGAAGTACACTCATTGCTTTTAGAGATTGATCTACTTGTTTGATAAGATATCTCAAGGTAATTATGTTGTTGACTATTTTTTAAGCCTTCCATTTATCTGTGTGATACATTCAACATCAAGCATTCTTAATGTATAAAATTTTAATTTTTTTGTGGCATACCTCATTTGTCTAACATTGTATGTTCCTTCAGAGAAAAATACAATTGTCTGACACATCTCATATGCAGTAGTGAATTGAGATACATGATTAAATTCATTTGGAAATAAACTACAGATGATAGCATTTATATCTTTTTAATTTATGTCATACTAATCGTACCACAATTCACTATTTTATTTCACATTTATACCAATCTATTAAACTAGTTTTGTATTGAAAATTAAAAGTATAATAACAAATTTTACTCCATGTTTGATTTAATTATTTAGTTTTTAACACTATTAAAAAGGGAAATGTTGCATTTTTTGATCATTATATTGCAGGTAGAGGTGATTTGGAGGACCTATGATGAAGTCCAAGAAACACAGGATAATCAGCACATGATCCAAGCACACTAGTGGCCTAAAACGTATGCTGCTACTAAACTGTGCATTCAATTGGGCTGAAACGTTGTCGTCTGGTTAGAAATTTAATGTTCTCCATTTCATCTGAAGGAACCAAGACCAATTATTTCATTAAGAGGCCCATTAAAAATGATCTGTTCAACATAGTGGATCTGTATGGGTCAAAACATTGCCTCTGTATTTTCGAAATATCTCTTATTATATTCCATATCTAGCCACCAAATATTCCATGGAGGTATAAAATTTGTCGGTACACAAATATATTGTTTTTTCAAATTGATTTAAGAATTTTTTACCCACCAAAACCATAGACCAAGAAGATTAGTAAAATCAGGGTGCCCAAAACCACTTCCCACATTGCCTATAAATTGGAACTATGGGAATTAGGCAATGACCATAAAATACTCTTTTTAGAGAAGTTAATCCCTACCTACCAAACTGTATCAATTAGTAATGAAATTTTTTGAAATAGAAAATCAAAAGGAGAGACCCTTCATGAATACTGGGAGAGATTCAAAAGACTTTGCTCAAGCTTCCCCACCACCGGATTAGTGAACAACTATAAATACAATACTTCTATGAGGGACTTATCTCAATGGATCGTAGAACGATTGATGTTGCTGCTGGTGGTGCCCTAATGGACAAAACTCATTCCGATGCTCGGGACTTAATATCCAACATGGCTCAAAATGTACAACAATTTGGTACAGCAGCTATTGAACCATCCCGAGGAGTTCATGAGGTAAGTCATTCATCTTTGGAAGAAAAGTTAGATAACAAGCTTGATGAGATGCATACCATTCTAAGGCAATTATCTCAAGCACACGGTAACACAAAATCTCCTCCAGTTCCATTACATTGTTGTATTTGTGATACAATTACTAATTTTTTTGACCGGTGCCCACAACATAAATATTCTCCTGAGTCTTGTGCAGTCGTGTTCCTAGGGCGTCCATTCTTACAAGCACCTCTCTTCAAGCAAGAACCATTCCTCACAAATCCAAAACCTAGGTGGAAAGAACAACCCTAGTACCGACAAGGATGAAACTCATGAAACCCCAACAAAAATTGGTATCAACCAGGCTAAGGTATGAAAACTTCTTATACTTCAACTTCTCAAAATAATCATCCTCCTCCCGCCAAATCTGAACCATGCCTCGAGGACATGGTGAATCAAATGGGAACCCAAAACCTCCAGTTCCAAAAAACCACACTATCTGAAATTCAAAACCTACGAACTCTACATGGACAATTGGAGAACACAATAATTTAGCTTAAAATGCAAGGTTCTAGACAACTATCATCCCAATCCATTTCCAATCATAAGGAATAAAGTTAACGTCTGTGCAGTTACACTTCATAGTGGAAAATAAGTTTTTTCTTCTATTTATTCTACACAACAAGTATGTCCCCCTATTTAAAACACTCTTTCTCTACCCATAAAAATATTCCAATAAAGAAAAAAATAGTAATAAAATTATCATTGATGATTCAAATGAACAATCCATTCCTCTTCCTTTTCCTCAAATTCTCTCTAAGTCTATGCAGTATTCTGATAATGAGATTGATACTGAAATAATGGATACATTTACCATCTTTCAAGTTAATATTCCTTTACTAGATGCAGTCAATAAAATTCCCCATTATGGATAATTTATAAAAGATATCTTCACCCCTAGAAAGTGGCTGAAAGGGAACGAGAGAGTCAACTTGGGAAGGAATCTCTCAGCTTTGATTCAACCGGCAATTCCAACCAAATGCAAGGATCCGAGAAGATTCACAATACCGTGTACCATAGGGGATACATCATTTTCAGATTCTATGTTATACTTAGGTTCTTCCATTAATGTAATGCCTCACTCCGTGTATAGTTCTCTACAGGTTGGAGATATTCAAGAAACATGAATTTTCATTCAACATGCCAATCGGAGTATAATTCATCCAACATGATTGATTGAGGATGTCTTTGTCAGAGTAAATAATATCATCATCCTTGCTTATTTCTACATTCCTGAGATGGAATATACCTAAACCCAAGGACATTCTTCTATCATACAAGGGAGGTCATTCCTCAAAACAGTAAGGACGGTCATCAATGTTCAAAATGGTATGTTGTCCTTGGAGTTCGATGGTGATAAGGTAAGTTTTAAAATACTTGAGTGTAAAGACCCATAAATTTCAAGGAAATTTTTTTCTTAAATTCATTGGGATTTTACGAGTACGTAGTTTTTGACGGAACCGGATTCTGAGGCCCTCTGTGCCCGGAATCAATTTTCGAAGTTTAGCTCATGTATGTTCAGTGAACGAACGAGCGGGTTTTTCTATCTTTTTAACTGGTGCTCAGAATTGAAATCCGAGGCCACCGATGTAACTGAAGCACCGGTAATTGCTTAAGAGGACCTTTATCGAGGATTCTTTTTCTCAGGAAGAGTTGTTAAAAATTGTGTATTAAAAAAAGTGAATAAAATTGTGTACAATTTTATTTATAATACTTAGGTGGTTTTATCCTACATGGGGAAGTTAGGGTGGGACCCACTGACACCCTAACAACCCATGTGATGATAAATGTGAGGTGGGGCCTGCATGATCCCCAACCCTTCACATTCCCTATAAACCATTAAACCCCCTTGTATTTAAGTGGGTGACTTATCCTCTCCCAACATCCCCGCATTAAATCATGCCAACACACGTAATCAATTAAGAGAGTTATGTTTTTGAACATTTAAATTTAAATGCATGGTATGAGTTAGTAAAATAAGATGAGACTTATTTTATTTTACGGTTAGCTTGTTGTGTTAAGAATTGGGGAAAGAGCTCTAATTCCTCCCGCGAAGAACGTCACCCTTCGACGAAGAACGCTGTCACCACAAGGAGAGACGACGTGCCATATCTTCTTCTCTCTGCAGCTAGTGTGAGACGCCCTCCCCTCCGTGGACACACACCAATGTCATCTTTGAAACCTCACTCTGCGACACCATCTTCCACGTTGCCGGCAAACGACATCATTTATCGAGGTAGGGGATATCTTCGTTCAAGTTCAATTCAACGTTCTTCATTGTTTAATTTGGCCGAATGTTACCAACGTAATGCGAGGAGATCGGACCGCACTAACACGGCCGATTTCTCCTCCCTGTTTTATTGTTTATCAATAATGACATATGAGGCAAAGGCGGCGTGGTGCCGTCGCACCGTGCGGGAATGAAGGGAATGGCGGCCGGAGGGGGCCGCGGCGGGGGTGCGTTGCGTCGTCACGCCCCGCCGGGGAGATGAAGGAACCGCAGCCAGGGCAGGCCACGACGGTGGTGGTCGGTGCTGTCACACCGTACCAGAGAACCCGACTGAGGCCACATTCGGAGCGGGCCGTAGTGGAGGGGTGCGGCGTCGTCGCGCCGCGCCGGTCGAACGGGAGCCGCGGCCTACGGTGGCGGCGGTCACCAGCAGGGGTGGCCTGGCTCGTCCAGCCGCCAGCGCACCAAGAGAGGGACCCTCGCTGGTCCCATAGTGGCTCAAAAAGGCCGGCCATTATGGCCGGCCGTTTCTGAAGAAACAGGGGGCGTAACCCCCCGGACTTGCCTTGGGCGGAGCCCACCGGGAGGGGGCATCCCTTTCCGAAACAAAGGGGGTCGCGCCCCCTTCACACCCCTCTTGGCCACAAGACAAGCCGGCCACAGGCTACGCCCCACCACGGGCCGGTCCCGGACCCGGGTCGGGTCCCCCCGGTTCGGGCCGGGTCGGACTGAGCCCAAACACCCTATTGTTTCAGACAAGTTCGTTCAAACGCCCATATCTTGGGCTACGAACCTCCGATCGACGCACCGTTAGTTGCATTGTGATCCAAGAATCGATAAGGTAATTTTGGTATATTACACTCAAGGATTCGTTGAATTATTTGTATGGCCAGGATGGTTTGAACTCAAAACCAACCGGTCCCTTGGAGCGGAAACGCCTATAAATTAACGACCGGATGTCTGAATGACGTGCTGTCAGTTACGTTTAATTCTTCTTAATGAGATGATTCTTTTGACTGACTCCACTTGAGTATTGGATGTAGATGGAGTACATCCGGGTCGGTTTTAGCTTAAAAACCAACAGGGCCCTTGGAACGGAAAAGCCATTATCTCTCAGACCGGACGTCCGATTGATGCGTCGTCTCTCAAGTTGAGTTCATATTGACGAGACGGAACATGGTGATACCTCAAATCTGGACTTCTTGACAGTTTATGTATCGACCCCCCTTGGCTCGTGGAGCAGACCCTCCCAGAATCGAGCGTGCTGTGTGCGAGAACCCTAGAGCTGGCTACAACTGTGACGACGATGACGACTATACTTGGATCTTACGTGGGTTCGGCAGTGAGGACGACTGTACATGGATCCTCCATGGGTTTGGTAGCGATGAAGACTTTACATGGATTCTACGTGGTTTCGGTAGTGATGGTTACTATACTAGGATCCTACGTGGGTTCGGCAGCGACAACTTCTGTACTTGGAGCCTATGTGGGTTTAGCAGGGGAGATGATTCAGAGGCTACATCTATCACCTCCACCCCTATTCATGAGCAGTATACCTGTGTGAGGTGAGTCTTGACTTACAATCATTATCTTCGATAGGATTGACTTGCTTTCTTGTGTGGACTGAGTTGTGCTTTCCTGTGTGGATTGGGTTTTTTTCCCTGAGTGGACAGGGTTGTACTTGGGCTCGTGAGTTGGTGTCGAACTAGAAATGATGACTTAGGTATATGTATGAGCATATACCTAAGATGAGTTAGTTAATACTTCGTGATTTTATATTTCCTTTGTGGTTTATCCTTTGTGGATTTTGGGAGGCCTCCAGGGGTCTCGGGGTCCCTACTGAGTATCGTATAATCACCTTTGCACGGGCTATGCCCGCACTACGTTGTGTTGGTTGCAGACGTCGAACAGCGCTGATTGTGTTTGATGCTTATGGAGCGGGACGGTACCCGATGGTGGACAAACATGCGATATATACACAGAGAGGATGGTCGGACCCAAGGAGATGAGGAGATCATCATTACCCACCCATCAGGTGGGATAGCCAGAGGATGACTCAGTGGTTGCTGATATACATTGCTTCTGTTGTACTTTCTTTTCAGTTGTACTGTACTTTTCAGTTGAGTTTGTATTCTGGCCCATTTACTTCTCAGCACATACTTTTTTACTCAGTTTACTTAGTGTTACCTTCATCTTTCATACTCTATGGTGTTTGTTTTCTTATATAAAGGCAATGTTTTCCCTTTTATCAGGATATACTCCTTTGGTGCTAGTCTCTAGCCCCTGGCCTATGGGAGGCGGGCATGGGGTAGTCACGGCACGGGCCCTGAGGACGGGTCATGACAAATTGGTATTAGAGGAGTTGGTTCTACCACAGAACTCACGAATCTGATAATTTAATCTATGTGAAACAATAGTGTTAAGGGTATTGAGTGTGGTTATCATTCCAGAGAGTCCAGTGCTGGTGCGGCGGCCGACGTATCCATACACCAGGACCCTGACTTCTGATTTCCGACTCAGTGCATGAAAACATTTATTGCATGTGTGTTTCAAAGTTTTATTTGTGATTAGTTTGTGTCAGCTCACCAGGTATACTATATTAACCATGGCGCACCTGTTTCTTTTCAGGATGGCCCCACGATGGCAGCCAACGAGGGTTCTGATCTTTTTGCGAGATGGCAGCCCACCGTTCGACAATGCCTCGGTGCATGACCCATTACAGCAGAGGCACCAGTGGTACCTCTACCCACCGATCCACTGATGCCACCACCCCCAATAGCTGAGAGTGAACATCGCTTGAGTGAACTGCATGAGTTTCAGCATCGGGGACTGCCCATGTTCCATGGGGTGATGGACCCTCTGGCATTCGAGGACTGGATGGAGGTTGTTGTTCAAGTCTTCAGATTAGTAGGGACAACAGATGACCTCATGGTGATCCTTGTGGCGAGTCTCCTGCACGTAGCAGCAGGTAGATGGTGGAGCCTAATGCTCCAGTTTCACGATGAGGCATCTCTTCATTGGACGAACTTTGAGAGCCTCTTTCGCTCAGAGTTCGTTCCAGCCACCCTTCGTGCGGTACACATCCATGATTTACTACAGCTGCGGTAGGGAATCATGACAGTATCCCAGTACTCGGTGAGATTTACCAACCTCTCGCGCTACTCCACGGACATGGTACGAGACCCATTCTTCTGGGTCAGGACCTTCGAGCAGGGACTGAGGCATGTGAGCAGGGATTCAATGATATCCCTCAGCATATTGACGCAAGCTAGAGTACTGGAACGATCCCTTCTTGTGGAGAGATTCCTTGCTAAGCCTATGCCACCAGTGAGGCCAACCACATGGCGACACGTAGTAGAGTCTTCTGCATCTAGAAGTAGACATGTGTCATAGAGGTCCAAGTGGACCAGACCATCAGGTGGGCTACCTTAGGATACTGGTTTGGAGGTGCGGGGAACATGCAGAAGAGCTATTCATACAAGAAGAAGACATTGATATGCATGCGGCGGGAAGGGCCACATGGCTCGTGACTTCCCGACCCGCCATGCAGAGGAGCAGCAGACGGTTGAGGGACCACCCAGGCAGAGGCAGATGTTTGACCGTTGTGGTCCGCAGGGAGAAGACGGATGAGGCAGAGGAGCAGGCAGGGCAGCAGGTGGTGGATGATGCTTCGGGGCTCTACCACCACAACCACCAGGAGGTCGACCCCGACCACAGGGAGATGGCAGACAGAGGAAGACTCAGCTTCAGGCAGTGGAGGCCTATGACCACGATGCACCTGAGATGATTTGAGGAACAATCTGTGTCTACTCCACCCTTGCTTCAGTTCTTATAGACACATGAGAGATTTATTATTTCATTACTGCTACCCTTTATCGGAGCTCGGAGATTCCGATAGAGCCATTGGCACGATCCTTACGTCTAGAGACTCATACGGGAGCAGACTCGACAATTACGCACTGGTGCCGGTAGTGTGAGATTACTCTAGGAGGCGAGAGCTTTGGCTAAGATCATTTTTTAGCGGCGCCGAGGCCTTATG
Source organism: Viscum album (assembly GCA_963277665.1). Lineage (NCBI taxonomy): Eukaryota > Viridiplantae > Streptophyta > Magnoliopsida > Santalales > Viscaceae > Viscum > Viscum album. The sequence goes on along the minus strand of OY728158.1, from coordinate 1,185,774,362 downwards.
ACGTCATCTTGGGCATGGAATGGTTATCTACGGTCCTTTCTCAGATCGACTGTATTAGGCGCAAGGTGCAGTTGTCTGCACCGATGGGAGCAGGTTCACCTTCACCGGCGAGAAGGGAGCCTTTGCAGCACAGGATAGGCTCAAATAGAGGAGAGGATAGCCGATCACCCATCATTTGTCTAGTCTCATCCTAGGAGCAGTTGATGTGCAGAGTCTGAGTTTTCCTGTTGTGGTGGATTAGTATGAGGACGTTTTTCCTGACCACGTTCCAGGATTACCTCCTCGTAGAGAGGTAGACTTCTATATTGACATGTACCCCGAGACAGCCCTGATATCTACTCCAGCATATTGAATGAATCCCACTGAGCTTCGAGTGCTACTGGTATAGCTGGAGGACTTACAGGGTAAGGGATTCATAAGACCCAGTGTTTCACCCTGTGATTCCCTGATTTTGTTCACCAAGAAGGCGGACTGGATCTTGCGATTGTGTGTCGACTACCTTCTATTGAACCAGGTGACCATGAAGAACAGGTATTCACTTTTGAGAATTGATGATCTCTTCGATCATCTCAAGGGATCATGATGGTTCTCGAAGATAGACCTCAGGTTAGGCTATCATCAGCTCAGAGTTCGAGACGAGGATGTGCATAAGATGGCCTTCAGGTGTCGGTATGGCCACCATGAGTTCTTATTTATGCCTTTTGGCATAACGAATTCTCCAGCAGTTTTCATGACTCTCATGAACAGGATTTTCCAGCCTTACCTTGATCGATTTTTCGTAGTCATTATCAATGAAATATTGATTTACTCGACTACTGAGGGGGAGAACGCCTACCACTTTCGGGTTGTACAGAACACACTCTGACATCAACATCTTTATGGTAAGCTCTCGAAGTGTCAGTTCTGGATTCTAGAGGACCACCTATTGTGTCATGTCATCTATGAGGTGGGAGTTGCGGTGGATCCTATGAAGAACGAGGCAGTGCTACCTTGGGAGCCACCCAGGAGTGTGACAGAGGTGCATAGTTTCCTAGGTCTGGTCGGGTACTATTAGAGATTTGTGATAGACTTCTCTAGAGTTGCAGCACCACTTTTAGCTTTGACTAAGAAGGTTAAACCCTTCGTATGGTCAGATAGATGTCAGTAGAGCTTCCAAGAGATGAGACATATATTGACTAGTGCACCCATCTTGAGGCTACCAAAGGAAGGAGTAGGGTACGTAGTTTACTGTGATGCTTCAGAGACCGGACTCGGGTGTTTCCTGATGCAGGAGCGGGTAGTGATCACTAATGGTTCACGATAGTTGAGGCAGAACGAGTAGAACGATGCTACCCATGACCTGGAGTTAACAGAAGTGGTCTTCACCTTGAAGATTTGGCGTCACTATCTAATGGGCGAGCACTTTACAGTCTACTATGACCACCCGAGTCTCAGTTATATCTTCTCATAGAAGGACCTGAACATGAGACAGCGGCAACGGCTTGAGTTCCTCCAGGACTATGACTTTGAGATAGTCTATACTCCTGGGAAGGGGAACGTAGTAGCTAATGCTCTCAGCCGAAGGTCGGGCATTCAGCTACATGGAGAGGTGATGAAGCAGGTAGCCACGTTGTAGATATCTTTCATGGATAGATATAGAGAATCCTTTCTACATTAACTCACAGTCACTCCTTCACTACTTCAGCGGGTCAGAGAGGCATAGTGTGGGGACATTGACTATGAGATGCGATGTGTACAAATATCCACAGAACATGCACCTGATTGATTTTCTATAGGAGGAGAGCATGTCATTCTTTTTATAGGACGTACCATGGTACCAGTTTCATTACAGGAGTAGGTGTTGAGAGTGTTTCACACATCCCCTCTAGCGGTACATCCTAGAGTAGCGAAGATATACCAGGACCTTAGACGACAGCACTGGTGGCCAGGTATGAAGAAGGATGTGGCAGAGTTCTTTTCTCGATGCCTAGCCTGCCAGCAGGTGAAGGTGGAGCACCATGTACCAGCAGGCTTGGTACATCACTTAGAGGTCCCGGAGTGGAAGTGGGACGGGATATCTATGGATTTTGTGACTCGACTTCCACGTACATCCAGAGGAAACGACTCCATCTGGGTGATTGTAGACCGACTCACCAAGTCAGCCCACTTCTTATCTATCTGAGAGCGGGGCTCAAAGAAGAGCTCGAGATGCCTATACGTTTAGGAGATTGTACGGATTCATGGTGTACCATCGTCTATCGTCTCCGATCGAGATGCTCTTTTTACTTCCCGGCTTTGGAAGGGGTTGCAGGAGGCATTTGGGATGCAGCTACGCCTGAGCCCCGTCTTTCACCCTTAGACAGATGGCCAGATGGAGGGGACCATTCAGACAATCGAGGACATGCTCTGTGTATGTGTCCGTGATTTTGGTAGCAGATGGGAGAATCACCTACCTTTTGTGGAGTTTGGGAACAACAATAGTTACCACTCCACCATAGGGATGGCACCATACGAGGCATTGTACGGCCGACCTTGCAGATCACCTCTATGCTAGACAGACCCTGGGGAGTCAGCAGTCGTTGGACCAGAGATGGTCCAGGCCACGATGGAGAAGGTGCAGATCATCTAGGAGCGGATGGGTACTGACCAGAGCTGACAGAAGTCCAATGTTGACAGGAGGCGGAGACTACTAGAGTTCGAGGATGGCAACCATGGTTTCTTATGGGTCTCACCTCGATGTGGTTTACAGATATTTTTCCGGGGTGGCAAGTTATCTCTGTGCTTCATCAGACCATTCTAGGTTCTCAGTAGGATAGGCGGGATATCTTATCGCCTAGTTCTTCCACCTCAGTTGCACCGGGTGCACGTCGTCTTCCACGTATCTCAGTTGAGGAGATATGTGCACGACCCGACACATATCATTGATCACGGGGAGCTGAACATTGATGATGGGGATAAATTTTCGGAGGTCCCGATGGAGATCGAGGATTGACAGGAGCGTGTCCTACCAGAATGGTCGATTCCTCTAGTGTGCATCAGGTGGCAGCACGGAACCTCCAGGAGAGCACATGGGAGCGGGAGGCTTAGATGATTGCACAGTACCCTCATTTCATTTCCTAGATTATGATCTATCTTTACAGGGACGTAAATCCCTTAAGTGGGAGTAATGTAAAGACCCATAAATTTCACGGAAATTTTTTTCTTAAATTATTTGGGATTTTATGAGTACGCAGTTTCATGACGGCAACTAATTCCAAGGCCCGGTGTGCCTGGAATAAATTTCTGAAATTTAGCTCGGGTACATTCAGTGAACGAACGAGCGGGTTTTTCTATCTTTTGAAATGGTGCTCAGAATTGAAATCTGAGGGCATCGATGGAACCACAGCACCGATAATTGCTTAATAGTACCATTACTGAGGATGCGTTTGCTCGGGAGGAGTTCTTAAAAATGTGGATTAAATAAAAAGTGAATAAAATTTTGTACAATTTTATTTATAATCCTTAGGTGCTTTTATCTGACATGGGGAAGTTAGGGTGGGACCCCCTGGCATCCTAACTACCCAAGTGATGATAAATATGAGGTGGCGCCCACACGATCCCCAACCCATCACATTCCCCATAACCCATTAAACTCCCTTGTAATTAAGTGGGTGACTTCTCCTCTCCCCACATCCCCACTTTAAATCATGAGAACACACTTAATCAATTTAGAGAGTTATGTTTTTAATTTTGAAATTTAAATGCATGGAATGAATTAATAAAATAAGATGAGACTTATTTTATTTTGGGGTTAGCTTGTTGTGTTAATAATTGGGGAGAGAGCTCTAATTCCTACCGCGAAGAACGCCACCCTTTGAGGAAGAACATCGTCACCACAATGAGAGACGACGTGCCATATCATCTTCTCTCCACAGCTAGTGTGAGACGTCGTCCCCTCCATGGACGCATGCCAACTCCATCTTCGAATCCTCATCCCGCGATGCCATCTTCCGTGTTGCTGGAAAACGACATCGTTTATCGAGGTAGGGGTTATCTTCATTCAAGTTCAATTCAACGTTATTCATTGTTTAATTTGGATGAATGTTACCAACGTAACTGGAGGAGATCAGATCCACTAACACGGCCGATTTCTCCTCCCCGTTTTATTGTTTATCAACAATGATGTATGAGGTGAAGGCAGCGCGGTGCCATCGCACCGCGTGGTAATGAAGGGAACTGCGGACGGAGTGAGTCGTGTCGGTGGTTCGCGGTGAAGTCGCGTCGCGCCGGTGAGTACGAAGGAACCACGGCCGGGGCGGGCCACGGCGGCGGTGCGCGGAGCTAGCGCGCGGCGCTGTAGAACCTGAGGGAGGTCATGGCCAAAGAGGGGCACAGCAGAGGGGCACGGCCCTATCACGCCGCGTCAGTTGGATGGGATCTGCGGCCTAAGGCCGCAACGGTCACCAGCAGGGTCGTCCAGGCTCGGTCGGCTGCCGGTGCTCCAGGAGGCGGGTCCCCCGCGGGTCCCGTGGCGGCTCACACCGGACGGCCATTATAGCCGTCCGTTTCCGAAGAAACCGGGGGGGAGTAACCCCTCATAAATGCCTAGGGCGGACCCCACCGGGAGGGGGCCACCGTTTCCAAAACAAAGGGGGCCATGCCCCTTTCGCACCTTGCCCCGCCGCGAGCCGGCCCGCAGGCCGCGCCCCGCCTGGCTGGGCCGCACCCCGCCCAGCCTGGCCGGGCCGAGCTGCGCCCAATCAGGCCCAACCCGGACTCGGGTCGGGTCAACCCAGTTCGGGCCAACCCAGGGGGTATTGGGCCGGGTCGGATCGGGCCCAAACCCCCTATTTTTTCTTACAGGTTCGTTCAAATGCCCATATCTTCTGCTACAGACCTCTGATCGACACACTGTCAGCTATGTTGGGATCCTTGGATCGAGGCAGTCATTTTGGTATATTAAACTCGAGGATTCAGAGAAGTTTTTGTATTTCCAGGTTGGTTCGAACCCAAAACTAACCGGGCCCTTGGAAAAGAAACGCCTATTACTTAACGACTAGACGTCCGAATAACGTTTAGTCCGTTACGTTGAATTCCTCTTGGTGAGAAGGTTATTTTGGCTTACTCCACTTGAGGATTGGATGTAGCTAGAGTACAGCCAGGTTGGTTTTAGCTTAAAAACCAACCGGGCCCCTAGAACGGAAAAGCCATTATCTCTCAGACCGAGCGTTTGATTGACGCACTATCTGTCACGTTGAGTTCCAATTGATGAGACGGAACTTTGTGATACATCAACTCTGGAATTCATGATAGTTGATGTATCGACCCTCTTGGCTTGTGGAGGGGACCCTCCCGGAATCGAGCATAATGTGCGCGGGAACCCTAGAGCTGGATGCGACTGCGATGACGATGATGACTGTACATGGATCCTATGTGGGTTCGGCAGCGAGGACGAATGTACTTGGATCCTCCGTGGGATCGGCAGTGATGACGACTGTACTTAGATCCTATGTGGGTTTAGCAGTGATGGTTACTGTACTAGGATCCTATTTGGGTTCAGCAGCGATGACTTCTATACTTGGATACTACGTGGGTTTTGGAGGGGAGATGATTCAGAGGTTACATCTATCATCTCCGCCCCTCTTCGTGAGTAGTATACATGTGTGATCTGAGTCTTGACATTCAATCATTATCTTCGATATGATTGTTTTTATTTCCTGTGTGGACTGAGTTGTGATTTCCTATGTGGATTGGGTTATGTTTTCCTGTGTGTACTGGGTCGTGCTTGGGTTCGTGAGTTGGAGCCGAACTGGAAATGATGACTTAGGTATATGTATGGGCATATACCTAAGTAGATTTGGTTGATACTTCGTGATTGTATCATTCCTTTGTGGTTTATCCTTTGTGGATTTTGGGAGGCCTTCAAGGGTCTCGGGGTCCCTACTGAGTATTTTATACTCACCCCTGGACGGGTTATGCCCGCACTACGTTATGTTGGTTGTAGATGACGGACATCGTTGATCGTGGTTTGGGATTGTGGAGCGGGACGGTACCCGGAGGTGGACTAAAAGGTGGTACGTACACGGAGCGGACGGCCAGACCCAAGGAGCTGAGGAGATCATCTATACCCACCCTTCACGTGGGATAGCCAGAGGATGACTCAGTGGTTGCTGATTTACTTTATTGATGTTGTACTTTCTTTTCAGTTGTACTAAACTTTTCAGTTGGGTTTGTATTCTGGCCATTTACTATTCATCACTTACTTTTGAACTCAGTTTACATTGTGATTACTTCATCTTGTGTACTCTGTGGTGTTTGTTTTCTTATATAAAGGAAATTCCTTCTCTTATATCTAGATTTACGCCTTTGGTGCTAGTCGCCAGCCCCTTGCCTGTGGGAGGCGGGCATGGGGTAGTCATGGCACAGGCCCCGAGGACGGGTCATGACATTGAGGGTATGAAACGCCTTATTGAAGAGAAATCTACTCTTCTTATCTATTCGATGGAAGTGATCTCAAATGATGCACCCACGTATAATTCTCTCCTCAACCCATACTCTGATTCATTTTCCTTTTAATCACCCTTGGATGATTGGAGTTTTGAGTCATGTTTTGAGTGTTGTGTGGGTTCTAAGAAGTGTAAATTATGTGCTTTAATAGATTGGTGAGTTCACTCTGAGGTACCCTTCACTGTTGATGATTCTGGAAATATCATTTCCTTAGATTCTCTATATTTAGAGAATAAACATGATTACCAACGAGCCTGTAGCCAAGTGGTAAGGGCACCTGCTTGGCCTCCAAGAGACCCAGGTTAAAAACCGGGTGGAGGAGAATTTTATGGGGGGTATTGTAGTATTATTGTAGAAGATATTGTATCATTTAATTTAGTAGGTACTATATAAGTGTTGTAGTAGGTACTGCAGTAGTTATTATAGCATTTACTGTAGAAGGTGTTGTAGAAGGTATTGTTCGGTACTGTAGAAGCCGAAACTATTCACTTGATTTGGGCCTTAGGTCCATCAAAGGATTTGGAGCCATAGGGCCATTAGGCCATTGAGACCATGGAGTATCCCAATTCACACAAATCAGGCCCCAGAAGTGGATCAGAGCAACAATAACAGCAGTTACCAGAAGAAAAGCTAACGAGATTAGAAGATTGAGAGGGTATGGAAACCGCCATTGGGACCAGGCACCGTGCAACTTTGTACTGGTAAATGCTAGCCAATAAAAAATTAAATTTTGTAATCTATGTATCAATGATGTAGAATCTGGGGAGGGGCAGTTCTAGTGGGTTGGGCCCAAATGTCAGGTATTGGGCATGGTAAGCCTCAGGGCCATCTGGTCATTTATTGAAAGTCATGTCGGGTCGTGTTCCTTAGGCCTACGGTTCTTGTGCGGATTCCCCTTAAACTCTTAAACAGTGTATTATCCATAATAAAAGTAAAAAAAGTACTTTGGACTATTTAGGAATAGATAATAAACATTAGCTGATAGACAGTTTAATAGACCTCACTCCCCCTAAATACCCTCCCTCATTCCAAAAACCCCCAGTGATGGAACTTAAACCACTTCCTTCTAATTTAAAAAATGCCTATCTTGAGTTTATTGACCAATTTACCATCATTATTACCTATATCCTTTCTCAAAAATATGAATGAAAACTTATTCATCTTTTGAGAGAGTGTAAATTGGAAATAGGATGGACATTTGATGATATTCTCCTGATTAGCCTGACAATTTTTATGCACCAAATACTTTCGGATGATTAGGTCATTCTTGTAAGACAATCACAACACCGGCTGAATCCCACTCTCATTGAAGTGGTAAAATTGGATGTCAGTAAAATAGTTGTTATGGGGATCTTTTATCATATATATAATAGTTAATGGGTTATCCCAGTGCCAATTGTCCCTAAAAATAGGAATAAAAGTTGTGTCAAATGAAAGTAATGAATTGGTTCCAACATTTGGGAAAAACAGTTGGCGAGTCTGTATTGACTATCGTCGATTGAATCAAGCAAGACGAAAGACCAATTTCATCTAATTTTCATTGACCAAATATTAGAATGATTGTCTAGTAAATCCCATTATTTTTTCCTTGATGGCTATCAGGGTTATTTTCAAATCCATATGGCCCTTAAAGATCAAGAAAAAGACAACATTTAGCAATCCATTGGGCACATTTTCATATAGAAGGAATCTTATTGGTCTTTTTAATTATCCTAGTACTTTTTAGTGTTGTATGTTGAGTATTTTTTCTATGTACCTGTAGAATTTCATGGAAATTTTTATGGTTGATTTTATAAATTATGTAACTTCCTTTGATAACTATTTTTCTCCCCTAGGTTCTATCCTCCACCGTTGCATTGAAAAATATCTTGTATTAAATTACAATAAATTCCAATTTATGGTTGAACGGGGGACAGTTCTTGGGTATGTTATTTCAAAAGAGTGTATTCAAGTGGATAAATCAAAAATTCAATTAAATTCAACCCTTCCATATCCAAATTGTGTTTGTGAGGTGCAATCTTTCTTGGGTTATGCTGTTTTTCACTGCTGATTCATTAAAGACATCAGTAAGATCTCACTTCCCTTGTCTCGATTATTACTAAAGGATTATGAGTTTGTTTTTGATAAGAATTTTTAGGATGTATTCAATTCACTAAAATGGAGTCGCACATCACCTACCATCATCTAACCACGAAGGTGGGATCAACCCTTAATGCTTATGTCTAATGCCTATAACAGTTTTGTTGGGGTAGTTTTATCACAAAGGGTTGAGAAGGATCCCCATGTCATTGTGTATGCCTCACGTACACATCACCCTCCCCAGGTAAACTACCCAACCACTGAAAATGAACTCATTTCTATGATATTTTCCTTAGAAAAAATTCATTCATATCTTCTTGGTTCAAAAGTGATTGTGTTTTCTGACCATGTTGCCCTTCGATTACTCTTAAAGAAACCTGAAGCTTATCACCGCATCATACGGTGGATAGTCCTCCTTCGAGAGTTTGACCTTGAGATTAGAGATAAGAGGGGAGTGTAAAATTTTGTAGCTGACCACATTAGTAGGATTTCCCCACCATTGGACCATTATGTTGACTCACCCCTCCCCATTAGAAAATTATTCCCTCGTGAGAACCATTGTGATATTGTGGACCTTAACCCATGGTATGCACACACTATGAATTTTTTAGTAATATCTAGTTCCCCACTGATTACATCATTTCAAAATCCAAGAGACATATGCAAGATTCTCATTGGAACATTTAGGATGACCCATATTTATGAATAATTTTTAGTGACCAAGTAGTTTGTTGGTGTGTCACTGACCATGAGTTCACCTTTTTTGTCCTTATTCTACACTTTGTCGTGTGGGGGCCACTTTGGCTCTCAATGTGTAGCTCAAAAGATCCTTGTCTCAGGAATTTTTTGGATAAAATTGAATAGGGATAACCATAGATTTTTCAAGCCATGTAGTCGTTGTTAATTCACAGGGAATATCTCCAAGAGGAATGAAATAGACCAACAACCCATGTTATTCTGTGAAATCTTTGATGTAATGAAATGGCCCAACAACCCATGTTATACTGTGAAATATTTGATGTATGGGGAATTGAATTCATGGGGCCTTTTCCAAATTCATTTGGCTTCATATACATCTTGTTAGTTATGGACATTGTGTCTAAATGGGTGGAAGTAAAGGCTACTAGGACCGATGACTCTCGAGTTGTTGATGATTTTGTGAGGTCCCAAATTTTTAGTCGGTTCAGTTTTCCGAGATTTATCATTAGTGATCATGGTTCCATTTTTAATAATTGCAACATGAAAAAATTTCATTGTAATAATGGGGTTGATCATTAAGTCTCTACAGCATATCACCCCCAAACTAATGGACAAGTAGAAATATCAAATCGGGGAGTTAAGATAATCATGGAAGAACAGTACAACCAAATAAGAATGATTGGAGTTTTCTCTTGGATGATGCACTTTGGGCATACCGTACAGCTTTGAAAACCCCAATCGGATTGTCACCATAAAATATTGTCTTTGGAAGGGATTTTCACCTCCCAGTTGAGGTAGAACACTGTGCCTATGGGGCCACTGAACAATGTAATATGCATATTTCAAATGCAGGTGATAATTGGAAGCTGCAAATTCATGAATTGGAAGAAATTCGACGTGATTCATATGAGAACTCCTGAATCTATAAAGAAAATTCAAAGTCTATCCATGAGAGCATGATTTATCAGTGGAAGTTCCATATTGGTGAGAAGGACCTCATGTATAATTCTTGGCTAATTCTCCACCCAGGTAAGCTTCGTTCCTGATGGCTCGGTCCGTATACTGTTACTGATGTTTTTCCCTTTTGGCTTCATATAGTTTTTTCATGAGAAGAGTGGATAGAGGATTACTGTCAATGGGAAGAGGCTCAAATAGCTCTTTGAGGATTTTCCAAAGCATCTCATGGAGGAAATCCCAATGATAGATTCCACATATGACATAACTTCGTAGGTTGTACCTTCTTCCTACCTTTATTTACATCTCTATTTAATTAAAATACTTTGATTGTGGAAAATGTAACTTTTAGGTGTGGGGTAGTGTGACAAGTCATGTTAGGAATAAAAAAACAAAAAAAAAGTGTTTTAATTTTTTATTTCTTTTTCCTTATTTTGTGTTTTTAGGTAAAAATGTATCTTAAAAAGAATATACAAAGTTATTTTTCATGTTTGAGTCAATTTTGTGGAAAATTCCACTTTTTTTGGAAAAATGTTTATCAAATGAATGTTGATATGGAATATTTTTCTATAATTTGTATTTTCAATTCATTCTTATGTTTTTAATGGATTTTTGAATCCAGTGCATCATTAGCGCAGACCAGTATTTTCAACCCTTACCTGAAAGACATTCTAATCCCTTTAGTTCATATTCTTACTTTTAATCACTTTCTTGAGAGTATCGGGACATTTAGAGAAACTATAACATTCCTTGATTCTGTTTGAAGCCATAATATTCAAGTATGCAACATTCATGATAGAGAAATCATTCATTGTAAATTCCTTTGTACAATTATCCTCTATTTTTTCACCAATACATTATATCCTTATTAAGAATTAGAGACCACGAAATGCCTGTTAGGTATCCACTTTACAAGATAATTTATCCCTATATACCCATATCTTGTGTATATTCTTGTTTATTTTCATCAAGTTTCGGTGAGAGGGTGTTTCCATGGGAATTTTGGGGAGAGAATCATTGTTATCGGTAGATATAAATTTGCCTACATTTTCCTTGGGCAATGGGTTCACAAGCCATATTACATCATTTTTTACACATGTTTCCCTCTTTATCATATAAAAATATAAAGAAATTAATTCTGTAAATTGAATGAAAAAAGATATTAGAAGAAAAAAATGGAGAAAAGAGGTTGTTTACTCATTATTATCCACATCTTGGTTGTGACCCACACAAATAGACAATGGGGAGAGTGAATTGGAGGTGATATAATTTGTGAGGGGTTGATTGTGTAAATTCATTGTAAACACTTGCTTAATTTTGACATGTTTTGTATATAAGCGATTAAACACTCCTCTTCTACCTCAAATTTTTAAACATTAAATCCTACCAACCCTTGAACCTCAAAAAAACCTGTTGGAAGCCCTCTTGAGTAGCACACTAGTTTCTGTTGGTAGAGAACGGAGAATCTTGGAAATCGTATGGTAATATCACATGAACTTTGAGAAAAGAAAATAAATCCACATTCATATGTTCCTTGAGTGAAGAGGGAAAAATTTTAGGTGATGTAGGTTGTGTCATGTTTCATTGGTAAACAAATTAAGATCATATATTTGAATCTGAGAAAAGAAAAATGATAGAAAAAGTGATTCCATAAAATAGACGTGATGAATTTCATTTAAAAATAATGTTTCATGTTTTCACACCTTTGATTTTGTAATGGGACATGATTATGATATTATACTTTTCCTAGGAGTGAAAATGTTTAGGTGTGGGGGTGTGATCATACCATGATTCACTATTTTATTTCACCCTTATACTGATGTATTAAACTGGTTTTGTGTTGAAAATTACATGTATAATAAAAAATTTAACTCCATGTTTGATTCAATTTTTTTTATCACTTTTAAAAGGGGAAATTTTACTGGTTTTGATAATTATATTTTAGGTGGAGGTGATTTGGAGGACCTAAGAAGAAGCCTAATAAAAATGGGCCAATCTGCACATGATCCAAGCACACCATTGGACTAAAATGCATCCTAGTACTAAATCGTTCATTCAAATAGGATGCCACTTTGTGGGATGGTCCGAAATTTAATGTTATCCATTTCATTAGAAGGAATATAAGCCAAATTCGTTCATTAAGAGGCCCATACAAACTAATATGTTCAATAACGTAGATCTTCACGGGGTCAAAACATTGCCTCTGTATTTGACAAAATCGCTTATTATATTCCATATCTGGCACCACATTTGACATGGAGGTACAAACGGTGTCGGTAAACAATTCTGTAGTTTTTTCTAAAGTTATTTAATACATTTGGACTAGTGAAAACTATGGACCAAGAGGATCAGTGAAATAAGGGTGCCCAAAACCACTTCTTACTTTGCCTATAAATTGGATCCTTGGGCACCCCATTTGGGAGTTCGAACCAGAGGCAAGGTGCTACCTTTTTGGAGTCTCAAAGGGGTCCTCCCACTAGTATTTGAAGTTCATTAGGCTATGTTAAGTGCTACATCAACATCTTCTTCTCCCTCTCCTCCCATGGATTTCTAAACCCCTTGTGATAACCCGAGGAGTAACATGTTATAAATCCTATGACTAATGTTGTGATATTTGAATGGTATTTTTAATTCCAGGTTTGTATGTTGTTTTTATTCATCCTATATTTTTATTTAATTGAGTTATATACTAGTATGTTATACTCAATCTCAAATTATCATGTTTGGGGTTACCCTTTCGTGTGATGTTTTACATACCGTTCGCCCCTTTTTCTTCCATCATTCAATTGATTTGTTTGTGTAGTTCATATAGGTCAACTGAAATCACATAAGAACTTTCAATTCCATTAACAATTATTTCATGGTATCACAAAGAAATAAAATACAAACGTGGAAAGTACATCGATTTCATCGTGCGTTTCCTTGGTGAGTTTTGGTTATGAAGTTGAACACAAATCACCCAATCATCGGCGGTGTACGGTGAATCATTGTGTGTTTTCGACTAAACCCTAGGAGGTATCCTAATATAAACTTAGTAACATTTGGGTTCTATGTGTTATGAACCTATTAATAAAAAATCATAACTCTATTTCATGAAGCGATGAAGGATGAGCATCATGAGAGTACCCCGAGTTGATCACGTTAAATTAATCTTGTTTACATATACTTTGTTTTATCAAATTAATTTTTTATTGTCATATTTAATCATCAAAATAAAGTATTATAAAACCCAATTTACCTTTTTTACTTTCATAATAATAAACACATTTTGGAATTAATGATCCAAGGCTCCGTCGAGACATGACCTAGGGTTGTCGCTATACTGTAGAAATTATAGTTAAAACTAAACAACTAATTTGACGCGCTCGAAAGCGCGATCACATAAACTACATTAGTAGTTGTGCTCCATGTTTCATATTTCTCAGGAATTTCATAAGGGGTAATAATTTTTTAGTAGACTTAGTAACCAAGATTTATCAGATAGATGATCATCTTCGACTTCCAACATCTATAGTTTTCACTATTGAAGTATGGAGCATGAACCATTGACATTCCCTCTTGTGTATCAGCCATTGAGATCTTTGAGTATAATCCTTTGAAACATTCATCTTTTTATAGATTTACTAAAAGAACCTCTTCTTATAAATTGTTTTGGATCGGGCTATACAAAACACGCATAAGAGTGGGGGTGAATTTTGTCTTTTAAAATTTCTTCTAGGATCGTGATGATTGCCAAATCTATCCTTTATCTTTATCAGAATTTTTATGCAGTGGAAAATAGAAAAATTCAAGGAAACATGGATGTATAGTGGTTTAGGGAATAGAAGTCCCCTATTCCACTCCACCAATACTCTACTCCACGATCTTGTTGATTTTCACTATCTGGTCCTCTTATCAAAAAACCATCCACAATTGAGTACAGGCAGTTTATACCTTTACATGTTAAGACTAAAATAGAGCCTTATGTTTCATGCAAAGAACCGAATACACAACATAGTATGAGAATATGGTTACTCAGAATGAAGAGAATATTTGTTTAAAAATCCATTCCAGTTTTTCTTCACAGTTTCAGTAGCACACAATTGATAGTAAATGGATCATTGTCTTCCGAATTGATATTATTCAAGTAAGAGCAATTATGAGTCAATCCAGTTGAAAAAAGATATTGAAATAAAATCAAGAACATTAAAAATAATATATTCAAGATATATATTTGATGTAGAATAAGAATCATTTATGATTATCCATTTCTTCATAAAAACAGATTCTGATAGATCTTGATAGCAGTAGATTTTTGGGACTTGTATATATCTTTTTTACGTTGATTAATCTCTGTTTTTGTAAAAAAAAAATAACATAGATATATATATAATAAAGACGAGTGTTTTCCTTTTAAATTTAGATCCAAAAATGCCCCCTTAAAAATAATTATATTCAAAAGATTGAATAATTGTGCAGAAGTAACATCCTTTAATAATAATTATGAAATCCTCCTCTTAAATTGATCCTCTGAATCACAAATAAACGGTGTTAAATTATTCAAAGATGTGCTTTAATATTGGACTTTGAATCTGGCTTGAAATCAGCCTCATATTCTTTATAAATATCGTCGTTTAATAAAGTCATATTTTAAATCTCTAATGCTAAATGAAGGTTTAATTTTCTATTCATCAAATGTAAGGTTGATCTCAAACGTAAGGTTGATTTCAAATGTATGGTGGATCTCAAACGTAAGGCTGATCACAAACTTAAGGCTGATCTCAAACATAAGGTTGATCTCAAACGTAAGGTTGATCTCAAACGTATTTTCAATCATCCATTCTTTCCTCTTCAACATTCAAACGTATTGTATATTAAACATACATTCCTCTTTAGCAAAACATAAGATACATGATCCAAAATTTTGGATAGAACATAAAGATCATTAGAAATGTAAGTTTTATGATCCATACTTTTGTGAAGAAAAATTAAGGTTCCCTATTTATGTTAGGTTCTTCTTTCATACTTTTCTGATATTACAAATGTAAGGTTCCTTCTAAATGTAAGGTTATTTAACAATAATTTTCTAATCTCTTATAAGGAAAATGTAGAATTTTATCCTTACACTTTTCTCTTCGATGTAGGGTTTGAATAGTGTTTCTATAACACAGTAAATAATTTCCGAACATTTTGTAAAATATTCCACGAGAATTAAACTCCTTAATATTATTAAAAAAAATATGAAGAATATTAATTTCCTAAAATATACTCAAAATAAAATCATTATAATTACAAATAAGGGTATTTGTGAGCATTAAAATCAACATAAAAAGATAGAGTATTGTTGAAACAATACATGGTCAAAAATCTCCCCCAATCCTAATAGTATAGAGTATTGTTGAAAACAACACTTACTCAACACAGTTTTGGTAATCCTTGTGTAGACCATGTGTGGTTTTTCTACCCCTTTGCTACAGCCGCACAATTTTCTTCTAGGGGCCTCCCAATTTTAGACAAACCATACACCCAATTTAGAGAACCAAACCATTGATTTATGAAGCCTATTACTCCTAAAACTCAATGAGACTACCAAGAAACCAATCAGGCTGTTACAAATGTCTTAGAATACATCTTTGAAGTGTTCCAACTGTCATAATTTCATCCCAATGAACAGTTTTAAATGAAACCTATTCTAGAATGTATAAAGTCTAAATTCTCTTATAATTTTAAATTGGATAAAAAAATGGGATATTTTATTCTCCCATCCATAGAACTTATTGTCCATGGGAATCCTTTGATAACAACAAAAACATCGAATGTCCTATGAGGATCATAATGTCTTGTTCAAATGGTTTTGTTTCATTTCTGAATGTGCAACACAACTTGAATATTTCACTTAATAACAAAACACTTAATCCATTAAAATTAGAGACAACACTCTTTAAAAAAATAAACACTATGAAATAACATAGATAATATTATTTAGATCAAGACAAGATCATTACATCATCTCATTAAATTTAAGTACAAAGGTACTCCAAACATTAGTCTTTAACATAGAAAAGAGCCAATTCTAAGCCCCGGTACCCAATACATCAAAATTTCCTTAAACAGAATGTCTCTAGCATTCTAAATAATCTAACTATGTGTTTTATTTAACACAGTGAACAAAAATTACATCTGAGGTCACAATATAATCCTCATTAGAATGAAACGGTCGAATCCTGATAAACCAAACTAAAACATGTGACATAATATTTCAAGGAAGAAAATTTCGACCATTAATCCACAATTTTATTAACGTCGTGGCATTTTTTAAAATATTTTTTTAATGACCATAATCACATAACAATAATTAAAAAATTCAGGCCACCTCTGACAGACCATTCATGAGACACCCATTATAGACGAACGGTGTAGTGCAAACTGAGCTTCAATTTCTTCTTCCAAGGAAGCTAAAACATAGCAAGTACATGTTCACCGAAGCTTACATCCAAACTATAGTGAAATTACATGGTCAATTAATTAATTGAACATCTATTCCTATACTAATTAACATGAAAAAGGGTATAATCCAGATCCATCCCATTAGAATCATCACCCATTAAAAAACAAAAAGGTCAACCACAATTTCGGGGTAACCTCATATTCATTAAACAAGAGTTCGATGAACTAAACAAGGTAGTCTATAAACCATATTCATGGGTGGTAAGTTGGAAGAAGTCCATAATAACCACTTAAAATTGTTGAATTATCCCATAGAAACATCCGCCAAGTGCCCACGTCATGAAGAATGACTACTGTCCAAGAATACCTCCAAGGAATTCCTACACATGAATCCAATTACAACTCAAGACTAACCAAACCAAGATAATAAGTACATGTCTAGTGTGAAACACTATGGAAAAAACCAAACAATCCAAAAAACATTTAAAGCATTATCACATTGTAATAGTGACACTCAATTAGTTCATCAAGGATGAGGGGTAGAAAGGTGACATGCTCATTTCTTTAAAAATTGTACACTAAGAGGACTTCAAATATTACCAAGATGATTAGTCAAAAAAATAATGGTCGAATTCCCTTGAATGAATCTGTGTTTCCCCTATAGTTTCACTTCCAAAACCAAATCATGATGCCTTTACCACTTGAGAAATTCATGATAGTTCAATATTTAACTATCAAATCCCATCCAAGACCGTTGGTGGTTTGATAGGTTTCATAAAAATCCATCCAAATCAATGTCATGTTGTCAAGAAATCACTAACATGATTCAATACATTCATGCTAGGAGGGCCTTCAAACGAGGATAACCATTTCCAAATAGTCCCTCATGGTTGTGTTTATTATAATAGAAAGTGTACATATTGTCTATATCTAACATGACGCTTCCCACCATTTTCTTCTAGTGATCAAAATAAAAGGATAGAGTGGCCTCTCACATTATCACTAGATGAAAACACCTTCTATAGAAATATCTTTTTCCCCACTAATACATTATAAAAATGTCACAATATCTAAAGGGAGTAAAAATCAACATGACTGGTGTGTCAAAATAGTATATTCTCCATGAATTAATACCAAACAATGGGATAAATAAATTCCTTTAACACCTAGGTCACCGTACTATGGATATATACCGAGACCATACTCAAAAAAACAGTGCTCAATGACTTCACCAAACTCAACCATTTGATTAAAACATTTGGCACTCAACATGAACTATGTATATCAACAAATAGTAACCCTAATATTATAGAAGAAAATGACACATCCAATTACCTTCCATTGGGCTTATTCTCCCTATGAACTCATATATCATGTGGCCTAAACAAAAAATTGGCTCAAGGTATCTCTATATCGTACGACCATATACAGATTGATGACCTCCTAATTCACCCATGAAAGGAAATAGGTTCATGAGACCTAGGATGTAGCCAACCATACCAAAGGCATGCCTAACTTGTTAATACCGAGAATTACTCAATGCTCACACATGTAGAAAGGGTGAAGAAAAAATGAACTCCCGTAAAAATAAGGGTGTCATTTTGATTCTAGAAGTCTCATACAAGGTAAAAAGACTCTGAAATGGCACTAAAAATTAATAAAATCTAAACATTTAACAAGGAACATAAACTCCAATTGGGATACCAACCATAGGTTATCCCATTAGAAAGTGTAATCATCGACCCTCTTACTAGGAAACGCTAACAGAATAGTGACTCAGCTCAAAATCATATAAATGTTTTATTACGAAAATGTATAAAGGCCCATGTTAAATGTAGACTAACCTATTCTAAGGTTAATCAAGCATAAGTTCACATTACCCTTACACAAGGGATTTATCAAAGGTTACCACATTTGGTTTGATATTAATCCATTACATTGATTAATATTTAACATCCTAAACATAAAATATTTTCAAAAAAAACACCAAGCCATACAAGCATGCTATAAAAAGTATCCTTTTAGGTTATAATACATAAGGTAGCCTAAAAAGGTCCCATTAAGAAAATATGGTTTCATCAAAAAGAAACCCAACAATAGTTGCTTAATTAAAGAAACTAAAAACACCCAAAAGTGTTATCTCATAAGAAACCTTCTCCAACTAACCTAAATGGGTCCATTTGTTCATTTTAAAAGTTTAAAAACACAAATCATTTCAATATTATCCAAATTTCACAATTATTTCTATTTCAAAAATAAATTGTGGTCATATAAAAAATGTTTGATTACATACATTTCCACCACCCCAATATTTAAAGAGCCAATACACTTTATAGACTAATGTATAGCTACCACTTAATCTAGGCCAATTTTATTTCATTATATAACATGATCATTTATAATACCTCAGTTATATGGTTAGCCATCCAAAAATACATAATGCACCCATACACATTTTAGTTTGTCATTTCACACCCATTAATAAAACCAATTTAAATAGACAATTAACATTAGTATACTTTTACATTTTTACAATAATTTATAAACATATATAAAGCACAAATGGGGGTTTTAATACAAGGGTTACCTTTTTACAAATTATATGGTTCCCATAGACTATACAACTGAAATTGGTTCCTGTTAAGTTGAAAATAATATATTATCCGATGAAACCATTTACATATCCAAAAATCTAGAATGTTGTCACAGGAAACAAACACCAAGATACATTATATAAACACAGAATAATGGAATATAGAATGGAAAATCATGCTAAATGAAAACCTAAAAATTTAAAAATATAATAAAGAAATAAAATTTAAGGAACACATTCAGAATCAGCAAACAGACTACAAATGCAACTACATGACACAGCATATGCATGGAATGTGAATAAATATGTGCCTAATATGATGCATGAAATGATTCATCCTTTTCATACTAGGACAAAGTAAAAAAATACCATGAAACCATAAATATTTACACATCAGAATATTCAACAGTCACTCTAGGTGAAATAATATCAACTATAATGACACAAAACATGAACAATAATTACCACCCATAAACACTTGGTCATCTACCCATGAATGGGGAGGTCAGTCCCAGTCACAACTAATTATCAATTGATGATGCATTCCAAATCACTAGTCTACAAGCACAATGAAATAATACAGGGAAAAAAGATATTTGATACCACTTTGAAACATCCCAACCCAACTGACCACTAACTTAGTAGCTAGATCGGTGGGTCACATGGACTTAATCACACCTCCTCGTATGCTGTAGGGTGTCGACTAGCATTGTGGGTCACTGAAATAGATAATGGGGATACATTACCCTAATATTAGAGTTGCATAATGGTATAACCATGGTAAAAATTAGACAACAATATAATATTTAATAAAATTATGATATTTTAGTAGAAAAGTAATATAACTAAATATAAAAAATAACCAATTCCAATAATCAACTGATGCATGTCCGGATAATGGATAACAAAAGCAGAAAACATATAACATGCTATAAGAAACAATGAAGAGCATGAATGAAATGAAAAGTAAATACCCATGGTTGACCTCTATGAGAATCCTAATATCTATCACAGTCATGTGATCCAAACTCATTGTTACAAGCTAAATAGTAAAAAAATCAACCAAGGTCCTGAAATATAATGTTTACTCGGGAATCCGAGTGCAATTGCATCCAAAAAGGGGTATGAGATAATAATCCCCGTAGCTTTGACCCATTGTACCGATGACTAAATCCAATCAGTGAAATATAACATATGTAGTGTGAATATAATATGAAATAATACATAGTACTAAAATAGTAACACATGTTGGAATGTGTTCCAATTGAACACTTGGTACACTATACCAGATTTGGCTCACTACCAGAAGTAATTTATAATCTATAACTATATATACACATAGTAGTAAATAAATAAATATTTTTATAGCTTAGTTCTATATTACATCCACCTATATGAATAAATTCTATATTGAATTCAAATTTCCATATACCCGGAATACTAGTGGTGGATGGACTAGGGAATGACTCAAACATCGATGATATATATATCGAGCCAAAACCCCATGCAATAAGGTAAATGAATTAAATCATATGAAGTGTGAGAGAAAACATGATATAGAACTTGGAATATCGATTGATCCTCGATGGAAACACTCTATCATGGTATGTAGAACCTCATCCCAATTTTCGTATCATATCACTAGTGGGAGTCATCTTGCACAACACATGTTGTATGGATCATGATGTTCCATGCTCAAATGAACCCTTCCCATAATTCCACATCCCATGTATAAGAAATAGTCATTTATAATAAATATCTATTAGAAAAAACCTATTATTACTTAAATTTATCAATCCCATATAATCAAGGGCATCATCATTATATATGTTCATATAAATTGTGCTTATTTAATTAAATCAAGATGCATGGTTATACCACTCAATTCCTATACATTTCAATTAAACCATTTAGTTATATAAATAAATTTAATTCATCATGAAGAATCTCATTCAATATAATCAATTCATTCCATTTAATTAAACAATACAAGATAGATTAATTACAAATATCAAAGGCGCAATTCAAAGGTGTTATTATCATTTAGGAAAATACCTACATGGGTCGTGACCTTTTCAAGTTGGGACAATTCAAACACATAAAAGATTCATCAGTCGTATTTATCATTTATATATGAAGGAGGAAAACTCCATTTAATAAATTCATTTGAGGTCATGTCCTAACATTCCATATATCAACAACGACATTAAATCATAGTGGAAAACTAATGAAAAAAATATATGGATTCTTTATATCACAAATTAAAAGTTCTAATTCTTGAATAAAATATTCCTCTGTCGAGGATTTTTATTATGGATACATGAAATTTTACATAAAAAATTTAATTATTAACATTTAGAAACAAAATTTATTTTACCAAGGATTCATTATAAAGTAAAAGAACCAATCAAGGTAATCACTAGTGTAGAAAACGTTTTTTACAGTGGTTATTTTTCATTTTTACGTCATCTTTTGGCCAACTTTATTATAGGATACATTATAAACATTGTTTTTTACGTCGGTTATTTTACAACCAATGTAAAAAAACACAAATCTGAAGCATTTTTCACGTCGGCTTATAAAAACCCTACGTGGAAAACACTTCGAAGTCATGGTTTATTACATTGTTTATTTAATAAACAATGTGGTATATACCATTTCACGTCTGTTATTATATAACCGTCCTCATAAATCACTCCTCCGCATCATTTATCACGTCGGTTATTTTTATAATCGGCGTGATAAATCTATCTGCCAAGCAGTTTCCAATGTCGGTTATATAATAACTGACGTGAAAACATATCTACAACGTCGGTTATTTTATAACCGAACTAAAAACTATACATTTCTATTTATTACATCGATTATGAAATAACTGATGTAAAATCCATTTCGCATGAATTTCTTATGTCGGTTACCAAATAACCGACCTTAAAACTAATCCCAATTCACATTTTACATCGGTTATGAAATAACCAGCGCAAAAAGCAATTTTTAAAAAACAAATAAACCGATCAACAACTACTATGCCCATCCAAAACACCTGAAACAGACCAAAAAGTTACCAAAAACCAACCAAACCCCCCCCCCCCCACCACCCCACTGGACATCCCCCACCAGTGATCAACCATTGTGATTCCCTGCCAAAAGACATGAAAGAGACCAATAATATACCAAAACCCGACCAAAAATAGTCCACCCTTACCCCATCCCCACTATATAGCCCCCACCACAACCCTGGACACCCACCCCCACACAAAGAATAGGACCAAATCCCGACCAGACCCCCCCCCACCCACCCCACCCCACTGGACAGCCCCCACGACACCCTTATACACCCCCCCCCCCCCCCCACACACACACACACCCCTGGACTGCCCCATGGACATCCCCCCACACCCATGTACAACCCCTCACCCTCATGGACACCCCCCCCCCATACTACCCCCACCCCCTGGACAGCCCCACGCACCCCTAGACAGCCCCCCCACACCGTCTTGGACACCCCACCCCCTGAACAGCACTCCCACACCCCTGGGCAGCCCTCCCACACCCCTAGAAACCCACACCCCTGGAAATACCCCCCCCCCCCCCCCCGCTCACCCCACTAGACAGGCCCCAGTACACCCCTGGACTGCCCCCACCCCCACACCCCTGGACAACCCCCCACCCTCTTGGACTCCCCCACCACCTAGACAGCACTCCCACACCCCTGGACAGCCCTCCCACACCCCTATAAACTCCCCCACCTTCCTAGACATCCCCCACTGGACAGCCCTCCCACACCCCTAGAACCCCCCCACCCCCCACCCCCACTAGACTACCCCACACACCGCTAGACACCCCTGGTCATCCCCCACTAGCCTGGGCATCCCTCCTACTCTTCTGGACACCCTCCCTCACTCCCACCCCACTAGACAGCACCCACCACACCCATGGACACCCCCCCACTGGACACCCCATGTCCAAAAACAGACCAAAACCCAACCACAACCAGACCAGACCCCCCCCCCCCACTGGATATCCCCCACCACACACCTAGACACCCCCACACCCTTAAGTTGTCCCTCCCCAACCACCTGGACAGCCCCACACACCCCTAGACAACCCGCCCTCCCCACCACCATCCTGGACACCCCAACCCCACCCCCTGGACAGTACTACCACACCCCTAGACATCCATCCCTCACCCCCGAGAACCCCCCACCCCACCCTCCTAGACACCCTCCCACCAACTACACAACACTCCCTTGGACAGCTCTCCCATACCCCTAGATCCCCCCCACCCCACAAGACTCCCCCCACAACCATGGAAACCCCCTGGACATCCCCCCACTTTCCTAGACATCCCTCCCACCATACTGGACACCCTCCCATCCCACTGGACATCCCCCACCACACCCCTGGACACCCTCCACCTCACTGGAGACCCCTAGAAAAAAAACAGACGAAAACCCGGCCAAAACCAAATCAGAACCCCCCCCCCAGTAGACAGCCCCCACCACACCCCTGGACACCCCCCTCCCGCACACCCCTAGACTACCCCCCACCCCCAGGATATCCCACCACACCCCTGGACAACCCCTCCCTCCCCCACCCTCCTGGACACCCCCCACCTCTGAACAGCACTCTCACACCCCTAGATATCCCTCCCACACGCCTAGAAACCCCCCCCCCCTCCTGGACACCCCCACCCCCTGGACAGCCTGCCCACACACCTAGAACCCCCCCCCCCCCCCACACCACCACCACCACACTGGACTACCCCCCACACCCCTGGTCATCCCCTAGACATCCCCACACTCACCTGGACACCCTCCACCCCACTGGACAGCCCCCATGACACACCTGGACACCCCATCTCCACCTCACTAAACACCCCTAGACCAAAAACAGACCAAAACCCAACCAAAACTAAACTGCAACCCCAACACACTGTTGGACATACCCCACCACACCCATGGACACCCTCTCCCACACCCCTAGACTGCCCCACCCCATGGACATCGCCTAGATAGCTGGTGTTAGTAGAGGAGGCGCTGCCATCCCTTGTGGGGTTCAACGCCACTGGAAGGTACTAATCAATCTCACATGTGAAGCATGAGCTCTCAAAATGAATCACCAATTCTTTCTTACCATGTAAACATCATTCATTCTATCACATTGATGCCAGTATAACCAGGGGAAACACTTCCAAGTGTGACTAAAATAACTGGATCTTGGTAGTGTAAATCTCCCTGATATTTCGGGACTAGAAATGATGCTCTCAAGGATTCCCATGAGATTCCTGAAATGATGTTAACAAAGAGCCAGACGGTTGGAAGAGGTTGTCAGTTCAGTTGGTGGAGAGGGACGAGGAGAAGACAACTGCGATGATCCGAAATATACCCAACAAGTATACATAAGTGACTATTTGGTTTCCCAAATTAAATGAATGAACAAATATTGGACTATTTTTATGTTTTTTTGGTGACAGACGGGATATGATGGAAATGTTCATGGACCAACATTGCATGGAGGATACCAAAAAAACACACAGAAAACCCTATGTTTGTTCAAGCATTTAACATGGGAAACTAAACAGTCACTTACATGTACTTGTTGGTTATATTTAAGATCGTCGTAGGTGTCTTCTCCGCATCCCCCTCCACCAACTGAACCGGCACCCTCTTCCCACCGTTGGGCTTTCTCTTAACGTTGTTTCCAGTGTCTCATGGGCAGCCTTGGAGGCATCATTTTCAGTCCCGCAAGATCCGGGAGATTACCATCACCAAGATCTAGGTATTTTAGTCACACATTATGGCATTTCCCCCTGGTTATACTGGTATCAAAGTGATAGAATGAATGATTTTAACAAGGGAAGAAAGCATTGGTGAAACATTTTGAAAGCTCAATCTTCTCGTGTAAGAGGGATGAGTACCTTCCAATGATGTTCATCCCCCCTAAGGGATGACACTTCCTCCCCTCCCACCCACCTAGACTACCCCCCCCCCAGTACCCATGGACACCCTGGACACCCCCACCCCATTGAACGACTCTCCCACACCCCCGGAAACCCCCCTCACCCTAGAAGAAACCCCCACACCCCTGGACACCCCCTGGGCAGCCCCCCACTCCCCAAGACAGCCCTCCCACCCTCCTGGAAATGTTCCCACCCCCTAGACTGCCCCTCCCCCCCTCCCCCCCACTCTCATGGACACCCAGGACACCCCCACCCCCCCACCGGACAGCCCTCCCACTCCCCTGGATACCCCCACCCCACTGGACACCCCCCCCCCCACACCCTTGGAACCCTCCCCCACAGACCAGAATCGATATCATAAAAACCATCATAAGTAGACCAAAAAAGAACTAGAGCTACATTAAACATTCAAATATATAACATTCAAAACTTACAATGTGAACATAAAAAATATAACCTAAACGACTACCAAATACACAATTAAAATTACAATATTCAAAATTACATTTTACACTACAAACAACAAAAATTCAATCAAACTTGTAAAATAATTTTACCAATCCACTTGTAAGTGTTTGAAATATTGATCAATATAGGGTTGAGGGTCATCAGTATCTACAAATTAAAAGGATTTTAGTTAACGTGTATAATGAATAAATCAAATGAAATATTATGGAAATTTTTAAAAGTAAATATTACCAGCTCAAAGTTCACAATTGTTCCAGTTGTTATTATTTCATACATATATCATAACATATAATATCCTCATTCGATGACGCCTTATTGTTCATGAAAATTCTATTTGAATGAGTGTAAATTCAATATATTATTTTTATGTAATAAATCAAAAAGTAAAAATTTTAAATGGATATTTACCTTTACATTTACATATTTGATATTCGCACTCCATTTATTTATGTTTTTTCGAGAGTAGACCCATCCCCTATTAGAAAATAATACAAATGTGATAAATTTAAAATTCACTATACTATATAAAACTATTGATAAATTGAAACGTACTTTTCCAACATTTTCTTAAAACTTTCCCTCACATCACAGTGGACAGAGCATATCCAGTAAAATGTTTTCTCCCATGGGAAAAAAACCCCAAAATTCCAATGATCACTGATAAAAGAGATTTAAGGACAGTGGTTTTTTATGATAGAAGATAATGAACTCTTTGAGAGAGATGTGTTTCATACCTCCCGCAAAAAGGCATCATCCAACATTGTCTGACTATATGTTTTTCAAGTCTTTCAGCAATATAAAGCATTCTTTGTTCCTCGTCCAGTACACGTGCTTCAGGGGAAATCAAATGTGGGTCCATTAATCCATATAAATCTATCCGATCATTCTTATCACAAATGTTATAAATAATACTAATTCAAAATAGACATTAGTATACATATTTAATAAATATAACGCAGGGAAACGGTGTTAAGGCTTAAATGGAAAATATTTTCCCCATCTTGATGCCCAACTTATCTCCAGTAACAAGATCCATGATATCATTTTTCACAATCCCCACAGTTATTTCACATCCACAGACATGAGCCTCCATTGGAAACCCATAATGATCCACCAACAAATTTGAATATCTTGACAATGTCTCAGGACTACAAGAATATGTATGTGAATTCATAGCCATTTGTATTATTTTTTGTCTATATAGTATTTCATTACCATTGAAGTATTCCTATAAAAATGAGTAGAAAAATATATTAGTTTTAAAATGATAAAACAACATTAATATAAAATAAAATAGGATATATAACATACATACCTCTCTGGTAATGAGTCGCAGAAGTCTGAATGGCCAAATTAAAAAATAGCTGATACTATGTCCAACTATCATCATCTCATCTGTAGGTAATGGTAATCGAGTAGATTTATCTATAATATCCTGTACAGTGACCCTATTATTCTCTACCTCTAATTTTTTATGATGAAATGTATCTCTTATACAATATACCTACCCATATGAAACAATATAATGTTTAGGATCATCAACTAACAACTTACAATAAGTAGGAAGCTGCGGAGGAGGAGTAGGATAAAAAATGGGGTCCACAGGATGAGGTGGGGAAGTGGGAGCTACTGGCAGAGGTGGAGGATAAATAATGGGGTATTCAGGGGGGAGGTGGAGGAGTGGGAGTTGCAGTATGAAATTGTTTTTTCATGTCTTCAAACATAGACTGTACTGAATCCCTAATATTTTCCCCCATCGTCTCATTAATATTATGAACATTATCCTCCATGGATTCTATTTTCTTATAAACACCCTCAACATGAAAATTTGAATATCGTGGAAACACCTTTCGTACCGATACACCTACCAGATATCCTCATACACAACCAGGATGTTCGGGTTTTCCCAATGATGCCGATAAAATATCTTGCCTTCCAGTAGCTATAAATACCCCCTGTGAGCACTACTTCCCCATAGAATCCTGTATTAATTAATTTAACATTTCTATAATGATTAAAATTATATGAATAAAATAGTTAACTTAAATAAATAAAATAGATATCTTACAATCCTCTCATCTATGATTCTCGAATCTTCCAAAAGATATTGCCCTTTTTTCCATCCAAGCTCTCAACCATTTTTCATGTCTAGATGGAGGGGATGGAGGGTCTACCTCTCTAGAGATTGAAGACCCA
Organism: Viscum album; assembly: GCA_963277665.1. Classification (NCBI taxonomy): domain Eukaryota; kingdom Viridiplantae; phylum Streptophyta; class Magnoliopsida; order Santalales; family Viscaceae; genus Viscum; species Viscum album. The sequence goes on along the minus strand of OY728158.1, from coordinate 1,185,746,520 downwards.
ACTCATAGTTTTTTTAATTTTTCCACCATCATTTGTTCTTCCAATAATGTATACCCTCCCCGAGATAAACTATAAGGGTATACATTTTTAGATTGGATCTCCTGATGAAATTTCTTTGTTTTCTATAAATTAAGAATAAGAAATAATTAACAAAACATTAATAAGATCATTTATATAAGAAGGATTATAAAATTTCCATTACCAAAAATGAATCTTTTCTTCTACTTTCAAAAAAATTTCTCCATGTGTCTTCATCTTTGAAAGGATATATACGAAATGGATTGTGATGACTCCTATGACCAAAAATGAAATCTGATGAGAGGTTTGATTTGAAATACCTCTATCTCCTGGTAGTCATCGATATGAATATATTCTTGACTCCTCTAGTGTCAGGAATATCAAATTTCATCTGATAAAGAAGAGTTTAAACATATTATATATACTAGAAACATTTAAATAATAGGCAAACAATAAAAAAATATCTTACCAAAATCATCTCCCACTACTGAGAGATTGTCTCGTTGTCCACACTTTTCCAGTCATCATAAAAAATGCTTAATTTTTTCATACCCTAAGTTGATAAAAAACACTTAATAACTTTTTCATTTGGACCTCTAGGAATATCATCCTCATCTAAATCAATGACTATCCTAGGATCATATGCACGAGCAAGTGATAATTTTGGTAAACGTGTACACTCATGTATTCCATCTCATGAACTCTTTGTCGTAATGGGAACACATGAGGATTATTTGGGAACATCAAGAGGAGCATGTGAATGTTCCTACTTAGAGGTATGACCAATATTCTCATCTCCAGAATCACATGGTTGATCAACTGATTGATTTGTCATTATCCTTCAAATAAAGAAACAAACATTTGTTCAGAAATATAAAAATTCAAATATTATTATACTAATGTAAACAGAAAATATAAAAATATTCTATGTTACATAATAGTAAACATGCTTAGTATGGTAGGCATGTTAAACAATGGTAATGATGGTAAAGATGGTAATGATGGTAAAGATTGAAAAGATGGTAAACATGGTAAACAAGGTAAACCTGGTAAATATAGTAAGCACAGTTAAATAATTGTCATTGAACAAAAATAATATATATATAAATTATGTAATGGTAAACATGATAATGTAAACTAAACAAAATTAAAACAAACAAAAACATATACTTATTTGTTTTAATACATGTTTTAATAAATAAAAAACACACAATATCTAACATTTTATGAAAATAATAAATGTATAAAAGAAATAAAAAAAATGTTACCTGTAATTTTAGGAATGTACAAATGGATTTTTTTCCCAAATTCTTTCTTCGTGATTGAACCTTTGGGCACAAACCATGTCTTCAACATGCTCATCATTATGTTCTGTTAATCTTTCCATAGAAGTAAGGATCTCATATAAATCAACATCTTCATCATGTTCATCCTCACCAACATATTATTTTGTCTATTGTAAAACAAAATCCCAATGCATATCTGATTGATCTACAATATAAAGAATTTGTTTTTCATGTGTTTCCATTATAGAAGAACCATCTATGTCTTCCAATCTATTCAGATTAACAACTGTCATTCCAAATTCATTGTGTCTGACACTGTTGTTACTGATAAACCATTTACAGTAAAAAATAGGAACATTAATTTTAATGTAATCAACCTCTCATATTTCTTTAATCACTCTATAATATGCACTTGATACAGAAATTGGGTTTTTGTCTTTAGAACTCAAAAAATACATTCCTTCTGCAAACACCAATACACCACTATTATGAACTTCACGATTGTTGTCCTGAGATTTTGTATGAAATGTATAGCCATTAATTCCATAACCGAACCATTTTATCATATTTAAACATAGACCACCCACTACCAATTTTAATGTCTCTGATACATCTGATCTACCAAGAAAGGTCTTTTTAAACCATGACAAAAATGTTTTGTTGTTTTCATTCAAAATCCACATTTCTTTCTTCTTTGGATTATATTGTTTCAACTCATTAATATGCAATGTGATATACAGTTGAACATTAGCTGTGTTATTCGTGATGTATAATTTTAACTTCTTTATTTGTTCAGCTGACAACTATTTGACTTTCAAGCCATCAATCCCCTTTCACTCATTATTAAATAGTTCATGGTGAGATGGTGTAAAACCTATGTGTTGCATCGTATCCAAGTAGATCGTACAAAACTCTGAAACCTCCTAGGAAATATACTTTTCAATAATGGAGACTTCATGTCGATATGGATTTTTAACATACCCCTTCAATTTTTTTATATACCTTTCAAAAGGATACATCCAACGAAGATATATAGGTCCACAAATCTTTATCTCTCGAACCAGATGAATAATTAAATGAACCATTATATCAAAAAAAGTAGGAGGAAAATACCATTCCAATTGACAAAGTATAAAAATTCCATCCTTTTCTGGAATTTTCAAAGTATTCACATCAATCAAATTATTACAAATTGAACTGAAAAAATAACACAACTGCATTATAGTCTTTCTAACATTGATGGGAAATATTCCACGCAACGCAACTGGTAGAAGTTGTTCCATCATGACGTGACAATCATGATATTTCATACCTATAAACTTCAAGTCCTTCAATGAGACCAAAAAATATTCATTTGAATAATAACCTTGAGGCACTTTGATATCATAAATAAACTAAAAAAGATAATTTTCTCCCTCTTGGATAATGTATGACCAGACGGGGGAAGAAATGTTCATCTTCCATTAAAAGAGGGAGCTAACTCCAAACGTATTCCCATTGATAGTAATTCTAATCTTGCATTCAACCCATATTTTGTATTTCGTTTAATATCTAACAATGTCTCAATCAAACTATCACATATATTCTTCTCTACGTGAATGACATCAAAATTATGTTTATCTTCATGATGTCTCCAATATGGTAGCTCAAAAAATATTGACCTTTTCATCCAAATATGTTTTTCATTACCAGATTTTTGTGTCTTTCCCAATGTCACATCATGGTTTTCCACCCTATCAAAATACAGATCAGGGGATGAAGGTTTTGGAGCAATATCAAATTCGTGTTGAGCCATTGAATGCCTTTTTTAGTAATTTGCGCTTCATTCAAACTTTAGGAGAGAGGTTGTAAATTACTAATCAAACTGGCCATGAACTGTGTGTGCTACTGAGGGTTCGGTATGGATTCATTCTATCTATGCACACCCTAGTCTAAGATGTCTAATTTCATTTCCAAATGTAGGATGATGCTTATAAATTTTCTTACATTGTGTAAAATCAGATGGATAACGTATTTTTCCATCAAATATCCGCTCATCAGCAAGCCATCATAACCTTTTTACAACATGTGAATTAGAAAATAAAAGTCTGAAATGATGAAGTATAGGAAGATGCCAAAATACCTTTGAAGGGATCTTTGTAATCTCTAGATCATCCTATGATTTTTCTTTCACCTTATACCGTGATGTCCCACATTTAGGACACTCTGACTGAAATTTAAATTCCTTCCTATATATCATACAGTCATTCGGAAAGGCATGTATTTTTTTGAATCCCAATCTCATCCGGCATAATATTTTCTTGGCCTTATAATGTGAATCTGTAAGATCTTTAAATTTAGGAAGAATGACTTTCATCAAATGTAGCATATTTGTAAAACCTATGTCACTCCATACATGTTTCTCCTTCAGGTTAATAAATCTTAACACAGTTGACAAAATAGTAAAATATATACAACCAGGATATAATGGGTTTTTAGGATCACCATATAGACATGCAACTGTCGGTTCTATCTCATTTTGTTCTGCTACAATATTGCGAATCATTTCTATAATTCCATTGGAGTTAAAATCTTGCGAATCATCATCATCAGTAGATCTGAAATTCCGTCCAGTTTCACCATGTCAAATCCAAGGGCTATAACTCAGATTTGATCTATGAAAAATAAGATGATCTATTATCTCTCTACATTTCAAATTCTTCATATTCAAACATTTCAGGCATGGACCGAAAAAAATGTCACTACTTGGAACATTTCGTTTAGAAAATTCCAAAAAGGCATCAACACCTTCCTCATATTCAGTACTCATTCGATGTGTCGTAATCCATCTTCGACTCATTATTACCTATAACAAATAACAAAATTATACATCTTTTTAATATAAGACAAATATATGATTATATGAAAAATATCATAATTTTAATGTAATACAATTTTGAAATACAAAAAAAATCTATGTGTATTTAAAAAAATATGCCTGAAAATGATTATTAAAAGAAAATATAGTTAGATATAACAGTTTTAAATTCATCTTGGATCCTTTCTTCACAAGGTTTACAAAGAAAACATCCTGGTTCAATTAGATACCAAATTCACCCTTCCGTAAAAAAGAAATATGATGTATAAATATTAAAATATGTATACATTCACTACTGAAAATTACATAGATCCCAATGATTTGAAACCTCTGAATAGCCCCCACCCCACCCCTCTGGATATCCCCCCACCCCCTTGGACACCACACACCTCCTAGACACCCATACCCCCTGGGACAACACCCCCCACCCCCTTGGACACCACCTCAACCCCCTTGGACACCACCCCCACCCCCTTGGACACCACCCCCACCCCCTTGGACACCCCCTGGACACCACCACCTGGACACTCCCCCCCCCCCACCCCTCTGGATATCCCCCACCCCTCTCGACACCCCCACCCCCTAGGACACCCCCCAGCACTCATGGACACCACCCCTCACCCCCTACCCCCCTAGACACCCCCTGGACACCCCAACCCCCCAACCCCCTAAACACCGTATTCCCCTTATAAACCACCCCCACCCCCTTATACACCCCTTGGACACCACCACCCCATTGGACAGCCCCCCCCCCCCTCTAGACACCCCCGCTGGACACCCCCACCCCTCTTAATAACCCAATAACACATCAATTACTATAAAACCATCAATTTAAAAATGACCAAACATCCCTAATAATAGAAGGAATGAAGGAGAAGAAGAAGTGGATGAAGAAGAAAAAAAAGAATCAAAGAAGAAAGGAAGAAGAACATGGAATTAGTAACTTATTTAAGGAAATCAAATTTCAGTAGAAGGAATGAATCAAATGTCATAGAAGAGGATTTCCATGGAATCCAAGAAAAACATGGGTCCTCCAATGGTTGATAGAGAATTGGAGAAAATAGAGTAAATTTGAGAATCAAATCAATTTTAAAATAAAAACTCGAATGGAGAAAATCACAGTGTAAACATATCCTCATGGAACAGTGGGGACAGGATAATTGATTATTTGAAAACCAAGGAATGTTCTCCCCCATAACCCATAATTTTCTCATAGTCAATGACTGTTAAAAATATATATAACCAAATAGAATAATATTGCAACACCCCTTATCTTTTCATAATTCTTGAATCCCTAGAAATCATAGTGGAAACTTCATGATCCTAAAATATTCACAAATGTCTGCCCCAATCAATTTGAAAGAAATCCTGGCTACATAATAGCACAACATTGACCACCATGATGGAACCATCATAAATTAAACAACACTAATAAATTATAGCATAATATTCATGAAAAAATACAATCATCATGTCATAATCTCACAAACCATGATGGAATAGTCAATCCCAACTGACACTTATCCCCCACCCCCTTGGACACCACCCCGACCCCCTTGGACACCCCCTAGACACCAACACCCCATTGGATATCCCCCCACCACCTGGAGACCACCCCTACCCCCTTGAACACCCACTAGACACCACCACCCCCTTCTACAGCACCCACCCCTCTGGAAATCCCCCCCCCCCCATCCCCTGGGCATCCCCCCCCCCCCCACCACCCCCTTGGACACCCCCACCCCTCCTAGACACCACCCACCCCCATCTACCCTCTTCAACACCCCCTGGACACCCCCCCCCCACCAAAAAAATCCCCCAAACCCTCTGGAAATCCCCCTCACACCCACCCCCTTGGACAGCCCCCCCCCCCCCCCCACCACCACCCACCCACTTGGACAGCCCCCCCACCCCCTTCCACCCCCCCCCCCCCCCACAGACACACACACCCCTAAACAGCCCCCCCCCCCCCCCCCACCTCTATGGACAGCCTGGAAACCCCTCAACCCTCTGGACAGCCCCCTGAAGCCTCTAGAAATCCCCCCATCCCCCTTGGACAACCCTTGCGCCCCCTAGACACCACCACCACCCCCTTTGACATCCCCTACACCACCTTGGACACCCCCAACCCCCTTGGACAGCCCCCACACCCCCTAGACACCACCCCTACCCCCTTTGACACCACATTGACACCCCCACTTCACTGGACAGCCCACCCAAATCCCCTGGACACCCCCACCCACTTGCACAGCCCCCCACCCCCTTGGAAACCCCCTGTGCATGCACACACACAAGATAGAACACACAAAAATTGTAAAATTGCATGATATCACTTCCATTAGTTTATTTTACCAGAATATAATTTAGCATGGTATAGATGAACACTATGAAACATACCATGATATCAAGAACAAAGAAAAATAACATCTCAAAAAATTAGTTTAGGGCATCGCGGAAAATACAAACTGAAAAGGAGTCGTTTGAGGCTTACTTGAGTGTTGTGAGTCGACCTGATAGATCTGATGATAATAAATATGAAGAATGAGGTTGACAAAAAAAGGTTGGAGGGAACGACTTCGACAAATTATTTTATGGTTTTCTGCCTGAGAGAGATGAGTCGTAGGTCGCCCGATGGAATAAAACAGAATGAATAAATACATGGTGCGATAAATAATTTAAAAGATTTATCACGTCGGTTATTTAATAACCGACATAGTAAACAATTTTTTTAATTTTTATAATGTCAGATTTTTAATAATCGATGTAGAAAAAAATTAATCATGTCATTTATAAAATAAACGACATGATATATGTCGCTTTATACTGATGTGATAAATTGCTGAGATTAGCTTTATCACGCCGGTTTTTTATAACAGATGTGGTAAAGCGCCGATCTTTCCTTTATCGCGTCGGTTATAAAATAACTGATGTGATATAGTGCAACAGATTTTAATATCATGTCGGTTATATAATAACCGATGTAAAAAAGATAATCTTTGTATATATTAGGTCGGTTATTTTATAACCGATGTAAAAAATGGATCTTGGTCGATATATCACGTCGGTTATAAGATAACCGACGTGATATATCGATTATTAATGCTTTTCACATCATTTATATAGAATAGACGAGAAAAAATTCCAATGTGTTAAATGTTTTTTCCACTAGTGAGTTAAATTTATAAATCATAAATATGGGACTTAATAGGTCCCATATTCATCTAAGAGAAACCATACATTGACAATTCCATTTCAAAGCCACGAAATATTATTAAAAGACATTACAAACATTTAAAATATTTAATAAATAAGAGGAAAACAATATGTCACACCTAATGGTGTTTCAATGTTGGGGTTAACATTCTCATATCACACAACAAAAATAAATGGGATTATTTAAATGAGTGATGATCAATTTAATAAGATGGAACCAACTACAATGAAATACGCGGTAAAGGTCTGCTTGTGTCATAATGTTATTATTCACAGAAAGACAATAAATTGGAGAAAAGTTCATATACCACGTACCACTTACATAGGACGTATCACTCATCCAATTTAGATATTTGATTCAATCATCTTTATAATTAATATATGAAATATGAATTTTCCCTAGAAATAAGGAAAACTATCTCGCAAAAAAATATTGTAGTTGATAGAATGAAAAACCTGAAATATATTAGAGAGTATTTTATAACTTATCAACACTAATCATTGGAGAAATATGACACTTGAATGGAATGATGGATGTGGGAGTTATGTCCAAGCCTATATAGAGAGGATGAGGAAATAACTACATAGGTATAGGAGGGTCACATGGATACCAGGTGAAGGATGATAAGGGGAAATAAAACTTCAAGGAACTAATGTAAAAATGGTAATTTTACCCCCAAAAACCAAGACACATAGTTTGGACTTACATCTTGGCCAAACAATGTGCCAACCGTGTGACACCCCATGATTAAGAAACCACCTCTCGTAGTTGGGGTCACACAATTACCCGAACCGGGCACCAAAATGAAATTAATAGTGTCAAGATACCACCTATTTGGCCCTACCCATGTGGTAAGGGTGAATTATTTGGGTAAACGGTGTGCAAACTGTTTGGGGCACTTATGCTTATTTGCAACAACAATCTGGTTTTCTATTGAGGGTTGCATGGTTTCAGACAAAATGTGTGCCCTATTAAGAGAACCAACACTTTTTTATAGGGAAACCTATTTTCTATAAGTATTATGAGCCACCCAATAAACCTCTTAGGCCTTTACCTATGTCTTAAAAACCACTTGAGGTTTTACAACTCTCATAATTTCATTTTGAATATTTGTTTAAAAAATATCTACTCTTGTAAAAAATCCCAAATCCACTTAGAATTTATCCATGGATAAAAATAGATGACATTTATGTAATAATATCCCTTAACATAACATGAATATCAAAATATTAATACATTATTAAACCCATAATGATAAAATTTTATTTAAGATAATTTCCTTGAATTCATTGTTCATTGATGGAATTCTCAATGACTTGTTTTATAAACTTCTTCAATAATCGAATCACATTTATTATAGGAATTAAATCAACTTAGGTACTATATAAATGATAATAATAGTTATAATCACATAAAATATTACTACACCAATATAAGAGTTTATAATCTTGACACATTAAATATATTTCGACACTAAAATGATATAAATTCCACTAACTCTTATTGGGTGAGATCACGAGATAACGAAGACTTGTATTTCGATGGATGACTATAGATTTTATATAATTCAAACATAGAACATGTTAAAATTTAATGTGTGAATTGGTTAGATATTAAAAGTTGTTAATATTCAAAAAAATTACCATAAACTTATCCCCACCAACTATTATCACCATACAATTAGAAATAATAAGTCTATACCATTGTGTAAACTTCTATATCGGGCATTAGTATCTTACCTTTATCACTATGGCTAGTACATCCACATGTATTACTAATGGAACCATTTACTTCCATAGATAAGTAGACATAAAAGTTACATATGATCAAAATATTCAAGAATTTGCACCATAGAGGGATGCACATAAGGACTGACAATGGTTTCCATAGTTATGAAAAATTATTTTTAAAAAAACTATCCTTATGGTGTAGATGATTTAACTATATGATGTTCAGTAATGAAAAATTAAAAAGTGTATATTTTAACTATAAAAACATCCACCATATTTTAATTTTTTGGAGCATTGATCACTGAATTTATTTTGATTACTAATTCTGATCCCCTTGAGGTTTCAACCATTATCACTTCTTTGGTGGCTTCCATTTTCATAGGATACCCTTTGAGAAAAAAAGACATTTTTTCATAGAGAGGGGGAAATGAATAATATGAAACACCTATATAACCATCCACCAATATCAAATTAGATATGATACTGGTCGACACAAGAAATTCTGATCCTTCTTAATCTTCACTTGAAATCTCCCTTAAAGATGTTATTTATAGATGTTTAGCTTATATACGTCCATAGGGAGATAACACTCAATAATCCAATACCTCTATGGTATTATAAAATGTAATCAATTACATAGGATGAAAAAATAGTAATTATATTTCCCATGTTGGTTTAGTCCTCCTTAGAATATCTCTCCTCACCCCACCTATAGTAACCCTTTCAAAATGTGTTGATATAACGTTCTATAAAATTATTTGGTACACTAAAAAGATTGGAACACAGACTGGTATCTAAAAAATACATTCTGAAACAAAACTTTATAGGAAAAATATATTAGGTAGGTGAGAAGGTATTATAGTAACTCTCTTTTCTATAGTGAATATATACTATCAGGTTTTCTCTTTCCTTCTTCTAGTATTCCCCCATATGGATAATCCTATGCGAGGACCAAGTGGTGATATTATAGTATGAAATTATCCCATAGGATTGGTATTATTCCAACACATATTTTCTAAAAAGTATTAAGAACCTTCTTCCCCATCCATTTCACCATAAGTTGAATCAATCCATATTAAATTGCCCCTTCCATGTATTTTTGGGAGTCAATATGATATTTCTAACTACCTTCCTGCTAAATGAGTTAGAAAATGATAAAAATTTCATTGATTGTCAATGGAAAATTATAATTTAAATAAATTTCATCTATTCCATTGAATCATCAATCTCTTCTATTTTAGACATTAAAAATTTTGTCACTTGATTCATATAGAAAAATATTACCCTTGATGGAATGGTTCATGTTCTATATTTCTTTAGGATAAGAACTGAACACATCAATCATATCTTCAAATGAAATATGCATTTAAATAGAAATTTTTCTGAAACTTATAATTTTGGTTTCCCCATATTTTAGTTTCTTCTATAATTCTTTAGTTGATATAATCTTTTTCACAAGAACACTTCCCTCTCCATCTATCCCAAAATTCCCAAATGATAAGAATGTATTAGGATGATGTTTCCACACCTATAGAGTTGGTGAAATCTATATTCCATATTTTTAACTGTGAAATATATAATAATAGATTATTATAAAAAAACTAATTTATATGGAGCTTTCATGTCTTTTGAAGCCTTATTTTTCTATCTACAATCATTTTTTTGACAAACCATATACATCATCAATAATTCGGATAGTTTTCTAATATGATATTAATATATCAAAGTGTCATCATACTCAGATTTGAACCTGATGGGAGAATCCTTTTTGAGTAAATTGAACATGAATTCCCTAATCCACTCTCATTATTATGAAAAAAAACAAAAACAAAATTATAAACTGATTTTTTTCCATAAACATGAATGTTGGGTAAGGAAAATTTTTAAACAATTATATAATATGAATATATTGATGTATTAACATAATCTCATTTGAGCCTAATAGAAGAACCATTTTGAGTAAAATGAACATGGATTACCTTCAATTATCTCAATAATATTATTTAAATCATAAAATTCATTTATTGATTATTTTCATCAATAAATGTGATGGTGGAGTAAGGAATTCATTTTGAACACATCTGAATTGCCTCGTGAGTTTTAATGGTGCATACACATCATCAATGACCTCCTCATAAATCCTGGTGCAATCATTTGCCTCTAAATGTTTATAAAATATCAACATGATTTGGGATTGTAGATAATATAGTTAGTGATAGTATATTCTAAGAACCAATAAGATTTTTATTAATATATATTATGTTTTTATAGCTTGTACTTTGTTATTCGATCATCAATTGATGTTTTTGGAACCCAACTTATGCTCAAGAGATATGTAATAAATTGGGTATCAAGAATCCCTTGAATATATAAACCTAAAATCCAAATATATGAGTCTCATTCATCCCTATGATACTTGAGAAAAGACCAAAAATCGAGAATGAAGCCATTACTTAAAGGCATTAATAATGTGAAAGAATTATTTCACCAATACTAGAACTGATAATCTGATACTCTTGAACCTATTTAGTTGTTCCACCATTATAATTTAACTAAATATCACTATGGTTTTTTATTAATGAACATGGGGAAGATACCTAGTCATGAACATTTCCAAAATTTTACTAATAACCAGATGATCACATTCATATGTGGGTTTTCACAGCCAAATTTTGAAATGATCGTCTCTTATTATGGTAGAGTAGGAACCCTAATACTCGTTACTCATTTTAGTTAGAGTTATTATCGGCCTATTTTGTTATGAATCTTCCTATATCATCATGATAAATTGGACTACCAAATATCCAAATAAAACATCAAAACATAGACCAAATTCATTTCATATGATGTCCCTCACTAAATGAAGTGGCTCCTTAAAAATTAGAAATTCCCCCTCATCATTTTCTCATTCATAAGTTGGGTGATGAAATTCATTGTAAATTTCTCTTAAAATTCCATTCCCATAGATCCCTTGCACATCCTAGATTCTCACTCTAACATCTTTAGGAATAAGTTGAAAAATATTATTTTCCTTGCTTCACCTATGGATAAGGTCTACAATAAAATTATTATAACGATGATGAAGGGTTTTTGAGGTTATGACATTTTTATGTAAATCTATAACCTTCATCTCCAAATAAAGTTCCTAACAACTCTATTGCACCGCTAAAGGACATCCTGCTTCCATGATTGGTGATCCTCCAAACCAAAATTCATATTTTGAAGACCATTCATGTTTTTCTATTAGTAGATGACTACATCATAATATACTTTCTAAGATGTTATTTTCATCTTAGATGCATTTACATTTACATTGAGAACCATAGGGGTGTTTATTAATACATACCTATAAAGAGTTCATCATCCTTGTGAATAGTTATTGATGGTGATGTATTTATCTATATAATCAACAATAATTATTAATCCAAAATGTTGAATGTTTTCATAGATAGGATGGAATAATAAGTTCATTTTACAGAATCCCAAACCAATATAGATAAATAAAATCAAACAACGATTAACCTTGAAGGCCCATTCCAATGTGGTCATTGAGAAATGTGTATGGTGAATGAATACACTGGATTTAATTATAATTCATGCTATTGAATATTTCTAATTTATTCCCCAGCAATTATAAATCTTCCCAATTATAGGTCATATGTATGATAAAATATATTTTATTGATAGATGTTTTTGATACAACCAATGGATAGGTATAAAAAAAGCAAGATAGTCATCTATTCGCTTTGTGATAACCACAAGGTAACATTAAAATTGAAATTAATCCTCCACATAAAATGATATGAATGAAGTGGATTAATAACATAAACTACTATGATATCAATCCTTGTGAATATTTAATTTAAGAATTGTCCATCACATGGTAGAATTAAGAGTTACGATCAAATGGTGTGGTCATGATTGAAGGTCATGTGGCTTATTAATATATAAAAGTCGTGGTAAAATGTGTAATTGTTCAATATTCTAGCATCGTAAGTGAAAATGAGTGATCCCCTATATGGAATATATATATGTGTGTGTGTGTGTGTGTTTAAGTGTGTGTGCGTGTGGGTGGAGATCCCTATAATTTTAAAGACATCGTACGGGATTCTAACTACAAAAAAATGGGTCACATTCATGATAATAAAAATTTATTTATGATGGTGGTGGTTATGTATTGATTAATTATAAGATATTTATGGACTATAAAAGATCACAAAGTACGAATAGAAACATATTGGAATCAATCCTTTAATGATTAATAGGTTTATTATATTACTGTAAAAAGACTCACACGCAATATTTCATTCTTTCGCAAAGTGATTAAAATGATCGTAACATAGATTCATCATTCATGGAATAATTATGTAGCTATAATGAAACTAAAATATTTATAATCCATTAATGTATGGGTTATGAAAAATCACATGATCCCAAGACATATTCCCCACATGCGGACATCTGACCCCTGCCATATGGTTTATTGAAGATACCCATTTTTTTACCTATCCCTAATAAAAATATTTTTTTATAAACACATTATCATTTTTTTAATAAGAGGATATATATAGAGAGAAACAAATATATACTTAAGAACTATGAAAAGAGTAATAACACTCTAAAAGATTCTATATTAGAAAACTATAAAAAAATTATAGGTAAGTCTACAGCCAAAAATAAATGAAAAGGTTACTTACACCTATGAAGTATGCCCACATGATATTTTCCAACCAATATCATCCTTGTAATATCATCTACATGTTCTTCACAAGGTTACACAATAACCATGTAATTCACCTACTTATCATGGAGTCCTTACATGGCCATCTGATAACTACATCTTGTGAACCCTATTTGGGGATACCATCATGTTAAGTCTATATATTATCATCATCATGTGAATCATGTACATAATATAATAATTTTTTCCCATTTTAGAAGCCTGTTATATGGAATTCATTCCCTCCCACATTATCTCATATTAAAAAAACAATTTTCTTTTAGATATTCCTTCCATATAATTATCTCTCTGTTGGAGACTTCAAATTAATATATCCTCTCAAAGTCAGGGGTTATCTATAGTGTCATGTATCTTTTTATCTTTATTATTATATACATGATATTTTACTAGTTTTTCAAAATTTCATGACTTTTAATATCATGATACTTATCTTATCCTGAGTCACCAACCTTGGATATCTCTGTAGGATCTCATTTTTTGGATGTGTTGGAATTTTTTAAATGAATTTGAGTTTTTCATTTGGTGGACATCCCAAATCTCAAATTGAGTATAGAATGGTTATTATTATAGTTATAAATACTAAATGATTTGTTTTATGATGGGGAATGGGTATTATTTGGTTTTATAAAGTTTTTAAGAGCATCTTGTGGGGTCATGTCCTGAAATGGAAGTTTTGTAAACGAATGGCTTGGCACACAATTGGTGCATTGTTAATACTAACCATGAAGCATATCTATCGAGTCTATTTTGTATGGGAGAACTATTTTTTTACAATACAGTTTCGCCTAAAGAACATGGAGAATATTTAATATGTATTGATATACTCATATGGTTTCACACAATTATTTTAACCATGTGTGGTAGTCATGTGGGTAGAGGTTATTAGGGATAGTTTCTCTATATAGTTAGAGACTCTTTCATAACTATGAATGGAAACAATGTGGAATATAGGTACTAAAGATAGTTTCACCACACAATTAGAACACATTTTTACTATGATTTTGGACTGGCCATGAGAATCATAAAGGGGGCATTTTCCTTATCCACCTCCACCTATATGAGGATTTTTACCCCTTTTCTACTCGAACCTCTCCCAACAACCTTAGGAACATTCCTGCCACTTCCTCCAACTTCTATTGGTGTTTCTCATTTATTATTATCCTGATTTGATTGATGATGGAAGTCTTTAATTCATATAGGTTATTCAAGACCTCCAATTAACTCAGCTATATATTTTCTTCACTTATGGTAAGGTTATCATTCTTCCAGTTAATATGTCCTATTTATACAATATTTATATATTTCTTTAATTAATCATGTTTTAGATCGAATAAAATTAGATGACTAGGTGTGTGTAGCATTGTTTGAATAAAGTAGGCTCTTTATATGTATTTCCCTTTAAGATAGATCATTTATAAAATGTTTCATTATTCCATACTCTAGATTTCCTGTGAGATTCATCGATGAAGTTAACACCTTAAATTATATTATTAGGAAAAACCTTGATTTTATTTTATCTCATATTACATGTTTTTGGGTTGGATACCTGAAATTAGATACCCCTTAATTTATTTCATAATGTTTACCAATGCAGGTCATTATTTTAAAATGACCAGAACACCTCTTTAGGTGTGTTTGGATTGAATCATAGAATAAGAACTTGTTAATTGAAAATAAAATGAATGTTAGAATTATACAAGGGTATGTTTAAAATCATAGAACATGTTAAATTATGGCACATTCACTTGGATTAAAAGGCAATTGGATTAAATTTTATACTAGCGTGATTAAATTTCATAGAAAATTACTATGAATATCTTTACATCAATGGAGTTTGATGATTCCAATTTGAACTACACCTTAGGGTGTGTTATATTAAATGTTTTATATGTTCATGCTTTTCCTATGAGATGAAAAATCATCTAAGGTGTGTTGTCTTATCACTAATATATTATTGACTAATTGGATATGACTGAGTGGTGAAAATGGAATGGGTAGCTTACTTTCCCCAATAATTATTCTCACCATATGTTAGAAAAAATGTCCTTATATGCGTACGAGAAGGGTGAAATTAAATGACTTATTTGTGCGATGGGATCTTATAAATATTTTATTACAGCATTACTGATTTCTAAACTATAGAAACAATGTTCATCATCATTTAATGAAAACTATTGGATATGGGGTTCCTCCTTATTTATTATAAATTTTTTGAAAATGTATTTTATATCATTTAGTTATAATTGTTGAATTGGGAATTCATTATCATTATTAAAATTGTTTTAAATTTTGATATTTAATATTATTGAATATTGTTAGATATGGAATTACTTATCACTACAAGAAAACCACCGTTTAGCGGCGGTTTTTAAAACCGCTGCTAAACGCGTTTCGGGCTGCCATTTCGCGGTGGTTTTTAAACCGCCGCGAAATGCCAAAAAAACTAATTTATTTTTTTTATTTTTAATATTTTTTAATTTTATTCGAGGATTAGCGGCGGTTTTTAAAAAAAACGCTGCGAAATTGCGGCGATTTCGGTAAAACCGCCGCAAAATGAAATGAAAAAATATAAAAACACGAGAAACCCCAAAATCACTAAAACGAGCATAACTTTTGATCCGAGCGTCCGTTGAAGCGCCACGACCAGTCAAATCAAAGCTCATGAAGTGATTTAGAGGCACATATAATCGAAACCATGAGAAGTTCTAAGCTGCGGAAGAAATTAGAGTTATAATAAAGTTAAAAAATGTTCTTCAACTTCAAACGGCCATAACTTTCGCTCCGGGTGTCCGTTTGGGCTCTACCACATATCAAATCGAAGCCAGTGAAGAGAGCTATGCCCCAGTTTGGAACAAGATATCATTTTTCATGTCTTTCGACCCCAAAAACCTCTTTGAAGGCCTACAAAACCCTATTTCTGTCACCGGTGTCCCGTCGAACTTGTCTTCAAACAGACCTAACTTTCGACCTGCATGTCAGTTCGACCTCCTCCACCTGCCAAATCATAGCTCTTTCCATGAGCTTCAGTTTGACTAGTCTCGGCACCCACATCCACTCCTATATCATATGTTATGGCCTTTTTAGTGGGTATCAGGTTTGTTATGTTTTTCAATGCCTCGTTTCTAGCACCCATTCCCCGTCAGCTTTTTTTTAAATGGTCATAACTTTAGATCTGCATATCCATTCAGACTCTTTCACCTTTCCGATCGAATATCGTTTAAGGATCTTGGATTTGACAGGTCGCGGATCTAAAACGGACTCTCGGATCATAAGTTATCTCTGTTAATGTGAGTCCAATGTTTTTGTCTCTTTATGACTGTTTTGACGGGTTTTAACGGTTGCTCCATTTATTACTGTTTATTTGGGTTTCCATGACTTTTTATCTTTATCAATAGTTTTTTGTGGGTTATTATGATGTTTATGTTGAATTATTAAGGAGTTTTCCAGAGTTTTCAAGAGTTTTCATGCGTTCTCATTCTTTCTAATGCCTCATTCTTCATATGCTTCTCCATCCTTTTTCATGCGTTTTCATGATTTTTCATCCCTTATCATGTCTTTTCATACTTTTTCATGTGTTTCTTTATTATTTATTATTTATTATTTATAATATACTTTAATTTATTTATTATCTATTATTTGTAACTGGATATTTATTATTTATTATTTATTATTTATTATTTATTATTTATATTTATATTTATTATTTATTATTTATATTTACATATTATTTATTATTTATTATTTATTATTTATTATTTATTATTTATTATTAATATTTAATATTAATATTTAATATTAATATTTATTATTTATATTTATTATTTATTTATTATTTATTTATTATTTATTATTTAGTATTTATTTATTATTTATAATTAATTATTATTTATAATTTATAATTTATAATTTATTATTAATTATTTATTATTTATTATTTATTATTTATTATTTATTTATTATTTATATTTACTTATTATTTATTATTTATATTTATTATTTATATTTATTATTTATTATTTATATTTATTTATTATTTATTATTTATATTTATTTATTATTTATATTTATTTATTATTTATATTTATTTATTATTTATTATTTGTATTTATTTATTATTTATTATTTATTATTTATATTTATTATTTATATTTATTAATTAATATTTATTAATTATTATTTTTTATTTTTTATTTTTTATTTATTATTTAGTATTTAATATTTAATATTTATTATTTATTATTTATTATTTATTTAGTATTTATTATTTATATTTACTTATTATTTATTATTTATATTTATTTATTATTTAATATATAAATTTATTTATTATTTATTATTTATTTTTATTTTTTATTTATTTTTTATTTTTTATTTTTTATTTTTTATTATTTATTATTTATTATTTATTATTTATATTTATTTATTTATTATGTATTATTTATTAGTTATTATTTAATATTTATTATTCATTATTTATTTTTTATTAATTATTAATTATTATTTATTATTTATCTCTATTATTTATTTATTATTTATTATTTATTATTTATTATTTATTATTTATTATTTATTATTTATTATTTATTATTTATTATTTATTATTTATTATCTATATTTATTAATTATTTATGTTTATTTATTATTTATTATTAATGATTTACTATTTATATTTATTTATTATTTATTATTTATTATTTATTACTTACTATTTATTATTTATTATTTTTTATGTATTATTTATTATTTATTATTTATTATTTATTATTTATTATTTATTATTTATTATTTATTATTTATTATTTATTATTTATTATTTATTATTTATTATTTATATTTATATTTATTTAATATTTATATTTATTTATTATTTATTATTTATTATTTACATTTATTTATTATTTATATTTATATTTATTTATTATTTATTATTTATTATTTATTATTTATATCTATTATTTATATCTATTATTTATTATTTATTATTTATTACTTATATCTATTATGTATTTATTATTTATTATTTATTATTTATTTATTATTTATTATTTATTATTTATTATTTATTATTTATTATTTATTATTTATATTTATTTATTATTTATATTTATTTATTATTTATTATTTATATTTATTTATTGTTTATTGTTTATTGTTTATATTTATTATTTATTATTTATATTTATTATTTATTTATTATTTATTATTTATTATTTATTATTTATTATTTATTATTTATTATTTATTATTTATTATTTATTATTATTGAGTTTATATCTATTATTTATGTATTATTTTTTTCAATTAATATATATAAGTATATTAAATTCTGGTTATTAACCACATGGCGAGTTTGCTGGAGTGGTAATGTCTTTGGAAAATATGCAAGAGGTTAGGGGTTCAAATCTTACCAAACACGGAATTTCTTTATATTGCATGGGCATGCATGGGATGTGCATGCATGGATAAATAAAGTAAATAAAATAATACGAAATAAATAAATAAATAAATAAAATACGAAATAAAATAAATAAATAAAATAAATAAATAAATAAAATAAAATAAAATAATAAATAAATAAAATAAAATAAATAAAATAAATAAATAAATACGAAAAAATAAAGAAAAAAAAATAAATACGAAATAAAATAAATAAATAAATAAATAAAATAAATAAAATAAATAAATAAATAAAAAAAATACGACAAATAAATAAATAAATTCGAAAAATAAATAAATAAATATGAAAAATAAATAAATATAATAAATACGAAATAAATAAATAAATAAATACAAAAAATAAATTAATTAATTAATTAATTAATATAGAAATAAATATATAAAATTAAAAATAAAAAAAATGAAAAAAAATAAAAAAATATCAAAAATTAAAAAAATTAAAAAAATTAAGAAAAATAAAAAAACCGCCGCTAAATCATTTAGCTGCGGTTTAAACCACCGCTAAAAAACCACCGCGAAATGTTCTGTGACGGTTTTGAAAACCGCCGCGAATAGTTTCCCGACGCACGATTTCGCGTCGGTTTTTCAAAACTGCCGCCAATCGATTTAGCCGCGGTTTAAACCGCCGTGAAATGGGAAAAAACTACCGCTAAATTCCTTTTTGTCGTAGTGTATTACCATTAGATTTGTTTGACGTTCCATTCCTCATTACGTATTAAATTTTCTGGACATAATGTTCCTTACATTTTATTTGAAATTCATGGGCATGGTACCCATTATAATTGGATTATAATAATGGGACATGGGGTTTTCCATATTCTATAATAAATTTTGGACATGTTTCATCCATATATTATTGATAATTAATGAAAATTATGGTCGCTTAAATTTAATGATTGGGTGGATTTCCTTATTTTAAATATGATTCCCATAGATTTGAAATGCGATACTATGATTATAATGTACATGGATTCCTTCATTACATATCTAAAGTATTGTATATAATTATCAAAATGTAAAATACCATATAACATATTGACTTAGGATAAAGAAGGTATATTCGACTAAGAGTCCCATGTGAAACCCTAGAGGATAGTTTTTCATTTATTTAACTGCAAATATATTATAATGACACACTATATCATTTTATATTCATGTACATGATTATGAATTTTAATCCTTTATTGGTGCCCATTTTAATTTTTGTTACACCCTATTTGGGACACAAATTAGTACCTAGATAGAACTCTGGACATCAAGTTATGACCTTGGATTGTGAATTTGAGTTGTTGTATCAATCATTCAAGGACTTTTCATGAAATAAGAAACATTGTGTATATTAGGGATTCCTTCTAGAGTTGGGGTCATTTAAATATTTATTCTTTATTTAATCTAGCATGCTGGTATGTATTAACTCTGGTATGTTGGGTACTTGTGATATAACTCAACATGTTAATTCATGGAAGCTTCTATTGGAACTAGAATAGTTATCTATTGTTTATTATTCTCTACATTTATTTTTTCTACTACCTTTCATAGGTTTATTCATCATTTCTATTTATTATTGATGAAAAGGGTATATCCACCCAAATATTGTTTTCATCATACCCCTACTTCTAGACAGAAAACTATGGCATATAAAGAAGAATGCGTGAGACATTGTTTCAAACTAGATGGGGGAACAATTTTAATGTATCATGGGTTGGGTCATGAAAATTTCAATCCAAAATTCCTCCATGGATACCATATACAATGTTTGAAATCATGAAAAGATCAATATTAAGGGTTCTTAGAAGATAATAAACATTCAATATCTTGTTGTCATGCCATCTATAGTACCCCTTCTTTGATCATGTATTCCCTTGAGAAATGGTGTCTCCCTCTTGTCCTTCCTAACTGAAAATACTCTCCTTATATATTTTCAATCATGAATTATCTTTGTTATGAGGTACATAACCATAAAGGCAATGACAAGAACTGTATCGACGTAATATTTTCATCCTCACTCACAAATCTAATCAATGGGAAATGTACTACATGAATTCCTTTTAGGTGTATGTCCCAATATATAACTCAATAATGGATTTAATCTCCACTATGTAAGACTTCATATACTATAAATGGTAGATCCATATGCATAATATGCAATTGATCTTATGTTGTTACACTAGTCATGATTCAATCACCAACAAAATGTGATGTTAAACTATATGTTCAATATCCATGAAAAATGATATTATTATTCAAAACAACCTCCTAGAAACATGGAATTAATTTTACTCGAATATTCTTGACACATGACTTTAAACACTATAACCTATTCTTAGTAGTCTTTCAATCCAACTAAGATAGTTATGTAGGATGCCTACCAATGGTTCAAACTAGCATCACTAAACCTTTTATTATCCTCCTCATGGGTCCATTTTCCTTATAAATACTCTTATAACGTACTCGTCATTTATATCACCCTTAATATCTAAGATCCCTTACACTTAGGCCATATAATCAGTCAATTATCCTTATTGACACATTTTTCTAGTTAGACAATCTATTTGATGTAAGGATATATTCCCCTAAGTATCACTATATTTCCCTTGTTGGAAAATTTTCTTTGAGAAACTATATCATTCATAGATGGAAAAATTACATCTATAAAACCCAACCCCATACCTCATAGTACTAGACTCCTTGTAAATCCAAAGTAAAATCAATGAGCCTTACTCCCATAAATGTCAACTTGAAAGTGTCGCTCATGCATAGGACCCAACAAAAACAACTTCTTTGAACCATTATTTTAATCATCTTTACTATATGATATTAAAATATAAGATTTTCTGATTTAGAGAAATATTAAATAGTACCCCTACACCATCATGTTAACCTAAAAATTTGGATTATGATTCCCTTAAGAATGTTACGTTGTTTTCCTTTATTATGGGTCTAATATAGATACCATCAACATGTACTAATTCCACTGGTGGTGATAAATTCCAGAGTTCATAGATGAATGGATTTAATAAAAAATACCTTAATATTTTAAATAATTAACAAATATATATATATATAATCAGTGATATATTAAGATGTTCAGATCAATACATCTGAATAACCAACCATTGTCATTAGGGTAATCAGTCCCATACTGGCATTTTGGAAGACTTCATGAATATTTTTCAAAACTAAAAGAGAGACCATGTTTAGTAATAAAATACATAAAAAGGTGCAATGATACTATCCCCCACCCTCTTTACCAACACACATTTTGAGTTTCTGAAGGTATATTACCTGGGACCATCTACCTTTTGAAAAATAGTCCATGATGACTCAAAAGAAAAGAATCTTACAACTTTAATCACATGCATACTATTTCAATATTTAATAATGGTAAAACTGGACTATGTCACAATGGTTATAAAAATATTTACTCTCTTCATCATCCATCCATTCAACCCAAACACGTTTCACATTGTACTTATTCTTTTTATAGTGTGGTAACTCTATAGTTTACTCTATGATCAACACATTATCCATTTTGTTGGATAGTGTATGTTTGTGTGTGTTTTCTCTTCTATATAATTGATATATCATATATTTTTTATAATTTTGTAATCTAAAATTATTAATTTATTGTCTTATTTTAGATTTTATCATTCCATCAAATGGAAAATGAATCATTTTTAGATACACATTGAGATAGATTATTTTATATATCAGAAGGTGGTCTCTAGACATTACCATTAGTTTGTATCAGTTTTTCTTTATTGCCTATTTTTTAGGACATTTCATGATTTTTTGTATAATTAGAAATTAACCAGAAAAACTACTCTTGTTTTCTTGTGAGAATAAGATGGAAAAGTAAGTCCACATATAGTTTTTCATGTGTTAGTATTAATTACTTAGTTTTTTATGACAACATGACTAATGGAATGTTGGATAAAACCTTGTAAGAGTATCTTTATTGTGTTGGTCCATGATATATAATTATATAGTATACCATGATAGGCTCCTATGAGATTCCTTTTATAATGTATATATTTCTTGTGTGATTCATTTGTGTCATGGGTCATCCTTGGGATGTTTTTTTATTGAGGTTATTTACAACTTCATCCCAACTACAAATATATGGTTTTTATATATTTTAATTTTTATATATGATATATAGAGGGGGTTGTGTGTAAGAGACAATACATGTTGTTTAGTTGAAATGTAAAATTATAATACATTGCAATCCATGTTATGAAATTTATCTAATATATTTAATTTGTTAATGATATTTAGATGTTATGATTTGAGATATAATTTTTGTTGAGATATATATTTTGTGATATTTGTAAGGGGTGGGATTTTATGACAAGATTTTATTGATATTTCTAAATTTATGTGATTATATGCCCATTTATTTTGATGTCACCTGTAATGAAGGATAATATGAATTCATATCTTGAGGTCTCCTATAATAGGGGGATGAAATTATCATAAATATTGATATTATTATTATAAATTATTATATTCCCATATAACTTTTCTATATCTATGATAATTATATGTGATTCACATTAACATGATATTTCCATTCAGTTGGTAGCGCTACCCTTTTTTATAGAAATGGTTAAAGGTGTGAGATGTTTTTACCACAGTTCCATAGTATTGTTACATGAAGGGAATTATATGAATATTGGTCCTATGTATTATTAAAATACTATGTGAATGTTCCCACATATCCTTGATAGGGTAAAGGAACTATATGATATAACCAATTCGTCCTGATATAGATATTGAAATGGGATATCACATCCAAATTCCCTTATATTGGTGGATAATGGTACATTATTATGGTTACTACAAAATTATATAACATGGGATGTTTTGACCTCTTCTCTTAAAAATATTGATAGGAAAATTTATTTTAATTCAATTATGATTTTTTATTTGATGATACTTTATTTCCAATTCATACTTGATTTTGAGTTCAGTCAAATGTCATTCCAACCATTGAATATTTCTTGTGATTTTTTTTGATGTTTACATGTTTGGATTGATGTTGGTATATAAACTCATTAATTTTATATTTATCAACCAATTATGTTCTAGTTTGTAAGTTATTGTTATTTTTTTACTTTTATTTCTAGAATATTTTCAAGTCCATGCATGGGAAACAATTTCATGAATATGTTCTTAATCTTATGTAATGTGGGATTTAGGATTTAAAAATCCAATAACTATATGAATATGGTGACATAACATAAAGATCATATTGGTGTAAATAAGTATATCTATCAATGTTTTTTAATCATAATAAATAAAAAATCGTAAATTTGAAGTGATATGATGAAAAATACTTTCATAATATTCAATCATGATGCAATAATAGCTTTTCTTGGAATTCATTGGGTTCAAACAATGATTATTAAGAAGTCTATATAAGGATACCACCTAAAGTTTTCAAATTCATAAATTTTTTACTAAAATAGGAATTCAATATAGTTGAATCTTCATATCATGGTAATGGATAATCAGGAGGATTCGATTCTATTGTAATACTCTACACAAGAATAAAAAGGTATTGATTCAGGTTTCAAAAAATAGGCCTTAAATTAATCATCAGAATGGTCATATCTTTTATAATTATTTTACATTATATTATTATTAGAATCCATTAAAAAACTGATTTCAATATTCCAACCAGGGGTATGACCTAGTGAAAAAATATAAATTAATATATATATATATTATTTCAATAATTTCCTTCAAATAGATAATTTTTTTAATGAGCTATGTGGTTCATGGTGGGGGTTAATATTCTCAATATTCAATAAAAATTGTGAAACTAGATCCATTTCATGATTTTGAGTTCCAAAAAATTATTTTTCAGTGGATATTTAGAATTTTTCATTAGTTTATTATAGGATATAAACCTAACATCTCTAATCGGATATTAGTTGTAGAGGATGAAATTATTAATCACTGTCCATGATGTTTAGGATAAATATTCAATGAAATCAATCTCCACTCATCCTTTTAAATAAATTTACCTTAAGTATCTTCATAATCCCCATATTTGTTTTAGATTTAGGGGGAGTTCATTAGTTCTACAAGTAATGATAATGTATGTGGGTATGAGTTAGGTGCAAAAGATTTATCTGATGATTTTATTATTATTGAATATTTATATGAAAGATTTTCCATTTCAAAATAATATTGATTTATGCCTTTTATAACCAAACTATAAGTAGTAAATAATGGAGAATTTGATAGGATGGATAAGAAGGAATTATCAACCTTTCAAATGTCCCTATCCCTAAATGTATATTATAGTATACATGAAGTATGGATGATATTAGAATATATAAATACACATTTAGATATATATATATATATATATGGTCAAATGAAATGAATAAAAATATTTCGGTTATAGTGGATATTATGTTTGTGAATTTTGAATGGATTGCTTCTGTTTGGTCATTTCTATGAGTTTTAAATGGTATAGAGTCATTTATAATTTGTAAGTAAAATAATCACATATCCAAAGTGAGTGTTGATGTTGCATTCATAACACATTAAATAATGGGACTTTATGGTTACTAAAATTATTTTTTAAGTTGTATTACTATATTAATTATTTAGGATTGTTGGTATCTTATTTTAATTTTTTATATTCTCAAAAACAATATCAAAGGTTTTATTGGAAATTTCTATAATGTATAAGGTCATGAATATTCTAATAAATGGGAGATACATAATAAAGGTAAAATTGGAAAAAGTAAAAAACAAAAGTATCTTATTTGATGGTGGTCTCATGTATAGGAATTGAGTGATGAAAATCCATATGAAGAATTATTTCATTGCTTAATGATTTAATTCTTTAACTTATTCTTCCAAAACTACATCCACAAGTTTTATTTTGGATTACTTGGGTACACTATTACATAGTAACATAACTTTAGTTATGTATGGGATTATAGACACTGGATTTTCTTTCACTCTAATTATTAAATGGGAGAATACAAAATTATTTGCCGATGAGATTATGAAAGGAGTATCTTGTAGATGATGAGTCACATGAAATTATATTCAAGGGTTTTGATTCTACCAAGATATTGAAATGAATAATTAAAAAAAATTATGGGTTATCTTGATACAAATAATATGAAAACATTTTTTTAGGATAATCATGATATATGGATTTCTGTAATACCTTTACAAAAAACCGTAAAGTGTTAAACATTGTTCCATGATGGGGGAAATAGAATTTAAAATTTTTAATTGTATCTTATGGTAGTTTAATATGGAGTAACCAATGATTGATAAAATCATTACACAACGTTTTGACATCAGAATCCTATTAACATATATGAAATATGGATTAACAAATTTATTGACAAAGGTATATTGACAATATGAAATGTGGAGTATGGAACACATGATGATTTCATTACTATGTTGTAATAGAAGGAATCATTTAAAATTGTTATAATGACCCAAAGGGAATAAATTTTATATATATTTAAAATATACATTTGTTGACCATAATCCTAATTTTACAAAATAGGTTCACTATAATTTTTTTGAGGCCAATGATTTCAGATACATGGTGTGGGATATATTTCTCTTCCAATAGCCCAATTTTTTATGATTATTAATTCGATTGAGATCCTATGTAGTGAAGGATACTTGGTGAAAATTAAAAGTTTTGTGGTCTGAAAATAATTGGGGGGATTGAAGAGGTGAATTCGATATATTCTATAGAAAAAAATGAATATGATTTGAGAACACCATACATAGTAGTATAGAACAATATAACATTACTAATAGGTATAATTTGACCTTAATTGATACTTTAACGAGCACGAGGACAAATACAAATTTTATATCGGATTTTTAAGTGGGGCTTATGAATTTTTCTGTATTCTTTTATAATATATGTCCATCATCTCCATCATCACTTTAGATTCCAAAAGAATGAATTTTTTGAAATATAATAACAATTTACCCCATTAATGTATTTGTGTTTGTATTTAACATAAATATTGATGAAAATAAATGGTGAGGTTAGATTCTATATTCCATGTATGTTTATTTTTTTCCCAATTTGTGATTAAAAATTCATTTGAGAAATTTGATAGAAAAATACATCTATTTTTCAGAAGATAGGTTGTTTTACATAAATAAGAGATATTATAAGAATATTATATCATGTGAAAGTTATACATGTGATCAATAAATCAAAAAAATATAGGTTTTTTTAAATATAATTTAGAGTTTTTTGATTATTTTTAAAAAAAATATTTTGTTATTTCTATAAAATAAATACTATCTAAAAGAAATTTTGAAATATGTTATGTTTTTTTGTGTTCCCAAAACCTGATATACCTGAGATCTTAGAGACTATGAATTAAATATCCAAATAAATATAATGTTATGTAATGAATGATTTTTTTAGAAAAAATTTAGTTTTAGAGTCTTAAATATAGGGATACTAAGATTCATCATTATGTGTATCGATAGAGAAGCTACTTATGCTTCAAGATTCTCACATGATACCGAGAACCGAAAATTTAATATTTGTTAAAATTATGGGTGAATAAAATCTATATATGATTTTTCCATGAAGAAGTATGTGGATATATACCATTTTTATAGTATATGAAAGCCAAAATATTGACTTACATGGAAGTGGAATATATTGGTTTTTATTCTTAAAAATAATGTTCCAGTAAGGGGTGGTACATGGAAGGGATTTTTATGGATGGTTTGCAAAACAATAGAGTGGTAGATATTTTTATATTATTTTCTCATATTGATAAAAAAAATTAATATTGATAATTTACATGGAAGGGTTTATATTTAAGGATACATCTAGAATTGTTGAATGTGAGAAAAGTAAATTTTTTCTTAGGGACATAGATAATGAGATTTACATAGAATAATTGAAGGGTTTCTCAAATAAATGGAAAAAAGATATTATATACAATATGAATCTAATAAGTTATGGGTTGAAGCAAGAACCAATTTAATTGAACTAAAACTCAAATGCCTTTTTTAGGAATAATACATAGTAGGTAGTAAATTGAATCACATTTTCTTATAGTAGGAGTATAATGATGATAGAATATTTATTTTAATTCATTATGGAGAATATTTTTTTATTAAATTAACAATAATGGAATGAATCATTGAGTTGAATGATAAACTATTTATATATTTAGAGATAAATTATCTCAGTCTAGAAATATGTAATTTTGGGGGTGTATATTACATGGTAATTAAATTGTTTAAAATTATTTGATAATGATTTTGTCTATATCCCAAAGTTATTGTAATGCATCGTAATTTGTGAGGTAAAAATAGTTACCACACCCATAAAAATTAATTTAATCTAAAGAAATAGATAAAACCTATAATAGATACTAAGGATGAGTACCTAGAAAAGGATCCCTTTTCAAAACGACATAGAAGGATGATATATTACATAGTTTTTATATGATCATACATTGTGTAAAAATATAGAGTTTTTAGCTAGTTCATGATAAACACCTGATGGGAACACTATGTTCTAAAATTTTAATCCTCAATTATCTCAATGAATCCAATTATTTTTCTCTATTTATGTAAATAGATGATCCACTAAAGGGGTTTTCATATTTTTACATTAGGGGAGATGTATACACTCGTACGAGCCCCACTAGCTATGTATTTATATAAAAAGGTAAATATGTGAGACAGATGTAAAAAGATCATCCAATAGTATCACATTCAATAATTAATGTAGAGTAATATTTACATATATATTATTGGATAGAGTTCTTATTTTTTATGAAGCTATAGGGGGATCTTAGTGAAAGTTTATATGGTGTGGAATTGTCTTGTGATTTACAAAATGTGATCCACTTGGAAATGGATTTTATGATTCATTATATGGGGAATAATATTCAATTGAAATAATAATTCATTTAAATATTTTGTGATAAATTAGTAGGATCTATATAGGATGATAGAATTTATAATTCAGTAGATATACTCACTAATGTTATAATAGAAAATAAGAATGGGTGGTGCTGAAACATATTCATTTAGGTTCTTCCAAAATCATTTTGAGGTAACATTACTACTATATAGAATGATACTTTTTAATGCTGATACAAGAATTGGTGGTGAATCCATAAAATGATTCTCAATTGGGAAATTTTTAAACTCATCAACATAACGACCCAAACTTTTATTAATGAAAATTCTTCTTGATATAATTAAATGTCTTATTATGTGAACTGGTAATATAAAATTTACATTTACTTGGTTTTATTTTTTTGGATATTAATATACTGTTAAGAATTTTTACCATTTCTAAAATAGTAGTTGAACATTGATCACATGATTAGTATAAATATAAGGCTTTAACAAATCCAATTTACATAGACAAAGGAAGTGATGAAATCATTGAGTAGAATTAATCTATACGAATCAAATTTTTCATATCTCGGAAAGGATGTGGCATCACTAGGATTTTATCTTGACCATGACCAAGAAGAGCTTCAACATGTTATTCTTGAACGGAACCACCTACGGGAGAAGTGTAATTTAATAGAGATTACCACCCGAGCAATGTCATCTGATCCTCCCCAAGAGTTTTTCACCATCGCACACCTCACCCTTAAGTCTTATGAAGGTGTTATAAGGGGTTATGTAATAATAACCTAGAACTATTATTATGTTCATTTTTTCTATATAATAAATAATATACAATCATTTTAATATTTTTACTCTGTAAATATTTTTTAATGCACAAAAAGTATTTTTTTATTTAATATTAAATTATTAAATCTATTCTGATAAATTAATGGATTTTTGAATTAAACAATATTTTAATAAAATATTATTATTAAAGTAATTTTAATTATATATAAATGATCATGTGATTTTTATAAATACAATTATAATTTTTATTAAGGTTTGAAAGCAGTTTTTGTAAAAACCAATGAATTTTCGATATTTGTGGTTTTTATTTTAAAAGTAAAAATTCTCATATTTAATAATTTATTTAGATAAAATTAAAATTATTTTTGTAATTAGTAAATCTATGTTATCCCATGGTGAATGTTTCATAATTTTCTAGGACATTCGAATTTTTGGGTAAAAATTAAATATCGTTTAAATATATAATTTGTTGTATGACATCATAATAACCCAATAGTTATGTAATTAAATAATATAAATGGTATGTTATGACAATATATTTTTTTACTTTAAATTAGTTTGATTTTAGGTTTGTTTGATCTATTTTACAAGGATTTAGTGGAACCTCCAAGGCTTATAAAACATTTAACAATTTTAAATTGATATCCTTGAGAGTGTGAATCGCCTCCAAATAATCAAGACAAATATTTTAATAGGTTCGGACATTGGCCTTATAACTCAAGTTTATCCACTCCCCTTTTGTAAACATGTCGTAAAAACTATGGTTTGTTTTGTGGATTTTATTAGTTTAATGTGTGGTGTCCAAAACCAAAATAATAAAGAATTCCCTCTCCTTTCCTATATAAACCTACTCAATCTCCCATTCCTATTTACAAAAACAATTTGGAGCTCTACAAACCCTTTAAATTCTCTCTATACAATCCTACCAAGTCTCCCCATGCTCCAACGAGTCCTCTCTCAAGACTCTCCTAAGACTTTGGATCACACTTCCAAAATAAGGAATTTCTTCCTTTATCATTTTTATCCAAATTTCATTATGTTGTTATACCCTGTGGTTTCAAATTAAAAATGTTTGGGTATGATTTTTAACCTCCCCCATACATCCCTCCTTATTTTTTAATTATGAAGTATATATTTCTCACTCATTAATCCCTCCCATGTACACATGTTACGATGCCGAAATTCAGTAAGGAATTTCTCTCTTCTCATTTACATTGAAGAAATTATTTTATATTATGCATCTAAATTCCATTACATATGATGGGATATGTATCTATATGACACCCATTACTGTCCATTTAATTTAAATATGATTAGATACCTCTTTTTCTCTCATAAATCTTATCTATGAATTATTATGTCACCCTGTTATGCTGCCAAAATTTCATTGTGATTTTCCAAGAAAAAAGTCACTTTTTAGTGAATACAGTGCCCATTTAATTATCAAGGGTATTCAATTTTACGCACATTTACTTATTTATTATAGATTTTAATGTATGTATTTTACATTCCTTTATCTTTGAATAAATGATTTTTCGGAATGATTTGATGTTGTATGATCCATGTGGCACAATTATTCCTAAAATGAAATGATTAAGAAGGGTGCCCCCTGATAGTAATCCAATGCATTGGGTAAATATTAGTATCATTATAAGTCAAGTTAAATGAGGGTTTACTCATGATAATTCAATTTAAATGAGGTTTTACTCATTCCCCTTGTGTAATGAGAATTGGATGTTGCTAATATAAATGTTAAATGTTGTTACCACATTTCCATGTTATGATAATCATGTTATATCATGCCTCTATGATAATATTTCTATTATGATCCATTGATATAAATATTTCCTAAAGATTATTTTATTCTTCATGATATTCCTTTTTTACTCCCTTAATCGGTTTTATAGATCACCATTTTCTTATTCATGTCCTCGGGTTATCTCATGCAATGCTAAGTATGAAAGAATGTTGTCATGTAAAATAGGTTTCCAATAAAGATGTTGGGTTTTATTTTCTATGTTCTTACATAATGTTATTAATTTTACAATAAACTATAACTATCTATATTCAGAGTATTATTAAGTGAAAGTTTTTGTAATAAATCATGTTTAAGTGGGTAATAAAGATCAGGGTTGTTATAGTTGGTATTAGGGGATAGTTTTATTTATTTTTGGGATTTGGATTAGAAAACCCTAGTGAAAGCCTTAGGGATAAGACTAAGTATCATAAATACATCCCTAAATTTTTGTGAGTATAGAGTAAGTGGTTTATCAAGAAAATACATCCCAGTCTAGATACAAACAAGTAGTGGCAGCTCTAGCACAGATGTATTTCGGGGTAAAACCAAAAATCACTACTTTGATCTCGACTCAAATGGGAACTGGTGCACGACAATGGGCCTTGATCCACTATTGGTTTTGAAACTCTTAGGGTATATTCTTTGGTAAATTCATAATATTAGAATGAACCATTATTAAGGGAATAAAAAAATTCCCCAAGAATATATATTGGGATTATTTCATGGATAACATAGATTAAAGCCTATAAATTCATATGTTAAGGAAATTAACATAATTTATAAGTTAACGCTTTTTTTATTTGGATTACCCTTTTATGTGTTACCCAAAAAATTCATTTTATTCTAGCCAATGGCTAGTAATATGAGGACTCGGGCTAAAAACCACTGTGAAGATCAATGTGATGTCTTTTCTAATGATATTCCCAATCTGATGGGAGTGGGAATCGTTAAATTTGTCACTATAATCTCTCATTTCTGCCATGTTTGGAATAGAAATATGGGTTAAGAGTAATGTTCAACCGCCATAAGAATGAACAAGCTGTAGTCGAGAGAATCAGGAAACAAAGGCCTCTTACTTTTAATGGATAATATGATCTCTCACTCTCTGAAAAATGGATCAACTCCATTGAAAAGATCTTCTTCATCCATCAATGTTCTAAATAAAAGAAGGTTCTCTTAACTGATTATCTTTTAGAGGGTGAATCTGATCAATGGTGGACATTGGTCAGAAATACAAAGTACAATGAAGTGAGCGATCCATTGGAATGAATGGATTTCTGAAAATAAATATTTGATAAATATTTTCCTCACACCCTCCAAAAAAATATGGAACGGGACTTCATTGACCTCTAGAAAAAAACGACGAATCCATAAAAGCGTACGAGGATAAATTCACAAGGCTTTCATGATATGCCTCTGGATTTGTCGTTACCCCTTAGTTCAACATTGACCACTTCTTTGGTGGGCTAAAACCTATCCTATAGAAATCCCTAAAGAACTATGACGTTGAGAGATATGATGAAATTTTCTGATGTTCCTTGATAGTTGAAATGGAGATCAAAAAATCTCATGGGTATCATAGGTATAAGAAGAATAAGTTGGACATTAATTCTGGCAGTCTGATGGACAAATCCAACGGTGCTCAAAAACTCTGGCACCCCCACTTGCCAAAGGTGTGGAAAAAAGCACCCTGGATATTTCCCTAAGGGAATGACGAAATAAATTGTGTGTGGAATAAAAGGTCACATAGCTATTAACTACTGACAAGAAAAACCCACACCTATGACAGAATAATGGAATGCTCCATTCGACCCTCATTGGGTTGTTCATTGCTTCAACTGCAATGAACCATGGGCACTTTGGAAACCAGTTCTCTATGCCAAGGTTTTTCAAAGGCAGGAAAAAACCTACAAGGAAAAAAGGGAGAGATTTTTTCATCACTACATCTGAAGTGAACCCCGACAACTATGTGGCGATAGGTACACTAGTTATTTATTCAAGAATATCCAACATAATTTTATTATTCTGGATATATGAATTATTTTATATCCCTAAAGTTTAGTAGAACAATCCCAACATCCCCCCCACAAATCATGGTTGTAATGATGTCGATGAGAACATAAAATGGTGAAATCATTCATACCATAAATATAAATCATCCCCTATCATAATTTGTGGATTGAAATTCCGGGAGAGCCTCTTCATACTCCCTCTATTGTAAATTGATGTAATTCTTAGCATAGAATGACTTTCCTTATATAGAGAAACCATAAATTACTGTGAGAGGGAAATCACTCTTCATATTGGGAATCGACCCATAATTCTATACAAGTGAAAAGAAGAGGATGAATCTTCTTTAGAACCATCATCTAAAGCATGGACATTATATCCTTATGATCATGCGTATCTTGATCAGATGATTGAGTCCAAGGAATAAACCATCCTTGAAGACATTCCTATAGTGAGGTAATTCTCTAAATTATTTCCCGAGGAATTGTCTAGCCTTCCTCCTAGAAGAGATGTTGAATTCTCAGTTGATCTTATACCTGGGGAGTTTCCAATATCCAAGACTCCATGTATAATTGATGTTGTGGAGCATGA
Source organism: Viscum album (assembly GCA_963277665.1). Taxonomy (NCBI): domain Eukaryota; kingdom Viridiplantae; phylum Streptophyta; class Magnoliopsida; order Santalales; family Viscaceae; genus Viscum; species Viscum album. Next base: position 1,185,712,123 of record OY728158.1, on the reverse strand, counting down.
GGATCTAAAGAAACAACTATAAGAGAATCTAGATAAATGGTTTATAGGCCCATGGTGCTTCACCATGGGGTTCACTAGTCCTCTTCATCAAGAAGAATGATGGGTCAATGAGCCTTTTCATTGATTATTGGAAGATTAAAAAATCACAATAAAGAATAAGTTTCCTCTAACAAGAATTGATGACTTGTTCAATCATCTACATGAAGCACAATACTTCTCTAAGGAAGATTTGCAGCCGGGATATTACCATGTAAGGGTGAAGAATGAGGATATCCCCAAGACTGCTTTCCGTACAAGATACAAGCACTATGAATTCATATTAATGCCTTTCAGCCTCACTAATTCTCCAAAAATATTCATGGACTTGATGAATATAGTCTTTAGATATTACCTCGAAAATATTTTGGTAGTCTTGATAGATGATATTATAATATACTTCAGAACCAATGAGGAGCACGAGGAGCATATAATCACTATACTAGAGACATTGTGAAAGGGGAATCTCTATGGAACACACAACATGTGTGAGTTCTAGTTGAATTAACTCTCATTCCTAGGTAATATCATCACAAGAAATTGGATATCTATGGATCCTGCCAAGACAACTACAATTGATGGATGGCTGAGGCCAACATCAGTGATGGATATCCGTAGATTCCTATGGATAGCTGGAAATTATCGATTATTTATGAGAAATTTCTTGCGATTGACAAACCCTCTTACCAATATAAATCTTAAGGGAGTCAAGTCTTCTTGGAGTGATGAATATGAAGATAGCATCAAGGATTTGAAAAGAAGTCTTATCCCTACACTCGTGCTCACAGTACCCACAAGTGGATAAAGTTTGGTGGTATTTAGTGACGATTTGAATAATGGAATGGGATATGTGTTGAAGAAAAATGAAAAGGACATTTCCTATGATTCTAGGAAATTGAAATTTCATGACAAAATCTTTCTAACACATGATCTGAAGGTGGATGCAGTAATCTTCACTTTAAAAATTTCGGGACATTAACTCTTTTTGGAGAAGTGTGAAATATACATGGACCCAAAAATCCTCAAATATATATTCACATAGAAACAGTTGAATATGCACCAATGAATACGGATAGAGCTAATCAAAGACTATGACTACTCAATCTATTACTGCCCTAGGAAAGCGAACAAAGTGGCATATTCTCTATGTAGAAAGGACCCAGCAATTATACAATTGATGATAATTGAAAAGTATCTAATCATATTATATTTTATGAATATGGACAAGGGAATCATAAATAAGGAAATATCATCAATACGTTGACAAATGATTGTTTAACACTCTCTTTAGGAAAGGATAAAAAATTATCAAAAGGATGGTGTGGGAATTTAGAAGAATGTGGAAACTATCAGAAGATGGAAATCCTCATAGATCAATGTTAATGAATAATGAATTGTGAAATTTGAGTAAAGACTATGTGTTCCATCAAATATGGTGTTAAATAAGGAACATTCGGATGATGCACATACTTTGATTTCTCCATTCACCTTGGAAACAAAAAGATGTATCGAGATGTTAGATCTTTATTGGTGGAATAACATGAATAAGGATATAGATGAGTATACATCAAAGTGCTTTATATATTACCAAGTGAAGGTTGAGAGGCATAAGTCTAAGGGGATGATTAAACCATTATCCATACCATCATGGAAATGGGAGAACATCGCCATGGACTTTTTCAAAGGATTTCTAAATACATCCAAAGGAAACAATTCTATCTAGGTTATTGTGGATCATCACATAATGAATGCACACTTCATTGAAATTTGAGAGGATTTATCATTGGATCAACTAGAACAGATATATATTAGAGAAGTTTTAAGTCTGTCTGGAGTACCAATATCCGATCGAGATCCAAGATTCACCACTATGTTCTAGAAGATTCTTCAACATGCTCTGAATACTGAGTTGATCTTCAATATGTCTTATCAACCTCAAACTGATTTCCAATCTGATCAGACTGTCCGAACACTTTAGGACATGTCGAGAGCATTCTCATTGGACTTCAAAGGAAAATGGGATCTAAATCTTATTCTGGTTGAGTTCTCTTATAATAACAGTTTCTACTCAAGCATAAAAATGGCTTCTTATGAAGCCCTTTTTGGGTATAGGTGCATAACACTACCATATTGGGATGAAGTTGGGGAGAAAAAACTCATAGGTCCATAAATGGTCTAAGAAATAGTGGAGAAGGTTAATACCATCCAGTATCACATTAAGGCTGCTCAGAGTCGACAAAAGAGCCATGTTGATAATCATCGACGAGACCTAGAGTTTGATATCGGAGAAATCATATTCCTCTGCATGTCATCGTGAAGAGAGTTATGAGATTTGGGAAGAAGGGAAATCTTAGTCCAAGGTAAATCATCCCTTCTGATAACCTTGATTGCATTGGAGCAGTGACCTATCGACTAGCAATCCCACCGAACCAGTCTCTAGTACATGATTTATTACATGTATCACTCTTGAAGAAGTTCATACCTGGCCCATCACATGTACTCAATACATAGCTGGTACAAATGGATAATGACCTCTTCTATGAAACGTAGCTTGTGAATATCATAGATCATAGAGAAAAAGTTCTATGAAATAAGACAATGCACCTCATCAAGGTGTTGTGGAGAAACCATAATTTTGAAGAAGTAATGTGGGAACCATGGACAGTTATGAGGAAAAGTTACCCCCGTCTGTTTTAGCGTGGGAAAATGAAATATTGAGGGATAAATTTCATAAGGGGGGAAGATTTCATTGACCCAATCTTTTATTAATGAAAATTACTCTTTATTTAATTAAATATATTATTATATAAAATTGTTATATAAAATATGCACTTCCTTGGGTTTATGTTTTTGGATTTTAAAATATCGTTATGAATTGTTACCATTTTTTTATATAGTCGTTGAACAGTTATCACCTTATTAGTATAAATATAGGGCATTAACAGATCCTATTTACTCAAACAAAGGAAGTGATAGCCTCATATAGTAGAATTTCTCCATAAGAAGCCAATTTTTCAGAGCTCAGTAAGGATTTGGCATCACTATACTTCACTCTTGAACGAGACCAAGCTTAGCTTCAACACGTTAAGCTTGAACGGAACCCACTATGAGAGAAGTGGAAGTTAATAGATATTATCACCCGAGCAATGTTATTGGAGCCTCCCCAAGAGTATGTCACTCTTCAACAACTTACCCTTCGGTATTATGCGAGTGTTATTAGGGGTTATGTAACAACACCCTAGAACTATGATTTTCTGCATTTTTTTGTATATAATAAATAATATACAATCATTTTTTATTTTTTACTTTGTAAATTCTTTTTAAATAAAAAATAGTTATTTTTTTAATATTCAATTAAAAATGTAATTTTATTAATTAATGGATATTTGAATTAAATAATATATTAATAAAATATTATTACTAAATTACTTTTTATTAAATATAAATTATCATATTATTTTTTATGAATACAATTATAATTTTTATTAATGTTTGAAAGTTGTATTTGTCAAAACCCATGAATTTTTTATAAATGTTGGTTTTTTTAAAAGAAAAAATTAATATATTTAGAAACTTATTTATATAAAATGAATATTAATTTTGAAATCAGGATGTTAAAATTATCCAACAGTGATTTTTTCATAATTTTCTGAGACATTTGAATTTTTGGGTAAAAATTAAATACTTTTTAAATATATAATGTGTCTGCTAACATCATAATGACCCAATGGTGATGCAATAAAATACTAAAAATGTAATATTCGGCCAATATATGTTTTACATTTAATATAATGTGATTTTAGGTTTTTTTATTTATTTTACAAATCCTTAGTGAACCTTCCATGACTTATAAAACATCTTAATATTTTAAAATGATTTTCTTAAGAGTGTGACTCACCTCCACAAAATCAAGCATAATATTTTAATATGTTTGGCCATTGGACTTATAAAATAATTTTTTCCACACCTATTTCAAAATCCTTGGGCAAAAACCATTAATTGGTTTGTGGTTTGGATTAGTTTAATGTGTGGTGTCCCAAACCTTGACAATAAAGAATTCATTCTATTTTCCCATATAAACTCACACAATATCCCATTTATCCTCACTAAAACCATTTGTAACTCTACCAACCCCTGTCCTACTCTCTCTAGAATCCGACCAAGGCACCCTAAGCTCCCATGAATAATATCTCAAGCCTCTCCCAAGCATTCGGATCACAATTCAAATTAAGGGATTTCTTTTAACCCAGATCATATTTTTTATTTTATTAAAAATCCACTTCAAAGAAAACTGGGAAACATACAAAAGCATTCATTATTGCAGCATCATACATCTCTCCTAAATCAATGTTCTCCCCTTATAGAATTAAAAATTCAAAATATTCAAAATGCACCAGATTTACCGCGCCTAGAAATGTACAACGCACCATGTTCAAAATTCAAACAGATCATCATCAATGCCTCAAGCCACCAACCCTACAACTAGACGAGACCACTTTGTCAACCACTCTATTGTCACCATCATCACATCACCACTTTCACTAACACATCGTCGTAATCACCATCGCTGACCGTTAAACCAAACATAGCTGAACCCCAAGCATTTTTCCAAACGCTCATCGCCGGAAATAAATTTGATCCAATATAGAACCAAAACTCACCAAGAACTTTAGAACAAACCAACATTGTCCAAAAATCTGCAAGAAGAAACACCCACCAGAACCTAATAGGAATACACCGACACCCATACAAATACATCACCGAAAATTTTCAAAGCCAGCAAAGAAGAATCCACCACCTTCCATCGACCGCCCTAACGTACATCCCAAAGCACCTGGAAGACCACCACACAAAACTGCCTTGGAAATGGAAGTGGAGTTCTGGAACCATAGAAGAGAAGCGAGAATAACGGAGGCAGGTGAAGCCCATCCTCGATACTCCCCACTAGGTGACTGACCAAAAAACAAAAACCAACACCCAAAACATCCGAATGAAGCAGAAGCCAAAACCTGGAAAGAGAAGGGAAAAAGGGGACTGAAACCCGAAGAGAAGCAGAAGTAGACGTCGAGGACCCAAAATCGACGAGCCTCAAGCCCATAGCCTTAGAGATTCAATATCTCCAAATTTCATTCTGTTGGTATATCCTTTTTTCAATTAAAAATTTTAGGATATGATTTAAAACCATCTTCCTAAATCCCTACTAATGTTCAATTGTTCATAGACCCCTTTATCTCTCATTAATTCCTCTTATTTGCACCTGTTACCATGATGAAATTCCATAAGAAATTTCTATCCTCTCACTTTTCCTGTGTAAACACCTTGTGTGCATGTGAATTACTTAAATGATATTGTATGTAAAGGAAAAATGGAAACCGTATCTAGGAATTAATTATGTAAACATATGATAGTTTATTTTAAATAAATTTAGATTATTGTGGAATATCTTTCCATTTACTAAATTGTGTAATTATTTCTGATGTATTTTTATTTAAATGATTCTTGGGATTTTTTTGATGTCAAATTGAGATATATTCTTTATCTGAGTATTTAAGTGATACTATGTTGGAAATTATTGAAGATATTGATGCATAATTATACCAATATTTTTGTTATCTTCTTCAATTTGTTATTTCAATGGACCATTTATAGGTAAATAAACCTGTGAGGGGTAACAATTTATTCATGGTGTTAATTTTCAAGCTATGGTTTTTTTAAAGGTTGGGGCCGAAGCCTCATTATTTATTAAAGCAAAGAAAAGACCTCTTTAATAGGGTATAGGGAGATCCATTACATAGCCTGAAGACCCAGTGGACATTTAGCCCATTACATGGCCTGTAGGCCCATTTTTTTGGCCCAAGACCCATTATGTGAATAGTACTGCTACAGTACCTGTGCCACTACAGTACCGCACAGTTTCCACTGACGCTAAATGATATGAAAAATATTAGATCCATTGAAAAATCATTAAAAATATTGAATATCTTTTCATTTTATCAAATCAAATTATTTACTATGGTTCCATAAAAAACATATAAAATATGTTGGTAATTGTTTTTCAAAATGAATTCAAAAACAAATAATATTTAGACAACATATTAAAACTCCCATGAATAAAAAATTATTACATCCCTAATCTTATAGAGTAGATACATAATAGATTAATCAATCATATTTCTCTCCCTAAATATGAGATAGGTATTAATTACTTTTTTTCCTACATATAGAGGAAAGAATGAAACATTATATTGAAAAATTAGCTATCATCTTATTATCCATGCACATCACAACTAAATATGTGGTATGTTTCATAATGAAGATATGAATAAAACTATTAGAGAATAAAGATAGAAAATTCAAGTTCACTTTTACTTCATACATGGTAGAAGATGAAATTCTAAAATTTGTCACAATACCAATCACTATTGAACTATATAGGTCCAAGAACACTCCACTATATACCATGTTATTATGAATAAAATAACCATTAGTGGTTAAATTTAGTCCAATATCATGTAATTTCAAATGAATTCATATCCATATTAGTGTGGGACTATCTAGTTGGTTTATGTATAAATGTTACCTACGATGACTTTGGTTAAATATTATATTTCTAACCCAAGTGATCCTAATTTTTAGGTCCTCGATAATTTTGGTGATATAAAATTATGAATCAATAGCCATTAGGATTATCAAATGATTTAATAAGACTGCATCTCATTGAAATGTTTTCTAGCACCACATATTCTAAGTAATAAAAATATTATATAATGATATTGAGATTAATATTTTTATATAATTACAAAAATATGGAAAAATAAGGGCAAACAAATCCAGATAAATATTTTATTCATTAAATTATAGACTTGTTGAGGATAAAAAGTATTGTATTATCCAAAATGACCAACTACTTTTTTCCACATATTCAATGATTAAAAAAATACTCATTTATATATATTACATAACAACACCATTTAAAATAAAAAATTTGTCAATATATTATCATATAAAGAATAATAAATGAAAACAATATAATAATCACTATTAGTGCATTGGGTAAATGAAATACAATAACATTTCTTATATATAACTTGATGCAATGTAGAATACCATGGAATACAAATACAATGACATGTTGATCCTAAAAGAATAAATTTTTATACTTTATTGTGTGATTTGATGAAATTTTAGTCTTACTAAAGCCTCCCAGACATTATGAAAAACTCTAAAAATATTTGTGAATCCATCTAAAATAAATTTGGATAAATTTGTTTTATAAACTATCTCAAATTTTAGAGATTTTCTTTATATTAAAGTAAAATCCTATTTTATTGACTACTTCCTGATCCGAAATGAATTTTATTTATTTAAAAAAATTATTAATATTTTTAGTCCAAATTTGCAATCAAATTGGAACCTCTAGAAATCATTCCTCGCTACTCAAACTTAAAGGAGTCTAGAATGATCTCTTTGAAAAAAACATATATCAGCACTTAAACTTGTATGTATAAGATGTATCTCTAAATATAATATGCATTATAATAAAATCCTATTTTATATGAAATATGTTCATGACAATAAGAAATAAAATAAACTAATGAAAGGAATAATTTAAATATCACTTGTAAAAATATTTGAGAACATCCCATGTCACATAATTAAATCTGGCCCCGAATTTACTTAATAGAATATCATCAAGGGCCTAGATATATTTCTTCTTATCTAAGAGGAAATTTAACATCCTACCACCACCAAATAATATCACCCTACTGTATTTTGTAAGGATGATATCAATGTTATAAGGTTTTGATGATAGAATTATAATAATATTTAGATATTGGAGATTCATATAAATAATAAAACCAAACATATATAATTGAAAATATGAATGTTCATGAGATAAAATTCTGTTGGTCAATCCAGATTAAAATACTCCATTTGTTATCTTAAGAGACAAATCTATATCTTATATAATATTATACACATGTTCATACTAACATATGACATCCACCCACTATACAAAATGATGATCAATGTACTGGGATAATGTGAAGTCATACATTGAGGTGTTTTCTTATTAAATTATTTCTATAAATAGGGAATAATATATCTATGAATTATAAATTGATATTAAATTTATTATAAAACTAGGATAGCATTAAATTGATAAAAATGATTAAATTTAATGTATCATGTTTAAAATTCCAAAATAAATATATGGGCCACATTACATTTCTATGAAAATGGGTTTGATAATTTATTTACTACATTCTATAATATTTCCAAAAAAAATTCCACTACCACTCTCAGTTATTTTTCAATTGAGATTTTATATGTGAATGATATGATTGGTTATTTTTCTTGACTATGGTTCATTAAAAAGAGAAATAACTCCATTATTATTAATGGAATTATAAATTTTTCTCTAATATTCTAGGATTCATGAAAGTTTTATAATTTTATTTATGATCAGACTAGATACAACTAAATCATTTTATATAGTAATATACTCAACCTCTATTACTAATCCCATAATGGAATGAATTTTAACGTTCATCTACATAATATCTCTACTATCAAGGGAAAACACAAAACTATATTGATATTTATTTTAATCCTTGTACATTTCAAAATTAAAATTAGTAAAAATTGTTATAATGATTTCTTAATTTTATCTAATGGCTAATGACATATCCATATTCTTATAAATCGCGTAAGTTTTATCTTTACAACAATCAGGTAACTATCTCCAATATTGGATTCATATCATATTGGTATGTTCAACAAAAAAGACATGTCATGGTGATTTTGTAACATGGAGTACATGATCTATCCAATATATAATGAATAAGGAATATTATCCATTTTTTTATTTTATATCATTTTATATTAAACCTGAGTCTTTATAAGGCTCAGTCAATGAAATGCTATCCATTTCCAGTTATGTTAAATTTTAATTAAAAAAATATAATAAAAGATACTATTATTTATAATCTAAAAAAATCCATTCATCCTTAGATATATCTTTATAGGTATTCAAACATAGTGTATAGGATTTTACACCCATTTGTTTCATTACATAGAATTTTACAAACCATAAAATTACCAACTGTATGTTTATTATATAATTTCTTATATGCATTTTGTGATCAATATAAAATATTTAAAATCTGAAAAAAGTTGAAAAATAAAACTAGATTTTCTTAACTCGAGTGACTTATATCAAACTGTTAATAGATAGCTATGACATGGATAATATATAAGAATCATTTGGTACATTAAAATATTTTAGATTTATTATATTCATAACTTTAAAAACATTACCATTAATATAAATATGTTTTGCAATCTATTTATCATATTTTATAACCATAACAATTTTTACATGAATTTTTGAAATTGACATTAACATCACTTCAATTAATATACATATTCCTAATATGTTTAATTAGTTTTTTTACATACATTTACCACTATGAATGTCTTATTTTTAAGCATTCCATAATCCATGCCAATTTTATTTAAGATACCTCAAAGGGACTATTTTTCTTTTCCACCTAAATTTATCCACCATGTTATATATATGGTTTGTGTATATAGATTCCATAACTGATTACATTATATCATACAATTTCTTTTATTAGAACTCTAAATTTACTATTGGAAGGTAATATATTCTTCATCTATTATCATTATTTTATCGTAATGTTCTTAAAAATCAATATATTTTGGGGATGTGAATAATACATCTAGCAATACTTAGTTCACCTATAAACTGAGTTTGTTATATTTCCACAACTACTTATTGAAGATACCAAGATTAACTTCTATGATCTATATGTATATATGTTCTTTTCAAAACATCTCCACGCTTTAATTTCATCACACTAAATCTTCATTGATATGTTTTTTCTCATAGAATATATTGAATTAGGTCATAAATATTATCTATTTGGTATTATTAATTAAATAATCTTCAATTATATCCATGGAATGAATAAAATAGTGTAATTTATTGTATTTAATATGAATGAACATATAATAAAAATTTCATAAATACTATTAAAACACTCAATGTGAATAAATATATAATATTGGACAACCTCATTGACTACATATTATATCATGTATACAATTTTATAGATTGGATGGTATTTTAGTATAGAGGTTGATTCTTCTAAAGGATTTTCAATTTATAAAATAAAAATACAACACTACCTAGTTATCTATTAAAAAATTATAAGAATGTATGATTCCTATTATCAAACATGTCACTCCACTTTTTTTTATATGGAATGAATTTTAATACCATTACAGAATCTCTCAGATGATATTTTTTTGTTTCATGTATCCATCTCTCCATTTTGACTAATGAAACATAATAGATTTTTCATATTTTATTTTTTACCTTCTTTTATAAACTCCATGTACTGTATTTAATTTTAATTTTAATGGTCAAAATTAATCTATTAATCTATAAACAGATGTTTTATATTATGGATACAAAGTACTAGTACCTAAAACATGATTGAGTTTCCATTTGTCAAAATATACCACTATGTAATAAAAGTAGTATTTGACTATCCCTTTCACATTTTCTAATAAATTGTGTTTTGATCATTGTTTAATATATAATATTATCATTTTCAAAATGATACATAATCATTTGAGTCAAATAATTCATATTAATTGAGTCTATATATGTGTTCCACAATTATATACCCATGTTTTCAATTTCAAATATAAATTGTGCTATTATAATACTTGGAATTAATTTCATAAATTATATATATATGATTATACACATATTTTATGTATAAATCATTCAGTTTATTCAAAAAAATTCAAATTATATATTGAAGAAAATTTTCTTCTTAATAATGATTAACAAACACAACATTTATAAACAATATAGTGGAATAAAATTTATATATATTGACAAAAATTATTTATTTTTTAATTCAAGAATTTAATCAAATTAAAGGATTAGATAATTGATTTCTATAATTAATATAATAACCCTCACTCCATCTTCAACAAATATAACTACTTATAACATAATAAATTATCTCCTCATATGTATATGTTTATCCAAATAAATATATGGTTAAAATTTGGTATCCAATACCCATGAATCATAATTATAGAAAATTATATCAATAAAATTGTCATCTGTATACACTAAATGGTTTCCCCTTGAACATGTCTCCGATAGAGATCTCAATTTATTAAACTGTTGGAATAACCTTTGAGGTATATCATAATGAAGTCTACGATTCATGAAATAATAAAAAACAAGATATATCATTTGGGTTTTATGACTTTTTATATCATTTCAATAAAAAATTATATTGATCATACTACCAATAAAAATTATAAAACCATTCAAAAAATCATACATGGTCCATATTTCACTTTTATTAAGTTTATGTTTATAATTTTTCATATTCTATATCTATTTTGGTATGTATGTCAAGACCCATCCCTTGGGGACCATTCCATGACTACCTCAAGTCTGCCTTCCATAGGCCAAGGGCTAGCGACAAGAACTAGAAATGTGTATCCCTTAACAGGAAGGCACTGCCTTTAAACCTATACAAACACACAACCCAAGAACACAACAAAAAGCAACCACGAAGTAAACTAATGTAGTAATAAGTGTTCTAAAAGAAAAAAGGGTCCAGAATACAATCACAACTGGAATGTACAAGTACCACTTACAAAGTATAAATAGATCTTGAAACATCCACTGAGGATCCTACCTAAAGTGTAGGTACAACTCACAATCAGTAGTCCTGCATCATGTCACAACAAATAGTCCACCTCTGAGCACTCTATAGTCCTGGCTCTCCCAGCCTCGATCAACATTTTATGTGGTCTGCACGATACATAACAAGGTGCGGTCGAAGCCTATGCAAGTATGAGTATAAAAATATTCAATAGGGACCCTGATCCCCCCGAAGGTCTCCCAGAGTTCCACAAAGGAAAAAAAACAAATAAAGACCTCATCTACAGAGCACGAAGAAGTCAACATCTCTACTTAGGTATATTCCCATACATATACCTAATTTTTTCAGATATACTCATCTCATACATGATGGAAAATAAGGATCCAACTTTTACGTAATTACAAAACTTATCCGTGAAAGATCAATTCCACAATGGTAACACCACAAAGGTAATGCCGCGAAGGTGAAATAACCACAAAGGTTACACCACAAAGGTATAAGTACCACACAAGTAACACCACAGAGGTCACACCACATAAGTAATAGTACCACACAGTTAACCTTATGAAGGTAACACCACAAAGGTAAAACTACAAAAGAGGTAACACCTCAAAGGTAAGAGTCTCAACTCCCACCTGGTATATAAGTAAGGCACAGAAGTACAGATAGTCAGAAGGGAATCTAGATCATCTTATTTTGTCGAGAGGTATTGTTGCTGATTATACAGAGTCTGAACAACACAGGATCGATAGGTACTAACCCCTTCTATCCCACACATGATCTGACCCACACAAGATCGATGGGTACTAACCCCTAATGACCCACACAAGATCTGACCCACACAGGATCGGTATGTGCAGACCCACACATGATCGCTATGCACTAACCCACACAAGATTGGTATGCGCTAACCCACACAAGATCATTGAGCACTGACCCACACTAGATCTGACCTACACAGGAACAGTGTGGACCCGCATAGGATCACTTGGTACTAACCTCCTTATGATCTGTCTCCATCCTCTACCTCACTTCCAGCCACTGGATTCCCACTCATAGTACGTTTGATTCTAGGAGAACCACTCCTCAATCCATAGGTCATAACTCTCATTCCACTAGTCTCTATGATGAAGTATCCCAAAGTACATCCATGTTGTAAGGGTTCCAATGTGACAGACGGTGCGTCAATCAGACACCCGGTCTGTGACTTATAAGCAATTTAGTCTCAAGGGCCTAGTTGGATTCAGATTCGATCCAACCCAGACGTACTCCGACTTTTCCAAAAAATCAATTGCAGTATACCAAAAGGACCGTCTCTATCCAAGGGTCTCATCGCTGTAGATGGTCTTTCAAATGGACGCCCGGATTTCAAGTTATGGTCCTTTATACAAAACTAGCCTGGAATGGCCCGGGTCTGGTCTGACCCATTCAGACCGACCCATCTTGACCCGATCTAGGCCTAACCGACCCGATTAGGGTCAACCCAACCCAGTCTGGGATTGACCGTATGGGCTGGGCTGCCGCAGGCTCAGCCCACTAGGCCGCGGTCTCACCCGGCCTGTAGAGGGGCGTGGCCTGGCCCATAAGTGTGCGACCCACTGGGCTCGTGCGACCCGGCCCATAGAGGTGCGGACCACTAGAGTAGGGCCCGCCATAGCTGACACGGGGGGGGGGGGGGGGGGGGTTGGATTCCCCCTGGTTTTTTCGAACATTCGAGTGGCCGTTCGGCTTGTGAAGCGGCGGTGCCACAGGGCACCGCCAATTCACCATATGACTCATAGGAGGGAAGGTCCCTCCACCACTATGGCCTCCACAAGTAGTGCATGACGGAACGACACACTGCCTCCTCCTTTCGTAGCTATCTTGAGCTGGCCGTCGTCTTCACCCGCCGTGGATTCGGTCACGACCTTCCCCACCAGCAGTACGTGACGGCGCACCACACCACCTCTACGGTCGGATGGCGTCGTCTGCTCCGTTAACCGAAGTGGCATAGTGTCATAGCATCTTCCTGCAGCACGTAACGACACGCCACCTCCATCGTGGTCGGTTGGTGTCATTGCACCTGCGATCTTCCAATGAGATCGCAAGGGTAAAAAAAGGTATCAGAGGGTCTGTGCAATGTTATTTTGGCCCACTCTTTCTATTTTATCTTGAAAACAAGAGGGAGGAATAGGATTCAACAATACCCTGAAATTGTAAAAAAATAAATCCCTACCTCAATATCATTGGAGAACACATGCGGTTGAGGAAGAGTCATTATTCGTCATCCTTGCAGCAAGCCGCCAACATTGCCACCCAAACATCATCCTTTAGTTTGTGATTCAATGTCGCTCGTCACCACCCACTAGAACCGGGCCCATCCTCCAAGTTATTGGCTTCATGGCACTTTATCATAACTTCATCGCTTAGTGAAGCTCTGCCAATACTCCTCCCAACCTCCATATAAATTGGAGAGGGGTGAGTAACACCCATGGTATTAATGGGGGTTCATTTAATAGGAACCTTCCTAATTCCAATGACATTGTTACAAAGGATTTGAGGACACAAGCCATTTAATGGCTTGAAACATTGTCGGTCCTGCCACTACCACTTTATTGTTGGAAGAAAATAATGATATAAATAAAATAACAATGTTATTTTATTGTTCTTTTAAAAAAATCCAAAATATAACATTTTCTCCAGACTTACTATGGTTGAAGTGAATCCTCCCTTAAGTTAATCCCATTACATGGGATTAAACATTACCCTCAGATTTTTAATCTGACCATTGTTTCAAAAGATTGAAAATGACGCCCGACGTTTACGGAACGTACTTTAAAAAATTTCAGAAATTCACTTCGGGCACACCAGGCCATGGAATCATGCACCGTCAATTTTCCCAAAATTGTAATAATTCCATATAATTAAAAAAATTAAATGGAAAATCAGTGTCTTTACAATGTTATATTTGAAATCATATTATATATTATTATAATAAATTTGGGTTTTTAAGGCATTTAAAAAAATGATCAATTGGGTAAATTGAACTGTATTCGTATATTATCTAAATATTTTTGATATCCCTAGTAAGTGTTACCAAAATATCATAATGTGGTATGTTAATCTATCTTTTGGATTTATCCTCATCCTCTATAATATACAAAATATAATACATGGGATCTTAACCTTTAAAATTACCAATACTAGCTGATCAACCCCTTGATATGTACTTGTTTAAAAACGTAAGAGACTTAATATTTAGGGGGCTTCATAGTATCATCAAATCCTCATAAATAATATAAATATCAAATGTAACTATGAAATCCTATTTAATCATTACTTCTAATGGAATTTCAATATGTAATAATGATTCAATTTATTTATGTTTTTATTCCTATTATTTAAGTCAATTTAATTAGACATTTTACAAATCATGTTTTTTGATGAATAGTTTAAATAAAAGATAATTATATTTATACATATCCATATTTATACGATTCATAATAAATATAAAACCATTTCATGTTATATCCCAATATTAAAAATAACCAAAATCCACCAAGAACATATATAGTGTAATAGGTACTCAAAACCCACTTTTCTAAAAATAATTATATTCCCTAAAAATGAGAAGTTTAAGAAAAAAAATTTAACTATCCATTAATGAATAATAAATAGATAAAAATCCAATTAACATCACCACCATAAAATTAATTTTTCATAACCAACAAACATGAAACCATCTTTTTTAAAAAATCCTAATAACGCAGAATGGTAAGAATATTATGAAAACAATTAATGATCCATTAATGAATAATCAATAGATAAAAAATTAAAATAAAACCTCTCCATAGTAAATTGAATTATTCATAAACAACTCGTTTGATATTATTCATGACTAAAATCATTAATAATATTTTTGGTAGGGTGAAAAATAATTCATTTATATAATTCGAAACATATTAATCTTAAATACGCGACATAAAAATTTGAGTAAGTGGTTAAAAATATATAAAATATAGATCATAACCTTTATAATATATTCATTTTACATGAATAAATAGATATTTAATATCTAAATAATAAATTTAAGTGTTTAATGGGATTTAAATAATGAATATGAAATAATAATAGTCAAATACGCCTCAAATACAAACTAAATTAAGGGTATTAAATTTGGGCCTTCTATAAATCATAATGAAGATCCATATTTGGGTTAATCAATCCAAGAAGTTTTAAATTAAAAATTACTAAAAACTCCAACATTTAATCTTGATTTATCTTACATGGAAAAGTAGTTTTGGGTTTATGGTCAAATTATAAAGCATACATAGTTAAAATTTTCCATTTCCTAAATTTCCCTCAAAGGTAATCACATTTCTTCAAACCATAAGCATTTTTAATATATAATTCATGATATAAAAATGTCAAATTATAATTCATTATATTATGATTTTAAAATCATGTCGTAATTCAATAAAAATGTTATTTTCGTAAAATTTGATGTGAAATATTATATCAAAAGACAATATACTACATTTTTTAAAGATATTTTCTAATTTGATTATTTTTTTAGAAGATCTAAAATTTTTATCTTTGAAATTTAAATTTGATTTTAATTTATTTTCATTATCAAAATAATTATTAACTAATATTTATTTATCACCACTAAATGGTGTCATAGAATATATAAACAAATATATAAATTTGAAGGAAACTTAGAAAATATATAAAAGATCTATTTGAAATGGATAAAATAAAATGAAATGAAAACATTTAAACAATATATACCTCTATACTTTTAAAAAATCCACCACAACATTACGTCTGAATAATATCCATTTGTAACAAAAAAAATTGTTACCACATTCTATGAAATCCATCAAACTATAGAATTTACAAATAAATTTTAAGGACCCAGTCAATTATTTTCCTAAACCTATTCTATAAATGAAATTAAATAGAATATAATTAGAGAGGGATTTATATTATACGAAAATTTTCTATGATATCCAAAAATGTGGTTAAAAAACTACTAAGATAATTAATTAATATGCTGATAACTTTTTTGAATATAATAAATTTAATTTATTATGAAATGACCAACTCATTATATCCAATATTATAACTCTAAAAATTATTCCTCATTAATGTATATAATTGTAAAACTCCATTAAAAACAATAATAAAATTATAAATCACCATTATATATATATTAATATTAAACAATATGATAATTAACTCCATATTGTCAAATGAATTATTTTTAATATCCTTCATCATATACACCACAACATGGTAGTAAAAACCCTGTGAAAACTATTGGGATTAAAATTTGTATCTTTGGAATTGAAAATCATTCCCACACTAATTCAAATTGAATACATAGCCCTTAGGACCATTTTGGAATCAATGCGTGGTTTTAAATATTTTCATGCAAGTATATTCATGGTGAAAGTATATTAAAAAATCAAGAATCTTCTCTGATATCTCATATTTCTTATGATGGTAACAACATGAATTCAATGTTGTATCAGCACTAACATTTCATACATATATATTAAATCTTTATAGATGACTGTTATTATAATAATCATGAATAAAACCTAAGGTTAATAATAGTATAGTGACTTTAGAAACTTATAACCTTAATAATCTTTTTCATTTGAGTTATTCATCAACTCCCATATAGTTCATCATAACATTTCCCCTTCATTGACATAAAACGTGTAAAACCTATCCACATAACTAGATGAAAAGAAACATATGAAATGGTGATCTCAGATTCCTAGTAAGGGTAAAAAGTTAAATACATTGACATAATGAGTGAATAATTAAATGAGAACAATATATTAATATATGAAAACCATACCCTTCAAATATAATTTCAAAATTATGAGGTATGTAATAATTATTAGTAGTTCATTATACATGATACATAAGTAAATTAATTAACATGAACTAGTAAAGAATAAAATTGACATTAGAAATGGAATTTTGGAATACACATATTCATATAAAATCATTCAAATAGTAGTTGAGGATAATTTCCAAAGTTATCATAGTAGAATATGATCCCTTTCCAAACCATTTTAGTATTCATTATTCACTCTCAAAACTAATATAATGGATAGTTTATCTTGCTGAAAAGGGTTAACTCCCCATTCTATTAATGGTATAACATGAGATATCAAAATTTACTTAATGTATTGTAAGGTTATATAATTCCCACTCATCAAATAATTAAGATCATAAATATGTGTGACACATGATCAAAAAAATTCTTCATATAAGTAATCTTGAAAAGAATTGGGTTTCATAAAAAATAATCATATCAAAACACATAAAAATAAATGCAATTCAAAAAAAGATTCACTAAATAACCTATTGAAATGAAATATTTTTCATAATAATTTCATAATTCCACCATAGAATTACCCATGTAAAAAGAAGAATGTTTTTTACGAAATTTATCATGGTATAAATCGTGGAAGAGAAAAATGGTTCAAAATAAATTATAAATAAATTGAATAAACATTATTATATATAATACCATATATTACATAATTATGAAATTTTATATCCTTTTTATTAACCATTCCTTGTTAAAAACATTTTTTAAGTTATAGATGTTTTTTTTTCATATATGCTTTGATTTGGTATTTTTGATCCTGTTAGCTTTATCATGGTTACATAATATACTTCATTAATCCCAATATATAATTATAATATTTATTCTATATATATATTTATATATTTATTGTAATACTTACATATTATGGAAATAAAATTAATTATACCATTCTTAGAGACAATAGGTCATACATACGCATTGACACTATTTCCATTTTCTCAAAAAATAGAATGAGAGAAAGGTAAATATAAATTACATTTACTGAATATTTTAAATTCCATATATGTCACATAAATTCATTATATTTATCCCATTTACCTTCCATGTAAATCATTAGTGAAAACAAGTCACATCACTTTGTTAGGCTGTAGTCTTCCGTACACATGAGATATATTAATATATTCACTACAATATGGAAAGAAAGATGGTATATCTGATATCATAATTGAATAAGAGTTATTATGTTGAAAATATAAATATTTTAACTTAATATATCTCTATAACCATCCATGTAAAAGATAATTGAAAAATACATCACATCGATACACAATATTGTTGTCATTCGTATACACAAGTGATACCATTAGCTTCCAATGAGTTATAAAGTAAAAAGGCAGTTATAATATTATAATTATAAATGAATATTCATATAATAAATTATATATATAAACATTAAATCCATCAATATATTTATCAATAAGAAGTGGTAATGGAAAATAATTAACATCGGTTTGAGAGGATGTAGTCTTTTATAAAAATGATCAAAGATTTCATTTCTCATTTTATGGATGGGGAGATAGATATATGTAATTTCATTAAAATAATAAAATATTATTATATTATATATAATATTAATTTTATATCATAACCATTTATGTATATTTGAATGATTTATAGTAATAAGTAATATGAAAATTTAAATTTAAGTACTATACTGCTTTATCAGAGAACCTCGTTAGGTTTACACTGAAAACCATCCAATAAAAGATTCATTAAAAACTATTGACTCTAACATGTGGGGATGGATTTTGGGATTTTATTTAATATGGTTTTTCTAGTCCATATCATTTTGGAATTGATAATAGGATAGGAGAGAGGGTAGGCTATTATAAGTGGGGCAGTCGACAGAAATGTATATTTTGAACGTAATAATGAGTACGTGTGTTTTTAACTTTCCAAAAGATTCCATATCAGGTTATTATTAATTTTTATAGGTAATAAGTTTGAAATATGTACATAAATTTTTTTTCAAATGAATCTAGGTCATTTACCCATTATCCTTTTAGTTTAACCGCCCAGTAAACCCATTTTAACTCTAACTGTGGAAATTAATTTTTACTATTTTACTTTTCATTTTGACCAAAATAGAAGTTTGGTATATTATGTAATATAATTATTCTTATTAAAAATTTGGAGTAATTTTTTGAATATTTCATTTCTATAAGGGATCAAATTTAATTTAAAATTAAACACAAAGACCAGATAAAGATCCAGTTTTCCAAAGAGAAAATTTGTAAATGTAAATATTTTTGTATTAAATTATTATATTAAAATGATCCTAATGATATAAATTGGTTTATTAAATATTTAATGAAACTATTTTTAATTTTAAAACCATTAGAAAATAAATTTTATCTTATAAATTAATTAAATGAATATGTGAGTTTTAATAAAAATGGTATTTCAACTATTGATTGAAAAAATAATCTTTTCATAAAATTGAAAAAAATTATTTAAAGTATAACATTTAAATTATTATTTTAAATATTAATTTCATTTTTCAAAATAAATTTTCTAAAATAATCAAAAATTAGTCTTAAAATTAGTGTGAAAAATGTGATAAAACTACTTTTTAGAGAACTATAGTTTTATGCATAAAATTAGCATTATTCCTATCTCTCATCTAGAAAACAAATAATGATAATGATAAAATTTTAATTGAATATATAATATATAAATATATTTCAAATCATTTATAAAAAATTATTTATTTAATTTATTGAGGTGAAAAGTTTTTGGGCGTAGAAAGTAGTTTTTTAGAAAACATATTTCCATTAATTTGAAATTGTTCTTATTTTCAAATCGAATTAACTGGACACAAAATTATTTTTTTTATATAAATTTTTAAAACACATATTTTTATTAGCTATTTATTCATATTCATACCTACCATTCAAACAACTTGATGAAAAGTATTCAATTAAATAATAATACTTTAATAGTATATAATCTTTTTTTAAACTAAATATTTCATGTAGCATCTGTTATCAAAAAAAAATTAATTTAATTGAGAAACATATCATAACATATATTAGTGTTACATTATACCACCCATGTATGAATTTTATTCTCATTATTCTATCATTTTCATTCAAAAATTTAAGGATTATTCTACTTTATTAAATTCTGAAGTCCCCGTATAACTTCCAAAAGTAGGTGGTTTCACAAAAAAAACCCTGATCAGGTGAGTGGTCCTATGTAATACAACATTATCTATATGTATAGATTCTCTATTGGTTATTATATAAAATAAATATCATGCCCCAATGGATTATCCTTTTATTTTAGCACATGTGATGTTGCATTTTTGAATTTCCTTGGGAGGGATACATGTAACACATTGCAAACCTTATAGAGGTATAGTGGAAGCACTAAAAGATAATCTACCATCCCAATAAGGTAAATGTTTTCTAAAATACTGATATACATAAGGATTAACATTTTATTATATTGTAAAACAATTTCATCCATTAGTTGTGATTTTATCATTATTCATATCATACCTTGCTCTAGTAAATGAAGTGACATTTTTTATCCGTAAAGCACTAAAAAATCAAAATTTTCATATTATAATGATAAGTAATACCATACATCTCACATTATCATAAGAAAAAATTATTATCATAAGATATATAATATGCATAAATCATTGTAAAGTAATAAATTAAGATATTAAAAGTTATCCCATGTTCAATATAAAACATTTCATAACTTTTTTACATTATAACCCTCCCAAAATTCTAAATTTTTTCGGAGGTTAACTATATTTACCAAAATCAACAAAACATTTTTACCTAAAAATCATTAACTAGCTCTTAATGATCATTTACCAAATATGTGAATGAATTGGTCATATATTCTTTTGAAGCATGGAAATAGTAATAATTATTATAAATACTAAATTAAAACATACATCCTCTATCATTCCATAGATGAAACCATATATTGTTGAATATATTCCAAAAATCCAAAATATTATATAATTTGTATCAGATAGAACATATACAAGTTTTGCAAAATTTCATTAATTAGTTATAGGGTCATTAATATTATCTATTTTATTTTATCTATTTACATCATCAGTCTATCCACACTAAACACCATTTTCTCATCATGATGAATGTATAAATAGTTATCATTCCATAATCATGTGTTTTATATAAAATGTAACATTTCTATTAAATAAATTTTCAAGGGCATTAGTTTCATTAAACTTATTCATGGAAATACATAATGCAGAACATGTTCAAAAGAATAATTTTATATTTTATGATTTAAATCACATAATTTATAAACTTCCATACACCAAAAATTAATTAATTCCAATTCATTATTAATCTGTTAACTATGCTTTATATTAATTTTTAATAATACTTCATTCCTAGATTATGGAATATGAATCTTGTGTTAACATTCACCTAACTCAATTTAATGAATCTTCTAAAATTTAATATAATTTATACTATTAGAACAACCCATTCCAATTATATGATGTTCATGGTGTCTTCATCATCATTAACATAACCATTACTCATACCACCTTCCTAATTATATTCATAAGATTTACCCTTAGGACATCGATTTGTATAATTCCCAATGTAAGGTCTCATGTTTTTGTACTGATATTAAAGTTCTAATGGAATATGGATATCCAATATGTGGACATTATAAATCATAAATATAGCTTTAGAGTATAAATAAGAAAAATATAACACATAAATTATTTTTCATTGTTGAGGTTTAAGGCTTGATAGGTGTCTTGGAAGTTTTTTTGAGTTTCATAAGAATATGGATTTTAAAACACTCTTTATAGGAGAAAAATATAGGGAACATGGTTTTTTTTTACCATGTGGCCCATCAAGAGGAACTGTGAGTCACTGCAATGGGTGTTTCACATTTTATAGAAATGTGCATTGTGAGGTGCATGCCAATGTGAAATGTATAAAGTATTTTTTTTGGGTGCATGAGTTGTCCACATTTTTTAAAATTATGTACATAGGTGGATGGTTAGTTTCATATAACCAATAGAACCACATGGTTGGTTCTTGGTAACCCAAACCAATGTGGCTAATCCAACATGGTATCGATCATGTGCAGTGTGAGTTGTACGGTTGTCTCAGAGTTATACAAACCATGGGGACTAACAATGAACCTAATTGTAATGGAAAATAAATATTTCCCTTTAACCCTATAAGGGTTATTAATTTTTCCCTCCTCCATATAACAAAGAGGTCCTCGACATTTTTTTATACAGAACTTATCCATTTTGGTGTATATCCTTCATTTTGGATCTAACTAAAACTATTTCAAGTGCATTGGAAGTATATTGGTATGTATAAGACTACTCATGCATCATAATTTAGTTTATCTTCTCTCATTTGGAACAAACACAATGTGAGATAATTTACATTAATTTATACATGTTTGTTTAAAATTTTAATATATATCATTCTGGATCAATTCAAATACTAGTATTTGATGAGTGTACCATCCCAAGAATGTGGTAACTAGTATATAGTTTCTTCCCCTTATGTCTCATTATTATAAATTACTCCATGTGCTTCATTTCGGATTCCACGTTTTATTCTCCTAAAATGTGAAATAAAATTAAATAATTGTATAAATAATGACATGGAGCCAACTTTTTACCCATTTTCATGGATGGTGGTTTGTGAGATCAACCATTCCATCCCTTGGATGTGTTCTATTAACTTCCATTATGAGAAATTTTTATGTTGTTGGACCTTGGATAGAAATAGATTAAATACTGATAAATAAATTGTAATCATAGATCACTATTTGACAAACATACTAACAGGGACCCCCTTATTTCAAATATTTAAATGGAAAAATTGCATGGATAATCTAATGGAATATGAAAAGAATAGTTGATGGTGGAGGGATTGTTAATGATAATAATATACTATTATCCCTTATAGATAACCTGTATTTTCATACATAGATATTAAATCATTTTTTCTTAACATTTATTTTCTTATAAAAAGACATGAATGAGGATCTTAATGATTTAGTTCCATTGGATAATTGGAAAAATAAACATGTTTTCATTGGGTTCACTACATAATATCCCTATATTTTCATCAATTTTGGAATCCTTATTAGACATATCATACATAATAACGTTCATCTAAGCAAATTGAATGTAAAAAATGAATGACTGATCTCAGATTCTCAATATGGGTAAATAGGGGTGATACATAATCATAATAAGGCCATAATGGTTTGAGGATACGAAAATGTCATTTTAAAACCATACCCTATGTCACGACCTATCCTATAGGGGATTTTACAATGACTACCCAATGCCACCTATGATAGGCCACAAGTTGGAGACTAGAACTGAGTAGGTATATCCCACAAATGGGAGGTATTTTCTTAGGTACCTGTACACACACAAACACATATCCAAGCACAAAAATATGAATTTTAAAAATTCTATGTGAAGAATGAATGTGTACACTGAGATACCAACCATAAAGTACGATAGTAGGAAAACTATAAATTAAAAAGGTCTAGAATACAAGACTGCCAAAATAATGTGTATGTCAAGTTAATGAAAAAAATAATGAAACATGTGCACTGAAATCCCTTCTAGAAGGATAGTTATATGAAATATGTCTAAAGCCGTAAGAGAACCACACATCCATCGAGTCACTCTAATCACCACCTAATCATGGTCCACTTAGGACACCATCAAAGCATCGATAATCTGTATAAGACACAACACGTGGAGGCAAAGACCGTGTAGGGGTGAGTAAAACAATACATATTAGGACACCCCAATAACAATAAGATAGTACCACTATGAAATAAATTAATTATACCACAATAAAAACACATAAATTACACCATAAATGAAACACACAAAGTACACCACAAAGGAAACACATGACATATAGTCAATACGGTCATCTCCCACAAGTATAATCTTAAGGCATGAAGAGAAGGATTTCCAGTTTTAGTCTAAAAATATATTAGTCTCTATGAAATTAATAGTTTCAATAGAACAAATATAAACAATGGAGCCCGAAGCATCCATGGAGCACGAAGCATCCATGGAACATAGAGCATTGATGGAACCCGAAGTGACGATGGTTCTTGGGGTGTCGATCGTGCATGGAGCGTCGATTTCACACAGAGCCTTGATGGAACATGGATAATTTATGGAACATAGATAATTTATTATTCAGGAAACGTTGGTGGGTAATGAAGCCCCCAAGTCACGTAGTCTCATAGATCACATAGTCACAGTGAGCTACATGATTTTTCTCTTAGCGTGCTTGTTCTGAGAGAACCCAATCCTCAAATTACTACGTCATAATAAAAATTCCACAAATACAACTTAGAGTCTCTCAAGACTAATATCTCATCACAATGTCCCTAACATAATAGATGGATTCTCATTTGAACATCACATTTGGAAGATATGACCAATTTAGTGAAAACGTTATAGGCTGGTGTGGCCTACCAGACCTGATTGGTCTGGGTCGGACGAATGGGATTGGATTGTGAGGATTTCGGACCGTGGACTTCAAGGCTTATAGAGTGGTTCAGTTCTCCCTCAAGGCACGATTCATGCCGGTCGACTTTGCTCCACTGGAAACAATCCACCCTTGTTGTGTCCCTCTGGTCCACATGGTTTTCCAACCTCGAGGCCAGCCATCTCCCCTAATCAATAAATTTATAGACCAGGATTCACATGTCCCAACCACATTCTCTACCTATTCTTGTGGCCTAAATACCACTGTGAGGCCCTCTGACTGATGCGGCACTATGTCTTGTTCCAGCTACATCCCCTACGGCCTCCTACTACTGCCCCTAGTCACTGCCTCTGGCCTTTAGAACCACTAGTCCCCTCTCTAATGTGTTCCCACATAGACTATATCCCATAGCCATAGTCATCAACCCCCCCAATCTTGACCTCCCTTGTTGGTCCATTGTTTCCTCTTTCAGTGGCATTCACCTTCTATGCTCCCCCTGAACAGTCTGGAGTCGTCGCCTCCCACCACTTTGTCGCACTATCACGAGATCAGCTCAATTCAGATTGGTTTTAATAGGTCATGGATATGGTGAAGAACAAGTTGAGGATGCAAGATAATCAGGACTCAAAGAGAAGTAACATAAACATAAAAATAATGGATCTTTGACTTGTTCGTTTTAGCCTTGATCCATTAAAGTTAGAATGATCCCGAAGAAACCAACATCAGAAAAATCACTGAGATTTATTTCCCTTTAAACCCATGATAATTATCCCTCTCACAATAATGTTTGAACCAATGTTCATCTTTTTTGTGGGTTGGTCTAAATTCACCATTTGAATCTAAAAAGGGTGATGAAATCACAATGAGATCGACACCCAACCTCGAGGTTGGATCAGTCCTTGATGAATAATGGAAGTCTATTTAATATTCAATCCTTGATAATTTATCATTAATCGATCTATCATACTACGATCATATTTTTGATCTATATTCTACAAATCGATGGGATAACCTTATTATCTCTACCTCAGGTAAACTCCAGGGTTATGGAGATAAATTGGATTTATAATAAGGTAATATTTAAATAGAATCTTTGTTGTGTCAAATAATATATTTTTGTTAAAATATTTTAATGATGTTTAAGTTCAAAATCTAACATCCTCCTTCAACCGAAGACATACAATGTTAGACCCCACCTAAGGTAAATACAATTCTCCAGATGCAATGGTGCCCTTTGATTTCTGATCTAGGAACCCTTTAAATAGTTGTTCTTATTTAAATGAGAAACTACCATCATGTTTAATTATAAATAGAACATTTTTCACTGTATCATTCATGGAAAACCAAGCCTCAGAATCTCATGCAGTCATAGCACCTAGCCTTGGATTTCTCTCAATTAATTTATTAAAAAATTAGGGAAAATCTATGTCATTGAATTATTCCCACATTAAGGATTTACATCCCCAAAATCCAAAACAAGGGATAGTAAACAAAAAGATGAGAGTACTAAGCATGAATTTGAGCCTCCCACTCCCATTTTCTCTCCTATAAATTTCTGTGTTTCCACCAAACATACATTAGAATAATCACTACAAGAGAAATGTCATTTAGTGGCGGTTTTTTTTCATTTTGCGGCGGTTTAAACTACCGCTACATGGTTTGGTGGCTGTTTCTTTAAACCGCTTCCTAATATGGCATCTCCAATCTATTAGCAGCAGTTATTTCTGTTTCGTGGCTGTTTAAGTAAAGCATTGTAGCTGCCTCGTTTTTTAGCGGTTTTACTAAGTTTAGCGGAGGTTTCTACGAGCCCTTGATATCATTTTATTCATGGCTGTTATAACCACCACGGATAAACTCAAATCCAGCTGCCCTAAAACCACAGCTGAAGTCATGACAACCACCGCAGAATGAGGAAGCTACGATGCGACTATGTTACGGCGGTTAAAACTGCCATGAAACGTAATGTTTTTTACGTTTTGAAGTGGTTTTCACCATTTAGTGGTGTTTTAAACCTCCACCAATGTACATTTAGTGGCGGTTTAAACCGTTGCTCAAAGCTGACCAGAAAAAAAAATTACTTCCAATGCACCACTGCCCTAAAATACAAATCAAATCAGAAATACCATATTGTACATACCAACAGACAACAAGAAACATCAACCTAGGAAATCGGTATAGAATAAATTGAAAAAAATAAGTAAACATTGATATGCTATATAAGAATGAACCATATTTTACATACCAATATACTACAAGAAACATCAACCTAGGAAATCAGAATAGAATAAATTGAAAAAAATATATGATAGAATCAACTATAAAACATAGTTCCATTATTTGACTACTCTCCAAACATACATCTAGCCGATCCTTCTTGATCCCCAATAATATATATCACTTGAAAATGAAACATTAGATCTACATGTGTTTCGGTGTTCCCATATAGGGAGTTAGCATAAAACACATTTAGATTTACCATGTGTGGGCCTCCTATTTGGTTTAATACCCCAAATAAACCATCACCACACACATCTACTATACCAGGTGTCTTAGAGAATCTCGTGTGTTAGCCTCACTCAATACCTTATTGTGAACTTTTAGGTAACACAAATAATATTATATAACTTATTTCTTAAAATAATAATGATACACAAAAACATTTTTTTCTATTTGATCATAATTTAAAATAATTATTGAGATACATTATAGTAATCACCTTATAAACCTGGTAGGATGAATCTATAATTTATTACACATGTCCATTCAACACAATTTTAATATTTTATGAATCATGTCACGTTACCATAAAATGCATCCCTTCAATTATATTGTATTTTATTCCTCTTAACTAGGATACAATATATTACCCTCTGAGGTTCAATACCAACATCAAGAAACATGCTATTATTCTTATGCGATAATAATAATATGAATCACTTTTACAAAATACCATAGTTAAAGACTCTAGTATTATATTCTTTATATAGTCCTTAATTATAGATACCCCTCCTGGTATCACAAAATCATATCCACCTTCAAGTTGTATGCCCCAACCTCTTAATCATTCATCCATTATCATCATACAAACATATATGATATTGAAAACAATATATGGGCCCTCTAATAGGTGTAATACACAACCATATTTTCTCCAAATTAGTCATTGAAGACCAAGATGAAACTCAAATGGAGACTCATGATAAATTCAAACACTATCTATTTCTAGTTACCTTTCACATTGTGTTACCCTTCACAAAAAGTAAAGATTCATGAAATATATCTAATTAAATTTAACATAAATGGTATGATGTATCCCACTAATAATTAATAAACTATGTGTGTTATGATTCTATTTATAGAGATTCATATTATGCTCATCGCATGGGCCTAATACCGACAATGTAAAAACCTATGACCTCTTTGTATCCCAACAATGTAAACACCTATGACCTATTTGTACGACCTCTTTGAAGAATCTATAGTATGAATCAGTAGTGAACACCTTTCATTGTAATTTAGTTCTAAGAGGACATCCATACCAAATATTCATATACATGGAAGCCCGTTGGAGGTTCTCATCAAAATATAGATAACCTAATGTGAATACATTAACATGGAATTGGATTGATAAACTATGAACTCTTACATTTGATGATGTATTGATGGGTTTCTTCATTGTGTTTCTTTTTTAATACCTTCATCACATCCTTCAATTAGAATTGAATCACCAAATGCACCAATTATGTTCAAGACCAAAAACTAGCTGATAGTACCCATAAAGAACAAAATGGTGAAGCCTGAAAACAATGGTTATGTCATACATAGGTCTCAATTTCTATGAATATATGTTCCCCATACCCTGACATACATTGTCTATTACCCTTGTAAAATGATTGCATGATGGTTCACACCTTATTTCAGGAATACCATCTAAATGGATCTATCCTAAAATTTTATGACACTCATGGTAATCTATATGGAATAATTCCCCACAGGTTGTCAAATTGAAAATATTCTATGGAAAAACCATTGGTCCATAATATCGCATCCAACTTTTTTGTATCCTTTCAATAGATCCTGAGAACATGTTCTTCTCTTATCATATTGATTTGGATAAATATGTCCACCATAAATTAGAAATCACCTTATAACATTATTATGAGTATCATGTTCACTATAGACATTTTTAATAACATGTGACCTTGAGTACTCAAGAAGATATATAGGGTGTTTTTCCCTATTGTCTATACTCAAGCATCTAAAATTTGATCCCACTGGGGATATCCAACCACTGACACTTCGGAGTATATTTATACCCCTACTAGTTTAAACAACCTTGAGGCCAATTATAATATCTAGATAATATACTAGGGATGGTTACAATGCTCTAATATCTAAAAGCATCACAATCTATCCTAAGTGGCCTTTGTGACTATAAAATTACAATGGAAAACATAACCCGCATGGGTGGGGGAATGTTTTATCATGTTTTCCTCATGTTCATCTCCAGTATCATTCATCCTGTGGGATCACACAAAAATTAATGATATCCCTCTTACAATGTAAATATGTGTTTCCTATTGGTGGTAACACTTTATTATATTTCTTCAATGTTAACCCAATTGATGTTGGGAAATATTATTCTATTGAGTATGAAACAAGTGTGGATGAATCCACTACCCCCTCACCACTAAAAATTAGTAAACCATGTCAATATAAGAGAATATAACTTAGTTCAAATTCAAAATAGTATAACATGGGAAAATCTATATTAAATTTCTATAGGGAAAAAACCCATTATGTATGGTGATTTGGTTAATGTTATCATACCTCATTTATCTAATATTATATAATAATAGTAGATTAATCAATTAATAAAGGTAGATATGAGAATTCCAACTTTATTAGGATCAAATAAATTGATGAAAATTACCACAACATTAATGTATTATCTATAGTTTCCTTCATGGGGTATATATCTCAATCAATATAAGGAAATTATCCAAATGTTATTTTAGGATGTAGAATCTTAGGAGTCGGTAGATTCCTTCACTTCTCATATAGATTCCATTGAGTTTTGATGTGAATGATTACAACCTTATTGGAATTCATATCTTGGGTGTGTTGATTCAAATCCTATTCCACCCATATTTAGAACCTCCATCTTATTGATATTCGATATATTGGAGGATCTATATAAGTATATTAGGTGTTTTTAATCCCAATGTGTCACATTGTTTGGTTCCCTAGAACAAATATAGGATTCACTATAAGAGAAACTCCGTTTAGGGATGGTCAATTACCACTCACAAGGGCCTCCCAGTAAGATAAATTAAAAGTGCCTCACCAAAGTGTCCACAACACTATCCCCTTGATCACTATGAAGTGACCTAATTTGTTCAACGCACCAACAGTGGGTTTAACTCCTAGTCATCCAAAATCTATAATACCAATTCAAACATAGGCCTAAATGGAATGATGTATACCACACTCGAGAAATCAAGACATAAAAAGAAACATCAGAAATCAATAAAATGCATAAAATGAAACATGAGAAATCAAATAAATTTTAGGACATGAAAATGTTTGGTGGAAACTATGTGCCAAAAATGT
The DNA here is from genome assembly GCA_963277665.1 of Viscum album. Classification (NCBI taxonomy): domain Eukaryota; kingdom Viridiplantae; phylum Streptophyta; class Magnoliopsida; order Santalales; family Viscaceae; genus Viscum; species Viscum album. The sequence goes on along the minus strand of OY728158.1, from coordinate 1,185,681,353 downwards.
TACATATACAAACCAACAGTTCCCATATTTTTTCAACACATCAACAATACAACTACTCATGGTTTGATGATGCATCATCACCCTCGCCAACTTCATCACCACTTTATGTTGTCACCTATAAGAAAATTATATTGAAAATTAAATACGGTTTCATATTTTTATTAAAACATAAATCCAATGAAAGTTATAAAACTAAATGATTTTGATTTTTTGTGATTTACTTGCATACCACCAGTCGATGCACTACCACCGGGGGCATATCTACTCATATGCTGACGTATTTCAATCAACTCTTTCTACAAAGAAGATATCTGATCCCCTGCTAGTGAATTGTGTTTCGTATAGAAACAATATATTTATAAGAATCTCCGGATATGGGATGACTAAATCCAGGAGTAGATGTAGTTTCTATCCCTGGTGTCATGCTAAAAATCTCAGATGGTACCCCACGCACTCTACCATAGTTCTTTAATTTTTACCTATAAATAAAATATCAATATATATTAACACAGTAAAAACTAATAATTTGTTATTATAATAAAAACTTGACTTCATACCCCAACATCTTTAGCAAGCTCACTAACAAAACTTCCATCTTATTTCTTATGAACATCCAACCACAGTTTAGTTCGGGATGCTTCGGGCCCTAAACTATGTGACTGCATTAAGAAAAGATAAATCAAAAATTCAATATATTAAAAAGATAATACTGTCTTATAAATATTTAAACTAATTAAAAGATTACCATTGTCATTCGTCTTCTTGAAAATATTTTTAATCCCACAGTGTGAGGGATGAATTGCTTAGCCTAGTTTGATGCATTCTGTCTTCAGAGATCCTAAAATAAATAAAATTCCATTTAATAATAATGTATTCAATGTCATGTCCTCTTCATATACATGTATAAATGTAAAATGTGGGTAATATAATGATATATATTTCAATACCATCTGCTTCTCGTCACGATGTATGTCCACAAAAACGTTCCATTGTTCTTTCGGTACCCCACTGGGTAGGTTCACATACATTTGTTGCATAGTCAACGAAGTATCATTGACATCACACCACAATATCCATTTGAAATCTTTCCATTTATAACTTATATTTTTCAACGTCCACTTTCGTGCTATCACATCAGCAACATTAAAGTGGAAGAACATCTGTATACAGAAATTCATTGTGAACATATTAGTAACATGACATTCAATTAAACCATAATGTATTAAATTTACATTTATTTGAGAATCAAAAACATCATTTTTCTAGCTTGGAAGCATATGTCTCCAATAATCATATGAAATAGGAAGGGAAATGGGCTCCGCTGCTAGCTGGCATAGAATCTGGCCAAGTAACCCAGCGGCGTCATCCATAGGGACCCCATAAGAATCAAATGGCATGACTATCTTTTCACCATTCATATTCCAAACATCTGCACTTTTTATGTTTTTCTCAATGTTTTCATTTTTATCATATTCAATGAGAAAAAAATTAGTATAAACAAACTGCAATAAATTTATTTAATTAAAATGTGTACCTATGACAGTGACACTCTAGTATGCCCGTGATGAACTGGAAGGGGTGTGTCGCTGCCCCACTACTGAGGCTCCAGAAGGGGGAGTTGACGACTCAGCCTCTAATGGGACATCCAAAGATGGTGTGAGATATGGTTCATGGGGATATGGTACAGGGTTGTAGGCAGCTGGTGCCTCAGATGTCGTGGGGAGGGAGCCGGATGGATCGTTATCTGTTGTAGAACTAGATGAAATAGTGTATCGCTTCCCCCTTGGCATTCCTGTCATTTAGTCAAATGAAATTAAGTTCAGAATATATATTTCAAAAAAATTATTGAGAAAAAAAATTAAAATTGATAATATATGCCCAGTACTAACAGACAATATATATATAACAATGATAATGAATGACTGCAGAAATGAAACAAGTGGTTGCTAAATAAATAAATAATTGTACATGCAATCATTTTCCCCTTAAATCATGTCAGTTTCCTTCTCCATTGATTAATCTACTTCATTCATCCTTCCTAGAATAATATTTTCAATATCATGATGGAAAAATAATTCTACCTCCTATTGTTGATTAAATAGATTTTCAAATGTAAAATTTTCCACTTCATCACCCATATCATACAAATCTCATTGTATTGCATGAGAAACTACACTCTACCCTTCATCGACAAAAACATTCACATAATATACCATTTTTGCTTGCGATGTTAAGATATTTGGATCATGCAGTTCACAATCACCAACATCCATCAAGCAAGAGAAGTTCACAGAAGTAAATTACAAGGAATCTCTTTTAACACCTCTGATAATATCGACCCATTTGAATTTCAATAAAATAGCAGAAAAATGTATGTGGTAGTTTAATTCAATAATATCATATATCTTTACATATTATCCCAGTTCAGTAAAAGTAAACATATCACTATTATGTGTTTTCAAACCCACATCCCAATCGACTGTATGAAATCTAAATCCATTCACATTATAAGAGTCGAACTTTCTAACTTGTTTTAGAGGACCTCTAGCAAGAAACTTTAAATCTTTTGACACATCTGCTCGAGTATCAGTATTCATGATCTAAAAAATAAATATACTTTATTATATTTACAAAATGTCTGTGTCAAACTAATATTTGTACTTATTGCAATATTTATAAACTTACACGTCGTGCACACCATTCTACAAGCTCTTTATTAACAGCTTTCGTTATATGTTTCCCATTTCATGTTCGGCCTCTCATTCGTCTCATTGTTTGTATCCTAAACTCATCAATAAATGAATCTGCAATTTCACTATTCAGCATCACATATCTATGTGCCTGTAATAATTCCAATTTAGTTAGTGTCACATTTAAGGTCCTCCCAACTGATCGGCCAATAGCAGGAAATATTTTGGATTTCTGATGGATTTGAGATTGAGTCGATGTGTCCTCAACATGTCCAAATCGATTAAATCTTGTCTCAATATTATCCAAGTATTGAGAACAAAAGGTAAGAGACTCCTCAACCAAATATCCTTCAACAATAGATCCTTTTGGTTGAGCTTTATTTCTCACGCATGATTTCAAATGCCCAAGATATCTGTGAGAAAAAATAAACATAATTATGAATTTAATTAAGAACCAAATATTGTTTACTTAACTGGAAAACATAAAAATAATGTACCTCTCAATTGGATACATCCATCAATAATGAACGGGGCCTCCTAATTTAGCATCCTCAACCAAATGCACAGTTAAATTCATCATTACAGTAAAAATGATGGAGGAAAGATCATCTCCATTGCACAAAGGGTCAATAAAAACCTCTCCTGGAGGTTGTCAAGCTGAAATGGATGTAGAGATTTCTACCATAGTTGTCTGAAAAATTTTCTGAATTGGAGTACAACATCAGTAATTTTTTCAGGTAATAATGAACGCAATGCCAATGGTAGTAACTGTTGTAAAAAAAATATGTGAATCGTGACTTTTCAATACATGTAACTTACGATTATTAAAGTCAACACACCTTGAGATGTTACTTGAATACCCATCAGATACCTTAACATTCTTTAAAATTCAAATGAATGTATCTTTATCCCTATTTTTCATTGCAAAAATTGTCGGAGGATACTTTTCATTCTCATATAGCCAGAGATATCGTTTTATGTTCATTTATTGTAAATCTTTACGAGCATTGAGATAATCCTTCTACTTTCCATGCTCATTAAATGATGTGAAAATGAAATTGTCACATACATTCTTCTCAATATGCATCACATCAAGATTATTCCACAACAAATTAAATTCCCAATATGGAAGTTTGAAGAATACTCTTTTTTTTTCTTCCATTGTTGCATTCCGATTTCACTTGATGATGCACTTCAGACCCATTTTCCACTATCATTTTAAATGATGAACCTTCCCAAATTCTGTTTCAACATTTTCATGTTATGTCAATATTTCAAAACTATTTAACAAATTTGGAGGTGGTCTACGATCAATGGAACCATTAAATTTTGATTTGTTCAGCCTAAATATATGAGATGCATCGATAAATCTTCGATGACACAAGAAACGTCATTTTCTACTGTGAGGTAGCCGTTTGGGCACAAAATCAAAGTTACAAATGGGACAAGACAAACCTGTGTAAGTGTTCCAACTATATAAATTCCCAAGCCAAGGGATGTCACTAATGGTCCACATTAAAACAACATGCATTTTGAACATTGTTTTAGAAGAAGCATCAAATGTCTCAACATCGTTTCTCCATAACTCCTACAATACGTCAATCAAAGGCTGCAAGTATAAATCAATATCATTTCCAGACATATGTTTTCCAGTAATAATCATCGAAAGGATAAAAGGTGTTTGTTGAATACAAATCCACAGAGGCAGATTATAAGGGATCAAAAAAACTGGCCATATGCTATAACTGGTACTCAAAGTCCCAAATGGGTTGAATACATCGGCAACCAATCCCAATAGAACATTCCTAGGATCAGCTGAGAAATCTAGATGTAATGAATCAAATGTGTTCCATGATTAGGAATGTCGTGGATGTCTCATTAACCCATCATTGTTATTATCTACCGAATGTCACTTCATGTATTCAGTGGTTTTTTATGACATGAATAATATTTGCAATCAATGCTTCAAAGGAAAGTAATGAAAAACCATTACATGTGTGTTCCTTTTTTCTTCTCCATGAAATTATGTTCATTCAAACTTCCAACATCACCCTTTGCCTGCCATCTAGAAGAAGAAAATTTCTTGCAATTCTGTCTACTAGAATCCTCTCCCCAATAAAGCATACAATCATTGGGACATGAATGTATTTTTGTATAATTCAGACCAAGTATGTTAACAACTTTTTTCATGTCATAAAAAGACTTTGGGATTTTTACTTCAGGAAATGCATCACGAATCAATTCCAATATCATGGACATTGCCTTATTTGTAATTCCACATAAACATTATGGTACAACTTAAGCAGAAATGAAATATTTGAATATTTCAAACACCCACTATACAACTCTTGATTTCCATCATCAACTAAATCATGAAACACATTTTACTCATTGAAGTTTTCTTTTAAATTTGGCTCCATAGAATCAAGAGGAGGAACCAATGATATGTTACAATATTGATCTGCCTTTGTTACAGTCTCAAAAACATCACCTGTCACGTTGCAATTTGCAGCACCCTCTTCTGGTTGTTTTGATATGTTTTGATGCAGATAGTAGTGTCTTGAAGTGTCGAATGCATTATTTATGAGGTTTTTCATTTCATTTTCCATTTTTGACAAACTTGGGACCTCATTCTATGGATTAACATCAGTGCTCAATCATTCTGTAATGTTTGATTTTCCATGCCAAATCCAACACAAATATTGACCATGGAATTGCTTCAGTATTAAATGTTCATAAACATCATCTCTCTTCAACCATGTTCTAAATTTACATTTAGGACATGGAAATTTTATTCTACATTCAACAAATTGATTAGAAATTGAAAAATATAAAATCTCATTCAATCCCTTAATATACTGATGTGTATTCCTCGGTAATGTGATCTATCTTTTATCCATGAATATCACAATGTGCCTACATAATAATTAAAATAATTAAAACACATAGTTACTACTAAATATAGAAATAGATTCAAATATATGATAGTATAAGATTAAATAAATATAATATAATAAATATTATCCCTTGAGTTAGATATTAACCCTCTAGTGGTTGGGATAGGGGAAGTATATTTGGTAAAGAGAAACAGTGTGCTAACAACGTGGTAGCTACTTTACCATGAAAACCAAAGCACATAGTTAATTTGTAATAACCCCAACCTAAGTTCTCTATAGAGTCTTCATATAAAACTCTAATATCTAATAAATATATTATAAATAATTTTTAGGTAAAACCTTATGATGCTTACAAAACTCAACACATTGTTAATTTGGAGTGACAAGAACCATGTGAGGGATGGTAGTCTTGAGGCATGAAAATTGGGGGTGTTCCTGGAAATTCCTGATGAAATAACATTGAAGATTAGGTTTTGAGGATCTACGAACCATGTGTGGATTGAATTCCAAGACCTCTCTTTGGTGTATTCACATAGAAAAGAGTGGTGGTGTGACTTGAGGGTGATTTGTATCATATATGTGTTAGTGCTCATGAGTGGAGAATTATAGATAAATGGGACGATCGAGGATCTGACCAAGGAGTTGAACTATGATTCAGATTCAGACTTTGGTGTGGGCATTGAACATTTTTGTTATTCCATGATGTGGCCCAATATTTATGGAGAGATATGATCCCTGGGGTGGATGTGCTAATAAAGTACATGTTATTAAACTAAAGGAAGAACTGATTAAATCCAAAAAATGCATGAAATAAGTGATGTAATAATTATTTCAAGTCTCATTTGATATAAAATATGATCAAAACGTGTCATGAATAATCATGAATCAGTAAGTGGTGTTAAGAAACCACTTTTTTTCTTAAGAACCTGATCTATAAGTTTCCTTCTGAAGTAAAGTCACTTGTTGAATCTAGAAATACATAAAAAAGGAATTATTATAGAATAAAGAGGTTTCAAAGTTTTAACTAAGAGAATCAATGATTTCATATTGAATCTGGTTTATAATAAGGTATATCAAGCACTAAATTTATTAGAACTAGACCACTAATAAGAAGAAATATTTAGAGGAAGTAGTTATTCCATTACAATCAATAGTGTGGTTTGAGTGTGATTGGAAAGTTTTTATTGACATGATAAATCTAATTTTGAAGTTATATTGATATTGTGCAATTTTATTAATGTGGATGATAAAGACACCACTTACGGTTCTATTCCCTAGGTATCTCACCCCTACATAAGGGATAAATGTCTGTCAAGGGACACATTCCCAACTCATAAGGTTTGAGAACCTATCATTATCCATATAGTCCATATTGATTGCTCATCGAGCAAAGGAACCTAACTTGGTTCCATACTGGGTCATTCATATGTTCTCATAGATTATCATACTATAGATGACCATTACAATACCATCCCATAACCTCGCACCTAGAAATTTCTTTAGGAGAGAGTCAATTACCTAAAACAATACCTTTATAGATAACTTGACCCATAAATACATGGTGAACACCCTATTGGGGTTTTAATTTCCCTATAGTTAAGCCTCTCACAAATATAACATAGAGATCACTGGTTGTATAATCAATGCATCATACTAAAGGGACTTATATGAACCCAACATGAATCTCTATCCTCATGTATCATAAGGTAAATAACTCCTAGATCCCATTCATGTCACATACCCATCTACATGAAATATCAATCCACACAATAAATGCATAACCATATCCTATGGTAATATTAGTAACAAACTACCTTTACCATAGAGTTATCCCCTTAAGAAATCTCATTCCATCCTCATCAAAGCCATATCTTGGAACCAACACCATCTCAATCCCCTAACACATAAAATTACAACATATATTGTAAATCAATAATAATTAATTAATATTTTTATTCCATATCAATACAATTAGTCATACTTTAAGAACATCTCATCAATTATGTATCCTCACTGTAACATCAATCAATGGAGTATGGATCACTGTGGGAACACCTCTGAGCACATTTCTAAAAAAACCCAAATATATGAAGTCAATAAATTAAATGAATACATCCATTTTCGATGATAAACCAAAATACATTATAGTAATGACTCAACAATAATGAAACTACATAAAACCTTATGCATTTTTACTCCACAAGATTCCTCTATCCATTACAAACAAAAAATCCACTATAACATGATGATCCAACCGACAGCAGGGGAGGGAAGAAAACCTAGGTTACAAACTCGATGGGGTCGGGTTAGAAGCCGGTGTCGCGGGTGTCGGGGGGAGAAGTGGGGTCAGCAGCGACCGGCGGCAAGGTCACCGGTGGCACGAGAGGGCAGCGGAGGGGACTGGAGCTAGGGTTCACGATCATCGAGGTGAGAAGCCTCGTGGGGTCAGGGTCGGCTCGGGCAGGGGGGAATCGTCGCCGATGTAAAGAACTAAATGGGTTTCACAGCGATTTTTAATAAACCACTGCTAAATCTTTTTAATGCAAGGTTTAGCGGTGGTTTTGTAAACCTCCTCTACAGAACCACCGCTAAAGGCATTTTATGTTGTAGTGAATTAACTACACCTAAAGGATCCTCTCCTCTCAATCATCAATGTCCACCTGGTTCTCTGAAAATGCTTCCCCATCATGAAAATCTTGCTCACCCCAGTCAATGACGTGTGATTGATCATGCATGTATCTCCTTATTTGTGACACAAGGAATATATCATTCACCCACTCTAACTATGGATATAATGCCAAGAGGTGCACCACCTCGACAACACTACATAGTATCAGGAAAGGTCCGATAAAACTAATAAATATCTTTCCTCCCCAGACAAATCACCTCAATACCCATCGAGATGAGACCTGAAGGGTGACATTGTCTCCCACCGCTAGTGGATTGGTCAAAAATACTAAAACCTAAGGCTCATTTTTCACTTGATGACAAGTGAGGAATCTAGAAACAAAATCTTCCACTGACTTTCTCATCCCCCACCACCAAAACAAGCATCAGAGTTCCTTGTACATCTTTTCCACCCCTGGATGTGCCACCAAAAGAAATATATGTAACTCCCTCAACACCTCCTCCAGCAACGACACTGGTAAAGCTTTTCGGCCTTTGAAACAAACAATTTGTTCCACACCTTTTGAATATTCATCAGGGAAATGCCCAGTTGATATTTGAGAATGTGTAGTCTCACATTTGGAATCTCTATGTTGTGCCTCCATAAATCTTTGAATGTGTTAAGGGGTAAATACCATAGACTAGAGATAATATTTTACTAATCCATCCACAAAGGATATCTGCAATGATTCTAACTATCATTTAGTAGTTGTGAACTCGATATCCAACTGAGAGCATCATCCACCATATTACCCTTCCCTATAATATAGACCATATAATTGTTATAGTCTTGGTGGAACACTAGCCATCACATATTTCTCATGTTCATAGCCTTATGATAGAAGATATACATGATTCTCTTATTTTCATGGCATAAAATAAGTCAATAACCCATTAGATAGTGTCGGAACATCATTAATGAGAACAGTAATCATATAAACTCAATATCATCAGATTCATAGTTCTTCTAATGTGGTCTTAACTAAAAAGAACAATACGAAATAAATGCTTTCCTCTGCATTAGGAAAAAACCATGCCTGGTCCATGATAGATGGTAGAAAACTACATAGTTGATATCCTCCTTTGGTAATATTAATATGGGAGAACTCTTCAACCACTACCTCATCTGCTGAAAGAAATATTGGAACTTCTCTGTCTACACTAAATATTTCCCCTTCCAATCAAATATATCAAGGGAACTGCTACTATATAAATGTTTGGTATATACCTCTGATAGTACCCAGCTAAACCCGGGAAACTCTACACCACTATAACACTCTTTGGTGGATCCCAAGAAATCCCTGACTCGATCATTGCTGAATCCACTGTAACTCCGGCTTCTAAAAGGATGTGTCCCAGAAAGTGGACCTCTCAAATCGAAAAGAGACACTTCAGTTTCAGCCAAAAATGTTGGGGATCTCAGAGTAGGTTAAGGACCATTCTCAAGTGTATCACATGCTCTGCCTCGAATTCCAAGTACACAAGAATTTCATCAATAGAGACCACCATGAACTAGTATATTTAAGGATTGAAGATCCTGTTCATGTGTCCCATGAACACTTATATGGCATTCTTCATGGCTGGCGACACCACTAAGTAAACATAGGGGTCGTAAGAACATATAAAAGACATCAGTAGGAATTCCTTATCCTGAACTCTAGCTAGAGATTGCTAGGTCTGAGGTCTACCTTCGATAACAATCATGTTCCTTTCAACTGATTAAAAAGGAAATCGATCATCGGTAGTCAATACATATTCTTCATGGTCACCTGGTTCAGGCACCAAAATACCACACATAGCCTTAATATACTGTATTCCTTCTTGGAAAACAAAATCGGGGCTACCAAAGGTGTAAAAAATGGTCTCATGAATCCCTTCTTCATTAAGTCCTCCAACTTTACCCTCTTCTCAAAAAGCTCTAAGGGTTCCATCCAATATACATGTGTAATTTTAGTTCCTTATTTGGGTATATATCAATACATAAGTATACCTATCAACAAGGATGTAAGGAAAGAACATCTTCAAGAAAGACATCCTCATACATCTCCACCACAATATGAAACTAAGGACTCATATCATAAACTGTGCTAAGGTTCAGGAAAGCCAACTGATCTATGATTTGTTGCACCCTCCTCTTCTTGATTCCATCCTATGCTTCTTGGGTTTCCTTTTTGGGAACAAAGGAAAACCTAGTCCCATTATTATGGACACACTGCACTCTTTACCTAAAATAGTCAATACGAGCATGAATTGTGGATAATTATTCCATACCATGAATGACTTCGTAAGGAATCGATGCCACCAATAAGAAATCCCAACCAAAAAACTCTCCCTTAAGAGTAAGGGAACACTATGGGCACCGATGTATGTTGGTCGAATGTCTTCATGTAGGAGTCTCTTCATATCGAGATTATGTCAATATTTCCATTGGAATCTCTACGTCTCATATAAGGGTCAATAAATGAAAAAATTATTGGAAATTGTTTCTACCAAAACTACAGCTAATGAGGAAAATATATAGATCATACCTCTAATAATCCCTAGAACCTTGGTTTCGTAAGCCTCCATCATCTGAATTTTACCTTATTCCTATTCACAAGGTTACTAAGCCTGTGTTGGACCACCTAGGGAAGGTGGGGGTAGTACCAAAAACCTCATCCCACCTCATATTTCCTATCATTCTCTTTTTCCACATCTACCTCTTGATGGAAATCCGTGCTCAAGCTTCCACATCTTCCATATAAATCCCTCAATCATCTTCTAATCAGTCATATGATGGGTTGGGAAATCACATTTTCGATGTCCCCAAAAAATTGAATGAGTAACACAACTTGTACTTAGGCTAACACGCTTTACTATGGATGGATTGGACTACTGATCATGTGTTCATTGGTCTTTCCTTATAGTGCCTGAACCACTTGGGTCCCTATGACCACCGTCAGCTATCCACTATTGAAGTCTGATCAACCTAGTGCCTGGTGGTAACTACCACTTCTGGTCTCTGTAACACTGGAAATATCTTCACAATAAGAGCTCTATACAGTACCCCAACATATTTAGGAATGATAAGGGGTATCATGGATTCCTTTATATCCTGGTGTAATCCCTGCTCGAAGGTCCGAGACCTGAAGAATAGGTCTCATACCATATCTATGGAGTAGCATGAATGATAAGCAAACCTTGATGAGTACTCAGCCACAATCTAACTACCCTTCTAAAAATGCAGAATCTCCAGCATGATCACTGAGCATAAGGTAAATGGAATGAACTCTTCCATTAATAGATGCTCAAAATTTCCCCAGAGCGAGTTGTGTCAACATTCATCTGGACCACTAAGATCCACTATCTCCATGCTTAACCATCAAGAAGACTTGGGGTTTATACTTCTATCTAGTAAGAAGGAATCCTCATAAAGTGGAAGAAATGTGTTAATTGCTCCAGATAATCCTTAGCTACCAAGGGTTTTTCTCACTCAGAAACATGGGAGGTCGCTTCCTCTATGACTCATGCAATGCACTCTACCTGTGTGCTTCCTCAAATGGTACACTGGTAGTTACCAATGATCAAAGGGTTGTGGAGATGATGGTAAACCACATGTAGGTTCTATCTCTAGTAATGTTCCCTATAATGATGCCTTGTCTCTAGGCGGATCATCCTTGTGATCACACATCAGAATCCTAGCATGTTGTCTGTGTGAAGGCATCCTAAAATAGATTAAGATGAACCAAAGTCAATAGGTATACATGGTGAGATGAACCAATATGGACATGAGAACACACACACAATTATATATGATGCTTGAACAATTTATATTTCTCTACAACTAGTGTTTTCATGTACCGAGTAAAAAAGAGGAATTAAACATTCTATTGTATGGATACGTTGGCCACTACACCAAAACTAGAGTACCTGGTCTGAAAGCTGATCTGAAAAAACATAACATTGTTTCCCCAAACCAATATCATTGATTATTAATTTTTTATGTAGAGATTACCACCTCTGATACCACTATTTCATGACCCATCCTAGAGGAGCCCATTATTTGACTATCTTGTGCCCACCTCTGAGAAGCCAATGGATGGTGACTAGCACAAAGTAGGCATATCCCACAAATGGGAGGAATTTTACAAAGTACATGTACAAATTCCAACATCTCCTAGCCCAATATACTGAAATGTAAAACACTAAGTAAACAATACAGGAATACACTAAGATACCAACCACATCATATGAATGTAGGAAAACTAGAATGTAAACAAGGCTAGAATACAAGCCCACTAAAATAAAGAGTCTATCATGTGAATGCACAAATTATAAAAACATTTCTATAGAAAACACTGCATGAAGGGTAGGTGTAAGACAATTATCTAAATCCATAAGAGCACCACATGCCTGTCTGAGCAATCTATGAACCACCTCGTCCTAGTCTACCTAGGACATGGTCAATGCATTGATCATCTATACAAGACATAACATGTGTGGGAAAATACAATGCAGGGGTGAGTAGTACAATAATCAGTAGGACACCTTGAAGCCACAATGTTTATAATATTAAGAAATACATAAAGTATACCAAAAAGGGAAAAACATGAAGTACACTAAAAAGGAAATAATCTATATACACCATAAAGGAAACACACAATGTATATGAAATACGATCATCTCAAACATGTATTAGTCTAAATAATTAAGAGTAGGGTATCCAGTTTTAGTCTATATATCAATCAATCTCCATATCCCTAAAAGTGTCGATGCTACAGGGGGATTTGATGGCACATGAAGAATAGATGGAACATGGAGTGTTGATGGTGCAAGAATCGTCCATGGAACACAGAGTGTCGATGGGGCCCAAAGTGTCAATGGTTCATAGGGAATTGATGGCGCACGAAGCATCGATGGTGCATGAAACATCAATGGAACACAAAACATCAATGGGACAAAGAGCGTCGACGGCACTCTAAGCGTCAAGGGTGAATTGAGAATCGGTGGAACATAGAGCAACGAAGGGTTATGCATCCCCCAAGTCATGTAGTAACTAAGATCATATAGTCGTAGCCAGCCGTATAATTCCACGGGGTAGTGTGCTTATTCTGTGCGAACCTACTCCTCAAGACATTTGGCCATAAACCATCTTTCACAAAAACACATTTAGAGTATCTCAAAATGATAGTCTCATCGCAAGGGTCCTAACACTGCATATGGAACATCAAACGGACCTCTAGTCTAGATGATATGGCCAATTTAGTAAAGAGAGTCTGGTCTGGTTAGGGTCTCACCATACCCGGTTAGGCCAACCCAACCCAACCCAACCTAGTTCAGCTCACTTGACCCAAACCGATCGTTCTGGTTCGGGATGACGATCCTGGACCAATTGGCTAATAGTTCTTGGCTTGCTGGGCCACTGGAGTGGAATGATTCTCCATCCCGGCCCCTATCGCATGGTCCAGCTTTTCTCTTCTTGACATGGCCCTCCCTGGCCACATCTCTCTGGTCTGTGGGGTTTCTCGGCCACATCACCAGCCGACTCCCCTGGAAAATTGGCACTGGACAGTATCGCATGCAGCTTTCCCACATCTTCCACCTGGTCATGCGGCATCATCGTCACTGTGGGGCCCTCTATCTGATGTGTCTTTCAGCCGCATCCCAGTTGTTTCCACCACGACCTCCTTCCACGGCCCCTAGTCAGTACCTCCATCCACCCCACATGTGGCCCATTCCTACTATGACCTATTGGGATTGGCCATCCCTACTAGGTAGATTCTACCATTTCTACTGGCCACCCTACCAGTGGCATTTCCCTATCATAGTCCTCCTGAACCGGTTGGAGGCACCAACTCCGGCCACGGCATTGGACCATCGTGGGATCGGTTCGATTAGGATAGGGATTCATAGAAAAATTAAATGTTTATGAACATGTGAAGAATGAAATATATTTGGGAGGGAGATATAAGACACATGGACACTCAAAGAATGGATCTTGGACTTTTTATTGTCATCCTTGATCCATTCAGGTTAGCAGCATCATGAAAAAAATGATAGTATACAAGTCACCAAGACTTAATCCCCTTTATACATGTGATAATTATACCTCCCTCAATAAATATCGAAACTCAGATCAATATGTTCATGGGTTGGTCTACCTTCATCATTTGAATCTATGAAGAAGAATGAAATCACAAAGAGATCGACACCCTACCTCGATTTTGGATCATTCTGTGATGAAGAATGGAAGTTCATGTCATCTTTGATCCTTAAGCCAACCACATTCGTCAGTCTACCATGATCTTCTGATATTTTTTTTATCTTGATTTTCCAAATTTCTAGGAGATCCTTCTCCTATATACCTTTGGGAAACTTTAGGGTTATAAAAATATGATTGGATTTCTGACAGATATTTTTTTAAATAGAATATCTACTGGGTGAAACAACAAAAATATTAAAATATTTTTATGACATTTATGTACAAAATATACCATTCAATGTCTACTCGCACAGGTCGATGTTAGGCCCCACCTATGGTAAAGTCGATTCTCTGGAAACAATGATGCCATCAAATTTTATATTAGGGGACCCATTTAGAATTTATTTTCAGCTAATGATTAAACTCCATGCACGCTTTATTATAAACATAAAATTTTTTAATGTATCCTTCTAGGCACACAGAGCCTCAAAATCTCATGTTTCCTCAACACCTAGACTTATATTTTTTTTAATTATTTTATAAAAATAAAACCATAAAAAATATAAGTCATTACACCCTACATATCAAAAAACATATTCTCGAGTCATGGAATAATAAATAGTAGTTCATATGACATGAATCATAAGGGAATAAAATTATATGATCCATGAGGGAATAACATTGGTATAATACATAGAATTGTGGAATACACATGAGAATAGTAAATCAATTCCATGGTAGTCAAGGATCCTTCCAAAGCTATTAGAGAGGAATGGTTTCACTACCCAAACCATAATAGTAATAATTTATGACACCCAATACATTTATAGTGGAAAATCCACATAACTGAACTATGTTGAGTCCTATTCTAGTAATGTATATCTCAGAAGATATAAATCATAACCCATTACATTAATGGGAGATATAGGTCCACCCATATCACAATGATAACCATATTATTTGTTCTAAAATATCATTTAAATATAAAATACAAAAATCCATGAAACAAAGTGGGTTTCATAAATATTTAATCATATGATAGTCATTGGAAAAGAGACATGTTTCATAATCATTTCATTATTTCAACAAATCATAATGATGAGAAAATTAAGTGGATTTTAAAATAATTATTTTATAATATAACTAGTGTAGTAGAAATGTGTTCCATAAACATATTTCATCATAAACCACTTAGATAAAGTTTAATAATGACCCTGTTGGTTCATATCCCCATAAAAACATATATTAAATCATAATATCATCTTAGAAGGAAACTGATTTTGAAAGATAAGTTAGATGAAATTTTTTTTGAGGAAGTTCACATATCTTTGAAAATAAGTTTTTAAACTAAATATTCATTTGGAATATTTGAAATAAATTTATTTTTAATATAAAATTTAACCAAAACAATGGAATCATTATAAAATTGTAACGTCATTATGGAAGAAATTATATACATGTTTCATGTGTTTAAATATCATACCATATATTTTTTAGTAAAATCCAAAAATAAATTATATTGAAAGTGGAATGAATATTAATCTTAATTAATTTAATAAAAATAAAAAACTTGGAAAATTATTTTTATGAAATCATTTGAAAAAATTTATTAACATTTCAGAAAACATTTACAGAAAGCATGTATTTGAAAAAGAAAACATGTTTTCGATTTAAGTGGTAAATAATGTTAGGTTTTTAAAAAAAATATTATTTTGAATTATAAAGTACATTTAGTTTTTAAAATGATGTAAAAACATGTATTCTCATGACATAAATATTGGATAATAAAATTTATTAGTTTATTAAGAGATAGATCATAATGTTTTATCATTAAAAGGATAATTATAAACAATCTTGATAAATGATGAGATTGTAACCTAAAATCAATACCACTTTTCTAAAATTGAATTATAATACCCATTAAAGAGAGATCATAAAAAATATATATAGATCAAAATAATTATTCACATAAGTATTATAAAATGCATTCATGGGAACTATATACACCACATAAATGAATTAGGTGGTGAATATGTAATGTGTCTCATAAAAGTCAAAAGTGATACAAAAATCCATTAAAGTAAGTCTCGAATTTCTTCATAAATGTTCAAAACTCCTTTAAAATAATTATATCTTTCTAATAAATCTCTTACAAAACCAAAATAATTTGTATCATACTATAAATGATTTACCTATGTATTAACTATTCCATGTTAATGTAATGTTTTGGGTAAGAACTACTTTGTTTTTGTGTATATTTTTAATTTCAATTTATGTTTCTTTTAGATTTATCATGGTTATATGAAATTGAAAATGTTAAAATGATATAATATCATATAAATGAATTATATATTTATTTATAGAAATACATAACTTTTGGAGTTAGAAAATATAATACATTTTCTAAAAGGATTTGAAGAAATAAAGTTAAAAAATAAATTCACATAAAATAATCATATTTATATCATATATATCACATATCTTCACTAAAACCACCCTTATTACATTTCACTTAAAGCGTGAACAAATCACATTTGTGAGGTTGTACTCTTCCATAAACATGGGTGACGTTATCATACTCCCACAGAATAAAAGGTAATAAGGTATATGTGATATCATAATTAAAGAGATATAATAATGTCATAAATATTATATATAAACATTTCATACGTCATTATATCTAGCCATTAAAGTTGTTAAATGAAAAAAATGACATCAATTTGTGTAGCAGTAGTCCATCATAAATAGGAATAATGGTTTCATAATCAATTTAACGGAAGAGGATATGGTTTTAGGTCATAAAATTACAATAAAAATATAATGATACATAAAAAATATACTTTATTATGTATTCATGGTTTAATAAGGATTTTATGAGGTTCATAAAAATATAAAAATTATCATTGAATGGCATTTATTCTTTTTTGAGTAACCTCCTCAGGTTAGCACGAAAATCCTTCCTAGGCTAGCTTTCTGACCAAACAATAGATTTTAGGTTATGAGGAAGAAATTATTTAAGTTATTTTGTATGGTATTTAAAAAACTAAGGGGTTTATTAACTGTTAATATTAGGTATAATGGGGTGACCATTTAAGTGAGGTGAGTTTCACATATGTAATTTTTCAAATGGAAATGGTGTTTCCATGTTTTTAACAATCAAATAGGATCCATAACTTACAATTATAAAACTTATAAGATATAAGTATGAAAAATGGATTGAAAATAGTTTTTGGACTAGGTTTTAGTCATTTATAACCCTTTTATGTTTGAGTTTAACCCCCAATAATCTCATTTTTACCTTAACCGTGGTAAATAATTTTTTTTGTTTTTATTATTCATTATGGTAAAACATTAAGTTTACAATATTATATAACATTAATTCTTTGTATTCCAAATATTCAATACATTTCTATAAATTTAATTTATATAAGTTGTATTAATTAATTATAAATTAGACCCACTGATGTCATGTGAAAATAGTTTTTCAAAGAGAAAATGTTTAAATATTTAGAAAGTGTTTTTATCAAAATTAAATATGAAAATTGATTCCATTTAACCAATTTGGGTTAAGAATATATAATTAAGATACTTTTAAATTTAATAACATATTAGTATAATAATTAATCATGTATATTTTTTAAAATAAAATTTGATTTTCAATAAAAACAAGAATTTTTCACTATTTAAATAAAAATTAATCTTCTGTGAAAAGAATCACCCATTGATAATTTTTATATGATTATTTTAAAATTATAATTTATTTTATAAATTTCACTTTCTAAATGTTTAATAAATTGATCTTATGATTTTTCAAAGAAACTAATAAAAAACAAATTTTGAAAATAGTATTTCAAAAAAAATTCTAACATTATTAAAAATTAATTATTATTTTTTAAATAATTTTTATTTTCATAAAATAAATATACATAGTATTTCATGTTTTTTCCCTATTAACAATGCTATGAATTAAATAATAAAATTAATATTTATTTTCTATCTATAAAAATTTGTTGTTGCATTTAACATAAGCTATACTCGGTGTTTTATGTAACACAGTATATAAATTTTTCAAATTTTTATAAACTAATAAATATTTAAATCTTCCAGTGTTAGTGATCCTATAAATTAATGAATATAATTCTTGACCAATATCCCCTGGTGAATTGGTAGTGGTATGAAAATTCCCATGAGATTCTTAATTACTTTATAAAGGAACGACCCAAAATTGTACATTTATTTTATTATATGATGTGCTTATAGAAATTAACACTTTATTATTTTAAATTTTTATACCCAGGCATGAAATCCCTTTTTCACGGGGATTTATGTCCATGGGGTCCATTGAAAAAAAAATTACTCAGGAATCGTATCCCTCATTATATATGAGTATGGTATCCCTCTGTTTCATACATTGGAATAATGTTCCTTGTTATTATAATAAAAGATTAATGATTTGGTTATGGGAATGGAATCCCATGTTATTTGTTTTGTAGGGTGTCCCTTATTTTGATACATTAGAATGGCATCCCTCCAGATTTATGAAACATGGGAATGGAGTCCTGCATTATTATGGGCACGATATCCCACATTATTTTCTGGAATAACAATACTTATTATTATAAAAATGCAATTCCTCATTTCTACATTTGTTCATTTAATCTTTCAGGATTTATGATATTCGTTCATGGAGTTACTTTTCACTCTATAAGACTCTTACAACTATGAATGTATACCCAAGTTATGTATTGACTTAATATTAGTCTCAGTATATCTACATATGAATATAAATGTTACTATATATATAATATATACATATATACATACGTATTTATATTCTTACATATATAAAAATATATAAAACAACATCAGAGATATTTCAGCTTGGGCTGAATCTATTATTGTCGGTTGGGTCTACTGGGAAACTAGAGGCCAACATGTTATTATCATTTTAATTATTTTCTTATCGATATACCAATACACTACTGTATTTTATATTCACATAATATATTTTAATAATAATATTTTTGAGGTTATCTACTGATTATACGTCACACCCATTTATGGCCTCTATATGGTACACTAACATAACTCATGGTCAAAGGTTTAGGATCATTGGTTTATGCTTTCCTTCTGTTATTATATTTGATTATGATGAAATAGGAACAAAGGGTCTAGATAGTGCTCATTACGCTATGTGGGATTTTGGTATATTTTTTTATTATTATTTATCTATTCTTTATATATGTCATCCGGCCTTTTTACTACATAACTTTTCATTAAATTTTACAAATAGACGATCATTGAAGTCTAGTGTCCTATAAATCAGGAAAATAAAACATGAAAACATAAAACATTATTCTAATCCACTTTTATGAATTCATCATAAGTTCTTACTAAGTACAATTATTGCATCTCATAACCTGGAGACATACATCAAAGGAAAGGGTGAGCAGAAGACCCAGTATAGAATACAAGGGAATGAGTTTACTTGTGAAATCAATAAGAACTTGATAAAAAAAATAAAAACACGATAAATGAAAGTAGATTCATTTAATAATGAAAATAACTTTAATATGTGGATAAAACATTTAATTTATCCATTCATGAACATATCACCAGGGTTCTTCCCCAAGGTGTCATAAAAATTACCAAGGTTATCCACCAAGGTATCATGAAACTTGTCATCTCTTGAGATTAAATTCGTTACCCAATGCGTTGGAATGATATCAGGGAACACCGTTAATGTGTATTTGTTTTCATGTGATACACTATGATAATATTAAAAAAATTCATAAAGAACCCATATAGATTAAAATAAATGGGTTTCATTTCAAAATCATGACGTTTTAGAAGTTCGTAAAAACTTGATCGATATGTCATTTATAACCCATGGAAAGGGATTGAGGGTTATATATATGTAAATTCTTGAATCAAATAGATCAATTTTATGTATTTATTAATACCCTTGTAAATTAAAATAGAATTGGGTATTCACATAAATAAAACAAGAAATTTTCGTGAGAAAAAGATAGAGATTTTGAGACAAAAATTCTGTTGCATAACGTCTATATAACATGGTTTTAAAAAACATTGAAAAGATTGGTGAAAAGAGTCACCCACTCAAAAATAACTCATAATAAATTATGGGTATATAATAAAAATAAATAATATCTTGGTATGGATATTTAAAGAAAATACCATATGAATATGAAACTCGAAGGAAAAGAGAATATGCAATTTCGTTTACAAAAATTCGGTAGCCTAACGACGTCACTTAAAAATTAAAAAAATAAGTTAATGTGAAAGTAAAGGGTATATAATAAATTTAACATGAAATGGACAGTAATAATGATATATAATAACATACCCCCACATAATAAAATGAAAACTAGAAGACATAACATAATGGAAGCATGACTTAAAAGATGAGGGTGAACGGTTCCCTTACAATGAAGAGTAACTTCGAAAGACTGAAAGTTGGGACCATAGAGAATTTAAGGAACCTTGGGAGGACTCCTTTGGTATTAAAAGGACTATAGATTAATTTATTAGGTTTTTTGAATGAAATTAATGAATAAATGGATAGGTGTTTATAGGAAAATTGAGGGAATATTTAATTAATTTCTAAGGGACGCCTCATTAGTGGTTTTTGCAAAACCATGGGCTTTGCCATGGTATATGCCCATGGTATTGTCTACCTGGGACACCTCATAAAATATCTTACTTTTCATAAGTTGAAAATATTTATTTCATCATGATTACATCATCAATGATGTCATTAAACACCCGAAAATCAAAATTATATTTTTACTATTCATATAAAATTCAACTGTTTCAGAAAAATCCCAAAAATTCACCCTAACCTAATATCGATGTTATGAATTCAAAAATAAACTCCATTTTATGAAAATAATTTTCTATATATTTTTAATATAATTTTTAAATAAATTCATCATTTATTAAAAAACAACTCTAAAACTATAAATTGTTTTGTAACACCTTGTAAAAGTAATCAAGGTCCCATAAAATTATCATATAATCATAAGAAAATAAAGTAAAAATTTATTATTAAATTTTATAAAAATAATTTATCATTTTAAATTATTAAATTCATTATAAAATTTGTAAATAAGATATTTATGACAATCAAAAATACCAAAACATATACTATGATCGTATTTTCACTTTTAATATGTCTAAATTGTATTTATACATTCATGGGTGAAGTTTCTATTTTTTGGACAATTTCTTGTTCATTACTATCCCTAAGGGTATATTACTATTCATAATTTACTATTCACATAAAATTATCTTGATCTTATTAGACTCTAAATTTATTACTGGTCACAACTGTGGAAGACCATTTTTTAAAAATCATTTTACATTATTAATTATTTAAAGTGTATATAAATATTACAAAATACCCCTTTTTACAAAATTCATAATAATATGGAACATCAAATTCATCCTATATTTATCCAGATATTTGAAATTCACTAACTTTTCCATAATAAGAAATAATAATTTTATTTATACAAAAGGTTTACACAAGTAACTAAGGTCGCATTACATAGCCCCTTATAACACCTGCATATGACTAAGTGTAAGGTGTGATGTGGGGATAGAATCTTGGGGCTGCTCGGACTACATTGCCCGAGTGGTAGTTTCTATCATCTTGAACATCTCCCTTCGGCAATTATGTTCAAGCTTCACATGTTGAAGTTCGGATTGGGCTTGGTCCAGAGAAAAGCCAAGACAGGCTACCTCCTACCAAAGCTCTGACAGATGGTCTTCGTATGGCCTGAGTCTATTGGATTAGGCCATCGACTCTTCTTTCAGTATTAATTATCCATGATCACTTGTATTTATATACAATAATTATAATGTTATGATTTTAGTTTGTAATGGTCATATTGACCAATGATCATATAACAGTCGAAACCCAACTGTCTCATTTAATTATACTCACTTAATTAATTAAATCATATAGGTTTGTTGAGTATAAAATGAAATAACACACAAATTTAGGAATCAAAAATTATTCAAAAGTTCGGGTCATTAACTCGTACCCTATGAATAGAAACGGTGTGGGTACTTCTGCCTCATAGACTCATCGAGTTCCTATGTAGCTTGTTCGCATTTGTGGTTCCTCCACAACACCTTAACAAGGTGGGTAGTCTTGTTGTGTATAACCTTGTCTCTATGATCCATGATCTCCACCGATTACTCCTCATAAGAGAAGTCATGTTCCAATCGTACCACCTCTAGATTTAGTACATTTGTAGGGTCAGGTATGTACTTTATCAAAAGGGATAAATGGAATACATCATGAACTTGTGCTAGATTTGGAGGAAGTGCAAGCCGATAGGCCACAGTTCCTACGCAATCAAGGATTTCATAAGGGCCAATGTACATAGGGTTGAGCTTCCCATTCTTCAAAAACTTCATGACTCTTTTCCAAGGTAAAATTCAATGAAATACTTTATCACAAACATCAAATTCCAAGTCCCTTCAACAGTTGTTGGGATAGTTATTTTTCTGACTTTGAGAAGCCTTAATGTATTGTTGGATGGCGTGGACCTTTTATGTCATCTCTTGCACAGATCTGGCCCAAGAAACATTCTCTATCCGGATTCATGCCAACAAGTATGAGTTCTACATCACTTACCATATAGAGCTTCACAGGGTTCCATTTGAATGTTTGAGTGGAAGATGTTGTTGTAAGAGAGCGCCACTAAAGTGAGATTTTGATCCCATCCACCTTTAAATTCCATTGATCAAGTTCTCAACATATCCTCGAGTGTTTGAATAGTCCTTTCAGATTGTCCATCAGTTTGGGGGTGATAGGTTGTACTGAAATTCAATTCAATTCTCATAGCATGTTGGAGACATCTCTATAATTTTGATGTGAACCTTGGATCACAATCAGATATGATAGTAAGTGGAACTCCATGCAGCCTTACCACTTTCTTCACGTAAATCTTGGCAAGTTGGTCAAGAGAGAAATATTCCTAAATGGAGATAAAATGGGCATTCTTGGTGAGACGGTCCACAATAACCCATATCGCATTATTTCATTTGTACGTTCTCGGGAGACCAGTGACAAAGTCCAATGTAATATTACCCCACTTCCATGATGGTATGGGTAGTGGTTTCAATAACCCTTTAGGAAGTTGTCACTCTTCCTTCACTTTCTGACATACCAGGAACCTTGAAGTGTAGTCAGCAATCTCTCTTTTCATATTATCCCACCAATAATGATCATGAACATCCCTATACATGTTTGTTCTTCCAGTATATATAGAGAAAGTAGAGATATGAGTTTCATCCATCATCTCCTTATTTATTTCTGGAATAGATGGAACACATAGTCTTGTATGAAATTTCAGTACACCTTCTTCATCGATATTGAACTGAGGAAACTTCTCATCCTTCACACCCTTAAACGTCTTCTGTAACAAAGGATCCTGTTTCTGATCTTTCTTGATCTTCTCTAGTAATGACAGTTCAAAAATCATTTGGGTTAGATTTTATGATGTCTCTTCCCTTATAATTACCATGTATAACATTAATAGATCATTGATCAATAGATCTCTTTGAATCGTCTTTATGGAAATAAAAACTGGGTCATTCCTTATTAATGCATCAATGACTTTTTTTTCTCTTCTGGGATGATAATGAATTAAACAATCATAGTCTTTGAGAAGTTCCAACCATCTCCTCTAACTCATGTTCAATTAATTTTGTGTGAAAATATACTTCAAAATTTGATGTTCTTTGTATATATCACATTTACCCCATAAAGATAGTGCCTCCGTATATTTAGAGCAAAAATAACCATAACCAACTCCAGATAATGTATAGGATAATTCTTCTCATGTTTCTTAAACTATCAAGATGCATAAGCAATGACTTTGTCATTTTTCATGAGGATGCACCCAATCCCTTTCAGAGATGCATTGCTAAAAAAATCCTTCCCCGCATGAAGGTATAATAAACATTGGTCCAGTAACCAATCTCTTCCTCATCTCTCGGAAACTTTCCTCACACTCTTTTGTCCAGATGAACATGACCCCTTTTCGAGTTAACCTGGTAAAAGGATTAGGAAGTCATGAAAAGTTTTTCACAAACCTCCTATAATATCCCACTAATCCAAGGAAACAGTGAATTTATTTTATTGTTGTAGGCTGAGGCCACTCCTCTACAACTATTGTCTTTGCAGGGTCAATTGTGATTCCTTCATTGGTTACAATGTTCCCCAAGAAATCCAATTGTTGAAACTAAAATTCACATTTACTGAACTTTCCAAAAAGCTTCTCCTTCCATAGAGTTTTCAAAATTACCCTTATATGATTCTCATTCTCCTCACAACTTTTGGAATATATAATAATATCATCAATAAAAACTACCACAAAGTTATCAATGTAGTCCATAATGACTATATTAATCAAATCCATAAATATAATAGTTGCATTAGTCAATTCGAAGGGCATAACAACAAACTCATAATGCCGAAATATTAATCGAAAGGAAGTTTCCAGAATATCTTCTTTCTTCATCCTCAATTGATGATAACCAAATTGAAGATCAACCTTAGAGAAGAATTGATCCCCAAAAAGTTGGTAAAATAAGTCATAAATTCTTGGAATAGGGTACTTGTTCTTTACTGTGATCCCATTCAGTTCTCTATAATAAATTCATAGCCACATCGATCCATCCTTATTCTTCACAAAGAGAGTTGGTTCCCCCAGGGATACACATTTGATCGGATAAAACCCTTCTCCAAAAGTTCATGGAGTTATTTCTTTAACTCCTCCAGATCCACATTTTCCATCCAATATAAGGTATTTGATATTGGATGGGATCAAAATAAAAATTTAATGGAGAACTCTACCTATATTTCTAGGGAAGGTCTGGGTAACTCCTCAAGAAATACATCGAAGTATTCTTGGAAGATAATTGTATGTTTCCCATTCAAGACTACTGAGATTTCCTTTATTCTTCATTTGATTTAGAATTATACTTTGAGAGCATGTCCATCCCTAGTATAATTTCAAATTCCAGCATGTGAATGACTACTATATTTTCTATAAGATTTTGATCTCTAATTTAAATACTAGAGTTTCTAAATAGTGATGATGCTTGGATAATCCCACCATGAGTCTTGACTAATAACTCTTCTTTTAGAAAATCATAGTTTTATATTAAATTCTTTGCAAACTTAGAGGAAATAAAGGAATACGTATAACCAAAATCAAAAAAAGTACTTTATATATTTGAGAGAACAACAAGAGTACCTACCACCACATCATTTGGCACTTCAACTTAAGCCGTAGTGATTGAAAAGGTATGACATTGTTCCCTTGGTTTTTGCGGAGGCTGATGGTGATTACCCTCCACTACCCTCAGATTTGGATAGTGATTGTAAAAGTTCCCAAGGTTTGCACACTTATAACATTGGACATCAGGTATGGCCTACAAAATATTCCCCTTGTCGTTAGTGTTGGGAAGTTGTGGCCTCACCTCACTATGACAATTCTGCCCAATGTGACCATCTCTACCACACTTGTAGCACTTCCTGCTCCTAAGCAGGATGTTTCGCAAATTCTTCTTCCCACATTTATTACACGTGGAAAGTTTTACATTCATTCCTTCTCTTCACTGATCGATGCTCCCCCCTAAGAATGTCTCCATTGATCTTTTCTTTTCATTGGACTTATGAGACCATTGCATCTCACCAAACTCGAGTTTTACTTTCATCACACTTCGCGCGATCTCCTCATAACTATCATAATCTCGATTGTATATATTCTTCCATAGATGAGGGCTCAGTCCACCGAAAAATCTATCAACCTTACCATATCGATCCATGAAAAATATTGAGGTGTAACATTAAAGCCTTGTGAAGTTCATCTCATAACTTCCCACATATTCATTCTCCTTCTACTTCATCTCGAGAAACTCTTTCTCTATTCGTGTTCTCATCGATCGAGGTAAATACATGATGAATAAGATCCCTATAAACTCTTCCCACTCCATAGCATCAACCTACACTCTTATCATCATGTTTTTAATCAGTTCCCACCACTGATCAGCTTCTCCCTCTAAGAGATAGACAGCCAGGGTGACCATATCTTTCTCTGAACAGCGGAGCACAGAAAAGATCTTCTTTATAGTTTTGATCCACTGTTCAACAATCAAGTGTTCGTTCTATCCACTGATGGTTAGTGGTTGTTGATGTATAAAGGACTCAAAATAATTTTGTTCCCATAGTGGTGAGATCATTCTCTCACCTTGATTCAAGTTATTTCCCATAACTTGAGTCAGTTGGTTGATCATTCGTATGAACGTTTCCATTTTTGTCTTCCATCAAAGGTTCATCAGCGCATGGTCTATTGTGGTCACCATTTTCATGGTTCCTCCTATTTCTCACAATTTTCTAAAATAATAAAACCTTAATGAGAATCTTATTTGATTTATTAATCTTGAAACTATAAAGGATTTTTTTCGTAAAACTTAATTCTTTAAACAATTACATTTCTTTATAAATCCTTCATAATGATTTATAAAAAGTTTATGATTTAACAAAAATATCCACCGGGAGTTTCATAACAAAGATTGCAGCAAGGCCCATTATCATGTACCAGGATAACCCAGGTCAATCCCAAAACTTCTTGTCATATTTTTCACTTCTAGGTACATCTGTGCTAGAGCCGCCTCTCCCTGCTCGTATCCAAACATGGATGTATTTTCTGCATAAACCACTTACTCAATACTCACCATAATACCAGGAAGTTTTTATTTACTTAAAAAAATTTATAGGGTTATTCCTAAAGTTTTCATATCCTAATTTCCATAAATAACTAAACTTTTCATTTGATACCAACTATGGCATCCCTCCTTTTTACTGCATAACTTTTCATTACATTTTAAAAACAAAGGATATTTAAAGTCTAGTGTCTTGAAAATCAGGAACATAAAACATGAAAACATACAACATTATTCTAATACACTTGAAGGGATTATTCATAAGTTCTTCCTATGTACAAATATTTCATCTCATAACCTGAATACATACATCAAAGGAAAGGGTGAGCATAAGGCCCAATAAGGAAAATGAGGGAAGCAGTTTACTTGTGAAATCAATTAGAACTTGATAAAAAACATAAATACATGAGAAATGGATGTAGAGGAATTTCCTAATGAAAATAACTCGAATAATAACTTGAATATTTGGCTATAACATTAAATTTAGACTTTCATGAACATATCAGTAAGGTTCAACCACAAGGTGTCATAAAATTTAACAAGGTTATTCACCAAGGTATAATGAAACTTTTCTTCTCTAAAGATTAAATTATTTACCCAATACATTGGCGTGATATCAGGGATCACCCTTAATATTTATTTTTTTCATGTGAGACACTGAGATTTTATTCAAATATTTCATAAATAACCCATATAGTATAAAATAAATGGATTTCATTTTAGAATCGTGAGGTTTTAAAAGTTCTAAAAAACTTGATCGTTATGTCATTTACAACCCATGGAAAGTGAGTGAGGGTTATATATATGTAAATTTCATAATAAAGTAGATTAATTTTATGTATTGATAAATACCCCTAGAAATGAAAATAGATTTGGGTATTCACATAAATAATACAAGATAATTTCTTAATAAAAAAAGAGATATTTTGAGATGAAAAGTCTACACCATAACGACTATATAACATGGTTATAGAAAACATTGGTAAAAGTGGGGAATAGAGTCACCCACACAAAAATAAATCTTAATAAAGTATGGGTACATAATAAAAAGAAATAAGATCATGGTATTTATATTTTAAGGAAATACCATATGAAAATGAAACTTTAAGGAAAAGAGAAGATGTGATTTCTTTTATGAAAATTCAGTATCCTAATGGTGTCACATAAAAATCCAGAAAATCAGTTGATGAGAGTGGAAAGTGTATCTCATAAAGTGAACATGAAATGTACAGTAATAATGATATATAAGAACATACCCCTACATAATAAAATGAATACTAGAAGACATAACATAAAGGAAGTTGTGACTTGAAAAAGGAGGGTGAGCGGTTCCCTTACCTTGAAGAGTAACTTAGAAAGCTGGAAGGTTGGGACCATGGGGGCTTGAGGGAACCATGAGAGGAATTATTGGGAGGTAAAAAGACCAGAGATTTGTTTATGAGGTTTTTGGAATTAAATTAATGAGGTAATGGATTGGAATTTTTAAGACAACTGAAGTAATATTTAATTAATTTCCAAGGGACACCTCATCGGTGGTATTTGAAAAACCATGGGAATTCCTATAAAATTTTCCCATGTTATTGTCCACATGGGACACCTCATAACATATATTACTATTCATAAGTCGACCAGAATTATTATATCATGATTACATCATCAATGATGTCATTAAACACCAGAAACTCAAAACTATATTTTTACTATTCACCGAAAATTCAACTATTTCAGAAAAAATCCACAAAATTCACCCTAACCTAATATCAATGCTCTAAATTATAAAATGAACTCCATTTTATGAAAATAATTTTCTAAATATTTTTAATTTAATTTTTAAATAAAATCATTATTTATTTAGAAAAACAACTCTAAAACTATAACTTGTTTTGTAAAACCTTGAAAAATAATTATGGTCCAATAAAATTATCGTATAAAAAAAATAAAATAATGTAACAATTTATGATTACATTTTTTGAAAATAAATTTTCATTTTAAATTATAAAATTAGTTATAATATTGTAAATAGAATATGTATGACATACAAAAACACCAAAACTTATACTATGATCATTTTTTCACTTTTAAGATGTCTAAATTGTATTTATACATTCATGGGTGAAGTTTCCCATTTTTTGGCCAATTTACTATTCAATACTATTCACTACTATTCATAAGGGTATATTACTATTCATACTTTACTATTCATTAAAATTTAATTTGATCTTATTAGATTCTGAATTTCTTACTGGTCACAGCTGTAGAAGGCCATTTTTTGAATATAAATTTATATTATTAATTATTTAATGTTTACATAAATATTTTCAAATACCCTTTTTCCAAAATTCATTAGTAATATAGAACTGTATATTCATCCTACATTTTTCCAGATATTTGAAATTCACTAACTTTTCAATAATAATAAATAAGAATTTTTTTATATAAAAGGTTTACACAAGTAACTAAGGTCGCATTACATAGCATCTTATAACACCTGCATGGGACCTAAGTGTCCGGTGTTCTATGGTGATAAAATCATGGTTCGGCTCAGAAAACATTGCTTGAGTGGTGATTTTTATCAGCTTGAACTTCTCCCTTATTTGATTCCGTTCAAGCTTCACAGGTAGAAGTTCGGCTTGGGCTTGGTCCAGAGAAAAGCACAGTGATGCTACCTCCTTCCCAATATTTGACAAATGGGCTTCGTATGGCCCAAGTCTACTAGATGAGGCCATCGACTCTTATTTATGTATTAAATAACCAATATAACTTGTATTTATATACTAGTATCGTAACGTTAAGAGTTTAGTTTCCAAAGGACATATTGACCAATGGTCATATTGATCAACGGTCATATAACAGTCGAAACCCAATGGTCTCATTTAATTATACTCACTTCATTTATTAAAGTATATAGTTTTGTTGAGTATAAAATGAAATAACACACAAATTTAGGAAACAAAAATTATTCAAAAGTTTGGGTTGTTACATTATATGTATCTATATTCCATTGACTGCCTAAAATATTTTAATATTATGTTCTTGCATGGATGTATATTTGGATATTAGAGGTCTATTAATTTAATATTTATTGACATTTTTTATTATTATCTTCCATTTCTCAGTTATTTATATCATATCTTCTATTTGATTATCACATATACTAATGTTTCACTTTGATCATGAGGGTATAGTCTCCCTACAGTACCACCTACAGACCCTCACTACTAGTCAAAAGCCATTGGTGTGATAGGAGAAGTGCATGAGGCTACAAGACAGACTAGATCATGAAACAATTTCAACATCTCTCAGGTGAGTAAATCATAGAGTGGTATCAATGGTTTTTAATTTTGTCTAATTATTTTGGATGGTTGAGGGGAGACATTGAATCTTTCAACACATGGTAAATAGATCATTCTTGGGTATGACCAACACACAGATGTGGGGGATCATTTTACTATGTATGGAACTTTTGTTTGTCCTATTTGATATTAAAATTGTTTATTTTTTCATCTTGGGTGATTGTTGTGCATTTTATGGTCATTTATTTATGGATTTATGGATTGTTTTACCCATGGGACATTATTGAATGGAAGTACTTCTACATGAATCATTCTATGATGCTAGAGATTTATAATTCATACATATAAAATTCTATATAGTATTAATTTCATGACTACATGTTTATATACCATGTTATCTATATACAATGATTCGATTATTATTTTTCATACTTTCATGTATAGAATTATTTTTTGGTTTCATGTTACATGCCTTAAATTCCATAATATATGATAACACTCATTATTATATAGTGATAAGAAACATTGGTTCATTATTTTTTGCATCAACCTACATGGTGTTTTCCCATATTTTTTTATTGTGGAACCTTAATTAACAAGTTGTGACATGTTTCAACCATGAACCTTTGGTCTCATGGGATGAAAAATTACTGGTCGCAATTAAATAGGATCCAACTATTCAAATTTTTAAGTGTATGATCCTTTATAAATTGGATAATGGTTACCCATATAATTTAACCATTACATATGAACTTCATATATTTATATAAAATATATATAATAACTGTGTGAAACTACTTGAATTCTAATTACATATTATAAAGGAATAATTCTTTATAATTTTGGAATGAAAATTCATCTAACTGAACCATGATTCTTATGTGTGTGTATATATATATATTATATCGATAATTATAATTAATACATGGAACGGTTTTCCTTATGAAGTATAGAACATTTATTACAAAGGAATGATGACATGTATGACTAAATTCCTAAATACACAACTTGACCAAACTATGTAATTTAGAGCATCTTCTTTATGATATAAAACCGTTAAGGGTGTGATAAATATTTAATGAAATAAATATTATGGGTTTCCTTTAAATGGGAATCCAATTTTAATTTATTGTTCCTTGACTCTATAAATTGGGAATGGATGCCCACATAATTTAAGCTAGATTGACATGTTGGGACCCTCATGGGTCACCATAATCACTATATGTATTTGATCATAACCTCATGGGGTGTGCTTATGTTAATGGTATGGTTATTTAAAGTTTCTAGAAATGATTATGTTTTGTAACATATTAATATATGGTGGATTATTACGTGAAAATTCTTATTAATTGATTAAACAATTAGTATATACTTTCATGATTTATTATTATGATGGTTCAATTAATTAAAATTCCATCTACAATAAAAATTATTTTCAAATATAAATATTAAATTAATATTTTCATTAATTGGAACCATATTTAGAAGAAAATAAATTTCATTAATTGATGTGTTCAAAAGTAAACTATGAGATATTATCATAATTCTATATTGAATTGGTTAAATAAACTACATAGTATAGATGGTATTCATGTATGGTACTTGAAATATCATTTATACGAGCATAAAAAAATGTTATAATGAATTATAATATATTAAATTGATTCAAAACTCCTTAGAGGAGTTACATCATGAACCCTCATTGGGGTTAGCTTTATAATTACATTTTGATAGAACATGAGTGATCCCATAGGTCTCAGTTACTTTTTGACCGGTTGTTGCATAAACCCAAAGGATATGTGGTAAATCTTAGTAACCTTATAGGTATGAATATAGTTTTTTCGTTTTAGGAATTATGTTAAATAAAAGGTTATCCATGTATTAGTGACATGATAGATGTTAAATCTGTATATCCCATGTCGGAGTTCCAAATTGGTGAGTGTAGTACATTTGGTCTAGGTGAGGTTAGTAAAACTCTTTATTGATAAAATAAAAAACTCATATATATGTATTGTTTCCTATTAAGTTGATAGTAAAGGAGGTACTAACATATGGAGATACATCAAAGTTTCATCCCTTTATCATTTACATTTTCATTTTATCTTTTTAGTATGCTTTCCCAGTTGATATGCTCAGTAATAATTAGGTCATATTAACCCAATGTTTGGTATATTAGGATTTAAAACCTATTATTAATAGTTTTGAACCATTTAGGTTGATTCATCCATACATTATTTAGTTTAAACACTTCAAAAACTGTTATATAAGAATGTTAGGAATCATTAAAATTGATTCCCATAAATGAGATGTGGTTCCCCTACTAGTGGGATTAAGGATAGTTGTAATGACCTATATGGACACACATTGACTTAGACTCTAGTAGGTAAATGGTATTAATTTTTTATAGAAACCCTATTGATGAGGTTGGTTTTATACAATATTTTCCTTTTTGTCATAAGTTTCATTTTATTCTAATTTATAGACCGTTGAATTAATGGTGAACAAGTATTTTGATTTAGGAATGGTGATTTATTTTATTTTGAAAATCACACTAAGATATTTTTTTATCAAAACTAGTTTTAATGGGTTAGAATGTTGGTTTTATTAACCTAAATAACCAATAGTCATTGAGTGGTTGAAGATTTCTTCTAGGAAATGACACTGAGAGGTGGTGGCCATTTAATAAAAATTTTAAAAGGTAATATGGTCAATTTTGAGGAGGAGTTCCAAGGTAACATGAGAATTAATGAATATTGACATTTTGTGTACCCCTATCAGTTAGAACATGTCGATGGATAACTCACAGGAGTGCGAGTCAGGTCTCAAACTTGGAGGTAAATCATAATACACATATTCAAATGATATGTTATATTTCACTAGTCTCATATAGTAACTATATCATATTAAACAATGATGAATAGATAGGTGCGATCGAAGAATAAATGGTTTCAATGATGTGAATCTTGTGGAATAGAAACCTAAATCATTGGGTAAAACTAAAATGATGTTCCTAGTGATGATGGATAATATGGAATTGGATTTTGGATATGAAGTAGTTCACCTATAATTTGACTTGTGTACAAATTTTAGGGAGACATGCTTTCTGGAGTTGTTATCGAAAAATATTTCACTGTTTGATGTGATTAGGGAATGGTATGACCTATACATACATGGTGGTGGAATATTGGTGTACGATTTATTAAATAAGACCATGGAAGGTTTGGTGGCATCACCTGGATTATCCTAAAAAAGAATCGATTGCTCACTAAGCTATCTAAAAAAATATATTTTATGAGTTTAAATAATAACCCTCTTAGATATATTATCAAGGATTGGTTAATTAGAAAGAAATATGGTTCATATTACTCCTTTGTTCATTAGAGGTTGTTATCTCTCATTATGAGTCAATTTGGTGTTCACTATGGGAACTATTCTCATAAATACAGAACATCTCATGGGAGACAATTACATTAGCACTCTATATTAATGATTAATTTTATTATCCATTCCATCCATTTTATCTAGGATTCAGCTATGCTATCTAGGGATTTTTTTCATTGGGGGAAATTATTAATATGCTCATAAGTTGGGGAGTGGGACAATGGTAACTATTTTTTGATCCTTATGTGATAAGGGTAATGAAATCATGGGGTCGGTCATTGGATAATTATCTTGGAACACATATACATTAAATAAGTGGAATAAATGTTTTGTTGGAATCTTTTTTGAATTATAGGTATTATTTTAATTATGTGTTTGAGAGAATTCCAGACAATGGTGTCATGATTGGAGTGCCTAAGGATGATCCATGGATCCTGGATTGGGATAATATAAGTACATGCACTATATAGTAATGAACGATTTTGATAAAGTTGTGGTTTATTTGAAATACTCGATCAGAATTATGGTATGTGCTTTGGTGAGAATTATCAGGACAATATTAGTGTTCGTTTGGATAATGTTTTCCTAGCTCTGTTTAACATGATGCATCAAGAGTTTAATTAAGTCATTTGTAGATTTAGTATAATCATGGTATTTCAAATTGGGTTCCTCTAGATGTATTGTGTGGTCTGTAGTGAATTACATTTAAAACCCTTTTTGGGTATGACAGATGAAATCTAAAGTATGGTTTATGATTTTCAAGGAAATTAAGGCAAGGATAGATTGATCTTATTAAATAAAAATTTACTACCATAATCAAATTGAGGACCATGGGTAGTGTCCTCATCTGTAAGTTGATAAACATTATAGTAGTGTCATTGGGATACTCGGGATGTGTTCCCATAAGAAAATCCAATGGTGGAAGTACCATGGTTCGTAATTTTCCATTTAATAATAGAAACTAGGGTGGGAAGAACCATATGATGAATGGTGATAATAGAAAAAAAATTGATCATATCATGGGTTATATAGGCTAGGGTAAGATCCTTTGTGGTTTTTTATATTTCAATTTGACTATTGGTTCATGTTTAGATTCTTATGTAATGCATATTTAATGTAGTGTTTATATGTTAGTTGAGAATGTGAAACATTGTGCGGCAGTATGAGGAGGAATTCAAAAAAAAGTAGTTTATAAGATATTTATGTAGTTACATAAGGATTCATAGGGATGATAAGACCCATTTTGGGAATATTTTCAGGTCACATGTTTTTTTTACCTGGATTAATGTTCAAAATCAATTTTATTTTTTTATTAGGGGATTTTCTAAATCATTATTTTTCTTTAGACTATAAATATAGGTTTTAGAACAAATAAAAGTTTTCTTTTTGTAGGATTTTTGAGTTCTGATTGGTTCCCCGTATGTGTTTATATGTTTTGGAAGTGTTGATCTCTAAAAATTATCATTCCATGAGAAACATATCAGGTGCATGGTTTTTGTAAATCATATAGACCCTCATGAGAAACTATGTGAACCTACAAGGGGTGTCCCAAGGTTGTTAAAAAATTGTAAGGTGGGTCACTCGACCATGTGAAATTTATATAGGAAATTTCATTGGTAAAAACCTAGTCTACGAATGGTTATCGAAACCATGTTCCAAGGAACATGGCTAGTGACCCTAAAATTGTAGAACATTATGGTTGGTGCATGGTTAGACTCAACCATGAGGTCAAACTGTATGGGGTTTGGATCTATTGAAGTGTGAGATGCACAGTTAGCACATAGTTATCCAAATAATGAAGCCTAACTGTGACCCACATTAAATTGAAGAAAATGATGATCTTACATCGAACCCTTTAATTGTTCCTCCTTTTTATCCTCCCCTGTTTTTCTAGGAGGTTCCATGCTTTCACCTACCTCACCCCATTCTCCCTTTTGATGGGTATACCTAATTTTAGTTGTGAATTTAAAACCATAAAATTCATTGGATTATTATTAGTATGTCTATGACTCCCCTTTCCACTTATTTCTATTTATGTTCCCCCCTTCAATGAAAACATTGTGAGATCTAATACACTCTATTATTTAATTGATTTTATAGTCTTATGATTTCATTTCTACTGGATCAAATCAAATAATTAATTTGATTAATAGACTATTATATACCTGGGGTAGGTGGAATATAGTAATTTTCCATTTTTGTATCATTTTTAAAAATTACACCATTATAATGCATGCTATATTCTCCATGAAATTGTCCTTAAATGTGAAATTACCTAAATTAATTATCAAAACTATGACCTAGAACATTTTCTATACCCATTGGAATTGTTGGATATTGGTTACATCATCTTGGTACAACACTTTGTGATTTCTCTGTTGATTTCTCTAATTTCCATTATTTTGATATTGTCTTTGTGGAATGAATTGATTAATTAATGATAAATGAATTGTACACTTGAACCATAAAATAATTTTTTACTAAAATTTCCCTTCTAAATTATAATATCTAAATTGAAAAATGGAATGGATAATATGAAGGCCAATGAAGTTATTGATGGATAGATAATAGAGTTTTGATGATAATTATCTACACTTGGCCTATATCAATTAATGAATGAAATGCTTGACACATTTCACATGGTGAGTTTTTTTGTGGCATGGACCTTTTCATAATCATATTAATTAAATAATAATATAATGAACCTAAATTTTGTTCTCGTATTATGATATTGCAGTCTTATATACATAGACCCTTTAATATTTAATATGATAATTTTTTTGGGAATGGAATCCCTTTTTCATTGTGATGCCCAATAATAGATCACCTTAGACATTGTGATACTTGATCATGTTTTCCGTCATTATATATGGGAATGGAGTCCCTCACTATGATACTATAGAATGACATTCCTTATTATTAAGAGTATGAAATCACTAATTTTTTATGGAAATGGAAACCATTATTATTTACATGGAGGGAATCCCCCATTTTTACACACCCGAATGGTAACCATCATGATTTATGATTGTTGAGCATGAAATCCCTTGGTATTATGGGTATGAAATCCTTTATTAAATAAAATCACAACATACCTTATCATTTCTGGTCATGGGATCCAGTATTTAGATACAAGGGAATCAATCTTGTCTCTAATGATAATACTCTAGAATTTAATTCTTCATGATTTATGATATTCAGTTATGAAATCCCTTTTCATTCTATGAGACTCCTACGACAACACATGGTGCCTGAGTTATCCCCTGAGCCCCAGTTAGTCTCAGTATCTGTATGTATGGATACATATGTCTATATGTATCCTATATATGTAATTACATATATATATATATACACATGGACATGTCATATGAGATAATATTTTGTTAGGGAGAAGTTGGTATTGTCATCCAAGAGTCCCTTGGTAAACTAAAGTTCCACTTTCTAATATCTATTTATTTATATTCTAATTTATATACATTCACACTAAATAATTTTATATTCATGGAATTGATTTTCATTAGAAGCCACTGGTGGTGTCCTACCGATTATATCTTATACCATTTTTAGTACGTCACTTGGTATCCAAACACAAGTCATGGTTATAGGTTCAGGGTTAGGTTTTTGAGCTATCTTGTTGTTATGATTCTGTGCTATAATGTAGTATGGGAGGAGAGGACAAAGTATGTGATTATGATGTTGTTACAGAGAGCTGTAGAGTATTTTATTTATTATTTACCTAACCAATATATGAATTTCTTTTACATTGGAGAATTTTATTATAATCATAACAAGTTCATGTATAGATGATTATTTGGCCATTATCTATTGATTCATTTACTATTGATTTTCAGTTGTTATTAATATCTGATTTTTTCTTAGTAATTTATATTTTCTATATAGTTTAATTATCTAGTATAAAAATTTATTACTCAAGTCATGAGGGTATAGTCTCTCCATTATGCCACCAAGAGACCCTCACATCTAGTTGACAGCCTCTGGAATACGTGATGACACACTTGATACCACATAACCAACTATCATGGGAACCATTTATGTAGATAAGGTTTTAGTATGATTCATACATACATTCCATAGCCATAATATTTTACCATTGATGATTCCATATATAAACCACTATTTCCATCAATTATTTTTACTAGAAATTTCATTTTTCCTTGGAAACTGCTTACTATGTTCCCTTCTTCTCCACACTTAAACCATTTTCTCATTCCTTAAATACATTATCTATAGTGTTTTTTCCAAATGAAACAAAATAATATTTCCATGATTATCTCCACCACCAGATATATTAATATGCTCTTTCATTATCATCATGGGTGAGTCCATGAGTTTGTTATGGTGAAATACTGTAATCATATGTCATGCTGACTTTTTAAGCATGCTGAAAGTATCCTTCAAACCAATCATAAAACCATTTGATTTCACATCAAATCATTTTATATCACATTCAACATTAACCCAATTTTTTCTAGTTACCTCCATTGACTAAAAGAAAAATGAATATTGTGAGAAAATATATTTATTTTTCAAAAACATATAATCATGGGAAAAAAATGGGATGTCTAAATAATGAATCCATATTTTCAATTTGTAATACCTTTGGTTTAACCTAGGTTATCCAGGGTCATTATTTAAATCCTTATTGGTGTTTATTAAAGAGTATGTGAATTTCCAAAAAATATCTCAGGGGAGTTCCAAAAAAGTTTTTATAAAAGATCATTCTCATGCATAAGGTGATGATTTTTTCAAGATCAAGGAATAATTTTTAGAGGTATTATATCTATGTATCCATGTTTCAAATACACATCCACATATAGTATCTATGCAGGGATACAATTTCATTGAAGCCACTCTCTCTTTCATATTCCAAAACTACAACACATTTTCCATCAAATTAACTCATCCTAATACTTGTCCTTCAAAATATCCATATATATATATATCATCATAAATTAACCTAGTGGTATCGCTGGTGTTTTTTAATCCTTGGTTCTGCTCGATAACTAAAACAATGATTTAATAAAAAATGTAGAATCTCAGGATTTTCTATAATGCCTCGACCCCAATTGCCTAGAGTCGGTGCATCATTTCATTATATTGGATTGTTTTGAAGGAGGTCATATCCCAAAGTACAGAGTAGTTTATTAGTTTTTTAAAATTAGATACATAGTTTGGATAAATATTACAACTTGAAATGAAATACAATATATAAGTTTTATTAGGAACATCCAAAACTCTAAATTTATCCCTACAGGTCATTTGTAATAAGCTTATCCATGTCCTAAGAAAATGAAACATGAGAAATGGGTTATCTTAGTTTCTTATTAAGGGAATTAAATACAACATAATATATCATAAACATAAACATTATTCATAGTGAATATATAAAAATGCATGCCATTAAAAAAATTGAACACATTATGGAAGGAATAAGATCTAAATAAATAATTCCATAATAAATAATAATCATGGGTGTTTTACTATTCAGATAAAAACATGAACATTCAATTACTTGTTTCATATTGAGGTAATGAAAAATTTGGGACATCATAACCATACATTCAAGCCTCGTTCCAAGACCATAAAAATCCATTTTATCAAGGCTGCATGCCATGATTGTAGTTTTTATCATAATACCGACCAATGCACCGAGGGGATATAATGGGCCCCACCTGAAACATTCTATGTATAATTAATTCCTATTATGAACATGGATAAATATAAAAAAACATATACATTTTTAATGAAACTAACATATGAAATGTAAATAACTTTCCACGTACCATAAGCATAAACACTAACCATTCGAAGTAAATTGGTGATAGTATCAAGATATAACATCCACATTCAAACTAATCAGAAACCATTCAAGAACATATTTCAGATGATATCAGAAGATATAAAACTCTATTTAATTCAATATTCATCAAAGGATGCTGGCTTAAATAAAGATACATTTAAACGAGACAATTGAGAAATTATTGAGGAAATAATCCTTAAACATTCCAAAGTGTCTCATACCACCTTGAAACATTCAAATAATAATCCCTTATAATATAATGAGAATAAGGACACTCTTAATATGATATACCAAGGGTATTTACATAGACCAAATTCAAGGAATTAGTGTGTAAAAAGGAATATATCTCATAAAAGTTAATGTGAGGTGAGAAAAATCTATTTTACTTTGGAAAGAAGAGTTATTTTGGAAAATTATTTTTATTTTTCATAAATTTATTTTTAAACATATATATCCCATAATAGAAAATTTAAGGACATTGAGATTACATTTTAGGCATAAATTATGTCCCAAAAAGTGAAATCATGTGAAAATTGTTTTTAAAGAATCATTAGAATTAAAACATTTTAGTGCGGTTTAATGAATTCATTAAAACGATTTTAAATATAAAATGAATTTTTGTTTAATAAAAATATAAATGAAGCAAAATATATTTTTCATGTTAAATTTTTTTGTTTTAAAAAGATATATCTGGATTAATAAAATTATAAAGTGAACTAATAAATAGGTAAAAATTTGAGAAATTCCATGATTCGTTCTCACATTATCGAATAATTTTTGAATGATTGTTTTAAAACATGTAACTCAATGTAAAATTAAAAAGGATTATGATTTTTACACATATATAGAATAATATAACATAATTTATGAGGAATAAATAAGAATAAATAATAATTTAATTGAGGTAATCAGTGAATTAGAGAAACCAGAATGAAAACGGTGGTTCGGGTAGAGAAATATGACAACTTTGTAATCAAATGAAGTGCATGCCCCAAAATTAATAATCATAAAATGAAACATTTAATATCATTAAAAAAAATATATACATGATATTAAATATCAATGGGGATTATGCATACATCATACAAAAGTAATAGTAGTGAATATAGAATATCTTACAAAAATTTAAATGAGATTAAAAACCCTTACCTTAAGTATGATGGTGATCTCCACTGGATCTTAATGACCAGAATAGTAAAATTTAGTTTCATAATTAATAATAAAAGAACATATTATTAATTTAATTGATTTATTATATCCTTGTTATGTTCATTCATGGACTTTTTTATGGGTTAAAAGTTTCAATTTAATTGTTCGGCTCTGTTTGTTTAGTGATTGGTATACTTATATACATGAATGAAGAATTGTGTAAAATGAGGATGGTTGTCTAGAATTGAAGTTATATGTTATTAGTGACCATCAAAAAGGTTAATTTTTTGTAAATTTCATTTGGTTTCTTGTAGTGAATATGAATCATTATATAAATTATGTAATGATAACTATTTGGGTTAATTGACGGTTTTTTGACACAACATACTAATTTTTATTTATAAATTAAAACCATGTGTCAAAAAAATTATAGAATTTTATATTAGAAATAATATATATATTATATTATTGTTTAACCATAAGAATGGTTTTATGACTAGATGATAAGATGGTAATTGAAATTGAAAACCCATCTTCCTTGAATGTAGTAAATTAGCACATCTCAGATGGTGTTTTTTTTACTACTAGCATAAAACAATGGTAAAGGAGAGATGATAATAAAATATTCCATAATCATAACAAAATTAATGTTCATGTAATTTAATATAGTTTTAATAACATTTGTATTAGGATAGGTGAGGATAAAAATGAAAACAATGGAACATGAAAAAAAGTAAAAGTATTGAAATGGGGAATTTACAACTTGAATTAATCTTCTTTGTGAGCCTCTTTAAGGGAGAGGATTTGGTCTTTTTATGAGACCAAGGGATGTTGGTCATTGGGGAGGATCTTGGGAGGATATTTGAAAATAATTTATATAATGCACAAGGCTTGAGAGGATTGAAGTGAAGAGGGGAGTGTGGTTGGGTTTTACAGTAAGGGAGAGGAGGGTTTTCTTAATATTTTAATCATTAGTTTATTATTTTTCCATAACATAAGAAATAGTGATTATTTCATGACAAAAAATAGTAATATGTTAATTTTAGTTCTATCCAATTCCCATTTACATCATACATGACTCAATAATGATGTATAAATTCATTTATTTATCATATTTTATAATTTATCAAATTTCACTATTCCACAAAAAATCAAATATTTCAGAAAAATCCAAAAATTAACGGAAACTATTTTTAGATGTTTATAATCCAAAAATGTTATAAATTTTAGGAATATAATTTTTTAAATATGAGAAATTTAATTTTAAATTAAAATCATTAATTAATTGAAAAATACAATTTTAAAACCAAAAGTTATTTTATAATAACATGAAAAATTATCTAAGGTATCATTAAATTATTTTCAAAACATAGTACCAAAAAAATTTCTTTCGGAAAAAATTTTATGAAAATTAATTTAATTCCAAATAAATGTAGTTTTTTATAATTTTAATTAAATATTTCTTACTCATAAAAATACCAACACTTAATTATTAATTTATAAAAAATTATATTTCACTTATAAGGTGCCAATATTTTATTTATACATAAATTGGTGAGGAAAATATTCATAAGGGTACATTAATATTCAAATGGGTAATGTTAATATTTATATGGGTATGTCAATATTCATAAGGGTATGTTACAATTACCCAAAAAATAAGTTGATTCTATCAGACTCCAAATATCATACTGAACACAACCGTATTTGTCCATTTTTTGAAATTCAAAACATAGAAGCGGAAAAATTATTTTTATTAGCAAGGTTATGATAAAGATTTGTTTCGTAGGGACTTAGCCTTTCATGTATTCTATATTAAATTTATTTTTAAATCATTGGGGTGTCATATTAATAGATAATATTTTTCAAAGCATGATTCTGTATTAATCAAAATAAATATATTATCCAATATATATTGTTATAATATATTTAAATATATACTTAACTAATATTTTTGTAAAAATTAACTTTGAAATAAAATAATTAAATTTATATATTAAAATATTCTTTTACAAAAAATAATACGGAATAAAATATATTTATTTTTTGAAAATTAATTAATCTGAAAGCATTAAATTTGAAATACAATTATTTATAAGTATTATTATTGTTAATTTAAACAGATAATTAATGGAATTTCATTAAAACTATAAAACAAATTATTTGATTGTTACATTTTCCCCCCATAAATAAGTTGTATTCTTCCAATTTAAAAATGATCTTCAAAATTTAAAGGTTGATACTTTGA
Organism: Viscum album; assembly: GCA_963277665.1. Lineage (NCBI taxonomy): Eukaryota > Viridiplantae > Streptophyta > Magnoliopsida > Santalales > Viscaceae > Viscum > Viscum album. The sequence goes on along the minus strand of OY728158.1, from coordinate 1,185,638,258 downwards.
AATTTCTATGTGGGAAACCCACATCAAAATATAGTTAATAAAATATTCTCTTAAAAAGAGGAAAAATGAGATGTGTAGATTACTAAAAAACTATGCATTCAAATAGTGAAAAAATGTTTGTTCATGAAATAATAATATAAACATCATGATCTTTTAGAGATAGATAGAGAACATGATCACTAAAAATATTAACATTCAAAAATCCAGAAATATATGATGATGAAATGAACCATTCGATACATCAGAAAAATGTATTAGGAATAGAATTTTTTTGGTATCGGGATCCGTTTTATAATGTTGAGAAACTCTCTCACTCTATACTAATGTATGCATATAGAAGTACCTGATATGTTTCTATAAACAAAATATTATCCTTCATCTTCCTTTTACTATTCCTACATCATTTCATGGAAAAAGTTGTATCATAGGGTAAAGTAATCTCTAAAACATTTACCAAATATAAAATTCAACAATTTCATAAATGGTTAACTTTTACAAAATATCATCATCAAACACTTTAGAAAGAAGATCACTAAATTTCCATAATGAACTTATTAAACAACATTACTTCGCTCTTAAACATCACAAATAACATGTGAGTACATTCTCTTTTTATTCTATTGAAGAATAGTAATTACCTAAAAAACCTTATTGAATATGTTCATGCTTCATTATAATAGGATTTTGGTTATATTAAATTGGTGCAAAAAAATTTAGACTCAATCACATTGTCAATAGACCATTTTATATATCCAAGATTGTAAGTGATATTGAATATATTTTATCCTAATAAATCATCTCTTTATTCTGACATCAATATCTTAGTTCCAGAAACATATTAAGTGTTTTCTTTCCCTCAACCCTAATTTTTTAAAAAAAATTAACTGGATACTAAGTAACTTTTCCATGGTACCATTCATAATATGACCTCAAATCCTTAATGAAATTGTAATGCAGTACATCCTCATATATTCCATAATTCTTATAACCAGTACAATGTTGATAAAATATTCAAATGATGTGATTCTTTAATAGCCACATTAATCATTACACTTCATATGCAGCAGTATGATAAATTGATAATTATTCGGTGACATCATTTTGGGTATATTCCTTTGATTCTTGGGACATTAATTCACACAGTGTCCATCCCATTGCAGTTGAACATTGTACATTCAAAACATTTTTATTATCTATGAAATCACGAATATGGTTCCATTTTTCTCCACACTTATAAAAATATCACATTCCATTCATGCATTTTCCGAGGTGATTTTTTCCACATTTACCACATGTGGGTAAACCATTGTTTTTCTTCTTCCCTTTATCCATGTTTTTCTCTTCCATCCTTTTCTTCTTGTGCTTCACTTAAAATCCATAGGACTCATAAAATTCTTTACACACCATATTAAAACATGATACTATTTACACATATTATGAGGATACATGGGAGACTATCTTCTTTTTAAATGGTGTATTTAGACTGTTAGAGATATGATCTTTATTAATCTTCATAACACGTGTATTAGTGATGTTTTAATTTCTTCTTCTAGGCTCTATTTCTAATCAATTCCATAATTTTTAGTATCTCATAAAATTATGAACTCTATATAACTTTACACATGGTATAGGACAAAACATAAATTTATGCATCAAAAATCCTAGAACCAATTACTTTGGTTACTTTATGGGAACAAATCCTTCATAATGGATTGTAACTACAATGTTAATTATCCTAATCATGTCACCCAGGAGTGCCAAAATAGGTGCGCAATATGGCCCATTTTCATGTACCAGGTTACACCCAGTCAATCCCAAAACACCTTATCAGAGTTTTTACTCCTAGTATATCTATGCCTGAACCACATCCACTTGTAGTATCCATACATGGTTTTATTTTCTAATAATATAAAAATAGTCAATTAATTTCTATAATTCTATGATGTTATTTTTTTATCATGAAGTCTATCATAGGATTTAGTTCCCTAATCTAAATTTTATAAATCTAGTTTCCATGTTTTCTACTAAAATTCCATTGGTACCAACTATGACGACATGACTCTAGTTGCCTAGATCCTATGCATTATTTCAGTACATAGGCATACTTTAAAGAATTTCATATCCCAAAGGACTGTTTAGTTTAATAGTTTTGGAAAACTAGATATATACATAGCTTCAATAATACAACTTCAAAAGAAATGGAACACAAATTGTTTATTCTGAACATCTTGAACTTTACGTTTATCCATACAGGTCATTCATAATAAAATGATTCATTTTCAAGGAAAAAGAAACATAGAAAATGGGTGGACATAGATTCTTAGGAATGGTATGTAATACAATGAAAGATACCATAAACATTAACATTATGCATGGCCAATAAATAAAAATTCATTCCATCAAAAATATATTTGAACACATTATGGTAGGAATAAGAACTCAATAAATTGTTCCAAAATAAAGCATAATAATGGTCTATTTGTCTAATAACCACATGAAATTTCAATTAATTATTTCATAATGAGGGAATGAATAATATGGGGCATCAAAACCATACCGTCAAGGCCTCATGCCAATACTATAAATATCTATTTTGTAAAAGCCTCGTACCAAGACCATAGTTTCTCTCTTGAGAGCTACCAATGCACAAAGGGGATATATCGGGTCCCACCCAAAACATACTATGTCCAATACATTCCTCTTATAAATGGGGATAAACATAAACAACATATAAAAACATATTAAATATAAAATATGAAATTTAAATAACTTTCCCCATTCATTAATTACAAACACATACTATTCGTTGTAAATTTTTGAATGGTATCAAGATAGAACATCCCTAAATAAATATTCAGATACCCTTAAACAAAATATTTTAGATGGTATAATAATATTTAGACCTCTATTAAATACAATATTCATCAAAGTATTTGGACATATATAAATATACTTTTCAATGATACCATTGTGAAATTCTTAATGAAATAGTCCTTAAACATTCCAAAGTATCCCATTCCACCTTCAAACATTCAAATAACAATGCCTTATAATGTCATGAGGATAAGTAAACTCCTAAAATGATATACCAAGTGTAATTAATTACACCATACCCAAGGAATAAGGGGAGAACAAGGCATATATCTCATAAAAGTTAAAATGGGTGATAAAAATCTATTTTACTTTGGAAGGAAGAATTATTTTGGAAAATCATTTGTATTTTTCATAAATCTAGTTTTAAACATATATATCCTAGAAATTAAAATTGAAAGAAATTGAGATTAAATTTTAGGAATTAATGATGTCCCACTAATTTGAAATCAACTAAAAAGTGTTTTCAAATAAGCTTTAGAAATAAACATTTTAGTGCAGTTTAAAAAATTCATCAAAATGATTTTATAGCGCAAAAGAGTGTTTTCTTTAATCAAACCACAAATGAACCAAAATATAATTTTCATGTTAGAATTTAAGATTTTAGATAGATAAATAATTATTAAAATAGATTATATAGTTAACTTAAAACATGTAAGAATTCGAGATGTTTTTTGAATCATGCATGCATTTCAGAAGAGGTTTTGAAAGATTATTTTAAAAAGTGAAAATCCCCATAAAATAAAGGATTATGATTTTTTCACATATATAGAACATTTAGACATAATCTATGAGGAGTACATAATAATCTATAATAATTTCATTGAGGGTAGTTGAGAATAAGTGAAACCCAATTTAAAATGGAGGTTTGGATAGAAAATACTTACAACTTTTTAATCAATCGAATCGTATGCCCCAAAATTAATAATCATGAAATGATATATTGAATATCCTGAAAAAAAAAATCATGATATTAAATTTAAATGGGTAGTATAAACACACCATACATAGTTAATAGTAGTGAATAGGGAATATCACAAAAAAAATTGATGTGATATTATGAATCCCATACCTTCGGCTGAAGGTGTTCTCCACTTGACCATAATGTCCTGAATAAAAAAAAATTCCACATTAATTAATAATTAAATAACCCAATATCAATTTAATTGGTTTTTTATAACCTTATTATGTTAATTCATGGCCTTTTTGATTTGTTATGATGTTTAATTTTATTGTTCGGGTCTATTTGTTTTATAGTCGGTGTACTTAAATACATGAATGGAGAATCGTGTAAAATGAGGATGGTTGTCCAGAACTGAAGATATATGTTACTAGTGAACATCTATAAGGTTACATGGTAGTAAATATAATTTGGATACTTGTATAGAATATGAATCATTAAATAAATTATTTAAATATAACTCTTTCGATTAATTTGTGTTCATTTAACATTACAAACTCATTTTTCTTTATAAATAAAAACCATGTTTACAGAAACATTCCAAAACCATGTATAATAAATAATAGATATATTATATTATAGTTCAAAATTATGAATTGTTTTTTACCATAATTGAATATGGTAATAGAAATTGAAAACCCATCGTCCTTGAGTGTGGTAAATTAGCACATCTAAGATTGTGTTTTATTACTACTAGAAAAAAAGAAGGGTAAAGAAGAGATGATAATACCTTATTCCATAATCATAAAAAAATTAAAGTACATTTAAGGTATTAGATTTTTTATATAATATGGATGAGGAGTGGTGGGTTTGTTGTTGTAGTAGAGAAGAGGATAGTGTGGTTTGTTGTTATAGTAGAGGAGAGGAGGGCTTTCTTAATATTTTAATCAGTAGTTTATCATTTTTCATTAGAAATGAAATATTGATTATTTCGTGACCAAAAATATAAATAAGTGAATTTTAGTACGAACCATGTTCCATTAACATCAACCATGAATCAAGCATGATGTATAAATTCATTTATTTAGCATATGTTATAATCTATCGAATTTAACTATTCACAAAAAATTCAATTATTTCAGAAAAATACCAAAACATCACACAAACGATTTCTCAATGTGCAGAATCCAAAAATGAACTCCATTTTATGAAAATAATTTTCAAAATATGGGAATTTTATTTTTTTAATTAATATCATTTTTTACCTGAATAATACAGTTTTAAAAACATATCCGATTTTATAATACCATGAAAAATTATCTAAGACCTCATTAAATTATCATAAAAACCTAGTAACCAAAACATTTATCTAGTAATAAAATTCTAATGAAAATTTTAAAAAATTAGTAAATTTAAAATTGTAATTAAATATATATTACTTACAAAAATACCAACACTTTATTACTAATTTATAAAACATTCTATTTCATTTATAAGTCTCTTAACTTTTATTTATACATACATGGGTGATGTTACTATTTATAAGGGTACATTACTATTCATATGTGTCATGTTATTATTAATAAGGGTGTGCCATTTTTTATGCGGGTAAGCCACTATTCACCAAAAATTATGTTGATTCTATTAGACTCCAAATATCATACTGAATGCAAGTATGTGTGTCTGTTTTTTCAAAATTCAAAACATAGAAGTAGAACATTTATGTTTATTAGATAGGTTATAAAAAATTGTTGTTTCTTAGAGACATAGTGTTTCCAGAATTATATATTGAATTTTTAAATACTTGTGGTTTCATATTAATAGTGAATATATTCATAAGAGGATTTAGAATTTATCAAAAAAAATTATAATAGCCAATTTATATTTTTTATATTCATTTAAAATATTTATTTGACAAATATTTTTCTAATTACAAACCTTGTAAAAAATAAATAAATATATATATTAAAATATTCTTTTACACGAAATAATATTGACAAATATTATTCCTTATTAGAACATTAATTAATTTGAAGGCTATAAATTTGAAATGTAATTATTTTATAAGTTTTATTATTGTTAATTAAAATGAAAAATTAATCAAAATTATTTAAAATTAAAATAAAAATTATTGGGGTCTTACATTTTCACAATCTAATATTATATATTTTTAGTTGAATATTCATAAGATTACACAATATGAAACTTAGAGATTATAAAGTTATAGTTTACTTGGAGATATAGAAACATAAATAATTGGTTCACAAGAGTTATAGAACATCTCAACATGAGTTCCTCAAAACATGATATCATAATAGTCATATCACACGTAATAATTATCATCGTAACATAGGGACGTTAAACATAAGAATGGGTGATACTAGATTCTCAGTATTGGTAAACAGGGGGAAAACATAATTTGAGAATAAAGTTATGATATTAGTTTCATAATATATGAAATCCATACCTAGCGTAGTAATGGATAAAATCGCGAGTCATGGAAAAAATATTGGTATTTAATAAGAAATTAATTACATGGAAATCAATGAACATAATCCATGAAAGTATATCATTGAAAAGACATGGAATTGTATCATACATATGTATATAAAATAATTTACATGGTATGCATGGATCATTTCCAAGAAAATCATTGTGTAATGGGTTCAATTTCCAAAACATAGTTGTAGTTAAGGTTCACTCCCAAGAATATCATTATGGAAAAATTCCCTTACACAAATGAGCTAACTCCCCATTCTAGTCATGTTTATCTCATAAAATATTGGTCAATACCCAGTTAATTGGAGATATATTTAGGTATCACTCATCGCATCATGGAAAATATATGTATTTGTGCTATAAGATCATAAAACGTTAATCATATCAAAAATAATGAAAATAAATTAGTTTTTAAAATAAATCATCATATCAGAACCCATGAGAAGAAATGACATTCATAAAAACAATTCAAAATAAAATATCCCATTTTAAAGAAATATTTTTCTTTATGATTTCATCTTCTCATCATATAATAACTTCTAAAAATGATAAATGTTTTACAATAATTTTTTGATCATATAACTTGTGGAAGGTTAATGACTTTCATAAACTTATTTTCATTAAAAAACAAACCATTCAGAGACAGAATAAGAGTGTAATCCTTGAGTTATATCCCCAGTAAAGTATATGAAACATCAAAGGATTTCATGTTATGATTCAGATTATTTTTAATGATCACATGGAACATTTTATTATAAAAACTCTTGTTTCATGTAAAAAAAATTAAAACACCCAAAACATTTTCAAAATTAATTTAATTGAAAAAAACATGGAAACTTATAATGGAAATTTCAATGATGGTTTAAAACAATTCTTGATTAAAATATCATTTCCATATTCAAAAATGATTCTTAAAACACAAAACATTTCTTAAATATGTTTCTTTGAATAAAACATTAGATCCTTAAAATGGAAGAATTAAATATCATTTAAAAATATTCCGTAAGAAAATAACATTTTATCTTTTAAAATAACCATTTTAATACAATCATAGAAAATTTAGAAAATCATTTGAATTTACAATAACATTCAAAATGCATAAAAATATTTTATTCATCAAGTATTTATGATGGTTGGTAATACCATTCTTTGTATACAAGTTAAAATAAAGACTTATTATAACTTTTTTTAATCCAAATGGGTGTTGTTTTGAAAATGGAATAAATATTAATTTTAAAAAAAAATTAAAATTTTAAAATGGAATAAAAATATATAATATAATAAATTATCATTATGAAATTCTTGATAACAATTTTATAAAACATGGACATTGAGGAAAAAATATTTTCAACTCGAGAGAGAAATAAATATAAAATTATGTAAAAAAATATTTTGGAATATTGAGAATATAAAGATTAGAAAATTAATGGAAATAATTTTAAAAATATAGGATAATCAAATAATTCACATTCGTGGGAGTTCGTTTAAAATATTTTATCACTGTAAGTGCCATTATTATTAATCTTGATAAACATTGATATTACAACATAGAACCATTACCATAGTAGTATATTTGTAATTCATAATCCAAATTAATGAATTAAATAATATGGATTATTAATAATAATAAAATAAATTAGATCCATGATATAAAATTTCATAGGGGTAGTATATACACCACACAAAAGAAATAAGTGGTGAATATAAAATATGTTGACCAAAAATAAATGAGACATGAGAAATCTATTACCTGGTGCCTTGAATTAGTATGTAAACTCTATAACATACATTATACTAAATACAAGTTCTTTATACATATATTCAACAACCATACACATATAATTATATATCATAAAATATATTATTTACTAAGGTCTTTTTATTTCCTTTTTGTTAACCATTTCTCTTAAAAATCATGTTTTGGGAAAAGACTTCTTGGTTTTTCATGTATGTTTTTTATTTCTTATTTTTGATCTTTATACAGTTATAATGGTTCAATAATATACAAAATGTTATCCATGATATAAAATAATATATATATATATATAGTAATCTATAAATTAAAGATATATTAAATGAAACACTTATCATGTAGATAGTAGACCATTCGTACACATGAATATCATTTAAATTTTCTTGGTCGAGAGAACAAAATTAAGGTAAAAATATATTACCATTATATAATATTTTTATTTTCATATGTATGAAAAATATTCATTATATTTATAATTTTTATATTCAATGTAAAACATTAGTGAAAACGAGTCGTGCGACTTTATAAGGTGGTTGTTAAACGTACATTGAAGTGAGGTTGTTGTATCACCCATAGAAGGGAAATCAAGAAGGTATATGTGATATAATCATTTAAAAGGAATAATTATGTTACAAATATCATATATATTCATTTAATATAACCCTATTACTATGAAAGTAAAAAATAAATTGAAAAGAACATCGCATTGGTTAGTGAGACATTAATCATATGTATGTATAAGAGACTATATTATTTTCCAATGGTTTGGAAGGTTAGATGTTAGATGTGATATTATAAATCAATAAGTATAATAATATCATAAAAAATTATTTAAAAAATAAATAATTCGTTATATCCTTTCATGAGTGGTGGGGATGGAAAACGAATAACATTAGTTCGGGGGATGTAGTTTTCCATACGCACGATAAGAAGCATTGTTTCTAATTTGATAGAAGTTGATGTGAATGTATGTTATACCATTGATAGAAAAAATATTAGTACATGGAATAAGATGGTAATATTATATCATCATATTTTAAGAATATTTTAAGGAGTTAGAGGAAGAAATAAAATGAAAATGAATGTTTAAGGACTATACCTATTCTTTGGATAGCCTCTTTAGTTTTACACAAAAATCCTTCATATCTAGAATTCATAATAAAATTAACTCATCTAGGATGTATGGAGGAAAATAAAGAAGATATTTTTGATGTGATTTTCGAACCAAATGGTTTTGTAAGTGTGAAGAGGATAAGAGTATCGGTGGCCCTTTATAAGTGGGTGAGAGGGGACTCATGGAATTTTTGAAGGGAGTAAAGAGTATCAACACTTTTTACATGCCACAAGGATAAAAAATGGTTTGTTATGAAAACTTAGATGCAAAAATGTAAAAATATTTCTACCAATGGGGTTTTTAAACGTTTATTTCTCATTTTACCACAAATAATTTTTATTTATCCCATGTTTAAATCATTTTAACCGTATCCAGATTAATTAATATTTACTATTTTTCTATTAATTTTGGCCAAAAAATATATTCACCTTATAATATAAATTTAATTATTTTGATTCAAAATATATAATCAATTTTCCCAAATTCATTTCATACAAGTAGAATAATTTAATTTAAAATTATACTCATAGATGAGATTGAAATAAGTTTTCCGTAGAGAAAACATTCAAATGTTTAAAATGATTATATATCAAAATTAAATATAAAATTTATTCCAATGAAGTAAATTGGATAGAGAATTATATAACAGAAAAAATGTACTTTTAAACCCATATAAAAAAGATATTTATCTTGTAAATTATTTTAATGAAAGGATGGTTATAATTGAAAACTAGAATTTTTAATAATTCAGTGAAAAAAATATCTCTTTATAAAATTATGAAAAATTCAGTCAAAGATAATTGTAAAATTTCCATTTAAAAATGAATTTTATTTGAACAAAACATTCTAAAGTATAAAAAATTAGCTTGTTTTATCTTTCTCAAAATGTGCCAAAACATCAATTTAGAAAAATAAAATTTGCAGTGTTAAATTTTATTTATTCCTTTCCCATGTCTAAAAATACATAAGATGAGTGATAAAAATTTGAATGAATATATTAAAAAAAATTCATTAAAATAATTTACCAAAATTAAATTTTTTTAATTTATTTAGGTAAAAAGTAATTTTTCATTAAAAATAAGTTTTCCAAAAAAAGATCAATTATTTTTATACAGTTCTTCTTTTAATATATAATTAATTAGTCACACATGAATTCATTTTATATACATGTGTAAACCATATATTTTCATAATTTACTTAATTAGTTTTCTATCCACCATTCTAACATCTAGATGATAATTGTCATATTAAATAATAATAGTTTAATATTTTATCACATTATCTTAAAACACTACGGGGAAAATGGATGTGTGTGACTTGGTATTTCTGACAGGCCTATCAAGGGGCAGAGGGTAATGGTCATGTAATTCCTAGGGGTGCGGAGCAAACCAACCTCGTCCGAGCTACATGACATTAAACTGCCAAGCCCCTTGTCCTCAACACATGATGTTAAACTGTGACCCGACCCCGTGCCTCACACGCAGGGTCCCCCCAGATCGGACATTCTTTACGCCACTCGTCTCCACGGGAAAGGAATCACCCTCACAGGGGATGATATCCTCCTCATCGGAGTAGCGTATGTCCACGGGGGAAGGGCAACCACCTTGGTGTAAGCCCCCCCCCCCCCCCCAGCCTCTCTTGTGGAAGGTAGCACCCGTGCACCTCCATACTTCCACACTACCAAGGCCAGTGGAGGGCGCGATATGGAACGAGGAACCTTCCATCTTTGGTCCCAAATCCCTCTCCTGCTGCGCTTTTCTGCACTTTGGGACTCCATCTTTGAGTAATTCCCAGCACCATGGGACGCCTAACGTGTAAGCCCCCCTTTGTTTCCAACAGAAACACCCTTCGCGATGTGATCTTCAGGTCGCTGCTGCCTCTTGTTTCTCACACTGAGCATGGATCACGTTGGCTTAGAGTAAGTCTCGATCATGGCAATGCCCTCATCCATCATGATGTTAAACTATATGCCCCCGTCCAGTACGATGTTAAACTACACATCCATTTGAACTACGAGGTCTTTGATCCATGTCATGGCATGGTACGTAGGAAGCCTCCCAAGGGTTCAAGCCCACCACCCATCATTTCTTCACGTCAGGTTCCACCCTCGTCCAGCATGATGTTAAACTGCATTCCATTCTGACGGCAAGCCGTTGTGACCAACCCGAACTACGAGGATTTTGATCCATGTCAAGGCACGGTACGTAGGAAGCCTCCCTGAGGTTCAAGCCCATCTCTCATTGAACCAAGGTCCTTTATTCATGTCGGTTCGCCGACACCCACCATTTTATCCCGAACTACGATGACTTTGATCCATGTCAAGGCATGGTACGTAGGAAACCTCACGAGGTTCAATCCCACAACCAGTAGACCCACGGGTTCACCTCCACGTCGGTTCACTGACAAAAACCACCACTTGCACTACGATGTCTTTGATCCATGTCAAGTCAAGGTACGTAGGAAGCCTTCATGAGGTTCAATCCCATCGTCCGGTCGTTCCAACCCCATTCACATCGGTTCACCCCCATCCTTCATGACGTTAAACTGTATTCCACATCTCATTTGAACTACGAGGACTTTGATCCGTGTCAAGGCATGATACGTAGGAAGCATCCCTGAGGTTCAAGACCAACAATCATTGGCCCAGACCTCTCTTTGTCGGTGTGCCAAGCCCCCATTTTCTCCCAAACTGTGAGGACATTGATCCATGCTAAGGCATGGTAAGTAGGAAGTCTTCCTGAGGTTCAAGCCCACCACCCGTTGGTCATTCCGACTTCATTCATGTCAGTCCACCAACACCTGGGCATCCTAGTTAGTAAGCCCCACACCATCGGACCAAGGTCCACATTCATGTCGATTCGCTGACGACACCCATCGGACCAAGGTCCACATTCACTTCAGTCCTCCGGCGCACCCACCTGAACTACGAGGACATTGATCCATGTCAAGGCATGGTATGTAGGAAACATCACGAGGTTAAATCCCAACACCATCGGGCCAAGGTCCACCTTAACGTTGGTTCACCGGCACCATCCCAAACTACGCGGACTTTGATTCCCTGCCACAGGGATACGTAGGAGGTCTCTTCGAGGCTCAAGACCAACTTCATTATTTCCCTTGCGATGATCCCATTTCATTCCCCCTCCACTTCATTCTTCCATCTATCATCCATCCTAATTCTCTCCCGTGCCGCCACATCCCAGTGAGATCATGCCACTCCACTACCCACCACAGCGTCCGGCAAGCTGCCCATGGTCCGGCCCTGATATCGGTGTCCCCCCCTTGAGGGGAAATTCCTCAATCTGATCCACTCCTGCTAGTGTTCTGATCAGGCTGATCCTTCTCTGCTGGATGTTAAACTTGCAGCATATCCAGTGTTAAACATATGAAGCTGAGGAAAACCTCAGAAACATGCCAATGGAATATGATTCCCCGCGCTTGATGTGGGATGCCTCGGGCTTCCACGCCCTCGAGAATCCCTATAATAAGGGACAAAAGATAGTAACACCAATTCCCCAGCGTTCATACACGTTACTGATGCCTCGACGTGACTACTCCCCCGACTGAAGGTTGCTACCCTGACCGGACCCTTTAGAATGTCCTGACAGAAGTAGTGTAATTAACTGGAATCCATATAAACATTGCACTGGGAAGAGTTTCACGAACAACGTATTAAATCTTTGAGGGAGACCCGGACAAGGTGATGAGTTCCGAGGAAGAATCCATGGAAGGAAGAACCGAAAACCCATCATCCTGGTTTCGATCAAGGAGAAGACGTCCCTGAATAAGGAGCGGGTGTTTCCCGCCTCTGGAAAGTGGGAATGCGGGGCAACACAAGAAAGCCGAGCATTTCGCGCCTCGGAGGACGGATGTGCGCGCCCCAACAAAAGCGTGAGAAACAGATATGAATATTCTATATTATTGATATTGGGGTGTATTTAGGTTGATAAAAGAATAACCATGTGTTTCAATTCAGGTTTTAATCATGTTATAATATCATCACCATTCAATTTTTATATTTTAATCTTTTACATTCAATCTATGTAACTAGTTTTTAATTATTTGACTTTATATTTATTAAAAAAATTAACATAACCAATATAAATAAATTTGGGTTTGGTGGAACAATATATGAAAGTTTTTTAATCAAATGAAATTTCTAATTATAAAATTTTCTTGAAAATTTCGACCATTAATGCGTAGAAAAACAGTTGTATTTAAAAATGACATTTGGAACATTATGTATTCTTAATCTTATTCATTGATGAATACCAATTAAATTTTTGATAATGCATATATATAATATTATATTCATTATTTAAAGAAATTAAATTTAATTGAATTGATAGAAATTCCATTATAATAATAATAAAATTAAAATATTCATTTAACTATTATCATTGTAATTAGAATTATTCCTAGAAATGAAAAGTTTTCAACAAAAAATGAAATTGAAAATATTTCATAATACTTAAATAATTATAAAAAATGTAAGAATATTTTTATCAAATTAAATTTCTATATATATGGAGATTAATCTTAATGTTACCCCACAAAGAATTTCAAAGTCCATTTTTTAAATAGTTTAATTTTAATATAAATTAATTATGATTATGATATATGAATAATTTATAATTATTATATTTATTCTTTAAAAATTATTTTCTATGAAATTTTATTTATATAAGAATTAAATCTTTCAAAAAAAAATTATCTCCTCATATAATATTTAATTAGAAATATACAAAAAAAATTCATTAAAATACTACATTGATTTCTAAATGTTGAGTATGTGTTTATATTTTCAAAATATTATTTCAAAATGAATTATTATACATTATAATGTTAAATTTAAAATGAAAATATTATAATACATTCAATGTGTTCATGAAATTGAAGAAATTAATAAAATAAATATATATGTATTATTCATATAAAAAATTAATTTAATATAATCTAAAAAATGACCGATTATAATTATTAGTGAAGAATTTGAAAATGAATTTTATATTCTCAAATTTATGACAAAAGTTTTCATATATTGATTTACAAAAAATTACATAAAATATATATTTTTATTGAAAATAACATTTTCAATTTTAACTCATATTATTTGTTTACATTTTAAATTTTATAAATATTATTAGTTTTTCATAATAGTGTTTAATAAATATTTATTATTACTATATTATTAATATGTTGTGTTTTTTACATTAGGCATAGCATGTAACACAATTCATTGAACATAGTATATATTTTAATGGATAGAAAATATCTGGTCATTAAATTTTACCTCCCTTAAATAAATAGATTAATTGTAATTTAATATTCCTTTACATAACTAAATGTGGTGAAAATATTGATGTTCCTCCATATATTATACGAAATGATATATTATCCTCAATATCATTGGGAAGGGTTTAAATCACTTATTTCTTTATCCATTTCTAGAAGAATTATCTTATAACATAGTATTATGGTCCATGTAAAGGAATTATTTTACGTCATTGATAATTCATAGTTATCCTTGAAATAATAAATAGTCAAAAATAATTTAGAATGTGTTTTACCTATTATAAAAATTAATTTTTATTAAATGTAAGGATAACCATTATATGTAAAAAATAGAATAATTTTTTAGGGGACAGAGTAATGATTTTAAAAAATTCTATTTCTATAAACCTAATAATAAAACCAATAAATGCATTCTATTAAATACAAATCACTCAGGTTGGTGACTTCATGTATTTTTATAAAATTTTAGATACAATAGAGTTGATTAACCTAGAAATAATAAACTAATTTGGGGTGGAGTGTATAACTCAGGTTTTGACCTGTAAGACTTTTGAATATTTTTTAGATTATTTTTTAGGCCAAGTGTTGAGTCGGAATGGGTATTTTGGGCCCGAAGAGCCTATGCATAGTGAGTTTAAAAATATTTAATATATTATGTCATCCACATGTACTTTCTTATTAAATGTGTTATAACAACCAAGCAGAGTCTTGGATTATAAATTTGAGGCCAATTTTGAGTTATGAAAATCATGTTTACACTAGGCGTGATATATGCATTATTCAAACTAGGTTATCAATCGGGGAAGAGTAAGATTGGGGTGTTAAAGTGAGATTTAAATTATTTATTTAATGAAAATAAATCAAACATAATTCATTCCCCATCCCCTCTTGTGTTTTCATAAATCAAAGAGGAGGAACCTCTCCTCTACTCCCCATTTGGATATATTGAATTGACACCGAATCAACATAGTGAGACGGTGATGATCTATGTTTCTGACATGTATCTTGATTGAGAAATCGCATGATATTTGCGTTGTTCTACACCCGAAGCTTCAGCGTTCCACCCTCAATGTAGATAGTTTTGTGTTTTTGTCCCAATACCATTTTTTATCATTTATTTTACAGTATTATAGCCCAAATAAAATTTCAAGAGATCCTTAAGAGGTTGATCTGTATGTGTTTAGGTAAACTGGTGTGAATTGGGTGTTCTCAAAGTTAATTCCTGATATGAATTACATTCTACATAGATTGTAGTCAATATAGACATGTCGTGTAGCCCTTCCTATTTAGGGAAGAAGAATTATAGGGACTACATGTAATGTACTAGGGTTACACGTCATGTAGTGTCCCAAACCATGTAGTCAGAGATAATGGCCAAACATATCCATGTAAAAGTACATGAACAGGTAAATGTACCCAGCCAAAGTACATCAACATGGGGTGCAGAACATGGGAACGGATAAAGAACAATACCATGAGGCTGTTTGGACTGAACACACCATGTAGTATGGGATACATTGTAATAGCACGAGATTTTATGAAAAATATTCTTTTTTATTTCACTAATGTCTTGTGTTGTACGCTACACCAAAAGGAGCTTGCACAACACTCATCCTTGACTTGCCTTGCATTACACGCAATCACGACCTTCCTCGATAGCGTGTGTAATACGCAATACCGAGTTTCACTAAACGACGATATGCTATTAAAATATTATTAAAACTAGCCGGTATGAATAGTAATAACAACTTTTTAAAATTCTGTAAATCTTATTTTTCAAAATGAACTTCATTTTTGGATTTGGAGTATCGAATTTAGCCTAAGGTGAAATTTTGGATAACTTTCATATGCTGATGAATAGTGAAAATTACTAAATTATAATTAAAAAACAACTTTTTTAATCGAAATAATTAATAGTGATAAATTATTAATTGGAGTAGTTTTAAAGTATATTTAGAATATATTTTTACAATTTAATACAATGTTGGTCATTGGATGTAATTGCACATTTAAACCAGACATAAACAAGTGTCAATCTTTTGATAGATATTGTTTCTTAAAAACACGCTATTTGTTTTAACAGCGGGATTTAATTATAAAATTAATTAATGCAACTTCTATGTTATGAATTTCGTAAAATGTACTTCATTTTTGAATTCGGAATATGAAATATAGCTTAGGATGAAATTTTGGCATTTTTCTGAAAACCTTCATTTTTTGATGAATAGTGAAACTACTAAGTGGTAGTTAAAAAACTGAATTTTTCATAAAACTTAATTTTACCGCTTCTGTGAATGGAATTTCAAAAATCCGAGAGACACGGTTGATGTCAGTAAGTAAAATGTGGTTCAATGAGATGAAAATAATTGTTGGTGAATAGTAACTTTTTACTTTTATTTACCACGGTTAAAAGTAAATAGTGTAATTAAGGGTACGAATGATATTAATATTACCCTAACACATGTCCTAATTCTATTGGACAAGTGTATCGCGACCAAAAACAACCTTAAGTGTAAAATATTATCATTTAGGCCCACTTGGATTAGATTAGGACATTTATTATTATTTAATTCAAAGAAGAGTTAAAAGAGTTAAAATCAAAGTTTATTCACTAAAACATTTTTAATATGGGGTTATACATAAGATAAATTCGACTATAAATATTCATCAGAAATATAAAAAGATTTCATATATAATTATATTTTATTTATAATTTTTAGACTTTAAATAAATTAATTTATTTATGACACAACGATGATGCAGTAATTACCCTTTTAAGGAAATATTAACATAATTGATGTTATAAATACTCAAATGAATGTAATTTGAGACTTTTTATGAATTCCACTAATTTTTTAGGTTACTATGATATATTAGTGTTGATTTAATCAACTTGGTTCGAACATATAATTCTGTTATGACTTTCACAAAAATCATATATCAAATAGTGTCAAAATTGACACAAAATAGTTTTTAAATCAAATATTATATTATTAATTGTTATTTTATTCCTAAAAATCTAAGTTTAGGCCAAATGACTTAGATAAGGATATATATATTAATAATAAACAATTTGGGGTTCGTTTGGCATGTTATAGTAAGTGTATTAACCATATAGTGAAAGAAAACAAAAAGACACGGTAAAAGTTAAATTATTTAACTTAGAGTTAAATCTAATTGATAAGGTTAAAATAAGAACCTAAACTTGTCTAACTCCTATTGGTTGATAGGATTGCGACCCATCCCCACTTTAGCTTCGAAATAAGACCCTTTGAAACCATTATAAACCGATTTTTACTTTAATATAAAATAATATTTTGAGATATTCCTAAGGTGCCCCTCTCCTCCCTTATAAAAGGGCACCTCCTCCCCCTCCTCCTCACACCAATTTTAGCACTCAAGCTCGGCCAACCCCTGCCAAAATCTCTTCTCCACTTCCCTAGCAACATACTAGAGGTTCTGGTCTTCCTCAAAGACCAATTTTAGTTCCCTAAGAGGAGGTCTCCAAAAGGCGCTTCAAAGAAGAGGTAATTACCGTTACCAATTCTTTCATCTTTATTTCTTCTTCCACTTCTTCTTCTTAGGTTATTTCATTATGAAGTAATAAAATCAGTATCACTCATATATGGATATGTTATTATAAGTATGAAACAACCCTATTTCACCATCTATCTATCCTACGGAAAAAGAAATCACCGCGCGTGCGTACGTACGGAATACCGTCTCCACGCCGTGGTGTAATCTATTTTCCACCACCACCTTACATGGATGGGTATAATGGTGTAAAGAATAACTATACATAGTTATTAAAACATCATATTGATTCTGATATATTGTATAATCCACTCCAATTCAATTCAATATTTATGGAAATGATATCATCGCTCGTGCGTACGTACGGACTACCGTCTCCACGACGCGATGAGATTCATTCTCCATGTTAACCATTTAAGAATGATTATAAAGTATATATAAGAAATAATAATGAAATATATGACATTATAAAGCTAATGGATTTATGTATATATATATATATGTATGTCATCTACTTACTTCCATTCAAGACAATAGGGAAAGGAAAACAGCGTTCATGCGTACGTACGGACTACCGTCTCCATGAACGGTGTTTTTCATTTCATTTATCTATCTATTATATATATATATATATACTGAATATATATGATATATAAATCATATTTTATATTCTGGAAGTAAGTAAATCATGATATAAGTAATAATAATGTCAAGAACAACAAGTCAAAACACCTACGATAAAAGAAACGATTTTACCCAAAACGCTTCTTTAACATGGAATTTACAAAAGAACGGGTAATATAATGTCATAAGTGAACCATATATGATATCATAACAATGAATATGATTCTGTAATAAGTCAATGACATTATTTAAACCATTATACAGGAGCTTCGGACACGTACAAAGCAAATCGGACCTAAGTAAGGGAAATATCACAATCTCATTTTTATCCGAGATTGTTTATTCGTAAGTATTTACTGGGGTGTATTTTATCATCCAAATCCATGTTTCATAAATATGTAATATTATTTCCATCCACCTACAATTGTTTAAATCCATTTTTACCCTTCGGTGAGTTTTTAGTAAAAGAAATGAAAGGAATCTTTTGTCGTTTTACGTACGAGGTACTTTTTGACTTTTCCGACAAAAGTACGAAGAATGTTTTTTTAACTTATACGGCATGAATGGATTTTTAAAACATTATTTCCAAGAAGATTCCTTTACAAGTTTTCAAGTTTATTTTTAATCATCTTCTTTTGTTTTAAAGTCGTATGACATGTTATGAAAGGAAAAATGTTTTTGAAGTAGAAAGGATATTTTCCTCAAGATTGGAGTTCAAGTATTTTATCAAAATTATTTTCCATCTAAGATAATAAAAGGGTTTTGTTTTTATCCCTATTATAACATGGATTTGATTATTTTGTGATGGAAATATTTTTATGAATTCCTTTATCTTATATGAATTGATTTATGATGTCATGATGTTTCAAGAATCCCATTTTTGTTACATTTGTTATGCGATGATGTATGTTTTATGATTATGTGGCACACATAATAAAGGATTCATTATAAGATGGGTGGGACCTATATCTCCCTCCAATGCATTGGGTAAAGATTTTATATCTCATGAGATAGACAGGGCTGGAACGGTAGGTTATACCGGTTCAGTGAAACAGGACTGAAACGAGGGTTACTCGATTCAGAAAGGGACTTTGTCCACTAAGATAGTCTTGGCAATTAGTCTTGACTAACAAGAAATGATTCTCTATGATTATGTGTGTATGCCACAAAGTTTCATGTTTTAAGTTATGATTATTGGGATTACTTTTTCACTGCCATGATTTATCCCATGATTATGAAATTATGCTCTCTTTTGCAGGTTATGATTTCCAAAATGTTATGTTCTTATGAATATGATGTGATTGATATTTATTTTGTTTACCCTTACTGAGTATTTGAGCTCACCCTTTTATGTTTTCTTTTCCCCAGGATATAAAGAAAGGTTTTAGGTAAAAAAAAGGAAGATCTTTATGGGAGATTTTGAAGATCTTTCACCACGATTAGAATATTATAGTCAGAGTTTCCAAAGACACTAAACTATTACGGTCCTTGTGTGTGTGTTTTTGTAATGTACTAAGTATTCCGCAAAAGTAATGTAATGTCAATGTACGTCAAGATATGGGTCTCTACAGTTGGTATCAGAGGGAGGTTTAGTCAACCTTTGGAAACTAGGATGCGAAAATGTTAGTAAGATCCCTAGAGATATTTCTAAGGTATGTCTAGGGATGTCCCTAGGGATAAGTATACGTATCGGTTATAGTAATAGAATTACGCTAACGATCATAGAATTAAACCTAAGATGTTGGATATTGAAGGTACTCCCCCTTTATTATGTTGTTTTCCCTAGCATGATTTTTGCCTCTCACACTATTCTTTTTGGGTTTTAGACGATGGCTGGAAGCCGAAGGAACTGTGTTGATCAATGCAATGGACAATGCAATGATTTCCCTCCTGAACAAACAAATGTTATGGGAGATGGAGTGCAAAATCTTATTGCTATACTTACACAAGCTATGAATCATTCTGGACTATTGAGTCCTTCATGAGGCAACGTCCACCTTCTTTCAGTGGGTCTTCTGATCCACTTGTGGCTGAACAATGGATCAGTACTACTGAAAAGATATTTTCAGTTCTTCAATGTTCTGAACATGATAAAGTCATCTTAGAAGTATATCATTTGGAAGGTGAAGCTGATCAATGGTGGAATCTTATCAAGAATACGAGGCCAAGAGATGAAATTGAGTCCATGGAATGGGACGAGTTCAAGAACTTGTTTTTCAGTAAGTACTTCCCTCGTATTCTTCAAACAAAGATGGAGAAAGAGTTTCTTGAACTGAAGCAAAGGGACGATGAATCTGTTGGTACCTATGAAGCAAATTTTACAAGACTTGCAAGGTATGCTTCTGGAATTATCATCCAACCTGAAAGTAAAGTTGATCGATTTTTCAGTGTCTTAAAACCAAGTCTTCGAAGGGAATTAGCTATAAGAGACTTCAGTAGCTATGAAAAATTGTGCGTTGTGCTATCAAGGTAGAAATGGAAGTTGGTGTTACATATCCATCTCATGGTTTTGACAAGAAACGAAAGATGGAGTTCAAGGAGAAATCTCAGAATAATGGTGAAAAGAAGATGAATGTTTCCTTATGCACAAACTGTGGAAAGAAGCATGGTGGAGATTGTCTTAAAGGGACTAGAAAATGTTTTAAGTGTGGAAAATAAGTTCATCGAGCAGCTGAGTGTCGAAGTAATGGAAAAAGGGTTTCTAATGATGTGAATAAAGCAAACACTGCAGATAACGCACCGCCAACACTTCAATGCTTCAAGTGCAAGGAAATGGGGCATTATGCTAATAATTTCCCTAATCCAAGGGTTAGTGATGATCAACATGAGCAACCACTGAAGGCAAAGGACAAAGGGAAATCACATGCGATCACTATTGGAAATGTTGAATATGACAACGATGTGGTGGAATGATTAAGTGTTTATGTAATTGGATTCCAAAATAATGTTGTATCATTGAGTATTGCAATATTTATTGATGTGGTATTCAAAGTGATTGAGATATTTTTTGGAAATAAGATGATATGCACATAATGAAGACGAGAAAATGAAATGTTTAATAGTATTCATGAGCTCATGACTGATATAAGGACTAAGTGATATCATGGTTTGAGTATATAGAATTTTGAGGATTTTGGTATGTGGAAAGTGTTAACTTTTAACTGCACTCATGTTTTCACTAAGGTATTCAAGAGAATACACGATTAAGGACTTTGAATGTTTGGAATGTGACCAACAAGACATATCTTATGATATGTGGGGATCAACGACAGTATTAAATCTCTGGTAATCGTTGTCACTATATTATGAGAGTGGACTGCAGTATTATGTATAAGCCTAAAGATTAGACTGGATTATGTTAGACATAAGTTAGTATTGTTTAAGGATAGAAGATTTTCGATATTATTGATGGGATGTTATAGTAACGTAGTTTTAGAAAAAGGACAACCTGCAGGACGGGCGACAGCCCATCGCTTCGGACAAGGCTGTAGGAATCGAACCCACAACCGAAGTGCGACTGGCCTTTATCGCCTAACACTGACCTACAGGAAGTCCCTGTTTAGTAGAAACTAGTGTTATTATATTAAGCAGTATGATATATGAAGTATAAGCCCATTTTAGGAACCATATATGATTAATCCCACTATAGATCGACTTATGTATATAAATTTTGCTAACCTTTTGAGACAGATGGAATGACCCGTCATTCTATCACATGATCTGCTAACACTTCACGAATAACAAATTCAACTTCATTTATTTAAGATATGAAGTGGAAATTGTTAAAGGCACGAACAACAGTGAGATTGTACCAAAATAAAGTAAGTATTTATTCTAATTCAAATTCTTTAACTTTAGGGAAATGATCTTGAAAACCAAAAATGTTGTCCTAGTTCTCTTATACCTGATGAATCAGATGGTACCTTATATCGTCACAAATTTATGGATTTTTGATTACTGGCTTTTCCATAGCCATGTTCTCTACCACTCTCCATCAGAACATGATGGTTAGATTTCTCTTCCATATCCATATTTTCACCTATGTGGAAACCCAGTGATTAGTTTATTTGGGTAATCGTTACATTTCATACTTTAGTTTTTAAAGCCAAGTTTTGGTATTCCTTTTTACGATGTGGGTTTCTATTAAAGAAACTTTCGAATAGTAAATCATTTATAACCCCGACGAATTTCGAGGGCGAAATTCATTTTAAGGGGGGTAGAATGTAACAGCCCGAGATTTTATGAAAAATATTCTTTTTTATTTCACTAATGTCTTGTGTTGTACGCTACACCAAAAGGAGCTTGCACAACACGCATCCTTGACTTGCCTTGCATTACACGCAATCGCGACCTTCCTCGATAGCGTGTGTAATACGCAATACCGAGTTTCACTAAAAGACGATATGCTATTAAAATATTATTAAAACTAGCCGGTATGAATAGTAATAACCACTTTTTAAAATTCTGTAAATCTTATTTTTCAAAATGAACTTCATTTTTGGATTCGGATTATCGAATTTAGCCTAAGGTGAAATTTTGGATAACTTTCATATTCTGATGAATAGTGAAAATTACTAAATTATAATTAAAAAACAACTTTTTTAATCGAAATAATTAATAGTGATAAATTATTAATTGGAGTAGTTTTAAATTATATTTAGATTATATTTTTACAATTTAATACAATGTTGGTCATTGGATGTAATTGCACATTTAAACCAGACATAAACAAGTGTCAATCTTTTGATAGATATTGTTTCTTAAAAACATGCTATTTGTTTTAACAGCGGGATTTAATTATAAAATTAATTAATGCAACTTCTATGTTATGAATTTGGTAAAATAGACTTCATTTTTGAATTCGGAATATGAAATATAGCTTAGGATGAAATTTTGGCATTTTTCTGAAAACCTTCATTTTTTGATGAATAGTGAAACTACTAAGTGGTAGTTAAAAAACTGAATTTTTCATAAAACTTAATTTTACCGCTTCTGTGAATGGAATTTCAAAAATCCGAGAGACACGGTTGATTTCAGTAAGTAAAATGTGGTTCAATGAGATGAAAATAATTTTTGGTGAATAGTAACTTTTTTCTTTTATTTACCACGGTTAAAAGTAAATAGGGTAATTAAGGGTAAGAATGATATTAATATTACCCTAACACATGTCCTAATTCTATTGGACAAGTGTATCTCGACCGAAAACAACCTTAAGTGTAAAATATTATCATTTAGTCCCACTTGGATTAGATTAGTACATTTATTATTATTTAATTCAAAGAAGATTTAAAAGAGTTAAAATCAAAGTTTATTCACTAAAACATTTTTAATATGGGGTTATACATAAGATAAATTCGACTATAAATATTCATTAGAAAGATAAAGAGATTTCCTATATAATGATATTTTATTTATAATTTTTAGACTTTAAATAAATTAATTTATTTATGACACAACGATGATGCAGTAATTACCCTTTTAAGGAAATATTAACATAATTGATGTTATAAATACTCAAATGAATGTAATTTGAGACTTTTTATGAATTCCACTAATTTTATAGGTTACTATGATATATTAGGGTTGATTTAATCAACTTGTTTCGAACATATAATTCTGTTATGACTTTCACAAAAATCATATATCAAATAGTGTCAAAATTGACACATAATAGTTTTTAAATCAAATATTATATTATTAATTGTTATTTAATTCCTAAAAATCTAAGGTTCGGCCAAATGACTTAGATAACGATATATATATTAATAATAAACAATTTGGGGTTCTTTTGGCATGTTATAGTAAGTGTATTAACCATATAGTGAAAGAAAACAAAAAGACACGGTAAAAGTTAAATTATTTAACTTAGAGTTAAATCTAATTGATAAGGTTAAAATAAGAACCTAAACTTGTCTAAATCCTATTGGTTGATAGGATTTATACCCATCCCAACTTTAGCTTCGAAATAAGACCCTTTGAAACCATTATAAACCGATTTTTACTTTAATATAAAATAATATTTTGAGATATTCCTATGGTGCCCCTCTCCTCCCTTATAAAAGGGAACCTCCTCCCCCTCCTCCTCACACCAATTTGAGCACTCAAGCTCGGCCAACCCCTGCCAAAATCTCTTCTCCACTTCCCTAGAAACATCCTAGAGGTTCTGGTCTTCCTCAAAGACCAATTTTAGTTCCCTAAGAGGAGGTCTCCAAAAGGCGCTTCAAAGAAGAGGTAATTACCGTTACCAATTCTTTCATCTTTATTTCTTCTTCCACTTCTTCTTCTTAGGTTGTTTCATTATGAAGTAATAAAATCAGTATCACTCATATACTGATATGTTATTATAAGTATGAAACAACCCTATTTCACCATCTATCTATCCTACGGAAAAAGAAATCACAGCGCGTGCGTACGTACGGAATACCGTCTCCACGCCGTGGTGTAATCTATTTTCCACCACCACCTTACATGGATGGGTATAATGGTGTAAAGAATAACTATACATAGTTATTAAAACATCATATTGATTCTGATATATTTTATAATCCACTCCAATTCAATTCAATATTTATGGAAATGATATCATCGCTCGTGCGTACGTACGGACTACCATCTCCACGACGCGATGAGATTCATTCTCCATGTTAACCATTTAAGAATGATTATAAAGTATATATAAGAAATAATAATGAAATATATGACATTATAAAGCTACTGGATTTATGTATATATATATATGTATGTCATCTACTTACTTCCATTCAAGACAATAGGGAAAGGAAAACAGCGTTCATGCGTACGTACAGACTACCGTCTCCATGAACGGTGTTTTTAATTTCATTTATCTATCTATTATATATATATATATATACTGAATATATATGATATATAAATCATATTTTATATTCTGGAAGTAAGTAAATCATGATATAAGTAATAATAATGTCAAGAACAACAAGTCAAAACACCTACGATAAAAGAAATGATTTTACCCAAAACGCTTCTTTAACATGGAATTTACAAAAGAACGGGTAATATAATGTCATAATTGAACCATATATGATATCATAACAATGAATATGATTCTGTAATAAGTCAATGACATTATTTAAACCATTATACAGGAGCTTCGGACACGTACAAAGCAAATCGGACCTAAGGTAAGGGAAATATCACAATCTCATTTTTATCCGAGATTGTTTATTCGTAAGTATTTACTGGGGTGTATTTTATCATCCACATCCATGTTTCATAAATATGTAATATTATTTCCATCCACCTACAATTGTTTAAATCCATTTTTACCCTTCAGTGAGTTTTTAGTAAAAGAAATGAAAGGAATCTTTTGTCGTTTTACGTACGAGGTACTTTTTGACTTTTCCGACAAAAGTACGAAGAATGTTTTTTTAACTTATACGGCATGAATGGATTTTTAAAAAATTATTTCCATGAAGCTTCCTTTACAAGTTTTCAAGTTTATTTTTAATCATCTTCTTTTGTTTTAAAGTCGTATGACATGTTATGAAAGGAAAAATGTTTTTTAAGTAGAAAGGATATTTTCCTCAAGATTGGAGTTCAAGTATTTTATCAAAATTATTTTCCATCTAAGATAATAAAAGGGTTTTGTTTTTATCACTATTATAACATGGATTTGATTATTTTGTGATGGAAATATTTTTATGAATTCCTTTATCTTATATGAATTGATTTATGATGTCATGATGTTTCAAGAATCCCATTTTTGTTACATGTGTTATGCGATGATGTATGTTTTATGATTATGTGGCACACATAATAAAGGATTCATTATAATATGGGTGGGACCTATATCTCCCTCCAATGCATTGGGTAAAGATTTTATATCTCATGAGATAGACAGGGCTGGAACGGTAGGTTATACCGGTTCAGTGAAACAGGACTGAATCGAGGGTTACTCGATTCAGAAAGGGACTTTGTCCACTAAGATAGTCTTGGCAATTAGTCTTGACTAACAAGAAATGATTCTCTATGATTATTTGTGTATGCCACAAAGTTTCATGTTTTAAGTTATGATTATTGGGATTACTTTTTCACTTCCATGATTTATCCCATGATTATGAAATTATGCTCTCTTTTGCAGGTTATGATTTCCAAAATGTTATGTTCTTATGAATATGATGTGATTGATATTTATTTTGTTTACCCTTATTGAGCATTTGAGCTCACCCTTTTATGTTTTCTTTTCCCCAGGATATAAAGAAAGGTTTTAGGTAAAAAAAAGGAAGATCTTTATGGGATATTTTGAAGATCTTTCACCACGATTAGAAGATTATAGTCCGAGTTTCCAAAGACACTAAACTATTACGGTCCTTGTGTGTGTGTTTTTGTAATGTACTAAGTATTCCGCAAAAGTAATGTAATGTCAATGTACGTCAAGATATGGGTCTCTACATACATGCTATGTCAAGGGCATGGTTGGTCGGTCATGTGGTAGAGGAACACAGACAGGGACCAGGTGAAAAGGGACACAATAAGAATGGTTTTATACACAACATGTACCCTTACATTTATTGGAACCTCATGCATACATGATATGTGTTCAGGTACCCTGGTGGGAACACACGTTGTGTGGACCCTAGTGAATGTCATGTTTATGGGATCTTATTGATATATTATTACGTCTGTATATATTTTTCCAAGATATGGATTCAGTCTTTTGTATTGGCTATCAAGGTCATTTTTCACATAGAACACAATGGTGGCCTCTATTTCAGATTATGAGGTATGAGGTGGTGTGTTTAGATAAAGAAACATGTGTACCGGTGCTTACCCTTAGAGAGTTTTACGGTGTGCTGTACGAAAAGAATGACACACCTTTCATCGTGCATGAATTATGTCGTAGATCAGATTAGTTTTTTAAGAGAGACAATGGTACTAGTACTCCCCAATGGAAATAAGGTGTGGTTTTCTCTTACCAATATTTATTGGTAGATATGGGATTCCCCACATTGTGGGCATGAGTAATACAACATTGGGTATTTTGTCCGGGATGGGTACTCCCTTGATGTTTTAGAGAGAATGTTCCCCATAACATTCATATGGTTAGAAAAAAAATTCATGTTCTATTCTATGGTGTGGACCCCCATACTTGTTCTCTATATAGAGTAGTTACCTCTCTTATGAAGCCGGGTATGTGTCTTCTATCCATGGAGTTGGAACACCACTTCCCTTACCGGGTGTGCGTCATCCCAATGTGACATATAGATATAGTGGGTACTCCCCTATCTTGTTAGGGTGTGGTTCTTCTATCCTTGGAGTCAGAACCCCCTATCATTCTAAGGTGTGGTTCCTCTGGCTTGGGGTCAGTACGCCCATTTAATGTTAGGGTGTGGGTCCCCCATAGTAATCGAGGTGACAGATTGGAACTCCCATGTCATTACAAGGTGAGGATCCTCTACCCACAGAGTAGTACTGACCGCATCATTAGTGTAGTTCCTCTATCCTTTGATTGGTACTCCCTTATGGTACCAGGGTGCCTCTCCCCACATACAAAGTAGTACTCCCTCGTCTCTGAGTTTCATTGCGGAGCTGTTCCACTATTATAATTAGTGATCCCTAATCTATTGAGTATAGTTATTATGTGTGGTCTCCTCCATATGATATAAGAGATACCTAGTTCCGTGTTACTGCTCCCTCATTGGACATAGGTGTGGGACACTATATACCAAAGTGAAATAGGTTTCGCATGTTAGTTAGTAGTAGTACTCCATCGACTATACGGTAGTGGTGAGGTATAGGTCCCTTTATTCTCTCTTGTTTAAGAGGATGGACATGGTTATTATTATTGAGATGTGATCCTACATCTATAGGTAGTAGTGAGGGGAGGGCCTCTCCACCTTGGTTTTTATAGCATTGTGCAGGGCCTAGGTTAGTGACTATAGGACCTATGTTGTTTGGAACTAGAGATGGAGGGAGTGGGTTGTTCCTGATAGAACATGTCATCTTAGAAGTACCATTAGAAATCTAAGAGTTTTCCTTAATTTATTTTATCATTTAGAAGGGTTCCATATGGGATTTTTGAGCTCATGGTGTGTGTTCCACTGGTTTTTTGTTACCTTTAGAGCCTCAAGTAGTATCTTTTTGATGGAAATGAGGTCAAAACCTCATGAGACTTGGATTCTTAGATGACTATATTAGGATGATTCTAGTAACCCTTGTAGTTTTTTAATTTTCTTGGAAGACACCCACTGTGGACTGAGTATACATACTTATTCCATTCCTAAAGTTTAGTTTTGGTTAATATCTTTACATGGGAGGAGAATATGCATGGGGAATTCCATGTGTATTACATGTTTATCTTCTAGTGGTTATATGAGATAAATATCCTTCATGTGGTAGAAAATACTTCTCATATAGTTCATCTACTCAATGTGTTGACCCCCCTGTGCGTGGATGAGGTTATGTATTTCTACGTTGAGTTGTGGGAAATAATTTTCCTTACTCCCCTATTTGAGGTTCATTTTACTTAGATGAATATTCATGTCTAGAAAAGGATTTTTTGTGATGGTGTTTTTCTCTCAATGGGGTTCCCTTTGGCTTGGTCTAGCAGACTATTTCCTTTCAGTGTCTCCATTTTCTTTTGGGATTTGGGGTTTCTACTAAGTATTTTTATACTCACCCATGATAGTGATTTTCCTTTATGTGTTGTGTCTAGTTAAGAACACAGTATTATCGACAGAGTCCTTGAAGGAGCCAAGGAAGGTGGATCTTAGTGTGAAAGATCAACTAAGTTGTTTACTGTATAATGGATAATAATATTTTTGGTAGTTTTATTTTATAGTGATCCCCACATTTTTAGTAGGTTTAAAACTTTTAAAACATTTTTTGGTGGGTTGTTTTTACCATTTTATTCATTTGGTACTACTTTTGTACTATGGTTTGATATAGATGTATGAATGAAATTTAGTTTCATGATTTTTATATCTTTTCACTGTTTCATGTAGGTGTTTGTAGGTGTGTACATATAGATACATTTGGTAATAGCCTCCAAAATTTTATTTATTTTGAGAGAACTTATTTCCACTACCTTACATATTGAGTCAATATTGGGGTAGTTGGGTATTGGGCCCTGGATTGAGGCAGGTCGTTATAGATTTTAATTAGTGGAAGTTAATTCCTTGGGACATTGTTTCGATGTATCCCCTTGAGGGGATTTGGTTGTGTTTAAGGAAATATTGTTGAAGTATCTCAAGTGTGGCTCTCAGGCTAGGGAACCTAGTGATAGTGTGACATCCTAAATAACCATTCACTATAACCCTAAATAACTATTTGTTAACTCATAATGCTAATATATTTGTTGAAGGAATCAATGGAAGTTTTATTATATTGGAATGGGTTTTATTTATTTATCCTTCTTGATTCATCTAACCAGATATACTCTTTGGTCGTGTCTCATCTTGAATTATTTTTCTATATTCCATCATGATGATATCTAAACTAGGTTTCATGAATGGTTTTTGGTGATGATCCAACCGATGGTGGTGCTTCTGTGCAAGGAACTAGTTTGGATAAGTTTCATCTAACTAGACTTCTAGTTGAGAAAAAACCTATTGAGTAGATATTTTTTCTAGTAGTTCAGGTCGAGTATTTATGCTATATTAGTGATCAAAAAGAGTTTTATAGGTAGGGAACCCTAAGGTACTAGGGTTATACAGACCCCTTAGAAGCTGATGAATAGCTAGAGGCAGTCATATGAGTTTTCCTCCTAGTGAGGAAACCTCCCGATCAGATGGTGTTCCTAGAAGTGATCCTTCAATAGGTTTTTTCCAGAGATGGTTGATATTGGTGGCATAGTCCCATGATGAGGAAATGATAAATTGGGAAGAGTTTCATAATATCCTTAGGGAAGAGTTTTACACAACCATGATGAGGTTAGTGCATATCAAAAAGATTCTATTGCTTCAAAAGGGTACCATGATTCTGGTGGTGTACTCAGTGAGGCTCACAAAACCATTCTCATTACTCCCTGGATATAGTGTGGGACTTGTTATTTAAATCTAAAAACATTGATCAGGACCTCCGTAGAGTCATCCAAGCATGTTTTAATTCCTTATTCCTTCACACACGTGTAGGGGTATTGGAGTGATCTTTAGTAGTATATAGATTCTTAGTGGAGGGTCAGAGGATGTGGACTATGGTGGTGGCCATGACGTTGAAGCATATACAACAATGAGATATAGGCACGTTGTCCAATTATGGAGGAGTAGCATCAAGGATCAGATCAACCACATGAGAGTCAGTGTTATGATTGTGACTATCAAGGAAATCATTATATATATTTTCTGAAATTCCATGATGTTGAGACAGAGTTGTTCAATGGGCCTCCTTGTAAGAGACATAATTTGGTGTATGGTGTTCCGAAAACATTTAGATGAGGTGGAAGAGTGAGAAGAGGAATAGGATGTGGCAGGCAGTTTGAGGTATTTCCACCACCACCCTAGGTGGATCACCCAATGCCCAAGGAGATGGGGGAAGAGGGAGAGGACAGATGCAGTTTGTAGATTACATTCACCCAAAATATACGAGGTTGAACAGGGGTACTCTATTTATCTATCCTATGTTCTATTGTATAAATTAGTAGACAACGGTTTCAAGTACTATTTTCTTTCTACTACTTGCTCAATGTTTAATTAGGGTGACGCAGAGTATCGGTAAAACAATGGGTTGGTGTTATTCAAATTATCATTGAATGAATGAGGAATATGGGTCTTTCCCACACTAAAATTCATTTTCTATATGTTCGAAAAACCATGAGGGTGACTCAGTGCTTCCCAAATAGGTTAATATTGAGGTGTGGTGGATTAGTTCATAAGACATGTGTGTGTTGGGACCAGGTGATGTGTTGGTGGTTATCACAGAGGGACTAATAAGACCTAATGTGATCAAATGGGTCACCCATTGTTATTATTATTACCCACATATTCTTGGAATATTCTTTTTTACATGATATTCTCAAGGAGGATGTAACATGGTTGGACATAGAATTAGACTCATGAGGATGAGGGACGTTTTCCCCCACCGAGTTTCATTATTGTGTCATGATAAAAACTATATAGCCAAGTTAGTTCAAAAAAGGATAATATTATCAATGTGTGGGGAAAAGTTCATTAGAATTTCAAGTTCAAGGAAAGGTCATACGGAGGAGTTTCAGAGTATGTCTTGTCCTTCTTGGTGGAGTTTCTCTTCTCAACACCTTTTTTCATGGAATCCCTAGTGGATGGAAATAATTTATTCGAATCATTCTATAGTGGTAGATTTAGACCCTATAATGTTTCCAAAGTATCTGATGGTTACATACCATCCATACTATGTTGATATTACACTTGTGGGTGAGGAAATGTTTCAGTTTTGGAATGTTGTGTCACAGCTATAGATTCACAGATGAAGGTCCTGGTAAGACCTAGTGTTTACAGTTGGGATTCCCTATTTTTTCGATACCCTCACATGTTAGGAATCAACCATTAATGAAAGATGATTAAGGTGGTTTCAATGAATTTCATCCAAGGGTGGATGTGAACTAAGGTGCTTCATCAGTATCTGTGTCAGGTAAGTAAGGTGGTATACCACTAGTCTCTATGACATCAAATGTACTATAGTTCTTAGTGCATGTCCATCTATCATAGCTAAGGATACATGCACCCACATGTTTCATGATGTTTAACTCATTGGAGTTGTACATGAGCATGGTTTTTCCTTGGTGGTTCCCATGATTGCATTCTTAGAGGTATCATAGGAACCACTAGTGATCTTTCTTGTGTGGGAGTTCCATTATTCAGCACCATTTCATTACCATTTTTCTAGCCTTTTACCTTTTTGAGGATGAAAATATTTCTGTTTATAAATTTTTATTGACTACTGTTTTCATTTGTAAGACTTTGGAATATTTATAATAATATTTCATAGGCATGATAATGATTCAGAATGGGAATTTGAGGCCCAAAGAGCCTCATCATGTTGAGTTTAAAAATATTAAATATATTTTTTCACGGACACACAGTTTATATTAAAATGTGAATAACTCATGATCGATGTCATAGACTATAAATATGAGTTTATAGTTGAGTTCAGAATTTCGTGTTTACCCTAGGCATGACATAAAATTTGTTATCACTAGGTATTTGATTGTGGGTGAGTTACCGACGTGGCATTTAGGTGTGTGTTAAATGGTTTTATTAATTAAAATAAATCCATCCTAATTCATCCCCCTCCCATCAAGTTTTGAATAATAGCCAATGAGAAGGAACCTATCATATCATATCCCCTTTGAATATTATGAACCAAAAATAAATGAATGAAATTAGGTTATTCTCATCTTAATTAGTGATGCAGAACATCATTATATATAGAGGTAGCACAATCTGGGCATCAATCTACAATCGATGATTGGGAATTTATCGCATCATGTATGATTTTTTAATTTTTGGTCTATATCCCCATCCATGTGTATTTATTAAGGGTTTATATCCCAAATAAAATTTCTATAGATCCCTCATAGGATGCTCTGATGGTTTTGGGGTAAACTGGGGAGAATAGGGCATTTTCAAAGCTAATTCTCGAAAACAATTTCCTTTTTCATGGTGTTTTGTCAAGAAATAAATGTTTTTGGCCCTTACTTTTTGGTTAAGTAGAATTTTTTGGACTACATTTCATTTACTAGGGTTACATGTCATGTAGTGACCCAAAATGTGTGGCCAAAAGGCATGGCCAGAAATAGGCATGTAAAATTATATGGTTGTGTAAAAGAACTTGGACAATGTACTTGAACATGGGTTTCTGGATAAAAAATGGGTAATGAAAACATCGATGTGGTTTTTATTCTAGAAAAAACCATGTATTATTGAATATAAAATGTTTTATAGACATAGTTGGTCGACCGTGTTGAAGAGGAACATGGATAGGGGCCGGTTGAAGAGAGACATGCGGTGTACCGACTATACACACCTTGTAACCCTATATAGGTTTAAAACCCATGTATATAGTAAACAAGACTATGTTAATTGGATATTATCACATGTTGTGTGGACCCTAGTGCATTCCATTTACTTCTTAGTGTCTTATTAAGATCTTATACCTTCTTTATTAACTTCAATGGGACATATATTCAGGATTGCGAGTGACCAATCATGAGTAGTTTTATATGTCGAACATGATAGTGTAATTTGTATCGGACCAAAATATATGAGATTATGTTTTTATGGAAACACTCTTTTTTAGTGGATTTTAACATTGGGAAGTGTTATCGTGCAAGGTGTGATAAGATTAATGCTTCTTTCAGTGGTTCTTGACTGATGATATAGACCGGTATTGTTTGTAAATAGAGAAACTGGGAGTCGTATATCCCTAGGGAAATAGGGAATAGGTTTTTTATTATCTATCATATTTGGTAGAGATGGGAATCCCCACATTAAGGGAGTGGGTTCTATACCTTTGGGTAGTTATTCTGGGGTTGATACTCCCATGATGTATTTGGTGGTAGGTTCCCTGTATCATTCGTATAGTTAGACGGTGACCCCCCTACCGTGGCAGGGCATGGGCCCTCTATTCTTGATGGCCAGATATATTTGTTACCCCCTTTTTGAAAAATGGTGTGGGTCCTCTATTTCTAGATTTGGTACTTCTCTATCGTGTTAGGGAACGGTTCATACAGATGTGATGTGTAAATAGAGTGGGAACACCCTTATCATAGTAGGGTGTGGTCCTCTATTATTGCAGTCAGAACTCTAATGGAATTCTAGGGTGTGGGTCCACCATATGTGTTATTCCAAAATAGTTGGTACTCTATTTTCATTCTAGGGTGCAGGTCATACGGACAGGGGTTGGTTCTCACCAATCATGTAAGGATTTGTATTTCCCATAGTAATCGAGCTAGAAGAGTGACACTCCCCAATCATTCTATACTGTGATTACTCTACCCACTGAGGGGTACTCCCCACCTAGGGTGCATGGGACCTCTATTTGTTGAGTATTAATTCCACATCATACCATGGTGAGGTTCCTCACCAATGGTTTTGTACTCCCCTATCTCTGAGTTTTAGAAGGGATTAGGTCCTCCATTAGATTTAGTGCTCCCTGATCTATTGTGTAAAGTTGTGTGGTTAGGGGACTACCATTAGAAATGAAGGATACCTGGTTAGGTGTTAGTTCTCCATTGATAGAAAGAGGTGGGATCCTCTCCATACATGAGAGACATAGTTTTTTTGGGTTAGTTAGGAGTAGTAATCCTTCATATGTAGGGAATTGGAAAGCTGCATGTCCCTCCATTCTCTATAATTAGTTAAGATGAATGTGGTGCTTATTATATAATAGTTCTCATATAACTATGTGTAGTGGTGAGGGGTGGGCATCTCCTCCTAGCATATCATAGCCTTGTTTAGGGCGTAAGTTGGTGATGGTAGGTCCTATAGAGATGTGAACCCGAGCTATACCTAGTAGTTTTTTCCCAATAGTTAACATTCTATTAGATATACCATTATGAATGGTATAGTTGTTCCTGATGGAGTTTAAATCTCAGATGGGTTACATCTTAGATCTATGAGCTAGTGGAGTGTCCTTTCTTTGTTTTTTGTTACCTTTAAATCCTTGAGTGGAATCATATATCTAGAAATGCGGTCAAAAACTCACGAAACATGGAGTCTAATATGAGTATACCTAGTTGATTCTAGAATCCCTTATAGTGTTTTCATGTTCTGGAATGACACCCTTTGTGTAATGAGTATATATACATCTTCTATTCCCACGCCTTAGTTTTAATTACTCACTTTCCATTGGAAGTGAAGATTTATGAGGTATGGTACATGATTTCAGTTTTCATATTTACATGGCCAGATAAGATTACTCTCCTACTAGTGGTGTGAAAGACCCAATGTGTAGTTCATAAACTCAATGTTTTGAGCCCCCTGTTCTTGGATTAGGTTACTAATTCTTGGGTGGATATGTGGGATAGAGTTCTCTATGCACTCTTGTTTTTAATTTTTTAATCTAAATTACTAGTAATGTATAGATGAGGATGAATTGTGATGGATTATATATATTTATGGGGTTACATATGTCTTGGTAGAGAAAAATATTTCCTTTTAGTTTATCTCTTTTCATTTGGGTATTTGGGGCACCAATTGAGTATTTTTATACTCACTTCTACACTGGCATTACCCATAACTATTATGTCTTTTTCAGAACATGGGCCTTTCGATAGATTCCCTAGACATTATGAGGCCGGATGAGTATAATGAGATAGATTTAATGAGGTGTTTACTAGAGATAGGTTGATGATCTTTTTTTGTGTTTCATTTTCTAGCAATCCCCTCCTTCGGAGCCGGTCGTACAATTTTACAGCTTTCTTTTTTTTGTCAAGTTTTTTCACATTTTACACTTGAATTAATACATTTTTACTCTGGTTTTCAATATAATTATGCATTTATTTTAGTTTCTAACATTTTATATCTTTTCAATATTTCATTGAGGTGTTTTTAGGATATTTCTTATTGTTACATTTTCCAAAGAACTCCTCAATTTTAGCTATGCCTTCAATGCTTGTTGCCACCCCTTAGCTTATAGAGGCGGGATTTGGGTAATTAAGGCTAATGCTCAGTATTAGGCTGGGTCATGATATATAGGTATTATAGGAAGTTCATTAATTTTAATTTTTTTCACATTTATCCCCTTAATAGGATTTGGTTGGTTTTAGGTAAGTCATACCAATGTTCCTCTAGTGCGGCTCTAGAGAAAAGGGAATCCAATCATGTTGTGACATTTGATGTATCCATTCACTAGGAAATTAACAACCAGTTTTTCAACTCTGTATGATGATAAAATTATTGTAGTGACCAATGCTACATGAATAATATAGTTTTTTGTTTGTTTCCTTTGATTGTCCTTCTTCAGTCATCTTCCATGATATATCCTTTGAATGTGGGACGTCTTGAATTCTGTTTCAGGATTCCACCATGATGACACCCAGATATGGTTCCATGGTGGGATTACGGTGAAAATCCTCCCCATGGGGATAATTTAGTGTAGGTCACAAGTTCTTAGATGCTTCCTCTGTGTGGTACCCCTGTTGATCCACCACTCATTGAGTAGCTAGTTGTGCTAGTAGTTCAGGCTGAGGATACGTGTAGGATGAGTGCACTGCATGAGAATTATAGGAAGTGGCCTATGAGTTACATAGGTGATTCAGACCCATCGATAGCTAATTGATTTCTTGAGGTACTCATGTAATTTTTTGCCTATTGAGGACACATCCAATCCAAATTTTGGTCCTAGTGTGATGACATCTACCAGATTCAACAGGACAATGGTGGATTTTAGTAGGATAGTCCCACTATAAGAAAATGATCACTTTTTTAGATTTTGAGTGACTCTTTATGGAAGAGTCTTACCCAAACATATTGAGGTTAGTGTGTATCCAAAAGCTTCTACAGCTTCGGTAGGGTAGCATGACTCTGGAAGAGTACTCAGCAATGTTCATATACCTTTCATGTTACACCATGTATGTGGTGTGTGGACCATTATTTATAGCACATACCTTTGAGAAGGGTCTATGAAGATACTTTTGAGAAGGTGTGGTCTCCTTGTGACATACCACATATGTGGGGGTATTTGAGAGATCATTGGTAGTAGAGAACTTCCTGTTTGAGGGTTAGGTAGATGTGGCCTGAAGTGGTGGTAATGAGGCTGATGCATGTATAACAGTTGGTAGATAGAAGATTCTAGGATCATAGCATAGGAGGAATACCCATTATTAGACTCTGGGACATGAGACTATATTATAGAAGAAACATTGAAGATCAAGTGAACCATAATAGAGGTGGTGTTATGCTTGTAATGGATGCTGAAATATTGCAATAGATTATCTGACTCACAATGCTACTGAGAGATAGTAGCTCAATGGGACACCTTAGAATAGGTAATTTTTGGAGTATGATGTTATGAAAATGGTAGATGATGTAGAGGATATAGGAGAGAATCAAGAGGTGGTGAGTGGTTCAAGGTATTTCCACCACTACCCCCAAGTGGTCCACACAATCCTCAGGGATCTAGAGGGAGAGAAAGAGGATAGCAAGATTCCATTCACCAAGAAGCTCTGAGGTTGAATAGTAGTACCCTATGTTTCCATCCTACATTATGAGTAGTAATTTATAGATATTATTGTGTGGTACTCTTTTCATCTTCTTCTTGAATGAGATTTAATCGGGGTGACTAATGGTGTCGGTAAAACCCTGGGATGGTGTTGATTGATGTATCCTCGAATAAATGAGGAATAGAAGACCTTACCCAATCTAGATGAATTTTTGAGAATCAAGAAAATCATAACGGTGATTTAGTGTCACCAAAT
Source organism: Viscum album (assembly GCA_963277665.1). Classification (NCBI taxonomy): domain Eukaryota; kingdom Viridiplantae; phylum Streptophyta; class Magnoliopsida; order Santalales; family Viscaceae; genus Viscum; species Viscum album. Next base: position 1,185,600,295 of record OY728158.1, on the reverse strand, counting down.
GTATATAATATTGAGGGGTTGTGGATAAGTCCCCTAGACTTGTGAGTTTGTGGATAGGTTATGTTTTTGTGGTCATAATAGAGGGCCCGATAAGACCCAATATGAGTATTTGTAATAGCTTTTATTGTTCATTAATAACCTCATGTTCTTGGAAGATGATTTTAATTAAATATTCTCAAGATATACATGATGTGGTTTGATGTAGCGTTGGACTCATGAGGAAGATGAATTCATTCCCCACAGAGGTGGGATTTTTTGATGCAATCAAAACCATATGAGTGAGTCAGTGCTGACCAAATTGGATAGTATAATGGTGGGGTGCTATATTTCCATATACTTTTTGGTTTAGGGATAGGTTTCATGGTGGAGTTTTAGAGATGTTATTGGACTTGCAGGTAGATTTTTTTCTGCTCAACCACTTTTTGGATTGCATCCCTGGTGGAGGGAGAGACTTTCTTAAAAAAATTATACCGGTAGAGCTAGACCCTATAATATTACATAGTACTAAATAGTATCCTACAATCCATACTAATATGTTATTCCAATAGTGTATGTAGAGGTATTTTTTGGGAGAGTTGTGTTACAACTAGATGTTCACAAATTAAGGGCCCATTAAGACCCAGTATTTACACTTTCATTTCCCTATTTTGTTCTTTACTACCCTCTAGTGTTTGAAATCAAAATTGAAGTAAATACACTTGGGGAGTTTATAATTCGGTTCATCTAGGGGTGGATATGAATTGTGAGGTTTTTTTATTTGTGTCAGGTTAGATAGGTGGTGTACCACTAGATCATATGACTTTATTTGGACCTTAATTCTTAGTGATTTTTCAACTTTCATAGATGGGGAGAAGCATTCCCACTTGTTTCATGATGATGACCTATATTGAGATTGAAGTGAGAGAGTTTTTTCCTTGGGGGTTCCCCTGAGTGCATTCTTAGATGTAGCATGGGAACACATTGTGAGCATGCTGTTGTGGGAGATCTTGTCTCAAGATCCATTTCTTTTATGTGTGCCAAGAATATTTTTCAGGGATGAAAATATTTAAGGTGATAGTGATGTGGTGACTTGGGTTTTTACCTGTAAGAAATTAGAATATTTTTAAAATCATTTATTATTTTAGGTTATAAGTTGGCATAATAATCTAGGGACCATTGAACCTTGGAATGGTGAGTCTAAAAATATTAAATATATTTTTTAACCATTGATTATTTGTTCTTAAAAAGTGGAGTAACTCCCGAGTGAAGTCTCGGATTAGAAATCTAAGATAAAGTTTGAGTTCAGAATTTTTTTTACCATAGTAATGATATAAACATTATTAGCTCGGGGTTTTCAATCAGGAGTGATTTAGTGATGATCCATTAAATAGAGAGTTAAATAATTAAATTAATTAAAATAAATCTAACCAAATTAATCCCTTCCCTCACATTTCATCTCCAAATCGAATTGGAGTAACCACTCATCTAATATCCTCACCCCTTTTTCAATTATCTAATAACTGTGAATAAACATAATAAGGTTATATCGATCCCAATTTCAAATGAGGGTCATCATTAATTCAAGAAGCAGCATGATCTGAGATTCATTATACACATGAAGCTTATGAATTTCTACCTTGATGTACATTGTATTGTGTTTTGGTCTCGATACACTTCATTATACCTTTTTAAGGATTTATGTCCCAACTAAAATTTATAGAGATCCCACCCATGTTTATCTATAGGTTTTCTGGTAAACGAGGATGAATTTTACATTTTTAAAGGTAATTCCTAATTGTAATTATCATCTACACGGCATGTTGTCCAAAGAGAAACATTTTTTATCCCTTCTTGTTTGGGTAATAACACTTCTGGAGACTACATGTCGTGTAATTGGGTTGCACAATGGGTTGTGATGGAAACTGTGTGGCCAGAGGACATGGCCAGACATAGTCGCGTGAAAGTACATTCATGTGTAAAAGTACATGGCCATGACACAATGACACAGGGTGCAAGATAAGGGAATACATAAATCACATGGCCATGTAGTTTATTTATCATGAATTCATAGTGTAGTATGATATACATGATGTTTTGTGTCATGGTTGGGTGACCATATGTAAGAGGAACATAACCTAGGTCTAGGAAAATAGGGACACACCTTGTCTGGGATATACTCAATATGTACCCTTACCTAGGTTTGCAACCCATTTAGAAGGGATACCCAGGTAGGTTCTTGGGTGGGATCCCATTGTTTTTATAACCTATTCCACATCCTGTAATCCATGGGATCTTCTTGAGATCTTCCAACTTCCATATCTTCTTCACTGGTACTCAAGATCAGGATTTTGACTCAAATATCTAGAGAATTTTCACACATAGAAATAGATAGGGGACTTTATTTATCACTTTGATGTATGTTTTGCTGTGTTTGGAGAAATAATCTTTATTTTGGGGTTCTTAACCTTGGGTAGTGTTTTGGTGTGAGGTATGATAATTCTGATGCTCATTTCCATGATGCTTGACAAATTTGGTAGCTTCATGTAGTTTGTAGAAATATACACTATGATTGGTAGACCCCTAAGTAAATAGGGTGATGGTTTACCATACCTATCTTGTTTGAAATATATGAGACTCTCCATGTCATTGGAGAGGTGTTTATACCTTTTTTATTTCTTTTGGGGTCGGTACTTCCCTCCTCTGATGGATTAAGGTGCAGGTTCCCCATATCATTTACATAGTTGGACAGAGCTCCCTAATAATGCTAGATTGATGTCCCTACATACTTCTTTTCCAGATATACTAGTTACTCCCCTATTTGATTAGGGTTCGGGTCCTCTAATCTTAGAGTTGGTACTCCCCTTCCATGTTAGGGAAAATGACCTCTATATATAACATATAGATAGAGTGGGTACTCCCCAATTTTGATAGGGTTTGGTTCCTCTATCCTATGAGTGGTAACTATCATGTCATTCCAAGGTGTGATTACTTCATATATATCTCTATATAATATTTGGTACTCCCCTTTATTTTAGTGTGTGGGTCCGCTGGCCTGGGGTCATTACTCACATGTCTTGTTAGGGTGCAGGTCCCAAATAGTAATCGAGATGGTAGAGTGGAACTCCCCTTTCATTCTAGGGTGCGGGTCCTTATATCCATATAGTGGTACTCCATACATCATGGATATGGTTGCTCTATCCTTCTAGTGGTTCTCCACTAGTGTACCAGGGTATGGGTCCTCACCTATGGAGTAGTACTCCCCCATCTCTGAGATGCAGTGAGGTGCAGGTCCTCCATTGGAGTTAGTGATCCCTAATATTTTGAGTATAATTTCAAGTTTTAGGACCCTAAAAATGATATAAGTGGTATCTAGTTTGGATTTAGTGTTCCCTTGATGGATAGTGGTGAGAGAAACTTTATAGAGGAGTGACAGAGGTTCTACAGTTTAGTTAGGAGAAATACTTTCACAATTGTAGGGAAGTTGTGAGGTGTGGGTACCACCATTATCTATCATTATAGAGAAATGATGTGGTTCTTATTTTTGGAGTAGTTCTTCCTCAATTGTGTGTGGTGGTAATGGGTGGTCTTATCCTCCTGGGTTCTTACAGCCTTGTGTATGGCACATGTTAGCAATGGAAGGACCTCCAGTTCTGGGAACTAGAGCTGGACCTGGTCAGTTATTCCTAGTTGATAGAATTCTATCATAAATTACACTATGAATGTTTGAGTTTTTTCATATGGAATATATCTCTTGGATAGGTGTAATCTAGAATTACTAATCTCGTAGAGTGTTTTATCCATGTTTTTTTTACCTTTAGAGCCTCGAGTATAATCATGTTGCAAGTTATGAGGTTGGAACCTCATGAGACTCAGAGTCTGAGATGAGTATGTCTGGGTTATTCTTGTATCTCATGTGTTGTTTCCATATTCTAGGTTGACACCCCATGTGGACTAAGTATACATATTTCTTATACTACCACACCATAGTTTTGTTTACTCTCGTTCCATGGGAGGTGAAGACGCATGCGGTATTCCATGTTCTTTCGATTTTTAGCTTCTTGTGGTTAGATGAGACTAATCACCTACTATGGGAGGAAAAGACTCAATGTATAGTTAATATACTCACCATGTTGATCCCCATATGCTTGGACAAGATTACCTCTTTATGGGTTGAGTTTTGGGATGTATATTTCCTTACTCTATTGTTTGAGATTCTGATGAGTAATGTCACTAGTAATATATAACCAAGGGTCGTTAGAGATGGCGATTATCTATCAATGCATTTCTCCCTCTTTAGGTGAACTGGACTATTGTATTTTAGTTGTTTCATTGTAATTTTGGGTATTGGTGCAGCTACTGAGTATTTTTATACTCACCCCTATGAGGGCTTTTCCTACATGTGTTGTGTCTAGTGAAGACTATATGCCTTTCGATATAGTCCCCATAGGACCCAAGGTAGGTAGAGGTTATTGGGCTATATCAATAGAGGTGTTTACTAGAGCTGGGATGTTGATATTTCTAGAGATTTAATTTTATAGGGATCCCCTCATTCTAAGTAGGTTGGTTTCCTTTAAATAATTATTTTGGTTGGAACGTGTTTATCCTTTATACACTTCTTGTACTAATGTCATACTATAGTTTGGGATAGATATACGCATGCATTTTAGTTTCTAGATTTTTATATATCAACACTATTTCATCATGGTTTTTGTGTGTGTGCATATAGGTACTTAAGTAAAATGCCTCCAATAAATTATTTATGACTTCAGGGGTTAGTGCCACCGCCTGGCCTATGGAACTGGTCTTGGAGAAGTTGTGTCTTGATCTCTTTATTGGGTCGTGTCATGACATGGATGATAATTGAAACTTAATTACCACTATAATTATCATTTATTTTCATTGTAAAGGTTCTTCATTTCCCCCTGGGTTTAGAAGGTTTTTTATTTCTACAATACTCAAAAATCCTTGTAATTTTTATTTTTCTTTGATAATGAATAATTTCCCTACACATAATACTTTGAAATATTAGTGGTTCTTTAGGATGATTTATATCTCCATTCATCATGTTAGTTAATCCATTTATTTTCTTATGTCTTTTTGATGATTGGTGGTACCGATTCTATATGTAAATCATATTACATTCCCCTCAATGAAATCCATTTGGTTCTATAAAAATATTTTTAATAAGTATGAAATTGAACATTTGTGCCTAAAACATTTTTTCACTTAATCATTAATGGGAATACTTATTTCTCTTGTTTTCTGTGTATAGTAATTCGACAATATGGAATTTTTTAATCATATTATATGATATCATGTTTGGAATAATCCCATGATTTAGCCTTCTATATATAATTCTGAATGGATTTTTATTGAGTAAAATAACACATTATCCCTCACACTAATGGTTCCTCCTTGATTTTCCATTATTGAAACCAAAAGTATTGAAATTAGTGAAAAAAACATTAACATTTAAAGAAAAATATTAAAATATTAAAATGAATTATTCCTTAAAACATATTTTTCTTCTAAATGTCTACTTTGGTTTATAATTTATTTTATTACATGAATATCAATATTATTTTGATACATATTACATTAAAGTAGGTTGTCTTATGTTTCCCGTCATAATTCATTAATGTATCTAGGAAATGAATCCTTTATAGTAGTTTTGTGTAGTATTCGATCAACCAAAACATATATCCCATGAGTGTCTAGAAAGGTGTGTGGTCTTAGGCTCACTATAAGAGCAATAGGGTTTTGATATAGTCAATGACCAATAATCTATTTTCAGGGTGATTACCCCTCGATTCATTTTTTCTATAGCCATATAAAATTTATAATTTCCAAACATGTTTTTTTAGGGAAAACCATAAAAATGAAGGATTAAATATATTTTAGGATTTCACTGTACGCTTAGACTCAACTATAGGGTTTAACTGCAACAATATAACCCTAAAAACAAATGTGACTTGTGTAATCTCCAAAAATATCTATAATACTCTAAAAATAAATAAACTTTTCTCTATACTAACTAAAGTGTCCTAATATAAATATGGGTTAAATAACACATAATCTCAAGATTTTATAATACATATCACACAATTTTTAAAACATAAAGATCAAAAGGATTAGTAAAATGGATATTAGATAAAAAATATATTATTTCACTACACATGAGATTATTTCTCTATAGTAATCATCCCCTAACCCTTTCCAAACTTATCACATGATATAATTATATTTATAACCTAAGTTTAGAAACATAAGAAAGGTTTGAAAAAATATTCATAGTAAGGGATGATATAATAAAGTCTATAATGTTTAAATCATAATCATATTAGAAACTAATGAATAACGAAATATATATCTATTGAAAGAAAATAATTCAGTATGTGTAAGAATAATAATAATATCCAAAAATAATATCATTTTTACCAAGGCATGATAATTTATAGCATAAAGGATATAATATGATCCATTTTACATTGGAATGAATGTTCCACAATAAAATATTTATGATTTTTTTCATCATGTACAGGGATATATACAAAATTGTTCACTTGAAAAATTGTGAGTAGATTTAAAAAACATCACATTCTTTCTTTTTAAACCATGATATTTTATAAAAAATCACAAAACATTTATATCTCAGGAGGTATAATCATTTATAAAATTCATTGGATGGGGACATATGTCTCACCCATCCCATAATCCTAACATTTATTTTCAAAAAGAAAATAATCATGACATCATAAATTAACCCAAAAAAAATAGGGCTCATGAAATTTCAAAATTATCATATAAATAACCCAAGTAAATTAAATTAATTTCATGATACATAAAAATAAAAATCATTATATTTTAAGAAATATCCCCTATAATTAAACTAGGACTCAAAAATTATCCTAATAATATCATGAATTTAATGTAATGATTTTTGAAAAAATGACTGCCCAAAAAATAATATAATAAATGAATAACAGCGGGTGAAAAATGAAACATAACTATAATGGTGTTAGTTTATTCTGATTATTATAAAAATCAAATCACAAATAAATAATATTGAAAAAAAATTTTATTCGTCACGGTAAATATCTCCTTTTATAGAAAAAATTAATATAAATCCTCACATGGAAATGAAATTTGTTAAAGAAAAATTTTTCTCCAAAAGTAAAAAAATATCAAATAATTTTAAAGTTCATTTCATGGAAAAATAATTTTAAAATTTGAAATAGTATAACTCAATTAAATGAGTCTCTACTACCAAGTCCCTTACAAATGTCATAAATCATGGAATAATTGAAATATAATACTTCATAAAAAATAAATAATGATATAAAACTAAAATAGCATTGATGGAATAATGGTTTTAAAAGTGTTAATTAAAATTAAATTAAAAATATTTACACTTGAAATAATCTATATAATGATTTGGAAACAGGTATGTGAAAACACATTGAAAAGTAATTATTCATAAAATAAAATTAATTAATAAGAACAAAAAAATATTTTCAAAAAGAAAATTTAAATATATATTGAAGAGTTTTACATTAAGAAAACATTAATAAATTAAAAATGGAATAAGTTTTATAAAAAGAAAATTTGGATTGGATAATAAAAAAATTATTTTATAAGGATGGAAGAATAATTTGAGCACTTTGAAATAAATTTATTGAAAAACAAAATATTAAAATATTCTAAAATTTTCTTTTTGGAAGAGATAAAATTAAAAAAAATGTTACCAAAAATTTCAAATTAAATTTCTCTAAATTGAGGAAAACCTCATTGAGTTATAAAATATTTACATGTCTTAAAAGATCAATTGATAATAATGGGTGTTATTACTACCAACGATAATCTTTTTCATAATTAATTTAATCAAATAATGATATATTTATAATGATAAATAATTTTCCTATAAAATAATTCATGAATATTACATAGCAATATTATATATTAAAAATGATCCATCATGAATAATTATGATCTTTTTTTTTGAAAGGGTTTATGTGATCCCCTTTTAATGAGATTAAAGGGGACTTTTTGGGGAAAACCCTTTATAATATAAAACTTCCAGGATAATATTTCATTTTTTATGGAAAAGTTTTTTTGAAAATATTTATTTTTTTCTATTTCTTGGTTTATCATGGCACAAATATTGGTTTTTACACATTCGTGACACATTTTATATAATCTTTATGATTAGGTTTTTACGTATAACAATTTTACTTTTTAAAAAGGTAAATAGTTTTTTAACTATATTATTTTCTATTTTACTAAACATATATCATAACCCATACAACAAATTTCAGGTTATATGGAACTAATATTAACATATAATTAATACAATTACTTTTCTAAAACTCTGAATCTATCTTTTAATTAAAACCAACATTTTATAATAAAAAAATTCGTATAAAAAATATATTTTGAGCATTATGCATTCATAATATTATGTAGTATTGAAAAAAAAATTAAACATGTCATAATATATATTTCTGTGTCTAAATATCATATTATATTCATTATTTAATGTATTTAAATTCTTTTTATTTGATATAAATTCCTTCATACTAACAATTCAATAATTTTAAAATAATAATTCAACAATTATCATATAATTAATATTAATACTAAAAATATCAATTTAAAAACAAAAAATTATTTTGGGAATAGTAAATAATATATAAATTATTTTCTCAAATATAATAATTTGTTTGTCAAATTATCTTTCTATATTTTTAAAAATTACTCTTAATTTTAGCGCATGAAACACTTAAAAACCCATTTTTTAAAATTTTTTATATTTATGACAAAGATTTATGATTAGGATAGAATAAATTATTCCAATTATTTCACATAATTATAAATAATTATTATTTTTCATAAATTATTTATATATATATATAATAAATCCAAAAAAATATTTCATCGTGTAATTATAAATTAAACAAAATAGTTTAATAAATTTTCTCTTTAAAACATTATATAAATTTTTAAAATTTTCACCAAGGGATTATAAATTTAAAATATTATTATAAAATTGTTTAATAACATTTATAACAATAAATTTATATAAAATGGTTTTAAGACTATCAATTTATTAATAAAATTGTAGACACTAATATAAAAGGTATATATTTCCTATTGGAATTAAAATAATTATTTTATATGAATCTCAAAAACACATTCTAAGGAAACAAATTATATGAAATTAAAAATGGAAATTAATTTATAAAATTAAATTCTATATTTTTTCAATTATTCATTTTAAAATAAAATATATCAAATAAATAATATTTCTTTAATTGAAAATCACATTTTCAATATGAGGTTATATTAGTTTTTTCCCTACTAAAGGTAATAACTAATAACAGCTTATCATCCTTTGCTTATTATATCAATTTTAATTTTAAATTCCTTATATGTATAATTTTTTAGGATAGGTAATGTGTTTAACACACATTATATAAAATAGAATTTATATTCGAGGATCCAAATCTTGGGTCGTAATGCCAGCAGCTTTTAGTGGGGGATTTTTTTTGTTTATAGATATAGAAGTCCACCAGTACACCAGTGGGAATCAAACGATGATCCGGTAGTTTCATTAAAATACACCATAGGACTCAAGATTCCACCCACAAGCTGTTGAGGTTCCAAAGCTACATTTATTATTCATGTACCCAAATTCCAACCAGTGGGTCACAACATGTCATATATTGAGCCATCAACCAGCTAATGTTGTTATGTAGAGAATGGTAATGAAAGGATATGTAATAATTCATCAACCTCACCTTATTAAACTATGAATCATTCAATCAAATCATAAGTTTAACAAGGATATTTCAAAGGCTATTATTTTCTATTCTTGGATCCCTTGATCACCTCTGATTGGTTATTAAATCTTTTATCGATCTTTTTTGTTCAAATTGGTAAGATCAATCAATTTTCATTAGTTTATAAGTATTATCTTGTATTATTATGAGATAAATGAAGTTTTTATATGATCTATCCATCATATGTTTTTAACATTTTTTCACCCATAGATCCTTGTTTTGTTTGGTTTCTAGAGGATGGTTCTTGTTTGGTTGTGTTAAGGGACTCTTGTTGGATGAGGTATGTGATCTCCTTTCCTATACTCTAACAATGTGATCAAAAAAAATGATATATATAACATAGAATTTATCTTTAGGGCCTTATTTATTATTCTCTTATGACTTATTTCGTTTCGATATTTGAATCCAATTGTCAGTGTTTTGTGAACAAATTGGTGTTATGTGTTGTTTCAGATGATGCATTTTTTAATGAACTACACTAACTCATTGCATTCTATACTTTTTTTCTAAACAGTTATTGGAATGATCACTTATTTATTAAATTAAGGTGAAATGTATTGTATTTAATAACATTCCCCATTAAAATTTATAAATAAATTATTATTTCATAGAACATATGTTTTGATTATGAATCTTTTTTCTCAATGAATCTCTTTAATAATTCAAAACTGGTAATGGAATTTTCTACTGAATGATGATGATTTGTTTTGAATTTTTTTGATAAACACACCTCGTGGGATCCATTTTTAAATAATATGGTATTTATTTTTTTTACATGTACTTTTTTTAAGGGATATACATTTTAGAATGTTTCTGAATTCCTAATTTCATCGCACTTGGGACATGATTATGTAACCTGATTTGGGTAAATTAAATATTGTTGTATTCCACTTCAACTATAGTGACCCTACTGGAAAGATGTTTAGTGAACATATGTTCTGATTGATCATAGTATGAAAAGACCGTTTATCAGGATCCTATATTATCCTAGGAATATGTTCTATTGTTTATGGTTAATAAATGGACATTAAATGAATGATTTGATTAATGAAAAATGGATTATTTAAATTTAATGGAAATATGGTTGTATGAAATTGATTTGTAATAGATAAAATGGTGAAATTTCCATAATGTTTCTATAAATTGGTAGTTTTTTAATTATTATGTGGCATTTTTTAATTTTATCACATATGAATTTATATAACAAAGTCTGCATGGGGAAAACATGTTAGGATCCTACTAGGATTGTTTATCTCACACTCTACACACACCCAAAAGTATGTGTAGATAGTGTTAGATCCAATACATGAATACTAATTTCACCATAGTTATGTTTTGGGTATCATGGTTAGTTAGGTATTATAATCTTGATCTTGGATGGTGGGATATTGGCCACTTATAACATGGATTAGTTGTCATCTGTTTATAGTAAATTGAATTTTATAGGTAATTTTATGATATTATTTTCTTATATATACCATTATTTATCCATAACATTATTTTAATATATTAATAAAATATTTCATTAATATTTTTTCCCACCATTTTACATGTACACCACCTTGTTATTTTCATAGGTGTGAATGGAATTAATCTCATATGATGTTCAAAATTTTAGGGTTCATTTCACTAGACCACATGGATCATGAACACAATTCAAGCCTGGTCACAAATCACATCGGGTTCCTAGATTAATTGGTGATAAAAAAAGTTCTTGACATAAAACCAACCTAGAAAAGATGAATAATACTCTCCAAGTTGAATGAAAACAATCATATACCATGTAAAAGTCATGTATCTGCCACTAATCATACACAATGTATATATTAAGGGAAAATTTAATCATTTAGAAAATATAAAAGGAACAAAACATGTCATGTCAAAACCCCACAGTGAGAGACTTGAGTAAAAGAGATGTTCATTTCTAGTATGCCTCTCCATCAATGGATTAAGAAATTTTTATTCCAAATTTACAAATATAATGATCATTGCGACCATCATTCATCTATATAAAATATATTATGTTCACTAAATCTATTAGTATAGTAAAATTAAAGAGAACCTTTATGATTTTACAATATATTAATTCGAATGATCTTTTCAGGGTCGTGTGATCCTCATCATGCGACTTTAAACCATATTAAATGATGTTATATCTTAGTATTCTTTAAAAAATATTAGAGTAAACTATTCAATATGATCATATTCCTCTTTCTATGACCAAGATCTATATGAGATGTCCTTTTTTATAGTTTTACATATTCATGTTGATCCTTCCATATAATTCCACATTGGGATAATACAATTATATTATTTATATTACATGAAAAAAAACTATATAATGGCCACTAATTAAAGTAATACATTCAACATTTTTAATTTTTATATATGAAATAAAATGGTGTCTATAACACATATCCCGAGTCTAAAAAAAGTACCTATTTTTTCTATATCTCAAGAGTTGAAATATTTACCCTTCCAAGTGTGGTTTCCTACATTAGTGATACATTGTAACATTATTTTTAGAACCTTATATATTTGATCCAATGTATAACTATAAATTTTTTTAGTTATAATCTCATAAAATGATGAAAAATATCCTTCTAATAAATATGATAATATTTATTTATATTACTATACGATATCTAGTGAAGTTCAGATATATTATCCCATACCCCATAGTAAATTCAACATTAATTTCATTCCTCCAATCATCCTATAATTTTTCCCACTAATTTTAGATAAGTATCCCTCTATTAAACACGTTATTATATGTCAATGGCCGTGATATTATTTTTCCACTTCGTGATAAAATAAGAGTTTAGAATAACAAAACAGATGAAATAAACATAGATTTATGACTCTCCTCTAATAATGATTACTCCCATTGGAGAGTTTTTAGAATAATCATGCATGTTCATCAAGAAATGTGGATAGTTACATTTTATTACAATATGATGATATGGATTCCATTACAAAAAAATACTATTATACGGGTAATATTTTTGGTGATATTAAATGTCATCAAAACACATATACATGGAATCCATTTTACCATTATTACTCAAATGACACAAGTAATGTGTGAGGGGAAACTTATTTCATTGGAAGAAGAAGAAAAAATGGGATCTATAAAAAGAACATGACTTCTCATTCACCAAGGAATGGTGATTCCACAAAATAATTATTCATTAGATTTTTAGGTTGTGATAACCTCCTATTGTGAATAGGTAATATTATTTATCCATTAGTGATAATAATCATTTAAAATTCACAAAAATGTTTTTAAGGATATTCATGTAACTCATGGGCCTTTAAGAAAGATCTTTATATTATTTAACATGTTTTTAAAGGAAAATATTGATTTTCATACTTCTATTTGACAATCATCAGAGCCAAAATGGATTTATTAAAGAAATGTTATGTTAATTTTACGATGGGATATATTTCATAAATAATATAATAAAAATATCATTATAAAGAAACTCATTTGTTAGTTTATAGAATGTTTATGGACTGAATCCCATTTCTGATATATGAAAGGAGGTCCTCCATACTTTCATAGTCCCTTTATGGTTATGAGGTTACTTCATTAATGGATGGAAGTTGTGGAGTAATCATCTTATTCTCTCATACATACATAGTTACTCCAAGGATAATATTTATACATGTATTCATAATAGATTCTTCCACACATGTGTAGTTTCATTGAATATTAGAATTAATTTTTAGTTTTTTATTTTATTTCTGTATGGTTCGGTACATTTTAATGGGAAAATATTTCTCCATAGTAATAAATTCCATTATAAAGTTATTTATAAATACATTACATGCCATATGAGGAGGAATAACATTGTCCATTTGGACATTTCCATTCTTCATAAAGAAATATATCCTAGACCTTTTATTTATTGTATTGTTCATAAAGTGTTACCAATTCATAATGTATCCTAGTAGGTAAATATCAAATCAAATCATGAGATTTATTTAAGGAAACATTACTATGAAAGGATATTCACAATGATTCCTTAACTACATAAAACCATCATAGATCTCCCTCTATAGGATTTTTCATGAAGCATCCATTATGAGTCTCCATCATGAACTCTTTTCCATTGTGATTTGTCACAAAGAACCCTAACAGTGGCTCGTTCAAGAACCTCTATTTATAATGATCCTTCTCAATGAATCATTTATGAAAATCAATTTTGAATTAGCCATTGTGAGGATCTTTTTTGAATAACACTCTATGAGTATACTTTATGCATCCCCATCCAAGAAGCTCCTTCATAAATGATCCTTGAAGAGGTTATATCATGGATCATTCAAACAAACTCTTTTTTTACTAGTTGTGCACAATGAATTGTTTGAAAAATGGTAGGCTTTAGATTCATTACAAGCCCGGTCTCATATCAAACCATTGAATATATGAAAACAGGGAATATTCAAATAAATTTTATCATCATCCAAATATTCCTCATCCAATAGGTATCTTACCTAGTTTTGGAATGTTGAAAATAACACCAATTATAGTTAAATGTGTTTCATTCTCACTAATTCATTCTCTTAGGTAACTTACATGGGATGAAAAATCACAAATTTATTTGTTTAATTCAATATTTTGTGTTGAAATCAATGTGAACCTCATTTTATTCGGGCCACCTACAAGTTTTAAGTCCCTAACATGATTTAATTATTGATCTAATCCATTTATCCCTAATCCATGAACACTAAAAACCAGGGAAATAATACCTATTTTAAGACCCAATCATATTATCCCTCATATTATAACCAACAAAAAAATAAACTAAATAAGGTAAATTAATCCATAAAAACATCAATCACTTAATATCACTTATTTCACAACCAAATAAACTAAAAATTACATCACATGTGTATGTATTATACAAAAAAATTTAAGGAACTATTTTCCAAAAAATTCACTCAAAATAACAAAAAAACCATAGAATCAGTTATGAATTCATGAATTTAAATAAAATAATTAGAGTCTTCATCACATGACCTTTAATGTGTGACATTTATTGTTAGATTATATAGAACTACTAAGATATTGATTCACATCATTGAGATATAAAGGGATATCCTTTCATAGTCCCAATCCCAACAACAAAATACTTCCAAACTAATATGTCAAGTTTACAATGCCACTATATATAGAGATAAAATATTGTGTACCTTCTTATAGTGTTTAAAAATAGTGTATCCACACACATTGATCTAATGAGAGATTGTATATTTCCTAGAAGACGTGTTCCTTGAAATTTATATTAACTACAAATCAATTTCATAAGGGTGAATATTATCATTACATAGAATATTTCAAGAATACATAATTAATCAATATTAGGTTCCTTGATTTTGAAAAAATTTCACACTAAAAGGGTGATACGAGACTAAACTTATATTTTATTGATCAATACAAAACCAAATATCATTGTTACAGTCCCAACAACCATCATCCATTAAAATGATTTCATACACTAACTTCAATATCCATTTTTACATAGGCATGTTAAAAACAGTTATGATATGAATTTCTGAATATCATTTGAAATCATAACAAAACACATTTCAATAAAACTATCATGATGCCACTATTTTAAAAAAATAATCATTTTCATGAAATTGAAACCTCATTTTATGCCCTTATTTTAGACCTAATGGGAAATAGGATCACTGAAATTGATTATAAATTCAAAATTTATAATTATATTTTAAGTGAATCATTTGAAAAAAACTATTACTTCTCATATTATAGTGGAATATTTCATAATATCAATCAAATATAGGTGTATCTTTATTATAATGGAAAAAAGACGAATCACTAATTTTTTTTTCATAAATAGATAATCCAATTAGATAATACATAATGTATTAAAAACATACATGAATCATGTTAGCCTCTTATGTAACCTCATTAATTATAAATTATCATAACATTAAGGTACAATTTAGTTTATTATACATAATTTCACTCAACTATGAATGCCTATATTTTTCTTCTATCAAGCTCCATTAACACACCATATTTCATATTTTTCATGCATGAGAAAAAATATAATCATGGTAAATCAAAATATATTTCTTGATAATTAAAATACCCAACCAATCTTTGATTATGTCAACTATATGATCAGAATAATAAAGGAATCATATTTTAAATGTTTTAGGGTACCTCATTATCCTACGATCATATATGTGAATATATAATTTATTCCATGATTTATTCTATAGAAGTTATTTATTAAAACAAGTAACAATTAATTTTAATCTGAACATATTTCTATAACACATTAATTATTAATTGACCAACTAAAAATTAAAATTATGGTGGGGGAATTGTGATTTTTCCAATAATTGTTTCTTTTTTTAGGATTTTAATGTCTCTATTAGTAGTGATAATTATCTATTCCTATTTGATGATAAATAAATAGAATAAGATAATATATATATAAATTTACTTAGTTCACCTGATGGGGATATATATAAAGAGAATGCACTCAGTTTTTTACTACTTTTTCATTAATTTTTTTATATATCCCAAGATCATAAACGTAGGGTTGTACTATCATGAAACATTCACTAAGCTAATTCATGATAAATTTTAGGTGACTCGTAATAATTTAGGTATTACAATACACTTAGTTATAGATCAATGAAATCTCTCATAATATCCTCATAATTATTATTTTTAAATATTATTTAAACTTATTTCAATGTTAGATTGTAAATCCTCACATTTTTAAAAATAAATCACATTTGAGTGGGAAAAATATCATAAATTCTAAATTCATAAATACCAAAGAATAATAAAAAATTAACTGTATGCCACAGGAATGTCGCATCAACGGTGATAATCGCAAATCATGATATCCACCCATGGATCCCTACACTGAGGCCTGACTTGTCATGTAAATCTTAACATCCACTTCTATGTTTAAATCATTACACCATCATTATAGACTACTTTTTCTCCATCCAAAACATTTTCTTCATCAACATCGCATTCCATCCAGTCAAACCTTCTACTCCACAAACCTAAATACCATCATTAAATGATCATTGTATTTGTCATCAGAAAATAAAAAATAAAGCACATCACCATTGTCTCCAAATACCCGATGATAACCCTTCAACCATCATCCCCCCACAAATAAAATCATTTAAATGATGTCCAAATTGGCAAAAATATTCACTAAATTGGAAGGATACAAGATTTTTTTCACCATATTGCCCAAAAAAACAAAGCTCCACTATAACCTATAATAAATCCCAATCATCTGTAACCATCATAGGTTATGCCTCCTGAAGAACCCCACCTCTTGAAAAAACAAATCCTAAAACATCCTTGTAAACCCTCATAGTCGACAGAACTATGAGGGATAAATAGACCTCGAATCCATAGTAGAGTAAGTGTGGATACTATCTATATAGGGAGCCATGAATGAAAAATCATCATCAATCATTGCAGAATGCTTCATCATTTCATCTTCATCAGAAAAACAGAGACCAATAAACCATTTAATTTTTTTCATCTTACGATCGAAGTAGTCATCTAATAGAAAATGATGGAATTTAAAAACACAATCACTAGACCATCTGATTATATCTGTAACCAAAGTTGTTGAATACACCTGTTGAGATGAGCCATTAACACCAACTTGAAACCACCAAAAAATCCCCAAAACACCACTAGCATCATCGTACTAAATGAATAGGTTTCCAAGCACAAGAGGATGGGTAGAAAGAGAAGAGGAGGTTGAACAAGCTAATGAGGAAGTCGCGGACCAACTTACAAAAAAATACCAGACCACCGAAGTGCCTTTTTGACAACACAATATAGATTTTACCACAAAGGATCAAGAGGATATAGAATACTTGGGTGAAAAAGGAATCCATGAAGTGACATATAATATTCCATGAAGATTCAACCAGAAGAACCAGGCCTCTAATAGAAATAGTGTATAATATCATAAAACGGTAAAGAACTGAGACAATCAAAGAATGATAGGATGAATAAGGTTGAAAGGAGGAAATATTAGGTCACTAAATAAGATAATCCCAACCAAATAAAGAGATTAATGAGTGAAATATGAATCCTATAAAGAAGCAGATGCAATTGGAATGAGATAAGAGAGAATGAGATACCAAAAAAAGTCATGTTGTCGCTATGGGGAAGAAACCCTAGAAGGAGGATCGGCTCCCTTGAGAGAGATAGAAAATAGAAAATGAATCCATCCCATTTATTATAATAATGACTCATTAATATATAAAATTGAAATATTATATAATTTAAATTAAAATTATGATGAGGAATTATGTAATTCTTGTAAGGGTTACATATGAATTCTATGTTTTAATTATGGAGAAGTCTTTGTCCAATTTATCAATATATTTTTCCTCATACGAAAAGTTACTTTAATGTATATAAAAAACTTTTTATCTGAATATCAATAAAATTTATATTCAATAAAAGTATTTATTAAATAATATTCACCATATTATTCATAAATTTCATTACACTAGTCCATGAATTTAGTAATTCAAATACCCTTAAAATTCATCCATAAATATATCATAAACAAATATCAATGATCTTTTATATTTTCAACTTTATAAATAACTGGAAACATAAAATATAAACTAAAATCATTAAAAACATGTAATTATCACACACATATGTGGTGTGGTTTATTTAGTAAATGTATATACTTGAAAACCATAACTGTATGAATTCCTCCTCTATTTTTGAAACAATTTTTATATATTCAAAATCATATAAATTACACACCATTACATGTACTTATATTTACTATTATTTTGTATCTAGGTAATGTATTTTCAAATATCCACTCAAGCTAAAACACCTTTCTAATGAGTTGATAGAACAGGAAACATAATTTCTTCTAATGAATCTAAAAAACACTTCTTACTTCCATGAAATCCATGAAGATATTTTTTCTAAATCCAATAAATTTTATAAAATATATTTGTGTAAGATTATTTTAAAAGAATTATCCAACCATGTAATTTTAATAAAATTTCTTCCCTATTTTTTCAACCTCTAAATTACTTCACAAATGTGATGTGAATCACAAGAATCTTTATCTGGAATTAGAATTTTAAAAATATCTTCCACGAAATAGAATAAACTATATAGAATTTTTTTATCATGGAATATAGTACTTATTAAAAATTCTCTATTAATGGATAATTAATCCTTTATTATAGATTAAAACTATTTTTTAAAATCAATACCACTCAATTTGGTATTGTAACAACCGTTGAAAATATGTTTTTATATCCCTTAAAAAATTATTTCATATTAATTTAACATCATGGATGTAATCTAAATATTAATTAATGTTTCTATTATTCAATTAATCATACATTATTAATATTTTTTAAATAATCATGATCTATAAACATATAATACTATCTTTTAATTCAATCCAACCTTTTCTTCTCTTCATAAAACATTCAAATCCATTAACACCATTAATAAAATACTCCCAACATCATGATTAATCTTATCATAGATAATTAAATTAACCAATATTATTATAAATTAATCCCACATAATTAATCATGGTTAGGTGAAAGAAGAATAATATAAATTTGTTTCAATAATAACTATAAAACACGCTATATTCCAAATTCAATGAAACCAACCTACCATGGAGATTTCTATGAATTCATTATTCTCAGTTTTTTTCATTTCCTCCCAGTACATTGATATAGTTATATACTCCCCTTCGGGTTCCCTAATTATCCCTCCTTTAAATCTTAATGAATCAATTTTTTTTCTTCATGAAAATTTATTTAACACCCATTTCCAAAGTATCAAATAAAAGTTCTTCATTCCCATTATTGGAACTATTTAACACAAATCACTAATGAACTAAAAAATACAAAAAATAAAAAAACAAAGTAATTATGTTATTTTCAATAGAAATATAAAAAATAATAACAAATATGTAATTTATGAATTATCCAACCATTTAATTGAAAGTAGTTGGTTATACTATATGATTCATCGTATGGTTTTGAGAAACTCATTTTTTAATTTACTTTTAAAATATATAATAAATAAGATGTTCCATTGGTAAAATTTAAACATTCAAACATAAATGATTTGAATTGTCTTTGTTAATTTTTTACTTGATATAAATGTGTTATATCTCTGAATGAAGAAACTTATTTTTACTCAAATTTATTTAATTTATGCTATGAATAGTAATTTTATTTTAAAAAATTGATTTTCAATAGTATCATTATATATTTCCTCTGTCCATATAAGTTGAGATCATTCTTAGGTGGTGGAAATATAGTCTTCATATTATTTTATTGATAAAATGTCATTTTTTAATTATATGAATTCACATTCCTATATGATAAAAGTTAGAGGATGTATATTTTTACAAAACATTCACTATTGAAATTGGTGTCCATGATTTCTCAAAATTCCATATCATCTTTTAATATATAAAGAAATAAATGGACTACCATTCTTTTAATATATCAAAACATATATATTCCAACTATGTAGATACATTTCAATTGATCACATGGATACCTTCATTCATTAATTGTGAAAAAATATAAATTTTGGGTGTGTTTCTATTATGGATCGTATGAATCCAATGATTTACAAATACTCTAATATTTTCTAACTATCCACTAACATATTTAGAAATTTTAAATCGGAAAAAAATTTATATTTCCATTGGTTACCTGTCATCAATTATAAATTTTTTAATTACTTAATCAAAATAATTGTATTTATTATTAATTAACTAATTATTTATTTCACTAACATACAGATTGAAGAGAAATTTAAACTCTAAAATCATTGAAAATGTTAAATTCATTCATCATCATGATGAAACTTTTCTTTCATAATTCATCTCTTGATACTCTAAACAATATTTTACACAAAATTATAATGATAGTGAATTTTTTATAATATATTTTCCATAAATTTGGTGATCCATTCCATATTTTATAAAACTATAGATGTTTGAAGAATTGATATTTCATTAAATACCATGATTTCATCGTTCTTTCATACCAAATGACACATTAGTTAATAAAAACATGTTATTATAATTTTAATTAATAAAAATTCATTATATTGTGGGATATAAACTCCATATTTAATAATTATACAGAAAAACAACTACTTTATTAACATTAGGAATACTATGAACATCCATTGAGATAATATTTCACCGAGTAATTAGATATTTCCAAACTATTCCACTAGTTAAAACATTTTATCAAATTAAATGAATTTAATCTTGGAGTATGCATTTTCCATGAATCAATCACTATTATAAAACGACATTCTTCCATAAAAGAATTATTTTTGAAAATTACAGTTAATATTGATAATATTTTTAAAATCCATCTTTCTACAAAATTTCAATTTGAGTATTTTCCCAATTTATATAATTATTAAATAATTAATATGGGAGGAATTCTTCATTGTTTAATGGATTTAAATGTCATTGACGTATTATATTTCGTAATGTTATTATCCTTTTAGTTTTTTGAATTATTGTTTTGTCTAAAAAAATATTTTAGTCACTGAATCGTTCCATTATTTATGTATTTCAACGAAATTACTAACTAGATAAATCACTCTTATATTAAATATTTACATCTAAATCATAAATTTTCTCTATTGGTTCTCATAAGGTAATCACCATAGAATTTTTTTTCAATCATATCATCAGTGTTTTCATATATATTCTTATAATTTTACATGATAGTGATGTCATAAATTTCTATAATAATACCATGACATTCACTATAGTATTTTTTGACATTTATATTAGATGTTTAAGTAGGAAAAGTACATAATTATCGTTATACTCAAACATGTTTACGGTCATATCATTTATCAATATAAATTAAATTCTATCAATCATTCAATATTATTTTAATTTATCCATTTTCCATTATACATTATGTATTTAGTGTTTACATATTTCTGAAAAAATGATCTATTTATGAATTATACCGCTACATAAAAAACATAATTAAAAAACATTTCTTGTATAGTTTTCTCAATAAACATCATTTGATCCATGTTGTGGGCTATTATATTAATAACCTCAACAACTCTAATTTATATTTTATTTTTCATTAAAGAAACTCAATTTTTTATCCCATGATTTAGAATATAAAAATTCTCATTACATTATGTAATAATTGTGTAATTTTTATATCTAAATACAAGAATTTTATATCATACACTGTAACAATGTTGATCTTCATAGCCTAAAGATAGTAGTTACTTTTTAAAATATAACTATATACAAATGTATACATACAGAGGGTTAGATTTTTTTAATCTTAAAAAACTAGATAAATAAATTATTGCCATATTATATTCGAAATATAAATAAATATTATTATAAATATTATTAAATCCTAGAAATAATTTATAATTTTATTCTTCATGTACTTGGTAATAGATAAAACCATGATCTTAGATTACTAATAAGGGTTAAAAACAGTGGAAGAACTCATGAGTAATTAAGGCATAATCAATATACTATTTTGGTAAATCAAAGCACTTTACACTCATTCAAAGATATCTATTCATTGTAAATCCAGGTAAAATATCAGCATAACAATCAAATGAATAATGGAAACTGAAATCTTAAAAAATAAAATTTATAATTTTAAAAATTCATTTTCCAGGCCTCTCAACTAAGATATCATGGATCTTACCATCAAGGGATATCAACCTAAACATAAATGTTAATAAATTCATATGTTGAATCTAAATAACTATCTAATATGGAATATTAATTTTTCTATGTAATCAGACATATCGA
The DNA here is from genome assembly GCA_963277665.1 of Viscum album. Taxonomy (NCBI): domain Eukaryota; kingdom Viridiplantae; phylum Streptophyta; class Magnoliopsida; order Santalales; family Viscaceae; genus Viscum; species Viscum album. The sequence continues at coordinate 1,185,577,608 of OY728158.1, read as the reverse complement.
CGAATCAAGTGTATATTTATGACCACACCCCACCCATGATTTTCACATCTTATCTATTTCTCGTATTTTAAAAATAAAAAAATTACTCTCGAAACACATTATACGTCAAAAATTAAACATATAGTATCAAGAATATGAAACATCATTATTTATCTAAAAATTGTAATAACATAATTATTAATATTTCATTAACTAATACCATCTATAGAAATATAATATTGTTAAATAATCCTAAATTAAATATAAATTATTCTAAATTCATCCATGGTATTAAAAATATATACATGAAGGAGAAAATGATTTCCAAAGACTAAAATAAAGTTATAGTGAACATGGTCATAAGAAAGTGAATTATCTCAAAATAATTTATAATCAATTATTATAAAAGGGAGAAAAAATTTTATAAATTTATCATAAATGAATGTTTTATTGAGAATACATTCATTCAAAAAAATCTTATAAAATAAATAATTAAATAAGAACTTCCTTGTAATATAACGTTTTAACATTGTTATATACCAATTTACAAAAATCATTTAATTAATTTATAAAAATAATACCCTTTATTTTTTAAATAATTGAAATAAAAAGTTCAAAAATATTGTGTAAAATATCTTTCTAAATAATAAATAATGAAAATTCTAAAGGAAAATTCTATTGAAAGGTTACTAGCTATATGTTACATGTTATTTCTAGATCAAATAATATAATTAATTGAAATTAAATATGTTTAAACATGAATAACTAGGGGATAATAAAATAAATTTTTTATGAAATAAATATTTTATAATTTTCCCAATGTAAATAAAAACATAAAAAATTGTGAAATTAAATGTGACTGTAATTTAAATTCCTTACCTTATGTTTAACATAACTCATAATTGATTTTAACCACCTATATAATAAATTTATATTTATTAAAACTCTATACCCGAATGATATAAAAAAAATTATATTCATATATTATCAATAAAAAAATTTACAAACCCATTGGTTAATAATATTTTATTATCATCATCCTTTCATGTGTTAACTCCATCATTTTTCATCTACACATTGATTCGTTAGTTATGATCCATTTATAATGATCATGGTTAAATTACATCTAGGATTTTAATAATGATATAAATATCATATATTATCATTATATAAATATTAATACTCATCCAAGAAAGAAATATATGAAAAAATGAATCACATCAATCTTTGGAGAGAATAGTCCACACCTATATATGAGCATCATTATAATTTTATAATGGGTTATAGGGAAAGAGGGTAACTGGTATTTTATAAAAAATATTCATAATTATTTAATTAATATATTATACAATCCTTATAGCCATAATATAACCATTCATGAATGGTGGTGATTAAAGATGAAATACTTCCCCTCATGAGGTAGTAGTCTACATGTACGCAGGAACGATGACTTATTTCCTATTTAATGGAGAAGGAAATGAATAATCGGTTTTCTATTAAACTTATAAAATATCATTATATGGTATATAGTTATGTTATTTTATAATCATTTTTAGAAATTAATTGAATGATTTAAAATAATAAACAAAATGAAAACACTTATTTAAGAGTTATATGACTTCTTTCGCCAACCTCATTTTTCTTACACCATAATCCTACTATGATTTGTATTTTAATTAAAACATGTACTATTGATCGTGAAAATAGATGTTATAAAATTTTTGGGGTATGTATTTCTTGAGAAAAAAGGATTATGATTTTTATGGATGAAATAATAGGTGGTATCACTTTATAAAGGTTGTAGAGGAGGCACATAGAAATTTTCCAAAGATTAAAATATATTAATGTCTTACATGAGTCATATGGCTTCAAATTATACTAATTAATAATATAATAATATCTATTATCTAAATATTGTGATAAAGTATTATTTATAAATGTTTTTATCTTATTATAACACTTATATTTTCCATTTAAGAAGTCCCATATTAATTCATATCAACATTTACCGTAATATTGAATTTTTTCTTTGGTTACCATTCATAATGATCAAAAAATTATGTCATAAAATTAAAAAATATGTAAATTATTATTCCAAAAATGTATTAAAATTCGTTAAATTAAATTTTAAAATGTGAATATTTTAGTTTTAAAAACAAACCCATAAAATTAAATAAAAAACAGTTTCTAGTAAATTGTTGTTAATACAAAATTAATGATGTTATAAAAAGTAAATTATAATGATGATTCTTATTTAATTATTTAGATTATTTATAATGAAAGGATAATAAGGTTCTATTTTTAATTATTTTAAAACTATATTATATATTTGTAAAAAATTATTTAATATAAAATATGACAATTTTAAAAATATCATTATTTTTTTTACTATTCACATAAAAAGATAGTTTTTTTGAAAAATAAAACAAAATGAACCTAATTAATATTTTTATTTGGAGAATACAATAATAATTTCCTAAAATATAATTTTTAATAATGGTAATTTATTTTTTAATCATATTATAGATTAAATCATTATTCATTGTGTTATTGTTTCTCTAGAAATGAAAGTTAACTATACAAGATGTTCTAGTTATACACTTTTACCCAAATAAAGAAATTATTCCTCAAAATTTTAATCGTATAACATAAAAAATATATGTAGGTCATTAATTATACAAAGTTTTTTAGGGTTCCACATTTCCTGTTCTATTTTATGATATCTCTAAAGTACATTCACCTATCAAGCTATCTGGTTACGCAACACTTATAATACAGTGTCATGAAACTGGATAGTATTTTCATTGTAAGATAAATTATATTATTATTATACATCCTTATTGTTGAGAAAATTAATTTTATTTAGAATATACTTCTTCAATAATGTAATTTTTTACACATCATTAACTTTTGAGATACTAGGTTTTATTTCCAAATGATAAAAAATAAATCCAACTATTTACTGAATTTGAAAAAGATAAATGTACATAGTACATTGTATCAATTTATTATTGAATCATATAGTATCATTCTATACAGATAACATTAAAAAATGATATATCACTTGAAATTATACATCTTTCCTTTAGTTATCTATAATGATCTTTTTCCAACATAGAAATATTTTGATATGAATTTGAGTTATTCTAACTTTATTGATTTTCTCGAACACATGTTTTGGAAAAAAATATTCATTTCAAAAATTTGAACCTAAACATTTGGTGTATATAATCATTTACCGTACAATATTCAAAAATTTAAAATTTCAAACCATTAATGCAAGATATTATTAAATAAAAGTTCAACTAATGGTAAATAATGATACCATGTTGATTAAATGTCAAATTGAAATGGCCTAAAAATAATTTCTTGTTTCTAAATAGTCATTTTAGATTATATATCTTTCTAAGGAAGATAAGAATGACTTAAATGTACCTTGGGGTTAAGAGAATTTTGATTGCACTTATGGACTTCTGATGTAAACTATCTTTCATGATCCAAATTAGTAAAAATAAGTTCACCATGAAGTCTCAAAACTTCATTATTATAGATCTGTGTGATTAACTATAGTTTTTTATCTTCCCTGATAGCATAGAATGGTGAATAATTTTCAAAATGATAAAAAATAACCCATTTGGAATCATCATTCTCATATTATTTAGTATTCCAATGAAAATTTTCATAGTAATATCAACCAATTACCATATAGTATAGGTAAATGTTGAATGAATCATTTAGGATAATTTCATTCATCCTATACCTAATTAAAACCTAATAATTTTGATACAAAGTCTAATATTTATAATTTTATACTATCCTAAAAAATGAGTCGATCAATTACTATGATTTTTTTGTGCCACTATTATGTATAGAAACATTAAATATATTATAATCATCTAATAACTATATTTCTCGATCATGTATATATGGAAGACATATTCTATTTCAATATTTAAAAATACTATATTAATATATGAAGTTGACAAACATCCCCTCAATCACAAAATCAATTTTTTATTATTCTTATTACTATGATGGGATTTTTTCCCTATTATTTATGGTTTGGAAATAATTTTCAATATATGTGACTTTTCTCATTCAAAAAATATTATAATATCAGAATATACTAAATTTATTAATATTGGTTCTTTATCAAACCTAATTTTAGTCACAACTACATGGTCTATTTTATATAATGTGTCTAAAAATTATTTTTCATTAAACAGTCATAGTTTATTGTGACATAACAATCCTTCACTAATTATAGCCATTTAAATTTCCACATATTTTTCACTTTATATGGGAATATTTAATTAAATGTATTGTCATACATATATATTTCACCTTATTCACCGTAATGATAATAATATCATATATTCAATTAACATATTTTTACTATAAATTCCTAGTCATGGGATTAATAATTTTGGTCATTCATCTTTAATAGACTTGATTTAGTGTTAACAACTCAATAATTCCACATAAGTACACATCCAAGTCCCGTATTTGATTCATCACTGTAAATCACAAATCCATCCCTTCCTGATGGTAATGAAAAAACTATTTCATTGACCAATATCCTCTTTAATTCTTCAAAGGAATCATTAGAATATTTTAACCATATGATAATGACACCTTTATAGGTCAACTTGAATAACTGGATAGTTAATTGTGAAGAATTATTAACAAATCATTGATAAAAACTTGTTATTCAATAGAAACCATATGCCACGGTAATATTCATTAAGGTCATACATTCTATCACATTTATTGTTTTTAAAGGATAAACTAATATTATCTCTTAAGTGATATTATATCGATGAAAATAATCATCCTGTAGTAAGATTTCACATTTTGTAGATTTTAAATATAAATAATTTTGGCACTAATTCATATTAATTATTAAAAACATTACATTTATGTTCGTCATGTAATTTAATTTATATCAATATATCAAAAAAAATTATTATTATTATGAATTCATTGTTCATCATAACCATAAATATAGAGGATACACTAGAAAATACAATTTTAATTACTATATATTCATAATATCCATTCCTCATTGAAATTGTCATATTTATAATATCATCCTTATTTAACTTCGGTGATTGTAACACAAAATAATGATCAATCTTTGAGAAATATGGAGTTCTTTATCATTATATGAATAATTAATCAATGCAAGGTAGAAGATACATTTACTTAATTTTAATGGAACTGATTTCCTTATAAATGATTAACAACCTCATATAACCAATATTATTCATAAAAAAGTAACAATGGATCCCTACTGTTAGACATTTGTGAGTTTAAATATCTATAAAAAACTATTGTATTTGATTCTTTAGTTCCACCATTTCTAATGTGTCCATCCTAGAGAGGGTATTGTATATTAGTTTCCCAAAAGGGATGAGATCAATAGAGACCTTAATTTCATGATCTTTTGGATGTTCATATATTTTGGTAGTAACCATATCAAGGTACTCTTAAGAACTATTTACATTATCAATTCAATGGATACATTTCTCATTTAATGTTTTTGTAACCACATTTTTCTATGAATTTCATTAAGAAGAGGTACATGAGGTAAACCTAGTCATGATTCAGATAATGTGGTATCAACCCGATTGATAATGGATTCAAAATATCCATCATTAATTATAATACTATTCACATTGAAATAAATTTTTACATCAATATTAGAAATAAAATATAAACATGAGATTATAAAAAATGTCAAAAATTTCAAAAATTATCATTTTTTGAGTAGGATAAATCAATGTTTCATAATTGATAATAACTGACACATAGTTGATGTAACTAGGTTTCCACTACCATTATAGATTAAATAATACCTTCTATGGGTTCTAAGAAAATATCTAATCTTCAGGGAAAACATGGATGATATTAAAAAGTCATAACATCTCGAATGAAAATAATAAATAGTTAAATTTGAGGTTATGATTAATGTAAATAACAAAACAACATTATAAACATCATAATCATCTTTAGTAATTTCATAAGAATATTCTTCACCCATTTTACTATTCTATGTGATGTTTCCTTTATTCATGATATATTGGTTTAAATAATGTCCCATCTTTTTTAAAATTAATGAACTTTACAATAGTGGTTCCTTAATTTTCCTTTAATTAAAAAACCTTATGAACCATTTCAAAATAAATATTAACAAACTTGTGTTACTATTAATCATGTTCATGGGATTTATCTTGAATAATTATCAACTTTGTGAAATCCTATCCTCACTTTATTTTTCATAAACACATTAATGTTTTCTTTGTAATATTTTAACATATTCTTTCCCTAATTTAACTTGAAGTTATATGATGTGGAAAAATATATCTCAATCTTAATGGATCTTTGTAATATATCATCATAAGATAATTTATTTGAGAATTTATTTCCATTCAATGACAAATACTATGCTCAATAATGAAATTTTTAATATTTATTTCTATATTAAAATTTTAGTCCTTATCATGAATGGAGAATCGTGTAAAGTTAACCACATAGTCTGTAATACTTTTATCTTCCTTCTACATTAATGTGAGGAACTTCTACTATATTTCAACACTTTGTTCTTGATGAATTATTTATCAATGAAAATCATAATAAAAATTCATCAATTCATACATTCTATTTCATCAACCTATCATGTTTTATATAACAATTACAACCATTGGTCAATATCTCAATTCATAAAATATACTGAATTTTTTTTCCTTTTCATTATATCACAATCCTAGTAATATCCTTTTGAAGGAATTAATCCATTCTACAACTAATAGTGGATGAATAGTTTCACTAAAAAAGAGATCCTTTTGTTGCATTATGAAATTAAACATAGGTGATTCAAAATGCAAAACAATAGTTTTATATATAAGTTTATAGTTATTAATAATAACCAGATCCTGTAATTCCCCAACCCTAGAATCTTGATGCTAGTGCATTATTTGAATATATTATCATAAACACAAGAAATAAAATACCAAAGAAATAGTCTGCTTAGTATTATTTTAAAATATATTACATACATAAACAATACACTACACTTTATAACATATTATGAAATATAGATAATTTTTTGAGAAATCTATTTTTCTCCTAGGATAACCCTTCATATCATTCGTAAAACACTTATAGGAATCCTGGTAAAATTAAACACAGTAAAAGGGTGAGATCATATTCTCATTAGTGGTAAAAAATATAGGGTAAGCTTTGATAAAAAATCCTAAACATTCTAGACAAGGTATAAAATTTAAATACAAGACTTTTAAATAGATCCTTGATCATAATATAGAAACAATTTATAAAATAATTCAATTAAAATAATCACATGCATATTCTACTAGTCAAATAATCACATGTAATGTTAATAACTAATATCATATTGAGGTAATGCATAATGTAGGACATCATAACTACGCTCTCTAGGCCTCATGACAAGATCGTACATTTGCGGGTAATATGTTAGTCAGAAACCAGAATAGTTTCTCTCATGAGAACTATTGGTGCATCAAGTGGATTTCATTAACAGATCCCCGTATTATATGGATTTTGTTAACCAATCTCCAACTAGTGGGGCTTTCATTAAGCGGTCCCTAACCCTTCCCCAACTATATACAATTCATTCCTCTTATGAAAGTGGAAAAATATAACCATCATTAAAATTATTATAAAAACTAGCATATGAAAAGTTAATACAGTAACCATAAACCATGAACTATAAAAAGCACATCCACAGTCAAACATATCATAAAACATTCAATAAAATATAGTTGTATTTATCATAAAAACTCATCCTTAATTAGGCATAAATTCTAGTAAAGGATATTTACATATATGATAATAATCTAATAAAATATTTAAAACACTTTGAGATTAATGTCCTTTTTTACATTGAGAACATGAAAATGTAACGCGGTTTATACAATGTGAAATTTAGAAACTGATTTTTGAATCAAAGTATTTTATTCTACTATTACACATTTGAATGTAATTTACATTTTAAAAAATTTTTGTCTATATAAATAAATCCTTGATACTATTTTGATAACATGGATGTTAATGATAATGTTTTGGATGAATAAATCATTAAAACATTTAAAATGATGTTTTAGTTCAAGATTCCATGAAATAAAAACATAAAAATATTCCTTTTTGAAACTATTTTAATGTAATTAAAATAGAAATAAAATTTCCTTCATAATTATTTTATATTCATATAAATATTTATGTAAAATAATATTAATAATATTGAAATAGAGAGAGGATTAATTCATTAAACATTCAAAGAATCCCATACCACTTTGATAATTTAAATAATAACACAAATATCTTAAAATGAATAATTAAATAACATTAATTTAAATTTTTTTATGATATAAAATATATTAGGGGAAGTAAATATACCACACACAATAATAGCTCGTTAACATGGCTTATATCTCATGAAAATTAAAAGTGAGATTTAATTACCTTACAAAGATTGTATCATTAGAGTGGGGAATAAGTATGAGTGACAAATATAAATCCAACAAATATTATTTGATATTCTGTATAAAACAATTACGTTTCATTCACACCTATTCATGGAATAGCATAACGAATTACATAGATATTTAACTCAATAAATGATAATTGAATTATGATTTCCCTTACATTTAGAATGAAACTCTCTATACGTGTCCAAAACACCTGTATAATGGTTTTAAAAATATTATTAACTTATAATAGAATAATAAGGATATTTATTATATCATATATGATTCATTTATGACTTTATGCTACCCGTTTATTATTAATTTCAAAGTTAAGTCAATATTGTGGGTAATAATCACTTTGTTTATCGCAAGTGTTTTTACTTTTTATGTTTGATCATATTACATAGATCATGTTTCACATAAAAATAGAATGTATAAAATGATTTATATATCACATATATTCATCAAATAAATGTATATAATATATATATATATATATATATGAAATTGAATACACTATTTATGGGGACGGTAGGTCGTACGTACGCATGAACGTTGTTTTTTCTTTCTTTTCGAATTTAATGAAAGTAAGTAAATAACACATATGTATAATTATATATTATTAAATTATCATTATTATGTCATATAATTCATAATTATTCATTATATATATTTTTATAATCATTCTTTAATGGTTGATGTGGAATATGAATTTGATCTCATCGTGGAGACAGTAAGTTATATGTATGCGTGAGTGATGATACCATTTACTTAATGGTAATGGGGTAAAGAAATATAGGGTATGTTAATTATAAATAATAAATTTCATGTAACATTTATTATTTATATCCTTTTTATTCATCATTATATCCACTAAAATAAAGTAGTGATTAAAAACTGCTTCCACCATGGCGTGGAGTCGGTAAGCCGTACACACGCATGCATGGTGATATTATTTTTTGTAGGATGGGTAAAATGATGAATATGGTTGTACCATAGTAATAAAAAAATATAATAATATATTATATTATATATTTATTACATTATTATGTAAAAATTTGGGAAAAGGAAGTAGTAGAAGAAAAGAAATTGAATTAAAGTGGAAAAACAATTACATCTTCTTCGAGTATCACATTTTTGATATGTACAAAAGGACTTAATAGTATAGATTTATGCAGAAATTATTTCTTCTTGAAATAATTTAGGTAATATTTTTGGAGAAATGGGTAGGTTATGTCCTAACTAAATGGATTTATAGGTGTTAATAAAAGAGAAGGATAGGTGCCCTTTTATAAGAGAATGGAGGGGCACATTTGGAAATTCAAAAACTGTTAATTTAATATAAACTTATTTTAGATTATAAATATCTCCAAAGTTATTACCTTATATAATAATATGTGTATGGCTAGAAATAAACTCAAAAATGAGTTTTATACATGTTTAGATCACAATATTAACCTGATATGTCGGCTTTAAGCCTTAGGTAAACAATTTAACTCTCACCATGACCACATGTAATTCTATAACCTCGGGTTAATTTAGATACTATAAAATGACAAAAAGAACAAAAATTGGATAATTTATAAAATATTTAAACTTATAATACTTATTTGGATTAAATATATAATTTTAGTAATTTTATAACATTTAATAAAATATTTTTTCTTTTAATGTAAAATTTATGTCCATTTTGATACTATTTAATATTTTGGTTTTTAAAAATATCAATCCAACCTGATAACATCAACTGAATACTTCTAATAACTCAATAATATGTCTAAGTTATCCATAAAATTATTCTATGTCATTAATTATGTAAATTTATATTTATTTTAATATTTTTAATATCAATTACTTGTTATCTAAATTTATTAAACAATTAATGCATCATTATTATACAAGCCATTAATTAAGTTATTTATTTTTTAAAAATTAAAAATAAATTTTCTTGATGAATATAAATTTCTTATATTTCAAATTAATAATTATATTAGAATTTATATTATGTAAAACCCTATATTAAAAATTATTTAGTTATTAAAATTTGAATATGACATTTTTAACTCTTCTTGAAATAAAAATTATAATAAATGTCCTAATCTGACAAAAGTTGTTTAAAAAGGATAATATTTAGACATATTGTTTACTTGGGTCTAGAAAAAATTATACAATGAAATTATGATGAGTTTATGGTATTTTTATATAGTTATAATACTATTATTACCTTTAATTACCGAATTTACCTATAACTGTGCTAAATAAAATTCAAAAGTAATTATTCATACAAAATTATTTTGATCTTATTAGACCAAATTATTAATATTTATTACAAAAATTAAAGTCCATTTTTATAGATTTAATTCATAGAAGTGATAAAATTACATTTAATGCTAACCCCGCAAATTTGGTTTAAAGGAAGAGAAATGAGATGTTCAAAAATTCAATACATTTTTATATATAATTCCATTTTAAAAATGATTCCAATGACCTAAATTTGGTTAATATGTATAATATTTATCTATTTTTATTTAAAAATAATAATTTTAAACATTTATTTAAATGAAAATGTTTATTTTTGAACAACATTGCAGTATTTGTCACTATTCATCAAAAATTGTAAATTTTTAGAAAATTAACAAAATGTCACCCAAAGCTAATTTTGATATTATGAATTCAAAAATGATGCCTATTTTACCAAATTAAATTTATAATGTTGTCTAATATTAATTTTATTATTTCATAGAAGGCCATAAAAGTAGTTCCTTTAAGAAAATAGTATTTCTAAACATATAACCATTTTACCGAAAATTATACATTTCATTATAAATATGTTTTATTTGTGTGAAAAAATTGTAAATAACATTTAAAAATTACTTATTACTATTAGTATTATTATATTTAATGGATAATTTATAATTATATTATTTAAATAATTATAATACTGATGTATTGTTCTACCGAAACTCAATCATGCCTATAATTAAAGCCAGTTCGATGTTGCGTGCAATATAAGATATTGAATTTCTTTAAAAAGATAACATAGTGTAAACTATTGGGATGTTACATTCAAACATTCTTAAACAAATTTCATCCTCACAATTAAAAATTGGACTTCGAAAATAAATGGTTGAAACTACAAAATACCATTATGGAAAACCCACATTAAAAATAGGGTTAATAAAAGGTCTAATTTAAAATATAGGGAAGTATGCAAGTTACCATAGATATAAAATTAAAGGGATTCATTTAGGAAAACATGGGAATAAAATAAAAAATATAACCATTGTGTTCTGATGGAGAGTGATATAGAACATGATTTGGAGAATATATTTGGATAGAATTTTTGGTTTCATGATCCATTAAATAGAGTTGAAAAATTAATATACTTCATATAATAAGAATAAAATGAATCTTACTTATAGGAAAATTAGAGTTCTATCCTTTAATTAGTTTCTACCACAGACTCATATTTCTCACCAAATGATTATAAAATTAAAAAATACTATTTATATTAATTGTATAGGGTTCCAAAAATGAACTTATAATTCCCCAATTGTATAGTTTAAATAAGTAAAAAACTGTGATATAATAATGAGTACATCTCATAGGACAGTGGTAGTTGATGCACCCTTTTCACCCTTCAGTTGTGTTTTCTAGTCTCATAGCCTTTCCAGATGTGATGGGATGTCGCCCAATCTACAGGTTGTCATTTTTATAAAATTATATTATTAAAACATTCTAAAAATAAACTCAATAAATTTTTTACCTTAAAAATACTATAAATGTTCATCATAATCCATTCCATCCTTTAAACTTATCTAAATCACTTCTTCCCAAACAGACAGTCCACAAACATATAAGGAAGGTTACTAAATTTCTAAAACCAACATAACATAATGAAGATTTTTTTGTCATATACCAAAAATGTGATTAAATTAAACATGTATTGTCCTAAGAAATGGTAATAACTATAATTTCAATAAAACATTATTAAATAATTTCATTCTTGCTTATACATTACATAAAACATAGAATATTGGATATACTCCTAAAATCTAAAGAAGTTGTAAACTCCAACACTGATGGAATAAAAAACTAATAATATATTCCAACGTAGTAAAAAATATCCAATATACATTATCCAAATCAAAATCATATTTATTACAATAGAATTATCTCAGTATTAGAAACATATTACGTGTTATCTTTCCCTGAAAAATATATTTTCCAAAAAGATTAACTTGAAACTATATTACAATGCATGATACTTTATAATCTCAAATCCTTAATGAAATAGTATTGCAGTGCAATCCTTATATATTATATAATATTATATCAAACACATTTATAATTTCATATCAAAATGAAATAATTCTTGAATATTCATATTAATTATTACTCTTTTTCTATGACAGTTTAATAACTTGATCATTATTATATAGGATTACATGGGGTATATTCAATTTATGCATGAGAAATTGATTTGTGTAGTGTCACATATTATTTTAGTAGAATAATTGACCATTTAAATTGTATTCCATCACATTAAATCAGGAGAATGATGGTCTTTCTTACTTCACTTGAAGCAAACTCATTTTCTTTTTAAGTAGACATAAAGGTGTTTCCTTACATAATTATCAAATTTGGAAAAAGTCTTATTTCCCTTCTTCCCTTTATTAAATTTTTTTCTTTTAGTCCTTTTATTCTCATGATTCCCTTAGAATCCATAATATTTAGAGTAATAATTACATGTCCTGTTATCACTTGATATTATGTCATCATATAATGATAATTCTTGGGAGACTATTTCCCTTCAAAATATTAGAATAAACCCATGAAATATATGATCCTTTTTACTCTTTTTATCATTTACACACATGATCTTCACATCCGTTATACTAGGTTAGATTAATAAATGAAGACATACACTAGGTTAGATCATATCATATTGTATAATCCAAAAAATAGATAAATTCATACCATAAATATAATATTTATATGTATCATGTCTCATAATCATAAACATAGCTTCTTCAGAGACATTTTTTCAATTAAATCCCACATAATGGTTTATAAAAAAATTTAATAATCATAAGAATATCCCATAAGAGTTTCAAACCAGGTAAGCAATAGGTCCCATTGTCATGTACCAGGTTACCCCGAGTTCGTCCCAGGTCACCTTTTCAATGTTATTACATCTATGTACATATGTGCCAAAACCACATCCAATTGTAGTATTCATATTGGTATGTATTTCTAAGAATAAACACATAATATATATCTTACCAAATTTATTGTATATTCTTATATATTAACCTCAATGTCTATCTATGGGTTATGTTCCCCAATCTACATTTCATCAATCTTGTTTCCAATGTCTCTACTAAACTTCTATTAATACCAACTGTAATTATCCAACCCCATAAACCTAGATCCAGTGAATTATTTTAATAAATTGGCATTAATACATGGTATCAAATCACGAAGGACCAGTTAGTTTAGTAGTATTGGAAAATAGATTAAATACATGAACATTAAATTACAAATAAACTCATAATATGTAATATAGATAATACATTAAGAATTCCGTTATTATCCTAGAAAACCCTACATATCAATCATAAAATATTATTGGTATCCTTGTAAAATAAAACATAAGAATGGGGTCATCTCATATGCTCATTAAGGGTATAAAATATAGCATAATCTATCACAAATAAAAATAAACCTTCATGGCATATTATCAATTGAAACGAAAACCTTTTATACATAAACCTGGGTATATTATGGTAAGAATAAATAAAATAACTCAATTTAAACATTCACATAGATATTCTAATAGTCAAATAATCACATGTAATATCAATAACCAATCTCGCAATTAGAAAATGCATAATTTCATATATCATAACTACACTTTCAAGGCCTTCTACCAAGACTATTCATATGTGGGTAATTTTTTAGTCAAAACCTAGAATATTTTGTCTAGTGAGAAGTATCGATGCATCAATAAGATTTCATTAACCGGTCCCCAACCACTAGGGTTTTAATTAATTGATCCCCAACCCATATGTCTTTCATTAAGAATTCCCTAAACCATAAAAAACTATTTCCAATGTGTTCCTCTTATTAATGGGGTAAAACATAACCAACATAAACATTTGTATTAATAATATCATATGAAATGTCAATACATTAACTATAAACCAAGAATGATATCAAAATAGCACATCCATAGTCAAACATATCATAAATCCTTCAATACAATAAGGTAGATTTTATCATAACAAGTCAGACTTAATTAAGCATAAAATCCAACAAATGATGTTGACATATATGAAAATAATCTAATAAAATCCTTAAATTCTTTAAGATAAATATCCCCTTTTTACTTTGAAAACATTAAAAATTCATTCAATTTATAAAACAATACATTTAAAAAGAGTTTTTTGAATGAAAGTGTCCCATACCACTTTGAAACTATTAAAATGAATTAAATTTTTAAAACAATCGTGTTCAAATAATTAAATCATTAAAAATGTTTGGGTAATATGGACATTAATGAGAAAGGTTCGGAAGAATAAAACATTAAAACATTTAAAATGATGTTTTAGTTAAAGAGACCCTTACATAAAACCATAAAAATATTACTTTTTTAAAACATTTTAATGACCATAAATATAGACATAAAATTTCCTTTATAATACCTTTATATCCATATAAATAGTTCTGTAAAATAATATTAAGAATATTGAAATGGAGAAAGGATTAATTCTTTAAACATTCAATGCATCCGACACAACATTAAAAATTTAAATAATAATCCCACCATCATCAAATGAATATTAAAATTACATAAAGTTAAGTTTATTCAGGATATAAAATATAAAATCGGTAGAACACACATCGCACCCATGAAATAGGTGGGAACATGAATTATATCTCATGAAAATTAAAAGTGAGATGAAATTTCCTAACAAAATCATATGATAAGAGTGATGATAAATAAATGACATAATTATGTGTTACCAAAATAAATCCAACCAATATAATTTTATGTTATATATAAAATAATCATATTTCAATCACACATATTCATTGAATAACATAACCAATTACATAGATGTTTACCTCAAAGAATGGAAATTGAGTTAATATTTTAATTACCATAGGTATAATACTCTATGTACATGTCTTAAACTCCAGTATAAAGATTTTAAACATAGTATTAACTTCTAAAAGAATCATAATAATATTTATTATATCATATATGATTCATTTATGAGTGTATGTTACCTATTTATAAATAATTTCCAAGTTAAAGAAACATTTTGGGTAATAATCGTTTTGTTTATAATATGTGTTTTGACTAGTTATTTTTTATCGTATTACATTGATCATGACTTAATTACTTCCAGAATGTATAACATGATTTATATATAATATTTATTCAGTATATATATTTATATATAATATATATATATATAATGGAATACACCGTTCATGGTGATGGTTGGTCGTACGTGCATATGAACGTTGATTTAATTTTCATATCATATTTAATGTACGCGAAAAAAATATGTGTATATATATATATTATTCAAGTACCATTATTATGTTATATTTTTAGACATATTCCCTATATATATTATTATAATCTTCATAAATAGTTAATGTACAATATGAATCTCATCACGTTGTGGAGATGGTAAGTCGTACGTATGCAAGAGCGATGGTATCATTTCTTTAATGATAAAGGGGTAAGGAAATGGATGGTATATTAATTATACATAATACAAATCATGGAAAATTGATTATTTCTATTCATTATAGTCATCATTATTCCCAATTTAATATTGAATTGATGAAAAATAGTTTAGACTACGGTGTGGAGACGGTAAGTCGTGCATACGCACACATGTTGATATTTTTTTTCATATAATGTTCAAAATATGGAATATGGTTATAAAATAAACATAAAAAACATATCATAATATACTATATTCTGGATTTTTTACATTAGTATAGAAAAAACTTTGTAAAATGAAGTAGTAGTGGAAAATAACATCAATTTAATTTGTAAAACAATTACTTATTCTTCGAGTATCTCTTTCTCATATTAACAAAAAGAACTTCATAGGATGTCTTTAAAATGAAATTATAGACTCCTGTAAGAATTTTGGGTTTTTTATTGGTAAATTTTTAGTTTTTGGAAAATCTAAATTGATTTAGACTTGTGAATAATAGAGGAGAGGTTCCCTTTTATAAGAGTGGGGAGGGAAACTTTTGAAAATTCCAAAACTATTAATTTTGATATAAAATGATTTTTTATTTCAAATAGCTATAATGTGATTTATTTCAAGGATAATATTATTATAGGTCTTAATACTCTCAAAAAAATATTCATGTTTAGGTCACAATATTAACCTTATCTTTTGGATTTTACCCCTAGTTAAACAATTTAACTCCTACTATGACCACTTGTATTTTTACACTATAGGGTTAATATAGTTAATATAAAATTAAAAAGTAACCCCAATTGGTTACATATTTACATTATACTATTTATTTGGAAAAATAATATATTTTATAAAATTTATAATATTAAATAAAATATTATTTCATGTAAAGTATCATTTATGTCAATTTTGATACTATTTAATATCTTTTTTTATATCAAACCAACATGATAACTTTGATAAAATACTTCAAATAAATCATTAACATTTCTAGGGTATTTATAAAATTTTTGTATTTTGTTAATTATTTAAAATTATATTTCTTTTAATATTTTTAATATCATTTATTTGATTTCTCAATCAATTAAACAATTATTAGATCATTACCATAAAATCCTTTAATTAATTTTTTTATTATCTAAAAATGTAAAATAAATTATCATGTTAAAGATAAATTTTTTATCTTTAAAATTAATAATTATAGTATAATATTTCTTATCTATAACCCAATATTAAAAACAATATAGTTATTAAAATTTGAATATGACATTTTTAACTCTTATTTAAATATTAATAATAATAAATTTCCAAATCTGACACAAGTTTCATAAAAATGATCATATTTATACCTAAGGTTTATTTGGTCTAAAAACACCTATCCAATTAAATTTGGACGAGTTTTTTGGTAATTTATTATTATTATAATATTAATTTTACCTTTAATTATCCAATTTACCATTAACCATGGTGAATAGTATTCAAAAAGTTATTATTCACCAAAAAATATATTGATTCTATTATACAACATTCTTTATACTGATAACAACCATGTATTTATGCTTTTTGTAATTCAATTCACAGAGGCGATAAAATTATTTTTAATAAAAATTCCACAGATTGGTTCAAAGGTGGGTAAAAGAGACATTCAAAAGTTCAATAAATTTTTATATTTTATTATATTATAAAAATGATTAAAATTACCTACATTTGGATAATGTGCGTATTATTTATCTATTGTGATATTAAAATAAATTTAATGTAAAATAGTTACTTAAATGAAAAATTAGGTTTTTAGACAACAAGTACTATTTTTTTCAATTCATAAAAAAATTGGAACTTTTCAAAAAATTATCAGCATTTCACCCTAAGATGATTTTGATTTTCTGAATTAAAAATTGATGTCTATTTTACCAAAATCAATTTATAATAGTGTATAAAATTAATTTTATTATTTTTCCCAAAAAATCCATAAAGGTAGTTCCTTTAAGAAAATAGTATTTTTAAACATATAACTATTTTACTGAAACTTACACATTTCATTATAAATATGTTTTATTTATATTAAAACAATATAAATAAAATTTAAAATTTAGTTATTATTAATCATATTATTATATTTAATGGATAAGTTTTAATTATATAATTTTAATAATTAAAACACTAAAGTGTTGTTTCGTAGAAACACAATCTTCCATGTAACGTAATCCAAGTCGGTGTTGTGCGAAACATAAGGTATTATATTTATTTAAAAATATGATGTACTGTGAAATCATGGGGTGTTACATATTTTACATCCCAAAAATTTTCATGATCATCTCATTTCCAAAACTAGCTATATTGGATTACTAATTAAGGAAATCCATTCCTTGACTACATGTCTTGATTCCCTATCTTTCACCAGGATCCATCTCTAATGAATTTCACTCACTTAGTGTTCCCAAAATCATCTTCAATAATTATCCATGAAATAAAAATACATATGATGTTTGGATTTATCATATTCATTATGGTATTTTCAAAATTCCCTTCTTTACTATGTTCATTTAAAACCTAGTTCCCAAGGTTCAAAATAATAATTCTCGAATACAATATTTAACAACACCAACCCCTATAGCCCACAGTCAGTTGTTAGATTATTAAATTGGAACTAGACATAAGTTACCACATCCAGAGGTATCAAAACAATTAGAACTATTATAAATAATTATATATACATTATTCCAATAATATATTGGAAATATAAAAAAATATCTCAACAAAACAATAATCCATACACTAAATAATTCATATATTATTTCTACATTTCCAATAGAGAAAAATAAATAGTGGTATTAGGTGTTTATTATGGGTTATGTATAATTGATTATACCATGTGTAAATAAGGAATAATCAATATGGTAGAGTCGATAATCAAAATACATTCAATTAAAATAAAAAACATGAGTTGAATGAACATACCAAGAAAATATAAACATGAAAATCACTTGGATAATTAAAATTTTGTTCTAAATAATGTTCATAGTTCTAGGAATTCAATATCAATCCATCTCTACCAAGATATCATGAACCATACCATCAAGTCCCCCCAACCAGTATATTATTCTTAATAAATGTGTATCTATAAAATAGATAACTATATAATATGGAATGACTGTATGTTTCTCTCCTAAGACATGTCGATTCATCGAGGTGATATCTATATCCCAGCAAAACCCATCACATTAATGTGAAATTCATTCATTATATTTTTAATGATTAATACAATTCATTATCAAAATGACTTATATATCAAAAAATATCATTATTATATCAAGATTATGGAACATAAATATTTTACCATAAAATGATATAAAATAATTAATAAACATTATTTAACTAATACTATATATAGAAATGGTATATGGTTGAAACATCGATGATGTACAAGATTTTATTATATATCCAATAATGATATTAATAATTTGATCATGTATGGGAGAAATTATAATAGCTCGGAACCCACACACCAAAAATCCAGTTCTTAAATCATATTCTTTACATTTATAGATTTCATAAAAAAATTACAAAATATAACCACTTTAAAACACATAATATCAATTTATAATATTAGATAAAATAAATACAGAATGACCATTTATGTTTACAGTATTAAATAATTATGAAAAAAATATTCTATAAAAACATTGATAAATAAATAAATGTTTTATAAATATATATATTATCACCAACTATTTTATTCACATATAGTTCCTCTGTCATGAATTTCATACTGATAACCGTCCACCAAAACATGGAGAAGATTAAACATTGGAAGGGTGGGATTAATTACTAAGAATGGGTGAACATAAGAATTAATAATTAAATTTCATAATTGGTCATAATATTATAATAATGGTATAATTAAATAGTCAATGTGCATCTACATAATCATATTATAATTAATTTCAATCAAAACCTGGATAATAATATAGGAAACATGACATAATGCTTTATACTAAGACTACAGTCATATAATTCAACAATCATGAGCCATGTCAAAATAATACTTATAAAAAATATCCATTAAAACAAGATTCAAGAATAAATTAAACATATTGTAAATATGGAACATCTTTTTTTTATGGAAAAATGAGATCTTTCCAATAAAATAATGATCCCTTTATTAGAAAAAAACTTACACAAGTCTGAAAGTAGATGATTTAAAAAAATCCTTCCTGAAAATTGGAAGGAGATCCTCTAGCATGTGATCAACCCAATGGAACTCAATAACATTGACACCTTTACTAGAAATACCATACTAAAACTCATATTCCTCTCTATACACATGAGTAACAAATTGGTCTATTACATAGAGAGATTCTAGACATCTCATCCAGCGATTAGTGATCTTCCAAGAAAGATACAAAACCCCAGTTCAAATGGCGAAGACAATAACCGTGGAGTCACATTCAATCCAAATATTTTTCCAACCTCACCTTTTATCTTGATCCCCTGCCACAATAACACCAAACATTTCCACTTCAATAACATAAGCAATACCACATGAGCCATATGTGCACCCAAGAACACTTCTCTAATAGTCCCTAAAGATAGAACCAAAGTTAGAGGGACCTCGATTTCTCTTTAAAGCACTATTAGAGTTGATTTTAATCCACCTATGAAATAGGTCCTACTATATTACTTTTAGTGTACCACGTGGAGGATAAAAGTTACCTTTCATCCCAATTCGATTGAGCATTGATAAGTCATGTATTGAGTTTGAGAAGAACACACCTTTCAGTGTTTCCACCTCACAGACTGCCGCAACAATCCCTAAAAGAACAGAATAGAACTAAAGGCGCTGCAATTCATGTCTGAACATATTTCTTAATGTCTATATTAGATGAAAAGCCTCCTCTATAGCGGCTTGAAAGAAAATCTGGAGCTGCGGTGACAAGTTCAAAGAGCTCCAACTCCTTATGAAGTATCCCATGGAGATGAAATTAAGTATAGGAACTTCAAACATATCATAAAAATCCCTCCACATCGCCGAAGACACGAAAAAACTATGAAAAAGATGGTCTATATCTTCTCTATGTTGAAAGCACAAAGTGCAGATGGAGAAAAGAGATATACCACATACCTGCAGAAATTCATCAGTTTTTATTCTTTTGTGAGACAACCTCCATATAAGAATAGACCAATATGGACTTAAAACCCTCCTCTATAGGTTACCCATAAATTTTTAATCATATGAGCTTCCAATGGGGTGATTATAATACCCTTTGGATATGATAATTCCACTGACAGCAGGCTCACATGCCCAAAAATCACCTTTAGAAGACAAATAATATTCATCCACAATCTAAGTGATGTTATTTGAAAGATTATCCATGCTACCAATCCATTCCTTGATTGAGAAATAAAATTCCATATTTGAATACCCCTCTAGGACCAAGTCAATCATATGATTCCAAATCCAATTAGATTTCCAAAAATTAAGAGAGTAATCCTTTGAAACTATCCACCAAGAGTCAACATCAATTTTTAAAAAAATATTCTTGAAGGCAGGCCACACCGAGGATGTAACATAGTTGAAGTTTCTAGCATTAAGAATTTAAATAAATCTGGCCCAAAGAAAACTAGTACACTCAGATTACATGTTTATAAGCCTCCATATAAACTTGGCCTATAAAGATTCATTAAAACCCCCAAGGTTTTTAATTCCCAAATGACCCTCATCATGTGGCTTATAGACAGCATTCCATGGAATGGTTTCCATCCTCCTTTCCAATATGATTTCAATCCAAATAAAATTATTAATATAAGTATTAATACTCTTGATTAGAGAAATCAACCATTTATACACCATAAAATAGTACAAAGATTTGGATATCCTGATTGATTTCACCAGGAAAACCTGACCAACCATTGATAATGATTTTCCCTTCCATGTGGAAAGTTGTATTTTAATCATTCTAACAATACTAGTGAAATGAAAAACCTTTGGTCTCCCCCAGAACATAGGAACTCCCAAATAATTGAATGGAATATGTCCCTCTCTAATGACCAATTTTTTAATGATATCATTTTTTCTTATAGAATAGAAGCCCCTTCCAAAGTAAACAAAGGATTTTCTCCAACTATACACCATCCCAGAAAACAGTTCATAGTGAAAAAGAGTTATCTTTATATTCTTGATGTTTCCCTTATCCCCTTGGTTGAAGAGGATAATGTCATCAGTATATAAAATATGAGAGGGAGCAACAATCCCCCTTCCATCGTGAATAGGCTTCAATTTTCCATTGCCGGCCATGATAGAAATAATCCTGCTGAGATAATCCTTAGTGATAGAGAATAAGATGGTTGATAAGGGATCACCATGCCTTAAACATGTCGAATAGTCAAAATATCCTTAAACAGATCCATTTATGGAAACTAAAATATGAGCAGAATGTAAAATGTTTTTAACCCAATTGATGAAAACATCATCAAACCCATACATGACAAGGCTCTTGCAAATAAAACCCCAGTCCACTATGTCAAAATCTTTCTTTACATCCAATTTGAGAGAAATATTTCCACCTCTGATGGGTTTTTTGAGAATATTTACACACTCTATGGCAGTGATAAGAAAATTATGAATTGATCTCCCATTGATGAAGCCAAACTAATTTGCAGAATGAATATTCCAGGAAATAGTGGAGAGCCTATTATCAAATATTTTTCGAATGACATTATAAATGGTGTTTACTAGTGAAACTAGCCTGAAGATATTAACTTCATTGTAATTCTCCTCTTTTAGGATAAGGGAAACAAACTGAGCATTCAAACCTCTAGGGAGAGATCTACCCCTGAAAAAATGAATGACAAACCTACAAACATCTGCACGAATGAGATCCCAAAAAGTTTGAAATAATAAGTTACCAAAGCTATCGGGACCAGGTGAGCTCTCATATTTGAGACTAAAGATAGCCTTCTGAATCTTTGGATCAAGAGGCACAGCAGTGAGGGTGTAATTTTCCTCTTGATTCGCCAATCTCGAAATCACCCCATCCATGGGATCAATGGTGGAGTGGGGACCATTAATGAGATCTTTAAAGTGAGATGTGACATGTTTTTAGAGATACACTCTATTTTCAATGAGGGTATCCCCATTATTAATTAATGAAAGAGGCTTAGAAACTTTCCTGATTCTTTGAAGAAAATTGAAGAATTTTCAGTTTCTTTTATCATCCTTTAACCACTTGGATCTAAAGCAATCCTTCTGTGTTGAATCCTTCATATAGAGAATATTTTTGAGTTTATGGGTTAACTCAGCTTCCATTGAGATTCCATCAGAGAAATAACTATTGGTGTTAATCTCTTGAACCCTTTGAAGAGAATCTTCCAGTGCAGAGACACCAGAGTCAAGGGATCTAAAATGATCTTTTATCCACATTCTTAAATTCCTATTTAGAATTTTGAGTCTGGTGATGCAAGAAAAGGAATCATCCCTACAATTCACTGAGCTCCAGGTGATATGAACAATGGCCTAGATTTAGGGTGAGATACCCAAGCCTTGTTGCACCTGAAAAGGAAAGGAGGCTTCGGTCCCTTCTCGGTAAGATCTTCCAAGATAGAATGATGATCAGAATTGAGTCTGGAGAGGGTTGAGCATGATATGGTACCCCATGTGTCTAGATAAGACCAATTAACAAAGGTCCTATCAATATTGATATCCACAAATTTATTCAGGTGCTTCCTATACCAAGTATATTTGGAAACTACCAAATTAATCTCAATCAAGTCATTCTGGTCAATACAGAATCTGATATCCCTGGAAGAGGTTGAGTGGTTTGTTGCTCCCATTTTCTCATTTAATGTCAAAATTTCATTGAAGTATCCCAAAATTAACCAAGGACTAGAGATGAATGATTTCAGAGATGCTATATCCAACCACATATTCCTATGATCTTGATACCTATTATGAGCATAAATTAAGGAATAGGTAATATAAGGACCCGACCTTAAAACCTTATATAATCATGAATTAAATGAATAATTCACATATAGGATCTTTTCAGGTTTAGAGTTTTAGAGAATTATGACATAACTGTTACATCTCAAAAGATTACAAACTAGACACTGCTACTAAGTTTCCATAAAATAAAAACTCTTAAAAAGAAACATTTCTAGTTCCATGTTTTAGATAGCATGTCTTTCCTTGATCCCATCCTTGACCCTATTCATCTTTAAGTCATATGGAAAGCATTAAAAAACATGGGATGATCATAAAAAGCCCAGTAAAGGATACACAAAGAAGGAAAACTGTTAGTTTATCAAAACAACAAGTAAACCATGAATACGTTATCAAAGTAATACTTTTCACCTTTACTAAGTAGTAAATACTATTCACTGAATAAAAGATCACCACTTATCCTTTGCAACCAAAAGATTACCATAAACCCATATAAAGACCACATAATATATAAAGGTAACTTGGTACATAAACATGCTTAAATAGAATAACCAAACGGTCGACTTCCACAAATATCACTAAATTGAATAGCCATACGACCATCTTCCATACCCAATGCATTCAAGGTTATAACGTAACCACCCGTCATAGTATTCTGGGCACCACTCGTCATATGGTTTATCACGTAACCACCCGTCAAATGTCCGAGTACCATCATAACACATAAAATATTGCAAATATAAAAATTTCACCAATAACATTTCATTTACAATCTAAAGAAGTAATTTCATGATATTTAAATAATCAATCCATTTTTAAAAACCATTAAAAAAGATCTTTGAATCTAAGTGTCCCATACCACATTAAGGATTTTAATGGAATTATAATTTTAAAAAATTAATGTCCATATAAATAAATACTCAATACTATTTTTAAAATGTGTACATTAAAGATAAAGATTTAGAATAATAAATCTTTAAAACATTTTAAAATGATATTTTTGTTAATGTGTTTTTAACAAAATGAGAGACTCTTGAATACAAATAATTGCATAATAACATTTAATCAGAACATTATAATATCATGAGAATAAAGGGATTCTTTATATAATATGCCAAAGGATAGTATATACACCATATAAGAGTTAATTGGTGCATAACAACAATTAAGTCTTAATGGAAAGTAAATTGAGACGAAGTCACTTATAAAGACAGTATCCTTAGATTAAGGATAAATCAATTGCATAATTATGTGGGACAAATATAAATACACTAAATATGATTGTTTATTCAGTTTAAAACAATAAGAGTTCATTCACACATATTCATAGGATTTAATATTCAATAAGTACATGTTTAACCCAATGAATCGAAATTGGGTTAAGAAGTTCCCTTGAAAAAATTTGACAACCTAACAGCATCACATTAAAATTCAGAAACTGAGTTGATGAGACAGAAAAGGGTATCTAATCACTTGGAAATAAAATTTACATCAATAAGGATATAAAATAACATATCCCAATATAATAAGATGTGAATTAAAAGACATAACAAAAACAAGTCTTTAAAAAAAGGAGGGTGAAAGGTTCCCTTACCGATTTGGGTAACTTTCGAAACGTACACCCCATGGAATAAGGGTCATACAATGAAGATGTAAAAGACCATAAATGAAATTATATTACAAAAATTTTATAATAATATCAAGTACATACACCACTCAAAGGAAATGCTGGAAAATGTAGCATAAATCTCACGGGAATAAAAGTGAAATGAAAAATCCCTTACGAAAACTCGGCAGCATAACGGCGCCACTTAAATCTTTCAAAAATGGATTTATGAGATAAAATAGGGTATCTCATAATATGAACAT
Source organism: Viscum album (assembly GCA_963277665.1). Lineage (NCBI taxonomy): Eukaryota > Viridiplantae > Streptophyta > Magnoliopsida > Santalales > Viscaceae > Viscum > Viscum album. Next base: position 1,185,551,575 of record OY728158.1, on the reverse strand, counting down.
AAAAATTAAAGTATGATTAATATAAATTATCATCCCCAAACATAATAAAGATGAGCTTAAACGAAATGACATAAAAGAGAGTAATAAAAAAGAAATAGAGAGGTAGAATCCCTTACCTCAAGTCCGACTTTCCTTGTTTGTTTCTTTATATTACTGAATAATAAAATTTGGTCAATTTATAATTTCTTAAGGACCTCCTTTAAATATTATTATTCATTTCATATCACATATTATAATGTTATTATAATTGGTTAATAATGTGAGTTCATATCAGATGTTTTTGTCGATGTTCGGTACATGAGTAAAAAATCAAACTTGTTGGAAAAGAATCATCCATGTAGTTATAAGTAATCATCTCTAGAGTAGTATTAATGATTTAAATATAATATATATCCATTATATATTAATTTTATACTATTCCATAACATTTTGAGATAAAAAGAAATGGAAGGCACATTTCATGGAGACGGTAGGTCGTACGTACGCATGAACGCTACTTTCATTTCATTGGAACATTAATGGAATTAAAACTAGATGAGATATATATATATATATATTATAATTCCAGTATAATATATATGTTATATAGGTCACATAATATCATTAATTACACTCTTTATACATTCCATGTATTGCATGAACGAGTCACATCACTTGAGGGGGTGGTAGTCCACACTTCCTCAAATGAAATTATCGCATTTACACAACATGAAAAGCATAAAGGTATGTATTAAATATAAAATACAGAAGCATAGAAAGTAAATAAATATAATATATATCATAAATAAATATAGTTCCATCATAATGGCCACCATGATATGTGGTAGGAGAAGATAGAACAATCATTGTTTTGTGATGCAGTAATTCGCCATCCACAGAAACAGTATGTTCTTTAACCATTAGACGGAGGTGTGTGTAAGTGTATCTCGAATACTTCTCAACACAATATCCTAGTATATTTAAGATACTGTTGTTGTTATAAAATAAAGTAATAAAAAGAGTTTAGGGGGTTGGAGAAGGAAAATAAATCAAAAGAACATTATAGAAGTCTCTACCTTTAAATCGGGTAACTCCCCTTGGTTTGAACCAAAAGGGTTTCTTGAAGAGATTTCTACCTAAGGGAAGGCTTATAAGATTAATAAAGGGATTTGGAGAGATAAAATCATCAGAGTTTGGCTGAGCCAATGGCCTGAGAGGTGTGGGTAAGGAGGTAGATGTGGGGGCCTTTTATAAGAGGGAGGAGGGGCACTCTTGGAAAGTCTTGAAAAGTTACTTTATTATAAAATGATTTTCAGATATCAAAGGTCCCAAAATTTTTTATTTAGAGGATAATGTTATTAGTGTTCAAAATCCATCCATCCAATAGGTTTTTTACAAGTGTATGTCTTAGATTTTACATTATCTTTTAATTTTATTTAAATCGTTCATTAATGAGGTAATCACTGCATCATCATGATTTCATAAATATATTAAATTATTTAATGTCTAAAAATTATAAAAAAAATACTATGATGTAGGAAATATTTTTATATTTCCAATGAATATTTATTGTCAATAATATGACTTGTATAACCCCATGTAAAAATTGTTTTAGTAAAACAATACATGTTTGTGACATTTTTATTTTAACTTTAAGTAAAAAGTAATTAATGTTATTCTCTTACCCAAGTGGATCCATGGGGTCCCCAAGTTGACCCATGGATTTTCCTAGTCGCCCATGACTCAACCAATAATCGTAGGACATGTTTCAAGGACATTTCATATTATTATAACATTATCTTTACCTTAAATTACACTAATTACCTTTAATTGCGATTAGTAAAACTTAAAAGTTACTATTCGTCAAAAATTATTTTCATCCCATTGAACCAATTTTTAAATCCTAATGACAACCATTTATGTTGGATTTTTGAAATTCAAATCACAGAGGTGGTAAAATTTCATTTAAACAAAAAATCCTTTTTTTAAGTCCAACTTAGTGGTTTCACTATTCATCAAAAAATTGAAGTTTTTCAGAAAAATAAGAAAAATTCACCCTAAGCTATATTTGATATTCCAAATTCAAAAAAAAAATCTATTTTACAAAATTCAAAACATATAAGTTGTATTAATCAATTTAATAATTAATTCCCGTTGTCAAAACAAATAGTGTGTTTTTAAGAAACAAAATATATCAAAAGATTGACACTAGTTTACGTCCAATTTCAAAGTGAAATTAATTCCAATGACGACCATTGGATTAAATGGTAACAATATATTCTAACTACACTTTAAGCCCAATAAAAAAGATAATCAATCCATATAAATAAATCATATTAAAAGGTGGTTTTGAATTAAAATACAACATTTTCACTAAAAATGATCTTTATCGGAAAAATATCAAAAAATTGCCCAAAGTAAATTTTAATGTCTAGATTCAAAAGATGGATTTTATTTGGTCCAATATAACATATAAAATTTCCAAAAATTGGATTTAAAAAAGTTTCTCCATCAAAAGGTGTTTAATCGACCTTTTAAAGAATATTAGAATATTTGCGCTTAAATTTTGATTCATTCGCATTTTAAGCCTCTAACATTTATTGGATAAAAGTAAAAATATTTGAAAAACATATATAATCATTTTTTAGTTAGTTCTTTTCATTCCCGCCATTACAATGGCTAGGCATTAACTAACATTTAAAATAAAAATATTTTATTATTAGAGTGCAACGTAAGATTTCAATGAAACTCATTGTTGCGTATTGGGTACGCCATCAAGCATAACATTTCCTTTAAATTAAAATTGATATTTTATTCACAAATATTAATAAATATGAAAAGGTAATATTCTTTATTTACCTAGGATATTACATCCTTCCCCCCTTTTGGGAATTGTGTCCTCGTAATTTTAAAATTGGGCTTAGAATCTTCATTGAAATCCCCACATCAGAAAAGGATTCAATTAAACTATCACATTAAAAGGAAGAAAGGGAAGTAAAAAGGTCACCCGAGGTAACCCATACTAGGATTCCATGTAGGAAAACATGGACATGGAAGAGAAAACAAAGGGTCATGTTCTGATGGAGATTGATAGAAAACATGTTAAGGAGAAATTTAACCTCTAAAAAATCACAAACTGGTGATGGTTTAAACGGTATTTGATTCCCCAGAAGGAAAAGTTAACATAAAACATTTTTGTTTTAAGTTACTTTTCATTGAGAAATTTATTTATGAGCTTAACTAAATCCTAAGGAAACATACTTACTTGTCATGTATACTTTCATCTCTTACTATATTTCTTACAAAAACTCATATTTTATCCAAAAGACGAGTATTCATGATGACTTGTTCACATTAAGAGAGATATAATCAACTTCTAGAGAATCACCTAATCCATAAAAGAGAACTGCATATTTCCCATGTCTTTAGATTCTTACCAAAACCGAAATTGTTAGAACAAGATCAGATAATCCACAAAAGGATAATCCTTTATAAAAATAAAATCTATTCTTAATCTCAAAAATTTGTCCAAGAAAACCCAAAGTTCAAAAAAGAACATTTGATAAAAAATTTGTACATAAAATTTATCAAAGTAAACAAAAAAATATTGAAACCCAAATATTTGAAAGATTTAATCACATGTCATTCAAGGTAAAAATTAACAATTATCTCCAAATAACATTTGTTTCTCTTAAAGTCTCATATTGAAAAGTAATTAATCTAATCATATATCCTCCATGATAGGTAAATATTTTCCTAAACAAACCAAAATCAACTTTTTCTTGATTCAAAAAATTATATAACTAAAAAGAATTTGTCATACTAACCAGGGACTTCACGTAGTCTAGTGGTAGGAAAAAAATACGAGTCAAACTTTGGTTGTGGGTTTGATTCCCACAGCTGTGTCCGACGCGACGGGTTGTGACACGGTCTACGTGTTATCCTTTTTACAAAACTTTATATTTCTTAAAAAATTCCCCAAAAATAGGTACAATCTTCAAAAATAACCATAACATAATTTAACCTCAATTTTACCTCATGCCTTTCATCTTCCATAATTTAGTAACCCATAATTTCCTCAAAATTAAGGATCATATAAACCCTAATGGTTACCATTATAATTATTACCTGAACTTCCACATCGAGTTGGTTCTCTCGTACATGATGCATCTGAGAACTCACCAAGGTTCTAGTGGTTAATCATGACTCCTTGATTGTTGGTTTAGAATAACCATGAGATTCCTCATTAAATCCCCCATTTCATCCAGTCACTTAATCAGAGAACCACCACAGTTTCCTTCAAACCCATTGTCACTTTGGTTCCTGATAGATCCATCCATTTACTAAAACCAAAAATGTCAGTGTGATTATATCATCAAAATTATCATGTACTCGTGAGGAAGATGAACACTAAGATATACTTACTCGTTCACTTTATCTAAAACTATGACTCTTTCTGAAATCCTAACCATTATGGTATTGTCACTTATGCTTAGAGAATACTCCAACCTCTAAATTTATCTAAACTGACCTCTCATACCAACTATAAGGACCCAGCCTTAAAACCTTACATAATATTGAATTAAATGAATAATTCACATAGAGGATCTTTTTAGGTTTAGAGTTTTATAAAATTTGGACATAACTATTAAATCTCAAAAGATTACAAGGTAGACACTTCTACTAAGTTTCCATAAAATAAAAACTCTTAAAAAGAAACATTTCTAGTTCCATGTTTTAGATATCATGTCTTTCCTTGATCCCATCCTTGACCAAATTCATATTTAAGTCCTGTGGAAAACATTTCAAAAACATGGGATGAGCATAAAAAGCCCAGTAAAGGATACACAAAGAAGGAAAACTATTTGTTTTTTAAAACAACAAGTAAACCATGAATACTTTATCAAAGTAATACTTTTCACCTTTACGAAGAAGTAAATACTAGTCACTGAATAAAAGATCACCACTGATCCTTTGTAACCAAAATATTACCATAAACCCATATAAAGGACACATAACATATAAAGGTAACATGGGACATAAACATACTTAAATGGAATAACCAAACGGTCGACTTCCACACATATCAGTAAATGGAATAGCCATACGGCCGACATCCATACCCAATGCATTGGAGGTTATAACGTAACCACCTGTCCTGGAATTCACGGCACCACCCGTCATATGGTTTATCACGTAACCACGCGTCAAATGTCCAATTACCATCATAACACATAAAATATTGAAAATATAAACATTTCACCATTAACATTTCATTTATAATCACAAGAAGTAATTTCACGATATTTAAATAATCAGTCCATTTTCAAAAACCATTCAAAAAGATATTTGAATCAAAGTGTCCCATACCACTTTGAGACTTTTAATGGAATTATAATTTTAAAACATTAATTTCCATATAAATAAATAATCAAAACCATTTTTAAAACATGGACACTAAAGATAAATATTTAGAATAATAAATCTTTAAAACAATTAAAAATGATATTTTTTATAAAGCGTTTTTAACAAAATTAGAGACTCTTGAATACAAATAATTGCAGAATAACATTTAATCAGAACATTATAATATCATCAGAATAAATTTATTCTTGATATAATATGCCAAAGGACAGTATAAACACCATATAAGAGTGAATTGGTGCATAACAACAATTAATTATCAATGTAAAGTAAATTGAGACGAAGTCACTTATAAAGACAGTCTCCTTGGATTAAGATTAAATCAATTGCATAATTTTTTGTGACAAATATAAATACACTACATATGATTGGTTATTCAATGTAAAACAATCAGATTCCATTCACACATATTCATAGGATGTAATATTCAAGAAGTAGATGTTTAACCCAAAGAATCGAAATTGGGTTAAGAAGTTCCCATGCCAAAATTTGACTACCTAACGGCGTCGCATTAAAATTCAGAAACTGAGTTGATGAGAGAGAAAAGGGTATCTCATCACTTGGAAATAAAATTTAAATCAATAATGATATATAAGAACATATCACAACATAATAATATGTGAATTAAAATACATTACAAAAATAAGTCTTTAAAAAAAGAGAAGGGTGAAAGGTTCCCTTACCGATTTGGGTAACTTTCGAAACGTACACCCCATGGAAGAAGGGTCATACAATGAAGATGTAAAAACCCATAAATGAAATTATATTACACAAAGAGTATAATAATCTTCATTACATACACCACTCAAAGGAAATGGTGGAAAAAGTAGCATAAATCTCACGGGAATAAAAGTGAGATGAAAAATCCCTTACAAAAACTGGGCAGCATAACGACGCCACTTAAAACATCAAAAAATGGATTTATGAGATCAAATAGGGTCTATCATAATATGAACATAAAATTTAAAGTATGAGGAATATAAATGAACATCCCCAAACAAAAGAAATATGATCTTAAAAGAAATGACATAAAAGAGAGTACTTAAAAAGAAAGACAGAGGTAGTATACCTTGCCTCGAGTCCGGCTTGTCTTGTTCGTTTCTTTAAATTCATGAATAATAAACATTGGTCAATTTATAATTACTTAAGGACCTCCACTAACGATTATTATTCAGTTCATATCACATATTATAATGTTATAATAATTGGTTAATAATGCGAGTTCATATCAGACGTTTTTGTCGATGTTCGGTACATGAGTAAAAATCGAACTTGTTGGAAAAGAATCATCCATGTAGTTATAAGTAAATCATCTCCATAATAGTATTAACGATTTAAATAACATATAGATCCATTATATATTCATTTTATACTATTCCATAACATTTTTAGAATAAAAGAAATGAAATGCACCGTTCATGGAGACGGTAGGCCGTACGTACGCATGAACGCTACTTTCATTTCTTTGGAAGATTAATGGAATTAAAAATAGATGAGATATATATATATTATAATTCCAGTATAATATATATGTTATATAGGTCACATATGTTCGTCAATTGAATTCTTTATACAATCCATGTATTGCATGAACGAGTCACATCACTTGAGTGGGTGGTAGTTCACACTTCCTCAATTGAAATTATCGCATTTGCACAACATGCAAATCATAAATGAATGTTTTAAATATAAAATACAGAAGAATAGAAAGGAAATAAATATAATATATATCATAAATAAATATAGTTCCATCATAATGTCCACCATGAGAGGTGGTAGGAGAAGATAGAACAATCATCGTTTCGTGAGGCAGTAATTCTCCATCCACGGAAAGAGTATGTTCTTTAACCATTAGACAGAGGTGTGTGTAAGTGTAACTCGAACCCTTCAAATAAAAACATCCTATTATATTGAAGATACTGTGTTTGTTACAAAATAAAAAAATAAAAAGAGTTTAGGGGGTTAGAGAGGCAAAATAAAACAAAAGAACATTAGGGAAGTCTTTATCATTAAATCGGGTAACTCCCCCTGGTTTGAACGAAAAGGGTTTTTTGAAGAGGTTTCTGCCTAAGGGAAGGATTATAGGATTAAGAGAGGTATGTGGAGAGATATAATGAATCTGGAAGTCTTTATCATTAGATCTGCATGTTTCAATATTGCCCAATTCCTGGAAATTCCAGAACATAATCTTCATTTAAAATTGAATCTGGGGTTTGGACCCCTTGCATTTGTCCCGCTAGGATTTTTAGGTGTTATTCCAGCCTTGTTTTTGGGAGGAGGATATAGAATATCACTTATATCAACATTGCTGGCCAAAGTACCCTTCCCTTTGGGGGATAACTCCAGATTAACCAAACCTGTCCGGGTTTCTTGATTTGAAGTATTTTTGGAGGCATTGAGATTAGTCTTGCATACCTCGTGCTCCAAGATGCTCCCTTGAAATCTGATTGCATCATCACGTTCCATTGGAAAGGGACAAGGAACTCCTATGGTCTGCCCTGTGATGAACTGGTCTGCTTGAATCTCAGAAGGAATTTTCGAGCTGTTGTGAATCTATTTCACTGCTGAGTTGGTGATTCTTTCAGAAGTATTCCCATCTGATGGAGTCTTGTCATCAGATTCAGAACCTGTCATTGTATGGGTCTATTCAACAGAAGGAATGAGGCAAGCAGGGGACAAAATGTCTTCTGGGTCTGAGGTTATTTTTAGGGAGTCATCGTTTGAGGTTTCATCCCTCATTCACAAGACCAAGTCCATGATTTCATTAGATAACTCCATAGAAATGGATTCATCCACCATCTATTACTGGAGATCAAAGAACATATGATAAATATAATCGGATATTACTAAACCTAGATCTTCCTTCACCTAGGTTTCCTACTCAGAAGGAGGGTTCCTTGCATGTTCCACCTTGGAATTGGGGACTAGAGTAGCATCATCTTGAGGCTCTTCCTCCACCACCATATCTTCCTATGTTTGTTTCATAGAGGTGTATGTTCCATGTTGAAATTTAACCGAAGGCTCTATCTTCTCAATAACATGTACCTTTTTAGGACCCAATTGTGTCCTCAAAGGAATTTGAGACGGTCCCGCCTTCTCCCATACAACACCCTTATTTTTAGGTAACACATTTTTAGATCCCCTACTCTTGTTGGCTTTAGTCTACTCCATGAATTTTGGTACAACAAACTATTTTAGAATCACTCTACAATTAGAGACCGAGTGACCCACCATTTTAAAAACATCACATAAGGGTACAACATTCTCATACTCCACCCTTACTTATGATCTGTTCTTATTAGCATTGAAAGAGATGCACTCAGGTCACTTGATTTCCAAGTTAACATAAACTAACATCGGAGCAATGAGTCCCAATTATCCCTCCATATTCTGCTCATCCATTCTGATTGGTGCTCCAATACAAGATGCAAGATCATTTAGGATATTTCGAATCCAATAAACCCAGTTAAACCTATGAAACCATTCCCATACATGTGCATTCATTTGATTGATTTTAAAGGTATTAAAGTTGAAATCCCATTCAGATAAAAAAAGAGATCCAAATTTCAATTGCAGGTTTCCCATGTTTCAGAAATCATTTAAGGAATCCTTCGATTGGAGAATGATATAAACGAATCCTCGTCCGATAGGTATAAGCCTCCAATCATGATTACCCCCAACAGTGGGAGATTATGTTCTTGATATCAGCATAAGACCAATAATTATCCCCATTTGAATAGATAACGAGTCTGAGGATTGAGAACTTGCAGATACTGATTCTATGATAAAAAAAACTTTTGGATCAGCCACTATAGAGAATCACCCATTTTCGAGTCGTGATACGTTGGAGGGTCTGAGAGATTCAATCTTGGATGGATCTGCAGATCCAGATATCACTTTCACAAAAGATAATACCTACTTCTTAAAAACTGATAGATCCTAAGATTCATGATCTTTAATCGATTCTTTCAGGATTTCTCAGCCATCCAGGAAGGACAATTCTCATTCAGGGTTGAACAAATCCATTAAAGAAATCAAGAAAAGGGATGGAATCACAAATGTACCTTCATAGATTAATTTTATCATTGAAAATAATTGGGTTCCATGAAAATAAATTTTCAACATTCAATATCCATCCAAAGAATGAAAAACGATCGAATCATTAAAATATATGTCACAACCCGTCCCCCGGGACCCATGTTGTGACAACCCCAAGCCCACCTTCCAAAGGCCAGGGGCTGGTGACTAGCACCGGAAAGGCATATCCCTATAACGAGAATTCATTTCCTTTAAACCTATACAAACACAAATACTAGAACACAATAAGAAGAAACCACTATGTAACTATTGTTGTAAAAGTGTTTTGAAAGTAAGGGGTCAGAATACAATCCCATCTAGAAAAGTACAAGTGTATCTAAAATATACAATACACCTGGAATAAGGGAAATAGTTCCCGGGCCATCCTTTTAGGATCCTATCTAAAGGGTAGGTACATATCGCCTCCTTAGCACTCCACATATGCCCATATCTTCTGTGTACCGCCTGGTCCTAGCCCCCTCAAACCACAACCTAGCTGCTCGTTGTTTGCACAAGACACAATAAGGTGCATGCGAAGCCCGTACAAGGGTGAGTATAAAAATACCCATTAGGGACCCTGTGACCCCTGAAGGTCTCTCAGAATTCCACAAATGAAAAACCACAAAGCATGAACTCAATCACAAATCACGAAGCAATAGACACATCTCAAAAAGATTCTCATCTCAAACCAGGTGTTCAGGGAGGTATAGAAGTATAGATGATTAGTTGCAAAACTATTTAATCTTATTCTCTCAAGAGGCACTGAATCTGACCATAACGAGTTTGAACCACGTAGAATCGATAGGTACTAACCCCCGCAATGATCAACACAGGATCCAACCCACCAAGAGTTGATAGGTAACTAACCCCCGCTGACCCATATAGGATCTGACCCACATAGGATCGGTATGAGCTGACCCACACAAGATTGTTGAGTGTTGAACCACACAGGATCTGACCCACATAGGATTGGTATGCACTGACCCACACAGGATCGCTGAGCATTGACCCACACAAGATCTGACCCATACAGGATCTGTATGCGCTGACCCACATAGGATTGTTGAGCACTAACCTACGTATGATTTTCTCCAACCTCCGCCTCACTGCTAGCCACTTGATTCCTCGCACCCGGTGTGCTCAAGTTTCGTAGAATATTCCCCTTGTGGTATCAGTCATACCTCGACCGCCACTAAACTCCACAAAGGAGTAACCCAAAGGACCGCCATGTCGTAAGGGTTCCAACGTTACAGACGGTGCATCAATCGGACGCCCGGTCTGTGAGTTATAAGTGTTAAAGTTCTGGGGGCCCGGTTGGATTCGGGATTGATCCAACCTGGCCATACTCCAACTGTCTCCAAAACTCAAGAGGAGTATACCAAATATACCTTATTGATCCAAGGATCCCAACTTCATAGATGGTTCTTCAAATGGATGCTTGATTCTCATGATATGGCCCTTTAAGTGTTTTTGGGCCTAGTTGGGCCTGGGTCTGACCCAACCCGATCGGACAGACCCAGCCCAACCCGATCTAGGATGGGCCATGGTAGGTTCGGCCGCTGAACCAAGGTCTAGCCTGGCCCACAATGGGCGACCCGGCCCACTAGGGGGGGCAGCCAGTAAAGGGTATCCTGCAAGGGGGTGGCCCGGCCCGAATAGAGCGACCTGCAGACGGGGCGGCCCGACCAGCAAAAGGGCGGCCCGCAAAAGGGAATCCCACAAAGGGGAGGCTCGACCTAAATAGGGCAGCCAGCAAGGGGACGACTCGGTCTGAATAGGGTGACCCACAAAAAGGGCGGCCTACAATGGGGCGGCCCGACCGCGTAGGGCTCGGCCCGCAAGGGGTGGCCCGACCATTGTCCACCTGATTTGGAAAGGGGGGAAATAGTCCCCCTAGTATCTTGAACAGCTCGAAGTCCATTCGGTTACGTGAAACGGCGGTGCCACATGGGCGTCGCCTGGTCGCCGCGGAACCCACACTGCAGGTTCCCCCTCTGTCACGGCTTCCGCTCACCGGCAGCACGCTGGTCACACCGCCTCCCCTTCCGCAGCTGACTAAAGAGTCGGATGCCTCCTCTAATCATCACGGTTGATGACACGTAGCCCCTTGATCACCGGCGGTGTGCGATGGCACGCCGCACCTCCTCCATGGCCAGTCGGTGCTGGTCATTCCGATGACCACCGCGACTTTGTGTCGCGACCTCCTCTTGCAGCGTGCATCAGCACACACCTTCTTTTTAGCCATTTGGTGTCACCCTACTGGTGGTATTACATGGATAACGCAAGGGTTGTAAAGTATCAGAGGGTTGAGGTCAGGTTCGTTAGGCCCACGCCCTCCGTGTTAGTTCGTAAACATGAGGGAGGATAAATAGTTCAATAAATTCACATTGAAATAAACGAGAATAAAAACCCCTACGTTAAGAACGATGGTGAGCGCGCATTTGTGGAATCGGGTCGATGTTCACCATCCTCCGCAACTCGATTCCAACGGTGCCACTCATACATCGATCTTCGGTTCGTGGTTCAGTATCTCTCGTCACCTTCTGCTGGAACCGGCTCCATCCTCTAAGGTTTTGGCTTGTCGGCACTTTAACAACACTTCACTACTTGGTGATGCTCTACTGGTACCTCCCTCTAAGATTCATATAAATAAGATAGGGGGAAGGTAAGTAACGACGTGAGGAATTAATGTGGGCTCATTAATTAAGAATCTTCCTAATTCCCCATTGGTGTCGTTACTTAAGATTGAAAGGTCAATCCATTTATTGGTTTGACACATCGTGGGTCCCATACTTCATTTGTCCATTGGAGGATATGAAATAAAATAAAATAATAATGTTATGTTATTTTATTTAGTTTAAGAAGTCCCAAAACATAAATTTCTCTCCAAAACCACTATGGTCGAAGTAAAGTCTCCCTTATGTGAATCCTAGTACTTCAGATTCAACGGTGCCCTCAGATTTTTAATCCAAGCACAGGTTCAAAAGTTAGAAAATGCTTCTCGCGCATTTACTGAATATACCTTAAAAAGAGTTCAATAAATTATTAAAATTAACCCTCGACTTTTGTCGGTCGAGGTTAGGCTCTGCCGAAGGGAAAAACACCCCCAACAAACCCAACAGTACTATCATATTTTTAATCTGAGTTACCATTTAGAAGTAATGGATTTTAACAATAAAATAATTGTTACTTAATTATATTATTTATGGACAAAAACTAACTTCCATAGTTAGCCCGCGCTGGCTAATGTTAGTATATTACTAAATAAATCACACCATCATGATTTTAGTGGTGGTCTTAGATTTTTAATCTGAGTCAGTTTTAATGAGTTATAAGCATTTGAAAAATAAAATAACTTTAATTATTTTATTTATGGTTATGTCATTTCATGTTTTCTCACATGAGGTCTGTGCCGACTAAACTTAAGTTCCGCCTAGGTTAAACCTGCCATCCTGAAGACAACAATGCCCTTGGATTTCTGATCTGGGAAAATTTTTGAGAATTATTCCACTATTTCAAGAAAACTGCTTGCACGCGCTAATTAAAGCTTAACAAAACTTTTACAGATCATTCTGGGCACTCTGGGCCTCAGAATGACGCACTGTCAGATTTCACAGTCTTGAAATAATTCAGTATAATTAAAAACATTATATGGAAAACCTGTTTCATTACATTCTCCCCACCATAGGGATTTTCATCCTCGAAATCCATATCATAGACTAAGAAAAGAGAAGAAAAAAATCCCATAACTCAAACACTTCTTGACGCTCTTTATATGAGAACGATCCGCACAACGGATCACGATCTCCTCCTCTTATGACAACATATTTAGATGAAGGATTGACCCTTACTGCTTGTACCAAAGTAGGGGGTGCCCATGCAGCAGGAAGAACTTCAAGGGGAAAAATATCTGAGGAATAAGGTTCAATCACACCGCCCATATGGGAAGATGGAAATGATCCATTGTCTCACACAAGGTAGAACATGGAGGAAGAACAAGGAAGATATATCATCCCTTTAAAATATTTAACAGAGAATCATTTTAAGATACGTTGGATTCTCCATTAAAAGCGGATCGCATGAAACCACACGGTTTGACCAAGTAAAGACATCCCAGGACTTAGGAAAAATTAATATAAGAGTTATGTGATTTTATTTGGCCTTAAATCCCTTAAAAAAAGGCCTTGAATTCGTTTTACATCACAGAAAATGTCAATGGGGTGAACTGTAGGAAGCTAAAAACACTATTCATGATCCTGGAAACACTGTACACAATTCTGGAAACATTATACACTCATCAATCCTGGAAGCATTATTCAGAGAATGACTCACTGATCCTGGACTTACCGATCTTGGTACTGTTTACATAATGAATCGCCGATCCTGGACTCACCGATCCTAGTACTGTTAACAGATTGACTCAGTTATCCTAGACTCACCGATCCTAGTACTGTTTACAGAATGACTTGTCGATCCTGGACTCACTGATCCTTGTACTGTTCACTGAATGACTCCCCAATCCTAGACTCACTAAACCTGGTACTGTTCAGAGAATGAATCACCAATTTGGGACTCATTGATCCTGGTACTGTTTATATAATGACTCACTGATTCTAGACTCACTGATCCTAGTATAATTCACAGAATGACTCACCGATCCCAAACTCACCGATCCTCGTACTATTAACAGAATGACTCATTGATCCTGGACTCACCGATCCTGGTAATATTCACATAATGAATCACCTATCCTGGACTCACCGATCCTGGTACTATTCACAGAATGACTAAACGATCCAAGACTCACCAATCCTGGTATTGTTCACAGAATGACTCACCAATCATGTTACTGTTCACAGAATGACTGACTGATACTTGGCTCACCGATCATAGACTCACTGATCTTAGTATTGTTCAAAAAATGAATCACCGATCCTAGAATCACCAATCCTGGTACTATTGACATCGGACTCACCGATGGTACTCTTCACATCGGTCTCACCGATGGAACTATTCGCATCATTCTCACCGATGGAAATGTTCACATTCGTCTCACCGTTGGAACTGTACACATCGGTCTCACTGATGGAACTGTTAACATCGTTCTCACCTATGGAATTGTAAACATCGGTCTCACCGACGGAATTGTACACATTGGTCTCACCGATGGAAATCTTCACATCTATCTCACCGATGGAACTGTTCACATCGGTCTCACCGATGGAACTTTTTACATCGCTCTCACCGATGGAACTGTTCACATCGTTCTCACCTATGGAACTATTCAAATCGGTATCACCGATGGAACTGTTCACATCGGTCTCAGCGATGGAACTGTTACCATCGGTCTCACCGATGGAACTGTTCACATCAGTCTCACTGATGGAACTGTTCACATCGGTCTCACTGATGGAAGTTTACACATCGGTCTCATCGATTGAACTTTACACATCATTCTCACCGATGAAACTATTTGCAAAAATAGAAAATTGTAAAAGTGTTGGGGATGAGTCACCTCGACCACCATAACACCTCAAACACTAGATTTTTGCAGAGGAATGGACTGGAGAGGTCTGGGCCATTACATCAGATAGCTCTCAAAACACTCTCATCCTTGAGAATTCAAAACCAACCTAAAAGTGAAGATAAAAGAAGACAGAACAGCCTCCCATTGAGACACCTCTCAAAATAGAGGAAGCCACAAGAAGCAACCAAATAAATCCATACTATAAACATGAAAGGTCTACAACCAAAAAGGCTACATCGATACATGTGAAGAGTTAAACATCAAAAAAATCTGGGTACTGAGCATGTATCTGTGACTCACGTTCCCAGGTACTCTCCTTTATGCCACCATGTCGCGACATGACACGAACCAAGGGAATAGAATTCCCGCGCAACACCTTCTTCTTGCGGTCTTAGATCTCCATAGGTCGCTCCTCAAAGGTCTCATCATCATCAACATCTATCTCTCTCGAATCGATGATGTGTGAGTCGTCATGAAGAAAATGATGAAGGTGTGATACATCACATATCCGGCTCATCTGTGGGGGAAGCACTATCTTATATGCCACAGCTCCAACATGATCCAAAACCTCGGAAGGACCAACAAATCGGGGAGAAATATTACTCCCACGACCAAACCTTCACTTCCCACAACTGGGAGTCACCTTCAGAAACACATGATCCCCAACATCAAACTTCTAAGGTCTCCTCATTTGATCAGCATAATATTTATGATGATCCTGCACTATCTTCATCCTCTCACGAATCACCTAAACTATCTTTGTTGTATACTGCACTAGTTCTGGCCTGAGAATTGCTGACTCTCCGACCCCAATACAGTAAAATGGAGAATGGAAAGGCCGGCCTTAAAATTCCTCAAATGGCTCCATAACATTGGTGGAGGAAAAAATATTGTTGTAAGAAAACTCCACCAATGGTAATTGCCTCATCCACAAACCTCCAAAATAAAAGACACAAGAGAGTAACATGTCTTCAAGAGTCTGGATGGTCCGCTCTGTCTGACCATCCGTTTGAGGATAAAAAGAAGTGTTAAGGAATAGTTGAGAACTGAAAGCATTTTGGAGACCTCTCCACACCCTGGAAGTAAAATGAGGATCTCGATTAGAAATGATCGTCCTTGGGACTCCATGAAGACTCACCACCTCCTCCAGATACTGCCTTGACAAAACATCCACTGAGCTCAACTCCTTGATTTCTATGAAGTAGGATGATTTTTTTAAACGATCTACTACCACCCAAATAAAATCATTTCCTCCCTAAGCACAAGGTAAACTAGTAACAAAGTCCATTGAGATTTCCTCCCACTTCCACTGAGGAACATCCAATGGCTGGAGCAAACAACCGGGGACACGGTGCTCATCCTTGACCTTCTAGCAGACCAAACATCAAGACACAAACTCTGCAACTGTACTCTTCAACTTAAGCCACCAAAACCGACTCTTCAAGGCTCGGTATATCTTTGTCATGCTAGGATTCACTACTAAAGGTGAACTATGTAATTCTCTAACAACCATCTAACACATCATCAAATGAACAAAAATCCATCCATGATACAACACTCAGTGTTGTTCATCCTAAATCCAAACATCAGGGGCCTCGCCACTAACCAATCAGTCTCTCCAGACCTCCACCTCAAGATCTCCCAACTAGGAATCTTCCACCTGCTGCACTAGAGAGGACTGTACCATCATCTAAAAAAGACAACCTCTACCCCCAACATCTCCCATATCAATTAATAATACTTAAAGATCTTCCATTACTCTCCAGGAATCACCGGATTCACATACAGCATCACTACGTGACTTTCGACTCAGTGCATCAGCTACAAAATTTCCCTTTCTATGTGTATATGATATTTAGAAGTCGTATTCCTATAATAAATCCATCCACTGACGGTGTCATAAGTTCAAGTCATGCTTGGAGAAAACATACCTCAAACTCTTATGATCGGTGAAAACCACAAAGCACTCACTAATGAGGTAATGTATCCACAACTTCAGAGAAAACCCCACGGATGCCAACTCAAGATCAAGGGTGGAATAGTTACGTTCATGGGGATGCAACTGTCGAGACCCATAAGAAATAACTAATCATTGATACACCAGAACACAACCTAACCCCATATGAAAATCATCGCACAATATGTCAAACTGAACTCCCACAGCTGGAAGAAAAAGAACTGGATCACTTACTAACTTCTCCTTCATATACTCAAAAGCTTCCTGAAACTGATCATCCCATATGAACGCATGATTATTCCTGGTCAAATCTATCATAGGAGTCACAACGTGAGAGAAATCTGCTAAGAACCTCCTATAGTAGCCCGTGAGACCAAGGAAACTTCACACCTCTGACACTATCTTTGGGGCTGCCCAAGACATGACTGCCTCTATCTTTGATGCATCCACAGCTACTCCATTTTGGGACACAACATAACCCAAGAAAAGGAATTCTCGAGCCCAAAACTCACACTTCGAAAAATTCCCAAAAAGAAGATGTTGACGAAGAACACCCAAAACAGCGGGTAGATGATTTTCATGATCCTACTCAGACATGGAGTACACAAGTATGTCGTCAATGAAAACCACCATGAACGTGTCCAAGAACACACGAAACACAGCATTCATCAATCCCATGAACATATCTGGAGCATTTTTCATGCCGAATGGCATTACAATGAACTCATAATGCCCATGATGAAAATGAAAAGCAGTCTTCGGGATATCCTCTTCCTTTACATGCATCTGATGATATCTTGACCGCAAGTCTATCTTGGAGAACCAACTTGCACCATTCAGTTGATCGAATAAACTATCAATCCACGGAAGAGGATAGAAATTCTTCATCGTAACTTTGTTTCTGTGATGATAATCGACACACAACTGAAAACTACCGTCAGCCTTCTTTATGAACAAAACTGGTGCACCCTACGGTGACACACTCGTCCGAACAAAACCGCACTGTAACAGACCATCAATTTGTATATAGAGCTCTCATAAATCAGAAGGGGCCATCTAATATGGATTCATGGATATAGGATACTCTCGTTTTTGTATCTCGATCCCAAACTCGATCTCCCATCAAGGGGGTAATGCTACAACCTCTTTTGGAAAGACATCAGGGTACTCTTCTACAACCCTAGGAAACTCCAACTGATGAACCTGATTAGCCCCAAAAAGGGGCTAATATTCGTTTATTATAATATAATATGCATGTCCTTTATTAATCATAGACACAATTATTAGTGCATTTTATACTTTTAACATTATTTCACATTACGATTGTACTTCCTTCTTAAAATGCACTATTGTATGGTACATTTGAACATATCATAAAAAAATGGTCTTATTTTTATTTTAAAATTTTATTTTAGGGTCTCCCATTATATAAGGAACAATTCATTATTTTTGAGCACATAGAGATTTAAATTGGAAGACCACCAAAGTGGGCCTTGAACCAACAAGGTTCTGGGCGAAGTGAACTGGACATCAGCCAAATAAAAGTACTGTATAGGACAGAATTCAAGCCCCATGATTCTAAAAATTTAAATTAAGATAGAGGATATTATTGGAGACATTTAATTAAACATCAAAACAAGCTAATTCGGATGTTTTGATGGTGTTCCAGACTTCACAAGTTGATGATGCAATTCTAGGCTAGATTTTGAGTCCCATAAAAATAGACCAACATTTAAATCATATCTCGCAAACCGAAAATTATTTTGGGCTGCCAGTTTACATGATTTTAGGGAACATCGTGTTCTACATGTTATCCATATATGGACCACTCTAATTCGTTCATTTAGAATTTTCTTTCGGCGCTTCTTTTCAGTGGATGCAAGCTGGATGCGACTTCGGGGGAAAAGTGGGAAAGTATCCTCTCCATTAATTTTCCACCCACCTTTCCCCACCACAATTAATTAAAGATACATGAAAAGATGGGTTCTCGACCAAATTCTTCCAAAATTACTATTTAAGGTAGTATTGGTGGAGGATTTGAGATATCTTGGAGGTTTTTTTTCATTGTAATGTTATTATGCCAATTTGTCTTTGTAACATTATTCCTTCTCATGTATGTTGTTCGAATAACCATATTTTTCAATATAAGTTCTTCTTTTTCTATTATTTTTTTCTTCTTAATATCACCTTGATAGCATTTCCTCATGGTGTGAACATTTTCACACCAATCCTTTTGATTTTTTTCACACAACGGTGGAGTGATTGTTATTTTGTTGTTTTTACTTCTTCAATTCCACCCTCGTAAGTGTACTTCCCGCATCAGTTAACAAAATTTCATCAATGGAGGGCTAAATGTTTTATGGGTTTATCCAAGGGAGTATCAAGGGGATGTATTGGATGTTATTTATCACTCTCTATGTTTTATTAATTTCTTTTATTTGAGTTTCTTTCATTCAATGATTTTCTCTCTTCCTCTTCCTTATTGAATTTATTCACCCCATATTTATGTGCTAATTAGATCATTTACCTTAGAGTCCTCATGAAAATGATCCTACAAGTGTATAATGGATTAACATGTGTTTTTGAATGTGTTTAATAATTAATTGATGAGATTAGTTTGAATTCATTTCATGAGTCATTCTTGAGTTAATGAAATCAAAATCGTAAAAAAGGGCATTCATCCAATCCACCCCAAGAAATAACCTAGGATCAACCCATTTTCTCATAATTTGAATTTACATTGATATATTAGTATTCTCTTTAAAATCCATATAAAATTAACCCATGTTGTCCACTTCATAGACAAAAACCCATCTATTTATATTTTGTGTCTAAAGGTTCTTCTTAGGTCTCTAAGGATTCGACAACCCAAGCTACACTACAAGCGACTGCTTAACCCTTAAAACTTGGGTAAATTTGAGTGAAACCAAATCTTGGTTCCGTTTCCTGGGAACAAGTAAGTTCCTTAGACTAAAAACCCTCTTTCCTCACCACCATTCTTCTATTCTCACCCAAATTCTCTTATCGTTTCCCTTTATCGATTTTTTTTCTTTTGGCGCATGTCCGCCTACACCCCCAATAACTCAAATAGATTAGTTAGAGTGGAAAGTCCTGGAATATGGGATTCAAGTTAACCTAAGGGATTGTTTTCAATTGATCCAAAAATTCTTAAAAAACCAAATTCAATAATTAAAACAAGTCCAATGGAGGGTCTTCAAAGGAATCAAATGGTAAACCCTATGGGTGATCAAATGGGACACCCAAACCAAGAAGCTCCAAAAATAGGGAATGTAGTCGATTAAACCATGAACTAATACCTCACTCCATCTTGGAAAAATGCCCCCTCATTCATTAGACACAATTCCCTATGAGATAAAAACTACATATTTAAACCACATGTCCTAAAACACTTTCCCACATTCCATAGAATATAGTCCCAGATGCCCTACCTTCACATTAAGGAGTTCAATGACATTGTAGAAACCATGTTTCCCCCACATCAACTAGAATGAGATAGGATGAGGCTCTTCCATTTTTCATTAAAGGATTGAGCTAAATATTGGATAAAAATTTTGATACCCTCATTCATCAACTCTTGGGACCAATTACATAGAGAATTGTACAAAAAATACTTCCCCACCACAAAACAATTACACTAAAAAAGAGCATCCAAAACTTTTCTGAAAAAGAGAGAAAGTCATTCTATGAAACATAGGAGAGGTTCAAAGACACCCTAAACATGGCTCCACACCATGGTTTCTCTATTCCTGAACAAGAGATAATTTTCTATAAAGGGTTGGGCCCGAGGAACAAACAATTCATTGACATGATATGTAACGAGACCTTTAAAAAAATCCACAAATGATACTTACGAGTATCTAGAAATCCTTGCTGAACAAAACCAAACATGGGGAACATCACCTTATTCTGAAAATCCACAAAAAACAAATGTAATGCATACACTTAGAGAAGAGGAAAGCCTCAGGGCTAAACTCAAAACACTCACTAGGAAGGTTGATGAGATATACCTTAGAAAAATCCATGAAATCCAAACTATAGACCCTGTTTGCACAATTTTTGACAATCAGGACCATAAAACAAACAATTGCCCAACCCTTCCATACATAAAGAATGTTCTTCTAGGAGGACCACCTGATGAAGTATATTCCCTAAACTTTAAAAATCCACAATACCATAACACATTCAACCCAATGTATAATGACCACCTGGGATTCTGTTGGAAAGATAACCAAGAATCTACCCAACCACAGGGAACAAACCCCTACCCTACACAAAATTTTAAAAACCATAACCAATTCCAACCAAAACTAGTCCAATAACAGCATCCTTTATTACAATACCAAAAACCAATCCAACAACCCATCCAATAACCAATGTATCCTCCTAGGATAAACCAACCAACACCAGCCCCCATCCAATCTATCCCTCTTCCAATCCATGAATAGTTGTGTAAAAAAATGGAAAAAATGAACTCTTAATTCTCATCCCACAAACAAGAACTTAAAACCATCAAGATTGGAAAGGCACCCATGCCCACATAGGCGATTCCACAACAAACATCAAGGGGAGAGACATGTTGAACTCAAACAACTCATGAACAATGAAAGGTTGTGACATTTTTGAGAAGTGGGAAATCAATTGACAAAAGTGAACAAATAATTCAAAAACCATCCGAATAATCAAACTCTAATGAAAAATAGAATGACCCATAAGATCAAAGTGAAAAAACTGATAACAATGTGACAGAAACAACTCTTCAACAAAAAAAAATCTTGCATCCTTCCCCATTTCATCAATGCATGATGGGGAAACCCAAGCCTGAATTGAGTGAAACGTTGAGGGAAATATTCTCACAAGTCAAGTTGAACATTCCTCTCCTAGATGCTATTCAAACCATCCTTTCATACTAAAAATACTTGAAGTACCTATGTACATTTAAGAGTAAATTCTCACATAAGAACAAAGTCCTTATGGAAGCAAATGTTAGCACAACAATCCAAGGAACACTTCCCCCAAAGATGAAAGACTCAGGATTCCCGCACATCAATGTTGAACTATGAGAGAACAAAGTTGTCAAAGACTTGTGTGACCTAGGTGCAAGTGTCAATATCATTCCCTATTCTTTTTACTGTCAGTTAGGCCTAAAAGAGCTCCAACCCACATCTTTCACACTTCAACTTACTGATCGTATCATTAGAATTCCAAAGAGGATTTTAAAGGATGTTCTGGTAAAAGTGGAAAACTTCATATACCTTGCTGAATTTATTGTCCTTGACAAAAATCCAAACTTATGAAATAAGTAACAAACACCAATCATATTTGGACGTCCCTTCCTTGTAACAAATAACTCTGTCATTCATGTCTGAAATGGGAACATGACCATAACCATCGGAAACATGAGTATAGACTTGAACATCTTTAATGCAAGCTCACAAATAGGGTATTATGAGTATATTCATGAACTAAATATGATAGTAAACACTAATAATGAATCCATAGAACATCAAGGAACATTTGAGGAATAATTAGGTCACGAAGTGATTAATTTCATTTTTTTCACATGAAGGAATTTTATCTCCTTGGCTAGAATCACTTTCAGATTTCTCATATGATGAAATCTTAAGACCAAAAATTAGTGAAATATTTCAGGAAACTACATTCATGGTGAACACTCAAACTCTTTTGCCTAAAACTGATCAAATAAATCAAGTAGCTGAAACTTCTACATATGGGGAATCAATCTTATCTGAAACTCTAAAAAAATAAATTGATCTTGAGTCAATGTCCCAATATTCAGATGAAATTTTGCACCAACCTGATCTTGAATTGAAATAACTTCCTACTACACTTAAGTATGCCTTCCTAGATGAAAATAGAACACATACTATTGTTATTTCTTCTTCTCTTCATGATGATCATGAGGGTATGCTTCTAGATGTCCTTAAGAGAAACAAGAAAGCCATTGGATAGACTCTATCTGATATTCCTAGGAGTATCCCACTTATCGGGACACATAGATTTGTTCTAGAATTAGATCCAATGCCATGCTATCAACCTCAGCGGAGAATCAATCCAAATATCATGGAAGTAGTGAGAAAAGAACTTTTGAAATTGTTAAAAGCTGGTATAATTTATCCTGTAGCTGAGAGTGACTGGGGTAGCCCAATCCATGTGGTTCCAAAGAAGGCTAGAATCACAGTAATAACCAATAAGGATGGATAGATTCTACAAAATATAGTCAATAGTGGCTAGAGAGTCTGCGTTGACTATAGGAATCTTAGCTCATTTACCAATAAGGACCATTTACCCTTACCATTCATTTACCAGGTCCTTGAGAGGGTGGAAGTTCATGCCTTCTACTTTTTTTTAGATGGGTACTCAGGGTACAATCAGATTGAGATATCCCTGGAGGATCAAGGGTAGACTACTTTTACCTGTCTATTAAGCACCTTTGCCTTCAAATTCATGCCTTTCGGTTGATGCAATGCCCCTAGAACCTTCCATCGGTGCATGATGGGAATCTTATCAGACATAGTAGGGGATTTTCTAGAGGTCTTCATGGATGACTTCACTGTTTTTGGGGATACATTTGAGGGATGCATAAGGAATGTAGGGAGAGTTTTATCAAGATGTGAAGAAAATAATCTAGTCCTGAATTGAAAGAAATTCAATTTCATTGTTAAATAGGGACTAGTCCTTGGCCATCTAGTCTTAGGTTGGGTAATTGATGTCTATAAATCTAATGTTGACATCATTCATCACCTTCCATCACCCAAAACTATCAGAGAACTGAGGTATTTCTTAGGAGATGTGTATTTCTATAGAAGATTCATTATGAACTTTAGTTCAATCGCTCATCCACTTTGTGGTCTTTTAGGAAATGATTCTCCCTTTTTTGGACAAAAAGCTGTGAGGATTCATTCTCAACCCTCAAATCGTCTCTCACCTCTCCTCCGATCAAAAAATCCCAAAATTCAAACCTTCCTTTTGAACTGATGTGTAATGCCATTGACTTTTCTTTAGGAGCTGTGTTCGGAAAACGTTGTTATAAAAATCCGTATGTAATTGCTTATGAAAAAATCATTAAATGATGCCCAAATAAACTATACGACCACTGAGAAAGAGTTACGTGTTGTTGTGTTTTCTTTAGAAAATTTTAGGTCCTACCTCTTATGATCCCCCAACATTGTGTTCACTGACCATTCTGCTCTGAAATACCTTTTCCATAAACAAGATGATAAGGCTAGACTGATTAGGTGGATCCTTCTCTTAGAAGAATTTGACTTCAAAATCAAGGAAAAAAGGTTGTTTAAAATTTTGTAGCTGATCATCTCTCTAGTATAGAATTTAATGACAAATTATCTCACCATTATGTGTCTGATACATTCACTGATGAACACTTATACTCTGTGAGTGACTGCCCTTGGTATGCCGACATATCCAAATTCTTAGTTACAGGAGTCATTACAAAATTCTTAATGACTCAATCTAGAAGGAAGTTTCTTTATGATGTCAGGCGCTATGTGTTTGATGATTCATACCTCTATAAGTTCTTCCCTGACCAAGTCATTAGGAGGTGTGTCCTAGAATCTGAAAAAGATTCCATCATTAAATTCTGTCATAGTGAGGCATGTAGAGGTCACTCTTCCTATAAGAAAACTTCTGTTAAGGTTCTTCAGAGTGGTCTCATCTGGTCCACCCTCTTAAGGGACTCCAAATCATTATTTCAATGTTGTCCTAGGTGTCAAAATTTAGTGTCCATCACAAAAAAGAATCAAATGCCACTCACTCCCATCTTAGTGATTTAAATCTTTGACTGTTGGGGAATCTATTTCATGGGTCCCTTCCCAAACTCTAGGGGATATTTGTACATTCTTTTAGCTGTTGACTATGTCTCAAAATGGGTTGAGTCGATTCCTACAAAATCTAATGATCATAAAATTGGGATTATATTTCTCAGAGAAAACATCCTCTCTAGATTTGGAATTACTAGGGCTATCATTAGTGATCGTGGCACTCATTTTTTCAATTTTCCATTCTCAGCACTCATGGAAAAGTATAGAATTTCTCACAAAGTGTCAAATTCTTACCACCCACAAAACAATGGTCAAGATGAGTTATCCAATCGATAAATCAAAATAATTATTTAGAAAATAGTTAATACATCTATAAAATATTGGTCAACCAAACTCATAGATTCTATTTGGTCCTGTCGAACTGCATTTAAAACCATTTTAGGAATGTCCCAATATAGGTTGGTTTATGGTAAAGCATTACATTTTCCAGTGGATATTGAACACAAGGCATTTTTTGAAATTAAGAAAATTAATTATGACCTCTCATTAGCTGAAACAAAAAATGAAATTAGATCTCAATGAACTTGAGGAACATAGGATAGAGTATTATGAGAATTCAAGGATCAATAAATCTAAAGTACAAGCCTACCAATCTCGAAATCATAAAGCTAAACACATTGTACTAGGCAGAGCTACTGTTTTGTATAGTTCTAAACTTCATTTACACCCAGGGATGTTGAGGTCCAGATGGTTAGGCCCATACATAGTGCATAAGGTGTACCCCCTGGGGCTATAGAAATTCAAGATCCCACCAATGGTCAAACCTTTAAAGTTGATGGCCATAGAGTCAAACCATTCATTAAACCATTTCAAAAATAGGAATTTATTTAAGACTTATGTGAACCAACCTTAGATGAGGAAAATACATAAACAATTAGGGTTTTGTGTTGAGCTAGCGACGTTAAACAAAAGTGTTTCACGGGAGACAAATCATGGTTTTCATGTTTTATTTCATTTAATTAGTACCTCATACTGTTGACCTGTTCTTATTTTATGAGTAAGTATGGGTATGAAAGGGGAGAACCATATTCATCTGTGTCACGTGGTGTGATCCCTGAGTAATACTTTACCCAGAAATTTGAGAGAAGATAATGTATCATTAGTTTATTTTATTTTTATGTTTTTTTAGGTCAAATAAAATTCAAAATAATAATAATAATTTAGATTGTTTACTTGTTCTTATTTTATGAGTAAGTATGAGTATGAAAGGGGAGCACCATATTCATCCATGTCACATGGTGTGATCCCTGAGTGATACCTTATCCAAAAATTTAAGAGAAGACAATGTATCATCAATTTATTTTATTTTATTTTTATGTTTTTATAGGTTAAAAGAAAAATTCAAACAAAAATTAGATTGTTGACATGTTCTTCTTTTATGAGTAATGATGGGAATGAAAGGGGAGCACCATATTCATTCTTATCACGTGGTGTGATCCCTGAGTAATACCTTACCCCTAAATTTAAAGTAAGACAATGTATCATTGATTTATTTTATATTATTTTTATGTTTTTGTAGATTAAAAAAACAAAAATATATATAATAAAAAAATTAAAAGACGTGTCTTAGTTCATGGGGAAAATCCCTTTAAAATCATCCATGCTTCTAGGACTCAAACCAGGACAAAAGGGAGACTGGGGAATGCATATTCAACATCAACCATCAGGTGACTTCATTCCATGATTTTGATTTTTAATGTCTTCTTTTAACTTATAACCTACCCCCTTATATGTTTTCATTTCATTAAACACTGGAGATTGTGTTCTTATATGTTGGGGGGAGATGCAATAAAAAAATTATTTTGTTTTCATCACAAAATGGGTTGAAGGAAAATTTTCATTAACCTTGAACATTATAACACACAACGAAAACTCTGAAATTGGATATAAAATAATTTTTCATGCCTTGATTTTTATTTTAATGCAAGTTTAAGTTCATGTAAAAAGATTTTGGAAAGTGCGGTTGTCTGATGTGCTTTTTCACCATTTATATTTTCATCCATTTAATAAAAAACACAATGAACATCCTCTAGATTGGGGGGTATTAGTTTGAGTTCATTGGGTCTGTAGACGCAAAAAAAAAGTCCGCAACTCCTAGAGGAAGTTTTGAAATGGAAAAGAGAAGTCATATTCGGAATCAAGGGCCTGGTCCGGAGGCCCGAGAAGTGGTGCGCGAAATAAAAGAGGGCTTGCGAAAAATAAAGATGTGCGCGCGAAGCATTACCGGGATTCGCATAATCGAGCCGCTAGTGCGCGCAATTTTGCACGCCCCGGTTCCGCGCGATGAAGCTTTGCGCGCCGACGGTTCCCATCACGGAAACTTTCGTGCGCCGCCTGGATTCCATGTCGGCTGGTGCCTATAAATAGAAGGCTACCCCGGATGGTTTGGGGTTGAAGAATTCGGATCGGCTCTCAGGCGCGCAATTTGACTCCCCCCGCGTGCACTATGACTTCTAGGTAATCCCCCTTTTCGCACAACCTTGCCCCGGGGTTCGCCTTTGCGTGCAACTCCAACAACTTAAGTGAATTTTCCTCCTTCTCCGGGTACTTCCCTTGCGCATGATCGTCGTCCCTTGCGCGTAATCCCCTTCTACGTGCGCAATACCTTGCGCGCAATCACCTATCCACACAATACTCTGGCCCTGTTGCGTGCCATAATGGTGTTTTTCACGCTAACCTTCCTTTTGCGTGCAACACCCAGGACCCCTTTACCTTGATGCCCCTTGGCAGCCTTTCCGTGCGGGCACCTGATGTCTTCCCTACCGGGCATGCGCGCCATGTTTTGTTTTCCCATATGGCCTTCCAAGATCGTACGAAGTAACCTCAAGGTCCCTTGGGCGGTGTTTCCCGTTGCGTTCCTTTGCCTTATGCTTCTCCGCATAGGCACGCTAATGGCTATTGCTTCTTCGCATAGCCACGCTAACGTGGACCCCCCAATGGTTCACCCTGCGGCCCCCCTTCATTACGTCCTTGCCGATGCCTTCCCTCCCACAATGGGTAGAGGGAATTGGGCATGTAAGCCCTAAGGGTGTGGAGTGAACCCACATCGTCCAAGATACAGGACATTAAAATGCTAAGCACCTCGTCCTTAACACATGACATTAAACTGTGGTCTGACCTCGTGCTTCGCACGCAGTTTCCCCCCAGCTCGGAAATTCTGTATGCCTACTCGTCTCCACGGGAATGGACTCTTCCTCACATGGAATGAGATCCTCCTTGTCGGAGCGGCGTTTTTCCATGGGGGAGGGGCTGCCTCAGAGCGTAAGCCCATAGCCTCTCTTGTCGAAGGTTTCACCCGTGCATCTCCGTACTTCCCCCCTGCCAAGGTAAGTGGAGTCCCTTTCCCACTGTGCTTTGTCACACCACGGGCCTCCACTCTAGAGTAAGCCCCATCACCTAGGGCCGCTAACCACGCATAACCCCCTGTTTCCTCTTTGGGCCACTCAACGCGTAAGCCCCATTCCACTTCTCATGGACGCGCCCTTCATGACGTGATCGTCTGGTCCCTGCTGCCTCTTGTTTCCCACACCGAGCATGACTCACATGGGCTTAGAGCGTGCATCGACCATGACATCCTCCTATGGGCTGCCTCAAAGCGTAATCCCCATACCAGCAAACTATGTGGACTTTGATCCGTGCTAACGCATGGTATGTAGGAAGCCTCCACGAGGTTCAAGCCCACCACCCGGTGGTTCCGACCTCTCTACGACGGTTCCCCGATCAACATGGGCTGCCTCAGAGCGTAAGCCTTATATCCACCATGGTCCGTCTCAGTGCGTAAGCCCCATATCCAACACAGGCCACCTCAGAGCGTAAACCCCATATCCACCATGGGCCGACTCAGAGCGTAAGCCCCAGATCACTCGTCCCACTTGACGTTAAACTGTATCTCATCCCGCATGACGTTAAACTGTATTCCCCCTCTTGTGACGTCTCAGAGCATAAGCCCCATGCCTCACATCCACGTCTCATCCTGACTTCCCCCCTCAAGCCCATGTGCCTTGGGATTCTCATGCCCTAGCTCGGAGATCTTACTTCTTCCAGGCTCCAATCCATGCGTCCATTCTCACGGGTCGCCTTTTCAGGTGTCCCACCGTATCATCAAACTACGCGGACTTTGATTCCTTGCCATGGGGATACGTAGGAAGCCTCCACGAGGTTCAAGCCCGTTACTCCATCTTCCATTCTAATCCTTACCCGGGCCGCCACATCCCAGTGAGATCATGCCACTCCACCCCACTCCATAGTATCCGGGAAGCCGCCCACGTGTTGGCCCCAACATCAGTGTTCCCCCTAGGGAGTACTTCAATATGATCCACTCTCAGTGTTTTGATCAGTCTGATCCGTCTCCGCAAGACGTTAAACTAGCGGCATACCCCATGTTAAACATGGGAAGCTAAGGAAAACCTCAGGTGGAACATATTCCCCATGTTCGATGTGGGATGCCTCGGGCTTCCGTGCCCTTGAGAAGCTCTGTGATAAGGGAAAGAAGATAGACATGATGATCCCCAGCGTCAAGACATGCCAACAATACCCCAACGCGACCGTTCTCCTCACCGAAGGTTGCTGCCCTGACAAGACCCCTTGGAGTGTCTCGATGGAAGTATTGTAATTAACTACCGTCCATGCAGATATGGCGTCGGGAACGAGCTTCACGAACCCGTCTTAAATATATGAGGGAGATTCGGATTAGGTGACGAGATCCGAGGAGGGATCCACGGAAGGAAGAACCAACATCCCATCATCCCGGTTTCGATCAAGGAGAAGACTTCCCTGAATAAAGAATGGATGTCGCCCGCCTTTGGAAAGCGGGAATGCGAGGTTGTGAGCCGTGCGTCCTCCCATGGTTGACGAATGCATGTGCGTGCCCCAGCGTAAAAGTTTCAGAAATATAAAATGGTGATCCCGCCGTGAAGCTCTTCTCCTCAATATGGGGACAGGTAGCATTCGGGATGTCAGAAGATCATCATGTCACCAGGTCCGGGTACCTATCACCGGGACGTGAAACCCACCAGGGGTTGAGGCAGTCAGGATGTTGTGCACTCCATTCTGCAACGATGTCAGCGTGGATCCCTCTCACCGACCACAGAAGATGGGATGACGCTGGGCTATTGGTTTTTGATTTCTTTTCCTGTTAGTACTAATGGGTTCATCCCCTACTTCCAGGAATCAGATCACTGCATCTAGAGCTCGATCGCCACCTTCCCCCCGGCGTAGGGGCAGGGGGCAGTACCAACGCAGCTACCTCGCACGGTCCCACCTTTTCCACAGTCACTCCGGCTCCGATTGCCATGACTGTCGGGTGCTCAGGCCCCCTCTCCCCATCAGAAATCATCCAGCGAAGGGTGATCAATGACATGGTTCGCAGGTACGATGAGGAAGGGATCATCCCCACCAGGGGCCTGACCTATTTGGATCTGGAGGCGGTTGCACCCCACTATCGTCGCCGCCCCCGAGGCCCGCGCAGGGAGCTGCCGCTCCCCACTCCAACGTTAAACCACTTTGGAAGCCTATCCCCAGAGCACCTTGACACATCCTTCCCCTACGCCAATGAGATAGGGGATTTCCAGGTCCGCCCGATTGGAGACCTGTCCCAGGGGTTAACGGCAAGAACCCCTGCCAGGATGCATCGACGTCATCGCCCAGCTCCCTAGGCCGAGGACCAGGCAATCTTTATGCCCGCACCACAGACTCCAACCCATCTGACCCGACGCCAGCATCGAGCGCGAGCGGAAGAGAGTGCCCATCCTGGGACACCAACCTCAGCAGCCACTATGGCCCGAGCCACTGCTGATGCCTGCTACCAGATCCCCGCACATGTTGGGTAGGGGCAGTCACATGCCCGACTGGAATCAAGGCCCCGACCGCCCTACAGGCCGGTTGGGTTGACTCTCCCTGTCGTGGGCACAGGCAATGTCCACTGTGGACCAATCCGCGGTAGTTCCACCCATCATGAAGGCTCATTCCGTGCCACTGATCTGGGATGCCGAAGGCTTCTTCGCGACATCCACGCTCCATGTATGACTCCTTCCAGCGCCCACTGCACTGGGTATGAGGTCACTCCCCCTACCACTGGCCACGAGTATGGATCCGTTGCATATCCAGTCGCTCACTCACATGGAGGTCCTCCCCATGTCCCTTTCGACATCTGTCCCGGTGCTTCCCGCACCCCGGCCTTCAGTCCCCTCTGCCCCAGCACTATTGGGGTCAGGGGACTCCTTGACGGAAATCATCCTTACCCTGAGGATCCACCCAGGGGCAGGAAGGCGGGGCGTCGTCGCTGTAGGAGGAATGTCAGGGGAGTCTGGATGGAAATTAGGCCGGTATGTTTCTCTAATTCTGAGGCGGAGTACGAATCGATGGTGGAACCTTCCCCCGACCTTCTGAATCGAGGGCAGGGATGGGGATGTGGTGCGTCAGTTGTGTACTCCTAGAATGCGAGATCTGTATGATTCCCTCCTCCCTCTGAAGGTATGTCCAGGAGGACAAGAACTTGGCGTACCCCCAGGGGTCAAACCCGCAATTACCACTGGCCTCCCCAGAAGCGCCTTCCACCTCAGTCAGGGAGGGTGGGGAACTTTTCTAGGGACCGACGGAAGAGTCGCAAGGCGAAACACCCTCGGCGAGCACCAAAACTGTGACAGGAGGCCCATTCGCTGGCTCATCCTATCGCGACGTGGTAGCCAGGGCACTGAAGCCCTTGGAGGACGACTCATGGATCGGCGACCAATCAGCATGTTCGATGTATTCCCCACCGGCCAGCCCACCGGCCCGGCGACCTGCCTCGGCGCTGTTGCTAGCTCCCCTTCCATTCTCGGTTGATGAGTCGGGGCAGCAAGGTCCGGACCCCGAACCAGAGTCATGGATCTTCTGGACCGTCCTCGCAGTAGGCCACTTCCCCGAGAAGTTTTGGCCTATCGTAGGGTCGAATTTTGATATGCCAGAGGCACTCACCCCGGGAGAGTTTGAATGTTTCCGCCAGACTCTTCGGTTGACTCACTCACATCTTCTCCATCAACTAGCGCCTTATCTCGAGAGTCAAGCACATCTTGAGGATATCGGTGAGCGGTTTCATTGGGTCGACCCGGCAGCACTCCCTGTGGTTCGGCACCCCGAGTCGCCTGGCCACCACAGGGCCCTCCAGCAACAATGCGTTCAGAGTTTTCAAGTACTCCACAAGGTTATCGAGGAATCCACCCCCCACACACACATCCGTGGATGGAGGAAGTACGTTGCCCTTCTTTTCTATGCGATCCACTGACAACCCGATTCACCGGGTGGCCCTGAGGGAATGTCGCCAAAGGCAGTGGCGGTCAACATGGCTGATCATTCAGATGAGGGAAACGGTGTGGAGATCCTTGATGGGGACTCACCCCCTGAGGACAAGCTGCCACTGGACCCGTCTGGGATGATTACTCGCCACCAGAGGAGCCTCCTAGGTCTCCCCACACCCACTGAGGCACTAACACTGAGCTGAAACATCGGCAAGGGTAAAGAGAATGTCGGGGCTGTCAAGCTTTCCAACCCATCTGCCTCGGTACAGAAGGTAGAGGAAGACTCCAAAAATGCCATGCTATGCCAGCAGCTTGCTGAGAAAAAGAGGTTGGCTGATGAGCTCTTGGCCGAACGCATCGCAGAGCGGCGGCCTGACTACGGTAATGCTAGGCTAGGACAGTAGGGGAAGGAGCACCTACCCCTTGCCGAGATTCCCCCGGGCAACCGCAACCATGTCACATTCGCCGACAGGGGAGAGGTCGGCGCCCATGGCAAGAGGGCGCAATACGTCTCGTCGAACCCTCCCGAGTAGCGGGATCACCTGGGGGACCATGCTCGGTTTCTTCCCACTACCCTCAGAGTCGCTCTGCCAGCCGCTCCTTGAGATGTTGATCTTGACTACCAGATTGGAGATCCCGACAATGCGCTTGTGGTTAGAGAGCCCCGTCAGGATAGGAATCCATGTTTGGAAGATCTGATGGAAGTGGTTATCGCCCGCTTGGAGGCCCTGGAAACTCGGCAGGTGGAAATCCCACCGGACGGCAAGCCATACCCAGCATGGGTGGATGATATGCTGGCCCCACCAGGAATTGGGAACCCCACTTTTTCCCCTTTAATGGGATAGGAGACCCGCCACAACACCTAGCCCACTTCAACTCGAGGTGCGGGCCTATGTTGGGGACTCCGGCGCAGTAGGAGGCTACCAAGCTCCGTTGCATCGTTCAGACGCTGGAAGGACCAGCCTTCGTCTGGTACAGCCAACTCCCTGTTGGATCTATGACTAGCTGGGAGGACCTTCGCCGGCAATTACTCCACCAGTTCAGTTCCACAACCTAGAAGATGAACATTGCAGACCTCTTCAGGTGCAAACAAAGGCCCGATGAGCGGGTCGCGGACTTCATTGGCTGGTGGAAGGGGCTCACGTACTCCCTTGACATACAACTAACTCAGAAGAAATTACTGACAATGTGTGTAGGGAATTTCAAGGCAGAGCTAGTTCCTTCTCGGATAACATAGAATTACCTCGGAGGGTTTCGGGATTTCTCAAACAAGGCTCAGCGCCTTCAAGAAGCCCTGCAACAGGCCAGTCAGGCACGCCCGCTGCCTCCAGTAATCCATGCAAGGAGAGCCTCCAGAGCCGAGCCCACTACTGTTGCCCAGTTAGAGGGTCCCAGACAGCTAGATTTGCTACTAGTAAGGCCAGCTCAGTAGCCCCATAGGGGTCCACCCCCATGGGCACAGCCTCCGGCCTGGCAATGACCGCCTCAAAATTGGTAGGCGCCTCCGCGTGATGCACCGCCACCACCCAGGCGAGATAATCAGGCTCCGCCTCCTTGCTATGCTCCTCCGGCCCCTATTCAAGGTCAGCCTCAATGAGCCACCTTCCTAGACAGAAGGAATCGGACTTACTCGTTTTACGAGGCCCAGGTCCTTGGTTATTTCTGTAGCGCCTTGGAGCAGAGAATCGTGCGGCTGCCTGAGTGCCAGAAGCCAGAAGAGGCGCGTCTCACTGATCACCCTAACTATTGCCCTTATCACCAGATCCTGGGGTACACCATCCAGCGATGCTATGTGTTCAAGGACTAGCTCCCAGAGCATATTGACAACAACATAGTCAAGTTGGACCCAGCCCCGGCATAGGTGGCAGGTGTCTTCGTGAGATCAGATGGCAGCAGCGGTAACGAAGATTAGTGGCAGGAGGTTTCCGACCATGGGTCCTGGAAGTATAGCAACTGGATGGCCTGTAGGATGGTTGCATGTGCCCATGTCATCATCCGTGCTCGCCTGAGCCAGCCAGAGCCCTCAGAATCTGTGAGCGCCACTTTGGCATCGTCGTCCTAGCCTACCTCTTCCCAGAAGAGCAAGCGGCGACGCAAGAAGAAAGAACATGCCCTGCCAGTGCTGTCATCTTCTCGCACGCTTGGCGATTTTATGCCCCCAGAGATGGGGATCCTTCCGAGACTCCATCCAGTAGTGGATGACTCCTCGAGTGAAAGACCGGGGTATGCTTCGGTTAACACCGTAGAGTTGGTAAATCCCTTTTTGGCTCTCGACGATGAGGAACGCCAGGTGGAATTCCCCAATATCCCCAGCCGTCACCAACATTGGTGGAGCCATGGCTACGCGAATCGCCAGGGCAAGGCGGTCGTCACCTCCAGCCAGGCCGTGCACGCTTCTGAGACCAGGCAGCAGGCCCGATACAGAGATCAGCGCACGTGGTCCCCTCACCCGGTGTCGACAGGTTCACCTCCACCACCGTTTGTGTTGCTGGATCAGGCGGGACCACCTCGTCCGTGTCGCAACCAGCCCTGCCCTACCACCGGCTGACTACATCCTTCTAGTCCTAACGCGGAATCCACCTCCCGGGCTTCAACTAGTGAACAGCGAGACATGCCTAGTACCAGTCAGTCTCCGGTCCCGCCGGCAGGGCCCGTCATGACTCCAATCATAGAGCATCCTCCTGTAAGCAGAAGCTCGTGTTTGGCTTGAAAGAATGATGTCATGAAGCACCTTTTCGTCATTCTGTCAAGACTTTCTATCCTTGAGGCCCTTCTCCTGTCATCTAAAATTTGTGAGGCGCTCGCTGAGGCTCTAAGGAGCCCCCTCCAGTTCGAGATGGAGGTGGCGGCCGCAGAAGCCTTCCACACCGAGGCAATTGAGGACGCCAAATGTCAGGCGGTTATCTCATTTTCCAGTGAAGATGAAGACCCTCCCATACAGGGGCACATTTTGCCACTGTATGTCAATAGCCAGTTCAATGGTGTGGCAGTTCTCCGCTATCTTGTTGACACGGGTTCCAGGATTAACCTCATCCCAACTCAGGCACTGCGGAAACTGGGGTTGTCTGAGGATGATTTAACTCCCTCCGACCTCAGGATCCAGGGGTATGATAGGACCGAGCAAACTTCACTCGTCAAGATTCGTCTGAAGACCCAGTTCGGCTGCCTGATTGCCAATACCTAATTCATGGATGTCTCTCAGGACACTGCCTACAACGCATTGATGGGCAGTACGTGGCTCCACCTTCATGTAGTGGTCCCCTCCTCATATCACCAGTGCCTAAAATACTCCCTTAAGGTACGATTGGGCGTGCTCCAAGGAGATGCATCTCCTTTTTCCTCTTGTGAAGCCCGTTATCTGGATGCTGATTATTAAAAGAGAAAGGACAAGCAGATCCTGGTAGGTGAGGTCGAGCCCGCCACTATCGCGAGTTGTCCCTGGGCAGGATTGGATGACGCATATGTCTTCCCAATCCATCGGTTGGAGGCCACGACCCCCGACATGGGGCAGTGCATCGTTGTTTCTGGTACCAGAGGAAGGAATATTTCCAGGTCTAAGCGACGGTGGGAAATCACCTCGTACTCTTACACCAGCCAAGATCATGTGATCCCCGAGCCTCCTACCCCTGTATGATATCGGGATGTTGGGCTCATGGCAACGACAGTACATCATACGTGTCTGTTTCGCTGGGCCAGAATCGATCGGCTCAAGCCAACGTGCCACCACTGCTTTGATGTCATAAAGCGTGGCCCCTTGGGCTGAAGGCCAGATGGGACTGGATCAACTGCCTTTGTCGCCACGGTATCCGTAGTGGATAGGTCCCCTGACGTGGCGACCTCTGCCGCCCAAGCCAGCACCAGCTTCCCATCAGGGTCTGGAAGCCGTGAGATGGCTCCCCCGTGGATGATCCTTCCATGAGCAGGGAGGAGGACATGGAAGATTCTCCTCCTTCCTTTGAAGAGGGAGTCCCCACCACGGTCGATGAGTTAGTGTAGGTGAACCTCGGTAGCGAGGCGGACCTGAGACCCACATTGGTCAGCGCCGCTATGCCCCCCGAAGAACAGCAACAATACGTAGACATCCTCTGACAGCACCGTGATGTGTTCGCTTGGAGTTATGACGAGATGCCAGGACTAGATGCCCAGGTAGTCGTCCACCGCCTTGGCCTTCTAGCAAACCATCGTGGGTTCAAGAAGCCTCCCAGAAAGATGCACCCCTCTCATGGTGCCATAGTTGAAGCCAAAGTTGATAAGCTCATCAAGGCCAACTTCGTCAAAGAAGTCCAGTACTCCCGGTGGATATCCCACATTGTGCCAATCAGGAAGAAGAACGGGCAGATCAGGGTCTGTATCGACTTCCGCGATCTCAATCGCCACTATCCGAAGGATGATTTTCCCCTTCCCGTGATAGAGTTGTTGATCGATGCCACAACCGAGTTCCAAGCCCTTTCCTTCATGGATAGGTACTTCGGGTACAACCAGATTCGGATGGCCCCTGAGGATGAAGTGTTCACTGCCTTCAGGGCCCCCAGGGTACTTTCTGCTACCAGGTTATGCCCTTCGGCCTGAAGAATGCAGGTGCCACCTATCAACGGGCCATGCACCGCATATTCAAGCCGATTCTCGGGACGCTGGTGGAGTGTTATGTGGATGACCTGGTGGTTAAGTCTCGTCAGTGCCAGGACCATCTCAACGACCTTGATAAACTGTTCGGATTCCTCCATTATCGTCACTTGAAGACGAACCTGTTGAAGTGTGCCTTCAGGGTCACCTCCGGAAAGTTTCTTGGCTTCATTGTTAGGTATTGAGGCATCAAGATCGACCCAGACAAGATCAAGGCCATCAGTCAGATGCCTCCCCCGAGTAATATTCGGGAGCTGAGAGGCCTTCAAGGCCACTTATCCTATATACGCTGATTCATTGCGAATCTAGCCGGCAGGTGTAAGCTCTTTTTCCGGCTCATGAAGAAGGGCGTTGCCTACGAATGGGACAAGGAGTGTCAGGTCGCTTTTGATGAAATCATGTAGTATCTGCTTCAACCTCCGGTCTTGATGCC
Organism: Viscum album; assembly: GCA_963277665.1. Classification (NCBI taxonomy): domain Eukaryota; kingdom Viridiplantae; phylum Streptophyta; class Magnoliopsida; order Santalales; family Viscaceae; genus Viscum; species Viscum album. The sequence goes on along the minus strand of OY728158.1, from coordinate 1,185,514,404 downwards.
ACCCATTTCCAGAAAGTCGATGGTTCTTTACGTTACCGCCCTGGAGCGATCCCTCGGTGCACTTATCGCCTAGAAGAACAAAGAAGGGACAGAGAATAGCCTCTACTACCTCAGCCGCATGCTCCTCGATGCAGAAATTAAATATTCCCCCATCGAGAAGAGCTTCCCGGTGCTTGTATTTGCCATGCAGAAATTGCGTCACTACTTGCAGCACCGCGAGGTATAGCTGGTCTCTCGGGTAGACCCGTTGAAATACATCCTGAACTGACCTATGTTGACCAGCCAATTGGTGCGCTGGGTGGTGATCCTCCAGCAGTTCGACATGAGGTTCGTACCTCAGAAGGCCGTCAAAGGACAGGCATTGGCAGACTGCTTAGCTGCCCACCCAACCTCCGTGGACCAGCCACTGGATCTAGGCTTTCCTGATGAGGCAATCCTCTCAGTTGATCATGCCATCCCATGCTGGCAGATGCACTTTGAAGATACCTCCCGGAGCCCCACCGGTAGAAGGCTCAACAATCCTAGGCTTAACAGAGTGGGCCTGGTTATCGTCTTCATCACCCCGGAGCAAGCCGTTCTACCGTATTCGTTTCTGATGTCAGAAGGTTGCACCAACAATGAGGCAAAGTATCATGCCCTCATTACTGGCCTCGAGTTGGCTCTCGAGATTGACGTACCCCATATATATGTAAAGGGGGACTCCGAGCTGGTCATCAGACAGGTCAATGGGGACTATGCTGTCAGAAATCTAGAACTCGTGCCACTGCTGGAGTGAACCCTCCGTCTAATGGCTAAGTTCCCCTCCCGGCCAGAGGTCGTTCGCATTCCCCAGTCACGGAACAGTCGAGCAGATGTTTTGGCCAGCCTGGCCGCGTCACTTGCGGAGCCCAAACAGGATGGTCTAATCATCCACGTGGCGCACCAGAGAATCATTTCTCCTGTTATTCCGGAAGGCGATCATGGCCCGTGAGTGAACCATTTCACCGCTGGTGCCCCTACGTCAGGATCTCCGGGGGCTTCAGGCGCGGTATTCGGGACAGTTCCTGACTGGAGGATGCCCTTGGTTGAATATCTCTGGCACGACAATCTTCCGCCGGACCGAGACGAGCAAGAATGAATCCAATGATGAGCGTCGTAGTTCACCCTTCAGAATGGTCCTAGACTTGAGAAGCTCCTTTACAGGAGCGGATTTGATGGTATTTTCCTCCGTTGTCTTCAAGTAGTCGAGATCCCACAGGTCATGCAAGAAGTGCATGCTGGTTCCTGTGGCGCCCAGCAGGCCGGGTCGAAGTTGTCCCACCAGATTCGGAGGCTGGGATACTTCTGGCTCTCCATGATCTACGACTGGATTGAGTATGCCAAGAGATTTCATGCTTTCCAAGTTCATGCTAACTTTGTGCATCAGCCACCGGAACCTCCCCATACTACCAAGTATTCTTGGCGCTCTGCAGTCTGGGGGTTGGATGTCGTGGGGCCTTACCCGCCGGCGATGGCCCGTCAGTGCCAGTTCATCTTAACCACAATGGATTTCTTCTCGAAGTGGGTGGAGGAAATCCCGCTCAGGGAAGTCAAGGCATGTTCTATCGCTGACTTCGTGAGCTCCAATATCATCTATCGGTTTGGAGTACCTCACGCTATCCTCACGGATAACGGAACCAACTTCCGAGAAGCCGAGCTGAAGAAAATGTATGCTAAGTACAACATTCTCTCTAACCACACCTCCCACTACCACGCGCAGACGAATGGACAGATTGAGGCGTTTAACAAAACCCTCTCTAACATTCTGCAAAAGATGGTTGGTCATAATAAGAAAAGTTGGCCGGACAAGCTCCCCAATGCCCTCTGGGCTTCTAGGACGAAGACTCGTAACTCCACCCAGGTGACTCAGTATTCATTGGTATACGGAGCTGAGGTTGTCCTGCCCATCGAGATCAAGTTGCCCTCATTACGCACAGCGGTCTACGACCAGCAGGCGCTGGATAGAGTTGCTGAAATCCGTCTAGCCGAATTGGAAGCGCTGGACGAATGTAGGCTTCACGCTTTAAATAACATGGAAAGGCATCAGAGCAGTATGGCTCTACCTATCAATAAGAAGGTTCGCCTCCGCTCCTTCTTGCAAGGTGACCTGGTGCTGACACTCAGAGCGCCAATGATTCCCGGCATGAAGCCACCCAAGTTGGATCCCAAGTGGGAGGGGCCTTTTATTTTATATAAGTTCTATCCCAATGCCGCGTATTCCCTGGTGACTATGGATGGTGAGCGCATAACTCTTCCCACCAATGCCAGGTTCCTCAAGCAGTACTTTGCCTAAGCGTACCTCGGGTCCAGCATGACCTTAAACTGTATGGTCCAGCATGACCTTAAACTGTATGGTCCAGCAGGACCTTAAACTCTATGGTCCAGCACGACCCTAAACTGCACCTTGGTCCGAGTTCTAAGACCTAAAACTACGATTCGTATTTCGTCCAGCATGATGCTAAACTGCCTCTCTACTACTACGTATGGCTTGATTCTCATCCTAATGAGATACGTAGGACCTCCCAGACATTTTGTCTCGGGTCCAGCCCCACGAGCGACCAGATCTTCCGTCCTTGGGTCCAGCTCGAGGTCAGCTAATTTATCATGCCTGGATTGCCTTTGGGACCTTGACCACAAGATCGCGTGGTGTGGTATGGGATTATGTCTGTATTCACGTCGGGTTTGCAATAGCTGCACCACGCACGCCCTATTCTCAGGATTATCCCTCCTATGTTGTGTTCCCCATGATATTAAAAGGCGCCATCTTGAACTACGTGTGGCTTGATTCCCATATTTATGGGATACGTAGGACTACCTGAACACTTAGATTTCAGGTCTAGCCCCGTCGCTTAGGAGATCCCACGATCTCCCGGTTGCCTCGGTCTTTTGGCCTGCCCTTCCATCGGGAATCCACCATCTTTTGGCCACTCTTATACTGAGCCCTTCGACCCTTTCCAGTGGTCTTATAATGTGTTCAGAGTACTCTGTTCTAGGACCTGGAGTTTCAGATTCAACTTAGACAAGTTTTCTTCCACTTGTCAAGCTTTGTGTTCCACTTCATTCAGGCCCCACCATCCTTCACAGCCGGAGGGACCCCCAAGAATGGCCTAGATACAACGCCTAAGGGCTCTCCTACCGTCACGGGCTAATGCCCCCGATGGTTTTGGGAAAAAAATTGATACAAATCCCATGTTGCGAATATGGTCAATAGTTTATACTCATTTCTTTACCCCTACTTCTAGGCTAACGCGATAGGATGCTGTGTTGAGAACATGGTCAGCAATAATCCGCAGTCGTCACGCCGGCTTCCTCGGGCCTTGAATGTTGGTTGCATGATTCACATTGTGTTTCGCCCCCACCGTGTCAAGGTGGAATCTTGACACTCCTTGTACTAACCCTCAGTACACCCCCACACATCAGACAGACCGAGTTGCGTAACGGTGTCTCTCAGGGCTCCCGCGATCTGAGCGCCAGAGTATGTGCTTGGGTCTCTTCTCTACAGGTTGCGTGTAGCTTGACCCTCATCCCCATGGCGAACGAGGAGTTTCCCATACATTGCGTTTCGGGCCCAGCATAGCTGGGAAATAGCATCTCCTGCCCCCTGATTGTTGAACCCTCGTAGGCCCTTTTGGTCCAAGGCTCCTCTCTCAGAACCACGCGCGGTGATGGTATGGGATTACGCCCTCACCCACATCAGGTATGCTTTATCGCATCGTGCATGTTCCTATTGGTCCAAACCTTACGAACTTAAACTATGCTCTTGGTCCAAACCTTACGACCTTAAACTGTGATGTTGGTCCAAACCATACGACCTTGAACTATGATGTTGGTCCAAACCATACGACCTTAAACTGTGGGGTTGGCCCAAACCATATGACCTTAAACTGTTCCGTTGGTCCAAACCTTACGACCTTAAACTGTGTTGTTGGTCCAAACCTTACGACCTTAAACTTTGTCATTGGTCCAAACCATACGACCTTAAACTGTGTTGTTGGTCCAAACCATACGACCTTAAACTCTGTTGTTGGTCCAAACCTTACGACCTTAAACTGTGTTGTTGGTCCAAACTTTACGACCTTAAACTTTGTTGTTGGTCCAAACCATACGACCATAAACTGTGCTGTTGGTCCAAACCTGACGACCTTAAACTGTGCTGTTGGTCCAAACCATACGACCGTAAACTGTGTTGTTTGTCCAAACCATACGACCTTAAACTGTGGTGTTGGTCCAAACCATACGACCTTAAACTGTGTCGTTGGTCCAAACCATACGACCTTAAACTCTGTCGTTGGTCCAAACCTTATGACCTTAAACTATGATGTTGGTCCAAACCATACGACCTTATGCTGTGCGGTTGGTCCAAACCATACGACCTTAAACTGTGTCGTTGGTCCAAACCTTACGACCTTAAACTATGTCGTTGGTCCAAACCATACGACCTTAAACTGTGTTGCTGGTCCAAAACATACGACCATAAACTGTGATGATATCGTCCTAGCTGCACGATGAAAAATGGCACCGCATTGTGATGACCTCCCCATGGGGGACATCACGCCAGGTATTGGTCTATTATCATCCCGCTTGTCAATGCCTACTATGGCTTGATTATTGTGGAGATGCCAGGAATTTATAACCTAGGCCAGTCGCCCCACAAAAGAAAACCCATTTACCTTCAAGAACAAACAAGACATATCAAATGCCGCTTCTTTTGGTGTGAGGTCTAGACCCGCATGACTCCTTCGTCCTTTGTGCAGGCACCGTATTGCGCCATGATGCCTCTCAAGAACTACGTATGGCCTGATTCTCATCCTTATGAGATACGTAGGAGTGCCTGGGAACTTCCCCATATGCCCAGCCTAACTTTTCGTGTTCGGTCTCTCGGCCTAAATGCGTCCCCAGGAGCACATAGTAAGCAGGGACTTTTTTTCCCCACACTCATGTTGGGTCTTGCAGCCGCTTTACCATGTGTCTCCCATTCCCCTTCTCCTTTGGTCCGAGTTGTAAGACATAAATCTATGATCCTTTTCTTGTCATTCCGCGACTCAGTCTCTCTTGTGGGATTGTACGGTGTGGTGCGGGATCATGTCCTCATTCACGTCTGGTTACCCGCCGTGTTGTGCCTATCCCCAGATGAGATGTGTCCCCCGTCCCACATGACGTTAAACTGTATTTCGTCCAGCATGATGTTAAACTACCTCTTTAGAACTACAAGTGGCTTGATTCTCATCCTAATGAGATATGTAGGAATGCCTGGACATTTCTTCTTGGGTCCAGCCCCAGGGATTACCAAACCCCGTCCCTCCTTATTGTCAGCCCCTCGGCCTGACTTCATGGGAAGTGGTGTAATCGTGACATCCACCCCGAATAAGTTCGGGATTCCCCATAGTGTTAATGGGAAGCTGTAGTTCTCTCGCCAGATAGGTCCTGCCTGAAAATTGGGACGACCCATGACCAGGTTGGTACATCCGCCTGGTGCGCCTCCGCCACGGTGACGCAATTTCGGGACTGTTGGACTCTATTCGAACAAAACACAACTCCACCTTCCATGCTTTGTGTGCCCCTTTATTCGGATCCTTGTTCCCTTTAATGTCTGACGGGACCCCCTAACAATATGGATGACAGACCTACGGTCCACCTATTGTACTGGGCCAACGTTCTGGAGGACTGGTCATGTTTGACGGGGCCCCCTAACAGTATGGGTGATAGACATTGGTCTTCCTGCTTCCACAATATGGATGATAGACCTTTGGTCCGCCTATTGTAGCAATATGGATGATAGAACTATAGTCCGCCTGCTGTCCTGGGCCAACGTTCCGGGAAACTGACCGGCAATATTTGAGTTAGGCCCCGTGTTCCGAACATGGTCAGCGGTCAGCCCTCATTTATTGTCCCCACTCTAGGCCAACACGATATGGATGCTGTGTTTCCATCACTGTTAACAGTTATCCTCCATCATCGTTCCCCACAATGTTACGAATTCGGGTAGCGCGATTCACCTTTTCATTCCATCTCACTATGTTCAGATGGATTTCAATGCCCCCGGCATTGCCCCGCTCGTGTGTCAGAGCACATTGAGAAGTTGATATATCAATCAGTCTGAGGTCTCCTCCTCAGAAATCCAGGCCCAATTTCGGATTCCTGAGTCTTGGTCAATGCCCCATAGTTGGACGAGATGATGACACGAGTATCCTTTGCTTCTCGCGTTGGGTGAAACCCACAAGAGCTTAGTGATGGGTTGTTATTCGTTTCGGAATTATGGTTGAGCATATTAAGCCAAGGGTACATATGAATGGATTTGGCCATGTATTGGATTGAGATGGTGAGAAGTACAAGCAAGAGGTTCATGAGATAGCCAAAACAAAGCCCTTAAGGATCGGCGCGCTGAATCGACCTTTCCAGCGCTGCTACCCTTTGGCTGGTATCCTCCAGGACCACTTCTTGCTCCTCGAAGACTCTCTCCTCATCAGCCGCCGTAGAGCGCAGGTCGTCAATCCTAGATTGTTCCTGCGCCCGCTCGGTTCTATGTATGGTCATCTGGTAACTCGTCTCCATCATTTGTTCCTACGCGTCAGCCAGTTGGGCCGTCAGTTGCTCCACAAGCTCATAGCATGTTGCAAGGAAGGCCTCATTATCTGTCATCTTCCCTTCGAGGTTCTGGACCTCCGGCTCCGCCCTCAGCAACGCTCGGGCACTCACCGATCTTTCCCGACACTGGGAAATGCCGGAACGCCAGCTGCTCTCACGTATCTTCTCGGCCATTTAATCACGGACCGTCAGATGAAGGCGCTGAGCGTCAGCCCCTCCGGCACACAGGAAGCGTAGCCAGGTCTGGAGTGATCCCATCCACCTCAGACAATCCGACTGGGGATGTCTGAGGAAGCGTCAGATACACATCCACCCTTTGTGCCATGTCATCCGTCTCTCCTCGGCTACCTCGGAGTCTGAGCCATCTACCTCCTCAGGGTCAGCGGGTCAGTATGTAGGGAAGGTAGCCAGCAGATCGGCAGCAGGATCTGCCTTCGGGATGTCTTCACGAGGAATAGGATCCTCGACATCCGGGAGACCTTCCTCTCTCCCCCCAGCAACGATGATGCCTCCGTCATCCTCCGGCCTCGCCTCAAGAACAGCGCCATTGATTCCCGCTGCCCCCTTCTCACCAATTTCTAGGGTTGACTCAGTGTAGGGAGCATGTTCTGAATGAGGTGGTATGTCCGCCACTGGTCCACTCACGGAAGGTCCGGGCTCCGCAGCCTGACAAGCCTCCAATGTTGAGATCACTACACAAGTCATACACTGATTAGTTGGGATCTTTTGATAACAAGAACCAGTAGTGAAGCGTGAGACTTACAGGAGTCCAGAGCGTCGGTCTCCAATGTTCCGGCCACTACAGGAGCCGCCATGATAGGAGACCCCTCTGCGCTTGTTAATTCAATGATGGGTGTTGGATCCCCATCATGTCCCTCTGGTTCCTCTCCTCCCTCCTCTGTTGGGGACGCCCATCCAACACTCAGCTGCTCCTGAGTGAGGCAGAGAGATGGATCAGAAATTGTAAAGGATAATGGATGAAGAAGGAAAATGAATGAAGATAGAGAAAAAACATGATTATCTCGGTTATGTCGACATCAGAGCCGACAATCTCGCTACTCTATCGGAGAATCCCTTGGTAGGTCACCTCTTGTGACCCCTCATCTTCGGGTTCTCCTTTTTCTTCATCTTCTCCTTCGCCTTCATCTTCTCCGATCTCCTCCCCCTCCGACTCCTTGTCGTTGTCGCCTTCTCCCGGCGGCATCACTTCCGGATCTTGCTCCTGGAAGAGTATCACTTTCATTAGGAAATGTGGCTCCGCACACTGACACCTTTGGCATGTGTATGTGTCCATGGACATCAGGTAAGCATGCCACCGATGGAAATTTACGCGGTTGGTAACTCGAACAAGCCCGACCTCTGGCAGCTGGATCCTGTTTTGCATGATCTTCTGCCAAATGACTTCAATGCTCAGCGATTGTCGCAGGGTCATCCAGGCCGACCACTGTGCCGAGAAAATTACATCTTGGGAAGGTTCGAGAATGTATCATATCTGCTTCCCGAGCAGTTCCCTGGCCGCCTAATGTGACCCCCCCCCCCCCACGGGCAACAAGGTCATGGAGGCGCTGTGTAATTTTCCCGCTGTTGAAATCCCGGCCTGCGTAGGCCTCACTGCCTGACGCACCCCTGGTCCCCCTCTTCCGGCAGCCCCTTGCCTTCTCCCCCGTCGCTCGGTTTTTGCATGAGTAACCCCGAGTTTCCAGACTCGCTTGTATAAAAGCCCCTCAGGGTACGCGACGGTCCAGTGTTCGGCATACTCATTTTCTAGGCCAGAATCAACCCCGGTGGGAGGAAGAGTAATGACATCGCCAGGGCCGAAGGTGGTAAACATCAACCACACCTGGCATAGAACGCATGGATTCTTCTCCTGCCAGAAATCCATTAATACCTTCTTCGGCATTCGTTGGAGGCACCCAAACTGCCTGGCGAATCGGGATGGCACGTATGGCTCAAAGATCACCTTCCCGTCGATCCGATCCACGAGCACCCCACCTCGAATGCTCTGGAAATATTCCTGCTGTTTCAGAGAGCCTCACCCATTGTCCACCATCTGGCCGACCGGGGTGGGGAACAGGCTGAAGTGGAATTTTTTGTGGTTTCCGATGAGGATTCTCATGCCCTCCTCATTGAGCGTCATCGGCGCCACCCCGGCGATGTTCATCAAGAACGGTCGCAGGCCATTGCCCGGAGGATGGATGGTATTTGGGAAAGTGTACCCACCAAGGTGAGCCGCCACCCAGCCATGGAAGATCTGGAAGGGGCCACATACTCTCCGAGGCTACCCACCTCGTGAGATGCGTCCTAGGATGGCATACAGCTTAGCCAGTACGGGGACGCCCATGTTGAACCGTTTGTTGGCTGCCATGGTGCCCGCTATCACAAGTGTTGTTGGATGGACGCCCATCCTCGCGTCCCACGCTGGCAGGAGCCACCCGCTCAGGAAGGCGGCAAGGAACCCGTCATACCAGACATTCGGGTCTCGGGCCTCGATGACGTGATATCCCCATGATTGGTATTGCCCCGCCTCCAGGGTCCTCCAGTATGACCCATCCCTACTCCTCTGAGCTGCGGTTGGACACCGTTTACCACGTCCCAGCATCTTGACGGCCTGATCCCTCTCAAGGAACAGGCTGAACCAGCCCTTGTAGGCAATGTCCTTCAGGAAGTCCTTGACCCCCAGCCTCTCTTTGGCCAGCTCCAGCAGGTACCACGTCAGCATGGGCGTCCGTAACCTATCGTCCCAGGTGTTCTTTGGTGGAACGAACTCGTCATATTGGTAGCCCTCCAGTGGGATACCCCCGATGCAGTGAACGTCCCAGAGCCTGATGCCGACTTCCTCATGATGAAGGTGGAATGTATTGGTGTCAGGAGACCACCGAGTGAAGAGATCCGGCCCGAGCTCAGGTTGACGGTGGAAGTGAAACTGCGACGACCATACCGCCTCGAACAGGCCAATATACCGCAGTTCATCCCCGAACTGGTCACAGGTATGGCGAACCCAGAACACCCAGGCCCACTCGCTGGTGAAGTTACCCCTGGACCGCAGGTCCCAATCCTTCAGCCAGCCCTTCGTGTCATCCGTGACGCTCTGACAGAACATGCTCGCGTAGAGGGTTGGAGAATTCTCTGCGACGGGCTCGTCCCCTGTAATGGTCCTGGTCCTCGGGTTCAGGACATATACGTCCATATGTATGGTTTCCTTGGTAGGACGTCCATTGTTGGTGATGTTGTAGCGAGGAATCTCGTCCTCCCGAGTCACCCATGACCGCGGTGTGTCCACCTCAAAGCCCGGCAGGGGCACCTCCTCCAGAATACCAAAATTCCAGAGCGGGAGGTTGTCAGATAGAGGATACGTCTTCTGGGATGGAGTCATGAGATTTAACAAGGTCAGGTTGTCGGAAACGATCACCTTGGCGCCATAAACCTCCTCGTTCACCGCCATTTCGGTCCTTCGAGCGGCGGCTTCCCCCTCATCAACTCGGTTTGCGGCCATCTCGAATATTTTGGGAGTTGCACGAAACTGGGATGTAGTGCACCGGATCAGAGAGTGCTGCGCAAAATCTGAAGTGGCGGTGTGAAATCCTAGATTTGATAATGCAATCGGTGGGCTAAGTGTGGAATTCCCCAAGTAGGCACGCAAGGACGACCAAAATTCGGAAGGAATTCCGCGCTGCATGAGCGTTTTTTACGCATAGCCGCAGGAGCAATTTCGCACACGAGATCTATAAGCCTATCGCGCGGAAAAGATGTGGTACAGATTTGGGACATAGCGCCCCTTTTTATATAGGCGAGGCTAGGGTTCTGCGCCATGCGGAAAGTAAATTCCACGCCAATCGGTTGTTTTGCGCGCCGCGTGGGTTGTTTGAACGCTAAGTGCATCAGACTGGCTCTGCTTCGGCGTTTCCCTCGAAATTTTATCGTTGCAACCTCTCGCCGATCCCATTCCGAGGGGGGGCATTTGTAGATGCCGAAAATAATCCGCAACTCCTAGAGGAAGTTTCGAAATGGCAAAGGGAAGTCATATTCGGAATCAGAGGCCCGATCCGAAGGCCCAGAAAGTGGTGCGCGAAATAAAGGAGGGCTTGCGTGAAATAAAGATGTACACGTAAAGCATTCCTGAGATTCGCGTAATTGAGCCGCTAGTGCACACAATTTTTTGCACCCCAGTTCCACGCGGTGATGCTTTACGCGCTGACAGTTCCCATCGTGGAAACATTCGCGCGCTACACGGATTCTGCGCCGGCTGGTGCCTATAAATAGAAGGTGACCCCAGATGGTTTGGGGTTGAGGAATTCTAATCGTCTCTCGGGCGTGCAATTCGACTCCCCCCACGTGCAATATGACTTCCAGGTAATCCCCCTTTTCACGCAACCTTGCCCCGGGGTTCGCCTTTGCGCGCAACTCCAACGACTTAATTGAATTTGCCTCCTCCTCCAGGTACTTCCCTTGCACGAGATCGTTGTCTCTTGCGTAAAATCCCCTTCTATGAGTGTAATACCTTGCGTGAAATCGCCTATCCGCACAATACTATGGCCCTGTTGCGCGCCATCCTGGTGTTTTTCGCGCAAACCTTCCTTTTGTGCGCAACACCCAGGACCCCTTTACCTTGACGCCCCTTGGCTGCCTTTCCGCGCTGGCACCTGATGTCTTCCCTGCCGGGCATGCGCGCCATGCGTTGTTTTCCCGTATGGCCTTCCAGGCTCGTACGAAGTATCCTCAAGGTACCTTGGCTGGTGTTTCCCATTGAGTTGTTTTTCCTTATGCTTCTCCGCATAGGCACGCTAACGGCTATTGCTTCTTTGCATAGCCATGCTAATGTAGACCCCCCAATGGTTCTCCCTACAGACCCCCTTCATTATGGCCTTGCCGATGCCTTCCCTCCCACAAGGGGTAGAGGGAATTGGGCATGTAAGACCTAGGGGTGTGGAGCGAACCCACCTCGTCCAAGCTGCAGGACGTTAAACTGCTAAGCACCTCGTCCTTAACACATGACGTTAAACTCTGGTCTGACCCCGTGCTTTGCACGCAGGGTACCCCCATCTCGGACATTCTTTACGCCCACTCGTCTCCATGGGAATGGACTCTTCCTCGCACGGAATGAGAACCTCCTTGTCGGAGCAGCATTTTTCCACGGGGGAAGGGCTGCCTCAGAGCGTAAGCCCCTAGGCTCTCTTGCGGAAGGTTGCACCCGTGCATCTCCGTACTTCCTCCCTGCCAAGGATAGTGAAGTCTCTTTCCCACTGTGCTTTGTCGCACCACGGGCCTCCACTCTAGAGTAATCCCCGGAACCTAGGGCCTCTAACCACGCGTAAGCCCCTGTTTCCTCTATGGGTCGCTCAACACGTAAGCCCCATTCTGCTTCTAACGGACGCGCCCTTTGCGACGTGATCGTCTGGTCTCTGCTGTCTCTTGTTTCTCACACCAAGCATGACTCACGTGGGCTTAGAGCACACATCGATCATGACATCCTCCTATGGGCCACCTCAGAGCGTAGGCCCCATACCAGCGAACTACGTGGACTTTGATCTATGCTAACACATGGTACGTAGGAAGCCTCCACGAGGTTCAAGCCCACCACCTGGTCATTCCGACCTCTCCACATCGGTTCCCTGACCACCATGGGCCGCCTTAGAGCGTAAGCCCCATATCCACCATGGGCCACCTCAGAGCGTAAGCCCCATATCCAACATGGGCCACCTCAGAGCGTAAGCCCCATATCCACCATGGGCCGACTCATAGCATAAGCCCTAGATCACTCGTCCAGCATGACGTTAAACTGTATCTCGTCCCGCATGACGTTAAATTGTATTCCCCCTCTTGGGCCGTCTCCGAGCATAAGCCCCATGCCTCACATCCACGTCTCATCCTGACTTCCCCCCTCAATCCCACATGCCTTGGGAAGCTCATTCCCTATCCCGGAGATCTTACTTCCCCCAGGCACCAATCCATGCGTCCATTCTCACGGGTCGCCTTTTCAGTTGTCCCACCGTATCACCAAACTACGCGGGCTTTGATTCCCTGCCATGGGGATACGTAGGAATCCTCCACGAGGTTCAAGCCCGTCACTCCATCATCCATCCTGATCCTTACCCGGGTCTCCACATCCCGGTGAGATCATGACACTCCACCCCACTCCATAGTATCCGGGAAGTCACCCACGTGATGGCCCCAACATCGGTGTTCCCCCTAGGGGGTCCTTCAATCTGATCCACTCTCAATGTTTCGATCAGTCTGATCTGTCTCCGCAAGACATTAAACTCGTGGCATACCTCGTGTTAAACATGGGAATCTAAAGAAAACCTCAGATGGTACATATTCCCCACGTTCGATGTGGGATGCCTCGGGCTTCCGCGCCCTCGAGAAGCCCATTGATAAGGGACAGAAGACATACATGATGATCCCTAGTGTCAAGACATGCCAAAAACAACCCAACGCGACCATTATCCTCCCCGAAGGTTGCTGCCCCGACAAGACCCCTTGGAGCGTCTCGACTGAAGCAGCGTAATTAACTGGCGTCCATGCAGATATGGCGCCGGGAACGAGCTTCACGAACCTGTCTTAAATCTATGAGGGAGACCCGAATTAGGTGACGAGCTCCGAGGAGGGATCCACGGAAGGAAGAACCAACATCCCATCATCCCTGTTTCGATCAAGGAGCAGACATCCCTGAATAAGGAACGGATGTCTCCCGCCTTTGGAAAGCGGGAAGGCGGGGCTGCGAGCCGCGCGACGGACACACGCGCACGCCCCGGCATAAAAGCAACGGAAACAGGGTCCCATAATAAATGGAATAGGTTTGTTGATCATTTTAATTTTATCATGAGTATTAAGAAAAGTTAAAAAAATCAATTGTGAGTAGATAAATGAATTGACCTAATGTGTGGCTTTCAGCACATGGGGATCGTGACTCCATAGTTGTCTGGCCCGGAGTTGGGAATATTTTCTCTATTTGTGGTGATTTGAATTTTTTTTATTGATTTAACTCTAGATGATGCCCAATTATGTGAGCTTCACTTGGTTCCCTAAGGTCTTTGAGCCTGGGAGTCATCGGCAAAGTCTTGCTACATGGGTTAACTCGATTGAGTTCAATTTCAATTACAATGGAAAAATTGAAGAAAAAAAAACAAAAACAAAAACAAAAACAAAAACAAAAAAAATGAATTCTCATCTTAATATTTACATTTTATTCCTCCTATAACTTCCATATTTTCTCCCTCGAATGAAAATGAACCCCCATGTCTTTTGTGATGCACAACACTTCATCATGCTTAATTGAAAATCGATGAAATATGTTGATAAATTTTAACAATGAAATGGGCTTGGTCTTGGGATATTACTATGGAAATATATTTTTTTAAATGATTTTTATGGGTTTCATAATTTTTTTGGTATGATATCTTTGGGTGATAAATGTGTGTTAAAATGTTTTTGGAAAAGGGAATTCAAATTTCATATTTTTTTATATATTTTTGCTCGGGACTAGGAAAACTCAAGTTAGGGGGTGTGATTAGCCTCTAAAAGAGGATCATATTCATTGTTTATAATATAATATTCATTTTATTTATTAATCAGATAAACCATTATTAATTAATTTTATACTTTGAACATTATTTCACATTATGATTGTAATTTTTTCTTAAAATGAACTATTACATAGTACATTCTTGAAACATCTCATAAAACACAAAATGGAATTAATTTTATTTTAAAATTTTATTTTCAGGTCTACCATGATATAAGGAACAATTAATTATTTATGATAACTTGGGGATTCAAATTGTAAGACCACCAAAGTGGGCCTTCAACAAACATTTTTCTCGGTGAAGTGAACTAAACAACAGCCCAATAAAAGTACTGTAGAGGATAGGATTCAAGCCCAATGATTATGAAACTTTAAATTAAGATTGAGGATATTATGGGGAACATTTAAGTAAACATAGGACCAAGCTAATTGTGATGTTTTAATGGTGTTCCGGGCGGACCAAGTTGATGATACAATTCTCGGCATATTCTGAGGCCCAGAAAAACATCCCACCATTTAAATCATATCACACAAACTGAAAACTATTTTTGGTTGATATTTTACAGTATTTTAGGGAGAATTATGGGATACATGTTATACTTATATGGAAAACTCTAATTAGTCCATCTATAATTCCTTTTCGGTGATGCGTTTTGGTGGATGCAAGTTGTCTTCCACTTTGGGGAAAAGTGGAAAAGTCTCTTGTCCATTAATTGTCCACCTACCTTTCCCCACCACAATTAATTAAAGAGACTTGAGAAGATGGGGGGTCTTGACCAAAGTCTTCCAAAATGAATATTAAGGAACTATTTGTGGAGGATTTGCGAGATCTTGGAGCTTTGTTTTCATTGAAATATTATTATGTAAATTTGTCTTTGTAACGTTCTTCCTTATCATGTAAGTTATTCAAATCACCTTAGTTTTCAATAAAGGTTCTTATTTTTCTCTTATTTTGTTCTTATTCATATCACCTTAATATCTTTGCCTCAAGGTGTTAACTTTTTCATACCAAACCTTGTGATATTTTTCATACAACGGTGGAGTGATCATTATTTTGTTGTTTTTACTTCTTCAATTCCACCCTCGTAAGTACACTTCCTAATTCCATTGACAAATTGTCATCAATGTAGGGCTAACAATTTTATGGGTTGATCTAATGGTGTATCAATGGGATGTATTAGATGCTATTTATCACTCTATAAATGTTATTAATTTATTTTATTTGAGTTTCTTTTATTCAATGATTTTCTCTCTTCCTCTTCCTTATTAAATTTATTCACCCCACTTTTATGTGCTAATTAGATCCTTTACCTTAGAGTGCTCATGAAAATGATTATAAAAGTTTATAGGGTATTATAATGTGTTTTTAATGTGTTTAATCTGTAAGTTATGAGTTTAGTTTGAATTCATTGCATGAATCCTTCTCGAGTTAATGAAATTGAAATCGTAAAAAAAGGGAATTCATCCAATACACCCCGAGAAATAACCTAGGATCAACCCATTTTCTCATAATTTTAATTAAAATTGATATCTTAGAGTTCTATTTCAAATCCATATAAAATAAACCCATGTTGGCCACTTCATATCCAAAAATCCATCTCTTTATATTTTGTGTCTAAAGGTTCTTCATAGGTCTCTGAGGATTCGACAACCCAAGCTACACTACAAGCGACCACATAACCCTTAAAACATGAATAAATTTGGGGAAAACCAGAACCTCTGAAGGAATCATCATTAGCTCAGCCATCATGGATGATAAGGACGGAACATGCCTCTGACCCATCTGAGTGTCTCACTCTCTAACAAACACTGCTATCTCTCCATCATCATAAAAGAATGCCACTTCTCTCCTGAAGCAATCCACGATAGTCTACACCAAATACAACCAATCCATGCCTAGGATGACATAATATGGTTGTATCCATAAACATAGGAAATTTTCCCAAGAGAAGTGATTCCCTAGCACTTGCTCAGAATCTCTACATACTTCAAATAAGTCAGCTCGACCTCCAAATGGAGTAGTCAACACCAAGGGAACTAGAAACCTCTACACCTCAAGTCCCAAAGCATGGACAAGGGTAGGAGATATGAAGGATTATGTCGCTCTTAAATTAAACAAGGAATACACCAAGGTAGAAAACAATAAAAAGGTACCTCAAATGATATCTAGCTCAACTTGTGTTGGCAATTATAAATAATGAACGTTACCACAACCTACTCCACGGCCTCTATGACTCTGATGAAGACCCCCACCACGGCCGCGCTCTGCTCTCTGAGGATGGGGGGTGTCACGGGGTTGTCCTCTACCTGCCCCATCTAACATCTACTGATCTTAATTTGGTGCAATCTGGTGTTGTTTCCTAGATTGGAACTACCTCAATGGAGGAGCCTAGAGCGGAACACCTGGTGCATGATGACTGCTCTGAAAGGTTGGGCACTCTCATTGCTGATGACCTCAATCACCACAAGAAAAACAAGCTCCTTATCCCTTGGCATAGGCCTGAGGGCTGCTGCCCCTGGAGAAATGAGATGTTGAGGGCTAGGACCTACCCCCGTCCGAATGGAAACTCTTCTTCCTTGAAAACCAGGAACCCCAAACCACAGCTCTACTTCATGAGGAATCATGACGACTCCCCTCTCGTAATGATCCAGTTCTGGCCAGTGTCATCTCGACAACATCTTCCCTTTCCATCACCTCAAGATATGTCTTCATCATAAATTGGGTGACCCGGTGCTGGATATATGGATGCAAAGCCTCCTCAAAATTCCTCTCCCTGGCCTCCTCATCTGGAAACAGGTCTGAAGCATATCGTAAAAGGTTCCTAAAATGGATTCCAAACTATTGCACACTGGAGCTCCCCTTTCGAAGGGTAAGAAGCTTTAGATGACTGGACGCCTTCTCGGTCGATGAAAGAAACTTGACTCTAAACTTATCTCAGAACTCCTCCCATGAGATCACTTACTCATCACGATCCCCATGGAACAAGAACCACCACTTCCTCGCTTCTCCATGTAGCATCATCGCAAGAAAGGACACAAAGTGCTCCTTCCAAGCACGGATCGAACTGAAGCCTATCTCGACCTCCTCCAACCAGTCTTCGGTGACTGTTTTTGAAACAGACCCCTCTTAATTCTGCAAACTCTGGTGTTGAAACTCTCAGAGTGTCCTCCTCCAAGTGTCATTGTCGTCAACCTCTTCCATGTGTCGATCTGCTAGCACAGCCTGCTGCACATCCTCTATGCGATCTTGACGAGGACGTCGACCTGGAGCCATACCTGTAAAATAAAAAATAGTTAGAGATCCTAAACCTGAAATATGTAAGACTCATCATTAATTAATTGATTTTTTTATTTTATTCATTTTAGTTTAACCTATCCCAAGGTATTCCCATTAAAACACAGGCTCAAAGAAGAATGATGCATTGTCCTTTCCAAGGTCTCTACCCTGGAACTAGTATCACCTTGTTTAGTAGCCATTATAAACTTAAAGTTTTGTACATTAGATCATAGGAGGCCCTAAATGACTATATATAAGTCGGTATCCAGTGTTTAAATCACTTACTAAACATTAATTACACTGTTTCTCTACCAACCCATGCAACCTCACATGTGCCTAACCCCAAACTCCATTCTATCTCTCAACCAGATCTCTGATACCACTCTGTCACAAACCCCTCACCACAAAGTGTAACCCTCCTGGGCTAGAAATGTGAGAAGGGAGATAATGACCCCCGAGTCCCACATCCAGTAGGCCTCAGGTTGGAAAAAAGCACTGAGGGTACATTAAACACACAAATTTGAGGAATTACCCTCTAGGAGAACACATGCAGAAGAGAGATATAAGATAGACACCAAAAAACTCCAACTCAAATAGAAATATAAAATAAAAACCAAATAAACCTATGAAATTTCATGTAAAACTACTAAAACTAAAATGAAAAAACTAGAAGTACCCAATAGAATGTAAAAGAGAAACAACCACAAGCTCAAACAGCCCCTGAAACTGCAAGCTAGTAGTAGCCAGCCTAATCTCAGAACTACTCAAAGTGACTTGAAAAGAAGTTTATATATACATAGGGTGAGTATAACATAATACTTAGTAGGATCCTCCCTGGGGCCTCTCATGCAAAAGTAATGAAATCATGCTAAAGCACAATAAACAACAAGTGAAACTAACTCGTCACCTAAACAGGTATAATAAGTTCCCAGCCTCACCATGGCTACTCTCACCAAGTAATGCATACAAGAGTATATAATATAACAAATAACATCAAGGGTACCCTGCTACTAATTCCCCACTGGTTTTCCTCTTTTCCCCAACGTCGCACATCCTAAGCATCTCTCTCCAAAAAGGCATTCCCACAAACACCTAGGAGAAGCACCAAAACATGCACCTCGTGTAACAAAACCACCACATCCATATAAGAAAAGTAACCGGGTAGTTTCTTGGAGGCACCACAGCTCACATAACGTGTATCATACGTCGGGTATTGTACCCCAATCCATTATATCCAATACACCAAGTAAGTATCCTCAAGCCATTACATCCTATACACGTTACACCTATAGTAGTCCATAGGAAACTATATCTAGAATATATGTGTGTGAATAACCACAAGACATTACAACCCTCTCCACACATATATGGGGAAAATTAACCGTTGTGCCTACCAGCATAGGTGACTACCAAGATAAGAGAGTGGGGCCAAAGGCGGTAGTCATCCATCCATCCTCCCGCTGGAATGTTGGGGAAAACACCACCCCCCCCCCCCCGGCTCAGAATCCCCGGGGTGTCAGTTTCCCTTACTGAAATGGTGGAGTGGCGTTTAGAAACACAAAACATAAAAAATATACTATAGACCACAACCACAATATTGGAATAACCTTGTCTTAGATTCAACTACAGATAACGTCTCTCAGACTCCCAACTGCCACTTCTAAGACTAGGTATCCAATAAGCACACAACAATTTAAAGAGATTTAATACATTACTTAATACCCTTTTTACGAGTTTCTCTTTACGTTAATTAATAATTTAATCATTAATTAAGCATTAATAATTTCTACCTTATATTTCATTAGTATCTCACCCAAAGTTCCATTGTCCCTTTAAAATTGTAACCTCAACACTTCGTCCCAGCAAGCTCTAACCCATTGGGTTAAGATCATTTACTCAATAATTTATTTATAGAATTAATTCCCCATATTCCATTCATTCTAGAAAATATTTATATGCTACTAAACACAGGGGGCTCAACACAGTGAGTATATGAACTACCTGTTGAGTCTTTGCTCCCTATAGTAAGAGCGTAGACCCATCCCCCCTTGAGAAGCTAGACATGGAAAGTACGTGGCATACCCCGCATGTCTTTTCCTCTTTCGAAAGAAGGGTAAGCAATAAAAGCTTTTATGAGCAGTGGGGAGAAGTAAATTACATAAACAACCAATAAGAATCAGCAACCATCTAAACATTCACATCCAACCCATTTCATCATCCCTGGTGTCCTTCCTGACACACACATACATAAATAGATGCATCTCACCACTCTAGGCATCAACTGCTGCCACAACCCAGAGGCCTCCATGCCCCCACATATCACAACAGCCATCCAGGCTCATGTACCAAACACAAGAAGCAGGAAAACAAACATCATATCAATTGGGCTCTTGGCCCATAACCAAGTAAGAGGGTAACTCAGAACCCTACAAGGGATTATCTTTTATCAAATAACCAATTCTTTAATCCATATTAGATTAACCGATTTATTATTCGTAGGTTCCAAATTCTGGAAACCTAACCAGTAGGCAATCGAAAATAAATAAACATGATTACAGCACCAATTTTGCTAACATCAAATTAACATCAAGATGAATCATATTCATTTACATGCCACTTTATCATTATCCAAACAATTATCGATTAATTCCAAATTTACGTTCTTTTACAATTTCCATTATGAAATAAAATCCAAACAAATAAACTATAGATATCACACTGTCTAGGAAAACAAGAGGCAGTAACATACGATTGATATCAATTTATTTATCCAGTTCAAATATTTTTTATGTCAATTCCATTATGATCCAGTGGGATAAAAGATGCTAACTCTATAGTTGCACGTAAATGAAAAGAGAATAAATGAATCCCCTACCTCAAACGGTTCTTGATGTTATTTATAAGAGAATGGTCCACACAATATATCACGATCACCTCCTCTCGTGACAACATATTTCGATGAAGGATCGACCCTTACTTCTTACACCAAAGCAGGGGGTACCCATGAAGCAGGAAGAACTTCAAGGGGAAAAAGATACGAGGATTATGGTTCAATCACATAGCTCATATAAGAAGAAAGAAAGGTTCCAGTGTCTCGCACAAGTTAGAACAAGGAAGATATATCATCACTTTAAAATATTTAATGAATAATCATTTTAAGATACGCTAGATTCTCTATTAAAACCAGATCGCATTAAACCACACGGTTTGACCAAGAAAAGACATCTCGAGCCTTAGGAAAATTTAATATAGGATTTAAGGGATTTTATTTGGCCTTAAATACCTTAAAACAGGGCCTTGATTGAGTTTTACATCAAATAAAATGTCAAATGGGCGAACTGTAGGAAGTTGGAAACACTATTCATGATCCTGGAAACACTGTACACGATTATGGAAACATTGTACACTCACCGATCTGGGAGAAACTGCTTATAGAATGACTCACTGATTATGGACTCACCGATCCTGGAATCACCGATCCGGGACTCACCGATCCCGGTACTGTTCACATAATGAATCATTGATCCTGGTACTATTCACAGAATGACTCATCGATTCGGGACTCTCCAATCCTAGTACTGTTCATAGAATAACTCCCTGATCCCGAACTCACCGATCCTGGTACTATTCATAGAACGACTCAACGATCCAAGTACTGCTCACAGAATGACTCACCAATCCCAGACTCACAGATCCTGGTATTGTTAATAGAATGACTCATCGATCTAGGATTCACCAATCCTGGTACTTTTCATAGAATGACCCATTGATCCTGTTACTGTTGATATAATGACTCACCAATCCTGGACTCACCGATCTTGGACTCCCTAATCCTGGTACTGTTCACAGAATGACTCACGAATCCCAAACTCACTGATCCTGGTACTGATCAGATATTTACTCACTGATCCCGGACTCACCGATCCTGGTACTGTTCACAGAATGACTCACTGATCCTCGACTCACCGATCCTAGTATTGTTCATCGAATGACTCACCGATCCTTGACTCACCAATCATGGTACTATTCACAGAATGACTCACCAATCCTGGACTCACTGATCCTGGTACTATTCACAGAATGACTCATCGATCCTCAACTCACAGATCCTGGTACTATTCATAGAATTACTCACCGATCTTGGACTCACCAATCCTGGTACTATTCACAGAATGACTCACTAATCTGAGACTCACCGATCCTGGTACAATTCACATGGGTCTGAGTGATGGAACTATTCACATTGGTCTCAGCGATGGAACTGTTCACATCGGTCTCACCGATGGAACTGTTCACATCGGTCGCACCGATGGAACTATACACATCGGTCTCACCGATGGAACTTTAACACATCGGTCTCACCGATTGAACTGTTCACATCGGTCTCACCGATGGAACTGTTCTCATCGGTCTCACCAATGGAACTATTCACATCGGTCTCACCGATGGAGCTGTTCACACCGATCTCACCGATTGAACTTTTCACATCGGTCTCAAGGATGGAACTATTCACATCGGTCTCACCGATGGAGTTGTACACATCGATCTCACCGATGGAACTGTTCACATCGGTCTCACCAATGGAACTGTACGCATTGGTCTCACCGATGGAACTTTACACATCAGTCTCACCAATGAAACTATTTGTAAAAATGGAAAATTGGAAAAGTATTGGGGATGAGTCACCTCAGCCAGCAGAACACCTCAAACACTAGATTTTCACAGAGTAATAGACCAGAGAGGTCTGGGCTATTACATATAATTACTAGAGTAAAGGTTTGGAAAGCAGGAATACAAGCATGCAATCAAATATGTAAATAAAATGACACAAATAAACAACTGCATTGATGTGGCCTTGTTGTTACATAGTTTTTCTACATCTTTTTATTTAATTTTTAAAAATATAATTAATTAATTTTACACTTTTTGATAAATATTCATACATTTTTTTATAATTAAATTTTCTAATTAATCACCTTTTATAACCTATTATGTAATATTTAGTCTTTAAAATAATTAATTGAATCTGACTAACTTTATCTAATATAATTATTTCTTATTTAGTGTTGTTAGTTTTTATTCTGGTTAACTTAATAATAATTTACTATTTAATCATTTAATCATTTTATTTAAAAATTAATTAACTTGGTTTTTAATTTTATATTTTATATTTTAATTAGTTTGACTAAAATAAATTAAATTTATTAATTTTTTTGTCCAAATATTCTGCTAGTTTTAATATAAGTTAAATTTTAAAGTTTTAATTTAATAAAATAATGTTTTTATAATTTTAAGTTTTCATTTTGTTATTTAATTAATTAATTTAGTCTTTTAAGAATTTAATACTTTAGTTCCTTGGTTGCATATTAACTTTTAACTCAATGGTGCTGCCGTTTTTTATTGGTGCCACCATTCCACTCCCTTGCTTTCTTTTGCAACTAACAATGACTCATTTATTCAGTGACATAGTACACTTTCACTCACCGTAGTTCCTTTAATAAAATTGTTTGAAATTTTTTTTAATTTTAATATTTTATTAATTTAGTTTAATTATAATTCAGTTTATTAATTAATCTGTTTACATCTACTTAAATATGTAATTTTGAAGCTTAACATTAATTTTGTTAATAATCCTTCTTTGTTTTAATTAGATAAATTCATTTTAGTTTTTATTTTTAGTTACTGTTTTTATTTTTATGTTTTCATTAATTAATTATCTTAATAAGCTTATGTTTTAATTTAAGTTTCTATTTTTCTGATTAAATTTTGTACCATCGGTGCCATCGATACTCTTGTGATCAACAGTTTCACACCCCACCACCCACCTCACTACTAAACATCAGTCTTGTCGCGGTCACTCCCTACAAATTGATGAACCCCCCACTGCCCTTCCTCTTCTGAATCCAAGCCAACCTCACCCACTTTAGGGAGAGGAATCACAAATCCACCATCGCCTCTTTGAGAAATTGAGACCACCGATTCTCCACTGAAGCCAGAGATATCGTTGAGGTCATCGCAAGTAGGATCACCACTCTCACCAGTCTCTTTGAAGGAGGTCGGGCCGGTGTGAAGAAGAACTCACCCATGTGACGCCACCCCTAGAGTTCTTCTGCATCGTGAACTGATATCCAGAAGAACGACCTTCTGAGCTGTGAGTTGAGGTCATGCTAGGAATTGGGGGGATGAAGTTATAAAATATTAAAAAAAAATTGTAACAAATAAATTAATAAAATAATAATTTATAAAATAAATTAAACAATAAAATTAACATGGCATATACTAATTATAATATATATAAAATATAATATAACTAAATAAATAAGTTATAAAATAAAGTAAAATATTAATTAAACTAAAATATTAAATAATAATACTTATAATTAAATAAGAAATATAAGATAGTTAGCATTTCTAAACCAGAATTATTAAATTAATTAAATAAAATAATTAATAAATTATAATAATAAAACTGAAATATAAAATAATAAATTATTTATAATAAGTTAAAAATTAATAATAATAAAACTAAATTATAAAAATTTATTAAATTAATTCAAATAATTAAATAATTAAATTAACTAATTAAACTAAATAGTAATTTAATTTAACATTTTATAAAATTGTTAAAATATTAAAATTTATAAATAAAAAAATTAATTCAACTAAATTAATAATAATCTATTTTAAAATATAATTAAGCATCAATTTCATTAATAAAAAATATTTTAAATCATAATAATTTAATATAAATATAATAAATTTATTACATTGATAATATTTAATTAAAATAATTAAATAAATATCATAATATAATATTATATACCATCATTGAAATGCTAACTTTTCTTTATATAATAATTGAATTATTTTATAATTTCTAAACGTTATTTTAATAAATTATTTAAAAGTGAATAATAATTTTCAACTAAAATATTTATTACATAACATTAATTATCTTTTTAATAAGTAATATAACAGTAATTTTAAAAATAACTATAATATTTTAATTAACTATTTTCATGTTTTTTAACTGCTCTATTTTGTTCTTTATTGTACTGGTTCGCGTAGGAGTCAAGAAACATGTCCAATTTTATTCTAACTAACTATCGGGATGTTAGTTACAAGGGAAAATATAATGCGACACGTCATTCACCAAAAAATGCACGTGTGTAGTGAAAAATTGAAGAACAATATTGTTCCAGTGAATGTTGTGGGTGATAAGTAGTAGATTAAGGAGGCTATTAAAAATAGATATGTTGGAGAATTTTGGAGAGAGGATTGGGCATGAATCATTTGATCAAATCAATAACTTCTTTCATGATGAGAGAAAAGAACTTCTTGGAGAACTGTTCTTGGAGATCCGAGAACCAGGAGTAGTAGCGATTCGAGCTAGGAGAGGGAGATCTCTTCCCCTGTTTTTATTTCAATTTTCAAACATTATAATCGAATGATTTCAGTGTATCTAATAGACATGATTGTTAGCTAAATAATTGAGTTTGGTAAATTTCTAATTCTACTGGTTAATGCTTCTCTTCCTATTCACTTTTATTATAATGAATCCAGAATTGATCGGTAAGATCCATTGTGAATTCATACAATTGATTTGTGCCACTTAATTTCAATTTTAAATTATTTGATCATTCTATGAGAATGACCGTGGATGCATTTTCTAAATGTTTTAATTCATAAATATTTAGAACTCATAGTGAGTTTGTTCTGTTGTCTTTTCCAATGATAAATTTTCAAAGTTACACTTTCATGTAGTGGAGAACTCTGAGATTAGTCAATCTGTATGATTTAACTCCTAGAAAGAGAGCTAAGTCAATCCTTTCTCAATGGTATGTTGCATCCATATTTGAGTGAACAAGAAAACTTTTAAAACTAGTAGAATAGACTTCTCCCTAGAAATTTCTTATGCCTTTTCATCTTAGAATTTGTTTTCATGATGTTCTTTGCTATTTTGTTTAGTTTTCATTTCTTTTACTTCATCATAGTTGTAGCTTCTGGGCATAGAAAAAGCACATTGGTGGGTTTTCCCAACTTTAATTTTAGCATCAAACAATGTTCAATCCACGATCCATCATGATAATAAAATTCCAGATCTTTGGAATAGAATGAATAATGAAAAGAAAGGGAAGTGTCCCAAAACCATCGAGAGGACCAACATATGTTGGTTATAATTAATTTAATTAATTGACAAGAATTTCCTTGATTTAATTTGTTCTACGTTGATGTTTTTCGGTCACATTTCGATGTGATTGGTCATTGCGTCATAGAAGCCAAGTGTAGACTTCCTCTAGTGGTGATCCAAACGTGCCCCATGTATCTCTGGACGTCGCTAAATGAATCTCTAGGTGCTAGAGTGGAGAATCCTTTTCTTGCATTGTTTGCCTTCAATCGCCTTGATCGGATGGAGAAGATTCTCTCTCAGTCTTGAGAGCTTTCTTGGAGGAAGGATTTCTCTCCGCCTTTAGATAATTTTCAAGAATTTTTGTGCACAACAATTCATTGAAAAGTGTTGGGGCTGTGAGGATATTTATAATCGGGTTTGAGGTTATAGAGATATAAAAATAAATAAATGTGTTATGCATTTTATTTATTTCATTAACTCTTATTGAAAACCCCCATGTAGAATCATTAATTCTGTGACATGCGCCCATGCTGATTATAATAAATATCATTTAATAAAACAATATTATTACTTCAAAATCCCGTCTGGAAAAACTACACGGTGTGTAATCATTAATACATGGCATGTATGTGTTTTTTATTTCCTTTCCAAAATGAATCCTACACGACGTGTACATTCAATGTACATGGCGTGTATATCTTGTATTTCATTTTATTCTCCCTCCAAAATTGAAACGATAAAGGCTTCCTTGAATAATTATTAAACCACATACATGAATAATATTTATTCGACTTGAGATACTTGGATACACTTAGTGTGTAACCCTCTAGGCCTCTTTCTCATTGGAATTTGGCGGGCTTTCCTAAACTCCAATATTACTATCAAGAAATGGGTCAAGGAACCCAAGAGAAAGAAGTTGATGCCTCGTTGATGTGTCACCTCATATGAACGCTTAGTGTGTAATTTAATCCCTTGTCTCGATATCTCTTATCAAGCGGGTTTCATGCTAGTGCCATCAACCTGTGTGCTCAATTATTTTTTCTTTGACTTCCCAAAATTGAACTCGCCCATACCTTACCATGGACATGGATTTATTTAGTCTATATCAATTCCATCAAAGGGCCTGATATATCTACTTCCCTTATGGAACAGAAGGGAAAATCCTTTATCTCATCAGCTATTAATGCATTATGACTCATGATGCTCCCAACGTATCCTACCTCGCTGTGAATAGTGTGTCGTCACAGTTTTCATCAATAAATCTAAGTGCGTGAGTTCTAATACCTATTAATAATAATATTAAAGTCTAAGGACCAATGCACACGTCCGTAGATAGGAACATCCAATGACACTATGAAATGTGTATTTCCTAGTGGCGGGTCTTGTTCTCATAATATCCTCCTGGATATTTCCAAGGGCGCACACCATGAGAAGGTGCCTCAAAGTTTTATGAGTCCTAACCCCTAATGGCTTGTATTGTTTTGTCCCTCAAATAACATCATCTGACCATAGAACATATATTCAGGAACAGTGTTATGGCACTTCTAGGTTCTCATCATAGTAGGGATCCACTATGACCCTTTAATGAAACAGTTGTCCTTAGGACATTATCACATGAATTGTCACGCAGAAGAACAATCAAGATGTGATAAGGTATTTATTAATGAATAAAGTATAAAGTAGTTGGTTCTAGTTCACCAACTCCAATAGACTCCCACTTGGACTATCACTAGCCGCTAACATCCTTTAACCCGCTAGCTCTGACATGATATTCATGCTTCTACTGAGATAGGCCTTTAGTCATGGGGTCTACCACATTCTCTTCTTTGGACACTCTGCTCACTACAACTTCACCCATTTGATAGAAATCCTTCAAGAGGTAATACTTCCAGAGTATGTGATTTGTCTGTTTATGTGACCTTGGTTCTTTTTCAATAGCCACCACTGTAGTATTATCACAATAAAACGTGATAGGATCTTTACTACCAGGCACCACATCAAGCTCATGGACAAAGTTTCGAATCCAGAAGGCTTCTTTGGCTGCATCAGAAGCCGCTATATATTTGAACTCCGCTGTAGAATAGGGAACAACTGGATGCTTTGAACTCTTCTAGCTCAGAGCTCCTCCATTGAGACAGAAAACATGTCCATATTGTGACTTCAGATTATTTTGATCTATCTGAAAACTAGCATCAACATACCCTCTGATGAAAAGTTCTTCGTCTCCTTCATACATCAGGAATATATTCTTAGTTCTTCTCAGATACTTAATGGTAGTTTTAACAGCAATCCAATGTTGTTCTCCTAGATCTGCTTGATATCTTCCTACCATGCTCAGTGAATAGGAAACATCAAGCCTAGTACATAACATGGCATACATGATGGATCCTATAGCTGAAGCATATGAGATCTTACTCATTCAATATTTCTCTTGTTTTGTTTGAGGAAACATTTTCTTAGAAAGATGTAGGCCATGTGACACTAGAACTAATCCCCTCTTGGATTGTTCCATATTAAATCTCTTTATTATCTGGTCAATGTATGTACCCTGACTTAGTCCAAGCAGCCTCTTAGATCTATCACGAATGATCTCGATCCCTAGAATGTAGGCCGCTTCACCCAAGTCCTTCATGGAGAAACACATATTCAACCAGTCCTTAACTGATTGTAAGACTAGTGCATTATTTCCAATAAGAAATATATCATCAACATATACTAATAGGATAACGATCGCATTCCCATTAAACTTCTTATAAACACATGGCTCACATTCATTCTCAATGAAACCAAATTATTTTATGGATTCATCAAATCAAATGTTCCATGACCTGGATGTTTTCTTTAATCCATAAATGGATTTTTTCAACTTGTAAATCCGTTCGGCTTCACTAGGTGTCACAAACCCTTCTGGTTGTGTCATATAGACATCTTCCCGAAGGTTCCCATTATGGAATGCTATTTTGACATCCATTTTACAAATATCGTAGTCATAGTAAGATACTATGGAAAGTATGATTCTTATGGATTTCAATAGGGGAACTGGCGAGAAGGTTTCATCATAGTCAATTCCTTGATGTTGTCTAAATCCTTTTTCCACTAGCCTTACTTTATAGGTGCTAACATGACCTTCCATGTCCAGTTTTTTTTCTTGAATACCCATTTGCATCCAACATGCTTTACATCAACTGGATCATCCACCAGAACCCAGACTTGGTTCTGATACATTGAATCCATCTCAAAATTCATAGCTTTTATACATCTTGCAGCTTCTGATCATTCTACTACTTCCTTGTAGGAGATAGGTTCATCATTGTCCAACAATAATGATTCACAATCCTCGGTGATTAGGAAACCAAATCACTCTGGTTCCCTTACCTCTCTTGAGCTCCTACGGAGTACTTGTGTTTCTAGACCCTCTTCTATGGGGACCTGTGGAACTTGTTCCTATACCAACTCATTTGTATCTTGAGCATCAACTTTTTCGAAGTCAATCTTGCTCCCACTATCCATTTTGAGTATTTTATCCCTCTCAAGAAAGGCGGATTGTCTGGAAATAGTCACTTTCTTGTCTTGAGGTTTATATAGGTAATATCCTTTTGTTTCCTTGGTATATCCTATAAAGATACACCTCATGCCCCGGGGTGCTTGTTTGTTGCCTGATAAGGCCTTAACAAATTCCTCGCATCCACATACATATGTTTGTGAAAAAATGGGTTTCTTATCATTCCATAACTCGGAGAGAATTCCATTTTCCACCTTAGTTGGTACTCAGTTTAATGTGTATGTTGCAGTTTGTAATGTATATCCCCAAAAAGATAATGGAAGATCAGCATGACTCATCATCGAACTCAACATGTCCAACAAGGTGCAGTTCAACTTTTAACTAACACTATTCCACTATAGTGTATAAGGAGGAGTGAGTTGAGACAGCATCCCAAACATCCGTAGAAGATCGATGAACTCTTGGTTTAGATATTTTCCACCTCAATCCGATCAATGTTTCTTTATCTTCTTACCAATATGGTTCTCTACTTCATTCTTGAATTCCTTAAATTTATCTAAGGCTTATGACTTATACCTCATTAAGTAGACATATCCATATCTACTCAAATAAATAGTAAAATTAATGAAGTAATAATTTCCACCTCTAGATTCTACTAGAAATGGTCCACAGACATCCATATGCACCAATCCTAGAATCGTTGTGGCCCTTTCACCTTTTCCACCAAAGGGCGGCTTCGTCATTTTTCCTTGTAAATAAGAGTGACATATATCAAGTAGTTTTAGCTCAGTAAAGTCCAAAAAACCATCTTCATAGAGCTTTGTCAAGCGCTTGTCATTTACATGACCGAGACGGTGATTCCACAACTGGGTGATGTATGAGCCATTTGAGGTTGTTTTGTTATCGATTTCCAACACTTGGTTTTCATAATTTAATACATACAAACCATTATTTAAATGTGTCATACCATAACATACATTGTTCTTATAAAAGAGAAAACCCTTATTTCAAAGCATGAGAATAAATCCATCCATATCCAAACAAGATACAAAAATTATGTTCTTGGTAACATGGTGCACATAATAACAGTTATGTAAAACCAAAATCATCCATGTTGGCAATGAGAGGTGGAAATCGCCAATAGCCAACGTTGCCAACCTTGCACTATTGGCAGCTCGAAGATCCACCTCTCCTCTAGTAATCTTTATAATTCTACTTGGTTCCTACATTTGAATACAGATGTGATCCCAACAAGCTGTATCTAATACCTAATGTATAGAAATGGAAATATTACACTCAATAACGAATGCACCTTTAGAATCCCCATGCTTCTGAGTGCAGTTCCTATTCCAGTGGCATTGCTTTCCACATGCAAAACATACTTACTCGCATTCCATGACCTGCCTTCGGATCTTACCCTTCTTAGTGGGACGATGCTCAGGGGCTTCGGACCATTTACAAGTCTTTGGCCCCTTTTCCTTTTCCTTCCTTTTCTTATTCACCATAAGGACTGTGGGTTTGTCATGCCCCATGTCCTTATTTACCTGGTGAATTAAGGTCATCAGTTCTAATAGAATCTTCTCATTGTTGATCATGTTATAACTGACAATGAATCTAGAAACGGTCTTAGGCAGTGATTATTGGATGAGATCAATATGCAACTCATTCGGGAATTTAATCCCTAAGATGTCCATATGTTCAATGTTTACAATAAGATTAACTACATGAGGCCCAATTGGAACAAACTCTCTAAGCTTAGTTGTAAACAAATCATTGTAGATATCATATCTCTCTTGTCTCACCTTCTCCTGGTAGAGATCCTTAAGGTGATATATCATGATATACACGTCCATGTTTTCATGTGGCTTCAAGAGCTCATTAAACATGACAGATAGCATGAAACACTGGACATATGTGGAATCATCCATATGTTTGGAATAGATAGATATTTACTCATCACTATCCTCTTTCCCAGGCACAACTGGAACATTCTCTTCTAGCACATACAATTTCCCCTCATGGAAAAGGATGATCCGTAAATGCCTCTGTCACTCTTAGAAATTGGTGTCGGTGAGAAGGTTTTCCTTCTCTAGTATGGTTCACAAAGATATGATTGAAGTCATTTTTCTTGTGTTTCTAAAAATTAAGATGAGAAAAGGTTTTGGTACTTTATAAAACTAAGACAAATAAATAAATTAATACTTATTAGTCTCCCACTATTTTATCGAAATCCAGTAGCCCTCGCCATTGAATTCAGAATATTATGTTGCCTGAATATTCTAGTGGCAAGGATCCATACTGCCCTTTGTATTACCCCAACTAGGGTTGGTAAAGCAACTTGAAGAGTTTTACGTAGGCATTCTGAATCCCAATTGCATTAAACCGTAGCTCCTTGATCTGCTGATTGGAATCACCAATCATGAAATCCTTTAATTTTTTGGTTTCCTCAACCTTTGCCTCTTGGTCACACCAAGTCCTGTTGTGGCTGTCAACCCTTGATGCGAACCAAGTGAAGTCACCCCAAAACCTTAAATTAGAATTCCCCAATAATTGAAATCACCCCAACTAGGTTTGGTCAAGAAAATTGATCTATGGTTCAATTCTAACCAAGATTATGGAAGGTTATACCGACTTAATATTTCTTTGAGGGATGTTATCCTTATACATAAATTTCCATTTTATTTTCTTTGATTACATTATTGTTAATTTTATGTGGGATATAATTAAGTGATTAACCATGTCTATGATAATATTTATGCATAATATAGTCTTATTTTAATTCCATCTTGCATGCTTATTTAATGAATTAATTGTGTGATCGTGACAACACACCCATAATAAATAAACCATGCAACTGACGAAAATAAAATAAATGGTATGATCATGAGCTTGTTTTATTGGTTAGTTTATCTAGTGGTTGATAAAAAAACCCAAGACCTAGGGGAGAACCACATTGAACCTTTCGGGTTCATGTTTACAGCTTTCCACCTGTCCACCTTTGTATATAATTGGATTGGTTTCACCTTGGCTTCTGAATTCAGCCACCTCTACTAGCTTGGGAGCTCCATCCATTACATATTCATTTATCTCAGACATAGGTGAGGGGTAAAAGGAGTTTTTACATAAAATAATCCTTGGGTGCGCAATCCCAATATATTAATGAGGATAAGGCTCACAGGACAACATATTTAATTTAAAAAAATTAATCAAAATAAACCATTCACATACAAAGTTCTTGGTCTATCTCATGATCATTCATACATGCAACGATATTTACACCTAAATAAAACTAGCATACAATTATTTAATCATTCTTGCTTAAGATAAATCATGCTTGAATAAATTAATTATCTTTCATTAATCAATCCTTTTATCTTAAACCCTTTTCTGAATTTCCTTGAGATTCTCATCCATCATAATTTTAAACAAATAAATTCATTTAACATTATCTGTGCACATAACTTGTACCTTGGAGGCAACCCGGTGAATTCACATTCATTACAAAGATGTTAAATTAAATAAATATATATAAAACACCTATCACGTGTTGTGCCTCATCTTTACGCCTGCACTATGCTACACTTCTCAAGGGTTTGAATAATATAATAATAAATTTTAATAAATCTGTGTAATTTGGATGAGTACACAACATGTAGTTCCGACTAGATGGCGTATACTTTTGTTCACCGTCCATCTGAAGTACACGCCTGGGTACATGGCGTGTAGATGTACTTCGGAAATTTTCGGAGTACATGGCGTGTTCAGTGGGACATACTCCATGTTGTATCCACGTTACAAAGTTTCCAGTCGGGAAAGCCATGTACAGGGTACACGGTCCAACCCTAACCCGAAGAGACTACACGCCGTGTTTAGTGGACAACACAGTGTGTAATTCATAAACCGTGTGACACCTATTCCTGGTCAACAAACGGTGTCATTTATGACTTAGGTATACTCCAATACATGGCCTGATTTGGCGGACCAATCCGATGCATTGAACATAGACTACACAGAGTGTACTTCGAATACACGCTGTGTATTATTGTGTTGTATGTCCAGGAACGTTTGGCACCTCCGGATGAGATCCTCTAGTTTATTTTAATCAAATTTAAAATAAAAATTAATTTTCGTAAGGTGAACTTGAAATGAGAGGGGATGAACAGATGTCTAGATTCTGATTTAAAGAAAGATTAACTTGAATTAAAACAACAAAATTGTTAAATGCCTAAATCACCAATGGTAAACTAAATAATTATAATCAACGATATGACCCCTCTAATACCACTTGTAGGTTCTAGGCACACCAGAAGCGTGTCGGTGGGTTTTCCCAACTTTAATTTTAGCATTAAAAAACGTTCAATATGAGATCCGTCGTGATAATAAAACGTTGGATCTTCAGAATAGAATGAAGAACGAAAAGAAAGAGAAGGGTCTCAGAACCATCGAGAGGATCATCATATGTTGGTTATGATTAATTTAATTAATTAACAAAAATTACCTTGATGGGATTCTTTCTTTGTTGAATTTTTCTGGTCACGTATCGATGTGATTCGTCGTTGCGTCGCAGAATCCAAGTGTATACTTCCTCTACCAGAGATCCTCACGTGCCCCATGTATCTCTGGATATCGCCAAAGGAATCTTCGGGTGCTATCATGGAGAAGCCTTAACTTGTGTTGTCCGCCTTAAATCGCCTTGATTCGATGGAGGAGGATCTCTCTTGGTCTTGAGAGCATTCATGGAGGAAGGAGTTCTCTTTGCCTTGAGAGAATTTTCTAGTATTTTTGTGCACAATGATTAATTGAAATGTGTTGGGGTTGTGAGGATATTTATAATTGGGTTTGAGGTTATAGAGTTATTATAATAAATAAATGTGTTACAGGATTTATTTATTTCATTAACTCTTATTGAAAACCCCTGTGTCGAATCATTAATTCCTTGACATCTTCCCACACATATTAAAATAAATATCATTTAATAAAACAATATTATTTCCTTAAAATCCCGACAGGAAAAACAACATGGCTTGTAATCATTAATACACAGTGTGTAGTTGTTTTTCATTTCCTTTCCAAAATGAAAACTACACGGTGTGTACATTAAATGTACACAACGTGTATATCTTGTTTTTCATTTTATTCTTCCTCCAACATTAAAACGATTTAGGCTTACTTGAATAATTATTAAACCACATACAGAAATAATATTTATTCTACTTGAGATACTTGGATACACTTAGTGTGTGACCCTCTAGGCCTCTTTCTCATTGGCATTAGGCGGGCTTGCCTAAAGTCTAAGATTACTATATAGCAATGTGTCAAGGCACCCAAGAGAAAGAAGTTGACACCGCATTGACGTTTGACCTCATATGAATGCTTATCGTGTAAATTAATACCTTTGTCTTGATATCTCTAATCAAGCGGGTTGCATGCTACTGCCATCAACCCATGTGCTCGATTATTCTTTCTTTCACTTCCCGGAATTGAACTCGCCCATACCTTACCATGGCCATGGATTTATTATGGATATATCAATTCCATTAAAGGGCCTAAGATATATACTTACATTATGAAACAGAAGGGACAAATCCTTTATCGTGTTATCTATTAATGCAGTATCACTCATAATGCTCCCAACATATGCTACCTCACTCCGAATAGTGTGTCGTCATTGTTTTTTTCAATACATCTAAGTGCACGAGTTGTAATACCCATTAATAATAATCTTAAAGTCTAAAGACCAATACACACGTCCATAGATAGGAACATCCAATGACACTATGGAATGTGGATTTCCTACTGGCGGGTCTCGTTCTCATAATATCCTCCTAGATATTACCAAGGGCACACACCATGAGAAGGTGCCTCCAAGTTTTGTGAGTCCTCACCCCTAATGGCCTATATTATTTTTGTCCTTCAAATAACATCATTCGTCCATAGAACATATATTCAAGAACAGTGTTATGACACTTTTGGGTTCTCATCATAGTAGGTATCCGCTATTACCCTTTAATTAAATAGTTGTCCTTAGGACATTATCACATGCATTTTCACGCAGAAAACAATCAAGATGTGATAAGGTATTTATTAATGAATAAAGTACAAATTATTTGGTTTTAGGCCACTAAATCCAACAATAGTTTAGGTAAGATATATCTTTATAGAAAAAAATATAAAAAAGTTAAAAATAATAAAAATTATAATGTCCCCTCACAGCTGACAACAGTGGGGTGTTTTTAAGAAAATTATAAAAGTTTTGGTCAATTTTACCTTCTATGTGGGTTCGACCCTACTCTCCACTATACATTAGTTTGTAGGAAAACATAAATTCTAAAAATTAACTCAATTTAAATGAAATTTGTGTCATGTTTTTAGTGTCACTGATGGGGAGGTAACACGCCATTACATTTCTAAAAAAGCATAAAAAATCATAAAAAACAGAAAAAATTTAAAAGTTTTGAAAACTATTTAAAAAATAATAATTTCTACCAATTTCTATGTGATAATATCATGTTGTTGTCACTACATTTCAATTATGTGTTTCTTTTATTCCTTTTAGTTGTATTGTTTGTTGTTTTAAATAGTTGTGCTGAATTTAATTGTTTGTCACACATTTTATGAGCACAAGAACCTTCGCAATTAATCTAAAGCCTCTGAACTTAGAAATAGAAAAACGTCTCACTGATCTAATAAATAAGAAAAAAATTCAAATGTATAACATAGATGGGAGAGTGAATGTAAAGAACATAAAAAACCATCCAGGAATCTTAAAGGAAAATGACAGACCTAGGATAAGGGAGTTTCAACTCCCTCAAGTTTCAAGCAACCCTTCTTCCATTAGACATAGTCCTAGAGCCTGAAATTTTGAGATAAAACATTCCCATATTTCATTTTTTTCCTCCATTCAATGGGATCTCTAATGAAGAGTCTATTTCCTTCATTATAGACTCTTATAACACTATGTAGCAGTTACCCCTTCTAGGACTCACAAAAAAATGAGCTGAGAATGAGTGTCTTTCTCTTTTGCCTTAAATGGAATGCTAGGAACTAGTTTTTGAATCAATATTAAAACATATTTGAGAATTGGGATCAAGTTTACAACTCATTAATAATGAAATTTCATCCTCAAAAATTGAAAGTGAACTACTAAATAAGATAAATAGTTTTTATCATGAGGATGGAGAATCTTTTCATGATGCTTGGGATAGATTTAGGGACCTGCTTAGGTAGTTTCCCCATCATCAACTCACATCCCACCTTCTCATGGATATATTCTATAAAAGGTTATCCTCTTATGGATAGAACATAGTTGACCAAGCAGCTGGGGGTAATTACAATGACACAACTGATGAAGAGTTGAGACGAATTTTTAACAACTTTACACTGAACTCTCAATATAAGAATTCAAGAAGAAAAAGAGTCAATAGAAATCCTAATGAAAATAATGGATTTGGTACAATCAATGAAACTCAATATGAACTAGATGAAATCACCAACCAAATTTAATCTATAATGAACCATAATTACAAGAAATCCGTCAACCAAGTAAGCATTCAAAACCAGAATCTATCTCTCAGGGAGAAGTGTGCCCAGTGTGGTATGTTTGCGCACACTGAGAATTTCTGTCCAAACATCAACATGCCTGCCCAACCTCTTGATAATTTTAACTTTTTTTGTCTATGGTCAAAGAATGTATCCTAGGGATGACCCATTTTCCAATAATTTTAATCAGGGGTATAGAAATCACCCAAACCATTCATGGAGAGAGCAGGGAGTTTTTAGACATGCTTCCTCTACTGGATTCCAGCAGCCTCCTATGCAGCAATTCTAACCTCAATCTCAACCTAATTGTTAATATTTAAATTATAAGAATTAGGTGAAAGATATTTTCTAACAGTTTATAGGAAGGTTTGACAAACATAAGAAAAAAAATTATTATGATAAAATTCAAATGGATGCAATGATGATGAATCTTGAAATTCAAATGGGGTAGTTGGCATGTATTGCGAGTTATAGGAAATACAAGTATAATTGAACTCAACCATAGAGTGAATGCCATGGATATAGTAACTAGAAGTGGGTTAAATACTCAAACTGTTGTAAGAAAAGCCTTAGAAAATTCCTAAGATGAAAATTTTTATGATTTTGTAAATTAAAATATTCTTTTTTCTAAATCTAGAAACCATGAAAAGGTGACTAAAAATGAAGAAAATATGAATGTTTCATCGAAAACACATAATAGAAATTCATCTAAAAAATAATATAATGAAGAGAAAGAAAAATAAACTGAAGAAATCAGGGATATGCCTTCTGTTCTAAAAATATTTTCTACACCCATCCCTTTTCCTAAAAGGTTGAAACCTCAAAGTAATACCACGGTTGAACTTCTTTATTTCCTTGGTCTTCTTACGAAACTCCAAGTGAACATTCCATTTATCCAAGATTTGATAAAAATCCCATCTTACATGAAATCACTTGAAAATATCTTTCAAATAAAAACACCCTTGAAAAATTTCCCACCTACAACCTTACTGAAGAGTGTAGTGCTGTGCTTCGAAAGAAAATCCCACCCAATCAGAAATACCCAGGTAGCATTTGATCCCCCGCACCCTTGGAAATTATGATTTACTCAATTGTTTGTATGACTTCGGTTAAGACATTAATGTTTTCCCATACTTATTATTTCAACAATTGGGGTTGGGTGATCTTCAACCCACCACTGTAAAACATTAATTAGGAGATAGATCTTTCACTTATCTAGTGGGTAGGGTAGTTTACTTGTTAGTTGGGGTTGGGAAGCTGTTTTTTCCTGCTGACGTTCTAGTTCTAGATATGAAGTGTGATCAAGAGGTGCCCATTATTATTGGTAGTCCCTTATTGTCCATAGTTTGTGCCCTTATTTATGTGTATAAGAGACAACTTATATTTAAAATTAGAGAAATACAAGAAGAGTTTGATGTTTTCAAAAATGATAAAGGACCAAAATTATCTGAAATCTCTTCAATGGTAGAGTCCTTATAAGATGAAAAATCAACTTAAAACTCCAAAAAATATGAAAATAAATCATTTGTTGAAGAAACGCATTTGTAAGTTGAAAATGATGTGTTACATGTCTCACAAAATGAAAATTATTCTCAAATAGAGAATCTGGAAAATTTTCCAAAACTGTATATCAATTCAGTTTTTTACAATAGGAGATTCCTGTGTTTTTTAACTTAAGATCTTTTTGAGTAAAATTATGGGTGAATATATTATCACCAACACTTCTAAACACATTTATGATGTATAATGAGATATTTTGAGACAACTTGATGATTCTTATTTAATAAAACTTTTAAATTCTGATCTGGAAAATCTTGAAAGTGTGTTTTCCACCTTGGATAACAGCACTTCGATCTCTGAAAATGAACATTCAATTGAATAAAATTGATCATTTCAAACTTATTATAATAGATATATTTAAGGTCTTGGACCTCCTAGGCCTAAGAGTCTTCCATCTATTGAAAAATGACCCATTATTGTACTCAAACCACTTCTTTCTTATATGAAATATTCATGTTTGGGTGAGAATTCCACTTTTTTTGTTATAATTTTTGTTAAGCTAAAAGATAATAAAGAGGGGATATTTTTGAATGTTCTGAAAAAAAAAATTAAATCCTCCATAGGCTGGACCATAGCTGATATCATGGTAATTAATCCTTCATTTTGTATGCATAAGATTTCTATGGAGCTTGATCATAAGCCTAGTGAATATTATCAAAGAAGATGAAATCCAAACATGAAAGAAGTTGTAATAGAGTAATTCATTAAGATGCTAGATAATGGTATTATATACCCTATATCTAATAGTTCTTGGGTTACCCTTGTCTAGGTTGTCCCTAAGAAGGGAGGTTTCACTATTGATAAAAATGAATAGAATGAAGAAATCAAAGATAGAAAAGCCATAAAATGGAGAGTTTGTATATATTATAGGATGATTAATGTAGACACTAGGAATGACCATTTTACAATTCCTTTTCTTGATCAAATGAATGAGAGGCTTGCTGAAAATGAATTTTTCTATTTTCTGGAAGGGTATTCTAGTTACAACTATTTTCCTACTGCTCTAGGGGATCAAGAGAAGACTACTTTCACATGCACCTTTTGAGACATTTTCATAAAAGAATATGCCTTTTGGGTTGTGTGGAGCCCCATACACCTTTCAAAGGTTTATGATGGCTATCTTTTCAGACATGATAGAGAGAATCATTAAGGTATTCATGGATGGATTCTCCATTGTGGGTAGTACTTTTTATACTTCTCTTAGAAATCATGAATTATTTATGGAAAGATGAATTGAATCCAACCTTGTGATAAAATGGGATAAATGTCAATTAATGGTTACATAAGGTATTGTGTTAGGACAAAAAGTGTCAAAGATAGGTCTAGAAGTTGATACTGCTAAGATATATGTTATTCAAAAAAAAATCACCTCCACAAAATTTTAAAGGTATTAGAATTTTTCTAGGGAATTCCAGTTTCTACCAAAGATTCATAAAAGACTTTTCAAAAATCACTAAACCATTGTGTTTTGTCCTTTTCATTGATGCACCTTTCTATTTTGATGAAAATATTTTGAAATCATTTAATCTGTTAAAAAAATATCTACATCACCCATCATCACTACACCAGATTGGAAACTACCTTTTGAACCTATGTGTGATTCTAGTAAAGTGGTTGTAGGTGTTGTCCTTGTATAGAGGAGAGATAGGAAACTTCATGTGGTGTATTATGCATGTAGACTTCTATATGGGTCCAAAAAGGCTTACACCACTATTTAAAAAAAGAGTTTTTAGTTGTTGTTTTTTTTTCTCTAGGTAAGTTTAGACCTTATTTTTTATGCTCAAAAGTCATCATTTTCACTGAACACTCTCATTCTATGTACTTTCTTTCTAAGAATGAAACTAAACCCAGGATTATTAGATGTATTTTGTGGTTGTAGGAATTTAATTTTAGAGATTAAGGATAAGTAGGGAGTTGATAAC
The DNA here is from genome assembly GCA_963277665.1 of Viscum album. Taxonomy (NCBI): domain Eukaryota; kingdom Viridiplantae; phylum Streptophyta; class Magnoliopsida; order Santalales; family Viscaceae; genus Viscum; species Viscum album. Next base: position 1,185,474,348 of record OY728158.1, on the reverse strand, counting down.
TTAGTTGCTGATCACCTATCTAGGATTCCTCTTACTCATTTTGAAGATCCAATGGAGATCAATTCTTCTTTTCCAGATGAAAAATGGCTCTTTGATTCTATTTGGTAGTCTGTATGGTATACAGATTTTGATAATTTTCTAGTAGGAAGAGTTTTTTCCAAAGACCTATTGTAAAATCCCAGGTAAATAAAGAATATTATTTTTTTCATATTTATTAATATTTGTGAATAAAATATTAATATTACTTTAAATGGAATGATATGCTCAATGGCATACCCAATACGCAACAACGAGTTTCTTTGAAATCTTACGATGCACTCTAATAATATAGTAATATTATTTTAAACGGTAGTTTACGACTAGCCCTTTTAATGGTGGGAACGAGCAGAACTAACTACAAAATGATTATATATGTTTGTCAAATATTTTTATTCTTATCCAATAAATGTTAGAGGCGTAAAATGCGAATGAATCAAATTTTAAGCATAATTATTCTAATATTCTTTAAAAGGTCGATTAACCTTTTTTGATGGAGAACCCTTTTTAAATCTCCTTTTTGACAATTTTATATGTTATATTTGACCAAATAAAATACTTCTTTATAATCGAGACATCCAAATTTCCTTTGTGCAAATTTTTTTAATTTTTCTGATAAAGATCATTTTTAGTGAAAATGTTGTATTTTAATTCAAAACCACCTTTTAATCTAATTTATTTATATGGATTGTAACGCCCCGACCCCAGTTACCCAAAGTTGGTGCATTATTGTGTAACATTGGCATGATCATAAAAGATCAAGTCTCGAAAGACCGATTAGTTTAGTAGCCTTGAAACACTAGATATATTCATAATTTTTACATTACATCATAAAGTAATACAAAGCTACAACAACATCTTGTCTTCATATCCCCTCATATTATCCCTTTAGGTTATTCATAAAATACTTCTTCACATCCTGGAATAATTAAAACATTGAAAGGGGTGAGTTCAGATGCCCAGTAAGGATAACAATATAGCGGAATCATTCATAAATAAACATAAACATTTAAGGCAATGTATAACTAAACAAAAGCCTTTTAAACATGAACTTCAGCATAATATGGAAAAAGTAAAATCAAATAATTCCATTTACTTATTTACATAGATATTCTACTGGTCGAATAATCACATGCAATATCAATAACCACTTTCATAATGACGGAATTCATAATTCTAGACAATCATCACCACGTATCCAAGGCCTCGTGCCAAGACTACAAATAATATTTTTTCAAGGCCTCGTACCAAGACACTAGTGTGTCTCATGAGACCTACCGATGCATCGAGAAGCTATAGCGGGCTCCACCCGTCACTTATTAAGTCTAATGCATTCCTCATATGAACAGTTTTAAACATATCATAAACCATAACATAATCATATCACATAAAACATGCATAAAGGAAACATAACATTTCCACATTTCAATCACAAGATATCAATAAAAAACATTGATATAATAAAAAAACACTTTCAAAACCATTTTCAATTCTAAAATAAAAGAAAATTAAATCATTTTATTTATTTTTCATTTAAAAAAAGTTGTGGCTTGTAGAGGAAGCCGAAACTCAAATAATGGTCATGATGGCGGAGAAGTATTTGTTGCCACATACGTACGAAAAAAACATTCCCTTTTTTATTTTAGTAAAACTATTCGTATAAAAAATATTCCTTTTGAATAAATGTAAAATTCAAAAGGGTTTATACACCGTATAAAATAAAGTCTTGTATTAAAACAAAATATGCATCAATGAAAGAAGATTGAGACGATGTCCCTTAAAAAGATATTTTTTTAAATAAAATAGATCTATTATGTTTATTCACTATAAGTACACATAAATAAAGTAAAAATACAAGATAATACAAAATAACATCATGACATCATTTGAAAGTAGGAGATTAACCCAAAGAATGGAAATTGGGTTTTGAAGTTCCCTTACCTCGTGTCCGACTTGACTCGACCGTTATTTAACCTCCGTAATAATAAACTATAGTTAATTTATAATTGATTAAGAACCTTTTTCAAGTTCATTATTCCTTTTATATCACATATTACCATGTTATGCATATTATGTAATTATTTATGTTAATAACGGTCGTTTTGTCGATCTTTGGTACTTAAGTCAAAAATAAACTTCTTATAATTACAAGTTGTTCATGTGGTAAAATATCCATTATATAAAGGATTATATACATGATTTAGATATTATATATATAATATATATCCAGTATATACATGCATTTATAATATTACATAACATTTAGATGTAAGAAATGAAATGCACCGTTCATGGAGACGGTAAGTCGTACGTATGCATGAACGCTACTTTCATTTATATTTCGTATTTAATGGAATGGGATCATAATGATATAAAGGTATATTATAATTCCAGTATAATATAATATATAATATAATTTAATCCATCCTTTATAAATCCCACACATGGCATTAACGATTCAAATCACTTTGAGGGGGCGGTAGTCTGCACTTCCTAAAATGAAATTATCACGTTTACCCAAAATGGAAATCATATAGGTATGCCATAAATTAAAAATACAGAAGAATAAAGAAAACTTAAATATAATATATATCATATATAAATATTTTGACATCTTAATGGCCACTATGAGAGGTGTTAAAAGAAGATTGAACAATCATCGTTTCGTGAGGCAGTAATTCGCCAACCACAGAAACAGTATGTTCTTTAACCGTTAGACGGAAGTGTGTGTAAGTGTAAATTAAATCATTCTCATAACAACATCCTAGTATATTGAATATACTGTTTTTGTTATCAAGTAAAGGAATAAAAACAGTTTAAGGGGTTGGAGAAGCAAAATAAAACAAAATAACATAAGAGACGACATTACCTTAAAATCGGGTAATGTTTTTTGATTTGAGCCCAAAGATTCCTTGGAAAGACTTATGCCCAAAGTGAGGCTTATAGAAGTAATAGAGGGATGTTGAGAGTGTATTGTGGCAGATTTTGGCCGAGAAAAATGGCTTTTATGGTGTGAATAAGGTGGTAGAGGTGGGGGCCTTTTATAAGAGGAGGGGAGGGGAACTCTTGGAAAGTCGTGAAATGTTATATTATTATGAAGTGCTTTTCGGATTCCAAAGGTCCCACAATTCTGTATTTAGAGGATAAGGTGATAAGGGTTCGAAATATACTCATCTAATGGGTTTTTTACAAGTTTAAGTCTTAGATTTTACATTATCTTTTCATTTTATTTAAATCGTTAATTAATGAGGTAATCGATGCATCATCATTGTGTCAAACAAAATTTAATTTATTTAATATCTAAAAATTATAAAAAAATTACCATGATGTAATAAATCTTTTTATTTTTCCAATGGATATTTATAGTCTAAAAGTTAACTTATATAACCCCACTTAATAATTGTTTTAGTAAAACAACAAATGTTTGTGACAATTTTAGTTTTACTTTAAATAAAAAGTTATTAATGTCATTTTCTTACCCAAGAGGCTCCATGGGGTCCCCAAGTTGACCCATGGATTCTATTGGTCGTCCATGACTCATCCAATAATGGTAGGACAAGTGTAAAGGTAATTCCATATTGTTATAACATTATATTTATCTTAAATTACACTAATTACATTTAATCGCGATTAATAAAACTTAAAAGTTACTATTCACCAAAAATTATTTTCATCCCATTGAACCACATTTTACTTCCTAATTATAACCATGTATGTCGGATTTTTAAAATTCAATTCATGGAAGCGGTAAAGTATCATTTAAATGAAAAATCAGTTTTTTAACTACCACTTAGTGGTTTCACTATTCATCAAAAATTGAAGTTTTTCAGAAAATTACCCAAAATTAACCCTAAGCTATATTTAATATTCCTAATTCAAAAATGATTTCTATTTTAAAAAATTCAAAACATTTAAGTTGAATTAATTAATTTAATAATTAATTCCCACTGTCACAAAAAATAGCATGTTTTTAAGAAACAATATATATCAAAAGATTGACAATTGTTTATGTCCAATTTCAAAGTGAAATTAATTATAATAACCACCATTCAAGAAAATGGTAAAAATATATTATAATTATACTTTAAAACCACTAAATAGTATAATTTATCAATATAAATAATTTTTTTAAAATAAGTTGTTCTTAAGTATTTTTTCTATTCATAGAAAATTAGAAGTTCTCAGAAAATTACAAAAAAATTAAACTGGGGATAATTTCGATTTTCTAAATCCAAAAATTAAGTCCATTTTGAAATATAAAATTTATATAATTTCAAAAGGTGGATATTACTATTCATAATGGCTACTTTGATTGGTCACGGTGTGTTAGAATCTCGAACTTGCGTACAATGCAAGCTTTTTCATTATTGAAAGAGAAGCATATCGTGGAAGCTTGGGGTGTTACATTCTCCCCTCCTTCAATAAATTGCGTCCTCACAATTTGAAATTTTTCTTTGAAAATAAAATTTTTAAAATAGAAAATACCTTTGTGGAAAACCCACATTGGATATAGGGTTAATAAAATTATAACTTTAAAAGAAAGAAAGAGAAGTACAAAGGTCACCCGAGATAGCCCATACTAGGATTCTATGAAAATATGGATATGGAGGAGAAATAAACCATCAAGTTCTGATGGAGAGTTGTAGAAAATAGGATTAGGAGAAAGTTTAACTACAATAAAATCAAAAACTTGTGATTTCTTGAACGATCATTGATTCTCCAATAAGAAAAGTTAACTAATTTTGTTTTTGTTTTAAGTTACCTTTCATAAAGTTGAGGAATTTATTTAGGAGATTCACTAAGAACGTAAGTAAATATACATACTTATCATGTAGACTTTCATTCTTTAATAAATGTTTACCACAAACCCATCTTTCACACAAAAAGATAATAGAAATCAAAAATATTATATTTATCCTAATCGTACAAGGTTCCAAATATTAACACATACCATTTAGATTAGGAAAACTATGTTGTAATAACCAGGGACTTCATGTATACTAGTGGTAGGTAATAAAGGCTTGTCGCTATATGGTTATGGGTTCTATTCCTACAGCTTTGTCTGACGCGACGGGTTATCCCCCAACCTGCAGGTTTTCCTTTTCTTAAAACTATAGTATTATAATATTCCAAAAATAATCTTAATAAATGTTTTAACCTTAAACAATATTATCCAAAGTTCAACATAATCCATTCCAACCTTTATTGTTATCCAAAATTCCTCTTTCCAGACATTCCTAAAAGGTCTCTAAATTCCAAAATCAATTGTAACATCAGATTCCCCAAACAAGGTAAAGTTTCTCTTATTGTTACATACTAAAAATATGATTACCTTCATCATATTAAAACCATAATGAAAACAACAAGTACTGTAGTAAAATCCTTATATATATCACATTATTTTTATAACCAAAATATAATACTTGAGTCCAAAAACACCAATACATTAATTATTCCACTTCAACTGTAGTAATAGCATAAGCTTGGCCTTGATCCCTTGGCATTTTCTAGGGTAAGTTTCCCTGATGCTTAGTAAATTCATTTGCACAATGCATCATTTCTCTACAATTGTAACATTCAACATTTATAGCCTCTTTCTTTACCTTATAATCACGAGCCTGGTGACCTTTTTCTCCACATTTATAACAAATTCCCATTCCTTTTAGGCAAGTACCGGGGTGATTCTTCCCAAAATTATTGCATAATGGAAAATACTTCTTTCCCTTTTTCCCTTTATATATCTCTTGTTCCACAATTCTCTTCTTCTCTTGCTTTACTTTATTTTCATAAGATTTAGAGAATATCTTTTCTGTCTTGATAGCACATGAGACAATATCTTCGTACGATGAGAAATATTTTGAGACTAAGGCTCGACGGAGAAACGGTTTTAACCCATCAATGAAATGATCAATCTTACTTATTGGGTTACGTATATAATCTGCAGCATACCTCACTAACCTTGTAAAGTTGGCCTCATACTTTGCGACATTCTCATCCTCCTTTTGTCTCAGACTCAGGAATTTCCTTTCCATATCTTCTCTATGGTCATGTGGAAAGTATTTTTCTAAGAAAATTTCCTTAAACTCCCTCCATTCCATTCTTGATACTTATTCATCTTCCTTTGTGTTTTGAATCAGCGACCACCATTGATCGACATCTCCAGTGAGTCAGTAAACTATCATAACAACCTTCTCCCTTTCGCTACTCCCCAAGGCGTGGAATATTTTCTCTAAGGAGTTTATCCATTGCTCTACTACTAATGGATTTGTACCCTCATTAAATTTTGGCGGTTTTTGCCTCATGAAGCTGTCTAACATTGATCATCCATGTTGCGGATCGGGGTGCTCCATACAAGTAAGGTTATTATTCATAACCTGAGTGAGTTTCCCCACTATGGTGATAAGCTGATCAGCACCAGTTGTATCACCAACTCCATTATAATTTTCTTGAGTTGGAGGTAAATCCCTACATGGAGTGCGTGCATTGATACGGTTTTCATTCTTTCCACTAGGCTCCATTTCTAAACAATGTCATAAACTAGATTAGTTTATGAATTGAAATACATAATAACAAACTTGCAAAACACTTAACATAAATTGAACAATTTATGGATATAGTCCATAATCAAAAAAAATATTTGAGGAAGTATATTCTCATAAACCCTTCATAATGGTTTTTAAATAAAATGATAGTTATCCTAAGCATATCCCCGAGGAGTGTCGTAACCAAGAGTGTAGCAAGTCCCGTTGTTGTGCACCAGTTCCCGTTCGAGTCTATCTCAAAGCGATGTTTTCGGGTTTTACCCCTAGATACATCTGTACCAGAGCCACCTCTACATGCTCGTATCCAGACAGTGATGTATATCTCGGAAAACTCACCAAATTTCTACAATAACAAAATTCTAGGAAGTTCTTCTATACTAATCCTCAAAGTCTATCTTAGGGCTATGCGCTCTAATCAGAGTTTATCTAAATCTAGCTTCCAAGGTTAGTACTAAACTACCTCTGATACCAACTATAATACCCCGACCCTAGTTACCTAGAGTCAGTGCATTATTGCGTAACATTGGCATCATCACAAAAGATCAAGTCTCGAAAGACCAATTAGTTTAGTATCCTTGAAACACTAGATACATTCATAGTTTTTACATTAAATCATAAAGTAATACAAATCTAGAACAACATCTTGTCTTCATATCCCCTCATATTATCCCTTCAGGCCATTCATAAAATACTTATTCACATCCTGGAAAAATTAAAACATTGAAAGGGGTGAGCTCAGATGCTCAGTAAGGATAACAATATAGCGAAAGCTTTCATAAAAAAACATAAACATTTAAGGCAATGTATAATTAAACAAAATCCTTTTAAACATGAACTTCAGCATAATATGGAAAAAGTAAAATCAAATAATTCCATTTACTTATTCACATTGATATTCTACTAGTCGAATAATCACATGCAATATCAATAACCACTTTCATAATGATGGATTGCATAATGCCAAACTATCATCACCACGTAGCCAAGGCCTTGTGCCAAGACTACAAATAATATTTTTTCAAGGCCTCATGCCAAGACACTAGTTTTTCTCATGAGACCTACCAATGCATCGAGGAGCTATAGAAGGCTCCACCCCTCACTTATTAATTCCAATGCATTCCTCATATGAACAGGTTTAAACATATCATAAACCATAACATAATCGTATCACATAAAACATGTGTAAAGGAAACATAACATTTCCACATTTCAATCAGAAGATATCAATACAACACATTGATATAATAAAACAACACTTTCAAAACCATTTTCAATACCAAAATAAAATAAAATTAAAACATTGTATTTATTTTTCATTTAAAAAAAGTTATGGCTTGTAGAGGAAGCCGAAACTCAAATAATGGTCACGGCAGCGGAGAAGTCGTTGTTGCCGCATACGTACGAAAAAAAAACATTCCCTTTTTTCGTTTAGTAAAATGCTTCGTATATAAAAGATTCCTTTTGAATAAACGTAAAATTCAAAGGGGTTTATACACCGTATAAAAGAAAGTCTTGTATTAAAAAAAATATGCCTCAATGAAATAAGATTGAGACGAAGTCCCTTACAAAGATCATTTTTTAAATAAAATAGATCTATTATGTGTATTAACTATAAGTACACATAAATAAAGTACAAATACAAGATAGGACATAATAATATCATGACATAATTTGAAAGTAGGAGATTAACTCAAAGAATGGAAATTGGGTTAAGAAGTTCCCTTACCTCGTGTCCGACTTGACTCGACCATTCTTTAACCTCCCGAATAATAAACTAGAGTTAATTTATAATTTCTTAAGAACCTTTTTCAAGTTCATTATTCCTTCTATATCAATTATTACCATGTTATGAAGATTATTTAATTATTTAAGTTAATAACGGTCGTTTTGTTGATCTTTGGTACTTAAGTCAAAAATAAACTTCTTATAATTACAAGTTGTTCATGTGGTAAAATATCCATTATATCCAGAATTATATTCATGATGTAGATATCATATATATAATATATATCCATTATATACATGCATTTATAAAATTAAATAACATTTAGAGGTAAGAAATGAAATGCACCGTTCATAGAGACAGTAAGCCGTACGTACGCATGAATGATACTTTCATTTCTATTTCGTATTTAATGGAATGGAATCATAATAATATAAATAAATATTATAATTACAGTATAATATAATATATAATATCATTTAATCCATCCTTTATACATCCCACACATGGCATTAACGATTCAAATCACTTTGAGGGGGCGGTAGTCCACACTTCCTAAAATGACATTATCACGTTTACCCACAATGGAAATCATAAAGGTATTCCATAAATCAAAAATAAAGAAGCATGAGGAAAACATAAATATAATATATATAATATATAAATATTGTGACATCTTAATGGCCACCATGAGAGGTGTTGAAATAATATTGAACAATAATCGTTTCGTGAGGCAGTAATTCGTCCACCATAGAAACAATATGTTCTTTAACCATTAGACGGAGGTGTGTGTAATTTTAAATCAAATCCTTCTCATAACAACATACTAGTATTTTGACGATACTGGTGTTGTTACAAAATAAAGGAATAAAAATATTTTAAGGTGTTGGATAAGCAAAATAAAACAAAAGAACATAATAGAAGACATTACCTTAAAATCGGGTAATTATTTTTGATTTGAGCCCAAGGCTTCCTTGGGAAGACTTCTGCCCAAAGTGAGGATTCTAGGAGTAATAGAGAGATGTTGAGAGATTATTTTGGCAGAGGTTGGCCGAGCCAAATGGCTTTGATGGTGTGAATAAGGTGGTATAGGTGGGGGCCTTTTATAAGAGGAGAGGAGGGGAACTCTTGGAAAATCATGAAATTTTATATTATTATGAAGTGATTTTCGGATTCCAAAGGTCCCACAATTATTTATTTCTAGGATAAGGTGATAAGGGTTCAAAATTAACTCATCCAATAGGTTTTTGACATGTTTAAGTCTTATATTTTACATTATCATTTCATTTTATTTAAATCTTTAATTAATGAGGCAATCGCTCCATCATCATAGTGTCATAAAAAATTTTATTTATTTAATGTATAAAAATTATAAAAAAATTACCATGATGTATTAAATATTATTAGCTTTCCAATGGATATTTATATTAGAAATTATAACTTGTATAACCCCATGTAATAATTGTTTTAGTAAAATAACACATGTTTGTGACAATTTTATTTTTACTTTAAATAAAAAGTTATTAATGTCATTTTCTTACCCAAGTGGCTCCATGGGGTCCCCAAGTTGACCCATGGATTGTCTTGGTCGGCCATGACTCATCCAATAATGGTAGGATAAGTGTAAAGGTAATTTCATATTATTATAACATTATATTTACCTTAAATTACACTAATTACATTTAATCGCGATTAATAAAATTTAAAAGTTACTATTCAAAAAAAATTATTTTCAACCCATTAAACCACATTTTACTTCCTAATTATAACCATGTATTTCGGATTTTTGAAATTCAATTCATAGAAGTGGTAATGTTTCATTTAAATGAAAAATCTGTTTTTTTTTACTACTACTTAGTGGTTTCACTATTCATCAATAATTGAAGTTTTTCAGAAAATTACCAAAAATTCACCCGAAGCTATATTTGATATTCCTAATTTAAAAATGATGTCTATTTTAAAAAATTAAAAACATATAAGTTGAATTAATTAATTTAATAATTAATTCCCGCTGCCACAACAAGTAGCGTGTTTTTAAGAAACAATATATATCCAAAGATTGACAATTGTTTATGTCCAATTTCAAAGTGAAATTAATTCTAATGACCACGATTGGAGAAAATGGTAAAAATATATTCTAATTATACTTTAAAACAACTCAATAGTATAATTTATCAATAAATATTATTTTCATTAAAAAAAATTGTTTTTAAGTATTTTTTCTATTCATAGAAAATTAGAAGTTCTCAGAAAATTACAAAAAATTCAACTTAGGATAATTTCGATTTTCTGAATCCAAAAATGAAGTCCATTTTGGAATATAAAATTTATATAATTTCAAAAAGTTGATATTACTATTCATAACGGCTACATTGATTGGTCGCGGTGTGTTAGAATCTCGAACTTGCGTACAATGCAAGCTATTGCATTATTGAAAGAGAAGTGTATCATGGAAGCTTGGGGTGTTACATGGATAGATTATATTTTTTATTGGGCTTAAAGTGTGGTTAGAATATATTTTTACCATTTAATCCAATGGTGGTCATTGGAATTAATTTCACTTTGAAATTGGACTTAAACTAGTGTCAATCATTGGATATATTTTGTTTCTTAAAAACACGCTATTTGTTTTGATAACGGGAATTAATTATTGAATTGATTAATGAAACATATATGTTTTTAATTTTGTAAAATAGACATAATTTTTTAATTCAGAATATCAAATATATCTTAGGGTGAATTTTTGGTATTCTTCTGAAAAACTTCAATTTTTGATGAATAGTGAAACCACTAAGTGGTACTTAAAAAAATGATTTTTCGTTTAAATGAAATTCTACCACCTCTGTGATTTGAATTTAAAAAATCCAACATACATGGTTGTCATTAGGATGTAAAATGTGGTTCAATTGGATGAAAATAATTTTTGGTGAATAGAAACTTTTAAGTTTTATTAATCGCGATTAAAGGTAATTAGTGTAATTTAAGGTAAAAATAATGTTATAATAATATGAAATGACCATGACACATTTCCTACCCTTATTTTATGAGTCATGTCCAACCAAGAAAATCCATGGGTCAACTTGGGGACCCCATGGAGCCACATGGGTAAGAAAATGACATTAATAACTTTTTACTTAAAGTTAAAATAAAAATGTCACAAACATGTATTGTTTTACTAAAACAATTTTTACATGGGGTAATACAAGTCATATTCATGACTATAAATATTCACTGGAAAGATAAAAAGATTTCCTACATCATATTATTTGTTTTATAATTTTTAGGAATTAAATAAATTAATTTATTTATGACACCATGATGAAGGAGCGATTACCTCATTAATGAATGATTTAAATAAAATGAAAAGATAATGTCAAGCCTAAGACATACACTTGTCAAAAACCTATTGGATGGGTGAATTTTGAACTCTTATCACTATATCCTAGAAATAAATAATTTTGGGAACTTGTATATCCGAAAGTCATTTTAAAATAAAGTAACTTTTCAAGACTTTCCACTAGTGCCCCTCCTCCCTCTTATAAAAGGCCCCCACCTCTACCTCCTTACCCTCACCTCTCAAGCCATTGGCTCGGCCAAACTCTGATCATTTTATCTCTCCAAATCTCTCTATTAATACTAGAAGCCTTATCTTAGGCATAAATCTCTTCAAGAAACCCTTTTGGTTCAAACCAAGGGGTGTTACCCGATTTAAAGGTAAAGACTTCCCTAATGTTCTATTGTTTTATTTTTCTTATCCAACCCCCTAAACTCTTTTTTATTCCTTTATATTGTAACAACACTAGTGTCTTAAATATACAAGGATGTTGTTATGAGAATGAGTAGAGCTACACTTACTCACACCTACCTCTATTGGTTAAAGAACATACTGTTTCCGTGGATGGTGAATTACTGCCTCACGAAATGATGATTGTTCTATCTTCTCCTACCACCTCTCATGGTGTACATTATGATGGAACTATATTTATTTATGATATATATTATATTTATTTCCTCTCTATGCTTCTGTATTTTATATTTGATACATACCTTTATGCTTTGCATGTTGTGCGGATGCAATAATTTCATTTGAGGAGGTGTGGACTACCGCCCCCTCAAGTGATGTGACTCGTTCATGCAAGACATGGAATGTATAAAGAATAAAATTGATGAACTTATGTGACCTATATAACATATATATTATACTAGTATTAAAATATATATATCTCTCTCATCTAGTTTTAATTCCATTAATGTGACAAATAAATGAATGTAGCTTTCATGCGTACGTACGGCCTACCGTCTCCATGAATGGTGTATTTCATTTCTTTTTATCTCCAAATGTTATGGAATAGTATAAAATGAATATATACTGGATATCTATGATATTTAAATCATAAATACTATTCTGGAGATTATTTACTTATAACTACATGGATGATTATTTTCCAACAAGTTCTATTTTTACTCATGTACCGAACATCAACAAAAACATCTGATATGAAGTTACATTATTAACCAATTATTATAACATTATGGTAGACGCCGAAAAATTATGTAACTCTTAGAGGAAGTTTTGAAATGATGAAACAAATTCATATTCGGACTTGGAGGCCCGGTCCGGATGGCCCGGATGTGGTGCGCGAAATTAAGGAGGACTTGTGCGAAAAACTGTTGCCCGTTTGAAGGAAGTCTGGGATTCGAGAAAAAGAACCGATGTGGCATGCAATTTTGCATGCCTGGTTCAGCGCGGTGATGCCTTTTGTGCCGACATGTCCTGGACCAGAAGATTTCATGCACCGCCCGGATTCCGCGCCGGCGGAGGCCTATAAATAGAAGGCGACTCCAACCTTTTCGGGGTTGAGGAATTCGGACCAGCTCCCATGCGCGCAATTAGGACTCCCACGCACGCAAGATGACTTCCAAGTAATACCCCTTTTCACGCAACCTTTCCCCTGGGTTCACCTTTGCATGCAACCCCACTGGCTTAAGTGAATTTTCCTAATCCTCTGGGTTCTTCCTTTGCGCGCAATCCTTTCACATTGTGCGCAAACCCATCCAATTGCGTGCAATCCCTTCCAAATTGCGCGTAACCCCTTTGCTTGATTTTTCCATGCCTTAGGGATCGGTCAGTGCCCCCACGCGCAATCCAAGCCCTTTGCACGCAATCCCATAGCCGCACGCAATCCTTCTGACCCAATTACACGTCGTCCCGTTGTTTTGCGCACAAACATTCTCTTTGTGTGCAAAACCCAGGACCCCTCACCTTGATGCCCCCCGGTTTCCTCTCTGCGTCGGTGCCCAATTTCTACCATATCGGGAATTGGTCTGTGGTGGCCAAGCACTGACACTGTGACAGGAGGCCTGTTCACCAGCCCATCCTATCGTGACGTGGCAGCCAGGACACTGTAGCCCTTGGAAGGTGACTTAGGATTCGACGGCCAATCGGACTGCTCGTCGTATTCTCCACCGGCCAGCCCACTGGCCCAGCGGCCTGCCTCGACACCACTGCCAGTTCCCTGGATATTCTCGGTTGATGATCAGGGGCAGCAAGGGCCAGATCCGGAACCAGAGTCATGGAGCTTCTGGACCATCCTCGCAGTAGGCCACTTCCCTGAGAAGTTTTGGCCGGTCGCATGATCGTATTTTGATATGTAGGAATTGCTCACCCCGGGAGAGTTTGAATGTTTCCTCCTGACTCTCCGGGTGACTCAATTTCGTATTCACCACCAGCGAGTGCCTTATCCCAGTAGTCGGGCACATCTCGAGGAATCGGTGAGAAAATTTGTCGGGTCGACCTGGCCGCGCTCCCCGTGGTTCGGCACCCCGAGTAACTTGGCCACCACATGGACCTCCAACAACAATGCGTCCATAGTTTTCAGGTACTCCACAAAGTTATTGAGGAGGACACCCCCCACATGCATGTCCTTGGATGGGGGCAGTACACTTCCCTTCTTTTTAGTGCGATTTTCCAACAACCTGACTCACTGGGTGGCTCTGAAGGAATGCCCCCAAGGGCAGCTATGGTCAACATGGACAACCATTCAAGAGAGGGAAACAGTTTGGAACTTCTAGATGGGGACTCACCCCTTGAGGACAAGCCGCTACTGGATCCATCATGGAGAATCACTCGCCAGTAGAGGAACCTCCTGGGCCTCCCCACGCCCACTGAGGCATTAACACTGAGCCGAAACATCATCAAGGGTAAAGAGCATGTCGGGGCTGTCAATATTACAGACCCATCTGCCTCGGTAAAGAAGGAAAAGGAAGACCCCGAGAAGGCCATGATATGCCAACAGCTTGCTGAGAAAAAGAGGCTGGTTGATGAGCTCCTGGCCGAGCGCATTGCAGAGCGGCGGCCTGACTATAGTGATCCTAGGACAGGACAACAGGGACAGGAGCAACTACCCCTTGATGAGATTCTCCTAGGAAACCGCGATCATGCAATGTTCACTGACATAGGATAGGTCGGGCCTCATGGAAAGAAAGCGCGATACATTTCACCGAACCCTCCTGAGCGGCGTGATCACCCAAGGGACCCCACTCAGTTTCCTCCCGCTTCCCCAAGTGTCGCTTCGCCAGCCGCCCCGCGAGCTGCTGAGTTTGACTACAGGATTGAAGAGCCCATCAATGCGCTTGTGGTTAGGGATCCCCTTTAGGACAGGAACCCACGTCCGGATGATCCGATGGAGGTTCCCATCACCCGCTTAGAGGCTCTAGAAACTCGACAGGTAGAAATCCCACCAGACGGCAAGCCATACCAAGCATGGGTGGATGACATGCCGGCCCCTCCGGGATTTGGGAACCCCACTTTCACCCCCTTTAACGGGACTAGAGACCCACCACATCACTTGGACCACTTCAACTCGAGGTGCGAGCCTATGTTAGGGACTCCGGCGTAGCAGGAGGCTACCAAGCTCTGTTTCTTCGTTCAGACACTAGAAGGGCCAGCATTCGTCTGGTACAGCCAGCTCCCTATCGGATCTGTGACTAGCTGGGAGGACCTTCACAGGCAATTCCTCTACCAGTTCAGTTCTACAACCCAGAAGATGAACATCACAGACATCTTCAAGTGAAAAAAAGGCCCGACGTGTGAGTCGCGGACTTCGTCGCCCGGTGGAAGGGGCTCACATACTCCCTTGACATGCCATTAACTCAGGAGCAATTACTGACAATGTGTGCATGGAACGTCAAGGAAGATCTGGTTCCTTTTCTGATCACTCAGAATTACCCCAGAGGGTTTCGGGACTTCTCAGACAAGGCTCAGCACCTCAAAGAAGCCCTGCAACAGGCCACCCAGGCATGCTCGCTGCCACCTGTAATCACTGCAAGGAGAGCCACCCGAGTCGAACCCACTATTGTAGCCCAGATAGAGGCCTCTAGGAAGCTAGAGTTGCTCCCAGTGAGGCCATCTCCGCAGCCCCATAGGGGTCCACCCCCATGGGCACAGCCTCCGGCCTAGCAGCGACCACCTCAAAATTGGCGAGTGCCTCCACGTAACGCACTGCCACCACCTAGGAGAGATGAACAGGTTCCACCTCCTTGGCATGCTCCTCCAACCCTTCATTAGGGCCAACCTCCTAGATCCCCCTTTCTAGACAAAAGGAATCAGACTTACTCGTTTGATGAGGCCCAGGTCCCCGGATATTTCCGCAGTTCCTTGGAGAAGAGAATCATGCGGCTGCCTGAGAGCCGGAAGCCAGAGGAGGTGCACCTCACTGATCACCCCAACTACTGCCCTTATCACCGGACCATGGGGCACACCATCCAGCGATGCTACGTATTCAAGGAATGGCTCCAAGGCAATATGGACAACAACATAGTCAGGTTGGGCCCATCCCCGATGCAAGTGGCAGGTGTCTTTGTGAGATCAGACAATAGTAGTGGCAATGAGGATGAGTGGTAGTAGGTTTCCGACCGTGGGTCTCGGAATTATAACAATTGGATGGCCTGCAAGATGGTCTCCCATGCCCATGTCATCATATGTGCCCACCTGAATCATCCAGAGCCCTCAGAATATGAAAGCGCTACCTCGGTATCATCGTCCCAGCCTACCTCTTCCCAGAAGAGCAAGCGGCGACGCAAGAAGAAAGAACGCGCCCTGCCAATGTCGTCATCATCCCGCACTCTTGGCGATTTCATGCCCCCAAAAATGGGGATCCCTCCAAGACTCCGTCCGGAAGTGGATGAATCCTCGAGTGATAGTCTGGGGTACGCTTCGATTAGCACTATAGAGTCGGAAAATCCCTTTTTGACTCCCTACGATGTGGAACGCCAGGTGGACCTTCCCAATGTCCCCAGCCGTCGCCAACGTCGGCGGAGTCACGGCTACACGAATCGACGAGGAATGACATTTGACACCTCTATCCAGGCCGTGCACGCCACTGAGACTAGGAAACGGGCCCAATATAGAGCTCAGCGCATGTGGCCCCTTCATCTGGTGTTGACAGGTTCGCCTCTACCACCGTTTGTGTTGCTGGATCAGGCAGAACCACCTCGGCCGTGTAGCGACCAGCTCTGCCCTGCCACCAGCTGAACCCATCCATCTAGTCCTAATCTCCAGACCTCAACTACTGAACAACGATACATGCCTAGTACCAATCAGTCACCAGTCCAGCCATAGGAGCCCGTCATGCCTCCAATCGCAGAGCGGCCTCCTGTAAGCAGAAGCGCGTGTTTGGCCCAAAAGTATGATGTCCTGAAGCACCTGTCCGGCATTCCAGCAAGGATTTCTATCTTGAGGCTCTTCTCCTGTCGTCTAAAATGCGTGAGGCACTCTCCGAGGCCCTAAGGAGCACCCTACTATTTGAGATGGAGGTATCGGCTACAGAAGACTTCCACGCCGAGTTGATTGAGGATGTTGAATGTCAGGAAGTTATCTTGTTCTTTGGTGAAGATGAAGACCATCCCATACAGGGGAACATTTTCCCACTGTACATCACCATCCAGTTCAATGGCGTGGAAGTCTGCCGCTGTCTTATTGAAACGGGTTCTGGGGTTAACCTAATCCCAACTCAGACACTGTGAATGTTGGGGTTGTCTGAGTATGATTTAACTCCCTCCGAGCTCAGGATCCAGGGGTATGACAGGACCGAGCAAACTCCACTTGGAATGATTCTCTTGAAGACCCATTTCAGTGGCCTAATTTCTAGCACTGAATTCATGGTTTTCTACCAGGACACCGCCAACAACGCGTTGATGGACAAGTCGTGGCTCCACCTTCATGCAGCGGTCCCCTCATCGTATCACCAATGCCTCAAATACTCCCTTAATGGTCGAGTAGGCGTGCTCCAAGTTGATGCTTCGCCTTTTGCCTCTTGCGAAGCCCGTTATCTAGACGCCGAATATTAAAACAGGAAGGATAAGTTGATCCTGGCAGGTGAGGTCGAGCCCGCCACTGTCACAAGTGATCCCTGGGTGGGTTTGGGTGATCCTTATGTCTTCCCAATCCATCGGTTGGAGGCCACAGCCCCCGACATGGGGAAATGCTTTGTTGTTTCGGGTACCAGAGGAAGGCATATTTTCAGGTCCAAGCGACGGCGGAAAATCACCTCAAACTCCTACACCAACCAGTCCCAGGTAATTCCCGAACCTCCTACCCCTGTATGATATCGGGATGTCAGGCTCATGGTAATAGCAGTACGTCATACATGTCTATTTCGCCGGGCCGGGATCGACCAGCTCAAGCCAATGTGCCACTACTGCTTTGATGTCATAAAGAGTGGCCCCTTGGGCCGATGACCAGATGGGATTGGATCAATCGCCTTTGTCACCATGGTCTCCGTAGTGAACGAGTCTCCTGATATTGTGACCACTACCGCCCAAGCCGGCACCAGCTTCCCATTAGGGTGTCGTAGCCCCGAAGCAGCTCCCCCCGTGGATGATCCCTCCACAAGTGGAGAGGAGGACATGGAAGATGCACCCCTGCCTTTGAGTAGGGTGTCTCCACCATGGTCGACGAGTTAGTGCAGGTGAACCTCGGTAGCGAGGTGGACCCAAGACCCACATTGGTCAGTGCCGCTATCCCCCCCGAGGAGCAGCAATAGTATATAGACTTTCTTAGACAGTAGCGTGATGTGTTCGCTTGGAGTTACGATGAGATTCCAGGACTAGATCCTCAGGTATCCATCCACCGCCTTGGCCTTCCGGCAAACCATCGGCGGTTCAAGCAGCCTCCTAGAAAGATGCACCCATATCACGGTGCCATGGTTGAGGCTGAAGTTGACAAGCTTATTAAAACCAACTTCATCAAGGAAGTCCAGTACCCCCAGTGGCTAGCCAACATTGTGTCAGTCAGGAAGAAGGATGGACAGATCAGAGTCTGTATCGACTTCCGCGATCTCAAGCGCCACTGTCAGAAGGATGATTTTCCCCTTCCAATGATAGAGTTGTTGATCGATTCCACGGTCGGGTTCCAAGACATCTCTTTCATGGATTGGTATTCCGGGTACAACCAAATCCATATGGCCCCCGAGGATGAAGAGTTCACTACCTTCAGGGCCCCCCAAGGTACCTTCTATTACCAGGTTATGCCCTTCAGCCTGAAAAATGCGGGTGCTACCTATCAACGGGCCATGCATCACATATTCAAGCCAATCCTCGGCACACTAGTGGAATTCTATGTGGATGACCTGGTGGTTAAATCACGCCAGTGCCAGGACCATCTCAAAGACCTTGAGAAAGTGTTCAGCTTCCTCCGTTCTCGCCACCTGAAGATGAACCCGTTGAAGTGTGCCTTCGGGGTCACCTCTGGAAAATTTCATGGCTTCGTTGTTAGATACCGAGGCATCGAGATCGACCCGGAGAAGATCATGGTCATCAGCTATATGCCTCCCCTAAGAAATATTCGGGAGCTTCGTGGTCTCCAAGGCCGCTTAGCCTATATACGCTGATTCATTATGAAACTGGCTGGCAAGTGTATGCCCTTTTCCCGGCTCATGAAGAAAGGCGCCGCTTATGAGTGGGATGAAGAGTGTCAGATCACCTTTGAGGAAATCAAGCAGTATTTGCCCCAACCACTAGTTTTGATGCCACCCATTTTCGGGAAGTCGTTGGTCCTTTATGTAACCGCCTGAGAATGATCCCTCGGCGCACTTCTCACCCAAAGGAACAATGAGGGAACAGAGAACAACCTCTACTAACTTAGCTTCATGCTCCTTGATACGAAAGTTAGATATTCTCCCATCAAGAAGAGCTTCCTGGCGCTCGTATTTTTCATACAGAAAATGCGGCACTACTTGCAGCACCACGAGGTACAGCTGGTCTCTCAGGTAGACCCGTTGAAGTAAATCATAAACCGACATATGTTGGCTGGCCGATTAGCGCACAGGGTGGTGGTCCTCCAACAGTTCGACATCAGGTTCGTACCTTAGAAGGCTATCAAAGGACATGTGTTGGCAGACTTCTTAGCTTCTCATCCAACCTCCATGGATCAGCCACTGGATCTAGGCTTTCCTGATGAGGTAATCCTCTCAGTCGATCATGTCATCCCATGCTGGAAGATGCACTTTGATGGTGCCTCTCGGAGCACCACCGATAGAAGGCTCAACGATCCTATGCTCAACCGAGTGGGCCTGGGTGTCATCTTCATCACCCCGGAGAAATCCGTTCTACTGTATTCGTTCCTATTGTCAGAAGGCTGCACCAACAATGTGGCAGAATAACATGCCCTCATCACTGGCCTCAATCTAGCTCTCGAGATTGATGTGCCCCATTGGCATGTGAAAGGGGACTCCAAGCTGGTCATAAAGCAGGTCAATGGTGACTATGTTGTCAGAAATCCAGAACTCGTGGCATTTTTGGAGTGCACACTTCGTCTAATGGCTAAGTTCCCTTCTCGTCCAGAGGTCGTTCATATCCCCCGGTCGCAGAACAGTTGAGCATATGCTTTGGCAGCCTGATCGCATCACTTGCGGATCCCGAACAAGACGACCTGATTATCCATGTGGCACACCGGAGAGTCATTGCCCTCGTCACCCCGGAGGATGGTCGTGGCCCGCGGGTGAACCATCTCACTGCTGGTGCCCCTATGATAGGATCCTCAGGGACTTCATATTGGGTAATCGAAATGGTTCTTGATTTGAGGACGCCCTTGGTTGAATATCTACAACACGACAATCTTCCGTTGGACCGAGCCAAGAGCGAGTGAATCTGACTCCATGCACTGTAGTTTACCCTTTAGAGCGGTCCCAGCCTTGAGCATGTCCTTTACCAGTGTGGATTTGATGGTGTTCTTCCCCGTTGCCTTCGAGGAGTCGAGATCCCATAGGTCATGCAACAAGTTAATGCTGGTTCATGTGGTGCCCACCAGGTCGGGTTGAAGTTGTCCCACCAGATTCAGAGGTTGGGGTACTTCTAGCCCTCTATAATCTATGACTGCATCGAGTTCGCTAAGAGGTCTCATGCATTCCATGTTCATGCTAACTTTGGGAATCGGCCACCGAAGCATCTCCACACTACCAAGTATTCTTGGCCCATTGCAGTCCGGGGGTTGGATATTGTAGGACCTTACCCGTCGGCAATGACCCTCCAGTGCTGGTTCATTCTGACCGCTACGGATTTCTTTTCCACGTGGGTAGACGCAATTTCGCTCAAGGAAGTCAAGGCTCGTTCTATCGCTGACTTCGTGGGTTCCAATATCATCTATCGATTTGTAGTACCTCACGCTATCCTCACAGATAATAGACCCAACTTCCGAGCAGCTGAGATGAAAAAATTGTACGCCAAGTACAACATTCGCTCTAACCGCACCTCCCGCTATCATGCGTAGAAGAATAGACAGATCGAGGCGTTTAAAAAAACCCTCTCTAACATTCTGCAAAAAATGGTTGGTCAGAACAAGAAAATTTGTCCGGAAAAGATCCCCAACGCCCCCTGGGATTATCGGACGACGACTCGTAATTCCACCTAGGTAGATCCGTATTCCCTGGTGTATGGAGATGAGGTCATCCTGCCCATCGAGATTCAGTTTACCTCATTGTGCATGGTGGTCTATGACCAGAAAGCACCAGATAGAGTTGTCGAAATCCGCATAGCTAAATTAGAAGCGCTGGACAAGATTAGGCTTCGCGCTTTACATAACCTGGAAAGGCATCAGAGCAGGATGGCTCGAGCTTTCAATAAGAGGGTTCTCCTCCGCTCTTTCCTGCAAGGCGATCTGGTACCGGCCCTTAGGGCGCCAATGATTCCTGACAAGAAACCACCCAAGTTGGAGCCCCAATGGGAGGGGACTTTCATCAATCATAAGTTATATCCCATTGGTGTGTATTCACTGGTGACTATGGATGGCGAGCGTGTGACTCCTCCCACCAACGCCATGTTCCTCAAGAAGTACTTCGCTTGAGGCCCCTGGGACCTGCATGGCCCTAAACTGCATTTGTTCCCACATTTGGTCCCCTAGGGTCCCCCATGACCTTAAACGGGATAAGGGTCCCCCATGACCTTAAACTGGATAACGGTCTCGTATGACCCTAAACTGCACCCGATCCTACATGACTTTAAACTTCATTTTTTCCTACATCTGGGCCCCTTTGGTCTCAGTTCTAAGACCATAAACTAGGACCCTTATGGTCTAGCATGACCTTAAATTGTGTGCTCATCCTCACTACAAGACGTTAAACTGCAACCTGGTTAGGCATCCCTGACTGAGGCCCAGCCTCAGGCCCCTTGGCCTTCTTGGGCCTCTCAGCCCCAGCCTTCACCTAGAGAGTGTGGTGCGGTGTAGGATCGTGTCCCCATTCACGATGGGTTATCTTCCACATCGTGCACACTCCCTGGAAGAAATACCACTTATCGTCCTGCATGATGTTAAACTGTGCTTCCAGAACTACATGCGGCTTGATTCCCATCCTTATGGGATACGTAGGAACGCATGAACACCTAGATTTCATGTATAGCCCCATCTCTTAAGATATCCCACGATCTCCCGGTCGCCTCGGTCTTTTGGCCTGTCCCTCCCCATGGGGGGATGTATAGGTGTGGTACAGGGTTTTTGGCACTATGCCCCCTTCTCCCGGGAATCAGCCATCTTTTGGACGCTCTCCAACTGAGCCCTTCGACCCTTTCCAGTGGTCTATTAATGTGTTCAGAGTACTCTGGTCTTGGACCTGGAGTGTCAGATTTGACTTTTCCAAGTTTTCGTCAACTTGTCAAGCTTCGTGGTCCCCATCATTCGGGCCCCCATTATCTTTCACACCCGTAGAGACCCCCAAGAACGGCCTGGATACAACACCTAAGGGATCTCCTATCGTCACGGGCCAATGCCCCCGGGGGTTTCGGGAAACAAATTGATACAAATCCCGCGTTGCAAATATGGTCAGAAGTTGATGCTCTTTTGTTTTCCCTTATCTTTAGGCTAACGCGACAGGATGCTATGTTGCGAACATGGTCAACAGTAATCCTCAATCATCATGCCGGCTCCTTTGGGCCCTGAATGTTGGTTGCATGATTCACATTATGTTCCACCCCATCGTTTCAAGGTGGAATCTCGACACTCCTTGCACTAACCCTCAGTGCACCCCCACACGTCATCCGGACAAAGGTGCGTTACGGCATCCCTTGGGGCTCTTGCGATCCGAGTGCTAAGATTAGAGGCTTGGGTATTCTCTAGGATCCATGCATAGCTTGACCCTCATCCCCACGAGATACGAGGAGTCGCCCAGACATTGAATTTTGGTCCCAGCGTATCTTGGAGCTAGCACCCCCTCCCCTGATTGTTGGACCCTCATAGGCCCCTTGGTCTGAGACCCCTCTCCCAGAATCGCCTGTGGTGATTTTATGAGGATATTCCCTCATCCAAATTGGGTGCTCCTCATCTCATCATGTGTATTTCCCCAGGTCCAAGCCATACGACCTTAAACTGTGCTGTTTGGTCCCACCACATGACCATAAACTGTGATGATATCGTCCTGGCCGCACGATGGAAAACGGCACTGCGTTGTGGTGAATTTCCCATAGGGTACATCACGTTGGGTATTGGTCAATTGCCATATCATTTGTCAATGCCTGTTACAAATTGATTATTGTGGCGACGCTAGGAATTCCTGCCCCAGGCCAGTCGCTCCACAAATGAAAAACCATTATCCTTCAAGGACAAACAAGATATATCAAATGCAGCTTCTTTTGGTGTGAGGGCTAGACCCGAATGCCTTCTTCTTCCTTTGCACAGGTGCCATGTCGTTCCACGCCACCCCACAAGAACTACGTATGGCTTGATTCCCATCCTTATGAGATACGTAGGAGCGCCCGGGTACTTCCCCGCAGGCCCGACCAAACTTCTGTGTTTGGTCCCTCAGCCTAAACACTATTTCAAGGAACACATGGTAAGTAGGACCCCATCCTCATTCACGTTGGGTTTCATCGGTCACTTTACTATGTGTCTCCTTCCCTTCTTACTGATCCTTGGTCTGAGCTCTATGACCATAAACTAAGATCCCCTAAGAACTATGTCTGGCTTGATTCTCATCCTTATGAGATACGTAGGAAGCCCAGACCTCCTGTCTTTGAGTCCATCTCATGTTCAGCTAGTTCGTCTCTTTGGTCCCACCTTCGGGACCCTAGCCACGAGACTGTGTGGTGTAGTGTGGGATCATGTCCTCATTCATGTTGGGTTTTCAACAACTGCGCCCCGCACACCCTGTTCTAAGAATTAGCCTTCTCATCCTTTCATCCAAAATGATGTTAAACTGTGCTTCTAGAACTATGTGTGGCTTGATTCTCATCCTAATGAGATACGTAGGAATGCCTGGAAATTTCGTCTTAGGTCCAGCCCCAGGGATTTCCAAGTCCCATCCCTCTTTACTGTCGGCCCCTCGGCCTGACTTCTTGGGAAGTGGTGTAATTGTGACACCTACCCCGAATAAGCTCGAAATTCCCCATAGTAATATTGGGAAGTGACAGTTATCTCACCAGAGAGGTTCTGTCTGAAAATTAGGATGATCAGTGACCAGATTAGTGCATCCGCCTTATGCGCCTCCGCCATAGTGGAACAATTTTGGGAGTGTTGGAATCTATTCGAACAAACCACCAATCCACTTTCCACGCTTTGTGTCCCCCTTTATTTGGATCCTCACCCTATTTCATGTTTGATGGGACCCCTTAATGGTACGAATGATAGACATGTGGTCCTCCTATTGTAATAATATGGATGATAGACCTTCAGTCCGCCTATTGTAACAGTATGGATGATTGACCCATGGTCCACCTACTGTCCTGGGCCAACATCCCGGAGGACTGGTCATGTTTGATGGGACCCCTAATAGTATGGATGACAGACATTGGTCTGCCTACTGCAACAATATGGATGATAGACCTTTGGTCCGCCTATTGTAGCAATATGGATGATTGACCTATAGTCCGCCTGTTGTCTTGGGACAACGTTCCAGAAGACTGATCAGCGATATTTGAGTTATGCCCCATGTTGCGAACATGGTCAGCGGTCATCCCTCATTTATTGTCTCCATTTCGGGCCAGTGTGATATGGATGCTGCGTTTCCGTCACGGTTAACAGTTATCCTCCATCGTCGCTCCCCCATAGTGTTCTGAATTCAGGTAACGTGGTTCACCTTTTTCATCTCCCTATGTTCGGATAGATTTCAATGCCCCTGACATTGCCCCTCTCATGTGTTAGGGAATGTTGAGGAGATGATACATCGATCGTTCTTAGGTCCCCTCCCGTCGGCTGGACCTCCCTCTTCTCCTTAGAAATCCAGGCCCGATTTCGGATGCCTGAATCTTGGTTAACGCCCCACAGTTGGGTGAAATGATAACATGATCATCCTACGTTTCACACGTTGGGTGCGACCCACAAGAGTTTAGGGGTGAGTTGTTATGCATTTCAGAATTATGGTGAGCATACTAAACCAAGGGTACAGATAAATAGATTGGTCCATACATTGGATTTTAATGTTGAGCAGTGAAAGAAAAAAGTTCCTGAGATGGCCAAAATAGTTCCAGTAAGGATCAACGTGCTGGATTGTTCTTTCCAACACTACTACCCTTTGGTTGGTAGCATCCAGGACTGCTTCTTGCTCCTCGAAGACTCTCTCTTCAGCAGAAGCAGCAGAGCGCAGCTTGCCAACCCTTGCTTGTGCCTGCGCCCACTCGGTTTGAAGTACGGTCATCTGGTGACTCGCCTCTATCAGTTGTTCTTGAGAGTCTGCTAGTTGGGCCATCAGTTGCTCCATGAGCTCAAAGCACGTTACAATGAAGACCTCCTTCTCTGCCACCTAACCTTCTAGGCACTGTACCTCCTGCTCTGCCCTCAGAAATGCTTGGGTACTCGCCAATTTTTCCGGCACTGGGAAACTTCTTGGCGCCGACTTCTCTCATGTATCTCCCCGGCCATGTAATCATGAACCATCAAATGAAGGCATTGAGAGTCAGCCCCTTCGGTGCACTGAAAGCACAGCCAGGTCTGGAGTGATCCCATCCACCTCATCCAATCCTACTGGGGCTTCCTGAGAAAGCACTGAATACACTTCCACCCTTTGCGCCGTGTTATCCGGCTCTCCTCGGCCACTTTTGATTCTGAGTCGTCTACCTCCTCGGGATCAACAGGCTGGTATGCGGGAAAGGCAGCCTGCAGGTCAACAGCAGGGTATGCCACAGGGATGTCTTCGTGAAAAATAGGATCCTCGACGCCTGGGCAACCTTCCTCTCTCACCCCAATAGCGACGGTTCCTCCGTCAGCATCCAGCACCACTACAATGACAGTGTCGCTAATGTCCCCCCCCCCCCTGCTCACCAACTGTCGGGGGAGACTCAGTGTGGGAAGTATGTTCTGGATGAGGTGGTATGCCCGCCACTGGTCTACTTACAGAAGGCCCAGACTCAGCAGCCCGACGAGCCTCCAATGTTGAGATCACTACGCAAGGCGCACCCTGATTAGATGGTATATTTGATAGTAAGTTCCAGTAGTGAATCCTGGGACTTACAGGAACCCAGAGCGTCGGCCTCCAGTGATCTGACCGCTACAGGAGCTGTCGTAACAGGAGACCCCTCAGTGCTTGTTAGTTCAATGATGGGCGTCGGAGCCCCATCCTGTCCCACCGGCGCTTCTCCTCCCTCCAATGTTGGGGATGTCTGATTAGCACCTATGTTCTCCTGAGTGAGATAGAGAGATGGGTTAGAAATTGCAGAAGAGAATGGACAAGGAAGGAAGATGAATAAGGATAGAGACAGACCCCTAACAGTTCGATTATCTCCATGTCGGAGCCGACAATCTCGCCGCTCTCCAGGAGACTCCCTTGGTGGGCTGCCCCCTGAGACCCCTCACCTTCGGGTTCTCCTTCTCCATCACCTTCTCCTTCATCTTCTCCTTTTCCTTCATCTTCTCCGGTCTCCTACTCTTCCTCTGACTCATCATCACGGTCTCCTTCTCCCGGTGGCATCACTTCCGAATCATGCTCTTGGCTGATCATCACTTTCACTGGGAAAGGTGGCTCTACACGCCGACCCCTTTTTCACACGTATGTGTCCATGGTCGTCAGATAGGAATGTCGCCGATGGAAGTTTACTCTGTCGGTAACTCGAATGAGCACGACCTCTGGCAGCTGGATCCCATTCTGTATTATCTTCTGCCAGATGGCTTCAACCCTCAGTGATTGTCGTAGGGTCATCTTGGTTGACCATAGAGCCGGGAATAGTGCATCTTGGGAAGGTTCGAGAAGGAATATAATCTGCTTCCCAGGCAGCTCCCTGGCCGCCTCGTGTGACCCCCCTCCGAGCAATGAGGTCGCGGCAACACCGTGTGATGTACTGGCTGCTGAAGTACCGTCCTGTGTAGGCCTCGCTGCTTGGAACCCCCCTAGTTCCCCCCTTCTAGAAGCACCTTGTCTGCTCCCCTGTCGCCCGGTTTCCGCGCTGGTGGTCTTGAGTTGCTAGACTCGCTTGCGTAAAATTCCCTTAGGGTACGCAATGGTCCAATTCATGGTGTACTCGGTTGCTAGGCCAGCATCGACCCCGGTGGGAGGAAGGGTGATAACGTCTCTGGAGCCGAAGGTGGTGAACATCAACTACATCTGGAACAGAACGCAAGGATTCTTCTCCTCCCGGATATCTGTGAATACCTTCTTCGGCATCAGTTGGAGGCACCCGAATTGCCTGGCGAATCAAGATGGAATGTAAGGCTCGCAGATCACCTTCCCGTCAATCCGAGCCACGAGCACCCCTCCCCAGATGCTCTGAATATACTCCTCCTTCTCTAGTGATCCTTGCCCATTTTCCACCATCTGGCTGACCAGGGTGGGGAACGGGCTGAAGTTGAAATTGGTATGGTTACCAATTTAGATCTTTATACCCTCCTCATTGAGCATCATCGGCGCCACCCCGGCGATGTTCAGTAGAGACGGTCGCAAGCCGTTTCCCAGAGGACGGATGGTATTCGGGAAAGTATACCCGCCGAGATGAGCAGCCACCCAGCCGTGGATGATCTGGAAGGGGCCACATACCCTCCGAGGTGACCCCCCTCATGAGATGTTTCCCAGAATGGCGTACAGCTTTGCCAGAATGGGGACCCCTAAGTTGAAACTTTTGTTGGCGGCCATAGTGGATTCCATCACCAGTGTTTCTGGACGGACGCCTATCCTAGCGTCCCGCACCGGCAGGAGCCACCCGCTCAGGAAGGCGGAAAGGAACCATGCGTACCGGACGTTCGGGTCCCGAGCCTCGATGATACGGTATCCCCACGTTTGGTAGTGCCCTGTCTCTAGGACCCTCCAGTATGACCCATTCCTGCTCCCCTGGGCCACGGTTGGGCACCATTTTCCTCGTCCTGACTTCTCGACCGCCGGGTCCTTCTCTAGGAACTGGCTGAACTAGTAATTATAGGCGATGTCCTTCTGGATTTTTGTGACCTTTAACCTCTCTTTGGCTAGCTCCAACAGGTTCCACGTCAGTATGGGGGGTCCGTGACCTGTCTTCCCAGGTGTTCTTTGGAGGAACGAACTCATCGTATTGGTAGCCCTCTAGTGGGATACCTCCGATGCAGTGAACGTCCCCGAGGCTGATGCCAACTTCCCCATGGTGAAGGTGGAATGTGTTGGTATCAGGAGATCGTCGGGTGAATATCTCCGACCCGAGCTCAGGTTGACAGTGTAAGTGGAACTGCGACATCCATAGCGCCTCGAATAGGCTATTATGCCACAGCTCGGCCCCAAACTGGTCGCAAGTATGACGAACCCAGAACGCCCAGGCCCACTCACTGGTAAAGTTTCCCTAGGACCGCAGTTCCCAAACTTTCATCCAGCCCTTAGTGTCATCTGTGATGCTCTGATGGAACATGCTTTCATAGAGAGCCGGAGAATTATCTGCGACAGGATTGTCCACGGTAATGGACCTGGTCCTCGGGTTCCAGACATATACATCCATGTGCCTAGTTTCCCTGGTAGGATGGTCGTTGTGGGTGATGTTGTAGCAGGGAAGCTCATCCTCACAGGTCACCGATGACCGCGGTGTGTCTACCTCGAAGCCTGACAGGGGAACCTCCTTCAGGATGCCAAAGTTCTAGTGTGGGAGGTTGTCAGATAAGGGATACTCCTTCTGGGCAGGGGTCAACAGGTTGAACAAGGTTAGGTTGTTGGAAACGACCACCTTAGCACCATAAACCTCCTCATTCGCCGCCATTTCAGCTCTACGAGCGGCGACTTCCCCCTCATCAACTTGGTTCGCAGACATCTCAAATATTTCGGGAGTTGCACGAAATCGGGATCACTTGGGCGAAATCCAGGAGTTGGGCGTGCAATCGGGGTACTTGGAGCGGAATACCCCGAATTGGCGCGAAACTACGGCTGATATTCCGAAGGAATTCCGCACTGCCAAAGCGTTTTTGCGTGCAGCTATGGAAGCAATTTTTGCGCACGAGAGCGGTGAGCCTATCGCATGGAAAAGCTTGTGTACGGAACTTGGGACCTAGCACCCCTTTTTATAGGCGAGATTGGGGTTCTGCGCTGTGCAGATATGGAATTCCATGCCGATCCATAACGTTTTTGCTTCCCTGAGGTTTTGTGCATGAAAAGTGCTCGGGAGACCCACCAGTTCGGTTTTTCTGCGTTTCCCTTAGAATCTGATCGTTACGACCTCTCGCCGATCCAATTCTGAGGGGGGGAATTTGTAGACACTTAAAAAGTCTGTAACTCTTAGAGGAAGTTTCGAAATGAATAAGTGAAGTCATATTCAGACTCGGAGGCCCGGTCCAGATAGCCCGGAATTGGTGCACGAAATTAAAGATGACTTGGGAGAAAAACTGTTTCCCGTGCGAAGGAAGTCCGTGACTCACGAAAAAGAACCGGTGTGGGGTGCAATTTTTCACGCTCAGTTCAGCACGGTGAGGCCTTTCGCGCCGACATGTCCTGGCGCGGAAGATTTCGCATGTCGCCCGGATTCCACGACGGCGGAGGCCTATAAATAGAAGGCGACTCCAACCATTTCGGTGTTGAAGAATTCGGACCATCTCTCACGTGCGCAATTCGGACTCCCACATGAGCAAGATGACTTCTAGGTAATACCTCGTTTCACGCAACCTTTCCTCGGGGTTCACCTTTGCATGCAACCCCACTGGCTTAAGTGAATTTTCCAACTCCTCCGATTTCTTCCTTTGCACGCAATCCTTTCACATTGCGCGCAAAACCCCTCCAATTGCGCACAATCCATTCCAAATTGCGTGCAACCCCTTCGATTGATTTTGCATTTCCTTAGGGATTGGAAAGTTCCCCCGCGCGCAATCCAAGGCCTTTGTGTGCAATCCCCTAGCCGCGCACAATCCTTCTGACCCAATTGCATTCCATCCCTGTTTTTTGCGTGCAAACCTTATCTTTGCATGCAAAGCCCAGGACCCCTCACCTTGGAGCCCCCCGGTTGCCTCTCTACGGCGGCACCCGATGTCTTCCATACCAGTCATGCACACCATGCATTGTTTTCACATACGGCCTTCCAGGCTCGTACGAAGTAACCTCAAGGTCCCTTGGGCGGTGTTTCCTGTTGCGTTGCTTCGCCTTATGCTCCTTCGCATAGGCACTCTAACGGCTATTGCTTCATCACATAGCCACGCTAATGTGGACCCCTCGATGGTTCTCCCTGCGGCCCCCTTCTCTACGGCCTTGCTGATTCCTTCCCTCCCATAAGGGGTAGAGGGTGTTGGGCATGTAAGCCCTTGGGGTGTGGAGAAAATCCACCTCATATGAGCTACAGGACGTTAAACTACCAAGAACCTCACCCTCAACACATGACGTTAAACTATGATCTGACCCCGTGCCTCGCACGTAGGGTCCCCCCCATCTCAGACATTCTTTATGCCGCTCATCTCCACAGGAATGGAATCTTTCTCACACGGAATGATATCCTCCTTTTGGAGTGGCGTTTGTCCATAGGGGAAGGGATGCCTCAGAGCGTAATCCCCTAGACTCTCTTGGAGAAGGTTTCACCCATGCACCTCTGTACTCCCCCACTACCAAGTCTAGGGGAGGGCATGATAGGGAACGAGGCATATCCTCTATTCGGTCCCAAATTCCTCTCCTTTTGTGCTTTGTCGCACCTCGGGCCTCCACCCTAGAGTAAGCCCGGACACTAAGGGTTTTTGACCACACGTAAGACCATGTTTCCTCTTTGGCCCGCTCAACGCGTAAGCCCCTCTCCCCTTCTCATGGGCGCACCCTTCACAACGTGATCGTCTGGTCCCTGCTGCCTCTTGTTTCTCACACCGAGCATGAATCACTTGGGCTTAGAGTGAGCATCGACCATGACATCCTATCATGGGCCTCCTCAGAGTGTAAGCCCCATCCCAGTGAACTACAGAGTCTTTGATCCATGTCAATACATGGTACGTAGGAAGCCTCCATGAGGTTCAAGCCCACCACCCAGCCATTCCAACACCCCTTTCGTGTCAGTTCTCCAACCCCATGGGCCGCCTCAGAGCATAAGCCACATTCCCTCATCCCACATGATGTTAAAATGTATGCCCTCATCCGACATGACATTAAACTGTATGCCCTCATCGCACATGATGTTAAACTGTATGCCCTGAACTACGTGGACTTTGATTTGTGCTAACTCATGGTACGTAGGAGGCCTCCACGAGGTTAAATCCCATCACTCATTTGTTCTGACCCCCTCCACGTCGGTTGACCAGCACTATTATGGGCCACCTCAGAGCATAATCCCCATATTCCTCATCATGGGCTGCCTCAGAGAATAATCCCCATATTCCTCATCATGGGCCACATCAGAGCGTAAGCCCCATATCCATCATTATGGACCGCCATAGAGTGTAAGACCCATATCCATAATTATGGGCCGCCTCAGAGAGTAATCCCCATATCCAACACTCACATCTCATCCTGACCTCTCCCTTGAGCCCATGTGCCCCAGGAAGCTCATTCCCTGGCCCAAAGATCCTACCTCCTCCAGGATCCAATCCATCCATTCATTCTCACGGGTCACCTCTTAAGGTGTCCCACCGTATCACCGAACTACGCGGACTTGGATTCCCTATTGTGGGGATATGTATGAATCCTCCATGAGGTTCAAGCCCATCACTCCATCAACCATCATGATTCCTACCCAGGCCGCCACATCCCGGTGGGATCATGCCACCTCATTCCACTCCATAGTATTCGGGAATCCGCCCACGTGCTGGACCCAATATCGGTGTTCCCCCTAGGGGGTCCTTAAATCCGATCCACTCTCAGTGTTCCGATCAGTTTGATCCATATCCACAAGATGTTAAACTCGCGGCATACCTCGTGTTAAACATAGGAAGCTGAGGAAAACCTCAGACGACACACAATTCCCTGCATTCGATATGGGATTCCTTGGGCTTCCACGCCCTTGATAAACCCTATAATAAGGTACAGAAGACAGACATGACAATCCCCTAGTGTTGAGGCATGCCAATGACACCCCAGCGTGACCATTCTCCTCACCGAAGGTTGCTTCCCCGACCAGACCCCATGGAACATCTCGGCGGATGCAGCGTAATTAACTAGTGTCCATGAAAATATGGCACCAGGAACGAGCTTGATGAATACGTCTTAAATCTATGAGGGAGACCTGGACTATGTGATGAGCTCCGAGGAGGAATCCACGGAAGGAAGAACCGACATCCCATTATCCCGGTTTCGATCAAGGAGTAGAAGTCCCTGAACAAGGAATGAATACCACCCACCTTTGGAAAGCAGGAATGCAGGGCACCAGGCCGCACGTCCTCCTTTGTGTGACAGATGCACGCGTGCCCCGGCGGAAAGAGTCGGAAGCAATTATAATATGTGATATGAAATGAATAATATTCTTTAAAGGAGGTCCTTAAGCAATTATAAATTGACCAATGTTTATTATTCAGGAATATAAAGAAACAAACAAGACAAGTCAGACTTGAGGTAAGGGATCCTACCTCTCTCTTTCTTTTTATGTACTCTCTTTTAGGTCATTTATTTTAAGCTCATCTTTCTTATGTTTTGGAATGTTCATTTATATTCCTCATACTTTAATTTTTATGTTCATATTATGAGAGACCCTATTTGATCTCATAAATCCATTTTTGGATGTTTTAAGTGGCACCGTTAGGCTGCCGAGTTTTCTTAAGGGATTTTTCATCTCACTTTTATTCCAGTGAGATTTATGCTACATTTGCCACCATTTCCATTGAGTGGTGTATGTACTATAGATAATTATACTCTTTGTGTAATATAATTTCATTTATGGGTATTTACATATTCATTGTATGACCCTTCTTCCATGGGGTGTACGTTTCGAAAGTTACCCAAATCGGTAAAGGAACCTTTCACCCTCCTCTTTTTTTAAAGACTTCTTTTTGTTATGTCTTTTAATTCACATATTATTATGTTGGGATATGTTCTTATATATCCTTATTGATGTTAATTTTATGTCCAAGTGATGAGATACCCTTTTCTCTTTCATCGACTCAGTTTCTGAATTTTAATGTGACGTCGTTAGGTTGTCAAATTTTTACAAGGGAACTTCTTAACCCAATTTTGATTCTTTGGGTTAAACATGTACTTATTGAATATGACATACCTTGAATATGTTTGAATGAACTATGATTGTTTTACAATTAATAACCAATCAAATTTAGTGTATTTATATTTTTCACACATAATTATGCAATTGATTTATCCTTATTCTAAGGATACCGTCTTTATAAGTGACTTCGTCTCAATTTAATTTCCATCAAGACATAATTGTTGTTATGAACCCATTCACTGTTATATGGTGCATATACATTCCTTTGGAAGATTATATCAAGAATCCCTTTATTCTCATGATATTATAATGGTCTGATTAAATTTTATTCCACAATTATTTGTATTCAAGAGTCCCTTATTTTGTTAAAAATACTTTTACAAAAATATAATTTTTAAATGTTTTAAAGATTTATTATTCAAAATAGTTATCTTTAAGGTCCATGTTTTAAACATGGGTTTGATTATTTATTTATATGTACATTAATGTTTTAAAATTATAATTCCATTAAAATCCTCAAAGTGGTATGGGACACTTTGATTCAAAGATCTTTTTGGATGGTTTTTGAAAATGGATTGGTTATTTCAATATCTTGAAATTACTTCTTGTGATTCTAAATGAAATGTTATTGGTGAAATTTTTATATTTGAAATATTTTATGTGTTATGATGGAACATGGAAATTTGACGAGTGGTTACATGATAAACCATATGACGGGTGGTGCCGTGAATACCAGGACGAGTGGTTATGTTATAACCTTCAATGCATTGGGAATGGAAGTCGACTGTATGGAAATTCCATTTAGTGATATGTGTGGTAGTTGACCATTTTCTTATTCCATTTAAGTATGTTTATGTCCCAAGTTACCTTTATATGTTATGTGTTCTTTATATGGGTTTATGGTAATCTTTTGGTTACAAAGGATAAGTGGTGATCTTTTATTCAGTAAATAGTATTTAATACTTTGTAAAGGTGAAAAGTATTACTTTGATAAAGTATTCATCGTTTATTTTTTGTTTTGAAAAACTAATAGTTTTCCTTCTTTGTGTATCCTTTACTAGGATTTTTATGCTCATACCATGTTTTTGAAATGTTTTCCACATGACATAAAGATGAATAGGGTCAAGGATGGGATCAAGGAAAGACATGCTATCTAAAACATGGAACTAGGCATGTTTCTTTTTAAGAGTTTTTATTTTATGGAAACTTAGTAAAAGTGTCTACTTTGTAATATTTTGAGATGTAATATTTATTTTCTAATTCTCTAAAACTCTAAACCCGAAAAGATCCTCTATGTGACTTGTGCATTTAATTCATGATTTTGTAAGGTTTTATGGTCGGGTCATTATAGTTGGTATCAGAGGTTGGTTTAGATAACTTTAGAGGTTAGGGTATTCTCTTAGCATAAGTGAAATTACCATAATGGTTAGGATTTCAGAAACAGTCATAGTTTTAGATATAGAGAATGAGTAAGTATATCTTAGTGTTCATCTTCCTCATTAGTACATGATAATTTTGATGATATACTCACACTGACATGTTTTGTTTTAGTAAATGTATGGATCTATCAGGCACCAAAGTGACAATGGGTTTGAAGGAAACTGTGGTGGTTCTCTGATTAAGAGAGTGGATGAAATGGGGCATTCAATGAGGAATCTCGTGGTTATTCTAAACCAACTATCAAGGATTCATGATTAACCACTTGAACCATGGTGAGTTCTCTGATGCATCATGTACTAGAGAACCAACTCGATGTGGAAGTTTAGGTAATAATTATAATGGTAACCATTAGGGTTTATATGATCCTTACTTTTGAGAAAATTATGGGTTACTATATGATGGAAGATGAAAGGAATGAGGTAAAATTGAGGTTAAATTATGTTATAGTTATTTTTAAATATTTTATCTCTTTTTGGGGAATGTTTTAAGAATTATATAGTTTTGGAAAATGGAAAACACGTAGACCGTGTGACAACCCGTTGCGTCGGACAATGTTGTGGGAATCGAACCCACAACCAAAGTGTGACTGCTATTTTTTTCCTACCACATGACTACGTGAAGTCCCTGGTTAGTGTGAAAAATTATTTTTAGTTATATAATTTTATGAATCAAGAATAAGTTGATTTTTGGTTATCTAGGAATATATTGACCTATCATAGAGGATATATGAATAGGTTAATTACTTTTCAATATGAGACTTTAAGAGCAACTGATGTTATTTGGAGATAAATGTTAATTTTTACTTTGAATGACTATGTGATTTGATCTTTCAAATATTTGTGTTTCAATCTTAGTTTGGTTTTCTTTGAAAAAATTTATGGACAAATTGTTTATCGAATGGTCTTCTTTGAACTTTCGGTTTTGTTGTAAAAATTTTGGAGATTAAGAATAGATTTTGTTTTTATAAATGATTATCCTTTTGTGGATTATCTGATATTGTTCTAACAATTTTGGTTTCGGTAAGGGTCTAAAGACATGGGAAATATATAGTTCCATTTTTTTGGATTAGGTGATTCTCTAAAAGTTGATTATATCGCTCTTAATATGAAAAAGTCATCCTAAATACTCATCTTTTGGAGAAAATATGAGTTTGTGCAAGAAATCTAGTAAGAGATGAAAGTCTACATGACAAGTAATTATGTTTCCTTAGGATTCAGTTAAGATTATAAATAATTTCCTCAATTAAAAGTAACTTAAAACCAAAATTCTGTCTGTTAACGTTTCCTTCTGGGGAATCAAATACCGTTTAACCCATCACCAGTTTGTGATTTTCTGGAGGTTAACTTTCTCCTAAACATATTTTCTATCACTCTCCATCAGAACATGACCCTTTGTTTTCTCTTCCATGTCCATGTTTTCCTACATGGAATCCAAGTATGGGTTAACTCGGGTGACCTTTTTACTTCCCTTTCTTTCTTTTAAAGTGACAGTTTAATTGACTCCTTTTCTGATGTGGGCCTTTCAATGAAGAATCCAAGCCCAATTTTAAAATTGAGAGGACACAATTCCCAAAAGGGGGGAAGGATGTAACATCCCAGGTAAATAAATAATATTACCTGTTCACATTTATTAATATTTGTGAAAAAAATATTAATATTACTTTAAAGGGAACGCTATGCTCGATGACATACCCAATACGCAACAACGAGTTTCTTTGAAATCCTACTTTGTATTCTAATAATAAAATAATATTATTTTAAATGGTAGTTAATTCCTAGTCGTTGTAATGGTGGGAATGAACATAACTAACTACAAAATGATTATATATGTTTGTCAAATATTTTTATTTTTATCTAATAAATGTTAGAGGCTTAAAATGCGAATGAATCAAATTTTAAGCGTAAATATTCTAATATTTTTTAAAAGGTCGATTAACCGCCTTTTGATGGCGAACCCTTTTTAAATACACTTTTTTTACAATTTTATATGTTATATTGGACCAAATAAAATCCTTCGTCAGAATCTGGACATCAAAATTTACTTTGTGTACATTTTTGTTATTTTCCGATTAAGATCATTTTTAGTGAAAATGGTGCATTTTAATTCAAAACCACCTTTTAATCTAATTTATTTATATGAATAGATAATATTTTTTATTGGTCTTAAAGTGTACTTAGAATATATTTTTACCATTTAATCCAATGGTGGTCATTGGAATTAATTTCACTTTGAAATTGTACTTAAACTAGTGTCAATCTTTTGATATATTTTGTTTCTTAAAAACACGCTATTTGTTTTGACAACAGGAATTAATTATTAAATTGATTAATGAAACTTGTATGCTTTGAATTTTGTAAAATAGACATCATTTTTGAATTCAGAATATCTAATATATCTTAGGTTGAATTTTTGATATTTTTCTGAAAAACTTCAATTTGTGATGAATAGTGAAACCATTAAGTGGTACTTAAAAAACCGATTTTTCATTTAAATGATATTTTACCACCTCTGTGATTTTAATTTCAAAAATATGACATGCATGGGTGTCATTAGGATGTAAAATGTGGTTCAATGGGATGAAAATAATTTTTGGTAAATCGTAACTTTTAAGTTTTATTAATCGCGATTAAAGGTAATTAGTGTAATTTAAGTTAAAGATAATGTTATAATAATATGAAATGTCCTTGACACATGTCCTACCCTTATTTGATGAGTCATGGCCGACAAAGACAATCCATGGGTCAACTTGGGGATCCCATGGAGCCACATGGGTAAGAAAATGACATTAATAACTTTTTTACTTAAAGTCAAAAGAAAAAGGTCACAAACATGTATTATTTTACTAAAACATTTTTTTACATGGGGTTATACCAGCTATATTCATGACTATAAAATTCATTGTAAAGCTAAAAATATTTCCTACATCATAGTATTTTTTTATAATTTTTAGACATTAAATAAAGTAATTTATTTATGACACCATGTTGATGTAGTGACTACCTCATTAATGAATGATTTAAATAAAATGAAAAGATAATGTAAAATCTAAGACATACACTTGTAAAAAACCTATTGTATGGTTTGATTTCAAACCCTTGTCACCTTATCCTTGAAACAAATAATTGTAGGACCTTTGATATCCGAAAATCATTTTATAATAATGTAACTTTTCAAGACTTTCCAAGAGTGCACCTCCTCCCTCTTATAAAAGGCCCCCAACTCTACCTCCTTACCCACACCTCTCAAGCCATTGGATCGTCCAAACTCTGATCATTTTATCTCTCCACATCCCTCTCTTAATCCTAGAAGTGTTCCCTTAGGCATAAATCTCTTCAAGAAACCCTTTTGTTTCAAACCAAGGGGAGTTAACCGATTTAAAGGTAAAGACATCCCTAATGTTCTTTTATTTTATTTTTCTTCTCCAACCCCCTAAACTCTTTTTATTAATTTATTTTGTAACCAAAAAAGTATCTTCAATATAATAGGATGTTTTTATGATAATTATTCGATCTACACTTACACACACCTCCGTCTAATGGTTAAAGAACATAATGTTTCTTTGGATGGCGAATTACTGCCTCACGAAACGATGATTGTTCTATCTTCTCCTACCACCTCTCATGGTGGAAATTATGATGGAACTATATTTATTTATGATGTATATTATATTTATTTCCTCTCTATGCTTCTGTATTTTATATTTAATACATACCTTTATGCTTTTCATGTTGTGGAAATACGATAATTTCATTTGAGGAAATGTGGACTACCACCCCCTCAAGTGATGTGACTCGTTCATGCAATACATGGAATGTATAATGAATGAAATTGATGAACTCATGTGACCTATATAACATATATATTATACTATAATTAATATATATATCTCTAATCTAGATTTATTTCCATTAATGTTCCAAATAAATGAAAGTAGCGGTCATGCGTACGTACGGCCTACCGTCTCCATGAACGGTGCATTTCATTTATTTTTATCTCCAAATGTTATGTAATAGTATCAAATGAATATATACTGGATATATATTATATCTAAATCATTAATACTATTCGGGAGGTGATTTACTTATAACTACATGGATGATTCTTTTCCAACAAGTTAGATTTTTACTCATGTACCGAACATCGACAAAAACGTCTTATATGAACTCACATTATTAACCAATTATTATAACATTATAATATGTGATATGAACTGAATAGTAATTTTTAAAGGAGGTCCTTAAGAAATTATAAATTGACCAAATTTTATTATTCATGAATATAAATAAATGAACAAGACAAGTCTAACTTGACGTAAGGGATCCTACCTCTCCCTTTCTTTTTAAGTACTGTCTTTTATGTCATTTCTTTTAAGATCATATTTATTATGTTTGGGGATGTTCATTTATATTATTCATACTTTACGTTTTATGTTCATATTATTAGATACCCTATTTGATCTCATAAATCCATTTTTTTATGTTTTAAGAGGCGTCGTTAGGCTACCGAGTTTTTGTAAGGGATTTTTCATCTCACTTTTATTCCCATAAGATTTATGCTACATTTTCCACCATTTTCATTGAGTGGTGTATGTACTGTAGATTATTATAATCTTTTTGTAATATAATTTCATTTATTGGTATTTACATCTTCATTGTATGACCCTTCTTCTATGGGGTGTACGTTTCGAAAGTTACCCAAATCGGCAACGGAACCTTTCACCCTCCTCTTTTTTTAAAGACTTCTTTTTGTTATGTATTTTAATTCACATATTATTATATTGGTATATGTTATTATATATCCTTATTGATGTATATTTTATTTCAAAGTGATTAGATACCCTTTTCTCTCTCATCAACTCAGTTTCTGAATTTTAATGTGACGTCGTTAGGTTGTCAATTTTTTGCAAGGGAACTTCTTAACCCAATATCGATTCATTGGGTTAAACATGTACGTTTTGTATATGCCATCATATGAATATGTGTGAATGAACTCTGATTTTTTTACACTATATAACCAATCATATTTAGTGTATTTATATTTGTCACACATAATTATGCAATTGATTTATCCTTAATCTAAAGATACCGTCCTTATAAGTGACTTTGTCTCAATTTAATTTCCACTGAGAATTAATTTTTGTTATGCACCAATTCACTCTTATATGGTGTATATACTGTCCTTTGGAATATTAAATCAAGAATAACTTTATTCTCATGATATTATAATGTTCTGATTAAATGTTATTCCGTAATTATTTGTATTCTAGAGTCTCTCATTTTTTTAAAAACACTTTAACAAAAATATCATTTTTAAATGTTTTAAAAATTTATTAATATAAATCTTTATATTTAATGTACATGTTTTAAAAATGGTTTTGAGTTTTTATTTATATGGACATTAATGTTTTAAAATTATAATTCCATTAAAATCCTCAAAGTGGTATGGGACACTTGGATTCAAAGATCTTTTTGAATGTCTTTTGAAAATTGATTGATTATTTCAATATATTGAAATTAGTTCTTGTGATTGTAAATGAAATTTTAT
This sequence comes from Viscum album, assembly GCA_963277665.1. Taxonomy (NCBI): domain Eukaryota; kingdom Viridiplantae; phylum Streptophyta; class Magnoliopsida; order Santalales; family Viscaceae; genus Viscum; species Viscum album. The sequence goes on along the minus strand of OY728158.1, from coordinate 1,185,434,094 downwards.
TGGTGGAATGTTTATATTTTAAATATTTTATGTGTTGTGATGGTACTTGGATATTTTACGGGTGGTTACGTGATAAACCACATGACAGGTGGTGCCGTGAATACCAGGATGTGTGATTACGTTATAACCTCCAATGCATTGGGTATGGAAGTCGGTCGTATGGCTATTCCATTTAGTGATATGTGTGGAAGTCGACCGTTTGGTTATTCCATTTAAGTATGTTTATGTCCCAAGTTACCTATATATGTTATGTGTTCTTTATATGGGTTTATGGTAATCTTTTGGTTACAAAGGATAAGTGGTGATTTTTTATTCAGTGAATAGTATTTACTACTTCATAAAGGTGAAAAGTATTACTTTGATAAAGAATTCATGGTTTACTTGTTGTTTTGAAAAACTAACAGTTTTCCTTCTTTGTGTATCTTTTACTGGGATTTGTATGATCATCCCACATTTTTGAAATGTTATCCATAGGACTTAATGATGAATAGGGTCGAGGATGTGATCAAGGAAAGACATGCTATCTAAAACATGGAACTAGACATGTATCTTTTTAGGTGTTTTTATTTTATGGAAACTTAGTATAAGTGTCTACTTTGTAATCTTTTGAGATGTAATAGTTATGTCCTAATTCTCTAAAACTCTAAACCTGAAAAGATCCTCTATGTGAATTATTCATTTAATTCATGATTATGTATGGTTTTAAGGTCGGGTCCTTATACCTATCTAATAACCAAAGGAATAAATTAATATCTAAACTTAAGTACTTCCTTTGATATGACCCTTCTTTGTTTGTGAGATGTGATGATGGTATACATATGAGGTGTGTTCCTAAGGAAGAGATGTTTCATATTTTAAGGAGTTGTCAGACCTCATAAGTACTACCTTTTTTATGTTGGTTAATGGGAAGAGAGTGAAACTCTATTTTAAATGGCAGCCAAAGAGCTTGGATACCTTCACTGTGCTTGAGAATTGAGTCTTAATAAAGTCTGGCTGAAGACATTAAACTTACCACTACATCGGAGGCAACCCATGTTCCTTGTTTTTTTCTTTTTTGTTGTTTCACTTTTGGAATTTGAATAAAAATGATGCACACTATGTTTTTGTGAAAATCTTATTTTTTTCTTTGATCTTTCTCCGATTTCTTGATTTCTATGTTAGGTTACTATTATTGTTTCCAAAGGGAGTGGAATTCCCATGCTATAGGATTAATATAAAACTCTAATTTAGGGATGTATCTTACATTTAATTTATATTTCATTTTTCTACACCATTTTTATTCTAATAAAATAATTAATTGATGAGTCATTGTTACTCAGATCCACAGTGAGTCATTGGACTACTATTGTTCTTGAGAAATTATTCCACTGTTAATGGTGAGTCATCTATACGGTGACTCACTGATAAACTTCTAGTTGTGAATGCGTGACTGTTTATTTGGAAAAATTCTGCTTGGTTTTGAAAAATTATGATTCTACTAAAAAATTATGTTTCATGTCTTTTTTTGAAAATGTTATTTTAAATATTTCTTCATGGTTGTAGTTTAAAAAACTCTGCACGCTCAGTTCACTGAATTTTTTTGATGCACATATCACTATCCTACACAAAACAACATTCTTGTACATCTTTGCTGGAAATTGTAACTCACAAGTTTAAAATCATTTTTATTGTAAGAAACTAAGTATGGGGGTTCTTTTAGATTGAAATTTTGTTGTATTGTTTTCTTCTTATATTTTTAATATGTTTTAGCATAATTATTTCTACTCAAATAAAAATATTATTGAACCCAATTTGTTAAAATTATTACACCTAATACACTGTGAAATTACAAGTTTCATTCAATAGTTTGAAATTTAATGAATATCTTTATCACTGGATTAAATTTTAATGCATTCCTTTGGATGTGAACTTGATATAAATTAATCTTTGTGGCAAACAATATTTTTGAACATTAATGAGACCCTATACATGTCTTTAATCTACAAAATTGAAAATATTTGTTTCAACATTAAATGTTTAATTGTTCTTCTCCACTTTAGAATTCATCTTTGGGCACAAAGATGGGTTTTAAGTGTGGGGGAGAGGGTCAAATCTTGACTGGGATAAACTGTGCTTGAATGAAAGACCTTCAATTCCCATTTCCACTTCAATATCTTTGTAAAAAATGGATAACTTTTTTCAAAATTCTAGCCCAATTTTAGGCTTTACGCTATTTCTCAAATGGGTCTTTCCTAATGATGATTCTTGATTAGTATATCAGAACTACTTTTGTAACATCCCAGATCCAGGTGCCACACAACGGGTTCCCCGAACCTGGTTGGTAACATGACCTCAAGCGCATTTCCCCAAAGGCCAGAGGCTACCGACTAGCAGCGAGGGCCAAGGACTGATAGTGGGGAAACTATGACCTCATTTTTTAAAGTGTAGCGTAGCGGAATAAGGTATATAATCAATTAAAAGCAGTAGCAGTAAACGATATAAACTGAAATGGATAACAGAACTGAAGTAAAAGATAACGAGCAGTCATATATATATAATGATACAACATGTCATTAATTATAAGAAATCATCCAAAATAGGGTACACTGCAATCATATACAATACAGCACAAGGTACAAGTACAACGAACAAAACCAAAATAGTGAAAAAAGAACATAGCAGCCACACAATCCTAAGCTTGGTCCCATTCTCTCCTACTCCTCTGCAATAATCATGTAACCGTGTAGGGACCCTTTCCCATATCGACACTTGCAGCAATATAATCGGTCTGGGCTGAAGACATGACCCAAACTGGGTGTGAGAAATAAATCTTAGTAGGCAACCACCAAAGGCCCATGCCCAACTGTCAGTGAAAATGTGCAACAATAGTGTGCAATAATGAAATGCAGTAAACTAGGAAGTACTCAAAAGTAACCATTCCTACCAGTTGCATTAACATCTAAATTATTATTTAATAATATAATATAAATGAATTTAAAGTAAACCTTTTCCTCATACATGCATGTCCCTGCCCAAAGGCTAATAGAAACGAAACCCTTGGGTGACTGCCATCAGGAATAACGAATATTGCCCTCAGGCATACCAGATATTTCCCTCAGGCACAAAGATATTTCCATCAGGCATAAGAAACGTTTCCCTTAGGCTAAAAAAAACATTTCCCTCAGGTTGAATAGAACCTTACCCTCAGGCTAAACAGAACCTCGCCCTCAGGCTAAACAGAACCTCACCCTCAAGCTAAACAGAACATCGACCTAGGGCTAAACAGAACCTTACCCTCAGACTCACAGAATAAAAACAAGTAATCGGGATGAGCCTAAAGTATAAGCAAGCAATATATATATATATCCTCTCAAGAAAACTTAGAACATGCTATAATCACAGAATACCCACTAGTATCCAGGCCAAACGACTAAAAAAGGGAAACACACCCTTGGGGTGCCCATGGATCAAAGCAACGATCCCAAAAAAGTAGTTTATACATAATCATAAGATTACCTATGAAATTCTAGGTATCTAAATAGTCAAGGAATCATCCACATGACACCGAGAACATTGGAACCTGTCACAACAGTACACAAAATCAACTCGACAGTTGGAATTATACACAAGAACACCTACCTAGATCTCCTCTGATCGATATACATGGAAGGAACCTCCAGAAATGACCATGAACATCATATATCTGTTATAAAAAATTCCCCACTCAAATGTAAATAACATCCCCTAGGGGAAGAATTGGAAGGAAAGACTCAAGGAGATGGAAGGCCTTACCCGTGTGGTTCAAACGACATCATTGGCGGAAGAATCAAAATTTTGGTGTGCGATCGGGAGCTCCTCCAAGCCTCAGCCTCCTCTCCTGTGCTCCAAATGATGGTTCTGCCTCCTCGGTCGAATGTGGAGGTTACTGCCTGTTTTTAATGAGAAAATGATGACTACATGACATGTACTTTCAAGTACACGGTGTGTACTTTCCTTTTTAATTGTTCCCCGGGCGGCTACTTTTCACCACCACCCTGTTCATCTACCGATTAATTACACAACGTGTATTACTTAATACATGCCGTGTAGTTATTTTTTACACCCTTAATCTCCGACAAGCCTACTCACCATATATTATCATATCACATAGCCAAATTACATGATGTGTATACAAAATTGCATGGCGTGTACCCCTAAATTTTGGTTTTTTCCCATATTTTCCTTGTTTTCTAAAAAACACTTAGGAAAAGAAAAAGAAGAAACCCATACCTCAAGAATAAGAACCGGGTTCTTACAAACTTCTCCCTTAAAGAAATTCGTCCACGAATTTCCCTTCCAAGGGTGGTAAAGATAAAGGTGGGAACAATTCTGGCCACTGAGCACGTACATCGGTCTCCCGCTCCCAGGTTTTGTCCTGCACTCGGCCATCCTGTCATAGCACTCGTACGAGAGGAACTGACCGGCCTCGAAGAACCTTCATGCTCCTATCAACAATATGAATCGTATGCTCCTTAAAGGATGCATAGATATAAAGTTCAACCTCCTTGGGATGAAAAAACGTGAAACAGGTCTGAGTGATAATGGCGCAGCTGAGATATGTGGAAGACATCGTGCATGGATTGTCACCTCTATGGTAACTTCAACCGGTAGGAAACCAGCCCGACTCTCTCCAGAATCTCAAACGTCCCTACATACCTTGGTGAATGTTTACCTTGTATCCTGATCCGTCTGTGTCCTAACCTTGGTGATACGTGCAAGAAAACCTGATCCCCAACCGCGAACTCCAAGGGTCATCTATGGCGATCAACATAATATTTCTAACAAGACTGTGTAGTAGCCATTCGCTTCTAAATCAACTGGACCTAATCTGAAGCCTCCTGCATGAGATGTGGTCCCAGTAGAGCTGCCTCACCTGCCTCCAACCAACACAAGGGTGATCGGCATATCCTACCATATAAATCCTCGTAAGGTTCCATATCAATAGTTTCATGAAAGCTATTATTATAGGAAAACTTGACCAGGGGTATGTGCTTCTCCCATGATCCCCAAAAGTCTAGGACGCATGCACGCAGCATGTCTTCCTACACCTGTATCATATGCTGTGACTGGTCATTGGTCTAAGGGTGGTAAGTTGTACTCATAAGAACCTGTGTACCCAGTGCCCTCTGAAAACTCTTCCATAAATGAGATGTAAAATGGGTGTCTCTATCTAAAACAATAGAATGATGGACCCCAAGAGGACGTATTACCTCTCGGATATACAACTTCATAAGCTCGTCAACACCGAAGATCTCTTTGATCGGAAAAAAGTGAGCTACCTTCGTATGTCTGTCTACAATAACCCATATGACATCACTGCCTCGAGGTGACCTCAGCAAGCCGGTCACGAAGCCCATCGAGACATCATCCCATTTCCATTCCTGAATGGGTAACTGTTTTAATAGTCCGGATGGCTTCTGATCCTCCACCTTCACCTACTGACAAGTGGAACATCTTGTAACACAACCAACTACCCATGTTTTCATACCTGGCCACAAATACTGACTTCAAATGTCACGGTACATTTTGGTAACCCCAGGATGCACTTTTCAAGGTAAATCATGACATTCCCGCATCAACTCCTCGTTTATATCCCCTGGAACCCACACTCATCCATGGATATGCAGTACCTCATCATCTTCTATCGTCCAAAAAGGAGGAGGGTCCTCACTTTCCAATAAATCCCATAGAACTAGGAATTCTGAATCTGATAGTTGTCTCATCCTCACTTTATCCAGGAGGTTGGAAGTCACATCTAAGGATGAAAGATAGGTTCTCCCTTGAATATTGTGCACCTCCAAATGCATCTCAGAGAACAAATCCATCAGCTCCCACTCACTACTGGCCTCCTGCACTGCCTGTATCTGAGTCTTCCTACATAGTGCATCAGCTACTGTGTTACCCTTACCAGGTGTATAGGCAATCTAAATGTTGAAGGACTGAAGGTATTCAACCCACCTTCGTTGTCTCAAGTTCAAGTATTGCTGGGTAAAGATATATTTAATATTGTTGTGGTCTGTAAACACCACAATGTGTTCTCCCAAGAGATAATGCCTCTAACAACGTGACGCATGAACAACTGCAGCCAACTTGAGATCATGCGTCAGGTAATTCCTCTCATGTGGCCTCAACTGTCGATACCCGTATGCAACAACCCGGTCTCCTGGCATCAACACTTTTCCCAGACCAATACCTGATGCATCATAGTAAACTGTATAGATCTTCCCATTCTCTGGAAGTATCAGGACTGGTGCTGATGTCAACCTTTCTTTTAGCTCCTGAAATGTTGTCTCACAAGCTTCTGACCAAACGAACTTCGTACCATTCTTAGTCAAACTCATCAAAAGCGCTGCTAATTGGGAGAAGTCCTGTATAAAATGCCTTTAGTAACCCGAAATCCCCAAGAAACACCATATTTCAAACACGTTGTTAGGATACTCCCAGGAAACAACTACTCTCACTTTCTCTAGGTCTACTGCAACTCTTGCTTCTGAAATAATATGACCCAAGAAGTGAATCTTGTCCATCCAATAGTGGCACTTTGAGAGCTTAGCATATAAATGATGCTCCCTCACGGTACTCAATACGACTTCAAGATGGGTGGCATGGTCGTGTCGAGTGTTATATTACACCAAGATATCGTCCATAATGACTACCACAAAAGAATCCAAATATGGGTGGAACACACGATTCATCAGAGCCATGAAAACTGCTGGCATGTTTGTGATTCTGAACGGCAGGACCAAGTACTTTTATAGACCATATCTGCTACAAAAGGATGTAAGAGGTACGTTCGATGTTCTTATGCGCAACCGATGATATCTAGATCTCAATTCAATCTTCGAGAACACTCGTTCTCCTCAAATTTGATCAAAAATATCATCAATTCTCGTTAAGGGATATCAGTTCTTAACCTTCAACTGGTTCAGTTTCCGATAATCCACGCATAGTCTGAGGGTACCATCTGCCTTCTTTGCAAATAGGATAGGTGAACCCCAAGGAGAAGTACTGGTTCAGATGAAACCCTTTTCCTGCAACTCCTCCAACTGATTTTTGTGCTCCTGAAATTCTGGGGTACCAATCCTATAAAGAGGAATGAACACTGGTGCCGCTCCTGGCACAAGCTCAATAGAGAAATCCACCTCTCGCTCCAGAGGTAGATCTAAAAAGTCACATAGAAAGACATCCCTGAAATGATTAACCACTGGAGTGAAATCCTTCTGAAAAGTTTCTCAGTCATCCAGGTATAAACTCATAAATCTGTTCTATCACACCTCACCCATGATGCTCAGGTCCAGCTTGGCTTGCCTATACATCCCATTCACCCTTGTATAGAAACTCTCCACCCTCTGGTGATGTGAAACTCACCCTGTGACGATAGAAATATACAAAGGCTCTAAAGGGTACCAACCCGTCCATCCCAAGAATGAAATCATAGGTCGTCATCTATAAGTCATAGAGGTCCCATAGAAAGTGACACCCACCGACCTCTAGGGGGAACTCCTTGCACTGACACACACCTGTCGTTCTAATCCCCAACAGAGTGTCTAGCATCATAATATCATAAAAAGAAGAAACACATAGCCCAAGGCTCTGCAAAACAGGCACAGATATGAATCTATGTGTAGCACCAATATCGAAAAGTACCAAAGACAAAACAGAAGAAACTAGAATAGTACGTCTAAAAGTGGAAGGTCCAAGATTGTGATCTTGTTGGGTCTATTGCACTGCATATGCCTGACCAGTGGTGCAGCCCAGCGACATAGCCTGACTACCCTGAGCTGACACGCCCTGTTGTCTCTGAGATCCTAGTGTCTGGATACCACGGCCATGACCACCACCCTGGCCTGAACGTCCTGACGTATCCCAATTCCCTAACTAATATGAAGTTGTTGGTCCTTCTCCTGCTTGTGGAGTCTAAGAAAAACCCCTCTCAATAGTAACTGAGAGAAATGCCCTACAAAAACATTGAAGATGACCCATCATGCTGCAAGCTCGGCACTCCACTGGGTCATGTAGACACTGAGGTCTCTTGTGCCCCTCTTTACCACACTGGTAGCACATTACTAGGCCACCTGAAGAATTCTCTTGACTAGTATTGCCATCGTGAGAGAAATTCATCTTCCTAATCCTCTTGCCAATAGAAATAGTACTAAAGACCTGTGCCGAACTGCCCTGGTCTGCACTACTAGCTTTCCGCAGGTTCCGCTCAGTAATCAGCGCCTGGTTCACAATAGCATGCACTGTAGGAAACCTGAAAATGTTCACTAGCACACGGACTTCATATAGAAGATCATACTCAAAGTGTCTATCCCTCAATATCTCACCACCCACCAAAATAGGTGAAAAATGTTGTAGCTCGGTGAAGCGGGCAGAAGAGTCCATCACTGACATGGAGATCTACTGCAGATTCATGAACTCTAGAGCTTGATCTACCCTTATTATCTCTGGAAAGAAAACATCATAGAAGAATACCTGAAAATCTTCCCACTCCATGTCTCGGCGATGCTCAGTCTTGGTTGTAACTTACCACCATCTCTTGGCAGAATCACGCAGCATATAAGTAGCTAGCTTGATCCTCCTCCCAAGAGGCGTCTCCAAATACTCGAAGATTGATTGTATATAATCCAACCATGACTCTGCAGTCTGTGGCCCGCCATCCCCTGAAAACATAGTCAAATGCTGCTGTTGTAATATACGCGTCAGCTCTTCCATAGATGTGGCAACCTGCGGTGTTCCCTGAATGGTCTGCATGAACCGCATGAAGCCTTCACGGAACTGCGCATCCGTGCCTACGTCCGGTATAATGGTTGGTGCAGCATCTGGCACTGCTGGAGGATCCATCGGTAGCCCATGCCCTACCATCTCTAGAGTATACTCATCACCACTCTCTTGGTGAACAACTCATGGTCATCTCGGCGACATGACTATACAAGGTCAAACGCACACCTTAGGTCAAAAATTATCAAGGACTGAAAACTAAGAGACCAAGAAGGGATCAAGAGAAAGAAATCTTTCAAGATTTACAAAGCATGACTACATGGTGTGTATAATTACTACATGGTGTGTTCCCTCAATACATTCCCATGGGCGTGTACTCCAGCTAAAACTGGTTGTGTAACACCCCGAACACACGGTGTGTTGTCTTAACACACTGTGTGTACCTGAATCCCCATTCCCTGCCTGAGTCCTTATACATGGTTAAGTAACACGACTCTCCTAATACAAGACTACATGGTGTTTCCCATAGGTAATGACATTTACTCGACAAGCTTCACCAGCCCGTGTTGTTAGTGACACAGTTTGTGCACCCAGGTTACACTACACGGAGTGTTCTAGACGGACATGGTGTGTACTAAGAAGCCCCAAATGACCCGTGTTATTTTTTACATGGTCGGCTACACGGTTGACACTGCACGGAGTGTTCCAAATGGACACGGCGTGTATGGGAAAAGATAACGCTGACCTGTGTTGTTAGTGACACGGTCAGTTACCTAGGTGAGACTACACGGCGTGTTCAACTGGTACACGACGTGCTTCAGCAAGAATTTTCCTCTTCCGTGCCTCTTCCCACATGGACTATGACACAGTTTGAGACTACACGGCGTGTAAATAACGTACACGAAGTGTACTTGAAAAATTTTCATTTCTTCTCGAACATAAGAACACATGGCATGTGTTCATAGAACCACATGCCGTGTTGTCCAGGTTTCTGGACAGTAGACCTCAGAAACTAATCTAGATCCACTTTTCATTTAATTTTAAGCATCGGTATGCCAAATTTCGATATGTGAGGGCCCATACTCTCCGCCAATCAATGTTTTGCACCCGACCATTCACATTATAGTACAAAACGCAACAAAAGGTTGGATCCTGATCCGCCAATTTCTGGTCCAAGAGAGCCCATACTTTTCAGGAACCAAAGTTTATCATCCATAAACCCAACCGTAATATGTACCAATACCCTATCAACAGTAGGTGCAACAGTAGGTGTAACTATCATAGTACCTATCACAAAAACATTATTTTTCTAACACATCATCTATCACAACAACATGCAATTTCTAATGCACCTACATGGCATGGAAACTATGCATGGAATGTGATTATAACATGTGCCTAAATGATGCATGAAATGGCATACCCTCATCTCATCAAGTTGTAACTAAATAGAACCTAGTATAAAATATAAATAGTACACCACAAATGCATCACCCAATGGTGAAAATCAAATCAACTGTAAAATTGAAAAACCAGATAAATTGAAATTAAACAAGTTAGATTGGCTTTTCTATGTACACAGGTTAGAAACTCCCAGACACAGCTTATTAACAAATTCCATTTCCATCCTATCATTCACTATTGGATCCAAATAGTAAGTCAAAGAAAAGAAACTCCTTTGATACCACTTTGTAACATTCCGAATCTGGGTGCCACAAAACGGGTTCCCCAAACCCTGTTGGTCACATGACCTCAAGGGCATTTCTCCAAATGATAGAGGTTGTCGACTAGCTGCGAGGGCCAAGGACTGAGGGTGGGGAAACTATGCCCTCATTTTTCAAAGGGTAGCGCAGCAGATTAAGGTATATAAACAAACAAAAGGGGAAGCAGTAAACAATATAAACTGAAATGGATAACGGAACTAAAGTAAAAGATAACTAGAAGTCATATGTATATAATGATACAACATGTCACTAATTTTAAAAAAGAAGCTAAAATTGGATACACTGCAATCAGATACAATAAAGCACAAGGTACAAGTATAGCAAACAAAACCAAAACAGTGAAAACAGAACACAGAAGGCTCGCAAGCCTAAGCTCGTTCTCATGCTCTCCTACTCCTCTGAAACAATCATATACCTGGTTAGGGACTCTTTCCCCTATCTAAACTTGAAGCAATATAATTTGTTTGGGCTGAAGACATGACCCAAATAGGGTGTGAGAAATAAATCCAATTAGGCAACCACCAAATGCTTGTGCCCAAGTGTCAATGAAAATGTGCAACAGTAGTGTGCAATAATAAAATGAAATAAACTAGGATGTACTCAAAAGTAACCATTCCTACCAGTTTCATTACCATCTAAATAATTATTTAAAAATTCAAAATAAATGAATTTAAAGTAAACCTTTTCCTCAGACATGCAAGTCCCTACCCTCAGGCTAATAGAAACGAAACTCTCAGGTGACTGCCCTCAGGCATAACGAATATTTACCTCAAGCATACCAGATATTTCCCTCAGACACGTAAGCTACTGCCTTCAGGCATAAGAAACGTTTCCCTCAGGCTAAAAAAAACCTTTCCCTCAGGCTGAATAGAACCTAGCCCTCAGGCTAAACAGAACATCACCCTCAGGCTAAAGAGAACATCGCCCTCAGGCTAAACAGAACCTTGTCCTCAGGCTCATAGAAGAAAAACAAGTAATCGGGATGAGCCCAAAGCATAAAAAAGTAATATATATATATATATATATATATATATATATATATATATCCTCTCAATAAAACTCAGAACATGCTATAATCACGGAATACCCACAGTTATCCTATCCAAACGGCGAAACAATGGAAACGCACCCACGGTGTGACCCTATATCAAAGCAACGATCCCAAATCGTAGTTTATAAATAATCATAAGATTAGCTATACAATTCTAGGTATCTAAACAGTCAAGGCCTCAGCCACACGACACCCCGAACATGGGCGCGTGTCACAACGGTACACATTATGAACTCAACAGTTGTAATTAAACACAAGAACACCTACCTCCATCTCCTCTAATTGATATACACGGAAGGCGCCTCCAGAAACGATCAAGAACGTCGTAGATCTGGTATAAACAATTCCCCACTCAAACGTAAATAACTTCCCTTAGGGGAAGAATTGGAAGGAAAGGCTAAAGGAGACAGAAGGTCTTACCCGCGCGGTTCAAACGAGATCGTTGGCGGAAGAATCGGAATTCCGGCGTGCGATCGGGATCTCCTCCAAGCCTCAACCTCCTCTCCCGAGCTCCAAATGAGTGTTCTGCCTCCTCAGTCGAATGTGGAGGCTACTGCTTGTTTTTAAGGAGAAAAACATGATTAAACGGAGTGTACTTTCAAGTACACGACTTGTACTTTCCTTTTTAAATGTTCCCCTGGTGGCTACTTTTCACCGCCACCTTGTTCATCTTCCGACTGATTACACGGCGTGTATTACTTAGTACATGGCATGTAGTTAGTTTTTACACCTTTAATCTCCGACAAGCCTACATGCCATGTATTCGCATCCCACACGGCCAAAGTACATGGAATGTATACAAAAGTACATGGCGTGTACACCTAAATTTTGAAATTTTCCCCACATTTCCCTTGTTTTCTCAAAAACACTTATGGAAAAGAAAAAGAAGAAACATGTACCTTAAGAATAAGAACCAGATTCTTATAGCTTTGAATCTAAAATTAATTTGGGTGGATGATTTCTGAGTGAATATACTAAGTTATTTATTAGAAATTTGGTTTAGGAACTACTTTTGAGAGTGATATGGGTAACCCGTTAGAGGAGTTATGATCATAACCCTTAGAACTGGATGTTTGATCTTGATTCTATGGAACTCATTTTACTTTTAATTATTAAATTAATTACCTTAGTGAGACAATGTAAATTAGTTTTATATAAATCATTTGAAATGAGAGTAATTTGGGAATTGGGGATCCCACGGTGAATCTTTGAAACCCTAGATGTTGGGTGAATTTCTGTTTACTATATTCCATCTTTACACCTTGAATAAGTGCATTGCATAGTGCTTATCACATGATACATGGAATGGAAAAAAAATAAAGTGTTTATGGTTAAAAATGAGATCATTAAGGTGAGGGGAATGGTGAACACCAAATGAAGGAGGAAAATTGTTTATATGAGAATCATTTAGTTTGTATCAATTAGGTGATTCAAAATAGAAAATTATATTTCTTGTTGAAACTCAGATGATGAGTCGAAGTAAAAAAGTTCCTTTGGTTATGTTCTTAATTCCACATAAATTTAACTTGTTGTCATTCTTGGATTTAGTTCTTAGATTTGAATTTAAATGAGTCATTAAGCGGTATTACATATGAGGCAGGACATCTTCCCTGCTTGATAATTTATAGCTTTCTAGACTACCAGTGGGAGTTTGATTTAAGGAAAGATGCATTTGAATAATTCATTTGAGAAATTCATTTTTTTTAAGTATATTGACAATCCTCTGTGTTAAAAGTGCTGGACGTGTTAGTTTTTTGAGCTGTAAAATACACTTTGCACTGTTTTTCAAATATAATAAAACATAAAAATTTTTAGGACAAACAATGCTTAAATGTTGGGAAATTTGATGTGACCTTTTTTTACATAGTTTTGTCACATCTTTTTTTTGAATTTTTAACAATTTAATTAATTAATTTTACACTTTTTGATAAATATTCATACTTTTTGAATTATTATAATTAAATTTATTAATTAATCAACTTTTATAACCAATTATGTAATATTTTGACTTTAAAATAATTAATTGAATCTAACTAACTTTTCTAATATAATTATTTAATATTTAGTATTGTTTGTTTTTATTTTTCTCAACTTTATAATAATTTCTATTTAATCATTTAACCATTTTATTTGAAAATTAATTAACCTAGTTTTTAATTTAATATTTTATATTTTAATTAGTCTGATTAAAACAAATTAACTTAATCCAAACTAGCAACCCACCACACCCCATCGCCGCTTGGAGGAATTGAGACCCCCACTGCTCCACTAAAGCCGGAGACATCGTTGAGACCGCCACAAGTAGGATCACCACACTCACCAGCCGCATTGAAGGAGGTCGGGCCGGTGTCATGAACAACACACCCATGTCGTGCCACTGCTGGAGTTCTTCCACACCGCATGATGATGTCCAGAAGAACTGCCTTCTATGCTGTGAGCCGAGGCAGATCCAGGAAATGCTGCCCCTACGCCGCATCTGTTTAGACCCCAAAACCAACCCGTCGTCCGAGGGTGAAGTGGAAGCCATCACCACCAGAGGATAGAAAAGGTGGGCTGACGCGGCCCCTTCAGGAACTGGAAACCCCTCCCCCTTGTGCCGGAATTATGGGAGGGATGAAGTTATAAAAAAATAAAAAATTAAATAAAAATAGTAACAAGTAATTTAATAAAATAATAATTAATAAAATAAATTAATATGACATATACTAATTATAATATATAACAATTATAATATTACTAAATAAATAAGTTATAAAATAAAATAAAATAATAATTGAACTGAAATATTTAATAATGATACTTATAATTAAATAATAAATATAAGATAACTAACATTTATAAAACATAATTATTAAACTAATTAACAAAAATGAAATGTTTATTTTAAACTAAAATACCTAATAAAATATAATAATAAATCTAAAATATAAAATAATAAAATTATTTATAATAGTTAATAATTATTAATAATAAAACTAAATTATATAAATTAATTAAATTAACTAAAACAATAAACTAATTAAATTAACTAATTAAACTAAATTTTAATTTAATTTATCTTTTTATAAAATTGTTATAATAATTAAATTTCTAAATAAATAAATTAATTCAAATAAATTAATATTAATCTAATTTAAAACATAATTAGTTATTAATTTTATTAATGAATTTTTTTTAATAATAATAATTTAACTTAACTGTAATAAATTTATTACTTTAATAATATTTAATTAATATATATATATATATATATACTAATATTATATTATATATCATTATTAAAATGATAACTTTTTTTATATAATAAGTGATAACATATATAATTACTAAAAGTTCTTTTAATAAATAATTTAAATGTAAACAATAATATTGAACTAAAATATTTATTAATTAACATTAATTAACATTTTAATAAGTATTATAACATTAATTTAAAAAATAACAATGATATTTAAATTAACTCTTTTGGTGTTTTTTAACTGTTCTATTTTGGTCTTTTCATTCATAATTATCATAAATAATTTATTTAATTAAAACTCAATAAAAAGGGTTCACACAAAACTTGAAATTAAAGAATTTATTTTTTTGTTGCTAACGAAAAATAATACTAAGAATTTTGGCACACCCAAAAGGTATCCAGTGCTGTTGAAACAATTTAAATAGGCTATATTATATCAAACATGGGTGTAGTTGTTAAGAAAAATTGTTTATTTAATTTAGAAAATGTAAAATTGAGCATCACTGGTAGCCACTGAAGAGCAGTACAACTTGTGTTTTAAAATACATGATGAAATGCGGGGAAATAGAGTATACATCCTACCTCATACTCCTAGAGGAATCTGTGCTCCACGCCGATCTTTGATTTGACCTAAGACGAAAGAAATCAGATGATTTTAGAAAAATGTAAATTTTGGGTGAAAACCATCAATGGAAGACTGCATCACATAAATTGGAAGAGAACCTATGATTCCTCGTTTGTGAGGTTATCCTTACCGAGATATTCAATGCGCAGCTGACGGTGAAGAAAACAGATGAGAGACGGAGTCGTAGTGGGCATCCGATGAGAGAAAAGTGGTGGTGTGCACCCCCTAGAAGGATGCGGCACGACACAACAAAGTGGGGGAGGAGAGGAATAGAGAAAGGAGAAAAACATAATAAGGAAAGAAAAGAATGGGAAAAGAAATAAAAAATTAAAATAATATAATAAAAATAAAAAATAAAGGGAGAATAGAATTAATTAATAAAGATGTGTTTGCCCTATTTTAATTATTTCTATTTTTTATCTAATCGTTATTAAATTATTATTATTATTATCCCTCTTTTAATTCTTTTAAATTCTCTTAATTTCTTTTCATTCATTTCTAAGCCATTTAAATTATTTGTGGCCCGAACGCTGCGCTAGGGAACGATGAATTTTTTTTACATAAGGCCAAAAAAATAATTTAAATAAATTTTAAATGTGCTTGGGACCCACAATAGGTTGTGTATGGACACACCTTGTGTCTCTTTAAGAATTTGGACTGCAAATTTAAATGGTCCACACCTTAGTTTAAGCTGATACATTATAATAATTTAGGTGGACAATTAATAATATTTCATCTAACACAATAATAAGTATCCAACCACATATATATATATATATATACGTTATGTATATATAGACACACACACACACATCTGTATAACCATATATACACCCTCGCACATGTATATATACCTACATATATATTTAATCCCCATATATATATACATCATATATACATACATCAATATTTATATCCAAAAATAATAATAATAACAATAATTTAAATTATTATTATTTAATTCAAACCATTAATGACACTATTTTTTGAGAAAAGATAAGATATATTACCGATGAAACAAACCGGGCCTAAAAAGCCAATCGGGAAATGAGTCCACCCAACAATGATCACCCCAAGATTTCCCAGAACGAGCAAAACAATGAGATTCCATTATACCTCCTCGCAAGATAAAAGAAAATTTGTATGCAGCAAAGCCTTCGGTTAATGACCAGATCTTCCTCAAGATAAGTCCATACGATTAAGACGCATCGTCCTTTGAAGCTAGAGCGTTCACCACTTCAAGGCAGTCGGATTCCACCAAAACCTTGGGCCAATTTTTTGAACAGGAAAAAATGATCCCATGTTGGATGGCGGAGGCATCCGCCACCACATGGCTCCATGAGAAAGAAATAAACCGGAACTAAGCTTCCACAATCTGGACAGAACAATTATGATCAATGTGTCCAATACCGACCCAGGAATTAGAAGAGACAGCAGCATCGATATTGATCTTGAGGAAACCCTCGGGGGGGGGGGGGGGGGACAAACAAGGAGTTGGCTGCCGAGTGTTGTCCAAAGGGGGGGGGGGACACCATTTGTATTTTAACAACAACTGCCATTACAAACTTTTGACACATAATATGTTAATATTGATTGTATATTTTCATTTAATTTTCACAATTAATAAGATCACAATTATTACATTATCCACTTATTATTTACGCCACAACACAATTTATTAATTACATAAGTATATTTTCATTTTTTGTCTTCAACACAAATAATAATATTGATAATAAAGTTATTATTATTATTTTTAACATTCCAGAAAAAATATTTATGACCCAATTAAATTATCTTCGGGTTTGATCTAATCAAATTTCAAACAATCGTAAAAGTTATACCCCATCTAGGGTGAACCCCATATTCCAAACATAACGGTGGTCTCAGAATTCAGATACAATACACCGTTGGAGAAAAAATAATAATTTATTATAAAAAACAGAATATTTAATTAATTAAATAGAAAAGTATTGTCATGTTCGATGTTGAAAAAAACCTAATGTAAATTAATTTTATACGAATCCTAGGATAAACCTGGTGTACCTGGAATAATAGTAGTCTCGTATTTCACATATGACACAAAATTTGATAGTATTTTCATTTTTTTAAATGGAACAAGCATATAAATAAAAAAAAATCAATATTTTTATTCTATCAACATTGATGGTCTACGGACCTTAGAACCCCGCACTGTCTCAGCGTCTAACATAAAAAATATTTCATAAAATATTTCAAAGTGAAAAGAAGGTTTTTGACCTTTATATAATTTATTTATATTTTAAATTTTAATCTAATTAAGCTAAATTAATTTCATAAAAAGACACATCATATTGTCAACTATCGAAAAGACAAAGGTTCTGATGCTTGGTTTTAAAACCAGCATGCCCAACTAATGGAAAATTTTAATTTCCTTTGCTTTTTAGTTCGGTTCAAAATATGAGACGTTACAACCTTCCCACCATAGAACCTCTCATCCTCGAGAAGCCTTCGAGGATGACGTAAATCTCACTCAATCTATAGGATAATGAAGTCTCATAAAAAATGTCATGTTGCGTCCCCAAATTTCTATCCCAAATACAAAAATTGGTTAGGAAAGTGGCACAAAAGCTATTAAGATCTGAGCCAATTCTCACTTACCATCTGATACACTAAGAGTTTACTCATCCAAACTCATTTAGCTAGAGACACAACCATGTCCTCATGTCACTAAACCACTTTTCAAAGATACTTCCCACCTTAAGCTTTAATGTTAAAATGGGGCATATTCCGAGTGACGACACCTTCCAACATCAAAATTGAATACAAGACAGACCCTTAAGCATTCTATTGATTTTTCTCACATGATTTACAAAATAGATAAAATGGTCAAATCCCATTGACCTAGAAGCCCAAGTCAAGGTATTTCTTCATGAAAAGTCATTGTTGACCAAAAGTAAACTCATCTCGCATGGCGACGTGGAAGAAAAAGGTTCTTCACTAATCGCTTCATTAAACATGAGTGATAACTAGTTGATCCTTTTCGACTGACTATTTTTTAAGATTCCCGGCTTAGACAACCAGCATTTTAAAAACTGAAAATTGATGTATTCTTCATAGGTATCTCACATTTACCATGAAATCATCCACCAAAGTTTATACCAGACTTCTGGATCCTTGATATAGGCATCACTGAGCCTGACAACAAGACTGGGGTAAACACATATTGGCACAACAGGAGTGAAAATAACTAATGCAAGGTAGTCATTACTCTACGTTTATGAGTGAGAAATTAGTAAAAGGGAATGATACCAATATCAGAACATTGACCGAGCCTAGAGAGGCATCATACTAGTGATAAAGTTATATGAAAAGACTAGTGTTCAAGAGTTCTTCAATGTAATTCTTACATGGGAATCCAAGGGTCACACAAGACAAATCAAGATTTGATAAGAACCACATGTTTAGCGTGAAACACTGAGATGAAAATAATGTATCCTATGCTTTATCTAGGGGGATCATTCGTCCATTATTCGAAGGAGGACGCGCATCTCTTGCCCCGCATTCCCTCTTTCTAAAGATGGGCGACATTCATTACTTATTCAGGGACGTTTGCACCATGATCAAAATAGGATGAGGGGATATCGGTTCCTCCTTCTGTGGACTCCTCCTCATAACTCGTTGCCTAGGCCGGGTCTCCTTCATAGATTTAATAAATTGTTCGGGAAACTCTTCCTAGTTCCATGTCTTCATGGAAACCATTTAATTACCCAGCTTTTGTCAGAACATTCCAAAGGGTCCGGTCAGGTCAGCAACCTTCGGTCGGGGGAGTAGTCATGTTGGACATCACTGGAAAGTCTGGGAACTGGAACACTGGTGATACTAGGTTTCTTTCTCTTATGATAGGGATTCTCGAGGGCACGTAAGCCTGAGGAATCCCACGGTGAATGTAGGGAATTATATGACATAGGCATATATCTCAGTTTTTCCACATCTTCCAATGATTAACACAGGATATGTCGCAGGTTTAACATCTATATGAGACAAATCAGACTGATCAGAGCACCGATAAGAGTGGATTAGATGGGTGCACCCTCTGGAGGGAACACTAATACTAGGGATAATGTGTGGTTAGTTACCCAATTACTGTTAGGGGTATCGAGAAAGTGGGTGACATGATTTCACAGGGATGTGGCGACCTGGGTAAGAATCAGGATGGATATGGAATGTCTAATAATGGATGAATAATGATATGGAACTACCGTAAAAGTGACAGTGATGTTGGTCTTGAGTTTCAAAGATAATTTCTATGTATGCCTATGACTGGGAATTAAAGTCTCCGCAGTTTGCTGAGAAGATGGGACACCTAAGGAGGTGACCTATATGGATGGGACCCAAAAGAATTGGAACCTCCAGGTTGGAGCATGACCTTACCAAAACAAGAACCACAACATAAATCGCCTTTAGTGGAAGTCTTTTAGCATCGTTTTACATAACCGCTGCTAAAACATTTTTTAAAAGGGTTTATCAGCGGATTATTAAAAACTGCCGCTAAACCCCCTATTTTTTGCAGCTACGACGCTTCCCCCCCCACCCGACCCCGACCCCCCCTTCACTCCTCGACCCTTGCGACGCCATTTCTCCCCCCAAACGGAACCCTATATCGGCTCCCCACATGCCGCCAGTGACCTCGCCGCCCATAAGCGCACCCCGCCGCCCATCAGCGTGCCTCACCGCCCATAACTGCTGACCCACCGAAGCCCTACAAGTATGGATTCTTGTTATGACACTACTAAAGTATTGAATGTGTACATCCATGAACACACCCATGAGTGGGTTTTGGACTCATGATGTTCATTCCATATGTTTACCTTTAATAATTCTTTCCTTTATTTGGTATAAAGAGTAGAAGTAAATGTTCCTTCAGAAAATAATAGGAGGTTTAATGTTTTTTGGAAGACTTTGTTTATTAGAATATTTGATCAATACTTCATTACATTTCTAGATGTTAGGTGGGTCCCTAAACATTATAAAAATATAATATCCTTATGAATTATAGAAAAAGGGATTTAATATTAGGTTTGAATAAAGTTTCCTGAAATTTAAAATACTCAATAACTATTATCAAGGGTTACCTTTTTAATAGGTCATATGTTTTGAATGGGAATACACATTCTAGAAAGTTGGGAAGTATGTATACAACTAATACTAATAATACTCTATTATGGAATAGGATATTGGGGCATGTAAGCTCTAATAGTATTAAGAAACAACTAAAAAAGGGATGTTGACTTACTTTACACCCAATAACCTTCCCTTTTATGAAGATTGTATAATGGGTAAAGCTAAGAGAGTGGATTTTAATAGTTCTATCATTAAAGTTGTCTACCCCTTAGAATATATACATTCTGATCTATGGGGACCATCAAAGACCACCTACCATGGTATATGGTCCTATGTTGTTAACATTATTGATGAATTATCTATATAAAGGTTTGTATTTATATACTCAAGAAAAAATATGATGTTTTTGAATCTTTTAAAACCTGGAATAGCATTGTTTAAAAGCAGGTTGGAATGATAATTAAAACTTTGAAAATGATAATGATTTACAATACCTATCTATATATTTTAATTAGTTCTTTCAATATAATTTCATTGAAAGGAACAAAAATATTAGGGAAACTCTTAGTAGAATGAACTTATTGACAGAATTAATAGGAAAATTCTCGAGAGAGTTTGAAGCATGCTTTCATGCTCAGGTCTCCTTAAATCCATCTTGGCATAGCATCCAATATGAAAGTGTACCTAATAAATAGGTGACCATCCACCACAAATGTGTTTAAAGACTTAGAAGAACTATGGAATAACAAGACACCTTCTTATAATCATCGATTTCTCTTTGTATTCACTACATATTCTCATGTCAAGGATGATAAGCTTAAATCTAGTGATCTTATGTAAATTTCTCTAGAATCTCATGAGGGTGTTAAATGTTATAAACATTGGGTTGATAAACCTGGTTAAAAATGTATAATTATAAGAGATGTGGTGTTTCATGAATCATGTTCTCCAATAGTTAAATCTATCACACCAAATAGCCACGATGAAACCCCTGATAAGGTTACTAAAATCATACCACAAAACAATTTGAGGATTTTATATAGCCTCTTCCACTTTATCCTCAACTTATGACCTAAACTGAAATATGATCCATTTTTATTCATATTCAAATGATAAACCTCTTACCAATAATACTAATTACTATTTGAATCATGATGGAGTTAGATTGGTCCCAAGACCTTCTGTTATATGTAGTCAATATGACATGGATTCTATTTCCTTTCATGATTCCCATGATCTCATTGACGATGATCCTCAACCATAAAAGAAATATCTTAATGAAAAAGATTTAAAAAAATGATCTCTTGCATGTAAGAAGAATTACACTTCTTAAATAAAATGAAAACTTTTTCTATCATGGGTAAACCCACCAATGCTAAAGTGATTAGTTGTAAGTTGATTTATAAAATAATATGAGATAAAACAAATGAAAATAAAATGAAATTTATATCTAGATTAATTTCTAACATAATACTCTAAATAAAGGAAATATACAATTTTGATATTTTGTTTTCCAATAGTAAATAACTCTTCAATTAGGATTCTACATTCGATTGCTTCCCATAATTTCCTTCAAATTGAATATCTAGATGTAAAAACAACCTTCCTGTAAGGTATCCTTAGTGGGAAATTATACATGAAGTTTCTTGATGGCTATTTTAAATATTTCAAATCTAAACAAGTTTTTATTTTAAATAAATAATTATACGGTTTAAAAAAGCCTCATGGTAGTGGTATATAAAATAATATTCTTTTATCATTATTAACCATTTTTATAGGATCTAATATGATTATTTTTTATTTAAATTAAATTTAAAACTACATGATTTTCTTTATATTATATATTAATGACATGCTTATTTAGGGTAATAACATGATACTTATTACTGCTTATAAATATCAATTTAAAGGTGATTTTGAAATGTAGGATATAGGGGAACAAAATAAATTATAGGTGGAGAAATTATTAGTGGTAGACCCAATAAACTATTATATCTCTAAAATAATCCTTATGATTTAAATGTTTATAACATGTACCTATTTTAATCTCTCAAGACAAATAGGGTACTCTTTAGATATAATTTTAATCTTTTATTAACATAGTCCCTTAATGATGTTGTTGATGTACTATTTCTGTAAAAAATTCTTTATGAAAACATTAATGGTAGTGTCATGTATTCTATGATTTTTCCTAGGCCTAATGTAACCATTTCAATTTTCAATCACTGTGGATTTAGGGAAATTCCACGGAATACACATTGGAATGACCTAAAGTGGATGTTTTGGTACATACCATGTACTTAAAATATGTCTTTTTGTTATGGTCAAAATGTTAATACTTCTGAATTAATAGTTATATATGTATATTTTGATGATGTAGTTAATATTGACACTAAAAATGAATTAACTAGGTATGTTTTGACTACTTGTGGATGACCTAAATCCTATAATTTTAATATGTAATATTTGGTTTCACAATAAAACATAGAATCAGAATACCAAGAATTCATCTAGGATTATAATTAAGTTTTATGTCTCATGGTTTTGTCTTTAAAATCAAACATTATGACTATTTTATTACTATTATAGAGGTTGTCAATCATCTCTATATATATCAAATAAATTAATATGCCATCATAAATCCAAACACAAATATATTAGGTCACATTTTATTAGAAATGTTATTGAATCTAGAACCATATGTTTCATTAAGATACATAATAATAATAACTTGACAGTTAGTTTGACTAATATTATAGAATATCTAAATTCAATTATTTTATAAATAGGAAACATTTGGTTGACATTCAATAACTTTATGTGTATGAAAATTTCCAATTTAAAATGGAAATGCTTGAGATCTGTGAATTTAGTGATTTCAATTTGAAATATTCCAATTTATATTCTTCCATTTAAATTCTTTTATGTATAATCATGAAAATTTTGTATACAAAAATTCACATGATTAAATTATTTTGATGGGAATATTCCTATATACTGGGCTAATTGGTTTTCTTCTTGGGCTTATAGATTGAGTTATTAAATTTATCATATTAGTTATAGCCACCTCTCACAGCTAATGAGTCACTAACCCATATGGAATTACCATATGTATTTATATAGAAAAAACTTATGTAACATATTTATATATTTTTTTCAACTAGTATATATGAATCTATTTTCCTATTTAGTAGTAACTATGTGTTTTAATTTTTTTAATATTGTGTAAGCACATTTTGATATACATGGATAAAATCTGGATCAAATTATTGAGGAACACACCTCAGTATGTTAAGGGTTTGAGGTAGTTTTTAGATTTTGCAATTTCCAATCGATCTGTTGAAAGGAGAATAAGATGTCCAGCTCCTAAATGTAAATTTAGAAGATAGTTAAAGAGATATGAAGTTTTTAAACATTTAATACTGAAGAAATTACCTTATCAATATTTGTGTTGGAATTTGCATGGAGAATCAAACAATACAGAAAGGTTAAACACTGATGTCAATCCACAGAATGAGCTTCCAGATTCGTCAACAATGGAAAATGAAATGAAAAACCTTATAAATGGTGCATTCAACACTGGAAGATACCATTATCAACATCAAAACATAATAGAACAACCAAATGAGGGTGCTAAAAATTACAACGTGACAAGTGATGTTTTTGAGACTCTAACACCACCAGATGAAGATTGTAACATATAATTAGATCCTCTTCTTGATTATATGGCGAAAAATATAATAGAAAAAGTCACTAAGGAAAATAAATTTCATGATTCAGTTGATGATGGAAATATAAAATTTTATAGTGGATGTTTGAAATATTCAAAACTTTATTTTCTAATGATGTTGTACAATATAAAAGGTCTATTTGGGATTAAAAATAAGGAAATGTCCATGATATTAGAATTGTTGCGTGATTCATTTCCTAAATAAAAAATCCCCTTATTGTTTTTATGATATGAAAAATGTTGTTAATAGGCTTGGTCTGAATTTAAAAAAAAAAATACATGCGTGTCCCAATGATTTTATGCTTTATTGGCGAGAGGATTCAAGTAGACATTATTGAAAAAAAATGTTCTTCTTCTAGATGTAATTAAATGGGTGATGTTGGAAGTCTAAATAAACATACTTTCATGAAGAAGAATAATGTGAACAAACCTGCAAAGGTTTTGCGTTACTTTCCTTTAAAGCCTTGATTGTAAAGATTATTCTTTTCATAAAAAATAACCAAACACATGAAGTTGAATTATGTAGATAATAATAATGTTGGGTTAATGAGACATCCATGAGATTCAAAATCTTGGAAGACATTTGATTAATTAAATTTTAATTTATCAGCTAATCCAGGGAATGTTCGATTGGGATTGTCTGCCGATTGATTCAACCCATTTGGGACTTTGAGTACCAGTTATAGCATTTGGCCAGTTGTTTTGATCCCTTACAATATGCCTTCGTGGATGTGTATTAAACAAACATCTTTTATCATTTTGATGATTATTCCTATAAAATAAATTCCTATAAATGATATTGATGTATAAATGTAGCCTTTGATTGAAGAATTACAGGAGTTATGGAGCAACAGTGTTGAGACATTTGATGCTTCTTCTAAAACAATGTTCAAAATGCATGCTGCTTTATTGTGGACCATTAGTAACTTCCATGAGCTTGGAAATTTATCTGCTTGGAAATTTTACATGGGCTTGGCTTGTCCTATTTGTAACTTTGATTTTGAGCCCAAACAGTTACCTCACAGTAGAAAATGGTTCTTCTTGTTCCATCGATGATTTCTCGATGCATCTCACAGATTTCAGCTGAACTGGTCAAAATTTAATGGTTTCATTGATTGTAGACCACCTCTATAGTTTTTAACTGGTTATGAAATATTGAAACAACTTGAAAATGTTGAAACATAATTTGGGAAGGGTCATCATTTGAATGATAGTGGGAAACGAGCTTGAAGTGCTTCGTCAAGTGAAATCAGAACACAACAATGGAAGAAAAAAAGTATATTTTTCAAACATATGTGCTGGGAATTTAATTTGATGCAACATAATCTTGATGTGATGCATATTGAGAAGAATGTATGTGACAATTTGATTTTCACATTTCTTAATGATCATGGACAGTCGAAGGATCATATCAATGCTCGTAAAGACTTACAAGTAACGAACATAAAATGTGATCTCTAGCCAGATGGGGATGAAAAGTATGCTCTTACAAATTTTGCAATGAAAAATAGGGACAAAGAGACATTACATCGATTTTTAAAGAATGTGAAGGTATCTGATGGGTATTCAAGTAACATATCGAGATTTTTTGACTTGAATAATCATAAGTTATATGGATTGAAAAGTCACGATTCACATATTTTGTTACAATAGTTACTACCATTGGCATTGCATACATTATTACTTGAAAATCATACTGTTGTTGTAATACAATTATGAACATTTTTTAGACTACTATGTGAGAAATAACTGCATCCATTTCAGTATGAAAACCTCTAGGTGAGGTTTGTGTTGACCCTTTGGGCAATGGATATGATCTTTCCTCCATCATTTTTTACTGTCATAATGCATTTAATTGTGTATTTGGTTATGGAAGCTAAATTAGGAGGCCCCATTCATTATAGATGGATGTATCCCATTGAGAGGTACTTTGTTTATATTTTTTTCAGTTAGGTAAAGAGTTTCTTGCACTTAAGTAAATGCATAATTATGTTTATTTTATTTCACAAATATCTTGGGTGTTTGAAATCATACGTGATAAATAAAGCTCAACCAGAAGGCTCTATTGCTGAAGGCTATTTGGATTAAGAGTGTCTTAATTTTTGTTCGAGATACATGGATGATATTGAGAAAATATTTAATCGAGTTATATGTGTTGAAGACACATCAAATCAATCTAAAATACATCATAAATAAAAAACATTTTCTGCTATTAGCCGATCAGTTGGGAGTACCTCAAATGCGACACTGACAGAATTGAAATTATTACAGGCACATAGATATGTGATGATGAATAGTGAAATGGTATATCCATTTACTGAATAGTTGAGGATACAAATAAAGATACGAATGAGAGTCTGAACATGAAATGAGAAATATATAATGAAAGATGTTAATAAAGGCCTTGTAGAATGGTTTGCACGACGTGTATGTTCATAAATATTGCAATTAATGCGAATATTTCTTCGACACATATATTTTTTAAATCTAATAAAGTATATTTATTTTTTAAAATCATGAATACTAATACTCGTGGAGTGTTGTCATTAGATTTGATGTTTCTTGCTCGAGTTCCTTTAAAAAAAGTTAGAAAGTTCGGCGCTTACTACTTGAATGGCTTTAGATTTTGTACCATCAATCGAGAAAGGGGTTTGAAAACAAAAAGTAGTTGTATATTTACATTTTCTGAAGTGGGATAATATAGAAAGCTGACTGATATTATTTAATTAAACTACGATGGGTATTTTTCAGTTTTTTTATTTAAATTCAATGGGGTCGATATTATCTAAGGTGTTAATAGAGATTCCTTGCAATTTACTTCATTGAACTTCTCTCACATGATGGATGTTGGTGATCGTGAATTGCATGATCCATATATCTTATCAATGGATGAAAAAATGGTATATTATGTGAATGATGTTTTGGATGAATAGTGGAGTGTTGTTTCTCACATAATACAAAGAGATTTGTATGATATGGGTGATGAAGTGGCAGATTTGACCTATGAAATTGAATCTCATCAAAAAAAAGAAGCAGAATTATTTTTCCATCATGATATTGAAAATATTAGTCTAGAAAGGATGAATGAAGTGGATAAAGTAATGGAGCAGGAAACCGACATGATTGAAGGGGAAAATGAATCTATGTACAATTATTTTTTCATTCAGCAACCACTTATCTCATTTGTGCAGCCATTCATTATCATTGTTATGTATATTTTGATTGTTAGTACTGGACATCTATTATCATTTTTAATTTTTGTTTTCTGCATATTTTTTTGAAATATATGTTCTAATCTTAATTTTATTTGATCAAATGATAGGAATGCAAAGGAGGAATTGATACACTATTTCATCCACTACTGCAACAGATGACGATCCATATGTCTCCCTCCCTACGTCATCTAGCACACCGGCTACCTACCCCCTGCACCATCTCCCCCTGAACCATCTCTCACACCCACTTTTAGCATCTATTTAGAAGCTAAGTTGTCGACTCCCCCTTCAGCAGCCTTAGAAGCGAGGCAGTGGTGCGCCACTTCTAGTTCATCACAGGCATACTGGAGGGTCACTTTTATAGGTACAAATTTTAATATAAATAAATTTATTGCACTATTTTTTATACTAATATTTTGTTAAATAAGGATGAAAAAAAGAAACCATGGATAAAAACATAAAAATTTCATATGTGTGGAATATGAATGGAGAGAAGATAGTTGTACCATTTGAGTCATATGGGGTCCCTAGAGATGACGCCGCAGGATTACTTGGCCAAATTCTAGGCCAGCTGACAGCAGAGCCCATTTCCCTTCCTATTTCATATGATGATTGGAGAAAAATGCCTCTAAGTTGGAAAAATAATGTTTTTGATTCCCAAATAAAGGCAATTTTAATACATTATGGCGTTATTGAATGTCATTTAATTAATATGTTTAAAATGAATTTTTGTATATAGATTTTTTTCCACTTTACAGTTTCTGATGTGATAGCATGAAAGTGGACATTGAAAAATATTGGTAAGAAATGGAAAGACATCAAATGGAGATTGTGGAGTGATGTAAATGATACATCGTTGACCGTCCAATAAATGTATGAGAAGCTAACCAATGGGGTAGCCAAAAACAGTGGAATGTTTTTGTTGATAGACATCGTCATGAGAAGCAGATGGTATTTAAAAATATTTAATCATACTAATCTCATTTTAAATTTATACACATATATGAAGAGGATATGACATTGAATAAATTACTATTAAATTTCATTTTATTTATTTCAGGATATGTCAAGAATGAATGCATCACGTTGGGCTAAGCAAGTCATCTCTCACACTGCGGGGTCAAAAAGCTTTTCTAGAAGTCAAACAACTCTGTTAATATTTTCATTAGTTTAAATATTTATAAAAAATATTATCTATTTAATATATTAAACTGTTGATTTATCTTTGTTTAATGCAGTGACATAGTTTAGGGAATGAAGCATCCCGAACTGAAGTGTGGTTGGATGTTCACAAAAAATCTGATGGATGTTTTTTTAATGTGTCGGCCAAAGAAGTTGGGGTACAAACTCATTTTTTTCATTATGATAACTTTTTATCAATTTTAACTATGTTAAAATATATTGATATTTGATTTATAGGTAAAAATTAATGAAATATGGGATGCTAATCCTGGGCAGTCCTACTCAATCTCCCAGGATGTCCCGATTGCTAAAGTCTTTGGGAAGGAGAATCCTGGCAGAGTGCGCGGGATGGGTTTGGGACCCATACCATCTGAGGTCTTTGGAAGGACATTGGGGATTGAAGCTACATATAATCTTGGTTTTAGTCAGTCCATACATGGAGATGCTCAGAGAGACATTGTTTCCCTATGAAACAAAGTTCAAGACCAGGGGGCTCAGATATCCGCTTTGCAGAAAGTGTTGACTGATATACGTCATCAGATGAGAAGATATCCCCCCGGTGGTATTTCATTGACTGGTGGTGAGTAGGTAAATCACAAAAATTAAAAATCATTTAGTTTTCAAACTTTTATTTGTTTTAAGTTTAAATATAAATATGAAACACTATTTAATTTTCAATATAATGTTTTTACAGGTGGTAGCTGGAAGTGGGGATGGAGGTGGAGAGGGTGACAATATCTATTCATCATTGAATAGTGATTAGTAGTATTGTTGATATGTGGAAAAATATTGATAGTCAATTTGTATTTGTATCATGTGTGGCACATAGTTTCCTCCAAACATTTTCAGGACCTACCATTTTCTTGATTTCTCATGTTTCCTTTTATGTATTTTATTGATTTCTGATGTTTCCTTTTATGTCTTGATTTCTCGAGTGTGGTATGGACCATATATAACTAGGATGAATAATGTGAGTTACAATATATTAGGATACAAATTCCATTCCTTCTAAGGAAACCACACTAAAGACTCCTTTTCCAAAGAAATCACATGAGGAAAAAAATATAATACTTGAACCCGATCCATCACTCTTAAAAAATTAGGAACCCTTATCCATGGGAGAGATGATTTTACCTTTTTTATATCTTTCATGTCAATTATAATAATTCCAAATGGAATAACCCAAGAAAGAGATGATTTTACCTAATTCCTATGTTATGTTTCATTTATAATAATTCCACATGAAACACCAACATAAATTAATCCCATGAAAATATTACCACATCATTATTCACATGATAAAGGGTCTACCACCAACATACTACATCCCACATCTTTTGAGTAACTAAGGAATAAATAAATAACCACCCAATCATGTTTCTAAAGGACTGTAGGAGGGTTTAAATTTATCGACACGTAGATGGAATAGTAATCTAAATAGTTACTATATATATAGTAGTAATATATATAGTTTATATATATTTCATCCACCTATACTGTCAAGGTATGTGAAGATGTATATAGCCATATACTTATAATAATACTGATGAATAGACCATGGCATAACTCAGACTTCCCTAACCAATCTAACGAGCCTATGTGCTCATGTAATTGGTTACATGCCCTATATCCCAATAGAGTGAGAGATTCCATGATACACATGGGATGTTGAGTGCTCCGTCAGGTAAAACTTTTAGTCATGGAATGTGGTGACTAAATCACACTAATTATATAGTAACATTTTTGTGATACACCATGCTCAACACCAGATGTAAGGAATTGTGATATCTCCTTACTCAAATATCTCATACCATCATAGCACAACCTCTGTAAAGGCATATATTAAATATAACTAGAAAGTGGAATTACCTAAAATCTATATCTTCTATCTAAACCATATACATAATAAATTCATAATCATTTGTGTCATAATAGATAAGTAATAACCTATTTTTCATGTATTTATCCATGTTTAATTCCCATTTTAAATATTACAGTTCGTATGAAGCATTTCATAAAGCATAAATCAAGATCATGACATTAAAATTACTAGGGGTCATTCCAATTAAAAATAATTGATTTATTCTAAGAAATTAAACCCATCATTAATTATCCATTTCACATTATTAGTTACATTTAAGTCTTTCAATTCATTAAATCATGGGAAACCCATATATAATCTCAATGGAGTCACTTAGATGGTGACATGTTAATCTAGGAAATTTCCCACATTATAAATTCCAACTATAAGTAGACCAAACACCTAAGGAATGCCTTGGGTTCTATCAAATAATCATATATAAAGGGATATTACATTCTTGAACAATTCCAAAAGATATGTGGGAGTACCAACATTTGAAAAGAATCATATTATCCCATTTCACCTAGATCACCCAATGGGTGACCATATAAGTTTCCCACAACATGTGACCATCCAATCAAGGACCAACTAGTACATATGAGTCTACAATGGTCAATTTTAAATACATAAATTCACCAGCACATTTTATTGGATACTAGGATTATGCCATTTGATATGTTTATTTGTATTCTTTTACTCACTGAACGATGAATTTGGTTGTGTTTAGTTAAGAATCTATTTTCATATTGACTGTAGTAGGTATTCTGTTGGTGTTTTGGTATTGTAGGAATGGATTCTTTTTCAGGGAACTTATAGAGAGGCTCCAAAAACTGGTTCTTTTTTTCTAAATCTTCTCTTTACCAGTGATTTTAAACGTCACTAACTGTAAGAGGTACATTTATAGGTAGTCTTAACCGCCACTAAATGTCAATATTTTATTTATTAGCGGTGGTTTTAACCGCCTCTACTGTCTTAAATTTAGTAGATGTTTTAAATGCCACTATAGTCTCCCATCTTCCATGCATTTTTTTTTTCGATTTTAACCGCGGTTAAAAAAATTAATTCCCTGCCCAGAGAAACCACCGTGAAAAACAATATAACTACTGCGAAAATGTACCAACTATGACGGTTCCCATAAACATCCACTAAACTACTTTAACCACCACAAATAGTTTCTCAACACGCAATTTAACAGCGGTTTTCGGAAATTGCCACAGAAGCATATGGCAGTTGTTTTAACCACCGCAGAAGCATATGACCTTGGTTTTAACCACCGCCATAGCAAAAAAAAACCACCGCTAAATTGAAATTTTTCTATAGTGATATAGGCTCGAGGGAAAGACCAGGTTGCAGCATGGGTGATGAGATTGAATCTCAGGGAGGCTTCATACGTATCCCCGTGGTAGGGAATTAATGTACACATAGTTCATAATGGGGGCATAGAATTGGTGTGTACATAAAGGACATCAAACTGATGACATGTTGTGGCTTATGTGTGGTTAGAAGCCCAAGGTTTCTTTGACGCTCGAAGGGAGGACCAAAGATGTGGGTCCCAATAGGGGGATATAATGGCTTACCGTCGATTGTGAACTACAATAGCTTACTGTCGATTGGGTGCAATGGCTTACCGTTGACTGGGATTCCAACAACTTACCACTGAATGAGGGTTCTAATGGTTTACTGCTAGTTGGGGTTCACAACGTCTTGTTGTCTATAGGGAACACAATGACTTACTATCTGTTGGGGAACACAATAACTTATCATCGATTGGGGAACATAATGTATTACCATCGATTTTGGTTAGAACTATGGGAGGATTCCTACGTACCTTGCCTAGGATATAAGGGTCAACACCCACGTACTACTAATGGGTACAGCTTAACGTCTTGTGGGAAAAAAAAGGTCATAAATTTTATCATCATGAAGGATGAGGATGGACCAATGTGAAATGGTCGGGACCGATGGGTGTTGGGCTTGAACATTAGGGAGGTTTCCAATATACATTACATTGGTAGGGATCAAAGTCCACATATTTTAGGATGGTTTGATGAACCGACATGATGGGTTCGGGACAAGTAGGTATTGGGATTGAACCTTAGGGAAGCTTCTTACATACCTTGCCTTGGCTAGGATCAAATTCCATGTAGTTCAAAAGTGTTTTTTGAATCGACATGAATCGGTATGGACCAGCAAGTGTTGGTCTTGAACCTCAAGGAGGCATTCAATATACCTTTCCAAGGAAAGGATCAATGTCCACATAGTTCGGGATGATGAATACAGTTTAACATCATGTGGGACAAAGGTGAACCGACATGAAGGGGTCGGGACAAGTATGTGTTGGGCTTGATCCTTAGGGAGGTTTCCTACATACCTTGCATTGTTAAGGATCAATGTACACGTAGTTCAGGAGTGTTTAGGGATTACACTCTAGGGTGGCCCAAGAAGGATTCCATGGTCAATGCTTACTCTAATCACACGAGAGTCATGATCGGTGTGTGAAACAATATGTAGCAAAGGCATGACAATCACATTGTGAAAGGTGCGTCCGTGGGAAGTGGAGTGGGGCATACACATGGCTAGTGACCCAAAGAGAAAACTAGGCTTACACATTGTTTATAGCCTAAAGAGGAAACATAAACTTACATGTGGGTTTAGACAATGGAGATGGATATTGGGACTTACTCCAGGATGGAGGCCCGATGGAGACAAATATCAAAGGGAGAGGGACAGGGTATTGAGGATCCATGGGCTTCTCTCACCTCTTAGTATTTGGCACTAAAGAAGAGAGGAGGATAAGAGGTGTTTCCTCCTACAATAAGGGCTAGGAGGTTACACCGAGATGGTTTCCCTTCCCCACAGATAGGTGCCACTCTAGCAAAGAGGATATCATTCCATGTGAGGAAGATCTCACTCCCGTGGAGAAAAGCGGGTGTAGAGAATGTCTCAAATGGGGAACCCTATGTAGAGTGCATGAGGATAGGTCACAATTTAACATCATTTGCTAAGGATGATGGTTCTTGTCAGTTTAATATATTGCAGCTCAAATGAGGCGGGTTCACTCCACACCCCTAGGACTTACCTAACTGATACCCGCTTGCCCTTGGGGAAGGTAAGGCATCAGCAATGCCATGGTTAAGGGGTGTTGTGGAGTGATCCATAGAGGGGATCACGTTATCATGTCAATGTGAAGAAGAAACAACATTTTTGGTTCTTATGTGAAGAATCATAAGGCTAGGAAACACAACCTGGAGCACCACCCAAGGGGTTTTGAAATCACTTCGTATGGACCCAGAGGGTCGTACGGAATAAGGGTGTGCATCATAGGTGTTTTGCGCATAATATGGGTTCATATATGGTTCCCTAAGATAAGGACGACACATAGAGCACACCTGGAGGGAAGCACGTATGATGGGAAGATGCACACAAGATGGGGTGGCAGTGCACACACCGGAAGGTTGTGTGCAAAATCGGCCTGATGCAAAGGGAATTCACACACAAGAGGGATCTTTTTCATTAAAAGTGAATAGGGTAAAAATGAAATGGACAAGGATCATTCCATAGATGGAACACCCAAAGGAGGACCTCTGGGGGACCTGTCATGCAAGATCCAATACCTTGAGGCCATAGTGTTTTGAGCATGGTCATGGAAGATGTGTATTTCATGCAACAAAGCATTGCATCATCTTCTATAACCTTTATGAAGGGTTGGGATTTTTTTTTCAATTTAGAGCTAAAACCCTATGAGGTGGAGTGCAAGAGGATCTATGGTCAAGATAGTGTTTAACGTCGCATTGGGCACATAAGGGTTTACATGCCGCTGGGTAACTTGAGTGCACGCTCTGCCATTGTGCTCGTGCCATAACTGATATTTAGAGCATGCTGCCGTGAAAGGGTTCCTTTGATATCACATTGGGTGCACAAAGGGTTTCGTTCTAGAGGAACTCTTGCGTGCATCCTGTAATTCTTGAACGCGACTACCTCTTGGGTCGTGAAATCTTCTATTCACCATCCAAATACCGTTGTTGTTCTTTGTCATCCCAATCCTAGCCCTATCCGAAATTCAGCATCAACAAATTCCCCCCCTCAGAATCAGAGCTAAAGGGGGACCTGACGTTCATATTCTGAGGGTCACACTGAAAAGTATGGAAGCACCCACGTGGTGCACGCAAAAATGGAATTTTGGATGCAAACTTCTTTCACGCGCATGGAATATGTGGTCTGCACCTATAAATACTTTGAGGGCCCCCTAGGTCCCTTATTTTACTTTTTCCATATGAAAGACACTTTTCACTCGTGCAAGAAAAAGTTTCCAATCCATGAGCATGTTTTTGTTGCTGATCATGTGCACACGTGCCGATCACTTGCGTGTCATCTCCATCTATTTCATGCTACTCAATTCTAGCAAAATTCGTATGTTCATCCAACTGTTTTGTGCACTGATTTTCATTCTTTCATGAAAATCCATTAGGTTTTCTAAATTCCTAACAAAAATGGATGCCCAATAGACCGATGTCGTAAGAGAGGCCACTATAGCTACATGGAGGACTCAGATGATCATGACCCCTAGATTCTTCATGCGAGGAGGGTTGTGTCTGATAATCAGATTATTTTTATCAGGATTAAACAAGCTCAAAAATATAATCTCATGAGTGACAGCCTGCCCTTATGGAACTTCGACATTCTGAAGGAGGTGCTGATGCATGTCTTTATAATGAATACACTGCAGTCATGGGTGACACGCGAGGACATCCTTCTAGAATTCAATATAATGAACAAAGTCCATCGTTCTAGGTAAACAAAAAACACAACCATCTATTCCTAAAATAATAATACTAGGAAAGTTGTATGGAGTGATCCATCTCATGAGGAATCTCCCGCTCTTTACATGAGCACTTTCCGAAGCAGTATTACTGATGAGATGAAGGGTTTATAGGAATGGTACTTCGGGTCTGGAGGCAACTTCACAAGTGAATGGGCCTGGGCGTACTGGGTTCACCAAACATGAAAGGAGTTTGGACCGAAGATGGGGTTTGTTAGGATTTTTGAAGCTATTTGGACATCCCAACTTCACTTCTACCGATAATAGGACCA
The DNA here is from genome assembly GCA_963277665.1 of Viscum album. Taxonomy (NCBI): domain Eukaryota; kingdom Viridiplantae; phylum Streptophyta; class Magnoliopsida; order Santalales; family Viscaceae; genus Viscum; species Viscum album. The sequence goes on along the minus strand of OY728158.1, from coordinate 1,185,398,535 downwards.
TGTAACAAAGTTACGCAGTCACTGGTCTCCTGACACAAACACCTTCCACCTCCACCAAGGGGAGGTAGGTAATAGTTTGTGAGGTATCCATTGTATTGGGTGAATCCCTTTGGAGGGGTACTATTATGACTAGTTCCTCCCAACAAAGAATGTATGGGGGATGGGAAGCATACCCCCATCCAGACTAGGCATCTGCTGGCATTGGCCAAGGATAAGATGAAGATAAAACATGTTCTAAAATAAATATCATATTTGGGATGGTTCAGTCTTTTTCTGATGCAAGAAAAGGCTATTAAGATGCTGGGACGAGGGAATAAATTCCCGAACACATCATAGAGGGGAAACGTGGGATCATATTGGATGGTCCTGGAGGCAGTGGATCACCAATCATGGGGCTTCAGGATAAATGAATGACAGGACCTGAATGTAATATACTCCAGGTTTCTAGATACATTCTTGAGTGGTTGGTTATTTCCAATGAGGGACCAAGGATGGGGGTCTTCCCAGGGACACTAGTGATTGTCAGGATCATGGCGGTGAAGAACAAGGTTAACTTGGGGGGTGCCTATGTTGGATAAGATGTACAACATTCTAGGGTGTATTTCGAGGGTATGTATGCCTAGAAGGATATGCGGACAGTTCCAAATACTTCATGGATGGGTTGTAGAAAAATGCGGTGGATATGACTTTCTGAACGCCATTCCACCACTAGGTGATGGTATGCGGCCATACCTCTCGAAAATTGCAGGAATCTACCCACAGAAGCTCAGAGTTGAAGTGATCATGCTCAAGATCGGCAGCCATACCCATTTTGACTTTCACATTTTCCAGACCCCATCCGGTTAGATGGTAGATGACGGGCATGGCCCATTAGAGTAGAGGGAATACATTTAAAGCATCAGGGGTGGCATGCTGGTAGGCCATATTGATGGGAAAATCTTTTGCGAGCCATACGTGCTAACAAGGTTCGTCAGGCAGTTTGGGTGCATGAAGGGAATTCCAAATAAATATTATACAGAGGTTTAGGAAAAGATACATCCTTGTATCCTTTTCCAACTATGGATTATTTTCATGACTGTGGGCCTAGGTGAAGTCATCATTCTCCCCCATACAGATGTCAGTACAGGCTTGTCAGTCGAGTATTCCGAACACTGGACAAAAATGTATCATGAGGCGATTCTTCGAAAACACATCCAACAAATCAAGGCGGCTAGTGAGAAGCCAAAAGAGAAAGGAGGTATAAGAAGTTCCACAGGAGTTGTGAGACAAAGAATGGGCCATGAGGCTAGTATGGAACATGCTGAAACATCATCGGTAGAAGAATCGAAAGCTGGGAACGTGCATCCACCTTCTAAGGAGGGGTGGTCCAACGGGCGACCTCGTGGGCCAACTAGGGAACTTCCTGGGAAGTAGCTGATGTACCTCCTAAAGCTAACCATCGATGATATCTTCCTGTCTCTCGGGTCTTCCTAGAGGATGCTGCAATAATCTATGCCCATCAAAGATCTGTGGCAGAGGCTGGTGCATACCAGGATCGACCTTCTAGACATAGGGTGCATGCAGGTGGCAGATAGGGTAAATTTTCATTGCTATCATTCATACATGACCCCCATGGATATGTATTCATATCAGCAGGGGTGATACGAAGAGTAGAACCTCCTAGTGAAGGTGATTCTTGGCCAGAAACATGACCCAGAAAAGCTAAAATATGAAGACAAGGATACAAAGGAAGAAGAAGAGGGAGGGTAACAGGAGGAATAAGATGAAGAAGATGAAGAGGAGGAAGAGGTTTAAAGCCTTAGTGGTGAAGGACCTTCAGGAACAAATTATCTTCAGCGAAGCCACCGTGAGAATAGAGAGGTTGTAGGATCTAACACAGAACTAGATGAGCATCTCGAGGTGAGTTTAACCCTTGTATCCTCTAGCCTTTCCCTTCTCACAATCTAAACTTATCTACCAAATTTCATCATATTTATGAACATATGAAAAATGAAGTCCCAAAATCATTCCCCTTAGGGGGTGAAGATATGACCATGGGGACAGGAGGACCTCCTCATAAACTTGTCTTCAAAACTGAGCAAGGTAGGGAACCGACAACGGTTAGAGTAGGTGGTGATGAGCCAGATGAATTCTGTGAAATGGTGGCCTCTGAGTTCCCTTTTGTTCCCACCATTCATAAAGAACTAGTATCGGTGATTGAGCTTACAAGTTATGAGGGATCTCCTGTAGGGGAGGCTCCTACCATGACACATGCACTGGATGATACCACGCTTGGATCTTGTAAGAATTTATTCTTTGAAGATATAAACTTTTATCAGGAAGCTTAGCTGACTAAGATATCGATTTCCATTGTAGTTATTGAATGGTTGGAGGCTTGACATGACATTGACTTGGGAACATCTTCATGATACACGATAGTGATTACACCAGCTCCTATAGAGCCAAACATTCAAGATGTCCCCATCATAGTGCTCATAGAGCCGGAGGCAACAGTCGTGGTCGATAATGCTGCCAGGGTGGATTTCCAGGCCGGTGAGGGTGAATATGCTAAAGAAGAAAGAATTCCATAAGGGGACCCTGCTGTTGAACTCTTGGTTTCCTTTCTGGAGTATAAACCCGCGAACTCTGAGGAGATAGATGATTCTGACCTAGAAATGGATGGGGAGAGCCATATGACACGACACAAGGCATGGAAGTGCATCAAACATTTTCTGATCCAGTGATAGATAGAATGGATAAGCTGGATGGACTCACTTCGCACCTGGATACACATTCTCAGCGTTGGGGGGGGGGGTAGTGGATGCTCACCATCTTCATATATTGATCCTCAATTACATGTTTTATAAAGTATGAGAGAACAACCAACACTCTGACATTTCTTAGTTCCAAAAGGAGTCAATGAATACCCAAGAATTCCATAGAGTTGAGCAAGAATTCCGACGCCTCATAGAGAAATCCAACAAAATAAAGGAATTCATCACAACCTGCTCTGACCTCATTTAATAGTTGAGGGCACAGATGGTGGATGCCCAGGGGTAGGTAGTATAGGCAGCTATCCAAATGATTGAGCTCCAGGCCGAAAAAGCATGAGTTCAGGCTTGGGCCAATGAGTTACACTATATAACCACTAATGAAAAGAATAATTTCAGGGAGCAAGAAACAATCCTGGTGTCCATAATATAGAAGGTGTAAATAATAGAGAAGTCTATCAAAGATGTTGATCCCTAAGGGCCCTATCTTAGACGAACACATAAACTTATCTCTCCATTTTTTTTATTCCGAACTACGTGAATGTACGAACTACTTGCTTGTTTATTTTAATGCATTCCGACCACAATCGTGAAATAATTACAAATCCATCTCTAATCATAAATGGGTCATGCATGATGTGAGAAACATGGGATGATCGCGTCGTTACATTGTTTGAATATGGGAGTGCCAACCAATCTCTGGGCCTCTTTGGTGTAAGGGAAGCATTCGAGGTTCTGGGAAGAAAAAAGGAGACCTGATTAGAGAATGAAGTTCTCAGAACAACCAACATGCATCTCCCAATGTGCTCTAGTACACGAGCATGGTAACTCTAGGAAAGATAGAATCCATTCGAATAGAGGGGAGTGGAAGGTGTGAACCACGATACCCAAAATTTGGAAAACTATAGTGAGGGAATGACAATTAAGGATAAATGTTGATCGTGTTCGAAACATAGTAACCTAATTCCATTAGCCCGATATGGGGATAAGAAATGAGGACTGACCACTGACCATGTTTGAAACATGGGGCCTGACTCAATGTGTTATCCATTAGTCTTCCAGAACGTTGGCCCAGAATAGTAGGCGAGCCATAGGCTGAGCATCCATACTATTAGGGGTTTCATTTAGATGTGAAAGAGTACGAGGGTCCAAATAAAGGAAACAAAAAGCATGGAGGGTGGAGTAATTGGTTCTTCAAATGGATTCCAACACTCTGGAAATTATGCCACCATAGTAGAAACACATTATGTGGATGTATCAGTCTAATCAGAGATCATACCTACTTCTAGAGAGGACATCTTTGGTAATAATATGGAACACATCATATGGATGCTGACGATGAATGAAATAGTTTAACGTCATCTGACCTGGACGTTGCACATATGTTAAAGGTTGTACTACCTGAACTGAGGTTGGGGATGAGGGGCCAGAAGAATTAATGACCCTGGGGTTGGGCCCGAGGCAAAAGGCCAAGACTTCACTACATGTCCAGTGCAGATGAGAATCAAGACAAAAACAATTCTTAAAGCACAATGTGGTCGAAGACCAACGATGGTAGAGGTAATCCTCTCTGGCGAGGAAATTGGTGCATCCCATAATTATTAAAGGGAATCCTGAACTTGTTTAGGGTACATGCTTGCCCAAAATTGGAACATGTGGTGTGGTACATATCCTAACATGAATGAGACCCCCCAAGAGGAACTTGTCACACCACAGGTTCCCAAAAGAGTTCGGGCCAAGGGGATGAAAAGGATGGAGTGGTAGAATTTAAGATTACTCGGGCTGGACAAGAAGACAGAATGTCTAGGAATTCGTATGTATCCCATGAGGATGGGAATCAAGCTACATGTAGTTCCTAGAAATGTTGTTTTTATGCCTTGAAGAAAGTACATAGAGAGATCATAGTTTAAGGTCTTATAGCTCAAACCAGATATGACAAGGAATGAGGGAGGCACATGGTGAGGTAATTATAATAATTAGCGTGAATGTGGACCTGGAGTTCATATCACTATGTGTTTCTTGGGTAGATCTTAGGTCAAGGTACCAAAAATAAAAGTTAGGCTGAGCCCAAGGCAATGTGTGTGGGCATTCCTATGTACCCCATGAGAATAGAATCAAGACATACGTAGTTTTGGATATGGAATGGTAAGGTACCCATTCCAGGGATGATAAGGTTGTGTGGGTCTCATCCATGCACTAAAAGAAGCTACATTTGATAGATCTGGTTTGACCTTTAGGATATATGTGTGTGTTTATTTGTGAAGCAATAAACCGAGGACAGAGAGTCCTGGTGTCGCTACAGGAATCAAGCCACATGTAGTCATTGAAAAATGGTATGGTGGATGAGCAATACCGTACATGATGTCCCCTTTAGTGTTGAAATCACAATACAATTCCATTTTTTATCATGTGTCCAGGATGATAATAACATAGTTTAGGGTCATATGACAGGACCAACCATGCATTTTGACACCATGCACTAATGAATCAATAGTTTAACGTCATTTGGGACACGGTGGCATAGTTTAAAATCAAATTTATTGGCCACACTCAGAAGAAACGAGGTTTTAGAGGATAACATGCATGGTGTGATAAAGTATACTCAACGTGAATGAGGATGTGTTCCACACCACACCACACACAATTCTGAGGAAGAAACCTCAGGCCAAGGGGCCAGAAAAGGTCAGTAAATATGGGCCTGGACCTCTGGAAGAAGCTTGTTGGTGTTTCTACCTACCCCATAAGGATGGAAAATCAAGACATATATAGTTCTGTGAATGTAGTTTAACGTCATGCGGGACAAGAGGTAGGAGAGACAAGCTCCTATAAGGGGAATACATGGTGTATATATTACAAACCCGACATGAATGAGGAAATAATTCAACACACACCACACCATGAAATCTAATAAGAGTTGAGGCCAAAAAGGATGAATAGAAGAGATAATTAGTGTAACTTGAGCTGGAACCTTGGACGAGATGTCTGGGCATTCCTATGTATCTGATGAGCATGGGAATTAAGATATACGTAGTTCTAAGGGTTACGGTTCTTACACCTTTCGAAGAGGACATATAATGAGATCTTAGTTTAAGGTCTTAGAGCATAGACCATGGAGAAGAGAAAATCTTCCAGGTGAGCACAAAACTTGATCTGATCCCTAAGCCCTCATGAGTCAAACTTAGTGTGGGAAACAAGGGAGAAAAAGGTATTTGAAAAACAATAAATACACAAAAAGGGGAAATCATATTGGATCCCCGAATGACACCTTAACATGGATTTGTCCTCTTAATGTGAAAATGCGCATTAAGGGATAGTACCAAGAGTGCCAAAATTCCACTTGGGCATAATGGGGTGGAAAATGATGTGAATCATGCTACCGATATTTAGGGATTAATTGGGTTGGTGTGATGATGGAGGATAATTGTTGACAATTTGAAAAACACAGTACCAATATCGTGTGACCTGAAATGGGAAGAAAAAATGAGCATCAACCACTGACCTTATTCGCAACATGGGAATTGTGTATCAATTTATCATTCGAAACCATTAAGGATGTTGGCCTAAAATGGTAGGAGATCCCTTGGGACAAGAATCCATGCCATGTTTGGGTCCTTTTGGATGTGAAAGATGATGAAATCCTAAATGAAGAGGAACATGAAGAATAAAAAATGAACCAGAGGATGTCAATGTATAATATAAAACTCTAGGTCCTGAACCAGAGTACTCTTGGGTGCATTGATGAATTTCCGAAGAGGGTTGAGGGGCACAACTTAAAAAAATATGACTTGAAAAGATGTATATAGGATAGGGGAGAAAAGTAATCTATGGAGGAAGAGGTACGTGGTGTGGTTGTTACAAACCCGACCTAAATGGGGACATAATCCCATATCACACCACATACCCCTCTCCTGGAAGAACTCTGTACAGGGGCCAGGAAGATGAGGAGGTTTCTAAGAGAGAGGGTTGATCCCAAAGACTAAACATCCCAGCGGTCCTATGTATCCCATGAGGATGGGAATCAAGCCATACATAGTTCTAGAAAATGATGTGCAGTTTTATATCATGCGATAAGGACACTAATAGAAGAAATGAATATCAACGAGGGATGTGTATGGAATAGTGAGTAAACCGACGTAAACGAGTACAGAAACCTATACGATATCATACAATACTATTTGAGAACATAGGCTAGGGGTTGAAAAGGTCAAGGGACCTAAGGCTAGGAATTCCCAGCCATCTTGCAGTTTAACATCTTGCAGTGAGAACGATGATGGGTAAAGAACTCCAAGAAGGGGAACACATTGTGTAGTTGTGATAAACCAACCATGAAATGAGGACATAATCACACACTACACTAAGAATTTGGGGAGGTATTCAGGCCAAGGAGATGGACCAAAGAAAGTGATCTTTAATCTTGGGGCTGGGACTACAGACAAAAATATCTGGGCATCCCTACATATCCTATGAGGATGGGAATCAATCCATACATTGTTCTGAAAAGGCCATGCAGTTTAACGTCATGAAGTGAGGATGAGGTAGGATTGAAGAACAAGAGGGGCATGTGGGGTCGTCATTATAAACCTAGCACCGATGGGGCCAAATAAGTTTACTCTAAACCACATGATATCCTCCGAAATAACTACTCCCAGGGGGGGTTGTTAAAGGGAAATTATGGGGGATGACTTCAAGATGAAGCATCATATCATTCCTATGTATCCCATGAGGATGGGAATCAATCCATATGTAGTTATTGGAGGTGATGTGTAGTTTAATGTCATGAAACAATGTCTTTGGATAGTATAAGGCCATACAAGACCATCTATAGTTTAACATCGTGTGAGAGAATATACAGTTTAAGTTCATGTATGACCATAGTGCTCAGAAAAAGTATTTCATGAGGAATTTGGCATTAATGGGATGAATTATATGCTTACCATACATTGTCACTAGAGAGTGTGTTCCATTGGGATAAACCTTATGAATGATATAATGTCCTTCTCATTTGGGCTCTATCTTGGGTGGTTTCCTACTAGGTATCATTTGTTCTCAGGGCAAACACCAAGTCACCTTGCAAGAAAGAGTAGAGGTGAAACTTCTTGTTGAAATCTCTAGTTATCTTGTTATGATGCCTTTACAGATTGCGCAGGGCACAATGCTTGTTCTCATAGAGGGATTCCAATTCATCCAGATAGATTTCAGTTACTTTATCTGGTGCTTGATGATCATAAACAGCTGTGCATAACGAAGGCAACTGAATCTCGATGGATAAGACATCCTCTGTTCCATACACTAGGGAGTATGGGGTCACCTATGTAGAATTGTGAGTCTTTATCCGATAGGCCCAAAGGGCATTAGGGAGTTTTTTTCGGCCAACTCTTTTTGTTCTGACCAACCATTTTTCATTGAAGGTTAGAGAGGGTTTTTTTGAATGCACCGATCTGCCCATTTTCTTACGCACGATTGTGGGAGGTATGGTTTGAACGAATGTTGTATTTTGGCGTACAATTTCTTCAACTTGGCTGCCCAGAAGCTGGTTTTATTATCGATGAGGAAAACATGAGGGACTCTTAACTGGTAGATGATATTGGAGATCAAAAAGTCAATGATATAATGGGCATTGACTTTCTTGAGAAGAATTGCTTCTGTCCACTTAGAAAAGAAATCTGCATTGATCATGATGAACCGGTACTGGCAATTCGTCACTGGTGGATATGGTCCCACGACATTGACTCCCCAGAATACAAATGGCCAAGATTACTTGGTGGTGTGGAGATACTCCGGCAGAAAATGTACAATGTTGGAATGAATTTGGCACACATGGAACCTCTTGGAAAACATGATGCAGGCACAAAACACGGAGGGAAAAAAATACCCCTGTCTTCGGATCTGGTCATATAGTTTCAGCTCGATCTAAGGGGACCCATAGGAACTAGCAGAAAACTACTGCATGACCTGAAAAATAAAAATTTCTTGAATAAAATAGTGGAGAATCCCATCAAACCCACACTTGTAGAGAATCTACTCATGACCGGGACCACTCAGGAGGGTAAACTGTAATGTGAAACGTCGTATTTTCTCTCACTCGGCCTGAACTTATGCAATATTATTGTGATGAAGATACTCAACCAAGGGTGTCCCTTAGTTGGGGGTTACTTCCAACACTACGTCAAGTGGACCTGGGGGTCCTGACGTTGAGGCACCGGCGGTAAGGTGGATTACTTGCGGGCTACCATCGTTGTCCAGAGTGACGAGGGGGATGAATCTATGGTGTTCCATGTGGATAATTAAATCATTATTAATAGGCTCCGCAAGAGATAAAACTAAGATGGCTAAGGAGTCTTCTCTACCATTATGAGATCGATGGACATGGGTAACTTTTGACCGAGATGGGAACTAGGTCATCAACTAGTAGGTATGTTTCAATAGTGGTACGAGCTATGGCTTCTTAACAACATAATCACTATCGATCTGTTTGATGACTACTTCAGAGTCCCCTTTCACATGAAAGTAGGGAACATCATTCTCGATGTCTATATCGAGGCCAATGATGAGATCCTAACACTCTGTTTCATTGTTGGTATATCCCTCTAACATCAGAAATAGATTTTGAAAAATATCTTGTGCTGGAGTGATGAAGATGATAAACATGCCTACTCTACTTAGTCTGGGGTCATTGAGCCTTTTTTTGGTTGGGCTTTGGGAAGCACCATCAAAGTTCATTTTACAATACGGGATGGCTTGGTGTAACGATAGGATTGCCTCATCAAGAGAATCAAGGTCCATAGATTGGTCTGTTGAAGCTGGATGGGCAGCAAGAAAATTCACCAATGTTTTCCCCTAGATAGCCATATGAGGTAAAAACCTAATGTTGAACTGGTAGAGAATCACCACCCACCAAACTAGAGGGCCTATCAAAATGGGGCGGTTCAGGATGTACTTCAGTGGATCTACTCGGGACACCACTTGCACCTCAAGGTGTGGCAAGTACTGTCACAATTTATGTACTGTGAATATGAGAACAAGGCAGCTTTTCTCGATAGGAGAGTATCTGGTCTCTATGTGGAGGTGCATGCTGCTAAGATAGTATAGACTATTCTTAGTTCCCTCATTGTTCTTCTAGGTGAGAAGGGCACCGATGAATCTTTCCTAGCCAGTCACATAAAAGACAAGCATTTTTCTGGAAATAGGTGGCATCAAGACCGAAGGATAGAGCAGATACTACATAATTTCCTCGAAAGAAGTCTGACATTCCTCATCTCACTGATAAACAGTTCCTTTTGTCATGAGCTGAGAAAATGGCTTAGACTTTCCAGAAAAATTCACAATGAATCGGCGTATGTAGGCTAAGTGGCCTTGTAAGCCTCAACGATCTTGGGTGTTTCTCAGAGGAGAAATCTAGCTGATGGACTTGAACTTCTCCAGGTCGATTTCAATGCCCCTGAATTTGACAACAAGGCTGGGAAACATTCCAGAGGTGACCCCAAAGTCATACTTCAATGAGTTCATCTTCAGGTGGCGAGGATAGAGGAATCCAAACACATTCTCAAGGTCTTTGAGATGGTCCAAATGATGTAATTATTCAACCAACAAATAATTCATGTAGAATTCCACCGTTGTCCCGAGGATCAACTTAAATATACGATGAATGACATAATGATAAGTGTCACCTGCATTCTTTAGACTGGAGGGCATGACATGGTAAAAATGTACCTTATGGTTCCCTAAAGGCTATATAATCATCATCCTCAAGATCCATTTGGATCTAGTAAAACATAGAGTAACCATCCTTAATGGAGAGGTCATGGAACCCAATTGTAGAATCGATCAACAATTCCATCAAAATAATAGGAAAATCATCTTTCAGACATTGATGGTTGAGATCTCGGAAGTCGATGCAGACTCTGATCTCTCCATTCTGCTTCCTGAATGGCATAATTTTGGCTATCCATATGGGGTACTAGACCTCCTTGTCTAAATTGTCTCTGATGAGCTTATCAATATCGGCCTCGACCAAGGAACCGTGAGAAGGGTGCATCTTTCTGGGAGGTTTCTTAATCCTGAGGTGATTTTCTGGGAGTCCAAGGTGGTGGACATCTACCTGGGGATCTATTCCTAAAATCTCATCGTAAATCTAGTCAAATAAATCACAGTGCTACTTCAGGAAGTCCGCATACTACTATCTCTCATCGAGAGGCATTGCGACACTAATCAATGTGGGTTTCGGATCTGTCTCACCACTGAGATTCACCTGTACCAGTTTATCGGCAATGGTAGAGACCCTCTGTGAAGGTAGGAGGAGAATCTTATAAGTCCTCTTCTTTACTTATGAAAGAGGGATTCCTGGTGGGAGGAGTTTCCTCTAAGTCAATAGATCCTAATGGGTGATTGGTGCCAGCCTTAGCGGTGGTAGGCAGTGAATCAGAGGACTCCTGTGCTGTCAAAACCATAACAATGACAACTGTAGATCTGATCCCATCTAGTCTCTGGCCCAAGGGGCCATGTTTAATGATATCAGAGCAATAGTGCCATGTATTCTTGATTTGGTTTATAAAAGACCAACTAAACAACCATGTATGTTGTATTACCGTTGATATGGGGTGGACATACCGATACATTATGGGAGTAGGGGGCTCTGGGATAACCTGGGCCTAATTTGTATAGGAATACTAGGTGATCCTATGACATTTCTTAGACATGGGTATGTGCTTCCCCCTCATTCTAGAAACAATGAATAATTATTCGATATCTAGTGTTGTAGCCTCCAATTGATGGATTGGAAAGTTGTAGGCATCATCCAGATCTGTCCACGGGTCAGTCGTAGCCGTAGCATGTTCAGACTTGTTAGCCTGAATCTTTTTTTCCTTGATCTTGTAATAGTTGACATCTAGGAAGTAGGCTTCACAAGAGGCAAATGGAAACAAATAACCTTTGAGAATTTCCACTTGAACATTAAGGTAATACTTAAGGCACTGGTGATACGATGAAGGAACCACCGAATGCAGATGATGCCACGAACATCCCATCAGTGCATTGTAAGCATTGTCCTGCGAAACAACCTTGAACTCGGTGCTGGCTACTAGACTGCTGAACAGGGATTTTAGGTGGATCTTTCCAACCAGTGTCTGCTTATTCCTACCATAACCTTGTATTTTTTAGGTCAGAGGGAATTAGGTCATCCTCAGACAGCCCCATCTTATAGAGTGTATGTGTCAGGATAAGGTTGATCCTCGAGACCATGTAGAAAAGAGAATGACTAACCTCAATGCCTTTGAAATGGAAAGTGATATATAGTGTGATGATGTTCCCCTGAATATGATATCCTTAATCTTCTCCAAATAATGAGATGATGGATTGGAATTCATCATGCTGGAATGCCTCAGCATGGAAGGCATCTGTCGTTGCTACCTCAGTCTCCAATTTGAGGGGCTTATTAAAGCCTCAGTGATGGCTTCAAGAAAATACATTGATAGGAGAAGAGAATGAAGGATATAGATCCTTGATGGAATACTAGAATTATTCTTGATGACATCATACTCATGTTCTAGGCCTGAGCTTCTGCTTACAGGAGGTCGCTCTGTGATAGGAGGTATGGCGGGACCTACCGGTCGGACCAGCAGTTGACTGGTGCTGGGAATGTATCAATTCTCACTAGTTGAAGCATATGGATTGACTATCAGATGAGGGAAATATTACTGAGACATGTCAGTAATGGAGCGTGGCTGATCACGGCGCAGTTGAGGCGACTTTTCCTGATCAATAAACACAAACAATGGCGAAGGTGGACATAATGAAAACATATGAGAAGGCTACGCCTATTGAAGTCTCCACTGGGCATGCTACCTGGTTTCTGTGGCATGCATATCATAGCTAGATGTTCTTACTGAGACACTCTGACGACCCATATATCCATGGATCCGCCGACCATGGCGACAGCTGGGGATGTTGGGAAGATCAGTTTGGTGCTCCTCGTCACCTGGAATCATATAGGGGTTTACCAGCTCTGTGGTGCTAACTGAGGTGTATCCTTGATAGTCACTTGAAGAATCATCCACCACTGGTTGAATTCTGGGGGGAATCACCATCTCTGGGGGAATGAAGTCGCCGATATAAGGGATGCTGACGACATTGTCCGAGGACTTTTTTACCCTTGCGCCGCCAATACTTGCTCTTATAGGAAGAGGACGACTGAGACGACGATGAAAAAGTAGTATATGCGGTTGATGCATTGACTTCTGAAGGATTCGGTCAATTTAGGAATGCAAGGATAATACCCTGGGCATGATCGATCAACTTATGAGCCATCCATTCGTCATACATCTGGGACCTGCGGTTGGAAACCTGGTGCCACTCACCTTTGCTATCACAACCACCATCGGGCTTCACGAATACACATGCCACATGTGACAGAGCTGGGCCCATCCCAACTACATTGTTGTCGGCTTGGTCTTGAATCCATTCTTTAAACACATACGATTGTTTGAGGGTGTGCCCCAGGATTTGTTGATAGGGGTAGTAATTGGCGCTATCAGTGATATCCACCTCTTCTGGACTCATTCATTTTGGAAAATGTAAAATTCCCTTTTCTAAGGCACTTTGAAAATAACCAAAGACCTGAACCTCATTGAATGAGTAGGTCCAATTTCTTCTATCCAGGAAGGGAGATCTGGGAGACTGACCCTGACAAGGGGCAAGAGGATCCTGTCAAGGAGGCGGAACCTGGTTATATCACCTAGGTGGTGGTGGCATGTTATGTGGGGGTGCCTGTCGATTATGAGGCAGACGCTACTGGACCAAAGGTTATGCCTGCGGTGGCGGGCCTATGCAAGGCTGTGGAGGTGGACCCACTAGTAATAATTCTAGTTGTCTGGGGGCATCTATTTGGTCCAAGTGGCAGGATCGACCTTGGAGGCCCTTCTTACAGGAATTGAAAGAGGCAACCACCATGCCTGCTTGGCCTACTGTTTTGCTTCTTCAAGGCACTGGGCCTTATTAGAGAAGTCTCAGAATCCCCTAGGGTAATTCTAGGCGATCAGGGATGGGACCAATGATGTCTTGACATTCCCCACACACATCGTCATCAGTTTCTCCTGATTCAGTTGCATGTCAAGGGAGTGTGTGAGCCCTTTCCACTATGCAACAAAGTCCGTGACAAGCTTATCAAGCCTCTGATTTCACTTGAAGAGGTCCACAATACTCATCTTCTGATTGGTGGAACTGAAATATTAAAGAAATTGCCTACGATGATCTTCCCATCTAGATACAATCCCAATGGGTAGATGGTTGTTCCAGAAAAATGCATACACTTCCAATGTATGTACAAAACACCAGAGTTTGGTAGCCTATTGCTACAATGGAGTTCCCAACATGGGTCTGCACCTTGAAATGAAGTGGTCCAGATGCTACAGCGGCTCACCCGTCGCATTAAAGGGGGAAAATGTGGGATTTCTGAAACTCATGGATACTGGAATATCATCCACCCACACCGGATATGACTTTCCATCAGGTGGTATTTCCACTTGTCGTGTTTCCAATGCCTCTAGGCAAGCAATTAGTGATTCCATATGATCATCTGGGAGAGGGTTCTGGTCTTGATGGGGATCCCTGACCACTAGTGTGTTGGTGGGTTCTTCAACGTGATAAGCAGGCCTAATGGGTCATGGAGTGGCTGGTGGGATGGCCTGAAGAGCAGCTGGGAGAGCTTGAGCTAGGTCTCTAGGATTATTACGTTTCTCGGGAAGATTTGGTGATACACACCGTGCCCTATTGCCATAATTTCCAGCCCATACCCTTTCTACATTGGTAGGATGGTCAGGGTCACCTGGAGGGAACTCAATGGAGATGATTTGTGGGTGACCCTACTTCCCCAGTCCCAGATCACCATAATTTGGTCACCACTCCACAAGACACTCAACAAGGAGGTCATCGACCATCTTCTTATGGTCTGTGAGCTATTGATGCAATGTAGCATTTTTTGGATCACCCTTCATCTTTTTTACTGATCTAAACAGGTTAGAGGGTTTGACATCTCTAATTTTTTATTTTCCCTTATTGGGATTCCGGTTGAGGACTAATTCCATGATGGGCACAAGAAGACCCAATATATTTCATTGTTGGAAAGTAACCCTTCCCGATGGGTCCAAAAGTTGTGGAACTCCCCCATGGGGTAAGTTATCTCCTTGGAGTTCTTCCTCCTTCTCTTCCTCCGATAAAAAGGCCATGTTAACCACGACTCTACCAGGAGGTATATCCATGATATCGCCAGGAAAGTTGGGCTAGCACTGGATAGAACTGAAATGGAGGACCACATACTTCCCCCAACCAATGATATGAACGTGGGGTAAGTCTCCTTGATTATCCTATGGAGCACTTTAATTCTCTAAAAACATCATTGTTAGAGGGTCCTATGGTGGCCTGGTGACTCATGGTGATGGGCCACAGGGAGTGTGGCCAAATCAACCAAACAGAATTGTTGACCAATGTATTTGAAGTGCGTTTGACTCTTGGGGTAAGCCACTCGTCGATGACGAAGATGGAAGGGGGTCCCCCAGAGGTTCTGGAGAAAGCATCCAACCTCCTCCAGGGTGAGTGCTTCCGGTGCCCTGATATTCGACATTACAATTGGCCAAAACATATTCGGGAAATGGTCCACTATAAGAATGTCCCACAAGATCCTCAGCTCATACATGGGGTCTGGACCTTGGTTTCCATACTTTTCGATTGGAGGCGGCTGGGGAAGCAGTAGTGGTACTGAATAAGACAACTGAGATGGTAGGCTGGCCGGTGGAGAATCCAGAGAGCGGGCTGAAAATCTGCCACATCTTGTGCTATCATCCAAAGAGTGCAGTGACTTAGCCACCACACCACGATAAGACGGGCCAAAGACCATAGTTTCTAGCATAGGGACTAAAATTATTGGTGGTGGACCATGATGTTGGCCATCTTCCATCGGTCCCCAAAAGAACTCTCCGTGATATCTGGTGGACGTAGAGAGTGCTCCTGGTGATGATGATGTAAATTGCGTGACCAAACCCTAGGGAGACGCCAAATCCTTGTCCTCCTGGATGAACCCACAAAGGGAGGAAGGGATCCGATGGACCTCACATTCTTAATGTATGAGGCTGATACACCTTTCCCATGCCCCATCCCTTGTCACAGAGGATCGAGGAGAGGGTTCCATCGCCGAATCATATTCCGCCCTAGAATCTGAGAAGAAGACATGTTTAATCTCAGTCTGAAGCTTCCTGTAATTCTTTTTATGGCAGCGAAGACCCACCCTCTTGCCCCAGAATGTCTCTTCGGGGCAGGGTATATTTTCGGATCGAGGAGGTACTTCAACCGAACTGGTGCTGGGGTGGAAATGACTTCCTCCTGAGTGGGATGGGGTGCGAGGAGCACCAGGACAGATATCAAAGGGAATCAGGGAGGACCACTGTGTCCACTAGCTGACGTGCGGAGGGAGTCTCTGTGAGAAGTGCCAGAGTGGGTAAGACTTCCACAGGATCTAGTGGGAACATGGTTAGGACCTCCATGATTATGTCCCTTAACAATGTTGGTATGAGGAGTGTCCTCATACTGGCTGAGCCGAACATGGGTAGGACCTCCATTCTCGGTGTTTATGAAGTGAGGAAAACCTCTGCTTCTATGATTTTTGGGATAAGGAGGACCTTCTTCGACAGCTATAAGGACATGGGGAAGACCCCTACACTTTAGGTTGACCAAACATATAATGTCTTCACACCGGAGATCTGTGATAGGAGGAATGACTCTATAATTTATGTTTTTGAGGTGAAGGAGGATTCCGTACTAAGCACCACTACAGCGGGGAGGACCCGCATCCAGATTGAAGGTGTCATAGGGAGGACCTCCACACCAAACGTGGGAGTGGTGAGGACCCACATTCTTAATGGTGGCAGTACGGGGAGGACCTTCGTACTGGGTTTCATTGTCGTTGGTCGGCCCGCGGTAGGCACTGCTTGCACTGGCGACCAGGAGAGACGACCCAGCCAGCCTATGGGGCGGTTGGGGCCTTGATCCGGGCCGGGTATACGAGTTCCCCTACTCAGAATAAAAATGGGACTATTGGTATACATCGGCATTTTCACGAGCCACATTATTGGTTGATGTTGACACCCCTCAGTGAGTGTCCTCTTCGGCCTATGACTGACGCTGGCATCGGGTCAGTCGGACAGGGGCTGGAGGTGCAGGCACATAGCTTACCTATTCCTCACCCTGTGGGGCCAGGAGGTGGTGCTGGTGTGGCCTAGTGGGGGCCCTCCTTGGGATCCCCTATAAAGGGAACCCAGCCGGGTTGGATGAGACATCCCTCACCTCATTGGCACAGGGGAGGGAGTCATCGATGCGTTTCAGGGAGAGGCCCCCAAAACTATTGTGCATCAGAGTGGGGAGAAGTGGCTTCCTGCATGACCATCAGGGTTGGCAATGACGATGAGGAACATATGCCTCTAATTCCTGAAGGTCCATATCCATGGTTGGGATAATCCTCTCTTCCTCTTATTAATGAATGAGGTCATTTACCACCCTTCGCTGAATCGATTTAGACGGGGAGACAGGGCATGGGAAACCATTAGTTGTGGACATAGAGGCTTCCATTGGGGAAATGAGGCTACACGAGATTTTCATGATGACGTTTCCCCTACCCCTGCATTGGTAGGTGGGTAGTGATCGATTTCCTTATAAGGCAGCTTAGGTCATGGAAGGAGAGGATTTTAAACCATTACTGCTAAATAAAGGAAATCGACGTCCATTTCCCCAATGCAATTCCGTCTTCCATGATTGGTAAGAAGAATCCCCACTGATTATGTCGTAGACTGGGATGTCCAACGTTCAATTACCCCAAAATCAGGTAAGTTTCACATCAAGACCACTATTTTATTGGTGGGACCTTGTACCGAATAACTAGATTTGATGACACACTAGTCCAATGATGTCTCAAATGATACTAATATCCACATTGAGGAGAAGAAATTCACGTTGGGTTCAACATTTCTGTTTCCGATGCTTTCACAGGGGTGCACATACATCCATTATTTAGAGGAGGATGCAAGATTTTTCCCCACATTCCCTCTTTCCAGAGGTGGGAAACACTCATTCCTTATCCAGGGACATTTTCTCCTTGATCTAAACAAGATGATGAGATGTCAGTTCCTCCTTCTATGGAATCCTCCTCAGAACTCATTTCCAAGTACGGGTCTCCCTCATAGATTTAAGAAGTTGTTCATGA
Source organism: Viscum album (assembly GCA_963277665.1). Classification (NCBI taxonomy): domain Eukaryota; kingdom Viridiplantae; phylum Streptophyta; class Magnoliopsida; order Santalales; family Viscaceae; genus Viscum; species Viscum album. The sequence goes on along the minus strand of OY728158.1, from coordinate 1,185,380,544 downwards.
AAATCTTCCCAGTGCCATGTCTTCATTGACACCGATTAATTATACTGCTTCTGTTAGAACATTCCAAAGGGCCCGGTCAGGGCAGCAACCTTCAGTTAGGGGAGTAGTCACATTGGACATCATTGGCATGTCTGGGCCCTAGAAAAATGGTGCGTATTGGATTCTTTACCTTATGATAGGGATTCTCGAGGGCGGGGAAGCTCGAGGAATCCCATGTTGAATACAGAGAATTATATACCATAAGCATGTCTCTAAGGTTTTCCTCACCTTCACATGTTTAACATAGGGTATGCCATAAGTTTAATGTCTAGTAGAGATGGATCAGACTAATCAGAACACTAATAAGAGTGGATAATATGGGTGCACCCTCTGAAGGGAACACTGATACGAGGTCTTACATGTGGTTATTTACCCTATTACTACTAGGGGCATCGAGAAAGTGGGTGACATGATTTCACTAAGACGTGGCGCCTGGGTAAGAGTAAGGATGGATATGAATTGTTTGAGAATGGATGGAGAATGATATGGATCCACCGTAAGTGTGACAGTGATGTTGGTCTTGAGTTTCAAAGAGACTTCCAATATATCCCTATGGTAGGTAATAAATGTCCACATAGTTCGGTGAGATAATGGGATTCCTAATGAGGTGACCTGTATGGATGCGACCTAAAGGAAGTGGAACCTCTAGGTTGGGGAATGACCTTCCCGAATCAAATAAGACTGAGGGAAAGACCATGATGCAGCATGGGTGATAGGATTGAACCTCAGAAAGGCTTCCAAAGTATCCCCATTGTAGGGTATCAATGTACAAGTAGTTCAGAATGGGGGGCCTAAAATCGGTGTGTACATAGAGGAAAACGATCTGATGACATGATGGGGCTTACATATGGTTAGAATCTTGGGGTTGGTATGATGCTTGAGGGTAGGAACAAATATGTGGGTTAAAATAGGGGGGACTACAATAACTTACCGTCGATTACAGACTATAACGACTTACTGTCGATTGAGTGTAATGGCTTACCGTTGACTGGGATTCCAACAACTTACCACTGAATGAGGGTTCCAAAGGCTTATTGTTGCTTGGGGTTTCCTACGAATTACCATCGATTGGGGAATACAACAGATTACCATCGATTGGGGAACACAATGGCTTATTGTTGATTGGGGTTGGACCTTAGAGAGGCTTCCCACATACCTTTCCTTAGAGACAAGGATCAAAGCCCATATCATTCGAATGGGTAAATTTTTACATCTTGTGGGACAAAAAGGGTCATACAGTTCTGCATCATGTAGGATGAGGATGGACCGACATGAAGTGGTCGAGACCAATGGGTGTTGGGCTTGAACACCTGGGAGGCTTCCTGCATACCTCTCCATTGTAGGGATCAAAGTCCACATAGTTTAAGATAATTTGGTGAAACGACGTGAAGGGGTCGAGACAAGTAGGTCTTTGGCTAGAACCTTAGGGAGGCTTCCTACATACCTTGCCTTGGAATCAATCAATGTACACGTAATTTAGAAGTGTTTTGGTTAACTGACATGAATGGGTTGAGACCATTAGGTGATGGGCTTGAACCTCAGGGAGTCTTCTTATGTACCTTGCCTTGGCAAGGATCAAAGTCTAGGTAGTTCAAGATGGTGGATAAAATTTAACATCTTACAAGATGAAGGAGAACCAACATGAAGGGGTTGGGACAAGTAGCTGTTGGGCTTGAACCTTAGGGAGGCTTCCTATGTACCTTTCTTTGGTAAGGATTAAAGTCCACATGGTTCGAGAGTGTTTGGGGCTAACTCTCATGGGTGGCCCAAGAAGGATTCCATGGTCAATGATTACATTAATCCTATACGAGTCTTTCTCGGTGTGAGAAACAAGAGACATAAAATACATGACAATCACGTCGGGAAAGGTGCTTCTATGGGAAGTAGAGAAGGGCTTATACATGGTTAGAATTACAAAGAGGAAACAGGGGCTTACATGTTGTTCATAGCCTATGGAGGAAATATGGCCTTAGGCATGGTTCACAGCCCATGGAGATGGAGATTGGGACTTACTCCAAGATGGAGGCACGAAGGAGACAAATCCAAAAGGGAGAGGGATGGGGTATTGAGGATCCATGTGCCCCTCTCACCTCTTATTCTTTGGAATAAAATAAGAGAATAGGAGAAGAGGTGAAACCTCCTCCAAGAAGGGAAAGGGGATTACACTGAGATGGTTTCCCTTCCCCGCGTACAAGTGGCACTCTAGTAAAGAGGATCTCATTCCATGTGAGGAAGATCTCACTCCCATGGAGATGACTAGGTGTAGAGAATGTCCTTGATGGGGAATCAAATGTAGAGTTCATGGGTTGAGGTCATAGTTTAACTTCATGTTTTGAGGATGATGGTGCTTAGTAGTTTAACATCCTATAGCTCGGATGAGGTAAGTTCACTATGCACCCCTAGGACTTACATAACTGATACTCACTTACCCTTGGGGAAGGGAAGGAATTATAAATGCCATGGTGATGGGGTGTTGTGGACTTATCCACTGAGGGGATCACATTATCATGGCTATTTGGAGAATAAATAGATGTTAGCATGCCAATATAAAGAATCATAATGCAATGAAACGCAATGTGGAACACCGACCAAGGGATTTTGAAATCACTTCGTATGGACCTGGAGGGTCATATGGGAGAAGGGTGTGTAACATAGGTGTGTTGTGCATAAGAGGGGTTCATCCATGGTTCCCTAAGATAAGTATGACACATAAAGAACACAAGGAAGGATGCGTGAATGATGGGAAGTTGTACGTAAGATGAGGTGGATGCGCGCAAACCAGAAGGATGCACGCAAAATCGGCTTGATGAAATGGGAATTCGTGTGTAAGAAGAATATTTTGTGGGAAAAGGACTTAGGGTAAAAAGGAAATGGATGAGGATCATGCCCAGGAGGGCCCACCAGAAGGAGAAACTTTGGGGGACCTATCACGCAATATCTAATACAATGAGTCCATAGTGTTTTGCATGCGGTCTTGAAAGAAGTGCCTTTCATGAAGTAGATCATTTCTTCATCTTCTGTAACTGTCCCGAAGGGTTGGGGTTCGTTTAAATTTATAGCCAAAACCCCTGGAGGAGGCACATGAGAGGATCTGAGTGCAAGAGGGTGTTTGATGTACCATTGGGTGTGGAAGGGTTTACACGCCGCCTGGTTACTTGTAGACACGCTCTCCCCTTGCACTCGTTCCTTAACTATTTTTTTGAGTGTGCTGCTGGGAATGGGTTCCTTTGACATCTCATTGGGTGCGAAAAAGGGTTTTTCATTGGAGGAACTCTTGCGTGCATTCCATAAATATTGTGTGAAACCGCCTCTCGGGTCGTGGAATCTTCTACTCACCCACCAAATTCCTTTGTTGTTCATTATCATCCCAATCATGGCCCTATGCCAAATTCAGCGTCAATAATTAAATCCACCCAAATACTTTTAAAAATTTAGTGTGGAGTTAGGCCGATGATCTCTTAGTGCATCATGGAAAGAGGAAAGATATGTGACATGATCACCCCTTAAGGAATATTATACTAAGAGGATTATAAAATTATAAGAATGAAAACATATAAACAAATGGCTTGAAAACCAAACCAAACTGATCAGCTTGTAAAACACTCGAGTCTATGGTAGTGATCTCGAGAATTGGGATGTAATTGATTTCTTTAACACACAAGTATATCTACTATAGAGATGACCTGAAACATATTTAATAACATAAGGCATGAAAATCATATTGAACTCATCCAGTTTGTGACAATGATATGCACTTGAAGGTCACCACATTCATGAAGCATACAACCCTAAGGTGATACAAATGCAAGATGTCTTTTAACTTGGATAAAGACATACCAATTCATCCATCACTGTGGACAATAGAGAGTTAAATTACTTATAAAGTAGATGACCATTCCCAAGGCATGGTTCCCACTTTTCCAAAAAAAAGTGGCTTCTTAAAAAATAAAAAAATAAAAAAAATAAAAAAATGGATTGGCCAAGGCATGGTCAACCTGCTGAAAATGAGCATTACTCGATGCTCAAGCCCCAAAAAACGACAAAGAAAAAATGAGCACCCATCCAATCTATGGAGTCATTTTACGAAATGGGGTCTGACTAGAGACAAAAGTACACAAATAATACATAAATGTTAGAAAAATCGCGACATTAGCAAGGTTTATATATCCTAAGGGTGCTACTTGCCATGGATTATCTCTTAACGAAGACCAAGCATCGAACCTAACAAACACATCACGCTAAAAAATCACTTTGTTCAAAAGTATATCATCTATGTGATTGATAAAATATAGTGATTCAATAGAAAATGACCCCCATACATTACAAGGCAAATCATAGAATCGTTTATATACCCTTATGTGCGGTTCTTAGACAGAGGATACAACTACATGAACTATTTTATGTCCCTTTACATTTTGAACCATTTCATAATACAACATGAATCTATCCAATAATCCAGTCATATGGGAGGCCATCAACCAATCCATAAAGCTACCATACATATTATATGTTGAATTTGGATCTCATTTAATTGTAACCAATATATTTTTGCAAAACAAACTAATTACATATTAAATAAGAAATCATGTCACTACAAGAAGCTAACAGAGAGAAACATGATGTAATCATATAATCCAAAAATATTAATCACAGAGACATGTGAATATGCACCGAAGTATGATAATAGAAAAATATTCTAGAAAACCTGGATCATATAAATAGGACATCATGGAAAATATATCATTAAAAGATAGTATCTAAACATTTATGATAAATAAATAAAAGTCATGGCACGGAAGTCAAAGCACTCAATCCTGTCAGCATGAAACCAATGAATGTGGCTACATGGTATGACATTTTCATGACATGTCAATCCATATGTTCCCATTATGATGGATGAAATTCATCAACCTTATATTAATATAGAAAGGATAAAATACCATAAACTCTATAAATATTTAACCTCTGGAAATTACAAAAATCATGTGAGGTAAAATCATATCAACTATAATATCGAAAAGCATGACCATCAATTCCCATCCTGAACACTTAGTCATTTCCCATAGATGTCATGATCAGTCCTAGGAACAGTTATTAACAACACACTAAAATATTCCTAGTATTCTTGTAACGCCCTGACCCCAGTTACCCAGACTCGGTGTATTATTGCGTAACATTGGAATGATCACAAAAGATCAAGTCTCGAAGGACCAATTAGTTTAGTAGCCTTGGAAACACTAGATACATTCATAAATGTTACATTACATCATAAAGTGAAAAACTACAATAACAAAGTCTCCATAGTCCACACTTATATCCTCTTCTGACTATCCCTACAGGTCATTCATAAAATACTTATTCACATCCTGGAAAATATTAAAACATTGAAAGGGGTGAGCTCAGATGCTCAGTAAGGATAACAATATTTCGGAAGCTTTCATAAATAAACATTAACATTTAAGGCAATGTATAACTAAAACAAATGCCTTTTAAACATGAACTTCAACATAATATGGCAAAAGTAAAATGAGATAATGCCATTTACTTATTCACATGGATATTCCATTGGTCGAATAATCACATGCAATATCAATAACCACTTTCATAATGATGGAATGCATAATGCCAGACTATCATTACCACGTAGCCAAGGCCTCGTGCCAAGACCACAAATAAGATTTTGTCATGTCCACGTTCCAAGACACTAGTTTGTCTCATGAGACCTACCGATACATCGAGGAGATATAGCGGGCTCCACCCGTCACTTATTAAGTCCAATGCATTCCTCATATGAATAGGTTTAAACATATCATAAACCATAACATAATCGTATCACATAAAACATGCATAAAGGAAACATAACATTTCCACATTTCAATCACAAGATATCAATACAACACATGATATAATAAAAACGCTTTCAAAACCATTTTCAATACCAAAATAAAAGAAGGTTAAAACTTTGTATTTATTTTTCATTAAAAAAAGTTATGGCTTGTAGAGGAAGCTGAAACTCAAATAATGGTTACAGCGGTAGAGAAGTCATTGTCGCCGCATACGTACGACAAGAAAAACATTCCTTTTTGTCATTTAGTAAAATGCTTCGTATAAAAATATTCCCTTTGAATAAACGTAAATGTAAAAGGGGTTTATACACCATATAAAATAAATTTGTGTATAAAACAAAATATGCCTCATTGAATGGAGATTGAGACAAAGTACCTTACAAAGATCATTTTTTTAAATAAAGTAGATATATTATGTGTATTCACTATAAGTAAACATAATGAAATTACAAATAAAATATATGATATAATAATATCATGACATAATTTGCAAGTAGGAGATTAGCCCAAAGAATAGAAATTGGGTTAAGACGTTCCCTTACCTTGCGTCCTTTCTTGACTCGACCGTTCCTTAACATCCTGAATAATAAACTAGAGTTAATTTATAATTTCTTAAGAACCTTTTTCAAGTTTTTTATTCCTTTTATATCACTTATTACCATGTTATGAACATTATGTAATTATTTAAGTTAATAACGGTCGTTTTGTCGATCTTTGGTACTTGAGTCAAAAATAAACTTCTTATAATTACAAGTTGTTCATGTGGTCATATATCCATTATATCCAGATTTATATTCATGATATAGATATCATATATATCATATATATCCAGTATATACATGCATTTATAATATTCCATAACGTTTAGAGGTAAGAAATTAAATGCACCGTTCATGGAGACGGTAAGCCGTACGTACGCATGAACGCTACTTTCATTTCTATTTATTATTTAATGAAATCATAACGATATAAAGGTATATTATAATTCCAGTATAATATCATATATAATATCATTTACTCTATCCTTTATACATCCCACATATGGGATTAATGATTCAAATCACTTTGAGGGGGCGGTAGTCCGCACTTCCTAAAATGAAAATATCGCGTTTACCCATAATGGAAACAATAAAGGTATGCCATAAATGAAAAATACAGAACCTTAATTAAAACATAAACATATTATATATCATATATATAAATATAGTGACATATTAATGGCTACCTTTGAAGGTGTTATATGAGTGTTGAACAATCATCGTTTCGTGAGGCAAAAATTCGCCATCCACAGAAACAGTATGTTCTTTAACCATTAGATGTAGGTGTGTGTATGTGTATCTCGAATAATTCTTATAAAAACATTATAGTATATTGAGGATACTGTTGTTGTTACAAAATAAATGAATAAAAAGAGTTTAGGGGGTTGGATAAGCAAAATAAAACAAAATAACATAAGAGAAGACCTTACCTTAAAATCGGGCAACTCTTTTGATTTGAGCCAAAGGAATCCTTGGGAAGAATTCTGCCCAAATTGAGGCTTCTAGGAGTAAGGGAGGGAAGTTGGGAGAGTATTTGGGCAGATGTTGGCCGAGTCAAAAGGCTTTGAAAGTGTGAGTAAGGTGGTAGTGGTGGAGGCCTTTTACTAGTGGAGAGGAGGGGCACTCTTGGAAAGTAATAAAATGTTACTTTATTATATAATGAGTTTCGGATTTAAAGGTCCCACACTTATATAATTCTAGGATAAGGTGATAATGGTTCGAAATATACTCATCCAATATGTTTTTGACAAGTGTATGCCTTGGATTTTACATTATCTTTTCATTTTATTTAAATCGTTAATTAATGAGGTAATCGCTGCATCATCATGGTGTCATAAATAATTTAATTTATTTAATGTATAAAAATTATAAAAAAACTATCATGATGTAGGAAAACATTTTATCTTTCTAATGAATATTTATAGTCAAAAATATCACTTGTATAACCCCATTTAAAAATTGTTTTAGTAAAACAACTTATGTTTTTGACATTTTTATTTTAACTTTAAATAAAAGTTATTTATGTCATTTTCCTACCAAAGTGGCTCCATGGGGTCCCCAAGTTGACCCATGGATTGTCTTGGTTGGCCATGAAACATCCAATAGGGGTAGGACAAGTGTAAAGGTCATTCCATATTTTTATAATACTATTTTTACCTTAAATTTCACTAATTACCTTTAATCGCGATTAATTAAACTTAAAAGTTACTATTCACAAAAAAAATTATTTTAATCCCATTGAACCACATTTTACTTCCTAATGACAACCATGTATGTTGGATTTTTGAAAATCAAATCACAGAAGTGGTAATGTTTCATTTAAACGAAAAATCAGTTTTTTAACTACCACTTAGTGGTTTCACTATTCATCAAAAATTGAAGTTTTTCAGAACAATGCCAAAATTTCACCCTAAGATATAATTGATATTACAAATTCAAAAATGATGTCTATTTTATGATATTACAAAAATATAAGTTGCATTAATTAATTTCATAATTAATTCCCGCTGTCACAACAAATAGCGTGTTTTTAAGAAACAATATATATCAAAAGATTGACAACTGTTTATGTCCAATTTCAAAGTGAAATTAATTCCAAGGACCACCATTGGATAAAATAGTAAAAATATATTCTAATTATACTTTAAATCCACTCAATATTATAATTTATCTCTATAAAATACTTTGATTAAAAAAGTTGTTTTTAAGTATTTTTCACTATTCATTAAAATTGGAAGTTCTCAGAAAATTACAAAAAATTCAACTTTGGATAATTTCGATATTACGAATACAAAAATGAAGTCCATTTTGAAATATAAAATTTCTATAATTTTAAAAAGTGGGTATTACTATTCATAATGACTACTTTGATTAGTCGCGGTGTGTTAGAATCTCGAACTTGTGTACAATGCAAGCTATTGCATTATTGAAAGAGAAGCATATAGTGAAAGCTTGGGGTGTTACATTCTCCCCTCCTTCAATAAATTGCATCCTCACAATTTGAAATTTTTCTTTGAAAATAAAAGGTTGAAAATAGAAAATACATTTGTGGAAAACCTACATCGGAAATAGGGTTAATAAGAATATAACATTAAAAGAAAGAGAGACAAGTAAAAAGGTCACCCGAGATAGCCCATACTAGGATTAAATGAAAATATGGATATGGAGGAGAAACAAACCATCAAGGTCTTATGGAGAGTTATAGAAAACAGGATTAGGAGAAAGTTAACCATAAGAAAATCACAAACTTGTGATTGGTTAAATAGTCATTGAATCCCCAGTTGGAAAAGTTAGCTGGCAACATTTTTGTTTTATGTTACCTTTCATAAAGTTAAGGAATTTATTTAAGGGATTTACTAAGAACATAAGGAAATATACTTACTTGTCATGTAGACTTTCATTCTTTAAGAAATGTTTACCACAAACCCATCTTTCACTCAAAAAGATATTAGAACTCAAAAATATTATATTTATCCTATTCGTACAAGGTTCCAAATATTAACACTTACCATTTAGATTAGGAAAACTATTTTGTAACAACCAGGGACTTCCTGTAGGCTAGTGGTAGGTAATAAAGTCCTGTCGCACTATGGTAGTGGGTTTGAATCCTACAGCTTTGTCCGACGCGATGAGCTATCCCCCAACCTGTAGGCTGTCCTTTTCCTAAAACTTTAGTATTATAATATTCAAAAAATAATATTCAGAAATGTTTTAACCTTAAACAATATTATCCAAAGTTCATCTTATTCCATTCCAACCTTTATAATTATCCAAAATACCTCTGTCCAGACTTTCTCTAAAAGGTCTCTAAATTCCAAAATCAATTCATCAGATTCCCCAAACAAATTAACGTTTCTCTTATTATCACATACTAAAATATGATTACCTTCATCATATTAAAACCTTAATGAAAACAACAAGTACTGCAGTACAATCCTTATATATATCACATTATTCTTACAACCAGAATATAATCCTTGAGTCCAAAAGCACCAGTACATTAATTATTCCACTTCAACTGTGGTAACAACATAAGATTGGCCTTGATCCCTTGGCCTTTTCTGAGGTAAGTTTCCTTGACGCTTTAGACATTCATTTGCATAATGCCCCATTTCCCTACAATTGTAGCATTCAACATTGATAGCCTCTTTCATTCCCTTGCAATCACGAGCCTGGTGACCTTTTTCTCCACATTTATAACAAACTCCCATTCCTTTTAGGCAAGTACCATGGTGATTCTTCCCACAATTATCACATAATGGAAAATCCTTCTTTCCATTTTTCCCTTTATCTGTCTCTTGTTCCACCGTTCTCTTCTTCTCTTACTTTACTTTGTTGTCATAAGACTTAGAGAATTCCTTTTCTGTCTTGATAGAACACGAGACTATATCTTCGTATGTTGTGAAAGATTGTGATACTAATGCTCGACAGAGAAACGGTTTTAACCCATCATAGAAACGATCAATCTTACTTCTTGGGTTACGTATATAATCTGCAACATGTCGTGCTAACCTTGTAAAGTTTGCCTCATACTTTGTGACATTCTCATCCTCCTTTTGTCTCAAAATCAAAAATTGTCTTTCCATATCTACTCTATGGTCACGAGGAAAGTATTTTTCTATGAAAATTTCCTTAAACTCCCTCCATTCCATACTTGATACTTATTCATCTTCCTTCGTGTTTTGAATCAGCGACCACCATTGATCGGCATCTCCGGTGAGCCGATAAACTGCCATGACAACCTTTTCCCTTTCGCTACTCCCCAAGGCGTTGAATATTTTATCTAAGGAGTTTATCCATTGCTCAGCTACTAATGGATTTGTACCCCCATTAAATGTTGGTGTTTGTTTCCTCATGAAGCGGTCTAACATTGATCCTCCACGTTGTGGATCAGGGTGCTCCATACGAGTAAGGTTATTATTCATAACCCGAGTGAGTTGTCCCAGTATGGTAATAAGTTGATCAATACCAGTTGTATCTCCAGATCCACAATAATTATCTTGAGCAGGAGGGAAATCCCTACACGGAGTGCGTGCATTGATACGGTTTCCATTCCTTCCACTAGGCGCCATTTATAAACAATGGCATAAACTATATTAGTTTACGAATCAAAATACATAATTCCATACTTGTAAGATACTTAACATAAATTGAACTATTTATGGATATAATCCTTAAAAATGTTTTCTTTGAGGAAGTATATACTCATAACCCTTCATAGTGGTTTGTAAAGAAAATGAGAATTATCCTAAGCATATCTCACAGGAGTGTCGTAACCAAGAGTGCAGCAAGGCCCGTTGTCGTGCACCAGTTCCCGTTCGAGTCTAGCTCAAAGCGGTGTTTTCAGGTTTTACCCCTAGGTACATCTGTGCCAGAGCCGCCTCTACCTGCTCGTATCCAGACAGGGATGTATTGCTCGGAAAACTCACAACATCTCTACAATACCAAAATTCTATGAAGTTCTTCTATACTAATCCTCAAAGTCTATCTTTGGTCTATGTGCTCTAATAAGAGTTTATCTAAATCTAGCTTCCAAGGTTAGTAATAAACTGCCTCTGATACAAACTGTAACGCCCCGACCCCAGTTACCCAGAGTCGGTGCGTTATTACGTAACATTGGCATGATCACAAAAGATCAATTCTCGAAAGACCGATTAGTTTAGTAGCCTTGGAAACACTAGATACATTCATAAATGTTACATTACATCATAAAGTGAAAAACTACAATAACAAAGTCTCCATAGTCCACACTCATATCCTCTTCTGACTATCCCTGAAGGTCATTCATAAAATACTTTTTCACATCCTGGAAAATATTAAAACATTGAAAGGGGTGAGATCAGATGCTCAGTAAGGATAACAATATTGCGGAAGCTTTCATAAATAAACATCAACATTTAAGGCAATGTACAACTAAAACAAAAGCTTTTTAAACATGAAATTCAACATAATATGGAAAAATTAAAATGAGATAATGCCATTTACTTATTCACATAGATATTCTACTGGTCGAATAATCACATGCAATATCAATAACGACTTTCATAATGATGGAATGCATAATGCCAGACTATCATAACCACGTAGCCAAGGCCTCGTGCCAAGACCACAAATAAGATTTTATCAAGGCCTCGTGCCAAGACACTAGTTTGTCTCATGAGACCTACCGATGCATCGAGGAGATATAGTGGGCTCCACCCATCACTTATTAAGTCCAATTCATTCCTCATATGAACAGGTTTAAACATATCATAAACCATAACATAATCGCATCACATAAAACATGCATAAATGGAAACATAACATTTCCACATTTCAATCACAAGATATCAATACAACACATTGATATAATAAAAACGCTTTCAAAACCATTTTAAATACCAAAATAAAAGAAAGTTAAAACTTTGTATTTATTTTTCATTAAAAAAAGTTATGGCTTGTAGAGGAAGCCGAAACTCAAATAATGGTTACGGTGGAGGAGAAGTCATTGTCGCCGCATACGTACGACAAGAAAAACATTCCTTTTTTTCTTTTAGTAAAACGCTTCTTATAAAAATATTCCTTTTGAATAAACGTAAAAGTCAAAGGGGTTTATACACCGTATAAAAGAAATTTGTGTATAAAACAAAATATGCCTCAATGAATGGAGATTGAGACAAAGTACCTTACAAAGATCATTTTTTTAAATAAAGTAGATATATTATGTGTATTCACTATAAGTAAACATAATTAAATTACAAATACAAGATAGGATATAATAATATCATGACATAATTTGAAAGTAGGAGATTAGCCCAAAGAATAGAAATTGGGTTAAGAAGTTCCCTTACCTTGCTTCCTGTCTTGACTCGACCGTTCTTTATCCTCATGAATAATAAAATAGAGTTAATTTATAATTGCTTAATAACCTTTTTCAAGTTTTTTATTCTTTTTATATCACTTATTACCATGTTATGAACATTATGTAATTATTTAAGTTAATAATGGTCGTTTTGTCGATCTTTGGTACTTGAGTCAAAAATAAACTTCTTATAATTACAAGTTGTTCATGTGGTGATATATCCATTATATCCAGAATTATATTCCTGACATAGATATCATATATCTCATATATATCCAGTATATACATGAATTTTTAATATTCCATAACGTTTAGAGGTAAGAAATGAAATGCACCGTTCATGGAGACGGTAAGCCGTACGTACGCATGAACGCTACTTTCATTTCTATTTATTATTTAATGAAATCATAACGATATAAAGGTATATTATAATTCCAGTATAATATCATATATAATATCATTTAATCCATCCTTTATACATCCAACATATGGGATTAACGATTCAAATCACTTTGAGGGGGTGGTAGTCCGCACTTCCTAAAATGAAAATATCGCATTTACCCATAATGGAAACAAATAAGGTATTCCATAAATGAAAAATACAGAACCTTAAGTAAAACATAAACATATTATATGTCATATATATAAATATAGTGACATCTTAATGGCCACCTTTGAAGGTGTTATATGAGTGTTGAACAATCATCGTTTCGTGAGGCAGAAATTCGCCATCCACAGAAACAGTATGTTCTTTAACCATTAGATGTAGGTGTGTGTAAGTGTAGCTCGAATAATTCTTATAACAACATCCTAGTATATTGAGTATACTGGTTTTGTTACAAAAGAAATGAATAAAAAGAGTTTAGGGGGTTGGATAAGCAAAATAAAACAAAATAACATAAGAGAAGACATTACCTTAAAATCGGGTAACTCTTTTGATTTGTGCCAAAGGCTTCCTTGGAAAGAATTCTGCCCAAATTGAGGCTTCTAGGAGTAAGGGAGGGAAGTTGGGAGAGTATTTGGGAAGAGGTTGGCCGAGCCAAAAGGCTTTGAAAGTGTGAGTAAGGTGGTAGTGGTGGGGGCCTTTTATAAGTGGAGAGGAGAGGCACTCTTGGAAAGTAATGAAATGTTACTTTATTATATAATGAATTTAGGACTTTAAAGGTCCCACAATTATATAATTCGAGGATAAGGTGATAAGAGTTCTAAATATACTTATACAATAGGTTTTTGACAAGTGTAAGACTTGGATGTTACATTAACTTTTCATTTTATTTAAATCGTTAATTAATGAGGTAATCGCTGCATCATCATGGTGTCATAAATAATTTAATTTATTTAATGTCTAAAAATTATAAAAAAATATCATGATGTAGGAAAACTTTTTATATTTCTAAATAATATTTATAGTCAAAAATATTACTTGTATAACCCCATTTAAAAATTGTTTTAGTAAAACAACTTATGTTTTGGACATTTTTATTTTAACTTTAAATAAAGGTTATTTATGTCATTTTCCTACCAAAGTGGCTCCATGGGGTCCCCAAGTTGACCCATGGATTTGATTGGTCTTCCATGACACATCCAATAGGGGTAGGACAAGTGTAAAGGTCATTCCATATTTTGATAATACTATTTTTACCTTAAATTTCACTAATTACCTTTAATCGCGATAAATTAAACTTAAAAGTTACTATTCACCAAAAAATTATTTTAATCCCATTGAAACACATTTTACTTCTTAATGACAACCAGTTGTGTCGGATTTTTGAAAATCAAATCACAGAAGTGGTAATGTTTCATTTAAATGAAAAATCAGTATTTTAACTACCACTTAGTGGTTTCACTATTCATCAAAAATTGAAGTTTTTCAGAACAATGCCAAAATTTCACCCTAAGCTATAATTGATATTCCGAACTCAAAAATGATGTCTATTTTATAAAATTACCAACATATAAGTTGCATTAATTAATTTCATAATTAATTCCCACTGTCACAACAAATAGCATGTTTTTAGGAAACAATATATATCAAAAGATTGACAATTGTTTATGTCCAATTTCAAATTGAAATTAATTCTAAGGACCACCATTGGATAAAATAGTAAAAATATATTCTAATTATACATTAAAACCACCCAATATTATAATTTATCACTATAAAATACTCTGATTAAAAGAGTTGTTTTTAAGTATTTTTCACTATTCATAAAAATTGGAAGTTCTCAGAAAATTACAAAAAATTCAACTTTGGATAATTTCGATATTACGAATACAAAAATGAAGTCCATTTTGAAATATAAAATTTCTATAATTTTAAAAAGTGGGTATTAATATTCATAACGGATACTTTGATTAATCTCGGTGTGTTAGAATCTCGAACTTGCGTACAATGCATGCTATTGCATTATTGAAAGAGAAGCGTATCGTGAAAGCTCGGGGTGTTACAATTCTGTCTACGAACCCAAAAATAGTTTGACAATTGAAAATAACTACCTATGATACCACTTTGTAGAATCCCCAACACTAGAGCCACCTAACGGGTGCTTCAAGACGGGTTGGTCACATGACCTCAAGTGCATCTCCCCAATTTATAGAGGCTACCAAATAGCTGTGAGATTATTTTTAATGTGTCCATGTGGGAGACTATGCCCTCATATATAATAGGTAATACACAGTGGAAGAAACCAAAATTTATAACAAATATTGGATGCATATAAATAAGTAAACAATAATAGAAGAAAATAAATAATCCAATCTAAATAAATACTAAGTGTGGAAGGTGATAAATTAAACTAGATACAAAAATATTTTGTGATTTGATGTATGTACTAGTGTAATGGTTCAGAAAGTAGTAATAAAAGCATGAAATCAAATATGTAATAAAAAATACACAATGCAACAACTGCATCTCGAGAAAAAACTCGATCCTCTTCCCCGAATATCCATAATAAATAGAAATCAACACTCAATCACTGAAAGTACCATAATTACCACTATCCATACCTACGAACATAATATATACTTGGGTACAAAAGAATGCCCATGTAGGGAGTGAGATATAATCTCAATAGGCCAACACCCACGCCGTTTATGACTTTAATTTTTGTGTTTTAAACAAAATGAGTGTTCCAATGTTGATAAATGTAAGCAACTAAACAAACATAATAAAGTAAATATAACATGGTCTAGGTTCTTAACAACACCAGTCCCATATCACCCGCTTCAGCGTAAGTCGAAAATATCAAAAAGGAACCTGTAATAAGCAGAATATATATATATATATATATATAATAGTCTAGAAAAATAGAAGGGTGATAAAAGGAACATAGCTCCAAGCTTGTTCTTTAGATTAGGGTCTAATTTATGTGTCAACAAAGTGTGCTTCAAAGCACCAAAATATATCACAACTCACACGGAACTCAACCAATATTGATAATAACAATTCACGGATTATCATTATTATGTTCAAGTTGAGAGTTGTAGTCTGAGCCCACACTAATGGTATCACTAAAGTATATCCTTCAATTAATCCAATACCACCGTGCCCATCCAAGGAAATAATTTGAAAGATCAAGTATTTCTCATGGCATGGATTTATCATGAGTCTATCCATGTATTACACATAAGGGGTCATGTAGCACCCAATGTATGGCGTAAACACATTGCTAAAAGGTCCATACTTGAATGTGCCTTTGAAACCAGTGTCACTCATGAGTATATAAAAATCCTAAGGAAGACCTCATCTAGCATAGCCTAAGACATCGCTAGCCAGGGCGTAATGGTAACCAGTCAGGAATGGAGAGTCTATGCGTGAGTCCTTAATATAGAACCCACATTATCTCACTACCTTGAATTTAATTAGATTTCAAAGTAGAATATATCATAGAGTATACATTCATAATTTTAACAAAAAATATAACCAACTTAAAGCCACATACTAGTGATAAATCTAGAAAAGGGAATACAACCCAAAGCAATTTATTAGAAATAACATAAAAACACATATCACTTTTATAATCGCATAGTAGGATAATAAATTAACAAGGAAGAAAAATCATTTTATTTAAGTAAACCAACAAAACTAAAGGTTCATGGTTTATAGTTATCCTAAATAATTTATTAAATTAAAACTCATCAAAAAAGGGATCACATAACACATGAAATTAATGAATTTAAATTTTCATGGATACAAAAAATGAGACCAAGAACGTTGGCACACCCAAAGGGAATACAATGATTTTGAAACAATTTAAATATGCTTGATTATCGTATAAAATGGTGAAGTGGTTAAGAAAATCATATTGCATTATTTAGAAGTGGTAAAATTAAGAATCACTGGTATGCACTGACGAGCGTCACAACATACATATTAAAATAAAAAATAAAATGAGGGGAAATAGAGTATATTCGATACCTTGTACTCATTGAGGATACTACACTCTTTTGTGATATTTGATTTGACCAAAAAATAGAATAAATCATATCATTTTAGAAAAAAAATCAATTTAGGGTTAAAACCTTCCACTGATGATTGTGAGATTTATAGTGGAAGAGATCCTACAATTCTTGGTGCATGAGGTTATCCATATCGAGAGATTTACTATGAAACCGAGCAAGAAGAAAACAAATGAGAGATAGAGTCGCAATGGGAATACAAAGGGAGAAGAGGGGTGGTGTGCACCCCATATAAGGATGTGGTACAACAAACCACAGAGGTGGGGTTAGGAATATAGAAAGGGGGAAAAGAAAAAAGGAAATAAAAGAATGGAAAAAATAAATAAATAAACAATTAAAATATAATAATAATAATAATAGAGGGATAAAGAAAATAATTAATAAAAATGGGTTTACCCCATTTTAATTTTTTTTCTCCAACAACTTTTATTTTATTATTTATTTTTATCCCTCTTTTAATTATTTTAATTTTCTTTAATTCATTTTCATTCGTTTTTGACCATTTTAAATTATTTTTAGCCCAAACATTGTGTAGGGTGTGATGTAAAATTTTTACATAAATCCTAAGAAATTATTTAAATAATTTTAAATGGTGCCTGAGACCTGAAATAAGGTGTGTAGGCATGCACCCTGAGTCGTTTTAAGAATTTGGACTAAAACTTTAAATGGTTTGCACCTTTGTTTAAGCTAAGTCATTATAAACATTTATGTGGGAAATTAACAATATTTTATCTCACACAATAATAAAGAACCACCCATATATATATATATAAATGTTATATATATATATATACATGAATAAATATATATAAGTTTATATATACACTGAAAATGTATATATACTTATATATATAATTTATCCTGATATATATATATATATCATATATAGACATATACATCAATATTTTTGTCCCAAGATAATAATAATAGCCACAATTAAATTATTGTTATCTAATACAACCCATCAATGACACCATTAGTATTTTAATGTCAACCACCTTTAAAAACCGATAAAAACTAATAAATTAATATTGATTGCACATTTTAAATTAATTTTTACCATTAATAATATCACAATTATTACATTTTACACTTATTATTTACACTGCAACACAATTTATTAATTATAGAAGTATATTTTTATTTTTTTTCTTCAGTGAAAATAATAATATTATTAATAAAATTATTGATATTATTTCTAAATATCCAAAAAATTATTTATAAACCAATTAAATTATATTTGGGTGTGATATGATTAAACATTTGATGCTCGCATAAGTTATTCGTCACCTTAGGTAAACCCCATGTTTCAGACCTAACAGTGGTCTCAGATTTCTGATATGACACACCATTTGAGAGAAATTAATTTTATATTATAAAAAATTGAAAAATTAATTAATTAATTATAAAATGTATTATCACGTGCGATGTTTCCAAACACCCTACAGACATTAATGTCATATATATATCCTAGGATAAACATGGAATTCTGTAAATAGCGATGATCTCATATTTCTCTTATAATGCATATTTTTAGATTATTTTGATTTTTTTTAAAAATGCACACACGTATGAATAAAAATTATTAATAATTTTTTATTAATGTTAATGGTTTACGGACCCCATAAACTCATAAAGACTTAGTGTCTAACTCTAAAAATATTTTATAGATTATATTAAAATGGAAAAAAGTTTTTACCCTTTATTTAATTTATTTCAATTTTCAATTTTAATTTTGTTAATTTAATTAAATTTCTTCAAAAGAAACATCATAGTGTCAACTATCAAAAAGAAAATGGTTCTGATGCTTGGTTTTAAAACTGGTCTTCCCAGCTAATGAAAACATTTAATTTCCTTTTCCTTTTTGTTCGATTCAAAACATGGGACATTACATTTAACTCTTATCAAATTTCCCCAAAATAGTGTTATTTTTAATAAAATGAGTAAATTGTCTTAATATAATCATAAATAATTTTTTTAGGTTCATATATCATTTTAATCCTTATTGATTAGATTAACCATCTTGTCTATCGTTTTAAACCATAATTAGGTAATAAATGTTTCAGTATAAAACAATTATAAATGTAATTATAAGTTAACAATTGGATAATAAAAGGAGAATTTATGAAATTTAATAATATTTATTATCTCAATTTCTAATATTTTATTATTTTTATGATTTTTAAATATCTTAATAATAAATATTTAATACAACATCATATTTATATCATTTAATGAACTATTCATATAATTTGACATTAAAAAAATATGATTATAACATAATTAAAATATAATACATTTAAATACCAATAATAATTTATTATTAAATATAAAATTAATTTTACGTAATAATTCATCAAAAAATTTTCTTTTAAAGTTTTTTACATTTATTTACTATTATTTTCTATTGCATGTACAAGGACTATGTCGATGTTGTATAAGAATTAAAGATATTTATTTCATTACATAAAATAAAAAATAAATTATCATAAAAAATTAAATATTCTAAAATTAACCTTTAATATTCCTTAAAAAATTATTTTTACCTTATTTGAACATATATTTTCTATTTTAAAGCAATATTGCGACATTATATATTTTTCATTCCGTAAAATTTTATATAAGTCTTTATTAAATAAAAATATAAAAAAATAACCATAAAATATAATATTGGATGAGTATAGTAAAAAAATACTCATAAAATATATTAAATAGAAGTTTTATTATCATTTTTGTCCTTATAAAATTATTTTTAACCTCAGTTCCCTAATTTACCCTTAGTGAGGTGAAAATAATTTAATATGGTTACAATTCATGATCACCAAAACTAAAAGAAAATAATTTAAAAAATATTAACCACCTAATTCAAAATATCTGAAAAAAATAATATTCAATTAAAATAACAATATTATGTAACTTTTAATATAAATACATAAAACAAAACGAAATATTGTTTTTAGAAAGATGCATATTTAGTCACAAAGTTAAACTTCTACCAAAATCAGGAATAATAACGTTAAAATGTAACTAATTATATTATATATAATTAAATATAACATGTTTTAATTTATGATCAATTTCAATGTATAATGATAATTTTTAATGAAAATAAATGATCATTTTACATGAAATTTGTAATTTCCACTATTCACTAAAAATAAATGTTTTTAAAAAATTTTAAAATCTTCACCAAAATATAGTTATGATTTTTAATATAAAAATGATGTAATTTTTTTGAAATTTTTATTATAAAAGTGGTAGAAAATTATTTTATTATTTTTTCATAAACAAAATAAATATAATTTATAATGAAAATGTATTTGTAAGGAATAAAGTGACAATACTGAAAATTGTGTAATTATTTATTATGAATTAATCCAAAAAATTTCATTAAAAAACCTCTATATATGTTTTTTTTTAATTTTAACACCTTACTATTTAGTGACCAGATTATAATGGTCAAATTAAATTAATAATATTTTTTATAGTATATCCCAATTCAATTAATGCTCTATGTTGCATGTTAATTCAACAATTATGAATAGTACTTCTATTAAAAATTCGGGATTATGCATTCTACCCAAAAAAATTAATGAATTGTATACTCCCAATCTAAAAAATAATTGGGTAATCTGATGTTTGACATTTCAAAACACCATTATTCCAATATCACAAAAAAATTATTTTAATAAATCTTCCTCATGAAAAGAGGGAAAGGGAAATACTGGGGACATATAGGATAACAAATAAATAGGTTTTAAAATTGGATAACATTGTATGGAAGTGAAAATGTAGACAGTGTTGATGAATTAATTTGAAAATAATGACAGAGAGTAAAAAATAATATTGACCAATAGATAATGAATGGTCATAAGAAAGAAAATTAGAACAAAACTGTATACCAATGTGGTGTAAAATGAGATTGAATTCATTAGAAAAAATTATGTTATTTTATCATTTTTATTTCAAAATCCCTTTACTTTATTTTGAGTAATTCCTCTACCATATAGTATATAAAAATTATTAAATATACTTACATAACATGAATAATTTCATTATTTAAATAATTTCCTTAATAATATCATTTTTTTCTCCAAATAATGGGTCTTCAAGATGAATTTTACATCCGTGAAGAAATAAAACCCACTTCTAATGAATCATATCATCCAAAATTAATAACAACATATTCCACTTATCATTAGATAATTTCAAAAAGTGAAATATTTAACACAAGGTGTGATGATATCGAAAATTTATAAACCATCATATGAAGAAATAATACATTGATCACTAAACATTCTATAATAACACCCAAGGATAAACGTAGATTATTACAAAAATAAAAAAACAATAAATTCCAATTAACCTCAAAGATGATCTCTTATCATTATTTTTACATAAAAAAAAGATAAATTTTATTACACTAAGGTAATAATTCATGTTTGACTTAAGGATTACAAATTCTTAATCCCTATAAAAGAAGTCCCAAGCTATCATTTATCAAATTAAAATAAGAAATAAAAATAAATAGGTCATATATACATTTAACACATGATCAAATATAAATATATAAATTGATAATGGTACCCATTAATTTTAAGTTATACTCATATTAATACCTCATAATCTCAAAATTCATCTAAACCTACCTCTTATACCAAATATAATTGCACTGGACCCACACACCTGAAATTCATTTCTTAAATCATACCATTTACATTATAGTTTTTGATAAGAATAAATGGGAATAAAATTTAACACTTAAATATATATAAATTAATGCTAAAATATTGTATCAATTATATTACCCAAGACCTCATAGTTTAATAGTTTTATTGAATTTATATGGACTCTAACATTGCAACCTGAATACCTAAAAAACTGGTTCATAAAAATTTATATCATATATAAATATGTTCTTTACATCTAATAACCTTATTCAGTATAAAATACATAAAACCATTCCATAAAACCTGTGAAATAAAAAAAATAAGAAGGTTTAAATCAAATGCTCAGTGAGGGTAAATGTAAAATTCTACAATTGAATGTCATAAGTTAGGATTAGATGAGCCTAATAGTGTGATTAAATAATTAATGTGCAAGATAATAATCATAGTTAATTTTATTCCCACAAAAACCTATATAATAAACCATGAGGCATGGAATAATTCTTTAACACAAGATAATAATCAAATAAGTAATCAATCATGAGCCACATGAAAAAGATCATTAAGAAAATGATCCTTTTGAAACTTATCCTAGCCTAAAAAATATGTTTTCATAACTTGAATCATCATTTTCATATCACTATTAAAATTAATCTTACATATGAATTAATCTACTATTTAATTCCAATAATGACTTAGGAGAATCCAATAACACTTTTACACAATCCCTTTACCTAATGCATAAGAAATAAATATCGGGATCTCACATTATCATTATCTATAATAGTCTTATCCAAGGGCCTAAAAAATATATAATAACCAGAAAATAGTCATAACACCTCAATGCTTGATTTTTTCTATATAACAATGATCATTTCTCTATTATAGCATGATTTACTCATTGAAAAGTAACAAGTTACATTGAAATCTCTTTATAATTGTCATAATTTATCAAGAAAAATACTATTTATGATATCATTACATCATATACCTAATGGAAAATATGTAACATTAATTGTTTTTGTATATTTAATTGAGATTCTATAAAAAGACCATTAAACATTCCTTAGAAAAATACCCTTTCTACTACAAAAATAAATCTAAAAACTAAAAATTCAAAAAATATAATAAAAAACTATAATGTAACTAGTAAAATGAAACAATATATAGGAATATTAAAATTATATAATGTTCATGATGGTTATAAAATATATTTATGTATTAGAAATTAAAAATAAATATTCATTCCAAACATTTGTAAAGCCATTCAAAAAGTGACCTGTGTGAAAAATGGTAAAAGATATACATGTAAATCCTCTTAAAATTAAATAAAATATCATGTCAAATAACCATGAGGAGATTTTTATGTTTATAAATGATTATTAATGAATTATGTTTAGAAAAAAATGATATGTAACAGAATTATTTCCCTGTTTAAAAGAATATATAAGATCATTATCACAAGTAAAAAACTTTTATGATGGTTCTTCACTAAAAAACATAGGAATTAAAAATTGAAAATGAAATATATTATTAATATAGGATAACAAATGTGGAATGGATTAATAAAATTATATCATATAATCCTGCCTAATGGATATCTAAACATTGAAAATTCAAAAATAATATGAGATTATATCATAAAACATATTAACATTATTATATCATTTTAATATTAAAACCTTGAAAGAAATCACTTTAAAGAAAAAATTAAATTATATGAATATAAGGATATCCATGATATAATTTTCAAGGGAGTGTTATGTACTAATATTAAAAGTTGGTAGATTGATAACATAAATATATATCCAAAAGAATAAAAATTTGATACGAATAACCCTTACATAGATCATAACATTGAATTGAGAAATAATAAATATAGATATTATTTGTAAAAAATGTGAATAAAAAATATTATTAAATAAAAATTTAATAAAAAATTCATTTCACACACATTTTTGGGGTAATATATTCAATGAATAAGTGATATAACCTAATTAAAGTAAATTGACTGAAGAAATTCATTACCCTTAGTTACATTTATGTTAAATTCTATAGTATAAAATAATATGAATTATATAATAAAATACATTAAATTTGTATGATTCAATATATATAATTTAAAAGGATCAATATATAAAAAATATAAAATAATTTTGGTTCCGAACCTTAAAATATTCCTTAATGAGGGGAAATTGAGATGAAATTACTTACCTTGAATTCATACATACTATGTATATCCCTTAAAAACAATATAATAAACATATAAAAATTATTATATTTCATAAGAACCCTTTCCAAGATTAATACCTAATCCATATACCCTTAATTTCCTATATTTTTAAAACATTTATAATTACAAAATCAATTAAGTCCATGTTAGGCATTTTGAGGTTGTTCTAATCATTGCCTATAAATGTCATTATTGCGTTAACCATGGTCAAAGATATATTAGTAATATAATATATATTATTAATCATAACACATTCATAATTTTTTTAATTATTTTATCTTTTATATATTACAATGCATTTATTTAGGATAAAATAAATATGTGACAATCCTATACATAGTATGTCATACACGTACTTCTGCAAAATTTCTATTTTCCAAAAATCCTAAATCAATGATGGTAATTATTATTTTATCATTAAATAATGATTATTATAGATTAAATATAATATTATCTATTCAAATAAACATATAAATATATTTTATTTCTCAATAACATATCATGGCACTTCGTGGATATGGTAATCCAAATGTACATGAAAACAAAAGTATCATTTTATAATTTATGGAAGGGAAATAAAATTGGGGATATATTATATTTACAAAATGATAATTATTTCACTTATATAATTTATAAATATATATATTTAATCCATCATCATATCCATTTTTTATATTTTGTGATTGAAAACGATTTACCTCATTCTTTGAGGTGATAGTCTTCCATACAAATGAACGATGGATTCACTTCACATTTGATGGAATAAGGGGATATATTTTGGAAATTAAAAAAAACAATAACATATAAATATTTGGATTGTAATGATGTTTTTATATCATAATATCTATAAGTTATTTTCATTAGATACATGTAAAAATAAAACTAAAACATTTGGTTAAAAGTTAAACCTCTTCTTTGAATGGCTTCCATTACATTAAGCCTAATACCCCATTAAGTTGATAATATACCCAAAAAAACTAAATTAAAGGGGTAGGTATTATAATAAGGGATTTAGAATAAATTGGACAAAATAGTTCTAAAAATATTAGAGGAAGAGAGTAATGTAGGTTTCTATTTATAAGTGTTTGGAGAGGGGATTATGAAAGGTAAAGATTTATTTTAAAATAATATGTGTCTAACCTAGGTTAGGTGGTTTAGAATAGACATTTATTCATATATAAGGATTATGATGTGATAATATAATCATACAACAAATGTATGGCTGGTATATATATCATTTTAAAACATATCTTTTGGATTAAGCCTTCTATCAACTGTTTTCAACCTTAACCATGGTAACAAAAATTTTAGTATAAAAGGTTTATAAATTTATATATAAAATTTTGTATCAAAAATGGAAAGAGGATGATATCTTCAACCATTTAACATATAACTTGTCCTAATTGAAGTTATTTTTTTTATTTTAAAATAATTAGGTCAACAATATTTTATATAAAATATTATTATTGTAAGTTTAATAAATATTCTCCTAATTTTAAATTGAAAAAATTTAGAAAATAATAAAATTAAACTATAATCTATTTAAATATCAATAATAAACTATAATTAACTATATAATTTAACTTACACCAATATTAATCTAAATCTATTAATTTTTATTTTTTGAAATCAATTAATTTCATTTTTTACTACATTCACAAGTTAAATAATGGTGTAGTATAAGCATTTAAAGAAATTATTTCATTATTAAAAATTAGAAATAAAATATCATCAATAAAATATAATTTAATTATGCTCAAAATAACTATGATGATTATTCTTAAACTTATTTTTATCTAATTTAAAAATATAATATAAATTTTATAGAAAGACAATGATATTTTGTACCCTCATTAAATAAAATAACATAGAAGACATTTTCAATGTAAATTTTCTTAAAAATCCCATGAAATTTAATTTTTGATGAATATTGTCGAACCAAACTCGTCTAAATGATTAATGGATTATTTTAAGTGTATTTATTTGTTATTTTCATATTGGGTTTTTAACAAAATTACCTGAATCATCCTTGCTGTGATAAAAAATATTTTTAGGGTTATTATTCATAAAGAAAAAAAATAAAAGGGAATTATTCAAGAAATTTGAACCTTTTGATTCAAAATATAAGATATTTTTATAAATAATAAATTCATAGGAGAGTTATAAATAAATTTTAATAATGAATCAAAAAATTAAATGAAAAACCGTTTTTTGAAAATTCATACTTAACCCAAAAAATAAAAATAAAACAATATCAACTATAATAATGATTAATTTAAGGAATGTGCAATAAAATATCTATAAATTGACTAGTTAAAAATTAATCCATTATCCATTATTTTTATTATCTATTAAATTTAGGAGTTATAAAGTATTAGTTCATTACTCTTACATAATAAACTCATAAAATATATGTTACAAACATCCTCTTAGTATCAATTTTTTTTCTAAAATTAGTAACATTTCTAATAAAAAAATTCATTCTGAACCAATCATTATATTTTTGAACATAAATTTTTATTTTTTCAAAAAAATGCATAACAAATATGAAATAATTTTAAAAAGTGGGATGAACAAGAAAAAATTCATAAGGGACATAAAAATTTGAAACAAATGAGTGTGTAAAATTTAAATCTAAAAAATTATAAAAAATAAATTTTTTATAAATATTATAAGCACATATTTCAAATATCCATTTACCTAAACCATAAATCTTATTTTCTGTACAGTGATTTTCATAAAATTATTCATAAGAAAATATATCGATAAAATAATAAAAATGACATTTTCCTAGAAAAAAAAGAGAACCTATGAAAATATTTTGTTAGAAAACTACATTTTCACCCAAATGCTGCAAAATAATTACATTAAAATAAAAGATCATAAGCATAAATTTTGAATTAATATTATTTCGAAGAAATGTAATTATAAATAATGGAAAGGTGATGTAGATTCATTGTTACATAATATTTATAGAACCATTACAAGTATAATAACAAATATTTTCATGTTCTATCATAATTATCCGGAGAACATAATGATTACCCAATGTAATTGAGATCTATATTGTTCTCACCCATCATCATGACCAATATTTTGACCACCAATACCCATGAGAATTATCATTTTTACCCATCATCGTCATCCATAGTAGTATAACCCATATTTGTAAACAAAATAAAATGGAAATTTCGTAAAACAATATTGTAATATTTTACCTTTTCAATATAAATTCATTGAAAAGCTCTTTTAAAACCATATATAAGACACATTTAGATATCAAAATACACGTTTCTATTAATAACCCATTATCAAAAAATAAAATAACCTGAACAAAATAAAGGTTTTTTTTCATTGATGAAAAAATGGGATCTGATAAAGGAATCCAAATATTAAATAAATGTTTGGGCTTTAGAAAAATCTATTGATTTCATATATTTTATAATATAACATACATTTTTTCCTTTTTTTTAGAAAAATTAATATTTTCTATATAAAATACGTATAATGATTCATTGTAAAAATATTTAAATAAAGTAAAAAATTGAAAAAAACATTCATTTATAACACATTTATTTTCATTTAGATAAATTAATAAAACAATTTCTAGAATTTGGCTGAAATATTCTTTAAAAAATATATAATTATAAACATTTAAAATGAATTATTAAGGATTAGTGTCCATTGCTCAAGTTTGAATCATTATGAAAGTCATTTATATTCATGAATAATTAAAACATGTAAATTATTTAATTCCATATGAAACATTTTCATGTCTATTATTCCATTTATTTTATTTATTACATTGATTTTAATTATTTAGTAAAATAAGTTCATGTTGTTTTTTTTGATGATATTCATCATATATGTCCAAAATGTATTTGGAATATTTACTATGGTAAAATTATTAATTATTATATAATCTATATAATAATAATGATGAATTTTTTTTTACACAGAAATAATGATTTTGAATATGTCCATGGCCCATTATTTTGAAAACTGAACAATGTTACAATCACAGAAATCATAAGTCTTACATACACATGACTGCCATTACCTATTTACAAAGAATATGATGGAAAAAAGGTAAGTATAATTTTATATTTCTTGAATTATGAAAATATCATAAATATCACAACAAATTGTAAAATGTATTTATAAATGTTATCCACGTGATATGGTGATGAAAAATGAAAAACATCACTTTTTGGATATAGTAATCCATATGTTTGAATGAATGATTTTTATCATTTTTCATGGGATGTAATTTTAGTAAAATAAATGATATATTATCATTATGGAATTATATTTATTTCATGAATATGATCTATATACATTAATTGAATAATTAAAACCATCTGTGAGAGGTGTTGATGGAAAACATATTATACAGATTTGTGAGGCAGTAGTCTACTGTATACATAGATGATGATTTCATTAAAAATGTTTTAGAATAGTTGATAGATATAAGTTATTTAATTAACTTAAAAACAAGATCATATTTAAGATACTGTTTTTTTTCATAATGTTTTTAGAAGATTTTAAGGAGGTATAAGAAGAGGTAAAACTGAAACATTCAGGTAAAATCTATACATATTCTTCAGGAAACCTCTTTTTAATTACATCTTAATCCCAATAAAGGTTGGTAGTACACATAAACTAAAACCTATATAACCTGAGAAGGGGTTTTAGGAAGGTTTCTGTGGTATGGATTAACTATTATATATGGATTTTTAATGACTATAAAGGAGAAGAGAGTGGGTACACATTTATAAATGAGGGGAGGGACATTCTTGGAATTTATTAAATTATTAAATTAATTTAAACAAGTTAATATATTCATGTCACTGAAAATTTATATAATTAAAAATTATAATGCCTTAGGATCTGAATAATTTCATAAAATATTATTTTTAAAATATTATATTACATTTTTACCCTTATCTCTTGGTTTTCACCCCCATAAACATGTTGTCAACTAGGATAATATCAATTTCTTTACCCATTTTGGGTCAAAAAATAGTACAAAAAGAAAAATGATCCATAAATTTACCATGTTTAGTATTTTAAACCATAATTCATTCCAATTAATGTATTAATTTTTTTTATAAAAAAATCATTTAATAAAATATTATTTTTATACAATATTATTTTTTCATTTTTGGAAATAAAAAATATATTATAATATAATATCAGTAAAACTCATTTAAAATGGCTCCCAAACAACATTAATATGCTCATAAGGTAAATAAGTTATTAATATGACTACCCAATAAATATTCATATGTTTTGATATCATTTTAAACATTATATTTTGATTCAATTCCATTGTCATCCCATTTTAACCAAAACCATGGCATATAATTTTTATAAATATAAATGTTATTATTTTACATATTAGGTGAAAATATTATAAAAAATGGACATGATATGAAATTTTAGATCATTTATTTTTCTAATTTTCCTCTTGTAGTTTTTTTATGATTATTAAGAATTATAATATTATACTATTTAACCTAAAATACTGTTAATGTCATTTCGAGAACTATTCACAGGATATGACATTGAAAAACATATAAATAATAATAAATCAAATATAAAACCTTAATATATCTCAGATATATTATATCTATCTATTAAATTATTGGGACACTATAACAAAAACAAAAAATATTACCCTTTTATTTATTAAATCATTTACTTTATTTGTCTATTTCCCGTATGAGAACTGATTGAAAATTTCCTACGAAATTATTATAATTTTTTTAACACTAAAATTTAAATATTAATAAACATGAATGAAAATTATCAATAACTAAAATAACCATTTATAACTAAATTTATGTTATTTATATGTATGTTTAAAAAACAGTATAGATATTAAAATCTTGAAAATGACTTTTTTGACATTTTCTTTTAATTAAATATTATAAATATCAAAATCAATGATAAATAGAAACAAAAGATCATATATTTTATGTTTGATTATGAATGAAATGGATTCATATAATGAAATTTATGGATGTTTTTGAACGAATTTTAAGTCATATCTCAATAGTTATAACCCTAATTTATGTATTTTCCATGTACTTTGGTGATAAAGGATTATAATGGTTACTATTAATATTGAAACAATTTACATAATAATATAACCTAATATTTATTATTCAATTTATAAATATATAATTTACCATATAAACTAATATTCTTATATTTTTCCGAATTTAATTTAAAATAAAAATCACAAAATTTGATGGAAATAGTTTTTCTATACAAATGCTATTTTAAATAATAAAATGTTTTTTTAGAATATATTATTATAAATTTAATTAAAAATACCATACTAGTATTTTTTATTCACATGTAACTAATAAAAATTTATAAATAACAAAACATATAAATTTAATTTTTAACTACTTTTAAAATATAAATTACAATAAAAAATATTATTATTCTCTATTCATTAAAAATTTAATATTAATAAAAAATACTAAAAAAATCATCTTATGTTAATTTTGACATGATATAAATATAATTTATATCATATATAGTTCATAATTTTAAAGAAATTTATTATAATTTTCTCTCATAAAATGAAATAATATCAAATTTTAAGAAACCGTATATTTGAAGCATACAACGAGTTTACTAAACAAAATTCATTTAGTATTTCATATGAATTAATCAATAAATTATTATTGAGTATGAAAATTATATATAATTTAAAATTCAATTAGTGAAATTAATATATTCTCATTTAATAGATATTTTACAATTATAAATTTTAAATAATAATATTTCACTGTTCAATTAAACTTAGTACTGCATGTTGTATACCATATAAAACATAGTGATCATTTGAAATACCACGATATTAAAATCCAAATCTAATTATTTAATATCCTATTACATTTTTTGGCTTCTCAACAACTTCTATTTTGTTCATGTTTTGGTTGGGTCTCGTTTAGGGGTGCATTTGTTGGAAATTTAAAAAATTTGGAGGGCTCTTGTGCAGTGTACTGTTGGTCCATAGTTTTCCCAAATTGTGAACCCTACTTGTGAAATAATTTATAACCTAGGTTATGAGGGATTAAAAAGTTAGGTCATTGTTTAAAAATCCATTATCCCACCTAGTACATATATTGTACACCCCTTTAGAGGGTCACACAGTTAGGCCGAACGGTTTTCCAAACCATACAACCCTACCAACTTAACCATGCTTACGAGATTTATTTATTCCAAAAAATGTATTAATATCCCCAAACCCTATTTTATTCCTCCAATCATCCCTAAGTAGGGATTGGATTTCCCTTATATAATTGGATCTCTCAAGAACCCATTTTGGCTACTCCAACCCCTTTTTAAGTGAATTAATGTGTCGAAAACGTTGTTCAATCTCATCCCGTTAAGTGTTAATATATTGTTCTAAATCTCCCCCTATCTTACTCTCAATACTAATGGTTTGATAGATATTAGTGTCTTTAGATGATCTAATATCCATTTTTTAGATCTCTAATCTAGTATTGATTCTCATATCTCCATTACCAGTACTCTTCATATGAGTTTCTCATTGTGGTAATTATGAGATGTGATCTATTTATTTTGGTAGGTGATACCATTTTAGATTAACCTATTTATTTAACCCAAAATTTTTAGATTTATAATAAATTTGTTCTTGTTTGATTATGAATAACCCAATTTTAATCAAATTTGGACATGAATTTTTATATAAATGAAATATGGGAAAACCCCCAGTTCAAATGAATTGGGGTAAATTGATTTTTGAAATTAATATCATATTATTATGTGAGAAAATTTTATAAATTTGTTTTTTAGGGAATATGGATGGATTTAAACATAAAAATGAATTCAATTATTCAAAACTAATTTTTCTTAATTTAAGTTTTCATGTTGAAAGGGAAATGGAATAATTGTATTTTTAAGAGTTTTAAGATAAATTTCCCATTATTATGAAATAATATTTAGTTAGTGAGTTATTTTTTAAAACACTATTTTTACAGAATACAATAATAACAAAACATAGTGCATAATGTCACATCCCTCATGGGATAGATATTAGTTCACATTGATAAGTGTTTTAGGAATGCGTGTACACATATTTTTATGATAACATATTCATGTGTGTAAGGATTCCATAATCTAGAAACATCATACCTAAGTCCAGATTACCATGTTTCTCATTTGTGAAAATTTTGATATATATTCCCTTGATTTTAATATATATTACACTTTCCGATTTAATTTATATAAACTTTTTATATAAATTTTTATTAATACATTGTTTAAAATATTTCTACCAATTAAAATGGAAAGCATGATTTCTTTTAAATATGATTTTTTACTACCAATATTGTTTA
This sequence comes from Viscum album, assembly GCA_963277665.1. Classification (NCBI taxonomy): domain Eukaryota; kingdom Viridiplantae; phylum Streptophyta; class Magnoliopsida; order Santalales; family Viscaceae; genus Viscum; species Viscum album. Next base: position 1,185,348,041 of record OY728158.1, on the reverse strand, counting down.
TTTAACATGATGTTATTATTTTTTAATTAACATGGAATCTTATTTTTGAATCCTTAGTGAGACCCTACTAGGTTTTAATCACACACCAAACCTATTCCTTCATGTGTTTTTAAATTATACTCTTTCAAGTTTGTGGAAGGGTAAAGTGAAACATAGAGGTGGTTCTTATTGTTTATCCTTTGAACATGAAGAGGTTTTTATATTTGGACATGGGTTATATATATTTCATTTTCTAGTATTTTTTGTTTTTTACATTGGGTTTAAAAATTGTTTATTTTCTTGTATATTTTTTCCCTGTGAAATTTTCTTTTGAGTATACTAGATTTTAACATATTTTTCCATTGTTTATGTGGAAAAACTTCTACCACGTTATTTTTTAGGATTCCAGGTGCTAGTATCCAACCCATGGTGACTAGGAAAGCACTTCAGGCCATGTTAGTGTCTTCTCCAGTAGTTTGGTTCCATGGTATATGGGTAGGTTTGAGATAATGTGGTATCAGAGGTGCATGTTAATAATCTTATCATGATTTATGTATGTAGTTTAGAAATATTATTGGGACTTAAGAGGTGTTGTTGATTTATTTTCTAGAAAATCTCACCATAATGAGCCTTATGCCAACAATGGTGGTTTATGATAGATTTATTAATGAATATTTTTAATATTCTCACGGATTTTTAATTAGATAGGAAGAAATCCAAATATTTGGTACCTATCTAATTGGAGTAATTTACCTTGTTTCTCTATCTAAGAAATCATTATGATTTCATCAATGGTTTATTTTGGTTGTTGTATAGAATCATGAAATAGAAAATATGTATAAATCAGATCAAGTGGATGCTGCTGATGAACCACAATGTGAAAATTATCTTGTTGACCTGAATCTAGTTATATTTTTTGGGTGTGATATCCATGATCTAGGGTCGGCAGCAACACCTACTCCCATTCCGGTAGTAGTTGTGAAATCTCAATGTAATGACTTTATTCAATTTTTTATAGGAGTGAGAATCATTATATATTGATCTCTAACAAGTTTTCATCAATATTACTAGTGTTTTCCTTATCACTTCTCTGGTTTTCCAACTATAAGGTATGTTGAGTTTTATATCAAATTTGTGTCAATTACTCAACCGGTGTCAATTCCTTATTACCAAATAGCACTAATTGAAATGAAAGAGTTTAAGAATCAGTTGGATGATCGTTTAGATAAAGGATTCATCTTCTTGAGTGTGTCACCTTGGGAAACAAAAGTTCTATTTTCTAATAAAGTTGATAGGTCAAATCACCTTTGGGTTGATTATAAAAATACCATTCAAGTTATAGTAAAGAAAAATTAACAATTTACAGGGATTGATGATCCTCTTATCAAGTTGAAATGGTAAAATTGGTTCCCAAAGATTGATCTTCTACATGGTTATCAGTAGTTGAAAAGAAAAGAATTTGATATTATGAAAACCACCATTCTATGAAGTAATTTTCATTATGAGTACCTTTTAATTAAAATTTGTCTAACTAATAATTCTATAGTCCTTAAGGATCTGATTAATAGTATTTTATATATTTATCTTGTTAAATCCATGGTATTATTTATGGATTACATGCTTGTTTACTCTTTTTTTAGGAGGATCATATTCATCAACTGAGAGAAATTATGCAGTTTTTGAAAAATCCGATAGTTTATTCCTAGATTTCAAAATGTAATTTTTGGATTTTGTAAGTGATGTTTTGGAAAAAAATGGTTTCAAGGTATGGAATATCAGTTGATCCTGAAAAGGTGAATGCTATTATGACATGAGAGAAACAATGAAATGTTATTTAGATTTTGAGCATCTTAGGTTTATATGGATATTATCACTAGTTTTTAATAGACTTATCAATGATAGATTCCCTAAAGACTAATCTATCTTAAAATAGAGTACTAATTTATTGGGTTGTGAAATTTTAGATTTCTTTTATTTATTGTAAATTTATTTTGACTACTTCATGGGTGTTAACTCTTCAGAGGATGGGTATAGATATGTGACATTTTTTATTCAACATGTTCAGGTTTCAGATTTTTTCTTATGTAGAGTGACGACATCGTTGCCTATCGTTTTATCCATCATAGGCTATGTGAGAATAATTATTCAAGAAATTACCTTTAACACATATCATTGATGTATTTAATTAAGATTTGATGGGACTGCCTTTTCATAGAATGGTTTACAATGTATTTTTACCATAAGATCTTGTGTATGTGTTCTATAAAAAAGAATTGAATCTTCACCCAAGTCATTGGGTGATGTACCGATAATCCTTTGATTTTGACATCACCTATATATCTATAAAGGGGAATTGAATTGATTTATTCCTTGAGCATAAAACATCTGACCTAGGTCACCAAATAATCATCAAAAGAGTAAAACATGTTGGTTCGTTTTTAATAGTTTCATATAAGAGTCTAGGGATCAAAGGCGGCGGTTTCCTTGGATAGTGTTCAGTTCACCACCACTATTTTTGATATGATTCATTAGGAACAAAAACTCTATGAAGAATTTTGTAGAATTATGTACTCTCTTTATTATGGGGAGACCATTACTAAGTGGCCATTCTCTATAAAGGTTATTCTATGTTTATATATCTGTTAAATTTTATCTTTTCTAGAATGGAAATATGTTATGGGGATTTTCATAATTCATAGTGTCTAGGGAACCTAAGAACCATGAAGAAGTTTTATAAAATGTAGTGATGATTCTGGTGTCCTGGTATAAGATAAAGAATTTATGATTTTGTTTTTCTTTAATATACATGACAACAGATCAAGGTCTAGTACCAAAGGCATTTGTTTCTTCTTTAGATACTTCCAGTACCGACATGGAAATGGGATGAGGTATATATGGAATTTTCGGTTGTTTTTTCACATAAACAGAGAATGTTGAATGTGATATGGTTTGTGATAATTTTGTTAACCAAATTGACTCAACTCATACCCATTGGGGATACAAAAAATGCTGGGGAGTTGGGAAATATCAATGCGAAATATATTTTCTTGTTTTCACAGAGTTACATATTTTAATGTCATTGATAGGGATCCCCAGTTTACTTATCTATTTTGCAGAGTCCTTCATGAGGAAATATTATATCAGGTTCTCTTGATTAAGGAACACCATCCATAGTCAAATGGTCATACAAAAATATTAATATAGGTTCTTGAGGATATTCTTCATGCATGTTTCCTCGATCTTGGTGGGATTAGGAAGGCAATTTAGGGAACATTGAGTTTTCTTATAACAATAGTTACCAGTCTCTGATCATGATGGATCCTTCTAAGGAATTTTGTATCCTACCTTGAAAATATTTGTTATGTTGGTCGAAGATTGGTGAATGTTTTTTAGTTAGACCGATCTTGGTCTAAGAGTGGATACAAAAAATTCAGATTATTTTTCATATAATTTTGAAGGAATAGATCTAGTATAAATCTTATGCTGATCTTCTTCATAAACCGTTGGATTTTTCTAATGTTGATTACAATTTCTTGATGTCTTCAACTCTTTTAGGTCATTGAAAGCTAGAGATACAAGGGAAACTTTCTCCTAATTTTGTTGCACCCTTTATGGTTTTTGGTCAGGTGGGTAAAGAGGCTTACCATTTATCACTTATTTCAAAGTTGATGTTAATACATAACCTTTTCCATGTATCCCATCTATAAAATAATCTTTCCAACCCATCTAATGTTTTTAACTGAAGTGGTTAACATTAATCCAAATTTATCTGTGACTGGGCATCCAATCAGGATTGTTGATTTTGAAGACAAGGTATTTACATGGATGATGATACCTTTGGTTTGTGTTTTTTGGACTCAAAATTATGATATTCATGAAACATGGGATAGTGAGGAACATATTACAGAGTTTTGTCCTCATATTTTTGACAATGATTATTCTTAACAGAATTTTTTAGCATAGTAAGTTTCTGTGTTGGGGAGGTTATGAAATATTGTTTCTATTTTTAGGTAATCTTAAACACAAATTTTTATAATTAATTATTTGGCCTCGTTTAGGGGTTATTCTAGAGATTTTTTTAAAAAAATTGATGGATCTTGGGTTGTGTCTATTTGGCACATTGTTTTCCTAAACTGTACACCCTGCTAGTGAAAACTATGAAAACCAAGACAGTGAAGGTTTTTATGGTTAGAACATAGTTATAAAACATGTGTTTCTACCTAGTGTAAATGGTGTACCCCTTTATAGGGGTACATGGTTAGGGTGAAAATATTGAGAAACTATGAATCCTTGGCCAGATCACTGTGAATACATGATTTAATTATTTTGAAATTTGTTTTAGATTTCCCAAAAGTAATTTCTTACACCACTCTTCTATAACTAAAGATTTTACACCCTCTTAAACCATTTTATCTCTAAATGAGCCTTTTTTACTCTTAAAACCCCCTTTTAAAGTGAATCAATGCATGGATAATGTTGTTAAATTTCTTCCCAGTAAGGGTTCTTATCACATTATCAATCATTCACTCGCTTTATCTCTCATTATTAGGGTTTGATAGATCTTTGTGTTGTTGGAGGATCTCATCTCCATTTTTAGATCATGAATCTATGTTTTATTCTTATATTTCCATTATCTATGTTCTTTGTAAGAGTTTATCATCACATCCATAGTGATAAGTGATCTCCCAATTTCGATTTGTGGTCCCATTTAATAGTGGCCAATTAATTTAAAAACAAATTTCATGATTTATGTTAAATTTCATTCTGTTGGATTTTAAAATAGAAAATTCACAATTAAATGGGATTTTAATCTTATTTGGAATGAAATTGGTTAAAACTCATAATTCTAATTTATTGGGGTGTGATTGTTAAATTTGATGGAAATTCTGAAATGAAATTATGGAATTAAATTGTGAAATTGAATTGGGCAATTGGTTTCAAATTTTTATTTGAAAAAATTGTATTTAGTTGTTTTGATAAAGACATTGGATGGATATATCTTAAAAAAATTAATTAATAAAAAAATAATTTTGGTTTTTAAATTGAAATTGGCATATTTATATGGAAAATGGGTAATTTTATTTTGAAGGGTTTTGAGATAAATTTCACATTATTTACTATTTTTTGAGCACATGAAAGTCTAGATAGATATTCATTTACATGTGAAAACACCATTTTGATTCTTTATAACTCTAAAAAACATATTTAAATAGGTCATATCCCTAACTAGATGGTTATTTGTCATCTTTAACAAGTTCTTGAGGGATGTGTGTACACATATTGACGTGATCACCTATTTTAACGTGTGAGTATATCATAACTTTGAATTATCATATATATTGTAATATGATCATATTGATAGTTTGTGGTCATTTTTATATTTAATCCATTTATTGTAAACTATTTTCCACATGCCTTGTGAATTAATATCAACTGTTTTATATAAAATGTATATGAAGATGTTGTTTGAAATATTTCCATCAATTGATTTTTAAGTCATGATTTGTTATAAATATTATTTAATAATTAAATTCCTATTTATTTAAAATTTAATTATTTATTTTGGAAATTAATGTTTCAAATTATTGTGGAATCCTTGGTGAGACCCTACTAGGGTTTCATATCACACCCTATTTGTTCCATTGAGTGTTTATAGACTATCTTCTACTAGGTTTAAGAAAAGGTAAAGAGTCGCATGGAGGTAGTTTTTTATTGATCCTTATAAACTATATATCTATGTTCATTTATAATTTGTTTGTTTATGTTTCAATTTTTTGTACATTGTGGTTTTACATTGGGTTTAAATACTAGTTACTCTTCAGGTACTTTTTCTCCCTATAGATTTTTCATTTGATTATAAATAATTATAATCTTTTATTTCACTTTTAGGTGGGTAAATTATTCCCACATTATTTTTTCTTGTTCTGGGTGATAGTCTCTAACCCATGTGGATCGATAATTCCTTTCAAACAATGTCAGTGTTAGCAGGGGTATTATGGTTTGAGGGTATCCAAGACGGTTTATGAAAAATTAGTTATAATGTGTCAAATAAGAATTAGAAATTGAAAAGTTTAGATCAATTTCAAAAAAATATTTATATTTTGTGGTGAAATGAAATGAAATTTTTTCAAAATTATATATTTTAAACTAGTTAATTAAAAATCAATCTTTTATGAAAATTTCTAAAATTTCAACCTTAGTAAAATTTTTCTTTTAAGATTTAAAAATGGGTATTCTCTTTACCAAAAACATAAAGTGTAATATTTTCTAAAAAATAAATAAAAAATTAATTTTAGTGATTTTTTAATCATATCATTCCATTAATGAAAATAAAGTATATATTTATGATGCATTAAACCAAAAAAATAACTATTTACACCCATTATACATATTTTTCATAATGGTTATGTCACTATTCACACCTTCTAATTTAACAGATATGATATATTAACCAAATTTAATTAATAATATTGTTGTAGTCACCCTAATTAACTTATATCTCATTTTTACCTATTATGAATGCTATCAACCATTATATTGTAGAAAACATAGGTTTTTATAAAAATAATTTTCTATTAAAAATATTAGATTTATAGAGAAGTCAATCAAAATAAAGTGAATGGTATCAAAATAAGGTATAATAAATTATCTATACATTTTTTTGGATGAATTTTGATTCAATAAAAATAATGGTTTTCTAATAAAAAAATACATTATAAATTAATATAGAAAAAATAAATTAAAAGTAACTTTAATTTAACATGATGCATGCATAGAGATATAAATAAATGTTTAATACTCTATTTCATTCCTTGATGAAAATAATGCACTTTTTATTTGAATTATTTTAATTACATATACATTAAATATTGGGAAAAATATTTTCTTTGAAAATAAACATGGAAACACATTATGAATGTTTCATTTAAAAAATTATTCCTGATATTAATAAATTCTATTCTTGTAGTGTACATAAAAATAAATATTCTATTCACACATATGTTAAGGCATTTAAAAAAATCACAAGAGTATTCATTTTTAAAACATATTATAAAAAAAACAAGGCAAAAAATTAATTCCATTTATCTTTTGAGAATATTAAGAAATATCCTAAAAATAATTGAATAAAATTATCTATATATATATATGAAAATGTTTTGGAAGCAAAACATTAAACCAATATTTTTAGAAGAATGACCATACATCTATCTTAATTGTTGAATCATTATAAAACTAGATAATGAATGAAAAATAATCATTTAAACCACAAAATTACTAGATTAGAAAATATATATTTTATATTATTATAATATAATTTTCTTAATGGAAATAAAATATTAACAATCCTAAAAAAAATTAGATTGTAACTAAAATGTTGTACCTCATTTTCAACTTGCCTCAAGAGTAATTTTACAATCCCATTTTATAATTTTATAATTTTAATAAAATTATAAAATAACCATATAAATATTTTTAATATCATAAATAATACAATTATATTGTTTCAACACCCATCCATTAATATATTTCATTATCATCATCATTTTTATTTTTTACTACTTTGTATTTCATGTATATTTTGATTTATCTATTAAAGTCCCTAAACATTGATAGTAGTTACATAATATATTAAATGATAATAATGATATTAAAATAAAATATAATTAATATATACATAATTAATATTATATATCAGAGTGAGGCATGAAAAACAAATCACATCTCTTCATGGAGGTGATTGTCCACACATACACACGATCAATGTTATCATTTTCAATGGGATAAAGGCTATAAAGATAAAAGATATATTATATTTAAATAATTATTATAATAACAAAACTAAATTATATATACATTAGATCTATCATAATTACCATCCATGAATGTTCTCAAAGAAAAATGAAAAGCATTGCTTTGTGAGGTCGTAGTCCCCTTGTATGCACGAATGATGCTTTCATTTCACATTTGTTGGATAAGGTGATGAATAAAGGATTCTATATTGATATATTAACATCTCATTATGTGGGATAATTTTTTAATATCATCATTTTTAGGGAATAATTGAATTATATTTACGAATAAATAAAATCAAATCACCCGATTAAGGGATATACATCTTCTTTAGACAAACTCATTTACTTTGCAAAGTAATCCTTCTACAGTTGGTATTTTTATCAAACAAGGACATTTATATAATGGGTAGGAATTTTAGTAGGGAATTTGGGAAGGTACTTACTAATATATAAGGCTTATGTAGTATGAGGGACATAATATTGGATGTTTCCTTTAATAAAGGAGGGAGAGTACTCACATGGATTTCTATTAAATGAATCAAATTAAGTAATGTCTTACTCATCCCATATGTCTCCATATTTGAAAAAAATCAAAGAGAGGAAGAGAAAGGAATAATATATGTACACAAATATATATTATAGGGTTTTTATATTATTTATGTAACTTTATCCCTTATTCATTTACATAACTCCCCACCATTATTCCATTTTAACGTTAATTATAGAATTGAATTTTAGAATTAGTTATATTTTTAATGAAAATAATGAAATAAAACTCATTATTTTTTTGGAAATATTGATATAAATTATGGATTCAATTTTATTAAATTTAATATCTCCATGTGGTAGAATTATTTTTTAAAAAATACCAATAAAAGGTAATAAAACACAGTTTTAGAGAAATTTGTTTTTAAACCCAAATAATGAACTTATAAAAAATGAAATTCCAATACTAATTAAAAATTAATTAGTTAGATAATTTCTAAATAAATAAAAATGATGTTAAATTTTTATTATATAAAAACATTATTAATATTTATAATTACTTGATTTAATGAAAAAATGATTATTATACATAAATAAATATTTTCACTATTCACTTAAAAATAAATTTGTAAATATATTCTTATAAATTACACTAAGATAATATTAAAATTATTATTTCAACAATAAAATTTATTTTCTCACATATAATTAAAAAAAATGACAATATATTTTTAAATAATATTCTTAAATAATTTTTTAAGAATTGTGAAATTATTTTTCTGGAAACAGAAACATAAAATAATTGATAACAAGGTGTTACAATCCATGTTTTCATATGACATATAATATAAATATATAAAATAATGGATACTAGTTTTTTAGAAAACCATATTTATAAATTCCATAACGTTAAATTCAATATTGATGAAAACATTATACCTCCTACCATCTATGAATTTAATAGTGATTTACCTACAAAATACAACATACAAAAACTAAAAAAACATTGTCAACTTTTATGATTACATCTTATTGGCCACCATTTCTATTTTTTACTTCTCAAAAAAATAATATGTATCTTATCGATCTAATTTAAACACTGTAACATCTCAACAATCATTATAAATCACAGATTCCTTAATTTAATGATTCAAAACATGTAAAATAATATTGTGAAACATCATAAGATCATATTATTTTGAATGAAATTATACATTCTTTTTCTCCCACATAGTGTATAATTTTCTAGGATTTTTCTTCTTATATGAAAACATCATTTTCTTTAATTTTTTTGGATATATGTATTCTTAGAATAGTTGATAGTGTGGATTGAATCACCCAATTAGATTACACTTTGTATCTTTTCAATTAGTGATTCAAAATACAAAATGTTCATATTTCACATTCAATTGCTAATATGAAAGAAAGTGAGACCATTTTTCATATCATTCCATGTCTATTTTTTGGAAATTATAAAAAACCCAATTTATTATGTTTAATACAATAATATTTGGCTTTCAAATATATATATTTATAGAAAAAATAACTTGACTTCATATTTTATACTTATTTGGAACGTATTTTCAAAATCATTTTTAACATAAGTCTTTCATACTAGTATACATTTAAATAGTGATTTTTATAAATTATAATATATATATAATTTCATTTAATAATATTTATTATTAAATGAATTAATAATTTTCTAAAATATTTATTTATTTAATTTGAGTAATTTAATGTTGATATATAATATTACATATTGTTGTTTTCTACAATAATTAAAGAAGATATATTTTAAGAATACTATCCAAATTATAAATCAATGTGTAAAAAGAATCCAACCGAGTTTATTACTGAATTATATAATCATAAATAACCAAAAAGTGTATATAAAACCAATAATGGTATCATCCACATATGAATTTACCATAATTCAGCACGACTACCCAATTTAAATTACAACATTATCTATAATCCAAATGTGTATAATGATTGTTTTAATTATATTGTGAATCAATTAAAAAGACAGTGGTAGTGAGGAAACACTCATTATGTCACTACGAATCTATAATTTCCATAAACCTAACCCATAGTTACTATATAATGTTAAAATTATTATTGTATACAAAATAGATACTTTTGAAGGGTTGAGATAAAAACTGATAACCTTGAAGGCTATCTTAAATCCATGTGACTTACATGTATTCCCCATGGAGACCAAAAACACATTTTTACTCCACATTATATCCAAAAGGGAAAAGGATCTAAGGATAAGGCTATTTAGATAGAAATTATATTTCAGCCTATTTGTGTTAAGAAAATTTTTCTAGATATGTGGTGGGTTTTTTGGAAAGATAAATTTTATAAAAGAAATGATGAATCAAATAGGAGTTGGGTTTTAGGGAGCTGGAAGGTGAAAAAATCCAAAAAATAAAATAGGGGATTCATTATTAACTACTACATTCTAGAAAACTATGGGAACATGGACAAATACTTATTCATATAGTAGAATCCATGTTCTTTTTGAAATGATACAGTGTGATAATACTTATATGGGACATTATGATTCTTTATTAAGTGGTGGAGTTTGAAGAAAAAGGATTAATAGTGTGGCAATGACACTATTGATGCATTTGGATGATCTAGATAATTTTCTGAAAGTGTTAAATATAGGATTTTATACAATAATAATTAACATTAAGACATAAGAATGTGAATATTTATCTATATGTTTTCATGGGAGGAACAATTATAGAGGGATATGGTTCTATAAGTGGGAACATGAAAGAGGTAAGAGTAGAAAAAAATCCAATGTATCCACTAATTATTTGAAGGGTTTCTTTTGGAAATGTTTCATAGTTGGTCTCCTTAAAAGGCTATAGTTTGATCCATAAGTCTGAATGGTAGTGAAATATTATTAAAAACTAAGATAAAATACATATCACAGAACAAAATAAATGTAGAAATTTCATTTGATTTGGGAATTTGAGTATCATACATTAATGTGGGGAACATCTTCCCAAGCATATTTTGGAATGATATTTATTCTATAAGTGTTCTGGGAGAGTTATACTAGATAATTATAGTGTTATAAATGTTTTTTGATGTTTTAATTCATTGACCCAATATTTAGTGATTTGCGTAATATATTTTCTAATGGATATGTTCTAAGTAAGAATAATATAATTCTCTATTATTATGATTCTTTAATTAATTTGGGTTTCTTTTGTCATTTCATTTTCACCTCAATTGTGAGAGGATATTATCTACATAAATCCTTGATACCAAAACTAGATAATGGTAGAGATTTTTTATTGTTAGAAGGCATGATCTTCCTAGTAATTTATAGATATTCTGTGGTACTAATTGTTTATCCCAACTTCACATTACATGTTCCATATAAGAACTTGCATAATCATCTTCTTAGTAAAATGATAGGATCTCCAAAATTGGTCATTTTTAGTGCTAAAAATGGTATCAATGATTTTATTATAGAAACCTCCTCAGGGTAGTTTTCTGAGTCTTGTATGTTGAGATTTTATAAAATTTTATTATGTTCCCAAAGATCATTTTACTATTTTTTTTGGAAAACCATGATCTATGAAAATTGAACTTGGTTAGATACTACGAATGCTTTCAAACCATGTTCTTATTTTCAGAGCCCAAAATGAAATTATTAATTTTAAAATATCCTTTAACCAGTTTTCAAAAATAAAATAATCTTTTCATTAAGAATTTATTGATTCATTAGGAACCAATTGTTTCAACATGATGTAAATTTTGGATTGATTTCATATTTATGGTTCGATAGTAGAGAACTTTATATTTTGATAAGTAATGATTTAATACTCTATGAAATATTTTATGATTCATTTATGGGAGTCATTAGATAGAATATTTTTAGATATAATTGAAAATAATGATTGGATGTAAATTTATTTTCCTAGAATGTATATAATACATTTATAAAAAATGGTTGTGATTGAATATAAAAATAGAGATCTATATTTAGGGAGTTGTATGAATGTTTTTTATGTAATTTAGTTTTTTTTAATTAGGCATATGGTATTTTTGATGAATGGTTTTTAAAAGGGCACTGTAATAGAATTTTCTATTCTATAATTTTTTCTCTGGATATTCTAAAAACCTGTTAGCTAATGTTGGAGTAGTTATTATTCAATTGAGTGTTTTTCATCCATCACGAATCATGATTTATTCACCATGGGGTTTCTTCAAATAATTTTTTTTAATGGAAGTCATTGTTTTTTTAATATTTAATTTTTACTTATCTTGAGATATTGAAAACATTTTGGTCCTATTTTGATTCTGATAGAATGTTTATAAAGATTCAAGTAGTGAAACATGATCTTGGTATATTGGATTCTAATTTTGATGATATGTTGGATATTCGAGTAATGATTGTAGATATCATTAGATTAAAATTATTGGTATTTATGGTTTTGAGGAACTCTTAAAGTAATAGGTTTGTATCATAGAGGGATATTTTAAGGTGTTTGAATGTAGATGCTTTAAACATCTAGAACTAGGATGTTTTTGTGAGGTTATATAGATTAATTTTTTTAGAATTTAGAGAAAACAATTGTTTTTTGAAATTCATGATTTAATATAGATAAAATTTGTAATAAATAATTATATGACCATAAAAATGGATGAAGTGGAATAATTATTTTTCCATTGAAGAAGTAGGTACCTAGAATTATAAAAAATGATATTTTTTGTTATTCTCATAAGAGTATTTTTATATTATACATTCAACGACTATTTGAAATTAATGGGATGGTGTTTCTACCTCACGAAAAAATTGGAGGTGTTTCATATCAACATGTTGATAAATAAGAATATATTATTGTATATTTTAGCATAAAAATGAGTGTCATAAGGATGATATCATTGAGTTGAAAATTTTGGAAGAACTATGTTATTTGAAATACCTAGTAAAAAATTTGAATGTATTTTTTTGGATACTAAACACGTAACATTTTAATATGGAATCATAGAGTAGTCAGTCAGGAATATTAATATGAATTATATGAATAAAATTATATGCAAAGGCTAATAGTACAATAATTAAATTCCTTAATGAAAATAATTCATTATCATACACTACCAAGACATTATTTGATTATTGTTTTAGAGAATTAAAAAAATTTAATAACAAAACTCATTCCATTTGAAATAATGGTTATTTTTCTACTATTATAGAAATTTGTTAACAAGTAATGAGTCTTAAAAATTTCCAACTAATTATCCACAGAAGTTACTGTTATAAATATTAGATATTTTTCTTATCTATACAATATGTGGTAATGGAATGATAAAAATGAACATACCTCATATGCTTAGGAAGGGTAAACAATGTGATAACAATGACAGATAAAATGTGTGGATAACATTAGAATAAATATATAATCAAGATACACATGAAAATCATACAAAAAAACTCTAATTCATAAATCATGCAATAATAGATTATATAAAATGACACATGATTGAACATTGTGATCTAATAAAAATGATCTATGAGATCATATTACTATTATGTAATTATTAATTGAGAAATGAATCATCTTAAAAATTTGAAACATAAAATAATATATAATATATACCAATATAGAGCCCTAGAATTAAGCACACATCATATCATTATTTTAAAAATATTTTTCCAATAAATACCCACCAATTCTTGGAAGGATTAGTTTATTTGGAAGAAAAACCAGATAAACACATCATATTAAACATAAAAACATTATATTCACTAAAAACTCCAAATATTCCTTCTATCTCCAATTTATCCATTAAAAATCTATAGGATATATAGGGAAAATACATAATTAAAAGGGTGAGTTTTAATGTCTGGAAAGGGAATTGAATTATAAATAACGAATTACAGTAGATTATAGAGGCATAACAAAATGTCATTAAGAGGATGAACATATGAATGGATATAAGAAATAAAAAATGATAAAATAACATCATAAACATATTGAAACAACATATAAAATGATATCATAATCTTATCTATTAGTCCACTCCTAAGGAAAACATCACAAAGTGGGAAATGTCCCATGGTGGATTTAGGTTCAACCTTTAATCCATGAAATAACATCTCATCGAATATAATTAGTTAAAATTTATATTCGAGGGATATATAATTCTAGTCACACAAATTAGATAGATTTTAAAAATTAATATTTATTCTACAAAAGGATAAAAAATATTACATAAATCGTAACTAGGATCATACTCAGGAGAAGGTACTTGGTTTCATTATTTTGATTCAAGGAATAACTGAATTCTAAATCACAAGGATTACCAAGATAAGAAGTAGTTATATAATTTGGTTGTTCATATTTTATAATTAAACATATCTCATGATCACTAATTTCTAATATAAAAATTTCACCATAAGGATCTTTGAGAAGAATGAGTGAATGTGTTCCACTTGTATGAAACAATTTTGAAATAACTAATGGATATTTTAAAGATGAAGGGCCTTAATGTTTTCCATAAAACTATAATTGAACCAATATGGTTCTCTATAATGTAATTATTGTTTTGAAAAACTATTAATTTTTGAAAAAACAATTATGTGGGTGATTCTCGATATGAGAATAGAAAAAAGGAAAGTTACCTTAAATCGAGTTCCTTAAATGTGGATACATTTAATTGAACTAAGAACATGTATAACCAAATAAATAGAAGGGATATATTAATAGGAATGTATTTATGGAAAAAATATATAAAAAATATAGGAGTTTCATTAGAAAAAATATCATCTAAGGGAGAATAAGAAAGAGAATATCTAATAAACAATTCATAAAGGAGGTATGGAAGATCCCTTATAATCAGTATAAGACTTGAATCAAAGAACAATTGAGTAAAAGAACATGGATTGGATAAGTATATTAATTTATTTATGAAGAAATTAATTATAATGAAATAAATTATAAATAATTCGTTACAGGTTTACACCATAAAAAAGTTATTATGGTGCATAAAATATAACATTCCTCAAAAAGAGGTGTTTGGGACAAAAAACATATATCATTTGAATTTTTAAAGTGAATTCCCTCATAGAGAAGGAAAAATTAAATTGAATTTTGGATAAAATGATGGATAACAGAATCATGAATCATAAATATAAATGGTTATAAGATAATCTATTCAAAATAATTCATGGTGTATAAAATGTAACACGTGTCCAAGTGTGAAAATTGAGAAAAGAAACAATTACGGAGTATGAAAAATACAAATAAAACACCTTTAATTAATAATATAATGAATTTTAATTTAAAATACCTAGATTAAATATTATCAATGAAATTATACATCAAAGTGTAACTATAAACACCATCCAAAAAAAATTTGGGCATAAAAAATGGTGTGGGCAAAAAAAGGTTCTTTTATATAAAACCCTTATGAATTAAGTAATTTTCAATAAAATTCCATTTTTAGATTCAAAATATTATAGTTCTATAAATAACATGTATTAAATCATGTATTATTAAAAAAATATTGTTGTTGTGTATACAAAAAATATAGATAATATATTATTTCATATCAGTAAAATGTGTCTCAATAAAGATTAATTCATGTGGATCCCTTGCCTTATTAATGATTCACTTCGTGCATGATCCAAATCTTCCAAATAACAAAATTATATTAATTAGTTCCATTATATGAAACCTTACTATGAAAAAATTAATTTAATATTTACCATTATTTAACATATTTTTTTATTTATTATATTGGTTTTTTCATGTATCAGTTACTTGAGGTTATTTTATCAGATTTTAGGTAATTAACAATGTTTGTTGGATAATGTAAAAACAAACCTAAAATAGTTAAATATTAACAACAACTATAAAAAAATTTCTATATAAATTTTAAATAATTTCTATATTTTTTAACTTATCTATGATAAGTGGTGATAAAAAATTAAACTTGTTTCTTTTGTAGGAAATAATTCACATGTACTCTTGATTAATGTTTATATTTTTATATTAATTATTATGAAATAAGATAAATTATAATTTTAAAATTTCATTATATGGTTTTATTATAAATATTTTATTTCTTCCCCAATTACATCCTTTTTTTATCCATGAATGGCGGTGATGAAATATGGAAGGCATCACTTTGTTGATGCAATAATCCACACAACACACTAACAAAACGTTTTTTCCAAATAATATCAAGAATAAGAAATAATGATTATTCCATTAATATAAAAACATATCTATATAAAAATTAATGAAATTATATTTTTAGTTATATAATATATATGGAAGATATTTTTCTTTGAGAAAAATTTATGATGAAGGTAATACTTATGTTGGAGGCTTGATCTTTCATTAGATATTTCTTTCTAAGTGAATGACTTAAGATAAATTTTATATAAAAAGTGATTAAAAATTATTAAATTAATTATATAGAGGTATTTTAGACATATGTATATGGTAAATTAAATTGAGATTTGTAACCATGTAGGGGTGTTGTTGATCCCCTTTTATAGTTATAGAAAATGGAATATTTGGGATTTCAATTTAGATTTCCTGATATTGTGTTTCATTTACTAGGTAAAAGGCTTAATAGTTCTTAAAAAATGGATTTGGGGGAGTATTTTTGACATTAAAGACTCATCAATGGATTCAAACACTTGTTTTAGACATTTTATAGGGGTTTTGACAATTATGTTTTTACATTTTCCTCTTTTAATTTTAATGTGAGTAACTAGTTTTTTATTAGGATATTATATGTTTTACTAAAAATATAAGATAATCCATAAAAGAAATTTTTACTTTTCAATCTATATTTAATCACTATATAATCCAATTTATGTTATATATATTATAAAATTAATCATTAAATTAACATAGGTAATATGTGGAAAATTTTAACAGTATAAAATTTTTATTTTGACTATTATTGATTCTAAATCATATATAATCTTGATTAAAAATTATTTTAGTGTTGTGATATTTGTTTATGTGTTTATAAATAAAACCTGATTTATTATTTAAAGGAGTTTATTATATTCTATTCAATATAAAATAGAGGAAAATAATATTTTTTTTAAAATATTTTCCTCACCATTATGGTTATATTTGTCATTATTCTTAATAATATAGATTTTATAACTAAAATTGAAATTTTCCATATTGAGAATTATTAAAATTAATATCTCATATATAAGAATATGTTTATAAAATTACATTTCTATGTATAGGTAAATGAAGCATAACATTATAACACATTAAAATTATTTTTAAGAAATGTTTATTTTTAATTATATTGATGATATATAGGAAGAATTTATCAATATGATTGAGTCTAATAATATTAAAAAGATAATTATTTTTCAAAAAAGAGTAATTTTATAGCTAAATAATTATTTAACCTAATTTTCCAGAAGTTTGAAATAATTAATGAGTAAGACAAAGAAAATTCTTCATATAATATTACAAAATTTTATAAAATGTTATACATTTATTGTATGAATAAAACAATATTATTTTTTAATGATTCATTTAACTTTAGGATATATAAATTTTTTACAGTATAAGGTTTACAAAAAACATATAGTCATAATTTCATAAAATAAAAATTATTTGCAAAAAAATCAATATGATTCACTGTTAATCTAAAAAGAATTTAATTTATAAAAACATTAAAAATAACATTAATGTAATTTTGATATGAATAATTGAAAAATTAATATTGTTTTTTGAAATTAAAATTATAAAAATTTTAATTTTAATATTTAAATTAAATCAAAAATACAATGTGAAACTATTTTAATTTGAAAATTTCCTTTTTAAAACACTTGTTATTATATATAATCTCTATATCCCATAATAAATATATAATTATAAACCGATTTAATATTTTATTGTGATTATAATTTAATAAATAATATACTTAGTTTTATTTATCAATAGTATAGTTCATAAATACAATGATTCTCACATAGAATAATAAATTAAGAAAATTTAAATAATATGGCCTTTTATATTTAAATATATGTTACTATATTTTGTAAATTAGTTAATGAGGTTCATAGTTACTAATTAAATGGCTTGGGATTTAAGGGTTTTAAATGTCACGATTTCATTTTGGTTTTTTGTTTCATTTAGGGAAATAAATTGAACATATTTAACTTAATTATAGGAAAAACATATAATAAAATCTTGGTTTGTTGCATTTTACCCCCAAAATAAGTTGGTTAATTTCAATTATAATTAATATTAACTAATAAATAGTTATGTGGTATTTGTAACATATTAATTGTTTGGAATATAAAATCATTATATGAAATCCAACATAATCTATTAAGGATAAATTATGCTACTTATCTATCCTAAAACAATATGATTCCTTAAAACAATCATATACTCAACTATGTATATTCATTTATCATATATTCTCCATAATATATATTTCCCAAAAAAAATTGAATCTACATGATAATAAACCATAGTCAAATCATATATTCCATTATATGATTAACTCTTATCTTCATCCATTAGTTCATAATTTCATAAACATGTCTATATACATACCGGTATCATAGAAATGATAAAAACTCAAATGAAAATATCATAAATCAATTATCAATCCCAAGGTTAACAATAGTTTATAACATAATTTCTCAAAATCAATAATCACATTAATATATAAAGATTAATTATATTTTTGTCCTATGAATTATCCATACCCCAATCATGTGTTTTTAAATAGTTATCCAAAAATATAACATTTTTCCAAAATCATTTTCAAGGTTATTAATTCAATTTGATATATGATTACATACATTTAAAGATAAACTATGTAATTTTAATCCTTAGATTCTTCACATAATCCTGATAAGTTTTTTTTAATATAGTCTAATATCATTGATAAATAATACATGTTAATAAACATATCTATGATTAAAATAATTTAATTTATATTAATATACCAGACTCAATATATTTTTATTTATTAATAAACTCTCATTTACATCATAACAAGAATATACCATGATTTTCTACAATTTATCTATTCTCACATATTTGGATATAATACATAGTGTTTTATATATATATATATATCATTATCAGCATTATTTCCTCCATCATGTATCAAAAAAATAAGAAAAACGTAAATTGTTATCAATATTATTTGAGTAAATGTTCATATTAATATAAAATGTAAATCCATAGATGTATTCATTAACAAAATGTTCATTTTAACCGATAACAATTTCATTTCAATAGTGGCACACAATGATCATTCTATAACTCTAGGGATTGAACAGACTTTACCTTATATTGGTTCATCTTATACATGTCATCCTAGTCCCTCAAAGTAAAAAATTAATTATTCTTTCAAAGAGGACCATAAAGTAAATATGAACAACGAATACATATCTAAGGGGAGTTTCTAACAAAGAGTGTATTTGGAAATAATTTTTGTGAACTAGGTCAGTGTTGAGTTTATACCCAATGGGACATATTCATGGTTATTAACCATAGATAAAACTACTCCATAGACTATGATTTCTTTATAGTATCTCCATTGGGATGTAATTGTATGGAGAACGACATAATCTATAATATAACAAAATTTTAAGATGTTATCTTATACTTATTTTTATTCATTATACATATCCTTAGGGTTTTCACAATTTTTATATAATCCTAATATCCATAAATAACTATAAATTATTTTTATTACCACTATAGAGACCCAATACTCACAAAAAGATTGTATATTATTTCTTAACAAATATTTCTAATAAAAACTAAGGATCTAGTCATATAAAATATTTGGTATAGTAAACATAATAAATTTCATCATCAAAACCATAAAAATATTCTATTTATTTAAAACAACCAATATTTCCCCTAACAAACATTTATCATTGAAAACTATGAAGGATATCCATGGATAACATATAAGGTGAAGGGTTTTCTTGAAATACATGTATGGGAATATAAATGGAAACAGAACATTATATGAGAGTCAAGAGGCATAACATGATGCAATTAAGAGGATGATCAAAAGAATAGAGACATGAAAGTATAAAATGATATCATAAAATCCTAAACATGAGGAAACAAAATAAAACATGATATAAAAATATCATTCAAGTTTAACTCCCAGAAAATCATTATAACGTGGATTATGTCCCATGGTAATTTTAGGTTCACTCCCAAATCCATTACATACCCACCATTAAGATATTAATTTCCACTCAAGAAATTGGGGGATATATATGTATGGTTTAACATTAATCATAAAATTAAAATCATATACGTTGTTGGTTGGAGTGGAATCTCAAGAGGGGAGTGAATTGAGTTCTTATATAAAATTTCTATTTAAAAGTTTTCTTATAAAGATCCCCTACATTTTGAAACAACCTAGTTAGTTAAGGAAGTAGAGATATAGATGTCTAATTAGTCAATAGGTTTCTCAATGGGTGATTATTCTTTAGTTGAAATACTGTAAATCACTTCATCAACTTTTGAAAAAAAATTATTAAATATTCACATACACACACTAACCAAAACTAACTATCAAAGTGAATGAAGATTAGTTTAATGGTTTTGCTATTATAAGAAGTGGAAAATAAATAGAATAGAGTACAATAAAAATTAGTGCATATTAAATTTAAACAAGAGGTTAAATCTAAAGATAAGACCTAATCGTCTCCACTTGGTGATCACCTTCCACCAAGCAGTTTATATAAACAATAAGCATGATACACATCCTGTATCGGGCTTTATAATATTGTTCACAAACTGTCCAGGGTACACACCCTTTACCACAGTTCTTCATGGTACGAACTGTAACACCCCGAGATTTTATGAAAAATATTCTTTTAATTTCATTAATGTCTTGTGTTGTATGCTACACCAATATTACCTTGCGCTATACACAACACCGCATTAGCTTGCAGTATACGCAACACTATTCTTGGATCGTGTTACACACAATTTTGATAATAGTTATTCTGCACAACATTGAGTATATATATATATATATTCAATGTATAAATGAAATATGGTTGGATTATGTTATACAAAACAACGAAGTACTCTTGCACAACACGCAACCCTGACTTGGCTTGCATTACACACAATCACGACCTTCCTCGATAGCGTGTGTTGTACGCAATACCGGGTTTTACTAAACAACGATATATTATTATAATATTATTATGAACTAGACGTTATGAATAGTATTAACTAAATTTTGAATTTTATAACATTATTATTCATCTTACACATTTTCTAGAACATGGTATAAGAACAAAATACATTTTTCACGTAAAATCAGTATTTTTCAAAAAAATGCAGTTTTGCCGCCTTTTGATGGCGCACCCACTTTAAATCAAGTTTTTGACATGTTTATAAGTTCAATTTGAAAAAATAAAATTCTTCTTTGGAATCAAGAAATAAAAATTTACTTTGGATAAATTTTTCATATTATTCTGGTAACTTTCATATTTTGATGAATAGTAAAAACACGCTATATTTTAATTAAAAACAACTTTTTTCATCGCAGTAATTTATATGGTTAAATTATAATATTTAATGGTTTTAAATTATAAATAGAATATATTTTTACCATTTAATATAATCTATGTCATTAGCATTGATTTTACATTAAATTCATAGGTTAAATCAATTCAATCTTTTGTAATGTTTTAAAAAAAACCCGTTTTCTTTCGACAACGGGATTAATTTTAATTTAATTTCTGCAACTTTTGTGTATTGAATTTGGAAAAATGGATTCCATATTTGGAATCAATGGTTCCGAATTATGTTAATAATCTACTTTTTATTTTTGGGAATTATGAATAGTAACTACAGTAAATTTTATTTACCGTAGTTAAAGGTAAATCGGGTAATTAAGGGTAAATATAATATTATAAAAATACACTAACACATGCCAAAATTCTATTGGATGGCTAAAGGTAGACCCATATAACTTAAGGGTCGGATTAGATACATTTTATTGACTTTTGACCATGAAAATAATTTAATTATTTTTAAAACCAAAGAAAGTGACAACATGTCACACTATTAAATCTTATAAGTATAATAATTTTAATTTAGTGATAAACATCATAAAACATCGAACATGAATAGTCTACAGAAATCTAATACAATTATCTACATCATGATAATTTATTTAGAATTTTTAGGAATTAAATAATTGTCATTAATGGTGATACATTAATGATTCAGAAATTATTTATTAAGTTTAAAATAAGTAATATAGTTTTTATTGAAATAATAATACCCATTAAAAGGCCCAAAAACCGGACCAAAACTTATTGGTAGTGTATATCTACACCTTAATAATCCAATTACTTAATATATAACCGTTTGAAGCCTTATAAAAAAGATTATGACACTTATATTATTTTATTTTAAACGTTGCCAAAGTTGTCACCTTCATAATTTAATAAATATAACAATTTAAATATTGTGATTTTAAGATGATAAATTCGAGTAAAAGTATTATTGTGAAAGGTAATAGATTTATATTCATCATAGGATTTTATTTTTAATTTTTATGCAACAAATAAGTATATTAAATAATTATACAAAAATGTTGTAGTAATTATTTTATTAAGAGATAAACCAAATAAATGGTTTTAAAAATAATAAAATAAATATTATATGAACTATTTAATGTGATACACTAATTTAATATATACATATGACCTTTTATGAATCTATTAAATCTTTTAGTTCTAACATAACTTCTGTATATATTTTATTTAAATTCAAATAAATGAATAGTGTCAAAAATGACACTATTGTTATTTTATAAAAATAACATATTATAAAATTGTTTAAAAATCACAAAAATATTTAAAAATTATAAATTTAACTTTATATGGTCTATAATGTTATAAAGTAAACAATTATGGAAAATTCACAACAAATAAGTAATTATTTGTTATAATTTAAAATTTAGAATTTTATTACCACAAATAAACATAAATAGATTAAATAAGGATAAATCAAAATGATAAGGTTTAAAATAAGATCCAAACATGTCTAAATTTTATTAGTTGATGATATTAAAAACCTATCTCATATAATATTTGAATATGAGTCATTTTTGAAGGTTTTTATGTGGGGTTAGATTTATTATAAATTAATATTTTTAAGAATTCCAAAGGTGCCCCTCTCCTCCCTTATAAAAGGGCACCTCCTCCCTCTCTTACACACACCACTTTGAGCCTTAATGCTCGGCCAAACCCTGCCCAATTCTCTTCTCCACTTCCCTAGAAACATCCTAGAGGTCCTGGTCTTCTTCAATGATTAATTTTAGTGCCCTAAGAGGAGGTCTCAAAGAGGCGCTTCAAAGAAGAGGTAATTTCCGTTACCGATTCATTCACCTTTATTTCTTCTTCCACTTCTTCTTCTTAGGTTGTTTCATTATGAAGTAATAACATCAGTATCACTCATATACTTATATGTTATTATAATTATGAAACAACCCTATGTCACCATCTATCCATCCTACGGAAAACGAAATCACCGCGCGTGCGTACGTACGAAATACCGTCTCCACGCCGTGGTGTAATCTATTTTACACCACCACCTTACTTGGATGGGTATAATGGTGTAAATAATAACTATATATGATTATTGTAAAATGATATTTATTCTTTAATAGTATACATACACTCCAATAAAATTCCATGATCATGGGAACGATATCATCGCTCGTGCGTACGTACGGAATACCGTCTCCACGACGCGATGAGATTAATTCTCAATGATTAACCATTCATAAATGATTATAAAGTATATATAATAAGTAATCATGAAATATATGACATAATAATGATACTAGATTTATTTATATATATATATATGTATGTCATCCAATTAATTCCATTCAATTTAATGAGGAAACAAAAACAACGTTCATGCGTACGTACGACCTACCGTCTCCAGGAACGGTGTATTTCTTTCCATTTATCGATCTATTATATATATTTATATTCTGAATATGTATTATATATAAATCATGTTTTACATTATTAATGTAATTAATCATGATCTTAGTAAGCATCTGAATAATTACAATTCAAAACACGGACGACAAATGAAACGATTTTACCCAAAACGCTCTTTAACATGGAATTTACAAAAGAACAGGTAATATAAAGTCATAAGTGAACAATATATGAAATCATAACAATTAATATGATTCTGTAATATGTCAATAACATTATTTAAATCATTATACATGAGGTTTAGATACGTACGAAGCATATCAGACCTAAGGTAAGGGATAATTTTGCAAATCTCATTTTTATCCGAGATTGCTTATTCGTAAGTATTTACTGGGGTTATTTCTATCATACATGTCCATGTTTTATAAAAGAGTTTCCATCCTTTTTACCCATTCTTTACTTTTACTACATGGTATGTAAGGAATCTTTTTTTTGTTTACGTTACGAAGTACTTTTTGACTTTTTCAACAAAAGTACGAGAAGAATGTTTTTTTAACGTATACGGCATGAAAGGATTTTTACGGTTTTATAAAGCCTTATTTTTATGAATCTTCCACCAAAGGATTTCATGACTATTTTAAACAAAATTCTATTCTTTAAAAATTGCATGGAAGTTTGTGAAAAGAAAATGATTTTGAAGAAGAAATGATATTTTCCTCAAGAATTCATTTTACGTGTTTTATCAAAACCATTTTTCATCTAAGATAACATTAATTCATATGTGTATGTTTCAAGTATAATGTCTCTATGATTTATATGGTTTCACTTTTCTTATTATGAAATGATATCAATTTCTTTTATATGGATTATGTGATGATGAGATGATGTTTATGAAACCCATTTTATTTATTTGGTTTTTATGAATAATGAATGTTAATTTTCTAGCACAAGTAAGAATGATTTCATTATGAGATGAGTGGGACCTATATCTCCCTCCAATTAATTGGGTAAAGATTTATATCTCATGAGATAGACATGGCTGGAACGGTAAGTTAATCCGGTTCAGTATTACAGGACTGGAAAGAGGAGTGAACTCGATTCAGAAAGGGACTTTGTCCACTAAGATGGTCTTGGCAGCAATGCCTTGGATACTATGGAAATCATTACATGTGCTTAATGGATTCCACAATTACATGTTTTATTCCCATGCTATTTTATCATTATTAATGTTTCTTTATGATCTATGCCTTACGTACTTCCATGTTTTATGTCATTTCTCAAGCTTTTGATGTTTAAACATTATGTTCATGTTTTTAAGTTCAAATGTATATGGTATGTTTTATTTTATCCATGCTTACCCTTACTGAGAATTTGAGCTCACCCTTTTTATGTTTTATTTTCCCCAAGATATAAATAAAGGTTTTAGGTAAGAAAAAAAGGGGGAATATCTTTATGGGAGATGTTGAAGATCTTTCACCACGATTAGAAGATTACGTTCCAAGTTTCCAAAGACACTAAACTATTACAGTTCTTGTGATTCTGTTTTTGTTATGTATTAAGTATTCCTCTAAAGTAATCTAATGTCCATGTACGCCAAGCTTTGGGTCTCTAAAGTTGGTATCATAGGAAAGGTTTACTCAACCTTTGGAAACTAGGATGTGAAAACGTTAGTGAGATCCCTAGAGATATTTCTAAGGTATGTCTAGGGATGTCCCTAAGGATAAGTATACGTATAGAATACATTCCTAGAACTATGGTAACGATCATAGAATTTTACCTAAGATGTTAGATATTGAGGATACTCCCCCTTTACTATGTTGTTTTCCCTAGCATGATTTTTGCCTCTCACACTATTCTTTTTGAGTTTTAGAAAATGGATGGAAACCGGAAGATTCACGATAATGGAGGATATGATAGACAATGGAATGATTTTCTTCATGAGAAACCAAATGAAACGGGATCTGGAAGTCCAAACATCGTTATTATGCCTAATCAGCAATATCATAATATGATCAATAATCTCAACTTTGGTAAGTTTCCCGACTCAGATAATAAGAGAAAGATGGAGTTTCATGATGATCATAGAGGAAAGAAAGTTCAATTTCCCTCATGTAAATCATGTGGGAAGAGGCATCAGGGAGATTGTTTCAAAGGAACTGGAAGATGCTTTGGGTGTAGAAAAGAAGGACACAAAGCCAATATGTGCAAAGGAAAAGGTTTAGTTAACACTATGGACAAGGATAATGGTATTGCTACGACATCAACAATGATTAGACGTTTTAAATTTGGAATGTACGGGCATTATGAAAACCAATTCCCTAATGGAAAATCTTATGAAGAGAATCAGCATGGTCATATGGGTAGTATTTATGTGGATGATGATGAGGAGACTACAAATGATATATGAGCTGAAAGAAGTGTTGAAGCTCAGTCAGTTGTTTTAGAAGGTAGTGGAATGATTGTATGTTTATCGAGAGTTCTGTTGTATAGTTACACTATTGTTTTTCCTAAAAGTATTTGAATGTATATGTTGAATGGTACCAGTAACCATGAATGGTTATTCAGATATTCTTGTAAAGTAGATGATATGCGCATAATGAAGGAATAAGAAGATAATGAGATGTTTTCTTGTATTCATGAGCTCATGATTGATATAAGGACTAAGTGATATCATGGTTTGAGTATATAGAATTTTGAGTATTTTGGTATGTGGAAAGTGTTAACTTTTAACTGCATTCATGTTTTCACTAAGGTTCAATGGGTATTCATTTTTCAAGAGAATACATGACTAAGGCCTTCGAATGTTTGGAATGCGACCAACAAGACATATCTTATGATATATGGGGATCAACGATGGTATTAAATCTCTGGTAATCGTTTTCACTATATTATGAGAGTGGACTGCAGTATTATGGATAAGACTAAAGATTGGAATGGATTATGTTGGACATAAGTTAGTATTGTTTAAGGATAGAAGTTTTTTCGATATTATTGATGGGATGTTATAGTAACATAGTTTTAGAAAAATGACAACCTGTAGGACGGGCGACAACCCATCGCGTCGGACAAGTCTGTGGGAATCAAACCCACAACTGAAGTGCGACTGGCCTTTATTGCCTACCACTGTCCTATAGGAAGTCCCTGGTTAGTAGAAACTAGTTTTATTTTATTAAGAGGTATGTTATATGAAGTATAAGTTCATTTTTGGAACCATATATGATTAATATAACCATAAGATGGACTTATAACTTTTGCTAACCGTTTGTTTGAAAGAGATGGAATGACCCATCATTCTATCACATGATCTGCTAACACATCAGGAATAACAAATTCAACTTCATTTCATTAAGGGATGAAGTGGAAATTGTTCAATTCACGAACAACAGTGAGAATGTACCAAAATCATGCATGTATTTCTTTAAAATCATCAACTTTAGGGAAATGATCTTGAAAACCAAAAATGTTGTCCTAGTTCCCTTATATCCGATGAATCAGATGGTACCTTAGATCATCACCAATCTATAGCCTTGTGTTTTTTTGATTTTTCATAGCCATGTTCTCTACCACACTCCATCAGAACTTGATGGTTAGATTTTTCTTCCATATCCATATTTTCACCATTGTTCTCCTACATGGAAACCCAGTGACGAGTTAATTTGGGTAACTATTACATTTCATACTTTAGTTTTTAAAGCCTTGTTTTGGTATTCCTTTTTATGATGTGGGTTTCTATTAAACAAACTTTCAAGTAGTAAACCATTTATAACCCCAACAAATTTCGAGGGCGAAATTCATTTTAAGGGGTGTAGAATGTAACACCCCGAGATTTTATGAAATATATTATTTTAATTTCATTAATGTATTGTGTTTTATGCTACACCAAGATTACCTTGCGCTATACGCAACACCGTATTAGCTTGCAGTATACGCAACACTATTCTTGGATCGTGTTACACACAATTTTGATAATAGTTATTCTACGCAACATTGAGTATATATATATATATATTAAATGTATAAATGAAATATGATTTTATTCTGTTATACGAAACAACGATGGATTCTTGCACAACACGCAACCCTGACTTGGCTTGCATTACACGCAATCACGACCTTCCTCGATAGAGTGTGTTGTACGCAATACCGGGTTTTACTAAACAATGATATATTATTATAATATTATTATGAACTAGAAGTTATGAATAGTATTAACTAAAATTTTAATTTTATAACATTATTTTTCATCTTACACATTTTCGAGAACATGGTATAAAAACAAAATAAATTTTTCACGTAAAATAAGTATTTTTCAAAAAAATGCAGTTTTGCCACCTATTGATGGCGCACCAACTTTAAATCTAGTTTTTGACATGTTTATAAGTTCAATTTGACAAAATAAAATTCTTCTTTGGAATCAAGAAATAAAAATTTACTTTGGATAAAATTTTCATATTATTCTGGTAACTTTCATATTTTGATTAATAGTAAAAACACGCTATATTTTAATTAAAAACAACTTTTTTCATCGAAAGAATTTATATGGTTAAATTATAATATTTAATGGTTTTAAAGTATAAATATAATATATTTTTACCATTTAATATAATTTATGTCATTATAATTTATTTTACATTAAATTCGTAGGTTAAATCAATTAACTCTTTTGCAATGTTTTAAAGAAAAACTCGTTTTCTTTCGACAATGGGATTCATTTTAATTTAATTTCTGCAACATTTGTGTATTGAATTTGGAAAAATGGATTCCATATTTAGAATCAGTTGGTCCAAATAATTTTAATAATCTACTTTTTATTTTTGGGAATTCTGAATAGTTACTACGGTAAAATTTATTTACCATAGTTAAAGGTAAATCGGGTAATTAAGGGTAAATATAATATTATAAAATTACCCTAACACATTCCAAAATTCTATTGGATGGCTAAAAGTAGACCCATATAACCTAAGGGTCGTATTAGTTTCATTTTATGGACTTTCGACCATGAAAATAATTTAATTATTATTAAAACTAAAGAAAGTGATAACATGTCACTCTCTTAAATCTTATAAGTATAATAATTTTAATTTAGTGATAAACATCATCAAACTTCGAACCTGAATAATCTCCAGAAAGATAATATAATTATCTACATCATGATAATTTATTTATAATTTTTAGGGATTAAATAATTGTCATTAATGGTGATACATTAATGATACATAAATTATTTATTTGGTGGAAAATAAGTAATATAGTTTTTATTGAAATAATAATACCCATTAAAAGGCCCAAAAACCTGACCGAAACTTATTGGTAGTGTATATATACACCTTAACCATCCAATTACCTAATATATAACCGTTTGGAGCCTTATAAAAGTGATTATGACACTTATATTATTTTATTTTAAATGATGCCAAAGTTGTCACCTTTATAATTTAATAAATATAACAATTTAAATATTCTGATTTTAAGATGATAAATTCGAGTAAAAGTATTATTGTGAAAGTAAATAGATTTTTCTTCATCATAGTATTTTATTTTTAATTTTTATGCTAGAAATCCGTATATTAAATAATTATACAAAAATGTTGTAGTAATTATTTTATTAAGAGATAAACCAAATAAATGGTTTTAAAAATAATAAAATAAATATTATATGAACTATTTAATGCGATCCACTAATTTTATCGATACATATGAACTTTTATGAATCTATCAAAACTTTTAGTTCGAACATATATTCTGTACATATTTTATTTAAATTCAAATAAATGAATAGTGTCAAAATTGTCACTATTGTTATTTTATAAAAATAACATATTATAAAATTGTTTAAAAATCACAAAAATATTTAAAAATTATAAATTTAAATTTATATGTTCTATAATGTTATAAAGTAAACAATTATGGAAAATTCACAACAAATAAGTAATTATTTGTTATAATTTAAAATTTATAATTTTATTACCACAAATAAACTTAAATAGATTAAATAAGGATAAATCAAAATGAAAAGGTTTAAAATAAGATCCAAACATGTATAAATTTGATTTTTTGATGATATTAAAACCCTATCTCATCTAATATTTGAATATAAGTCATTTTTGGAGGTTTTTAAGTGGGGTTAGATTTATTATAAATTAATATTTTTAATAATTCCAAAGGTGCCCCTCTCCTCCCTTATAAAAGGGCACCTCCTCCCTCTCTTCCACACACCACTTTGAGCCTTCATGCTCGGCCAAACCCTGCCCAATTCTCTTCTCCACTTCCCTATAAACATCCTAGAGGTCCTGTTCTTCTTCAAAGACCAATTTTAGTGCCCTAAGAGGAGGTCTCAAAGAGGCGCTTCAAAGAAGAGGTAATTTCTGTTACCGATTCTTTCATCTTTATTTCTTCTTCCACTTCTTCTTCTTAGGTTGTTTAATTATGAAGTAATAACATCAGTATCACTCATATAGTTATATTTTATTATAATTATGAAACAATCCTATGTCACCATCTATCCATCCTAGGGAAAACGAAATCACCGCGCGTGCGTACGTACGGAATACCGTCTCCACGCCGTGATTTGATCTATTTTCCACCACCACCTTATTTGGATGGGTATAATGGTGTAAATAATAACTATATATGATTATTGTAAAGTGATATTGATTCTGTAATAGTATACATACACTCCAATAAAATTCCACGATCATGGGAACGATATCATCGCTCGTGCGTACGTACAGAATACCGTCTCAATGACACGATGAGATTCATTCTCAATGATTAACCATTCATAAATGATTATAAAGTATATGTAATAAGTAATAATGAAATATATGAAATAATAATGATACTGTATTTATGTATATATATATGTATGTCATCCAATTAATTCCATTCAAATCAATGAGGAAATGAAAACAACATTCATGCGTACGTACGACCTACCTTCTCCATGAACGGTGTATTTCTTTCCATTTATCGATCTATTATATATATGTATATTCTGAATATGTATTATATATAAATCATGTTTTACATTCTAGATGTAAGTAATCATGATCTAAGTAATCATATGAATAATTACAAGTCAAAACACGGACGACAAATGAAACGATTTTACCCAAAACGCTCTTTAACATGGAATTTACAAAAGAACGGGTAATATAAAGTAATAAGTGAACTATATATGATATCATAACAATTAATATGATTCTATAATAAGTCAATAACATTATTTAAATCATTATACAGAAGGTTCGGATACGTACGAAGCATATCAGACCTATGGTAAGGG
The DNA here is from genome assembly GCA_963277665.1 of Viscum album. Lineage (NCBI taxonomy): Eukaryota > Viridiplantae > Streptophyta > Magnoliopsida > Santalales > Viscaceae > Viscum > Viscum album. Next base: position 1,185,316,504 of record OY728158.1, on the reverse strand, counting down.
ATAATTTTGCAAATCTCATTTTTATCCGAGATTGCTTATTCGTAAGTGTTTACTAGGGTTATTTATATCATCCATGTCCATGTTTTATAAAAGTGTTTCCATCCTTTTTACCCATTCTTGACTTTTACTACATGTTATGTAAGGAATATTTCTTTTGTTTACGTTACGGAGCACTTTTTGACTTTTCTGACAAAAGTACGAGAAGAATGTTTTTTTAACGTATACAGCATGAAATGATTTTTACGGTTTTATAAAGCCTTATTTTTATGAATCTTCCTCCAAAAGATTTCATGAATATTTTAAACAAAATTCTATTCTTTTAAAATTTCATGTAATTTTGTGAAATGAAAATGATTTTGAATAAGAAAGGATATTTTCCTCAAGAATTCATTTCAAGTGTTTTATCAAAACCATTTTTCATATAAGACAACATTATTTCATATGTGTATGTTTCAAGTATAATGTCTCTATGATTTACATGGGTTAACTTTTCTTATTATGAAATGATATCAATTTATTTTATATGGATTATGTGATGATGGGATGATGTTTATGAAACCCATTTTATTTATTGGGTTTTTATGAATGATGTATGTTCATTTTGTGGAACAAGTAAGAATGATTTCATTATGAGATGGGTGGGACCTATATCTCCCTCCAATGCATTGGGTAAAGATTTATATCTCATGAGATAGACATGGCTGGAATGGTAAGTTAATCCGATTCAGTATTACAGGACTAGAACAAGGAGTGAACTCGATTCAGAAAGGGACTTTTTCCACTAAGATGGTCTTGGAAGCAATGCCTTGGCTACTATGGAAATAATTACATGTGATTAATGGATGCCACAATTACATGTTTTATTCCCATGCTATTTTATCATTCATAATGTTTCTTTATGATCTATGCCTTACGTACTTCCATGTTTTATGTCATTGCTCAAGCTTTTGATGTTTAAACATTATGTTCATGTTTTTAAGTTCAAATGAATATGGTATGTTTTATTTTATCCATGGTTACCCTTAATGAGAGTTTGAGCTCACCCTTTTTATGTTTTCTTTTCCCCAGGATATAAAGAAAGGTTTTAGGTAAGAAAAAAATATGGGAAGATCTTTATGGGAGATGTTGAAGATCTTTCACCCTGATTAGAAGATTACGTTCCAAGTTTCCAAAGACACTAAACTATTACGATCCTTGTGTGTCTGTTTTTGTTATGTATTAAGTATTCCGCTAAAGTAATGTAATGTCCATGTACATCAAGCTTTGGGTCTCTACAAGAACAAACATTACAGACCACACATGGACTCTTCCACAGTTATACGTGGGAAAACAAGTTGTAGGAGAAGTTTGATGTGCGGGGTTTTGTATATTTCAGTTCAAGCACAAGAGAAAGTGTGTATGACACAAACACACAAATCTCAGAAATGTAAAATAAAAGTACACAATAGAGAAAATATGATGGGATTTATTTTAGAAGGCTTTATGTGTTTTCAGTTCAGCTCTTGACTCCTTAGAGTGAAGAAATTGATGTTCGAGTCTTTCTCTGATGGTTGTCTTCCAAACAGAGTATCGCTCTAGCTTTGAGTTCTCTGCTTCTGGTGTTGATAAAGAGTTGATGAGGCACAAAAGGTATAAGTGAGTTTGTATCAAATGATATTCGTGATGTTTGTGAGTTCACAATGTAATTGGAGGATGGTTCTTCTTTGATCTAGCAAGTAAGCTCCTTCATACGCTACTTCTCTGTTACTGCTCTCCACTTTCTTAGCTTCTGGACTTGGGCACTCATGCATCCCTTCTATTATTCCTTGGCCTTTTCTTTTATATATTCAAGGTTTGAAAATAGGAATAAGTACATCACGTGCGATCTTTCTCATACCTCATACTGTCCATATATGGTCTCCTGATAGGTCTACAATCAACATTACTTAATGTCAGAAGCATTTAATTTATCAAATATGACCATTATAATATTCTTCAGAATTTGAAATTGTATGGAAGGGTAAGCATCGATATACTGGTAACGGTATCCTTCACCACATCAGGCTTCAACAGTAAGTGCACCCAAACAATATTCATCGGTAACCTTTCCAAGGGTATCCCTCAGTGGTAACATTCTCAACAGTAGCCTTTCATCAGTGACCTCACATCGCTGACCTTGCATCGGTGACCTTTTCATCGGTGACCATTGCATCAGTGACCTTTTCATCAGTGACCATTCCATCAGTGACCTTTTCATTGGTGACCTTTTCATCAGTGACCTTTGCATCCGTGTCCTTTGCATCGGTGACCTTTGCATCGGTGACCTTTGCATCTGTAACCTTTGCATCTGTGACCTTTGAATCGGTGAAATTTGCATCAGTGACCTTTGCATCAGTGACCTTTTCATTATTGACCTTTTCATCAGTGACCATGCATCGATGACCTTTGAACTAGGAGAAATTTTTCACTTTTAGCTTTAAACAAGAGAGTAGTGAGATCAAACGTATATAGATATCACTTTCATATAAGCATGAGTTTAACATAAATGATTATATTGTAATAGAAACATAATTATATAATAAATAAAATATGATTTGGGATTATCATAACAATTGAGTCAAAAAACCTCCCCCTTTTTTGATAATCACAAATTATGTTAGTATTTTCTGAATTAGGGTTAAGAACAGTTGCTAAAATCTTCAGATATGTGTATAAGAACATTTGAACTATGTTTATTAAGGAAAAATATAGGCAATATATATATGTGAATAGTTTAGTCAACTTAAAAGAAATGTCTCCTCCTTTATGTTTAGGAAGCTTAGGGAACTTAAAACTTAAACCTGACTAGTTTCTCCCCCTTTGTGATTAACAAAAATAATGTAAAACAAAAAGTGACAGAAGATGATTTTCTATTAATGAATCAATAGTACAATAAAAAAATGTTACAAATATCCCTATCAAATAAGACAACCCACATTAAATCCATATCAGATAGTTCCAAGGGAGCTTTATCATTGGAAGTAGAGGAGGCAGGTTCTGAAGATGGTGGGACATGCTTAGAGATGACTGTTAGCAAGGTAAGAGGATATACAAAAGAAGCATCAATAGACCTATAGTGAGTAGATATCTAAGGAATAGTGGGGGTCAAGCTTCTGATGGTCTATGCAGAAGTCATCAATGGAGCATCACTGGAAGATCCTAACGCACCTGAGGTAGAAGGCAAGGGTGGAGGAATAATGATGGGAGTGCAGTCCACATGGAGGAAGGGCAGAAGAAGATTTATAAAATCCATAATAATACTTCCATCTCTTTCCATATCTAAAATAAAACCATCTTTATTATCCATTAATTTATCTAAGGCAGGAGTCAACTATCTGATCTTGATAACCCGATCCTTAAATTCATGAGTGACAGGTGGAATCCTCAAGTTCTCCAACAACAATTTGAAGTGACAATCCATCGGAGGCTTAGTTTATACCCTTTTTAGTAGAAATCAACTTGTTCCTTGAAGACCTTCTAATATTGAGCACATTTCCTTAAATAATATCCCAAAAGATTATGAATCTCTCTAGTAGTGGAAATAACTTGAGTCATAGACCGAGGGTTTGAGGAAATTGCACAAGAGAACTTCTCCACTTATTCTCTAACAATTGACCTGAAGGATTCCAGATCAACTGGAGGAGTCACTGAAGATGAATAAGATGCACACAGAGATTCCATAGTGAACACCACTATCTTCTTAAAAGATTTTTTAGCCTACTGATCATCCATTTCACATAATTATCTTGGCCACTCACATGTGTCTCCATAGACTTTTTAAATTCCTCAAACACAATGACCATTTACTGAACTACACATTTAACATATTTAAGATCTCTATCCACCTGAGCCCTTGAATCCATATAGGAGTCTCATCTGGCTATAGACTGTTTCATAAATTCTATAGAATCTTCCAAGGTTCTAATCTGATTCTGACAGTCCTTTACTTCCTCTAGCAGGATTGAGTGGGAGGTAGAAACTAATCTTTCCATTGTAGATGCTACAACTTATTGATTTTGGTTCATGTCCCTTTCTAACCCAACAAATATCCCATGAAGGGGGATCTTCAGATATGGTTTTATTGACTCCAAATCATCCTTCTTCACATAGTCTCGAGGGAGAATTACTACTAGCTGGACAATAGTAGTCTTTGTAACTAAAGGGATTGGAGGACTTCTGATAGGCTGGTCATCATCAGAAATCTAAACCCAACACCACAAATATAGGGTCTTCTGAACAATCTACTATTTCATGAGAAACATCAACTAAAACTATAGCAACATGTTCTTCCCCTCACATGGATCATTCTCATGATAATCCACATTCAACTCTCCCATACCTACTTGAGAAACTACATCAATAGAAGGGTCCACTGCCACTTCTTCTACAGAATCTTCAAAAACTTATACAATAATTCCAACTTTAACTGAATCAACTACCTATTCTTCTACATTTTTGACCATTTCTATATGCCCTATCAGAGGACTAAGACTATGACATTATTCATCACTCACATCAGCAATAGTCTCAAAGTCATCATGACTATACTCAATGTTCTCATCCTCATATGAGGTTTCCCTAATATCTCTTAAGACATTTTCTGCCCCTTATTCTTCACTAGTATCTTCATCATCACTGTCCCTTAGAATATTCTCCCTTATAGGAGAACACTTTGGTGGGTTAGGATCACCAATGGATAGAATTTTATCATGAGGATTGGAAGGGAGATCAGGATCACTCCTGTCCTATATGGGAGAATCCTCTATTTCTGGAACAATAGTGGCCTCTTCTTCTTCATCTGAATATACTGGTTCCACTTCATCAAGATTTAGACTAGGAACCCTCTTATCCTTAGGCATAGTAGGATAAGAGATAGTATTGAATTACTCATAAAGATTAGCCTCATCGTGTTCCCATATTCTTTGAAAGACCTAGAAATTCCATATTTTTTTATTATATGGGAATTTTACAAGTCCGCGAAAATTGATAGCACGTGATTACGAGGCCCGGTGTTCCTGCAATGAATTTATGAACCTTTTTTAGGTACGTTAAGTAAACATGCGAGTGGGTTTTTGTAACTTTTGAACCGGTGATCAGAATTGAAATCTGAGGACACCGTTGAACTCACAGCGCCGACATTCGCTTAAGGAGACTTTAACCTCGAACACAGTAGGATGAGGGTGAAAGATAGTTTTCGAGTTTTTTGTGTGGAAATAAAAATAAAATAAAGAACAAAATATTATTTTATTTCTAACCTCCCATTTGAATGCTCGGTGGTGGGGACCACCCGTGTTGGAAAACCCCCCCAATTTGAAATTAATCGTGGGGACCACCAGACCATTGAACTCCCTACTTAAAGAGGGAGGTGACTCTTGGTTCTCTACTAATTAATTATGCCACATTCCATTAATTTATTATTCCAACATCAACTTAATTAATGGTCAAATATAATTAATTAATAAAACAAAATTTAATAAGTTTTCAATTTTTTTTTGGTGGAATTGGGGGGAAGTGTTGGAAAAGGGGAGAACTTTTGAGAAACACCTTTATCCAATGAAGAACACCTTCTCCAACGAAGAACACCATCAAAGGATCAGTAGCCTGGAACATCTTCAATGACAACGAACTGAAGTCCATATTTCCTCTATCCTCATTGACGTCAATGAACCTTCAAGGTAGGGTTTGTTATTTGTATACCCCTTACCCCGTCATTGACGTTCTTCATGATTCAAGAATAGACAAGATGCTTTCTATCATTCTACCGCGGAGGGTTCGGTCCAAAAAAACATGGACCAACCTCTCTACAACCTTTGTGAATTTGGATGGTCTTGAAACAATGGTGATGTCCTGAGACAAGTTCCAATGTATTTATAATGAATAACGAGCCACCAGGGCGTGCCTGGTGACCCAAAAAATGTCTTCGGCGACCATGCAGCTGACCGTGTCGGTTAGCACCGCTGGTGGGGCTCAGGAATGGCGACCAGCACTCCGGCTGGCCATGACGGCGGCGGTGGTACGAACACACCATCCAAGAAGGGTCACAACGCATTGGCTATGGTGGATAAGAGGTGACGAATTGTGCATGGATGGTCATGCGAAGGGGAGGCTGCGGCACACGTCTTTCTTGCTGGGCATGTAGGAGCCGCGACACAAGGTAGCGATGACGAAGGTAGGGCGTCCGACTTGGTGTAGGCCACCGGTGATGGCGCGGCGCGTGACCACACCACGCGGAGGTGGATAGCCATCAAGCCAGCCCCGGACCAGTGGGTGCCCAGCGCGCCGAGCCACACCGATGGGACATGCTATGCTGCCGTGCTAGGCTGGACCCATCGGGTTGGGTCAGGCGGGTTCGGTCCGACCGGGACGGACCAGACTCAGACCAACTTCAACCCCCTTTTCGCTCTTTTGGAAATAACTTGAGCTAAAGGCGTCCTTTTGATGAACTATTTATGGCACCAAAAACCTTGGATTGAGACAGTTATTTTGGTATACACCACATATGTTTTAAATAATGTTGGTGTTTGATCATGTTGGATTGAACACAAATCCAACCGGGCCCTCGGGACCAAAAGGCCAATAACATATAGACCGGGCATCCGATGGATGCATCATCGATTGCGTTGAGGCCCCTTTTACATTGAGATCCTTTGGGATGCTTCTTCGTGGGACATCATGGTTGTTGGAGTATCGACCTGTGGCTGGAGGAGCGAACCTTCCCAGAATCAAGCGAGCTTAGTGCGGGAACCTTGTGGCTGGCTGTATCATGAGAAAGGGATCCTATATGGGTATGTGCTTTGGGATCCTATGTGGGTATGTGTTTAAGGGTCCCACATGAATCTGCTCTAAGAAATCCATGTGGGACTACTCTAGGATCCTACGTGGGTCTGCCGTATTTGGATCCTACGTGGGTCTAATGATTTTGGATCCTACATGGGTCTGAGGATTTAGGATCCTACGTGGGTCTAACTCTTAAAAGAGTAAGATGATTCAATAGTTATATCTAATAAACATTACTACCATACCTAAGATATACCTGATGTGAGCTAAAACCTTACCTTCATGGTGATACCTTTCTGGAATTATTCAGTGTGGCATACCATTGTGGTACTTACCTTTGTGTTGATACCTTTGTGGTATTCTTCTATGTGGTGTTACCTTTGTGGTACTTATCTTTGTGGTGTTACCTTCGTGGTATTCCATCCATTTTGTAATAGTTGTTTCAGCTTTTGAGTTGGGCCTTGTGTTTTCTCATGAATGAGATTGGTATACATGATAACATAGGTATATGTATGGGCATATACCTAAGTAGGGTTGCCAAATGTTTTCATGCTTTGTGGTTTATCTTTAGTGGGTTTCGTGAGACCTTCGAGGTTCTCGGGGTCCCTACAGAGTATTGTTAAACTCACCCCTGCACGAGCTATGCCCACACCTCATGCTGTTTGGTGTAGATGACAGACATAACTGACTAAGGACAAGAGTACCAGGACTGAAGGTAGCTCGTAGGTGGACATTAAATGAGGCGTACCATAAAGACGACCCTTCGAGAGCTGTACCTACCCTTCAGGTTGTGTCCTTGGCCGGAGTTCACAGGAGCTGTTCCAGATTACTTGTACTTTCTAGTTTCCTTGTACTTTCCAGTCAGGCATGTATTCTGGCCCCTTTTTCCTACTGTACCCATTCTTTTTACCATAAAGGTTACTTGTGTTCATATATTTATGTGTGATTGGATGTGTTTTTTTAATGGTTATAATGGAAATGCCTTCCCAGTTTTTGAGAATACGCCTTTTGGTGCCAGTCGCCAGCCCCTGGCCTATGGAAGGCAGGATTGGGGTAGTCACAGTATGGGCCCTGGGGGGGGGGGGGGGTGGGTCGTGACATTCTTTGCCAAGGGTTCCAGTTTATTTTCATCATCTTTCAAATTACCTTTGTAATGCATAAATTTTCCCTTACATCAACTGTTTCCTCTTTATATCGAGTAACTCCATTCACCTTCAACATCAAGGATATAAACCTAGCATGAAATAAGGCATTGGATTTGGAGTCGGGCTTTTTCATATCTTCTAACTGAATCATCAACATCCTACACAAATTAATCTTCTGTCCATGCTTCAACAGATAAAAAATAAATACATCCTGAAATTTCTATTTAGCAAAATCCCCTCTCCTAGGACTCAAGACATGCTGGACAGTCTTAAACAGTATATGGTCTTCTCATTCTATCTCATCAGTAATGAATTTTCTAGGGATCCCACTCCCTATCAGTTTGGGTAAGGCTTCTTCAAAAAAAAAATAACTCAGTAGTGGGAGGCACCACTCCTGAGTAGTAATAATAAATCCCTTTATGTGGTACTCTCAGATACTCATCCAATTCAACAGAGGAGAAACATACACTTACTTCATTTACCCATAAAGACATTCATTTCTAATCCTCAATATACTCGAATATCAAAAACTCATAAAATTCCTTCACTAAATTTGGGTAATAGGGTCCATTGTTGTAGGCAAAAAATTCAACCCAGCCTTGAGCTTCAAGTGCCTTCAGCATTAAAGATCTTCTTGTTAGCAGCCATTCAGAACTATGATCCTTTTCAACTATGATTTCCCTCTTCACCAGATGAGGTTTGATTGGTTATTCCACCACATGGCTTCCACTTCTCGACTGAGTTCGAGGTCTCTTTGGATTTGGCGCATCCCCTTCACCATTGACCAATGGTCTCTTCACTCTTACCATGCGATTTAGAGCGGTTCGAGGGTTTTGGAAGAAGGTTAGGTTATGAGGTTAGGGAGAAAGAGATTCAAAAGAGAGTTTGAGGTAGATTGAAATTTAGTATGTACTTTAATTTTATCACTTATGGATCAAAAAACAAATAAGATAAAAGAAATAAGTAATATATAAAATGTTTCAGATTCTGGTAGAAATAACACGAAGTCCCAAAAATAGACTATCGGGAAGGTAAAAATGATAAGGTCTATTAATGAGGCTCCTAACAGTGAGGTCCAATAGTGAGGTTCCTAATGGTGAGGTTTCTAAAGGTAAAGTTTCTAACGGTGAGGTCCAACGACAATGTTTCTAACAGTGAGGTTTCTAACGGTGTGGTCCAACGATGGGGTTTCTAATAGTGAGGTCTCTAATGGTGAGGTCCAATAGTGAGGTTTCTAACAGTGAGGTTTCTAATGGTGAGGTCCAACATTGATGTTTCTAATGGTGAGTTTTCTAACAGTGAGGTCTCTAATGGTGAGGTCTCTAATGGTGAGGTTTCTAATAGTGATGTCCAATGGTGAGGTTTCTAACGGTGAGGTCTCTAACAGTGAGGTCTAACGGTGAGGTTTCTAATGGTGATGTCTCTAACAGTGTGGGACAACATTGAGGTTTCTAATTTAACAGTATATCATACCTAAATCATGTTTGATTTAATATAACATCTCAGAATTCAAAGGATTTGTGAATATATTAGCCAATTGATGTTTAGTACCAATGAATTCAAGAGTGATATCACCTCTTTGATAATGATCTCTCATGAAGTGATGTCTAACATCAATATGCTTTGTCCTAGCACGAGATACTAGATTATTAGTGATTTTGATAGAACTTGTATTATCACACTTTATAAAGACATGTTTGAATTGATATCCATAATCTAGAAATGTATGTTTCATCCATATAATTTGAGTATAAAAACTACCAGCAGCTATATATTCAGCTTCCACAGTAGATAATGTAACAGAATTCTGTTTCTTATTACACTATTATACTAGTGACTTTCCTAAAATGTGACATGTTCCAGAGGTTCTCTTTCTATCTAACTTGCAACCGGCAAATTCAGCATCTGAATAACTTATTAAATCAAATTATTTTCCTCTTGGATAAAATAGTCTTATGTTTGTAGTAAACAAGAGATATTTAATTATCCTTTTAATAGAAGTTAAATGTGACTCTTTAGGATTGGATTGAAAATGATCACACATGCATACACTGAACATAATATTTGGGTTGCTAGTAGTAAGATAGAGAATACTTCCAATCATACCTTTGTAATTAGTTTGATCCACTGGTTTACCAGTTTTATCAACATCTAACTTACAGGTGGTACTCATAAGAGTATCAATACATTTATTTCTATCCAATCCAAAATGTTTCAAATGATCTGGGAATGCTTACTCTGATTTAAAACCATACCATTTTTATTTTGAAAAATTTGAAATCCTGGGAAAAATTTAAGTTCCCCCATTAAACTCATTTCAAATTCATTTTTCATCTTTTTTGAAAAATCAGTACATAATGAATTTTTAGAGGATCCAAAAATAATGTCATCTACATAAATCTATACTATTAAAAGATCTTTTGAAATAATTTTAATAAAAAGAGTAGGATCCCCTATTTCTTTAGTAATACATTTTGAAATAAGAAAAGAACTTCTTCTATCATACCAAAATCACAGAGCTTGTTTTAGACCATATAAGGCTTTTGAATGTTTGAAGACAAGATTTAAAAAATGGGTATTTATAAAACCGGGGAATTTTCAACAAATACATCTTCAACTTTGTACCCATTCAAAAATTCTCTTTTGAATCTATTTGATAAATTTTGAAATTCAGATGAGCTGAATAAGCATATAGTATCTTAATGGATTCTAGTCTAGCTACCGGGGAATTTTTTTTCATATCTTATCCCTTATTCTTGACTATATCCTTGTGTAACTAGTCTAGCCATATTTCAAACTATATTTCCAAATTCATCAAATTTATTTCTAAACACCCATTTTGTATCTATGGTCAAATTGTATTTAGGTCATTCTACTAATTCCCAAAAAAAGTTTCTTTCAAAATGATTTAATTATTCTTTCATAGATATCACCAAGAATTCATCATTGATTGCATCATCAATATTTTTAGGTTCAAGCTGTGAATGAAAGGATTGATGTTCAACCAAATTTTCCAAAGAAGCTCTGGTTTGAGTTCCTCTATTTAAATCACCTACTACAACATCTAAAGGATGATTCTTGAGAGTTATAATACCTATAGAAAGAGTCAAACTAGATTCCTCATGATTTTTTATAGGCTTAGATTCACCATGCACAGATTCTGGAAGATTTACAGAGCTGGTTGTTTTCCCTAATGGTTCACTATATTTATCATTAAGGTCCATAATTGACATATCATCCTCAAGATGTTCAAAGAAGATTTTGGGATCATGTGGATCAGTCTCATCAAATTTTATATGAAATTATTCTTCCACACATTTGGTTCTCTTATAAAATACTCTATAAGAATTACTAGATATTGAGTAGCCAAGGAGAATTAATTCATCACTTTTGGAAGAAAACATGACAAGATTTCATTTAGTGTTATAGATAAATACTTTACAAACAAAATATCTAAATTAATTAACCTTAGTCTTCCTATTATTCTAAATCTCATCAGTGGTATTCTAAAGAACATGTCCAATTAATACTCTATTGATAATGTAACAAGCTGTATTAATAGCCTTAGCCCAAAAATAGATTGCTATATTGTACTCATTAAGCATAGTCTGAGAAATATCTTGAAGTGTTATATTCCTTCTCTCTAAAACTCCATTTTTTTGAGGTGTTCTAGGAGAAGATAAATTGTGAGTATATCCATTTTGAGTGCAAAAGGCTTAAAATTCCTAATTTTCAATATCACAGCCCTGATCACTTCTCAAGGTCTTAATTCTATGTCCATAAAGATTTTCTATAGATTTAGAATATTTAATAAAGTAATAGCATGAATTAGTTTGGTGAGGTAGAATGTATACCCTTGTATATCTAGAAAAATCACCAACAAGAACATAAACATAGTGCTTCCCATTTAAACAAGAAACTATATATGGTCCAAACAAATCCATGGGAACCAACTAAAGTAGTTGAGATGTAGAAACTTCTTTCTTTGGTTTGAAAGAAACTTTGTGTTGTTTTCCTTTTTGACAAGGATTACACACTTTGTTAAGTGTGAATTCCAATTTTGGTAAGTCTCTTACTAATCCTTTCCTAGTTAGTTTCCTAAGTGAGTGTGCATTACGGTGTCATAATCATCTACGCCATAACCATGATTCTTTATGAAACACATTTAAACCTGAAACATTTTTCTTATCTAATGAATTTAAATCAACAACATATACATTTTCATTGATAATATCAGTGAATATTAAATCATTTTTAGAAATAAAAATATTTCATGCATCATTTTTAAATTTAAAATTAAAACCATCGTCACATAACTATGATATTCTTAGTAAATTTTACTTTAACCCATCAGTAAAAAGTTCTTTTGAAATTAACACAGTATTATGGTTAACAATTTGGCATAAGCCAATGATCTTCCCTTTTTCATTATCACAGAATGTGACATGTCCACCATAAACTTTAATTCGGATTCTAAAGCATGAGTAGTCTCCTATCATGTGTCTTGAACATAAAATTTCCAAGTACCATAGAATTTTATAGGAGCCCTTTAATGAATATTCCTGCAAAATAGATTATGTGTAGGGTAACATTGGCACCCATATTTTTTGGATCCAAAGAGGTTAGAAATTAAAACATTGGGAACCCATACTTGTCTCATTGGTTTCTATAATCCATAGATATGTTTTGAGACATAAACACTTTGTTTGGTTCTTTAGAGAATTATTTTTCAAAATATGGTCTAGAACTTGAACTAACAGTGAGCTGTCCTGATTTTGGAACAAATTTAGTTTTAATAATTCTTCTCTATCCTGGTTGATATCCTATAACAGTTGTGTACTTTGGAGCAATTTTTTTCCTAGAAACTAAGTCAAGTTATTTCTACCAGCAGTAAAATTTTACAAATCCATTCTTAATTGCTAATTGGATAATTTATGTTTAGTATTTTCTTTTAACAACTGAGAATATTTTTATTTCTCAATATCCAGATCAAACATATAATTATCATTTAAAGCCTGTTGTATTTTCAATAGTTTATATTTATCCTTGAGTTCATTAAAGGAATCCTCAAGAATTCCACACTATTAAAATAGTTCATCCTTAGTCATATTCTTATCATTATTTGATTCACTTTCATTCCTTGAATAGTAAGCATTAGGTATAGGAGAATTGGGTGTTACCTTGGATGTTTCTGTCATGAACCATAAGTTTGCATGTTTGTTCTTGTTAGAAATAGAAGTGTCAGATCCACTTGAGCTATCTTCTGAGGCACTCCAAGTGGCTTTAATATCCTTTTTATATTCTTTACCATTTTCTTTATACTTATTCTTATATTTATGATTTGGTCAGTCATCCTTTACATGAACATTTCGTTTACACTCATAACAGAATATTTCGTTTGAGTTTTCATTCCATTTTTTGTCCATTTTCAATTTTACTTTATTATCATACCTTCCTATATAGTTTGAAATTATAAATAACTTCTTCTTCTGGTAGAACCTCTTGAATCTCCTTACAGGATGAGCCATATCATCATCAATGTCAGAGTCTGAGTCGTCATTCGTGTACATTTCTACAAGAGCTTGAACTTTTTCTTTATCTTTGTTATTTGAGGTAGCAGTCTTGAATGCTGCATATTTCTTTATTGGTTCTTTATCTACCTCTTGATTTAACATAATCTCTTCATCATATATTATAATATATTCAATTATTTCCATCACTAAAAACTTTCCAATGTCACAGGATACTAGGATAGAAATAGTTGTTCCTCTTCATCTATCAGGTAGGCGTCAACGCAATCTCATAATCCGATCCTTGTTGTCCACTTTTTTTTTCAAGAAGACTCATGGTTTTCACTATTTCATTGAATCTGAGATACATTTCAGATATAAGTTATCCAGGATTCATCTATAAATTATCATATTTAATAGTATAAGTATTTAATCTCATTTCATTATAATTGGTTGTTCCCTCTAGAGAAATAGCTAATGTTTCCCAAATTTCATAAGCAATTTTACAAGAATATATTCTTTTGAAATATTTATCACCTAGTGAATAGTACATATCATTCATTTCTTTATAGTTATAATTTTAGGTGGCTTTAGTCAACTGAGACCATGCGTCCCTAGTAGTAGCAGAAAATACAAGTTATTCTTCAATTGGGTCCTGGATTTTAGGTCTCATGCTCTCTAAATACGTTTTAATTTTTAATTTCCACTGAGCATAGTTATTACCATTAAATAAAGGTGGCCTATTAGTAGCAACACCCTTAAATATATTATCCATAAGTTACTATAGTTTTAATGAACTGAAAGTTTAGATAAGACATAAATTTTATGATCTTTAAGATACAACTAAAATCACAGTTGAAACAAATTTGACAACATTCAGGACAGTTTAGATAGTAGCAACAAAAAATAAAAAATAAAAAGTCCTCTGATACTAAATGTTTGTCAGATTGGAATAAAAAGAGGGGGGGGGGGGGTGAATTGAGTTATTACTTAAAGTTCATATTTAATTTTTTTTATAAAGATCCCCTAAATTTTGAAATGGACTAGTTAGTTATGGAAGAAGATATATATATGTCTAGTTGGTCGACATGTTTATCAAAGGATGATTATTACTTAGTTGAATTAGTGTAAAACACTTCTTCAACTTTTGAAACAATTTTGTTGAATTAAACACATACACAAACTCAGCAAAACTAACTATTAAAGTGAATGAAAAACAATTTGATTTTTTATCTATTATAAGTAGGGAAAATAGATAAACAGAGTACAATAGAAATTAGTGCACGGTAAAGTTAAACAAGAGGTTTGGTCTCAAGCCAAGAGTTAATCCTCTCTACTTAGTGATCACCTACCACTAAGCAGTTTATATAAACAATAAACAAGATACACATCCTGTATCAGGTCTTACAAAAGTTTTCACAAACTATCCAGGGTTTACACCCTCTACCACAATTCTTCATGGGAAGAAGAAATAGTATATACCACACACGGTCACTTATATAGTTATTGATGGTAAAACAAGGTGTAGGAGAAGTTTGATGTGATGATTTTTGTATCCTCCAATTCAAGCATAGGGGACAATGTGTATGACAAAAACATACACTTCCCAAAAATGTAAAATAAAAGAACACAATAGAGAAAATATGATTAAATTGTGTTTAGAAGGATTTATGTGTTTTCAGTTCAGCTCTTGACTCCTTGGAGTGAAGAAATTGATGTTCGAGTCTTTCTATGAATGTTGACTTCAAAATAGAGTGTTACTCTATCTATGAGTGCTCTAAATCTGGTGTTGATCAAGAGTTGATGAGGCACAAAAAATCAGAAGTTATTTTGTCTCAAATGATCTTCGCGATGTTTGTGAGTTCACAGTGTAAGTGCTGGATGGTTCTTCTTTGATCTAGCAAGTAAGCTCCTTTATACACTACTTCTTTGTTACTTCTCTTTACTTTCTTAGATTCTAGACTCGGGCACTCATGCATCCCTTTATTTATTTCTCTGTATTCTATTTTATATATTTGAGGTTCGACAATAGGAATAAGTACTTCACTTTCAATCATTATCGTACCTCGTACTATCTAGATATGGTCTCTTGATATGTTTGCAACCTGCATTAATAAATATTAGAATCATTTAATTTATCAAATATGGCCATTAGAATATTCTTAAGAATTTGAAAAAGTATGGAAGGGTAAGCATTGATAGACTGGTAACAGTAGCCTTCACAATGGTAGGCTTCAACAGTAAGTTCACTTCAGCAACCATCATCACTAACCTTTCCAATGGTAGCCCTTAGTGGTATCTTTCACAATAGTAGCCTTGCATTGGTTACCTCACATCAGTGAACTTGCATCAGTAACCTTTTCATCAGTGACATTTGCATCAGTGAACTTTTCATAGGTGACCTTTGAATCAGGGATCTTTGAATCAGTGACCTTTGCATCGGGGACCTTTGCATCGGTGACCTTTGCATCAGTTACCTTTGCATCTGTGACCTTTGCATCAGTGACCTTTGCATCAGTGACCTTTTCATCAGTGATGTTTTCATCGGTGACCATTGAATCGGTGAACTTTGCATCGGTGACCTTGCATTGGCGACCATGTATCGGTGACCTTGTATCAATGGCCTTTTCACTTGGAGAAATTTTGCACTGTGAGATTTAAACAAGAGAGCAGTGAGATCAAACGTACATAGTTATCACTTTGATATAAATAAGATTCTCACATAAACGATTATCTTGTATGAGAAACATAGTTATCAAATAAATAAAACATGATTTGGGATTATTAAAACAGGTGATGCCAACACATGTGATTACCAAATGGGGATAAAAAACCTTATAATATTGTAATCATGATTAAACACAAGATATGGAAGTGGGTTTCATAATTCATATTAAAGGCATAAGAAAATGATAAATCATAAGGATTCCCAATATAACACATAATTAATTGGTTTGGATGATTATATTTGTAAATTAATAATGTAAATTCATTATTTAATTCCAATATAGAGATTTCATGTATAGGATAATTGAGTAAGACAAATAAAAATGTACCACTTAAATGAAGCGATCATGAAATTACTAAAGGAATTTTTTTGAAAGGAAGAACATATCAATTATTGAAAAACTAGAATTGAACCAGGAGTTTTATACAAAAAATATGGAATTCAGAATATATTTTTGGTTTAAAAAAATTATATCGTGATTCCTAAAATGAGACAATAAATAAGAATGTCCCAAAAAATCATGTTTACTTATAAGTGGAAATTTATAATGGAACTAAAATCATGTATTACCACAATGGTGAAAGAGATAATTAACTAGGTATATATTTATGTTTTATATATAAATAATATATAAGAGTTAAATGATAATAATATTTTATAAAATAAAGAAATTAAATAGAAAATATAACTAATAAGTCACGATGTATGTGTAGAACATCTCTAGCAATTGGGATGACACATGAGTTTATGGACAATTGAAGAAAATAGTATGATAATTCATATTATATAAAATAAAATACTTAGAAATAATTTATATAACATTCATTTTATGTCAAATAAAAATCACACCATATATAAGGAATAATGGTGTATAAAATGTAACATGTCTCCATGTGATGAATTTGTGACAAAAACCCATTATATATTTTGAAATTTTGGTTTAAAATTGAATGAGATAAATAAAATTGACTATAACATTGAATTTCATGAAATTTATTAAAGTCATGATTCCAAAATATTATCTGAAATAGATACACCATTCAAAATAATTCATGGTGTATAATATGAAAAATGATTAAATGGGTGAAAATTTAGATAAAAAACACTTAAGTCTTAAGAAAAATTCTTATAAAACCAATTGGAAGAATCATAAATTTATTTTTATGTAATAATTCTGTGATTAATGATAATACATGATATTATATATCCAATTGGTAGAATACCAATCATTTAGATGAAATTAGGTGAATACAATAAGTTATATCTCAATGAAAGAATTTTTTTAGATGAAATAACCATGAATTATAAATCATAATTAGTATTGCATTAAAATTAAAATTGTGTTAATATATATTTAAATTATATCAACTATAATAGAAGTTAAATTAATTTAATAAACATTTATATTAAAAGGAAATATTACTTTTAAACTAAAATCTCTGTAAAAATTACAAATAAAATTAATTATTTATATCCTAAAACTTAATTTAACTCATCCATTAAGAATAAAACATTTATTTTAGTTTCATTTATAAATAATATCATATTTTAATAATAATAATAGTATTAATTATTAATTAATATATATATATATATGTATGTATATCATTTTAATATCATAATGTTATTTATTTATGATATTTAAATTGACTACTAAATAGTAGAATACTTAATATATATATATGGTATATATGACCAATGAACATATATTAAATGACCATATTTACAAAGACCATATTTCTTTCATATATATATACATACTTGCTAAATTAATTTTTATATCTACTCTCACTATGAAAAGCTTGGTTCTTATATCATATTATAGATATTAAATAATATTTTCACTATTTGTGGTGACATTTCTAATTATCTGTTTTGATTAGATATTGGTCATCCCTAAGGATAAAAATGTTATTTGGGATATCCTAGTCAATTAGATTGTACTCTATTTTATTTAATTTCCCATATTGATAAATACACATTTAATTGATATAATTTATCTATAGTGAGTAATAATAGTTAGTGTGAAATACATATTTTGATGTTTTTTTTTGTAAAATAACAATTATTAATGAATAATTTTTTCATGTCTGAATTCATATCTTGGATGAATTATTTTATAATTAATTTTATTTCAGAATGAAATAATTTAGAATCATCAAAATAAATTTTATCGAAAAAAATTCTTCTAAAAACCAGGGCATTAATTTTTTGAACATTAAACAAATCAAATCCTCATAATTTTAATTAATATTAACTAATGAATATATAAGAGTTTATTTTAAAAAATATCATAAATCATGATAAAACTTCTAATATTAAATTTAAATTACATTCATAGGCTATATTGAGATACTAATCATTCTTTAAACAACATTGATCATTCATACATAAATCTACCATATTATTTATATAAAATAATTTTGTTTTCTCTATAACATACCTCTCTATAATCCATTTGATAATTCAAGAAATTAATCCAATCTGATATTATATATTCATCCAGAAATTAAATCTAATTATAAAGGGATAAACAATTCCAACCCTCTATAACCCACTATTACAAAAAGAATCATCACCTGATTACAACTACATCGATATTAAATTAACCCTTAGAATTATTCATACATAAATCATGTGTTCATCAATAGTTATACCAAAAATATAACTTTTTCAAAAAATCACTTTTTATAGTTTTTGATTCTATTTGATATATGTCATAAAATTATTATTATAAAACTACTGAAGAATAATCATTTGATGTTTCACATAACCATCATATATTTTAAAATATACCAAACAACTATAGATAAATATATATCATTTATTAATATAGTTATAATTATGAATAATATTTTTTTATTGAACCAACCTCACTATATTGGTTAAGATATTGAAACCCACCTTTTCTATCATAACGACATTATTCTAAGATTAAATATTTAATTATTATCCCTTATTCAGTTATAATACATAGTGGTTTGAGGATACACCAATCCTTATTATAGTAATTTGATCCTATTTCAACCAAATACTAAATCCACAATTGTTAATACAATATATAAAAGAATTGTAGGGTAATAATATGAAATCTCAATCCTAAGACATCTACTCCAATGAAACAATTATTTGATCCTATGATGCATTCATATAAATTATGATATTTTTGGTGAATATTATAGTTCACTTGGTTCTACCTAGGTTATATTAAGATGTTTTCCCTCATACATATTAACCATTTACATAATTGTATCTTGTAAATCAATCATTAATAAATATTTTTAAAGAGAATATTATTAACCAAATAAAATCACTCAATAGTGTCTAGCTGGGATATAGGTTAATATGATTTGTCATGAACCAAAACATGGTTGATATAATACACAAAACAACCTCTTTGGGTTTATTACCCATTGTAATAACTATTCTAGAACCCATATACAGTCTCCAAGATTTAAAAAGTGGTTTATTTTTTATGAAAAATAAAAAATATACACTTTACCTGAATTTTAGGACCCTATATGATACTATATATAATCCCTTAGACATATCACCATGGTTTTAACATAATATCTCTTATCATATTTTGAAAAACATTTCCTAATATGTCCTGAATGACTATTTATGACATTAAAATTAATATAAATATTAACCTTTGAACCAATGATGAAATTTATAACAACCAATTTATAAAACAATTATATAATCTTAATCTTAAATGTTATATTATATCTTCTTTGAAAATATCTACTATAATCCTACCCTAATCGCATCGAAATTACATGTCCTAAAGAAACTATTTCATTTTAATACCTTCAAAATATCTATTAGATTTAGTGTTTTAAAAAATTTATACCAAATTATAAAAATAAAACTCATTTCTTTTTAAGTAAGGGGTTGTTTTTACACTATGATGTGATTTTTTTAAACTAAAATTAGTCTTGAAAATATCTAAACAAATATCATCATAAGAAGTTTTTCTAGATATTATACCTATTTCAAATCATCATAAAATGGATAAATAGATACATAAAAAATGTATGAGCTCAGATACTCAGTTAGGGTTAACATAAGAGATAATAATCAATGAAAATAAGTGAGTATAAGAAGATAATGTTAGTATAATCAAGATATATAAGAAAATTTAAACAAAATAATATTCTCTCCTAAATAATGGAATTATGTTTGTCATATTATATGTCATGAATAAAAAAGGTAGGTCAATAAATATTAATATTGAGATCATAAAATATTCATGATAAAAGAATAAATAATTGAAAAAAATTTAAAATATGAGAAATAAATTAGAAATAAGAAAATTAAATTCACGATCCACCACAATTGTTCCCATGGTTAAGAGAAAAAAGTATCCATGAATATATATATCTTGAGATATAAACTTATAAAAATGAATTCATGGTTATATTAATTTTAAATGGGCATAAAACGAAAGCTGGTGGGCCTAGGATTTAAACATTATCATTATCATGGTAAAAAACATCATCATCATTGGTAATCAGAGCCCTATTAGACTCAAAGGATCTCATGTGAATTATTCGATTAAAAAAATTAAATTGAACAATTAACATGTCTGAATGAAAGAGTTCATATATATTATAAGTCATATATATCTGTTACTCAATGGATACATATATGAACCCATCTAGAGCATCAACACATTCTTCAATAATCAACAAATACAGTATTCATTGAATTCCCAATTATAGCCTAGTGCTCCGATGATTCCATCATCATCATGATGATCACCTAAATCCCATTCACTATATCCATGAATTTGAACATGGATCAATTTCATGGATAGAGCATCTCTCTCTATAGGGTAAGAGAGGAGATATGATATCTCAATCTGTTGAGATTAACAACACACCAGAAATGAGATCCTATAAACTTATATAGTGGTTTTAAAAAAACCCAATTAGGGCTCGTCAGAAACTATATATTTCACAAACACTAAATAATTAATAAATAAATCATTATGAGGAAATAATGTAATCATAAATATTATTTACATTTTACTATATACTTGGGATAAATATTAATAACTTTTTCTGATAAACTCGAGCCATTATCTTGAGTCGTAATTTCCACTTATATTTAATGATTATTGAATAATAAAATAATACTCATTCACAGAATATTATTCTATGTATTCACTTAAAATAATATGAATGCTGTTATCAAATAAATTCAACCTAATTATTATATTCTTGAATAGTAATGAGTTTATATATTTATCAGTGATCGATTAGACATGGGAAACTCTCATGCCCCGTTGTTACTCCCACAAATTCCAATATTCCAATGTTCCCATACACAAGAATATGAAAGAATATTGAATATTCAATTGGCTATGAACCTCTTGGACCTTATGTCAATTGAAGTTAATAGTATTCACATACTAAGAGTAGAGTCTAGAAACCCTTCAAGACCCTTAAAAAGATAAAAAATACACATATTAATTCCAAAATATTCAATGAACATATATTATGTAATATAATATATTTTTCTTTTTTGACTTATAATGTAATATGCACAACTTGGGACATCATCCTTCATTGAGTTATTGTTTTTTGATCTTACTGGACAAACAATCATTTGACTATAGAATCCATAGATTTATAAAAGTATTACAATCCTAATCAACTAGGATTGAGATATAACTTCCTCAACATAGAAGAGAATACTTATATCGTAATCATACAACAAATTTCATACCACTAATAATGATCCCATAAAAAATCTACCATTCCATGGCATTAGTGTCTTGGTTTATTCCTTCCATCATAGTATGCGGTCAAATGGAACACATTATTGATGATATAGGGTCAGAAGAAAAATACAAATGTTCATAATTAGGGAAAAAATGAAATATATTACAAGTTGTGTTCTTATTAGCTGTTCTTCCCTCATGATATCATCTACTCAAGATCACCAAGTGAGAACTTTATGAGAGGAAGTCTCAATGAATGCACGCCAGCAACACCAGCTAGTCAAAGATAATCTGTGTCATGTCATTTGGATGTATCTAAACAACAGTAAATTACATTAAGATTACTTTTAGGGTATCTATAGGTTCTTTTAATAGACTATAAATTACATTAACTATTTGATATGATGCATAATATATGGAAATTACCATAAATATAGGGGATACAGAAGTATCAACACTATTTTTGTAATCTAAACACAGACACACATATTTATAAATATATAAATTTATACATTTAATGGTAATAAATGTACACTCACATTTTGGGTCTATGGGAACAACATACAACATTATCACCCACTATAGAGATCATAGATGACAAGTATCAATCCTCCAGCTCCCACATGAGAATCATACTTTGGATGCGATATCGATTTATTCAGGGGGATACCATGTTATCCTCTATGACTACTCTAC
Source organism: Viscum album (assembly GCA_963277665.1). Taxonomy (NCBI): domain Eukaryota; kingdom Viridiplantae; phylum Streptophyta; class Magnoliopsida; order Santalales; family Viscaceae; genus Viscum; species Viscum album. The sequence continues at coordinate 1,185,293,899 of OY728158.1, read as the reverse complement.
TAATAATGACTTCACATACCTTGGTAAAATACCTAAAGAGATTACACATAAATAGTATATTATTTGACTTGTGTTGGGACTTCAGAGACTTGGAATGCACCACAATTGTAATTTTATCATAATAAAATAGTATACGGTCATCACTTCTAGTTACAACACATATTTCTAAGACAATGATTCTTATTGAAATTAATTTTTTATAATATATAAATATTTTATATTCTTGGATTCTATATTATAATTGGTGACCATAGGTTTCTTCCATATTATTCAGCTCACTGTACCACCATTAAGAAAAAATATGTAGCCTAAAATTGATATAAACTCAAATTTTCACTTTAAATACATGAATAAATTTTGGGAACCTAAAGAATGTTCAATCACAACACTCTAACCAAACCAGTAAATGCACTTGTGAGAATGGAACATGAAGATATATACTTAACAAAAGATGAATTATGAGATCTTGGAAGGGTATAGAATTATTTGGTTTTCGGAGGAACATGATACTGGAAGCCTTCATGTTTCATTTCGTGTGGTCACTTACAAATATATAACTATATGGATTGACAATTATCTCATTGGGGATGTAGGTTCATTGGATATATAAAATAAAAGTATAAATGATGAAAATAGGGATTGCTAATCTATAGTGTACAGGAAGAGTGTAGTATATTTTATTATTGAATGAGAGACTTCTAGTTGGAGACTCTATGGGATAGGAGATCATAAATATTCTAGAGATATAATGATTAAATCTTTATATTGGATTATAGTAACTATTGATCCCCTATTTTCATTAACTTATTGTATATTGAATCATGTTTGGTATATTTATGACATTTTTAAATTGTGAGGTAATTTTCGAATTAATTTTAATTTTTATTATTATTAATGTTATGGTTTATGATTCTGTTCTTTATTCATAATGACAACAAATAATTATTATGAGTAGATTCTTAATGGTATACTGAACAAAAAAACAATTTCGTTGATACTTTACAACCATCACAGTAATGGAAATATATTTTAGCTTTTAATACATTCACAACACTATAAAGAGTGACTATATAATACATTTTTTAATGAGAATCCTTCTGGGGACCTATAGACACATTATAGAGACAAGTGTGTGTCCCTAGAGATATTTTATATGGAATCAATAGTTGTTCCATTTTATAACTTCATAAAAAAGATTTAGTAATTTGGGATTCAGTTAGAATCTATTTCCCCTGTAGGTGTCACCTACCTAGTTATGTTGAGACTCAAAATTATTTATTCAAAAGATATTAAGATATCACACAAAATGGCCACATATCTAACACAAACTTTAGCCATTTATTACACAACAATACACTAAATAAACAACTGAAGAACAATTTTATTCAAACATTTCCATTATAGAGACTTCCAAACAGTCAATTGTATTTTCCAATAATGACCCCACACTATTATAAAGATAATTTATTTTTAGAACTATATATTTTCATCAATAATTTTTCACAAATGTTGGCTTCTCCAAAGAAATGATTTTTAGTTTTTCATCACTTCTCAAAAACAATAAATCAATATTTTTCTCCTTACCTTTATTCTATTAATTAATATTTCCCACTATATTATATGAACATTTTATTTCATAAATCTAAAATCCATCTTCATAAGAACCCATCAATGAATTTTTATACAACATTTCCATTCTAACATGAAATTTATTAACCAATACCCACTTTTTTATATATGTTTATTATTGTAATTTTAATTATTCTATATGATATGATATTTATATATCATATAAAATAATAAAATAATATTTTTTATGTTCATAATATTTTTGAAGACCACATGCTTTTTTAATGAAGATGTTTTAAACCTCAGTAGAATAATTATTTTCCTCATTACTGATAAACTAATTTATTTTATTTCCACACCCATGACACACATTTAATTTTATTTCTAAAAAATATATATTTTATGATTTATATAAATTTATTAACTTATTTTCAATTTTTACTTTATCTTTATCCTTACAATGGAACTCATATGAAAAAACACCTTACATGTGGTTCAATTGATTGGGTTTTCTTTGAATGAACAATTTCTCTTACGGTCTCACTGAAATCAATCCTTATTATTAGAGTGGAATACTTATTATTTAATTTAATATTGATTATCTTTTTTTAGGTTCTAATTCCAAATATATTTTACATTCAATGTGAAATTTTTGATGTTGTAAAAAATCATAATATTACATTAATGACTATATAGGCATATATTGGACTTTATCAATAGTGTTACTTTAAAATTCTAGGTATTTTCCCCATATGATAAAATTTTGTAGTTATTGTTTTGAAAATACACCATTATATCCATGTTAATATCTTATACTTTGATATATTCAATATTTATAGATTCTTTTCTTAACCTATAAGAACCTAGTTTTTAAATCGGGCAATGATCTATTACATTTCAATTTAATTAATTATTTTGGCCCTCTTATGGATTCCTAATAAGTTCATATTTATTTTAGGGGTGTTCGGGGCATGTTCGGAGCATTGAACCCCAAACAGTGGATAAAAACAGTCGACCACAAGGTTAGTAGGAACCATGTGAGCCAGTTCACATGATATACCTAACCATTAATCAGTTGAACTTTCAGTAGAAGATAGCCACAAAGTTTGAAGAAACAATTACACCTGATGAGATGCTCGATCAAGGGTTGGACAAACAATCATTCATGGAGCATGTCTTTCACTAACCTTGCACCCAAGACCACAAACCAATGAAGATATCATGAAAGAATGAATCAAAGGTGTTCAACACGATTTTAAACTAGTTACTCAAACTGTGTGCATGAATCCATGTGGGTTCCCCCCTCAAATAGTGTGAAGCACGCATTTTGTTCATGGTTTGGACAACCGTGTAGGAAAACCATGTGACCTAGATATTTTTGGTAAAATGACCATTTTTCACTTTAATTGAATTTAATTCAAATCCACATTTAACTTATCCCCTCCTGTAGACATAAGATATCTATTTTCCTCCCTAGTTATATTTTCCTCCCCTTTACATGGTTTTTTATCCCTCCCTTTTATCCGTAGTCTGATTTAATCCTCATTTGTCTCATTGGATGTGCATTAGTAAGTGATTCATTCATATTTATCGGTTTTTTTGTCTTTGTCTCAAAATTTCTATGTTGATACTAGCTCACATGACCTATTTTCATGGAATTGGTACATTTTTTTTATGATCCATTCAAAAATAAAGTCTTACACTAGAAGAAGAGAGTGTCATAGGATTGAGGCAGGTGGTCTATGATTCATCCCACATGTCTCCCTATTTGATAACATGATGTCATAGTGCACACACTCATTTCATCTAGATCTTACTAATTAATTCATAATCTAGGATTTTAATAATCATTCTCTTGTTAAAGATCTCATTTTACTATTTTAAATTATGTCATTTGAGGTAGATACATAAACCTCTCCCACCCCATGTATGGTGCTTCCTTAATTATGCCTTAGTAACCCATGTTAGTTTTCTGATAACACTATTAAGGTGTGTGGATTGACCCTAATAATGGAAAATCTTCTCATATTAAATGGTTTAATTGTAAATTATTTTCACTTATATGGTTACCACTTGACACTTCTAATGTAGTTTTTCTAAATAATTAATGAATATTTTGTTTTTAATGGAAATTATATATTTATATACCACATGGGATAAATTAATGTAATGTAATTATTTAGTTACCTGTCTATTGAATATCATTAAATGCTTATGGGAAGGAACCATAGTGAATATAATACATGATTAAGTAATGAATTTCATTGAAGGTTTCATGTTGTAATCATACATGTAACCTAGTATGAATAATATATAATGAACCACCTGGATCAGAAAACAAATCCATGAGTATTAGAAAAATGAATTAAAAAATTAGTTAAATATAGTGTTACTATTAAATATAATGCTTTTCATATTTATAGGAGGTGTTATACTTGATAAATCCTTGGATTTCAGAGGGAATTCTTTGAGCACATAGAGGATGCCATTTTGATCCCTCATGATGTCTTCGAACACATGGAACCATGGATACACCCCATCAGGACAAGTCATAATTTTATCAGGGTTACATTAGATGAAATCCATGAAATCTATTAGAATAATATACATTGGAATGCCTCAGGTTAGTCCCCTTAGATTACACTCAGAATCCCATTATAGCTAGGCCACATGTTATTTCTGGTTTGGTTTTAACCATGCATTCAAGGATGACTTGGTCAATATAATGGATCATTTTAATTATTATAATCATTATCTGATGCTTGGTTATACGTCAGATCAATTATTACTATTATAATCATGATATGATGTCTGTGCTAGTTACACCTCACATGACATATTTATATAAACTGAACATTAATTAATTAATTAAATTATTTCATGTTCAGAGATACCTACTGACGTTGAAGCAAGTATCCATGTATTTACACTACTATACTATATTTACTTATTTATATATATATACCATCACATTATCTGTTAATATTTACAAACTAGATGATATAGATGTCATTGGTGGTGCCCTATTGTGATTTATCTAACACCATATCTCAACCAAAATTAGTACCATGGAAGATTAAACGTGTGTATGTTTTCACAAGGAGAATATTCCCACATTGGATACTTAATCATGATTTATTTCATAGGGATGGATCTTGGTAGTAGATGACTGAGTTAGAGCTTCGGATGCCTGGATTGGATTTGGATTCTTTTTTTTTCTTTTGTATAGCATGTTTTACTTTTTTCCATGTATACATGCTTTCTAGTTTCATAGATACATGAAAAACTATATAATCTATTGTGTATGAATTATCATTTTGTAATTGGTTAATTTATAGTTTCTTCAATATTTACTCTTATTTTAATTCTTCATTGTTATTGATATTCTTCTTCTTCTATAGAGAGTTACTAGTCCTACTATAATATTGTGTGATTCTTCTAATTTATCTATTATTACATATCTCATGTTATCCACTTTGAAATGAGCTCTAATATCCCCAAATTCACACCCTAGGCTCTCGCTTCTATTCAGAAAACATTAGCTTATATGGACATGTGCATGAGGCCATGTGATTATCAACATAGTCAACCATTAAGTGGAATCCATGATAGGATGTCACAAATTTGTGTTAAAGGTTTATTATATTTCATTAATATTTCGATAGAATAAAAAAAGATTAGGAACATATTGCGACTTGATTCTAAGATTTACTTTGGATTTTCTAACCCATGTTCCGAGTAAATTCAGAGTTTCCTAAATTGTGGAATGTTATTCTTAATTTTTATTATCACAAGTGAAAAAATTTCTCTATTGGGTTATGAACATGATTTGTGATATTTGATATTATTTATTGATATTTACCTTGTTCAATTGGGATGAGATCAAGTAGCATTATTACATGAATACTTATAGGAACATATTTTTGAAATGAAATGCATATTATATTACATGTAGGTTTATTTCATTGCTTTCATTTATTTTGTTTCCTATGATTTTTGAGTTAACCATGGTTTTTATATATATTATTCTTCAGCTACCATCATATAATGGGTAAGGGTATTAGTTATTTAAAGTTTAAACATTAATCTAAACGGTGTGTTATTATATAGGTTTATAGTGTCATATTATATTTCTAGTTTCTACCCATGCATCTATGTAACTTTGGTTACATGCGATGCTCTTTGGCTATGATTGAGTGATTTTTAGTTTCTAATCAAGAGGTTTATGAGACCTTGTGGATTGGAATGGGAAATTAACTGAGTCAAGCTATCATATATTACCTATAAATTATGAGACCGAATGTAGAAAAGGTTAAATTTAATAAAAATGGTTGACGCTTTTAGTGATAAGGTGTAGGGGACCATAATAACTAGGAATGATGATCCATTTTAAATATACCTGGGTATTTGTAAATAGAAAAATACAAATAGAAAAGTAAATCATGACTTATTAATTTAAATGTTTTCTAGTAAAAGATGATTCATGGTATAGTTTAACCTTATCTAACTTGTACCCATATAAAATAATCTTGAATTGTTTCCAATACATTGGCCTTTTATGTGGGCAAGTTGGGGTAGTACATTGGGTAGGGATCCCTATTCTCATGATCTTATACAATTATTTTATCTATCTACTAAAATCATGTTATGATGTTTATGATTTCCATATTGAATTGATTCTACCATGAAATCCTTATGTTGTGTTTGAGGATGGTGGCAATGACCAAACCATAAAGATAGTGGGACCTAAGGCTCTAGTCCTTCTGCAAATAGATCCACCTAAGGAACCACCTGTTACAATCGATATAGGCACTAAAACTTAACTTTATGAGTGGTCTTGAAGAATTATGCATCCCCTAATAGGTGTTCCATGAATTTCACATACTATGGATTATTATACTCAAGAGTTCCAGTAGTAGCATCATCTCGTATTTCAAGGGAAGACGACCTATATGCTATTGATCCTTGGTCAGACATCCCTCTATTTTTCATTGAGAATTTGGAGACTCTTATAGAGTAGAGGGTCTTAATTTTTACCTATATGATACATGATCTAGCAAAGCACCGGATGAATGCGATTTCCACAACTAGTCATCATTAAGTAAGGATCTGGGATAACTTTCAAACTATCTTCTTTGAGTACTTATTTCCTCAAACACTAAGCGACGACCGAGCTATAGAGTTCATGCACCTGGATAAGGGTTCTATTTTAGTTATGGATTATTTAGTGTGTTTCATTGAGATATATTTCTTTTCACCACTTCTAGCCATAGATGAGATATCACATGCTAGATTCTTTGAGGATGGGATTACATATGATATCTTTACTCAGGTGAATGTCATTTTCCTACCTACCTTTTTTGAGATTGTAAATCAATCTCTTATCATTGAATGTAACTTAAGGGATGAAGATAGTTTTTGGAATATAGGTTTGGTGATGAGTTATGCCATATGTTCTTCTAGTAGCAGGAAACGTTCCCTTGAAGTTTCTCATCAGTGAAGTGGAGACTACAGTGTCTGCACTACCATCTCCTTTGTATACCATCTGTATGGATGGAATCGGGATCTAATGCCTCAGTGTGATAGATACCCAATGGAGTGTCATTCTTATGTCCATATGGGGAGTCTTTAAATATTCTATTAAAATTTTCAATATACTTCCAGTGGGAGAGTCTCCAAAAAACTCCACCTTCAGGAGATGTATATATTATACCTTGTTGGGGGGGGGGGGAGTTAGAGTACCACTAGAAGTACAAGCCGATGAGAAGGTTGTGGCCATGGTAGCAAGAATTTTGATCATTGGATCTAGTAGAGAATACCTTCTCTTAGTGGTCTAGCTGTTGTATAGGGTAGTGGCTGAGGTTAGTTTCATGACTTACAATCAATACATGAAGATCAGACTGAAAAACTATGTATTGAATTAGGTACTATTGTAGTATCCCCTACTATTGTATCTTTTTTTATATAGGTGATATACACTCCTTTACCTCTTTATCAACTATGGAATGTATCATGTTGTAAATTTATTTTAACTTCGATGTGTTGACCATAGAATCACAAATAGGAGTTTGGATAGAGTGTAAACACCTATGACATAAATTTCACCTTAACGTAAGAAGATACCCATTATTTTGTGAACAATTTTTCTTTAAGGTTAAGGAATTTGATTTCATTCTTGGGATTGACTAGTTTGTTACCTATCATGCCTTTTTTGAAAACTATGACCATATGGTATCAGTTACATCACTGAGGGGACAATAGTTATCTTTAAAAGGGTGAGTTGGATAGGAAGTAAAGTAGATCTTGACCAGAGCATGATGGGATCAGTAGAGTGACTACCCTATTTTTTAGTATCTTCATGGAGTAGAAATGAATACATCTGAATAAAATTTCTCCAATAGTAGATTGTTTTAGTGATGTGTTCCTTGATGATTTTTATAGATTTCCTCTTGAGGGAGATTTCATGTGTATGATTGATCTTGACTGAGGAGAATCTCGAGTATCCATTCCACCATATAGGATATCAACAACTATGATCTTAGAGCTCAAGAGATTGTTAGAATATATGAAGTCTAAAGGGGGTTTCCAACCTCGTATATTATCATGTGGTTCACCCATGCTTCCTTAAAACTAGGAGAATGAAACCCTTAATATATGAGATTATCATCATCGATTGAAATAGATAAAGGTTACAAACAAGTACCCGCAACATCTTGTAGACGATCTCTTTAAGAATCTATGAGTTTCTAGGGTATTATAAAACATCGAAATCAGATTAGGTTATCATCAGGTGTGAGTCATGCCATCAAGAATTCCATGTAAATAAGTTCATAGCATGATTGGTCTTTATGAGTATCTCATTGTATCATTCAGTGTTATGAATGCACCTAAAAAATTCATGGATTTGATGAATTTATTTTTCCACCTATATCTTCATTCCTTATTCATGGTATTTGTAGATGACATTTAATGTGTTATCATACTCATAGGGACCAATCTAAATACCTTAATATATTTTTGAATATAGTTTATGAGCATTATCTATAAGAAAATAATTCAATGTACCACATATGGATCGATAAAGTTCACTCTTTCAGTCATATTACCTCAGAATTAGAAGTATCGATTGACCTAAATAGGGTGAGTGTTGTGGGTTCTTGTGAATATACCAATAATGTGTTTGATATAAAGAGTTTCTTGGGGATGAATTGATATTAAAAACATTTCATATAGTACACATAATATATTTTTTCACCTCTTACTCATATTACAATGAATGTTTTCATGTTTTTATGGTTAGAAGTGTGCATGATAGAATTTCAAGAACTGAAATAGAGGCTTACCTCAAAACCATTAGATATTATTCATAATCCTGATAGAGGTTATGTATAGTTATGTGACACATTAGCTATTAGAATGATTTCAGTTATGATATAAGAGGATATATTTGTTTGTGTACATTTTTTCACTGGAGAGATTATATGAGTAATTACCAAATGCACGACCTTGAGATAGAAGCTGCAATCCATGAATTTTGTTGCTAGAGACACTATCTGATTATTGGTCAGATTTTGATGTATATAGACCAAAAGTGCCAAACATATATCATAACACAACATTATATGAATTTATGATACTGAAGATGATTTGAATGAGTTTGGTCCTTTTATTTTGAGCTTTCCTTTACACCTGAAATAAGAAATGTAATAGCAGATATGCTAAGTTTAAAAAATTAGACAGACACAATAGATGAATCTGGTGATGAATGGAATCCGAAGGACTTATTTTCTATGATGTATCTATAATTTCATGATAGTCATGGGAAGTATTTACTATTATACTACTGGAATTCATGTTAATTGCGACAGACTATTTGCGACGGGATCCCGTCGCAAATAGGCTTTAGCGACGGGGTTCCGTCGCAAATAGCCCGTTGCAGAAAACGCTGTCGTAAATAAAATTATTTGAGATGGGCCCATTGAAAAGAACCTTTATTTGTGATGGGAACATTTCCCATCGCAAATAAACCTTGGATTATTTGTATTATATATACATAAACATTTTCTATGACGGTCCGGTCGCAAAAAATTATTTTCGATTAGATTACTTAACCGTCACAAATAAGTTTTTAAAAATATTTAGTTAGGATATTTGCGACGGGGTCCCATCACAAATAATAAATTAATTTTTTAAAAAATAAAATTTAATAATAGTACGATTGATTAAAAAATAATAATATTATTATTAAAACAATAAAAAAATATATAATATTAAAATTCTCAATATTCACAAAAAAATATAAAAATATAAATAAATATTAAAAATTAAAATTATGTAATATTTTCACCAATATAAAAGACAGAAAATGTAAATAATTCATATTACAATTTTAATTCAAATGTTTGTAACATAAAAAAATCACTAGGGGGGTCGTCTGGGGGAGGTGGAGGAGCTGAAGGAGCTGGTGGAGGAAACTCTATCCCTAAACTACGAATCAGATAGCGCATGTACTCCATCTGATCCTGATGCTGCTGCTGCCATCGACGGCTCTGATCCTCATAATGCTGCTCCTACTGCTGCTGCAACCGACACATCTCTTCTTACTGCTTTTTCAAAGTCTCTATATGCTCAGTCTGAGCTCGCAACTGCTTCTGATACTGTGAAGCAAAAGATGATGCCTCTCCATGAGCTCCTCTCAAGCTGGACGCTGACATCACAACAGTACCATAATAAGTACCAAGAAACGAGAGTCGATGTCAACTACACTACCATTCTCAAAGCTATACCGAGTCGCCTACATCCATGCTGCCTTATCGAAATGGTGAGCACTGGTCTGCTCAGCTATCTCGTCCTGACCCTCAGCCTGTGTCTGAGAGGTCGCAGCCTCATATGACTCCTTCAATTCCAATTTAAAATTAAAATTGTCAAAATATTATATGTAGTTAATTGTTAAACTGAAAAAAATACTAACCACAATATGACATTGGAGATCACCTCTAATCTCTTTAGTGGATGGATCACTGTACATCCTCCGATAAATGTCGAACTCCTTAATATTGGGATGCTCAAATGCCTATAGAAATATAAAATAAACTGTTTATATTTATAGCTATATAAAAAATTTTAAACATATACTTACCAGATGCTCTTTATGAGAACTGAATGTATGGCTACCAGCTCGATGTGTCACCACCTGTCTCCCCCGGTTCTGTCTTCCCACTGAAGATATCCTCTAAAATCCACCACCCAACCAGTGTAAACATAATCCATCCCAAACGTGAGATGAAATGTACTCTGGTCGGTGGGCTCTACACAACACATCAAATTCTATCACCCCTGCTTTTTTAATGGCTATCCTTCTCAAATTGTACAAAAACTGGTGGAAACGGTCACACATAGAAACCATCCATGCCGTGTGGATAACGTCGCACATGCTATCATCCATAGGATTCCATAAACCCTTCAAATAATTTATAATATCATGTTTTTAATAAAATTAATTTCCAAATAAATTTTGCAACCACTTCTAATTTTCTTATCTTATAACAAAGATATAATGCATCCTCAGCAGACCTCAACAACTCATTAAATTAGGATGGTGCCAACTCAAGAGTTAAATCAATATTATCGTGAGTTTCTATTTTCTGCATAGATGGACCTGCAACATCATGTACTAAATTTTGAAACCGTGATGGATCTAGAATCAAGTTATTAGAATTTTCTCTAGAACTGCGTTCACCGTGTTGATACCAAAAAACATAATCTGTTTGAAAACCAAATTGCAAGAGATGTCCCCCCCAACTTTAGCAAATGTGTCAAACATTCTCAGAGCACATTTTTTACAAAGACAATTAATTTTTCCTTCTGAAACATATTCTGGTTTTGATGATGCAAATGCTAAGTAAGCTTCAACACCCTCAATATAGACAAGATTTAAACCAGAACCATTTGTATTTTTGCACTGATTTATCCAAGCTTGATCATCTAATAATGACACATGTCGACTTCCTTGTTCCATATTTTTCTACATAAATTATAAAATCATCACTTTTTTTGAATAGTTTGAAATTATAAAAACCACTATCTGAAAAAGAAGATAAATAATTAAAACTACTTAATAATTTTCATTAATTAAGGGCGACACAATTACCAATGGATTGACAACTACTTTTTTGACCGATAGCTCATTTAATTGCATCTTTCTCACACTTATTATTACTGATTTAGCAATACATAGAAATACTTAGCAAAAGGAAAACTGCTTGAATAATGAAAGGAAATTTGGTAATCATCGTTGTGGAGATGATTACAAAATTTTCTTTCATTATCCAAGTAGATTTCATTTACTAATTATTAGTACTAAAAAATTATATTATCAATATTTATGAAAAAACAATATTAATATTATTTAAACAATAAAAAATTTATAAAATATTAGAATTATCCAAACAGATTTCATTTACTAATTATTTTTAATTATTCCTAATTATTTCTAATTTATTCCTAATTATTCCTAATTATTCCTAATTATTCCTAATTATTCCTAATTATTCCTAATTATTTATAATTATATCGAATTATTTCTAATTATATAAAATTATTTATAATTATATCGAATTATTTCTAATTATATCAAATTATTTCTAATTATATCGAATTATTATTAATTATATCGAATTATTACTATTTATATCGATTTATTACTAATTATATCTAATTATTCCTTATTATATCGAATTATTCCTAATTATGTCAAATTATTTATAATTATTCCTAATTATTACTAATTATTTCTAATTATTACTAATTATTCATAATTATTAGTAATTATTCCTAATTATTACTAACTATTACTAATTATTCCTAATTATTACTAATTATTCATAATTATTGTTAATTACTGCTAATTAATCCTAATTATTGCTAATCATTGCTAATTATTACTAATTATTACTAATTATTTATAATTATTACTAATTATTACTAGTTATTACTAATTATTACTAATTATTACTAATTATTACTAATTATTACTAATTAATACTAATTATTGCTAATTATTACTAATTATTACTAATTATTACTAATTATTTCTAATTATAACTAATTATTCCTAATTAGTCCTAATTATTCCTACTTATTCCTAATTATTCCTAATTGTTCCTAATTATTCCTAATTCTTCTTAATTATTCCAAATTATTCCTAATTATTACTAATTATTAATAATTATTACTAATTATTCCTAATTATTACTAATTATTCATTATTATTCCTAATTATTCCTAATTTTTCCTAATTATTCCTAATTATTTCTAATTATTCCTAATTATTCCTAATTATTCCTAATTATTACTAATTATTCCTAATTATTCCTAATTATTAATATTTATTACTAATTATATCGAATTATCACTAATTATATCAAATTATTACTAATTATATTGAATTATTACTAATTATATCGAATTATTCCTAATTATATCGAATTATTCCTAATTATATCGAATTATTCCTAATTATTTCTAATTATTCCTAATTATAGCAAATTATTCCTAATTATTGCTAATTATACTTAATTATTGCTAATTATTGCTAATTATTCCTAATTATTGCAAATTATTGCAAATTATTCCTAATTATTGCTAATTATTCCTAATTATTTCCAATTATTCCTAATTATTACTAATTATTACTAATTATGCCTAATTATTCCTAATTATTCCTAATTATTTCTAATTATTCCTAATTATTCCTAGTTATTCATAATTATTCCTAATTATTCCTAATTATTCCTAATTATTCTTAATTATTCCTAATTATTCATAATTATTCATAATTATTCCTAATTATTCCTTATTATTCCTAATTATTCCTAATATTCCAAATTATTCCTAATTATGCCTAATTATTCCTAATTATTCCTAATTATTCCTAATTATTACTAATTATTACTAATTATTACAAATTATTACAAATTATTTCTAATTATTACTAATTATTACTAATTATTACTAATTATTACTAATTATTACTAATTATTACTAATTATTCCTAATTATTCCTAATTATTCCTAATTATTACTAATTATGACTAATTATTACTTATTATTGCTAATTATAACTATTTATTGCTAATTATAATTATTTATTGCTAATTATAACTATTTATTGCTAATTATAACTATTTATTTCTAATTATAACTATTTATTGCTAGTTATAGCTATTTATTCCTAATTATATCTATTTATTCCTAATTATATCTATTTATTCCTAATTAAATCTATTTATTCCTAATTATATCTATTTATTCCAAATTATTACTAATTATTCCTAATTATTACAAATTATTCATAATTATTACTAATTATTCCTAATTATTACTAATTATTTCTAATTATTACTAATTATTACTAATTATTACTAATAATTACTAATTATATCTAATTATTACTAATTATATCTAATTATATCTAATTATTACCAATTCTTCCTAATTATAACTATTTATTGCTAATTAAATCTATTTATTCCTAATCATATCAAATTAATATTAATCATAACTAATTATTTGTAATTATTACTAACAATATCAATTTCTTAGTAAAACTAAATATAATTAAAAATCAATTGAAATCTATTTAAATTAGATCCCATAAACAACAATTAAAATTAACATAAAAAATAAAATATATATAATATATATATATATATATATAAATACCTTAAACTTTGATATTCTGAAGATATTGATGCCCTCCGATTGCTCTTGTATAAAAAAACATCAACTAAAAGAAAATTTCTCTTTGAAACTGAAGAATGAAGAGAGAGAGAGAGAGAGAGAGAGAGAAAGATCTAAATGATTTGGAAAAAACGAATGGGGTATATATAGGTTAGATTAGTTGTGATGAGATTATTTGCGACGGGAAGCCCGTCGCAAATGGTCTGATTTGCGAGGGGTCTCGTCGCAATTACTCTCGCCCACATTAATTACAGTCGGCGGTTAAAAGGTTATTTCTGATGGGACCTGTCGCAAATAGTGCCTGCCGATAGACTTTTTGCGACGTGACGACATCCCGTTGCAAAAAGTTATTGATCGCTGTCGGGTATTTGCGACGGGAACCCGTCGTAAATAACAATGCATGGTTTGGCGCGCAAGCCGCCCCATACTATTTGTAACGGGAGACATCTCCCCCGTCGCAAAGAGTTTTCACGCGGTTTGGCGCGCAAGCTGCGCCAAACTATTTGTGACGGGAGACGAAATCTCATCTCAAATAATTGGTTATTTGCGACGGGCACTTCTCCCCATCGCAAATAGCTTCCTGGACTTGTTATTTGCGACTGGATTTATTCCCGTCGCAAATATCCCGTCACAAATATATATTTTTCCCGTAGTGTTAACATCGATAGTTTGTTCTTCCCTCATAGATAGGCTAAAGAGAAGGTAATTTTAGATACTAAGGGATGGTTCTATGGGAGTTTATTGTTGGTGAGGAATCACACCTATAATTCTCTATTAATGGAGACATTATTCTCTTTATATAATAGTGGGTTTGGGTTTCTATAAATATTGGTGGGGAACTGATGCATGAGTCTCATGATTCTTAATGGAATGTTCATTTGGGAATCTCTAATATATATCACAATATGTGCTTCCTATATTGCTGGCATGGGATGAAACATCAAATAATTGGATTTATAACTAGGATTTCCTCATGCCAAAAGGTGAAGGTGGAGAACCAATGACCTGAAGACATTTTCAATACACTAAAAGTTTCAGAATAGAAATGGGAATATTTTTAAATAGAAATTGTTGTCATCTTATCGAGGTTACCTCATGGTAGAAACATATTTTGGGTAGTCATGGATCAATTGAAAAATGTATCCCACTTCCTTCCTATCCGAGATAATTTATCTGTTGATGATATGGGACGATTGTATGTCTATGAGATCATACATCTACCTGAGGCCCCTCATACTATCATTTCTGTTAGGGATATTCATTTCACATCATGTTTCTTGCATGGGAGATTTATAGTTATGTGTATACAAGTTCTTTTGAGCATAACTTTTCACCCTCATACTGATTGCTAGTTGAAATAGAAGATATATGTTTTAGCGGGCATAATCCGAATATACATACTGTATTTTGGTTGTTCTTGAGAGAAGCATATCTATATCATGATGTTCACCTAAAATAATAGATTTCATGTGATGATGTAGATGGATCCATATGAACCCTTGTATAGTAGGTCGATTCATTCACCTGTATGATGGTTTAAGGAAGAATAGGCAATGCTACTTGGTCCTCATCTCACGCAACAGGCTTTATGCAATGGTCAACTGATTAAGAAGTGTATGTCTACTGCTTGGTCAAGATAGAAATTGTAAAGGCCCAAAGTTTTTAAATGGAAAATTCCCTTCTTATATTTATGTCATAAAAACACAAAATAATGAACTATGAAGTGATAAGTGACCTTTAAAAATAATATTTCCACCCCTATGTTTGGAATTTTAAAAATCCTACATACACGGTTGTGCTCAAGATAGTTTTTAGAGTCTAATGAAACAAAAATAATTTTTGGTGAATAGTAACCTACCCTTATGAATAGTAACCTACCCTTATGAATAGTATCCTACCCTTATGAATAGTAATATGACCCTTATGAATATAAAATAAGATTAACATTAACTATGAATAATAAAATAAAATTTAGACAACTTAGAAAGTGACAATTTGACCTTAGTAAACGTTTTTGGTATTTTATAAGTCATAAATAATTAATTATAATTAATTAATTAATTTAAAAGAATATTTATTCCCCTGAAATGTATTCATAAATTATTGAATCAATGTCTAATATTTTTTAGATAATTTTATAAGACCCTACGTAATTTTTGAACGAACTACAAAATCAGTTTTAATTTTAAAAACTGTTTTTTAAAGTAAATTATGATTTTAATTAAATATTAAATTAATAATATTTAGAAAATTATTTTTGAAAAATGGAATTCATTTTTGGATTCTACACGTAGAAAAATGGTTGCGGTAATGTTTTGGGATTTTTCTGAGATACTTGAATTTTTGGTGAATAGTAGAATACATTAATTTACCATATAAATACATTTTAATTAAAACCCACTATTCGTGACATCACAAGTGATGTAAGCACCCAAATCCAGAACTCACATGTCTTATTTACTATTCATAGTCATCCAAGACTCACCATCCCTTGTCTTAGGTGAAATTAATAAACTAATCAATTTTATATTAAGGAAACCCCTCCCCCCTCCACTATAAAAGCCACCCTTCACTCCCTCTTTTCCTCACACCTCTCAAGCTCCAAGCCTTCTATAAACTCTGCCCAAACACCTTCCCTAGCCCCTCCCCCACGTCCAAAATATGCTGGTCTCATCAAAAGACCAAGCCTAGCTTTCTTAAGGAGGTTCTCAAGAGGAATATTTTAAAGGTAATTTCTCTCCCTATTCTCCTTTAATTTCCTTTCAAGTTCAAGTTCATTTCTTGATCTCTATCCCTACCTATCTTCATCCAAATTGTTTTGTAACTCCAGTATTATACATATAATGTAGTTTTATGATTCTAATGGTATATTATATCACCCCACACCCATTCCCTCTCACTTTAATTTTATTAAAGAGAACGTTGTTCATGTGGTGTTAATTTACCCCCTTCAAAAACAACATGATCTCTTCTTCAATTTCTACCTTCAGATATGGTCATGAAACCATTTTTATGGTTGAACCAGAATATTTTATATATTATGTTCTATTTTAAGTTCTGTAAATAACCTATGGCCAAATTACTAAGTAAAAGTTAAAACGAGTTCGTTGTGATCCAAAAACCTCTCAAATTAACCCAAATAATCTTCATTTAATTCTTATCTAATGATTCGTCCACATGGATCTAATATAACTCATTATAAAATCATTCAAGCTTATTTAATATCATTAATAACAAGTAATATTAGTTCTGGATATTTACCCATGATCTACCCAAACATCAATTTAAGAATACAAGTGGACCGCTCAAGAAAACCATGAAAACGAACATCCCCGATCAATGTTTTTAAACTCTATAAGTCATCCAAAGGAACATAATATGAAATAATAAAACCAGAATGAACCCTATTAATGTATAAAAGGTTATGGAATTTCTAATTAATGAATATAATGTCATTATATAGGACATTAAAGAGAAGGATGCATTCGAGTACAAGGTAAGGGGAAATATCGAACCCAATTTTATTCCTTCGGGTTCTCCCTCTTTCACTCCATTTTTGATATGGTTACTCCTCAAAGATCATTTTTTCATCATTTCATTTACTTTTCTGGGATATAAGTGTATGTCACTGGTTTTTATGTCCATCAAAATGTTTTCCAAAAGAACTCTTCTTTCAAGAACTAACCTTTTACCTCTCATTCAAGGTTGATGGTTCTTGTATCAAGTATGTTGTTCCCTCTTTCTTTTGGGAACCCAAAGATTATGAATGTGTTATTATGAGATGAAACTCATTCCTTTACATGGGTTATTTATGTACATGTTTGATATGTGTTCTATGTGGCAAGCATGATAATGATAATGTTATGATGTGACGGGTGCGCCCGAAATTATATAGCACAATATAAATGTTTAAATGTGATGGGTGCGCCCTGAATTATATAGCGCTCCAATGCATTGGGTAAAGTGATGAATATCATGAGTAAATGTGAAATGATGTGTGAACAAGATGATAGGTTTGTTCAGAATTATGTGTGGTAGTTAACCACTAAGATATGATGTTTCATTTTTATGCATTGCCACATTTCAAGTTTATTGTTTATGCTCCTCTCATGTTCATGATCTTTTTCCAATGTCATGATTATGTTCACCCCATGCTGTATTTTTCTTATCTATCCTCTTACTGGGATTCTAGCTCACCCCTTTTGATGTATATCCTCAGGTGGCTACATGTACTAAGGAGAGTACAAGTGCTACTAAGAAGCTATAAAAGGAGAAATTAAATGAATGATTATGCTTGATGTTGTACTTGTTATGTGTGGTCCTAGTTTGCCCAAGACACTAAACCTCTAGATCCTCCATGTGTAATACTATTATGTTATTTATATTTGAAATAATGTAATAGTAATTCATGAAAAGGCCGGGTCTCTATAGAAATCTTATGCTAATCATCATTGAAAACCTCTAGTGTTTGAGGATAGTTATCATGTTTTATTATGGGTATCACAATGACATGGGAATATATGGATATGAAGGCATGGGAAGTTGGAACCTCTTTATACTACTCCATATGAGATTCTAGATAAATTTGTGCTGGTATCTTATCAGTTACTATTACCTCAAAGGTAATGTGCCTTACATGACTTCTTCCACATTTCACAACCTCATAGTCATCATACCATCCCATCCCATACTTCTCAGGAAGAGGAGGTTTGGTTAGACATTGATGCTTCCTTTAAAGAGTTTACTATAACTTCATTGACTGGAGAAAAATTGATTTTTTTGGCAATTCTATCTCTTTAGTATGGATATTATGGGATCATGTCTAGGTATAAGATGAGACTAGGGAGTGGGATGCTGAAGTACATTTTTAGTGGCTAGAGTTTTTCCCATATATTGTTTTTCTGCGCTTAGGAGTTGAACTCGGGGAAGAGCTCTATTAAATGGGGAATAGACTATAATGGCCCATTTTTTCGATCAGTTATGGTTATTTTATGTTTTAGTATAATGGTTTTTTGGTCATTTTATTGTTTCCTAATATTTTTACGGTTGTTTTGAGAGTCTATGGGGATTCTTCCTATCTCAGAACCCTAGCTGGTTGTTAAAAGGTAAAGATAGTAGAAATCGTGTGATCCAGTACATAGAGTTTCCCTAACCATGTGAGGGATGGATAGTGGGTTGAAGGTAACTAAATAGTTGTAGGAAACCATAGATCCAAATGAAGATACCCATATGTGGCTTGATAGAGGGACATGCACGGCACAAAAATACCCTAAATTTTATCCTATGACTGTATGCCCATGAAGATAGCACAAAAAAATTTATTAGAGGTTTTCATTATGTTTATTTAATAGTTTGACATTCTCTATTCATGAACTATTTTGGGTCCCTTCTTAGATAGATGTAGGTTTACCGTCGATGCACGGTTTGTCCAACCACATGGACAGACCATGTGCCCCAAAATTTATAGATAAATGTCCATTTTTCTCTTAAATATAATTTAATTAAATCCATCTTCTTATTTAACTTATTATATTGATATAATCTCATTTTTCATTTTAGATGATTGTTTTATCACCTATTCAAAGGATTTGATCCCTATCCATGGTCTACGGTCCTATTGTATCCTTTTTCATCTTGTTGTATGTGCATATGTAAGTGACTCATTCTTATTTATTTGATTATCATTTGTATTTCCATCGATGAATCTATTTTGAGGTAAGATATTATTAACTCTGTTAGGGTGTGGATAAATTCTTCATTTTTTATTTGATCATGGATAATCTGAAGGGTGATATAGAATGAGGAGTATTCTATAGGCTCAAGTTAGGTGATCTTTGATTCATCCCCCATGTCTCACTATTATATAAACATTCTCATTATGTGCATGCTAATTTCATTGGGAATTTTCTATTTAATTTAAATTCCATGGTTGTAATCATCATTATTTTTTATAGTGTGTGTTTTATAATTTTTAGTTATTTCATTTGAGATAGCGACCTCAACACTTTCCACACAATATTGTTTATTTCCTTAATTAATCCATGGTAACCCATGTATGCCTATTTTCCAGTTTTATAGTGACATTACATAAATTATCATCTTTTGTATATGAAAAAAATTATAATTATTAGTTGATTATTAGTTTCTTAGATATTTACTCCTATTTTTAATCTCTTTTATTATTAACATTATACTTATTCTATGGTGGGTTTTTGGTATAAATTTAATAGTGTATGTTTCTACAATTTTATTTTTCATTACTTATCCATTTTCGCTACTGTGAAATGATGGCATAATCTCCCCAATGGCACACCCTAAGACAAAAATTCTAGTTTGAATCCTCTAGAATATGGGGAGTAATGCTTTATATCATGTGTCCCACCATCATAGGAAAACATTTATTAGAACCCTAGTCAGGATGTCATATAAACATGGTGGTTATACCATCAATGATCCCTGACTTCTCATATAATTATGTTTTATTTCAATAATATTTACAGATTTCAACAAAAAAATCCTTCCCATTCAATAACAACATTAAAATAATAACATTATTTTCTATTATTGGTTAATATAAAATTAATAGAAACATACCATTATGTTTTCATTCTTTGTCCATACTCTCCATAATTCAATTTCTTAATGAGTTTCCTTAAACATAACATTGTGATCAAAAAATAATTTTATTTTAACTAATAGTTTATTAATGTCCTCATAATTGGTTATTTACTAAAAAGTAAATAAGAAATTAATTTATTTTATTTTTATCTTCAAATTATAATAGTTTGAATATATTTTACCCATTATCTTATAAAAATAAGAAATATTTATTTTTTAACTAATTTTTAATTTTCAGTTATATTCCTTTAATATATAATGATAATTTTATTCAAGATTCATTGGAACCATCAACTTCATAATCATAAAAATCATTTTTCAAATTATTGAGATGATAAAATTAATTTTTATTTTAACCAATGTAATGTAATCATACACTTAAATTTTTCTTTTCCACTTTTATGACTAGAAGAGATCAATAAAATTACCTCATCAACATCTATTTACAATGGACCATCCTTTATATTTAGTTGTTTAACATTAAATAATGTTTTCTAGTGATTCCACTTCATTCAAGTATTATAATCATTCATAATAATCTAATATATTATTATAAATCCTTCTAAATAAACCCCTAGTACGATCATTGGGTAACATTTAAAGATCGCTATAACATTTAGATTGACTGTTGATCTTTGTAGTATTCAATTTATAATGAACACTTTTTTAAGAGTCCTACAAAAACCATATATATTCTCTACTAATATGTTCACATAATTGAGTAACTAAACATTGGATTTGTTTTATATTATCCACATATATTCATATATAATGACGACAACATGATTTATAGATACCGTGCCATTGATTTGTAATGACCAAATGTTTATAATTTTTTCCTAAATAAATATGTTTTTTGTTATTTTATATATAGTATTATACATATATGAAAGATAGAGAACCCAAAAACACTTTATTTCATTATTTTAAATTGTAAAATTATCTATAAGAAAAACCCATGAAAATTCCTCATATTTAATTTGGATAATATATATCAAATAAGAATAGTAGATTTGGAAAATTTGTATCTATCGAATCTGCTAGAATCATCACCCCTAAGAACATCACTATAGAAAATATATATAATTTTAAAAATGCAATTATCATCTAATAAAAGAAAAATATAGAACAATTGGAGGAAATATAGTGTTTTTTTGTTGAATGAATGATGTTGAATTTTTCTATAGTAATATGACCACTAGAATAGTAATGTTACAATTAGAATATAAATACGACCATTAGAAAAGAAACCTAATTGTTAGAATAAAATTTTTTTCTAAAAAAATAATTTATTATAAATAATTTGTTATTTGATTAATTATTGTAATTATAAATATTAAAATTCCAAAATATTTATATCTATATTAAAAATTCAAACTATATATAAGAACATTTATAATAAACTATGTTTTACTGTTTAACATAAAAATAAAAAAAATTGTAATAAATTTAATATTATCCCTTTAATAAATTTATTTTTATCAAATGAATTCCATTTTTAGAATCATCTTGTTGAAATCGTGTCAGGGTTATTTTTTTTATTATTATGATAAAATTTAATTTATCTATGAATAGTTAAAATTTGGGTTTTTTATAACATGTTTACTTAAAATGACATAATTCATGATTTAATAATTCTTTATTATTTCTAGAAATTATGGATCTACTAAAATAATATTTAATTTGATGAATAATACATTTAATTTGAATAAACATGTTTTAAAATCCAAAAAATTGTTTCCCAAAGTCTATGGACTACTGTATTCCATTAGAATAATATTTTTTGATTTTTCTTCCATTCACATTGATTAAATTAATAATTTAAGATTATAAATTTTTTGACAGTATTTAATTTTTTTTATTTTAATTTAATTTTATAATATAAAAAATATTACTATTTTAATGTTTAACATTGATATCAATTTTTATTATATATTTTATCAACAAAATACCCCTCTAATAAATTATAAATAACCCCTAAACCCTCCTTTGGAAAACCATTCATTACTCACATTGAAAAGAAAAATTTATATCTGGATCCTAAATATTAATCAACTTATAATACTTATATATTTACTATTGTAAACCAAATCCTATCATCAATGAAATTTTGTGACATTAAAATGAAGGAACACTGGGAAGACAATATGTTTTTTATACTCCTCTCTTAATTTCTTCATCTCATGATCCTTTTAATAATTTCATTCAAATAAAAATATTTTAAAATTAATTAACAAATATGATAGAAATATATTAATGATTTAATCCTACTAAAATTATAATTTTCATGGGCTGACATTAACAAGGGCTCTTGCCACAACTACCCCAAGACTGACTCCATAATACATGGGCTTGTGACCAATAAAAAAGTCTAATCTAACTAGGGGTGGACTTTGACTAAGAACGTGTTTATAGAAAAAAATCCACCTTGATTATGAATTTTAGAGTAATAATAATATGTGACCAAAAATACTAGGGAATCAATCATTCATGTAAAATATCGTGATAATACAAGAGTATGGTAGTGTAAACTGAAAAGAAAAAGGGGTGAAATAAATGCCCCACCAGAAATATGTTCCAACCTAAAAAATTAGAAATTAAAATTCTATGATATTACAGTCCCTGATCCCTAAGGTATAACCACTATATGATGTGAAAAAAATTCAAACTATCTCTAAGGTAATCTAAATTCACTGTCGACCTGTTCGTCAAATACATAAGATAGGAAACAACATGTGAGGGAAAAATCCCATCTAGGGGTGATTATATACATACCTAGTAGGATTCCCCAAATGATGAATGGGTTATACCAAGAGATAAAATACGAATTGAAAGATTGTAGAGGTTAAAAAATTATTCATCTCAACCCAAGAAAGATAAATAGTAACGTTTTCCAAGAAGATGAGGCTCAACACGACAAGTAGATAAACTACATGTTGAGTCTTTTCCACCCAAAATTGGAGAGTGAAGTCATCCTACCTTGAGAAGATAAACATAGAAATCACATGGAATACCTTATTCATATTTTAATCTCATGGAAAGAGAGTAACCAATTCAAAAGGTATGGATATAGGGGTGTATATATATGTATTCTCAGTCAAAAGAAACCCAAATGAGAGATAATTGGGATATTTATCTCATAGATCATCCAATGAATAAAATTCTACAATAGTTCAAAAGGTCTATTTTAGATGACATGTATCTAAAGCATCTACCCAGAAGTAATTATCCAGTCAAGCCGTACCTTTTCATTCTATCACACAGTTGAGGAAAACAATCTCTAGGTAGAGAACCCATTCCTCGATATAAAATGGGGGTTCCACTCAGTAGTAAATGACCCATGCCCAACTCAGTTGGAAGATTCCACTCTATAAGTCAATAGAGGTCCCATGACCAGCTCAGCTAGATGGTTCTACACTAGAAGTCATCAAGGACTCATGCCCATCCTAGCTGGAGGATTCTACTTAAGAGGTAAGTAGATGACCCATTCACTATTCCAATAGGAGTGTTCCACTAATAAAGTCATCAAGGAACCATGAAAAACCAATACGTAAGGCTCTAATTAGGAAGAATTAGGTGATACTACATGATCACTTCCATAATTGAGAATCACCTAAGCAAGATTTATTCCAAGAACATACCGTATTTTATCCCAAAATCCACAATTGTGGGAACCATTGCATTTTATGTAGAAAAAAGTACATATAGGATACATGTGAGCCAAGATCTAAGTCCAAATCAAGGAGATAAATAAGATTGATGTTTTCTCAAATGGAACTAAGGGTTAAACAACTTGTGAGGGGACCCATATGGTGTGTGGTCCCAGTCCTTCACAATTTTATATCCCTAGATTTAAACCACCTTGTTTTATGTAGAAGTACATGATATGCAGGTGGAATGTGGAAAATGTCCATGATACCCATGAAAATGATGTTTCCTTCTTAGTGTGTTCGAGCAATGAAGTCATTTACATGTACTTATGTATATGGTGTGACACTCTACATGGGTTTTTACCCACGTGCTATGGCCAAGTATGTGTACTGGGGGACATGGCATGTTACAAGCCATGTAATCCACCACATGGTTCGTCCACATGGGAAATGGGATATATAGAACGTAGAGGGTCTATGATGTGTTCCATCCATGTGAATTAAAAAAATTATTTTCGCCATAGCTGAAGGGCTACATGAAGTGTGTTTGTCCAAGCACATGACTTAAAGTCATGTTTTTATTAGTTCCTCATATTCATGTATTGTACATTGAATATTTTATATTCTCATTGATTTGAAGCCTTTTTCCACTTGGATCTATCATATATAGACCTGGTCAATATATTCCAAAAATCTAGAGGAAGGAAATCGATTCTATCAACCAATAGGGGTTCCCTCAAATGCACCACATGGCCCGTATTCTTATGGTGTTCATGATTCAATCCCAGGTTTTCAAATCAATCACCCATGTCTCACAAACAATATATATATGCTCATGTTTAATCAATTAATCCCTTTGACTTCATTTAATTTCAATTATGATCGACCTAAATGGCTCGGTATAACCAAAAAACTACGAACTGCAACTGTAGTGTCCAATCGGTGAATGAAATGAAGAAATTAAGGGAGGAAAGAACAAGAAAAAATGTATATATATAATTTACAAGAGTTTTAGGAAAATATTAAATAATAGGGACACCCGTGATTTGAAAACTTACGAATAAAAAATTTAATTGGTACATAAAAGCATCTTATGGACCCACAATTGGAGTAGACCAATAGAAGGGACTATTATACTCATTAATTTAATAAAAAGGTGTATAAAAAATGGATTAGTACTACTTTTGGATTGGAACATTATTTATTGAATGAAACACTCACCTATGATTTGAAGAATTCTTCATTCGATGAATCATGATATTCTATGATCCATCATTTCATCATCATCTGAGGTGATTCTCCAATAGAAGGGGAGGGAGGATGACACTTGGATATTCCATGGTTATAAGGACAATTAGGGGATTTTCCATAGAAGTATTATTATAGAATGTTATTTAGGTTAAAATAATCAATTAATTAAATTAATTTACTTAATCAACCAGCTAATTGTGCTGCCAAAAAGTGATATATTCTTGCATGCACCAAGATTGCCTATTTTAGGTCATGACTCGGGTAAAAAACATGTTCTAGGATGAAATTTCATTTCATATTTCTGATATAATCATCTATTTAAGATTTATCCCATTATAATTAAGGAACTCCACTTGTGAAACATGAAAAATATTTTATATTAAAATAATAATAATTTTAGACACACTAGGCCTCAAAATTGAATGTTTTCTCAGTACCTAGATCTATATATATATATCAATGTCATATAAGCAAAAATAGGTATCTATATCATTCGATCCAATATATTCATCCCCGAAAAGTAAAAATAAACAATCAACTAAGGATACCGAACCTTCATTAGTCTCTCCGCCTCCAAGGAGCTTTGATGAATGTTCTCATGCTTCCAAAAAAACCCAAACCATGGAAATGGTCCATCAATGTAAGGCTCTCTATTATTGATCCTTGATCACCACCGGGTTCTTCATAGAATTGGTTCCATCCTCGATGACCTTCATTCCCAGGTTTATGACTTGTGTGGGGTCATGCACATATCCCCTCTACTGCAAAACGTGTATGCCATTGTGCACCTACTCAATATGTGGGGTATGGTGATGTTGTAAGAGACCTCACCAACCATCTATGTAATTTCAAATGTCCTAATAAACTTCAAGTACATATAACATCAATGGTGAAACCTATTTAATTCTCATCATGGGTATACTATATCGAAAATGTGGTCTCCCTGGTCGAACTCTATGGTCCTATGATGATTATCTATAAATGATTCCTATCCTCTACGGGCTCCCTTAATCTACTCAAAGATGACATGCACCTTATCAAGTCATCACCATCACTAACTTTGGACCCATAAGATATGTATTAGTAGCTTCATTCCAACACAAGGGTGATATTTAGGGTATCCTGTATAGGGCCTCAAAAGGTGAAATGCTAATTTTAGAGTGAAATCTATTATTGTGTGAAAAATATACCAAGGGAATGTGATCATCCTGAATCTAGGTAAACTCTAACACTAAATCCCTCAACATATCCTCCAATACATGTATAGGTTTCTCTCTCATCACATATTTATAGGGGTGAAAGTTTATACTCATCCCCATCTGTGTCCTGAATGCCTCATGCATGCTTTTTATATAAACATTATGTAAACTGAATGTTTTGATGTGTCAAAATCATCGGGGGAACCCCATGAAGTCAAATGATCCCCCCATACATTAAACTACCCCAAAATCTCCACAAAACACTACTCCCTTATAGAAACTATGTGCAACGACTTTGTGAGTCCTTCACTATGTGTGAATTATCTTTCACAAAGTCTATGGATATTTTATCCCTCAACAACTATGGGATCTCAAGAGGTGGAAAAAAACATGGTGGATCATGACCCTTAGATTTTACTTGATGAAATATGTGGTAATGAGAGATGGAATCATCTATGATTTTCTCATTCTAGACCACCAAAACAACCGCTAAATTAATATATAGATATTCCTCACACTAGGATGTACAACTATGGTAGATGAGTGGAACTCCCACATCACCAACTACCTCATCATGACAGACACCACTTTCTATACCCACAAAAAAATAATTTGAATATCTTATTTAGAATACTGATACGGTGAATTAATCATGGATATATGGTGATGTATGTCCTCATAGTTTATGTCTCCCAGTTGGGACTCTCTCACATTCTTAATGAGTGAAGGATTTCACACCATTGAATGTAGAATTGATTAAACCCCCTTGTTCACTAGGGTAAGCTTTAAAGAATATAACTAATCAGATGCCT
The DNA here is from genome assembly GCA_963277665.1 of Viscum album. Lineage (NCBI taxonomy): Eukaryota > Viridiplantae > Streptophyta > Magnoliopsida > Santalales > Viscaceae > Viscum > Viscum album. Next base: position 1,185,266,059 of record OY728158.1, on the reverse strand, counting down.
CCTGCACCAAGAGAACGTGATACTTTTTATTAATAAAATATGCTACTATGATTACAATCGAGAGGGTATAGTCTATATTTTAGTCATAGTCCTACAAGAACTCTAACCAGTTAAACTATCTGAGGTTTATGTCTCTATACATGAATACACACCGAAGACTGTGATGGTTCGAGTAAACCAAAAATAATTCCCTTTACAGTTAGTGCCTCAACATACTCAGGTCAAAGACAACCACTTCCAGATCCAGGTCAAAAGTCATGTAGTTCTTTTTGTTGGGTCTCAACATCCATTACCTGTATGTGATAACCGAATGTTCCTCTATGAAGATGAACTCATTGATCCGGAGGCATTGCAATACACTATGCACTATGTGACCTCCTTTAATAGTATCAACATAGAATAACTCACTAGCATTATCCTCAACTCCTTGATGTCTCTATCGTATTTCTTAATATAGGTAAATGGATTCTCTTTCATTTTCTATGAGATAAAAATGGACAAAAACCTAAATATGTTCTCCATAAACCTCTTATAGCACACTACCATGCCAAAAAACTCTACAGCTCTAAAATAGTCTTAGGGGGATCCTAATAATGTAAGGAATCAATCATTAATAGGTCCACCGCTAAACCATTAATATAAATGAATTTCACTAGAAAGTTCACCTCATGAATCCATATCTAGAAAATCACGAGTTTTCCATAAGTTTGATGTTCTGAAAGATAATATATAACTAAAATTAAGTTCTCTTACTATTCCTCCTATATTATAGAGTATATGATTATGTATTCAATGAAGACAACCAAAAACTGGTCCATGTAAAGCTTGATGGAATGGTTCATTAAATCCACAAACACAAAGAGGGAATTATTCATACCAAATGGAATCAATAGGAACTCATAGTGATCTTAGAAACATTAGAATTCTATCTTTGGATTATACACATTAGTAACACTCAATTGGTGGTAGTCGAACTAAAGATTAATCTTCAAGACCATATTGTGCCTCAAAAATAGTCAAAGAGGTAATCAATCCTTGGAATGAGGTACCTTTTCTTTATTATGAACGAGTTATGGAAACAATAATGCTTGAAAGACTTAAAATTCTCATATACCTTTTTCACAAATAGTGCAAGAGCATTCTAGGGGGAAAGAAAAGGCATGTTGTAACCCTTCTATCAAATATCTTCTAACCAAAACTATAGCTATCAAAACTAGTTATGGACCATATAATCTTCGACAAAGGATATTAGAGTTTTCCACAATTGAAATTCAAAGAAAAACTCCTTATACCAGCTTAGAGGTAGTCCCAGAATGTCTTCAAAGAAGAAGTCCATATAATCCTACATAACTAAAAGAATCCAGATGATTAAAGATCCTAATACAACAAGGGATATACTTTATAACTACTTGGTGGTTGAATGAAACCTCCTACTCACATAATAAACTCATCCTTCTATGAGATCTACCCTCCCATATAGGTGAGTATCGTCCTAGCAGTGTGAAGGAATATTAATTATCTACACTGATATTAAATCTAGGATCGGAATAGGGACAAAAAATACATACCCAAGATGAGGCCATAGGGTTCCATAATGAAGACCAAAAGGTCCCACATAGAAATATCTCCACCTAGAGATAGATCACACCGCATTTAGATAAAATATATATATAAGAAGTGATCCCTATAATTACCTCAAATTGATTTTGTTGAGATAACGCCTCAACTGGGAGCTCCAACTCTCGCTCCAGGGTTTTAGAGATGAAAGAATTACTAGAACATGTTTCTATTAATACAGAATCAAGATTATAATAGACACATATCGTACATATTATCATCTCATGTTTCAATAGTCTATACACCTCTAGAGCCTACAGTTTTCCATATCCTCGACCACCACTCACAACACCTCCTTTTCCTTGGTCAACCCCATCTCCCTGTGGACCACCCACACCTAACCTAAGAGATCCATCATCATGGATTTTCCTCTACCATGGGGGTCATTTAGGTACCTTATGGCAGTCATCAGCACATCTGGTCAGGCATTCACAATCTATTTTACCTCACCCATCAAAAGAATATCACTGACCCCCTTTGGGATTCAGTTGTTGTCTTCATTATCTGTGTGTTTTATGTACATGCACCTGAGTGTAATTGGGAAAGGATCTCATTTGGCATGATCCCACTGATTTGTTCTTACTAGTAAGTATATAAAACTCATCTCTGTGACACCCATAGGTAGCTCTAGATTCTTGGAATCCCTATGATATAAATACCTATGTCACTACTGATTTCTCCAACACCCCGACATAGTTGGGGATAAATAAGGGAACCAAAATGGGACATATTTCTTGGTGTATTCCCTAATAAAATTTCCAATATTAGAAGTAGTAATAATTGATTATGTCAAGGGAGTATCGGGTAAGGTCTATGAATTTCCCTACATACTCAACCAATATCATCCCTCCCTACTATAGATTCAGAAGATCCTAAAACCTAATTAATCAAAAATAGTAGATGTAGAACACCATTAGGAACTGATGCTAGAAGTAGGACCATGAGAGTGTCAACTCAGCATGCATATAGGTAACAAGACACCATCAATACCCAACTACTCTGGGGAAATGTCAATATGCAAATTCAACCACCTGATACACCAATAGATTGATGAGCCTAAAGGCATGTACCATCAAATCTCACTAATACTATGTTGTATGAGGATCTAGCTTACCGCAGAACCTCAACAACCTTTGATGATGGATCACACAGAGTATATTGAGCCTACATGCATCATAAGCCTACTTTTCTAGTATTATCTTCTTCTTAATAGGTGGTGATGGTTCTATTACCTACCTACCTAGAGGTAAAATTTAACAAGATGGAACTTGAAATGAGGCCTCGTAGCTCATAGGTTCAATTCCATGACTCAGAACTGGTATCCTAGATAAATGTCACATTGGAGGTATCCTGAAATTTAATCAAGACATATCATGGTAATATGAGTATATATATATATTTGTAATGGGGATACAACTCAATAAGGATACCCAATGACTCAATACAATATGATGCACATTCCATTTATCAATGAAACCAATGTATTAGTATGATGAGTTGACAAGTATCTAGTCAATGACTAGATGAATGAATACATCAACTTACAATATAATTACTAGATTCCCTTGCCTAAGAGCCACACTGAAGATACATTGTCACTATTTCCCTAAATCGCAACCGAATCATCTTAAGGGGACTAATACAAACAACCTCCTTAGGAATTCACCACTCTAATAATAATATTCACAACCTAACCAAAGTGGAGGATTTAGCTATAAATACCCTAATCCAGTCTTCATAGGCCATGGGTTGGCGACAAGTTCCACAAGAATAACTATCATGCAAATTCATTTTCATAAGTAATTTTGTGCACAAACACATCCATCTGAATGAATAATTTTAGAGGAATAATAATGAAATAGAAAAACACTAGGGAAACATCCATGCATGTGAAACCTCTAGACAATACAAGAGTAAAGTAGTGTAAACTGAAATGTAAATGGTGGTAAAATAAAAACCCAACAGGAAAGATGTAACAACTTAAAAAACAAGAAATAAAAATGTTGGGAGATCCCATACCCTTATCTCTAATTTATGAACACCATTCATGGTCCACAGTACAAGGTTTACCAATACTCCTCAGAAGTCATTTTCAACTTGTCCATCATCGACATATGATATGACACAACATGTACAAGAAAATACCAAGAAGCGTGAGTATATACACACCTAGTAGGATGCCCCAAATTCTGAAGGGGGAGAAGTAATAGATAATATAAGAATATAATGAGAGTAAATAGTAAAGAGGATGCATCTCAACCTAATAAAGAGAATTAGTAACTTTGTTCAAGAATAGAGGGATCAATATGTTGAGTATATGAATTTCACCTCAAGTATTTTTCACTCATTGCAGGAGAGTAAACTCATACAACCATGAGAATATAATCATATAATGTATATGTAATATTCAACGTGACTTAGCTTCACCTAAAAAATATAACCAAATCCATTGGAATGTATACAGGTTCATATATATAAATTCTCAGTCAAAATAAATCAAAACAAGAGATAAATGAGATATCCATCATACAAATCATCCTAAGAATAAGTGTCTCCAACAGTTCCAACAGTATATCAATGATACCCATAATCCCCTAAATCTTCCTAGAAGTAATCATCAAAGTCAAGATATTCCATTTCACTAAGTCACACAGTCAATGGGCAAAAATACCTAGGTATATGACCCAAGAACTGATACAATAAGATGGTTTTGCTTAGTTGTGGAGAACCCATTCCCATCAAATCAGTAGGGTTCCACTCTAGGAATTGGTAGAGGAATCGTTCCCATCCCAGCTTGAGGGTTAAATAATAGATGTTGGTAGAGGACCCATGCCCAACCCAGTTGGAGGTTTCTACTGTATAAGACATCGAGGAACCAGGACATACAAACTAGGGGTGCTACTCAGAATATCTATATAGGACCCACTCCTTATTCCAATAGGAGGTTTACACTCTATAATTAATTAAGGACCAATGGCCATCCAAGATAATGGGTATCAAACAAGATGACTCAAGTGATAATACATGATCGTTTACATTGTTGAGTATTACCTAAATATGATTTGGGATCAAAAAATTCCAAATCATATCCCAAAAACTACAACTGAGGGCACCATCTCATTCTACGTGAAAAGACCCTCATGGTATGGTATATGTGGGCTAAAAAGAAATACCAAACGAAGAGGATATGGAAGATGGAAATTTCCAAAAAAGGAGCAAAGGGGTAAATGGTGTGTTTAGGGACCCACAGAGTGTTTGATTGTAAAAATCCAGATCTTATTTTTAGGTGTGTTTTCCTTTTCCGGTTGTTTTTGAGAAAAATAAATTTTTTTGGAAATTTTCAAATTACACACTGTGTACTTTATGAGTACACGCTGTGTACTAGATTATTGTAGGTAGCCGTGTGTTGACCATGTAGCGGCCATGCACATGGCCATGTGGGGGTGACATGAAGGCCACCTAGAGTAGAGTACATAAAATTCAAGTACACATTGTGTACTTCAAAAGTACACACCATGTATTTTTTTTTCATTAAACTGACTGGGGTCACGTCTAATTTCCATAACACGCCTCCTCTAGGTCTCTTTTGGCCGAGAGCTCATGTATGGACACAATCGTATTTTGAGCCCCCGACCGAGCATCCAAAATCCGATTAGACCGTCGTCGATTGTGTTGGGATCACCTTAGTATGCTCTCTATTCTGCTTGAGCTTCATTTCATGATTCTTTCTCTTTCTCAATTTATCCACTATTGAAACTTTTATGAGTTTTTGTAGATCTTCAACGTTCTAAGGTGATTCAAGCCTCAAGATTCACATATAGCAATCTCCTAACGCCGAGGTATGTGGTTTGTGCCTTTCTGTTGAATGTCTTTGAGTAATATCTGCAATTTTTCCCAATACCCTTTAATATGGTATTGCAAATTTACCGTTTAACCCATGTTATTTTACTTCCATGCTTGTATGCTTGTTTAGAGGTTAATTGGATATGGATAGGGTTTATTGGTTTGTTTTGGATGTGTTTTCCCATGCTTTGTTCTGTGCATATCCTGTTTGGCCACCCTGCCATTCTTTTACATGACTAGATGTAGGATGGATTGATTATTTTTATCTGATATGCTTGATATGTTGTAGACTAATTATCCAAGTAGTTCTGTAGGTTTAATTTTTCCATATTTCTCTTCTAGGCTCGCTAGATTTACATAGGCCTATGAGAACCTGATGTAGTAGACTATAAGGGGAATTGACCGAGTGAGCATCCTCAGAGAGTCTATGAGCACTTTAGGCTATAAGTGGAATTGATCAACTGAGCTTCCTCAGAGTTTCAATGACCTTAGGGATATAAGGGTAATTGACTGTGTAATCATCCTCAAAGCGTCCTTGAATACCTTAGACTATAAAGGGAATTACATGTGTGAGCTTCTCAGAGAGTCTAGAATAAATTTTGACTATAAAAAGATTGATTGCGAGTGCTTCCTTAGAGAGAATTTATATATATTAATGACTGAACAAGAGGGGATAGTTTTTGTGTACTTCCCAGAGGATTACCTTGCTTGATTAGCTGCTTATTTGATATGTGAAACTGTTTATTGCTGTGTACTCTCCTGTTTGTTGTATCTTTTTTATTACCTACCATATATATTGACTGATTGTTAGGTACATATATTTGGGTAGTTTCCTACAGGGATTTCATCTCACACCCTATTTGGGTCATGCTTTTGGGCCCAAACCGATTATATTGCTGCAGGTATAGATAAGAGAAAGCGCCCTTCTACATCAGGTACTTGACTTGTAGTGGAGCTGGAGAGCATGGGACCAAGATTAGGCTTGCGATGCATATGAGATGTTATTCTTGTTTCTTTTATACATTGGTTTTGTACTATTTTTATTCAACATTGTGACATGTTTGACTGTTTTCATAATCATATGTATCATGCATCATTTTATATATATGTTCTCCAGTGGTTTATTAATTCAATCTTCCACTGTTTTCTATTGTTGGATATTTACTACTTCCTCTATTGAGTATTTGTTTCTCTTCCACTGTGTTACTCTTCCAATGATGGAATAGTTTCACCACTATTACACCAAAGGCCTTCACTGATAGTCGGAAACCTCTGGAATTTGGGGAAATGCGCTTCAGGCCATCTGACCAACCGGGTATGGGGTGCCTCTGGTGGCTTCCCAAACTGGGGCATTAAAAGGTGGTATCAGAGGAACTCTTTTCTTCTTGACATACTGTTTGGATCCTATTTCTAGGGATAAGCCAAAATTGGCACTTGGTAATAAGATGTGCCCAGGAGTAACTAACCTATGTAGAGGGAAAATCCAATCTACCTCGTTTAATTGTATTTTTTCTAGTTTTTCAATTATTATAGTTGATTTGATTTCACCTTGAGGGATCCACATGATTTGTGCAGTTAATGTTGATGTTGTTGAGGTTTTATTTTTGTTACAACCTAATGAGATGAGGGTATGCCCTCTCATTCATTATATAGGCACTTTTTAGAAATAAAATGTCATGCATTCTTGTCATTCCATTTATGATGCATTAGAAATTGCATGTTGTTGTGATATATGTTGTGTAGAATATGCATGTTGTTATGATAGATGCCTCATAAAAATACCTGTTGTTTGATAGGTCATTGTTTGTGTAAGGTTTTGTTTGAATGAATGCCAAAATTTGTTGCTTGAGGTGTTATGGCCCCTCATGGACCAGAATTTGGTGGATCATTGCCTTGTTTTCCTTGTTATAACATGTATAAGATGCCAATGTTTGATTCGCAGGGAGTATGGGCCCTCACGGATCAGAATTTGGAAAATTCAATGTTTGTTTTAGTTTTTTTGGGTTATAGAGTAGTTTCTCAGGCTTACTGTCTAGAAAAACCCATAATACATGCCGTGTAGTTTTGACTACACACCATGTGTTCTTCTGTTTGGGAAGAAACAATTTTTCATAATTACACGCCATGTAATCTATGTACATTCCATGTAGTATCTAACCATGTCATATGACGTGTGGGTAGAGGAACGGGGTTGAGAAATCTTTGTAGGACACATCGTGTACCAAATGTGCTTGTCTTATGTAGATACCCTATGTCCACCCATGCGACTAACGACGCAGATGGATGAAAACATAAGCTATACACACCGTATCAGGACTGAACATGCCATGTAGTCTAACTTAGGTCCCCAGCCATGTCACGAACAAAATGGGTTGGTGTCATCCTTCCTCGTACACATCGTGTTAGTCTAGAACACGGCGTGTAATTTGAGTTGTGTTCTAGGCCGTGTTTCTAACAACACGGGCCAGGTGAAGTTTCTCTAGTACATGTCGTGTCTATATTGAACATTCCATGTAGTATTGTATTAGGAGAGTGGTGTGGCTTAACCATGTAAAAGGACTCAGAAAGGGAAAGAGGATTCATGTACATGTCGTGTGATTAGAGAACACGCCGTGTGTTTGGGGTGTTATGTGACCAGTTTTAGTAGAAGTACATGCCCATGTGAATGGATTAAGGGAACACACCATTTTGGAATTGTACACTCCTTGTAGTCATGTTTTGTTAAACTTTAGTACATTCTTTATCCTATTCCCTTATTACACTTGTATTTTTTAGTCCTTGATAAACTTGAAATAAGGTGTGTGTTTGACCTTGCAGAGTCATGCCACCGAGGCATCCTCCGGATGTGTTCCAGTTGTTAGGTGGTGATGAGACACCAGACACGGCTGATCAGGGACTTCTAGTAGATCCTCCCATTGTGCTAGTCTTGGCAGCAGCCGTTATACCTAACACAGGTGTAGATGCACAGTTCAGAGGGGGCTTCATGAGGATGATGTAGACTTTTCATGGAGCACCGTCTCCTACACCATCAATGGAATAATTGACGTGGGTCTTTTAGCAGTAGCATCCTCCCACTTTTTCAGAGGATTGAGGACCCCAGGCTACAGAGTCATGGATAGAATCCACACTAATGATCTTCGAGCAACTGGAGATACTTCTAGAGAGGAGGGTGAAGTTCACTACCTACATTCTCAAGACTCCTCCAAGAGGTGGTGGAATGTGATCTCAATGGCGGGGTGCCAACAGAATATGGGTTGGGATGAGTTTTAGTATGTCTTCTATGATTAATTCTACCCGGATACCTTAAGGGCCGATCGAGCCTGAGAGGTCATGAGTCTGGAGTAGGGTAATCTTACTATTATGGAGTATTCCTCTCGCCTCACAGAGCTGCATCATTTCATGCCTATTCCAAGAGGTGATTAATTATTCCTTGAACGGAAGATTGAGGATGGTTTGAGGCACGAAATTTGATCTCAGGTGAACATCATCATGTTGACTTCGATATCCTCTATCGTCAACCAGGCGCTGATCACACAGCAAAATCTAAGGGATTTTGGATCTTTGAGCCAGGGCGGTTTGGTATCCAGAGTTAGTATCCCTCATACTTCTAGTAGGAAGCACCAAAAGGATATTGCACGAGGAGATCAGAGTAGGTGGGATGCATCTTCTGGTAGCCAGGTGTTATGTTACCAGTACTGGAGGAGTGGGATAATGAGGCCGCATTTCCCGAGAGACCCGGTGGAGTGCCGATCATGCGGAAAGATGGGTCATCGTTAGCACTTCAGTCAGATATTCTCACAATCATCTAGTTAGAGGGGTTCTTCTATGACTCCATATTCAAGAGTAGCACCACTAGTTTCTCAGTAGTCAGGGAACTGGAGTTCTTCCAGCCATTTGGGCCAAGGTGGAGTTCGTGGCCAAGGTATCCAGTCGCTCGGTTTTCAATGATAGGAGGGTGGATTAGCTCAGGGTGGTCAGGCAGGGTCACAGGGCTTTGGAGCAGGCCAGACTTTTGCAGTGGAGCAGACCCAGTAGGAGAAGGATCCTAGACCTTCTACAGTTCGAGGTATGATCTAAGTAGCCTTAGTTTTAGCTTTTTCTCTTTTCGATACAGGGGGTTCCCATAGCTTTATATCAGTTTCTATTGTAGAGAGCCTTGGGCTCTGCATCTTTTCTTCTGCTGATATCTTGATGCTAGACACTCCGTTTGGGACTAGAATGGCGAGTGTGCGTCAGCGCAAGTAGGGACCTCTTGAGGATGGTGGGTGTCACTGTCTATGGGACTTCTATGTGATAGAGATGACATGCTATGATTTCATTCTTGGAATAGACTGGTTGGTTCCCTTCAGTCAGTCATCGATTAATATCACCGTAGGGTGTGTTTCATATCACTAGAGGGCAGATCGTTTCTTTATAAAGGCGATTGGGATGTCCAGGTGAGCAGAGTGGGCATATAACATCATGGGTTTGGAGCAGTTATAACCCAAATTTCTAGTATGTATCTGGATAACCAGAGGACTTCACAGATGGAATTTCCTCTAGTGGTGGATTTTTTCAGATATTTCTTTCCTGAGGACTTTTCAGGTTTTCCTCCAAATAATGAGGTGTACTTTTCTATTGAGCTCATACTTGGAGAAGCACCAGTTTCCATTCCTCCTTATAAGATGGCTACACCAGAGTTGTAGGAGCTCAAGAAGCAGTTAGAGGAGTTGCAGGAAAAAGGTTTCATCCGACCAAGTACTTCTTCCTTGGGGATCACCTATCCTATTTGCGAAGAAGGCATATGGTACCCTTAGGCTTTGTGTGGATTATCGGAAGTTGAACCAGTTGACAGTCAAGAACTGATATCCTTTACCATGGATTAATGATCTCTTTGATTAGCTTCGAGGAGCCCAGGTGTTCTAGAAGATTGAATTGAGGTCCAGTTATCATCATTTTTTTGTTAGACCATCTGATATACCTCTCACAGCCTTCCAGAGTAGGTATGGTGAATATGAATATATGGTTATGCTGTTCAGTCTCATAAATGCGCCTATAGTTTTCATGGCCCTGATGAACTGAGTGTTCCATCCATACTTGGATTCCCTCATGGTTGTCTTCGAGGACGATATCTTGGTGTACTCTTAAACTTGACCTGACCATACCACACACCTTGAGATTGTTTTGAGTACAGTAAGAGTGCATCAGTTATATGCTAAGCTCTAAAAATTCCACTTTTGGATGGATCAGATTCACTTCTTGGGTCATGTCATCTCAAAGACAAGAGTATCAGTATACCCAGATAAAGTGAGAGCAGCAGTTTCCTGTGAGCTGCTAAAGAACCTCTTTGATGTACAAATTTTTCTAGGGATGGCTGGATACTAGAGATGCTTCATTCAGGACATTTGGTGCTTAGAAACACCACTGACCAGTCTGACTACGAAGGGTGAAAAATTCTTGTAGACAAATTCTTGTGAGTCATCCTTTCAAATGCTAAAAGGGAGGTTGACTGTAGCACCGATACTAGTCTTTCCAGAGCCGGGAAAGAGCTATACTATTTATTGTGATTCATCAGGTATTAGGCTAGGAGCTGTGCTTATGTTGGGTGAAGGAGTCATTGCATACGGGTCTCGGCAGTTGCATCCACATTAGAGGAACTATCTGATGCCCGATCACGAGTTGGCGGTAGTTGTTCATGCCTTCCACTATTGGAGACATTATATTTTGGGAGATCATTTTGTGGTTTTCACCGACCACAAGAGTCTCAAGTACATCTTCACTTAGCATGATCCGGATTTAAGACAGCGAAGGTGGGTTGAGTACCTTCAGTCTTTTGACTTCGATCTTGCATACACGCCGCGGAAAGGCAATGTAGTAGCTGATGCACTGAGCATGAGGACTCAGATATAGGATGATTAGGATGCCAGTAGTGAGTGGAATATTACGTCTATGTTATCAAAGATTCATTTGGAGGGGCATGAAATAAAGGGGTATACTTTTCTTTCTTCTGTAGCAGTTACCTATACTATTCATGATCTAGTGCGAATGAGGAAGCTATCACACTCACAAGGCCTAGTCCTACAAGAAAGAGTGTCAGGAGAGAACCCTATTCCTGGATGGATAGTGGGTAAGGATAAGATCTTGAATTTCCAGGGGTGCGTATGGGTGCCAGCAGAAATACACGAGTAGCTGATGCGGGACTTTCATTCTTCAGTTTGGGCAGTTCATCATGGTGTCACCAAATTGCATCATGATCAATACTGCCAATAGTGGTGGCCAGGTATGAAGAGGGATGTTTCTGGTTTCTTCATGAGATGTTCCAGTTATCAGTAGGTGATGGCGGAGCATTAGTGACCAGTAGATATTTTTCTGCAGTTACCCATCCCAGAGTGGAAGTGAAATGATATCGCGATGGATTTTGTGACCGGTTTGATGAGGTTTCTTTGAGGTAATGATGCAGTTTCAGTTGTTATTGATAGACTCATGAAGGTTTCTCACTTCTTTCTGATCAAGGATACATTCAATGTTGATGACCAGGGAAGGTCGTATATCCTAGATATTGTACGTCTGTATGGAGTTCCGCACTCCATTGCTTTAGACAGTGATTCACATTTTACTTCTCATGTCTGTAAGGGGATACAGAAGGCTTTGGGAACACAAGTACTTCTGAGTACAGCCTACCACCCCCAGAAAGATGGCTAGTCCGAGCATATGATTTAGGTCATTAAGGACATGATCCGAGCATGCATCCTGGATTTTTGAGGTTATTGGGAGAATAAAATACCTTTGGTAGAGTTTTTCTATAGTAATAGTTTTCAAGAAACTATTCAAATGGCACCTTATAAGGCTTTTTATAGTAGGCCATGCTGATCACCCTTATGTTGGCCGGAGGCAGGAGAGGAAGCTTTGTTGGGACGTCATCTGGTTCATGAGACCACAGAGCAGTTAGAGTTGATTTGGAAGAGGATGGCTACTGCATAGTCTCGATAGAATCCTTATGATGATCCGTGGAGATGACATCTGGAGTTCAAGGTCAGGGATTAGGTTTTCCTTGCATGACACACCATGGTTGGGATACAAGAGGATTAGGAGACAGGGTAAGATTTCACCGAGGTATGTCGGCCCGTTTGAGGTGTTGGAGGGATTTAGGATGGTTGCCTATCGGTTGTAGTTACTTCAGAGGTACCGAGCTATGTATGATGTTTTTCACATTTCTCAGCTCTGACGTTACTTTTAAATCCTGTATCATGTCTTTCTACCTGAGGAGGTTAAGTTGAAATGGATGCATCGTTCGAGAATCATCCTATCCGGATTGTTGATCGCAGTACAAAGCTTCTCCATGGCTGGTCTGTTCTTTTGGTATGAGTTATATGTCATCATGGGCGGGTATAGGACCAGACTTGGGAGAGGGAGTCTGAGGTACGAACGTAGTGGTAGGACCTGTTCGGGGTTCCTTCTTCCATGCCACACTTGGGAAATTCAGGTACAAATTTCATTAAGGGGGGAAGTTTGTAAGAACTCGGATCTTCTTTTCAGGTATGTGGTCCTTTTATTGTTGTTTTTGAGAAAAATAAGAATTTATGGAAATTTTCAAAGTACACGCCATGTACACGATTACCACAGGTAGCCGTGGGGTGGCCCTGTAGTTTCCATGCACACTGCCACGTGGGGGTGACCTGGAGGCCGCCTAATGTGGAGTATGGAAAAGGAAATCACATGATGTGTACTTCAAAAGTAAACACTGTGTATTTTATTTTTTTCATTAAATGGACAGGGGTCATGTCTAACCGCCAGAACACACTTCTTATAGGTCCCGTTTGGCCGAAATCTCCTATACGACATCAATCTTCCACTAAGCCCCCGACTGAGCAACCGAACTCTGATTCAACCGCCGTATACTACATTGGGATCATGTCGGTAAGCTCTATCTTTTTCTTGAACTCCGTTTCGAAATTCCATATCTATCTCAAGTTATCCTCTCTTTAACCTTTTAGGAGTTTTGTAGATCTTAGACTTTCTAGGGTGATTCAAGCCTCGAGATTCAAAAATAGCGATCTCCTAATGCCGACATAGGTGTTTTTTCTATTCTGTTGAATGTTTTTGAGTAATATGTGCAATTCTTCCCAATACCCTTGAACTAGGTATTGTGTATTTACCTTTTAGCACTTATTATTTGTCTTCCATGCTTGTATTATTGATTAATGGATAATGGGATATGAATATGTTTGATTTCTTTGTCTTGGATGTGTTTTCCCATGCTTTGTTCTGTGTACGATTGTTGGTCATGTTTGGCCTGTTAGGCCACCCTGCCATGCTTTTCCATGCGTAGATGTAGGATGGATTGATTATTTTTATCTAACATGATTGATATGATGTAGACTGATTAGACAAGTAGTTCTGTAGGATTACTTTGTTCATATTTCTCTGCTATGCTGGCTTGATTTACAAAGGGCCATGATAACCTGGAGTTGTAGACTATAAGGGGAATTGACCAAGTGAGCTTTCTCAGAGAGTCTATGAGCACTTTAGGCTATAACGGGAATTGACCAAGTGAGATTCCTTATAGAGTCCTTGAACTTGAGGCTAATAGGGGAATTGATTGATTGAACTTCATGAGAGAGTACTTGACTGCCTTAGACTATAAGGGGAATTGACCGTGTGAGCTTCCTCGGAGAGTCTCAAATCACTTTTGACTATAAGGGTATTTACTGTGAGTGCTTCCTCATAGAGTCTCTATATATTCTAATGATTGAACTAGAGGGGATAAGATATATGTACTTACCTGAGGGTTACCTTGATTGATTAGATGCTTATTTGATATGTGAAAATATTTGTTGCTAAGTACTCTCTTTTTTACTGTATATTTGCTTATTACCATCCATATATATTCACTGACTGTTAAGAACAGATCTTTGGGTGGTTTCCTACTGATATTTCATCTCACTCCCTGTTTGGGTCATGCTTTTGGGCCCAAATAGATTCTATTGTTGTAGGTATAGATATGGGAAAGCCCCCTTCTACTTCAGGTACTTGACTTGTTGTGGAGTTGGAGATCATGGGACCAAGCATAGTCTTTTTATTCTGAGGTGCAGTTATTTATGTTTCTTTTATACTTTGGGTTAGTACTATTTTTATTTATAATTGTGACTTGTTTGACTATTTTCGTAGACATATGTATCATGCATCATTTTATATATATGTGCTCCATTTGTTTATTAATTTAGTCTTTTTCTGTTTTCTATTGTTGGATATTTATTGGTTATGCTATTGTGTATTTGTTTCCCTTCCGCTGTATTATTATGCCAATGAGGGAATAGTTTCCCCACTATCTCACCCAAGTCCCTCGCTTCTAGTCGGAAGCCTCTGGCATTTTGGGAAATGCGCTTGAGGCCATGTGACAAGCCAGGTACGAGGTGCCTTTAGGTTGTTTCCAGAACCGGTACATCAGTAGGTACTTGTAATGCTTCAGGTTGGCTTTTAAGCTAGTGGTATCTAGATCGAGTTGTGGGGGAGGTGAATTAAATCCCTGTCAGGCATGGGATAGTACCTGCCACGTGTTATTTGGGCCAGTCCGAGGTGGGGCCTGTTATCTGCCTGTGGGGTGGGGGTCTACTATCTACCAGTGGGATGGGCTTGCATGTGGATGAGTTCGATGTGGCTTTAGGCCCACTAGGTTCTTTACATTGGTCCCTCTCCTTCATATATTAATATACATAGAGTCACATACACCCTAGTCCATGTAATAGTACGTGTCATGCAGGTGGACTACTTGGCATGTCCAAGCTACCCAATATCGGGTCGTGCCCTTGTGCACATGTTAGAGTAACCATGTTGTGTCCATTTACTCTTGTACATGGTGTACATCTCCACATGGGGTGATGCTCTTGTTCTTTGGTCGTGTCTGTGTGCTTGGGAACATGAAATATTCTTGGCGGTGTGCTCCCCACACATATTTTCCACATGGAGAAGGTTGTACATGGTCTATAGACAATGTTCATGGAATTTCATCATTATGAATTCCCAAAACCTCAGGTGTAGTAGTCAAGGGGATACAAGATGTGTGTTCATCATAAATATATGATGTATAGTGTTGTTTTTCACAGTTTCTCATATCTGCATTCAACACCTCGAATATGGCCTCATACCATTTATTTTGGAATCATTTCTACCAAAAACTTTTAGACATAGTCTCGATTATTAATTTTCACCCATTTTATGACCATAAATTGATTCTGCTAAACCATTGGAGTTTTGTCGTATGTACCACACACAGTAGTTTTCTCTAGTGTTTGTGATTCCAACCCAATTTTCAAAGGGACCACCAATGACTCACAGACACCCTAGATATATCTTTAATTAATCCATTCTTCCCTTGTACAATATTTTTCCTCATTTAGGGGGGTCTGATCTGTGATGGTAGCACCCTGCAACGTTGAAATTGGACTTAAGGGTCCAACTAGTGAAAGACATAAAAAATTTAGGGAGGGTTCTACAATAACAAAGGTCTGTAGATTATTTCTAAGAATTATTTCCCAAAAATTGGGAATGGGGATACGCATGGTTAGAAAATCAATGAATAAAAAATTTAATTGGTATATAGGAACATGATAATGATTCATAATTAGAGTAGACCAAAAGGGGGAATTGATTTTCTCAATCAATATAATAACAAGGGAGTAAACAAAAAAATTTATGTTTCCAAACATCATAGTTTAATGTATTTTTTTGATGAATGTGATCACCAAAAATTGGTGGATGTTGCTACATTCGATGCATCCTGATCAGCTCTGATATATTGTTTTGTCATCGCCCGAGGCGATTCACTAATAGAAGGGAATAAATAACATCTCTTGTTGATTTTAGGTTTATGAGTCAAATATTTTTTTATTCTTCATGGTAGTATTCTTATATAAATTTTTCCCTAAAATAATCAATTAATTAATATAATATAATTAATTATCCAACTGATTGTACCACCAACATGTGAGATATTAGAATGTCCTGAACCGGCCTATTTTATGCCATTATTAAGGAAAATAATGCGTTCTGAACTCAAATGTGGTCTCATATTTCTGATATGAGATTCCATATAATATTTATAACATTTTCTTTAAAAAAACTACATTCACGCAAGATAAAATCCATTTAATATTTTCAAACAATTAATTCCATGAACACTGGTCCTCAGAATCAATGTTGTCTCATCACCTGGATCTAGAAATACATATAGAAATGTTTAAAATTATTAAAAGGTAGAAAACATAGTTTTAAATCATATTTATGACATATTTATATTCCAAGAATTTATTTTCTCTACTTTAGTCAATGTCTCATCAATAGTTTGTAAATTATCTGAAAAACCATTACCAACACTCTACCCACAACCACTATCATTATTAGATAATATTAACTATATATCATATATAAATACGTAATTACATTTATTCTATTCTTTTAAAATAAATTTTACTTATATATAATGGAACTTGAGAAAAAATAGCATATTCAAAAGAAGAACATATAATTTAATGAAAACATATTATCAAAAAAAAAACTATTCATAACATTGAATATTATAAAATAACATCTGAAAAATATAAAGTAAAAATTGTGAGATAAATGGACACAATCAAAATATGGTTCCTTGTTTTAATAAACCCATGTTTATTATTTAGGGGATCAAAAAGTGATGAAATAAATTTTGATTTGTGGTATGGGGATTTTTAAACACAACTCATTCTCTTTAGGTCATATCACATTTGTATTTTTTTTCCATATATAAGATAATATTATGTTAAAAAAATTTAGTAAACAATAATTTAACTATTATTTTCATGTATATACTTGTTTCAACCTTTTCAAAATTATTTCTAATTCATTTATAATACTTTATAAAAATGCACTTGAATTTTCAAAACATAACACCGAACCCCTTGAGGTTTTTCGTATCTACTCATGAATGATGATGTTTCATGACAAAAAAATTAGTTACATTATTAATTTGGGAATTCCAATGGTTATTCATAAATTAACGATTTATGAAAAACTAATGAAACACATTCATTTGTATGGGATAATTCGAGGACTATGGTTGTTTTAAATTCTATGGGGAATGTGTGGTTATGATAATTATGTAATTGGATGGGTGGTAATATAATTTTATTTCCATATAATGCATTGGTTAATTTGATACATCTCATTTAATTATGGGTATTATGTAGTAACATGGTGCAAGATATTTCCTAATTAAGATATTATGATTTATTCACATATGATATTCATGAGAATGATTCCCACATTATTGATAACTATATGTGGTATTTTAAAACTATGTTATAATGTATTATTAGTATACACGTGCCACATTACATGACAATATCAAATAACTCCATAATTATTATGAATATGATTCTATTCATATAATATTATGACATTTATATTTTAAATACATATGAAATATTCCTTCTATGTTACACCCCCTAGCTATGATTTCATCTCACTCCATTATTTGATGGCTAAACATAGTAGATTACCTTTACTAAGGAGATTATACCATCTTTCTGATGATAAAAAAGATGGATTTAAATATTGGTTATTTTTTAAAATATGCATTTCCTGTATGAGCCTATTTTTACTAGGACCGTAAACCATTCCATCATTGAATGTAAAATCATCATGTTGATTATTGTAAATATTATGTAATAATAATAAATAAAATGGTGGGTCAAAATAGTTGATATAATAGACTGGTTTAGTTAATTTTATAATTAAGATTTGAAAAAATTAGTGAAAACCAAAGTGATATGTCTATGTACATGTAAACATACCATTATTTAATAATGAATAAGATTTTGTGGTTTTGGATAAATGAAAAACCAATTTTGATAATAAATGTGTAAATGTATTAGACACATTATTAATTTGGGTTAATTACCCCAAAAGGGTAGATTTTGCAATGACTAGATCATCACCTACTGCGCAACCAAGATTCCTTGGTAAAAACCTAGTTTGACACTCCTAGTGTATATGATTCTGTTACCCATAAAATCTAAACAGTCCATTATAAAGTATATCTAAAAAAATTAATTATTCATCTAAATGATTGAAAATTATTAAAGTCAATAATAAAAGTATAAATATTTAATGAAAGGACTAAAAATTGGGATCCTATAAGATAGAATGTTGAATTAGATTCCCAATGAAAATAAAATATGTATTTATGATTTTATGACTTATTTTTTTAAAACCATTTATATTTTAGATAGTGATTAGAAATAGTAAAAATCAACTAACAACCAATATGTTGAATAATAAAATGATTTTTTGAAAAAAATCCCAATGATACACCAGGTGGAGTTCAAAAATTCAATAAAAATCTCACCCAACTATCTCAGTCTATTAATAATAACTTGACCCATGTGGAACATCATCCTTCACACAAGAAAGAAAAATTTTACATCAAGTGATTTATATGGAAATTATCATCAATGTTTAGTGGATATTCTGAGCCACATTTCGAGGAAAAAAGGGTTTTCTAAATAGAGATGATATTTTCTGTGTTCTGAAATTCCATGTATTAGAAAGAAACCTTAGTGGTAAATTTTTTAGTTGGAAGGGAAGATAAATTGTGGCAGTTAATAAATAAAACCAAGACAAATGAAGAAATGGATAAAATGGATTGGGAGGAATTTATGAATTTATATATTAATAAGTATTTCCCATGTAGTCTTCAAAGAAATATAAATAGATAATTAATAGAGATGATGAATAAATGGGTGAATCTTTCTTGGTTTATGAGGAAACATTCAAAAATAATTTAAAATACACCTTGGGTTTTATATTCAATAATGATATAGAATTATATTGTTTCATTGGTGGTTGAAAACAACACTATCAAATGAATCAAGCAATATGAGACTATGCGTGAAACAAATAAGCAGTTTTATGTGCTCTAAATTTAGAGATATAAATTATAGAATGGCCCCATGTAATTGGATATAAGCTCTAATTAATTGAATTTCAATATGGGAGATCATATAAATTATTTGGAAAAAAGGTCAAACCACCCACATGTCAAAAATATTTTAAGCATAAATCTTCTAAATTTACTAAAAGGGATATATAAATGATTAAATTCTGTTAAAAATTCCACTAATATAATGAATGTCTATAAGACATGAATAATATGACACTTGATATAGAGGGAAAGAAGGAAACTCCCAATGAACCACACATGGTTGAATGCTACAATTATAATGGGGGAGAGTACTATGCAACTAAGCACACCAAACCATAGGTAAAAAATGGCAATCAGGTTTAATAACCACAAAAACCAAAAGGGATAGGGGAAAGTTTATTCCATATCCACTAAATTGGAGTAAATTGAAAGTTATGTTGTACAAGGTACACTTCCCAGTCACATAATAAAGGGAAATGATTTATTTTATTGTGTTTCTATGCATTCCTTTATATCATGGAAGTAAAATATAATTTTTAAATCGGATCCTTGAAACATTGATGTATATATATCAATAAACCCACCTATTAATTCCTTAAATGAAAATAACTATTTTACAGTTGTCATGTTACCATCCATGGGAATATCCTTCAAGTGAATCTTACAATCCTTCCATTATTTTAATTTTATTCTCTACTATGTAGGAATTGAAACTATTAATATAGATCTCACCAAACCTGTTAGAAAAATTAAATCTAATTATATATTAAGAAACATAACATGATACTATAAAAATGAATGGAAGATCAGGTTTCTTCATTTGAATATTATTCAATGGTATGGGTGTTGATACGTAGTGAAGAAGCATAACATGCCCAAATGGTTGAGTCCAACGAATGTATCATACTAGATGAATTGATCTTGTAGAAGTGATAAGCTAATGTATTTCATGATGATTCACATGGACTCCCCCATGATCATGGATTAGAGTTGTCAATATGGATTTTACCAGAGGAACTACCATATTAAAGTTATACGTTTGGATAGCATTAATTGATTATATGAGTTAAAGAAGCTACTCTAAGAGAATTGTTTCAAGGTTTCTTACACCCTACTACATCACTGTGGGGTGTGTTTAAAATTTTTATAAATAAGAAGGGTATGTAAATGTAGCTATGTATAGAATATTAGAGACTCAATACCATTAATATAAAGAACATGTACCCACTAGAAAATATTAATCACTTCTTTGATAAACTATGTGGATCTTGGTAACTCTCAAAAGTGAAACTTCATTATAAATATAATCATATAAGATTAAATAGTTAAGATAATCATAAGATGTAATTTCATACTAGTTATAGACACTATGATTTCAGAGTGATTCCCTTTAGAATTACTAACACCCATGTAATCATCATGCATGTGACAAATATAGTCTTTAGTGACTACCTAAATATATTTTTTGTAGTCTTTACTTATGATATTCTCATTTACTAAAATTGTAATTATCAACAAGAATAGAATTTAATGGTCGTTCTCTATGAATAATTAATTGTGAGAATTAATGTTATGTTTAGGAAGTGTGAATTTTCAATATAGCAGGTCCCATTCTTTTGGAATGTGATTATAGGTGAGTTGATTTGTAGGGACCATTCAAAGAAAATTGGAATTAAACAATTTAATAGACCCTCATGTATCATCTAAATATGTAGTTTTCATGATTTATATGGGTAATAAGGAATTAAATTGAGAAATTTATTATGATTATGTATCCCACTAAATAAGATAACATGAAAAGAGGAAATGTTTTTTTGGATAGAAGAATGTGAGGAATTAATTAAGGATATCAATAAGAGTCTAATCATGGTCATTTACCCACAATACTCTTAATCCGAGAAGGGTTTCTAATATATAATGATTCTTTCAAGAATTTATTCTATAGTGTACTCTTGAAATTTAAAAAAATTATAGCATATGCATCATGAATGTTGATGATTATTGGGAATAACTACCTGATGTACGATCTAGAGTTAGTGATTGTGATCTTCCCATTGATGATTTAGATAAACTTCCTATATGGTGGAAAGTGTGGTATATATACAAATAAAAGGATTCTAAACTCTATATTGAAACTGAAGGATATCACCATGATTCATTAAAGAATGTTATAGTTATTCAAGGATAATTATTTCTCTATGAACTACCATCATAGAAATTATAAAATGATTGTTAATGATAACTGTAAAAAAAATTAGGCCACACCATCCATGACGTGGACAGAAAATGTACCTACACTATGTATATGGAAAGGATATATATTGATATAATAATGGTGTAGAAGACATCATTCATTTCTAAAAAAATTCAAACCAATCTACTAAAGAGAATATTGAAAAGGCCTGAAGTGAGGATTTGGATTACCAAAAAAGGTGGAAGTACTGACTAAGGGGAAGCTTCATTCATTAAAAACCAGTGAATAAGGTTTCATTCAGTTTTTTAGAAGATAAATATTAGGGTGAAAGGTGATGGTGGAGAAAGGGGAGTAAAGGGAGAAAGAGAAAAACCCTAGATCTAGTGAATATGAAGATAATATGAATCTTAATCCTTCATAAATACAAAAGTATCAGTTTAAATTTTGGAATCTTGGTCATAGTGAGTAATTTTATCTTGAATCTAAACTAAAAATGATGAAAATTGATACTAATTCTATTAATTTTTTATGGATGAATTTTTTGAAGGTTATAAAATCAGCTGCCTTAGTTTCTTTTGAAAACATTTACATACCTCTAACTCGAAGGGTCATCAGAAAAGGGAAAATTTCACATATATCTAACATCAATGAAATAGTTGGAGAGAGGGTATGTCTATGAAAGTTCTCCATTATTGCATGAGTCTTGGTTTCGAATCAAGAGAAAATATAGAAGTTCCAGGAACTAAACCAATGAATTGTAGAAGAATGAAGATTTTTTGAATGGAAGACGACTTCTCTGGGGTGTTTTTATTATCATGTGGTGTTACCATAAGATGATAGTAGGAGAAAATATTAGAGAATGGGGTAAATAACACTAAATCATGGAATCTGGATAATCTAGGAATTAGATATGAATTTTGACACCAATAATTTAAAAAACATCGTTACTCAGATTTGGATTCTTAAATGTATGATGAATTAAATTTTTGGGAATCCTAGATTCTCTGGGACATAGCATCATATGTTTGAAATCACGTTATTATGGATAAAAAATGTGACAATCTGAGGTTTTTACACTACACCAGAATCACAGTGGAGGTCAATACGTCTAACACCTTGGTGGAGGAGGTGATTCCCACCACATGGGATGACAATATTATGCTTAATACTCAATATAAAAGGAATATTTGTTTTTCATCCATTGAAATATCTTTAGACATTTAATCACTGAATGAAATAGGGATATATAATGTAGATTCTTCAAGATCCAAGGAAATGATTTGACTACCTACAGAAAGAGGAAAGGAAATGATAATTTTCTCCTAGAATGCAATGGGGTTGTTCCCTTAGGTACACATGAAAAGAAGGATGAAATTTTTCTACCATACCAGTGATTCTAGATATTTATAGAATTCAGGAACCTTGACATAGGGGGAAAATATTTCAATAATTTAAATTATTAGTTCCACTAAAAATAGTGCATATGTGACTTCTTTTCAAGATGCATGTCTTCATATAGAGGGCGTGATTAATATCTAGGACAATATCTAGAACATGGAGAAAACATACATATCTAAAATGGAGATGTCCAATGATGTAAATATAAATTAAAAGTTCACACATCACATGTGCATTTCCCTTATGAGGTTCTCAGAACTATGGTGGACAAGATGATTTATTTGTGAAAGGGGAATTCATGGGATCTCAATGTAGATGAACATCATAGGGAACACCTGGGTGACACCATCCTTCCACCAACAGCAGGACCTCCAAGAATAGAGGATGATGTAATTTTACAACATCGAATGAAGCGGTCGCATAGGAATTCATAATGGATTTTTCTAAATTAGTCTCATATTCATTACATGGTAAGAAAGAAGTATGAAATGGCCCGTAAGTTCCCAATTCACATGATCAGATGCCTACTCCCAATAATAAACCCCTAATTCCTATGTCTGATACATGTTAACAAGAAAATTTAAAAAAGGAATCTTTACATATGTCCCCATCTTATGATGGGACTACACCTCAACATCCAACAATGATTGGAAAGGAAATCACTTATCACACCTAGATTGTTGAAAACATTAAGCTAAAAAGGGTTTCTACACACACACCTACCTGTAAGGATTTAAAGAAGAGAATATCCATAGAAAAACAAATAAAACATGGAAAATCTATGAATAAATTTACAACCTTGAGTGGTGGTCGCTAATATGAGTAACCAGAAGACACAAAAATAATTGATAAGGTTTTTAATACCTCAAAGGAGTATAATGAGGTGTGATGTTTTTTTTATAAAAATAGTAATAATTCTATAATGGAACGAATTTCAAAATGAGGAAAAAAATAAAATCATAGAGAGTAAAGGCAATGTCTAGGTGAGTGTGGAAAAAAAATGAGGCCCCAAACAAAGTCTAAAACCATAAAAATTAATGATAATCTATTATAATTTTACAAGGTCTAGGGAACCCCCTAATGATAAAATCCCATAGACACATCACTATAGCCTATAAACCCATGATTTTTGGCATTTCTGAAACAACATATTTATTTGATAAGTTGAATTGGTTTAAGTGGTATAAACATTGAAATACATTTATCTAAAAAAATTCTCATGAATTCAATATGGATCATCTGGGGGTTCTAATCCATGAAATCATCCATATCAATTAAAATTGAAATCGATTTAGAATTACTCAAATATCTTGTAGAATATCTGATTGTGAGATATCAGTCTCATTTCTATATGCTTCCACATACTATATTCGGATAAAGGGATTATTTTTAGCAATTTAAGGAATCTTTTGGTGATATCAATCAAAAATGGGTTTTCCTTAGAGACACCAACAATATTCTGAATCCTAATGAAAAAATGTTATATAATTTGGACCATACTACCTCATAGTAATTCTATTCTTACATTGATCAATGAAATATTTTTGAGGTCCTATTTGTAGAAGACACTTTTACAAGAAGTAGATACACATATAATACAAATCAATCAAGCAAGCATGAAATATGTTTTGTTCAAATGTATGCTCAAAGTACTTACATGGGATTTCATGATTCACAAAACTCATGAATCACTGTAACCACAACCCTATCATTTTATATGTTAACACAAAAGTGAAAAGGTTATCCACTATTCAATTTTAGTTTAACAATGGATGGATTATGATTCATGGGTGTAGAGAATCTATATTGGAAGCTTGGAAAATTGATTCCATTTGAACCCCTTTTTAAAAAATTGTTGAGAAATTAAAACAAAACCTGTAATTACATAATGAATGGAGCTAAAAACCATTTTCAAGGATTGATATGAAAATTATGACAGCTGAATAAGATCTTGATTGTTTCCAAATTAGGAACCAGCATCAGAATACATCATCTAGTGAAGATATACAAGCCCACCATAGGTTGGATAACCACTAAATGATCAATGAGAGGCAACATAAAAATAATATGACTGTTAAATTCATAAATTATAGATATAGTAACACATAAATATTCCATATAATTCATAAAGAAAAGAGAGTTAGAGAAGGGAGAAAAGTAATAAGAAATATTTTTTACGTTTACACTTGAAAATTAAATCTCTAAAATAGTTGTGGATTATTTATGAGGGTTATACTATTATGATGGGAAATGCAACACACAAAAAATTGCTGAAAACATAAGTCCTTGCATTGAGTAGTATAATAATGAATCACTTATCATTGATCCACTCAAAGTGGAAATCAATGTATCTTTATTCTCTCTTAACATGGATAGTGCTCATGGTCTAGATGGGTTTACTAAAAAAATCACGTTTTTATGATTTCTTACAAGATGATATTACTAAATAAATCATGTAATTCCTTATAAAATCCTCTATGACTTATTGGATGAACTACGGTATTATTTCCCTGATATTCAAGTTGGAAAAAGAAATTGATTTCTAGGATTTCATTCCAGTTTCACAAAGAAAGAAAATTCATATTCTCATTAGTAAAATCATCATAAATAATATGGGATGAACGATTAATGACCCAATTTCCCTAAATTAGTTTGGCTTTGTCCCTAGAAGAAGCTTCAAAATTGTTTACTTAATGCTTTATAGAATGTTAACGCAGTGAAGAGAAAAATGAAAAAAGAAACCTTGTACTAAAAATTGACATCTCCAAGGCCTTTGATACTTTAAAATAGAGATTTATTTTTTATATCCTCAAATGCTATGGATTCTAAAATGTGTTTTCAAGACGATTAAATTTTTTTTTAGATTATTAACATTGTACATTATTAAAAATAGAGAACCAATAGGTTTCCCCCACTGCACGAAAGGTATGAGACATGGTAATCTTATTTCAAGACTCCTATTTTTGATTTGCAAAGATTAATTGAGAAGATATATTAATGAACTCACTCACATTAGACTCTATAAGAGAATCAAATCATATAAAAACTACATTTCTCCTTCAAACCATATATATGATGATGAAATTAATTTCCATTGAAAAGATTCTGAAAATACCATAGCCACTATTAAGGATCTATTCACACATTATGAATTGGTTGTTTTAAATGCTATAAATTAAGATAAATCGTTCATTGACTTTGTTGATGGAATATTGGTTGGAAAATAGAAAAGTATAACTAAAATTCATGAGGTGAAAAGGGGATATATACCTTTTAACTATCTTGGTGGTCCCTTATTTTATAGAAAGGTGAAAAGAGAATATTTTATCGGAATATATTTTGGTATTGTAAATCAAACACTTATGTTGATAGGAATGGCCATACCTCAGTATGGAATGGTGTGTATTGTTAATTAAGTTATCAAATCTAAGAATTTTTATTCATTTTTACATTATATTTGGCCTATAGGTCTTACCATGGAGCATCAATGAATGGTCATAAATTTTATATGGACTATTAGTCCATGAAAAGAAGGTTTCCATGGTTTCCTAGAGGGGGTGAATCAATGCATTTGAATTGGTAGGTCGTGGGGTCAAATATCTCAGGATCATTAATGTTGGTATTATTGGGATTTTACGTGGTATTTGATTATTAATTATAATTATGGTGAATTGTTGAAATCATGTTTAAATGGGGACTTTATAATTGATATAATTATTATCTTACATTATATGTTTGGGAATATATCAGAAACACCTTCATTGGAATCATTTATGATACAATGTGTTGGGGAAGTAGGATCTCCAACCTAAATTTCTGGACTACTACATGGATTGATAATCTTGTAAACGATAGTATGATCATTCATAATGAGGTAAGAAACCTATCCATTGTTGGGGTTTTATTAAAAGTACGCAATTTGGAAAGTATGGTCCCTTATCATGTTGTTCTAGAGATTTAAAATTATAGATTCATGGATTGTGATACTCTAATACAAAAACAAAATATGAATGAACACTTAAATATCAAGGAATAATATAATGGGGAATGCGGGGGCTCCACTCATCCACCATCTTGTATCATGCATTCCAAAGAGAAATTCATTCAAAAATATGTATTTATTATAATTTAGATGATATTTAAAAATAGACACCCCATTCATGATAAAATGAAATGGACAAGAATTCATCTTACTTCATGATATCATTTATGTATGTGAGAAGATAAGAATATACAACACCTATTCTTGAATTATTGTTATTCAAAATAGATATTGTATTATGAATGGTTCATGTCTAGAAATTAAATTGATAAATACATTTAGGTAAATGATTTGATGGAAATTATCCAAAATGTTTGAGGAAGTGGTAAAATTCATAACTTTCTTCTAGTAACAGTATTTGTTATATTCTTGTCTATTTAGAATGTCCTTAGTTCCAAAATGATTGATTCCAAATTGCACCTTATACATGTGAGAACGAAGAATTCACACACATAATTATTTGAACCATCTATGGTGAAACTGGTGGGATGAATTACAACAAGTTTTATCTAAATATTCGTAGTCTTTTAGGTTTGACAGTTTGATCGAGGAGACCCAAAATGATCATGTACATCTGTTGGATGCCTTTGATCAATGCATGTCTCAATGTGAACATTTATGGTTCATCCTATATCATAATAGGGATCTTAAGGTGTGTAGGTGTCTTCCATATGAACAATGGCATCATTTAATGGTGATTATACCATTACACTATAGTTGGGGTAGTCTGTGAAGCTGAATGATGGGATATGGTTTGTGTAGTGAGGTATACTATAAAATTTATATGAAATCTATTATGGATCGTATCTGACTCTGAAAATGGGGTGAAATACTTGAAAAAAATAAGAAATGTTCCTGGGGGAATATATCCTCACTATATTGAGTACCTCAATAAGGTAACTCAACTCAATTTTGTAATATCAAATGCATAAAGGAACAAATATGGATTGGCTAATTGTTTCTCAAAGAAAGCAGTGATGGAGATGAACACGTTGTGGCCATTTATGGTCCCAAATTATTGTGCTACAATGGTGTATGTGGAATTTTGCAGTGTCATGTATACTAATTTTTTTGTAATAATCCCTTTTTATGATTGACTGTTAAATTTTTAAATATTATTTTTAGGACCATTAGTTTCAGATCCTGGAGGTTTGGGTAAGAAGTATTCATTCAGTTTTGAATTGGGATTTGTATTCCATCATCACATGAGAAAAATGAAGAGATATTGGAAAATTAAAATTTGTCATATTTCCCCATAAATTGTTGATGCATGAAGATTCATTGTGATATTATAGATCAACACTAATGAGACAACATAAAGAAATAGATTCTTGAGTTGAAAAAAATTTCCCACTATGTTGGAAAAAAGGAGAGAAGCATAATTACAAGTGGATGATGAAACCAATTCCCGTATGCACATTTAAATGATATAACAACACCAAGGATATTTTCTATTTTATATAAATTAAATCCAATTGCATAAATATGATTTGTTTTGTGGTTTATTGACTCAACCAGACTACCCACATCATCTGTATTTGAAAAGATTTATCTCACGATCAACATACTATGATATACTAATAGTATGCGGTGAGGCTGTAAGGGGAACCAATTTTTGATTATCTCTAATCAATATATATGACATCATTATAAATTCTAGATACTTATTGAATATATTATAAATATTGATTTGAATTTTAATTTGTAATATCATTCACAAAATGATGGGCAATATTAAAGGACCATTTAGATACACGAGGAAATGTCAATATTCAGCAAGATGGATTTTATGGGGGATGGGGTGGGATCAACATATCCTAGATGAGTTCTAAAAAACAATAAACATCACTATAGTATTAAAATGGATGCATAATAAGAACTATATGGGAAGCGATGTAGATATCCTACTATTTGGGGTGAAGTTGGTGAATGAATGTTACTTGGAGATTTACGAGAAGGTTTGTGAAATCCATCTTTATTTAAAATCTTCTTAGATTCAGTATGATATTTATGATGAAAGCCTGATAAAGGAATTAGAGTTTGATATTTGAGGAATAGTTTTATAACATGTATCGCTATGGAAGAGAGTCACGTGGTTTTGGAATTAAAGGGAATCTCATACCTATGTGCATTGACCGTTTGAAATCCTTGATTTCATATGAGAAGTATCCAATTGGATACCAACTATACTAAACATGGTAATTTTTAATGATTTTTTTTCCAATTATCTCTTCTAATGGAGTATATACAGCATACCTCATATATATTTAATTATAATTTTTTAGAACTATAGAGTGATTTCTCTTATGAGAAGAAACATGGTGATGATCTTGGACCATAAAGACAATATTATATGCTGCAATACAACTCGCATTGTCAATGTACTATGGCTGAAGTATATAAATGAATATGAAACAAGGAAGCTGGATTAAACAATGACATATATGTTTCCCCATCTATTCTCAACCATTATTAGGAGATAAAATTCTTGGAACAATATTTTTAAAGTGGGGGGGGGGATGTAACGACCTTGTTTTTATAAGTTATATTTTTTCCCTAAATAAATACCTTTTTTATTTTATTACATATAGTATTATACCTATATGACACAATGTAAAACTAATAACAATTTATATCATTTATATATACTATTACATTTTTTAGAAAGTATACCCATGAAAATGTAAAATATTTCAATGGGGAAAAATATAATATAAAACAATTAAATGATACATTTTTTATTTTTCATATATGGTAGAATCATATCCCCCAAGAAAAACACTATATAAAATAAATATAATTTTAGAAAACTAAATGATATATTATATATAAAAAATAATTAGCATTGGGAGGAATTGTAGTGCATTTTTAATGAATAATGAACTAGTATTTGAAGGAAGAAATATCAAGGTCAGAATAGTAACAAGAAATTTATAATATTAATTTCACAAATGGAAAAGTAACAAGAACATTAAATTAGTAATTTCACCTCATAATAATAAGTTGTAATATTAAAAAATGTTTATCATTAGTAATTTATGAAAATATAAATATTATAATTCAATAAAATAAATATCAATAATAAAAACTAAAAGAAAATATATGCATATTTTTAAAAAACTAAATTTTAATGAATTCCCTAAATATGATAATTTTATGTATTAAAATCTAAAATTAGCTATTTTATAAAATTATTTTGATAAAATGACTTTCAATTTTTGAATATTCATGTTTAAATTGTATTTTTTTTTTGTATCTCTAAATAATTTTCTATGTGACTAGTAAAAAAACATTTTTTGTAACTAGGATATTTAATGTTACATAATTCATTATTTATTAATGAACTAATGAATTATATAATGTTTGGATTAACTAACAACATGTTTAAATTGATAAATGCATCTTTTAAATTCAATAAATATATTTCCTAAGACTAAAAACTATTTCCAATGTCTAAAGCATAAAATATCGAATTAAAATAATATATTTTCAATTTTCCTCTATTATATTTATTAATATAATAAATTCCTATTAGAATGTATTTTAAAATAAAAAAATTATGTTATTTATTTCAAATATAATTTATAATGTATAAGATATTACTATTTAATCATTTAAAATATTTATTATTTTTTATTGAGTAAATTATCAGAAAAATAATCATCTCCTCATGTATACATAACACCATACCACTCCATTAGAAAACCACCCCTCCATAACAAACTAAAGACATAAAAATACGAAAAGAATAACTCTTAAGACCATTTCAATACTTAGGTAAAATCTTGAGTAAACCAAATCCTAGAATCAATGGAGTTTAGTGTCATATAAAAGATACACTATAAAAAAGAGTACGTTTTTATCTACTCTTATTTCATTTTCCACTTATATTTATATTTTTTATCAACTATTTTCGATTATAAAAAATTTATTAATAAATAATTAATTTTTTATAATTATATCATTGATATTAACCAAGTGAAGTGATTATATCAATAAATTATTTATATTCCAATCTTTTATTTTTTCGACTTTTGATAATGCATGTCAACATGGTTAACCTACTATGAATAAATTTACAACCCTTTGAACACAAAAAAATTAAGGGATAGATTGTATGAAATATATATAGTGTAAAAAATTTTAATTACAAATATTCTAATATTTTTAAATAATTTTACTAATGTGGAAATGGACATGTTCAAAAGTAGAAAAATCAATACAAGTATTGATAATTTAATAAATACATGATATAAAAACAATTTTCATTCAGTATATAATATAATAAAATATAATCCAATAATTATGAAATATCGTTAGTAATGGAAAATAACATGATAAATTGTTTATTCTAGATCATATTATCCTAATTATATTATTTAGGAGGATTGAGATTTCAGAAATAAACTGGGATTTAAGGTAAGGGGATTCTCAAACCCAACTCCTTTTTGTTTTATCTATCATTTAATATTTTATCTATATTAATGTTCTTGTAATGATCTAAAAATTTCATTCCACTATCATTTTCTTTTTCTTTTCGATGATTTAATTTTTTCTTCCATTTTGAGATGATTTCTATGAAATTAATGACACATTTTCAACAAGTCACTATTTTCCAAAATCGCACATTGACTCTACATGAATTATTTATTTTACCCATTAGAATATTTATGTTTATGTAAAAAAATATGATTTCACTTATTCAATTTAAAACCACCAATATTATTCATAAAAGTAATCTCTATGATTTTTTTGAAACTCATTCCATTAAATTGGTTTATTTCATGACCATGATTGTTTATGTTCTATGTGGAATACATAATTATCATAATTTTATGATGTTATGGGTTGGGCTAAAGTTATATATAACTATAAATAATTTATTAGTTTTATATATCCCATGATATTATTACGTGTGAACATGATTCTTGTGTTATTCACAATTATGATATTACAATTCATGAACATATTTTATTTGTGAAAATGATGTAATTTTTGTTCAAAGGTATGTGTGGTATTTCACCACTATGTTAGGATGTTTCTTTATTATTCATATTCGACATTCCATTATTTATCAATGTACTGCCTCAGGATTATGATGATGAACATATTCTTATGATTTTATGATATTTATTATTCTTATCTATAAACTTTTAATTCATCTATGTTATTAGTTCTATGTTATCACTGACCTTAATAGTCATTTTCCTAACATATATATTTTTATTATATCATCAAGTAATTACTTATAGTGTAGAAATAATTAGTGGTTTATGAAGATGAATAATACTTATTTAAATAATGTTTATTTTTTATTATGTATAAGTGATGTATGAAACCAATTTTCCAAAGACAATAAACCTATGAATCCCTGAATGAATTAAAATTATTTTTCTAATCCTAAAAATGATTTAATAACCAAGAAAGAAATACTTGGTTCTCCATATGAATCTAATTTCCATATGCATAATTGTTTTATCATATATGGAAATTGAGGGATTTTATAATATCACCATTGTGTAAATATTATTCAATATTTATTATCAAAATTATTAGAGTCTTCATGAATCTGAATCTAACTCCTATAAAAATTCTTTTTGAGAGTTAAAATATTCATTTAATTGAATATAACATGTATTATGGTTGTGAATACATCCATTCCAAGAGATTAGATCTATATTTTTACCACATCGTTTCAAAATTAAAATTTATATCTATTGAATTTTGAAACTACCCCATGTTAAGAATTTAATTCATTAAACAATGATTATAAAAAAAAATACAATTAAAAATAATTGGTAAAAATAAAAATATTATGGCCTTATATATATAATTTACATTAAATTCATGCGAATTATGAAATTTCATGTAAACAATCATTCACTTTTTATTTTATTTCTGTTATGATTATCCCGGATACATCCCTCTATCAATTTGAGAAAAGAAATAAAATAAAATAAATAATATTTTAGTTTGATCTAACAATGTGTGAAACATCTAATAAGTACACACTTGGAATTTTATTTATGTATAAATTAACATAAAATTTTAGATATAATTCAATATTCATTAATGATTGAAATTCAAACATTGGAATTTCGATTCTCCCCCACAAAATTTTAGTGAACTAAAAAGTGTAAATAAATTATTTGATATCACTTGTGAAAATAATTATTTATAATTACACAATTAATTTTTATATAATAAGAATCCTGTTTAATATAATTGATATAAGACTCCATTTTACTAATGAATATGTTCCCACTCATTTGTAATTTACTTATAATTACATCCAAAATATTCACTAAGTATTCCCATGGTCTAAATCCTTAATCAATGATATTACTTAATAAAATCCAACAAATATTTTATATATTTTATATTATCACTCCAAGATTTTGAGTTATCAAAGAAAATTTAGAATCACCATTATACGCCAAGAGATTCAATCAAACTAAATATTGAAATATTTAACATTTATATGGAAAAATGATTTCATATATGAATTAATACCCCAAACATTTCACACATCACTAAATTGATGAAATGAAAACATTTAACAATGTAACAATTATAAAAACAAATGTTTTAGGATTTACTCTTAATTTTTCACACAATTCTCTATTTTCAAAATAAAATACATTACAAACTAATAATATCATAAATATAATTTTGTATCCTAATATGATATATTAGATTATATTATATATGTTTGTTCCCTATATCATAAAATTGTCTATGTGGAATCCTTATGTTACATTTGGATCTTATAAATATATTTTCTACTATGTTACATCATTCATAATGCTCCCAACTCATCAAATAAATTTTTTCTGATACCACATTGTGATAATATAATTAAATAATCATCCAACCATATCATACTTTTTAAAAATTCCATATATCTATATTAATCCAACTATAAAAAAATTTATAACTAAATATTTTATCTTGAGATTCCATATTTTGGTTATGATTTTGTAACATATTTAACAAGAAATAAATACACCATAGTTATGTTACATGGTTTTGGTATATAATTTAAATACCATTAATATAAATCTAATAAAAAACAATTAATTATTTTTAATTTTATACATTTTATTAAATCATAGGAAATATTGTGTGGCTTTTACTAATACCACAGAGTATTTCAATCAATGATGAAAAAAATTCTACCATCCCAAAAATTTTATTAAACAACTCTATAGGCTTCCCAATTAAACATGGAAAATTTCTTAATCATTTTCACCATTTTAAATATAAAAATACAAAACACATACAAAGACTATTTTAAACATCATTAAAAGAAAATACTAATTTATTTAGGATACCTCTAAATTTTCCACTAAGGGGTTATTTATAAAAACAATTAACATTTATATTTATAAATCGAATGATTGAATTATAACGTGTAAAATAAATTTATTAGAAAATAATTATGAATTTCTACTGTATGAATATTTATATAATAAAATATAGCATCGAGAATAATAAAAATAAAAAAGAAATAGTGTTATTCTAAAAAATATTTAAAAACACAAGAAAACATCCCATAAAACAATGTTTTTCAAAAAAATTAATTTTAAATAGATATAAAAAATTATCCTCTATATTCAATAAAAAATTCTTAGATAATCACTCGAAATGATTTCATTAAAGATATTTTAATTTTGATGAATATGATTTGTTATTCAGAGTGTATGTGGTTTCTTTTTCCTAAATTTAAGCTTCGTTGTAATCACAATATACCTTCCATAAGATTCAAAATAATATTGACTAACTTGAGTAAAATAAATTAATCCTTGATCATAACATTTTAATTCAAAATATAGGATACAATTATTCACCCATGTTTTATATATAACCATCAACTATAAAATAAATAAAAAATTTATAGTAAATAGATCCAATATTGATTTCAATGATAAATTAAAAGTTCGATCTGAAAATATAACTGTTAATTTGGAAAATAAAATCAATATATTCCATTATATTCTTTAAATTATAGTTTAAGGCCAAAAAATCCAAACTTATTCATTGTTAATTACATTAATAATGTCTTAGCATCAATATCAGAAATTTAAATTTTCACTGAATTATATGAACTAGATATTACTAATGTATTAGATGAATTTTTTATCACACAATATTATGTACATTATTGATAGTATTTATGAAGCATAAAGAATCATGATTAACCCTCACATTCATATCTCAACACAAGGGGACTAAGGCGGTATATTACTTACACCATATGATACTAATATAAGCAGAC
This sequence comes from Viscum album, assembly GCA_963277665.1. Lineage (NCBI taxonomy): Eukaryota > Viridiplantae > Streptophyta > Magnoliopsida > Santalales > Viscaceae > Viscum > Viscum album. The sequence goes on along the minus strand of OY728158.1, from coordinate 1,185,230,751 downwards.
ACGTGAAATTATCTATGATAAACATATATTAAACCAAAAAAAATACCTTTATTACTTTTTAGACAATGAACACTCATAGATTTATCTTTATATATATTCTTACATAATTGTAGTTCATTTCTATAATTAATATAATAATGGGATTAATTATTTATTAAATTGAAATATTATTTACATTCATTCTATCTTACTATTTAGTTTTTATTTATATAGATTATAATTATTTGTTTTGATTGAAATTTTTCCATTGTAAATGTGTTTTTTGCAATTTGTAATTTGAATATATTTGGTACTATTTGAGATTCATTTCAATTTCTATTGAAAAAATATATACTGGATGTCAGGGGTAGAAATAAATTTTTTTATAATGAGAACCATATATTTTATCCTAGTTGTGTGAATTTGGATTAAAATTTTTATATTTAATTGTTTATGTATATATTTATAATAGTTTATTATAAAAATATGAAGAGTTTTATAACCTAACTATATATATGTATATTGAATATAGTGAAAAACTAAAATAAAAATAGAGATGGGTGACATGAAAATTTATCGTACAATTATAAATAAATGTGTCTCTATAGATAAGATATTATGAGTGGGATGATACAAAGTTATGTAATAATTCAATAAAAAAATATTGTTTGATAATATTTGAATTTTTTTAAAGAAGGATATTTTAAGAAATAGAATTCATTCTCTATTATTCATACATTATTCAAATCATGATCTATTCCCCACTTTATCCTCATATGTCTATATTCCTAAATGGGTTTATTGTCTTCTAATAGTGTTCGAATATATACTAGAAGTCTGTGGTTGTCCCCATATTTCTAGTTAATATTATACATAGTAATTTTTGATCAAGTTATAACTACAATTTTGAAAGATTATTTATGGGTTCTTGATATTTGATAGATTATTAGAATTCATTGAGTGATTATCCAACAACTATTATTTCAAAATATATGGTATATGAGTATTTATATTTGTCATGACCCGCCTTCACCATGATGAGGGAAAGGATGTCAAATTTCTAAACCCTTCCTTCCTCATGTTGAACGAGAGATAATGACCCCCGAGACCCACCTTCAATATTCCCCAGAGTGGATACTAACACCATGGGTATAGAATCACATGTAATATGGAAGGAATTACCCTTTTTTGTTCAGTAGGATCGTGAGATAAGATAGTAAATCTCAAACAACACCCATAATGGAAGAAAAAGTAAGGCCAAAACAATCTATTTTTATATGCATGTACCAACAATAAGTGTTACAAAAAAATACCAAAAACTACAAAGGGAAGTACGAAAAGAAAATAAAAGCAATGTCAATAGTCTCATCGTCTGAGGTAATAGGTTCCAGAATGGTCCAAGAAGTCCTAATTGAAACTTGAATGAAGTTATATATATGTAGGGTTAGCATATAGGTATAATTAGTAGGGAAAACCAAAATCTATCATGCATATGTGGGGAGGCATTCTAATGCCCCATGACAAAATGAGATAACCAAAGCACCTAGCAAAGAAAACTATCCATCCAACCCCAACAAGGCACACTCCCCAAATAATGCAAGTCAGGTAAAATAATATTAATTACACATCAATTTTTGGGTACCCCAAACCACTTTCCCACTAGTTATTGAAGACATCCTACGTGTCAGACCTCCCCCGCCATTCGCACAGTAGTTCCACTGCCACCCCCATGCCCGCACACACCTGGGTTACCCAAACCACACATCCCACCCACAAAGTTTTGGGACTCAAAAACCACACATAAGCACGCCTTAAAAAACCTATGCCATAACAACTACCACCACTCCCGAAGACACCTGGGCCAGAACAACAACTACCATGCCTGAAGACACCTATACCTCATCCCAAAGACACTTGGGAAATGAACTGCCTGCACACACCTGGGTAAACCACCACAACAACCCTACTCGAAGAATATTGGGCAATAATTGACCTTAGTCCATCAAAGCTTACCTGAAGAGTCTTGGGAAACTTAATAAAAGTGAGCAGAAAGAGAGCTAATAACCATCCACTCGTAGGAATTTTTGGAAAAACACCCTCCCCCATGAAATGGGGGTATTCAGCACGATGTTTTCAACATGGATAGGGTGAGAATAAGAAACATAAGAAGTAAATTATACATATAGGTAACAAAGAAATCATCCCAACCTAGGGGGTTTGAAAACCAACCCATACACAAACACCATTGTTACTATTCATTCATATAAAGAACAACAGCCATAACCAAGTCACAAATAATTCTTGGAAAACAATTTCCAATTTAACCCACTCTTGTTATCACATTCAAGTGGTTCCATTTAAATAAAACTACACTACATTGAAACTAATAGGAATATCCACAAACCAAGGTATGAATGAAAGCCAAGCAGTAAATTAAGCATTCACACATGGTTCTCTTGTAAATTCACAACAACAAAAGGGATTTGTGAGATCCCTCAAAGTACTAGAACCAAACTAATCCCCAACATATGGACCCACACAACCTCAAATATACAAACCAACAACTGCACCACAATAGGGGATCCCATCCCCATCCATGTCCCCCCACAAGGATCAAGCAGAACAACCACACATGTTACCAAGACAGATCAAGGGACTTTTTCATATCCAACACACCATTAATTAAGTTCCTTCATTTAATTTGATTGATTTGGGTGATAACACAAGGATTCTTGTTCCCTGGGTATCCATTTAATTAACCGAGTTTATGTGATTAATAAATTTTTATGTTATATCCATTCAAACACTGAATTATACAAAAAAACAAAGGTTCATTAGTGATCAAGAAAAGACCACCAATGACCATGATTTTTAGTGGACATAAGACCATATAATTCACAACATATAATAAAAGGTAAAAGAGTACAACAACATCATCACACACACCCCTTCAATTTTTAAAAACCATTTATTATCTTCATTAAGTTTTTGTTTCATCCATCCCCATAGTTTTATTAATATACCCACCCCACATGATATACAATAAAGAGATATAAAGGAAGAACCCTACGTGGTTCCTCAACAGTCAATGTTTTTCTCCTCGTACCAATAACTGGGGATGCGTGACTTATAGGGGTGGAACTCTGGGGACTCCAAGAGTGAGTAGAAAAGGCTCCAGCATAGGTTCACCACTAGCCTCGGTAAGGAGGACTCCAACAACACTAAGGAAAGAAAATGAGACCAGCCAAGAAGAAGAAAGAATTATCGTGTGATAAAAGACATGATCCAAGAGTTACAGGATATTAATTTTGAATGACCATAAAGGTAGATCATGGTTTCACCACATGTTTGGATGGTTACACATGATGGAATTTATTATTATTTAATAATTCCCATCTTAGAAGTGGCCATAATAGATTTTCATTAAATTATTTCATTTAATGAGATGAAAATGGGTCCGTTGAGGGTCTATCCACTCTTAGGGGATTTAAAACATTGTTTTTGGGACTAAAAATGACCTTGAACCTCTTTAAAAAGGTTAAAAGTCTTAAATGTGGCATTACAGGAAACTGGGGTAAGAAAATCGTGACAACCTCCCCCATGGAACCGATCGGGTGTGGTGCCGATCGGTGACTCACTGATTAGTGACAATTTGTTCAGTGTCACATTAATCGGGGACACACTGATCAGTGATACAATGATCGGTGACACACCGATGGGTGACACACCTATAGGCGACACACCGATAGGTGACACACCAATTGGTGACACATTGATTAGTGACACACGGATCTGTGACACAAGGATCAGTGACACACTGATCAATGACACACCGATTGGTGACTCACCGATTTGTGACACCATGGTGACATCCTACCACAGATGCTGCCACCCTCCAGACTTACTGATGGGGTCTAGGGCACCCCAAACACCAGATATTTGGCCATGTAATGGACTAGGAGGGTCCGAGCCATTACAATATTCCTTATGTTTATGTTGTTCTATTTGATTGTATGTATGTGTATGTATATGGAAACCATATGCATGGAACTCGAGAGGGGGTCCAAGGTTTATAAAATATTTTGAAATTTCATGTGTGGTATATTTTAGCATTTAATATAATTTTCCCCATGGTAAATTAATTTTTTTTCTTTCTTAACTGAGAAATCTTAGTTAATACTCGTTTATGCTTATATAAAAACATTTTGATAAATCCAAATTGAAATGTTTTATAATATTCTTAAATAAATAATTGAGATTAATTTTATTGTTCATATCTCATAGTATTTATATTAAAAATAAGTTCATTAAATTATTATAAAATGTTATATAACTATTATATGTTTTTTTTCAATGATGTTTTTTCTCAATGTTTGCATGAATGATTACAAAGAAATGATTTGTATAATTTAAATAAAAAAGAAAGATTCATAAATGTTTTTTTAGTAGGGTTTATTATTCAACGTATTTAGAAATATTTACTATGTAAGACCCATATTGGGATAACACATGTTACATAATGATTATTATACTTCTGATAAATGATATGATAATGATGAATTTATTTCAGTTTGGTTACTAGATGAGTGGTTAACACACCCAATAATCATACATTAAACTAACTATCAAATATGTGTAGTTGAGTATTTTCAAAGTTACTATATTTGTACAACAATATGTACTATTGAGGTACTATGAAGCAACACTATTCACCCATATTTTTCTTCTAGTTGGTAGAGTGGACCTTTTGACCACAGGTCCCTCATTCCTTTAAAAGACTATGGTCCAATGTGTATCTAGGAGAAAACATAGGGTTGAGACTCTAATACACCACTAAGTCTTCAGGAAATAGGTCCTTCAGGACATAGAGAGTATTATAGTCAACCAAATAAATAAAATCATCACCAAGGAGGATAATAGTTGTATTATACACAAAATGGATCCAAAAAGTGAGTATATTGAAGGGGGGATTTCTTTTCACAACATTAGTACATGTATCCATGCACATGGGCATTGAATTTTGAAATAAATTTTAGTGATTGATCTATGTATAATACTAAGGTGATGATAGATAATGGAAATTTCTATACATATGGGGCAATACCTTTTTGGATTTATTGGATTTCATGTCATAATGAATTTATGAAACTACGAAATGGTCTATATGCCTCTGGGCCTCTAGGACATGTAAGGGTTCCCTCCCATCCTAGTAAAAAATGGTATCAACTAATGAATAAACATTCAACATCATTTGATCCAGGGAGCCTAATGATATGTATAATGTTCTCTATGTATTAGTTCTAAATAAAGTTATTTTGGAAATAAATATTACTTGATGAGAACATAAGAGGCTAAATTAGGATTATGAAAAGTGATTTATATAGAGTATATATTATTTGGTTGTATCATTATAGAATTCCAATTTAGATCATGTCAACTGTGATTTTCCATATTTGGTTGGGAAATATATAATTGACCACGTTGAATTTATAGATATATAATACATTAATATATATGTTTTAGATATGTATTTCAATGAATTTAATTGTAATTATTATTCAATAGAAACACTTTTGGATTCAATCAATATGGATGATGAGTTATCTATAATAGTTAATCCACATTTATCTATATTACTTGATATTCAGTCACACATAAATAATGGACAATACCACTAGTTTGTATTTTTTCTTGGGAAATGATGGAGAGAGTATTTGGGGTATTATGTTATTTTCATCATGTTATATCCTAAAGGGATCACATTTCTTTGATTAACCAAAGATAGTTAGAAAATAATGTAATGTTGCTTATTGGTTGTATTGAGGGTTAGGAGAAGTATATTGACATGATAATCTCTACAGCCTAAAAATATTTAAATAACACACATAGTGACTGGATAATGTGATGATTTTACAAATACATATTTCTAATAGTACAATAAAAACATATGAATATTTATAAATTTTATTTATTTCAAGATATCTATAAGTCTTGTTGTCTGCATTGAATATATATTGAATCTAATTTTTTATTTCAATTAGTTTATTTTACAAAGTGTTCTTGAGACTACTAGTTTGTGTATCATTAATAGTATATACATTAATTTTCATGAAAAATCATTAAACATTAATTTATTATAGATCAATATTATTAAAAAATTATAAAAAATTATGATGGATTTACTATATATATATATATTTCAAAACCCTAAAATAAAATTTAATTATAAATTTTATGATAATTTTTTTACTAGAAAATAAAGAAAAAGAATCTATATAACTAGAAATTAATTTTAGAGTAAAATTCTATGTATATTGGTATAGTTTTTCCACATAGTTCCTTGGTAAGAACATGCATATTGTTGGTTATGTGTGCATATAAAAATGAATAATATATTGAAAATTACCATAATCATACAAAATATTATATTTATTACTTATAATCCTATTTGGTATACTCAATCTATATCAGCAGACCACTCTTTAATCCATGAAAATACACAATTATTTTTTTGTCAGGTAGTGTTTCCTATCAAGGTTAACTCGTAAGAAGCAAAAACTCATTCATATATGTTCAAAAATGATATATTTTAAATAAATACATACGGACAATATAAGATGTGTAAAAAATTTTATATGTCTTTAAAAGATAATTTAGGGATACTCATGGAGGTAAGGATAAACTTATGGACTATTATTTTTGTTTTATAAATTATATATAAGATGATATATTGAGATACATTATAATATATTTAATAGATTAATGATATGATGTGGAAAAATGTTCATTTGTAGTTACTTGTTATATTTCTAAATATACCATATAAGAGTAACACATAATTAAGGTTAGTGAATCTATGGTAAAAACATTATATCCTAACTCACTTTCCAAATATTGGTATATAGAGAAAGAATATGGATAGAGATGATTTCATTAAGAGTGAAATATAGGGAAATAACGTACCTGATACAATGGATAATACAAGGTTTACATGCTCTTGTTTTCATTTGGATAATTCCTTTTGCACAATGATTTTGATCACTAATGGAGAATTAAAATTTTATAATAAATATATATAAAGAGTAGAGAAAGGATATTCCCCTAAACTTATTTTATAATATAGAAATTCATGTGAACATAATAAAATCCATATGTACTTCTCATAACTAATGTTCCTGTCAAATTTGGATAATGTTCACATCATTGTTATTTTACATAACCAAATAAAAAAAATCCTATTATTATAATTATAATATGTGGATAAGTATAAAAAAAATCACACATTTTTTAAGTGGAGAACCATTTATTAAATGATAAAAACCCATTACAATGTAGTGCATCCCATAACTCCCATATTGGAGTTAGAAGATACTATATACGAGGATACATATCCTCATATTTGTATCTCAATCCATTAAAAATTTATAGATATAAAATTAACTCTAAATTCCATTTAAAACACCGAGCATACTCCACATTGTCATCTAATGGACCTCAAAAGTGTGATATTTACTATTCTTTGAGAAGGTTGATTTTAAAAAAACAAAAACACATATAAACAATGGTTACTTTATAATAATTTTTTATAGTTATTTTCCTTCCATATTGGGGTTATTAATGGAAATATTTTATCATATATTCTTATGGTGATTTCTTAGATTGTTCTTTAATTTCCTTATGGGGGAACACTTCCCATAACCACTTGTGTGAGATTTCATGGTCATCCATGAGATGTGAAATTCCTATTTTTAGTAATTCATGTGACATACATATATATAGATACCCAAGCCTTTTACACATATTATTAATTTTTTTTTAAAAATAAATTTCAAATAATTTCATCATAAGGATCATACAGTTCCAAGGTATTTAGAAGATCATGTTTATAATACATCAATATAATATAAAACAATGATTTTTTTATTCCCTATAGTCAGCACCAAAAATCCATATGATCTCTAAAAACTTCATGGAATAACTTGGGTAATACATAAAGAAAGGGATGATCTAAAAAGTCCAATAACGTAATAAACATGGTAATGAAGCATAAAATGTGAGTCAAGGGTATAACATGATATCATAAAAGATAAGGCACATGAGTAACAATATGAAATCAAAAAATAATTTACATGGTATCCTAAGATCATAAAATTGTATTAAATGTTGAAAAAATATAAAAAATTACATAAGTAAATCACAAGACTAATTTTCATGAATGCATCACATTGTAGAAAAAGTCCCATAATTGATTATGTTCCTTTCCCAATCCCCTACATGATATCTCATTAGAATAAATTATTATAAAATTAATTGGATGGATATATAATTTTTGTCTCAGCCATCAAATTCATTTTATATAAAAGCATGTTTGTTCCATATAAGGATATCAATCATAAGTTATAAACATAATTATTACCCATCAAATGAAATGGGTTTTATAATCTTGTTTCATGACATTATCCAAAGTGGTTTTCATAATTGAGGCATTAGGGAGACAAAAATAAGGCATGTATTACACTATCAATGGAAGATATAATAAGATATCTATATATGTGAGATACCTATGTAAACAATTTTGAAGCAATCCAATATATCATAGAATATCGACATTGATGAATAAATATACTATAAAAATATTAAAATCATTCATGATGGTAATAATCATTCCTATATTAAAATATCTTTTGAAAAATTAAAATTTATAATATATTGGGGAAATAATTTTCTTCCAAAATAAAATTGTTATTTAATAATTTAATCATCATCTAAAACAATAGTATTGATAGTAGAAAATACCATTAAGGTTGTAAATGTTTAAATAATTATTCCTTTTACATTTTTAGTAAAAATTCAAGAAGTTTCTTTTTAGGGAAATGAGAGGATGATTAATTTTAATCATAAATGTAATTTTTTAACATGGTAAAAATTACATTTACCAATCATTTAATAATAATAATAATAAAATTATTTGATGTTTTTACAAAATATGGATATAGAAGAAAAAATATATTTAGGATGAAGAGATAAATGATGTTTTCTTTTCATAAAATAATTTTTGTAATCATTTTTGTAGAAAATAGAGTAAAATGGTTCAATTAATTGAAAATATTATTAGTAACCATAGAAAAAGAAAATTAATTTGTTTTATTTTAATATTATTAAATAATTTCCATCAATTAGAAATCATGATTATTCAATCCCAATTAAAATTATATTGAAACCTAAACACTTCCCATATTGGTGAAATTTGAATCATAAGATACCATGAATGAAGATTGATTTTTTACAAAAAAATACCTGCAATTTGGTTGGATACATAATATAGTTTTTAAAAGATATGTATATCCAAAATTTAAATGAAATTATGTTTATAGAGGAACATGTGTCTTAAAGATGGAAGTTTGAGATGAATCCCTAAAAATTTCCATCTCATTGAGGGGAGAGTTAATCAATAAGGTTATTATGTGTAAAATTTTGATATATAAAATTTTAATAAATAACTCATTAATAAATTATATTTCATTTTGGAATCAATCCTTGAATAATATGACTAAGGAAGTAGATGAAAGGCAGAATGAATAAAATTTGATATTAGAAACCCCTTACCTCACACATTCCTTTAGTTGAGTGAACATTAAAAACAAATATATTTGTTCTAAACATGTTATGAAATTATAAAACAACAACATTAATATTTTTAATATCATATATTATCCTTTTATAACTTCTCTTTACATGTACGTTAATAAAATTTTATTACCAAAATTGTTTCTGGTATTAATTTCTTGGTTTTATAAATTTTGATTTGTTGTGAAACTTTCAGATCATGAAAAAATGGACATAATTAATTCATATAGAGAATAATATTAATTTTATTAATATCATATTTCTTCATTACATAAATCTTTAGAATCATTATTGGACTCTGAGCATTGAGAATGAATCACATCGCTTTGTGAAAATGGTTGGTGGTAAATACACCAGAGAGACCCTAATAGTTCTCTAATGGGTGAAAGTTTAAGGAATTAGATTTTATTTTAATTTTCTATAAAAACAATACATATTATATATCACAAATATTCATTAAATTTAACCTTTATTACCATCCATTTAAATCGTTAGTGAAAAATGAATCACATTTCATTGTGAGGTTGTAGTTTTCCGTACCCAAAGAATGATGTTATTAATTATTAAATTTTTGGAAATATAAGAAATTACATGTAAATAATGATTATAACTTCATTAATATCATATATCAACATAAAATTTATACTTATTATCTTCCATATAAATCATATGTGAAAATTTAATGACATCACTCAATGAGGTAGCAGTCTTCCATAGTCATGACTGATGTAATCGTTTTACATATGGAATGGAAATTATGAATGTGTATTTTATATTTTCATTCCATAAATATTAATATATAATTAATACAATATAAAAAATTAGATAAGTAATTAAATCCATCCATGATAAATGGTGATGGGAAATAAATGATAGTGGTTCCTGTTGGCAATCCTCCATACACACGATCAATGATTTTGTTTCCTATTTGAGGGAGGTGGAGAGGGTTTCAGGTTATTAACTCATCATCAAAATATAATTATATATAATATACATTGGTTATAATATCATCATTTTTTAATAAGATTTTGTTGCGGTGGATGTATAAATAAAATAAAATGCTCAGTTAAGGACGTTACCACTTCGTCGAACAACTTCATTTGGTTTGTACCAAAAGTCTTCCTAGGTTTGATTAATGTCAAATCAATTTATTATTGGGTTTTTATACATAATATGTGAATTATTTTGGTTATGAATTGTACGAATAAATTGGTTTGGGATATTTTGAATTTATTGGAGAGCGATTGGCCTTTGATAAGTGTGGGAGGGGCCCAAAATTGAATGTCTTTAATAAGTGAATTACACTACTGTTTTTATCATTAAAAGGGCTCAAAATTTATATTTTTATAAAAATAAAATATATAAAATATATTTTATCATAAAATAGTAATTATATATGTTTTGGATCTTTTTAACCCTCGACATTTTAATTTAACCCCTGGTAAACCCATTTTTTTACTTCAACTGTGTTTTTTTTTCTATTTTCACTATTAATTATAGTCAAAGATTAAGTTTAAATTTCTAGAAAATACAAATTATTCTAATTAAAAATCCTGAATCAATTTTTAAAAATTTAACTCAATTATTTTTTTTGAATTTAATTTCAAAATAAACGCGATGACATGTAGAAATATTTTTTTTTTAGAAAATTACTTTTTTAAGGAAAAGATGATCTCATATTAAGTATATTAAAATTAATAATAATTAAATTATTTAAAATTAATATTTATATAGATAAAATATATAAAATACACTTAAATTATTATTTAATATGGGTTAATTTTATTTTTTAAAAATTGATAAAGAGTATACACTTTTAAATAGTTTTTATAAAAAAATGTTTTTAAATGACTAAACATAATCTTATACGAAATTATAGTATTTAGATAATTTAATTGTAATTAATTTTATTTTATATAAAAAAAATTATTTTAAATTTAAATAAAATTAAATGAAAAAATTGAATAATTTTATTAAAATGAAATGATAATTTAATAGAAATTGTTATTTTCCACTGTTCAATAAAAAATTAATATTTTCAAAAAAATATCACAATTTCTTCATAAGTTAATATATATCTGTTGATTTAAGAAATTTAGTATTTTTTTAAAAAAATTTCTTTTAAAAGTTTTATAAATTAGTTTTAAATTATGTTCAAATTGCATGACTAAATTGTGTTTTAGAGGATTACCCTTTTCCATAAAACATTTCATTATCATTAAAAGGGTTCATATTTAATTTTTAATCAATAGATAACCATTGAATTAATTTTATCCATGTGTAAACCATCTAATTTTAATATTATATTTATTCCTTTTCATACCCACAAATCATCAATGGCCATGTGTATATAATTATATTTTAATAGAATATTATGTTTCATTTAAACCCAGTGTTGTGTGCATCAAGACATATTGATGAAATTGAATTTACTTAAATGAAATATGGATTCTATAATTAGAGTGTTACATTATATTTTAATCATTATGTTTTATTTTATATACTATTTTTAAAATGATTGGGTGTTATATCTTACACACACATATAAATTATATTTTCACAATTTAATCTAGATCATGAAAATCAAGGGTTTAATATTTCAAAAAAATGGAATGAACCAAATAATAAAAAATGGATCATAAAAATCTATATTAAAAAGAAAACAAGAATTTCATTCAGAATAAAACGTAACTAGTCTTCCATTTTTGTGAAATTCATGGGAAGTAAAAAATATAGATATGAAATAAAATATAAAATAATTATGGAGAGGGATAGAGATAATTTATAAAAAGAATATAAAAGATGAATGTAAAGTTAAAAATAAAAAAAAACCATAATTCTTTCATGAATTGAAATTCCTTTTTTATTAGATATGATGATAATAGGATAAAATTTTCTTTTTAAGATTATTTTCCTAGAGTTGATGGATTATTATTCAATCAGGATACGGAACAATAAGAAAATATCCACAATTCATATCTTTTTATCTAAAAAACACAATTTCATAATTTTCTTGTTGTTTGATCAATTTAAACTTCACCTATTACTCTAAGTAATGAATCTCCAATATGAAATTTTAATTCGAAAATCAAAAAAATAAATTGATCATAAATCCATAAATGAGTAACAAATTATTCATATTGCTGTTATTAATACTAAAATTGATATTCTGAAGTATGATAATACCAAAAACGATTATGAATATATTAATATTAAAAATTCAACAATAAAAAAATTATTTAAAATAGATCATTACATAAATTAACAACCAAATATTCAAAATAACATCAAAAACCTCAACACGAGTTAGAGTTTTAACGTCAATGGTTATCTGAAACCATTTAACTCAAATAAATCAATCAAAAGTATAATTCTTCATAAATAATTTTTATGGATAACCTAAATGTTATATATATATCACATCCTAGCTATCATTTCATAATATCTCATTAATCACATTAAAATATTAAAAAATTTAAAATATTTCATTTCATAATATGTATTCTAACATAAAATTAATATTTATCCACCAAAATGTTTATGAAAATAAAAATCATATAGTTACTAAACCATCATATAGGCCAGTAGTTGTAAATGCACCCTTTTATTCCTTCGGTTGTGGGTTCAAACACCATAACATTTCAAGATGTGATGGGTTGTCACCAAGAATTCCAATGGACCTTTTTGTAAAACTATATTTTTATAATACCTAAATCATTTATAATACCTAAATAATTTATAATAATGTGGTGAAAACGTCAAAGAAATAATAATCATAAAATCACTTTTTAATACCCTATGGTTTTCTATCAATCTTGTTTTTTTTTTCAAAAAAATAATATAATTTTAATTTAATATTGTTATCTCAACATCAAGTATAGAATAGAGATTATATAATACTCAATCATGGGTTTATACCAAATAATTTCACATTATCATTAAATCACCATTTTATGTCATTAGTACCATTCAATATATTCATGAAAATAAATAAAGAAACAATTGAAGAACATTACGGGGACATTTTTAGATTCTTATAACCAGAATACCATTAAAATACCATGAAAATATGACTGTGGAATTCCCAAAACCTATAATAATCATTCATTACAAATAAATTATTTGCATAATAGATTAACATAAGTACTAACCCTTGTATTTGAGAATTGAAATGGATAATAACCAGGGTTCCCATATATAAGACATCAAATTCAATGGAAATTTATTTCTATATGACCTTTATTTCAACATAGAATCTAGTTGCCTCTCCATTTGATATATTTTTCTAAGTTATTATTTCCATATTCCAAACATGTATTAAATTTAAATTTTATTCATTTTCCATTTTCTCGCATGATATTCTATAAGATAAAATATATATCTTCTCTGATATGTTTTAAAATTCATCCATATTCAATTTTTTGATCATAATTTGATAAATCTCATTTGTAATGATCATGTGGTGTCCAAAAACAAACCCCATTTGGTTATTCATCTCATTATGGAAATCATTAAATTTATCATCACATAGGTTTTCTTAAATATTCATATAATTTCCTAGCATTAATTAAATTATTAAACAAAAAAAAGATGAGAATTCATCAACACAAAAAGCAAAAACTTATAAACCTTAAATGAAATATCTTGTAAAATATAATTATTACATAGAATTAGGGACTCTTGGTTTTCAATATATTATACCCTTAATAATGAGTAAGATTTGTGTTTATAAACAAAAATCATTAAAGTCCTTTATTAAAAAATGTTTGTGATTTTTTAAAGCATGTACTCTGAGATATTCAAACTATGTTTGCAGTAAGCCTCATAGACAGTACCAAATAATTCTTGAGTCCAACCCAATATCCATATTTATTATTAACTCTAGGTTCATATTTCCATAATTTCATCCACTTGTAGTATCAATAATAGTATGTAAATTCTCAGTAATCACTCTCCTTATACATTACTAAGATTTCAACATATTTTTAAATTCATATTATTATCCCTATAATTATTACTAGGGTTATCTGTAATGTATTTTCAACCTGGTTCCAAATGGTAACATAACCCCTATTTGATTCCAACTATAGTGACCCAATAATTTTACCCATAATATTACATTATTTTAATGTATAAATCTCTAATAATTATAACACAATCCATGTAAAGGTCTAGTTTTATTAGAAGGCTTTGTTAATAATAAAGAAAATAAAACTAAAACATGTCAACCTAATTTTATTGTCTATAGTGAGATATGGATATCCATTTTAGCTTCTAAAACTTCACGAGGTAACTAAGGGAATGTATAACTAAATGGGTGAGCTAATCAACCCATTAAGTGAATATGCCTGATAAAGAAGCTTAGCATGCGAGTCAAAGGTATAACCTGATATCATAAATAAAAAGGCACACAAGTAACCAAATGAAAGAATAAATAATTTAATATGTTATCAACATATCATCATGTCATATTAAATGTTGTAGCAACAAAAAAAATGAAAAAATATTAAGTGATGACTAGATAGCATGACAACATCACATGGTGGAAAGAGTCCCAGAGTAGATTAGGTTTACTCCCTAATATCATACCAAATGTATCATTGGAAAACCACATTTCCAACTTTATTGTAAGGATGTATAATTCTTATCCAAGACATCACATTTATTTCATGTATATGTAGGTTCATTCATCATAAGGAATAAACAAAATAATTACCCATTAAAATAAATGAATTGTATAATCATGTTTCATAACATGATCCAAATAAATTTTCATAATGATGAAATTTGTGATATAAACATATGGAATGTATTACCTAAGAAAAGGAAAATATATTAATCTAGGTATATATATTTAAGAAACAAATATATATATATATATATATATATATATATATATATATAATTTATAATCAATCCAAAACATCAAATGGTTATTTGGTTTATTAATACAAATATTATAAAAAATTTAAAAAATTATTGAGAAAAATAACCATTCCACTTTAAAAATAACTATTGAAAACTGAAATGAACTAAATATTGTGGAAATAATTGGAAATAAAAATATCCTAAAAAACATATGGTGTATGCATTAAGGAAAAATAAAATCAATTATGGTGGGAAACACAATTTGTGTTGTTTATGTTAAAACAATGATTACATTAAAATTATATATAAAATGTTAAAAAGTACCTCATTCAAAAATGATAGGAGGATCTCTTTTCAAAAAAAATTTAAAAGTAAAAAAATATAAATAAATTTATTTTACTATTATATTTTAATTGTAAAAAATGTTTATTTTTTTAGAAAATATCGATGTGGATGAAAAAATGTATTTTCTACCCTAGAGAGAAATAAAGATGGATTTTCATAAAAAAAGTATTAATCATTTTTGTAGAATAATTAGAAAATAGTAATATTACATTAAAAAAACATAAATAAATAAAATAGATGAAAACAAAGAAGTTTTATTAGACAATTATAAAATAATGTCCTTCAATAAATATTCAAGAATAACCAATCCCATTTAAAATGAGAATGAAACATAAACCCTTACCACATTGAAAATATTTGAATCATAAAATTCCATGAATGAAATAGATTTATTATAATATAATATATAATTATTTTGGAAATATTCATTAAATAGTATGTAAGTTTTAATTATATACAAGAGATAAATGAAATTGGGTTCATGAATGGACATGTGTACTAAAGATAAATGTTTGAAACCAAACCCTTAAAATATTTATATCATTGAGGTGAGTGTTAATAAATGGGATGATTATGTGTAAAAAATGTGTATTCATTGAATTAAATTTTGATAATAAAAATATAGACAAAAATTTATTTAAAAATTATTCTTTTCATAATATAATCAAGAAATTAGATTTGTAACCCAAAAAATTAAAATTGATTCATTAAACACCATACATCATGCTTCCCTTTAATTAAGAACTCTGAAAACTACTGTATATTGGATTTATAAGTGTTCATAAATTATATAAGAAAACAATTAATATTTATAATATCATATATAATCCTTTTATAATAACTTATTACACTTTCGTTAATTTTTTTTATCACTATTATTTGAGTTGTTTGTTGCATTATTTTGACATTCATGTTTTGAAATTAATGTTTCTAGATCATAAACATTTGATATACTTCCATCATCTCAAGAATACTATTTACATTTTAAATATAATTTTTTCATTAGATACATCTTTTTAATCATTTTAAAAATTATAACATTGAGAATGTATCACATCGCTTTGTGGAGATGGTAGGTCATATGTACACATGAGTGATATTATAATTTCCATAATAGGATAATAGATAAGAAATTTGATTATATATTTATATTACAGAATCAAAACTATGGGATATATATCAAATTTAAACACTAAATATATCTTTTATTACCATCTATTTAATTATTTTTTTGGATAACTAATCACAACACCTTTGAGCAGGTAGTCTTCCATACAAATGAATGAAAGTATCATTTATTTAATGGATGGTATGGTACAAAATTATATGATAATGTTCTATGTAAAAATAATTATTACCATATTAATTTAATATATCAATAAAATTTATTCATTTTTACCCTCCATGTGTAGCGTTATTGAAAAATGGATTACATCTCTTCACAAGATAGTTTTATTTCAAACTCAGAAACCACATTATCATATTTTCTAGAGAATGAAATTTACAAATAAATTTATGATATTATAATTGTATAAGTATAAATATATAATTAATATAATATACATAAACTCTATATTTCATTATATACATTCATTAGAATCAAATATGTAAAAAAAATTACGTAGGATCGTGGGGTGGAAACCTGCCGTACAAATGATCAATAGTTATGGTTCCTTTTTGAGGGAGTAGGAGACTATTTTCAGTCATACCATTAACATATCAACATATAATTATATTTAAGATAATAAAGTTATTATATCATCATCGTTTAATAATATTATAATGAGGTTAAGGATGAAATAAAATAATATATATGGTTAAGGACATTAACTATACTTTGGAAAATTTAATTTGGATTGCAAAAAAACCCTTTTAGGATGGAATTTTGAATAAAAAAAGAATCTAGGATGTGGGGAGGGTGTAAGGGAAGCTATTTGTGAATTTATTGGTTAATCCGACGAGTTTTTTATTTGTGTAATGGGTATTAGATTGGGTGTAAATTTTTTATTAGGTGAGTGAACGAAGTAAGGATTTTAAAAAATAATGAATTCCACCCCAATTATTATCAAGATAAAATTCCCCCAAATATACCATTCTAAAACCAAATAATATATAACTATTATATTAGACCATAAAATATGAATTAAAGATAACTTGGGTCTTCTTTAACCATTATCTTTTCAGTATAACCCTAGGAAAACCCATTTTTACTTCACTACGATAAATAATTTTTACTCATATGAGGTAATATAAATTATGCTTATTCCAAGTATGTAATATTATTTTCAAAATTATACTCATATAATTGGTATAATTTAATTTTTAATTAAACCTACAAACTATTTGAATAATTGGTATATCAAAAAATGTATTTTTTACGGAATGGATGATATCATATTAACAATTTAAAAGTGGTCGTAATAATTTAAATTCAAATTCATATTTGTAGATATATAATCTATAATTTCTATTTAAATAATTCCTCATTGTTGATTATTTAAATTATTTATTATTGATAAACATTTTTCACATTAATACAGTTTTCAGAAAAATATTTTTTTGAAGCATAAAGGTAAAAATATACTAAAATCTAGTATAAAAATGATTTAAATTTAATAAATTTAATTTAATATAAAAAATTAATAATTATGTAATTTCAAATAAAACTTATAGAACAAAAAGGATTAATATATTGAAAAATGAAAATTTTGTAAAATTTGTATTTTTTACTATTCACTGAAAATGTTCTTTTAAAAAATAAAATAAAATTAGTTACTAGAAGATAATATAGATTATTTGATTTAATAATTGTTGATTTTTTAAAATAAATATTATATAAGTATTAAAACATAATTTTAAATTATTTTTTAAAATCGTGACTAAACCACTTACTAAAATATACATTTTCCAGAAAACAATTGGTTTCTCATTCAAATAGTTTTTACTTTACTTCTAATAAATATATTAACCATGACTGTATATTATACCTTTTAAAAAGAAATTGTTGCCATAATTTATTTATTCTAATTCATACCATCATATTTATGTTTAGGATATAATGGCTAGATTATTATGGTTATGTTTAGGTCGTAATAATTTAATAGAGTATCATATTTTATTTAAACATGGTATTGTGTGCATCACATGCTATCGAAGAGATTGAATTTATTTAAAATAAATATATCATAAACCCATAAGGTGTTACAATAAATTATATTCCTAGTTATTTGGTTCAAATACACATTTTAAATGTTTGGTCTATTAAATACTAGATATCTATGAAAAATTACACAATAAAATGATTTTGTTCCCTTGAACTATTTATAGAATTTTTTGGATTTTTAAGAACAATATTTATTGAGTGTTTAGGTTTCCATTTTGAATCATTTTTAGGAATTACACATTAATTATTATCATTACATAATTATAATGATATTTTTAATCATTTACAATGAATTTTTCAATCAATATAGCAGAATCATACTTCAAACTCGAGAATGAAGTATCTCATAATAAAATATATTTCATTCCTATAATTTTATAGTAATTAAACACGGAATAATATAGAAAAATAATGTTTTTGGGATTTTAATAATAATATCTATGAGATCGATTTCACATTATTCATGTCTCAATTGAGATCAACACCCATATCCCACATTGTTAATTAAATTCTCAATATGTATTAAATTATCAGTACTCATCAAATTAATCAATTATTGATGGATCAAAATATTCCAATATTCACATTTATTATTATGCGCATATTTATGAGGAATTTTAAAATAAATATACTATATAATATCCAACTATCAGCTTCAATCACTTCAACTATCCCAATTGATGTGAAACATCATTTCCACATCAATACAACTATTATCACTTCCAAAATGAATCTAGAGATCATCCCATATTTGATGAAAAAAATAATCTGTTATAATCCTAATGTCAACAAATTTATAGAATTTCAAGAAGGAATAATCCTTATATATTAATAGATTCCTATAGAAAATACACCTCCAACTACACTCCCTAACTACAGAAGGAATCCATTTATAGTGAATTAATGAAGATATATGTGACTTGTTCCATTATTGAATAATATTCCAATGAAATCTTATCGCACTCTCACTTATCCTTGATGTATTAGTATATGATATAAATATTTTAAATTATTAAAACATTAATAGATTATTTATAAAGGTTTTATAGATTTTCGTTGTAACACATAACTATTAGTGGGTGTGAAACATACACCAAATGTCTTCAGGTAGAACCTTCTACCAAATTAAACTACGCATTGAGTTTATAATACATAATTTAATTTTATTGAATTAAACATGATAAAATTAATATTCTTGGACTTATAATAAACATAACACACTTTTTTAACGAATTTACCTAAAGAAGTATAATTTTGATCTCCAATATCACCAACCCAATCTGCATGAGCTTGTCCATATATCTTGATATATATATAAGTCCTAAAAAAATAATAAACATTTACTATCATATAGAACAATATACAATTCACTAATAAAATATTAAACTCCTTAATATAGTTTTAGAATAATTAAACAAGTTTGAACACACAAGATGTTAGGGCTAGACAACCTCAAGTAGAATATTCTACTGAAACACCACTGATACTCCATTAAATTTCTGTTATCCTTTCACAAATAATAAAAACTTGGTCACATCTAAAATTGAAGTGAATAAATTACATAATTACTCTATGATAGTATTATTAATTAACCCAGAATAATTATTTTGAACTAAGAGATTGATTGAACTGTCTGCAATAGTGACTTGATTTCATGGAAATAATGTCATATCACGAATCATGGATATCCCGATGTATATCTTTATATGCGAAGAATATTCCAAAAAAATCACACGTTTTATCCACCAAAGATTATATTAGAAATAAAAAAAATCAAAATGAATAATTTTAACTCATACCCCATGACCTGGATATTAGAATATATAGTCCAATTCATTTATTTCATTATATTTAATACTTTATAGAACATTTAATACCACGGTCAGGGACCCTGTTTGAGTCCCTATAAAGTCATATTCATCTTGAAAATGTATGCACCATAATCACGGGAGTAAAACCCTTATGGTTGTTCAATGTATCTTCTTTCCTCTTTTTTCCATTAAAAAATTTGTATTCAAGTCCATGTGGAATTATTTGTAATTTCTTTAACCCCATAAAAAAAAATTATTGTGTTTTAATCCATTAAAATAATTAAAAAGTATCATAACAATTTTTTCTATTAATTTATGATTATACAACATAAATAAGAATATATTTTTTAAATCGGGATTCTCTTTTATCATTTTAATTATTCCATGAAAACCACTAAATCTTAATAACATTCTTGTAGTAATGTCCTTACACCAATTCAGAGGGCAATTCTATTAAATTTCATCCACCTCTTTTTCCATTACTAGCACTGTATAATATTGTTATTATACATCATAAAAACAATTATAGTTCATAATGTTAATATGTACATGAATTATGAGTGTTATTCAAAATTAATCATGTTTTCACACAATTTCTATTATTACTAAGGATGTTTTTTGGATCCATAAGTGTTATTTGTCTTTAGAATATCTAACATATTTTCTCTGGACCATCCTCTGAAAAATAATTTTCCAAATCCTAATCAGTGGTTATAAAATGTTCAAGCATATTACAAATAAACACATGTGTCCAGCACATTCATCAAGGATCTCTTTAATGTTCTCAATAATATGAAATAATACAATGGAAGAATTTGTATTTTCCAAGAAAAATTACATCAATGTAATCAATTTTTTCACATATAATTTTTTTACATTGATTACACCTTTTACATTGTATGTATATAATAAGTAATTATTAATTATATATCTTATCAAAAATTTAAAAAAATCACAAGAATCATAATATTAGAAGGAATGTTGAATAAATTTATGCTTCTCAAGAAATATTATTTCTAAAAAAATTCACAATGGTTGTTAATAGATGTTAGTCAATATATAAATAATATGAGAATTTATGAAGTGAAGGCTATGCCTTTTATGAAAAATAACACTGATATTCAATGATCTAAACACATGATGCTTCCAACGTCCACCAAGAGAATATTATTCTTCTCAATTATTATATTGTGTTTAGGTATGTAGATAGAACTATACTTGTGTATTATTCCATGCTTCATATGATTTAATTTAGGGTATTTATTTTTATATTTAAATCCATTATCAAAATATAATATTTTTATGACACATAGTTATTTATTATCAATAATATTTCAATAGTTCGATGGCATATTAAGATATTGTGACATACATCATAAAAAATATGTAATATGAATAAATTTTTGAAAAATAAAATATTATTTATCTCTGTTGGCTGACATGATGTTGTTTGGTTAATATAAATCCATGGTTACCATCACAATTAGTTTCTAAATCTCTATTATCACTAGATTTTAGACCATACTAAATATTTTTATACTTTAACATATGTCAACAATTGTGAGCCCTCAATCATGATGCGTTGGTAGATTCCATAAAAAATCATTGAGTAAGACATTATCCATGTTAATTTACTAAAAATTTCTAATTCTCTTATTCCATAATTGATTTTTTATCTTCATTCTCATGAGCCTAAAATCATTTTATTTGAAAAATTTGAATACATTATTAATTTTTCACAAAATCTCTATTAATATTATGAAATCATTTATTATAAATATTTATCATTAATTCTTATGGAAAATCACTCAATTCAAATTATTTTAGAGTTTAGAGACATTCAAGATAATGACAAATTATATTTCATTAAATATATTATCATTATATATTGTTGACAAATAATTCTATATCCAAATCATTTCATGTTGAGTGATATATCATTTCATAAATTTTTAGTGCATCTATCAATCCTAAAAAAAACATCAAATAGTTTTTAATATCTTATTTTTTTCAAGAATATACTATCAAGTATCCATAGATTGTCTTCTTTTCCATCACTATGTGGGACCACATCCACTACTGAATGCCTGGTATTATTCTTACAATTAATTTATATTTAATATCCTTTTATGTATTAAATACTGTAATAGTTTTGTAAGTATAATGTTTACAATGTGTCCAATTTGATTACACCTCTAACATGTTTCCTTAATTTAAATAATGTATTATTGAAATTTTACATTCTATTTTTTTTGTATCGAATATAGCCTAAGAATTTATAATTTTATCACCCTTGATTAATAACATATTTTTGAGTGAGGAAGGGATAAATTATGAATGGAGCCATATTATTCGGGTATATAGAGTCTACAACATAAATATATATCTTCATATATAAATATCCTCAAGTAATAAATATAATCTTAAAATTTTAATTGTTTAGTTTTTTTGGGATTTGAAGTTAGATATTTTTTTTAATATTCTTATGATTAGGGACACCTTATGTCAATTTAACATTTTTATTAGTCCTAGAAAAATTGATATTATTTTCCCAACCCATATTCCATATGATTTTTTTTAAACCAATATATAATTATTTAGTGAATGATTTTTTACTTCATAGTCTACTTAGTAACAATATTCATCTTCTTATTGCTATTGTCACAATCTATATTACATGATTTAGATTCCAAAAAAAAATTCCTGTTTTACATCGGGAAAATATCAATATTACATGATATCATTATAAATTCAATATCTTTCTCTGGAACATTCAAAATATTCATTAATAGAATTATTAAACTTATTGAGTGGTATACTTAAAGAATTATTAATATCAATTTATTTCACCTAAAATTCATTTACATTCTTATTATTTGAAATTATATTTGATGTGTTGGTATATATAAAGGTTGATATTTGTCTCTAAAATTTCATATTCATTTTAGTGTTTCCCGTTATTCTGTTGAATTTTCAGACTTTTAGAAAAAAAATTAATAAATGGTTATATAAATTAATAGTGTAATGTTTTTTAATTCATTGAAAATTTATTTGGATAGTCTGAACATAACCTAGGAATTATAAAGTGATTCTAATATATTATATGTAATATGGGATTTTAGGATGTAATGGTTATTTATTTATGAAAGTTTTTACAATTTTTTTATAAGAATATTTGGCTATTATATGTTTTACTATTTGAAATATTAATTTTGTAAAATATTGGGATTTCCTTACATCGGGAACCAGTTATGCATAAGAGCAATCCATTTGTTTAAATTTCATTCATAGACGTAATATTTTAAAGATAATTGTAAATGTATGGAAATTCTTTTTTATATATTTAAATGTAGTGAAATATTTCAATGTGTTGCGTATAAGTAAGTATATATCACACATAATGGAGGCATTTGAGTTTAATGCCAAATATAGATCATTTTTATCTCACATAAGTGTAAACCAAGAATTTAGTGTTACATAATGTATTTCATTACTTACATTGTTCCTGTAGATGGTATCACATAAAGTTCTATTTGTTGTAGCATATGTGTAAAGACCCAGAATTTTCAAGGGAGTTTTTTTTTTCTTAATTTTCTTTGGAATTTTACAAGAACACAGTTTCTGATGGCGCCTGATTCCGAGGCCTGGTGTGCCCGGAATAATTTTCCGATGTTTAGCTCGGGTACGTTCAGTGAACGAACGAGCGGGTTTTTCTATCTTCTGAACCGGTGCTCAGAATCGAATTCTGAGGGCACCGATGGAATTGTAGTGCCTGTATTTGCTTAGAAATGCCTCTTCCGGAGTTTCGTTTGCTCGGGTGTGGTTTTTAATTTTTGGGCTTTAAGTTAAGAAATACAATAATGTGGTATGACAAACATTATTTTATTTTACTTAAAGACACTTAAAGCCACTTTAAAGCTACTTAAGCTGAGTTGAAGTGGATAGGGTGCAATCCAAAATATCCTACCCTCTTGGTAGGATATATGTGAGGTGGGGCCCACACGAGCCCCACCGTTTCTTTTCCTCTAAGTAACGCACCCGCAACCCCTCTTAATGTCAAGTCAACTCTTGCGTTTAATAAGTTATTAAACGCCCCTATTAAATTTGGGGAATTAAAGCGTTGAATTTAATTCAATTGAATTAACTGTTAAATCTTATTAAATGCAAACTTATGACTTGGTTAATAAAATAAGAGATACACTTATTTTGTTTGGGGGGTTAGCTTGTCGAGAGGATTTTGGGAGAAATATCCAAGGCTTGAAGTTCTTCATTCTTCGACGAAGAACGCGAAGAACGCATCGCCGCCAGCGAAGAACGCCGCCCTCCGACAAAGGTCGACAAAAACGCCGGATCCTCGGAGATCGACGACGTGACGTCGACGATTCCCTTCCCGCGACGAGAAAATCCGCGACGAACCCTCGCTCGACGAAGCTTTAGGTAGAGATTTAATTTTGAGAATAGTATCTTTACCCATGGATGTTTCCTTTTGAGAAATAAGAACGCGGATCAACTCAATATTAAGTTGATCCGCGAAGAGTATGTTTGCAGGTTAGAAATTCTTGTTTTGTAGGAAAAACTGTTTTGGGTTGTTTTCTTTTCCTCATGAGAACAAAAAATCCTTGTAGTTCTCCATCTTTTGGGCCGTTAGTCACCAACTAACGGGAGGAGGTCGGACCGCAGGAACACGACCGACTCTCCTTCCCCTTTGTTGTTTTGATTCATTGCGGCACAAACAAAGGCGACGCGGTGCAACGACACCGCGCGGTCACAAGAATGAACGCGGCAAAGAAGTGCGACGCCGACACACCGCGCCGATATGGCCGAGCGAAACCATGGTCTGAGTCGGGCCACAGAGGTGATTGAAGACCCTGTTTGTTGATTGTTGTGCGTGGATTGTCGGACGATGAAAAAACGGGGCCGCAAGGGCGATTTGAAAGCTTTGTAGCGAAGGTCGGGTCCCGGGAGGACCTCTGGCGAAGACAGAATGCAAAACAGACCACCAGAGCGTGTCCGGTGGTCCGCGGAAGCTCCCACCGGCGCGCCACGCTGGTGCACTGCCGGCAAAACCCGCCGCGGCTGAAGCCGCGGCGGCGAGGTCGGTTCCGCGGCCGCGCGGAACCATGGGGTAGGACGTGGCCGGCATGCCGCGTCCGGGTGCCGCGGAGCGGCCCCCGCTCGAGGGGGGGGGGGGGGAGGTTCCCTCGCTCGGCCGGTCGACTGAGCCGAGCCGACCCGCCGGGCCGGGTCGCGCCCAGGCCGGGCAGGGTCGCGCCGAACCGAGTCGGACCCGGACCCGGGTCGGGTCGACCCAAGGGGGGTTGGGCCGGGTCGGTCCGGGCCCAGTCCCCCCATTTCGGACCTTTTCGGACTTTTGACCGTATCATGAGCTACGGGCCTCCGATCGACGCGCCGTCAGCGGCGATGCAATCCTTGGACCGAGACGGTCGTTTAGTTATATTACACTCAAGGTTTCGGAGAACTTTGGGTTCGGTCGGGTTGGTTCGTACACGAAACCAACCGGGCCCTCAGAGCGGAAATAGGTATATCTTGAGCACCGGACGTCCGATTGACGTGCCGTCGACTTTATTGGAATCCTCTTGATGGGACGGAACTTTTGGCATGCCCCGCCTGAGGTTTGGATGCAGTGGGAGTATGGCCGGGTTGGATTGTACCCGAAATCCAACCGGGCCCCTAGAACGGAAAAACTGATATCTTTCAGACCAGATGTCCGGTTGACGAACCGTCAACGGCTTTGGTGATCTTGTTGAGAAGAGGTTCCTATGAGTATAACCTATGATAGTTCGGGGTACAGTTGAGATACGGCCGGGTTGGTTCGCTCACGAAACCAACCGGGCCCCTAGGACGAAAAGGCTAATAACTCATAGACCGGGTGTCCGATTGACGCACCGTCTGTTGCGTTGAGACCCCTATGACGAGGCGGTCCTTTGAGATACTTCTTCGTGGGACATTGAGATACTTGGAGTATCGACCTATAGCTCGTGGAGCGGACCCTCCTGGAGACGAGCGTGCGGAGTACGAAGACCTTGTAGCAGGCTGATACCTGACGACTGCTTGACCGATCGACTCGATGTGTTTCAGATAGCCCAGTGGGGAGCGCTTGGTTGTAGCGGTAGACCCACGGTACTCAATTGAAGGAGTATCTCTGGAGGCTATGAGGGGGAGCGTTTGGTTGTAGCGGCAGACCCACGGTGGAGGAGCGCTTGGTTGTAGCGGTAGACCCACAGCGGAGGAGCGCTTGGTTGTAGCGGCAGACCCGCGGTACTCAACAGAAGGAGTACCTCTTGAGGCTATGAGGGGGAGCGCTTGGTTGTAGCGGCATACCCATGGTGGGAAGCACTTGGTTGTAGTAGCAGGCCCACAATACTCGAAAGGAGGAGTACCTCAGCAGTCTTAGGTCAGTGAGCAGTACCTCAGAGTCGTGATAGGACCACTGTACACTCCAGAGACGGGGCTCTTCAGCAGTTACAGTTTCGATAATGAAAATCCTGGTTTGAGGTGAGTCTATGACCTTTGTGATTCCTCATGATTGAGATGGGTTACTTGATAACTTAGGTATGTGTATGGTCATATACCTGGGTAGTGGTTATCTGTTGATTTCATAACCCTTGTGTTTCCTCATGATTGAGATGGGTTACTTGATAACTTAGGTATATGTATGGGCATATACCTAAGTAGAGTTTATCTGTTGAGATATTCTTTGTGGTTATCCTTGTTGGTTTTAGTGAGACCATGAGGGTCTCGGGGTCCCTACTGAGTATCGTTATACTCACCCCTGCACGGGCTATGCCCGCACCTCGTTGTGTTGGTTGCAGACGACGGACAGTGCTGACGGAAGCCGAGTGTTCGAGGACTGGATGGTACCCAGAGGTGGACTACACGACGAGTCAATATCCGGAGGTGGAATTCACGGCGAGACGACACTCTGAGGAATTTGACAGGCGAGAGCGTTGTGGAGGCTATCTGTACCGACCCTTCAGGTAGGATCCGTGGTGGATGATCCAGGAGCTGCGCCATCTGTACATACCCTTTAGGTAGGATCTGAGAAGGACGACCCAGGAGCCACTTTCGTCCTACCGGCTGTTGTCTTTTTTTATGTTGCACTTTGTTCAGCTGTAGTTTTACTTTCTTTTGGTTTTGTATTCTAGACCATTTACCTTTCAGCACTTCTCTTTGTACTTAGTGTTTTTCTTCCGCTTGTACTCTATGGTGTTTTGTTTACTTTTATAAAGGCAATGCCTTCCCAATTATCGGGATTTACGCATTTGGTGTTAGTCTCCAGCCCCTGGCCTATGGAAGGCGGGCTTGGGGTAGTCACGGCACGGGCCCCGAGGACGGGTCGTGACAAATTGGTATCAGAGGAGTCGGTTCTACCACAAAACATATAACTCTGATATTTTTTTTCTGTGAAGCAAGAGTGTTAAGAGTACCGAGTGTGGTCTTCAGTTCTGGGAGTGCAGTGTTGGTGTGGGCGGCTGATGTATCCATACACCCGGACCCTGACAACTGATTTCCGACATTGTGCACGAAAACACTCATTGCGTGTGTGTTTCCAAAAGTTTTTAAATGTCATCTCAAACCAGGTCAGCTCACTAGGTATAAACGTTTGACCGTGTCACATTGTTTCTTTCAGGATGCCTTTTCTCGGACGACCAGCTAGAGCCCAGAGGGATGTGCGTGCTGACAGCCTGTCGAGCGACGAGGCTTCGGTACAGGGCCCTCTTGCAGTTGAGGCACCAGCGGAGGCACTAGCGGTACAACCATACGTTGGGCCACCGATTCCACCAGCCCTGTAGTAGGCGATGCACGCCACTTGAGCGCACTGCACGAGTTCCAGCACCAGAGACCACCCAGGTTCCGGGGAGAGACGGACCTACAGGCGGCTGAGGATTGGCTGGAGGCTGTGGTGAGAGACTTCAGGCTAGTGGGGACGCTGGCAGACTTCATGGTGATCTTTGCTGCCAGCCTTCTTCAGGCAGCAACAGGCAGGTGGTGGAGCCACTTGTTCCAGTTTTGCGACGGGATGACTTTCACATGGGAAGACTTCGAGACCTTCTTCAGGGTGGAGTTTGTACTAGTAGCTCTGCACCCCGAGCGTGTTCAGGAGCTTCTGCCTTTACCGCATGGTTTTTGATCAGTAGCTGAGTCATCTGTGGGTAGTAGACAGATGATGCAGAGGTCCAAGAGGACTAGAGCCAGCCATACGAGGAGCAGGAAGTGTTATGAATACGGCAGGAAGGGTCACCTGGCACGTGACTGTCCGACTCCCCGTACAGTTTATCCACAGGCGTTGGAGGAGCCACCGAGGTAGAAGCAGCGATGAGTGCTTGAGCAACAGCCGAGCAGTGGACAAGGCAGTAGAGCTCCGGGAGCAGGTGGACAGGAGCGGAACTAGTGGATAGGTCCCTTGTACTTCTAATTCCATATTGTTGTTGTATTCGTGTCTTTGTACTATAAGATGCAATAATAAAAAGACACTTATATTTGTGATGTTTTCTTTCCTATCCTTTTGTTTGGTTGATACTGAGTGGTTCTGGTTAAAACTGTTGAATTGACCCTCACTTTCGAGATTTCTACTAGAGGAGACCCAATAACCTCGCACTGATGCCGACAGTGTGACTCGACCCTTGGAGGCGAGAGTGATAGTTGGATCTCTTGGTAGTTACGTCGAGGCCTTACGACGTCATCCATGGAATGAATGCATCCTTCATGTCAGGATTGACTATATTAGGCAATGGGCGTGGTTCATCCAGGGGATGAGACCGAGTTTCTCTTTTCGGCAAAGGAGAAATTTTAGCAGCTCTTCCAGATCGTAGGCAAAGAAGGTGCAGATCATCCAAGAGCAGATGAAGACTGCACAGTTCAGTAAGAAACAGGAAAACCGGTGCCAGTCTTAGAGGCTCGAGTGTGTTAAATGTTTCAAGAAGAGGAAGATTTAAAGAGAGATGAGTCTGCGAAGTGGAAGACGTGGAGGCAGAGCTAGGAGAGCAGCATGAGGTGGTGTACATCTTAACATGCTACAACCACCCGCCTTAGTTATCTCCTCCAGGCTCAGGGAGCTGGAGGGAAGAGGAAGAGAGTGACTGCATGCGGTCAAGGAGTGTGACCCAATGGCTCTAAAAATGATTCAATGGGAAGTGTGTGTCCACTACTAGCTACTATAGTAACAGACGTCGATATGAATCATTCCTCGCTTTCACAAATCTTGTCCCAGACCTAGAGTTTTCCGTAATCCATGGACATGACCCTCACGTCTGGAGATACCTTGGGGGGAGACTCGATCATCACACTTACGCCGACGGTGTGGTCAGACCCTCGAGGCGAGAGTCTCGGTTGGAATCTCTTGGTGGCAACGTCAAGGCCTTACGACGTTGGTTTGAGTTTGGACTGGGCAATCACAGTTCATACATAAATTGATGGTATTAGGAAAAAAGGTTGTGGTTTAACTACGACGTTAGGTTGGGTTTTCCTTGGTCAGCGAAAAGGGAACCCCAGGCAGCACAGGATAACTCATGCTCAGGAGGGTGCGACCGATCACTCTTGAGTCGGTCAACCTTACCCTCGTGGCAGCAGTCGTTTTGAGTTTCAGTTCTAACAGGAATTGAAGGCCTCATGAGTTCGATAATGATGATCACGTCCTTATACGGGTCTCACCTCGACGAGGTTTACAGATATGTGGACAAGGCGGCAAGTTATCTCCGAGGTTCAGCAGACCTTCTTAGGTCCTCAGCTGGGTAGGCGGGGTGGTTTACTACTTGACCCATCCACCTCAGTTGCACCGGGTTCACGATGACTTCCACGTATCTCAGTTGAGGAGATACGTGCTCGACCCTTCGCATATCATCGACCATGGGAAGCTGGACGATGGCGATGGGGTGTCTTTCACGGAGGTTCCAGTGGGGATCGAAGATCGACCGGAGCGGATCCTACGAGGGAGATCGATTCCTCGGGTGCGCTTCTGTGGTAGTACGGGAACCTCCAAGTGAGCACATGGGAGCGGAAGGCTCAGATGCGTGCTCAGTACCGCTATTGTGACCCTAGTTTGTGTTGAAGCTTTACGAGGACGTAAATCCCTGAGGTGGGAGTAATGTAAAGACCCGGAAATTTCAAGGGAAATTTTTTTTCTTAATATTCTTTGGAATTTTACAAGAACACAGTTTCTGACGGCGCCTGATTCCGAGGCCCGGTGTGCCCGGAATCATTTTCCGATGTTTAGCTCGGGTACGTTCAGTGAACGAACGAGCGAGTTTTTCTATCTTCTGAACTGGTGCACAGAATTGAATTCTGAGGGCACCGATGGAATCGCAACACCGGTATTTTCTTAGAAACGCCTCTTCCAGAGTTGCATTTGCTCGGGTGTGGTTTTTAATTTTTGGGCTTTATGTTAAGAAATAAAATAATGTGGTATGACAAACTTTATTTTATTTCACTTAAAGACGCTTAAAGCCACTTTAAAGCTACTTAAGCTGAGTTGAAGCGGATAGGGTGAAATCCAAAATATCCTACCCTCTTGGTAGGATATTTGTGAGGTGGGGCCCACACGCGCCCCACTGTTTCTTTTCCTCTAAGTAACGCACCCGCAACCCCTGTTAATATCAAGTCAACTCTTGCGTTTAATAAGTTATTAAACGCCCCTATTAAATTTGTGGAATTAAAGCGTTGCATTTAATTCAATTGAATTAACTGTTAAATCTTATTAAATGCAAACTTATGACTTGGTTAATAAAATAAGAGATACACTTATTTTGTTTGGGGGGTTAGCTTGTCGAGAGGATTTTGGGAGAAAGATCCAAGGCTTGAAGTTCTTAATTCTTCGACGAAGAACGCGAAGAATTCATTTCCGCCAGCGAAGAACGCCGCCCTCTGACGAAGGTCGACAAAAACATCGGATCCTCGGAGATCGAGGACGTGATGTCGACGATTCCCTTCCCGCGACGTTTTCTTCCGTGATGAGAAAATCTGCGACGAACCCACGCTCGATGACGCTTGACGTAGGGATTTAATTTTGAGAATAGTATCTTTACCCAGCGATGTTTCCTTTTGAAAAATAAGAACGCGGATCAACTCAATATTAAGTTAATCCGCGAAGAGTATGTTTGCGGGTTAGAAATTCTTGTTTTGCGGCAAAAACTGTTTTGGGTAGTTTTCTTTTGTTCATGAGAACAACAAATCCTTGTAGTTCTCCGTCTTTTGGGCCGTTTGTCACCAACTAACGGGAGGAGGTCGGACTGCACGAACACGACCGACTCTCCTTCCCCTTTGTTGTTTTGATTCATTGCGGCACGAATAAAGGCGACGCGGTGTAACGACACCGTGCGATCATGAGAATGAACGCGGAGAAGAAGCGCGGCGCCGACACACCGCACCGATATGGCCGAGCTAAACCGTGGCCGGAGTCAGGCTGCGGAGGTGATTGAAGACCCCACTGGTTGATTGTTGTGCGCGGATTGTTGGACGATGAAAAACGTGGCCACAAGGGCGATTTTAAATCTTTGCAGCAAAGGTCGGGTCCCGGGAGGACCTCTGGCGAAGACATAACACAAAACGGACCACCGGAGCGTGTCCGGTCGTCCGCGGAAGCTCCCGCCGGCGCGCCGCTGGCAAAACCCGCCGTGGCGGCGAGGTCGGTTCCACGACCGCGCGGAACCGAGGGGAGGGACGCGGCCGACATGCCGCGTCCGGGTGCCGCGGAGCGGCCCCCGCGCGGGGGGGGGGGGGGTTCCCTCACTCGGCCGGTCGACCGAACCGAGCCGACCCGCCAGGACGGGTCGCGCCCAGGCCGGGCCGGACCGGGTCGCGCCGAACGGGGTCAGACCCGGACCCGGGTCGGGTCGACCCGGTTTGGGCCGACCCAGGGGGGTTGGGCCGGGTCGGTCCGGGCCCGGTCCCCCCATTTCAGACATTTTAGGACTTTTGCCTGTATCTTGAGTTACCGGCCTCCGATCGACGCGTCGTCCGGGGCGATACGATCCTTGGACAGATACGGTCGTTTCAGTATATTACACTCAAGGTTTCGAAGAACTTTGGGTTCGGCCGGGTTGGTTCGTACACGAAACCAACCGGGCCCTCGGAGCGGAAACGGGTATATCTTGAGCACCGGATGCCCGATTGACGTGCCGTCGACTTTATTGGAATCCTCTTGATAGGGCGGAACTTTTGGCATGCCCCGCCCGAGGTTTGGACGCAGTTGGAGTATGGCCGGATTGGACTGTACCCGAAATCCAACCGGGCCCCTGGAACGGAAAAGCTGATATCTTTCGGACCGGACGTCCGGTTGACGAACCGTCAGCGGCGTTGGTGATCTTGTTGAGAAGCGGTCTCTATGAGTATACCCTATGAGAGTTTGGGGTACAGTTGAGATACGGTCGGGTGGTTCTCTCATGAAACCAACCGGGCCCCTGGGATGAAAAGGATAATAACTCACAGACCGGGCGTCCGATTAACGCGCCGTCTGTTGCGTTGAGAACCCTATGACGAGGCGGTCCTTTGAGATACTTCTTCGTGGGACTTTGATATACTAAAAATATCAACATGTAGCTCGTGGAGCGGACCCTCCTGGAGATGTGCGTGCAGAGTAAGGAGACCGTGTAGCCGACTGAGACCTGTTGACTTCTTGACCAATCGACTCGATGTGTTTCAGATAGCCCAGTGGGGATCGCTTGGTTGTAGCGGCAGACCCACGACGGATGAGTGATTGGTTGTAGCGGCAGACCTGCGGTACTCAACTGAAGGATTACCTATGGAGGCTATGAGGGGGAGCACTTGGTTGTAGCAGCAGACCCACAACGTTGGAGCACTTGGTTGTAGCGGCAGACCCGCGGTACTCAACAGAAGGAGTACCTCTTGATGCTATGAGGGAGAGCGCTTGGTTGTAGCAGCAGACCAATGGTGGGAAGTGCTTGGTTGTAGTAGAAGGCCCACAGTACTCGACATGAGGAGTACCTCAGTAGTCTTAGGTCAGTGAGCAGTACCTCGGAGTCGTGATAGGACCACTGTACACTCCAGAGACGGGGCTCTTCAGCAGTTACGGTTTCGATATTGAAAATCCTGGTTTGAGCTGAGTCTATGACCTTTGTGTTTCCTCATGATTGAGATGGGTTACTTGATAACTTAGGTATATGTATGGGAATATACCTGGGTAGGGGTTATCCATTGATTTCATAACCCTTGTGTTTCCTCATGATTGAGATGAGTTACTTGATAACTTAGGTATATGTATGGGTATATACCTATGTAGAGGTTATCTGTTGAGATCTTTTTTGTGGTTATCCTTGTTGGTTTTAGTGAGACCTTGAGGGTCTCGGGGTCCCTACTGTGTATCGCTATACTCACACCTGCACAGGCTATGCCCGCACCTCGTTGTGTTGGTTGCAGACGACGGACAATGCGGACGGAGGCCGAGTGTTCGAGGACTGGACGGTACCCGGAGGTGGACTACACGAAGAGTCAGTATCCGGAGGTGGACTTCACGGTGAGACAACACTTGTAGGAAGTTGACGGGTGAGAGCGTTGTGGAGGATATTTGTACCTACCCTTCAGGTAGGATCCGTGGTGGATGATCCAGGAGCTGCGCCATCTATACCTACCCTTCAGGTACGATCCGAGGAGGACGACCCAGGAGCCGCTTCCGTCCTACCAGCTGTTGTCTTTTTCTATTATACTTTGTTCAGCTGTAGTTATACTTTCTTTTGGGTTTGTATTCTGGCCCATTTACCTTTCACCACTTCTCTTTGTACTTAGTGTTTTTATTCCGCTTGTACTCTGTGGTGTTTTGTTTACTTTTATAAAGGAAATTCCTTCCCAGATATCGGGATTTACGCCTTTGGTGCTAGTCGCCAGCCCCTGGCCTATGGAAGGTGGGCTTGGGGTAGTCACGGCACGGGCCCCGAGGACGGGTCGTGACAATATGGATTATGTGATTACCATGTATGGGTAATTGCATTGGAGTTTTGTAAGGGTAGTTTCCAATTACACTTACGGTAAACGTACGAATCAAATTTAGGTAGTATTTAGGTATAAAATTCTTTCTATATCCCATATATAATTTTACCTATTTGTTTCACAAAAATACAATTATATTTTTTCAAAAATAAATTTTTTAAATATTTTATGAAAAATATTTTATAAATATTGACATTGGTTTTTTTTCAGAGTTTTAAAATGATTCATGTTGGAAAATGAAATCAAAACTAAATTAATATACAATTACATTGAATTACTCATGATTAATTTAAAAATATTTAAAGAATTAAATATATGATATTTAAAAATAATTTCATTCCATTATTTTGTTTTCACATCATCTCACACATAACATAATCCAAATCTTACTATTTAGTTATTGAGAACATTTTTAAAACCATTCAAGTCCTTCTCATTATTTCTAGGATATGATTATCCTCTATCTCAATATTTTTATTTCTAGATTATAACATAGACTTCTTCATGGTCTGGTATTAATTTACCTCTGTTTTATTTATTCGTGTGATTTTATTTTTATTTAGACTTTTGAAGATGAATGATTATTAATAAACATAATAAAATATGAATATAGAAAAAAAATGGAAGGAGTATTTTAGAATCATTAAATTATTAATAGAAGATAAAAGAGAATAATATGCATGTTCTAAGTAATTATTTATATATTATTATTATTATATATAAAAATAAGATTATTTTTACATATCTTGAATATAATTTTTTCTTTTCTAATTAATGAATATAGTGAATAAATTCTATTATAATACATGTTTATTTGAAATTATTTTTGACTAATGAATAATATTTTTTAATTAATAAAATTATCTACGTGAGATTAAAAAATAATCTCATCCACTTGATATTCATTGTATTGTTTTATAAAATATCTAGAAGTGTGGAAAACCAATTAGCACATGAAATATCAATATTTTAATAATTAGGGAATTTTGGAAAGGAGGAAATGTTATGAGATGTTTTTTATTTATTATTTCATTATATGACAAAAAAGTAAGCAAATAACTTCCATTACATGTGGAAAAATAAATTTAATATTCCATGATATTTAAATATTAGAGTTTATATTAAAAATTAGAGTATATATAATATTATTCTTATTTTTTATACAATAGAAATTACGTGTTTTGTGTTACACCAATTACTTCATAATATAAAAAATATCTATGAAGTATGAAACAAATAAAATCATGTATAATACATGAAATTAAATCAAATAATTGTAATTATATCATTACCTGAAAAATTATAAACTGTTTAATATTTTATAATAATTATTTTAAATATAATTCTATAAATTAAAGAGTTTAAATGGAAAAATTGTCAAATGTGTAGATAATTCATAATTAATTTTGGAGATTTAAAAAATGGTTAGTTCTGCAATCAAATTTAATTTATTTTTTATGGACACATACTCTTTTTTATATGTAAGTGTATTATATTGGTTTTGTATTATTATTTTTTCTTGGTTAGGATTTTTAACTTTATAAAATCGATAAATATTGCATTTTTAGATGATTTAATACTTTTATTAAAAATTTAACATGTTAAATAGAAATTTCACTTATAATTGATTAAAAATTGGAATAATATATAAAAAAGTTTTTATTTTTTTTCTTACTTTTATTAGCTACAATATATATGTTTTTTATGTTGAAAAAGTACGCAATAAATTGGTTAATTAAAGATGTAATTAAATTGTTAATTAATTACTAACTATTTGTTAGGGATGAAACAGAAAACTCTTGATTATGATAGGTTTCATATCAATGATGTTATGGATATAGTTCCTATGTTTGTATTTAGATATTATAGTTAATATATTTTAATTCTCTTGGATAATTATATTCTTAATGTCATTTATTTTTTTACCATATATGGTAGTTTATATGATTATCATTGGACCATGATCTAGTGACTACATTTATAATTAATGTTAGTGATAGTTAGATAGTGTATACTATATGAAGTGGTGTGTGAATGACAGTGAGTGTCTGAGTGAAGTTCTGAGAGGGGTTATCTCATCATTTTATATTAATTTTTCATGATCTTTGTTTGTAGTATAGTAGGTTAGTTATGTTTAATAATGGTTTCAAAATTCTTGACATAGTTTGTGTTTATACAAAAATGTTTCGTATTTTATGTGATATCTTAAGATGAGTCCTAGAATACCTGATTAATTTATTAAATGATACATTAATTAATAAATGATATTGGGTGCTTTATATTGTTTCTAATTGATAACGACATATTTTAGAATATATGGTTAATACATTAGGATGTTTTCAAAAAAGGATTATAATATTTAAATATTAATATTATAAAATAAAATTTAATAATATTAATTAATATATATTTTAATAATTAATATAAAACATGATGATTTTATTATTTCTTGTAACCTAGCCCTCTGTGGTGGAAACTTGG
This sequence comes from Viscum album, assembly GCA_963277665.1. Lineage (NCBI taxonomy): Eukaryota > Viridiplantae > Streptophyta > Magnoliopsida > Santalales > Viscaceae > Viscum > Viscum album. Next base: position 1,185,193,518 of record OY728158.1, on the reverse strand, counting down.
TGTCCTTTATCACAAGAGAAAAAATTATTTCATTCCTATATAACATACCGTAGTCTAGTTTTCATGATATTATTTAAATTTTTAATATCAAATAATACCTGCCATTTCGAAATGGAATGAAATACCAAAATAGTGTAGGCATGTTTCCCCAAAATCATGTATCATAAGATAACAAATTGCTAACCCATCTCCCATTCTCTCCCTTCATATGTAATCTAACTATGATAATAAAATGGTAGAATGTCTCATTGTATTATGTCTGTTCAAACATGAACAATGATGGATTTGAGTAAATAAAACCTCTATACAAGGGATGTAATTGATTAAGGTAAAAACATACATGTATCCATACATTTTCATTATAGATTTCTACATGTTTAATTGAATGTTATTTGATGTGTTGAGGTATAATTCATCTAAATGGGAAATGTAAGCTTCCAGAATACTACTTTGTCTTTATTCAGATGGTTTCTTGATGGAATAAATAGTATAATGAGTTGAATATGTAGAAGGATTGCAACATAAGATGTTGGGCACTTTGTGGGACTGAATGCGGTATGGTTGAGGCCAAAATCACATCCAGGATGACTTGAGATATTGAAGGGAAGAGCACTTTATATGTGGCATTGGGGTGTGAGAGTGAAAATATAATGGGGGAAATAGACAAAGGTTCAAATCATATATATATGGGCTTTTGGTATAGAATGATTTTCTCCTTTGTGTTATTTTCTTAGTGAGTGATGGTGGGGATGTAAAATATAGTATTACATATTTAGGTGTGGATTGGTTTCATTTGATTATTCAAATAGATTTAGTATACTTATTTTACATTTTGAATTAGTGGTTTTGGGAAGAATCCTAATTATTATACATGTTATGATCATCATATATATAATATATTTTATTTTTTCACATGGAAAAATTTGTCATTAGGATTTAAATTACTAGATCAAAAGAGTTATTCCGTATCTATTAGAGTTTTTTGTGTTTATGGTCATTACCATATTTTTTTATTACATTTCATTGATATAATTTTATTAAATCTTCAAATTTATGTATTTAGATGATTTATCCATCATTATTTATATATATTTGATTTTTTTAATCTTATTAGTTATAATTATGTTTATATTTAGGTAAATTCTTCTAATAGGTGTTATTGATACACCCTTAGTGCTAGTCACCAACACATGGACAATTGTAATCGGTATCTAGGGGTCATTATCTCTCTTTTCTAATTTCCAATCTTTGATAGATACAATTTTAATAAGGGGTCATGGATGAGTGGAATAAATGGATAAAGGTTTTGAAATTGATTGTGTTTTGGAGTTAGGTGTAGGAGAGGATGAATAATATGGTAATTTAATTGTATCATCTTAACCTAGTTTTTATTCAAAATAAGGGAGACCCAATTATATCATCAATTTTATAGCCCCATGGGAAAAAATATAAGGATGCTCATGTTTAATAAACATAAATTGTGATTCCACATTTCATGTGGGTTAGAGACCTTGTTAAGTGTCATGTATGATGATTTTATTCACCTATGTTTGAATATAGTATAAAATATGAATTAGGTTAAAATGATTTAATTAAATGGACTTACACAAACTATGACTTTTTTTTGTATACCCTCATATTTTATCTTTTATAGAAATGGTCATATGCTAGTGTCCCATTAGATAACCACCAAAGACATTTATCATGATGTATCAAAAAATATCTCTATGGGGGAGGTTGAGGATAAAAATACATACTGGATGAGTATGTGGCATGTATTTTACACATATTTCTACTTCAATTGTTGAGAAATAAATTAGTTTCATTATGAAATTATGCATATAATGATGAATATTCCAACAATAGATGACCTTTGAACAAAAATATTATTCATTATAAATAAACCTAATTTTTTTATTTTTCATTAATAGTTTTTTAATTGTGTCAATAATTAGTTTTTATTTAATTTTTTACCAAAAGTTTTTTATGGATGGTGTTTTTCATTCAAATTATTATCGTCGGGTTTGATAAAATTACATCTTGGAGTTAATTATTTTTTATTCCATTGTAATATATGATCCTTTAATTTTTAGATTATTTTTCTAATGGTTTTTATTTAATTTTAAATTAAACTTAATTAAATTAAATTCCTTAATTATATTAAATGAGTGAATAAATTATTTTAGGTGTGATTTTTATCAATCATTTAAAAATTTTAGGAAATATCTATTTTTTTCATTTTTTAATTTTTTTCTTGTATTTTAGTGAATAATTTCATATTATTTTCTAATCATATTTTTTATCTTATGGAGTTGTTTAGAAAATTCAATAAGTAATCCATTAACTATATGGAATATTTTAAGACTCCTCTTACTAATGAAATATAGTAATAAAACTATTGCATCCATTGTTCACATCCAAATCAAGCCATAATGGTTGATAATAATTTGAAAATGAGATATGTCATAAATTACATCGAAATTGACCTCATGAAAATCACATGAGTAAATCTACCATCCACCCAAATAAATTCACTTTAATAAAAAATATCAAGTGTTAGAGATACTGTGCTGTTTTACAAGTCACTAAAAATACAATCCCACTATCACAGTCGATAGTGATATATTATTATTGGAGTGATCCTAATCTACTTCACGATGAAATCATTTGAAGAAAATATGGACAAGGTCTTATTGGGGATGCTGATAACCCGATGAAAGAATGGGAATATGATCTTTCTCTTAATTCTGATGAAACATAATGCTTATATCTGGAAAGATCTTATTGATGAACCATGTGGCTAAAATGGATCTACAAATTCTCATATATATCTAATAAAATCAAATATTTATGATAAATTATTTCCCAAATCTATTAAATTATAAAGGAATCTTGAGCATCTTAAAGGATTGGGTTGTTGATTTCATGAATCTGGGCATTCCAAATATGGGTAATTTTTTTTGAGTGCATGTGAGGAAAAATATCCTTAGAATTTATTAAATCTAATGAATCACCATTGGATATTTTGTTTCCAAACATGCTGAACTAAAATAATGATCCAATTATTATAAACAAGGTTCCTCAATGAAGAAAATAAGGATCTACGAAGAATGTTTTCTAGATCAACCATTGATTCATAAACAGTTATGATACTAAATAGGATGAAGGTAAATCTCAAATTCCATGATGTGGGCATTCATGAGGTTTAATCATGGAACATCATGTGACTCTAATATACCCCATAATTTTTATTTTTATGATATAGATAATTAATTTGTGATGAAATGGAAATGATGGAAAACATAGAGGATAATTTATTAAAATGAACCCTGTTATAAAAACTCAAATCTAGGTAAGAATTTGGGTTATTGATACTGAGATTAGACCATTGAATTAATATTTAGTTGAGTTTAAGATGATAAACCACAACATTATTAGATGAGAGTTCATTTATATTCCTAAAATGCTGATAGGATAATAAAATTAATGAATTCAAAATTATCATAATTAGTATTGATTTATACATGATAGTGCCTTTTCAATTTTTATTATTGACAATTTAATTGTTTCTATCGATGAATTTTTTATAGTTTGACAATGATATATATGATAAGGCCTCCATATTACCCAATAATGTATTTGATAACATTATTAAGGGAAAAAAATTGTTCTTGAGGAAATTATTTTCAGAGTTTATCAAATTAATAATGTAAGTGTCCAACTGTTTAACAATTTTGGGCATGTGGGGGGGGGGGGGGGGAAGAAGAACATAATTTTATAAGTGTGTTTCAAGGTTAGAGGTGACCATATTTTTTATGAAAATAATTGGTACTGATGGTTACTGTCATTATAGTTTGATTTATCTAAAATTGGTTTAAGAGTTACAAAATATTATCTAGGAAACACTATAATTGATTTTAAAAAATGAATTATGGAATGTGAGAACTAAAACTATAACTGTACCTAGATAAGTAAAATCAATGATATCAGGGGATGATGAAGAGAATGATATAATTTCATATATTTATTTGATCACCACGAGTTCAATTTTCTATCTTTTATTTCTTTTCAAAAATAAATAAAATTATGTTTAAGAAAAGGAAATAATGGGTACTGAGTCAGGGATGAAAATATTCATCCACCCCCTACTTTAATTTTAGACACGTAATATTCCATGTAGAAAACCTCATCAAATGACATCATGGTCACTACTAGCATGAATATTCATGTTCAAGTAAATTTAATTATTAGAGTTTTTATGACTACAACAGAAGTGGAAATTTTCAATAGAAATGTACTATATGGAGGTTATGAAGAATTATAAAAATTGATAAAATTTTCATAGATATATATTCTTGGTTTATGAACAATTATTTACAGTGAATAAAAAAATGTAACTAAAAAATGGGGTACGAAAAACAGGATTGAGACTAGAAAACACTAAACTAAATTGAACAGAGTTTCATATTAGGGGATTATAAAGGGTTAAAATTAGATTAGAGTTAATTAGATAACTATTAGGGATTTGAAGAATTTATTAATCTTTATCACTGAGAACATAATATCTCTTATTTTTCTTAATTTAAGTTATTTTTAAAGTATGTATTGATTTTATTGAAACATTTTGACTATATATGAATTATCATTAGATGAAAAAATATGTAATAAGACTATGATTGTATGTTATATAATTTCACCCAAATGAAATCTATTATTATAACATACCCCCTCATCATTGTTCATGTATTTAATATTTTTGAATTATCAAGAGCCAATTAGAACTCTTCCCAAATATGTTTTTATAACTATATGATCATATGAAATTCCATATGGGAATATGATACATAAATTATAGTAGAAAATTAGTTTTTACTAATATTTTGATAATGGTATAAAACTAGTATCGTAATTTAATGTATTAAAATATAATATATGTGAGACATATAATATCTATTCACACATTGGATTTTAATTTTACATATTTTATCAACCTCTTTTCATGATATCCAGTAAACTTTGTGTATGAATTATCATAAAAAATTAAATTTAATAATATAAAATACTTCCAATAGAGCACCACTTCTTTACTTCTTTATTATTCATCATTTCTCTATGATTTGAGCTCATTCCCAAATAGTAGTTTTTTTGTAACCTACCCCTTTAATTTTATTCCATCACATCATTATGGATTTTTCTTTATAAATTTTATTCTTTAGAATTTTCTATTTTTTACTTGCTCATGAAAACATTAGGGATTACCTTCCCTGTGGATTGAACCCTCTTTAATTACTACTAGATTCTAATATGGTATAAAATAATTAATTTTTCTCAAAACTAGTTAATGACCTAAGTGCCCAATCTAATTTTGGAATTATTGAAAAGGACTATATGAAACTTTGGATTCATAATTCTTGGGACCCAATATTGACTGAATTTAATCTATCCCACTTCCATCCTATATAAAAAATTATTAGAGTTTATGTACTTGTTGTTCATTATTACTTCACTATTTTGTTTTAAAAGAAATACATCAAAGATAAAGGGCTAACCCTTGAGTTGAAATATTTTCAATGGATATCTAAAACTATTTTTAGATATGATCATCATGTTAATTATATATTTATTCTTCATCTTTATGGAATGTTAAAGTTAAAGTGGTGATTTGATAGAAAGACCACGAAAAGGATGTGTTTCTCACTCATTCCCAATTATCCATATCTACTTCACTCCAAAGATCTCTCCAGATATTATCTAGTAGGGTATTTTTGATTAATGATATCATGAGGATCACTTAATCCCTGAAGAGAGTATTGGACAGAGATGTTTTGTTGGGGGATAATTTCATTTTGGTAGTGTTTATATACTATAAGAGATTTTATGAAATGGTGTTCATCATTTTTTATGAGAGATGTATGTCACCCAAAATGTATTGGATGCACCCAGTTAGGTTTGAAATGATATAATTCATAGAGAGATATATGATAGGTATTTTAGTAGAAGATAGACCTAGATCTATCCATATTTTATGATAATATACATTTCTTTTTCCTTATTTTCTATATTTTTACTTCAGGTTAACTCACATAAAAATAATGTATTATTTATTTATTCAAAAACAAGTGAAGGAGTCCTGATAAATCAAGGGGTTTAGTAGTGATTAAGGTCTAAATAATGACCCCTAAAAATCCGATTACAGTCACTAGGGAGGGATCCCAGGCTATAGTAGAGGAAAAGACCATCACCAGGGCCTATTTCATTGGTGAGGTTATCTACAACGAAAATACCTTCCCTTAAAGTATGATTTACCTCTATTCTATTTATGATGAGAGACATGAATAACTTGATGAGGTAAATGAGGTCCCATGGAGGATTATTGTTGTATTAAATAAGTCACGCAAGTAGCTTTGAGTCATATTTTTTCACCACAATGTTGATTTTGTATATCTTTTACAAAACAATTCACTAAAAAGTGATCTAGTTTCCACCATTATAGTGTTACCTGGGCTATAATATGTTCTTAACCAGATTATCCTAGAAACTATGGCATCTTGAATGATTCCACCTCCTCTAATGATACCATACGTACAAGTCACTACCATGTCTAGTTTATATCCATCATTGGGAGGGTTCCACATGATCTATATCCCAAGTGGATTTGTGGCACCCACATAAAGTCTCCGAGAGTGGAAGCCTCTAAATGTTCCCACATCTCTACACCCAACATAAGAAACCTGATATCCTCTACATCAGAATGCAAAAAAATATGCAAAAGATGATGTGAGATATATTTCCATGCATATCCACTGTTTCACATTTCCTTAAGGAACAAACAAATAGAGGAAAAAACCATAAGTCAAATATTCACATCAATCACCCGAACTTCTGACCCCTTGTACTAGTTGTGAATGAAATCCTATTAATACCCACCCTGAACTCGAAGGTTAAGTATCTTCCTAATCAATTCCCAAGTGATGTGTTCCCATTCACTATTAAAGAAATGGTGCCATATAGTTGAAATTATAGTATTCTCACAGCACATGCACCTTGAGGTCATGTTAATCCTTTTAATTTTTGCAATGTAATATTTTGGGATGACATTTTTGAGGAGTCATCAATATTTTAATTCATGTAAAATATTCTATTTAACTTAATATCTCTGATATTTTTAACAAATTTCCCAGATTGTTAATTCATTTTAAATGCATAAAAATATTTCAAGTGAATGGTGAGGTCATTTTGCACTACTTCCTTGTGGTTAACCATTCTATGTTTCATTATGTTATAGATAGGGTACTATAAATGTATTTATGTCTATACATATAATAAATATGATATCAAAAAATGAGTTCATTATTAGGGATAAAACTTGGGACTATATAATCAAAATTATTCTAATATATTTTTATATATTCATATATATGGATAATATATTATTTAACACATGTTATGATGGGAAACATAAAGACACTTTTATACCTATAAACATTTATGTACTCTAAAACTAAAAATGAATTTTCATATGAATGTGATTTTTGAATATATATCGAATAAAAATAGCTAACAAGTAAAATATCTAAATCCACATAAAACTATAAAGGAGTTAATAAAGGGAGATAATATTAGGGATTTTAAAAAAAGGATAACTAAATATATGATACTTTGGACCTAATATATATATTTTTTTAAAAATCCTTAGAAAATTATTACAAAATTAATCCATAATATTATTTGATTTCATCAAGACTATTTTGAACTATTTCCTAAATAATTAGATAGATTCAGGGGGTTATAGAGGAAATTACAAAATCACTAATTTAGTCCAAAAATTCATGTAGAATTATTGGAAACTAGTCTAACTATATGTGACCTAATATTATTGGATCAGTATTATGGGGGGACAATAGTCATAAAATCACTATGGCATTGGAATAGAATTTTGACACATCTATAGAGAAATAGAAACACAAATACTAAATCAAAATAAAAAATGTATACAAATGAAAAGATTACATTCAAACAATATGTGTTTTAATCTATTTATTTTTACAATGATAATAATCACAATACTCTTAGGTGGAAAGGTCACTATTGTTTCATGTTCATAGATTTGAAATATTAATATCCTAATTTTAACAAGCCTTCCAAGATATATGAGAATAAAAACATTATTGGGTATATTCATAGAATGAAACTAGTAGGAAATTAAATTTAATAAAAAATTAAAACTAGGGATGTGTGATCTATTTGAAACATTTATCAAGATATTAGGGAGTTTATAGTCCACATTAACCATGTGAGTTCTAAAAATATCCTAGAAATCAATTCAAAAACATATCCAAAGTCTAAATATTTTTATTATGATGATAAATTATGTGATATTTTTTATAATTTTAATAGTATGTTTAATAAAAAAAGGATTTTTTTTATTTTTATAAAGTTATAATATATGCAATGTATAAAAAATAACATCTACAAATTGTTTATTTTTCTACTAATAATGGAATTAGAGGCATGTGTAAATGGCCTAGCACCGGTATACTGAATCAATGGAATAATGTTATCGATTGAACAAATAATAATGGTATCCAAACTCACCATGATGTTATGAATGACCCTAAATCTGCAGTAAATGAAAACCTTGATAAAACCGAGACTCAATATATAGAAAATAAAAAATCTATAAAGCTGGTGAACGAAACTAGAATTCCAATGATACATGACGTACCTACTAAAAAACAACAATAAATTCTCTTGAAAATAAAATTCAATATATGGAAAATGAGTCTTGAAAAAGATATTATGGTAATGGAATTTTTTTGATGAATTCCCCACTCAATTTATTTCCCTAAAAGAATAAAGAATTATAATAATGAAACAAAACATCACAAATTTCATGGAATAATGGAAAAACATCATATTATTATACCTTTCATAGAGAAAATAATTAAAATACGATATTATCTAGAATAACTTGGTAAAATATATCCTAATAAAAAAAATTGAATAATTTTCAACTTACAATCTCATATAGTAGTATAGTTTTTCTACAAAATAAGGTACTACCAAAGATGTAATACCCTGGAAGGATTTTCATCCCAAGAACACTAGAATGAGTGGTATTTTAAATTATCTAATTTACATTAATAAAATTTTCAAAAAGATTTACGTGTAATTATTACAATGTCTAATGTTAGAAGAAGAACAACCCACCAATGTTGGATTTTAGACAGCCGATTGGTATAATACTAACACAAATATAAGGTTTCATGGTTTGATGGTGAGAGTAGGGTAATTGTAATTTACCAATTGTTTTGTTATTCTGAATCATGTGTGTATCATTGATGTTTCAATTATTCTTTATAGGCCTTTCCTTACCAGTATAGAATCATTCAATTATGTTTCTAATGCATTTTTTTATTTTCTAGAAAACATAGATGAATCTGATGTGTTCAAAAATTATAGGGATCATTCTTCGAGACTCAATATACATGTAATATTTGATTCATTTGATTATCATGATGAATTAGATATAAATTTTGTGGGTAAAGAAACCCAGCGGGATACTGACATTGAGAATTCCCTAGATGATGATAAAGATAGAAATTATGCATTTGATACTATTGTCGAGAGGGATAGAAAATATAAATATTCAATCAAGACCCCATGGGATAATTAATTCTATATTACTAATCATAGGGAATTTCTATGAGAATTAGAAAACTTTAATAACTCACACTAAGTAGGCACACTATAGATAGTATGGAAGATATGTTTTGAAATTCAATGATTATTTGGTTAGTGGATCTAATTTAAAATAAAATATTTCTTTAGAGAATAATAAGATTCTCACATTGTATAGTAATGAATAAATAATGATTTCACCTGGAAATTCATGATCGTTAGATAATTTATAAATACTTTAGGAATCACATTGAATACCTATGACCTCCAAGACCCAATAGTCAAATACCCTATGAAATATCAACTTATATAGAGTAGAAACCACTTCTTTATCATTTTAAATATTATTTTATGGGTGAGTCCTCAACAAATCATGTTATCATCTCATCTGATATAGAATAATTTAAATATTAAGGAAAAATAAATTACATGATGATGTTTAATTATTTTTAAAATGTTTTATATTATTGAAATTAACGATATAAGTCTGTATTAATGTTTGAAAATTTTTACCCAGAATTAGAAAATAGGAATTTATTTAAAGAACCAATAATACTTAATTCCATCACAAAGGAAGTGGTTAGAGTGGAAGTTATGATATGACATTGTGTAGTGATAATCTATCTCATTTCAGGATATCCATGGGTCCATAATATTCATTTTTTCCTAAATTGAATGTATTCACATTTCTTATAAATGATAACAATGAAAAGGTTTATGTTATTGAAATAAAAGTAATGAGAGTCTATACTGATTAAAAGAAAATATAATGCTTCAAAATGGAGTGAAAATTTCCAAATGCTATTTTTTGACAAAATATTCAAGGGTTTGGTTGGGAATGAATTGTTTTTTTGTTTTTTTATTCATTTTCAAATTATAAATACATTATAATAGTCATTAATAAATAGTATAAGACATTTTAACTTATACCTTTGGTGAAAATGTTGAATTCCCCTTTGCATGTATGCTGATCTGACCACATTACAAAGCTACAATGTAGATATTTTCAATTACATGATTGGGAAGATGATTCAGGTCTTTATGTATGATTTGTAATTTTTTGAGATTAATTCTAAAAACAACTTGGAAAATGGAGATTTTTTTTGAGATATGTCAGGAAACCAATCTTATTATAAATAGAAAAAAATTATCATTCATTATAATTGAAGGAATTGTTTTTTATCAAAAATATTACAAGAGATGTATTGAGGTTGAAAATACTAAAATTGAGAAAACCAAAAATCAACCCCTCTTAAAAATGTGAATGTTATTAGAACATTTTAAGGTCATACAAGATTGTAAAAGATATTCATCATGGATTTTTTCAAAATTGGAATGCCTTTATTCCCCATACAGTTTAAGTATTCTTCCTTTATGTTTGATGATATTTTTTTGTATTCATTTTATCTTATAAAATATATAAATTCAAATTAATATATAATTAAATATCCAATAAGGATGTTTCATTTTTAGTTCATGGGTGATGATAATAATATAGTTTTGGGAGCTTTTTTAAAGTTGATGAAGAAAAATAGGTTGCATGTAATTTACTACCTAATAAACATGTTCAGTGTATCCCAATATAACTACTTAAAACTGAAAAGAAACTAGAATTTGTGATTTTTTCTCTATAAAATATTAGACAATACCTTATTTTATATATCGTTATTTTTATCAATAAACATTCTAATCTTAAAAAAATTACTCATTATTAGAGAATCTAGACCATAGTTCATGAGATTGACCTTGTAGTTTCATGAGATACAATTTTAAATCAAACATACAAAATTATATGATAACGTTCATACATGCTATCTATAAAGGTTACCTAATAATCCAGATGAATGACCTAATGAAATTACATTGTCATTATCATATAAGAATATTTTTTATACTTCAGTGAGACAATATTTTTAGTGTACAAATTATTCCAACATTTTTACTATATGTGTATTCCCAATGAATATTAACAATAAGAAAATAATATTTTTATATTTATCTAGATTTATATATATTTTAAGATCCATTACACTTTAAAAGATGTGTTGATTTTTTAAGGATTTGTGTAACTAAAGGTGAAATTTAACCTTTTATTGAGAGCTATCATTCGACACATTGGGGTGTACAACATGGAGGAGAATAGAATATATAGAAAGTCTCAAATAGATGTTTCTATATTCCAAAAGTTTTCAATTATGTTAGGATTCATGTTTTATGAGGTGAAAATTTCCAAATAATGGGAAATCATAGAAGATATCATGATCTTCAACAAAAATTAAATTTTTATGTCTATTTTTTGATATATTTGGCTAAAACATTATGGAACCATTTCCATGATCTTATGGGAATTATTACATAATTTTCAATATGTGCTATTTGTCTATAGGGGATAAGAAAGTTAATATCCTAATAATTCATTTTTCTAGTGTTGTTAAAATATCATAATGAAAAATTATATTTCAAGGAAAATATTTCCAATATAATCCATCAGAGAACATGAAACACATTTCAAGAATTATAAGGATAACAATTTAACAAAATTTTATTGTTTTTCTCACTAGACTGGTATAGCCCACCAACAAAAATCCTTTGGACATGTTGAAATTTGTACCTAATATATTAAACAAGTCCTCATGAAGACAATTTAATGTTATAATAATGAATTGTTAATCAAATTGGAAAGGGATATTTTATGAATATAAAACTAATTATAAGACATCCATTGGGATGTCTTCATATAAAATTTTCTTTAGAAAGAATTTTCATCCATCAATGGAGTTAAATAACAATTATTTTTTTGTAATGAACCCACTAAACAATAAATTTATATCAATTATAGATAGGCGGTTGTTGAGGTCTGTTGAGATTGAAGAAATTAATATTTAATATTAAGATAATACCAAAATTTAAAATAATTGTACCAAATAAATCCATGAACATATAATCTACAATTGGGAATTCATGTTTATAAAATGATTTTTTATACTCAATTCAATACTGTAATGTTGTCCAGAGAAATTATAAATCATGGGGTAAGTCCCATTAACATTATTTATATTTGTTTTCAATTGGTCAGTTGAGTTGGTGGGAGTAGATATAATATCATTTCCATTAAATCTAAAAAAATTATATTTTAATGTTGAGCATTCCTTAATTTCTATCCGATGGCAGTGATATCAATTTTTAGTTAGAGTCAACCCTTAGTTTATTATGTTGTATTCATTTCTTTTTTTTATATAATATCTATTAGACTGTTTATTAGAATATAATTTCTAATCTAATTCCCCTTAGATTTTTTAAATGATAAAACCTTCATTAAAATTAACAAATACATAATTAAAAGTTTATCTTAATGAAAAAGATGGAGAAAAAATCATAAATATCTTCCAAAAAACTACCCTAAATTCAAACTCATAAAAAATTATTTTCTAAATTTATCTTAATGAAAACTAATGAAATCATTAATTTGTTTTTCATAAATGTATATTTCTAACTAGAGTTACCTCATAATAATAATAAGGAAAATGCATTTAGGTGAAAAAATGATTATGATCCATATTTTAGAGAGTACAATAAGTAATTATATAAGTTTTAATTCCTCACATTAGTGATCCATAGTTTTGTTAACTATGTGTAGGGTAATTTACCCATATGATTTTAATTTTTTGAATCTATTTATCTAGAAAGGGCGTGCATTATACTAATTATATGGTCTTGAATAGAAAATATTAACTAAATTAAAATCTTTTTTAACCTAACATATGATTATAAATTATTCATTATTTTTACAAGGATATGTACAATTAATTAATTTTATAATAATTGACAGTTGATTCTTGTTCTAGCAAGTAATAAAAGGCATTAATTTAAGAAAAACATTTTGTTGAAACCTGTTTGGATATAAAGAAACATTGATCATTGATATTTAATACAACATTAATAACAAAACCTGAAATGGTTAATTGAAAAACTATTTACAATAGAATTGTGCTCCCACTATATGAGTAATCATTGACGACAATGAAAGTTTTTATGTCTAGGGTAGTATAGTGTTTTGTTATTATAATCTATTCATTAATAATAACACAAAACAAATCCCCCAAAAAATTTTAAACATTATAAAAATTTATTGGTTTTTAGGAAATTTTATTGAAATTAATTTTTTTCCTACTGGAAAATGCTTTATTATTTAATGATGTTTACATTGACTCTGAAATTGGTAGAATTTAATTCAACTTGTCTAAACTTTTTATGAATAAACTATTTAGGATCATTGAGAGTGAGTATATTAGGATATGTATTTTTTTAATAGAAACTAGAATATTTTTAAATTGATTCTTTTAAATTTTACCAAGAAGACTCATCCTTCATTAAAAAACATAAGGAACAAATGGAAAAGATAATAATATAATAAATTATAAATTAGAATAAAATGGGAAATTGGGATCCCATGGTGAATCAATGAGACATTAGACAATGATTGTGTTGTGTAAATAAATAAATACAGTTTTAATTCAATAAATGATTTACTTAAGGATACACACAAATACATGGAGGTTAAAAATCAAGAAAAATACTATTTATAAAAATTATATTCATTAGGTTGAGAATAATATTAAACCCACTTAAAAAATATGATAATGGAGTTATAAGATAATAATTTTAGTTATATAAATTTTGTTTAAAAGAAATCCCTTATTTTTGTAAATTTGGTGAAATTAATAATTTAATGCTCCTCTTGTAATTTTTTTAAATAATCTAAATCTAAATATAGAACACCCCAAGAACGAGGATAATAGTTTGGATTTGATGTAGGGTTGTCGCTGATATCATATAAGATTCATGGAATTTTCAATGAATACTGGTTTTTTTTCTTCATTTATTTTTGATGTGTATTTAAATCATAGAAAGAAATTGTTTTGAATATTCATAAAATCAATACCCATTCCTAAAACCATGTCCTTGGTAAATATTTTTTTCCAACATTCATTTTTTCAAACTGACTGTGAAATTTTTTTCTATTGTAAATTTTAAATTCATGTGTTTCTTGTGTCCAATTAAACTATCATGTGTGCAATATTTTTATGCGTCAAATTATTTACACACATTTACAAATCTATTTGGGAGAAATATTTAAGATTTAGTGTGAAAAAGAACATATAATAAATAATTATAATATTGGGTGATTCTAAAAAAAAATTAACTTTTTTTAAATCATCTTTAAAAGGTGGATTTGTGAATGAAAAATTATGAATTAAAAAAATTTATAATTTGAAAATAATTTTTAAGAAAACTTTTTTTATGTATTAGAGTTTAGGTTGAATATATTTTCTATTTATTTTTACATGATCAAATCTAGCAATTAATTTTTTTATTCCATGTAAATATCTGAACATTTAATTGTTGGTGTATATTATTTTTTGTTATATGATGGTAATATAATAATTTTAATTAATAAACATTTCTTGATAATTCAAGTATGTAAGAAAATTCATTGAAGAATTATTTTTTTAAAGAAAATATTTTTTTTAAAAAAATCGTTTAATGAAAATTGTCGGTATTAATGATTTTTGTTTAATGAATTAATTAAATATTTTCCTTAATATTACCATATGATTTGATTATAAGTGTTCTAAATTTGTTTATATTATTAGAAATATGATCCACCAATAGTAGGGAATATTTTCATCTGTGCATATTAAAGAAACAAATACATATAACTGTTGGATTGATCATTCCCTTCAAACTCAACACACCATAGGTGATAAATAAATCAAAGGTTTTGTTCCTCACATACATTTTTAATAAATTCCCACTAAATTAAGGGATAAAGTTTGAACACAATAAAATATTTTGAAAAAAGTTTCATAATTATTGAGAATACCGTGAGGGTTTACATGAAATTACAAAGGAAAATCATTCATCATTATTGACCATGATTGAATATTCATGTAGATAAATTGATATTCTACACCATGAATTTGGTCAAAGAAGATATAAGAATAAAATTTTATGGGAGTGTTCAGAACCAACACAATAATGGGAACTCAAGATTTATAAAGAGGAACATAAGGGTTATGAAGATTATTTCTTATATCTATACCATCTACGAGGAATCGATGTCATGGTTATGTGAGGAATATGAGAATGATCATGGAGTGAATCCAATAAATCACTGAAGATGGATATGATAGAAATCATGGGATAACAAATGAAAAATTATCTCATGTTGATGATCTAGGTGTTGAGATTATGAGTATAGTAGTTCGATGGAAATGATGTCAATATCAAAAATTAAAGCTCATATAAAGATGACACTGAATATGATGAAGATAAAGATTTTTACCACATTTTGAACCTATATAAGGATGATTTCTTTATCATTGTTAGTCAATCCTATATGAACCCTATTTTTGATGTTAAATCGAAAATTTCACTGAATGTATGAGGCTGAGGATATAATGATAAATAGTGAGCCTAACTGATTGATAATAAACATGATAGAAGAAATCAAATCTATACACGATTTTTTTTATTATAATACTGTGCGTGAATAGGTGAATGGGGATTCAGTTTAGTATAATAAAATGAATGACAATAACCCCCAGTGTGAGATCATAGAAATAACTAGCTGTTTGAGTAGAAAATAAAATTTTGTATTTATATTTTGAATAAAATATTTAAGATTCAAACATGATCAATCTTATCTAGGTTTTTAATGATATTTTTGGAGTTACTATTGTTGTATTATTTTTATGTTAATGGAGAAGGAGATGATGAAGCCTCATAGTTCTGTAATGTTTTTGTTGAGAAAATGGTGGATGATTCACACTAAGTACTCGAGGAAATTCCTATGAGAGTTTCAACATTTAAAGAATATTTTATCAATATTTTAAAATATTGTGAGACTTGGGAAGGTGAGGAAGAAGATTATTTTCTAGGTGTGTTCAAAGGTTAAATGTAGCTATATTTTTTTTATCAAAACTAATGATGTGTAAGGGTAGTATTAGCATGATAAGATATATATACAATAGGAAAACGTGTTAAAAAATTTATATGGGATTCAATACAATGGCATGGAATATAAAATTAATTAAGGTTTATTGACCTAAAATTATGAATGCGTCTATAGAAATAAAATCAATGGAAACATAGGACCCTAGATAAAGGTTTACTTTAGGAAATTCATTAGATTGCATCAATGTAATCTCCCCTTTTCTTTTTCACTATCTCCCTAAATAAGGATAATTATGTTCAAAAGGATATGAAAATGAGTACTAAATCAAGAAAAAAATATCCAGGAATACCTTCTAGTAATCCTAACCATTGAAAATTCTTTGTGGTGATCATATAAAATCATTGTTTTGGTTTCTCAAGCATGAAATTCCTGGGAGAAAAAATATGTTATGAGGTTTGGACTAGTTTTTACAAAGGTAATGAATTTTTATAGGGAAAGTAGCAAGTGTAGTTTATGGAAAATTTAAGGGGATATGATGTTATTGTCAGTGTGGATTTTTGTACAACAAAATGATATTTATAGTAGATATGATTATATAAAAGAAAGGGGATACATGTGAGATTATTGAATTTGGAAAACACCAAATAGATATTGAAAAAATTATTAATAAATGGATTCTTAAATGGAGACTATAGGATGACTTAATAGTAAACATATACATGAGTTTTAGAGGATTTTTGAATCTCACATCTTGTGAACTTCATATTTATTTATATTTATTCATATACAATATTATAAATGTTTATCACGGGTTTGTTCAAGAAATTTGAATATATAAGTATTCTCATTTTGTATAACTAATGCGGGTTATGAGATTCAACTTTTTATTAATATAATGTTATTTATATACAACGTACAATTGGAAATAACTATTATAGTCATTCAATGAAAATTGAAATTTTTTGACACATTGGGAACTATTAAGAACTATTACTGACTACATTTTTATATCTACATAATAATCTGAGATTACATATGATAATGGTACAACTCATTAATGTTAACCCACTAGGATTAACATATATATTGATATAGGTGTAAAAATGGAATTATAATCACATAGACTTGTCAGTGTTATTATTGGGAGACTATAAGATCCAATAACTCACTCATTTTTCATATATGTTAATTGATCATCCTATTTTCACAAAATCATGATATAATTATGTAAGAATAAATATATAAAAAATCAAGAAAATTATAATAAAATAAAAACAATACAATTGAATTACCCTTGTCCACTTGTACATTTTTCTCATTTCTCAATGATTTTTTCTCTTTTCATAATGGTTTCTTGTTGTCACTATACCTCATCATTTAATTAAATTACATCAGTAATGATCAGACATAAAAAACCATAAAAACAACACCAACACAAGTCCAACTAATTAATCACCACCTAAAAAAGGATACCAAATCAAAGTAGATTATTCCAATTGAGAAAAATGAATGCCCATGAAAATACCAAAGAAAACCATTGAAATAGATGAATGAATGATTCATGCTTGATACCACCCCTTTAATTTCCAAAAACACGATCTCACTAAAAAAATAAGTCACCATAATGGAATAGAAGAGAGACTAAAGGAACATAAGGACAGAGGGTATGATACAAATACAATAAGTGACCGCCATATATTGAACTTGAAAAAACCCATAAAAGAGTCCATCTATGAGTATACTCCTTTAATAAAGGAAGAAATGATGAATAATATAATGGTTTATATAGATATAAAAGAGATGAAACCCAGCATAATACAGAGGCAACTAGATCCAGATAAGGAAATAAAATTAGTATGTGTTGTGGATTCACCATGTTCTTCTTGTTAACAATATTAATATTTTGGATAATTCTTTTTCCTATTCATTGTCTTTCAGTAAAACACTACTTTTTTAGAATTAATTACCTGTTAAATTCATATTATTTCATCAATATATGTTTTTACATGGAACATTGATCTAAATAAAGTTTTATTTATTTCAACATGATGGATTATTATAATAAACATTAAATTAACATCATGATAAGTATTTGAAATATAATAAGTCAAATTACTAAAATAATTACACAAAAAGAAAATAAAATTAATGCAATTTTGAGATTCCTATAATGATGATCTTTTATGAAGATGATACAATTAGTTATAATAACAAAAATAATAAAACACAATAAAAATATTATAAACATCGTGATAAAAAATTGTAGAATATGATAAATGATGTTATCAAAGTATATAGGTCTATGTAACAATGTTTAATATAGTCATTAGACATATTGTTGTAAGATATATAGTAATTAAGCATATAGTTGTTCCAGATATAGTAATTAGATATATGGTCATGGGAGATATATGTGTCCCAAAGGTACATTGAGTTAGGAAATTCTTACTAAAAACATCAAAATAATATAATTCTAAAAAATACATCCGAAATAAAATAAAAAATAATAATTAATTGAAATATATTATAATAATCTTTTTATTTATTATGTATTATTGTAAAAATTATTATTATTTTTATAGAAATAATATATTTGATTAAAAATTATTTGATGGATTTTAATAATTTGAAATTAATGAAAATAAATGGGTTGATTATAAATAAAAACCCTTAATTAGATGTAATTAAAATATTTTAATGTTAAAATACGATAATTTGTCAATGATTTTTTAATGAGTGTTTTATTTTTACAATAAATACATAAAGTGATAACTTTTAAAGGAAAATCATAATGAAAATATGTTTTATATCCATAAAAGCTATGTATATAGTGTTGGAGTTGGTGGTCTAGAACAAACTACTTTGTACTTTATTCATTAAATAAAAGAATTATCACATCTCGACTGTTCTTTTGCGTGACATGTCATGTGATAATGTCCTAAGGATAGCCGTTGCATTAAAGGGTCGTAGCCGATCCCTCCTATGATGAGAACCCGGAAGTGCCATAACAATGTTCTTGAATGTATGTTCTATGGCCGGATGATATTTTTTGAGGGACACAAATAATACTGGTCATTAGGGGTGAGGACTCATAAAACATTGAGGCACCTTCTCATGGTGTTTACCCTTGGTAATATCCAGGAGGGTATTATGAGAATGAGACCCGCCAGTAGGAAATCCACATTTCATATTGTCATTGGATGTTCCTATCTGCAGACGTGTGTATTGGTCCTTAGACTTTAAGATTATTATTAATCGGTATTACAACTCGCGCACTTAGATGTATTGACGAAAACTGTGATGACACACTGTTCGCAGCGAGGTAGGATACGTTGGGTGCGTCATGAGTAATACCGCATTAATAGATAATGCGAGAAATGATTTGTCCCTTTCGTTCCATAACGGAAGTAGA
Source organism: Viscum album (assembly GCA_963277665.1). Lineage (NCBI taxonomy): Eukaryota > Viridiplantae > Streptophyta > Magnoliopsida > Santalales > Viscaceae > Viscum > Viscum album. Next base: position 1,185,173,467 of record OY728158.1, on the reverse strand, counting down.
TATCTTTGGCCCTTTGATGGGATTCATATAGCCAAAATAAATCTATGGGCATGGTAAGGTATGGGAAACTTCAATTCCGGGAAGTAAAAGATAGAATAGTCAAGCACATGGGTTGATGGCACTAGCATGCAACCAGCTTGATTGGAGATATCGAGACAAAGGGATTATATTACACGGTAAGCATTCGTAGGAGGTGACACGTCATTGTGGCGTTAACTTATTTCTCTATGGATGCCTTGGCGTGTTGCTAGACGCTACCCTTGGACTTTAGGCAGGCTCAGCCTAATTCCACTGAGAAAGAGGCCTAGAGGGTCACACACTATGTGTGTCCATGTATCTCAGTTAAATATTAATTTAACAAGTTAAATAAATATTATTCCCGACTGTGGTTTAATAATTATTTAATGATGCCTGATCACATTTGTTTCGACACTGGTTATTCGAGAGAATATAGTGTGGGTGAAATAATATATATATTTATTAGCAAGTAATGTAGTTACATTTATTTAAGAAATAAATATTCATTACTCAAGGTGTAATAAATATGTGGGAGGAAATAAATAAAATGAAAAAAATAAAAGTACACGCCATGTATATTTATATACACGCCGTGTAGTTTGTTTTTCAAGATTCGTGATAAAATATTGTTTATTTAATTAAATGATATTAAATGTAATACGTTGGGAACATGTCAAGTAATAATGATGGTCAACTGTCATTATTAAGACATGTGGTATTACTAAGAATTAAATGAAATGATTAAATTCTTTCGGGCAATTAATTCCTTTTATTATTCTAAGTATTATAATCCCAATTACATTATTCTCATAGAATGAGAGCCATTGTTCTGCAAAACGGATTTGGAAATACACTCAAGCCAAAGAAAGAATTCCCTTTCCACCAAGAACGCCCTCAAGTTACGAGAGCAAGATCGTCCACCAGATCAAGGCGGTCGAAGGCGGACATCACAAGCGAAGGTTCTTTTGTGCTAACACCTGGAGATCCCTTCAGCGACGTCTGGAGATACATTACACACGTATGGATCACCGCTAGAGGAATCCTACACTTGGATTCTACGACGAAACGAAGGATCACCGAATCATGACCGGACACATCAACGAAGAAAGAATTACAACGAGGTAATTCTTATGCATTAATTAAATTAATTATAATCAACATATGATGATCCTCCTCAAGGGTTTTGGGACTCTTTTTTTCTTTTCGTTCTTTATTCTATTCTGAATATTCGGCGTTTTATATCATGAAGGATCTCGGATTGAACGATGTTTAACGTTAACATTAAAGTTGGGCAAACCCACCATCGCGCTTCCTCAGCGCTCGGAACCTAGAAGTGGTATCAGAGGGGGTCATATCATTGATTATAATTATTTAGTTTTTTGTTGGTAATTTACACATTTAATAATTTTTTTATTTCAATTCAAGTTTAATCATTCTGGAAATCAGAATATTGATATCTATTCCTCCTCCCTCGTATCTCGTTCACCTCACAGAAATGAATTTTTCATTTAATTTTGATTAAAATAAAATAGAGGAACTCATCCAGAGGAGCCAAATGTCTCTGGCCATATAACACTAGAATACAAGGGGTGTATTCGGAAGTACACACCGTGTAGCTAGGTTCAATGCATTGACTGATCCACCAAATTAGGCCGTGTATTGTATTTTTTCTAAGAATTTAAGACACCGTGTGTTGACCAGAAACATGTGGCATGCGGTTTCCGGAATACACACCGTGTGGTCCAATGAACACGGTGTGTATTCCCTTAGGGTTAGGGTTGGGTCGTGTACTCCGTACACGGCCTGCCCGGCAGGAAACCGTGTAACGCGGAAACTACACGGTGTGTTTCCCACTGTACATGCCGTGTACTCCGAAAATTTCCGAAGTACATTAACACGCCATGTCCTCGGGCGTGTACTTCAGATGGACGGTGAAGAAAAGTACACGCCGTGTAGTCGGAACTACACATCGTGTACTCTGAAAATTTCCGAAGTACAGTAACACTCCCTGTCCCCGGGCGTGTACTTCGGATGGACGGTGAAGAAAAGTACACGCTGTGTAGTCGGAACTACACGTCGTGTACTCACCCAAATTACGCAGATTTATTAAAATTTATTATTATATTATACAAACCTTTGAGACGTGTACCATGGTGCAGGAATAAATCTGAGGCACAACACGTGATAGGTGTTTTATATATATGTGTTTAATTTAACATCTGCGTAATAAATGGGAATTAACCGGGTTTCCTCCAAGGTACAAGTTACGTACAAGGATAATTTTAAATGAATTTATTTGTTTAAAATTATGATGGATGATAATATCAAGGAAATTCAGAAAAGGGATTTAAGATAAAAGGATTGATTAATTAAAGATAATTAATTGATTCGAGTGTGATTTATCTTAAACAAGAACGATTAAAGAATTGAATTCCAGTTTTATTTATGCGTAAATATCGTCTCATGTATGGATGATCATGAGCTAGACCGAGACCATTGTATGTGAATGGTTTCTTTTAATTAATTAATTTAAATTAAATTTGTTGGCCTGCGAGCAATCTCCTCATTAATTTGTAGGTCCTACACACCCAAGGATTATTTTATGTAAAACCCCCTTTTACCCCTCACCTGTGTGTGAGATAAATGCATATGTAATGGATGGAGCTCCCACGCTAGTGGAGGAGGCTCAAGTCAGGAGCTATGGTGAAACCAATCCAAGGAGATACAAAGGTGGACAGGTGGAAAGCTATAAACACGAACCCGAAAGGTTCAAGGTGTTTCTCCCCTAGGTCTTGGGTTAGTTTATCAACCGCTAGATAAACTAACCAATAGAAAAGCTCATGATCATACCATTTATTTTATTTCTGTCAGTTGCATGGTTTATTTATTGTGGGTGTGTTGTCATGATCACACAATTAATGAATTAAACGAGCATGCAAGATGGAACTAAAATAAAACCGGCTTATACGTAAATATTATCTTAGACGTGGTTAATTACTTATGTATATCCTACTTAATATTAACAAGCATGTAATCAAAGATAATAAAATGGAAATTTACATATAAGGATAAAATCCCTCAAAATAAATATTAAGTCGGCATAGCCTTCCATAATCTTGGTTGAAATCGAACCATAGTTCAAAGTTCTTGACCAACCCTAGTTGGGGTGCTTTCAATTATTGGGGAATTCTAATTCAAGGTTTTGGGTTGTCTTGACTTGGTTCACATCAAGGGTTGACTGCCACATCCGGACATGGTGTGACCAAGAGGAAAAGGTTGAGGAAATCCAAAAAGGATTTTAGGATTGGGGAGTCCACTCAGCGGATCAAGGAGCTGCGATTTAATGCAGTTGGAATTTGGAATGCCTACCTAAAACCCTTCAAGTTGCTTGAACAACCCTAGTTGGGGTAATGCAAAGGGAAATATGGATCCTTGCCACTAGAATATTCACACAACAGAATATATTGAAGTCAATGGTGAGGGCTATTGGATTTCGATAAAATAGTGGGAGACTAATAAGTATTAATTTATTTATTTGTCTCAATTTTTGTAATAAAGTACTAAAGCTTTGCTCATCTTAAATTGTAGAAACGGAATGAAAATGACTTCAAACATATCATTGCACACCATACTCGAAAACGAAAACCTTCTCACCGGCACCAATTTCCAAGAGTGGCAGAGGCGTTTACGCGTCGTCCTTCGCCACAAAAGGAAATTATATGTGCTGGAAGAGCCTATTCCAGTTGCGCCTGGGAAAGAGGCTAGTGATGAGGAATTATCTATCTACATGAAACATGTGGATGATTCCACAGATTTCCAGTGTTTCATGCTATCGGCAATGTCTAATGAGCTCTTGAAGCAACATGAAAACAAGGACGTGTATAGAATGATGTCTCACCTTAAAGATCTCTACCAAGAGAAGGTGAGACATGAGAGGTATGAGATCCCCAATGATTTGTTTACAATGAAGCTTGGAGAGTCTGCTCCTGCTGGGCCTCATATAGTCAAGCTTATTGGATATATTGAATGCCTGGATATCTTAGGGATTAAATTCCCGAATGAGTTGCGTACAGATATCATCCTATCATCACTGCCCAAGACTTTCTCTAGCTTCATTGTCAACTATAACATGAGCGGCAATGAGAATAGTCTATCGGAGCTTCTGACCGTGATTTGCCAGGTAGATAAGGACATGGGGCATGACAAACCCGTGGTCCTTATGGTGAATAAGAAAAGGAAGGACAAGGCAAAGGGGCCAAATACTTATAAAGGGTCTGAAGCCCCCGAGCACCATCCCTCCAAGAAGGGGAAGATCCAGAGGCAGGGCAAGCAACGGGAGGTAGTGTGTTTTGCATGTGGCAAGCAGGGCCACTGGAAGAGGAACTGCACCCAGAAGCGTAGGGACGCTAAAGGTGCATTTGTTATCGAGTGAAATCTTTCTATTTCTACACATTGGGTATTAGATACAGATTATGGGGCTCACATCTGTATCCAAATACAGGAACCAAGTAGATTTAGAAAGATCGCCAGAGGAGAGGTGGATCTTCGAGCTGCCAATGGCACAAGGCTGGCTACGTTGGCTATTGGAAACTACCACCTCTCATTGCTGACTAGGATGATGTTGGTTTTACATAACTGTTATTATGTGCCTAGTGTTACCAAGAACATAATTTCTGTATATTGTTTGGATATAGATGGATTTTTTTTCAAATTTGGAAATAAGGGTTGTCTATTTTATAAGAACAACGTATGTTATGGTATGGAACATTTAAATAATGGTTTTTATGTATTGAATTATGAAAACCAAGTGTTGGAAATCGATAATGAAAAAAACTCACATGACTCATACATCACCCAGTTATGGCATCACCGTATTGGTCATGTGAACGAGAAGCGTTTGACAAAGCTCTGCCAAGATGGCTATTTAGACTCTATTGAGCTAAAACTACTTGATAGATGTCATGCTTGTTTACAAGGAAAATTTACCAAGCTGCCTTTTGGTGGACAAGGTGAAAGGGCCACATAGCTTCTAGGATTGGTACACACGGATGTGTGTAGACCATTTTCAGTAGAAGCTAGAGGTGGATATTCTTACATCATTACTTTTACTGATGATTTCAGTAGATATGGCTGTGTCTACTTAATGAGGTATAAGTCATAGTCCTTAGAGAAATTTAAGGAATTCAAGAATGAAGTAGAGAATCAGCTTGGTAAGAAGATAAAGAAGCTACGATCGGATCGAGGTGGAGAATATCTGAACCAAGAGTTCATCGATCTTCTACGAGAGTCTATGATTATATCTCAGCTCACTCCTCCTTATACACCATAGTGGAATGGTGTTAGTGAAAGGAGGAACCGCACCTTGTTGGACATGGTGAGGTCGATGATGAGTCATACGGATCTTCCATTATCCTTTTGGGGATATGCATTACAAACTGCAGCATACACATTAAACCGAGTACCAACTAAGGTGGCAAATGGAATTCCATCCGAGTTAGGGAATAGAAGGAAACCCAATTTGTCTCACACATGTGTATGGGGATGCGAGGCATTTGTTAAGGCCTTCTCAGGAAACAAACTAGCACCCCGAGGCACAAAGGGTATCTTTATAGGATATCCTAAGGATATGAAAGGATATTACCTATATAACCCTCAAGACAAGAAAGTGATTGTCGCCAGACATGCCGTCTTTCTTGAGAGGGAACACATACTCAAGAAGGATAGTTGGAGAAAGATTGACTTTGACAAAGTTGATGCTCAGGATACACATGAGTTGGTACAGGAACAAGTTCCACAGGTCCCTGTGGAAGAGGTTCAAGAAACACAAGTACTGCGTAGGAGCTCAAGAGAGGTAATGGAACCAGAGACATTTGGTTTCCTAATCACCGAGGATAGTGAATCATTATTGTTGGACAATGATGAACCTCTCTCCTAAAAGTAAGGAGTAGAAATATTAGAAGCTGCAAGATGGCTAGAATCTATGAATTCTGAGATGGATTCCATGTATCAGAACCAAGTTTGGGTTCTGGTCGATGAGCTAGTTGATGTAAAGACTGTTGGATGCAAATGGGTATTCAAAAGAAAGGTGGACATGGAAGGTCAAGTTATCACCTATAAAGAATGGCTAGTGGCTAAAGGATTCAGACAGCGTCAAGGAATTGACTATGATGAAACCTTCTTTCCAGTTGCCTTGTTTAAATCCATAAGAATCATACTTTCCATAGCAGCTTACCATGACTACGAGATTTGGCAGATGGATGTCAAAACAGCATTCCATAACGGGAACCTTCAAGAAGATGTTTATATGACACAACCAGAAGGGTTTGTGACACCAGGTGAAGAAAAACGGGTTTGCAAGTTGCTGAAATCCACTTATGGATTGAAGCAAGCATCCAGGTCATAGAACATTCGATTTGATGAAGACATAAAGTAATTTGGTTTCATTAATAATGAATGTGAGACATGTGTTTATAAGCGGTTTAATGGGAATGCAATCGTCATCCTAGTGGTATATGTTGATGACATATTGCTTATTGGAAACTACGTACTAGCCTTACAATCAGTTAAGGACTGGTTGAACAAGTGTTTCTCCATGAAGGAGTTAAGAGAATTAGCCTATATTCTAGGGATCAAGATCATTCATGACAGATCCAAGAGGCTTCTTGGACTAAGTCAGGGTACATACATTGACCAGATACTAATGATATTTAGTATGGAAAAATCCATGTGGGGATTGGTTCCAATGTGACATGTCTTACATCTTTCTAAGAAAATGTATCCCCAGACACAATAGGAGAATGATAGGATGAGCAAGATACCATACGCTTCGGCTAAAGGATCCATCATGTATGACATGTTATGTACCAGGCTTGATGTTGCCTATGAACTGAGCATGGTAGGCAGATATCAAGAAGATCCAGGAGAACAACATTGGACTGCTGTTAAGACTATCCTTATGTATCTGAGAAGAACTAAGGATATGTTCCTGGTGTATGGAGGAGACGAGGAGCTTGTAATCAGAGGGTATGCTGATGCTGGTTTTCAAACTGATCAGAATGATCTGAAGTCGCAATATGGATATGTTTTCTGTCTCAATGGAGGAGCTGTGAGCTGGAAGAGTTCAAAGAAGCGAGTTGTCACCGATTCTGTAGCGGAGTCCGAGTATATAGCGGCTTCTAATGCAGCCAATGAAGCCGTCTGGATTTGGAACTTTGTCCAGGAGCTTGATGTGGTGCCTAGAAGTAAATATCCCAATACATTGTATTGTGATAATACTGCAGCGGTGGATCTTTCAAAATAACCAAGGTCACATCAACAGACAAAGCACATACTCCGGAAGTATCACCTCTTGAGGGATTTCTATCAAATGGGTGAAGTTGCAGTGAGTAGAGTGTCCACGGAAGAGAATGTGGCGGACCCCACGACTAAAGGCCTATCTCAGAAGAAGCATGAATATCATGTGAGAGCTAGCGGGTTAAAGGTTGTTAGCAGTTGGCTCTAGTCCAAGTGGGAGTCTGTTGGATTTGGAGGTCTAGAACCAACTACATTGTACATTATTCATTAAATAAAATCCTTATCACATCTTGATTGATCTTCTGCGTGGCATGTCAGGTGATAATGTCCTAAGGACAACTGTTGCATTAAAGGGTCGTAGCAGATCCCTGCTATGATGAGAACCCGGAAGTTCCATAACACTGTTCTTGAATGTATTTTCTATGGCCAGATGATATTATTTTACGGACACAAATAATACAGGTCATTAGGGGTGAGGACTCAAAAAACATTGAGGCACCTTCTCATGGTGTGCGCCCTTAGTAATATCCAGGAGGATATTATATGAACGAGACCCGCCAGTAGGAAATCCACATTTCATAGTGTCATTGGATGTTCCTATCTGCGGAGGTGTGTATTGGTCCTTAGACTTTAAGATTATTATTAATGGGTATTACAACTCGTGCACTTAGATGTATTGAAGAAAACTGTGATGAAACACTATTCGCAGTGAGGTAGGATATGTTGGGTGCATCACGAGTAATACCTCATTAATAGATAATGTGAAAAAGGATTTGACCCTTTCGTTCCATAACGGAAGTAGATATCTCAGGCCCTTTGATGGAATTTATATAGCCTAAATAAATCCATGGCCATGGTAAGGTATGGGAAAGTTCAATTCCGGGAAGTTAAAGAAAGAATAATCAAGCACATGGGTTGATGGCAGTAACATGAAACCCACTTGATTGGAGATATTGAGACAAAGGGATTATATTACACGGTAATCGATCGTAGGAGGTGACACGTCATTGCGGCGTTAACTTCTTTCTCTATGGGTGCCTTGGCATGTTGCTAGACGCTAACCTTGGACTTTAGGCAGGCTCAGCCTAATGCCACTGAGAAAGAGGCCAAGAGGGTCACACACTAAGTGTGTCCATGTATCTTAGTTAAATATTAATTTAACAAGTTAAATAAATATTATTCTCGACTATGGTTTAATAATTATTTAAGGATGCCTGATCGCATTTGTTTCGACACTAGTTATTCGAGAGAATATAGTGTGGGCGAAATAATATATATATTTATTAGCGAGTAATGCAGTTACGTTTATTTAAGAAATAAATAGTCATTACTCAAGGTTTAATAAATATTGTGGAGGAAATAAATAAAATGAAAAAAATAAAAGTACACTCCGTGTATATTTATATACACACCGTGTAGTTTGTTTTTCAGGATTCGTGAGAAAATATTGTTTATTTAATTAAATGATATTAAATGTAATACGTTGGGTGCATGTCATGTAATAATGATGGTCAAATGTCATTATTAAGACATGTGGTATTACTAAGAATTAAATGAAATGATTAAATGCTTTCGGGCAATTAATTCCTTTTATTATTCTAAGTATTATAATCCCAATTACATTATTCTCATAGAATGAGATCCATTGTTGTGCACAATGGATTTGGAAATACTCTCAAGACAAATAGAGAATTCCCTTTCCACCAAGAACGCCCTCAAGTTACGGGAGCAAGATCCTCCACCGGATCAAGGCGGTCGAAGGTGGACATCGCAAGCAAAGGTTCTTCTGCGCTAGCACCCGGAGATCCCTTCAACGACGTCCGGAGATACGTGACACACGTGTGGATCACAGATAGAGGAATCCTACACTTGGATTATATGACGCAACGACGGATCACCGAATCGTGACCAGACACATCAGTGAAGAAAGAATTCCAACGAGGTAATTCTTATGCATTAATTATATTAATTATAATCAACATATGATGATCCTCCTCAAGGGTTCCGGGACTCTTCTTTTCTTTTCATTCCTTGTTCTATTATGAAGATTCAGCGTTTTATATCGTGACGGATTTCGGATTGAACGTTGTTTAACGTTAAAATTAAAGTTGGGCAAACCCACAAATGCACTTCCACTGCACCCGGAACCTACATACAGTAGTTTAATTATTAATTTATTTAAAATAATGTTAAGAACAGTTAATGTTTGAAATTGATATTTCAATAATGTGGGTTTTATATATTTTTGATGTCTCCAAATAAATATAAAACTTCATATAATTTTATCATTGAATAATTAAAAACAATTATAAATTTTGAATCACACTTTTGAAATTAGGTATAAGGGTTAATTTGATTGTATAAAAGTATATATCTTGAAAAAAATTTAGTTACCATTATAAAGATATAATGTTGAAAATTGGTTATAGTATGAGGTCAAGGATGAAAAAATATCCAAAAATGTATCAAATATCTATGCATGATGGGATTCATGACACATATCCTCTATTTTCAATTATTGGAACCACTTAACATGTATAATGAAAACATTACATCATAGGGAATGAGAATTGGAAAAAATATGACTCAAAATACAACTAAAAATGACCCCTCCTTTACCGTTACCCAACCACACTTTTATTTCCCCCAATAAAGTTCTGAAAACATTCAATATATTAATGAATTCTTAATTTTTTGGTTACTTATAGTCAAGTGAAGGAGTTATAAATCCTTCATTCTAGAAGAACACATTTCACAGAGGTGAAAATTCATCAATGTTAGAGTATTTTCATGGAAGTTAAGAGTAAAGGTAAGGATTTAATTTCAAGTCTCACACTTAAATAATGATTTTATCACTTTTATTCCCACATGGGATGTTTTATATTTTTTTACCTAAAAAACATCTTAATTTTTTCTACTCTTGTTAATTCATTGTTTTACTTGTTTCCTAACAATTTCACCTCCCATTGGTTCACAATTAATCTTGAAGTATGCATGTAATATCAATAAATATTTTCCACATATTTTCATTTTGGAATTATTCTATTATATATCAATCATTTTAGAATGATTTTTTGGTTTTATTTATCCATAATTCTATGATATCTTAGGATCATTTTCTACCGATATTGAATTTATTTATAAATGTGTGAAAATAATCTTTTTTAAAATTTATACTTGACCATTTTCATCAATTACATCACTTTATATTTATTATAAATCTTACATTTCTTATTATTATGTTAACTAAATGCAATTTATAATTACTTTCTAATATATTTTATACAATTTTTTGTTTTTATGTTTTTTAAATATTATTCATTATTTATTTTAAATAAAATACATATTTATTCTTATTTCAAAATAGTTTTAGAAGGGTATTTACAATATGATTCATCTATATCCATATCCATTATGTTTATTAAGATTCAATGGTGATATTCAATTATCATAAAACTCAACATTGTTCATTAGATGGATTATTTTTTTTGTTTTGTGGAAATCATCAGGAATCTCATTTGTCTCTCACAATTTAGTTATGAAATGACGGAATTCTGAATATTCTCATTTTTATTCTACACAAAAATGTGTGACTTTCATTATGATATATATTGTCATATAATTATATATCCAAAAATAAATTGGGTAATGTTTAATATATCTTGATATTATATCTAAGGTATTAGGGAGCGAACACAATGTAAAATGGGAATATATCAAATAAGTTTATTGGAATGGGGAATAAATTAAACATGACACATTTTGAGACTATTTGAACATTTTTATGAGGGCATTGGAAGTAATTTAAGAAATGAGGACTATTTTTATAAGCTATTAATGAGAAACATTCTTGTAATAATTTTATATGTTATTCTATATTACTATGTTATGTTTCAATATATATTGTAAATATTCAATAATTACACATTTCTATGCCTCATTATACATGTTATGTTGAATATATTATGTAATGATTCAGGATTTGATTAAGTATTTGTGTGTGTGTTTACTACCTTATGATATACCCATGTACCTTGATTAATCACCAATTCCAACATATTAATAATTTTTTCATATGTTTTATTTGATTTATATCTCCAACATTCACTTTATAATAAGTATCTTAGATCATCATCTCATATGTTTAAATTACCAAATTTTGATATATGAATAATATTCATCATTCCATTATAATGGAATAAAATGAGATGAATGTTTATAATATATTATTAATAATATCTATTAAATGTGTTGATAATTTATGTAATATGTAATGAAACTGAACTTATATGATTTGGCTGTGTTATTTATTATGATTTTTAGTGAATAATGAAATTTATATATACATTATGTTTAGTTCATCTCATTTTAAATATTTATGGAACCATTTATACATCCTTTTTTAGTTTGTTAGGAATTAGGGACTCCCTATAACCACATTTTTTATCTCTTAGGAAAAAATATTATCATCATACTTACACACTATAAAATTTAACATCATCTTAGATGTATTATTTATTTCTTAGATATCGGTATTATATTGAGGTGTAAATATACTATTTTAATGAACTCATTCTCATTATAATTGAAAATAAATAATCATAACCAATATTTTACTGATTATATAATGATATATATGGAATGATGAAGCATGATTCTTGAAAAAAGTCACAATAATTACTTAATGTAAAAAATTATATTGACCATATGTATTGAGAAGGATGTTCCTTCATCCATCATTCACCAAAAGGGAATATTTAACACCTCATACTATTCCAAACATACTTTTTCTTAATAGAGGCATTTCAGTTTGTTTATAATACTATAATAATTCTTGGTCTCAAGTTTATATTAAAACATGGGTAATATGAACACAATAATATATGTGGAGACATCAATTTAATACATTAAAAATTTATCACAATCATCTTTATCTATTTTTTGATTGAACTCACTTATCTAATTATATGTAAATAATTCTTATATCCCAATAATTTTTTTATTACATAATAACTCTTATTACATTATCATACACTTATATGAAAATATGAATATTAAATTATTCCTTTTTTTCATTTAGGTATCATGTAATATATGAAATTTATGATTCCATTATCAATAACCTAAGCTTTTATCCTATGATTATACTATTTTATATTTATTTAATATGACATTTCAATAAATTTATCTCACATAAACGATGGCCCTTTTAAACTCAACATATCCATTTGAGTAAAATGATATATATTTTACAATGTAATTACTAGATTATATTATTTCTCTAAAAATAGTAATTTATTTTGGGAATATTCCAAGTAAGATCATATATATCTCTTGATTATTTTAGAGGATAACTGTTTCCCTAATCGATCATATAGAAAAACCCAACACTATTCCTACGGTAGCCAAATCCTATTAAGTTCACATGAAAATTATAACATCATGAAATTGAAAAAAATGTTCACATAATCCCAAAATGTTCACTAATTATTTGATACACACATGAAAGAGACATCAAGGGAAACCAACAATGGTATGATCTACTATGAAGGATAATCGAGATATGGGTAGTTGAAACATTGGTTGGAATATAAAACATATAATTACAATGGAGATTCAATATATATTCATGTTGTACCATATTATTACCATTATGTATTCACACATACAATGATTTATTTTAGAAGAATATTCCTTAATCCAAAAAAATATTTTCAAAAAATATTTTTCTATAACTCATTACGTGACATACAGTTTGTTCTACTAACCAAAACAAAACAATGATATTAAAAAATAACCAAATAAAACTTACAAATAAGGTAAATGAAAAAAAATCTTGTAATGGTTTATGAATATGTGAAATTAATAATCATAACCTATGTAAGTCGACATCTAATTTTAAACAACCCCCTCCACTCTATATAATTTATATGTATCCATCGCAATGAGAAATCTGAACCAATGTCCCACTACATAAGGGTACATAAAATATGAGAGGGAGAAAATCCATTATAATTCTAACACCTAATATATATAAATGATAACTAATTATTTACATCAAAATCAACATCTAGTACAACCTGAACTCAATGTAAATGAAAACTTAATCCATTATCACACATTTCATGCAACATTGTAAAATTATTTCTGAAAATTTATAGATGAATGTTAACATTTAACCATAATCATACAAAACAAATCCTGACATTATAATCATGTCAATTAATTATATGGGTAATGATAAATAAATTAAAATTCATGAATTTAAACTGTAGATAGTCATTTGTAAGAGACTATTTAATTAATACTTATAGAATTTTAATAATTAGTTAGGTTAATTCCAAAATTATATATATATATATATATTGAAACTTTATATATATTCCATAATTTTTTAACCATCATATTATTCATTAAATTTATTTTATAATAAATATATCACATTTCTTGATTTAAAAAAATCAATTTCTCAAATTTATTCATTTTAAATAAACTAAATAACAAAAACTAATATAATTTAATATATTTTAAAATCAACTATAGAAACAATTTTTGATATGGTTTAAATAATTTATAAATAGGAATATTTAATTTAACTAATTAAAATTAATTTTTTTGATTAATTGATAATTATAAATATGAAAACTTTTTTATTTTTCAGTTTTCTTAATCTATCAACCCTACAAAAATAATCATTTTAATTTTATATATAATGAATTACCTAAATTATAGTTTGTAACTTACCTCTTCTCCTAAATGGCTTGTGTCAAGGAAGAATTTCAACATGAACTTAGGATGTAACGCCCCGACCCCAGTTACCCAGAGTCGGTGCATTATTTTAATACAATGGCATAATTATATGGAATCATGTCCCGAAGGACCGATCAGTTTAGCAGTCTTTCAAAATAGACTACAAACATGAATGTTACATTACACTTTATAAAAAACATAACAAGATAAATAATTATTTATGAACACCATTATTCCCTTGGCTTAACCCTGCATATCAATAACAATACACTTCTTGGAATCCTGGGAAAATAAAACATTGAAAGGGGTGAGATCAAACACTCAGTATGGGTAAACAATACAGTAGATACATTCAAAAATAAGCATATGAATTTAAAGAAATGTATAAAACTAAAACAAAAGACTTTTAAATGATAAAATCAACATAATATAGCAGAAATAAAATAAAATAATTCCATTTACATATTCACATGGATAATCTAATAATAGAATAATCACATGCAATATCAATAACCAATTTCATAATGATGGAATGCATAATGTCAGACTATCATAACAACATAGCCAAGGCCTCGTGCTAAGACTACAAATAAGATTTTGTCAAGGCCTCATGCCAAGACACTAGTTTGTCTCATGAGACCTACAGATTCATCGAGGATCCATAGCGGGCTCCACCCATCACTTAATAAGTCTAATTCATTTCATATATAAAAAGGTCTAAACAATACATAAACATTCGTAGTAATACTAGCATACGAAATGTCATTACTTTACCCATAAACCATGAATGGTATGAAAATAACATATCCACTGTAAAAAATATCACAAAACCTTCAACGCAATATGGAAGATTTGTATCATGATAAATCAACTTCAAAACAAGTTTAAAATCCATTAAAGGATTTTGACTTTGTTGAAAATGATTTGTAAAACACTTTGAGAGAAATACCCCTTTTTCATGAAAACATTTAAAAGTCACAAAATTTGGAAAATAAATCATTTAAAGACATTTTTGAATCAAAGTGTCCCATACCACTTTGAAACTTTTTAAAGGAATTAATATTTTATCAACATTCAGGTCCAAATAAATAAATCCTTAAAACCCATTTTCAAGACAAGGACATTAATGAGAAAGCTTTAGAAGAATAAATATTTAAAACATTTGAAATGATGTTTTAGTAAAAAGTACCTTAAAAGAATCCCTTTTAAAACCCTTTCATAAAACATGGACATGGATAATAAATATATCCCAGTAGATACTTACATAAAATCAACCTCAGATAATAAAGAGATTGTGAAATTAACCCTTACCAATTTGGTAACTTACGAAAAATACACCCCATGAAAGATTTATCATATAATGAATCTATAAATACACATTAATTAAAGTGTATTACAAAAAGAATAAAATTATGATCAATACATACACCACACAAAAGGTAATAGTGGCAATATGGTATAAATCTCACGGGAATAAGAAGTGAGATGAAAACCCCTTACCTGGCACTTTCCTTTAGTCGAGGGTACATTTAGCCTCTTGTATGAAGACTATAGTATGTTATTAAATTATAACAGAACCATATTAATATTTATTATATAATACATTATTCATTTATGATTATATACTACCCATTTAATAATAATTTCAATGTTATATTAATATTTTGGGTAATAATCTCTTTCTTTATCGTACATGTTTTAACTTGTTACTCTTGATTGTATCACTTAGATCCTGATATAAACAATTCCAGGATATAAAACATGATTTATTTATCATATATATTTAGAATATAGAAATCTATAATAGACATATATATGAAATGGAAAACACCGTTTTTGGAGACGGTAGTCCGTACGTATGCATAAACGTTGTTTCCTTTTTCATATAGTATTGAACGGAAGTTAGTGAATAAGATATATGTAAGTACATAAATACTTATATATATAAATATATATATCTTCAGTATCATTATTATGTCATATATTACATACTTATTAGTAATATATATTTTTATTATCGTCGATGAATGGTGAACTTGGAAATGAATCTCATCGCGTCATGGAGACGGTAATCCGTATGTACGCACGAGAGAAAATATCATTCTTTTGATATAAATATAATATATAATTGGATGGTATATAATATATACAGAATATTTATCTTGTTATATTTATTATTTACATCAAATACACATCATTATTATACACATCCAAATAATAATGTATTGAATAACAATTACACCACGACGTGGAGATGGTAAGCCGTACGTACGCACGTATGGTGACATGTCATTCAAAGGGTGGATAGAATAATGAATTTGGTTGTACCATAATAATAATAACATCAAAGTATATAGAATATACTGTAGTTATTATTTTATAATGGAATCAAAAAAAAGGAAGTGGAAGAAGAAAGGAACTTGAATGAGGGTGGTGAAATCCTTACCTCTTCTTCGGGTTCTTCCTTTTAATTTGACCAAAAGGGCTCTTTAGGTTAGATTTATGATCCAAATAAGGCCTCTAGGTTAAAGGGAGGATAGTTGAGAGGGTATTTGGGAAGGGGCTAGCCGAGAAAAATGGATTAGAAAGTGTGAATTAGAGAGAAGGGGGAGTGCCCTTTTATAAGAGGGGTGAGGGGAACCTTAGGAAAAACTTAAAATATTATTTTAAAATAAATTCATATTCGGTTTCTAATGGCTCCAAAGTTGATTATTTAAATTGTAATGTGGGTATAGGTCTAAAAAAACTCATCCAATAGGTTTTAGACAAGTTTAGGTTACCATTTTAACCTTATAATTTAGATTTAACTCTAAGTTAAATAATTTAACTTTTATCGTGTCTTCCTGTATTCTTACACTATATGGTTAATAAACTTACTATATACTGCCAATCGAATCCTAGTTGGTTCATTAATGTCATTTATATTATTATATAATTCTTTTGGATGAACATTATATTTTTAGGACCATTATATCAATTAATAATATAATATTTTTTAAAAAAACTATTTTATGTCAATTTTGACACTATTTGGTATTTGTTTTTTGTTAAAATAATTAAAACATGTTTACTTTAAAAAAAATACATTGAATCAATCCTAACATGTCATATTCACCTAGAAAATTCGTGGGTGTCATAAAAACGTTGAAAGTTTATTTTTTGTGATATTTATAATACCATTTATTTGATTCATTCATGAATAAGGTAATTATTGCATCATCATTGTGTAATAAATAAGTTTATTTATATAATGTATAAAAATTATTAATAAAATACCATGATGTAGGAAATATTTTTCTCTTTCAAATGAATATTTATAATCTAATTTATCTTATTCAAAACCCTATATTAGAAATGTTTTAGTCATTAAACTTTGATTTTAACTCTTTAAACTCTTCTTTGAATTAATTAATATTAAATGTCCAAATATAATATAAGTGGACATAAATGATAATATTTTATTCCTAAGGTTGTTTTTGGTCGAGATAAACTTGTACAATGAAATTAGGACATGTGTGAGGGTAATATTAATATCACTTTTACCCTTAATTACCTTATTTACTTTTAACAGTGGTAAATAAAAGTAAAAAGTTACTATTTATCAAAAATTATTTTCATTTCATTGAACAAAATTTTACTCCTTGATATTAACCATGTCTCTCAGATTTTCAAAATTCCACTCACAGAAGCGGTAAAATTAAGTTTTATCTAAATTTGCAAAATCTCCTAGGAGGTGGGTAAAAGACGGTGAAAAGTTCAATAAAATTTTTATATATCTAAAATTATTATAAACTGACTCCAATAAATTAAATTGAACTTATATAGGTATTATGTATCTATTTTGTCAATAAATAATTTAAATAAAATAAATAATTATTTAAATAACAATTCGGTTTTAAACTATAACTCAGTGTTTTTCACTATTCATCAAAAATTAAAAGTCTTCAGAAAAATACCAAAAATTTACCCTAACCTAATTTTGATATTCCAAATTCAATAATGATGTTTATTTTACCAAATTCAAAACATAGAACTTGCATTTATTAATTTAAAATTAATTCCCACTGTCAAAACAAAAGGCATGTTTTTAAGAAACAATAACTATCAAAAGATTGACACTTGTTTACGTCCGGTTTAAATGTTAAATTATGTATAATGACCAACATTTTATTAAATTGTAAAAATATATTCTAAATATAATTTAAAAACACTCAAATTTATAATTTATCACTATTAATTATTTTTATTAAAAAAGTTGTTTTTAATTAAAATTTAGTAATTTTCACTATTCATCAAAATATGAAAGTTTTCATAAAAGTACCAAAAATTCACCATAAGCTAATTTTGATATTCCGAATCCAAAAATGAAGTCTATTTTGAAAGATAAAATGTATAAAATTTCAAAAAGTTGGTATTAGTATTCATAACGGCTGGTTTGATTGGTTGTGGTGTGTGTCAGAACTCGAAGTTGCGTACAACACACACTACTGTATTATTCAAAGAGAATCGTACCGTGGAAGCTTGGGGTGTTATATTCTCCCCAAATTCAATAAATTGTGTCCTAAAAATTTATTCTCGGTATTGGAAGCTTGGGGTTGACATTTCAAAATATCTTAGTCGAAATCCCACATCGAAAAATGGATTAATGAGGCCTCTATTTAAAATAAAGAGTGGTAAGTATGAAGGTTACCGAAAATAACATATACTAGGGTTCCATGTAGGAAAATATGGATATGGAAGATAAAATAACCAGCAATATCTGAAGGAGAGTGGTAGAGAACATGGCTATGAAAAGGCCTATAATCCCAAAGCCATAAATTTGTGATGATCTATGGTACCATCTAGGACTACATTTTTGTTATAAGTTACATTTCTTAAGGTTGATGAATTTATTTATGAGATTGTATAAGATCATAAGGAGATATAATTAATTTATAATTAGAGTTTTATCCATATATAAATTTCTACCAAAAACTCATCTTTCACTACAAAACATAATACAACTCAAAAATACTCTATTTACCCTATTCGTATAGAGTTCCAAATATAATTAATGTATAATTCACATATCAGACCCATTAAATAAAATAATCTATATTATAAAATCCAGGGACTTCACGTAGTCCAGTGGTAGGCAATAAATCCCAATCGCACTATGGTTGTGGGTTCGATTCCCACAGCTTTGTCCGACGCGACAGGTTGTTACACGGTCTGCGTGTTGTCCTTTTATAAAAACCCAAAAATAACTTTTCAAACATAATCCATTCCAACCTTTAGACTTATCCAAAATACTACTATCCAAACTCAGAGTCCAAAATTTATAAGGAAGTTAAACACAATGAATATCCTTTTTTCCATGTAATAACATGTGAACACCTTAACAATGTATTATTTTAAAACATGGTAACATCCTTAATTACCACAAAACCTTATTGATTACATTCATGCTACCTTATTCTTTATAGAATACTGGATATACTCCTTCTATAAAAAATGATTTAAATTCTGACAATGAAAAATAATTAATTAGTTTAAAGGTATTCAAGAATATCCAATATAATTTACCAAAATCAACCATATCTTATTCCAAAATCAGTAACTCAATATTAGGACCATATTAAGGTTTATCTTTCATTCAACCATGTAATTTCCAAAAAGTGTTACTCACTGTAGAGTCAATTTTCTTAGTACCATAAAATCTCAAATCCTCAACGAAATAGTACAGCAGTATAATCCTTATTTATTTCCATAACATCATTGATACAACACTTAAATGAAATAATTCCAAAATAACAACATAAGAACACTAGTCATTCCTCTTCATTTGTGGTAGTATAAAAAATTGATTATTATCCAATATAATCATTTTCGGCATTGTCTGAAGACTGGGAAATTGGTTTGCATAGTGTCCAATCTCTTTGTAGATGAATCATTGTACATTTGAAACCTTTTTCTTACCCTTGCAGGCATGTACTTGGTGTCCATTTTCTCCACACTTATAACATACTCCCATTCCCTTCAAGAATTTACCAAGGTGATTCTTTCCACAATTCTCACATATGGGAAAATCCTTATTTACCTTATTCCCTTTATCAGTCCTTCTCTCAACCATCCTTTCTTTCTATGGCTTCCCATAAAAGCCATAGGACTCCGAGAATTCTTTACTTATCTTATCAAAATATGATACTATTTAATCATATGATGATAATATGTGGGAGACTATTTCCCTTCTAAATTCTGGCTTAAGACCATGAAAGATATGATCTTTCTTACTCTTCGGATCATGCATGTTGATGGAGTTCTCATTCCTTCTATTGGGCACCATTTTTAAACAATGACATACACTAGATTAGTTTATGAATAACAATACCTAATCCCAAACTTATAAAACACTTAACATAAATTAAAATGTTTATGGATATAATCCATAATAATAAATTTTTTTTCTTTGAGTAAGTATATACTCATAATCCCTTCATAATGGTTTTTAATGAAAATGAAAATTATTATATGCATATGCCCCGGGAGTTTCGTGACCAAGAGTGAAGCAAGACCTGTTGTCGTGCACCAGTTCCTATTCGAGTCTAGCTCAAAGCGTTGTTTTTGGGTTTTACCCCTAGGTACATCTGTTCCAGATCCGCCTTTACCTGCTCGTATCCAGATAGGGATATACTGCTGGGAAAACTCACAAAATCTCTACAATACCAAAATTCTAGGATGTTCTTCAATACTAATCCTCAATTTCTATCTTAGGGTGATGTGCTCTAATCAGAGTTTATCTAAATATAGTTTCCAAGGATATTACTAAACTTCCTCTAATACAAACTGTAATGCCTCGACCCCAGTTACCCAGAGTCGGTGCATTATTTTAATACAATAGCATAATTACAAGGAATCAAGTCCCGAAGGACCGATCGGTTTAGCAGTCTTGGAAAATATATTACATACATGAATGTTACATTACACATTATAACATAAAAAACAACATAAATAATCCTTTATGAACACTGATATTCCCATGTCTTACCCCTACATATCAATCACAATACACTTCTTGGAATCCTGGGAAAATTAAATATAGAAAGGGGTGAGCTCAAACACTCAGAAAGGGTAAGCAATACAACAGAAACATTCAAAAATAAGCATAAGCCTTTAAGGAAATGTATAAAAATAAAAAAAGCCTTTTAAACTTGAAATTCAGAATAATATGTCATAAATAAAATGAAATAATTCCATTTACTTATTCACTTGGATATTCTACTAATTGAATAATCACATGCAATATCAATAACCACTTTCATAATGATGGAATGCATAATTCCAGACAATCATAACCACGTAGCCAAGGCCTCGTGCCAAGACTACAAATAATATTTATTCAAGGCCTTGTGCAAAGACACTAGTTTGTCTCATGAGACCTACCGATGCATCGAGGAGATATAGCGGGCTCCACCTTTCACTTACTATGTCCAATGCATTCCTCATATAAAAAGGTCTAAACATAACATAAACATTCATAGTAAAACTAGCATACAAAATGTCAATACTTTACCCATAAACCATGAATGGTATAAAAATAACACATCCACAGTCAAACATATCACATAACCTTCAACACAATATGGAACATTTGTATCATGGTAAATCAACTTCAAAACAAGTTTAAAATCCATTAAAGGATTTTTACTTTGATGAAAATGATTTGTAAAACTCTTTGAGAGAAATACCCCTTTTCATGAAAAAATTTAAAAGTCACAAAATTTGGAAAAGAAGTCATTTAAAGACATTATTGAATCAATGTGTCCCATACCACTTTGAGTCTTTTGAAAGGAATCAACATTTTAACAACATTCATGTATATATAAATAAGTCCTTAAAACCCATTTTTGAAGACATGGACATTAATGAGAAAGATTTAGAAGAATAAATATTTAAAATATTTGAAATGATGTTTTAGTAAAAAGTACCTTAAAATAATCACTTTGAAAACTTTTTCATCAAACAAGGACATGGATAATAAATATGTCCAAGTAGATACTTACGTAAAAACAACCTCGGATAATAAAGAGATTGTGAAATTAACCCTTACCAATTTGGTAACTTACGAAATATAAAACCCATGAAAGAGGTATCATACAATGAATAAGAAAATACACATAAATTAATGTTTATTACACAAGGAATACAATTATGAGTAGTACAGACACCACCCAAAAGGTAATAGTTGCAATATGGTACGAATCTTATAGGAATAAGGAGTGAGATGAAAACCACTTACCTTGCACCTTCCTTTAGTCGAGGGTACGTTTAACCTCCTGTATGTAGACTATAGTATGTTATAAAATCATAACAGAACCAAATTAATATTCATGATATCATACATTATTCATTTATGACTCTATATTACCCCTTAAATAATAATTTCCATGTTATATTAATATTTCAGGTAATAATAGATTTCTTTATCGTACGTGTTTTAACTTGTTACTCTTGATTGTATCACATAGATAATGATTTTAATACTTCCAGAATATAGAACATGATTTATTTATCATATATATTTAGAATAAAAAATTTTATAATAGATGTATATATGAAATGGAAAACACCTTTTATGGAGACAGTAGTCCGTACGTACGCATAAACGCCGTTTCATTTTTCATATAATATTGAACGGAATAAGTCAATAAGATATATGTAAGTACATAAATAATTATATATATAAATATATATATATATCTCCAATATCATTATTATTTCATATATTACATACTGATTAGTAATATATATTTTTATAATCATCGATGAATGGTGAACTTGGAAATGGATCTCATCGCGTCACGGAGACGTTAATCCATACGTACACACGAGAAAAAATATCATTCTTTTGATATTAATATTATATATAATTGAATGGTATATAATATATAAATAATGATTATCATGTTATATTTATTATTTGCATCAAATACACATCATTATTATACCCATCCAAACAATAATGTATTGAATAAAAATTACACCACGACGTGGAGAGGGTAAGCTGTACGTACGAACGTATGGTGACATGTCATTCAAAGGGTGGATAGAATAATTAATTTGGTTGTACCATAATTATAATAACATCACAGTATATATAATATACTGGAGTTATTATTTTATAGTGGAAACAACAAAGAAAAAGGAAGTGTAAGAAGAAAGGAACTTGGAAGAGGGTAGTGAAATCATTACCTATTCTTCAGGTTCTTTCTTTTGATTTGATCAAAAGGGCTCATTATGTTGGATTTATGATCAAAATAAATCCTCTAGGTTTAATGTAGGATATTTTAGAGGTTATTTGGGCAGGGTTTGGCCGAACCAAATGGCTTAGAAGTTTTGAATTAGAGAGAAGGGGGGTGCCCTTTTCTAAGAGGGGTGAGGGGCACCTTAGAAAAACATAAAATATTATTTTTTAATAAATTCATATTCGGCTTATAATGGATCCAAAGTTGATTATTTAAAGTCTAAGGTTGGGATAGGTCGAAAAAAACTCAACCAATAGGTTTTAGACAAGTTTAGGGTACCATTTTAACCTTATCATTTAGATTTAACTCTAAGTTAAATGATTTAACTTTTACCATGTCTTCTTGTATTCTTAGACTATATGGTTAATAAACTTAATATATAACGCCAATAAAACCCCAATTGGTTCACTAATATCATTTATATTATTATATAAGTCTTTGGGCCGAACCTTATATTTCTAAGACCATTATATCAATTAATAATAGAATATTTGTTTTAAAAACTATTTTATGTCACTTTTGACACTATTTGGTATTTGTTTTTTTGTTAAAATAATAAAAACATGATTTCTTCAAAAAAAATACATTGAATAAATTATAACATGTCATATTCACCAATAAAATTCGTGGTTGTCATAAAAACTTTGAAATTATATTTATTTTAATATTTATAATACAATTTATTTGATTCTTTCATGAATAAGGTAATTAGCGCATCATCATTGTGTCAAAAATAAATTTATTTATATAATGTCTAAAAAATATAAATAAAATACAATTATGTAGGAAATATTTTTATCTTTCTAATGAATATTTATAATCGAATTTATATTATGAAAAACACTATATTAATAATGTTTTAGTTATTAAACTTTGATTATAACTCTTTCAACTCTTCTTTGAATTAATATATAATGAATGTACTAATATAATCCAAGTGGACCTAAATGATAATATTTTATTTCTAATGTTGTTTTTGGTCGAGATAATCTTGTCCAATAGAATTAGGATATGTGTGCGGGTAATATTAAAATCATTTTTACCCTTAATTACCCTATTTAATTTTAACCGTGGTAAACAAAGGTAAAAAGTTTCTATTCATCAAAAATTATTGTCATCTCATTGAACCACATTTTACTCATTGATATTAACCCTTCCTCTTGGATTTTCAAAATTCATCTCCCATAAGCGGTAAAAGTAAGTTTTATGTGAATTTGCAAAAGCTCCTAGGAGGTGGGTAAAAGACGGTGAAAAGTTCAATAAAAGTTTTATATATCTAAAATTATTATAAACTGACTCCAATGAATTACATTGAAATTATATAGGTATTTTGTATCTATTTTGACATTAAATAATTTAAATAAAATTAATAATTATTTAAATAAAAAATTGGTTTTAAACTATAACTCAATTGTTTCACTATTCATCAAAAATTAAAAGTTTTCAGAAAAATACCAAAAATTCACCCTAAGATAATTTTGATATTCCGAATTCAATAATGAATTGTATTTTACCAAATTAAAAAAATAGAATTTGCATTTATTAATTTAAAATTAATTCCCACTGTCAAAACAAAAAGCGTGTTTTTAAGAAGCAATAACTATCAAAAGATTGACACTTGTTTACATCCGGTTTAAAGGTGAAATTATGTCCAATGACCAAAATTGTATTAAATTGCAAAAATATATTCTAAATATAATTTAAAACCACTCAAATTAATAATTTATAAGTAATAATTATTTCTATTAAAATAGATGTTTTTAATTATAATTTAGTAATTTTCACTATTCATCAAAATATGAAAGATTTGAAAAAAGTACCAAAAATTCACCCTAAACTAATTTCTATATTCTGAATCCAAAAATGAAGTCCATTTTGAAAGATAAAATGTATAAAATTTCAAAATGTGGTTATTACTATTTATAACAGCTAGTTTGATTGGTTGTGGTGTGTGTTAGAACTCGAAGTTTCGTACAACACACACTACTGTATTATTCAAAGAGAAGCATACCATGGAAGCTTGGGGTGTTACATAGGATAAATCCTAAAGACACAAAAGGCTAGAAATAAATTCTATGGGCTTTAAAAAAAATTAGGCCACGATTTTTCCTTTGAAGATTAAAGAACCAAAACCAAGAATACCATAACCAAAACAAATTTTGATGCATGTTAACAATCTAATACAACTCAAAGTATTACCCAAAAGAGAAAAATCCCAGAATACATGATAAAAATAATATATAACCAAATAGGTTGACAAAACAATAAATCTCACAAAATGTAAAGACATATACCCTAAGATCCCAACACGATCCACACTAAAACTCCACAATACAACCCAAAAGTAGAATACTGCATCACTAAATAAATGGAATAATTTCCCATTACTAATTTTTTGAAAAAAAATATCTTCAAACATTAAAAATATCCAAAATAGGGTATGAGTAATGAAACTTAGTTGGTTATTCTTGAGTGACTTCCTTACTCACGCCAGTAGGATTGAACATGTCATCACATTTATATAAAAATAACTATGAAAAACAATTAGAAATAGTTTATCACAAATTATAAAAAACTTTACCTTACCAAAAAAATTTCTCCAAACCAAAAACATTTCAAAGTAAACAAACAATTCAATATTTTAAAACAATTTCAAAAATTCCATTTTGGTATACAAATTTGATTCCACATATCCACACATCCATCAATGAGTAAAACTATGGACCTTTCAGTACATAGAAGTGGTGATTCATACATTCACCAAGACATCAATTGGTGAACCATTTTTATGGGGTGGGAGTTGGGGTGGGGTGGGGTGGGATTTCATACCATTGTCCATCCCACTAATTATAGGTTAAACATCATACCATTATATGTCCCAATGCACATAGACACACACCATTCGTGCCAAAAACATTCAACAAAAAAATATTTCTATTTAAAGATATTCCAAATATCATTCTCCCATGAATTAAAATAAACCACTATTTTAAAATAATCATTTTAAAATTATTCAACAAAGAAATATTCACAATAATTTGACAATTCTAAAAAACACCACTAAGGAATGTTTCTATCAATATTTTCTGAAAACATTTAAATAAAATTTTAAAAAATATAATTTTTTTTAAAATAATCCTTAATGTTATAATATGTGGATTTAATATTAAAGCCATACACCATAAATATTATATAAAAAATGAATAATTTCATTAATTATTCATCAAATTTGGGAAGAATCTCCAAAAACCCACCTTAGATCACATTTTACATCATTAATACAACCAAATATCACTATTCAAGGTATCCAATGTCATAGATATATCGTTAGATTACTAGATCTATGAATCTAATAGAGGAAAGAAGTAGATCAAATAAAAAACATCATGAATGGAGACTTACCATGTAATCTGGTCCTCAATGCACAGTTATTTACAAAAACATATACATTCAGATTGATGTGGAGAGTCTCTACAGCCTTTGGGAGGAGTAAAATTGTAGTAAGGGTCTCCAAAGAAGAAAAAAAATGTTTTTATAGGAAAATATGACTGAGATCCAATTTTTTAGGATAAAATATTTATCCTTTCATGGATGGATGACATCTTTAGGAAAACCTTGTGATAGCTATGTGCTTTCCACTACCTATAAATACCCTTAATAGAGTGAGTATATAGTTAGAGAAATTGTACACCAATCATATTTTCAATCCATTCTACTTTTCACAATTGCTCTTAAGTGGTTTCATGGTTTTACCTAATCGTTCACCTAACCATGTGACTACATAGGTCCCACTACCTCAACTTTTACATTTTTTGTATGATTTTCATGGTTTGTACAAATCGGGATCAAATAGTGCACCTCTAGAAAATTACCAAAATCATTCCAAATGTTGTCGAAACCCTACCAATCTTTACTCAAACAATTTACATAAAATAAATATAGACTTTGTTACATAAAATTATGGGTTCTATATTCTACCTACAACTGTATATTCCATCCCTATAAAGTCTAATCCCACTATTGTCCTGAAGGATTTCAGCCCACTCCTCGACCATTTTATTTTGTTATTCCTAGTCCTCTTCCTGAATCAGACCATATTCCCCCAAACCATCACTAGACCGATGTTTTTCCAATACAATAATCTCTATTTCATATCAACAATATCTAATGACATATAAACCAATGAAAATTAAGATATGGGACAATGTGATCCCATCAAATCAAGTGGTCAAGAGCAGGCTTATAGTTCTTCAATTGAGAAACAAGAAACACATTATGCACTCCACCTTATAGTGGTGGAATATCCAACTAAAATTCCAACTCAGAAACCTATTAAAATATATAAAATTTTCTATATATCAAGGAAATAACATTCCATTATTTCTAAAATGATGATGGCCAATCCATGGATAGATTCTGAAGAACACATGATCACTCACCAAGAATCAAAACAACTGTCGATGGTGATCTGCATATGATTTATAACGACTTTGTGTCATATCCATCCTTTTACTAACCACCATAATATTATACATTCTTCCATTGAAATGTCTCATCCTAACTAGAGAATTATCTTCCATTTCTACCTAAAAAGTAGAAAACAATAAGGACACACATACAATTTCTCAAAAGGATCCATATGTATCAAAACTTAATAATTTGTGTTATAAGAGAACTCCACTAATAGTATTATCTCCTCCCATGAGGAACCACATTCAATTACACAATCCCACTAAATATCTTCCAATGTTTAACACCCCAGAATTATTAATGGTTAATTGACTAAATGATATCACTCATGTCAACAAGGTCCACCTTCCTTTTCACCAGCCTGCCAGATTAGAACTCCATAGTTGAGCATGACTCGCCTGATGTAGAGATTAAGATGGGCATCCTTCTGGGATATTTTTTCAGGTGTGTGTGATTGAGGAAAAATAACACTAGAGAGGACATGTGTAGTTTTGTGGGGACTTTCATTAGTCATATGTCCATTTAGGGAATGTGGCTGGGCCCTAGGGTGGGGACCACATGTCAGTGGGGCAACTGGTGGTACCCGGTAGACCAAGACCTAGAAAACATGTTAAAGGAAAAGTGTATGTGCTATCATCAGCATATAGTTTTCGTATTTGTTATTAGAGGAGGAACCAAACCTTGAGTGTGGTGCACTACCTAAGATGATATGTAGGTCCCACAAAGAGGATGTTGAGCTTTAAGGGGGGGGGGGGGGGTGAATGTAACACCACAATATGATAAAGGGTTAAGTAACTAAATGATATGTCTCATATAAACAAGGTTCAACTTCCTTTTTGAGAGCCTACTTGATTAGAAATCTATAGTTAAGTGTGATTGTCTTGGAGTAGTGATTAGGATGGGTGACTTTCTGGGATGTTTCTTAGGGTGTGTGTGAGTGAGGAAAAGGAACACTAGAAAGGTCATGCATTGGAATGTGGGGTATTTTATTTGTCATATGATCTGTTCAAGCATGTGGATGGGCCCCAAGGTGGGGACCACGTGTCTATGGGGCAAGTGGTGGTACCTAGTAGACCAGGGCCCGACGACCACGTTAATGGAGGGGTTTTTGTGCTGTCATCAAGGCCCATAAATCCAACAATGATTGTATCATCATTTTTGATTTCCCAACCATATGAGGATTGTACACCATTCACATAGTCAATTATGTCCCAAGATCATTCTGTAAGTATTTCTCAAAATAAGATTTAAACCTCAGATATCATTCTAATACTATAAAAAATTGTACACCATTCCTCTTTACCAATTCTTGGATATTGATTTTTGACCAGCCCTCCACCATATTATATTTACAAATAAGGATGAAGTGATCCAAATTTTTGTGTTTATTTCCCTTCACCCAAATGACATCATGTTTCCCAACTATTCTAGTGAGACATATTACAAAATACATAGCTATATCCTCAAATTTTAATGAAGGAATATGTAAAGACTGAAACATAACTACTGGCCTAAAATGCTCTACTTTAGCCTTCTGAAAAGTTAATAATCTCAAAAAAACTCAGTCACATTCATTTTCAACTGACTCACTGAAACTGTTCATTTAATATTTTATACATCTTCTATATTCTGAGATGAACAACAAATCTTGAATGGTGTTATGCATAACGAAGTTGTTCCAAACAATCCATATGTTCCAACATTTGATCTCAAAACTAGAAAACTGAACTCCCATCTACTTTCAATCACTCGATAGTCTCCCTACTATTGGTTTTTGACCTCATAGAAAGAAATTATGGAATAGATTCTTGTACCTATTTAAATATCTACACCAAAATAAGAAATAATGTAACTAGAGAGAAAATAGAAAAACTATTTGCATCTTCACATTCAAATCTCATGTTAGATATTTGGGACACAAAATTCCACTTATCTAAATCTTATTTTTTCGACAGACCATACAAATTTATTCTTAATGAATCTACCACTAAATTTATTTTACACGGGGTATAAAACAAGTCAATGTCAAATATTTTGAGATACTCCATCCATCTTCTTTTTCTCAGATTCAAATCCCATTGTTATAAAATATTTTTGAATATCATATGATCTATAAACACTAGAAATTTATCACCAAATAGGTAATTATGTCAAGTCTTCAATGTGTAAAATATAGAAGCTAACTCCAAATAATGCATTGGGTAGTTATTCTCATTAAACAATTATCATCATGATCTATAAAAAATAATATGATCTCCCGGTATAAGAACACAACTTAACCCAGATCCAAAATTATATTGATAAACAATGTACACTTTTCTTAATTCTTGAGAAATCAATATTGGTGTAGACGTAAGGTGAAAGTTATGATCTAAAAAAGACTTATTACATTCATCATTACATTGGAATTAAACATTTTTTCTTTTAAATTCTATCCTAGGTGAATCTAGTCTTGAAAACTCTTGAACAAAGAATTGATATTCACTAGCCAATCCAAGGAAACAACATATCTCAAAGATATTCATTCGTAGTTTCCAAGAGATAATAGCCTCTATATTATCAAGATATAAAGGAACACCTCTTTAGGAGATTACATTTCCAAGGAAACATACCTATTGAATCCAAAAATGACACATTGATAAATTGGCATACAAAAAATCATCTCTCAAGATACCCAACACTGTTTATTTGTGTTCCTCATTCTTTGTCCCTAACATTGAGTACACCAGTATGGTATCCCAAAATACCACAATGATAGAATCCATATATCATTAAAATATTTGATTCATAAATTATATGAAGACGTATGGTGAATTCGTAACATTGAGAATCATAACCACATACTCATAATAGACATTTCAACTTTTTGATGTTGTTTTTGGAATATCCTCCGAATTAACCAACTATTGGGGATATCAAAAAATAATTAAAATTTATAGAACAATTGATCTCCCCTAAATTGATTGAATATTCAATTAGTGTGTGGAATTAGATACCAATTATTTATTGTATCATTGTTATTTTTATGAAAATCCACTCATAACTGAAGAGTTTCATCTTCTCTTTTGGAAAATAAGACAGGTGCTTCCCACAAAGATGCGATAGGCATTACAAAACCTTTTATTTTTAACTCTTCTAAGTATGAATTCAATTACATTAATTTTATTAGTTCTATCTAGAATTATGGAAGGGAAATAGGTTATCTCCCTAGGAGGATATCAATCATATAACACACTTCTCCATTGGGTGGAGACCCTATGAAATTATTAGAAAAATTATCAAATAATAAAAATATCCTGTAAAAATACTATTATCAATATAATATATAAATGCTAAGGTCAATTCTTCCAACTAGTACAAGGACAATCCAACTACTGGTGCCAAAAATCCATGTTTCACCTCAAATTGCATTCCATCCCCATTTAGAGAGATTCTCAATTCTATCTACAGTCATAAAACTAGTCTGTTGTGTATAATATTCAAAGTGGCACTTCATCAGATTATTAAAATCCATTCCTAGGATTATTTCAAAGATATCCATCTCAATAATAGGGAAATCCCATATCAAATTACCTATATCAATAGTTATAAAAAATTGTTAACATATAAAGTCTCAACATGCTCTTTGACCAAGAGGAGTTTGAAGTTTCAAAATGGAAGATATAATCTCAACATTTAAACCCAAAAAATCAAAAACATGATATGAAATAAACCAATGGGATAAACCAGTATAAAAAAGACTTTATAAGGGTATAATTCAAATTAATCATACCGCTCACCATTGATGGTCAAGGACAGTCATTCAAAATAACAAGTTTGTCTATATATAACATCTTACATGTTGTACTTTGTTATTTATTACCATATTGAGATTTCCCTTGTCAAATAGTAATGGTATTATGGGGATCAACATGGATAGCTCAACTCTAATAAAGAAAATTATTCTGCTTCACCCGTCCTATCGAATCATTTGACGTTTTGGACACAAGATAAGTGTCCCAAACACTATCCTTTAGAGGTATGAAACAATAAATTGGAATATTCCAGATCTAGATGAAATTATGGAAATCTCTACTAGGTTTCCTAAAATATTGGTTCATGTTGATGAAAAAACCACATTGGTGAAATAATAGTTTTCTCATCAGTTTTGATGGAATTTTACTCATATATCCATATAATTCCGAACTATACCACTAGATTTAAAATTGGTGTCTCCCATTATCTTATTCCCAGTAGTATAGTTCCCAACATATCTTATAGGTATCAACATGATTCCTCCTCCTTTATTTTATGATATGTTTATCTATATGGTAGTCTCTTTATTTACCATTTCTATATAATCTGTTTTATATAGGAAGACAATAACCCAATAAATCTCTTACATTCTCCCCTATTAGAAAATTCATTCCTTCAAGGAGCACTAGAAAAAACTAATAGTAAAATTTGAATAAATTATTAAATTTATCCATGTAATCCTTCATTCACAGGATCTCTTGATTTCATCTAAAAATTATTTATTTCTTACAATCTTCAATTTTTGAGGAAAAAAAGTTTTGTTCAACAATTCTTAAAAAATTCTCTCATGCAATGCCTTGGTCTAATTTATCCTAAACAACTAAATTCACCACTTTCATGTAAGATCCTCTAGTATATGCATTTAAAACAATAATTTTATCTACATTGGTGTTCCTAGGAAATAAATTATTTGATTCATATTATTCAGCAACAAATTTTCCTTCCCCATTTTGGAATCAACACAAATGATTGGTGGATCCCGCTTTAATAACTTTATAGAATGACCCCCTTTACATGGTTCATCAAATTATATCTCTATATACTCATCCAAAAAGGATTCTACTAGAATATCAAATATATATTAGTTCACATATGGCTTAGGTGGAAACACATTCTCAGCCGTCTCTTCTGGTTGGTTTCTATGATGCCTATCAGGTTCCATTTCTATAACCAAATCAAAATTCCAAAAGTATTACTCTCCAGAAACTCAAGGCATTCCAATTTAAAATTCTACCATATCACACATATAACCCATATGACATTAATTATTTCGGATATTCAATAATTTTCCTCTTTAATCATTTTTTAATAATTTTACCATGCTTTTGAAAATAAAACTATTTGAAAAATACAACTATTATTCCACTTTCAATATCTAACATTTGAAAACATTTTTCAATTGTTTTAAAAAATAAATAGTTTTTCACAAAATTTATAATCATTAGACATTTTAAATAATAACTCATAGTTGGACTTCATTTCTATCAATGAATATAATTCTATTATCATTGGCCAAACCCATTGAAATTAAGTAATACTCCTCTAAGTGTCTCTAAAAAAATAAATACCCGACCCCTAGTAACTTAAAGTTAAGAATAAATAGGTCAGATACATCTTTTTATTATTAATATTTAATTTTCCAACAATTCATATAATTTCTACAAACACAATCCACTGGCCAAACTAGATATAATTTCAACTCCAATATTGAAAAAATATATCATTTTCAACTCAAAGACCAAAAAGGACGATGCCACTTGATTGAGAAATATATTTGGTGCGACTATGAATGATAAAATTTGTAACTTCTGACCCCTACTCATTGTCTAGAGTTGAGGAAGAATTTATAAATTTCATTAAGTGTAATCCCAATGCACCAAATAATAGAAATACAATCTATGTTCTTCAAAACAATTGGGGGATGATATTCCATATCAAAATAAAATTACCAAAACAAATCATACCATAACCAAAACCACTACATGATTTATTTGAACAAATTAATACAACTCAATGTAATAAGAAACAAACAAAATACTATAATACCCCATAAAAAATATCAGAGTACCAATGCGGAAGAGAAACCCACAATGATCAAGGACTCCAATGATAAATCTCTTGAGATCCTAACATGATTCATGCTCCAACTCCACAATACAATCCAAAGTAGCATGATGCATCCCTAATGAAATGTTATAATTTTTCTTTTCATCTGTATCGATAAACAATATATACAAAAAATAATAATGTCCCAAACTAGGGGATGAGCAACGAGACTCCATAGGATTTCCCTAAATGACTTCCCTTCTCATTATACTAGGATAGAACATGTAATCACATTTATAAAACATATTTTATATAATAAATTTTTATATGTTTAATCTCAGAATATAAAACAATTAACATACCAAAATAGTTTTCCCAACCAAAATACATTTCCATTGAAAACAAAAAAACAACACTTTAAACACATTTACAAAATTTAATTTCGGCATTCACACTCCATTCCACATATCTACACATCTACGCATGCATGAAACAATATACCTACCTATACTCATATGTGGTGAGTCATACTTTCACTAATGTATCACATAGTGAACCATTTTAATGGGTGAAATTTAAAATACTTATCCATCCCACAATTTATGGGTGAAACTTCATAACATAATTTATCCTAATTAACATGAACAAAAACCATCCATTACGACAAAAACCATTGCAAAAAAAAATGTGGAAAACATTTCAATAAAAAAATACTTCAATTGGAAACCTTTCTACAAATAATTTTAAATGAATCAAACTAGACAAAAATTTTAAATTCATCGTTTTAATATCATTAAATAAATGAATTTTCAGAAAAATTCGATAATTCCAAAAACCACCACTAAAAAAGTTTTATAACAAGATTTTCAAAACCATTTCATTATAAATATAAATAAATTTAAAATATTTTAAACTAATACATCATGCTCTAATAAGAGAAATTGACAGTGAAGCCACCTACCTCAAATATTAATCCAAAAATGGAGAATGGTACCAATTCTTCATCAAAACCATGATAAATCTCTAGAACCATTCCTTAGATCTCATTCCCTATCCTGAACCCAACCAAATATAATCATTATTGGAATCCATTATCATAGATCTATCTATAAATAAGGTGATCTATAAATCTGAGAGATGGAACAAGATTAGATCTAAGATAACCCATAATGAATGGAGACTTACCAAAAAATATAGCCTTCAACACACTAAAATTTGTTATGTGATTGCATCCAGATCTAAGGGGAGAGGCTCTATATCCTTTGGGAGGATAAAATAATGAGTGAGGGTTTCCAAAGAGGGAAAAATAGTTGTTTAGAGTCAAATATAACTAAGATACTTCTTTAGGAATTATTTCTTAACTATACATGGTCGGCTCCCATGGTTAGGAAAACCATGTTCCATCCATGCACCAAACAATAAAGGGTTAGGAAAACCATTCATCTACAAAAAATTCACAAAAAAATTCTAAAATTCATAAAAGCATTCCCAAACATCACCCAAAATCAATACATACTTAAAATATAGAAATAAAGGGTTCCTTTCTTGACACAGTGGGTGGTAAATTTCCCATTTAATATAACATTGAGAAGATAATAAAATATTAACATATAATATTATGAGATAACTATTAGTAATCAATTAATAGGAATATGAATAAATAATTATAATTTATTAATAAAAAATTTATTTATAAAAAATTGTATATGATAATAAACTTACAATAAAGTATA
The DNA here is from genome assembly GCA_963277665.1 of Viscum album. Classification (NCBI taxonomy): domain Eukaryota; kingdom Viridiplantae; phylum Streptophyta; class Magnoliopsida; order Santalales; family Viscaceae; genus Viscum; species Viscum album. The sequence goes on along the minus strand of OY728158.1, from coordinate 1,185,138,078 downwards.
TGTATTAAAATTTATAAATAATTTATAAATTATATAATTTATATCATAAAATAATTTATTAAATAATGTATTTCTAATAAAATCATTTTAATAACGTAAGATGAATTGTATATTATAACTTATAAAAGGTGGTGCATAAATAATCTACGAACATTATTAATATTTCAAGACCTATATGGTTATTGACACTTATTTTGAGTAATATCTAATATGTATTTTGAATCTTGTTATAGAGGAAAATATCCCCACACATTAGTGTAAATGTTATGCATCCTCTCTCTTACCATTACATGTAAATGTTTACACCGAGATTTTTATATTTTATTTTATGATTCACATCCATATGAATAAAGTTCATATTATACCTTACATTTGATCTTGTTTCCCTGGAATGACACGTAATGAGCCATTATATTTTGTTTCGTTATTATTTTAAGTGATAAGAGAATATTGGAGGGGAGAGTTATTGATGGAGTTTAGATTTAGGTCGGGGGAGAGAGGTTGTAGGGTAAACATGGGAGATGCTACGTTTTGGATGGTTGGATTATATATGATAATTTTTAACCTAGTGATTAACACAATTAATGGTCATGCCTCAGAATGTTGTCTCATTTCATTGTGTGAGAAAATTATCATGTCATGGGAGTACATTAAATGATTATTATCTACAACATTTTTTGGTATGTAAAGTCTGTCTAAGAAAAACCAAAATTTATCATTGAGCACAATGATATATAGAGGGTTTTTGTCAACATAAATAACAATATGTTCTTGATAAATTCCATCAATCAGGGGACATATACCCTTATATATAAATCATTTTTGTATTTATATTTTTTATTTCATTGTGAAGGACTATGTGTATTTTGTCAAATTCCTCCTCAAGTAGATATAATAGTGCTTCACCCTTTATCACAATGTGAATCTTTATTTTATAGGTTTGACAGTTCTTCATTTTCTATGTCATCACATAGTAGGGTTTTTTGTCACCACATGACACTTCCATTGTGATATCAATCTATGTGGTGTATTGAGTCTAAAATGTAAGAGATATAATTGATCACAACATGATTTTTGTGGGCTAGTTCAATATTGAGGAACTATAAACTCGAATTGTTAGAAATTTTTTTAAAACAAATTAATTATATATCAGATACATTAAAGATCATAACATTATTTTTTGGATGTTAGTTCAATTATCTCCCCATTTAATAAATAAAACCAATTATATTCTTCTTGTATTATTTGAATTTAAGGGTTTTGGTGTGTTCTAATAAGAGAATTATTGGTAATTTATAAAATTGTCACCTAGATTTAGAGAATTATAATCTAAAAATATTTTTGACTGAGAATATCTTTTGTAGTCGAACTTCATTGGTGTTTGTGACATTTTCCAACCTTTTGAAGGTATATTTTCTTCAACCATGATTCGAAAAATCTAGTTTTTGGATGATCAAGGATTTTTATAGGTTTATAAGTAGCTAAATTGGGCTCAGATAGAAACCAAACACATGAAAACATTATATCTTCTAAGGTAGGTGCTCCGTATCGTTTGTGAATATTTGTACGCATTCTTGAAGTGATTTTTTCGTATGTGTGTGTAGCCCTTGATCACTATGTCTCATGTTTGAGAAAATTTATTTTGTGTGCCTGGAACATGAGACACAGGTTTGGTGCTTGGTCACATGTGGATGTCTGATATCTATTAATCTTACCTGACATGAAATGATGTATGATATATTAACCAATACCTATTTAATCTATTTTTTGTTCCTCATTATTCTACAGTTGAGCATGAGGGTTGAACCATATAGAATATCCTTGTGAGGGGGATATGTTTGAATTTTTAGTATAAATTTACATGGTCTATCCATGAATGGATATGTGATATTAATTTCATGGGATTATTCCGTTGAGGGAGATATATTAGGTAGATTGTAGATATTTCATCCCACATAGAGATGAAGAAACTAGATCCAACACCTATGCACTCAGTTACACTATGATGCTTATGTGATATACTTGTTTCCCATTTGTTTTGTTTTAACATTCATGTAATATAATGATATAACTTATATAATTTTATTAAGGACCTTTTAGTGGTTTCTTATTGGGTTTCATTCTTACTCCATACATAGGTATCTCCATTCAACAGTATATTTTATGAATGAATATCTGATGAAGGGGAAGGAAACAATGGTGGGAAATTTTTATGGGATGATAGGAGGGTGTGGGGAATTGAAGGAAAAATTATAGGCTTGGATGAATTCAATTTTTTATTTACATTTAATATTTTTTATTGATTCTCCACCATTGGGGATCCTTTTCTTCAAGTTGAGTTCTGTGAATAACATTCTATGATGTTATTACATGGTTTAGTACCGTATATGTATGTTTCTATTTTTATGATTGAATATTTATTCATTACATATTGATATCTTTTATAGAAAATTCAATTATATACTCATATTATCTCATATTTTTGTATATTTATACCCACATTTTCCCTCTTTTCCCTCAATAGTAGATCAAATTGATTGGCATATATGGTTGAATTCTTGAGGTCATATGGAATTACAGTCAAGGCCTAGTTATTTAGGTTGAGGTTTCATATAAATAAAATAACTTGAGCTCAAATTCTTGTAAGTAAAATAATATTAATCATTTTATTAATGTTCTACTCATAAAATTATGAGAAAACTTATGAATGAGAGAAATATATAATTAAAAAAATAGAAAAATTAGAGTTTTTAGAAGGAATTATAGATTAAAATGTCATTCCAAATGATGAAATAGCTAAAATAGTATATGTTTACATAATATCAAGACACTAAACATGATCCTTTGATAATAACATTGGAATATAACATAGAAATATAAAAAAATCATCACATATTAGATCGAGAATCACATCAAAAATACATTACTGGATTTGGAATCACATCTTGTTTCCAATAGTGGATATTTAATTAGATTTTATTTCCTTCAATGGATCAGACACTACATAAGGTATCTTGTACTGGATTGGAAAAAACATCAACTTACCTATTGTATATTAAGTATCATTGCTAATATCAAATTATTCTCTCATAGGATATGATACTCTAACTAATGAATTAAATTTATATATAGGATCCAACTATCATATAATGTTAATACTTACACGTGTGTGATGAAATATATCATTCATAAAATATATCATGAAAACAGTAAGAAAATAAAATGGGTTTCAAAAAATTATAAAAAAGGTATCACATAAAATGAGAAAAACAGATAGATCAGATAATATAAAAATTCAATCACCATAATAGTTTTTTCTATAAATTAATTTAGTGGGTGATTAATGAAATTTATCTCTAAAAGAGATATATTTCTTGGATATAAATGGAAAAATTCAATTCAAATCATTAAAATAGTTCTAGCAAAACAATTAAAACATCATCAAAACAATTGTGGGTAAATTAAAAAGCTGGGTTTTGGAGGTTGAAATTATTTTTATTTCTATTATTGTTATTAGTGAAATGTTTATACTATATTTTTGAAAAAAAATTTCCTAAGGAAATGTTTATTGAATGATAAAACATATTATTGAGTGAGAAAAAAATAATTTTATGAATTAAAAAAAATACATTTTAAGTAACCCACATCAAAAAATTAGTTCTTGAAACATAAACTAACAAATATATATAGAAAAATAAAATGATCATAATAAATAATGTATATTTATATTTTAAAATACTAATGTGTAATATTTGGGGGAATAAAAAAACGTTATTGATAGAAAAATACACATTAATTTGGATACTAATTATACATAAAAATGAATAATTATACGGGAAATAAATTCATCAAGGGAGTGAAATAGAATTCATTTTTAAAATATCTATAGAGTTATAAAAATTTTTGTCATATAATATTATCATCTTTTGGAAGAAACTAAACATATAAGAAAAAATTTCAAATCAAAGCCCAATAACTCAATGAAATGTTTTTTGAGTTACCAATATATCTTAAAACATTGAAACATCTTTAACCAAAATCCAATAAAAGATATAACTTGATCTGGATTTTTGAGTCCCTTGAACACTATTATAATTATTTCTATAGTTTTTATACACCATAGAATGTAAAATATGGGATTGATGTAAAATGAATCCATTAAAAAGGATGTGAGATATGAAACCCTCATATACATCACAATTCAAGAAGTATATAACATTTTAAAATATGCTAATGTGATAGATATTTTAATCCTTATAAAATAATGGAAATCATAATATAATTATTGTATAAAATTTAAACAATTTATATTAATGTTGTTCAATAAGAAGAAACATTACTCAATGAAATGATATTGACCTGAAAAACACCCTTACGATAACACAACACTTCCATAAATGTAACACCCGAGACTTTTATAAGAAATATTTTTTTTATTTTATATAAATCATCAAATAAATCATTCACTACACACAACACTAGCTTGACTTTCTTTACACGTAATAACGACCTTCCTTGATAGCTTGCATCGTAGGCATTACCGAGTTTCATTAAACAACGATATGCTATTAAAATATTATTAAAACTAGCTGTTATGAATAGTAATAACCACTTTTTGAAATTTTTTATATTTTATTTTTCAAAATGGACTTCGTTTTTGGATTCAGAATATCGAAATTAGCCTAGGGTGAAATTTTGGTATTTTTCTGGAAACTTTCAATTTTTTAAAAATAGTAAAAACACTGGGTTACTATTTAAAAACCGACTTTTTATTTAAATAATTATTAATTTTATTTTAGGTCAAAATTAATACATAATACCTATATAAGTTCAATTTAATTCATTAGAGTAATTTTATAATAATTTTAGATATATAAAAATTTTATTGAACTTTTCACCGTCTTTTACCCACCTCCTAGGAGAATTTGAAAATTTACATAAAACTTAATTTTACCGCTTCTGTGAGTGGAATTTAAAAAATCTGAGTGACACATTTGATGTCAGTATGTAAAATTTGGTTCAATGAGATGAAAGTAATTTTTGGTGAATAGTAACTTTTTACTTTTATTTACCACGGTTAAAAGTAAATAGGGTAATTAAGGGTAAAAATGATATTATTACTACCCTAACACATGTCCTAATTCTATTGGATAAGTTTAATTCAACCAAAAACAACCATAGGAATAAAATATTACCATTTAGGCCCACTTGGATTAGATTAGGACATTTATTATTAACTTATTTAAAGAATGGTTAAAATAGTTAAAATCAGTGTTTAATAAGTAAATAATTTTTAATATAGGGTTATATATAAAATAAATTTGACTATAAATATTCATTAGAAATCTACAAAGATTTAATACATTATAATATATTATTTGTAATTTTTAGACATTAAGTAATTTAATTTATTTATGAAACAATGATGATGCGATAATTATCTTATTAATGAAATATTGACATAATTGATGTTATAAATACCCAAATAAATGTAATTTGAGACTTTTTAGGAATTACACTAATTTTCTAGGATAATATGACATGTTATTATTGATTTAATTAAATTTTTTAGAATTAATCATTCTGTTATAATTTTCACAAAAATAAATTACTGAATAGTGTCAAAATTGACATAAAATAATTTTTAAAACAAATATTATATTATTAATTATTATTTTTCTCCTAAAAATCTACGGTTCGGACAAATGACTTAGATAAGGTTATATATATTAATAATAAACAACTTGGGGTTCGTTTGGCTTGTTATAGTAAGTTTATTAACCTTATTGTGTAAGAACACAAAAAGACATGGTAAAAGTAAAATTATCTAACTTAAAGTTAAATCTAAATGGTAAGGTTAAAATAGTAAACTAAACATTTCCAAATTCTATTGGATGAGAGTATTTCGACCCATCCCCACCTTAACTTCGAAATAAATTAATTTGGAGCTATTTAAAACCGAATATGGCTTTGTAATAAAATAATATTTTTAGTTTTTCCAAAGGATCCCCTCTCCTCCCTTATAAAAGGGCACTTCTTCCCTCTCTTCCTGACACCACTTTGAGCCTTAAATATCGGCCAAAAACTGACTATTTCTCCTCTCCACTTCCCTAGAAACATCCTAAAGGTCCTGGTCTTCTTCAAAGACCAATTTTAGTGCCCTAAAAGGAGGTCTCAAAGAAGCGCTTCAAAGAAGAGGTAATGTCCGTTACTGATTATTTCAACTTTATTTCTTCTTCGACTTCTTCTTCTTTAGTTGTTTCATTATGAATTAATAACATCAGTATCACTAAAATACTGATATGTTATTATAAGTATGAAACTACCCTATTTCACCATCTATCAATCCTACGGAAAACAAAATCACCGCGCGTGCGTACGTACGGAATACCGTCTCCACGTCGTGGTGTAATCTATTTTCCACCACCACCTTACATGGATGGGTATAATGGTGTAAATAATGAATATATATGATTATTTTAATGTGATATTTATTCTGAAATAGTATACATACACTCCAATACAATTCCATGATCATGGGAACGATATCATCGCTCGTGCGTACGTACGGAATACCGTCACCACGATGTGATGCGACTCGTTATTCATGATTTTCATTGCATAATGATTAAATAAATTAATTGAGTGAATAAATATGATATATATTACACTAATACCATTCTAGAAATGAGGTATCTATAACCTAAAAATAAGAATAAGAATTTATTCGACAAAACACGCATAAGAACAAAAAGTAATAAACACCCGAATAATAAGAAGCAATGAAATATTACTAATAATAAGCTAATAATATGACCATATATGATATCATAACAATGATTATGATTCTGGAATAAGTCAATGACATTATTTATATCATTATACAGGAGGTTCAGACACTTACGAAGCAAATCAGACCTAAGGTAAGGGAAAATATCACAATCTCATTTTTATCCGAGATTGTTTATACTTTGGAATTTATTGGGGTGTATTTTATCATCCACACCCATGTTTACTCAATATGTAATATTATTTCCATCCACCTAAAATTGTTTAAATCCAATTTTAACCTTCGGTTAGTTTTTAGTAAAAGATATGAAAGGAATCTTTTGTCGTTTGTCATACGAGGTACTTTTTTACTTTTCCGACAAAAGTACAAGAAGAATGTTTTTTTAACTTATACGGAATGAATGGATTTTTAAAGCATTATTTCCAAGAATCTTACTTTACAAGTTTTCCTGTTTATTTTTAATCAACATCTTTTAGTTTAGAATTGTATGACATGTTAATAAAGGAAAAGTGTTTTTGATGTAGAAAGGATATTTTCCTCAAGAATGGAGTTCAAGTGTTTTATCAAAATTATTTTCTATCTAAGATAATAAAGGGTTATGTTTCTATACCTATTATTACATTGATTTGATTATGTTGTGATGGAATTATTTTTATGAATTCCTTTATCTTATATGAATTGATTAATGATCTCACGATGTTTAAGAATCCCATTATTATTACATGGGTTATGCTATGATGTATGGTTTATGATTTTGTGGCACACATAAGAATGGTATCATTATGAGATGGGTGGGACCTATATCTACCTCCGATGCATTGGGTAAAGATTTTATATCTCATGAGATAGACATGGATGGAACGGCAGGTTAAACCGGTTCAGTGAAACTGGACTGAAACGAGGAATGAACTCGGTTCAAAAATGGACTTTGTCCACTAATATAGTCTTGGAAATGAGTCTTGACTAATAAGAAATGATTATCTATGATTATGTGTGTATTCCACAAAGCTTCATGTTTTATGTTATGATTATTGTGAGTACATTTCACTACCATGATTTATCCCATGTTATGAAAGTTTGATCTCTTTTACAGGGCAAGATTTACAAAATGTTATGTTCTTATGAATATGATGTGATTGATATTTCTTTTGTTTACCCTTACTAAGAATTTGAGCTCACCCTTTTTTATGTTTTCTTTCCCCAGGTCAGGAAGAAGGTTATTAAGTAAGATATGCCAAAAGGGACTATAGATATGATGAAATAAATGGGAGACAATGTAGACGCTTTATGAACCAGTTGTTTATGTTTCCCTATTTCAAAAGACACTATACCCATATGGTCCTTGCATGGTTTTGTTATATGTTGCTATAAGTGTTCTTCAATTTTGAAGTACCGAAAATGTATGTAAATTATGGGTCATTATAGTTGGTATCAGAGGAAAGGTATAGTCAACCTTTGGAAACTAGGATGTTAAAGCCTTAGTAAGAACCCTAAGGATATGTCTAACCATAGACAACAATCTTAGTGTTTTAGAATTGTCATTGAATAACCTATGATAAGTCCTTATGTGTGAAATTTTATTCTTAATTATGTGGTTTTCCTATTCTAATTAGTGTTTCTCACACTATTCTTCTTGGTTTTAGTCAATGGCTGGAACCTGAAGGAACTGTATTAATGCGGAATGCGATGGGCAATGTAATGATTGTCCCCCTGAGCAACCAAACGTAATGGGAGCTGGAATGAAAAATCTTGTAGCCATGCTCACACAACTTTCCCAAGCTATGAATCATGCAGGACTTCCAAACGAGCAAAGGAAGGAGAAAAATTCTATTGAATCCTTCATGAGGCAGCGTCCACCTTCATTCAGCGGGTCTACTGATCCATTAGTTGTTGAACAATGAATTAGTACTACTAAAAAGATATTTTCAGTTCTTCAATGTTCTGAATATGAAAAATTCATCTTAGTAGTGTATCATTTGGAAGAAGATGCTGATCAATGGTGGAATCGAATTAAGAATACGAGGAAGAGGGATGAAATTGAGTCCATGGAATGGGACAAGTTCAGGAACTTATTTTTCAATAAGTACTTCCCTCGTATTCTCTGAACAAAGATGGAGAAAGAGTTTCTTGAACTGAAGCAAAAGTATGATGAATCTGTTGGTACCTAGGAAGCAAATTTTACAAGACTTTCAAGGTATGCTTTTGGTATTATTATCAAACCTGAGATTAAGATCGATCGATTCATTAGTGGCTTAAAACCATGTCTTCGAAGGGCCTTATCCATAAGGGACTTCAATAGCTATGAGGAAATCGTTCGATGTGCTCTCAAAGTTGAGATGGAGATTGGAGTAACCCATCAGTCATATGGGTTTGATGAGAAGAGGAAAATGGAATTCAAAGGAAAATATAAAGAGCACACTGAAAAGAAGATGATATTTCCCTTATGCTAAAAGTTTGGAAAGAAACATGGAGGGAGTTGTCTTAAAGGGACAAGTAAATGTTTCAAATGTGGAAAGGAAGGTTATCGGGCATCTGAATGCTGCAATGATGGGAAGAAGATGTCTAATGATGCAAACAAAGGAAAGGATACACAGAATGAACCTACTACACTTCAATGTTACAAGTTCAAGGAAATGGGGAATTATGCCAATAAATGCTTTAATCCAAGGGGTGTTGATGATGATCGACGTCAAAAAACTCTTAAGGCTAAAGACAATGGAATGTCACATGAAATTTATATCAGTGATGTGGAGTACGATAACGAAGTGGTGAAAGGTACACATAACATCCACTCTAAAGTAGAAAATGTTTTATTTGATTCTGGATCCACCCACTCCTTTTTTTCTGAAGAATTTTCTAAGGGTATCCCCATATTACCTCAAAAATTAGATGTTCAGTTAGCTGTGACAACCCCTAATGGCACAACAGTCGCATCATAATTTTATAATTCTTCTTCGATTGATGTTTGTGGGAATGTGCTTCCTACAAATCTTGTGATCCTTCCTATAGTGGAATTTGATGTTATTCTTGGCATGGATTGGATTTCTCTATATGGAGCTCATATCAATTGCCAAAGAAGGGAAGTCACATTTCATATTCCAGATCAATATTTGATCGTCTATCAATGCAAGGATGAACATAACCTTCCAGTGGAAATTTCATCCATCTTATGGGTCTTGATTGCACTAAATGAAGGTTATTTATCTCAAATGGTTGGTGAGAAACTCATGATTAAGAATATTCCCATTGTACTGGAGTTTTATGATGTCTTTCCGAGGAATTTTCGGGTCTTCCACCAAATCGTGAAGTTGAGTTTTCAATAGAACTCATATCGGGTGCTTTACCTATTTCAAATACACCTTATAGAATAGCGCCAATTGAGTCGTAGGAATTGAAGAAGAAACTCTAAGAGAATTTTGATATGGGGTTCATACGCCCTAGTGCGTCACCTCGGGGAGACCTGTTCTATTTGTTAAGAAGAAAGATGGATCAATGAGACTCTGCATTGATTATCGAGAACATAACAAGATCACTATCAAGAACAAATATCCTCTCCCGCGCATTGATGACTCATTTGACCAACTACGCGGAGCTCAACACTTTTCCAAGATTGATCTTCGTTCAGGGTATCATCATTTAAGAGTCAAAAAGGAGGATATACCAATGAAGGCTTTCCGTACAAGGTATGGACACTATGAATTTATAGTGATGCCATTTAGTCTTACTAATGCCCCTGCTATCTTTATGGATATGATGAATAAAGTCTTTAGAGACTATCTTGATCAGTTTGTGGTAGTATTTATAGACGATATTCTTGTATATTCAGAGATCAAGGAAGAACATGAAGATCACTTGAGAATTATATTGAAGACCCTGAGAAAGGAGAATCTTTATGAAAAATTTACCAAGTGTGAATTTTGGCTTCAAAAAGTTACATTTTTGGGTCACATAATCTCAAAAGAGGGGATATCTGTGGATCCAGCATAAACAGAGGTTATCGAAAAAGTTTAAAGTATATTTTCACACAAAAGGAGCTGAATATGCACCAAAGAAGATGGTTGGATCTGATTAAGGATTACGACTACTCAATTCATTACAACCCTGGGAAAGAAAACAAGGTGGCATATGCATTAAGTCGACAAGACCATACCAGTTTATCCATGATGAGGATCACAAAAGATCCAATATTTATGGATTTACAAACGATGGATCTTGGAATTATAATGAAAGGGGAAAAATCGTATCTTTCTCAAATGAATGTTCAACCATCTTTACATGTTAAGATTAAAGAGGCACAGAAAGAAGATGTAGAGTTACAAAAGAAGGTGAGAAATGTTCCTGAATTCAACTTTGATTGTGATGGGATAATAAAGTTCAGGAATTGGGTTTGTGTTCCTTCCATCCCTGAATTAAAGAAGGAGCTGCTGGATGAGGCTCATAGTTCTTCATTCTCTATTCATCCTGAAAGCACAAAGATGTATAGGGACCTGAAAGAGTACTACTGGTGGGATGGAATGAGAAGAGATGTTGCTGAATATGTCTCTCGATGCTTGGTTTGTCAGCAAGTTAAAGCTGAGAGACATAAGTCTAAGGGGATGTTACAACCATTACCCATATCTGAATGGAAATGGAAAAACATCACTATGGACTTTGTCACAGGACTTCCTAAAACATCCAAAGGCAATAATGATATCTGGGTTATAGTTGATCGTCTTACAAAGTCTGCCCACATTATTGCTATTAGAGAGGATTTCTCTATGGATCATCTTGCCAGGATATATGTAAAGGAAGTGGTAAGATTACATGAAGTACCACTTTCTTTTATACCTGATCAGGATCCGAGGTTTACCTCAATGTTCTGGCGAAGTCTTCAGCATACTCTGGATATAGAGTTGAGTTTCAGCACTGCTTATCATCCTTAGACAGATGATCAGTTTGAGAGGACAAGTCAAACTCTAGAAGATATGTTGAGAGCTTGCTCTATGGATTTCAAAGGTGGTTGGGATCAACACCTACATTTGGTGGAAATTTTCTTATAAAAATAGCTTTCACTCCAGTATTCAGATGTCTCCTTATGAAGCTCTCTATGGAAAGAAATGCAGGACTCCAACTTACTGGGATGAAGTTGGGGAAAGAAAGCTATTTGGACCTGATCTTGTTGATGAGAGTGCAAAAAAGGTCTGATCTATTCAACAACACATAAGTGCAGCTCGGAGTCGACAAAAAAGTTATGCCAACAACTGAAGAAAAGACTTAGAGTTTGAAGTGGGTGATACAGTGTTCTTACGAATATCTCCTTAGAAGAGAGTAATGAGATTTGGAAAGAAGGGAAAGCTGAGCCCTAGGTATATCGGTCCCTTCGAAATACTGGATAATGTTGGGAAGGTATCTTACCAATTGGCACTTCCACCAAATCTCTCTCAAGTTCACGATGTGTTCTATGTATCTCTCTTGAGAAAGTACATACCTGATCCTTCACATGTACTCAGCTCAGAAGTTGTACCGTTGGAACAAGATCTTTCTTAAGATGAACAACCGATAGAGATTCTCGATCGTAGGGAAAACGTCCCGCGGAACAAGACCACTTGCTTGGTGAAAGTTTTATGGAGGAACCACCAATTAGAAGAAGCTACATGGGAGCTTTATGATATGATGAGGGAGAGGTATCCTCATCTGTTTGTTACAAGTGACGAATTTCGAGGGGGAAATTCATTTTAAGGGGGGTAGAATGTAAAACCCGAGACTTTTATAAGAAATATTTTTTTATATATAAATCATCAAAGAAATCTTTCACTACACACAACACAAGCTTGGCTTGCTTTACATGAAATCACGACCTTCCTTGATAGCTTGCGTCTTACGTAATACCGAGTTTCACTAAACAACGATATGCTATTAAAATATTATTAAAACTAGCCGTTTTGAAGAGTAATAACCTCTTTTTGAAATTTTGTAAATTTTATTTTTCAAAATGGACTTTGTTTTTGGATTCGGAATATCGAAATTATCCTAAGGTGAAATTTTGGTATTTTTATGGAAACTTTCAATTTTTGATGAATAATGAAAGTACTGAGTTACTATTTAAAAACCAATTTTTATTTAAATAATTATTTATTCCATTTTAGGTCAAAATTGATAAATAATACCTATATAAGTTCAATGTAATTCATTGGAGTAATTTTATAATAATTTTAGATATATAAAAATTTTATTGAACTTTTCACCGTCTTTTACCCACCTCTTAGGAGACTTTGCAAATTTACATAAAACGTAATTTTACCGCTTCTGTGAGTGGAATTTAAAAAAATCATAGTGACATGGTTTATTTCAGTAAGTAAAATGTGGTTCAATTAGATAAAAATAATTTTTGGTGAATAGTAACGTTTTACTTTTATTTACCACGGTTAAAAGTAAATAGGGTAATTAAGGGTAAAAATGATATTATTATTACTCGATCAAATTTCCTAATTCTATTGGATAAGTGTAATTCGACCAAAACCAACCTTAGGAATAAAATATGACCATTTAGGCCCACTTGGATTAGATTAGGACATTTATTATTATTTTATTTACAGAAGGGTTAAAATAGTTAAAATCAATGTTTAATAAGTAAATCATTTTTAATATAGGGTTATACATAAGCTAAATTCTACTATAAATATTAATTAAAACTCTAAAACGATTTCCTACATAATGATATTTTATTTGTAATTTTTAGACATTAAATAATTTAATTTATTTATGACAAAATGATGATGTAGTAATTATCTTATTAATGAAATATTGACATAATTGATGTTATAAATACCCAAATAAATGTAATTTGATACTTTTTATGAATTACACTAATTTTCTAGGTCAATATGACATGTTATTATTGATTTAATTAACTTTTATAGAATTAATCATTCTGTTATGCGTTTCAAAAAAATCAATTAATAAATAGTTTCAAAATTGACATAAAATATTTTTTAAAACAAATATTATATTATTAATTGTTATATTATTCCTAAAAATCTATATTTCAGCCAAATTACTTAGATAATGTTATATATATTAATAATAAACAACTTGGGGTTCGTTTGTCTTTTTATAGTAATATTATTAACCTTATAGTGTAAGAACACAAAAAGACACGACAAAAGTAAAATTACCTAACTTAAAGTTAAATCTAAATGATAAGGTTAAAATAGTAAACTCAACTTGTCCAAATTCTATTGGATGAGAGTATTTTGACCCATACCCACCTTATCTTCTAAAAAAATCAATTTGGAGCTATTTAAAACTGAATATGGCTTTATAATAAATTAATATTTTTAGTTTTTCCAAAGGAGCCCCTCTCCTCCCTTATAAAAAGGCACTTCCTCCCTCTCTTCCTCACACCACTATGAACCTTCAATATCGGCCAAACCCTACCAATTTATCCTCTACACTTCCCTAAAAACATCCTATAGGGCCTGGTATTCTTCAAAGACCAATTTTATTTCCCTAAAAGGAGGTCTCAAAGAAGATCTTCAAATAAGAGGTAATGTCCGTTACCGATTATTTCAACTTTATTTCTTATTCCAGTTATTATTCATTAGTTGTTTAATTATGAATTAATAAAATCAGTATCACTCATATACTGATATGTTATTATAAGTATTAAACAACCCTATTTCACCATCTATCCATCCTACGGAAAACAAAATCACCGCGCGTGCGTACGTACGGAATACCGTCTCCACGTCATGGTGTAATCTATTTCCCCCACTACCTTACTTGGATGGGTATAATGGTGCAAATATTTAATATATATGATTATTTTAAAGTTATATTGATTCTTAAATAGTAAAATACACTCCAATACAATTCCACGATCATGGGAACGATATCATCGCTCGTGCGTACGTACGAAATACCATCTACACGGTGTGATATGACTCGTTCTACATGATTTTCATTGCATAATGATTACATAAATGAATTGAGTGAATAAATATGATATATATTACACTAATACCATTATGGAAATGTGGTATCTATAACCTAAAAAGAAGAATAATAATTTATTCGACAAAACACGCATAAGAACAAAAAGTAATAAAAACCCGAATAACAAGTAGAAATGAAATATTACTAATAATATGCTAATAATATGACCATATATGATATCATAATAATTATTATTATTCTGGAAAGTCAATGACATTATTTAAATCATTAAACAGGAGGTTCAGACACTTACGATGTAAATTGGACCTAAGGTAAGGGAAAATATCACAATCTCATTTTTATCCGAGATTGTTTATACTTGGGAATTTACTGGGGTGTATTTTATCATCCACATCCATGTTTCCTCAATATTTAATACTATTTCCATCCACCTACAATTTTTTAAATCCAATTTTACCCTTCAGTGAGTTTTTAGTAAATGTTATAAAAGGAATCTTTTGTTGTTTATCGTATGAGGTACTTTTTGACATTTCTGACAAAAGTATGCGAAGAATGTTTTTTTAACTTATACAACATGAATGGATTTTTAAAAAATTATTTCCAAGAAGATTACTTTACAAGTTTTCAATTATATTTTTAATCATTTTCTTTTAGTTTAGAATTGTATGACATGTTAAGAAAGGAAAAGTGTTTTTGAAGTAGAAAGGATATTTCCCTCAAGAATGGAGTTCAAGTGTTTTATCAAAATTATTTTCCATATAAGATAATAAAGGGTTATGTTTATATACCTATTATTAAATTGATTTGATTATGTTGTGATGAAATTATTTTTATGAATTCCTTTATCTTATATGAATTGTTTTATGATGTCACGATGTTTAAGAATCCCATTATTATTAAATGGGTTATGCTATGATGTATGGTTTATGATTTTGTGGAACACATAAGAATGGTATCATTATGAGATGGGTGGTGTAAAGACCCGTAAAATTCAATGGAATTTTTTTCTTAATTTTTTTTGGAATTTTACAAGAACGCTGTTTCTGACGGCACCAGATTCCGAGGCCCGGTGTGCCCGGAATCAATCTCCGAAGTTTGGCTCGGGTACGTTCAGTGAACGAACGAGCGGGAATTTCTAAATTTTTACCCGGTGCTCGGAATCGAATTCTGAGGGCACTGATGAACTCCCAAAGCCGGTAATCTCTTATGGGAGCCTTTACCATAGTTTCGTTTGTGCGGGTTAAGATGTTAATTAATGGGGTTTAATTAAAAAGTAAATAAAATTGTTGAATCAATTTTATTTCATATCAATGTGTTTTTTTTCTTCGATGGGATGTTGGTGGTGGGGCCCACATCCACCCAACCTCCCATGTGTGGATAATTGAAAGAGTGGGGCCCACACAAGCCCCCCCACCTTTTCAAATCTCTTAACTCCCTAACTCCTCTTAACCCTTCACTTTCCAAACTACCCATTAACTCACTTTCATTAATTTTTGACAACTTGTTATAATTAATAAGGTGAGTTACTTAATTTCATACTCTTAAAATTCAAATGGTTAGGTTGTGATAATAAAATAAGACTTGGTCTTATTTTATTATTGTTAGAGTTTTTTCCACCTTGAGAGGATTGGGAAGCATGAAGTCTTCTTCTTCTTCAACCTCAATGAAGAACGTGAAGAACATCTCAGACTCCGACGAAGAACACCGTTCTTCAACGAGGAACATCTCCGCCGAAGAACGCGACGTCTTCTTCCAACGACGTTACCTCTTCGAACGCACCTCGACGACAACGGAATCGACGTTCTTTTTCCGCGATGCCCGACCTCCACGACGCTCGTCATCCACGGCTCGATTGTCGTGAACCGTTCCTGAAACGAGGTAGGGGTTTTATTTATTTAATTGTTCGTGAATACCAACTTGATGATCTTCGTGGATTAAAACCAATTGTTATTGAATAATGCAAGGGGGTCGGACCGCACAAACACGGCCGACCATCCTCTTTATTTTTCGTGTTGGTTTCTTTGTGGTTGGTATGGGAAAGCGTGGTGTCGTCACATCACACGGATTCACGCGGAAGATAATGTGCAGCGCCGTCGCGCCACGCCGTGGAAAGAAGTTTAAGAACGCGACGCCGTCGCGCCGCGTCGAAGAAAACTGAAGACACTGCGGCCGGAGCGGGGCCACAGCGGAGGGGCGTTGTGCCGTCGCACCGTGCCAGACGACAAGGGCCACGGCCGGTTCCGGGCCGCGGCAGAGCAAGGTGACCGGCGGCCGGACCGGGCCGCCGGTTTCGGAACTGGAAGGGGACCGGCCACCGCCGGTCCCGTTGAGCAGGAACCGGCCAGCCGGTCGGGCCGACCGGACAAGGAGGAGTCGGTGGAAATAAATTCCCCCGTCCGGCTTCAAACGGCCCCCTTAATTGAGGGGGGGGGGGCACGGTTACACAGGGGGGGGGGCAGGCGCCCCCCCCATTGCCGAAACGGCTCGGCCAAAGGCCGAGCCCTACAGCGCGCTGGGCGCGCTGTGCCCCGCCGGACCGGCGCCTGGCCGGTCTGCCAGGCCGGGCCGCACCCCGCCGGGCCGTGCCGGGTAGGGCCGACCCAGACCAGGGGCAGGTCGACCCGGTCCGGGCCGACCGGGGGGTCTCGGGCTGGGTCGGTCCGGGGCCGAAACCCCCGTTTTCGGACCGTTTGAGATCAATTGCCCTTAACGCGGGCTACGGACCTCCGATCGATGCGCCGTCAGCGGTGACATGATCCTTGGAATGAGACGGTCGTTTCGGTATATTGAACTCAAAGTTTCAGAATACTTTGAGTTCGTCCGGGTTGGTTCGTACACGAAACGAATCGGGCCTTCGGAGCAGAAACACTCATATCTTGAGCTTCGGATGTACGATCGACGTGTTGTCGACTTTTTTGTTTTCCTCTAAGTGAGACGGATATTTTGGAATACTCCTCCCAAGGTTTGGACGTAGGTGGAGAACGGTCGGGTTGGTTTTTCCTTAAAAACCAACCGGGCCCCTAGGATGAAAAAGCCAATAACTCTCAGACCGGGCGTCCGATTGACGCGCCGTCTGCGACGTTGAGTTCCTGTTGACAACACAGAACTTTTGGATATATCAACTCTGGAATATGTGTCAGTTGATATATTAGCCTCTCGGATCGTGGAATGGACCCTCCCGAACGAGCTTGTTGTGTGCGAGAACCCTAGTGCTAGCTGCGACTGCTACTGTGACGATGAACACTGTACAGAGATCCTCAGTGGATTCGACGACGACGACTACAGCACTCAGCGATCCTATGTGGATCAGTGCTACCGATCATGTGTGGTTCTGATCCTGTGTGGTTCAGCCCTCAGCGGTTCTGTGTGAGCCAGCGCCTACAGATCCTGTGTGGGTCCGATCCTGTGTGGGTCTTTGCGGGGGTTAGTACCTATCGATCCTTTGTGGTTCCGACGACTTAGATGGATCAGTGATCATCTCTATCATCTTTCGAAGAAGTATTACATGTGTGAGCTGAATCCTGTTTACTTTCCTGTGGGGATTGTGTGTTGCTATTCTATGTGGATTACATTCGCATTCATGTGTGGAATACGTATACTTTCCTGTGTGGACTGGGTTGTATTTGGGCTCGGAGGATGGAGCGTATTGGAATTGATGACTTTGGTATATGTATGGGCATATACCTAAGTAGTGTCGGTTGTTACTTCATGATTGTATCTTTCCTTTGTGGTTTATCCTTTGTGGATTTTGGGAGACCTTCTGGGGTCTCGGGGTCCCTACTCAGTAGCTTATACTCACCCCTGCACGGGCTATGCCCGTACTACGTTGTGTTGGTTGCAGACGACGGACAGCGTTGATCGTGGTTGAGGCTTTCAGAGCAGGATGATACCTAGAGGTGGACCACTGGGCGGGACTTGAGGAGTAGTGGAGCTATCTGTACCCACCCTTCAGGTGGGATTTCCAGTGGACAGCTCGGCATAGCGGCTTTTACTTTTCAGTTGATGTTTTTCCTTTCGAGTTGTACTTTACTTTCAGTTTGGGTTTGTATATTGGCCCACTTACTTTCCACACTTGCAGTTGTACTCAGTTTTTACTTAGTGTTTACTTTTTCCACTTTCTTACTATGTGGTGCTTGTTTACTTTACAAAGGCAATGCCTAACCTTTTTACCGGGATTTACGCCTTGGTGCTAGTCGCCATCCCCTGGCCTATGGAAGGCAGGCTTAGGGTAGTCACGGCACGGGCCCCGAGGATGGGTCGTGAAAAATTGGTATCAGAGAAGTTCGATTCTACCGCGGACTCTGATATTTTCTATGTGAAGCAATAGTATTTACTGTGTTGAGTGTGGTTATCAGTCTAGGGAGTCCAGTGTTGGTGCGACGGCCGACGTATCCGTACACCAGGACCCTGACTTCTGATTTCCGACTTAATGCACGAAATCATTGATTGCATGTGTGTTTCAAGTTTTATTTGTGATTACTTTGTATCAGCTCACCAGGTATACTGTTCTGACCGTGGCGCACCTGTTTCCTTTTCAGGATGGCCCCATGACGGCAGCCAGATAGGGCTTCGAGAGTCGAGCATGACGACAGCCCACCGAGCGACGAGGCCTTGGTGCAGGGCCCTTTGTCAGCAGTGGAACCGGCGGTAGCTCTACCCACCGAGCCACCGATTCTTCCAGCACCAGTCGCTGATGATGCACGTCGCCTCAGTGCACTGCATGAGCTCCAACGCCAACGACCGCCCAGGTTCCACGGGGAGATGGACCCGCAGGCAGCTGAGGACTGGCTGGAGGCAGTCGTATGAGTTTTCAGGCTAGTGAGGACATGAGCAGACCTCATGGTGATCCTCGCTGCGAGCCTACTACACGCAGCTGCGGGCCGATGGTGGAGCTTGATGTTCCAGGTGCACGATGAGGCATCTCTACTTTGGACGGACTTTGAGAGCCTCTTCCGCTCGGAGTTCGTCCCAGCCACCCTCCGTGCGGTGCAAATTCAGGAGCTTCTTCAGCTGCGGCAGGGCAGCATGAAGTTTGCTCAGTACTCGGCGAGATTTACTGATCTCTCGCGCTACTCGACAGACATGGTATGGGACCCATTCTTCCGGGCCCGTACCTTTGAGTAGAGATTGAGACACGAGATCAGGGCATCGCTGATCTCCCTCAGCATTCCGACTTAGACAGGAGTACTGGAGCGGGTCCTTTTGATCGAGATCTTTCTTGCTGAGTCTACACCAGCGCCGAGACCCACCACAGGGCGGCATGTAGCAGAGTCTTCTACAGCAGGCAGTCGACGGATGACTCTTGGGTCCAGGAAGACCAAACCCTTAGGAAGACGACCTCAGGACACTGGCTCAGCAGTGCGGGGCACACAACGCGGAGCCAGTCTTTCGAGAGGCAGACAGTTCTACTCGTGCGGTGGGCAGGGCCACATGGCTCGTGATTGCCCGACCCGCCATACCGAGGAGCAGAAGACGGTTGAGGTACCACCGAGGTAGAGGCAGAGGGTTGACCGTGGCGGTCCGCAGGGAGGAGGCGGACGAGGCAGAGGAGATGTCCGAGCAGCAGGTGGTGGGCGACGCTTTGAGGCTCTACCACCTCCACCAGGAGGTCCACCCCGACCGCAGGGAGCTGGCGGGCAGAGACAGGAACAGCTCCAGGCAGCGGAGGCCTACGACCACGGCGCACCCGAGATGATTCTAGGCACTATCTGTGTCTATTCCACCCTTGCTACAGTACTTATAGACACATGAGTGAGTCACTCTTTCATAGCCGCTGCCCTTGTTCGGAGCTCCGAGATTCTGACAGAGCCGTTGGCTCGATCCTTACAGCTAGAGACTCCTACGGGAGCAGACTCGACGATTACACACTGGTGCTGGCAGTGTGAGCTTACTCTAGGAGGCGAGAGCTTCGGCTTGGATCTTCTTATAGCGGCGTCGAGGCCTTACAACGTCATCTTGGGCATGGATTGGTTATCTACGGTCCATGCACAGATTAACTGTTTTAGGCGCAAGGTGCGATGTGTACGCACCGACGGGAGCAGGTTCACCTTCACCGGTGAGAAGGGAGCCTTTGCAGCATATGATGGACTTCAGCGGAGGAGAGGACATCCCATTACTCATCAGTTGGCTAGCCTCATCCTAGGAGCAGTTGACGTGCGAAGTCCTTGTTTTCCTGCAGTGGTGGATCAGTTTGCAGACATCTTCCCCGATGACGTTCCAGGGCTACCTCCTCGTAGAGAGGTAGACTTTTATATTGACATGTACCCCGGGACAGCCCCGATATCGACTCCAGCATATCAGATGGCCCCCGCTGAGCTTTAAGATCTAAGGGTACAGTTGGAGGACTTGCAAGGAAAAGGGTTCATCCGACCTAGTGTTTCACCCTGGGCTTCCCCGATATTGTTCGCCAAGAAGGCGGACGGGAGCTTGAAACTTTGTGTTGACTATCGTCGCCTGAACCAGGTGATAGTGAGGAACAAGTATCCGCTACCGAGGATTGATGAACTCTTTGATCAGCTCAATGGAGCACGGTGGTTCTTGAAGATAGACCTCAGGTCAGGCTATCATCATCTCAGAGTTTGAGACGAGGACGTGCAGAAGACGACCATCAGATGTCGGTATGGCCACTATGAGTTCTTGGTTATGACATTCGGCGTAACCAATGCTCCAGCAGTTTTCATGGCCCTCATGAACAGGAACTTTTAGCCATACCTCGATCGATTTGTCGTGGTCTTCATCGACGACATTTTTATTTACTCGACGACTGAGGAGGAGCACGCCTACCACTTATGGGTTGTACTAGAGACACTACGAGAGCACCAGATTTATGGTAAGCTCTCGAAGTGCCAGTTCTGGATACGTGAGGTCCACTTCTTGGGGCACGTCATCTCTGAGGTGGGAGTTGCTGTGGATCCTGCGAAGATTGAGGCAGTGTTAGCTTGGGATCCACCCAAGAGCGTGACGGAGGTGCGGAGTTTCTTGGGACTAGATGGATACTACCAGATATTTGTGCCAGACTTCTCCAGAGTTGCGGCACCACTCTCAGCTTTGACAAAGAAGGGGAAACCCTTCATGTGGTCAGACAGATGTCAGCAGAGCTTCCAGAAGCGGAGACAGAGATTGACCAGCGCACCTATCTTGAGGTTTCTTGAGGAGGGAGTGGGGTACGTAGTCTACTGCGATGCATCAGGGACAAGACTTGGTTGTGTCCTAATGCAGGAGCGGGCCGTGATCGCCTATGGATCATGTCAGTTGAGTCCGCATGAGCAGAACTACGCTACCCATGACCTGGAGTTAGCAGTAGTGGTCTTCGCTCTGAAGACGTGGTGACACTATCTGATGAGCGAGCGCTTTACAGTATTTTCTGACCATTAGAGTCTCTGGTACATCTTCTCGCAGAAGGACCTGAACCTAAGACAGCGACGATGACTAGAGTTCCTCCAGGACTATGACTTTGAGATAGTCTATACTCCTGGGAAGGGGAACGTGGTAGCCGATGGCCTCAGCAGGAGGACGGTCATTCATCTACTTGAGGAGGCGACAGAGCATCTAGCCGCTTTGCAGATATCCTTTGTGGATAGATATGTAGCATCCTTCCTTCAGTCTCTCACAGTCACTCCTCCACTACTACAACATGTCAGAGAGGCTCAGCGTTGGGACGCTGACTGTGAGACGCGGCGTGCACAGATATCCTCAGGACAGGCACCTGATGGTTTCTCCTTTGGAGAAGAACACAACATCCTTTTCAGAGGACGTACCATGGTACCAGTCGCTTTACGGGAGGAGGTGCTGAGAGAGTTTCACACTTCTCCTTTGGCAGTACATCCTGGAGTGGCGAAGATGTACCAGGATCTCAGGCGACAGCACTGGTGGCCAGGCATGAAGAAGGTTGTGGCCGAGTTCGTTTCTCGATGCCTCACCTGCCAGCAGGTGGAGGCTGAGCACCAGGTACCAGCAGGCTTGGTACAGCCCTTGGAGGTTCCGGAGTGGAAGTGGGACGACATATCTATGGACTTCATGGCTGGAATTCCACGTACTTCTAGAGGTCACGACTCCATTTGGGTGATTGTCAACTGACTCACCAAGTCGGCTCACTTCTTACCCATCAGAGAGCAGGGATCAGTGGAGAGCTTGGGAAAACTTTACGATCAGGAGATTGTTCGGCTTCACAGTGTGCCATCATCTATCGTCTCCGATCGAGATGCTCGCTTTACTTCTCGGCTTTGTAAGGGGTTGCAGGAGGCATTCGGGACGCAGCTACGTCTGAGTACAGCCTTTCACCCTCAGACGGATGGTCAGACGGAGAGGACCATTCAGACTCTCGAGGACATGCTCCGCGCATGTGTCCTTGACTTTGGTCGTAGCTGGGAGGACCACCTACCCTTGGTGGAGTTTGCGTACAACAACATCTACCACTACACCATCGGGATGGCACCGTACGAGGCGTTGTACGACCGACCTTGCAGATCTCCTTTGTGATGGACAGACCCTGGGGAGTCAGCACTTGTGGGACCGGAGATAGTCCAGGCCACGACAGAGAAGGTCCAGGTCATCCAGGAGTGGATGAGGACAGCTCAGAGCCGGCAGAAGTCCTACGCTGACAGGAGGCGGAGGCCACTAGAGTTCGAGGATGGTGACCACGTCTTCTTGCGTGTCTCACCTCGACATGGTTTAAGGAAATTTGGCCGAGGCGACAAGTTATCTCCGCGCTTCATCGGACCCTTCCAGGTCCTCCGCAGGATTGGCGAGGTGGCTTATCGCCTGGCTCTACCACCTCAGTTGCACCGGGTGCACGACGTCTTCCACGTGTCTCAGCTGAGGAGATACGTGCATGACCTGATGCATATCATTGACCATGGGGAGCTTGACGTTGACGATTGGGTGACTTTTTTGGAGATCCCAGTGGAGATTGAGGATCGACAAGAGCGGGTCCTACGTGGAAGGTCTATTCCTCTGGTGCACATCAGATGGAAGCACGGGAACCTCCCGGAGAGCACTTGGGAGCGGGAGGCTCAGATGCGTGCTCAGTACCCACATTTGTTTCCCTAGTTATGATGTATCTTTACGGGGACGTAAATCCCTGAGGTGGGAGTAATGTAAAGACCCGTAAAATTCAAGGGCAATTTTTTCTTAATTTTCTTTGGAATTTTACAAGAACGCGGTTTTCTGACGGCACCTGATTCCGAGCCCCGGTGTGCCCGGAATCAATCTCCGAAGTTTGGCTCGGGTATGTTCAGTGAACGAACAAGCGGGAATTTCTAACTTTTGAACCGGTGCTCAGAATCGAATTCCGAGGGCACCGATGAACTCACAACACCGGTAATCGCTTAAGGGAGCCTTTACCATAGTTGCGTTTGTGCGGGTAAAGAAGATAATTAATGGGGTTTAATTAAAAAGTTAATAAAATTGTTGAATCAATTTTATTTCATATCAAGGTGTTTTTTTCTCCCATGGGAAGTTGGTGGTGGGGCCCACATCCACCCAACCTCCCATGTGTGGATAATTGAAAGAGTGGGGCACACACGAGCCCCCCCGCCTTTTCAAATCCCGTAATTCCCGAACTCCTCTTAACCCTTCACTTTCCTAACTCCCCATTAACTCACTTTCATTGATTTTTGACAACTTGTTATAATTAATAAGGTGAGTTACATAATTTCAAACTCTTGAAATTCAAATGGTTAGGTTGTGTTAATAAAATAAGACTTGGTCTTATTTTATTATTGTTAGAGTTTTTGCCACCTTGAGAGGATTGGGAAGCGTGAAGTCTTATTCTTCTTTAACCTCGATGAAGAATATGAAGAACATCTCGGACTCCGACGAAGAACACTGTTCTTCAACGAGGAACATCTCCGCCGAAGAATGCAACGTCTTCTTCCAACGACGTTACCTCTTCGAACGCACCTCGACGACAATGGAATCGACGTTCTTTTTTCGCGACGCTTGACCTCAGCGGCGCTCGTCATCCGCGGATCGATTGTCATGCACCATTCCTGAACCGAGGTAGGGGTTTTATTTATTTAATTGTTCGTGAATACCAACTTGATGATCTTCGTGGATTAAAACCAATTGTTACCGAATAACGCGAGGGGGTCGGACTGCACAAACACGGCGGAACCTCCTCCTTATTTTTCGTGTTGGTTTCTTTCTGGTTGGTACGGGAAAGCGTGGTGCCGTCACACCACGCGAATTCACGCGGAATGAAATGCGCGGAACCGTCGCGCCGCACCGTGGAAAGAAGTTTATGAACGCGACGTCGTCGCGCCATGTCGAAGAAAACTGAAGACGCCATGGCCGGAGTGGGGCCGCGGCGGAAGGGCGCGGTGCCGTCACACTGCGTCGGACGAAAAGGGCCGCGGCCGGTTCCGGGCCACGACTGAGCAAGGTGACCGGCGGCCGGACCGGGCCACCGGTGTTGGAACTGGAAGGGGACCGGCCACTGCCGGTCCCGTTGAGCAGGAACCGGCCGGCCAGGTCGGGCCGGCCAGACAGGGAGGAGCCGGGGGAAATAAATTCCCCGAGTCGGCTTCAAACGACCCCCTTAATTGAGGGGGGTCGCGGTTACACAGGGAGGGCATGCCCCCCCTTGCCGAAACGGCTCTGCCAAAGGCCGAGCCAGACAGCGCGCTGGGCGCGCTGTGCCTAGCTGGACCGGCGCCTGGCCGGTCTGCCAAGCCGGGCCACGCCCAGCCAGGCCAGGCTGCGCCCAGCTGCCCCGGGCCACGCCGGGACGGGCCGCCCCAGACCCGGGGCGGGTCGACCCGGTCCGGGCCGACCGGGGGGTCTCGGGCTGGGTCAGTCCGGGCTCAAAACCCCCGTTTTCGGACCGTTTGGGTTCAATTGCCCATAACTCGGGCTACGGACCTCCGATCGACGCGCCGTCAGTGGTGACACGATCCTTGGAAAGAGACGGTCGTTTTGGTATATCAAACTCAAGGTTTCGGAATACTTTGAGTTTGGCCGGGTTGGTTCGTACACGAAACCAACCGGGCCTTCGGAGCGGAAACACTCATATCTTGAGCTTTGGACGTCCGATCAATGTGCCGTCAACGTTGTTGTTTTCCTCTATGTGAGACAGATATTCTGGCATACTCTGCCCGAGGTTTGGACGCAGGTGGGAAACGGTCGGGTTGGTTTTGCCTTAAAAACCAACCGGGCCCTTGGGACGAAAAAGCCAATAACTCTCAGACCGGGCGTCCGATTGACACGCCGTCTGCGACGTTGAGTTCCTGTTGACGATACAGAAATTTTGGATACATCAACTCTGGACTATGTGTCAGTTGATGTATCAGCCTCTCGGCTCGTGGAGCGGACCCTCCCGAACGAGCTTGCTGTGTGCCGGAACCCTAGTGCTGGCTGCGACTACTACTGTGACGACGATGACTGTACAGAGATCCTCAGTGGATTCGACGGTGACGACTACAACACTCAGCGATCCTATGTGGATCAGTGCTACCGATCCTGTGTGGGTCCGATCCTGTGTGGGTCAGCGCTCAGCGGTTCTGCGTGAGCCAGCACCTACAGATCCTGTGTGGGTCCGATCCTGTGTGGGTGTTTGCGGGGGTTAGTACCTATCAATCCTTTGTGGGTCCGATGACTTAGATGGATCCATGATCATCTCTATCGTCTTTCGAAGGAGTATTACCTATGTGAGCTGAATCCTTTTTACTCTCCTGTTTGGATTGTGTTGTGCTATCCTGTGTGGATTACGTTTGCTTTCCTGTGTGGAATACATATACTTTCCTGTCTGGACTGGGTTGTACTTGGGCTCGGAGGTTGGAGCGTATTGGAATTGATGACTTAGGTATATGTATGGGCATATACGTAAGTAGTGTCGGTTGTTACTTCGTGATTGTATCTTTCCTTTGTGGTTTATCCTTTTTGGATTTTGGGAGACCTTCGGGGGTCTCGGGGTCCCTACTAAGTAGCTTATACTCACCCCTGCATTGGCTATGCCCGCACTACGTTGTGTTGGTTGCAGACGATGGACAGCGTTGATCGTGGTTGAGGCTTGCAGAGCAGGACGGTACCTGGAGGTGGACCACTGGGCGGGACACACTCGGAGCGGACGGCAGGACCCGAGGAGCAGTGGAGCTATCTGTACCCACCCTTCAGGTGGGATTTCCAGTGGATATCTCGGCGTAGCGACTTTTACTTTTCAGTTGTTGTTTTCCCTTTCGAGTTGTACTTTACTTTCAGTTTGGGTTTGTATACTGGCCCACTTACTTTCCGCACTTGCAGTTGTACTCAGTTTTTACTTAGTGTTTACTTTTTTCACTTGCTTACTCTGTGGTGCTTGTTTACCTTACAAAGTCAATTCCTTCCCTTTTTACCGGGATTTACACCTTGGTGCTAGTCGCCAGCCCCTGGCCTATGGAAGACGGGCTTGGGGTAGTCACGACATGGGCCTCGAGGACGGGTCGTGACAGGTGGGACCTATATCTCCCTCCAATGCATTGAGTAAAGATTTTATATCTCATGATATAGACATGGATGGAATGGCCGGTTAAACCGGTTCAGTGAAACAGGACTGAAACGAGGAATGAAATCGGTTCAGAAATGGACTTTGTCCACTAAGATAGTCTTGGAAATGAGTTTTGACTAATAAGAAACGATTCTCTATGATTATGTGTGTATGCCACAAAGATTCATGTTTTATGTTATGATTATTGTGAGTACATTTGACTACCATGATTTGTAGAGACCCGAAGCTTGACATACATTGACATTACATTACATTTGCAGAATACTTAGTACATAACAAAAACACACACACAAGGATCGTAATATTTTAGTGTCTTTGGAAACTCGGAATATAATCTTCTAATCTTGGTGAATGATCTTCAACATCTCCCATAAATATCTTCCTTTTTTTATACCTAAAACCTTTCTTTATATCCTGGGGAAAAGAAAACATTAAAGGGTGAGCTCAAATGCTCAGTAAGGGTAAACAAACGAAATATCAATCACATCATATACATAAGCACATAAATTTTCGAAATCATAACCTGTAAAAGAGATCATAATTTCATAACCTGGGATAACTCATGGTAGTGAAATGTAATCGCAATAATCATAACTTAAAACATTAAACTTTTTGGCATACACACATAATCATAGAGAATCATTTCTTGTTAGTCAAGACTCATTGCCAAGACTATCTTAGTGGACAAAGTCCCTTTCTGAACCGAGTCACCCTCGTTTCAGTCCTGTTTCACTGAACCGGTATAACCTACCATTCCAGCCATGTCTATCTAATGAGATATAAAATCTTTACCCAATGCATTGGAGGGAGATATAGGTCCCACCCATCTCATAATGATACCATTCTTATGTGTGCCACCAATTCATAAATCCTATATCATTGCATAACCCATGTAATAAAAATGGGATTCTTAAACAACATGAAATCATAAAACAATTAATATAAGATAAAGGAATTCATAAAAATATTTCCATCACAACATAATCACATCAATGTAATAATAGGGATAAAAATAGAACCTTTTATTATATTAGATGGAAAATAATTTTGATAAAACACTTGAACTTCATTCTTGAAGAAAATTTCCTTTCTATTTCAAAAACACTTTTCATTTCTAAACATGTCATACAATTTTAAACTAAAAGAAGTTGATTAAAAATAAACTTGAAAACTTGTAAAGGAAACTTTTTGGAAATAATGTTTTTAAAATCCATTCATGCCGTATAAGTTAAAAAAACATTCTTCCCGTACTTTTATCGGAAAAGTAAAAAAAGTACCTCGTACGAAAAACGTCAAAAGATTCCTTTCATATATTTTACTAAAAACTCACTGAAGGGTAAAATAGGATTTAAACAATTTTAGGTGGATGGAAATAATATTACATATTGAGGAAACATGGATGTGGATGATAAAATACACCCCAGTAAATACTAAAGTATAAACAATTTCGGATAAAAATGATATTGTGATATTTCCCTTACCTTAGGTCCGATTTGCTTCGTAAGTGTCCGAAACTCTAGTATAATGATTTAAATAATGTCATTGACTTATTACAGAATAATATTCATTGTTATGATATCATATATGGTTCACTTATGACTTTATATTACCCGTTCTTTTGTAAATTCCATGTTAAAGAGCGTTTTGGGTTAAAGTGTTTCATTCGTCGTCTGTGTTTTGACTTGTAATTATTCATATGATTACTTAGATCATGATTACTTAATTCCAGAATATAAAACATGATTTATATATATATATATATATTCAGAATATACATATATATAATAATTCTGCAAATGGAAATAAATACACCGTTCATGGAGACGGTAGGCCGTACGTACGCATGAACGCTGTTTTTGTTTCCTTATTGAGTTGAACGGAATTAAGTAGATGACATACATATATATACACATAAATCCATTATCATTATTATGTCATATATTTCATGATTACTTATTATATATACTTTATAATCATTCATGAATGGATAAAGTGGAGAATTAATCTCATCGTGTCGTGGAGACGGTAGTCCGTACGTACGCACAATCAATGATATCATTCTCATGATCATGGGACTGTATTGGAGTGTATGTATACTATTTCATAATCAATATCACTTTAACATAGTAATATATAGTTATTATTTACACCATTATACCCATCCAAGTAAGGTGGTGGTGGAAAATAGATTTCACCACGGCGTGGAGACGGTATTCCGTACGTACACACGCACAGTGATTTCGTTTTCCGTAAGATGGATAGATGGTGAAATAAGATTGTTTCATACTTATAATAACATATCAGTATATGAGTGATACTGATGTTATTACTTCATAATGAAACAACCTAAGACGAAGTAGTGGAAGAAGAAATAAAGGTGAATGAATCGGTAACGGAAATTACCTCTTCTTTGAAGAGCCTCTTTGAGACCTCCTCTTAGGACACTAAAATCGGTCTTTGAGGAAGACCAAAACCTCTAGGATGTTTCTAGGGAAGTGGAGAAGAGAATTTGGCAGGGTTTGGCCGATCTTGAAGGCTCAAAGTTGTGTGAGGAAGAGAGGGAGGAGGTGCCCTTTTATAAGGGAGGAGAGGGGCACCTTTAGAATAACTAAAAATATTACTTTATTATAAACTCAAGTTCGGTTTTAAATAGATCCAAATTGATTTATTTCGAGGATAAGGTGGGTATGGGTAGAAATCATCTCATACAATAGAATTTAGACAAGTTTAGGTTCCTATTGTAACCTTATCATTTAGATTTAACATTAAGTTAAATAATTTTACTTTTACCGTGTCTTCTTGTGTTCTTATACTATAAGGTTAAAAAACATACTATATCAAACCAAAAGAACCCCGAGTTGTTTATTATTAATATATATAACCTTATCAAAGTCATTTGGCTGAACCTTAGATTTTTTGGAATAAAATAACAATTAATAATATAATATTTGTTTTAAAAACTATTTTATGTCAATTTTGACACTGTTTAGTAATTGATTTTTGTGAAAATCATAACAGAATGATAAGTTCTAAAAAAGTTACTTAAATCAATACTAACATGTCATATTAACCTATAAAATTAGTTTAATTCATAAAAAGTTTCAAATTATATTTATTTGGGTATTTATAACATCAATTATGTCAATATTTCATTAATAAGATAATTACTGCATCATCGTTGTGTCATAAATAAATTACATTATTTAATGTCTAAAAATTACAAATAAAATACCATTATTTAGGAAAGCTTTTTATCTTTCTAATGAATATTTATAGTCGAATTTATATTATGTATAACCCTATATTAAAAATGATTTATTAAATAAACATTGATTTTAACTCTTTTAACTCTACTTTGAATTAAATAATAATAAATGTCCTAATCTAATCCAAGTGGTCCTAAATGGTCATATTTTATTCCTAATCTTGTTTTTGGTCGAATTACACTTATCCAATATAATTTGGACATGTGTTAGGGTAATAATAATATCATTTTTACCCTTAATTACCCTATTTACTTTTAACCGTGGTAAATAAAAGTAAAAAGTAACTATTCACCAAAAATTATTTTCATCTCATTGAACCACATTTTACTTACGGACATCAACCGTGTCTCTCGGAGTTTTGAAATTCCACTCATAGAAGCGGTAAAATTATGTTTTATGAAAAATTCAGTTTTTTTAACTACCACTTAGTGATTTCACTATTCATCAAAAATTTAAAGTTTTCAGAAAAATACTAAAAATTAGGCCTAAGATATATTTGATATTATGAACTCAAAAATGATTTCTATTTTACCAAATTCAAAACATATCAGTTGCATTAATTAATTTAAAATTTAATTCCCGTTGTCAAAACAAAAGGCGTGTTTTTAAGAGATAATAACTATCAAAAGATTCACACTTGTTTATAACTGGTTTAAATATGAAATTACATCCAATGAACAAAATTGTATTAAATTGTAAAACTATATTCTAAATATACTTTAAAACCACTCTAATTAATAATTTATCACTATTAATTATTTCGATTAAAAAAGTTGTTTTTAATTAAAATTTAGTAATTTTCACTATTCATCAGAATATGAAAGTTATCCGAAAAGTACAAAAATTTAACCTTAGGCTAAATTAGATACTCAGAATCCAAAAATGAAGTCCATTTTGAGAGATAAAATTTCTAAAATTTTAAAAGGTGGTTATTAAAATTCATAACGACTAGTTTTAATAATATTTTAATAGCATATGATTGTTTAGTGAAACGTGGTGTTGCGTACAACACACGCTGTCGTGGAAGGTCGCGATTGCGTGTAATTAAAGCTAGGTCAGAGATGTGTGTTGTGAAATCTCCTTTTGGTGTAGCATATAACACAATACATTAATGAAATTAAAAAGAATATTTTTCATAAAATCTCGGGGTGTTACATTCTACCCCCCTTAAAATGAATTTCGCCCTCGAAATTCGTCGGGGTTATAAATGGTTTACTACTCGAAAGTTTCTTTAATAGAAACTCACATCATAAAAAGGAATACCAAAACCAATCTTTAAAAACAATAGTATGAAACGTAATGGTTACCCAAATAAACTAATCACTGGGTTTCCACATAGGTGAAAATATAGATATGGAAGAAAAATCTAACCATCATGTTCTGATGGAGAGTGGTAGAGAACATGGCTATGGAAAAGCCAACAATCACAAGTCCATAAATTTGTGACGATCTATGGTACCATTTGATTAATCAGATATAAGAGCACTAGGACAACATTTTTGGTTTTCAAGATCGTTTCCCTAAAGTTGATGAATTTGAATTAGAATACTTACTTTATTTTGGTACAATCTCACTGTTGTTCGTGCCTTGAACAATTTCCACTTCATCTCTTAAATAAATGAAGTTGAATTTGTTATTCGTGAAGTGTTAGCAGATCATGTGTTAGAATGACGGGTCATTCCATTTGTCTCAAACAAAAGGTTAGCAAAAGTTATTAAATATACATAAGTAATTCTATAGTGAGATTAATCATATATGGTTCCTAAAATGGACTTATATTTCATATATCATACTGCTTAATATAATAAAACTAGTTTCTATTAACCAGGGACTTCTTATAGGACAGTGGTAGGCGATAAAGGCCAGTCGCACTTCGGTTGTGGGTTCGATTCCCACAGCCTTGTCCGACGCGATGGGCTGTCGCCCGTCCTGCAGGTTGTCCTTTTTCTAAAGCTATATTACTATAACATCCCATAAACAATATCAAAAAAGTTTTATCCTTAAACAATACTAACTTATTTCCATCATAATCCATTCCAATCTTTAGGCTTATCCATAATACTGCATTCCACTCTCATAATATAGTGAAAACGATTACCAGAGATTTAATACCATCTTTGATCCCCATATATCATAAGATATGTCCTGTTGGTCACATTCCAAACATTCAAAGGCCTTAATCATGTATTATCTTGAATACCCGTTGAACCTTAGTGAAAACATGAATGCTGTTAAAAGTTAACTCTTTCCACATACCAAAATCCTCAAAATTCAATATACTCTAACCATGATATCACTTAGTCCTTATATCAATCATGAGCTCATGAATACTGTTAAACATTTTATTTTCTCGTTTTCCCTTCATTATGCGCATATCATCTTATTTCCAAAAATATCTCAATCACTTTGAATACCACATTAGACCAATACATAAATATTCCAATACTCCATGATACAACATTATTTTGGAATCCCATTACATAAACACTTAATCATTCCCCCACATCGTTTTCATATTCAACATCGCCAATAGTGATCGCATGTGACTTCCCTTTGTCCTTTGCCTTAAGTGGTTGCTCATGTCGATCATCACTAAACCTTGGATTAGGGAATTTATTAGCATAATGCCCCATCTCCTTGCACTTGAAGCATTGAAGTGTTGGTGGTGCGTTCTCTGCAGTGTTTTCTTTATTCACATCATTAGAAACCCTTTTTCCATTACTTCGACACTTAGCTGCTCGATGACCTTCTTTTCCACACTTACAACATTTTCTAGTCCCTTTAAGACAATCTACACAATGCTTCTTTCCACACTTTGTGCATAAGGAAACATTCATATTCTTTTCACCATTATTCTGAGATTTCTCCTTGAACTCCATCTTTAGTTTCTTGTCAAAACCATGAGATGGATATGTAACACCAACTTCCATTTCTACCTTGATAGCACAACACACAATTTCTTCATAGCTACTGAAGTCTCTTATAGCTAATGCCCTTCGAAGACTTGGTTTTAAGCCACTGAAAAATCGATCAAATTTACTTTCAGGTTGGATGATAATGCCAGATGCATACCTTGCAAGTCTTGTAAAATTCACTTTGTATATACCAACAGATTCATCATCCTTTTTCTTTAGTTCAAGAAACTCCTTCTCCATCTTGTTTTGAAGAATACGAGGGATGTACTTATTGAAAAATAAGTTCTTGAACTGGTCCCATTCCATGGACTCAATTTCATCCCTTTGCCTTGTATTCTTAATAATATTCCACCATTGATCAGCATCACCTTCCAAACGATACACTCCTAAGATGACTTTATCATGTTCAGAACATTGAAGAACTGAAAATATCTTTTCAGTGGTACTGATCCATTGTTCAGCAACAAGTGGATCAGAAGACCCACTGAAAGAAGGTGGACGTTGCCTCATGAAGGACTCTATAGAATATTGTTCCCTTCTCTGCTCATTTGGAAGTCCAGAATGATTCATAGCTTGTGTAAGTATAGCAATGAGATTTTTCACTCCATCTCCCATAACATTTGTTTGTTCAGGAGGATAATCATTGCATTGTCCATTTCATTGATCAACACAGTTCCTTCGGGTTCCATCCATCATCTAAAACCCAAAAAGAATAGTGTGAGAGGAAAAAATCATAATAATGGGGGAGTAACTTCAATATCTAACATCTTTGGTTTAATCTAATATAGTTACCATAGTTCTAGGACTATATCCTATACGTATACTTATCCTTAGGGACATCCCTAGACATACCTTAGAAATATCTCTAGGGATCTCACTAACGCTTTCGTATCCTAGTTTCCAAGGGTTGACTAAACCTTTCCTCTGATACCAACTGTAGAGACCCGAAGCTTGACGTACATTGACATTACATTACATTTGCGGAATACTTAGTATATAACAAAAACACACACACAAGGATCGTAATAGTTTAGTGTCTTTGGAAACTCGGAATATAATCTTCTAATCCTGGTGAAAGATCTTCATCATCTACCATAAAGATCTTCCTTTTTTTTATACCTAAAACCATTCTTTATATCTTGGGGAAAAGAAAACATAAAAGGGTGAGCTCAAATACTCAATAAGGGTAAACAAAAAAAATATCAATCACATCATATACATAAGCACATAACTTTTGGAAATCATAACCTGTAAAAGAGATCATAATTTCATAACCTAGGATAACTCATGGCAGTGAAATGTAATCACAATAATCATAACTTAAAACATTAAACTTTGTGGCATACACACATAATCATAGAGAATCATTTCTTGTTAGTGAAGACTCATTTCCAAGACTATCTTAGTTGACAAAGTCCCTTTCTGAACCGAGTCACCCTCGTTTCAGTCCTGTTTCACTAAACCGGTATAACCTACCATTCCAGCCATGTCTATCTCATGAGATATAAAATCTTTACCCAATGCATTGGAGGGAGATATAGGTCCCACCCATCTCATAATGATACCATTCTTATGTGTGCCACAAATTCATAAATCATACATCATTGCATAACCCATGTAATAAAAATGTGATTCTTAAACAACATGACATCATAAAACAATTCATATAAGATAAAGGAATTCATAAAAATATTTCCATCACAACATAATCAAATCAATGTAATAATAGGGATAAAAACATAACCCTTTATTATCTTAGATGGAAAATAATTTTGATAAAACACTTGAACTTCATTCTTGAAGAAAATTTCCTTTCTACTTAAAAAACACTTTTCCTTTCTAAACATGTCATACAATTTTAAACTAAAATAAGCTAATTAAAAATAAACTTGAAAACTTGTAAAGGAAACTTTTTGGAAATAATGTTTTAAAAATCCATTCATGCCGTATAAGTTAAAAAAAACATTCTTCCCGTACTTTTTTCGGAAAAGTCAAAAAAAGTACCTCGTAAGAAAAACGTCAAAAGATTCCTTTCATATCGTTTACTAAAAACTCACCGAAGGGTAAAATAGGATTTAAAAATTTTTAGGTGGATGGAAATAATATTACATATTGAGGAAACATGGATGTGGATGATAAAATACACCCTAGTAAATACTAAAGTATAAACAATCTCGGATAAAAATGAGATTGTGATATTTCCCTTACCTTAGGTCTGATTTGCTTCGTAAGTGTCTGAACCTCCTAGATAATGATTTAAATAATGTCGTTGACTTATTAAAGAATCATATTCATTGTTGTTATATCATATATGGTTCACTTATGACTTTATATTACCCGTTCTTTTGTAAATTCCATGTTAAAGAGCGTTTTGGGTAAAATTGTTTCATTTGTCGTCCATGTTTTGACTTGTAATTATTCATATGATTACTTAGATCATGATTACTTAATTGCAGAATATAAAACATGATTTATATATATATATATTCAGAATATACATATATATAATAAATCTGTAAATGGAAAGAAATACACCGTTCATGGAGACGGTAGGCCGTACGTACACATGAATGCTGTTTTCGTTTCCTTATTGAGTTGAACGGAATTAAGTAGATGACATACATATATATACACATAAATCCATTATCATTATTATGTCATATATTTCATGATTACTTATTATATATACTTTATAATCATTCATGAATGGTTAATGTGGAGAATGAATCTCATCGCGTCGTGGAGACGGTAGTCCGTACGTACGCACAAGCGATGATATCATTCTCATGATCGTGGGACTGTATTGGAGTGTATGTATACTATTTCAGAATCAATACCACTTTAAAATAATAATATATAGTTATTATTTACACCATTATACCCATCCAAGTATGTTGGTGGTGGAAAATAGATTTCACCACGGCGTGGAGACGGTATTCCATACGTACGCACGTGCGGTGATTTCGTTTTCCGTAGGATGGATAGATGGTGAAATAGGACTGTTTCATACTTATAATAACATATCAGTATATGAGTGATACTGATGTTATTACTTCATAATGAAACAACCTAATAAGAAGAAGTGGAAGAAGAAATAAAGGTGAAATAATCGGTAACAGAAATTACCTCTTCTTTGAAGCGCCTCTTTGAGACCTCCCCTTAGGACACTAAAATTGGTCTTTGAGGAAGACCAGAACCGCTAGGATGTTTCTAGGGAAGTGGAGAAGAGAATTTGGCAGGGGTTGGCCGAGCTGGAAGGCTCAAAGTTGTGTGAGGAAGAGAGGGAGGAGGTGCCCTTTTATAATGGAAGAGAGGGACACCTTTAGAATAACTAAAAATATTATTTTATTATAAAGTCAAGTTCGGTTTTAAATAGATACAAATTTATTTATTTAGAGGATAAGGTGGGGATGGGTCGAAATCCTCTAATCTTATAGAATTTAGACAAGTTTACGTTCCTATTTTAACCTTATCATTTAGATTTAACATTAAGTTAAATAATTTTACTTTTACCGTGTCTTCTTGTGTTCTTATACTATAAGGTTAATAAACTTACTATATCAAGCCAAACGAACCCCAAGTTGTTTATTATTAATATATATAACCTTATCTGAGTCATTTGGCCGAACCTTAGATTTTTAGGAATAAAATAACAATTAATAATATAATATTTGTTTTAAAATATATTTTATGTCAATTTTGACACTATTTAGTAATTGATTTTTGTGAAAATCCTAACAGAATGATAAGTTCAAAAAAAGGTTAATTAAATCAACACTAACATGTCATATTAACCTATAAAATTAGTTTAATTCATAAAAAGTCTCAAATTATATTTATTTGGGTATTTATAACATCAATTATGTCAATATTTCATTAATAAGACAATTACTGCATCATCGTTGTGTCATAAATAAATTAAATTATTTAATGTCAAAAAATTACAAATAAAATACCATTATTTAGGAAAGCTTTTTAGTTTTATAATTAATATTTATAGTCGAATTTATCTTATGTATAACCCTATATTAAAAATGTTTTATTAAATAAACATTGATTTTAACTCTTTTAACTCTTCTTTGAATTAAATAATAATAAATGTCCTAATCTAATCCAAGTGGGCCTAAATGGTCATATTTTATTCCTAAGATTGTTTTTGGTCGAATTAAACTTATCCAATAGAATTTGGACATGTGTTAGGGTAATAATAATATCATTTTTACCCTTAATTACCCTATTTACTTTTAACCATGGTAAATAAAAGTAAAAACTTACTATTCACCAAAAATTATTTTCATCACATTGAACCACATTTTACTTACTGACATCAACCGTGACTCTCGGATTTTTAAAATTCTACTCACAGAAGCGGTAAAATTATGTTTTATGAAAAATTCAGCTTTTTTAACTACAACTTAGTGATTTCACTATTCATCAAAAATTGAAAGTTTTCAGAAAAATACTAAAAATTAGGCCTAAGCTATATTTGATATTATGAACTCAAAAATGATTTCTATTTTACCAAATTAAAAACATATCAGTTGCATTAATTAATTTAAAAATTAATTCCCGTCGTCAAAACAAAAGACGTGTTTTTAAGAGATAATAACTATCAAAAGATTGACACTTGTTTATAACTGGTTTAAATATGAAATTACATCCAATGAACAACATTTTATTAAATTGTAAAAATATATTCTAGATATACTTTAAAACCACTCAAATTAATAATTTATCACTATTAATTATTTCGATTAAAAAAGTTGTTTTTAATTAAAATTTAGTAATTTTCACTATTCATCAGAATATGAAAGTTATCCGAAAAGTACAAAAATTTCACCTTAGGCTAAATTCGATACTCCGAATCCAAAAATGAAGTCCATTTTGAGAGATAAAATTTCTAAAATTTTAAAAGGTGGTTATTACTATTCATAACGGCTAGTTTTAATAATATTTTAATAGAATATCGTTGTTTAGTGAAACGTGGTGTTGCGTACAACACACTCTATCGTGGAAGGTCGTGATTGAGTGTAATTAAAGCTAGGTCAGAGATGTATGTTGTGAAAGCTCCTTTTGGTGTAGCATATAATACAAGACATTAATGAAATTAAAAAGAATATTTTTCATAAAATCTCGGGGTGTTACATTCTACCCCCCTTAAAATGAATTTCGCCCTCGAAATTCGTTGGGGGTTATAAATGGTTTACTACTCGAAAGTTTCTTTAATAGAAACCCACATCATAAAAATGAATACCAAAACCAATCTTTAAAAACAAAAGTATGAAACGTAACGGTTACCCAAATAAACTAATCACTGGGTTTCCACACAGGTGAAAATATGGATATGGAAGAAAAAACTAACCATCATGTTCTGATGGAGAGTGGTAGAGAACATGGCTATGGAAAAGCCAACAATCACAAATCCATAAATTTGTGACGATCTAAGGTACCATTTGATTAATCAGATATAAGAGCACTAGGAAGACATTATTGGTTTTCAAGATCGTTTCCCTAAAGTTGAAGAATTTGAATTAGAATAAATACTTACTTTATTTTGGTACAATCTCACTGTTGTTCATGCCTTGAACAATTTCCACTTCATCTCTTAAATAAATGAAGTGGAATTTGTTATTCGTGAAGTGTCAGCAGATCATGTGATAGAATGACGGGTCATTCCATCTGTCTCAAACAAAAGGTTAGAAAAAGTTATTAAATATACATAAGTCATTCTATAGTGAGATTAATCATATATGGTTCCTAAAATAGACTTATACTTCATATATCATACTGCTTAATATAATAAAACTAGTTTCTATTAACCAGGGACTTCCTGTAGGCCAGTGGTAGGCGATAAAGGCCAGTCGCACTTCGGTTGTGGGTTCGATTCCCACAGCCTTGTCCGACGCGATGGGCTGTCGCCCGTCCTACAGGTTATCCTTTTTCTAAAGCTATATTACTATAACATCCCATCAACAATATCAAAAAAGTTTTATCCTTAAACAATACTAACTTATGTCCATCATAATCCATTCCAATCTTTAGGCTTATCCATAATACTGCATTCCACTCTCATAATGTAGTGAAAATGATTACCAGAGATTTAATACCATCTTTGATCCCTATATATCATAAGATATGTCTTGTTGGTCACATTCCAAACATTCAAAGGCCTTAATCATGTATTATCTTGAATACCCGTTGAACCTTAGTGAAAACATGAATGCTGTTAAAAGTTAACTCTTTCCACATACCAAAATCCTCAAAATTCTATATACTCTAACCATGATATCACTTAGTCCTTATATCAATCATGAGCTCATGAATACTGTTAAACATTTCATTTTCTCGTTTTCCCTTCATTAGGTGCATATCATCTTATTTCCAAAAATATCTCAATCACTTTGAATACCACATTAGACCAATACATAAATATTCCAATAATCCATGATACAACATTATTTCGGAATCCCATTACATAAACACTTAATCATTCCACCACATAGTTGTCATATACAACATCGCCAATAGTGATCGCATGTGACTTCCCTTTGTCCTTTGCCTTAAGCGGTTGCTCATGTCGATCATCACTAACCCTTGGATTAGGGCATTTATTAGCATAATGCCCCATCTCCTTGCACTTGAAGCATTGAAGTGTTGGTGGTGCGTTCTCTGCAGTGTTTTCTTTATTCACATCATTAGAAACCCTTTTTCCATTACTTCGACACTCAGCTGCTCGATAACCTTCTTTTCCACACTTAAAACATTTTCTAGTCCCTTTAAGAAAATCTCCACCGTGCTTCTTTCCACACTTTGTGCATAAGGAAACATTCATCTTCTTTTCACCATTATTCTGAGATTTCTCCTTGAACTCCATCTTTCGTTTCTTGTCAAAACCATGAGATGGATATGTAACACCAACTTCCATTTCTACCTTGATAGCACAACACACAATTTCTTCATAGCTACTGAAGTCTCTTATAGCTAATGCACTTCGAAGACTTAGTTTTAAGCCACTGAAAAATCGATCAACTTTACTTTCAGGTTGGATGATAATGCCAGATGCATACCTTTCAAGTCTTGTAAAATTCACTT
This sequence comes from Viscum album, assembly GCA_963277665.1. Classification (NCBI taxonomy): domain Eukaryota; kingdom Viridiplantae; phylum Streptophyta; class Magnoliopsida; order Santalales; family Viscaceae; genus Viscum; species Viscum album. The sequence continues at coordinate 1,185,097,599 of OY728158.1, read as the reverse complement.
CGTATATACCAACAGATTCATCATCCTTTTTCTTTAGTTTAAGAAACTCCTTCTACATCTTTGTTCGAAGAATACGAGGGAAGTACTTATTGAAAAATAAGTTCTTGAACTCGTCCCATTCCATGGACTCAATTTCATCCCTTTGCCTTGTATTCTTAATAAGATTCCACCATTGATCAGCATCACCTTCGAAACGATACACTGCTAAGATGACTTTATCATGTTCAGAACATTGAAGAACTGAAAATATCTTTTCAGTGGTACTGATCCATTGTACAGCAACAAGTGGATCAGAAGACCCACTGAAAGAAGGTGGATGTTGCCTCATGAAGGAATCAATAGAATATTGTTCCCTTGTATGCTCATTTGGAAGTCCATAATGATTCATAGCTTGTGTAAGTATAGCAATAAGATTTTGCACTCCATCCCCCATAACATTTGTTTGTTCAGGAGGACAATCATTGCATTGTCCATTGCATTGATCAACACGGTTCCTTCGGGTTCCAGCCATCGTCTCAAACCCAAAAAGAATAGTGCGAGAGGCAAAAATCCTAATAAAGGGGGAGTAACTTCAATATCTAACATCTTTGGTTTAATCTAATATAGTTACCATAGTTCTAGGACTATATCCTATACGTATACTTATCCTTAGGGACATCCCTAGACATACCTTAGAAATATCTCTAGGGATCTCACTAACGCTTTCGCATCCTAGTTTCCAAAGGTTGACTAAACCTTTCCTCTGATACCAACTGTAGAGACCCGAAGCTTGACGTACATTGACATTACATTACATTTTCGGAATACTTAGTACATAACAAAAACACACACACAAGGATCGTAATAGTTTAGTGTCTTTGGAAACTAGGAATATAATCTTCTAATCCTGGTGAAAGATTTTCAACATCTCCCATAAAGATCTTCCTTTTTTTTATACCTAAAACCTTTCTTTATATCTTGGGGAAAAGAAAACATAAAAGGGTGAGCTCAAATGCTCAGTAAGGGTAAACAAACGAAATATCAATCACATCATATACATAAGCACATAACTTTTGGAAATCTTAACCTGTAAAAGAGATCATAATTTCATAACCTGGGATAACTCATGGCAGTGGAATGTAATCACAATAATCATAACTTAAAACATTAAACTTTGTATCATACACACATAATCAAAGAGAATCATTTCTTATTAGTGAAGACTCATTGCCAAGACTATCTTAGTGGACAAAGTCCCTTTCTGAACCGAGTCACCCTCGTTTCAGTCCTGTTTCACTGAACCAGTATAACCTACCATTCCAGCCATGTCTATCTCATGAGATATAAAATCTTTACCCAATTCATTGGAGGGAGATATAGGTCCCACCCATCTCATAATGATACCATTCTTATGTGTGCCACAAATTCATAAATCATACATCATTGCATAACCCATGTAATAAAAATGGGATTCTTAAACAACATGACATCATAAAACAATTCATATAAGATAAAAAAATTCATAAAAATATTTCCATCACAACATAATCAAATCAATGTAATAATAGGGATAAAAACAGAATCCTTTATTTTCTTAGATGGAAAATAATTTTGATAAAACACTTGAACTTCATTCTTGAAGAAAATTTCCTTTATACTTCAAAAACACTTTTACTTTCTAAACATGTCATACAATTTTAAACTAAAAGAAGTTGATTAAAAATAAACTTGAAAACTTGTAAAGGAAACTTTTTGGAAATAATGTTTTAAAAATCCATTCATTCCTTATAAGTTAAGAAAACCATTCTTCCCGTACTTTTGTCGGAAAAGTCAAAAAAGTACCTCGTACGAAAAATGTCAAAAGATTCCTTTCATATCTTTTACTAAAAACTCACCGAAGGGTAAAATAGGATTTAAAAAATTTTAGGTGGATGGAAATAATAGTACATATTGAGGAAACATTGATTTGGATGATAAAATACACCCCAGTAAATACTAAAGTATAAACAATCTCGGATAAAAATGAGATTGTGATATTTCCCTTACCTTAGGTCCGATTTTCTTCGTAAGTGTCCGAACCTCCTGTATATTGATTTAAATAATGTCATTGACTTATTAAATAATCATATTCATTGTTATGATATCATATATGGTTCACTTATGACTTTATATTACCCGTTCTTTTGTAAATTCCATGTTAAAGATGGTTTTGGGTAAAATTGTTTCATTTGTCGTCCGTGTTTTGACTTATAATTATTCATATGATTACTTAGATCATGATTACTTAATTCCAGAATATAAAACATGATTTATATATATATATTCATAATATACATATATATAATAAATCTGTAAATGGAAAGAAATACACCGTTCATGGAGACGGTAGGCCGTACGTACGCATGAACGCTGTTTTCGTTTCCTTATTGAGTTGAACGGAATTAAGTAGATGACATACATATATATACACATAAATCCATTATCATTATTATGTCATATATTTCATGATTACTTATTATATATACTTTATAATCATTCATGAATTATTAAAGTGGAGAATGAATCTCATCGCGTAGTGGAGACGGTAGTCCGTACGTACGCACAAGCGATGATATCATTCTCATGATCGTGGGACTGTATTGGAGTGTATTTATACTATTTCAGAATCAATATAACTTTAAAATAATAATATATAGTTATTATTTACACCATTATACCCATCCAAGTAAGGTGGTGGTGGAAAATAGATTCCACCACGGCGTGGAGACAGTATTCCGTACGTATGCACGCGCGGTGATTTCGTTCTCCGTAGGATGGATAGATGGTGAAATAGGATTGTTTTATACTTATAATAACATATCAGTATATGAGTGATACTGATGTTATTAATTCATAATGAAATAACCTAAGAAGAAGAAGTGGAAGAAGAAATAAAGGTGAAAGAATCGGTAACGGAAATTACCTCTTCTTTGAAGCGCCTCTTTGAGACCTCCTCTTAGGACACTAAAATTGGTCTTTGAGGAAGACCAGAACCTCTAGGATGTTTCTAGGGAAGTGGAGAAGAGAATTTGTCAGGGGTTGGCCGATCTTGAAGGCTCAAAGTTGTGTGAGGAAGAGAGGGAGGAGGTTCCCTTTTATAAGGGAGGAGAGGGGTACCTTTGGAATAACTAAAAATATTATTTTATTATAAAGTCAAGTTCGGTTTTAAATAGATCCAAATTGATTTATTTCAAGGCTAAGGTGGGGATGGGTCGAAAGCCTATCATCCAATAGAATTTAGACAAGTTTAGGTTCCTAGTTTAACCTTATCATTTAGATTTAACATTATGTTAAAAAATTTTACTTTTACCGTGTCTTCTTGTGTTCTTATACTATAAGGTTAATAAACTTACTATATCAAGCCAAACGAACCCCAAGTTGTTTATTATTAATATATATAACCTTATCTAAGTCATTTGGCCGAACCTTAGATTTTTAGGAATAAAATAACAATTAATAATATAATATTTGTTTTAAAAACTATTTTTTGTCAATTTTGACACTATTTAGTAATTGATTTTTGTGAAAATCCTAACAGAATGATAAGTTCGAAAAAATTTAATTAATTATGTCAATATTTCATTAATAAGATAATTACTGCATCATCGTTGTGTCATAAATAAATTAAATTATTTAATGTCTAAAAATTACAAATAAAATACCATTATTTAGGAAAGATTTTTAGCTTTCTAATGAATATTTATAGTCGAATTTATCTTATGTATAACCCTATATTAAAAATGTTTTATTAAATAAACATTGATTTTAACTCCTTTAACTCTTCTTTGAATTAAATAATAAAAAATGTCCTAATCTAATCCATGTGGGCCTAAATGGTCATATTTTCTTCCTAAGCTTGGTTTTGGTCGAATTACACTTATCCAATAGAATTTGGACATGTGTTAGGGTAATAATAATATCATTTTTACCCTTAATTACCCTATTTACTTTTAACCGTGGTAAATAAAAGTAAAAAGTTACTATTCACCAAAAATTATTTCATCTCATTGAACCACATTTTACTTACTGACATCAACTGTGTCTCTCAGATTTTTGAAATTCCACTCACAGAAGCGGTAAAATTAAGTTTTATGAAAAATTCAGTTTTTTAACTACCACTTAGTGATTTCACTATTTATCAAAAATTGAAAGTTTTCAGAAAAATACTAAAAATTAGGCCTAAGATATATTTGATATTATGAACTCAAAAATGATTTCTATTTTACCAAATTCAAAACATATCAGTTGCATTAATTAATTTAAAAATTAATTCCCGTCGTGAAAACAAAAGGCGTGTTTTTAAGAGATAATAACTATCAAAAGATTGACACTTGTTTATAACTGGTTTAAATATGAAATTACATCCAATGAACAACATTGTATTAAATTGTAAAAATATATTCTAAATATACTTTAAAACCACTCAAATTAATAATTTATCACTATTAATTATTTAGATTAAAAAACTTGTTTTTAATTAAAATTTAGTAATTTTCACTATTCATCAGAATATGAAAGTTATCCGAAAAGTACCAAAATTTCACCTTAGGCTATATTCGATACTTAGAATCCAAAAATGAAGTCCATTTTGAGAGATAAAATTTCTAAAATTTTAAAAGGTGGTTATTACTATTCATAACAGCTAGTTTTAATAATATTTTAATAGCATATCGTTGTTTAGTGAAATGTGGTGTTGCGTACAACACACGCTATCGTGGAAGGTCGTGATTGCGTGTAATTAAAGCTAGGTAAGAGATGTGTGTTGTGAAAACTCCTTTTGGTGTAGTGTATAACACAAGACATTAATGAAATTAAAAAGAATATTTTTCATAAAATCTCGGGGTGTTACATGATTTATCCCATGTTATGAAATTTCGATCTCTTTTGCAGGGTAAGATTTCCAAAATGTTATGGTCTTATGAATATGATGTGATTGATATTTCTTTTGTTTACCCTTACTGAGCATTTGAGCTCACCCTTTTGTATGTTTTCTTTCCCCAGGTCAGGAAGAAGGTTATTAAGTAAGATATGCCAAAAGGGACTATAGATATGATGAAATAAATGGGAGATAGTGTAGACGCTTTATGAACCAGTTGTTTATGTTTCCCAGTTTCTAAAGACACTATACCTATACGGTCCTTTCATGGTTTTGTTCTATGTTGTAATAAGTGTACATTAATTTTGAAGTACTAACAATGTATGTAAAGTATGGGTTGTTATAATGAAAGTGTCTTGTCCTCTTTCATAATAAACATAACTATATTAATAACATATTTTATAACCCTACTAATGTATATTATAAAAAATACTATACAATTATAAAAATTTAATATAAATCTATTAGTTAGTTGTTGTATATTATCAGTTAGGATTTTTAGTGAATTTATTTTCTTTTTGCATGGTTGAAAATTACTACAGTAATCCATATTCATTTATACCATGTTATTTATGCATATATGATTAAATTCAATAGAATATATTTTTCCTAACTATTTTTTATGATTAAATATAATTTAATGAGTGTTCTAGCTATAATGCATGAAGATGGTATTAGTGATGAGATTATTTCATATTATTTACTAATATCACATATTAAATTGTTAGGATCAATGATTTTGTATAATCATTTAAGATTACGAAATAAGATATATTAAAATTAAAATAATAATAATTATTAATAAAATTAATTCTATATCCTCCCATGAATGGGTGATGTAAAGTGATGAACATAAATAAATTGTATTCCGAACATTACATGAGTGAACATATCATTTTTCATTTGATGTGGTTATTTATTAAAAGAAATATCTATCATAATATAAACATAACAAAGAATGAACAAATAGTATATTATATATCATCAACAATAATCCGTATTGTGCGGTGATGATAAAGAAACATGTAAGTCCATGGTGTCAGTTTCATAGAAGTACACATGGACAATGGCTTTTTTCCATAAAATTGGAGGAAGTGACCAAATTATTTAATTTTTAAGAATACAAAAATATTATAAATATAATATCAATTAATTTATATACCTTTTTTGATAATACCTATAATTTTTTATATAAAAATGAAATATGTCACATCGTGGGGCAGTAATCCAGACATCTGCATAAAGGAAATTCTCATTTTTATAGGGAAGGTGGACGGTAGATTATTTTTATACCATAAAAATAATAAAACTTTAGTATAATAATAATAATAAGGTCAATTTATTATTATTAGTAAAATATATCTATAGGAAAAATCTAGAGAAGAAAAAAATTTGTGAACTGATTGATACTTAAATCGATAATTTGAACCTTCTCTTGTATGGAATGTTGGAATAACTAATTTATTGATTTTAAATGGATGTAGGTCCAGAAATTTGTTTTAACGGGATCTATGGAATTTAAAAACTTTATTTTATATAGGGAAATTATTTATTTTGTATTATATTTATTCTGGTGGTAGATATATTTTTTCACGATTTAGTGGAGTGTCTTTTTGTAATAATTTAAAAGGAATATTTACTACTAAAAAAGTGTCAAAATAAGTAGAAAACAATTTATATGTTTGGGGTAAATGCTAAAAAATTTATAAACCACTCATTTGGTGACTTGGTTTGAGAAATTTTATTTGGTTCCTCTATAGTTTTATCTTTTTATAATATATACTTTTACTATAGTAAAAAAATTTAATCCTTCGAGTTTATATTCATATCTAATAAAATTTACCTTTTTAAATAATTTATATATTATTCTAAAACATGAAAATAATTTTATGTTACTAAATCTATAAAATTGATATAAATTAATTATTAAATTATAAGTTTATAATTCCTAAAAACTGATACTATGAAACATAATACTTTTATTCTAAAATTTTAGTAATTTGTTTCAAAATTAAATATAATATTTTTAATGTATAAATCTACTTCTATAATACATCTCCAATTTGAAGAATGTATTATTAAAACTTAATGGAATTTTTATATCCAATTAATGTCACAAAATTTACAGTATTTATAATGATGATATTTTTAACTATTAATTTAGAAATCAGTCATTCTATAAAAATCATAAAAATTCATCCAATGATAATATATTGTTTATTATAAAAAACATATATCAAAATTTGAACAATATTATCCGAATATTCCTATAATATACCTTCCTTAGAAGCCACAAATTGGTGACCCGATACGGGTCATTTCATGACATCAAACGTGCAACACCATATTCCCTAGGTTTCTGACTAGTAGTGAGTGACTACTGTAATATGTGGGAAGAGAATACCCACTTTATTAGAGAAATGAACATTAGATAACCATAATAAATAAATGAGACAATAAAAAATAATTGGAAATATACATTACTAACCAATTCCAAAAAGTGGGTACCACCCACAAGAAAGCATTAAATTTGTTTTGTCAATATCTACTATGTCAAGTGAAAAAAAGCCACAAAATAAAATTAAAAAAAACCCATAAAAACTATAGTAATTCTATGTTTCGATGATCATCCATGTGCATCACAATACAAACACAACTCCATAGAATATGGATGTTTTTCTTTTTTGACTTAGAACCAAGAAATCTGCTCAGTTACCCAATGGAGGCCTAGGAAGGGTGTGCGTAAAAATTAGTTGGAAACCACCAATGGTGTCTACAAAACATAAAATCAAAAAATATTTTTCAGGCATGTAAATTTAATGTTAAATGAAACATAACTTGGGTTATATCAGTTAACATTATTCATATTAGTCATCTATATCATTAAATCCTTTCTCTTTACTTATTCCATTTTCGTTATAGGATATGTTTATCCAATACTATGAATATAGAAATAATTAAATTTTCCCAATATCACTAGGTAATAACATTTCACAATCAATAAAATCACACATACCTTGGAGCCACATTTTAGGTAGTATCCTCCAATGTAACGGTTAGGGGAACATGGCCTCAGTCCGACTGCATAAACTGTGCATTATAAGGTTGGGTTTAGAGCCATAATCCAACTGGACTGGGTGGCGTAGAACCTCAAGTCCATCGCCCACATACAACCAAGACATGTGAACATGTTTATTTACCCATTTAGTACATAAACCATATTATAAACCATACAAAATAAATAAACATAACATTCAAATTTCATAGTTGTTCAACATGTATAATTCACATCAATCATTAACCCATTATCACATTTACCATTTTCATTACATATCAAATTTAACCCATTTCCCTTTCATATTCCTTGACCATATGTTTACATTAAAATATTCATATTAAATAGAATAATTTAATAATGATATATATCTACATGTTAACCCATTTAACATATTTATAAATTCATAAACATTCCCCATTTAACATGTTCATAACTTCTCATTCATTAACCATCATAATAATTTCAAGTATCATTCATATGTCACATTGTAAAGTTATAAAATTATATCGATATAATTTTATTTCGTGATATACAATCCCTAAAGAAATTACCCATTCCAAGAAACAACTCTCATTAATTCACTAATAACTCAAATGATCACATCAAAATGTTTATCATGGGATCTGCATTATCACAAGGAAATTCTATGCTTAATAATTCAATTTTTCACATTAGGAAATATTGGTTCACCCCATTGGTGGCCCTAAACTTCTCTACTCAGAACCAAAACATCCCATAGGGATCATGTGGGGTTTTATGCATCACATATCTTATCATTTTTCCAAACATTAATAAGGGAACCAAACAATCAATAAGATGGAATAAAAAACACAACCAAGAATTCCCAAATCGACCTAAAGATTAAGGGATATAAATTGTATACCACCTACATCAAATACAAAGATGAAAACACCCATAACCATATACATTGATCCTAATTCAACAATCCTTTAAATCCATAACCTATGATCCACCGAAAAGACGTTTTTATGGATTTAGATGAAGAAGATTGAAACCAAAAGCACCTATCTAGAATTGAGAAGCAAAAGGTGTGTTAGGCACACCCAGAGGACCAATATGCAACCAAAGGCAATCCAATTGACCTATAATTAATGTAGCTACCCCAATGGAAATATTTGGAAGCTTGAGTTTTCACTTGGGCTGTATGGTGGAGAATGGGAATGAAAATCAGGTGAGGTTCCTAAAATCCCAAGAGATAAATTTTGAAAATTTTCACCTTTAATGGGGAAAATAGTTTGGCTATAAAATTTTCCAAACTACACACTAACTTTTCACCATCCAATTTCCAAGAGGGTACAAATCCATATTTTTACTTAGGGATCTCACATGGTTTGAAAAATTACTTTCCAACTGTGCGGAATGCCTCTTTCCAGACCCACATGGTATGGATCCCCCATGTATAGCTTGCATAACCATCATCCCCTCCTCCTAGCAAGCATTGTTTGGGTACACAGTTATCTCTAACAATGGGCCAACCATGGAACATTAATGGGATGGAAAAATTCTCATTTATTTAATGGTATGAACCCCCAATACACACCCATACATCCTCATACATATGATAAACATTCAATTAAACAAATTATTTTTATTTAAACAGAAATTTTAAACAAGGGAGTACCTCCATGATGTTTGAGATCATATAACCTCCCGAACATATATTGGATTTTCCCTAAGCTGCACTCCTTATAATCATTGAGATTCTATGGGAAAGATGTCAGGCCATTGGGCTTTCATATCGGTCTTCCCCTCCCAATACTCTTCATGTGCATTAGAAAGAATCTATAATACCCAAACCAAAGGTACAACCTTGCGTCAGAAAACATTCTTACCTAAAACATTAAAATTAATTGGATGCTCCTCAATGGACATATCAACCTCAAACCAGACATCAGCTACACAAACTCTATAGGGAATCTCGGACACCACTGCCAAAATCTCAACTCAAAGAAGATTCATATATAGCATCATAACATCATGGAAGAGAAAAGTAGAACTTTGTCAGTATGATCCTCTTCTCAACTCATCACCCAAATCCCTATGCACTATTTCTCCTAATTTTCAAAACTCTAATGGTTACAAAAATTTAGAACCACCTGAAAGAAACACATAGTCTTTCTAGTCACATTTCCCAGCTTACATCTATCTACAACTTAAGAACCAATGATCTCATTCCATAATAAAACATCAAAAACAAAACTAAAACACTCAAACAACACTGTATGTTAAACCAAATTAATTGCTCAATATAAAGGTCAAATCCCCAAAATCATGATGAATCGATTCTATTTAACCTGAACCACTGGTCACATCCTCAACCGACCATCGTCACACTATGGTGATCCTCATCACATAATTTATTATAACACCCCCACCTTATAGTTGTTGAAAATTACACTATCAAAAAAATACTACCCGAATGTCAAGTCATCATTCAGAACATACCTGACATGTCCCCAACTAACCTTGATCAATAATCCATATGTACTTAACCAAGAATTGGCTATATCCATACTGCTGAAACCACTATAAAGGGAATTAATAAACCATCCATTCATGGAATAAGAACAACTTTACCCCTCTTAAGTTCACATTCATTTCAAAAAATCCCTTGACCCAAAAAAACAAAGATATTTGCGGGTCAAAACCTACCACATTCATCTTTTTTAACATGTCATTTATAACCACCATCGACTAGCTTGTTCAATAACATCCATCCTCAACTTTTCGAATTATACACCCTCTTCACCTTCTAAAGGATCTTACCATATTGAGGCTTATCACTATCATCAAAAACACCTACCATTGTCATTTCCTGACATCTGATAGAACTCCACCATAATAATATTTACTATCCTCCAACCCATCATTGTGCTACACTACACCTATCTACATTCCCCACACAAGCACTCATATCGTCAATACACTAACTAATGAGGGATATGTTATTCCTAAAAACCATTCCAAAATTTTAAACATAATTTTTTTTCTAATAGAACAACCAATGTTAGTCTACAACTCACCATATTAATACCTTTATGCTAACTAAGTTGAGTTTTCCCCTACTAAAACTTCCTGGAAACACTTATTTTCACGATTGGCACACCATTACGTTACTTGTATAAGATGCCTTCATGCCTAGGGAAATTCCATCGTCACACCAAACACTCCTAGGATCATCCATTCCTGATTCTTAAAAGAGTTATAGAGCCCAACCTCTATTTTCCAGAAACCATTGTCATGCCTCACCATGCCCTTTGACAACTTTTATGTACGCATGTCTAATTTCAGTTAGAAAAACCACTCAACCAAAGAAATCACATGGATCAATAAACTACCAAGAATGAATTCCCTCCATTCCTCTCTATGATAATAAACGTGTACCTCATAAGTTCCTCATTATAACCCTAATTCCAACACTTCATTTCCACACTAAACTCCACACATCTAGGGCTGACTTATCAATCCCCACAATAGGGGTGTTGTTAACGTCACTTTCTTGAACTAATTCTAACCAAATGATTAATGTTTAGATCAAAATCGGAACCCCAAAAAAAGGATGTGAACATCTAGATTTTCTCAGAACAAAACAAATAAACATCACCAGGCACTCATTCCCTTCTTCTGGATAATGGAACTTATGAAGATCATCGACACCTTATATATCCAGTCAATCTCACCCATAAATTTTTTATGATTTATATTCCATCATCCATCTCCATATATAATTCTCCATGAGGGTGAACTTAATAATTTCCCACAACTAACCAAAAAACTTACAAGCCCCATGGAATGAAGCTAGAAATTTATTACCATACACAATATGATTTTTGGATGTTTTGAATAATCTACACTAGATAGAAGTATGCTTAGATTTTGTTGAAGAATTCCAAAAAAACTTATCCACCACTAATATTGCTTCCCACTATGGTACACCATGACCTACAAATTGTTTTTAGGATTCTCCACCCAATAAAACTCATCATTACCTAACCACTATCACTCAGGACTGATTACTAAGAATGACTCACCACCACCACATGACCAACCTCAAAGAATCTATGTACCAACATTTCCTTTGAAACTAAATCCAATGCACCACTCAATTTCCTCTAGAATGACCCTGGTAGGTAAAAAATTAAACACTATAGTCCACCACACCAATAAAAAACAATAGTCTCTCACATATCCACACTTCCTACATTGGTCCCATATAGAATGAAATGAGATTATCCCATGTCATGAGTTCATCCATATCAATTGGAATTGAACCTTACCTACACATTCCCACGTTTTGGACCTCATCAAACCCATCAAGGTCACAGATTTGTTTTTGACCACACTCATAAACTGACTTTATTTCCCATAATCCAACAATTACCAGAGCCTATCCAAATACCGTCTTACTCACCATACCATAACTCTTGGCTCATAATCCTCATTTTCCTTAAGGCATCCTAAAAATATCCCCATATAATCAAAACATTTATAAAAATTCACTAAACCACATGACCACCCTCACCATGATCGTCACCTTCATAACAAAATCATCTAACCATGATTTTGTCACCCTTGCCTCTTTCTACCAAAATCAACATCGATGCGTCTATTAATATTCATCCAAACAGATGTATCAGGCATCTAAATTATGAATCCCTTAAAAACTATCCTTACAACCAACCACAAACACTCTGGTTCCCTTATAAAAGATCCAGGGCAAAACCATTCCAATTTCTGAAACCTTATGACACTAATTATGCATTGATTCTTCAACAGATTCTTTTATCATGCCTGAAACACAAAGTCACCTTAAAGATAAGGATAACCCCCCATGAGGCCACCCATTATTTTACCCAATATGACCAACCTATCATCACAACTCCATTGATGTCTCTCATGACCATTAAACATCCCACATATCCCTCTAGGAAAATTTCACCCATACAAATCCAAAACACCCTCCTTTTACTCATGCAACTAAAAGAACTGAATAAACGACCAATCACTCACATAGGTCTCTCCCAATGATTGAAAATTACTAATTTTCAAGAAAGGTATAAGGGAAACATGCAACTATACCCTCTCTCTAGGTTATTTACATTAATATTCTAACTGGTCTCCACTCACTGGTGGATCTCCTTCCATTGTTTCGGAACACTCCATCCAATGCACCTTGGTAATAATTTACTCTAGGTTTTACACCAAGAATACTCACACACACATCACCACCATGATCCAATAATCATACTCTAGGGTCCAAAACAAATATTTCAGGGTCTAAGATCAAATGGTTTACCAATCCCATAACAAAACACCCATCACTATTGATTCAACAACTAATAATTTCATTCTTAATCCCAACATACAACCTATTAAATTTCATCCCACAGGGGCCACCGATATCACATTATTAGGGAACATCTCAAAACCACAAGGTCATAGCCCCACTTAATGTGTAAAAAATAACACACATTTATCCACACATCAAGACTTATCATGGTCTCCTCACATAAAATCATGGTCTCATCCAAATGTACTCCCTCTAACCAAACCTCTTTTACAATGGTAAATATAAACAACATAATTAAAACTCAATACTATTTTTTAAATAATGTTATATCATTAAACATTATATTATAATTAACATCCGAATTTTGAAAAACCAAAGGATAACACCTCAGTCCATTCTATTTACCCATCATTTTAAAAATTCCTTCTTATTCAGATTCATATATCGAACATTTTAATCTAAAAAAATTACATGGATATTACAATCGGCTCAGACCATAATGGAAAATAAACAATCATCCATAATTACCAAATTCTAGACACACTATCACAATAGAAGTGATTGAATCTATAATAATAACCTCCAACCATCCTACCATGGTTCATGGTGAACATAGGGTATGAAAACTCGTGTGGATACAATCTATTCATTTAAACCCCTCTTTTAAATCATTTACACATTCATAATGCAAGTTTTTCACCAATAGAAATTTTTCCAATTTTTTAACTTGCTACAACCAATATTTTAACCAATTAAAAAACATATTTAATCACAATTTCTTAATAATTTCACCATAATAATATAATTCCTTATCCTTTGGTAACTATTCCATCTTTACAATTTATAACAAATAAAATTTTAACATGTTTATAACATTTCACTAAAAACACTACAATTTATTTGCTCATTTACATTATTTCTATTTAAATATTTTCATCACCTTTATTAGGCACAGTATTTTCATTTTTAAAGACATTAAAATGCATCTTACCTTTTATTTCACACACACACACACCCTATGTGTGCCTATACCGGTTCATTCTACTCATATGCCTCAGTGCCTATTGTGATGCATGATTGCACAAAATCATGCCATTCCCTACATGAGTAAAATATCATAAAACAATAAAATAAAACAATAACCAGATCACCAAATGGTGAAATATCCCTCAACTATAACAAAACATATTAAAGACAATAATTACCACTTTGGGTACTTGGGTTTTCCCTCGTACATTGGTTAACTAATCTGGTGAACAAAATCATTAGAAAGGACTGACCCTTTGTAATATCTCGTCTTCCATCCACAAATAATAATATGACATAAAAACTATAATGATACCCATTTTTAATTTCCCTAACCCGAAATCCATTAACTAGTGCCTGAATCTCAGTCGTCAAGTGACCTCAAGCACACCTCCTTGTATGACAGAGGTCACCAACTAAAATGAGGGTATAATTTAATATGTAGAAATACTATACCTAATTTACCAAAGTATGCCACAATACATAAACATAAGAAATAAACTATACAATATAAAGTAATCATAAACAAGCATTCCAAACAAATTCCTGAAACTGGGTACAATGAACCTGAAATTAGTAAATATGCTATGTCTTTTTCTACTGTGTCATTTGACAAAACCCTCAAAAAATAGACTAATACCCAAAATGGGTCATGACCCATGTTAGGATCCTCATACATGAACATCCAAATGGTAACACGAATCCCTAGAATAAGGTCCTTTCCCATTTCTAGACCAACAACCCAGAAATCAACATAGGTACCCCTTGGTGGCCCAAGCAGGAGGTGAGTGAATCTTAGTAGGCCACCACCAATAGTGTTTCCAAAATATCCAATCTAAATAAATTTTTATTAAATTACTAGGAAAATTACATGATAAACTAAACATAAATATTTTTAAATAACTTAACAATATTCACCTTAATCATCTAAATCATTAAATTAATTTCCCTTACTTAATCCTTGGACATTATAACCTATGCTGATCAAAAACAAAAAATTAGGGAATAATTCAACTTTTCTTATCTCACTAGGTAATAACAATTAACAATCAATTATATCACACTAACCATAGACCCACAATCTAGGATGTGTAATCCATTGCATATATTAGAGGCATATACACTCATTCTGACTCACAATCCCATATATTATAGGTTGGGGTTTAGAGCCTCAATATAACACAGACATTTGGTATATAACCTCACGTCAATAACCAACATACCACCAAGACATGTGCGTATGCTTATATATCAATTTATTATATAAACCATTTCACAACCCATTAAATATCAATTGACATAAAATCCACATTTCATATTCATTCAACATGTCGAATTTACTTCAAGCCTTAAACCATTAGCACATTTACCATATTCATTTCATATCCCAATTAACCCATTTTCCTTAATTATGCCTTAACCATTTGTGCGTATTCTAAAATTTTTATGCATTATCCCAATTAAATATTCTTAAATTCCTATATGTTAACCATTTAACATATTTTTCAACTCAAAATATTTGCCTATTTAATAAGTTCATAATGTTATATACTTAAACCTAATTGTCAATTAAAAGTATCTTTTATAATTCACATAAAAAAATCACATTATTACATAAATAATAGTTATTCCCAATCCAAAATTTCCCTAAATCTATTACATATGCTAAGACACAACTACCATTTCTCCCCAATTTACAAAACTAATCAAATCGACATGTTCAATAGAGGCTCTACTTTATCACATGGAAATTATATTATTCAAACTTCAATTTTTCATGTTTTGAAATATTGTCCCACCCAATGGGTGTCCCTAAATTGGTCTAATAACCCTTAATGCATCCAATGAGGATCGCGAGTAGTTTAATTCATCATCTAGATAACCATTTTACCAGATAGTACTAAAGGAACCAAACACACAACAAGAACGAATAAAAATCACAACCATGCATGCACAAATAAATCTCAAGACTAAGGGATATAACTTATAGACCACATAACTCGAATATTAAGATGAAAACACCCATAAAATTAGCCTTAGATCCAAATTCAAGCTCCCTTTGAGGTAGAAACCCATGATCCACCGAACAACAGTGATTTAGGGATTTAGAATAATATAAACAAAACAATAATCCCTAATCATGATAAGAGAAGAAATTGGATTAATAGATTAACCTGAAGCTTTCATCCAAAATCAATGTCACTCCAAGAATCCATGAATCAAAGGAGATCCACCCTTTGTAATATTTGGGAGATTCAGTTCATCACTTGGGTTTCAAGGGGGAAACTGGGGAAGAAGATTGGATGTTGATCTTAAAATATTGAGAAGGAAATTTGATAATATTTACCTTTTAATGCGCCGCATGGTTTGGCAGAAAATGTATTCCAAACTGTGTAATAGCTATGAAAAATCCTCTATCAAGAGGGATAAATGTATTACAATTATCAGGGGATATTGCACAATTTGACAACCATGCAAAAACTAAGCGGAATGCCTCTATCCATGCCCTCAAGGTTCAGCTCTTCTCATTGCGTGTTTTTCATGACCATGTACCCCTCATATTGGCTTGCACGATTTGGGGTAATGATTGTCTCTAACAATGGGGAAAACCTTAAAAATGTATTTTATAAAAAAATTACACTTTCTTCCATGTTATGAACCCTTAGAACAACCTGGTACCTCCTCTTACATCTAGTAAACATTCAATTAACCAAATGTAAGATTTTTAAGGAATATTTTATGCATGGATGTACCTCAATGTATTATGGGATTTTATATCCCCTTGTTTAGTTTTTCATAAATAATACTAGTTTCATAAGATATTCCTTTTATAACATCCTTTTTATGATTATATTTCCCACAAAATAATAAAATAATAATAGTTTTATTAATATTATCCAAAAAATTACCCATAAAATTAATAAAATAAATGGATCATGAAATGAATTATAATTTACATAATCCTTCATATATTATAATACATTCAGTGTAATTTATTTTTTATTATGTTCCATTATCTTTTACTTGTAATCTCACACCAAAAAAATATCCAACAATTATCATTTTGTTTTTAAAAATATTATAAACCTAAAAAACATTAAAATGAATGATATAAAAACATTACCAAATAAGTATCCATTAAATAATATATTATTTAATATAAAACTTATCCTATGAATATCTATGTGTTAATATATGTTATCTATGGTAATTTCCAATTTGTTTTTGTATTTTTATATTACATTATCAAATACATATTTGAATCCTTTATAATCACTTATAAAGAGCATGTGAGTAACCAAGTCATATCCCCCTGAGTGTTTCAAACCATGTGTGAAGATTAACCATATTTTCATGTAATAGGTGAAGATATAATAAATATCTAACTAAATATTTCAATGTTATTACCACCAGATTTATTTGTATCAAATCATGTATCCTATTATATCTACCTAGAATGAAATTTACTTTCTAGTAAACCACTAATATTATACTTTAAAAAACATTTGGATGTTGTTATATACATGGACATATCCCCATGGATTTCAATAAAATTGCATCATTATAATACTTATAAAAATACTATCAAAAGTAACTAAAGTAATTCAAATAAATAAATATTTATTTATTTGATATGAAATTAGATGCCTCATACCCATATATTTTGATCTAGTTCTAGAAAATATTCCTTATATAACACCACAGGATTTTGTGAAATTTTTATCTTCAAATAATTTTTTTTAGTTTTTAAAAATGTTATTACACACAATAAATATTTTATCTTATGTCAAATGAAACAATGGATGTATGATTCATTACATGAAACACCGAGTATAAACGAAACATGCCATACTAATAAAATATTATTATTTAATATTATACTTATCACCTAGACATTAGAATGGCATGTATGGGTAGTATTAACTAAATTAAGAAAATATATATTTTGAACATGTATATACAATTATTTATTTTATAATCATTTATTTATAAATAAAAAACTTTTTAAAATAAAGGAATTACTTTTAAGAAAAAATATTTTTTATGCTCAAAAAGGATTTTACATTAATAAGTTATATAAATCACTTTTACTTTATTATTTTAAATAATTTATATATAATATTAAATTAAATGTCTTAACAATCATCACATGTGTTTTTAATAAATGATAATAGAATAAATACAATTTCCTCTTATAAATGGCAGGATTCTAAATAATACTTTCCTTATATTTTTGTAAAATATTATAAAATTTCTTTTCCCACTGATAGAAAATTTATTTTAAAAAATAAACATAATTACTTATATCCTAATGTCAAAATTATCATATTTTGGGTTTTTTTTTGAAATTTATTAGAAGATCATTGTTTTAGTGAATAGTGAAAATACTAGTTTTTATTAAAGATTTCCATTTCATTAAATGAATTTAAAAACATTAAAATGGATAAAACATTCTTTTTTTCAATTTTTTTCAATAATATATTTATTATTACATTTTAGAATATTTTATTTATTTTCATGTGAATGTTTATGTATATAATTTTTAATCTTTTGAACATTTTCTCTTTGAAAATCTAATTTTTCATCGCATTTGCGGGATTAATATTAAATTAAAATTTTCCACTTCTATTTAAGGAATTTGAAAAAATAGATTCGATATTTATAATGTGAATAATTTATATAATCTAAAAATATCAACATAATTTTTTAGCATTATGAATATTAGATCTTGTAAAAATTATTTACCCATGTTAAGGTAAAAGTGGGTTTCTTGAGGGTTTAACTAAAAAGGGAAGCGTTAAAAATGACCCAAAACATAAACAACACCCATTACCTAAAAATATTTCGACCTTGTGTATTATATAATAAATAATTTCCCATTTTTAATCCTTATGTTTTGTTAAAAAATTGGGAAATACATTTTCTTTATGAAAAAGACAAGTGTCGCGCTCACCTCACATATAAAAGGTTACCCCTATCCTCTCCTCTTAAATCATTCAAAACCCTTTTGTACTCACATTACCTAAAAAATTACTTCCTTAATTATGTAATATAATCCAAAAATAATATTTTAGTCATAGATCCATCATATGAATATTATCAGCGAAAACCAAAATATATTTTCTGAAAAAGACGTGTAAGAAATGTGTAAGAATAAATTTGAGACTTATGGTAAGGGGTTTCTAGAATGTTTTTTATTTATATTATACATATGAAATTTCAACACTATTTTCTTTTATGTTGTGTATATACTGATAAGTAATTTATTTTATGATTATTCTATTAAAAAATTATTGTGATTTATACACAAGTTTTATAATCTCACATTCATGGGGTTCACGGTGAAAATGTAACCAAAATGGTAATACTTTTATGATACATTACCACCATTTATCATTATTGTTCTTAATTATTATTATGATAATGAAATATTATGATCTATATCTCAAAAAATTCATGCATTTTCTTCTCTTATATTTATGTAATGAGGATATGAATTTTTTCATCATTTTTCTCTCTTTTTGTGCTCAAGAGTGGAAAATAATTTTTTTATGAAATTTTTTATTTATTTATATTTTCAATAAACAAATATTATTCATCCAAAAAAATGTTTTGAAAAATATTTTCAATTTTTTTAATTTTATCGAGACAATTTAATAAATATTTTTGAACCCATGTTTAATATAAGGCACCGACCTTAAACATTACTTAATCTTGAATTATTTTAAGAATACACGTTGAGGATCATTTCAGGTTTACAGTTTTAAGAGAATTAAATCATAAATCATGCATTACATTCCACATTTAAACAAAATGGTTACATAAAAGATAATATTCATTTTTTTTCCATAAACGGACACATATTTAAAACAAAACATGGATTATTTCAGGACACTTCCTTGACCCTATCATCACATCATGTACCTTTCCCTTGACATGTGACAAACATTTCCAAAACATGGGATGAGCATAAAAAGCTCAGTAAGAGATATAAGAGTAAGAAATGAAAACATTAGTCCATGTATGAAATCATACTTTACTCATAAAACCTAAGAATTTTAACATGCCTCATCAAATCATGAATAAATCATAGAAATCATAAGACATAAATGCAACTTGAGGCATTCATAACAATCTTACGTTGGGAGTAACCCTAATGGTTACGTTTGGAATACCCATCACAGTATATTCCCTAAATCTCTTCGAAGAATCCTTAACGTTTGACCCCTTCGTGTTACCCAAAGCATTAATGAGCTATATCGGGCTCACCCACCCTTAGATTATCACAGAACCACCCATCTTCATAAACAATGCCCAAGAACCATATCATAATCATATCACATAAAACACGCATGAAGAAAACATAACATTCTTACATTTCAATCACAAGATACCAATACAACACATTGATATAATAAAAAATATATCAAAACCATTTTCATTATAAAAATAAAATAGAATTAAAACAAGGTATTTATTTTTCATTTATAAAAAGGTTATGGCTTGTAGAGGAAGTCGAAACTCAAATAATGGTCACGACGACGAAGAAGTTGTTGTCGCCGCATACGTACGACAAAAAAAAAAAACATTGCCTTTTGTCGTTTAGTAAACACTTCTTATAAAAAAGATTCCTTTTGAATAAACGTAAAAGTCAAAGGAGTTTATACACCGTATACAATAATGTTGTGTATATAACAAAATATGCCTCAGTGAAAGGAGATTGAGACGACGTCCCTTACCTCGGGTCTGACTTGACTCGATCGTTCTTTTACCTCCTGAATAATAAACTTGAGTTAATTTATACTTGCTTAAGAACCTTTTTCAAGTTCATTATTATTTTTATATCACTTATTTACATGTTATTAACACTATGTAATTATTTATGTTAATAATGGTCATTTTTTCGATCATTGGTACTTGAGTCAAAAAATAAACTCTTTATAATTACAAGTTGTTCATGTGGTAAAATATCCATTATATCTAGAATTATATTCATGATGTAGATATCATATATATAATATATATCCAGGATATACATGTTTTTATAAAATTACATAACATTTAGGGGTAAGAAATGAAATGTACTGTTCATTGAGACGGTAAGCCGTACGTACGCATGAATGCTACTTTCATTTCTATCACCTATTTAATGGAATTGAATCATAATGATATAAAGGTATATTATAATTATAGTATTATATCATATATAATATCATTAACTCCATCCTTTATATGTCACACATATGGAATTAACGAATCAAATCACTTTGAGGGGGTGGTAGTCCGCACTTCTTAAAATGAAGATATCGCGTTTACCCATAATGGAAGCCATAATGGTATGCCATAAATGAAAACTACAGAAGATTAAAGAAAAAATAAACATATTATATATCATATATAAATATAGTGACATCTTCATGACCACCTTTGAATGTGTTAGAAGAATATTGAGCAATCATCGTTTCGTGAGGCAGAAATTCGCCATCCACAGAAACAGTATGATCTTTAACCATTAGATGTAGGTGTGTGTAAGTGTAGCTCGATTACTTCTTATAAAAACATACTGGTATATTGACTATATTGGTTTTGTTTCAAAAGATATTAATAAAAATACTTTAGGGGGTTGGAAATCAAAATAAAACAACAGAACATTAGAGAAGACATTACCTTTAAATCGGGTAACTCCTGTTGGTTTGAACCAAAAGGGTTTCTTAAAGAGTGTTCTTCCTAGAGTAAGGATTCAAGGATGAATAGAGGGATGCGGAGAGATGAAATGAGAAGATCTTGGTCGAGCCAATGGCTTTAGAAGTGTGGGTAAGGAGGTAGAGGTGGGGGCCTTTTATAAGAGGAGAGGAGGGGCACTCTTGGAATGTTATAAAATGTTACATTATATTAAAATGAGTTTCGGATTTTAAAGATCTCACATTGATATATTTCTAGGATAAGGTGATAAGGGTTCTAAATATACTCATCCAATAGGTCTTTGACAATTTTATGTCTTAGATTTTACATTATCGTTTCATTTTATTTAAATCGTTCATTAATGAGGTAATCGCTACATCATCATGATGTCATAAATAATTTAATTTATTTAATGTCTAAAAATTATAAAAAAAATACTATGATGTAGGAAATATTTTTATATTTCTAATTACTATTTATAGTCGAAGTGATCATTTATGTAGAAAAAATTAAAAATGTTTTACTCAGGTGATACATTCTTTAGTGATATTCTCCTTTCTTTAATAATAAAAAGATAAATTGTCACTTTAACCCAAAAGTGGTTCCATGAGGTCCCTAATATTCGTCCAAGGCATCCCATTGTCAGACATGACACAACCAGTATCATTAAGACACATTTTGTGGTCATTTTTTATTATTATGATATTAATTTATTATCCTTAACTACCTGATTACTAATTAATCAAGATAATTAAAGATACTGTCGTTACTATTCATAATGTCCAAAAACAAAAGAGTATTAATTACATAATTTGAACCTTCTAATTCCAAATATGTAATCCATTTTACCAAATTCCATACATAGAAATTGCAATAATTAATTTAAAAATAATTCATGTTGTCCAAACAAATAGCGGGTTTTTTTGAAACAATATCTATGAAAAGTTTGGCACTTGTTTATGCCCAATTCCAAAGTGAAATTAATTCTAAGGAACACCATTGGATTAAATGGTAAAAATATATTCTAATTAAAGTTTAAAACCAATTAAAACAATAATCTAACCATATAATTAAATTATATGAAAAAGAAGTTTTGATGTAAAATGCAGTATTTTTCACTATTCATTAAAAAATGAACATGGTCAGAAAAATACCGAAAATTTGTCTAAAGTAAATTTCAATGTCCCAATCATAATGAATAAGTATATTTTGAAAAATAGAGCTTATAAAATTTTCAAAATATATATTTTAAAAATGGTTCGCCATCAAAAGGTGGTAAACAATCTTTTAAAATTATTAGAGAATTCTATGATTAAGATTGGATTTATTCTCATTTTAAGCCTCTAAAACACTATATAATTCATAAATATACATAGATAAGAATATCTATTAGTCATTACTTACTTGGGATGTTACATTCTTCCCCCCTTTAGAAAATAGTTCCACTGTAATTTATTTACTTATCGAATAAGAGGGGGTATTTATCCCTCATTGCATTTTCAGATTCCCATGTTTCCTCTTCAATCATGTGGTTTTTCCACAAAACCATTACGTGATGAATCACCTTATTCTGCAACACTTGCTCCCTGTGATCAAGAATCTGGACTGGTAGTTCCTCATAAGATAGATTTTCTTCCAACTGAACTACCTCTGGACTCAAAACATGAGATGGATCTGGCATGTACTTCCTTAACATTGAAACATGAAAAACATTGTGTACCTTAGATAAACTCGGAGGTAAATCCACTTAGTAAGAAACTGATCCAATTCTCCCCAAAATTTCATATGGTCCAATAAACGTTGGACTCAGCTTTCCTTTGTTACCAAATCGCATCACACTTTTCCATGGTGATACTTTAAGAAAAACATGATCACCTACCTCAAAAGAGAGACCCTTCCACTTATTGTCCACATAACTCTTCTGCCTGCTCTGAGCTGTTATCACGTGTTTCTGTATCTGCAGAACTTTTTATGCCAACTCTTCTACCAATTCCTATCCCATCAACTTCCTTTCACCCACTTCATCCCAGAAAGATGGAGTTCGACACCGCTTCCCATATAATGCCTCAAATGGTGTCATCTGTATACTGGAATGAAAAATGTTATTATAAGAAAACTCAACCGAAGAAACATGTCGTTCCCAACTTCCCTGATAATCCATCGAACAAGCATTTAGCATATCCACCAAATTCTGAATTTTTTGTTCTGACTGCCCATCTGATTGAGAATGAAAAGCTGTACTAAAATTTAATGCAGTACCCAATGAATTCTGAAGGCCTTTCTAAAAGTTAGGAGTGAACCTAAGATCACAGTCAGATACAATAGAGAGAGGAAATCCATGTAACCTGACTATCTCTTTATGATACAAATGAGAAAGTTGATCTAGGGAAAAAGTATCTTTTATAGAAAAGAAATGAGCAGATTTAGTCAAGATATCAATAATAACCCAGATTGCATTATTACCTCGATGTGTCTTCGGAAATCCCACAACGATGTCCTTGGTTATATTCTCCCATTTCCACTCTGGTACTGGTAGAGGCTGAAGCATCCTTCTCGGTAACTGTCGCTCTGCTTTAAACTATTGACAAGTCAAACACATCACAGTAAAATTAGCAATATCCCTTTTCATTCCATCCCACCAGTAGTACTCCCAAAGATCTCTATACATCTTAGTACTACCTGGATGAACTGAAAACGGAGAACTATGAACTTCACATAACAACTCTCTCTTCAACTATGAATCACATTCCCCACACAATCTTCTCCCAAATCTCAAAACACAATCATTATAAATGTTGAATTTAGGAAACTTACCATTCTGAACCAGCTCTACCTTTTTCTGCAACTCACTGTCATGCTTCTGTGTTTGCTTAATTCTGTCTGATAGACAAGATTTCACTGATACCTGAAACAAAATAGAAGGTCATCCTGCACCAACAACTTCTATGCCAATGTTCATCAAATACATAACCAAAATATCATGTTCCAAATTCATCATTGTTAATGAAGCATTACTTTTTCGACTCAAAGCATCATCCACATTATTTTCTTTTCCTGGATGGTAATAACTTGTACAATCATAATCCTTGATTAATTCCAGCCATCTCCTCTGTCTCATGTTCAGTTATTTCTGAGTGAATATATACTTTAAACTTTTGTGATTGGTATATATTTCAAACATTACTCCATACAAATGATGCCTCCAAAATTTTAATGCAAAAACAACAGTAGCTAATTCCAAATCATCTGTAGGATAATTTACCTCATGTGTTTTCAACTGACGTGAATCATAAGAAATTACCTGATCATTCTGTATTAGGATACTACCAAGTCCTTTTAATGGAGAAGCACTATAGACAACAAACTCAACATTCCTGGAAGGTAGTACCAAAACTGAAGCATTCACCAATCTTCTTTTAAATTCCTGAAAACAATCATCACATTCTTTTGTCCAGATAAACTTAACACCCTTCTAAGTTAGCTTAGTCATTGGACTAGATAACCATGGAAAATTTCTAACAAACCTTTAGTAATAGCCTACCAAACCAAGGAATCTATGAATCTCAATTACATTTGGGGGTCTTGGCCATCAACAACCTTTATTTTATAGGATCAACAGTTATCCCATCTTTAGAAACAATGTGACCAAGGATAGAAATTTGTTGCAACCAAAACTCACACTTTCTGAATTTCCTATACAATTTATTTTCTTTTAAGGTTTGAAAAATAATACTTAAATGTCTTTCATGCTCCTATTTACTTTTAGAAAACACCAAAATATCATCAATGAAAACAACCACAAACTTAACCAAGAACACATGGAAAATTCTATTCATAAAGTCCATGAATACTGAAGGTTCATTGGTTAGCCCAAAAGGCATTACTGCAAATTCATAATGGCCATATCTTGTACACAATGCGGTCTTCGTAATATCTGCTTCCTTTACCTTCAACTGATGGTACCCCAATCTCAGGTCAATCTTTGAAAAACAAACGGAGTTCCCTTGAGCTGATCAAACAAATAATCGATATGAGGCAAAGGATATTTGTTCATAACAGTGATGTTATTCAAGGCTCTATAATCAATTAAAAGTCTCATTGAACCGTCTTTCTTTTTAACAAATAAAACAAGAGAACCCCATGGTGATGTTCCAGTTTGAATGAAACCTTTCTCTAATAAATCTTGAAATTGCTCATTCAACTCTAAACGTTCAGTTTGAGCCATTTGATAAGGGGTTTTTGAAATTGGCTTAGCATCAGGAACTAAGTCAACGGTAAATTCAACTTCCCGATCTAGTATTATTCTAGGAAACTCATTAGGAAAAACATCAGGATACTAATTTACCACTGGCATATCATTAATCTGAACAGTTCCCTTGTTTTCAACGATATGTACAAGGTAACATTCATTTCCATATTTTACAAGTTTCTCAGCCTCTGGATATGTTATCAATGGTAAGGGTTCATTCTTGTACAAAAACTAAAAGTCTTTCTGAAAAGAAACTTCTTTTGTTCTACAGTCAATCTTAGCATGGTAAATAGAGAGCAAATCCATACACATGATAACATCAAACTCTACTAGAGGTAAAACAATAAGGTTTTCAAGTAGGTTCATTCCACGAATAAGGATAGGAAGATTCTTATAAATTCTTTTTGCCTCAAAATTCCCCCAAGGTCTTTTTACCACAAGTTCAGGAGTCATTTCTTGAGATGGTATTACCATTTTATTAGAAAAGTTTTCCGAGATGAAACAATGTGTAGACCCTGAATCAAACAACACACTGGCATAATATGAAAAAACAAACAAAGTACCTGATACCACTTCATTTGATGGACCAACATCTACTGAAGTAGTTGGAAAGGATTTTACCACCCCTTTCTACTTTTAGTCTAACTGCTTCCCATCACACGAGCTCTTTTTCGGACAGTCGTTTGTATAGTGACCCATCTCATTGCACTTGAAACATTTCACTAATTGTAAATCAAATTTGGTCTTACCATCACCATGGTCTTTTTTCATGCAATCACGAGCCTTATGTCCCATCGTACCACATCGGTAGCATTTTCCAGAATTCAGAAGACATTCCCCAACATGCCTTTTACCACATTTATCACAAACAGGAAACTTAGTTTTAATACCATCTGACCTTTTTGAAGAATTCTTCCCCTTCTCCTGCCACCTCGGTCACTTCTTATATTGGTTGTTATAGAACACTTGATCATCGAAAAACTACATTTCCACCTTCTCATCACGTCGAACAAGATTTTCATAACTTTTGAACTCATGAGAAGCCAATGCCCTTCGATATTTTTTCTTTAATCTTGAGTAAAAACGATTGATTTTACTATCAAGGTCTCAGATAAAATTTGGAGCATACCTTGCCAATTGAGTGAACCTATCTTCATAAGAAGCCACTGAGTCGTCCTCTTGCCTCAATTCCAAGAACTGTTTTTCCATCCTAAGTCAAACAACCTTAGGAAAGTACTTCTCAAGAAACATACCTTTGAATTCATCCCAGTCGAGAGCATCAATATCATCAGCGTCCCTGATATTTTTATCCATCGACCACCACTGATCTTCTTCACCCTCCAAATGGAAAATAGCAAGACTAACCATTTGATTGTCTGAGCACCCCATGACATCAAAAATCTTCTCCAGTGATTTAATCCACCCTTCAGCTAGCACAGGGTCAGATGATCCTCTGAATGATGGGGGATGTGGCCTCATGAAATGCTCCACCATTAACATGTTCCTCTGTGGTTGATATGGCTGATCTCATGCATGGATACGACCACCATTTATCGTTTGAGTCAACTGCCCTATTACTGCAACAAACTGTTCAGTTCCAATTCCAACCATCTCAGGATGCTGATTCAGAAGGTTATTTCTTTTTGTATACCTTCCTAACACTGCTTCCCAATTTCCTCTGTGGAAAACCATTCTGAACAAAGATATCTTAGATGAAGAAACATGGTAATCTTCAAATTCTATATCATTTCAATTTGACCATTATAAAAAAAATATTTTTGGATAATAATTTAATAGAATTATAACTCTTAATGTTATCTAAACTGACCTCTGATACCAACTATAAGGCCCCAGCCTTAAACATTACTTAATCTTGAGTTATTTCAAGAATACACGTTGAGTATCTTTTCAGGTTTAGAGTTTTAAAGAATTAGATCATAAATCATGCATTACATTCCACATTTAATGAAAGTGGTTATATAAAATATTGTATTCATTTTTTTCCCATCAACGGAAACATATTTAAAACAAAACATGGATTCTTTCATGACACTTCCTTGACCCTATCATAACATCATGTACCTTTCCCTTGACCTGTGAAAAACATTTCAAAAACATGGGATGAGCATAAA
This sequence comes from Viscum album, assembly GCA_963277665.1. Classification (NCBI taxonomy): domain Eukaryota; kingdom Viridiplantae; phylum Streptophyta; class Magnoliopsida; order Santalales; family Viscaceae; genus Viscum; species Viscum album. The sequence goes on along the minus strand of OY728158.1, from coordinate 1,185,069,246 downwards.
AAGCTCAGTAATGGATATAAAAGTATGAAATGAAAACATTAGTCCATGTATGAAATCATACATTACTCATAAAACATAATCATTTAAACATACCTCATCAAATCATGAATAAATCATAGAAATCATAAGACATAAAGGTAACTTGAGGCATTCATAACAATATTACGTAGGGAGTAACCATCATGGTTACGTTTGGAATACCCATCATAGTATATTCCATAAATCTCTTTAGAGAAACCTTAACTTTTAACCCCTTCGCGTTACCCAGTTCATTGGAGAGCTATATCGGGCTCGCCTGCCCTTAGTTTATCACGGAACCACCCATCTTCATAAACAATTCCCAAGAACCATAACATAATCATATCACATAAAACATGCATAAAGTAAATATAACATTCCTACATTTCAATAACAAGATATCAATACAACACATTGATATAATAAAATAATATCAAAACCATTTTCAATACCAAAATAAAAGAGAAGTAAAACATGGTATTTATTTTTCATTTAAAAAAAGGTTATGGCTTGTAGAGAAATCCGAAACTCAAATAATGGTCACAGTGGCAGAGAAGTCATTGTCGCCACATACATATGAAAAAAACATTCCCTTTTGTCATTTATTAAACACTTTGTGTAAAAAAGATTCCTTTTGAATAAATGTAAAATTCAAAGGGGTTTATACACCATATAAATGAATGTTGTGTATAAACCAAAATATGCCTCAAGGAAAGGAGATTGAGACGAAGTCCCTTACCTCGAGTCTGACATGACTCGATCTTTCTTTAACCTCATAAATAATAAACTTGAGTTAATTTATACTTTCTTAAGAACCTTTTTCAAGTTAATTATTCCTTTTATATCACTTATTACCATGTTATTAACACTATGTAATTATTTACATTAATAATGGTCATTTTGTCGATCATTGGTACTTGAGTCAAAAAATAAACTCTTTATAATTACAAGTTGTTCATGTGATAAAATATCCATTATATCCAGAATTATATTAATGATGCAGATATCATATATATTATATATATCCAGTATATACATGTATTTAGAATATTACATTACATTTAGAGGTAAGAAATGAAATGCACCGTTCATTGAGACGGTAAGCCGTATGTACGCATGAACGCTACTTTTATTTCTATTACCTACTTAATGGAATTGAATCATAATGAAATAAAGGTATATTATAATACCAGTATTATATCATATATAATATCATTAACTCCATATTTTATATTTCCCACATATGGCATTAACGAATCAAATCACTTTGAGGGGGCGGTAGTCCGCACTTCCTAAAATGAAGATATCGCATTTACCCATAATGGAATCCATAATGGTATGCCATAAATGAAAAATACAGAAGATTAAGGAAAAAATAAACATATTATATATCATATATAAATATTGTGACATCTTCATGGCCACCTTTGAATGTGTTAGAAGAATATTGAGCAATCATCGTTTCATGAGGCAGAAATTCGCCATCCACGAAAATAGTATGATCTTTAACCATTAGATGTAGGTGTGTGTAAGTGTAGCTCAATTCCTTCTTATAAAAACATACTAGTATATTTATGATACTGGTGTTGTTTCAAAATAAATTAATAAAAAGTCTTTAGAGGGTTTGAGAAGCAAAATAAAACAAAAGAACATTAGAGAAGACTTTACCTTTAAATCGGGTAACTCCTCTTGGTTTGAATCAAAAGGGTTTCTTAAAGAGAGTTCTGCCTAAGGTAAGGCTTCTAGGATTAAGATAGGGATTTCAAGAGATAAAATGAGCAGATCTTGGCCGAGCCAATGACTTGAGAAGTGTGGGTAAGGAGGTAGAGGTGGGGGCCTTTTATAAGAGGAGAGGATGGGCACTCTTGGAATGTTATAAAATGTTACATTATATTAAAATGAGTTTCAGATTTTAAAGGTACCACATTGATATATTTCAAGGATAAGGTGTTAAGGGTTCTAAATATACTCATCCAATAGGTATTTCACAAGTGTAAGTCTTAGATTTTATATCTTTTCATTTTATTTAAATCGTTCATTAATGAGGTAATCGCTGCATCATCATGATGTCATAAATTATTTAATTTATTTAATGTCTAAAAATTATAAAACTAATACTATGATTTAGTAAATATTTTTATATTTCCAATTACTATTTATAGTCCAAGAGATCATTTTTGTAGAAAAAATATAAAATGTTTTACTTAGGTGATACATTCTTTAGTGATATTCTCCTTTCTTTTAAAATAAAAAGATAAAGTGTCACTTTCACTCAAAAGTGATTCCATGGGGTCAATAAGTTTGGCCAAAGGCATCCCATGGTCATCCATGACAAAAAAAGTAGCATTAGGACACATTTTGTGGTCATTTTGTATTATTATGATATTATTTTATTATCCTTAACTACCCGATTACTAATTAATCAAGATAATTAAAGATACTTATCGTTGTTACTATTCATAATGGACAAAAACAAAAGAGTCTTAATTACATAATTTGGACCTTCTGCTTCCAAATATGGAATCAATTTTACCAAATTCCAAACACAGTAATTTCAATAATGAATTTAAAAATAATTCCCGTTTTCCAAACAAAAAGCGTGTTTTTTTGAAACAATATCAATGAAACGTTTGGCACATGTTTATGCCCAATTACAAAGTGAAATTAATTTTAATGAACACCGTTGGATTAAATGGTAAAAATATATTCTAATTACCCTTTAAAACCAATTAAAAAGATAATCTAACCATATAATTTAATTATATGAAAAAGCAGTTTTGATGTAAAATGCAGTATTTTTAACTAATCATTAAAAAATGAACATGGTCAGAAAAATACCAAAAATTTATCAAAATTAAATTTCAATGTCCCAATCATAAAGAATAAATATATTTGGACAAATAGAGATTATAAAATTGTCAAAAGGTAGATTTTAAAAATTGTTCTCCATCAAAAGACGATAAAACTATCTCTTAAAAATATTAAAGTAATCTATGCTTAAGATTGGATTTATTCTAATTTTATGCCTCTAAAACACTATATAATTCAGAAAAAGACATATATAAGAATATTTATTATTCATTACTTACTTTGGATGTTACATTTAACTTTTTGAAAAATTTATTGAATGGAATATGCATATCATTTCCAATAAATTATCATTTAGATATTATTGAAAATATAAAAAGAATATATATTTTTTTGTGTATGACATGAAAATAATTTTCCACTATTATGAAAATTATTTTAAATGTTTTGAATGTGATTTTAAATGAAAAATATTTTAAAATAATTTCTTTGGTTTAAAAATGTTTTCCTCTAAATGAAACAGATACTTTCATCAAGAAATTATTTAAATGATTTTAAAAGATTCATTTAAAAATTTCTATCTTTATTTTGAATTAAATCAACATCCAAAATAGTTTATATTGTTTAATTTCAAAAAGATGTTTTTTAAATGAAGGTTTACCTTCCTTAAAAATAATTCCATGTTATTTTTATTTCAAAATAAATCTTCTTTTTTTATGAAACCCATTGTGGTTAATTATGATTTACATGGAATATGATTCATAGAAACCATTAATATTATTTTCTGGAATGGTTTATGTTTTTGATTATATTATATTTATTAAAATAATTTCTCTTCCAAAGGTTATACCATGATAATATTCTTATGTAAACCTCTTCTTTTTATATGGATTGTACAATAAATAATTCTAATGAAACCCTCTTCTTTTTCCATGTGTTATACCATGATTGATTTATTTTGAACTCTGATTATTTTTTAATTGGTTATAACATGATATAATTCACATAAACCCCGCAGATTTTTCAATGGGTTATACCATGATAGAATTAATATGAAGACCAATTTTTTTCCATGGGTTATTCTATGATATAATTCGTTTGAAAACATCTTCTTTTCAATGAGTTATACCGAGATAGAATTATTAATTATCCCACTTCTTTTTTCCATGAGTTTTTATAATATGAAATGATGAAGTGATTATGAACCAATTTATTTTACACAAGTTATGATATGATGAATATTTTAAGAAACTCATTTATTTTCTTCAGTTCTAATGTGATAAATGTTTTATGTTCTTGTATAACACAAGTGTACGGTTTTAATTATGAGACAGGTAGAACCCATATCTCCCTCTAATGAATTGGGTAAAGATTAATGTTATATGATCTCCATGGTTACACTAGAGGTTATCACATTCGCACAATAGGGTACACATGAGGTTTTTACAAGACCATAGGAGGGTTTAATGGAGGTAATCCCAAGGACATAAGAGGGTATATGAGAGGTTATCCCAAGAAAAAAGATGGTATCAAAGTGGTTTTCTGAAGACTAACATGTTATAAATGTCTGGGTGGGCATCCATAACATAATATTTTATATTCATTTCTATGTTCCAAAAATATATGACTTAGGATGATTTTATTCTATCATAGATTACAATATTTTATTTCATTATTATTCATTTCATATGAACTTCCACTTTTTTTCTCATGACTCATGTTTATGATAAATGATATAAAATGTATGGTTTACATATGTTATTCTCATGTTATCATTCCCGTATAATCATTTCATATTCATATATAACTTGATTAACCTTAATGGTCTTCTGAGATCACTATTTATTTTGTTTCATATCCAATGGATTTGAATAAGGGTATTATGTATCACATGTCCAAAAAAGGATATGTTTCCAAGAGAATTATACATTTATGGCCCTAATACATTACATTTTTAAATATAATTAATATTCATCTAAAAAGATTTAAAATAAATTTATATGAAGACTGATTCATAATTATAGGTATCAGATGACATATTAAGTTATGTTTTGGAAACATGGATAACAAAACATTAGTGAGACCACTATGGTTATAGCTAATGTTTTTTTTCTAAAGCTATTTTTAAGGATGAGTCAATACATAGTAAAATTTAATTGAATTATATGAACATATAGTGTGAGTGGATTCTGAGAACGTATATCCTTATTTGGATACTATATGTTGATGTGGATATAACCTATAGCTACATATGGCTTATAAATCTGAAAACCGATCATTCATATTGACTCAATTGTCACCTATTGCATGAAAATTATCATTATTGTACACATATTTTATAGTCTTAGTGGAAATTATTTGGTAATTCAAAAACTCATTATAAACCATTAGGTTTGATTTAAATATATAATGGCTACATATGGACAATGATAAACCTATGGTGAAATATATTTAAAATAATGTGTCACAATTTAGACATCATAAAAGTGACTTTTCATGATTATATTGTTCCCCACTATGATTATTGTTTCTCATAATATACCGTTTGGTTTTAATAAAATGAGGTAACCAGATGGAAATTGGTTAACATTGATTGTGATTGACAACACATTCAATAGAAAGCAACTGAAGAGATGACTGTAGTGAGGTATATAGTGATTATTCATAATCAGTTATCAAAGAATATAATTTAAAACTTGAACATTAACTAGATATAAATCTCACAAAATAAGTGAGGGATATAGTTCAATGATAGTTCAGGATGTAGATACCATGTAAGAATAAATATTCATTATCCTAGATGTCATGAATGCTTGATTAAGAACCCTAGTAAATGGATTATGTATTCTATGGAATAATTAAAATGTTTATATATGAAATTAAATAATTATGAAATATATATGGACTTTTTAGTATATGTTTTTAATTAAGGATTTTATAGAATATTATTAACTGTACTGATTACCAAGATAATTTATTTAATGAAATGTTTAATTTTCATTGAAAACATGTGTTTATGGGAAGGTAACCATTAAAATGTTCCTATTTTTAATAAAACAGTTCTTATTATGGATTATGAGATGATTGGCATGGATAATTTAAATTTGATAGTATTGGTGAACTTTGAACACATTAATTATTTATTGAAATGTTGTTTATGTGATCACTGGTGGAGTTTACATCAATAATGTATATTTGGAATATATTCAACAATATATGGTTTCATAAAAGTAATGAGGAAGAAAGCATGTTTTCATTGAAAATTTATGGTAAGTATGGTTATTATAGTGATTTAGGAAGATTTATGACAATGGTATTCACATAACCAGAATTTGATCACTAAGAGTTACATAATGATATTTGTCGGTTAAATGTACATGTCAAAATTTTATAAATTTTTACCTTTAATATTAATTTTTTATTTTGGAAGGTTTATAAGGTTTAAAATTTATGGAATGATATAATCTGAACATTGTATAGCATTATAGTGATAAATTTAAATCTTAAACATATGAATATTTATGCGTATTAGATAACTTATGGTAAAAGTTTTTATGATGATAACATGAGAAGGAAGGAATTAATTGTAACATCCCAAGTAAGTAATTAATAATAGATATTTTTATCTATTCCTATTAATGAATTAGATAGTGTTTTAGAGGATTAAAATGAAAATAAATCCAATCTTAAGCATGGAATAAACTAATATTTTTTAAAAGATTATTTTACTGCCTTTTGATGGAAAACCATTTTTAAATATATCTTTTGAAAATTATAATCTATTTTTGTCAAAATAAACTTATTCTTTATGATTGGGACATCAAAATTTACTTTGTGTGATTTTTTGGTATTTTTCAGACAATGTTTATTTTTTAATGAATAGTGAAAAATACTTCATTTTACATCAAAACTGCTTTTTAATCTAATTTATTTATATGATTAGATTATCTTTTGAATTGGTTTTGAAGTGAAATTAGAATATATTTTTACCATTTAATCCAATGGTGGTCATTGGAATCAATTTCACTTTGAAATTGGACTTAAACTGGTGTTAATCTTTTGATACTTATTGTTTCATAAAAACACTCTATTTGTCATGACAGCGGGAATTAATTATTAAATTAATTAATGTGACTTATATGTTTTGAATTTTGTAAAATATACTTCATTTTTGAATTCATAATATCAAAAATAGCTTAGGGTGAATTTTTGGTATTTTTCTGAAAAACTTCAATTTTTGATGAATAGTGAAACCACTTAGTGGTACTTATAAAAACTGATTTTTCGTTTAAATGAAATTTTACCACTTCTGTGTTTTGAATTTAAAAAATACGACATACATGGTTGTCATTAAGAAGTAAAATTTGGTTCAATGAGATTAAAATAATTTTTTGGTGAATAGTAACTTATTAAGTTTTTAATCGCGATTAGAGGTAATTAGTGTAGTTTAAGGTAAAAATAATGCTTTAATAAATTGAGATGAGCTTGAAACATGTCCTACCCTCATTGGTTGTGTCATGGAAAACCAAGAAAAGCCATGGGTAAACTTGGGGACCCCATGGAGCCACTTTGGTTGGGAAATGACATAAATAACTTTTTTATTTAATATTAAAGTAAAAATAACACAAACATGAGTTATTTTACTAAAACAACTTTTACATGGGGTTATACAAGTCATATTTTTGACTATAAATATTAATTAGAAATATAAAACGATTTTCTACATTATAGTATTTTTTTTATAATTTTTAGACATTAAATAAATTAAATTATTTATGACATCATGATGATGCAACGATGACCTCATTATTTAACGATTTAAATAAAATGGAAAGATAATGTAAAATCTAAAAACTACACATGGCCAAAAACAATTGGATGAGTGGATTTATAATAATTATCACCTTATCCTTGAATTATTTCAATGTGGTACCTTTTGAATCCGAAACTCATTTTAAAATAAAGTAACTTATCTTTACTTTCCAAGAGTGCCCCTCCTCTCCTCTTATAAAAGGCCCCCACCTCTACCTCCTTACCCACACTTACAAAGCCTTTGGCTTGGACAACCCCTGCCCATTTTGTCTCTCCACTTCCCTCTCTTAATACCTGAAGCCTCACATTGGGCATAAGTCTTCCCAAGGAAGCCTTTGAGCTCAAACCAAAGGGAGTTACCCGATTTTAAGGTAATGTCTTCTTTTGAGTCCTTTTGTTTTATTTTGCTTCTCCAACCCCCTAAACTCTTTTTATTCTTTTCTTTTGTAACAACTCAAGTATCCTCAACATACTATGATGTTTTTATAATAATTATTCGAGCCACACTTACACACACCTACATCTAATGGTTAACGAACATACTGTTTCCGTGGATGGTGAATTTATGCCTCCCGAAACGATGATTGTTCAACATTATTTTAACACCTTCAAAGGTGGCAATTAAGATGTCGCTATATTTATATATGATATATAATATGTTTATGTTTTACTTAAGCTTCTGTATTTTCCTTTTTGGTCATACCTTTATGGTTTCCATTATGGGTGAATGTGATATCTTTATTTAAGGAAGTGCGGACTACCGCCCCCTCAAAGCGATTTGATTCGTTAAATACCATATGTGGGACGTATAAAGGATGGAACTATGATATTATATATGATATTATACTGGAATTATAATATACCTTTATATCATTATTATTCCATTCTATAAAATACGAAATAGAAATGAAAGTAGCGTTCATGCGTACGTACGGCTTACCATCTCTATGAACTGTGCATTTCATTTCTTACCTCTAAATGATTATGTAATATTATAAATGCATGCATGTACTGGATATATATAACAGATATTATATATACATCATGAATACCATTCTGGATATAATGGATACATGAACAACTTGTAATTATAAAGTGTATATTTTTGACTCAAGTACCAATGATCGTTAAAATGACCGTTATTAACTTAAATAATTACACAGTGTTCATGACATGGTAATAAGTGATATAAAAGGAATAATGAACTTGAAAAAGGTTCTTACGCAAGTAGAAATTAACTCAAGTTTATTATTTAGGACATTAAAGAACGATCGAGTCAAGTCGGACCCGAGGTATGAGACTTCGTCTCAATCTCCTTTAATTGAGGCATATTTTGTTTTATACACAACCTTATTTTATACGGTGTATAAACCCCATTGAATTTTACGTTTATCTAAAAGTAATCTTTTTTATACGAACTGTTTTACTAAACGACAAAAGGGAATGTTTTTTCCGTACGTATGCGGCGACAACAACTTCTCCACCGCCGTGACCATTATTTGAGTTTCGGCTTCCTCTACAAGCCATACTTTTTTTTAAAAGAAAAATAAATACCATGTTTTACTTTTCTTTTATTTTGGTATCTAAAATGGTTTTAATAATGTTTTTATATAAATCTTTTGTATTGATATCTTGTGATTGAATGTTGGAAATGTTATGTTTCCTTTATGCATGTTTTATGTGATACGATTATGTTGAGGTTCTTGGGCATTATTATGAAGACGGGTGGTTCCGTGATAAACTAAGGGCGGGTGAGCCCGATATAGCTCTCCAATGCATTGGGTAACATGAAGGAGTGAAACGTTAAGGTTTCTACGAAGAGATTTAGGGAATATACTGTGATGGGTATTCCAAACGTAACCAAGAGGGTTACTCCCTACGTAAGAATGTTATGAATGCGTCAAGTTACCTTTATGTCTTATGATTTCTATGATTTATTCATGATTTGATGAGGTATGTTAAAGTGCTTATGTTTTATGGGTAAAGTATGATTTCATTCTTATGTATATATGTACCCATGTTTCCTTTCCATATTTTTATATCCCTTAATGAAATTTTTATGCTCATCCCATGTTTTTTTGAAATGTTTTTCACAGGTCAAGGGAAAGGTACATGATATGATGATAGTGTCAAGCAAGTGTCAATAAAGAATCCATGTTTTATTTTAAATATGTTTCCATTGATGGGAAAGAAGAATACTATCTTTATGTAACCACTTTGTTTACATGTGGAATGTAATGCAAGTTTTATGATCTAATTATCTAAAACTCTAAACCCGAAAATATCCTCAATGTGTAATCTTGTAATAACTCAAGATTAAGTAAGGTTTAAGGTTGGGGCCTTATAGTTGGTATCAGAGGTCGGTTTAGATAACTTTAGGAGTTAGAATTCTATTAAATGATAATCCGAAATTTTTTTTTTATGGTCAAATTGAAGTGATATAGTATTTGAAGATTACCATGTTGCTTCATCTAAGACATGTTTGTTCAGAATGGTTTTCTGCAGAGGAAACAGGGAAGCAGTGCTAAGAAGGCATGCAGAAGGAAATAACCTTCCGAATCAGCATCCTGAGATGGTCGGAATTGGAATTGAAAAGTTTGTTGTAGTAATGGCGTAGTCGACTCAAGCGATAAATGGCGGTGGTATCCATGCACGAGATCAGCCAGATCAACCGCATAGGAACATGTCAGTGGTGGAACATTTCATGAGGAAGCATCCCCCATCATTCCGAGGATCATCTGACCCTGTGCTAGCTGAAGGGTGGATTAAAGCACTGGAGAATATTTTCGATGTCATGGGGTGTTCAGACAATCAAAAGGTTAGTCTTTCTATTTATCGTTTGGAGCGTGAAGCAGATCATTGGTGGTCGATGATTAAAAATATTAGGGACACTGATGAGATTGATGCTCTCGACTGGGAAGAATTCAAAGGTATGTTTCTTGAGAAGTATTTTCCTAAGGCTGTTCGGATTAGGATGGAAAATAAATTCTTGGAATTGAGGCAAGAGGAAGACTCAGTGGCTGCCTATGAAGAAAGATTCACTCGATTGGCAAGGTATGCTCCAAATTTTATCCGAGACCTTGATAGTAAAATCAATCATTTTTACTCAGGATTAAAGCCAAAATATCGAAGGGCATTAGCTTCTCATGAGTTTAAAAGTTATGAAAAGCTTGTTCGATGTGCTGAGAAGGTGGAAATGGAGTTTTTCGATGACCAAGTATTCTATAACAGCCAACAGAAGAAGAGACTGAGGTGGCAGGAGAAAGGTAAGAATTCTTCAAAAAAGTTTGATGGTAAGAAATCTAAGTTTCCAGTTTGTGATAAATGTGGAAAAAGGCATGCTGGGGAATTTCTTATAAATTTTGTAAAGTGCTACCGATGTGGTAAGATGGGACATAAGGCTCGTGGTTGCACTGAAAAAGATCACGGTGAAGGTAAGACCAAATTTGATTTACAGTAAGTGAAATGTTATAAGTGAAATGAGATGGGTCACTATGCAAACGAGTGTCTGACAAAGAGCTTCAGTGATGTGATGTAGTTAGACTACAAGTAGAAAGGGGTGGTGAAATCCTTTGCAACTACTTCAGCAGATGTCGGGCCATCAAATGAAGTTGTATCAGGTACTTTGTCTGTTTTTTCAGATTATGCCAGTGTGTTGTTTGATTCAGGGTCTACACATTCTTTCATCTCTGAAACCTTTTCTAGTAAAATGGGAATACCATCTCAAGAAATGACTCCTGAACTTTTGGTAAAAACACCTGGGGGGAATGTTGAGGCCAAAATAATTTATAAGAATATTCATATCCTTATCTATGGAAAGAACCTACTTTCAAACCTTATTGTTCTACCTCTAATAGAGTTTGATGTTATCCTGGGTATGGATTGGCTCTCTATTTACCATGCTAAGATTGACTGTAGATCTAAAGAAGTTTCTTTTCAGAAAGAATTTCAGTTTGTTTACAATAATGAACCCTTACTTTTGATAACATATCAAGAGGCCGAGAAACTTGTAAAATATGGAAATGAATGTTACCTTGCACACATCGTTGAAAATAACGGAACTGTTCAGATTAATGATTTGCTAGTGGTAAATGAGTATCCTGATGTTTTTCCTGATGAGTTTCCTGGAATAATACCAGATCGGGAAGTTGAATTTACTGTTGACTTAGTTCCTGATGCTAATCCAATTTCAAAACCCCCTTATCGAATGGCTCAAATTGAACTTTTAGAGTTGAAGGAGCAATTGCAATATTTATTAGAGAAAGGTTTCATTCGACCTATCACATCACCATGGGGTGCTCCTGTTTTATTTGTTAAAAAGAAAGATGGTTCAATGAGGCTTTTCATTGATTATAGAGCCTTGAATAACATCACTGTTAAGAAAAAATATCCTTTTCCTCATATCGATGATTTGTTTGATCACCTCCAGGGAGCTCAGTATTTTTCAAAGATTGACTTGAGATCGGGGTACCATCAGCTGAAGGTAAAGGAAGCAGACGTTCCGAAGACTGCATTTCGTACAAGATATGGCCATTATGAATTTGTAGTAATGACTTTTGGGCTAACCAATGCACCTGCTGTATTCATGGACTTAATGAATAGAATTTTCCGTGAGTTCTTGGATAAGTTTGTAGTGGTTTTCATTGATGATATTTTGGTGTTATCTAAAAGTAAAGAGGAGCATGAAAGACATTTAAGGGTTATCTTGCAAACCTTAAAAGAAAATAAACTGTATGGGAAATTCAACAAGTGTGAGTTTTGGTTGCAACAAATTTCTTTCCTTGGTCATATTGTTTATACAGATGGGATAACTGTTGATCCTGCAAAAAAAAAGTTGTGAAAGACTAGCCAAGACCCACAAATGTAACTGAGATTCGTAGCTTTCTTGGTTTGGCATGCTATTACCGAAGGTTTGTTAGAAATTTTTCATGGTTATCTTGTCCAATGACTAAGCTAACTTGGAAGGGTGTTAAGTTTATCTAGACAAAAGAATGTGATGATTGTTTTTAGGAATTGAAAAGAAGATTGGTGAATGATCTAGTTTTGGCACTACCTTCCAGGAATGGTGAGTTTGTTATCTATAGTGATGCTTCATTGAAAGGACTTGGTTGCGTCCTAATGCAGAATGATCAGGTAATTGCTTATGCTTCACGACAGTTGAAAACTCATAAGGTAAATTACGCTACACATGATTTGGAATTACCTGCTATTGTTTTTTCTTTAAAAATTTGGAGGCATCATTTTTATGGAGTAAAGTGTGAAATATATACCGATCACAAAAGTTTAAAGTATATATTCACTCAGAAAGAATTGAACATGAAACAAAGGAGATGGCTAGAATTAATCAAGGATTATGATTTTACAATTCTTTACCATCCAGGAAAAGAAAATAAAGTGGCGGATTCTTTGAGTTGAAAAATTAATGCTTCATTAGGAATGTTGCGTTTGGAACGTGATCCTTTGGTTAAGGATTTGATGAACTTTGGCATAGAAGTTGTTGGTGCAGGAAGTTCTTCTGTTTTGTTTCAGGTATCAGTGAGATCATCTAAATCAGATAGAATCAAGCAAGCACAGAAGCAAGACAATGAGTTGCAGAAAAAGGTAGAGCAGGTTCAGAAAGGTAAGTTTCCTAAATTCAACATTGATAATGATTGCGTTTTGAGATTTGGGAAGAGATTGTGTGTGCCTTGTGATTCACAGTTGAAGTGAGAGTTGTTATGTGAAGCTCATAGTTCTCCGTTTTCAGTTCATCCTGGCAGTACTAAGATGTACAGAGATCTGCGAGAGTATTATTGGTGGGATGGAATGAAAAGAGATATTGCTGATTTTACTGTGAAGTGTTTGACATGTCAACAGGTTAAAGCATAGCGACAGTTACCAAAAGGGATGCTTCAGCCTTTACCAGTGCCATAGTGGAAATGGGAAAATATATCTATGGACTTTGTTGTGGGATTGCCGAAGACCACTCGAGGTAATAATGCAATCTGGGTTATTGATGATCGTTTGACCAAATCTGCTCATTTCCTTGCTATACGAGATACCTTTTCCCTAGATCAACTTTCCTGTTTGTATCTTAAAGAGATATTCAGGTTACATGGAGTTCCTCTCTCCATTGTATCTGACCGCGATCCCAGGTTCACTTCTATCTTTTGGAAAGGCCTTCAGAAGTCATTGGGTACTTAATTAAATTTTAGTACATCATTTCAGCCTCAATCAGATGGGCAGTCAGAACGAACAATTCAGACATTGGAGGATATGCTACGTTCTTGCTCTATGTATTATCAGGGATGTTGGGACCAACATCTTTCTTTGGTTGAATTTTCATATAATAACAGTTTTCATTCCAGTATACAGATGGCACCATTTGAGGCATTATATGGGAAGCAGTGTCGAACTCCAACTTTCTGGGATGAAGTGGGTGAAAGAAAGCTGATGGGACCAGAATTGGTAGAAGAGATGACAGAAAAAGTTCAGCTGATTCAGAAGCACATGAGAACAGCTCAGAGTAGGCAGAAGAGTTATGCGGATAACCGAAGGAAGGATCTATCTTTCGAGGTAGGTGATTATGTTTTTCTCAAGGTTTCTCGTTGGAAAAGTGTGATGAGATTTGGTAAGAAAGGAAAGCTGTGTCCAAGGTTTATTGGAACATATGAAATTATGGAGAGAGTTGGATCAGTTTCATACCGGGTGGGTTTACCTCCGAGTTTATCTCAGGTACACAATGTTTTTCACGTTTCAATGTTGAGAAAGTATATGCCAGATTCATCTCATGTTTTGAGTCCAGAGGTAGTTCAGTTGGAAGAGAACCTATCTTATGAGGAACAACCGGTCCATATTCTTGACCATAGGGAGAAAGTGTTACGAAATAAGGTGATTAATCAGGTAAAGGTTTTGTGGATAAACCACATGATGGAAGAGGCAACATGGGAATCTGAAAATGCAATGAGGGATAAGTACCCCCATTTATTTGATAAGTAAATAAATTGCGGGGACAAATTTTCTAAAGGGGGGAAGGATGTAACATCGCAAGTAAGTAATGAATAATAGATATTTTTATCTATGTCTATTAATGAATTAGATAGTGTTTTAGAGGCTTAAAATGAAAACAAAATCCAATCTTAAGCATGGAATACACTAATATTTTTTAAAAGATTGTTTTACTGCCTTTTGATGGAAAACCATTTTTAAATCTATATTTTGACAATATTATAAGCTATGTTTGTCAAAATAAACTTATTATTTATGATTGGTACATCAAAATTTACATTGTGTGAATTTTTGGTATTTTTCAGAAAATGTTCATTTTTAATGAATAGTGAAAAATACTGTATTTTACATCAAAACTGCTTTTTAATCTAATTTATTTATATGATTATATTATCTTTTGAATTGTTTTTAAGTTAAATTAGAATATATTTTTATCATTTAATGCAATGGTGGTCATTGGAATCAATTTCACTTTGAAATTGGAATTAAACTGGTGTCAATCTTTTGGTACTTATTGTTTCATAAAAACACGCTATTTGTCATGGCAACGGGAATTAATTATTAAATTAATTAATGTGAATTATATGTTTTGAATTTTGTAAAATAGACTTCATTTTTGAATTCATAATATCAAATATAGCTTAGGGTGAATTTTTGGTATTTTTCTGAAAAACTTCAATTTTGGATGAATAGTGAAACCACTTAGTGGTACTTATAAAAACTGATTTTTCATTTAAATGAAATTTTACCACTTCTGTGTTTTGAATTTCAAAAATCCGACATACATGGTTGTCATTAAGAAGTAAAATTTGGTTCAATGAGATTAAAATAATTTTTTGGTGAATAGTAACTTATTAAGTTTTTAATCGTGATTAGAGGTAATTAGTGTAGTTTAAGGTAAAAATAATGCTTTAATAAAATGAGATGAGATTGACACATGTCCTACCCTCATTGGTTGTGTCATGGCCGACAAAGAAAATCCATGGGTCAACTTGGGGACCCCATGGAGCCACTTTGGTTGGGAAATGACATAAATAACTTTTTTATTTAATATTAAAGTAAAAATGACACAAACATGAGTTATTTTATTAAAACAATTTTTACATGGGGTTATAAAAGTCATATTTTTGACTATAAATATTCATTATAAATATGAAACGATTTCCTACATTATAGTATTTTTTTATAATTTTTAGACATTATATAAATTAAATTATTTGTGACATCATGATGATGCAGCGATGACCTCATTATTTAATGATTTAAATAAAATGGAAAGATAATGTAAAATCTTAAACCTACACATGACCAAAACCAATTAGATGAGTGGATTTCGAATACTTATCACCTTATCCTAGAATTATATCAATTTGGAACTTTTTGAATCCGAAAATCATTTTAAAATAATGTAACTTATCTTTACTTTCCATGAGTGCCCCTCCTCTCCTCTTATAAAAGGCCCCCACCTCTACCTCCTTACCCACACTTACAAAGCATTTGGCTCGGCCAAACCCTGCCCATTTTGTCTCTCCACTTCCCTATATTACTCCTTGAAGCCTCACATTGGGCAGAAGTCTTCCCAAGGAAGCCTTTGAGCTCAAACCAAAGGGAGTTACCCGATTTTAAGGTAATGTCTTCTTTTGAGACCTTTTGTTTTATTTTGCCTCTCCAACCCCCTAAACTCTTTTTATTCATCTCTTTTGTAAAAAATCCAGTATCCTCAATATACTAGGATGTTGTTATAATAATTATTCGAGCTACACTTACACACACCTACATCTAATGGTTAACGAACATACTGTTTCCGTGGATGGTGAATTTATGCCTCCCGAAACGATGATTGTTCAACATTCTTTTAACACCTTCAAAGGTGGCCATTAAGATGTCACTATATTTATATATGATATATAATATTTTTATGTTTTCCTTAAGCTTCTGTATTTTCCTTTTTGGCCATACCATTATGGTTTCCATTATGGGTGAATGCGATATCTTCATTTAAGGAAGTGCGGACTACCGCCCCCTCAAAGTGATTTGATTCGTTAAATACCATATGTGGGACGTATAAAGGATGGAACTATGATATTATATATGATATTATACTGGAATTATAATATACCTTTATATCATTATGATTCCATTCTATAAAATACGAAATAGAAATGAAAGTAGCATTCATGCGTACGTACGACTTACCGTCTCCATGAACGGTGCATTTCATTTCTTACCTATAAATGATTATGTAATATTATAAATGCATGCATGTACTAGATATATATGACATATATGATATCTACATCATGAATACCATTCTGGATATAATGGATACATGAACAACTTGTAATTATAAAGGGTTTATTTTTGACTCAAGTACCAATGATCGTTAAAATGACCGTTATTAACTTAAATAATTACATAGTGTTCATGACATGGTAATAAGTGATATAAAAGGAATAATGAACTTGAAAAAGGTTCTTAAGAAAGTAGAAATTAACTCAAGTTTATTATTCAGGACATTAAATAACGATCGAGTCAAGTCGGACCCGAGGTATGAGACTTCATCTCAATCTCCTTTCATTGAGGCATATTTTGTTTTAAACACAACCTTCTTTTATTTGGTGTATAAACCCCATTTACTTTTACGTTTATCCAAAAGGAATCTTTTTTATACGAAGCGTTTTACTAAACAATAAAAGGGAATGTTTTTGCCGTACGTATGCGGCGACAACGACTTCTCCGCCACCGTGACCATTATTTGAGTTTCGGCTTCCTCTACAAGCCATACTTTTTTTTAAAAGAAAAATAAATACCATGTTTTACTTTTCTTTTATTTTGGTATTGAAAATGGTTTTCATAATGTTTTTATATCAATGTTTTGTATTGATATCTTGTTATTGAAAGGTGGAAATGTTATGTTTCCTTTATGCATGTTTTATGTGATACGATTATGTTGAGGTTCTTGGGCATTATTATGAAGACGGGTGGTTCCGTGATAAACTAAGGGAGGGTGAGCCCGATATAGCTCTCCAATGTGTTGGGTAACACGAAGGAGTGAAACGTTAAGGTTTATCCGAAGAGATTTAGGGAATATACTGTGATGGGTATTCCAAACGTAACCAAGAGGGTTACTCCCTACGTAAGAATGTTATGAATGCCTCAAGTTACCTTTATATCTTATGATTTCTATGATTTATTCATGATTTGATAAGGTATATTAAAGTGCTTATGTTTTATGGGTAAAGTATGATTTCATTCTTATGTATATATGTACCCATGTTTCCTTTCCATATTTTTATATCCCTTACTGAGCTTTTTATGCTCATCCCAAGTTTTCTTGAAATGTTTTTCACAGGTCAAGGGAAAGGTACATGATATGATGATAGTGTCAAGGAAGTGTCAAGAAAGAATCCATGTTTTATTTTAAATATGTTTCCATTGATGGGAAAGAAGAATACTATCTTTATGTAACCACATTGT
Organism: Viscum album; assembly: GCA_963277665.1. Classification (NCBI taxonomy): domain Eukaryota; kingdom Viridiplantae; phylum Streptophyta; class Magnoliopsida; order Santalales; family Viscaceae; genus Viscum; species Viscum album. The sequence goes on along the minus strand of OY728158.1, from coordinate 1,185,051,144 downwards.
TTACATGTGGAATGTAATGCAAGTTTTATGATCTAATTCTCTAAAACTCGAAACCCAAAAAGATCCTCAATGTGTAATCTTGTAATAACTCAAGATTAAGTAAGGTTTAAGGATGGGGCCTTATATGAATTATCATTCTATAATGGATTATAGGATCTATTAGTGCTTCGAGTATAAAAAATTATTCATCATTTTATGATGTAATATATGAATTGGAAATTGATAAATTAACAACCAAATGATGAGATTTTTTTTAAAATGGAATGATATAAAGTACGTGTATCTTCTCAAAAAAATTTATAAACTCTAGGAAAATGATTGAGAAATAATTTTTTCCCACTTAGAGTTATTTCTTATGATATCAATGAACTTTTCCAAGACAATTTGGTTTATGGTTTTGTGGTTTTTGATTTTCATATGATCATTTACATTCTTTTGATTGATAATCTCAGCCACTCTTCATCATTATATAAACATTTTTAATTTCTTCCATATACAAATCATCATTTCCAACTATGCTATCCTATTTGAAAACATTTTTTTTATTCGAGATGGAATTATCACATACCTTTATACCCTTTCATGAGGAATTTTTATTAACCGTTTATATGATATCAATTTACCATAATTGGATATTTAGAAGTTAAATATGTGTTTACCCTAAAAAATTCATATTTTTAGGACACAATTTATTAAATTCATAATAATTTAACACAGTAATATTTTTTGCAATTTTTTTGTTCAAATAAATTTAATATTTTCAATATTTTTAACTATAAACAATGTTATGTATTTCATGTGTTACACAAAACACTAGGGGTATCATTCCTTAAATAAAACATGTTAAATACTAATAAAATATTGTTATTTAAAATTATATTTATAACCTTTACAATGGAATGAATGTAATTAATAATATTAAAAAAAATTATGAGAATATATTGATTAAACATATATATAAAATTTATATTTTCAGTGATCAATTGATTAGAAATAAAAAAATATGAAAAGAAGCAAAATATTTTTATGAAAGACAATTTTTATTTTCAATTTTTTTTACAATATTAAATTAAAAAAACAACATTTAGTTAATTATTTTAATGAAACATTTTTATTTTGTATTCAATAATTTTTTTTAACATTAATATGAAGTATTTTATAGATAATAGAAAATAATAAATCAAGTTATTACTTAAAAATCGTATTTTTCAAAAAAAAAGTACATGTATCACATTTTTACACTAATACTAAAATTAATTTTTCCCACTTTAAAAAAATTATTTTCAAAAATAAAATTTATTTTTCAAATTATCATGCCAAATTATAATATGGTGAATTTTTGTGAATATTATGAGAAGATTGTTTTTTCTATTAGTAATCAAAAATACTGGTTTACAATTTGAATTTCCATTTTTTTAAATTATTTTAATGGATTAAAAATTATTTTAATAAGGTATTAAAATAAATAAATTTCAATTATATATATTTTTATACAATTTGGTTCATTGGAATAAATTTTTTAATTGATTTTGGTTTAATATCTTTTTAACGAATTAGAGTTTTTCTCTTTGAAATTCTATATCATTATCATGTCAATGAGATTAATTTAATATAAACATTTTCTTACTCTGTTATTTGAATTAGGAAAAACGGATTCAATGTTTAAAATAATCAAAATTTATATTATATAATGAGGTAATATTAAATTTTGATAATAATAAATAGTAAATATTGTAAAAATAAGTTACTGTGATTTAGGTAATAATGGGTTTATTTTGTGGGGTGTAAACTAAACCGATAAGGGTTAAAATGTCCCAAAACATGCCCAAAACAAATTTTATAGAAATAATTAAACATTAAATGATCTATATTCCAAAATGAGCAATTTTTAATCATTTAGGAATGTTAAAAACGTGGTAACAACATTACCTCATCAAAAATAACAAGTGTTTCACTCACCACACTAATGAAAGGCCACCCCCACTACTATTTTCTTTCCCCAATTGAAAACCATTTCGTTTGGATAATCCCTACACAATTAAAATTATTACTTCCATCCATTATTTCAAGATGCCTATGTTTTTATAAGAAAACAAAAATGATATTCCTTTTTTAGAAAAACATGTTGTTCAAAGTGGAGTTTGTGGGAACATGTATTAAAGGAGTTGAGAATATATTAAGTAAATTTTACTCTCTCATTTAATTTTAGAAGACCAATTAAAATCCATGAGTCATTTATTTTAGGCATTTTATGTATTTACCAAGATTGAATTTTATTATTATTCTCCTAAAAATTAATGGTATTTGTTAATTCATTTTTGGAACTCTATTTTATGGCGTTAATAGTTAAAATTTTAAAAAATTGGTATGGTTTTTATTGTAAAATTTCATCATATATCAACATTTTTTATTTTTATATTTTTCTTTATGAAATATTATGTTACATCTCCCATTAAACTCATGACTTCTCTTCTTCTATGCTTATTTCAAAAGAATACAAGATTCCCTTAATTTTCATCTCTTTTCATACTCAATATATCAAAATGATGTTTTTAAGAATAACTATCATTATTTATCTCATCAGTTGAAAAACATTTTCCATCCAAAACAATGTTTTCTATTTTTTTTGAAAAATGTTTTCAACGTTCTCAAAATTATTTATTAGAGACATTTTCACCCATGTTTTACTATTTACAAAATGTACTGAAAAGAATATTTATGTACCTTCCATGAAAAGACCATTTATGTTTTAAAAAAAATATAAATTAAATATTATTCACTCTGTACAGAAACAATGAAATTTCACACCATCATGACCCTAATTTTATGTTAGGATTCCTTTATAATTTTCTAGGTCATTTAAAAAAAATGTATTATGAATTTTTTTTCAGATCTAGAAAAGTTACTTCGATTGTTAAAGGATATTTTCCTAAATAATTATATTAAATTATTTTAAGAGATTCCATTATAATATTTAAATAATTATATTCAATGAAGAGTATTTCAAATTTAGTTTACATTTTTTAGTTTTAAAAATTTATTTTATGGAAGGGTTAATTTCTTAATTAAAAGTTCAAAGTGGTTTTTTATTAAAAAATCAAGTACCATATTTTATTATATCTTTTGAGGTTATTTATGTGTTACTTGGGATTTTATCCAAGGAATCCATTGTTATTATTTTTATTAATGGTGTATCTTTATGATAAAATAAGGTTTATCAAACTCATTGTTGGTCGGAGTAGTTTACTCAAGAGGGGAGAGGTGAATTGAGTAACTATAAAAATTTATGATCAAAGAATATTATTTAAAAAAAAAATGGTTTCCCTAAAAATAGATACATCCCAGTTAATCAAGGTTATACTGTTATAAGAGTTTGACTTTTTTAAACAACTTCTTAAAAGATTTATTAATTCTTAGTAATCTTAATTTGTATCATAAATATTACTTTTGAAGTTATCCTACTAAGAAAAATCAGTTATAACTTCCTTCCAAGACTAAATATCAAAGTGAAATTAGTGTTTTTTGGATTATGCAATAAACCAGTAAAACAGAGAAGACTAAATTTAAACAGCATAGCAGATATGAAATAGTTGGTTCAGTCTCATGCTGAGACCTAATCCACTCCACTTGGTGATCACCTGCCACCAAGAAATTTATATAAATAAACGTTATTCCACACCCCGGATCGGGGTTAACAACAGTACACAGACTATCTAGGCCACACAGGAACCTCTTCCACGGTTTTCATGTGTAAACATAATATAAAAACAAGGCCACACATGGACCTCTTACATAGTTTTCATGGGTAAACATAATATAAAGAGTTTGGTGTAAGGATTTCTAAATCCACCAGTTTAGAACAGTAGTCAGTGTGTGTATGGAATATATAGAGTACACACACTCCTCAAAGTGTAAGTAAAATAATCACTAAGAGATAGTAGTTATGACTTTAAAATTCTCTAGTGATTATAAGTTCAGCTCTATACTCCTTTTATTAAACTGAAATGATTCTGAGTCCTTCTCTTGTTTTTGTCTTGAAAAATAGAGTGTCATGATTCAGCTTGTGTTCTTCACGTGTTTTGATAATGTGAAGATGTTCTCTGAGGTCCAGTATACTTCGTATGTTCTTCAGCAGAGTCCGATTGCATGCATGAGACAATTCTTTCTTTGAAAATCTTGTAATATGTTCTTCGCAGTTGTGCTCATATGCTTGTTTTTCGTTCAGTATCATGCTTGTTCGTTCTTGGGCACACTCCTCTCTTTATCTTCGAATGGATGAGTTTTAGCTGACAAGTTCCATGCATTTTGTACCTCATACCTCATACTATGTCTACAAAGAAACATTAATTATGTTAGTGCATTAAAGGCATCGAATATGACCATTATAAGGTAAATTGAAAGATGAAAAAATTGTTTAAGAAATAGTGTCATAGTAAGTTATGAAAATAGTGTCTCCTTCACATGGTGTCTGAGTGTCACGGTGTCTCGTTCACGGTGCCTTTATTTATAGTGTCTTGTTTACGGTGCCTTGCTCCATGGTGTTTGGATTACGGTGTCTGGGTTACTGTTTCAGGCCTACGGTGTCTCGTACTTAGGCAAATAACTGTATTCAGACTTAAACAGTGATATGCATGAAATGGATTGAGCATAACTATTATAAACCATGAGAGAACATGAAACATAAATACACATGATTGGATATAATTTATAGGAGTTAACTAGGTTGAATAAGATTTGTGATCATTAATGTTATTTGTGATCATTAAAACATGATTAACACATGAGGAGTGCAAAAATATCCTCCTTTTGATGATAAAAAACCATGTACAGTTAAAGTGTAAATTAGATGCAACTATAGAAAAAATAACATATAAAATCTTATCCCCCTTTTGGTATTATCAAAAAGTTGAAATAAGAGAGGGAAAACAATGTACATTCCATTAAGAGTAATCATAGAGTAGTAAAAAAATAATGTTGAAATACAAAAAATAATGACATCCCCATAAAAAATGAGTAAGCATGGTCTTTTCAGTGATTGGAATTTTCTTTTCCTTTATCAGCAGCAGAAGAGGAAGCCGTAGGGGCAGTTGTTGATGTAGAATAAGGCAGAGACATGGTAGATAGAGAGGGTAAATGGAGATCTTCAAAGACTGAGGGAGCCAAGGTAGGAGTAGTAGAAGATCTAGGCAGTTGCTGATCAAGAATCAAAGGTTTGATCTGACTGAGAGCTTGGCCAACAAACATGATAGTTGATGCTAAGGCAGAGGTGAAGGTAGGAAGCCCAGTTCTGAGAGGTGCAGCTGCAGGAGAAACAATTGCTGTACTCTGGACATGAAGATAGGGTCTCATGAGTTTGATAAAGTTGGCAATAATCTCTCCACCATAATGCATGGTTTTTTCAAAGTCATCTTTGTTTTCTATAAATTTTTCAAACAATCGGGTAAAATCGGTTTGCTTCTTGACGTGGGTTATGAAGGCTTGATTCATAGGAGGAATTCATAGATTCTCTACATAGTATTTGAAGTGGTTTTTCATATCAATCTTGGAGAATATTCGGTTGAAATAGAAATCCACTTTCTTAGAAATCTCCCGCTGGGCATCATTTGCAATCTTTGAGTGAATTTGTACAAGATCAAGAACACTATCACTATTCATGACAACTTCAGATAAATAAGCCACATTAAAGCCACAGAAATCATTCTAAATCTATTCTTTGACTATAGAACTGAGCAATGTTTTGTGCAAGGAAGGTGTAGAGGATTGACTAGAGGTATTAGAAGCTTTGACAGTTGTTTTTTGAGATTTGAGCCGATTTAGTACCTTTTGAAGACAACCAGTGTAATCCTCAATTAGTTTATTAAGGTTCACCACAATCTCTCTCATTTCCTTCAACATCTATTTGTGACTTTCTTCAATATTTTCATCAAAGTATGTCAGATAAGGGTGAATATGAGACACAACATCTCGAGAGATTTGATAAATAGTGGGTTCTAGAGGATTAGTAGCAGGATCTGATCTCGAATGCAGCTCTTTCTGCATGTCTTCAAAGATAATTCTTAGGGTTGTGACTTCATTACCGAGCAACTTATTTTCAACTCTTACTTCTTGAATCTCATGGAGCATATTTGGTTGTATTTGACAAATGATCTTTTCCAATAATATTGGGGCATCTCTCTCACTCAAATTTGTCACAGGATGAGGTTGGGAGTTCATAAGTTTCTCAACTCTAGATAAGAGAGTATCTCCAAATCCTTCATATCATCCTTACTGACAAAAGGCAGCGGTTCAGATAAAGGTTATGGTGTAGGAATTGGTATAGGGACAGGTTCAGGTTCAGGTTCCTTCTTAGGTGCAAAGTTTGTGAATGATTTCCACTGAAATAGGGAAAAGAGATCATAACTGGTTGCAGTAACATGCTGAAACTCATTCACATCATATAAACTATGAAATTTGTACTGAGTGTCCACATGACTTGACTTAGTTTGATGTGAGGCTTCCTTAGACTCATGATTTGGGGTTTTCTCACCCTTAATAGGTGCCTCCTTCTCAGAACAGAGAGGCTCAGGAGCTTGGTCTAAATCCACCGTTTCATTTCTATGTTCCTCATTCATTTCTTGTTTGGCCACCTGAAAGGCCATCTCCATCATGTCTTTAGCAGAGGGTATTATTTCAGGAACAGATTGTTCCACAGGGAGTTCTTCTAGATTCACTTCTTTCACAAAGGTAGTTCTTCTAGCTTCGCTTCTTGCACAATAGGGAGTTCTTCTAGATTCTCTTCTTGCACAACAGGGAGTTCTTCTAGTATAGGCTCTTCTATGGATTGATTCTCAGATTATGTGGCAACTAATTCTCTTTCATCTTCAGGTTGGATTTCTAGATTGAAATCGTTTCCAGGGGCAGGAGCTTCTTCTTCAAGGATAACATGTGGAACAATAGTCATTTCTTCCTCAACAATAACTACTTCTCTATGTGGTACTTCAACCTCTTCTTCATATTCTTATGAATACTCAACACGTTCATCTGGTTCAAAACCAGCATCATAAATGACTTTCTGTCTTGATGGATAATCCACATGATTAAACTTCTTATAAACCTTATTATTTTCTTCCACCCATTCCTTTTTCCAAGGATTCAAGCTTATCTTTATTCTCTTGATGGTGTCTTTAGAGTGACAGTATTCACAGTCCAAAATCAATTCTTCGTCAGGTCCAACCATGCCTTTTGTAACAGGCATGGCTCATATCAACCGAGAGTAGAACAGAGAAGTAGACTTGGATGTAACCTTGATCAATTCACACATATGTTGAATGATGTACTCGCATAGATTGATCTTGTGTACAGTTTTTATAAGATGAATCAAAAACACATCTTGATACTTTAACATAGAAAAATCAGATTTTCTTGGACTAACCATATTTTGAACAAGCTTAAACAAAAGTCTTGTTTCTCCATATAGTTCAGTAGTGATGACCCTTCTCTTGGTGCCATTTCGGGTTAGGGATTTTAGAGCATCTTTAAGATCAAATAAATCAGTTTAAGGGGGAGGTCCTCTCTAATAATCCTCACATATAACTTCACGAGGTATCCTAAGGCATGAAGCCCATAACCTCGAAGAGAAGGACCATTTTTTTCCATTAATCCACCTCCTCACAACATAACTTTCACCAAAATGAAAGGAGAATTGCACGTACTGGTAGAACTGAGCTACTAACCTAGAATAGATGGGTCTATTCTCCCTTGAGAACCACTCTAACTATCCTTGTTCTTTTAACACGTTCAAGACCAAATATTTTCTTGATAGAAGCCATTCAAGGAAGATTTATTTCTTAGATACAACACTTCGATTTATCAGATTCATATTTAAAGGTCTTTTGGGTGTCATCTTAGGTGAAATCGTATTCTTATTCAGGCTATGATTCTTAGGTGTGGATTATGATGGACATTTCATAATTGGCATCCTCTAAATGTCCGAGAAAGATAGAGAGAGAAGGGGTTGCAAGGTTGAAAGGGTTCAAAAAAAAAGAGAATGTCCGAGTGAAGAACCGTGTGAAACATTTTTGTTTTATCATTTAGGAATGTCAATTATCACAAAAATAAAAACACGGGAATGTAAAAGATGTGAAATAATAATTACCATGATTCGATTTTAAATAAAAACATAAATAATTTTCACGGTGAGATCGTGAGTGGTCTTTACGGCGAGACAATGAGTGGTCATCATAGTGGGACAATAACTGGTCATCACGGTGAGACAGTAAGTGGAATTTTCAGTGCGTGTTATAGTGAGACAGTAAATGTTAGACCGTAAGTACAAAGTGCTAACGGTGAGACCGTAAACATAAGAAACAGTAACTAAGAAGCCATAATCTTGAAATAGTAAAATATAACATAGAAAAATGTTGAACAGTAAAAAAATAAGAAATCTATTTAAGATTTATCATGCCAAGATCATGTATAATGTAGTATGTTCTCTCTTTATTTAATGGTTTCATGAATATATGAGTGAGTTGATATTTAGTACCAATGAATTCCAAGGAGATATCACCTTTTTGATAATGATCTATCAAAAAATGATGTCTTACATCAATATGTTTTGTCATAGAATGTGAAATAAGATTTTTTGAGATGTTAATAGAACTTGTGTTGTCACAATTTATTGGTACATGTCTAAATTGATATCCATAACCTAGTAATGTGTGTTTCATCAACAAAATTTGGTCACAACAACTGCCAGCAGCTATCTATTCAGCTTCTATAGTAGACAATTCAACAAAATTTTGTTTCTTACTACACCATGATACTAGTGACTTGCATAAAAGGTGACATGTTCTAGAGGTGTTCTTTCTATCTAACTTAAAACAACTAAAGTCAGCATCAGAATAACTAAATACTTCAAATGATTTTCCTTTAGGATAGAATAGTCTTAGATTGGGTGTATGCTTGAGGTTTTTGAAAATTCTATTTATATCATTTAAATGATATTCTTTAGGATTTTCTTGAAAATTGTCACACATACACACACTAAACATAATTTCCGGACGGCTATAAGTTAAGTAGAGTAAACTTCCAATCATTTATCTATACGTGTTTTTATCAAAATATTTTCCATCTTCATCAAGATCCAACTTACCGGTGGTACTCATGGGAGTGTCAATACTTTTAGTGTTATCCACTCCAGAACGTTTTAGAAGATCTCTAGTGTATTTAATTTTAGTTAAAAAAATTCCATCATTATATTGAAATATTTGAAATCCAAGAATGAATTTTAGTTCTCCCATTAATCTCATTTCCAATTAGTTTTTCATCATTTTGGAAAAATCAATACAGAATGATTTTTTTGAAGATCCAAAAACAATATCATCTACATAGATTTGAACAACTAAAACATCATTAGAAATTCGTTTTATAAAGTGGGTAGGATCAACTATTCCTTTTGTAAAACCTTTGGAAATGAGAAAAGTACTCAATCTGTCATACCAAGCTCTTGGAGAATGCTTTAAACATTAAAAATCCTTTGATAGTTTGAAAATATTATTGGGAAAATGAGGATTTGTAAATCCAGGGGGTTGTTCAACAAATACATCCTCAGCTATATACCCATTTAAGAATTCACTCTTAACATCCATTTGATATAGTTTGAAATTCAGATGTGCAGCATGAGCAAGTAGGATTCTGATGGCTTCATGTCTGCCTAATAGAGTAAAGGTCTTCTCATAGTCAATTCCTTCTTCTTGACTATAGCCTTGTGAAACTAGTCTATCATATTTCTTAACTATATATCCAGCTTCATCTACCTTATTTATAAATACCCATTCAGTGCCTATGATGAATGTGTCCTTGGGTCTTTCAAAATGTTTTCAAACTTTTTTTCTTTCAAACTGATGAAGTTCCTCTTGCATAGAAATTATCCAAAATTCATTGATGATCGAATCATCTATGTTTTTAGGTTCAAGTTGTGATAAGAAGGATTGATCTTCAACTTGATTTCTAAGAGAAGCTCTAGTTTGTGTTCCTTTCTCTAAGTCTCCTACAACAGCATGTAAGGGATGGTTTTTAAGGGTTTTAACCTTTTTAGAGAAAATGGGACTACTAATTTCATGTTCATAAATAGATTCAGGTTCATTATGACTCGATTGTAGAGAATTTTAAGAATTGGAAGTTTTCACAGATTCTTTTTTAGAGGAATTTGAGGATTTTTAGTTGATGTTCAGATTTGATACATCATCCTGCATATTTCCGAGGATGGTTCTAGGCTCATGTGGATATATACCATAAAACATGATATGAACAAATTCTTCCACGCATTTAGTTCTCTTATTGAATACTCTATAATCTTTACCAAATATTGAGTAACCTAGGAAAATTATTTCATCTCTTTTGGTAGAAAATTTGTCAAGATTATCCTTACTGTTGAGAATAAAGACTTTGCAACCAAAAACCCTACAGTAATTAATATTAGGATTCCTACTGTTCCAGAGTTCAGACGGGGTCTTTTTGAGAATTGTTCTAATCAAGACTCTATTGATTATGTGGCATGTTGTATTAACATCTTCAACCCAAAAGTAAATAGGTAAGTCATATTCACTAAGCATTGTTCTAGAAATTTCTTTTATAGTTCTATTTCTTATTTCTACAACACCATTATGGTGAGGTGTTCTAGGGGCAGAGAAATTGTGACTATAACCATTTTTTGTGAAAAAGGATTCAAACTCTTGATTTTCAATCTCACGACCATGAGCAATTCTTAAAGATTTAATTTTAAGGCCACTTAGATTTTCTAAATTATTGGCATACTTAGTAAAATAAGAGCAGACTTCAATTTTGTGAGACATGAAGAAGTTCCAGGTATATCTAGAAGAATCATCTACCTGAACATAAACATAGTGCTTCCCATTTAAACTAGAAACTCTAGATGGTCCAAACAAATCCCTGTGAACCAATTCGTGAGGTTAAGTAGTACAAACTTCTTTCATTTTTTTGAATGTGATTTTGTGTTGTTTTCCCTTTTGACAAGGATTACATAATTTTTCACGTGGAAACTCAAGTTTGGGTAAGTCTATAACTAGGCCTTTTCTAGTTAGCTTTCTAACAGAGTGAATATTATAATGTTCTAGTCTTCTATGCAAGAGCCAAGATTCTGTATTAAATACACTTAAGCATGAAATATTTTGAGAAAATAAGGTATCTAAATTAACATAATAAACATTCTCATTCCTTGATGTAGAAAATACTAATTCATTTTTAGTATTAAAGACATTACAAATATCATTTTCAAAGTTAACATGATATCCATCATCTCATAATTGTGAGATACTAAATAGATTATATTTTAAGACATTAAAAAATAGTACTTTCGAAATTAAAATCAAATCAGTGTTACCAATCTAGATTAAGACAATGATTTTAACTTTAGCATTGTCCCCATATGTGAAATGTCCTCTATCTAATTTTATCAGGTTCTTGAATCAAGAGTAGTCTCCTTTTTATGTGCCTTGAACATCCACTGTTCACATACCATAGATTTTTGTAGGAGTTCTTTAAGAAGATTCCCTATAACATAATCAAGAAAGGGCAGATTTTGGTACCCATTCTCGTTTGGTTCGATTAACATTAGTAATAAGTTCTTTAGGAACCAATATTTGTCTAATAGGATTCCTATAAGAATTAGGTAATGTATTTGAAAAATAAACAGTATTTGGTCCACAAAAACATGGAATAATAGAATATATATCATGACTTGGGCTAGTTGAGTTATGTCCAGAGCTGGGAAGAAAATTATAAGTTCTAGACATGGAAACAAAATTCGTTTTACCAAGGTTTCTTTTACCAGGTTGATAACCAAATCCAGTATTGTATTTGGGAGCAATTGGTTTTCCTAGCATTTGGGTAAGGGTATTTTTCCATTAGTAAACTTTTCTATGTCACTTTTTAATTGCTCATTAAAAATTTTTAATTCATTGTTTTCTTTTAGAAGTTGAGAATTTTTCTCCTTTTCAGTAGTAAGTTCAGTTTTGACATTTACAGTGAGAGCATGCTGTTTCTTCAATGATTTATATTTATCTTTTAATTAATTGCATGTCTCTTCAAGCATGTTACAATATTAAAACATTTATTCCATATTCATATTTTCATAGTCACTTTCCTCTTCATAATAGTATGAATTATGTATAGAAGAGTTCAGTGTTACCTCAGATGTGTTTTTAATAAAACACATATTGGATTTGTTAGGTTGTTCATCAGGTGATGTCTCTAAGTAACTTGAACCATCCTCAGAGGCACTCAAGGTTTCATTCATTGCATTTTTGTACTTCTAATCCTTGTCCTCATATTTCTTCTTATACATGAGCTTTGAACAGTTAGGCTTTATATTTCCTTTGCGCTTACATTAATAGAATACAATTTCGTCAGTTTTGTCACTTCTTTTCCAGTCCTTTTTCTTGTTTCCTTTTAGATCACACTTTCCCTTAATGTTAGGATTTCTGAAAAAGTTCTTCTTTTTGTAAAAGCATTTGAATCTTCTGGCCAGTTGAGCCATCTCCTCATCACTTTCATGTGATGATTGTTTTTTGTGGAACTTTCTAAAGAATCTTCCAGTTTCCCTTTATCTTTGTGCTTTGAGATGGTGGTCTTGAATGCTACACATTTCCTCTTTGGTTCATCCTCCTCTTCTTTGTTGACTTTCATCTCTTCCTCATACATCATCAGTTTCCCAATGAGTTATTTTACAGGTAGCTTTCTGATTGCACATGATTTGCTAATTGAGATAGAGGTCCCCCTCCATCTATCAGGTTGACATCTAATGATCCGTAATATCTATTATTTGGTAGTGACTTCTCTTCATAGAGAAATCATTGGGCCGAAAATCTCATTGAACCTGAGATAAATGTCATAAATAGGCTCACCAGGTTTCATTTTAAAATTATCATATTTTATAGTATAAGTATTAAGTCTCATTTACTTTACACTAGATGTGACTTCATGTGAGACAGACAAAGTATCCCAAATTTCATGGGAAGTTTTACAAGAAGAAATCCTATTAAATTCTTCATCTCCTAAGGAATAGTACAAAGCATTCATGGCTTTGCAATTGTTATTGTAAGAAAGTTTGGTAGGTTCATCCCATGCAATTCTATCAGTCACAGGAAGTTTGTATTCATATATAATGGATGACCAAATTTCAAAGCTCATACTCTCTAGATGCATTTTCATTTTAATTTTTCATTGAGCATAATTGGTTCCATTAAAGATTGGTGGTCTGTTGGTTGCAGAACCTTCCAATCTATAGTCCATATTAACGAATTACTTTAAAATAGCTAGAAATTTAGAATTAACAGAAATTTACAGACCTTTAAAGTACAGCTACAATCACAGTTGAATAAGATTACATAGAGTCCTAATAAACCAACTTTTGATACCAAATGTTGTTCGGAGTAGTTTACTCAAGAGGGGAGGGGTGAATTGGGTTACTATAAAAATATCTGTTAAAAGAATATCATTTTCAAAAGAAATGGTATCCCCAAAAATATATACAACCCATTTAATCATGGTTACACTGTTAGAAGTGTTTGAATTTTTAAACAACTACTTAGAAGATTTATTAATTCTTGTTAATATTAATTTGTATCATTAATATTACTTTTGAAGTTATCATACTAAGAAAAACCAATTATAACTTATTTCCAAGACTAACCATCAAAGTGAAATTAGTGTTTTCTGTATTGTGCAATAAAGCTGTAAAACAGAGAAGACTAAATTTAAAAATCACAGTGGATATGAAACAAGTGGTTCAGTCTCAAGCCGAGACCTAATCCACTCCACTTGGTGATCACCTTACACTAAGTAGTTTATATAAATAAACTTTGATCCACACCCTGGATAGGGGTTAAAAGTATTACACAGATTGTCCAGGTCACACATGAAGCTCTTCTACAGTTTTCATGGGTTAAAAAATATAATAACCAGGCCACACAGTGAACGCTTCCATAGTTTTTGTGTGTAAATATAATATAAAGTGTTTGGTGTAAGGATTTAGAAATCGCCCAGTTTAGAACAGGATTTAGTGTGTGTATGAAATATATAGAGTACACACACTACCTAAAATGTAAGTAAAATAATTTTTTAGAGAGAGTAGATATGAGTTTAGAGTGATCTAATGATTTGAAGTGCAGCTCTTGACTCTTTATTAAACTAAAATGCTTCTGAGTCTTTCTCTGGTTTTTGTCTTGAAAAATAGAGTGTCACAATTCAGCTTGTGTTCTTCATGAGTTTTGATAATGTGAAGATGTTATCTAGATTCCAGTGTACTTCATATGTTCTTCAGAAGAGTTAGATTGCATGCATGAGAAAATGCTTTCTTTGAAAATCGTGCAATATGTTCTTCGCGATCGTGCTCATAGGCTTGTTTTTCGTTCAGTATCGCGCTTGTTTGTTCTTGGGAAAACTCTGCTCTTTATCTTCGAATGAATGAGTTTTAGCCGACAGGTTCCTTGCGTTCTATACCTCATACCTCGTACTATGTCTACAATGAAACATTAATTATGTCAGTAAATCAAAGGCATCAAATATGACCGTTAGAATTTAAATTGAAAGACGAAAAAATCATCCAAGAAACAGTGTCACAGTAAGTTATGAAAATGGTATCTCCTTCACAAGGTGTATGAGTGTTACAGTGTCTCATTTAGGGTGCCTTGCTTTACGGTGTCTTGTTTACAGTGCCTTGCTTCACGGTGTCTAGCTTACGGTGTCTGGCTTACGGTGTCTGGTACTTAGGAAAATTACTGTATTCAGGGTTAAACAGTGATATGCATGAAATGGATTGAGCATAACCAATATAATGCATAAGAGAACTTGAAACATAATTACACATGATTGGATATAATTTATAGGATTTAACTAGGTTGAATAAGATTTGTGATCATTAATGAGATTTTTTATCATTAAAACATGATTAATACATGAGGAGTCCAACACTCATTTCTCTTCCATGGGTTATACAATGATATAATTCCTATGAATATTGTTTATTTTCCAATGGGTTATACCATGATAAATTTATTATGAAACACGTATATTTTTCCATGGTTTATAAAAAGTTAAATTTCATATAAATCAAACTTCTTATTTCATGTGTTATACCATGACGTAATTATTATTAAACCCCCTTCTTTTATATATAGGATATACTATGACTAAATTCATATACCCCACTTATTTTTACATGGGTTATATACTGATTTTTTTTATGAAACCCAATTATTTTCCCATGTATTATACCATTATACAATTCTTATAAAACCCATCCCCTTTTCCATGTATAATTCTATAATGAATTATGAAATGAAAATGAACATATTTTTTTCGTAGTTTATGTTATAATGAAATTTTTATGAAACAAAATTCTTTTCAAGGCTTATGATATAATGATTTTTTATGATATGGGTGAAATCATGTATACGATTTTCATTATGTAATGGTATAGACCTATATCTCTCTAATGTATTGGGTAATATTTAATGAAATATGAGTTCAAAGGGTACGTAAAAGGTTATCGTAATCTCATAAGAGGGTACATAGGAGGTTATCTTATGACTAAAAGAGAGTACATTGGAGGTTACCACCATCCAAAAATAGGGTATACTAGAGTTTATTCCAAGCTCGATGATTCTACATTGGTGGTTAGACCAAGGCTAAAATGTTTTTATTTCATTGCATATAACCTTGAAATAATATTTTTTATTCCTATGTGTATCGAACAAATTTAGTTCGTTATCCAATTTTATGCTCTCATAGATCACACTATTCAATTCCATTAAGATTCATGTTATGAACAACTATTATAAATTTTATGAATTTATTTTTATTATCTATGATATGTAGGGTATGGTTTTCATATGTCATTATCATGTTCTTGTACCCATATTCTCATGATATATTGATATCTCCCTTATTTAACTTTATTGAGTCTCACCCTTTTATATGATTTCATTCCCCATGATATGAATAATCAAATTTTCTATTATATATCTAATAAGAGTTCTAGTTATTAATAACATAGTGGGAGATTATCTATCCCACTGATAGAAAAGTTTTTTATGTTTTGACATTTCCACAGGAACTATACATTACTAATCCTCAGGTGTGTTCTTGTGTAATTTAAGGAATTTTCGTTAAACAATATTTAATATCTATGTATGAGATGCATGGGATGCTATATTTTACAATATAATAGGCATAGATACTATGTTACTTGTTGAAAATAAAAATATATATTTCAATAATTTAGATATTTTTTTGGATAGTAGTCACACAATCTAATCATAAAATGTTTTGTATCATTAGTTTCTGAGTAAAAGAGAATCATATTCGACAATACGTGTGATCATTTCCACATTAATTAACGACATTATACCCCCTTATGTACATATTATTTGTTATAAATTTCTTCAAAACATGGTGAATAGAAAATATATGAAAGGGGTGATATCAAATTATTAGTAAGGGAAAACATATCAACATATCATCAAGTAATAGATAATAATATTTTAAGAGTATAAAATATGGATAGAAATATCTTATTAAGATTGAATAGAAATATATTAGTTGATTATGAGTAATAATAGAATAAGATGACAACAAAAATTATCAATCACATAAAGTGGAAAAACAATGTTTAATCAAGAAACAATACATATATATGTTTCATGATATATTCATATAATATAGAAATGTGTCACAAATATATGAATACAAGTAATTAAAAATTAGGTTATGGGTACCTTCCTTCTTCCCTTAGTGGACCAAAAATAAATTCATTGTTACCATAGAGGATAAACCATTACTCCAAGTTTTACATATTTGATTATGTATTACATCATGTTCCCCATTATGGATCATTCATTACATCATTTTTCGGCATGCGGTTCAAGAATCATTTCTCATTTACCTTTATTTTCTCCGAAGAAGGAAATATTAACCCAATGCATTACAGAGGTTTATAGAACCCACCAAACATAAAATGAAAATAAATACATATCTGTTTCACATAAAATCCTTCATAAAAATATCAAAAAAAAACCCATGTAATGAAAATGGGTTTCATATCAATCTTAAAATAGTATCATAATAATTGATAATAAGATAAAAAAAATTGATAATAAATATATTAAATAATGAAGTAACTTATAAAGACATTAATTAGTAGATTTATTAAACCAAACTCAAAAATTACAGTTCATTTTTAGTTTAAAAGTTTAATAAAAACCAAATCATAAAATTAGTTTTCCTTAAAAACTATTAAAATTGTTGAAAAGATATAATACATTACTTTTAAATGTTTTTTTGGATAAGTATACAAGGAAACTATAATGACCCGTCCCTAGGGGCTCATACCGTGACTATTGCAGGCCCTCCTTCCATAGGCCAGGGGCTGGTGACTAGCAATAGAATGGTATATCTCAAAAGGGAATATTTTTTCCTTTAGTCATGAACACACACATGCCCAATCACATACCAACATACTGAAATGGGGAAAAAAGTATACCACTAAAACAAAGATGAGTGCAAGTAAAACTGAATGTAAGTTTTCTATAATAAAAACCCAAAAAATGAACTAAGAACAATAAAGTACAAAAAGGAAACTCTAATGGCCATCTGCGGAACATCCCCTGATCGTGAGAGTATAAAAGTTATTAGAAGATGAGCTAGTATGTGCTGCCCTCCTGGTCCAACAAGGCAACACCTGGTCCAAGCCCACACAGTCCCCCATTATAGCATCCGTCTATCGAGTCCCCATGAGCACATTTGTCTTAATGTTGATCGTCTGCACCAGACAAAACATGATCGGGAGAATCCCCTATAGGGGTGAGTATAACAATACTCATTAGGGCCCCAAGACCCCAAAGGTCTCTCAATAATACATGAAGGAAGACACCATAATGAAAACACCACACACGTAATACCACCAAGAAAGACCTCAACCACATACAACAATGTAAAATATACATATCACACCAGGTATAACATTAGTATATAATAAAAGATGATTAGTATTAATGTGAGATCATATTATTCTATCGAGAGGCTCTACAACTGATCCACACAGGGTCGCTAGGTGCTAACCCAAAAAGGATCACAAGGTGCCGACCCACAGAGGATTTCTAGGTACTGACCCAAAAAAGATCACTAGGTGATGAAATACAGAGGATCACTAGGTGCTGAACCAAAAAATATCTCTTGGTTTTTAACCACATAGGATCACTAGGTGATAAACCATAGAGGATATCTAGGTGTGGACCCACATAGGATTGCTGTTGTTTTTTCATGTCACAGCCATCCATTGGATTCCCACACATAACACGCCTGATTTCTATAGGATCCACTCCAAATTTCAACAGACGTATCTAAACTAACAAAAATTCCCACATAGAGGTAACCCAAAGAATCGTCTTGACGTAAGGGTTCTAACCCAATAAACAGTGCGTCGATCGGACGTCTGGTCTGTAAGTTATAGGACTTTAGTGAAAATTGCCTGGTTGGATTCATGTCCGATCGATCCCAACCGTACTCAAACATAAGCCAAAACTCAAGTGATGTATATCATAAGGAACACCACGTCGCAAGGGTCCTTGTGCCAAAGACGGTGCCTCAATCAGATGCCCGTCTACAAGTTATGAGTCTTTTAGTGAAATGGGGCCAGTCGCATCTAGGTCTGATCCGACCCGGTCGGACTGACACGGCCCAACCCTGTCTGGGGGTCTAGAGTGGTTCCCGCATGGGTCCGGCCCATTCATCCCATTGGTCTCGCAGGTCCAGCTTGGTAGTATGGGTATGAACTAGTGGCAGGTCCGGTTCAGTGGTGCATTTCCAGAATTTCTAGGTCGTCACCATCCCTAGGTACTCACCTTAACTATGACAGCCTAGAACTCACTATGCTGTCATTTAAAGAAATCATCCTTGAGGAACGCACAATAATCAACGATGGAGGAGGGTCTGGGAATTTTTCATGTGAGTATACACCCTAAGTGTTTGATTTTAATACTTGGGATAACATGACGATAATTACACAACTTGAGAAACATAAAACCAAACCTCACATAATATCCACCCACATGAAAAAGCAATTCTCGGATCAAACAGTTAGCCGGTTGATCCATCTTCATCGTTAATTTTCAACAACTAGGATGAAAATCTCCCATACGTAGAATGCATAAACCCCTACCTTGTTTATGTTCGATACCAAAGTGTTCTTCCTTGAGGTTTCATGATGTCGACGTCACTTCCAACTTCATTCTTCAAGGCATGTCGAAGATGATGAAGTCTAGCTGAAATTCTTCATTCTTTGTTGGAGATGAAAACTATTGGCGGTTTATTAGAGAATCCCAATAGTTTCATTCCCCATTCTCCCACGTGTTGGGTTAATAAAAATAATCACATCACATCATTTCTATTATGCTATGGTGTTGCATCATTACACTATTTCATTTATGAAACAACATCCCTATTATGCATACATTATTACATCATTATACTGTGTGATACGAGACACTAATGAGCCTTATTAATGCTCCTCACTGCCTTCTGGTCACTACACCGCAATGTCATTTTCTGTGACCCAACTGTGTGTAAAAAAATAAAACAATTAATTTAAATTAGTTTATTATTTTTCTCGAAAATCTGAAAAATTAACATTTTTGCATGGCCCTTGACGGCGAATGTTAAGTCATTTCTAGTTAAATCTCGACATTATGAGTCCAACGGTGCCCTTAGATTTATAATCTAAGAAACAGTTAAAATGATAAAAAATATCTCTCACTCGTTAACTAAAGGTTCCCTAAAAAAATATCAAAAATACATTTCTAGCTCATCTAGCCTCGGAATCACATGTCGTCATAGCATGCGGTCTCAAAATAATTCCATATAATAAAAAAAATTACTTGGAAATTTTGAGATGCTAATTTCTACCCACATTATGAATTTATTTCCTCAAATTCCTAAACAAAAACTAAACAAACAGATGGAGGTACTAAACATGAATCTGAGCATCCCACTCCCATGTGCTCTTTTGAAGGTTCCCGTGCTACCACTGAATGTGTACAAGAGTAATCGAATGCCCACTTAGGACCCGCTCATATCGATCCTCTATCTCCACTAGGAAATATGCAAATGTCACCCTATCGTATGTGTCTATCCCCAGTTGATTGACTATGATGGATCATTCAAATACCTAATCAATTACAACACGTTAAAAACATCTTGCACCTGATGCATTTGTGGGGGATGCTCTATGCGGTATGGCACCTCGCAAACTCTACTCATGATTGGAAAATGTCTGATGATCCTCGGAGTTAGATTGTCCCCCATCCAAATCTCTATTATCCTCATCGAGGTGAGACCCGAAGGAATACATGATCGCCCTCCTCAAACACCAAGGGTCTCTATCTCTTGTTGGAATAAGAATTATTTTTTATTTTTTAGTCCTCATCCACTCTTGGATGATCTAAACATTCTTTATGGTATCACATACCAACTCTGAACCCATGAGTGATGTATCCCCTTGGTCTATCAAGAATAGGGGTGTTCTGCAAGGCCTCTCAAACAATGCCTAAAATGGTTCCATGGTAATGGTGGAGTGGTAGCTATTATTGTTTACAATCTTGACTAGTGGTAAGTGGGCCTCCCAACTACGACCAAATTCTAGGACACAAGCACGTAGCATGTTCTCCAGGGTATGTATGTTCCTTTCTGTCTGACCGTCTGTATGGGGATGAAAATATATTCTCAAACATAGATGAGTCTCGAATACCTCCCATAGTCCCCTCCATAGCTAGGATGTAAAGAGAGTTTCCTGATATGATATGATCATTGAAGGAACCCCATGGTGATAAAATATCTCCTTGATGTAGAGGGATCTCAATCCCACTACTGGTCCCTACTCCTAGATGGGTAGAAAGTGAGCAGACTTGGTGAGTCAGTCAAAGATCACCCAGATGGAATAATGGTCCCTAGATTTGATGGAAACCCTAACACAAATTCCATCGAGTTACCATCCCATTTCGCCTCTGGTACCCCGAGTGGCTAGTCCATGACTTCTGGAACTCAATGTTTGTCCTTCAATTGCTGACAAGTGAGGCATAGTGAAATGAACTCGGCCACCACTCTTTTCATCCCTAGCCACTAGTACTAAATTCAGAGGTCCTAGTACATCTTCTCCACTCTAGGATGTACCACCAAAGGGTGGTCCCTCTGAGAATGATAACCTGCTACTTACCCATTGAAAATCCATCAGGAGACCTTCCTTAAGAAAACTGATCATGTTGGGCCTTGAAATCATCATCCACAAGTTTTGCCTCCGTAACTCAATGTAAGAGTGGGGGAGTGACAGTCATAGACAAGAGGTAAGTAGGTACATCACTATACACAAAGGATATCTTCATCACAACAAGCTTCCCTATCTCCTCACTCAACAGATGCACACCAGACCACCTATTGAGGGCATCTGCCACCATGTTCTCCTTCCCATGATTATAGAATATCACAATGTCATAGTCCTGGAGTAACTCCAGCCATCACCGTTGTCTAAATTTTTGGTCCTTATGTGAGAAGATATACCTAATACTCTTGTGTTCGGAGTAGATGGTAAACTATTCACCCCTCAAGTTGTGCCTCCAAATATTCAAAGAAAATACAACTACTTCTAACTCCAGGTCATTGGTCGTATAGTTCATCTCATACTGCCTCAACTTCTCTAAGTGATTAGCGATCTCTATACACTTCTATATTAGAACCAAACCCGTTTCAGTCTCTAATACATCAAAATAGACTACATAACTAACTCCCTCATTTGGTAACCACAAGATTGGGTCACTTGGAAGTCTGAGCCTTAGCACATGGAAAGTCAACTGGCCTCACTCTATCCATTCTAAGGGGTTTCCTTTCCCTGTTGAAGCCAAAAAGGGTCTTACTAGTCTGGAAAATCCAAGTACGAATCTCCAGTAGTACCCAACCAATCCAATGAATGTCCACACCTCGTTCAATTTCGGGGGTAGCTCCCAAAAAAACACTGCCTCTATCTTTGTTGGATCTACTGCATCTCCAACCTATGAGATGATGTGTCACCAAAAGTAGACCTCCTAAATATATAACTGTACCTTCAAGAGATTATGATAAAGATGGTTCTCTTTGAGTGCATCTAAAACTATCCTCACATGTGTAGCTTTCTCCTCCTCTGACACTGAGTACTCCAAGATATCATCAATGAATACCACAAAGAAACGGTCTAGGTAAGACTAGAAGATCCTGTTCATGATATCTATCAGCTCTTCTGGGGAATTGGCCATGCTGAAAGGAATCACCAAGAAATCATAGTGGCTGTAACAACACCTAAAATTGGTCTTCGATACATATCTCATACCCAAAGTAGGTGATACCCTGACTGAGGACTGTCTTTGAGAACCAAATCACTCCATTTAGCTACTAGAAGAGGTCTTCAATCCTCAGAATTGGATACCTGTTCTTCACAATCACATGGTTCGGGTGCCAAAAGTCCAAAAATAGCCTCAATATCCCGTATTCCTTCTCGACAAACAACATCGGGGCTGCCTATTGAGAAACACTAGGCCTTACAAACCCCTTTCTCTACAAGTCATCTAGCTGAACCCTCAACTTATGAAGCTTCACGAGAGCCATCCGATATGATGATGTATAGATCAGTGTCATCCCAAGGAATAATTAAATACATAATTATACCTCTCTATGAGGAGGTAGTATCAAGAAATATTTTGGAATGACATCCTCATAGTCATCCATCACTAAAATAAAGCTTGGACTCCCCTCATCCACCATAGTGAGTGTGAGGCTATCTAATTGGTGAGTGATCAGCTAAAACCTCCACCTAGAAAGTCTTTACTATGTTGTAAGGTCTCCCTTCCCACATTTTTAGGAAAACCTTATCCCATTATCACGAAAACACCATAATTGTTTTCCTAAAACCGTCCATCTGAGCATCGACTGTGGATAACTAGTCCATTCCCAAGGTGACGTGGTAAGACGGTGAAGCTTCTATGAGGATATCCCAGCTGAAGTTCTCACCCCCGAGAGTACACTCACACTACCAGAAAAAGTGTGAAATTTTTGAATCCTCTCCCGTAAGAGTATCTAATCATAAGGATTGAGCCAACATATCCACCAGAATCTCCAATCACCGAATGAGATACTTGGCATGGAAGGAGTGACTAGAACCTATGTCTATGAGAACTGCATCTAAGGTGGAGTATACATAGATCATACCTCTATTCATCTCTACAGAACAATGTTCATAGTCCTCCATTGCATAAAGCTTTCCCTACCACTTTCCACCTACTCTTGGAGCTCGGGGTGGAAATCTCGGGGGGGGGGGGGGGGGTACCTCGAACAGTCGTCCACCACCTAACGCGCAGACTACTCCCCTACCATTTCCACCACTTGATGAACATCGCCACTCAAAACTATGTCTCTATCTCAGGGGTCCCTAGACCACCTTCTAGTCAGCCACATGGGAGTCAGATAGTCATGAGCCATGTGCCCCTATCTGCCGTAAGAGTAACAAAATCTAGTCCTCAGATGACCTCATTTACCGTGTATGCTTCGCACCTCTGACCCAATGTCCCGATGTTCTCCTCCAAAGGGTATTTCTTATTTGGGCATCTTTTTCATCTGGCTATTTCCTACTGCAGATGACTCATCCACCTGTTATCTTGTGGTGTCTCTTATTGTCATTTCCTTCTCAGCTAGGAAACTCTCCAAAAGTAGGGCTCTCCCTAGTACTCCAGCAACCATCAGGATGATGAGTGAAATCATCGATGTTTTGATCTCCCGTTGGAGACCTGGCTTAATGTTTTGGGCCCTAAATAAAGGGTCCCATACTATGCCGATGGAGTAGCGGGATAGGACGTTAAACCTTGTTGATTACTGGGCCACAGTTAGGCTTCCCTACTATTGGTGATAAAACTCATGAATACACAATGATCATAGTGTAGATGCTATAAACTCTACCCTGAAGAGGCTCTCGATGTTTCTCTAGAAAAGGGTCTCTCCTTGTGTGTCTATAGCATCAAGCTTCACCACCAAACTACCGTGCCCTAAAAAAGGATAGCATCTAGAATTACGATCTGGTCTATCGATGTATCTAATAGGTGAAAAACCCATGTAACTGCCTCTAGACAATCTTCTATTTCTAGAGGATCTGTCTCACCTCAAAACCTTAGATGCCTCTACCTTTGGAACTTGTGCAGTGTGCTCAGTCAGCATTCACTTTCCACTGGTGGGGATGGTACCAACTACTACTCCCCGGGTGGCGGTGTTACTGGTACACCACTCGAAGGTTCTATCATTGTAATCTATCCCTACCCCAATGCCTCACCACTCAGTGGACCATTTTCATGATCTCTCACTTGAATCATGGTTATCTATATTTATGGAGGCATCCTGTAGAAAAACAGATGCTCCATGGTCTATAAGTTATACCTGGTGAGGTGAGTCATAGAGATCAATAGAAAATAATTTCCAAAACACTTGAAACTAGTGTTTTTGTATACTGAGTCGAAAAACAGAATTGAGGGTCTTGGTGTATGGATACGTCAGCCTAAACACCAACCCTTGTCTCCCTAGACTAAAACCAAAACTCAAAACACTTGGCACTACTACCACTATTGAAAATATAGACACTTAGTTCTTATGGTATATTTGACTACCTTCTGATATCAATTTTTCATGAACTGTCCCTCAGGGCCTGTGCCATGAAACCCCAAGACAACCTTCAATTGGCCAGGGGATAGTGACTAGCACTGGAATGGCATATTTCAAAAGGGAAGGAATTTCCCTTAATCTTATACACACACACCCTCTCTCACACACACAACCACATCCCAACACACTGAAAGGGGGAAACATTATACCACTAAAACATAGATAAGTGAAAGTAAAAGTGAAATTATGCAGGCCAGAATACATACCGAAAAAGAAAATAAAATAGTAATGTACAAAATGGAAAATTTGATGGCCATCTGCAGAAATCCCCACCTGATCATGAGAGTGGTAAAGATGCTGGAAGCTCAAGTAGTACATCTTTCCTACCTGGTCTTACTAAACCCCACATGGTCCTAGGAAACCAAGTCCACCGTCGTGGAGTCCCATAGTCATGTCACCCTTAAAGCTCTATTAAAAAATCAATCATCTGCACCAGACACAACACATGTGGGTGAATCCCATGCAGGGTTGAGTATAACAATACTCAGTAAGGACCCTGAGACCACTGAAGGTCTCTTAGTAATCCTCGAAAGAATACACAACATACAAAATACCACATAGGTAATACTACCAAGAAATACCTCAACCACATATCAAAATGTAAAATAAACATATCACACCATGTATAAGAAAAGTATAAAAGAAAATATGATTAGTCGTAAAGCTAGATGATCTTATTATGTCGACCACTCTACTACAAATCCACAAAGGGTCATTAGGTGCAGACCCACCGAGGATCACTAGGTGATGACCCACATAGGATCTCTAGGTGTTGACCAATAGAGGATTGAATGGTGCGGACTCATAAAGGATCTCTAGGTGGTGACCCACAGGGAATCGCTAGGTGCTTATCCACAAAGGCTCGCTATTCTTTCTTCACGATACGACCAACCACTGGATTCCCACACTTAAGGTGCTTGATTTCTATAGGATCCATTCCATAATACACAAACCATATCTCATACATCATGAATTCCCACATAACTTTAACCCAATGGATCATCTTTTCATAAGGGTTTCAGCGAAATAGAAGGTGAATCAATTAGACATGCGGTCTTTAATTTATGGGCCTTTTAGTAAAAAGCATCTGGTTGGATTAATGTCCGATAAAATTAATGCATACACTAAATTTATCCAATAAGAAATTTTTTTGGATCATAATGACCACCTCAACTCAAGGTTCCTCATGCTATAGACGATGCATCAATCAGACATTTGATCTTCATGTTATGAGCCTTTTAGTGAAAGGGGGATGGTCAGGTCTGGGTGTGGGAAGACCCAGTAGGGCTGACCTAAACCCACCCAATTTGGGTGTCTGGTGTGGTTTCACATGTGTCAGAACTATTGGTCTCATCAGTCCATCACGGTAGGATGAGTCTGGCCATGTGGCTAGCCCGGCTCGGCAGTGCAGGTCTAGCCAGTGGAGCCGCAGGTCCAGCCCGCAGAGCGGGTGCGGCCCACTGGCTGACCCTGTCCGCAAAGTCAGGATGTGGAAAACAGATTTTTTCGGACCACCTCTCACCTTGTATTTGATGCGGGGTTGCCTCCTCACCATGGTCAACAGACTAAGGTAGCTCCACAGTGCCAACCCAGCTACCCGACCATTTCTCATGCACAGAGACCGGGTCCGCATGCCACCAGTGTTCCTGAGCAACCCATGTAGGAAGATCCTCCACATGGATCCAACAGACACTGTTCCACCTCCCCCCCCGCTGTGCACTGGCATTACCTTTGACGGGCCACCAGAGACAGTTCGATGGTCCGTTTCTCGAGCTGACATCATCAACAGAATTTCTTGGTCTTCACCTTCCTTGCGATGATTTCAAACTCACTTTTCCTCTATTTTGAGAAATCATCCATGAAGAACTCATAATAAAAAACCATGGTAGAGGGTTCAGGCCTTGTTCAGGTCCTTCCACTCCCTTTGCATTATAGTTTATTCATGTGGATAACAAAAGGATAATCACAAAGCCTGAAAACCCGAAATCAAACCTCACGTGATATCCACCTGCAAGAACAAGTGATTCACAGATCAAAACTTTAGTATGTTGCTCTACGTTCGTCATTAATTTTCAAGAATGAAAAAAACCACATACATTGAATGCATACACCCCTACCTTTTTGACGTTGGATGTCGAAGTATTCGTCCTCAAGATTTCACGATGTGGACGTCGCTTCCGACTCCATTATTCGAGGCACGTCAAAGATTATAAAGTCTCATCGACGTTTTCCATTTTTCTTTGGAGATGAAAAATGATAGAGGTTTGTTAATGAATCCTCGAAGATTAATTCGACATTATCTATTGTGTTTTTTAATATAAATAATCACATCATAGTGTTTCTGGTACATTGTAACGTTGCGTCATTACACTATTTCATTTATGGAAGAACATCTTTATTAAGCTTACTTTATTGCATCATTAAGATGTGTGATATGGGAAATTAATGAGCCCCATTAATGCACCTCATCACAATATGGTCGATGCACTGCAGCGTCATCATCCACCACCCAATAGTGAGTAATGAAATAAAATAGTTCCTTTCAAATATTTTATCATTTTTCTCAGAAAGTCTGAAAAATAACAATTCAAAATATAGAAAATCCCACTTGCACATTTACTGAACGTACATTAAATAAAGTTCAAAAATTATTTTGGGGATCACCAGGCCTCAAAATAACATGCTGTCAAAGCATGCAATCTTGAAATAATTCCATATAATTAAAAAAGGTTTACAAGAAAATTTTGAGATGTTATAGAAACCTTTTAAATCATTAATCATAAATAAATATCAATTTATGATCCCTAAAATGAACATAATGTTTTTCTAATGCGAATTTTCATTAAAGGATAAAACATCTGATCAGGGTTGGAAAACATTATTTCATCATATTTTAAAATATCATTCATAAAATCTAAATAATTAAAAATGGTTTAAAAAATAATCCAAAAAGGGTACAGAGTATACCTCATCTGAATTAATGAATGTTCAGAAATGTTTTATTTATTATCAACCATTATTTAGATGTGATTTTGTGATAGATTTAAAGATAACTAAATATGAGTTAATGTTTTCAGATCAAAGGTTGTGTTTTATCTATAGACTCACATATGATTTTTATCTATGAATGAAAATATTATTCTATGTGAAAAATCTTATAATTGATGACCACAATATATATATTATTTTTTTAAATGAGTTTCCCACATTGATTGATCATAAGTACCCCATTATTGGTTTTATGAGTGTTATTACCACATAATATAAGTATTATAGAATGATTAAATATAGAATGATTAATTATGAGTGATGGAAAATAAGTTTAGTAATATAATTAGGCATGTGTGGAAAAACCATGTTGAAAATAAATTAGACATGAATATATGGAACCAATGTTATACTCATCCAAATATACTTTTTCTATATTTTATAGTGTTTATTTCTGATAAGGAGAAAAAAGATTAATACAACGTAGGATGTTCATGATGTGAGTATCATTTCATTAATATTTATAAATTCTCAATGATGGAGATGGATTTCTATTATTCCCAAAGAAACCAAGATTTTATGATGATATATAAACTCCTGGATACATATTATATATGATGTCAGTGTGACACTATAAATTAATAATATTACTCTATTCTATAACTATAATATTTTAATAAGTTGTTATTTTATTCAAGAAGGAACAGTTAGGGGGAAACCAACAGTAGTATAGAGTGGGATTCCTAATAGAGGGACAAAACATAAAAAAAACCCCTTGCATATTATCACATTATTTTCTGCATAAAAAACATTTAATGAGACTCTTTACTTGATAGAATCAATTATTAATATATTATAGGTGTTTATATTAAGAAGAATAAATTGTAAAAGTTGACCTACATTGATTCACCCCCATCATTGTTTTGTAATACGATTGTTTTCATTTGTACTAGTATTATAGTATAATAACTATATATAATTAAATCAATTTTTTAGAATTTGTAATAAAATTTTTGTTAATAGTAGGGTTATTACAACATTTTATGTAAAAATTATCATATTAGGATGAAAATGATGTTGATATATCTTCTACCCCAGGGAATTGATGTTATATATGTTAATTTCATTAGTGTTAGAACAATTGAAATAAATTTCTACAGAATTTGGTATAAAAATGATTTATTAAAAATGGTATAAAAAGTAAAAATAAAATTCTTATGTATTATTTGAAAAAAGTATCCATTAAAGTTATGTAAAATCAAATAAAAAATCCTAGATAATATTAAAAATTGAAATGATGTAAATGTGAATATAAAAGTGGAAAATTTAAAAATATAGATAATAATGTGTGATGAAATTAAAATGTATAATAATGTAAATATTTATGATTATATCACTAGATAAAAAAATTATTTGAGTAATATTTGAGTATTTATTGATAAATATGAAGACATTACAATTATTAAGAGCCTCATTATAAATTTTCTTTACATGTTGGATCATAAAATCTTAACTCTTGAAGATTAAGAAAAAAATTACTTAAATTCACTATAAAATATTTTCATAAATTAAAGATTGATAAAAATTATATGATTTTAGAAAGATATAAATGGTGAAATAAAATTTAAGTCCATGAGAAAGTAGAAAATTAATGAACATTTTGAAAATCAAAATTTAAGTGATTAAATAATTGATAAGACTTGTTTATAATATATAAAAATAAATTTCACTTGAATAAATTAAATTCAAAATGGGGAAGTGAAAGTGTAATGGAATTTATCACCTTATATCCTATTAACATAATTCAAAATGAACATTTTAGTTAATTTTACTATGATAAAATTAATAAATTATGAAAATGGAGAAGACTATAATCCATACAAAAATAATGGAATAAAAATTTCAAGTGATTCATAGAAATAAAGAAAATGAATTAAATCAATTAATATAGTAATGAGAATAAAAATAATGATAAATAAATATGAATATATCCACTAATTCAATAGTGAATTTGATTGTGATTGTAGTGAACAATTGTTAACAATCATAGCTCATTTTTAAATAGGTTTAACACTTCCTCGATTGATGATGATGCTTCCAAACCAAATGATTATACAAAAATGTTTAAGGGTGAGTTTGAAGAATTTATTATGTAGAAAAAATTATGAAGGATGATATGAAAAATTTGGATATGTAAAAATTGATATGGAGGACGAATTGAAATTTAACGAAAATTAAAAAAGAAACTCTCATTGACGGGATCCAAAAATTAATGTTGAGAGTTTCTAAACAAGGAACATTTATTAGAAACTAAATGAGGCTGATATTCATTGTTAATATATATAATATTCATGTTCTTTATTATTCATAAACACTATTTTAGTGCATTTTACACTTTGAACATCATTTCACATTATGATTGTAATACCTTCTTAAAATTCACTATTATGTGGTACATTTTTTAACATCATTTGAAGCACACAATCATTCATATGATTATAAATATTTTAATTTGATATTTTTTGAGATTGATCTAAACTTCATTATGAACATTTTTGATTCATGGATCAATGGAGAATTCATGGAAGAAGATTGGGATATTTTATGATGAAAGGAAACAATTCTGGAGATGTCAGATTGGGCACCATCCCACTGAGGAGACTGTGGAGCCCAACATAGAGGCCCAATGAATCTAAACTATCATGAGATACTAGAAGACATGTATAGGAACAAATCACTTTTCAGTATCCAATGCTAATTCGGCCTCCATGGTGTCCATTTAGGTGGCCAAAGTTAGAGATACAATTCTGGGCCAGATTCTGCGACCCAGAAAAACAGCCCACTAATATGTTCATAACTCAGAATCCACAACTCCAAATGTGCCCAAATTTTACAGGCGGTTATCAGAAATCCCTATATACATTATTGTATTCTATGTCCCACTCTGATTCGGCCATCTAGAAGGTCCTACAAACACGTCTTTTCAGGGAAGGAAAGTTGACTGCCACCTCGGGTCAAGGGTGGAAAAATCAACTCTCCCTTACTTTCCACCCACCTTTTGCCTTCCACAATTAATTGAGGAGACTTGAACTGTTGGAGGCTCAACCCAAGGGCTCAAAAATTCCTTTTTTAGGCAGTGGTGTTGGAGTATTGAAGGATCTTGGATGCTTTGTTCAATTGTAATGTTATGCTGTAATTTTATTGTCTCAAATTTGTCTTTCACATGTAAGTTGTTCAAATCACATTAGTTTATTAATAAAAGTTCTTATTCTACTCTTATTATATTGTTCTTCATATCAATTTGATACCATTGGATAAAGGTGTGAATTTATTCACTCCAAACCTTGTGAAATTATTCACACAACGGTGGAGTAATCATTTTTTGTTGTTGTTTTCTTCACTTCTCCATTTCCTCCCTCATGAGTCTACTTTCCGCTTCCATTGAAACCATGGGATCAATGGAGGGATAAAACACTTATGGGTTGATCCAAGGGAGTAGAAAGGGGCTGTATTAGATGTTATTTATCACCTCATTAATGTATAATCACTTCTTTAATTGTGATTTTTATTTGATAATTTTTTAACCCCATCATCCTTGTATAATTTAAGGCCACACACTTCAAGTGCTAATACAAACCTTTACCTTGAATTGCTCATAACTTTGATCCTTCAAGTATATAGATGATTAGTATTAAAGGGTGTAGGAATTAAACCAGTAAGTGATGATGTTTTTTTATCTCCTTAAATGAACCCCACTCAAATATAAGAAATTGAAATCATTAAAAAAGAAATACATCCAATCCACCCCGAGTGATGACCTAGGATCAACTCATTGTTTTAATTTGAATTCACTTAATTCTCTTAGAGTTCCATTAAACCCATCTAAAATCAACCCAATTTGGCCACTTAATATCCAAAAACAGTCCATAGAATGTACGTGTCTATAAGTTACTTCTTAGGTCTATGAGGATTTGACATCCCCAGCTAAACTACAAGGACCGTCTTACCTTCTTCTCTTAGGTAAATTTGAGTGAGAATAAAATTTTGGCACCGTTGATGGGGACCTAAGTATGTTATCTTAGACACTATCATCCTTTTTTTCATCCCTCTTTTATATTCTCACCCCTCACTCTTATGGAAATCAATTTTGAACAAGTCCAAACATGGGAAACCTATCCCTACATTGATCACCCAACCCCAAGTGTGATGTAAAATGACCATCCTAGTTTCTAATGGTGGTATAATCAACAACCAATTGAGACACAATGTTTGAACTCCTATTCCATAGAAAAAAATCCAACCTATTATGATTTCCAATCCCAATAAGGCCAATCTGAACATCCTCCTATGGAATTCCAACAACTTAGTTATCCTCATGGAATAGACCATCTATCTCAACCCACTATCCATCCTTATCCACATTCATTACTTGAAAAACTATGTCAAAAAATGGAGATAATGAATTTTGAGGTTTTATCATTGAGGTTAGAACTACAAAGAATTAAAACTTGTGAGGAACCCATCCCTACATAAACTATCCCTTCCATAACCTTATGTGAAGTGTCTAGTTTCCCAAAAAACCCACATGAATTTATTGAAGAACCAACCTTTGGATCTGGGATAGAAAAAGAGGATCAAGGAATTGCTGAAGGGTCTTTAAATGAATAGGAAGTTGACTTTTTGGATTCAAAAGAGGAGAATTTGACATCATGGATTGCATCTCCTAATTATAACTCTATTGATGAATTTTCAAAAACAGCAACCATTGAACCATTGGGATAAATCACAAACTTTGAGTCCATATCCATTCCAAAAACTGATATTTCCAATTTTGTGGTTGAATCTTCTATTCAAAAGGAACCAATTTTGTTGAGAAATTTGGAAAATGAAACTGAGTTGGATTCAAAACATCAACTTGTGTCTAAATGTCCTATCCATCCCGAGCCGAAAATTATTTCCCTTCCCTCACCACTAAAGAATAACTTCATAAGGTATAATCATGAACATTCAATTGGAATTCATTCTTCTCTTGAAACCAAAAATGCAGTAATGTTCATTTATGTATTAGGAAAGACTACAGAGGAAACTAGATCAACCATTTTTGATATTCCTGGGATTTTACCACTCATTTTAGAACACAAGTTTTCATACAAAAAAATATAAACAAAGAATAAATCTCAATCTAGTGGACATAGAGAAACATGTGGTCTTTAAAATGTTGAAAGTTGGTATTCGATAATTTTGGGGGTTCAAGTCGAGCTAACGACCTTAAACAAAGCGTTGCACGGGAGGCAACCCGTGGTTTTCATCTTTGCAAATCATATTTTTTTAAATAGGATTAATGAATCATTTTGATAAATAAAAAAAATATACTATTGACCTGTTCTTCTGTTATGAGTATGGATTGGTATGAAAGGGGAGCACCATATTCATTTGTGTCCCGTGGTGTGATCCTTGAGTAATACCATACCTATAAATTTAAAAAGAAGACAATGTATCATTAGTTTATTTTATTTTATATATATACTTATATTGTAATTATACATATATATATATATTGTTTTGTTTTGTTTGTTTGTTTTCCTTTTTCCACTAAGGGAACTCTGCAAGCGACATGGATATCAAAGGACTAAATTGGAGTAGCAAGAACTTCAAACTTCAACCACCAGGTGACTTCATTCCAGGATCCTCATTTTAAATTTCCTTTTTGAAATTTCATTCTCTACCTCTACACCATTCTAAATTTTCCTTTCTTTAAACACTAGGGACAGTGTTATTTTATGTTGGGGGGAGATAAAATAAAAAATGATTTCGTGTCAAAAAAATGAATGATTTGGAAAAAAAATGTGTAAATGGAAGGAAAAATTCCATTAACTTTGAACATGGTAATACACATTGCACACATTGAAACTGAATATCAAATAATTTAGCATGCCCTTATTCTAATTTTAATCCTTGTATAATGTCATGGGCATTGATTTTGGAAAGTGTGGCTGTCCAATGTGATATTTCATTGTTTATATTTTCATCCAAATAAAAAAAGATCACAATGCACGTCATGTGGATAGTGGGGTGTTAGTTTGAGTTCATGGGGTCCCCTAAATAAATAGCATAGGTTTGGTGATCATTTTAGTTTAATGAGTATTCAAAAAAAAATTGCGCGTAGAGCAATGAAATGACCAAATGCGTGGCTTCCGGCAATTGGGGATCGTGACTCCATAATTGTCTAGCCCAGAGTTAGTAATTTTAACTCTATTTTTGGTAATTTGAATTAGTTTCTGACTGAGTTAACTCGATATTATGCCCGAGTATGTGGGCTTCACTTGGTTCCATAAGGTCTTTGAGCCTGGGAGTCATCAGAAAAGTCTCGCTACAGGGGTTGAATCTTTTATTGCAATTTCAATTACCATGGAAAAATTGAAAAAGCAAAGAAAACAAAAAAAAAACAAAAAACAAAAAAAAAAATATAATACAAAAAAAAAATAATACTCATCTTAATATTGAAATGTGGTTCCACCTAGCGCTTCCGTAATTTTCCCTTTGAATAAAGATGAACCCCCATATCTATTATGATGCACAACACATCCTCATACTTAATTGATATTAGATGAAATATGGCAATGAATTTGAACAAAGGAATGGGCTTGGGATTGGGATCTACTTATGAAACTATCTTGTATTAAAATATTTTTATGGGTTTCATGATTTTTTGGTATATGGGTTTCTAGTGATCATTGTGTATTAAAATGTTTTTGGAAATGGGAATTCGAATTTCATATTGTTGAGATATATTATGCTCGGGACTAGAAAAACTCAAGTTGGGGGTGTGATTAGACACTAAATAGGGCTAATATTCATTGTTAATATATATAATATTCATGTTCTTTATTATTCATAAGCACCATTTTAGTGCATTTTACACTTTGAACATCATTTCACATTATGATTGTAATACCTTCTTAAAATGCACTATTATGTGGTACATTTTTTAACATCATTTGAAGCACCCAATGATTCATATGATTATACATATTTTAATTTGATATTTTTTGATATTGATCTACACTTCAATATGAACATTTTTTATTTAGGGATCAATGGATAATTCATGGAAGAAGATGGGGATATTTTGTGATGAAAGGAAACAATTATGGAGAAGTCAGATTGGGCACCAGCCCACTGATGAGATTGTGGGGCCCAACATGAAGTCCCAATGAATCTCAACATCCTTGGGATTATAGAATACATGTATATGAAAAAATCAAATTTCAGGATCCAATGCTAATTCGGCCTCCATGGTGTCCATTTATGCAACCATAGTTAGATATACAATTCTGGGCCAGATTCTCTGGCCCAGAAAAACAGCCCACATATTTGATCATATCTCAGAATACACAACTCCAAATGGGCCCAACATTTTCAGACGGTTCTAATAAATCCTGACCTCCATTTTCTTCTTCTATGTCCCACTCTTATTCGTCCATCTAGAAGGTCTTCCAAATGCGTCTGTTTGGTGAAGGAAAGCTGGCTGCCACCTCGGGTCAAGGGTGGAAAAATCAACTCTCCCTTACTTTCCACCCACCTATGGCCTACCACAATTAATTGAGGAGACATTTACTGTTAGAGGCTCTACCCAAGGGCTCAAAAATGCCTATTTAAGGCAGTGGTGTTGGAGTATTGAAGGATCTTTGATTCTTTGTTCAATTGTAATGTTATGCTGCAATTTTGTTGCCTCAAATTTGTCTTTCATATGTAAGTTGTTAAATTCACTTTTGTTTCTTAATAAATGTTCTTCTTATACTCTTATTCTATTGTTCTTCATATCAAATTGATACCATTGGATCAAGGTGTGAATTTATTCACACCAAACCTTGTGAAATTATTCACACAACGGTGGAGTGATCATTTTATTTTTGTTGTTTTCTTCACTTCTCCATTTCCTCCCTCATGAGTCTACTTTCCGCTTCCATTGAAACCATGGGATCAATGGAGGGATAACCCACTCATGCGATGATACAAGGGAGTAGAAAGGGGCTGGATTGGATTTTATTTATCACCTCATTAATGTATAATCACTTCTTTAATTGAGATTTTTATTTGATGATTTTTAAACTCCATCGTCCTTGTTGAATTTAAGGCCACACACTTCAAGTGCTAATACGAACCTTTACCATGAAGTGCTCCAAACATTGATCCTTCATGTGTATAGGTGATTAGTATTAAAGGGTGTAGGAATTAAACCAGTAAGTGATGATGTTGTTTTATCTCCTTAAATGATCCCATCTCAAATATAA
The DNA here is from genome assembly GCA_963277665.1 of Viscum album. Lineage (NCBI taxonomy): Eukaryota > Viridiplantae > Streptophyta > Magnoliopsida > Santalales > Viscaceae > Viscum > Viscum album. The sequence goes on along the minus strand of OY728158.1, from coordinate 1,185,015,082 downwards.
GAAATTGAAATCATAAAAAATGAAATACGTCCAATCCACCCTGAGCGATAACCTAGGATCAAATCATTCTTTTAATTTGAATTCACTTAAGACTTTTAGAGTTTCTTTAAACCCATCTAAAATCAACCCAATATGGCCACATAATATCCAAAAACAGTCCATATAATGTACGTGTCTATAGGTTACTTCTTAGGTCTCTGAGGATTCGACAACCCAAGCTATACTACAAGGGCTGCCTTACCTTCTTCTCTTGGGTAAATTTGAGAGAGAATCAAACATAGATAAAATAGATTAAATGAAATTTTTGGTACATGGAATTATAAATATAAAATAAAAATTCAATGTCAATTATGTTGGGAATTAACTGATTAAATAAAGTGATCAATAAAAATTATTTTTAGAGTGAAAATTTAATCCTTTAATTATTCTGTCAAAAAATTCAAAAGAGATAATGTTAAATCTATTCCTAAAATTATATTTGTAATCCAAAAGTCTCTATAATTTCTGGTTCTAACTCACAATAATTTCTTTCATAAACCATGAAATTTGAGTAGAAACAATCTCCAACATCAGTTGAATAGTGGAGGAACTCTCAAAGCTCCACTTGTCCCAAATAAGAAAAAATTTAGACATAATATATGAAGGGAAGAAAAACATTTGGATATAATTTTAAGTATCAGTTTAATGAACGAAGTATATTAACATTCAAGGGTAGTGAATTTTATATGGTGTTATGGGAATAAATACCAAATTTTATGGTAAACATGTCATTTATTTTGATGAGTCAAGATTTCAGGGAAGGAATGAATAATCATTTATAATATATCTTGTAAAAAACTAATTTATGGATTTTTAATATCTAAAATATGGATACATGGAAAAATAGAAATTTTGTGAACAAGTATGTTGAATATGTGTCTAACAGGTTAAAAAAGAAGAAAAAATAATGACATGTTTTACAAGTTATATATGAACTACTAAAAAATGGATGAGATTAAAAGTTTAAAAAGACATAATATAATTACTAGAAGAATTTTTAATTCAATAAAATGGGATGTAAATGATATGTATATTTGATAGTTGGTGTTAAACTTATGATATATAATTATAGACTCCTCAAAATATTAAAATATAAGAATGAGGATCTATGAAATTAGTAAATGATTATTCCATGAAAATATAATGTTTTTTATATACTAAAATTGAAAATTTAAATTTATAATATGATTTAATTCATTATATGTAAGGGTTAATGAAAACAATGGTGATTTTTATCCAAATCATTGATTATAGTGAATTTTTATTTTAATTATTGATAATTGTATTATCATAATCATGAAACATAAAAGAAAAATCACTCAAGGTGATATAGGGAAGTTAAAATTTTCTTTTTTAGGAATTTAACCAACACATGTTTTTTGTTTTGGGAGTACCTTTAAGTACATGGTATGGAGAATCAATGAAACATAATATATACACAAAAAAATTGTGTGGTATAAATAAAAGTATAAGAATAGTTCAAATGGGTAGAACTATACCAGAGGTATAAAATATTTCTAACTATTTCATGTGAGAAGTTGTGTGTACTGATTTACATAATAACTGTAAATACCTTTTGAGAGTTATGAAAAATTATTAACATTATTAAATTTTATTCTAGAAGAATCCAATACTGAGATACTTTAATGTTTTTTAGTCTATGTTGAATAAATATTAATGGTATTAATTTGGGGATTTTTAATGAAAATCATGATTAGGTTTCCTTAAGGAGCTATATATATATATTGTTAATTGATATATATTTATATATAGTAAAAAATACCAAATTTTTTTATATTCATGATGTAAAAAAATGATAAATATCGAGTATATGTGGGAAAATATGTACTAGAAAATTTTGATAATTGTGTACAAGAAAACAAGAATTTTTCAAAAATTAAGGAAAAAATACTAGGTTAATATATTCCAAAAAAGACTTATAACAACTCAAAAAATTACAGTGATGACAAGGTTTGTAATAGGGGTTTTATAAGTCTACTTGATAGGATACAAATCATATAAAATTTAAATATAAAATTTGAAATAGTAATGAAAAAGTTTATTATAAGAAGAAGGAAAATTTTTTCGAATCATGTAGCTATTAAATAACTAGTTAAAACAATATTAGTAGATAAATCTATTGAACTTGAACAGTGGGTTCAATATAAAATAATTGATAAGAACTCAACATGTGGGCTTGTTCATAAAAATACTAAAATATGAAATTAGCAAAAAATAAGTTTTTAAAACTACAATTTTTTAGAATAGTGGAGTGAAATGGAAAAAAGAAAGGGTATTTTTAAGGGATATTCCAAGATGAAAAGAATTAACATGAATAATATTTATAACTATTTTTTATTATTGGATCAATATATGAATTTATATATTCACTAAATATTATATAAGATAGATTTAAAGTTATAATTTAAGAATGATAAACATGAGGACTAAGTATTTATGTGGCATCCAGATAGATAAAATTAATGGTAGACAAAGGAATATAATATGTAGTCTAAAGAGATAATTTCATTTTTTGAAATTGTATCTTAGATCCTTATACTATATCTAGATAACTACATGAGATAAATTGGAATTTCTAAAGGAATAATTGTCTATAATTTTTAATTTATGGATATTTATACAGCTACATTGATAGAATTGGTCTCACGGATGACATGATTTTTTTTGTGAAAAAATGTGTATGTGGGAAATTTTATATACATATTCAAGATCAGTTTGTTGTTTTTATGCTAGGAGAGATAAATTATTTTCAAGGATTATATATTTATCAAAAATATTGTTTAAGTTTCATTCATTATAAAAATATGTCAACTAGTTATTGACATTTTTTGGTATAAATGATTCCATAAATTCTTCTAAAAATATTTCAGTTAGTAAAAAATAAAGAAAAGTTGAACTAGGTAAATAGTCTGATCAGAATAAATTGATATGTAAAATCAAGATATTTATTTATTTGAATACTGATATACCATACTATTCTAATTATTTGACCTTGTTTGATCCATTTCAATGTGGACAAAAAGATATTCATGTAGAAAAGAAAAATTCATGGAAAGTGAAAAGTATAGTTCACTATATATTTTCATTATAGAGGTAGTTTCAATATAGGAATGCTTAGATACACTAATAAAGACTATCATGGTGACTATATTGATAATAGATCATATCCAAATGATGATTTCATTCTTATAAATAGATTTGTATGTATCTATAGTAATAAATTAAGCTCAATGACATTGATTGTCTTTGAATCCTACAATTTGGATACTTCACAGGAAAATAAATATGTTTTATGGATATAATCACATCTTTTAGATTTGAGAATTTCTATTTAAAAACTATTATGAAGTATCTTTAATAAGTAATGTTTTGTCAATTTATCTATAATATTATTTAGCATTCTCACTATAATACATTTAAATATGATATTAATTTATCAAATTTATGGTTTCCTCTATTAAGATATTATAAGAATACATTATCATAAAAGATCTGATTTCCAATATCATTTCTAATGTAAAAAAAGGTAATGAATTATGATGTTAAAACTAAATTTGTATGTTTATCATTACCCTAAGACTATGGATTTTTGGAATCTTCATCCCCCCATAATTATTTTGATTGAGTTGACCAATTGGCTGAGAAGATAAGTGAAAAAAATATTTTCTATTTCTTAAAGGGGGTTTTCTTGAGGTTTTTCCCATATTGTTCATCCGTTTTGGTGATTATTGCTAAAGGGTGATACTCATTGATGGTGTTAATTTGTTTTCTATATTTTATTCTTTAAAATGATTTTTTTAAAATAATCCTATCATAATCTTATATAATTAAAAAAAATAACTTCATCCTATTTTTTAGTGTCAAGATACAAAATTAAGAGATATGATACGGTTATATTATTCTAAAAATATAATCATGTCGATTGTTTATTTTAAAGCCGTGATAGGTTGGTTGTAATCAAATAAAATTTGAGTGATTAAACAAATGAACGGATTTATAAAATTTATAGATGGTGGTATTATTTACAACCACTAAATGGAACAGTTTGTTTTGAGATTTATATAGAGGTATCCAAAGAGTAATTAAAGAAATTAGAGTGCATGATACTATTTTTGAAGAAAAGTGCATGTTGTTTTCCTATGTAAACAAATATTCTACTATGTGAATACTCAAATATGTGAATTCTTAAGTATATTTCACCTTATTCATAATCTATGATACTATATTGACATATTTAACATACATGATTTCTAAAATATGTGGAATTTTTATCTGTGTAATATAATTCACATAGCTATTTTTTACACACATCATATTTTCCCAAGGAATTGAGTGCATGTGATCAATATTTTTTAGAGAACCTTATATGAAAATTTATTTAGCATAAATCTGGAGTTATACTAAATCTAATAATACTAATTATATTAATGATGATCTTCATGGTTTAGAACGTAAATTATATAATATTGTTCATGCTAATTCATGATATTATTAACAAATTGCGATCACGGTTCATATAAGTTTTTGCTTACAATATATTTTTTCTGATAATATATAATTCTACTCAATGCTTAGACTCTTAATAAAGATGCACCATGCAGTAAATCTATAAATTAACGGTAAATATAGTTTTTCTATAGAGATAAAAATATCTGTTTCATCTAGATATTCATGGATTACTAATGATATTTTATGGGGGAATATTGAATACATTGAGTTAAATTCAACTATTGTTAATTTATGAGAGAAGGATAAATAGAATGTTTATTTGAAAATTATTTCAATGATAAATAGATTGTAAGTATTACTAGATATTTAATAATATATTTTCTAAGATGATATATTTGTTGATCAAAATCGGTGGTATAAGAAAATGAAGTGATGATTCTTTTATTAGTAAATCAATATATAAATACTTTTTATGATATAGGTATATTCTAGATAAAGTTGAAGGAAATTGGTGCTTCTGGTAAATGTTAATTTAAGATATATAATTTTAAAATATGAATTAAAATTTATTCATCATTATTTATATGAGGAATCTTATTATTATGGGATCAATTTTATTTTCTTACATTAAGTTATTGTGGGAAAAAATTGGGGTAATAGTTTTATGAGGGAAAAAATATGGTTTCATTGTTACTATGAAAGTGAAATATGGGGGAACTGAGTAAAAAATCATGAATATATTTGTACTATGAACCATGTAATTAGTCATCAAAACTTTTAACATTTCTTCATTTTATAGTATTGAGTTTTGGCCTAACAATAATTTGAATTTATGCATTGGATTTGTAAGAATTGAGCAGTGTTTCATGAATATTTTTGAATGATCGAGGATGGGGATATATTTCTACATTGGTTAAACAAATCATTTTTTCTAGAAGATTTATCTTCTCATTGTAACATATTATTTATGAAGATGATATGATAATTAATTTTCCTATCTGTATATAAAAAAGAATTATTCAACTCTCTACCATTACTATAAGCTTGCAATTAATTTTTCTTGAACTAATAAACCCATTCATGGAGGGGTAAACCAAACAAAACAAGTATTACTAAACCTTTTAAGGGATTGAACTATATAAATACATCATGTTCATTATCTATTTATTTTCCAATATTAATTATTTAGGTTGAGGCTCTCAATTTGAGTTAATTAAATCTTAATAGAATATAGGGGTTGATTTTAAAAAGAATAAATTTTTATAATTGATCTATACTAATTACTCCCCCTCTCATAGTATACTAATATAATCTTATAAACAAAAATGATAAATATAGAGATGATATTAAACAATAAAATATTATATTTAGAAATAAAGACATAAAATATTTGTGGGAAGAAGGAATGTAGATATGGAGGATATTATTGATCAATATGGGTTGGAAGTATTCTAAAGATCATTATAAATTTAATAGAAATAAATTCCTCTAGGATGATATAGACAATTAAATATTTCAACTTCCCAAAAGATAAAGAGAAATTATTATATAATAAAATCTTATTCTGTAAAGAACATAGAAGAAATAATTGCACAGAAAATCATTATAACACTATGAATGAATGATTGTGTTATCGACATCCCATAGGGAATTGGTATCTATATAATAAAAATCCACCAAAATATTTAACATGAAAACATTTTTCAAATCTAGTTATTTTCCTGAAAAAATGATAAGAACATACATATGGCACTAAAAATACAAATATACAAATATATATATATATAATTAGTAAATATGGCTTATGTCAAAAAGAAAGAAACTTGGACATGCAAACCATTACAGACACAAAAATTCAAGAAGTTATAAACATTAAAAAGGTGAATATGAAATAAAAATTTAAAACGCTGTAAAAAATAATAAATTAAACATTACACAATTATAGATCATATTGTACCAGTAAAATAATAATTAAGTTTATTAAGAACCCTTATAACTAAATGAAAGAATATTTAGTTAAGAACAACCCATACACATATCTATTGGCCTTAATATTAGTGATTTAAACTCATGTCTTATAAAAAACAATTATTAACATATTATATATGAACCTTAGTCATATATATTTACTTATATAATATTTAATCATGTTCATTTATTATACTTTCATTAGTTAGTTATATATTTTATCGTAGTTATATATTAGATAACTTGATAGTTTTGAGATTGCTTTAAAATATTTTTGTTGATCCTTTTTTATTCAAAAATAGTTCGTAATTCAATGATTATTCAAGGTTATAGAATCTAATTTCGATAATGATTTATAATGTTAGAATATCATTCCACGAGTGTTCATGTTGTGGTATATGAAGATGACATTTATGATGGGCATGTTTAAGGTTATTTAGAAATATCAATGGATTACTTTATAATGATCATTGATATTTTTTCATTATTAATGAATTTTAAAGTGGTTATTATTAAATTAAAATAATTAATTTTAATTATAAAATTATATCTATAATAGTATCTATAATAGTTTATAAAAATTGAATCATTTCATCCCAAGAGGTGGCAGTTTTCATGTATCATGTGGTGAATATTTCATCCTCTAATGTACTAGGTTATAAATTTTTTTCCCCTTTATTATCTCCAAAACCATCATAATGTATTAAATATTAATTTAGTTTATAACATATATTCTTACAATCATCCATGTATGGTGGTGATGAAACAGAAATATGTTGTCCCATAGAGGTAGTAGTCCACCAGTACACATGAACATCATTTTTATTTTATATATAACATGAGAATTTTTTAAATTATTTATCTTTTAAAAGTCCTAAAAATTCATTAAATATTATATTTATTTATTAAATACCCTTTTATATCCATCTATGTATGGTGGTTATGAAAAGGAAAATTTATTACTTTATTCTAACAATCGCCCTGTTGTACAATCGAATGGTGTTCTCATTTTTAAAAGGGGTAAGGGTAGATAGTGGTTTTACCATTAACATAATAAAATTTTTGTATACTAATAATACTTATTTTATGATATAATAATTGGAAAAATATATTTTTTGGAGAATGATATTGAATAAACAAGGTTAATAACTGATGAATACATAATTTTTTAAAATGGGATGGGGTGGTTTTCTGTTTGGTTGTGTTATGGGATAAAAATATCATTAAAAATACACAAAAAATGTTAGTAATAATATCTTATATGTTTCACAATGGGGTTAATTTTTTGATCTTTTAACTCGAAGTAGTTCCCACATTCATAAAAGGTTACGTAAATTTATCCCAAAGGCATGCAGTTGCCGAGTTTTCTTAAAAACTTTTCATTGGAATAAAAATTAGTGGAGGGGAATGAATGATTTTCTAATCCCACAATATTAAAGAAAAATTTTAGATACTATACGAATCTCTATGTGATTTATCTCTTGCTTGTGATTTTTTATCAGATGTCGATATGGGCCTAGTTACCCAAAAATTTGTAACTAGTTTCATTGAATATCCATATAAATTAAAAGTATTTCACTAACATAAAAAATTTATATGGATTATTTAGTCTCTATTAATGAATCCTATCATATATTTTTTAAGTTATGAACCTTAATTAACATTATTACATAGTATTGTTTATTTGGGGATTGATATTTGTTAAATTCATTTAATATGGAACTATAGAGATTATCATCATCATGGAATGTTATAGGTTCTTATTATCTTGTGATTGATCCCATAAAATGACTTAATGTGTATCCATATGGATGGAATCAGAACCCACATAGTTCACACTAAAAAAGAGGACACCTATAGAGAATATATCCATGATAGACATGGTTTCAATACTCACAAGAGAATATCCAAGAGATGGTATGATGTAATTGATCTCATGATCGATATATAATATTGAAAATAGTGATATAAGTCATGATAATGTTGGGTATGAACATCATGGAGGTATTGTACATGTACAATCATGATATGAATCAAAGACCACATAGTTTAGGTAACACACTATAAGATCATCTGACAGGACTGTACCATGATGTTTAATTTTATTCGAAGAAGATGTAGAATATGAAGTTTAATGTTTTATAGAGGGGATTCATATAAATGAACTTGAATAATATATATTAATTCTCTATAAATGTAGGGGAATCCAATATGTCCTTTTAATATACAAATTAGAGTACACATAGTTCAAAATTTATGGGAATCAGTGATATTAAAGGTGGAGGAACTAATATTTGACATATCATTTTGTACATGAGATTTTTCTAAGATGTCCCATTATGAGTATGAACCTATAATGGAAAGGAAATGTAATCAAGACATACATCTGAGTAGGATTCCCATGATAATGGAATTTTTATTATTATAATTAAATAATCATAATGTAACGTTAAGACATCATTAGTCTTTCTCGGTGTGAGAAACAAAAGCAATGGGATATCATAATCCTTTTTGAAAATATATTTTTTACATTAATTAATTAATTAGATGGACCAAAAGGGAATCAGGTTACAAGTCTAATAGTGGATGTGGATCAATGAGATAATATATGATAATTTAAAAGGCTTATTGTAATGGGAATTTAATAAATGGGGACTTCAATAAAAATAAATTTTGCTAATATTCCTACACTAATGAAGAATACACTACAAACACCTCCTATTTTTCAGACCAATCCCACTTTTACAACTGAGTTGACTACCTCCACATAGGTAGAACCTCCATTCTTATTAGAGATTGAATCGCTTCGTCACTATCATTGATTCTTATTTGGTAGAGTCTTGGTCTTTTTGATGGGTGTGGATCATTGTTCGTCTATTTTAGAGATGATTCTCACGTCTTCCTTCAAAGATACCAGTCTCCGACCTCCATATCCTTAGGTGTGTTAATTCTACGTTGTCCCTAATATCTCATTTGGTTCACATTATAGAGTCTCCGAGGGGATCCCATTGGTGATGGTTTCATGGAATTATTCCTTCTATGAGGCATAAAATATATTTAAATGCATACATGGTGTGAGGTTTGGTGTGTAGAAACCACCACTACCCTCTTTTATCCATTCATCAGTTCTGAGGGTTTAGAGACGCTGGATAGAGCCTCTTGATGAATCGTAATTTTTTGTGTGTCATCCATTCCTCCAAGAAATATTTTATAAAGTATTAGTGTAGGTTCTCTATATATATTTATAGGAGTGGTTTAGTCTCTTTATATGGTCAATGGAGGTTTACTACCGATGACACTATTCCCATGAAGCAGTTTGGACAAACATACCAGGTCTCCACTATAATTTATCAAATTTATATCATGTGTTGTATGTTCAATTATCTAGGGAATTTCCTTTACAAAAATTACCACACTATTTTACATGAGAAAGATTAGGTTTCATTGATCTATACATAGATAGCTATATTTAATCCTAATCTGGTGTGACTCATTCTTCATGTAAATGGTTTGAATGTCTAGTTTCAAGATCTTTATTATCATTATTCTTTTATATTGCATTCATTTTTTAACATCCATTGAAACTAAATTCGATTTTTTAAAAAAAAATTCCAAGTTCAATCAGAACCTTTTTGAAAATATCATCGGTCTAGTAACAATCCTATTAAAGCTGGTTTTCCATTCTTAACAGACAATACAAAGATGAGGATTGTGAATGTAGTGACCCTACACTTTCTATCCCCCTTTATCAATATAGTTATACTCCTCAGGAACCAATGCATTAAACTAGAATTGAATTCTTAGTTCTCCTTTCCAGGCATGGTACCCTATAGGCCAAGGTAACCCCTTATTTATTATGATGGTTGAAGTGAGATTTGTCTATCTTTACAAGGGATGTCTACGGTTCAAGTTAATTCTTTAATCATATATATGACCCTTTATAATCCTTGTGAGCCCAATTTTTTTTACAGTCCCCACATCAAATATCTATATCATATTTTGACATTCACAATAGGATTGATATCATATGAAAATCACCAATATTATTTCGAATTATCTGGAGGACTTCCCATAGTCAAAGACCATAATTTCCTCTATATAATGTGGTATGTTCCTAAGACCTCATTCCAAGCATGTTTTTCATTCCATTATAATCAATATAAGCGTTGTAGATTATCTATGGAAAATCAAGATGCCACCTTTCGTGATTGTTTCTTTCATTATTTCAAATTCCCCTGGCATGGGTTCCAAAGTTAAAATAGACATCCTTTCAAATAAAATTTTAGTAACAAGGTATCCAATATGGTGAATCTTAATCCAATTCAAACATCAACCTAAATATATTCCATTACTTATAAAATGTCATTATAAATCTTGATGTATAGAAATATGATCTATAATCACATCTAGATATGTTGGAAGAAGTTGATTTTAGTGGATATGGTTGACATATTGGATCATAACATCACCTTTATGACTTTTATGATAATTCCATAAGTTTATTCTCTTTTGTTTATGTAATGTGTTAGTCACATACAATGGATAATATACGGTTTGATCTTGACTAATTGGATTTTGGGGATTTAGCATGGTTTGTGTAGGTGATTTACATACCATCATGTATGCATTGGAGAGGAAGGGTAGCATGATTTCCCATGGAATTATAGACATGATTTATTTTCCTTTTAATGTCAAATAGGTCTAGTATATCTATGGTTCTATAGGGATAAATATACATGGTTCACTAATGAAAAATGGATAAGAATGGCATGGTGTGGGTAGAATCATTGTTTCACCAACCTTAATTCCATCTACTCGCTCTCAAATGAAAGGTTCTTTCATCTGGTATGGGATCTCTAATATCATGCCTCAATTTTTGGGAACCTGAAATCTATTACGTCATGAAATACACGATTTTATCATTCTATAGGAGGGGATATTCAGACCTCTCATACCATATAGTGGTTAGAGATTCATGGGGTAAGGCAATGCATGATGGTTCATTGGTTTGTTTTCACAACTAATCAATGATAATGAAGGGGAGACTCTATTCATGCATCAATTAGTAATATCCAAGATTCTCAATATGAGAATTTTCAATGAAGGCATCGAAAAAGAAGAAATCAATGATAAAGAAAAGACATGATGATAATATTATTAATGGTCTATCTTGTAAGAGAATACAATTAGGGGAAATGACAACTAATAAAAAGAGGGTTGTGTGTGGAATGTAAAAGTATATATGGCTCATGGATGGTTATAAGAATACAAAATTCTTCAACGGATTCTTGTGAAAAACGAAATGGGGGTACTCTAAATACCCTTATAGGGAATGATATATAAACTAATGACCTTAAAGTTTTAAATATAATCATTGAGGTTCATTTAAAATCCATTTTCGTTGGACAGAATCCTTTCATGCAGGGGGGCCACCCTAGGGGTCATGAAACTTTTCATGTAGTGTTAATTTGGCAGTTTTAGGTTATATTATGTCATTATTTGATGGAATTTTGGATGAGAAGGAGGTTTAGGATGGGACTGCTACTCTCGATCATGATAGTTCCCCAAAGCATGATGGATTTCCATGATACATCTCTACGACCACATGGTATATCATTTAATATGACCTTGGTATGGAAAGTATACACTTCTTTTGAGGGGGTGGGCTTCCCAGGTGGGAGAATCTACGATTCTTATTGTAATCATGTTGGAAAATGACCCCTATTGTCTTTATCATATTAGGACTACTTTTATGTGTAATTTTTTGAAAAATATTATTGCTAGTGTGATTTACATATGACTCTTAATAAATATTTATGAATGGTTTTATGAGGAGAAACCTAAAAAAATTCAAGGAAGTTCCACCCAAGTTGTAATAGACTTAGAACAAGAAATTATTGGTGATATTAATAAGAGATTCATGTTGATAATATCATTGTTCAAGTTCACATGGAAAATGTGTATGACATATTATTGTGGGGTTTCATAACAAAGGTGAAGCCTTTCATGGGATTTTCAAATTTTGTGAACAACTTATTTTTTAGAGGTTTTAGTTCACCTTGGTTTTATGTTGAATTTACTAGAAATAGATATGGTTATTTTCATGTAAGATCAATGATTAAGGTTGGGGTATCCAATTTTTCTGACCATATTCCCTATAATTCAATAGTCCATTATAATTCTAATAAAATTATGATATAAAAAAATGTTACAATATTCATATTTGACTTAGGAGTCATAGTAGTTATATTTATCGCCTCCTCCTTATAGTTGATATCATTATTTCTACGAATTTAAGTATTTAATCAATTTCAGGTATTAAAAAAATTATGAAGGAGTATAACAAGTGGATTTGGAAATGATTTAATCATTAGAAAATTATTGTGTTCATTGATAACTATTTCTCAAATAGGTGTTAAAATAATTAAAGAAATTATATGTATAAATTGATTTATCCTGCACAAGGATTACATAAGATATCCTCTATCCACTGAAATTATATCTCTAATTAATTATTATGGGATGGTTGATTAAATTTATGCTCTTATTAACAATTATAATAACTCATTCTTGAATTAATGGGGTCAGATCACCCTAAATAATTTAGATATCTCATTCATCCCCATACATGTTCTATCAGTGATGAGTTTGCAAAACGATGTACATAAAAACATCATGTAGGTGTTAGAATAATTCATTTGGGATACACATGATGAGGTGTTATACCAATGGGCCTCAGGGAACATAAGGGGAATCTTTTTTGTGTGGTTGGAATTATATTCATCAATGTGATTAAATCCACGAAAAGCCTTTATGGGCAGTCTTGGAAGGGCGATCATTTTGTGGAAAATTTGTCAAATTGAATTTTTGTTTGTAATTTTATGCAATGAAGGGGAATATATATGATCATTGGAAGATTTTGAGGGGTTATTTACTGGATCACTAATGGATAAATCCATGGATCATTAGATTCTAGGTGATCAGCTATAGGAAGAATAATTTGGTGGGTGTTTCTCTAGGATTCCTAGAGTTACCAAAACCAGACACCTCAATATCTCAGGTGTTCATTTACACATATTTCAATGAGAACATTGTGGGTCAACAAAAAATGAAACTGTAAGCATTATTTATCTGTATATTTATTAGGATAACCTCAAACTTATAGGATCCTCATCATGGTACTTCTCATCCAAAGAATATGAAAACTTCCTACATGTTAATCATAGACATGTGGAATTGAGTTGAACTCTATAGTGGAATGAAATTTTGTCTATATTTTATTTTATTTTATTGTGTATCTGGAAACATGTGGACATGATGGACGATATGATTAGGAGGAGAGGGTGAATATGTTGTACATGTTATTCTATTTCATCACTCTATAGAGGATGAGTCTGATCGTATCTTTTTTAAAGGGGAGTGAGAATCCACTATATGTGGTATATTTTGTGATGCTATTGGAATCATAACTCATGTGTGATATATCTCTAAGTTTACCAGGGAATGATTTAGTGACCTGGGGAATAACCCTATTAAAAAGAATATGAGGTCCATCATCTTGTTCGCTAGTATTTGATGTACATGGACCTCTATAAATGATGAAATAATTGAGAATAATATCTCCCCACAGTTTGACTATAAGATCATTTCACAATGTCTTTTAGAGGACATGGGATCTCTCTTGAAATATTGGTAATTTTTTAACTCCCTAAGGATGGTGATATTTTTAAGATAACTCATAGTTTCATGATTAGTAATTAGTACACATTGTAGACGGGTCTGATGGATTCCTTGTACATGTGGTTTAATACTCAATATATATAACTCATGTAGTCTTGGTATCATGCATGGAGGATGAGTCATTCATGAACCCAGTGGCTATGTCATCTAAAATTTTAGTAGCTTCTCTAGGTATCGTGGCTACTTTCTCATGGAATTCAGGGCATTTTATACTGGTCTTAATGAATTTTATTCCTTACATATAAATTTGGCTGCAATTGATATGGACTCATATGTCATTTATATTTCTATATATAATATAATTAACACTCCATGGACCATTTTTTACTACCTACATTATTAAAATATGTACATGAACCATGTTCATTTGTTGCACACTTGGTGTTAGGTGAAAAAAGTTGTTAAATTCTTGATTTAAAGGGATCAACAGACAATGCTCATATGGTTTTCTCTAACATAGTTTACCTCCCTCCCTCCTCTGGGTATTCCAATATTGTATGTTCAGATAGGTAGTTCATAACGACATTAGACCACCATATGCTAGTTTGTATCATCTATACCTTAATAAAATATTTTTATTTAGATGGATGGATGGAGAATGTTTTGAAAGGATCATTTGATATTGATATGAAAAATATTATATTATCTTTTTGAGGAATAATGGACTCATATAATGATAGGATATGAGGATGTAATGGATATCATGATCCAGGATTAAAAGGAAATCCTTAGTATCATGTTTCTAATAATAATTCGACTCCTCGTAGTTCCTATGTTCATGGCCCATGGGTGGGTAAGGAAAGTTAAGGAAACTCGTGGTGATTTCATCATTATTTGTTAGAAGAAACATTATGGGCTTATAACATTTCATATTACCACTAAAAATACAACCTCATTGGATAAGAATTAAATATTTATTAGGAGAGTTAAAGTGGAACACATGGGATTTTGGTGGTCTCATGAAGGTTATAGGGTCATTCTATGACATAATGGAAGGGTTGATATGCATTCACCTGATTTATTATGGTCATGTGATCATATAACCAACTTTATGTTAGATGATAAAGATATGTGGTCAGATTAATGAGAGATTATCACACAATCACATGACCAGTAGGTCATAATTAGATCACATAGTTTAGGGATTTTCGTGAGACATGGAAAAATATTTCATGAATTTTTTACACACTTAGAAAAATGTAAACCATTATATCATTCAATTATACTCATTTTATTTGTCGAATTGGTGGACATACAGTTGTTTGATACCCATTAACTGTACTTTTGTCAAATATTTTCTGACTAATCCAATATTTAATTAATATATATTTTGAAAGGGATAGTTGTATTTGAATTTCCAAAAAATATTTTCACAACATCATATGTAATGTGTACTATGTCCATGGTTTTAGGTGGTAAAAGGTGCACACATATGTTGGCTTCACCTTGTGTACCTAGAATGACTAGTCTATATATAATTGATGGGTCCCTCCGGTAAGCCACGTGAAATAAATAGACCAAGATATCATCCCGTCAAGGATTATCTTCTTAAATCAAGTCTCTTAATCCATTTTGGATTTAAAACATGCAGATAATTTATGTGGGTGACATGATAATGATTTAATATAATAGAATACCATCATATAGAGAAAAAGTCTCATAAATCAATAGGGTTTAGGAAATTTCATGACCATCAAGTTTTTCATTAATAAGTGAGACCATGAGATCCTTTCATCATGGATAAACTCACCTTCAAACCATTCCCAAAAATATATTTGTGTTATTTGATCATCTAAACAATCTTGGGAAGGATTTATTAGGGATCGGTCCTATTAGGGCTGCATTTTTGGTATCCAAGGTGGTGAGTGAGTAGTACCTTTCTATGATGGAGGACTTTTTAGAAACAAGGTGTGATCCGCATTAAATGATTGGTCGAGTGAAGGTGCTTCTCAATAGAACAAACCCTTCATAGTTGTCCCCATGAATTGAGAGAGAATTTACCTATATCAGAAGAATCAGATGATTCCTCCTGGGGGAAGGAGGTCGGTGGAGGGAACCCTTTGGAAGAGGGTGAAGTAGAAAATTTAGACACAGAGATGGAAGAGTTTACAGAGGACCTGGAGGTAAAGCCCTAAACCCCTTTCCTATAGTCCACATCCAGGTGATTTAGGAATTATCAACTAATATATGACCTATGAAGGAGGGCCTCATACACAAAAACTGCTCCCGCTCAATAGTTGATTCAACTACGGGATCTTCGGGATCTGTGCCTATGACTAAAATGATTATCATGCCCCTCAGGGCTGCGACATCTAGGGTGGTCCTCTTGGAGCCTTTAGACATCCCTATCTTATTCGGAGGGACATGTCTCGGGGTCCCAATAGAAACAGCTCAAGGGGGAGGCCAACTGTTTGATATATGTAATTATTCTTCAGGGAATTCATAACTATCATCAATCGATCAGGTTAACTTATTTATATTCACTTTTTGTATACAAAGTTCTTCAAATGGTGTGGTCCTCCTTGGTGAGGATGATTGGAGCTCCTGGCATAGCCTTAACTAGGGGAATACCGATGTTCATGGACGAGGACACCCGTACTGACCAAGATGCAATGCTCCCAATCATGGGTGGAAGAGAGAGAAGGACATTTTATAAAGTTATCAAGGTAGAATCTGATAACAGGGATCAATCGGATGACACGAGTCCTATCCTACCCAATCAGACAATTGATGTAGACCCTGATGATGAGTTTTTGGAGGCATTTTATGCATATGAACACACCGACCCTATGGACCGGGGAGAGATGTCATATGATGAAGATGATAGGAAAATCAACTATCAACAGTCATGAATTTTTATCAAGCACGTCATCAGGGAGACCCCTCAAGTGGAATTGATAGAACTGATGGAGGGGATTCATTCCAATCTACATGAATTGTGCACTGGATGCCCAGCGTCCTCATATGGTCATACAAGAATCCATGGGGGAGAATATTCATGAGCATGATAATGTCCTTGGTGTGGTCTCATAGTAGAGGAAATCAGTGAACATCAAGAGGCTGCAGGAGGATGAAAATGAGATTCAGTGGTTACGTGTGTGGGTGGTTGAGTACTCTGATTTCCTTGACGCATAATCGGGGCTCGTATCGCTCCTGAAGGCCCCAGTGGTAGAATCCAAATAATGGATTATGAGATCCTCTAAGGATATGGTTAACATCCTAACCGATGAGGAGCGGGCCTGGATCGCAGCCTATGATCTACTCCCCATTACCGCTGAGGAGGAGCAGGAGGTAAATAAGAGACAATGGATCTTGGACACCATGATCTAGAGGGTGGTGGAGCTGGAATTCTATATGGAAGAGGTCAAATAATACCTGGGAGGGGCCAATCCATGGGTGTTATAATGTATGTAAACTCCTAAATGTACATTCATGAGGGTCATGCCAGATGTGTGAAACAAGGGATGAACGCATCATTCTTTTATCTGTGTATGAGAGTGCCAACAAAACTTTCGATATCTGGGGTTTGAACAACCGACCTGGATTTCTGGAAATAAAGAGAGAGTCCTGACTGGAGAATAATGTTCTCATAACAGTTGAATTTTTTTTTCCTGGCGTGCTCTAGTGTATGATTGGGGTAACACCAGGGGCGTTGGAATCAATCTGAACATAGGGGAATGTAAATCATTAATCAAAATACCCAACATTCAAAACACAATGAGGGAAGCCTGACAAATAAGGTTAACTATTGAACGTGTTTGAAACACATTATCCCTACTGTGTGAGCCTGAAATGGGGATAACAAATGAGGGACAAATGCTAACCATGTTCGAAACACAGGGCCTGAATCAAAATGTCATCCATTAGACATCTAAAATGTTATCCCAAGACATCAGTCGATCCATAGGCGCAACATCCATACTATTAGGGGGTTCCTTCTGCCATGAAAGAGGATGAGGGTCTAAATAAAGGGAACATAAATTATGGATGGTGGAAGGATGTGTTGTTCAAATGGATCCCAAAACTCTTGAAATTATGCCACTGTGGTGAAGAAACATTTGGTGAGTGAATCTTTCTGATCTGGGCCCACACCTTCTTCCATACAGGACCTCTCTGGTGAGGACCTAGAATGCCTTTTAGTTTTACATCATACCAATGAGGTTGTAAGACATGTCATATAACATCGTACTATAAGTACGATCCATGGAATATTTTAAGGCCATATGACTAAAACACTGCACATAGTTTTGATGACAAACTACCTGGACCAAGGCCGACAATTTAAATTAATGTTGCGCAAACTATAGGGTCTTAGTTTAAGGTTGTAGATTTTGGACCATGGTAAGGGGAAAAGAACCAGACAAGTTTACTTTCCTAGGTCTGGGCCCAAGGAGAAATGTCTGGGCATCACTACGTATCTCATAAAGATCAGAATCAAGCAAGACATAGTACTTGAGCCCAACGTGGTCAGAGACCAACATCGGTGGGGAAATACTTTTTGGAGAGGATGATAATGCATCCCATAATTTTCTTGGGGCAACCTGATATTGATCATGGTAGGGTCATAGTTTAAATCCTTAAGTTGAGGAGGTGGTTACCCTTAAAGGAAATTCATAGTGTGGTACATATCCTGACCAGAATGAGGACTAAAGCAGTCCATACCATGCTGTGTAATCCTTGGGGAAAACATAGTTCGAGAAACTAAATATGGTGAAATTTGGGCTGCGTTTGAGAAAAAGTGTTTAGGAATTACTATGTACCCCATTAGGATGGTAATCTAGCCATACATAGTTCTGAAATCGCAGTTTAATGTCAAGTGTGATGAAACAAAGTTTTGGTTTGGTTGTACCAGTACACATCTGACCATGACCACTAAGACCACGTGAGTCGTGCCAGGTGTGGGAACAAGGATTAGTGATGCGATTTTCCTAGTACAAGAAGGCACAAATTATGGGAAATTGAATGATAGTTTAATGGCGTCCCAATATTACTGAACTAACTACTCAATTGTCATAGATACTTAGAGGGGTAAAAATGAGTGTGTTGGAATTGCACCTGAACATAAGGGAGTAGAATGATGTGAATCATATAACTTGAGATATAGATCACAACAAAAATGGAATAATGAAAAACAATAACTATTGATAGTGTTAGAAACCCATAATATTTTTCAAATTATCCTAGAATAGGGACTAACAAATGAGGGTCGGCAACTGATCATGTTCAGAACACATCACCTGTCGTAGAATGTCATCCGGGGCATTGTCCCAAGAAAGTAGGTAATCCAATCTAGAATGAGACCAGATCATAGAGGAGGTACATTAAGATTTAGAATAGAGTGACGATCCAAATAAATGGGTCATGAAGCATGGACACAAAGTAGGGGAATGTCCATGTGAAAACTCCACATGTTGGGTTCTTTTTCTTAACACATTCGACTATGCCAACAAGACATGTCAGATAGAGGAGGTAGAATCCCTTTGAAAGGACAAGGGTCATGGGGTCGCATTCACCTATGTTACGGTCATAGAGTGGACCATTAATAGGGGACCAGGATTAATGGAATGTGTATAGGGCGGTGAAGTAGCCATGCCCGATGCGTAGCTCCCATAAGGATATCTTAGTTTAGGGTGGTGGAATTCTGACCAGGTTGGGAAAAGACAAGGAAGGCACATGGTGCGGTTGTTGCAAAACTGTTGTGAATAAGAGCCCAATAGGTAATCTCCACACCACATGTTTTCAATAGAGTTTAGGACAAGGTACCAAAAAAGAGGACTTGATTTATGACTCCTAGGGATGGACCCATAGATGAATGTTCGGGCATTCCAACGTATCCCATGAGGATTGGAATCAAGCACCACATAGTTTTTAATGTGCCAGTTGGATCAAAGTATTAATGTCTTAGATCTTGGACCATGTGGAAAGGAAGGAGGTAGACACGTGGTGAGGTGATTACAAGACCCGACATGAATGAGGATGGTTGGAGTCCATATCACACCATGTTCCTCCCAGGGAGGTGTTAGGTCGAGGGACCAAAAATAAAAGTTGGGATGGGCCTGAGGAAAAGTGAATTGGAATTCCTACATACCCCATCATGATGGGGATCATGCCTCATGTAGTTCTTGAGGTTTCATGGTATCATACCTCTTCTAGGGAAAACAATGTTGTGTGGGTCAAACCTACACACCAAAAGAAGCAGCATTTGATTGATAATATTAGTTCTTTAGATGGATGTGTGTTTTTTTTGTGAATTGAAAAACCTTGGATAAAGAATACATGCATCACTACAGGAATCAATCCTTATTTAGTCCATTAAAAATAACATGGTGGACAACTGATCCCAAAAATGGTGTCCCCTTGAGTGAGGACATCAGAATATGTTTTGGTTTTTTCATCGTCGGTCCAGGAAAAAAATGTCATAGTTTAAGGTCTTATGATAGGATAAAACCCTAGATTATAATGTATTGTAGTAAATATGTAATAGTTTAAAGTCATTTGGGACTAGAAGCATACATTAAAGTCATATTTCTTGGACAGATATATAATTAATAAGATTTTTTGGGGGAATGTGCATGGCATGATAAAGCTTACCCGACGTGAAGGACGATGAGGTACACACCACACCACACGCAATTCTGGGGAAGAAACCTTGAGCCAAGTGGCCAGAAAAGGATAGAGAATATGGGGATAAATGCTTGGGTGAAGATTCTAGGTGTTCCTATATATCCCTTGAAGAAGGGGATCAATACATATGTAGTTCTGAGGGTGCAGTTTAACATCATCTGGAACAAGAGGCAGGAAAGACTGGATCATGGAAGGGAGTACGTGGCGCGACTATTGGAGAACTAACATGAATGAGGATTGTAGGAGTCCACACATGCCACACCAAGAAATCCTATAAATTTCATGGCCAAATGGATAAACAGAAGAGGTAAATAGTTTAACATGAGATGGACTCGAAGATGATATGCTCATACATTCCTACGTATCCCATGAGTGTAAGAATCAAGTTGTACATTATTCTAAGAGATGCGGTTTTTACACCTTCCAGAAATTACATAGATAGATATTAGTTTATGGTCTTAGGGAAAAAACTATAGGAAGAAAGACTATTCCAAATAGGTTAAATCCTCGACCAAATACCTAATCCCACATGGGCTATGCTAGATGTTGGAAATAGGTGCAGAGAAGTTCTTTGCAACACGTGCAATACATGAATGGGGGGAAATGGTTTGGAGCTCTAAATGATGCGTCATTGTGGATTTTTCCTCCAAACATGAAAGCGCACGCTAAGGGATTGAACCAATAGTGTTAAAATTCCAAATGGAAAAGATAGAGTGTGAAAAGGATGTGAATCATGTAACCTATAGTTAGGGCTTGATGGGGATTGTGTGCTGAAGGAGGATAGTAGTTGACAATGTTCAAAACATAGCATCCATATTGTGTGACCAGAAATTGGAACAAAAAATGACCATTGATCACTTACCATATTCACAAGGTGGGACTTATATAAATATTTTGTTCAAGATACTAGAGGATTTAGGCCCGAAATGGTAGGACAGCCCTAGGGACTAGCATCCATTTCATTCGGGGTCCATTTTGATGTGAAAGGCGATGAAAGCTCAAATAAAGGGGAGCATGAATACTAAAAATTGGAAATAACATGTCTATGTAGAATCCAAAAATCTAGGTATTAAACCAGAGTGCTCCTGGCCACATTAGTGAACTGCCAATGAGGGTCGAGGGGCCCAATTCAAGAGCAGAAATCTTGAAAAGTTGAGTTTTGAACAGGGAGAGGAGGAGCTCTCAAGGGGGAGAGGTATGTGTCATAGCTGTTATAAACCCGACATGAATGGGGACATAATCCCATACCGCACCACATACCTCCTCCCGAGGAACTCGAGCAAGGGGCCAGGAAGATAAAGAGATTTATTGGAAACATGGATGGACACAAAGACTAAATGTATGGGTGTTCTTTCATACTCCATGAGGATGGGAATTAAGAAACATGTAGTTCACGAAGGTGTTGTGTAGTTTTAAGTCATCCAGCCAGAACACAGGATGAAGGAGAGGCGTCTCAAGGGGATATGTGTGGCATTAAAAAAATTTCCCAATGTTAATGAGGATGTAATCCCATACCACACCACATAATACTAAATGAGAACATGGGAAAGGGGGACAAAAAGGTCAAGGGACTAGAGATGGGAAGTCCCAACCAGTTTTTAGTTTAACATCTTACGGTGAGGATAATGATTGATCTTAGTTTAAGTTCATAGGGATCGAACCATAGATAAATGACCCTTTATGCAGGTATTTCCATACCAAATCTCATGATCACATGTGAGAAATTCTTGGTGTGGGAAACATGGAATAAGATCAAGCTCCCCTAACATATTAGGGAAGGGTAATGAGGAAAGGAGATCAGGAAGGATCGACCCTGACCATATCAAAACTCCAATCCGAGGCTGACAAATTTCCGAAGGGATAGAAGAACAAAATGAATCATTGCACCCAATATTTGGGGCCTACAGTGGTGGTGATATTGATGGGGGATGGATTTTGACCGCGTTCTAAATGCAACATCCACATTGTGTGACCTGAAATGAAAATGAAAAATGATTTTCGACCGTCAAGAATAGTCAAAACATGAGACATGTATCAAAGTGTCATTCCAGATCCTCGAGGGAATTTTCCTGAAATGGTAGGAGGGTCCTAGGACCTAGAATCCATGTATTTCATGGGTCCTTTTGAATTTTAAAGATGTTGAAGACCCAAATTAATAGGATGCATGAAGAATGAATATGATTCTATAGTCTAATGTCAGGTAGGACGACAGAAGAGGTGGAGATCTCCAAGGAGAGGGATACATGCTACAATTGTGATTGATTTGACCTGAATGAATGCAAAATCCTGAATTACACCACATGTTTTGACCCAAGTAGAGATCCCAATGTTTGGGGATATGACTACAGGAAAAATGTCTAGGTGTTTCTACATATCCCATGAAGATGGTAACCAATCCATATGTAGTCTTGAAAAGTCCATTCAGTTTAACATAATGCGTTGAGGACGTGGGAGGATATAATAACAATAAGGGTCACATGGTGTGATTATCGTAACTGCAACATGACTGGGGACAAAGAAGTCTACACTACACCATGTGGGATCCTCTAAGAGAACTTCACCCATGGGGGGGGGGGGGTCAAAGAGAAGAACTTGGTGGTTGGACTTTAACACAATGCATCCGAGCATTCCTATGTATCCCATTAGGATGGGTATCAAGCCATATGTAGTTATTGAAGTTGTATTTTAACATATTTCAGGATGAAGGATACCGGTATATCTTATTTTAAGGTCATAGAGCTCAAACCATCTTGTAGTTTATTGGAATGCGAGACAAATTGAGGGTATAGTTATATCCTTCATCTCGGACGAATCATGAATTTTAAAATTTTATGGTAAATACATCACAATTTATAGTCTTGTAGGTCCTTTTACTTAGGAAAATTATATCATTAGGAATTTGGAATTAGTGGGAGGAGTTATACGCTCACCGTCCATGGTAACCAAGGAGTACACACCATTGGGGAAACCATGTGAATGATGTAAGGTCCTTCCATTTTGGGATCCAGTTTTGGTGGTTTCCTACTGGATATCATGAGCATTCTCTGTGCCAATATCATGTCACCTTGTAAGAATGAGAAGAGGTGGACTTTCTTACTGAAAGATCTAGATATCTTATTCTAATGACTTTCTAAATTGGGCAGGGCACCAAGCCTACTCTAGTCGAGCGATTCCAGTTTAGCTAGATGAATATTATCTACCTTATTTGGAGATTTTTGATCATATATAAATTTACATAATGAAGGAATAGCAATCTCGATGGTAAAGAAAACCATCGTTCCTTACACTAGAGAGTAAGGGGTCACCATGGTGGAATTAAAAGTCGTTGTCCGATAAGCCGAGAGTGAGTTGGGGAGTTTATCCGGACAACTCTTATAGTTCTGACCAACCATTTTTTGTAGGATGTTAGAGATGGTTTTTTAAATCCTCGATCTACCCATTTTTCTGTATGTGACACCGGGAGATATGGTTATAATAGATATTTTATTGGCATAAAATTTCTTCAACTTAGTTTCCTAGAAGTTGGTGATGTTATCGGTAAGGACAACGTGAGGGACTCCAAATTAATAGATGATGTTGGAGCTTCTAAATTCAACGATGGAATGGGACATGACCTCCTTGAGCGAAATATACTATTCCCACATGTAAAATAAATTTGTAGTAGTTAGGATGAACCTACACTTGCGATCTGTCACTGGTGGATATGGTCCCACGACATCGAGTCGACAAATCGCTAAGGGAAAAGAGTACATGGTATTGGGGAGAGGATCTGGCAGATGATGCACAAATTTACCTTGGATTTGTAATGAATGTAACCCCTTGGAAATCTTGATACACTAATAGATCATTGAGGGCCAATAATACCCTAATCTCTAGATCTAGAGAGATAGATTTGGCCTGGTCTAATGAGCCATATAGGAACTGGCATGAACGTCCAACATGAGCTGAGAAATATCACCTTCTTGAATTCAATGTAGGAGAACCCCATAAAACCCACATATGTAGAGGATCTACTGAAAACTGGGACCACTCAAGAGGGTAAACTGTAATTTGTGACATGAAATTCGCTCACACTCGGACTTCTCTTATAAGATATTACCATGTTGGAGGTACTCGAAAATGGGGGTCCTCCTATTGGGAGTCACTTCCAACATTGTGTTAGGGGGACCTGGGGACCCTGAAATAGAGGCATCGGCGGTACAGTGGCTTACCTGTGGGATATCCTCATTATCTAGAGTAATGGTGGAAATGACTCTCTTGTGTGCCATGTGGATAATCAAATCATCCAAATCAGGCTATGCATGAGATGCATCCAGTATTGCAGGCTTGACCATTATCAGACCAAGGGACATGGGTAACTTCTAAACAAGATGGGAACTAGGCCATCAACAAGAGGGTATGTCCCAAGAGTGGTACAAGATCTGGATTCCTAATGACATAGTCATTGATGATCTTCTTGATGACTATTTCAGAGTCCCCATTCACCTGCATGTGGGGAACATCAATCTCGAGGGCTAGCTCAAGGCCATTAATGAGAGCCTGATACTCTACCTCATTATTGGTACAACCCTCTAAAAACATGAATGAAAATAAAAAAATAGCTTGTACCGACGTGATGAAGATGATACCCAAGACCAGCATGTTGATTCTGGGATTATTGATTCTTCTACTAGTAGGACTTCTGGGATCGTTGATTCTGGGATTCTTGATTCTGGGATCAATGAAAATTTGGAAATACAAAATGGATTGGTTTACCGAGAGTATTTTCTCATTTGGAAATTCAAAGTCTAGGGTTTGGTCCGTGGGAGATGGGTGGGTAGTAAGGAAGTCTACCAATGCTTTCCCCTTAATAGACATCTAGGGGAATAACCTCATGTCAAATTGCTGTAAGATTACTACCCACCAAGCAAGATGTCCTATCAACATTGGGAAGTTCTTGATGTACGTCAACAAATCCATTTGGGACACTAGATGTATCTAATGATGCTGCATGTAATTTCATAATTGTTGAGCTGTGAATACCAGTACTTGGATGCTTTTCCCAATAGAGGAGTATGTGGTATCAGTATCAAGATGCATGAAAATGAGATAGTAGTGACCATTCCCCATTACCTTGTTGTTCTTCTAGGAAAGAAGGGAACGAAGATATCATTCAAGGGTGGTCACATAAAGGACCAATATCTTTCTGGAAACAAGTGGCATTTGGACCATAGGATGTAACATGTACTACTAGATTTCTTGAAAAGAAGTCCTTCATTCCTCATCCCACTGATATATAGTGACATTCATAATGATTTGAGAAAACATATTATAATTTCTATCCAAATTCATAATTAATCAGCGTATGTAGGCCAAGTGGCCTTAAAAACCACACAGATCCTAAATATTGCTTGGAGGATACATATGACTAATGTCCTTAATCTTCTCTAGATCTATCTTGATGCCTCTATATCTGAAAAAGAAGGCAAGAAACTTTTAAGAGGTGACCTCGAAGGTACACTTCAATGGGTTCATCTTCAGATGGTGAAAATGTAGGAAGATGAACACACTATCAAGGTCTTTGAGATGGTCCTATTTCTAAAGAGATTTTACCACCAGATCATAAATGTAGCATTCCACTAATGCTCCGAGTATAGACTTAAATATGAGATGCATGGAACGTAGATCGGTGAAACCTGCATTATTTGGACCAAAGGGCCTCACTTAGTAGCAGAAAGTACCTATTGGCGACTTTAAGGGTATAGAATCGTCATTATCATGGGAAATTTAAATTTTTTTTATACCAGGAATACCCATCCATAAAGGAGAGAGCCTGAAACCCAGCAGTGGCATCAATTAACAGTTCCTTTACAGGAAGGGGAAAATCATCCTTCAAAAAGTGATAGATGAGATCTGAAAAGTCGATGCAGACTATGATCTGTCTATCATTTTTTATGATGGAAAAAATGTGAGATAACCATTAGGGGTACATGAACTCCTTAACGAAGATGGATCTGATGATCCTATCATCCTAAGCCTCAAACCTGGCACCATGAGAAGGGTGCATCTTTCTATGAGGTTTTTTGAACTTGTCAAGATTCACTGGAAGACTGAGACGGTTGATGGAGACCAAAGAATCTAGTCATAGAATCTCATCATCACTCCAGGAAAACACATCATGATTTTGCCTTAGGAATTCCAAGTATCATTTTTTTTCTTCGACAGGCATAGTGACACTAATTAATGTGGGCTTTGGATCCGACTAATTACCGAGGTTCACCTATAACAATTCATCAACCATGGTAGAGGAACCCTCATCGAATGAATGAGAAGAATCCTATAACTCCTCTTATTCATTTATGTAGGAGGGACCATCAGTGGGAGGTGATTCCTCTGAATGAACAGATCTTGATGGGAAGCTGTTGTTAGATTTAACAGCGGTGGACACTGCATCGGGGGGATCCTGTACCGCTGAAACCATAGCAATGAAAGCTATTGACCAGATCCCATCTGGTATTCGGCCCAAGGGGACATGCTTCATGATATCAAAGAAATATTGGAGAGTCGGCCTGAGATGATTTATCCTGGCCTGCAAAAACATTCAAGTATGACATATTGTCATTTCCATGGGGAAGACATCCCATACCTTATTGGAGTAGGGGGATTAGGGATCACCTGAGCCTGATTTGTGTTGGAATACTAGGTGATCTTCTAACGTCCCTTAGACTTGGGAATGTTCTTAACCCTTATTCCAAAAACAATAAATCATTTCCCTAGATTAGAGGTCATAGCATCCAATAGGTGGATCTGAAAAATTTAGTCATCATAAAAGATTTCCCCCAGGTCAGTTGTAGTTGTAGCGTGTTTAACTTCATTATCCTGAATCTTCTTGTCTTTTCTCTTGTTATACTCGACATCCAGGTAGCGGGCTTTCACAAGAGGCAAAGGGATATGTGTCACCTTGGAGTACTCCCACAAGACCATTAAGTGAGTACTTAAGGCACTGATTATACGATGAAAGAACATTCACGTGTAGGTGGAGCCATGGCCTACCCATCAATGCGCTGTAGGCGGTGTCCTGAGAGACAAACATGAACTCGGTGCCGGCCACTAGGCCACCAAATTGGGTCTTCAGGTGGATATTGCAGACTTATGTCTATTCTATCCTATCATAACAATGAATTTTCTTATCGGAGGGACTCAGATCATCCTCAGACAACCATATTTTTTCAACTATCCGGGTTAGGATTAGGTTCATCCCAGAGAATGTGTCGACAAAGACAACAATAATACTCCGCACCATTGAAGTTACTGGTGATGTATATTGGTTGGATTTCCCCCTATATGGGAGAGCCTTAATCATATCTAGAGGTAGATTTAATGTCCTGATATTCATCAGGCTCGACTGAATCAGCATGGAAGTCTTCGGCGGCTACTACCTCTGTCTCAAACTAGAGGGGGCTTCATAAAGCCTCAATGAGGAATTCAAGAATATCCACTGAAAGGTAGATATACTTAATGAAAAAGATCCTCACATTAATTCTGAAAATATGCTAATATAATACTTCCATTCCAAGCTTGAATTTTTTCTTATAGGAGGTCGTTCTGTAATAGGGGGTATGACGGGCCATTCCGGCTGAACCAGCAGTTGACTGGTGCATGGAATGTGCTAATGCTCACTAGTTGAAGCTCATGGAGTGACTACCAGATGTGGGATAGATGATTAAGTTCAGTTCGTAATAGATAATTGATTATTACAGCATGATTAGGGAAGCTATGCCAGACCAAGTAACACAAACGACAGCGAAGGCATAACTAATGACACCAGATGAGAAGGCTGCGCATGCTGAGATCTGTGCTAGGACTACTTTCTGGTTTTTGTGGAATTCACAGCCTGGTTGGATGAATTGATCAAGTAATTTTGATGAAACACATATCCATGGCTCCATCGACGCAAGGGACTACTGGGGACATTAGTAGGATTCGTCTGGTGGTACTCCTCGTTAGGAATCATGTAGGGATTTACCATCTCCACGGTGTTAACCTAATTGTACCCTTGGTCGTAACATGAAAAATCCTCCACCACTGGATGAATTTGGGGGGTAATATTGCTCTCTGGGGTCATGAATTAACCAATAGCATAGGGTGGAGATGGCTTCAATTTGGGGCTTTGCTTTCCCTTGCATCGTAGATGCATGCTCTTATAGGAAGAGGGAGGCTATGACATCAATGTAGAAGTAGTAGCTACAGGTGACGTGGCATCTTCTGAAGGTTTAAGTCAATCCAAACATGCACAGATAATACCATTGGCATGAGCTACTACCTTACAAGACATCTAGTCATCATATTTTTGAGACCTGTGGCTAGGAACTTGATGCCACTCACCCTCGATGTCACTATCTCTGTCTGGATTCATAAATACACTTGCCACCTATACCGAAGTTGTTCCTAACATGACTATGTTGTTATCAAATTGGTCTTCAAGACTATATTGGAACACATATGACTATTTGAGGGTGTACCCCAGGATCTGATAATAGGGGAAATAGTTTGGGCGATTAGTGAGATCTGCCTCTTTGAGCCTCATGAATTTGAGCAACCGTATAATTCCTTATTCCAAAGAACTTCAGAAATAACCGAGGACCTAAGCTTCACTGAATGTGTAGGTCCAGTTTATAAAATCCGAGAAGGGGGCTTTGGGATCTTAGCCATGAAGAGGGGTTGGTGGAGCTTTTTAAAAAGGTGGTATCTGGTTATCTTGCATAGGTGGTGGTGGTGCATTACGTGGGGCGCCTGCTGCTTATGAGGAGGGCGCTTCTGGGCTGGAGGCTATGCTTGAAGTGGCGGGCCTCTGTGAGGATATGGAAGTGACTCCACTAGAAATAACTCCAGTTATCTAGGGGACTATATTTGGGCCACTACGATGGGATCAGCTATAGCAACACTTATCATGGGAACTACAAGAGGCAATAGACAGGCATGCATGGCCTGCTATAGGGCTTCCTCTAACCACTGGGCCTTATAAGAGAAATCACAGAATCCCCCCATAGAAATTATGAGTAATGAAAGAGGGGACCGGTTCAGTTTTGAAATTCCCCACACACATTGTAAGAAACATTTCTTGAGTTAGAGGCATATCCAGTGAGCATGTGAGGCTTTTCCACCGAGCAAAGAAGTCCGAGATGCACTCATCAGGCCTCTGATAGCACATTAAGAGGTCTGCAATACTCATCTTCTGGGTGGTAGAGGTGAACTAGTAAGGAAAGATTATACAAATATATTACCTGTTGGTGACTGACCTAATGGGTAGTTGGCTATACCAAATAAACATAGGACCTTCCAATGTCTGTACAAAACACTAGAGTTTGGAAGACTATTACTGCTCTAGACTTCCCAAAATAGGTCAAAACCTTGAGAAGAAATGGTCCAAATGTTGTACTGGGTCTCCCATCCCATTAATGTGGGAAAAGATGGGGTTTCTAAATCTTGGGGGTGCTGGAATATCATTGAACCATGTCAGATATTTAATTCCATCAGGCAGTATTTCCACCTTTCGAGGTTCCAAATGCCTTGAGATGGAAAATGGGCACCAAAATTGGATGATATAGATCAGGGATACTATATTGACAAGGATCCCTGACCAGAAATTCATTGGTAGGTTCATCAACATGATAATCAGGCCCAATGGCTCGTGGAGCGGCTAGTGGGATGACCTGTAAAGAATATGTGGGATCTTGAGCTGGGTCCCAAAGATTATCATTTTGTTCAGGTGCATCTGGTGATACATACCGCTACCTCATTATATAAACTCCCTCTTCTACCCTATTTATTTGTGTAGGATGGTCAGTGTCACCTAGAGGAAACTCTCCATAGGGAATTTGTACTTTACCCTATTGCCCCGACTAAGGATTGCTGTAGTCTGGTTACGAATCTACAACACGTTCAACAAAGAGTTCATTAATAATAATTGTATGTTCCGTGAGATATTGATGAAATGTGTCCATTTCGGGATCATCTTCTTTTTTCTGCACTAAGCCAGATGGGTTAGAGTGTTTGATTCCCCCAAGATGCTCCTTGACCTTATTGGGATTCCGGAAAGGACTAAGGACTCAGTGGGCACAGGAAGACCTAGTAGATTCCCTTGTTGGAGAGTAAACCCTCCTATTGGATCCAGTAGGTATAGAACTGCACCATTAAGTATGTTCTCTCTATGGATTCTTGTCTCTTTCTCTTCTGATGACAGGTCAACCATGTTAACCATGACTCTACTTGGGGGCATATCCTCAATATCGCCTGACATGTTAGGATGATGCTAAATTGAACAAAAATGAATTTCATCATACAATAACCAACCAAAAAATTGAATAATGGGGGATCCTTCTTCATAATTATGTGGAGTACTTTAAAGCTATGAACGCATCATTGATGGAGTGTCCGGTAGTGATTGGGACACTCAGGGTGCTGGGCCACAGGGAGCACAACCAAGCCTACCATATGACATTGTCAGATGGTATCTTCAAAGTGTACTTGAATCTTGGTGTAATCCAATAACTAATAATAGAGATAAAAGTATATTGCTGATTAGTTTGTGTGAAAACACGCAACTTCCTCTTGGGAAAGTAATTCTGGCGCACTAAAGTTTGTAGCAGCAATTGGCCAGAACATCTCTGGGAAATGCTCTCCTGCAAAGATTTCCCACATGTTCCTTAGCTCAGACTCATGATCTGGACCTTGGTTTCCCCATTCGTCAATTGGGAGTGGCTTTGGGACTAGTAGCGGCCCTGAAGTGGACCACAAAGATGATATACTAGCCGGTGGATAATACAGTGAACGAGATATCAAGCTACCTCATATTGGGTTGTCATGTGATGAAGGCAATGATTGAGACACCACCTACCAGTAACACAAAATGGATACCAAAGATTCAGGTGTATAGGCTATGACTAATAATGGTGGTCCATGCTCCTTGTCATCCTCTGTTGGTCCCTAGAATAACTCTCCATGATCTCTGGTTGCGGTAGAGAATGATCTTGGTGATGACAAGGGGGATTGCACGATTAAGCCTTGGAAAGAGGCTAGAAATTTATCCTCCATTATGTATTTGTGGAAGAAGGTGGGAATATGGTGGACCTCACATTCTTGGAGGATGAGGGAGATATGCCTCATTCATGCACCAACCCTTGACAGAGATGATCGAGGTGAGGGTACCATTACTGAATCACATTCCACCTCAGAATCTAAGAAGTAGATGGGATTAATCCCTATTTGAAACATCGCAGTATTCATATTAGGGCATTGGAGAACCTCCCTCCTACCTTGGGGAGCCTCTTCAGGACATGTTAGGTTTTTGTCTTGAGGCGGACCTTTGACCAAATTGACATTGGGGTAGAAAGGACATCCACCCGGTTCAGCTAGGGTGTGAGGAAAAAAAAGAAAAATATCTAAGGGGACATGGTGAGGACCTCTGTGTACACTGGTTGTTGCAAGGAGGGAATCATTGTGGGATTGATAGAGTGGGTAGGACCTCCCCTCGAGTTGGTAGGATCATGGGACTCGCCACCAAGCTTGTTTCCATTGTCCATGTCAGTATGAGGAGGGACCTCATAATGGTCAAGATGAACACGGGTAGGACCTCCATGTTGAGTGCCAATGAAGTGAGGTAGACCACCACTTCTCCGATTTCCATGATGATGAGGACCTTCATCGGGTTTTCTAAGAACTTGGGGAAGACTGTCACCCTAGAATTTTATCGAATGGGTATCATCTTCAAATCTGTGACCTCTGACAGGAGGAATGACTCAATAGTTGAGGTCATGGGCATGGAAGAGGATTCCACAATGGGTGACAATACAACAGGGAGATCCTTAGCATAGATTGATGGTGGCATGGGGAGGACCTCCCGACCAAGCTTGGGAGTGGTATAGACCTAAACACTCATTGATGGTGGCATAGGGAGGACCTCTGTACTGGATGTTGATGCCAAGAGTCGGCCCGCAATGCATTCCACCTATTTCAGCGACCTGGAGAGTCATACCAACCTGCTGGTCGGGCTGTTGAGGCCTCGGTCTAGAGCGGGCATATAGAATCCCCTACTCAGCATGAATGGTATATTGACTGTATGCATCAGAAGTGGAACGAGCCACATGAGTTGTAGATAATGACTCCATCTAGTGGTTGTCCTCTTCAACTTGTTCCCAATGCTGGTGTTGGGTTAACCAGACTGGGGCTGGTGGTGCTAGTGCCTAACTAACCTGCTCCTCAACCTATGGGGCTGAGTGGTGGAGCTGATGCGGCTAGGTGGGATCCCTCCTTGGTGGCCTATGGGATGGGACTACATCTAGGCTAGCCCGAACATCCCTAAACTCATTGTCATAGGTGAGGAAGTTGTCGAAGTGTTCCAGGGAGAGGCTCTCTAAATGATTATACGTCATAGTGGGCATTACTAGCACCCAGTGTAGTCGTTGGGGGTGGCTGTGATGGAACGGTGTTGAAGCCTTTAGGTCTTGTCTAGCCACATCTTGAGATGGGATAATCCCCTCCTCCTAATATCATTGATCAAGGTCATTAATTACCCTTCTATTAATGAATTTAGATGGGGAGATGGGGCGTAGATGCCCAACACACATGGACATGGCGTCTTCCATGGGAGAGATGAGGATGCATGGGATTAACACATTGACATTGCCTCCTCCCCTATATCAGTGGGTGGGAGGTGATAAGTTTCCAATTGTAGAAGCTTGGGTCCTACAAAGTAGGGAGGCTCAACGATTTGTGCTGAAAATAAGGAACAGGACGTCCAGTGACCCAATGCCATTCCATCATCCATGGTTGGTAAGAAATACCACACTGACATAGTCATAGACTAGGATGGTCAATGTTCATCTACCCAATCTCTAGTGTGTTTAACACTTGGCCCACTCTTTTCTTGGTGGGACATGGAACTAGATAACTGGATATGGTGACATGCTAATCCACTGATGTCTTGAACGCTACTATTCTCCACATTGAGGAGAATAAATTCACGTAAGGTTCACCATTTCTATTTCCAAAGCTTTTACTGGGGTGCACATCCATTTTTTTGAGGACGCGCTGATCTATTGCCCTACATTCCTAATTTCCAAAGGTGGGCAGAATTCGTTGCTTATTCATGGATGTTTTCTCCATGATCGAAATGTAATGATGGCATGTCAGTTCCTCCTTTTGTGGATTCCTCCATGGAACTCATCCCTTGGTCCAGGTCTCCCTTAATGATTAAGACGTGGTTTGAGAAGCTCGTCCCATTGCCATGTCTTCATGGATGCCAGTTAATTATACTGCTCCAGTCTGGAAATTCCTAAGGATCAATTCGAGGAATCAACCCTCGATCAGAGGATTAGTCACGTTGGACATCGCTGGCGTGTCTGGATGCTGGATCAATGATGTTTCTCGGTTTATTACCCTTATTATAGATATTATCGAGGGTGAAGAATCTTGAGGCATCCCACATCGAGTGTAGGGATTTATATTCCATAGGCATGTACTTGAGGTTTTCCTCAGCTTCCCATGTTTAACACAGGCTATGCCACAATTTTATTGTCTAGCAGAGATGGATCAGACTGATCAGATCACTAATAAGAGTGGATCAATTGGGTAAAACCCAATAAGGGAACACTAATGTTGGGTCTAACGTGTGGTTAGTTACACGATTTCTACTAAGAGAAGAGATAAAGTGGGTGACATGATCTCACCAGAATGTGGCCGCCCCAGTAAGAATCAGGATGGATATGGATGTTATCTAGAGGAAGTGGAACCTCTAGGTTGGGGCCTGACCTTCCCAAAACACATAATCTCGAGGCAGAGACCATTATGGGACATGTGTAATGGGAATGACCATTAGGGAGGATTCCTATGTATCCCCGTGGTGGGGAATTAAAGTTCACATAGTTCGGAATGGGGGTATAGAATCCAGGTGTACACATGGGACAATGACCCGGTGACATAGTAGGGCTTACACATGGTTAGAATTCTGAGTTGGTCTGATGCCCGGGGGGATAGAATAGAGATTTATGTCTCAACAATAGCGACTAAAACAACTTACCATTGATTGTAGACTACAACGGATTGCCACTGGTTGATTTTCTAATGGCTTATCAAGGTTTGGGGTTAAAATGACTTATTGTTGATTAGGGTGACAAAGGCTTACCACTTGTTGGGGTTGAAAATGGTTTATCACTGGTTGGGGTTGAAAACGATTTACCACTGGTCAGGGTTAAAAATCGCTTACCATTGGTCTGGGATGACAATGTCTTACCACTGGTGTTGGTTGACAATGTCTTACCTCTTGTCAGGGTTGAAAATGACTTACCACAGGTCGGGGTTGACAATGGCTTACCACTGGTCGTGGTTGAGAATGGATTACCGTTGTTCTTGCTGGAAAATGTCTTAGCACTAGTTGGGGTTGAGCCTCAATAAGGTTTCCTACATACCCTCTCTGGGAGAGAGGTATCAAAACCCAGATAGATTGAATAGGTACAGTTTAGCATTAGGAAAGATGAAACGGGGGTGTATAGTTTAATGTCGTGCGGGACAGGGGTGAACCGATGTGAAGTGGTTGGGTCCAATGGTTGTTGGGATTCAACCTCAAAGAGGCTTCCAACGTACATTGTTTGGAAAGGGTAAGGATCATATTCCATGTAGATCGGGATGAGGGATACAGTTTAACATCATGCGGGATGAAGGTGAACTGATGTGAAGGGGTCGGGACAAGTAGGTGTTGGGATTGAACCTCAGGGAGGCTTCCTACGTACCTTACCTTGGAGATAAGGATCAATGTCCACTTATTTTGTTAGTATATAGTTTAACGTCATGAGGGATGAAGGTGAAATGACATGAAGGGGTAGGAACAAGTAGGTGTCGGTCTTGACCCTGAAGGAGGCTTCTTACTTACCTTGCCTAGGAGAGAAGGATCAAAGTCCACATAGATCAGAAAGGTTTGGGGCTTACACACTAAGGCTGACCAGGAAGGATGTCGTGGTTATTTCTTACTCTAAGACCACATGAGTAATTATTAGTGTGATAAACTAGAGGCAACAAAGAACTAATGATCACATCGCAAAACTTATATCTGCTGAAAGTAGAATGGGGCATACATGTTGTTATCGACCCAACGAAGAAGCTTGAGCTTATGCATGGTTAGAGGACCAAGGAGATAGAGATTGGGATTCACTCCAGGATGGAGGCCCAATGGAGACAGAGCTCATAGGGACATGGAAAGGGTCAGAAAGGTCACAGTGGCCATCTCTCCTTTAGTATTTGGCACATAATAAGAGAGGAGGAGCAGGCATGCTACCTCACACAAGAATGAATTAGGGCTTACACCAAGAGGGTTTCCCTTCCATGAAGAAAGATGCCACTGCAACAAAGAGGATCTCATTCCATGTGACTATGATCTCTCTCTTTTGGGCACGAGACGGTGTAGATAATGTCCAAAGTGTGGCACCCCATGTATAATGCATGGGGTGAGGCCAAATTTAAAACCATGTGATGAGGACGATGGTGCTTGGTAGTTTAACGTCCTATGGATCAGATAAGGCGGGTTCACTATGCACCCCTAGGACTTAAATAACTGATACCAACCCACCCTTAAATAAGGGAAGGCATTAGAAATTCCATGTTGTGGTAGTGTTATGGAGTGATCCACTAAGGGGATGACGTTAGTGTGGCTATGCGAAGACGCAATAGCCATTAGCATGACTATCCGAATAAGCAAATGGATAAGCAACACAACATGAAACACCACCCAAGGGACTTTTAAAACACATCGTATGAACCTAGAGGGTCATACGAGAGAATGTTTTGTGAATAAAATGGGTTCACAGCAAAGGACATTGTCATGCTCTCGTGCTCCACATTGGGGAGGGACTTCACGAAGGGTTATGCTTCACATAGTGAAGTGGCCTAACTTGGGTATAGTGTATAGGTGCATATGAAGGGTACATCATGAAGAATAAAGGCTTCCATGGAGTAGGACATCATGAATCAAGGGTACCTTGAGAATAATATTTTTGTAAAGCAATATGCTTCACGAAACACAGTGACCTTGCCTTAGCATGTGTTTCACATGTGCATATAAGGTACTTTGTGAAGCATGAGTGCTTTGCGATTACCTGAGTCCCCTAAGGGATAACCTTCCATCGGGATGGCCCATGGGATATGAAATGGGTATAACTACATGAAGATGTGTTTCATTTGATCTATGGAATGGTTACTTCATAGTGATCAAGTACTTTGAGGAGATCATTTTTTCTAAGGTTTCACATAGCAGAAGGTGATTCAGGATTTTAGGGATGACAAAGCGAATGGTCGGGGTATCTTTCCTTTGGTGTAGAGGCCTGAAGCTTGACGTACATAGAAAACACATTACTTTTGTGGAATAATTAATACATAAAAAAATTTAAAACTCAAGGACCGTAATAGTTTACTGTCTTTGGAAACTCAGAACGTAATCTTCTAATCACGGTGAAAGAACTTCAACATCTCCCATAAAGATCTTCCCCTTATGTTTTCTTTCCTAAAAACATTCTTTATATCCTGGGGAAAAGAAAACATATAAAGGGTGAGCTCAAATTCTCATTAAGGGTAAGCATGGATAAAATAAAACAAACTATATACATTTGAACTTAAAAACATGAACACAATGTTTAAACATCAAGATCTTGAGCAATGAAATAAAACATGGCAATAAGTAAGGCATAGATAATAAATAGACATTAATCCTGATAAAATATCATGGGAATAAAACTTGTAATTGTGGAAACCATTAAGCACATGATATGATTTTCATAGTAGCCAAGGCATTGCTTCCAAGACCATCTTCATGGAAAACTCCCTTTCTGAATCAAGTTCACTCCTCGTTCCAGTCCAGTATTACTGAACCGGTTTAACTTGCCATTCCAGCCATGTCTATATCATGAGATATAAATCTTTACCCAATGAATTTGAGGGAGATATAGGTCCCACCCATCTCATAATGAAATCATCCTTACTTATGCCACAAAATAAACATGAAACATTCATCATAACCCAAAGAATAAAATGGGTTTCATAAACATCATCCCATCATCACATAATCCATATAAAACAAATGGATATATCAACATAAGAAATGTGAAACCATGTAAATCATAGGTACATTATACTTGAAACATACACATATAAAATAATGTCATCTTAGATGGAAAATGGATTTGATAAAACACTTGAAACGAATTCTTGAGGAAAATATCCTTTCTTCTTCAAAATCAATTTCTTTTCACAAAACGTCATGAAATTTTAAAAGAAAGAGATTTTATTGAAAATAGTCATGAAATATTTTGGAGTAAGCTTCATGAAAAAAAGGATTTATAAAACTGTAAAAATCCTTTCATTCCGTATAAGTTAAAAAAACATTCTCCTCGTACTTTTGTCAGAAAAGTCAAAAAGTACCTTATAACGTAAA
Organism: Viscum album; assembly: GCA_963277665.1. Classification (NCBI taxonomy): domain Eukaryota; kingdom Viridiplantae; phylum Streptophyta; class Magnoliopsida; order Santalales; family Viscaceae; genus Viscum; species Viscum album. The sequence continues at coordinate 1,184,976,786 of OY728158.1, read as the reverse complement.
AAAAGAATGATTCCATACATATCATGTATTAAAATACAAAATGGTTAAAAAGGAAATTAAACATACATAAATTTTTTTAGAAAACATGGACTTGGATGATAACAATAACCCCAGTAATTACTTACGAATAAACAATCTCAGATAAGAACGAGATTGGAAAAATTATCCCTTACCTTAGGTCCGATATGCTTTGTACGTATCCAAAACTCCTGTATAATGATTTAAATAATTCCATTTACTTATTAAAGAATCATATTCATTGTTATGATATCATATATGGTTCACTTATGACATTATATTACCCATTCTTTTGTAAATTAATGTTAAAGTAAGGTTTTGGGTAAAATCATCTTATTTATCGTACGTGTTAGGACTTGTTGTTCTTGATGTTATTATTAAATATATCATGATTTACTTACTTCAAAAATGTATATCATGATTTATATATCATATATATTCATTATATATCCATCATATACATGAATTAATAATAGTATATAACATATGGAGGTAAGAAATGAAACACACCGTTCATGGAGATGGTAAGCCGTACGTACGCATGAATTTTACTTTCACTTCTAATTCTTATTTTAATGGAAGTAAAACATAATTATATATTTTTATATCATAATTCCAGTATAATATCATATATAATATCATTAACCACATCCTTTATACATCCCACATAAGGTATTAACGAATCACACCACTTTGAGGGGGCGGTAGTCCGCACTTCCGCAAATGAGATTATCATATTTACCGACTATGAAAACAATAAGGGCTTGATATAATTGGTAATTAAAGAAGAATAATGAAATCAAAAACATAATATATATTATATATAAATACAGTTCCATCATAATGGCCACCATGAGAGGCGGTAGGAGAAAATTGAACAATTATCGTTTCGTGAGGCATTAGTTTGCCATCATAGAAACATTATGTTCTTCATCCATTAGATGGAGGTGTGTGTAAGTGTAGTTAGAATACCTCTCATAAAAACATACTAGTATATTTAGGATATTGGATTTGTTACAAAATAAAGGATTAAAAAGAGTTTAGGGGTTGGAGAAGTAGAATAAAAGAAAACAACTTAAGAGAAACTATTACCTTTAATTTTGGTAACTTCTTTTGGTTTGAACCAAAAGGACTTATTTGAGCGTATTATTCCTAATGTGAGGCTTCGAGGGGGAGGATAGGGATGTAGGGAGCTTAGTTGTGCAGAGTTTGGATGAGATAAAAGGCTTTAGAGGTGTGAGAAATTGAATAGAAGCGGTCTCCTTTTATAAGGGAGAGGAGGGGCTCTTTAGGAATGTGTGAAAACATTATTATATTATAAACTTATCTTCGGTTTAAAGAGGTCAAAAACACATTAATTTCAAAGATAAGATGACTCATATTAGAAATAGAATCATTAAATTGGAATTTTATAGGTTTTGAATGATTTTTTAATCATTATAATCTTATTTATTTAAATCATTTATTAATGAGGAAAACACTACATCATTATTGTGTCACAAATAATTTAATTCATTTGATGTCTAAAAATTATGAAAAAATACCATGATTTAGGGAATCTCTTTAGCTTTCAAAAGAATATTTATAGCCGAATATATAACTTATATAACCCCTTATAAAAATTAATTAATGAAATATTTTTGTTAAAGTCAATTTTATCTTTACATTAAATTAATTAATCCAAATTGACATTTTCACTACAAAGTGGCTCATTGGGGTCCCAAAATCGGCCCAAGGATGCCCATGGTCGGCCACTACTCATCCAATAAGGTTAGTACAAGTTTGAAGATAATTATGAATTATTATAATATTCTTTTAACCTTGAAATACCCTATTTACCTTTAACCACAGTAAATAAAAATTACCGTAGTTACTATTAATAATGCCCAAAAATAAAAAGTAGCTTATTAACATAATTTGGACCCACTTATTCCAAATTTGGAATCCATTTTTCTAAATTCAATACACAAAAGTTTCAGATATTAAATTAAAATCAATCCCGTTGTCGAAAGGAAACGGGTTTCTATTTAAAACATTGCAAAAGATAGAATTGATTTAACCTACGAATTAAAGGTAAAATCAATGCTAATGACACACATTATATTAAATGGTAAAAATATATTCTATTTATAATTTAAAACCATTCAATATTAAAATTTAACCACATAAATTATTATGATGAAAAAAGTTGTTTTTAATTAAAATATATCGTGTTTTTACTATTCATTAAAATATGAAAGTTATCCGAAAAATATCAAAACATTATCCAATGTAAATTTTTATATCCTAATTCAAAAGAAGAATTTTATTTTGTCAAATTTAACTTATAAACATGTCAAAAACTAGATTTAATGTGGGTGTACCATCAGAAACCGGCAAAACTGCATTTTTTGAAAAATACTTATTTTACCCGAAAAATTTATTTTGTTCTCATACCATGTTCTAGAAAATATGTAAGATGAATAATAATGTTATAAAATTCAAAATTTAGTTAATACTATTTATAACGACTAGTTCATAATAATATTATAACCATATATCATTGTTTAGTGAAACCCGATATTGCGTACAACACACGCTATCGAAGAAGGTTGTGATTGCGTGTAATGCAAGCCAAGTTAGGGTTTCGTGTAGTGCAAGACTCTATTGTTGTTGCGTATAACATAATCCAACCATATATTATTTATACATTGAATATATATATATATATACACTCAATGTTGCGTAGAATAACTTCTATCAAACGAACTTGAAATTGTGTGTAACACGAGCCAAGAATAGTGTTGCATATACTGCAAGCTAATACGGTGTTGTGTGTAGCGAAAGATAATTGTGGTGTATCATACAATAGAAGATATTAATGAAATTAAAAAGAATTTATCTTATAAAATCTCTGGTTGTTACATTCTACCCCCCTTAAAATGAATTTCGCCCTCGAAATTCATTGGGGTTATAAATCGTTTACTATCCATAGAAACCCACATCGTAAAAAGGAATACTAAAACCTAATTTTAAAAACTAATGTATGAAATGTAATGATTACCCAAAGTAACTCATCACTGGGTTTCCTTATAGGAGAACATAGGTTAAAATATGGATATGGAATCAAAATCTAACCATCATGTTTTGATGGAGAGTAGTAGAAAACATGGCTATGAAAAATCCATCAATCACAAAGCCATAAATTTGTGTTGATCTAAGGTACCATCTGATTCATCGGATATAAGAGAACTAGGATAACATTTTTGGTTTTCAAGATCATTTCCCTAAAGTTGAGGAATTAAAAGAAATACTTACATGATTTTGGTACAATATCACTGTTGTTCGGGAATTGAACAATTTCCACTTCATATATTAAAGAAATGATGTTGAATTTGTTATTCGTGAAGCATTAGCAGATCATCTGATAGAATGATGGGTCATTCCATCTATTTAAAACAAAAGGTTTGCAAAAGTTAAAAGTCCATCTTATGGTGATATTAAATGTACATGGTTCCAAAAATGGACTTATACTTTATTTATCATACCACTTAATAAAATAAAACTACTTTCCACTAACGAGAGACTTCCTGTAGGCCATTGGTATGCGATAAAATCTAGTCGCACTTCAGTTGTGGGTTCGATTCCCACAGCCTTATCTGACGCGATGAGCTGTCGCCCGTCCTGCAGGTTGTCCTTTTTCTAAAACTACATTACTATAACATCCCATCAATAATATCAAAAAAAAATTCTATCCTTAAACAATACTAACTTATGTCCAATATAATCCATTCCAATATTTAGGCTTATCTAAAATACTTCGGTCCAAGCTCATAGTATAAAGAAAATGATTACTTGAAATGTCACATAACAATCACGTGAATGCCATCATTTATCCTCCATATATCATAAGATATATCTTTTTCGTCAAATTACAAATATGTAAATACCATCGTTGAATACCCATTGAATCTTAGTGAAAACTTGAGTGCTGTCAAAAGTTAACTCTTTCCACATACCAAAACCCCAAAATTCTATATACTCAAACCATGATATACCTATTTCCTTATATCAGTCAAGAGCTCATGAATACAGTCAAACATTTCATTTTCTCCTTATCCCTTCATTATGCACATATCATCTTCTTTCCAAAAATATCTCAATCACTTTCCATGGTTACCGATGCCATATTTTTATGGAAAACCATGATGGACCAATATATAGGTATTCCAATATACCATAAAAGTACCTTAACAAAATCATTTTTGAATACCAATACATAAACACTTCAAACCATCTTTTTCAATGATTGTCATGTAATAAATCCTTCCTTGATTTAGATGTAACCTCTTAGGTCAGGGCATGGAGTTGGGTAATGCCCATGTTCTCCATAGATAAGACGTTGAACTCCATAACAATCTATCACTCTATTACCCTTTTCTCCACATAGATAACATTTTCAACTCCATTTGAGGTATTCTTCAAGGTTCTTCTTCCCTTCTTTGTAAATCTCAATATTCCTTTATTTATGATCATCACTATGTGAACATGCATAATATTCCATCTTCCTCTTATTTGATGACTTAGGAATACCACTAAATTTCACCTTGTTAATCATATATTGCAATGACTGATTCGGCATAATCACAATATCTTTCTCTCTAGGAATTACGTAATTTCGTTTCTCATAGTCACCAATTTGTCCATTAGATTCAATGTTAACCGAATTCCTTCTGGTTCCCTCCATTGACTAAAACAGAAAAAGAATTCTGTGAGAGGAAAAAATCATGCTAGGGAAAACAACATAATAAAGGGGGAGTACCTTCAATATCTAAAATTTTAGGTTTAATTCTAAGATCATTAGCGCAATTCTAGGACTATAACCTATACTTATACTTATCCATAGGAACATCCCTAGACATACCTTAGAAATATCTCAAGGGATATCACTAAAGTTCTCGCATCCTAGTTTCCAAAGGTTGACTAAACCTTTCCTCTGATACCAACTGTAGAGGCCCGAAGCATGACGTACAAGGACAAGACATTACTTTTGAGGAATACTTAATACATAACAAAATTCAAAACTCAAGGACCGTAATAGTTTAGTGTCTTTGGAAACTCGTAACGTAATCTTCTAATCGTGGTGAAAGATCTTCAACATCTCCCATAAAGATCTTCACCTTATGTTTTCTTACCTAAAACCATTCTTTATATCATGGGGAAAAGAAAACATATAAAGGGTGAGCTCAAATGCTCAGTAAGGGTAAGCATGGATAAAACAAAACAAAACCATATACATTTGAACTTAAAAAAATGAACACAAGGTTTAAACATCAAGATCTTGAGAAATGAAATAAAACATGGAAATACGTAAGATATAGATCATAAAGAAACATTAATCCTGATAAAATAGCATGGGAATAAAAATTTTAATTGTGGTAACAATTAAGCACATGATATGATTTCCATAGTAGCCAAGTCATTTCTTCCAAGACCGTCTTAGTGGACAATGTCCCTTTCTGAATCGAGTTCACTCCTCTTTCCAGTCCTGTATTACTGAACTGGTTTAACTTACCATTCCACCCATGTCTATCTCATGAGATATAAATATTTACCCAACGCATTGGAGGGAGATATAGGTCCCACCCATCTAATAATGAAATCATTCTTACTTGTGCCACAAAATAAACTTGAAACGTTCATCATAACCCAAAGAATAAAATGGGTTTCATAAACATCATCCCATCATCACATAATCCACATAAAAAAAATGGATATATTAACATTAGGAAAGTGAAACCATATAAATTATAGGGACATTATACTTGAAACATGCACATGTAAAATAATGTTATCTTATATGGAAAAATGGTTTTGATAAAACACTTGAAATGAATTCTTGAGGAAAATATCCTTTCTTCTTCAAAATCAATTTCTTTTCACAAAACGTCATGCAATTTTAAAAGAAAGAGATTTTTTTGAAAATAGTCATGAAATATTTTGGAGGAAGCTTCATGAAAATAAGGCATTATAAAACTGTAAAAATCCTTTCATTCCATATAAGTTAAAAAAACATTCTCCTCGTACTTTTTTCGGAAATGTAAAAAAGTACCTCGTAAAATAAACAAAAATATTCCTTACATATCATGTAGTAAAAGAAAAAATGGGAAAAAAGGACATTATACATACATAAAAACAATTTTAGAAAACATGGACTTGGATGATAATAATAACCCCAGTAATAACTTACGAATAATCAATCTCGGATAAGAACGAGATTGGAAAAGTTATCCCTTACCTTAGGTCCGATATGCTTTGTACGTATCCAAAACTCCTGAATAATGATTTAAATAATGTCATTAACTTATTAAGGAATCATATTCATTGTTATGATATCATATATGGTTCACTTATGACTTTATATAACCCATTCTTTTTTAAATTAATGTTAAAGTAGCGTTTTGGGTAAAATCGTCTTATTTGTCGTACGTGTTTGGACTTGTTGTTCTTGATGTTATTATTACTTATATCATGATTTACTTACTTCCAAAATTTAAATCCTGATTTATATATTATATAAATTAATTATATATCCAGAATATATAATCATTTATAATAGTACATAACATATGGAGGTAAGAAATGAAACGCACCGTTCATGGAGACGGTAAGCCGTACGTACGCATGAACTCTACTTTCATTTCTATTTATTATTTTAATGGAATTAAAACATAATGATACATAGGAATATTATAATTCCAGTATAATATCATATATAATATCATTAACCACATCCTTTATACATCCCATATAAGGTATTAACGAATCACATCACTTTGAAGGGCGGTAGTCTGCACTTCCTCAAATGAGATTATCGTATTTAACGACTATGGAAACCGTAAAGGCTTGATATAATTGGAAAGTAAATAAGAATAATGAAATCATAAACATAATATATATTATATATGAATACATTTCCATCATAATGGCCACCATGAGAGGCGGTAGGAGAAAATTGAACAATCATCGTTTCGTGAGGCGTTAGTTTTCCATCACAGAAACATTATGTTCTTCATCCATTAGATAGAGGTGTGTGTAAGTGTAGTTAGAATCCTTCTCATAAAAACATCCTAGTATATTTATTATATTGGTGTTCTTACAAAATAAAGTATTAAAAATAGTTTAGGGGTTGGAGAAGTAGAATAAAAAAAACAACTTAAGAGAAACTGTTACCATTAATTTTGGTAACTTTCTTTGGGTTGAACCAAAAGGACTTCTTGGAGTGTCTTATTCCTAATTTAAGGCTTCAAGGGGGAGGATAGGGATTTAGGGAGATTAGTTGGGCAGATTTTGGACAAGCCAAAAGGCTTGAGAGGTGTGAGGAATTGCATAGAAGTGGTCTCCTTTTATAAGGGAGAGGAGGGGCTCTTTAGAAAAGTGTGAAAACATTATTTTATTATAAACTTATCTTCGGTTTCAAGAGGTCCAAAACACATTAATGTCAAATATACTATGACACATATTCGAAATAAAATCATCCAATTGGAATTGGACAGGTTTTGGATGATATTTTAATCATTATAATCTTATTTATTTATATCATCTATTAATGAGGTAAACACTACATCATTATTGTGTCATAAATAATTTAATTCATTTGATGTCTAAAAATTATGAAAAAATACCATGATGTAGGGAATATTTTTATATTTACAAAGAATATTTATAGTCTATAATATAGCTTATATAACCCCTTAAAAAAATTAATTACTAGAATCTTTTTGTTAAAGTCAATTTTGACTTTACATTAAATTAATTAATCCAAATTGTCATTTTCACTACCAAGTGGCTCATTGGGATCCCAAAATCAGCCCAAGGATTCCCATGGTCGGAAACTACTCATACAATAAGGTTAAGACAAGTGTCAAGATAATTTTGAATTATTATAATATTCTTTTAACCTTGAATTACCCTATTTACCTTTAACCATAGTAAATAAAAATTACCATAGTTACTATTCATAATGCCCAAAAATAAAAAGTATCCTATTAACATAATTTCGACCCACTGATTCCAAATATGTAATCCATTTTTACCAATTAAATACACAAAAGATTCATAAATTAAATTAAAATTAATATCGTTGTCGAAAGAAAACGGGTTATTGTTTAAAACATTGCAAAAGATTGAATTGATTTAACCTACAAATTCAAGGTAAAATCAATGCTAATGACATAAATTATATTAAATGGTAAAAATATATTCTATTTATACTTTAAAACCATTAAATATTTTAATTTAACCACATAAATTATTACGATGAAAGAAGTTGTTTTTAATTAAAATATAGCGTGTTTTTACTATTCATTAAAATATGAAAGTTATCATAAAAATATCAAAACATTATCCAATGTAAACTTTTATATCCTGATTCAAAAGAAGAATTTTATTTTTTCAAATTAAACTTATAAACATGTCTAAAACTAGATTTAATGTGGGTGCGCCATCAAAAGGTGGAAAAACTGATTTTTTTGAAAAATACTAATTTTACCCGAAAAATTTATTTTGTTCTCATACCATGTTCTAGAAAATATGTATGATGAATAATAATGTTATAAAATTAAAAATTTAGTTAATAAAATTCATAACTTCTAGTTCATAATAATATTATAACCATATATCATTGTTTAGTGAAACCCGATATTGCGTACAACACACGCTATCAAAGAAGGCTGCGATTGCATGTAATGCAAGCCAAGTTAGAGTTGTGTGTAGTCCAAGACTCCATTGTTGTTGCGTATAACATAATCCAACCATATTTTATTTATACATTGAATATATATATATATATACACTAAATGTTGCGTAGAATAACTTCTATCAAACGAACTTGAAATTGTGTGTAACATGAGCCAAGAATAGTGTTGCGTATACTGCAAGCTAATACGGTGTTGCGTGTCGCGCAAGATAATCTTGGTGTATCGTACAACCAAAGATATGAATGAAATTAAAAATAATGTATCTTATAAAATCTCAAGTTGTTACATTTGGGATATGGGGAGCTTGGTATTTATAGGTGAGGGGTGGAACGAATCCAGGATAGCTCAATGTGAATCCACATGGTGCTCTGCGATCGATCATAGATTGCATCATGTTTGTCGTAATTGCAGAGTCGACCGTCATTCCCTCCTCGGTGTGGAGCTCTCCAAGGTTTCCTCTACGATGCTCATATTAGATACCATTATGTTCCAAGGGATTTCATTGGTCTATATGGTTCCCTCTGTGGCATGAAGCGCCATGTCAATTGTGTCGTAACCATAGAGCCTCCCACCTCTTTTACTTTAGGGAGACCGCAGAAGGGGCTTCGGCTTTGGGCTGACCACAGTGTTGAGGGGCTATGAAAATGTGATGTTTCCCAGGGGCTCCACGAATGGGATTCGTGAGAAAACCCCTTTGGGGTTAGTTTCCTCATTCCATAAATTCCCTCTATAAATATTTTGGCACCAACATTATCTATGAATAATCATTCTTTCACAGTGGTCGCATATCATATTTATAGTTCTTCTCTATTTGAAGATTGTTGTAAACTTCTTCTTGAAAATCATTTGATTCTCCATTTAGTTGAAGTAGATGTGATTCAGGTCATGGATTTTCTTTCTCTATATGGGTATCATATTAATTTTCAAGGAAAGGAATTCACATTTCATACTTTGAATAAACCCATAAACATTTATCAATGTAATGATGAATATAAACGTTATATGGATATTGATTCTTATTTTATGGTTGATTACAATACATTAAAGATATATATTGAAAATGTTTGTGGGGAAACTCAATATTATAGATACACATATTGTATGGGACTCTTTTTATGTCTTTATAGAATAATTTTTTAGTCTTAAACTGAATTTCAATGTTGATTTTTCAATAAAACTCATAACTAGTTATATGACTATTTCAAATAATCCTTATATAATATCCCTAAATATGTTGTAATAATTGAAGAAGAAACTCCTAGAGTATCTTGATAAGGTACTAACACACCCTAGTGTATAAAATTAGGGTGAACCTGTTCTATTTTTTATAGGAAAAGATGGATCAACATAGATCTGTATTGATTATCAAGAACATAATAAGATCACTATCGAGAACAAGTATCATATACCCCATATTGATACCTTATTTTATCAACTATACCTAGGAAAATACTTTTCCAATATTGAACTTAAATATAGATATCATCAATTGAGATTCATAAGGATGATACACCCATGGAGTATTTCCTTTCAAGGCATAGACACTATGAGTTTATATTGATTAATTTTTTGTCTTACTAATTCCCGTACTATCATCATGTATTTAATTAATAGTCTATAAAAACTACCTTTATCAGTTTTTCGTAGTCATTATAGATCATATTCTTGTATATTAAAATAGTAAGAGAGAACATGATGTTAACATCATAATTTTACTGAATACCCTAAGGAATGAGAAGTTTTTTATAAAATTTACCATGTATAAAGTTTTGCTTTATAATATTTCACTTCTGGGTCATATATTCTCAAGTGAGGGTATATAAGTAAATCCTTTAAAGACAGAAGTTGTTGTGAAATTTCCTTGACCAATCACTTTAATGGAAATATGTATTTTTATTGGGTTATTATGACATTATAAACATATTTGGAATGAGTTATAAGAATTATATAATCCAATCTCAATGTTGACCCATAAAAAAGTTAAGTTCACATAGACAGTGGATTGGGATGATAATTTCAAAGAGCTAGAAATAATGATTTCAGTGCACCAGTTTTCACACTACCCTATAGTGGATAATGGTTTTGATCAATTATGATGCATTAAATAAGGGATTGGGATATTTGTCATGAAAAATGATATTTCTATAGCTTATGCTTCATGCGAATTAATGTTCCATAGGATAAATTACAGAAATCATGATTTCATTTTCACTATAGCAATTTTTTCGTTAAAGAAATAGAGGCATTATATTTATGGAGAAAGGTGTGTCATATATACTAATCATAAAAATTGTAAAGATTATTTTCACTCAAATGATATAAAAATGAACCAATGAAGATGTTTGTAGATGATTAATGTATATGACTTATCTATACATTACCACCCTGGGAATGTGAAGAAGGTGGAATATGCTTTGATCTGAAAGAATCATATTATGAAATCTATGATAGGGATAAAAAATCCAATATTTATGGATTTAAAAATCATGTACCTAGAAATATTAAAGTAAATAGATAAATTTTATACATATGAAATTAATGTTCAACCATCTATCCATTTGATTATTATGAGGCTCAAAGTTCACTATTCTATATTTATCCTAGATGTAAGCGGTTATGTAGAGGACTAAAATGAAAATTTTTGGTGGTATGTAATGAATAGAGACATTAAAAAGTATGTTTTATATTTTCTGGATTCTCATCAAGATAATTATAAGATACAAAATTCTAATGGGATGTTAAAACCATAAACCATACCCGAATGGAAGTGAGAAAACAACAACATATATTTTTTCATCAGACTCCCACAACATCTAATGGTCATAATGTTATATGTGTTATAGTTGATAATCATATGAAGTTATAAATAGTCATTTATATTAGTTAATATTAATTTATTGAAATTTTTTTAAAAATATATATTAAAAAATTGGAAATATTTCATAGAGTACCACCTTCCACTATATATGATCAGAATTCCAGGTTTACCTTGATGTTCTGAAAATGTATTATGCATACTCTAGAGAAAGAGTTAGGTTTTAGCACTAATTATCATCCTTAAAAGGATTATAATTCTTGATAGAACCATTATAACTCTACAATACTTTTTCATAGATTTACATATGAACTTAAAAGGATGGAGGTATTAATATCTTACCTTGGTATAATGTTTTGACAACATTTGCTTTCCTTCGAGAATTCAAATGGGTACTTATAAATCTGTATATAGTAATATTTTATGAACAAAAATATAATCTATTGATTTTAGTGAGAGAAATAAATTAGGACATGGTTTTTCTAATGAGATATAAGAGAAGGTTAAATTTATTCAACAAAACATAATACTATCTTAGATTTGAAAAAAGTTATGCTGATATTCATAAAAAATATATACAATTTGAAGTGGGTGAAAAGGTATTTCTATGAATATCACTCAATAATATAGTGATAATATTTTTAATTAAGGTAAATTTAATCTATAGGTATATCAATCAATTTAAAATTCATAATCATATCGAGATGATATCTTATTGTTTGGTTAATCCATTGAATCCCTCTTAAGTTCATGATGTGTTCTTTGTATCTCTCCTATGGAATTATACACCTGATTCATAACATGTACTAAAATAATAAGTCATTAACCCTTAGAATTATCACTTATATTAATGCATGTATTATTGATTCTGGATCAAAGAGATAATGTTCTATGATACATGAATACTCAAATAATTAACATTTTTTGGAGGAACCACCCATTTGAGGAAGCATTGTGTGAACTAGAGGATTTGATGAGAAAGAGGTATCCTCATCCATTTGTGTCTGATTGATGAATTATAATGTTAATATACATTTTTAGGGGGTTATATTGTAATGAATTTATTTTTTATGAAAAATTTCTCTTTCAAAAATTTTTTTCTTTGATGTATTGTGTTTTATCCAACACAATGTTTAAACGAACCGTGATTTTTTCAAAACCATCATAAATTATCTATTGAACCGAAATTTATAGATAGTAATATCTATGTAATAATAGATATATGAATTTTATATTTAATAAACATTTATATATTAATTCATTGTATATAAAAAGTTATTTTTTTAGTAAATTCATTTTATTCTTTAAAAATTATGTTTTCTTAGAAAAATGTTTTTTATATATTTCATTGACTAAATAAATAAAATAAATTTTGAAAGATCTATATATTTTAATAGGAAAAATATGCATTAGTTTTTAATTAAACATGTTATGATTATCCTTTGATTGAATTTTTATAATTCACTAAAATGTTATAATTTATATTGAATTGTAAAAAATACTAATTTCAATATAAGAAGTTATATTAATTTAAATCATTTAAAATTAAAATTATATTTTTGATTAGTTTTAAAATTTAATTATTTAATTTTAAACTAATTTTATTATTTTAACTAAACATCATACATGAATTTATTATAATAACAATTTATAATAAAAATGGTAATTTATCAAAAAATAAATTTTCATTGTGTTTTCATGGTTTAATATAAAATTATATTCTCCCACTTCTATTTTTATAAATTTGAAAATTTTATTCTATATATAGAACCATGTGTTCAATATTTATTATTGAGGCCCATTTAAATTTTTTCAACATGAATACCAAGCATAATAATGTTTTTACCATTATAAATGGTAAATTGGGTAATTAATAGTAAACAAAGATATGATAAGGACTATAAAATTACAGTAAAACTTCCCAAAATTTTCTATTATTGGTATATTTTTACCATAATCATCTATGAAACTTTTATAACTATTTTAGGAAACATGGAAGAGATTATGGTCTTTATAGTATTTTATTTAAAGAAAAGTCACACATGCCACAAAAATGTTTTCGAACATTAGAATTTAATTAATATGAGTTTATACAGAGGTTATGTTCAACTATACATTATATTTGGGAATATAAAAGTTTTATATTCAACATATTATTTTTTATTAAATTATTTTTATTAAATATTTATCTTAAATTCTTACACAACCATGATGTTGTAATTATTAAATTAATCCAAAACATAAAATAATGATATTTAATGTCATAAAATAAATTAATTTATTATTATTTTTGATTAAATAATTATATATATATTCTTGAAATTTTTAGAATATAATAAGATAAATTGTTTAATTATACTTGTCATGTTGATGTTTTTAAAGTCGTGGTAATGAAAAATATCAAAATTAACTATATTGATATTTTATGTGATTAATATATAGTGAAGTTATTTAAAATCATAAAATTATTAAACAAATTCCAATGTTTATAATAGATATTTTTTAATATCATTATGTTTTTATTTATGGTCTATTTTTAATCATTTCTGTCTAGAATAGTATTAATATATTTTAATCCTTTTAAAATTTCTAATAGTACCCCTCGACTACATTATAAAATGAAATATTATCCTTAACTTCATTTCCTAAAATTGAAAATTTGATATCTACCATAATATTACAAAATATTTTCTCCATGAACATATCCACATTATATAGGTGATTTCCTTCCCAAAATAACAACCCTAGATCCATTTATAGAAGATAAAAATGTGTCATTTCAAAGAAGAGGCAATTTCTATAATCATTCTCTTTCTTTTTATACTCATCATTTCCATGAATATATTATTATATATATATATATATATATCATAAAATGATAAATTAATTATTATAAATATGATTAAATGTTATTATTATTACAAAAACACCATTATACACCATATTACTCATAAAACATGATGTGAAAGAATGTATTGTGCGAGCATACATATTACCGCCTCAAAGTGGCGATGCAATTAATTTTGTCAAAATAATTTATTGATGAGTATTATCATGTTTTTAATGATTATATATGAAAGTTATGACTTAAATATTCTTTTTAAATGATAATATCATATATATTTTCTTATTGTTTGATATTTTTGGAAAATGATAATTTCGCTCGTACATTCATATAGACTACCATATCCACGATGCTAGGTGATTTGATTTTCATTTTCATTTCAAAAAGATGGTAATGAAAATTAATTTTATGAACATATATGATATTTATTATATAATAAAATTATTGAAGTGTTAAATTATTATTTACCTTTCTTTCACTCCATCAATCAAAAAATAGAAACAGCAAACATGCGTAATTAGAACCTACTATCTCTGTGAATGGTGTAATTAATTTTCTATCTATAAATTTTATGAATGATTATAAATATGTACATAATAAATATATATTATTTTTATACAAATATTAAAATTATGGTAATGATGGTTAATTTTTAAAATTTTATGTGATATAGTTACGAACCAAAAATATTTGGAAAAAGAAGCAGTTATTATAAAAAAAATATTTATTTAAATAAAACATTATTATTGAAATGATGATAAGATGATATATACAAATCATAAATTTTATGATAGATATATGGTTATCAGATAAATATATAATAAATAAATATTTAATGTAAATGTTTTTATAACATGAATTACTAAAGGTTAAACTTTAGGTGGGAGTTTATTTCACAATCTTATCATTAATCAGGATTAGTTGTTTCTAAGTATCAAATGGCAAATGTTTTTCTCTCTTTTACATGTTTCATAGAAATGATTTCAATTTTTTTAATATTTTCCTAGAATAAGTTTATATAATTTGTATCCAAGTTTTACTTTTGTAATTGATTTTGTTGTTATTTTCAAAATGAGATTCTCTGTGACTTTTACAGAAATATATGAAAGGAATTATTTTTTAACTTATAAAACATGAGTGAAGTTTATCACTCTAATTAATAATTATTTATTTTATGCTTCCTTTAAAATATTACAACTCTATTTTTATGATATGTTTTCCTATATAATTTTACATCTTTTAAATAAATTATTTTAAAAAAGAAATGACATTTTCCATAATAATTATTTCCAGTGATCTTTTGAAATAATTTTACATTTAATATAAAATTATTTAATGTTACATATTATTAACTTGGAAGATAACAAAAATATACAATCCTTACACTTTATATGTTTAGTTTAACTTCACAATGATATAATAATTATGAAACATATTACCCTTCCATGGGTTATGTTAAGATGATTTTTTTTGGAAACCCATTTCATTCCATTTCTTCTGATATGACAAATGGTTTATATTATTATGTAAAAAGTGAATGGTTTTAATTATTTGAAGTATCAGATATATATATCCCATAAATGATTTGGGTAATTATTTATATCTAACGAGATATAAAGGAATATAATGGAAAGTGAATCTGGTTCAGTAAGAGACATTCTTCTCTATAATAGTCTTCGGAGTAAACCATTACTACTTTGGTTTTTTGGGAAGTGATCTCATTCCACTACGATTGTCATGGAAAAAATTATTTACTACTAAAAAAATTATTTTATATTATTATTTGTATGCCACAATTCCATGCTTTCTTTTAATTTTACTCTTTCATGGATAATTTAAATTTCGTATTCTTGTCTTATGAAATACCATGATTTATTATATGACTCCTGATTATGAAATTTGATCACCTAGATATACTTTTAAAATGTTATGATATTGTTCTTATACCCTCACGCTCATGTTATGATTGTTATCTCTCTTGATTAACCTTACTGATAATCTAATCTCACCCATGTCTTATGTTACCTTTATCGAGGATATGAATAAAATTATTAAGTATGATATGTATAAAACAATTCTTGTTATTATGGAATAAGTGAGAGATGATGGAGATAATTTAAAAACTGGTTGTTTATGTTTCCATGTTCCCAAATACATTATAACTATATATATATTTATTATATTTGTTATGTTATGTAAAGAATACTCATCTTAATAGTCATACTATCTATGTATAAAAATATTTGGTTGTTTTATTAAAATTTACATAAGATTTATATTTGGAAGGATTATTTTTTTCATATAATTATAATTTATTTAGTCCTCCTTTTTTGGGATTATCACGTAAAAATTTGTATACAAATTTTTACAACAATAAATATTTCTGATTCCAGGAATGGTGTAGGTGTAGAGATCATAGACTTGAATTTTTCTAGACTACCCTTTATGATTTTTTGTGTATGGATTTTTAAATAGAATTCTTTAGTTTGTTTATGGTCATGAAAATACGACTAATATAGCTGATGTCTGATAACCAAATTTTTAGTTGAAGGATTTACAATATATACTATATGTTACTATAGTTTAAATTATTACATATTTTTTATTGGTCACTTATTTTTACAGTAGTATAGATTTGAACTTATGTATCAATTGATGAATGACTATAGCTTGGAACATATTATGATGTATATTATGGTCATATAGATTTTCCATATGTTAAAATAATACAAAGTATTTAATTATAGAAAACTATAAAAAGTTAATTATGTCTCAAAGCGATTCAATCTGGTTCGCAGTATGAGACAGACATGTCAGGGATAATAATGAATCACACTAGGGTGAAGGGTTCCTTTTTAATGTTTCTAAGGAAAACATTGTTCATAGGACCACTTTTTTCTATTAAACCCCTATAGTTGATATTCCATGGGCTCATTTCTAGGATTCAAGGTCACAAATACACATTAAAAAAAGAAGTCCTTTGTATAACAGTATTCACTTTACTAGTGACCATATAACATACTATGGTGATTTAGATGCTCAAGACATAGAATTGGTCCTGGAAGATGGGTATTCCAGAAGTGTTATGAAAAAATGTTTCCTTTATTCAGGAAGGGGTGTGGTGTATTATGATATAATGTGATGGATTTAAAATCCACTTGATATATGTGTTATGTATTGTGTAAATCATACTGTAAATAGTTTTAACTAGTGGTAGTGAGATGGTACAGACATTTTGGGATTGATTGTGAATCACACAAGGGTGATAAGTTCTTCTCTAATGTTGTCATAGAACATAAGTAATAGTGGGAACTTCTAAGAGGCAATGATTCCACATGATGAAAAAATGGGTTATTGTACATGTTCCTAATGAAAACATGCATAGTAATTTATAATGTCCCTTAAATTAGGGTATATTTCTTTTGTTTGGTCCTGAATGGGTTTTAAAGTCTAAAATGCTTGATAAATTTATTAGGTTAGGGGAAAATCATATCCAAAGAGGATTATAGAATCATCGATATAGTTCATATGAAAAGGTTTGATAAATAATCATCATTAAGGGAGGGTCACTTTATAATATAGATGATCATATAAAATAGGAATTTAGATTATTGATATCAATGTTATATCATATATCATGCAGTTTAGGGTTATGTGATGAGGTTCACCAAAGGTTTTGAGAATGAAGTACAACATGATTTCTTTGATAGAGAGATTACTATGCATTGTGAAACAATATAATGGATATTGTATCCAATTTAATAATTGGATAATGGGTTTTTTAATAATTATTCAAAGATTTTGGACTTTGGTTTTTGATACAGGATACACATGTCGAGGATGATTGGGAATCACTCTAGAGTGACTATCTCTTTCGAGATGGTATCAAGGATTATAGGGATTAAAGGAACTTTTTTAATGATAAGATACCTTTATATGATAGGCCATGGGATCATATGTATATTTTGGGGAAATATATGTATATTTAGGCATATGGTTACTTGATGCCAATTACAATCAATACCAGATTCTATGAATGGTTAGTAATGTTTTTAAAATTTGTGAAATGATGTAGGCTTAAGGAAAAACATTATAAAATGAGGGTTATGTGACCCTAAGAGTTATGTTACTGTGTAGTGGACATATTTTCAAGGAAAAGGGATGTGATAAATTATTAATCTAACATTTTCCGATACCAAAAATGTGTAGTGAGAATGGATAAACTTCTTCTATGGTCATAAGATAAACAATATAATCATTATAATTAATTTAAATTCACAATAAATTTATTCCTAATATCTTAATGAGTAATTATTAGTGAGTATTGACATAATGTTTTATTTGGAATTTATTTTTGTGGTATCAAAATGATATGTTTTATGTTTCTTTCACATGAAGTTTATGTTATTACATTTTGGACCGTCAAATGAAATTGTTTATGTTCGTATAGATTTAAACAAGGTACATATAGTGTAAGGTCATGATTCATTGTCACTGTATAAATGAGAAGTCTGAAACAACATCCCAATTTGGGTTCCAAATGTTAGGAATACTCCAACAAACTTTTGATTGTGGGACGAAGAAACTATAAATCATGGATTATTGTTCCTGAGTGATGACTAATGTCTAGGGAGAGCCTGTAAGGGATGGATATGAGGAGTCAAACTATGATAAAGTCCCATGTATATATGATTGGAATAAAAATGGATTATACAACATCTTTTTATAGGGAAATGTAATTTTTTATAGTATTTCAACATCATATATAAAACAAATATGGGTATTATAAGCATCATTAAAAAAGGATCCCTTGAATCTGGACATGCTCATCATTGGTCAATGTTAATGGTTTGTGGTAACACAATAAACTCAACACATGAATTTTTATTTATGGAATGAGATTTTCATGAATGTTAGAGGATGTATCCCAAACCTACATAAACTATAATTATGATAATTTGGTCCTTTTATAAATAGTAGTAATGGATGACAGTCTGAAATATTTAACATCATTAAATAAGGATGAAATTGTCGTGTATTTCAAAAATATGTGAAAAGGAATCAAGATTTTAGCTATTTAGGTCCATATGATGATGAACATATGGAATACATTTTTTTATTTCAGATAGCTACAATGATGTTCATTCAATTTTATCATCATATGGGCATTAAATTATGAATGTTGGGTACATCTTCATCCCTGCATATGATGATGGATAAATTTCCATATTATATGATCCATTATAGAAATCTAGATCATATATAAGAAAATAAATTCTCTAGGATAATAACTTATAGAAAAGAATAATTTGTTACACTTTGGACATTTTTTTAACTCCCATTTTTAGTCATGATGATCTTAGTCACACAAAATGGGTTAATCAGTGTACTCGTCTAAACACACATAATTGATTCATAGGGTGAGAAACAATAGGTGGTTATTTAATAACCCATACTGTGTTAGCTATGGGTGAATCATAAAAAGGAAGAGTGAAAATGGGGAATATGTCACAATAATATCATCTTACAAATAAGAGAACCCATATTAAACACTACTTTAAAGATCTGGTGCACACACTTGAGGATTTTATATTTCATGTTTTTATTTTTTTACGTGGTTATATTTTGTGTAGAAGATAAAATAATCTAATGTTATTGAAAATAATTTATGTGTACCACTTTGAATGAAGGATGATATAATCAAGGATATAGATATTTCAGATACATCAACAATTGTAATGGATAAACAAATTTGAGTGTCTATAAAAATACTGTAAACACCAAATTAAAGCCACATGAACCTTTTTTAAAGAAATCCCCCTACATAGATATTTATCCTATATTGTGGAGAGTTATTTTTTATTAATTATATATATTCCCTTAATAGAGGATCTGACCATTCTGATATGTCATATAGAGGTGGGAATCAGGTCACACACACTTATTATATAGCTCCTGGCACAGATTGAACTCATATAAATGGATATAATAAATTCTTAACACAATATTCATAGCATTGGTCATGTTTCACTGTATTTATTTTGATCACTTATAGAGATGAAAAACCAATCCATTCGTTAGTGTAGTACTATGAGGGAAGTGGAGTATATCTATAAATTATCAAATTGTAAGGTAGGAGAGAATTTTTTTTGAATTGTTTTGGTCCCAATGTAGTAGACCCGACTGCCAATACAAATCATGTACTAACATGAATCAAACCATATGATGTTATTGAAGAGAATTTTCCCTAAACTGATCATGATCATATGAAAGGTAAATTTAAATGGGTTCCACCTTACTATATGAAATTTTAGTGATTTGATGGAGGCCAACTAATCAAGTTGGAATTGGTTATTATCATACAATATTTGTTAATAATGAAATAAACATTTTAATTAATAAAACCATTCTATAATATAAAAATATAGCTCATGTTCAGGGGGTATTATTATTTTAGACATTTTAGTTGTGCCTGGGATATGATATCTAATCATCACTACATTTCCCATACATGTAATAATCAACACACACACATGGTTCATATAGTAATTTCCCTAAAAGAGGTATGACTCATATGTAGGGGAGAAATAAATTTTATTTATTCCTTAAACGATAATATATGCAGTATCATCTTGGTGTGAAATATCTTACTATTCTAGATATTTTGAATGGGATGGTCTTTCAAATTTTAAATGGATTTTACTTATGGAAAAAGTGTCAAAATCTTACAGCAAAATTGGAATATCTTATATTGACATAGACTATGCACACGAGTTGTTTGTGGGGGTCATAAACCTATATATGGGACAATGAAAATATATTCAGGCATTACTAACTATATAAAATTATTTCAAATAAAAACACATGTATTGAGTTCATAGAAATACCACTATATAGATCTTCCTCTTATGTTGGGGGGTGTGAATTTTTTAGAATTGTGGATGATCCCATAATTGAGAATCTATGGATCACTATGTGTCTAATATGGAAACAAATCAATCCACCCATAGTCCATTGAATGAAATTTCCCCTACAAATATCAAACTCATATTTTGGGGTGGGGTATTTTTATTCCAAGCATGGGTAAATAAATTATAGAACCTATGTATAAATATCTTTTGTGGATCAAAACCTTATGAAGGATGGGGGCATGTTCATAATTTTATTTAGAGTACAAATGTCGGTTCCACAGTATAATACATTGAAATCACTACATATCACATAGTGATGGGAAACATTCCTTCACATAGTTATTTTGATGAATGATTTCATAAATATATCAATATAAAATGTGACAAAAGGGGGAAATTATGATCTACGAAAAATGGATACCATGTTTCTAGGACTACTACATGGATCAAGCCCTCGTGTGGGAGGGGTGTCCAATAATAAATGTGCCTCCTTAAACAGTTTAGAGTCATACAGGATGGAAAATCACATCAAAACATAAATTCATCTAGTGGGGATCGTAACCATACAATTTAACATCTTATTAAAATAATATACATACTATGAATTTTATAGTATTACACCAAGTCATAGATGATTTATAGTTTACAGTCTTTAAAATATGACTTTGTTATCATGAAGGAATTAGGAAATGAATTTCTTGAGAAACCTTATATTTATGTGGGAAATATGAATTCATCGTCCATCTTGGATAATGATTAATTTATGCTGGAATATAACTTGAGTATATTATATGGGTGATCCCACTATATTTATGACAATATAGGATTCTTTATTGGTATTATTTGGGTCCTGGGCGCCAATAATAACTCTCTTTTCATGAACAAGAAAGGTTAGAAATTTATGTTGAATGCTCAAAAAATCTAATTCTTATGGAATTTCATGTTTTGATTTGTATGAACCATTATCTCCTTAAGAAATTATAACACATAAAGGTAATTTATTGATAGTTTATCTTATAATATGTATACAAAAATAGAGATTCAATGTGAGGGTAACTAGAAATTAATAGAAAAAAACATCAACCTACAATAAAAAAGTGAATATGATTTAACTTTTATAGTATTGTGGGATCGGGTAGGATATTTCCATACGGTATAAATGATTTTTACTGACCGAGCCTTCCAATCATTTTCAAAATTGTGCATAATATTTTTTGAAGAGTTTTATTCAATGCATCTATTTTCCAAATTTCAACTATGTCATATCTATATGAATGGTTTCACTTGATTTTGATCTACTAATAAGACATCTAAAAATCCAAATAACAGATATTGGGGGCATTTTTCATAAATTTTGTTTGTGGGAAACCAAATATGGTAATGGTATTGAATGTAATGAAGTTAATAATATTATTTATATTAAAATCCTTTTGGTATATAGACATGGCTCATTTGTAGAATAATTCAGTAGTGGTATGGATATATTTTATCTTATTAGTTTTAGCTTTGTGATATGGTCCGATGATGTCCATTATTCATATGGAAAATGACAATGAGAATTTGGCTGTATGAAGCTACTCTTGGGGGCATGATAAATATCATATGTATTTGAAAGAAACGACACATCATTATTAATTTCATGCAGAATATTTTCACTATTGTCTCGAAATAAAAAGGCCTCTTAATTTAGAGGGATAACCTCATTCTAGATTTACGATAATAGAAGGATCATTAATAGAATTCCAACATTATAGAGAGGGTCTTTCCTATTATGATATATATGAAAAGGACACCATTGAAGCCATATTTTTAGAAGAATTTGTTTTATTCCTCCAATATGGAAGGGTAAAATTTACAAAACAATTTCATATCTATAATTTTATTTATCTATCTAATGAGGGTATCCTATTGTTTTGGTAATTTGTGCTAAGGTATTTTTATCAAATAAAGGAATACTGATCATCAGTCATTCTGGTTTTGTTGATCTGATTGATCTCCCCCATGTCAGAGACACTAACTTGGGAGAGCACCCTTTGGTGTATATTGTGGAACATAATCTCATCTTAATTAGGGTGGCTCAATTATATGAATTATTTATAAAATGGATCATTATGAAAATTCTATTAATGTTGAATGTGATTCATCATCAGTTCGAATGGATCTCCACCATCAGTACCCTAACATATCCAATGAAAGGGTTTAGTTGTTAATTCGTTGTGAAATATTTACCATTGATCTACTTAACCACAAGTTCAAAATATCTTCCACAATTCATTTGTCCTTTCTTAATATACATGACTTTTTCTAATAATGTAATAAGGTCTTGGTGTTCTACGTCATTATTGGTACATCACTCAAATAATATAATTAAATAAGATAAAATTACCATTACTGGGGTGACAAAAAAATTCCTCATACATACCCAATTATTCATTTGTATTTATATTTAATTCATAGTTAGAATCCAAGAGGCTTAACTAAAATATATCTCCCATGTTTAGGGATATTCATTCATTTTGAAAACCAATTAATCGAGATGATTGGTTTTTTCCTACAAGTATTATGGTGAAGGGTGAACTTTTAGGAAGTTTTCTAGTTCTTTTCCTTCAAATGACATCTATGAAATTAATTGGATTTCATACTACTTCATGATAAAGGCACATTGGGCTAGATGCATTGTTTATATAGGGTGGCTAAGGATATACTTGATTAGGTCCCGAAGAGAGACCAAACAACCTTAATGGTGTTTCAAGGAGTTGCTCATATTATTGTACCTCATAATTGAGTGAAATAAAATTTTTCAGAAAATCAGAATATTAGTTCTAAGTATCTTTCATTTCTCATTTTAGATATTGGAGACTATTTTAATAGCATGTATAATTTTTCTATGTGATAATGTAATTGAGTGATAACTCAATAATAACCACTCATAGAATTAGTGTCTTCCCTTATACAATTTTCCTTAGGATTGGAATGCCAAGAAATTATTTTATTAGTTAATAAAAATAATCCTTTCAATCATTATCCAACTGCTAATTGACTCACTTCTTCATTAACCATGATAATGGGAGCCAATTTCCATCCTACATGGATATTCAATTCCAACATTATGTGATGAATCCTTGATTACGTCACAAATATTAGAAAGGATCCACTATTTCTGTGATATCTATATTCTTATTATGGTTGACATCAATGTCATGATAGAATATCACAAAAATTGAAACAGTCTAAATGGTTCCCAAAATTCCCATATTAGATGATTTATCATCAAGGCATGGTATTATAAATTACAAATGTATTTTTGATGGTTTTTGAGATGATCATAGGGATACTAGGATTTAAACACTATATAATTTTAAAAGGATAATTTTATTTATCCAATAAAACATTCAATATATGATGCATAACACAACATTATGTTGCCCCAGATTTTATTATGTCAAATAGAGTGACCAAGTAATAGAATACCCACTGAGTTTCATTTATCGTGGTGGATCCCATATCTTCTAGGGAAATTGTGATTTTTTACCCTAATTAATTATCTATAAAATAAAGGTCTTATAATCTAGTGGATACATCGATATAGAGTTCCTTAAATAGAAAATCAAACAAAACCATCGGAAAATGTCAATTAACAGCCCTAAAATCAATGAAGATGCATATTTTCCCAATATTTTTTTTTCATAATGATTATGATAGGTGAAATCCAATTTATGTTTTCTAAATCATATATTATGAAAAATTTGATAAACTTCTCAACATTAAATTGCACCTTGGAATCATGTGAGGGATAAATTATCCTAGAGACCAACCCAATAACTCAATGGTCTTCTAGAAATCCCTGATTAACTGTTAACACATAATAATCAAACATGGAAGATTATGAGTTAATATAAGTAAAAAAATAATTTTTCGACATCAATAATCAGATAAAAATCTCTTTCTCTTTTGGACACATGGAGTCCCTAATTTATATGGATCATTATTCATCATCAGTTCCTAGTTTAAGCTATATATGATCAGTGATGGTTGTGGAGATATGTTCCTAAAATATTGGTGGGGTGTATATGAGGTCATCTTCATCATATTCTATCTCAATGTAAATGGATGATTCCTAGGGGACTATAAATAATACACAACAATCATTATCTTTATTAGGTGTTATAGTTCATTTTAAGAAATGTCGTCATCTTGAATTGTAATGGACTTTTTGGTAAATTCTAAAATTCTAAAAATGGTATAGGAGAATTTTATAATATAGACTTTGATGGAAAAGTTATTCATTTATTAGATTCAATGGCCTTTTCTATTACTGATTCTATTAAATAGAAATTATTTAGTGATGGATCTTTTATAATTATGGGTAATACATAGACATTCATGACTATGTACTATGGGCTAGTAAGGGTGGTTTCTAAGCTTATGGGACAAAAAACACACATATCGTCCTTTTTATTTTCTTCCTTACATATTTATTATTGAAACATATTGGGATTAAAAATATTTTAAAAGGGATTTATCACCATATAGAATTATAATATTCTACTTTATAAGGTACTATGTGAATTTATAGACTATTAGTGGCATCGTTGGGTGGATATAAATCCATGGTATCTTGTGTAAGACATTGTTTACCATGTCCTACTAGAAAATAATAAAATACTTATTTGACATAAACTACTATAAATGGGCCTTGATATTGATCATTCTGGGTGGGTTTGGATCATTCATGTCATACCCTTTCATGGTCATATTTATATGAGATATATAATCCTTATTTTATCCCAAATGACAAAGGTTCCCAATGAGAATTTTATTATTTTTGGAACTATTATTAGCAATATCCCCAAAAATGTCCAAATTGGTAATATTACTCTAAAAATATATCAGTGTGATATTCCCCTAGATTAATTATTTTAAATCATTTCTCTAAATGAGATAATGGAATGAATTCCCCAAGAAAAGGTTTTTGCTAGATAAACCAAATAAAAATAAACTTCAATTAAATCTCTTGGGGACTCGAGATGGAATTGAAAAGTTCGCACAGAGTTCATTTTAATGTTGGGGAGGTTATAGGATCTATATAATAGATAGTATATTTTCTAGCTTCATTAAAATTTCATATTTATAAAAAATAGGTCCATGGATCCCAACATCAGGTTTCCCCTTAGCATATTCTTTGGGGACTATAGTGCAAGAATATGATGGATCTAGCACTCAAATATGAATTTATGGTACACATTTTTCATGCATATTGAGATACTATTGTCTACCGACATTATTGGTCTATTTTTTAGTTGAATGCTTTTTTATGATCTTCTATAAGAATTGGTTTTGGAGGAAAACGGAGGATTTCTTGGTGTACCTATGTTCTAATTGGGCTTGATGTGCCTGGATGTAGTTCCTTTCTGCATATATGGAATGGTAATGGAAGTGCCTAGGATATTTGGATTTTCCGTGAAAGAATATCCATCTATTTCCTCAGTTTATTACACCTCAACCAGTATCATCCTAAAAATATTTGGGGGACCTGATTTTGTATTTGTATTAAAAAACAGAGAAGGGGTATTTTAAATAAATTGAATTAAAATAAAAATTTGGGTCTCTTCATATATTATGTATTTTATATTTTGGTGTGGTTCATGTCCAGAATATTCTGATAGAAAGAAATTTGCAAGAGACATGACTTGTTTTGGGGTAGGGTGTATAAGAACACGACCTTAAAGCCATACATAATCATGAATTAAATGAATAATTCACATAGAGGATCTTTTCAGGTTTAAATTTTTAGAGAATTAAGACATAACTATTACATCTCAAAATATTTCAAATTAGAAACTTCTACAAAGTTTACATAAAATAAAAACTCGTAAAAAGAAACATGTCTAGTTCCATGTTTTAGATAGCATGTCTTTCCATGATTTGATCCTCGACCCTATTCATCTTTAGGTCATGTGGAAAACATTTCAAAAACATGGTATGAGAATAAAAATCCCAGTAAAGGATACACAAAGAAAAAAAATTGTAGTTTTTCAAAACAAAAAGTAAACCATGATTACTTTATCAAAGTGATACTTTTCACCTTTACAAAGTAGTAAATACTATTCACTGAATAAAAGATCAACATTTATCCTTTGTAACCAAAAGATTACCATAAACCCATATAAAGAACAATAACATATAAAGGTTACTTAGAACAAAAACATACTTAAATTGAATAACCAAATGGTCGACTTCCACACATATCAATAAATGGAATGGCTATACGGCCGACTTTTATACCCAATGCATTTGAGGTTATAACGTAACCACCCATCCTGGTATTCATGGCACCACCTGTCATATGGTTTATCACGTAACCTCCCGTAAAATGTACATGTACCATAATAACACATAAAATATTGAAAATATAAACATTTCACCAATAAAATTTCATTTACAATCAGAAGAATTAATTTCACGATTTTGAAATAATCAATCCATTTTCAAAAACCATTCAAAATGATCTTTGAATCAAAGTGTCCCATACCACTTTGAGGATTTTAATGGTATTATAATTTTAAAACATTAATTTCCATATAAATAAATACTCAAAACCATTTTAAAAAAATGGACATTAAAGATAAAGATTTAGAATAATAAATCATTAAAACATTTAAAAATAATATTTTTGTTAACGTTTTTTTAACAAAATTAGAGACTCTTGAATAAAAATAATTGTGGAATAACATTTAATCATAACATTATAATATCATGAGAATAAATGGATTATTTAAATAAAATTACAAAGGACAGTATATACATCATATAAGTCTAAATTGTTTCCTAACAACAATTAAGTCTCAATGGAAAGTAAATTAAGACGAAGTCACTTATAAAGATAGTATCCTTAGATTAAGGATAAATCAATTGCGTAATTATGTGTGAAAAATATAAATACACTAAATATGATTGGTTATTGAGTATAAAACAATCATAATTCATTCACACATATTCATAGGATGACTTATTCAAGAAGTACATGTTTAACCCAAAGAATCGAAATTGGGATAAGAAGTTCCCTTGAAAAAATTTGACAACATAACAGCGTCACATTAAAATTCAAAAACTATGTTGATGAGACAGAAAAAGGTATCTCATCACTTGGGAATAGAATTTAAATCAATAAGAATATATAAAAACATATCCCAACATAATAAGATGTGAATTAAAAGAAAAAACAAAAAGAAGTCTTTCAAAAAAAGAGGAGGGTGAAAGGTTCCCTTACCAATTTGGGTAACATTCGAAACATACACCCCATGGAAGAATGGTCATACAATGAAGATGTAAATACCCATAAATGAAATTATATTACACAAAGAGTATAATAATCTACAGTATATACACCACTCAAAGTAAATGGTGCCAAATGTAGCATAAATCACACGAGAATAAAAGTGAGGTGAAAAATCACTTATGAAAACTCGGCAGCCTAACGACGCCACTTAAAACATCCAAAAATGAATTTATGAGATCAAATAGGGTCTCTAATAATATGAACATAAAAATTAATGTATGAGGAATATAAATGAACATCCCCAAACATAATAAAGATGATCTTAAAAGAAATGACATAAAAGATAGTACTTAAAAAGAAAGAGAGAGGTATGATTCCTTACCTCAAGTCCGACTTGTCTTGTTCGTTTCTTTATATTGCTAAAAATTAAACATTGGTAAATTTATAATTTATTAAGGACCTCTTATAAAGATTATTATTCAGTTCATATCACATATTATAATGTTATAATAATTAGTTAATAATGTGAGTTCATATTAGACATTTTTGTCGATGTTCGGTACATGAGTAAAAATCGAACTTGTTGGAAAAAAATCATCCATGTAGTTATAAGTAAATCATCTCCATAATAGTATTAATGATTTAAATATCATAAATATCCATTATATATTCATTTTATACTATTCCATAACATTTGGATATAAAAAGAAATGAAATGCATCGTTCATGGAGACGGTAGGCCGTACGTACGCATCAACACTACTTTCATTTATTTGAAACATTAATGGTATTAAAACTAGATGAGAGAGGTATATATATATATATATTATAATTCCAGTATAATATATATTTTATATAGGTCACATAATTTCATCAATTTCATTCTTTATACATTCCATGTGTTGCATGAACGAATCACATCATTTGAGGGGGCGGTAGTCCACACTTCCTAAAATACAATTATTGCATTTTCACAACATGAAAAGCATAAAGGTATTTATTAAATATAAAATACAGAATCATAGAGAGGAAATAAATATAATATATATCATAAATAAATATAGTTCCATCATAATGGCCACCGTGATAGGTGGTAGGAGAAGATAGAACAATCATCGTTTTGTGAGGTAGTAATTCGCCATCCACGGAAATAGTGTGTCCTTTAACCATTAGACGAAGGTGTGTATAAGTGTATCTAGAATACTTCTCATAAAAACATCCTAGAATATTTAAGATACTAGTTTTGTTACAAAAAAAAGTAATAAAAAGAGTGTAGGGGGATTGAGAAGAAAAATAAATCAAATGAACATTAGGGAAGTCTTTACCTTTAAATCGGGTAACTCCCCTTGGTTTGAACCAATAGGGTTTCTTGAAGAGATTTCTGCCTAAGGGAAGGGTTATAGGATGAATAAAGATATGTGGAGAGATAAAATGATCAGAGTTTTGACGATCCAATGGCTTGAGAGGTGTGGGTAAGGAGGTAGAGGTGGGGGCCTTTTATAAGAGGGAGGAGGGGCACTCTTGGAATGTCTTGAAAAGTTACTTTATTATAAAATGATTTTCGGATATCAAAGGACCCAAAATTATTTATTTCAAGGATAAGGTGATAAGGGTTAGAAATCCACCCATCCAATAGGTTTTTGAAAAGTGTATGTCTTAGATTTTACATTATCTTTTCATTTTATTTAAATCGTTCATTAATGAGGTAATCAATGCATCATCATGATGTCATAAATAAAATAATTTATTTAATCTCTAAAAATTATAAAAAAATACTATGATGTAGGAAATATTTTTATCTTTCCAATTAATTTTTATAGTCAAGAATATGACATGTATAACCCCTTGTATAAATTGTTTTAGTAAAACAATACATGTTTGTGACATTTTTATTTTAACTTTAAGTATAAAGTTGGTAATTTCATTTTCTTACCCAAGTGGCTTCATGGGGTCCCCAAGTTGACAAATGGATTTCTTGGTCGGACATGACTCATAAAATAAGTGTAGGACATGTTTCAAAGTCATATCATAATATTATAACATTATCTTTACCTTAAATTACACTAATTACGTTTAATCGTGATTAATAAAACTTAAAAGTTACTATTCACCAAAACTTATTTTCATCCCATTGAACCACATTTTACATACTAATGAAAACCATGTATGTTGGATTTTTGAAATTCAAATCCCAGAGGTGGTAAAATTTTATTTAAATGAAAAATCAGTTTTTTAAGTACAACTTAATTGTATCACTATTCATCAAAAATTGATGTTTTTTAGAAAAATACAAAAAATTCACCCTAAGTTATATTTGATATTCAAAATTCAAAAATTATGTCTATTTTACAAAATTAATAACATAAATGTTTCATTAATAAATTTAATAAATAATTTTCTATTGTTAAAACAAATATCGTGTTTCTAAGAAACAAAATATATTCAAATATTAACACTAGTTTAAGTCCAATTTCGAAGTGAAATTAATTCCAATGACCACCATTGGATTAAATGGTAAAAATATATTCTAACTAAACTTTAAGCCCAATAAAAAAGATAATATATCCATATTAATAAATCAGACTAAAAGGTGGTATTGAATTAAAATACAACATTTTCACTAAATAAGATCTTTATCGGAAAAATAACAAAAATTTACAAAAAGTAAATTTTGATGTCCAGATTCTAAAGAATGATTTTATTTGGTCCAATATAACATATAAAATTTTCAAAAAGTGGATTTAAAAAGGGTTCTCCATAAAAAGGAGGTTTATCGATCTTTTAAAGAATATTAGAATATTTACGCTTAAAATTTGATTCATTCGCATTTTAAGCCTCTAACATTTATTGGATAAAAATAAAAATATTTGACAAAAATATATAATCATTTTGTAGGTAGTTCTGTTCATTCCCACCATTAAAATGGCTAGGCGTTAACTACCATTTAAAATAATATTATTTTATTATTAGAGTGGAACATAAGATTTCAAAGAAACTCGTTTTTCCATATTGGGTACGCCATCGAGCATAGCGTTTCCTTTAAATTAATATTAATATTTAATTCACAAATATTAATAAATATGAAAAGGTAATATTCTTTATTTACCTGGGATGTTACATACTTCCCCCTTTTGGGAATTGCGTCCTTGCAATTTTAAAATTGGGCTTGGATTCTTTATTGAAATACCCACATCG
The DNA here is from genome assembly GCA_963277665.1 of Viscum album. Classification (NCBI taxonomy): domain Eukaryota; kingdom Viridiplantae; phylum Streptophyta; class Magnoliopsida; order Santalales; family Viscaceae; genus Viscum; species Viscum album. The sequence continues at coordinate 1,184,944,985 of OY728158.1, read as the reverse complement.
GAAAAGGAGTCAATTAAACTGTCACTTTAAAAGAAAGAAAGGGAAGTACAAAGGTCATACGAGTTAACCCATACTAGGATTCAATGTAGGAAAACATGGACATGGAAGTGAAAACAAAGGGTCATGTTCTGATGGAGAGTGATAGAAAACATGTTTAGGAGAACGTTAACCTCCAGAAAATCACAAACTGGTTATGGGTTAAACGGAAATTGATTGCCCAGAAGGAAACGTTAACAAACAAAATTTATGTTTTATGTTAATTTTCATTGAGGAATTTATTTATGATCTTAACTAAATCCTAAGGAAACATACTTACTTGTCATGAAGACTTTCATCTCTTACTATATTTCATACACATACTCATATTTTCTCCAAAAGACGAGTATTTAGGATGACTTGTTCTCATTAAGAGAGATATAATCAACTTCTAGTGAATCACCTAATCCACAAAATAGAACTATATATTTCCCATGTCTTTAGACCCATACCAAAACCAAAATTGTTAGAACAGGATCAGATAATCCACAAATGAATAATCCTTTATAAAAAGAAAATCTATTCTTAATCTCCAAAATTTGACCAACAAAACCCAAAGTTCAACAAAGACCATTCGATAAACAATTTGTCCATAAAATTCTTCAAAGTAAACTAAACTATGATTGAAACCCAAATATTTGAATGATTTAATCACATAGTCATTCAAGGTAAAAAATAACATTTATCTCCAAATAACATCAGTTTCTCTTAAAGTCTCATATTGAAAAGTAATTAACCTAATCATATATCCTCCATGAAAGGTCAATATTTTCCGAGATAACCCAAAATCAACTTATTCTTGATTCATAGAATTATTTAACTAAAAAGAATTTTTCATACTAACCAGGGACTTCACGTAGTCCAGTGGTAAGAAAAAAATACCAGTCACACTTTGGTTGTGGGTTCGATTCCCACAGCTTTGTCCGACGCGACGGGTTGTCACACGGTCTACGTGGTGTCCTTTTTCCAAAACTATATAATTATTAAAACATTCCGCAAAAAGAGATAAAATCTTAAAAAATAACCATAACATAATTTAACCTCAATTTTACCTCATGCCTTTCATCTTCCATCATATAGTAACCCATAATTTTCTCAAATGTATGGATCATATAAACCCAAATGGTTACCATTATAATTATTACATGAACTTACACATAGAGTTGGTTCTCTCATACATGATGCATCAGAGAAATCACCAAAGTTCAAGTGGTTAATCATGACTCCTTGATAGTTGGTTTAGAATAACCACGAGATTACTCACTGAATCCCCCTTTTCATCCAGTCTCTTAATCAGAGAACCACCACAGTTTCCTTCAAACCCATTGTCACTTTGGTGCCTGCTAGATCCATCCATTTACCAAAACCAAAAATGTCAGTGTGAGTATATCATCAAAATTATCATGTACTAATGAGGAAGATAAACACTAAGATATACTTACTCATTCACTTTATCTAAGACAATGACTCTTTCTGAAATGATAACCATTATGGTAGTGTCACTTATTCTTAGAGAATAACCTAACCTCTAAAGTTATCTAAACCGACCTATGATGCCAACTATAAGGCCCCAGCCTTAAAACCGTACATAATCATGAATTAAATGAATAATTCACATAGAGGATCTTTTCAGGTTTAGTGTTTTGGAGAATTAGGACATAACTATTTCATCTCAAAATATTACAAATTAGACACTTCTACTAAGTTTCCATAAAATAAAAACTCTTAAAAAGAAATATGTCTAGTTCTATGTTTTAGATAGCATGTCTTTCCTTGATACCATCCTTGATCTTATTCATCTTTAAGTCCTATGGAAAACATTTCAAAAACATGGGATGAGCATAAAAATCCTAGTAAAGAATACACAAAGAAGTAAAACTGTTAGTTTTTTCAAAACAACAAGAAAACCATGAATACTTTATCAAAGTAATACTTTTCACCTTTACAAAGTAGTAAATACTATTTACTAAATAAAAGATCACCACTTATCCTTTGTAACCAAAAGAATACCATAAACCCATAAAAAGAACACAAAACAAATAAAGGTAACTTGGGACATAAACATACTTAAATGGAATAACCAAACGGTCGACTTCCACACATATCACTAAATGGAATAGCCATACGGCCGACTTCCATACCCAATGCATTGGATGTTATAACGTAACCACCGTCCTAGTATTCACGACACCACCCGTCATATGTTTTATCACATAACCACCCGTCAAATGTCCATGTACCATCATAACACATAAAATATTTCAAATACAAACATTTCACCAATAACATTTCATTTAAAATCACAAGATGTAATTTCATGATACTGAAATAATCAATCCATTTTCAAAAACCATTCTAAAAGATCTTTCAATCAAAGTGTCCCATACCACTTTGGGGCTTTTAATGGAATTTTAATTTTAAAACATTAATGTCCATATAAATAAATACTCAAAACCATTTTTAAAACATGGACATTAAAGATAATTATTTAGAATAATAAATCATTAAAACATTTAAAATGATATTTTTGTTAAAGTGTTTTTAACAAAATGAGTCACTCTTAAATACAAATAATTGCGGAATAACATTTATTCAGAACATTATAATATCATGAGAATAAAGGTATTCTTGATCTAATATGCCAAAAGATAGTATATACACCATATAAGTGCGAATTGGTTCATAATAATAATTACGTGTCAATGGAAACTAAATTGAGACGAAGTCACTTATAAAGACAGTAACCTTAGATTAAGGATACATCAATTGCATAATTATGTGTGACAAATATAAATACACTACATATGATTGATTACTCAGTGTAAAAGAATCATAGTTCATTCACAAATATTCATAGGATGACATATTCAATAAGTACATGTTTAACCCAAAGAATCGAAATTGGGTTAAGAAGTTCCCTTACAAAAATTTGACAACCTAATGGTGTCACATTAAAATTCAGAAACTGAGTTGATGATAGAGAAAATGGTATCTCATCACTTGGACATAAAATTTACATCAATAAGGATATTTAAGAACATATCCCAACATAATAAGATGTGAATTAAAAGACATAACAAAAATAAGTATTTAAAAAAAGACGAGGGTGAAAGGTTCCATTTCAGATTTGGGTAACTTTCGAAACATACACCCCATGGAAGAAGGGTCATAAAATGAAGATTTAAATACCCATAAATGAAATTATATTACACAAAGAGTATAATAATTATCAGTACATACACCACTCAAAGGAAATGGTGGAAAATGTAGCATAAATCTCATGGGAATAAAAGTGAGATGAAAAATCCCTTACGAAAACTCGGTAGCCTAACGTCACCACTTAAAAGTCCCAAAAATGGATTTATGAGATCAAATAGGGTCTCTAATAATATGAACATAAAAAGTAATGTATGAGTAATATAAATGAACATCCCCAAACATAAGAAATAGGGGCCTAAAAGAAATGACATAAAAGAGAGTACATAAAAATAAATTGAGAGGTAGGATCCCTTACCTTAAGTCCAACTTGTCTTGTTCGTTTCTTTATATTCCTAAATAATATACTTTGGTAAATTTATAATTTTATAATGACCTCCTCTAAATATTATTATTCATTTCATATCACATATTATAATTTTATAATAATTCATTAATAATGTGAGTTTATATCAGACGTTTTTGACGATGTTCGGTACATGAGTAAAAATCGAAGTTGTTGGAAAAGAATCATCCATGTAGTTATAAGTAAATCATCTCTATAATAGTATTAATGATTTAAATATCATATATATCCATTATATATTCATTTTATAATATTCCATAACATTTGGAGACAAAAAGAAATGAAATGCACCGTTCATGGAGACGGTAGGCCGTACGTACGCATGAACGCTACTTTCATTTCTTTGGCACATTAATGGAATTAATACTAGATGAATGATATATATATATTATAATTCCAGTATAATATATATGTTATATAGGTCACATAAGTTCATCAATTTCATTCTTTATACATTCCATGTATTGCATGAACGAGTCACATCACTTGAGGGGGAGGTAGTCCACACTTCCTCAAATAAAATTATCGCATTTTCACAACATGAAAAGCACAATGTTATGTATTAAATATAAAATAAAGAATCATAGAGTGTAAATAAATATAATATATATCATAAATAAACATATTTCCATCATAATGTCCACCATGAGAGGTGGTAGGAGAAGATAGAACAATCATCATTTCATTAGGCAGTAATTTTCCATCCATAGAAACAATATGTTCTTTAACCATTAGACCCGGGTGTGTGTAAGTGTAGATCTAATCCATATCATAAAAAAATCCTAGTATGTTGAATATACTGGTGTTTTTATAAAATAATAAAATAAAAAGATTTTAGGGGGTTGGAGAAGCAAAATAAAACAAAAGAACATTAGAGAAGTCTTTACCTTTAAATCGACTAACTCCCCTTGGTTTGAACCAAAAGGGTTTCTTGAAGAGATTTCTGCCTAAGGGAAGGATTCTAGGATGAATATAGATATGTGGAGAGATGAAATTATCAGAGTTTGGCCGAGAAAATGGCTTGAGAGGTGTGGTTAAGGAGGTAGAGGTGGGGGCGTTTTATAAGAGGGAGGAGGGTCACTCTTGGAATGTCTTGAAAGGTTACTTTATTATAAAATTATTTTTGGATATCAAAGGTCCCAAAATTATTTATTTCTAGGATATGGTTATAAGGGTTCTAAATATACCAATCCAATAGGTTTTTGACAAGTTTATGTCTTAGATTTTACATTATCTTTTCATTTTATTTAAATCGTTCATTAATGAGGTAATCGTTGCATCATCATGGTGTCATAAATAATTTAATTTATTTAATGTCTAAAATTATAAAAAAATAATATGGTGTAGGAAATATTTTTATCTTTACAATGAATATTTATAGTCAAGAATATGAATTTTATAACCCCATGTAAAAATGGTTTTAGTAAAACAATACATGTTTGTGACATTTTTATTTTAACTTTAAGTAAAAAGTTATTAATGTCATTTTCTTACACAAGTGGCTCCATGGGGTCCCCAAGTTGACCCATGGATTTTCATGGTCAGCCATGACTCATCCAATAAGGGTAGGACATGTTTCAATGTCATTTCATATTATTATAACATTATCTTTTCATTAAATTACACTAATTACCTTTAATCGTGATTAATAAAACCTAAAAGTTGCTATTCCCCCAAAAATTATTTTCATCCCATTAAACCACATTTTACATCCTAATGACAACCATGTATGTCGGATTTTTGAAATTAAAATCATAGTGGTGGTAAAAATTCATTTAAACAAAAAATCAGTTTTTTAAGTACCACTTAGTGGTTTCACTATTCATCAAAAACTGAAGTTTTTCAGAAAAATACAAAAAATTCGCCCTAAGCTATATTTGATATTTAGAATTGAAAATTGATGTCTGTTTTACAATATTAAAAACATATAAGTTGAATTAATCAATTTAATAATTAATTCCCGTTGTCCAAACAAATAGCGTGTTTTTTAGAAACAAAATATATCAAAAGATTGACACTAGTTTAAGTCCAATTTCAAAGTGAAATTAATTCCAATTACCACCATTGGATTAAATGGTTAAAATATATTATAACTACACTTTAATCCCAATAAAAAATATAATATATATATATAAATAAATCAGATTAAAAGGTGGTTTTGAATTAAAATACAACATTTTCACTAAAAATGATCTTTATCATAAAAATAATAAAAATTTAAAAAAAGTCTATTTTGATGTCCAGATTCTAATGAAGGATTTTATTTGGTCCAATATAACAAATACAATTGTCAAAAATTGGATTTAAAAAGGGTTCTCCATCAAAAGGCAGTTAATCGACCTTTTAAAGAATATTAGAATATTTACGCTTAAAATTTGATTCATTCGCATTTTAAGCCTCTAACATTTATTGGATAAAAATAAAAATATTTGACAAACATTTATTATAATTTTGCAGTTAGTTATGTTCATTCCCACCATTACAACGGCTATGCGTTAACTACCATTTAAAATAATATTATTTTATTATTAGAGTGCAATGTAAGATTTAAAGGAAACTCATTGTTGCGTATTGGGTACGCCATCGAGCATAGCGTTCCCTTTAAAGTAATATTAATATTTTATTCACAAATATTAATAAATATGGAAAAGTAATATTCTTTATATACATGGTATGTTACAGGGTGAGGCTCTTCTTCTTTTGACTTATCCTATTTCAGATGGTTGTGTCTACCTCCAGATGTTTATATTGATGATATCCCTTTAGATAAGGTGTGTGATTTAGGATCCATGATTTTTATGGGTTTTTTAATTTAGGATATATTGATCTTAATAAAATATCTTTTGTGTCATCCATTCATCCAAATTTTGATAATGCATAACTAATACTGCTAATTATATATTTTTTATTATGTAGAAACACTTTTAAGGAAAAGTGGGGAACTAGTCAATATTACAAAAGGACATCACCCAACCTAAAATGAAATACCCAAATCATTGAATTGTAATTTAATCCTATGAGATATATTACCTCTGGGGATACTCCATTTTAATGGTGAAGCCTTCTCATCCAGTTCATTGTAGAGAAATATCTCAATGTTTTATGTTATCTTATCATAGGTCTGAATGAGCTCTTTTAAAGAAATATTCTTCCCATGGAATCTATGTGCCAGTATTCCAAGAGTTTTTTGGATTGAGTCACCTTGGTACTTGGTGTAACATTCCTAAATACGCCTCTCTATTAGCCTGTAAAATTCCCCTTGTGTAGTAATGACTTGAAGGGTCTTGTCATAGAAAAAATTATTATTTTTTATGATTCTTTCCCAACCATCACATTCGATCAATTCACTACCAAAAAACCGGGCGAGGAAGGAACCTACCTTTATCATCACTAATGGAAAAGCGCTAATAAAGGGGTTTCCCTCTATCAGCGCTAAAAAAAGCGCTGATAAATGCACCCATTATGAGCACTAAAACAATCACTGATAATGGTGGACCCTTTATCAGCACTTTTTTCAGCGCTGATAAAGGGTGCATTTATCAGCGCTTTAAATATCTCTTTATAAGTTCTTTTCTTTGCGTTGATAAAGGCTACATTTATCAGCACTTATATTTGCACTGATAATATTTATTTTATACATTAAACAAAAAACACATGTTATAACTACATTTATATATATAATTAAATAATTATATGATTAATAATAAATATATTTATTATATTTATAATATTTATTAGATTTATTAAATCATTATATCTATTAGATTTGTTAATTCATTATATTTAATATATTTATTTATTATATGTGTTTATATTTAATGTATTTGTTTTTTTATAAATATATAATACGTTTTAATATATATTTATAATTAAAATTATTTAATATATATGTGTTTTCCAATGAATTTGTGGTCTATGGATATATACAAGTGTATATATATATGTACATGAATAATGTTCATTTATAGATTATAATTACATATCACATTGATGTGTTATTGATTTATAATTCATTATCTTACCCATATAATATATATGTTATAAAAAATGTACACTTATAATTAAAATTAAATTATATTTAAAAGAAAATATATTCTATTATATTTTGAATCATATATATATTAATATACCATTCAAATAATTTTATAAGTATAAATAGAGATATATTAATTTAGAGTTATAATTATTAATATATATATATATATCATAAATATCATTCTAAATAAATATGTAATAATGTAAACAAATTATTAAATTTATACATTTATCAGCGCTTTTATTAGAACTGATAAACTACATCTTTATCAACGCTACAAAAGTGCTGATAAAGTTCAACCTTTATCATCGCTAAATAAGCACTGGTAACGGTGGACTTTATCAGTGATTTTCATTTTAGCACTGATAAAGACACTCTTTATTAGCACTTTTACTAGCACTGATAAGGGTCGACGCGGGATTTAAAAAATCCACCATGTCCTCATCCTCCTCCACGCACCCTGTCAAGCTTTTTCGGAAGCCCTACCCTACACCGCAACCTCCTCTCCACCGTTGTCTCCTCTCCGCTGCGGCCACCGCCTCCTTCTCCTCCTCCTCCACCATGGCCGCCGCCTCCTCCTCCACCGTGGACGCCGCCTCCTCCTCATCCCCTGGCGCCTAATTCTCCTCCTTCTCCACCGCGACTCCTCCTCCTCCTCCTCTTGTGTTGTGACCTCCTCTCCGTCGCTGCCCCTCCTGCTCCTCCTTCTCCTCCACCACCGGCACCTCCTCATTTTCTTCTTCTTCTTCCTCCTCCTCCTTCTCCTCTGCCTCATCTCCACCATGTATCCTCCTGCTCTTCTCCACCGCGACCTCCTCCTCTGCCTCCTCCTCCTCATCCTCCTCCGCCTACTCAGCTGCCTCTGCTACCTTTCGCTACCTCCGAGTTGCCTCCGCTTCCTCTGATTCCTCTGTACTGCCTCCACGCTACCTCTATGCTATCTCCGCTGTCAACGCCTCCTCCTCCTCCGCCACCGGGTCCTCCTCCTTAAGGAGAGTAAAATTGAATTGGCATTAATTAATTATGTTTTCATTTATTGTCAATATTGAGATTAATTATGATTTGGTGTGATTCTTGTGTGTGATGCTTGTGTGTGTGACACATGTATATGTGGTTGGTTACTTATTTGATCTTGATTAGCTCTCCCCACTTACGGTGGCTCTCACCATCACATCACATGAAAAAAAATTGAGGATGGAATCTCTATAGACAACCTATCACAAAACTACTACAAACCAATACTAAGTGATCCACTTTCTATATCTCACATCATATTATCATACAAAAACTGATCTAAGGAGGAAATCACAATATCCAACCTCTATCAAAAGTCAAAATGAACCATCAATATGTGGATCCCATGGAAGTCATACAGAAATCCCCTTTGACCACTGCCTTCTCAATCCAAGTAGGGTCCTACCAACACCTTATCACTTAAATAAAGGCCATCCATCTTGTCACATGCCACAAAACATATAAATAGTAAACTAAGGAGGGTATCTATATATCCAACCTCTCATAATAGCTAAACCACATCATCAATAGGTGGGCCCCATGGATGATCATACTTCAACTAGGTGAAAGTCGTATGAAGTCCCAATCACTTAGTAGGTCTGACCATAAATGATAAAAGTCACCATCCATTTATCCTTGCATAATAATCTCCTTAAAAACATCTTGGTTTTACATGAATATTATTCCCAACATATCAACATTATAATTCTGCCTATAAGGGCATCCACTGGGTTCTACAAACCTAACCCATCTCTACTCATTTATACCAACACACACTCATCTCTACATGGTAATGTCACAACCCACATGCACTGTAAAGACCCGTATCTTGACGTACATTGACATTACATTACATTTGCGGAATACTTAGTACATAACACAAAACACACACACAAGGATCATAATAGTTTAGTGTCTTTGGAAACTCGTAATATAATCTTCTAATCCTGGTGAAAGATCTTCAACATCTTCCATAATGATATTCTTTTTTTAATACCTAAAACCTTCCTTCATATTCTGGGGAAAAGTAAACATAAAAGGGTGAGCTCAAATTCTCAGTAAGGGTAAACAAAAGAAATATCAATCACATCATATACATAAGCACATAACTTTTGGAAATCGTAACCTGTAAAAGAGATCATAATTTCATAACCTGGGATAACTCATGGCAGTGAAATGTAATCACAATAATCATAACTTAAAACATTAAACATTGTGGCATACACACATAATCATAGAGAATCATTTCTTATTAGTCAAGACTCATTGGCAAGACTATCTTAGTGGACAAAGTCCCTTTCTGAACCGAGTCACCCTCGTTTCAGTCCTGTTTCACTGAACCGGTATAACCTACCATTCCAGCCATGTCTATCTCATGAGATATAAAATCATTACCCAATGCATTGGAGGGAGATATAGGTCCCACCCATCTCATAATGATACCATTCTTATGTGTGCCACAAAATCATAAATCATACATCATTTCATAACCCATGTAATAAAAATGGGAATCTTAAACATCGTGACATCATAAAACAATTCATATAAGATAAAGGAATTCATAAAAATATTTCCATCACAACATAATCAAATCCATGTAATAATAGGGATATAAACAAAACCCTATATTGTCTTATATGGAAAATAATTTTGATAAAACTCTTGAACTCCATTCTTGAGGAAAATATCCTTTCTACTTCAAAAACATTTATCCTTTCATAACATGCCATACAATTTTAAACAAAAAGAAGTTCATTAAAAATAAACTTTAAAACTTGTAAATTAAGCTTCTTGGAAATAATTTTTTAAAAATCCATTCATGCCGTATAAGTTAAAAAAAACATTCTTCATACTTTTGTCGGAAAAGTCAAAAAAGTACCTCGTATGAAAAAACGACAAAATATTCCTTTCATATTCTTTACTAAAAACTCACCGAATGGTAAAATTGGATTTAAACTATTGTAAGTGGATGGAAACAATATTACATATTTAGGGAACATGTATGTGGATGATAAAATATACCCCAGTAAATGCCAAAGTAAAAACAATCTCGGATAAAAATGAGATTGTGATATTTTCCCTTACCTTAGGTCCGATTTTCTTCGTAAGTGTCCGAACCTCCTGTATAATGATTTAAATAATGTCATTGACTTATTAAATAATCATATTCATTGTTATTATATCATATAAGGTTCACTTATGACTTTATATTACCCGTTCTTTTGTAAAGTCATGTTAAAGTAGCGTTTTGGGTAAAATCGTCTCATTTGTCGTTCGTGTTTTAACTTGTAATTATTCGTATGATTAATTAGATCATTATTACTTAATTATATAATATAAATCATGATTTATATATAATATATTGAGAATATACATATATATAATGGATCGATAAATGGAATGAAATACACCGTTCATGGAGACGGTAGGCCGTACATACGCATGAACGCTGTTTTCGTTTCCTTATTGAATTGAGTGGAATTAAGTAGATGACATACATATATATACACATAAATCCAGTAGCTTTATAATTTCATATATTTCATTATTATTGCTAATATATACTTTATAATCATTCTTAAATGGTTAACATGGAGAATGAATCTCATCGCGTCGTGGAGACGGTAGTCCGTACGTACGCACGAGCAATGATATCATTTCCATAATTATTGACTTGAATTGGAGTGGATGATACAATATATCAGAATCATTATGATGTTATAATAACTATGTATAGTTATTCTTTACACCATAATACCCATCCATGTAAGGTGTTGGTGGAAAAACAGATTACACAACGGCGTGGAGACGGTATTCCGTACGTACGCACGCGTGGTGATTTCATTTTCCGTAGGATGGATATATAGTGAATTAGGATTGTTTCATACTTATAATAACATATCAGTATATGATTTATAATTATTTTATTACTTAATAATGAAACAACCTAAGAATAAGAAGTGGAAGAAGAAATAAAGGTGAAAGAATTGGTAACGGAAATTACCTCTTCTTTGAAGCGCCTCGTTGAGACCTCCTCTTATGGCACTAAAATTGGTCTTTGAGGAAGACCAGAACCTCTAGGATGTTTCTAGTGAAGTGGAGAAGAGATTTTGTTAGGGTTTGGCCGAGCTTGAAGGCTCAAAGTTGTGTGAGGAAGAGAGGGAGGAGGTGTCCTTTTATAAGGGAGGAGAGGGGCACCTTTGGAATTCTTAAAAATATTAATTTATTATAAATCTAACCCCACTTAAAAACATCCAAAAATGACTCATATTAGAATATTATATGAGATAGGGTTGTAATATCATCAACAAATCAAATTTAGACATGTTTGGATCTTATTTTAAACCTTATCATTTTGATTTATCTTTATTTAATCTATTTAAGTTTATTTGTGGTAATAAAATTCTAAATTTTAAATTATAACCAATAATTACTTATTTGTTGTGAATTTTCCATAATTGTTTACTTTAAAACATTATAAACCATATAAATTTAAATTTATAATTTTTAAATATTTTTGTGATTTTTAAAATTTTTTATAATATGTTATTTTTATAAAATTACAATAGTGTCAATTTTGACACTATTCATTTATTTGAATTTAAATAAAATATATACAGAAGATATGTTCAAAATAAAAGATTTAATATATTAATAAAAGGTAATATGTATCTATAAAATCAGTTTATAGCATTAAATAGTTCATATAATATTTATTTTATTATTTTTAAAACTATTTATTTGGTTTATCTCTTAATAAAATAATTACTACATAATTTTTGTATAATTATTTAATATACTTATTTGTTTCATAAAAATTTAAAATAAAATCCTATGATGAAGATAAATATATTAAAGTTCACAATAATACTTTTACTCGAATTTATCATCTTAAAATCACAATATTTAAATTGTTATATTTATTAAATTGAGAAGGTGACAACATTGGCATCATTTAAAATAAAATAATATAAGTGTCATAATTTCTTGTATAAGACTTAAAATGGTCAAATATTCGACCATTGGATGATTATAGTTTCAATTTACATGACCAATAAGTTTTGGTCAGGGTTTTGTGCCTTTTATGGTCACTATTAGTTTAATAAAAACTATATTCTTGATTTTTCACTAGATAAATAATTTCTGCATCACTATTGTGTCACAATTAATGATACCTATTTAATACCAAAAAATTCTAAATAAATTCTCACGATGTAGAATTTTTTTTAGCTTTCTGGATACTATTCATGTTCGATGTTTCATAATGTTTATCACTAAGTTAAAATTATTATACTTAAAAGATTTAAGAAAGTGACATGTTGTCACTTTCTTTGGTTTTAATAATAATTAAATTATTTTCATGATCAAAAGACCATAAAATGAATCTAATCTGATCCTTAGTTGATATGGGTTTACTTTTAGCCATCAAATAAAATTTTGGCATGTGTTAGGGTAATTTTATAATATTATATTTACCCTTAATTACCCGATTTACCTTTAACTATGGTAAATAAAATTTACCGTAGTTACTATTCATAATTCCCAAAAAAAAAGTATCCTACTAACATAATTTGGACCCACTAATTCCAAATATGGAATCCATTTTTTAAAATTCAATACACATAAGTTGCAGAAATTTAATTAAAATTAATCCCGTTGTCGAATAAAAACGGGTTTTTGTTTAAAACATTGCAAAAGATTGAATTGATTTAAGCTACGAATTCAAGGTAAAATCAATGCTAATGACATACATTATATTAAATGGTAAAAATATATTCTATTTATACTTTAAAACCATTCAATAATATAATTTAACAACATAAGATATTATGATGAAAAAAGTTGTTTTTAATTAAAATATAGCGTGTTTTTACTATTCATTAAAATATGAAAGTTATCGGAAAAATATCAAAACTTTATCTAATGTAAATTTTTACATACTGATTCAAAAGAAGAATTTTATTTTGTCAAATTGAACATATAAACATGTCAAAAACTAGATTTAAAGTGGATGCGCCATCAAAAGGCGGCAAAACTGCATTTTTTAAAAAATACATATTTTACCCGAAAAATATATATTTGTTCTTATACCATGTTCTAGAAAATGTGTAATATGAATAATAATGTTATAAATATCAAAATTTAGTAAATACTATTCATAACGGCTAGTTCATGAAAATATTATAATAATATATCATTGTTTATTAAAACATGGTATTGCGTACAACACACACTATCGAGGAAGGTCGCAATTGCGTGTAATGCAGGCCAAGTCAGGGTTGTGTGTTGTGAAAGAATCCTTCATTGTTTTGTATAACAGAATCCAACCACATTTCATTTATACATTTAATATATATATATATATATATATATATATACTCAATGTTGCATAGAATAACTCTTATCAAAATTGTGTGTAACACGATCCAAGAATAGTGTTGCGTATACTGCAAGCTAATATGGTGTTGCGTATAGAGCAAGGTAATCTTGGTGTAGAATAAAACATAAGAAATTAATGAAATTAAAATAATATTTTTCATAAAATCTCAGGGTGTTACATTCTACCCCCCTTAAAATGAATTTCGCCCTCGAAATTCGTCGGGGTTATAAATGGTTTACTACTTGAAAGTTTCTTTAATAGAAACCCACATCGTAAAAAGGAAATACCAAAACCAATCTTCAAAAACAAAAGTATGAAACATAACGGTTACCCAAATAAACTAATCACTGGGTTTCCACATAGGTGAAAATATGGATATGTAAGAGAAATCTAACCATCACGTTCTGATGGAGAGTGGTAGAGAACATGGCTATGGAAAAGCTAGCAATAACAAATCCATAAATTTGTGATGATCTAAGGTACCATCTGATTAATCAGATATAAGAGCACTAGGACAACATTTTTGGTTTTCAAGATCGTTTCCCTAAAGTTGAAGAATTTGAATTAGAATAAATACTTAATTTATTTTGGTACAATCTCACTGTTGTTCGTGCCTTGAACAACTTCCACTTCATCTCTTAAATAAACGAAGTTGAATTTGTTATTCGTGAAGTGTTAGTATGAGAGGTCATTCCATCTGTCTCAAACAAAAGGTTAACAAAAGTTATTAAATATACATAAGTCATTCTTTAGTGAGATTAATCATATATGGTTCCTAAAATGGACTTATACTTCATATATCATACTTCTTAATATAATAAAACTAGTTTCTACTAAACAGGGACTTCCTGTAGGCCAGTGGTAGGTGATAAAGGCCAGTCACACTTCGGTTGTGGGTTCGATTCCCACAGCCTTGTCTGACGCGATGGGCTGTCGCCCGTCCTGCAGGTTGTCCTTTTTCTAAAACTATATTACTATAAAATCCCATCAATAATATTGAAAAAAAAACTTTTATCCTTAAACAATACTAACTTATGTCCAACATAATCCATTACAATCTTTAGGCTTATCCATAATACTTCATTCCACTCTTATAATATAGTGAAAATGATTACCAGAGATTTAATACCATCGTTGATTCCCATATATCATAAGATATGTCGTGTTGGTCACATTCTAAACATTCAAAGACCTTAATCATGTATTCTCTTGAATACACATTGAACCATAGTGAAAACTTGAATGCAGTTAAAAGTTAACACTTTTCACATACCAAAATCCTCAAAATTCTATGTACTCAAACCATGACATCACTTAGTCCTTATATCAATCATGAGCTCATGAATACTGTTAAACATTTCATTTTCTAATTTTCCCTTCATTATGCGCATATCATCTTATTTCCAAAATTATCTCAATCACTTTGAATACCACATTAGACCAATACATAAATATTCCAATACTCCATGATACAACATTATTTTGGAATCCCATTACATAAACACTTAATCATTCCACCACATCGTTGTCATATTCAACATCGCCAATAGTGATAGCATGTGACTTCCCTTTGTCCTTTTCCTTAAGCGGTTGCTCATGTCGATCATCACTAACCCTTGGATTAGGGAATTTATTAGCATAATGCGCCATTTCCTTGCACTTGAAGCATTGAAGTGTTGGTGGTGCATTCTCTGCAGTGTTTGCTTTATTCACATCATTAGAAACCCTTTTTCCATTACTTCGACACTCAGCTGCTCGATGACCTTCTTTTCCACACTTAAAACATTTTCTAGTCCCTTTAAGAAAATCTCCACCATGCTTCTTTCCACACTTTGTGCATAAGGAAACATTCATCTTCTTTTCACCATTATTTTGAGATTTCTCCTTGACCTCCATCTTTTTTTTCTTGTCAAAACCATGAGATGGATATGTAACACCAAGTTCCACAACGCACAATTTCTTCATAGCTATTGAAGTCTCTTATAGCTAATGCCCTTCGAAGACTTGGTTTTAAGCCACTGAAAAATCGATCAACTTTACTTTCAGGTTGGATGATAATGCGAGATGCATACCTTGCAAGTCTTGTAAAATTCTCTTCGTATATACCAAAAGATTCATCATCCTTCTGCTTTAGCTCAAAAAACTTCTTTTCTATCTTTGTTCGAAGAATATGAGGGAAGTACTTACTGAAAAACAAGTTCTTGAACTCGTCCCATTCCATGGATTCAATTGCATCTCTTGGCCTCGTATTCTTGATAAGATTCCACCATTGATCAGCTTCACCTTCCAAACGATATACTGCTAAGATGAATTTATCATGTTCAGAACATTGAAGAACTGAAAATATCTTTTCAGTGGTACTGATCCATTGTTCAGCAACAAGTGGATCGGATGTCCCACTGAAAGAAGGTGGACATTGCCTCATGAAGGACTCAATAGAATATTGTTCCCTTCTCTGATCATTTGGAAGTCCAGAATGATTCATAGCTTGTGTAAGTATAACAATAAGATTTTGCACTCCATCTCCCATAACATTTGTTTGTTCAGGAGGGAAATCATTGCATTGTCCATTGCATTGATCAACACGGTTCCTTCGGGTTCCAGCCATCGTCTAAAACCCAAAAAGAATAGTGTGAGAGGAAAAAATCATAATAAAGGGGGAGTAACTTCAATATCTAACTTCTTAGGTTATATTCTATGATCGTTACCATAGTTATAGGACTGTATCCTATACGTATACTTATCCTTCGGGACATCCCTAGACGTACCTTATAAATATCTCTAGGTATCTCACTAAAGTTCTCGCATCCTAGTTTCCAAAGGTTGACTAGACCTTTCCTCTGATACCAACTGTAAAGACCCGTATCTTGACGTACATTGACATTACATTACATTTGCGGAATACTTAGTACATAACAAAAACACACACACAAGGATCGTAATAGTTTAGTGTCTTTGGAAACTCGGAATATAATTTTCTAATCCTGGTGAAAGATCTTCAACATCTCCCATAAAGATCTTCTCTTTTTTTATACCTAAAACCTTTCTTCATATCCTGGGGAAAAGTAAACATAAAATGGTGAGCTCAAATTCTCAGTAAGGGTAAACAAAATAAATATCAATCACATCATATACATAAGAACATAAATTTTGGAAATCATAACCTGTAAAAGAGATCATAATTTCATAACCTGGGATAACTCATGGCAGTGAAATGTAATCACAATAATCATAACTTAAAACATTAAACATTGTGGCATACACACATAATCATAGAGAATCATTTCTTATTAGTCAAGACTCATTACCAAGACTATCTTAGTGGACAAAGTCCCTTTCTGAACCGAGTCACCCTCGTTTCAGTCCAGTTTCACTGAACCGGTATAACCTACCATTCCAGCCATGTCTATCTCATGAGATATAAAATCATTACCCAATGAATTGGAGGGAGATATAGGTCCCAACCATCTCATAATGATACCATTCTTATGTGTGCCACAAAATCATAAATCATACATCATTTCATAACCCATGTAATAAAAATGGGAATCATAAACATCGTGACATCATAAAACAATTCGTATAAGATAAAGGAATTAATAAAAATATTTCCATCACAACATAATCAAATCCATGTAATAATACGGATAGAAACAAAACCCTATATTGTCTTAGATGGAAAATAATTTTGATAAAACTCTTGAACTCCATTCATGAGGAAAATATCCTTTCTACTTCAAAAACATTTATCCTTTCATAACATGCCATACAATTTTAAACAAAAAGAATTTGATTAAAAATAAACTTGAAAACTTGTAAAGGAAGCTTCTTGGAAATAATTTTTTAAAAATCCATTCATGCCGTATAAGTTAAAAAAAACATTCTTCGTACATTTGTCGGAAAAGTAAAAAAAGTACCTCGTACGAAAAAACGACAAAAGATTCCTTTCATATTCTTAACTAAAAACTCACCGAAGGGTAAAATTGGATTTAAAATATTGTAAGTGTATGGAAACAATATTACATATTGAGGGAACATGGATGTGGATGATAAAATATACCCTAGTAAATGCCAATGTAAAAACAATCTCGGATAAAAATGAGATTGTGATATTTTCCCTTACCTTAGGTCCGATTTGCTTCGTAAGTGTCCGAACCTCCTGTATATTAATTTAAATAATGTCATTGACTTATTAAATAATCATATTCATTGTTATTATATCATATATGTTTCACTTATGACTTTATATTACCCGTTCTTTTGTAAAGTCATGTTAAAGTAGCGTTTTGGGTAAAATCGTCTCATTTGTCGTTCGTGTTTTAACTTGTAATTATTCATATGATTACTTAGATCATTATTACTTAATTATAGAATATAAATCATGATTTATATATAATATATTCAGAATATACATATATATAATGGATCGATAAATGGAAATAAATACACCGTTCATGGAGACGGTAGGCCGTACGTACGCGTGAACGCTGTTTTCGTTTCCTTATTGAATTGAGTGGAATTAAGTAGATGACATACATATATATACACATAAATCCATTAGCTTTATAATGTAATATATTTCATTATTATTTCTTATATATACTTTATAATCATTCTTAAATGGTTAACATGGAGAATGAATCTCATCGCATCGTGGAGACGGTAGTCCGAACGTACGCACGAGCGATGATATCATTTCCATAATTATTGAATTGAATTGGAGTGGATGATACAATATATCAGAATAATTATGATGTTATAATAACTATGTATAGTTATTCTTTACACCATAATACCCATCCATGTAAGGTGTTGGTGGAAAAACAGATTACACCACGGCGTGGAGACGGTATTCCGTACATACGCACGCGCGGTGATTTCATTTTCCGTAGGATGGATAGATGGTGAATTAGGATTGTTTCATACTTATAATAACATATCAGTATATGGGTGATAATTATGTTATTACTTAATAATTAAACAACCTAAGAAGAAGAAGTGGAAGAAGAAATAAAGGTGAAAGAATTGGTAAACGAAATTACCTCTTCTTTGAAGCGCCTCTTTGAGACCTCCTCTTACGGCACTAAAATTGGTCTTTGAGGAAGACCAGAACCTCTAGGATGTTGCTAGGGAAGTGGAGAAGAGATTTTGTTAGGGTTTTGCCGAGATTGAAGTCTCAATGTTGTGTGAGGAAGAGAGGGAGGAGGTGTCCTTTTATAAGGGAGGAGAGGGGCACCATTGGAATTCTTAAACAAATTAATTTATAATAAATATAACCCCACATAAAAACCTCCAAAAATGGCTAATATTCAAATATTAGATGATATAGGGTTGTAATCTCATAAACCAATCAAATTTAGACATGTTTGGAGATTATTTTAAACCTTATCATTTTGATTTATCCTTATTTAATCTATTTAAGTTTATTTGTGGTAATAAAATTCTAAATTTTAAATTATAACAAATAATTACTTATTTGTTGTGAATTTTCCATAATTTTATACTTTATAACATTATAGACCATATAAATGTAAATTTATAATTTTTAAATATTTTTGTGATTTTTAAACAATTTTATAATATGTTATTTTTATAAAATAACAATAGTGTCAATTTTGACACTATTCATTTATTTGAATTTAAATAAAATATATACAGAAGATATTTTCAAACTAAAAGATTTAATATATTAATAAAAGGTCATATGTATCTCTAAAATTAGTGGATCACATTAAATAGTTCGTATAATATTTAATTTAGTATTTTTAAAACCATTTATTTGGTTTATCTCTTAATAAAATAATTACTACATCATTTTTGTATAATTATTTAATATACTTATTTGTTGCATAAAAATTTAAAATAACGTCCTATGATGATGATAAATATATTACCTTTAACAATAATACTTTTACTCGAATTTATCATCTTAAAATCACAATATTTAAATTGTTTTATTTATTAAATTATGAAGGTGACAACTTTGGCATCATTTAAAATAAAATAATATAAGTGTCATAATTGCTTGTATAAGACTCCAAATGGTCAAATATTAGACCATTGGATGATTATAGTTTCAATTTACATGACCAATAAGTTTTGGTCAGGGTTTTGTTCCTTTTATGGTCACTATTAGTTTAATAAAAACTATATTCTTGATTTTTCACTAGATAAATAATTTATGCATCACTATTGTGTCACAATTAATGATAACTATTTATTCCCAAAAAAATTCTAAATAAATTCTCATGATGTAGATAATTTTGTTAGATTTCTGGATTCTATTCATGTTTGAAGTTTTATAATGTTTATCACTAAGTTAAAATTATTATACTTATAAGATTTAAGAAAGTGACATGTTGTCACTTTCTTTGGTTTTAATAATAATTAAATTATTTTCATTGTCAAATGACCATAAAATGAATCTAATCCGACCCTTAGTTGATATTGGTTTACTTTTAGTCATCAAATAAATTTTTGGCATGTGTTAGGGTAATTTTATAATATTATATTTGCCCTTAATTACCCGATTTACCTTTAACTATGGTAAATAAAATTTACCGCAGTTACTATTCATAATTCCCAAAAATAAAAGTAGCCAACTAACATAATTTGGACCCACTGATTCCAAATATGGAATCCATTTTTTAAAATTCAATACACAGAATTTGCAGAAATTAAATTAAAATTAATCCCATTGTCGAATAAAAACGGGTTTTTGTTTAAAACATTGCAAAAGATTGAATTGATTTATCCTACGAATTCAATGTAAAATCAATGCTAATGACATACATTATATTAAATGGTAAAAATATATTCTATTTATACTTTAAAACCATTCAATATTATAATTTAACCACATAAGATATTATGACGAAAAAAGTTGTTTTTAATTAAAATATAGCGTGTTTTTACTATTCATTAAAATATGAAAGTTATCAGAAAAATATCAAAACTTTATCTAATGTAAATTTTTACATCCTGATTCAAAAGAAGAATTTTATTTTGTCAAATTGATCATATAAACATGTCAAAAACTAGATTTAAAGTGGGTGCGCCATCAAAAGGCGGCAAAACTGCATTTTTTGAAAAATACTTATTTTACCCGAAAAATTTATTTTGTTCTTATACCATGTTATAGAAAATGTGTAAGATGAATAATAATGTTATAAAATTCAAAATTTGTTTAATAATATTCATAACTGCTAGTTCATGACAATATTATATTAATATATCATTGTTTATTAAAACCTGGTATTGCGTACAACATACGCTATCGAGGAAGGTCGCGATTGTGTGTAATGCAAGCCAAGTTAGGGTTGCGTGTTGTGAAAGAATCCTTCGTTGTTTCGTATAACAGAATCCAACCACATTTCATTTATACATTTAATATATATATATATATATATACTCAATGTTGCGTAGAATAACTCTTATCAAAATTGTGTGTAACACGATCCAAGAATAGTGTTGCGTATACTGCAAGCTAATACGGTGTTGCGTATAGCGCAAGGTAATCTTGGTGTAGAATACAACACAAGACATTAATAAAATTAAAATAATATTTTTCATAAAATCTCGGGGTGTTACATGCACTACTTGATCTAGGCCTCAATAGTCTAGTCTATATCATCTTCTAATTCCCACATTAAAACTCATTAAAACAAAATAATGACCATCCTAAGAAACTCACACTAAGAGCCATGGATACCCAATTCTAAGTCATCCGAACTATTATCATGACCCTAACTTAGGTATCATAACATATATCCCCTTGGAGATATCTTAATCCAATTATAAGTAGGAAATCCTCTATGTCACACTTCACCAATCAATATATGGAATATCATACTCATCACACACACCATGACTCTTCTATAACCTTAATAGGGTGTTCCTCATCATACATGAGATATAAAACTATATGATCCATATTATTTAGGTCTAAGACTCTAATACCTACTCAAATAGCCTTACAAAACTTAATTAGGATATACAAATATCATAACAAACCCGATCCTCTCATAAAAACTACTACTCCAATGAGACATAATCTCTGGATGATCACAAAATCATAAACATTGAATAGAACCCTCACTCTATCTCTTGGTGGATAAAAAATACCCTATTTATTTACCTTGGTTGCTCTTGATTTCTATCCCTTTCATTGGAACACATATACTCATGCATGAATGCACAATCATTCATAAATCGGAACATGGTTTTGTATTATAGGGTCCACCTACCTCAAAAAATGGAGTAACCCCCTCACCAAGATCAACTCATCCTCAACCAAGACTATACAAGCCTTTTCTAATCATGTACCAATGATTGAGACCCAATCTCAAGGCACAATTCCCAAATAAATTAATTATAGAGACTTATAATTAATTATTCACCATAATATAATTAGGAATAATCTTTCAAAAACTCACTGGGAAACACAACACCACCTAATCCACACAAAACATGGTGCGTTCATCATACGAGGATAACCTCTATCCAATACAAACAAAATCCACATCATCTGAATTGATTTGAAGATGATATAGTGAAATCATCACACAAATCCCAGTTAAAATCATCCCAAATCATAGGGAAATAAAGGATAATAGTAATTGAGGAATTATGAGGGAAGAACTCACTAACTCACTATAAAAACTCCCAATAACACCCCCTCATCAGGGGGACCGACGAGAGGAAGAGAATGGATGAACCCCAACAACCACCAAAGATTTACTATTAATGTGCATGCCCCTACCATTTTTGAAGTATATAGTTTTTTATCTAAATTATACTCATATTCCTTATCCCCTAACCTATATACCCATCCTATGGATTTCAAATAGTATGAATATAAATAAAGAATGGATGAGTGCCAATCAGTTGACAAAAGAGTATGAAGAAGGTGTGAAAGAGTTTATCAGTATTCCAAAAGATCATTCATGTGACCCTTCTCAAATACTTTGTCCGTCTTTATGCAATTGTTATTCAAAACAAATTAGTCTAGACGAGTTGGAAGAACACTTGATCTGTCACGGAAAAGCTTAGAGTTATACATGTTGGAATAAACACAGGGAAACAATGAATGTAGGTAGTGGCTGGGATAACACTGTGTTTTTTGGATCATCTGATATGATTACAAACATGAACAATGAATATGACCGTATGGAGGATGTGATTACAGATGTGAATGATGATGAAGATTGTATTGAGGAAATGACAAGGACCGTCTAAGATGAACTTCGTGATTTCCCAAAATTGTTTGAGAAGTTAAAAAGATGTGCAAAGATGCCATTGTATGCTGGTTACACTAAATATACAGCATTGTTAGCCGTACTGAAGCTGTATAATTCCAAAGTAGACAATGGGTGGAGTGACCCCAGTTTTACGGAACTACTTGCTCTCCGGAATGACATGCTCCCAGAAGATAATGAGCTCCCGAGGCGAACATACGACGCCAAAAGAATTCTATGCTCGATGAGTATGATCTCTGAAAGAATACACGCCTGCCCGAATGATTGTATACAATTTTGTAAGGACCAAAAATCACTTAAATAATGACCAATGTGTGATAATTCCCGATACACGAATGATAAATCCAGTCCAACTAAATTTGTATGGTATTTTCCAATCATTCCAAGGTTTAGGCGCTTATATGGAAGTGAGGAGACTGCAGGAAAATTGACATGGCATGCAGATACAAGAATTAAAGATGGGAAACTACGTCACCCGGCAGACTCTCCTCAGTGGAAGAGAATTGATCATGAGTATCCTGAATTTGTAAATGAGTCGAGAAACCTTCGTCTTGCATTATCTACAGATGGGGTGAATCCTTTTGGTTTTCAAAGCAACAGTCACAGTACATGGCCGGTTATGTTGTTAAATTATAACTTACCACCGTGGTTATGCATGAAATGAAAATACATCATGCTATCTATGCTTATATCATTACCAAAAAACCGGCTAATGATATTGATGTTTATTTAGCTCCATTGATCGATTATTTGAAATTATTGTGGGATTCAGGTGTTACATTGTATGATTCTTACAGAAAAAAATATTTCACTTTGAGAGCCATGTTGTACAGGATGATAAATGACTTCCTGCTTATGGAAATTTGTTAGGATCTATCATTAAAGGAACTCAAGGGTGTCCCGTTTGCGAACAAGATACACAATCAATTAGGTTGAAACATTTATCGAAAACTGTGTTTCTAGGAAATCACATATTTCTACCCCGATGACATAAGTACCGTTCTTGGACGATATCATTCGATAGATGTTCAGAAGAACGTACATAACCTTCTCCACTAACAGGAGATCAATTGTTTCAGAAAGTTAAATATGTGGACACTACTTTTGGTAAACCAGCTTCCAAAAACCTTACGAAAATCGGTTGGAAAAAGAGATCAGTTTTTTTGAATTAAAATACTGGAATTGTCTATATGTCATACATTTTCTTGATGTTATGCATGTAGAAAAAATGTATTTGATAGTGTCATCAGCACGTTGCTAAATACATCTGGCAAAACAAAAGATGGAATTAAGGCAAGGTTGGACGTGGTTAAGATGGGAATATGAGAAGAGTTGGCACCAATGAAGGGTGAAAAATGAACATTTCTTCATCCTGCCGCTTACACTCTTTCTAGGCAGGAGAGATATCAATTTTTCAACTTCATGAATGACATAAATGTTCCGGTGGGGTATTTATCAAATATCAGGAACCTCGTGTAAATGAGTGACTTGAAGTTAAAAGGTCTGAAATCACATGAATGCCATGTTTTGATGTAAGATCTCATTCCTATTTCTTTATGTTTCATTTTCCCATGAATTTCTGCCACACATTAACGAAACTGTGTTTCTTCTTAAAAGCAATATGCAACAAAGTTATAGACGCGAAGAAATTGCCAACTATGGAAAGAGAAATTGTTGTCATATTATGTGAATTAGAAATGTTCCTCCCGCATTCATTTTTTGATATGATGTTTTTTTGATGGTCCATTTGGGGAGAGAGATTCAACTATGTGGTCCTTTACATTACAGATGGATGTACCCCATTGAACGGTATATGATGATTTTGAAAGTGTATGTCAAAAATTGATGTCGTCCAGAGGGTTGTATTGCAGAGTGATATATTGTTGAGGAAAGCCGTTGAATTCTGTACCGAATACCTGTCTTGTGTGGAAAGCATTGTCCTACCAAAATCTCGTCACACTGGGTGGCTTGAGGGTGAAGGAATTTCTAGAAGATAGGTTTTCACAATCAATATTACAGATCGGGAGAAGACCACCATTATGTTTTTCATAACAGTTTCGATGTTGACCCATATGTTGAAATCCAAAAAGAAATTATTATTCATTTGAATCCATGTTGGGATGAAAAATGGATATCAGATACTCAAAATTGATAGTTGATAGGATGGTTTCAAGACCATATTTTTAAGAAGTCAGATGAAAATCCAGAGTCTATTTCAAAAAGACATTGATGGCTAGTCGGAGGACCAAGGGTGTATGTATTATCTTTCAATGCTTATGTAGTTAATGGTTATACATTTTATACTAATGAACATGATGGAGATAATACCATGGAGAATAGTGGGGTTACACTTGTGGCTGAAGCGATGCATGTTTCCAGTGCTAAAGACAGAAATCCAATTTATGTGAATATGTCATACTTTGGCATCATCTAACAAATATGGGAGTTGGATTATACAGAATTAAAAGTTCTGAATTTTCAATGCAAGTGGGATGATAACAGGATTGCTGTTAAAATAGATGAATTGGGCTTCGTGAAAGTTGATTTCAATACAAAGGGGAGAAAGACGAACCTTTTATAATGACATCACAATTAGTGCATGTATTTTATGTTCCAGATCCCGCAAACCGAAACTGGTCAATTGTTCTGTTATCAACCAAAATAGCTGAAGGGTCAAATGAAAATTCAACGGAGGATAACCCTTTCATGGGGACTTTGCAATCATTTTTTAGTGGTCCCAATGTAGATGAATTTAGTATGTCAAAGGAGACCACAATGAAGGGATATGGATAGTCGATAGTGGGGTCAATTCCCTCCAGCCTTCAAAAAAAGAGAGTTCAATAATCAGGTTATTTTTTATTGTAATATAGATTGTGTTACATTATGTTATTATCAGTTCGCTTATGCTTTTATGTGATCTAAATTAAATGTTAAACCACTTCTGCAGATATTGACTTATGCACCGGCTGATTCACCCAATCATGAGACACAACAGTTCTCTCAACCTTTTGTAGTTGGTCCCACTACTAAGGTAAAACATGTCTCTCAACCTATTGCAGCTATTCCCACTACTGAGGTACAACCGGTTTCTCAACTTGTTGCTGCTGGTCCCAGTGCCGATGCTAGGACTTTAGAGGAACATAATGGTGATGTAGAAACCGAGGAAATGGTAGGCAATGAAACCAGAACGGAACAAAAAAACAGGTGCACTGTAGTTTGACAGTTTTAGCCAAAATCCTCAAGGAAGAAGAATAAGGAATCAAATATGAGGTGGTATGGAATAAGCGAGGCTAACATGTAAACCCCAACAAAGCCATGTTTAGTAGCTACATTGGAATCGTCACTTGGAAATGCGTGCCGATTGATGTAGAGTCGTGGAACCATGTTGTCAGCGGGTTGAAAACATTAATGTGGGAAGAGATTACGATAACATGACGATAACATTTATTTAATTTATTAAAATAAAATAAAATAAAATACTGAAATATTGAATAACTCTTCATCATCTCTTTCAGAGTGAATTTATAATATATGTCTTGCACAAAGAATATTTATTAAGACTGGTAGGAAGGGTTCATAGAGGCATTCACACCATTTTAATGAAACAACATCTGAAATATGCTGAAGGGAAAATCATGCTGCACCCACCTCCTTTTTTGGAACACTTGATATCCCAAGGAGTGTGGGATGCATTTTGAAACTGTCGTGTAGAGCAGACTTTTCAGGTACATTGTGTTTGGTTACACATTTTTTAACATTGCTCGTATTCATCACTTTGATTGACAATTTTTTAATTATGAAACTGCGACTGAGTGCTGAAAATAATGAACGGGAAGAAAAACCATTGTACCCCTACTGTATAGCAAGGCTAGGGTATGCTTCAATTGAAAAACAATTGGTATGTATTTTAAAATTACTATAATACTTTAATGTGCCATAAAACAACATTATAACCACATTTCTCTATTTATATGAAGACTGATGAATCAAAATCCCAAGCCAATTCCATCCCACACCATGTTCTATAGAAGGAGGCTCATGTTAATTAATATGGGAATCTAGTAGATGAAAACACCCAAAAAGTGTGGGAAACATGTGTAATTATGACATAATATAATTTTTTTTCTTTAAATCACCATTATATAACGATGATTACTTATTTTCCAATATTTTATATTTGATATAGTCACAAGAGTCAACAAATCCCGCATCAGATGCAGACATACTTTCAGCGGCCTTGAAACAACCAGAACAGTATGGTCGCTTCAGAGGTGTGGGTTTTGGGGTGACACCCCAGAAGTGTTTTCAGAAAAAAACAAGTGGATGAAAAAACTAATGAAATGCAAATGATTAGAGATAGAGTAACTACCCTTGAAGAATGAATTGAAAGTCAGGGAGAGTTGATAGCAACTTTGATGGGGTGAGGCGAAGAGAACAAACAACTCAAGAACAACTCCCGCGAGAAGATCCCACCCCACCCCCACCAGCTTTGAGGTGAGCCATTCCCCTCAAAGACTTGACTTAACCGAGGAAATCAATGTTCTAATATTTGTTTCTGTAAAATGTGAATCACATAGACACTAATACATTTTTTTAATGATATTATATAGGGTGAAAATGACTGTGATTTATATCTATCAACTATCACACATCGCCTTGTAGCAAAGGCTACGGTGTTCAATATGCAGAATGACACACTACACTCCAGACCACTTCCAAATGGTCATTTCAAAGTGTCAATTAACGTAGCTCATGATCCGAGCACCGAGAAACCTGTGCCAAATGACGATGAAGACATTCATATGGTGGAAAAATCTGTTGAAACATTCGTTGTGTGGCCGTCAAATCTTGTAAAAAAACATGTCAACCAGGATGTATTCATTTCCAATTCATTTTTCAAGAAGTACCTTTAACATTAAATTATAAAAGGGTTGAACCGATGAATGTTATTACGGAAGGACAAAATGGAGGAGATAAAATTACAGAGCGGCTCAAAAGGATCAACCAACCAATCAAAACGATCTACTGAGAGAACCTTCACCCCGCCTATTCTATATCCACATTTAATATCATTGCAAGCTCATGTGGATACAAAAATGAAAGGAGGCAAGGGTCCCAATTTTTTTGTGAAAAAAGATATGAATGAAGAGGAAACATTAGATTTTGTTAGTGCTGAATCTGTAGCTGAAATCATCACAAACGACTGGCTAGGAACCTTAGTTATAAATGTATACATGAGGTATGTTTTCATGATGTGATTTTACAGAAGCTAATATACTATGATAATTATGGCTAAATACATTTCATATTTTTCACAGGTGTATATATGAAGAACAATTGAAGGTATTTTCCCGTGAATAAAAATTTGGACTCGTTAGTCCCCACATCATTTCTACATAATGAGAAGAAATAGATTCTGTTTTTCACAATGAATTAATGTCAAGCCTGCTCAAAATGTTTCAAAGTAGAATTACGACTGATATACTCTTTTTAATACCAACGTTGTAGGGGTAAAACTCTATATTTTAATCAAATAAAATATATTTTCATTTATATCAGTACTGTTTCCTTTTTTTTTGTTTTTAGGAAACATTGTATGCTCATTACAGTCAATTTGGATACTCCAAAGAATTATTTTCTGGATTCACTGTAGGGATATCCAACAAACCGACCAAACATGATGGTGATTTTCAATTCATAATACACTAGAACCAACATTTTATAACTAAATATCTAGTTATATAATTTATATTATTTTTTAATGAGGATTCTATTATGATAGGGTGGTATATGAATATTGTCTAAAGGATGGAATGAATCTAGGGCCTAAGGATGAAAAGGCATAAAAGATCTATAAATAGAGAAGTATCAGGTAATATATAATTATATTTCACTATCCAAATACAAATCAAAATAGATTAATTATATTTCCTAATGATTCTGCAGTGTCCAAAACAAACAAACGACAAGGACTGCAGTTATTATGTTTTTAAATTTATGAAAGAGACCATATTTCATGAACAAAATAGCATCCATGAAGAGGTATTTTTGAAAATAATTACTAATTTATTTAAAATATTTATTAATCCTTTATGTATTTATATTTTTTCAGTACTACTATGACTGTTGCAAAAACTCCAATTTAGAAGATGATATAGATGTGTTTAGAAACAAATGGGCATCATACCTGATAGAAGAATGTAAACAAATAGGACATTGATGGTGAATTCATACTAATTATGTTATCTTTATATGATCATTGATATCACCCTTATTGACACTTATTGAGCATCTAGGATCACCCTTTCTTGTGTTTCATATCCTTATATTATGATGAATGGTTTGATAAATGATTTGAGATTCTAGTAAAGAATAACTTAATGAGAAACTCTTATGAAGTACTGACATACGGAATACTGAGCATACAAGTTCAGATTGTTTTGACACATTAGGAAAATGATCCATGAGTCATTTGTGATGTGTACCAATCAAACACACCTCAATCTGATGCACAGTGTGACCGGTATGGCTAATAGTGTCTGATATCAGCTTCAAATTGACATTATCTTTAGAAAACAACACAAGTAACATACAGGAAACTGAGAAAACGTGTTCATATTGTTTTAATAATTTAGGAAAACGATCTGTGAGTCATTTATGATGTGTACGAATCAACCTCACCTCAATCTGATGCATGGTGTGACCGGTATGGCTAAAAGTGTAAGATATCAGTTTCAAATTGACATAAACTTTAGAAAACAACACAAGTAACATACGGAAAACTGAGCAGACGTTTTCGGATTGTTTTGATACTTTAGGAAAATGTTCCATGAGTAATTTTTTACGTGTATGAATCAATCTCACCTCAATCCGACGCACAGTGTGACCGGTATGGATAAAAGTGCTTGTTATCAGTTTCAAATTGACATTAACTTTAGAAAACAACACAAATAACATACGTCAATCTGAGAAAACATGTTCGAATTGTTTTGATACTTTAGGAAAATGATACATATGTCATTTTTGACATGTATGAATTTACCACAACTCATCCTGATGCACAGTGTGATCGTTATGGATAAAAGTGTCTGATATCAGTTAAAAATTGACATAAACATTAGAAAACAACACTACTGACATATGTAATAAGGATAAAACACCTTTGTATTGTTTTGACACTTTATGAAAACAATCCATTAGTCATTTGTGACATGTACGAATATACCGTACCTCAATCTAATGCACGGTGTGACCGGTATAGATAAAAGTGTCTGATATCAGTCTGAAATTGAAATTAACTTTAGAAAAAAACAATACTGACATTTGGAAAACTGAGAAAATGCATTCGGGTTGTTCTGATACTTTAAGAAATGATCCATGAGTAATTTATGACCTGTATGAATTGAACACACCTCAATCCGATAAACGGTGTGACCGGTATGGCTAAAAGTGTCTGATATCAGTTTTAAAATGACATTAACTTCAGATAACAACACTACTAACCTATGGAATACTGAGAAAACATGTTTTTATTTTTTTGATACTTTAGGAAAATGATCCATGAGTCATTTGTGATGCGTTCTAATCGACCGCACCTCAATATGATGCTCGGTGTGACCGGTATGGCTAAAAGTGTCTGGTATCAGTTTGAAATTGACATTAACTTTAGAAAACAACACTACTGACATACGGAAAACGTATTAAACGTGTTCGGATTGTTTTGACACTTTAGGAAAATAATCCATGAGTAATTTTTGATGTGTATAAATTGATCAAACCTCAATCCGATGCACGGTGTGATTGGTATGGATAAAAGTGTCTGATATCACTTTCAAATTGACATTAACTTCAGAAAACTACACTACTGACATACGAAATACCAAGAAAACACATTTGGATTGTTTTGATACTTTAGTACAACGATCTATGATTCATTTATGATGTGTAAAAATCAACTGCACCTCAATCCTACGCACGGTGTGACTAGTATGGCTAATAGTGTCTGATATCATTTTGAAATTGACATAAACATTAGAAAGAAAAAATACTAACATACGGAAAACTGAGCAAACACATTCAGATTATTTTGTAAATTTAGGACAACGATACATTAGTCAATTGTGATGTGCACGAATCAACCTCACCTCAATCCGACACATAGTGTGACTGGTATGGCTAAAAGTGGTTGATATCAGTTTCAAATTGACATTAACTTTAGAAAACAACACAATCATCATACGACAAACCGATAAAAAGCATTAGGATTGTTTTGATACTTTAGGAAAACGATCCATGATTCATTTTTGATGTGTATGAATTGACCGCACCTCAATCTGATGCATGTTATGAACAGTGTGGCTAAAAGTGTCTGATATCAGTTTCAAATTGACATAAACATTAGAAAACAACAAAATTAACATACGAAAAACCGAGAAAACACGTTCATATTGTTTTGATACTTTAGGAAAATGATCCATGAGTAATTTTTAACATGTAAGAATCAACTGAACCTCAATATGATGCACAGTGTGACCGGTATGGATAAAAATTTCTAATATCAGTTTGAAATTGACATAAACTTTAGAAAACAATACTACTGAAATAAGTAATACTGAGAAAACATGTCTAGATTGTTTTGATACTTTAGGAAAATGATCCATGAGTCATTTGTGACATATAATAATTGACCGCACATCAATATGATGCACGGTGTGACCGGTATGGCTAAAAGTGTCTGATATTAGTTTCAAATTGAAATTAACATAAGAAAACATCATAAGTAACATACAGAAAACTGAGAAATCGCATTTGGATTGTTTTGATACTTTAGGAAAACGATCAATGAGTCATTTTTGATGTGTACGAATCGACCGCATCTCAATCTGAGGCATGGTGTGACTGGTATGTCTAGAAGTGTCTGATATCAGTTTGAAATTGACATAAACATTAGAAAACAACACAAGTAACATAGGGAAAACCAAGAAAACGAATTTATATTGTTTTGATACATTAGGTCAATGATCCATGAGTCATTTGTGATGTGTACGAAATGACCGCACCTCAATCCGATGCATGGTGTGTGAGGTATGGCTAAAATTTTCTGATATCTGTTTCTAATTGACATAAACTTTAGAAAACAACAAAAGTAACATACGGAAAAGTAAGAAAACACGTTCGGACTGTTTTGATAATTTAGGACAAAAATCCATGGGTCATTTTTTATGTTTATGAATTGATTTCACCTCAATCCGACTCACGGTGTGACCGATATGGGTAAAGGTGTCTGATATCAGTTTCAAATTGACATTAACTTTAGAAAACAACACAAGTAACATATGAAAACCAAGAAAATGCCTTTAGATTGCATTGATAATATAGGAAAACTATACATCAGTCATTTTTTACGTGTAATAATTGACTACACCTCAATATGACGCACGGTGTGACCGGTATGGCTAAAAGTGTCTGATATCAGTTTGAAATTTACATAAACATTAGAAAACAACACTACAGATATATGGAATACCAAGAAAACACGTTCAGATTATTTTAATACTATATAAAAACGATCCATGAGTCATTGGTAATGTGTAAAAATTGACCACACCTCAATCCGACGGACGGTGTGACCGGTATGGCTAAAAGTGTCTGATATTACTTTAAAATTGACATAAACTTTAGAAAATAACACCACTGACATACGGAAAACCAAGAAAAAACATTCAGATTGTTTTGATACTTTAGTAAAATGATCCATGAGTCATTTTTGATGTTTACTAATTGACCACACCTCAATCCGATGCACGGTGTGACTGGCTTGACTAAAAATGTCTGATATCAGTTTCAAATTGACAATAACTTTAGAAAACAACACATATAACATACGGAAAACTGAGAAAATGCATTTGGAATGTTTTGATACATTAGGAAAACTATCCATGAGTAATTTGTGATGTGTATGAATTGACTGCACCTCAATATGACGCACTGTGTGACCGTTATGGCTAAAAGTGTCTGATATCAGTTTCAAATTGACATAAACTATTGAAAACAACACTACTGACATATGGAATACCGCGCAAACAT
Organism: Viscum album; assembly: GCA_963277665.1. Taxonomy (NCBI): domain Eukaryota; kingdom Viridiplantae; phylum Streptophyta; class Magnoliopsida; order Santalales; family Viscaceae; genus Viscum; species Viscum album. The sequence continues at coordinate 1,184,911,614 of OY728158.1, read as the reverse complement.
GTTTGGATTGTTTTGATACATTAGGAAAACGATCCATGAGTCATTTTGGACATGTAAAAATCCACTTCACCTCAATATGACGCAAGGTGTGACTGGTAAAGCTTTTCATTAGATAAATAATCAGTATTTATTAAATGAGATAAATCATCCAAAAACATATCAATTTTAGATTATTCAATTTCATTGTTATCAGAACAAAAATAATTGAGTTTATCATTTTCATATTTTAGTTTCATATTTCTATATTAATGTATTCTTTCATATTAATGTCTAAATTTATTTCATTATTTTATTACTAACATAATATTTTGTTTCTTATATAGGTGATTTTTTCCTTGAGTTTGGATGCATTGTTCATCAACAAATACCGTGGATGATAATTTTTGAGAGCGGATCACAGATATCAAAGGATGAAACATTAATTTTTATAACCGTTGTTGGATAATTTTAATTGTAACCATGAAAAATATTGTTTGAAATGTATATAGCAGTGTGTTTTCTTGTATTCATGTTGTTAAGTAAATTTATATAGCATTGTTTGTCAAAATATTGTGTGCAGGTGCTATTTTGTGCAGGTGGGCAGGTGATGGTTTGTGCAGGTGTGGAGGTGCTGGATGTGCAGGTGCAGGGGAAGGTTCCTTTATCAGCACTTTTTTGAGCACTGACAAAGGATACATTTAACAGCACTAAAATAGAGCTGTTAAAGGGCCCTATTATCTGTGCTCCGAAAAGTGCTGATAAAGGGGACCCTCCCCTTTATCTACACCGACATTAACAGTGCTTTTCTAGAGCTGTTAATGCCATTTTTTAGCTCTGATAAAGGTCCAAGTTGTAGTAGTGATTCCTTACCACACTAGGGGATACCTGATTCAAAAAACTCCATAACATTATGTTCTTGGTCAGAGATAGGATAACCGCCTACTAAAGATTCAACCCCCTTAGTAAAGTTTGTATTTACCTACTTAGAATCTTTTAAAGGTAGCATTCCATTTATTGAGGATCAAGTAACATGGGGGAAATGTAAGAAAGAGTAAACTACTTTCCTATGTAGTTTCATTGAGTTTTAGATTAACCCTTTTAGATATATTAGAGTATTTTCAACTTCCTTTAAGTGGATATAATATATTCCTCCAGATTTTCCACTACATTGGACTTAGCAGGCACACCTAAATCAGAATCCCTCCACTCATTGGGAGCAGCCAAACTCTTAGTGAGGTTCACATCACGGGAAACCTCCACATTGTTCCCTTCCTTGAATGTATGTCCTTACCAGCACTAAAAACTACTTTTGAGAATGTATAATCATGCCTCCTAACTTAACCATGTCATCATTAGATAAAATTTCATGAATGACTTGTACAAGAATTTATGGTCCCATGGGATGCTCGTATCCACATCCCATAAATTTAGGTAGCTTTTTAGTGTCTTCCTTGTCCCAACTTTGAGGTCCACTAATACCTTGTTCATAAAAAAAAATCAGTTTCACCACCACTTACTCAATAGAACTCACTAAAACCTGACGTCTCACCATATCAAAATCCAAAGATTCTTCCCTTTCCACTCCAACCACCTTCACTGCCTCCCCTAGCCTTCTATGAAGCAAGGGGATAATACCCAAATTGTGCCTTAAGTAGGTAAATATATCCATGAATCACGACCCTGACTCCTTATAATTAACACTCATCACATCTACTAGGGGAACCATAGAATGAAAATACAAGAGATAATCCACTCAGGATGTACTAATACCCTCTCAAGAACTACCATCCTAAATCTCAAAAAACGAATGGGAAACCAAAGGATGTATCAAATGGTCCTCTTCTAGAACCGTCCCTTATTTTTTGTTTCCATCCATGTCATGCATCAATATATCAAAAATTTTAGATACATTTGATTCTGTAGAACCATTAACTTTTAGGGGATAGAAAACTATCAATGATTCCTTCACATCAAGAGTTTCAACATCCATAGCCTTATGTGATATATACCCACTCTATGGAAATTATTTTGTTTCCCCCATGTGAAGTGAGAAACAACAATGGTAGAGATTGAATAAGTGCCCCAAATGGAAACATGAAGAGTAGAAGTCAGTCCATGATTTGAAAATCACAGGTGGTTTTACCCAGAATTCCTCCCCAACTGTGATCCAAATATTGTCTATATGAGGTTTAGAAACATCAACCTTAACACAGATGTGTGGGGATATGGGATAAAAAATCGACTCGGTTCTACAATCTGAACAAAATTATCATCCAACTATATTTCCAAGCAAATGGATAATTTTCATGATTTTTGAAGGGAAGGGGGTATTTGGGAAAGCTAAACCAAATAGCTATTGATGGGGAATTACAATTCAATTAGAAATCATAGGACCAATGAGAAAGATTGAATCGTGATTTATTGCAAATGAGAGGAGATCTAGACCATGATAGGATTAATTCTTCCTCCAATAAAAAATTAACCACAATGTGATTATTGTTATGAAGCCCCATGAATACCCTGAAATGTAAACCCTAGGTAGCAAAAATGAACCTAACAAATTCGTCCACTGAAAAACAACAATTCCTTAAGAGACACAATAGGTTCAGGTGTAAGTGGGTCGAAGCTTCATTGAATTATGATGGAGATAAAGAGATATTAGGTCATCCACTATGGTGATCATGGATTTATGGATAATATCAATGTATTGGAATGGAGGAATAGATTTTGGTATAGAGATGGGGTAGAATTAAGGCCAAGATGTTATGTTTAGAAGGAGTCCCTCCCCCACTAGCGGGGGAGGGATTGGGATAGCGTACATCGCTGTCTAGGGTATCTCTTCCTGAGCATTGAGCGATGATGCAAGAAAATTTCCCTTATCTACCTTTATGGGTTTCTTAACTAATGCATTTTTTAATAACTTATTTTGTCTCCTTCTTCTTGGGTAGTTGTCTCATAGGACACATATGTTGGGGATTTTCCAAACATTAGTTGAACATAGTCAACCATTCCCTAGATGATATATTTTATGAAATTATAGTATAATATATAATTAATAATCCTAGAATGATATGGTATACTATTAAGAAGATAAATGAGATTTTCCTCGATGTGTTTCTCTGGATCATATATCTCTAGGAGATTGTTATGAATGGATGTGTGAAAATAACCCCGAACTGATTTATTTTTGAAGTATTATATTTTTTCTTCTATTCTTCTAATAATGGGTGGGATTGTGCAATACATGGCTAAAAAAATTGTGGTTTTATGGAGGATACATCTATATGGGGGGATCTTGGGGATGTAGAGATTACCCAGGGGATCTAAAGATAACTAGAACATGTTTGACTATGATAATGTTAAATTACACCATGAAAAATATGTTCCATTATTCTATGAGAGTGTGTTTATATTTTTATTTGGTTTAATAAAAATAATACTTTGAACATTGTGTTATGTTTGAAAATTCCTTGAATATTTCCAATGATTTCATTGTGATTTGAGTTTTTTAAATTAAATCAACGAGTTATTTTGTACATTGTTCTAGTTACTGATCCTATAGTTGTGGTATACAGATGGAGTATCTCAGAAATTTTTATCTGCTGATGATGTTAACAATACAATAACTTTCATGTTCTTTAATGCTTTTAAGGGTGAAAATCATCACCCACCTTATCATATATATGATGTCAGAGAGGGTATTTGGGGGGAGGTTTTCCAAGCATTAGATAGACCCTACTGGGTGGAAACTATATAAAATTAAATCTATACCAACAAGATTATATGTAAATAATCTTATTTTTTTCTTCATGCTTTTTGTCTTTTTAGCTAATGATGTGGCCACCTATGGACAAAATGTGCAATAGATGCTTCTTTGAATCCCATAATCCATCTAAGGTCATTAATATAGGATACCCAAAATAGAGTGAGAGTATATTTTTATCCACCCATTCAAGACATGGTATCATTTTGGGTAGCACAAGGGAATTTCAACCATCAACGACTTGAATTTGATATTTGAGAGATTCGATGTTGTTTGGAATTCCATGGGGGTAACACTATATGAACCAACTTCTGATCATGAGCAGTGGAAAAATGTAGACATTGTATTTATATCTATAATCAAATGGTTATTTCTAGTTATCTATAAGACAAGCTGATTATCCTATTTGAAGTAAGGTTTCATGTAAAATAAAGAAAAATTTTGATATTATTTACACCATATATTTATAAAAACACCCAGTCTGGATCTAGAGCCGTTATGATACAAAGAACATACTCTTTTTTGATGTATCAACTCACTCTTAGTGTGTGGTATGGTATGCATTTTATTCTCTTTTATGGAGATACCTTATGGGGATATTTCCAATGAAAAATTATTTATTAATTCATTTGAGATAGAATTCCTCTACGTTGTAATATTCCATTTTCTATTTTATGATATGTAATTAGGAATTTATTAATATTTAGTGGTTTATAGCCACACTATTCCCATTATAAAATGTTGAATGTCATCAATTGGTTATAAAACATTATATATTGGTTAAAATTTGTAGTTCCCCCTCAAATTCCATGTTCTTCCATTGTCAGACTATGCATTAGTGAAACTTTTTTCATGAGGGATCATTTTTTCATTACGACAACTCATGTTCACAAATCAATGTAAAAAATCTATTGGATTGATGGTGATAAAGTTGACTAAGGTATATTCTATTCCTGGACACTTTTTTCTTCCTATCAGTAATAGAGTGATTAAAACAACCTATATCCTCTTCGATAGTTGAATCCATGTCTTTCCGCTTACCCATTCTGTCACTAGGTCATTTTTTTTAATATGACTATTATAGGGTTTTATGGTCCATATTAGATTTTCCCAAAGTTCTTGTATATTTATAATCACCTTTATGGAATCTCTGAACACCCATATTGAGTTATCCTTAAAGAAAATGGGTGTTTCATATGGTTGTAAGGATAATTATAGTGAAAAAAACTCAAAATAGACACCCACATAGGATAATAGTAATATCCTCAATGAGTATGAAAATAATTCCCCCATAATTGAATGCTTGGGATGATATAGGGAAACTACTGATACTTTTGAAACATTCTTTTCATTTTATGACTCTAGAGGGTACGATCTCTGTAAAAATTCCCCCATCCATATTTGATGGGTTTTATATAGATAAACCACATGTATATTTTGGAACCACCTATGAGATGATGACCCATGGGGTGATGTTTGTTGTAAAAATCCCTAATCCCTACAAGATGGGGTTGAATTCAAATTGTTTTCATAGTTTCTTCCATCAAAATCCTTGAATATTTGTTTATTTCACTCTTCGTTTAGATTTTTGTAGCTCCTACTCATAACACTACAGAAAAATCACGATTTAGCGGCGGTTTTTTTTTCGTTTCGCGGCGGTTTAAACCGTCGCTAAATAGATTAGCGGTGGTATTTCAAAACCGCCGTGAAATCGTGCGTCAGGAAACTATTCGCGGCAGTTTTTAAAACCGTCGCAGAACGTTTCGCGGCGGTTTTTAGCAGCGGTTTAAACCACTTCTAAATGATTTACCAGCGGTTTTTAATTTTATTTAATTTTTTTTAATTTTATTTTAATTTTATTTTAATTTTATTTTATTTTTATTTTTATTTTTTTTAATTTTATTTATTTATTTATTTATTTATTTTATTTGTTTTATTAATTTTATTAATTATATTTGTTTTATTTTTTTTATTTGTTTTATTTATTTTATTTATTTTATTTATTTTAATTATTATATTTATTTTATTTATTTCATATTTATTTTCTTTTTCTTATTTGGTTTATGTATTTTAGGTATTTTATTTATTTTATTTATTTCGTATTTATTTTATTTATTTCGTATTACTTTATTTACGATATTTATCCATGCATGCACATCCCATGCACATTCCCATGCACATGCCCATGCAATATAAAGAAATACTGTGTTTGGTGAGATTTGAACCCCTAACCTATTGCATATTTTCCAAAGACTTTACCACTCCAGCAAGCTTGTCATGTGGTTAATAAACAGAATTTAATATACTTATATATATTAATTGAAAAAACAAATAATACATAAATAATAAATATAAACTCAATAATAAGAACTAATAAATAATGAATAATGAATAATGAATAATAAATAATAAATAATCAATAATAAATAATAAATAATAAATAATAAATAATAAATAATAAATAATAAATAATAAATAATAAATAAATATAAATAATAAATAATAAATAATAAATAATAAATATATATAAATAATAAATAATCAATAAATATAAATAATAAATAAATATAAATAATAAATAATAAATAATAAATAATAAATAATAAATAATAAATAATAAATAATAAATAATAAATAATAAATAATAAATAATAAATAGTAGATAATAGATAATAAATAATAAATAATAAATAAAAAGTAATAAATAAATATAAATAATAAATAATAAGTAAATATAAATAATAAATAGGAAATAATAAATAAATAAAAATAATATATAAATATAAATATTAAATAAATATAAATAATAAATAGTAAATAATAAAAAATGAAAAATAAAAAATAAAAAATAAAAAATAAATAAATATAAGAAATAAATAAATAATAATTAATAAATAAAAATAATTAATAAATATAAATGAATAATGAATAATAAATAATAAATAATAAATAAATAATAAAAAATAAATATAAATAATAAATAATAAATAAATATAAATATAAATAATAAATAATAAACAATAAATAATAAATAATAAATAATAAATAAATATAAATAATAAATAAATAATAAATAATAAATAATAAATAATAAATAATAAATAATAAATAAATAATAAATAATAAATAATAAATAAATATAAATAATAAATAATAAATAAATATATATAATAAGTAGTAAAAAATAAATAAAAATAAAAAATAAAAAATAAAAAATAAAAAATAATAAATAAAAAATAATAAATAAATATAAATAATAAATGAATAAAAATAATAAGTAATAATTAAATATAAATAATAAATAATAAATAATAAATAAATATAAATAATAAATAGTCAATAATAAATAATAAATAATAAATAATAAATAATAAATAATAAATAATAAATAATAAATAATAAATAATAAATAATAAAAAAATATAAATAATTAATAATTAATAAATAATAAATATAAATAATAAATAATAAATAATAAATAAATATAAATAATAATTAATAATTAAATATATAATTAATAAAAGAAAATATAAATAATTAATAATTAATAATTAATAATTAATAATTAATAATAAATAATCAATAATCAATAAATATAAATAATATATAAATATAAATAACAAATAAATATTAATAATATAAAATATATAATAAATAATAAATAAATATAATTAATAAATAATTAATAAATATAAATAATTAATAAATAATAAATAATAAATAATAAATAATAAATAATAAATAATAAATAATAAATAAAAATAAAAAATAAAAAATAAAAAATAAATATTAATAATAAGTAATAAATAATAAATAAATATAAATACTAAATAATATATAAATAATAAATAATAAATAAATATAAATAATAAACATAAATAATAAATAATAAATAATAAATAATAAATAATAAATAATAAATAAAAGATAAAAAATAAAAAATAAAAAATAATAAATAACCAGTAAAAAATATTATTATTATTAATAATATTTTATTATTTGTACTAATAAATAATTAAAAATAAATAATTAATAATAAATAATAAATAATAAGTAAATATAAATAAATAATAAATAATAAATAATAAATAATAAAGGTAACACATGATAATGTATAAAAAGACATGGTAAGGGATGCAAAATCATGAAAACAGATGAAAACGGATGGAGAAGCATATGAAGAATGACGCATTCGAAAGAATGAGAACGCTTGAGAACGCATGAAAACGCAAGACAACTCTGGAAAACCCCTTAATAATTCAACATAATCATCATAATAACCCTCAAAAAACCATTGATAAAGATAACAAGTCATGGAAACCCAAATAAACTGTATTAAATGGAGCAACCGTTAAAACTCGTCAAAACGGCCATAAAGAGACAAAAACATTGGACTCACATTAACGAAGATAACTTATGATCCAAGAGTCCATTTTAGATCCATGACCTGTCAAATCAAAGACCCTGAAACGATCTTCGACCTGATAGGTGAAAGAGGCCGAATGGACAGGCGGATCAGAAGTTATGACCATTTTAAAAAAAAGCTGACGGGGAACGGGTGGTAGAAACGAGGCATCGAAAAACATAACAAACCTGATACCCACTAAAAAGGCCATAACATATGATCCAGGAGTGCATGTGGGCACTACGACCAGTCCAACTGAAGCTCATGGAATGAGCTATGATCTGGAAAGTGGAGGTGTCTGAACTAACACGCGGATCCAATGTTAGGTGCGTTTGAAGACAAGTTCGACAGGATGCCGGTGACGGAAATGGGGTTTCGGAGGCCTTCAGAGGGGTTTTTTGGGGTCGAAAAACACGAAAGAGGGTTCCTTGATTAATTATAGTGTGTATCTCTCTTTGCTGTCTTCGATTTGATATGTGGTAGAGCCTAAACGGATAACCGGAGCGAAAGTTATGGCCGTTTGAAGTTGGAGAACTTTTTTCAACACACTTATAACTCTAATATCTTCTACACCTTAGACATTCTCATGGTTTTGATTATATGTGCCTCTAGATCTCTTCATGAGCTTTGATTTCACTGGTCGTGGCGCTCCAACGGATGCCCGAATCAAAAGTTATGGTCGTTTTAGTGATTTCGGGGTTTCTTGTGTTTTTTTATTTTTTCCTTTTATTTCACAGCGGTTTTACCGAAACAGCCGCTATTTCGCGGTGGTTTATTCAAAAACCGCAGCTAATCCTCGAAAAAAATAAAATAAAAATTTAAAAAAAATTAAAAAAATTAATGGCATTTCGCGTCGGTTTTTTCGCGACGGTTTTTAAGCCGTCGTTAAACGACAGTTTTCTTGTAGGGTAATGTGATCGACATACCATGTAGAGTTTCTAATGGGTTTGAATATCTTGTAGATGCAGTCTATCCCATGAGTATTAGAGTAATTAATGCATGAAATCCCCCATTTTCTCATCTAGAATGTTATAATTAGATGCAGATATTTTCCATAATTTAGTAAAAAAAGTTTTTATTCTTGAATTCATTCCACATGTCCATTATGGAATTTTCTTATAAGTATTATTCCTCCACAATGTAATATGATAGATAAAACCTTTTAATAAATTGCGACACACAACCTGTAGAATGTGGGGGTGATGGTTACTTAACTTATTTTCCTACATACTAATGTGATTTGTCACTGAAAAATGATGGGGGTATCATATGAAATTTTATCTAACCGAACAAGGAGCTCCCTATAAAATAATACTTATACATGTGTAATATGTCGTTTCTGTTCTGAGATATCAACGAAGGGTATATTTCCACAATGGATGTGAAGGGTAGGATCCCTATAATCAATATTTATGCTAATCCAAAGAATATTTCCATCGTATGTATCAGCATTAGCTTCATATAAAGAGTTGGAGTATCAATGTGATTTAATAGATATATTTTTCATTTCATCATGGATGATATATTTAGTAATGGATGGAATATGATACATGACCTATATTATAGCCGTAATATGCTAACAATATTTAGGGTTATTGTAGAGACCTGTATCTTGACGTACATTGACATTACATTACTTTTGCGGAATACTTAGTACATTACAAAAACACACACACAAGGACCGTAATAGTTTAGTGTCTTTGGAAACTCGGACTATAATCTTCTAATCGTGGTGAAAGATCTTCAAAATCTCCCATAAAGATCTTCCTCTTTTTTTTACCTAAAACCTTTCTTTATATCCTGGGGAAAAGAAAACATAAAAGGGTGAGCTCAAATGCTCAGTAAGGGTAAACAAAATAAATATCAATCACATCATATTCATAAGAACATAGCATTTTGGAAATCATAACCTGCAAAAGAGATCATAATTTCATAATCATGGGATAAATCATGGCAGTGAAAAAGTAATCCCAATAATCATAACTTAAAACATGAAACTTTGTGGCATACACACATAATCATAGAGAATCATTTCTTATTAGTCAAGACTAATTTCCAAGACTATCTTAGTGGACAAAGTCCCTTTCTGAATCGAGTAACCCTCGTTTCAGTCCTGTTTCACTGAACCGGTATAACCTACCGTTCCAACCCTGTCTATCTCATGAGATATAAAATCTTTACCCAATGCATTGGAGGGATATAGAGGTCCCACCCATCTTATAATGAATCCTTTCTTATGTGTGCCACATAATCATAAAACATACATCATCGCATAACACATGTAACACAAATGGGATTCTTGAAACATCATGACATCATAAATCAATTCATATAAGATAAAGGAATTCATAAAAATAATTCCATCACAACATGAACAAATCAATTTAATAATAGGGATAAAAACAGAACCCTTTATTATCTTAGATGGAAAATAATTTTGATAAAACACTTGAACTCCATTCTTGAGGAAAATATCCTTTCTTCTTCAAAAACATTTTTTCCTTTCATAACATGTCATACAACTTTAAAATAAAAGAAGATGATTAAAAATAAACTTGAAAACTTGTAAAGGAAGCTTCTTGGAAACAATGTTTTAAAAATCCATTCATGCCGTATAAGTTAAAAAAAACATTCTTCGTACTTTTGTCGGAAAAGTCAAAAAGTACCTCGTACGGAAAACGACAAAAGATTCCTTTCACTTCTTTTACTAAAAACTCACCGAAGGGTAAAAATGGATTTAAAAAATTGTAGGTGGATGGAAATAATATTAAATATTTATGAAACATGTATGTGGATGATAAAATACACCCCAGTAAATACTTACGAATAAACAATCTCGTATAAAAATGAGATTGTGGTATTTTCCTTACCTTATGTCCGACTTGCTTTGTAAGTGTCCGAACCTCCTGTATAATGATTTAAATCATGTTACTGACTTATTCCAGAATCATATTCATTGTTATGATATCATATATGGTTCACTTATGACATTATATTACCCGTTCCTTTGTAAATTCCAGGTTAAAGAAGCGTTTTGGGTAAAATCGTTTCATTTATCGTAGGTGTTTTGACTTGTTGTTATTGACATTATTATTACTTATATCATGATTTACTTAATTCCAGAATATAAAATATGATTTATATATCATATATATTCAGTATATATATATATATAATAGATAGATAAATGAAATGAAAAACACCGTTCATGGAGACGGTAGTCCGTACGTACGCATGAACGTTGTTTTCCTTTCCCTATTGTCTTGAATGGAAGTAAGTAGATGACGTACATATATATATATATACATAAATCCAGTAGCTTTATAATTTCATATATTTCATTATTATTTCTTATATATAATTTATAATCATTCTTAAATGGTTAACATGGAGAATGAATCTCATCGCGTCGTGGAGACGGTAGTCCGTACGTACGCACGAGCGATGATATCATTTCCATAAATATTGAATTGAATTGGAGTGGATTATACAATATATCAGAATCAATATGATGTTTTAATAACTATTTATAGTTATTCTTTACACCATTATACCCATCCATGTAAGGTGGTGGTGGAAAATAGATTACACCACGGCGTGGAGACGGTATTCCGTACGTACGCACGCGCGGTGATTTCTTTTTCCGTAGGATAGATAGATGGTGAAATAGGGTTGTTTCATACTTATAATAACATATCCGTATATGAGTGATACTGATGTTATTACTTCATAATGAAAAAAACCTAAGAAGAAGAAGTGGAAGAAGAAATAAAGATGAAAGAATTGGTAACGGTAATTACCTCTTCTTGGAAGCGCCTTTTGGAGACCTCCTCTTAGGGAACTAAAATTGGTCTTTGAGGAAGACCAGAACCTCTAGGATGTTGCTAGGGAAGTGGAGAAGAGATTTTGGCAGGGGTTGGCCGAGCTTGAGTGCTCAAATTGGTGTGAGGAGGAGGGGGAGGAGGTTCCCTTTTATAAGGGAGGAGAGGGGCACCTTAGGAATATCTCAAAATATTATTTTATATTAAAGTAAAAATCGGTTTATAATGGTTCCAAAGGGTCTTATTTCGAAGCTAAAGTGGGGATGGGTCGAAATACTATCAACCAATAGGATTTAGACAAGTTTAGGTTCTTATTTTAACCTTATCAATTAGATTTAACTCTAAGTTAAATAATTTAACTTTTACCGTGTCTTTTTGTTTTCTTTCACTATATGGTTAATACACTTACTATAACATGCCAAACGAACCCCAAATTGTTTATTATTAATATAAATATCCTTATCTAAGTCATTTGGCCGAACCTTAGATTTTTAGGAGTAAAATAACAATTACTAATATAATATTTGATTTAAAAACTATTTTGTGTCAATTTTGTCACTATTTGATATATGATTTTTGTGAAAGTCATAAAAGAATTATATGTTCGAAACAAGTTGATTAAATCAACACTAATATATCATAGTAACCTAGAAAATTAGTGGAATTCATAAAAAGTCTCAAATTACATTCATTTGAGTATTTATAACATCAATTATGTTAATATTTCCTTAAAAGGGTAATTACTGCATCATCGTTGTGTCATAAATAAATTAATTTATTTAAAGTCTAAAAATTATAAATAAAATATAATTATGTAGGAAATCTTTTTATCTTTCTAATGAATATTCATAGTCGAATTTATCTTATGTATAACCCCATATTAAAAATGTTGTAGTGAATAAACTTTGATTTTAACTCTTTTAACTCTTCTTTGAATTAAATAATAATAAATGTCCTAATCTAATCCAAGTGGGCCTAAATGATAATATTTTACACTTAAGGTTGTTTTTGGTCGAGATACACTTGTCCAATAGAATTAGGACATGTGTTAGTGTAATATTAATATCACTCTTACCCTTAATTACCCTATTTACTTTTAACTGTGGTAAATAAAAGTAAAAAGTTACTATTCACCAAAAATTATTTTCATCTCATTGAACCACATTTTACTTACTGACATCAACCGTGTCTCTCGGATTTTTGAAATTCCATTCACAGAAGCGGTAAAATTAAGTTTTATGAAAAATTCAGTTTTTTAACTACCACTTAGTAGTTTCACTATTCATCAAAAAATGAATGTTTTCAGAAAAATGCCAAAATTTCATCCTAAGCTATATTTCATATTCCGAATTGAAAAATGAAGTCTATTTTACCAAATTCATAACATAGAAGTTGCATTAATTAATTTTATAATTAAATCCCGCTGTTAAAACAAATAGCGTGTTTTTAAGAAACAATATCTATCAAAAGATTGACACTTGTTTATGTCTGGTCTAAATGTGCAATTACGTCCAATGACCAAAATTGTATTAAATTGTAAAAATATATTCTAAATATACTTTAAAACTACTCCAATTAATAATTTATCACTATTAATTATTTCGATTAAAAAAGTTGTCTTTTAATTATAATTTAGTAATTTTCACTATTCATCAGAATATGAAAGTTATCCGAAATGTACCAAAATTTCCCCTTAGGCTAAATTCGATACTCCGAATCCAAAAATGAAGTTCATTTTGAAAAATAAGATTTACAGAATTTTAAAAAGTGGTTATTACTATTCATAATGGCTAGTTTTAATAACATTTTAATAGCATATCGCTGTTTAGTGAAACTCGTTATTGCGTACTACACACGCTATCGAGGAAGGTCGCGATTGCGTGTAATGCAAGGAAAGTCAAGGATGCGTGTTGTGCAAGCTCCTTTTGGTGTAGCGTACAACACAAGACATTAATAAAATTAAAAAGAATATTTTTTATAAAATCTTGGGCTGTTACATTCTACCCCCCATAAAATGAATTTCGCCCTCGAAATTCGTCGGGGTTATAAATGGTTTACTATTTGAAAGTTTCTTTAATAGAAACCCACATCGTAAAAAGGAATATCAAAACCAATCTTTAAAAACAAAAGTATGAAACGTAACGGTTACCGAAATAAACTAATCATTGGGTTTCCACATAGGTGAAAATATGGATATGGAAGAGAAATCTAACCATCATGTTCTGATGGAGAGTGGTAGAGAACATGGCTATGGAAAAGCCAATAATCACAAATCCATAAATTTGTGACGATCTAAGGTACCATCCGATTCATCAGGTATAAGATCACTAGGACAACATTTTTTTGCTTTTCAAGATCATTTCCCTAAAGTTGAAAATTTAAATAAATACTTTCTTTATTTTGGTAAATCTCACTATTGTTCGTGCCTAGAACAATTTCCACTTCATCTCTTAAATAAATGAAGTTGAATTTGTTATTCGTGAAGTGTTAGCAGATCATGTGATAGAATGACGGGTCATTCCATCTGTCTCAAACAAAAGGTTAGCAAAAATTATATACATAAGTGGACTTATACTTCATATATCATACTGATTAATATAATAAAACTAGTTTCTACTAAACAGGGACTTCCTGTAGGCCAGTGGTAGGCGATAAAGGCCAGTCGCACTTCGGTTGTGGGTTCGATTCCCACAGCCTTGTCCGAAGCGATGGGCTGTCGTCCATCCTGCATGTTGTCCTTTTTCTAAAACTATATTACTATAACATCCCATAAATAATATCGAAAAAACTTCTATCCTTAAACAATACTAACTTATGTCCAACATAATCCATTCCAATCTTCATTCCTATCCATAATACTGCAGTCCATTCTCATAACATAGTGAAAACGATTACCAGAGATTTAATACCATCGTTGATCCCCATATATCATAAGATATATCTTGTTGGACACATTCCAAACATTCAAAGGCCTTAATCTTGTACTCTCTTGAATACCCATTGAACCTTAGTGAAAACTTGAATGCAGTTAAAAGTTAACACTTTCCACATACCAAAATCCTCAAAATTCTATATACTCAAACCATGATATCACTTAGTCCTTATATCAATCATGAGCTCATGAATACTGTTAAACATTTCATTTTCTCGTTTTCCCTTCATTATGAGCATAATATCTCAATCACTTTGAATACCACATTAGACTAATACATAAATATTCCAATATTCCATGATACAACATTATTTTGGAATCCCATTACATAAAAACTTAATCATTCCACCACATCGTTGTCATATTCAACATTGCCAATAGTGATCGCATGTGACTTCCCTTTGTCCTTTTCCTTAAGAGGTTTCTCATGTCGATCATCACTAAACCTTGGATTAGGGCATTTATTGGCATAATGTCCCATCTCCTTGCACTTGAAGCATTGAAGTGTTGGTTGTGCGTTCTCTGCAGTGTTTGCTTTATTCACTTCATTAGAATCCCTTTTTCCATTACTTCGACACTCAGCTGCTCGATGACCTTCTTTTCCACACTTAAAACATTTTCTAGTCCCTTTAAGACAATCTCCACCATGCTTCTTTCCACACTTTGTGCATAAGGAAACATTCATCTTCTTTTCACCATTATTCTGAGATTTCTCCTTGAACTCCATCTTTCGTTTCTTGTCAAAACCATGAGATGGATATGTAACACCAACTTCCATTTCTACCTTGATATCACAACGCACAATTTCTTCATAGCTACTGAAGTCTCTTATAGCTAATGCCCTTCGAAGACTTGGTTTTAAGCCACTGAAAAATCGATCAACTTTACTTTCAGGTTGGATGATAATGCCAGATGCATACCTTGCAAGTCTTGTAAAATTCGCTTCGTATATACCAACAGATTCATCATCCTTTTGCTTTAGTTCAAGAAACTCCTTCTCCATCTTCGTTCGAAGAATACGAGGGAAGTACTTACTGAAAAACAAGTTCTTGAACTAATCCCATTCCATGGAATCAATTTCATCTCTTTGCCTCGTATTCTTAATAAGATTCCACCATTGATCAGCTTCAGCTTCCAAACGATATACTGCTAAGATGACTTTATCATGTTCAGAACATTGAAGAACTGAAAATATCTTTTCAGTAGTACTAATCCATTGTTCAACAACTAATGGATCAGTAGACCCACTGAAAGAAGGCGGACGCTGCCTCATGAAGGATTCAACAGAATGTTGCTCCTTCCTTTGCTCGTTTGGAAGTCCTGTATGATTCATAGCTTGAGAAAGTTGTGTGAGCATGGCTACAAGATTTTTCATTCCAGCTCCCATATCGTTTGGTTGCTCAGGGGGACAATCATTGCATTGTCCATTGCATTGATCAACACGGTTCCTTCGGGTTCCAGCCATCGTCTAAAACCCCAAAAGAATAGTGTGAGAGGCAAAAATCATGCTAGGGAAAACAACATAATAAAGGGGTAGTACCCTCAATATCTAACATCTTAGGATAAATTCTAAGATCGTTAGAGAAATTCTAGGACTATAACCTATACGTATACTTAACCTTAGAGACATCCCTAGACATACCTTAGAAATATCTCTAGGGATCTCACTAACGTTTTCGCATCCTAGTTTCCAAAGGTTGACTAAACCTTTCCTCTGATACCAACTGTAGAGACCCGTATCTTGACGTACATTGACATTACATTACTTTTGCGGAATACTTAGTACATTACAAAAACACACACACAAGGACCGTAATAGTTTAGTGTCTTTGGAAACTCGGACTATAATCTTCTAATCGTGGTGAAAGATCTTCAAAATCTCCCATAAAGATCTTCCTCTTTTTTTTTTTACCTAAAACCTTTCTTTATATCCTGGGAAAAGAAAACATAAAAGGGTGAGCTCAAATGCTCAGTAAGGGTAAACAAAATAATTATCAATCACATCATATTCATAAGAACATAGCATTTTGGAAATCATAACCTGCAAAAGAGAGCATAATTTCATAATCATGGGATAAATCATGGCAGTGAAAAAGTAATCCCAATAATCATAACCTAAAACATGAAACTTTGTGGCATACACACATAATCATAGAGAATCATTTCTTGTTAGTCAAGACTAATTTCCAAGACTATCTTAGTGGACAAAGTCCCTTTCTGAATCGAGTAACCCTCGTTTCAGTCCTGTTTCACTGAACCGGTATAACCTACCGTTCCAACCCTGTCTATCTCATTAGATATAAAATCTTTACCCAATGCATTGGAGGGAGATATAGGTCCCACCCATCTTATAATGAATCCTTTCTTATGTGTGCCACATAATCATAAAACATATATCATCGCATAACACATGTAACACAAATGGGATTCTTGAAACATCATGACATCATAAATTAATTCATATAAGATAAATGAATTCATAAAAATAATTCCATCACAACATGAACAAATCAATATAATAATAGGGATAAAAACAGAACCCTTTATTATCTTATATGGAAAATAATTTTGATAAAACACTTGAACTCCATTCTTGAGGAAAATATCCTTTCTTCTTTAAAAACATTTTTTCCTTTCATAACATGTCATACAACTTTAAAATAAAAGAAGTTGATTAAAAATAAACTTGAAAACTTGTAAAGGAAGCTTCTTGGAAACAATTTTTTAAAAATCCATTCATGCCGTATAAGTTAAAAAAAACATTCTTCGTACTTTTGTCGGAAAAGTCAAAAAGTACCTCGTACGGAAAACGACAAAAGATTCCTTTCAATTCTTTTACTAAAAACTCACCGAAGGGTAAAAATGGATTTAAAAAATTGTAGGTGGATGGAAATAATATTAAATATTTATGAAACATGTATGTGGATGATAAAATACACCCCAGTAAATACTTACGAATAAACAATCTCGGATAAAAATGAGATTGTGGTATTTTCCTTACCTTATGTCCGACTTGCTTTGTAAGTGTCCGAACCTCCTGTATAATGATTTAAATAATGTTATTGACTTATTCCAGAATCATATTCATTGTTATGATATCATATATGGTTCACTTATGACATTATATTACCCGTTCTTTTGTAAATTCCATGTTAAAGAAGCGTTTTGGGTAAAATCGTTTCATTTATCGTAGGTGTTTTGACTTGTTGTTATTGACATTATTATTACTTATATCATGATTTACTTACTTCCAGAATATAAAATATGATTTATATATCATATATATTCAGTATATATATATATATAATAGATAGATAAATGAAATGAAAAACACCGTTCATGGAGACGGTAGTCCGTACGTACGCATGAACGCTGTTTTCCTTTCCCTATTGTCTTGAATGGAAGTAAGTAGATGACATACATATATATATATATATACATAAATCCAGTAGCTTTATAATGTCATATATTTCATTATTATTTCTTATATATACTTTATAATAATTCTTAAATGGTTAACATGGAGAATGAATCTCATCGCGTCGTGGAGACGGTAGTCCGTACGTACGCACGAGCGATGATATCATTTCCATAAATATTGAATTGAATTGGAGTGGATTATACATTATATCAGAATCAATATGATGTTTTAATAACTATTTATAGTTATTCTTTACACCATTATACCCATCCATGTAAGGTGGTGGTGGAAAATAGATTACACCACGGCGTGGAGACGGTATTCCGTACGTACGCACGCGCGGTGATTTCTTTTTCCGTAGGATAGATAGATGGTGAAATAGGGTTGTTTCATACTTATAATAACATATCAGTATATGAGTGATACTGATGTTATTACTTCATAATGAAAAAAACCTAAGAAGAAGAAGTGGAAGAAGAAATAAAGATGAAAGAATTGGTAACGGTAATTACCTCTTCTTTGAAGCGCCTTTTGGAGACCTCCTCTTAGGGAACTAAAATTGGTCTTTGAGGAAGACCAGAACCTCTAGGATGTTGCTAGGGAAGTGGAGAAGAGATTTTGGCAGGGGTTGGCCGAGCTTGAGTGCTCAAATTGGTGTGAGGAGGAGGGGGAGGAGGTGCCCTTTTATAAGGGAGGAGAGGGGCACCTTAGGAATATCTCAAAATATTATTTTATATTAAAGTAAAAATCGGTTTATAATGGTTCCTGTAGAGACCCGTATCTTGACGTAAATTGACATTACATTACTTTTGCGGAATACTTAGTACATTACAAAAACACACACACAAGGACCGTAATAGTTTAGTGTCTTTGGAAACTGGGACTATAATCTTCTAATCGTGGTGAAAGATCTTCAAAATCTCCCATAAAGATCTTCCTCTTTTTTTTACCTAAAACCTTTCTTTATATCCTGGGGAAAAGAAAACATAAAAGGGTGAGCTCAAATGCTCAGTAAGGGTAAACAAAATAAATATCAATCACATCATATTCATAAGAACATAGCATTTTGGAAATCATAACCTGCAAAAGAGAGCATAATTTCATAATCATGGGATAAATCATGGCAGTGAAAAAGTAATCCCAATAATCATAACTTAAAACATGAAACTTTGTGGCATACACACATAATCATAGAGAATCATTTCTTGTTAGTCAAGACTAATTTCCAAGACTATCTTAGTGGACAAAGTCCCTTTCTGAATCGAGTAACCCTCGTTTCAGTCCTGTTTCACTGAACCGGTATAACCTACCGTTCCAACCCTGTCTATCTCATGAGATATAAAATCTTTACCCAATGCATTGGAGGGAGATATAGGTCCCACCCATCTTATAATGAATCCTTTCTTATGTGTGCCACATAATCATAAAACATACATCATCGCATAACACATGTAACACAAATGGGATTCTTGAAACATCATGACATCATAAATCAATTCACATAAGATAAAGGAATTCATAAAAATAATTCCATCACAACATGAACAAATAAATTTAATAATAAGGATAAAAACAGAACCCTTTATTATCTTAGATGGAAAATAATTTTGATAAAACACTTGAACTCCATTCTTGAGGAAAATATCCTTTCTTCTTCAAAAACATTTTTTCCTTTCATAACATGTCATACAACTTTAAAATAAAAGAAGTTGATTAAAAATAAACTTGAAAACTTGTAAAGGAAGCTTCTTGGAAACAATGTTTTAAAAATCCATTCATGCCGTATAAGTTAAAAAAACATTCTTCGTACTTTTGTCGGAAAAGTCAAAAAGTACCTCGTACGGAAAACGACAAAAGATTCCTTTCAATTCTTTTACTAAAAACTCACCGAAGGGTAAAAATGGATTTAAAAAATTGTAGGTGGATGGAAATAATATTAAATATTTATGAAACATGTATGTGGATGATAAAATACACCCCAGTAAATACTTACGATTAAACAATCTCGGATAAAAATGAGATTGTGGTATTTTCCTTACCTTATGTCCGACTTGCTTTGTAAGTGTCCGAACCTCCTGTATAATGATTTAAATCATGTTATTGACTTATTCCAGAATCATATTCATTATTATGATATCATATATGGTTCACTTATGACATTATATTACCCATTCTTTTGTAAATTCCATGTTAAAGAAGCGTTTTGGGTAAAATCGTTTCATTTATCGTAGGTGTTTTGACTTGTTGTTATTGACATTATTATTACTTATATCATGATTTAATTACATCCAGAATATAAAATATGATTTATATATCATATATATTCAGTATATATATATATATAATAGATAGATAAATGAAATGAAAAACACCGTTCATGGAGACGGTAGTCCGTACGTACGCATGAACGCTGTTTTCCTTTCCCTATTGTCTTGAATGGAAGTAAGTAGATGACATACATATATATATATACATAAATCCAGTAGCTTTATAATGTCATATATTTCATTATTATTTCTTATATATACTTTATAATCATTCTTAAATGGTTAACGTGGAGAATGAATCTCATCGCGTCGTGGAGACGGTAGTCCGTACGTACGCACGAGCGATGATATCATTTCCATAAATATTGAATTGAATTGGAGTGGATTATACAATATATCAGAATCAATATGATGTTTTAATAACTATTTATAGTTATTATTTACACCATTATACCCATCCATGTAAGGTGGTGGTGGAAAATAGATTACACCACGGCGTGGAGACGGTATTCCGTACGTACGCACGCGCGGTGATTTCTTTTTCCGTAGGATAGATAGATGGTGAAATAGGGTTGTTTCATACTTATAATAACATATCAGTATATTAGTGATACTGATGTTATTACTTCATAATGAAAAAAACCTAATAAGAAGAAGTGGAAGAAGAAATAAAGATGAAAGAATTGGTAACGGTAATTACCTCTTCTTTGAAGCGCCTTTTGGAGACCTCCTCTTAGGGAACTAAAATTGGTCTTTGAGGAAGACCAGAACCTCTAGGATGTTGCTAGGTAAGTGGAGAAGAGATTTTGGCAGGGGTTGGCCGAGCTTGAGTGCTCAAATCGGTGTGAGGAGGAGGGGGAGGAGGTGCCCTTTTATAAGGGAGGAGAGGGGCACCTTAGGAATATCTCAAAATATTATTTTATATTAAAGTAAAAATCGGTTTATAATGGTTCCAAAGGGTCTTATTTCGAAGCTAATGTGGGGATGGGTCGAAATACTATCAACCAATAGGATTTATACAAGTTTAGGTTCTTATTTTAACCTTATCAATTAGATTTAACTCTAAGTTAAATAATTTAACTTTTACCGTGTCTTTTTGTTTTCTTTCACTATATGGTTAATACACTTACTATAACATGCCAAATGAACCCCAAATTGTTTATTATTAATATAAATATCCTTATCTAAGTCATTTGGCCGAACCTTAGATTTTTAGGAGTAAAATAACAATTAATAATATAATATTTGATTTAAAAACTATTTTGTGTCAATTTTGACACTATTTGATATATGATTTTTGTGAAAGTCATAACAGAATTATATGTTCGAACCAAGTTGATTAAATCAACACTAATATATCATAGTAACCTAGAAAAGTAGTGTAATTCATAAAAAGTCTCAAATTACATTCATTTAAGTATTTATAACATCAATTATGTTAATATTTCCTTAAAAGGGTAATTACTGCATCATCGTTGTGTCATAAATAAATTAATTTATTTAAAGTCTAAAAATTATAAATAAAATATCATTATGTAGGAAATCGTTTTAGCTTTCTAATGAATATTTATAGTCGAATTTAGCTTATGTATAACCCCATATTAAAAATGTTTTAGTGAATAAACTCTGATTTTAACTCTTTTAACTCTTCTTTGAATTAAATAATAATAAATGTCCTAATCTAATCCAAGTGGGCCTAAATGATAATATTTTACACTTAAGGTTGTTTTTGGTCGAGATACACTTTTTCAATAGAATTAGGACATGTGTTAGGGTAATATTAATATCACTCTTACCCTTAATTACCCTATTTACTTTTAACCGTGGTAAATAAAAGTAAAAAGTTACTATACACCGAAAATTATTTTCATCTCATTGAACCACATTTTAATTACTGACATCAACCGTGTCTCTCGGATTTTTGAAATTCCATTAACAGAAGCGGTAAAATTATGTTTTATGAAAAATTCAGTTTTTTAACTACCACTTAGTAGTTTCACTATTCATCAAAAAATGAAGGTTTTCAGAAAAATGCCAAAATTTCATCCTAAGCTATATTTCATATTCCGAATTCAAAAATGAAGTCTATTTTACCAAATTCATAACATAGAAGTTGCATTAATTAATTTTATAATTAAATCCCACTGTTAAAACAAATAGCGTGTTTTTAAGAAACAATATCTATCAAAAGATTGACACTTGTTTATGTCTGGTTTAAATGTGCAATTACATCCAATGAACAACATTGTATTAAATTGTAAAAATATATTCTAAATATACTTTAAAACTACTCCAATTAATAATTTATCAATATTAATTATTTCGATTAAAAAAGTTGTTTTTTAATTATAATTTAGTAATTTTCACTATTCATCAGAATATGAAAGTTATCCGAAATGTACCAAAATTTCACCTTAGGCTAAATTCGATACTCCGAATCCAAAAATGAAGTTCATTTTGAAAAATAAGATTTACAGAATTTTAAAAAGTGGTTATTACTATTCATAACGGCTAGTTTTAATAACATTTTAATAGCATATCGCTGTTTAGTGAAACTCGTTATTGCGTACTACACACGCTATCGAGGAAGGTCGCGATTGCGTGTAATGCAAGGCAAGTCAAGGATGCGTGTTGTGCAAGCTCCTTTTGGTGTAGCGTACAACACAAGACATTAATAAAATAAAAAGAATATTTTTTATAAAATCTTGGGCTGTTACAGTTATCAAGGAGGGATTATCCACTAAATGCATATAATATTCAATGTTTATATTATAATATTCATGTGATTCAAAGTTCATGAAAGTTTTTCTAGTGAATCATACAATTTTTACTTCCATTCATATAATGCCAATAATTCCTTCTTAAAATATATTATTAAATGGATCATTATTGAAAACCTCCTTAAACAACCAATTTTATTAATTTTATTTTCATATTTTATTTTTATCTCACCTATTATACGATGAATATTCTATCTTTATAAGGAAATTTGATGTTTTATTTGGACAATGACTAAATCGGGACTTGAACCTAGAAAATTCTGGGTCAAGTGAACCGGCAACATCCCAATAAAATAAAATTATTGGCCATCATACAAGACCAATGATACTGAATTCTAATAGAAATATAGATAAAAAATGGGGAACATTTTATTACAAATTTTTAAGATCTAATTTCTTGTTTCAAATGAAGTTTTAGGTGTCCCATGTATAATATGAAATTTGAGGTGAGATACTATTGGTCAGATTTATATCCCACCATTTCTAATATATCTGTAACAAAACTGGGATAACATTTTACTACTATTTATGGGATATCATATGATTTAATTTTTTCATATATTTCTTACTCAAATTAACCCACATAGATTCTCGTTTTGACACATCTTTCAGAGGTATTCAAGCTTGTTTCAATTTCTATTCAGGGGTGTAATTTTCCACATTACTCAAACTTTTCACCATCCTATTCAAACTATAATCAATTGTGATGACATGAAATATTTAATGGTCTACCAAAGGCTTAAAAAATACAAATTTAACTCATTTATAATGAAGTAATTTTTTTAGGCTGATTTAGATTATTTTAATTGAAATATTATGCTTCCATTTTGTATTCGTGTAATCGTTTTTTTAGATATCGATTGATCTAATTCAATTTAGTTATTAATTTAAAATATTTTTTTTCAATTTAACATAGTATATTTCATATATTTTTTATATTATTTATTCATGGGGTGAACTTATTCACACCAAAACTTGTAAAATTCTCCAGAAAATGATGGAGTGATCATTATTTCAGTGTTTTTCGTCATTAATTACACCGTCGTGAGTATAATCTCATCTTATATTAAAATATTATAATAAATTAAAGGATAAATATCTTGTGGATAAATCTAGAGGAGTATAAATGTGTTTTATTGGTTGTTATTTCTCACTGTTTAAATGTTTAGTCATTTCATTTATTTGAGCTTTTTATTCAACAATTTTTTTCTTCTTCACCCTTACTGAATTTTATCACCACAAATTTCAAGTGATAAAGATATATTTTTTCCTATGAGTTCTCTTGAAAATGATCCACTATGTATGTATGATATTATCATAATATTTTAAGGTTTTGAAATTATAATTTATTAGCTTAAATTTATTTCATTGATTAAATCATTCTTGTGTTAATGAAATTGGAATAACGTAAAAACATTTTCATCAAACTTGTCCTCTATAAAACCCTAGGATCAACCCTTTATCAAAATATTAATTATATAATGTCTCATTTTTTTCATTTAAACTATCCCAAAACCAACAAATTATGTCCACTTAATATCCAAATCTCTCCCTTATAATGTATGTTTTTGGGTTTCTTCTTAGGTCTCTGATGAATTGGAAACCCAAGATACAGAACAAGAGACAACTTCAAACTTAAAAAAAATTAATATATTTGGGTGAGAAATAAAGTTACACCATTAAATATTACCAATTAACGAAATATTTATAATCATTCTATTCTCACCCATATATATTTTCTCACCTAAATTTCTATTATATTTTCCCCTTCATTTTTTTCACATTTTTAGGTTCATGTCCGGCTATACCCATGACTAATCAAACCCACTAGTTATGGTAGATAGTCCTGGGTTGGATAATCAAGCACAACTAGGGGCATTTAAACATTAGATCCTAATATTTTTTATATTTTTTATTAAAAAATTGAACCCATTCCAATGGGTTCCTCGATGAAACCAACTCATAAACCCCAGAGGAAACCAATATGGAAATCCAATTTAGGTATCCCTAATCAAAGGGAATGTTATCAATCTAACCATGAATGTCTAACTCACTCCTTCGTGAATAACAACACACTATTTCATTATAATGTATTACCTATTATAATGCTATTATGTCTTCAGAACTCCCATCCTAAACCACCTTCCATCCATTCGCTGGATAAAGTCATAAATGACATATCCTTATCTCAAGAAATTCAATGACCCTGTTGAAATCATGTTCCCCCCACATCAACTTGAGTCATCTAAAATTAGGATATTTCCATTATCACTAATTTTTTGGTCATATAATTGTTTGAAAATATAATACTAGTATTAATACACACCTAATAATCATTTAAAAGGAAATTTTACCTAAAATTATTTCCATGAAACAAAACAATTCCACATAGAAAGAGTATCCAATGCTTTTTTTGAAATATCTTTGGATGAATTTAATAAAACATGTGAATGGTTTCCAGAAATAGTCAATATGGTACCTCACCATGTATTTTAAATCCTAGAATAAGTTATAATATTTTATAATGGGTGGGGTCCATGAATAAAACAATATAGTGAAAAGATGTGTAAGGGAACCTTAAAAACCCCAAAATATTGCTTACTAGAATCTAGAAAATATTGATAAACAAAACCAAACATGGTAGAGACAAATTACTAGGAGAATATATACAAATATTATGGAATTAACACACTTAGGGATGTATAAATACTTAAGGGTATACTTTTTATACTCACTAGGAAGGTTAAGGAGATTGAGCTTAAGAAAGTCTAGGAAATCCAAATTGTTGACCCTTTTTCATTGTTTGTGACAAACCTGACCAAAAGACAAACAAAATACCTACCATCCCATCAATAAAGGATGTTCTTTTTTGAGGGCCACCAGCAGAAGATCCCTATTTGAAATTTCTAAATGTACATTACCAAAACACATTCATCCCAAGGTATAGTGACCATCCTAGATTCCATTGGAATGATAAAAAAACAACCCATACAAGAACCTAGTAATCCACAAGGAGAAGACCCCTTCGATACACAAATTTTGCAAACCAATAATTGGTTCCAAAGAAAATTGGTCCAACAATAACACACAACTCTCCAATAAAATCAATCCATCCAACAACCCATTTAACATCCAATCTGATAACCAATGTATCCTCAAAATATAAACAACATAACAAAACCCCCAGTCCAATATCACCTCTCCCAATCCTTGAAAAAAAAATTAATCAAGGAAATAATGAAATCAGACAGGTTTTTATATAAATATGAACTATAATCCATAACAATTTGAAAAAAAATCATGTTAAATCAGGATTTCCAAACCCTAATGGAAGAATTAATTTACACACTATCATCACATATACAACTAAAATAATATATATTATTAAGAAGTGGTAAATTCATAGAAAACCCCAAAACCCATTCTATGACCATTTAAAACTTCAAAACCACATCACCATGAAACGAATGACAATAATATTTTGAAAAATCCAATGAAAATTTTATGGAACCACAACCAAAGAAAACAATCGAACAACTTTCACACTTACATAAAACTCATGAGTGGAAAATCTAAACCAGAACTAAATGAGACATTGGGGGAAATAATCTAAAAAGATATGTTGAAAATACCCCTCTAAAATGAAATAAATTTCATGCCTAAATAAACAATGTATTTAAATGGTGGTCTTGAAGATATCTTACCAACATATATCATGCTCCAACATTCTATTCGTTTTTAGGCTTACAAAGGGGATCTAATTGGATATTTTTGTAAAATTTGTAAATATATTTTACCCCAATTACTTTATTTTCCTTTATAATCACCCTTTAATAGGTCCTTGGTATAATTAACCATTATAATTTGTTATCCATTCATAAATAAATTCAACCCAGTTATCTATGTCTGGAATGGGAACATGACAACAGACTTTAGACACATGATCTTAAATATGAGAATTTATATTGATAATTCTAAATTTTAGGGAACTAAATAAGTCCACAAATTCAACTGGATATTTATAGTTGATATTTAACACAATTAAATTCAATGAAATATTGAAGGATTTTAAAGTTGATATGAGATTCATTTCATTAGTTCACATGAGCGTAATTTTTCTCATTGGTTGAAACACATCCAAAAATCTCTTTTGTTAACTTTATAAAATTAAAAATCAATGAAACCATTGGATATATCCAAATAATAAATATAATACCCATTATTTACAATTATCTAGCCAATTAGGTGGTTGAAATTTTCGTTCAAAAGGATCTAGGTATGTCTAGAAATTTTGAAAATGAAACTGAGTACAATGAAAAGTCTCATCTTTCATTTGAATGTGTTGAAAGACATAATATCAAATTTATGGTCCTTCATTCATCAATATATTATTCATCCTTATTGGAAAATAAAATGTTTAATGTTGTCATTTATTATTCTTTTGAATCCAATAATGAGAGGATATTTATGTAAGTCATTGGAATGACTATGAAATCCATTGGATGGACCCTGTCTGATATCCCTGGGAGTATCACACTAATTGAAAATCATATAATTTTTTTATAATCCAAAACCAAACCACTTCTTCAACCACATTGATGACTTATTCCTAATATTATGAAAGTGTTAAGGAAATAACTTCTATTTTTTTAAATGTGGGTAAAATCAATTAAAATACTTCCAAATAAGGTTATAATCATTGTGATAAATAATGAGGATGGTTATATTTTCCTAAAAATGGTTAGTAGTAGATGGAGAGTCTTCATTGACTTTATGAATTTAAAATGATACACCTTTAATGACCATTTCCATTTCCCTATCATTGATCATGTTTTCATGAAAGAGATATTTCATGAGTTATATTTCATACAAGGGGAATTCATAGGGTACAATAAAATTCATTTCTCCTTATAATACCATGAAAAAAGGTTTTACAATATATTTATCAATTTTTCTTTCAATCATGTTCCTGTTTGGTTATGTAATTCACCTGATACCAACTAGAGGTACATGATGGGAATCATATTTCACATGGTGGGGGATTGGTTTGATGTATTTATGGATGACTAATCCATATTTGGTAATAAATTTTAGAGATTACATAAAATTTTTGAATGGTTTTTTTCAAGATACGAGGATTGGAATCCTATATTAATGTAGGAAAACATAAATATTTATCATAAAAGAAGGTATACATATGAACTATATAGTATATTGTAGAGGTATTGATGTTAATAAAGCTAAGGTTGATATCATTTTTCACATTCCCTCCCTAAAAAATCTCTAATTTGTGACATCCTTCATAGTACACGATATTTTTTATATAAGGTTAATAATTAATTAATTTACTTTTCCAAACCAATTTATCCTTTTCTGGTGAATGAAGATTCCTTTTCACAGACAGAAATTTGTGATAAATCATTATGGGCACTCAAATAATCTCTTATCTCTCCACCAATTATAAAATATTCAAATTAAAAAATTCCACTCAAACTCACATGTCATGTAAATGACTTCATTTTTGGATAATTCTTAGTAAACAATTGTGATTAAACTCTATCTATCATTTATTATGTAATAATAATATTAAATGATACATAAATCACCGACACCACTTGCGGTAAAGTGCTTCTTGATGTTTCTTTTTTTTATTAAAATTCATTCCCTATCTCTTAGGATCACTAATCATTATCATAAAATAACATTCAGCTCTAAAATTCAATTTCCAAAAACAATATTTCATGAATAGATTGACTAGGTGGTTATTTCTTCTTTAATATTTTTATTTGACCATTATTTATAAAAATGGTGTTAAAGATGATATAGTCAATCAACACTCTATGATGTAATTAAAAGACAACTCCCATAATCTTTATGTGTCTCTTTAATTTCATGTTGAGCACCACAATTGTGTGAGGGATTTCCCATGGTATGCTGTCATATAAAACCACATGGTTATTAGGGTCATTCAAATATTATTCGAGACATAATATAATAGGATAATCCATTATGATGTCAAACACTATGTGTTTTATGATCCACACCTCTTCATGTTCTATCTTGATCAAGTCTCTATTAGATGTTTTTGTGATTATAGTAAGTGTTCATTCTTAAATTATGTCATAGAGTAGAATATGGGGGCCACATTTCCAAAAATGACCTCTATAAGAGTCATTCATAGGGGTTTTTTCTAGACTAACCTCACTAAGGATTCTTATAAATTCATTCAATTTTTCCATTGGTGTCAATAATTTGGATCCATAAGCAAAAGGAATCAAATTCCCCTTACTCTCATTATAATCATTAAAATATCTGATTGTTGGGGAATTGATTTCATGGGACCCTTCCAAAAACACGAGGGGATATCTCATCATACTATTAGTAGTTGATTATATACCAAAATTGGTCTAGGAAATTCCATCCATGTCCCATGAACATCAAATATTGATATGATTCTTGAAGTAACACATATTTTATATATATTGAATTATAAGGTATATCATCAAGGATCAAGGAACCCATTATACAATTATCCCTTCTCAACACTAATGTTTATGTATGTGGTTTCTCAAAAACATTTCCACTGCCTACCTTCTACAGACCAATGGTCAAGATGAGTAGGATGATAAGGAAATTAAGAAAAATCTTGAAAAAACTAACTATCCCTATTTGAAATATTTAACTAAGAAAATCATGGAAACCCATTTATAATTTTTTATTTCATTAAAAAAATATAATTAATGTCACCATATAAGTTCGTTGATAACATATATTTTCATTCATATCTAGATATTTGATATATGGACATTACGGAAATTGAATATATGATCAGTGAAAATATTATGGATGAAACAAATATGAAATTAGATATTAATTAACTTGAGGAATATCTGATTGAGGATTACAAAAAATTAATGATCAAGAAATCTAGATTTTAGGACTACCAATATATAAGTCTTAAATTCAAAAATTTTCTACCAGGAAAATATATAATCCACTATAGTTCATAATGTAACTTACACCCATGAATTTTATGGTTGATATGTTCTGGTCCTCAAATAGTGAATCATGTGAACAACCATCAGATAATAGAGATTTAGGATCCCACTAGTGGCCAGATCAAAATATTAAATGATCATAAGTAAAAAAATTTCATTTAATAATTATATAAAAATAATCATATAATTAATTAACTGATCCAACCTATAATCTATACAACAACTTATAGATTTAGGGTCCATCATAAGACAATGACATAAGACAAGGTGATTTCATTGAAGAAACCCTGAATATAGCTATAAATTGAAGAAAATATTTAGTTTTTTAAATACATATATATTTTTTATCTTTTATTTTTTCCTTAGTTTCTTTTTTGTAAAGGGATACTCAAGGGGATTTTATTGTGTTCTAATTAGGTTACTGTGAATGATTTAGGGGATGCTGATATTGATGCATTTTGATGACCATCACATTTCTTTAGGTGTACAAACAACAATAATTATAATTTATGACTCTTCTATGAGTGATATGGAGATAAAGGGATTAAATGGTAGTAGAATGAACATGAACATCATCCATTAGTTTATTTAATTACATGAATACCATATTCAAATTTTATTTTTGGCCTCATAATTTGTTCCTCTACCCAATTTTAAATTTTATTTACTTTAAACATTTTGGACATTGTTATTCATTGTTGGGGGGTATGAAATAAAAACAATTGTGTGAAAAATAAAATTAAAAGAATAATTTTATGAAAAAATAAACCCATATGAAAGGAAAATTTTCATTAACCTTGATCATTATAATACACACTGAAACCTTTGAAACTAAATATAAAATAATTTTTAATTCATTCATTCTAATTTTAATCTAGGTTTATGTTCATATGTATATATTTTTTAAATTGGGGATATCTAATGTTATTTTCCACCATTATTTTTCCATCCATTTAATAAAAAATTTGATATTGAACAGCATTGGGAATATAGGGTATTATATTGAGTTCTAGGGGTCCCATAATAAATGTAATAGTGTTTGTGATCTTTTTAAATTAAAATTGTGCATTTGATGAAATAAAAAAACAAGAATAAATTTTTATATAGATCAATGAATATACCTAATGTGTGAGTTTTAGAAATAGGGGATCATGACTGTATATTTTTCATACTAGGGGTTGGTAACGTCAACATTATTTATGGTAATTTGAGCTTTTTATTGAGTTAAACTGAGATGATGCATGAGTATGTGAGATTCACTTGGTTACCTAAGGTCATTGAGTTATAGGGTCATCAAATAAGTGTAACTACAGGGGTTTACGTGACTATGAGAAATTTTAGATACCATATCAAAAATGAGAAAAGAAAAAAACATAAAAAAATGAATAATAATAATATTATTAAATTTTGATTCCACATTGCACTTTTACATTTTCCCCTTTAATTAAAATGAACCCCCAAGTCTATTGTGATGCACAATACATAATTATAAATTATTAAAAATAGATGAAATATGTTAATATATCTGAAAAATGCAATGTGACTCATCATGTGATATTATTGTGAAAATATATTATATTGAATGGTGTTTATTTGTTTCATAATTGTTATTTATGTGGTCATTTGGGGGGAATTTCATATTAAAATGTTTTTGGAAAATGGAATTCCATTATTATTTTATTTATGTGGTATATTTTGATTGGGACTATAAAAACTCAAGATGGGTGTTTTATTAGAAAAATAAATATCCTAATATTCATTATTTATATAACAAAATTCTTGTTATTCAATGTTCATAAACACTTTTTCTAGTTCATTTTACAATTTGAACTTATTTTATTCTCATAGTTGTAATTCCTTTTTAAAATTCACTATTACATGGTAGATTTTTAAACACTTCTTAAAACACCCAATGGTATTTATTTTATTTTCACTTTTCTTTTTTATGTGTCCAGTGCTATTAGGAAAATTCTATACTTATAGTGGTGTATAAGATTCAATTAGGTCAATGACCAAAGTGGGCCTTGAACATATAACATTTTGGGTGAAGTGAACTGAAGAACATCCTAATAAAATAATTATGGTGTATAGTATACTAGCTCGATGATTCTAAAATTATGAATGAAGATAAAATAAATTATGTAGAACATTTCACTAAATAGGTTAATGGTAAAATTATGTCTCTTCATGGGATTTACAGGTGCTCTAATTATAAGATGAAATTCTGGGTCAAATATTCTGGGATTGAATTATATCCAACTATTTTAATCATATATCCAATATAATTGGGCCAAATTATATGAGATATTAGTGAAAATCTTGAGATTCAAAATATTATTCTTTTTATTACTGAAATTTTTCCATATAAATGTTAATTTGGACAAATCCTTCAAAGGAATGAAAGATGGATCCCATTTCGAGTCTAGGGTTAAAAATTCATCATTTTACAAACATCCCAGCACCATATCCCTATCATAATATAGTGGGAAGAATTAAAATATTAGGGTATATACTCTAGGATTCCAATAATACTATTTGAGGATTTGTAGCTGAATGATTTTTGGGATTCTTTTTTTTTATTTCAATTTTAATGATGTGTTTTCATTTTCTGTCTCTATGTTTTTTCACATGTTCATTATACTAATTTATTATAGTTCTTAATAAATTTTCTAAATATTATATTTTCCTATTCTAATTCATATCATTTAGATATGTTTAAAAAAAATTGAACTTATTCACACAATAACTTTTTATATTCTTCACAGAATAGTGGATTGACTGTTATTTCATTGAATTTATTATTTATTTCGACCCTATAAAGTCTACTCTAATCATCCAAAGAAATATTTTCATAAATGGGTGGATAAAACTCTCATGGATTTATCTAATGGAATATAAATGGAATGTATTTATTTTAATTTTTCAATCATTAAATTTTAAGTCATTTATTTTTTTTGTTCAATTAATGATTCTTTTTCTCCCTCTTCCTTGTTGAATTTTATCAGTACAGTCCTCTTGTTCTAATATGACATTTTACTTATGTATTCTTATGAAGATGATCCTAATACCATATATGGGATTAGAATTTGTGTGGGATGGTATTGAACTAGTAACCAACGACGTTATATTGATTTTATTGAATGAATCATTCATGATTTAATGAAATTGAAATCATTTAAAAACAATTTCATCAAATCCATACTTTATAATAACCTAAGATCAATCCTTTCCCACAAATTATATTTATTACGACATATTTGTGTTAATTTAAACCATTTCAAAAGAAACTAATGTTGTCCACTTCATCACCAAATTTCCCTCTTTGATTGTATGTGCCTTTAGGTTTCTTATTTTCTATTTGACGATTCCACAACCCACACTACAGTAAAAGTGATATCGTTAATCGAAAAACATGGCTTAATTTTGGTGAGAATAAGAAGTTTAACACTTCTACATAAAGTCAATAAGAATATCTCGATATATTTTATTGTTTTTTATGTGTAACATGTTCCCACTTCTAGGTAGCTGTTACGATATAATAATGAGCTTCAAATCAATCAATAAGATTGTGACCCACCTTTTAGTGATAATAGTGATATATTGTCCACCGCTTGGTAATGTGATAAAATGTTCCTAATTCATATTTTCATTACCTAACAATATATAATCGCATACATCTAAATTAAAGAATTGATATATCACTCCCCCTATATATCCTATGGGTGGTGCTGATAAAGTACATCATTAATAGGAGTAGGACTCTGTTCTATGATCCTGTCAGCTACTAGAATATTCCATGTACATCTTGAATTTATAGTATGGCCAATGGAATTCATGGTTTTTTGTTCTAGATTATAATGACAACCCTTTGTTTGTGTGTGAATATAAGAAGCATCCGGGTTTGCCTTTAAGTTTTTTTAGGAATTCATTGATGGTAATGTAAACCTATATAAGGGTGTATTCCATGCTTGGTTGATGAAACCCACTAAAAATGGGTAAATTATCCCTTCCCTATGCATCAAATTTTATTATCTTATGTCGATAATCCACCTAGAAAAAATAAAAAATACACACATTCTCTATAGATTCTATCTAACCTTTTTTGACATGTTTATCTACATCTCTAGTGGTATAAACATTATTATACATCTGTTATGGTATGATTTACAGATTATTTAAGTGAATCTGTATTGTAGCGGAAACGATATACTGAAATCTATGAAGGTATCACATAGGAATATATGCAAAACATGATTTTTATTCCAACTTATTATGATATAAAACTTCGATTGAGGTGGGGGTATACCCTATATTTTTCCAATAATTTTCATTTAAGATATTCTAATGGGCTTAGTTTGATGTTGAATGAATTTTCTATCATCCTTTTATTCCATCCTGAATGAATTATTAGAAATTTTGTTTACAAAAAAGGAGATAATCAATATTACTTGTTTTCACTTTGATATTATGGAAGGCTTTGTTAGAGGAATCTATGATATCTGCCTTCTGCCTATGTCATGCATCTCTACATGCCTATAAGTTCATAGATCTAAGTGTCTAGGGAGGGATTATGTCATATAGTTTCCTTATATGTAGTATAGGGGTTATAGTTTCATTAATTTGTAGGTGTTGGTTGATAGGATCCCTCAAAAGAGAATTCTTAACCTTTATGATGTCATGAGTGACTCCCTAATCCACATTCCTATAATAATGGATATACTACTTCTCATATTCAAGGGATTAGCTACTGATGTATTTAGTGGAGGTGGAATGTTTTAATTGATATGTCACATCCAAACTTACATGAGATGGACCAGTATTCTCCAACAACTAGAGTCCCTTGCATGTGTCCTACAAGGTTAGGATAATAATGTTGTAGTGCTATTGTAGTAATATTGTGTTCCCCACATGGAACTAAATGCATTGACTCTGGGATATATTCCTTTATTTTTTGGTGGAAACAACTATCATAGTTAATGAAATACCAAAATTATTCTTTAATGACAATGTCATTTCCTTAGATAAAATAGTCATTGAATGAATGGTATCTACGATCATAATGGAAATAATAACAAGTTTATCGATCGATGTGACATTACAAGTAAGAAATAGTCTATACTAGTTATACATTATAAAATAAAATTTATGTTCTTTTTAGAAAAATATATTTATCATGTCTTCCATTTTTAATTGTTTATAATGTGAAAAAATGGCCAAATGATTGGAAACATGATTATTTTATAGATAATTGAATATTCATGTGAAGTTCATTATTTTTATTCTAGGTTGGGATGGGGTGGCCTACCATTTGGTTTTTTAGGAGATAAGAATTCCTGTAATATCTTTATATTAGATCATTGATACAATCTTATACTGTTTCTAATGGGGGTATATTTGTGGATCAAGAAATTATCAATACTTCCTATATCCATAATTGATGATGTGCATACATTCCAAAGGTGGGAAGTCATTGTGCATTATTTCAAATGATACTTAAGAACACATATTGGCTGAGAGGATAAGTGGCCAGTATTGTCACACCATGTTTTTTGGAATTATATCCTACTAGGATACTCCCTTATAGCTTTAATTCATGATTTTGAAATAATATTCATTCCTAAAATGTGATTATTTAACCCAAAATTTTTAACTAGGTTTTATTACTATCTACTAATATTAATGGTATTTTATAGATGTAACTATATATATGTGTCCCATGTTCTCACCCAATGAAATTGGATGTATTTATTAGAGGTTCACCACCTAATTTCTCATTAATATGTAGTAGTGTTTGTTTTGGGATTCCAATGTTTTAAAAACAAATAGCATGATACTCTAGATCATATAACCATCTAAGAGGGTGTTATCTATTCAAGATCTTAGAATCATGACCGTCAAAGGGGTTCTTATATATCCTTATAAACAAAAATAGAACCCAATTAATTTAAAGAAACTTAATGGGATACATTATTTATTTTAAGGTCATGTTACATGGGATGATCCATAAAGGTTAATGATATATGGTAAGTAAGAATTCTTGAAATATGCCTATAAATGGTTGGTGTTTTACATACTCTTGAGAAATTTTTTTTGGTGGACCATGTAGGGAATAAGTACAAACAAAGATGGTTTTGTTTTAGAAGATTTATATACCTATTAAGACTGGTCTCACAAGGAGTTAGGGTCAATGAAAATAATGTGATCAGACCCATAAAGAGTATAATCCTATTGGTAGGTTCATTGTTATACTCATAAGTATATCATAATAGAATATTTTCCAAGAAGAATATGGTATGACAAAGAATATGGACCGGTAAAAGGATGGTTTATTATGAATATGAATTTGATGAATATTGGATCCAAATATGTGGAAGTATAACAAGGTGATAAGTGGATATAATTTATTTGATGAGCGATATATTCTAATGAGAATAGTGATCGATGGTATGATAATGTCGGGTTTGACCATTGAAGGGGAATCCAACCTATCTTATTGGGATAGGAATCAAATATTTTATAGTCATGTGACATAGGATAAGGTCATGCGACAAGGCCACTCTGTGTATTTGTTTTCATGCGGTTTGGGTGTAAGTTGTGTATTGTATCATCATGTTATTTGCACATATGTAGGGGAAAAATATTGGATATATAGGATTTAATCCTTGGAGTGGGTTCTTATATACCCTATGAATATATGAATCATATTCTACATAATAATGATATTGTGGGATTCCATTTTGTAAAATTTTTTACCATATAAAATTGAAAGATTCATATACTTTCCTATATTGAGATGTTCCATTGTATGCATGTCCCTTAAATGTGAAATAATAATTATTTGGTATATAAATATGATGTGAAGACCCATAATAGTGTATTTTTATTTAAATTATGAAAAGGAAATACTATATCTCTATGACTTTTCCATTCATGTCAAACCCACTTGTGTATGGGGAGTCACACATAATCCCATGAGGAAAATAACTAGAATATAGTGTTTTAGGATATTTTTTTACAATATTTAATTAGATGTATGGGTTTTGATTCATAAAAATTATCATTTAATATGTTTGGTGCCTAGAAAAAATGATATGGGATATATATAATATTAGTAGATGATGTTAAATATGTGAATTCCTAGATAGTACGGGGCAAGCCTCTCAGTTACCAGTGATTGGATTTATATTATCAATTATTAACTTACATTTTCATAACAATATTTATTATTATTTTAATATTATTATAGTTTATATGATTTGGGTATGTTCACACAACATTATTAGACACGTAGGTTAAAATTTCATATACCTTCATTCCAATCATTTTTTGTTGTTCATTTAGGGATTTCTCATTAAGAATATATAATTTGGTCTTCAAGGAAATATCTAAGCTGAAATTTAAATTACATATACCTTAACTTATTATATCATATTATATATATACAACTATGAATATTTTCTGGGTACAAGTGACACATTTTTTACATATTTTCTATAATAGACAGTAGTAGACTGTTAATATTATTCTTTGAGATGTGGTTATCTTATATATTCTTATTAATTACTTTAGAAATGTATAAATTTTACCCATTAATGTAATATATCAAAATTATTAAAAATTTATATAAAATTAAACCTCAAGGATTTATTCTCATACTACAAAATTAAGTGGGTTAGAACCCTCCCAAATGGGATGGTTCTCAAGTGGTTTTACACAATATGGAGTTGGATGCAGCTGAGATAGCTCATGTAGTAGCTCTAGTGGACCAGGTAGTAAAACTGCATCTAGATGGTTTCTCTCAAATAATTCTCATTCTTGGTGTAAGATCCCATAATGGAGGGATTAATATCGTTAATAATTCATGATATTTTCATCTTCCACATCCCATAGTTATCTGTGGAATATGAGGTCCCCA
Source organism: Viscum album (assembly GCA_963277665.1). Classification (NCBI taxonomy): domain Eukaryota; kingdom Viridiplantae; phylum Streptophyta; class Magnoliopsida; order Santalales; family Viscaceae; genus Viscum; species Viscum album. The sequence goes on along the minus strand of OY728158.1, from coordinate 1,184,873,333 downwards.
TGATGTTGAGGATTCAATATATATCATCAATGTATTATTTTAGATGGAGGAGATTCAAAAATATTAATGAGTGAAATTATATTCATTTATGCTTTTGGGATATTCTTGATGGTTGTGGATCTTGATGAAACATGATTGGAGGTGTTATGGTCTAACATTTGAGTCATTCAAGGAAAAATATATTAATAATTCTATTCAATAATGTTCAAGGTGTACATTAATCAAGAGGCCACAGAGATTAAAAAAATCACGATTCATGATGTTTATTATTATCATTTTATAGGGTTTATTTTATTTTACAATATTCATTATTCAAATGATGCGTAGATGTCTGTCATTATTTATACTTGTCTTCAACCTCAGTTTATGGGATAGGTAAAAAAAATCCAACCTAAAAACATATTCAAATTGGATTTAAATGTAAATCATGATTTAGAAGGGCGTAAGGCAAGATAGAATATAATGAAATTCATTTATTATTGGATTGGTCTGTTCTATACGTAGTATTATTGTAGATCCCATTTCTTAAAGAAAGAAGAGAAATCAATAAGACAAGTTCCACAGAGGATAGAGACAACAAGACTAGAGGTAGGTATCTTCTTCTCTGGTTGTGGGTGGAACTACATCCTTGTTTTATATATGCGGGTAAAAATGTAATTATTTTCTATATTACATGAATCATATAAAAGAGTATCATTGATATAGACATATACTTCATCTTCAGAGAATTATTTTTAGGTTATCATGGATAGGATTGGAGAGTTAAGGACTTGTTATTGGCAAGGAATTTCAATAGAAAATTGAGACTCTAATGATTTCAAAAACTAAATAATGTCATGGAATTGACATGGGAAAATTTATATGGTGGTCCAATTCTTATCTAATAGTATATAAGAACCTTTAACTTTTCTATTTACGGTCATGATTACATCCACTATATCATGTGCACTATTTAATACTAGATTTTCCAATTATTTCATATCTGTTTAGGTGGTGGAGGGATTTGGCATGCCATTATAGTTGATCATCAAAATTATTTCACTTGTCATAGTTATAATAAAGATGTATGATAAATTGAGTATATGTTTATAGTTTCCAATTTTAGTTTTAAGATATAGAAATCAATAAAATTTTATGTTTTTATTAATTATGATCATTGATTTGATTTTCTCTATAGATTGGTTGACTAGTTATCAACCTCACCTTGATTATTACCAGAGACAGGTAAGATTCACCACCCATAAGGGTGATAATATTTTTCTTATAGAAGAGTTGGATTTAGATGAATGTAAATTGGGATAAGACCTTATCTATCATGAATCCATTGTGTAAATGTTGGGTAATGTGTCTCTTATAAAATATAAGTATATTCATACAAACTTTATTCATACCATAACTGATATTTATCCTAATGATTTTATATATAACTTCTTAGTTATTCCTCTTATCATGGTAATTGAGTTTTATATTGAACTCATTTTAGTTAAGTAGTATATATTGATCCTTAATTACAATTTGTCAATGAAATAGTTGATGGAATTAAAGGTGCATCATCAAGATTAATGGGTGAAAGGATTTATTTAAATGAACATATATCCTTATGGTGATCATTTTTTCTTCACTATGAACGTAGATGGTAGACTTCATAGGTATCTAAATGGTTTGATATTAAATAATTTCATATAAAATAATAGGTATTTGGTTCCAAATATTCATGATTTATCTGACCAGTTGATAGAATCCTGATGTCTCTCTATGGTTAACCAGCATTTCAGAATCCACCATATTAAAGTAGGAGAATAATACATCACAAAAGTATGATTTATGTGACGATATGATTTCTATTAGATTATTATGATTCTGTATATGTTTATGAATTTAAAAATGTGTTCATAGCGATCATGAAAAGTATATTTCAGACAAAAATAGAATTGTTCACCATTATTTTTCAGTTATCATATTCTGATACACACACCGGCCACAAATTTACATAATTGATATTTCAGGATCATATTGAGTACAAAATAATGGTAATAGATTTATTCCAGTCTCAAAAAATTTCACATTTCGATTCAATATGTTCCCATACACTTGTATTTTATTTTGTAGAAAGGTAATTTTATTGATCCTTATATGTTTGAGGTAGTTATATCATGGAAAAAACCTAGGAATGTGTTACATATTTATTATTTCCTTGGTTTTTTGGGATATTATACATGATTATTATACAAATTCCGCTACTATGTATTTCCTATAATGGGGTCCCCAAGAAGGGTGTGATGTTTAAATGCACAAGAAAGTGGGGAGTGTATTTCCTCTGGAGAAAGATATGGTCATCATATTCTATCATTTTGATTCTACAAGAACATGGGATTAGTTTTTTACTTTTATCTGATGCTTCATATGATAGTTTGAAAGTTTTTTTGATGATGAAGGATTGGGTAGTTTATTATGAGTCTCATCAAGTATAACACTAGGACTAAATCTACCATACTCATAATATCTAATGACATTTATACTGGGAGTGTAAGAGAAATAATAAAATGGGATTCATCTTCGATTCTCTTACATGAATAAATATACAGGTGAAAGATTAGTGACTAGTTAAATTTCTTCAGCCTCTTCCTATAATAATGTGGATGTCAGATGATGGGATGAAATTTTTTGTTATGGGGTTGCATAAGACCCCCAGAGGTCGAGATATAATATGGGTTGTGATTTATTAAAAGAAAATGGTTTCTCATTTATATAAAATTCAAGAGAATCATTCAATAGATGATTATAGCCTAGTTTACTTATAAGATATAATTTAGCATTATTGGGGGAATATGAGAATACAATATAATCGAGGAGATTATTTTACTTTGTGATTTCGGCAAGGAAAGAACAAGGTAATGGAGACTCAATTGAATGATTTTAAAATATATCTTACATAGACTGACAGACATTTTGAAAGGATTATTGAAATTATGGAGGATAATCCCAGTGTATATTTTCTAGATTGTGGTAGAATGTTGGTAGATAAAATGGACAAAGTAGATTTCACATAAAATAAAAATTTGCATTATTTGATCGACATGGATCCCATTAAGGATTCTTATGGTTATAATTTTCATTCATCACTGTAATAGATGGAGGCAAGTGAGTTATCTATAATCAATTCATGCTTTTTATTGGAGACCTCCAAAAAAGTAATGTTAATTTTTACGTGGATGATGGCTGGTTTGAGTATAAATATTTTCTATAAAGATAATAGGTAAGGAACCATTGAGTCATTATTTTTGGAACCATTATATATTATATCCCATATTGAGATAGAATCCTACTAATTGCACCGACCTCAATGATATTAGAGTATAACTAATAAGGATCATATGTATTAGTATTGAATATAAGAGACCGATCTCGTGCATCTGATTGATAATGATGAAATTCAATTTGAACTAGATGCATCTTTGTTGGAAAATTTGATTGAAATCACAGGCTAAAGAGATATGGTGTTATGAATGAATAAAATTCACCTTTTTCATGTTTTCTGGAAGAAAAACCATTTGACGAGGAGACAGAAGGGTCGGAATCAAATGATTATATTTAGATTCCCAGGTAATTTGAGAGGGTCCTCAAGATATACTTCTATTGGATGAGAATATGTTACAGGGGGATATTTGTAAGACACTCATATTTCAAGGTATGATTTATTCATGTATTGGGATATCTTGAAATGTTTTTTTGGTTCATTAGAGATGTATTAGAGTATTTGGGGAAATTTATCAAGAATCAAAATAGAAGAAAGAGAAAAAACATTCATAAATACATATAGAGGGCCACCAACTAGCCATCCAAGCTCCCCCAACTAGTTTATGGAATTTCAAGAGACTTTTCACATCTATATATCCCAACATCTTTCTCATGGTAGATTCTGTATCCCCATACTCTACCTATATCTAGTGAAAAAACTATTTGATATATATGTAATCTTAATTAAGGTTAACCGTGTAATTTCCCCCTTAAAATCCTATTATCTATCCCACTCTCGTTTCATAACCATTTTCTACCAGAGTGAAATAAAGGGACCCTCAGAAGAGTATTTTTATATATTCATTCCCAATCATCGATGTTGTTTTATTGGATTGATCCGGTGAATTACAATTGGAATTTATTTGTTTTTTCTAACCCAAATCACCTCATTCTCTTTGTTAAAATCATAGATCTCTACAATCATGGATACATATATAGATTCCAATTTGTGGAGTTTGGGGTTAAATAAAATTTGATTGATATGTGGATATATAAATATAATAATATTCTCTCCCTAAATTAGATTTAGATGTATAACTTATGACTGTTCTCCATGTGGAATTCTTATGAATTTATGATAGTATTTAATGTTCATATTTTAGGATTTTTATTATATAATATATCATTGTACGAACATGGGTATGATATAGAAAATCATTCATATAGGCATGATCTGGGAGGTAATTCTTTTCATTGGGGGTCATTATTCTAGGGAAATAATTTCATTAAAATTATTTTCACTTATATTAAATTGTTTTTATGTAATGCATATGGGTGTGTGTGAGTTACTTGAGAGACCCTCAATGGATGTGATATACATGTGGTTTCTTCTGTATCCCTTGTGACAAAGTTTGATATATTATTATTATTTATTACAATATTACATCTCATATGGGGATGTTTGGATATCTAGTGAAAACATTACTATAGATACCAAGATGACTGTCTTCCTCTAGGGTTTATATTTGGATCCTTAGAGGGGTAATGGTTGTTGTGATTGAGAGACAAAAACTATAGATAAAATATTTTTTTTAGAACATGTAGTGTTCATCCAATGTGGGAAAGACCATGTGATGTAGAAATAGCTCCATGATTTATAATACACTGTGCTTTGTGCCAATGGGAAAAATCCAGGTAAATGAATATAGTTCCAATGATTCGGACTTGTTAGGTGTACAAAACATCAAGGAGAATGTTAATAGAATTGTGGTGAGCCATATCATTACACATTCAAGGTGTACTATGACATACCCATAAATGTGTTCATGATTTTTTTAAATGTGAATACTAGATACATGGTATGAATATTTATGACCATCCATCTAGTGTAGTATAAAAGTGGGATGATTTGGGGTTTTGTGACATGGGATAATGCATGATGACTTGGAATATGATTAGTAATTTACAAATTTTGTTTAATATCGTGGTATAAACATTTATATATTGTTGCACAAATGTTATGGATGCATTGGTGGAGTTCTAATTATTTTATACTCACACCCTACGAGGGAATAACTGTGCACCTATAGTTTTTTGTTTATAAATCCATATAAGGGAAATGTCCTTATGTGGAGAAGCAGAGAAGTTATAACTTAGATGATAGAGATTATGTTAGGATAGATTCCATTCTATTAATTAAGTGTATTTTATTATTTTATTATATCTTTAGTTATTTTTTGACGTATAAAATTTTGTTTCCTTTAGTGTATATTATGAATGGTTTTTTTCTTTTTCATTTTAAATTGTTTTTTATCTTCTTATGTTCAATTTTTTTTTGGTTTTTTAAATTTTATTGGTTCTGGTGTTTTTATATTGATATTAATGATAGAGTCGCACTGAGGGGAAATTAAGTACATCACCAATAGTTGGAAACCACTTTTTTATGGGTATGTAAACATAAGTTCATGTAGTACTCTATCACGAAAATTTTTATTTAGGTTTCTTGGTTACAAATTATAACAACTGTAATCTATATCACACACATAAAAATGATTTTATACATAAAACTCTTGACTTGATAAAAAAATATAAGAATGATAAGTCTATTGTATTTGGGAATTAGGATCATTACATAAAAACTTAGAACATAAAAAAAAATATCTTTATTGAAAAAATCTTTTACATGATCACATACATTCTTTTGTACTTAGCATTACACGGGTTAACCTGAGGATATGCATAAGAAAAGGGTGATCTATAAAGCCCAACAAGGGAGTAAAAAAGGAAAAACATTAAGAATAACGTACATGATAGGCAATAGTATTTTCAATGGACAATAAGAGATTCATGAACAATAAGGAATGATACAACATGATTATCATAACATAGAAATGTGGCCACAACACTTAACATGGTATTAGCATGAGCCAAGTCTCATTGAACATGGAGCATGAGTAAACCCTCATTTCACTTGAATTATCATGAGTAAGTGCTCATTGTACTTGATGTATCATGATACTAATATTTACCCAATGCATTGAAGATCTATCAGGGTGTCCCCTTCTTAATCATTTCAATTCAAGCATAAGTGCGCCACATGGATCATATAACATGGATTCATAAAATATTATTATTTATTACATATTAAAAGAATGTGGATTTATTAACTAAAACACTATAATCAGTGTGTAATGTTCATAAATGTTAATACATTTAAAATTTAAATAGGCATGGTATTCACTACACAATGACTTTGGATTATAAAATCATCGTGCAATTTCAGCAACATAACAATATGACATAAGAATTCATAAAAATGGTTGATGAGAGAGAATTTGGTGTTTCATCATATTTACCTGAAATGGAAAGTAAGGGGGTCATATAGATACATGTTCAAACATATTTAATGCAATTTCTATTCATAATACAAAACAATTTCTTGAATGTAAATGTTAAAATAGAAATTCCTTATAGAATTTAGGCATAGTAACAGGTGTACATGGAAGGCACTAATGGGAGAGAAATTTTTCTCTATTAATTAAAACATAAGGAGGAAAATATTAGGGAGTTGAAAAATCATAACCCAACATTTTTAATTGAATATAATAGGGTATAAAAACAAAAATAAATTTGGACAAAAATAAGAAATGAAGAAGTCCTATTCTTGGAAGTGTGATCCCAAAGGCATTGGAGAGGCTTGACAGAGGATTATTGGGAGCTTGAGAAACATTGGAGGATTCTAGAGAGAATAGGGAAGATGTTGGTCAAGATCTAAAGTCTTTGAATGAAGATTAAGTGGGAGCTTGGGTGGGTTTATGTAGGAAAAGAGATGGAATTTTTTATTTTTTAGATTTTGGGAACCAAACATTAAACTAATCAAAACTGAAAACAATACCATGGAATGTGTCAATGGTTTTTTTTCAATGGGGAGTGGAAAAAATTATTTTATATATCGAATTTCTGAACATCAAAAAATATTTGGCTGGATTATGTGGAGGTGAGTCATACTTTCATGAAAATAAATTTAAAAAGTTAAAATGTTTTATATGTCTTAGAGGGTCCACTAATGCTTTGTAAAATAAATAAAAACAACCTAAAATCACATTATTTTTATGTTAAAACTTATATTGTTTGAAAATATAATTTATAGTATTATATTACATCAATTTCGTATCATTATGATGTCCTAGAACACATTATATAATAAAATGGTATTTAATTTTTACAAAAAAAATTGATTGTCATAAAAAATAATGAAAGATTCTCCATTGGATAATTTCAACATCCTAATTCAAATAATAATAATAATTTTATTGAAATAATTTTATAAATATGTGAATTTTTTACTTTTAATATATAGACTGACATTTATTGAAAATTCATGGGTTTTGGAAAAAACGAGTATCAAAACATACAAAAAAACTCAATAGTATTCATAAAAATTATATGATAATTTATATTTAATAAAAATTAATTTAGTAATAATATATTATTAAAATATTATTTAATTCAAAAATCCGTTTTTTCATCAAAATATATTTATTAATTTAATATTAACTCAAATAATATTTTTTCTCTATAAACTATTTACAAAGTAACAATAAAAAAGTGAATTTATATTAATTATTATACAAAAAAATGCACATAATCATAGGTCTAGGGTCTCATTACGTAACCCTTTATAACACCCGCATAAGACCTAATAGTAAGGTGTGTGGTGGTGACAGACTCTTTGCATGGCTCGGATAACATCACTCGAGATGTAATCTCTATCATCTTCCACTTCTCCCATAGGAGGTTCCGTTTGAGCTTAACATGTTGAAGCTAGGCTTGGGATTGGTGTAGAGAGAATCCTAGTGTAACCACCTCCTTTCTGAGCTCCGAAAAATGGCCTTCATATGTAGAAATTATACTAGACAAGGCCATCACTTCCTTTGTCTGAGTAATTTTGATTTGTTAAATCCTTATATTTATACTAATCAATTGATCACTGTTCAAAGACTATATTTGCAATGGTAATAGTTCTTAATGGTATTTTTAAATCCCAAACCAAAGAAGTGCATATTTTATATAAACATTTTACATAATATGACATTTAATTAGGTCAAGAATACTTTTCATCAATAAATGTTTTGGGTCGTTACAAACTTCCCACCTTATGAAATTTGACCCTCAAAATTTCATTTTTCCACACTAAATCAAATGTGGGTCACTCAGCTTCATTACTTCCTTCGATTCCCATGTCGCCTCTTTAAACATGTGGTTTATCAATAAAAACTTGCTGATGGGTATTGTCTTATTTCATAGGACATTTCCCTATAATCTAAGATCATCACCAGATTCTCCTCATAAAAGTGGTCATTATCCAATGGTAGCACCTATGGATTGAGTACATGCGATGGGTCAGGTATGTACTTCCACAAGAGTGATAAAATGAATACATCATGTACTTCAGATAGGTTCGGTGGGAGTGCTAGTTGATAAGACACTGCTCCAATACGATCAATGATCTCAAAAGGGCTGAGATAACTTGGATTAATATTTCCCTTATTCAAAAATCTCATAACACTCTTCCACAGTGACAAGTGGAGGAATACCATGTCTCTGAAATCAGACACTAGGTCATTTTGACGATAATCATCATAGCTCTTTTTTTGATTCTATGTAGCTTTAATGTTATGCTGGATGGTCTTAACCTTCTCCACCATTTCATCGACTATTTCATGACCTAGAAGTTTTTTCTCTCCAACTTCATCCCATCAGGCCGGTGTTCTGCACCTCTTCCCATGGGATTCATAAAGAACCATTTGGATAGCTGAGTGGAAATTGTTGTAGTAAGTGAACTCAACAATAAGAATATGTTGATCACATTCTCATTTGATGTGCATTGAGAATTATCTCAACATGTCCTCCAATTTTTAGATAGTCCGCCCAGATTGGACATCAGTTTGAGGATGATAAGTCATACTTAAGTTTAGCTCAGTATTCATAAAATGATGAAGACTCTTCTAAAATATAGAGGTTAATCGTAGATCTGGATTGGATAAAATCAATTTTGGAACTACATGAAACCATACCACGTCTCTAATGTATATCAGTATAGTTGTTCCAATGAGAAATCATATCTAATTGCGATGAACTGTTCTGTCATTGTATGACAATCCACAACAACCCTGATAGCATGGTTTTATTTTTATTTCTTCGGAAGTCTGGTGAAAAATTCCTTGGTGATGTTCTCCCATTTCCAAGCAGGTATGGGTAATGGTTGCATCATCCCCTTATAATTTTTCCTCTTAGCCATCACTTGCTGACATACAAGGAAATTTTATGTATACTCATTGATCTCTTTATTCATTTTATACCACCAATAATGCTCACGTAGATCTCATTACATTTTTGTGTATCATTGGTGAATGGATAAATTCGAACTATGTGCATCATCCAAAAGTTCTTTCTTTAACTCTGGATTTGATGGAACACATAGTCTTGACCGAAATCTCACAGTTTCTTCTTCATTAACATTGAACTCCAAGGATTTTCCTTTTCTAATAGTTTCCTCCTTCTTCTAAATTCCCACATCAAACTTTTGAGCATTCATTAACCTTTAAAAAATATATGGTTGATCAATAATTTTTGAAATGATTTATGATGTTCCCTTTTTATTATTCCCATGTCCATCTTCATAAAATCTAAGAAGATTGGATCATTTTCAATTCTTATCCATGATAGAATTTCTGGGTCCTTTCTATATTGAGGATCCACCACCATGTTCACTTTACAAGGGTGGTAATTTATTGTGCATTCATAGTAATTGATCAGCACTAACCATCTATGATGTGGCATATTAAACACTTTCTATGTGAATATATACTTCGGGTTTTTGTGATTCGTGTATATCTTACACTTCTCCCTAAGAGGTAATGTCACCAAATCTTCACTGTGAAGATTACTACAACCAACTATAGATCATGTTCTGGATATTGTTTCTCATGAACTATCAATTTCCTTGAAGCATAGGCAATGAAAATATCATTTTTCTTCAACACACAACCAAAGACTCTGCTAAATCATCTCTAAATACCACAAAATGTCCCCACTGGTGAGTAATGTGAGCACAAGGGTAATGATAATCCATATTTTCAACTCCCTAATTCTCTATTGGCATTCATCACTCCAAGAAAACTTTAATCCCTTCCGAGTTATCTTGGTAAGAGGTTTGGACAATCATGAGAAATTTATCACAAATCAGAGATAATATCCAGCTAACCCCAAGAAGCTATGGATATCCATTACCGATGTTGGCCTCGAACATCCCTCAATTGATGCAATCTTGGATGGATCCATAGATATCCCCTTACTTATGATGATATGATCCATGATTGATACCTCTGTCATATAGAACTCACACTTGTTGTAATTTTCATAGAGATTCTCTTGTCACACAATCTCTAGTACAGCTCTTAGATGCTCTTCATGCTCCTCCATAGTTTTAGAGTGTTTTAGAATATCATCTATAAAGACTACCACAAATTTGTTGAGATAATATATAAATAATCTTATCATCATGTCTATAATGATTTATGGAGCATTAGTGAGTCCAAAATTCATTACCATGAATTCATAGTGACCATAACACGTATGAAAACAAGTCCTGGTCATATCCTCTTTCTTCACCTTTACATGGTAATATCTCTACCACAAATCCATATTGGTGAATTATTGTGCTCCAAATATTTGATAGAACAAGTCAACAATTTGAGGTATAATATCATTGTTCTTTATCGTGATTTTGTTGAGCTCATGATTATCAATAAAAAGGCGCATTGTCCCATCCTTATTTTGATTAGGAGTACTGGTGCACCCCATGGTGAATCACTTGGGCGTATAAACCCTTTATCCAGATTCTCTTGTAGTTGTTTCTTCATCTATTCATCCTCCAAAACAACTATTCAATACAGTGTATTCGATATTGGAAACACCAGAGGTATAATATTGATTTAGAATTCAACATCTCTTCTCGGAGGAAGACTAAGAAATTCCTCAGGAAATAGTTCAGCGAATTCCCCCACAATATACATGTCTTCAAGGATGGTTTATTCCTAAGACTCAATCACATGAGCTAGATACCCATTCTCATAGGGGAGTAATATCCATGCACGATATGATTCTTCTAAAAAAGATCCATCTTCCTCCTTGCACTTGTATATAATTGGGGGTTGATTCGCCATATGGAGAGTGATTTCCCACTCACAACATTTTATGTAGGCTCTATATAAGGAAAGCCAATACATGCCACGAATTTCATAAAATTATACTATAGGGAGTATGATGAGGTTCACTAGGAAGTTTAATCCACAAATTACGATAGGTAAGGATTTATATTCATGGAATGCAATGATTTCTCCATTTTCCATACTCACTGACATCATTACTTTCATGATTTTTTGTGGTGTTGTCATTGATTAACTAAACATTAAAGATATAAAAAAATTTATAAAACCTAAATCAAAAATTAAGTTCTCTATTCTTGAATGAATAAATAGAGTACCTATCAACCCTTTGTTTTCAAGGTTAAATTTGGTGGTAGTGATGGAAAAATCTCACCCTTGCTGCCTTGGAGGTTGTTAGTTTCCTCCAAAAACCATTAGCTTAGGGAACTGGTTTGCAAAGTGACCTGGTTCTTTGCACATGAAGTAATGGACAATGCATTGAGCATCTAAAAAAGAGTTCCTTTCCTCTGTTGTAGCCACGGGTTTTTCTTGTTGGCAGTTAATGCCCAGGCACCCTTCTCTTCCACACCAATATTAGTTCCTTGTCCCCTTCAGGAAATTTCCAGGGTGCTTATTTCCACACTTTTGGCATGCGGGGTGTGTGAATTTTGTTCACTGTTGGATTTATCCATCAGACTGCCAGAATTGAAGTACATCTTATAAATCGTATCCCAAGGATACCCTAGAGATTTTTTGATCTCTATTTTGTCTTTGAGGTCAAATCAGTCAATTTCTTCATAGCTCTCAAAGTCATGGAATTCTAGGGATATTTATAGGCTAGGTTTTATGCCACCAAAGAAGCGGTCACCATGGAATTCAAGTGTAACGACAAAGATGGAGGAATATCGTGAAATAATTTTGATGTTTTCCTCATATGATCTGACATATTCGTCACCTTTTTACATGAGTTCAAGGATGTATCTTTCAATCTTAAGTAGGAGGGTGCGTGGAAAATATTTATCAAAAAACATTTTCCAGAAATCCTTTTATTCCAATGCCTTGATCTCTTCCTCAGGATTTTTATTTTTTTTAATGTCCCCTATTGATCAGATTTTCCTTCCATATCATAAACATCTAGAAGAATCTTCTAATTTTCGGACCATTTAATGATGGTGAATTTCTTCTCAATGGAGTTGATCTATTGTTCGATGATTGAGGTAACTGATGATCTATTAAAAGTAGGAGGCCTTTTTCTTATGAAGATCTCAATTGTGACTTGTTCTTTATTGTGTGTGTGTGTGGGGGGGGGGGGGGGGGTCAAAAGTTCCTCTTGACCCATTTTTCTATTCAAAACATGTGTTAACTGAGATATTTTCATGAAAACGTTCACGATTATTACTCCCATTGGGTTGGGCATCTCAATTGAACAATCATCACATTGATCTTCACATCGGTTATTAGCTCGAGTCCTCCTTTTACTGACCATTGGTTTGAATAAATATAAATTTTGGGGTAACACATAACAGGAATCCAAAGTTAAAAACAAATGACTTATATATTAATTTTATTTCTTAAACTTATGAATTTATAGGCTTCAATCTATGTTATCCATGATTGACTTCCCAACTTATATTCTTAGGGTAATTTTTTTATTCCATTAATAATGTTTTGTACAAATCATATGAGTTTACCAAATAATATACCCAAGGAGTGTCATAACAAAAAATGAAGCAAGGCTTGTTTTTGTGCACCAGTTCTCGTTAGAGTCTAGTACAAAGTGCTATTTTCAGGTTTTACCAGAAGATAAATCTCTAACAGAGCTACCTTTACCTACTTGTATCCAAACAGGGATGTATTTTCTTAAAACACACTAACTCAATACTGAAAAAATTAGATATTTTTTATTATACATAGTATTATCCCTATGGACATCACTAGGGTTTTCTAATCCTAATCCCAAAAATAAATATACTTTCCTCTGATACCAACAATTATAACCCTGATCTTTATTACACACATAGATATGTTTTATTAAATAAAACTCTTGACTTGATAAAACATGTAATATTGAAAGGTATAGTGTCTTTGGGGTTTAGTAACATTATATAACATCTTATAAAATAAAACACAACATATTTATTGAAAACTTCTTTTACATGACCATACACATTCCTTCGTACTTAGCATTGTATGGGATAACTAGAGGACATGAATAAGAAAATGGTGAGCTATAAAGCTCAATAAGGGAGTAAAAAACCCATAACATGAATAATATAGTACATGTTAGGAAATAGGAATATCAATGGAGCATAAAAGATACATGAACATAATGGCATGATACATCATAATTTTCATAACATGGATATGTGGAAACAACACTTGACATGGTATTAGATTGATCCAAGGATAATTTCACATGGATCATGTGTAAAACGTAATTGCACATGAATTATCATGTGTAAATTCTCATTTCATTGGATGAATCATGATATTAATCTTTACCCAATTCATTGGATTGCTATTATGGTTCACCCTTTTTAATAGTTTCATTTCAGGCCTAAGTGCGCCACATGGATCGTATAACATGGATTCATAAAAAATAATAATTTATTTCACAATAATAGAATGAATATTTCATACATGAAACACAATAAATAGTAAGTAAATGTGCATAAATTTGAATACCCTTTATAGAGAAATGGGCATGGTATTTAATACACAATGAATTTGGCTTGGAATATCGCTGTGCAATTTTGGCAGCATAACGACATGACATAAGAATTCATAAAAATGGTTGATGAGTGGGAAATGGGTGTATCATAATATTTACATCTAACATATAGTAAGGGGTTATATAGAAACATTTTATAACATATGTAATAGAATTTAGATTCATAATACAAAATAATTTCTTGAATGTAAATCTAAAAAGAGAAATTACTTACAGATTTTCGACATAGTAATAGGTGTACATGGAAGGAATGAATAAGAGATAAATAAGTATCTCATAATTAAAATATAAATAGGACCATATTGGGGTGGTGAAAATTCATACCCCCAACATTTGAAATTTAAAATAAAATGGCATTATAATAGAAAACGTTTTTGTCAAAAATAAGAAAGGAAGAAATCCTTTATATAGATGTGTGATCCAAAAGGCTTGGGAGAGGCTTGAGAGAGGATTATTGGGAGAGTTGGGTGACTTGGGAGGATTATAGAGAGAGGAGGTCAGAGGATGGTCAATATCCAAATTCTTTTAGTGAAGAGGATGTGGAATCATGGGTGGGATTATATAGGAAAATAGTGGGAATTATTTATTCTTTAGGTTTTGGAACCACACAATAATCTATTCAAAACCACAAAAAATCCCATGGTTTTTTCCCATGTTTTTTTCAAAATTGAAGTAAAAAAACATATTTTATAAGTCCAATGGCCTAAAGTTTTATAATATTAGTCATACATATGTGGAGGTGAGTCACATTCTCAAGGAAATAAATTTAAAATGTTTTATAAGTCTAGGAGGGTCCAATAACGATTTGTAAAATTAATAAAACAATCCTAAAATCATATTATTTCAATGGTAAAAATTAAATTTTATGAAAATATCATTGATATAATTTTATTACATCACTATAGGTTTTTGAAGATGTCTTAAAACCGATCTTATAATTATAAAATATTTAATTTTTACCCAAAAATTTGACTGTCTTAGAAAATTATGAGAAAATCACCATTGGATAATTTCGACAACCTAATTCCAAAAATTATATTCATTTAATATAAATAATTTTCTAAATATGGGAATATTTACCTTTAAATTAAAAACAGACATTTATCGAATATTCTATGGATTTGGAAAAAAATAGTTTCAAACCTGACTAAAAATCAAAATTGTATTCATAAACCATATAAAATCGATTATATTTATTAAAAAGTAATTTTAGTAATAATATTTTATTTAAATATTTTTTAATTAAAAATCCATTATTTAATCAAAATATATTTTTTAATTGAATATTAATTAAAAAAATATTTGTGCTTTAAAAACTATTTACAAAGCAAACATAATAAAATGAATATATATTCGTTATTTTAAACAAAAAAAATTCACATAGTCAAAGGCCCAAGGTCTTGTTACATAACACATGGTAACATCTTTATAATACTTAAGGGTGTGGTGTTTGATGGTGACAAACTCTTGGGATGGCTCGGATAACATCGCTTGGGTGGTAATCTCTATTAGCTTCCACTTATCCCTTAGGTGGTTCCGTTCAAGCTTAACATGTTAAAGCTCAGCTTGGGATTGATCAAGTGTGAAACCCAGTGAAACCACCTCCTTTATGAGCTCCGACTAATGGTATTAATATAGATCAATTCTACTGGACAAGGCCATTGCTTCCTTTGTATGAGTAAATTGGATTTGTTGAAGCCCTATATTTATACTAATCAATTGAACACTCCTCAATAGATATATTAGCAATGGTTAAAATTCTTAAAAATATATTTAAATCCGAATCCAAAGAAGTGAAAATGATATATATCCATTTTACAAAATATGAAATTTAATTAGATCAAGATGAATTTTCATTAATTAATGTTTTGGTCGTTACGCAAATCCTATTAATTTTACACACATTTATTAGTTAGTTATGGATTATTTTCAACATCAAATGATGTTGAATTTTATTGTTTCACACATGGATCAAAATGATTTTATTGATTACCATTCATTGATATAAATATTATTATTTTAATATTATTTAGGATATGAGAGTAAATGTTTTGTAATTATTTGTAAGTTTTTAATATTATTCCATGTAATGACATGGCCTTAAACAATAAATATTCAAGTGATTCTAAACTAGAATTCACAATATTATAATCCCCAAGAACATTTTAGGTATAAATTTTTAGAGAATTAGTATAAATAATACATTTTAAACTCAAACATTAAAAGTGGACACATATATATAGTATCCATTTTTTATAAAATAAAATATTTTCTCTCTTCATGAAAATTCATCACAATTATCCCCTTGACGTCATCCTTGTCGCTATTCCCCATTAAATATTTTGGAAGAATATTTACAAAATATAATGAGAATAAATGATTATTAAGGGACATAATAGAAAGGAAACTATTAGTCCATTGAAAACCCATAAGATCATTTTCATAAAACCATGCCTTTTTCCTTGAAAAACGAATCATCATTTCAAAAATATAATAGTCATGCCTTTTGGTGTCAATTTACTTCCATTAAACCAATTTAATATTATATAATTATAAGTAAGTAAATTCATAAATCATTTTCTATATCATTCTTACCAATTTTGGAACCAATTTTTCCAACCTATAACTCCATGGTACCTAATGTATTGCAGGTTGTAATTTAACCATCTGTCCTTTTTTTCACAAAACCACTCTTAATTGGTTTATAACATAAATAAATATCATTGTTTCATCAAAGACCCAAAATTAATTGGTTTATAACATAACCAAAATTCATTAAAAATAATTCACAAAAACCATGTCATAATCATAATACATGATTACTTCCATTAAAAAATTATTTGTTAAGGAAAATAAACCCTTCCTTATTAAATCACATATTATTTGTTAGAAAAGATAAAAACATACAAAGGATAGATTTTATTTGAATGTAACCAAATAAAAATATAAATTATGATTCAAAATAATAAATATACTTGATGGAAGTAAATTCAATTCATTCCATACATATAGAAAACATTCACTTTGAAAAATGATATTTAATTGAAATATTTTAAATGAATGTTCCCTAACAATATCATATCATTGAAGTGTGCATTAATAAAATTAATTAACTATGAATATCTACTATAAATACACATAAAACTTGTGTAAATATAATATATGATATTCAAGAGTTATTTCACACATAAGCACAGAATAACATAATGAAGGAAAATAATTTTAACACAAATAAAGGAAATTAGGTTATGAATTCCCTTACACATTATAATTAGTTGAATTATATATACCAAAAAAGTAATAATTTTCAAATGAAAAATTTAATACCTTGAATAAAATTTGATTAATGACATCATATATCATCTTTTAGTATATACATTACATAATAGAAATATGTGATGAATAAGGCATATATCTCATATAAGTAAGAGTGAAATGAGAAACCCTCACCTCATGCTTCATTAATGTTTTGTAAACATTAACCTCATTTATATCATTTTAAATATTTTTTAACTCATTCCATAACTCTATTAGTTTTTATAATAAATTAGATTATTATTTGATAATATCTTATTGACCTATCGTTAATAATATTTAGTTATTTTAATTATTTAGTAATAATTCATTTCAGTGATTAATGGTCGTTTCACTTGGGTATGATTATGAATTTTATTTAAAAATGGAAATTATATGCCAAAAATTGGATGATATTGTACTAATTCACATACATAGGTATAAATGTTAAAATATATAATTTTTCTTTCTTTCATGGGGATGATTCATTTGATAAAATGTTAAATTTACATTAGAGTTTTTTCGGTCATCATGATCAATTTGTATTCATTTAATATTATTTTTATATATTAATTAGACAATATTAAATAATTTATAATATAATTATTAAAATATGATGTAACAATATTAATAGTTTTATGAAGAACCTTTATAGAGATAGTGGAAATGGAACTGAACCCTTTTATACAGGGATGGTTAACCACTATAATATGGACAATGGTTTTGTTTCATTGAATTAGAGGAGATAATAAAAAGAAATGGTTATAATATATTCCATTATAAACATAAAATTATAGTATATACATGATTGTGTAGTTATTATGCCCTTTTGGATGAAGGAGGTGGGGTTTAACTAGAAGAACAAATGAAATTATAAAATGTGGTTTGGGAAAATTAACATTAGATTTCACCTTCTTGAATGACCTATTAAGTACATAAGAATCGATATTTTTTGAGAAAAAATAAAATATACATTGGGATAGTGTACATGAGAGGGCTTGATAGATATTTTATGAGCTTCATTCCCTTTTAGGAGAATGGGGTTGGTGAAGAGTGTTATTTATATTTAAAGATTGGTGGTTTTAAGTGATTTAATAATGATTATTTTATATTTAATTCCAACCAAATTTTTTTATAATTAATAAATATAAATTATATTCATATTTAATGTTTTAATTATTGGTTATCATAGATAAACACATCAACCACACACTTATGTCTTTATATTTTAGGTGTTTTAAACTTTTACCTTTTAACATTAACATCCTTCACTATTTTACCTATACCATAGTAATATTTTTTACCATGGAAAAATATTTTTTTCTATGATTAAAGATGAAATTATAATATAATTTTTCTTCATGGTTTAAAATATGGAATCTATTTTTAATGTGCAGTGGAATTTTTTTTAGGAAAATGTTTTTTTAATCCAAAAATGCACTTCTACTACAATAAGGTATAAATTTTTTTAAATGTAATTAGTTAGAATATATATAAATAAAAAATTTGTAAGTTAAATTTATATTAATTTTAATTAATAAAATAAAATTTAAATTTATTGGGAATTATAGTTTTTTAAAAATTTGTATTTTTATTACTATTTACTAAAAAATTATCTTTTCAAAATGTTTTCAAATAATTTTTCCAAAATAAATTTTTAAATGATGAATGAAAGAATTATCTACATTTTATAAAATAAATATTCTAAATATTTAAAAACCATTTATATTTATTTTCTCAGAGAATGAAATAAAACCAATTTTTGAAGAAAACATATATTTGGAGAAAAAATGAATTTAGTTAAAATTATCTATATATTTCATAAAGCTAAATAAATATATTAAAAATTATTTAGTTATTTTAATATTTCATAAAATTATTAATAATATTATTTCCTTCCAAGTTAATGTCCAGGTTAAAATTTTCACTTTTATAAAATAATAGTAATCATTTATTCATGTTCGATGTGGTGTGTCTTGTATGATATTGAAAAAAGTGATTCCTTTTTAAAATAAAGTGATGTCATATCCCCCCATTAAATAATGTAAAACATTTAAATTTTTACTTTGTATCTAAAACTAATGATTTTACTTTTCAAATTACCTTTACCGTACTATGACATTGTAAAAAGGATGAACAAAAATCCAATTTAAATGTATGATAAGAAAGTTAAATGGTATCCTAAAATAAAACATACTAGGTTTACGTATAGGAAACATGAAACTTTGAAAGAATATATTACACATATGGACTGATAGATAATGATAGAGAGAATGGTCAATAGAATGTAGACCATTATAAGGTTATCGATGGTTAAAAGGCCATTGATTTATCAAAAAAAAAGTAATAGAATCATATTTTTTTCAAAATATTTTTTTATAGCTAGTGAATTATTTATCTACCTATATTAGGGACGTAAGGTAATACACTTACATGAAAATTTGGATTTCACCCTCAACTATTCTACAAAAAATGAGTATTCTAGTTTAATTTTTATAAATGAAGCATCTGAATCAACTTCTAAAGATAAAAAAAATTAAAATGTATAACTATCTATTCCTCATGTTATTAGGAATTAACAAAAAATCAAAATTTTGGGGACAATATAAGATTTTTTCTGAAGATGAGTAAACTTCCATACTATGAAAAACAACATTAATCAATAAAATTCTGTATTAATACCCAATTTTTAGCAATGATAATTCAAAAAATAACTATCCTTAAAATTTCCTCAAAACAATTATATACTAAGATTGAAACTAAAAAATTATAAGAATTTTATAACATAGTATTCAAAGATAAATTTAATATTTATCATTAAATAATATAAATCACTCCTAAATTCTCATACAAAACTAAAAGGTCCCTAATAAAATAATCATCAAGATGTATTAATCATTTACATAAATAACATTAATCTCTATATATTATTTATGATTCAAAAATATAATTCATCCTTTATTTCATAAATAAAATTCCATAATATTCTATTTTACATATTCATATAAGGTTCCATAAATAGTAAATATCTTCTGAAATAATATTTATCACTTAATCAGAAAATAATCTTCCAATCTCGTGGATATAAATATGATAAAGATATTTCCAAAAATGAACATAACCTTTTTCAATCAGAAATTTTATATAAATAAGAACAATTTCACACTAACCAGGACAACACATAACCTAGTGATTGGTGATTCACCCCTATCACCCATTGGCTATAGGTTCAACTCATGTAGCCTTTCTAAACATTCTATTTTTTGACTCATCATATGGGTTTCGTTTTTTATAAAAATATATAAATATAATCCTTTTAAAATTACAAAAATATGAGAAACATCCACTCAAATAACCTTAATATATTCAACATTAGATAATTGTTTTTTCCCCAATGGTTCTCTCACAACATAAATTTTTTATCCCAAAAACTAAGAACCCATAATTACCTCAAAATAAATGATCATATAAACCCTAAAGGGGATCCATACCATTAAAATTAGTTCCAAAATAATGAAAGAGAATTATTCCTCAAATAAAATTTGCACATGATAAAATTAAGCATTACATATTACTAAATCTCACTAATATTCTCCCAAATCACTACTATCATCAAAAGTGTAATAAAACATTTAATAATTTCATCATCTTTAAATATACAATAACGTTTGAATACCTTATATGTATACACCATAATTATTCATAATTTTTCAAAATCCCATAATTATGCTTTCCCATATTATTCCTATATACTTCTTTCCTATAATAAAAAATATGAATCATATTATAAGATTCAACAATAAACAAATAAGGTCCAAGAAATAAACCACACCTTTCATATCTAATTTTCAATTTCCTCCTCTTCAATTATAATATAATTAGTTTTTTGGTTAATATATATCTATAAAATCTTACCAATCACATTAATGAGGCTTATTTTTAGGACTTTTATTTTAAAAAAGATTATACATCCCACATTTAAAATATTCAAATGATTACTCAGGGAGTACTCCTTTCCCCTTAATGGATTTAACTGAATGTTTCCTTTTTTTCTGGGAAAATCCATTCTTTATTACCACCTTTACCACATATAACACATATTACATTCATTTAAGACATTTTAATATGTTATTATTTCCACATTCATGATGTACAGTTCCTTTAATATATTTATCATTGTGATTTCATACACTTGAAATTTTAGGGAGATTCATTTCCCTTCTATATGATGCATTATGAAGATCACCAAGGTTAAAGTGGTTAAACATTAATCATGGTAGCTATTTTATAATAACCAAAAGAGTTCTCATTACTGCTCAAATTTCATTTAGTTTATTGTTCAAAAAACAACAACATTTGTTTTACATCTATTATTATTTTGGTTCTTGTTGGATCCATCTATTTAATTAAACCAAAAGGATAGCATGATAAATTCAATAAAATAATAATATAACATATTTTTATGTGGATAAACTGTAACATATCACTATTAATGTTATCTGAAACTCATTAAAATAATCCAAAATAACTATTTCTCTCTCTACCATACTAATAATTGAGATTATATATGACCTGTAACATATGCTTAAACAACATACTAATATATAATGTCATCTAAATTGACATTTTGTAACAACTATAAGGACAAAACCCCAAAAAGTAAATATTCTTGTTTTTTTAAAATAGAATTCAAAGTATTAAAATTCCAATTATCATTTAGTATCATTACCCATCCCAGGTACCCTAGTAACCAGATAACCATGCTGGAACTAACAAGGCCTGATCTACATTCCCAATCTCCTCAGGTTGTCAACTAGCACCATGAATAAAAAAATGAATGTGGGAATGATTATTCCTCATTAATTATTGAAGAAAAAAATAGTATTAATACAAAAGAAACTCCAGTGGGATAATTGTTTCTGAAGGCAACTGGTATACACAACACAAATGTAGAAAAATAAGTACTATAAAAAATTACTATAATAAATGAATGAAAAATTGACCATGTCCAAACTAACTCAACTCTCTAAGTCCTTGGATCAACAACAATAACCACCACCCAGTGGTTCTTTACCCTATCTCAGTCCTGGAAAGATGTAATATACCAATAACCAAAGGAAAAGGTAAGGTGAGAGATAAGACACCCTAAGGGTCTCACCAAAGATTCCATGAAAGTATTCTAGTATCAAATTTACCAAATAAAGTGATCTCTATTTTTAAATAAACAGGTCATTAAATTCCAAAAGAATCTTTGAACAAATCATTTTTTACATTTCAAATTTTGGAAATACATTAAAAAATAAAACTTCATAGTTCAAAATGATTTAAATTCATTTAAAAAAGTATCACATTTTAAATGATATAATATTTCAAAAAAGATCCTTATAGTTATTTTATATAAAACAAATTATAACAATTCATAAGGCATGTGAAATAGTTTAGAATAATGTTAAATATTCATTTAAAATAAAATCAAATGAGAAACATGGTCATATGCCTAAAAGGTACAATTTTTTATGCTACAGGACTCTACATACTCAACATGATGTGACAATTTGTGTTTACCCATGTCCCTTTGGCATGACCAAAGGCATATCCACCATGATCCTATTAAGGATGTTACATACTAGTTTTTATTTAGTGTGTTGTAAATCATATAGTGTTTCCAATAATTCACTAACATCCAATGTTTTTCATGTTCGCAAATAAAAAAAATGAAAAAATTACTTTGGGAAACCTTAAAATACAATTCATCTCATTCTCGATTTCAAATATGCTAATATTCTATTAAAAATGATTTTATCAAAGGAATTTTATTTTTGAAAATAAAACCAAAAAACTTCTATCAAAACCATTTAAATCCACTTCTCATAAGTACAAATTTTCAAAAAATTAATAATTTTATTTTTCAGTTAACTTTATTAATTAAATTAACATTTTAATTTTTATCAATTTCCATCAATTTCAAAACAAACCCCTAATTCAATGGAATTTAGGTCTTTCAAAATTTATCCATTAGTAACATTCAAAAATTTAAATTAAACACTTTAAATTTGACCAACATTCATAAACACACCCCAATAAAAGTGAATAGGGGTTGTTCCTAATTTTGCGCCAAAATAATATTTTATAAACAAATTCCACAATTCAATGGGATTGGTTTTAAAAAAACAACTGAAATAAATTCAATTTAAATCATTAGTTAAATATAAATATTTTAAATTACAGTTATTTCAAAACAAAAAAAAATAAAATCATTGAAATTAAATAAATAAATTTACGGTTGTTAAAAATTTTGCATCATGGAGAAACCACATGACTTGGGATCACATGATCTCGATTCACTAAACCCTAATCAAAAAATTTAAATGAAGAACGATAATCATGGAATACAATAAATAAGTATAAAACCATTGTTTATGATCCGAAAACAAATGATTTTAGCTCAAAAAAATGGGGATCCATAGAAACATAGGGAGGATAATATCGATAGTGGGAGATAGAGATCGATGTGAGGAAACTAACTGGAAGGAGATCTCATGACATTCCTCTAGCTTGGATCCTCCTCCTATAGGATTACAGGGGGATACGAGTTTATATTTGGTGATCCTTTAGAAGAATAATTTTTTAATGAATTGTAGAGGTCCGTCAATGGAAAAAATTTGGGATTATGATATTTTAAAACAATTCTCATATTAATTAAAATTCATATGCATGGTCAGTTGGGAAGATCCACATAATTAGAAAAACTCAAGTGGCCTAAACATGTTCCAATTTTAAATGGGAAGCACACTTTCTCTTGATAGGTCACATACTATGGTAAACATTTCACCAATTATAAAAACCCTCACATCCGGGGTTTGCAAATTTTTACATGAAAGGGTGTATTGTTTATGCATGTTCTGCACTAATAACGAACTAGCCCATAATTTTCAAGTATTTTAAAACTACATCATGAAATGACGCAAAATAAACCCAATTATATCTTGGTAAAATACGAGCTTAATAATACTTGAAAATAGTAATATGATGTTACAACTTCCCCGCCATAGAATCAATATATCCCTAAAAGTCCTACATAGAATCTTCAATTATAAAAATATGAGGCCATTTTTCTTTCATTAGTGCATACCTCTCCCAAATATCAGGAGTATCTAAACCATGATGAAATATTATGAGAAAAGAATGTATCTCCTTACCAAGAAGTACCTTTTATTCATACACAACTATCTCGAA
This sequence comes from Viscum album, assembly GCA_963277665.1. Taxonomy (NCBI): domain Eukaryota; kingdom Viridiplantae; phylum Streptophyta; class Magnoliopsida; order Santalales; family Viscaceae; genus Viscum; species Viscum album. The sequence continues at coordinate 1,184,848,625 of OY728158.1, read as the reverse complement.
TTGCAGTTTAGTCATACATAAATTTGTTTCAGCCTCAATATCTCTCCTGCATAAAACAAGGGGTGGATCAGATAGAAACATTTATAGATAATATACATGGAATACGTTATGTATCGACATCATATCTGGTGGATGTGCTAAGTGGTATGAAAATTTTAACACCTAATCAATACACTCAAAAGGTCCCACAAAACTAGGAGAAAGTTTCAATTTCCTTCCCTGTCTTTGATGTCCAAAATGAGGTGAAACATTCAAGAACACCTAGTCAACAACTAAGAACTCAAACTGGATATGCGGACAATAATCATTCGACTAATACCAGATGTGGTCCATGAAAATTATCTGATGAATCAAATAAGTCACTCTCATCATATCAAGATCTATTCTCGGAAAACCATGTAATCTTCACCAACCTCCAACCAACAGAATGCAGATATGTAATGATGTGCATACGAAGCCTCAAAATGATCCATTCTAATTATGGACTGGTAACTATTTTTATAATAAAAAAAATAATCTGTAAATGACCATACTAATACCCACCAATGTTGTGAACACAAGAACATAGTATATCCTCAAGAATCTGCATATTTCTTTATATTTGGCCATCCGATTGCAGATGGTATGACATACTCAAAGAGATGTGAAATCTTAGTTACTCCTTAAGTCATATCAAAAAGAAGAATTTAAATGAGGATCCTATTTAGAGACTATATAAGGTGGAACTCCATTCAAACAAATAATCACTTTCACATAAAGATTTCTCAACTCCTCGACATTGATTTTATCATAAATGGGTAAAATTGAGATAACATCGTCAGAATGTTGATCACAATCCATATATAATAATTCTTCATTTCGGTTTGTGAAAACAAAACCAAAAATTTCATTGAGATATAATACCACATTAAAGTAATAATTGGATGTGGTTATATAAACCTCATGTTTTTTGTTATTTAGACGTAACATTTTGAAACATATAGTAATTAGAAAAAAAATTCTGCAATTCCCCCTGTCATTCCTCACTACTATAATTAACAAAACATGCCATAGAAAATATTCAGGGTTCCTTGGTGTACTTCCCACATGGAGTTATGGAAATATCCCATCATGACATTTCTTACCCCCAATGGCACAATAATGTTCTTTTAAAAGAATAGAATGATCTCTTTAGAGAAAAACTACTCAGTGATGCTCTCCGCACCATAAAGAGAATTGATGAAACTATAAAAATTATCATAAAACTATTGATAATAAAGGATCATCTCGATAAGATATGACACAAAATAAACAATGGATAAAGAAACCTCAGCTATAGACTTACGCATTCCAACATTCAACTGTGTAAACAGATTCATCAAGTTCTACACATTTAATGATTCTTTTCTGGACTATGTCATATGCTTCATGCATAAATTAGATATAATTACATTCTTATACCCAATGAATTTTTTTATTTCAAATAAGAAATATTATAGGTGTTACACCCACTACCATTAGGGGAGATTTGAATATTATTGAGTGAAGATATAAATTAGTTTTTATGGTCTAAAAACATGGTAAACTTTTCTCGGTAAGGATAAAACATCTAACTATTAACTGTGTTCTTCACAACAGCATGTTCATGGTCATGGTTATGTTATATCTTCTCTTATTTTGTAATATGATAAGATCCATAAGCTACAATATGATTACCCTGTATTAGAACACATCTGAAACATGAATCTGATGCATCACATAAGACCATATAGAATAGCCCAACCTCTAAAACATTCAATACCATATAATTAGTAAAAATGAATTTAAACTCAACAAAATAACTCTATGAATTTTTATCCTATCAAATCATTACTCCCTTTCTATTTTAACTATTCATTGGAGAATCTGAATTTGAGAATTCCTTAACGAACCGAAAATCATAACTAGCTAGACCCAAGAAGCTCTGAATCTCAAAGACATTCTATGGTTGTTCCCATTTCATAATAGCTTCAACCTTCATAGGATTAACTGATATCCCAGGTTCTGACACCACATTTCCCGAGAAATTTACATCCAAAATATAGAACTCACATTTCTAAATCTTGTCCTAAATTCAATGATTTATCAGAAATTATAGAAATGATATCATATGACGCACAAGATGCTCCTCAAAAATATATTAAACAATGATTTTAACCATAATGACCATGGAAATGGTATCAATATAATCATGAAAAATATTTTTCATTAAATATATAAAGACTACATGAACTTTGGTTAAACCCATGGTCATAACAAGGTACTCATAATGATTATACCTACTCATAATGAAGATTTTTTTAATGTTAAAGTCTACTATCCTCAACAGATGGCAATAAAATCAATTAACAATCATCAAGAAAAACATTTCACCATTCAACTGATCATGCATATCATCAATATGTGGAAACATATACTATTTCTTTACCATCGCTCAATTTATTTTCTTGTAATCATTACATCGTTAAAGGGAACCGTATGCTTTATAATAAAAGAGAAAATGTTCCACCCAAGGTCACATGCAATGGCTTATAAATACTTTGTCTAGAAGATCATATTACTGAGACTTCATATCTTTCATTTTAGTTGTTTCCATGAGGTAATATGTAATAGAAAAGGGTTTAGGTTCATGTTACAATTTGATAGAAACATCTACTTCCCTTACTAGTAGAGAACTAGAGAAGTTTGAAGAAAACATGTTTGAAAACATGATGGCATCTATAGATATATCACCACTCAATTATTATTGATCCAGATTAAAAGAAATGACATTTTTAACTTTCCATACCTTTGAATAAAGAGATACAACTCTACTTGGTCTGGGGTCCCATGCTCCTTGAATGAAAAAACACACATCATAAGATATAATGACGAAGACCCATCCAAGATAACAATCAGTCTGAGATTTATTTTCCATGATCCAATCCATCATAAAAATTACTTCAATCACTTTCATGTAGATAACAGAAAAACACTAAGCAATCTCCAAATTTGATAGAGTGAAAACACAACTAGAACTACATAGACTCTACAATGGATTCAATCTAAGGGGTGTAGTAATATCCAATACATAAGATAAAATCTCTCTAAAATGAATTATATATTTGAAATAAAATTATAATTAAATAAATTATATGAATGAGTATCAAATAGATATGTCACTGATACTGAAACTATATTAATGGTAGCTCTCATGGACTGTTGACATGTGTCTTCTTCATTTAGAGACTCTTCCACTATGTGAAAAAGAATCATTCTGGATTTCTTTTCCTGGAACACTTTTATCCTAGAATAATCTATTTACCCCACAATTTTAGAAGGAGTTTATGATCTTGTTCTAATAAAAAAAGTGGAATAAAAAAGGTTTAATATTTATAAGTTTCTCATGAATCTACAAGATCCACATTCCTTGGGTTCTTCCATGAAACCCCTATTTGAATACCCAAGAATTCCACACTTGTAGAAAATAAAAGAACTCTTCTAGGAACTGAAAGAGATTAAAAAACCCTGATATTGAAAATTGCCATGAGATTCATCACGATTCTTCATTCCATTTAAAGAACTCACACTTCAACTGGGAGAGTAAGAAACTCCTGAAAAAATGAACACTGCATCCTGGTCCATTTTGATGATCATCACTCAATCCATAAAATTAGTATAAGAAGGAAACTCTAGTACAAAATCCTTTGAATGAATATACTATCTAATTACTAACTCAAAACATCGAGAATTATTCTACTCATTTGATACTATCTCAAGTGAAAATTGAAAAATCTTAGAAAATTGGTTAACATACTCTGTTATGGTCCTATCTTCCTACTCATGTTTGAAAAATTATATAGCCTTTACCAAAAATAACGACTCTAGATAGAACTGATTATTGAAAATATACTTCATGTATTTCTACTCAAATCCCTCATGCTTCGTCATCATCACTATAATCCCCCAACATATCCTACTTGGACCTTCATGAATAAAGGTGGCAGACCTCACTTTATTTTTTCCAGGTGTATCCAATAAATAAAAAAAACTCAATCCTTCTCAACAATTTCTCAGCCTCTTTTGGATCATTTCATATCTTGAATGATACTAGAATCTGGAAAAAATAATACTAAAGAATAGTTTTGGATAACATCCCTTTGATGTTCCGTAGTTGGAGCATGAATCAGAGTTTGTATTGGTGCATGTCCAACAGAATGGATGACACACCAAATAACCTCAACCAATCTCTGGTCCAGAAGAGGATTTTCTCGTTGAGGATTTTCAATAGCTTCCTCCTAGATCTGATTCAAACATCTTTATGGAGGTATAATGCTATAAAAATTTAGTATAATTCAAAGATGCAATCAGATTAACATTCAAAGAGAGCAAAGATGATAAATTAATCCCAACAAATAGCCAACCATGATTTTTTATTTACACTATCAAAATAAAAGTAAAGGAAAACAATTCAACTAATACACAAGGAATCATTCCCAAACTACCTCTAGTGACATAAGGTTCATTATGGTGAGAACTGTCCCAATACTTAGTTTCAACTACCTCTTAATTATCAACATGATTATACAAATTTTACGGAATTCAAGATAAAAAGATCAAAATGGATCTCTGAAACCACTTTTTTACAAATAATATCTGTTACCATGGTTACATGATAACTAATCTAGAATTGACATAGAATGAAGGTAATTACTGGTCCCCATGGGTTGAAAACATGTACCTAGAATAAAAAAATGAACATGGGAATTACTTTTCCACATGAAATGTGGAAGAAAAGTCAAAAACAGTTGTAGGAATACAAAATAAACTCCACTATGAGAACTGTACCAAATGTAAATAGGTATAAACAACCCAATGGTACTACACAAAATTACCATAAAATAAAAGAAAAACTACACATGTCCCAATGGCCACATCACTGCATGTCTGTGGACCAACAACCTGAACAACCAATATGTTGTGCTTTGCCATTGTTCAAACCTAGAAGGAGATAATCTACCAACAGATGAAAGAATAAGTATGGTTTGAGCTAAAATCCTAATAGGGTCTCACCAGGGATTTCATAACAATATTTCAATATCAAATTAACTAAATAATGATATTTCAATTTTGACATAAAGAGGATTTGGTATTTCAAAAAATTATTTAAACAGATCATGATTGACATTAAAAATAATGGGAAAAAATTAATAAATCATTGTTCACACTTCAATATTAGTGAAATACTTTTAAAAAATGTTTCACATTTTTATTTATGGAATATTTCCCATAAAATGGCATAATAAAAAATATTTATATAAAACATTTTTATAAATTCACATGAAATGAATAATATTTTACAACAATAGAATATATTCATTTCAAATACAATCAAATGAGTAACATGGTTATATACTTAAACTGATATGATAGTTCCACACTATGGCACTCTACGGCCTTAAGGTGGCATGGAAATATGTATACACATTAATTTGTTTGGTATGGCCAGTGGTGACTTCATCTATATCATTACAAGGATGTGACATGATGAATTTACATTTTATAACATTTTAAATCATATAGAGTTGTCCAAGAAATCACAAACTACTTTAAGATTTCAAGTGATCAAATAAAAAATAAAAAATGGGGAATTTACATTATGAAACCTTAAAACACAATTCATCCCATTTTCCATTTCAAATATTCCAATTTCCCAATTAAAATATATAATGGAATTTAAATAAAAGTCTTTTCCTTTTCTAATATAAGTTTCAAAAGTTTTTATCAAATCCATATTTAATCAACTTTTAATAAATCAAAATTTTAAAACAATTCACAATTACATTTCTCATGTTTTTATCCCAATTGAATTAAAAAATTTCATTTCCAAAAATTTCCATAAATTTCACAAAAAGCACCCAATTAAATGGAATTTGGATTCTTTTAAAAATTAAATATCAAAACCATTCCACAATTTAAATTAAACAATTTAAATTTCACCAATTTCCATAATCACAGTCAAATTAAATGGAATTAGAGTTATTTCCCAATTTCATTCCAAAATCCCATTTGTTATTCTAAAATTACCCTTTTCAATGTAATTGGTCCATTTTCCAAAAAACCAATTGAAATAATCTTAATTTAAATCAGGAAATTTCATTATAGTTAAATAATTTTAATTAATAAAAAATTGGTGTAAGTAAAAATTTTGCATCATAACAAAACCACCTACCTTGGAATCATGAGATCTTAATTCACAAAACCCAAATTAGATGACATCAACAAAGAAATTAGGTCACAAAATATGAAAAACAATGATAAAAAATATGTTTGAGATCCCAAAACAAAGGGTGTTATATCAAAAAAGAAACATGGTGATCTGTAGAACCCTAGGGAGGATATGAAATATAATGGGAGATAGAGATCAGGGTGGGGAAACTAACTTGGATGAGATCGAACGATGTTCCACAAGCATTGATTCACCTCTAGGAGGGTTAAGTAGGGTTATGAATTGATACTAGGGGATCAAGTAGAAGACACTATCATCAAGGGGTTATATAGTTCATTAGGGGCCCAAAATGGTGGGTTTTGGGAATTTAAAAAAATGGATTAATTAAAAATCGTGTGCATGGTTAGATGGGAAGATCTGCATAGTTAGACCAAATTGTATAGTCTGGTCATGCCCCTACAAGCTGATAATTTTCAAAACATTTAAAATTTTAACTTGAAAAACTCCAAACAAAACCCGTCGAAATCATGGAAAACATAAGGGTTTAGGAATACCTAAAAAGAATAATGTGATTTCACATTTTGGGTTATAGTTTTATATAATTGTGACTAACTCATACATGGTAAACTCATTCCTTACAAGCTCACACATATACACCTTATCCATGTTTTCCATAAAAAAGGCTTTATGATAAAACATGTTCTCTCTTCACGAAAAATCATCACTATTATCCCATTGACCACATCATTCTATATATTCCACATTAAATAATGTGAAAAATAATTTAATACATTGGTTGAGTATATAATCATAGTATAGGACATAAATGAAAGGAAACTATTATTCAAGTGGAAAACCATAGAATTATTTTCATGGAAAACATATCTTTTTACCTAGAAAAATGAAACATATTTCCAAAAAGATCATTATAATACCTTTTCAAAACCAATAAATTACCAATAAAAATAATTATCTTGAATAAAAATATATATAGGAAAATTGGGGCATCATTTTTCTTATCACTATTAAAATGGAGTAACCAATATGGACAACCTCCAACTCTAGAGTACCCAATGCATTGGAGGTTATAACATAACCAACCATCATTGATTATCACAGAACCATTCATAATTGTTTTATAATGCAAAAATACATCATTATAAACATTTTCCAATAAACATATCATAATCATAAAACATGAATACTTTTAATATAAAAATATTTTTGAAGAAAAATAACCCTTCTTTTTTAAATAAAATATAATATAAAAAGATTATGCACTTACAAAAGAAAATATTTCTATAAAGGTAACCATATAAACATTAAAATTAATATTGTGACATGAATATGGGAAATTATTTTCATTCCAATATGTAAACAATATTATTTTTGAAAAAGATAATTTAAGTGATTTTTTTAAAAGAATATACCTTACAAATATCATATCATCAAAGAAAGCATTAATATAATGAATTGAATCTATATATCCACAAAAAATCTAGATAAAACAAGTTTAAATACAACACGAGATATTGAAAATTCATTTCACACAAAATTATAGAGTTATATAATCAGGAATTACATGTTTAACATAAATAATGGAAATTCGGTTATGAATTCACTAAAACTTTTCTAATCAGTCGAATCGTATGCCCCATTAAAGTAATAGTTATAAAATTAAATATTTAATTGGATGAATGAAATTGAGATTAATATATGATATATCAAGGGTATGTATATACACCATAAGAAAATATGTGGTGAACAAGTCGTATATCTCATAGAAGTTAGAGTGAGATGAGAAAACCTAACCTCATGCCTCCCATTAGTTTCAAATACTTTAACATACATTATTATTGTTTAATAAATGTTATTATCTAATTTAATAACTATATTAATTCTTATAATACTTTATATAATTATTTTATATCATATTATGGCTTTTTCACTAATAATATTTGGTTATTTTAATTATTTCAGGAGATTTGATTTCTTGCTTTTATGATCGGTCCACATGTACATAATTATGGATTTTTTTCAAATGGAGATAGTATTCCAGAAGTGGGATGAGATTGTATTAATTCACTTAAATAAGAATAAATATTCTCATATATCATATATATTTCATACATAATGATGATTCTTTAGATAAAATGTTAATTATAACTCTTTAGTTTATTTTGGTTGTTAATTCTGATCTTCATGAGAAATTTTTGTTTTATTTAATATTATTTGAATATATTAGTTGAAAAACATGAAATAATTTATTATATACTTATTATAATCTTATTTACCCAAAATAATATTTATATTACCATCCATAAAGGTGGTAATGGGAAACCATCAATACCATTATTCAAAGTTATGGTTAACTACAATAATTTGGACAATCCTTTCTTTTTATTGAACTATAAGAGGTAATAAAAGGGTTGGATATAAGTTATTCTATAAGAAGCATTATATTAATGTATACATGAGCTTTTTTATTTATTATCCCTTTTTAAATGAATGGTTGAGGATAAAATTGAACATGAATGGAAATTCCTAAGATGTGTTCTAAGAAAATTACTTCTTGAATATCTCCTCCTTAAAGAACCTCATATGGACCTTATAAGTGGACCACTAATGAGAGAATTAGAAAAATAATTAGGAGATAGTGTATAGGATACAGTTTGGAAAATATTTTTTGAGCATTAAGTCTTGTGAGGAGAATTGGGGTGGTGGGGAGTGGTATTTGTACTTGTGGAGGGGTTGTTTTCAGTGAATAAATAATGATTATTTTATATTTAATTCTAACCAAATTTTGATGAAATTAATTACAACAAATATATTTATAATTAATGTTTTTAATTATTTTTATGGTTGAATAAAAAACAAACTACCCATTTAATGTTCTATTTTTTTGGTATTTTACACTTTTTCTTAAGAACATTAACACGCTTCATCTGTTTATATATACCATAATATATTTTTCCCAACTATAGATTATATATATATAATAATGAAAATGAAACAATAAAATAATTTAGACCACTTGATTCTAATTATGGAATCAATTTTTAAAAAATAAAATCATACAGTTTTTAAAATAAAATTATAAATTTAACCGTTAAAATGCTATGAAATGTAACATTTTTTAAAATATTGTGTTTTTTATCCCAAGAATGTACATATACAAAACAAATGTATAAGTGTTGTTTAAATTTTTTTAATTATATTATATTTAAAAAAGTTTACTTAATATAGTATGAGAAAAATATTAATTTATAAAATAACCTTTAAGTATAAAGTGAATGTGAGTTTTATAAAAATCAGTATTTTTTTAATATTCAATGAAAAATTAAACATTTTAAAAAATTATAAAAATATTATCTTATAATATTCTTTACATAATAAATAAAACAATTATTTTTATTTAATAAAATAAATTTTCTAAATGTTTCAAAATTTATTTATTTTATTTTCTCATTAAAACAAATTAAAATCTATATTTAATGAAAACATATTTTTGAAGAACAAAATGACTCTACTAAAAATTTTATCATTATCTCAAAAAGCCTAAATTAATATATTAGAAATTATTTAAAAATTTAAAAACTTCATAATATAGATAATATTATTCATTCCCACAAATTTAGCAACTAGGTTATAATTTTCACATTAATATAATAATATTTAGTTGTTGGATTATGCTCAATGTTTCATATCATGAATTATATTAAGAAAACTATTTTTTTTAAATATAATGATGTTATATATAATTACTATTCTATTAAAAATACATAATGATGAAAGTAGTTATGATATTGGTATATAAGATTTATCATTCTGAATGTAATAATTTATAATGATAATTATTTTTTTGAAAAATATTCAAACTATTAAATATCATAAAATAAAATTATTATAATAAAACATATAAGTAATATTATTTGTTTTAACATCCATGAAGTAGGTGATGAAAAATAAAGCAAGTCATCCATGATGGCCATAGTCTACATGTGAAATGGGAAATAATTTCATATTTCGTTAGATGGTTTTTTTATAAAATTTCACAATTATAATTTTGAATCATAATCATGACATAAAAATATATTTAATTTATTAAATAAATTCAATTAATTATACGTATTGTGTGGTTATTAAAAAGAGATATGTTATTTCATAAAGGTTAATCACCGTAACTATAGACACATGATGTTGTCATATTCAATAAAAGGGTAAAAAGGTACAAAATGGTTTACCTTTTAAGAATCATTAACATGTTATAAATATCATATTTATTCATTAACTAGCATTTTATAACTATCCATTTAAAGTGGTTATCATAAATTATATATGTCTCTTTATAGAGGTGGTAGTCTACATGTACACATGATCGACATCATCCTTTTTACAAATAAGTGGGAGGGATATATAATTATCATAACAATAACATTATTTCATTTCAGTATAATATTAATACTTATTTCATTATATTATTTTTGGTAAAATATATATATTGAAGAATTCTATAAAATAACCAATTTCAAGAAAAACAATTGTAACCATGTTGAGAATTTAATTTTTCTCTTAGAGTAACTCATAGAATTTGATGATTTAGGGGTTTCCATGTATGATGGGATTTAAAACCAGGGTGATGAATTTTAGGGATGTGTTATGGTCACAAGTTCATGGGTAAATTTAATTTTTACAGTGTATATAAAGGGGTGGTGTATGTCTCCGTTTATAAGTGAGGAAAACCAACAAAATTATACTATAAAATGATTAGTTATTATTCATTTATAGTGGAACCAAAAGAGGAGAATAAAATAAATTATATGGTTATTGTATGATAAAACTCATAACCACTCATTTGGAGAAATGGTTTGTGAGATTTTATTCATTTTCTCATCTGATTTATTTTTTACTGTAATTTAATTTTGCAGTGTTAAGTCATTCTATATCTTGGGTAATTTATTTTCAATAAAAAAAATAACCATATGATTTATAAATAATTTGGTTGTTTCTCTTATAAATATGAAAATAATTTAATAACATTAACCCTTAAAATTATTAAAATTATTTCTAAAATAACACATATATAACATTTAAAAATTAATTTTTTAAAAAATAATACCAATGCTCCATAATGAAGTGAGTACGTTTCTAGATTAAATATAACATTTTAAATTTATAATTATACTTATTAAATACTTCTTTTATTCTGGTAAAGGTTTTTTTAATATCTAATTCATGATTATATCCCACTGATATCACATAATTTATAATAATTATAGTAATGGAATTTTTTAAAAATCCCTTAAAAAAGAAATATTTTAAAAACAATGGAAAAAATTCCTCAAAAAGTAATATCGATATTTATAAATCAAAAAAAGATTTATTTTTTAAAAATTTCAATAATTTTTGAAATTAAATTTTAAAGACAATCATAAAATATAATAAAAAACTATTATTTTTGAAAAATGAATGTTAAAATATTATGTGTTCGTACTTATATTTCATTTCTTTTTCAAGTAAATATTTTTTAATATTATTTTTAATAAATAATTTTCTTATAATAATTTATTTATAAAAATATCAAATTCAATATATTAAGAAAAAAATACATAATATATTGAAATATTAAATTATTTGAAAATTTGATCCTATGTGATTCATTTTTTTATTTCATGTGCTTAATTAATTAATTAATAAGAATTAATTATATTTGTCATATACATTTTTATTTTATAAATAATTTTTTATTTTATAAATACTTTTTTAATTAGTAAAATTCATTCATTAATTATAAATTTAATGAAAATATATAATTTTTAAAAAATATATAGTATTGTGAAATTTGAATTTATTAATAAGTAATATATTTTTTAATTCTAACTTCTTCGTAAATATATCCTCACAATATCGTTATAAAAACTAAAAAATAGATAAGTAGTTATGTCCATTTTAGGTGGTGGTTTGGTAATAATTTATCTCATAGATATGTCCATGAGCTTGAACTTCTCTTGCAACTAATTTCACTCAAGCCTCCATTTTTAATGTTTCACTTGGTATTGGTCAAGGAAAACCCCTAAGGATTCTTAATCTCTTCCATTCTCATCTGAATGATATTTATAAGAGATAATTCTACATCTCGATTTCAATTCATTCACTCTTCTACATAGATTTCAAAAAGTTATTACAAGTCTTTATACCCTCCAATTAAATGGTTATGTTGTAATGGTTATGTTATCCCAAATAACATATAAGTCAAACAACCATATATGTGATTATATTTCATTCTTATATATACCCTAAAATCATTCACATTTTGTTAATCTTTTAACATTTCTAAAATATTCTTTATTATCTTCCATGATTTTGTAGCTATAATCAGTGTTATGATCTTTGAGGAAAACTAGGAGGTGAAGGATTTTATTTCTGTGACCTTTTTATTTATTTTTTGATTTATTTTACATGTTCTATTCATAATAAATTATCATATTACCTTTATAAAATTCATTAATGTTCAAATATCATTGTATAGTTTTATCTCAATAAAATGCCTCATCATTTTTTAGTTAATTTTTATGTGTGAGACTATATATTCAACATAGTATTCACTTAAAGGGAAATGATATTAAAATATCAGGACATTATATATTTATCCCTATCCTAGAATTACGAAAACCTGTCACATGGTGACAATATATGTTAATAATACCTATTTAAAATTGTATTCCAATGGAATCATTTTTTATTAAATTGTTTTTCTCAAGCCTCTAGTAACTATATATGCATCCATGGAGTCACTAGATTTCTGTTCAATTGGATTTGGTCCAAAAGATTTAGCAGATGATATTTATGTGATTTTCTATGATTTTTTCCTTCTTTCTACATGGTTTAAACATTATTCATTCATATTGTAGTGTATTTGAATGATTTTAACATTGGTTTTGGTTAGACATGAGTCATATTTTTTATAGAGTTTTTATCATATTTTATTAAGGTATCTCTCATGTGATTAGGCTTTATGATCATATAATTCATATTATATTTTCATAGTGGTTGTTAATGCATCATTTATGGTATGAGAATTGAGAAATAATATATATATATATATATATATGTATGTATGTTTTTGAATTTGAATTCCTTTTATTCCGTTTAATTTATAAATATAATTAAAATATTTAACATAATAAGCTGCATTAAAAAATTTGGAGGGGAAGGGTGACTTAGATTTGAGTATGTGCTTGTATGATTTTACTTTTACCAGATGGATTTTTTGATAATTATACAGATTTCTTTAATTTAATCCCATGATGTATGTAATATGGTTTGAATTATTTGGATTGAATCACCTTTCATAAATTTCTAATCATGTAATTATGGCAATAAAATGTTTGTTTTATAATCTAGCAAAAAATTAATGATGTTAATGATTGTTGTTATTATTCTAGATTAATGAATAAATATAAGAATATTTTTTGTTTTATGGTACTGATGGTATATTGACTAGATTTTTTTTTTAAGTTGGATCGTTGATATTTTGTGAGTGTTTTTAGATTTTTGTGACTATTTTTGGGTATTTATGTGTGTTGGGTAGGAAAAACTACAATTGGATTCCATGGTGGGGGTTGTATGTTATAAGGATGTGTAATAACTTCGAGGTGGTATATAATTATTTTTTAAATGGAATAAACTTAAATGGGAATGATATAAAACTCAAATAAGTGGAGTTATTAATGAATTTTGATAATTTTTAATGTAAGGGTAATGGTTGGGATAAATGTTAAAGGTGGTTAATTAATTTTTTTGTATTAAACATGGAAATGAATTTCATAGTGAATTTAATGAGGTTGTTAAAATTTTTTGTACATATATATGTAACTATATTATTTAGGGTATGGTGTGAAAGGTATTTTTTATATTTTTTTTGTAATGTGTGATTAAATTTGTTGTTTAGGAAACAATGGATATTTGTTGATAGTATTGATTGTTTTGTGATTGATATAAGAATTGGTAATGTTGTTTTCATATAAATATCCAGATTGGAATTTTCAACAATATGTATTTTCTATGTTTATTTTTTTATTTTATACACTCCCTACCCGAGTGAAATAACATTTCCAACACCCAAATAATTTAGGATTTGAGTGTTTTCCCCAATCAACATGTTGAGAAAGGGAATATATCGTAGAATATTCCCTCTTCCCCACCCTTAAATAATTGTATAATATATATACTTACATAAGTAAGGATAATTTTATTATTTGTAATGGATTAAAGTTATATTATTTTATATTATTTCTTATATGGTACTATGATTGAGATGATGTTATACATTGGGCATCATGCATGTCCAGAGGAGTGAATGAGAATAATTTTCATCTAATTCCTGATACCTTATTGTAGTTGAAATATATTATATATTTGGAATGTCGTATTTTTATAGAATATTTGAATATTATTATATGGATATAATAATATTTTTTTTGTATTTGGTATGTGTTATACTGTTTTTATTTGAGATCTAATATATTACATAATGGTTATTATATGTTTCTGAGCATTGAGATGTTTGTATTTGGGGTGAGAGAATGAAAATCCAATGGTGATGTTTCGAGGGGTTCCTTATTGATATATTATTTCATTACTATGCTATACATGGATGTGATATTGGGTTTCTAGGACTTGGTGAGTTTGTGTGGTAGTTTTCTAGGTGGGTTATGTTTTTTTCTTATTTTATTTATAAATGAATTAGTATTGGTTTCCCCTATTTATATGAGAATCCTTAGGGAATATACAATAAAATATACATTTATACTCTCATATATATATATATATATATATATATCTACATTAAGTATTTATGACAGATTTGGATGTCGGGCTAGACATTACTAGATGAATGAATTTTTCATAGAAGATGATTCCTTATTAATTTCTCATATATTTTTTATTTTGGAACATTTAAATTAAATAATTAAATTTATTATATATTATTTTATGATTGGTGGTTCTGGTTTTATGAATTTATATTATTTTTATAGAAATACCTCAATATGTATGTGACTGAATAAACAGTGCTAGTCTCTAACAAGTAGTTTTCTAAAGGTGGTATTTAGGGGTAACTCTCATTTTCACAGTGGGGATATGAATGATTCAAAGGGGGGTCACGAAACCCATGAAATAATGTTGTCCTAAAATTTGATAAACTAATTTCATATTCTATGAACTATACAACCCCTATAGATTTATACTAAGTCGCTAAATATAATATTGCATATCATCTTCTCGGTCTCAAGCAGGTAGACAAATTTTTAAATTTTATTTAATGGTAGGGAAAATTAATGTTACATATTTATCAAAAAACATTAATATTAATCATGATATCATGATTTATTATCCATTTAATTGATGTAATATTAAAAAATTGTTTTCCAGGAAATATTAGAGAATAAATAATGTTTCATAAGCATTAAGAGACAACAAAAACCCAATAACTCAATTATTTTGTAACTCTAATTTCGTAAAATTATAAAAAATAAAGACATTACACCATATTATGTTTCAGTCAACACATTCAATAAGTGCATGGAAAATTTAAATGAGAAGAACTAAATTTTTCTTCCTTATATGGTGTATGCATGTATTTCAGCAAATGTCCTAAATAGTTTTGGTAGGGAACATCAATCACTATGACATTCTAGCATCTCAAAATCAAAATGGAAGATGGAATTTGGAAGATTGTATTGAGGGAGAGGGTTTTATCAAGAGGCTATCTAAAGGATCACAAAAACCAATATTACAGATATCCTTGACTCCAATATATAGGATTTGGGGATGCTCTCCAAGCTTTTCATTTAATATTATTTTTTATAAACCTTTGATTAAATACATTAGTTACATCATATCTCACAATCAACAAATTAATCTTCAATACATTTAAATAATAAATATCATTTTTAAAAAAATTAAAATTTAAATCCATAACAAGAAAATGGAGAATTATGTAATGAAAATACCAAATATATCAACTAATTCAATTCATGGAACAATGAAACAACGATATTATACAATAACTTAATCTAACGAATCCACTATATTATATCCCTTTATCGCCAAATACCATATACCAACTGATATAAATATATGTTTTTATCATTTTTTATATTATATAATACAACATAGATGAAATATTAGAGATATTTAAATTTTAAATCCATATCATTCGTGCGGAGAATTAAGTAATTAAAATATCTAATGTATCAACCCATTCAATTTATAAAACAATAACCGAACCATGTTAAACAATATGTGAATCTAATGTTTCCAGTATATGATATCCTTATATCACCAAATACGATTTACCTATAGGCAGAAATATAAGTTTTTTTCATTTTTAATACACTATAATACACCATATTATACAATATAATATATTATGGATTGTGTTAATATTAATATTATGATTAGTGTAGGATTATGAAACTGAATTTTAAAGACACTTTTTAAAAAAATATTTTGGGTGGTTGTTTTTTGAAACAATAAAACAACTTATACTTCATATATTCAATCAATGATACTTTTCTAAAAACATTAAATTTGTTATGTGAGTAATATTTTTATGGATATTAATGGAAACACTACAAATTAATTAATTTTGTTTTGAACTACTTCTAATAATTATTATGAAGTATAAAAACCCATTAATTTGGTTGGGGGGTTTATTTTGAAAATAATTTAAAAACATAAAACTAATATTTAATTTTGAATATACAAACACACTATAAATATATCACCATCCTAGCTAAAACTTGTGTCACTTGTTGCTGCCCACCAGACCAGCCCATCTTGACATTTCTCACCATCATTTTCCTGAATCGGCTTGTCAAGCAGGACCCATGTACACTTCTCTCCTACCACAACCGAGACTATCCCTATATGAACTAGCCCCCCCTATACTATAAAATCCACCCCATCCCAACTATCTAAGGTTTTGGTATATTATTGGAAATTATCACACATTTCAACTTGAACACATGTCCTAATGCTTCTATAAAAACAAAGAAATCATCATCCCTACAAATAACATGTAACCTCCATCACCGATATATATATATTATTATTATTGAATAGGGGTAAAATTATATTCAAACACACCCACAAACCATACACACAAGCCATCTATGAAGACCATATCCCACCCGAGAGATAACCCACCCACAAAACCTTATTTATTTAGTACATAACTGGTTGGCCCAGTGGGCATGAATCCCCTTAAATGGCATAAAATCCTAGTGGAACTTCATGTATGAGTCATCCTTCCCACATCACTAGGACTACATCATTCGGGCGCCACCACCTGTCTGCATCATAATCTATATCCCCGCCTTTATAAAATTTTCTTGGGTAAACATTAACATTAAAACACATGCACACCACACACACAACCGAGAGAGGCATGACATAGCCCCCCCAAGGGAATAGACCACCCACCAAGGCTTATTTATTAAATTTATAAACCATATTACTATATGACATGAATCACATTACATGGCATGATAGTCTAGTGCAACATCAAAACTATTCCACCACTTGATTGGATCATCATCTAGATCACCACCTTTATAGTACTGAATAGTACATGCGCCCAACATGGCTTGATCCCAAGTCTTCCTAGATGCTAAGGATTAGTCATTACAACTTGGTTACAAGCTCATTAGAAATATATGTAATATATATATCTGGATAGTTTTTAAAAATTATTTCAATAATGTCTACTAAAACAACATTTTATTTATATTAACTAAAAAAATTGTATTTATATATTTTAAAAAAACTTATAATTACCTATTGTATATTTTTTATTTTATTATTGTCATATATATGTACACATAATGATAAATGTATTTATAAAAATTACAAAATTCTTATTGATGATTATTTATTTTATATATTAATATATATAAATATTTTTTATATTTTTTATTCTTAATAAATTAATAAATTTGTTAATCCACACACATACATATTTATATATTTGAAATAAATAATTATAATTGATTTTAATTATCTTTATACTTTGTAATTTGTTTATTGTTTATTTTTAATATATACATTTTAATAACCTTGTTTTTGGCATAAAATAATATGGAATATTCTTTATATTATTCCAGAGCAGCGCATTCAGACAACGTGTGATTCCGAGCCCTGATGTGGCTGGAATTAAATTTTCAATGTGTTCACACTGGGAATGCAAACTAAATGAAATAACTCTAAAATGGTTGCTCGAATGGGAAAATTGAGTGCACCGTTGAGTTTGGAGCATGCCGTTTACCCTACGAGGGGTGTAATTTTCGCGGGCATGGCCCTTCTGTGGAAAATGGACCTGGGGGCATTTTTGTAATTTAGCAGCATCAGACGTTGAGTTTTATAACTTTTGAAATGGTCCTCGGATTAAAATTATGAGACTGCCATTGTGCTCGGGAGGTGGTGTTTACTCTAGAGGACGTTTAATCTTGACCGCGTCGGGGGTTTTGGACGCATGTGTTTTTAGGGGCTGAGTTATTATTTAAAAAGAGTTAAATTACTTAAAATCTCTTCTTCCTCTCTCCCATACTCATTCCACCCCCTGACAAAACCCACCTTCTCCCTCAACCCTTCATTCTCAACTTCATACTCCTCATCCTCCGATCAGGACTCGGGCGACAACAGTGAGTTGCGGATCGATCGTGAAGCGTCGAGTTACGCCCCTACAGGTAGGAGATTTTGTTTTGCATTTTAATTTCTGAACCGTTTTTAATTTTCAATTATAGCATTTAATTCTGTTTGATCTTCAACCAAAGCTCGTATTTGGGTAGTTTATATCCTGATCTTTCTGCTGCACTTTCCGGATACGAAATCCGAGTTCCGAGGTGACCTCAGTTGTACGACAAAGATCAGCGGGTTTTTGGGTGCTTTATGGTGAGGTTCCGGCCATCCGGGAGACGATAGTCTGGGGTAGCACCAGTCTGATGGCTTTGCGCGGCGGCCCGGTGGTCCAGGGCATGCAGCGCGACGTGACTTCAGCGAGGCGGTCGGGGACTGTAGTCGAGTAGAGCAGGTGGCTGCAGGCGGTCGGGGGCATCGGCCGGGCGAGCGGGCTCCTCAGGGCGGAGACGGCCGGGGTTAGGCGGCCAGGTGAACATGTGGTACCAGCTGGGGCGTGGCGATGATGGGTCAACCGGTAAAGCTAGTCGGCGAGTTGGAAGACCCGGGGTCCTCGTGACCCTGGTCGGTGGATAGGGATCCTCCCATTGCGGGTCTCATGGAAGACTCAGCCGGGCTGGCTGAGCTGGTCTAGGCGAGACGGTCCGGACCGCGCGCTGAACCGCAGGCCGATTCAGGCAAGGTGGGCTGGCTGAACGGGCCCGAATGATTTAGGCAAGGTGGGCCGGCTGAACCGGCCCGACCTACCTCGTTTCATCCGTTTATTTTAAAATGCCCCTACTTTCCAAACCATAAATCGGATTCACGTGCCGTCTATGGAGACACAATCCTTGGATCGAGAAGAACGTATTGATATGGTCTCTGGGATTTTTAATTCTTGAGACAAAGGGCTCAGAGGCGTGACACACTGTTAAGTGGTTTACTGTTTTTTTCCCGAGGTTCTTATTTTGGGCAGCGCAAACAAAAACAGAGTCCGTTTTGAGTGCCCTTAGTGGTGTTTCCAAATTGGCATCGAGGTGGATTTTTCCAATATAGTTTCAGGTGTTGAAACCGGAGTTGAGCCATAGGCCCCACGGCCCATATTTTAAGCTGCGAGCACCGTTTAGAAACATTTTCATCGGACATCCATTCGGGGTGTGCGAGTAGTTGATTTTGGGTATTTTTCCAAGGGAATTATAATGGCACAATCCGCCCACATTATTTCTACACAGTCATGTGGGCCCCACGAGTGTTGTTTTGTGCGTTGATGGTGAATTCCAACTTCTTCACTTGGTGTCTATTTTGGACAAGGGTTTTCTCAATCTTGTGTACTTTTTCAAGAGAATTGAAATAGTTCAATCCGTTCATAGTGCTTTGGGACCGAGATGCGGGTCCCATGTAGCACCACTCGTGTGCGGTATGGAAATATGCATATTTTTCTCCAGATATCCGTTCCACGCATGTAAGCAGTCAATTTGACGTGTCTTTCCATGCAGATCACAATGGTGCGACGCGCTCGACTGTTTTTGGGACCGAGGCTCCGAACCATGGGACACTGTTCGGGTGTAAAGTGGTGTTGGAAACTTTTCCGTCGAATATCCATTTGAGTTGAGTAAATAGTTAATATCACGTGTTTTTTCATGAGGATTAAAATGATATGATTTGTGTGGATGTGTAGAGTCTCATTAGAGATCTCATTTTGTGAAAGCATGAATGGTATACCGGTGGAGGTTCTTCCGGCGATGTTTGCAGAGAACCCTTAGCATGTGATCATGTTCACTGCTATGAGAGTAAAGTAAATGTTTGAAGAGGTGTGGTTGGACGTACTAGGGCTATGGTGGAAGAAAGTTGTAGAACTTTCATTTTCTCCCTTTTTGTGTGGATGTTGGACATCGTGTGCACAATAGCCTTTGGGCTGGAAATGTGGTATAATATGGGATTATACGAGTTTTCATAGAGGTACATGTTGTAGTTTGTACCCTAGAATGTTGGTGTACGTGGTTTGAAGATGAGATAGGGCCACACATCACGGTGGCCCCATGTTCATACCATGTTCTACTTTATGTATCATTGACTTATCGTGATGTAGAAGGTCCTTCTGTTAATGATGGTTTACACCAGTAGGGTTGTGTGGGTTCCCCTGGTTCTGTTCTCGATGTTTTGAACGATGAACTAGTTTGGGTTCCCATGTTCCTTTAGCTGTGTGGGATTTCAGTATCACGTCCCATTGTGTTCCCTGGTTGGGTTATTGTGGATTCAGTGGGACCAATACCTTACACAGGCACCGATTCTCTACTCAGGGGGTTGTTTCTATTAGGGTATGGATCTCCAGTGAGCCTGGGTGCAAATTCCCTAGCTGAGTATTGAGATACTATCCTCCTTCCATGATCTACCATGACGTGCTTCCCTAGGAAGATCTCCAGGTATCGGCGTGACCCACACTACATGGGTTCTGAACCCCTACTAAGAGAATTGTTCTAGCTTTGGGTGGCTGCGCGATACCCACTCCATGTTCTGTTGGACAGTGTTGTACCATCCGGTAAGGATGGCCAGAGCAGTTTAGGGTTTACACTCCAGTGGGGATGGGCAGTGGGTTTCACATCGACTTCTTCCAGTTTAGCCTCCAACGTTGTTGGCAGTGGGTTGCTCAATGACTTCTTAGGGTTTACCCTCCAGCAGAGACTGGGTAGTGGGTTACCCAACAACCTCTTAGGGATTACCCTCCAGCAGAGACTGGGAATTGGGTTACCCGATTACCTCTTAGGGTTTACACTCTAGTAGAGACTGGGCAGTGGGTTACCCGATGACCTCTTAGGGTTTACCCTCCAGTAGAGACTAGGCAGTGGGTTACCTAACGACCTCTTAGGGTTTACCCTCCAGCATTTACTAGGCAGTGGGTTACCCGAAGACCTCTTAGGGTTAACCCTCTAGCAGAGACAGGGCAGTGGGTTACCCGACAACCTCTTAGGGTTTACCCTCCAGTAGAGAATCAGCAGTGGGTTACCCGATGACTTATTTCAGAATCAATGATTTCTACTTGGATAGTCTGTGGATATTCTCCATGACTACCGGAGTAGGACCCTTGGATGTACGGGTCAGTGATGTGATAGCTTTGACATTGAGAAGAACTCTCGACTGTGTGGCCGTGAAGACGTGTGGTTTGACTTTCCCCAGATCTCTCGAGTACGAGGGGCACATTCCCCACCAAGAAACGTCCTTGTGACGCGACCTAAAACAGTGTGGGCATGTCAGTGCCACCCAAAGAAGATAGTTTCAAGGTGCGGTGATTTGAGCCCCTTGACTTGTAGTTTAGGGTGTACAGGTAAGATTCTGGGCATCGATGGTGTTTAATTCTGGTACTGTTGGAAACTCACGTTTTTAGGATGAGCTACTAGATGGAGATCCCCTTACGATCTTGTTCAGGTTTCATGTATGAGCATATGGATATGTATATACCTTGTTCCAATACCCACATCATGGGTTTTGGTTAATCTCATTCCAGGAGAGGCGAAGACGTGTGTGGTATGCTACGAGCTTTCCGTGTCTAGCTTCTCGTGGTTGGACGAGTCTACTCTCCCACTATAGGTAGTGAAGACTAGATAAAAAGTTCATCTTCTCACCGTTTCTTGCTCCTTGTGTTTGGACGAGTCTACTTCCTTCCTCTTGTTGGGTTTAGCTTTACTCTTTACTTCAATCTCAATTGTGCTCCTTTACTTTTACTTATTTGATCTACTGATCACCTATTTAGTACCTCCTTTGTTGATCCCTCGAGCATTCGGGGTATCATACTGATTATTTTGATGCTCAATACTGCTTGGGCTTTTCCCACACTTGGTGTGCCCTTGCAGAAGACGAACAGGTCGACCGTGACGTTAGAGGAGATTAGGAGTTTGGGAGCATGGACCATGTATGGTGGTTGTAGTCATGTTCTAGGCCTGGGAATCTCACACCTATTTTACTTTTGTGTACTTGTTGCTGGGTTGTGGCACTTTTCTGGTTGGGTGCATGTTTTTCCATTTTCTTTTGAGTTTACCTTCAGTATTCCCTTTGTACTGTTCGGAGGTCGAGGCACACTTTGGGGTTGTTTATAGCATTTGGTACTTTACTTTATTTTTTACTCTGCACTATTTCATTGAGTGGGTTGCGTGTGTGTGTGAAAGTAGTTAGGAAAATGCCTCTCTGAGGTGTTTAGCCTTTGACGCTTGTTGCCAGCCCCTGTCCAATGGAGGCAGGATTGGGGTAGTTGCGGCTCAATCCCAGGTAGGTTTGGGTCGTGAAAAGTGGTATCAGTGGGAGGTTTGTTCCATGGGATGTTGTTCGGACGTCCCTAAAAAGGAATTGGTTGGGATCTAGTGGAACAGTGTCAATGTGTCTCGAGATAAGCTCTCAGGCCTGTGAGTCCAGTGATGGTGCGACGGCCGACGTATCCATTCTCCAGGACCCGGAAAATCCGCTTGTCAACTCAGCATGCCGAGACAATCGTTGCAGGGAAATTGGTTTGTGTATCACATAGGATCGAGTCCTTCAATGTCCTTATTGAGTTAGCTCCCTGTTGTTGTGACTGTTATATACATATATGTGCATCTGACTGCGACACTCCTTGATAACATTCAGGATGTCTCCGCGAAGACAGCCAGCCAGGATACCAGCTTTGGTTCATGATGACAACCCTGTGAGTGAAGAGGCCTTAGTCCAGGACCCATCATACGAGCCCCTTCCTCTAGGTGGGGAGGCAGCATCATCCCCACCTGGTGAGCAGCAGGAAGCTCAATTAGATCCTACTGATCTTGAGCGTAGGTTGAGCGCGCTCCGAGAGTTCCAACGGCAAAGACCGCTGAGGTTTAGCGGTGAGCCAGACCCTCAGGAAGCAGAGGTTTGGCTCGAGACAGAGGGTTGCCTCTTCCGGCATGTGCAGACACTGGCAGATCTTATAGTGGCTTTGGCCACCATCCCATTCCATAGAGCAGATGGGCATTGGTGGAGTCTGGAGATTGAGTTACTCGATGATACGTCACTTTCATGGGAAGGCTTTCTATAGGTATTTTGTGGGGAGTTTTACCACTCCTTCTTATGCTTCGTTCGGAGGCAGAATCTCTTGTAGTTTCAGTAGGGAGGGATGACAATGAATAATTACGCGACAAGGTTCGCGGATGGTGCATGTTTTTACCCAGACTTGGTCCATGATGGAAACTTCTAAGCATGGAAGTTTGAGCAGGGTCTCCACAGATATATTATTGATATCATAGCACCCTTGGTCATACCAACTTATGTCGAGGTGCTAGAGTAGGATATGGTGGGAGAGAGCTTCCGGTCACGTTCTACAGTTGATGCTGGTAGTAGGCACGATGTAGTCAAGATGTCTGCCATAGCTAGCAAGTGTCAGCAGACTGAACCTCGACGCCGATGGCCTTCCACCTACCGGTTTCGGAGATGTGGTCATGCACCACTGAGGTGGAAATGCACAGGGGGTCAGATGAGGAGACGCTTTCGGGAGATGACCTAGCGGCAGGGTCATACACCACAGTGGAACTGGAGTGCACCAGGGAAGCCTGGAGAGAATCAGTGCTATGCTTGAAATGGGTGAGGTCACTTGGCATGGGACTGCCCGACATGGTTTGTTGAGAACTTCAGGCAGGAAGCAGGTGCCCCACCACGGCAGAGGAAGTGCCGTGATCAGATTAGTTCCCAGAGAGGTGGTGCTAGCAGAGGAGTGGGAGAAACTGGTAGTCGGGGACAACATTACGAGGTCTTCCCATCACCACCAGGTGGTCCACGTCAGGCCCTGGGAGCTGATAGTTGGGACCAGGGACAACCGCGAGCATAGGATGTTTACAATCCTATAGAGAATGAAGTGACAAGGGGTACTCTCTATGTATCTTCTACTTTTTGCAGTAGAATTGTTAGACTCTATGTGTGAAATTATTTCTCAATGATCCTTTCTTGAGTTGTTACCAGGGTGATGAGGGTCATCGGTGTAACCATGTGTCAGTAGAGTAGAAGGCGTAGAACCTTTTCTGTTAGCCGATGGTGGCGACTCCTTCGCCTTTTGAGTGTGTAAGAGAGTCTTGGTAATGGAACATCGACTAGGGAATCTTGCGTAACCAGATATCCTTGAGTCTTTCACCATATGGATATTATGAAGGAGGGAATCACTGAGACTTGTTCCAGGTCCAAATAGTGATTCCAGTCACGACATATGACATAGAGGTGCGATCGGGGTGGTGTGCTACCCCTGAGGGCCTTCAGGCCCTTTGAGACCATGTGAAAGGATGGCGAGGTCCCCTACCAACATACCCTAAACCCGAAGGTTGGTTTGGGTGCATGAAGTTTCCCATGTGACTCACCTGAGAAGAAGTGTGCGTGCTCTTATGCACGTCATCAGCATGGGCAGACCTCACGTGAACAGATCAAATCCTTTGGTCTATGTGCGGTGACATGGGACTGTGCAAGAGTTCTTCTGGGTACGGGAGAGCTAGGTGTGGGACTAATACATTGAGTTGTCCCCTGGTTTTTCTTTTCGGGGGAGAAAATATTTAAGGAGGGAATTATGTAAGAACATGGTTTTTTCTCTAAAATACATTGGAATATTCTTGACGTTATTCTAGAGCAGTGCCTTTAGACGGCGTGCAATTCTGATCCCCGGTGTGGCCGAAATTAAATTTTCAGTGTGTTCACACTGGGAACGCCAAATAAATGAAATACCTCTTAAATGGTTGCTTAGATGGGAAAACCAAGGGCACCGTTGATTCCAGAGCGTTTTGTTTACCCCAGGAGGGGTGTAATTTTCACGGGCACGACCCTTCTCTGGAAAATGGCCCCAAAGGCATTTTAGTAATTTAGGAGCATCAGGCGTTGGGTTTTATAACTTTTGAATGGGGCCTCAGTTTAAAATTATGAGACAAATATTGTGCTCGGGAGGTGGTTTTTACATAATGGGAGGATTAATCTTGACTACATCAGGAGTTTTGGACGTTGGTGTTTTCAGGGATCGAGTTTTTAATTAAAAAGAGTTAAATTACCCAAACTCTCCTCTTCCACTCCCCCATACTCATTCCACTCCCTGACAAAACCCACCTTCTCCCTCAACCCTTCCCTCTCAAACTCCTTCTCCACTTCCTCCAATCAAGATAGGGGTGACAATGGTGAGGTGCGAATACAATGTGAAGCGTTGGGATATTCCCCTGTAGGTAGGAGATTACATTTTGCGTTATAATTTCTTAAACCTTCTTTCAAGTTCAATTATAGCAACGAAATGATGTTTGATCTTCGATAAAAGCCCATATTTTAATAGTTTATATCCTGAGATGTCTAATGCACATTCTAGATTCGAAATCTGAGTTCCGAGGTGACCTCAGTCATCTGACGTAAATCAGCAGGTTTTTAGGTGGTTTCCGTTGAGGTTCCGTCCATCCGAGCAGCGGTGGCCTGGGTTAGCGGCGGTCTGGCGGCTTCGCGCAATAGGTCTTCAGTGAGGAAGTTGGGGCTCGTGGTCGAGTGGAGCAGGCGGCTGTAGGTGGTCGGGGGCATCGGACGAGTGAGCGGGCTCCTTAGGGCGGAGGCGGCCGGGGTCAGGCGGTTGGGCGAGCGCGTGGCGCGACGACGACAGGACGACCGAAAAAGCCGGTCGGTGAGGTGGAAGAGTCGGGGTCCTCGTGACCCCGGTCTGTAGATAGGTACCCACCCTTTTTGGGCCCCGTTGAATACTCATCCGTGCCGGCTGAGCCTGTCCGGGCAAGACGGGCCGGCCCGCGCGGTGAACCGCGGGCCGGTTCAGGCACGGTGGGCCGGCTGAACCGGCCTGACCCACGTCGTTTCATCCGTTTATTTTAAAATTCCCTTAATTTCCAAACATTAAATTAGATTCGCGTGCCTTCTATGACAACACAATCTGTGGATCGAGACGAATTTCTAGAGATGGCCATGGGGAGTTTTAATTCCTGATACGAAGGGCTCAGTGGTGCGACACTCGGTTAAGTGGTTTTGCAATTTTTTTCCCGAGGTTATTGTTTTGGGTGGCACTGACAGATCCGGAGTCTGTTTTCAGCATCGTCAGTGGTTTTTCCACCCTGGCGTCGAGGAGGAGTTTTTCAGTGTGGTTTCGAGTGTTAAAACCAGAGTTGAGGCATGGGCCCCACGACTCGTCTTTTAAGCTTCGAGCAGTGTTTAGAAACTTTTTCATCGGACGTCCGTTCGGGGCGTGCGATCAGTTGATTCTGGGTGTTTTTATGAGGACATTGCCATGGCACAATCTTCCAACTTTATTTCTGCACAGTGTTGTGGGACCCATGAGGGTTGTTTTGGGCATTGACGGTGAATTCCAACTTCATCACCGGGTGTCCATTTTGGACAAGTGTTTAGTTAATCATGTGTACGTTTTCGAGAGTATCACAAGGGTATAATCCATTCGTAGTGCTTCGGGACAGGGATGTAGGTCCCACGTAGCACCGCTCGTGTGCGGTATGGAAGTATTCATCAATTTTTCCGGATATCTGTTTCGAGCAATTAAGTAGTCAATTTTATGTTTATTTCCAAGGAAATCACAACGGTGTGACGCGCCTGACTGTTTTAAGGGCCGAGGCTCAAGACCAGGGGACGTTGTTTGGGCATAAAGCGCTGTTGGCATAGTTTCCGTCGGATATTCATTCGAGGTGAGTAAATAGTCAATCTCACGTGTTTTTCCATGAGGATTAAAATGGTATGATCTATTTGGATGTGTAGAGCCTCATTTGAGATCTCATTTGTGGAAGCATGAAAGGTGTACTGGTGGATGTTCTTCCTACGGTGTTTGAAGGGAACCCTTAGCGTATGATCGCCTTTTCTCCTATGAGAGTGAAGTAAATTTTTGAAGAGGTTTGGTTGGCCGTACTAGGGCCATGGTGTAAGAAATTTATAGAACATAAAAGTTTTCTATTTTTTCGTGGAGGTTGGTCATCTTGTACACAATAGCCTTTGGATGGAAATGTGGTATACTCTGGGAGTATATGGGTTTTTCTAGTGGTGCATGTTGTAGTTTGTACCTGAGAAAGTTTTTGTACGTGGTTTAGAGATGACATAGGTCCACACATCATGGGGGGCCCATGTGCGTACCATGTTCTAATTTATGTACCTTTGACCTCTCGTGACGCAGAGGGTCCTTATGTTAATGATGGTTTAGACCAGCAGGTTTGAGTGGTTTCCCCTGGTTCTGTTCTTGACGGTTTTCTTAGTGAGGTTTTTAGGGTTTCCCTGTTCTTTTATCCATATGGGATTTCAGTATCACGTCCCTTTGTGTTCCCTGGTATGTTTATTGTGAATTCGGTGTGACCAATACATTACGCAGGCACCGATCCTCTACACAGGAGGTTGTTTCTAGTAGGGTACAAAGCCCTAGTGAGCCTGGGTGCAGATTCCCTAGCCAAGTATCGATATCGTATCCTCCTTCCATGATTTACCGTGACGTGCTTCCATAAGCAGAGCTCCAGGAATCGGAGTGACCCACACTACACATGCGTTGAACCTCTACTAGGAGGATTTTTCTAGACTTTGGTAGTTGTGCGATACCCACTTCGGGTTCTATTGGCTAGTGTTGTACCATCCAGTAAGGATGGCTAGAGGAGTTCTAGGTTTACCCTCCGGTGAGGCTGCATAGTGGGTTTCTCATCGACTTATTTGGGTTTACCCTTTTACGGGGCTAGGCAGTGGGTTTCTCATTGAATTTTTTAAGGTTTACCCTCCAGCAGAGACTGGGCAGTGGTTTACCCGATGAACTCTTAGGGTTTACCCTCCAGCAGAGACTGTGCAGTGGGTTACCTGACGACCTCTTAGGGTTTACCCTCCAGAAGAGACTGGGCAGTGGGTTACCCGATGACCTCTTAGGGTTTACCCTCCAGTAGATACTGGGAAGTGGGTTACCTGACGACCTCTTAGGGTTTACCCTCCAACAGAGACTGGGTAGTGGGTTACCCGACGACTTCTTTAAGACATATTCCTTTTTACTAGGCTACTCTATAGATTTTCTCCATGAAAATCGGAGCGGGACCCTTTGTTGTATAGGTCAGTGATGTGATAGCTTTGACTTTGAGAAGACCTCTTGACTGTGTGATAGTGAAGAGGTGTGGTTTGAATTTCCTTGGAACTATCGAGTACAAGGGTCATCTTCCCTACCAAGACGCGTCCTTGTGACACGATCTAAAACCAGGTGGGCGAGGTAGTGCCGCCCAATACGTATAGTGTCAAATTGCAGTGATTTGAGCGCCTTAACTTGCAGTTCGGGGTAGACAGGTAAGATGCTGGGCATCGATGGTGTTTAGTTATGGGACTGTTGGCGACACACTTTCATGTGCTAAGCTATGGGATGGAGATCCCCTTACGATCTTGTTCGGGATTCTTGTTTGAGCATATGGATATGTAAATACCTTGTTCCAGTACCCACTTCTTGGGTTTTGGTTACTCTCATTCCAGGAGAGGCGAAGATGCGCGTGATATGCCACATGATTTTGGTATCTAGCTTCTCGTGGTTGGACGAGTCTACTCTCCCACTATATTTAGCGAAGAATCGACGAGAAGTTCATCTTCTCACCGTTTCTAGATCCTTGTGTTTGGATGAGTCTAATTCCTTCCTCTTGTTGGGTTGAGTTGTACTCTTTACTGCACTCTCGGTTGTACTCCAATACTTTTACCTGTTCGATCTACTGCTGACCTCTTTAGTAACTCCTTTTTCACCCTCGAGCCTTCAGGGTATCATACTGAGTATTTTTATACTCACCCCTCCTTGGGCTTTGCACGCACTTGGTGTGCCCTTGTAGACGATGGACAGGTTGATCGTCACATCAGAGGAGATTAGGAGTTCGGGATCTTGGACCGTGTACAATGGTCGTAGATGGGTTCCAGGTATGGGACTCTCCCAGTTGTTTTACTTTTGTTTACATGTTGTCGGGTTATGGTACATTTCTGGTTGGGTGCGTGTTTTGCCCTTTTCCTTTCAGTTTACCTTCAGTACTCACTTTGTACTATTTAAAGGTCGATGCACTCTTTGTGGTTGTTTATATCAGTTGTTACTTTAGTTTCTCTTTTACTTTGCACTATTTCATTGACTGGGATGCGTGTGTGTGTGTACATGTACTTAGGAAAAGGCCTCCCCGAGTTGTTTAGCCTTCGGCGCTTGTCACCAGCCCCTGGTCTATGGAGGGGGGCTTGGGGTAGTTACAGCTCGAGCCCGATTAGGGTCGGGTCATAACATACATAGAATCTTACGAAAATTCCTACATATATACATAACCACATAAGTATGTTTACTATTCAACGAATTCATTCCTATTATATAAATAAATATTTGTATACAAATATAAAAATGTACTTGTATACTTATATATAGATATATATAAATATATTAAAAAATATAAATAAATAAATAAAATTGACATGATAATAATGAAATATACATAAGCCCACACTATACGTGTATCTCTTGGAACAAAAATACAGACACACATAAATACCTATTTTACTAGAAAATATATATTTAAAACTTAAAAATTATATTATATTTCATTAATATTAATTTTTTTAATTTTAAAAAAATTATTTATTATAAATTATTAAATAGTTATTTAAATATATTAATATATTTATATAATTATGTAATTATAAAAATGATTATATGTTTACATGCATCTATATAAGTAAATTATTTCTAATTAATTATTATTTACTTTTAATAATAATTAATTTTTATTTAATTATCAATGAAAATATTTATTTCTTATTATTAAATGTAAATTATAATTTTTCACTTATAAATGATATATTCATTATTTATTTATTTATTATTACAATCCAAATAGATAGACACTGACAAAAAAATATCTATTTATTTGAATTTTTTAAAATATAAAAAATTAATTTATTTTATGGTAATTTAAAGAACTGTTAATATAATCTAACTAAAAAAAATTTCCTTATAAATTAATTGAAACACATAATAAAATTAAATAATTATTGGTGATTTTGAAATTCATTACTAAAATTACACTCAAAATAGAAAAAACATTATTAAATAGTAATATCAACTCATGAAAAACAATTTCTAAGAAATAACCACAAAATTAAATTTTTACAATCATTTAGTAGCTATTTAAAAAACTCCCTTAAGGTAAATGATGTTATTATTTACTTACTATTCTTATATATGTTGGAGTTTCCTTGGACCAAATTCCTAACGAGCACTTTGTTTATGAATAGTCTTAGAGCTCTGTTGTTGGTATGAGTAGCATCTTTTTGTACTCATACATACATGATGTTATGAAGCAAGGTGATGTTCTAGAATTTAGTGGTTCTTATAACTCTTAATGATTCAAAATGTAATGTGATTAACATATCATGGCGATGGAATTTGTTATTTTTAGAGGTTTAATGTTTCAACTGTAATACCATATTGAGGGGATCTAGTATAGTATTTTGAATTTGTATGTCATGGTAATGTTAAATCTTTGAGTAATTATGAACCTATTGAGTATCATGAATTTTTTCATAGAGTTCCTATGTGGTGATTTTTATGGAACCCATAATTATTCTATGGGAAACTATAGTAAGCTTTATAATGAACATCAATTGGTACTAATATGAAATTTCTATCATTTGATAATTAATTTTAATTATATAATTGATGTTGAGAGGTTTATATATTATTCATTGTTGTCGCTTGGGTTCTCATAAAATTATTTTTGGTAATATATTTGTGAATTGTATTGGGAATACTATTAGAAATAAAATGTAATGTTATGTACAAGTTTAATTGAGACACTAAAATATACTTATACCTCAATGTTACGATTGTAGGGTCGATATATACATTTATGGAAGCTTGAATAATTTTTTATAAAATTTATTTCATTTTTAAATTGGGTTTAATGGTATTAGTGGGATATTTATATGGGTAACTCTATAACATGGATATTTTTTATCATCTTCTCAATGGGGTTATTCATAGATTTATGGGACAAGATGGAAAGTATTATGGGCTAAATATATGTGATAAACAAGAATTGTTAAAGAATTGGTTTTTTTATGAAGGTGTGCATGATATTTGGTAAATTTATATCTTATTTGTTGTAATCACCATAGTTGATGTTAACTATCAATGATGTTGTACATTTTTAGAATCAGGTTATAGGTATAGTATAAATGATTCAGTTGGAGATTTTAAAATATATATACTGGATAGTTTTAGTACTATTATTACATGAAAAGGGGTTTTGTGGACGTTTTGAAAACAGATGCTAGCTATAAAAGGGAAAAAATTGGTGGTTTTTTATTTATGGTTCTTGAAGTCGATGCTAAATGTGTTTTTTATTTTATATCTTATTTTTTAATGTGTTTTTCCCAAATGAATGATATTTTAAAAAAACATTAAAGAGATTAAATTTCATTTTTATGGTGTTTTATATAAATTGTCACAAAATTAATGGGAAAATATATTAAATATTAAATATTTACTTATGATTTCAAAATAAAAATTATGGTTTATTATTTATATTATTTAATTAATTATAATTTTAAATATTTATTAATTATAATGTATTAATTATTAATTATATGTAATTAGTAGTTTATATTTATCCTCAACATCATTAATAGTGGGTCTACTTTATTAGTAACAAAAAATTCACTCAAAAGGCCACCCTTTTTCAATACTAGTTTTGCTTTCATAATGAATCCCTTTTGTTAGTGCCAAAAATAATGTTGATAATGACCCAACATGCTACAGTGTGTTTTTCTGTATAACAACAGAACATAAAAAATAAAAATAACTTGTATGAAAAATATATAATTTAATTTAAAATAATTTTATATCTTGAAATAGAAACGAATATATAAATTTTAAATAATGATTTTTTAAATTAAATTTTCGATTACTATCCAAAAAAATAAAAAATTAACATTTCATCATCTTTGGTATTATTTCGGAAAAAACAACGTCAACCTAAGAAAAAGAATCCACCTATATATGAAAATAAATATTATGTTAGTAATAATATAATTAAATAAATTAAACATTAATATGAAATAATACACTAATTAAATGCCAATTTTGAATAAAAAGTCACAGTTAGAGTTATACTGGTTATGCTATTCATCATATTGATTTGTAGTTTATTCCTACCTATAAATTATTGTTATTAAAATAAATATTCTATTGTATCAAAACAATATGAATGAGTTTTATTAGTTTTGATTATGTCACATGTTCTTTTTACAAAAAATAATGTCAATTTTAAATAAAAGAAAACATAGATTCATATCTGTTACACCGTGCATTGGATTGAGGTGATTTTTATTCATAGACAAAAAAAATTACATATGGATCATTTTTATAATTTAAAATAACCATGATAAATTGTTTTTAGAGTTTTCATTATGTCACTTTTGTATTTTTTTACAAAAAAAGTTATTTCAAAGTAAAAACAGACACTTTCGACCATACTGGTCACATCGTGTCTTTGATTGGAATGATAGTACATCCTACACATGAAAAATGATGTATGAATCATTACACTTCATTATCAAGAAAATTTAAGAATGTTTTCATTTAGTGATACATGTTTTGAACTAAAATATCAATTTTAATTTGATAACGGACACTTTGAGTCATACAGGTCACACAGTATATCTAATTTAGGTGCGATTAATTCCTACACATAAAAAATGAGTCATGGATCATTTTTTTATTATATATAATAAATAAAAAGTTGTTTTATATTATTTTAGTATATCAATTTTTATTCTTACTAAAATAGATGTCCATGTTAAATAAAAAGACCCACATTGAGTCGTATTGGTCACACCATGCTCCAGATTGAGGTGTGTTTGACAAATATATTTAAAAAATTATTTATGTACTATTTTTCAATATTATAAAAACATTCCTCATATGTTTTCAAAATTTTTTGTAGGTAACTTGTTATTTTTACTAAATTTATTGTCAATTTTTTAAACAAAATGTCACACTTGGAGTTATACCGGTCACACCATGCATAATATTGATATTTGGTTGATTTATACGCATAAAAAATTACCTTTGGATTATTTTCATAATGTTTCATAACATTCCAAATACTTTTTCATGGGTTTTAGTATTTCAGATATTTTTTAAATAAAATTAATGTTAATTTTAAATAAATATACACACATGAAACTATACCATTAACAAAAATGCATCAAATTGAGGTGCAAATAATTCCTACACATCACATATGAATTATGAATTGCTTTCATATGGAATAAAAAAAAATTGAATGCGTTTTTTTAGTTTTGGGTATGTCACATCTGTTTTTTATTAAAATTTCTTTTGAAACACGAATCATACACTGTGAGCCATATCAGTCGCATCGTGTGTTGGTTATATGTGAGACTTATTTTTACACGTCAAAACTAACTGATGAATATTTATCAAAAAAATACCATGATAATTATAGCATATTTCCCTTTTCAGTGAGTGAAAAAGATTGAAATACAATGTCAATTTTAAAATGAAAATAGGAATTTTCAGTCTTATTTGACAAAACATTAATTTGATTGAGGTGTGGTTGATTCATATAATTAAGAAATGAATTATGAATCATTTTCCGAATGTATAAAAGAAAAATAAATATGTTTTCCTATTTTTTAGTACGACACTTCTTCTTTTTTACACAAATTAATGTTAATATTAAATTAAAAAGGAACACTTATAATTATAGCAACCATTAAATTCATCATATTGAGGTGTGGTTGATTCATACATTTTAGAAATGAATTATGGATATTTTCCCTTAAGTATCAAAATAATGTTAATTTTTTTTCTAATTTTATCGTATGTCACTTGTAAATTTTAATAAAATGTCATTTCAAACTAGAAACACGCACTTTGAATCATAGTAGTCTAATCAAGTGTTAGTTTTAAATGAGACAACTTCTTACATGTCATAGTTGAATTATGAATCACTACACAAAACTATATAGAAAATTATAGGGAATTTGGATTGTTTTTTGTGAGTGAAACTTGTTTGGATATAAAATGCTAATTTTAAAATCATAATGTAGACTTTGAGTCATACTGGTCTCATTGTACATCGAATTGAGGTGAAAATGAATTTTACATATCAGAAATGACTTATGGGATGTTATCTTAAGCATCAAAATAATCCGAAAGGGGTTTCATGGTTTTCAAAATGTCAGTTGATCTTTTTATTAAAATTAATGTCAATGTTAAAAAAAATACACCCTCATATTTATACTGGTCACATCGTTCTTTTGATTGAGTTGGGGTTGAATCCTACATGTTAAAAATTACATATGAATCATTTTTCTAAAATATCAAAACAATATTAATGATTTTTCTTGTTTTTTGTTAGGTCACTCTGTCATTTTACTAATATTAATGTCAATTTTAAATTAAATTATAGACTTTGAGCCATATCAGTAACACCATGTGTTATATTTTGGTACATTTTATTCGTAGACATGACAAATGTATTCTAGTTCATTTTCCTATTATATCAAAAAACATTTAATTCATTTTATCTATTTAGAGTATGTTCATTATTATATTTCAAAAATTAATTCCAAATTTGAATAAAATTTCACACTTTGTGTCATGTCTATCACACCATATGTCAGGATGACATTTGGTTGATTTCTACACCTAGAAAATAACATATTCATAGTTTTACTAATGTATCTAAATAATCCTAAAGTTTTTTCCTAGTTTTGAGAATGTCGGTTGTCTTTTTTGAAAAAATTAAGATCATTTTCAAAAAAAGACACATGTGGAATCATATCGGTCACCCTGTGTGACATATTGAGATGTGATTTACTACTACACATCTGAAATGACTTATGGATCACAGTACAAATGTATAAAAATAATCATAAATGAAAAAATTACAATGATATCCATTTTAATTTTTTTTGTAGAAATTCTAACATTCCATATTAAGTCGATGTTATTCGATGAAGAACCACCCTATACTCTCATGTTTTTTAAAAACTGGAAATGTATCTCAGCTAATAACATTGACTCAATATTCAGTTTTGGTTTTTCATTAAAAAACTAAAAGGAAAACATGGTAACATTAAAATAAAGGAACATTCCATCTTTTCTGTGGCATGTTACATATAGTTGAATGAAAAGTATGACTTCCCAAAAGATCTTTGAAAAAAATGAGTATTAGATATAAATATGTATAATAATGAAATTAAAAAACAATAAAAGATAAAATTTTGGTTTGGTTAATTAAACTATTGTTAGGAAATCAAGTTTTCATGATGTTTTCATACATTTTTTAACCGTTTCATTATTTTTATTTTCTTATTTTACGCCTTAAAGTCCAATATCACATGAGCATTACCAGTTATGAATAAACCGTGCCAAATTGAAATAAATAATCCACCTTTGTAAGAAAAAAATTCTTATGTGAGTAAAACTAAATAGAAATAAATTAACCATAAATATTAAAAAAATATATTACTTATATAGAATTCACATATTAATTATATAAATTCTTTTTATTCCATGTGGTATTATTTCAATTCTTTTAGAAACAAATTAGTTTTGTCTTGTGAGTATGGAATTTTTTACAAAGAAAATAGTAATAGAAAAATACAAACACCCAATTTGTCAATAAATATTTTAAATGAATTAGTACTTTTCTTAAAAAATACCTCTTCGGGGATGCTAGTTTGATGATAGAATATGATCTCTCTCATAAATTTAAAAACATAATAACCGCAATCGATTCTATTTTATTGTTTTGGACACTATAGAAATACTGATAAAAATAAGTAATTTGTTTTCATATGTTTTTGTTTAGTTAAATATTACAATATATACCCTAATAATTGTCCACTTATTGAACCTTTATAGATCCTTGTGCGCATAGGCTAAAATAATGCTGGATTTTCACGATTTTTAAACATCACCTTATCATATTTTAAATCCAATTAGAACTCAAAATATAATATAGAACATTAATTTTAGTTCAAAGAAATTGGTGTAGAGTATTAAAAATTGATAGAAGCCATCATGTCTAGTTAGTTTGTTGGATATCTTAATAGTGAATCCAGGAAACAAACAATTGGAGTATCTAAATTGACTGCAATGAGCACCCAAAGTTTCACAAAACCCCAAAATGGAGTAAGTAATAAAAAAAATGAAAATATATTTTAGTTGATAATATTCTAGAGTTTTACTCCTATATCATTTATCTTAATAATTTTCTATCTTCTCTATACTGTCTTTCAAAATAATTGGCCATTTTCCACTATTTCATTCATTTTTGTTGATTCTATTTCTTTTTGGTCTATTGAAGTGATATAAGGACTAATGACTCCAAATTTATGTTTATTTGGTAATATATTCAATTAGTAAATATATATATACTAGCAGAATATATGGAATATATTTATTCATAATTTATATAGTATATCGAATATTCAAAAAAATAATCAAAAGAAACCTATTATATACATTTACATCTGTGAAAATCCATTCATACTGGAGGATTTCATTTATATTCTCAAGATCAATTTAGTCTGTAAAATAATTTTCATAATTTTTTTTTTCAAAATAAATTATGTGACTACTATGACATTATAAATTTTAAACCACATGAACCTTCAGTGTTAGTAAATGTAGATATTGAGTGTATAGGGTAAATGGGCTTTATGAAGATCTTTTTGATTAGTTGGTTGATCCTTTATAAGGATTTGATTGGGACATTCATTTCACCATCATCATATTGTTCCTCTATATTAACATTAATTGGATAAGATTATTTTTCAATAATTGATAAATGTTTATCCTGAAAAATAAATTTTAAAGGAATACTACCTTTTTAACATGTTTTTAAAGGTTATTGTTATCATTTTATGAATTCTCCAACAGCTTAGTTGATCATATGAATAAATCTATTATCATGTGGAACAACTATATTAGTTCTTCACTCATGCACTATGCTAATCACTATTGTCACAAGATCTCTTGGAATTTTTCTATTACATAGAAGGTCTTCTTGGATATTAAACATGGTGTCCCTTGTTATAAGGCGATGGGTGGGTATTGAATGATTTAAATCACAGTCATTTTGGCCCCATTTAATTTATTTATAAGAAATTTATGAATGTATTCTTGATTAAAATTTCATAAAATAATTATGAGAATATTTATTACCATATCTATTACACCTCATTCAGGGTAATGGATTGCCATAGATTTAGTGGGGTTGTGGGATGGATCTTCAAGAAATGGTTATTATTGAGTTATCTATTATATTTTATTCCACCCACCATAACATTTCTCCAAATAATTTTGGGGTGTCACCCCAAAA
The DNA here is from genome assembly GCA_963277665.1 of Viscum album. Classification (NCBI taxonomy): domain Eukaryota; kingdom Viridiplantae; phylum Streptophyta; class Magnoliopsida; order Santalales; family Viscaceae; genus Viscum; species Viscum album. Next base: position 1,184,810,378 of record OY728158.1, on the reverse strand, counting down.
CCCACACCTATGACATAGTAACACATTTTTTTCCACATCAATAGAACTGGTAGTAGGTATTCATCCAGTATAGCTATTGATGATTGATGTTTCCATGTTGAATAAAAAATATTGGAAAATAAGTAATCATTGTAATGTAATAATGAATTTAATCGAAAAATATTATTATTCAATAATTACAAATATTCCTCACACATTTTGTGTGTTTTTAACTTTTAGGATGACATCATTATTTATAAGTGACTCTTTTCATAGAACATGTCACAAGATGGAAGTGTTTTTTTATTTTCATTCATCAATGTACATATAATCAGAGCAACATAATTATGTTGTTTTTTATTATCTCTTAAAATAATTTTAAATAATTTAAAATGTGCATAAATTTTTAAGTGAAGCATACCCCATCCTTGCTTTAAAATAGGGGTTTATTTTTTTTGATGCTCATTCCTTATTTTCAAAATTCAGTTGTAATTTTATAAATAATGTTTTTCTATAAAGTGATGAATACACATATTTTCAAACATTTTAATTTCAGCCATAATGTACTTGAAATGATATCTCCCTATGATGGCTACAAAATGCATCCCACGCTGCATGATTTATTAGGTGGGCATACATATGTATTGGGGGTATGTTTATTTTATATTTATCATCTTTAAGATGAAATTCCAATAGAATTTTCTGAAAGCCTATGTGAATTATTCGAACAAAAAATTATACATTTTTCTTTTGTGAGTCATATAATAAAAACTCACTCCTCTCAGGATGATGAAGAGAAAATCAATGTTTTTAATTCTATATTACTATAAAGAACATATATCATACTATTTTTGTAAAATCTTCCCAAATTAGTTTATTAAGAATGGAAACAAAAATTTTCCATGAATCAACATAAATCCACACATGCTTCTAAGTGATGAGCATATGTAACTACTGTCTGTGGCCTTGTTAGAGTTAACTTGTTGTCAATGTGCATTTCTTCCAACCTCAAATTTGATGAGTTTTATTTCCTCCTTAATAATTTCTTTCTATAGCCATCACTCTACGATAATATTATTTTTCTCTAGAAATGGATCATCAACACCTCTAGTTTCCTTGTATTCAACATTGTCAATATGTTGTTCTTCAGGATTGGTAGCATTGGCATGTAGAGAAGGTTGTTTTTCCTCTACACCAGGACCAACATATTATTGAGAAACCAGTTGTTCCATAGAATTGGGGGAATTAGAATGTGCATAAGTCACTATCTATAAAATTTAATTAACATTTAAATTATATAACATAAAAGTAAAAAAATAGATAATTACAGGAGATGATATAATATATATTTTTAAAAATACAACATGATTATAAAACATTATTTTTTTGGTTTAAGAAATTTTCCCCTCTATTGATTATCCAAATAGCATTATTTTTTTTAGTCATTGCATGTAGAACCATGTCGATATTAGGATTTCGATGAAATGAATTTTATTTCCAAATGAAAGGGCCATCCTTAGTTGAATTTTCATTTAACCTTGTAGTTGTTTGTGGCGCTAAAAAAAAGTGGAAAACATTCTATGTGTGGGATCAGGAAAAAAATTATTTTTCTTCCTATGATTCCATTATAAATTGATTATCTCTATACCCATCCTTACAAATACAAATATTCACAAATCACAACTCGTCTATTTTTACATCACGCTTGTTATGAAACCAAATGAATTGAAAAATATGGACTTGGAATGTTGTGTATTCCAACACACATATTTGATTTATGATTCCAATTTAAGACATTATCATAAATTGGATTTCTGAACTTATTACTAGAAATATGCATCACATAATCAGTAAGTGTTACTCTGACAATTTTCATTTTACTGTCTTCATAATTTCCTATTATAAAGAATGTATAACCTTAATTGCATAACCATTGAATGATAATACATACACACTTGGTCCTCTCGCTATCCATTGAATTGGTTTTCAAATTGACTATGTAATTTCATTTGAATCCTAAATAATATTATCTCTAAACAGTCCTATAAAATGTTGATTATGTTTATTTCATATCCTTATTTTTAACATTTATGGATTAAAATTTATAATAATTTCTTTGTGGGTTTAAACATATGTGGATAAATATATGCATTTATGAAAAACATAAAGGTAGGCATACTCCCAATCTATAATATTGATTGTGACAACATCTCTTCTAGAAATTCATTTACCCACATGTCACTTAGTGTGATGAAATTTCAGTAGACCAATGCTTTCCCCATCAGACATCTAGTTGGAATAGAAGTTAATATATTCATCAACAACATATCTCTTCACATTACAACCCACTGGATGACTTTGATTTTTTATATACCCTTTCAAAATATTCATATATCATTCAATGGGGTGTATTCATCAAAAATTTATATGACAATGTAGTCAACTATATATAACCATTTTAACCATCATGTGATCCATCATATTATACAAATTTTTGTGGGGAAAACATTTCCAATTCACAAAATATATTGGAAACTTTATTTCCCATGGTTTTCAATTGTGAATGATTTATAACATTACTAAATAGATATTTGAAAAAGAAATAGATCATAGTTAAATTTTGATGGAAATTTTTAGAATAATATAATATAAATATACCTGAATTAGATATTAAATCAAAACATGACAGTTATGTGATTTCATACACTTTAACATTAAATCAGTCATTGACATGAAATTTTTTATATTAAATGAATAAACCTATTTAGATTTTTTATCATTAATGATGATTCAAAATAGGTTTATCTCATGATATGAAAGAGTGTAAAAAAAGATCGAGGAAGAAAATATTGTTTTTTGTATTCCCCAGTGCCAACTCTACGAATATTTCAATGTGAATCTTGTCCAACCAATCCTTAATTTCATCTTTGTTTTCCCAATTACATTTGGTAAAATTCAGATGAAACTATCACATAAATTTTATCCACCATATATAACATCAATAAAATTTCACACATATAGAAAATTAAAGTACGGTAATGTATGTTTTGGTGTCCTAGAACCAACTGGTTTTATATTGATTACATGGATATTTAATATATTATTACGTATTGTCCATTGTTCTGCATGACTATGATGTGACATGTCCCAGAGTAGTTTTTGCATTGATATGGTCATTGTAGTTCCACTTCATGATGAGAATCTTGAAATGCTATAATAGTATTCTTAAATATAGTTCTATGTTTGGATGACATACTATGATGGGACACATAGCATACATACCATCAGGTGCGAGTACTCGTAAGAATGTGATACTTCCTCTCATGAAGATCAAACTTGGTAATATCAAAGAGAGGAGATTATTAGAATAGACCCACCAGTATGAATTCCACATGTTGAGGTGCCATCAAATATTTCTATCTGCGAGCGTGTTTAATGATCGATAGACTTTAATTTTATCATTAATACGTGTCACAACTTGAACACTTTTATTTACCAGTGAAAACTGTCATGCAGATAGTTGGCAAGAAGTAAGGTACGTTGGGTATGTCACAAGCGGATTGTTATTAATGGATAAGTCAAGGAAGGATATTTCCCTCTCATTTAAGGAAGTTGATATCTCTTCCCTTTGATTGAAATAGAACTGTCACATGAAATTCCATGGTCATGGTGTAATAATGAGTTTATTTCAGGTATTCAAAGAGTGACGTATCAAGAAAAATATTTAATGAAACTATCACAAAACATTCTTGATAAGATATCAGGATGAAGGGATTATATTAAACAGTGTGCGTTCATTTGTGGATTTTGTTATTGAGACTTTACGTTCTTTCTCTTCAGTGTCTTGACCGGTTTCTTGATATTACTCTTGGACTTTAGGAAAGCCCACCTATGCCACTAAGAAAGAATCCAAGAGGTCACAGACTAAGTGTTTTTGGTGTTCTTGGTTTAATTCTATTTGAATTTAATTAATGAAATAAATATTATTCTCAAGACCATGGAATTATTTTATTCAAGTTAAAATAATCACTTAAATTAAAAAAATAATTATTTTATAGAACATCTATTGAATATTTATAAACTATTTTATAAATAATGTATATATTTAATAGAATATATTATTTATTTATTTATTCGCCTGTTCAATAAATTTATGTGGATTTCGAGCAGACTAAGGCTGGTCAAGGTTAAATAATTATTTGCAAGACAATAAAAAATTATTGAACTAGTTGGCACAAGTTAAAAAAATAATGACACACATATTATTTTGTGATGAAGAATTTTATTTATAATTTCATTTTGTGTAAATTGGTGAACCATAAATAATGACGTGATATTATTATTATAAGTATGTTTTTTCACTTAGTTCATGAATTTATTTAATTTCTGCTATGAAATTAAAAATTATAACTTAAGTTCCTTGCATTTAAATAGACAAGTACGCATATTATGCTAGACACCACATGACACTGCATGCTCGGTGAATTGGGAATTGTTGAGCCGAAAAATTTCTCTCTCGTATCCTCTTCTCCCCCAATCAAGAACGACAAACATTCTTCAAGGCCGAAGAAAAAGAGACCATGAACGACCAACACAAGACACTCGCTTCCCCGCGCTAGCACCCAGAGAATGAGCTATATCAATCGGAGGCCATCATTGCATGTGTTGATCACCACTCGAAGTACTATAGATTGGATCATTACAAGCGCAATGAGATAATCCAGAAGGGCCATTCCAAAAGATCAAAATCATCAATGAATAAAATACCGACGATCCAGGTGTTATTTTCTTTATGAAATTAGTTAAATTAATTATAAAAAATATGTGGAAGCTCCTCTCTTAAAGGTTTTGGACCTCTTCTTTCTTTGTCTTAATATTTGATTCGATTCTGTGGAGACTGGAGTTCATCATCATATTGATACCAGAATAATCATTGATCATGGTAAAAATCAATGTTGGGATCCTTCTTAACCATGCTTCCGCTGTGCCCGAAACCATCAAGTGGTATCAGAGGGGTAACATCATATTTTATAATTATTTAAATATTTCATTGATGATTTGTGCATTTAATAATTTATTTTTTTCAATTCATGTTAATCATTCTAAAAATCTGAATCTCGAGATCTATTCCTCCTCTTTTGTATCTCATTCAACTTACAGAAACAATCTTTTCTATTAATTTAGATTAAAATAAAACATAGGATCTCATCCACAGGATCCAAAGGTTCTGGATCGTACAACACTAGAACTCATTACGTGTATTTGTTAGTACATGCCATGTAGTCAAGGTTCAATGAACCGGGTCTGGTCCACCAAACTAAGCCATTTCATTGGAGTTTTTCTAAGTATTAATGACTTTGTGTGTTGATCAGGAATTGGGGGCACACATTTTCTAGTTTGCACGCCATGTAGACCAATGGACATCACGTGTATTCCCTTCGTGTAAGGGTTAGACCGTGCACCCCATAGATGGCATGCCCTGTAGGAGACCATGTAACGAGTAAATACACAGCGTGTGGCCCACTAGATAGGCTGTGTATTCTGAAGATTTCCGAAGTACACTCACACGTCGTTTCCCGGGGCATGTAATTTGGATAGACGATGAACAATAGTACACTCCATGTAGTTGGAACTACACATCATGTACTCATCCAAATTAAGTAGATGTATAAAAATTTATTATTAAGTTATAAAAACCCTTGAGATATGTACCGTCTTGTAGGTGTAAAGCTAAAGCACCACATGTGATATGTGTTATATATATATGTGTGTTTAATTCATCATCTACGTAATGTTCATTTCTAATAATTCGGTAATATGAATTGGAATTCACCGGTTTTCCTCCAAGGTACAAGTTACGTACAAAGAAAATTTTAAATGAATTTTTTTTTTAAAATTATGATCAACGAGAATCACAAGGAAATTCAGAAAAGGGTTTAAGATAAAATTATTGATTAATTAATAATGATAATTAATTGATTAGAGCATGATTTATCTTAAACATTATCGATTAAATAATTGAATGGTAGTTTTATTTATGTGTAAATATCATTCCATGTATGGATGGTCATGATCTAGACAAAAACCTTTGTATGATGATGGTTTAATGTTATTTATTTATTAAATTTTTTGGCATGCAAGACTCCTCCTCAATAATATGTAGGGTATGTGTGCCCAAGGTTTCTTTTATGTAAATCTCCTTTTTACCCCTCACCTACATGTTTTTTAAAAAACGCATATGTAATGGATGGAACTCCCAAGCTAGTGGAGGCGTTTCAAGATGGAGCCGAGATGAAACTAATACCCAGAGATATAGAGGTGGACAGGCGGAAGATATAAACACGAACCCAAAAGGATTAAGGTGTTTCTCCCCTAGTTCAGGGTTAGTTCATCAACCACTAGATAAACATACCATTAGAAAGGATCCTGATCATGTCATTTACTTTATTTTATTTCTTTCATTTTCATGGTTTATCATTATGGATGTGTTTTCACAATCACATAATTAATGAATTAAACAAGCATGCAAGATAGAACTATGATAAACCAGAATTATAAATAAATATTATCAAGACATGGTTAATCACTTAAGTATGTTCAACATAATATTAACAAGAGTGTTATAATAATACATTCATTCACAAGAAATAAAAATTCCTCAAATAAAATATTAAGTCAGACCAAGAATTTTGTTACTTGAATAAGGGAAAAACGAAATAAAACCATGTGTTTGACCAACCCTTATTGGGAAATGTACTTTTACATAAGAAGCACTTATGAAAGGTTTTAGGTTGACTTGACCATATTACATAAAGAGGAGTTTCCCTTTCTATACTTGGTGTAATATTGGAGGAAAGAGTTGAGGAAATATGAAGTCATGATTTTAGGATTGGGGAGTCCACTCAACGGATCACGGGGCAGCAAACCCGCAGTTGGAAAAGACCTGCCTACCTTAATACATTCTAATAGCATCACGAACCATTGTTTGGGTTATGAGAAGGGGAATATGAATACTTGAAACTAGAATTTCATGGTAACTGGATATTACGAGTTCAACGGTGACAGTTATTGGAACATGATACAATAGTTGGAGACTTCATAAAATTTATTATTTATCATAAAACGTAATTTAAAAAGAAGTAATGATGTGGTATTTTAATTGTAGAATTAAAATGAAAAGCTCATCAACAACACTATTCATGCGATAAATTCTGGATAAAGAAAACATCCTCCCGAGAAGTAAGATCTAGGAATGGTTTAGACGCCTTCGGGTTATCCTACCCAATGAACGGATGTCTTACGTGTTGGTGTCAGAATTACCTGGACTGCCTGCCAAAGAGGTATGTGATGAGGATTTTAAGGTCTGTGAGAATCATATCAATGACATGGTCGACATCAAATGTTTGATGTTATCATCAATTTCTTGTGAGCTCATGAAGTCTCATGAATACACGGATGATTATAGCATGATCAAGAACCTACATGGTCTTTCTTAGGAGAGAGAAAGATAATAAAGGTTTGAGATATCTATGGCACTCTTTTAGAGTATGTTTGGGGAAGTCTCCCTAGATGGTCCTCATGTAGTCAAGATCATTGGATACACTGAGCGCCTAGAGTTTCTATGGTTTAAACTCCCCAAAGAACTGGGCACCAGTCTCATTCTCGCATCACTCCCTCAATGATTCACTAACATTGTTGTGAATCTCAATATGAACAACATTGAGAAGTCTCTATATGATCTTCTTATCTTCATTCACCAAGTGGATAAGGATATGAAGCATGAAAAGCCTTCTGTTCTTATAGTGAAAAAGAGGAAAGAGAAGGCAAAGAGCTTTAAGCCCAAATACACTTCATGGAATTCGATGAAAAGGAATATCAAAAGGGAGGCAATAGAATAGGAGGATATTTGTTTCGCATGTGGCAAGAAGGGTATTGGAAGAAGAACTGCACTCAGGATAAGAAGGAAGGGGAAGCATTAGGTGCATTTCTTATCGAATGAAATCTATCCGTTTCAACAAATTTTCTATTAGATACCGCTTATGGAGATCACATATGTATCCAAATACAGGAACCATGTAGATTTAGGAAGATTAAACAAGGGTAGGTAGATATACGACCAACCAACGAATCCATACATGCTGTTGTAGCTGTCGAGGACTACCACCTCACATTGCGAACATGGATGATCTGGGTGTTAAAGGGTTGATTTTATATACCTTATGTAACATAAAATATAATTTATGAATCCAGAATAGATATATATGGATTTTTTATGATGTTTGGAAATGATTGTTGTTTCTTTTATAAAGATAGAATCTTTTTGGTAGGGCACATTTATACACTGATTATTATGTTTTCGATAACACAAACCAAGTAATGGCATTTAATAACCAAGATATTTCACTTGACTCATACAACACAATACATTGTCGTCACCAGCTATGTCATGAAAAAGAGAAACGCTTGACAATGTTATAAAAATATGGATATTTAGATTATTTTTAACTGAAACCACTTGGCGTATGTCATGCATGTTTACATGAAAAAATGACCAAATCCCCATTTAGTGGGAAGGTGAAAGGTCTAAAGAGCTTCTTGAATTGGTTCATACCGATGTGTGTTGACCATTCCCAGTGGAATCCATGGGTGGGTACTCATACTTCCTAACTTTTACTGATGATTTTAGTAGATATGGATATATCTACTTAATGATGTAGAATTCAGATTCCTTTGATATGTTCATGGAATACAATAATGAAGTTGAGAAGAAGATTCATAAGAAGATTAGGAAACTCCACTCAGACCAAGGTGGGGAACATCATAATTAGGATGTCATTGATTACTTAAGGGAGTTCGAGATCTTATCCAAACTCACTTCTCCTTACACACGTTAATGGAATGATGTAAGTGAAAGGAGGAACCACATCTTATTGAACATAGTGAGATCAATGATGAGTGATGAAAATCTTCCATTATTTTTTTGGGGTATGCGTTAGAAACACCAAAACACATACTAAACCAAGTACCAACTATATTAAGAAACAATATTCCATATGAGTTTTAGATTGGAGAAAATCCATGTTACCAAATTTACAATTCTGGGTAGGGAATCATTTTTTAAGGCCTCTTTAGGTAACAAACTCTCACCTAGGGGCACAAAGTGTACCTTTATTGGATACCCCAGGGAAACAAGGGGATATTACCTATACAACCCCTTGGACAAAATGGTTATAGTGGCAATACATGACATATTCCTTGAGAGGGAGAAAATCTACAAAATAGATACTAGGATCAAGATAGACTTCGATGAAGTTGAGGCTCAAGATACACAAGAGTTGGTACAAGAAACAATTCCACAAATCCCCGTGGAAGAAGAACCCCTTCCAGAGATATAAGTACATCATAGGAGTACATGAGAGGTTATAGAACCGTAATAGTATGGTATTCTAGTTACCAAGGATGGTGATTCATTATTAGTTGATAATAATGATCCTATATCCTACAAGGAAGTAGTAAGTGGAACAAATGTTGCCATGTTGCAAGAATCCATGAATTCTGAAATGGATTTCATATACCAAAACCAAGTCTCGATTTTGGAAAATCCTTCAGTTTATGTAAATATTGTTCATTGAAAATGGGTATTCAAGAAGAAACTTGACATTGAAGGAAAATTCAGTACCTATAAGGAACGACTGGTTGAAAAAGGTTTTAAACAACGTCAAGGAATTAACTACGACGAAACCTTTTCACTAGTTGAAATGCTAAAATCCATAATAATTATAATTTCCATTATTTCTTATCATGACTATAAGACTTGGAAAATTGATTTCAAACAACAATCCTTAATGGGAACCTCCAGGAAGATGTCTATATGACACAACCTGAAGGGTTTGTGACTCTAAAGGATGTCAACAAGGTATGAAAGTTACAGAAATCCATTTATGGATTAAAGAAAGAATCCAGGTCATGGAACATTCATTTTGATGGAGCCATAATATAATTTTGGTTTATCAATAATGATTGTGAGCCTCATGTCTAAAAACAGTTTAGTGTGAGTGCAGTCATTTTCTTAATAGTATATGTTGATGAAATATTACATATTGGAAACAAGATGCCAGTCTTATAGTCTATTAAGGCATGATTGAATCAATGAATCTCTATAAAGGTCTTGGTCCAGGCATCATATATTCTTAGGATCAAGATCCATTTTTATTGATATATGATATTTCTAGGCCTATGTCAAAGTACATACATTGATAAGATACTGAAGAGATTCAGTATGGAACAATCCAAGAGGGCATTGATTCTAGCATCACATGGAATTCATCATTCCAAGAAAATGTTTTCTCATACACATGAGGAATGGGAGATAATAGAAATGACTCTATACGCATCATATATTGGGCTAGTTATGTATGACATGCTATGTAATGTGTTATATGTCACCTAAGCATTGAGTGCGGTCGACAGATGTCAAGATAATCCAGGCGACTGTCATTGGATGGTGGTCAAGACAATACTAAAGTATCTGAGGCGTTCTAAGGATACATTCCTAGTTTATGGTGGTGATGAGGAACTATTCATTATAGGATGGGATGATTCTAGTTTCTAGACTAATCAAGTTGACATGATGTTGCAAACATGATACATCATTACTTTGAATGGAGGAGCAGTGAGCTGGAAGAGCTCAAAGAAGACTATGGTCACAAATTCTACAACAGATTCCAAGTATATCACAGCTTTTGAGGTAGATAAAGAAGTAGTTTGGATGTTAAGAATATTCTAAGATCTAGATGTGATATGTTACATTAAATATCCCATCACATTGTATTGTGATAAAAATTCAGCAGTGGATCTAACAAAAGATCCATGGTCACATAAGTGGATAAAGTGCATACATTGGAAGTATCATCTCTTGATGGATTTTTCTCAAAGTGGTGATGTTGTTGTGAGCAGTATTTCCATGGAAGAAAACATGGTAGGCCCCTTGACTAAAGCCTTGACTTAGCATAAACATGAAAACCATGTGAGGTTTAGTGGACTAAAAGTTGTAAGCAGTTGGATATAGTCCAAGTTGTAGTTTTTAAGAGTTGGTTTCCTAGAACCTACTGGTTTTGCTTTGATTACATGGATATTTAATTTATTATTACATATTGTTCATTTTTCTGCACGACTATGATGTAATAATTTCCAATAGTATTCTTTACATTGATAAGGTCCTAGAAGTTCCCCGCTAAGATGAGAATCTTGAAATTCTATAACAATATTATTAAATATAGTTCTGTGGTTGGATGACATACTATGATGGGACACATAGCATGCAGACCGTTAGGTGTGAGTACTCATAAGAATATTAGAATTCATCTAATGATGTTCACACTTGGTAATCTTCAGGATAAGAGATTATGAGAACATACCTGCCAGTAGGAATTCAGCATGTTTTAGTGTCATCTTTCTATTTATATTTGCAAATGTTTGTAATGATACTTAAAATTTAATATTATCATTAATGCATGTCAGGACTCGTGCACTTTGATTTCCTGATGAAAACTGGCAAACAGACAGTTGGCAGGAAGTAGGGTATGTCGGGTGCGTCAAGAGTGGCATGTTACTAATAGATAAGTCAAGGAATGATTTGTCCCTTCCATTTACGAAAGATGATATCTCAACCCATTCACTAAAATAGAACCGTTGCATGAAATTCCATGGCTACGGTGTAATGATGAGTTTATTTCAGGTAGTCAAACAACGACATATCAAGCATAAACATTGATGACACTATCAAGAAACTTTCTTGATGAGTTATCGCAATAAAGGGAATATATTACACAGTGAGCGTTCGTATGTGGATGTTGTTGTTGCGACTTTACGTTATTTCTCTTGGGTACCTTTAACCATTGTTATACAGTACTCCTGTACTTTAAGAATTCTTGCCTAATGCCAATGAGAAAGCATCCTAGAGGGTCACACACAACTTGTTTTTGGTGGTCTCGTTTAAAATATATTTGAATTTAATTAATGAAACAACTATTATTCTCAATACTATGGAATAATTTTTTTCATGTAAAAATTATTGCATAAATTAAATAAAATATATATATTTATTTTATTGAACAATTAATAACTATTTATTTACACGTTTTTAAATAAAATATTTTTTTAATATGATAATTTATTTATTTATTTATTCTGGTGTTCAACAAATGAACGTGGTGTTTGAGTGGACCAAGGCCGCTCCGGTAGTAAAATAATTATTTTCAATACAGTAAATAATTATTTAACAAGTTGGCACAAGTTAAAATAACAAGGACACTACTATTATTTTGTGACAAAAAAGTTTATTTATAATTATTAATTGCGCACATTGGCACACCATAAATATTGATGTGGTATTATTATTATGAGCAAGGTTTTTCTCTAAGTTCATGAATGTATTTAATTGTTTTTATGAACCTATATATTGTAACTAAAGTTCCAAGCATATAAATAGACAACTACGCCTATTGTGCCAGACTCCACATGATACCGCAAGCTTGGAAAATTGAGAATTATTGAGCCAAAAAATTTCTCTCTTGAATCCTCTTCTTCCCCCTCTCAAAAACGAGATTCATTCTTCATGGCCAAAGAACAAGCAATCAAGAAAGACGGACACAAGATACTCGCATCACCGCACTGGCACCCGAAGAACAAGCACGATCGATCAGAGTCAATCAAAGCATATGTGGATCACCAATAGAGGGATCCTAGGTTGGATCCTTAAAAGTGCAATGAGATAATCCGGAATGGTCATTCTAGATGAGAAACATCGTCAATGAAAAAATACGAAAGATCCAGGTATTATTTTCATTATGAAATAAATTAAATTAAATATAAACAAGATGTGCTAGATCCTCTCTTAATGGCTTTGGGACACATCCCTCTTTATATAAATCTTTGATTATATTCCATGGAGACTGACGTTCAACATTGTATTGATCCCAGAATAATCATTGATCATGGTAAAAATCAAAGATGGGTTCCATCCCAATTTTGCTTCTGCTGTGCCTAAAACCTTCTTGTAATTCAATAAAATATGATATATTTTTCCAAAAAAAGTAATTATATTTTTTAAATTGTTTACCAAATGAATTGTCCATATATTTTACATTCTCAAATAGTTGATAACTTGTTAGTGGATATGATTTTGTACGTTCTTCTATAATTCCATCGAATGAGGTTTTCCATGATCGGTACTTCTATTGCGAGGGAATAAATCTATGATGACCTAGAAACATAATCTTTGATTATTTTCAACCTAATTTACTATGTACCTTATTTATAAATGGTACAAACTGGGATTCCTTTAATTATATTACTTAAAAATTTTCCATAAGCATAAAATTCATTTATCCTCCAATTAAAGATGGATTTTAATATAAAATATTCATTTCTATAATAATCATACAACATAACACCTAAATTACACAATATGATAAATTTTCTATCAAGGTATCCAAATAAAAATTAATATCATTACCTATTTTTTTGGGCCTATTATAAGCATAGATAAAATATTGTTTTTTTCATGCATAACCACAGTGGAAATTTAAATTTATCATCATGTACAATGTGTTATTTTTTAAAAAGCAAAGAGAATCTCTTTATCTATAGATAACTCAAGATGAAGGTTTCGTGGCTTGTTTCCAAATTCAAGACACTCATGATCATCTTCCACTAAGGAGAGTTTGATGGGTGTAGAAGATTCCCATACTTATTTTCTGTATCTACATGCCATGTTAATTTCTTTTCAGTCTCCTCACATCCATTTAGGTACCTAAACCATGGAACACTTAGAAATTTACAAAAAACTTTCATTGGAATTGATTCATCGTTCTTATATCGAGAATAAAAACACCTTGGGAATTATTTACGTTATTTATGATCATTGAAAAATATTATATATTCATTTGGATATGCATTCATTCTTTTACAGATCATATAATTAATCTAATAATTCTTTTAGCATTGTTTTTTTTCTAGAGAGCTCATTATCTTCTGGGATAATATCATTTAAGAGAGAAAGTAGTTCAATAAAATTTTTGTCACTTTATCTATTTCCATATTTTAAATAATACAAATTCATTATGATTTAAAATACATTATGTTTAATGAAACCATCATAAAATGTCATATTTTCACAACTCTTTAACTTTGTAAACAATTTTGGACAATCATGAATTTCATATTCAACTATCATTTTCATTTCCTCAATATGATCTTCATCATCATTCACACTTTTAATCACATCCTCAGTATGGTCTTATTCATTTTCTACACCTTTAGTGATATCAAATTATCCATAAAATATGGTTATATCTCGTTCATTTAATACATTACCTTTACCAATGTTTACTCAAACATTTATGACATCAATTTATTCTATGAAAAATCATGTTTTCATCCAACTCCTCTAGACAAATTAGTTACGAATAAAAATAGCGTAAAAACTGAAAAAGGAATTGAATATGGTCATTTTCATGATCTATTGAAAACATGATGATCAATTTCACCCCATCACTATATAATTTGGTCATATGATTGGAATCCATAAATTTTCTATTCATATCCATCTTATTGGATTCGGTAATATTAGTATTTAGTAAAAAAACATATCAAAAGGGGAATTTTAAATAAGATAACCCAACATTTAAATGTTCCAAATAATATCCTCTATAGTGTACATTGGTACATCTTATTGGATGACAACTACTCAGTGTATTTGAATCAACATAGGTGCATATCCAGAAGAGATGTGGGATGAGTCTTTAAAAAACATTCAATAAAAACTATTTAGAAGATGTAGTTGATGAGGATGATGGTTATTATTTCATTTTGTTTCATAGAACTCCTTCCCATATAAGCCAACACCAAATCAGAGAGAAGATATTGTTTTGGATGAAATAGGGATTTTAAAAACTAAATCATTAGAAGCATTCATTCTTAAAATAAATAAAACATGAAAAGATAAATACTAAAAATGATGTTTTAATCACGAATTTAATATGAATATAGTGCATATTAAACTATTTTGTCCTTAAAAGATACACCTTTTAATGTTAATATAAATATTCTCTCTAATGTGGAACCTATTGATTCATTATTCATTTAACTGGGCATTGTTAATCTTAATAAGAATACCCCTGAATTACATTCATAAGGCACGAATGCTATATGTAACTCATGATTTTTATATTGGGTATATCATGATTATAATGAGTTTCCTTTTATTATCGTATGTTTTCATGTTCATGGTGTTTGATTTTGGTAATAATAACTGGGAGGATCTAACAATGATGATACTAGAAGAATATAGTTAAGTGAGTACATGATAGATTTTTATAGGTGGTTTTCTGCTCAATTATCTATGAATTATGACTTTGATGATTAGGATGAGTCTATACCCAAATAGTTAGGGTTAACTTATCAGATAACTAGTGTAAGTCTGGATGAAATATCTATCGTAGCTCACTGAAAGTATATGATATCTCAGGTCATCATTTTTTATTGTTATTAGATTATATTTTTTTTAACATATCTATATAAAATCTCTTACATTTAACTCATGATTTACAAATATACATACAATATTAAATAATAATAAAATTTACAATAATCATGGAATAGTTTTTTGTAAAATCAATTCAAAATTTCATCTCAATATGTAATAAATTTTTATGAGTAAGGTTTTATCAATTATAAATAATAAAACAATATATATTCAATTATTAAAATATGATATTTCTATATGATAATTCATATTTTGAAATATTCATTAATTTTAATTATATAATTATTAAAAAAAACTATAAATTATGTATTTATAATTTATTATTGATATGATAAAATATTTCACCCAATCCTATTAGAATATTTTTTATTATTATAATGGTTAATGATGTAATATAATGAAGTTATATTTTTGTATTTTCAATTAGTCGTATGTGATTAAATATGACTAAGATAAAGGTTAATGGAATTATGAATATGAGTTTATAATATTTAAAAAAATATTATATAACACTTATTAGTATTTTAGTTTAGTTGAAAATTCATTCATTTTATTTTTATATTTAATATGATGAAAATATGTTCAATTCTGTAACATATGCATCCAACAGTAATATTCATTTTTAAATTTTAGAATGATTTTAAAAAATTACATGTCAATAATATATAAATCAAAATTTAATCACAGATTATTAAATTCTTGCTTAAAAATATATATACATGTACAGAAAAATACATATATTTGGATACATTTATTATTTTTCCCATTTCAATGTATTTTATGAATCATATATTCCAGATAAAACTAAATACCACTTCACTAAAATCATTTTATATCATAAAAAATTATGCAATAGTAAATTCAATTTAATCCGTCAATACTGTAATTTAACAATGATACTTAATTTCATAAAATTTAAAAATATCAATGTAATCTATAATTATAAAAATTATATGTGATGAGGGTGTGTGAGAAACATAAACCATTGACTACATGCCTCAGTTTCACAATAATGTGATCTCATTCCATCCATGAAATCATAAGAAAATAGAAATTACTATGGAATTTAATTCATTAAAATCGGATTATATAACCATAGAATCATGGTATATAACTAAAACGGTATTACTAGGATATTGTTTTCCAAATCCAACTTATATAGTTTATGGAAAATAAAAACATTTCATGTTTAGGTCTATCACAATCAGGAGGTGAGGCCACATATCACACCTCTCGTGAACAATTCATTATACATAGTCAAACATTATAGACTACTAAACACAATATATACTTATCCATTAAAGAAATAAAATACGAAACATTCCTTAGATCATACAAGACTGTTAAAATTTAATTATAAAACTTCTTATCACACAAGTCCAAAATAACATCAAATATACATTTCATTTATTTATAAAAAACAATTAATAAAAAAATTTAATTATATATACTAAATCAGTCATAATTGATAGATTGAAGCTATCCAATGAGTCAATCACTACTATAAAACTGTAATTTTATAGCACTAGAAATGGCCTTTATCAGTGCTAGAAAATCACTTACTAATGGAAAGAGGTTAAAATACTAGGTCTTTTACCAGCATTGAAAAAGCATTGATAAAGGGGTCCTTTGTTGGAACTTAAAAAAGTATTCATTAATGTGACCTTTATGATTTCTTTTAGAAGAACTGATAAATGAACCATTTTTCATCATAATAATATGCTGCACTAAAAGATCCATAAATAAAAATTATAGTCATTTAAAACATTTTTTCATACACTGACATAAATACAAATTATTACATACACTAAAAACATCAATGTTTCTTTTTAATCACGACCCAACTCATGCTATTTCAAAACAAACCACCCATTCATGATCAAAATAACAGAACTGTATAAGAAAGAAAACTTATTTTCGTAAAAATATAAAGAAATAAATTAATTGAAAGTTATAATTTTTCTAAAATTGAAGTAAACTTCAAATAAAAAGACACCCTTGGAGTCATACCAGCCACACTGTGCATTGGATTGAGGTTCTTATAATTCCTACACATCAAAAATGACTTTTGGATCATTGTCCTAATGTATTTAAAAAACATTATTGTGGTTTCTATGTTTTGAGTAGGTCGGTTTACCTTTTACTAAAACTGATTTCAATTTTAAAAAAATTCACATTGAGTAATTTGCGTCACACTATGCATCAAATTGAGGTGATGATAATTCATGAATGTCTCAAATAACTTACGGATTGTTTAACTTATGTATCAAAACAATTTGAATATGTCGGTTTGGTTTAAAGTAGGTCAATTTTTTATAATAAAAATTGTGTCAATTTTAAATAAAGATACACATAGAGTCATACTGGTTAGACCAAGAATTGTATTTTAGGTGCAGCTGGTTCCTACAATTTTCAAATAACTTTTGGGTTTTTTTCCTAAAGAATCAAAAAAATATGAACGTGTTTTCTAGATTTTGAGTGTGTCACTTTTCTATTTATAAAAAATTATTTTAAAACTGAAACACATAGTATAAATCATACATATCACATCATGTGTCGGTTTGATAGGAGACTGATTAATACACATCAATATGATTTTTGAATTGATTTCTTAAATTGCCAGGAATTTCAAGTATGTTAGATCAGATTCTTCTGAGTGAATATTTTTAAAGTCGAATGTTGATTTCAAACTCATAATACAACATTAAGTCAGTTGTATTTTTTTAAAAAAAATGGGAATTTAAAATAGAAAGAAATACTTGGAGACATAAGGGACACTTCATGTTTCAGATTAAGGTTTAGAATATTCTTACAAGTCCCAAAGTCTCAAAACTATCATGAAGATCAATGTTACCATGATTTCGATTGACATTATTTGTTAGTCTACCAACACTACATGGGAAGCTTCGAAAAAACCACATACGCTGAAAAACAATAATCCCCCAATATAAGAAAACAATTATTATATGGATAAAAATTAAAAAAAAATTAAACATAAATATGAAACAATACATTGATTATATGGAATAATATTTTCTCTAAAAACATTAACAATAACTTTGTAATTGATCAGAGGTTGCATCGTTTACCTTCATGCAAAGGCAATGTGGGTATCATGAATGAAAGTAAAAAATGAACCACCGTTGGGGTGGAAACGTTTTAAGAGAGAAAAAGCATAAATGTGGGGTAGAGCCCCCCAAATCAAAAAAAAATTGAATCCAAATATTTAAGAAAAATTTTATTCTATGAGTAATACTAAAATAATAAATTAAAAATATATATGAAATAATTAATTAATTCAATGGTCTATCTTTTTGTTCTGCAAAAATAATGTTCACCTTTGTAATTGAGCAGAGGCATCATCATTTCTCTCCCTGCAAAAGTAGAGGAGGTAACCTAAAATAAAATGATAAATCCACCACTGTAGTGGTTAAAAGGTTTTAAGGGAGAGGAATCACTAATGTTGGACAGAGCACCCCAACTCAAAAAAATTATATCTATAAAAGAAGAAAATTATTATATATGTAATACTAAAAATAAATAAATTAAACATAAATATGAAACAATACATTAATTCTATGGACAATGATTTTACAATGAAAACATCATGATTACCTCTTTAATTTTATAGAGGTAGCATTATTCCCCTGCCGACAAAGGCAGTGGTGGTAACTTCAAAGAAATTGATAATTCACCACTACAACACAAAAAAAGTTTTATATAAGAACAATCATGAATCTTGGATATATAACACCAACATGAAAAAACTAATCCACATATATAAGAAAACAAAAATTATGTGAGTAATACAATAAATAAATAAATTAAAAAAATATGACAAAATACATTAAATGTAAGACCCGAGATTTTTATGAGAAATATTTTATTTTTATGTTATATACATCATCAAAGGAATCTTTCACTAGACACAACACTAGCTTATCTTTCTTTACATGCAATCGTGACCTTCCTCGATAGCTTGCGTTGTACGCAATACCGAGTTTCACTAAACAACGATACGATATTAAAATATTATTAAAACTAGACGTTATGAATAGTAATACCAACTTTTTAAAATTTTATAAATTTTATCTTTCAAAATGGACTTCATTTTTGGATTCGGAATATTGAAATTAGCCTTGGGTGAAT
This sequence comes from Viscum album, assembly GCA_963277665.1. NCBI lineage: Eukaryota > Viridiplantae > Streptophyta > Magnoliopsida > Santalales > Viscaceae > Viscum > Viscum album. The sequence goes on along the minus strand of OY728158.1, from coordinate 1,184,790,703 downwards.
TTTTGGTATTTTTCTGAAAACTTTAAATTTTTGATGAATACTGAAAACATAGGGTTACTATTTAAAAACCAAATTTTTATTTAACTAATTATTTATTTTATTTAAATTTATTTTATGTAAAATTTGATACATAATTTCTATATATGTTCAAAGTAATTCATTGGATTCATTTTATAATAATTTTAGATTTATAAAAATTTTATTGAACTTTTCACCATCTTTTACCTACCTACAAGGTGTGTTTGAAAATTTACATAAAACGTAATTTTACCCCTTCTATGAGTGGAATTTTGAAAATCAGAGAGACATGGTTGATATCAAGGAGTAAAATGTGGTTCAATAAGATAAAAATAATTTTACGTGAATAGTAACTTTTTACTTTTATTTACCACGGTTAAAAGTAAATAGGGTAATTAAGGGTAAAAATGTTATTAATATTACCCTGAAACATGTCTTGATTATATTTTATAAGATTAATTCGACCAAAAACAACCTGGAGAATAAAATATGACCATTTAGGTACACGTGGATTAGATTAAAACATTTATTATTATTTTATATAAAGAAGAGTTAAAAAAGATAAAATCAAAGTTTAATAACTAAAATTTTTTTAATATAGGGATATACATAAGAAAATTTCAGATATAAATATTCATTAAAAAGATAAAAATATTTCCTACATAATGGTATCATATTTACAATTTTTAGACATTAAATAATTTAATTTATTTATGACAAAATGATGATACCGTAGTTACCTTATTAATGAATTATTGACATAATTGACATTATAAATACCCAAATAAATGTAATTTGAGACTTTTTATGAATTAAAATAATTTTATAGGTTACTATGACATGTTATTATTGATTTAATTAACTTTTTTCGAACTAATCATTCTGTTATGATTTTCACAAAAATCAAATACCAAATAGTGTCAAAAAGTGAAATAAAATAGTTTTTAAAACAAATATTATATTATTAATTGTTATTTTATTCATAAAAATATAAGGACCGGAAAAATGACTTATATAAGTTTATATATATTAATAATGAACAACCTGGGGTTCGTTTGGATTGTTATATAATGTTTATTAACCATATAGTATAAGAAAACAAGAAGACATAGTAAAACTTAAATTATTTAACTTAGAGTTAAATCTAAATGATAAGGTTAAAATAGTAACCTAAACTTTTCTAAAATCTATTGGTTGAGAGTATATCGACCCATCCTCAACTTATCTTTGAAATAAAACTATTTCGTGCTATTAAAATCCGAATATGACTTTATAATAAAATAATATTTTAAGTTTTTCTTAAGGTACCCCTCTCCTCCGTTCAAAAAGGGCACCTACTCCCTCTCCTCCTCACACCACATTGAGCCTTCAATCATGGACAAACCATGCACATTTCCCTTATCAACTTCCCTAGAAACATCCTAGAGGTCTCAGTTTTCATGAAAGACCATCTTTAGTGCTTTAAGAGGAGGTTAAGAAGAGGCGCTTCAAAGAAGAGGTAATGTCTGTTACCGATTCTTTCTACTTTATTTCTTATTCCACTTTTTATTCTTCTTTAGTAGTTTATTTATGAAGAAATAACATAAGTATCAATCATATACTGATATGTTATTATAAATATGAAACAAACATATTTCACCTTCTATCCATCCTATGGAAAACGAAATCACTGCGAGTGCGTACATACGGAATACCGTCTCCACGCCGTGGTGTAATATGTTTTCCACCACCACCTTACTTGGATGGGTATAATGGTGTAAAGAATAACTATATATGATTATTTTAAAGTTATATTCATTCTGAAATATAATACATACACTTCAATACAATTACACGATCATGGGAATGATATCATCGCTTGTCCGTACGTAAGGCCTACCATCTCCACGATGTGATGTGACTCGTTCTACATGATCTTCAATGAATAATGATTATATAAATGAATTGAATGAATATATATGATACATATTACACTAATACCATTCTGTAAATGAGGTATCTATAACCTATAAATAATAGTATGAATTTATTCGACGAAACACGAATATGAACAAAAAGCAATAAACACCTGAATAACAAGTAGCAATGAAATATTACTAATAAGAAGCTAATAATATGAAAATATATGATATCATAACAATATGTATGATTCTGGAATAAGTAAATAACATTATTTAAATCATTATACAGGAGGTTCAGACACGTACGAAGAAAATTGGACCTAAGGTAAAGGAAAATCTCACAATCTCATTTTTATCTGAGATTGTTTATACTTCAGAATTTACTGGGGCATATTTATCATCCATAACCATGTTTCTTCAATATGTAATATTATTTCCATCCACCTACAATTTTTTAAATCCAATTTTACCCATTGGTGAGTTTTTAGTAAAAGATATGAAAGGAATCATTTTTCGTTTTTAGTACGAGGAACTTTTTGAATTTTCTGGCCAAAGTATGAGAAGAATGTTTTTTAACTTATACGGACTGAATGGACTTTTAGAAAATTATTTACATGAATCTTACATTACAAGTTTTAAATTTTATTTTTATTCAACTTCTTTTATTTTAAAATTATATGACATTTTAAGAAAGGAAAAATGTTTTTGAAGTAGAAAGGATATTTTCCTCAAGAATGGAGTTCAAGCATTTTATCAAAATTATTTTCCATCTAATATAATATAGGGTTCTATTTCTATCCCTATTTTTACATTGATTTGATTATTTTATGATGGAATTATTTTTATGATGTCCTTTTATCTTATATGGACTATGTTATGATGGCATGATGTTTAAGAATCCCATTTTTATTACGTAGGATATGCTATGATGTATGATTTATGATCTTGTGGAACACATAAGAATGGTATCATTATGAGATTGGTGGGACCTATATCTCCCTAAAATGCATTGGGTAAAGATTTATATCTCATGAGATATACATGGCTGGAATGGAAGGTTAATCTAGTTCAGTGATACATGACTGAAACAAAGAGTGAACTCAGTTCAGAAATGGACTTTTTCCGCTCGGATAGTCTTGGAAATGAGTCTTGACTACTAAGAAATTATTCTCTATGATTATGTGTGTATGCCACAAAGTTTCATGTTTTATGTTTTGATTATTTGGATTACATTTCACTACTATGATTTATCCCATGTTATGAAATTATGATCTCTTTTGCAGGTTAAGATTTCCAAAATGTTATGTTATTATGAATATTATGTGATTGATATTTCTTTTGTTTACCCTTACTGAGAATTTGAGCTCACAATTTTGTATGTTCTCTTTTCCCCAGGTTAGGAAGAATGATATTAAGTAATATATGCCAAAAGGGACTCTAGATACAATAAAATAAGAGGGAGACAATGTAGATTATTTTTGAACCAGTTGATTATGTTTCGCAGTTTCTAAAGACATTATACCTATACAGTCCTTTCATGGTTTTGTTATATGTTGTAATAAGTGTACATCAATTATTAAGTATTAACAATGTGTGTAAAGTATGGATTGCTATAGTTGGTATCAGAGGAAAGGTATATTCATCCTTTGGAAACTAGGATGTGAAAGCCTTAGTAAGAACCCTAAGGATAAGTCTAAGCATAGAACACAATCTTAGTTTTTTAGAAATGGCCATGAATAACCTATGATAAGACCTGATGTGTGAAATTTTATTCTTGATTATGTGGTTTTACTATTAAAATTAGTGTCGCACACACCATTCTTCTTGGATTTAGTCAAGGGATGGAACCTAAAGGAACCGTGTTAATGCAGAATGTGATGGGAAATGCAATGATTATCCCCATGGGAAACCAAACGTTATGGGAGGTGGAACGCAAAATCTTGTAGCCATGCTCACACAACTTTCTCAAGCTATGAATAATGAAGGACATCCAAACGAGTAAAGGAAGGATCAACATTCTGTTGAATCCTTCATGAGGCTGCATCCACCCTCATTCAGCGGGTCTACTGATCCATTAGTTGCTGAACAATGGATCGGTACTACTGAAAAGATATTTTCAATTATTCAATGTTCTGAACACGATAAAGTCATCCTGCAGTATATCGTTTCGAAGGTGAAGCTTGTCAATGGTGGAATCTGATCAAGAATACAAGGCCAAGAGATGAAATTGAGTCCATGGAATGGAATGAGTGAAGAACTTATTTTTCAATAAGTACTTCCCTCGTATTCTTTGAACAATGTTAGAGAAGGAGTTTCTTGAACTAAAGTAAAAGGATGATCAATCTATTGGTACCTAACAAGAAAATTTTACAAGGCTTGCAAGGTACGCTTCTGGGATTATTATCCAACCTGAGAGTAAGATCGATCGATTCTTTAGTGGCTTAAAACCAAGTCGTCGAAGGGCGTTAGCCATAAGGGACTTCAATAGCTATGAGGAAATCGTTTGATGTGCTCTCAAGGTTGAGATAGAGATTGAAGTAACCCATCAGTCATATGCGTTTGATAAGAAGAGGAAAATTGAATTCAAAGAGAAATCTAAAGACCACACTGAAAGGAAGATGATTTTTCCCTTATTCTCAAAGTGTGGAATGAAACATGGAGGGAGTTTTCTTAAAGGGACAAGAAAATATTTAAAATTTGGAAAGTAAGGTCATCAGGCATTTGAATGCCGTAATGATGGGAAGAAGATGTCTAGTGATGTGAACAATGAAAAGGCTATACAGAGTGCATCTCCAACACTTCAATGTTACAAGTGCAAGGAAATGGGGAATTATGCTAATCAATGCCCTAATCCAAGGGTTGTTGATGATTATTGAAGTCAACAAATTCTTAAGGCTAAATACAAAGGAATGTCACATGCAATTTCTATCAGCGATGTAGAGTATGATTACGAAGTGGTGAAAGGTACACTTACCATCCACTCTAAATTAGAAAATGTTTTATTTGGTTATAGATCCACCAACTATTTTGTTTGAATAATTTTCTAAGGGAATCACCGTATTACCTCAACAATTAGTTGTTGAGTTAGCTATGACAACCCCTAATGGAACAACAGTCACTTCAAAAGTTTACAATTCTTCTCCAATTGAAGATTTTGGGAAAGTTCATCCTCTAAATCTTGTGATCCTTCCTATAGTGGAATTTGATGTGATTCTTGGCATGGATTGGATTTATTTATATGGAGATCATATCAATTTCCAAAGAAGGGAAGTCATATTTCGTATTTAATATCAATATATGATCATCTATCGATTCAAGGATGAAGATAACCTTCCAGTGGAAATTTATCCCATATAATGGGTCTTGATTTTACTAAATTATGGGTATTTATCTCAAATGGTTGGAGATAAACTCACGATTAAGAATATTCCCTTTTTACAGGAGTTTGATGAGGTCTTTCTGGAGGAATTTCTTGGTCTTCCACCAAATTGTGAAGTTGTGTTTTCAATAGAACTAATACCGGGTGATTTAACTATTTCAAAGACACCTTTTAGAATGGCCCCAATTGAGTTGCAGGAATTGAAGAAGCAACCCCAAGATAATCTTGATAAAAGATTCATATGCCCTAGTGCATCACCTTGGGTAGCACCTATTCAGTTTGTTAAGAAGAAAGATGGATCAATGAGTCTCTGTATTGATTATCAAGAACCTAAACAAATCACTATCAAGAACAAATATCCTCTCCCATGAATTGATAACTTATTTGACCAACTATGTGGAGCTCAATACTTTTCCATGATTGATCTTCGTTAAGGGTATCATCAATTAAGGGTCAAAAGGAAGGATATACCAAAGACAGCTTTCCGTACATTGTATGGACACTATGAATGTATAGTGATGCCATTTGGTCTTACTAATGCCCATGCTATCTTCATCAATCTAATGAATAGAGTTTTTAGAGACTATCTTGATCAGTTTGGGGTAGTCAGATGATATTCTTGTCTATTCAAAGAGCAAGGAAGAACAAGAAGATCACTTGAGAATTGTATTAAAGACCCAGAGGAAGGAGAAGCTTTATTCCAAATTTTCCAATTGTGAATTTTGGATTCAATAAGTTTCATTTTTGGGTCACATAATCTCAGAAGAGGGGATATATGTGGATCCAGCAAACTCAGAGGTTATCGAAAGATGGTCGAGACTAATAATAGTAACTGAGATCTGAAGTTTTCTTGGTTGGTCTAGATATTATTGATGTTTTTTGAATGATTTTTCACGATTATCTAATCCACTAACCAGGATGACTCTAAAAGGATTTAAGTTTGTTTGGACGGAGGAGTGTGAACAGAATTTCAAAGAGTTAAAGAGAATGTTATCCAGTGCACCTGTGCTCACACTGCCTTGTACTGGAGAAAGGACTGTGATTTACAGTGTTGCATCCAAGAAGGTATTGGGGTGTGTTCTCATGCCAAATGATATGGTGATAGCTTATGCCTCACAATAGTTGAAAATCCACAAGAAAAATTACCCAACTCATGATTTGGAGTTAGCTGCGGTAATCATTGCATTAAAGATTTGGAGGCACTATCTTTATGGAGAAAGGTGTGATATTTATACTGATCATAAAATTATAAAGTATATTTTACACAAAAGGAGATGAATATTCCCCAAAGAATATGGTTGGAGCTGATTAAGGATTACAACTGCTCAATTCATTACCACCCTGGGAAAGAAAACAAGGTGGCAGATGCATTAAGTCGACAAGACCATGCTAGCTTATCCATGATGAGGATCACAACATATCCAATATTTATGGATTTACAAAGGCTGGATCCTGGAATTATAATGGAAGGTGAAAATCTTATCTTTCTCAAATGAATGTTTAACTATCTATACATGCGAAGATTAAAGAGGCACAAAATAAAGATGTAGAGTTATAATAGAATGTGGGAAATGTTCCTCAATATATCCTTGATTGTGATGGGATAATAAGGTTCAGGAATCCGGTTTGTCTTCCTCCAATCCCAGAATTAAAGAAGGAGCTTCTGGATGAGGCTTATAGTTCTTCATTATCTATTCATACTGGAATCACCAAGATGTATAGGGACCTGATAGAGTACTTCTGGTGGGATGGCATGAGAAGAGATGTTGCAGAATATGTCTCTCGATGCTTGGTTTGTCAATAAGTTAAAGCTGAGAGACAGAAGTCTAAGGGGATGCTATATCCATTACCCATACTTGAATGGATATGGGAAAACATCACTATGGACTTTGTCATAGGACTTCCTAAAACATCCAATGGAAATAATTCTATCTAGTTCATAGTTTATCGTCTTACGAAGTTGGCACACTTAATTTCTATTAGAGAAGATTTCTCTCTAGATCAGCTTTCTAGGATATATATAAAGGAAGTGGTAAGATTGCATGGAGTACCACTTTCCATTATATCTGATTGGGATTCGAGGTTTGCCTAAATGTTTTGGTGAAGTATTCAGCATACTCTGGATACAGAGTTGAGTTTCAGCACTGCTTATCATCCTCAGATAGATGGTCAGTCTGAGAGGACAATTCAAACTCTAGAAGATATGTTGACAGCTTTCTCTATAGATTTCATAGGAGGTTGGGATCAACACCTACCATTGGTGTATTTTTTTTATAATAATATCATTCACTCTAGTATTTAGATATCCCCTTATAAAGCTCTCTATGGAAAGAAATGTCGAACTCCAACTTGCTGGGATGAAGTTGGGGAAAGAAAGCTATTAGGACCTGATCTTGTTGATGAGATGGCAGAAAAGGTCCGATCTATTCAACAACACATAAGAGCAACTCAGAGTCGACATAAAAGTTATGCATATAACCAAAGAAAATACCTAGAGTTTGAAGTGGGTGATAAAGTGTTCTTATGAATATCTCCACGGAAGAGAGTAATGAGATTTGGAAGGAAGCAAAAGCTGAGCCCTAGGTATATCGGTCCTTTTATAAATACTGGTTCATGTTGGGAAGATAGCTTAACGATTAATGCTTCCACCGAATCTCTCTCAAGTTCATGATGTGTTCCATGTATCTCTCCTGAGAATGTACATACCCGATCCTTCACATGTACTCATCTTAGAAGTTGTACTGCCAGAGCAAGATATTTCTTATGAAGAACAACTGATAGAGATTCTAGATCGTAGCGAAAAAGTCCGACGGAACAAGACCACTCAATAGGTGAAAGTTTAATGGTGGAACCACCAATTAGAAGAAGCTACATGGGGTCGTGAGGATATGATGAGGGAGAGGTATCCTCATCTGTTTGTTACAAAGTGATGAATTTCAGGGGCGAAATTCATTTTAAGGGGGGTAGAATTTAACACTGAAGATTTTTATGAGAAATATTTTGTTTTTGTGTTATAAACATCATAAAAGGAATCTTTCAATACACACAACACTAGCTTGGATTTCTTTACATGCAATCATGACCTTTCTCGATAGCTTGCGTGGTATGCCATATCAAGTTTCACTAAACAACAATATGCTATTAAAATATTATTAAAACTAGTCGTTATGAATAGTAATACCCACTTTTTGAAATTTTATAAATTTTATATTTCAAAATGGACGTAATTTTTGTATTCGGAATATCAAAATTAGCCTAGGGTGAATTTTTGGAATTTTTCAGAAAACATTCACTTTTTGATGAATAGTGAAAACACTGGGTTACTATTTAAAAACCAACTTTTTATTTAAATAATTATTTATTTTATCTAAATTTGTTTTATGTAAAAATTGAAACATAATACCTATATATGTTCAATGTAATTCATTGGATTCATTTTATAATAATTTTAGATATATAAAAATTTTATTGAACATTTCACCGTCTTTTACCCACCTACTAGGAGAGTTTGAAAATTTACATAAAACGTAATTTTACAACTTCTATGAGTGGAATTTCTAAAATCCAAGAGACACGGTTAATATCAAGGAGTAAAATGTGGTTCAATAAGATAAATTTAATTTTTGGTGAATAGTAACTTTTTACTTTTATTTACCACGGTTAAAAGTAAATTGGGTAATTAAGGGTAAAAATCGTATTATTATTACCCTAACACATGTCCTAATTCTTTTGGATAAGTTTAATTCGACCAAAAACAACCTTAGGAATAAAATATGACCATTTAGGTCCACTTGGATTAGATTAGGACATTTATTATTATTTTATTTAAAGAAGAGTTAAAAAAGTGAAAATCAACGTTTAAAAACTAAAACATTTTTAATATATGGACATAAATAAGATAATTTAGAATATAAATATTCATTAGAAATTTAAAAATATTTCATACATAATGGTATTTTATTTATAATTTTTAGACATTAAAAATTTTAATTTATTTATGACACAATGACGATGCAGTAATTACCTTATTAATGAAATATTAACATAATTGACATTATAAATACCCAAATAAATGTAATTTTAGGCTTTTTATAAATTAAACTAATTTTATAGGTTAATATGTCAGGTTATTATTGATTTAATTGACTTTTTTCGAACTAATCATGCTGTTATGATTTTCAGAAAAATCAAATACCAAATAGTGTCAAAAAGTGACATAAAATAGTTTTTAAAAGAAATATTATATTATGAATTGTTATTTTATTTATAAAAAACTAAGGTTCATCCAAATGACTTAGATAAGGTTATATATTTTAATACTGAACAACTTGGGGTTCTTTTGGATTATTATAGTATGTTTATTAACCATATAGTGATAGAAAACAAGAAGACAGGGTAAAAGTTAAATTATTTAACTTAGAGTTAAATATAAAAGATAAGGTTAAAATAATAACCTAAACTTCTATAAAATATATAGGTTGAAGGTATTTTGACCCATACCCACCTTATCTTCAAAATAAATCAATTTGGAGCTATTAAAAACCAAATATGACTTTATAATAAAATAATATTTTAAGTTTTTCCTAAGGTGCCCCTCTCCTCCCTTATAAAAGGGCACCTCCTCCCTCTCCTCCTCACACCACTTTGAGCCTTCAACCTCGGAAAAATCTGAAAATTTCCCTTATAAACTTCCCTAGAAACATCTTATAGGTCCTGGTATTCTTTAATGACCATCTTTAGTGCCCTAAGAAGAGGTTAAGAAGAGGCGCTTCAAAGAAATGGTAATGTCTATTACCAATTCTTTCAACTTTATTTCTTCTTCTACTTCTTCTTATTTAGATGTTTCATTATGAATCAATAACATAAGTATAAATAATATACTGATTTGTTATTATAAATATGAATCAACCCTATTTCACCTTCTATCCATCCTATGTAAAATGAAATCACCACACACGCATACGTACGAAACACTGTCTCCACGCCGTGGTGTAATCTGTTTTCCACCACCACCTTACATGGATGGGTATAATGGTGTAAAGAATAACAATATATGATTATTTAAAATTGATATTTATTCTTAAATATTATACATACACTTCTATACAATTACACAATCATGGGAATTTTATCATCGCTCGTGCGTAGGTACGGCCTACCGTCTCCATGATGTGATGCGACTCGTTCTACATGATCTTCAATGCATAATGATTATATAAATGAATTGAATGAATAAATATGATATATATTACACTAATACCATTATGTAAATGAGATATCTATAACATAAAAAGAATAATAATAATTTATTTGATGAAACACACATAAGAACAAAAAGCAATAAACACCTGAATAACAAGTAGAAATGAAATATTACTAATTAAGAGCTAAGAATATGACCATATATGATATCATAACAATAAGTACGATTCTGGAATAATTCAATAACATAATTTAAATCATTATACAAGAGGTTCAGACATGTACGATGAAAATCAGACCTAAGGTAAGGGAAAATCTCAGAATCTCATTTTTATCTCAGATTGTTTATACTTCAGAATTTACTGGTGAATATTTATCATCCACATCCATGTTTCTCCAATATGTAATATTATTTCCATCCACCTACAATTTTTTAAATCCAATTTTACCCATTAGTGAGTTTTTAGTAAAAGATATGAAAGGAATCTTTTGTCGTTTTTAGTTCGAGGTACTTTTTGACTTTTCTGGCCAAAGTACGAGAAGAATGTTTTTTTAACTTATACGGCCGGATTGGACTTTTAGAACATTATTTCCATGAAGATTCATTTACAAGTTTTCAAGTTTATTTTTAATCATCTTCTTTTAGTTTAAAATTATTTGACATTTTATGAAAGGAAAAATGTTTTTGAGGTAGAAAGGATATTATCCTCAAGAATGGAGTTCAAGCGTTTTATCAAAATTATTTTCCATATAAGATAATATAAGGTTCTATTTCTATCCCTATTTTTACTTTGATTTGATTATGTTATGATGTAATTATTTTTATGATTTCCTTTTATCTTATATAGATTATGTTATGATGGCATGATGTTTAAGAATCCAATTTTTATTACATGGGTTATGCTATGAAGTATGATTTATGATCTTGTGGAACACATAAGAATGGTATCATTATGAGATGGGTGGGACCTATATCTCCCTAAAATAAATTGGGTGAAGATTTATATCTCATGAGATAGACATGGATGAAACGGAAGGTTAATCCGGTTCAGTGATACAGGACTGAAACGAGGACTGAACTCGGTTCAGAAATGGACTTTGTCCACTAGGGTAGTCTTGGAAATGGGTCTTGACTAAAAAGAAATGATTCATTATGATTATGTGTGAATGCCAAAAAGTTTCATGTTTTATGTTATGATTATTGGGATTATATTTCACAACTATGATTTATCCCATGTTCTGAAATTATGATCTCTTTTGCAAGTTAAGATTTTCGAAATGATATTTTATTATGAATATGATGTGATTCATATTTCTTTTGTTTTACCTTAATAAGAATTTGAGCTCACCCTTTTGTATGTTTTCTTTTCCCCGGGTCCGGAAGAAGGGTATTAAGTAAGATATTCCAAAAGGGACTCTAGATACGATAAAATAAAAGGGAGACAGTGTAGATGATTTATGAACCAGTTGTTTATGTTTCTGAGTTTCTAAAGACATTATACCTATATGGTCCTTTCATGGTTTTTTAAATGTTGTAATAAGTCTACATAAATTTTTAAGTATTAACAATGTATGTAAAATATCAGTCCTTATATTAATTCTATGGATAATTATCATACTGTGAAAACATCAAGATTACATATATAACTGAGTAAAGGTAGCATCATTTCTCTAACTACCATGGTAGTGGAGGTAACAAAAAAAAGTGCTAAATGCACCACTATAGGGGTGAAAACGTTTTAAGGGAGAAAAATCATGAAAGTGGGATAGAGCACCCCAACTAAAAAAAAATATACATATATAAGATAACATTAATTATGTGAGTAATACTAAAAATAAATAACTTAAACATAAATATGAAACAAAACATTAATTATATCAAAAATTATTTTACTTTGAAAATATCAATATTACCTCTATGATAGAGTAGAGACAACATCATTATTATTCCTAAAAAGAGATGATATAAGGATAGAAATATTCTAAGATAAAAAAACCCTACAAAGAATAATGATAATTAATTAAAAATTTAATTATAATTTTTTTGTTTAAAATAGAGAAAGTATATAAAAATATTACCATTTCATATTTGCAAGGGGTTTCCTTAATTATAGTTTGTTCTTCCATTTTGCGAAGAAGATATTTTATACATGAGTAGTTAATCATTTAATTTGGATTATGTTAATGATTTATAGAACATATAATATTATTAGGAAAACAAAATATATTTAAAAAGCTTTTACATTCTAATTGAAACTAATTTTTATAGGATTCAAGGATTTGGTCCCTCTTTTGATAATCCAATCCACTCTTTGTGGTCCCCTCTAACCTACATGAAATTTTATACATTGGGACCAACATGAACTGATTGTAATACCCTAATGAAAGGGTATTCCTTGATTGAATTTTCATCTGACTCAGTATTTGTTTTATTCTCCCGTAGGATAAATGATCAATTATTGTTTTTTCTACCAGAGACATAAAATACTTCCACTTCCTGTGATTCCATTATTAAAAACTCACTTTTTTCTCCTTATACACTAAATTTCAGCTTCACGAATCCCATTTCGTCAACATTCACTCCATTTATATTATCATTTTATTTATAATGGAAAATATTCACATGAATCTTTTTATAATCCAACATTTATATTTGTTCAATAATTCCAAAATATGACATATAAAGATAAATTGGAATCATATCCTTCGAATAAGAAATGATCATCTTCTAAGAAAAAAGTGTAACACCACTATTTTTCATCATACTAAATTCATCATGTTATTTTTTATAGAACTTATAACTATTGATTACAAAACCAATGATTGATATAACATTTTCATTTTGTCCTCTGGTTATCCATTGAAGTCATTCGAAAATTTAATTTTTATTATCATATAACTCTATATATGTTCGATCTATGAATCATACTATATACTATTGATTATGTGTATTTGATATCCATAATTCATCCAATGATGGATTCAGATATATAATAATTCTTTTTATTGTTACAATGTATTGATTATGAAATTCAATATTACATAATATGTACTGATGTTCTTGCTCCCGATATATAAAGGTAATTTTAACAACATCTATTCCGGAAATCACTTCTTCCATAAGGTATTCTCTGTGATGAGGCATTTGGGGATGGAATTTTTTAACATAATATAGGAAATCATTATAAAATTCAATAGCTTATTAAAAAATCTATTGTCATGTAATACCACCTTATAGTCGACTTTGATTCTTGACATACCCTTTCAACGTTTTCATATATCATTCAACGGGGTACATCCATCTGTAACAGACAAGACCACATAGTTGAACCTCTATGAACATGTGAACCATAATATTGACAATTATATCAAATAATTATGGTGGTAACAACAACCCTAATTCACATAATATTACAGTAATCTCTATATTATTGATGGGAGGCTTCATAGAGTGTACAACATTACAACATATGGATTTAAAAAATAAGCAGAGTCTGCTAATTTAGGTCATTAATTTTGAGGCAGAATTCATCAAAATGTTACATTCATTAAATCCTGAATAAAAACATGGAAGTTGTCTAATTTTATTCCTTTTATTGTTAAATTATTCATTGACACGAAATTCCTCATATTTTATGAATACACCTTTATGACATTTTCACTAGTATAGAAAATGAAAAATCGAAATTTTTCATATCTGGATTGAGTAAAATCTACTAGAAGAAGAAAAATATTCCTTTTACCCTTCACTTGTGCTAACTTCTTTCTTATAGCCATTTCAATCATATCCATCCTAGCCTTGATGTCATCATTATTTTTTTTTCTAGGAACATTTTGTAATGTGATAATAAATATATCAAATACAATATTTTATAAATGAATTAAATCAAGAAAATGTATTTCATACATATAATTCCAATATGGTAATTCAACGAAAATATATTTCTTCTTTCAACATGATTTTTTTGGTTTTGTGAAAATGGTTTACCAAAAATAGTTTCAATAATTTTTACTTTTTTTTAATAGATCTCTCATTGCTTGAAATGTTGTTGTACCTTATTTGATATTCCAATTGAATTTAATCATCCATGATCGATATTTATATCCTAAAGGTAAAAAATTCTGAAGTCCTAAAAACACAGTACTTGTGTAATGTTTCAACTGAACTAATTATGTGTGTTTTTAACAAATGAGACACCCCAAAACTCCTTTAATGTTATTTCCAGATAAATTTTCATTAGTAGGAATTTCATTTATCATTCCATACAACATGTAAATCAATGTGAATTATTCACTTCTATGAGAATCATACATTATACTACATGGATCCCAAAACAATTTCATGTCTTCGATTAGTGGATCCATATAGACATCAATATCAATACAGGGTTGCTTTGGTCCAGATATAAATATAGACAACATAATATATTCGTGCTTCATGCCTAATAATGGAGGCATTCTGTAATTTACCAAAATGATGGGACATGTACTATGAGTACTACCCTAAACACCGAAATGATTTATTCCATCTATAGACAACTCAATAAAAATGTTTCACGACTCATCTCCAAATTATGGAAACTCATAATCAATTTTCTCACACTAAGGAGAATTCATTGGATGCTGTTTGTTACCATTTTTAATTCATTTATTTGAATTCCACGATAATTATCTTGCGGTTTCATAACATCCTGATAGTCTTCTAAATAATGTAATTATCAAAAATTACCATACAAGATTCTAAGTTCTCGATTTATTTTTCTGGTATCGATCTTCACCACACATAAAACATTTATGAGTGATTCATTGGCCATGTGAAACTATGTGCAATAATTTGTACTAGCATGTATTTTTTAGATATCATTCCCATTTATGGTAACACTCTTTTAGTGAAATTTATTTGTCATGGAAGTTCATTTACTTCTAGTATAATAACATTCAAAAGACCAAGTAGTTCTGTAATGCTGGTGTCACTCCATCCGCTCCTAGCTTTCAAATTATACTACTTCAATACATCTAAAAATGTTTTTTATCTAGTAAATCCAGTAAACAATGCTTTCTTAGAATAAATATTTAACTACTTAAAAAACGTTGGATAATCATAAAAGTCATATTTAATTTTCCATTTTCATGTCTTCCAAGCTATATCCACAATATTTTACAATGGTATCCATATAAGATGATTCATAAAATGAAGTATAATCCCAATCGACAATAACATTTAGTTTTACCAAAAAATTTCACAACATTTATTGTTTCCATAAATTCCATGACAAATCAAATGTTATGACAACTCTTATAGACTAATTTGTCTTGAATAAAAAAAATATAAACACAAAAAGAGGTTTTTAGAAGGGTCATCTACATGATTTATTTAAAATGTGATGAAATCTTTATCTCTATCATCATATTGCATTGTTAAAACAATTATAATTAATCCATTTTTGGGTTATATCCATCCTATTGAGTTTATAAAAGAATAATTTTATATAATATATAATGAAATACACATAAGATATTCATTATCAAAAATGAATGTTATAGAAAATTCGAATTAGGGAAACATAACATTTCATTTTTCAAATAATTTTAGTATGATGAAGAAAATGTGTAATTTAATTTGAGAAAATAATAAGTTCACAGAAATTCATTCTTAAATCCCCTAATTAATTGGAATATAATATATGATATTATGGACTAATAAGAAACTAAAATATGATAAACATGAATAATAAACTCTCATTCATTAAACTAGAAGATATAATAATGAATTTGAACAAGTTATTTAGAAACATGAGGAATTTTTACATATAAAACTAATGGAATATGAGGTGTTAAAAACATTTCAAGACTCTTGGGATTTCATATCACCACACCGACCCATCCCAATGAAATTCAAGATACTCCAACTGAATGTGAAATTTTTATTTACTAGTGGATTACACAAATAGGATGTTTAAATCAATAAATGGATTGTTTTATCCTTATTTAATAAGATAAAAATGTTTTTTAATTGAAAAAGGTTATATTGTAATTTAAAAAAGAAATAAAAGTTTGTTATTGAAGGTTGGATGAATTATTAAGGAAACATTAATTTAAAAAATGAGGAATTGATCAAAACCATTACATAAAAAAATAATTTATGGAAAGATTGGAAGTGTTTATCAATGTAGATAACATAATATTTATAGTTCAATTTTATGAATGATGATGATAATTTTCTACATTAACAATGATAAATTTTTAAATGATGATGATTAGTGAGTTTACATTTTCTATAGTTTGTAGGTGACTCATGAAATTCATGGGATGTTTATTTCTCAATCCATGTATGTGAGGGAAGTTTTTTTATTTCTTTGAAAATGAATATTGAAAATCCATGTTGAAACCCATTGAAAAGTTAAGAAAATTTTCATATTTTTTTGATATAATTTCTATCTATATCATGACTGAAGGGAGATTTTTATATGTCATTTTTTATAGCAAAATTGATTGAAATACTATTTTTAAACATGTTATATATCTAGGTATTAATGTGATTCCATTGAAATACACTTGTTATTAAGAAAATAAATACTCAAAAGGGGGATAAATTTTTGAAAATCTCTATTTCCAAGCATGAAATTATAATGTCATTTAGTGGTATTTTGGTCTAAAAACGTGGTTTAACTATAATGGGGTAATATCAAAAGGATATTTTTTTTAAATTATTGATAGACGGATAATAGGATGATAGTGAAAAACTATAATGTGTTTGGAAGGTAGTATATGTCATCTAGGTATAACATCTCATATATTATAATGAAAAGGATTTATAAATATTTTTGGATTAATCTAAAGGGAGAGAAAAATAAAATTGGCATTTTTAAAAGTGTAGAGAAATAGGAAGATGGATAATTGAGAAATGGTATAACACATTTAATAATACATATAATTTCCAAAAACAAATCAAAGACAACCATATATCAAACACCCATGTTAGTCCATCATAGTGTCTAAGGGACATTCTCGATCCCCTCGTATAGGAAACGAGCACCAGGTCAAGAAAAAAAATGTGAGAGATATAGACCAATAAATAAATAAATTTAATACACTGAAAAATTAAATAAAAACTACCATGATGAATCCAAATATTGGATTCCCCCAATAAACTAGATAATTATATAAAACAAGATATGAATCCATCTGATATAAAAGAAATACCTTAACCCGCCTTCAACACCCTCACACACCAAAGGCCTAATTTCAATCCTGTAAATATAACATGTTTGGAATACCATTGATAACATAAAGAATTAAAAATATGTATGATAAATTTGGGTGATCAATTTCGGAAATGTAAGAAAAATAAAACAACCAAATAAACTTAATGTTACTCCATGATTCACCATTGAGTTGAGAAACAATAGACACTCGATGAGCAATCAGTGGTTGAATTAAAATTGGAAGCTTAGAAAATATGAAGTCCTACCTCATTAGTATAAAATCAATGGACCAAAAATAATTACATCCTAGAAGAAGAAATTAATAACAAAAACAAAAATATATAATGAGAAACAAAGGGATTGCCTCATTTGTTTGAAGAAAATCTGAAACCCTCATCAAAACCCCTAACTTCAATTGAACACCGAATGGTGGAGGAGTAGTTCGAGGGGTAGTTGAGTGGTGTGATTTGATGCTCGATTCACTAAGTAGGAGCATCGACAGCATGTGGCTTCCGTAGAAAGACTGTGATATCAAGATAGGTTTAGAAATTTTGTGGGTTTTCTAATTATATTGGGACAATTTTATTAGCGCATACAAATAAGAGATGACAATGGTAGGTCGTTATCTTCTGTAAAAAAGCAATGAAAAAATCAATATTTATCAGTGTTAAAACTACATCTCTAATAAATGATTGTTTTATCGGTACTTTTTGAAATGTTGATAAATAATCATATTTATCATCACGAAAAGTAACTAATAACGATGCCTTTAGCAGTTTTTATTACTTAAGCGCGGATAATGGATATATAATTACAATTATAAACAAACAAATTTCAATTTTAATATATACATAAAAATTATATATAAATATAAATATAATCAATATATTCTTTTTTAAAAAATATTATAATTTTGTAATTATTTAATTATAATTATATAAATATTTTTAGAAAATAATATTTATATCATTATATATATTTATACAATAGTACATATATATATATTTAATAAATATATTAAAATATAGTTAATATATATATTATTTATGTAAATTTATTATAAATTTAAAAATTTATAAAATATACATTATTATTTATTTATAAATACATAAATACTTTTAATAAATTATTTATTTATTTATAATTACAAATATATAATTTTAAAAAGATAGACAATGTAAAATTATAAATATTTTAAAAAAAATAAAATTTTAATATTATTAATGAATATCAAATTTTAAGTGCATGAATATATGTCAAAAATGAGTGAAATTGAATAAATTAAGAATAATTACACATTAAAAATATTAAAAAAATGGATAAGTATTTTGTGCATTCATTGAATATAAAAATGAATTAAAAACATATATGTGAAATAAATATAACACAAATTTGATCTATATTTGTTAAATTAAAAAATCAAATGATATTCAAGTATATGTCAAGTACTATGAAATTAGTCAATATTTTAATTCTTATTAATTTTTAATTATAAACCATTATTCAATAAATATATGACGATTTGATGTAAAGAGGATAAATATTTTGTAATATAGAAATCATATTTATATACATAAATATATATTTATATATTCAATAAATATAGTTTAACAACATTAATGGTGATAATTATCTCATAATTTTTTTAATATTTAATAATATATAATTAATTTGTTAATTTAAATCAGTAATTATTTAGTTAATAAATTTTTTTATATTTTTTTAATAAACTAGTTTTTTATTGTATTTAATTATCTTATTTAATTTATTCATACCTTTATCCGTACTAAAAAAATACTGATGAAAGAAATATTTATCAGTGCTAAAAAAGAATTGATAAAAGGTTAAATTTATCAGTTCTGTCCTTAGCACTGAGAAATATACAATTTGCTAGTGTTTTTTTCTAGCCCTATTAAAGAAAAGAGTTTTTAAATGTGGGTTTTGAAGTATTGAATGCCAATTATCTACCACTAACCAAGAATCGACATTCTCTTGAAACTGAGAAACATGCATTAGACCACTTGCAATGAATCATACCTAGTAGAAAATTCACCCAATTCATTTCATGTGAGCCAAATAATAAAAATCTCAACCCAAGAATATTCTTCATGGATATTTCAGGGATTTTTTTGCTTGAGGTGGATGTGGTGTAGAGGTGTGATGCGGAGCAAGGATTCATAACATTATATATATATAATGTTGAAATATTTATCAGATAAGCCAAAAAATATCGAAAGTATTAGGGAAAATATCAACGGCATGATAGAATATTGGCGAGAATGGTGATTACAAAGGTGGTTAAAAAAATCATTGAGATTGGTGGATAGAGCGGTTCCACGGTATAAGTAGGATTCTACAAGAGTATGAAGGTATGTGAGAGATAATCCTCATGTTATGGTACTTCTATAAAATCAGGTAATGCTTTTATCAGTGATTTTGAAAAAGCACTGATAAAGGGTAGTATAATCAACACTGAAATTAAAAAGGGATGATAAAACAAGTCTTTATCATACCCTTCTAAGAATTGTTACTTATGCCCCTTTTTCAGTTTTATAAACACCACGATAAATGGGCGTCTTAATTAGTGCTAAAAAGTTATTATAAATATATACTCATAATAATTTATTTATGTTATTATATATATTTATAAAATCTAAAACATAATAAATAAATAAATATATTTATTTTAAATTAAAATTATTTTTAATTATTTATTTATAATTATAAATAAATATATTTTAAAAAAACTAAATATAATTATAAATATTTATTTGTAAATATAAGGAATATAATTATTATTTTAATATATTTATTGTAATTTTATAGTTATTTAAATATTTATTTATTCTAAATGGCTTAGTAATGGAGTTGGGGACCGAATGCATGACCGCAAATTTATTAACAAAAATGAAATTTAGAAAAAGGATAATAGGTCAAACAAGGTACATCTTCCTATATCCAAAAAGAATTCATTTCCTATAATTCCATCCAGTAAAAAAAATTAGAATCGCATCTTATGCCTTTCAGGTGTCCTCCTATCCACAGTGTCTAAAAATGACAAGGTGCACATGATACCTTTCTGATGAGGATTTAGAAGATTCATCTATAATAGAAATGTTCCTGAATATCCATTAAAGATATCAAAATTCTACAATGAATTAAGAATGAAAATCATTATCCAACTTAATTTATAGAAATTTATGCACAAAAATATAACCATCAAAACATATAATGTATGATTCCATCAAGGATTAGATGGCCTCACATTGAAAGAAATACCAACCATCTGCCACATCGTTGGTAACTTCAATATGCCTTTTGTCTTCAGTAACATCCGGGGAGAATATAAAAGAATTTATATCTTCTGCAATAATTAATTATTCATCTAAAACCATACCCAAATAATCATTTGAATTTCTCATAAGATATCAAAAATATCATGGAAATCCCCAATCCACATTCATATTTCCCATTAAGATATTATCAGATTGACTTTCCACCTATATGGGATGTTCTGAAGTTTGAGATATAGATAAATTAGACCACGGAGGATGAACTATTTGGAGTCCTTCGACATCCATAAAAAAATATTACTTTTAAGCATATAAAATAAATTATGAAAAATTCAAATATAAACTAATATATGAAAAATGGTAGAAAAAGGACCCACCATCTTTTCTCCTCCCGTCATGAGGCTAGTAAGGGGATTAAGACACTGAATATCTTCTGTTGATGGCATAGTATTAACTCTGCTTCTTAGTGGTTCAACTACCTGATGAACCTAGACCAACCCTATAATTCTAACTTTTACAGGCTTTGAAACAGAAATAGGCTGACCAAATTTTCTTTTCCCCTTTTAATCGCTTGTTTCAAGTATAATCCACTCATGCATTAGATGTTCATAAACCTCATCATGCATATACACCTCACAATTAGATTCATCACCACCAAGCACCCTATCAAGATTATAATTATCTCTAGAAACCTAATAAGTATTGTGATCCCCTCCATCTATTGTGTCACCACTCATAATTCCATTAAAGTTCACTACATCCCCCTATTGGTATCTTAGGTGGCTTGCTTCTTTGAAATCCCCATTGTTCTTCATTGCAACCTTAAAGGAATGGGATTTATGTGCTCTTATTCGATTCAGATCGGTATTATCCTTCACCATGGATTCTTTCTCTTATATAAGATAAACCTAATTAAAGGGACCACTATTTATCCCAATATGAGGTGGCTCATTCAACATCATTCACTTTCCAATCAATTCCTTAGGATTCTACACTACAACTCCTTTGTTCACAAGTTTCTTAGGTGCAAGTCATTCATAATGTAGGGGTTTTCTTAAAGTAGAATCTTTCAAATTTCCCCTCCTACGTAAATTACCATCATGATGACCCCTTATAACATAATTCTCAAAGGATATCATCATTAAAAATGAATCCATAAATGGATAATAGCCATAAAATAATAAATAAATATAAGATTATTATCATACTCCACAAAAATAAATATATCATATATGGGGGTATGAAGGTTTACCTTATCAATGATGATGGAGATGAGGTAAATATCCTCTAGAATTCTAGAAAATTTTCCAAATTTCAGGTGCTTAGTTTATCTATGAATACAGATAAGAGTTTACCCATGGACCCAATGTATGAATGTGCCTTTCCCAACTCAGAACAGCTCTTGGAACCAAACCATAAACATACTAAGTATCTTATTCAATAAAGGCATGATTAGACGACATGCCATATAAAAATTTTCAACACCTTCCCCACTTCAATATCCATCCATATTCAATGAAGGTGAATTAATAATAGTGAATTTTTTGGCCTCCCTTGTTAGAGAAGGTTTTAATGAAAAATCAGGTCTTAATTTACCATTTGGCTTACTGGGATCCCTAAAAACCTGCAATCCAGTTGGTGAAAAAGGTTTCCCACCCACCAACTCGCCCACAATAGGAAAAAAGTGAAAAATGGATCCAAAATTCATTTTAAATTGGAGTTTTCGCCAAAGGAACAATATTGGAACTAATGAGACAAAAAGAGTTGGAAAGAGAAACCAAAGCCTTATAATTTTTCTAGGATAATACTTATCCAGATATAGAAATGTAGAGGTGTGAGCCTTATAGGCATTGGGTATCCAAAATCTTTCCCTTCCCTATTTTTCATTTTTAAGAAACAACATTTTTTCCTTCCAAATCCAATCACCCACCTTAGTCCACAAAAATATTTCCCTGTCAATTGAATATCATCTTATTTGTCTACATCCTTAACTTCACTTATGATTCCAATTAAGAAATTTCTGAATGAAGTTACCACATCATCCAATTCATTTTCTTCTTCCATATCAACCCATATTTTATAGTCTTATCCTTATGGTGAGGAGGATAAAGAATCCCAACAATAATATAAGGAGAAGAGGATGGTCCAAGCCTAAGAATTTTGTTGCTTCTCATATTCTAAGGAATAAACTTCGGTTAGAAGCGCTATGGAATATTTATATTACTATATATATTTATATAAATATATTTAGTTTTAAATATAATAGATTTATTTATTATTTAATCATATTTATCATAATTTAATAATTATTTAAATATATATAATGATTTACAACATCACAACGATTTCCTGTGGAAAACATAAACCAAAACAATAACCATTTTCACAACATCAAAACGATTTCCCATGGAAAACATAAACCATAACAATAACATGAGGGTTAACACCATGCCTTAAGAAATTAACACATTTACCACATTTCAAATCATTTATCCATTTAACCCAATTCCATTTTATTATGCTTATTTCAATAATCATTACTTCATTGTTCCAATCTCACTATGCTTTTTTCATTATTCATAACTCACTATGCTCCATTACCATGTTCATTATACATTCGATTATGGTATCTAGTCATTTCCACTTAATAAC
This sequence comes from Viscum album, assembly GCA_963277665.1. NCBI lineage: Eukaryota > Viridiplantae > Streptophyta > Magnoliopsida > Santalales > Viscaceae > Viscum > Viscum album. Next base: position 1,184,767,053 of record OY728158.1, on the reverse strand, counting down.
ACATTCACACAACTTCCAAATACAATTCATATCCATTTATACAAATTCCCATTTCCTGTCCTTAACCCAAACGGTGTATTCAACCACCTCTTTTCCTTATCCAAATTCATCATTGACCTTTCATTTACCCATTTATCTCATTTACCATTTCACATGAATTTACAAACTTATGCATTCCCAACAAAATTCTCATATTACATAAATCCACCCCTTCTTACATTCAATCATTTAGGTGCACCACATGATTCCCATGATTTAACCCATTACAAAATTCATCCCCAATTTTTATTTATTATACTTATCTCACTAAGCATTATCATGTCTAAGGCTAGCACCTTAGCTTTTTCCTTTATCTAACTTAACCCCTTTTTAAGCCCACAAAAACCCACATAGGTCACCTCCAATTATATGTGTGTTACAAGGAATCCCATTCACATCAATCACAATTAATATAATATTCACCCTGCACTCAATGTTCTCATAGAACGACCCAATATTTACTTAGCTAAAATCTATGTCCAGAAACATGGGCACACCCCATGGGTGGCCCTAACATAGGTCGCATCAACCTCCATCCATCTTTTGGGGATCATGAGGGTTCCATTATGTTTTTTAGACTCCCTAAACATCACACCATAATAATGGAATAATGTACTCTTCACAAGAGGGTAATAATCAAACACTTTAAGAACAAGTCTGTATAAAACTCAAGGGATGTAACTTGAAGACCACTACCTCGAATCAGATGATTAACACACCCTAACCATGTCCTTAGATCTGGATTTAAGAATACCATGGAGCCCCAACCTAGTATACACTATAAACAAATGGGTTTATAGATTCGATAGAATATGGGAGAAACCATATTCTGAAATCTTAAGAAGGGAGGGGTGGAGTGGCTTAGACTTACCCAAAGATTTGATATGAAACCAATGTCGTCCAAAATAGCCAAGAATCAATGGAAAATATCCTCTGGAAATATTGTGTAATCAGATTTCATCATTACTATTGAGAGTTGAGGAATGGAGGAAAATCCCATGTTGGGGTTTTAAATACCGAGATGGAATTTTTTTTAATTTTTCCATCTTTTCTGGGCCGCAGGGTAAACCCACACTATTTTCCAAACTGTGCGCAAACCATGTGTGAGACACAATAAAAAACACCCATTTCACATTCATTTTTGAGATCCCGTGCATTTTTTCCTTACCATGTGAATGCTACTATCCAGGGATGGCTGGTCTGCATGGTTTAACTGCAAAGTTCCCTCTAATCATCTGCAGATCATGCTCCTTGCATTTCATGGCCTGATTGTTATTCTCATCACTCATCGAGCCCCCGAGGTGATCCTGATCCCCCACATGATCTTGGTAAACACATATATAGAAAAAATAAAAGGCCAAACTAGAACATATACAAAAAAATACCATAAAAATATATGGAATCATACAACCTCAAAACCATGTAAAGGCTCATCCTAAAGCCGCTCTTCCGAGCATCACTAACTTCCATAATAAGAGATCATCCCACAATTTCTACCTATTCACTCTCACTTTCCATGTTTATAGTTGTTCATCAAAATTCTTACCTAACAAGAATCAAGGGAACAAACTTTCCCCACAATACTTCCTCACCACAACTACTACATGAGCTGAAAAAACCCCTCAAGGATTCATCATCTTCAACTGTTCTAACCATGAGAACGTCATGAGGAAAACATAGCTAACAAAACCTAACTCACAATAGATGTAAATATAACACACAACATCCCATTATCATGGGGGAACTAATCAACACGTCATTGGCCCGATCCTCTACACAACTCATGACCCAAATCACATAGCGTCATTTTTTGTTCACCTAAATCAAATGGTGACCCAACCCGGTATCTCCCAGAGGAAAATACAGGACCCTTCCGACCAAATTTATTGAATATATCATCCCAAAACTATACACAAAATTCCAAAAAAAAAACTCCCAGCTACTAGACTAGTTAAACCATTCTAATGATCTCCACCAGAGCCAACTCACCCGAACAGTGACCACTCGAGTCCTTCCTACATGAAACAATGATCACGTCATCAACCAACCATTTATCTATTATGGTTCTCTCCTCTATTTACAGGTACATGGAACCTCCTCCATCAATAAAGGACCATCAGATCTCAACTTGACATCCCCATCGACTAACATGTTCCAACTCACCGCACCCAAGCACTACCATGCCTTGAAATCCAGCCGCATCGTCACAACCAATGGGGATACAACCCTACACCATCCATTCAAGAACTAAGATCATACGAGCCTCACTTGCATACAAATTCACTTTGAATGCACTTTACACCACAACATAATCCCAGAGGTGGTCACTCTCACCTCACCCATTCATGTTTACTATCTTAGACCAGAACACCTTCAACTGGCTTGCCCCAGAACACCAAACATCCACTGATGGTAGGTAACCCCTTTCTCACCATCCCATGGTGCTCACAGTCTTGATGTATATCATAATGATTCCATGCACCAACTGAGTACATTTCCAAAATTCCTATAGATTTCATTATTCCGACATTGCATCCCACCAGACTATCATCGACTTTACCCTTGGCCTGACACCACATCACATGGCCAAGGTTCACCCAACTTCACCGCGTCCTGAAACAAAACAAGGATGATTGACCTATGTCTAACCACAATCTATATTGGAGTTATAAGCCCCAAACTTTTTTTTCCACAACCTGTTGTCATATACCACCACACCCTCCCACAAATCAACACAGATCTCACAGTATTCACATGGAACCACCCTGAACTCAAGCCGACACTTGGGTAATTTTTAACCACATCCAAGTCCCACATGCCTCTACAAGAAACCATACATGCACCCCACCAATTCCTAATTGCTACCTCTATGACACTATGTCATCTCGATGTTCTATTTCCCACATCCAAGGATGATTTATCACTCCACACCTTTGGAGTTTCGTTACCCTTTCTCACTATGAGGGATTCCAACCACCACATCTTAAAACCAATCACAATATGAACCCCAAACATGGACATGGCCATCTAGAAATTTTTTGAAAACAAGGAATCAAACATCACCCAATTCCCATTCTCAGCTTTTGTGAATGTAACCCTGTGATTTTTTCAACATTTGACTCATCCTGATGTCAACCCGCTTATCCATCGAGGTTATACATCCCATCATTAAACTCCACACATGTAGTTTCCTTATGTGTAAACTCCCCGATGTCCCTCATACATCAAAACACCTCTATATCTCTTTGCGAGAGGAAGAGCTTCTAAACATAACTGGAATGATGTCCATATATAGGGAATACTCATCACTAGCGGAGGCATGCTATGAATTTGTCTAAAAAACCACCACCATCTTATCTGTTATTGATTTCAAGCTATGGGTTACCATGACCTGCCAGGAATCTCGAGCTTCCCTGCCGAACATTCCCCATAAACACTTAACCATCACCACTCAGGTGAAATTTCCTACCAGGTTCAACCATCACCCCATGACCAAACCATTCATACACACATGTTCATCCACATAACTACCCTAACCTCTGGTGTCACCATCAAGTGAAAGTATATAACCACACTTTAGCCACCATTTTCTTTTCCATTTAAAACAACATAACGACTTCCATTAATCCTCACTCAAACAGGTGTGTCTAGAGTTCAAGTGATACAACGTTTTGAAACAAGCCTTTCCTCTAATCACAAACACTATCGTGACCTTATGAAAGAACCATGCATAACTAGACCATCAACCTTCCCACTAATCCTTATGTCAAAAAACTGCACCGAGCAACACTTTATGTCCTACTTTCAATGTAAAAAACATCCAAAGGTGTGGAACAAAACTAAAATCACTAGAATCCTTGTCTAACATCTCTCATTAGTCACATTGAAGGTAAAACGATACCAACTCCCTAAACACACAACCTGTGCCATAGCATGATCGGAATGGCCTAAAAATCCAACCCCAAAATCTCTACTTGGGAACTCTCACGATCCCAACCCACACATAAAAGAGTATAACCAATAATACCATGCATATCCACCTTTGCACTCAGACATTCACATTACAAACATTTCATTCACTCGGCACATTGAATAATGACTATTAGAATTTAGCTACAGATGGAAAGTTCCAAGGAAATCAATCATTAAACAAACAATTAATCTTTATTTACCCCAACGATCATCATCACACTTAGAACAACACCCCCACCATTCCTACCATGGTCACAGTCAACATGGGGTAACCAACCTACTCAATCACAAGTCTTTTATCAACACATCTTCAAACTAATTCTTTTTTAACAACACGATCATTTTCTCTTAGGCACATTTCCCATTTCACAACATTCTAAAACCACCATTTTAACAAATTAAAACCTTTGATTCAAAAAAATTCATTAACACTTTTAAAATCATTATAAAACCCATTTTATTTTGGACATTGAGTCAAAACTTGCAATTAATCACAACCCAAAACATTAACCCGGTCGCAAAATCTCCCAGTTGCATTCTTTTCATTCACCCACATGAATTACATTTATTTGGAATCATTTTCATCATATTTATGATGGTAGTAAAAATGCATTCCACTCTATATACCCCACACAACCATCCCTTGTGTGTGCCTATACTGATGCATGCCACTTATACCCTTAGGTGCCTAAAATGATGCATGAATGCACATCCCCATTCCATTCCGGTAGTTAGGGAAATATCATAAATTAATCAAATCACACAACATGTGCATCAACTAAAGGTAAAATATCAATCAACTGTAATGAAACACAACCAGAACAACAATTCCCACCCAGGGTGACTTGGGTGCTCCCCCGTATATGGGTTAGCTACTCCCAAGAATGATCTCATTACCAAGGCCCAACACTATTCTAATCTCATGTCTACCATCACCAATTATTATGAAATTCAAAATAAGTCCTCCGATACCAATTTATAACATTCTTGACCTGGAATCCACTAAAACGATGCTCTGAGCCGGTTCGTCACATGACCTCAACCACGCCTCCCCGTATGCCAGAGGTTTTCGACTTGCAGCAAGGGTCGATTCAGTCACATGGGGAGACTATACCCTCTTTACCAGAGTAAGAAACAATAGAAAAAAATATAAATAACCAAAAAATATGATCTACCACTTAAACGAGAATATCCAATCATTTCACAAACAGGCTACAAACTACAAATCAAATAAAACAATTCCATTACATACTAGTAGTGGAAAGTGAAAGAATACCAAAATAAAAAATGCCAAAACTCTACATGGGTCCCGACTCCATGTTAGGGGCCTTCCCCACGCACATCCCAATCCCAACTCAACCTCTCAGAGTAAGGCATTTTTAATTGTCCGTACATGGAACTCAAAGATATGTTCTGGCACCCAACGGTGGCCCGAGTAGGGTGTGAGTACAAAACTCAGTAAGACACCACCAACAGTGTCCACAAAGTATCCAATATGAATAATATTAAATGAAGAAATGGAAATGAATAATAAATGAAAAGGGGAGATTATGTGCCCTTATCCAGTTTAGGTCCATAAACAAATTGTTTTATCATTTCCATATCTTACCGATTCCAACACATTTATCATGGGTTCATCAAATAAAAAAAGTTACAAGGAATAAATTACACAATTAAATACATGATGAAAACACACAGTTGTCCTATCTCACTAGGACCAACTTCCTCATTCCAATAGTACCCTGACCTCGAAGTAACAATTCGGGTGTATGTCAACCATATCCGAACATCGAAGTACCAATTTTGGTGGAATTCAACCATAATCACACCTTGAAGCATCAGTTCAGGTGGATGAAACAAATAGGGAAACAAAGCATCAGTCCTATCCCTACCCTATTCATTTGGGGTGAGGTTTAGAGCCTTAGTCCAACTCGAACTGTGGGCCTAGAACCTTTGTCAATATCCCACACTACCAAAGCATGTGCACATGATATTAATATATGTAACCATTAAACATTTACAAAAATCACAACTATTTCCCAAGTAAAACATAAACCATAATAATAACATGAGGGTTTACACCATGCCTTAACCCATTAACACATTTACCATGTTTTACATCATTTATCCATTTAAACAAATTCCATTTTATTTAGCTTATCTCACAAAGCATTCATTCATTGTTACAATCTCACTAGGATTTGTTCATTATGCCTAACTCACTAGGATCCATTACCATATTCATAATCCATTCCATTATGGCCCCTAGTCATTTCAATATAATAACACATTCACACAATTTCCAAATACAATTCATATTCATTTAGATATTTCTCATTCCTGTGCCTTAACCCATTAGGTGTATTCAACCACCAGTTTTATATATCCATAATCTTAATTGACCATTAATTAACCCATTTAGGTCATTTATCATTTCAAAATAATTTCCCATTTATTCAATCCAAACACAATTCTCATATCAGATAATGCAATCCCTTTATTACATTCAATCGTTTATGTGAACCACCTTATTCTCTAGTTTTATCCCATTACACAATTCATCTCCAATTATCATTTCCCATGCTTATCTCACTAAGAATTATCATGCCTATGGCCAACCCCTTAGATTTTACATTTATCTCACTTAACCCCTTTTTAAGCCCACCAACACCGACATAGGTCCCCTCCAAACCCATGAGTGTAACTAGGACTCCTATTCACACACATCTAGATAAATATTATATTCACCCTAATATCTATATTCTCATATAACTTCCCTACATTTACTTAGATAACACTTTGTTTGGAAACGTGGCCACACCCCATGAGTGGCCCTAACATAGGTCGTGTCATCCTCCATGCTTCATGTGGGTATCATGAGGGTTCCATTAGGTTGTTTAAAATCACTAAAAATCACATCAATATAATGGCACGAAGAACTCTTAACAGGAGGGTAAAAATCAAACACTTTATGAAAAAATATTTATAAAACTCAAAGGATATGACTTGTAGACCACCTTCATAGAATCTGATGATGAAATCTCCCCTAACCATGGACTGAGATCTAGATTGAAGAATCCCTTGAATCCCCAAACTAGGTTCCACTAGAATCAAATTTTTTTTACTTCTTTGTAAGAATATGGGAGAAACCCCAAAACCTAATCTAAATAAGGGAGTGGTGGAAATGATTAAAATTAACTAGAGATTTTATGCACCACCAATGATGTCCAAAACAACCAATAATCAAAGGAGAATCCCCTCTTGGAATCCTAGTGTATCCATGTTCATCATTAGGGTTTAGAGGGGAGGAATGGAGGAAAAAAACATGTTGGGGTTATAAATCCTAAGATGGTAATTTTGACAATTTTTACAAATTTTCTTGGATGCATGGTTTACCCTCACGGTTTTCCAAACTGTGAACAAACCATGCATGAGCCTCTGTCCTAAAACACTAATTTGACACAGTTTCTTGGGATTGAAAAATTGTTTCCCTAACCGTTATTAGATCGTGCGCTTTCTACTATCCAATGACGGCTAGTCCACATGGTTTAACTGTATAGTTTCCTCTAACCATGCACAAACCGTGTGCCTTACACCACTAAAAGATCTGTGGAAAACTGTCAGTGAAAATATATAGCATGAAATGTACATAAATGAAGCAATAAACTAATAAGTACTTAAAAGAAAACAATCCTATAGTTTTCAATTATATTAATTTTTATTTATAAATTATTCAAACCATTCAATCATGTATCCTCAGTATCTAGTCTTTGATTTTTATCCCCCTATATAATAATAACATATATAATTCTCAAAATACCAGTTGAATAAATCATGTGAGACCAAGTCCAAGCTTGTGCTTTGGCTTGGTAGACTCGTTACAAACATTCAATCATTCGGAAGCAACCCTCTGGGAAAAATCACATATTATGACTCCTCTTGTTCAACATATAATCAATTCCATAAATAATTACCCTATGGAAAGATCACACAGTCTAACACCTTTGGTCTCACATGGCAGTAATCATTTACAATGACCACCTTGGTATCTCAATGGTCAATACCCCTTTAGTCAGCATAACAGCAATACAATATAATGATCCCACATCGATATAAAAAATAAATTGAAAAGTGCATGAAAAGTTCATTTATTGTAAATTTCATGTACTTATAAGAACCCCTTTTCTTCTTTTTTCTCAAAAGGAGACTAAAATCAAGATCGATACCTAAAAATGGATATCTGGTTTCATACACAAGTAGAATGATGGAACCCATAACCAAAACACAAACCACATGTTCTTTCTTTTGTAATCACATGCCCTCATTTCATGTTTGAATAAACATTAGAACTTCATTAAAATTATGAAATTAAAATTCATTCATATAATAAATAATAAGAATATATAGTTTGTGTGAATTAGATTAAGTAAGTGACCAACATTGAATCCTATCAAGTGAGACGACCGTGGTATGCCTCTGTGCTGCAATAGTTAAATAAATGTTCAGTTTCCATGACATACGATAGGTATACATAAAAATAGGACTCAAACATTACATTAGGTCACCTCTCCTTCACCCATTATCAAAATGGTTTTACCCTCAATTAAATAGTTCAAAATAGATGTAGGCAAGGAAAACATCATCATAAAAGTAAAAATAAATAAAAACATTAGAAATAGATTTTTCAGATGTAGAAGTGAGTATTCTACCATGGATACCATGATCTCATACTTTGGTGTAGTCTGATTATATTTATTGAGGGAGGTAAAATCTTAATATCTCTTTTTGAATAATTAAATATAGTTTTTATTTTTCAATATATTTTGAAAAATATATTAATGTTTGAATCTATTGAATTTCTAGGTATTTTAAAATTCTATAATGGAGATATAATTACATAGTGATAGTAAAATCAACTAATGCTAGAAATCCACCATGGGACTAATATTAGATCATTTGTTACCATTGGTGGTGACTTGAAATTGTTTGAATCTAGAGTTAATCCTAATAGTTATTGATCATGAAGAGATATTATTGGTTTCTCAGTGAGAAGGGAGAATGATTTGTGGTGGCTCCTCATGATGCTACCATTATCCCAACAATATCATGTTATATAGTTGGCTTGGTGGTAGCTCCAGTAATACAATTGGTTCTACATTATCCTGAATTATTATTTTTTAACATTCAATTCAGATCATTCTTCCTTTAATTATACTTTATTTCATCCTTGAAATATGAATAGTGGGTTTCTATATCATTTATGGATCAACTTCTGTTGATTGATCCATTGATGGTGAACTGTGTTATCTCTATCCAACTATGAAATGGAAGTAACATCACCAACATATTCATGGCCACTATTCCTCATAAATTTCTTATTTCATGCATGGGAATCTTAGTAAGAGCTTCCATGAGTGCTTTCTGGATATATCATGGTGAAAAGGTAGAAGGAAATTAGTGAATATCTCCTCTAGGTTTTATCATTGGATCAGCTGAAGCACGTGTTACCATTGTAACAATGATAAAACATTATTCACTATGTAAACAAAATATCACTTCTTGAGGAATAGAGTATCCTCTTTAACAGTTCGTGATTTTTAGTGGTGGAGAGCAGCAATGGTGCTTGGCATTGTTTGGTTCCTGTATATAATCGTTTGTTCTAACAGTGGAATTTTATAGTAATGTTTGTCATAGAGGATCCATGGTACAGTGGTGGTTTTTTAGAAAATTATATTGGTGATAAGGGAAACAACTAATGGTGGTATGAATAATTGTCTTAAAGGTGACACTAAAGCTGATGTTGGTCTAGTTGTATCATGTGTTTTGCTGTTAGACCAATTGTAGCACAAGTTTTATTGTTGGTCTTGTGATAGAACAAGTCATACCATATGCATGGGGGAAGCACAAGTACAACCCTTTTCCTATTTGTAGGATAACTTCTATGATAGGCCTGGTGGTGGAATAAGTGCTACTTTTGTCTTAGTGGAAACACACATTCTCTTGTTGGCTTAGTAGTAGCACATCTGCTACCACTGGTTCAAAGTGTTACAATAGTGTCTCTGCATGGATCTACAGATTTGTGTGGTGGTAGTGGAGATATATATTTACTAAGTCTCATATAGACTTCATTTTAATTCCCCAACCCAAGAATCCTAGAGTCGGTGTATTATTTCATTACTTTGATATGATGAGAAGGATTTTGGATCCTGATGGACTGAGTAGTTTAGTAGCTTTGGAGGACTAGATACATACATAGGTTCAACATTAAAACATTAAATTAAAAACAATATATAAGTTTCTTTGGGAACATCCCCCATACAATTAATATCCCCAAAATTCAATCATAATATACCTCATTATGTCCTGAGAAAAATGAAACATAAAAAGGGGCAGCTCAGGTGCTCAATAAGGGTAAACATTACAGTGGAAGATAACATAAGCATTAGGATTAGTAAATAAATTCAAACACATGAATTTAAAAATAAACATGAAAATTATTTAGATAGAATATTATTTGAGTAAATATTTCCATATCAAAACAAATTAATGTCTATTATACTAGTCAAATAACCTCATGAAATATGAATTTCTAGCTTCATAATGAGGGAACTCCATATGACTGACATTCTAGATCATACCTTCAAGGCCTCGTCCAAGACATCCAATAATGATTATGACATCAACTGAAAATATATCGAAAATTGGGAAAGGCCTCGATCATGTCCATATATATTTGACTCATGAGACCTACCAATGCATCAGGGGGCTATATCAGGTCCCAAACATGATATAATAAGTCCAATTAATTTCTCATATTAAAGGGGTGAACATAATCAATATACAAATTCATATTGATACTAATATATGAAATGGTAATAAATTTCCCATATAATTTAACACATGCACTAACCATTCAATGTAATATGGTGAACAGAATCAAGAGAGAACATCCACACTGAATATATTAGAAACCCTTCATCAAGATATTTTATATAATAAAATTATAGATAAACCTCAATGATATTCAAGATTCAACAATGTATGTTGACATTGATGATGAAATGTTTAAATGATTCTATTGAAAAACACGTGTGGAAATAATCCATAAAGATCTAATGTGCACCATACAACCTTTAAAAATTCAAATCATAATACCTTAGAATATCATGTGAATAAAGAGACTCTTGATATGATATACTAAAGGGAATTACATACACCACAGGTAAGAAATAAGTGATGAACGAGGCATATATCTCATAAATGATCAAGTGAGATGAGAAAAATCTTTTTTTACTTTAGAAAGAAGAATTATTTTTGAAAAATCATTTATATTTTTTGTGAAATATGATTGTAAACATTAATATCCTAGAAAATAAAATTTAAGGTCATTTAAGTTATATTTCAGGCGTAAATAATTTCTTATTTAGGGGAAATCATTTACAAGTGTTTTTAATGAAACAATAGAAATAAAACAATTTCGTGCGGTTTAAGAAGAATATTAATGTAATTTAAAACACAATGGCTTGTTTGATTTAATAAATCTAGAAATGAACCAAAATATATTTTCATGTTAAAATGTGTGATTTTAGAAAGATAAATATGGCATAAAAAATTTTTGATTGAACTTCATAATAGGCAAGAATTGAGATGTTCCTTGAATCTGGTTTGCATTTCGGAACAATATTTTTTGAAGTTTTTATTAAAACATGTAACTCCACTTAAAATAAAGTTTTATTATAATTGGTAAACATATATAGACATTAAAACATACTTTTTTAGGATTATAAGGGAATAAATAAACATTTAATTGAGGTGAGGATATAATAAGGGCATCCCGAATGAAAATGGAGGTTCTAGTAGAAAATAATGAAATACTTATAATAAATGGAATAATATGACCCAAAATTAATAATCATAAAATGATACAATTAAGATAATTAAAATACATATATTCATGATATAAAAAATAAATGGGTAGTATACATACACCATTGTTGTGAATAAATAATATCTCACAAAAATGGAACTGATATGAAGAAACCATTACCTTAAGTTCAAAGCATTACCTCACATGATATTGATGAACTGAAGAATAAAATTTATCTTCCTAAATCAATTATTACAGTACCGTATACAAATTCAATTGATTTATTATTACCTTATTAGGATCATGCTTTTCCTTTTTATGGGTTAAGATATTCAATTTCATTTTTTGAGTTTGTTATCTTCCTTTGTTTTCGGGATCAGTTTACTTATATTCATGTATGGATAAACATGTAGAATGAGAATGGGTTAATAGGGAAAAAGATGTATTTTATTATTGAAAAGAAAAAATTTTAAAATGTTATAGAATTATTTTTTTATTAGGAGTGATGATTAATCATTATATAAAATATTAATTACAATTGTTTGGGTTAATTGGAGGGTTTTCAGTCACAACAAACTCATTGAAATTTATATATTAATATCACGCATGAAGAAAGATTCCAGAACCTTAAATATGTAATAATACATATATTATAGTCTATATTAACCATAAAAATGGTTTCATGTTCATAATTTAAGATGGTAATATAAATTGAAAACCCACCGTCCTTGAATATGATAAATGAACACATCTCAGATGGAGTTTTCATTTCTAGTATCATATAATGGGAAAGGATTGTTGATAAAGAATTATTATTTTATCATAATAATATTATTGTACATTTAAGTTACTTGTGTAATCAAACAATTTATATGAATATAGGTGAGGAAAAAAAATTAAAATAAAGGAACTTAAACAAATATAATTGAAAAGAGGAATTTACCTCTTGAAGTAATCATCATTGAGAACCTATTCAAGGGAGAATTTTTGGTCTTTTATGAGACCAAAGTCTAGTAAACATGATAGAGGATAATAGGAGGATATTTGAACTTAATTTAGACAAGGTACAAGGCTTTAGAGGAGTGAAGAGAAGAGGGAATGAGGGGGGGGGTATAATGGAGGAGAGGAGTGTGTTCCCATTATTTTAACAATTATTATATTATTTTCCCGAATTCAACCAATATAATTGATTCTTGTGACCAATAATAGTAATATATGAATATGAGTTAGAACCAAGTGGTGTTAAATCAGCATCACATCACCTATGATTCAATAAATCATGTATTTAGTATTTATAGTAAATTATCTTATTTTACTATTCAACTAAAATTGAAGTATTTTATAAAAATCCCAAAAAATCACTGTAACCATTTTCCAACCTCTAGAATCCAAAATTTAATTCCATTGTATAAAAATAATTTTATATATATGTGAAATTTAATTTTTAAATAAAATCAATATTTACTTGAAAAATACTGATTTTAAATATAAAACTCGTTTTATAATACTTTAAAAAACTAACTGAGGTATCATAAAATTGTCTTAAAATCAATAGAAACCAAAATATTTATTTATGAATAATTTCTATGAAAAATTAATTTTTTAATTTTTTATTTTTAAATTGTAATTAAATATTTATTACTCAAAAAATTACCAGTACATAATTATTAATACTTGAAATACTCTATTTTATTTATAAGGCATTTAAAATTTATTTATAGTTTCATAGGCGTGTTTACTATTCATAAGTTTCATATTACATTTCATAAAGGTATGTCACTATTCATAAGTGACATGTTACTATTAAAAAAATTTATGTTTTTCTAATCAGACTCTAAATATCGTACAGAACGCAATTGTGTATGCCAGTTTCCAAAATTTAAATCACAGAGGTATAAAAATTATGTTTTTGGATATGTTATAAGAAAGAGGGTTTTTTTAGAGAATCAGTGTCTCATTCATTAAATATTATTATTATTAAAATCTTTGGGTGTCACGCTATCCCCTCCTTACAAAATGTTTTTCTTCAGAATTGAGAAATTGAATTTCAAATGTTAGTGGTTGATACTTGAAAATTCCCTTATGGAAAACCCACATAAAAATATGGTTAAAATATAATCTTAATAAGTGGCAGAGGGAAATTCATCCTTTACAACAAAGCTATGAATTCTAATTCGATAACATTGTTAAGGAAGAATAAGAAAACCATTATTTTCTAATGTAATGTGATAAAGAATATGCTCAGATGAAAAGTCATTACCACAAAATAATAAAATAATATTATGAAAAAAATGATAATATGACAAAAATTTTGTTTAAGACTCTTTTCCTAGAGTTAAAAAATTATTCCACTCTATAAGAGTGTAAATATTTGTTTCTATTACATAACACAATCCTACTATTTCTGTGCCTTTAACTATCTATACTTCATCTCTTAGCAAAATTTGCATCATGTTGTAAAATTAATCTCTAAATCCTCAAAACAATTATCAACCTAAACCATATCAAAAATGGTATAAATTTTCAAAATATCATGATCTAACACATTAGAATCATTCCAATATCAATCTTTACTGGATCCATGTGCATGAGGTACATGGAAATCCTCATTTTATTTAGAATTCAATGATCCATTCTTGTCAATTGATCTGCTACCTTATTTTTCCCTAATAAATATAAAGTATCCCTAAATTTTCACATTCCAAACATGTGAATATCTTTATCATATACCCTCTTAAGATATGGTAATAACTCGCATTACCAAAAATACTTTTCAAAATCATGAACTCATCCTTACACATACTATTTGATGTATTCTTTATATCCATAAATGTAGTAAACTCCATTAATGATATCTTAAACAACTTATAGGCAAGTCAATAATCACTTTTTAGGTAGTGAGTACATATACAAATAAATCCTTTTATCATCATTATCATAATCATCAAGAATATATTTAGGGTTGTATTTACCTCATCCATATACGTTCCCATGATATTAAATTTACACTCAGTTACATAACCTTGTTACAATTCATCATAATTCTTCAAATTCTGAATGTAATATTATTGTAGTAAAATCCTTATATATTCAATAATTCTTATAACTAGTATATTGCGGATAAAATATTAAGACGACTCGATTCTTGATGAGGCATATTAAACCATAATCTTTATCATTAGTTGTATCATGACATTATCATTATCTAAAAACATCATTTGGGGCATATTCCATTGGCTCATCGGGCATTGATTCACATAGTGTCCCATTTCCTTTCATTTGAGGCACTATAAATTGAAAAATTCATACCTTTACATTCATGAACATTGTGGCCCTTTTATCCACACTTGTAACAGACTCATTTTCCTTTTAATAAGGCTCTGGGTTGTTTCCTTCCACAAGTACCACATGTTGGAAAACTATGTTTTCTATTATTTCCTTTTTCCACTCTTTTCTATTCCAACATATCCTTCTCATGCATCCCTTAAAATCCATAGGACTCAGAGAAATCATTATATTCTTTATTAACATATGATATTTTATCCTCAAATGATTGTCATACTTTAGATACTATCTTCCTTCAAAATGATGGCTCAAGACCATAAATGATATGATACTTATTACTCTATTAATAACATGAATTAGTGATGTTCTCACTCCTTCTTCTAAGTTCTATTTCTAATCAAATACATATAATAAATTATATCATAAAATTATGAAATATATATAAACCTCAACATGGTATACTACATAACATATATTTAGGCATCACAAATCCTTGAACCATAATCATTGGATACTTAAGGGGTACAAATATTTCATAATGTATTTTAATGAAAATGTGAATTATATTAAGCACATCCCCTTGTAGTGTCAAACTATGTGCATAGTAAGGACCATTTTCGTGTACCAGGTTACCACGAGTCAAGCTTGAAACTCCTTGTCAGGGTTGTTGCTCTTAGGAACATTTGTGCTAGAACCACATCAAATTTTAGTATCTAGAATGGGATTTATTTTCTAGGAATATCCAAATAATATCTTACATACCAGAAATCTTGGATGTTCTTGTATATTTATCATCAAGTCTATCATAGGGATTTGTTCGTGAATCTATATTTTCTAATCATAGATTCAAAAATTTCTACTAAACATCCTCATATACCAACTATAACACCTTGACCTCAGATTCATAGATCTGGTGCATTATTTCATTAGATTGAAAGATTACAAGTATGTCATATCCCGAAGGACCAAGTAGTTTAGTAGATTTGGAAGAAATGATACATACATATGATCAACATTACAAAATGAAATGAAAAACAACATATAAGTTATGGTGGAAACATCAACCTCTCTAAGATTATCCCTGCAAGTCTATAATATTATACCTCATCATGTTCTATGAAAAATGAAACATAATAAGGTGGAAGTTCAGATGCTCAATAAGGGAATAAATTGAAGTGGAATATAACAAAAAAACTAGGCATGGTGAATAATTGAAAACACATGCCTTTAAAAATAAACATGAACATAATATAGCTGGAATATGAAATGTGTAAATATTTCTTTAATGAAACATAATAATTTGTATTCTACTAGTTGAATAAACGCATGAACTATGAATTTATAGATTTATAATGATGGAAATGCATATGTTGTACATTCTAAAAAATATCATTAAATCCTCTACAAAGGAATCTAAAAATGATTAATCCCTCAGCCAAACCCTTTTCTAAGAATGGTCAAGGCCTCGACCAAGTCCATACTAATTCGACTCATGAGACCTACCGCTGCATTTAGGGTCTATATCAGGCCCCACCCATCACATAATATTCCCAATTCATTCCTCATATTAAAGGGGTTAAATTAATCAATATATACTTTCATATTGAAACTAACATATGAAATGTAAATAACATTCCCCAATCATTTAACATAAACACTACCTATTCAGTGTAATATGGTGTAGGGTATCATGAGAGAAAATCCATAGTCAAACAAATCATAAAACCTTAAATAATATATTTTAGATGATAAAATAAGAGATAAAACTCAATGAAGTATAAGATTCAAAATGGGATGTTGACATAGATGGAGATACTTTTAGATGAGACCATTGAAAAAATCATGATGAAATAATCCATAATCATTTCAATGTGTCCCATCGAACCTTGAAAACTTCAAGTCATATTCCATTATAATATCATGATAATAATGGGAATAATGATATGATATACCAAGGGAAGAACATAAAATTTAATCAAGTTGTTGAGGTTGACCTTACAAAGCAATTACATTCAATTATTTGGATCCAGAATTGTGATGCGGGTTTTTTTCAAGAAGTTGTTTATGAAAACATACCTAGATACTGCACTAATTGACGACATCTTGGACACTCCCTTGAAGATTGTGGCCCTGGGAAGGACTCTTTGAATAATCGTTATGTTGGAAAACCTCTGACGAGTAAAAGGAAATCAGTTTGGGTTGAGAAGGAGAGAAGGCCTCTTGTTGAACAAGCTAGACCCTCGAATGTTAAGGCCCCATTTTTGTCTCCATCAGTCCCAGATTCTTCTCCAGTGGAGCCTCAGTGCGCTCAGGTCGATGTTTATTTTGGGTTTGTAAATGTGATCCTTAATTCTGAACCTATTAAAGACAATTTAGGAGCTGTTCCACCTTCTCATGAGGCTTCTAAAGAGACTCACTCTATTTCGGGTGATTCTAATAATGCTGATAATGATCATGTTCTTCAAATTGAGGATGCTTATATGCATTAGAGTGCCAAAAAGGTATGAAACCTATTACTGGTCTGGAAGGTTTCATAACTCTTCATCCCAAGAGGACTTGAAAATGCATTGATTACTCTAGGATGGAGAGAACCATTGTCACAAGATCTTCAGGGATTTGAATGAAGGAAATAAGCATTCCTCCACAGCTAGTACCCAATGAAAATCCAGAAGAGGGGGACTCCTCATTAGGTGAAGAAGAACCCTAGAATTGGATTGAGGAACAAAAGGATGTAATTATGCTTATAAATTTCACTCGTGTAATTAAATAAGGATACATGGAAGACTTTTACCCTTATATTGAGGAACAAGAAAGGCTTTCTTTTAGAAGATATCGTAACAAAGAAATATCTATTGATTAATATCTAAATATTAGGGAGATAATGTTTGATAGAGTGGAATTTGAGCTTCATAAAGACCCTTATTTTAATTACCATCAACTCTGGTGGGAATAAATATCTCATAGGACTGCCTCGGCTGCTTCTTCCATGGTTCTGCAGCTCTATGAGGTTGTGTGGGCCCTACGTTGCACAAGAGAAATCTCAAGAAGATGAAAATGATCTTGAATGGATATTTGGTATCAATGCAATGGAAAGCAGAATATCAAGGTGAAAATATATCGTGCTAGAGATGGTGTTTGATGATCTGTTTAATGACGGAGGGCCGGAGGTGATGCACAGTAATTCTACTCGCCCCTTGATGGACACAGGGAGGGGTTCATCCTTATTAATTTCAATTGATGACTTTTCATTTATGTTTGGATCTGGAACGTCTACTAGAGGGTTTCAGAAAATTGATGGATAAAATGAGAATAGGTGTGGAGCCAGATGGAAACGTCATCAAGATACCATTGAACAAATGCTCTATGACAACCCCTGACACCTGTTTTCTATTTTCAGTCCTCTTCATTGGAGAAAATGGGTTTTTTTGCCGAGTCAGAGGTTGTTACATTGTGTGATAACAAATGAAGAAATTGGTGGAGGCTTTCGACAAAGTTTATGTTCTTCAGAAGCAGGTTTCTTTTTGGTCATGCCAACTCTTATCTCTTTTCATGGATTTTTGAGGTGATTCTTGCCATTTTCTTTCTTATATTCACTTTTTTCTTCTGGTACAAGATCATTGTACCTCTTGTAATCACCTGAATATTATATTTTTCTTAATAAATTTTGAGGATCATGGGTTATGATCATGCTTCAAGCCTTTTTGAGTAAGTGGTGAACAAGCTAGATTTCTCACAAAATTGAATGGAAGATGAGATAAAACCTTGTTTACTCAGGAAAGTTGAGTTCATTCTGAAAATCATTTGAATTTTTCATGAAATAATATTGTGAACATTTATGTCTTAGAAAATAAAAGGGAAGGTCATTGAAGTTATAATTCATGCCTAATTAAATACTTATTAACGTTAAATCAATTAAAATGATTTTTTAAAGAAACATTAGAAGTAAAACATTTTAGAGCAGTGTAAGGAAAATATGAAAGTACTTTAAGGAGAAAAAAATTGTTTTAATTCATAAAACCATAAATGAACCAAAAAAATTCATTTTAAAATGTGTGATCTTAAGAAGATAAATATTTATTAATAAAATTAATGAGTGGACTTCATAATAGCTAATAATTCCAGAAGATCATTGAATCGTGTTTCGATTTCAAAACAACTGTTTTTTAGAGATTCTTCAAAAACATGTAAGTCTACATAAAATAAATTTAGATTATAATTGGTACAAAAATATATAAAATTCACATAGAATTTTTGAGGAGTACATATGAATAAATAATAATTTCATTAAGGTGAGTAGAGAATAAGAGAAACCTGAATGAAAATGGCGGTTTGGGATTAAAATACATAAATATTTGTAATAAATTGAATCATATGACCCAAAATTTATAATCATCAAAAGATATATTGAATATCAAGTAAATAATGTTATTATTGATATGAGAAATCAATGTGTATTATAAATTCACTATTTAAAATTATCTGTAGTAAATATGATATATCTCACATAAAAAAGAAGTGAGATGAAGAAACCCAATGCTTCAGTCTGAAGGTGTTACTCACTTGATCTGAATGACATGAATAATAAAATTTTGGTCAATAAATTAATGATTACCGAACCTAATCTACATTTAATTTATTCATTATAACTTTACCATGTTATTCCACGGCCTTTTGATGGGTTAATAGATTCAATTCCATTGTTTGGGAAAGTTTTCTTCCTTGGTTTTCATGATCGACTTACTTATATTTATGTATGGATAAACATGTTGAATGAGAATGGTTGTCCAAAATAATTTTTTTTTTTGATAATGAAAAAAACATAATATTACATGGTTATAAATTTTTTTCTTTATTTGGAGTGATTAATAATCATTATATAAAACTTTGATGAAAATAATTTGAAATAAATGGCGGGTTTTCGATCACAAAGAAATCATATTGATATATAAATTAATATGAAGCTTAAACAATGATTATAGAATGATAAATATGTTATAATAAATATATTATAATCATTTTAAACCATCAAAATAGTTTCATGAAAATAATTTAATATGGTAGTAGAAATCTTAAACCCATCATCCTTTTATGTGATAAATTAACACATCACAGATGGTGTTTTCATTTATAGAATGAAAGAAGGAGAAAAGTGAGACGATGAAGATTATTTTCATTATCATACCAAAATTTCAGTACCTGTTTGGTATTAGATTAATCAAAACATTTGGATGAAAGGGGTTTACGGATGAAAATAAAATAATGGATCATGAAATAAAATAAATGAATATAAGAATTTACCACTTGATGTAATCTTATTTGAGAGCCTCTTTAGGGGAGAGGTTTTGGACTTTTTATGAGACCAGGTGCCGATGGATGTGGGGGATGAGAATGGGAGGTTATTTTACTAGAATTTATAAATGGAAGAAGGAAATAGAGGAGTGATGTGAAGTGATAGTGAAGGGGTTATTATAGTGGATGGGAGGAGGGTTTTCCAATTATTTTACTCATTATTTTATTATTTTTCCAACGAAAACAAACAATATGGATTATTGTGACCTAGAATAGTAATATGTGAATTTGAGTTCGAACCATGTTTACTTACATAATCCTTAAATCACCTATGAATTGGTGAATCATGAATTTAGTATTTCTCGTAAATTATCGTATGTTACTATTCACCTAAAATTGATGTATTTTCAAAAAATCCCAAGAATTCCCGATAACCATTTTTCGACCTATATAATTAAAAAATTAATTCAATTTTATAAAAATAAATTTTTAAATTTGTAAATTTTAATTTTTAAATAAAATAATTATTTATAGGAAAAATAAATATTTTTATTTTATAATAGATTTTATAATATGTTCAAAAATTAACTCAGGTCACATAATATTATACTAAAATCATAGGACAATAAAATATTTTTTTGGGAATATTTTTTATCAAAAATAATTTTATTAATTTATTAATATAAAATTGTAATTAAACATAAATTACTCACAAAAATACCTATATATAATTATTAATTTATAAAATACTATATTTCATTTATAAGGAATCACTATTTTATTTACAGTTTTATTGATGTGGTTACTATTTATAAGGCTCGTATTAATGTTCGTAAGGGTATATTTATATTCATAAGGGTCAAGTTACTGTTCACTAAAAATTTAATTTGATCTTATCAGAATATCAGTATCCTACTGAATGCAACCATGTATGTGATTTTTTTGAAATTCAAATCAGACAGGTGGAAAAATTATGTTTACTAGCTAGGTTATAAGAAAGTGTTATTTTGAAGAGAGATAGTGTTTCTTATATTCAATATTAAATTTATTTGAAAAATCTTCAGGTGTTACATCCATTGGGGCTATGTGAGTTGAACTATCCTTTGTTGACATCATAAAATGGTCATAGAGTGATCCGAAGTGGTCCTGTGTAGTGAACATGATATTGGTAGTAGAGATGGTAAGGTAATAGAAGGAACTCATTCCAGATATGGAATTTTTAATTTCTAGAAAAATAATTGAAATGGCATATATGGTGATAATATGAGGCCCCTGAGTTGATACAAAGTGGTTATGAGATTCACTGGGGGACATGATATCGGGCTCAAGCACTCCTGGCTACAATAATGGTGATCTCTGGTGATAGCAGCAGCGTCTGGCGAGTTTGAGGTCAGAGAAATTATTAGTGTGAGGAGGCGTGTTTTATTTGAGAATATGAATGATGAAATTGAGGAGTAATGACACAAATCTACTATCAATGAATAGTAACTAGTTTACCAGTGTCCCACATTAGTTTAGATGTTGGGGAACACACATTTTGAAATGAAATCGATTAGTATACTTTGCTCAAAACTCTAATCCTAGGATAGTATCCCATTACCCTCATCTATACACACGAGGTACACATACCACATGGCCCTTGCCCCAAGATATGCTCCCTCGCAGGCTTGACTCCCCATGAGCCAATACATGGTACTGATGCCACCATGCTCAGTTGCCCTACATGACCTCTCTCGCATCCCATGCTAGGCCTACTGGCTCGTGTGGGCCTACTATGTGGATGCGGGCGGATATGTTTAAGGGATAAACTTGGATGGACCCCCTTTTTGGGTAAATATTAGAAAAATTAACATTACATAGAAAAAAAATCAACAGAAATGAGATAATGAAACCAACATTAAATTATTCAACTGTTTCACTCATTTAAAATCATTTAAAGTCCTTATTGTTTATTTACCATAATTTAGTAAACTATTTAAATAATTGGAAATTATATATTAAAATCCTCTTATATCCCTAAATCAATGGTTAAAATTATGCATGGAGATATAGTAAGTTAAATACCCACATATGTAACCATGCTTGTACAAAAGAATACAATCTCAACACTACAAATCATTGTACACCAATTTTATAAATATTCAAATATCTGAGAACCATAATCAATCAATTATTAGTGTTAAAAGAAATTTACAAAATTCCAAATAAAACAAAAATTTAATTTCTAAAATTTCAAATAAAAAATCACCTAATGAATTTTACTTTTACTTTTTTTAAAATGAAGGTCCTTATCTTATCATTTATTCATGTTCCTCAATTTATTATTATTAGTAAAGATAAATAATTATTTACTTCACCTTGAGTTTTTTCACTCATCGCTCATGATAAATATTCATGCAGAGTTATGCTCAAATCACTAGAAAATAAACCTCCTATATAGACTTGTATAGGAACTATTTTATCCACTTTTTAAAGAAAAAAGTATCATTAAATCATAAGGTCTTGTTAGAAAAGGTCCAAGTGACTCTAAGGATTTAATGTCTGTAGGGATTAATATTTAAAAATTTAGGCTCATGTAGGAGGTTTTTATATTAAATTACAACACAAAAAAGCCAATATAAAATCATAATGAAAATATACCCTTCAAATAGTTACAACTCCCACAACCCTCAAACTCAATGTAAAGTTCAAAAATAAATAAATCATTATAATTGATGTTAACATTATTGATTTTTTCTCTTCTTTTATACTTTTTTATTCTGAATGAAATTGTTTTATAATTTTTTTACTTCAACAAAAGTATTTCTTATAATAATCCTCAAATCAACCACCTAACCCCATATGATAAAATATATTGGCCCAATTATGGTGACTTTTTATTCTTATAATTCACAACCCATATATATATATATCATTATTTTGGAATTGAAAATAAGAATTTATGGTAAATGAATCAATAAACTCTATAAATAATCAAAATTAACTCCCCACACTTTTTCCTTATAATGAATTTCATACATCACAAAATGAGTTTCCCATCCCCATACCTCAACTTTAAAATGTCATGAAAAATAGTAAGAGCATGGTTAGAGTGGAAAAAATGGTTCCGAAACATAGAAAATATGTAACCTAGTCATTAATGATTTCTATTGAATAAATTAGTATTGATGATAGGTTGTTAGGAGGATAGTGATTATTAATATAAATTCCTCATTCATTTTTAAAAGTGTTTTCATAGAGTAATATCTTTGACAAGTTCCAATGCATATTCTGGTAGGTGGCATCTCCCAAGACCACTCTAGAAATATCAAGAGGAATATATTATAAGTATATGTTATATAAATTCTCTCAAGAATGTAATTAATTATTTGGGACCATCACTCTTCGAATAAACTATAATAACAACAAAATTCACAAATATTTCATAAATTCAAAGTGTAAAAAATGTTATGCATATTTAATTTACATGAATCAATTAATTCCCTTCAATCAGGAGTCCACATTTTGATATCCATGTCTCACATTAATAATTCAAATATCCATTTTAATAATTATATTTTATTAAAATTTAAATATAAAACATGGAATCAAGAGATTATTAAGAAACTCATGTCTCCTAGATGAGTCAAGTAAATAAATGATTCAAGTGTAAGCATGCAATATTCAAGTTGTCACAACTTTTAGAATTTCTATATTAAAACATATTTTTAGAAAAATTAAATAAGATGAAAACATAAATAATGAAATAATGATATATTTTTTCTCAATAATCCCCATTTTCCTATTTCCTTATCTATTTATGGGGTTTTAGGTTGAGTTATTTCTTGGTGGTGCTATATAACAATTCATAACTGTGAAAGATTCATTCCTTTAAAGCTCGAGGGATGAAATAAAGTAATGAACACATCATAAATTCTTTAGAAAATAGTAAATCTCATGATTCCTCCTAAAATTAACATTAGTAAATGCTATAGGTCCACCTAACCTCATGGAAACAAATCAATAAATGGTTTGTAGAAGTATCAGCTCCTCCATCTATTTTTGAGGTATTTTTCCATAGATAATTTTAAATATTTTTACATTAACTGTGAATGGGTTTCCATCAATTATTTAGTATATTAGTACTCTTATAACTTGTTTTTACACATAAAACAAAAACATAAATTGATGTTCATAGTATTGGGGAATCATAATTGGTGGGGTTAATTACTTTCCCTTCCACTCATCGAACACCTCCCAATAATTAACATTATAAAAAAAGACAACATCTTTTACATGTAATCTTGAAAGGGGACGATAAAACTTATTAATGTCCTTGATGAATCTTCTTTAAAAAACCACAATTCCAAAAAATTACCTAATATATCTCACATCAGTGGGTTATGGTATGGAATTCATTACATCAACTTCACACTTGTCCACCTCAAAGCCATTTTTTGAAATTACATGACCCAACCTTATCCACCTTTTCAGCATAAAGTGAAACTTCTCAGAGTTCTAAACGAGTTTTTTTATCTATATAGGTTTAATAAATAATTCATAGGTTCCCTAAGAAATAATAAAAAGTTTTTCAAAGAATTTTAAAATCATCCAAAAATTCCTTGAGGATTTCGTCTATGTGATTTGAGAAAATGGTTACCATACCCTATTGGAATTTTTAGGGAGAATTGATTAATCCAAAATAAATACTCCTTAAGGAAATGGTCCAAAAAGTGATGTGAATGTTGTATTATATGAGTCTTCGTATGAAATGAATACCTAAAATTAATCATATAATCCTTGTAAGAAAAAATAGTGTATACTTCATGCCAACCATTTTAGTATTTTATATATGAATGTGAAGGAAAAATGATCTTTTTAGGTGCCCTGGTTGAGTTTTAGGTAGGCAATTAATACCACAATTTTTAACTCTCAGTATATGTAGTTCATTATTCATTTCTTTCATTATATTGAGAGCATTGAAGATGGGGATGACCCATTATGATTCAGAAATTAGGTATATTATGTTGGTGGATGAATTTTTTTTAATATTTTTTAACAGAATCCATGATGGTTGAGCTAAGTCTCCTCTAGATCTGTCTAATAGGTCCAAAGTCCCCCTATATCAACATTTTATAGGAACAAACCCTAGGGTTAATTCTAGTAATATCTCCTAAACTCCACCTAATTGCATGAATGTTTATTTCTAAAAATTCAATTAAAATTTTCTCTTGGTCTTGGTATGGGTGGTTATATATTATCAGGAAAAAAATTTATCATTCAATAAGATAAAATTATTTAAAGTCATATGGGAGAGGTTCCATATCTAGTTATGGGGGTTTTTATAGATATCAGATTGAATTGAAATTTATTACTTTAAGACCCTGAATCTTCATAGAAAATCATATCATCTCAGTCAATTAAAACAAATTATCAAATAATAAAGATGTTATTTCTTATTGATCATTAAAAAGAAATTTTCCTTATTTCAATTGTTGGTTACAGTTTTCAATAGAAATTGTATCTCCAAGGGATAATGTTTCTCTACGAATACTTTTGTTTTCAATGGTATTAGTACATGCTTTTTGGATGATATCATAAAGTGAATGTTGGTTTGAATGATTCATCTTGGAGTAAGTAACATTGAATTATACCTTTCTATCTCATAGATCCATTGTTAGGGTTCCTTCATAAACATTAATGAAAATATTGGATATCTCTAAGAAATTACTTTTTAATATAATGGGTGAATTCCATAAAGAACAATTTTCATCCATGGGTGGCACAAAAAATTCTACTAGAAATCTAGTCTTTCTACTCAAACGAGGACATATTCAAAAAATCTAGCTGGTAAGATAGTGGATCAGTAGTATAGTAGGAAAAGGCAATTTTGGGATTTAGATTACCTATTTTTAATGAGGAATTGTCAAATTTATACACGAAATTAATGGAAACTCCATGATCAAACAAGTCTTTAACCAATTTTAAAAAACCGATTCTGCAGGGAATAGAAAACATCAATGTATCTTGATATTTTTTTGCTAATGGTGGTGTGGTCATGGAAGAAACACTTCTTCAAAAGGTTTATTCTTCCATTCCAATCAACCCACAATCCTATCAAAGAAAATTCCTTTGAGTAATTTGGAGTATATTTGATTTTTCATGGTGGAATTTGAGAGAATCATATTAATTTCAACCATTTGAAATGTCTAATGGATCTCATATTAATGTTTTTATTCCCCAATTATCTTGTATTCCTGAAATCTAGAAGGTAATAGTAGAGGGGTGATATTAGTTTCCATTTTATATATTATAAATGGAGTTTCTATTTTTTATATTATAAATATTTTCATTGGATATTTTTATACCTTCTTACCCTATTTTTCATGTGGGGTGGTTTTATCTTCTATAATTTTCCCATAATTCTCATAATTTCCAGACTCACCTACTTATAGTTCAACATCATTAGGTTATGGTTACTGGTTCTACTAGGGACTCATTGTGATGATCTGGATCACACTTTCTATTGTGTTACATATTTTCTAAGATGGGTGTTTTCTTGGGTTTTTTGAGATCATTCCATGATATTATCAAATTTATTGAATAAATAATTCACCATGTTTTTTAAACTATCCTTCTTTAATGCTTTTCTTCATTCATTTGGAGGGGAACTAGATGAAGGTTTTCCGTTGATTTTTTATTTAAAAGATAGTGGTTGATAGGATTGTGTAATGTATTCATACTTTTATAGTTGTTCTAAATGGGTTGGATTATGAAATTAATTCTAGAGTGGGGAATATTATATTATTATTGACCTCCATAACTCTATTGGGATTTCCCTTTTCTCAATGGTTGCTTTTGTTGAAATAATCTTGGTTGGAATGCAACTTCATAGATTTCCATACTATGTACCTCAATGCATTGATCAGTAATGTGATGAGGTGATGAACATAAAACACATAGATGAGGTAGGTTAGGTTGTTCATTCACATATTCACTAAAATATGACATAGATGGACTTTCAATTATTCCAATTTTAATTCAATCAATCATGATGAGTTAGATTATTTTAACTTATACATGCCTTTAGTTCTTACACCTCTTGTCTCAAATTGTTATGAATTCTAATCAATATTTTTATTAGGATCCTAGCTTCCAAGGGTGACTTCTCAATCATAGATTCTCTGGATTATGAATCTATGAGATTTATATCATTTTCTTGTATCCCTTAGAAGAAAAATATTAATAAATGATGATATTACATTGATTGGTGATGTTAGCTTGCACACAACATTTGTAATCTTCCCCAATATTTATAGAGGATTTCTCTTGTATCATGTCTAACGGGGTAAATATAGTTCGATATTTTAGAGCTCTAGGAGGCTAGGAAGAATATCTGTACAGAAATTCATTATAGATCATCCAAGCCATTAAGATCAGTGGGTTGAATACTATAAAAACATTATTTATCATCTATATCCAGTTAAATGTGGAATTCCCTCCACTAGACTTGATGACAACTTCTCACCACTAATATCTATTCCATAAAGAGCCACCATTTCCATTATGATAACATTTTGTAGTATATTACTACAACCATGATAATAGTATCACTTTTGACACCACATGGTGAATCCTATCACTTATTCTACTACCATTCCAACTATATAAAGTTTTCCACTGCTAAGCTAATGGTTCAACCTGTGCTACCATCAGGGAAATTGTTTCCTATAATTGCTAGAAATTCCTCCAATCACCATAGTTGGCATAAGAAAATACCACCACAATTCCATGGCTACGATATGAAGAAACCCTATTGAAACATTTCACCATTGGCACCAATGGTAGAAGGCCACAATCAATCACTATCTTTCTTCCCCGCAACTCTCCACCACTAAAAATAAGTAATTCTTGAAAATGAGAGACCATTGATGAAGAACAGAGATTATTATTCAATAGTAAATAAGTAATTCCATTTTTACAACAGTCGAACATTCTTACCTTGATCTAAAGGTAGATCATAGAGTAGATCATAAATACTTCTTTTCTACCTTGTCACCATCATATATATATAAAGCTCAGATGGAAACTATGCTTGATCTTCCTATGCATTACATAATCAATTGATGAGGTATGGTGGAAATACATGTAACTTTTATGTGACTTCCATTTCCTGGGAAATTAGAAATAATACTATTAAAAACCCAAAGAAGAATGTGTGGAAGTTGATATATACATGAAAAAGAATCCAACTATCGATATTTTTATGCTGATATGTAATAATATGCATGGAAGAAGGATTGGGAGGGAATGTTAAAAAAATTATAATTATAACCACCATTGTCCCAATGGTAGAACCTTTGCTACCACCAAAAAAATATCATATATGTTATCACCAGACCATGGTATCACATGATACCATTGAGCTAACAATATCATCTGTAGGAGACACCACATATCATTCTACCATATCATCGAGAAGCTACTACTACCACATGAAGCCCAAGATCTATCATGATGAACTCATGTATCCCACTACAACAATTCATCACCAATGGAAACAAATGATCTACCATTAGGTTAGTTGTGGATTTCAATTGTTGGATGATTCTATTGTCACAAGGTAATATTAACTCTGCTTAAATTTGGAAGTACCAAAAAAAATCACAGATTCAACAGTAAATATATTTTTAATGATATATTCAACATCCCAAAAATATTTGGAATGATTCAAGAAAAGATATTTGTAGCTCGCTCTATAAATAAAAGGTGACCTATCCAAAAAACATATTTATGCATTAAAGGGAGAATACAAACTACTCATTCTCGATAGTATATCTATATAGTTTAGATTAATTTCTCCTTTAATAATTTTCTATTCCACAAAACATTCATTTTTTCATATTTTATAGTGATCTAGTCTCTTTTTATGGTTGGATAAATTGTAGGTGTCCCATTATAATTTTGGAGTCCTATTTTCATCAAATTCCCTACATTGGTTTATTTGTTAAATTATTTTCAAACAAGTTATATAATAATTTAAATGGGATATGATTTTATTTGTTAATTAATATATGGATTTTATAAATTTCATTGATTAAGAATATTATTCTCCATATTTTTTGATTTGGTTCACACTGATTTGGTTCTCTGGGACAAAGTGGAGAAGTGTTTAGTGATTACTATGAATGTGGGTAAAACACAATTAAATGATTTGGGAACTTAGGGCACTCAATTCTTGATTTGTAATTTTCTAGGTAATCTAGAGAAAAACCAATATACATTTAACACTTTGTAAGAAGAATAGTCTAAACATGGAAATTGGGAGGATTATTTTCAATATTAGTCAATATCAATCAAGGATGAAGGTTGATAAATGATTTTAATTCCATTCATTAATCCAGTCAATTAAAAATATATAAGTTGGATTCAGAAGGACCCTGATAGAATTACAGAAAGGAATCCAATCCTAAAATTGATCACTTTTATCTTATAAGATCTCTCGAACTGATATCCTTTATTCTAATCCATTTAATTATTATTCATAAAATTTGTTATGCATTCATGACATTTTGATTAAAAAAACTACTCTTGGGAGAAGGGAAAGTGACATGATGTATTTCTGGAGACCTCATTCATTCAAATTCACATTATCTATTAGTTAGTTAAATGTTTTTAGAATATATTATTTAATAATTTTAATGGGGTTTATATGAAGCTAATTATTTCCATTAAGTGGTGTAGTAATAGTAATGAATAATTAAGAAAATCCTAAATCCTAGAAAATTAGTAAAACTCATGTTTGCACCGAAAATTTCCTTTGGTTAATTTTATTGGATTACCCTATACTTGATGGAAGAAATATAAAGATGGGTTGAGGAAGTTTGATCTCCTCCACTAGATCTTGAGGTATATTCTCATGGAAACTTGGCATCCTTTTTACGTTAACCGTTAAGTAGATTATTTGAGGTTTATTCCGAAAATGACTTTAGAAAATGTAAAAAATGAAAAAAAATCAAATTTTTTATAAATGTAGTTAAAAATTGAAGAAGATGAATTTAATTCATTAAAATTTATTTATTCATGACCTTAATATTTAGTTTGGAGAAAGTGGAAGTTATCATAATTCGAATGGGAGAATATCAATAGGATTTTACTTTGGATTCAAAGAAATATACGTTATTAGACAATCCTCCATCTTAATTCATAAATTTTAACCATCAATTCCTGCCACCCTTAAAGAATAAGTGTCATTAGAACCATGATTGCTAAGACCAACTGATTTTATGTGACATCACCCTTTAAAAACTAGAAAAAAGTGTTCCATTAAA
This sequence comes from Viscum album, assembly GCA_963277665.1. Classification (NCBI taxonomy): domain Eukaryota; kingdom Viridiplantae; phylum Streptophyta; class Magnoliopsida; order Santalales; family Viscaceae; genus Viscum; species Viscum album. The sequence goes on along the minus strand of OY728158.1, from coordinate 1,184,736,291 downwards.
GAACATGGATATAAAGAATATTCTCATGATATGAGCATAGATCTACATGATTTTTTATTTTTAGTGATGAGTGAAAATATTCAAGGATAGGAAAATAATTATTTATCTTGCTACATAATAATAAATTGAGGAACACGAATAAAGAAAAAGTGAATGACCATTATTTTAAAATTGAAAAACATAATATACTTGAGTTTATAATTTCATTGAAAAATAAAAAATTGAAATGAAATTTGATGTGGATTTTTGAAATTTTTTTTACACTAATAATAGATTGATTTTATTTCATTAATATTTTAAAATTGATAACATTGGTTCTCTCTAATATTTAATTTTGAGATTATATTCTTGAGGGAATGCTTGCTTTAAGTGTGGTTGTATTTTATGCAATTTGTTTTGATGTATAATTTTAAAGATTTTAAAAGAATGTTTTTGGATTTTAATATAGAATGACCATTGATTTCAATATTTTAATAAATCATGTGATATTTAAAACAATTAATTCATATGGTTTTAAATGAATAAAATCATGGAATAATTTAATGTTGGTAGTTTTATCTGATTACTTTTGAATTTTTACTATGTTTTTTATATTCTTTTATAGGTATTATCCTAGAATAAGGGGTGACATCTAAGGCTAGACCTCAACCATAACCACCAGTAGCCACATAGATCTCTTGTATAATACAGTTGGCCTTGAAGGGTTTGGGGGAACATACAAGGGACACTAGATCATGGGGGAATCGGCATCATGCAATGTCCTATGGGGAGTCATGCTCACAAAAGAGTATAGCTTGGGATAAGTCCCACATTGGTTATGTGGCCCATGTGTGTGTGCGTGCGCCATGATCACTTCCCCAAAGTAGGATTTCGAGCCTAGGATGCACCAACATTCCATTTATGTAAGAACACTCCATATCCTCTAAAATGATGTGGGATTCTATTAAATTGTTTAATATTTATTTTATAAGGAACGATTCTATTCCTCCTCATCTCCGCCTCTCCCAAACTCAGATATAACATGTTTTCTGACTCTACTGCTCACTGCCACCCCAAACACACCAGATGTTGCTTCTATCCTAGAGGACCACCATTTATAGAGCCAAAAGAGATTAATCCCAAGACAAATTCCACCTCATAATATCATAACCACTTTAAATCGAATCAGTGACCTAAAAAATGAAAATAAATGGAATTTCTAAACATCATATGACCACTTCCAAGGCTGTATGAGGAAGGATATCCCAATGTTTCTTGAATCTCTCCAATTTATCTCAACATTCATCCCTTGATATCACTTCGGATCAATCCATAAACCTATTATAACCTCAAATAAAGAGTTTTTGACTATCCCAATCACTGTGAAGGATGGATGATACTTGGTAAATATCAATTTCCACTACCTCCACTTGACTCTACTGATCCATGCTGAGCCACTATTTCTATGTATATAACCAGCAGTGGAATATGTGATATATCTAGGATAATAATAGAACCTTTTCAACTTCTAAGACATGGATAACACTTGTGATACATCCAATTAAACAGTATGACTTGATCTACTATCACACAAAATTCTTTCTTCCATGAAATCACACTACAACTATCACCGTTGTATCCATTAGAAAACACCACCACTATGACATGGATCTGTTGTGAAGAAACCATTCTGAACAAGCTACCATTGGATCCAATGGTATCATGCCACAAGACACTACCTCCATTCTCCCTTTGTACTATCCCCCACTGAAAAGAATTAACCTTTAACCCAGGGGCACGATTTCTGAAGAATGGATATGTTTCCACCACAATGAAGATTATGCCACTATTGTTCCAATTGTATCACATAGTTCCATTGAACTAATTATAGAACATAGATGAGAAATTCTCCACTTCTATTCAACCATTATATCAACTACATCCAAAAAGATAACATGAATTGTTTTCTCATGCTAACCATGTATTACAAAATCCAATAATGAGGAATAGATGCCTTGCACCTTCAAGTGTTCTTACAGCTATCTCTTGGGTAGTTAGAGATAACATAGTTATCCTTATATTTAGGAAGATGAGAATGTAGATCAATACATTAAGGTGAATACCACAATTGATATTTCTATGATGACATTAAATACCATCCATGGAAGATAGATCTGTGGTAATAGTTAAAAAAAATTCATGTCACCATTGACCGAAGAGTATAACCTATGTTATTTCCAGAACAACTGTATCATATGTTCTACCTCTAGGGAAATGGAAGAACATTCTACCATTGATTTAATGATAGCATCTAGAATAGTTACCAATGTTAATTCTCCATTCTCATCGATAACAAACTTCTGGCACCTAAAGCCTGAGCCTGGTCGTGAAGAAATATTGAACCCTGATACAATAATTCAACACAAATGGGCGCACATGATATACTATTTATCCAATGGTTTATGTCTAAGGACGGAAGATGATAACCTAACCAACAAATTTTATCTCTGTGTTGGAATTTTAAATTAATTAGAAAATAATATGATTCAATGATAAATATGTTTTTCTCTATATATTTAACCCCCCCTATAGATTTGGAAATATTAAAAAAGATATATTAAAAGGTTACCACCATCCATAAATACAAGGATTCTATCGAAAGAAAAAGTTCAATGTATCAATGGGTTAATTCCCAGTGCTGCTATTGGAACCTCTATTTATATTGTTTTTATTTATTCATTTTTCTTTCATGATGTATCATTCCCCATCTACCGCTATTGTTTCCCTTTTAATGGAGGGGAATACTCCTTATGTGGTTGGATGAAGGGTAGGTGTCCAGATGTAAATATTGGGACATAGTTTTATCAAATCCCATCTCTATTTATTTATTTAATGAATTTCAGAATTATGATTTCATAAATTTAATTGGAAACAATTATTTTTATATTTCAAATATTGATATTCTAAAATTCATTGATTAAGAAAAATTTTCTTCCACTTATTTTATTTGGAAAACTTATATTATGTGATCTAGGACTATGTAGAGTAATGTTTGATGATTATTAAGAATGTGGGGAAGATAAATTGGTTTTATTTGGGAATTTAGGGGACCTAATTAATAATTTGAAATTGGCTAGGTAATCCAGAGAAGAACCATTGTACATTTTACTATTTAGAAGGAGAATAGTTGAACCAAGGAAATTATGTGGATTATTTTCACTATTAGTAATCCTATATCAATGGATAATGTGGATTAGAAATTTCCAATCCATTCATTAAACTAGTTAATAAAAAAAATATTCAAACTCCAAAGGACCATGATACCATGAAATAAGGGTAACCCAGTCCAAACCCGATTACTCTTCTCTCATAAAATCATTGAAAACCAATATCCTTGTTACTTATTTATTTAATTCTTGTTATTTAGTTTTCTTTCAAATTCATGAAATCATTATTCAAAATGCTATTATTCAGATATGAATTTGGTCAATAATTCTACTACATGATTCAGGGAAATAATTAGATTTTTTACACCCCATTCTTGGAGTATGTCCCAACCTGACACTGATGCCTGCGAGTGGGTGTAAAATCAAACTCTTAACATGCATGATTATGAGCTCTAAGGATGATATATTTAATCTTGACCATGATATAGATATAACATTTCTAATTATTATTACGAATTTTAACCATGATAATCGTATAAAAATCATGTTAAATGATTTATGTGAAATATAAATTTTCTCACTTTGAGTCATCGAGGATAGAAATTAACCCAAAATAAATCATATGGGACCATTTTACCCAACAATTTTCCAATTAGAATAATCAACTGACCATCCCTATAATAAATTATGTTTAATTTTGAGTCAATATGAATCATATTTTACCAAATATTAATACACTTTTAGGAGAGGACATGAACCGGAACATTCCAAAGTTCAATTATGTATGTTTGAGTTTGAAGCTAATATATGTTGCTGAAGAACAAGTCAAGTCGAATTAATTCCCATTATCACTTGAGGTATGATCTAAAGAATGGTTGTATGGTCTACAAATTATAGAGATCCATGACTAGAATTATTTCCAAATTAGTTCCATGATTCTAATTCCCTTGGAGAACTGTAATTAGAGAAGATATTTACACCATAAGATAATATAATAGAAAAACCAAGATTCAACAAAGTTGTCTGTGGGATAACATCACCAGGATATGGAATATTATAACATCCTAGTAATATTATACTAAGGGATTCTAGAAAATGATAGAAATCACATAGATGCATAATTCAGAGGATCTTTGATAGATAAGTCACGCAAGGATTCTTAGAGCCTAGTTAGGTTGATTACCTATAATTAAATTTTTTTTGGACAGGAGGTATATACAATAAAGGCATCTATGTCATAAAATATTTTGACTCATCAACATTTATTGAAAACAAAATGGAATAATTTATAATCCATGTAAATTTTTTGGTAGTTAAACAATTAAATGAACAAACACCCACACCACATTTATGTGGTTTATGTTGATCATCCCATCACTTCACCAATCAGTGTAGTAAGTTGTAGGGTATCAAATATTGTGATGTATCAATATAATAAAGAACGTTTTATCAGAACCAACCATGGTGATAAGGGAAATACCCTTATGGATATAGAGGAAAAAAATTAGACTATACCCCCATTCCATATACAATTCCAAAATCCATCCCTTTAGAACAACCATACAAGAAAACAAATCCAATAAACCACCTCAATTTTATAACAAATCTAATGGAAAACACTCATCTAGGTCCCTCCCATTTAAAAAATGGTAATGAAACGAGATATAGGAGCTGAGAAATAGAATGAATGATTCATCAAAAAAAAATTAGAATCTCATAGACATATTATCCAAAAAATCCATGAAATCTCCCAAATTAGACAATCCCAAACCCATAGTAATGTGTAATTATGATCATCACAAGGGGTGGAAAGGTGATCTACACACCAAAACATAAAGATGATAAATAATAAAAAGGTGAGTTTAGAAAATCATGAAATTATGGAACCACTCCACCTGAAAAAGAGGACAATAAGGAAGAGTATTACCCCATGAAATTTTTTAGTAAGGAAAAACTAAAATCCTCCAATTAAATACATTAAATGGAGAATAAAGGTAAACCCATACCATTCCATTCAAGATTTAATATATCGACAAAAATTGAGGAATATAAACATGAAAGGGATATCCATAAGACATTTTAAAAGGATGAAATTAATAGTCCTCTTTTATAATCCATGTAAAAAAGTAAAAAATTTGTCAAATTTACAAATTTAATTACACTAATAAAAATTGGATGGATGGGATTGAATGAATAAACCTTGGAAGAAGTGTTGTGGGAATGATCATACCAACATTACTAAAAAATGATTCAATATATTTGGAATGTGACTATTCCTTCCACAATTGAATCATTAAAATTTGTTTATTCCTTGTGTGGTCATTGTTCTTCCATCACTTTAAATTATTAATAAGTTATTCATCATTAATCATAATATGAATCACACAACAATCTTTTTTCAACTAAAAAATAGATCCACAAAAATTCAAGATTGTCTTTGGGAGGATGATCTCGTAGGTGTTGAAGGAAAAGTTTTTTCAATATATATTTATATTCTCACCATGGAGGAAGATACAGAAATGGGGTATTCACGCATTGTTTTTGAAAGACCATTTATAAATAAATTCAAAATAGTTACAAATGTACATTATGTAACCCTCTCCACGGAGCTGATAGAAAATAAAGTGCACATAATTGTTCTTATCTTCAAGAGGAACCCTTCAAACCCACAACCAGATTATATAATCATCCAAGAAGAAACTATTGAGAGAATAGAATTTTTAGGTATTCATAGATACATTTTCTATAGGAAATAACCTTCCAACTAAAAACAACCAAAAATAAGTGAAATATGGATACTGTATTTTTAACGATCAATAATAAATAACATCTATATTTTATGATATTTATTTAGAAGAAATTTTGGTGAAACCCTTTTCCAAGGAGATTTAAGATTTTTATTTAAAAAATTTAAATGAAATATCATATCTACGAAACCCACAATACTATAACTAAAACCCATCTCATGTGAAATAAAATATGTGTATCTTTTGTAAGGAGAAAATTTTTCTATTTATCAAAGATAAAATCTAGTCCCATGAAAAATAGAAAAATTTAATTGACCTTTTAAAAATTAACATTCATGACATAGAATGGAGTGTTTAAGATATTTCTGGAATAACCCCCATGATATGTCTATATAAATGTTTTCACGATGTAGACTATAGAAATAAATTTATCCTCAAAATAGACTTTTGCCAATGAACAAGGATGCTTAAAAAATAAATACTGAGATAATTTTGGATGACTACATAATATGACCAAATTATGACTCATAATGGGTTAACCTCATCAATGTGGTTCCCCAAAAAATCATTTGAAAACTGGGAGAAATAATAATAGTTTACTAATTACAATGAGAGTTTAGAATAGTAAAAGGGTATTAATTAGAAATCGAAAGCTAAACCTAGTAACCTGAAAAGATCAATTTCCAATCACATTCATATATCAAATTATAGAAAGGATGGTAGCCATGAAACATTAATATTTCATTGATGGATGATCTGGATAATTTTAGGTACATATTTACCTAGATGTCAAGGAGAATACAACAATTAGCTACTCCTTCAAGAACATTTCCTATAAGATGATTCCTTTAAAATAATTAAACGATTGAAGTATATCCCAATAGATCATGTTAACAAAATATTTCATATCACATGGTGGACTTCTTAGTGGTAATTTTTGAAAACATTACAATTTTTTGAATCTCCTTTGACAATTTATTAGGGAACATATAAAATGTTTTCAAAACCTACTTATTGTAAAAAAATTAATTTGAACCTTGAGAAGTGACACATTGTGGTTATATAAATGATATTTTGGGGTCATGTAATTTCAAAAAATCTCATTTAGGTGGATAAGTATAAAGTTGATGTTATCAATTCAATACCATATCATTCTTTTATGAGACACATTTGGTCATTTTTAGTCAATGTATGTTTTTATAGAAGATTTAGTAAGTACATTTTATTGATTTATGTTACCCATTCAAGATTAATTTTAACATAATTTGTCATTGTTTATAGTGATAATTTTCAGGATTAAATGTATGGTCTATGGAGAATGTTGTTTACCCCAAATATTATGCAACCTCAAGTTTGGGAGTGACAAATTGAGTTGTTCTATGATTCCTCAAACAAAGAAATAGTAGTTGTCCCCTCCCAAATAATTGAAAGAAACCCATTCATTATATATGGTAAAAACCTAAAAAATAATAACGCAATATATCTTAAGGAATAGTGGAGGTCCTAAAAAATCTATAAATCATTTACTAATATCTTCACATTATGTTTGGTTGATCTATTGACATTAACCAAATGCGATTCTAGGAGGAAAACATAGTTTCACTATTCTCATGGGAAATTGGATTCGGTAGGCTCTTCCATTAAAACATTGATCATTAATGGAATGTCTCTTTCATTGGTATGAATAGTTTCATAGGAACACCATGAAGGATGTTAGTAGGAATCCTCTATGATTGGTGAAATCAATAGAAAAGTGGATTCATGGAAACAGACTGATAATTAATTGATTATTTATGTTTATAATTTTTCATTTTTTTGAAAATATATTTTAAATATGAAATTATGGAAGTTGTTTTACCCAGAGTGTTTCACTTCCATACATGATTTATTTCTTTATATGTATTATATTGGAGACAAGAGTTTCTTTGCATTACTATGATTATCTATATTATATTTAAATGTTAGTGAATTTGATTCAGTAAAATGAAGAAATCAATTATTAATGTGAGAAATGGTTATTAAAATTAGGAATCATGTCTTAAGGGAAATAGTTGATTCATGTTAATGAAATTTACTTATACTTTTTCTCAATTAGAATTTCTGAAATTTATGTCAATTGTTTTTATTATTAGTCAATCCAATAGTGATTTTTCTGAATCATATGCTGCATTCCTGAGTGGATTTCTATGCCATATACTTCCCATTTGTTCTTAAGCATAATTATTGAGTGATAAAGGGGCATGCCACATACCATAACACTCATGAAATAATTTTTAAGCTGTTACTATAAAAACAAATTTAAAAATGATTTGATAATTTTTATTTATGGTATAATATCCTCTTTACCACCTCCACATCAACTATTTTTTAGCCCAGATAAACCCTGACCAACCTTCTTAGGGAAGATCCATGATTCAAATTTTTTTTATCCATTTCTACCCTAATCCTAGCATTTTTCATGAAATTTTAAAATAGATGTTTAGGGTATTGTTAAATCATGGTTGAAGTGACGAAACAAATGAAAAAGAAAATTTATGGGTGTTTTTATTTTGGATTTTGTGAAAGGTTTTTGATTAATTCAATTTACATTATTGTCTTCCCTTTATGAAGAAAAGAAAAAAAGTCAATGAAATGTGAAATAGTAGAAACAAAATTACCATCAGTAGACCAATGATTATTTTACTATGTGGTTAAGTGGAGGATGTGAGGTATATTCAAAGCATGAATTTTGAGATGGGAAAATTATAATAATAAATGTCCACTAAAAAATAAAAAATATATTAATATTATAGAAATAATCAAGAAGGTGCTTTTCATTCATTGTGGATTCATTATTTATGACCATTAATTCGAATTTTGGGAAAGTAGGACTTGTCAAAACTCAAAGGGGAAAATTCCATTATGATTTTACGAGGGATATACTGAACTATATGTCAGGATATAATAATCAACTTTAAACATTAATTTTTAAACATCAACTCCTACTAACCATAAATCCTGAGAGTCATTTGAATATTGATTGAAAAGTTATGATGATTTTATGTGAACTATGACATTACAATGTGGATAAAGGTGTTCCTTTACACGGATATGGATAAATAGAATGTTCTTATGCTAGGATAATAACTATACTTGAGTTTTTACTATGAACGATGAGTGAATATATTTAAGGTGAGGTAAATCATGATTTGACATGTTTAGTAATTATAAATTGAGGAAATTGAATGACGAAGAAGGGAAGGATCATCACTTTCATATTTGAAAATAGAAAAATGCATGAGTTGATTGTTTGTTTGAAAATTGTTAAATTGAGTTGATATATTATGTTGATTCATAAATATTATAGGATAGTGATAATTGTTTTATTTTATTGCTTTGTGATTTTAATAATGATAACATTGGTGCCCTCTAATTTTCAATTTTGAGATGATAATCATGAGAAAAATAATTTCATATATGGGGGGGGGGTATTTAACATACTCAGTATTAATAATTAATTAAAAACCATTTTTGGAGGATATTAAAGGATTTTCATGTAGATTTCCCATGGATTTCATTGACTTAATAAATTATAGGTAGTATAAAATAAGTGAATCAAATGGTTTTATATGAATTAAATTATTGAAGAATGTAAGTTTGGTATTTTTATTACATTGACCCTTTTTTATAAGTAATTTTCACAATACTTTTCATGTATTTATCAAATAATGTGGGCCATATAGGGCTAACCCTGAACCATAGTCACCCGCATCCACATAGTAATCTGACACAGGTTGGCCGACCTAGAAGGGCTATTGGAGAGCCCATTCTGGGTGACAAAGCACAGAGTAATAAGGCATGTTTGGTGGTCTATGTGGAATCAAGACCATAGGGTATTATAACTTGGGAAAAGGCCCTAATGGACCCCATATATCATATGTGTTTGTGTCACGGGTTCCTATCCCTAGAGAAGGCTTTTGAGCTTGGGATGCGACTCCACTTCATTTAAGCAAGTTATAATAACCCAAACTTTACATAAATTGACATTTGTTCAAAATTAAATTATATTCCTTTTAACATATAACATATCCATAATAGGACCATATAAGTATAGTGTCATTATAAACCATGAGGCATAAAAAACTAGTTCATAAAACATCTGCATTGTCTCCCACTTATTTCATCATAACTCAAATACATTTGACATATATTAATTAATACCCTTCTTCATGCCTTGATAGAATAAACATATTAAATGGTGAGATCAAATTCTTAGTAAGGTTAAATATAGGAAATATCAAGCATATCATAATCATAAGGCAAAAGAACCTGACTTTTGGAAGTCTTATCCTGCATATGAAAGATCATGATATCATGCCATGAGCTAAGTGTTAATGAAAATTTATTGAAATAATAACAAGAGTCATAACATTAGACATAATGCTTTTTTTCATATCCATATGCTTAGAAAATAATTTTATATTATTCAAAACTTATTTCCAATATCATTATGGTGGAAAATTTCCAATACTGAACCATGATTACATGTCGTTCCAGCAATATATTACATAAATAGATATACTTTTTGTTCCATAAATGTCTATCTCATGAGAAATAAATCATCACCCAATGCATTTTAGGGAGATATAGGTCCCACACATATCATAATGAAGTCATTATTACATTTTCCAATCATTCATCCCACCATAACCCAAGGAATAAAATGGGGGTTTGAAACATCATTCTATCATAATCTATATAAAACAAATGGATTTCATAAATAGAATTCAATAATAAACATAATGAAACTTAAAAATAATAGGGATATTATAATTGAAGCATATCCTTAATTTTAGATGGAAAATGATTTTCATAAAAAATATGAAATTAATTCTAGAGGAAAATATCCTTTCTTCTTCAAAAAAACATTTATTTTCTAAAAAGGTCATTCAATACTAAAAGAAAATAAATTTATTGAAAATAAAATTTAAATATTTTAAATGAAGAATCCTTGATATAAGGTGTTATGAAAGCATAAAAAATCATTTCAAGCTGTAGAAGTTAAAAAATATAATCTCATTGTACTTTTTCTGGAAAAAGTCAAAAAGTTCTTGGAATCAAATAACGATAAAATATTTCTTTCATACCATTTAATAAAAATTTAGCAAAATGAAAAATTAACATTAATTTTTATTATAAAAATAGAAACAATATAACATATTTGTAAACAAGGGTGTGATGATAAATATAACCCAATAAATACTTACAAATAAACATTCTCCGAAAATAACGAGATTGCAAAATTATACAGTACTTTAGGTATGATATCCTTCGTATGTATCCAAAACACTAATATAATTATTTTATTAATGTTATTGACTTAATTATTAATCATTTTCATTTTTATGATATCATATATGATTATATTATCATCCATTGGTTAGTAACATTTCATTATCACTCGTTATTTGGATATTAACTGCTTTATGTTCTTATGCATGTTTTGTCAGATAAGATCATGTTCCTCTTATTAGGATATAGTAATATCATTTACAGAAAGATATATATATATTATATATCATATTTATTCATTCTATTTATTTATATAATCATGGTTTAATGAAGATCATGTAAAATAGATCACATCACATTGTGGAGACGGTAGGTCCTACATACACACAAGGGACAATATCATTCCCATAATTATTGAATGATACTGAAGTGGATGATGTATAATAATTATGTATCAGCATCATTTTCTAATAATCATATATATTTATTATTTCCATCATTATACCCATCCATGTAAGGTGATGGTGAAAAACAGATTTCACCATGGTGTGGTGACGGTAAGTCGTACGTAGGCACGCGTGGTGATATTGTTTTCATAGGTTGGATAGAAGGTGGAATATAGTTTTTTCAAAATAATAACAACATATAATTATATGAGTGATACTGATTTTATAAATTTATGATGAAATAAATAATTAATAGGATTATGAAGACGACATAATAATGAAAGAATTGGTTGAAGAGATTACCTCTTCCTCAACATGCTTCCTCTAAATATCTTCTTAGGGTACTGGAGTTTTTATTTTAATATGAATGGAACCTATATAATGAAACTAAAGAAGTTTATAAGGTAAAATTAAATTTTATGGAAGATCACGAATGCTTTAAAGGGTGTAAAGTGGTGGGGGAGGAGGTTCTCTTTTATAATTGAGGTGAGAGAATCTTTTGGAAACACAAAAAATAATAATTTCAATATACTAAAACCCTACATAAAAATATAAAAAATGCACCAATTTATAATATGATATGAAATTGGGTTTAAATTTCATAAACCACTAATTTTTGGACATGTATTTATATCAATTTAAACCTTATCATTTTAATAAACACTTAGTTATTATATTTAACTTTTAACTAGGTTAACAATTAATTCAATTTGAATAGGGTGAAATATTTACATATTTGATGATAGATAGACCATAAATAAGTAAATTAGATCATTTTATACCATATAATAATTATTATATATTTTTAAAAAATTTCTAATTATTTTTATATAATTTAATAAAACATTATTTTGATAAATAATCAATAATATCAATTTTGACACTATTTAATTCACTGATTTTAAAAAATATTAATATAATAAGATAAATCCAAAAACACATTTCTATTATATTAATAGGAGGTCAAGGTCATCTATAAAATTCATTATAAATGTTAATTAGTCCATATTTTATTTACATTAATATTTTTAATAACATTTATTATATATTTTTCATAATGAAATAATTATTACAACATTATTGTGTAATTACTTAATTTTCTTATTTTTTAATAAAAATAACAAAAACTATGATTAAGATAAATCTAATAGATTTTAGAAAAATAATTTTAGTCAAATTTAACTTCAAGAAAATCAAATATTTAAAATTTTATAATTATTAAATTATGATGATGAAAACTTTACTATCACATTAAATGAAATAATTTAAGTGTCATAACCCCTTCTATAAAGAACCAAATGGTCCTTAACTCAAGACATGGATGATTAAGGTGTTGATATACTCTTAAATAATATTTGTTCCTGTTTTTTTGATCTTTTAATTTGTATTATTGTTTAAATAGAAACTACAATATTGATTTTTCTTCAATTAATTAATTTATGCAACATTAATGTAAAACCTATTAAGGCAATTATTTATTTCATAAATATTTCCTATAAATTATCATGGTAATAGAAAAAATTTACATTTAAAATTGTTATTTATAATCAAATTTATATTTTTTATAAATTTACATAAGAAATTGTTCAGTTATTAAAATTTGAGTGGGACATATTTAACTTTTCATTAAATAAAATATAAAAAAAGTCCTAATCTCATCCACGTGAATTAAAATTGATACCATTTCAACCAAATGATGATAGAGGATGAAAAAAAATCATAAAATCATATTAATACAAAATTTATGGTAATTTTATAATAATATTTTTACCCTTAATTTAAGGATTTACTGTTTTAACGTATTAATAAAAATTACCGAGGATACTAATCATAATGCCCAAAAAAATAAAATAAATATATTTATAAAAATTGAACCTAATGATGCAATATATGGGTAAATTTTAAAAAATTAATAATAAATAAGTTTTGTTATTTAGTTTAAAATTAATCCCATTTTCCGAAGGAGAGAAGATGTTTTAAAAGCTAAAACACTGCAAGTGATTGTAATGTTTTTGCTTCTTAATTAAATGTATAATTAATTCTATTGATATAAATTATATTGAATGATAAAAATATATTATATTTATACTTTAAACCTAATCAATTTTATAATTTATCAATATTAATTATTTCAATGAAAAACATTGTTTTCATATAATATTTAGTGTACTGTTACTATCCATCAATAGTTGAATGTTATCAGAAAAATTATTAGAAATTAATCCAATGTAAATTTTTATATACCTATTCCAAAGAACACATTTATTTTGTTATAAAAAAAATTATTAATGTTTCAAAATCATAATTTAAAGGGGTTCTCTACTCAATAGTGTAAAATTACCCTTTTAAAAAAATATATGTTTTATACATCAAATAGGGTTTATTCCTACACTACGATTAAAATATCAATTGGTTGAATATCAAAAATATTTTATTAAGTATATAACATATTTATCTCATTGATTTCGCTAACAAAGAAATTCACTCACAAAATAAAAAATTTCAAATTGATTTATATTTGTCGTAAATAATTGATAGCCAATGAATTCACAATCCATTTTTACAAGTTAGTTATACTTATTCTCACTAACCTAACAGTTAGGCTATAATGGTAATTTTTTAATAAATGTACATCATGGTTTTATTATGTCATGATTGTGTGCAATGCATGATACAGAATAATTAAAATTATTTAATGAAAATATTTCATAAAAACATTCAGGTGTTACATTCTACCCCCCTTTAACTGAATTTATCTCTCCAAATTTTTCACCTAGAAACAAAAAAATAATGATACTGATCTATCACAATATCCTCAAGTTCGCACATTGCTTCATAATATTGGTGGTTCTTCCATAAAACATTAACCATATGAATGGTCTTGTTTCATAGAACATTTTCACTATGATCCAAAATCTCAATATGTTGTTCTTCATATGAAAGTTATTACTCTAGTGGTATGACTTCTAATTTTAGTACTTGTGATGGATCATGTTTGTACATTCTCAAGAGAGATACATGGAACACATCATGAACTTGAGATACATTCAGTGGAATCACTAATTAGTAAGATATCTTCCCAACATGATCCAAAATATACAATGTACCCATTTACCTTGGGCATAGCTTTCCCATTCATCCAAATCTAATTACTCATTTCTATGGAGTTATTCATAGGGACACCTTATCAACCACATCAATATCCTAGTCTTTTTCAGTTGCTAGCCTAAATTTTCTTGTCGACTCTGAGCTTCTATTGTGTTTTTTTGAATAGATCTGACCTTTTCTACCATTTAATCAACAATATTAGGTCCTAATAGATTTCCCCCCATCTTCATCCATGGAAGTACGAGTTTTTCACTTCTTTCTATAGATGAATTAATAAGGATCCATCTGAATAATGGTGTGAAATAAATCATTGTATGAAAATTCATCCAAATGTAGGTGTTGATCCCAACCACCTTTGAAATCATCAGAGAAAAATGTCAAAATTTCTTCCATAGTTTTAATTATCCTTTCAGATTTCTCGTCTATATGATGATGATAAATAGTGTTGAAACATAACTCTGTATCTAGATGACACTGGAGAATTCACCATAACATCAAGATAAACCTTAGATCACAATAAAATATAATTTAATTTGATACTCAATGAAATTTTACCACTTCATTTACATGTATCCCCAAAATCTGGTAAAGAGAGAAGTCCTCCCTAATAGAAATTATGTCTGTCAACATTTTAAGGGTATAAACTATAACATAGATAGAATTATTTCCTTTGGATATTTTGGGATGTCTGATAAAAAAGTATATAGTGATGTCTTTCAATTTCCATTCTGGTATGGGTAATGCTTTTGGAAACCCCTTAGACTTCTATTTTGTAGCCTAAACTTGCTGAAAAATCGACCATTGAGATACATATTCATCATCATCTATTTTCATATCATCCCACTTGAAATAATATCTTAGGTCCATGTATATCATTCTTCTTCTAGGGTGAATAGAAAATGATGAACTATGAGTCTTATATAATAGATCATTTCTTAATTCTAGTATTGGAGGAAAAATATACTGATTCCAAAATATATTTATTTCATCACAATCAAGGATGAATTCAGTAACATTTCACAACTTCATTTTTCAATATACATATTTATTCTACACCTTCTTAATCGTCTCTTTTATAGATGGTTGAAGATCATTTGAGAATGATATGATTTTTCCACATCCTTTAAAATTTCAGAATACATCCATTGAAAAAAATATAAATATTGTATATTTTGTGATCCTCATCACAGATATTCTAGCATGGTATTATTGACTCAATGCATCTTCCACTTTTTTTCATTCACATGGTGGTAATGTATTGATAAGTCATAATCATTAATCAATTCCAATCATATTCTTGGGTGCATATTCTCCCCTCTTTGTGTGAAAATATACATTAAACATTTAGGATGAATATAAATATTACACCATTAACAATAATGATAATGACTCCATATATTTAATTAAATGATTACCAAAACTACCTCAAAATCATTATATGGGTAATTTTTCTCATGAATTTTGAACTTCATATATTCATAAGCTATCACCATATCATTTTTCATGAGAACATATCCTAACCCCTTCTTGGATGCATCGTTGTTGATCACAATCCTCCCTCTACTACAAGGTAGTGTGAGCACATGTTCACTAGATAAGATTCTTTTTAGATATTTGATATTGTCTTCATGTTTATCCATCCATATGAACATAACTTTTTTCTAAGATAACTTGGTTAGTGGATTAGATAATTCTAAAAAATCTTTCAGAAAATGCCGAAAATATATTTCCCAACCAAGAATATATCGGATCTTAGTTAACATTTTTGGTATCATACAACATTCAACAACATCTGTTTTTGATGGGTACACATATATCCCTTCTCTTGAGATTATTTCACCCAAAAATGAAACTTTTTGAAGCCTAAATTCACACTTTTCGAATTGTTCATAATGATTCCCTATTCAGAGGGACTTCAGTACAATTCTCATGTGGTCTTCATGTTCTTACATAAACATTGAATTGGCATGAATATCATCCTTAAAGACTACCACAAACTATTCAATATAGTATCTAAAGAATCTAATCAATATATCTATGAAGACAACCAAGTAATTAATAATACCAAAAGGCATTACTATAAATTCATTGCGTCAATACCTTATATGGAATCTTCCCTTTGTTATAACCTCTCTCTTGACCATTAATTGATGATATCCAAAATGAAGATAAATCTTGGAAAATTATTTAAATCCACAAATTTCGACAAATAAGTCATCAATGTGGGGAAGAGGATATTTGTTGTTGATAGTGATCATGTAAATTTATCGATAATAAATTCAAAGTGTCATTGATATAGATTTCTTATTAACAAACATAATAGGTGCTTCCCAAGGTGACACACTCAGGAATATGAATCACTTATCATGATTTTCCTGGATTTTCTAATTCAATTCCCATAACTCAATTGGGGCCATTATAGAATATTTCTTTGAAATAGGCATAGCACCCGATATGAGTTCTATTGAAAATTCAAATTCACAATTTGGTGGAAGACTTAGGAATTCTTATAGAAATACATCACCAAAATCCCATACAGTGGGTGTATTCTTAATGATGAGTTTCTTTCCAACCATTTTAGATTAATAACATTAATTTATATGATTCAAGACCCATATGATGGAATAAATTTCTATTGGATAGTTATATTCATCCTTACATCGATTGCTTATCATAGATTGATATTGAAAATGAAATGTTACTTCCCCTCCTTGGAAGTTGATATGAGATCCATATAGATAAATCCAATCCATTCGAGTAATCACATCAAATTATACTATAGGAAGGTCCACAAGATTTACAAGAATCACATTCCCATAAACATAAACAAATGAAGAATTATAAACATTTTATGTGACAATTTATCCATTAGGATTTGTCGCTTATAAATCAACTTATAATTGTTGAGGTAATATGGAGAGACCCATAGAATATTATTATGAAATAGACTAGTGTTTAGATCTATAATAAAATAAAACATTTCCTACATTTGAGTGGATCGTAAGTGTACCTTTCACCACGTCATTATCATACTCCACATCACCGATAGTGATTGCATGTGACTTTCCTTTGTGTTGGGCCATAAGATTTTTATAATGTTGATCATCATCAATGACCCTTATATTAGGGTAGTTATTGGTATAATGACCTATTAACATGAACTTGTAGCATTGATGTGTATTAGGTGAATTCTGTATAGCCTATTCTCAGTTCACAACATCAGATATGTTTATTCCATCACATTAGCATTCAACTACCCGATGACCTTCTTATCCCCACATAAAACATTTACAAGTACCTCTAACAAAATTTCCACCACTATTACTCCCACACATTTATCATACGGGAAACATCATCTTCTTTTCATTATATTATTTATATTGTCCATTGAAATCCATTTTTATCTTCTTATCAGAACCATAGGACTGATGTGTTACTCCAATATTCATCTTAGCCTTTAGAGCACATGGAATGATTTTCTCATATCTATATATGTACCATATGGATAATTCCATTTAGAGGCATTGTTTTAAGCCACTAATGAATCGATAAATGTTAATCTTTGGTTGGATAACAATTTCAAAAGTGAACCTTGCATGTCTTATAAATTTTTTTTCATAGGGACCAAGGGATTCTTCATCCTTTTTCTTAAGTACAAGGAAATCATTCTACATATTATTAAGAAGAATATGAATAAAGTACTTTTTGAATAAAATTTTCTTGAACCCATCCCATTCCACTGGCTCAGTTTCATCTATTTGCCTCATATTCTATATAAGATTCCACCAATGATCAACATCGCCTTCCAAACGATAGACTGCTAAAATGAAATTATCATGTTCATAACATTGTACTACTGATTATATATTTTTCAATATTATTGATCCATTTTTCTTCCACTAATGGATCACATGAATCACTGAAATGACATAGAGGGAGCCTAATTAAAGACTATATAGAATGTTTCTCCAACCTTTTCTTGTTTGGAAGACTTGCATGATTCATAGCTTGAGAAATCTATGTGATAATAAATACAAGATTTTTCATTCCATATCCCTTAAAATTTGGTTGTTGTGGAATAAAATAATTTCATTACCTTTCATATTCTATATTAATGTGGTTATTTTTGGATCTAACCATTTACTAAAACCAAGAATCATAGTGTGAGAAACACTAATCATAATGGGAAAACCACTTTACGAAGAATAAAATTTCAATTTAGGCCACATTAGTTTTTATCATAGTTTATTCATGTCTAATTATAAAACACTAGGACTATTACATATACCACGAAATATCCTTAGGGTTCTCACTATAGCTTTATCATACTTGTTTCTAAAGGATAAATGTACCTTCCCTATGATACCAACTATAATAAACAATGATTTACATACATTGATATTTCTTCAAAATTGAAGTTTATTTCTTACCACATATAATAAATCCACAACAGAACCATATTGGTATAGATTAATTAGAAACTAAGAAACATAAATAACTAGTTCATAGAATATCTACATCGTCTCCCACTTTTTTTTCATAACTAGACTCTTTATGACATATCATACTTGATACCATTTTTTAGGACCTAGGAAAAGAAACATATTAAAGGATGAGATAAAATAATAAGTGAGGTTAAAAACGGGAAATATCAATACTTTAATAATAATAATACATAATATCATATGATTTGGAAGGCTTATCCTACATATGACATATCATAATATCATGTCATGGGATATGAGTTCATTAGAATTAATGGAAATAATAACAAAATATAGAACATAATACTTGATGTTTTGTGGAATACAAATTAGCTTAGAAAAATCATTTCATCTTAGTCAAATATCATTTCCAAGACCATCATACCATACAAAGTCCATTATTGAACAAGGTTTACTTGTCATTCTATCACTATACTACTGAAGAAAGTTTAATTAACATTCCATCCATGTCTATCTCATGAGATATAAATATTTATCCAATGCATTGGAGGTATATATCGATCTCACCCATATAATAATGAAATCATTCTTACATGTTCCACAAAATCTAAATCATTCATTGTATTATACCATAATGAATAAAATTGATTTTTTAAACATCATTCCTTCATAATTTATATAAAACAATTATATTTCATAAAAATAATTTCATCTTAAAAATAATCAAACATAAGAATAATAGGGATTTTATACATGAAACATATCCTTAAACTTAGAGGGAAAGGCATTCGGAGAAAACACCTGAAATAAATTTTTTATGAATCCTTTCATCTTTGAAAACATTTTCCTTTCTCAAAATGACACAAAATATTAAAAAAAATAATTTAATTGAAAATAATATTGAAATATTTTAATGTAATCTAAATAGAAATAAGGCATTACGAAATCATAAAAATCCATTCATACCAAATATGTTAAAAAAATATTCTCCGCATACTTTTTCTTGAAAAGTCATAGAGTAACATGGATGAATAACGATAGAATATTCATTTCATAACATTTAACGACACTTTAACAAATGGTATATTAAAAATTAAAAATTTCAGAATAATATAAATAATCTTATATACTTAGGAAACATGGAAATAGATGATAAATATACCCTAGTATATACTTACATATAAATAATCTTGAAAAATAAAGACATTGTGAAATCATCCCATACCTTATTTCTTGTTAGGTCTATAAGGCTTAATACCCTGAGAGGGGGGGGGGTGAATTAGGGTATGAATAATTTAAAATTAAAACTCATTCTGATCTTGTTTCACTGTTAAGAAAAACACTCTTCTCTCTCTTTCCTGTTGCACAAAATAAACAAAAAGTAAATCATGCACATGACACAACAATTTTTACTTGGTTGACCCTCACTGGGCTATGCCCAAGGGGAATACACCATCAATGTGCTGATGTACCAAATCCACTATAAGCACACTGCTGTTTACAAGGTTCGGGATAGATCACTTCTATTCCCAGGCTCACTGACTTTACAAGGTTTAGGGTCAACTCATTGCTTTCCTAGGGGTCACTCCCTGTTTCTCTCTCTTTGGATCACTGCCGATGGATAGGACCACCTTCTTCCTCTTCCATTTTTCACTGCTCTGGAAAGGATCCACTCACAGTTTATAGACTTGTAGGTATCTTCATTATCACTAATGAATTCATCCTCTGTTGTATGTAGATTCTCTGTTGAAGTTCAACTTTCACACATAGATGAATCTCACATTGCACCGAAGTTATCAGGCAATCTCCCATCTTCCATGCAGCCCTAAATCACTGGAAAAAATAAACCATACTAGGATCCCTTCTCTAAACTGGATAGAAAGTCTCTGCGCACAATTAAAAACTGGCACGCAAGTCCACCTCAACCACTTGCGCGACACAAGCTTCTACGACTCCAATCTTGTGCACCGCACACCCTTTTACGCCCAAACCAATATTGGCGTGCAATCAATAAATTTCATGATTCTTCAAAAAACAAGAATGCATGTGTCACCAAACCACTTGTGCGACGCCTTCTTTTTCTCAAAACCTACCTTACTCTCTTCCTTCCTCACCCAGACCACCTTAGGCACACAACTATCACCTGGCACGCAAACTCTACTTGCGCGACCACACACCACTTGCGCAACCACCACACCTGCGCGACTAGATCTATGATTTTTCAAAGTGTTGAACTCTACACCAAATGAGGATGGGTCGAACTATATTTATAGGCATTTGGACACCTAGCGCGATTGCGTGCAAGTCTTCCCTTGTCGTGCAAGTTTCGGCGCGCATGTCTCCTTCCGCACAAACCACTTGCGCGACCAACTCCAAACCATGTGCGACCCTTATCCGTTTGCCATATTTTGTTTATTTGATTGTGAAAAACATATGGTGCACAAGGTTCCTCTCCTTCAATTACATTGTGCACAAGTACCTTTTCCAAAAACTAGTTTTCTCCATTTGTCGATTTTCAGGCCCAAAAATTTGGAAAATACTAGAAAATGACGCCACCTTGTTTCATCTCTTTTCGTACCACCTCCAGATCATCCATTCCTTTATCGACATTCTTGAATCAAACATGGATCGTTAACCACAACCCTTGAACTCGACATGCCACCACGAAATCTGCTTTTTCAACAAATTTGTATGTCACGGTTTGCTTTGTCAACAATCACAACACATATGCCCACTTTGTCAACAAACACAGTCACCTCAAAAATTCTACAATGATGCCTTGATGGATTTTATCCCAACAATATCCCCCTTTGGTTTTATTGAAAACTCTTCCATAAAAAGATAAATCATTAATTCTTCAGCCACCATTCGCCTATTGTGATTCCGGATAGTGATCATGGATTTAGTCAACACATTCTCTAAGCCAACATGAGCAATGTTCGGTGTGATAAACAAGAGTAAATGAAAAGTTCATCAATGAATCACTTCATCTCTGACACCCACTGTTGACACAAAACTAATACCAATTTCTGGAAATATTCTTACCACATTCCAACACAACTCTTCTACTTTTATCACAATCCTCAGCTGTCGTGATATCTATTCTTGGATCGATCACTTCTTGCATCGTCAGATTGAAAACGCTCCCCCTTTCTTCTCACAGGTTTAACTCTTGTCAGCTTCAAATCCTCTTCAGCACAATTTCCTATGTTTTCCAAGATAATCTCTGGCTAAGCACATTCAACTAGCTTCAAATCCCCCTATCTAGCTACTCCACCTGTTAGCTTCTCCCCGTATCTTTCATGATTTCTCAAATAGTCACATTGTCTCCCCCTTGAACAATCACTATTTTCTCCGCCTTTGTCAACGAACCCAAAGGTCACTCCTTTGCAGTCTATAACAAAGTAGACAACACATATCAGCACAATAGGGAAAAAGACATCATACCTTTGGGAGAGGGTGGTTCCACATCCACACTCTTTTAAGTGCGGGGAGTCGGCTGAACTCCCAGTGCCAGTCGATGCCTCTCAAAAGCTTCCTTGGGTAAGGCCTTTATCAGAATGTCTAAAACCTATAGCTCTGTAGGCACATATTCCAACATCAAGATTACCTTCTCAACCTTCTCCTTGATAAAATGATACTTTATGTCAATGTGCTTTGTACATGAATGATGGATGTGATTTTTTCTAAGATTGATAGCACTTGAGTTATCAAAATCGATTCCAATAAGAGAAATCACTTCAACTACCATGTCTTCAAGTTGCTGCTTCATCCACAATAACTGTGTACATGCTTGAGTGGTTTCAATATACTTAGCTTCTGTGGTGCTCAATGAAATGCAATCTTTCTTCTTGCTTAGCCATGAAATACACAATCCCCCAATATAGAATGCACCGCCTGATGTTGATTTTCTGTCATCTGTTGATCCGGCCTAATATGCATCTGTGTAACCCAATAACACTGATTGAGATTGGTCATTATACATCAGACCGAAATCCATAGTGCCTTTGATATACCGAATTATTCTTTTCACTGCAATCATGTGGCTTTCCTTGGGATTACTCTGATATCTCACTACATGGAATCTGGCAAAAACAATGTCAAGCCTTGTTGTTGTCATGTACAACAAGCTTCCAATAATTTTCCTATATTCTGTGATATTAAGTGTCGTGACATCCTCATCTTTGGAAAGTTTCATCCAGGTATCAATTGGAGTCTTAATCTCCTTCAAAATATCCATTACAAACCTTTTTAGAACCTCCTTAGCGTATTTGGATTGAGAAATGAAACTACCATTATTTCCTTGTGTCACCTGTAGACCAAGGAAAAATGTTAGCTCCCTAATAATTGTCATTTTAAACTCACTTTTCATGAATTCAGAAAATGCTCTTCGCTGAGCTTCATCTAATACCCAAAAGATTATTTCATTGACATAAACTAGCACCATCATCAGTTGATTATTATTGTTGTCGAAATATAGATTGTAATCAACTCCACCACACTATAAACCAAGCTTCTTCAAATACTGGTCAAGCCTTGAGTACCATGCTTTTGGTACTTGTTTCAGCCCATACAACACCTTCTTCAACCGACAAACTTTATTCTCATCTTCATGAATGAGAAAACAATTTGGATAGTCAATGTATACCTCTTCTTCCAGAAAAACATTCAGAAATGAAGATTTGATGTCCATCTGGAACACTTTGAACTTTCTTTGCACTGTTATGGCTAAAAATAATCTGATTGTCTCCAGCCTTGCAACAGGTGAAAATGTCTCATCAACATCAATTCCCTCTATCTGGGAGTATCCTTTACACACCAGTCGTGCTTTGTTTCTAATTACTGCACCGTCATCATTCATATTGTTGCGAAAAACCAATTTAGTCTCGATAACGTTCTTATCCGTTGGCCTTGAATCAATATCCCATGTATGATTCTTCTCAATATGGTCTAATTATCCATTCATATGCTGAACCCAGTACTCATCATTAGCTGTATCAGAAAAACATTTCGGCCCCACCTGAGATAAAATAGATGTTTTCTTTGATGATTTCATTCTTCAAGTCTGAACTGGATCTGTTTGATCACCAATGGTATTTTTCCTATAAATTTCGACTCGACTCTTTGGCTTCTTAGAAGATTCAGATTTATTTCCCCTTTCTCATCATTAATATCTTCTTCTAAGTTAGCCATTGTCACTTCTACTCCCATTGTGTTGCTTACCTTCTCATCACATTCATCCATAAATTGTTCACTAGGTCGTTGAGTATTATGTTCATTTTCAACTATAGTGACATCATTTCTCTCAACGATATTTCCCAGCCTTTTGTTGAAGCATTTATATGCTTTTCATTTCCCTGAGTAGCCAAGGAATATTCCCTCATCTCTTCGTGAATCAAACTTCCTGTGATTTTATTTTTTGAGAATGAAGCACTTACTTAAAAATATTAAAAAGTATTTCAACGTTGGGTTCTTTCAGAACCACGTTTCATATGGAGTCTTCCCTTCTTTAGGACACAATAGAGACCAGTTTGAAAGATAGACCGATGTCAAAATGGCTTCCTTCCAAAATTTCTCTAGTAGGTCCTTTTCAATGAGCATCATTCTGGACATGTTGTTGATGATCCAATTTTTCATTCCAACCACTCCATTCTGTTGGCGAGTTCTCACTGATGAAATTTGATGCCTTATCCCATGTTTCTCGACATAGTCTTTAATATGACTATTTGTGAATTCTGTACCGTTATCAGTATGAAACATAAAAATTTTCTACTTAAGCATTCTTTCTGATTCCCTCTTATACTTCTTGATACAACTGAACACTTCTATATTATGGGTAATGACAAATACCCAAGCCATTCTGCTATAATCATCATTGAAAAGGATATAGTACCTTTTCCCATTTATGGATTGTGGTGAGATATGTCCACAACCATCAGCATGCACCAATTCGAGCACTCTGATTGATTTTTGTTCCTTTGAATTGTATGTATTTATGATGATATTCCCTTGTTGGAAAGTATCACACGTATGAGTGTGATCATGTGATAATTTGGGAAGGTCCCTAGAAACATCACACTTTACAAGATCCTTCATATATGGTTGACATATATGACCAAGTCGCTTATGCCACATCTTGTTCTCTTCCTCTCTGGATAAGAGACACATATCTTCTTCCCCACTTACAAGGTAAATATTTCCCTTTTTTCCTTTTTCCCTATAGAACAACTGATCCCTATTCTTCTTTGACAACACACATCTTCTTGGTAAATTGGATAGAGTGCCCAGAGTCACATAGTTGACTGACACTAGGCAATTTATGACTGAGGCCCTCTACGAATAATATATTAGCATGTCTCATTTCTTTTTCCCCAAATTTAGCCTTTATGGGACCAATAATCTTCATCCCTTCGTCGTTCCCAAACTTGACAACACCTTCTTGGTCATTTATAATTCCTGTAATGAGATCCTTATTTCCTGTCATATTGGATGTGCAACAATGGTCAAGGATCCATACTCTTGAATGATATGAACCTTTAAGGACAATTTCCGCAACTACTGCCTTCTTATCCTTTTCCTTTTTGATCCATGTCTTTGACTTCACACTTGGTGTGGTTTGGAGAATTGTTTTCTTCCTTAGAGTGTGATGGACCAGCTTCATCATCTAGAGACGAAAATCGATTTTGTGTTTTCAACTCACTTTTCAATTCCCTAACATCCTGCTTATGATTACTGGAGTTTTGTTTCAGCACATTTCTTTGAATGATTGATGTGCAATATCTAGACATGTGCCCAAATCCTATACACCAAAAACAATAACCTTCAAAGGATGTTCTATGATATTGATCTTTGTTTGGATGCCACTATTATTCTTGTTCCCTTCTGTATCTCTTGGATATAGAACACACACATTTTGAGTGTCCCTTCATTCCACAACAATAGCACCTAATGTAAGGATCATTCATGTGTGTCACTTCTGCACTACTGGTTTTCCCTTGGGATCTGCTAATATTCGATTTCGTACCAAAATATACTTTCTCTCTCAGAATGGGTGCTTTTGGTCTGTCATCAATATTTACAGTTTTTTGTTTTTGATTAGACCCCAATTCAGCCTTAGTATCTGAGCTCGATTGCTACTTCTTTTCTTCAGAACTACTAGCCTCCTCTATCATCTTTTCTGTCCTCTGAATAAAATTCTTTCCTAAAATCATATTATGAATCAAGAGTTTTTCTTGATCCTTCATTTTTCTTCGTAGACTAACCAATTATTCTTCAAGATCTTCGATACACTTGACTTGATCTTTCAATTTTCTATTCAATCCATTGGTATCTCTTTTTTATTCTTCGATCTTGATCATATACTCACTATCTAATTTTGAGTTCTCTGGTGTTGATAACTTGAGTTTCTCAATTTATTCCATCAACTTAGACTTCTCTTCTTCCTACTTCTGCATATATAGTATGGAATCATGACCAAATTTGTTATCTTTATTTGTTTTAGCTCTCCAAGCATCTTTCTCCTCAAGAGCAGACTCTAACTCAGGTTGCATATATACTCTTCCTTCGACTTATTCTTCTTCATCATCAACTTCGGTTTAATTTTTCTCTTGAGAACTACCGACGACTGCCACAAAAGCATTTTTTCTATGATCTTTTCAATTTTCAATCCCCTCCACCTATTCATCCTTAGACTCATATGAACTGTCTATTTCTTGTGAAAGAAGATTTTTTTTCTTGAAGAAATTTCCCTTGAAACACTTCTTCCCTTTCACATAGGTTGAAGATCTCTTCTGGGGAATTTTAACTTCATCTTCATAATTTTCTTCTTGAATCTTTTTGGGGAACCTTCCAGCAAGATGACCAACTTTTCCACATCTAAATAAATCAAGTAGAAGTTTCCCTTTGAACATTCTTTTTCCTCTTTGACGATTTGAGGAGAGGAATGGCATTACATCATCTATATCTTTATCCTCATGATAATCTTCAATGTTGAGATTATTTGGGGACTTAAATACAACCTCTTTGGATTTCCCCTTTTCCACAACATCATTATCATCATTTCTCGTTTCATATGCAACAAGGGTGTTGTGTAGGTTATCCAATGTCACCTCTTTCGGGTCTATATCATCCAAAAAAGAATCTTTTGGATTTAACTGAGGTGAAAGTTTTCTCAGGATACGCTTCACAGTTTTTATATATTCAATATCTTCTCCTAGACCTCTCATGTATTCTACAACAACATTTACCCTGTCAAAGAATGAATCAACAGATTCATTCGTTTTCATTCTCAGATCTTCATACTTATTCCACAACACTTTCAGCTTTGCCTCTCTGACCTTTGTATCTGATTTATATATATTCAAAAACTTTTCCCACATGGCATGTGAAGTTTTTCAGGACATCACCTTTATATATATAGGATTGGATAGGGCTCCCACTAGGTCATTGATTCTTTTGGCATCAGCATCCAAATCTCTATTATCATCTTCTGATAAATCACCACTATTAATATCAGCTGTTATACCATGCATTTCTACTATGAATACATCCATTCCCAATGATCGGAAGTAATGTTGCATCTGATTCATACATAGATGAAATTTTTTCATGTCAAAGATCAAAATCCCTTTATGATTGGTGACCTCCATTGAGAGAAGAACTAATATCAACTGTTCCCTCTAATACCAATTATTAGGTCCACAAGGCTGAATACCCTAAGAGGGGGGTGAAACAGGGTATGAATAATTTAAAATTAAAGCCCATTGTGATCATGTTTGGATGTTAATCAAAACACTCCTCTCTCTCGCTCTTGCCCATCACACAAAATAAACAGAAAGTAAATTGTGCACAGGACACATCAATTTTTACTTGGTTCACCCTCACTGGGCTATTTCCAAGGAGAAAACACCAACACTATTCTGAGGTAACAAATCCACTATAACCACACTATTGTTTACAAGGTTTAGGATAGATCACTTATATTCCCAGGCTCACTAACTTTATAAGGTTTAGGGTCAGCTCAATTCTTTCCCAAGGGTCACTCCCTATTTCTCTCTCTCTGGCTCACTACCAGTGGAGAGGATCACCTTCTTCCTCTTACTTTGATCACTGGTCTAGAAAGTATCCACTCACAGTTTAGAGACTTGTAGGTCTCTTAATTATCACTAATGAATGCATCCTATGTTGTATGTAGATGCTCTATTGAAGTTCAACTTTCACCCATAATTGAATCTCACTTTGCACCGAAGGTTTCAGGCAATCTTCCAGCTTCCACGCAGCCCTGAATCACTTCCGAAAATCAACCTTACTTGGCTCCCTTCATTAAGTTGGTGCGCATGTCTCAGCGCGCAAGTCAAAACTAGCGCGCAAGTCCACCTCAACCACTTGCGTGACACAAGCTTCTCCACCTCCAAACATGCGCGACACACACCCTTTTACGCCCAAACCAATATTGGCATGCAATCAACAACTTTCACGCTTCTTCAAAAACTGGAATGCAAGTTTCACCAAAACACATGTGTGACACCTTCTTCTTCTGCTCAAAACCTGCGCGACTCTCTTATTTACTCACCCAGACCACCTTAGGCGTGAAACTATCACCTGGCATGCAACCTCTACTTGCACGTCCACAAACCACTTGTGCGACCACCACACATGCGCGACATGAGCTCTGATTTTTCTATGTGTTGAAGTATACACCAAATGAGGAGGCGTCGACCTGTATTTATAGGCATTTAGAAACCCTGCCCAATAGCACGCAAGTCTCCCCTTGCCACGCATGTTTCGGTGCACAAGTCTCCTGTCACCCAAACCACTTGCACGACCAACTCCAAAACATGTGCGACCCTTATCCATTTTCCATATTTTGATGCTTTGATCTTGAAAAACATATGGTGCACAATTTTACTCTCCTTCAAGTACATGGCACACAAGTCCCCTTTCCAATAACTCGTTTTCTCCATTTGTTGATTTTGAGGCCCAAAAATTTGGCAAACACTAGAAAACGGTGCCACCTTGTATGACACCATCACTCTACCAAGTCATCTCTATTATGAAACCCTACTAGGACACTCCACTGTTGGAACCAATGGTATCACATCACCAACCACTACTACAGTGCATCCCATCTATTCTCCACCACAAAAAAACTAACTGTTGAATAGGAGACACCATTGATGAAGAAGGTTTATTTTTATTACAAAGTTAAAAATGTGTTGATGGTGTGCCAAAGGTGGCACATGATTCTATTTAGCCAACGGTAGCACATTTAGGATATCTTTATTGCAACATTTCTACATTGTTACCAACATACAACTAAAAATCCACCATGGATGCTCATATATGGTTTTCCATTAATTACATATGAAAATTATGAGGAATGGTGGACTTTCATATGTGGGTGATGCAACCTCTATATCATGGGTAGTTAGAGATAACATAATGCACCATCCAAGATGGAAATGAGGAATTTGATCCATACATGAAAGCAAATCCCAATATTTATATTTCTATTCTAAAATGTTGTAACATAAAAGGAATAATGATAAATGTTGAATGTTAAAAAATAACAATCTATTGTACCATTGATCCAAGGGTAGCAGATGTGCTACCTCCATACAAGTGGTAGTACATACAACCATTGAGATAATCATGGAATATGGTGGAGCCACCACCGATCATTCTCCCTACCTGTTGAGAACCCACTACATACACTTGATGACTGAGAACATCCCCATAAGGACACTTCTAAAATTCACCACCAAAGGTGGCACATGATCAACCATTACACCAACCAAGGATGTCTAATGGTGGATGATGCTATCATAACTATGAAATTATATCTCCACACTAGAATTAAAAAATACAAATAAATTCATCATATTCAATTATGAATATTATCATGAAGATATATTCTCTATCCCTAAAATGTTTTTGAAATACTCAAAAGGAGATATTATATGGTTTCCAACCACTATATATATAAAGAGGTTGCGTCAAAGAAAGTGATCAAGAAATCAAATAGATAATAACCACTAGTGATGCTTCTAGACACTCTCTTTATACTATTTGTATATATTTATGATTTAATAATAGATATTTTCTCATATAATTCCATTAAATAAATTTTAGTGGAAGGTTAGACCCTTTTTCTGTTCGGGGTAACGGAATGTGACGTGATGCAATATTTACGTCCCAGTATTGTCAAATTCCATGCCATAGTTTATTTCGTAAAAGGTTTTCAAAAAATTTATTTAATAATTTTAATGGAATAAATTTTATTTTTTAGTTCAAATATAGATATTCTAAATTTCCTTGATTAAGAAAATTATATTAAATCTTATTAGATTTTTATCACATTGATAGGGTTCTATAGGACTAAGTGGAGAATTTTATGGTGATTACTAGTAATAGGGAATGAAATATAGGAGTGATTTGTGAACTTGGGACACTAAATTCTTGGTTTTAATTTTCTAGGTGATGTAGAGAAAATCCACTATTCCTTTCACACTTAGGAAGGACAGTATTCCAACCAGGTATATTGGGTGGATTATTTTCACTGTCAATCAATCTTAATCAATGTTGAATGTGGATAAAAAACTACTAATACCTCCATTAAACCTATTAGAAGAAACCAAATATTTTGATTCCAAATGACAATGATAGAATTACATATCCGAAAACAAACCTAAACGTAATCCCTTTTCTATCATCTAATCATTAAAACCCAAAAATCCTTGCGTCTTAGAAATTTAATTTTTATTTATTATTTTTTACTTCTTATATTTCATATATGATTAAAAAAATACACATGGAAAATGAGGAGGTAAATTGATGTAATTATGGAGTCCATGTTTTATGAATTTATCTACCACCATTGGAAGATGCCCCTATCACAACAATTGATGCCCAAAAACAACCAATATACCATTAATCTAATCTAAGGAATCCCTACTGTAATATTCCACCATTATAACCAATGGTAGCAATCCACATTCCACCACTACTATGAACCCTTGCTACTCTCTACCACTGGATAGAACTAACTGTTGAGGAGGATACATTGTTATTATGAAAGGGACATGTTGTTTCCATAGTGAAAATTGTGATGCCATTATGCTAATGGTATAACATTCTTCTATTTAGCTAATTGTAGCCCCAGGATGAGATCTTCCTCATTTTAATTACACTTTTTTCACCACCATAGAGCCATTAATTGACTATGGATGCTCTGATTGAGCTTCCATTGTATTAAATAAGCCACTAATTAGGCATGGTGACATTACATATGATGTTGATGTTACTACAAATTCATGAAAGACCAAAACATAATGTTATTTCTATACTGACTTGAACTACCATGTAAGGAAGAAGGATCTTGAGTGAGTGTTTCAAAATAATTATTCAATATACTTTTGATCCAATAGTATCACATTTTCTACTTCTAGCACACCAATATCATATGAATGAGATATATCTAGACCAACAGAGGAACATAATGTTGTTGGAAAAATAGTATCATCTAGAGGAGCCACTGCCATGATTATCCCTTCCAACTGAGAAACCACTACTGCCACATGAACCCCTATTTCAATCAAGAAGATCCCCATAAGTCCACTCCTACAATTCAATTTTTTTGGTGGAACAAGTTCGACCGTTAGGATAGTTGTGTCTTTACAAAGTTAGATAATGAAACCATCACAAAAAACAAATTTATTGCCAAACTGAAAATAAAAAATACATAGAAATTCAATTGATTGAACACTAAATATTGTTTTTAATATTTACTCAATGGCCAATGACAAATTTAAAAATTTGAAAAAAACCATTATGTGGTCACCTCACATTACTAATACAAGGTGGCTATTTCAATGAAATGGATCAAGGGATAATATATATAATACCCTCTTTTGGTGGACACTCTATTTTTTCTATTTTTTATTTATTTTTTCTTTCATAATTTCATCTTCCCCATATACCTCCTTTGTTTCTGTTTTAACGGTTGTTTAGATATTTTCTATTGTTGGTGAAGGGGAGGTGACCTGATATAATGATTGATTCATGGTATTATCAAATTATATGAATATATTTAATTATTTAATGGTTTTAAAACCATTGATTTAATTATTTTAATTGTAAATGGTTATATTTTATTCTTTTAAATATTGATTTTAAAAATTCATTCGATAATGAATATTATTCTCCATATTCATGGATTTGGATTAAACATATTGGGTGATCCAGGACCAAGAGGGGATGTTTTTAGAGATTGAAAAACATGTGTCTAATAGAATGTGGATTGATTTCACACTGTGGGACACTCACATTGGGATTTGGAGTGTCCTGAGTGATATAGATAAGAACCACTACTCCTTTCAGACTTTGGAAAGAGAATAGTCCAAACCAAGAAATTGGGTGGATTAATTACATAATTAGTCAATCATAATGATTGGTATAAGTGTTAACATGATTTTTAATCTATTAATTAAACTAGTTAATAAAAAATATTCTGATTCAAAGGGATGATGGTATCACTAGATAGTTGATTCCAATCCAAAATACAATAATTTTTCTCCCATATGATATCCTCGATCTAAGATCCATACAACCTAGTCATTTAAATCTTGTTCATATATTTAATTTCACATTAATGAAATATTGATTAAAAATAGTACTATCTAAAGACGACATAGGACACTACAACCAATAATCCTTCAGGAATGAGTAATTAGTTTTTCCCACACCCTATCTCAGGTTTTTTAAATACTGGTGTTATTATCAATATAACAGTAGAAGTTGTGCTACTGCCACACCTATGGTATCATGTGTGCTACTGCCGATTCAATAGTTTCCTTAGTGATACCATCCGGACAAATTCAAAATTCGAATGCAAGATACTTCCCATGTTACCATTGTTTCTTCTATAAAACACCCCCACTACTCCATGGATCTATTGAGAAGAAAACATACTAGCATGTGATACTGTTGGAACCAATGATAGCCCATCACAAGCCACTACTACCATGATCCCTTATTTCTTTCCACCACCAAAATCATCAACTGATAAGAGGGGAAACTTTTGATGAAGAAGAGAGATGCTTCCTTTATAATGAATAATTTTCCACCATTGTGATAATAGTAACACATGCTTCCAATGTTCCAATAATTTAAACTATAAGAGACCTTTTAAACTATTTTATTAACATTTCACCACCATATAACCATAAATCTACCATATATTCTCTACTCATGCTTCCCAGGTATTACATAACCCAATACTGAAGAATGTTGGAATTTATTATTTGGTGATGTTACTACCATTTCAGGGGTAGATAGAGATAAACTAGTGCACCATCCAACGAGGAAGCTAAAGAAGTTGATCCATACATGAATGAGAAAAAAATATTGATATTTTAAAGCTGATATATAGTACTAGGGAAGGTAAAATAATATTGGTTGAATGTAAATGAATAATAATTCATGTTCAATTAACCCAACCATAGAACATGTTCTACCCTATACCAACGGTAGCATACATGCTACTGACATACCATTGGTATCACATATTGTTATTGAGCTAGTGGTAGCAACTAGAGAATGCACCATATATCCTTGTATTTTCTCACAGAGAACCCAATATTTCAACATAAATCCCAATCTCATGCATGAAGAAGTACATAATTCCATTTCTACTTATAACATCCAATGGTAGCACATTATCTACCATTAGAAAAATTGTGTAAGTATAATAGTGGATATTGATCCCATCACTATGAAAATTTATTTCAGTGATGGAATTTAGAAATACATAGAAATTCAGTAGATTCAATGATTAATATATTTTTAATGATATATTTAATGTCCCCCAAATATTTGGAAATATTTAAATAGATATATAAATAGTATACCACCATATATAAATATAATGAGGTTGTTATAATGAGATGGATAATGGGATGAAAGGGAGAATGCCCACTACTACTGATAGACACTCTATTTTTTCGTACTAATTCCATTTTTTCCATTTTAAAGGATGGGTAGACCATTTATATTGTTTATAAATGGCAAGGTTACCCAATGCAGTGATGGAAACCTTGTTTTATCAAATTCATAATCAATATTTATTTGTTAAATAGTTTTGAAACATATGATTTCGTAATTTTAATGGGATATGATTGTATTTACTATTTAAAATTTGGATATTATAATTATATTTTATATGTAAAATTATTTTCCATATTTTAGATTTAAATCACGTTGATCTAGTGAACCAATACTAGGTGAAGAACAATATGGTGATTACTAAGCATATAGGGAAGACATGGTGGACTGATTTTGATACATGAGACATTCAATTCTTGATTTGGAATTTCTTATGTGATGTTTAGAAGAACCAATATGCCATCCACACTATAGGATGAGAATATTCTAACAAAATAACATAGGTGGATTAGTTTTGGTATAACTCAATGATAATAAGGGCGATATTGGATAAATTGTTCTTAATCAATTCCTTAAAAAATATATTCAAAAAATATAATTATATTCAAAAGGTCCATGATTGAAATAGAGGAGGGTAACCAGTCCTATTAATGATATTTTTCCCTCATTTGATCTTCAAAAACCAATATCCTTGAGACATAGTAATTGAAATTGTATTTATAATCTACTTTTTCATTAATGACCTCTTGATTCAAAAAAAAAATCTTGGGGTACAACATTGGTTACTACTACTACAACACTGTTAGATGAAAATAATTAGATTTTTCCACATCCTGTAATAGGTGGGCCTCAAAACAAGATACTCTTGTCCTACGTGTAGTGATTCAAATAAAGATATCGTGATGATGAATGGAAATTAATGAAGAATAATTAAATGACCATGAATGAAAGATCATGGTTTGGGATGATCATATTATTGAAAAGTGATCAGGTTTAGTATTTTTTTTATTATTTAATTCTATCAGTATCCTTTTAAATCATAATATTTTTACTTTTATTAACTTGTTTAATATATATATTAACAATTTTTTGTCCACATTAACCCTTTATTAATATTCAATTATTGTAAAAATAATCTAGAAAATTAATTTGCTTTGGAATTTTCTGTCCAAAGTGTGAAAGGCATAATGGTTCTTCTATGGATCGCATAGGAAATTAAAAATTAGGAATTGAATTTCCCAAGAGACCAAATCACTCCAATATGTGTTTATTATGTGCTTAATAATCAACAAAGACTTATATATACTGTCTTAGATCAAGAAATCAGTGTGATCTAAATACATGAATTGGGAGAATAATTTTATTAATTAATGAAATTTAGAATATCCATATTTGAGATAAAATATAAAATCATATCCTATTAAAATTGTGAAACCTTAAGATTGAAACCCATTTAAAAAATAAACCGAGACAACAAATTGGATAAAACTGTGACTCTAACATTAAATCATGTCACCTTCCCTTCTCTGAACCAAAAATGGGTATACACATTCATTAAAAAGGAACAAATTGAGGTAGAGAGGGAATGATACATTATAAAAAAATTAAAAAAAAAACAGAAACAAAGTGTCCAATTACAGCATGGGGTATTCTCTCTTTGGTCCCTCAATCCCTTCATTCTGTATAACCTCCTTGAATTTATAAAGGGTTGTAAAATCATAATATCTTTTTCCTAATATTTAAAAATCATCATTGTATGTTCAATATATCATTAATAATATATTAAACATTTAATATGATGAATTTTTGGGTATTTAAAAATTCTAGTGAAAAGATAAAATTTATTAGTATTATTATAATTATTTTCCATTGGATATGCAGTGTTGACCTAAGGGTAGATAATATGATACAAATGGTGTTGAAATATATAAATGGGATTCTGGAGTTCTTCATAACCAATCTCAGTCTTCACTTGGAAGTTGTGGGTTCTTGACATGAAGGTATAATGATTAGTGATGGTGCGTCATGATGATACTATTAGTTCAATGGAAGCATGTTATATCATTGGTCTAGTAGTAGAACATATTCCTACACAATTATACGAGTTCCAATAGTGCTACCATTTTTTCAGTGGTATTATGAATTATAATATTTTAACACTAGCTAAATATCCTTATCCATGCATGCTACTTCATGTTTGCATATCAATATCAATAGTGGGATTTTCTTTCATGGATTGATCAACTTCTTTGGAATCCACCTTAGATAGTGCACTTGGTTATCTCCAAGGCCCCATGAAATGGTAGTAACTTCACCGAAATATGAAGGCCACCATTCCTCAAAAGTGGATTATGTAATTCATTAGAAGCACCCGCAGGTTTTCCTTGATAGATCTCATGATGTATGATTGTTACAAGGTGGAACTAAGGTGAAAATGATCTCTTATAGGTTATATCATTGGCTCATCAAAAGAATTTACTACCATTTTAACAATGGAAATTTATTCTACAATATGAATGAAACATATCCCTTTTTCATCAATGGTGTCCCATCTTCAACAGTTCATACATTCTAGAGGTAAAAAGTAGAAATGGTGCATGGTATATGTGAGTTGTTGCATGCTATAGTTCATAAAAATATTGGCATGTTCCACCTCAGTTTATTATTTCTGGAGATGTGGAATAATGATGGTGTTCTATGCTCGATTAAATAGTCACAGGCGGTTAGCATCCAATGGTGTTATGAAAAACATTATCCTTATTATAGGACTGGTTCTACCATTGTCATGTCTATAGCACATGCGCTACCATTTATCAGGTGATAGCATATATGATACCACTGGTTATCAGTGAGACAATGGTGGTTCTGTAGGGATCATAGAAGTTTAGAAATAGTAGCGGGGAGTGATGTTCATGATGTCTCATCTGACCTCTAAAATGGATGGGTGAGTCGATGATTCGTTCATTGATGTTAAAACAGGGTCATGAAGTGATTAGAAGTGATCAAGTCAAGGGACCATTGAAATGAAAGTAGAGGGGGTTATGAAACAATGAGTACTTCTTCCTCATAAAACATTCAAGGTGCTTAGATGATGCATTGAAATTGTCTACATTATGATCGACTAAAGACAATGGGTCGATCCGATGATTTTATGATCTTGGTTTTTTGACTTCGGCATAGGATCAAGCTATCTTGTCCATTAAAATGGAAATCTTCGGCAATAATAGTAGATTTTAATGAGTCTGAGGTGGTGGAGAGTGTTAGAGCTAGGTTGTATCTTATCTCCATGTATAAGAATTTCAAAGCTGAGGTAGAACAAAATAATTCCAATAAAATTGAAAAGTACCCATTATTTCAGCATCCTACGTTGGTTTAGTGGTCTATTTTCTTTAAGGATTGGATCCTGATACACATGCCCACCAGGGGCCACACCACCCATACAGGACTTATCCCAAGATATAGTCCCTCATGGTATTAAATCCCCATAGGCCACCACACATCCCTGATGCCCCTATTCTATACTTCCCTACATGGGCTATCCCACAACCCTACTAGACTGCTTAGCCCATATGGTCCAACTATGTGGATGGTGTTAGATGTGGTTAATGGCTATCCATGTATGAACAAACTATATTTGGTTAAATACTTGAAAAATAATATGGCAATTACATATAAAAAATTCTAGATAAATGGGATAAAAATACCTTTTTTTATTTCCACAACATATTCCTTAATTTAAAATAAATTTAATCCCTTTTTTTAGTTTCCCATAATTTAGTAAAAAAGTGAAATCCATGTCCCTTATACATTAAAATCCTTCAATATTATTCAAAATTTTTTATAATTATGAACAAAAATGGATTACGCCAAACACCCCCACACATAATGTTTTCTTATCTTTGAGAATATAATATCAACATTGAAAATCAGTGGGTACCATTGTTATCATTATTAAAATATTTATGGAATAGAATAAAATAATTATAATAATAAAATAAACTTATATAAAATAAACATAAAATATATCAAATTAATTTCTTAATTTTCAAAGAAAAAATCAACACACGTATTTCAATTTTTCCCACATGAAAATTATGGTCCTTTTATTATCCTAATTTCATCATACTCATATTGTTAATATTAAAAATTCTATTTCATAAATTACCTCACCTTGAAACATTTTACCCTTCATTCTTGATACAAATTCATGTACAGTTATGATCATACCATTTGAACATGATCCATATCCATAGTCTTGTAAAGGAACCCCATTCTATACATTGTAATGAAAAAAGTCACATAAATTCATGAAACCATGTCAATACAGTTCAAATGACTCTAAGGCTATATGGTCGGAAGGAATTGATGTTTAAAAATTAAGAAACATGAGGTCGAATTATAGAATTGGGCTTCTGAATATCTTCATTGTCAAGATCGACCTTTAGCTAGTGGACTTAAGCTCAGGATTAAGCTACCTTGCACAAAACAATTGTGGTATCTAGTGATGGGAGTATCATTTGGGTGTTCTAAGGCAGTGGTGAGAGGTATATCTATGTAGAGTGTTCTATATGAGCATGAGAGAGGTGGAGATGAGGTTCAACCACACCATTCTACTAAAAATAAGTATTACCTATTTTTCCAATCTTTCCCAAAGATTTGGCATGAATAAAAAAGAAAATAAAAAGGTTACAATACTTTATAAATAAATGGAGGTTATGCCGATAAAAGGTACCATGAAATCCAATGGAAAATACCCACTAATTCCAATACAATTTTTTTTCTACATTTTTTATTCTTTTATTTCATTATTTTTGACTTCTAAAATGTCTAACTCATTTTTTATCCTTTTAATGAAGGGGTAGACCCATTATGTAGCTGGGTGAATGGGATGTTACCTATTTTAATTATGGATTCCAGGTTTTATCAAGTTATATACCTCTATCTATTTGTTAAATTGTTTTCAAAAATAATATTTTGGAATTTAATGGGATACAATTTTATTTTTCATTTAAAATAGAGATATTCTAAATTATATCGACTAAAAAAATTATTCCCCCACTTCTTGGATTTGGAAGACACTGATTGAGTGATCTATGAACTACTAGAGAAGTGTTTAGTGATTACTAAGCATGAATTCCAGACATCATGGTCTGATTTGAGAACTTAGGACACACAATTACTGATTTCGAATTTCCAAGCTGATCGAGAGAAGAACAATAGTTCCTTTCACACCTTTTAGGGGATGTGGGAAAATATAATTATTTACTCCTAATAGTGTAGTAGTATTAATGACCAGTTTATTCCTCACATAGTATTGTATTCAATTAATAGTTCACAAATGTGAATTTGAATTAAATAATAAAAATTCAATGACTAGGCAACAAGAAGCTTGGTATGGGAAGATTAGACGAGAGAAAAGTGAAATGGTTAAGGCTAGGTTTACATTATGTAATTATACCATGGTGCTTTCTAATTAAAATATTTTATTATTATATAATGGTTTAATGAATAGATTAACAAAAAGTTATCTACTTTCAACATTGATTAATATTTACTGATAGTAAAAATATTTGAGACAATATTATTTCGTGAATATTTTTAATCAATTTAAATGTTTTTAATTATAATTAAATGAATAATTCTCATTTCTTCCAATTTTTTTCAATTTTTGGGATATTGGGAATACGGAATTAAAAGAGTTTATAATTATTATGTTGTTAAGGGATTTAATTTTTTTGATTTTTGTTAATATTTTATTGAATTTTTAATAAGATTGTAGAAACTTTCCTTGCATTTTCTAAAAAATTAGGTCTAATTGGGTTATCCCTCAATGTGAAGTCTAACACTCTACATAGAAATTCCCACTAGGGGCCACCTGGACATGAAGTGAAAAAGAAGAAATAGTCCAGTGGCATGCTACATGGGGGGATCATGCCCATGTTGGGCCCACAATGGTGAATCATTGGGCATTCATAGGGGAAACGATTTTGAGAACACCGGACCCTAGTGGTGAATACCATGAAAAAGTAGTATGGTAACTTATCCGAGACAAATCTATACATAGATATTATTGGGGTCCTTCATCCCCTGGTCGACTTCACTGAGTCGCTAATGCCACTTCTGGTTATTTAATAGAGAACACACATGAGTTTGTTTTTGATGTAGGATAAATTCTCTAATGGTACTATTCATTTCTATAAAAGGATGAATCCATTATGGATTTGATAAATGACGTTCTATATAAAAATAATCCCACCACTGTCTACAACCACTAAATCCCCCCGAAAATACCATATTATCTCTTTCTATTAACAGATATCACCATCTCCACCCCTTGAAAGCTCGATCCCACTCTTGCATCCACTATTTCCTCCCTTGATCACTATAGATCACCTATAAATCTTTAGTAAGTCCCCATAAATGTCATTTTGAGCTTCCAATAGCCATATCTATGTTATTAGTGGTTATATAAGAGGTGAATGCTATTGCAACATTACTTGCACCATTGGACCAATGTTTCTACTTCGACAACCACTGTGGCCACATCCCCACACATGTGTTTTGCACCAATGAAATGAATAGATAAACTATAATAATAATTTTTCCTTTAAATACACTATTTCATGCTTTGATTTTGGGAAATGTCGAGGGATATAGAGAATTATAAAAAACAAAATATTTAAATATCATCATTCAACCAATTATTTGATCATGATGATATGGAGATCCTTTAACTGAAAGAAATTCTTTGACCTCCTCCTCTATAAACATATGAGGATTTTCCCAATGTCGTTGATGTCATCACCTACTAGACTGGAGATGTTTGGCTACATGTTACTTCATTTTTTCAGTTTATTTTATATTGATTAATATTATTTAAATTATAAATGAGTTTTTTTGTTTTATTTATTTATTAAACAATCAATTCATTTATTTTTTGGTTTATGTTTTTTCACTAATATTCTATTTATTATAAATTTTTTCTTACCCTTCATATTATATATTCATTATATATTATATTTTATCATCATAATTAATTGGGTTTTATTTTATTTTATTTTATTTTATTTTCCTCTCCCTCTCTCACTCTTTTTCCCATTCTTCTTCTGTTTTTATTGTTCTTATTTCATTTGTGTGTATTTTATTCGTATTGTATCTATGTATTCAATTTTTTTATTCTAGTCTTATCATTTTCTATTTTATCAATAATTCCCTCTTAACTTTATTAATGTGGGGATAACTCAAGGTTTGGACCGAGGTGGTAAGTGAGGTTTCCAATCATTATGTCTGTAAATTTATGTGTTTTTATAATTTTTTTGATGAGAAATAGTAAAGATAATTAGTGTGGAATTTATTATGATTCAACTAAATTGAAAATAATTTCTATAGTTTTATTAAATATTTTCCCTCCTTTTTATTTCATATAATCTCTTTATATGATGGAGTTTGTCCATTTTGTAGATGAAATACCATACGATAGAGCTAGGTACTTGAAGATGTCACACTCTCAATTTATATTCACTATCAACATTGATCATTAGATTATGTAGAATTTTGATTAATAAAATCATTAAATATTTCAAACTACTAAATAATATAATAGTATTTTAATAGTAACATTTCATGAGTAAACTATCAAGCTAAATTTAAATTCTAATGAGAATAATTATGTAACCCATAAACCTAACAAAAAAGGCGATGCTCTTTTTTTTCTAATCATAATTTTTTGTTTATGTTATTAAAAACATTAAAACATTATTTTGTTTATATTATTGCATTGATTTCGAATAATAAATAAATTAAAAAATTATTTTAGTTGACTTATATTATGTGGGCGAAAAACTATGATGCTCCTAAAGTGTGAGAAACCTAGTCATCATAATTGATAAATTAAGAAAATAAATTCTCTATTTCCATACCCTATGGTAGGTATGTGTAAGAATAAAACATAGTAGGATACCAACAAAAGTTTTTAATAATATCCATTATATGAATATAATATAAATACTATATAGGAATAATAAATATAATAAAAAATAAATAGAATTAATATCCATATGTGGTTCCTTATAGGGTCATTGGCCCATCATACACACATTTGACAAAGTTAGATGGCGATAAAATATATTTAATGTGCCTTATATTGAAAATAATGGAAATAAATCCCAACATCTAACCCATGAATACGGAATGGCATATCCAAAAGTCTTAATCAATGATTTGGAGTTCCATGTCTATCATCGTAAACTAAGTATACATAAAGAATCATGTCCAAAAAAATCAAATAAACAATGAGTGGATCTATTATCAACATCCTAAAGTAGGAGGCGTACATTGTCATGTCAAAAAATTCACAATAAATGATTAGGAGTTCCATTACCAATAATTCAAAACAATCTATGGGGATTTAAATGTCTAACAATTAATAATTAATGATGTGGAGTTCCATTTATGACAAATTCCAAATAAATTATGGGTACAACCATGTACATAATGT
This sequence comes from Viscum album, assembly GCA_963277665.1. NCBI lineage: Eukaryota > Viridiplantae > Streptophyta > Magnoliopsida > Santalales > Viscaceae > Viscum > Viscum album. The sequence goes on along the minus strand of OY728158.1, from coordinate 1,184,693,691 downwards.
ATTTACCATTTCAAATCCATGCTATGTATTGAGTATTTTATTTAGTATTTTAACATTAACATAGAGAAAAACCGATCTCCGCCTACGATCAATCCATTACCTTATTAATTTCATGAGCTGATTCCCCTTCATGTGATTACAAAGGTCCAAGTGTAGGGTTTTTAAATCATTTTACAATTTTAACATTACATATATGTCAATCCCATTAAGATATCCGAGGGCTGATAGTCACACATTTTTTCAATTCATTTAATCCTATTATTTTTAAGGGGAAGAACAATTTAGAAAATTATGATTAAACCCAAGGTAATGATGGTTTTCGAATATTGTTTAACAAATCTAACCCAAATGAGGTGTTTTGGTTTTATGTCATTTTCTTCTAAGAACATAAAAATACCTCATAGATAATTAAGGTCAACTCATAGTTTAAACATTGATGTTATTTGAATTTTAGAGGAGAAACATTAAATCTGTCATAAATAATAATAATATAAAAACAATATATTTATATAAAAGTAATAGAACATGTATATAATTCATAAGAATATTCACATGTCTGGTATCACCCTTATGTCTGAGTGAAAAAAATAGAAAACTAAGAAATTATAAAAATAAACTTAAATTATGGTATGTTAGCTTGCATTGAAATAGTATCCAAGATAAAGAAATAAATAGAGGAGGTAAATAATCAATGTCCTAAAATTAGTAATAGTGATCTATCATGATGAATGACAGTCAAATCGGGGCTCTAAAGGACGAGAAACATCATATTCTTAAGAAGAGGGAGAGGAGAGCTCCCACATATAAGACTTTTTTTATATGATGTAGGACAAGATGGAAATAATGATTAATAATAATGATGGGGAAATGTTAATTTATAGATATATTTTATAAATCTTCCTCTTTCATGTTCATTTTTTTGAATGTTTTAAAATGATAATTTTATAATTTCTCCCATATATTTTCAAAAATGAACCTTTTAACTTTTTATGTAAATATAATTCTTTAAGAAATGAATCTTTATAGTTCCTCTTTAAGATCTTTTCACATATTTTAAAAGATGTTTTTGGAAATATACAAAATGAAAGATATTTCCATCGTTCATATAACTTTAATTTATTAATTATTTATATATTATTTTTTATATTTATTTTAAAATAAAATTCATTCGTTAATATATGCACAAATGTTTTATTAAAAAAAACATAAAATAAAATGGTGTATTGATATCTGAAAGTGTTCTACACTTGGATTTAAATACATTTTCAATGGTTTTATTCATGATTTAGTCCTTAAAAATTATTTTTGATGGGTTCACCCAGATAGAATTAGCCATGATAATTAAATCATATATGATGAGTTTTCTAAGATAGCACCAGGTGATCCTGTTATAGGTTATATGATGGGTGCACCTAGATAGAGCTCTAATGCTTTGGTTACTCTGGATAATGAAGTTAAAAATATAATAATTCAATTTTTAAGGTTGATTTTTTGTGTGATGTTGAAATTATTTAACAAGGTATGTAAATTAGTCTAATATTATGTCTAATGATTTCTCATGGAAATCATTTGATATTCAAAGGGTAAGATAATGTTATTTTTCAAGGGTTGATTCCTTTAAATTGTAAAAATTATTGTTTTTATTAAGTTGGTTTTATGGGTTTTCCAAGGGAAAATGGTTTCATTTATTTTTTGTCCCTTACTGAGATTTTTTTCTCATATCCACATTTAAAATGTTTTCATAGGGAGTAAGTAAGTGTAACGATAAAGATGATTTCAAGGAGATAATTACAAAAACATTTCATAAATAGAAAACATTTTTTATATTAAAAGGTTTCATTTCGTGAAAAAATGGAAAGTCATTATTAGGTATCCTCATTTAATGTATTGGTTTTATGTGTAAGAGTTATTCCAAATTCTATAAAACTATAAATCAAAAAGATCCTTATAATTTTGTGAATGTGAACTCTATTTAAAAAACACTACAATTTGCAATTATTAAGGTCGAGTCATTAACTGTGGAATCAATGGATGGTTTAGACAACATTGGATATTTTTATATATTCTTAATAGTTATAAATTTCATCATAGGTTTTTAATTTTCATATTCATCACAATTTCAATGTCTTATAAACCCATTATTATTATTTATGTTATGAAATTTTAATGTGACTAATAATATCTTTAGAGATATTTATTTTCGAGGTAATTATGGAATGAAAAATGAATATTTTTGGATAACATTTGAGGTTAAAAATATTATTTATTGAAGAATATGTTATTATTATTATTATTGATTATTTTTATAGAATTTGAAAAGGAATATTTTAATATAGTTTTATAACAAAGTACACCCTACAGGATGGGTGACAACCCAATGAATCTGACAAGGATGTGGGGATTAAATCAAAAACTAAAGCGAAATAAGGGTGGATCCCTTACCATTGGCCTACATGATATCCCAATTAGAACAATTTTTTTATTTTAACTAATTTTTTTTATATATTTACAATAAGTTTATTTTGGTAACATATGTTTTGTCTAGTAGATAGATAAGGGGTTGGAAATTTATTTGTTGATTACATGATTAATGTTATTTCATAATATGTTTAGCATTTTATGTACCACATATAATTAAGGTAAACAAGATAATATAATGTTTTATTAGAGGAATAATTTTTGAATTGTATTTTTGAATTATAAATTATTTTATAGTGGATTTATCAGGATCACAGTTATTAATGAAAATGAATATAATATCTTATTTATTGTTTGATTTAGAAAATTAATGGTTTGGTATGTTTCATTAATGGATATTTTTGTGACTAGGTTATAAGTATTAAATTGATCTTTGATTACTATGTGATAAAATCATCATGTTTTTTGGGATATTATCATAGTCTAGAATAATTTGGATGAATGTTTTTGGATATATATTTTTTGAATGAACTATATTGAACATTCAGTAATACTAATGAGTTCTAGAGATTATTATTTTCATGAATTATCCTATCTTCTACTTTAATTTTTATTTGGTTAATGTCAAAATGTGCCAAGATTTTATTGTTTTAATTTTATTTATTTTTTGACCAATAGATGTTTATTTAAGTGATTTAGGTTTGAAAAATTCATCATCTCTATTTATAGAAAAATGATTAGTTTGTGGTGGAAATTTATTTATGTTTGAATTTTTCTTTTCATGTAATTATATTTACACATGTTCTTAGACAAGGTTATAAAGTGATATTTAAATAAAAATATTATTTTTGTTATTTTATTACATATAAATAAATTTCCTTCAAAACCATAAAAATTTTATTATTTTGTGACGCTTAACATTCACTTGAACAAGTTCTACATCACTCTTCATTAGTATTTGGTAGTTAGTTTTATCATTAATTTTTTCACAGAACACTTATTTTATCCTATATAGAAACCATGTATGTGTTAACTTAGTCAACCTGCATATTTCCTATATTCTATTTTTAAATTTAAATTTTATTAATACTTTTTACGAAGATGTATTTCATCAAAGGTAAGTTAAACCCCTAGTTTTCAATCACATGTTCAAATTGTGAAGATGAAAATTATTAAAGGGGAGATACTGTAACACCTTTAGGTTTATAAAAAAATTTATATCATGCAGGATAGGAAACAACATGCTTAAATAAAAAATAGAATTTTATTATTTAATATGACCATAATAGTGTTGATATTATATTGGAAAAAATCTCCATTATTCGTTAAATTATGCAATATACTAGGGAATTAATTATTTATAATGAATTAATTTATTATTTTTAATTAAGTAAATTACTTTTTAAATATAAATATATTATACTTCTTGTAAATCTATTAAATTCATTAACATAAAATTACCTTCTAGAGAATTATTATATTTTTATGTAAAAAATATTATTAATTTATAAAACATTTAGAAAAATTATTAAATAAAATTAAATTCATTTTTGAAATTACAATATCAAAACATTCCAATGGTGAAATTTTAATGATTTTCCAAAACGACTGAGTTTTCAATGAATGGTAAAAAATAATGTTTTTCATTAAAAACTATATTTTATTTATAAGTTAAAAATATTATATAGAATTTACATTAATTTTAAATTATTTTATATTTCATTAAAATAATCCAATTTTTGTTATTAATTGGATTTAATACTTGAATTTACTATATATTTTTTAGTTTATTAGGGAATGTTTTAGAAAAACATTTTCAATGTGTTTTATGGTATAATTTTAAATTTACTTATTAAACTTACGTCTTTTTAATTTTGAAAAATTGATTCCATATTTCGAATAAGATGTTAAAACTTTGTTAAATAATTACCCTTTATTTTTGGACAATATGAACAGTATACTTATTAATTTTTAGTACCTTAGTTAAGCGTAAATTGAGTAATGATGAGTAAAATTAATATTATAAGGACTTGGAAATTAACCTAACACTTAAAGAAATTTTATTATTTAATAATGTTTTAAAAAATAATATATGGGTCAAATTTATGACTTATTGGATCCCCATGGTTGATATTAAGTCCCTTATATAATTTTATTTTGCAAAAACTAAAACTTGTCAAACTATTGATTTTAATAAGTATTTATTTTAATATATGGTCACCTGGAAGATAAATTCAACCATAAATTGTTTTTTAATTCTAAATTATTTATCTACATCAAGATAATTAATTTTTTAATTTTTGGGGATTAAATTAACAACATAAAACCTTGAACAACAAAGATGCAATAATTATTAAATTAATTACAAAATCAAATAAATTGTTTTATAAATTTAAAAAAAAATTAATTTAGATATTCATGCTGATACAAGAATTATCTGGATAACTCTAACAAAATTAGGGTATATTAAAGTAGTTTTATCTTATTTTAACTAGTGTTTTGATGGTTTTATATGTGAATATATTAAATAGTATAAAATATGACAAAAATGATATTTTATTTAATTAAAATTTTGTTAAATGATTTATGGTTTATAAAAATATTAATTAACTACATGGGGATAATACATGGCCTTATATTTCATAATCTATGATATTTTTATGAATTTTAATGTCGTTTTCTCTAGAATAATATGATTATATTTTAATAATTTGAGATATTTCAAGACTGCCCCTCCACTCTCTTATAAATTGTGTGTTATTCTTATTAATCCCTCAAACTTAAAAACCATTGTTTATTATTAAATATCTAAATAAATACCTTTCTCTAATCTGTCCATTAATTATTGAGGAATAATATTAGGTATAACAACATCCTTAGTGGTCTTAAAGTGTTAAGCGAAGGTGTTTGATTGAGAAAGTGGTATCATTTTTTATTATGATTTTCGGTTTTTCTTCTTCTTCCACATCAGTAAAACCATATTAAACTATGAAAAAAAATCATGTACACTATAGATACTGAGATGGTATTATGTAATTATCATGAACAATATTCATGTTCACTCCTATCAAATTAATAAAGAAACTATCATTCATGTGTACGTCGGATTACCACCTCATCAAATGATATGATTCAGTTTCCATCAATGAGTCTAAATACATGATATAAAGATGAAATTAATTTTAATATATGATATTTATGATCTATTTATCATTATTTAAAGAGAATATATGATTTATTTTTATACATTTCCTTGAACAGAAAAATGATAATGTAAATTGTGTATTCGTGTGAATTATCACCTTCATGAAGTGATGTGATTCTTTTTTCATCACCACATAAAATGGATGATATACTTGACTATATTTGAATAATTAATATGATATATATTATATTTTTATCACTATTTTATATTAAAATAATGCCAACATTTTTTTATAAATACCAATAAAATGGAAAACATTACTCATGTGAATATATGACATATTGTCTGCAAGATTGTAACATATTTAATTATTCTTAACAATATTTAATAGTAGATTTAAATGTATAAATGATATAAATTACTTTTTATTATATAAATAATGTTATTCTCTATGTTATTTAATTCTGAACTCGTTTACTATTTTCAAATGACTATATTCATTTTTGACAAAAGTACCAAATATCATCATAACATCTGATGTGATCTTAAATAATAGAGTAATTGTTATAAAATGGTAAAATTTAAATAAATGTGATACTAAATATGAAAAATATTATCAAAAAATTAATTAATTAACTTATTTTTGTTATTTTGGATGATAAATATCATAGGTGATGAAATTGACTAAAGGTAATGGGATCATTAACTAAAATCCCCATTTTAAAATTTAGGAATATTTTTTTTCTAAATAATTTTATTTTGATTTCATATTTTTCAAAAAAAATTGAATTTATTTTAAAACAATTTAAGATGCTAATTTCTTAATTTCTCTAAATAGTTTTCAAAACGAATATATGATGATTTTTTTATAAATTGATTTCTTTAGAAAATTTCTATCTATATTTACTCTTTCAGATCTTTTTATAATTTTCTAAAGAAATGTTCTTTTAACATATATGGAATGAATTATATTCTATTATTTAATGATTATTTATTTATTTAATTCTTTCTTGATTATTTCTCATTATTATTTTAAATTTAAATGTTTTTATTGTTATTTTCATGATATTTTGGTTTTAAAAGTGACTATTAATAAGAATTTTGTATTTTGATATCTTAATTTGTTTTACACAATTATTTAAAATCATATTCAAGGGTTTTATAAATTATTTATTCTATATAAATTATTTATCAAAGCTATTCACATATATTTCCTGGTGGACCTGTTACATCTTTTTGAGGAGTGCACCTAGATATTTCTCATATGCATTGGGTACTCGGGAGATGGAAGTAATTTTTATGGTTAATCAATTTTTATGATTGATTGTAATATCTTAATGTAAATGACATCACAAGGCAACTAATTTACTTTTATATTGATTATAACGAGATATCATGGAATTTTTTTATTTTAACAAGGTATAATAATGATCCTTTTGAAAATATGATTGTTTTTCTAATATAAATAATATTTTTTTTAAGAAAATGACTTTATGGGTTTTCACAAGACTAATGTATTACATTCTTATCCAATTATTATATTTTATTTTGCATATAATTCATAAAAATAATTTTCAATGGTGTAATGGAAAATTATAGATAATGATGATATTAAAGGGAATATTGTGAAATGTTTTCATAAAGAGGAATGGTGGTTTATTTTAAAATGTTTTTTTGGGGAGATAAATGGATAGTGAGTAATATCTGTCCACTTATATTGTATGAGTTTATATTGTATGAGTTATTATGAATTCTATAACACTCTGAACCAAAATGATCCTCATAATATAAATAATGTGAATTTTAAATAAAAGTTATTTGAATATGTTATGATTAAACTAGTTTCCTTCAAAATAAATCTCACATTATGATCGAAACATTCCTATATTCAGTTTATTTTTTAATTCCCCTTCATGAGATAACACATGAATCATGTTTAGTGTATCCATTAATTTTTTACAATTATGAATATGCATTAATGTTAATGTGTTTCCTAGAGCCATGTAATGATATTCACTCAATTTCATAATTATATTTATTCATTTAATCGCCTCATTATAAATATTAAAAAATCATCGAAATATTGTTTAAATACTAGGTAGGATTTTTATTCAAATATAAATTAATTGAGCCCACCAAAAGGAGGTCTTTCAAGTTAATTTCATTAACCTCAAACCATGTAAAAATGTATTATATAACATATATCTCAACATAATATTATCAATTTTAAATGATATTTATTTTACAGGCGACACATATAAATTTTGTAAAGAAGCAAAATGGTGCATGATAGAAACAACTATACTTTTAGGGAAACCAAATAGGACACCTACCTCATACTTTGGAACCATCACCCATTTGATTTCAACCTTTTTTTAGTATAGATTACAGAAAATTATGAAACTTGAAATATGACTTGAAAATAGGGTATATGATCTTTCATGTAAATAAATTCCAAAAAATTGAAATAAATTATGGGAAACATCAATGAAGAGTCTTGGACTTAATGATAGGGATCCAAAACAATGAATGTTAGTCTCATTAGATGTCAGATGGAGGAAAAAACATCAAGTATTATAGAATATCTAGATGAGATCTCCCATAGTTGGGAAATTGAGAGAATGTGGGAGAAATATGGAAACTCTTTTTAAGAGGATGTATTGTAAATATATTAGTATAAAAGATATTAAATGAGATGGAGATTTTTCCCACATGGTCGGATAAACCATTCACCAACCATGTGGGAATTTCTAACCACACATCCTTGGCTCGCACAGTTTCAATTCATAGTTGGGAATAATATAAACAATCTTTGTGGGTCCTCATATTATTCTAGACCATAATTAATTAATTTATAGAGCCCCTTACATTTAAAAAAACATACCTTATACCATTAAAAAAAATCCCCACAGTTTGGGTCTCACGGTTAGCCTGAATTATGCTGCAACCATGCCCCTCGAACCGCTTCTCCCTCAAATTAGTTATTGAATCCAAAAACATCTGAAACAGATCGAAACACATGAAAAATCATTCCTTATTTAAACCCAATCCAAAAAATAAAACAGATTGAGTAATTAAAACTCAAAGAATCCATTCTGATGTAAAAAATTTAAATTATTTACTGCAACTAAATGAAATAAAAAAACTCTACCAAAATTACATATTGAAAAAAATTTAGAACTATCAATTTGAGAGAAGAAATTATTTCTTGTTATTCTAAAGATAAATAAAATATAAGACTTTTTTAATAGTACAATCATTTACACTCATATTTTTACCTAACCTCAATCATGGAACACACATCTTCTAAAACACTAATTCTATAAAATATATTGATCTTATATATATACATATTTTTTTGTGACCCTTAATTACCTTATCTCGATAGTAGTCTATATTACTCACAGTCCCAGAGTGATATCTTGAAATAAATCATGGAACATAAATATATATGGATATGAAATAGCTATCAAAACATCATATGAAAACAGATTATGTAACATGTTATATATTCCTCGTTAATATAAAAATGCACAACACATTTTCTATATCACCATAATTTCAGGAATTGTTTATCTATATTTTAAAAAAAATCATAGAACCACCATAATATTACCAAGATATATTTATAATCTATGAACTATAAAAATTCCAAAAAAAATTATAGATATTTCATTCCTCTAATATAAAGTGATAAATCAAATTAGAAAATTTGATCTATGTTATACCACTAATGACCCCCCCCCCCAATAAATCATACTTCTCTTAATAAATAAATAATTATTGTTTTAATTATTCATTAATTTATGTTACTAATTGAGAATTTTAATAATAATTTCAAGTCACATTACCACTACAAATGCTCATAGATAGAAAAACAAATAAAGATTGAAGTAGGGGTTGTTTCTATTATCATGTTTATTGTCATGATATTCTTCACTTGAGAGAATCATGTGTAAACATTAGGAGAATAAGTACCAATAATTATAATCACCTAGAAATAAATATTAAGACATCACTATTTTCAATGGGAATTATGAAGCTGGTATAAATGAAACATTTAATATTATTGAAAATGTATCCTCATGTTTTTCTTATAATGAGGGACTCTTGAATCATCTTAATAAAGTATGTAATCTAAAGATATTACCATCTATAGTATTTGATAGATAAATTTTATTATCATTGTATGTGAATTAGATAAACACACACATATACATGTATTAGTATGTATATGAATATGTATTAAAGAAAAATAATTTACCAAGTGTAAAGACCCATAATATCCATGTAATTTGTTTTTGAAATATATGGAAATTTTACGAGTCCGTGAAAATTGAAGGCGCGTGATTCCTTGGCCCGGAGGGCCCAGAATAAATTTCTAAACATTTTTTAGGGTACGTTCAGTAAACGTGCAAGTAGGTTTTTCTAAATTTTGAACTGGTGTTCAAAATTGAAATATGAGGGCACCGTTGAACTCACAGTGCCAGTATTTGCTTAAAGAGACATTCACCTCGACGATAGTTGGTCAAGGGTGGAAGATAGTTTCCATGTTTTTTGAGAATGAATAAAATAAAAATAATGTTGTGTAGCTTTTATTTTTATTTTATTTGTTAAAACCTTCATGTGGAATTTGAGAGGTGGGGACCACCAGACCTTAATCTCCCATGAAAGGTTATGGTGATGGGGACCACTCAAGCCTAACCTCCCATGAGAGGTTATAGTGGTGGGGACACCTAAGGCCTAAAACTCTCAACTCCCTCATTAAATGTGGTAGATCCTCTTCAACTCCTCCAAAATTAATTGTGCCAACCCTCCACAATAATAATTATGCCATCGCACCACTTTAATTGTGCCAACCTATGAGATTAATTAACCTAATTAGAAATATATTCCAACTAACTTAATAGATCATATAATCTATTATTTTGGGGATAAAATTTCATTTTGGTGGAATTAGGAGAGGTGGATATTTGGGATTAAAGATCTCCAATGAAGAATGACAAAGAAGAATACCTCTCCTTCGATGATTTCTTCTCCAAACTCTGTTGAAGAATCTCGATCGACGCACGAACCCACAATTGAGGAGAATGCCGATGAAACAAACGTCCATATTTTCCCAATGATTCGTATTCTTCCTTATGAGATCATTGATGCCATCAAGAAAAAGTGGTAGGGGTTTATTTCTATTTTTTTATAACTTTCCATGTACACCCCCTTCTATTTCTTTTGTGGGTTGTGAACAATAATTGCGTGAGAATAGGATTTGACGTTCATGTTCATGTTCATGAGGAGCCATATGCTACCACCATAACGTAGAGGGTACATTCCAAACAAACATGGCCTGACACTTCGGTAAATCTTGTGGTGTTATTCACGATGGATGAGGATGGAATCCATCCATGGTTGGGTCCCGAGAACGGCGACCAAAACCATCGCCGACAGCGATGAAGGCAACAGACCTGCCCCACAACCACTGTCGCTGCCCTGCTGCCTCTATGCCGACCCCGGCGACCGCTGCATTCCATGGCTCCACACCACCCCACGGTCGAGGCGCCACCCTAAAGCTGGACTGCTGCCCCATGGTCAGACCTCTGCCAGGAAACCAAACTGTCGCCCCGCGGCCAGACCGACTCCCCGCGGCCGGACCGCCGCCCTGTGGCCGCAACACCACCCCGCGGCCGAGGCACTTCCTCACGGCCAGAAAACCATCTTTTGGCTGAATTTCCTTCCCCAACCGAGGATCCTCGCGACCTCACGCCCTCGCGACACCCTCTGAGGCCTCGCGACCACCTGCAGCCCTCCACGGCCCCTCACGGCCGGCCAGGCTAGACCCAGCAGGCCGGGACACCCAACAGGATGGGATAAACCCAACGAGCTAGGCATCCCAGCGGGCCGAGCTAGACCTAGCAGGTCGGGCCGTCTCGGTCTGACTAGGTCGGACCGGAACCATGCCCACGACGACCCAATTCCACTTTTTTAGCAACATCTTTGGCACCAAACGTCCGTTAGATGAGCCGTCAGTGGGGTTGTGCACCTCAATGATAGTTGATCCCTTTGAGTGATACCCCACTATGTTTTGGATTAATATGGGGAATGGTCAGGTTGGATCGAGTAGGAATCCAATCGGGCCCCCAGGACTGAAAGACCAATAACTCATAGACCGAGAATCCGATTGATGTGTCGTCTATTACGTTGAGACCCCTATGACTTGGCAGACCATTGAGATTCTTCTTCATGGTAATTCGTGGCAGTAGTAGTGTTGACCAAAATCTTGTGGATCAGATCCTACCGGAGATGAGTGAGCATAGTGCGAGAACCTAGTGACTCGCTAAGAATTGACGACTGCTAACTTTTTCGACTCAGAGTGACTTGATATGCCCAGTGGGGAGTGACTTAGTGATGTGGAAAACCCACAGCAGGGGGCACCATGGTGACGTGGAAGATGCACAGTACTCGGCAGGAGGAGTACCTCAGCAGGCCATAAGGGGGAGTGCCATGGTGACGCGGAAAACCCATGGTGGGGGGTGCCTTAGTGACGCAGCAGACCCATAGTACTCAATAAGAGGAGTACCTCAACAGTCCATGGTTAGTGGGAAGCACCACTATGTGATGTGGCATGCCCACTGTACTCGATAGATGAGGAGTTCTCCAGCAGCCAAGGTATTCGATGTGGTGATAAGGAATGTTACTTGATACTACCCCAAGAATAAATCCCGACGTGAGATGAGTTAGTACCTATGTGTTTTCCTCATAATTAAGATGAATTACTTGATAACATAGGTATATGTATGGGAATATTTCTAAGTAAAGTTATTTATTTATTATGTACTTTTTGTTATATCCTTGATGGATTTTGTGAGACCTAGAGGGTGTCAGGGTCACTACTGAGTATCGTTATACCCACCACTGCACGGGATATGCCCACACATTATTGTGCTGGATGCAGACGACGGACATCACTGACTGAGGCTAAGAGTACCAAGATTAGTCAGTACTTGGAGGTGGACCATACAGAGTATTGGTACACTGAGGAGATGGGTGGACATGGAGTGATGAGGTGTCAATTTGTACATACCCTTCTGGTTGGAACCTCGGAGGATGACCCAACAGCTCGCTTTCCATTTTCCTTAAGTTGAATTGTATCACATATGTACTTTTACTATCTAGTTGGGCTTGTATTGAAGCCCCTTTTACGTACTGCACTCACTTTGTTTACAGTTCAGTTTAGTTATGTTCATATCTAGCTGTGTGTGTGGTTACGTGTTCTTATAGGTTAGAAAGGAAATTCCTTCCCGCATTTATGGAATACACCTTCGGTGCTAGTCACCAGTCCATGTCCTTTGAATGGTGGGCTTGGGGTAGTCATATCATGGGCCCCGAGGGATGGGTCGTGACAAACTCGTATCAAAGGAGTCGGTTCTACCGCAGAACTTAGGACTCTGATATTTCTTTTTAACAACACTATTATTAAGATTAGTGAGTGTGGTTATCAGTTTAGGGAAACTACTGTTTGTGTGGAGGCTGACATATCCATACATCAGGACCATGTCTTCTGATTTCTGAATCAATACATTAAAACACTAATTGTGTGTGTGTTATCAAGAGTTTTCTTTGTTATCTCTTGAGTCAAATCACTATGTATAACTTATTAACCATGGTGTATCTATTTTTTTCAGTATTCCTCCACGCAGATAGCCGGATGGGGTTCTGAGTGTTGTACGCACTGATAGGCCACTGAGAAATGAGGCCTTGGTGTAGAACCCTTTTCCAGTAGAGGCACAATTGGAGTCCCCAACGGTACCATTCCCAGTTGGGCCACTGATGCAACCAGCAATAGTAGAAGATGGTTCACGCCTCTTGAGCGCATTTCACGAGTTCCAGTGCCAGAGGCCACCGAGGTTCAGCGAGAGACGGACCTGTAGGCTGCTGTGGATTACCCGGAGGATGTGATGAGAGTCTTCTGACTCATAGGGACACAAAATCATCTCATATAGATCCTTGTCGCTAGCCTTTTACTGGAAGTAGTAGGTGGATGGTGGAGTTTGATGCTCCAGTTCACTACGAGGTGACACTTATCTAGGTAGACTTCGAGATCCTGTTTCAGGCAGAGTTTGTCCCAATGACTCCTCACGCAATGTACATACAAGAGCTTCTTCATCTATAGTTGGGCAGCATGACTGTTTCTCAGTACTCATCAAGGTACACTGACCTCTCATGCTACTCCACATATATGATGTGGGACCCCTTCTTCAAGGTCCAGACCTTCGAGCAGGGGCTCTGGTGAGAGATTAGGGATTTGATGATCTCACTCAGCATTCTGAAGTAGGCGGGAGTATTAGAGATAGCCCTCTTGGTGGAGAGTTTCCTTTCTTAGCAGTCACCAGTAGTGAGACCCACTACTATTCATCCCGTAGTGGAGTCGTCTGTAGCTAGTAGCAGACAAACGTCATAGAGGTCTAAGAGGACCTGACCAACAGGTGGATGACCGCATGACACATGATCGATTGTGTGGGGAACTCGAGGTGGATCCAGTTATACTAGGAGCGGGCAGTGTTTCACATGCAGCGGGCTGGATCACATGGCTCGTTCCTATCTGACCCATCATATGGATTATCAGCAGATCATCGAAGGACCACCCAAGAAGAGACATAGGTTCGACCGAAGAGGTCCGTAGGGAGAAGGCGAACAAGGCAGGGGACCTGGTCATGCAACTTGTGGTGGGTGATGATTTCAGATGTTACCACCACCACCCGAAGGAGGTACACCCCGACTGTAGAGTGTAGGTGGACGTGGGAGAGCTCATGTCCAGGAAGATTAGGCCTACGACCATGGAGCTCTAGAGATGATATGAGGAATGATCTATGTCTACTCCACCATAGCTGCAATAATTATAGATATAGGTTCCAGTCATTATTTTACTACCACTTCCCTCGTTTGGAGCTCGGAGATTCCGAGGGATCCATTGGATTGATCCTTATGTATAAAGACTTCTATAGGAGTGAATTTAATGATTACACACTAGTTCCGATAGTGTGAGATCACTCTAGGAGGCAAGAGCTCCAGTAGGGATCTTCTAGTAGCAGCGTCGAGGCCTTACGATATCATCTTGGGTATTGACTGGTTATCTACAGTCCATGCCCATATTGACTGTATTAGGCATGAAGTGCGGTGTTTCCACATAGATGGGACCAAGTTTACCTTCACTAGTGAAAAGGGGGTCTTTGTATCATAGGATGGACTTACCCGGAAGAGAGTCTAGCCGAGCACTCATTATTTGGCTCGCCTTACCCTCGAAGCTGTTGATGTGTAGAGTATAATGTATCATGTAGTGGTGGACCAGTACGTGGATGTTTTCCCGGATGATGATCCGGGTCTACCTCCTCACATATAGGTGGAATTTTACATTGACTTGTACCCCAGAATGACATAGATATCTACACAATCATATCGGATGGATCCCATGGTGTTTCGTGAGTTTTGGGAACAACTAGAGGACTTGCACGGGAAGAGATTCAGCCAGCCTAGTGTTTCTCCTTAGGCAGCCCCGATTCTTTTCACCAAAAAGTTGTATGGGAGCTTGAGGATTTCTTTTAACTATCAGCACCTGAACTTAGTCACTGTGATGAACAAATAACTACTCCAGAGGATTGACAACCTCTTTGATTAGCTGAAGGGTGCATGGTGGTTCTCAAAGATAGGCCATAGATCAGGTTATCACCAGCTCATAGTGTGAGATAGAGATGTGTAGAATATGGACTTCAGATGTATGTACGAACATTACATGTTCATGGTTATGCCATTCGGTGCAACCAACAATCCAGCAGTGTTCATGGGCACATGAACATGATCTTTTAGCCATACCTTAATTGCTTTATAGTGGTCTTTATCAAAAAAATTATGATATACATGACTACTGAAGAGGAGCATCTCTATCGTCTATAGGTAGTACTCGACACACTCTGAGAGCACTAGATTTATGTTAATTTCTCAAAGTGCTATTTCTGGATCCGAGAGGTTCACTTCCTGGGACATGTCATGTCGGAGCCTAGAATTGCAGTAGATCCAGCAAATATTGTGGTGGTACTTGGTTGGGAGCCACCCAAAAGTGTGATGTAGGTACATAATTTCCTAGGTTTGGATGGATATTACCTAAGCTTTTCTCCATAAAGTTAAAACTTTGTATTTATTTTTCATTAAAAAAAACATGATGGCTTGTAGAGGAAGCTGAAACTCAAATAATGGTCACGGCGACGGAGAAGTCGTTGTCGCCGCATATGTACGGAAAGAAAAACATTCCCTTTTTGTCGTTTAGTAAAACGCTTCGTATAAAAGAGATTCCTTTTGAATAAAATAAAAGTCAAAGGGGTTTATACACTGTATAAAAGAAAGTTGTGTATAAAACCAAATATGCCTCAATTAAAGGGGATTGAGACGAAGTCCTTAAAAAGATCATTTTTAAAATAAAATAGATCTATTATGTGTATTAACTATAGGTACACATAAAGAAAGTAAAAATACAAAATAGGACATAATAATATCATGACATAATTTGAAAGTAGGAGATTAACCCAAAGAATGGAAGTTGGGTTATGAAATTCCCTTACCTCGTGTCTGACTTGACTCAACCGTTCTTTAACCTCCTGAATAATAAACTAGAGTTAATATATACCTTATTAAGAACCATTTTAAATTTCATTATCCTTTTTATATCACTTATTACAATGATATGAACATTATGTAATTATTTAAGTTAATAACGGTCATTTTGTCGATCTTTGGTACTTGAATCAACAATAAACTTCTTATAATTACAAGTTGTTTATGTGGTAGAATATCCATTATCTCCATAATTATATTCATGATTTAGATGTCATATATATCTTATATATCCAGTATATACATATATTTATAATATTACGTAACATTTAGAGGTAAGAAATGAAATGCACCGTTCATGGAGACGGTAAGCCGTACGTACGCATGAACGCTACTTTCATTTCAATTTCATATTTAATGGAACGAAATCATAATGTTATAAATGTATAATATAATTCCAGTATAATATAGTGTATAATACCATTTACTTCATCCTTTATACATCCCACATATGGCATTAACGATTCAAATCACTTTGAGGGGGCGGTAGTCCGCACTTCCTAAAATGAAATTATCGCGTTTTACCCATAATGGAAATCATAAAGTATGCCATAAATGAGAAATAAAGAAGAATAAGTAAAACAAAAACATATTATATATCATATATAAAAATAGTGACATCTTAATGGCCACCTTTGAAGGTGTTATATGAGTGTTGAACAATCATCGTTTCGTGAGGCAGAAATTTGCCATCCACAGAAACCGTATGTTCTTTAACCATTAGATGTAGGTGTGTGTAAGTGTAGCTCTAATACTTCTTATAACAACATCCTAGTATATTTAGGATACTTATTTTGTTACAAAAGAAATTAATAAAAAGAGTTTAGGGGGTTGGAGAAGAAAAATAAAACAAAACAACATTAGAGAAGACATTACCTCAAAATCAGGTAACTCTATTTTATTTGAGCCAAAGGCATCCTTGGGAACAGTTCTTCCCAAAGTGAGGATTCTAGGAGTAAGAGGGGGATTTTGGGAGAGTATTTTGGCAGATGTTGGCCGAGCCAAATGTCTTGATGTTGTGAATAAGGTGGGAGAGGTGGGGGCCTTATATAAGTGGAGAGGAGGGGCTCTTTTGGAAAGATTGAAATGCTACATTATTACACAATGCTTTTCGGATTCTAAAGGTCCCACACTTATATAATTCGTGGATAAGGTGATAAGGGTCCGAAATCTACCCATACAATAGTCTTTGGACAAGTGTATGCCTTGGATTTTACATTATCTTTTCATTTTATTAAAATCATTAAATAATGATGTCATCGCTGCATCATAATGATGTCATATATAATTTAATTTATTTAATGTCTAAAAATTATAATAAAAATTACTATGATGTAGGAAATCTTTTTAGATTTCTAATGAATATTTATAGTCAAAATTCGGACTTGTGTAACCCCACTTAAAAACTGTTTTAGTAAAATAACTCATGTTTGTGTCAATTTAATTTTAACATTAAATAAATATATATTAATGTAATTTTCCATCCAAAGTGGCTCCATGGGGTCCCCAAGTTGACCCATGGGTTTTCTAGGTCGTCCATGACTCATCCAATAGGAGTAGGACAAGTGTCAAGCTCATCTCATATTATTAAAACATTATTTTTACCTTAAACTACACTAATTACCTCTAATCGTGATTAAGAACTTAAAAGTTACTATTCACCAAAAAAATATTTTAATCTCATTGAACCAAATTTTACTTCTTAATGACAACCATGTATGTCGGATTTTTGAAAATCAAATCACAGAAGTGGTAATATTTCATTTTAACGAAAAATCAGTTTTTAACAACCACTTAGTGGTTTCACTATTCATCAAAAATTGAAGTTTTTCAGAATAAGGCCAAAATTTTACCCTAAGCTATAATTGATATTCCGAATTCAAAAATGATGTCTATTTTACAAAATTCCAAACAAATAAGTTGTATTAATTAATTTTATAATTAATTTCGGCTGTTACAACAAATAGCGTGTTTTTAAGAAACAATTTATATCAAAAGATTGACAATTGTTTATGTCCAATTTCAATGTTAAATTAATTCTAATGACCACCATTGGATAAAATGGTAAAAATATATTATAATTATACCTTAAAACCACTAAATAGTATAATTTATCACAATAAATTATTTTGATTAAAAAGTTGTTTTAGGTATTTTTCACTATTCATAAAAAATTAGAAGTTCTCAGAAAAATACCAAAAATTCAACATAGGCTAATTTCAATATTCCGAATCCAAAAATGATGTCCATTTTGAAATATAAAATTTCTATAATTTTAAAAAGTGGTTATTACTATTCATAACGGCTACTTTGATTAGTCGCAGTGTTTTAGAACTCGAAGTTGCGTACAATGCAAGCTATTGCATTATTGAATGAGAAGCGTATCGTGGAAGCTCGGGGTGTTACACCACTGGCCACAACGAAGGCGATGGTGCAACGACATCACCTCGCGGCCACCACCGCTACCCCGCGACCGAGGCTCCAACCCGCGATCGGACTGCTGTCGCCGCCCTGTGACCAGACCTCCGCCCTGTGGTCGGACTACTGCCCCACGACCGGACTGCCTTTTTGGGCCGGACCCCCCCCCCCCCCTCATGGATGGACAGCCCCCATGCGGCTAGACTGCTGTCCCGTGGCTAGACCACCGCTCCGCGGTTGGACCGCCACCCTACGGTCGAACCATCATCCTCGGTCGAGCCACCCCGCACCCTTGCGGAACCCTCCACAGCCTCGTGGTCACCCTCAACCCTCCACCACCACTCGCGGCATGTCTGGATGGACCCTATAGGCCGAGCAGCCCAGCAGGCCAGGCCGCCAAGTGGGCCCGGCTGAACCCAACAGGGTAGGCCAGAACCAGCAGGTTAGGCTGGGTCGGGCCATGTTTGTCTGACTAGGTCGGACCAGACCCGAGTCCACTACAACTATATTACTTTCTTTTGGCCATAACTTCAGCACCAATAATCTATTAGAAGAACTGTCAGTGGCGTTGGGAACCTTGGAGAATGTCGGACCCTTATAGTGATACCCCACTGTGTTTTGGATTAATATGGGGGAATGATCATGTTTGATCGATCACGAATCAAATTGAGCCCCCGGGACTAAAAGGCTAATAACTCACAGACTGGGCATCCGATTGATGCACTGTCGGTTACATTGAGACCCCAATGATGTGGTATACCATTGAGATGATTTTTCGTGGGACTTCATGGAAGTTGGAGTATCGATCAGTAGCTTATAGAGTAGATCCTCTTGGAGAAGAGTGAGCATAGTGTGGGAACCTAATGGCTGGCTGAGACTTGATGATTATTAGTCGTTTCGACTTGGAGTGACTTGACAGGCCCAGTGGGGAGAACCTTGGTGACATGGAAGACCCACGGTGGGGATCTCCTTGGTGACGAGGTAGACCCACAGTACTCGAAATGAGGAGTACCTCATCAAGACCCAAGGGGGGGGGGGGGGCGCTTTGGTGACGTGGAAGACCCACAGTGGGGAGCGTCTTGGTGACATAGCAGACCCATGGTACTCGAAAGGAGGATTACCTCAGTAATCCAAGGTTAGTGGGAAGTGCCTCTATGGGACATGGGATGTCCATTGTACTCTATAGAGGAGGATTTATCCGGTAGTCTAGGTGTACAACATTGTGACTGGGAATGTTACTTGATACTACCCCAAGAATAAATCATGGTGTGAGATGAGTATATAGCTCTGTGTTTTACTCATGATGGGTATGTATTACTTGATAATTTAGGTATATTTATGGGTACATATCTTAGTAAGGTTATCTATTGATTTCATACTTTTTGTTTTATCCTTGATGGATTTTGTGAGACTTAGAGGGTATTGGGGTCCCTACTAAGTATCATTATACTCACCACTTCATGGGCTATGTCCTCTCCTAACTGTGATGGATGAAGATGAAAGTCACCGCTGATTGAGGCTGAGAGTACCAGGACTGGATGGTACCTAGAGGTGGACCATACGGCGTGTCGGTATGTAGAGGAGACAGGTGGACGTGGAATGCTGAGATGACAATCTGTACCTACACTTCAGGTAGGAACCTCGAAGGATGACCCAGTTGTTGGATTTCCCTTTTTCGTCAATTGTATTATATCACAGTTGTACTTGTAATTTCTAATTGGGATTGTATTCTATCCCCTTTTATTTACTGCACTCACTCTATTTGTAGTTATGTTTACATGTGTTTTTATCTTGATGTCTTCTTGGTAATGTGTTCTTATAGGTTATAATGGAAATGCCTTCCTAGTTTTAGGGAATACGCCTTCGGTGCTATTCGCCAACACCTGGCCTTTGAAAGGCGGGTTTGGGGTAGTCACGACACGAGCCTTGGGGTATGGGTAATCACACCAATTAAATAAATTTATTGGTTTGTGTTGGGTTAATGGTATCCACTCTTACAATAGGATACCCGTAATAAGGGCATTAAATATTAGAAACATTTATTTGTGTTTTATAAAAATGATCCTACAATGCATGAAGTATTGGGAATAATAGATAGAAAAAAAATGAATCATATATATTCATGTAACAAATATATAATTATATGAATAATTATTACCACTGAATTTAACAATATTTTCTGCGGAATTTTGCTGGTAGAATACCAATTGATATCCATGTCATATGATTCAAGACAATAACTATACAATTTTCATATTGATGGTGAGAATTTAATTTTACGATTTTGATTTAACATTTCACCTCCCATTTTTTTGATCATTTTTTATGATATAGATAATAGATTGTATGTTTTCGTATAGATTAAAAGGGATAATTGGAGAATACAAAATCAGATTATAGTATTAGTATTTCTCTATGGTGGTTCATATTTATTTAGTTTTTATCAATTAATTCATATAATTTTCTAAATAAAACTCTTTTTATACTATGATATCATTAAATATTGAATTAAACCCAAAGTAGAAATTATAATTATATAGGATTTTTCATGAATATGTGGGATAAACCACATTCTTTTCCATAATTTGAATTCTTATTATATTAAACTTTTTATGATATTTATTTTTTTGAGTATCAAAATATAATAATCATCAAATATGGAATAATTTATTATGGTTTCATTTAACATTTTGTAAAATTCAATCAATAATTAAATTAATCATTGGTGTTATATGTGTATGATTATTTAATGGGGGAGTATCTAGTGTAATTTTTTATGATTTTCCATTTCAGGGATGCCAAAATATTATAAAGTGCTGCAATATTTTTTATGATATTGCATATAAATATATGTTTATATAATAAATGAGAATGTTCTATGGAGAGAAGTGGAATGTTTATCAATAGGTTTCTTTGTGACACCCATCTCTTATCATTTGTTATTAAAGGATCATAGGTAGATAGATTTGGGTCATATATATTAATATATACAACAATTGAAATCAAATGTAGTGAATGGATCCTGATAATCTATCAGTTATACTATACAATGGATAATGGAAGAATTGTGTAGATGAGATATCTTCTTGATAATATTTACAACAAAATTCTGGTGATGATAATAGCAAGTCATTTATATAGTATTGATTAACAAAATTTGGTCATAGTTGGTGGTATTTATGTTTTATATGGAGATAGAATATATGAGAACGAGGTGAAATAATTTGTCATCATTTGATAGTCTTGTAATAATTTAAAAATGGTAATAATAATTATTCAATGATATAATATATAATATATTTATTTGATCATATTATCCATGTTATGGACAAATGAGTTTTAATATATGATTAATTATATTAAATTGTTTAATAATATGTTTTAATGACCCAATTATTTTTATATTATTGAATTAATTATTAAAAGAATGAAATTATATTAACTTAATGTAGGTAAAAATATCATGGAACTGATTTATACATATGGTCAATAGTTTGGGTGATATTATCACCATATTTGGATTTAACCCCTAATATAATTTGTCTATTAACAAGACCAAGGAAGTATAATTGAAATAATCATGGTGAAAAACCATGAGCATTTTATTAATTACACTCTTTTTTAATTTTTTATATATTTTCTAATGTTAGTAAAATATAATCCTATACCATCAATGTATAGAGATTTTTAATTGGTTTTACTTCATGTATAAAATATAATTTATTTCATTTATGTCACTGTCATTTCAATTATTATAATTAAAAGGTTTTCTGGGCTTTATGTGATGACATAATGATGATATCTGTTATAATTTCAATTTTTTGTTAGAGAAATGAAATAAAATTATGAGTTAATATATGATATTTTTTAGTAGACCTAGAATATTTTATATAGTTCATATTAGGTGGATGAATTTTTTCAAACATATATGATTATTTATTATTAATTTATATTTTAGTCTTGTGATGATTTATTATTAAGGAGATTCATTTCAATCATACAAAATTTTTTGGATACACAAAACATTATCTTCAAATATAGGGATCAGGAAACTATTTTCTAGAGATGAGTAGTTATTTTCATTAACCTGTATGATAAATTGATAAGAAAGTTTTATATTTTGGGGTAGAAATTGTATACAGTTCTAAAGATATATTTTTTCAATTATAGAAATTGAGCATCTATAAATATGTTTTTTTATTAAATATTTTATATAGTAGTACCAATATGAAAAATTCATGGGATAGAAATATATCCATTCGTTTGGTATCTTCAAAAATATTTTCACCCCCCCCCCTTGTTTATTATCTGCAGGAATGGATTCCTTCATCATGTTCCGAATAATTTATTCACATTTTCTGAATTAAAAAATGCTTGTAGTGAGAATGTAATAATTTTAATTTTTTTATTAAATTTATATTTTATTTCATTAAAATTTTAATCTATCTAGGATTCATTTAATTTAAAATAACATTATTTTGTTAAATGAGGTATTCTTGTTTATGTGGTTTGTAACACCTGATGATTAGAACATAAATTATACAATTTAAAACATTTAATTTCATAAAATAAATTTTATTTTTGTATTAATAAATTCAAATTTATGTTACGGTGAATTTTGGAAATTTTTCAGA
The DNA here is from genome assembly GCA_963277665.1 of Viscum album. Lineage (NCBI taxonomy): Eukaryota > Viridiplantae > Streptophyta > Magnoliopsida > Santalales > Viscaceae > Viscum > Viscum album. The sequence goes on along the minus strand of OY728158.1, from coordinate 1,184,670,417 downwards.
AAGAGTAGATTTGTGGAGGAATTATGAAAATCAAACTTTAAAATAGGTATCATTATTTATAAAATAATTAAAAAAATCATGAAAATATTTTTATAGAAACATTTTTTATTTAGGATTTAATATAACGCATATAAGAGTTTACTATTGATCATTGATGTATATGTATGACATTTTTGAATTCCATGTATGGTTTCTCTCCAAATATGAATTAGTTTTCATGACATACTCTTAATCGTGTATTTACAAGGTTCTTACCAATGTTTTAAATTTTAAAAATACCAATATGTGTCTTTTTATTGAGCATAATAAAATTATTTTCTTTGGATCAACAATTTAGACTATTTTTATTCTAGAATTTTTTTTCAGATAAATGTTTACCACTTTGTTTTGAACACTTGTATAAAAATTGATTAAAAACGCATCTAAAATTGGAGTATAATCTAATTGATTTGTTGTTTATAATTATACTAATTACTATTAGATAAAAATTTAAATTTTTATCATAATGACTATAAATAATAATAAACATTTGTTATATGAGTTAGGGTTTAAATAGGTTTATTGGGGAACTAAACTGTGATATAAGGGTAGAAATTAAATTTCAACATTCCAAATCTTCATTTATTGGTTGAGATTATACATTTACCTTATAATATAAAAAGACATTGAAACTTGGAGAAAAATTCCCAAAACAAAGACTTTATAGAATTAAAATCATTTAAATAATGATAATTAAATCCCTTTTATCACTTATTAAAGGGAACCACTTCCCCTTGATTTTTTATGTCACTTGATCCCCTAAGCCTGACCAAAACCTTTAGAACCATCCTTTATATTACCTTGTGGAACTGATGTTATTGTATGATCAACACAGTGTTGGAAAAAATATTATATGTTTATATGCAAGAGTGTGGTTGGATTATAATTTTAAAAAACATTCAATTTGGACAAACCTCATTAAATAATTTTATCAGATGAATATTCATTCAAAAATATTCATAACTAGTTTTATAAACGTTTATGAAAAAATATATAAAAATTTTCTTAAATATTCAGTGTGGAATAATAGAAATGTAAAAAAATTAACAATAATATATATAATGTGAGTAATAAAACATACACTTAAATTTAGAATAATTATTACAAATTTTTAACCTTTAGTGTTGATACAATCTATAACCTTGAAATACAGTATCCATGATATTTACCCTATCATTGGGTATAACTTCCTTTCCATGGATTTCCCCGATCATAAATATCAGGTAAGGCCTTTTATTTCCCTATCCTTGGGAACCCTCATACAAACTAGATCTATATATCCTATGTATTACTTACCAATGGATGTCATCGATCAAAATACATCAGACACCAAAATTATAAATTCCAAATATCATAAGTAATTGAATGTTTTAAAACTCACAATAGATTCCTTAAATAATACTCCTTAATTGTTACAATAAATCACTCTCATGTAATTGGTCATTTCAAAATCTTCATAGAATATTTTGATTGTCAATGTTTAAGAAATGTTTCATCACACTTGAATGGAGTTATATTTATAAATGTGTATCACATGGTTAAATTGGGTATTTCATGATGGTTATTATAATGAAATTCAAAGACATACTTATTTAATTGAGATGTACTATATATCATTTTAATCATAAAGTTGTTATGATATACACCATTTCAGTGTATTTGAGTTCCTTCCAGTAGAATAATAATCGTTTATAAAAAGGAATTTATAGATTTCAAAAACTAACATATATTTGAAATGGTCATCAAAAAATAATTTCCTCCTATGTATAATCGTTTCTATTTGGTATAATTTAAATAACATCATCTGATGTAATTTGTTCCACTCATTGTTATAGACATTAAAACCCTATATTTGGTGAAGATTTTATCCACCCTCATGATTTTTAAATAATATATCAGTCTAATATGGGTTTTCCATTAAATATCATGCTTCCAGAAAACATAAAAAATAGATCCAATTTAAAATAAATTCCCCACATGATAAAATATTTAATTATCTGAAATAAAACATCTTTAAACCTTTAAATAATAAAAGTTATAAATATAACACATTTTAGGGAAGTGGGTTTGTTTTTTTAAATATAAATTTGAAAGTAGATAAAAGAATAAATTTACTCAAAAATCAAACCATTTTTTATATAAAAATATTACAGAAAAAATATAAATATAAAAATTTGAAAATCATACCCCACATATTATACATAATTTCAGTGAAATTTATTTATCATCATTTTTCCCATAAAAATTAAACCATCATCCCCCTATCTTTTATAGTTTTTTTCTCCCCATTCTCAAAATTGTAAATTTTTATAAGATTAATAAGAGGTAAATTTTTTTTATTAAACTATTAGTCGAACAGTCCAGAAAAAATAAACAAAAATTAAATGGATTATAAAATTCATCCAAAAAATACAAGGACAGAATTAATCCATCCAGAAAATTTTAAAGAACACACACAAAGAAAATCTACAATAATGTTTTGAATTTTATTATTAAAATTAATATAATAGATAAAAATATATAAATATTTCATTGTATTTTTCTTTATTAGGGACTTATTATTCTCAATATAATCCTAATACTTTTCAGAGTCATCAAATATTGTATTCATTTATTAAAAATTCTTTATCTAAAAATCTAATATTCTTTGTCTTGTTACTTTTATTTTATGAGTCCAAAAATACTTTCTACAAAATTATAACATCTTCAGATAAAACATCTCTCATCTTAATTATCAATGAAATCTAATCATCTTATTTAATTGTGATATATTTTTTAATATCAATTTCCTTTGAAATTTTACAAGCATCTGTGATGATTCTGCGTGGAAATTATGAAACCAACTATTAGATTTTAAATTTCATCTCTAACATCAAAATGATAGATTTTGGTAAACTGAACATGTGAACAACCCTGTAGGATCATTATAAAGCTGATTATAATGTTTTATGCATGTTTTAGACAGCGATCACAATGGTGCAGTTCTACATGCAAAATAATTGTACGCCTAAGGTAATATATAGTTCCACAGATCCTCCCAAGGATGATGGGACACCTAAGTCCCATTCATGTAATAATGGATTCTTTTTCATATAAGATATAAGCATTTCATGAAAATTTTCTAAGAAAAATTCACTTCATGTGCCAAATATGATGTCAAACTTGAATTGTTGGGTGACCAAGACCCAATGGAGAAGGAAGAAGAAGTGAATAACTTAGTTCAATGACCAGGGTGTTGTGTGCTAATAGCTTAGTATATTGGATAAAAATATAATCTTATCCCCAACTTTTAAGATTCTCCCAATAATATGAAACAATTATATTCTATTATAAATTATCTCTCTTCTAAAACATCATGCAATACTAGAGATCGTGGACCCTCAAATATAGAGCATTTTGGAAATGGACCTCATATGGGATGAAACATAACATCACCTTTGGTACAGTGGGCCTCATGAATCAATTCATAAGGCTAGTAATGAACACACAAAGAGAATATTCCATCACAGAACCAAAATATTCATGAAGCTCCACATATTTCACATAACTATGCCTCCTGAACCCATAAGTTTCCTTTATTCTGGATCCCCTGAAAATGAAAGTATTACATGCAAGATAATATATTTGTGTGAAAAAAATTCAAGTTCTCCTACCTAGTGTTCATTGTCCATCTTGTAAAATAATTAACATACATGTTTCTCCTAAGGACAGGTAACATAAATCCCATTTCTCTTAAGAATTGGGACCCTAACATCAAGCCTCTTGAATTCCATTCCTAAATGGAAATACCAACACAAATTCCCATGTATATTAACATTAATGGTGGTCAAATATTATCTAATGGTGGAATTGTTAATAGAAAATGAGAAACTATTTCATTGGGGATTCTTTACAAATATTTCTCCCTTCCTTGAAACAATCCCCCACAAGTAGATACCCAATCATCCCCTATTTTTTTGTCTCGATGTAAATATTCCTAACTCTATTTCATCGTTATACAATGTTAAACTTCAAAAAAACATCCTCAACACATGAAGTTAACATATAGCCTTACCCTGTGTGATTTACACAAGTAAGCCCTATGTATGATTGATATTGGTCGACCTTCCACCCATTACCTAGTGTGTTGAAAATTGGATGCCCCATGTATGATCATTATGGAATTCCACTATCTATCTACCCGTCAGATATGAGTCACCCACAGAGGTAAACATACATACGTTATCCTCACACCATTCCCCTAATAATGATCGTTCTATAAAGGGAAGCATCAATACATATTCCCCACACCATTCCACATTGAATATCATTATGTTACATGAGTATCCTTATTGTATGAAGTTAAACTAAATGGACATATGATGTCACATTACCTTAAAACAAGGTACCATACTACAATGGTGTTGATCCCTATATCTAAAAATGGGTGCATAAGACACCACTATTTTGTTCTATCTTGATAGTGATAAAACTAGGTGTGACATCGTCCCTCCTAGGGATGCACCTCCATGATCCACCTTGTAACGCCCCGACCCCAGTTACCCAGAGTCGGTGCATTAATTACATAACATTGGCATGATCACAAGAAAGATCAAATCTCGAAAGACCGATTGGTTTAGTAGCCTTGGAAACACTAGATATATTCATAAGTTTTACATTACATAATCAAAATGAAAAGGAACTACTACAACAACATATTGTCTCCATAGTCCATACTATTAACCCCTCATAATATCCCTGCAAGTCATTCATAATTTACTTCTTCACATCCTGGGAAAATAAAACATAGAAAAGGGGTGAGCTCAAATGCCCAGTAAGGATAACAATATAGCGGAAACTTTCATAAATAAGAATAAAAATTTAAGGCAATGTATAACTAAAACAAAAGCCTTTTAAAATTTAACTTCAACATAGTATGGAATAAATAAAATGAAATAATTCCATTTACTTATTCACATGGATATTCTACTAATCGAATAATCACATGCAATATCAATAACCACTTTCATAATGATGGAATGCATAATGCTAAACTTTAATTTCTTTTCAAGGCCTCTTCCCAAGACCTTGGGGCTAACTGTAACCGGAACCCAACCCGGAGTGCCTCTAATAACCGGACACCAACCCGGTGTGCCTCTAATAACCGGACACCAACCCGGAGTGCCTCTAATAACCGGAGACCAAACCAGAGGGCTTACTTTTACCAGTCCCTAACCTGGAGGGCTTACTTTTACCAGTCCCCAACCTGGAGGGCTTACTTCAACTAGTCCCCAACCTGGAACATACTTGTCCAACACATTCATATGAAGTAAAGGTTGAAATATAACATAAACATTCTTATTGGAACTAGCATACAAAATGTCAATACTTTACTCATAAACCATGAATGACACATCTACAGTCAAACATATCACAAAACCTTCAATACAATATGGATGTTTTGTATCATAATAAATCAACTTCAAATAATCTTAAAATCCATCAAAGGATGTTGACATAGATGAAAATGTTTTTTTTAAATTATTGAGAGAAATATCCCTTTTTCATGAAAACATTTTAATGTTACACAATTTAGAAAGTAAGTCATTTAAATACATTTTTGGATCAAAGTGTCCCATACCACTTTGAAACTTTTGAATGGAATTTACACTTTTAAAACATTCATTTTCATATAAATAAATCCTTACAAACCATTTTGAAAACATGGACATAAATGAGGATGATTTAGAAGAATAAATATTTAAAACATTTAAAATGATGTTTTAGTAAAAGTTCCCTTAGAAATAATCCATTTGAAAACTCTTTTATGAAATATGGACATGGATAGTAAATATGTCCCTGTAGATATTTACGTAAAGACAACCTCAGATATTAAAGAGATTGTGAAGTAACCCTTACAGATTTGGTAACTTATGAAACATAAAACCCATGAAAGAGGTATCATACAATGAATATGTAAATACACAAAAATTAGAGTGTATTACACAAAGAATATAATTATGGGCAGTACATACACCACACAAAAGGTAATGGTGGAAATATGGCATGAATCTCACGGGAATAAGTAGTGAGATGAAAACCACTTACCATGTTAATCAACTGAGTCGTATGGACAAAAGTTAATAACCACCAAATTATTTACAGAATAACATGAATAATGCCAGTACACAATACACCACTTTCAATAATTTAGTGGCGAATAATGGAAATCTCACGGAATTGAATGTGAGATAAGAAAATCGCATACCTTGTACTTTTACCTGGTTGGGGTAGGTTAACCTCCTATATAATATTGAAAAAATTGTTATTAAATTATACAAGAATCATATATATTAATATCATATCATATATGATCTTTTAACTTTTCTTTGTTAATAATGTCTTAGTATTATCGTTGTTTCGGGTGTTAACTTACTCGTTTTATTTTATATGTTTTATTACGTAAGACATGTTTGTAATGGATAGGTTGTATATTATTCATATCCAGAATGATATCAAGTCCTTAAACATCATTTTTAAATCAGAAAATCATAATTATACTTGAATGGATATGATGGAGAATGAATCTCATCGCGTTCGTGGAGACGGTAGTCCGTACATACGCACGAGCGACAATATCTTTCTTTTGATATTAAAATAATATATAAATGGATGGTATATCATATATAAAGAATCACTAACATGTTATATTTATTATTTACATGAGTTACACATCATTATTATACCATCCAAATAATAATATATTGAATAACAATTACACCATGACGTGGAGACTGTAAGCCGTACGTACGCACGTATGGTGACATGTTATTCAAAGGGTGGATATAATACTGAATATGGTTGTACCATATTTATAATAACATCACATTATATTTGAGATACTGGAGTTATTATTTTATAATGATAATAACAAAGAAAGAAGAAGTGGAAGAAGAAAGGAACTTTAAAAGGGGTGGTGAAAACATTACCTCTTCTTCGGGTTCTTCCTTTTGATTTGATCAAAAGGGCTTCTTAGGTTGGCTTTCTGATCAAACTAAGGCCTCTAGGTTGTAGTTAGGGATGTTGGGAGAGTATTTGGGCAGAGTTTGGCCGAGCCAAGTGGCTTGAGAGGTGTGAGGAATGAGTAGAAGTGGTCTCCTTTTATAAGGGAGAAGAGGGGCTCTTTAGGAAAGAGTGAAAGTATTACTTTATAATATAATTATATTCGGTTTATAATGGTCCAAAAATCATTGAGGTCGAAGATAAGATGACTCATTTTCTAAATAACATCAACCAATAAGAATTGGACAGGTTTTAGATAATATTTTAATCATTATAATCTTATTTATTTAAATCATTTATTAATGATGTAAACATTGCATCATTATTGTGTCATTAATAATTTAAATTATATGATGTCTAAAAATTATAAATAAAATATCATTATGTAGGAAATCATTTTAGATTTCTAATGAATATTTATAATCGAAAATCAAACATGTATAACCCTATGTAAAAATTGTTCTTCTAAAAGATGTAAGCTTATGCCATTTTTATTTTTATTTTAACTTTATTAATATAATGTGTCCCTACCACATACAAGTTGCTCTAAGGGGTCCCCAAATCGACCCAAGGATGCCCATGGTCGGGTATGTGTCCACCAATAAGGTTAGGACACGTTTTAGGGTAATTTTGTATTATTATAATATTATGTTTTAACCCTTATTTACGGGATTTACCCTTTAACCATGGTAAATAAAATATTTACCGCAGTAATTATTCAAAATGTGTAAAAATAAAAGTTACCTATTTACATAATTTGGACATCATGATTCCAAATATTTAATCCATCTTTCCTAATTCAAAACACAGAAGTGTCAGAAATTAATTTAAAATTAATTCCCGTTGTTAAAATAAAATGGTGTTTTTAAGAGATAATAACTATCAAAAGATTGACATTTGTTTATGTCTGGTTTAATTGTGAAATTATGTCCAATGAAAAAAATTAAATTAAATGGTAAAAATATATTCTAAATATACTTTAAACCCACTCAAATTCATAATTTATCACTATTAATTATTTTGATTAAAAAAGTTGTTTTTAATTAAAATTTAGTAATTTTCACTATTCATCAAAATATGAAAGTTATCTGAAAAGTACCAAAATTTCACCTTAGGCTAAATTCGATATTCCAAATCCAGAAATGAGGTCCATTTTAAAATATAAAATATATATAATTTCGGAAAGTATGTATTACTATTTATAACGGCTAGTTTGATTGGTTTTGGTGTGTGTTAAAACTCAAGGTTGCGTACAACACACGCTAATGTATTATTCAAAGAAAGCGTACCGTGGAAGCTGGGGATGTTTCATTTTAAATTCTTTGATGTCCCAATTTATTCAGATAGTTTAAAATATTTTATTTAAAAAGGTTTCACTATTAAAAGTTGATAAAAGTGCAATACTGAAAATGAATTTGTTCTTGCATTATAACTAAGAAACTCATAATAGGGATTCTAAAATTATAATGATTATATAAAGTTCAAAATGTAGTTAATACTATTCATGACCTCTTTTAATGGATTTTTTTGTACGTCATGGTGTGATTGAACTCGGTGTTGCGTGTAGTGCATGTTTTTGAAATATTTTTAAGAAATAACACACTATGAAATCCTGGGGTGTTACATTCTCCCCTCCTTCAATAAATTGCGTCCTCACAATTTGAAATTGTTCTTCGAAAATAAAAGGTTTAAAGTAGAAAATATATTTGTGGGAAAACCCACATCGGAAATTAGGTTACTAAAATTTAGTCTTAATATAAGGAAAAGAGAAATGAAAGGGTCACCACCAAATTATGATCTCGATTAGGAGAACATTGGTGGAAATTAGAGACATATAATTGGAGGAAAAACGTAAATATTTATAGGTAGTGATTGAGGTCATCAATCACAAACAAGTATAAAATTGAGGTCCTTAAACTCATCAATCTATGATGATTTGAAATTCCATCGGTCCAAGAAAACATAGGGTATTGGGATAACACATTTTTGACGTTTCAAAATATCTTAGTTGAAATCCCACATCGAAAAATGAATTAATGAGGCCTCTATTTAAAATAAAGAGTGGAAAGTATGAAGATTACCGAAAATAACACATACTAGGGTTCCATGTAGGAAAATATGGATATGGAAGAGAAATCTAACCATCAATTATCTGATGGAGAGTGGTAGAGAACATGACTATAAAAAGTCCAACAATCCCAAAGCCATAAATTAGTGATGATTTAGGGTACCATCTAGGAAAACATTTTTGTTCTAAGTTCCTTTTATTAATGTTGAGGAATTTATTTATGAGATTGACTAAGATCATAAGGAGATATAATTACTTTATAATTAGAGTTTTATCCATTAATAAATTTCTACCACAAACTCATCTTTCACTCTAAAAGATAATAGAATGTAATTTTTATTTATTTATACTATTCGTACAGGGTTCCAAAATAAATTAATTTATAATTCATCTACCAGATCTTTTAAAAAAACTACATTATTTAATCCAGGACATATCGTGGGCCAGTGGTAGGTGATACACCCTTGTCGCCCTTTGGTTGTGGGTTCAAGTCTCGCAGCCTTGCCGGACGCGATGGGTTGCCGCCCGACCTCCGAGTTGTCCTTTTATGGCAATCCAAAATAATCCAAACTAGAACTATCCAAAATACTTCTGTCCAAACTCACAGTCCAACATTTATAAGGAAGGTAAACATAATGTAGATCCTTTTTACCCTGTAATAGTATATGAATACCTTCATCATGTATTCTTTTAATACCCCGAAACATCCGAAATTACCATAATACTTATTGATTACATTCATGCTCCCTTATTCCATATAGAGTGCTGGATTTACTTTATCAATCCAAAAAATGTTTTAAACCCCAATAGTGATGGAATATACAAATCATTAATCAACTTCAAGGTAGTCAAGAATATCCAATATAAGTTATCCAAAATCAATCATGTATTATTCTAAAATCACTACCTCGGTATCAGAACCATATTATGGTTTATCTTTCTCTCAACCATATATTTTCCAAAAAAATTAACCTGCTATTGAGTCACTTTTCATTGTTCCACACAGTCTCAAGTCCTTAATGAAATAGTACTGCAGTACAATCCTTATATACTCCATAATTATTATAACAAGTACATTGTTGATACAACACTCAATTGACATAATCAACATAATAACTCTAATCATTCCTCTTCATCTGTGGTAGTATCATAACTTGATTATTATCTAATAGCATCATTTGCGGCATAGTCTGATGACTGGGACATAGGTTCGCGTAGTGTCCAAACTCCTTGCAAATGAAGCATTGTACATTTGAAACCATTTTCTTACCCTTGCAGTCACGTACTTTGTGCCCTTTTCCTCCACACTTATAACAAACTCCCATTCCTTTCAGACAAGTTCCAGGGTGTTTCTTCCCACAGTCATCACATATGGGAAAATTCACCTTTTTCCTCTTCCCTTTATCCATCTTTCTCTCTTCCATCCTTTTCTTCTCTTGCTTCCCTTCAAATCCATAGGACTTAGTAAACTCTTTACTTTTCTTATCAACACATGATATTATTTCTTCATATGATGATAATACATGAGAGACTATTTCTCTTATAAATTTTGGCTTAAGACCATGAAAGATATGATCCTTCTTTCTCTTTGGATCATGTGCATTGCTGGAGTTCTCATTCCTTCTATTGGGCGCCATTTCTAAACAATGGCATACACTAGATTAGTTTATGAATAACAATACCTAATCCCAAAATTGTAAGACAAATAACATAAATTAAATAGTTTATGGATATAATCCATAATCATAAAAATGTTTTCTTTGAGGAAGTATATACTCATAAACCCTTCATAATGATTTGTAAAGAAAATGAGAGTTATCCTAAGCATATCCCCCGGGAGTGTCGTAACCAAGAGTGCAGTAGGGCCCGTTGTCGTGCACCAGTTCCCGTTCGAGTCTAGCTCAAAGCGGTGTTTTCGGGTTTTGCCCCTAGGTACATCTGTGCCAGAGCCGCCTCTACCTGCTCGTATCCAGACAGGGATGTATTGCTCGGAAAACTCACAAAATCTCAACAATACCAAAATTCTAGGAAGTTCTTCTATACTAATCCTCAAAGTTCATCTTAGGTATACGTGCTCTAATCAGAGTTTATCTAAATCTAGCTTCCAAGGTTTGTACTAAACTTCCTCTGATACCAACTGTAACGCCCCGACCCCAGTTACCTAGAGTCGGTGCATTAATTACATAACATTGGCATGATCACAAGAAAGATCAAATCTCGAAAGACCGATTGGTTTAGTAGCCTTGGAAACACTAGATATATTAATAAGTTTTACATTACATAATCAAAATGAAAAGGAACTACTACAACAACATATTGTCTCCATAGTCCACACTATTAACCCCTCATAATATCCCTGCAAGTCATTCATAATTTACTTCTTCACATCCTGGGAAAATAAAACATAGAAAAGGGGTGAGCTCAAATGCCCAGTAAGGATAACAATATAGCGGAAACTTTCATAAATAAGAATAAACATTTAGGGCAATGTATAACTAAAACAAAAGCCTTTTAAACTTTAACTTCAACATAGTATGGCATAAATAAAATGAAATAATGCCATTTACTTATTCACATGGATATTATACTAATCGAATAATCACATGCAATATCAATAACCACTTTCATAATGATGGAATGCATAATGCTAAACTTTAATTTCTTTTCAAGGCCTCGTCCCAAGACCTTGGGGCTAACTGTAACCGGAACCCAACCCGGAGTGCCTCTAATAACCGGACACCAACCCGGAGTGCCTCTAATAACCAGACACCAACCCGGAGTGCCTCTAATAACCGGAGACTAAACCGGAGGGCTTACTTTTACCAGTCCCTAACCTGGAGGGCTTACTTTTACCAGTCCCCAACCTGGAGGGCTTACTTCAACTAGTCCCCAACCTGGAACATACTTGTCCAACACATTCATATGAAGTAAAGGTTGAAATATAACATAAACATTCTTATTGGAACTAGCATACGAAATGTCAATACTTTACTCATAAACCATGAATGACACATCTACAGTCAAACATATCACAAAACCTTCAATACAATATGGATGTTTTGTATCATAATAAATCAACTTCAAATAATCTTAAAATCCATAAAAGGATGTTGACATAGATGAAAATGTTTTTTTTAAAAAATTATTGAGATAAATATCCCTTTTTCTTGAAAACATTTTAATGTTACACAATTTAGAATGTATGGCATTTAAATACATTTTTGGATCAAAGTGTCCCATACCACTTTGAAACTTTTGAATGGAATTAACACTTTTAAAAAATTCATTTTCATATAAATAAATCCTTACAAACCATTTTGAAAACATGGACATAAATGAGGATGATTTAGAAGAATAAATATTTAAAACATTTAAAATGATGTTTTAGTAAATGTTCCCTTAGAAATAATCCCTTTGAAAACTCTTTTATAGAATATGGACATGGATAGTAAATATGTCCCTGTAGATACTTACGTAAAGACAACCTCGGATATTAAAGAGATTGTGAAGTAACCCTTACAGATTTGGTAACTTATGAAACATACAACCCATGAAAGAGGTATCATACAATGAATATGTAAATACACATAAATTAGAGTGTATTACACAAAGAATATAATTATGGGCAGTACATACACCACACAAAAGGTAATGGTGGCAATAAGGCATGAATCTCACGGGAATAAGTAGTGAGATGAAAACCCCTTACCATGTTAATAAACTGAGTCGTATGGACAAAAGTTAATAACCACCAAATTATTTACAGAATAACATGAATAATTCCAGGACACAATACACCACTTTCAATAATTTAGTGGCGAATAATGGAAATCTCAAGGAATTGAATGTGAGATAAGAAAATCCCTTACCTTGTACTTTTACTTGGTTGGGGTAGGTTAACCTCCTGTATAATATTGAAATAATTGTTATTAAATTATACAAGAATCATATATATTAATATCATATCATATATGATCTTTTAACTTTGCTTTGTTAATAATGTCTTAGTATTATCGTTGTTTCGGGTGTTAACTTACTCGTTTTATTTTATATGTTTTATTACGTAATCCATGTTTGTAATGGATAGGTTGTATATTATTCATATCCAGAATGATATCAAGTCCTTAAACATCATTTTTAAATCATAAAATGATAATTATACTTGAATGGATATGATGGAGAATGAATCTCATCGCGTTCATGGAGACGGTAGTCCGTACGTACGCACGAGCGACAATATCATTCTTTTGATATTAAAATAATATATAAATGGATGGTATATCATATATAAAGAATCATTAACATGTTATATTTATTATTTACATGATTTACACATCATTATTATACCCATCCAAATAATAATATATTGAATAACAATTACACCACGACGTGGAGACGGTAAGCCGTACGTACGCACGTATGGTGACATGTTATTCAAAGGGTGGATAGAATACTGAATATGGTTGTACCATATTTATAATAACATCACAGTATATGTGAGATACTGGAGTTATTATTTTAGAATGGTAAGAACAAAGAAAGAAGAAGTGGAAGAAGAAAGGAACTTGAAAAGGGGTGGTGAAAACATTACCTCTTCTTCGGGTACTTTCTTTTGATTTGATCAAAAGGGCTCCATAGGTTGGCTCTCTGATCAAACTAAGGCATCTAGGTTGTAGTGAGGGATGTTGGGAGAGTATTGGGTCAGAGTTTGGCCGAGCCAAGTGGCTTGAGAGGTGTGAGGAATGAGTAGAAGTGGTCTCCTTTTATAAGGGAGAGGAGGGGTTCATTAGGAAAGAGTGAAAGTATTACTTTATAATATAATTATATTCGGTTTAAAATGGTCCAAAAATCATTGAGGTCGAAGATAAGATGACTCATTTTCTAAATAACATCAACCAATAATAATTGGACAGGTTTTAGATAATATTTTAATCATTATAATCTTATTTATTTAAATGATTTATTAATGAGGTAAACATTGCATCATTATTGTGTCATTAATAATTTAAATTATATGATGTCTAAAAATTATAAATAAAAAATAATTATGTAGGAAATCATTTTATATTTCTAATGAATATTTATAATCGAAAATAAAACATGTATAACCCTATGAAAAAATTGTTCTTCTAAAAGATGTAAGCTTATGACATTTTTATTTTTATTTTAACTTTATTAATATAATGTGTCCCTACCACATACAAGTGGCTCTAAGGGGTCCCCAAATCGACCCAAGGATGCCACTGGTCGGGTATGTGTCCACCAATAAGGTAAGGACACGTTTTAGGGTAATTTTGTATTATTATTATATTATTTTTTAACCCTTATTTTCCGGATTTACCCTTTAACCATGGTAAATAAAATATTTACCGCAGTAATTATTCAAAATGTGTAAAAATAAAAGTTACCTATTTACATAATTTGGACATCCTGATTCCAAATATGTAATCCATTTTTCCAAATTCAAAACACAGAAGGGGCAGAAATTAATTTAAAATTAATTCCCGTTGTTAAAATAAAAAGCGTGTTTTTAAGAGATAATAACTATCAAAAGATTGACACTTGTTTATGTCTGGTTTAATTGTGAAATTATGTCCAATGACAAACATTAAATTAAATGGTAAAAATATATTCTAAATATACTTTAAAACCACTCAAATTCATAATTTATCACTATTAATTATTTTGATTAAAAAAGTTGTTTTTAATTAAAATTTAGTAATTTTCACTATTCATCCAAATATGGAAGTTATCTGAAAAGTACCAAAATTTCACCTTAGGCTAAATTCGATATTCCGAATCCAGAAATGAAGTCCATTTTAAAATATAAAATATATATAATTTTGAAAAGTAGGTATTACTATTCATAATGGCTAGTTTGATTGGTTGTGGTGTGTGTTAAAACTCAAGGTTGCGTACAACACACGCTACTGTATTATTCAATGAAAGCGTACCGTGGAAGCTTGGGATGTTTCATTTTAAATTTTTTGATGTCCCAATTTATTCAGATAGTTTAAAATATTTTATTTAAAAAGGTTTCACTATTAAAAGTTGATAAAAGTGCAATACTAAAAATGAATCTGTTCTTGCATTATAACTAAGAAACTCATAACAGGGATTCTAAAATTATAAGGATTATATAAAGGTCAAAATGTAGTTAATAACTATTCATGACCTCTTTTAATGGATTTTTTTTGTACGTCATGGTGTGATTGAACTCGGTGTTGCGTGTAGTGCAAGTTATTGAATTATTTTTATGAAATAACACACTATGAAATCCCGGGGTGTTACATTTTCCCCTCCTTCAATAAATTGCGTCCTCGCAATTTGAAATTGTTCTTCGAAAATAAAAGGTTGAAAGTAGAAAATATATTTGTGGGAAAACCCACATCGGAAATTAGTTTACTAAAATTTAGTCTTAATATAAGGAAAAGAGAAATGAAAGGGTCACCACCAAATTATGATCTTGATTAGGAGAACATTGGTGGCAATTAGAGACATATAATTAGAGGAAAAACTTAAATATTTATAGGTAGTGATTGAGGTCATCAATCACAAACAAGTATAAAATTGAGGTCCTTAAACTCATCAATCTATGATGATTTGAAATTCTATCGGTCCAAGAAAACATAGGGTATTGGGATAACACAATTTTGACGTTTCAAAATATCTTAGTTGAAATCCCACATCGAAAAATGAATTAATGAGGCCTCTATTTAAAATAAAGAGTGGAAAGTATGAAGATTACCAAAAATAACACATACTAGGGTTCCATGTAGGAAAATATGGATATGGAAGAGAAATCTAACCATCAATTATCTGATGGAGAGTGGTAGAGAACATGGCTATGAAAAGGCCAACAGTCCCAAAGCCATAAATTAGTGATGATTTAAGGTACCATCTAGGACAACATTTTTGTTCTAAGTTCCTTTTATTAATGTTGAGGAATTTATTTATGAGATTGGCTAAGATCATAAGGATATATACTTACTTTATAATTAGAGTTTTATCCATTAATAAATTTCTACCACAAACTCATCTTTCACTCTAAAAGATAATAGAATGTAATTTTTTTTATTTATACTATTCGTACAGTGTTACAAAATAAATTAATTTATAATTCATCTACCAGATCTTTTAAAAAAACTACATTATTTAATCCAGGACATATCGTGGGCCAGTGGTAGGTGATACACCCTTGTCGCCCTTTGGTTGCGGGTTCAAGTCTCACAGCCTTGCCGGACGCGACGGGTTGTCGCCCGACCTCCGAGTTGTCCTTTTATGGCAATCCAAAATAGTCCAAACTAGAACTATCCAAAATACTTCTGTCCAAACTCACAGTCCAACATTTATAAGGAAGGTAAACATAATGTAGATCCTTTTTACCCTGTAATAGCATATGAATACCTTCATCATGTATTCTTTTAATACACCGAAACATCCTGAATTACCATAATACTTATTGATTACATTCATGCTCCCTTATTCCATATAGAGTGCTGGATTTACTTTATCAATCCAAAAAATGTTTTCAACCCCAATAATGATGGAATATACAAATCATTAATCAACTTAAAGGTAGTCAAGAATATCCAATATAAGTTATCCAAAATCAATCATGTATTATTCTAAAATCACTACCTCGGTATCAGAACCATATTATGGTTTATCTTTCTCTCAACCATATATTTTCCAAAACAAATTAACCTACTATTGAGTCACTTTTCTTTGTTCCACACAGTCTCAAGTCCTTATTGAAATAGTACTGCATTACAATCCTTATATACTCCATAATTATTATAACAAGTACATTGTTGATACAACACTCAATTGAAATAATCAACAAAAGAACTCTAATCATTCCTCTTCATCTGTGGTAGTATCATAACTTGATTATTATCCAATAGCATTATTTGTGGCATAGTCTGATGACTGGGACATAGGTTCGCGTAGTGTCCAAACTCCTTGCAAATGAAGCATTGTACATTTGAAACCATTTTCTTACCCTTGCAGTCACGTACTTTGTGCCCTTTTCCTCCACACTTATAACAAACTCCCATTCCTTTCAGACAAGTTCCAGGGTGTTTCTTCCCATAGTTATCACATATGGGAAAATTCATCTTTTTCCTCTTCCCTTTATCCATCTTTCTCTCTTCCATCCTTTTCTTCTCTTGCTTCCCTTCAAATCCATAGGACTCAGTAAACTCTTTACTTTTCTTATCAACACATGATATTATTTCTTCATATGATGATAATACATGAGAGACTATTTCTCTTATAAATTCTGGCTTAAGACCATGAAAGATATGATCCTTCTTTCTCTTTGGATCATGTGCATTGCTGGAGTTCTCATTCCTTCTATTGGGCGCCATTTCTAAACAATGGCATACAGTAGATTAGTTTATGAATAACAATACCTAATCCCAAAATTGTAAGACACATAACATTAATTAAATAGTTTATGGATATAATCCATAATCATAAAAATGTTTTCTTTGAGGATGTATATACTCATAAACCCTTCATAATGATTTGTAAAGAAAATGAGAGTTATCCTAAGCATATCCCCCGGGAGTGTCGTAACCAAGAGTGCAGCTAGGCCCGTTGTTGTGCACCAGTTCCCGTTCGAGTCTAGCTCAAAGCGGTGTTTTCGGGTTTTACCCCTAGGTACATCTGTGCCAGAGCCGCCTCTACCTGCTCGTATCCAGACAGGGATGTATTGCTCGGAAAACTCACAAAATCTCTACAATACCAAAATTCTAGGAAGTTCTTCTATACTAATCCTCAAAGTTCATCTTAGGTCTACGTGCTCTAATCAGAGTTTATCTAAATCTAGCTTCCAAGGTTTGTACTAAACTTCCTCTGATACCAACTGTAACGCCCTGACCCCAGTTACCCAGAGTCGGTGCATTAATTACATAACATTGGCATGATCACAAGAAAGTTCAAATCTCGAAAGACCGATTGGTTTAGTAGCCTTGGAAACACTAGATATATTCATAAGTTTTACATTACATCTTCAAAATGAAAAGTAACTACTACAACAACATATTGTCTCCATATTCCACACTATTAACCCCTCATAATATCCCTGCAAGTCATTCATAATTTACTTCTTCACATCCTGGGAAAATAAAACATAGAAAAGGGGTGAGCTCAAATGCCCAGTAAGGATAACAATATAGCGGAAACTTTCATAAAAAAGAATAAACATTTAAGGCAATGTATAACTAAAACAAAATCCTTTTAAACTTTAACTTCAACATAGTGTGGCATAAATAAAATGAAATAATTCCATTTACT
The DNA here is from genome assembly GCA_963277665.1 of Viscum album. Lineage (NCBI taxonomy): Eukaryota > Viridiplantae > Streptophyta > Magnoliopsida > Santalales > Viscaceae > Viscum > Viscum album. The sequence continues at coordinate 1,184,651,966 of OY728158.1, read as the reverse complement.
TATTCACATGGATATTCTACTAATCGAATAATCACATGCAATATCAATAACCACTTTCATAATGATGGAATGCATAATGCTAAACTTTAATTTCTTTTCAAGGCCTCGTCCCAAGACCTTGGGGATAACTGTAACCGGAACCCAACCCGGAGTGCAACTAATAACCGGACACCAACCCGGAGTGCCTCTAATAACCGGACACCAACCCGGAGTGCCTCTAATAACCGGAGACCAAACCGGAGGGCTTACTTTTACCAGTCCCTAACCTGGAGGGCTTACTTTTACCAGTCCCCAACCTGGAGGGCTTACTTCAACTAGTCCCCAACCTGGAACATACTTGTCCAATACATTCATATGAAGTAAAGGTTAAAATATAACATAAACATTCTTATTGGAACTAGCATACGAAATGTCAATACTTTACTCATAAACCATGAATGACACATCTACAGTCAAACATATCACAAAACCTTCAATACAATATGGATGATTTGTATCATAATAAATCAACTTCAAATAATCTTAAAATCCATCAAAGGATGTTGACATAGATGATTTTTTTTTAAAAAATTATTGAGAGAAATATCCCTTTTTCATGAAAACATTTTAATGTTACACAATTTAGAAAGTAAGGCATTTAAATACATTTTTGGATCAAAGTGTCCCATACCACTTTGAAACTTTTGAATGGAATTAACACTTTTAAAACATTCATTTTCATATAAATAAATCCTTACAAACCATTTTGAAAACATGGACATAAATGAGGTTGATTTAAAATAATAAATATTTAAAACATTTAAAATGATGTTTTAGTAAAAGTTACCTTAGAAATAATCCCTTTGAAAACTCTTTTATGAAATATGGACATGGATAGTAAATATGTCCCTGTAGATACTTACTTAAAGACAACCTCTGATATTAAAGAGATTGTGAAGTAACCCTTACAGATTTGGTAACTTATGAAACATACAACCCATGAAAGAGGTATGATACAATGAATATGTAAATACACATAAATTAGAGTGTATTACACAAAGAATATAATTATGGGCAGTACATACACCACACAAAAGGTAATGGTGGCAATATGGCATGAATCTCACGGGAATAAGTAGTGAGATGAAAACCCCTTACCATGTTAATCAACTGAGTCGTATGGACAAAAGTTAATAACCACCAAATTATTTACAGAATAACCTGAATAATGCCAGTACACAATACACCACTTTCAATAATTTAGTGGCGAATAATGGAAATCTCACGGAATTGAATGTGAGATAAGAAAATCCGTTACCTTGTACTTTTACTTGGTTGGGGTAGGTTAACCTCCTGTATAATATTGAAATAATTGTTATTAAATTATACAAGAATCATATATATTAATATCATATCATATATGATCTTTTAACTTTGCTTTGTTAATAATGTCTTAGTATTATCGTTGTTTCGGGTGTTAACTTACTCATTTTATTTTATATGTTTTATTACGTAAGCCATGTTTGTAATGGATTGGTTGTATATTATTCATATCCAGAATGATATCAAGTCCTTAAAAATCATTTTTAAATCAGAAAATGATAATTATACTTGAATGGATATGATGGAGAATGAATCTCATCGCGTTCATGGAGACGGTAGTCCGTACGTACGCACGAGCGACAATATCATTCTGTTGATATTAAAATAATATATAAATGGATGGTATATCATATATAAAGAATCATTAACATGTTATATTTATTATTTACATGAGTTACACATCATTATTATACCCATCCAAATAATAATATATTGAATAACAATTACACCACGACGTGGAGACGGTAAGCCGTACATACGCACGTATGGTGACATGTTATTAAAATGGTGGATAGAATACTGAATATGGTTGTACCATATTTATAATAACATCAAATTATATGTGAGATACTGGAGTTATTATTTTAGAATGGTAAGAACAAACAAAGAAGAAGTGGAAGAAGAAAGGAACTTGAAAAGGGGTGGTGAAAACATTACCTCTTCTTCGGGTTCTTCCTTTTGATTTGATCAAAAGGGATCCTTAGGTTGGCATTCTGATCAAACTAAGGCCTCTAGGTTGTATTAAGGGATGTTGGGAGAGTATTTGGGCAGAGTTTGGCCGAGCCAGGTGGCCTGAGAGGTGTGAGGAATGAGTAGAAGTGGTCTCCTTTTATAAGGGAGAGGAGGGGCTCTTTAGGAAAGAGTGAAAGTATTACTTTATAATATAATTATATTCGGTTTATAATGGTCCAAAAATCATTGAGGTCGAAGATAAGATGACTCATTTTCTAAATAACATCAACCAATAAGAATTGGATAGGTTTTAGATAATATTTTAATCATTATAATCTTATTTACATAAATGATTTATTAATGAGGTAAACATTGCATCATTATTGTGTCATTAATAATTTAAATTATTTGATGTCTAAAAATTATAAATAAAATATCATTATGTAGGAAATCGTTTTATCCTTCTAATGAATATTTATAATCGAAAATCCAACATGTATAACCCTATGTAAAAATTGTTCTTCTAAAAGATGTAAGCTTATGCCATTTTTATTTTTATTTTAACTTTATTAATATAATGTGTCCCTACCACATACAAGTGGCTCTAAGGGGTCCCCAAATCGACCCAAGGATGCCCATGGTCGGGTATGTGTCCACCAATAAGGTTAGGACACGTTTTAGGGTAATGTTGTATTATTATAATATTATTATTTAACCCTTATTTACCAGATTTACCCTTTAACCATGGTAAATAAAATATTTACCGCAGTAATTATTCAAAATGTGTAAAAATAAAAGATACCTATTTAAATAATTTGGACATCCTGATTCCAAATATGTAATCCATTTTTCCAAATTCAAAACACAGAAGTGGCAGAAATTAATTTAAAATTAATTCCCGTTGTTAAAATAAAAAACGTGTTTTTAAGAGATAATAACTATCAAAAGATTGACACTTGTTTATGTCTGGTTTAATTGTGAAATTATGTCCAATGACAAACATTAAATTAAATGGTAAAAATATATTCTAAATATACATTAAAACCACTCAAATTCATAATTTATCACTATTAATTATTTTGATTAAAAAAGTTGTTTTTAATTAAAATTTAGTAATTTTCACTATTCATCAAAATATGAAAGTTATCTGAAAAGTACCAAAATTTCACCTTAGGATAAATTCGATATTCCTAATCCAGAAATGAAGTCCATTTTAAAATATAAAATATATATAATTTCGAAAAGTAGGTATTACTATTCATAACGGCTAGTTTGATTGGTTGTGGTGTGTGTTAAAACTCAAGGTTGCGTACAACACATGCTACTATATTATTCAAAGAAAGCGTACCGTGGAAGCTTGGGATGTTTCTTTTTAAATTTTTTGATGTCCCAATTTATTCAGATAGTTTAAAATATTTTATTTAAAATGGTTTCACTATTAAAAGTTGATAAAAGTGCAATACTGAAAATGAATCTGTTCTTGCATTATAACTAAGAAACTCATAATAGGGATTCTAAAATTATAAGGATTATATAAAGTTCAAAATATAGTTAATACTATTCATGACCTCTTTTAATGGCTTTTTTTGTACGTCATGGTGTGATTGAACTCGGTGTTGCGTGTAGTGCAAGTTATTGAATTATTTTTAAGAAATAACACACTATGAAATCCTGGGGTGTTACACACCTAAATAGGGAATTATGATAAAAACACTAGGTGTGACATCATCCATCATTAAGAGACATCTATTGGATCCTCCTAAATAATAAATTCTGATCCATGAACCCAAATATGAAATCATAAATCTTAGAGATTCACCTCATAGATCTACATCAATTGGGTGTTCGGATCCATCAACTCTACTTTGTCATCAACCCTCATTTGTACCCTCCTTTTTGGTCCACCATAATTGACATTATTATCTTTCTATCTAGGTTTGACATATTACATCCAAGGGATGTACCTCACAAATCCCCCTCAGTAGGATATTATGATCCATCCTTCCTGGTGGGAAATCATCCCTCATTGGGACTCCCCTCCCAAATCATCCAAAATATGGTGTTCTAATCCATCCATTAAGGTTTGAAATATTGACTCCCATGGACGTTCCACCTTACTCCACCTTAATAGAGTGTTATCATCTATATGCACGAGATTCTAAACCTATGAGACAAACCCCTCTATCATATCCCAATAGGACATTAACTATATTCCCATGTTGAAAATATTTTAAGCTAATTCCCTAGTCAATAATACCCACCCCATTAGAAAAATGGAATTCTTGAGGTAAAAACCATTGGAATTATTAAACCCATTGCATTAAATACATTTTGATCAACATGGGATGCATTGTGTTCAACACATAAGAGTCCACATATGATATTCCATACAAAATAAGAATATTTATAGGTGTTCAATATACCCGATGTCCAGATAGTTCTAGACATACCCAATGAGAATACACTGAGGACCAAAGGATTATACCATATCAGGACATAATTAGTGTAATTAAATATCATCCACATAGATATGGACCTGGGAATGAGTTTTTCAAACATGAATTAATCTATGGGGGAGACTCGAACTATTAAATGATATCTATGGAGCACTCCATAGAAAGATTAAACCGCATCCCATCAGCACTTATTGATCATGAAGTATACATCCACAATGTATGTTTGTGAAAGATTACCATGACTAGAAATTCGGAATGTGGGGTAATAGAAATACAGTACGTCATTTCTAGGTGGTTGGACAAGGTTGTGACCCTGGAAAAAGAATAAAAAATTGAAATGGAGAAACCAACATTATTCTATTCTACTTAACCAAGGGGACTAATAGTGTTGGTGCGTCTGAAGACATGAAGTTCACTAAATTTAAAAATTAAATTCCTAGTCATCCAAAAAAATATTTGGATCATCACAAATCTCACTAGTGAACAAGGGTAGATAGTGTAGGGAATAATCATTTTGTGACATCAACAATGTAGATACTTCTCTAATTCACAATATTTGTTGATGATGGGGAATTGGGAATAAATTTTCATGTACCACTATAAATATATGTATCCACATTCCTAATATGACTCAATATATGTGAAACCCACAACCCAGAACGTATAGGTGATGTTGTAGAAAAAATGTAGATGTGAAAATCCCACATGACTATGCCTCCATCATGATGTTCTCCCTGACATTAGCTACTGGGTTTCCTTGCCCCTTTTCACCACCTAAGATCATCTAGTGATGTGTGATTAAATCCTTGTTAAGTTGATATAAGAAGGAGGGGGCCATTACCACCAGGTACATGGGTCTCTAGGACTTGGAGGCACTGAAACCTAATTAACACTACCTCCATCGAGGGTCAAACAGGGGGAAACCACCACCCACTATGATAATAAACCACATTTTGAGTTTCTCCAAAGAGATGTCAGATGACTAACTATCTGATGCTGAGGGGGTAGGGGACTTAATAGTGATGGAGGCAGAAACTGCCACATGGGGTATTCATAAAATGTATCACACCAGGCCTCAACAATTCTATCTCTCACTAATCAAACAAAATGAAGAGTAGGTGGAAATCACCACTAAACTTCTATCCCTATTATAGAGAACCTATTTCTAACATCAGGAAAAGGCCCGTGGAATATTATATGGATAATGTGTCACCTTACACCATTAACATATCTCCCAATATCATTGTTATAAGTGAACAATGATATGTCTTTTCCTAACTCGCATTGAGACCCTAGTAACCTTACAAGCATTAAAGGTTGGACCAAATAATCACTATCACCACTGATTTCCATTACATGACATCCCGTGATGAGGAGAATCAATGTTAAGGTCCTCCCCACAATTTCACTAACTATAGTGGAGGTCTTCTCCAATAATATAATAGTCATAATGGATGTCCACTACATACTCCTATCATCCAGCATGAGGGTTCTCCCTATTCCACTATCATCCGTAGTAGAGGCTCTCCCCACTCCATCAATAACTAGAGTAGAGGTCCTCCTAGATCCTTTACTGGTGAACATGTAATTCCTACCCATGCTATCAACACCAGAGGCAGAGGTCCATTCTACTCCATTAACAACCATTATAGATGCCCTACCCATGATCCAAACAATCATATTTGAGGTCATCCCTACTCAAAAACTAACCCTAACATATGTACTCTCCCTACCAAAGTTGTAACCTTCCCTGAAGAACCATCCTAGGGTATAAGGTAGAATAATATTCGTTTGAGGTAAAAACCTAGGAATCACCATGTGATTGTGGAATTTTAGACTACTCAGATAATGATAAAATGGTTGACTTGATGATGTATCTTTAACCCAAACTCATATAGTATATGATAGGATCCTATAAAATTAAATTCATGATTTTATAAGCTTAAGTCCATAGGATACCCAAATACCTCCGTAGCAACTTATAGGTGGAAGACTTTCTATTCCACTTCTTGCGGAACTCAGTGCATCTGTATCTATCCCCACTTGTTTCCCTCCTCTCTATATCTACAAAATAGATTGAAGAGATTTTAGTATCTGGGTTGACACACATAGATGGTTCTAACTCTACTGAGTCAAATATGTACCCCTCCACCCTTTCAAATGAGTTAGTGGTGATCACCCAATACTATAGGGTTTTGATAATGAGTTTGGAACCACTACCAAGAGCCATGCCATCTTGGATCAAATTTTTAAATTAGGCATGAAATCCCCTCTTAGTAAACTAGTAGAAAACCTTCTCTATGTTGTTGTAATGCCACATATATAGGCTGGAACAAATTGGGGCTTGTGTAGATAAGTTGAAGAACACACCCTTCAAGAAAGAGGGCCATGTGGGATGTTACTACTAATGAACAAAAATCAATTGTGTTATTACCACCAGTATATTTTGTCTCTGTTATCAAAGTGTCACTTATTTAGGAAAAGGATATGTATTTCCTATAGATTATCTAGGTGAAACATTACCACATATATGATCATAGGTTGTACAACATGGGATGTTGGGAGCACCTTAATGCCATCAACTAGTAGTGATGAAGGGATGAGATTATGGAACTTCTAGTGGCCTAGTGCCTTGACCCGTACAGATTCTTCCAGACCCTTCAATATTGATGTGTCAAGAGCCTCACCGTGCTCTATTATATTATAGAAGAAATGTATCCACACATATAGTTCAGAGGTTGGGGATAATATGTTCATAACTACATCATACCTATGTTTATATATTATTTCTTATCCACCGATGAATATATACCCCCTTCGATAACCACCATGGATAGCATGGTTGTCAAAAAAACATCATGAGGATTTAATAAACAGGGGAACTGATATAGTTCCTATCAATGAAGATCTCCCTCAAGGGGAAGCATAGAAACTGGAAGACTCTTCAGTTGGTATCCTCAGTTTTCAAAAGAGTCATGAAGTTGGACTCAAAATTCTCCCCAATAAGGCATTACTACTTACCCATCCACATATCGACAAGGGAAAGGGACATATCAAGCGCAATGATCAATTCATGGTTGCTCCAAATGTAGAAAAAGACCACACATGAGGTTCCTTTCTATAGAAGTTTGAGTAAGAAATGTTCATCATTGACCATGTTTCTGAATCACACTAAGAATATGGTAATTCGTTATGGGACCCCATATCTCACCTAGAGGGTCACCCGCTACTACTCAGACATGCACATAGACTTGAGTATGGTGTCCCCATGCGTCTATTAAATGTGGAATCCAGGGGATATAGAAATTTACTATGGTATGACTAGTCAATCCAGCTCGAGCAACACGTTTATCCTCTTCAGGATCCAGGTTAATCCAATCTCTAATTTAATGATACAACTCCATAAATTGATGACCTTTACAACACATTATGGCCAGAGATCCACACCAATATTAATTGATATCCATTCTCATTACTCTATTTTAGGTTTTATGATCATGATAGGTGGACATCCCTCTTGATTGAAAGACATACCCAACATCATTATACAATATTAGAGAACCCATGGAGCTTGGATATCCAATATTTTATATGTTTAATGCAATATGAGACCATCTACATCACCTTGTTCACTTTATTTCATGCTGTGGACCTATGTTGGGGACCAAAGAAAATAAGGAGTCCACCGTGTCTTGATGAATCATTAAAAAAATGGTGGTACTCATGTTCGTTGGGTAAATCCAACTACCCATAGGTTCCATTTCTATTTGGGAGGACTATAGTAAATAGTTTATCAATATATTCAAATCCACCATGCACGATAATTTTATTACTGGCCCATTCAATTGAAATAGGCTAGATGAGTGAGTAAAAAACATTGTTTCCCATTGGAATGGGTTCATGTATTCACTCTATATGATATTATTAGTGGAAAATCTACTAATAATTTTCATGATGAAAGGTAAGGTTGAGATACTTCCTACCATAATCACCAAAAAGTACACATTTTGATTCAAAGAGTTGTTATAAAAGGATGAATTTTTGGAAGATGCCTCATAGTATACTATTCCATATTCATGCATTTTACCCCTTACAACTCCCTAGAGGATACTTTTAATAACAGAGACTACTAATGTTATGTTGGAAGAGGATTTCAAGATGGTTCACCAAATGCTCTCATTTCAATAAATGGCTCGTTGACCCCATCCCTTCCACTTCCATTCTCACTCATCATTGAACCATGAAGAACTACCATGCCAACCAAATCCACCTAGATGAGAAAATGTGGCTCCAGCCCCTCATCAAGGCTACAATTCTGGAGTTCCCTTCCCAAATAGGGGAGACCATACCTATTCCTCCATGAATTCAAATGATTCATGTTACTTAATTTATTCCATGTATAAAAGAATTAAAATGTTTCCTGAGTGATGGAGTCCCCAAGAGAATAGACAATCCAGCCATCCAAGTCATATCCTATGATAAAGGATCCTCATAAACACTATCAACGAATGATATGTGTTTGAGGATTGAATCTTCAAAAAAGTGAATTGTGGTTTAGTCAAATTGGGTGATTATCTGGCATAGGTAGCATATGTCAATGCTAATCTCAGTGGAGATTGTGACAGATATGGTGAGTGGTAGCATGCATATAGTCGCAGGACACAAAAAAATATGATGATTGGTTGGATTATAAGGTATTCACTCACACTTAGGCGGTAATTTATACTAGTTTGAGCAAGAAATAATATCCTGGGATTAATATGCATCCTCTAGACACTACCACTGGATCCAAATATGTTCAAATATAAATCTCTTACTATTGATGAATTTATTCCCCCTAAGTTATGATATGATAATATGATCCACCCAACCATATAGTATTTAATTAAGGATGAGAACGAATAAACCTAGGTGAAGGCCATCGAGATGGTGGACTACTTCATGACGCATGATAATGTGGTATTCTATGAAAGAGAATCATTTTACTCTTGGTAACACCATCAGAGAAAATTATTACTACATTTGAGCCACAAGAATTCGTTGGTCAATGCCTCAAACTAGGTTATACATGCTACAAAGGCTACGAATCTGGTTTCGCTAAGAGATAACAAAACATTGGACTCTCAATCCACTCCATCAGGTATTCCTCCATGGACGACTATGTTAGATAGCTGAGAAGTACATATGTAATATTAACATGATCATATGCATCTGTCCAACGATAGAACTCATCCATCCAACAGTTAGCTATTAGTGGTTCTGATCTAGTTAACTAGTTAGTAGCATAATATTTCCAAAACTAGATGAACACAATAAGTTACATGAGTATAATCTATTGTACCCTCATCCATATAATGACCCAGCATGGTAAAATTCCTTCCCATGGAAGGGAAGTATAATTTATTGAATTTCCATTCTGGAATAACTACAAGTATTTCATTTCTCTAGGACCACCACTTATCAAAGGAAATGCGTGATAACCTTTTTGTATCATTGAAAAAGAAACTACAAGTTCATGTAGATGTAGAATCCACAGAGGCCTACTATACATAGGAGTCCAATAAATATTAATACTAATCCATTATCAAATTCTCTGAGGATGATTAAGGAATCATCATATAGAGGCACATATTCCCACTGCACATTACTTGACATTTCAATGGCATAGAGATTTGTCGCTGCCTATTGGGCACTCGTTTTGGGATAAGACTCATCCAAACCCTAAAAACACAATATAGTTCTAATATAATCATATTTTAATCCATCCCACCTAAAACGTTTGGGTTATGATAAGAGTGAGTTGAAATTTCATGGAATAGTTTGGGTGATACCGCAATTTGGTGGGTCGATATCGAGAACCAAATTCATGGTAGTATCATAAAATATTGCCTATAACAAATAGCTAGGAAGGACTTAGTGTCATTTATGGGAGCATTTCCCACTTCACACGACTATTTTGTAAAATACTCCATTAGTGGTCAAGTGGGGGAGATATAGTGCAATGTGTCCCCCTTTTACTCTTGTCAAGCCTTCTATCTCAATGATAACTACTACAAGAGAGAGGGGAAGTAGATCTAGACCAATGGGGTTGAGAAAATCAATGCTTCCAATGACATGATAGTGACCACATTGAATTTTTGGGAAAACCTAAATGAATGATTCATCCTCGTAATTCACTGGATAGATTCCACTATTCTAGACCAGGTGGATTTCATCACTATCTACATAAAAAATGGTTTCGGAATACCATATAAAAATGAACATCCCCAAATTATATTTTACTAATTCACTAGATATGACTGGGTGATAAAACATCCCCTAATACTATGATGTATAGAGAGGTTCTCACTTTTTCAACCAATTCAAGACATTCCCCACATGTTCCGCAAATGGGGGTTGGATCACCGATTAGAAACTCATGGATAATACCTTGAATTCATTAATTGAACCCATTATCGAAGGTATAATGGAATTGGCTCAACAAATTATGTTTCCACTATTTCAATAGAGAAGGAACCCCTTATTGAAGACTTCATGTCTACTGGAGTTGGAACTAGTTCATCCCTTTAGTCAACTTGCCTTGAAGGGCATCCTCCTCCCATTGATTCTACTATCTAAAACGTTGAAGATAATTTTAAGGATTCCCCTAATATATTTGAATATTTCTTCAATGTTATATTGGAAGAGTTAATTCAAGTGAAGCCTTATGCCTAGGAATACCCAAGAATGATGCTAATTAATACAACTATATCTTTTTTAGTGGAAACATCAGTTTGTACACTTCATGAAATAGAACCGTGTCATATTCTATTAGAGATATGATGAGATTCCAATGATGGAACATTCAGAAATCATTCTCTATTTAGGCCTCTAAGTGATTCATCATTGTTTGATGTAGACTCCCAAAAATATGCACCTTAATCATGATGCTAGGGTCGATCATGAGGTTGACAAGGCTTTAAAAGACATTTTCATTAGGAATGTACATTACCATAGAGATATATCAAAAATAATTCCATTTAAATAGAATAAAATATATATTAGAGTCTATATCAACATTGAAGTACTCAACCGTTAGTTCCTGAAGGATGATTTTACCGTTCATGTGATAGATCTATTGATAGATTCCACAACAGGGTTATATGCACAATATTTTATAAATTGATACTCTAAGTAAATTAGATATCAATGGATATAGAGGATTTGGAGTACACCACCTTAATGTCACCTCAAGATACATTTTATTAGTATGGGATTCCCTTCGGCTTGATGAAATTGAGAGTCACCTATATATTGGTTATTCACTTCATGTATAAAAAAATACTTGGACATTGGTGGAACTTTGTGTGAAAACATGGTGGAAAAATTCTTCTATTATCATGAACATATCACAGACCTTGAGAAATTGTTTTACTTCCCCCAATCCTATATTTTGATGATGAAACCCTTGAAGTGTACATTTGGGGTTGCCTCTATGTTGTTTCATGGCTTCATCATAAGATATAGAGGAATCAATATTAACACATAGAAGATCAAATCCATAAATCTAATGTCTCCCCCAATAAAATTCAAGAAGTTGTGAGGTCTGTATGGAAACTTACCATGTGTAAACCATTTTATTAAGAATTTTACTAGAAAATGTAATCTCATTCTAATGCTCATGAAGGATGTCATAATTTACCACAGGTATGAGGTTTTATGGACCATGTTCGAGGATATTAGATAGAATTTTTTAAGACCTATTTTTTCGGATTCCACATATTTTAGGAATTCATTTGGTACTTTAAGTGACCACACTAGAATAGTCCCTACATTATCTTCTCTTCTAGAACAACATCCAGGTAATAGATAAAAATTTATTATATCACAGTCAAATGATCCTTCAATCATATAACTGATAATCTCATACCATGAAGAGTTTCTTCATACTAGTTTTTATAGTTTATATTTTTTTTGATATTGTTTGTATAATTATGAGATTAAGCTGGTGTTCTGAGTAGACCCACTGAAGTATATTCTCTATCACCCCTTACAAAATGGATGGTTGGAATGATGTCTAGTGATCATTTAGTAGTTCTAAATTTGGCTCATTTTGTAGATGGATATCTATGGGAAGGCATTAAAATATTTCTAGTTTCCTATCCAACGACTAAATAACTACCTATGAATGTTGATTTACTAGATAAGTTTATCCTCTTAATGGATCAGTCTATACCATATTTGAAGTTTCATTTTGATCGAACCTCCTGAAGCATGACAAATATGAGTCTCAATGATCCCAATATCAATATAGAATGATTTATTCATTACACCAACACATTTATACCTTACATACTCTTTTTTTGTATAGATACACCAACATTGAGTCAGAGTATTAGTCTCTCATCACTTCTATAGAGTTGGACCTCGAGATTGACATACCCCACTTTCATGAGAAGGTATACTTTATGATATTCATACAATAGATCAATGGGGACTACATCATTATAAAGGCATATCATATTCCACTGTTGGAATGTACTCATCATATGATGGTTCCATTTTCTACTCATACATATGTGAATCATGTCCCTTTTTCATCGAATAGTGGAGTTGATGCCTTAGAAATCCTGGTGGCATCTCTTGCATTACCTGACTATGATGGCATGATCATCTAAGTGGATCATCAGAGGGACATAGCTACCTACAATTTAGATGAATATGACATGAAATAAGTAATCCAACTAGTGATCTAAACATATATTCTTAGAAACATATCCCAACTAATAGCAGAGTAAATACTCAATTTGAAAAATCCATTCATTGAGTCTCTCTAGAGTGTCCTACTCCCACTAGATTGATCCATTTGTGAGTTAATTTTTTTGAATGTGACACATTCGACCCTATAAAGTAAGAATAACCTTGATAAGACCATAAATATAGATGGTTTTGATGGGATTTTCCTATGCTTCATCAAAGGAGATGATAACCCATAGTTTATATAGAATGTCCATGCTAGGTCACGTGGCACCCATTAGGTGGTATTAAAGCTCTCCCCCCACATTTAAAGACAATGATTCTTGTGGTTCATCATATTCCATGATTACATTGAGTTATCCATGTGGTTTTATTAGAGTTATATCCAAGAAACCATTGTTCACCAATTATTAAAGATTCACCATGTCACCATGTATTCTTCTCTATTTTTAGTTTTGGTACATGATGTCATAGAAACATACATGTTAGTGACTTCTCACTAGTTATGGTTTATTATGACCACAATAGTATTATCCTTCAAGTGATATAATGTTATTCCCCTCAATGAAGTCGATGCCTGGTCCATGATCAAGATCATGAGCTCCTAAATCATCCATTGATTTGGTTTTCCTCAAACTAATATCAAAGACAATGGAACTAGCTTCTGGTATAAACAGATGAATAAATTGTATACCAAGTATAACATCTTGTCCCACTATAGTTCTCAATACCATACTATAGAAAATGTGGATATTGTTGAATTTTAAAGGACCATCTCTAACATTCTTTAGAAAATGATGGGCTAAAACAAGACTAGTTGGTTGACCATTCTTTCCAATTCCCTATCTTCCAATTGGATGATGAGAGTTTAAATTATACCCTTGTGACCCCATACACCATGGTAAATGAAACATATGTATTTCTTCCCATTGGGTGTTCATATTAAATTTCTCTATATGACATTATTTGTTCAACATAAGCCCGAAAAAATGATAGAAGTCACACTAGATGAGTTTGAATCCCATAAAGATACTACAATCCAAGACATATATAATAGAGTGGTGCACTAAAACTAGGTAGTAAGTTTATTCAATAAGAAGGTTCTCCTAATTTCGTTATTCCAAGGGGGCATGCTATTGGATCTCAGAACACCAATGATACATGATATAGAACATCCAAAGATGGAGCCCATGTGGGAAGGACCTTAAATCATACATAATATCCATTACAATGGAGAAAACACATTGATTATTATGGATGGAGAGATATTATTTCCTCTTAACAACACCCTATTTCCCAAGTAGTACCTTGCGTGAGGAGTCCCATGGTCCACACAATATGACCATAAATTGTTTTTCGAGTGTTCAAGCATTATGTCCTTATACTAATTCCATACCCATTTTCCATGTAGTATGATCATAAAATATATTGAACTTGTTTAGGAATTATGAATAAAAACTATTTTCATCCCTTATAGTGTGATATTTATGACATTAAAATAAAATAATCTATTATCCGAGTAGTATGGATTAAAACAAAATTGCCTCAATTCCTCCGTTCATGATTCTATTCTATGATTTTAATTCATATAAAACGATGATTCATCTTAATTAGATCTGATATTAGCATGTATAAAACTGATGTGTCTCGTACAATAAGTTCTATATGATTCAAAAGGTTCATCCCTATATACAATCTAGATCTCTCTTATGATATGTATGGGATGAACAAAAAAACATACCCCATGTCAAAAATGTGGGATTCCCCACAAAAAACATCGGATGCCTCATTTCTCAAATAATAGAGGATATAATATGAGTTTAATTGTTGGTCTTCTACCATGTTGTGTTCCAATACTAATTATGTATTGATTCCCATCCTCATGGGAAATTTAGTGATTCCCATACCCACTTTTTTTGGGTCCATCTGTAAAATTTTCAACCATTCGGCCCCTTGGCTTTATAGTCCTCGAATTATGACCCTAAACTATGTTCTATTTCTCTCCTAGTGTGCATGTGGTATGTAATCCTTCATGCCATACATTCTTGTTATGACCAACCATTATAAGGACACATATATACCATGGAAAAAATCATCATCCTTGTACATGGATCATGGATTTAAACTATTTTACACCTTTAGAATGTTCCAAGAGTTATAACCATAATCTATGTGATATTTGTTTCTTTCTACATATGTTTCATGTTTTATAATATTCCATTATATAATATTGGATTCCTCCTATATTGTTACTCCCAAAGACCATCAAATCAAACAATTCATGTGTCTTAGTATAACGGTGTTAAAAATTGTGATGAATGTAGAAGAATAATGACTTCAATATATTTTCTTTAGGTCCCAGCTCTATTGAATAAATATAGGGTCCCTAGTCAAATCATTATGATCGTAAAATATTTTCATTCACCACTCACTCAGAGGTTTAACCTCGGTAAAAGTCTTTTAGTATGCTTGTGTCTCCACCATCCATAACACTATATAGATTGATTCATATCGTAATAGGAATCATGGTGATGCTTAGACTTTATTTCTATGTGTCTAGCCATATATTCATCACAAAACATTCCATCACCTACTATTATACCATTCCAAAATACACATGGGGTCATCTTTTTACTTATAATACTCATAAAATTTCCCTTATATATTTGCAGACAAATATCCATTCATGATTACATATGAGGAGAAAAATAACGGTCCTCTCAATGGGAAATACCACTGATGTCCATGGTGAATGACATTAAATTGTATTCTTACCCCATAAAAAACTGATACCCCTATTAATATGAGATTTTTTACCCTATACTAAACTGGGATTCTATATATGATATGTATGGGAAGAATAAACACAAACATCTTTAGCACACCAAGTTACACATTATCCTTAACCCATGTAAATTCCGGATGACTCATATATGAGTATAAGAAGATTTAATATCATCCTTCAATAGGGTATCCCATTTATGGTGATGATATCCTACCATACAATGTTCCAGAAGTAAATTTGGATTTATTTAAATCCTCATGGGATATATAGTGAATCCCAAATATCTAATCCTAGGCCCATCCCCTTTTTTGACTTGTTGTCAAGCCTATCCTTCCCCAATTCCATGATAACATTCTCCTCTTAGGATTTTCATGGTTTGTGTGGAAGTGGGTCTCTTTATCTCTCATTTAATGTCCTTTTATTACTCATTAATTTAAAAAAACCTCATTAAGACACCCATTCATGATGGTCAATGATACATGATCTTATACTAGCAATTGTCCCTTCTGTATGGACTCTAAGACTTTAAAATAGCATGAGCCTTAGTCATGGTTGTATGACATTAAATTTCAAATACTGAAGTCCTTAGAAGAAGAGGAAAAATAATATAATTAACCCTCTTTAAATTGGGATTCCTCATATGATAACTGTGAGATGAATCACACATTAACCAATCAGAGATGATGTGATATCCTTGCTTGAGAAGACGTCACCATATGAGTGTCGGTCTCATACCACCTCATGACTCGAAACTATGTGTTTCTTGATTACTATCCTCATTGTACACATAGTGACCACTGGCTATATCATATTGAACCTAGTCCTATCATCGGCTCAACTTTGCGTCCTTACCCTCTGAGACCATCTCAATTCTATCACACAGACATGTTTATCAAGTGTGTTTGAGAACATTATAGAATATCTCCCCGACCACCTGATTTTCCTTCATGGAAATTCCTTACTACTTCTTAAATTATTTTTTACTTTCAATGATTTGAATTACCATTATCTTTATTAAATTAATATTTCCCTTATATAATTTTATCATGCTTCACTAGATCACCCACCAACCTAGGGTAACTCCTCTAAGGATCTTTGAATGAAAATATCATATCTTTTGTTTCAAAAACATATTTTGTTGATCATGCCTTTTTTAACATCATCCCCAACCAACGTGGTTGTAGAACCCATATTTTTAATTTGGTCAATAGTTTTTCCCCATCCTTAAGTTAGTCCCATCATTCACAATATAGGTTATGAAAGTCACAATGTCTATTTTGGGATTTATTGACCACTTCCAAAACTCAATGGATTCCCCCTATGAGCAATATGAACTCCATATTACACCATCATTATTGAATTATGAGAGGATCATTTGGAAATAGGATTCTGGATGGTTTTTTCTCAATCATGGATGACCGGTGTGACCCCCCCCATTCATCTGAACTATTTTAACATAAAAGAGTATCCCAATTCCAAGCATCATGAGATTAAACTATGATAAAGACATCCTGGGAATGTGTTATGTGGCATTGGGAATCCATATCCCTAAATCCACAAATATTTTTTCACTCCTCTACACTACACATATCTGTTTAGGATACCAAATCCTTTAGAAAAAAAATTATGACCTTGAACAATTTTTCATTGGTCCAAGAATGAAGACCGTAAAATAGGAACCTTGTTCCACGAATCAGGATAATAAAATTTGTGAAAGTTTTCTAACTGATTTTTTGTGCAATAACTAGTGGCCTCGTAGTCCCATCATTTAACATCAAGTAACCATTTAATTACATCACATAGTCCATCAAGACAAAAATACCTCTTATGTAATCACTATGACCTCAAAATTATTTCCATTGTCCGAACTATATGACCATAAAATATGAGTCCAAGTCCAAGAATCCTGAGTTGTAACCTTGTATTGGTATCTGAATGAATGTTTTTTCTAGAATTTGTCCTTGATGGCCCATAATTCTTAGTGACATATCACTCTTATATGCCACATGTGTCCTTCTTGTATATTCCTACTTGGTCCAAACTCTACATCATTAAACAATTATTTAGGGTCCATGAATTATGTCCTTAAACTATTTTCCATTTGTCTATGATCAAAGACATCCGACTAGGAGAATTGGTCCAAACATAATGATGTTTAATTGTCTTCATGTTGTATTAGGGAGGTATTTTGTGAGAATAGATGGCCTCCTAGACCCACCCATTCACTGTAGATAACCTTTTCAATTCCACACACATTTTTCCAAGACACAGACATCAGGTCCTAGAATCATTACCTTTAACTATTTATTACCTACCCATTATGTTATTCATGGAGAGGGGCCTCTATTTGGACCTCCACACGCATCATTTTTCTATTCCATGATTCAATGAAAACCTTTTTTAGGTGGTCATATCCAAATATCCCTATCTATAAACCAAGAGACAGGGTCTAAGAATCATGACCTTAAACTGTGCGACTGGCCCTGGATTCTTTTCATGGTGTGGTTATTCTAAACTCCCTAGGACCCTCCATGGAGTACCAACACTAGGAACCCCTCCTATATATCCTTCCACATCATCTTGGTGGGTACTATTCATGTTGCTTCTTGTGTCCAAGAAGAAAGACATAAAATGGCTTGACATGGCCTCCCAATCACACAATGTTAAACTATATGATACATCAATCTCAATGTACGATGTGAATTGAATTTCCAACATCCCCATAAGAAGGCATCAAATTACATGATTAAATTCTTTATTTGAGGATGTATAATTATAGAGCATTGTAGACTCTAACATGAGAATACCTTTCCTCTACTAACAATTTCCTACATCTTCATTCATGTTCTTTGACCGTCGCTCAGCATCATAGATGATGATCCATATATGAAGACATGTTTGACCTTCAATAGACTTATATTCCTACCCAACATTCTAAAATCCTTGGTGGAACAATTTATATAGGTTTTAACTTCATTCAAACATTTCATCACTTCATCTCTACACTTCGTGTGTCCAGTTATTTGGTTCCTCATACTCTTCTACATCCGAATGGTCGGCATGTGCCTATGACACACTGGCATTCCTAAAATCCAAGGAACATTCCCTTAAATACATTGGATTAAATATTAATATATATATATATATATTAGAAAATGGTTACTGGTCAACCCTCAATATTTTTCCCATCCTTGGAAAAAATGATATTGGTTGGTGTATTTCAAAAATGACTAGTAGTTATCATCCATCTTTACAACACTCCCTATGTGTTTCAAATCATGGGAATGATGATTCATTCTCATAATTAACTTTTTTGGGTATAATTAAATGCCCTTATCATTAACACATTTGTGCACTATCACATGTTGTAAGAACAATTACGGTATTCAAAAAGCCTCATTCTCCAACCATATCCTCCCTTCGCCTAAATACTCCTTGTGGCCAGTCAAAAACATTTTGACCCTAAGTGTCTATAGAGTGTTTGGAAATATTATATAAATGATAAATCGCATGATCATCACTAATTTCTCAAAATAAGAATGGATGAAAATGGATTAGTATTTGGTCATTGGTTGAATCCTAAATAAGATGATGTACGATAATATGGGAAAACATTTTACATGCAGAAAAAATGTTTTTAAAAAAAATCGACATGTGGAAAGGGTTATCCACAAATAGATACCACTATAATGTCCAAAAAATCAACCCTACAGCTCACACCCTTGATTGAGTGGTTCATGATAGATAGTATATAGAGTATGGAAACTAGGTCCTTCTATAAACTAAAATGATCTACTTCCTCCTACTCATCCACATGAAAAAGAACATCATCCCAGATACTCAGCCAATCTTATTCATCCTATTAATAAGCTCTCTAAGACACTAATTCATTCACTAGATCCTCATCCATTGTTATATAATCCTTCAACTGACTGCAGAATTCAACTTGAGAATTGAAGAAGGAAGTATGCTCATTCACTTTATCTTCTGGACATTGTGTTTCTTGGATAGTCACCAAGAGAATTAGGGTGCTATCAGAGTTTACTTTGTTCCATGTGATATCAAAATGATGTATCTCAATAGACACCCACTTGGTAATGTCATCATAGACTACCCCATGGAGAGCCTGAGAATACACCACTCTTGTGCTCAGGTTTCATAGCCAGTGGAGATGCAACCCCATCTAACTCACCCAGTACTCATCCAATGCATGGGTAATAAAACATTTCATTCTAATCTTCACCCTATACCATTCAAAAAGTTTTTATTTAGTGAAGTAATAAAAAAATTATTTTAGCTCCTCGAGTGGTGTGGTTTCATATTTAGGGAAATCTGGAAGGATATCAATTGTAGGGTCCTCCTATATGTTACTTTCAGTTGAGTTAATATCCATATTAAAAAGACGTCTACCTATATATGACCATTACTTGGGTTCATCACCTATTCAATCCTTGAGCTCCACCCCTTGAGTTCCATCATTCATGTAAGCAGATGGCTGCTCTCCCAGGACGAAGGATGAATAAGCCTAAATGGCTATCTCCTAAAGATATTTTTCAGCCTTCAGGTAAGGTGAAATAGGTCTCATAGACATATCCACTTACTTGGAATGATCCCACTTGATAATTACTTCAAATAATTGTACATTAGTCAATTTGATCAATATTTAAATTATGGGAAACATGGATTGTGAGAGTTATAAATTCTTATAGAGGAAAAGAATTTAGGGGAGGATTGGTCCTGAAACATCTAATGGAAGTTCCACCATAAGTGAACCCTCAATGCCAATCATCAATTCAATGGCTAGGAACGAACCCCCTATATTGGTTGAACAATATATGTATAAGCATATAAAAACATACTGATGCATTAAACTAAAATTCTCCATGAATGTTTAAAATGTGGTTACATGTATTGAGATTTACCCATACCTTAATTCTTGGGAATTCAAAATGAGCTATGCTTGGCAACTAGCTTCATCGAATATAGATTCCACTATTAGGATTCCTAAGTGTAGTCCCCCGTAGATATAATATTGGATCAGAGACTTTGAGACTCCCACCCTGTCTTCATAGAAGTTCCCTCCAGCTAAAAAAAACTCAGTCACATGTCCAAGAGAAGGCGCTTTGGAACCTAATGGAGAAACCTCATGCCATGCAATATGAAACCCTGGTATATTTTTAGTTTCCTCCTAAAAAAAATAAATGTTATATATTTTAAATTAATGATTGGAAGGAATAAAATTGACATGTAACATAACAACATTCCCTCAACGAATTTATCCATGTCAATAAAATCTGAAGGAGTGAGATCACCTCTATCCTGAGAACTCACCTGCTCAGTGAATGTCCCCTTGGATTCTCCATCTCTAGATATTTGTGTTTTTTCACCAACCAATACCTCCTCAGCTGAGTCCTCAGTATGTGGCATGTCATCATGGTTGGGATCACCACAGATAATCACCCCACACCAAGCCATGTGGATGATCAGGTGTCTGAAAGTAGAGGGAAATGTAATTCATGGCCAACATATATGTTAACCTCTTGTGTATATACACCTGGCCATGATCATGGTAGGACACACCTCCGACAGCTCATCCCCATACCATGAAAACATCTGAATAAGTACATTCATGGTTTTTTCCAATCATAATATTCCCTAAGACACAAAAATAAGGGTGAAAGTGATGTCAATAATTGGATCTATTAGGTTATGCGGCTTCTTGTTGTATTCCTCCTTAGCTCTATTGATTCCTTCCAGAGACCCCGCTTCTTACTCATATGACCAATTTCGGGAAGACCCATCCCTATAGAAGGCTGGGGTACAATAACAGCTTGTACCATTCCTAATGCATCTCCATCATGATTGATTATTGGGTCGAGTCTCAAATAAAAGTACATGTGCCTCCATCTTTCTCAAACACCCCACTCAAAATCATGATCAAACTTTTTCATCGATGGAAGACTTGACCAAGGTCTGCCACTATATAGTTTATAGAATAATTTGGGGATGACACAACATTATCATCGGTTGGTGTATGGATATTGTTCTATTTAGAGTCATCACCTATGAAAATAATCTTAATATTATAAAGGATAAATGGATACCTCTATTCATAGATCCCTATGTAGATTCTCTTAATCAGCTACTGGAGGAATCCAAACTATCAAGTTAACTAAGATAGAGTGTATGGATCATAATATGTGTTTCCTTAAATTTTTTAACTAGAACTATACCTTGTATGTTCTACTTTTATTCCCTATAGTCTAGGTCCCATGTAGGTGGTTAACCATTTCTCAAATGGGTTTTGAATAAATGCAAGTTGATGTTTCCTTCGTATATGATTCCAATGGTAAACCAGATATCAGCTTGATTCATTTTATGTACCATGTTGATGTGGAACAATGAGGGCCACAGTCTAGCAGTTGGTGAGCTAATATATTTTGGAATCTCGTACCCATAGAAGTGTTCCACCATCAAACCATGCATGAACTATAATAGTCTAATAATCCTATGAGTTCCGGTTCTCTCTCCGCTCTTCACATGTCCCAATAAGATATATAAATGAAAAGTCAATGGTACCCTCAGACTTAACCAATTTCAAGTGACCATGATCACCCCCATCACGAGTGTCCCCGAGCATAAGACGATGCGATATTCTACGATTGGAAGTATCCAATCACCGTGGAATGTTTCTAGGAGTGCAGTGATGTAGACTAATGGATATGTTTTTCCACCATGATGTATCCATAATGCTCATATTTCCCCTCCTCTATAGTCATCTTGAATGACCGTAGCCTCATCCTTTTTGATGCTAAAAAACAATCTTTCTTCCCAAAATAACATTAATAGATGAGACCTTCATTAAGAATATGTATATCCATTTCATGAATGTGAAGAACTTCTTGAAGGGGGAGCATGATCATGTTTTCTCTTCAATCCCTCCATAATGTGATTTGTTTGGAGTGGGGTCTATTTCTTATTACCTCTAGTGTTTGAAACTGGGAGAAACTCATCAAAAAATAATCCATTGAGGGGGGCGATACCAATGTACTAAACATCCCACAGGGTAAATCCCAACACACCATGGTGATTGATGAATCTATAGGTATCTATTGACTAATGGATTGGGATCTCTAAAAATAACACCTTTTGATGATATGGGTAGAATTTAGACATGAAAACTACCATATAAATACCAATATGAAATAGATAAACCATGTACTCCATGAAGGTGAGGCATACCAAGTACACCCATTCCCATTCATTTGATAAATTTCATCTTTCTCATAGATCAATGTCTTTATGATAGCCCTTGTTTTTTTTCCAGATACTACTCTGAAAGATAGTTTCATAGTGGGAATAGAAAACTTCAGCCTCTAGTTTACCCTTTAAAACTATTATCTTCCTTCCACTAAACATACAGATGTAAATCTCCCCATTCTCCCATGTATGGTGAGAATGAATAGGGATGTTCTATTGGTTGATCTCATCTTGATGTGTAAACCATATTCCTGGTGTGATGACTCCAATGATCATGATGGAATCTTCATCCAACCACTTAAAAAAATAAATTTTTGGTTGGTTTCTCAGAGGATAGTTCCTCTAGGATTAATTTAACATGAATATAAGAAAATGATTTTCTTATATGAACCACAGAGATCGAGGAATCTTTATGGTCCCACCATTTCCTCACTTCGGATTATAGTGACAACATCGATCTCATGCAGGTTTGGTTGGTAGGCCATTACAGAAAAAATATATGAATTTTTGGGTAGTTTAATGATTATATAGGTTTTTGGAACACAATTTTCTCATTTCTACACACATTTGGAATAATGAACTCAGAAGGCCCCCTTGGACATAGAAGCAGTTACATGTAATAGGGATTTATGTGAAAGATGTGGATGATGCTTTGGAAATATTTTAAGGGGACGAGATCCATCCATCATAGAAAATATTATTACGAGTGATGTTAGAGTACTATCAATGGGGTACCTCACATTATTTAATGAATCTGTCCATCTTTTATGTGCAGTGGGAAATGAAGTTACATGACTTGTGCCCAAATTTGTGTGAACACATAGTAGTGAGCTAAAATATTTGGTTCTTACCTTGGAACCCAACCATATTTTCCTCTATCTTCTAATTTTATATGTGGTGGGTGATTTTTTCCATCAAAATCTCTTCCTGATGATGATTTTTTCGTTAAACCAAACATGGGACACCCCAAAAGGAACATTATGGAGCTAATGATCATGTTCCACTAATGATTATGTGGGTGAACAGGTAGAGTTCCACCAAAAACAAATTTCACACCAAATGAGGCATATTTCTCTATAGATTTCCCCAAGGCCAATGTCACATTTAAGGCCCATGCACACAACAATTACGTAATTCACATAATAAATAAGTGTTTCACAAAAACCCCTCAAAGAACATTAAAATTTTACATTAATACAAATTTAAACTGGAATTGTTTGGTGGCTAAGACCCTATCACAAAATACCTAGAAACATGAAACATAGTTCCATTTCTATGAATTTTCATGCCAATATCTATGTATTTTGGCTATAAGTATAATCTCACTCAGAACCTTTAATATGGTCTTCAGAATATAAATCATTGCTCTGATTTGTGAAACTCCCACTCTTCCATAAAAACACGTAACTACAACTATCATGGACCACCAAAGTTAGATCATTTTTTTGATAAAACTCCTATGGTTCCAAAAACGACATGTCATATAGTTGAAAGATATTTTTTTAACTACTCTATGGGGTGGTCAGGTTCGTGAAAAGATATGGTTCCTCTACACAACTCTAATCTATGCATAACACCACAACATTCATAGAACTATGAGACATGAATCCAAAAGAATACCTTTATATAAATACCCATGTTCAAAAATCCAGCCAAGTAACCAAAATCATTTATCTAAAAATTTCCTTGCCCCCTTACTAGAATTCAACTTTCCTAGAGTGTATCTATTAAATTTATATTTTCCCATAAGCTTAGGTACCCAAATTGAAATTGCTTCTAAGCATAGGGGACCTAATATCTAGCCTCCTGATTTCCACTCATCCATAGTAATTCGAAAAAAATATCCCTCATATACTTTCATGAATAGTATCTTTATAATCCCTATTGGTGGAATCACTAAAGAAAACTAGCCTCCTATCTCATTAGGGATTCTTTACAAATAATTTTCCAACATTGACACAACCACCCTCTAGGTGTTAGCCCATCATCCACATGTGAGATGCATGATGTAAAACATTCATTCTTCGTGTCCCAGACATACAGTGTTAATGTTCATGAAAATGTCCTTGGAACATGACATGAAACTATAGCCTTACCCTGTGTGATGGAGACATGATGCCCCATGTATTATTTACATGGGAAACCCTCAAACCACTTACACAGTGTGATGAAAAAAATATTCCATGTGTATGATCATCATGGGATTCCACTGTCTATCCAGCTATGGGATATGATTCACCCACATAGGATATCATCAACATGAAAGGCCTAAACCGTTCACCCATGTGTGATCGTCTTGTGAAGGTATTATTTAACACATAATCCTCACACCACCCCTCTGTGACACTACTTCAATGACATGATCATCCTTAAAAAATGATGTTTAGCTACTTAGATCAGTCATATAGCATGACCATAAACTACAACATCAAACTACATGTGTTCTTCCCCTATATATTAAACATGGTGCATTGGATTCCTCTATGAGGTTCAATACCGACAATGTAAACCCGCATGTGAGTTCTTCCATCATATGGAAATACCCTCTTAATCTACCATAATAGGTCATTCTGATCAGCATCGTTTGTGTGAAATCATCCCTCATAGGGATGAACACCAAAATCCACCTTAACGGGGTGTTCTGATCCATTGTCCTAGGTATGTCATTTTTCCTCCTATTTATGCAACTCCTACATGCAAATCAATAGATAAATATGAACCAACCTAATTGGGGTAAAATATTCCCTCATAGCACAACACATCATGTATCTTCTTTAATTTTTAATTTTTATCCTTCCATCTAGGTGTGAAATCTTTCTCCTTTGGATGCACCTCATGAACCAACCTCAATATAGAATTCTGATCCACCCATCTATGTGTGATATATCACTCATAGGTATTCACCTCCCGAATATACCTCAATAGGGTGTTCTAATACATTC
This sequence comes from Viscum album, assembly GCA_963277665.1. Taxonomy (NCBI): domain Eukaryota; kingdom Viridiplantae; phylum Streptophyta; class Magnoliopsida; order Santalales; family Viscaceae; genus Viscum; species Viscum album. The sequence goes on along the minus strand of OY728158.1, from coordinate 1,184,625,753 downwards.
ATCTAGTTGTGAAATCTTACATCCTAGGAACACATATCTTTGATCCTCCTCTATAGGGTGTTCAGATTTTTCATCGTGAGGCATTAAACTTGCTGGACACACCCATTATCCTATACCCACAAGTCAATAACCATATTTCCGTCATTGAATTATGTTAAAATCATATCATGATATATAATACCAACCCCTTGATAAACATGGGATGTCTAATGTAAAAATGTATGAAAGAATTATTCACATGGAGTTAACTACCTCATAATCAACATGGGATGCCTTCGGCTCCCTCTTTATGATACCTCATATGATATTACCTCTAAAAGATGAATGTTTATAGGTCCCAATATGTCTAATGTCTTGACATTACAAGAGATACACATAATAACTACTTTTGTGATTACTGGTTGATTCCCTTTCAATATAGATGAATCATAATTAATTAGAATCCAAATATTTATGGCACGAGGAATGAGTTCCATGAACATGAATTAATCTTTTAGGGAAACCTATATTAGGAAAAGAACATAAAGTAGCAGTTAGTGGAATGAGGAACTTCTATCACATTATCAATTTTATATAAAGGACCATAGATCTATGATGAAAGTGATGAAATCCAACCACCTTTACACGGATATAATATGGGGAAAAATGTAATTCATCACTACCAAGTGGTAAGTAGAGGCTAGAGCCCCTAATAAATATTCAAAACACTAACTTGTTACTTTTCTAATTCTTTCCACATGTTCTTAAAAATTATTCATACCACCTTATATGTTAATAATGGACTTGATGTCACTTTTGAGTCGAAATGAATCGAATTTTAATTTTCCTTTTATTTCCTTATTCATAGTTTCATTGTGAAAAAATATTTAGGTAGTTGCTTCAATGAAAATGTGTTTTATAGTACATAACATTTTCCTAGAAGAAACTTGAACCTAGATTAAGTGTCTGGAATGATGTTCATAATTCATTTAATCCTATATATTACTTCATTGAAATAGATTATTTTCATTTTCATTCACTTTATAAATTTCATTTTTTTAAAAATATAATCACGTATAACATCTAATATTGAATGTAGAGGAAGTCTGGAATATCCATATTATTCTTTTGTAATTGAGTGAGTTTGAGAATACACAAACAATTCAAATTATTAAATTGATATAGATTTTTTTATACTTTTGGTTGAGACTATTTCCAACCATTTTATAAGATTATTTGTATTCTGATTCACTAAGGTAAATATCATTTTTGATACTAAGAAGATAATGAAGTTTATGTTTGGGATGACATAAATTCAATATATATTTTTTTCTTCAAATATCTTGTAATATAATATTTCATTCATGACTAAATATTCCTTAGGATTTAAGAAATTATAATAATTTCAGAGTCTACACCCCAAAAACATTCTTATTCTCCTGATTTTCAACATTTTGGATATCATTTTAGATGATCTAATTTCAAATATATGTTCTAATGGACAAAATATGTTCTTCCCGTTGAACTAGTAGAGGTTGTTCTAGATGAATGGCTAAAGGAAGATCAGAATGAAGAGTATTTTACATAGTCATACATTATATTTATAAATAAAAATTTAAAATATCTTTGAGGATGTCTATATAAAATATTTATTTTCACTCAATTTATACTTTCCTCTTTTTATCCTATTTTATATGAGTTTTTTATACACTCTATTCTTCAATGAAAATTATTCAGCATTATTCACACCAAACAAAAGACTATAATCTCTCCTTTTACTAATTTTTTGATAAAAATGGAAAAAGCCTCACTGGACATATATTTATATTTATTACATAGTACTAGAAGATTTTTTTTCATGTGATTTCATATTCTGGATAAAATTCATCTTTATAACATCAATTTTAGAAATATTCAAACCATTGTATGATTTTTCAAAAACGTTTTTCAAATACCAAATAAACAAGAGATTCATTTCCTTGATTATTTATTTTCTAATATATAATGTAATTTATCTAATAGGAACTGACCCATTCATAATCTATTGCTCATTAATTATTTTTACCAACATCGTTTTTATATAACTAATTAAATTTAGAATCTCTAACTTGAGGGATCCTTCTTTAACCACCTCAATGTAACTAGACATGAAATTTATGACATTAAACATTCCCATGTTTTATAGAAAATTGAAGAAATACATGTATTGTAATATAAATGTATTGATGTCTCCTTTCATGAGAATTAGAAATTATTGAATCCTAAGACCAAATATACTTTCTTTCATAGATAAACATGATACATTACATATATTCTCCTATGATGAAAAAATTAATATTTTCATCGTTATTTTTCAAAACATCTTTTTCCTTCATGATTTTTTTAGAAGTTATAATTTTCATTATAATAGGATCTAAAAAATTCATATATTGATTGATATTTTTGATTTAGGATTTTCAAATAAAAATATAGGATTTTGTTTTGAGGCCATAAACTTCACTAAAAATATAATACATATAATACCCATATAAATATCAAGATAGTGAAAATAAAAATAATATTTTGAAATAGCCAATGAATCCCAACCCTGAATAATAATTATAATCAACTATAATTAATATTATATATCATTCCAATTTTCTACCTATTGGAATTTAACTAATATTTACTCTAATAGTAACCTCATCAGCCGAACCCATGAGTTTTATCTAAGAAAATTTACATCCAATTGATGAACTTGATAATGATCATATGGTTGAAAGTATGGATGTGATGATATATCCAATGAAGTATGTTAGTGGTGAGGATGTTATTACCCAACTTTTTATTAAATAAACCCTAAAAATTTAAAATACAATGTATTTACATAAAATATCTTATAAAAACACTCATAAGGATCTGTGAATAATAATGTTTCATAAAATATGAAAAAACACCAACACAATATGATTTAAAACATTGGATATAAGTTTTATTTGACAAAAATTAAAATTAAATAAAAATGTTTGAAAGCATTTACCGATGATTTTTTTTCAAATAAAAATTTAAACAAAGTAAAATAATCTAAAAAATAGATATAAAAATTTACAACTAAATAGTGGAAATTTTCTTCACAGTGAAATTTTTTTATTAACTTTGTAACACTATTTTTCTGATAAAATGATCTTCTTTTTGCATTAAAATAAAAGGAAATTGTTTTTCTAATTGTATTTATTATCAGTATCACAGTGATGATCCTTAATAATTTTCTAAAATAAATCCTCTAAAAATATGAATAAAATGTTATCTATAATTATATTATGAAAAATGTGTTTTGGAATTTTTTTTTGAAAAATAAAAATATTTCTAAACATAGGGAAAAAAATTTCCTCTATTTTCTTAAAAGATTATTACTATAAGTATATAAGTAAAAAATATTTAATAAAATTAATGACTAATATTTTTAATTCTATTTTGTACTTTAATATATTCTAATCTTTAGTAATTATGTTGTTTTTAAAATTTACGATCATGTTTTTCTCATGTCCCAATGAATTATTAAATAATATCTTCTTTTCTAAATATCATTTTATTCCGGTCGAATATTACATGGGAGAACCAATTAACTCCTCCTCATTATGATTTATATGATTCTTAATATCATCAGTATTTATACTCTTATATTCCATTCTGTTTGGTATAATATCAATAAATTTGAAAACAAAAAAATTCAGTATTCATTTATTTATCTCCAATAGATTGTTGACTACATAAAATTCTCATAAAACATTTTTGAATTTTAAAAAACTAATTTATTAATAAGAAAAATAACAATAATATAAACCTAAAAATAATATTCTCTTTTCAGTGAAATCACATGTTCCAAAAAGTTTTATTCTATATTTCATCCAATTATTAGTTGCTTCATCATATGAACACATCTGACTATATATGCTTCTAATCATTTAACAATCCAAGGAGTTTAAAATATGATAATTAATATGATACTCATATTTCTCTTCCTGAGTAAAAATAGTGACATCCTTGTTATGATTTATTTAATTTATAATGTTTATGAAAACAATTTCAACACAAATATTAATAAAAATCATCATAACGACTCTCAAATATTTGTAATCATAACCATCATATATATGTGTTCTACGTAGATTTAAATTTTAAAGTGTCCTAAAGGTTTGGATTTATATTTAAAAAAAAATATAATCTTTTCTTGAAAAACCTTTTACTGTGTCATTTTATTAAAAAATGTAAACCCTCCAATGATTTTAAATGTTTGATCAAAGTAGTATACATTTTCCTATAAGAGTGGGTAAATTTAATTTTTTAAGAACACAATTTACCTTACCTCTTTATGGATATTTACTAAATGACTATTTACTATAAAAACTATATAATTGGATTTGGAAATGTTTATAAAAAATTTTATTACTCGTTAACTTTAAAAACAAAATAGAGTGATAGATGGAAAAAATTAATAAAACCATTATAATGTAAGTCAGAAAACATATGAAGAACATTATAAATAATATTATACTCATTATAAATTGGTTTTTAGGATGTCAATATCCTTTAATTAGTGTATCCATAACATTCACCCTATCTCTGGTTTGCCTTCCTAGCCATTGAAGACATCAATAAAAAATATCATATACAACCTCTATTACCCTAAAATCAGGAAACATTGATAAAAAAAGATCAGTATATCCTCTATCACACCTAACAATAGAATTATTTGATGATTCATGACCAAAAAATAATTTATAAAAAAATTATAAAAGGAAATTAAAATAGTTTCCCTCAAAATGGATTATAGAAGAAACATACTCCCTAAAGTTATGATAATGTTCTATTATGTAACAAGTCATCACAAAATCATTACTTTAAATTTTTATACATTAATTAGTAATTAGAATAATCATCATCATATTATACAAAAATTTATATAAATTTATCTAATAGTCATATTCTATATTTCACTAAGGTGGTATAAACAACATTAGAAAAAATACCAGATTACATGTAATATTTTGTGCATCATCTCTATCCGATAATAGTTATGAGAAACATTACTAAATTTTATATAAGATACATATGGTAGAATGAATATCTATTGGGTAGTGTAATTTATGGAGTTCATTTTGTAGTATATTTTTGAATTTTTTTTGTTATGCATGAGTTACACTATCCAATAAATCATGCCAAATATAAATGTTAGAGATTTATCTTATGTACATCATTATATTCTGTCAACTAACCATTAATAATTTCCATCGTGAAAATTTTTTATATTATTTTCCATTTTTTAATGTACATTTCTGTCCAGTAATGATTTCCCATCTGATATCATCATTCATAAAATCATTATGAATGTTTCGTGTATTGGAAATTATATTATACACTTTGTTAAACATTTCACATTCTTAAAAAGTATCTTGAATAGAGGAAATATAAAAAATAAATATATTTATAAATAATTAGATATTTTATATTGTTTTTTTTAAATATTTTTTGAATGTGTTGAAAATAATCTATCAACATAGAACTTAAAAGGATAAATGAGAAATCCAATGGTGGTTTTCTGAAGAAGAGGTATAATATTTAATTTTGTGTTTTAATTTCATTTCCTATTATAAAAAATTAAATATTATATTAACATTTTCATATAAGAACATATGTATCATATATTTAATAAAATTTTAGTATTCTAGTGGAACAACCCCTAATAATATCCATTCAACCCTATAGAAAAAATAATCGTCCCTTGTTCATACGTTTGGATTACTATCTTCACACTACGGTGTAATTTTTTTCTCAATGTCAATTAAATAGGATTTTTATAAAGATAGATATAATATAAATATATATAAATTATATTAAGGGATTTATTATCATTCATTAAATTGTTGATATCAGTTTCTTTCATAAAAATCAACTCGTAAAAAATGATAATGTCACTCGTGTGTATACGTGGACTACCACCTCTATGAAGAGATGTGATTGATTTATCTTGTTTGAAATTATGGGATAATTTATTATAAGTTTACAATTAATTGATATATAATATATATCATGATTATAATTATTCAGTTAATGTAATCATGATAAATATACAAGGACCATAATTAAAGAAGTAAAACATATATGAAAAATAGTACAAAAACACTAATAAATAACGATATTTAAAAAGTAATATTAATAAATGGGTTTAGAAGTGTTTTAATTGGATAATATATTATGATATAAGTATTAAAATAGTTGTTTTATTGAATTATAATGTATTTAAATTTTTTATACGTCATTCTAAAAGAACATACATATAAATTTTGACCCAAAGGAAGGGTTTATTTCAAAATAAAATCCTCATTTTAGTGCTTTTATATTTATGTTTTTTGGGGGAATTATATAATACTTATATATTAACCCATCTATATTTTAACTTACATTGTTTTTATGGGGTTTCACATGTTAGTTCCATTTTTTACATTCATTTTTACTCAAAAACAAAAATAGTATCTATTTAATGGAAAGCCAAATTTTCCATTCTATTCAGTCGAAAGTATTTTTATTCCATATCCACATTTTCCACAAAAAGAATCCATAAATGTTTTTATTAATATAAAACTAATAATGAAATATATCTATATACATCTTAAATATAAATATTTTTTTGGAAAATTTTAACTTCCTAAAATTTTATGAACATGGCACAATTTACAAAAGGTATAGACATATCCATTGTTTCAATGTACTTAACAAAAAGCACCCTTATTGTTTGAATGAATTAAATTTTCATTGATGCTTCCATTCCTTTTTAGGGATATTTGAAAAGAAATTTTTTTCTAATACTGTAGAATCCATTATATTTCAATGATGTTGTTTCATATAGAAAATAGTATTATCCTCAAGAAAAATTCTAGTGATATTTTAGTAGTATTATCATCTATGTAAGCATAATTCAAAGAATACTATGTTTTATGGATTATATAATCTAATGATTCAATCACTATATTTCATTTGAAGGATTATGTTCATTTTGATGATAGAATTTATTGGAATTCTGTATTATAGTTCTCCCAATGAGAATAGTTATTGGGTGTTATTTAATATAAATTATGTTATATTGTTTATTCATATATTGAATAAATAAGACATATAATGTGAGGGGTGGTTCCAAAAATTAAATATGCCCTCGATCCATCAGAAGGTATGATGTGAAAAAATGATTTTTATTTAGCATATGACTTCCCAATTTATATTTTATTTCCTATAATGAGGCCTCAAATATATGTTTTTTTTGTTTTCCTTAAATACAAATTCCTTCATTATGAAATAACTTGTTGATATCTGAGTGACTATTAAAAATTGTTATATTATACATAGATACATTTGAAGATAAACTGGTTATTTATATGGAATGATTTGATCATAATTTATTACTTATATATTTATCATGCCTTGTTTATTCTATAACAACTCATGATGTATGAATTCTTCTACTTTGAATAAAACCATACCCTTTTATTCTGATTCCATTATGCATGATTCTAGGAAGTGTACTATTATTTATTTGGAATTATATGATAAAGTAATTAATTATTTTATAAAATAATTATATTTTACATTACGTTTTCAAATTTAGATTGAGATAAAAGAATATATTCAGTTCTCTAATACTAGTAAACTATTCAATCCCATCAAATTTGATCTATGGTATCTACTAACAATGTAATAATGTAACTACTATCACTATGCTATGTTGGTTCGGTTTCTAACAATTGGTATTAGAAGATGTTTAGTAAGACCCCAAGAACTATAATTAGTTAAACATATAATAAATAAAAACTATATGATTGATTTTGTGAATTGGTATACATATTATCTTATATCCAAAATCTTTGGTAATGTTGATATTATGTAGTTTTCTAAGAAAATGTATTCTCTTTTGGATATTGTAATCTAGATGAGGCCATTTAAGAAAATTCACCAATGGGTAACAACTCTGAGATGTGATTGTTAGATATTAACTCTAAAATGAATGGTGTATGATCTTTTAGACTATGATTGTACACCAATCTATACATCCTAAGCATATATTCTTTGGTTGATTAATGTGTTCATTAAAAAGAAATTAGATATTTGAAAATATATTTTAAATTTCAGGTTTACATTGTCAGAATATATATACATAAATTTGAAATTTATGTTATGTGCTTCCCTAGTTTTGGAATTATACTAAATGATCATTAATGTTTTTATTTATTAAATTGTATTCAATTATTTATATATTTTTATAATAGAAGGAATGGAAACAATATCAATTCACAAAAAAACTATTATTGGATATACATCCAAGTAATGGAAATAAATATTCATTTAGTGTTGGATATGAATCTAGATAATTTGGTTGACTATATTTGGGTATTAGACTTATGTAAGGAATAATAACCCAACGAATATGTTGTATATTGATGATCCACTATATGGTGTGATAATGCTATAAAATTTCACACAATAGTAAGCTCCACCACTCAATGGAATCAATAACCCATTATTATCAAAAGAATTATTATGATTTATAAGGAATAAATTTCCAACATTGTGATGTAATAAAAGGTAAATTTTTTTTATGGTAGTTCATCATCTCATGAGTGATGTAGATCAATGGTGGTTAGTGATTTAAAACACAATGTTTGCGTAGAAAATAACGAGCTTTGAGTGGATGTATTTTAATTTAAATTTAATTGAAATTATTTTAATCATTATTAATTAGATGATATGGAGAGATAATTACAATGTAAAAGAAAAAATGAAGAGTAAAATATGATTTTTTATTAAGCTTAATTACATGGTTTTAAAGGCATGTTATATAATATACATGTAATACAAACAGAACAACAAAAAATTTATTCAATGGACTAATTCCAATAACATGATGGGATACAGTCTCCAAAATATTTCCATAATATGATGATATCATTTATTTATAGATCAATATAGGGATATAATTACCAAATAATTATGAATTTGTAGGAATGTGAGAGGAGAATATGATAAATGAGCACCTCGGGTATAATGTTGAAAACTTATATAAATAAAACTCCATTTTTAAATGAATAAATATGCACATGAGCCTCAACACAGTTGGTGAGGTATCTCTATGTGCATCCATGAGACTGATGTTCTAAACTAGGTGGAGGCATAAGTTTGGGGTACTATAGCAGAACTACAGCATGAACTATATTGTGCGGGTACTGTAGCAGGTATTGTTTGCTACTATATTAGCGAGAAACATTCCCCTTGGGTCACCGATTTGGGCTTGGTATCCTTAAGACCTTCGAGCCACCAATCCATTCAGGTCAGTAAGGCTTTCGAGCCACCTTTAAGGCCTTCAGGCCACCTCAAAACCTTTGGTCCACCTCAAAGGCCTTTAAGGAAACCTATTATGTTGATTCCCAGGCATATTCTACATGGAACCTGCTCCAGAGGAAGATTCAAGAGCAGGACACATTCACCAGAGAATAGATAAAAAGATTTGAAGAATGATAGCATTTGGAATTTCCATAAATATTGGGCCTATGGATCAATACATAGGACTGGTAGCTAAACAACCAAGAAAAGGTGGAGTGCAGATCTCGATACAAATGCTGGGGAGGGGACGTTTCATGTAACCATAGTCTACATGTTTTTTTACAACCAATGTGTCTTCTATTGTATCCAAATACTATAGTAAATTTAATCTATAATCCTCCATGCATTATAAGGGTTCCTCCTCATCCCTTGAAAGGGGGTTATAACAAATCATTAGAAAAAGAAGGCATTTAGGCAATAAAGGCTAAAATGAATTAATACATTAACAAATAATGTATTTATAGAAAATTCATGAACTACTTTACTTAAAGGGGAAAATGTTTTCTTTTTATATTTTAATGATCATTAAGAATAAAATCCTTTGATAATATAGATGTTTATAAATGATCATATTTGAAGTATGTATAAAGGGTTTGGATAAAGTCCTATTTTCAAAGACGGAAGGGGTGATGTACTCAACTAGTAAGATCATAACCTATGAATCCCGTTTGTCCATGAATTAGATGGATATAAAATCACATGTAATATACACTAATCAATCAAAAATCTGGATTCAATAACTAAAAAATTAACAAAACTATTTATGAGAGAAGTTTCATTAAATTGAGAACAAGTCCAAAAACCTGTATGCCAAACCACCCCCAAAAAATACCACTATCACATACCATACCCTATGGTAAAATGATAGTGTAATAAAGGGACATGTTTCATTAAATTATTAGTAATGTTTTTATATTTTATTTTAGGTATAAAATTATTATATCGACCACCCTTTTAGTATTACTTTTTCTGTTATTAAATATCAATTTTGATAAAAATAAGATTTCGATACAATAAAACCCATGGTTAATTTTTCTTGGAAATATATTATTTCCATCTATCTCATATTTTTTATTAATATATGATTTTTTTATTATATTATATTTCAATAAAATAATACTTATTATTTATAAATGATTATATAAATTTATGATGTGAAATTTCATTGTTATACTGGTGTGAATTTGTTTCTGGTAGAAATCATTTATATTTACATAAATGGGTATTTTTATTTAAAAGATGAAATTATATTAATTAGATAATTATAATAATACAATAAATATTATTTTGGGAAAAATTATCTCAAAATTTTCAAATGGTAATTTTTTAAATTTTATGAGAGTGTTAAAATTTTTAGGTAAACATAAAAATGGTATAAATATATGTTATATAATATGACATAATAATGACCCAAATGTGATGTAATATATTCCATTAAATTTATCCATTCCATGATAAATATTTCTAATTTAAAATAATGTGTTTTTGAAACTATTTTCTTAATTTTATAAACCTTCAATTAATCCTACATAACATATATTTTTTTAAACTGTTATAATCAATTGCTTAAAAATAGGACTGACATCTAGACTAGAAAGGGTATTATTTTACTTAGGTAAGTTAAAAAAATTAAAAAAATTAAAAAAATTAAAAAAATTAAAATTTCGTAGAAACTATGGGATGAATCCAGGGGTGGAAACCGTGAAATGTTTTTTTGTTTTGATTAAAGTTTCATATAGAGTCCAAAAAATAAATTTGGAAATCAACAAATAATTATCTTTTCTTTTTATATAAAATCCCAACCAACCTCCCATTCATCAGCACTCAATACCCTTAGAGTATAACATAAATCTAAAATTATCTATCAGTGTCCCTCCCAAGGTTTCCCCACATACTAATCAATCTCCTTCCATGATTTTATATGATACCTCTCAAGGTACGGGATCATATCCTCCTATTAATTCAAGCACTTTCATTATGTTATAGCTTTTTATCACCAATTATTCAAGAGTGGATATGCTTTCACACATACCTGTTATTTTTTTTCAGGATTTATAATTTTATAGATACCCCTTAAACACTCCATCACCCTTCCCAGATAATTGTATTGTACCCTCATCTTGCTGCAAAAAATATCATGTTATTTTTTCATTCCAATCATTTATTGAGTGAATACTCGTGACATTTCCACTAAATTGTACTCATCAATATATATATATAGGGGTGACATCAATACATGAATCTAATACTCATTAACCATGATATAAAATGTGATTAAATATGATCTTATGTTAAATGATTTATGTGGAACACTTATTCATGTACATGATATGTATATGATAGGTGAGCCTAAAATTTTATAGCCTTTCAATTCATTGGGGAATGTTTTTAATATCATGATATTCCATATAAGGTGTATCTATGGTTATTATAAGAAAACTGTATTATTTATTTTTTGTGATAAGACTTTTTATTATGTTTGTGATGTCATGTTTTACATTGTTCCCACATTCACATGTTTCTTTTATGATCTCTTGTTTTATCTTCACTCATTGTTCATGATGATGATTCTCACCCCTCTTATGTTACATTGATTTATATCTTGGATCACATGTATAGATTTACCTTATTCTATGCACTATTTCTTCCCAAGTATGCTTTATAAACCACCCCTTTTTTGTACATCCTCATTATATACCATGTATTTTTAGAATAATGATGAAATATCAGAAGAATTTTGTGGATATTTTATATAATTTTGTTATACTTATTGTGAATTTTTTTATAATATATACCAAATTTTACAAATAAAATAGTCCTTATGATATTATGTTTCTTACTATGTGTTATTTAAATTAATAAATTAGTAAATAAAATGTATTAAATATATGGGGTGTCATAGTTTGTATCAAAGGAAAAGTGTTTCTATTTTTGATATGATGATTAAAAAATCATAGTAAACACAATAAATATAATACTAAATATATGAAATCACAAATAGTTTTTTTTTGTAAATAATAGAGTAAATTTAGTTGAAGAAAATGAGTCACTATATAGATACTATAAAAGGATGTGTCTCTAGAACATATTTACCTAGGTGTAATAACACAAAAAATGGCCGGATTGACCTATAATCGATCTTCACCTGATGCATAATAATGTTCTTTACTGCCCCCTAGTTTAACACTCATGGGGGATATGGTTTGGTAGATTCCCAAGCTCCTTAAAAATCATTATTGAGGGAAAATGGATAAATAATATTATATTAATAAATATATCAGGGATAATATACATTGAACCTAGTAAAATCGTATGTTAATGGATATATTTCATATATGAGTTATCGCTTTGTTATTTTTGGTTTCCCTTTTATATGTTTAATAGTTTTAATATTATCATCCATAAGCCTACGTTCGAAGAATTAAATGATTTGAACTAGGATAAAATTGTGATCGAAATTCCTACAATATATAATCCTAGGAATTCATTTATATTTTATATGTTTAGTAGAACAATTTAGTCACTACTTTAGAACATGGGCGTTGAGTTATGCATGAAGAAGATAAATGGATCCATTACTTCATCAAAATCATATAACTCATCCCCTATACAATTTTAGGGCTAACAATTACTATAAATACTCATAATACACCCAATAGTATAATTCTATACTATTCATAGCATGAATTTCATTTCCTTATATAGACCCCACAAGAATTTCTAAGAGTAGGAAATAACCCTTTACATAACAAATTAACCTCTGATTCTATACAAGTGTGTTGTTGAAGATATTTCTTATTTATTACCAATGTATCATTATAAGATATTATTTCATATTAAGAGATCATGTCTTGAATAAATGACTGAGACTAGTGTATCTATTTTTATTTATTTCATCTAAATTGTAAGAGAAATTGATTATTCATTTCCTAATAAATTTCCATGAATTTCTCCAATATATGAATTGGGTTCTGAATCAAGATCATACCTAGATATTTGACAATATGAAATACTCCATATATAATTGATATTGTTGAACATGAATAGTTTTCGACATAATTATTGGAGAAAAAAGAAAAAGTTCTTATATTCTTATGTTATTCATCATGGGGTTCAACGATACTCTTCTTCTTGATGAATTATGGGTCAATATTCCATTTAATTGATTATTATTTTCTGAAACAAATCACACTAAATAAAAATTATCCTCTACCATAGATTGATTACTTGATGGAACATCTACATGGATCCCATTTCATCATGAATGTATATCTTCAATTAGGATAGTATCATATTATGGGGTAGAAAGAGGATATCCACAATACTAATTTTTATAGAACCTAAAGACCCTAAACCTTCATAGTGATTCCAATTAGACTCCATAATTCTCTATAAATCAATATATACATGATGAATATAGTCATTAGGGATTACCTTAAAAACATAGTGTTATTATTTATAGATTATATTTTTCACTACTCCAGAATCAATGAGGAACATCAGTATCATTTAAATACTCTTTTGAATAACATGTGAATGGAAAAATTATGTGGAAAATACATTAAATGTGATTTTTGGTTATAGGATGTAACTATAATGCTGTATGTTTTCACAAAAAATGGGACATATATGGGTCCATAGAAAATATAGCAAATCAATGGATAGATTAGAAAAATATATATGATAGAAATATATTGTTTCTGTGGATTGTGAGTGTACTACAATCGATTTGTGAGAATATTATCAAGATTGAAAGATTAATATCCCATATTAGATAGAATGGAGTCATGTATTTTATGGAATTTTGAATACGAGTAAATCATTAATGTGGTGGAGAGGGGGGAAATAAGTTCACATGTTTTCACATTACCCACTAGCGTGGAAGGATTTGAGACCTATAGTTGTGTTTTTGAATATTGTTTTGGGTTGTGTACTCATGAACGATAAAAAAGTAATAGCATATTCCACTCACCAATTAAATATCCATGGGAAAAACTACCCAAAACAAGATATATATAATTTGATTAATATATTATTACATTGAATTTATGATGAAATTACCTCCATGGAGAAAAGTGTGACATATATAACGATCATAAAATTATCAAGTATATATTCTCAAAAAATGAGGATAATATGCACCTAATAAGGTGGATAGAGAAAAACAATGATTATAAATGTTTAATATATTACCATCCAAGATATAAAAACAACATTGAAATTTATATAGGTAGAATAGATCCTATAATTCTATCATTGATGAGGATTTTATGGGTTATAATTAACATAGACATGCATTTGATGAAAATGTGAATATTAAGCGTATATTCATCATATATTTCCAAAATATCTTTCAAACCATATTTTCATATGTAGAACAGGGATGCTCATATAAATTATTAGTTTTTATATAATAAGGTATTTTATATTCCAGAGTCAATTTTGTTAAATATGGAGTTCTAATGTAATTAACAACCTTCTTCATGATTAGGGAAGGGACAAACAAATGAACTTCCATTAATTTTTCAAAATGAAGGTGAGATAATGACCCCCCCAGTCCTACATTCATTAGGCCTCAGAGTGGTGATTAGCACCAAGGGTATGAAATCTCACAAAAAATGGAAGGTATTACCCTTTTTAAGGAAACAATTATCATGTTATAAGACTGTAAAAATCCAAAACAACACCAAAAATTAATATAAGTGAAACCAAAATCCAACCCCTACATGATTTAAACAAAAAATTCCATAGAGCTAAAAAAATACATATGTAATAAATGAAAAGACTAAGTAGTATCACAACAACTATCCCGAATCCTGAGCTAGAAAAATTAAGCATGGTCCTCAATGTCCTCTTAGATACATGAAAATAGTTTTATATCATAGGGTGAGAATACATGTATATTTAGTTTGGAAAAAATTCACTTGTGCACAGGTCGGAGAAGCATAAAAATTCACTTGTGAAAACAGAAGAATCAAACATTACCTAACAAGGAAAGCTAACTAGATCAGCCTCACAAAGACACACTCCCCAAATTATTCATGTAATGTGTGATAATAATATATGATATTTGATGATTTGGGAACGCCTCACCACTTTCTCACCTGTTATTTGCTACTACCTAATGGATATTGTCTTGATGCTACCCATATTCCCAAACGCAGTCCCACTGTAACAACTTCCCACATAGACCTGGGCCACAAAAAACACATATCCTTCCTGTAGACACCTAGGTCACAAAAACGACACCTCTAACCTGAAAACATATGGGTATCATCCCAAAGACACATAGGAAACAACCCATGGCTTCAAATTCATAGGTCACAATGATTACACCTCCGACCCGAATACACCTGTGCCTCATCCCAAAGTCACTTAGGGAACAAAATATTCTGGCAATCACCTAGTCCTATCCCCCAAACCACATATTATCCAAAGGATCATTGGATATATTAGAAATCAATCCATTACATCCTTCCTATATATGCTCGAGTGGTATGAAGTGGAAGTGGTGCAAGGAAGAATGTTTGTAACCAACCATCCGTCCTCACGCTGGGATGTTGGGAAAGAAACCCTCCTCCATGAAATTGTTGTGTTTGTCACGTAGTTATCAACATGGGTGGGGTCAATATTTAAAATCCCAAGGATGAAAGAGTTTATACATAAAGGTAAACAAACACTTATCTCATCCTATGGGTTTCTAGATAAGAAATCATCCAACAAAAACCATCTTTGCTGCTACCCCTACATGCATGTATCACCACAAATAGAGGTCACTTAAGTAAGTGGAAGTATACCCCCAGCCAATCCATTTAACAAATTTCTGTTATTCATTTATCAATGATTCATTTATTCATTCCATCCCTACATGGGATACTAAAAACCAAAAAACCAACAACATCTCTCAGAGGGCACAAAGCATGATTAACTAAAGAAGGTTCATTCTTATTCCATGATTTCACCCATTCAAGGAACAATAAGGCACCAATCTCAAGAGAACTAGTCATACTTTAGACACAGCTGTATTAAAAAAAGAAGAGGGATCTAGGTAAGTTATTTCTATTTTGACACCCATTCATAAAAAGAAATAGGAAACAACCCTCTTGAAGTCCCACCGCACACCAACACTTCCATAATGTAGTCCCACTATAAAAAATGCTCATGAATACCAAAATAAATAAATCTCTAACCCTGAGAATCTGTGACATCTCTTATACCAAACCATATAAAAATCCTAGAGAAAAACAGCCCCAAACAATGTCCCCATGGAACAAACATTCCAATCCCCAAACATAAATTCATTCTCTATGCCCACCCCTATACATGTAACAAGGTTACCGACATTATCTTCACACAACCCCCATGAAGTACAAAACCCAACCACACATAGCACAAACCACACAATTATTCCAATGTTATATAGATTTAGTAAGAGGAGTTCATTAATTCCACATTAAATAATAGGAGTGATCATAGAGTATGTTTGACACTAGGGAATTCATTTATATAACCAAGTATTTGTGATTACAAAGATTTTATGTTACAACCATTTTTCAAAGCATCATAACAAAATATAGAACACCACCAGTTCACAAGAAAACACAACAAATAATAATGATTTTCTGATGGCCGTACAACCCATACAATTCAAAACAAGGTTCGTGGATAATGATTAAAACAAAATATGTAACACTATCACTTCCTTTCTATTTTTTCATTGACCCCTATTATCTTTTCATCATCATATTCCCTTACACTCATTTATTAATTCTTAAGGAAAATTATTTAGAAGTTTTTTTAAAGAAACATTACTACACCCACACAACATGATACACAAATATATAGAGGAAAAAGTATCCCTACTTGATACAACAGGCGATCAAAACTACTCTTTATTCCAAAACAGGGGGGTCATGGGAGTAGTAGGAAGTACTACAATGGAACTCAATTGATGGATATGGAACATCACATGAATCCATGGGGAGGGATATCTAATGGTTCACCAAGAGAAAATAGATATGACATCCACTCTAAAAAAGCTCATATCCTATATCAACTGAATGGAAACATTTTAAAAAATTCATTAACATGGGATTTTTGTCATGATCATGTGTTTTGAATATGCCAATGTCATAATAGTGTTAGAATATTAATGAAATACATAATATCATTTGAAATAACCAAAAAGTTCCCCAAAATGGATTTAAACTCAGTTTACATCAAATAATACTTAAGAGGGGTGAAATTGGGAAAACATGGAGAAACCTGGTAAAACTGAAAATTAGAAAAGGGTGATCCACCGTATGGTGTGCCACCATTTTGGTGTTCCACCATCACAGTTCCACCATAATGGTGCCACCGTTTCAATGTGCCACCATTACAGGTCCACCATTTTGTTGTTCCTATTTTAAAGTGCCACCATTTTGTTATGGCACCATTATGGTGCCACCATTTTGGTGAACCTGGATTTTCGGAAAACAACCCAAACAAACAACTGCGACCCCAATAACACCACAAACACTCGGTATTCAAAAAGTAAAGGTCTGGGGAATTCCAGGTCATTAAATATGATAACTCTCAAACTATTATCATCTCCAAGAATTTGATACCAAATTCAGAAAAAGAGGGGTCCGAACAACCACCCCATAAGATAAAACTCAGGGTCAAATGACACTATGATGTTGGAAAATTGGGGAGGACACATCAATACCTAGGAACTCCTCACCGACTTCTACTTCCCCAAATAACAACACAAACACAAAAGGTTACACTATCTAGACAAATGTATTATATATCTCTTTCCTATATGTTAAGATACTATGTTCTTTGGGCGGCACTAACTCACACGCATTGGTTCAATCTCATCTGCATTAGTGTATCTTGTTTAGGGATTAGGTCCTCACCTCTCAAAACCAATTTTTCACACACATTTAGATAATAGGTAAGAAACTCATCTCATAAAAAATGCGGTCATGCATTATATCATAAGAATATAAAAAAGTAAAAAATGAGATAAAAACATAGAACAACTCCATGTACTGGGCATGAATATTTTTTTCTCACACCCAGGTTCTCTCCTCTTGGCCAAAATGCCTCCAAAACACATGAAACAAAGTAATGGTCCGTCCACAAAGAACCTTCTAATCATGATCCTCAATTTTTACTAGTAACTCAATGAATGTCATTTCATCCACGATATCTATCCCTCCCTAGTCAATGATGTAGGAGTCATCATGTATATACTGATAGAGCTAAGATACATGGAATACATCATGGATTCCCTCCAACTACAGTGGAAATTCAAGCTGATATGACACCATTACAACTCTTCTTCATACCTTGAAAGGTTAAAAAACCCTTGGATAATGCTTTATCTCTCTGACAAATATTCACTACCCACGTCGAGGTAAAACCATCTATAATACATGACCCCCAACCTCGAAATCCAAAGGCCTCCTCCTATAGTCAGAATATGAATTCTATTGGTCTGGTGATACCTTCATCATCTCACAAACAAGCCTCACCTCCTCTGTTGTACTCTACACCACATCTGGAAAAAGAATAAATGTGTCCCCAACTTTCGTCCAACACACTGGTGAATAACACGACCTCCAATATAGAGCATCAAATACAACCATACCAATTGATGGGTGGTAGATATTATAGTACAAAAACTCTACCAAGGTAAAATATTTCACCAAAGACCCACTAATTTCTATAAAACAATCCCATGACATGTAATCCAATGTTTGGATAGTCCTCTTTATCTTTCTATCCTTCTATGGGTGGAAAGTAGTGTTGAGGTATAACTGAGTGACAAAGGCATGTTGCAATCCCATCCAGATAGGCGACATAATGATGTATCCTGATCCATGATAATGGATAATGGATCGCAATTCAGTTATACAACTTTTTCCACATACCTATGTGATAAGGTATCGATTGTGATTGACTCCTTGACCACTAGGAAGTGAGCTTATTTATTCAACCGATCTACTTATATAAAAAGGGCATTGCATCCTCCCAGAGTATTGGGTATTCTTATGATGAAATCCATCAAGATTTTATCCCACTTCCCCTTTGTAATTTCTAAGGGCTACAAGAGAACAACGGTAACACGGTACATAGCCTTTAACTACTGACACTCTAGGCACCGTGCCACAAACTCTTCCACTACCCACTTCACCCTGGGCCACGGAAAATATTTCATCAATCCATGATACATTATATATAATCCTAGATTCACTTCCATGGGTGAGCTATGGAACTCAAAGATAAATCCCTCCATCATTTCCACTGGGAAAAAAACCTCCCATTTAATAACATCTGATTCTGACTATCCTCCGACCATCCCTATAGAGCATCACACTAGATAACACGATCATGCATCACTTCAGTTTCTGAGTCTCACCACTGAGACTCCTCCTCCTTTTGCACCAAGGAAGAATGCACTGTCATCTAAAATTGATAGCCTCTTCTGCCACCCAGTCTCACATCCAGATTAAAAGTGGCCAAATCCTCCATTACCTTCCAAGAATCTATTGCTTCCCGAAGTACCTCTTTCTAGGAATTCCTTTTTAAGGAATCAGCCTCCGCGTTCACCTTTACTATGGTATAAGAAATATAGAATTTTTATTCCTAGAGAAACTCAACCCAACTTCACTACCTCATGTTCAAGTCTCATAGGGGAATGATATAACTCAATATATTGTGATTCAGGAAGAAGAAAAAGTTCTCCCTGATGAGGTAATGCTTCGACACCTTCAGTGAAAATACAACCGTTGTATGCTTCATATCATGGGTAGTATAGTTATGTTCCTGTGGACGTAACTTACTATACCCCTAAGAGAACACACCCTCCTGCTATATTATCACACATCCCAAGCCTAGAGCAGATGAATTATAGAACACCTCAAACGTCACGCCATATTTAGGAAACCTAAGCACTAGAACACTAACCACCATACCCTTCAGGAAGATGAATGATACATGACAGTTCTCACTCAACACGATGGATTAATCCTTTCTGGTAAAAACTATTAGTGGATCCATAACTCGATAGAAGTTAGGTAAGAACCTCTAGTAATATCTTAATATACCCAGGATGCTCTAAACCTCTTCCATATTTTTGGTTGTAGCCAATGAAAAAACAGCCTCAACCCTTGATGGGTCCACTTCTCTCCCTGTATGAGACACCCCATGTCGATGGAAGTGAACCTCTCATGTCTAGAAATGCACTTGGACAACCACCCATAGATATGGCCATTTAGGAGGACTTACAAGACTGTTCTTAGGAGCTCAGTATGATCCTCCTCTAACATTGAGTAAATCATAAAATCATCAATGAAGAAGATGGAAAATCGATCTAGGAACATGCAGAATAAAGAGTTCATATTCCCCATGAACACATTTGGTGCATTATTAACACCCAAGGGCATGACCAAGAGCTTGAAGTGCCCATATATGCACCTAAAAGATGGCTTCGGCATGTCACCCTCCTTCAAACACAACTGGTGATATCTGAACCACATATCAATCTTGGAGAACCAAACTGGTCCCTTTAACAGTTTGAGAAGATTTTTTATTCTGGGGAGAGGGTAACAGTTTATGAATATTACCAAATTCAATCTCTCTTAGTCTATGCACAGTCTCAGGCCACCATCTTCCTTCTTTGTGAACAAGACTAAATGACCCCACTGCTACACGGTCTTTTAGATAAAACCCTTTTTCATTAGGTCGTCGACCTGAATATGCAACTCCCGTAACTTCGAAGGTACCATATGATAGGGAGACATCAAAATTTAATGGTTAGCTATTTGCAAGTCTATTTCGAACACAATGGCACGTCGAGAGGATAGAGTCACCACCTCTTCAGGGAAAACATCTAGGAACACCATGATTACTCTCAGAACATCCAACACATCAACACCTTATGACCCACCTCATAGCTTGGAAAAAAGAAAAAGAAGAGTCTCCACATGACGGCTTAGCTCCTCATGAATTTTATCTATAAAACAGCTACAAGTTGGCCATCCATATCAAAAAACACAACACTCCTCCAAAAGTAGTCAATAATGGCATGCACAGAGAACAACTAATCACCACTATGTATCATATTATGTGGATTATTCAATATGAGCAGAAGATCCCCACATGACTAATGTGGCCCCTAAATCTGTCTACGTCCCCATACAACATAAAAAATAGGTATAAACTCCAGCTGGTGTGCTCCACACTAGGGGCAGAGAAATCATCTCTATGACTAGTCCTAATTAACAAGCTAGAATGGGTGTAACAAAGATTATGAAGCATCTAAATGGTAAAAAGGACAAAGAAGAGAATTAAAAAGACTGATTGTACCTCAATTAACCTCTAGTATTGTTGGAACTACTGCCTTAGGGGCGTGAAACTACCCACAAACAACTCCTCTACCCATTTGTTGTCGACCGCCTCCCCTACCGCATCCTGGAAAATGTCCCTAAGGATAAAACTAATGTTGAACTCATCTTGTACCATCTACCCTCGGTGGAGTGAGATCCCACTGCCCTTACTGCTGGGAAGGTCTGACCGGAAACTGTTGTTGTTGAGGTGGTCGTTGAACCAGCCCACCCCCACTACACTGAGCTCAAACTATGAACTACCATCAAATATGTCTACAGAATCCACAAAAAAAGATCCTCAGTCAAGGGACCATGGGGAAAGGGTGATTACTAGGATATTGGAACTAGAACTACTAAGGCCTACTTACCACTAGCTAAAACCTGGAAGGCCTTCACGCAGAGACCTACTAATGATTATCCTCCCCTTCGACGGTCACGGTTAGCACCCATATCGTAGTACACCACCCTACGAGTGTATCATCTCTAATAATTAGACCTTCATCGGATCTTATAAGTTTGTTCATAAGGTAAAGGGAGTGACAAAATACTAATGAGAAGGACGAAGTGCATCCTACAAGTGTCTAGCCCTCGAAACTTCATCCAGAATAATATTCAGAGAAAAGGATAGGAGATCCTTGACCTTGATCACTCATTCCGTCACTGACATACTCCCCTTATAGAGTCATTACAGCTCATACCTTTTCCAGTCCTTCGTCATCGTGGGAAAAAACTCTCCTTGAAACTCCTTTTCAAATTCATCTGATGATACAAAAGTCTCCTTACTCTCTATAAGGTAAAGAATCCACCACTATTGCACCACTCATCGCATCTGTCTCAATTTAAAAGGAACCCAGTACTCCCTTGGAGTATATATCATGGTAAAGTTGATTGGAATATCCGCATGTTAGCCCAATATCTCAAATTATAAAACATTTCCTTCATAGTTACCCAATATTTGTTTCTAGAAATAATGAAGGGTATTTTTCCACCAGTTGAATTCCCCATCTCGATCAACCCTATATTTTTCAAAAAAGTCTGCCTGTTGGGCCCCAAATTCTTGTACCACATGTGGGAGACGTCTGTGGGCCATAGCCGAATAGGTAAACAAGGAATTCCTATTCTCGGGTAGTATGAACTTTTCATTTATGATTTATTTAAACTTGTTAATTAAATTAAATTCCCAAAACTCCCAATACAAAAAAGAACACAAATCATTATGAATAAAGTTCTTTTCTTAGGGTCTCATCCATGTAACTAACGTAGCCTCAGATGGACATTCTGTAGGCCCAGATTCCTTACATCGGATCATGATGAGTCCTAATGTCTTGTTCCCTTGCCGGTCTTCCCTATCCAATTTCACACCCCAATATTACTTAATATCATTTCCAAACCATCTCATACAATCCTCACTATTAATAACTCCGAAATCCATCCTATCTATCAACCTATATCTAATTCCATTCTCCCATAACCCTTCTTATTCAAGATGAGTAGATGGACTACAATGTTCAATTCCCTTTCCGTTTCAATATGAAGGAAATATAATGACCCATGTGTCCCACCTTCAATAGTCCCCGGAGAGGCGACTAGCACCATGGGTATATACGCACACACAAAATTTAATGAATTAGACTTTTTTTGGAGAAACTTATCGAGTTATAATAAAGTAAAAAATCACAAAAAACAACAAACATTTATACAAGGGAAACCAAAATCAAACCCACGAATGATTTAAAAATAATTTACAACAGAGGAACAATAAAAACACCAAAGAAAGGTACCAAAAGAAAAGACTAATTAAGAAACAACAACTATCCTAATGCTCAAGGTTGTAATGTCCATCACTGTCCTCAAAGTGCTCCTAGAAACCAAAAATGTGTTTTATATCATAGGGTGAGAATACATGTATACTCACCAGGGAAACCAAAATCACTCATGCACAAGTGGGAGAAGCAATCTAATGGCCCCATGAATACAAACGAAACCATCAACACTGAATTAGGATGTCTAAACATCCTAGCTTCACTAAGGCACACTACTCCAATAACACAAGTCAAGTTAGATAATAATATAATAACATTAAAGATTTGGGAACCCTACACAAATTTACCCCTAGTTATCTGCTCCTCCCTATTGGATAACATATTGATTCTACCTCAGTTTCGAAATGTAGCCCCACTGCAAAAACTGACCCCACCTGACAAGGCCACAAACCACACATATCCTGCATGTAGAAACCCAGGTCACAACGACACACCTCTCTCATAAAAACACATGGGCCTCATCCCAATGAGACCTAAGAAACAAACCTAACCTCCAAACGCATGGGAAACAAAAACCAAACCTCCCACCTAAAAACACTTGGGGTTCGTCCCGAAGAATCCTTGTAAACACACCTATACAACAAACACCTAGGCCTCTCACACACACCACAAACTTCCCAAAGGATCAAGGCCTATATTTATACTTAATCCATTACATCCTTCTCGAATATGATTGGGTAGTTTGAACCAGAACATGGTGCGAGGAAGAAAGGTAGAAACGATTCATTCATCCTCCCACTAGGATGTTTGGAAAGACACCCTCCACCATAAAATTGGGATGTTCAACAAATAGTTATCAAAATTGGTGAGGTATGTAATAAAAATCACAAGTAAGTACACTTTTATACATATATGTAAACAAACACTTAGACCAACATATTGTTGTCCAAAAATTCTACATGCTCACTCAAACCACCTTTGATACTACCCCTACATGCACATATCACCACCAATGACGGTAAATTCCATCAGTAAAAGTATACCTCTAGTAAATCTATTTAACCAAATATCATTATGCATTTATCAATTATTTATTTACTCATTCCATCGATACATGAGAAAAAAACAACTGCAAACTAGAAACTATTCTCAGAAGGGAAATATATTGATTTACTAATGAGGGTTCATGCTTATTCCACGATTTGGCCCTTTCAAGTCACAAAATAGGCCCAATATCAAGATCATCGATGAAACATTATACATAGCCAACATTATGTAAGGGAAGAGGGAATAAGGTATCAACTTTACATTTTAACACCAATTGATAAAAATCATTTTGGAAACAACCTGCTTGTAGTCCCAGTACACACCAATGATGCCTTGATGTTGTGCCACTAGAGAATAGGTTTATTAATTCCACAATAAATCAATCTCTCATCCTAATATTTTTTTTACACTTATTGTACAACACCATACACAAATCGAAAATTAAATCATAACCAAACAACATCTCCACTGCACAAACATGCCATCCCCCAAACACCAGGTCACTCCATCTATATAACCTTGTACTCGTAACAAGGTTACCAACATCAACATCCCACAACCTCCATGAAGCTAAAAATGAAACCAAACATAGCACACATCCACACCATTTGGCCACAAAAATTATGATTTATCAAGAGGGGTTATTTAATTCAATAATAAATAATAGGGGTGATCATAGAATATTACTAATCATGGTACATCCATTTATCTTACCATGTATATCTGATTATGTGGATTTCATGTTACAACTATGAATCAAAGCATTAGAACACAATATAGAACACCTCTAGTGTAAAAGAAAAGACCCCCAACAACCAATATTTTTGTAAGGCATAATAGCTAAAACAATTCAAAACAAGTTACAAGGATAAAAATTGAAATTGAATATGTAACATCATCACTTTCCTACTGTTATTTCATTTTCCCATGTTATCTTTTCATCATCATATTACCTTCCCCTAATTTATTAATTTTTGACAAAATGGAATCATATATTATTCACAATGAATCATTACTACACCTGTAACGACCGAAAATTTTATTATTGAAAATTACCCTTGATCAAATTAAATGTATTATTATGTGACCTGGTTATGTAAAGCATATTGAATTACATGGTTTTATATTTCTAGATTTTATAATACCATTAATAATTGTTACCATTTCTAATATATCTGTTGAAATGTGATCACATTATTAGTATAAAAATAGGACTTTTTCAAATCCAATTTACCCAGAAAAAGGAATCCATGGCCTCATATGGTAGAATTTCTCCATAAAAATCCTATATTTTAGAGCTTAGATAAGAGGTATCATCCCTAGGATTCACTCCTGAAAAATCCCAATATGATATTCAACATGTTATTCTTGAACAAAACCACCAACTGGATAAGAGGAAATTGATAGAGATTACCACATGAGGAACATTACCCAAGACACCCCAAGAGTATTTCACCATCGCACACCATACCCTTAGTTCTTATGCGGGTTTTATAAGAGGTTATGTAACAAGATTCTATCACTATTATTATGTGCGTTATTTTTTGTATAAAGAATATACCTTCATTTATTTATTGTTACTTTGTAAATGGGTTTTAAAGGACAAAAATTATTTTAAGATACTATTCAATTAAGAAATCTATTTTGATGAATTGATGGATTTTTATAAATAAATAATTCTTTAATAAAATATTATTATTACTAAATTAATTTTTATTAAATATAAAGGATCCTATAACATTTATCAATACAATATTGTTTTTTATTAAGGTTTGAAACCAAATTTTGTCAAAACCCATTAATTTTGTATAAATGTCGGTTTTTATTTTAAATGTAAAAATTCACATAATTAAAAAAAATAGATAAAATGAATATTATTTTATAAGTCATGATTTTGAAATTTTCCAATGGTAAATGATTCATAATTTTCTAAGACCGCTGAATGTTTTAGTAAAAATTAAATACCGTTTAAATATATAGTGTCTTTTATGGAATCATAATGACCCAATAGTGATGTAATAAAATAATATAAAATTCTTGGTCATATGATATATGTTTTTACTTTAAATGTTTGTGATTTTAGATTTGTTTGATAAATTTTATGGTACCTTAGTAGACTCTCCAAGACTTATTAAACATTTTAACATTTAAAATGATTTCCTTTAGAGTGTGACTCACCTCCACACAATCACACCTAATATTTTAATTACTTCATCCATTGGACATATTAAACAAGGTTTTCCACTCCCGTTTAGAAAAAACCATTGTCAAAGACCATGGTATTGTTGGCGTTTTTGATTAGTTTAATGTGTAGTGTCCAAAACCTAAATAAAAAAGAATTCTCTTTCGTTTTATATGTAAACCCGCCCAAAATTCCACTTATCTTCACTAAAAAACCCTTTTATAACGCCCCTATTCTTCCATAATCACCCTAGTATCCTCCCAAGTCTTCACAAGGTCTCAATAATCCTCTCTACAGCCTCTCTCAATCCTTTTAGATCACACGCCCAAGTAAGGGATCCTCAATTTCCTTCCTTTGTAATTTATGGCTAATATTCTTTATATTGTTATTCCCTTTTGTTTTCATTTAAAAAATTTGGGGTTTGATTTCATAACTCCCTCATAGATAAATCCTTGTGTTTTAATGATGATATATACCTTTCACTCTCATTAATTCCACCCATGTACACCTGTTTCCATGCCGAAATTCAGTATGGAATTTCTCTCTTGGCATTTACATTAAAGAAATTCGTTTATGTTATGAATATAAATTCCATTAAATATGTTGGGACATGTTTCTATATAAACCCCTTACTATCCATTTAATGTAAATATTATGAGACACCCCTTTGGTTGAGTCAATATGGTTTTCCTTATGAATTTTCCATTCCATCTTGTTTTGAAAATCACAAACACCTTACACTTAAGAAAAATGATATTTTACATCTATAAGGAAAATTTCCTTCCTTAAGGAAATTTACCATAACCAATATTTACTTACACATGTCAATATCTTTCATAAGTTAAAACATCATATTCATACCTAAAAACTCAGAATCATATAATACCAAGATATGAAGCATTCTGTTTTAGGATCAAAATTCTAGATATGAACTGTAATGAGGTTCGACTCTGAATTCTCGATAGGAACACTAATGAAGTTCCATTCCGAATTATGGATACGAACTCTAATGAAGTTCCATTCCGAATTCTAGATACAAAATCTCATATAGTTCGACTCTGAATTCTGGATACAAAATCTCATATAGTTCCACTCATAACTTCTATGAGTTCAACTCCGAACATTAATGAGTTTGACTCCGAACTTTTTCTAGTTCGACTCTGAACTTTTACAAGTTCAACTCTGAACTCTATAAGTTCATATTCTGAACTCTGGTGAAATCAGACTCTAAATTTCCTTAGAAATTCAGACTCCGGATTTCCACAAAATTCAGTGTCTGAATTCCTATAAAACAGAATCCGAATATCTCTTTATTATACACTCTGAATTTCATTTTGGTTAGACTCTGAACATTTATTTACTTACATTCTGAACTACATTTTTGCTTATGCTTACACATGTTTCATTATAAAACGAATTCGTTCCTTCTGTTACACATGTTTTTTTATAAAATGATGTGGTCCATTCTGTTTGTAACTAACCACTGGTTGGGTGACATGTGTACTGGTCCCTCCGAAATTTAAGGAAAATATGTCCATTGGAGGAGGGAGCCGATCGTTGGAGCTTCGCCAATAAATAGGAGCTCATTTGAAAGAATACAACACTGAAGTTGATCAATCTAGAGACCACACACTATTAAGGTGATTTCTAGAGAGAGAATCTTTTTCATGCCTTGTGAATACTGAACATCTCGTTCAGATTGGTTCGTGCGACTCTGAATGTTGGTGATTACATTTTAGGGCTTCCGGGGATAGGAAGATAGGGCTGACGAGTAAATTTAAGTTCGAGGGCTTCTGAGGATAAGAAGACAGAGGTGCTGACTACCTTAAAGTTCGAGGGCTTCCTTGCTGAGGAAGAGAGAGGTTCCAACTACCTTAAAGTTGAGGGCTTGCGGGGATAGAAAGACATAGACTCTGATCTTCATATCGAGGGCTTACCCTGGATTGGGTAAGACATACTTTCTTGAAAGTATAAATCAAGGGCCCTTTATCCATGGTTGTTGGATACCATTCTCTTTGGGTTAAATGATTTATATCTTGTTACTTATAGTTTTACTACTTGTTTTTCCTCTGCATTTCGTTTTGTAAGGAATGTATAAACATCTTATTTTTCCTTAAACTTGTACTCTGATTAATTTAGATTCTATACGCTTTAAGGTAGAACCTCATGTTGTAAACTTTGGTTAAGTTCCAATTTTCAGATCCATATTTCAAAAACTAGTTTTTTCTGAATCACATTCCAGATTTAATCAAGTGCATAGAACTAAAAGTCTGTAACTTCATACTTTGTACCAATCTTTCATTGGTGTTAGAGGTGTTGTGAATTTTCATAGTTTAACTTTGTTAAACTTAGATCATTCCTTGTTTAGGGAAATTTTTAAAGTGTACAATTCACCCCCCTCTTGTATATTGAGCATCTACATCATTATTTCAATCCTAAAATTGATATCAATGGTTGGAAACCTCATACTCTATACCAATAATAAACCTTTATCTATCATGAATAAATATTATGAATTCTTATGTCATGCTGTTATGCTGCTATATTTGAACCACAATTTTCCAAACCAAAGTCATTGTGTAGTGAATACCATGCCCATTTCCCTATAAAAGGTATTCACCTTAATGAAAATTTACTTAATTATTATAGAGGTTAATTTATGAATTCTATATTTCTTTATCATGGAATAAATTATGATGATTATTGAATCCATGTTATATGATCCATGTGGCACACTTATGCATGAAACGAACTGTGTAAGACGGGTGCACCATGATAGCTCCCCAATGCATTGAGTAAAGATTAGGATCACGATACATCAAATGTAATGAAGGTTTACTCATAATAATTTAGGTGAAATGAGTGTTTAATCATTCCACATGTTCAATTATCCTCAACTCATGCTAATATCTTGTTAAATGTTTTTGACATATTTCATTTTTATGATAATCATGCGATATTTGGATTTATGTTCATGTTTCTCTTATTCTTAATTGATATGCCTATTACCTAAAATGTACAATATTCTTTATTTCAGGCCTTTTTTAATACCTTATTGGGATTTATATATAAAATTTTTATGCATGTCCTTATGTTATCCCATTAAATTCTATGTAAGAAAGAATGTGTGTGGTCTTGTAAAATAAGTTTTCAATAAAGTTGTGTATTTAATGTTAATACTTATTATGTAATGTTATTAAGAACCAATGACTCTAGACCTCCCAATATACTATGTTTTAATAAGTGAAGATTTTATGTAATAATTTATTCTTAAGTGTGAAAAAATGATCCGAGTTGTTATAATTTGTATCAGAGGATAGGATTAGTTATTTTTTTGGATTAGGATTAGAATACCTAGTAAGGGACACTGGGATAAGACAAAGTATAATAAAAACATCCCTAAATTTTAGTTAGTATTTATTAAGTGGTTTACTAAGATAATATATCCCTATTTGGATATGGGCAGGTAGAGGCGGCTCCGGCACAGTTGTGTCTAGGGGTAAAACCCAAAAAAACACTTTGAGCTATACTCGAACGTGAACTGGTGCATGAAAATAGGCCTTGCTTCACTCTTGGTTATGAAACTCTTGCAAGATATGCTTTGGTAAATTTATAAGCTATGTATGAACCATTATTAAGAGAATTAAAAAAATACCCCTACGAATATATGTTGGGAAGTTGATCATGGATAATATAGATAAGTTAAGGATATAAATTTAATTTTTAAGTTATCCCTTTTTTTTATTGTATTCCCATATATGTTTTACCCCTATATTTTCTTTTATTCTAGCTAATGGCAGTTAATAGGTGGACTCAGTCAAAAAACAGATGTGAAGATCCATGTGATGATTATTCTAATGAGATTCCCAATGCAATGGGAGAAGTAATCACAATCATTGTCAAGAAACTCTCATAGATAACTCACGTTTTGATTAGAAACATGGTTCAAGATGAATATTCAACCCCCAACCCCTGAATAATGAACTAGTAGTAATAGAGAGTTTCATGAGACAAAGACCATCTAATTTTAATGGATCATCTGATCCCTCAATCCCCAAACAATGTATCAACTCCATTGAGAAGATATTTCCATCCTCCAATGTTCTATAAAATATAATGTACTTTTATCTTCTTATTGACTTGAAGGTGAATATGATCAATGGTAAGAATTGATAAAAAAATATTATTCCTGAGGAGTAGATCAAGGTGTTGGAATTAAAGGATTTTTGGAAAATGTTTTTCGATAAACATTTTCCACACACCCTCTGACTTTTGATGGTACTTTCTCTCAATAAAAGAGACAATGATTCCATCGGAGCGTATAAGGAACACATCACAAGGCTTGAACGATATGCCTATGAAATTTTCATTACCCCGGAATGCCAGTTTGAATAATTCTTTGGTGGGATAAAACCTAGAATACGGAAAGCCCTAGTGATCTGTAACATCGTGAGTAATGTGGAAACTATCTGACGTTCGCCCAAAGATGTCATGGAGATCAATGGATCTCAAGGGTATCATAAGGATAAGAAGAAAAAGGTGAAATTTAATTCATGTTAGTCCGATGGATAAAACCTATGGTGAAAATACATTCCAACACACCACTAGCCTATGGTGCGGAAATAATGACACTGAAAATTTCATAAAGGGGATGAGGGGTGAAAATTCATTTTTTTGGTTTTTTGAAACACTTTTTGGTTAAGTGAGAACACACCACAAAAATCACTTGAGGCTAAGTGAGAACCATCAAACCCACCCAAAAAAAACACAATGACATGCCAGACCCCCACTTTTTGGAAAAGTAAGAACCAAACTCAAATCCACCATGATCTGAAACATTATCATCAGATCATCTAACACCATCCCAATTTTCCAAGGAAACCTTAGAACCACCTCAAAGTGGGAGCGTGTGCAAAGAGAAAGGCCAAAATGGCGGAGGAAAATCATCAAATTAAGTTATCCAAACCTAGAACACAAAAACAACACCCCAAACAGGAAAACAATGAAACAAGGAAGAACCGGTGAGGAAATAACTCAAGCACCGAGCGTTCTGGAGGTCACCATCTATGACCTCGTATTGACCCGAGAGAAGAAGTTGACCTTGCCTGCATCTACCATCCACATATGAGCACAAACTCCATAAACCTCCATAAAGGGTATGACTAAATGATTTAAGTGTGAAAGATAAGGGAACCTAGATATTAACTACTGAAAAAACACACTGTTGTGATAGAGGAGAGGAACCCTCATTTCGATCCTCAACGCATTGTTCATTCCTTCAACTAAAAATAACCAGGGCACTTTCCAAACCAGTTCCCTAAGACAAGGCTTTCTAGTGAAACCAACAACCTCCAAGGAAGAAAGTGAAATCGTTTTCCATCACTACTATTGAATCTAACCCAAAAATCGAAGCAGTAATAGGTATTATAGTGATTCATTCCTGAATGGAGAACTTACATTTTTAATATGGTTCAACAAATTCTTTTATATCTCAAAATTTTAGAATAAAAATCCGAACACAACAAAAAATCATTGAAGTAAAGATGTCAGTGAGAAAAAAATGGGGCAATTATGCATCCTATGAATATAACTCCTCCCCTATTAGAATTTGCGGCTTTAAATTTCTATATAACCTCTTCATACTCCCTATGGTATAATTATATGCCATTCTTGGCATGAATTGGCATTCCCTATACAGAGCCAACATAAATTTCCGTGATAGGGAAATCACTCTCTATATAGAGAATCAACCCCAGATTATGTTAAACTGAAAAGAGGAGTATGAATCTTCCTTAGAACCATCATCTCAAGTGTTGATATTACTTCCCTATGAGCATTCATATATTTATAAGATGATTGATTCTAAGAAATAAACCATCATTGAAGCCATTCTTATTGTGAGGGAATTCACTGAAGCATTTTCCATGTAATTGACATGTCTTATTCCAAGAAGATATGTTGAATTCTATGTTGATCTTGTACCTGGGGAGTTTTCAATATTTAAGACATCGTATTGAATGGCTATTGTGGAGATTGTGGAGATGAAGAAACAACTATAAGAGAATCTGGATAAAGGGTTTATATTCACAAGTGCTTCACCATGGTGTGCACCAGACCTCTTCATCATAAAGAAGTATGGGTCATTATTCCTTTTCATTGATTATCATGAGATTATAGAAACCATGATAAAGTACAAGTATCCTCTTCCATAAATTGATGGCATGTTTGGTCAGCTATGTAGAGAAAAATACTTCTCCATGATGGATTTGCATTCGGGATATTACCATGTAAGGGTGAACAAGGAGGATATCCCCAAGGATGCTTTTTGTACATGGTAAGGGCACTATGAATTCATAGTAATGCCTTTAGAAGTCACTAATTCTCTAGATATTTTCATGGAAATGATGAATCAAGTCTTTAGAGATTACCTCAATAAATTTGTTGTTGTATTTATAGATTATATTCTAATATACTTCAAAACCAAAGAGTAGAATTAGGAGCATCTAAGCACTATATTACTGATATTGGGAAAGGATACGCTCTATGCATAGTACAAAAAATGACTGTATTGTTTTATGAAGGTCTCATTCTTATGTCATATCATAACAATTAATGGGATTTTAGTGGATCCAACAATTATAGATGTAATAGATGGATGGTTGAGGCCAACATCGGTGACAGATACCCGTATTTTCCTGGGGTTAGCTGGATATTGTTGCCAATTTGTGAAAATTTTCACACGCCTTTTCAACCCTCTTACTAAGATAACCCAAGAGTGAGTAAATTATCCCTTGAGTTATGAATGAGAAGATAGCTTGAAGGAGTTTCAATAGAGAATTATCACTGCACCCATGCTCTCACTACCTACATGTTGAGAACATTCTTTTTGTATTTAGTGATGCTTCACAGAAGGGCATGGGATGTGGGTTGATGAAAAATGAAAAATTCATTTCATATGCATCAAGGTAATTTAATGTTCATGGAAAAACAATGAAACACATGATCTAGAGTAGGATACATTAATATTAGATTTAAAAATTTGGCAACATTACCTCCTTGTGGAGATGTGTGATGTATATACAGATAATAAAATCCTCAAGTATATATTCACACAGAAAGAGTTGGACATGAACCAATGAAAATGGTTAAATCTTATCAAATACTATGTCTACTCAATCCCTTACCACCCTAGGAAAGGAAACTAGGGGGTACATGATCTAAGAAAAAAAGACCAAATGATTCTATCATTGATATGAAGAATCCAATCTTCTTTGATTTAATGAAGTTGGACAACTGAATTATATGGAATGGAACATCATCAATCCTTTCCATAATGATTTCTCAATTGTATCATTTGGAATGTTTAAAGAATAGTAAAAAAGGAAGATGTGATAATTCCAAAGAAAGTGGAAACTATCAGAAAAGGGAAATCATTAGAGTTCAATGTTAATGAAAAAGGAATTGTCAGATATGGGACAAGACTATGTGTTCCATCAAATCCATATTTAATGAATGATCTTATGGATGATGCACATAGTTCAAACTTATCCATTAACCTAGGAAACAGAATGTTGTATCAAGATCTCCAATAGTAGTATTTGTTGGATAACATGATGAAGGAAATCATTGAGTATACATAAATGTTCTGGGTATGTCAGCAAGTGAAGGGTGAGAGGAATAATTCTAAGGGGGTGATGCAATTGTTACCCATACTAGCATGTAAATATGAGAAATCACCATATAATTTTTCACCAGACATCTAAAGACATTCAAAGGAAACGATTTATCTTGGATGTCGTGAATTTTCTTACATAGACATAACACTTCATTGCAATTCAATAGGATTTCTCATTACATCAACAACCATTAATATATATCATAGAAGTTGTAAGGATGCATGGAGTACCAATTTCTATTGTATCCAATAAAGATTCCTGATTCACCAATATGTTATTGAAGAGTCTTAACATGATTTGAATACTAAGATGAACTTCAGTACAGATTATCATCCTCAAACTGATTTCCAATCTGAACGGACTATCCAAACACTTCAGAAACTTTTGTGACCATGGTTAATGGACATCAAATAAGGATGGTATCGTCATATTATTCTATTTTAGTTTTCTTGCTATAAATTTTTCTAATCAATCTTCTGAATGGCTCCTTATAAAGATATTTTTTGGAAGAGGTGTAGAACACCTACATGTTGGGATGAATTTAGGGAGCAGAAACTCCTAGGTCCAGAAATGGTCGATGAAATTTGTGGAGAAGGTTAAGAACATCAAGAAGCACATTAAAGCTGCTCAGATTCGACAAAAGTACTATGTTGATAATCCTTGATGAGACACAGAGTTTGATGTTGGAGTCAAGTAATTCCTATGCATATCATCGTGGAAGAGATTTATGAGATTTGGGAAGAAGGGAAAACTTATACCAAGGTACATCTTCCATTTGGAGATCCTTTATCACATTGGAGAAGTTGCCTATCAACCAGCACTCCCACCAAACATATATTAAGTACATTATGTATTCTGTGTTTCACTCTTGAGAAAGTACATACCTGACCTGTCGCGTGTACTCAATCCATAGGTGGTAACATTGGTGAATGACTTATCTTATGAAGAGAATCCAGTGAATATCTTAGATCATAGAGAAAACGTTCTATGAAATAAGATCCTTCCCCTCGTCAAGGTGTTGTGGTGAAACCACATGTTTAGAGAAACAACATGGGAATTGGAGGAAATGATGAAGCAGAGTTACCCTCATCTATTTGAATGTGGGAAATAGAAATTTTGAGCGAGAAATTTCTTAAGGGGGGAATATTGAAACAACCCAAACTTTTATTAATGAAAATATCCATTGATCAAATTAGATGTATTAATATGTAAAATGGTTGTTTAAAACATATTAAATTATTTGGGTTTATGTTTTTGGATTTTAAATTACCATTATAATTTTCACTATTTCTAATAAAGCCTTTTAATAGTAATCACATGATTAATATAAATAGAGGGCTTTAACAAATCCAATTTACTCATAAAAAGTAAGTGATGGCCTCATCCCGTAGAATTTATGCATATTAAGACAATTTGTTTGATCTCCAAAAGGAGGTAGCATCATTGGGCGTCACTGTTGATCAAGCCCAAGCCAAGATGCAACATGCTAAGCTTGAACAGATCCGCCTACGGGAGAAGTGTATGTTGATAGAGATTTCCACACGAGGGATGTTATCTGAGCCACCCCAAGAGTCTGCCACCATCGCACACCTTACCCTAAGTAAATATGTTATTGTTATATGGGGTTATGTAATAAGACCCTAGAACTATTATTATGTACTTTATTTTTTTTATAAATAATTTACATTCATTTCATTATTGATACTTTTTAAATGGGTTTTAAAGCATGCATATTATTTTTATTTAATATTAAATTAATAATTTTTATTTATTTATTGGATTTTTGGAATTAAATGATATTTTAATAAAATATTATTATTACTAAATTATATTTTTAGAATATAATAGACCGTATACCTTTATTAATACAATTTTAATTTTTAATATGGTTTGAAAAAAGTTTTTTTCAAACACCATTAATTTTCAATAAATGTCAGTTTTTATTTTAAAAGTGAAAATGAAAATATTTAGAAAATTATTTAGATTAAATGAATATTATTTTTTGAATAAGGTTATCAAAATTTTCCAATAATTATTTTTTCATAAATTTCTATGACAGTCGAATATTTGGGTATAAATTAAATACCATTTAAATATATAATGTGTTTTATGACAACATAATGACCCAATATTTATGTAATAAAGTACAATACAATTTATTTTAGGCCAATATATGTATTAACTTTAAAATAATGTTATTTAATATTTGATTTATTAATTTTATGGTTCCTTAGTGGACCCTCCAAGACTTATAAAATATTTTAACTTTTAAAATGATTTCCTTGAGAGCATGACTCATCTCCACAGAAGAAAGACTAATATTTTAATATGTTTGGAAATTGGTCTTATAAAATTATCTTTTTGACTCCCCATTTTGAAAAACCATGGAAAAACCATGGGATGGTTTGTGGTTTTGATTGGATTAATGTGTAGTGTTCAAAACTAAAATAATGAAGAATTCCCTCTCTTTTCCTATATAAACCCACCCAACTCCCACTTCTCTTTACTCAAAACCCTTAGAGCACATCCCTACTCTATCCTACTCTCTATAGTATAATCACAAGGCGCCCCAAGATCCCAATAATCTTTTATCATGCCTTTCCCAATCCTTTGGGATCACACTTCCAAGTAAGGGATCCTCACTTTCCTTCCTTTCTTATTTATGTCCATGTTTCCTTATATTTTTATGACCTTTTATTTTAAACTAAAAAAGTTGGGGTATGATTTACCACCTCCCCTATAATTCCTTCATTATTTTTTTATGATGATATAACCCTTTCACTATCATTAATTCCTCCCATGTACACTTGTTACCATGGTGAAATTCCATAAGGGATTTCATCCTTTCTCATTTTTTGTCCAAATTTCATTATGTTGTTATACCATTTTTCAAATAAAAATATTGGGGTATTATTTCACACCTCCACCGTACTTCCCTCCATATGTTTTAATGATGAGATACATCTTTATCTCTCATTAATCCTACCCATGTACACCCGTTACCATGCCAAAATTCCATAAGGAATTTCTCTCTTCAGATTTATATTCAAGAAATTATTTTTTATTATGAATCTAAATTGAATTACATATGTTGGGAAATGTATCTATATAAACCCGTTAACTTTTATTTAATGTAAATACAATGATCCACCCATTTCTCTCTCATCAACCATTTTTAGTAATTCTTATTTTATGTCGTTATGCTTCGGAAATTACACTGTGATTTTCCAAGCCAAGGGCATTGTGTAGTAAATACAATTATCATTTATCTATCAAAGGAAATCACTTTTATCCATATTTAATTATTTATTATAGGGTTTCATGTATTAATTCCACATTCCATTATCATGGAATAAATTATGATGTTTAATTAATCCAAGTAATATGATCAATGTGGCACACTAATGTATGAAATGAAATGATTAAGAAGGGTGTGCCCAGATAGTGCTCCAATGAATTGGGCAAAGATTAGTATTATGATACGTCAAGTAGAATGAGGGTTTTCTCATTATAATTAATGAGAAATTATAGTTTAATCATTCTACATGTTTAATAATCCTTGGATCATTCTAATATCATGTTATATGTTGATGCCACATTTTCATGTTACGATAATCACACAATATCATGAATTTTTGTTCTTGTTTCTCTTATGCTCCATCGATTTTCCTATTGACTAACATGTACTATATTATTCATGTTATTCCATTTTTACTCCCTTACTTGGATTTATAGCTCCCCTTTTTTATGCATGTCTTCAGGGTACCCCATGCCATGCTATGTACGAAGAAATGTGTGTGTTCATGTAAAAGAAGTTTTCAATAAAGATGTGTATTTCAAGATATAAGATGTTTTGTAATGATATTAATTCCAAAAGACACTAGAACACTCGATCTTCTATGTTGCGAGAAGTGATTATTATTTGTAATAAGTAATGATTATGTGTTAAATAAAGATCATGGTTGTTATAACACCCACCCCACATGATATACAAATGAAGACAGGCAGAAGAATCTCTAATTGAAACAATAGGCAACCAAAAATCCTCTTTGAACCAAAAAGGAGAGAGGGGTCACGTGATAATCTAGATAGACTCTAATGGTACTCGATCTATGGATACAACATAATAGGTGACTACATGGGGAGGGTTACCTCAAGGCGCACCAAGAGAAAAGAGAGAGTACATCCTCTTTAGAAAAAGAAATATCATATATCAATGAAACAAAAAAAAATTCAAAAAGTCATTAACATGTTATCATGGTCAAGATAATTTAGTTTGAATATCTCAATTTCCCCAAAGTGTTAGGATATTAATAATATACTGAATAACATTGGAGACACCCTTAAAACCCCTAAATAAGGCTTTAAAAAAGGTTTATGTCCAATAAAATGTAAGATGGATGAAATTGAAAAAACATGGAGAATCATTGAAAAATTGGAAATTTGGAAAATGGTGAGCCACCATTTTGTGTTACACAATTTATGCGTGAAACTGTCATGGTTCCACCATCATGGTGTCACTGTTTCATTGTGCTTCTATTTCGGTGTGCCGACATTTTGGTTTACCACTATTTTAGTGTGACACCGTTTCAGTGTACCTCTATTATGGTGCCACCGTCCAGGTGTGCCACCCTCATAGTGCCAACTTCATTGTATTCCATCATAATGGTGCCACCATTTTATTGAAACCATTCTGTAAAACTGCACTTTTATAAAAATCCCAATTGAAACCACTACAACCCCCAAGAGCACTATAAGAACTGGATTTTCACAAAAGAATGGACCGGTTAAATATAGGTCATTACATAGAAGGTTTCGAACATAGATATTTATGTATCTTCAATACAAAAATGGAATAGGTAACACCTAGATGATTCACAGAGGTCAAGCTTCTCAATTAATCTAGGAATCATTGAGATGTCTAAGCATTTGGAGAAAAAATTACGATGGGAAATCTTGAAGAGGGAGATTTTGTTGATTGTATTACAATTCATGGTATTCCAATATATAAAGAAAGAGTGATATAAGTTTATGGTTATTATTAAATCATTTCCCATACCATTGTGGAAATGGTAAATTGTACTGATGGATTTTATTATAGGACCCATGAGGACACCTAAACAAAATTACTTCATCTGGGTGGTTTTTGATATCCGTGAAAAGTTATAACATTTCATTACTACTGAGGATGATTAATCTATTTACCAACTCCACAATATATAAATAAGTGACATGTAATGTATAAATTGAGTTTCAATACCTAATTTATTTTATTAGGGTCTGAAGTTAAGTCCACGGATTTGGAAAATTCTTCAGCAAATGATTGATACAGAACAGAGCTTCATCACTGATTATCACATTCACATAGATAGTTAGTGTAAATGGACCATTCAAACAATGGAGGATATGGCGGGATCATATTCCATGGATTTCCAATTATTTTGGAAAAAAACATCCCCTGTTTGATTTCTCATATAATAACAGTTTCCATTCTAGAATTGAAATGACACCGTATGAGGCTTTCTATGGGAAAAGGTGTTTCATTCCAACACGATGGAATGCTTTTGAGGATTGTAAACTAGTGCGTCTTGATCTAATCCAATATATGACATATATGTATCAAACTATTTAGCATCATATGAAATCCATATAATGTCCAAAATAAAACATATATAAATAATAATTTATTGGACCTAGAGTATGAGATCACAAATAAAGGGTTCTTTTATATATCACAAATTAAGAACTTTATGAGGATTGGTAAAAATAGAATTATTAGTCTATAACACATGATCCCCTTTAATAACTCCAATCACATTAGTGTGGTGGCCTATCGACTTGGACTCAAACCAAATTTATATGAAGTACATGATGTGATCCTTGTGTTGCTATTCAGTAAGTATATATGAAACCCCTAAAATATAATAAATTCAAAGGTGGTACCATTTAATAATGATATTTCATACGTAGAGAAGCTAGTGATGATCATACCTCATATATAAAAAGTAATACAAAACAAGACTCAAGCCCTGGTACAAGTCATATGGAAAAATCATATATTTGAGTATGAAACAAGGGAACTAAAATAATTGATGAATCATAAGTATCCTCATATATTTTAGTGTCTAAAAATAGAATTTTTAAGGAAATGTTTCTGAAGGGTGGAATAATTTATC
Organism: Viscum album; assembly: GCA_963277665.1. Classification (NCBI taxonomy): domain Eukaryota; kingdom Viridiplantae; phylum Streptophyta; class Magnoliopsida; order Santalales; family Viscaceae; genus Viscum; species Viscum album. The sequence continues at coordinate 1,184,585,142 of OY728158.1, read as the reverse complement.
AACCAAACATTTATAGAAAAAATTCTTTTTATGAGTGAATAAATGACATATCAAGTAATCAATTAATAGAAAAAACATGAAATAATTTTATTATTTTGACATGTTATTCCCATTTATATTTAAAATTCTAGTAAAAATCATTATGATTCAAAATATAGACATTTAATATAGATCATACTATTAGTATATAGAATGGAATACAATATATTCAAATTGCGAAAGACTAAATTATTATTGTCCTTAACCAGTATGATCACACCCTACAAAGCCCATTTATCAGATAATATGACAGAGATAACATCACTAGGATTTTTCCATGATCAAATCTAATATTAGATTAAAAAACTAAAGGAAAATAGAAACTTTTTATAGGATAAGTTCTAGATTTTTGAGACTATAGCCCGAAAACATGTATGTTAAACCACCCCATGAAAATCTCACAATCATACACTATAAACAAAGGTAATTTATTATTTAAATAATGATATATGTATATATATCATAAAATTATGAATTTGGACATTTTATTTTATTTAATTAATTTTATTATTTATCGCTATTTAAAATTATTTTTTAAATTATTTAATAATTAGTTTGATAAAAATTAGTTTTTGATAAAATGAAAATAGAAAATTTATTTTTTTGGATGTATATTGTATCAATGAAGACACCATTTTTAGGAATTTAATAATTTTTTAAATAAATTATATTTTTATAAAATAATATTATAAAATAATATTTATTTAATATAAATGATGATATGATTTTTAGAAGTCAAATGTAATTTTTATAAAGGTCAGAAAACTATTATGGTTAAAAACTATAATTTCTCATCAAATGGGTATTTTGATTTAAAAGTGAAAATTTTGATATTTAAAATAATTAATATTATAAATTAAAAATAAAGTTAGAAATTAATTCATTGAAATCATCCAACAACAGTTTTTTTATAATTTTATGAGATTGTTGAAAGGTATATGTTCGCAAATACATATTTTTTCTTCGAAATATGTTTTTGAAATTATTTTATTAATTTCATGATCCCTTAATAAATCCTCCAAAATCAATATTATATTTTTTATTTTTAAAATCGAATATTTATATATATTTCTCACATACACATCCCCTAGGGTATTCTTTTAACACACAAGGTTCTAAAATATGTAAAATAATTTTAAACCCACTTCTTTAGAAAACCCCTTGGGGAAAAACCATTGGAAAGATTGTGTTTTTGATTAATTTTTAATATAGAGTCCAAAATGTAAATATGAAAATTAATAAAAATTTCTCCTCAAATTTTATATATAAGACCAACCATCCGTCCATTTTTAGTAACTCAAAACACTTTTTTATAGAAATAAATCTATTATTCCATCTCTATATCCCTCTGAAGGTTCCACTGGCCACTTAAGAAGCTTATCCCATGGTTTTAGAAGTTCCATATCAAGGTATGGGATCCTCAAATTCTCTTTTATATTCAAGGAAATTCAATATATGATACATTTTGATTCCCAATTATCCATTTTGGATATGTTTTGACACATAATTTCTACTAACATTATAATTTACAATTGATGAGGGAAATATTTTACTCCAATTCACCCCTCTAATAAAACCTTTACGTACCCCTGATATATATCAATTAAATGGATTGGGTAATGTTTTTAATAACATGATATCCCATGTATGGTGAAAGAGATCTTATTCAATGAAAATCGTGTTATGTTGTCATTGTTTTTAGCTGTGACATAGGTTTATGTTGTCATGTTTTATGTTTTTTTTCAACATCCCATGTTAAATTTATGATATCATGTTATATAATTCCTTGTTTGTATATATTATTATTCTCACGCCTCATATTCTATCTTGATATGACTCTAATCTCACATGTATATATTTACCTAATGAAATTATTTGAATATTCCATTAATAAAATTTGTAAGATCACCCATATATTATGTATACCCTAGACCTTATTATATATTATTAAAATAAATATGGAATTTTAGGATGATGATAAGAAATTTTTCAATAAGGATTTTATACTTATATTTCAAGATGTTATGATATATACCAGATTTGATAAGAACACTAGAATTCATAGTATTATGGGTTGTAGTATTTTACCTTTTAAAAAATAAATCATGAAATAATGTTTTTTAACATTATGTGTTTTTTTTGCATCATGAAGAAAAAAATTGATATGGGCTGAAGAGAAGGTGTAAGATCCAACATGTGATACTTATAGAAGTAAACAACATGAAACATGGATGAAGGGAACATAAATTTTCATAATGTGTCAGTATTAATTTTATGAAGATTAATAATGCAAGGGTATGGGTAATTTTGTAAATATATAGTGCTTTAGCTATAAGAATATGGGCACATTGCTGACCAATTTCCCAAACAACATGGGAACATATGATAGAGCAAGAAATGGGGAGAAAGTGAAACTTATACAATTAAAATATCTTTATAATAGTTTCCTAGAAATATGGTGGTTTTTACATTGTTCATAAATTAAATATTAGCTAAAGCATATAGATCTACTAACTATCTATATCTCTTGTGTTCTCTAAGAAAATTTAATATTTTTTTATCACACTAACAAGGGATTTGTCAATCAAGACAGTTAGAGTAAATATTATACCAAAAAATATATTCCCAAAATTCATCATTATAATGTATAGACAACCGCTTAATATTAATTTGACTATTATACCTATATTATAATTTGATAGAAACCTTGTTATATATTGTATTTAAATTTTCAATGAAAAAAATTAGTTTCAAGTGAAGAATATCACTATTTATAATGATCACTTAGAATTTTTTGTCTTTTGAAAAACATATTTCATCAATTGAATCAAACCGAGGTCCACCCATAAAACCCCCTGTAACACCCCAAGATTTTATGAAAAATATTCTTTTTAATTTCATTGATTACTTGTGTTGTACCCTATACCAAAAGGAGCTTGCACTACACGCATCCCTGACTTGGCTTGCATTACAAACAATCACGACCTTCCACGATACCGTTCCTTGTACAAAATACAGAGTTTCACTAAAAAACGATATGTTATATAAACTAGCTTTTATGAATAGAAATAACCACTTTTTGAAATTTTATAAATTTTATCTTTCGAAATGGACTTCATTTTTGGATTCGGAATATCAAAATTAGCCTAGGGTGAATTTTTGGTATTTTTCTGAAAACATTGAATCTTTGATGAATAGTGAAAACACTGGGTAAAAAAACAACTTTTTATTTAAATATTTATTTATTTTATTTAAATTTATTATAGGTCAAAATTTATACATAATACCTATATATGTTCATTGTAATTCATTGGAGTTATATTATAATAATCAAAGATATATAACAATTTTATTGAACTTTTCACCGTCTTTTACCTACCTCATAGGAGAATTTGCAAATTTACATAAAACAAAATTTTACCACATATGTGAGTGTAATTTAAAAAATAAGAGAGACATGGTTGATATCAGTAATTAAAATGTCGTTCAATAAGTTAAAAATAATTTTTTGTGAATTGTAACTTTTTACTTGTAATTACCATGGTTAAAAGTAAATAGGGTAATTAAGGGTAGAAATGATTTTATTATTAAACTAACACTTGTAATAATTCTATTGGATAAGTTTAGTTCGACCAAAAAATACCTTAGGGATAAAATATTATCCTTTAGGTCCACTTGGATTAGATCAGGACATTTATTATTATTTTATTTAAAGAATAATTAAAATAGTTAAAATCAAAGTTTAATAACTAAATAATTTTTAATATAGGGTTATAAATAAGATAAATTAGACTATAAATATTAATTAGAAATATATAAATATTTCCTACATAATGGTATTTTATTATTAATTTTCAGACATTAAATAATTTAATTTATTAATTACACAATGATGATGAAATAATTACCTAATTGATGAAATATTAAGATAATTGATGTTATAAATACAAAAATAAATGTAATTTCAGACATTTCATGAATTCCACTAATTTTATAGGTTAATATGACATGTTATTATTGATATAATTAACTTTGTTATAACTAATCATGCTGTTATGATTTTCACAAAAATCAAGTACCAAATAGTGTCAAAATTGATATTAAATAGTTTTTCAAACAAATATTATATTATTAAATGTTATTTTATTCATAAAAATCTAAGGTTCAGCAAAATGACTTAGATAAGGATATATATATATTAATAAAGAACCACTTGGGTTTCGTTTGGATCATTATCGAAAGTTTATTAACCATGTAGTGTAAGAAAACAAAAAGACACGGTAAAAGTTAAATTATTTAACGTAGAGTTAAATCTAAATGATAATGATAAAATAGTAACCTAAACTTGTCTAAAACCTATTGGTTGAGAGTATTTAGACCCATCCCCACCATATCTTAGAAATAATTCAATTTGGAGCTATTAAAAACTGAATATGACTTTAATATAAAATAATAATTTAAGTTTTCCTAAGGTGCCCCTCTCCTCCCTTATAAAAAGGGAACTCCTTCCCTCTTCTCTTAACACCCTTTTGAGCCTTTAAGCTCAGAAAAACCCTGAACATTACTCTTATAAACCTCTATATTTATATAATATAGGTTCTGGTCTTCTCAAAAGGCCATCTCTAGTTCCCTAAGAGGAAGTTTAAAGCAGGTGCGTCGAAGAAGAGGTAATCTCTTCTACTGATTCTTTCAAGTTTCCTTCTTCTTCAACTTCTTCTTCCTTAGTTGTTTTATTATAAAGTAATAACATCAGTATTAAATATATTCTGATATGTTATTATAAATATAAAATAACCCTATTTTAGCTTATATCCATCCTACGGAAAATGAAATCACCGTGCGAGCATACGTACGAAATATTGTCTCCACGCCGTGGTGTAATCTGTTTTTCCACCACCACCTTACATGAATGGGTATAATGGTGTAAATAATAACTATATATGGTTATTATAACATCACACTGATTCTATGATATTATATCATCCAATCCAATACCATTCAATAAATATGGTAACGATATCATCGCTCATGCGTACATACGTATTACTGTCTCCCCGACACGATGAGATTCATTTTCCATGTTAACAATTCAAGAATGATTATATAGTATATATCATAAGTAATCATGAAATATATGACATAATAATGCTATTGGATTTATGTATATATATATATATGTATGTCATCTACTTAATTTCATTCAATTCAATAAGGAAACGAAAACAGCGTTCATTCGTACGTATGGCCTACCATCTCCATGAACAGTGTATTTATTTCCATTTATCGATCTATTATATATATGTATATTATGAATATATTTTATATCTAAATCATTTTCTGGAATTAATTAATCACAATATAAGTAATCATATTAATAATTACAAGTAAAAACACGGACGATAAATGAAACGATTTTACCCAAAACACTGCTTTAACATGAAAGTTACAAAAGAACGGGTAATATAAAGTCGTAAGTGAATCATATATGATATCATAAATATTATTATGGTTATTTTACAAGTTTATAATGTGTTTAAACCCACTATACAGGAGTCTCAGATATAAATCGAAGAAATTGGACATAAAGTAAGGGATAATTATTCCAATCTCATTCTTATCCGAGATTGTTTATTCGTAAGTATTTACTGGGGTTATGTTTATTATCCATGTCCATATGTTCTCAAAATGTTTTCATAAAATGTTTAATTTTCTTTTGTTTATGAATAAAGTCATTTTTACCCTTTACCACATCGTATTGAAGGAATATTTCTTTTGTTTACCATATGAGGTACTTTTTGACTTTTCCAGAAAAATTAAGAGAAGAATGTTTTCTTTAACTTATACACCATGAACAAATTTTTATGGATTCATAACACTTCATTTTCATAAAGATTACTCTTCAAGATCTAATGACTATTTTCAAAGAGATATTTTTCTTCTAAAATTTCACGGCATTTTGTGAAAATAATATGATGTTGAAGAAGAAAGGATATTTTCCTTATGAACTCATTTAAATTGTTTTATCAAAACCATTTCCCATATAAGATGGAATTATTTCATATGTGTATGTTTCAAGTATAATTTCTTGACGATTTACATGTTTTCACTATTCTTATGATGAAATGACATGGCTGGAATGGTAAGTTAATCTAGTTCAGTGATACAGGACTGGAATGAGGAGTGAACCCGATTCAGAAAGAGACTTTGTCCACTAAGATGGTATTGGTAGGAACGCCTTGGCTACTAAGGAAATCATAACATGTGCTTAATGGTTTCCACAATTACATGTTTTATTCCTAATCTATTTTATCATGAATGATGTTCCATTATGATATATTCCTTACATACTTCCAAGATTTATGTCTTTTCTGAAGATTTTGATGTTTAAATTTTATGTTCATGTTTTTGCTTTCAAATGTTTATGGATTGTTTTATGTTCTCTATCTTTTCCCTTTCGGAGAATTTGAGCTCACCCTTTTTATGTTTTATTTTGCCCAGGATATAATGAATGGTTTTAGGTAATAAAAAAAGGAAGATCTTTATGGGAGATGTTGAAGATCTTTAACGATGATTAGAATATTTTGTTCTGAGTTTCCAAAGACACTAAACTGTTACGGTCCTTCGGTGTTTTTTTTTGTTATGTATTAAGTATTCCTAAAAAGTAATTTAATTTCAATGTATTTCATGCCATGGGTCTCTACAGTTGGTATCAGAGGGAGGTTTAGTCAACCTTTGGAAACTAGGATGCGAGAACTCTAGTGAGATCCCTAGAGATATTTCTAAAGTATGTCTAGGGATGTCCCTAAGGTTATGTATAAGTATAGGTTATAGTCCTATAATTACGGTAAAGATATTAGAATTAAACATAAGATATTAGATATTGATGTTAATCCCCCTTGACTATGATTTTCTCCTCTCACACTATTCTTTTTGGGTTTTAGAAATGGCTGGAAATTGGAAGATTCACGATAATAGAGGATATGACGAACAATGGAATGATATTCTTCATGAGAAACCAAATGAAATTGGATCTGGAAGTCCACATATCATTATTATGCCTAATCAGAAATCTCATAATATGATCAATAATCTCAACTTTGGTATGTTTCCCGAGTCAGCTAATAAGAGAAAGATGGAGTTTTATGATGATCATAGAGGAAAGAAAGTTTAATTTTTCGCATGTAAATAATGTTGGAAGAGGAATCAAGGAGAATGTTTCAAAAAAACTGGAAGAGGCTTTGGGTGTGGAAAAGAAGGACACAAATCTAGTAAGTGTAAATAAAAAGGTTCAGTTAACACCATGGAAAAAAATAATAGTATTACTATGACATCAAAAATGATTAAATGTTTTAAATGATGAATGTATGGGCATTATGAAAACCAATGCCCTATGGGAAAGTCTCATGAAGAGAATAAGCATGGTCATAGGGGTAGTATTTATGTTGATGATGATGAAGAGACTACAAATCATATGTGAGATGAAATAATTTTTGAAGCTGAGTCAATTGTTTAAGAAGGTAGTGTAATGATTTATGTTTATCAAGAGTTATGTTGTATAGGTAATGGTACTATGGAATAAAGACACATCAAGGATTGTTACACTATAGTTTTTCCTAAAGTATTTGAAAGTATATCTTGAATGGTACCGGTAACCATGAATGGTTATTCATATATTTTTGGAAAGTAGATGATACGTGCATAAAGAAGGGATAATCAGATAATGAAATGATTGATAGTATTAATGAGCTCATTACTAATATAAGGACAATGTGATATCATGGTTTGAGTGTTTAGAAATTTTGGGATTTGGTCTATGGAAAGAGTAAACTTTTGATAGCATTCCTATTTTCACTAAGGTTCTATGGTAATTCATGGTTCAAAAGAATACATGATTAATGTATTCACATGTTTGGAATGTGATCAACAAGATATATATTATGATATATGGGGGATAAATTAGAGTATTCATATGCTCGGTAGATGAACTTTCTAGTAATTGTTTTCTTTATACTATGAGCTTGGACAGAAGTATTTTGGATAAGCTGAAATATTGGAATGAATTAAGTTAGACATAAGAAAGTATTGTTTAAGGCTAGAACTTTGTTCAATTTTATTGCAGGAATGTTATTCTAATGTAGTATTAGAAAAAGGGACAACCTACAGGACGAGCGACAACCCATCGCGTCAAACAAGGTTGTGGGAATCAAACCCACAACAGAAGTGTGACATGCATTTATCTCCTACCACTGGCCTACATGAAGTCCCTGGTAAGTAGAAACCTGTTTTATTTTTTTAAGCGGTATGATAGATGAAGTATAAGTCCATTTTTGGAATCATATACGATTAACCACACCATAGATTGACTTATTTATATTTGATAACTTTTGCTAACCTTTTTTTGAAACATATGGAATGACCCATCATTCTATCACATGATTTGCTAACACCTCACGAATAAATGATTCAACTTCATTTATTTAAGAGATGAAGTGGAAATTGTTCAAGGCATGAAAAACGGCGAGAATATAACGAAATAAAGTAAGTATTTCTTCTAATTAAAATTCTTCAACTTTAGGGAAATGATCTTGAAAACCAAAAATGTTGTCCTAGTGCCCTTATATCCAATGAATCAGATGGTACCTTAGATCATCACAAATTTATGGCTTTGTGATTTTTGACTTTTTCATAACCATGTTCTCTACCACTCTCCATCAGAACATGATGGTTAGATTTCTCTTCCATATCCATATTTTAACCCATGTTCTCATATGTGGAAATCCAATGATTAGTTAATTTGGGTAAGCATTACATTTCATACTTTAGTTTTTAAAGATAAATTTTGGTATTCCTTTTTTCGATGTGGGTTTCTATTAAAGAAACTTTTGAGTAGTAAACCATTTATAACCCCGATGAATTTTGAGGGTGAAATTCATATTAAGGGGGGTAGAATGTAACACCCCGAGATTTTATGAAAAATATTCGTTTTAATTTATTTGATTTCTTGTGTTGTACACTACACCAAATGGAGTTTGCACTTCATGCATATATGACTTGGCTTTCATTACATGAAATCGCGACCTTCCACGAGAGCGTGTGTTGTACACAATACCAAGTTTCACTAAACAACGATATGTTATATAAACTAGCTGTTATGAATAGTAATACCCAGTTTTTTAAATTTTATAAATTTTATCTTTCTAAATGGACTTCATTTTTTGGATTCGTAATATCGATATTATACTAGGGTAACTTTTTGGTATTTTCCTGAAAACATTCAATCTTTGATGAATAGTGAAAACACTAGATTAAAAACTTACTCTTTATTTAAATAATTATTTATATTATTTAAATTTAGTCCATGTCAAAAGTGATACATAATACCTATATAAGTTAAATTTAATTCATTGGAATCATTTTATAATAATATTAGATATATAAAAATTTTATTTAACTTTTCACCGTCTTTTACCTACCTCGTAGGAGAATTTGAAAATTTACATAAAACATAATTTTACCACTTCTGTGAGTGTAATTTCAAAAATCCGAGAGACACAATTGATATCAGTAAGTAAAATGTGCTTCAATAAGATAAAAGTAATTTTTGGTGAATACATATTTTTTTTATTTACAACGGTTAAATGTAAATAGGGTAATTAAGGGTAAAATGATATTATTATTACCCTAACACATGTCCTAATTCTCTTGGATATGTGTAGTTCGACCAAAATCAACCTTATAGATAAAATATTACCATTTAGGTCCACTTGGATTAGATTATGAAATTTATTATTATTTTATTTAAAGAATAATTAAAATAGTTAAAATCAAAGATTAATAATTAATCATTTTTAATATAGGGTTATACATAAGATAAATTCGACTATAAATATTCATTAGAAAGATAGAAATATTTCATACATAATGATATTTTATTTATAATTTTTAGACATTAAATAATTTAATTTATTTATGACATAATTATGTTGTAGTAATTACCTTATTAATAAAATATTAACATAATTGATGTTATAAATTGACAAATAAATGTAATTTCAGACTCTTTATGAATTACACTAACATTATAGGTTACTATGACATGTTAGTACTGATTTAATTGACTTTTTTCGAACTAATCATGATGTTATGATTTTCACCAAAATCATGTACCAAATAGTGTCAAAATTGACATAAAATAGTTTTTAAAACAAATACTATATTATTAATTGTTATTTTATTTTTAAAATTATAAGGTTCTGCCAAATTACTTAGATAAGGATATATATATTAATAATGAACCACTTCGAGTTCGTTTGGCTCGTTATAGTAAGTTTATTAACCATATACTGTAAGAAAACAAAAAGACACGGTAATAGTTAAATTATTTAACTTAGAGTTAAATCGAAATGATAAGGATAAAATAGTAACCTAACCTTGTCTAAAATATATTGGTTGATATTATTTCGTTCCGTCCCCACCTTAGCTTCTAAATATATCCATTTTAACTATTAAAAACCAAATATTACTTTAATATAAAATAATATTTCATGTTTTCCTAAGGTGCCCCTCTACTCCCTTATAAAAAGGGCACCCCTTCCCTCTTCCCTTCACACAATTTTGAGCCTTGAAGCTCGGCCAAACCCTAAAAATTACTCTTGTCACCCTCTCTAGTTATATCATAGAGGTTCTGGTCTTCTCAAAAAACCAACTCTAGTTCCCTAAGAAGACGTTTAATGGAGGTGTGTCGAAGAAGAGGTAATCTCTTCTACCGATTCTTTCAAGTTTCCTTCTTCTTCATCATCTTATTCTTTATTTGTTTCATTAAAAAGTAATAAAATCAGTATTAATTATATGATGATATGTTATTATAAATATGAAATAACCCTATTTCACCTTCTATCTATCCTACAGAAAACGAAATCACCGCGTGTGCGTACGTACGGAATACCGTCTCCATGCCGTGGTGTAATCTGTTTTTCCACCACCACCTTACATGGATGGGTATAATGGTGTAAAGAATAACTATATATGGTTATTATAACATCACACTGATTCTATGATATTATTTCATCCACTCCAATTCCATTCAATAAATATGGGAACGATATCATCGCTCGTGCGTACGTACGGATTACCGTCTCCACGACGCGATGAGATTCATTTTCCATGTTAACAATTCAAAAATGATTATAAAGTATATATAATAAGTAATAATGAAATATATTACATAATTATTCTACTTTATTTGTGTATATATATTTATGTCATCTACTTAAGTTCATTCAATTCAATAAGGAAACGAAAACAGCGTTCATGCGTACGGACTGCCTACCGTCTCCATTAACGCTGTACTTCTTTCCATTTATTGATATTATATATATATATATTATGAAAATATATTAAATATAAATAACATTCTATAATTAAGTAATCATGATATAAGTAATCATAATAATAATTACAAGTCAAAACACGGATGATAAATTTAACGAATTTACCCAAAATACTGCTTTAACATGGAATTTACAAAAGAAAGGGTAATATGAAGTCGTAAGTGAATCATATATGATATAATAAATATTATTATGGTTCTGTTACAAGTTAATCTTATGTTTAAACCCACTATACAGGAGTCTCGGACACATATTTATGAAATTGGACATAAGGTAAGAGGTAATTATTCAAATCTCATTCTTATCCGAGATTATTTATTTGTAAGTATTAACTGGGGTTATGTTTATTATCCATGTCCATATGATCTCAAAATGTTTTCATAAAGTGTTTACATTTCTTCCATTTATGATTAAAGTCATATTGAACCTTTACCACATTGTATTAAATGAATCTTTCTTTTTTTTACCATACGATGTACTTTTTGACTTTTCCTGAAAAAGTACGAGAAGAACGTTTTTTTTACTTATATGACAAGAACATATTTTTACGATTTCATAACGCCTCATTTTCATGAAGCTTAATCTAAAAAATTTAATGACTATTTTCAACAAAATCCATTACTTTTAAAATTGCATGTAATTTTGTGAAAAGAAAATGATTTTGAAGAAGAAAGAATATTTTCCACAAGAATTCATTTCAAGTGTTTTATCAAAACCATTTCCCATATAAGATGGAATTATTTCATATGTGTATTTTTCAAGTATAATTTCTGTATGATTTAAATGGTTTGACTTTTCTTATGATGAAATGATATCCATTTTTTTGTATGGATTATGTAATGATGGGATGATTTTTTTGAAACCCATGTTATACTTTGGGTAATGATGAATGATTTATGTTCATGTTGTGGCACAAGTAATAATTATTTCATTATGAGATGGGTGGGACCTATATCTCCCTCCAATGAATTCGGTAAAGATTTATATCTCATGAGATAGACATGGCTGGAATGGTAAGTTAATATGGTTCAGTGATACAACACTGGAACGAGGAGTGAACTCGATTTATAAAGGCTCTTTGTCCACTAATATGGTCTTGGAATCAATCCCTTCGCTACTATGAAAATCATAACATGTGCTTAATGTTTTCCACAATTACATGTTTTATTACCATTCTATTTTATCATTATTGATGTTCCATTATGATATATGCCTTATGTACTTCAAAAATTTATGTATTTGCTCAAGATTTTGATATTTAAATTTTATGATCATGTTTTTTCTTTCAAATGTTTATAGATTGTTTTATGTTCTTTATGTTTTTCTTTACTGAGCATTTGATCTCACCCTTTTTATGTTTTCTTTTCCCCAGGATATAAAGAATGGTTTTAGGTATGAAAAAAAGGAAGATCTTTATGGGAGATGTTGAAGATCATTCACCACGATTAGAATATTTTTTTCCGAGTTTCCAAAGACACTAAACTGTTATGGTCCTTTGGTGTTTGTTTTTGCTATGTATTAAGTATTATGCAAAAGTAATGTAAAGTCCTTGTACGTCAAGACATGGGTCTCTACACCCCCCATTAATGAAATTAAGGGATATGAAGAGGAGAAAAATTCTATGGATGGGAATGGTAACCCTATGATAAAAGAGGTTATTCTTGTGAAAGAATACATTGATGTGTTTCCTATGTAACAAAGAACAATTTCCACTTGAGTATGATGTTTATTAATATATTGATCTCATTTTTTATGATATTTCAATATCTTAGACTTCCTATTGTGTGTTTTTAATATTTCTAGTAGAGTTAAAGATTCATTTACATGTGTTGAGGTATAAGGGAGTCTTAAAACTAGGAAATTTTCCTTATGGGGACCATGTTCTATTTTTTGAAAAATAATGATAAGACTATGTGGTTAAAATTTGATTATACGTAAATAAAATCCATATCCATGTACATTAAGTATCATCTAAATTATATTAATAACTCAGTGGATCAACATTGTGGGGAAATTTATTTTTCAATGATTGAACTACATTCTAGTTATAATAAATTATTAGTAAAGAAGAATTATGTTCCAAATATAGTGTTTTCTAGGTGTTATGGAAATTATAACTTTATAGAAATTATATTATAATTAATTATACAACCCTATATATTTATGTATCAGATGAATGAAGTATTTAGGGATATCATGGTAATTTGTTTTGAGGTATTTATTTATGATACCTTGGTATTCATCATATGATGGGAAGATAGTAAGAGTAATTTAGGAATAATTCATGAAAATATTAGATATACTAATTTATATTGGAAATTTAGAAAGTGTGATCAATGATGCAGAATCTAGGGGAGGGGAAGTTCCTGTGGGTTGGTTATACGGGTCATGTATTGGTCATAGTTTGCCTCTGGTCCTTCGGGTCATGTATGGCATGTCATGTCAGGCCTTGTGCCTTAGGCCTATAGGTCATGTATTGGTTCCCCTTCATCCCTTAAAAGGGGGATTATCTATAATAAAATAAAAAATAATGCCTTTAGGCCATTCAGAGTAGGTAGAACGTGTGAATTCTGGCATTAATAATTTCAATATATTGGCCATATTTTCTCAAAGAATACAATATCAGTTGATCCATCAATGAAAGAATTAGTGATATAATGGAATATATAAAAAACATAAGTGATTTATGTAGTTTCTTTATGTTATTACAGTATTATCAGTGATTTTTTTCTAAATTTTTCTTTATTAGGAAAACTATTAACCAATTTGACACACAAGGGGTTTAAGTGATTATATAATGAGTAGTATAAATAATTTTTGGAATAATTGAAGATGGGTTTGATAAAGTTTATTTTATTACATTACTATCGATAAGGTATGGATTTTATATATATATTCAAACATCTAGGAAATTTTATAGATTTATCTTTATATAGAATGATCATTTTACTGACTATGTATTGAGGAAAACAATGATCCATCAATAGAACTATCCAACCCATGGTATTTATTTGGTAGCCTTAAGGGTTTCCATGATGTTATGGAGGAATCATATAAATGCTAATAAAATTTGATATATATATAGATTATAAAAGATTTAAATATATCATTTCACAAAGATGGTTCAAAATGAAGAAAAAGGAGATGGCTTGAAATACTCATGAATTAGGATTTATCAATACAAGACCAGTGTTGAAAGCCTAATAATGTAGATTATATATTGAGTATGAATGGTCTTGAAATTTTAACTAAGAAAATGATTTATATGGATTCATTATCATGTGAGATAATAATGTTCGATATGGTAATTACTAGGGAAAGGGAAACATTACATACATTTAAAATGATTTACAAACCATCATTACCAAAAAAGAAGAGAACGTTCCCAAATAAAGGATAAGATTAAAAAATTTAATTCTATCAATGAATGGAAACGTGATGATTTAGTTTATGAAGTTGGTGTGCTGAAATATAAAAAGTGGTTATGTGTTCAATCTATACCTAATATTAATGGATAATTTTTAGATGATTTCCACAACTGAAATTTTTATATACACCCTAGAATCACTATAATATATCAGTACATAAAATAATAATATTTGTGTTATAATAAGAGATGGGATAATACATAATATATATCAAGGTGCTTGGTTATTCAGTAGGTAAAGGTTGATAGAAAATATACCAATAAATTCATGCATCCAATACCTATTATTGTGTGGAAATGGGATGATATTAATATTTTATTTTTCAATAAAATTCCAATGAATCCTAGAAAAAATGATACAGTATGGGTTCTTGTGGATATCATATCCAATTCCACCAATTTCATCATTATAATGGAAGATCAACCTATAGATTTACATATAAGGATCTATATTAAGGGTGCTATGATACCCCATGAAAACCTATTTCTATTGTATCTGGTCATGATATATTGTATATATATAAATTATATAAGAATACTTATGCATCTATTGACATCGAGTTATGTTTGATCACAACTTATCATCATCAAACTGATGAGAAGTCTAAATGGACTATTCTAAAATTTCATTACTTGTTTAGATCATTCTCTATTGATTTTAAAGCCTTATAAGACTGGTAATTACAATGGGTGTAATTTGAATATAATAATAGATTTTTTGAACCTTATAAATTGGTCTACTTGATGTGTTGTATAGTAATAATTATTGTAATCCAACATGTCAGGATATTATTTGAGAATATAGTCTTACAGGAGTGAATCATAAGGAGGATACCATAGTGAAACTGAATATAATTCAATACAAAACTCAATCATCTCTAAAAAGGAAAATTTTTTTGTGGATAATCAAAAGATTGAAACATTATATTAATTAAGGGATCACGTTTTCTTGAAATTTTATCTTTCAAAGGTTTAAATAAGGCCTGTAATGAAATGGAAACTATGTCCTATGTATATTAATGAATTTCATATTCTTGAATGAATTGGAGTTGTAAATTCAACATATCATTCCAAAAGATCCTAATTTGTTATAAATCTATTTATTTTTGGATATAAAATCTTGACCAGTTTCATATTCTAAACATTAATGAAAATGAAGTGGAGCATTAATTATATTACTATGAAGACCCTTTCAAGATTCCTGATATTAGATATGATTAGTTGAGGAATCAAGCGAATCGATAAGAAAATATAAATTGGATAAATTGATAGATAGAGGTGGTGAAGTGAGAAAAAAAGTACGATATGATGAATAACTAGAAACATATTTCAATATTGTCATATTTTATAAATTTTTAGTACAAAATTCATGGAGGAATGAACATAACACTTGGGAATCAATTTTTTAATGATTTAATTTCTAAAGAAATAATTGAGAATTAATTTTTTATTCATTATTGTGAATGAAACTAAAATTATTAAATTTTCTAATTAATAACTCAAAAAATAAATTTCCTTTCTTATTTTATCATGTTAATATTAACTTTTTATGATTTTTTAGATTTATTCAGCAAGAGCTTATTTGTAAATAGTGAATAATACTCATATCATAAAAAATCACCATTATAAATTTATAATAGTATAAAAATAACATGAAATATCATTAAACATTTTAATATAAAAAGTATATATATAATAAGTGATATAATTAATAAAATTATATAATATTTTACATTAAAAATATGCATAATATTTTACAAATCTATAAACTCTTTTTTTTCAAATACCATATATTTTTTAATATTTCCTCATAATCATGTTTTTAAATTGTTCCTGTATATTTAGATTTAGTCTTAATGGAAAACAAGTTTCAGTTTTATTTATCAAAATAAAATTAATTTCATTTAAAGCAGAATTATAATGTATTCAGATTAAAAAACTTTTTTATGAATAAAATAACAATTTTTCAAACATAGATATTTATTGTGTTTTGAGCACTTTTTTAATAAATTATTTCTAAAATAGTTAAAAATGAATCATCTACAATAGATTACAAACAATTTTTTAATAATATAAATATAGGATAAAATTTTGAAGTTAATATTTGTTCAAAATGAATAGTAAAAATAGTATAAATTTGTTACCATAGTTAGGGTTAAAAAAGTTTTAATGGGCGCTAATCTAATAGATAATGTTAGAAATTCATTTCAATCATTTCTAAAATTAATTGCTTTGTTTGATATGAAACATAAAATTATTCAAATCAATTCATTGAATATTTTGACCCACCTTCACATTTAAAATACTATATAATATTAAAATTGATAATATAATTCCTAGTGTATCTTTTCCCACAAAAATATAAGGGTTCCCCTTATCCTATATTACACATAGGTCTTAATCCACTTAGATTGATCAATAAATTTACGATTACCTTTAGAAACTTCCTCCTCATGATATAAGAGATATGGTTTCTGGAATATGCCATCCTATAATATTGAATTTGTAAGCCAAAGCTGGGTTTTAAAAGAAAGTTTATAACTATTAATCGATTGTTTTACATTATTTCACATAAAAAATTATTAAAATATTATATAATCATATTCAGGTAATAGAATAAAAATCTTCCATATTCTGGAAATTTTTTTGTTCTTTGTGAAACATATATTTCCTTCTTTTCAAACCTGTAAAAATTAAAAAAATCACTCATGCATATGTACATCTTATAGTGTCCACATAATGGAGTAATACCTTTTTCATTATATATTTACATTGATGGTTACATGGATGGAAGTAATTAATTTTTATTTTATTTTTTGGAATAATTTTTTTAATGAAAATATTTATATCAATTACCACATACCATAACACTCGTTAAATTATAACCTTTCTCATGTATATGTGTCAACTTCCACCTTCATAAAGTGATTTGATTCATTATTTAAGTCTTAATTTTAAATCAAATATATATATATATATATAATTAATATATGTGATATCTATATCATTATAAAAATTAATGACTTGATGTAATCATGAGAAATATTCTAGGGATGAAACTACCAAACATAAACATTCATGACTAATGATATAGTAAGCACTCTAAAACGATGTTTTTAATACTGAATTATTAATTAATATGAGTTGAAATATTATAATAGAAACATATAGGTTCTTATAATTATGAATATAAGTTTATTATATTAGTATAATAAATTTAAATTCATTATTTTTTAGGCCCAAATCACATCAAATCTAAATAGAACTTGAGTTAAGTGTTTATTCACAAACTCATCCTTATTTCAGATTTTTTGAGTTTATTCTTATATTGCGAGAATTATATTATCATGCTATAATAAAACCTATAATTGTTATTTCACTTGGTTATTTCATGTTATTCAATTATTAGCTTCTTTTTAACGTATTTGGATGTCAGAATCTTGAAAATATTTTTTATTATATAACCCACATTGTTTTATAATTTGGTGGGGAATCATTTTATTACATGTATATGTTTTAAATAAAATGATTGCATGAATTTATTTATTAATATGTTATTATTTATAAAATTTATTTTTATCTATTTTCATTATTCTTTATATTTTTTTAAAATAATTTATCTTGAGATTTTTCCAATAAAAAACGTTTTACTAAATGTATGAACATAACATTTATTTTAATATAGACTACTCGAATGACTCTTACCACTATTATGAATACTCATTGATTTGACTAATCATTCACATTTTTTCATATTTGTTTCATAAAAAAATATTTTCTCTAATAGTTCAAATGTTTTTTAATTTACATAATTTATTTGGAAATTAAAATACAATTTTTTCAAGGACATTTTTGAGTGATGTTTTAAATGTTTTTAATCTATATAATCATATTTTTATGGATATTATTTTTTAATGATACATTATAATTAAACCATCAACCAAATTTCTCTGGGGTGATTTTTATCATTGTTAATTGGAAAAATGTTGAAATTACTTGTTATAGTTATTCCAATACATATATTTATTGATTATTAACACATGTTAATTAAGTGGTTTTTTTATATTCATCTAATGAATAAAATAGACTTTTTATGCGATGGGTGGGGCCCATAATTACATAGCCCCATGATACATTATAATCATGGGCATTGTCCATATAAATTAATTTATTATCTCATAACACAAGGCCTCTATGTTATGTTATAGATGTTCAACATTTTGTATTCCATCAATATGAAATTTGTTTTTCCATTTTTCATTATTTGAATTTTTCTATTGTATATGGATAATATTCGACCATGTGTGACTATTAATATGGTATTATTTGATCATTATTTTTTATCCATATTATTCCATCCTTATTTATTCTATGATAGCTTCCTCATTACAAATTCTTTTCTTGAATATTTGTCCTCTCCCTTTTATTTTTTTCCATTCCATATGGTTTTATTAAGTGTATTATAAGTTTTTATGAAATGATATAATAAAGGTTATAAAAATTTTCTCAATTAAAAAACTACATTGTACTCTACATTTTTAAATTTAATGTTAGATTCAAGAATGTATATAGTTTTCAATGAGTATATAACTATTTGATCATTGAGTATATAAGCCCTTGTATTTAGTGAGAACGTGATAATGTAACCACCGACTTTAGGCTACTATGGTTTGGGTTATTATAGGTTAAAATTAATGAGATAGTTTAAAAGGAAATATATTTTTCTAACATGTATCCATATATATTTCCCAAAATAAAAACTATCTATCAAAAAACTATTCTTAACCAGAATGGCCTATATATATTTTATATTTATATTATTTTAGTGGATATAAAAGATAAAAGAAATACTTTTGATATTGATACAACTATATGAGATTGAGATCATGATGAATAACGAGGAATTGATACTAAGGTTGTATGGTTTACTGATTTCACATATCCTTTTGGAAATTTATGAATAATTGAAATATATCACTATGTATAAAAGCATTATTATAAATTTTTTGATATGAAATATATGTTGGTTATAATGAAAATCCAAATAAAAAATATAAATAAGTAAGTTTGGTTAAAATGTTATGCATTGAAATTGATTATTCATAGAGAGAATATTATCCTGCCTAAATTTCTCTGTATGTTTGGAAGATTGAATATTTTCATTCAAAAAACAAGGCATGTATACATAATTTATTGTTTAATGAAATTACTAATGTTATAATTAGATAAAAAATCCACAACATGAATAATGAGATATAATATAGATAAACTTACATGATTAAAATAAGGTTATTCAAATTTAAAATTCTTAATAGTTGAATCCTTAATTATCCTTATATACTAATGTTTTAAATATTATTATGAATACAAATCCTTTTTAATTTCAAATATATGATTGATAGTTTTTTTAAAATATTATAAGGTTGATTTAAGACATTTGTAGTTATAATATAGAAAGTTTATTTATATAAAACATATATCCATGCCATTACATTTAAGAAAAATAACTAATGGAATTATAATCAAATGTACTGGATATATAGTTAATGAAAAAAATCTAGATAATTTTAGACTTTTTTTCACATGTCTTGAATTTTTCATATTAAATGGGTGGTTCTAGGAAATTCATAAAATGTATTTGGTCATTGTATTGATCAAATTATACTAGTGAAATTTGATGAACAGTTGAAACATTCTCTCAATTGGTTTTCAGAATATTAGATAGTAATTTGTAATTATATGATAATTACAGCATGGAGGATAAGTAATTTCATGTCAATAATTATATGACTTAGATAATTAAATATATCCCTATTATTGGAAAATAATTAGGGTTCAAAAGTTATGGATATGATCATGCAATGTTGTTTAATCATTTTGAATACCCAACTATAGATGTGGCCCAATGACTATTTGGAGACACAATCGAATTGGGTAAAACAAAGAAAAATATGTAACTATTTTATTTTAGACCATATGAATGTGATGTGGGTCTAACGGTTCGACAATTAATTATAGTGAATTTTTTTTAAGAGGCACATGTAAGTTCAACATAACTTCCCTACTTTAATAATACGGGTTTAAACATTTATGGGTGTGTGGGCCATCATATTTCAATATTTAAAGTCATATTGGACTCCTATCAAAAAGCGAAACATAGTGGTACCCTTTTTTGAAACATTAAACCAATTATAAAATAGTTAATTAATCTAATGATTTCAAATCATAATTAAAAATAGTTTATATATATATATAATAATTTTATTATGGAATTACTATGTAATGTTTTGGATGATTTTATTCTAGTTATCGACATATTTTTTATATATTTAATATATTTGATATTGATAATTTAATTATTAATAATGGGTTATTAAAATTTATATTGATATTTATTTATAATATTTTTCTTAATAATTAATAATATTTTATAATGAGGTGACATGAATTATTTAGAGCTAAGAATTATTTATAATGTTGTGGAGAATAAGTAATGAACAAGTGATAGAAGTCCCAATGAATTAATTATACAAATATTAATATGAATTACATTATGTTAATTATTTCAATATAATAATTATTGGTAATAATGGAGAATTATGAATAAAATTTTTAATGGTTGACATTGTTATTTTTTTACTACACTAAAGGATATTTAGTATTCTTAATGATTAAATGAATTTTATTGGACAATGTATAATAAACCAAAATGACGGGAATAATTAATGAAAATATAAATTCAATTAGTTTAATAATTTATTAAATTCAAATATGATTATTTTATTCTTATGATAATAAAACCAAGATGAAAAAATGATTTTCGTTAATTAAATAAATAACCATTAATTATATAAAAATCCCTAGATTTTAATAATTTTATTATTATAATGGAACCATAATGAATGAAATTATTTCACATTCAAATAAGTATTATCAAAAGATAAGGATAATTAAAATGTTTTGCAGATGATATGTCTTGTAAGATGAGATTGACTGTTAATAATATAAAAATTATTAAAGTTAAAAATATAATGAGGTCAATTGTTGGATTTATAAATCAGGTGGCCAATATATGAAATGATGAATTGTAATTGGTGTTTCTGGTGTATTATTGTATGTAGTGTTTCAATTCGATGAGAATATAATTTCTATGGGATGGAAGTTACAAGAACATTTCCAAAAAAATCCTAAGAGTTTGAATTTATCATGATTATCAGAGGTCAGACACATCCAAAACCCTTTGACTGGGAAATATTTCATTCTCTTGGAATCACCTAATGATTTAATGTGTGTACATGAATCCATATCAAATATCAGTGTGAAATTAATTACTATCAGGGTAGCAGTCAATTATCAAAACAAAATTATAAGAGAATATTTATGTTTTAGTGGTTATACATTTTTTATTTAATTAATAAATGTTTCATTGGTTTATATCCATTTATGTGAGAGATATGAAATTTATCAACATTCATAGTGAATGTAGGTGATTTTCATTTTTTACCATAAAATTGGTAAGGGATACTTTTATATCCTTATGAAAATAATCAGAACCCAATAGTATTTTTCACTCAACAAGACAAGTTATAATTTTATGTTCACGCAATAAAGAGTAATGTTATATATTTTAATCTCATCCATAGATGACCATGATTTATTCATATTAAGGACATAAGTTCTAGACCATGTCACTCCTATAATTACATTTTTACCTCTGATATGGTTTATCATTTGGCATTGGGTTTTTTCCCTTGTGTTTTGGGTGTGACAGAATTAAATTTTGAGTTTCAAGGTGTTTTTATTTTGGAGCATAGTGAGAAAAAGGTTCAATAAAACATTGACGCCATCTCTTAGAAACGTTTTGGGCCTTGTGGTTCTTCTAGTTAATGTTTCATGATATATGAATAATTAGAAAAACGTAGTGAGCTACCAATATATTAAAAATCGTAAAATTACTATACTACAACCTCTAGAATTTTATTCCAAAATTCCCATTTTACTCTCCATCTAGTTTTAATGGCACTAGGAAGGATCCCCCCTTATAAAAACCTCTAATCATCCTTTCATGGTAGATATAGGTGATTATTCATGTTTGGGGCTAGATTTCTCAATGAACACTCCAATTATCTCCCCATTCTCCGTCTTTCTATCAATTTATCTTGATATCTATTTATCTTGTGGTCGTGATGATCTAGGGTTTTTGTTTTCATTGATTTATGATGGGGTTTTTTATGGTTCATCTCAGTAGATCTTGTCTCTTCGAACCCTTGTGGTGTGATTTCAGGACTTTGTTGTCGATGTGCCATGAGATTTAGGTAGGTTTCCAATGAACATGGCATTATAGTTTAAGATTCTTTGGATTCATGCTTTAAGAACCTCCCTTGTATAATCAATATTTATTTTTTATCATTGTAATTTTTTTATGGTGTTCAAAAAATATGTTTCTATCTTATTATGAAGTATATTTAATTGTTTTGTTCAATGTTTCACCCCAAGTGTTTCCTGAAATTCCCAGTATGATTTTTCATGAAATTTTTGATGTATTATGCATGGTTCATATTTGTTAATAAATTTTTGACATACAAAATTATGACCCTGGTTACATAAAATGGTGTCCAAGTGAATTTGAGTTTGAAAGAAGATTATATTTGGATTTTGAAAGTGGTTTGACATGGGATGAAGGATTGTGGCCCATTTGGCATTTTCATAAAAATGAATTTGGCATAAAAATTATATGTGAGTGCTACAATAGAATTATTTTATAAATTATTATCAAATTAAATGTGCTTAATTTGTGTCTTTTTTAAAAACTGATGAATTATTAATGAATTCTCGGGATCTATTTGGAACATTTTTATATGTGGTGAAACTATTCATTATGAAATATCTCTTTTGATAATTCTCATGCCGAGTACTCTTTTAAATTTTAGGTATGCCATCAATGTGGAATCATCATTACCCATTTAATAGATTATAAATGGTGGATACTTGGTGTGGAGTCCTTGGTGATCTATGTTTCTAAGGCAGGAGATTTATCATTGGAGTGATTTGGGTGATGCCTATTGTCTAAATAATTTTTTATGTGTATTTCATTGGATGATCAGTTTGAAATGGTTGGATAAACATATTCTATACTCTTGAAATTAAGAACCTATAATTGATACTTAATTTTTTATTAAGTAATTATGCAATAGTTAGGACACACACTAGCTAGTGGACCATTAAATGAGGGTATATTACGTTTTATTATTATGTTATTAGGCCCCTCATTCCTTAACATATAGGGGATGGTCAAGCGTTTTGGTGTCATTGAAGTATTTGAGTAAAGCATGAATTCTAGGATGAGTAAATATATATTTTAATGTTTCTTATTATTCAAGAGCTCTTAGGTATAGCTATATTTATTGGAAATTAGTTGTTAATAGGGATGATTGAGATTCTTGTTGGTTGGTTACACATGTTTTATTATTTCTATTTAAATTATTATATGATTATATTGGTGTTATCATGTGTGTTATGTTAATTTGGTAAGTTAAGTGACGGTTTTCAATTGTTTATAAAAATAATGTTTTAATATTTATAATTTTTATACTATCTTCTTCAATTTTGAAATTTAAGAATAACGTTAATCTACCAAGTGTTTGTGATTTTTGAATGGGAAAGATAATGGATTTGGAATGAAAATAGAAATGGAACATAATTTATATTAGTGTGAGATTTTTTGAAAAGAATATTTTTAAATATTACAAAAAAAATTGGATGTTAATTTTTGTTTTATATTAGTGGAATTGCATTGGTAAAATATTATTCTAGAATCCCTACAGAGTTTTAATAATAACACCTATAGTAATTTATTATTTTTATCTTGTGATTCTTGTTTCATATTGGTAACAATCACCATATAATATGGTTGGTTTTGGTACCAGATATTGACCCTCATATTCACATGGATATGTTTGGTAGTTAGGTGATGTTTTAGATTTGTTGTATAGTTTGTTGTAATTTCATTTTTTTGTGAATGATGTTCATCTTGGATATTCATGCATCATTTGGGAGCCATTTTTATCTTTATACAACTTATTTTGTTTATCTATTTTTGGATAACTCATTCTCTTACCCCTTTTTTGATAATTGGAACCCGGAACCAGCACGTGGGGATGAGGAACACCCTTCCGGACATGCCTCGAATCAGATCGGGTTACCGGTTCAGGGTTGAATCAGGTTGTTTCATGAAGAAATGGTATCATAGTATATATTTTTATTAAGTTTCATATCAGTCAAGTCACCTTTTTTAATATGGGATTCCATAGTATATGAAGTAGAACTATCAACGCTCGGGGTGCATGTCTAGGGGGAGTGACTGACCAACTGTTTCTGGGCCAAACCATGAGATGTCACAGGAATTCTGGTTTCATTATGTTTCTTTGGTTATATTGGTTTGTATTGTGTTTGGGATATGAAATGGGAGTTGGGATGAAAGTCTTAGTGAGATTACAGGGCTTGGAAAGCCATGTGTAGCCATGTTCGTCATCCTAGGAGACTATCGATGATGGTTTCATGTTTACCATATGGATACCAAACATATGTTCAAGTCACCCATAAAAACTAGTTCCCTCTTTTGAGTTGTTTTGGTTCTTCCTTGATAATGAATATTCTGTCAGAACCATTTTTTTTTGAAGTGTGAAAACTATATTTTTATTGGTAATGGGAGGAATTTTGTAATGTGAAAATAGAATTTTAAGAATAAACATGCAAGAGGGATTTAGAAAAACAAATTTTTGTAAAATTTTGAATTGGTGAAAAATTGAAATGGATTTTTGAGATTTAATTATTATTATCAAAATATGATGTTATTTAAATTTCTTTTTTTGGAAAATGTGAATTAGTTTGGATGAGAATTTTTTAATTTGTTTTTAATAATAGGAATTTAGTGTTTTTTTATATGAATTTGATTTAATGGAATTTTTTTGAGCTAATGAAAATGGTTTTTAATGGAGTAAAAATGATTTTTAGTTTAATATTTATTTTTCACTAAAAAATATTTATTAAAGATGAAATGTAAAGTTGATTGATGATGAGAAAATAATTTGGGTTATATTTTATTTTATAAGATTGATTTTTTTCTCCATGGAATTTCTATGGGTGATCGCATGCTTGGATATGTTTGTAAAGAGGAAGGATAATCTTGTGGGAATAAGAGAGGCTGGTATGGAATGGTTGATGGGTTCTTAGGGTGGAACAAGAATGTGAATTTGAGTGTGATCCTATGGAATACCATAGGTGAGTGTTCAACTCGCCGAGTTTTCATTTAATCGAGAGTGTTTGGAAGTGGAATTTTTTTTGGTGTTTTTTATATCCACTGATTTTGTTCCTTTTTTTCTATTATTTGGGATGTTTTTTTTTTGCAGAATTTTTATTTTGATAACTCTTGTTGGTGATCTTCTTTGATATAACTAATGTTTTTATTATTTCTCAATGTTCGCCCCCAAATAGATTCAATGAATATTTGAGGTTAAGATATAGATGATTTCCCATTAGTAGGAGTTTTAGTTTATCAATATAAGGATTTCGTTGTTTATATTTAAATATTTAACCCACCTCTCTTTTATGGTAAAGAATATCCTCTAATAGAAAAATAGTGGATGTTGAGAAAAATGGGAACTTCATACTCATTGTGTCGTCTGAGAATTCGACAGTAACAGTATCCACCTTTATTCTTGAAGTACCGACATGGAGGAGGTGGAAATATAACTCTTAGAAGAATCCTCGGGTAGATTGTATATATGAGTTCTTCAAGGATTCATTCATTAATTAGTGTTTTTCTAAGGAGGTGAAGGTGAGAAAGGGAATGGAGATGCATAATTAGCAGTTGGGTAATGGTTTATTGCTGGTGTAATTCCATTGTTTTTTTAATATAGTCCCTTAACATCCATAGTATGTTGTGAATGATTCCATGAAGGCTTGGTGTTTTGAGTTTGGGAATAATTATGATCTAAAATTCAAGGTTCTTTATTTCAATCTAAAAACTTTTGCTGATGTGGTGTGGAAGGATGTATGTCTTGAATATGTCATAGAGGTAGTGATTTAGGTAGTCATGGCTCGTTATGTTCCGGGAGGTAGTGAGGAGAATTATAGTTTGGAGGGAAGCATCCTGATGCTGATGGTGTTGGTCATGGAATTAAAAGGCATGGAGAACTATTATCAGCTTATTATGGGTGTGTAATCATGGTGTTTCATTAGTGCAACAAAACAGATCAGAGTAATTCATCGTGTATGACAACAAAAAAGTCCTTTCATTCTTGTGGGATCCTATGACACTTTCAATGGTTCAATCAGGGTGTTTCCATGAAGTGGCTTGGAGCAAGTTCACAGGAGTAGATGTTGATTGGGATGGGTTTAAAATCCCTTTATATTTCTATTTTTTTCCTTCTATTCTGATTGTTGAGTTTGGTGGTGTCCTTTTTTATTGTAATATAATATGACGATGTGTATCTATAGAGAACTACTTATCTAAAAGTAGTGTATTTCCCTATGGGAACATCATAATTTTATCATTTTTTGTCAGGAGACTCCCATAGTGCCTCATGTTCTATCAGGTTTTCATGGAGTTTTGTATGGTTGTTTGTGTCACTAAAAATAAGAGTTATAATTGAGGATCATCAGATTTCAAATACAATGTAAGAGATGCTTAAAACATCAAGGCTCTTACTGGAGGAATCTAAGTGAAACACTTGCATAGTTATAAATTATCGGTGTGTGGAGAACCTTTGTCTAGATTTTGTATCCAGTGTTTGGTTGAGGCATTTTATCTTTTCCAATTTGATCATCCTATTGGGCGGTCAAATTTTGGGAGTTTTTCTTGGTTTTATCCCAATTCGTTACTTAGTTTTTTCTATTTTCATGTTATTTCACATTGTGGTGAGGGTATGTCTGCTCTCAAAAAATATATAAATTTATAGACCTATGTTAGTTGGTCTATGATGGATGATTTAAGACACTTTGTTTGTAATAGTGGGGAGTCTATTTGGGTATCCCTTATTTATAATCTATTTTATTTTCTATTGTTGTCTTGGTGGGGGAAAATTTCATTTGGAGTTGTTGGATCTACATTCATCCTTGGGTGAACATTATGATTCAAGTGTATTCCCAAATGTCATGTTTTATTCAAAAAGTTGTTGGGGGATCATTGGTTCAATTTTGGTTGTTTTTTTAATTTATTTGGTTTTTGGTTGAAAAATTATTAATTTAAGTGTTGGGATCATGTGGTTATGGAATCCTTAGTCATTTATCGGTCAGCTGGAATATGTTTCGGTATTCTAAGGGTGGGAAGTGTAATGGTGGGGAGAATTGTCACACCCAGAGTTTAATTTTGATCTCTCATCCCATTAATTTTTTGACATTGGTTTTTCCCTCTATTTTTTTGTGTGATTTATTTAAATTTTGAGTTTTTTGGTGTCTTTTTATTTATCCCAAGGTTGGCACATGGTTTGGTAAAATTGTGAAACCTCATCCAGGAAACCATATGGGTCTTACAGTGCTTTTTGTTGGTGAAGCATGACGTATGCATGGTCAGAAAAACAATTTAGTAATCATTCTAGAAGCCACTGTCTCGTGGAAAAACCATTCATCGTGGTTGGAATGGGGTTTAACCGACCATGTATCCAAACTGTGTGAGGTTACTAAATCACAAAAACTGTGATATTTATAAAATACCATCTCTTGATTCTCAACCAAAAAATAACCAATTTATTCTCCCCCGAGTTCGTGAGACCCTGAAGAGGATCTTACCTCCTAATCCAAGCTTCCATTAATACTTCATTGGTATATATAATGTGATTTATCATATTTAGGGCTAGATTTATCAATATACTCTCTTATTCTCTACTCCATCCCCTTATTTAATTAATTTTTTATTGAGATCTCTTTCTCTTATGGTCATGTTGATATAGAGTTTGATATTCCATTTATTTATGTGTGTAGTTTGTGTGATTATATCCCCTCTTCATAAATCTTTTCTCTTGGAATCATTGTGGTGCGATTTTGGGGATATTCTGTTGAAGCGGCATGAGATTGTTTTAGTTTTCCCTTAAACATGCATTTATAAGTTAAGATAAATTATTCTCATTCTTTTCATACCTACATGGAATGATAAATAATGAAATGTGACCATTAGAATGTTTTTTTCTTATGGAAAATTGTGTTTTCATTCTTATTATGATCTATATATTGTTGTTTTGTTCAATATTCCACACTTAGTTTGGGATAAAATTCCTAGTAGTCTTCTGAAAAAAAATATTTATCTGTTATACACTGTTTGAATTTTTAAATAAATTTTGACATGTGAAATGATGAATTTTATTTCATTAAGGGGTTTACAAGTGTTTCTGCATTTTAAATAAGAGTGTATTTGCCTTTCGAATGTGTTTTGACATGTGAGAATGGATTGTGCCCCAATTGAAATTTGGATAAAAATGTATTTTTCTTGTAAAGGGTTTGTGACTTCTTACTCAAAATTATCAGTTTTATTTCATTTTCAAAAAACCGCATTGAGGATGAGTGGTAATTGAAATATCACACGTGATATAAAAAAAAGAGTCATGATTCGAAATTCAAAATAAGAAATATATCAACTGTACTAAACCCAACGTAGCCTCGATCCACAATGATCTTCATCAATCAAAGATATGATATGTACTCCACGATTCACATCCACCATCGACCCCAACCTAACATCACCATCATTTTTTCTATTCTTCAACACACTGGTACACTAGAAGAAAACTAATTTTCAGGGCCAACTACATTTACATCTTCACATCTATCCAATTTTCCTATCCCCATTTATGTTTTCATCTTCATATCTTCACTTAATTTCCCCATAACCACTACAACATTGCCTGAATGCATGTGGCACCACCTAGAATCCCCATCCACATCGTACAACACAACCCAAAACATATTTTATTTCAACTCACCTGACCAACTTAGAATTGAGTAGTGGACCTAGAGGCCAAAGTATAGTATGATCTTAAAGGTACTATAAGCAAGCCATGACCGAACAAGAACCATCAACCACACCATAATGTTTTGATGTCCAACCATCAACAGAAAAATAGATACAAAGAACCATCAAAACACCCCAAGAGAACTAGATTCATAACCCATAACCATGATGGAATGTGTATGGAGAAAATGACAATCAACAACAAAATAGAAACTAGGACTGAGACCATTATAAGAAAAAATGAAATGGAAAACCTAAAGGCATAACTAGGGATGAAACTCTAAAGAGAAAAAAAACAATGGGGGTATGAAACCCTATGAAGAAGATGAATATGAGAGATCATAGACGAGAAACAGAGTGGAAACATGTAACAAGCCACCGAATGGAGAATATTGTGATGAACATACTCCCACTTCCATATTCCCAAACCCATATTTAAATAGAAACATCTGAAAAAATTGATTCATGTGTATCAGGTCAAACCAGTAGTGTAAAGGATTTAGAGGAGAAAGAAAGACATATCCAAAAGTAAGACAGAGGAAAACCCAGAAATTGGAGAATGGATGAGAGAAGATGAAACTAAAGAGGGAGGAAAACTCAGAGAATCATGAGGATGAAATCCCCTCACCACTTGAATAAACTAAAACCCCTAAGAGGAAATGGGTGGGTCCAAGAGTAGGAGCCAAGAGTAAATTTCTTGTGTGTGGGCCGCCATATCTAGTATTTTTTGTGGCTTCTTCAAATTAATTGTTTTACAAATTATTTTTAAATAATAATTCATGTATATTTTATTTTTTAAACAAGTGATAGTTATATAATGAATGATTGAGCCTATTTATCACTTTCATGAAATTGGTGAAAATGTTTAATGAGAATACTCTTATTGATTATTCTCTTGATATGTTTTTTTTAAATGGGTGGGATATCATTACTATATAATCATCATGACCCATTAAACAGTGCATAAATGGGCGATCCTTAGTGTGGAATCTTTTATGATCTATGTCTGTAATGAAATAGATTGCTGATTCGGGTGATTCAAGTAATACTTATTATGATAACTATTAAATTTTTTATTATTATTGGATGCTCGGTTTTCATTGGTTGGCTCACCATCTTATATACTCTGAAATGGAGAACCTAGAAAATATATTTAAATTTCAAATAATAATTGCTGCACTAGTTTGGTTATGAATTAGCTAGTCTCCCATAATATGGGGATGCATTGTGTTTTATTATAAAAGGATTGGGCCCCTTGGTCTGTACCATGGAGATTATGGTCGAGCGTGTTGGCATTATTTATTTCATAGAGTTATTAATGCTTTCCAAGATAATTCAACATGTATTATTATGTTTTAAATTATTCAGGAGCTCATAGGTTCATCATTTTCATTCTTTACATAATTTCTTGGAGTTATTATTGAGCCTCTTGTTGGTTGGTTTCACCTATGTTCCTATTTACATTGACCTTATTATATGATTATTATAGTGTTATCATGTGTGGTTTGTTTTATTGGGAAGTTATGTTTTTTTCAATGTTTTATAAAAAAAATTTTAATTTAGAAATATTTTACACTCTCTTGTGTCATTTTGAAATGTAAGTGTCACATTAATATTGAAAATGTTAGTGATGCATGATTGAAAAACATCGATGATATGGAATGAAAAGGTAAATGTATCATAATTAGTTTTAAATAGAAAATTTTATAGAATCTTACTTTTAAATATTTTATTATTTACTTACAGTTGATGTTTTTATTATTTTAGTGGAAGTTCATTGGGAATGGATTGTTTAGGCATTTCATTAATGTTTTAAAAATCATCAATATAGTTCTTTCTTATTATTATCATGTGATATAGGTTTTATATTTGTTTCAATACCCATGTTATATGTTTGGGTTTAGTATCAGGGAGTGACCCTCAGGGTCACATGGAAATGTGTGATCATCAAGTGCAATTTTTTATTTGTTGTAATGGTTTTTATATTTTCAATTTTGTTGTAAAATACATCCCGTTTGGATATTAATATATTATTCAGCCTAATTTATTTATAATTCCATTTTTTTGTTTAATTATATTTTTTGGTTAAATCATTACCTTGTCTCTATGTTGATTCCTAACAGTTTTTGTCAGCCCGTGGGGATCGGGAATGCCCTTTGGGCCGTGTCACAGATGTTCATGGTGATTGTTTCAGGGTTGATACGTTTTGGTTCATGATATACCACATGATGTACCATTTATGATAACGCATTACAGACTTGTATAATACAAGAAATAATATTCATAAAATTGGTTAGTTTACTATATAGGGCCTAGAATCCCTTTTTGTGTTGTCATATTAGTTAATAACTATATATCATATTATATCATTGGATTTAGATTGAAATAGTACTTATGAAGATGTGGTTATTGGTGTTGGGTTTAAACATAAAAGTTATGTCATTCATATCGTAATTAACCAGAATCAAAACACATGTAGTTTTAATTGAATATTTTAGGATCATGTAATATGACCACATTATAATGATTAATATCATTCTAGAAGGATTTTATCCTTCTATTTTTAAAACAATGACTAGGATATATGTGTTTTGAATTTTCTTATAAAATATAATTGAGTGGGACATTATCATTTGTTACGCCCATGTGATTCTTGGAATAAATTATGATATGTTTGAGTCTTATGTGCATTTATCTTGAATATGAACATATATCTCTATTGAATTAGATTTTAATCAATAGAATAGTAGTAGACCCATATAAAGTGTTGTACATGGATTTAGAATTTTAAAATTAAAAATGTCTAAATTCCCATTTCATGTCACTTTCTCTCATTTACGTATCGTGAACATTAATAGGGTCATTATTTGGTCTTACACAACATGATTGGGCTTATTTATGCATGTATCAATATTTTTAATAGGATGAAATACTCAACACATCAACATCCAAGATATGAATATTCATATAAGGGAGGAATCATATATATCCTTGTTAAAGGGGTCCATCATTATCCTTAGAGTACATTATTTTTAATACCGTCAAGGTCCAACTAGTTAGGGAGAAAATCTCATGAAAGATAATTTTCTATTGGATTATATGATCTTTAAAGGAATGTCTATGTGAATGGACTAATCACAACTTTTTTGATTCAATAGAGGAGGATTTGGATAATTCCACCTTGTAGTGAGTGTATTTTTTCCAATGAGTGATATCTTGGTGATTTGGTGAACAATTTTAAGCAATATGAGACTACCATGTGAAGGGGTTCCCATGATGGTATCATATGAGATTGATCGATAAATAATTGTAGTAATAATAAAAATAAATTGTTAATGTGGTTCCTTAGTGAATGATTGGGGAGAATTAGTCATCCTAGTGGAATTCAAGCGAAACATGTCTCCCTATGAGAGTGTAGGTTGAGTAGTTACCCAAGTTGTTTTCTAAGGAACTCATTCTACACTTATGGAAGGTTAGGAAGAGTATTTTTATTAATATTCCAAAAATATTAATATGGGAATATATAGTGTTAAAGAGGATTGGATACAATATTTTTAAAAAGGTACTTTTTTAAAACAAATGTTGAGAATTTAATTTAAGGTAATTACTAATTGAGTTAATGTGATCTATATCTTTCTCCATATGGAACAAAAAACATACAGAAAATATTGAAATAGTTAGTTTAAATATAAATATTTAACTATCATAACTAAAATAATTCCATTGAATTTTTGGGTAAGAATAGTAGTAAACCGTTTTTGAAATATTTATATAATTAATATAAAGGGTATATCTAATATGGATAAAATTATATTAACATAGGTAATATGACAGATATGATCATTTTATGCATAAATTTTATTTAAAAGAATATTTTCATGGACTATGTATATTTATATGTTAAAAATTGTTTAACACTAATTAGTTAATGATTCAAATTTTTTATTAGGATAGATTATGTCTAAAAGAGTTGTTTTCCCCATTAAATTGTTTTTTATTTTATTATACAATATAATTCTGAAGTGAACGTTCTAAAATTTTCATTTTGAATCTAAAAAACTAAATGTTATATTTTCATTTATCCATGTAATATATTCCAAATATGAAATTTTTGATTTTTTCTTAAAAAGGTTGATTTTAAGTTTAATAATGAATAATACATTTTTTATAAACACTATGATTTAATAATATTATTAGTGTGTAAGTATATTATATATATATATATTAATGGGATCTTTTTACCCAAAAAATATTTATTTTACAGCTGTTTTTATAAATCGATAAATACTGTTTGTTTTTCATAAACCAATATCTGATATTTTACATCTTAGGTAACATTTTTATAAGTATATTATTGGAAATACATTATACATTAAATATTTAAAATTATATTTTTATCACATTGATAAATTTAATCAACTTTTTTGAATTAAAAAATTTGATCCAATGCGTTAAATTATAGAATAATATTACTTTATTTCTATAAACATAAGATAAATTAATTAGGTGGAAACCACATACTATTATAAGAGTAAATTAGTGTTAAAAGGGCTTATCATTTTGAAAAATGATAAAACATTTTAAAAACATGTGTGATATTTTTTTGGAATTAATCAACCTTATCTATTACTCACCAAATTTATCTTAACTTTTATGAATCATTAAATGAAAATGACTTATAAATATTAAAACGTTATTTGTATTTACAAAGGTGTTATTTATTATAACCTTTAAATGGGACCTCCCACCACCCATTAAAATAATATAAAATCTTTATTTCCTCTTAAAACCCTACCATTATTCTTCCCACATAATCCTCTTTAACTTCTAGTAGATTTGGATCCACATTTATTATCTGAATCCCTCATTTGTTTTTATGGAATTATCTATGGAAAATTCGAAGATTGCAACATGAGTAAAAAAATTTTGTTAAATTTTTTCCATTCTATCTTACCATTAAAATTTTAATTTTTAAATTCATATGTAATTAAATAAATATTGTTTATATACTTAAGAATATTACTCTATGGTAGTAATCTTTAATCACATTTCCCATGTTGATTTATGAATAAATAACATTATTCATATATATGTGTGGACTACCACCTCTGTAAAGAAACATATTGATTTTCCATTACAAACTATCATTCTTAGTCCAAGAAAGGAACTCATTATAAAATTATTAAATTTATGATTTAATTAGTAATGTGATATAACAAACTATATAACTCTTTTCTCATGTCTAATGGAATATGAAATCAGCATCCATACATACTTCTAGACTATATCCTCCAGGTAATGATGCATTCAGATTTTCACTACATCTATTCATGGTTGTAATAAATAATGGTGTAATTGTAAAATGACAAATTTAATGATATAAATATGGTTTATGTGTCAAATTGTAAACCAATTATTGATATTATCAAAAAATGGTGGCTATTTATTGGACCGTTTAAAACATTAAAACTAAGAGGAACATAAATTTGTTGAATTATATAAAATTTTAATATGAATTTAATCATTCTCTACATCAATAATATTATTATATATCACATAAATACTCTCGAAATATGAAAAATATTCTTCTGTTATAACGATTTCAAAATTAAACAAACACAAAATCACCCTTTATCATGGTTTGTTTAGGTTTTGGTCAGTTTAAACACCTACCTAAATAATTAATTTAATTTATATGATTATTTAATATTGAAAACCACAGGGTTTTATAATATGATAAATTTTTTAAATAATTTATTTGTGGGTTTTGGTATTTTTCATTTATTCTAAAGCTCATTAATTATGAAAAAACACTTCATTCAAAGAGAATCACATAAATATGATCATCAAGGATTTTATATTTATTTATTATATAAAAACATTGATATTATGAAATTATTCATTTATAAATATCACATAACATCTATTTTAATACCCTTACATATCATTTTATGATTAACCCCGTAAAAATAATTAATTCCAAAAATGTTTTAATAAAACTAGTTCAAAACGATAAACATTTCATACATATGATATTTAAAATAGGTAATAAATAACCAGAATTAATATAGAAAATGATTATAAACGATGAATATAAATTTAAAATATATTCGTATTGTACTAAAATAAGTTATTAATATTAATTTTTATATCATTTTCGAGTGAATTCAGGAAAGGATGGAAAAATTTTATGGGTTTTTTTAATCAAAATTAGGATTACTAGAGGCATACTACATTTTACACACCATGTTTTCATGTATAGTGTATT
The DNA here is from genome assembly GCA_963277665.1 of Viscum album. Lineage (NCBI taxonomy): Eukaryota > Viridiplantae > Streptophyta > Magnoliopsida > Santalales > Viscaceae > Viscum > Viscum album. The sequence goes on along the minus strand of OY728158.1, from coordinate 1,184,549,014 downwards.
TAATTCCCATGGATGTAATTTTATTATATTTTTATAATTCATAATATAAATTAATACTAGTCATGTTTCATTCTCAAAATAGAAATTTATTGAATTTTTATCCATGTGGTAATAATTTTTGGCAACTCAACATTTTACTATAAACCTATGATCATTACCTTAAACAATTTTTCTATAAGATTGATAAATTATATGCTTGACACTTTTATATAGTATCATATCACTATTTTAATTTTATTTAAACTCCTCGTATAAAAATCCTTATGAAATATTTCAAACCATAGAGAATATGGTTCCTCTGACAGATATTGATGGTTCAAATCAACATTCATTGAGTTAAAAACTTTTACAAGAAATTTGTACTCCCACACATGGGATATTCAAGACAAATAAATTGTTATATTTTAAATTATAATCACCATTAGAGAAAATTAAATTCAAAAAGTAAGTTGTATTATTCATTCTAAAATGGGGTTTTTAAAAAAAATGTAATTTTAAAGTATTAAATATTCATTTCATAATAATTTTTTTTGTCTTTGGCTCAAAATTTTCTTTAAAACCCCTTATTTCATTTTTGGGGAACCATTTTTGTTGACTCGTTTTAAAATTAAAAATCTTATTACTCATTCACATCACCATTTAAATAGTTACTTTTTAGAGAGTTGTGTATACTTTTATTTTATGTAAATGTTAAACATGTTTACTAAAACATGTTTACTAAAACATGTTTTAGGATTTCACCAATATTTTTCATTTCGTATTTAAATGGATTTATACTCATTTGATTTATGATAAATAATTTATTCTATAAAAATATATATTGTTATAATTTATTTGATAAATCTAAAGTTGTTATGAAATGAAATTTTTTTTCCATTATTATGTAAGGGAATTCAAAGAATTCATTTTAAAAGTCATTTTTCATTTATGTTAATATCTTTTTGAGTATTCATTATTACAAATGGAATATATTATTTTACAACCATAGAAATTGTTTCTCTTTATAGATTCTGTGTTTTTCATTTTTATCTCATTATTAAACTACCATTTCATTACCCCTTCCTAATCTAGTATAATTAATAAGAATAACATTTCATCCAATGGGTTTTCATTGTGACTATCATATTTTTCATTCAATTGATTGAAAGATGTCCTCTTGGATTCTATACATTGATTGATTTGGTTCATTGATAACATAACTATATACCATATTCTATATATTATGATATATCAAGGGATTATTTCATTGCAATCTAAACCATTTATTTATTAGTGATGTATGGAAAATATGTATATTTTTTATTTTGATAAAAATGATTATTTATTGTTTATGGATTTCTAATATTTATTTCATAATCATCTACCTTATTTCCCTAAATTATTTTTGACCTTCACACCCTTTTTATTGAAATGGGGAAAAGCAAAAGTGTTTTATATGTTGTTCGTCTAACAAGTATGATTATTAAAAATACTAATTGTTTATTTTTTATATATTTTATAATATGATGATTGAATTCGACATAAATTTTTGATGGGTAGAGAAAATATTATATGGTCCCTTAATGAATTTATGGGTCTCATGAGATGGCCATGATTATGTATTTGGTGTATGCCTATCCATATTCAGTACTTCATCTTGACTGATGTCCTGATTAATTTAATGATGACTTGTCTAGGAAGTTCAAAAAAATAAATATGACTTTGCTGAGCCCTTTCTAGTAATTTCAGGATGTTTGGAATTTTTTATATAAAAAATAATAATTAATTTATTGTTATCCTTGTGATATTTTTATTTTCCTAACTATCTATATATATATTAGTCTCTCATTTTTAGGTTATAATGTAATGATATTGATTACTTGTTCCTGCCAAAATATTTTTTCCATGTCTATTCCATGAGTACCTATGTTATTTTTACACATACAAATAATTTTTACACACCCCTTCTTAAAATTAAATTTCCCTAGGTTTCGATTAAAATTTTAAATTTGATATTTCATTAACAATATCATGTGATTGGTATTTATGGGAGATGATGAATATTTTTTATGTTTATCCCATTCTTGTTATCACATGGAAAAAGTTTATATGATATTACTTTTATTATTTAATAATGTTTCTTAACAATATAAATCTCTAAACCTAAAAGGCCTTCAGAATATATGTAATGAAATTTTTATTTCAGATTATAGATACCTTTGGGAATCAATAGTTTTTATTTAAGATAATAAGTAATGCAATTGTTTTAGGATTCAATTCAGGGAGTATGAGACATTGGTGATACAACTGTTATCAGAGTAGGGTTTAGATAACATTGGGGATTTTGAATTTTTAGGAAAATGTAGTGGTTGTTAAGTTAATGGTGATAATAGTATTAATTTTAATGTTTACCCTTTAGGACAACATTTTATTTATTTACAATGTAATAATGAATATTTTATTTTGTAACTAGTATAAGTCATATTTTGTGAGAATTATAGTAATAATTAAATCCATTATATGACATTCTAGTTATTTGATAAAGTCATAAGTATATTTTTTTCATCATAATTACAGCATTTTCTGGATACTATCTAGTGAATGTGGAAATGTAAAAAATTCATCTTGGGGAAATCACAATTTAAAAGGTATATTGAGAATTGAATTGATCTTCAATATATTCTATAGTGAATTAAACTAATTTGGGACACATGTATAAAGTCTCCATGGGTATATGATTTTGTTTATCATATCTCATTTATGAACCACTATTAGGTGTTTATTTATTTGTTACGTTATGGTCTCATGTTAAGGGGTATGATAAAACCCATAAAAGGAGAAACATAGGTAAAACATTAAATAATATAGGTTGAATAATGTATGATATTCATTTAAATTAGAGTGACATTGGATGAAATAAAACAACTACTGGATAACATGCTAGTGTAACAAATTAGGATATTTTGAGGTTAAATTTTGAATGCTCTATTTTGATATTTATATCTATTCAATTATGTTAACACATATTGGTTTTAACAACGGTTATATATATAAGGAGCCATCATAGTAATAGTTTTTAGTAAAATGATGTGTGTATAATAATGATAAAAAATATAAATGGGGGATTGAATGATAAATTCAGTGGTTATTCCACACCACCTACCATGTAATATGATTAACTATGATAATATAGAAAAAATCCTAAAAATAAAAATAAAGAGAAGGAAAGATAAAACAAATAAAAAAATATGATTCAATATTAAATCAGTATTTAGGCTTTATGTGACTCAATGTCATAATCTAGAGTCCAATCAGTGAAATAGTACCCAATAACTAGCTGAATAAGGAAAATCCCTTGAAACTACAACTAATGAAGTGGATAAATAGTTTTCAATTTATATTTTATGATTTATTATGTGATTAATTTGTAAACCAAATATTTTTTTACAAATAAAACACCACTAGTTTTATTATTATGAAATCATTTTTACGGGGTTTGGTTGGCTTTTCATTAAATTAACATCTCTTCTTCCTATATTATAACTGTATTTGAAATTAGGAATTATTATATTAACTTCATAAATTTATTAAACATTTTTTTTCTTATATATAAATATAACTACACATTGTAAATATACCCCTGATTGTCTATCATTGTATGGTTTATTATACGTTCCCAGTATAGAAACAAAAAGATAATATTAGTTAAATTTTGATTAAATAATTTATTTAATTGGACAGAATGTAACACCTGTAGGTTTTATTATATGAGTACCTTTAACTAAATCAATTTTATCAAAATATTTATCCAAAGTCAACACTTATCATAAATAAAACCGAGAAATATTTACATATAATACAAATATTTATGTATGGAAGCTAAAATTTATCTACCATATTAGTGGGAATTTATAAGATTAAAATAATTATGAAATATTTATATATTGACAATAATTGATAAATTTAATATTAATGAAATTCAATTTGTAATGATATAATGAAAAATATGATCATTTTATTATGATACTTGAATTTTTAAAAATACCCCATTATGTGTTTTTCTATTTTATCATTAAAAACATATGATTAGTTAATTGATATATTTAATGAGATAACTCATTTTTAACACTATTTATTCATTGATAATAAAAAATAAGAAGAATAGATTTAATTTTAATGTGTCATTTCCCTCTATAGAAATTCTATCCAAATATATTTTATAATTTAATTTAGAACATAAATTTCAATATTTTTAATTTTTTTTATCAAAAATTAACATTATTTTTGGATTAATCACATTAATGTATTATAAATATTATTTCTTTCATTTTTCTAAAAATAATGCCTATAAGGTGAATAGTGTAATATATAGTTTTTTACAAATACCTTGAATTGTTGAAATCATTTGTATAAAAATATGTCATCAAATTTTAAGAAATTTTTTTCAGAAGAAATATTTATTCTTTACGATTGATTATAATTGTGAAATATTTTATAATTGTTTTCAATCAAATATCTGATATTTTATAACTTATGTTATATTATTCTCAATAAATTATTTATTATACAATATATAAATTTTATTATAAAATTAATTCTAGCCACTATTAGAAATTGAATCTGTTAAAATTGACCTCAAATTTTTATTCATTATGTATAAATCATTTAATAAGTAATAATTTATTATCTAAAAAAGATAATTTACATAGATAAAATTAGTTAACAGAACAAGATAAAAATATTGTTAAAAGGGTTAAACATAGAACAAAATTAAATTATATGTTAAAATCATTTGTAATAACTTTTCTATGAGGTCTTTATAGACCACATCTCTTTAAATCCTTATTATTTATCAATTTTTAGACAATTTACTTTGGGGTCACATCCCATTTTTAAAACGTAATGAGTACTTAGTAAAATTATTCTCTCTTCTCATTTATCCAATGGGAATATCATAATCCCTTAAATAACACTGCTAAAAATGGATTCCTCTAAATAAAATACCATTTTTTATTTTCTGAAAATTATAATCCTTATCCCTGATATTTTAGTCATAAAAAACTATCATAATCCTTCCTTTTCTAAAATAGATATCGATGGAATATACAAGTTCTCAATGTGATTAATCATTTTTCTTTAGTATATTTCATTTCTATCATAAATTTAAAATTATTATTCTCAAATAATAATTTAATAAAATAAATATTTTAAATATAAATATTTTTATTATTTTAAGTTAATTATTATTAACCATAATTTTCCTCTCCAATATGAAAAATAAAAACCCATTTTTTATGTATGTGTTGACTACTATCCCCAAAAATCAACATGTTCTTTTTCAGATAGTGGATAATGGGGATATTCCAAAAATGGAATTTAAAATATAATTATGATACTAATAACCTATTAATTATTATAAAATAATAAAATATATTACACCATTCTTTTTATTTCTATGCAAAGTGAAATCATCAACCATGTGTGTCTTTGTACAACAACCTCCTTGGAATCATGAATTATAAATTGCAATTTTTCTATTCAGATATGATCCAAATAATTTTAATAATGGACTAATATTATTCTATTCATAAAATTATGGGTTTTCTCAGAATGTTTAGAGTAAATATTAACAATATTATTAATAAACAAACTATTTTAATTCAGTCATTTAAAATAAGAAAAATATATGAATTTTTTGTATTCGTATTTTTTATATTTATCTATCAATTATATCAATATATAATTACTTAATATTTTTATATTTCACATTTAAAAACAATAAATAAAACAATAGTTATTATTTTATAATTATATAACAAATAAAAATTTTATAATGATTAATTAATTGTGGGGAGTTCATGTTTTGGTTGGCATAAACACCTACATGAACTATGATAGTAATTTACATCATGGATGAAAATGATAATATAATTTATAGAATAATATGATTTTAATTTGTAAATAATGATTTTTTTGTTTGGTAATGGAATCACTATTAATATACTTATTAAAAATGGAAAACCCCTTCCTTAAATAAAATAATTAAAACATGATCATCATCAATTTCCCCATCATGGAATGTTACAAAAAAATTAGGGAATTAAATTATACCATTATAAAAATTATGTAACATATATTCTAGAACCATTATTGAACTCATGATGAAGAACATTATGACATGATTGAAAACAAATACTCTTTTTATGAAACATGTTCAAATTGATCATCACTACAAACATCTGATTTAGAAGATTCTTAGTAACTAACTTCAACTCATATAAAGAAAGGTTTAAAATGAAGATAAATTTTTGAAAAGATAGTAATTAATGTTCTGGGTTTTTTAAATATAGTTATATATGTTATATAAGAGGTTAGTGTCAAATTATGGAATCCAGGATAATAGGCACGTTTCTTCTTGATCTCATTTCAGATTCATCGATGTATAAATTTATTTTTCGTCATTATTCCTTCTATGATGTATTTTCTACCCATGAATTTATTCTTTTCAAAAGTAAATATTATTTCCTCTTTTATACTATGTTATATAATATTATTTACATTAAATTATTATTTATTAATTTTTTACCTGAGTCATTAGGATTTTTAGTAACTCAAATTTTTCACATTAAGTTATGATTGATCTATTAAACTTATTTCATTAAAGAAGTTTATATTAAATTAATTATTTATTATGTGGTATTAACTGGTTTTCTACAATGGATTTATATTCCTACCACATTAATTATTTCTAAATATTTCTTACCTTTTGGAGTATGTTTCTCATATTGGATATTGTAAACTCAAATATAATTTCATTGGGTTATCAGGTTTTATGTTAAAATTTTTCCATCCATGGTTGGGTACTCTAACTCTAATATTTTTTATAAGCCGTTTTATTATCCCCATATGTAAAATATTTTTTTAATAAATATATGGTTTTATAACCCTTTTTACAATGTTTTTTTCTTAAATGGTAATTTCAAAGTTTAAAAATGTACCTTTAATAATGAAATGCAATATAGTTGGGTCAAAATTTTATATAGAAATCTCCATGTAATTTAAAAATATAAATTATTAAATATTATTCTTATAATATATTAGGTTCAAAATAACTTGACTCACCTTTTAAAAAGTTAACTTGGAATTTTTCATATAAATTTTTATTTTACATAAACATTAAAAATGTTACCCTAAATCACATTAATGTATTGAAAACCCTTTTAGATTTTATGATAATAAGTAGTTACACACATAATATTTATTCTACATGATTTATTCTCTATAAAATTTATATATTTCTAATTTTATGGATTTAAATAGTTGTTTCCAAATACTCAGTTCCTAGTCACATTTAATGTTACGCAACAAAAATAACGATTTTTCAATATAGGTTTTCATCTATTGAAACATCATTCTGAGTTTCCTTTAGCACAATATAGATAAGTTATTTTGAAAATATATACCTTGTTTCTCTATATAGATCATAAAATATTCATTTATGGCAGAATAATGATACAAAAAATCCTTTTTCATTCCAAACCATCCACCATGATTAGGAAAATCATTTCATCAAAATTATTTACTTTGTGAATACATTATTTTTAATTGTTTTGAATTAATGGTGTTAAACTATATTCTATACACTAAATTATTTTTTAAAATATTTATTTAAATATATAAACCATTATCTATATAGTTTTAGTTTAAGTTATTCTTATATTGAAATTTATTCAATTTATTTATTGTTTAATTACTAAAAATCAGAATATTTATAATTTTGATACAAAAGTTTATTTATTACTTAGGAAGATGGCCACTCATTGTTTAAACATTCAACTTATTTCACCATATGGGTTATGATAATTTTATCTCTTTTATTTTCATGTAGAAAAATTATTGTGTCCAATATGTTTTATTCCCATATTGACGATTCTTAGTAATGATGATTATGTATTTTTTTATTTTCTCATATAAGGTTTATATTAAACTTAATATAGTGATGGGTGGGAATATTTATAATATATCTCCTTGATTCATTCATAATTTTCATGATATAAATATGTTTTGGTTTTTCATATACTCTTACTAAATATAGAAAAATATATTTAATTTGATCGTAGTGAAAAAAATTATTTCTTTGCAAATATCATGATAGAAATAATGATGCATTATAACATTCTTTGATGGTAATTACAACTTGTTCCCATATAAATATATTTATTTATGCTCAAATAATCTATTTTTATCGACAAATGGGAAACCTATAGTAGACCCATTTATGAAAAAAAATTCCAGTAGAGAAAGCTATAAAAACCAACCGGAAATTTCAAGTTCAAATATTTAATTATAGAGTAAAATATCCAGAATTGAACCTAATACCAATTTTAACTCATTGGGTTATATAAATCAATAGGCCAACTAACCCATCACCTATGCACCATCCTTTCATCATCGTTACCTCAATCGCAACCCCATTAGGAAGAACACATTTGAATGAAACCAGAAATGACATCGTCAATGACCATTGATGTAAGAAAGACCCAACAATAATAACAAATAATCATCTAAAGGGGAAATAACTCATCCAAAAACGTCCCTAAATCCCAAGACCAGCACATTCTAAACCATAAGAAAATGAACGTCATCCCAACACATTAATCTATTACAAATGTCTATCATCAGAATCATCTTCATCACTGGAAGTCTTCACATGGAACAGAATATCCACCAAAAAGAACAACAATCATCTAGAGTCAAACCACTGAGATGTGCCATTAGCACCAAACACATCCATCAACACCATCCCACAACTTCTAGAAACACCTCAAACTAGAATGAGATGTATTTTAGAATGATATGATAGAAAGAAAGAGGAGATTTGGGGAAATGGGCCAACTGGAAGACTCATTGAGATTCACTACCTATATATTTCCAAACCACTAGAACACCTTCATGGAAAACCAATGTGTCTTTTTTCACAATATTTATAGTGTAGAGAGAAATGAAAAAACAACTAGGGAACAAAAATCTACGGTGAAAATATGAAAAAAATTGACTAACCATTATATTTAAACCCAAATAAAAGAGAAGACATAACCCTAAAACAAAGAAGAAACCCCTAAAATGAAGATAAAATGGAGATCTAACCACCATGAAATCTTGTGAAAGGGAATTATGGGACGTGATTCCATGGTAAGTGAGGAAGAGGTAGGGAGAAGGAAAAAAACTAGATAATTTGTAGGGGATTAGGTAGGAAGATGTGAGAGAAGGTGGAAACACTAGAGTTCATGATGGGGAGCTCCATCAAGAGAGAAATGAGCCATCTACCCTTCCAGGTCTACTTGTTATAAATTATTCATTCCATAAAATGAAATTTAGTTATTATTTTAAATATGATATATATATATATATATATTTATTTATTTGAAAATATATTGTTATTTGTTTCAATTTATTATGGAAGTAGGTTTAATACATATTCCAACATTAATATTATGTCTTGTTTATGACATTATTGCATTAGTTTCATATTTTACCTTAAAGATTGTATGATCTCCCCTTATTATGTTTTCATTTCTCCATGTTATGAGATTTTTTTTGATATGATATTAATAAAATATTAGCATGATAGGAAGAATTATATGAGACTCTGAAGACATTTATTATTTACCCAGTAACTAGTGTAATGTGGTCATGTATTTATCAGATAGGTATTGTTAGATAATTATGAGTCCTAACAATGGAAAGACCTATTTCTAAAAGGTAGTGGTAATGTATGTTATAAAATAATATGATTAATACAGAGTGATATACTGTAATCTTTTGTTTATGTAAAATTAATAGTGTAATGTCTGTGGTTTAGGAACCATATCTAAGAGCTTGCTTTTGTGGTTCAAAAATTTTCACTTGTGAAGAGGCCTTGATGTATTATTTGGGAGAGTGACTTCCTAGTTTTGAATATAAAATGGGGGCCCTCACCCTATATATAGATAAATATGGATTAAGTGGAGTTCAATAAAGGTTTATATGTTCCAATTATTTATGTAAAATAAATACACTCATTTACAGTTAATTACCTTTGGAAATAGACTTTACAATAGTAAAATAATGTGATTTAATGACTAAGGAACACTAAGACTCTCAGAAACACCTTCATATTCCAAAATATCATAGTCCGTAGAAAATAAAACTATCATTCATATTTATATGAGTACATGGAAACTAGATCATGAAATGTATGAATATGGAATATCATAAAATATATATTATGAGGGGGAATAACATGTGAATGTAAGTTTCCTCATTTCTGGAGAGTATAATGTGCACCAAGAAACCTATGTGAGTTAACCTTGTGTCATACCCAAAAGGGTATGTGATATGAATCACGCACCAATAACAGAGGATATAGAGTAACAAAAAATGGTTGAATTTTAGTATTTCTGCATCATTATAGGTGAATAAGGTTGTAAGTGTAGTCATTATATTCTATAAAATTTCATAAACATAAACCTTCAAATGGACTGATATTTTGATCAGGGTGTCTATTTTTTCTCCAATACTGGTAAAATAAAAATATGGTAAAATGAATTATGCCCATATATTTACACATACCAAATTGAAATTATTTTACAAGGGAGAATATTTTCTAGAAAACAATAAAAAATTGTTTTTTGGACTATAAAAACCATTTTTTCCATGAAGTAGATGAGAAACACAACCTAATCACAAAAAAAGTTCTCACAACAACATCTCCAAACCGGGAAATGTTTGGGAGGAAAACAAATCCTTTTTAATGTGAGAAAGTATTATGTGCATCAAGATAAAATTTCAATATTTTGTATTTCTTATCCATTATTGTTTTGGTATAACACTTATGATGTTTGAATGAGGATCATTTTAGTGTTCCAACAGAAAAATTTAGGGAAAAAGTTTAAATGCAATAAAAAATAAACCCTGAAATTATATTCACTTAGAAAGAAATAAATCTCATTTAGTAGTAATGTTAGGATCATTACATAATTACAGATACATGTAGTAGGCTCTTGGTAAACAATTCCTACAGAGATGGAAATCAAAAATAGTATGATCTCCATACAAGCTATTTGTGTTACCAAAATTAATAAATTTATGATGATAAAAATAACTCTATAATAGTGATACCAAGATAGATAAATCCATTAAAACAACAAATTGGAATTGGTCAAGTAAATCATGATCTCTGAAATTCATGTGTGGATTATTAAATATAGATAAATTCATGATCCTTTAGATAACTATTGGATAACTATAAATAGAAGCGTCTATGTCATCCTTATAAAATTGGGTGGGTCTTGTGAGAAAAAATAACAAAATTTGGTTTCTCTAGGGGTATTTTCATTTGGATGGGTATTGTTAGATTGAATATTAAAATAGAAACACCATAACTCCACACTATTTTTTGTCAAATTTATTATTTTATGTAATTTTATCCATTACATATTGAATATTATGGGTATAAATGTATTTACTATAATGAAATATGTACTATCACAGTACATTGAATTATTTTATTTAGATATAATAGATAGTCGATCTGGCACAATGAAAACCAAGAAATATAACATTGGAATGACAATTCCACTAACCATGTGGGTTTAGGTACCCATACAGATCATTTTCATTTGATTTTGTGAATAAATCATGACCAACATATAATGAATAATGGTGTTTTTTTATTCTTTCCTTCTTCAAGGGACCAAAAAATCATTAAAAATATTTTTTTATAGGTCTATATTGTAAAAAAAATCATTTTTATCCTTAACCATTTCTTAATCCTAATATGGGAGAAATATATCAAGTTGGAAAACATATTTTTCACAAGCCTCCATTTTTATGTTTTCAAACTAATAATCTTATTCTTGTTAATTATCAGACAATAAATTTTTCATAATTTATTATTCATGCATTTTTTGTGTGTAGAGACAAAACATTCATCCAAATAACTCATGATGGGTTTTCATACAAACAAGTATTAGTTCTCTTTCTATGGGAAGTTTAATTTAATGAATATTGGAAAATTATAGATGGTGTTTCAGGCAAGTAAACATTCCCCAAGTTGTGACACATTCATCAGTGTACCATGTGAGAGTTAAAAGTCATGGGGATGAGTTATCGGCTCCAATATCAACATTATCAAGGATAGGTATGCAAAATCTTTGGAATTGATGACCATATGATAATGTCATATAGTTTAGGATAACACAATGATAATAATAAATAGCTTAAGATTAGGATGTCATGTTATTTCATTTAAAATGCGTATGACAAAAATATGTGTGAAAAAATAATACTCTTATATTCTTTAATGTTTTGGTTATGTGTTGTTTAAATCATGTCCTAATACATTTGAAACTGGGTATACTGATACAGATTAGGTTCACACCGAATGATAATTGGAAAATTAAATTCATGTTTTCTAAAATGATGATCTTGTGGTGTACCAAGAATAGAGGACCCATTACTTAGGTTAAAATATAACCCTTGATAGTAGGTCTGATTGTGGTGGCATAAAAATTAATTACAAAGTAGTGGTGTCCATAATAGATGAATTTTTTCATTACCTCTAAACATGAAAAGTTTTGGAAAATAAAACATCTTTTGAAAGTAATTATGTATATAGAGAGAGGTGTATTCATGAATTTTTTATTCACCATAATTTTTATATCACCTCATATTAAAAAAATATTCAATAGGAAGATATTTGGAATGGAGTTTCTTTTATATTTTATTATACTATTAGATCTAGTGAACATAACATGACATTTACATGGTTTGTATAGTATAAAAAAAGTTTTGTTTACTATTCATATAATGATTTTAATTATTTATATGATAATAAAATATAATGAATGGGAATGTGGAAACATGAATTTTAATTAGTTAACAATCATTTGGTTTTTGACTTGACTTTTATTATGTCATTATCACATTAATTTTATTGTCTAGCAATTTGGTCAACTGAGATTCAATGTTTATTGTCTTATAACTCTAACCACAATTTTCGATCATCTATATAGATATAATTTAATGGTTGACCTCAAATAAAATAAAATATCAACGATAATATAAACTATCAGAATAGAATTAGGATGATTTATTATCCTATGGCATGGACCATAGTGTAAGTGGTGCAATATCCTAACCCATATCGGGTTAAAAGTCTTAGAGTGTCCCAATATCATTGAATAGAGAATTAATAAGTAGTAAATCATTACCTGGTTTTTTTAAAGTGGAATATAATATGAACATTTATACAAATGATTGTTAGTGGAACTAATGGACTGATGGGTTCCATTGTGTAATTTATTGGTTATTAATAGATTAGAGTATCTTCTCATCGGTATGACATTTTTGAATAGTTTATATTGGAAAACATACTATAATGAAAATAATTACTACTTAGTGGTGTCCTTTGAAATAATATTTTTTCATTAATAGTATCATTTAATGGTTTATAGTGATTCAAAAACATAACTCATCATTTCTGATTTCTAGGAAAGAATCTTTAATGAAGTAGTTCGTATATTTTATTCTAGATCGAAGTTTGTTCATAATGATCATTTAAAAGGGAGTGGAAATTGATGATGATTTTTAGATTGTCACAAAATACATGGTTCAGGTGTTATAATTTACTATTGTATGATAGAAACCAAGCTATCCATTGTTCTTATAATGGTTAGCATGTGTACTGATCTATCCCAAGTGATGGAGAGGTAATTTTTATGACCTTGTTTTGAAATGGAATCAATAGAGACATTGATTCATGTACACTGTATAAGTGGTATAAGAAACCTTTGGAATATGTTTATTTTATCATTTCATATTCTGATATAAATATATATTTCAGGTTTTTATTTATATATATACCCTATAGTTTATATAATATCAATATGTGGAGTACAAACATCAAGATACTTAGTGAAAGGGTATATTTTTTTCTATTAGATCGTCTATATTTTAGATTCATAAGATTATGAAAAAAATATAACCTTTATATAGGGACCATTATGCAAATATAGATTGTGAGAGATTTTAATTGATATGAACTTAATGCCTAATACATGAATGGACAAACATCATGAATAAATTGACATCAAACCCAATTCGAACACACTAATTTATTAAATTTTTTTTATAACACAGTTGTTTAGGTATTAATATGTTGTGGGGTGTGATATACATTTGTAGTTGGGTCTAATATAGGAAATCTAGGTGTCACTATATATCCCATGAAGTGGGAATTAATACACAAATTTCTCTTAGATATAAAATGATATGTACACATTTTGAAAAATATGAAATAAAATATGTTAAGTGGTTGAGGAGAACATGACCTAAGATGTAACAAAATATTGATAGAATTTCATATTGAACTAGGATAAGAAATTAAAAGATAACTATATACCCCTTGAGAACATAGAAAAAAACTGCATAGTTCTCAACAAATAAGGACATAATTTTCATTTTGAGATAAAACTAATAGATATTGGTTAACATATACTAAGAACTTTTTAAATGAATCTGAATCTCATGTATGTGGAACAAATCTCTCCAGTAAATGATTTAGTGTATCCTAGGATGTCATGTAAAGTGTATCATATGTAAAACATGTTAACATCATGTGACAAGCACAAATTAATTTTATAGGTTTTGGTTCGTACGATGAAGACCCATAACATGCATTTTGTTATTATTGTAGAAAATACTATTTTTAGACAAAAAATAATTAATAGCAGACTATGTACCAAAATTCAAAATGATATTTAAATGGGTCTAAAATAAGAATTTCAATATTCATTTTGTTATTTATAATTTGGGAATTGATCCACATTTAGTTATTATTCATTGAGTCATTATTATTTTTATATGTCATATGAACCATGAAATTCAAATAATTACTTACAAACATTCTTATATGAAGTATTAGATCTATTAAATGTGGAGCCTTCTTTCATTAGATGGATTTTTTATTATATTTTTTTCTAATAAGAAATACTATTTTAGAGTATCCTTTATAAAAAAATACATAATACATGAACATATAATTTTATTTTTGGAATAAGGATAATGATCAATTCACAAGTGATTCTCCTATAAAAATCAGGTAGCCATGTACAAATATTAGGTAATGCATGGTGAATAACTATATACATGTAATTACATATTACCTTTAGACATTATTTGTTCTTATCTTTTATTTCAGGTTCCTTTTCTTATTGATAAAGTGTTGTCGACCTAGAATTGGTATGATACTGGTAATGGTGATGTCACATATTTGATCGATTTTCAGCATGAACCTATAGTCTATATTGTTTTTAGATAGTTACACAACATTTAATGGGATTACATGACATGTAATGGCCACTGAAAACATACCATCAACTGAATACACATAGAGAGTATTTACATATCATATAACAGTTACACGTTATGTAGGGTGAAAGTCTGTTTTTTAATTTAAAAGTTGATGAATTTGTTGTTGTAACACAATATAAAATGGATTCACGATGTGTAAAGTATTAAACACTTTGTAATTCTTGATGTTAAAATTTTTAGGATCATGTGTGTGTGATTGAGGGTTAAGTTTATCTTTTTTCCTAATAGTATTCTCTATAGTTCTTTACTATGCTGATTTTTGGAATCTTCCTTCTATCAGGATCGATTCGTTCAACGATTGATCAGCAGGGTTAGGCTATTTTCATCTCTACGTAAGATTTCCTATTGGTTTCTTTCTCAGTTAGGGTTGTAGCACTATTTTTTGTAGGGATTGGTAATTGTATTCTGTTTTATAACTATATTTTTCAATAATTCATCATTCCTTAGTATCCAATGGTAGATCATGTTGTTTTTAATCCCTATTGGTAAAGGTGGTTAGTCTTTCTATTCTATTGATGTATGAATGCCTATTAAATTGTAATAATTTCTTGAACTTCTTATTGTTCATAATTATTTCTTGATATTTGAATTGGAATTTCAAGTGTTAAAATTAAAAAGGGCATGGGTTCACATTTGAAAATGGGGTTTTCATTGAAAATTGAATTACCTAGATTTGGAATTGAAAAATTTACTTTCAAAACTAGAAAGAATTTGTATTCGATTTGAAATTCTTTTACCTAAATGGGTGTTTTGTTTTTAAATCATCAATTTCAAAACCATGCATATTAGGAAATATGGTTACATCGAGAAAGAGTCATAGGTAGCCTTGGTGTGTGTAACACCACTATGAGGTAACCTATTGTATGTTGATGGACTATGGTAGGCCATGATGTTAGTTAGATCCAACCATATGACTTAAAAGGCATGTGACTCTCTAGAATTTTTTTCCAATAGGATAGAGCCCATCGAGTAGTTTTATTATTGTTTCTGGTTGTTTATTACATGAAATATTATATCATGGATGTTGGATCACATGTATATTTATATTCCGTTATCATTACATTCCCATTTATGAATTTTGAAAACATGGCATGCAATATTTGAAATATTAAAAATGTATAAAAAAATAATTTTAAATGGATTTTTTAAAAAATACATGTAAAAATATTTTGTTTTAATTTCTAGATGAATACATTCATGTTTTTAGAACCTATATTGTTCTTTTTATGGTATCATTTTAGGATTTATTTACCACACAATATATCTAAATATGGGTGGTTGTAGACATGTTTTTTAAGGATTTGGGTGAAGGGAAGTGATTTTTATATCATGAATGATTTAGTTTCAGTTGATGTTTCATGTTTGGATAGTTTGGAGGTTATGTATGGTCACATGAAGACTTATTGTATATGATTTTCATGGATTCTATTTTATCATGTTTGGATTAGTTGTATCTCTGATTGTTTCTACATTTTACTCTTGTTGTCTTTATTATTTTTCTTATTTAAGATATTGGTTCTGTTATTTTTGTTTTACCTAACCATGTGATGGGATGACTTCGGTGACCGGTCTATTTTTCCCATGTAGGTTTGTAACATTTTTCCATTAGATCCATAATCATCCATAATTATGATAGCACTACTTGTGTTGTTTCATTTTCAATTGAATACCACAGTAGGTTAATCTTAATTTGGATAATGGGTTTGGAAAAGGGGTCTGGATCGGTCCCTCCCATTACTGAATTCATGTTTCCATGGGATCTCAATTTTTTTTTACTAAGACTAAGACAAAATATTTAGGTTAATTTGAATAAATTGTATGGTATGTTTATTAATATTAACCTATATACAATATTTGAGTACTTGGTGTGTGTAAGGTAGTTTTAATAAACCTAGGGGATTTTATATTTAGATGGACATTTTTTTTATAAGTGGTTCTATTTTTGTGATTGGATTCATATCTCATTTAAATTATTATTGTTTCAATGTGTGGGTTTGGATTATTGTTTTCAGTTCAATGGTTTTGGAATCTAATCACTGTTGATTGGTCCTTGTCTTGTGTCTTACAAAAAAATGTTCATAGAATAACTCATCTATATACAATAGGGGAATCTGTGAGACATGTTTTGTAGATAGATCATCTTATGAACCTTTTTATTATCGAAGAAGTGATATGTACAATTTATAATTTGGGCTTAGAGGGCATAGTGAATCTGGGATTGGTAGTGGATCAGGGTTAGAAATTTAAAAAGAATCCACTGTATATCTTACATGGTGAAAAAATAACCACAATATCCAAAGCATTGGCTTGAATGGGGTGAGTAGATATTCAAATATTTAATGACCCCTGAGCATTCATAGGCTGATTTTCCATGTACACGATTGATGTAAAAGAAGTAATATGGTGGGACATGATAGTTAAAGCCAAGTTATGTAATGTTATTACAAAGGTTTCTTTCAAGAAGACCGTTAATTGTTATCCTAATCCTTAGATATTAATTGCAGTAAAGTCTAAGTAGTTTCTGAAATCTTACCAAGGGGAATGAGCCAATATAGAGTACTCAAACAAATTTTATGTTTTGGTACATCTGGAAGTAGAGCTAGTCACCAATGATTACTTTAAGTCCCGAAGGATTGAGGTGAGGATAAGGGAAGACATTCATCCAATTATTCTTCTTTTCTTCCTACTCAAATTTTTGGATGTAGTGGATATAGAAGCATTGGTTGAGGGATACATAAATTGGAAGAATATCTTGGGTGGAGAATTAAACTCCTATGCATATTCTGGTCTGAAAAGAAATTACAAGAGTGACCAGTTTTCAACAGGACCTGTTTCAGGGGCATCTATAAGGAAGAACCCTATTTTATTCTACTACTTTGGAGAGAATGATCCTACATGTCCTTAGTGTATAGAGGATCCTAGAACATTTCATAATTGTGGGTGATTTGGGCATTTGAAGAGTTTCTGGGATATGATTTCACAAATATTTAAGGAGAGTACACATTCACCAAGGGGTTTTAGGTTGATATTGATGTTTCCAAGGGTGGTGGGTCTCACTCTCATGCTAATGGTGATATATATATGGGTATGTTCTGATGGATTTATGTACCTGAGTGTTGTCCATATGAATTTTATGTATGACTAACTACTATTAAAGGTATGTTTTTTATTTGATCTTCTCTATTGCTATATTTTTGTTGATACAGGTGAAAATCAATCTTTTATATCATCAAATTTTGTTTACATGTTGGGTTTTCATTTGGATATTGCTCCTTTCTGGTTGGATCTTACCATTTCATTAGGAAAGATTTCCGAACATGGTTCAAAATTTCCCATGTTTTGTGTTGTGATATGTGATATTGAGGTGGTTTGGCACTTCTTAGTGATTGATCTTGACATCTTATACATGATCATTGAAATGGATTTGATGATTAGAGTAATGTACTAGATATACTATTATCACCATCAGTTATAGTTCTTATCCACCGATGTGGTAACTCATGTTTTTCAGGGTGAGTGGGACTTTAAATCAAGAACGTAAGGGCTAGTTTTTACTTATGCATGTTTAACATCATTCTAGTTGTTAAAAATGTTTGTTTATGTAGTTGACTAGTTCATGGGTGGTCATCTACCTTTGGATTCATGTTAATACCATGGTGTATTTTAATGTGAATTTTTTATTTCCCACCAAAATGAGAGGTTGAGTTTTCTATTGAAAAATTACATTTCATAGTACCCATTTTTATTCCATCATATAGAATGAATCATTATGAGTGGGTGGATCATAGAGTCGAAATTGGTCACAGTGAGGTGAAATCATTTATTCATCATAGCGTGTCACCATTAAATTTTTATATACTCATGTATAATAATTTAGTAATAAGTATTATAGTATGTGTTAACAATCAGATGTTAAATTTGGTTTCTGATAAGAACATGTATTCATTACCCAGAATTGATGATCTCTTTGATCAACATAGGGTGATTATTGGGTTTATAACACTGACCTATAGTTGGGGTACCACCTATTGAGAGTTTTAGAAGAGGGTATACCAGAGACAGCCTTTTAGAGTTGATATGGTCATATTTATTTTATTATTTGTTTCATTCATATATAAAAATTCTCCTACAGTATTCATGTATTTGTTGATATTAATCATTAATCAGTTTGTGGACTTTTTGTGTTTGTTCATAGATTCTATCTTTTTGTACTCTAAGAAAGAGGAGGATCACAAATACAATATGGATATTATTCAACAAATAGTAATGGAACATCACCTGTATAGTAATATTCACAAGTTTGAGTTTAAGATCTGGGAAGAGATGTTTTAGGGCATGTGAAATCGAATAGGGGTGTCTCAGTTTATTCTTAACTGGTTCTATAAATTAAATCTTTGGCGGATCAAAAATATGTGTTTGAGATCTTTAGATTATTGGGTTTGTCAAGATACTATAATGGCTTGTTCAAGTATTCTCCATGATAAAATCATAGATTAAATCATGAACCAATTAGGCATTAAATTTCAATGTAATGAAAGGTTTCACATATCTTTTTAGTAGCTATAGATGAGTCTATCTCCAACACAAATTTTCATTCATTCGGAACCAGGTTCAAGTGATAATATCTTATATGCTGCTATAGGTATGGATTTTGGGATGTGTATTAATGTATATTAAACATGTTTTAGATTATTTGTTAAGCCAGTTTTTCCCTCATGAGAAGAACTACCCTATCCATGATCATGGTTTGGAAGCTATTATGAATGTACTAAAAGGGTTTCACTCTATCTTTTGATATATGTTTATGGTATATTCTAATCACAAAATCCTGATGTATATGTTCACTCAATGATTCCTTAATATGTGACATAGATATTGGGTTTTGTATCTTGAAACAATTATATTTATTTCTTATGTATGTCTAGGAAAGGGAAAGTGATGGAAAATTCATTATGAAGAAAATTATCAACTCAACCCATGAAGGAATCATATGAATAGTGGTCTATGAAATTTTTTTTTACTAATATTAGCTTATTAGTAGATGAGGTTTATGGGTTGGTGTTCTTGGTGTTGATAAAAGTTCAGTCATATTTTGATAAAAATGTTTTACTTTAGCAGATAACAGACACTGAGATGCGACACTTTAAAGAAATCCTAAATTTTGGGGAGACCTCCTACGAGATTTCTTGGTCTCCTAGTAGATCGTTATGCATTTGTAGTCAGTTGGTCATTCTACTTTCTGAAAGATATTATCTTCAAGATAGTGGACAATGTTTATGTTTTTCTGTGCACCCCAGGTCTCCAAATATGTACACCAGTTGGACATGTTATTATTGGTGGCTGAAAATGAGGTGGTTAGTTTCATATTTTTTTATCACGGAGCCTCTCTTGTCCATGAGTTATGGTAATATACTATATATCTTCATTTCTATTGAATCATTTAACCATAGAGGTATTGAAGTGGGGTAATGATTCAAGGTATTTAATCAATGGTTTAGATAGAAATCCCATTGGGATGGATGATATTTGGGTAATAGTTGACTGATTCACTAATACAACACATTTCTTGCCAATGGTTAAAATAATGAATTTGGAATATCTTTGAGAACTGTATGTCTGAGAGATTTTTGTTCTTTAAGAGGTTGCATATATAGTTTTTTTACATGGTCTTGGCATTCAATGCAAGATTCTAGAATGGTTTTTTGGAGGAAATGTGTTGCCTATTGAAATTGAGCATGGCATATCATCTACAGATAAATGGACCAATAGGGAGGGCTATCTAGGTTCTTGAGGATATGATTCAATTTTTTTACTTGATTTACGTAGATGTTTTGATAAAACTATGCCTTTTTTAGATTTTTACTATTACAACATATAACTATATTCGATCAGGATGGCATCCTTTGATAGATTTTATGGGTCGTCGTGCTGATATCCCTTATACTTAGTAGAGTTGGGAGAGCGGTCCGTGGATGGGATGAGTGTTGTTCAAGAGATGACATAGGTAGTGTTCTTGATCTAGAGTTGTTTGATCATGGAACACAGTATTCCAAAATTTTATGTGTACTGTTGGCATCAGCCATTGGAGTTTGAGGTTAATAACAAAGTATTTTTCATAGTCTCACCTCGATGGGGACATCAAACATTGGGTAAGTTGGATTAGAAGGCAGTAAGATTTTCGGAACACTTTCATATCCTTAAGCAACTAGGGAGGGTTCTCTATCAATTTTTTTACTTTATATCTTGAATTCTATACATAAGGTGTTTCGGGATTCCTAGTTAAGGAGTTATATTCTAGATCCTTCCAATGTTATTAGATATTAGGATATTATTTTGAGCCCGATAACACTTTGGTTGACATTCCAGTTAAGATTATGGATCTCCATCATGATGTACAATGAGGTAAACAATTCTATTGGTTTGGGTATTTAGGATCTATCAACAAGATTGCCATGATATCTGGGAGAATTATTCCTTGATTAGGTATAATACAACTACACTTTTTTAGGACCCTATATCTATAGATATTTCTTGGGACTGATATATTTTATAGTAGAGATATAATAATGTCTAGATAGATTTTTTTAAATTATGTTCTAATCATTTATTATGGTTTACTATTCCCTATGAGTGTGTTTTGTGAAACCTGAAATTGGAGGATAATTGTAATGATGATGTCATTTATATTTTTTATTTTCAGCATGAAGCTATTTAAACAACTTGTAATGGGATTTAATGATGAGTGTTGTCCACCAGACACATCCCATGAACTGACTGAACAACATGGTTTTTTTACATTTTATGTGAGTCATACAAGACATTTATGTTGAAAAAATGATTTTTAAATTAATAGGGGTAAATTTTTGGGATGTAACATAAAATAAAATGGATTCAATATGTGTAAAAGATAAAATGCTTTTTAATTCCCTAAATTTAATTTCTAGTGTCTCGTGCAGGTGTCTGATTAATAAATATATCTTACATACTCTTCCTCTTGACCGAGGCTCTTACCCTATGAGATTTTGGGTATCCTCCTTCTGTACAGATCAATTAGTTCAGTGATTGATGATCAGGAATAATCACCTCATCTCTTAGGTAATCCTTCTTCTTGGTTCCCTATTTTTATGGTTGTGACACCATTTTTTTGTGTTGATTGGGTTTTCTATAAATCATTTTCTTTCAATGGTCATTGAATGTATTCAAAAGGTATATCTTGAGGTTTTCGATCCTCATTGCTAATTGTATTTTGGTTTTCTATACTCTTGAGGTAGGTGGATCTGTTAAATTGAACTAATTTCCATTATATATCATTTTTCATATTTACTTCTTGTGATATTATGTCAAAGTTCATTTTTGGAACGTAAAACGTCCATGGGTTCACTTTTGAAAAGGTTTTTTCCTTTGAAAATGGAATTTAGTTGATTTGAAATGAAAAAAATGCACCTTACAACCCTGAAGGGGGTTGGATTTAATTCAAAATTGAATTAGGAAAATGTGAGCATGGGTGTTAAAACATAATTTTTCAATCCTTTCACAGTGAGAGCCTTGGGTATGTTGATAAAGAGTCATGAGTCACCTTAGGGAGTGTGATAAGACATGGAGGTAACCTATTATATGCTGATAGTCTATTTAAGTACTAGATTTTATTTGAATCCAACCTTATTCTTATTAGGATTTTGATTTACTAGTACATATCGTTCCATAATCTGAAGTTTGACTTGTAAGTGAATCACAGTATCTATTTTTTACTACATGATAGTTTATTTAATTGTTTTTGGATCACATGTATTTTAATATTTTGGTAAAATATCCTACTTGTTTTGGTATTTAAAAAACATGGCATGCAATATGTGAAAACTCAAAGATTGATTGAAAAAGGTTTTCAGATGGATTTATTTATAAAACTGCTTATAAAAATATTTTTTTAAATCATGCACATATGATGTATTTTTTTAGAACATGTATCAATATTTTATTGGTATTCTACTAGGATCATTTTCTCACAAACTACATCTAATTATGGGAAATTGTTGAACTTTTAATGAAATATTCAGGTAATGGGAAGAGAATCATATTGCATGCTTGCTTCTCATTATGTTTTTGTTACATTTTGTGATAGTTTAGTGTAGAAACATGGTCACAAGGATACTTCTTGTCCATACTTGTATTTTATTTTTGGTTTAGATATTTTTGGCTTAGTTATATCACCCAATTGTTTCATGTTTATACTAAATTTGTTTGTCTTATAGTTCTTATATATAATACTAGTTTATTTGTTTTTGTTTTACACAACCATGTGATTTTCTAACATGGGTGACTAGTCAAGTTGACCTAAGTTATTATTTTTCCACTTTAATTTAAGATACTAAATAATTTACCACAAATAATTATTTTTATCATAACAACATATGGGATTTTATTTTGGTGGTGTTGTGAAAATAATGATCATGGAAAAAACAATATGGATTCCCATTATTGTTATATGCAATGGGGATAACCTAAATATGTGTTGTAGGACCCACAAACAAGATGTTACATTAAATTTTATGAGATGTGTAGTTTCGTCTATGGAGCATGATTTGGGAATTTGTATGTATTCAATAGTAATAGTATTCATATAAAATATTATTCCAATATATAAATGTGATTATTTTACCTTAGCATAGATCAATAATTGCAAGTAAGAAACATGGACTATGAAATCGTACATTGATTGTATTCTCATGTAAAGAGAATAAGTCCCACAATTATAATAATGAAAATAGTTTTATAGGATGTGTATGATGGAATTTTAGGTCATGTAATTTAATGTAATGAGATTAGGACATCGACATTATATATTTGTAGGTCATTTTATAGTGAAATTGGATATATAAATTAATTTATTAAATTTAGTATGCGTATTATATGTGGGAAATTTATTCTCATGGTAAAGTATGTCTTGATGACAAAACATGCATCAATAATAATTAATTAGTTTTTTCTACTGTGTTATTTGAAGTGGATTTTCAGTGATCTGTAATCATGGATGTTCTGAATATAAGTGATCCATGTGTCACTATGTATCCTAAAATATCAAGTATCCAGAAAAACATAGTTCCAAGACATATTTGAATCCTCTTTACTAAGGATTGTTACTAGTGAAATCTTACACTTATGGTTCCTACACAAATTAGGATCTCATATAGGGAAATTATTCTATAGAATGTGAATCATTTAAGGAAATTTAGATACATGATAGATAGATTCCACATCACATATTTTAATTTATTTAGAACCTGATTCAAATTTCTTATTTTATTATAATATTACTAGATCCAAGGTCATAGTGATTATTGCTATGTGATGATGATATTGTACAAGTAGATTAACGTTACATGAGAAAAACATTATGATATGTAGTTTATAATCCCTTAAATAGTACTATTATCCATACTTTTAGATGAAATGAAACTTATTTGTCCTAATAAAAGTAAATTTTAATAAAATCTATGCTCAAATGAGTAATACATGGTTTATGAAATGCAAATAAATTATTAGATTACCTTTATCATATGAAAGTGCATGACATTTCTGGATGTTAACCATGTAGTCTAGAATTATACAACAAAAGAATATTAATTATTTTATGGTCATAAAATGAGTACCTACTCTAAGTACTTCATCATCTTTCAGAATTAATTTTGTTCAATGTATTTTAACATCTCCTGTCTATGGCATTGTTAAGAAATTTTACATCATGTGACTAGGATATTGTTCTGTAGTTTCACATCATGAAATGATGGAATTGTCATTTTGTTTTATTTTGTACGATAAGAATGTATTCATGTTGTTTTATTTCATGTTACAATGATGTTCATCATCTAATTCTAATATTATTCAAAATATTCCATCAAATATATTTTATTAGTGTTAGAATGATAAACCATCCATAAAATTAAATCAAGGAGTGTGATTCATTAGATGAGATGTTATATATTGAATAAGGTCTATCCAATTATAACTCCATCTATGGGGAACATTTTTAAGGTTTTATAGAGATTCTCAAAAATTGATGTAACACCACTTAGAAGAATTATCTTTATGAATGTTTCTTACTGAATACATTGAAAACGTTTTTTTACTGATTTTTTTGGTTATATAGTTTGAAAAACTTCTTCCCATAATTTTATCCAAGCTCAACATGCCATTTGAAGAGTATTCATCATTAGATATCTGATTTAAAGTGGAAATAGAAACTAATGTTTTTCAAACATAAATGTGATGGACTTACAAAATTATACAAACAAGATAATATGGGGTGGATTATGTTGAATTATGTGTTGTGATATCACAATTCATCAATAAATGTTTGAGATTATTAAGAAATTAAATCTTGTATTCGTTCATAATATTCCAAAGGACATTAGATAGATTTGTATTGATATAATTTATCTATCAATTAATCATTTAATGATATTGTTATGAGTGGAAAAATTGAATATTATATTTATGATTCAACCTTTTCAACATAGAAGAACAAATTTTTTTGACATCGTCCATAAATATTGTTTGCCAGACATGAGATTTTGTGATGATATTTTAATTCATGATTATGAGGATAACAGTTTTTCTAAACTCTGTGAGGGGTATAACCTCATCTCATTTAGGTATGATGTTTGTGAAATTAAGGATTGACATACACTTCTTAGATGTGTCTTGGGGATATATCACCACAACATATTTTCCAAATATGAAAAATGTCTAAGATTACATGGATTTCTGATAATACTTTGGAAACAAATGTATGGTGCTTCAATTTATCTAAAAATAATTTAATTTCATTTTTAATTACGTATAGTATTATATCATCAATGTTGAATCGTATTCAAGCCTCTTGATTTGATAGGATATCATGGTTACTAACCAATGGGAAACACAAAAATTGTTATGGAATTATTATAGAACATCAACGGTCTCCCCCCTATAATTTTTATAAGTAGGACTCAATAAATTTACAACATATAGAAGATGTTTTGGGAATTTTGTCAATCACTTCATGTGAAATTAATTTCACAATTTTATATTTATTATATATTGGATTGGTTTAAATGAATAATTATTCCAAATATTTTTTTTGTAATGTTGGGAATTAATATAATTGTTAAATCAGATAGTGATGATATCATCTCTCTATGTAATGAGGTTATATTGATTCAATTGCTTTATTTTATGTCATTCAGGATGAATAGAGAATCCCCACTATGGTGTACAATGAAGATGAATATATATTCATAATCATGATTGACCAAATCTATGAATGCACTATCAAATACACTGTCTCTTCCATCCAAGGAAAATTATATGTTAGATAGCATTATATTGAAGGAATATTTAGTCATAAACCATCATATGTATGCATGACGGGGGATTAATTACTATGTTTATTAATTTTATTACCATTAGTCATCTTGATTTCCAACTAAGAGTCATCCTTCATCTACATATTCTCCACTGTTATTTATAGGGACAACTTTAAAATAACAATGAGTTCATAATATTGTACATCATTGTCGGTGAGTCCTTTTAATAGTTGGATGTAATATTATAGCCCCACTTTATTTTGAGAGACCCGAAAACACCCAAGAAAACCTGATTACTCTATAAGATCATGTCCACTTTCTCATTTGAATTCTATAAGAACATTTTAGGACATCAACCAGATGTCATACTGGTGTATAATGACCTCTCAAATTGGTATATTCCTATTTATAATTAGATAACCTATAATACAATTTTATTGATTTGTTATGATACACTAGAGATCTTCAATCAATTTAAGATAATTCCTTTAACTTTTCTCTATGAAGAATAATGAGGGTCATTTATTTACAACATCATATTTCCATATTTTGGCATCCAAAATTTTATTGGAAATATATTAGAGATTTTAACATTTTATGATTCTTTATTTGGTGCATGGCATTCATCATTTAATATATCCCAAGTTACCAAAATGAATTTTACAGGTTTTCCTCAGTTTGTTGGCATAAATATTATCAGACATACGATTTATCACATTATATCATCAATGGATCTTTAAAAATATCTATCCCACAGATATGCTACCCCCTTATTCATTAACCCTTTTAGGTTATACACTTTCCTTGGAGTTGTTTATGATACTCTTAATATTATTAATGAATCACTACAATCCATTTACATCCTTATGATTCTAAGTTGTGGTCATTTCAAGTGTCAGTATTTTATTTTCAGTATTGTCTATGATACCATATTGGTGTAGCATGATTCCATGGAATTTACTATATTTTACATCAAATGAATATATCACATGGATCATTATCAATCTATGATTCTAATTTCATTGTTCTTATTTATTGAAAATTTTAAATATTTCAGATAATATTTTTGAAGTTATTCATCAAATTTTCATGGTGTTTTATTCCATTTTCTGATAAAGTATTGATATATTAAAAATAATAAATATAATATAAAACAATAATGAGATGATTATGAAATAATTTTTTGTCTACTAAATAGATAATTGGATTGGAAGATTAATACTTCCATCAAATAAATATTATTGGTTATATCATATGCATATAATAAGTAATGTAAATGTATAGTTTTTTTGATGTAGTTCAGCTACTAGTAGATATTTAGAAGAGATCAATAAATTATATTAAATTACACAATTTATTTTTTTTAATAAAATGTTAACCCTTTTGACCCTATTATTTAATCCTCATTATGTCCATTTTATAGGGTTTTACTCATAACATTGGAACATCCAATTAGAGAGAGTTCCACCACATTGAGAACTTAAGGAGAACACCTATGGAGATTTTATGGTCGATAAGTAGATTGAAAAAAATTATTCAACAACATCATGTGTGGTAATTTCCGACAATAATGATAGATCAATATCAATGTTTTTTCATTTTTATTTGTTATTCTTCCCCATTTTAAACATTAATTTGTATATAAAATTTTCCAATAATAATTATTCTTGTTTTCATCACCTCATGGATGATGAAAATTTTCTTTTATTCATCAATTAGAAAATGATTATATTTTTTTGATTATTATTAAAATATTCAATTCCATAATTTTATGTCAATTAAAATTATAAAACCCATGTATTACTGACAACGTTTTCTTCACTGTTTTGTTTTAGATATTATTACACAAATTCATTAGGTGTTTATCCCCAATATTCAGTTTGGTTGGTTATTTGAGATATCAAAGAAGGCTTTTTCATTACACAATACATATTTGGGGTTCAAGATCATTTTTTAGTCTCATTATAATGAATTGAAATATAATTGAGAATCGAGGAAGATAATGAAACCAGATGTGTGATCAAAGTTGACATACTCATTAATTGGTAATCGCGAGGTGAAGAGAGTGAATGAAGACCATGTAATAAATGATTGATGGACTAAAAATTGGGTTTTTGTGATAATAGATGTATGGGTGATACCATTTATGGGTTTTGGGTGGAAATTTAAGTGTATATAAATGATGTGGTAAGAAATCTATAGACACAATGAAAATAAATGATTCTAGATAATACCCAACTACACCATTTGATTATTTGAAGAATTTAACAAATGTGTTTCTCAACTAATAGTGGATTAGGTATTACAAAGTGTTTAATTTCACATAGTCTTGGGGTATATCCTCTTATTATATGAAACCTATTATGACATTGTTTTCATGTACTAGAATTACAAAACATGGTGACTTGTGACAAAATTTATTATAGGACTGCACACCATGTACCCATCAGTGGGGCATGGATCATAGAGTATGACATAAACCCAAGATCATAGACTGACCCATTAAAACAACACACATTTTTGTCAAATCAGGAATATGGGGAGTTACACACCATGTTGGATGGAAGTATACACCTAAAACCTATAATTATGATGATACGACATGAACTCTATTTGTCGTGCCATGTACAACCATTTCGATTAGATTTGAAACTTTTATGAATCCTCTACGAATAGAATTCCAAATGGGATGTTATGGTGGAGTTACATATATATATATATATAGAGTATATTTCCATGTTTAATTAAACCTGATCAACATCAAACATTTTACTATGAGTCTTAGGTATCAAATAATCCTTATTAGATAGACCCACCTTGGAAGGAGGCCGTGTTAAAATATGGTTTCTGATTACAATCACATGGTTAGGTATGTAATCACAGACATCGTAATTGCATGTGGGATCATTTTTCTAATATATTTTTAATGATGTGTTGACTAATTTATTTTTGCATTCATAAATGTAAAGGATATCATTTGATATGAGTAAACCTCTTGGGTTCCCTAAGGGAATGTTTCTCATCATACTGATGGGAAATCAATATTAGTTTTACACTGAATAATCATAAATCAAGAGGAGGTCCAAAAATATAGTGGATTCATAAACTAATACCAATGTGATTTTGATTAAGAATTCACTATTTAATAAGTGGCTATTTAGATCTCTAAAGTTGAAAAAATCCAAAAGGGGGATAATTTTCGATTTGTTAGGGAGGAGGTTTGGAATCAAATTTTTGGAGTTTAATTCTTAAATGAAATGATATTATACTAGCTTATCATAATTATCTTCTTCCATGGTGGAACTACAGGGGTTTATTTCCCGTAAAACTTTTTGATATCAATAGAGTTCACAAGGAATTCCTAATTAATTAGTTTTTAAATAAGGAGCTACCTAATGAATTTATGAATATTTATAGGAAATGGAATAAATTTATTTTTTTATGATAAAGACATAAAACTAATTTTCATCATGGGACACAATAAAACTAATCAATTTATGACACAAGTCTTATTATGTACCATGATTTAGATTCCTGTTCTAAAAAATTGTGGTTGAAATTCCTTTCTTGAATGCTTGAAAGGAATCATCAAGACATTAATATACCTTCTATTCTACAATTTCTTCATTGATTGCAGATGATTAAGTTGAATTATATAAAAAAAAGGGAAAAATCGTGAAATATATTGATATGAAATACACTAATATAGGAAAATCAATATATAGTTTATCCCACATACATTCTTCTTCTTAAAAATTATCAAGGGTAGATGATGTGTGTATGACCCTGAGATTTTAGGATTTATTTTTTTCGAATTTATTTAACATTTCAATATTTTTTATTTTAGATGAAATTATAAATATATATATATATATATATTAAAACACTAATTAAAACATTCATTTCACACCCAATACCATTCTGGCTTGTGCTACATGAAATACCAACTTGGCAATCACTATAAGCAACACCGACTTGGCATACGATGCATGCAACACTATGTTTCTATGGAATATCTCTTTTTATTTATTTAAATAAGATAATTATAACATAACCATTAAAATTATTATTATGAATAGTAATCAATACATTCCAAATATTTTTTATAATTTTTTTATATAAATAAAACATATTGGCAATGAATGATAATATTTTTTGTAAATTCCTTTTATGTTAAAAATATTTTTTTCATTAATGAATCACTATTAATCATAGAAGTAATTTTAAAAACATCTAGAAATTAATTTTTATTAAATAAAATTTACTTTTTAAATATTAATATTGAATTATCTTATGGATAATTTTTGGAATATTTTTGAGAAACATAATTTTTTGATAAATATTGAAAAATTCTTCTTTTTAGTTAAAAAAAGCCTTCTCGTATAATTAATTATTAATGATAAATGATATTATAAATATGTTTTTATGTCATATTAGATTAATATTAAATATAATAATACAATTATAATCATTATAATCATTTCACTTTTGATACTGAATATAAAATCATAACAATCGTTTGAACACTTTCTTACATTAAATCCCCGTTACTTCGTCCCATCTGCGGGATTAGCAATAATCTTAATTTTTACTCTTTGGTGGTTGGAATACTCATTTTGGTCAGAAACTCTCTTAATGAATCCTTTTGGAACAAACCAAAAATAGTTTCCTGATTAAGAGGAAACGTCTTTTCTCAAGATCCTTTATATTATTTTCATTCTCCACCCGTACACTCTATTTATTACCTTATTATGTGACAAAACTATATCCTATATATAATTTAATTTTATATGAAATGTTTCTAACATACACCTACACACACCTCCCTCATATTGAAATTGAACATACTATTTCTTTGTACAGCGAACTACTGCCTCACGAAACAAATATTGTTCATTTCTCCTTTACCAACAATCATTGTGGCCGTTGTGCTGGAAATATATTTATACATATAATATATCTTATTTACAATTTCATTAATATAATGTATTAATTTTTCAAAACTCCTCATTTTACCATCCATTTGGGGTTAATACGATAATCTCATTTGATGAAATGTAGACTACGACACCATCAAAGTGATGGGATTAGTTCACATACCAAATTAAATGTTTTAAGGATGGGTTTGATGAAATTATAAGATATATATTATATATTAATTATAATGTAATAATTATATACATATATACATACATACATATATATATATATACATATTTCATTTACATACTTTCTTTTAATACGACTATAGAAATGTAATCAACATTCATCTGCATGTACGACTTACCGTCTCCATGATTAGTGTATTACATTTCGTATGTCTATATTCTCTAAATTATTATAATATGAATATAATGGATATAAATGATATTTATATCATTATCTAGAATCTATATTCATGATATATGTATAAGGACTAATGGTATATCAAATTAAGACACATGTGAATAACAAAAAGAATGTTACCCTAAGTAAAACATTAACCTAACATCATTAAGAAGTGGGTGATTAAAGGTAAAAATAAAAACATATAAAGAATTATTTATAAGAATATGATTCCGTAAAATATTCATAAAAAATAATATTTATTATATTGGAATCTTGTACGAGTACGGAGAGAGTCAAGACATAAGGTTAGGGAATTTCATCTCACTTTTTATTTCCGTGAGATACAAGCTCTGTTTTACACTCTTTCCTTTGGTGCATTGTGTGTACTAACCAAAATTGAATTTTTTTATCTGTGATTAAATTTATTGGTATTACCTTTGTAATTTTATGATCCTTCTTTCATGGTTTTTAAGTTTCAAAAGATACCAAATCGGTAAAAATGTTTTGTCTCACTTTACTTCATTTGAGACTCATGTTTTGTTTTGAACTAAAACTCTTTTTTGTGGTGAATATAAATTCATTTTACATACCATATAATGAATCTATAAATTTTTATGATATTATATTCTTCATGTAATTTAATTTCATTATATTTATATCAAGATCCCAATATACCAAGTTGTAAAAATTAATTGATACAATCTCATTTCTTTTTGATATTGTTTATGTTGATGCCTCCTTTTGTGAAATCATATAATCAATCTCCCTAGAATATTCAAGAGACTAATTATTATAAATTATTTCATGATATAATCATGTATTGATACCATTTTCAACACTTTGGTACATTTGTTAACTAGGAAGGTTTTTTATGAAAGCTTGACTATACCCTATCTTCAGTCAGAACTCTATGTTTTCTAAAAAGAGTTTCCAATAATATTATACCATTACCCTATAATATATGAAATGAAATTTTACTGTCTTTGGATTTTACGAATCTATTCAAGAGAATATTCTTTCCTATTTCCATACAAGGCACTTTCCTATCCTTTTTACCGTGTAAAAGGAATGTTTTTTTAACGCATACTACATTTATGGGTTCACCTGCCATCCTATCATTAGAGCTTCCATTGCATTGTAAAATATGATATTAATTACGAAAATATTTTTAAAAAGAAAATTTCAAGGAAAATTATTTTCAAAAAGGTTTCAAACATTATTCATATGTTTTAATGGAAAATAGTTTTCAAAATGATTTCATGTATTATTAAAAAATTTTCAAATTGCTTTTAATGATATTGGTTTCAATACGTTTTCATGAATCTTTATATGTTTTCATGAAAAAAATACTTTCAAAATATTTTCAAGATTTCTTTATATGATTTGAAATTATTATCAAAGAATTATTTTTCAAAACATTTTCAAGTTTCCTTTAAAATTATTCATGTGTTTTTAATGAAAAAGGTATTTAGAAAGCATTGAAGCATTTATTAAATTTTTTATAGGAAGAGGGTTTTCAAAATGATTTCTTGTATTCTTTATAATTTTCTATTTATTTTTTATGAAAATTATTTTTAAATGGTCTAATTTTTTAAAAATATTTTTTAATACAATGAATAATATTCTTTTTCTAGAAATGTTTTTATGAGTATTTTTCAAAAAAAAATCCTTCTATAATAACATCTATCTATATTACTCATGACTTTCTAGGAAATGATATAAAGGTTCAATTCATATCCCTTCTTTAATGTGTTTTATTAATTCCATTGTATTTATGAAACCCATTTCCCCTTCATCATTAATATATTAATGAAACTTGTTTCTCTTTCAAGAGTAATATAATTTTAAAACCTTTTTCATTTCAAGGGTTATGTTTATGAAGATACGATTATGAAACCTGTCTCTTTCCACATGTTATGATATGTTCACATTTTTATGATACCCATTTTATTTATGGGTTATGATATGTTCATTTTTTATATTCAGGCATATGTATATATGATTTAATTATGTGACAGAAGGGATCTATATCTCCCTCCAATTAATTGTGTAAAGATTTAAATCTCATGAGATAGACATGGCTATATTGAGGGTTTACTTAGTTTAGTAATACGGGGCTGTAATAAGGTTTTACAAAGTTCTGTAATACATGGATAGATGGACGATTTACTCTATTCAGTAATATAGGGCAGTAATGGGGGTTTACTCATCTCAGTAAAACGTACCTGGAATGAGGCTTCACTCTGTTCAGTAATACATGTATGGAATGAGGGTTCACTCGGTTCAGTAATACATGGATGTAACAAAGGTTTACTCTGATTAGAAAAATAGGGATGGAATGAGGGCTTACATAGTTTATTAATACAAGGTTGGAATGAAGGTTTACTCATTTAAGTAATATAGTTATTGAATGAGTTTTTACTCAGTTTAGTAATATAGTGATTAAATGATGGGTAACTCAGTTCAGTAATATAGTGTTGGAATAAGGGTTAAGTGAGTCCAATAATATAGGGCTAGAAAGGTGGTTCACATGGTTTAGTAAAGGAAATTTTCCAATAAGATGGTATTAGTAGTGATTCCTTATCTACTATGGAAATTAGTATATGCATATGTGTCGACACAATTCCATGTCTTATTCCAATGTTATACTTTAATGGCTTATGCACTTTATTTCTATATGACTCGTGTCTTTTGAACATACAATCATTGGTACATGATCATTGGTATGTAGGGTGTGACCTTATATATTAA
Organism: Viscum album; assembly: GCA_963277665.1. Lineage (NCBI taxonomy): Eukaryota > Viridiplantae > Streptophyta > Magnoliopsida > Santalales > Viscaceae > Viscum > Viscum album. Next base: position 1,184,514,200 of record OY728158.1, on the reverse strand, counting down.
TGATCAGATTACCATACCCTTATGATCATGTTTATGCTTACATGTATCTCTTGTTTACCATTGCTGAGATTTTGAGCTCACCACTTTTTTGGTTCCTTTCTCCCATGTTATGATTATATGTTCAATATTTGAAATGGTACTATTCATGAAAACCTAGTGGGAGATGATGTATCTCACATATGTACCAATGTTAACATTTTCATATTTACAATGGAACTATACCAACTACAGTCTTTGGGAGTCTTTTTGTATAATGTTTAATTATTCCTTAAAATTCGATTTAATTTCAATGTTTGTAAAGTGAGGACAATATAGTAATTATCAAAGTAATTTTTTAGTTAACCTTTGGAAACTAGGACAAGAAAATCATATTGAGATCCCTAGGTTTTTTTTCTAAGGATATGACTAGGAATGTCTCTGAGGATAAATATAAGGATGAGTTAACTTTTGGGAAATGTTCTTGGAATTTTATTAAACGGTAGAGTGGGTGGATACCAAGAAATACATCCCAATCTGGATACTACAAGTGGATGTGAATCTATAAAATATGTACCTTGGGGTAACAAATTGTAAAATATTCTTCAACTTTGACTCGAGGTAATATAGAACATGACAACAAGCCATACTGCACACCTGGTTAAACACATCCAGGGGATATGTTTTGGGAATTCGTAGACTCTTCATGAACCATCATGAAGGATTTAGATATAAGTTAGCTACGAATAACATAGGATAAATCCAATGTGTCATATATTATGGATTGTGTCATTTTTTAGACATATTATAAGAAATTTATTTCATTACTATGTGGTTTTCTATTATGATAAGTAATGTTCATAGTATGCTTCCAGTTTTACATAATGTCATGAATCATAAGGTACTATGTTAATTTTGAATGTGATGGAAGATTTTCTAATGATATGTCAATGGGGATGATAATTGGATTGAATGATTTCATAATCATGCCTAATTAGTTTTCATGGCACATGATTATAAATGTTTACCATAACCAACCCACAGGCTCACCAAGGATGATAAAGAAGGAGTTCACTGAGAGATCAGGTAATGGAGACCGTGGAAGAATGAAGATTAAGTTTCCTTTGTTTCAAAATTGTGGAAATAATAACCTTAGTAAATGTCTTAGATGAACAATATGGTGTTTTTACTATAGAAAATAATGACACAAAGAAAGTGACTACAAGGGAAAATGAAGAGTTCGGTTAACCTAATGAGTGGTAATTTTGGACTCCCTATGTTCTCATCAAAGGTTAAGTGTTTTAAGTGAGTAAGAAATGGATATTATGTAACTCAATGTCACAAGAGTAATGCTTCTGAGGGGAATCAACAAAGTGGTGTGAGTAATGGTTACATAGATGATGATGAAGTGTCTATATGTGAAATCTGAAATGGAAATGGTATTATTGTTAATTGATCATGAATGAAATAATCAAAGAATTTATGTTTTGGGATTCCACAATTTAGAATGGTGAATTATGTTTGGACTATTCAGTTTATGTTTTACAAAGTATTTACAAAAATATGATTAATGATCATGGTAGACTAGAAAGTATATCTCATAAAAGATAAATTTTTTACTAAGGTATGGTAACCCTTAACATGTTCCTTATGATATGGTGATGTTGTATGGATAATGAAAAGTGGGATATGAATAAGTAAATTGGATAGTACCGATTAGCTTATAACTAAGTAAAGACATTTTTATATGTGGTTTATGCTACCACAAATGGTGTTTAAATCATATTTGGTTTGGATGAGTAAATGAAATAAAATATAAAAATAGGACTCATACATGTTTTCCAAAATGATTTATGGTAGTTCAAGGTGTTACTATGTTTCTTTAGAATATGTTATGAGGTTATTCACATTATTGGAAGTTGATAAACAATAGATACTTTTTTTATATGAGGGAATCAACGTTAAGGTGATTTCGTGACTCCCTTTATAATGTTTTGTATTTTCACCTTTGAGAATGGTTATAAGTTTAACTATTCATGAAAGGATTATGTTACGATTCAGATGAAGTATTTTTCCACTGATTTTGTATTGAAAACCCTCATTAAAGGGATAATCTGTGATTAATCTTATTTTAAGGATATCTGTATTTTATATTTTGGTGAAAAGGGCATAATGTATGTTCAGTGAAAACCAATCAACTCTAGAAAATTCTGGGTCTTGAACCCATTCCTGATGGATGAAAAGGGCTTCAAGCCTACCACTATCCCACACGATGTCCTAGTTAATGTATATTTATTTTTGATCAATAAATATTTATGAAGAAACCATATTATTAATTTTTATTTCATGTTTATTTTTTAGAGACAAATAGTTGTACTTTTTATTCTTTTGTGACCCTTAATATCCATTAAAAGCATATTTTAGTGTTTTATTCACCAATGTTAATTTCGGGAAATTCATTCCATAAGGTAATGGATGTATTAGAAATTTTTCATATAATATCCCAAGAATGAAATTTTGTTTATAAAAATATATAAGGAATTATTCAACGTTATTAATGTGAAACAAAAAAGATGATATCCTAATACCTTAAATTATGTTGAACCGGTGGATTTCAGAATCATCACGGGTGTATGAAATTGAGGACCACAAAATTCCTTTTATCATTCACATTATTATTATTTTTTACCTCAATCACTACCTTTAAAAATATATGTTTCTCCACCAAGTCCAATATTCACCCCCAACCAGTGTTCTCCTATGTGGAGACCCAGTTATATGTTACATTGGGTAATGGTTATGATTCCAAATTTCCATTTTAGGGTAACTTTTAGTATCCATTTTTATGATGTGGGATCTATGAATAAAACTTTTACATACTATAAATTTGATACTCATGAATAATATTTATGTTGAAATTCATTTAAGGGGCGTAGAATGTAACACCCCAATATTTTATGAATTATTATTTTTGAATTAATTTAACTTTTCAGTATTGTTGATTTCTCAGGACACTTGAAATAGTTAATTATATATATATATATATATACATTAAAACACTAATTCAGACATTCATTTCACATGTAATACCAATTTGGCTTGCGCTTCAGGCTACACCACCTTGGCTTGCACTTCATGAAATGATGACTGGGTGTACGATGCCCGCAAAAAAGACCTTCTATGAAATATCCATTCTTATTTATTTAAATAAGATAATTATAGCATAGAAATTAAAATTTTTAATATGAACAGTACTAAATAATTTCTAATTTTTTTATAAATTTTTAAATAAGGAAATCATAATGATAATGAATCATAATATTGTTGGTAACATCCTTCTATATAAAAAATATTATTTTTTGAATGATTCTATTTTAATAATTAAAATAATTTTACACTCATTTGGTTATTTAATTTTATAAAATAAACTTAATTTTTTAATTCATAATGTCGAAATCATCTTAGAAAGAATTTTTGGTATTTTTTGAGTAACTTCATTTTTTGATTAGTTTTAAAAATACTACTATTTAGTTAAAACCAACTTTTTTAGAAAATTAATTATTAATTATAAATGATATTATAAATATTTATTAATGTCACGTTATTTGAATATTATATTTAATAATAAAATTTAATTCACTAGAATAAACTTCCCTATGATACTCAATACAAAATCATAACAAATGTTTGATCTTTCTCCTACTTTATAAGCCTTTTATTTCATCCAATATGTGGGATTAGCACTAATATTAATTTTTTGTCTTGTGTGGTTGGAATTTGATAAATACGACATGAAACATATGTAAAATATTTATATTCTAATAACACCATGTTAATTTTTCACAAAAGTGATTAGTAAAAGTTATTAGAAATAATCGTAGCAAATGATGCCACATTAACATTAATTGGGGACTAAACATTAAAATTAAGGTCCCAAATGAACTATAAAATTTTAAAATACCTTTTTTATATTTGTTTTTCTTCAATAAACCTTATATTATTAATTTGGATGTGTTTTGAGATATTTTTTATGTAATAACATGTGGGCACATAATTGTTTTCTTAAAATTCCATGTGAGTCCCTTTACAGTTTTATAAAAGGCCACCACATATACCCTTTGATCACACCTATCTATCATTTTGTGGTCATACAATATATACCCACATATCCTTAAAATAATAATCCATTTGAAATTGATTCCTCCCTCTGGTCAAAAACACTTTCAAGGAAGCCTTTTGGTACAAAGCAAAAGGAGTTACCCGATGAAGAGGTAAAATTTCTCTCAAGTTGCTTTCCATTATTTTCCTTTCCTCCACCTCCACTATATTTATTTTCTTATTGTGGTAAGAAAACAGTATACTATAGAAAATATGATTTTTTATGTAATGGGACTGAACTACACATACACAAATCTCCATTTTAAGGATATCGAACATATTGTTTTTGTGTACGGTGAACAACTGCCTCACTAAATGATGATTGTTTATTTCATCTCTATCACCAATCATGGTGTCCATTATGATTGAAACACTATTTTTGTATGTAATATATTTTATTTATGATTTATTAGTCTTATTTTTTACTTTTTCAACACAACTATTTTTACCTTCCATTTGGTTTTAATACGATAATCTCATTTGAGGCATTGGGACTGCCGCCCCCTCAAAGCGACGTGATTCTTTCACAAACCACATAGAATGTATTAAGGTTGTGTTTAATGAAATTATATGATATATATTATATATTAATAATAATGGAATAATGATATATATATATATATGAATACATGTATCATTTAAATACTTTCCTTCAATATGATAATAAAAATTGAAACAATGTTCATGCATACATGCAACTGACAATTTCCCTGAACGATGTATTCCATTTTATAATTCAATATGAAAAAAATTATAATAATGTGAATATAATAGATATAACTTATATTTATATGATGATATAATTTTTGGGGTCATGATATAACTATAATGACAAACGATATAACCAATTAAGACCCATTTGATGAACAAAGTGAATATTCCCCAAAGTGAAACATTAACATTAAATAATTAAAAGGAGGGTGATATAATCTAATAATAAAACCATATATGGTATTATGTATCATAATATGATTATGTAAAATACTTGTAATGAAATCATATTTATTATATATGAATCTTGTATGAGTATAAAGAGAGACAAGACACAAGGATAAGGGGTTTTATCTCACATTTAATTTCCCTGAGATACAAGTTATGTTCACCACTTGTTCCTTTTTTGTGTTTATTTACAAACCATGACTATATTCTTTATCTCATGAACATAAATTTATGTGTATTCACGTTACCATTTTATTTCCCTTCTTTCAAGGTGTTTATGATTCAAATTTTACTAAATCGGTAAAAATGTGTTGTCTCAATTTTCCTTTTTTGATACTCATGTTTTTTATACACCGAAACACTTTTTCAAGGATCATATACTTCTATTTTAAAATCCATATAATTATTATAAATATTTTCATGATATTCTATGCTTTACCCATTTTCCTTTCATTACATGGAGGTTATGATCCAAATATGCCATGTTATAAAATTTTATTGAGACAACCTCACTTCTTTTTTATATTGTTTATGTTTATGTTACATTTGGTGAAATATTATGATCCATATTTCTATAATATTAATTATTTTCTTTATCCTATGTTATTTACTGATATACTCATGTATTTTTACAATTTTCTACTCATTGGTTCATATTTTAGTTAAGAAAGTGTTTTTAGGAAAGCCCAACATTACCCTATCTTTGTTCATAAATATATGTTTTCTAAAGAGAGTTTCCAAGAATATTATACCATTCCACTATAATGTGTAAAATTTATTTTAAATCTTGTTGTATTATACAAATTTGTTTCAAGAAAACTTCTTCTCACATTCTGAACAACTCACTTTTCTATACTTTTTTCTTTAAAAAATGAATGTTCTTTAGAACTCATACGACATGTATGGGTTTACCTACTATCATTTTATCCAAAATCCACTTTCCTTTTTGATTTTTTTTTAAAATTAATTATCAGGGATTTTGTTTTCAAAATGGTTTTATACTTCATTTGTATGATTTCACGGAAAATTGTTTTCCAAAAAAAATTCAGTCTTATTTACAAGTTTTCAATGTGCATTCAAATAAATGGTTTTAAAAAAAATTATGCTTCATAATAAGGTTTTTAAAAAAATATTTTTAACAAATTTACAGTTTTTTTTATTAAATTTATTTTCAAAGAAATATTTTTCAAAGAATTTTCATGCTTTCTTTAAATATTTTCAATTGTCATAAATGAAAATTGTTTTTAAAATGTTTCCATCCTTATATTAAATGTTTTCATTGAAAATGATTTTAAAAATTAATTCATGTATTCTTTATAAGTTTTCATGTTATATTTTAAAAAAAATTAAATGGTTTTATATATTAAAAATATTTTTTCAAAAAAGGAAGGATATTTTTCCCAAGAAATGTTTTTATAGTATATTTTAAAATTATGTTCCATATAAGATAACATCTATTGATATTACTCTGGACTTTCAATGAAATGATATAAGGGTCCCATTCATATCTATTATATGGATGAGTTATGCTTAATTCCATGGTCTTTATTAAACCCATATCTCCTTCACGGTTAAAATGTTTATGAAAACAATTTCTCTGTTATGGGCTATATTATTTTGAATCCTGATTCTTTTCATGGTTTATGTTTATTATGAATGTATTGTGAAACCTGTCTCTTTATACATGTTATGATATAAATAGATTTCCATGATACCAATTTCATTTCATGGGTAATGATGTGTTAATATTTGATCTTGTGGCACATGTATGTGTGGTTTCATTATGTGATATGGTGGTACCTATATCTTCCTCCAATACATTAGGTATTGTTTTATATCTAATTATATAGATAGGGATGGAATGTGGTTTTACTCGGTTATGTAATACATATATGGAATGTGGGTTTAATTAGTTTAGTAATATAGGGCTATAATGAGGGTTTCCTCGATTTAGTAATATTGTGCTGGAATGAGGGTTTACTCAGTTCAGTAAAATAGGGATGGAACGATGGTTTAACCGGTTCAGTAATACATGGCACGAATTATGGTGTATTCGGTGTTGTAATACAAGGTAGGAATGAGGGTCTACTTGGTTCAATAATATAGGAGTAGAACAAGGGTTTACTTAATTTTGTAATACATGGCTGGAATGAGAGCTTACGTGGTTCAGTAACACAGGGATAGAAAGAGGTTTTATTAGTTCATTAATATATAGATGGAAGTAGGTTTTACTCGGTTCAATAGTATAGGGTTGGAACATGGGATCCCCCAGTTTAGTAAATGACCTTATCTACTAATATGGTCTTGGTAGTGATTCTTTGGCTATTATAGAAATACGTATATGCCTATGTGTTTCCATAACTCCATGTCTTATTCCTATGTTTTGCTTTCTGGGATTATGCTCTTTTTTTCATTGTGATTTATGTCTTATAAAATTCCAATATTTATTCCATGATTTTTGATATACTGCGTATGATCATATATTTTTAGGCTCACATTTTCATACCCTTATGATTATGTTTATTCTTAAATTTATCCCTTGTTTACCCTTACTGAGCATTTGAGCTCACCCATTTTATATTTTCTTTCCCCTAGATTATGATGGTACATACTATATTTGATATGTCTAAGAATTGTTCTAGTCAAGAATAACCTAGAAGGATATGATGTATCTCATATATGTACAAGTTTTTAGGTTACCGTGTTTCTAAATTCACTATAACAACTATGGTCTTCGAGCAACATTTTGTATAATCTTTAATTATTCAGTAAATGTATGTTATTTCAATGATTGTAATGTGAGGGTTGCTATAATGTGGTAATATCCTAAGATACATAAAATGATATTGGATAATATTAGGTCACATATATAATGAGAATACATATCTAGATCATAAGGGTGATATTAAAAGTGTATGATCATATCCTTAATGTGGTGGTGGATTTTAATCAATTCGAAAAATTATCATAATCAAAATAATACCCCCTTAAAACATGTCATGGGTAATAATGTGAGTTCATATAAGCCATTAATTTAAATAAAAAAATTGAATTTTTAATTCTATGAGGTGTCAACCACGGAATTGGGACTTGGTAATGATTATTGAGGTTGATAACAACTTAATGTTATATATTAGATGATAAATCTAGATCAAATTATGTAACAATGGTTAGAAAAAATAGAATAATGTGATTGGGATGTCTAGTAAACTGATATCCAGTAGCCTATAGTCACCAACCAATTCAGGGTTTATCAGTAAGCCTATAGTATTCAGGTGGCCATTGGCTAGCTAGTATCCCCATATCGATTGGAAAGTTTTCCACCTACCATACAGTTTGGTTTTAATTAGTTTGTTACTAACACTATACCTCCTTTGTTTTTATGAGGATTCCATCTTCATCCCTATTCGTGAATAACATCATCTTTACAACCCCATTTTTCTTCCTTTTTTTAACTTTAATTTGAATGATAATATCATGTGTTTATCTATTATTTAATGAAAAAATATCCCTTTAGTGACCACTACTCTTACTCTTTCACCATTATTTTTTAATCTCTTTTTCCCAAGCAATGGATTTAGTTTTAATTACTCTATATTATGTTTCAATCCACCAAATATGAATGGTATTCTGTAATTCCTAGAAAGAGGGAGTCTTTTAACACCATGTTTCAGAAGAAACACATTGATTTAACAATGTAACATTTTGAAATTATGTTTTCTTTTGTATTTTAGAAAAATGATATTTATTTTGTGATGTAATTGTATATATGTGTTTTGGATTTGGCTCAGTTTGGGTTTATGGGTGAGAAGGGTGGTCCAAACACCCTTCCTCATAGGGTTTCGATATTCATTAGACACCTAGTGATTTAATACGAAATAAGACAAATTGTAATTGATATTTATAATGAATAATAAATGTTTTTATTGATTAATTTGGACTTTTTGGGGAGAGGTAAGAGCTCTATTAATGAGAAATTTCTGGTATGTATCATGGAAAAATCTTAGAGGGAATATTTAATACTGTTATCTTGGATAATTAAATGTTAAAGTACTGAATGAAAATGGTGTTTCTAATATTTACCTTAATACTTTTTTATTATGAATATTGACATTTTCCTCACCCTAAATGGTGATCATCCCCTGTTTGATAACTATTTTTCTTGATTTGAGTTGAATGTTTTAATTTTTAGGTAAATTATTAATCACACGCATTGTGTATTTATACGACCATTGTTTTCGGGCCAACACTATATCCTTAGGAACTGACTTATTTGGATCTACTCACATGGATCGAGGCTGTTCATATTATTATATTTCTCTATGACATCTCAACCCCTTGAGGTGTCTCACATGTTTGAGTTTTTCATAGTGGACTTTATTTTGGAGACTCTTGGGACCTATTGACAGGGATAGATAAACATAGATTATTTTTTCTATATGGTCCACATATCACCCCTATGATAGCTTAGATACCTCAATATTGTTGAACCGAACATTGATGTTATTTTCCCTTCCCCCATAGATATGGTTTACTGATCAAGTAAAATTGGGTATATTTGTGATAGTTTTGTGGGTAGATTGACCTAATAAAACCCAATCCAATGATATGGTTGATGAGATATATATGTGGTACACTAGTAATAGGGATTTCCCTATGAAGTATATGTGGACATGTTATATTTACAATGCTACCAATGACTGGAAAAATTCAGTGAGATCAGTTAGGACTACAATGAGTTGTTTGAGACTATGAAAGCATATAAAGATCCTAAAATTATGATTTTATATAAAGGACCATTTTTTCAGGTATAAATACCTTTATTTGGTACCCTATTAAGGGTAGATATGTTACTATGTGTCACCTAATACCCTTACTATTAATCTGAGTTTATGGGTAGTGTATATTAACATCATGTTTGCGCACGGGTAACCCCTTATTTAGTTTTACTTTTTAAATTTTTATGGATAATGGAAATGTATAAATCATAAAATTGATTTATTAATTTTTGGGGATGTTATGATTTGAGACCGAAGACACCCACACAATAATTGTGGTATGAATGGAAAACACCCTTGAGGTATACTTTTGTTATAGATGAAAAAACCCCTACATGTTAGTATGTGATAATGTATAAAATCTCTCTAATAGAGAGGTATGTGATACTACTATTGGTGAATACATGGATTTAAAAAAGGGATTATATTGGATTCAGGTTGATTATAGGTGATTTAATGTGTTTTTTGTAGGGGATTATGGGGTCTTTAGTGTGACATCCCAGGTAAATAAATAAATATGACATTTTAATATTTATTAATATTTTTAAATTAAATATTAATTTTACATTAAAGGGGATGATGTGTTTGATGGGGTACTCGATACGCAACGACGGGTTTCTTTGAAGTCTTACATTGCACAGTAATAATATAGTATTTTTATTTTAAATGGTTGTTAACACCTAGCCATGGTATTGGAAAGAATGAATATAACTAAATATAATATGATTATACATGTTTGTTAAATTTTTTTACATTTATATACTAAAATTTAGAGGCATGATATGTTAATGAATCCGATTTAAAGTATAAATTCTCTAATATTCATTAAAAAGTTGATTTACCGCCTTTTGATGGAGACCTATTTTTAAATCTAGTTTTGGGAACTTTTATATGTTCCATTTAACAAAATAAAATTCTTCTTTATAGTAGAGACATAAAAATTTACATTTGATGAAATTTTGGTATTTTTCGGATAAAGTTAATTTTTTTTAATGAATAGTGAAAAATATATTATTTTAATTCAAAACTACATTTCAATTTAATTTATATATTTGGTTATATTATCTTTTTAATTCGTTTTGAAATGTAATTAGAATTTATTTTTACCATTTAATCCAATTTGGGTCATTTTATGTAATTTCACATTGAAATTGAACATAAACAAGTGTTAATATTTTTATAGTTATTCTTAAAAACACAGTTTTCGTTTTAACAATGTCAAATAATTTTAAATTCATTTCTTCCTCTTCTGTATTTTTAATTTGGAATAATTGATTCCATATTATTAATTGGGAGGTAAAAATTTTATAAATAGTTAACTTTTATTTTTAGACATTATGAATATTTAGTTCAGTAAATATTTTATTTACCATGGTTAAAAGTTCAATATGACAATTATGGGTAAAAAAATAATATTATAATTATAATAAATTACACAAACATGCTTCGTAATCCTATTGGTAGACACATATACGAACAAGGAATTCCTTGGGTTGATTTTGGGACCCCATGGGGCCATAAGGGAGTAATAATGACACTTTATTTTAATTAACTTAAAGTAAAGACAAAAATGACATTAACAAATATATTTTTAGTAAATAAATATTTATATGGGGTTATATAATTTATCTTTTCAACATTAAATATTAATTTGAAAGATAAAAATATTTCCTACATCATGTTATTTTTTTAGTAATTTTTAGACATCAAATAAATTAAATTATTTATGACACAATAATGATGTACTGTTTACCTCGTTAATGAATGATTTAAATAAATAAGATGATAAATATTAGAATAATAACCAAACCCTATATAATTTTTATTAGATGATTTTATTTATAACATGATTCATCTTATATTATATTATAATAAGTTGTTGAAATTTAGAATCAAAAAAAAATTATAATAAACTAATATTTTCACACATTTCTAAGGAGCCCCTACTCCCCCTTACAAAAAGCCCTCACGTCTAACCCATTACTCACACCTCTCAAACCCATAGTCTCATCCAAACTGTGGAAAAATAAGCTCTCAATATCCTTCTCTTCCTCCGAGAAGCCTTACCTTAAGCATAAGTAACTTCAAGAAACACTTTTTGGTTCAAACCAATTGGAGTTACCCGATTTAAAGGTAACGTCTTCTCTTAAGTTCTTTTGTTTTATTTTACTTCTCCAACCCCATAAACTATTTTTAATACTTTTTTTATAACAAAACAACAATCTGAAATATACTAGGGTGTTGTTATGGGATGTATTCGAACAAAACTTACACACACCTCCATCTAATGGGTAAATGGCCGACAGTTTCTGTGGATGACAAACTAACGCCTCCCGAAAGGATGACCGTTCAATTATCTCCTACCACATCTCATGGTGGACATTAATATGGAACTGTATTTATATATGATACATATTATTTTTATATTTTATTTATTCTTATGTATTATTCATTTATTTCATAGCTTTGTGGTTTCCATTATGGGTAAACGTGATAATTTCATTTTAGGAAGTGTGGACTACCGGCCCCTCAAAGTGGTATGACTCGTTAAAGACATATGTGGGACATATAAAGGATATATTTAATGATATTATATATGATATTATACTATAATTATTATATAACTATGTAACGTTAGGTTTTAATTCCATTAAAATAATAAATAGAAATGGAAGTAGTGTTCATGCATATGTACGGCTTACCGTCTCAATGAATGGTACATTTCAATTCTTACCTCCAAATGTTACGTTCGGTTATATATATATATATACTTGTGTGTGTGTGTGTTTGTGTTTTTGTTATATATATATGATATATATGATATCTAATTCATTAATATCATTCTGTAAATAATGGACTTTTGACCTCATCGACAACTTGTAAATACAAGAAGTTCATTTTTTACTCAAGTTCCAAATATCGACAAACCAACCATTATTACCTTAAATGATTACATAATGTTTAAAACATGGTAATATGTGATATAAAGGGAATAATAAATTTGAAATAGGTTTTTAAGAAAGTATAAATTAACTTTAGTTTATTATTTTGGAGATTAAAGAACGAACAAGTCATGTCGGAGACGAGGTATGGGACTTTGTCTCAATATCCATTCATTGAGGAATATTTTTTTTAATACACGAATTTCTTTTATATGCTATATAAACACCTTTTACTTTTCATTTCATTAAAATGGAATCTTTTTCTATTAATAATTTTACTAAACACAAAAAATAATGTTTCTTTTTAACATAAGCGGTGATAATGACCTTTCTGACGCTGTGAGTATTATTTGATCTTCGACTTTCATAACAAGTCATAGTTTTTAAAGGAAAATCAATACTATATACCCATTTTTTGTACTCTGTTATTGAACATGGGTTTGAGAAAGAATTTATTATTTCAATATCGTAAAATGATATATTCTGATTAAAATGTTTAAATTTTATCTTTCCATTATGCTTGTTTTATGTGTTATGGTTCTTGGGAATTGTTTACACATATGGGTAGTTCCGTGATAAACCTAGGGATGTTGATCCTGAGATAGCTCTCTAATGCATTGGGTAATGTGATAGAAGTAAATGTGAATCTTTCTCCTAAGATATTTAGGGAATATTCTGTGATGGGTATTCCAAATGTAACTCTCAACGTAGCTATGAAAGCTACAACATAATTATGTTATGGATGCCACAAGTTTCCTTTTTGATTTGTGTTTACTGTGTAAATCTTATAATTTCATGAGGTATATTAAAGAGCTTATGTTATGTATGTATTGAAGAACTAATGTTTTCTTTATTTTTTTTTAACACTTACTGTGATTTTTTTTCTTATACCAAGTTTTAAAATTTTTGTCACATGAATAAAAGATGAATAGGGTCGAGTATGGGATCATTGAAAACTCATTTTGTCTAAAACATGGAACTAGACATTACTTTTTTAAGTGTTTTTATTTTGTGAAAAAAATGGTAACTGAGTAGAAGTGTCTACTTTGTAACTTTTAAGGTATAATGTAATAGTTATGGATTAACTCTCTAAAACCCTTATAATGAAAAGATCCTCAACGTGAATTATTCAATTAATTCAAGATTATGTAGTGTTGTAAGGATGGGTCCTTATAGTTGGTATCATAGGTTGGTTTAGACAAAAATAAGAGTTAAGAAATTTTTTGAATTAATTTATTGTCAAATTGAAGTGATATATCATTTATGGATTACCATGATTACTTTGCCTGTGATATTTCTATGTTCAAAATGATTTTCCACAGAGGAAACACGGCAGTTGTGATGGGATGACATCAGGAGGAAGACAACTGTCCAAATCAGAAACCTAAGATGGTTGGAATAGGGTTTGAAAAATTTGTTACAGTGATGGAATAGTTGACTCGGGCCATAAATGGTAGTGGTATCAATGCATGAGATCATCCAGATCAACCACAGAGGAACATGTCAGTAGTGGAGAATTTCATAAGGAAACATCCCCAAGCTTTCATAGGATCATCTGACCCAGTGCTAGTTGAAGGGCATATTAAATAATTGGAGAAGTTTTTTGATTTTATTAAGGTTCAGAACATCAAAATGATAGTCATTTTGTTTACCATTATGAAGGTGAATTTGATCATAGGTGTTCGATGGTGAAAAATATCATGGATAGTGAGGAGATTGATGCTCTTTATTGGGATGAATTCAAATGTATGTTTTTTGAGAAATATTTTCCTAAGGTTGTTCATCTTAGGATAGAAGATCAATTTCTTGAATTGGGGTAGTAGGATGACTTAGTGGCTGCTTATGAAGAAAAATTAACTGGACTGGAAAGGTATGACCCAAATTTCATACGAGATCTTGATAGTAAAAACAACCATTTTTACTCAGGATTAATGCCAAAGTATTGAAGGGATTTAGCTTCTCATGAATTCGAAAGTTATGAAAAACATTTTCGATGTGCAGAGAAGGTGGAAATGAGGTTTGATAATGATCAGATGTTCTATGAAAAACAACAAAATAAGTGGTTGAGGTGGCAGAAAAAATTGAATAACTCTTCAAAGAATTCTGATGGTAAGAAACCTAAGTTTAGAGTATGTCAAAATTGTGGTAAAAAGAAGGCTGGGGAATGAATTTTGAATTCTTGAAAGTGCTACATAAGTAGTAAAATGGGACATAAATCTCATAAATACACTGAAAGAGATCAAGGTAATGGTAAGACAAAATTTTATTTACAATCAGTAAAATGTTTTAAGTGTAATGAAATGGGTAATTATAAAAATGAGTGTCCAATGAATAACTCAAATGGGGGAAAGAAACTAGAATAAAATCCAAATGGGGTGGTAAAGTACTTTTCAACTACTTAATCAAATGTTTGGCCATCAAATGATGTACTATCAGGTACAATGTTTGTTTGTTCAGAATATGCCAATGTGTTTTTTGATTTGGCGTCTACATATTCATTATTTTCTGAGAAGTTTTCTAGTAAATATGGAATTATATATCAAGATATGAATCATGAACTTATGGTAAAAACCCCTGGATGAAATGATGAGACTATGTAGAAATTATGATAACCTTCTTGTCGTTGTGTGTGGAAATATTCTACCAGAAAACCTTATTGTTTTGCCTATAGTAGAGTTTGTTGTTATTTTGGGTAAGGATGAGCATTCTGTTTATCATGATAAAATTGAATTCAGTGCTAAAGAGGTTTCTTTTCAGAAATTTTTTTAGTTTATATACAAGAATAACCCTTACTTTTGATAACATATTAGGATTATGAGAAACTAGAAAAGTATGGAAATGAATGTTACCTTTCACATATTGTTTAAAACAAAAGAACTATTCAGATTAATGATAAGCTAGTGGTAAATGAGTAACATTATGTTTTTATGATGAGTTTTTTAGTATTATTCATGATCGAGAAGTTGAATTTACTGTTTACTTAGTTTCTGATGCTAATAAATTTTGCAACCCCCTTATCAAATGGCTCAAATTGAACTTTTTGTGTTAAAGAAGAAATTAAAAGAGTTATTAGATAAAGGATTCATTTGTCCTAGCACATCACCATGTGGTTCACCTCTATTGTTCATTAAAAAGAATGATGGTTCATTGAGAATTTGAATTTATTAGAGCATTGAATAACATCAATGTTAAGAAAAAGTATCATTTGCCTCAAATTGATGATTTGTTTGATCAGCACCCAGGAGAACAGTAATTTTTTAAGATTGACATGAGTTCTGGGCACCATAAGTTGACTGTAAAAGAAGAAGACATTCCAAAGACCATATTTTGTACTAGATATGGCTATTATTAATTTAGTATGACTTTTGGGTTAACCAATGCACCTGATGTATTCAGGGATCTTATGAATAGAATTTTTCATGAGTTCTTCGATAAGTTTGTGGTTGTGTTCATTTATGATATTTAAGTTTATTCTAAAATTACAGAGGAGCATGAAATTCATTTTAGGGTTGTTTTGAAAACCTCAATCGAAAAGAAGCTATATGGTAAATTCAGCAAGTGTGAGTTTTGGTTATAAAAAATCTCTTTCCTTTGTCACATTATTTCAAAAAATGGCATAACTATTGATCCTGCTAAAACAGAAGTTGTTGAAGAATGGCCGAGACCAACAAATATAACCGTGGTTCATAGTTTTCTTGGTTTGGAAAGTTATTAAAAAAGTTTTGTTGAGAAATTTTCATGGGTATCTATCCCAAAGACTAAGTTAACTCAAAATGGTATTAAGTTCGTTTGGACAAAAGAATGTGATGATTTTTTTCCAAAATTGAAAAGAATATTGGTAAATGCTCCAGTTTTTGCACCACCTTCCAAAAATGGTGTATTTGTTATTTATATTGATTCTTCATTGAAGGTACTTGGTTTTTTCCTTATGGAAAATGACCATTTAATTGCTTATGCTTCATGTTAGTTGAATCCTCATGAGTTAAATTACTCTACACATGATTTGGAATTAGCTACTGTTGTTTTTGCTTCAAAATTTCGAATGTATCATTTGTATGGACTAAAATGTGAAATATATACTGACCAAAAAAGATTGAAGTATATATTCACTGAGAAATAATTGGACATGAGATAGAGGAGATGTTTGGAATTAATCAAGGATTAGTATTTCATGATCCTTTACTATCGAAGAAAATAAAATAATGTGACTAATGCTTTGAGTCTAAAAACTAATGCTTCATTAACCATTCTACGTTTGGAACAGGATCCTTTTGTTTTTGATTTGATCAAAATATTAATATAAGTTGTTAGTGCAAGAAATTATGCTGTTTTATTTTAGTTGTCAGTGAAATCATCTCTCTCAGAAAAAATTAAGCAAGCGCGGAAGGAAGATAGTGAGTTTCATAAAAAGGTATAGTTGGTTCAGAAGGTTATGTTGTCTAATTTTAACATTGAAAATGATTTTATTTTGAAATTTGGAAATATATTATGTGTTACCTGTAATATGTAGTTAAAGAATGAGTTGTTTTGTGAAGTTCATAGTTCCCCATTTTCTGTTCATCCTGGCAGTACTAAGATGTACAGAGATATTCGAGAGTATTATTAGTGGGATGGAATGAAAAGAGATATTACTGATTTTATTGTGAAGTGTTTGATTTGTTAACAGGTTAAAGAAAAGTGGCAATTACTGAAAGGGTTGATTCAGTATTTTCTAGTGCCTGAGTGGAAATAGGAAAATATAACAATGGATTTCATTGTGGGATTACCGAAGACATCTTGTGGTAATAATGAAATATTGGTTATTATTGATTGATTGACTAAATCATCACATTTCCTTACTATTCAAGATACTTTGTCTCTATATCAACATTCTCAGTTGTGTGTTAAATATATAGTAAGGTTGCATGGTATTCCCCTCTACATTATATCTGATCGTGATCTCAGGTTTACTTCTAACTTTTTTAAAGGCATTCAGAAGTCATTGGGTACGGAATTAAATGTTAGTACAGATTTTCATCAGAAATCAGATGGGCAGTTAGAACGAAAAATTCAAACCTTGGAGTATATGCTATGTTCTTGTTCACTGGATTACTTGGGAAATTGGGACAAACATATTTCTTTGGTTTAATTTTCTTATAATAACAGTTTTCATTCCAGTATATAGATGGATTCATTTGAGGAATTATATGGAAATCAGTGTCAAATACCATATTTTTGGGATGATGTAGGTGAAAGGAAGTTGATGGGACCAGAACTGGAAGAAGAGATTGCAAAAAAAGTTCAGTTGATTCAGAAGCACAAGAAAATAGCTTAGAGTTGGCCAAAAAGTTACGCAGATAACCAGAGGAAGGAAATTTATTTTGAGGTAGGTGATCATGTATTTCTCAAAGTTTCTCCTTGAAAAGGAGTGATGTGTTTTGGTGAGAAGGGAATGTTGAGCCCGAGGATTATTGGACCTTCTAAAATCCGTGAGAAAGTTGGATTAGTTGCATACAGAGTGTCTTTACCTCCATGTTTTTCCCAGGTACACAATGTTTTTCATGTATCAATGTTGAGAAAGTGTATGCCAGATCCATCTCTTGTTTTAAGACCAAAAGTAGTTTAGTTGGAAGAGAATCTATCTTATGAGGAAAACAAATCTAGATTCTTGACCATAGATAGCAAGTGTGTAGGAATAAGGTAATTCCATAGGTAATGGTTTTATGAAAAAACCATATGGTTGTAGAGGTAATGTGGGAATCTGAAAAATCTATAAGGGATAAATACCCACAATTTATTACATAAGTGAATAAAATTGTGAGGCCGCAATTTCCAAAAGGGGGAAGGATGTAACATCCCACCTAAATAATGAAATATGGAATTTTGATATTTATTAATATTTTTGAATTAAATATTAATTTTACTTTAAAGTGGATGCTATGTTCGATGACGTTCCGGATACGTAACAACGAGTTTCTTTGAAATATTATATCGCACACTAATAATATTTTATTATTATTTTAAATGGTAGTTAACGCCTAGAATTTATATAGATGGGAATGAATAAAAATAAATACAATATGATTATGAATGTTTATTAAATGTTTTTAAATTTATCCAATAAATTTTAGAGGCTTAAAATTTGAATGAATCCGATTTAAATTCTAAATACTCTAATATTCAATATAAAATTGATTTATAGCCTTTTGACGACAAACTCTTTTATTAAATATAGATTTTGTCACATTTATATGTTATATTTAATAAAATAAAATTCTTATTTTGAATTGGGACATCAAAATTTATTTTGGATGAAATTTGTGTATTTTTCTGATAAATTCATTTTTTAATGAATGGTGAAAAATATTGTATTTTAATTAAAAACTAATTTTTAATCAAATTTTTTTATATGGTTTGATTGTCTTTTTAATAGGTTTTAAAGATTAATCAGAATATATTTTTACCATTTCATACAATTTTTGTCATTAGAAGTAATTTCTCATTTATATTGGACATAAACAAGTGTTAGTCTTTTGATAGTTATTTCTTAAAAACACGCTTTTTGTTTTGAAAACGGGAATTAATTTTAAATTAATTTCTGCCACTTCTGTATTTTGATTTTGAAAAATGGATTCCATATTTGGAATCAGGAGGCCAAAATAGTATAAATATGTAACTTTTATTTTTAGACATTATGAATATTTACTTCAGTAAATTTTTTTTTACCATGGCTAAAAGGTAAATCCGGTAATTTTGGGTAAAAAAATAATATTTTATTAATATTACATTACCCAAAAGTTTTTCCTAATCATATTGGTTGATACCTATCTAACCATGGTAATACCTGGGTTGATTTTGGGACCCCATGAGGCCACATTGGGATTGATAAGGACACTATTTTAATTAACTTAAAGACAAAAATGACATAAACAAAAATATTTTAGTAAATCAATTTTTACATGGGGTTATATAAGCTATCCCTTGAACTATATATATGAATTTTAAAGCTAAAACT
Organism: Viscum album; assembly: GCA_963277665.1. Classification (NCBI taxonomy): domain Eukaryota; kingdom Viridiplantae; phylum Streptophyta; class Magnoliopsida; order Santalales; family Viscaceae; genus Viscum; species Viscum album. The sequence continues at coordinate 1,184,494,413 of OY728158.1, read as the reverse complement.
ATTTTCTAAATCATGTAATTTTTTTTACATTTAGACATCAAAGAAATTAAATTATTTATGACACAATAATGATGCAGTGTTTACCTCATTAATGAATGATTTAAATAAATAAGATAATAAAGAATAAAATAATATCCAAAACCTATCCAATTCTTATTAGATGATTTTATTTCGACCCTGAGTCATCTTATCTTCTAATTTAAAAAGTTTTGGACATTTATTAACTGAAAATATTTATATAATAAAATAATATTCTCACACATTCCTAAAGTTCCCCTCCTCCCTCTTATAAAAAGCCCTCACCTCTAACCCATTAGTCAAACCTCCCAAGTCAATTGGATCATTCAAAAACTTCTTAAATAATATCTGAATATCCCTCTATTCCTTTTTTAATCCTTAACTTAGGCATAATACACTTCAGGAAACCCTTTTAGTTCAAACCAAATGATGTTACCCGATTTAATGTTAACGTTTTATCTTAAGTTATTTTGTTTTATTTTATTTCTCAAACACCCTAAACTCTTTTTATTTCATTTTTTTATAAAAAAAACAAGTATCTTAAATATACTAGGTTTATTATGAGAATTATTAGAACTACACTTACACACACCTCTATCTAATAGGTAAATAACATATTGTTTCTGTGGATGGAAAACTAACGCCTCACTAAACGACGATTGTTCAATTATATCTTACCTCCTCTCATGGAGGCCATTATGATGGAACTATATTTATATATGAAACATATTGTGTTTATGTATTATTTAGGATTCTATATTTTTCATTTATATCATACCTTTATGGTTCCTATTATGGGTAAACGTGATAATTTCATTTCAGGAAGTGCGAACTACTACCCCCTCAAAGTGATATGACTCGTTAATGCCATATGTGGGACATATAAAGGATGGATTTAATGATATTATATAGGATATTATATAAGAATTATAATATACTAATTTATCATTATGTTTTAACTCCATTAAAATAATAAATAGAAATGAAAGTAGCGCTCATGCCTACGTACAGCTTACCGTCTCCATGAACGGTGCATCTCATGTCATACCTCCAAATGTTATGTACTTTTATAAATATGTATATACTTGATATATATGATATATATGATATCTAAATCATTAATATAATTCTGGTGATAATGCAATTTTGACCGCATAAACCACTTGTAAATATAAGAAGTTCATTTTTGACTCAAGTACCAAATATTGACAAATCGACCGTTATTAACTTAAATGATTACATAATGTTTATAACATCGTAATATGAGATATAAAAGGAATAATAAACTTTAAAAAGGTTATTAAGAAATTAGAAATTATCTTTAGTTTATTATTCATGGGATTAAAGAATGAACAAGTCAAGTCGGACATGAGGTAAGGGACTTCGTCTCAGTCTCCTCTCATTAAGGGATATTTTGTTTTAATGCACGACATTATTTTATACGTTGGATAAACACCATTGAAGTTTCATTTAATAAAAAGGTAATATTTTTCTAAGAATAATTTGACAAAAAAATTAATAATAATTTTTCTATTTAACCTAAGAGGTGACAACGACCTTTCCACCACTGTGAGTATTATTTGATCTTTGGCTTCCTTAACAAGACATAGTTTTTTAATGGAAAATAAATACTATAAAACCATTTTAAATATTTTGGTATTGAAAATGGTTTTGAGAAAGAATTTACTATTTCAATATCTTTAAATGATATACTGTGATTGAAATGTGGAAATCTTATCTTTCCATTAGGCTTGTTTTATCTGTTGTGGTTCTTGGGAAATGTTTACACATACGAGTGGTTTCATGATAAACCTTGGGTGGGTGAGCCTTAGATAGCTCTCTAATGCATTGCTTAACATGACGGAGGTAAACATGAATGTTTCTTCTAAGAGATTTAGGGAATATACGGTGATGGGTATTCAAAATGTGACTCCCTATATAGCTGTGAAAGCTATAACATAAGTATTTTATGGATTCCACAAGTAACCATTATGATTTCTGTTTACTATGTAAATATTATGATTTCATGAGGTATGTTAAATAGCTTATTTTATGTATTTATTGATGAACAAATGTTTTCATTAATTGTTTTATAACCCTTACTGAGCTTTTTATTCTCATACTATGTTTTGAAATGTTTTTCACAGGACATAAAGATGAACATGGTCAAGGATGGGATCAAGAAAAAGTCATGTTATCTAAATCAAGGAAATAGACATGACTTTTTTAAGAGTTTTTATTTTGTGAAAAAATGGGAGCTGAGTAGAAGTGTCTACTTTGTAACTTTTGCGATGTAATTTAATAGTTATGTCCTAACTCTCTAAAACTCTAAACCTAGAAAATCATCAATGTGAATTATTCATTTAATTCAAAATTATGTAATGTTTTCAGGCCGGGTCCTTATATTTAGTGGACATGGTCAATTATCCCACATCAATGGGGCTCGGCTATTGAGAATTATTGTGTTATACATGGTGGTTCCCTAAGACAATATACTCTTAAAATATTGAATACAATTTATATTCATTGTGTTTTAATATATTATAGTTTCCTATTTTTTTCTTATATTTGAAATTATAAGTAATAATTTCATATGGAGACATTGTGTATAGAAAGTATATGTAAGTTCCACCAATTTATAATATATATTATATTCTTGTATAATATTTCACAAAACCATGTTCAATAGATCGATGATGTTTCCGGAAGTTGTAATGAAGATAAAATCATTAAGGGGTATGAGGTTCTATTATAATGAGATACCTTCTCACGGTGTTCACCTTTGGTAATATCTTATAAAAGAGGTTATGAAAATGGACCCTTAAATTTTATTTTAAAATGTTTCATGAGTCGTTTGATATACATATCCATTCATATTTTAATTATAATATGAATATGGAATTATTATTAACATGTGTTATCACTCATTTCATTTTATATATTCCATAATCATTAATGAAAAAAGTAAATATAAATGTTGGATACTTTTGGTGAATCAAAATTCATGAAGCATTAACGAATAATTTGGGAGAGGATTTGTTCCTTACCTGGGAAGTGAATATATCAGACCTATTTATTTAGTAGAAAAACGTGATTATTACCATGGATGCAGTGGTTTATTAGTGTGTATAGGTTCAAAAATTCAATTAAATAGATTCATACCTAAATAGTTGACGACACTATATCTGAAATTATTTTTAATATACATATAAGGATTAAAGGATATATTTCTGTGTAGGGGTTTAAAGTAGGTTGAAATTAATTATGACATCAACCCTTTTCTCTATGGGTACCTTGGGGGCTTTCTAAACACTAATTTTTAACATTAGGATGTGTAGCTTTTTTCCACTGAGATAGGGGCCTAGAGGATCCACACTAATAGTATCGAGGAACCTATGTTAAATTTTATATGATTTTAAAAATCATATATTGATATTATTCTCAAGTATGAGTAATAATATTTAATCAAGTTTATTATTTGACCAAAAATATTTCTTTTTTAGAGTATAATGTAGTTATTATTATTTATTTCATTATATTAATAGATTTTATACTTGATCTGATAATTAATATTAATGATGAGTGGGGTATGTAATGGTCCTATGACAATGGGATAATTTTTTAAAATATATTAATTAATTTATTTAGAGAAAATAATATTTAGTTTTTCTATGGATTATGGGAATATAATGTAATTTTAGTAATTATAATTATTATTGAATTTGTTATTCTTAAGATGAGGGGAAAACGAATGGAGATTTTTTGAATATTGTATTATATCACTAACTCTATAAATACTTGAATATATATTTCTCGCAAGTATGATTACATGATTTTTCAAATAATTAATGTGGACAACAGTTGACATTCCAGAGACTTCATTCATCATAGTGAAATTTACATGAACACTGGAAGACTTTAAGTATTTGTGATAAACTCTTTTCCTCTCGAGATGTGAGAAAACCAAATGAAATCAATAGGACATGTTTTTATTATAAGAAGTACCCATCGATGAATGAATAATGGTTTACAAGCAACCACACTAGTATCCCAAGAACCCTAACATGATGTTCAAAAATTACTAGTGCTTTTGTGGATCACATAATAGGGGAATCAACCCATGATTCCTCTATCACAATGATGGTTTTTTCAGAAGGTTACAACTAATAGATAAAAGAAGAAATAATTACATGATATTTTAATTCTCTATATATCATTGTTAGATATATATTATATATTATATCTGATCATCATGTATTTAAGGAATTCAATTATATCAAGTTATGAGGAGTAATCTGATGATTTGGATTGAAAATATTTTGTTGTTCATGGGAATAAATACATTCTCTATAATCCAGTACCATTAATTGGTATCGTTTTAGTCAAATGATAATTTATAATTATTTATTTTCCTTGACTATTTCATGAAGTTATTGTTAGATTCATTAAGTATTTATTTGTTCTTAATACAATTGTCATTATTATGACCATTCTTATTTACATGACTGAAACAATATAATTATTAGTGAAGGATGAGTCCAAGAATGTTGTTGTGAATTTCCAATTCATCAGGCTGGGATACACATATACCATTAATGTATTCCATCTTACACATAGTGTAATGAGGTACATTTCACAAGGAATCTTTACGGGATACACATGATGATCAATGGAAATGGATTTTTTTACACCATATGGTGTTTGAAAAAAATTCAAACATTATATCATATTATGCACCATTTACATAGTAATACATGTCGTGTAGTCTATAATGTTTTTTTGCATGAATCACAAAATCTTTGTGGTCATTAACCTATCATAATTAATATGATTTGTGGTAAAATAAATACAATATGAATTCAAATCGTCAGGACAATGAAAATTCCTTATACTTTATACATATCTTTACTCCAGATACTCACCATTTCCTATGCTTGGGATTAAAAAATTAACATTATTTTATAAAATAGTGTATATCCAATGTGCATGTCAAGTAAATTGGTATATATGAAACAATTTACACGCTAATCCATGTTATAAATGTATGAAATTAATAGGGAAAAAATTATTTTCATGTTATTGTAATGCTAAATTTCATATGTGCAGTCATACATCTATTGTCACAAGTTATTAAATGACAATCAATTCGATAGTGTTTATTAAAATATTTTGAAATAAATTACCACCCATTATACATTACACAACTATTCAGTGCCATTAAACAATATTATCAATTAAATATATCTTTACATAACATAAATTAATCTAACATGTCATGTAGAAATAAATTTTGTGTAGGATAAATACATGATTTCTGAGCTCATTGTATGAGGTGTAGTCATATAAATCTCATTTTGAATGAATTACTAACTAAAATCTATTTTTTTATGAAAATACCTTTTGAGGAAAATGTGGATTTCATTCATGTTCGATATATCCTAACAACTCACACAATAATAAATAACTAATTTATAGAAGTCAAATTTGAGCCTATTAGAAACCATACCTATATAGAAACTCCATTAATAGGATACATATCATTTCCAAATCATTACTCATGAGATATTCAACTCATTAGGCCATATAATGCTATATTGATATAGTTTCTTCCACACCAATCATGATTCCATTGAAATATTGTGCAAAAAATATGATTTTTCTTGTTGATCCATACACACAATTCTTCATCGAGGTCCACTCAAATCATTATCTCATCTATCCTATCAAACTAATCATATATATCATTGACTTAAAATTCAACCTCTTACATTTCTTCATTATAATGGGAGATGAGTTCCTATACTTCCTTCCTTTCTATGTCCTTCTTACCATCTTCCCTGAATATATCATTAAGAATCACCTGTTTCGGAAACAAATCAACCCTCATGTCACCATTGTATTTATGTTCCTTTAACACACCACCATCCACCCACCAAATGTTCAATATGTATAATTAAATTCCATTCCTTATCATGATATGTTAATTCACTATCCATTTCCTTATTCATTTTGGAGGGCATTTTTTCCATTAGCTTAGGTAGATTAGAATAGTCCTTGTGACATTTCTACTTATTTCCATTTAACAGAATGAAACTCCTCAATTCACTTTTAAACATATTCCCATTATTCTTCCGAAGAATGTGTAGACCTATTTTGTTCTCTCCTTTAATGTTTCCCCAAAATATTTTCTTCACATCTGATGCTATGAATCTATCTCATAAAGGCTTTGAATATCATAGGGGTTCTTCTTTTATTCTGGGGTTTGGTTACCCTTCCAATAATGGGACACATCCCATCGCCCATATACCAATCTGTAAGAATCAATATTTTCAGTGATTCTTCTAATAAAAATTATCAGACTAGTCCTTTGCATCCTCTGCTTACTTGATGTAACCACCTAGTCCATATTGGCTGCACTCATTATGTAGGATGATAAATATTTCTCACAATCTTTCAATGTCACCTTCCTTAAATTATATTTATCCCATGTTTCCTCTATTACCTCATTTATGGCCTACTGCGGTATATTTTATTGAATCCCCACATGACCTATGTCACATACCCCCTTTAGTCCACTGATCAATATAAAATATATTTCTAAAACATTGTAATCTAGAGGGCATTTTTTTATTCTTCTAACTGCTGACATTATTCACTATACCTCATGAAACCAAGTGATCAACAACATGAATTTTATGAAATTATTGCATCGGATCACAAACCTCTTGAATTCGAGTGAACATAACCTCTGAGTAACTTCTTTGGTCCATTGACACCCTAAGTGGAAACTATTCATTATGACATTCACCAGAACTAGGTGCAAATTACTTGTAACTAATTACCAATCCCATAATCGGATTATAATATGAATTCTAACTCCCACACCTACAAATTGAAAATGAGTGCCGCAATTTCATGAAAAGGGAATATAAATCAAAACTTGTCTAAAAAATAACTGACTACTTGAAACTTAACGTTTCTAAAACAATAACCTAAATAAAATCAACTTTAAATCAAAATACATACACTTTAATTTATATTTGTAGATAAATAGGGGTATGAACTGATCGAGTTCCACTATCATAGAAAGGATAGAATCCTTTGAGGTTCTCTAACATTTGATAAATTAAAGGATTTTGAAATAGAAGTGGTATTTCTAGAAATATCACCAAAATATCATTGTTGAGGGAATCATGTTTCATTTAGAATTTTTAATTCCACCAGAGAAGGTAGAACTTGAATATATTACAGATACATTGAGTGATGGACCATGACAAGACCAAATCACTCTCTGATGATAACCTAACCGTGATGTGTTTTTTGCCAAGAAGACAAAATTTAGCTCGGTCTTTTAAACCCCAAGATAAAAAAATATTTCTTCCGAATGACTCTACAGATGAACGATGATGTTTTAACCCTGCAATCAATATCAAATTCAGTGGAGGTGAGGAATCAAGGAACACTAATGATGAGATCAAAAGTCATGGGAAGCCATCAAAAGATTTTTGTCTATGGTTTATTATATGTAATCCCTTATAGAAATAATTGGTTTCATCTCATATATATGTGAGTAAATATATATTGAAATATTTTTCCTCCTCTGTTATTAGAGGTGATAAATGTTCGATTTATAGGAAGAACCAACCAAGGAAATACATAGACAAAAATGTCAAATTCTACATCACAAAATAAGAACTGGATTATTTTTTATTTTCCCAAATAATCTATAGTGGTTTTATTATCAACTAGAAACGATACTAGGAGATAATTGTCTTGATTAAAAAACTGTATATATTTATTTAATTTCTTCAGTTTTATGGTTAAGGATTTATTTCCAATGTTCTGTCACGACCCATCCTCGGGGCCCGTGCCGTGACTACCCCAAGCCCGCCTTCCATAGGCCAGGGGCTGGCGACTAGCACCAAAGGAGTAAAATTCCGATAACTGGGAAGGCATTGCCTTTATAAAAGAAAACAAGCACCACAGAGTACAAGCGGAAGAAAAACACTATGTACAAAAGAAATGCTGAATAGTAAATGGGCCAGAATACAAACCCAAAAGAAAGTACGACAACAACTGAACAAGGTACAACAGCAAAAAGACAAACAGCTGGAAGTAGGAAGCAACTCCTGGGTCATCCTCCTTGGATCCTACCTAAAGGGTAGGTACAGATAGCACTGCTCCTAGTCGTTCTCCTCAGGTCCTAACTGAAGGGTAGGTACAGATAGCCTCCTCCACGCTCTCGTCCGTCAACCTCCTCTGTGAGTCTTCTCGTCGTGTATTCCACCTCTGGGTACTGACTCGTCATGTAGTCCACCTCCGGGTACCAACTCGTCCTCAAACACTCGGCCTCCGTCAGCACTGCCCGTCGTTTGCAACCAACACAACGAGGTGCGTGCATAGCCCATGCAGGGGTGAGTATAACGATACTTAGTAGGGACCCCGAGACCCTCAAGGTCTCACTAAAACAACAAGGATAACCACAAAGAAGATCTCAACAGACAACCTTTTACTTAGTTATATGCCCATACATATACCTAAGTTATCAAATAACCCATCTCAATCATGAGGAAACACAAGGATTGTGAAATCAATGGATAACCACTACCCAGGTATATGCCCATAGATATACCTAAGTTAGCAAGTGACCCATCTCAATCATGGGGTAAACACAAGGTCAAAAGTCTCAACTCAAACCAGGATTTTCATTATCGAAACCGTAACTGCTGAAGAGCTCCGTCTCTGGAGTGTACAGTGGTCCTGTCACGACTCCGAGGTACTGCTCACTAACCTAAGACTGTTGAGGTACTCCTGCTGTCGAGTACCGCGGGTCAGCCACCCAGACGCAGTAGTGCTTCCCGCCGAGGTATGTCACCCAGACACAGTAGTGCACACCCCCTAGTCGCCTGCTGAGGTACTCTCCGGACGAGTACGGCGGGTCTGCACTGTCACACAGGTAGTGCTCCGTCTATCATGGGTCTGCACCCAAACAAAGTAGTGCTCCGTCCACTGGGCTAGTCGACTCACTCCAAGTCGAGTCGGTCAAGCAGTCGTCAGGTCTCAGTGAGCTACACGGTCTCCGTACTCCGCACGCTCGTCTCTGGGAGGGTCCGCTCCACGAGCTACAGGTTGATACTCCAAGTATCTCAAATTCCCACGAAGAAGTATCTCAAAGGACCGCCTCATCATAGGGGTCTCAACGCAACAGACGGCACGTCAATCGGACGCCCGGTCTGTGAGTTACTAGCCTTTTCGTCCCAGGGGCCCGGTTGGTTTCGTGAGCGAACCAACCCGGCCGTATCTCAACTATACCGTGAACTCTCATAGGGTATACTCATAGGGACCGTTTCTCATCGTGATCAACAATGCCAGTGACGGTTCGTCAAACGGACGTCCGGTCAGAAAGATATCAGCTTTTCCTTTCCAGGAGCCCGGTTGGATTTCAGTTGCAATCCAACCCGGCCACTATCCAACTGCATCCAAATCTCGGGAGAAGGATTCCAAATGTTCAGTATCATCAACAGGAATGCAACACAACAGACGGCGTGTCAATCGGACGCCCGGTCTGGAAGTTATTGGCTTTCTTGTTCCGGGGGCCCGGTTGGTTTTTAAGATAAAACCAACCCGACCACACTCCGACGGTATCCAAACCTCGAGCGGAGTAAGCCAAAAGATCCGTCTCACTTAGAGGAATTCAACAAAGCTGACGGCACGTCAATCGGACGTCTGTAGCTCAAGATATGAGTGTTTCCGCACTGAGGTCCCGGTTGGTTTCGTGTACGAACCAACCCGGCGAAACTCAAAGTAATCCGAAACCTTGAGTGCGATATACCGAAATGACATTCTCGATCCAAGGATCGCGTAGCCGCTGACGGCGCATCGTTCGGACGCCCGTAGCTCAAGTTACAAGCATTTGACCGAAAAAGGTTCGAAGAAGGGGTGTCCGGGCCCAGGCCGACCCGGGTCGACCCGACCCGGTCCGGCCAGGGCGCGGCCCGGCTGGTCGGACCGGCCTTGCTCGGTTCGGCCGAGCGGCCGAGTGCCGCGGGGTGCTGCCCCCGCGGTCTGGCTATGCCGCGGCCCCGGTTGGGGCCGCCTTGCCAGCGGACGCGACGGCGGGGCCGCGTCCCTCCACCAGTTCCGCGCGGCCGCGGAACCGCGTCGCCGCCGTGGCTTCAGCTGTGGCGGGTTTTGCCGGCGGCGCGCCAGGCGCCGCCGCCGTCTTGCGGCCGGCCGCCGCCTCTGACCGCCGGCGCCGCCGCGCCGGCGCGCACCGGCGGGAGTTTCCGCGGGCCACCGGACGCGCTCCGTTTGTCCGTTTTGTGTGCGGTCTTCAGCAGTGGTCCTCCAGGGTCCCAATCTTCACTGCGAAGAGATTCAAAAGCCCAAACGGCCTGCTTCTTCGTCTCCCATCAATCCTCATGTCAAAACGAAATGCGCCGTCTTCGTGGTTCTCCGGCGCGGCGTACTGGCGCCGCGCCCCTTCACCGCGGCTTCGCTCCGGCCGCGACGCCTTCGACTTCCTTCGACGCGGTGCAACGGCATCACATTCTTGTTCGGCTTCTCAGCGTGGCGCGACGGCATCGCGTAATAATACCGAGCGATTCTCGCGTGGTGCGACGGCACCACGCCATCCCGTTCCATCCATATTAGAAACAATATCAATAATGGAAGAGGGTCGGCCGTGTTTGTGCGGTCCGGCCCCCCTCTCGTTAATCGATAACAACTGGTTGTAAAATCACGAATGATGACAAGATAGAATTCACGAATGAAATAATTAAATAATAAACTTCAACATCAATCCGCATGAATGAATGATCCACGGATCAACCTGGAATTGGTTGGTCCGCGCTCGTCGTTCTTTTCTCAGAAGATAAGAGAATACCAAAAATAAATTCCCCTACCTCGATTCAGATACGGTGCACGTCAATCGAATAGTGGATGACGAGCGTCGCGGAAGTCGGGCGTCGTGGAAAACCAATGTCGATTCCATTGTCGTCGAGGTGCGTTCGAAGGGAAAACGTCTTTGGAAGAAGACGCTGCGTTCTTCGGCGGAGATGTTCTTCGTTGGAGGTGTTCTTCGCATTCTTCGTCGAAGTTGAAGAAGAAGACTTCAAACTTAGCCTTTTCTCTCCCAAGTCTCCACCACAAGAACAACTAACCCCAAAATAAAATAATCCTCCCACTTATTTTATTAACCCAATATAGGTTTTTAATTTCAAGAGTTTGAAAATTCAAAACCCACATTTAACTCACTTAAGTTATTAACATAAGATGTTATAAAATTAAGGAGGTGATAAGTTATCAAAACTTAAATGGGGGGTTTAGAGGGGTTAGTAAAGTTAAGGAATTTGAAGAGGTGGGGAGGGGTTCGTGTGGGCCCCACCCTTTAAAATATCCACACATGGGAAGTTGGATGGATGTGGGCCCACCACCAACTTCCCATGGGAGAAGTTAACCACTTAACATGAAATAAAATTGATTTAACAATTTTATTCACTTTTTTAATTAAACCCCAAAAATTAACTTCTTCTCCCGTACAAACGCAACTACGTTAAAGATTCACTTAAGTGATTACCGACGTTGCGAGTTCATCGGGGAAATCGTATTTCAATTCCGAGCACCGGTTAAAAAGATAGAAATTCTCGCTCGCTCGTTCACTGAACGTACCCGAGCCAATCTTCGGAAATTAATTTCGGGCACACCGGGCCTCGGAATCAGGTGCCGTCAGAAACTGCGTTCTTGAAAAATTCCAACTAAAATTAAGAAAAATTTTCCTTGAAATTTCTGGGTCTTTACATGTTCGGTGATGACAGAAAATAAATCCATTTTAAATAATGAAAGACAAAAATAAAAAACAATATAATACGTAAAATTTATAAGGGAATACTTAGTATCTTAAGTGAAATCCTCATAAAAAATTATATTGTTGTTTGATCAAATGAGCTGGTTTTTTCACTTAATATAAGAGAAAAAATATCTTAATTAAAATATTATGTATGTATATCCTTCCATTAATATATTTATAATGGAAGCAATAGTTTCAAATATATTGACGTACCCTATTTTAGGATTTATATACTTAAGTAATGTTTCATTGTGGTTTTTATGTTGAATAAAAATGTTTTATATTAGGGTTTTCTACCCATATCATGATTTGGTGAAAATATGGATCCAATTTTTAATGAAATTTAAATCTTGGTATTAGATAATAGAGAGTCTAGTAAATATATTAAGAATCATGTTGTTATTAGATGAAAAAGGTCTCCTTGCCAAAATAAATTTTGTTTAGAAGACCAATCATCATTGGGGCATTGAGAAGGGAAATATGGATCCTTTAAACTAGATATTCAATGAGATTTGATAATCCATGTTCTATGTTGAGTGATAAATGGGACAAGAACAATAGTGGGAGACTAATGATAAAAATGTATTATGTAACAATTTTGGTATTTCAGGGAACTAATAATATGTTCTCAATTATTTTGAAATAGAAAATCTCCCATCTATACTTTATAATTGTGATATATCCAAAATAATTAAAGCATTCACATTGAAAAAAATCATGGAAGTGTATTTTCACATTCATACAATACTATAACTGCAGCTGAATTACTATGTGTTGAATCAATAGTTCATGAGCCACTGAGAAATGTATCTAGGGAGGAAGAACTTTATATCTATAAAAAACACAAGGGTGGGGATGTAGATTCCATGTTATATATGTTATCATATATGTTTAGTGACCTTCATAAGCTTCAAAAAACATGGATTCCTTGGTTACATTGTCTCATTTTCAAGCTTTTTTCATAGTGAAATAAGTAGAATTAAGTATAGATATCTCTATTGAACTATTCAACTTCCTGAATAGAGTTTTGGGGCCATCTGGACCTCATTTGGTAATGTTTATTGACTATACAGAGCACTGAGAAATCTTATGAATTTGTTTTCTGAAATATTTGTTCATAGATCTCCTTTTTCCTCAGTATGATAGAGATTTTCCATTTTCGTTGTTTATTTTAATAAGAGAATAGTTGTGATTTATCTTACAAAACACCACATTCTTACTCTCCTTATTGATGATGACATGGGATGTAAGAAATAAGTATTCTTTAGGTTGGAAAAGGGTAGTCATAAGGAAATGGGACCGATGAATCAATGAAAATATAACGATTATATGTAGTTTCCTTACATAAATATGGATGTCTATAGGCCATAAGAGAAAAAAATATATATTTTTCATGTAGTAATCTCATCCATTGGAAGAAGAAATGAACCCATAATAAGGAAGGGGAAGAATTATGTACATTCATAATCATTTGAAAATTATACTTATATATCTATTTGGTATTAGATATGACATGTACTACTAATATTGTTTTCCAAATATAATAACCAATTATATCCTTGAACATTTCTAGAGGATGGGGGGATTATTGAGGTGATAATGGAGAAAGTATATCTATCATTTATGTAGGTGATTACCACCTCACTACCGATAGTAATTTTCGTAGTATTAGAAAATTCTAATTATTACCATAGTTTTATGAAAATTATCATATCAGTTTATTTTCTTCATATGATTTTATTTTTATGTTGGGGAATAATGAATTTTAATTTAACATCGATAAAATTTTTATGGTATGTAAGAAATTAATAAGTTTGTTTTTTATTAGTTTATAATAACCAAGTGCTTTAATGTGATAATGATCCATTTTCACATGAACAATTTCAAAATATATTATGGCATCTACTTATAGGTCATATAATCCTAATGAATTCAACATTGATATACAAATGTGGGGATTTGGACTATTTTATGCTAAAATAACTTCATATATGTCTCTATTTTTCACAAGGAATGATGACCATAACCACCATTTAGTGGTAAAAGTGAATGGTCTATAGATATTCTACAATTTGTACGAACTAATGTGTTTGGACAAATATAATGTACATGTTATCGGTGGGTTCTCATTATTCATTACATTTATCAAAAAATTGAGTTTATATGGATTCTATACATATGTTTTCAAAATTAATAACAAATTTAGAAAGTCAAGGTGTTTAAAATTGAAATAGAGATTAAATACAGAAAGTAGATAAATAGTATTTTTTTAGATCAAGGAGTAGAATATATACTCTAATAAAATTTTGATGTTTTTCTAAAATGTGACATTATGTCCCAAATCAGTTCTCCGAATTCACCATAGTTGAATATTTTATGTATAAAGAAGAACCACACCATGTTAATCAGGTTAAGGATGATTAAGAATATTGAAAATATTCCAATATCTATCCAGTTATATGTTTTATATATTGTGTAGTACACACTAAATTAGATTTAAAATTATAAGGAATATTGACAATTATATAAATTAATGTATGAATTGAATATTTTTCAGGGAACATTCATGTATGGGGATGTGAGATGTTTGTTACCATGAAATCATGAAATAAACTAGCTTCATGGTGAATTAATCGTATCTTTAAGGATTACCATGTGAAACAAAGGGTTATTTCTTATATGAATTCTCGGATAAAAACATCATAGTTGTCCAAAATTATATATTCCATGAGATGGAGGACTTCTATATGAAGAATAGTGGTAACATGTGTTAAATATTAATTAGATACCCAACATGAACAGTCACACACCTAGAGGGAGTTCCCGATCCCCAAGAGATAGAGACCAACTCCGTAACATCAAGAAAACCTAGAAGGAATGATTTCACCCAATTTAAAGAAAAAATAAGACATATATATACATACCTGATTGTAATAAATAGTGGAAGATATAATCATTAAAAATATGTCATTAAAAATTGAAATATAAAAAACAATAAAACTAAAAATTAGCAAAACATTATCCATAGAATAACATCAATATTAAAGGAAAAATAAAAAAACAATAACTCAAATTTATAACATTAGGAAACTCACACCTTCTCACCACCAACTACCCAGATATATCTAGTGAAAA
Source organism: Viscum album (assembly GCA_963277665.1). Classification (NCBI taxonomy): domain Eukaryota; kingdom Viridiplantae; phylum Streptophyta; class Magnoliopsida; order Santalales; family Viscaceae; genus Viscum; species Viscum album. Next base: position 1,184,479,412 of record OY728158.1, on the reverse strand, counting down.
CATTATTGCCTCATTTTCATGTCTTGCCTTTCATATCATTGAAATACATTACATGGTCTATGCACCCCTAAGGGGTGCATATTTTGTGATCTAAATAAGATCAGTAGGATCCCACCCTGGGGGTACATATTTGGTTTCAATTAAACTATATAAAGAAGATAAAATTTAAAAGGAAATGAAACATGCTAATTAGTTAAGAACATATTTCATAAAAATCATGGTAAAACATTTCCCATTTTTTGAGCGATTTGAAATAATCTGAGTAAAATTTTTTCAAAGAATAATAGTATTTCAAATCATGAATCATTTTTCATATCAAATCCAAAATAGTATAAACCGAAGGAATATATAATAGAAAACCAAGGATTGAAATAGTTTAGTAAAGCTATGACACCCGTACTTAGATATATGCAATTATATGCATCATGTTTGTAGATATAAAAATTATTTCTAGAGAGAAAAGGAATACCCCAAAAAGTGATCTTCCCAAAATTTCAAACGACTACCTAGAACAATAGGCCTATGGAGTAGAGGAACACCCCATCAGTGAACCAACAAATAGTACTAACTACTGAGGCCTATTACTGCGACATTTGCATAAGTCCCAACTGATTAAAATGTGCTACAATTTCCAATTCAATTCATTAAAACATTTATTTGAACCCAATTTCATAAATCCATTATATAATTATTTTAAAATAACAATTCATTTACCAATGCATGGAGGAATCACTGTTTCTCAAAAAACACAATTCCAAAAGAACAATTCAATAAAGGGATGCAATATATAAAAACAAGTGAAATATAATTCATCCAATATAGGCTAGAGATGAAACCTATTATCTCAAACATGGGTTACACATTCCCACAATGGGATACACCAAAACAAAAAAATATAAAGGAAAAAATTATGGACCTATAATTCATCCATATATCTCATAAAAAGTTCAATAGAAAAAATGTTTAATGGAGAAGATAAAAATTGAAACCACAAGAGACACTCATTTGAGAAAAAACCAAAATAGTGGATATCCTCAATAGTAATATTTTAATATAGATCTAGAAAGGAAAAGATGAATCAGCACTAAAATACCGATGGATTTGAATATATAGCACAACAACACAACAACGTTGATCGATAATATATAGGAATAAATACCACATACCTAGAGAGATTCATTGAAACCATAATAAAGATGAATCATCGAATGGAATTATTCTGAAAGAAAAGTGATCTCCAAAATAAACTGGGATAGATCCTATTTTGTTTGAGAGAAAATAATTCACATTGAACTTATAAGATCATACATATAGATCATAAAAATCAATAGGCTATTAAAATTTTAGAGAGTGAATCTAGATTTCCTGAGGTGAAATCCATAAAAGGAATATATGTCAAAATAGGCATTTACTCAGTTAAAAAAACATTGATTGAAATTTTCATGATGTGAAAAAAATTTCAATGTTTAAAAAATTTATTCACTAAGCATGTCCACCACATCATCTCAAAACTAATTCACATCATGTAACCCATTCAAAAAATTGAATTTCTCATGAGGTAGACTCTATAGAAACATAGATAAAAATCCATTGGAATAATATGGACTCAAAATTAAATCCTCTTATGCCTTATCACATTTATATTTGGACTCCATTAAATATAAAAAACAAAAATCACTAAAAATTAAGTAATTTTACCCAACAAAATTTCCCCATTAATGGTTGTACCAAGACACACCCAAAAAATAGGAAAACAAGATATGAGAAATACCTGAATAAAGATAAAAGGATTTTACAAATATGCCATAATTATAATTTATGTCCCAGGTAATTTAAGTAGAATAATGGTTTCTGAACAAAGGTAACGCCATTTCACAATCATCAATTAATCCCACTCCCATGTTTCATGAGAATATGATTTGTATCAACCTTATACTCTAACCAATGTAGTTAAACAACCTCATAATAATTTCTCTAGAGATTTAGTTATCTCCCCTATTTTCTCTATAATAAAATCACATAGTTGACTGACTGAAAATAATCATTTTTATTGATTAAAAACACAATACACAAAAGGACTTCGTGGTGGTCTAAAGTACTGCAATCCTAGAGCATCATTAACCACGAACTTCATCCCCTCACTAGGAAATGACCCCAAATTAGAGAAAGAAAACATAATACATTCAGGGGTTTCCAGAGAGGCCAAGAAATCAGCCACCATATTTACCTCCTACCTTCTGCGAGAGACGGCCATGTGAGGCCCAATTAGCATTTTGCATATCCTAACAGTGTACGTAATACTCCAAGGAACCATACCTTTTCCCAACAACGCATTTCACAAATGCAAGGAGTCAATATCCACCACTGTCAGACATGTTCTCCTCTGAGAACAAATTTCCATACCTTCATCCAAGGCTTGAGCCTCCACCTGAAGTGAATCACCTCTTCCAAGATCGCCAGCGAACCCAGCAGTCACAGACGCCGCTGGATCTCTCACGATGACCCCTCCTCCGTATCACCCCCATGATCATTGATCCGTCCATGTTATGTTTTAATCCCTGGCCTGGAGGTATCCAGGGAAACCAGTGTCCCGGCCTAGAGGAGACATCCTATTGATCGAACAAAACAATGGAGGCGATGGAGCTCACCGATGGTGCTGAATGGAAATCGGGGCACAGCCTGACTAGGTCCAAAAAAGAATTCTTCATTTTGAAAATAATACCCACCTGAGTTCCAGAGAATTTATTATGACAACTGGCATTCCTTTCCTTCCAAAATTTCAAACACCCTACAATTATAATGACTGTTTGAGCTTTTCTTTCAGCCCCCTAATTCCCAGAACCTCTAAACCATGAATTGAAGAAGCTACCTCTAGCCCCGTCATACCCATCCCAACCGAAGAAGGCTCCAATAGTCCACCATATATTTCTAGCCCATTCACTATCATATAAGAGATGCCCCACTGTTTCTAGGTTGAAAGTCCTACAGAACCAACATTGAGAATCAATACTGACTCCCATACGTTGCAATCTAACGTCTGTCAGAAGTTCCCTATTCCGTATACTCCACAACAGAAAATTAAATTTGGAAGGAATCTCCTTGCACCCCAAGTCCTCCCCCCACAGATCATTATTCAACATATTCATCATCACCCAATCATAATCCTTGATGGAAAATGCACCTGACGTAGAACCAGTGAAAATGAGCCTATCCTCCTCATCACTAAAAACTATGTTGTTGAAAAATTCCATTTGGCTTTCATCAAGGATGGCCTGAAGAAACCGGGTGTGGATACTTGCCTCTTTGAAGGATAAATCTGAGATGGGGAAGGCCGGGAACCATAGCATGCCCACCCCCCCAATCAAGCTGCCATATGTTGATATTTCCTCTTCCCACTATCCACTAAGAATGATGATGTAAGACCTCTATGTATGGTGAATAAAATTCCTTATCCTAGAAGAACGCGTCCTCTGAACATTTTCATTCAATCCATCTAAGTCCTGAATTTTTCTACCCCAATGATACCGGCCTTCCATGGCCTCCCAAGCAAGCCTAGCATGAATCCCTTTCATGGTAGTAGACACACATCTCAGATTGATTCCCCCTTCAGATAGAGGTTTTTCTAACTGTTTCCTCGAAGGGAAATGATGTCTTCCTTCCATCTATCCATCCCATATTAATGATACCATAATTCCTTACAAATTGAAAATCACTTTCCTAGGATCCTTGATAGTGGAAAGGATGTGCATGGTAATGGATAAAAAGAAAATTGTTCACCAATGTAAGGTGGCCTCCAATGGATAGAAATCTGTTTCTCCAATTATAGATGCACCCCATAATTTTACTAACAAGTTTATCAAATTTATGCACCCAAATAGAAGAGGGATTGACCTGTCCCCCAAGATATTCCATAGGAAAATATCCCTTTCCCATGTTTAGACTGGCCCCCAAGACCCTCTCCTTCCTCACAGAAGTGTTCTTTGAAGTAAAGAAGAGGCTTTTCTATTTTTTCACCACCTTCCCACTCCACTTGCAATATTCCCCTAGAATTCCATTTAGCCCCTGAACTGACCTTCTACTACCATTGATAAAAAGTAGTGTGTCATCAGCAAGCATCAAGTGAGTAATACCCCTTGTGGAATTCCTTTTATGATAACTAAATATTTTACCCATGTATAGGCCTTGATTAATATAACAACTCAGAGCATTTTGACCATGAATGAAAAGAGTTGGGGACAAAGGATCCCCTTTCTTGAGACCATTAAAATCCTTCAGAAATACAAATTTTTTACCCAAGAATGAAGTAGAGATCCACTCCGAGTTAAAGAAATGGAAAATTAAGTCACTGGTCCAATTGGAGAACCCCATGGAAGCCAGGACTTTGAGTAAAACCCCCCATTACAACATATCATAGGCCTTGCTCATATCTAATTTAACCACTAAATTTCCCCCAAATGACTTATTATTGATGTCACTTACCATTTCATGGACCACTCCAATCGTAAATTAGATTGATCTCCCATTAATGAATCCAGGATTCTCAGGGTTCATCCAAGAATCCAAGTGAACGGCCAGTCTCTTGTTGAGTATGCTAGCCAAGACATTGTACGAAATGTTGCACATGCTGATGGCCCTATATTTCTCAATCGATTGAGGATTTCTCACCATAGGGATAAGAACCAATTGGGTTGCACATGCAATTCTAGGAAGATCCCCTCCCTGAAAGAAATCCTGGACATCATGTACAAGATCCCCTTTGATAATTTCCCAAGTCGCCCAATAAAAAGAACAAGGGAACCCATCGGGCCCTGGTGCACTATCTGGGTTCAGAGACCACACCGCCTCATGCACGTCATCCTCATCGGGATATTTCCTGATTCCCTCATCAATGCTCTCTAAAACAATGATTGAAATACTTTCAAAAATATCAGCCCCACCCCTCGGATATCCCCCTACCCAACCAGGATTGGGACCAGCCAGTAAAGACTGTAAAGCTCCCTTATCCATGAGCCCAACCTCCTCTCGGTCATTGGAAAAGAAACCATCATCCCTGCAAATGTTGGGATTCTAAACACGCTGACTTTCTTTGATGAAATCATGAAAGTATCTCGAATTCTGATCCCCCTCAAGAAGCCATTTAACATGTGTTCCTTCTTTGGAAATCCTCTCCTTCCTCAGAAGACTGTCAGATAACTGGTCCTTTTTAGATCTCATTTCAAAAAACATAGAATCATCCAAAACCTTTTCCAAAAAATTCTCCAGTCATTCAACCTCCACACTGATCTCAGACAAATCCTGATCACGATCCGGGATCGACCTTCTCCAGACACGAAGAGTATACTTTAACCGCCTTTACATATTGTGAAAAGAAATCCATGGATTCCCCTAGTGTTGCAGGTCCCAAGCTTCCATTACCACCGAGAGGAAACCAGATTCCTCCATCCATGATTTTGAGAAATGAGCATTCTCATCCCTTATTGACCTTGCACGAAGAGAAATGCGGAGCGGAGAGTGAGAAGACATACATCTTTTCCAATGAACTACTTTGGAATCCCGGAACATGGAAAAGGTAGAATTATTCATGAGGCACCGGTCTAGCCGGCTATATGAACTTCTCCCCTCGCGCTGATTGTTGCACCAGGTAAAGCTACTTCCCTCATAACCAGTATTCAAAAGGCCATTCCTTTCCATGAATGAAACAAAAGTTTGGCTAGAATTCCTGGAAAAATCCCCACCCCCTTTCTTCTCCTCAGGACTAGAAACGATGTGGAAATAACCACCAATAAGCCACATATCATTTTCAGGATTAAAGCCCTCCAAATCACTCCACAAAGACTCCCTACCCTAGGTGCCACACTTTATGTAAATGAAGGAGAAATAGAACACATGGATCCCTACTGTAATCATAGTATTCATAACTTGACTTGACGCACTCAAAAGATAAACACAAACACGATCCTTCCTAAAAATCCATATGTGTGAATTGAGGGGATCCCCATGCATTAAACCACGAACCTTAAGCCTTTGAGAATAATCCTTTATTCTGTTAAAAGATTTCATTGGTTCCAAGATAGCCACCAAAGATACTTTCCTATTAATTATTTCGTTGGAAATGAAATCAGACTTGACCCTAGCTCCTAGGCCCCAACCATTCCAGATTAAGACACTAAACATTAATCTGACCTGGTCTGGTTTTGGCCCCAGAATTCTGGCCCTTATAAAAATGTACTGAGAGTGCATTAACAGAATCATCTAGTTTAGATTTTGATAGAGTGCAGACACCAGAATGCACATGCGATGATAAAACCACTGGAGAAGTCATGTTTCTAGCCTGCGCCCTACAAGAAACTTCTAGAGACATAAAACATCTACCACCCTTTCTATTCTGAACCGAATTCAGGAGAACTGGGGTGGAAAAAGAGGAGAAACGAATGGCGATTTCAAGGACGGGGGTGAGGACACCACTGGACTATAGTCCCCAGACAGAAGAGGGGGGCCCCTTGGCATGGAAGGCTCTGAGACCTCGATATCACTCGATTCTTGAATCGAGCAAAGTGATGTCTGTAATGCATACTTCCGAAGGATCCCAATACGATAAAACCTGCTTCCACAGACTTAGCAGACTACTAAAGAATACCCTTCTAAGAGGAAGGCCTTCTTATGAAAACTACACCAAAGAATCCCCACCCATGCCTCGGAGAACAGGAACCAAGTCGCGGCAAGGAGGCACACTCCCAGCACTACCAGAATTGGACTAGGACACCTCTGAACCCTGCATGAGAAAAAAACGAAGAACCACCTTCACCTCGGACATTACCTTTAAGAACTCGATGATGCACGTGGGGGATTGGATCATAGGACCTCGGAACATCCTGGTGAAAGACACCCTTCATACGAAAATTACGACAGACCTGCAAGGTATGCCATGAAATATGGCAATGGGAACAGAACCTCGGATAGGCGGGATAAATCAGGGGTTGATGGTGATCCTTGATCCCTTCAATTTTGATCAAAAGATGTTGCGGAAGCAGCCGAGAGAGATCCATCTCAACACAAATCCGTGTTACCAAAGCCTCGACCAAACAAATAGAACGATCATCCGTGTACAGGAAACTCCCCAACAAATCCCCAATAACTTTGAGAAACGATTCATTCATGAGGGGAAGGGGAAACCCCAGAAGCAAAATCCAAACCTCCGTGCTAGAGAATTCTGTGCCATAATGAGAATCCATCGACCACCGGGAGATGGAGAACCTCCACTGCCCAACAGAACGCACCCTCTTGCACCAAGTAGTAACAAAATCTTCCATAGAGGCCAAGATAATGTAGAAGGATTTACGATCTAGAATAGACACTGAAGCCGAAAGATCTAGTCCCCAACGTCTGACAAAATCATTAAAATGTGTGAGGGGAGGCTTGTCCAATACAAATCTCGCTACAAGAGTCCACTGAAGATCCAAGGCTACCACCGCAAAGGATGACTCTAAAACCTCAAGCACCGGGGAACCATTCTCCACAAAATAAGAAGCAACCTCAGGGCCCGCTGGAGAGCCATTCTGAACCCCATCGAATCCGGGAGGATGCCGCAGAAGAGATTCCTTGAACGAGGGCCCTAGAGGGCGAGATGAGCCTTCTCTGATCGCCAAATATCCAAGCACTGCAGAAGAGAGACCCCCCGGAGGCACCGGGGCAACGAGCGGGAGAGAGTTTGAATCCATCCTAAAATTGTATTGTTCAAATATGATATCATCCTAACTCAAAACATTATATTGACTATGATGGTTCTTCCTAATATGAGATAAATTGAAAATTTAAGTAACAACCATTAACTAAGATAAAAATTTAAAACAATAGGAAGACTTCAAAATCTTCTCTATGACATCAAATGATGCAATATATCTTGGAGACAACTTCCCATGTATTCGGAGCTAACTTTCAACTAACTAAGTTAAATCATTCAGGAGAAACCATTCACTAATGGAAATATCTAAAGGATGACATAAATGTTCATCATATGACTTCTAACAATATTTATCTCTAACTAAATGATGATGTTTATCCTAAATCCTTGTATAAATCTCTTGAAATATTGACAAATCGTAAAATGTTTCCTCTCCCACGTATTCAAAAGAAAGTGCATACCATCATAGGTGACTATAAAAATATTATATGGGAGCGATTCTACTCAACAACCAATAAATTGTTTTATAATACAACTCAATTAGTCTTAGACGGCTATCCCATGATTGAGAAAAATCCAAGATTAAGGCACAAATCCTATCTTCTAGGATCTAAATAGAATACCTTTTTTATCCATATTTCTATGGATAGTAAGAAGTAATAAACATGAACTATGTCCCAATCAACTTATGGACACACCTACAAAACCTTGAGGAAACCCAATGATCCCTATTTAAAATAAAGTATGAGGTAAACCCATGTAACTTTATAACTTCTGTATTTACATCATTACAAGGAAATCAACATTATTGGTTCCCATGATCAGAATTTAGTGAGTTGGCTTTCTCGAACAATTAATCACCACCACGATTGAATTTATCTCTTGTAGAGTCAATGTTAATCCAAAAACAACTTTCATAGATACATATTCCCATTTAAAAGTTCATATGGAAGAGGATAGAAAAACCCATAAGGTTTCAGATGATCTTCTATTACCTCTTAGCTGGTGTAATATTAGAGTACATAACATCAAATGTCACAATTGATACCCGACCACCATAATTACTATATTATATCATAATTCATCTTTAGAGTGTCAAAATTAGTGGACTATGATGAATCATGATTTTCTTAAAAACTAATCTCCTCACAGATGTTGTGATGGAAAACCAATCCCCCAAATGAAGAATACCATCATTAAATAGACACCGACTAGAAATGGTCTTCCCACAAAATATGGTTTATATAATTCCCCTAAAATAATCATCTTGATGTTGATCCAATATAATATACTTAATGAGAGATGATTATAAATGAAGACTGGTCTGAAACATACCCAAAACACCCTCATGTGAATCTAGATTTTAATTAGTGATGAGCCCCATATGGTTCAACTACTCCTTCAATTCCAGAATATCCTGCAATGGTACTTTCACATCGCTTGAATCTACTATGAAATTATCCCTTACCAAGGTGTAGTTGTTTTATAATTAAAATATCTACAGGTATTCTACTGAAAAAACCCTATTTAAGATTCAAATTTTTCAAAGAGAATATATTTCATAGAATCTTATAGTAAATATACTATGAACCTCTCCCCAAAAAGATAGTTCTACTTACATTTAAGAACATGAATAATCGTGGAGTGATCTAAATTTTGAGGGGTAGTCATTCTCTTGTGGTTAATTCTATAGATAGTTGTATGAGACCACATAATCTTCCATGACCAGCATGATACCTAGATCAGTGATAGTGGATTCAAAAAAGCCACATTCTCTTTACCAGGGTTCGGTAACAGGAGAATATGGGATGATGTTATAAGTCATTTTATCTCATAAAAAGAATACATATTCATTGAATCCCATTTTTATTTCACCCAATTCCCAATTAGAGTAGTTAATAGTGATGATAACATTGAGAAATAGTTAACGTAAAGTTAGCAGTTCCTAGAAATACTAAGGAATCAATGAATATCAAATACAATTCATGGATCTGCAAATTTAAATACAACTTTCACCTTCTTAAGGTTAACTTGTATTCCATGATTTTAAATCACACTTCCCAATAAAATACTTCATGTATCCATAAATTTCGTTTTGAAATATTTCCATAAAAATGGTGATTCCTCAGGATTAACATAACCAAACTCAAAGTGTTCCATTTCTCATGATCGTATCTAGAATTAACCAAAATATCATCCTTAATTATCACCACAAATGATTTCAGATTCTTGTGGATTATTTGGTTCATCAATTCCATAATAACTAAATAAAAATTACATGGAGAAATTGGAATCAAATGATATATGTAAAATCCAAATCTTTCCTAAAAATACATTTTCAATATATCGTACTCACAAAATCTAAAATGATGATAACAAGGACACATATAAATCATTAGAAACAATCATTCCCCATTTAACTAGTCCAACAAATCATCTAAATTAGGAAAAAGATACATATTAATAACCATTACCTTCTTTAACATTGTATTGTCCATTATCAATTAGAGTGAACAATATTTCATTTGGTAAAGAGCATGGGTCTCATAATGAGAAAAACTATGGAAAACAAAAAAAATCCCATCATATAATCCAAAACAATATTGAGTTATTTCAAATCTACTAGTTCTATCTGATAATTGGGTATCGATATTGCCTATGTATCTAGTACCATATCAATTATAAAATATTATTCCCTCTAAGGAAGATGACCACATATACCCTCTATACACTCATCATGTGAATTACTAAAAAACAAGGGAATATTATCCACAAAATTACATAATTATGATGTAATTCCCCGCCCCTACCTCATTGGCTTGAGGAGGCGGCGAGGGTTACTTGGCCTTAAGGGACATTCCCAAGGCACCAAAGGCTTGCAATAAATTCCGAGGGCTTCGAGGAACAGTGGGGAATGATTTTCCCTTAAAACAAAACCAAATAAACTAACAAAATAAAGATGCATGAACTTTTAAACCCAATATGTATTCCCAAAGGACAACCAACTTGTTCCAAAACACAACCAAAAACCAATACAACCAACCATGTCTACACCACATCAGAGTACAAGCGGAAACCATACATTAAACACTACGATCCATGACACCACCACAGCTCCACACCAAGCTCCAAGCTCCAAGCTCCATCGAGACTTCACAAAGCACCACAAGAGGAGGAATATGCCTTACCTTTGCCCGTGTCATGGTACATGACATCTGCAAAGACACCACGGTGCCAAAGCAGGGGGTCAGTACTAAAACATAGTAGGATTTCCCTAAATGACTTCCCTACACACGCCACTAGGATAAAACTGTTAGCACATTTATATAACCAGTTTATACAGAATAATTACAAGTCCAACCATTACCATAAGCCAAACGCACCCTTACCAAGCCAGATCACCCAAACCAAGAAACCAAAGGAAATCCAAAAAATCATATCATGATCCAAACATGCCACACAAGGAAGCCCAATCAATCATTCCATGCAAGGAATCCAAGTAAACCATTCCACATTTCCAAAACATATTCCATCTATGCAAAGAAACACACAAAAAAACAACCATAACGGTGGGACTTTCGCCCAACTCGTTCACCCCATCTTCAGCTAGTAGGACTTCACGCCTATTCTTGACAACCCAAAACGTTGGGAGTTATCACCTAACAAGTTCACCTATTATAGTTTGGGACTTCACGCCCATCACTAGTGTGGGACTTCACGCCCATCAGCCTACCATCATGGGTGTGGGACTTCATGCCCATCACCAAAATCCCAACAACATTTTAATCCAAAATTACCAATATCATACCACCCAACAATTTCCCATACCAATTCAAACAATTATTCCAAACAAAATTCCAACAATAATAGGTCAAGTTACCTAAATAAATCATTCATTTATTGAATACACCCTCAAACAATTTTCCATGTTAAAACCCCGATTCAATAAAACAACTTCTTTATTGAAATCCATTTTCATAAACTGTTTCCATAACCCAAGCCAAGCGACAATTTTTAAAATCTACATTTTAAAATTTGACAATGAGAACTTTCCACCGTAAAACCCCTTTTCAAAATATTAACCTATTTTCCCCAAAATCCCCAAATCATCACAAAATGGGTTTCCCCTAAGAATCACACGTCATATTCGCAATTAATCTCAAGAAAAAAAATTAATGGAAACCAGAGTCACTAGTTCTAACCAAGTGGAGTCAAGAGTGATGCCACCTACCTTTATGGTTTCGGTGAACATGTCCCACAACCAACCGCACCTTCAATCCATCGAACGCACCACCAAAACCTCTCTAGATCCATTCCCCTACAATTCACGAGTCTTAGAAACATCATCCAAGGAAACCCCAACCCTAGATATACACATCACAAGTGTAGATCTAGAAAACCAAGAAATATAGGGATGTAGATCTAGAGGAGAACACAAGAGAAACAAGAGGAGAAACTTATCTATGAGAAACCACCTTGAAACCCTTTAAAATTGCTTCCAAAATGAGTGGGAGAGCACCCCTAACCCCTGATAACCCAAAAAACAGAGTGAGGCTCGAGTGGGAGGAAGAGAGGAGTGAAATGAGGCAATCCCGAGTGAGATCGGGATTTAAAACCCTAATTTTATGTGGCCGCATGGTTAGTCCGCCCGGTTTGGAAAACCATGCGCTAACTGTGTGCACTCTACTTCCTCGAGAGCCAGCATCTGCAAGGTTTCCTCACACGGTTCGGAAAACCGTGCGCAGGCCGTGCAGAGCTTATTGTCTCCCCCTACACGATTTCCTGGAGCATATACACATTTTTCACTAATCATACTAAAACCGTGCACCCCTTTAAAAGCCTCCAAACTCATCCAAAACCATTCCAAACTCTCCCAACCACTTCCCAACTCATTCCATGAACATTAAATACATAAAAATGCATTAAAAAATCCACATACCTCAAACCGGGGGTGCGACATTCTCCCCACCATTGGACATTCCGTCCTCATAAAGTTGTGAACCTGCCCTTTGCCGAAAGACCTCGGGCCACTACTCGACCATTTCACTCTCCCTCTCCCTAGTCTCCTCTTGAAACTAACTATGTTTCCAAAAAACACAAGATAAACTGATTCTTTTACAACGAAAGACAATCTCTTGCCTATCCACAACCCACACTGGCACGTGCACCAACGAAGCATTTGGTTCTAGCTCAACATGATCCCATCGAATCACATGGCCACAATCCGGCTGATACTTTTTCAACTGTGACACATGAAACACATTGTGCACCACACTGAACCGTGGTGGAAAATCCAAATGATATGCCACCTCACCAACCCGCTCAAGAATCTCAAAAGGCCCACAACCAACCGCACCTCCAATCCGGAGAACGCACCACCGAAACCTCTCTAGATCCCTTCCCCTACCATTCACAAGTCTTAAAAACATCATCCAAGGAAACCCAAACCCTAGATCTACACGCCACAAGTGTAGATCTAGAAAACCAAGAAAGGTATGGATGTAGATCTATAAGAGAACACAAGAGAAACAAGTGGAGAGACTTACCCGGGAGAAACCATCATGAAACCCCTTAGAATCGCTTCCAAAATGAGTGGGAGAGCACCCCTAACCCCTGAGAACTCAGAAACCCGAGTGAGGCTCAAGTGGGAGGAAGAGAGGAGTGAAATGAGGAAATATCGAGTGAGCTCGGGTTTTAAAACCCTAATATTTTGTGGATGCACGATTAGTCCTCACGGTTTGAAAAACTGTGCGCACTCTACTGCCTCGAGAGCCAGGGTTTGCACGATTTCCTTGCACGGTTTGGAAATCTGTGTGCAGGCCATGCGGAGCCTACTATCTCCCCTTGCAAGGTTATCGAGAGCATACACATGGTTTACACTAACTATGCTCAAACCGTGCACCCCTTTAAAAGCCTCCAATCTCATCCAAAACCATTCCAAACTCTCCCAACCTCTTCCCAACTCATTCCATGCACTTTAAATACATAATAATGCATAAAAAGTGACACATAAATCAAACCGGGGGTGCTACATAGGATCTAATCCAACAATAAAAAAATCAGGTGGTCAGGGTGAGGCTATCCTACATGGATAGACATCAAATCCCAAAATCAATGAAACATCATATTTCTCGCATCAAATTTCAAAAACAGGAGATTGTGATTATTACAATAAAACTCAACGTAACAAAAAATTATCCAATCAATTCTCATGGTGATGTCAAATAGATTATTATTGAGAATGATTAAATCTTAAACTTACACTAGATTATCTCTAAACGGCGAACAAGGACACCAGAACCCCTATATTTTCTTCTTTTGATGAAGTTTCCTTAACTCCATATCGAATCACATGAGTTAAATGTGATGTTTATGAATATCCACAATCCAATATGATATAAATGACTAGTAGGAACCTAATTCAAATAAATTAATTTCTAATGAAGATGAAATAATTATTGTACATATCACTATAGTATGACATGCATCTACCTATGCTTGAAAATAGATACTACATGAAGGTGCTTCACTCCTATAGCTTGTGGCAGAAGCCATATGCTAGAAAATAGGTACGGAGTAAGTATGATGATCATGGAAAACCATTCAACATTAATTGAATTTCATGGGCACAATATTAGATGTAACTAAATGTGAAGAGGAGGTCCACAGCTAATAACCACCCACACCACTCCTAATATTATCACAAAACATCATCTTCCTTACATGTGCACTACTTAAGACACAATTGGGTGGAAGAGAAGGGTTTGAGTAACCATACATTCTTTCCTTATCCATCACTTCCATAATTTTCCTATCATTTAACTCCACAAAGGCAGAATGATTCTGTATAAATACCTATGATTTGATATCTTCATAAGAACCCTATAGGAACTTCTAATACATCATTTAATAAATTTTAATTCCTCCGAAGAAAAAAACCCAACTACACAAATAGATTTATTTATAATGACACAAAAATGTCTCTCAGATATAATGAGAGGACCTGCAATGAATTCACCTTCATTAGTGACACTAGAAAACGTTATGAAACAAGTGTATCGTGAAAACGTTTTAGTCTAATACTACATGAAAATCCTCTAATACCATGGAATCACACCATAACATGATGTAAACATGACTATGAATGTCACTCACATCACATTGATATTCTAAGTTGTAACCAGGATGTCAAAGATCTAATGAACCATGTACAACCAGTCCTCCAACTCTTCAGGATTATTAATACCATTAACGGATGTTTTCATACCAAATTGGACCTAACATGATCAATATCATTCTCCAGTAACTCCAGACTATAACCCAAACTACGTTATAGAATTTCTGTACATTTTGGTCTACAGTAACAATGGACCATAAGAAAACCATGAAATGATTTATATCTAGAGGCAGATTCCCATGATGAGTATCAGAAAAAACCTCCTGACAAACAATGTGGGATATATCACCAAGGCATACCAATGCAGGAAAAATTAGAATAAATGGTCAGAAAATATAATAATATCATTTCAAGAAAAAATTATTAAAGGAAAATTGAGAATAAGATTAGGAACTCAAAATATGAGACACACATCTTGATATCCAATGGTATCTTGAGTTTCTTCAAAATAATAGAAAGATAGAAACTCATCACATCCTACCTATCAAGTACCAATAATCATATCTCATGTTTACCAACTTCCTAAAACTGACCAAAATTAATTTCTGATTGAATATTGTCACAAACCGGGCATAGATAACCATCCCAAAACATCAAATAGTTGAAGGGAATTACGAATCTCTATAGTCTTGTTACTAGAACCAATGCATCAATAAAAACCATAGGTATTTATTTAACCCAACTTTTATAAAAATGATGTGAATATATTCACACACACCTCATAACAAGAAAAATTAAAAGAGTAAAATAAGAAATAAATGTCATAGAAAAAATAAATTTTTCATACAATATGACTCAAAAGTATCTAAAAATTATCTAAGTTAAAAGTCCAAGAGAAAAGGAAATATAAAAACCAAAACAAATACTCAATGTGATAACATAGAATAACTCTCACCATCTCACCATTGGCCAACAAGAAACAATTGACAAAAACATATCCTCCAAACTATGGTTCCTTGTCATTCTCTACATCCAAAGGCATAACCAAGTCTATGAACAACAAAATGGGTGTATAGGGTGTGAGATAAATAGGATCGGTATGATCCCACACAATTATTCCATATTCTGTATCCATATAAAAATATGAACATTCTCTACATTGATGAATGAAAAACATGATAATAATTAAATAGTTTTATAGAAAAATCATGATAAATCATCTCCACTTTTTACACTGTTACAAAAATAATTGAGGTATTTTTTTTAAATAATATCACATTTAGAAAAAAAATTGATTAATTCATCAGTTATAATATATTATTCAAAAAAATAAAAACCAAATCACATAGAACATCATGCTAAGTATCACAACCAGTCATGCTATCTATACTTCTCATACTCATACATAATCAATCATGTGTATAATGTAGCTAGATATATAAATCAAAATTAAAGAGAAAAGGAACACCCTAGTAGTTGAACCATTGAAGGGGTCCATATAGTCCCCAAGAGAAATGTCCTATGGAGAAGGTGATTTTAAATCTCCATAATCTTATGGTATGTCTCTTCTAAAATGTAACATCATCAACAATTTTTTCATCACACAAAACTAAATTTATAACTATAATATACAGTTAAATATGACTGTAAGAATATTAATATTACCATTGGGAATTATAATATGAGCAACAGAATTGTAAATTTACCTATTAATGTATAAATAAAATTCAGGTATTCTATAAATGAAAATGTTGAATATTTATATCATTGAATAAGTTAATTAATGATTTTTAAATGATAAATTAGGTGTTGGTATTTTTGTGAAACATAAATGTTTATTTACAATTTCATATCTAATATAATGATTTAAAATAAAATTTAATTTTATAAACTAGACTCCTAAATATTTTTTTTGACTTATATTTAAAAGTTAATTTTATGGGAACTTAATTAATTTTTCACTGTGTCAAAAAAATAGTTATAATTTTACAATAAATATCTATTGAATAAATGTTGATTTTCATAAAAATTAAATTTTTATTAATTATAACTTTTTTAATAAAATATATTTTTTTAATGAAAAACATATATTTATTTTTATAAATAATTTTTGGAATTTTTCAAAAATAGAAGATTTTTTGGGTAATATTGGAGTACTGTAATTTATGGAATTTAAAAAATACATTATTTATTAAATTATAGATGATATAAGGATGTTTCCATCAAATAATATCAAACTCCCATTAATTATTTTAATATTTTTTTTTATTAATTCTCAATATATTCACATTGATGTGGAATAATAATAAATTAATTAATAAAATATTCATAAATCACCCCCCCTCATCCATTATAAATACCACTACTCACTACCCTTTATCCTCACACCCAAAAATACTTTAAGACTACTTAAATTCAACTTATTTCCTTTTCATACACTTTCCCCCACATTATGTAGTTTTTTTGAATAATCAAAAAAACATTTCAAATTTCCATAGGAATGTTATCAAGGAGAAGAAACCAAGAGGTATATCTCATTTCATTATTTTAATTTTCTTTCAATTAATTTTATTTTATTTTCATATAATTTCATTTCCTAATACGTCCAAACATACATGATATCTATAGTATATTATATATATTGTAATTTTATTATGATAATAGGTTATCCACCATCAATTGTTTTCTCTTCCCCTTTCTGTTTTAAATGTGAATTCATCGTCCATGAGGTACCAATTTACGGCCCTTATGGATGATGATAATTCATTTTTCATTTACTCCTTCAATGATGGTTCTTAAAAAAATTATTAAACCATATTTAATATTTTTATTATAGACTATTTAATTATATTTACCCATAATATATAGTTGATATTAATTAATGAAACAAAACTAGTTTGTGATGATAAAAAACTACCAAAATAATAGAAAATATTATCACCAATGTCTTATTTAATGACTCATCACCACCCCAAATAACCAAATGACCTATATAAATTTTAAATATTTTTTAAGATAATTAATAATAACTAACTTCCAATCTATTCAATTTTTTTCATATTACTTGGTCTTCCATACACATATAAAAGTTATCTGATCATGAAAATCAAGGAGAAGAACACACCTAAATGATGAAATTGATTCTCATAACTCATGAAAAATGATACAAATGAAAATAATAAAATTAAAATAAATAAAGTACATGTTGAATATTTTCTGAATTAATTTATCATTTAATCTAATTTCATTATCTAAAACATTATATAAAAGTGGAAAACTTATTTTGACCTAAGTTAAGGGATTATACCCAAACCTCTATTTTTCATTCATATTACTATTTTTATCCCATTAAACCAATGTATTTATTAGTTACATTTATATAATTATTCTAAATAGTGTTCATATTTTTCAAAATCATGTATCTACATCATTTTTTCTTTCTTTTATGTGTTAATTCATATTTTATAATGTTTTATATTCATTTCCTCTTGATAAACAAGCTCTGGTATGGGTCGAATCCCAATTTCTTACCCATTTACATGCACACAAAATAATTTGGTTAAAGACACCAATATTTTTCTAAAATCACTATTTTAAAAATGAAAAACTATCTTATATATTCTCGGGTTTTATGTTAGTAAATATGTCTTCAGTTTTTATAAGACTCTTTTACGTTTTATCTTAACCAGCACACAAGTGGCTGATTTCTAAAGTTTATTAAAAATGTTTTTTACTTGGTTTTACTTTAGTTGGAGATCATTTATTCCTATAAAAAAAATTAATTATAATTATATTTTCTTTTATAAGGTATATATTTTTACAATATTGTTTTATAGAAAATACAAAATATTTTTCAAAATGAACTCCTCTTTTAATAATAAAAAAATGTATTTCAATCAATAATTCCTCAATGATTTAATTTGAGAATTTTCAACTATTTCAACTCCATATATTGAATCTTCTAATTAATTGGGATTGATATTCTTTGATATATTCTACCATATTTTATTAAATGGTGTATGATTAGTTTGTCAGTAGTGGTGAAATCCTTATACCATTTACCATGTTACTTCCAATGGTTAGTGATTATGTTTACTATTTGGGGAAACTTTTTTATATATTGTTTATGTTTCACCTCATTCAAATGTGGAATGTATTATACATATTATGGGATGGGAGGTTCCTTCTATTAATCCTAGATCCTTTGGTATGACTCATGAGACAAAGCATCCATGGATTTTGGTTGAGGAATTGACCATTTATTTTGATATTTTTTATATTAGACATCAATGATATGTTTTAGATTTCTGAAATTACGCATTAGCTCATTATGATACTAGTCATTAATAGTAAATTTTAATATTCAACTTGTATGACATCGATTTTTATGTTTCTTTATTTTGGGATTATTTATGGAATTATTTAGTGATATTTTATTCCCATTATATTTTTTATTAGATTATATTATAATGGCATGTGTTTTTAGATATTCAACATGCCATATAGTTGATAATTATATCAGTTTATACTATATTGATTACCCTTATCGATAATCTAAGCTCACCCATTTTTTATACTTAATTTTACCCTAGTATGTGAAGATATATATTATTAATTACATGTTGGGATAATCTAAGAGTTTATGGATATGTCCAATGGAGACTCGATGATTTTTCCCATTCATGTTGTAATGTAAAAGTTATTTTTGTTTCTTATTTTCCAATTATAAAAAAATACTCATTCTATTGGGATGAAACTTCCTTCATTATTATACAAATTGAATAAATTAAGGCACTCATTCTAGGCTTCTGGGTTCAGGGTCTTTACCATTAGTATCAGATGATGTTTATTATAATCTGCAGAACATAGATTTATTAAACATACATTATAGAACATAAAACTAAGATATAAATTGAGTATAAGTATATAATAACATATTTTAATTTTGGTAACGTAAATATTATATGTGTATTTCTAGAATTACATCACTTTACGGATACTAAAAGGGGATGTAGTTCAAGAACAGATCTACCTATGGGTAACAACTATATCATGGTGTGCCGGGCCTAACACGACATAACATGGTATATGATAATGAGCCTTACTTGCAAAATTGGTTGTACACTCCCAGAGGATATTCTCAGAATAATTCACATTTTATATAAAATACATTATGAAGGATAGATAAGTATATATTTCCCTAAATAAACCTTGTTTATGATTATGAGATTTTATATGCATTAATTTTCAATTCATGTTATGTGTTTTTCTCGTTAAAAATTATGAATTATGATTTATAACCTCATTTTGTGTATGCATTATTTAGAAATGGAAATTGTATCAACATGTTTATCCCATGTCGATATTTTTCTTATACAAAAGATAATGATGTAGGAGGAGTATCTCTAGATAGAGATGAGAAACCTATAAAAGTCCTATGATATATCACTTGGGATATGAATAATAACCAATCCCATATGGAGAACGCTGATCTACAATGTTGATGAACAATGTTTGACCGCTTCATGAGAAAATAGCCTATATCATTTAATGGGACTAAAACCCCATTTTGTACCTGAGTAGTGGATAAGTTCCTTAGATATGATATTTATAAATTTGGGATATAATGAAATTGAGAAGGTTATCATGGATGTTTATTCTCTCTTAAGAGATGTAGATCAATAGTGGTAGTTGATTTAAAATAAAAAGGAGGATAAACAAATATAAAAGACAGAATAGAATGATTTCAAGGAGCTTTTAATAGAAAAATATTTCCCACTAGAATAGTGAGAAGATATAGAGAGGAAATTCATGTGTCTGAGACCAAAATTGGAAAAGATTTTTTCCATTTATGAAGTCAACATTACAAGGTTAATCACGTAGTGGACTACATACATAGTCCAAGGATAAATAATGATAAATTCATTGATGGGTTATAACTATTCATATAAAGGTAACCAGTTCCCAAAACATTCTCACCATATCATGGTATAGTCACATTTTCTATAAATATTACTAAATAATTCATTACATGTTATCAATTTAAGGGAATACAAGATAAGAAGTGGGTTGTAGAGAAAATAAATGATAGAGGGAAGAATAAAATATGGAATTTTCTTTTGTGCAATACTTATAGATGGAAATGCCATGGTGCTAGATTAAAACTAATGTCAGTTTTTTAAAAGTGTGGACAAAAAGGAAACCAATACCATGATGGTAAGGGAATGAACTAATCTACTAATGCTAAATTCCACAATTGTAAAAATATGGTACATTATGCAAATTATTTTCTTAATAATCAAGGAAATTGTACCCATAAAAGGCCAAGAAGAAGGACCAGACATCTATGATCACAACTGCTAATGTTAAAGTTCTTAATGATGTGTTGGTATGTACTTTAATTTTCTTCTAAAACATAGATAATTTTTTATTTTCTTTTGGATCATCGCATTTTTTATATCATCCCGATTTTTAATAAAAATTTGATAATTTCAACTCACCTTAATAATGGAGTTTTCAGTAATGAATCCCAGTGGAAAAAAAATTGCAAAAAATATGTGTCAAGAAGTAACTATTATAACACATATATTTTCTCTAGTTGTTGATTTTATCATGTACCTATGGTAGATTTTTATATAATCGTTTTTATGGATTTTATTTCAAAATATAATAAAAAAAATATTTCAAAAGATTGAAATTGTGATTCCTGATGAAGGTAGAAATTTCATATCTTTAGAGAGGAGAAATCATCATCTGATTTCTATCTACATCCACCTCTAGTAGCACTTCGAAATTCAGTTCATGGGGAGTAAGTGAAAAAATAATCAATGTATGTGGCACGAAATATTAAAATTAAATATGTACCTACTATTCAAGATTACATTGATTTATTTCTAGAGGATTTTCCGGGACATCCTCTAGGGTAGTTAGTTGTGCTTTCTATTGATTTAATCATTGATCCCGGGAAAATATCAATGAAAATTTATTTAATGGATACTATAGAATTATTGAGTTTGAAAAAAAACATGAGGAATTCAGTGATAAGTTATTTATTCACCCTAGTGTTTCTACATGGGAAGCCCATGTTCTCTTTTTGATGAAGAAATATAGATCCATGATGATATTCATTTAATATATTGAAAGTAATGTTATTAAAAAGAAGAAGAAATATCCACTACTAATTGATGATTTATTTGATCAGATTCATGGATATCAATATTTTCAAATATTTACCTTCAATATAGATATCATCAACTACATTAAAGAAAGTAATATGTTTGAAAAATATCATTTCAAACTATGTATAGACATTATGAGTTTATAGTTTTCCATTTGGGCTGACTAATTCACCCTCTGATTTTTATATACCTAAAAAAAGAGTGTTCAAGGAATATCTTAATTATTTTTTTTCAGAATTTATTAATGATTTATTCATATATTCCAATATCTTTGAGGACCATGAGAACCACCTGTAGGTTTTTCTGAATACTCTTAAATGAAAAGTGTTATATGGGAATTTTGGAAATTGTAAATTTTGGGTTCAATATATTTCTCTTCATGACCATATTTTTTCTATGCATGAAATCATAGTTTATTATATGAATAAAAATGAAGTCCAAGAATGTCTTACACAAAAACAATGACCTTGGTTCGTAGTTTCATTGGTATAACAGGTTACTATTGGGGTTACGTAGGGAATTTTCCTGATTTGAATACATAATAACAAATATTACTCATACCTATTTTATGTTCATATTGACAAATAATTTGAATAATTTTTTAAATAATTAAGGAGGAAATAATTGAATGATCCCTTATTGACTCTACTATTTGTAAATAGTTGATTTTGGATTTATAGTGATGCATCAAAGAAAGGAAATTGACGTTTCCTCGGGCCAAAAGATAGAGTTGTTATCTTTTCATCAAGTAAGTTAAAAACTCATGAATAGAACTATAAAACTGATGATATACAATTAGAAAATTTAATCTTTTCTCTAAATATATGAAGACACAATCTCTATTGTGATATCTGTGAGATTTAAATAGATCACAATATCTTGATATATTCTTCTCATAGAATGATGCAAACATGAGGAATAGACAATGCCTTGAGATACACTCACGGATTATGATTGTTTAACACACTATCACCCTGGAAAAGAAAATAAGGTAGTGGATGTAGTGTGAAAGAAGGATCAAGGGGTTCTAGAAAAAAAATGATTAAAAGGAATCAAGTGTTCATTGATATAGAAATGAAATATATAGCAAATATCAAGAATGTGGAAACATCATTACTTTTTCAATTGGATACACAGCCATATTCATTTGAAAGGATAAAAAATTCTCAGCCCGAGGATGAGAATACTCAATGGAAAAGAAAATATATAAATGATGGGATGTTGTAAGACTATGTGTATGAGGATAAAATTATAAAATTCAGGAAGATACTTTGTGTTATCTCTATACTCAACCTAAAAAGGGATTTATTGGATGTTTCCCATAGATCAAATTTCTCTTTACACACTACTATTACTATTATATATAGATATTTCAAGGAATAATTCATCTGGGATAATATGATGTGGGAAATTTCTGATTTTGTGTCATGATAATTAGTCTGTAAAAATGTGAAGACTGAAAGATAACATCCTATAGGTGTCATAAAACATCTTTCTGTTACGGAATGGAAATTATATGACATTACTATCTATTTTATCACTGGATTAGAAACAAATCCATGAAATAATGATGCAATATGAATAAATATAGGAAGTCTTACAATATCTAAACATTTCATCATTATAAGAGTGGATTTGTATAAGTCCACAACCTTAATCACTACATAATCTAGAATTAAGTTAATAATTCACATTGAGCGTATTTTCAGTATTAGAGCTTCAAATAATTATTTCATAACTTATTCATAACAACCTAAATATTAAATATATACACTAATAATCAGTATCCATTTTCTCAAAAAACAAAAACTCTTAAAAAATGAAATATGTAACACCCCATTCTTTTACGGTACGCTTCTCTTTGAATAATGCAATAGCATGTGTTGTACGCTACATCGAGTTCTAACACACACCACAACAGATCAAACTAGCCGTTATGAATAGTAATACCTAATTTTTTAAATTTTAGAGATTTTATATCTCAAAATGGACTTCATTTTTGGATTCGCAGTATCGAATTTAGCCTAAGGTGAAATTTTGGTACTTTTCGAATAACTTTAATATTTTGATGAATAGTGAAAATTACTAAATATTAATTAAAAACAACATTTTTAATCAAAATAATTAATAGTGATAAATTATGAATTTGAGTGGTTTTAAATTATATTTAGAATATATTTTTACCATTTAATACAATTTTTGTCAATGGACATAGTTTCACTATTAAACCGAACATAAACAAGTATCAATCTTTTGATAGTTATTATATCTTAAAAACACGTTTTTTTGTTTTTACAGCGGGAATTAATTTTCAATTAGTTTCTTCCACTTCTATGTTTTGAATTTGGAAAAATGGATTCCATATTTGGAATCAGGATTTTCAAATTGTGTAAATAGGTAACTTTTATTTTTAGACATTTTGAATAATTACTTCGGTTAATATTTTATTTACCATGGATAAAGGGTAAATCCGGTAAATAAGGGTTAAACAATAATATTATAATATTAAACAATTACCCTAAAACGTTTCCTAACCTTATTGGTTGATACATGGCTGACCATGGTCATCTTTGGGTCGATTTTGGGACCCCATGGTGCCACTTGTAAGTGATAGGGACACATTATTTTAATTAAGTTAAAATGAATACAAAAATGACGCAAGCATATATCTTTTAGAAAAACAATTTTTACATAGGTTTATATATGTTGGATTTTCAAACATAAATTTTAATTAGATATATAAAAATATTTACTACATAATTTTATTTTATTTATAATTTTTAGAGATTAAATAATTTAATTTATTTATGACACAATAGCAATGCAGTAATTATCATAATAGTGAAAAATTAAAATGATTAATATTGTAGATACCCAAATAAATTCAATTTGAGACTTTTTATAAATACCAATAATTTCCTAGGATAATATGACATGTTAGGATTGATTTAATTAACTTTTTTCTAAATAATAATTCTGTTATGATTTTTACAAAAATCAATTATTGAATAGTGTCAAAATTGACATAAAAGAGATGTTAAAACGAATATTATATTATTAATTGATATTAAATTCCTTAAAATCTAAGGCTCGTCCAAGAGACTTATATCATGATATGTGTATCATTAATGGACCACTTGGGGGTCTCTTGGATGTATATAGTAAGTTTATTAACCATATAATATAAAAATACAAAGAGAAATTGTAAAAGTGAAACTAATTGCCTAAGAGTTAATAATTAAAGATAAGGTTCATATAGTGACCCAAACCTGTATAAATTCTAATTTTTGAGTATTTCTCGACGAATACCCACCTTAACATTTACATTATCCACTTTGGAGCCATTAGAAATTGAATATTAATTTATTATAAAATAATATTTCTAGCTTTTCCAAAGGTCCCCTTCACCCCTCTTATAAAAGGTCACTCCCCCTTCTCATTAATTCACACCTTCAAAGCCTTTTGGATCGGCCAAACTCTGCCCAAATACTCTCTAAACATCCCTCACTTCGTCCTAGAGGCCTTAATTTAGTCATAAAGCCAACCTATGATCACATTTGATCAAATCAAAAGGAAGAACCCGAAGAAGAGTTAATGATTTCACCACCCTTTTCCAAGTTCCTTTCTTCTTTCACTTCTTCTTCCTTTGTTATTACCATTATAAAGTAATAACTCCAATATCTTATATATACTGTGATGTTATTATAAATATGGTACAACCATATTCAGTATTCTGTACATCCTTTTAATAACATGTCACCATACGTGCGTACGTACGGCTTACCGTCTCCACGTCGTGGTGTAATTGTTATTCAATAAATTATTATTTTGATGGGTATAAAAATGATTTATAATTCATGTACATAATAAATATAACATGATAATAATTCTTTATATATGATATACCGTCCAATTATAAATTATTTTAATATCAAAAGAATGATATTGTTGCTCGTGCGTACGTATGGACACCGTCTCCACGAACGTGATGAGATTCATTCTCCATTGTATCCATTCAAGTATATTTATCATTTGATGATCTAAAAATAATTTTTAAGGACATGAAATCATTCTGGATATGAATAAGATACAACCTATCCATTAAAAACATGGCTTATGTAACAAAACTTGTAAAAGAAAATGAGTATGTTAACACTTGAAACAACGATAATACTAAGATATTATTAACAAATCAATGTTAAAAGATCATATATGATATCATATTAATGTATATAATTTTTGAATAATTTAATAACAATTATTTCACCTTTATACAGGAGGTTAACCTACCCCCAACCAATGAAAAGTACAAGGTAAGGGTTTATTTTGCAATCTCTTCATTTTCCGAGGTTATTTATACGTAATAATCTGCTGGGATCTCTTTATCATCCACAACCATGTTTCTTAAAAATGTATTTTAAAACATTTTTACTATTTAAAAGAATATGGTTTAAAGTCATTTATACCCTTGTCTGACTTTTAATAAGAGGTTTATAAAGGAATCTTTCCGTCATTTTCCAAACAAGGCGCTTTTTAACCTTTTCGACATAATTAAAGTAAGAATGTTTTTTTAACTTATACGGCGGGTTTGGATATTTTCCACCGTTATAAAATAATCGAATCCTCCCTTACAAGATTATAAGAATATTTTCATATAAAATGTTTTATTTACTAAATATGTGACTCTTAAATGATTTCAAAATAAAAAGATATATTTCTCTAAAAAGAGTTTTGATTTCCTCTATGTCAACATCCTTTGATGGATTTTATGCTTATTTGAAGTTGATTTGTTATGATACAAAAATACTGTATTGTATTGAAGGTTTTGTGATATGTTTGACTATGGATGTGTTATTTTTATACCATTCATAGTTTATGGATGAAATATTTACATTTCGTATGCTAATTTTAATACGAATGTTTATGTTATGTTTAAACCTTTTCATATGGGAATGCATTAGACTTAATATGTGACGAGTGGAGCCCGCTATAGCTCCTCGATGCATCGGTAGGTCCCATGAGACAAACTAGTGACTTGGCACAAGGCCTTGACAAAATCTTATTTGTAGTCTTGGCACGAGGCCTTGGCTATGTGGTTATGATAGTCTGGCATTATGCATTCCATCATTATGAAAGTGGTTATTGATATTTCATGTGATTTTTCGATTAGTAGAATATCCATGTGAATAAGTAAATGGCATTATTTCATTTTGACCATACTATGTTGAAGTTCATGTTTAAAAGGCTTTTGTTTTAGTTATGCATTGCCTTAAATGTTTATTCTTATTTATGAAAGTTTCCGCTGTATTGTTATCCTTACTGGGCATTTGAGCTCATCCCTTTAAATGTTTTATTTTTCCCATGATGTGAAGTAGTAATTTATGAATGACTTGCAGGGATAGTATGTGGGGATATGAGCGTGGACTATGAAGAAAAGATGTTGTTGTAGTTTTCATTTTTATGATGTAATGTAAGACTTATGAATATATCTAGTGTTTTTGTGGCTACTAAAACAATTGGTCTTTTAGGATTTGATCTTTCTTGTGATCATGCCAATGTTATGTAATAATTCACCGACTTTGGGTAACTGGGTCCAGGGCGTTATAGTTGGTATCAGAGGAAGTTTAGTACCAACCATGGAAGCTAGATTTAGATAAACTATGATTAGAGCACATAGACCTAAGATGGAATTCGAGGATTAGTATCGAAGAACATCCTAGAATTTTGGTATTGTAGAGATTTTTTGAGTATTCCGAGAAATACATCCCTGTCTGGATATGAGCAGGTAGAGGCGGCTCTGGAAGAGATGTACCTAGGGGTAAAACCCGAAAACACCGCTTTTAGATAGACTCGAACGGAAACTAGTGCACGAAAACGGGCCTTGCTGCACTCTTGGTTACGACACTCCCGGGTGATATGCTTAGGATAGCTCTCATTTTCTTTACAAATAATTATGAAGGTTTTATGAGTATATACTTCCTCAAAGAAAACATTTTTATGACTATGGATTATACCCATAAATAGTTCAATTTATGTTAAGTGTTTTATAAGTAGGGAATTATGTATTTTGATTCATAAACTAATCTAGTTTATGCCATTGATTAGAAATCCACCTAGTGGAAGAAATGGAAACTTTATCAATACACACACTCTATGTAGGGATTTCCCTCCTGATCAAGATAATTATAGTGGAGCTGGTGATGCAACTGGTGTCGATCAGCTAATCACCATACTGGGACAACTCACTAAGGTTATGATTAATAACCTTACCCGTATGGAGCACCCTGATCCACTACGTGGAGGATCAATGTTAGATCGATTCATGAGGAAACAACCACCAGCGTTCAATGGAAGTACAAATCCCTTAGTAGCTGAGCAATGGATAAATTCCCTAGAGAAAATATTTCAGGCTTTGGGGAGTAGTGAAAGGGAAAAAGTAATCATGACAGCTTACCGCCTCACTGGAGATGCTGATCAATGGTGGTCATTGATTCAAAACATGAAGGAAGATGATGAAGTATAAAATATGGAA
Organism: Viscum album; assembly: GCA_963277665.1. NCBI lineage: Eukaryota > Viridiplantae > Streptophyta > Magnoliopsida > Santalales > Viscaceae > Viscum > Viscum album. Next base: position 1,184,450,904 of record OY728158.1, on the reverse strand, counting down.
TGGATGGAGTTCAAAGATCTGTTTTTAGAAAAATAATTTCCTCGTGACCATCGAGAAGATATGGAAAGGAAATTTCTGAGTCTCAGACAAAAGGAGGATGAGAATGTCGCAAAGTATGAGGCTAAATTTACAAGGTTAGCAAGGTATGTTGGAGATTATATACATAACCCAAGAAGTATGATTGATCGTTTCTTTGATGGGTTAAAACCATTTCTCCATTGAATATTAGTCTCATAATAATTTTCATCGTACGAAGACTTTGTCTCATGTGCTATCAAGATAGAAAAGGAATTCTCTAAGTCTTATGACTTTAAGGCAAAGCAAGAGAAGAAGAGATCATCTGATCAATCTGGGAATGTAAATAAGGGGAATAAGTGAAAGGATGAATATCCATCCTATGGTAAATGTGGGAAGAAACACCCCGGTACTTGCTTGAAGGGAATGGGTGTCTATTACATGTGTGGTGAAAAAGGCCACCAAGCTCGTGATTGCAAAGGGAAGAAGGAAGCTACCATTGTTCAGTGAAACAATTGCAGGGAGATGGGACATTATGCAAATGAATGTCCTAATATTCAGGGGAACTTACCTCAGAAAAGGTCAAGGTATCAAGGCCAAGCTTTTTCTATCTCTACTGCTGAGGTAGAAGCTCTAAAAGACATGGTGGAAGGTAATTTAATGGTTTCCTCAAGTTCAGTAAATGCATTATTTGATTCTGGATCATCTCATTGTTTCATATCTTCCCAGTTTGCTAATAAAATTAGATATTTCCAATTTGATTTAACAAGGGAGTTGTCAGTTAAAACTCCTAAGGGAAGTATCATTGCAACAATGTTTTGTGAATCAGTCCCCATTAGAGCACATAAATGTTCATTATCTACTGATCTCATCATCATACCTATGATTGAGTTTGATATAATCCTCGGTATGGATTGGATTTTGGACTATGATGCGAAGATTTATTGTAAGAATAAGTAGGTTAGGATTTTTGATGATGATGATAAGGAACACCTTATCTTTAGAGAAGAATCATCACCACCTAATTCTTATCTAGATCCTCCCCCAGTAGCTCAACTAAATTCAATTATTGGGGAGGAAGAGAATGAAATGACTGTGGGTGAGGAAAGGAATGTTCAAATAGAGGATGTACCTGTTGTGAAAGAATATGTAGATGTATTTCCGGAATATTTACCTGGACATCCTCCAGAACGAGAAGTTGAGTTTTCCATTGATTTAATTCCTGGATCAAGGCCTATATCGAAGACCCCTTTTAGAATGGCCACTATAGAATTAGTTGAACTAAAGAAACAACTAGAGGAATTGAGTAATAAGTGATTTATTTTGCCTACTGTTTCTCCATGGGGAGCCCCTGTTCTTTTTGTTAAAATGAAAGATGGATATATGAGGATATGTATCGACTATAGGGAGATCAATGCTATAACAATAAATAACAAGTATCCCCTAACTCGCATTGAGGATTTATTTGACCAACTTCATGGAGGTCAATACTTTTCAAAGATTGACCTTCGATATGGATACCATCAGTTGTGTGTAAAGAAGTAAGACATTCCAAAGTATCATTTTGAACCAGGTACGAGCATTACGAGTTTACTGTAATGCCTTTTCGATTGACTAATGCACCCTCTGTATTCATGGATCTGATGAATAGAGTTTTCAAGGAATATCTCGATGAATTTTTGGTGGTATTTATTGATGATATCTTGGTATACTCTAAAAGATATGAAGATCATGAAAGTCACTTGCGCATTATCCTGAAGACTCTGAGAAGACATGAATTATATGGGAAGTTTAGCAAGTGTGAATTCTGGCTTCATGATATTTCTTTTCTTCTCCATATTGTCTCTAAAGATGGTATCTCTGTTGATCCTTCTAAGACCAAGGCAATCCAAGAATGGCCAGAACCTATGATGATAACTGAGGTATACATTTTTATTGGTTTGGCAGGTTATTATCGACGTTTCGTCCAGAATGTTTCCCAATTGGATAACTCATTAACGAAGCACACACGTAAAGGGGTTAAATATTTTTGGACAAAAGAGTGTAAAGAATGTTTCGAAGAACTGAAGATAAGATTATTCACTGCTCCTATATTGAATCTACCATCGGGGAATGATGGATTCGTTATTTATAGTGATGCATCAAAGAAAAGACTTGGTTGTGTCCTTATGTAGAATGATATGGTTATTGTCTATGCATCATGACAATTAAAAATTCATGAACAAAAATATCCTACTCATGATCTTGAGTTAGCAGCTGTGATCTTTGCATTGAAGATATGGAGGCACTACCGCTATGGTGAAAAATGTGAGATTTATACTGATCACAAGAGTTTGAAGTATATTTTCTCACAAAAAAAAACTCGACATGAGGCAAAGGAGATGGCTTGAATTACTCAAGGATTATGATTGCACGATACACTACCACCCAGGGAAGGAAAACAAGGTGGAAGATGCTTTGAGCAGAAAAGACCATGGAGTTTTGAACAATATGAGAATTGAAAGGGATCCAATTTTCATGGATCTTGTGAATATGGACATGGGAATAATCAGGGAAGGTAAAACATCAATGCTTTTTCAAATGGTTGCCAAACCATCGTTACTAGAAAGGATTAAAAGTTCTCAGACCGATGATGAAGAATTTCAAAAGAAGATTAAAGCTGTGAATGATGGGAGATTGAGAGACTTTGTGTATGAAGATGTAATTTTGAAATTCGGGAAGAGACTTTGTGTTCCCAATATATCTGATCTAAAAAGGGAATTGATGGATGATGCTCATAGTTCCAATTTCTCTATACACCCTGGGAGCACAAAAATGTATAGAGATTTGAATGAACATTTTTGGTGGGACAACATGAAGAGGGAGATTTCTGATTTTATGTCAAGATGTATGGTTTGTCACTAAGTGAAAGCTGGAAGGCAACAGCCTGGAGGAGTCATGCAACCTCTTCCTATACCGGAGTGGAAATGGGATAATATTACGATGGACTTTGTCATGGGGCTACCAAAGACTCTTAGAAGGAACGATGCAATATGGGTCATTGTTGATCTTCTTACCAAGTAAGCACATTTTCTTGCTATAAGATAAGATCTACCACTATAATGTCTAGAAAGACTATATATTAATGAAGTTGTGAGACTTTATGGAGTATCCCTATCGATTGTTTCTGATCGTGATCCCCGTTTTACTTCATGATTCTGGAAAAGTCTTCAGAAAGCCTTGGATACTGAACTTCATTTGAGCACTTCCTACCACCCTCAAACAGATGGACAATCATAACGAACTATTCAATCCTTAGAAGACATGTTGAGATCCTGATCACTTGACTTTCAGGGTATGTGGGATTAATATTTACCTCTGATAGAATTTTCCTATAACAATAGCTTCCATTCGAGTATTCAGATGTCACCATATGAAGCGTTATACGGAAAGATATGTCGCACACCAACCTGTTGGAATGACATTGGTGAAAGAAAACTTGTAGGCCCAGAACTGGTGGAGGAAACGATGGAAAAGGTGAAGCTAATCCAAAACCATATCAAAACATCTCAAAGTAGGCAGAAGATATATGCCGATAATCAAAGGAAGGATTTGTAATTTCAAGTAAGTGATCATGTTTTCCTGAAGGTATTTCCATGGAAGGGAGTCATATGTTTTGGTAATAAAGGTAAATTGACTCCCATGTACATCAGACCCTTCGAAATTCTAGAGCGAATTGGGGCTATAGCTTACCGATTGGCAATGCCACCAAGTCTCTCCAAAGTTCACGATGTGTTCCACGTATCTCTATTGAGGAAATACATGCCTTACCCAACGCATGTACTCACCTATGAGGAATTGGAACTGGAACTCGATTTGTCTTATTGCGAAGAACCCTTCAAGATTCTTGATACGAGAGAACAAGTATTGAGAATCCGGACGAATCGTCTGGTAAAAGTCTTGTGGAAAACCATAAGATGGAAGAGTTAACGTGGGAACCCGAGGAACTTATGATGAAGAACCACCCGAGTCTTTTCATGCGGTAGTATTCTAGAAATTTCTAGGAAGAAATTATTTGAAGGAGGGGAGAATGTAACAACCCAAGATTCTACGGTACACTTCTCTTTAAATAATGCAATAGCGTGTGTTGTACGCAACATCGAGTTTTAACACACACCATAACCGATCAAACTAGCAGTTATGAATAGTAATACCTAATTTTTAAAATTATAGAGATTTTATCTCTCAAAATGGACTTCATTTATGGATTCGGAGTATCGAATTTAGCCTAAGGTGAAATTTTGGTACTTTTCAGATAAATTTAATATTTTGATGAATAGTGAAAATTACTAAATTTTCATTAAAAAAAACTTTTCAAATCAAAATAATTAATTGTGATAAATTATGAATTTGAGTGGTTTAAAAGTATATTTATAAAGTATTTTTACCTTTTAATAAAATTTTGGTCATTGGACATAATTTCACAATTAAACCGAACATAAACAAGTATCAATCTTTTGATAGTTATTATATCTTAAAAACACGCTTTTTGTTTTGACAACGGGAATTAATTTTAAATTAATTTCTGCCACTTCTGTGTTTTGAATTTGGAAAAATGGATTCCATATTTGTAATCAGAATGTTCGAATTTTGTAAATAGATATCTTTTATTTTTAGACATTTTGAATAATTACTTCGGTAAATATTTTATTTACCATGGTTAAAGGGTAAATCCGGTAAATAAGGGTTAAAAAATAATATTATATTAATAACAAATTACCCTAAAACGTGTCCTAAGCCTATTGGTTGATACATGGCCGACCATGGGCATCTTGGGGTCGATTTTGGGACCCCATGGTTCCACTTTTAAGTGATAGGGACACTTTATTTTAATTAAGTTAAAATGAATACAAAAATGACACAAGCATATATCTTTTAGAAAAACAATTTTGAAATTGGGTTATTTATGTTGGATGTTAAACTATAAATATTCATTATAAATCTAAAAAGATTTCATACATAATGGTATTTTAGTTATAATTTTTAGACATTAAATAATTTAATTTATTTATGACACCATCGTGATTCAGTAATTACCATAATAGTGAAACATTAAAATGATTATTATTGTAGATACCCTAATAAATGTAATTTGAGACTTTTTATAACTACAAATAATTTTCTACGATAATATGACATGTTAGGATTGATTTAATTAACTTTATTCGAAATAATCATTCTGTTTGGATTTTTACCAAAATCAATTATTTAATAGTGTCAAAATTGACATAAAAGAGTTTTTAAAACAAATATTATATTATTCATTGATATTCAATTCCTAAAAATATAAGGTTCGGCCAAGAGACTTATATCATGATAGGTGTATCATTAATTTACCACTTTGGGGTCTCTTGGATGTATATAGTATGTTTATTAACCATATAATATAAAAATACAAAGAGACATTTTAAAAGTGAAACTAATTAACTAAGAGTTAATACTTAAATATAAGGTTAATATAGTGGCCCAAAACTGTCTAAATACAATTGGTTGAGTTGTTTTAGACCCATACCTACATTAATCATCAAATAATACACTATGGAGCCATTAGAAACCGAATATAAATTTATTATAAAATAATATTTCTAGCTTTTCCAAAGGTGCCCCTCACCCCTCTTATAAAAGGGAACTCCCCCTTCTCTTTAATTCACACCCTCAAAGCCTTTTGTTTCGGCCAAACTCTACCCAAATACTCTCTCAACTTCCCTCACTTCATGTTACAGGCCTTCCTTTAGTCATAAATCCAACATAAGAGCCCTTTTGATCAAATCAAATGGAAGAACCCGAAAAAGAGGTCATGATTTCACCACCCATTTCCAAGTTCCTTTATTCTTCCACTTCTTCTTAATTTGTTATTACCATTATAAAATAATAACCCCAGTATATTATATATACTGTGATGTTATTATAAATATGGTACAACCATATTCATTATTCTATCCATCCTTTGAATAACATGTCACCATACGTGCGTACGTACGGCTTACCGTCTCCACGTTGTGGTGTAATAGTTATTCAATAAATTATTATTTGGATGGGTATAATAATGATTTATAATTCATGTAAATAATAAATATAACATGATAATAATTCCTTATATATGATATACGATCCAATTATATATTATTTTAATATCAAAAGATTGATATTGTCGCTCATGCGTACGTATGGACTACCGTCTCCACGAACGTAATGAGATTCATTCTCCATCATATCCATTCAAGTATAATTATCATTTGATGATTTAAAAATAATTTTTAAGGACTTGATATCATTCGGGATGTGAATAAGATACAAACTATCCATTAGAAAAATGGCTTATGTAAAAAACATATAAAAGAAAATGAGTAATTTAACACCCGAAACAACGATAATACTAAGATATTATTAACAAATCAATGAAAAAATATCATATATGATATCATATTAATGTATATGATTCTTGTATAATTTAATAACAATTATTTCACCATTATACAGGAGGTTAACCTACCCCCAACCATGGAAAAGTACAAGGTAAGGGTTTATTTCACAATCTCTTCATTATCCGAGGTTGTTTATACGTAATAATCTACTGGGATCTCTTTATCATCCACATCCATGTTTCTTAAAAATATATTTCAAAACATTTTTAGTATTTACAAGAATATGGGTTAAAGTTATTTATACCCTTTTTTGACTTTTAATAAGAGGTTTATAAAGGAATCTTTCTGTCATTTTCCAAACAAGGTTCTTTTTAACCTTTTCGACAGAATTAAGGTAAGAATGTTTTTTTATCTTATACGGTGGGTGCGGCTATTTTCCGCCGTTATAAAATCGTCTAATCTTCCCTTACAAGCTTATAAGAATATTTTCAAAGAAAATGTTTTATTTTATAAATATATGACTCTTAAATGATTTCAATATATAAAGATATATTTCTCTAAAAAGAGTCTTGATTTCATCTTTGTCAACATCCTTTGAAGGATTTTATGCTTATTTGAAGTTGATTTATTATGATACAAAACTTATGTATTGTATTGTAGGTTTTGTGATATGTTTGACTATGGATGTGTAATTTTTATACCATTCATAGTTTATGGATGAAGTATTTACATTTCGTATGCTAATTTTAATATGAATTTTTATGTTAACTTTTTCATATGGGAATGAATTGGACTTAATATGTGACGGGTGGAGCCTGCTATAGCTCCTCGATGCATCGGTAGGTATCATGAGACAAACTAGTGTCTTGGCCCAAGGCCTTGACATTATCTTATTTGTAGTCTTGGCACGAGGCCTTGGCTATGTGGTTATGATAGTCTGACATTATGCATTCCATCATTATGAAAGTGGTTATTGATATTGCATGTGATTATTCGATTAGTAGAATATCCATGTGAATAATTAAATGACATTATTTCATTTTGGCCATACTATGTTTAAGTTCAAGTTTAAAAGTCTTTTGTTTTAGTTATACATTGCCTTAAATGTTTATTCTTATTTATGAAAGTTTCTCCTATATTGTTATCCTTACTGGGCATTTGAGCTCACCCCTTTCAATGTTTTATTTTTCCCAAGATGTGAAAAAGTAATTTATGAATGACCTGTACGGATATTATGTGGGGATATGAGTGTGGAATATAAAGAAAAGATGTTGTTGTAGTTTTCATTTTTATGATGTAATATAAGACTTATGAATATATCTAGTGTTTCAATGGCTACTAAACCAATCGGTCTTTCGAGATTTGATCTTTCTTGTGATCATGCCAATGTTATGTAATAATGCACCGACTCTAGGTAACTAGGGTCGGTGCGTTACAAAATATGTTTAGTTCCATGTTTTTAATAGCATAACTTTTTCATGATCCCATCCTTGAATCTATTCCACTTTAAGTCTAATGAAAAGCATTTAAAAAACCTGGGATGAGCATAAAAATCTTATTAAGGGATACATAATGAAGGAAAATGATTAGTTTTCAAAAAAAATGTAAACCATGAATACATTTTCATAATGTAATAATGTTAACCCTAAAGAAGAATAAAAAACAATTCACTAAATATAAGCTCATTACTTACCCTTTTTTGTAACCAAATGATTACTATAAAAACCATATAAAGCAATATATAGCATATAATGGTAACTTGGGACATCAACATAATAAAATGGATTACTTATATGGTCGACTTCCACACATATCGCAAAATGGAATAGCCATATGACTGACTTCCATACCAAATGCATTGGAGGTTATAACATAACTACCTGTCCTTGGACTATCATGGAAACACTCATCATTTGGTTTACCATGTAACCACCCATTATTTTCGTATCACATAACCACTCATCAAATGTCCAAGTACCATTATATAATCATAAAACATAAAAATTGAAAATATCAAGATTTTCTTAATAACATTTAATTTGAAATCATAAAAAATAATTTCAAGATATTTAAATAATCAATCCACTTAAAAAAAAATTTTCAATACCAAAACACAAAAAAATGGAATAAGTTTTTTTTCCTTTTAAAAACATTAAGTCCTTGAGAGGAAACCAAATATCTGTTACGATGGAAGATAGGACATTATCAACGCATGGGTTAAAAACATTCCTTTTTCATTTAGTAAAATGGTTCCTATAAAAAAATTCTCTTTGATTTAAATTAAAAGTAAAAGTATTTTGTTATACACCGTATAAAATAAGGAGGTGTATATTATCAAAATATTCCTCAAAGAAAACAGATTGAGACGAAGTCCCCTACCTTGAGTCTGAATTTTCTCGTTAGTTCTTTATATTCTTGAATAATAATATGAGGTTAATTTATAATTTCTTTAGATAATTTTTCAAGTTTATTATACCTTTTAAATCACTTATTGCCTTTTAGTAACAATCATATAATTATTCAAGTTCATATCTGTCATTTTTTCGATGTTCGGTACGTGAGTCAAAAATGAACTTGTTATAATTACAAATTGACTATGTGGTCAAATTTATATTATATCCTTATTTATATTCATGATTCACATATCATATATATCATATATTTCTAGTATATATGTATTTATAACAGTATATTACATTTGGATATGAGAAATGAAATGCATCGTTCCTGGAGATAGTAATCCATACGTACGCATGAACACTACTTCCATTCCATTTTCATATTAAAAAAAATGAAACCTATATGATACATAGGTATATTATAATTACTGTATAATATCATATATAATTTCATTAACTTAATCCTTTATACATTCCATGTATGGCATGAATGATTCATATAACTTTGAGGGGGAGGAAGTCTGCAATTTCTCAAATAAAACTATCGTATTTTTACAACATGAAAATAATAAAGGAATGTTATAAATGAGAATTAAAGAATCATAGAGAATAAATAAATATCATAAATATCATATATAATTATATTTCTTTCATAATGGCCACAATGAGAGGAAATAAGAGATAATTGAACAATCATCATTTCGTGAGGCAGTAGTTCACCTTCAATAGAAATAGTATGTTCTAAATCCATTAGATGGAGGTGTGTGTAAGTGTAGTTAAAATTATTCTCATTAAAACTTCCTTGTAAATTTATTATACTGGTTATTTTAGGTAATAAAATAATAATAATCGAACATGGAGTGAATAAGTAGAATATTGGAAATGAACTTTAGAGAAGATGCTACATATTAAAATGGGTAACTCCGGTTAATTTGAGCCAAAAGGCATTCTTGAATTGATTTATGCCTGAGGTAAGGATACTAGGTGGAAGAGAGTATTTTTTGGAGCTTATTTTATTAGATTTTGGAAGGTCCAAGGGGTTTTAGATGTGTGAGTAATGTGTTAGAGGTGGTGTCCTTTAATAAGGGGGAGGATGGGAAATTTAGGAATGTTTGAAAGTGTTAATTTATTATAAAATAATTTTTTGTTTAAAAAATGTCCCAAAGATATTTATATCATATATTGGATTATTATTGTTCTAAATCTAGTCAAACAATAGGTTTTATACAACTATAGTTCAGAAATGTAACCTTATCTTTTAGTATTAACCCTTAGTTAACTAATTTAACTTTTACCATGTCTTCTTGTATATTTATAATATATGGTTACTAAAGTTACTATAAAATTCCAAGAGACAAAATAATTGACCATTAATGAAATTTTTAACATCATATATGTCATTTGGATGAGTCATTGGTTTTTAAGCAATTTATATCATTTAATAAAATATTAATTTTTTTAAAAAATGCATTTTTTTCAATTTTTATACTTTTCATATAATGAATTTTAAAAACATCCATAAAAAATTGATTACTTATAAAAACATCATTAATTAAAATATATCAAGTATTAATGATCCATAAATTTTTTTTATGACATAAAAAGTTTCAAAATAAATTTATTTTAGTTTTTAAATTCTCATTTATTTAAATCATTCATTAACAAGGTAAACACTACATCATCATTGAGTCATAAATATATTTATTTATTTGATGTCTAAAAATGATAAATAAAATAATTTGATGTACGAAATATTTATAGGTTAATAATTATGATTTATATTAGAATATATAACTTATATAACCCCATATAAACATTCATTATTAAACAATATATGTTTAGGTTATATTTTCCTTAACATTAAAGTAAAAGTAAATAAATGACATTTTCACACACAAGTGGCTCCATGGAGTCCTAAAATCAACCCAACGATGCCCATATTTTGATATATCTCATCAAATAGGGTTAGGAAAATGAGTTTTGATAATTTAATATTATTATTATATTATTTTTACCATTATTTACCAGATTTACCATTTACCCATGGTAAATAAAATATTTACTCATGTTACTAGTCATAATGTCTAAAAGTAAAAGGTAAAAATTTTCACAATTTGGACTTGCAGATTCCAAATATGGAATCCATTTTTCCAAAATCAAAACATGTAAATTGAAAAAATTAATTTAAAATTAATTCTCGTTATCAAAATGAAAAGCATGTTTTTAAGAAGTAAAAACAACCAAAATATTGACTTGTGTTTGTGTCTAGATTTAATGTGAAATTACATCCAATGACCGACATTGGATTGAATGATAAAAATTTAATCTCATTACACTTTAAAAAAAATTAAAAGGATAGTATAACTATATAAATAAATTTTAAATGATTGTTTTGACATAAAATGCAGTATTTTTCATTATTCATTAAAAATAGGCCTTTATCAAAAAAAATCTGAAAATTTACCCAAATTAGATTTTAATGCCCCACTTCTAAAAAAGACATTTATTTTTTCTAATATATCATATAATTGTGAAAAAAAAGATATTTAATATGGTTCTCCATCAAAAAGTGATAAAACTACCTTTAAAAAATATGAGATTATTTATGCCAAAAATTTAATCCATTCTCATTTTAAGCCTCAAATTTTTATTTGATAAATTTTAAAACATTTAAACAACATGATTAATCATTATATGGTTAGTTTTGTTAATTCACGCTAATACAATAGCTAGGCATTAACTACCCTTTAAAATAAATATATTTTATTATTATTATTTTAGTTTGACTCAGCATTATGGGCAACATAAGATTTCAGAAACACCCCTTGTTGTGTGTCTGGTATTCTATCAAAAATAGAATACCCCTTAATGTAAAATCAATATTTAATTCACAAAAATTAATAAATATGAAAATTTCATATTCTTTATTTACATGGGAAGATGCATCCTTCTCCCCTTTTGGAAATTGTGTCCTCACAATTTTATTCACTTATCAAATAAGTGGTGGTATTTATCCCTAATATCATTTTCAGATTCCCATGATGTCTCTTCAAGAATATGGTTTTTCCAAAAAAACCTTACCATGTGAGTTATCGTATTCCACAACACTTTATCTCTTCACATAAGAATCTGTACTGGTAGTTCCTTGTAAGATATATTATCTTCCAACTACTATACTTCTGGACTAAAAACATGAGATGGATCTGGAATATACTTTCTTAATATTAAAACATTAAAAACATTCTGTACATGGGATAAATATGAGGGTAAATCCACTCTATAGTCTACCAATACAACTTTCCCCAGGATTTCATAGGGTCCAATTAACCTCAAACTCAGATTTCCCTTTTTACCAAAATTTGACACACTTTTCCTTGGATAATCATTGAGAAAGACATGATCACCTACTTCATAAGCAAGATCCTTACTCTAGTTAACGGTATAACTTTTTTTCTTACATTGAGCTGTCATAATGTGTTTCTCTGCCTTCTCTTTTAACATTTCCAGTCCCATCAGTATCCTTTCACCTACTTCATCCCAAAAAGATGTACATCAACACCACTTCCCATATAATTCCAAAAATGGAGACATATGTATACTAGAATGAAAAATGTTATTATAAGAAAACTCTACCAAAGAAATCGGTTGGTCCCAAATTTCCTAGTAATCTATTGAAAAAGCATATAGAAAATCCTCTAATGTCTGAATTTTTCATTCTAACTTCCCATCTGATTGAGGTTGAAATTCAATACTAAAATTTAATTCAGTACTGAATGACATCTGAAGGACTTTCCAAAAGTTAGAAGTAAACCCAGGATAGTGATCAGATACAATTTACAGAGGAACTCCATGAAACCGACCTATCTCTTTACCATAAAATTGATAATTTATATCTACACATAATGTTTCATTAATAATATGTAAATGAGTAGATTTAATAAATCAATCAAAAAACACCATATTTCATTATTACCTTTAGATGTTTTCGGTAATCTCACAACGAAGTCTATAAACACATTTTCCCATTTTCACTCTAGAATTGGAAAAGGATTAAGAATCGCTTTCGGTAATAGCCACTCTTAACTTTTTGACAAGTCAAACACCTCACAATAAATTCAGAAATATCTCTTTTCATTCTATCCCACCAGTAATTGTCCCAAAGATCTCTGTACATTTTAGTACTACAAAGATAAACTAAAAACGGAGAACTGTGAGCTTCACATAAAAACTCTTTCTTTAAATTTTAATTACAAGGAACCCATAATCTCTTTCAGAACCTAAAAACACAATATTTATCAATGATAAATTAAGGTAACTTACCCTTTTGAACTAATTATACCTTTTTATATAACTAACTCCCTTCTTTATATGATTTCTTTATTATGCTTGCTATAGACTATTTCACTACCACCTAAAACAAAACTGAGGAATTCCCTACACCAACAACTTCCAATCCAAAAATTCATCAAATAAGAAACAAAAGGATCTCATTCCAAACATGTCATGGTTAACATAACACTACTCTTTTGGATCAAAGCATCATTCACTTTATTTTCTTTTTCAAGATGGTAACATATCATTCAATCATAATCTTTGACAATTTTGTATCCATCTACCCAGTCATAGGTTTAATTGTTTTTGAGTTAATATATACTTCAAACATTTGTGGTCAATATATATTTCACATTTTACTCCTTAAAAAATGATGCCACAAAATTTTAAAAAAAACCACACTATCTAATTCCAAATCTTTTGTAGTGTAATTTAACTCATGAGTTTTCAACTGACATAAATCCTAATAAATTACATACCCAATCCACTTTAGGAAAAAACCAAGTCCTTGCAACAAAGCATTGTTGTAGATAAAAAATTCACCATCTCTGAAATGTAATGCCAAAACTAGATCATTCACCAATATTATTTTACATTCCCAAAAATAATAATCATATTCTTATTTCTAGATAAATATAACACCATTTCGAGTTAACTTAGTCAATAGGATAGATAACCACTTAAAATTTTAAAAATATCTTTAGTAATTTCCTTCTAAACCAATAAAAAAGGATATTTGTGATATTTGAAGGTCTTGGAAACTCTTACACAACATTTGTTTTAGAAGGGTCAACAGTTATTCCCACATTAGAAATAATGTTACCAAATAATAAAATTAACTACAACCAAAACTCACACATGCTGAAATTCCTATAAAAATTATTTTCCTTTAAGGTTAGCAAGACAACCCATAAATGATTTTTTTTCTCTTTACATTAGAAATATACCAAAATATCATCCATAAAACAACCTCAAACTTATCCAAGAACTCATGGAAAAGTCTATTCATAAGGTCCATGAATACTACAGGTTATTTGGTTAACCTAAAAGGCCTATATACAATTTCATAATGGCCATATCTAGTATGAAACACGGTCTTCGTAATGTCTTCTTCCATTACATTCAACTGTGGGTACCCCAACCTCAAGTCAATATTTAAAAAATTATAATCTCCCTAGAGATGATCAAACCAATAATTGATATGAGTAAAGGATACTTGTTATTAATAGTGATATTATTCAGGGATCTATAATCAATGCATTGTATCATTGAACCATTTTAATTTTTAACAAACAAGACTGTAGCACCCTATGGTGACGTGAAGGTCAAATGAAACCTTCATCTAACAATTATTTCAATTATTTCATTAACTCTAAAAGTTCAAGTTGATCCATTCAATAAGGGGGTTTTGAAATTGGATTACCATTAGGAACTAATTCAATAGTAAATTCATCTTCAGAATTAGGTATAATACTAGGAAACTCATTAGGAAAAACATCAAGATACTCATTTACTACTGGCACATAATTAATCTGAACAGTTCCTTTGTTTTCAGCAATATGTGCAAGGTAACAATTAATTCCATCTTTTACAAGATTCCCAGCTTCATGATATGTTATGAAAAGTAAGGGTTCATTCTTTTTCAAAATCTGAAATTCTTTTAGAATGTAATTCTCTTTAGCTCTACATTCAATTTTAGCATGATAAACAAAAATACAATCCATACCCAAAATAACATCAAACTCTACTGGTGGAAAGACAATAAGGTTTTCAAGTAGATACTTTTTGCACAAAAGGACTGGGAGGTTCTTATAATTTTTTTTGTCTCACCATATAGTCTAGGTTTTTTTACCACTGGATCAGGATTTATATCATGAGATGGAATTCCTAATTTACTAGAAAATTTCTTAGAAATGAAAGATTGTGTAGACCCTGAATCAAACAACACATTGTAATAATATAAAATATAAAAAAGTACCTAATACCACTTCATTCTAATTTCCCACATCAACCATAGTAGTCACAATTGATTTCTCCTTACTCTTATGCTTAAGATCATTCTAGTTTTTACCCTGGGTAATCAAAATTGGAAAAAAATTATTATAATACTAAAACACATTGCAACTAAAACATATTAGAACTATCTTTTCAATGCCTTCTTGTTCATCTTCCTTACAGTTACAAGAAATATGACCAGTCTTACCACAGTATAAGCATGTTTAATATTTTTAGAGGAATTCTCCACTGTACTTTTTACCAAACTTTTCACAAGATATAAATTTAATTTTCTTACCTCAAGAAACATTTGATGAATACATTCTTTTTTCCTACCAACTGGACCACTTCTTTTGTTTTCTCTCATGGAACACCTAATCATCAGGAAACTCAATTTCTATATTCACAACACATCTGACAAGTTTCTGGTAGATTTTTAATTCAAGAGAATCTAATGCCTTAAGATATCAGGGCTTCAATACAATGTAAAACCTTTTTATTATCCTATGAAGATATTATATGAAATTTAGACCATACAATGCCGATTGAGTGGACTTTTCTTCGTAAGAAGCCACTGAATCATTCCCCTGACTCAGTTATATGAAATTTTTTCCATCCAAAGTCGATCTACCATAGGAAAATATTTCTCAAGAAACATACCTTTGAATTTTTTTCCAATAAAGTGAATCAATATCCTCACTGTCCCTTGTATTTTTAACAATCGACCACCACTAATTGGATTATCCTTCAAAAAAATAAAAAACAAGACTAATATTTTGATTTTCTATACACCCCATGACATTGAAAATATTTTCTAGTGAATTGATCTACTCTTCATCTTGCATAGGGTCAGATGATACTCTGAATGATGGCAGATGTTGCTACATAAAATGCTCCACTAAAGACATGTTTCTCTTCAGTTGATCTGGTTGATCTTGTGCGTGGATACCTCCACCATTTATGTAGAGACCCGTATCTTGACGTACGTGGACATTACATTACTTTTGCGGAATACTTAGTACATAACAAAAACACACACACAAGGATCGTAATAGTTTAGTGTCTTTGGAAACTCGGAACGTAATCTTCTAATAGTGGTGAAAGATCTTTAATATCTCCCATAAAGATCTTCCCTTTTTTTTACCTAAAAACCTTTCATTATATCCTGGGGAAAAGAAAACATAAAAGGGTGAGCTCAAATGCTCAGTAAGGGTAAACAAAAGAAATATCAATCACATCATATACATAAGAACATAGCTTTTGGAAATCTTAACCTGCAAAAGAGCACAAAATATCATAACATGGGATAAATCATAGAAGTGAAAATGAAATCATAACTTAAAACATTACTCATTGTGGCATACACACATAATGATAGAGAATCATTTCTTGTTAGTCAAGACTCATTGCCAAGACTATCTTAGTGGACAAAGTCCCTTTCTGAATCGAGTAATCCTCGTTTCAGTCCTGTTTCACTGAACCGGTATAACCTACCATTCCAGCCATGTCTATCTCATGAGATATAAAATCTTTACCCAATGCATTGGAGGGAGATATAGGTCCCACCCATCTCTTAATGAATCTGTTCTTATGTGTGCCACAGAATCATAAATCATACATCATTGCATAACCCATGTAATAAAAATGGGATTCTTAAACAACATGACATCATAAAACCATTCATATAAGATAAAGGAATTCATTAACATAATTCCATCACAACATAGTCAAATCAATGTAAAAATATGGATAGAAAAAGAACCCTTTATTATCTTAGATGGAAAATAATTTTGATAAAACACTTGAATTGAATTCTTGAGGAAAATATCCTTTCTTCTTCAAAATCAATTTCTTTTCACAAAACATCATGAAATTTTTAAAAGAAAGAGATTTTATTGAAAATAGTCATGAAATCTTTTGGAGGAATCTTCATAAAAATAAGGCTTTATAAAACCGTAAAAATCTGTTCGTGCCGTTTAAGTTAAAAAAAACATTCTTCTCGTACTTTTGTCGGAAAAGTCAAAAAGTACCTCGTACGAAAAACGACAAAAGATTCCTTTCATACATATTACTAAAAACTCATCGAAGGGTAAAAATGGATTTAAACAATTGTAGGTAGATGGAAATAACATTACATATTGATGAAACATGGATTTGGATGATAAAATACACCCCAGTAATTACCAAAGTAAAAACAATCTCGGATAAAAGTGAGATTGTGATATTTCCCTTACCTTAGGTCCGATTTGCTTTGTTCGTGTCCGAAGCTCCTGTATAAGGAATTAAATCATGTTATTGACTTATTACAGAATCATATTTATTGTTATGATATCATATATGGTTCACTTATGACATTATATTACCCGTTCTTTTGTAAATTCCATGTTAAAGAAGCGTTTTGGGTAAAATCGTTTCATTTATCGTAGGTGTTTTGACTTGTTGTTCTTGACATCATTATTACTTATATCATGATTTACTGACTTACAGAATATAAAATATGATTTATATATCATATATATTCAGTATATATATATATATAACAGGTAGATAAATAAAATGAAAAACACCGTTCATGGAGACGGTAGTCCGTACGTACGCATGAACGCTGTTTTTCTTTCCTTATTGTCTTGAAATGGAAGTAAGTAGATGACATACATATGTATATATATACATAAATCCAGTAGCTTTATAATTTCATATATTTCATTATTATTTCTTATATATACATTATAATCATTCTTAAATGGTTAACATGGAGAATGAATCTCATCGCGTCGTGGAGACGGTAGTCCGTACGTGCGCACGAGCGATGATATCATTTCTATAAATATTGAATTGAATTGGAGTGGATTATAAAATATATCATAATCAATATGATGTTGTAATAACTATGTATAGTTATTCTTTACACCATTATACCCATCCATGTAAGGTGGTGGTGGAAAATAGATTACACCACGGCGTGGAGACGGTATTCCGTACGTACGCACGCGCGGTGATTTCTTTTTCCGTAGGATGGATAGATGGTGAAATAGGGTTGTTTCATACTTATAATAACATATCAGTATATGAGTGATACTGATTTTATTACTTCATAATGAAACAACCTAAGAAGAAGAAGTGTAAGAAGAAATAAAGATGAAAGAATTGGTAACAGTAATTACCTCTTCTTTGAAGTGCCTCTTTGAGACCTCCTCTTAGGGCACTAAAATTGGTCTTTGAGGAAGACCAGAACCTCTAGGATGTTGCTAGGGAAGTGGAGAAGAGATTTTGGCAGGGGTTGGCCGAGCTTGAGAGCTCAAATTGGTGTGAGGAGGAGGGGGAGGAGGTGTCCTTTTATAGGGGAGGAGAGGGGCACCTTATGAATTCTTAAAAATATTAATTTATAATAAATCTAACCCCACTTAAAAACCTCCAAAAATGACTCATATTCGAAGCTTAGATGAGATAGGGTTGTAATCTCATCAACCAATCAAATTTAGACATGTTTGGAACTTATTTTAAACCTTATCAATTAGATTTAACTCTAAGTTAAATAATTTGACTTTTACCGTGTCTTTTTGTTTTCTTTCACTATATGGTTAATACACTTACTATAACATGCCAAACGAACCCCAAATTGTTTATTATTAATATATATATACTTATCTAAGTCTTTTGGCCTAACTTTAGATTTTTAGGAATAAAATAACAATTAATAATATAATATTTGATTTAAAAACTATTTTGTGTCAATTTTGACACTATTTGATATATGATTTTTGTGAAAGTCATAACAGAATTAAATGTTCGAACCAAGTTGATTAAATCAACATCAATATATCATAGTAACCTATAAAATTAGTGGAATTCATAAAAATTCTCAAATTACATTTATTTTTGTGTTTATAACATCAATTATGTCAATATTTCATAAATAAGATAATTACTGCATCATCTTTGTGTCATAAATTAATTAAATTATTTGATGTCTAAAATTTACAAATAAAATACCATTATGTAGGAAATCTTTTTAGATTTCTAATGAATATTTATAGTCGAATTTATCTTATGTATAACCCCATATTAAAAATTATTTACTTATTAAACTATGATTTTAACTATTTTAACCTTTCTTTAAATAAATTAATAATAAATGTCCTAATCTAATCCAAGTGGGCCTAAATGGTCATATTTTATTCTTAAGTTTTTTTTTGCTCGAATTACACTTGTCCAATAGAATTAGGACATGTGTTAGGGTAATAGTAATATCATATTTACCCTTAGTTACCCTATTTACTATTAACCGCGGTAAAAAAAGTAAAAAGTTACTATTCACCAAAAAATTATTTTCATCTCATTGAACCACATTTTAGTCCTTGATATTAACCGTGTCTCTCGGATTTTTGAAATTTCATTCACAGAATCGGTAAAATTACGTTTTATGAAAAATTCTGTTTTTTAACTATCACTTAGTAGTTTCACTATTCATCAAAAATTGATGTTTTTCAGAACAATGCCAAAATTTCATCCTAAGCTATATTTCCTATTCCGAATTCAAAAATGAAGTCTATTTTACCAAATTCATAACATAGAAGTTGCATTAATTAATTTTATAATTAAATCCCGCTGTTAAAACAAATAGCGTGTTTTTAAGAAACAATATCTATCAAAAGATTGACACTTGATTATGTCTGGTTTGAATGTGGAATTACAACCAATGACCAACATTGTATTAAATTGTAAAAATATATTCTAAATATACTTTAAAACCACTCAAATTAATGATTTATCACTATTAATTATTTCGATTAAAAAAGTTGTTTTTTATTATAATTTAGTAATTTTCACTATTCATCAGAATATGAAAGTTATCCGAAAAGTACCAAAATTTCACCTTAGGCTAAATTCGATACTCCGAATCCAAGAATGAAGTTCATTTTGAAAAATAAGATTTACAGAATTTTAAAAAGTGGTTATTACTATTCATAACGGCTAGTTTTAATAATATTTTAATAGCACATCGTTGTTTAGTGAAACTCGGTATTGCGTATTACACACGCTATTGAGAAAGGTCGCGATTGCGTGTAATGCAAGGCAAGACAAGGATGCGTGTTGTGCAAGATCCTTTTGGTGTAGCGTACAACACAAGACATTAATAAAATTAAAAAGAATATTATTTTATAAAATCTTGGGCTGTTACATTCTACCCCCCTTAAAATGAATTTCTCCCTCGAAATTCGTCGGGGTTATAAATGGTTTACTATTCGAAAGTTTCTTTAATAGAAACCCACATCGTAAAAAGGAATATCAAAACCAATCTTTAAAAACAAAAGTATGAAACGTAATGGTTACCCAAATAAACTAATCATTGGGTTTCCACATAGGTGAAAATATGGATATGGAAGAGAAATCTAACCATCATGTTCTGATGGAGAGTGGTAGAGAACATGGCTATGGAAAAGCCAGTAATCACAAATCCATAGATTTGTGATGATATAAGGTACCATCTGATTCATCAGGTATAAGATCACTAGGACAACATTTTTGGTTTTCAAGATCATTTCCCCTAAAGTTGAAAATTTGAATTAGAATAAATACTTACTTTATTTTGGTACAATCTCACTGTTGTTCGTGCCTTGAACAATTTCCACTTCATCTCTTAAATAAATGAAGTTGAATTTGTTATTCGTGAAGTGTTAGCAGATCATGTGATAGAATGACGGGTCATTCCATCTGTCTCAAACAAAAGGTTAGCAAAAATTATATGCATAAATCGATCTATAGTGAGATTAATCATATATGGTTCCTAAAATGGAATTATAATTCATATATCATACTGCTTAATATAATAAAACTAGTTTCTACTAAACAGGGACTTCCTGTAGGCCAGTGGTAGGCGATAAAGGCCAGTCGCACTTCGGTTGTGGGTTCGATTCCTACAGCCTTGTCCGAAGCGATGGGCTGTCGCCCGTCCTGCAGGTTGTCCCTTTTTCTAAAACTACGTTACTATAACATCCCATCAATAATATCGAAAATCTTCTATCCTTAAACAATACTAACTTATGTCCAACATAATCCAGTCTAATCTTTAGGCTTATACATAATACTGCAGTCCACTCTCATAATATAGTGACATCGATTACCAGAGATTTAATACTGTCGTTGATCCCCACATATCATAAGATATGTCTTGTTGGTCACATTCAAAACATTCAAAGTCCTTAATCGTGTATTCTCTTGAATACCTTAGTGAAAACATGAGTGCAGTTAAAAGTTAACACTTTCCACATACCAAAATCCTCAAAATTCTATATACTCAAACCATGATATCACTTAGTCCTTATATCAATCATGAGCTCATGAATACTATTAAACATTTCATTTTCTCGTCTTCATTATGCGCATATCATCTTATTTCCACTTTGAATACCACATCAATACTCAATGATACAACATTATTTTGGAATCCCATTACATAAACACTTAATCATTCCACCACATCGTTGTCATATTCGACATTGCCAAAAGTGATCGCATGTGATTTCCCTTTGTCCTTTGCCTTCAGTGGTTGCTCATGTTGATCATCACTAACCCTTGGATTAGGGCAATTATTAGCATAATGCCCCATTTCCTTGCACTTGAAGCATTGAAGTGTTGGCGGTGCGTTCTCTGCAGTGTTTGCTTTATTCACATCATTAGAAACCCTTTTTCCATTACTTCGACACTCAGCTGCTCGA
The DNA here is from genome assembly GCA_963277665.1 of Viscum album. Taxonomy (NCBI): domain Eukaryota; kingdom Viridiplantae; phylum Streptophyta; class Magnoliopsida; order Santalales; family Viscaceae; genus Viscum; species Viscum album. Next base: position 1,184,429,040 of record OY728158.1, on the reverse strand, counting down.
TGAGCTTCTTTTCCACACTTAAAACATTTTCTAGTCCCTTTAAGACAGTCTCCACCATGCTTCTTTCCACACTTTGTGCATAAGGAAACATTCATCTTCTTTTCACCATTATTCTGAGATTTCTCCTTGAACTCCATCTTTCGTTTCTTGTCAAAACCATGAGATGGATATGTAACACCAACTTCCATTTCTACCTTGATAGCACAACACACAATTTATTCACAGCTACTGAAGTCTCTTATAGCTAATGCCCTTCGAAGACTTGGTTTTAATCCACTGAAAAATCGATCAACTTTACTTTCAGGTTGGATGATAATTCCAGAAGCATACCTTGCAAGTCTTGTAAAATTTTCTTCATAGGTACCAACAGATTCATCGTCCCTTTGCTTCAGTTCAAGAAACTCTTTCTCCATCTTTGTTCGAAGAATACGAGGGAAGTACTTACTGAAAAACAAGTTCTTGAACTCATCCCATTCCATGGACTCAATTTCATCTCTTGGCCTCGTATTCTTGATAAGATTCCACCATTGATCAGCTTCACCTTCCAAACGATATACTGCTAAGATGACTTTATCATGTTCAGAACATTGAAGAACTGAAAATATCTTTTCAGTAGTACTAATCCATTGTTCAGCAACTAATGGATCAGTAGACCCACTGAAAGAAGGTGGACGTTGCCTCATGAAGGACTCAATAGAATATTGTTCCCTTCTCTGCTCATTTGGAAGTCCAGAATGATTCATAGCTTGTGTAAGTATAGCAATACGATTTTGCACTCCATCTCCCATAACATTTGTTTGTTCATGAGGGCAATCATTGCATTGTCCATTGCATTGATCAACACGGTTCCTTCGGGTTCCAGCCATCGTCTAAAACCCAAAAAGAATAGTGTGAGAGGCAAAAATCATGCTAGGGAAAACAACATAATAAAGGGGGAGTACCTTCAATATCCAACATCTTAGGTTTAATTATATGATCGTTAGCATAATTCAATTAATATAACCTATACGTATACTTATCCCTAGGGACATCCCTAGACATACCTTAGAAATATTTCTAGGGATCTCACTAACGTTTTCGCATCCTAGTTCCCAAAGGTTGACTAAACCTTTCCTCTGATACCAACTGTAGAGACCCGTATCTTGACGTACGTGGACATTACATTACTTTTGCGGAATACTTAGTACATAACAAAAACACACACACAAGGATCGTAATAGTTTAGTGTCTTTGGAAACTCGGAACGTAATCTTCTAATAGTGGTGAAAGATCTTCAATATCTCCCATAAAGATCTTCCCTTTTTTTAACCTAAAAACCTTTATTTATATCCTGGGGAAAAGAAAACATAAAAGGGTGAGCTCAAATGCTCAGTAAGGGTAAACAAAAGAAATATCAATCACATCATATACATAAGAACATAGCTTTTGGAAATCTTAACCTGCAAAAGAGCTCAAAATATCATAACATGGGATAAATCATAGAAGTGAAAATGAAATCATAACTTAAAACATTACTCATTGTGGCATACACACATAATCATAGAGAATCATTTCTTGTTAGTCAAGACTCATTGCCAAGACTATCTTAGTGGACAAAGTCCCTTTCTGAATCGAGTAATCCTCGTTTCAGTCCTGTTTCACTGAACCGGTATAACCTACCATTCCAGCCATGTCTATCTCATGAGATATAAAATCTTTACCCAATGCATTGGAGGGAGATATAGGTCCCACCCATCTCTTAATTAATCCTTTCTTATGTGTGCCACAGAATCATAAATCATACATCATTGCATAACCCATGTAATAAAAATGGGATTCTTAAACAACATGACATCATAAAACCATTCATATAAGATAAAGGAATTCATAAACATAATTCCATCACAACATAGTCAAATCAATGTAAAAATATGGATAGAAAAAGAACCCTTTATTATCTTAGATGGAAAATAATTTGGATAAAACACTTGAATTGAATTCTTGAGGAAAATATCCTTTCTTCTTCAAAATCAATTTCTTTTCACAAAACATCATGAAATTTTTAAAAGAAAGAGATTTTATTGAAAATAGTCATGAAATATTTTGGAGGAATCTTCATAAAAATAAGGCTTTATAAAACCGTAAAAATCCGTTCGTGCCGTTTAAGTTAAAAAAACATTCTTCTCGTACTTTTGTCGGAAAAGTCAAAAAGTACCTCGTACGAAAAACGACAAAAGATTCCTTTCATACATATTACTAAAAACTCATCGAAGGGTAAAAATGGATTTAAACAATTGTAGGTAGATGGAAATAACATTACATATTGATGAAACATGGATTTGGATGATAAAATACACCCCAGTAATTACCAAAGTAAAAACAATCTCGGATAAAAGTGAGATTGTGATATTTCCCTTACCTTAGGTCCGATTTGCTTTGTTCGTGTCCGAAGCTCCTGTATAATGATTTAAATCATATTATTGACTTATTACAGAATCATATTTATTGTTATGATATCATATATTGTTCACTTATGACATTATATTACCCGTTCTTTAGTAAATTCCATGTTAAAGAAGCGTTTTGGGTAAAATCGTTTCATTTATCGTAGGTGTTTTGACTTGTTGTTCTTGACATCATTATTACTTATATCATGATTTACTCACTTCCAGAATATAAAATATGATTTATATATCATATATATTCAGTATATATATATATATAACAGGTAGATAAATAAAATGAAAAACACCGTTCATGGAGACGATAGTCCGTACGTACGCATGAACGCTGTTTTTCTTTCCTTATTGTCTTGAAATGGAAGTAAGTAGATGACATACATATGTATATATATACATAAATCCAGTAGCTTTATAATGTCATATATTTCATTATTATTTCTTATATATACATTATAATCATTCTTAAATGGTTAACATGGAGAATGAATCTCATCGCGTCGTGGAGACGGTAGTCCGTACGTACGCACGAGCGATGATATCATTTCTATAAATATTGAATTGAATTGGAGTGGATTATAAAATATATCAGAATCAATATGATGTTGTAATAACTATGTATAGTTATTCTTTACACCATTATACCCATCCATGTAAGGTGGTGGTGGAAAATAGATTACACCACGGCGTGGAGACGGTATTCCGTACGTACGCACGCGCGGTGATTTCTTTTTCCGTAGGATGGATAGATGGTGAAATAGGGTTGTTTCATACTTATAATAACATATCAGTATATGAGTGATACTGATGTTATTACTTCATAATTAAACATCCTAAGAAGAAGAAGTGGAAGAAGAAATAAAGATGAAAGAATTGGTAACAGTAATTACCTCTTCTTTGAAGTGCCTCTTTGAGACCTCCTCTTAGGGCACTAAAATTGGTCTTTGAGGAAGACCAGAACCTCTAGGATGTTGCTAGGGAAGTGTAGAAGAGATTTTGGCAGGGGTTGGCCGAGCTTGAGAGCTCAAATTGGTGTGAGGAGGAGGGATAGGAGGTGTCCTTTTATAGGGGAGGAGAGGGGCACCTTAGGAATTCTTAAAAATATTAATTTATAATAAATCTAACCCCACTTAAAAACCTCCAAAAATGACTCATATTCGAAGCTTAGATGAGATAGGGTTGTAATCTCATCAACCAATCAAATTTAGACATGTTTGGATCTTATTTTAAACCTTATCAATTAGATTTAACTCTAAGTTAAATAATTTGACTTTTACCGTGTCTTTTTGTTTTCTTTCACTATATGGTTAATACACTTACTATAACATGCAAAACGAACCCCAAATTGTTTATTATTAATATATATATCCTTATCTAAGTCATTTGGCCGAACCTTAGATTTTTAGGAATAAAATAACAATTAATAATATAATATTTGATTTAAAAACTATTTTGTGTCAATTTTGACACTATTTGATATATGATTTTTTTGAAAGTCATAACAGAATTAAATGTTCGAACCAAGTTGATTAAATAAACATAAATATATCATAGTAACCTATAAAATTAGTGGAATTCATAAAAATTCTCAAATTACATTTATTTTGGTGTTTATAACATCAATTATGTCAATATTTCATAAATAAGATAATTACTGCATCATCTTTGTGTCATAAATTAATTAAATTATTTGATGTCTAAAATTTACAAATAAAATACCATTATGTAGGAAATCTTTTTATCTTTTTAATGAATATTTATAGTCGAATTTATCTTATGTATAACCCCATATTAAAAATGATTTACTTATTAAACTTTGATTTTAACTATTTTAACCTTTCTTTAAATAAATTAAAAATAAATGTCCTAATCTAATCCAAGTGGGCCTAAATGGTCATATGTTATTCCTAAGTTTGTTTTTGGTCGAATTACACTTGTCCAATAGAATTAGGACATGTGTTAGGGTAATATTAATATCATATTTACCCTTAGTTACCCTATTTACTATTAACCGCGGTAAAAAAAGTAAAAAGTTACTATTCACCAAAAAATTATTTTCATCTCATTGAACCACATTTTAGTCCTTGATATTAACCGTGTCTCTCGGATTTTTGAAATTCCATTCACAGAAGCGGTAAAATTATGTTTTATGAAAAATTCAGTTTTTTAACTACCACTTAGTAGTTTCACTATTCATCAAAAATTGATGTTTTTCAGAACAATGCCAAAATTTCATCCTAAGCTATATTTCATATTCCGAATTCAAAAATGAAGTCTATTTTACCAAATTCATAACATAGAAGTTGAATTAATTAATTTTATAATTAAATCCCGCTGTTAAAACAAATAGCGTGTTTTTAAGAAACAATATCTATCAAAAGATTGACACTTGATTATGTCTGGTTTGAATGTGAAATTACAACCAATGACCAACATTGTATTAAATTGTAAAAATATATTCTAAATATACTTTAAAACCACTCAAATTAATGATTTATCACTATTAATTATTTCGATTAAAAAAGTTGTTTTTTATTATAATTTAGTAATTTTCACTATTCATCAGAATATGAAAGTTATCCGAAAAGTACCAAAATTTCACCTTAGGCTAAATTCGATACTCCGAATCCAAGAATGAAGTTCATTTTGAAAAATAAGATTTACAAAATTTTAAAAAGTGGTTATTACTATTCATAACGGCTAGTTTTAATAATATTTTAATAGCACATCGTTGTTTAGTGAAACTCGGTATTGCGTATTACACACGCTATCGAGAAAGGTCGCGATTGCGTGTAATGCAAGGCAAGACAAGGATGCGTGTTGTGCAAGATCCTTTTGGTGTAGCGTACAACACAAGACATTAATAAAATTAAAAAGAATATTATTTTATAAAATCTTGGGCTGTTACAATTTATCACCTAATTCAACCAATACATCACTACATCATACTATTTGGTTCCTATTGCAACCATATTCAGATGCTAATTTGGAATTTTATTCTCATTTTTATTTGTTCCCATCATAGGTGTCGTATTTATTTTGTGGAAAACTATTCTGAACAAAAATATATTTGACGAATTAAAATGGTAATCTTCAAATGATATATCATTTCAATTGGACCATAATGAAAAAATCAATTATGGATATTATATTAACAAAATCATAACCCCGAAAGTTGTCAAAAATGACCTCTAGTGCAAATTATAAGGCCCCAGCCTTAATAATTACATAATCTAGAATTAAGTTAATAATTCCCATTGGGGTTCTTTTCAGATTTATAGCTTTATAGAATTGGTTGATAACTTATTTATAACAACTTGAATATTACATGTAGACACTTCTACTCGGTATCTTTTTTTATTATAAAATAAATACACTTAATAAAATAAAATAAGTTTAGTTCCATGTTTTAAATAGAATGACTTTTCCTTCATCCCATACTCGACCATATTCTACTTTATGTCATGTGAAAGACATTTCAGAAACTCAAGATGAGTATAATAAGCTTGTTAAGGGATATATAATAAAAGAAAACAATTAGTTTTCAAAACTACAGGTAAACCATGAATACATTATCATAAAGTAAAAATTATCACCATAAAGAAGTAGAAAAAACACTTCACTAAATATAAGTTCATTACTTACCCATTTTTAACAAAAATATTTCCATAATACCCATATAAATCAATATATAGAATATAAAATTATTTTCATACATAAACATAATTAAATGGAATAAAAATATGACTAAATGGAATAGTCATATTGCCAACTTCCATACCCAATGTATGGAAGGTTATAACGTAACCACCCATCCTTGGTTTATCATGGATCCACATTTCATTTGGATTATCACATGACCAACTATCATTGGGTTATCTCATAACCACTCGTCAAAGGTCTAAGTACCATTATATAATAATAACACATAAAAATTTAGCATATAAATATTTCACAAAGAACATTTCCTTTGCAATGACATCAAATAATTTCAAGATATATAAATACATAAACCATTTCAAAAACCATTTTCAATGCCAAAACACCCAAAAATTAAATAAGGGGTTTCTTTTCTATTTAAAACATTAAGGATTATAGAGGATGTCAAATAACCTTTACAAAGACAGAGAGGTCATTGTCACCTCATATGTTAAAAACAATCCTTTTGTCATTTAGTAAAACGATTCATAGAAAAAAGATTCCCTTTGAATTAAAGTAAATTTCAAAGGGGTTTATTATACACCGTATAAAAGAAATAGGTGTATATTATCAAAATATTCCTCTTAGAAAATATATTAAGATGAAGTCCCTTACCTCGAGTCCGACTTATCCGGTTCATTCTTTATAGTCCTAAGTAATCAAATCATTTTAATTTATACTTTATTCAAAAAAAATTAATGTTTATTAATCCTTTTCTATAACTTAATACCTTGTTAAAAAAATCATATAATTATTCAAGTTCCTATTTTTCGTTTTGTCGATGTTTGATACTTGAATCAAAAATGATCTTGTTATAATTAAAAAATTGTCCATGTGGTCAAAAGTTAATTATCCCCGGAATGATATTAATAATTTATATATCATATATATCATATATTTCAATTATATATGTTTTATAATAGTCCATAACATTTGTATATAATAAATGAAATGAACTGTTCCTGGATACGGTAAGTCGTACAGAAGCCTGAATGTAAATTTCATATCCTTTTCATATTTAAAAAAATGAAAACTAAATGATACATAAGTATTTTATAATTCTATAATAATATAATATATATTTTCATTAACTCTATCCTTTATATGTTCCATGTATGTCATGAACGTGTCATTCACTTTGAGGGGGCAGTAGTCCGCACTTCCTCTAATGAAATTCTCGTATATATGCAACATGAAAATCATAAAGGTATGTACTAAATGATAATTAAAAAAGAATAGAGATACAATAAATATCTTATATATCTTATATAATTGCAGTTTTTTCATAATGGACATCATGAGATATGGTATGAGAAAATTGAACAATCATCATTTCATGAGGCATTAGTTCACCGTCCACAGAAATATTATTCTCTAAATCCATTAGATGGAGGTGTGTGTAAGTGTATTTTGAATACTTATCATAAAAAATCATAGTATATTGAGTATGAATGTGTTGTTATGTAATAAAAGAATACAAATATAATAGGGAGTTAATAAGTAGAATATTGGAAATCAACTTTAGAGATGATGCTACCTATTAAAACGGGAAACTCTCTTTGATTTGATCCAAAAGGCTTTCATGAATTTCCTTATTCCAAAGGTAAGGAATCTAGGAGTAAGAGAGGAATTTGGGGATATAACGAGAGCATAGTTTCCATGAGCCAAGCATCTTGAGAGGTGTGAGTAATGGTTTAGAGGTTTTGTATTTTTATAAAAGGGGGGTGGTTCACTTTAAGAATGTTTGAAATTATTACTATATTATAAAATTATTTTCTATTTCAAAAGCTCCCAAGGTAAATTATTTCAGAGATAAGATGTGGATTGTTTTAAATCCTCACAACCAATAGGATTTAGATAAATCTAGGCCACAAATTTAAACTTATCTTTTAGATTTAACACTTAATTAAATAATTTAACTTTTACCATGTGTTCTTGTATATTCATAATATAATGTTACAATAATTACTATAAAATGTATCTTAATAAAAATTGTAGCACCATATATTTCAGTTGGCCAAATATTATATTTTTAGGACTATTTTATCATTTAATAAAATATTAACTATTTTATAAACTCATTTATGTTAATTTTTATACTATCTATATCATTTCATTAAAATAATCCATAAAAATATTATTCATTATAAAAAAACATTAATTCAGATATAAAAAGTAACAATTATCCATAATATTATTTTATGGCATAAAAAGTTTCAATTTTTTTAATTTTTATAATCTCATTTAATTAAATAATTCAATAACAAGGTAATCACTACATCGTTATTGTGTCATAAATATATATATTTATTTGATGAAAAAAAATAAATAAAATACCGTGATGTAGGAAATAGTTTAATATTTGTATTAACTATTTATAGTCAAATATATAACTTAAACAAACCCATATAAAAATTGGTTTAGTAAAGGATATTTGTTTAGGTTATATTCTCCTTAACTTTAAATTGAGAGTAATTAAATGTCATTTTCACACACAAGTGACTCCATGGGGTTCTAAAATTGACGCAAAGATGCTTGTGGTCATACATATCTGATCCAATAGAGATATGACATGTTTTAGGGTAAGTTAATATTATTATAATATTATTTTTACCCTTATTTACAAGATTGACCCTTTAATCATGGTAATCAAAATATTTACTGAAGTTACTATTCATAATTTCAAAATATAAATGGTACCTATTTACATAATTTTGACCTCCTCATTCAAAATATGGAATAAATTCTCAAAATTCAGTACATAGATATTTCATAAATTAATTTATAATTTATTACCTAAGTCAAAACCAAAAGGGTGTTTTTAAAAAGTAAAAACTAGCAAAACATTGTCATATGTTTATGTACAGTCTCATAGTGAAATTAATTTCAATGAACAAAATTGGATTAAACAGAAAAAAAATATAATCCAATTATACTTTAAAACTAATTTAAATTACAATCTAAATATATAACAAATTATATTAAAAGACAGTATTGACATAAAATGCAGTAATTTTCATTATTCATTAAAAAAAGAACTTTATAATAAAAATACGAAAAATTTACCCAAAGTAAATTTTAATATCCTAAATCTAAATAATAATTATATTTTATCCAATAAGAAACATAAAAATGGAAAAATGTATTTAAAAATGTTTTCCATCAAAAGGTGGTAAAAATACCTTTTAAAAATATTAGAATATTTATGCTTAAAATTGGATTCATTCTCATTTTAAGACTCTAAATTTTATTGGAAAATGTAAATATTTTTAGAAATTTTGTTAATAATAATATGGTTAGTTATATTAATTTCTAATAATACAAAAACTATTTGTAAAATACCATTTAAAATAACAATATTATAATATTTTTTCAGTATGACTCAGTACTTTGTGTCATATAAGATTTCATAGAAATCCAATTTTTTGTGTCGGGTACAACATTGAACATAGATTCCCCCTTAAATTAAAACTAATACATAATTCAAAAATATTATTAAATATTAAAATTTCTAATTCTTTATTAACCTAGGGTGTTACAATTTTCCACCTAGGTTCCCTACAGGGCACTATAATAATTAAGATTTAATAATTAATTGTGCACCTATTTAAATTTTTTTGGTCATGATTCTTGATTTATATTTATGTTCTTGACAATTATATAAAATGATCTCAATATAAAGTTTCATTTAAGTTCCTCTTATCACCATCAAACATAAAATTTTTCAGAAAGGATAATCCAATCATTATAAGACATGTTGATATCAAAATAATTTGTATTTTATTGTATGTGGGATCCGTACTTACCATTGATATAGATTTTATATAATATTAGTTTCCAATAAAGAATTGAAATGGAACTACATGAATAATTATATAGAAAGATATGTCATACTCAATATTAATAGGATGAAGTGTGTTAAATGAATCTTGAAGTCCTGGAACATGTTTAGGAGACAATGGAAAATTTAAAGGCTATCCAAAAACATATAAAAATATTATAAATTAGGAAAAAGGGATATATGAATAACTGGAGGGAATGTTAGGAGATTCAAGTGGTAGATCAGGTCTTCTTAAAACAACCTCCATGGTATCATATTATAATATTTAGAAAGAACGTGTAACTGGTATCAAGGTACATTGGAACTTTTGAAATCCTGTAGGGAATTAGAACTATGGATTATCATTTGTTGATTTGACCTAGGATTTCCAATGTTCACAATGTTTTCATCATCTATATGTTAATTAATTACATGTTAGACTCAAGGAATTTCCTCAATGATAAAGGAATAGAATTGGATATTGGTTTCTCTTGATGAGAAGAGCCTATCCATATTCTAGAAACTATAGAGAAAGTATTGAGGAATTGGATGACTCGACTGGTAATGGAACGTTAGAAAAATCATAAAATTTAATAGGCTATGTGGGAAGTAGATTAATTTATGATGAAGAACTACACAAATCTTTTTTATGTGGTGAAATTATGAAAATTTTCTAGAATTTTTTTTATGGTTGTTATAATGTAACACTCCAAGATCTTATGGAATGTCCATTTTAAAATATAATATATTTGATAGTTTATTCTTTATGCAACACTGAGTTTAAAACCATAATATAATATTAAATATGCATGTTGAAATATTACTGTGAAAATTATGAATATTAATCTTACTAATAGATTAATAACATCACTTATAAAAGTATAAAATAAATTTTGGTACCTTATAAGTGAAAATATGTTATATTTATATCATTGAATAAGTAAATAAATGTTTTTAAAAAATAAATTATGTGGTGGTGTTTTTGTAAAACATGCATTTTTGTTTAAAATTTTATTATTAATGTAATGATTTAATAGAAAAAATAATTTCAGAAAAAATACACATAAAATAATATTTTGTTGACTTATAATAATAAGATAATTTTATGAGACCTTAATTATATTTTCAACATGTCATAAAATGAGTAATAATGTTAAAATTGTTAATTTTTGAGTAAATGATGATTTTTTTAAAATTTAATTTCTCATATTATAAATTTATTTTCATAAAATGGAGTTACTTTTGGAATTATATTTTTCAAAAAATGGTTGTGGGGAATTTATTGTATTTTCCTAAAATACATGATTTCTTGCGGAATAATGAGATAAGGTAATTTAATGTGTTTAATAAATACATCAATTATTGAGTGGTATATGATTTACGGATGATATAATAAATTAATCCTGACCTATCCTTATTTATTTTAATATGTTTAGTGATAATTTTCAAAATAAACAATTTCTTAAGGAAAAATAATAGTCTAATGAAAAAGTATTCAAAAAATTCAACTCTCCTACACTATGAATAAAACCCATCAAATCCATTTTTCCTCACACTGAAAATTTCTTGATGATTTTTTACATTCTCTTTATTTCTTCTCCATAACTTCTCCCCCATAACCTAGTATTACTAGTTTCACCAAAATTCCATTTCTAATTTATGTAAGGTGGTTCTCAAGGAGAATAATTCAAGAGGTAAATCCCCTCTTCATTATTTCAATTTTCTTTAAATTTTTTTATTTTATTTTCATATCCAATACTTACCTACACTATCCAATAATTCGTGGTAATTGTATAATATTGTATATATACTATAATTTTATATGATAATGGGTTAGCCACAATTAATTCTTTCCTCTTCGCCCTTTTTATCTAAAAATGCAAATATCGTCTCAGATGTGAGATTTACCACCTTTGTGGACGAAGGGTTTTTATTTTTCAATTCCACCATCTAGGATGGTCATGAAACCATTATTATTATTATAATTGATTTTTATATATTTATTAAATCATATTTAATGTTCTCTAACTATTAGATACACATTATATTAATTATTGAAATAAAAATAGTTTGTTGTGATCAAAAACCACTGAAATAATCTAAATGATTATCACTATTGTCTTATATAATTATTCGTCCTCATACCAAATTACTGAATAATATATATAAACATTATATAATTGGGATGAAAAATAATAACCAATAATTTTAATATTGTACAACTATTTTCATTTTACATGATCTTCTATAAATGTGTTAAATTAAACCAATCAATAAAACCAAGGAAATGAACACTCCCAAATAATGAATTTAAATCTCATAACTCATAAAAATTGATCGAAATGAACATTATAAAATTATATAAATATTTAATAGGTTATAATTTAATTTATTAGTTATTATAATTTCAATATCCATAATGTTATTTACACATACTGAATGTTTTCAGGCAAAATTTTAGGGATTCTTCCAAAACCTCCATTTTTTATTTGGGTTATGCTTTCTCACTACATATACCAGAGTAATTATTATTTATTTTTCTATACTTATTATAAATTCTATTCATATGTTTCAAATTCATGTATTCTGATCATTTTATTTTTTAATGAGAAAATACATGTTTTATAACATTCCATTTTCAATTTCCCCTGATAAGTAATCCAAATTAAAGGGTACATACCAAATTTTCCCATATAAAAATACACTCCATAATCAATTTAAAGAAAATTATATTTTTAAAATATATATATATATATATCATTAAAAACGATCTTATCACTTCTCTTGTTTTATATAAACAATTAACTATTTTTCTTCTTTAATGAATCAATTATAATTTCTCTCAAACTGTACTGAAGTTGCCCAATTCTAAATATTCATAACAACACTTTCTACTTGTCTTTACATCAAATGGACATAAATTACTCCTCAATGATAATTTAATTATCCTTCAAATATATATATATATATATTTGTATATATGATTTTATGATAAATAGAAATGATTTTTCCAAAATAAATCTTCTTTTCACAATTAAATGGGTACCTCTTTCAATAATTCCTCAATGATTTTATTATAGTATTTTCATCAATTTTAACACCACCTATTTAATGTTATGATAAATGGTTCTGAGATTATATGATATCTTCTAAAATATTTTATTAAATTTTTTATGATCAGTTTGATTGTGGAGGTGCAATGTTGATACCATTTACTATATTAATTTTAGTTGTCGCTGATTATGAATTCTATTTATGGGATGTTTTTTATATATTTTATATGTTTTACACCATTCATGTGAGGAATTAATTTGAATTTTCAGGTGATGTAAGGGTCCCTCTATAGCCTCCTAATGAATTAGTAGGTCTCATGAGACAAAACAAATAACAATTTCAGTTGAGGCATTAACCGTTGATTTTTGGATGAATTGGACAAGGAATCAATAGTATGTTTCTAATGTATTGCATTATTAATTTCCTCATTATGATACCTGTATGTAATAGTAAATGTGATTACATCTATATTATAATATCCATCTTTATGTTTCATTATCATGTGATTATTTATGGTATTATTTAATCATCTTTTATTCCAGTCATATTATGCTCATTATTATGTTTTCAGGGAATGTGTTTCTAGTAATTCACTCTGAAAATATTATTTTTGTTTATATTATGTTCTTTTTTATTTTATACCCTTAATAATAATAATTTAATTCCACTTTATTATGTTTTATAATTACCCATGATAAAAAAATGTATATTATGAATGATGTTCAGGTATAATCTAAGTGATTATGGATATTTCCAATAGAGATTCTATGTTGTTTTTCCTTTTAAGTTTTAAAGTAAATATTATGTTTGTATCTCATTTTACGATGTAACTAAAATACTCATTCCTTCACTATGATACTTCTTTGTTTATTATACCATTGTGATAATGTTAGGTACCAAATCTTGGCAACTTGGCTTTGGGTTCATTATAAATAACTCTCCATGAGTGAACCCTATTAAAATATCAATGAATGGGGCTTATTAACACACCTTCCAAATAAGTACCTTTGTATTATGATATCAAACACTTTCAAAACAAATTCATAAAAAAATTTCATTGAAAATAATTTCAAAAATCCTTTTCACAATTCTTTTAAATAACCATTTATTTTACCAAAACAAGGGAAATACTGCCTTTTCCCAAAAATCCATTTCCATATAAATAATCCAATTATTCTATTTTATTTATATAACATTTTATAAAACTATAGCAATATTTTAAATGAAATATAGTCTAGAGATTAAACAACATAACTCAAACATGGTGTGCACTTGACCACAATGAGATCCATAAATTCGGAGGAAAGAAAATAAAACAGCAGAGGCCCTATAATCAATTATAATATATTATAGGAAACTCGATAAACAAAATGGTCAGCAGAGAAGATAAACCAACTCCTAAATCAATAAACTCCAATTTCTCTCTAGAACCATCGCAAAGGTAATCCCCTAGAGGAACACCACACAAGAGATCTTGATATTAGAATAAGTATCAACCCCAAAAGATTGATAGATCCAAAAAAAATTCACAATGGCAATGATATGAGTAACATAAATGAAGAATAAAAAAACTTATCTGGAGAGATTTAGTGAATCCACATTCAATCATGGGAAATAACGTTCCAAAAGGAGAAGAGATCCCCAAAATATATTTGTATACCTATTATGTTTTGAGAGAAAATCATTCACATCAAATAAACATAAAATCAGGCATGTTGGACATACAACATTACTGGATTTGCACATTTCATGTTGTAAAAATTGGTTTCATAATGTGAAATCCAAGAAAGGAATATAAACAAAAAATGAACCCCCTATATTAAATGAACACAGATAAAAAAACCAATGTGATATAATTTTATTATTTATAAACATTTCACACTCTAAACTAGTTCATGGAACCATCTTGATAATATATTCACTTCATGTAACTCATTGACGATGTGAAATAGTTCAATATGAGTATATTATAGAAACATTTAGAAAAAATTTCTCAAGTATCCATGTATTCAAATGGAAATAGTATTTATCATTTTTTCACATATATAAATGAACTCTATTAATTCCATCAAATATACATCCATGAACATTATGTCATTTTCAAAAGTGAATACTCTCCATCACTAGATGTCCCAAAATGAATCATAACTAAGAGGGGTACAAAATTAGAGAAGAGGGATACCTAAAAGAAGGTAATGAGAAGGTATAATAATGTTTATATTTGATAAACTTGATTCTAAATATATATAAGATTTTTTAGGGAAACAAGATCCAACAATGATTATATAAGAATATTTTCTTGAGGAAATAGTACTACATAAGAGAACCAGAGACATTAGATAACGTTTTTTAGTTTTGAAGTGTCTATGGTTGATGAGTTATTATTATTGGAATGTGATGACCCTATATCTATTATGTAGGTAATATAGTTTTCAAAATATAAAAAATGGAATGAATCCATGATTTCTGAGATAGATTTGATGTATTATAACCAAGCCTGGTTTGTTGAAAATATATTAGTTGACAGAAATTCCATTTTTTTAAATGGGTATTCAATAGAAAAATAGAAAAGGAAGGTATAATGACTTCCAATAATGATAATAAAGATTTTAAATAATTTAAAAAAATACAATGGCATGATTATAATGAATCTTTCCCCTAGTTCCAATTTTCTTATCCATAAAATTTATACACACTATTTTATTATTTCATGACAATGTCATTTATAAGATGGATTTCATAATATAATTCCATAATTGTAACCATTGTGAATGTGTTTTTATAAGACAAATTGTAGGGTTTGTGACTCCATGTATTGCAAAATGGTTATTTAACTTGCAAAAATCTACTTATAGATTTTAGAATTAATCTAGGTCATGGAATAATCATTTTAACAATAATATAATAGATTTTTTTCAAAAAATGTTAATAAAATTTGTGTCATTATCTATGGGTTTTGAGAGTCAGTATATTTTACTAGATTTATATTTTTATTATATATTACATTTTTTAAATGATAAAACGTCCTTGTAGTTATTTTTGGACTTGATGAAAAAGTGTCTCTCAATGAAGAACATAATGGTACTAGCCAACATCCTCAGGATCAAGATTTCATTAAATTTAATTTTTATTTATCATTATACATGATACTTTTTAAAAAATAGAAATATATTAAGGATGTTTAGTATAGGAATATCCAGCATTGGATTGGTTCTGCTACCATATAGAATTTATCTCACTAAGAAAATTTTTCCCTTGACGTGAAGTATAGATAAATAGAGAGGATGAGTAATGTCCCTTTCCCATCATCAATAAATTTTATTATGTATGTAAAGTTATATTATATTCTTGATGTTTCTTAGACCAAAATAATGTAAATAATATAACAAGAATGTATAAAAGAATAAATTTATTTATGGTACGTTTGTCCTTAAGTATATGAAATATACTATGTATATGTTACTTTAATATTGAAGAGATATGTAGAAAATCTTCAATGGAAATAAAAATTACCATTTTCATACTATTTAGGATGAAATGAGACCCGAATAAGGATATATCATCATACTCATAGAGAAGTTGTGAGTTTAATGTTCTCAATGTATCCAGTTGTGGATGATTTTATAATGTTGTTTGAGTATATTTTATCTTATGATATAGGTAATTGTATATTTTATATTCAGAACATTATCAATGTTCTTTATGTGGTTCCATGTTGTATAAATCATAACATAGTAGATTGGGATAATAATGCAGTGATAGCTCATTGAAAAGATACATGTTATCATAAAAGGAAGAAATCACAATATATAAAATATTTTTCTTTTGATGGATTTTTCTCAATATAGTGAAGTCATAGTGAGAAGAGAATATTATAATGATTCTCTATGAGAACCAATGACTAAATCCTTATATCACTATAGGAATGATATTTATGAGTGATTTAACATTTCTTAAATATTTAGTAGTTGGATTGAGTGGACATGGGAGTCTGTTTGAGATGGAAGTCACCTAAAACCAAATTCTCATGTATATTCTATTATATTGTATAGTAATGGAGTGTGAATAAAATATAAATTCTGAAAAAATAATAATTTTTCCTTTAATTTATTGTATTTGTGATAATTTTCTAATTATAGTTTTTGTGTCCCAAGATCATAACAGTTCTCAATTATGACTAGACAAAATTGATGTTATGTAATTATTCATTACCCTCGAGTTATATGGCTGGATGATAATGTTTTATGAGTAAAAGATGATACATTATACCAATGGAGAGAGGATAATAATATATCGAGATACCTTCTCAGAATGTTCACTATTTCTATTATCTAAGAAGAGATTTTTTGAGAATAGACCAAAAATATAAATTCTATATGATTTATGTTTCATTAGAAATTCTATAATATCTTTAATGATATCACGATTCTATGTTTATTATTAATGTGTTTCATGCCTTGTGTGATATGATTTATTATCTAAACCGTGATGATAATATTTAATATAGATGTTTGATATTTTGGGAACATCATGAGTGGAATTTGAATAATGAAAACAGCTAGAGAATATTTCTACCTCTATTAGAAGTTAAAATAGCAACCCCATTGATGAAATTGAATAGCTATAAGTCTATTTACATGGAGTTTTATCAGTGTAAAAAATTCTAAAAATTAATATGAAGATACTCAAACATATTTTTTTGATGACAAATTATATAAAACATCCTTGATTAGGTATATTAGGATGAACAGATTATGTTACATAGTAGTGGTTTGTAAGTGGATGAATTCTATAAGAAGGTTAAATAGATTCTCTATTGGATCTTTGGAGTTCTTATAGAGCATAACCATGTATTTCACACCATTACCATTAAAATTATTTTATTTTACTATTGTATGGATTTGGTGACTCTCTTCGAGGTTTGGGTTGAGTGTCGGTTGAAATGGTTTTTTAGTTTATTAATTTTGGAGGGTTTTAGGCTTGTACAAAGCCACCACACTGTTAGTGATAACTGTGCGATCGACCCAGGTGATCATGCAAATACCCAATACAAAAAATAAATATTTTTTTTATATTTTTATTCCTTATCATTAATAATAGTATTTTTGTAGATTAAAATAATATTATTATTCAATATTTGGTAATATTATTATTGAATTTTTGTTAATATTATTATTATTTAAAAAATGGAATAAATATCCTAAATATGATGATGATGATTATTATTATTATTATTTTATTAAATTTTCTATTAATATTAATATTAATTTTTAAATTTTATTTTATTTTTTTGTTAGGGGAGAAACTCTAAGGGAACGACCACCCACTTCACTTGTACCCTACCAACATGTTGTAATCACCCCCCCCCCCTCCATGTATGCTGCTCTTACCACTCATATCTTCAGTCAACCTCCATTCCTGGTTCACCACTCTCCTCTGGATATATATCCTCTTGCTTAACCCAATTCTTGGTGCACCCTCCTCCTCCGACCGGCTTTCGATAGCCCCCCCCCCCATGCAGCTCAACTCGTTGGTGCCTTATTCCTCACAGGCAGTGCATCCTTCAACTATACCACCTCATTCAATCTGATTATCCTCCGATTCATTTTTTACCAATTTGGGGTTCTTAATTTAGGAAGGAACCTAAATATAGGGTTTATGTGTGACACAGTTTCTTGTTGTTTTTGGTATTTCTGATCATTCCTAGGGTGTATTTGTCTCCCACATAGAGGTTTCATTGCATCCACACCACACCGAGGCAGGTGTTTTCATGTCCTTTTCATTAAGATTAAAATCCATTTGTACTTTAGTAGTTTCAATTAATTTTTAAATGTGGTTTTTACAATTATTATGCTTATGGATTGTTCCTGGTAGTGTTTCCTTTTAAGTAAAATTTATGAAAAATGGTTTCTGAGATTATTTTCCATTTATTAATATGTGTATGAATATCCAATTGGATTATATTAAATGAAATTTTAGTATAAAAGGTCTAGTTATATTTTTTGGGTAATGTTTTACATCAAACAATTTTATTGAAATTCTTTGGCTTCTATAGGGTTGGCTATATAAAAGTTGATAGTTTTCATGACATAGATTATTAGGTAAATTGAAGATATGTTTTGTTTTCCATGAAACAATGTTTGAGGAAAGACTAAAAGTTCTATTCCATCAGACATGGGAACATCCATGGGGGAATTAAATGCATGCATCAATGATCCTTTGAAACATAATAGCATTGGAGGTAGATATTTTCATGAACCTTGTATATCAGAAGAAATGGGATTCTTTATCATTTCCTCCTCCATAAAATTATTTAATTTTTATATGACTCCACAAACTAGATGTGTGATATTAAAAATGGTGTGGGAAGTGATGAGCTATTGGGTTTTTTAAAAAGTTAATGGTTTCTTAATTTTTAAAAGAACATTTATCACCTACATGTGCGTTGTAATGGTTTCATATTGTTTTTTTAATCTGATTAGGAGAAAAAGATATTTTGGTACCATATTATATAAATTGAAAATGTTGATGTGGTTTTAGATGTTTCTTTTGAAAATAATTATAGATTTTTGAGTAAATACATTAGGTGTGTAAATCTAGGGTCCTGTTTGGAGTTTTGAGTAAATATGTGTTTTTATCTATGTTTTGATATAATGATGTACTTGGTTTCTTGAATAATCCATTGTTCTCTAAATGAAATTGGCTCCATTGTGTGATTTCATAAGGGTTGGTTTAAATTAAATCTAAAAAACTATTCCCATTTGGTACAGGGAATACATGTTGGTACAAGATAGGATTAAGGGGTCGGTTGGCATGTTTTATAAAAATCGATTATTACTCAATGTTTATGAAGGACTTTAAAAATATTTATTGGAATTTGGATTCCCTTTTGGAAATTTGAATATCGTTAATGAATGTTTATAGGATTTGATATCCTGCTTGGTACATTTAGTGATGTGAGCTTCACATGTATATATATAGGGAAACCCTATCTTGGATTTCCCTTCATAGGTTATCATATAAGTGATT
Organism: Viscum album; assembly: GCA_963277665.1. Classification (NCBI taxonomy): domain Eukaryota; kingdom Viridiplantae; phylum Streptophyta; class Magnoliopsida; order Santalales; family Viscaceae; genus Viscum; species Viscum album. The sequence continues at coordinate 1,184,409,000 of OY728158.1, read as the reverse complement.
TCTGTGAATGGGGTAGGCAAATTTAGTTGTGGTGGGTAAGTTGAGTCACATAGGAAACAGCCTCCCACACACAATTTATTCTGTTACGATGGGTTCTTGGGAATATTTTTCGGGATCGAGTGGTGGTTGATGGCCAACCTCGGGTTCATAAACCCTGGATAGAAAATATATTAGGTCAGATGTGCCACAAGATTGGTTAGTTTAGGGAGGCTAGAATTTGTTTACATAGGGGCTTCACCATACACCAATAGTTGGTTCTGAAATGAGTAAATATAGGGGATATAAAGGGATGTTTAGGACCACCCATGGTTAAGTTAATTATCTTCTTATTTGTATCTCTTAGCTTTTGGTTTTTTGATCACACTACTAGTCAGTTTTTAGAAGTTCTAAATTTTCTTTTGGATTTCCCTTTTTATTTGTTTCTTCCTTAGCCATTATTTCCTTATATGGTGATTTATTTTAATATCAAAGTCACTTTTTAAAATGAAGAGATTTTATTTGTGTATTGATTTAAAAAAGAATATTAATTTTATCTACAATCATGAGAATAACCTATTTTCATACCTATATTTACAAAATAATGTTAATGGTTTTTTTCGGGAAAGAAACACATTGATTTTGTGATGATTTCATAATGATCATTTTGGTGCTCATACATAATTTATATCATTAGTTATAGTTTATTCTATATTTATATTACTTTAGGTGTGAGATTTGTTTAGTGATTGGTGGTGACCGATGGGGACACATGGGGGAGTGTGCAGTTTAATTTTCATTTCACTGCATAATTTATTTTTAACATTATAATTTATGGGTTGTTTTATCATTTTATCATGTTAAAATCATTCACAATAGTTTAAGTTTGATGAACATCACTATATGAGAGCCCATGGTGATTGGGAACATCCTTTGGGCCCGACCACAAACCGGCTCGGGTGACCGTTTGAGGGTTAACCTAGGTTCCTTAGTGAAAAATGGGATCAGAGTGATGTTCGTAATATTTTTGGTGTCTAGTAGATGGTGATTATGACTTTTATGACTCATGAAGTAGGTACGAAAATGATTTCATAAACACTTTCTCCTTCTGAACCTCGAGTATCTAGGGGTATTTTGGTTTTTTATTATTCTATTCTTGTTTTTTGATTGAGGGATGATGATGGAGGCAATCCCATTTTACATCATGACTTCACATCGAGTAGTGACACATATGGAGTTGGTGTCTATGTTTTTAGCTCTTTCAAGTCATTGATGTTTTCATGAGGCATGGCCTAGTACCATGTTACTGAGTTTTTCATGACTACACATCCTTCACTCTAGTATTTTCATCAATGTGGATGGTTATCTTGTTTTTGGTTTGAGTAAGGATGTTTTGATAATGCAAATAGTTTTGAAAAGAAATTTTTTTCCTTTAAAAGTATTTAAATTGGTAATGTGGGTTTTAAAATTAATGGTCATTTGTATTAAAAATTTGGTGTTTTTCTAGAATTGATAAGTAAATGGCTTGATGTGACCCATGTTTTTCTTTATGAACTTTTCACATGTGGGGGTATGTGTTTTGAATGTGTATGGGGGAACTTGTTCGTGGATGACATGATTGTAATGGATTAATGTGGAAAACATATGTGAAACGATTTATGGGATTAAATGGGGGTTTATTTGAAAATAAATTCTTGGCCTTATTTTTCAAAAGTGACATTGAAAAGGGGGAAGTGATATTTGGATCATTAATTTCGTTTAAAAAGTGGGTTATGGTATTTAGAAGGTGGAATTGAATGAAGTTAGATTTGAAATATAAAATTAAAGAGGTATTTTAAAAAGGAATGAATTGGTTATTCTTTTATGTGCTTGGATTATCAGTCTATTTTTTGGATAAAGCTATTCTTCCTAATTCTATTTCAGATTGATGTTGGATTTGGTTTTGTGTTTTTTGTGATTTTGAGGAAATGCTTCCCAAATAGGCATCAATGATTTCTAGGAAGTCACACTAAGTATTTTAATTTTCAAAAATAAAATTTATATTTTACGGTGATCGAGGTTTCTTAGTGGTAATGGAGTTTGTGAAGTGGTTGAGTGTGTCTTCAGGGTATTGGGAGCACCCAAAGTTATCAAGGCGCATATTGTTTTAGGTCTGTTCGATTGTCCAACATTGGACGAAAGGGAGATAATCGCTCTTCCATCATTACATGTTTGGAGAACATATTACATTTCTAATTATTTCTTCATCCAACGGTTCATAAATGAGGAGTTAAATATAATGGAAAGGGAAGCGATCATGGGTATTCAACAAATACATTAGACAGTGAAGGCCTACATTGACAACATTAAGGAATTGGCTTCTTTTTTCCCTAAGGAAGCATCGTAGTATTTCATGGTGATTACTCTCTTAGTTGGGGGTCATCATATATGGATCAAGGAGATTGTACTCTCTACTAAGGACCATCATTTTGAGAATCTGGTATAAGAATCATTTCTAGCTGACTTGGTATCCAGAGTGCAGGTAGTTGGCAGTCTGACCTCTATTGTTGCTCACAAAGGATAGCCATCTTGAATGATGTATTTTCCAGAGAAACCAAATTATATAGAGTCTTTCTCAAATGTTTTGGTTTCCATTTCATCGAATCACCATCATGTTTGCCACTAGTGTGGCTGGTTTTGGCACTTGAAGACATCATGTCACATCCCTCCGAAGACATCCCATCATTGAAGCTGTCTGGGTCATCTAAAGATGCTTTGCAGGATTTGTTGCCTGAGGAATATGTTATGACTGAGGGTTACTCGTACATTACTATGAGGAAGGATATAATTCTGTCATCAGAGCTCTAACCGCATGTCTCATAGTGGGGCTTGCACACTATACAAAGTTGTCAGGGGTTGGAAGGTCTAGTTCGGTTTTTGTGTTCCATGTAGGGATTGGAAAATTTAAATATTTTTTGTCCCTATTTTGTAGTATTTTGTTTTTGCTTCAATGGTAATTCCATATTTTCCATGGGATATTTCGATGATCATTTTCTGTTATAATCCATGAATTCATGTTTTCTTAAATGTTTCCCATTTGAATCATTCGTTTCTTGGAGAGTTTAATTCTTATGTGAGTTAGTTTTGTTCTATTTTAGTTTTTTTCATTTAGAGATAATTATATTTTTTGGAAATGATTGATAATGTTTCTAGATTGTTTTCTATTTTTAGTTTCTTCTCTCGAGTTTCCCCTAGCGTTGTTGTTTTTGGTTGTTATGGAAAGATTCTATTTTTAGTGTTTGAGTTGTTTCACTCATTCTATTTAAATTGGTTTGGAACAGTTGGGAGTTCCAGTGTTGGTCCGCCTCCATGGGGTGGTATGTTTGGGTTTTAATTTCATTTTTAGTATAATCCTTGTGGTGGGGAGAGCAGTCTAGGGTTCTCCACTTGTTTTTGGATATGTTTTCTTCTAGATTTGTCTGGTGTGACTTGAGAAAAATAATATTCACCCCACAATTTTGTATTCTTATTGGTTGTATTTGGGAGTGGAATCAATTTTTGATTAACTTTCGGCTTGGTGACCAGCTAGGGGAATAAAGTAATATTGTGAGAATAATTTTCACACCCTAACTTTTAAACATATTTTATTTCATTATTTATTTTTTTGGTCCTCTCATCGATGTTCAGGTTCAGTGGTGGATTAGATTTTTTAAGGATTTTAAATTTTGGTAGCATTTGGGTCGGTGGATGAGCACAACATGGTTAGTGAAAACTGCTCAGTCAGCCCAGGTGACCGTACAACTACCCAATACTTAAAATAAATAAATTTTATAAATTTTTAAACCTTAATAGTAATAATAATATTGTTTTATAGAAAAATATTATTATTATTAAATTAATATTAATATTATTATTATTAAAAAATATTAATAAATATTAGTAATATGATTATTATTAATACTACTAATATGATTATTTTTATTATGTTTATTCTTATTTCAATTATTATTAATATTACTACTAATACTACTATTATTACAATTTTCGTTAATATTATTTTATGATTTTTATGTTTATTTTAGTTTTTTGTGTGGGGTGAATCCCAAGGGGAGTGACCCCCACTCCCCCTCTCCCTCCTTGCATATTGCGTTCAACCCCACCACCCAACCTCCATGCATCCTACTTAGGCTACCCCTTGCTTCAGTCGGCGTTCTTCCTACATGACCCGACTCCTGGTGTACCCTCCCTAACTGGAAGCCCCTTCTCCAGCTGCGCCTCCTCTTGATGGCAGTGCCTCTTCCGGCCGAACCTCCTCTTGCTAGAAGAATCTCCAGAAGTGTATTTTTATTCCAATTTTTGGGGTTATAGTCCATTTTATATACCCTAAATCTAGGGTTTATGTGTGACTCATTTCCATGGCGATATAGGGATTGTGGATCTTTCATGGGGTGTTATTTTTCCTCTTATCGAGGTTTCATTGCATCTGCGCCCCACCAATGTTGGTGTTTTCATGTTCTTTCCATTCTGATTTCAACCCATTAATTCATGATTAGTTTCAAATAATTTTTAAATATCATCCACACCTTTATTATGCTTATGGCTATTTCGTGGCAGTTTTGTCTTGTTGGAAGTGTTTTATCAAAATAGGTTCTAAGAATATTTTATATCTATGCTGAGGTGTATGCCCATACAAATGTATATGAATAAATGTTTTTTAGTTTAAATGGTTACGTTAGATGATTTGGGTAGTTACTTCCATAAATTCATATTATTGAAATTATTTTTATTTTTTTGGGTTGACTTTGTGAATCATGTTTGTTTTCCAGAAATGGTTTATTGGGTTAGTGGATGGTATATATTGTTTTCATTAAAAAAGGTTTGGCGAAAGACCCAATATACCATTTAATTGAAAGGGGGAACGTCCATTGGTGCATAGAATTCATGCATGGATGAGCCCTGTAATGATAATGGGGTTCGATGTGGTTCTTTTCTTGATCTGTGTTTTTCAAAAGAAAAGGTATTCTAAATATTTTCCTCCAGCCTCTATTTATTACATGGTTTTACAACTCCACAAATGACTTCTAGGATTTTCAAAATAGTGTGGTATATGATGAACCATTCAGTTTTTGACAAATTTAATGGATTCTTAATGGTTAAAAGACTGTTTGGCACATACTGGTGCATTGTAAATATTTCATGTTGTTTTTTGTGATAAAAGTGGATTCAGAGTAAAGGCTTGTTTGGTGTTACATTATTAAAAGTGACAATGTAGATGTGTTATTTGATGTTTCTTTTGAAAATTATTGTAGATGTTTTGGGTAAATGTATTGGGTCTGTAAATAAAGGGTACTTTGTGAAATTTTGAGTTTATTTTGGTTTTTTCTCTTAGTTTTGAAATATTGATGAACGTGGTTTCATGAATGGTCACATGGGTTCTAAATTATTTTGGCTCCTTCTATTAATTTCAAAAAGGTGGATCGAAATGAAATTTGAAAATATTATGCTCAATTGGTATTTGGAATACATTTTCATACATTTTTGGATTAAGGGTCTTATTGGCGTGTTTTATAAGAATGGGTACTTCCTCAATGTTTCGGACGACTTTTAGGAAAATTTATTTAAAGTTAGAATTTAAATGCATGTTTGGAAAGTCTCATATTTTGAAAGAATGGTTTGAATATTTATATGTTTTGAAGGCCCAGTTGTAACATTTAGTGATATGAGGTACATAAAAACACACACACACACACACACACATATAGGGATCCCATATATAGAATTTCCCAGTATGTGTTATCAAATAATTTATGTATATGTTTGGGGTAGGAAAGTGTGGTGAAAGAGGTTAAGCTGAGTCATGTGTGTGAGGTCCTCCCACTTCAATTATTTACTATTACCATGAGTTCATGTGAATCATTAAGGGGATTTAGTTATAGTTGTGTACCCACCCCGATTAGATAGGTTAGTTCCCCCAGTAGAATAGATAGTCCAAGAGGGATCTACCACTAGATTTTTCATTTTATGATGTTCGATGGTTATTTACTAGGAGGTGGTCCCGAATAGAGTATAACCAGGGGTCTTCCAAGGATGTTTAAGATTACCCATGATTACTTTATTTAGCTTCTTGTTTGTATCTCTCTACTTTTGGTTTTTTGATCATGCTACATGTCTTTTTTCTGTAGCTCTCATTTTATTTTTAGTTTTCCGTATTTATGTGCTTCATACTTATCATGTATTTTTTAGGTGTTTTTTAATGGTAAACAAATCTTTTTAAAATGAAAAATTATTGTGTGTGCATTTATGTGTGTGATGATTTAAAAAGTAATTGAAATTTTAGCTACAAATATGATAATAACCTATTTTCATACATGTATGTTTATTCTAGTGTTAAGGGAATGATCTGGAAAATGAAACACATAGATTCTATGAAGATTTTTTTCTTGAGAATTTTTGTTCTCACCCTACTTTATCACATCAGTTTCAGGTTCTCCCAGTTTTACATCTCTCTCAGAGTGAGATTTATTCAATGCTTAGTGGTTACCCATGAGGTCACATGGAGGTATACAGTGTTTTATTCTCTTTCATATTCTAGTTTTTATTTTTATCGTAATTATTTATTTATTTATTTATCTTTTTATAATGGGACAAATCATTCCAAAGGGTTTAATTTTGATTCCTTTCACTCGTAGTCAACCTATGGAGATTGATACTTCCCTTCATGACATAATGTGAACCGGCTTAGGTGACTAGGTTAGGGTCAACCTAAGACGGTTCGTGACAATTTAAATTAGCTTGTTTAGCCTATTTTAATTGATAATTGGATCTAAAGGACCAAATACTAAGTGTACCTAATAACCATAATTAAATTCTACATAAGTTTATAATATAATTCTAATGTATGAATAATAATATATAAACGGGTTCTTTAAATGATTACATGTATTTTTTTATTGGCATAAAATATTTTTAATATTATTTAATAAAATAAATAAATATATTTTATATATTTTCTAATAAATAATGAGAGGATGAGGGGACCAATTTATGGTCTAGTGAGAAAGAAATATTATTCAAATACATATATATATATGATAAAAAATATTTATCTAATACATATATTATATTCATGTTGAGTATATAATAACAATATTATTATTTAGACATTGATTATTCTACAATTTAATAGATTATTTATTGGGATTTTTGAAAATAACACTCTTACCCATGATCTATAAATTATTAATTATAGAATTTTCACTTATAAGAAAATGTGATTAGACTATAAATAAATTTCCACATCATTGAGAATTAGAAATAAATATCACATATATAGATATTATTAATAATTCTCTAGAACCATGATAATTTTTCATAGAACTCATTTTTATTCGGTAGTGAGAGTACCAAGAAAATCCATCATTCCTTGTTGGGATTCAATGTTCTGATCAACAAATAATAATGAAAGGTGTAAGAATATCTAAACTAGAATATTAGGATCCCTTCCAAAAACATCAATTATTCTTAGTTCATATATGGATCATAACTAGAGGGATTATACTCTTGATAATCCTTTGTAAAGATCATTCAAAAAGAAGGATCCACTATATTTAATAATGAAGAATAAATTATAAGAATTTTTAATTCGTAATATATAAATATTAATTATAAATTACATCTGACATCCTATAATAATAGATTCTATGGGAAATATTCTATATGTTTTATTGAATTATTCTAATGAATGTGAATAAAGAAATATTGGATTAGGCCATAACAAGTTTAGTTGTTCCCTATAACTTTCATGTTGTATACTACAATGGAGCATTGCATTTTTATTTATTCTGGGAAGGAGTTATTCCCAGATCATTTACATATATAATCAAGTATTTTTATCTATTGAGACATTATCAATGTATAATTTGGTTAATGAACCCCAAGTAATTATTAGTATTTGAATTTTCATAATGATGTGATCAGATGTACTCAAACACTAGATGATGTAGGTATAGTTGATTATAGTCACATACATTTGGATCCACAATGATTTATTTGTATTATTTGTGTAAGGTATTTATTTCTTTAGAGCATGTTACTTGAACATATTTTCATAGTTATTGTATATATGTGACCTTAATGGGTTTTCCCTAATGATCATGTACTCACACCCTACACATGCCTCCATTGTCAGGTACCTAACCTAACTCTAACTTGGATTCATGTACACATTAGGAAGGGGATTGGGTTTTCCATGATCATGTAGTATATCTTATATTATGGGGGATATAATGAAGTTATTCTTTTTGTTTTCATTCAAGTATCAATTATATTATAGTATTTTTTTTTCTTTTATATGTGATTAGACTAGTGGGATATTTGTCATGTATATTAGCCTGACCATTAAAATCTATATATATTGTCTCATTTGTAACTAATGGATATATTTACAACATTCCACTATCTTCTAGTTTTATTTTTCTCATTTTTTTTCTTTTTTAATATTTTTTTTCACTCTGATAAATGTTTTATAGTCTTTTCACTATACCACCATGTTCCCTTACTATTAGTTTCAATCCTTTATAATATGAAGTGGAGCCCCTAAGCTAATATTGATCCACTATATCATTTAATATTCATAGTGATATGGTTCAAGAATTTACAATAAAGTTATTATAAAATAACTAACATCATGAAGACAACGAAAACATTAACAAGTTTTGTATATGCCTCTATATTTTAGGGGGAATGTTTATATTCCTAAAGCCTTGGCTCTGTGGATGGACGAATCAAAACATCCCCTAATTAGACATTCTCATGAGAAATTTTAATTCACATTACTAATGTGGTTTCTCTGTAATTATTTTTTTTGGATTCTCTGTAGTGTAATCTTCCAGGAAAAATAATTATTTGATTCCTATATTATTATTTGATTTTTTTAAAATGACATGACTCTATGATTTCTTGAATACTGAATTTATTCCTAGATCTAATTGATGGGTATATTATAATCATGACCTATTTTACTACATGACTTAACATGGGTCATTCATTGACTATTGTAGGTTGTGATTAGGATGGAATTATCTACCATTAACTACACTCCCCCTTATTATAGGAACCGATGTATCTATGTTTTGTGTCACAATTCTCAATGTGATAATTATCCAAATTTAGCACCCTTACATTTAAATTTATATATTTTTTGATTTACTAGTGGTGTGATGATATAATTGCAGCACAGTTATAGAGAAAAAGAGTTCCTAATCAAAGGTTGAATGATGTATCTAAGGGAACCACTAAAAATTTATAGTCAAATATAACATCACCCAATTGGGATTTATGTTTGATACTAATAATTAAATTTTTCAATCTCCTGACATACCCATGAATTATTATATTAAAGGTAGAATAATCAGCCTCCCTCAAACCCTAATAATGGTGGGTAATGTCTATTGTGAGACCAATCATTGAATAAGTATCAATTATATCACCTAAAATTTTAATATCATAATTATTTCATGATATTTACAATATTGGGATGCTATCGGGTATTTTTAATTCCATATCATTATAAGGTGTCAAATCTTTCATCTATCATTTTTCAGAACCAAACATTGCACAATACATCCTAGCCAAATTCAATTCAATTGTAAATTATTAGGGGAATAAGGGGGAATATACAAGTTAATTCATATGTTTTGTTGGGATATGATTATAAAATAGGAAATCAAAATCGAATACAACATTGGATAGAATTATTAGGATATAATGCTTTTGGATATGGTACTTTCAATTTACTTCATGAGGTTTCTCCTAGGTCTGAGACTGGGTGGATGATGTCACTTTCACTAAATTTTACACATCTTTAGATAATATTTATACCGATAGATACATTTTATACATTGATATTAAATCATAATAAGAGAATATTCATCAAAAAAAATTTTGATCAAACACAGTCTCATTTAGGTATAGTATAATTTGAATCAAGGAATAAAAAACGTGTTTATAAAATATCTCTATCATATATAACATATTTCTTAATTACAAGAACCCCTCATTTTCATATCATATGTAATTAATTTCTTCATATGTTTGGGAAGGAAACATAATAAAATTGTGAGTTCCAATACTCTGTAATGGTAAAAAAATGTTGATATCGATTATCATACAAGACTAACATGAGAAAAAGTGTCTAAGAACATGATCTTGACATTTGAAAACCATACCCTATATATGACATATCATAATCTTAATTCATGGAATAAATATAGGAAGTTCATAATATATGAATAAAAAGGGAATCGTAGAACATATTCCATGTAATCTTAACAATGGTATAAGACATTAAGTTGTGTCATACACATATGAATATAAAATCATTTCCTTAGTAGTGTAATATTTTTTCTATGAAATCCATATTCGGATGGGTTAACATTCGAAACCATCATAATAGAAAAGGAGCACTCCCCAAACAATCATAGTGGAAAATTCAACAAATGAAATGGGTTCACTCCCCATTCTAATCATATTTACCTCATGATATATCAATATTCAATAAAATTCATTAGAAGAAGATATAGGTCCCACCTATAGAAAAATAAAAACAATACATATATGTTCCACAAGATCATTATCCACTCATTATATCATAACCCATTAAAATTAATGGGTTTCAAAATTATTCCATCAAATTATTTCTCAATGAAAATAAATGGGTTTCTTAAACATTGATATATTATATTATAGAATAACCCATGGAAACGAAATGGGTTTTATAAAAATTTTGACCCAATATTCCCAAAAAAAGCAATAAAATAATAAGGTTTGTATCCCTGAATCATATAAATGGTAAAGAATAATTGATATCATGGTTTTCTTACATTGAGTAATAGAAATACCATTAAATAAAAAATTAGAAATTCTTGAAGAAAATAACCATTCCATTTTGAAATTTTTTATTCTTTTAAAATAAATAATATACTATAAAATAAAAAAAATATTTTATTAGAATATAGTTTACTTATAAATGAGGATTCAATGAAATAATTAGTCATGATGGTATTAAATGTATTTCATTCTGTATAAGAATTAATTACCTTACATACATTTATCAGAAAATTCACAATGTTCCTAAATTCCAAAATGAAAAAATATTAACTTATAAATTTACTATAATAATTAAAACATAGGTTAAAACAAATTAATAAAATTAAAAACCTTCTTTAAAATTATTCTAGAAAACATGGGAATAGAAAATAGATATATTTTTGACTAAGGAGAGAAATAGTGTAAATTTTCCTTTAAAACATATTTTCATACATATGAGTACATAAACTGAATAAAATAAATGGAAAACCTATAATTTAAACAAATAGATACAAAATAAAAAATCATTTGATATCTTTTGTGGTAGATCAAAATATTTCTTCATAGGATACATAGTCAAAATCAGTCTTGATAAAATTGATATGGTATTGTAACCCTTACCTTGAATTCATATTTCATAAAATGAACCCTAAACTCCAATATAATGTATATAAATTTATTATAATTATATTATAGAGTCAAATTAATACGTATATTATTATGTATATTCTCTTTATAACATTTCAATTCACCCTATTATAAAAAATGTCTCATTAAATTATCAATTTTGGTTGTTAATTGATTCGTTTACCATGAGTATTTCATCTTATTAATTATGATATGGGTACATATTTTTTTTAAATTACCTATAAAATATTAATCATAAAATAAATATAATATGTATTCATTATATATGTATATAGTTGTATGATTTAATGTTATATATTGAAAAATGAATTACATCATTCATAGAGTAAATAGGTTGTACGTATACATGAACCATGTTTTCATTTTTCATAGGATGGAATAAAATATATGTAAATGTTAATTCAAATTTATATTATTATTATTATATCTTATATTTTCTAGAAATTCATCATTACTACCATCCATGAAAAATATAAATGAAAAATGAATAACATCGCTTCATGACGGTGGTATTCCACACTTATGCACAATTGATGTTATCATTTCCCAAAGGACTATATTTTATGTAGATAGATATGATATTAAAATTTTCTTAGTATAATTATGTCTTAAATATCATATATAATCATCAAATCCATCATAAATACCATCCATAAAATAATTTTATGAAAAAAAATTGTTTCACTATGTGGGTATTGTGTGTCGAATGTATATTGCAGTGATACATTCACTTAATATTTAATAGAAATGATGGTGAAGAATGATGTTATAATTATCATAATAATATTTCATCGTGCTTAATGTACTTAATTTATTATTTTAAAAATAATTACCATATATTTTGAGAAGTTAATTAAGAGTATAAAAAATGTGATCTGGTGAGGTACTAACCACTTCTTTGAAATGACACCAATAGATCTCCTCTAAAACAATATATGCTTCTAATTTTTGGAGAATAACACCTATATAATCTGTTAAGTCTATTTTATAATATAAATTGGCATTAATCAGTCAATGTTTAGTGATAAATGTTCAGTAAATAAGTTATAAAGGAGGTTTCCATTTATAATTGAGGTGGGTGGAAATTTTGGAATTTATAAAAATATTAAATCATAATATATTCATTCTTCTCAAAAATGACTCCAAATTGTCAGGTATTTGAAGATAATGTATTATAGGTTTGTAATCCCATCATAAAATATAATTAATTTTTTTCTATACACTATCATTTTGATTAAACATTAGTCATCTAATTTAAATTTTATCTATTGGGATAATATTTTCAATATTGAAGGTTTTCAATTTTTTCTTATAAGGCGAAAATTGGACTGTACATTTCCATGATATGAAATATATGATCATATCCTGAACACTATGTCTTAATTCAAGATTTTAATAATTTTTAAATAATTTAATGACATATTATTTTGATAAAATTATGATTATATTATGTTTTCATATTGTTACTATAATTTCACTTAAACGAAATAAATAAAATCATTGAAATAAAATATAATTAATTTTAAAAAATAGTAATATGTTTTATTCTCCTATAAAATTTAGGGAATATAATAATATACTCAAATTATGAAAAATTTAATGTTATTGAACATAATTAATTTATTTTAAATTAATTGAACATAATATATTTGATCCTAAGGTGATAATGGTATATTTAAATAAATCCAATAAGAATTAGAATGAAAATTTAGGGCCTTGTCACTTATTTCTAATTAATATTAACTAGATTTACCCATTACCAATTTGATAAATTTTTCTATTATTACTATTTATATTAAACTAAATGAAATGAGGAACAATTAATAAATTTAATTCTTTTGGTTCTAAATTTTTACTTCATTTTATATAATATAATAACATAAAATTATAGAAAATAATTTTAATGAAGGTGCAAAATATGTGACAATGAAAAATTTTAATCAAGAAATACATTATTAGTCATAAAAATATATTTTTATCCTATTCCTAGAAAATTCAATTTTTTATGTTTAAAATATATGATATAAAAAATAATATATAAATTTTATTACATTAAATCACGAGTAGAGTATAATTTTATATATTAATATAAAATATATTTCATGATTAAAAATGATTATTTAGAAAAAATAACTTTTATTTTCAAATATGTTTTTTAATTCTATTAATTTGATAACATATGAATTAATTATATATATTTTTAAACAATTTGTTTTTTAAAATAAAATATTAATATTCATGCATTTTAATTAGAAATATATGCATTAATGAGAAAAAAGTATTTTAATAATTTTATGTTATTCGTTTAAATTCTATGTTGCATGTAACATAGTATATGGATGTAATGAAACTGCTTAAAAAATATTTCATAAAATTATTCATGGGTTACATTATAATCCTATTAAAATAAATTTATCCCTTGTAATGAATCACTCAAATATAAAATGAGTAGGATACTTATTCACCATTATATCCTCATTTTCCCATGTTGGTTCCTTAAATTTGTGGTTTCACGACAAATATATGACTAGGTGAGTAGTTTAGTTTCATAAAAACTTCACTCTATGATAAAAATTATATATGTGTTGTTCTTTTTAATAAATGTATTAAACCAATATTTTTACTTCAACATTAAATACATGTGAATTATTAGGCATGTACTTTCTTAGGAGAGATACATAGAGCACAATAAGAAATTGAGAGAGAATCAGTAAAATCCCTATTAAATAAGTTACCACCATGATTTGATATTGAATTTACAAAGGAATAATATACATAGGTATTAGCTTTACCTTATTTCCAAATATCATCACCATCTTCCCGGGAGAAATTCATAGGAATACTACGTCACCATCATCAAATTCAAGATCATTTTGACAATTATCAGCATAACATGTTTTATCATGATTGAGATTTTTGTGTGCAATAGAATGGATCAGACCTTCTGTTCCATTTACATATAAATATTTGGTACCAATGTATTTATTTTACCAATATCATTCAATCATTTTTGAGTAATTAAATTACAACCACATAGTGCTTCATAAGGATTCATCTGAATGTTCCATTAAAAGATATTCTTGAATGAAAATTACAAAAAATGATTATGTTGATCCAAACCGCCTATGAAATAAAGAGAATTTTCTCTCAACATGTATTCTTTAGTATAAATGGTCCTCTCATTCTGGCCATGTATATAATGATAATAAGATGTAATGTAGAGGATCTCTCTATCTGGATACTTATGAAGGCTTCTTTATAACATTGATGTAAACCTATGATCCTGATTAGAAACAATTTATAGTGGCATGCCAAGAAATCATACCCCTTTAATAGTATAAACCTGATTATGTTCACACAAATATAAAACTTCTATAATGTAAATTATGTATACTAACTTCATAATGTAATTGTAAAAAAACCCAAATAACATTATTCCCTTTAGATGTTTTAGGGAGTGTGGTGACAAAATCCATGATGATATTTTCCATTTCAATTCTGGTTTGGTTAATGAATATAATTTCCCCTTATAATTATATCTCTCATCAATAACGTTCTTAGAAACAAAGAACTGAAAATTATAATCAACAATATACATCTTTATTCCACCATTCCACTAATACTCTTTCCAATCCCTATATATCATCGTACTTCCCAGAAGAATAGAAAATGATGAACTATGAGGTCCATCCATCAACTCCTTTAAATTGGTTAACTAAGGGACACATAAACAGTTTCTAAACGATATTATTCCATCATAGTTAAGGAATAACTCATGAATATCACATACCTTACTTTAGAGATCAATAACTTGTTTTGGTGCCTCTTTAATTATCAATTGGACAGATGGTTGAAAACTCATTTGGTAAAGATATGATTTATACCCATACATAAAGTTTTCATGATACAACCAATATAATTAAATAAATGTGTGATATTTTTTTATCCTCATAATTGATAATCTTATAAGATCCTTTTGGCTCGAAGAATCTGTCACCTTGTTTCCTTTCCTAGTGTTGAAATGTACTGAATAGAAATAATCATTAATCATCTACAAATATCTTCATTGGGTCATATTCATATATTTTTAGTAAATATATAAACTAATTTTTTTATCAGTATATATGTCACACAATTCTCTATAGAGATAATGCCTTTATATTTTTAATATAAAAATTACAATAGTTAAATACATATCATGAGTTGGGTAATTATAACCACCATTCTCTTTATTACACAATAAAAATTGATTTATTATATAAACCTACACTTAATAAAACCCATAAGGTCATATGGTATAGTATATTTGCGGATTAATAATATTACATGACAAATTATGAAATGAAATACAACATATTTATTGAAACCTATTTTTTTACATGACCGCAACATTCCTTCGTACATAGCACTAAATAGGATAACCTAAAGACAAATATAAGAAAGGGGAAAGATATGAAGTCTAGAAATGGAGTAAACAATTCATCTCATGAATAATCAAATACATGTTAGGAAATAGGCATAAAAATGGATCACAAGAGAAGTTTGAAGATAAAGGCATGATATAGCATGATTATCAGAATATGGAAATGTGACAAAAACATAAAACATGATATTATCATGATCCAAGTATAATTAAACATGTATTATAATGAGTAAAAGTCATTTAACATGAATTATAATATGTAAACCCTCATTTAAAATTGAATATAATAATACTAAACATTACCCAATGCATTAGAGCACTATCATGGTGCACCCTTGAAAAACATTTCATTTATTCCATAAGTGTACCACATGGATCATATAACATGGATTTATTTAATATCATAAGTTAATCCATGATTAAGAAATGTTTAAAACATATATATATTTTTTATAAAATAAAAACATCTGTATAATGGTTAATTACATTGATAGGTAAATTGGTATGGTATTCACTACATAATGATTTTGTCATGGAAAATCTCGGTGCAATTTCAGCAGCATAACATCATCATATAGAAATTCTTAAGTTATATTGATGAGATATAAAGTGGTAACTCTTTGTTTATACAATAAATATAACATTAAGGTATCATAGATCATAATATAACAACACATGAAATTGAATTTAGATTCACAATAAGGGTGAAATAATTGAATGGAAATAAGAAGACTGAAATCCCTAACAAAATTTCGGCATGGTAACAGTTGTAAAAAAATGGAACTAATGATAGATAAAGTGGTGTGTGATTATTAAAACATAAGTAGAGATGTCTAGGTTGGTTCTAAATAATACCCAAACATTGTTTATTGAAATTAAATTGGTATTACCAAATAATAAAACTTGTATAAAATGAGAAAGGAAGGAAAGTAAGGATCCCTTACAAAAAGTCAACATGGTAATATGTGTACAGAAGAGATCATATTATGGGAAAATAAGATTAAAATGAGATATAATAATTAATACATCAAATGGGACATAAGAAGTATATTTAATATCATATCCCAAAATAATAATAAATATAATTAAAAAACATTACATGAAAAAGAATGATTGCTAAAAGATGATGGTGGAAGATCACTTACATGGATATGTGATCCCAATGGCTTGAGATAGGCTTCTTGGGAGCTTGGGGGAACCACGATAGGACTCTAGGGAGTATTAGGGAGAGTTTTTTGGAGCTCCAAATTATTTTAGTGAAGTCTAATGGGAGATTGGTTGGTTATAAATACAAAAGTTGAGAGAATTATTTATTATTTAGGTAGTGGACACTACACAATAAAATATTCAAAATCCCAAACCAAACCATGGTTTTTACTTGTTTTCATCCTAAGTATAGTGGTAGAAAATATTTTATAAGGCCATGGGACGAACATATTAAAATATTATTCTCTCTTATGTGGAGGTGAGCCTCACTCTCAAAGAAACTACTTTAAAATGATAAAACAAATTTATATGACTTGGAGGGTCCACTAAGGCATTATAAAATTTATCAAAAGAATATAAAATCACATTATTTAAGAGGTAAAACATATATTGTCCAAATATTTATTTTATATTCTTTTTTTAAATCACTATTGGGTTATTATGATGTCATAAAATATATTATATATTTATATGGTATTCTCTTTTTACGCAAAAAAATCAATTGTCTCAAAGAATTATAAAAAATTAACCATTAAATAATTTCCACATTCTAATTACATAAAAATATTTATTTTATCTAAATAATTTTTTTAATTTTTAAATTTTGACTTTTGAAATAAAAACAGCCATTTATTGAAAATTGATTGGTTTTGACAAAACTTGTTTCCAAACCTTAATAAAAGTTACAATTATCTTTAAGAAAATAATAAGTTAATTTATATTTGATAATAATTTTAGAATAAAAATATTTTATTAGAATATTATTTATTTAAAAATATTAAATAATTCATAAAAACAATTTCTATAAATAAAAATACAATTTCAGTTTAATAATGTACAAATATTATTCTTATCAATCTGTAAACTTATTCATTTATAGAGTAAAATAAATAAGGAATAAATATAATAATCAAATATAATTAAAAGGAGTGTTATTATAACAGTATTATAATATTATTATAAATAAAATGTTATTTTAATATAATTATTTATATATTTCAAAAAAAATCTCTATTTTACCTGAAGAATCTGTTTTTCAAATATATTATATTTTTATGAAAAACTATTATCATAATGGATTTGATGGAATAAGAATATTATATATAAATATGGATTACACAATAATTAACTAATACCTTATTACGTAACCCCTTATAACACCCACGTATAACCTAAGGTAAGTTGTGTGATTGTGACCGACTCTTGAGGCAGCTTCAATAACATCGCCTGAGTGGTTATCTCTATTAACATGAACTTCTCCCGTAGGTGGTGTCGTAGAAGCTTAGCTTGTTGAAGCTCAAATTGGTCTTGGACAAGTGTTAATCCCAGTTACACTACCTCCTTTCTGAGCTCCATTAAATGAGCTTTGTATGGTCTAAGTCTACTCGATGAGGCCATCCTCTCCTTTCTTTTTGTTGAAATATTTGTTAAAACCATAAATTTATTTCAATTATGTGAAAACTTTTCAACAGATATATTATCAATAGTAATGATATGTAACTATCATTTTAACCAAATAATAATAACAATAATGAGTGCATGTGGTTTTTATATCCCTGTGATATTAAAAGAAAGGGAATTTTATTCATAAATGTTTGGGTCGGTACAACATTACCCCCTCCATAAATTTCACTCTTGAAATTTCTTTTTCCCACACTAAAACAATAGAGGGTAACTCTACCTCATCAGTTACTCTTTTTCCCACATTTCTTCCTCAAACTTGGTGTTTCTCCAAAATACTTTTATGTGGTTAATATTCAACTTTCAAAGATCTTTTTTCTCTACAATTGTTGATCTTCAGTGAATTATCTTCATAGGAGAGGTTATTCTCCAATGTTAGCACCTATGGATTAATTAAATGTGATGGGTCATTTATTTACTTCCTCAATAGTGATACATGGAATACATCTTGTATTAAAGAAAGGTTCAGTGGAAGTGCTCTTTGGTAGGCCACTGCTCAAATGCAAACAAGGATCTCAAAAGGGATGACGTAACTTAGAATAATCATTCCCTTATTCCCAAATCCCCTAACACCTTTTCATGGTGATATAAAGAGGAATACCATGTACCCAAATAAAACCCTAGGTCTCATTAGTGGTTGTCAGCATAACTCTATTTTCGACTCTGAACATATTTAATGAGTTGGTGGATGGTCTTAACCTTCTCCACTATTTATTTGTCCATTTCTAGACCTATATTTTTTTCTCCCCAACTTCAACCCAATATTCCAAAGCTCAGCACCACTTCCCATAAAAGGATTTATACAGATCCATTTGTAAGCTTGAGTGGAAATTGTTGTTGTAAGAGAACTCAACCATGGATGATTGTAACATCCCAAAAAAATAAAGAATATGACATTTTTAGATTTATTAATTTTTTTGAATTAAATATTATTTTTATTTTAAATGGGATGATATATTGAATTTCTTTCCTGACACGAAACAATGGGTTTGTACAACGTCTTATGTTGCACACAATGCTGAGTCGCACTACAAAATAATAAAATATTATTATTTTAAATGGTAGCTCACGTCTAGTCATTTTAATAAAGGGAATGAACAGATCAAATGAAAATATTATTAAACATGTTAGTTAAATTTTTTAACATTTATCCAATAAAATTTAGAGGAAAAAAATGTGAATGAATTTAATTTTAATCATAAATACTCTAATTTCTTTTAAAGGTTGATTTACCACCTTTTGATGGAGAGCCCTCTTTAAATATAGTTATGGTCACTTTTAAATATTCCATTTAACAAACTAAAATTATTCTTTAGAATCTTCACATCAATATTTACTTTGGGTAAATATTTTGTATTTTCGGATAAAGTTCATTTTTTAATGAATAGTAAAAAATAATGCATTTTAATTCAAAATTGTCTTATAATCTAATTTATTTATATAGTTAGATTATATTTTTAAATGGTTATAAAGTGTAATTAGATAAAAATTTTACCATTTAATACAATTTTTTTCAGTTGAAGTAATTTCACAGTGAAATTGAACATAAAGAAGTGTCAATCTTTTGGTAATTATTATTTTGTAAAAACACGCTTTTTGGTTTTGACAATGGGAATTAGTTTTAAATTAATTAATTAAACTTATATGTTTTTAATTTGGTATAATAGATATAATTTTTTAATATGTAATATCAAATATAGCGTAGGATGATTTTTTGTTATTTTTCTGAAAACCATCAATTTTTTATGAATAGTGAAAACACTAACTCGTAGTTAGAAACTGACTTTTTCATTAAAATGAAATTTTACTGTTTCTGTGGTTTAAATTTCTAAAATATGACATACATGGTTTTTACTATTAAATAACTTTGGTTCAATAAGATGAAAATATTTTTTGATGACTAGTAAATTTTAAATTTTATTTACCACGGTTAAAGGTAAATTGGATAATTCAAGGAAAGAATAATATTATAATAATATAAAATTACATTAACACTTGTCCTAACCTTATTATAACAGTAATGGAAAACTATGAAAATCCTTGGGTATGTCTTTTGACCTTTGAAAGCCATTTGGGTAAGATGATGACATTAATTACCTTTTATTTAAAGTAAAAATAAAAATTCCAAAAAAATGCATTAATTTTCTAAAAAAAAGTAATGCGGGGTAATATAATTGATATATTTGACTATAAATATTCATTATAAATATAAATAAATTCTTTCATCATTGTATTTTATTTATGATTTTTTGAAATAAAATAAATAAAAATATTTATGACACAATAATGATGAAGTGTATACCTCATTAATGAAAGATTTAAATAAAGTAGATTATAAAAATTAAAAAAAATATCCAAAACCTATCCAATTATTATTTGATGATTTTATTTAGAAAAATAGTGATCTTATCATCAAATTTAATAAGTTTGGGACTTTTAGAAACTGATAATCATTATATAATAAAATAATATTTTCATACTTTCCTAAAGAGCCCCTCCTCCCCCTTATAAAAATCCCTCACCTCTAACCCATTACTCACACCTCTCATGCCTCTTGGCTCATCCACCCTCGAACAAAATAATCTCTCAAGATACTTACCTTTCATCTGGAAGCCATACCTTAGGCATAAGGGACTTCTAGAAATCCTTTTGGTTCAAACCGAAGGGAGTTACCCGATTTAAGGGCAGTCTTCTCTTAAGAAATTTGTTTTATTTTACATCTCGAACCCCATAAAATATTTTTATTCCTTTATTTTATAAAAAAAATTCATCATCAGTATACTAGGTTTTTTTATGAAATGTATTTTAAATACACTTACACACACATCTATCTAACGGGTAAATAATATACTCCTTCTCTGGACGACGAACTAGTGCCTCACGAATCGATGATTGTTCAATCTTCTCATATGACCTCTTATGGTGGCCATTATGATGAAACATTATTTATATGTTAAATATATTATATTTGAATTTCTATATACTTCATTATTTTACATTTATATCATACCTTTATGGTTTCCATAAAGGGAAAACGTGATTATTTTATTTGAGGAAGTGCTGACTACCGCCCCTCAAAGTGGTAAGACTCATTCATGCCATACATGGAACATATAGAGGATGGATTTAATGAAATTATATATGATATTATACTATAATTATAATATACCTATTTATCATTAATTTTTCATTCCATTAAATTCAAAATTGAAATGAATGTAGCGTCCATGCATACGTATGACATACCGTCTCCTGGAATGTTGCATTTCATTTCTTATCTCCAAGTGTTATGTCAAATTATAAACACATACATATATGGTATTTATATGATATATATGATATCTAAATCATTAATATCATTCTGGATATAATTTAATTTTTAACACATGAACAACTAGTAATTATAAGAAGTTCTTTTTTGACTCATGTACCAAATATCGCAAAACAACCATTATTAACATAAATGATGGAATAATGTTTTTAAAATGGTAATAGGTGATGTAAAAGGAATAATAAACTTTAAAAATGTTCGTAAGAAGGTATAAATAAAAATTAGTTTATTATTCATGATATTAATGAACAAACAGGTCAAGTTGGACACAAGGTACGAGGTTTCTTATCTCACTTTTAATTCCTTGAGATTTTCATTGTTCACCACTTATTTATTGCATGTGGTGGATTTTTTACTTACATTTGATATATATTATCATGATTCTCTTTATATTCAGGGTATTACATGAATAAGTTGGTGGTTATTAACTCTTGGTAATACGAATTTCTTGAGTACAATTTAGTAAGGGGTTTTCATCTAACTTTTTATTCCTCTAAGATTCATGTTATATTTTACACCATTTTCTTTTGTGTGGTGTATTTACTGCTCAAGATTATATTCATTGTGTAATATACTTTAATTTATAGGTATTTACTTATTCATTGTATGATCCTTCTTTCATGTGGCCTATGATTCATATGTTACCAAATCGGTAAGGGAACCTTTCACCCTCATCTTCAAGTAAAAGACATATTTTATGTTGTTTTTCAATTCACATACATTGGGATATGTTCTTATATATCCTTATTTCTATAAATTTTATTCCCATGTGATGAGAGAAACTTTCCTCTATCCTTAATGCATTTTCTAAATTTTTATGCGACATGGTTATACTGTAGAATTTATGTAAGGGAATTTCTTTACACAATTTTCATTCATTGGGTTAAACTTCTACTTCTTGATTTTTTCGGGCTATGAATATGTGTCAATGGATTTTTACACTTAATATCCATTTATATTGGGTGTATTATTATTTTTAACACAAAATTATATCATTTATTTGTCCTTAATCTAAGGATATCATCATTGCAAGGGACATTGTCTCAATTTAAATTCCATTGAGACTTATATTTTTTTATACACCTATTCAATTGTATATGGTGTATATACCTCCCTTTGACCTATTATATCATGAATATTCGTATTCTCATGATATTATAATCATTGATTAATTTTATTCCTCAATTATTTGTATTCAAGCGTCTCTCTTTTGGTTAGGAACTTTTTAACTAAAATGTCCTTTTAAAAGTCTTAAAGATTTATTATTATAAATATTTCCCATTAATATTAATGTTTTAAAAATGGTTTTAAGAATTTATT
Organism: Viscum album; assembly: GCA_963277665.1. Classification (NCBI taxonomy): domain Eukaryota; kingdom Viridiplantae; phylum Streptophyta; class Magnoliopsida; order Santalales; family Viscaceae; genus Viscum; species Viscum album. Next base: position 1,184,385,790 of record OY728158.1, on the reverse strand, counting down.
TATATATACATTAATGTTTTGAAATTAAAATAACTTTTAAAATACTCAAATTGGTATGGGACATTTTGATTCAAAACTAAATTTATTAAATGTTTTAAATGGTTTTGAAAAATGTATTGATAATGAATTGATTATTTTAATATCATGAAATGGTATATTGTGATTTCAATAGGGAAATTTTATCATTCCTTTATGATTTTTTATTTGTGTTATGAATATGTTATGGTTATTGGTAAATGTTTACGCATATAGATGGTTCGGTGTTAAATATTGGGTGGGTGAGCCTGAGATAGCTCTCCAATGCATTGGGTAACATGATAGAGGTAAATATTAATGTTTCTCCTAAGAGATTTTGGGAATATACTATTATGGGTATTCCAAACATAAATCTCTATGTAGCTGTGAAATCCATAATGTATGTATGTTATGTATTCCATAAGTTACCTTTATGATTTTTTATTTCTATCTGTTATTTATAAATCTTATGATTTTATAAGTAATGTTATGATTGAAATGTATAATTTTATTGATTTTTATTTATTGGTTGTCTAATGTTTGGTTTTCTTATTTTATAACCCTTACTGATCCTTTTTTTCCCATCCCATGTTTTGAAATGTTTTTCAAAGGTTTTAAAGATTAATAGGGTCAAGGATGGGATCAAGAAAAATTCATGCTATCTAAAATATAGAACTAGACAAGTTTCCCTTTTTTTAGAGTTTTAATTTTAAGAAAAAAAGCAAACTAAACAGAAGTGTATACTTTTTGATTTATGTGATATAATAGTTATGGCCTAATTCTCTAAAGCTCTAAAGTTGAAAATATCCCCAATGTGAATTATTCACTTAATTAAAGATTATGTAATTTTTAAGGTCAGTTTATAATAGTTGGTAACAGAGGTTAGTTTAGATAATTTTATAGGTTAGGTTGTTATTTAAGCATAAGTAACATAACCATAATTTTTATCTTATTAGAAAGATTCATATCTATTTTATAGGTGATAAATTGTTATTACTTTTTGGGGTGAAAAATTAAAGGTATTAGATAACCATTACAGATAAAATATGTTGTGGTTATTTTTGAGGCGTTTTTATAATTTTTGGGAATGTTATAAAATTATATAGTTTTTATAAAATGACAACGCGTAGACTGTTTGACATCCTGTCACATCGGGAAAATCTGTGGGAATCGAATCCACAACCAAAGTGTGATTGGGATTTATTTCCTACCACCGGACTATGGGAAGTCCCATGTTAGTATGACTAATTCCTTTTAGTTAAATGATTTTATGGATCAATAATAAGTTTATTTGAGATCTTATGTTTTATAAAATGGGAATCCATAGTATTGGAAACAATTTTGGTGATTAAGTGATAAAGGTTAATTTGGAAGACATTCTCTCTTTTGGAAACACTATAATATTTAGGAAAATAGAATACTATATTATTTAATTTGTGGAGTAATGGTTGAAATATTATTTCGGAAGAATATATTTTTTTATTTTGGATATTAGGTGATTTGGGTTAATTTTGGAAATGATTAACCTATTATAGAGAATATGTGATTAAGTTAATTACACTTCAGTATTATACTTTAAGAGTAGTCGATGTTTTTAGAGATAAATGTTAAGATTTACTGTAGAAGACTATGTGATTAAATCATTTTTAGTTTTGGGTCTCAAACATAGTTTGGATTTTTTTTATTAATTTTAATGGAAATTATATATTTAATGGGATTTCTTGAAATTTGGGCACTTTTTTGGATTTTGGAGATTAAGAGGAGTATTTATTTTTACAAAGGATTATCCTTTTGAGGATTATCTTTTCTCATACTAACCAGTTTTGGTTTTGGATAATGTATAAAGATAGTGGAAATATATGTTTCATATTTTTTGGATCATGTTATTCTCTAGATGTTGATTCTAGCACTTTTATGTGACCAAGTCATCTTGAATACCAATCGTTTGGAGAAAATATGAGTTGGCGGTAGAAATTTTGTAAATGATGAAAGTATACATGTAAATTATGTAAGTTTCATTATGTTCTTATTCAATCTCATAAATAAAATTATCCACTTTTATGAAAAGTAACATAAAATAAAAACATTTTCCATTTACTTTTCCTACTAGGAATCCAATGACCGTTTAACCCATCTGAAATTTGTGGTTTTTTTGTTGTTAACTTTCCCCTAATCATGTTTTTTATCACTCCCTGTCAAAACTGGACACTTATTTTCTCCTCCATATCCATGTTTTCATCAAATACATGTATGGTTTATATTGAGTGACCTTTTTACTTATATTTTATTCATTTAAGGTGATAGTTTTATTTACTCTTTTTTCTTTGTGGGAGATTCAATGAAGTTTCCAAGCCCAATTTTAAAATTGTGAGGACATAATTTCCATAAGGGGGAAGGATGTAACTTCCCAAGAAAATAAATAATATGAAATTTTCATATTTATTAATATTTATGAATTAAATATTAATTTATTTTAAAATGAAATTATATATTCAATGGCTTACCTAACACGCAACAACGAGTTTCTCTAAAGTCGTATGTTGCACACAATGCTGCGTCAAAAAGAAATATAATAATATATTATTATTTTAAATGGTAGTTATCGCCTAGTCATTCTATTTTTGGTCACTTTTATATGTTATAGTTGATGAAATAAAATTCATCTTTAGAATTACGACATCAAAATTTACATTGTGTTAATTGTTTTGAATTTTCTGATAAAGTTCATTTTTAGTGACTAGTAAAAATACTGTATTTTAATTCAAAACTGCCTTTTAATATAATTTATTTATATGTTTAGAATATCTTTTTAAATGGTTTTAAAGTGTAATTATGTTATTTTTTAACCTTTAATATAATTTTGGTCATTGGAAGTAATTTCACTTCGAAATTGGACATAAACAAGTGTCAATCTTTTGATAGTTATTATTTTTAAAAACACGCTATTTATTTTGACAGCGAGAATTAATTTGAAATTTATTAATTCAACACCTATTTTATTAATTTTCAAAAAAATAGACATCATTTTTGAATCTGGAATATCAAATATATCTTAGGATGAATTTTGGGTATTTTTCTGAAAACCTTCAATTTTTGATGAATAGTGAAAGACTCAGTAGTAATTAAAACCTGACTTTTTCATTGAAATTAAATTTTAAAAAACATCGGTGAATTTAATTCCAAAAGTCTTACATACATGGTTGTTATCGAAAAGTTAAATGTGGTTCAATAAGATGAAACCAATTTTGGTGAATAGTAACTTTTGACTTTTATTTATCGCGTTTAAAGGTAAATAGGATAATTCAATTTAAAAATAATATTATAATAATATATAATTACCATAAAAATTATCCTAACCTTATTTGATGAGTAATTTCTAACCAAGAGAATCCTTGTGTATGACTTTTGGCCTTTGAAAGCCATTTGGGTAAGATGATGACATTAATAACTATTTAGTTAATGTAAAAATAAAATTATCATAATCATGTATTGTTTTGATAAAACAATTTCAATGTGGGCTTATATAATTGAAATATTTCGCAAATATTATTCATTATAAATCTAAATTTATTTCCTATATCATGGTATTTTATTTAAAAATTTTAGAAATCAAATAAATAAATTATTTTTGACACAATAATGATGCAGTGTTTACCTCTTTAATGAATGATTTAAATAAATAAGATTATAAAAATTAAAAAAATATACAAAACCTGTCCAATTTTTATTAGATGATTTTATTTTGAACATTATTCCTCTTATATTATAATTTAATATGTTTTTGACCTTTAGAAACTGAAAATAATTATATAATAAAATAATATTTTCAAGCATTCTTAAAGAGCCCCTCCTTCCCCTTATAAAAATCTCTCACATCAATCCCATTACTCACACCTGCCAAGACCCTTTTCGCGTCCAAAATCTATTAAAATAATCACTCAAGATCCATCCCTTCCACCTAGAAGCCTTACATTTAGATTTAGTCACTTCAAGAAATCCATTCAGTTCAATCCAAAGGGTGTTACCTGATTTAAAGGTAACATGTTTTCTTTAGTTATTTTCTATTATTTTACTTATCCAACCCCCTAAAATATTTTTATTCCTTTATTTTATAACAAAAGAAGTATAAAAAATATACTAGGTTGTTTTTATGATAAGTATTAAAACTACACTTACACACACCTCTATCTAATGCTAAAGAACAAACTGTTTCTGTGGATGATGAACTACTACCTCACAAAATGATGATTGTTAAATATTCTCATATCACCGCTTATGGTGGACATTATAGTGGAAATATTTTTATATGTGATATGTATTATATTTATATTTTCTATATACTTCTTTATTTTTTATTTATAGCATACCTTTATGGTTTCCATAATAGGTGAACGCGATAATTTCATTTGGGGAAGTGTGGACTACCACCCACTCAAAGTGATATGACTCGTTCATGCCATACGTTGAACATATAAAGGGCAGAGTTAATGAAATTATAAAGGATATTATACTAGAATAATATTATACCTATTTTTCATTGTGTTTACATTCCATTAAATATGAAATAGAAATGAAAGTAGTGTTCATGAAAACGTACGGCTTATCGTCTCCATGAACGGTTCATTTCATTTTATATATCCAAATATTATGTAATATTATAAATACTTACATGTACTAGGTATATATGATATATATGAAATCTAAATCATGAATATTATTTTGGATATAATGGAATTTGTACCACATGAACAACTTGTAATTATAAGAAGTTCAATTTTGACTCAAATACCAAATATCGACAAAACAAAAATTATTAACTTAAATGATTGAATAATGTTTATAACAAGGTAATAAGTGATATAAAAGGAATAATAAATTTGAAAAAATTTCTTAAGAAAGTAGAAATTAACATTATATTACTATTCAGGATATTAAATAATGAACAGGTCAATTCGTACATGAGGTGAGGTATTTCTTATCTCACATTTAACTATATAATATTTCCATTGTTCACGCCTTATTTGTTAAATGTGGTGGATTTTTTGCTGCCATTTGATATATGTTTTCATTATTCTGTTTATATTCATGTTATTATGTGATTAATTTTTTGGTTATTAAAATTTGGTTATATGAATCGATTGATTACAACGTGGAATGGGGTTTTTATCTAACTTTTATCCTGTGAGATTCATGATATATTTGCCACTATTTTCTTTTGTGTGTTGTATGTACGGTGCATTATTGAATTATTTGTGTAATATAATTTAATTTATGGGTATTTAGATCTCCATTGTATGTTCATTCTTTCATGTGGTGCAGGTTTCATAAGTTACCAAATCAGAAAGGGAACCTTTTACCCTCCTCTTCTAGTCAAAGACTTCTTTTTTGTTATTTTTCAATTCTCAAATATTGGGATATGTTCTTATATATCCTTATTTCTATAAATTTTATGTCAATGTGATGAGAGAAAAGTTTTTATATCCTCAACCCATTTTCTAAATTTTAATGTGTCACCGTTAGGCTGTTGAGTTTCTGTAAGGGGAATTCTTAACCGAATTTCATTTCTTTAGGTTAAAATTATACTTCTTGATTATGTCATACTATGAATTTGTGTGAATTAACTCTGATTGTTTTATAATTAATATCCATTTATATGGGGTGTATAATTATTTTTCACACATAATTATGCCATTAATTTTTCCTTTATCTAAGGATATGATCTTTTCAAGGGACTTTGTCTCAATTTGAATTCCATTGAGAATTATTTGTTGTTATACATAAATTCACTTTTTTATCCTGTATATACTACTCTTTGACATATTCAATCATGAATCTTCTTATTATAATGATATTATAATCTTTGATTAATTTTATTCCTCAATTATTTTTATTCACGTGTCTCTCTTTTGGTTATTAAATATTTATCTAAAATATTGTTTTAAATGTTTTAATGATTTACTCTTATAAATATTTCTCATTAATGTATATATCTAAAACATTATGTTAAGGATTTATTTATATAAAAATGAATGTTTTGAAATTAAAATTTCTTTTTAAAGATTCAAACTGGTATGGGACATTTTGATTCAAAAATATCTTTATTATATGTTTTAAATGGTTTTGAACGATTTTTTGATAAAGCATTGATTATGTCAATATCTTGAAATGATATATTGTGATTACAATATGGGAATTTTATCTTTTAGTTATGATTTTTTATATGTTATGAATATGTTATGGTTATTGGGCATTGTTTACACATATGGGTGTTTCTGTGATAAACCTAGGGCGGGTGATCTAGAGATAGCTCTCCAATGCATTTGGGTAACATGACGGAGGAAAACATTATTGTCTCTCCTATGAGATTTAGGGAATATATTATGATGGGAATTCCAAATGTAACTCCCTATATAGCTATGAAAGTTAAAATGTAATTATATTATGTATTCCATAAGTTACCTTTATGATTTATGATTTATGTGTGTTATTCATAAATTATATGATTTCATAAGGAATGTTATGGTTGAGAAGTATGATTTCATTTATTTGTATTACTTGATGGGATATTGTTTTCCTTCCTTATTTTATAACCCTAAATGATATTTTATGCGCATACCATATTTGGAAATTTATTTTACAGGAATTAATGATGAATATGGTTAAGGATGTGATCAATGAAAATTCATGCTATCTAAAATATGGAACTAGACAAGCTTATTTTTTGTGTTTTTGTTTTATGAAAAAAATGGAATCTAAGAATAAGTGTCTACTTGGTAATTTTTGATATGTAATAGTTATGGCCTAATTATCTAAATCTATAAACCTGAAAAGATCCTCAATGTGAATTATTCACATAATTCATGTTTTTGTAATGTTTAAGGTTGGGTCCATATAAAGATATTGAGTACATCCTCCTTTGAAGTCCATTGTTAATGCTTTCAACACGTACCCATGTGTATGTATAGTCTGCTAAAATTGACCATCCGTTTGAGGATGAAAACTCGTAGTGATGTTCAACTCAGTATTCAGTGCATGTTTGAGCATCTTCCAGAACATAGAGGTGAATCTTGGATATCATTCGTAGACAATCAATAGTGGTACTCCATCCATCATTACCAATTATCTGATATATAACCATGCCATTTTATCAAATGAGGAATCATCTCAAATTGAAACAAGGTGTGAAATATTTTTAAGATGATCTGCAACAGCTTCCATAACATAGTTTCCTTTAGATATCTTCGGTAGTCCAATGACAAATTCCATGGTGATGTATCTCATTTCCAGGTTTGTATGGATGTTGGTTCAAACATCCCCTAGGACTTATTCCTCCCATCCTTCACTTACATTAATACCGAGACCATTGATGTATATTCAGTGATCTCCTTCTTCATTAATATTAAACTCCCTGGATTTCTGTTTTTTGATAATTTCTACTTTTTCCTGAATTCCCACATCATACTTTTGAGAATCCTTTATCCTTTCCAAAATAAGTATTTGAGAAATCATTTTTTAAATTATTGATGATGGTCCCCTATTTTTTATTCCATGTTTTTATTCATAAAATCTAATATGATCTTGTCCTTTTCAATTCTCATCAATGATATAATCATTGGGTCTTCTCTACTTAGAGCATATGCCACCTTGTTCTCTTAACCAAGGAGGTAATGGATTATGTGGTCATAATAAATAATGATCTATAACAATATTTTTTGGTGCATATTAAAAAATTTATATGAGAATATACACTAGAGGATTTTTGGATCATTATCTATTTCAAACTTATCCCCAAAGATGTATTGTCTCTAAATTTTTAAAGCGAAGATTACTATAGCCAACTCCAGATTATGCATGGGATAGTTTTTCTTATAAACGTTCAAATTCATTGAGACATCGGCAATGTGTTTTTCATTTTTCTTCAAATTCAATCAACGTGAGACTTATAATTTTTTCAAGAAGAACATTCTCATAGACTTGATCATGTGATAAAAAACACAAATAAGTTTTACCAAATGATTTAATATCATTAATGGTGGGGACTCAATGTTATTAGAAAACATACAAGATATACTTATAGTAGATGAATTGAAATGCATTATGAAATACACTATTTTGAAGTAGTGTATACATATAAATCGTTCATTATTATATATTTTAGCATAGTACATTTCAAGATCCCTTGATCATGGAGGTTGTTTATACTCATTATGCTTCTCAGCACTTCCAATTTAGATTCGTGTTGGTTGATGACCGACTTTTCCACATTTATGACATAGAACAATGTAGAATTCCAAAGATACAATTTGGTTTCCATCCATCACATTATCCATTCATTCATGGAAATGGAATACTTTGTGCCCTTGAATTACACACTTAAAACATATCTATGTTCCTTTATACCATTTTCCTTAGTGCCACTTTCCATACTTGCTTCACAAATGAAATTGGGACTTATTTCCCATATCACCATTATTAGTATAAATTTCTTGAGATGTAATCTTCCAATTTATAGATTTCAAGCTGAATTCAAAAAATTGGCAAATTTTAATAGTGATTTTTTATAGCTGGTTTGGTATAATCATGATATGTCCAACCTGAGCTCCCATTTGATTGGGAATCTCATTGGTACTTTCATCACATTTACCATCACATTGTTTGTTAGAAATATTAATCATATAACCATAAATTGGATAGAATAAAAGGAAAATTAATTTTTATTATCTATATCTTTTTAACACATAAATGGTAATCCAATGACGTTAAAGTTCTCTAACTAATAAATTACATTTATCTCTTAAACTTATAAATTTTTAGGCTTCAATCTATATTATCCAGGATATATCTATTAATGTATATTCATATGGGATTTTTTTTTTGATAATTTAATAATGGTTAATAATATTTTTATGAATTTACTAAATCATATCCCCCATCAGCGTTGAACCAAGAGAGCAGCAAGGCCTGTTTTTGTGCACCAGTTACCATTTGAGTCTAGCTCAAAGTGGGGTTTTTGGGTTTTCCCCCACATACATCAGTACTAATGGCACCACTACTTGTTCGTATCCAAAAAGGGACATATATTCTTGATGAAAACTTATTGTGTACACAAAAAATCTTTGGGGTGTTATTATTATACATAGTCTTATCCCAAAGTCTTTTACTAGGGATTTCTAGTCCTAATCCCATAAATAACTAAACGTGTCCTTTGATACCAACTATAACCAACATGCTCATTATCACACACTTAAACATGATTTATTACCTAAAATTTAACTTAATAAAATCCATAAGATCAAAATTTATAGTTTTTTTGGGTATAAGGCACATTACTTGACAAAATAATACATAAAATACAAGATCTTTATTGACAATTTGTTTTACATGACCAAAACATTCCTTTGTAATTAGAACAGCATGGGATAACTTGAGGACATACATAAGAAATGGGAGGTAAATAATTCACAATAAAGAAGTAAACAATTAATAACATCAATAATACAATAGATGTTAACAAATAGGTGTATCAATAGAGAACAATAGAAACATGAACATAAAGACATGATATTACATGATTATCATAACATGGAAATGTGGAAACAACAGACAACATGATATAATCATGATTCAATGATCATTAAACATGGATTAGAATGATTATAACCTCATTTCACAATCATTATCATGAGTAAACCCTCATTTCACATGGAATATCATGATACTAAACATTATCCAATGCATTAGAGCACTATCAAGGAGCACCCTTCATAAACATTTCATTTCTTGCATAAGTGTGACATGTGAATCATATAACATGGAATCAATAAAAATAATATTATTAAGGAATGTGTAATACATATATATAAGTATTTTTAAATAAGTATATGTGAATAAACGTGATAGAAAAATGTTTTTGGTATTCACTACATGATGATTTTTTCTTGGAAAATCATAGTGCAATTTTAGCAGCATAAGATCATAATATAGAAATTCATAAGCTGGGTTGATGAGAAATAAAGTGGTTGATCATCATTTAGACATGAAATAGACAGTAATTGGATTATGGAAAAAAACTATCCCAACACATGAAATAGATTTTAGATGTTTAATATGGGAGTAATATATGAATGGAAATAAGAAGAGAGAAATTCCTTACTGATTTTCGGCATGGTGAAATGCACTGTGTTTCATTTGTTGTCAATGAGGCATGATGTTGTCATGGAATGAATGGATGTCCAGGAATTTCAAGATGTGAATGGAAAAGGATGTGATGGTGATCGTGATGAAGGAGAATGTCCATGGTACTTAGAGGCATGTCACTTAGGAGATTCACTAAGTGACGTAGGATGTTGTGGTTGAAACATTCTCTAGTTATATCAGACGATTGTAGAACTGATCTTAATGTTTCAATACATGTATCAAGATGATACTAAGTTACACAACTTGAAGAATTGATGATGATGGAGCATCATTACATCTGACGATTGTTGAACTGATCTTTAAGTTCCAAGAACTTGTATCAAGTGGATACAATGTCACAACAATGTTAGAAGATCATGCATTGTATTGACAATGCATGAGGAGTTAGAAGATGATCCATCCACAAATTCTAAGTGGATCAAGTGGAGTAAAGAAGTCCATGAACTAACACTTAGTGCATGTGAATCTGAAGAAGTTCCAATTTGATCTCTGATTAGATCAATGAAGTTCATTGAAAAATATGTTTAATTAAGGAGCTTTGGTTTAAGGCAGAAACCTTCGGGAATTCCATTCTTAAATATTGAATACATGATGAAGAAGAATTGGAGGAATTCTAATGATGAAGAAGAAATAAAGAAGAGGAAATGGAGAAGAGGAAGAAATGGCTTAGAGGTTGAAGTGGCATTTGGAATTGGAAACATGGTTACTTTGTTTTATACAAAGTCCTAAGATTTCCCCTTAGCAAAAAATATGGGCCACCAAGGAGGCCAGCCGAGGGTCATCACCCAAGGCTCTTGTGGGACTCATGGTCACCACGCCCATGGGGAACCCTCAAGGCCAAGGAAGCAGCCCTGAGGCAGGGGCGCACCCCGCAGGACGCAGCGTAGGCGCCAGGGGCACGCCTGGAGGAGCGCATGGTGGGCGCGTAGCGCGCCCATGTGTGCATAGTGGGTGCCAGTGGCACGCCCGAGTGGCAGGGGTGAGCGTAAGAGTGCGCCCGCTAAGAGAACTCGGTGCGGGGCGGCACCGAGAGGGGAGAAGTGCAACTGAGCGTTGAAAGGGAGGTGGTGTTCAATAAACCGCGTAGAAAATGGCCGCCGATTCGATGTGGGACGCGCATTTTTTCCGCGGAGCAAATCATGGCCATCCATCTGATCTCGCAGACGATCTGCGCCGCACATCTCATCGCACCGCTCCCATTCAGATCCAGGCCGTTGAAGACTATTTGATCGCTTGATCCGACGGCTCCGAGGCGTCTCCTTCCCTGAGCTCACCCGAAGGACACCCGACGTCCCCGCTGAACCAGTGGTGCCTCCGAGCGATGTTTTTGAGTTCCAAGCCACCTCCTTTCAAACCGAAGGCTCCATTCGGCTCGTATGGCCCTACTGAACACAACCATGCAATAAAATATGCATGCACATGATGAATGGAGGATTTTGGACTTCAGCTGAGGCTTCTTGTGTTCGTGCTATGCATGGAAAAGTATTAAAGAGGCCATGCATGCGTTCGAAAATGCATGCACGTGAAGGAGGAAAATAAAAATGCAACCCGCGTGAAACAGAGGAGAAAATCAAGATTTGAAGAATCTTGAAAACCCATGAATTTCGGGAATTCGGATTTATATCCTGCGGAAGATATGAGGCATCCCTCTGCCTATAAAAAGAGAGGCTGAGGCTCTCTATTTTCTTGCTGATCCTTTGATGAAACTTTGAGGAGTCCCGTGAGTGCTCTCTGCCTCGCGAAAAAAGAAGCCCCGCGCATTCTACTTGCGCGGCTGAGGTTCCTTTCGTGCACACTTGCGTGAAAGAAGAAGAAGGATTCCCTGCGCGCCTCCCTTGCGTGTCAAGAAGAACCCGAGGCCGCATTCTAGCGCGCCTGTGGTTTATTCCCTCTCTGCCTGCGTACTTGCGCGGCAGGAGGAAGTGCACGCGGGTGTTGAACTTGCACACCCCGCGGTAGTGGCACTTGCACGGCACTTGCACACCCTTGTGCCTTGTGACTTGCACGACCCGCGGCTCAAGCATACCTTGCGCGCTTTTATGAAGAGGAGAAGAGACTGCACCTTTCATGCCTCTTTGGGTTGGTGTTCGGGTGTGAGCAAGAGAAGGCCGAGACCTTAGTTTTGGTGTGCATGAAAATGGAAGAACACACTTGGCAGTGTGTGTACTAAGTGAAAACAAGTGAAGGTCGTAGCCTTGGGTGTGTGCAAAACAAGAAGGCCACCACAACTTTTATGTGGAAATTAAAGATGAGTTCATAGCCCTTGTGTGTGAAAAATGGAGAACCAAGTGTGTGCATAAGTGAAGTGCACACATTGAAGAAGATTAAAAGAACAAGGAAGTGTGTGTGCTAAACAATTGAAGGCCAAGCTTACTTGTGTGAAAAGTGAAAGAAGTGTGTGCAAAGAGAAAAGTGGCCGAACCTAGTGTGTGTGCACTATTTGAAGTGAACACACCTAGAAGAAGGAAGAAAGAGAGGACTCTGACACTAAAGTAGAACACACTCTTAAGTGTGTAACCAAATTGAATAAAGTGTGTGAAGTTTGAGAAGGTGTGTGCTAAAAAGAATTACACCCTCTGAGGGTTTACTGCACCAAGAAGAGAAAAAGGGGAGTGCATGCTTGCATGCATGCACGTGCGCGCGTGAACAAAGTTAAATCAGTGGTGTGCATCTGAGTTGGCCAAGACCAGAGGATCTTGGAGAGTATTGAGAAGCCATGCTATCAGTGCATGAGGAGACAGAGTTGCCATGAACTCTGTGCATGAAGATGATGTGCAGTGAGACTGAGCCAGACTGAAGTTAAAGACATCAGCTGCCTGAGTATTCAGTAATTGAGAAGAGGCTGATCAACAGAAGTGATCAGAAGTTGCTGAGCAAGACCAACAGACCTTTTCAGAGGTTTTTGAAGTTTCTTGAAGAGAGAAGGCCAGGTCATCCTTAGAAGAAGGAGATAAAGCCTGAGCAAGATGAGAAGACCTGATCAACTCAAGTGATCAGAGGTACAGAGCAAGGCCAGCAGTCTTTATCCCAGACTGCTGAAGATACTTGAAGAAGCTTAAAGTGAAGAAGATCTACTCATGTGACTCGAGGAGCTAGGAGAATCCCCCTGTGAGACTCAGGGTGGAAGAAGTCTTCAGTGAGATTCTGGAGCAGGCCAGTGGGACTCTGGTGACACTGTGAGACGCAGTATAAAGACCCTCCTGTGCGACTCAGGAGAGATACAGTGGGACTCTGTATCGACCATTGTAATACTAACCGATTATAATGGAGAAACCATGTTGGGTCGTATAACCAACATGGCAAGGACGTAGGCCTTTGGTGCCGAACCTTGTAAATCCTTGTGTCACGTGCCTTTACATTTACTGCATCACTCGATGAAAGGCTGAGAGATACACGAAGAGTGGATCGAGGCTTTAACCAGCCATAGAGGTTTAATTGATAAAGAATCAATTAGTAAAACGTTTTAAGGGATCACTAATTCACCCCCTCCCCCTCTCAGTGATTCACACTGATCTGGGCACTTCAATTGGTATCAGAGCAAAGGTTACCTCAAAAAGATCCAAGAGAGTCTATCTGGAGTGCAGATTTGAGGAAATGAAAGAACTGCCTCAAATGGAGATATCTGCCAAGACTCTGAAAAACAGAATGAAGAAACAGGCAAAGAAGATGAGGAAGAAGGTTGTTGCAATCAGAGAAACTCATTATATGGAAAGAAATGTGAAAGTCACATCAGATGACAATTCCTTTTATCATTCTTCTGATGAAGCCTGCTCTAGTTGTGATGAAGATGGAAGAAACAATGATCTTCTAAATGCAATCAAATATCTTCAGAAGACAGTCCCCAAGGAAGTGGCAATGTGTATAGCTACAGGCATCCTTGATCTTCAAGAAGAAAAATTACAGCTAGAAGATGAAGCCAATTCTCTGGAAGTCCAATTGGCTAAAAGGGTTGGCATAACCAACACTCTCAGAAAGCTGGTGAAGGCTAAAGATGAAACAGTATCGCTTTGCAATGAAAGATATGAAGACACTACTGAAGAATTGAAAAGAAGCCTTTCTGAGAAATAATTCTTTAAAGTAATAATAAAAGATGTTTACCATGTACTGGAGAAGAGGCATAGAGTATCAATGGTTGTTAAAGATTCTAAACTTGATGACAAAGTAAAAAGGGTGAAGGAGCTTGAAAACTCATTGCTTGAAATGAATAAGGTGAATGAAGACCAGATAAAGTAGCTGGAAGAGAAATGGGAAGGAAGGCTAAGAACTATTGAGGATGAGAAGAACTCCCTCAATATGAAATTCTTAGAACTGGAGGTGATATTGAACAATCAGCAATCACCCAAAGCTGAATCCTCCCAGTCAGCTGAAAGAAGAAATGTTTCTACTCAAGTATGCATTGAGCAGGATGATTCCCAAAGAAGTACATCCCCTAATAAAATGGAAACATCTTCTAGAAGGAAGGTACCATCCATCCCATCTTGTACTAATTCTTCTAATTGTGTTTCCACAAAAAGTTCAGGATGGAAGAATAATTCCAAACAAGTATGGATGAAGACAATGAAGAAAGAAAGCTCTCCTGAAGCAGCACAACAATTCAAGACAAGTACCCTACAATCAGAAGGAATCAAAAAGTCAAGATTTGTGGGTCAATGTTGGTGTTGTAACAAGTATGGGAACTGGGCAAAGGATTGTTGGTACAATCCACTAAATGTCAAAGCACAAAGGAAGCCCATACCAAGGGGGAGCAATCCAGAAGAAAAGAAGCATCATCTACATGTCCAGAGACATCTGTTTACTGCAAATAGATTTGGATTACTTGACAACATCTGGGATGATTGCAAAAGTGGTCAAATAGATACATGTCAATCTCCAACTGTATCCAGAGCTCAAAAGAAGAAAAGATCACAGAACCTGGCTCAGAAAGAATCCTTGGGAAGCAAGAAGAAAGTTGAAGATGCTCCCAAGAAGGTTTTCAAAAAGGAAAAGAAGTCCTTGGAGTCTAAATCCAAGAAGGGTGATGCATCCAGAAGGACCACCAAGAAAAAATGCTTCTACTGTGGAATGAAAGGACACACCATGGATCTTTGTGAACAAGCCATGGAACAGAATAGAGGCAGACTGGACTCAAACAGACAATCAATCCAGAAGAAGCAGAAGGGATTGGTTGAAAATAAGTTTCCTAAGAAAGGTGGCTTAATAGTATCAAAATAACCATGTGGAATTTCCAAAACTGAGGCCTCACTTCCAAATGACTTGTTAGTCATATGGCCAAATCAGTTGAAACTTGCCAAAGATCTGCAGAGAGCTGAAGATGAAGTTCTGGAAATTGCTAAGGCAAAAGGGAAGAAGAAGATTTCACATGAAGATGTGTTGAGATCCACACCAGCACCAACATCATTGAAGATCAAATGTGCAAGTGTGAAGAATGGTGAAAATGGGACATCTCGGTTGAGAGAATCTTCTCAACCTTGTTGTTCAATTGAAGAACCAAGGATGTTCCATATTATTCCCTAATCACTTGTATTTACATGTGCTAACATTGCAGGGAATTGAAGATGATGATCATTCTCATCTGGAGAGTGGTTTGGACAGAATGGAGTGCACCCCTTGAGGGGGAGCCAATCTGAAGAAGATGGGATTCTGAGATTTAATACCATCTCGAGAAAAGTGAAGGTATTCCAATCATACTTTCATCCCTTGTTTCTTAATTGTATTCATCATGACAATTAAGGGGGAGTATTGATTGAAGAAAAATGGTTGAAAGGGGAAGCTTTATCTTTGCACCAGAACTTTCTAATGTGTTTGGTGAAGTATGTGCAGGATTTAGCAATTCATAGATATATCTGAAAAATTTCAAACCCCTGAAGCATGATCTCACATGTATAGTGAATTTTGGACAGCATTGAGTTCCTTGGTTACATCACTCTTGTTTTCTACACCGGGTTAGCCCACGTAGACTTAGAGTTGATTTACTAAAGGTTCTTTGCTAAAGAGAACATGTGACATCATCCCTCTCTTAGTGCTTTTCAAGAAGATGCTATTCGAAGGGAGGAAGAGATATTTTGGAAGAGAGCCACACCACATCTTTGCATTTGATTGCCAATAAGGGGGAGAAAATATTGGCACACATATTGACCCATTCATATGTGCAGAAGTAGTGTATTGACAACAAATACAAAGGGGGAGATTGAAATGCACTGTGTTGCATTTGTTGTCAATGAGGCATGATGTTGTCATGGAATGAATGGATGTCAAGGAATGTCAAGATGTGAATGACAACAGATGTGATGGTGATGGTGATGAAGTAGAATGGCCATGGTACTTAGAGGCATGTCACTTAGGAGATTCACTAAGTGACATAGGATGTTGTGGTTGAAACATTCTCTAGTTATATCAGACGATTGTAGAACTGATCTTAATGTTTCAATACTTGTATCAAGATGATACTAAGTTACACTACTTGAATAATTGATGATGATGGAGCATCATTACATCTGATGATTGTTGAGCTGATCTTTAAGTTCCAAGAACTTGTATCAAGTGGATACAATGTCACAACAATGTTAGAAGACCATGCATTGTATTGACAATGCATGATGAGTTAGAAGATGATCCATCCACAACTTCTAAGTGGATCAAGTGGACTAAATAAGTCCATGCACTAACACTTAGTGCATGTGAATCTGAAGAAGTTCCAATTTGATCTCTGATTAGATCAATGAAGTTCATTGAAAAATATGTTTGATTAAGGAGCTTCGGTTGAAGTAAGAAACCTTCGGGAATTCCATTCTTAAATATTGAATACATGATGAAGAAGAATTGGAGGAATTATAATGAAGAAGAAGAAATAAAGAAGAGGAAATGGAGAAGAGGAAGAAATGGCTTAGAGGTTGAAGTGGCATTTGGCATTGGAAACTTGGTTACTTTGTTTTATACAAAGTCCTAAGATTTCCCCTTAGAAAAAAATATGGGCCACCAAGGAGGCCAGCCGAGGGTCATCACCCAAGGCTCTTGTGGGACTCACGGTCACCACGCCCATGGGGAACCCTCAAGGCCAAGGCAGCAGCCCTGAGGCAGGGGCGCACCCCGCAAGATGCAGCGTAGGCGCCAGGGGCACGCCGGGAGGAGCGCATTGTGGGCGCGTAGCGCGCCCGTGTGTGCATAGTGGGCTCCAGTGGTGCGCCCGAGTGGCAGGGGTGGGCGCAAGAGCGCGCCCGCTAAGAGAACTCGGCGCGGGGCGGCACCGAGAGGGGAGAAGTGCAACTGGGCAGTGAAAGGGAGGCGGTGTTTGATAAACCGCGTAGAAAATGGCTGCCGATTCGATGTGGGACGCGCATTTTTGCCTCGAAGCAAATCGTGGCCATCCATCTGATCTCGCGGATGATCTGTGCCGCACATCTCATCGCGCCGATCCCGTTTAGATCTAGGCAATTGAAGACTATTTGATCGCCTGATCCGATGGCTCTGAGGCGTCTCCTTCCTTGAGCTCAGCCGAAGGCCACCCGACGTCCCCGCTGAACCAGTGGCGCCTCCGAGCGATGTTTTTGAGTCCCCGGCCACCTCCGATCAAAACGAAGGCTCCATTCGGCTCGTATGGCCCTACTGAACACAACCATGCAATAAAATATGCATGCACATGATGAATGGAGGATTTTGGACTTCAGTTGAGGCAAACGGAGTTGCCGAGGCTTCTTGTGTTCGTGCTATGCATGGACAAGTATTAAAGAGGCCATGCATACGTTCGAAAATGCATGCAAGTGAAGGAGGAAAATAAAAATGCAACCCGCGTGAAACAGAGGATAAAATCAAGATTTGAAGAATATTGAAAACCCAAGAATTTCGGGAATTCAGATTTATATCCCGCGGAAGATATGAGGCATCCCTCTGCCTATAAAAAGAGAGGTCGAGGCTCCCTGTTTTCTTGCTGATCCTTTGATGAAATTTTGAGGAGTCCCATGAGTGCTCTCTGCCTCGCGAAGAAAGAAGCCCCGCGCATTCTACTTGCGCGGCTGAGGTTCCTTTCGCGCACACTTGCGTGAAAGAAGAAGAAGGATTCCCTGCGCGCCTCCCTTGCGTGTCAGGAAGAACCCGATGCCACATTCTTGTGCGCCCGTGGTTGATTCCCTCTCTGCCTGCGTACTTGCGCGGCAGGAGGAAGTGCACGCGGGTGTTGCACTTGCACACCCCGCGGTAGTGGCACTTGCGTGGATCTTGCACACCCTTGTTCCTTGTGACTTGCGCGACCCGCGGCTCAAGCATACCTTGCACGCTTTTAAGAAGAGGAGAAGAGACTGCACCTTACATGCCTCTTTGGGTTGGTGTTCGGGTGTGAGCAAGAGAAGGCCGAGACCTTAGTTTTGGTGTATATGCAAATGGAAGAACACACTTGGCAGTGTGTGTACTAAGTGAACACAAGTGAAGGCCGTAGCCTTGGGTTTGTGCAAAACATGAAGGCCACGACAACTTTTGTGTGAAAAATTGAAGATGAGGTCGTAGCCCTTGTGTGTGAAAAATGGAGAACCAAGTGTGTGCATAAGTGAAGTGCACACTTTGAAGAAGATTAAAAGAACAAGGAAGTTTGTGTGCTAAACAAGTGAAGGCCAAGCTTACTTGTGTGCAAAGAGAAAGAAGTGTGTGTAAAGAGAAAAGTGGCCGAACCTAGTGTGTGTGCACTAAGTGAAGTGAACACACCTAGAAGAAGGAAGAAAGAGAGGACTCTGACACTAAAGTAGAACACACTCTTAAGTGTGTAACCAAATTGAATAAAGTGTGTGAAGTTCGAGAAGGTGTGTGCTAAAAAGAATTACACCCTCTGAGGGTTTACTGCACCAAGAAGAGAAAAAGGGGAGTGCATGCTTGCATGCATGCACGTGCGCACATGAACAAAGTTAAATCAGTGGTGTGCATCTGAGTTGGCCAAGACCAGAGGATCTTGGAGAGTATTGAGAAGCCATGCAATCAGTGCATGAGGAGACAGAGTTTCCATGAACTCTGTGCATGAAGATGATGTGCAGTGAGACTGAAGACAGACTGAAGTTAAAGACATCAGCTGCCTGAGTATTCAGTAATTGAGAAGAGGCTGATCAATAGAAGTGATCAGAAGTTGCATAGCAAGACCAACAGACCTTTTCAGAGGTTGTTGAAGTTTCTTGAAGAGAGAAGGCCAGGTCATCCTTAGAAGAAGGAGATAAAGCCTGAGCAAGATGAGAAGACCTGATCAACTCAAGTGATAAGAGGTACAGAGCAAGGCCAGCAGTCTTTATCCCAGACTGCTGAAGATACTTGAAGAAGCTTAAAGTGAAGAAGAGCTACTCGTGTGACTCAAGGAGCTAGGAGAAGCCCCCTGTGAGACTCAGGGTGGAAGAAGTCTTGAGTGGGATTCTGGAGCAGGCCAGTGGGACTCTGGTGACACTGTGAGACGCAGTATAAAGACCCTCCTGTGGGACTCAGGAGAGATACAGTGGGACTCTGTATCGACCATTGTAATACTAACCGATTATAATGGAGAAACCATGTTGGGGCGTATAACCAACATAGCAAGGACGTAGGCCTTTGGTGCCGAACCTTGTAAATCCTTGTGTCCTGTGCCTTTACATTTACTGCATCACTCGAGGAAAGGCTGAGAGATACAAGAAGAGTAGATCGAGGCTTTAACCAGCCATAGAGGTTTAATTGATAATGAATCAATTAGTAAAAAGTTTTAAGGGATCACTGATTCACCCCCTCCCCCTCTCAGTGATTCACACTGATCTGGGCACTTTACATGGTAATAGGTGTACATGGAAGGAACTAATGAGAGATAAAGTAGTACATCATAATTAAAACATATGTAGGAAATTATGGGGATATGAGAAATAATACCCTAATATTTTTAATTTATAATAAATTTCTATTACAATATAATAAAAATTGGATTAAAATGTCAAATGAAGGAAAATAAGGATCCCTTATGAAAATTTGGTATGGTAATAGGTGTACATGTGGGTTAATAAGAGGGATAAATGAGGGTGAAGTGGGATACACTCATTTATTAATAAAATGGGAATTATGGATGACATTTAATATCATATCCCAAAATTTTAATGAAATAAATTAGGTGACATAACATGAAAAGAAAAGTTGAAAAAAGAGGATGGTGTAAGATCCATTTATTGGATTGTGATACTGAAGGCTTGGGAGAGGATTATTGAGATATTTTGGGTGCCTTGGGAGAACTCTAGGGGGTATGGAGAAGAGTTTGGCTGAGATCTGAATTTTTGAGTGACGATTAGTGGGAGATTGGGTTGTTTTATATTGGAAAAGATAGGGAATTCTTTATTATTTAGGTTTTGGACACTACACACTAAAATATTCAAAACCAAAAATCATACCCAACTTTATGACCAAGGTTTATTACAAAGGGTAGTGCTATAAAATATTTCATAAGGCCAAGGTATGAACATATTAAAATTTTAGAATTGATTATGAGTGGGTGAGTCACACTCTCAAGGAAATTATTTTAAAATGTTAAAACATTTAATAAGTTTAGAGGGTCCACTAAGGCATTATAAAATTAATAAAAAATCTAAAATAAAAATATTTTAAATGTAAATCATATATTCTTTGAATATACCTTTTATTGTATTTTATTTCATCACTATTGGGTCTTTATTATGTCATAAAACACATAATATATTTATACGGAATTTAATTTTTACCCAAAACATCAATTGTCTTTGAAATTTATGAAAAATTTACTGGTGGATAATTTCAACATCCTGATTACAAAAATAATTTCCATTTCATCTAAATAATTTTTTAAAAATGTGAATTTTCAATTTTAAAATAAAAACCTCCATTTATTGAAAACTGACGATTTCTGACAAAAACAGTTTCCAAACCATAATAAAAGTTACATTTGACTTTATAAAAATGATATGATAATTTTTATTAAATAAAAATTATATAATATTAATATTTTTTAATCAATTATTTATTCAAAATATTCATTAATTCATCAGAATAGATTGTTTAATTAAAAATACATCTTTAGTTTTATTGTATAAATATAAAACTATTATCAAACTGAATAGTTTATAATTTATAGGGTAAAAACAATAAGGAAAAAATATAATAATCACTTATAATTAAAAAAAATTGTACTTATCACACAATTATAATAACATTATTAATAAAAACATAATTTCATATAATAATTTATATATTTCTAAAATGTACCATTTTTCTTGAAAAATGAATTTATCTAATTCATTAAATTTTTACGATAAACTATTCTCTTAATGGAATTGATGGAATAAGAATTTATTTATAAACAATGTATTACACAATAAGTAACTAATACCTTTTTTCATAACCCCTTACAACACCCACGTAGTACCTAAGGCTAAGTTTTGTGATGGTGAAAGACTCTTGGGGTAGCTCAGACAACATCGCCAAGGTGGTAATCTCTATTAACATGAACTTCTCCCGTAGGTAATTATGTTCAAGCATAACGTGTTGAAGAATATCATGGGTCTGGGAAAGATCGAATAATAATGACGTTTCCTTCTATCTGAGATCGAAAAAATGAGATTCTTATGGTCTCAGTCTACTAGATGTGGCCATCATCTTCTTTTTTGGTGTGGGAAGTGTTTGTCAAAACTATAGGTTTGTATCAGTTGTGTGATCACTATTCAATTACTATATTATCAATGTTAATGATATGTAATGGTAATTAAAACCCAATAATAATAATAAAAAATAGTCCATTTGTATAATATATCCCTAAGACATTAATAGAATGGGAATTTTATTCATAAAAATCGGGTCATTACAGTATTTTTTCTCATGGAACATCAATTTTCAAGGGGAATATCTATAATCATATCATTATGCATGGTTATTTTTCCCATTCAATTAAATTATTCATCGCTATAAATTGCAGACCCTTCTCTATTATTGATTATTAAAATAATGGTGCATTTACTTTCTTTCCCATCATTTCCTTAAAGAATTTATCACATCCATCCATCCAATGGAACTTGGATACTTTCTAATTTAAAGTGGTGAGCATAATCGATAATAGAGAAAAAATATCTAAAAAGCATTAATAATATCCAGACCAACCAAGAAAGCTCTAGATGTCAGTCCAATAGGTTTTAATGGGACAATGTTTAATAACATATGCCTTATAAGGGCTCACGAATACACCCTCACATGAGATTATATGACACAATAATGAAACATTTTGAAGCCAAAATTCAGTCTTTTTAAATTTTGTAGAAATTTTTTCTTTCTTTATGGTCTTCAATGAAATTATAACATTATGTTCATTATCATAATTAGTAATTGAAACAATATGAATATCATCCATAATTTTTACCAAAAAAATAATAAAGGTATACTCTAGAGATTCTATTCATTAAATCCATGGAGACAGTAGAGGAATTAGTAAAACAAAATTAAATCACAATAAATTCCTATTGTCCATACCTTGTGTGGAATTATTTATTCAGTACATTATATTTCAAAACCCAAAAATTATTATATAAAGAAAGAATATAATTCTTTGAAAATAACTAGGAACCATACATTTGGTGAAATTGATAATCAATATGGGTTATATGATTCATGTACTTGACAGTGATCTTGTTAGGTTCTTGATAATCAATGTAGAGTCGAAGTGATCCATATTTACTTATAAAAAATTAGAAAGGTTCATACAAAGGGGGAATATGTGGATGAATGAATATCTCATCAATAATATACTATAGTTTATTATTAAATTCTTGAAAATCAATCAGGGTTATTATTTAAGGAAAATATTTGGAAAAGACATCAATAATCTCTCACAATATATTTATATCATTAATTATGAGTTTATTATAGACCATGAAACATAAAACCAACTTTTAATAGGAATAATGACCCATATGATGGATATAACTTCCATAAGAAGTTCAATTTTATCACCAAACTGATAGATGATCATCGGATAAATCAAAATAACAATATATATATATATATACATATTTCCTCACTAAATAATTAATGAGGGATTTATATAATTAAATACAATCCATGGCCAATATTACATCGAAGTCAACTATGGAATGAATGATATTATTTTCATAAAACACATTCCAATAAACTCAATTAGAGAAGAATCATAGAAATTGGATATGATTATCTTACAATTTGAGGGTTTTATTTATAAATCAATATCTAATTTTTTGAGTTCGTACTATGAAAACCTTATAAATGTATTTAGATATAAAAGAGTGGGTAGATCCAGAGTCTAATAATATATTATCTTTTCTAGATTGGATGGAATGTGTTCCATTTACCATGTAGTTATCATACACCCCATCATAAATAGTGATTACATGAGATTTACAATTTTTATAGGTGTAAGAGGTTTTACATATCGACCATCATGATTATCCATAACATTTGAGCACTAGTTATAATAATTCTCATACACCTTTCATTTAATAAAATTTATTATGGGTGGTTCATTCTTCAGATCTTTTTTTATATTCTTTTTATACACTAACTTTTTACTATCACTTAATAATTTTATTTCTCAAAGACATTCCCTTCCACAAATGAATCATTTAACAGTTCACTTAAGGAAACATCCCCCATGGTTCATTCCACACTTGAAGCATAATTGAAGGACCATATTATCCTCTATATGGATTTTATAATTTCATTTTCATTCTGTTTTTATTTTCTTATCAAAACCATTAATTTGATGAGTAAATTAAATCTTTATCTCCACCTTGAGTAATCTTCAATCAATCTATCCAAATATATTGAATTACCTTATGTATGACATCATTCAATAACTTTCTTTCATGCCACTAATGAATCAATCAACCTTATGATGAGGTTGGATGATAATACCCAAAGAATACATAGAAAGAATTTTTATATTTCCCTTATATGATCCAATAGATATGTAACCATTTCCATTAAACATATATAATTATTTATCAATTTTTATTTTATTAATATGACGAATTTTTTTTATGAGAAATAAAATCTCATAGTCATTTACCGCTATTGATCCTATTTTTTATTTTTCTTATATTCTTGATATGATTAAACCACTGAACTAATTTATCTTCAAATAATAAATAGAAATAATGAAATTCCTATGTTTTGAATGAGGAATAATGGAAAATATCATTTTAATGGAAATAATCTATTTCTAAATGACTAATGGATATGTGGAACCTCTAAAAGAATGCAGAAATTTTCTAATGATGGACTCAATATAATGTTGTTCCCTATTTTTATAATTTTAATCTAATCCTAATTCATATCTTGATAATTTTGTCTATGCATATCATCAATATTTTTCATTCCACCATCCATTTCATTTATCTTGTTAAGAGGAAAATCATTTTATTATCCATATCATTCATCATTAAAATGGATCATTTGGGTTAAATTTATTTATTAAAACAAAAATGTATAGTGTGAACAATAAATATCATTATGGTAAACAATATAATCATTCAATGTCATTTACAGGATATCTAAATCATTAATCCTTTTTCAATGAAACCATAGTTTTAACCAACAACATTGATGATCATTACCAAAACATTATGAATTTATATTATACATAAACTTATACCAAGGGTTCTATCTGATATTTTCTTATCCATGTTTCCAATTTTTAACTATAACATTCTCTAATACTAATAATAGATATCCATACATTTCATACATAGATATTAAACCAAAATAGATATATATTTATTACATACCATTTTGATCCATGTAAGAACCATTTATGTTTAGTATCATTGGAAACATAAAAAAAATTGAATTTATAAAATATCTACATCATTTCCCCACTTATTTCATCAAAACTAGAACTATTATTTTTCATTTAATACATAGTAAATTTTTTTCATGACCAGGGGACGGGAAACAGAAGAATAAGGTGATCTCAGTTACTAAGTGAGTGTAAAAAAGGAAAATCTACGTGACCACATAATCATCACCGAACCATAATTGTCTAAGAACTTGATAGTAACATTTTAAAACAATACACCATATATCAACGATCATAATTTTGTGTTATGAAATAAATCATGGTATTTCATAAGATATGACTCATAAGGGAATAATAGATCATTAACCAAAAAATGATAACATTTGTATAAGATATTGATTTTTGACATAAAAATATGCATAGAACACCATTTCCATAGTAGTAAATGACACTTTCTAATACTATCATAGGAGTATGTGTTTATTTCCCAATCTGTTTCATTTGTAAAGGTTCATTCCCAAGACTATAAAAGTTGAAAAATTTCCATACTAAACTGGGCTCACTCCCTATTATATTTCTATTTATCTCATGATATATCAATCTTTACCCAATGCATTAGTGGGATAAATAGGCCTCTTCTATCACATAATGAAAATTATACCTATATTCTCCACAACATCAGAAATTATTAATCATATCATAATTCATGAAAAGAAATGGGTTTTATAAACATTGAATTATATCTTAACCCATGAAAAATAAATGGGATTCATAATTATTTCATTATTTCATAATTGCATGAACCTCAGATAAAAAATAGGTTTTATAAATATCATGTCATCATATTCATAAACAATCCATTCAAAAAATACAAATGTTATCTTTGGATCATATCCCCACTAATGGATAATTGAAATCAATGGTTTTAGACTTCGATGAATCAAATTTCCATTAAAAGTTACTTAAAACTATATTGAGGAATGTAACTAATCTTTTTTGAAATCACATCATTTTGAAATAGTAAAAATATAAAGGAAAACATTTTATTTTAAAGATCCCTTGTAAAAATATAAATGAATTTTCAATGATTAATTTTTTCATAATGGTGGGAAAATCCATTAATTTCTTGCAAGCTAAAAACATTCCTTCCTTTCATTAGTAGAAAAAGTAACAGTGTAAATTTTTTAGAAAATGAAAAAAAAATGTTATGTTCAAACTATTTATTAAAAAGTCAGACATTGAGAAAAATGACTTTAAACAATCATTTTAGAATAATAAAATCCTTCATTAATAAAATTGTATAAAACATTGATATGAAAAAATTGATTTTTCAAACCAAATGAGAAATAAATTAAATTTTTATTAAAAAAATATTTCTTGTCTATTATGCACTTAAATTGATGAAAATAAATATGTAATTTAGAAAACCTGCCCCGAGTAACTCAATGACACTATCTTGTTTATTACATTGTAATTATATATAATTAATCACATCCTAAATGACATAATAGTTTAGTAAGATTCTTAAAATATATAAATACTTCAATTTATTTTGATAATTGAAAACATAAAACAAAAAAGTGTTCTCATAGAGAAAACAATTATTAAACATTTTTTATCCTTGCATATCAATCAAAAAACACTTCCTAGTATCTTGGGGGGAACTGAATAAGTGAATTGGGTGATATCAGATGCTCATTAAGGGTAAGAGTACAAAAGAATATATTAATATATAAGGAATCATCAATATGAAGAAATAAATAACTAAAAAAATGCCTTTTATCAACATATTGAATATTCTTTTGCAAGAATAAATGATGATCCAATATTTCTATTGAAATATTTACTCGAAATTGAAACATAACAACATATATTCTAAATAATTAAACAATAACATGAAATATCAATTAATTAATTCATAATTTTTCAATTCATAATTCTATAAATCTTATACATACCATCAAGGTCTCATTCTGAGAATTCTTACCATCATGTCTTTTTCTATAACATATTATATTTATGTTTAATGATATAGCCAAATACCCAAGTTAATTTATCTCTACAGATATATTGATGCATCGAGGTGCTATGTAATTAAGATCCCCACACATAATATAATATGTAAAATTAATTCCTTATATAAAAGGGGTTAAGATTATTCAACATAAAAATTCATATTCAAAACTAACATTAGAAATTAAAATAAATACTCTAATCAAATAAACATAATCGTAAACTACCAATAATAATATGATGAAAGATAATAAAATTGGTCATCCTTATTCAATATAATAATGAAACATCCAACTATATAGTAAATATTATATCAACACTACATATATATAGTGGATCATAATTAAAATAATGCTATTATGTCATAAATGAATAAAAATACTATAATAATGTAATTAGAAACATATATAAATAAAATTACCCTTTTCACATTAGAAAATATATTTCTAAATATAATATTTTACAAAATCACTTGAAAATATAGTCAATTTAAATTTATCATTCAAAAACATTTTAAATTTTATTTAAAACATTGAGTTATTCTTATGGTAAAAAATTTCTTTCATGTCATACATGTTAAAACCAATATTCCATTAATATGCTCTGGAAAAGCCAAACATGCATTATTTTGAAAATGACATGAATATTACATTAATTTTTTTAGAAATAGTGAAACATGAGTAAAACATTCTTTAATACATATTTTTTATAATGATAAAAATAATTTTTATATTATTTCAATAAAATATGGTATTGGGAAAATAATGATTTCTCACCAAAGAGAGAAATGATGTCGAATTTTAATGGAAATATTTTCAATATAATTTTAAGTATCAAATAGTGGAAAATTTTTACTATTACATAAAAAGATAATTAATATCCATATTATAAGTGAATATTTTTATTTTTTATACAAGTATAAAATATTTCCCCCAACCTATAATTAAAAATATAATAATAATGAAATTGTGAATTATACACAGATGAATTTTGTAAAATTTGAATCATATTCACCATGTAAGATATAAAATTAAATTAAAAACTAAATACCATGAAGTGAAATAAATTAATTATATTCAATATCAAAATGGTAGTACATACTACACATAACAGAATAAGGGGTGAATATAGATGATATCTCTAGGAAGTGAAAGTTAGATGATAAACCACTGCCACATGTTCAACATTCATTGTACATGTATGAACCTACATTATAAAAAATATTGGTGTATTAAAAATTAATTATACAAACAGAAAAATATAATACATACAATATATTATTTACTTTTAATTTTTTTGCACTCTTTCATTATAAATTCATTGTTAAAATCACTGTTTGGGTGAGAAATTCTTTGTTTTTTATGTATGTTTTAGTTTGGTAATTATGGTACACTGAATTTAATAATGGAAACCAGATATTAATATTTTAATGTATGAGATAATTATAATATATAGTTATTATATATCTATCAATTTTAATTTATTCAAATTGGAGATGGAAACTGGATTACACCATTCAGGGAGACGGTTGGTCGTACTTACACATGAACATTACATCTATTTTTCTCAATATATAGAATGAAAAAAATAAAATATTAAATAATATTTATTGAATCATTATTATTCCATACATATCATTTATTTTATATAATACATTCTCGTTACCATTCACAAAAAAATAAAATGTAAAAAACTTCAGATCGCTATGCGAAGGCAGTAGTCTACATGTATGCACACAAGATGTTATTATTTTCGAACAGATTGGAAGGTATAAATATATATTTGATATCATATTTCCATAATTAATTAAATTTCATAATAATAACATAAAATTATTAAATATAACCTTTCTATATTTTATGTATTGTATAAGAGATAAACGAATCAAATTGCATTGTGGGGAGGTACTCTTCCATACACATGAGCGACATTATCTAATACCGCATAGAATGGAATGTTTGATGGTAATTGTGATATAATAATTATAGAATAATAATAATAAAATTAATATCAAATAAATATGTAAATTAAATTTATAAAACCATTATTTAAATATGGTTAAGGAAAAAGAACTTCATCTATTCATGAGGTTGGGGTTCTCTTTACACGGAATCAACCGTTCAATTTTCCAAGTGATGAAAGTGGATATGGATATTGTATATTAAATTAACATAATATTATATTATTATATATGATATATAAATTTATTATTTTTTAAAACAATTAAATTATTATTAGGACTTATAATAATAAGTAAAATGAAAACATACTGATAAAAATGTTACTTCGTCTTCGATAAACATCATTATGTTTAACCTAAATCCTTCCATGATTATCATTATGAGGTAAAAACAGAAACAATTATCTATATAGGTTATTTATGATGAAATCTTTTATGTCGTTGGTAGAGTCAAATGGCTTATATAGTGTGTATACAGGAGGAGGTGATGGTGCTATTTATAACTAGGGGGAGGACACACCTGGTATTTTCGAATAGAATCAATTACACCAACATTTTCACTATGATGATAGCCAACCAAACTGTAAATTCCACTAACATATAGATTATTTGGTTGAAATAATCTATAAAACATGGGTTTGAATGGTTTTTAGGTAATTTAATCAATGATATTTTTAGTTTAAACCCTTGGTAAACCCATTTTTACCTTAATCATGGACAATAATTTTAACTATTTTAACTATTTATTACGGAATAATATTAAGTTGAATATATTATATAATATAAATCATGATGATTTCAAACAAGGAATAAATTTTTTCAACATTACATTTACTTATGTGGAATAATCTATCTTAAAATTAATCCTATAGATATGACAAAAAAAGAGTTTCCCAAGTGAAAATTCACAAATGTATTGAATGATTTTATAAGAAAAAAATATAAGATTTATTAGAGTGATCTAAACTAAATAAAATGTAATATAATTAGAATATTATTCATTTAAAAAAAATTAATAATAAAAAGTTAAATTATATATAATTAAAATGAAATGGAAGTTTCAATTAAAATTCAATATTTTTAACTATTTTTCAAAATATTATCCTTCAGAGACAATTATTAAAAATTTAACATAAGAGAATTTTTACATATATATTTAAAATTTTAATTTTTTTTAAAAAATAAACTTTACTAAATTTTTTAAAGAAAATTTTATGTTATATGAACAAAGAACTATGAGTCTACTTTTCATAAAATTAACATTTTTTAGAAAACATTTCATTCTATTTCAAATAGTCATTATATTGTTTAAAATAAATAAATGGCCATTGACTTATTTTATAAATGTGTAAAAAATTAATTTGAATAAATTAGTTAATCCAATTAATACTATCCAAATTAACAAGTGTGTTATAATGACCATGTTTAAAAGATAATTTTTTAATAGAGTAGCGTGTTTTATTTAAAATCGGTGTTCTGAGCATCAATGTATAAAAAATATATTTAAGTAATTTTAATTTAAATATATAATAGTGTCTTCTGGTGTCATAATTTATTTAAATATTGGTGTTTCATTTTAGAAACTCTATCAAACAAGAGGTTTATATTTTAAAATATTGTTGTGTTAAATTTTATTCCTTAAATAAATTGCATCCTCACAATTTAATATTGATCAAAATAAAAAAGGGGTTGGAATATAAAAATTCCAAAAATAAAATCCCACATCGAGAGTTCCATTAATTTTTTTTCATGGTATGTGATAATGGGGATTGAGAAGATCATTTAGAATAATCAAATAACTAGGTTTCCATATAGGATAACATATGTGGGAATTGAATATATAGACATGGAAGAGAAGAGTAATGCCCAAACATTGATTGGTGGTGATTGATTTTATTGATACAAATATGGTTAATTTCAAAAATATAGTCTTTATCCATAAAACAAATAATCTATTATGAGTTAAGTGACCATTTGATTCATTAGAAATATACATATTATGATAAAAAAAAATTATCCAATATTATTTTCCTGGAGTTGTGGAATTACGTTTCTATCTAGACTGAGAAAAAAAATATACTTACCTGATATATTTATATTTCATAGGCACTATTTCATACTTTCATTCCTATTTCAATAAAATCATGCATCGTTTCTTACTCTATAAAATTAATATTAAAAATTTATTTTTACGCCTAAAGATCATTGAGATCACTAGAAATCCCTGTTATTACTCATATCTATTAGTATTTTCGAAAATCAAAATATTAATTACACATTATACAATAACAATAATAATTTAAAATAATCCATTACCTATATCATTATCCTTTTGACGAGTCAAAAATACGACTCTCCAAATATAAGTACACAACCATAAACATTATATAACATTGTTAATTCAACTAGAATTCACCTTCTTAAATTCCTAAAGATCATTTTTGTTTGTGGTTTTAGAGAATTAGGTTACAATTCATACATAACAACCCACAAAAATACCAATTTTATTCTACTAAAACTTTCTCTATTTTTTATATAATGAAACAGTCATTAAAAATAAAATAGGATTTCATTTTAGTGAAATTTTTAACAACATTATGCTTGGATTATTCTTTTCTATTTTCCAAAAATAAAAACTATGATGTTTTTAAAAAAAATTGATGAATAGAAATTATTAGTAGCGTCAATTTTTTTTAAACAATCCAGTAGTAGTGAATACTTATAAACAAATGAAACATAAAATTATCACACTTGAAAGTAACATATACTTTGTACAAATGTGATGTTCCCATAAATCAGATCCTGTATAAACAAAACCATTTTGGTAAGTTGGTGAAAACATTTATTACAATACACACTTATTATTGGAACCCTTATGGATACCATATAATTTTTAACCCTCATAGCTACCTTATAATGTAATGCTCATGTTAACCTTATAGTGAAATTATCACAGTTACACATGGAAACCCCATCATGGTCAACATCCTATATAATAATAACCAATTAATTAGAGGTATTTTAAGAACCCGCCCCTTATCATAAATAATTCCCATGAACCATAACATAATAATCAAAAAATAATTCAAGCATCATCTAAATAAATCTTTGAGAAAAAATACACATTATAAGAATAATGTGAATAAATAATGAAAAAAAAACTATTTGAAAATATCCATGTAATATCTTAATGAAACCATCAAAAAATTAAGGTGTTGTGAAAGGGGGAAATTCCAATCATGATTTATATAATTGAAAAAATAATTCCATTTGAATTTTTTAAAGAAATAAATTAGAAGTTGATTTTTATAGAAAACTCCCTTACCTTACATTTTAATTCATTAAACAATGTTCAAACCTCATTTATTATGGTTTGAATAGTGTTATTAGTATATTTTAGAATAAAAAACATTTATAAACCTTATATGATCTTTTTATAACACCATTACACCCATTAATTAATGCTATTTTTTAATTTCCATTATTTTGAGTGTGTTTTTTCCATAGCCTGTTCATTATGGATTTTCTTATCAAATGTAAACAATACATCAGAATTGAGAAAATATATATATTTAGGTCATTTAAACAATTATATTGGAATTTAAACCTACCAATAATTGGATAATGGTTAGGAAAATCTCATCATCCATGATGGTGTCGAATTAACACACATGGGATGATCATTTATTTTTTATGAATAAAAGGTGAAAATAAGAGATTTTATGATGGACATACCATTAAAACAACATAAATATGTCATACATATGATACTATAGTTATCATAAAACATTTTATATGGGTGAGGATAAGGTATAAGTTATAATAAATTTAATCAATAAGAAGGGAGAATTTTCCACTTGAATATATTGCTTTGAGAACCTCGATAGGAACAAGGAATTGGTCTTTTTGGGATACCAGAAACACTATAATGTGGAATGGGATGATGATAAAATAATTTGGTAGATTATATTAGATAAATATGTATAAAGTTATTGATGTTAATTTATGGGAATAATAACTTTTTATATTTTAGGTAACGGGGAAATTTAGAATTACATAAAATATTATAATATAATATGGCCATTATAGAGGTAATGACTTCCAAAAGACCTGGAAGGATTACAAGATAACATTTTAGACCCATTATTATCCCATTTTACATTATTCAATAAAATTATTACTCTTATATAATATAAAAAAATATTTTATTCATGAAATCTAATATTCATAAAATTTAAGAATATTCATTAATATGACATTAAAAACAAACAAAAAATAGTGTAAAATTAGAATAAAATGTTTTATTATATCTTATTAATGTCATAGTTATCTGAATAATTCAGGTATCATTTTAATTATAACAGATTATATTTATTTTAATATTTTAATAGTATTTTTTTGTTTTTTCAATTACATTCATAATTACTACATCATCATCGTGCAAGCCTTTAAAATATATATTTGTTGGTGAAAAATTAAAAATAAATTGTCAAGATTAATAAATATAATTTATATTTCCAAATAATAATTATGGATAAAATTATAAACTTGAAAACAAGTATTAAAACGTTATACTAATTGAATACGATAGTGTGAACAATATAACATTATTTTAAATTACATATTGTAACGGGATAAAAGGGATCAACGTGGACCAAAAATGCCCCAAATTAGAGTCAAAATTATATAATGGATAAATAATAATCATTGTTAAATATTTATTGAAACTTCTATTTCATTTAATGTTTTATATAATTTTAATTAAAAACATTTTATTGATTTTTTCTTCTACTTTCATAGGTACTTCATCAATATTGTCTATACATTAAAGTTAACTATTTTATATATACTAATAAAAAAATAAATTAAAATCATAAAAATAAATTAATTTGGTTCAATATAATTTTTTATATTAGTTCAATAATTTTTTTACTCATATCCATGTCAATAAAACTTCATTAATTTGTTAATTTTATTTTTCCTTCCTTGCCCAAGAATTTCACATGTATTTGGATAAGATTCGTACTATATAACTATATAATTTGTAACATTTAGTTCGAAACAAAAATTATATATATAAATTACTAAAAAATATCCAAATTAATTTTTATAACTCATTTATTATCAATGAGGAACCAAATTTTACTTTTTCAATACTGTGGAGACATTATGACGGTATTCACAATGATTTTTATACACACCATAAAATAATTTATAATTTACATGCTATGAGTTATTTTTATACAATATTTCTATTATAATATTGGAATCTATTCATTACATGAGTTTAAATAATTTTGTATTATAATTTATTTATTGATTATGTCACAATAAATCTATATTAGAAAATTATATTTTTTACTATTCAAAAAAATATTATTTAAAAAATTCAAAATTTTTTTGCAATGATAATTTTAACATAGTGAATTCAAAAATTAAATTCGTTATTTTCATAAAATTTAAATAAAACAAATTTAAATTAAATTTCTATAATATATCTATATATGAAATTCTTTTAATAAAATTATTTGATTTAAAATTTACTTAATATAATAATTTTATTATTTAATTGAAGAATGCTAACAAATATTTTGTTAGTACTTGTGTTGTTACATTATCCACCATTTTTAAAATTTCATCCCCACAATTTATTTACATTTTAAAAAAGTGGGGATACCATTCCATTATGTCATTTTATGATTCCTATGTTGCTTCTTCAACCACGTGGTATCTCCACAAGACTTGAACCTGTTGAATTACATTCTTCCAAAATACAATATTTATATGATCTAAAATATTAATAGTTTTATTTTAATAAATATGGTTATTTTCTTTCTTGACAACTTCTATGATTAAAACATGTGATGAATCCATAATAAAATATTTTAACAAGGAAACATGAAAAACATTGTGCACTTGAGATAAACTCATAGAAAAAGACACTTAGTAGGCCATTGGTCCATCTTTTTCACAGATTTTATAATGTAGAATGAACCATGAAATTATATTTCCTTTCATATAAAATTTCATAACACTATTCCATATATATATATTATGGAAAACAATATCCCCTACCTTGATTTAAAGGTCTTTCCTCCTATTAGCTGCATAAAGTTTCAACCTACTTTGATCTAATCTTATATGTTCCAAGATAATATTTACATTTTTATCCACATACACTTCTAATTATTTCCCATCAACATCCTTTCCCCAAATTCATCCCAAAATTATATATTTTGAAACCACTTTATATATAATGTATCATAAGGTGATGTAAGTATTAGGCAATGAATACATTGGTTATAATAAAACTCATCTAAAGAAAGATGAGGATCTAAAATTCCTTAGTAATCCATTGAACAATATCAAATAATATCCTTCCATTCCAAAAGGGTTTTTGTTGACTATCCATTCGAATGTGGAAGACTAAAAGTTATGAAATATAATTCAGCTACCAACAACATTTGAAGGACTTTCCAATACATAGAAGTGAACCTCATATCGTGATCAGATACAATGGAGAGAGGAACTCCATGTAACCTAACTATTTCATTAAGATACAACCCATGAATTTGATCTAGAGAAACAGTGTCATATATGAATAAAATTTAAATATTTAGTTATCAAATAAAAAATAACACAAATAAAATTACTCCCTTGAGAAGTCTTCAGTATTCCCACCTTGAAATCAAAGGATACAGTTTCCCATTTACACTCTATCACTATAAAAGTCCAAAGAATCACCTTTGGTAGTTTTCACTTTTATTTATCCTATTTAATATTTCAAACCTGTCATAGTAAAATAATTTGTATCTATTTCAATTCAATCCCACTAATAATACTCTTGAAGGGCTCCTTACATCTTAGTCCATCCAGGATAAACTGAAAATGGTGAACTATGAGATTTACATAATAATTCTGTTCTCATCTAGAATAACAATGAACATATAATCTCTTTCCAAATCCCAATAAATAGTATTTATATATATTACATTCATGACACTTTCATTTCCTAACTAATTATATATATTTTTATAAATAAAAGTCTTCTTTCTGATCATGGTAAATTTTTAATCATAGATACCACCACATTGACACCTAAAAAAGTGGAATTTCTTATTACCAAGACATCTAGGGAAAAAATAATTAAACCATAAATCAAAGAATCATGATCCACATTTAACTTGGTTAATGGTTCATTATTTTTTGGTTTCAAGGAATCTGCCACTTTTATTTTCTTTTCCATGATAGTAATTGATCATGTAATCATAATCCTTTATCTGTTCCATCTATCTTCTCTGCCTTGTGTTCAAATAGTTCTGAATAATTATATACTAAAAAATTAGATGATAAAAATATATTACACATTTTTATCCCTATATATGATGTTTCCGATTTTTTTATATTGAAAATTACATCTTCTAATTCAAAATCATGTATAGGATAACTTACTAATTATTTCTTAGTTTTCTTGATGCATAAGCATTTACCTAATAATTATATATCTGAACACAAACAATTCCCTTTATGAGAAATAACTATAAATAAATAAATCAACATTTCTTTATGGTAAGGTAAAAACTAGATCATTCACCAATATCATTTTCATTTTCAGAAAACAAACACCACATTTTTTCAATCCAAAAACAAATTAACCCATTTTCATGTTATCTTGGTTGGCGGGCTAGATAATCCTGAATGGATTTTAACAAAATTTTGAAAAAAAACTACTAATCATAGAAAAATAAATATCTAAATATCATTTTTTGGTTCTTGACCATTCACTAATTTCTTTTGTTTTTTAAGGATGAATGTTTATGCTATCATTATTGAAAACGAGCGCACGGAAAGAAGTCTATTGTAACAAAAAATAACATTAGATAAATTTTCCATATTTATTATTTTATTTAAGAATTTTCAAATCAATTCATAAATATTTCCATGATCGAAAAAACATTTTTAATAAACCAAAATTTAATCGATAAAAGACAACCAAATTATCTCAATAATAATAAAATATTCTCTTAATAAGATCTATAAATAAAATAGATGATTTTTACAAACCAAAGGGCATAGTTAAAATCCCATAATTACCATATCTAGTAAAAAATGTGTTTTTTAAATGTCATTTTCCTTCACCTTCTAATGATAGTGCCCAGATCTCAATTCAATATGGGAGAAATTTTGTGCTCTTTGGAGTTGATAAAACAAGTAACCAATATGAAGAAATTAATAACTATTCTGAAAATTAATGTTATTAAAATCTCTATAATCAATGAAAAGTCTCATGGAACCATTTTTCTTTTTAATAAATAAAAAAGTATCACCCCGTGATTATGTTCTAGGAATAATGAAACCATAATCAACCTTTCCAATTCTATAAACTCCCCTTAAGTCATTTGAAATGGGAGTTGTGAAATTTTCATAACATAAAGAACAAAGTAAGTGGTAAATTCATCTTCATAGTCTGGTATAACACCATGAATATAATAAAGAAAAAACATATTAGAATTAATTTACCACTTGAACATTATTAATTTGAAGAGTTTCCTTGTTTTCAACAATATGGGCATGGTAACATTCATTTTCATCATTTAAAAATTTTGAAGAACCCTAGAATGTTTTCAATGATATGGTTCCTTTCATGTATATAAAATTATTATCATTGTAAAAAAAATCATTAACTCTACAATCTATCCTTGTAAGATAAATAGAAAAACAATCCAGGCCCAACACTATAACTAACTCTACTAATTTTATAACAAAAAGGTTTTTAGGTAATCTATTTGTAAAAAAAATAGATATAATCTTATATTTATTTATTTCTTTAATATGCCCATTGTGTTTTTAACATATGTTATGGTTTTATTTATTGAGATACAATTTCTTATTTAGAATAAAAATTCTCAGAAATAAAGTAATATGTAGACCCCATGTCAAAAAAGGCAGTGGGAATATAAAGCCAAAAATGTACATGATACAACTTCATTAGATGGAAAAACATCTACTTAAGTATTCTTAAAGGATTTGAATACACCTTTCTACATATATTCTTCCTCTTCCCTAGTATTTAGATCCTTATTTTGATATATATGTACATAATTCCCCATATCACCACATATAATACACATTATGGGTTTCTTCCCATAATAAAACATAATATCACATTCATTGAAATATCAGGCCATATTTCCAATCTTACCACATTAAAAAAAGATTTTGAATTTGTTAAAAAATTCCCCATGGTTCTTATTACTAAACTATTCACAAATTAGAATATATATTTTCATAACATCAGATATCTTTGATTTATTATTACACATTTCATTCCATATGAACTTCTACTTCAATATCTTTTCAATGTATAAATAATTATCAAAAATCCACATCTACCATTTTGAAACATCAAAAAAGCTTCTTAGATATTTTTAATTCATATGAAACTGAATCCATTCAATATCTTGTCTTCAATACTAAGTAAAAATGAATGATTTTACTAACAAGATCCTGAATATGATTGGTTGAATACATTTCCAATTGTGTGATGTTTTCTTCTTACATGACCACTGAATCTTCCACCATTTGTTTCCATTAAATTAATTCTTCTCTATCCTAAGTTGAACAACCTTAGGAAAAAAATTGTTCAACGAAATTATTCGTAAATTCATCACAATATAAGGAATAAATCTATTATCTTCCCATTATATTCATGACCTTTGACCACCACTAGTTGGATTCACCTTAAAATTAATCAATATAATGACTAAACATATTATTATTTGAACACCCCAAGATATCTAATATATTATCATAGGATTTAATCCACCCTCCAACCATCAGATTAGTATAAGATCTTTGTAGATATAGAGGGAGTTTCATTATGAAATTTTCAACTATCATCATATTCCTATGTGGTTGGTTTGGTTTTTCTCTTGCGTAGACTCCACCAAAATTTAAAGACTATGTCAAATGAGCTATTAATGACCCAAATTTCTTAGTACTAATTCCTAAAATTTCAAGCTATGGATTTGGAAAGACATATTCAAGTCAGTGTGTTCCCACATCAACATCACTGTTTCATTTATTGAAACCCATTTTTAATAAAAATAATTTATTTGAATAATCGTGGTAATATTAAAATTTTATATCATTTAAACTTTACCATAAGGTAAAAATAATTTATGGGTATTCTATTAAAATCTTCATACCCCCTAATATTATCTTAATTATTCTGTGATACTAACTCTAAGGACCTGACCATAAACATTACATAATCTAGTTAATTCAACAAAAAATTTACATTCTTACATTCTCCAATGTTCTTTTTAGTTTAGAGTTTTAGAATATTATGTCTCAATTCAGATATAAAAACTCAAATTATTAAAAATTAGATGCTACTAAAATATTATATATATTTTCTATAATACAACAGCTTTTAAAAAAACATGATTTTATTTTAGGAAAAATTATTACAACATTCATCTAGTATTGTTATTTTATGTTACCAAACCTTAACACCTGTGAAGATATTTGAAAACATTGTATGAGAAAAAAATATCAGTAAGGGATATAAAAATAATAATATAAACCATAACACATGAATACTTATAAACACGTAAATTATATATTTATCACCCTAAAAAGGAACATATACTTTCTTCATGAAAAAATGAGGTTTAGATAAAACATATCCCTTCTAAACAAATCCATTTAAGAAGCATGGCGAATTTTTTTTACCATAATTTCTTAGTATTTTAGCACTTGGGGGTACTATATTATGTATAACCCTCATGGATACATTAAAATGTAACACTTATAGCTACCCTATGATGTAACTATCATAGTTATAGTTAGAAAAACTATTATAGTAAACATAATATATAATAATACACAATTAATTGTATGGATACAATGTAAAAACACTTCGTAATAAATTCCCAAGAACTATAGCATAATCTTTAAACAGGAATACCTGCATCATAAAAATCATTCCTTGGGAAAAATCACATATTAAAGTAATATTATGCACATACATATGAAAAAATATTTGAAATAAAAGTATAATATTATATCAAAAATATCAAAACATTAATGTGTTATTAAAGAAGGTAAATTCACTCATTCCGTATATGATAAAAAATTCGTTTTTAAATTTGTAAAAATTTAAAGTAAAAGAGGTTCATTATAGAAAAGTCATTTACCTTATGTTCAAAATCTTTCAATAGTCTTCTATCCTCATATATAATTGTTGAAATAGTGTTATATATATATTTTATAATAATATTAATTTTTATTATACATTTTATATTCATTTATATAACATTATTCCATCCCTTTATTAACATTTGTTTAATTTATATTGTTTTTAGTGTGTTAGGCCCATGGTTCAAAGGTCAGTTCATCATGTATATTATTTTAAAACTAAAAAAAATAACTCATAATAGATAATAAATAAATATTTTGTTTGTTTTAAAAAACTATATATGAATTTCAACATTCCATGATTGCGACTATGGGAAATGAAAACTCATCATCAAAGAAGGTGGTGAATTGACATACCAAGGGCGATGATTTCAATTTTATGAATAATAGGATAAAATAAAATATTTAATGATAGATATTACATTAACAGAAAAAACAATATTATATATATATGATACTATATTTTTTATAAAACATTGGATAGGGGATGATGATAAGCTATTAGTGAGAATGATTTTAAAAGAAAACGTGGAATTTACCTCTTGAATATTTCTCCTTGAGAACCTCCCTTATGACGTGGAGTTAGTATATTTGTGAGATAAGAAACACTGAAATGTGGAATTTTATGAAAATAAAAGTACTTGGTTGAATATATTTGAACCATATGGATCAAGGTGATGATTTTTAGTGAATTAAATAGTCCATTTTTATAATTGATGTGAGGGGAAAATTATGAATTGCATAAAATATTAAAATATAATATTTATATTATAGGGGAAATACATCCAAATGAATTAAAATGATATGTGGGATACATTTTAGTCATAAAATTAACCTATTTTGTCTTATTCAATATTTTTCTGATTTTGAAATAATTTATAAAATATTTTATTCATGAAATATAATGTTTGTCAAATTTAACACTATTAGTTCATTAACATTAAAAACATCAATAAAAATGTCAAAATAAAAAAAAATTATTATATCTTATAAATGTCATAGGTTTATATATAATTCATTAAATAGCTTAATTATCAATTATTATATATATTTTATTATTTTTAATATTATTTATTTTATTTATCCATTAAATTAATAATTACAATATCATCACTATGAAAGATGTTAAGATATTTATTTTCATCCAAAATATAGAATATAAGTTATCATGATTTAGATAAATCCTTCATATTTCCAAAAAAATTATTTATGGTATAAAACATATTTTATAAATCCTTATATGAAATAGTTATACTAATTTAAAACTATAGTGTGAACCAAATTACATTATTTTACATAAAATATTATAAAGTTACTAAAGTGATCAACATTGATTCAAACGGTCGATAGTTTTAGTCAAAAAAATATTAAGGCTGGAAATTACTCATCTATAAATTTTAATTAATGTTTTTATGTCATTTTACGGGTTCTTATAATTGTAATTAAAATTATTTTATTTATTTTTCTTCCATTACATAAGAAATATATCATCATTTAACATACAATAATGTTAATTATTTAATATATAAATATTAAAAAATTAAATTTTTGAAATACAAATAAACTAATTCGGTTCAATATATTATTTTATATTATTTCATTATGTATTTTTACCCACACATATGTCAAGAAAACATCACTAATTTTTCAATTTTTTATATCATTCCAAACACAAAAATTGAACATGAATTTGTATAATATTCAAGTTATATAACATTAAAATTTAAAGATATCTGCAAATAACAATAATTACACATGTTAATGAATAAAATAGTTGGGAAATGACTTTTTATAAATCAATTATTATCTATACAGAATCAAATTTTACTTTTCCAACGCTCGGCATACATTGCGTCTGTAGTGACAATGATTTTTATAATTATAAAGAAATAAATTATAATTTACATGTTATAAAAATAATTTCTGATATATTTATATTATAATATAATAATATAGTCATTACATAATTTTAATAAGTTTAATATTATAATTTTTGCCTTCATGATGTCACAAAAAAATAATAATTACAAAAAAGATTTATTTTTTATTATTTGCCAAAAATATTTCAATTATAGAATATTCCCAAAAATAAATACTAATATAATTTCAACATGGTGAATTTAAAAAAATTTAATCAAATTAAATTTCTATAAATTAAACATTAATATTTTAAATTTAACCATATAATATATTGGTTTCATATAATTATTTATTTTAAAATTTAGTTAACAAATTGAATTTAATTATGTAAATAAAAAATACTAATAAATAAATATTCTATTAGTACCAAGGTTTTTAAATTGTATATTCATTTGAATGTTACATTCTCATAATTTATTCACTTATTAAACAAATGGGGATACCTTTCCCTCATTTCATTTTCATATTCACATTATTTTTCTATAACCGTGGGGTTTCTCCGCATAACCTTTTGTTGGTGAAATATATTATTCTACAATACATGATCTCTATGACCAAGAATTTGAATAAGATTAAAATCATAAAAAAATATTCTATTCTATATGACCATCCTTTGGAATAAAAATTGAGATTAATCTGACACATACTGAATTATCATTGAAACATGAAAAAACATCGTGTACTAGGGTTTAAATTAGAGACAAAGAAACTCGGTAGGAAATTGGTCCAACATTCTCTCAGATTTCAAAAGTTATAAGGAATAAATTACATACTATTTATTTATTTTCATATTTCATTTCACTTTTCAATGGATTTATTTTATGGAAAAATGT
Source organism: Viscum album (assembly GCA_963277665.1). Taxonomy (NCBI): domain Eukaryota; kingdom Viridiplantae; phylum Streptophyta; class Magnoliopsida; order Santalales; family Viscaceae; genus Viscum; species Viscum album. The sequence continues at coordinate 1,184,342,880 of OY728158.1, read as the reverse complement.
TCTTCTACCAAGAAATAAAGGTCTTCTCTCATATTATATGCATTACATTTTTACTTACAAAACATTTTCCTCATATGGTTCCTGATCATCGTACTTTATTAGAAACTTCCCTTAATAATTTTGTTCACATCAACTTCCTCTCCATGAATTCATCCAAAATGTTTGAGTTCAACATCACTTTTTATATAATCCGTCAATAGGTTACATTTGTATACTATAATAAAAACTATTAATAGGAGGAAATTAAATGAATGTTATATGATGATCCAAATATCCCAAGTAAATAATTGAACATGATTGAAGAATATCATGAAAGTTTTGAAGAGTTTAATTGATTTTATATCATATTTATGATAAAAATAAGTGCTCAAATTTAATTATGTTCCCAAGGACTTTTTTAGGACTTACAGAAAGTTAAAAGTGTACATTGGATCACGAACATATAAAATTAAGAGGTGAAATCCATTTAACCTGACTAATTATTTATTATACAACTTATAAATCTCATCAAGATAAGTATTGCCTCAATTATAAATATAATATTTATATTTATTCATATGATTAACGGTATCCCAAATCAAATTGTCTCCTTGAGAAGTGTTTTCTAGCCCTAACATTAAATTATTTGATACATTTTCTCATTTCCAATCTAGTACTGGAAAAGGCTGAATCATAACCTTTAGTTGTTTTCTCTCCATATTAACCTATTAACAAGTAAATTAAATCATGATAAAATCACTAATAAATAATTTCATTCCATCTCACCAGTAATACTCTTGAACATATATTTACATCGTAGTGCTTCTATAATGAAATAATTATGGAGAACTATGAGCTTCAAATAACATAAATTTATTAATCTTGGAATAAGAAGGCATAAATAATATATTTGAAATATCAATACAGAAACATTATCAACATTGGATTATGGGAACATACCATTCATAATCAATTTAACTTTTTGTGTAACTCACAGTATTCCTTTTGAGAAATATTAATTATGTCTGATAGATATGACTGCATTGACACCTAAAATAAAATAGGGGAATTTCTAACACCCACAACTTCAAGTAAAAATTACATTAAATCATTAATCAAAGGATCTTAATCCCCAAGTAAAATTGATAATGATGAATGGTGATTTTGACAAAAGGATTTATCCCCTTCATTTGTTTCTTGGATAGTAATACATTATGATGTTATAAATATTTAGTTGTCCAAAACATCTAATCTAACTCATGTTTATTTAATTCAATATAAATATATACTTAAAAAATAAATGTATAATTCATAGTTTTAAATATATATATGATGTCTCCAATTTTTTAAAGTTAAAACCACAAATGATAATTCAAAATCAAATGTAGGATAATTTAACTCAAGAGATCTGAATTGTCTGGAAACATAATTAGTTACCTGATCATTCTATATCAGAACAAAACTAATTCCCTTCGATGAAGAATTGGTGTAGATGAAAAATATCTATTTTTGGATGTCACAACAAAATAGACCATTCACTAATATCATTTTCTATTTCTAAAAACAAACATCACATTCATCTTTTAAAATAAAATTAACCCTTTATCTCGTTAACTTAGTTTGTGAGATAGATAATAATGAAATGTTTTTATCAAAGTGTTATTAATAGTATAGAAATCCATGAAAACTATAAATCTCAATAAAAAAAATTCACATAGTCCATTCATAAACCACTTTCTAGAAGGATCAACTATAATTATATCATTGCTGGTAATGTTCCTAAGTGAAGGAATCAATTCTAACTAAAAATCTCAATTGAAAATTTCTCCATATAAATCCTTTTCATTTAGATTTTTCATGACAATTTTTAATTTTTTTTCCTGATCATCATAACATTTTTAATAACCCTTAATATCATCAATAAAAATCTTCAAACTTATTCAAATATTAATGCAATATTCTATTCATAAGATCAATAAATATAATAGGGGAATGTTTCAAACCAAAGGTAATAGAAACAAAATCATACTTTCATATATATAGTATAAAATTATATTTATATAATTTTATCGTTGTTCAATATTACAAAATGGTACTTAGATCACAAGTCAATCTTGGAAAAATTCTGAGGTCCTTGGATCTAATCGGACATGTCATCGATATGAGGTAATTGACACTAATTATTAATTGTAATTTTATTAAATGATATATAGTCAATGAAAAAACTCATGGAACCATTTTTTTTGTTTAAAAAAATATAATCACCCCATGGGGGTTTTTTAGGAACAATGAATCATTTATCAAGAAAATCCAATAACTATATTTTCAATATTATAATTTTTAATTAATCCATTAGATAAGGGGAATTTTAAAATTTTCATAGTATTATGATCTTAGTAAATAGTACATTTAACTACCTGGTCAGGTATAGCACTTAGAAAATAATCATAAAAACAACCAGTTGTTCATTTACCATGGGCACATCATTAGTCTAAATAGTTCCCTTGTTTTCAATAATATGTGAAATATAACATTCATTTCCTTCTTTTAAAAGTTTCTCAACGTCTTGATATGTTATCAATGGTATGGGTTTATTATTGTATAAGGAATGAAAATATAAGGCCCCAACCTTAAACCTTACTTAATCTTGAGTTATTACAAGATTACACATTGAGGATCTTTTCAGGTTTAGAGTTATAGAGAATTAGATCATGAAACTTGCATTACATTCCACATTTAAACAAAGTGGTTACATAAAAGACAGTATTCATTCTTCCCATCATCGGAAACATATTGAAAATAAAACATGGATTCTTTCTTGACACATCCTTGACACTATCATCACATCATGTACCTTTCCCTTGACTTGTGAAAAACATTTCAAAAACTTGGGATGAGCATAAAAAGCTCAGAAAGGGTTATAAAAATATGGAAAGGAAACATGAGTTCATATATACATAAGAATGAAATCATACTTTACCCATAAAACATAGGCACTTTAACATACCTCATCAAACCATGAATAAATCATAGAAAACATAAGACATAAAGGTAACTTGAGGCATTAATAACATTCTTACATAGGGAGTAACCCTCTTGGTTACGTTTGGAATACCCATCACAGTATATTCCCAAAATCTCTTCGGAGAAACTTTAACGTTTCACTCCTTCGCGTTACCCAATGCATTGGAGAGCTATATCGGGCTCACCCGCCCTTAGTTTATCACAGAACCACCCGTTTTCATAATAATGCCCAAGAACCATAACATACACGTATCACATAAAATATTCATAAAGGAAACAAAATATTCCCACATTTCAATCACAACATAACATTTTAGTATTTTGAAATAATGAATCCATACAAAAAGAAACCATTTCCAAAACAATTTAAAACATTTAATAAAAAGATTTTTGAATCAAAGTGTCCCATACCACCTTGAAGCTAAAACATTTAAACCATTAATATCCATATAAGTAAATCCTTAAAACCATTTTTAAAACATGGATATTAATAAGAACAAATAATTAAAACATTTAAAATGATATTTTGGTTAGAGGGGTTTTACCAAAATTAGAGACACTTGAATACAATAATTGAGGAATAACATTTAGTCAGAACTTTATAATATCATGAGAATAAATTAATTCATGATATAATACTCCAAAGGACAGTATATACACCATATAATAGTGAATTGGTGCATAATAATAATGAACCCTCAATAGAAATGTCAGATGTGATGAAATCCCTTATAAAGAAGGTATCTTTAAATTAAGGACAAATCAATCTCAAAAATATGTGAGACAAATATAAATACACCCAATATAAGTGTATATTATGTGTAAAACAATAAAATGTCATTCACACATATTCAAAGGATGAAATATTCAATAACTACATGTTGAACCCAAAGAAATCGAAATTGGGTTAAGAAGTTCCCTTGACAGCCTAACGGCGTCACATCAAAATGAGTTGATGAGAGATAAAAAGTGTATCTCATCACTTGGACATAAAATTTACATCAATAAACATATATGAGAACATATCCCAACATAAAAATATGTAAATTAAAAGACCCAACAAAATAAGTCTTTTAAAAAAGAGGAGGGTGAAAGGTTCCCTTACCGACTTGGGTATCTTTCAAAACATACACCCCATGAAAGAAGGACAATAGATCATTGATGTTAATACTCATAAACGAAATTATATTACAAAAAGAGTAGAATAATGGGCAGTACATACACCACTCAATGGAATTTGTGGCAAATGTAGCATAACTCTCATGGGAATAAAAGTGAGATTAAAAATCCCTTACGAAAACTCGGCAGCCTAACGACGCCACATAAAACTTCCGAATTTGGATTGATGAGATAAAATAGGGTATCTCATCACATTACAATAAAATGTACAGCAAGAGGAAAATAAAAGAACATCCCCCAATATTACAAAGATGAGTTTAAAATAAGTGACATAAAGGAGAGTACTTAAAAAGAAAGAGAGAGGTTAGATCTCTTACGAAAGTTCGGCAGCCTAACGGTGCCACTCAAAACTTCCAAAATGGATTGATGAGAGAGAATAGGGTCTCTCATCACATGAACATAAAAATTATAGTAAGTTTAATATAAAAGATCATCCCAATAACAAGAAAGATGAGCTTTAAAAGGAATGACATAAAGTGTGTACTTGAAAAGAAAGAGAGGAGTATGATCCCTTACCTCGGGTCCGACTTGACTCGATCGTTCTTTAATCTCCTGAATAATAAACTTGAGTGAAATTCTAATTCTTTAAGAACCTTTTTCAAGTTCATTATTCCTTTTATATCACTTATTACCATGTCATAAACATTATGTAATCATTTAAGTTAATAATATTTGTTTTTCCGATATTTGGTTCTTAACTCGAAAGTGGACTTCTTACAATTACATGTTGTTCGTGTGGTCAAAGGTTCTTTATATCCAGAATGACATTCCTGATTTGGATATCATATATATCATATATATCCATCATATACATGTATTTATAATATTACATAATCATTTAGAGGTAAGAAATGAAATGCACCGTTCATGGAGACGGTAAGCCGTACGTACGCATGGACGCTACTTTCATTTCTTTGTCATATTAATAGAATTAAAACTAAATGAGAGGTATGTATATTTTAATTACAGAATTATATTCATCATTTAGATATATCATTCATCATATATATCCATTATATACATGTACTTATAATAGTACATTACTTTTGGGGATAAGAAATGAAATGCACCGTTCATGGAGACGGTAAGCCGTACGTACGCATGAATGCTACTTTCATTTCTATCTCATACTTTAATGGAAAGAAATAATAATGATATAGAGTTATATAATAATTCCAGTATAAAATCATATATAATAACATTAAATCCATCCTTTATACGTCCCACGTATGGCATTAACGAATCACATCACTTTGAGGGGGTGGTAGTCCGCACTTCCTAAAATGAAGATATCGCGTATACCCATAATGGAAGCCATAAACGTAAGACAAAAATGAAAAATACAGAAGCATAAGTAAAACATAAACATATTATATATCATATATAAAAATAGAGACATCATAATGTCCACCTTTGAAGGTGTTAAATGAGTATTGAACAATCATCGTTTCGGGAGGCAGAATTTCACCATCCACGGAAACTGTATGTTCTTTAACCATTTGATGTAGTTGTGTGAGAGTTCAGGTCGAATAAATCTTATAACAACATACTATTATATTTAAGATACTGGTGTTGTTACAAAATAAATAAATAAAAAGAGTTTAGGGGGTTGGAGAAACAAAATAAAACAAATGAACATGAGAGAATGAATTACCTTTAAAAGTGTAACTCCTTTTGATTTGAGCCTAAAGGCTTCCTTTGAAAGGATTCTGCCCAAAGGGAATCCTCTAGGATGAGGAGAGGGATGTGGAGGGAGTAAATGGGCAGGGGTTGGCCGAGCCAAAGGATTGAGGAGTGTGTGAAATGAGGTAGAGGTGGGGGCCTTTTATAAGAGGAGAGGAGGGGCACTATTGGAAAGTAAGAAATATTACTTTATTTGAAAATGTGTTTCGGTTTTAAAAGGTCCCACATTGATATAATTCATGTATATGGTGATAAGTCTTCGAAATCCACTCATCTAATAAGTTTTGGACATGTGTAGTTCATAGATTTTACATTATCTTTCTATTTTATTGAAATCGTCAAATAATGATGTTATCGCTGCATCATTATTATGTCATAAATAATTTAATTTATTTAATGTCTAAAAATTATAAAAAAAACTACTATGATGTAGGAAATATTTTTAGCTTTCCAATGAATATTTATAATCAAAAAGATGACTTGTATAACCCCACTTAAAAATTGTTTTTGTAAAACATATCATGTTTGTGTCATTTTTAATTTTAACATTAAATAAAAATATATTATTGTCATTTTCCAACTAAAGTGGCTCCATGGGGTCCCCAAGTTGGCCCATGGCTTGTATTGGTCGGCCATGACTCACCCAATATGTTTAGGACAAGTGTCATGGTGTTTTCACATTCTTATAATATCATTTTTACCTTAAACTACACTAATTACCACTAATCGCGATTAAAAACTTAATAAGTTACTATTCACCAAAAAATTATTTTTATCTCATTGAACCACATTTTTCTTCTTAATGAAAACCATGTATGTCGGATTTTCTAAATTCAAAACACAAAGATGGGAAAATTCCATTTAAACGGAAAATCAGTTTTTATAAGTACCACTTAGTGGTTTCACTATTCATCAGAAATTGAAGTTTTTTAGAAAAATCCGAAAACTTAACCCTAAGCTATATTTGATATTCCGAATTCAAAAATGAAGTCCTTTATAAAAAATTCAAAAAATATTAGTCACATTAATTAATTTAATAATTAATTCCCACTGTCAGAGCAAATAGCGTGTTTTTATAAAACAATAAGTATCAAAAGATTGACACTAGTTTAAGTCTGATTTCAAAGTGAAATTAATTCCAACGACCACTATTGGATTTAATGTTAAAAATATTTTCTAATTTCACTTTAAAACCAATTCAAAATATAATCTAATCATATAAATAAATTATATTAAAAATAGGTTTTGAATTAAAATACAACATTTTACACTATTCATTAAAAAAATGAACATTATCGGAAAGATACCAAAAATTTACACAAAGTAAATTTTGATGTCCCGATTCTTAAGAAGAGTTTTATTTGGTCCAATAGAATGTATAAGAGTGAAAAAAACTATATTTAATGATGGTTTGCCATCAAAAGGCCATAAGTGAACCTTTAGTGAAAACTAGGGCATATATGCCTAAAATTGAATTCTTTCCGTATTTTAAGCCTCTATCCTTTATTGGATAAATGTAAAAACATTTAAAAACATATATAATAATATTTTAGTTATTTCTATCCATTCCCGCCATTACAATGGCTACATGTTAACTACCATTTAAAATAATATTATTTTATTATTAGAGTGCAACGTAAGATTCCCAAGAAACTCGTTGTTGCGTGTTGGGTACGCCATCGAGCATAGCGTCCCCTTTAAAGTCATATTAATATTTTATTCACAAATATGTATAAATAAGAAAATTTAATGTTCTTTATTTACCTGGGGTGTTACATCCTTCCCCCCTTTTGGGAATTGCGTCCTCGCTATTTTTAAAGTTGGGCTTGGAAACATCCTTGAAAGTCCCACATTAGAACAAGATTCGGTAAAACAATCACTTTAAAATAAAGAAAGATAAGTACAAAGGTCACCCGAGTTAACACATAATAGGATTCCGTGTAGGAAAACATGGACATGGAAGAAAAATCAAAGGGTCATGTTCTGATGGAGAGTGATAGAAAACATGTTTAAGAGAATGTTAACCATGAGAAAATCACAAACTTGTGATGGGTTAAACGGTATTCGATTCCCCAGTATGAAAAGTTAATAGACAACATTTTTGTTTTAAGTTACTTTTTATTGAGGAATTTATTCATAAGGAAACATAATCACTTATCATATTGACTTTCAACTTTTATTAGATTCCTTACACAAACTCATATTTCCTCCAAAAGACGAGTATTTAGGAAGACTTGTTCACAGTAAGAGTACTATAATCAACTTCTAGAGAATCACCTAATCCACAAAATAGAACTATATACTTCCCATGTCTTTAACCAAAACAAAAACCAAAAAGGCTAGTACAAGATCAGATAATCCAGAATAGGATAACCCTTTATAAAAAGAAAATCTATTCTTAATCTCCAAAATTTGTCAAACAAAACCCAAAGTTCAACAAGGATCATCCGATAAACAATTTGTCCATAAAATTCTTCAAAGTAAACCAATATAAGATTGAAACCCAAATATTTGAAGGATTTAGTCACATATTCTTCGAAGTTAAATCGTAACATTTATCTCCAAACAACATCAATTGCTCCTAAAGTCTCGTATTGAAAAGTAATTAACCTAATCACATATCCTCTATGATAGGTTAATCATTTTCATAAATAATCCAAAATCAACTTACTCTTAATTCATTAAATCATATAACTAAAAAGAATCAGTCAAACTAACCAGGGACTTCACGTAGTCTAGTGGTAGGCGATAAATACCAGTCGCACTTTGGTTGTGGGTTCGATTCCCGTAGCTTTGTCCGACGTGACGGGTTGTCACACGGTCTGCGTGTTGTCCTTTTTCCAAAACAATATAATTCTTAAAACATTCCCCAAAATGAGATAAAATCTTCAAGAATAATCATAACATATTTTAACCTCAAGTTTATCTCATGCCCTTCATTTTCCATCATATCATAGAGTAACCCATAATTACCTAAAAAGTAAGGATCATATAAACCCTAATGGTTACCTTAATAATTATTACATGAATTTCCACATCAAGTTGTCCTTCTCATACATGATGCATTAGAGAACTCACCAAGGTTGAAGTGGTTGATCATGAATCCTTGATAGTAGGTTTAGAATAGACATGAGATTCCTCATTGAATACCCCATTTAATCGAGTCTTTTAATCAGAGAACCACCACAGTTTCCTTCAAACCAATTGTCACTTTGGTGCCTGATAGATCCATCCATTCACTAAAAACAGAAATGTCAGTGTGAGTATATCAACAAAATCATCATGTACTAATGAGGAAGTTAAACACTAAGATACACTTACTCATTCACTTTATCTAAAACTAGGACTCTTTCTGAAATCCTAACCATTATGGTAATGTCACTTATGCTTAAAGAATAACCTAACCTCTAAAGTTATCTAAACCGACCTTTGATACCAACTATAAGGCCCCAACCATAAACCTTTCTTAATCTTGAGTTATTACAAGATTACACATTGAGGATCTTTTCAGGTTTAGATTTTTAGATAATTAGATCATGAAACTTGCATTACATTCCACATTTAAACAAAGTGGTTACATAAAAGACAGTATTCATTCTTCCCATCAACGGAAACATATTGAAAATAAAACATGGATTCTTTCTTGACACATCCTTGACACTATCATCACATCATGTACCTTTCCCTTGACCTGTGAAAAACATTTCAAAAACTTGGGATGAGCATAAAAAGCTCAGTAAGGGTTATAAAAATATGGAAAGGAAACATGGGTTCATATATACATAAGAATGAAATCATACTTTACCCATAAAACATAGGCACTTTAACATACCTCATAAAACCATGAATAAATCATAGAAAACATAAGACATAAAGGTAACTTGAGGCATTCATAACATTCTTACATAGGGAGTAACCCTCTTGGTTACGTTTGGAATACCCATCACAGTATATTCCCAAAATCTCTTCAGAGAAACCTTAACGTTTCACTCCTTCGCGTTACCCAATGCATTGGAGAGCTATATCGGGCTCACCCGCCCTTAGTTTATCACGGAACCACCCGTTTTCATAATAATTCCCAAGAACCATCACATACACGTATCACATAAAATATTCATAAAGGAAACAAAACATTTCCACATTTCAATCTCAACATAACATTTTAGTATTTTGAAATAATGAATCCATACAAAAAGAAACCATTTCCAAAACCATTTAAAACATTTAATAAAAAGATTTTTGAATCAAAGTGTCCCATACCACCTTGAAGCTAAAAATTTTAAACCATTAATATCCATACAAGTAAATCCTTAAAATCATTTTTAAAACATGGATATTAATAAGAACAAATAATTAAAACATTTAAAACGATATTTTGGTTAGAGGGGTTCTACCAAAATTAGAGACACTTGAATACAATAATTGAGGAATAACATTTAGTCAGAACATTATAATATCATGAGAATAAATGAATTCATGATATAATACTCCAAAGGACAGTATATACACCATATAAGAGTGAATTGGTGCATAACAATAATGAACCCTCAATAGAAATGTCGAATGTGATGAAATCCCTTATAAAGAAGGTATCTTTAAATTAAGGACAAATCAATCTCAAAAATATGTGAGACAAATATAAATACACCCAATATAAGAGTATATTAAGTGTAAAACAATAAAATGTCATTCACACATATTCAAAGGATGACATATTCAATAACTACATGTTGAACCCAAAGAAATCGAAATTGGGTTAAGAAGTTCCCTTGACAGCCTAACGGCGTCACATCAAAATGAGTTGATGATAGATAAAAAGTGTATCTCATCACTTGGACATAAAATTTACATCAATAAACATATATGAGAACATATCCCAACATAAAAATATGTAAATTAAAAGACCCAACAAAAGAAGTCTTTTAAAAAAGGGGAGGGTGAAAGGTTCCCTTACCGACTTGGGTATCTTTCAAAACATACACCCCATGAAAGAAGGACAATAGATCATTGATGTAAATACTCATAAACGAAATTATATTACACAAAGAGTAGAATAATGGGCAGTACATACACCACTCAATGGAATTTCTGGCAAATGTAGCATAAATCTCATGGGAATAAAAGTGAGATTAAAAATCCCTTACGAAAACTCGGCAGCTTAACGACGCCACATAAAACATCCGAATTTGGATTGATGAGATCAAATAGAGTATCTCATCACATTACAATAAAATGTACAGAAAGAGGAAAATAAAAGAACATCCCCCAATATTACAAAGATGAGTTTAAAATAAGTGACATAAAGGAGAGTACTTAAAAAGAAAGAGAGAGGTTAGATCTCTTACGAAAGTTCGGCAGCCTAACGGCGCCACTCAAAACTTCCAAAATGGATTGATGAGAGAGAATAGGGTATCTCATCACATGAACATAAAAATTACAGTATGTTTAATATAAAAGATCATCCCAATAACAAGAAATATGAGCTTTAAAAGGAATGACATAAAAGTGTGTACTTGAAATGAAAGAGAGGAGTATGATCCCTTACCTCGGGTCCGACTTGACTCGATCGTTCTTTAATCTCCTGAATAATAAACTTGAGTTAATTTCTACTTCCTTAAGAACCTTTTTAAATTTCATTATTCCTTTTATATCACTTATTACCATGTCATAAACATTATGTAATCATTTAAGTTAATAATATTTGTTTTTCCGATATTTGGTTCTTAAGTCGAAGGTGGACTTCTTACAATTACATGTTGTTTGTGTGGTCAAAGGTTCTTTATATCCAGAATGACATTCCTGATTTGGATATCATATTATCATATATATCCATCATATACATGTATTTATAATATTACATAATCATTTAGAGGTAAGAAATGAAATGCACCGTTCATGGAGACGGTAAGCCGTACGTACGCATGAATGCTACTTTCATTTCTTTGTCATATTAATGGAATTAAAACTAAATGAGAGGTATGTATATTTTAATTACATAATTATATTGATCATTTAGATATATCATTCATCATATATATCCATTATATACATTTACTTATAATAGTACATTACTTTTGGGGATAAGAAATGAAATGCACCGTTCATGGAGATGGTAAGCCGTACGTACGCATGAACGCTACTTTCATTTCTATCTCATACTTTAATGGAAAGAAATAATAATGATATAGAGGTATATAATAATTCCAGTATAAAATAATATATAATAACATTAAATCCATCCTTTATACGTCCCAGGTATGGCATTAACAAATCACATCACTTTGAGGGGGCGGTAGTCCGCACTTCCTAAAATGAAGATATCGCGTATACCCATAATAGAAGCCATAAAGGTAAGAGAAAAATGAAAAATACAGAAGCATAAGTAAAACATAAACATATTATATATCATATATAAAAATAGTGACATCATAATGGCCACCTTTGAAGGTGTTAAATGAGTATTGAACAATCATCGTTTCGGGAGGCAGAATTTCACCATCCACGGAAACCGTATGTTCTTTAACCATTTGATGTAGTTGTGTGAGAGTGCAGGTCGAATAAATCTTATAACGACATCCTAGTATATTTACGATACAGGTGTTGTTACAAAAGAAATAAATAAAAAGAGTTTAGGGGGTTGGAGAAGCAAAATAAAACAAATGAACATTAGAGAATGAATTACCTTTAAAAGTGTAACTCCTTTTGATTTGAGCCTAAAGGCTTCCTTTGAAATAATTCTGCCCAAAGGGAGTACTCTAGGATGAGTAGAGGGATTTGGATGGAGTAAATGGTCAGGGGTTGGCCGAGCCAAAGGCTTGAGGAGTGTGTGAAATGAGGTAGAGGTGGGGGCCTTTTATAAGAGGAGAGGAGGGGCACTATTGGAAGGTAAGAAATATTACTTTATTTGAAAATGTGTTTCGGTTTTAAAAGGTCCCACATTGCTATAATTCGTGTATAAGTTGATAAGGCTTCTAAAGCCACTCATACAATAAGTTTTGGACATGTGTAGTTCATAGATTTTACATTATCTTTCCATTTTATTTAAATCGTCAAATAATGATGTCATCGCTGCATCATTATTATGTCATAAATAATTTAATTTATTTAATGTCTAAAAATTATAAAAAAACTACTATGATGTAGGAAATCTTTTTATCGTTCCAATGAATATTTATAATCAAAAATATGACTTGTATAACCCCACTTAAAAATTGTTTTAGTAAAACATATCATGTTTGTGTCATTTTTAATTTTAACATTAAATAAAAATATATTATTGTCATTTTCCAACTAATGTGGCTACATGGGGTCCCCAAGTTGGACCATGGCTTGTCTTGGTCGTAAATTACTTACCCAATATGTGTAGGACAAGTGTCATGGTGTTTTCACATTCTTATAATATCATTTTTACCTTAAACTACACTAATTACCACTAATCGCGATTAAAAACTTAATAAATTACTATTCACCAAAAAATTATTTTTATCCCATTGAACCACATTTTTCTTATTAATGACAACCATGTATGTCGGATTTTTGAAATTCAAAACACAAAGATGGGAAAATTCCATTTAAACGGAAAAATCAGTTTTTATAAGTACCACTTAGTGGTTTCACTATTCATCAGAAATTGAAGTTTTTTAGAAAAATCCCAAAACTTCACCCTAACCTATATTTGATATTCCGAATTAAAAAATGAAGTCCTTTTTACAAAATTCAAAAAATATTAGTCACATTAATTAATTTAATAATTAATTCCCGCTGTCAGAGCAAATAGCGTGTTTTTATAAAACAATAAGTATCAAAAGATTGACACTAGTTTAAGTCTGATTTCAAAGTGAAATTAATTCCAATGACCACTATTGGATTTAATGGTAAAAATATTTTCTAATTTCACTTTAAAACCAATTCAAAATATAATCTAATCATATAAATAAATTATATTAAAAAGAGGTTTTGAATTAAAATACAACATTTTACACTATTCATTAAAAAATGAACTTTATCGGAAAGATACCAAAAATTTACACAAAGTAAATTTTGATGTCCCGATTCTTAAGAAGAGTTTTATTTGGTACAATAGAATGTATAAGAGTGAAAGAAACTATATTTAATGATGGTTCGCCATCAAAAGGTGATAAGTGAACCTTTAGTGAAAACTAGGGCATATATGCCTAAAATTGAATTCTTTCCGTATTTTAAGCCTCTATCCTTTATTGGATAAATGTAAAAACATTTAAAAACATATTTAATCATATTTTAGTTATTTCTATTGATTCCAGCCATTACAATGGCTACATGTTAAATACCATTTAAAATAATATTATTTTATTATTAGAGTGCAATGTAAGATTCCCAAGAAACTCATTGTTGCGTGTTGGGTACACCATCGAGCATAGCGTCCCCTTTAAAGTCATATTAATAATTTATTCACAAATATGGATAAATAAGAAAATGTCATGTTCTTTATTTACCTGGGGTGTTACATCCTTCCCCCCTTTTGGGAATTGCGTCCTCGCTATTTTTAATGTTGGGCTTGGAAACATCCTTGATAGTCCCACATCAGAACAACAGTCGGTAAAACAATCACTTTAAAATAACGAATTATAAGTACAAAGGTCACCCGAGTTAACCCATAATAGGATTCCGTGTATGAAAACATGGACATGGAAGAAAACGCAAAGGGTCATGTTCTGATGCAGAGTGATAGAAAACATGTTTAAGAGAAAGTTAACCATGAGAAAATCACAAACTTGTGATGGGTTAAACGGTATTCGATTCCCCAGTAGGAAAAGTTAACAGACAACATTTTTGTTTAGAGTTACTTTTTATTGAGGAATTTATTCATAAGGAAACATAATCACTTATCATATTGACTTTCAACTTTTATTAGATTCCTTACACAAACTCATATTTTCTCCAAAAGACGAGTATTTAGGAAGACTTGTTCGCATTAAGAGTACTATAATCAACTTCTAGAGAATCACCTAATCCACAAAATAGAACTATATACTTCCCATGTCTTTAACCAAAACCAAAACCAAAAAGGCTAGTACAAGATCAGATAATCCAGAAAAGGATAACCCTTTATAAAAAGAAAATCAATTCTTAATCTCCAAAATTTTTCAAACAAAACCCAAAGTTCAACAAGGATCATCCGATAAACAATTTGTCCATAAAATTCTTCAAAGTAAACCAATATAAGATTGAAACCCAAATATTTGAAAGATTTAGTCACATATTCTTCCAAGTTAAATCGTAACATTTATCTCCAAACAACATCAGTTGCTCCTAAAGTCTCGTATTGAAAAGTAATTAACCTAATCACATATCCTCTATGATAGGTTAATCGTTTTCATAAATAACCCAAAATCAACATACTCTTAATTCATAAAATCATATAACTAAAAAGAATCAGTCAAACTAACCAGGGACTTCACGTAGTCCATTGGTAGGCGATAAATACCAGTCGCACTTTGGTTGTGGGTTCGATTCCCGTAGCTTTGTCCGACGCGACGGGTTGTCACACGGTCTGCGTGTTGTCCTTTTTCCAAAACTATATAATTATTAAAACATTCCCCAAAATGAGATAAAATCATCAAGAATAATCATAACATATTTTAACCTCAAGTTTATCTCATGCCCTTCATTTTCCATCATATCATAGAGTAACCCATAATTACCTAAAAAGTAAGGATCATATAAACCCTAATGGTTACCTTAATAATTTTTACCTGAATTTCCACATCAAGTTGTCCATCTCATACATGATGCATTAGAGAACTCACCAAGGTTGAAGTTGTTGATCATGAATCCTTGATATTTGGTTTAGAACATCCATGAGATTCCTCATTGAATACCCCATTTCATCGAGTCTTTTAATCAGAGAACCACCATAGTTTCCTTCAAACCAATTGTCACTTTGGTGCCTCCTAGATCCATCCATTCACTAAAAACAGAAATGTCAGTGTGAGTATATCAACAAAATTATCATGTACTAATGAGGAAGGTAAACACTAATATACACTTACTCATTCACTTTATCTAAAACTAGGACTCTTTCTGAAATCCTAACCATTATGGTAATGTCACTTATGCTTAAAGAATAACCTAACCTCTAAAGTTATCTAAACCGACCTTTGATACCAATTATAAGGCCCCAACCTTAAACCTTAATTAATCTTGAGTTATTACAAGATTACACATTGAGGATCTTTTCAGGTTTAGAGTTTTAGAGAATTAGATCATGAAACTTGCATTACATTCCACATTTAAACAAAGTGGTTACATAAACGACAGTATTCATTCTTCCCATCAACAGAAACATATTGAAAATAAAACATGGAATCTTTCTTGACACATCCTTGACACTATCATCACATCATGTACCTTTCCCTTGACCTGTGAAAAAAAATTCAAAAACATGTGATGAGCATAAAAAGCTCAGTAAGGGTTATAAAAATATGGAAAGGAAACATGAGTTCATATATACATAAGAATGAAATAATACTTTACCCATAAAACATAGGCACTTTAACATACCTCATCAAACCATGAATAAATCATTGAAAACATAAGACATAAAGGTAACTTGAGGCATTCATAACATTCTTACATAGGGAGTAACTCTCTTGGTTACGTTTGGAATACCCATCACAGTATATTCCCAAAATCTCTTCGGAGAAACCTTAACGTTTCACTCCTTCGCGTTAGCCAATGCATTGGAGAGCTATATCGGGCTCACCCGCCCTTAGTTTATCACGGAACCACCCGTTTTCATAATAATGCCCAAGAACCATAACATACATGTATCACATAAAATATTCATAAAGGAAACAAAACATTTCCACATTTCAATCACAACATAACATTTTAGTATTTTGAAATAATGAATCTATACAAAAAGAAACCATTTCCAAAACCATTTAAAACATTTAATAAAAAGATTTTTGAATCAAAGTGACCCATACCACCTTGAAGCTAAAAATTTTAAACCATTAATATCCATGTAAGTAAATCCTTAAAACCATTTTTAAAACATGGATATTAATAAGAACAAATAATTAAAACATTTAAAACGATATTTTGGTTAGAGGGGTTTTACCAAAATTAGAGACACTTGAATACAATAATTGAAGAATAACATTTAGTCAGAACTTTATAATATCATGAGAATAAATGAATTCATGATATAATACTCCAAAGGACAGTATATACACCATATAAGAGTGAATTGGTGCATAACAATAATGAACCCTCAATAGAAATGTCAAATGTGATGAAATCCCTTATAAAGAAGGTATCTTTAAATTAAGGACAAATCAATCTCAAAAATATGTGAGACAAATATAAATACACCCCATATAAGTGTATATTAAGTTTAAAACAATAAAAGTTCATTCACACATATTCAGAGGATGACAAATTCAATAACTACATGTTGAACCCAAAGAAATCGAAATTGGGTTAAGAAGATCCCTTGACAGCCTAACGGCGTCACATCAAAATGAGTTGATGAGAGATAAAAAGTGTATCTCATCACTTGGACATAAAATTTACATCAATAAACATATATTATAACATATCCCAGCATAAAAATATGTAAATTAAAAGACCCAACAAAATAAGTCTTTTAAAAAAGAGGAGGGTGAAAGGTTCCCTTACCGACTTGGGTATCTTTCAAAACATACACCCCATGAAAGAAGGACAATATATCATTGATGTAAATACTAATAAACTAAATTATATTACACAAAGAGTAGAATAATGGGCAGTAAATACACCACTCAATGGAATTTGTGGCAAATGTAGCATAAATCTCATGGGAATAAAAGTGAGATTAAAAATCCCTTACGAAAACTCGGCAGCCTAACGACGCCACATAAAACTTCCGAATTTGGATTGATGAGATCAAATAGGGTATCTCATCACATTAAAATAAAATGTACAGAAAGAGGAAAATAAAATAACATCCCCCAATATTACAAAGATGAGTTTAAAATAAGTGACATAAAGGAGAGTACTTAAAAAGAAAGTGAGAGGTTAGATCTCTTACGAACGTTCGGCAGCCTAACGGCGCCACTCAAAACTTCCAAAATTTATTGATGAGAGAGAATAGGGTCTCTCATCACATTAACATAAAAATTACAGTAAGTTTAATATAAAATATCATCCCAATAACAAGAAATATGAGCTTTAAAAGGAATGACATAAAAGTGTGTACTTGAAATGAAAGAGAGGAGTATGATCCCTTACCTCGGGTCCGACTTGACTCGATCGTTCTTTAATCTCCTGAATAATAAACTTGAGTTAATTTCTACTTCCTTAAGAACCTTTTCAAGTTCATTATTCCTTTTATATCACTTATTACCACGTCATAAACATTATGTAATCATTTAAGTTAATAATATTTGTTTTGCCGATATTTGGTTCTTAAGTCAAAAGTGGACTTCTTACAATTACATGTTGTTCATGTGGTCAAAGGTTCTTTATATCCAGAATGACATTCCTGATTTGTATATCATATATATCATATATATCCATCATATACATGTATTTATAATATTACATAATCATTTAGAAGTAAGAAATGAAATGCACCGTTCATGGAGATGGTAAGCCGTACGTCCGCATTAACACTACTTTCATTTCTTTGTCATATTAATGGAATTAAATCTAAATTAGAGGTATGTATATTTTAATTACAGAATTATATTCATCATTTAGATATATCATTCATCATATATATCCATTATATACATGTACTTATAATAGTACATTACTTTTGGGGATATGAAATGAAATGCACCGTTCATGGAGACGGTAAGCCGTACGTACGCATGAACGCTACTTTCATTTCTATCTCATACTTTAATGGAAATAAAAAATAATGATACAGAGGTATATAATAATTCCAGTATAAAATCATATATAATAACATTAAATCCATCCTTTATACGTCCAACGTATGGCATTAACGAATCACATCACTTTGAGGGGGCGGTAGTCCGCACTTCCTAAAATAAAGATATCGCGTATACCCATAATGGAAGCCATAAAGGTAAGACAAAAATGAAAAATACAGAAGCATAGGTAAAACATAAACATATTATATATCATATATAAAAATAGTGACATCACAATGGCCACCTTTGAAGGTGTTAAATGAGTATTGAACAATCATCGTTTCGGGAGGCAGAATTTCGCCATCCACGGAAACCGTATGTTCTTTAACCATTTGATGTAGTTGTGTGAGAGTGAAGGTAGAATAAATCTTATAACAACATCCTAGTATATTTAAGATACTGGTTTTGTTACAAAAGAAATATATAAAAAGAGTTTATAGGTTTGGAGAAGCAAAATAAAACAAATGAACATGAGAGAATGAATTACCTTTAAAAGTGTAACTCCTTTTGATTTGAGCCTAAAGGCTTATTTTGAAAGGATTCTGCCCAAAGGGAATCCTCTAGGATGATGAGAGGGATGTGGAGGGAGTAAATGGGAAGGGTTTGGCCGAGCCAAAGTCTTGAGGAGTGTGTGAAATGAGGTAGAGGTGGGGGCCTTTTATAAGAGGAGAGGAGGGGCACTATTGGAAAGTAAGAAATATTACTTTATTTGAAAATGTGTTTCGGTTTTAAAAGGTCCCACATTGATATAATTCGTGTATAAGGTGATAAGGCTTCGAAATCCACTCATCCAATAAGTTTTGGACATGTGTAGTTCATAGATGTTACATTATCTTTCCATTTTATTTAAATCGTCAAATAATGATGTCATCGCTGCATCATTATTATGTCATAAATAATTTAATTTATTTAACGTCTAAAAATTATAAAAAAAACTACTATGATGTAGGAAATATTTTTATCTTTCCAATGAATATTTATAATCAAAAATATGACTTGTATAACCCCACTTAAAAATTGTTTTAGTAAAACATATCATGTTTGTGTCATTTTTAATTTTAACATTAAATAAAAATAAATTATTGTCATTTTCCAACTAAAGTGGCTCCATGGGGTCCCCAAGTTGGCCCATGGCTTGTCTTGGTCGGCCATGACTCACCCAATATGTGTAGTACAAGTTTCATGGTGTTTTCACATTCTTATAATATCATTTTTACCTTAAACTACACTAATTACCACTAATCGCGATTAAAAACTTAATAAGTTACTATTCACCAAAAAATTATTTTTATCCCATTGAACCACATTTTTCTTCTTAATGACAACCTTGTATGTCGGATTTTTGAAATTCAAAACACAAAGATGGGAAAATTCCATTTAAACTGAAAAATCAGTTTTTATAAGTACCACTTAGTGGTTTCACTATTCATCAGAAATTGAAGTTTTTTAGAAAAATCCCAAAACTTCACCCTAAGCTATATTTGATATTCTGCATTCAAAAATGAAGTCCGTTTTACAAAATTCAAAAAATATTAGTCACATTAATTAATTTAATTATTAATTCCCGTTGTCAGAGCAAATAGCGTGTTTTTATAAAACAATAAGTATCAAAAGATTGACACTAGTTTAAGTATGATTTCAAAGTGAAATTAATTCCAATGACCACTATTGGATTTAATGGTAAAAATATTTTCTAATTTCACTTTAAAACCAATTCAAAATATAATCTAATCATATAAATAAATTATATTAAAAAGAGGTTTTGAATTAAAATACAACATTTTACACTATTCATTAAAAAATGAACATTATCGGAAAGATACCAAAAATTTACACAAAGTAAATTTTGATGTCCCGATTCTTAAGAAGAGTTTTATTTGGTCCAATAGAATGTATAAGAGTGAAAAAAACTATATTTAATGATGGTTCTCCATCAAAAGGCGATAAGTGAACCTTTAGTGAAAACTAGGGCATATATGCCTAAAATTTAATTCTTTCCGTATTTTAAGCTTCTATCCTTTATTGGATAAATGTAAAAACATTTAAAAACATATATAATCATATTTTAGTTATTTCTATCCATTCCCGCCATTACAACGGCTACATGTTAACTACCATTTAAAATAATATTATTTTATTATTAGAGTGCAACGTAAGATTCCCAAGAAACTCATTGTTGCGTGTTGGGTACGCCATCGAGCATAGCGTCCCCTTTAAAGTCATATTAATATTTTATTCACAAATATGGATAAATAAGAAAATGTCATGTTCTTTATTTACCTGGTGTGTTACAGAAAATATCTCTAGAAAACAAATTCTTTATCTCTGCAATCAATATTATCATAGTAAATAGAAATGCAATCCATACTCATAATAACATCAAAATCGACTAGGGGAAATATAACAGGCTTTTAGGTAATTTATTTCCACAAAACTACAATATGATGATTTTTATAATTCCCTTTTTCCATAATTATTTCCTTTGTCATTTTTACAACATGTTCTCATTTCATTTATTGAGCAGGATTTTGTAATTGTCCTAAATATTTCTCAAAAATTATAGAATTTATAGACCCATTATCAAAGAAGACATTAGAAAAATTTATGTAAATAAACAATGTACAAGATACCACTTCATTGGATGGACTGACATCGAATGAATTATTCACAAAGGATTTCACTACACCATTCATCTTATATTCTAGATACTTCCTATGATTTATATCCTTCTTTGGCTAGTTATGTTCATAATTCCCTATCATTCCAAATTTTGAGCAATTTAAATTTCTCTTATTAGAATTAGACATAATTTTATTTTCAATGAAATATCATGAAATCCGCCCAAATGAAAACATTAGAAGAACTTCTCAAATTTGTTAAAGCATAATCAAGGGTGATTTTTAATACTCTTTTCACAAATTTGAAACTGGATTTTCTTACCTTTAGATTTCTTTTATTGATTACTACTCGTTTCATTACATCTTTAAATTTTTGTCTATGTGTTGTCGAAGTACATGAGATCATATAGAAAATCTATTTCTACTATTTGAACAAATTTAATAATTTAGTCATAACATTTCAATTCAGGGGAAGCTATTTCCCTTCAATTTCATGGATTCAATCCTGAGTGTGGATAATTTATTTTTTTTATCAATATCTTGAATATGATTTTGATCATACTTTCAAATCGAGTGAATTTTTTTTCAAACATGGACATTGAATATTCCCCCATTTTTATTTATTTTAATTGATTTTCCATAATAAGTAATCCCACGTTAGTAAAATAACTTTCAGGGAAATGGTTCTAAAATTCAAACCATTCCAAGGCATCCATCTTTTCGCTTTCATTGATATTCTGGGCTATTCACTAAAACTGGTCAGATTCACCATAAAAATGATAAATATAAAGTTTTAACATTTGATTACATGAACCCCTCATGTAATCAAATATCTTTTCAAGGGATTTAATGTAACAGCCCAAGATTTTATAAAAAAATATATATATATATTTTTTAATTTTATTAATGTCTTGTGTTGTACGCTACACCAAAAGGAGCTTGCACAACACGCATCCTTGACTTGCCTTGCATTACACGCAATCGCGACCTTCCTCGATAGCGTGTGTAATACGCAATATTGAGTTTCACTAAACAACGATATGCTATTTAAATATTATTAAAACTAGCCGTTATGAATAGTAATAACCACTTTTTGAAATTTTATAAATTTTATTTTTCAAAATGGACCTCATTTTTGGACTCAGAATATCGAAATTAGCCTAGGGTGAAATTTTGGTATTTTTCTGAAAACTTTCAATTTTTGATGAATAGTGAAACCACTAAGTGGTAGGTGAAAAAACTGAATTTTGCATAAAACCTAATTTTACCGCTTCTGTGAATGGAATTTCGAAAATCCGAGAAACACGGTTAATATCAAGGACTAAAATATGGTTCAATGAGATGAAAATAATTTTTTGGGGAATAGTAACTTTTTACTTTTTTTTACCACGGTTAATAGTAAATAGGGTAACTAAGGGTAAATATGATATTAATATTACCCTAACACATGTCCTAATTCTATTGGACAAGTGTAATTCGACCAAAAACAAACTTAGGAATAAAATATGACCATTTAGGCCCACTTGGATTAGATTAGGACATTTATTATTAATTTATTTAAAGAAGGGTTAAAATAGTTACAATCAAAGTTTAATAAGTAAATCATTTTTAATATGGGGTTATACATAAGATAAATTCGACTATAAATATTCATTAGAAAGCTAAAAAGATTTCCTACATGATTGTATTTTATTTGTAATTTTTAGACATCAAATAATATAATTTATTTATGACACAAAGATGATGCAGTAATTATCTTATTAATGAAATATTAACATAATTGATAATATAAATACCAAAATAAATGTAATTTAAGACTTTTTATGAATTCCACTAATTTTCTAGGTTAATATGATATATTAGTGTTGATTTAATCAACTTGGTTCGAACATATAATTCTGTTATAACTTTCACAAAAATCATATATCAAATAGTGTCAAAATTGACACAAAATAGTTTTTAAATCAAATATTATATTATTAATTGTTATTTTATTCCTCAAAATCTAAGGTTCGGCCAAATGACTTAGATAAGGATATAGGGATTAATAATATACAATTTGGGGTTCGTTTGGCATGTTATAGTAAGTTTATTAACCATATAGTGAAAAAAAAACAAAAAGACACGGTAAAAGTTAAATTATTTAACTTAGAGTTAAATCTAATTGATAAGGTTAAAATAATACCCTAAACTTGTCTAAATCCTATTGGTTGATAGGATTTCGACCCATCCCCACTTTAGCTTCGAAATAAGACCATTTGGAACTATTATAAACCGATTTTGACTTTAATATAAAATAATATTTTGAGATATTCCTAAGGTGCCCCTCTCCTCCCCTATAAAAGGACACCTCCTCCCCCTCCTCCTCACACCAATTTGAGCACTCAAGCTCGGCCAAACCCTACCAATTTCTACTCTCCACTTCCCTAGAAACATCCTAGAGGTTCTGGTCTTCCTCAAAGACCAATTTTAGTGCCCTAAGAGGAGGTATCAAAGAGGCACTTCAAAGAAGAGGTAATTACCGTTACCAATTCTTTCATCTTTATTTCTTCTTCCACTTCTTCTTCTTAGGTTGTTTCATTATGAAGTAATAACATCAGTATCACTCATATACTGATATGTTATTATAAGTATGAAACAACCCTATTTCACCATCTATCCATCCTACGGAGAAAGAAATCACCGCGCGTGCGTACGTACGGAATACCGTCTCCACGCCGTGGTGTAATCTATTTTCCACCACCACCTTACATGGATGGGTATAATGGTGTAAAGAATAACTATACATAGTTATTACAACATCATATTGATTCTGATATATTTTATAATCCACTCCAATTCAATTCAATATTAATAGAAATGATATCATCGCTCGTGCGTACGTACGGAATACCGTCTCCACGACGCGATGAGATTCATTCTCCATGTTAACCATTTAAGAATGATTATAATGTATATATAAGAAATAATAATGAAATATATGACATAATAAAGCTACTGGATTTATATATATATATACATATGTATGTCATCTACTTACTTCCATTTCAAGACAATAAGGAAAGGAAAACAGCGTTCATGCGTACGTACGGACTACCGTCTCCATGAACGGTGTTTTTCATTTTATTTATCTACCTATTATATATATATATACTGAATATATATGATATATAAATAATATTTTATTTTCTGGAAGTAAGTAAATCATGATATAAGTAATAATGATGTCAAGAACAACAAGTCAAAACACCTACGATAAATGAAACGATTTTACCCAAAACGCTTCTTTAACATGGAATTTACAAAAGAACGGGTAATATAATGTCATAAGTGAACCATATATGATATCATAACAATGAATATGATTCTGTAATAAGTCAATAACATGATTTAAATCATTATACAGGAGGTTCGGACACTTACAAAGCATGTCGGACCTAAGGTAAGGGAAATATCACAATCTCATTTTTATCCGAGATTGATTATTCGTAAGTATTTACTGGGGTGTATTTTATCATCCACATCCATGTTTACTCAATATGTAATATTATTTCCATCCACCTAAAATTGTTTAAATCCATTTTTACCCTTCGGTGAGTTTTTAGTAATACGTATGAAAGGAATCTTTTGTCGTTTTTCGTACGAGGTACTTTTTGACTTTTCCAACAAAAGTACGAAGAATGTTTTTTTAACTTATACGGCACGAACGGATTTCTACTATTTTATAAAGACTTATTTTCATGAAGCTTCCTCTAAAAGATTTCATGACTATTTTCAATAAAATCTCTTTATTTTAAAATTGCATGATGTTTTGTGAAAAGAAATTGATTTTGAAGAAGAAAGGATATTTTCCTCAAGAATTCAATTCAAGTGTTTTATCAAAATTATTTTACATCTAAGATAATAAAGGGTTCTGTTTCTATGCATATTTTTACATTGATTTGACTATGTTGTGATGGAATTATGTTTATAAATTCCTTTATCTTATATGAATGGTTTTATGATGTCATGTTGTTTAAGAATCCCATTTTTATTACATGGGTTATGCAATGATGTATGATTTATGATTTTGTGGCACACATAAGAATGGTATCATTATGAGATGGGTGGGACCTATATCTCACTCCAATGCATTGGGTAAAGATTTCATATCTCATGAGATAGACATGGTTGGAATGGTAGGTTATACCGGTTCAGTGAAACAGGACTGAAACGAGGGTGACTCGATTCAGAAAGGGACTTTGTCCACTATGATGGTCTTGGCAATGAGTCTTGACTAACAAGAAATGATTCTCTATGATTATGTGTGAATGCCACAAAGTTTAATGTTTTAAGTTATGATTATTGTGATTACATTTCACTACCATGATTTATCCCATGTTATGAAATTATGCTCTCTTTTGCAGGTTATGATTTCCAAAATGTTATGTTCTTATGAATACGATGTGATTGATATTTCTTTTGTTTACCCTTACTGAGCATTTGAGCTCACCCTTTTATGTTTTCTTTTCCCCAGGATATAAAGAAAGGTTTTAGGTAAAAAAAAGCAAGATCTTTATGGGAGATGTTGAAGATCTTTCCCCACGATTAGAAGATTTTATTCCGAGTTTCCAAAGACACTAAACTATTACGATCCTTGTGTGTGTGTTTTTGTTATGTACTAAGTATTCCGCAAATGTAATGTAATGACCATGTACGTCAGGCTTCGGGTCTCTACAGTTGGTATCAGAGGAAAGGTTTAGTCAACCTTTGGAAACTAGGATGCGAAAACGTTAGTGAGATCCCTAGAGATATTTCTAAGGTATGTCTAGGGATGTCTATAAGGTTAAGTATACGTATAGGTTATAGTCCTAGAATTGCGCTAACGATCTTCGAATTTAACCTAAGATGTTAGATATTGAGGGTAGTAACCCTTTATTATGTTGTTTTCCCTAGCATGATTTTTGCCTCTCACACAATTCTTTTGGGGTTTTAGACGATGGCTAGAACCCGAAGGAACCGTGTTAATGCAGAATGTGATGGGAAATGCAATGATTGTACCCCTGAGCAACCAAACGATATAGGAGATGGAATGCAAAATCTTGTAGCCATGCTCACAGAACTTTCTCAAGCTATGAATCATGCAGGACTTCCAAACGAGCAAAGGAAGGAGCAACATTCTGTTGAATCCTTCATGAGGCAGCGTCCACCTTCTTTCAGTGGGTCTACTGATCCATTAGTTGCTGAACAATGGATTAGTACTACTGAAAAGATATTTTCAGTTCTTCAATGTTCTGAACATGATAAAGTCATCCTAGCAGTGTATCGTTTGGAAGGAGATGCTGATCAATGGTGGAATCTTATTAAGAATACAAGGCAAAGGGATGAAATTGAGTCTATGGAATGGGACGAGTTCAAGAACTTATTTTTCAATAAGTACTTCCCTCGTATTCTTCGAACAAAGATGGAGAAAGAGTTTCTTGAACTGAAGCAAAGGGACGATGAATCTGTTGGTACCTATGAAGCAAATTTTACAAGACTTGCAAGGTATGCTTCTGGAATTATCATCCAACCTGAAAGTAAAGTTGATCGATTTTTCAGTGGCTTAAAACCAAGTCTTCGAAGGGCATTAGCTATAAGAGACTTCAGTAGCTATGAAGAAATTGTGCGTTGTGCTATCAAGGTAGAAATGGAAGTTGGTGTTACATATCCATCTCATGGTTTTGACAAGAAACGAAAGATGGAGTTCAAGGAGAAATCTCAGAATAATGGTGAAAAGAAGATGAATGTTTCCTTATGCACAAAGTGTGGAAAGAAGCATGGTGGAGATTGTCTAAAAGGGACTAGAAAATGTTTTAAGTGTGGAAAAGAAGGTCATCGAGCAGCTGAGTGTCGAAGTAATGGAAAAAGGGTTTCTAATGATGTGAATAAAGCAAACAATGCAGAGAACGCACCGCCAACACTTCAATGCTTCAAGTGCAAGGAAATGGGGCATTATGCTAATAATTTCCCTAATCCAAGGGTTAGTGATGATCAACATGAGCAACCACTGAAGGCAAAGGAAAACGGGAAATCACATGGGATCACTATTGGCAATGTTGAATATGACAACGATGTGGTGGAATGATTAAGTGTTTATGTAATGGGATTCCAAAATAATGTTGTATCATTGCGTATTGCAATATTTATTGATGTGGTATTCAAAGTGATTGAGATATTTTTTGGAAATAAGATGATATGCGCATAATGAATACGATAAAATGAAATGTTTAATAGTATTCATGAGCTCATGATTGATATAAGGACTAAGTGATATCATGGTTTGAGTATATAGAATTTTGAGGATTTTGGTATGTGGAAAGTGTTAACTGCACTCATGTTTTCACTAAGGTATTCAAGAGAATACACGATTAAGGACTTTGAATGTTCGGAATGTGACCAACAAGACATATCTTATGATATGTGGGGATCAATGACAATATTAAATCTCTGGTAATCGTTGTCACTATATTATGAGAGTGGACTGCAGTATTATGTATAAGCCTAAAGATTAGACTGGATTATGTTGGACATAAGTTAGTATTGTTTAAGGATAGAAGATTTTCGATATTATTGATGGGATGTTATAGTAACGTAGTTTTAGAAAAAGGGACAACCTGCAGGACGGGCGACAGCCCATCGCTTCAGACAAGGCTGTAGGAATCGAACCCACAACCGAAGTGCGACTGGCCTTTATCGCCAACCACTGACCTACAGGAAGTCCCTGTTTAGTAGAAACTAGTTTTATTATATTAAGCAGTATGATATATGAAGTATAAGTCCATTTTAGAAACCATATGTGATTAATCTCACTATAGATCGACTTATGTATATAATTTTGCTAAACTTTTGTTTGAAACAGATGGAATGACCCGTCATTCTATCACATGATCTGCTAACACTTCACGAATAACAAATTCAACTTCATTTATTTAAGAGATGAAGTGTAAATTGTTAAAGGCACGAACAACAGTGAGATTGTACCAAAATAAAGTAAGTATTTATTCTAATTCAAATTCTTTAACTTTAGGGAAATGATCTTGAAAACCAAAAATGTTGTCCTAGTTCTCCTATACCTGATAAATCAGATGGTACCTTAGATCGTCACAAATTTATGGATTTGTGATTACTGGCTTTTCCATAGCCATGTTCTCTACCACTCTCCATCAGAACATGATGGTTAGATTTCTCTTCCATATCCATATTTTCACCTATGTGGAAACCCAGTGATTAGTTTATTTGGGTAATCGTTACATTTCATACTTTAGTTTTTAAAGCCAAGTTTTGGTATTCCCTTTTACGGTGTGGGTTTCTATTAAAGAAACTTTCGAATAGTAAACCATTTATAACCCCGACGAATTTCGAGGGCGAAATTCATTTTAAGGGGGGTAGAATGTAACAGCCCAAGATTTTATATAAAAAAAATATATATTTTTTTAATTTTATTAATGTCTTGTGTTGTACGCTACACCAAAAGGAGCTTGCACAACACGCATCCTTGACTTGCCTTGCATTACACGCAATCGCGACCTTCCTCGATAGCGTGTGTAATACGCAATACTGAGTTTCACTAAACAACGATATGCTATTAAAATATTATTAAAACTAGCCGTTATGAATAGTAATAACCACTTTTTGAAATTTTATAAATTTTATTTTTCAAAATGGACTTCATTTTTGGACTCAGAATATCGAAATTAGCCTAGGGTGAAATTTTGGTATTTTTCTGAAAACTTTTAATTTTTGATGAATAGTGAAACCACTAAGTGGTAGGTGAAAAAACTGAATTTTGCATAAAACTTAATTTTACCGCTTCTGTGAATGGAATTTCGAAAATCCGAGAGACACGGTTAATATCAAGGACTAAAATGTGGTTCAATGAGATGAAAATAATTTTTTGGTGAATAGTAACTTTTTACTTTTTTTTACCACGGTTAATAGTAAATAGGGTAACTAAGGGTAGATATGATATTAATATTACCCTAACACATGTCCTAATTCTATTGGACAAGTGTAATTCAACCAAAAACAAACTTAGAAATAAAATATGACCATTTAGGCCCACTTGGATTAGATTAGGACATTTATTATTAATTTATTTAAAGAAGGGTTAAAATAGTTAAAATCAAAGTTTAATAAGTAAATCATTTTTAATATGGGGTTATACATAAGATAAATTCGACTATAAATATTCATTAGAAAGCTAAAAAGCTTTCCTACATGATGGTTTTTTATTTGTAATTTTTAGACATCAAATAATATAATTTATTTATGACACAAAGATGATGCAGTAATTATCTTATTAATGAAATATTAACATAATTGATAATATAAATACCACAATAAATGTAATTTAAGACTTTTTATGAATTCCACTAATTTTCTAGGTTACTATGATATATTAGTGTTGATTTAATCAACTTGGTTCGAACATATAATTCTGTTATAACTTTCACAAAAATCATATATCAAATAGTGTCAAAATTGACACAAAATAGTTTTAAAATCAAATATTATATTATTAATTGTTATTTTATTCCTCAAAATCTAAGGTTCGGCCAAATGACTTAGATAAGGATATAGGTATTAATAATATACAATTTGGGGTTCGTTTGGCATGTTATAGTAAGTTTATTAACCATATAGTGAAAGAAAACAAAAAGACACGGTAAACGTTAAATTATTTAACTTAGAGTTAAATCTAATTGATAAGGTTAAAATAATACCCTAAACTTTTCTAAATCCTATTGGTTGATAGGATTTCGACCCATCCCCACTTTAGCTTAGAAATAAGACCCTATGGAACCATTATAAACCGATTTTGACTTTAATATAAAATAATATTTTGAGATATTCCTAAGGTGCCCCTCTCCTCCCCTATAAAAGGACACCTCCTCCCCCTCCTCCTCACACCAATTTGAGCACTCAAGCTCGGCCAACCCCTGCCAATTTCTCCTCTCCACTTCCCTAGAAACATCCTAGAGGTTATGGTCTTCCTCAAAGACCAATTTTAGTGCCCTAAGAGGAGGTCTCAAAGAGGCACTTCAAAGAAGAGGTAATTACCGTTACAAATTCTTTCATCTTTATTTCTTCTTCCACTTCTTCTTCTTAGGTTGTTTCATTATGAAGTAATAACATCAGTATCACTCATATACTGATATGTTATTATAAGTATGAAACAACCCTATTTCACCATCTATCCATCCTACGGAGAAAGAAATCACCGCGCGTGCGTACGTACAGAATACCGTCTCCACGCCGTGGTGTAATCTATTTTCCACCACCACCTTACATGGATGGGTATAATGGTGTAAAGAATAACTATACATAGTTATTACAACATCATATTGATTCTGATATATTGTATAATCCACTCCAATTCAATTCAATATTTATAGAAATGATATCATCGCTCGTGCGTACGTACGGAATACCGTCTCCACGACGCGATGAGATTCATTCTCCATGTTAACCATTTAAGAATGATTATAATTTATATATAAGAAAAAATAATGAAATATATGACATTATAAAGCTACTGGATTTATATACATATATACATATGTATGTCATCTACTTACTTCCATTTCAAGACAATAAGGAAAGGAAAACAGCGTTCATGCGTACGTACGGACTACCGTCTCCATGAACGGTGTTTTTCATTTTATTTATCTAACTATTATATATATATATATACTGAATATATATGATATATAAATCATATTTTATATTCTGGAAGTAAGTAAATCATGATATAAGTAATAATTATGTCAAGAACAACAAGTCAAAACACCTACGATAAATGAAACGATTTTACCCAAAACGCTTCTTTAACATGGAATTTACAAAAGAACGGGTAATATAATGTCATAAGTGAACCATATATGATATCATAACAATGAATATGATTCTGTAATAAGTCAATAACATGATTTAAATCATTATACAGGAGGTTCGGACACTTACAAAGCAAGTCGGACCTAAAGTAAGGGAAATATCACAATCTCATTTTTATCCGAGATTGTTTATTCGTAAGTATTTACTGGGGTGTATTTTATCATCCACATCCATGTTTACTCAATATGTAATATTATTTCCATCCACCTAAAATTTTTTAAATCCATTTTTACCCTTCGGTGAGTTTTTAGTAATACGTATGAAAGTAATCTTTTGTCGTTTTTCGTACGAGGTACTTTTTGACTTTTCTGAAAAAAGTACGAAGAATGTTTTTTTTAACTTATACGGCACGAACGGATTTCTACTGTTTTATAAAGCCTTATTTTCATGAAGCTTCCTCTAAAAGATTTCATGACTATTTTCAATAAAATCTCTTTCTTTTAAAATTGCATGATGTTTTGTGAAAAGAAATTGATTTTGAAGAAGAAAGGATATTTTCCTCAAGAATTCAATTCAAGTGTTTTATCAAAATTATTTTACATCTAAGATAATAAAGGGTTCTGTTTCTATGCATATTTTTACATTGATTTGACTATGTTGTGATGGAATTATGTTTATGAATTCCTTTATCTTATATGAATGGTTTTATGATGTGATGTTGTTTCAGAATCCCATTTTTATTACATGGGTTATGCAATGATGTATGATTTATGATTTTGTGGCACACATAAGAATGGTATCATTATGAGATGGGTGGGACCTATATCTCCCTCCAATTCATTGGGTAAAGATTTCATATCTCATGAGATAGACATGGCTGGAATGGTAGGTTATACCGGTTCAGTGAAACAGGACTGAAACGAGGGTGACTCGATTCAGAAAGGGACTTTGTCCACTAAGATGGTCTTGGCAATGAGTCTTGACTAACAAGAAATGATTCTCTATGATTATGTGTGAATGCCACAAAGTTTCATGTTTTATGTTATGATTATTGTGATTACATTTCACTACCATGATTTATCCCATGTTATGAAATTATGCTCTCTTTTGCAGGTTATGATTTCCAAAATGTTATGTTCTTATGAATACGATGTGATTGATATTTCTTTTGTTTACCCTTACTGAGCATTTGAGCTCACCCTTTTATGTTTTCTTTTCCCCAGTATGTAAAGAAAGGTTTTAGGTAAAAAAAGGAAGATCTTTATGGGAGATGTTGAAGATCATTCCCCACGATTAGAAGATTTTATTCCGAGTTTCCAAAGACACTAAACTATTACGATCCTTGTGTGTGTGTTTTGGTTATGTACTATGTATTCCGCAAATGTAATGTAATGACCATGTACGTCAGGCTTCGGGTCTCTACATTTAATCCACCTTTCATCCACTACAAGGTCAGAAGATCCCCTGAAATAATGAGGGTGTTTCCTCAATAAACGTTCCACTATCATCGTATTGCACTATTGTAGCTTAGTATGTTATTTCACATGGATTCCACTGCCATTTATAGCTTATGTAAACATATATATTAATGTCAAAAATTTCTTATTTCCAATTCCTACCATTCCAATATGTATATTTGAAAATATATCATACTCTCATCTTCTTTCTACTTCAGTTCCCTATTTATTATTTGGAAAGAAATTCTATGTAGAAATAATTTAGGTGAAGAAACATGGAATTATTCAAATTCTATATCATTTAAACTTAACCATAATGTAAAAATAATTTATTTCTATTCTATTTACATCATCCATACCCCTGAAGGTACCTAAATAGTTCTCTTACACCAACTATAAGGACCCAACCTTAAAAATTATATAATCTAGTTAATTGAACTAGAATTCACATTCATATTTTCTAAAAGATCTTTTTATTTTAGAGTTTTAGAATAATAGGTCCTATATCATAAATAATAACCCATGAGCATAGAAAGGGTATGCTAGTGAAATACAATCAAATTTTATATAATAAAATAGTCTTTAAAAATTATACCTTATTTATTTTAAACTATAATATTCGCAAAATTCAGCAATGGATATTGTTTTCTCTTAAACATCATTGATACCAGTAAAAATAATTAAAAAAATTAATAAGCACAAAATTTTAGTAAGGGACATAAAAATAATGGAAGAAACTAGTATTCACGAATACTTAAAAAAAGAAGAAAGTTAAAATTCTCAGCCTTAAAAGTAACATATACTTTGTGAAAACATGATGTTTCCATAAAATATAGCGTCCATAAAAAACATTTAATTTACTTGGGGAATAATTTTTAGATCTAAATTATGATTTTAAACCTTGTGGCTACCATATGATTTGTAACCCTCCCACATACCTTACAATGTAACCCCCACAGCAACCTTATGATGTAATTATCATAGTTTCACATGGAATATTCATTATGAACAACTTCTAATATAATAGCACAAAATTCATTGTAGTACTATCAAAAACCCACCCATATTTATAAAAAATTCCAAGAACCGTAAATTAATCATTAAAAATATTACTTGTGACATAAAAATAATTCCTTGAAAAAATGACATATTAAAGGAATAATGCTCACATACAAAAGAAAATATTTTCTTCTAAAATAAACTTGTAACATTTTTATAAAAACAATAAGACATTAAGGAGTTATTAAATTAGAAAATTCTAGTCATGTCATATAGTTTATAAAAAAAATTGTAAAAAAATAAATTAAAAGAGGATAAATAAAAAAAAGTGACAAAACTCATGTTTGGACTTCTTCATTATTTTTCATACCTCACGTATAATGATTTCAATAGTGTTATAACT
This sequence comes from Viscum album, assembly GCA_963277665.1. Taxonomy (NCBI): domain Eukaryota; kingdom Viridiplantae; phylum Streptophyta; class Magnoliopsida; order Santalales; family Viscaceae; genus Viscum; species Viscum album. The sequence continues at coordinate 1,184,308,778 of OY728158.1, read as the reverse complement.
TTATTTCAATTCTTATTATCATTTTTAAATGCTTTATATGATCATTTAATATCATAGTTCCAAACAATAATAAATATTATTTTTTCAATTTCAATTATTTTAAGTGCATTCATTTCATAGATCCAATGTAGATCTATTATGGATTTTATTTTCAAATGAAAATAACACTCTAGATAAGAGAATATATATATATATATATTGGTCATTTTAAACTATTATATGAGAAATTAATCTTTCTATGAATTTTATAAATGGAAATAAAAACTCATTATCCAATATGGTAGAGAAACGACACACTGTGGATGATGATTTGGTTTTTAAGAATAAAATGTTAAAATAAAAGATTTGTTGATAGGTATACCATTATCATAATGAAATTACATTATATATATGATAAAATATTTATAATGATATTTTTTAAATTGGGTTAGGGTAATGTATAAGTGATAGAGTATTTAAAAGGGATGAATTTACCTATGGAATATTTCTCTATGAGAACCTCCATAGGCATTTGGAATTTGTATTTTTATGAGACCATCAACACTATAATTTGGAAAGGGAATAGTATAAAAGAACTTTCAAGAGTATAGTTGAGCTATATGGAATAATATGATGAAATTAAGTGAAGTAAATAGTCCCTTTTGAAAATTATGGTGAGAGAAAAATTAAGAATTACAAAAATATGTAACTATAATTTTGATACATTAGGGGTAAAGACTTTTAAATGGCCTAAAAGGCATAAGGGATTAACATTTGGACACAATATTATACCATTTTTCACTATTCTTGATTTTTTCAGTTTGATATAATTTAAAAACATATTTTAGTTATTTAATTTCATTTTTTTCAAATTGGACACAGTTTGTTATGATGACTTTAAAAATGTCATGAAAAGGTGTCAAAAAATGAACAAAAAATCTTATTATATCTTATAAATGACATATTTAACTACAGAATTTATTTATCATATTAATTATAACTAATAATATTTATTTTAATACATTTAACATCATTTCATTGATTTCTCTATTAAATTAATAATTATAGCATTATCACGGTGAATGAATTTAACACATTTATATGTTACAAGAAATAAGAAATAAATTATCATGATTGAGTTAAATCATTTAAATTTATAAAAATTATATATTGTTAAAAATATTCTTTAAATCGTTTTATAAAAAATTTATACTTATTGAAAACTATAGTGTGAACAACCTTAATTTCTTATAAATATAATATAATAAAAGGATTATAGTGATCCAAGTGGATCACAAATGTCCCAAATTCATATAACAATAATATAATGGCTGACATTTACTCATCCAAAAATATTTATTATAAATTTTATGTCATATAATTGCTATTATAATTTTATTTAAAACCATTTAATTAATTTTCTTTCTTCTTGCACAAGCAATGCATCATCTTTTCATAGAAAATAAAGTTATTTATTTATTATATAAAAATAAAAAAATAAGTTAACATCGTAAAAATAAATAAATTAGGTTCAATATTATCTAATATATCCATTCATTAAGTATTTTTACTAATATACATATCACTAAAACTTCTTTAATTTTTTAATTTTGACATTCATTACATGTACAAGAATTTTAGAGGAATTTGGACAAGATTCATGTTATATAACTATAAAATTAGAAAATATCTATAAAATACATCAATTATAAATAATAATTAATAACTAATTCATTCTATGAATTTTTACCACTATATTATTAACTATATGAAACCATATATGAATTTTCCAATATTGTGCAGTCACTACATCGGTAGAGAAAATTATTTTTATAATTATAATTAAATAAATTATAATTGACATATAATGAATTGTTTTTTATAATATTTGTATTATAATATCATAATTTATACATTTTATAATTTTAATTAATTTTATTTCATAATTTATGTTTCTTTGATGTCACAAAAAATACTTTATTTTTTAAAACCAATATTTTTTTTTCACCAAAATTTAACATTTCATGAACAAAAATAAAAAATTCAAAAAATGATAATTTTTAAAGGATCAATTAAAAAATGAAATTAATTTTTTCAAATTTAAATTATATAATTTTAAAATGAATAATTTATATATAACCATATAATAAATTAGTTTAATAATGTAATTTATTTTACGATTTTCTTTAGAAATTTAATTTAACTTCTTAATTTTAGAATACTAATAAAAATATTCAATTATTACATGTGTTTTTACATACAATTAAAAGTATAAATTATTTTATGTAACATAACTAAATATACATTGTATTCGACAAGAAACAACAAGTGCATCTTAATGTAAAATTATAAATATTTTAATACCATGATTACAATAAATCCATAATAAGAGGATGTATTCTATGAAAAATAAAATCTCAATATGTTTAATATATCTCATAGATCTAAAAATGAAGTAAACTCTCACAATGATAATTTACATCACCAAATCACTAACCTATTTCATGGTCTCCAATAATATTCCAAACACATATCATTTTTATTATTATTTAAAGATAAATCACATATTAAGGTGTGTCAACCCTTAATAACGTCCCTTTCAATAAGATCAAAATGAAAATAAATCACTATTCATGGAAACATTCAACTCATGATTTTAAATACATAAATAAATACAACTATAGTATAATCCTTATATATTTCATGATTTTTGTAAAAAATAATGTAATCAATAATATATTTTACAACAAATTTTTAATATCAAAATTCTCAATCACATTAATCATTCCATACCAGATGTATCGATATCAAAATATTGAACCAGTTCCCATTTATTCTTCGGATGTGAATTCTCTTGATCCTTTTGTAATTGGTTGGAATATTTTCCCATCTCCATACATTTTATGAAATTTTTTAATGGGATTCTCCCTTACCCTTACATTCAATATCATGCTGTCATTTTTCACCACACCTGATGAAAAATCATATTGCTTTTTGGAATGTACCGTGGTGCTTCTTTCCAAAAGTATCATATGTGGGAAAATACTTATTTCCGTTATCCCCTTTATCAGTTTCTTTCCTTTTCATCCTCTAATTCTATTGGATTTATTCGACTACATAATTCATATAGAATTATTTATCAATATAGATAGCACATGATATTATGTCCTTATAAGATGAAATATATTGGTAGACTTGTCACCTTCAATATATCAGATGAAGTGTGTAAAATAAATGGTTAACATTTCTCTTTAGATTACAGATTTTGTCAAAAAAATTCCTTGACATTCATTTAAAATTGGGATTATGCATAAAAATATTTTCCCTTTAATTATATATCTGACTCAAGAAATTTCATTCAATTTATGATCAATGCTCGTGTGGAAAATATTTTTCCAAGGATAATATCTTTAAATTCGTCCATTCAATGTTTTATATTTCACCTTAATCCTTATAATTTTGTTCCAATTACCCCCAACGATCTACCTATACTAATAGATAAAACAATACAATGAATTATTTCTAGATTTAACTACTACCTCGAAGGAGAATTATATTTTCCCAGTAACATATCCATTACTCGGTGAAAAATTGATTTTCATCCCATTAAACTATAGAGGTTGATAATGGTTGAATAATTGTAGCACTCTTACCCTAAATGGTGGGGAAATGGTGCCTCTATACAAGGATGTTTATAACTCTTATTCTGATTCAGCTTCCCCAATATGGTCAAAATATGATTAATTTAAATTGTAGCACCACATCAACCTTCAATGTCTTTCCTAATCGGGAAATCCCTATATGAAGTATGTGCACTAATACGATTCCCATTACATTAGTTTAAAACCATTTATAAACAAAATAATATAGTATATTATATCATAACATTACAAACCATATTGTATAATCCCAAAACTAGTTAAACACATAACATAAATTGAAAAAAAAATTCATAGAAAAAATAATAATGATAAACATTGTTTATTTGTGAATATCATTGTTTTAAAATCCATCAGAATAGTTTGTAAGGAATACGTCAATTATCTAAATCGTATCACCTAATAGTGTCAAACTAACTACATAGTTAGTCCTTTTTTCATGCAACATGTGATGATTAGGCCATTCCAAATACACCCTTTTTGGTTTCATTACCCCAAGGTATATTTGTGTCAAAACCACATCTACTTTTAGTATCAAAATAGGGATATATTTATATAAAATTCTATATAATCTATTTCTTACTAAAATTTTAGGATGTTATTTTATACATATCCAAAATTTATATCATATGGATATGTTATCTAATATATTGTTTACTCATTATATTTCCCAAGGATTCTACTAATCTTCCTCTGATATAAACTATATAAACCTTAGAAATAGTACCATGGAGTTAGATTCTACTTTATTATATTGGTATAAGATTCATGGAATCACATGTTGAAGGAAAGAATTGATTATTAAACATGGTATAGTAGATACATTTTTGAAATAATCATTATCATTTAAAATATAAATAAGAAAAACTGTTATCTTTGAGACCTCAATTATTCCTCATAACCTATCCCTATATATCAATGAAAATAAACATCATAATATCCTGGGGATAATAAAAAATAATAATGGGGTTAGCTGAAATTAACAATAAGGGTAAACATACAACATAAAATATGAATAAATAAGTAACAATTATTATGAAATAGTAAAAAACAGAAATCACATACATTTAATGAAAAACATAAGCGTAATATAGTAGGAATAAATAATGATCAAATAATTCCATATAAATAATCACATGATCTTGACACATAAACACATATATTCAAAATAATCAAATAATCACATGGAACTTCAATGACTAAATTCATAATTATGGAATTAATAATTCAAGGATTCTTAGAAATACCTTCAAGGCCTAATGAAAAGAATTCCAACCATTAATGCCTCGTTCCAATATAACTTACAAAAATATTAAAGGCCTCTTCAAAATAGAAAATATAATTTTTTTCATGGGACCTACTAATGTATTGAGGGTCTATAAACTTCTCGGCCCCACCCATCACAAAATAATTCCAATGTATTATACATATGAAATGTGAGATACATTATTAATCTATTTATTTTTATTGAATAAATGAAATATGAAATGGTAATAAAAATGTAACACCGCTAGGTTATGAAAATAAATATTGAATGCACAAAAACCTGAGTCCCTACAAAACAACACATTTTATAATATATCTGTTAAACATCGTTTTTTCCTCTACTATGTTTTGAATTTCAAATAATGATCATCTAGAGTTATGATTAGCAAGTTGTTTGGAGTCTGATATAAAAACATGATTTTTGGTGATTTGTAACATACCCTTATGAATTTTAATATGAATAGTAATATGACCATTATTAATAGTAAATATTATTATTATTTTATTTTCTTATGGTAATAAGATAATGACATCTTGATTTATTATTCAAGGTAATATAAAAAAGTTATTGTTTTAAAATTTTTAATTTTTTAATACGGTATGATTTTATTTAAAAATTAAATTAATCTAACTTAGAAAATTATTTTCAAATTATGGAGTTAATTTATGAATTATACACATTGAAAAATGGTTATAATTAATTTTTGGGATTTTTCTGAAATTCATTAAATTTTGACGAATACTGAAATACGTTAAAATACTACATATCCAAATTATCAGTTCAATACACTATCAATGAAATAATAAGTGATGCAATACCACGTTTTTAGAACTAACATGCACTTATAACTATTATGGGTCACATGAATCAACACTATTGGTTGTATTGAGGGAAATAATAAAATAAACAATAAAATATTCAAAATTCACTCCTCTCCTCCATTATAATCCCCCCCCAACTCCCTCTTATCATCAGCACTCTCAACCCGTGGGCCTTGTCTATGCTCTGCCAAAATACCCTTCTCTAATCACTCTCCACATTTAGGATGCATTGGTCTTTCCAAAATACCAATACCCCTTTAAAAAAGGATGTTCTCAAGGAAGTTATTTCAAGAGGTAAATTCACATTTTATTTTATTCATTTTCATTTCAGGTTCCTTTTTATTTTTATCCTCAACTCACATACCCCATACAAATGACATTTAAAAATCTAGTATAATATTTATTATGTAATTATATCATGTTAATGGAAGAAACAACATCAATATCCTTACACTCTCTCTCTCTTTTATTTCATAAACGAAATCATAGTCTATGGGGTTCCAATTTACATCCTTTGTGGATGAGAAATCTTCATTCATTAATTTATCCTTCGTTATAGGTCATGAAACCATTTTTATGGTTGAAATATACTACAATATATTTATTATAAACTACTTAATATTAAGTATCCAGTATTTTTACAATTTATTAATTTATATGACAAAACTAGCTCATAATAATCCAAATATTGAAAAATAATCTAAGTGATTGTCATTAATGTTTCACAAAATGATTCATCATAATGAAATGTAACCAAATTGTATAAATGATAATTAATACCAATTTTTGTTCATAAATAATATCTAAATTCAATTACATTGATTTACATCCATTCCACATAAACTCCATTTATAAATAAAAGTAAACCGATTATGAAAATCAAAAAAAATTGAATACTTCGAAATGATGGAATTCAATATTATAACTTTTCAATAAAACATAAATGAACTAAAAAAATTATGATAAAATAAATAAATTTCTAATATCATGTGAATTAAATTATTAATGATTCTAATTTTCTATTCCAGGACCATAATGTCAAGAGAGGAACATTCGGACTTAAGGTAAGGTTTTTCCACCCGAACCTCCATTTTTTCAGGTTAATTTAATTATCTACTTACCTCAATTAAATTCTTAATAAATCAGATTTACTCCTCATAATTTAATTTTTAATTTTTGAAATATGTGTTCCAAAAACAATCATACCTTCATTTATGGGAAGTTATATGTTTTAAAATCATCATTCCAAAATCATTCATGATAAACAAGCCCGTCCCAAGGGAATTTCATAAATTAATACATATTTTCATGGGAACTATATAATATGTTTATGGAAGCCATTATCTTTTTAGAATAACTCATTTTTTTGTAAAAATACTATCTTACTTAACATCTTGTTTTATACAAATTCTTTTCCAAAATAACTCTTCTTTTCTAAGTAAAAGTGTATTTAAATAAAGTATTGCTCAATTATTTTATAAAAGTTTCTTTCTCTATTTCAAAAATCATGATTCATTATTATAAATGATATCATCTACCATATTTAATTTAATGGTTTATGATTGGTTTGAATTTGGATGTTCTATCCTGAAACCATTCAGCAATTTACTTTGAATGGTTAGGGTTTAAGATTAATGTTAAGGGAATGTTATTTTCATTTCATATGTTAGTTTCTATATGAATGTATATGTTGTTTATGTTTATCCCATAATGTATGACGAATTAATTGAACTTATTATGTGATGTGTGGGGACTGCTATAGCCCCTTAATTCATCATTAGGTCTTATAAGACAAATAGATATGGACTTGGCTGAGGCCTTTCCCATTTTGAGATATGGTTTTGTGCGAGCCTTGATCATTTATATACGTCTTGGCCAAGGCCATGATGGTATGTTTTAGAATGGTTTACATATTAAATTACCTCATTATGAGGCTATTAATTGAAATTTCATGTCGTCATTATACTAGTATATTACCCATGACTATGTTTTAATATGGAATTATTTTTTCATCTTATATTCCTCCAATAATGTGTTCAAGTTTATTATTTTTAAAGGAATGAGTTTTCAATTATTAACCATGAATAATTTTTATGTTTATGTTATCTTTTGATGGATTGATTTCTCTTACTGAGAATTTGAGTGCACCTCTTTCTTATGTTTTATTTTCTGAGGACATGAAGAAGTTTATTTTGATTGACATGTTGGGATAAACTTATAATTTTAGATATATTCAATTAAACCTATATATTTTGTTTCCATTTAATGTTGTAATGTTTAACTTATGTGTGTATATTGTTTCCAATTCTACTAAACTACTACGTTCTTTAGGATGCATATTCCTTGTTTATATTCCAGTGGAATTAAATAATGCAGTTGTTCATAGAAACAGGGTTCGAGTCCTTAAAATTGTTATTAGAGGAAGTTTAGTGGGAAACATGGAAAGTAGATTTAGAAAAAAAAAGATTAGGGAACAAACCCCTAAGACAGTCATTGAGGATAAGAATTCCAAAACATCCTTGTATTTTGGAAATGAATATATTATGTGGATATTTCTATCAAATACATCTCTATCAATATACTACAAGTTGATGTGGTTCTGGTACAGATGTAACTAGGAGTGAAAACTCCAACATGGAGTTTCAGGCTTGACCCAAGGTATCCTAGTATACAACAATGGGCCTTATTGCACACCTGGTTTGACACTCCCTGGGGATCTGATTAGGATTATTCACATTTTCCTTACAATCCGTTATTAATGATTTAAATGTAAATTTTTTCACAATTAAACCACGTATATGATTATGATATTATCTAGGGTATGTATTTTTCTATGTTAAGATTATACATTATGATACAAAACCTAATATAGTGTGTGTTATTATTTATAAATAGATCCTAGTGGAATTAATGCAAACAACATGAATGTGTGTTTTCTGTGTAGGGATTTTCCTTCGTTGCAAGATAATGATGTTGGTTATGGTATTGTTCCGGATGCAGAGCATATTATAACAATACTAAGATAACATACTTAGGTTAAGAACAATAACCTTACCCATATAATGAATCTAGATCCACCACGTGGAGGAGTTTTGTTAGATCTCTTTATGTGACAATATCCTCCATCATTCAATGGGACTACAAACCTATTTATAGCGGATTAGTGGATATGTTCCTTAAAGAATATATTTATCACATTGGGATTTAACAAAAGAGATAAGGTCATCCTAGAATTTCATCATCTATCGGGATATGTGGATCAATGGTGTTCATTAATCCAAAACACAAATTTGGGGGAAGAGATAGAAGAGATTTAATGGAGGGACTTTAAGAAAATGTTCTTAGAGAAATATATTCCTCATGAAGAGTGAGCGGATATGGAAAGGCGGTTTCTAAATTTATGGAAAAAGGAATATGAGAATGTTGCAAAGTATAAAGCTAACATCACATGGTTATAAAGACATGTATGAACTACATACGAAATCCAAGGAGAAAGATTAGTGGATTCATATATGGCCTAAATTCATTCCTATAATGAGCACTAGTCTCCTAACATTTCTCATCATATAAAGATATAGTCTCATGTGATATAAAAAATAAATGGAATTCTATAATTCTTATGACATTAAAGGATAGAAATCGGAGAAGAGGGTTTCTGAAAACTCTTGAAAATGATATAAGGAATTACAGAAGAAGGGAAGAGTTTAATTTCTACCCTATGATAATTATGGAAGGAAACACCCTAGTTCCTGTTTAAAATAAAAAGGAGTATGCTATAAATGTGGATAGAAAGGCCATATTTATGATGATTCCAATGGGAAGAAAAAAGCTATTAATTATCAATTCTATAATTGTAGGGAGATGTGATATTATGCTAATGATTTTCCAAAGCATCAAGGAAAAATGATAATGAAAAGGCCAAGAGAGTTGGGAAAATCCTATACGGTCATAACTGCTAATATTAAAGTTAATAATGATGTGGTGGAACAAACTATAATCATTTCCTCAAACTTAACCAATGATTTATTTGATTCGGGATCATTTCATTCTTTCATATCTTCCAGGATTTCTAAGAAAATTAGATATTTCCAATTTTATTTACTAGTGGATTTTTTAGTCAATACTCATAAGGTAAGTATCATTGGAACAAGGTTGTGTTAGGAAGTCCCCATTATGGCATATAAATGTGCTTTATCTGCTTATTTTATTTTCATAACCATGACTTAATTTGAGATAATCCTTGTTATAGTTTGTCTTTCAAACCATGATGTGAATCATTATTGCAAGAGGAATGAGGTTACAATTTTTTAGGACAATTTATAATCCCTTATCTTTAGGATAGAAATGTCACCCCTAAATCTCATTTAGATCCACCCCTAGTAGCTCTACTAAATTAAATTACTGGGGAGGAAGGGATTCAATAACTATGGGTGAGGAAGGGAATGTTCAGATTGAGTATGTACCAATAGTTTAAGAATATGTTGATGTGTTCTTAGATGATTTACCTAGACATACTTTAGAGTATTAAATTTAGTTCACCATTGATATAATTCTTAGTTCAAGGCCTATATCAAAGACCCCTTATAGAGTGTCCACTATTGAATTAGTGGAACTGAATAAAAAACTACAAGAATTGAGTAATGAAGGATTTATTTTCCCTAGCATCTCTCCATGGGGAGTTCATGTTCTTTACATTGAGAAAAAAGATGGATCTATGAGGTTATGCATTGACTACAGGGAGATCATTGCTATAACAATAAAGAACAAGAAACACATACCTCACATTGATGATTTATTTGATAAACATCATGGAGATTAATATTTTTAAATGATTAACATTCAATCAGGATATCATTAGTTTCCTATGAGAATGGAATATATTCAATAATTATCATTTCAAACCATGTATGGGAATTATGATTTTACAGTAATACCTTTTGAACTGACTAATGCACCATATTTTTTCATAGATCTAATGAATACATAATTCAAGGAATATCTTAATTAATTTGTGGTGGTATTTATTGATGATATCTTGGTATACTCAAAAAACTATGAGGATCATAAAAATCATTTTTAAACTATTCATAAGACTCTTAGTAGAAATGAATTATATGGGAAGTTTAGCAACTATGAATTTGTGAATAAATCAGTTTCCCTTCTTGGACTCATTGTCTCAAAGTATGGAATATCTATTGATCCTATGAATACAAATAATGTGCAAGAATTTCTTAATCTAATGATCATAATTGGGGTACATAGTTTTATTAGTTTATAAGGTTATTATCAGCATTTCGTTATGAACTACACCAATTTAGTCAACTGATTGACCAAGGTTATGCGTAAAGGGTTATATTTTTATGGAAAAAAGAATGTGCGGACTCTTTCGAATAATTGAAGAGGGTATTAGTAAATTCTATGATCCTATCTCTACCATCATTGAATGATGGGTTTTTGATCTATAGTGATGCCTCAAATAAATGACTTGGTTGGGTCATTATATAGAATGATAAAATTATTACCAACACATCAAGGAATTTAAAATTTCATGAAAAAAAGTATCATACTCATGGTCATGAGTTAGTAGTGGTAATATTTTCTTTTAAGATATGGAGACATTATCTCTATGGAAAAAATGTGAGATATATACAGATTATAAGATTCTAAAATATATCTTCTCATAGAAAGAACACAACACGAGGAAAAGTTGATGGCTCAAACTTCTCAAGGATTATGGTTGTACTGCACACTAACACCTAAAAAGGAAAACAATGTAGTTGATGCATTGAGCATGAAGTATCAAGGATTTCTCCACAAAATGAGGGTTGAAAAGGATCCTTTGTACATGGATCTAGTGATGATGGATATATGAATTACAAAAATAAGTTGAAACAACCTTCATTTTTCATTTTTTTCCTAGCCTTATATATTATAATAGATTAAAAGTTCTCAGCCTAATGATTATAACCTTCAAAAGAAAATTTATGTTGTGAAATATTTGAAGAATAATGAATTTGTGTATGAAGATGGGGATCTGAAATTTGGGAAGAGGCTTTCTGTTCTAGGTATACCTGAGCTACAAAGGGAGTTATTGGATGATTCCCATTGTTTGAATTTTTCAATACATCATGCTAACACAATGATGTATATAGATTTAAATGAACATTTATGGTGGGATAACATAAATAGGGAAATCGATTAGTCATTAAAGATGGGCCTGTAAGGGGATCCTCGACTTAGACTCTCCCCTTGTCGCCACCTCCTACCTTGCCTAGTGTTTGTATGGAGCCGTCCCTCCATGATTTTGGCGGAGGATTCTCAGTTGCAGTGGAGTCGGCGTCCTCTGAGAGTCTGTCCCGGCCTTTCGCACAGCGGTTCCTCTCCGCTATATTCCTTCAGATATGGTTTCTTTGGATATGTGGTGTTGGTCGATAGATGTGCTCCAGGCTCTTCAGCTAGAGTGATGCCACCTATTATCTGTTATGTTTTGGGCGATTCGTCACAAACCCGATGAGTGACTTGGATGGCAGTGACTGGATCATTTCTATGGAGACTCCAATACCTGGATATGGTGATGCTTTCTGATTCCGTTCTTTATAGTCATTTTTGTTCGTGGTGTGTTGATGATAGATTTGTGGTGTTCATGAGTTTGGTTGGTGATTGCTAGTTGATTTTGGTTCGTGATGCATTCGGTTTGTTGGGATGAGATCGATTAAAGCTTTATCGCTTCTGGTTTAGGTTTTTTGATGATTATTCTTGGTCATATCATGGATGTTTGATGTTGGGGCTACCATCACGATTGCTAGATGATTTGTGTCTCTAAGAATGGTGTTGCTGTCGAGGGGAATTCTGGCGGGTTTCTTTAGGATGGTGATTTTTGAGAGGCAAAGACCCATGATAGGCGTGTGGGTTGTAATTCTCCAGATCTGAAATGGAATTGATGTTTTTGAATTTTGTAATTTGATTTTGAACTTTCTGGTGGTCACGACCCATGTAAGGTTTCCCACTTCCCTTAACGTGGCTTTTTGAAAATGAAAAAAAAATGATTTGTAGGAAAGAGGGGAATTGAAGGTTATGTATCATGATGTTTAGTCTATTAACTAGTGAAGTCCAAACAACAACATCCCAAAGAAATCGTGCAAACTATACATACATCTACATGGAAATGGGATGACAATACCATGGTTTTTGTTACTAGATTACCCAAAAATCCAAGAAATAATGATACAATATGGGTAATTGTGGATCGACTTACAAAATATAAACATTTCCTCTCTATAAGGGATGATTTTCCACTAGAGTTCCTATCAAAACTCTATTTCAAGGATGTTGTGAGAATTCATTGAGATCTTCTCTCAATTGTGTCTGATCATGACCCACGATTGAAATCAAATGTTTGGAAAATTCATCATAAATATTTGGATACTGAGATTTTATTGAGTACCACTTACCACCCCCAAAATATCGAGCAATGAAAAAGGATGATCGAAACCAAAGAGGACATGTTGAGATCATATTCACATGAATTATGAGGTATGTGAGATCAATACTTACCTTTATTGGATTTTTCCTATAACAGTATTTTCCATTAATGTATTCAAATTATACCATATGAAGTGTTGTATAGAAAGAGATGTCATACATTAACTTATTGGGATGATGTTGGAGAAAGGAAGCTTCTAGTCCTAGAGCACGTGGAGTAATCAACAACGAATGTAAATACTATTCAAGGTCATATCAAAGCATCTCAATGAAGAACAAAATGATATGCTGATAATTTATGGAATGATATGGAATTTAAATTGGGAGATAACCACTTATAATAAGTATCTCTATGGAAGGGCATTACAATATTTAGAAATAAAGGGAAACTGAGCCCTAGGTACATTAGGACTTTTTTAATTTCTGGAGATAATTAAAACTTTTTAATATTGTTTCAATATGGAGCCTATCCAAACCAATTTACACAATCTATTCCATGTCTTGTTGCTAAGAAATTACATTCCAAACCCAACTCATGTCTTCACTTATGAAGTTATTGAGTTGGAACATAACCTATATTATAGTGAAAATCCTATATATATTTTAGACACTAATGAACTTGTTTTGGGGATTCAGAAGACTCTTCTGGTGAAGATACTTTGGAGAAATCATAAAATCAAAGGGGAAACATGGGATCCTGAGGAGCTTATGTGTAATAGCCTGATATTTTATGAAAAATATTCTTTTTAATTTTATTAATGTCGTGTGTTGTACGCTACACCAAACGGAGCATGCACAACACACATCTTTGACTTTCCTTGCATTACACGCAATCACAACCTTCCTCGATAGCGTGTGTAGTACGCAATACCGAGTTTCACAAAACAACGATATGCTATTAAAATATTATTAAAACTAGCCGTTATGAATAGTAATAACCACTTTTTAAATTTTAGAAATTTTAGCTCTCAAAATGGACTTCTTTTTGGATTCGGAGTATCGAATTTAGCCTAAGGTGAAATTTTGGTACTTTTCTGATAACTTTCATATTCTGATGAATAGTGAAAATTACTAAATTATAATTAAAAACAACTTTTTTAATCGAAATAATTAATAGTGATAAATTATTAATTTGAGTGGTTTTAAAGTATATTTAGAATATATTTTTACAATTTAATACAATGTTGGTCATTGAATATAATTTCACATTTAAACCAGACATAATCAAGTGTCAATCTTTTGATAGATATTGTTTCTTAAAAACACGCTATTTGTTTTAACAGCGGGATTTAATGATAAAATTAATTAATGCAACTTCTATGTTATGAATTTGGTAAAATAGACTTCATTTTTGAATTCGGAATATGAAATATAGCTTAGGATGAAATTTTAGCATTGTTCTGAAAAACATCAATTTTTTATGAATAGTGAAACTACTAAGTGGTAGTTAAAAAACTGAATTTTTCATAAAACTTAATTTTACTGCTTCTGTGAATAGAATTTCAAAAATCCGAGAGACATAGTTGATGTCAGTAAGTAAAATGTGGTTCAATGAGATGAAAATAATTTTTGGTGAATAGTAACTTTTTACTTTTATTTACCACGGTTAAAAGTAAATAGGGTAATTAAGGGTAAGAATGATATTAATATTACCCTAACACATGTCATAATTCTATTGTACAAGTTTATCTCGACCAAAAACAACCTTAAGTGTAAAATATTATCATTTAGGCCCACTTGGATTAGATTAGGACATTTATTATTATTTAATTCAAAGAAGAGTTAAAAGAGTTAAAATCAAAGTATATTTACTAAAACATTTTTAATATAGGGTTGTACATAAGATACATTCTATTGTAAATATTCATTAGAAATATAAAAAGATTTCCTACATGATAGTATTTTATTTGTAATTTTTATACATCAAATAATTTAATTTATTTATGACACAAAGATGATGCAGTAATTATCTTATTAATGAAATATTGACATAATTGATATTATAAATACCAAAATAAATGTAATTTAAGACTTTTTATGAATTCCACTAATTTTCTAGGTTACTATGATATATTATTGTTGCTTTAATCAACTTGGTTCGAACATATAATTCTGTTATGACTTTCACAAAAATCATATATCAAATAGTGTCAAAATTGACACAAAATAGTTTTTAAATAAAATATTATATTATTAATTGTTATTTTATTCCTAAAAATCTAAGGTTCGGCCATATGACTTAGATAAGGATATATTTATTAATAATATACAATTTGGGGTTCTTTTGGCATGTTATAGTAAGTGTATTAACAATATAGTGAAAGAAAACAAAAAGACACAGTAAAAGTTAAATTATTTAACTTAGATTTAAATCTAATTGATAAGGTTCAAATAATACCCTAAACTTGTCTAAATCCTATTGGATGATAGGATTTAGACCCATCCCCAGTTTAGCTTCGAAATAAGACCCTTTGGAACCATTATAAACCTATTTTGACTTTAATATAAAATAATATTTTGAGATATTCCTAAGGTGCCCCTCTCCTCCCTTATAAAAGGGCACCTCCTCCCCCTCCTCCTCACACCAATTTGAGCACTCAAGATCGGCCAACCCCTGCCATTTTCTCCTCTACACTTCCCTAGAATAATCCTAGAGGTCCTGGTCTTCTTCAAAGACCAATCGTAGTTCCCTAAGTGGAGGATTCAAAGAGGCGTTCCAAAGAAGAGGTAATATCCATTACCGATCTTTTCAATTTCTTTCTTCTTCAACTTCTTCTTCTTTAGTTGTTTCATGATAAAGTAATAACATCAGTATTACTTAAATACTGATATGTTATTATGATTATGAAACAACCCTAATTCACCTTCTATCCATCCTACGGAAAAATGAAATCACCGCGCGTGCGTACGTACGGAATACCGTCTCCACGCCGTGGTGTAATCTATTTTCCACCACCACCTTACAAGTATGGGTATAATGGTGTAATGAGTAACTATTTATGATTATTATAAAGTAATATTGATACTGAAATAATATATATATACTCCAATACAATTCCACGATCATAGGAACGATATCATCACTCGTGCGTACGTACGGAATACCGTCTCCACGATGTGATGCGACTCGTTCTACATGATCATCAATACATAGAAATTATATAAATGAATTGAATGAATAAATATGCTATATGTTACACTATTACCATTCTGGATATATGGTATCTATAACCATAAAAGAAGAATAAGAATTTATTCGGCAAAACACGCATAAGAACAAAAGGCAATAAAGACCCGAGTAACAAGTAACAATGAAATATTACTATCAAGAAGCTAAGAATATGACCATATATGATATCATATCAATATGTATGATTCTGGAATAAGTCAATAACATTATTTAACCCATTATACAGGAGCTTCAGACACGTACAAAGCAAATCGGACCTAAGGTAAGGGAAATATCACAATCTCATTTTTATCCGAGATTGTTTATTCGTAAGTATTTACTGGGGTGTATTTTATCATCCACATCCATGTTTCATCAATATGTAATATTATTTCCATCCACCTACAATTGTTTAAATCCATTTTTACCCTTAAGTGAGTTTTTAGTAAAAGAAATGAAAGGAATCTTTTGTCGTTTTTCGTACGAGGTACTTTTTGACTTCTCTGACAAAAGTACGAAGAATGTTTTTTTTAACTTATACGGCATGAATGGATTTTTAAAACTTTATTTCCAAGAAGCTTCCTTTACAAGTTTTCAAGTTTATTTTTAATCAACTTCTATTAGTTTATAATTGTATGACATGTTAAGAAAAGAAAAGTGTTTTTTTTAAGTAGAAAGGATATTTTCCTCAAGAATGGAGTTCAAATGTTTTATCAAAATTATTTTCCATCTAAGATAATATAGGGTTCTGTTTTTATCCCTATTATTACATTGATTTGATTATGTTTTTAGGGAATTATTTTTATGAAGTCATTTACCTTATATGATTTGTTTTATGATTTCATGATGTTTCAAGAATCCCATTTTTGTTATATGTGTTATGCGATGATGTATGATTTATGATTATGTGGCACACATAAGAAAGGATTCATTATAAGATGGGTGGGACCTATATCTACCTCCAATGAATTGGGTAAAGATTTTATATCTCATGAGATAGACATGGCTGAAACAGTAGGTTATACCGGTTCAGTGAAACAGGACTGGAACGAGGGTGACTCAGTTCAGAAAGGGACTTTGTCCACTAAGATAGTCTTGGAAATGAGTCATGACTAACAAGAAATGATTTTCCATGATTATGTGTGCATGCCACAAAGTTTCAAGTTTCATGTTATGATTATGGGGATCTCATTTTCACTTCTATGATTTGTTCCATGTTAAGATATTATGATCTCTTTTGCAGGTTATGATTTTCAAAAAGATATGATATGATTTTTATTTCCTTTATTCGCCCTTGCTGAGCATTTGAGCTCACCCTTTTATGTTTTCTTTTCCCCAGGATATAAAGAAAGGTTTTAGGTAAAAAAAGGGAAGATCTTTATGAGAGATATTGAAGATCTTTCACCACAATTAGAAGATTACGTTCCGAGTTTCCAAAGACACTAACTATTACGATCCTTGTGTATGTGTTTTTGTTATGTACCAAGTATTCTGCAAAAGTAATGTAATGTCCATGTACGACAAGCTTCGAGTCTCTACAGTTGGTATCAGAGGAATGGTTTAGTCAACCATTGGAAACTAGGATGCGAGAACTTTAGTGAGATCCCTAGAGATATTTCTAAGGTATGTCTAGGGATGTCCCTAAGGTTAAGTATACGTATAGGTTATAGTACTAGAATAACGCTAATGATCATAGAATTAAACCTAAGATGTTAGATATTGAAGGCACTCCCCATTTATTATGTTGTTTTCCCTAGCAAGATTTTTGCCTCTCACACTATTCTTTTTGGGTTTTAGACGAAGGATGGAACCCGAAGGAACCGTGTTGATCAATGCAATGGACAATGCAATGATTTCCCTCCTGAACAAACAAATGTTATGGGAGATGGAGTACAAAATATTATTGCTATACTTACACAAGCTATGAATCATTCAGGACTTCCAAATGAGCAGAGAAGGGAACAATATTATATTGAGTCCTTCATGAGGCAACATCCACCTTCTTTCAGTGGGTCTTCTGATCCACTTGTTGCTGAACAATGGATCAGTACCACTGAAAAGATATTTTCAGTTCTTCAATGTTCTGAGCATGATAAAGTCATCTTAGCAGTATATCGTTTGGAAGGTGAAGCAGATCAATGGTGGAATCTTATCAAGAATACGCGGAAAAGAGATGAAATTGAGTCCATGGAATGGGAAGAGTTCAAGAACTTGTTTTTCAGTAAGTACTTCCCTCGTATTCTTCGAACAAAGATGGAAAAGTAGTTTCTTGAGATGAAGTAGAAGGATGATGAATCTGTCGGTATATACGAAGAAAATTTTAAAAGACTTACAAGGTATGCATCTGGCATTATCATCCAACCTGAAAGTAAAGTTGATCGATTTTTCAGTGGCTTAAAACCAAGTTTTCGAAGGGCATTAGCTATAAGAGACTTTAGTAGCTATGAAGAAATTATGCATTGTGCTATCAAGGTAGAAATGGAAGTTGTTGTTACATATCCATCTCATGGTTTTGACAAGAAACGAAAGATGGAGTTCAATGAGAAATCTCAGAATAATGGTGAAAAGAAGATGAATGTTTCCTTATGCACAATGTGTGGAAAGAAGCATGGTGGTGATTGTCTTAAAGGGACTAGAAAATGTTTTAAGTGTGGAAAAGAAGGTCATCGAGCAGCTGAGTGTCAAAGTAATGGAAAAAGGGATTCTAATGATGTGAATAAAGCAAACACTATAGAGAACGCGCCACCAACACTTCAATGCTTAAAGTGCAAGGAAATGGGGCATTATGCTAATAAATGCCCTAATCCAAGGGTTAGTGATGATCGACATGAGAAACTGCTTAAGGAAAAGGACAAAGGGAAGTCACATGCGATCACCATTGGCGATGTTGAATATGATAACGATGTGGTGGAATGATTAAGTGTTTATGTAATGGGATTCCAAAATAATGTTGTATCATAAAGTATTAGAATATTTATGTATTGGTCTAATGTGGTATTCAAAGTGATTGAGATATTTTTGGAAATAAGATGATATGAGCATAATGAAGGGAAAATGAGAAAAAGAAATATTTAACAGTATTCATGAGCTCATGATAGATATAAGGACTAAGTGATATCATTGTTTGGGTATATAGAATTTTGAGGATTTTGGTATGTGGAAAGTGTTAAATTTTAACTTCATTAATGTTTTTACTAAGGTATTCAAGAGAATAAATGATCAAAGACTTGGAATGTTTGGAATGTGACCAACAAAACATATCTTATGATATATGGGGATCGACGATGGTGTTAAATCTCTGGTAATCGTTTTCAGTATGTTATGAGAGTAGACTGCAGTATTATGGATAAGCCTAAAGATTGGAATGGATTATGTTGGACATAAGTTATTATTGTTTAAGGATAGAAGTTTTCTCGATATTATTGATGGGATGTTATAGTAATATAGTTTTAGAAAAAGGAAAACCTGCAGGACGGGCGACAGCCCATCGCGTCGGACAAGGCTGTGGAAATCGAACCCACAATCGAAGTGCGACTGGCCTTTATCGCCTACCACTGGCCTACAGGAAGTCCCTGTTTAGTAGAAACTAGTTTTATTATATTAAGCTGTATGACATATGTTGTATAAGTCCATTTTAGGAACCATATATGATTAATCTCACTATAGATCGACTTGTGTATATAATTTTTTTGCTAACCTTTTGTTTGAGACAGATGGAATGACCCGTCATTCTATCACATGATCTGCTAACACTTCACGAATAACAAATTCAACTTCATTTATTTAAGAGATGAAGTGGAAATTGTTAAAGGCACGAACAACAGTGAGATTGTACCAAAATAAAGTAAGTATTTATTCTAATTCAAATTCTTTAACTTTAGGGAAACGATCTTGAAAACCAAAAATGTTGTCCTAGTGATCTTATATCTGATGAATCAGATGGTACCTTAGATCGTCACAAATTTATGGCTTTGTGATTGCTGGATTTTCCATAGCCATGTTCTCTACCACTCTCCATCAGAACATGATGGTTAGATTTCTCTTCCATATCCATATTTTCACCTATGTGGAAACCCAATGATTAGTTTATTTGGGTAACCGTTACGTTTCATACTTTTGTTTTTAAAGATTGGTTTTGATATTCTTTTTTACGATGTGGGTTTCTATTAAAGAAAATTTTGAATAGTAAACCATTTATAACCCCAACGAATTTCGAGGGCGAAATTCATTTTAAGGGGGGTAGAATGTAACAGCCCGAGATTTTATGAAAAATATTATTTTCAATTTTATTAATGTCTTGTGTTGTACGCTACACCAAAAGGAGCTTGCACAACACGCATATTTGACTTTCCTTGCATTACACGCAATCGCAACCTTCCTCGATAGCGTGTGTAATACGCAATACTGAGTTTCACGAAACAACGATATGCTATTACAATATTATTAAAACTAGCCGTTATGAATAGTAATAACCACTTTTTAAATTTTAGAAATTTTAGCTCTCAAAATGGACTTCATTTTTGGATTCAGAGTATCGAATTTAGCCTAAGGTTAAATTTTGGTACTTTTCGGATAACTTTCATATTCTGATGAATAGTGAAAATTACTAAATTATAATTAAAAACAAATTTTTTAATCGAAATAATTAATAGTGATAAATTATTAATTTGAGTGGTTTTAAAGTATATTTAGAATATATTTTTACAATTTAATACAATGTCGGTCATTGAATGTAATTTCACATTTAAACCAGACATAATCAAGTGTCAATCTTTTGATAGATATTGTTTCTTAAAAACACGCTATTTGTTTTAACAGTGGGATTTAATTATAAAATTAATTAATGCAACTTATATGATATGAATTTGGTAAAATAGACTTCATTTTTGAATTCGAAATATGAAATATAGCTTAGGATGAAATTTTGGCATTGTTCTGAAAAACATCAATTTTTTGATGAATAGTGAAACTACTAAGTGGTAGTTAAAAAAATGAATTTTTCATAAAACTTAATTTTACCACTTCTGTGAATGGAATTTCAAAAATCTGAGAGACATCGTTGATGTCATTAAGTAAAATGTGGTTCAATGAGATGAAAATAATTTTTGGTGAATAGTAAATTTTTACTTTTATTTACCACGGTTAAAAGTAAATAGGGTAATTAAGGGTAAGAATGATATTAATATTACCCTAACACATGTCCTAATTCTATTGGACAAGTTTATCTCGACCAAAAACCACCTTAAGTGTAAAATATTATCATTTAGGCCCACTTGGAATAGATTAGGACATTTATTATTATTTAATTCAAAGAAGAGTTAAAAGAGTTAAAATCAAAGTATATTTACTAAAACATTTTTAATATAGGGTTTTACATAAGATAAATTCGATTGTAAATATTCATTAGAAAGATAAGAAGATTTCCTACATTATTGTATTTTATTTGTAATTTTTAGACATCAAATAAGTTAATTTATTTATGACACAATGATGATGCAGTAATTATCTTATTAATGAAATATTGACATAATTGATATTATAAATACCCAAATAAATGTAATTTAAGACTTTTTATGAGTTCCACTAATTTTCTAGGTTACTATGATATATTAGTGTGGATGTAATAAACTTTGTTAGAACATATAATTCTTTTATGACTTTAACAAAAATCATATATCAAATAGTGTCAAAATTGACACAAAATTGTTTTTAAATGAAATATTATATTATTAATTGTTATTTTATTCATAAAAATCTAAGGTTCGGCAAAATGACTTATATAAGGATATATGTATTAATAATATACAATTTGGGGTTCATTTGGCATGTTATAGTAAGTGTATTAAACATATAGTGAAAGAAAACAAAAAGACACGGTAAAAGTTAAATTATTTAACTTAGAGTTAAATCTAATTGATAAGGTTAAAATAATACCCTAAAAATGTCTAAACCCTATTGGATGATAGGATTTCGACCCCTCCCCACTTTAGCTTATAAATAAGACCCTTTGGAACCATTATATACCGATTTTGACTTTAATATAAAATAATATTTTGAGATATTCCTAAGGTGCCCCTCTCCTCCCTTATAAAAGGGCACCTCCCCCCCCCCCTCCTCCTCAAACCAATTTGAGCACTCAAACTCGGCCAACCCCTGCCATTTTCTCCTCTCAACTTCCCTAGAATAATCCTAGAGGTCCTTGTCTTCTTCAAAGACCAATATTAGTTGCCTAAGTGGAGGATTCAAAGAGGCGTTCCAAAGAAGAGGTAATATCCATTACCGATCTTTTCAATTTCTTTCTTCTTCAACTTCTTCTTCATTAGTCGTTTCATGATAAAGTAATAACATAAGTATTTTTTAAATACTGATATGTTATTATAAATATTAAAAAACCCTAATTCACGTTCTATCCATCCTACGGAAAAATGAAATCACCGCGCGTGCGTACGTACGGAATACCGTCTCCACACCGTGGTGTAATCTATTTTCCACCACCACCTTACAAGGATGGGTATAATGGTGTAATGAGTAAATATTTATGATTAGTATAAAGTAATATTGATACTGAAATAATATATATATACTCCAATACAATTCCACGATCATAGGAACGATATCATCACTCGTGCGTACGTACGGAATACCGTCTCCACGATGTGATGCGACTCGTTCTACATGATCATCATTACATAGTAATTATATAAATGAATTGAATGAATAAATATGATATATGTTACACTAATACCATTCTGGATATAAGGTATCTATAACCTTAAAATAATAATAAGAATTTATTCGGCAAAACACGCCTAAGAACAAAAGGCAATAAAGACCCGAGTAACAAGTAACAATGAAATATTACTAACAAGAAGCTAAGAATATGACCATATATGGTATCATATCAATATTTATGATTCTGGAATAAGTCAATAACATTATTTAAACTATTATACAGGAGATTCAGACACGTACAAAGCAAATCGGACTTAAGGTAAGGGAAATATCACAATCTCATTTTTATCCGAGATTGTTTATTCATAAGTATTTACTGGGGTGTATTTTATCATCCACATCCATGTTTCATCAATATGTAATATAATTTCCATCCACCTACAATTGTTTAAATCCATTTTTACCCTTCGGTGAGTTTTTAGTAAAAGAAATGAAAGGAATCTTTTGTCGTTTTTCGTACGATGTACTTTTTGACTTTTCCGACAAAAGTACGAAGAATGTTTTTTTTAACTTATACGGCATGAATGGATTTTTAAAACATTATTTCCAAGAAGATTTCTTTACAAGTTTTCAAGTTTATTTTTAATCAACTTCTTTTAGTTTATAATTGTATGACATGTTAAGAAAAGAAAAGTGTTTTTTTAAGTAGAAAGGATATTTTCCTCAAGAATGGAGTTCAAATGCTTTATCAAAATTATTTTCCATCTATGATAATATAGGGTTATGTTTTTATCCCTATTATTACATTGATTTGATTATATTTTGAGGGAATTATTTTTATGAAGTCATTTACCTTATATGATTTGTTTTATGATGTCATGATGTTTCAAGAATCCCATTTTTGTTATATGTGTTATGTGATGATGTATGATTTATGATTATGTGGCACACATAAGAAAGGATTCATTGTTATATGGGTGGGACCTATATCTCCCTCCAAAGCATTGAGTAAAGATTTTATATCTCATGAGATAGACATGGCTGGAACGGTAGGTTATACCGGTTCAGTGAAACAGGATTGGAACGAGGGTGACTCGGTTCAGAAAGGGACTTTGTCCACTAAGATAGTCTTGGCAATGAGTCATGACTAACAAGAAATGATTTTCCATGATTATGTGTGCATGCCACAAAGTTTCAAGTTTCATGTTATGATTATGGGGATCTCATTTTCACTTCTATGATTTGTTCCATGTTAAGATATTATGATCTCTTTTGCAGGATATGATTTTCAAAAAGATATGATATGTTTTTTATTTTCTTTATTTGCCCTTGATGAGCATTTGAGCTCACCCTTTTATGTTTTCTTTTCCCCATGATATAAAGAATGGTTTTAGGTAAAAAAAAGGGAAGATCTTTATGGGAGATATTGAAGATCTTTAACCATGATTAGAAGATTACGTTCCGAGTTTCCAAAGACACTAAACTATTACGATCCTTGTGTGTCTGTTTTTGTTATGTAGCAAGTATTCCGCAAAAGTAATGTAATTTCCATGTACGTCAAGCTTCGGGTCTCTACATTATGATGAATACCTTCTCGAATATTTTTTTGAGGTAACATTCTGTGAATTTCGAGGACATAATATATAAAGGAGGAGAGAATGTAACACCCCAAGGTTTTGAAAATAAATATTTATATCATGAAGCCCTGAGTTCCAACAAAACAACACATTTTACAATCTATTTGTCAAACATAACATTTCATATACCGTGTTTTGAATTTTAAAAAATGATCATCTATAGTTGCGATCAGTAAGTCGTTTGGAGTCTGATAGAAGCAACATGATTTTATAGTGAATAGTAATATACCCTTATCAATAAAAATATTAATACTAATATTAACATTATTATTAGTAAATCATATTATTATTTTATTTCATTAATTCTACAAGATAATGAAATCTTGTTTACTAAATCAAGGTGCTATAAAATGAGTTATAGTTTTTAAATTGGTAATTTTGTAATAAGGTTGATTTTATTAAAAAATTAAGTTAACCATATTTAAAAATTTATTTCCAAAAAATGGAGTTATATTTTAAATTATACACATAGAAAACTGGTCAGGGGGAATATTTTGGATTTTTCTGGAATTTAGAAATTTCGGATGAATAGTGAAATACGGTAAAATACGGTATATACAAATTATAAGTTAAATACACTATCTATGAAATCATATGTGAATAAAGACAAAATGTTTTGAAATCACATTCACTTATTACTATTATGGATCGCATGAATCAACAATATTGGTTCTCTTGTGGTAAATAATAAAATATTGATTAAAATATTCAAAATTCACTCCCCTCCTCCACTATAACCCCCCCCCCCTCCACCTTTCTACCTATTCTCTTCACTCATCTCAAGACCATTTCCTTACCTAAATTCAGCCAATATACCCTTACCATGTCACTCCCCACATTCAAGACCTCTTGTTCTTGAAAAATGAACAAAACCCCTTCCCGTAAGCAGGTTCTCAATGAGGCTATTACAGGATGTAAATTCGCATTTGTTTTCTTTCATTTTCATTTCAAGTTCCTTCATATTTTTAGCTTATACTCAACTACCCTATCTAAATTACCATGTTGAATAAATTATAATCTATATACTAGAATTAAATATTGTTAATGGAAGAACCATCAGCAATGTCCTTACTCTCTCTCTCTTATTTTGTAAATTAAATCATTGTCTCAGAGGTGACAATTTATAACCTCCTTGGATGACGAAGTTTTTTTCTTCAATTCATCCTCTTATCCTGGTCATTAAACCTTTTTCATGGTTGAACCATATTATAATATATTTAGTATAACCTACTTATTATTCAAGAACCAGTATATATACAAATTATTAATTTATATTAAAAAAACCATCTCATAATAATCTAAATACCGCCAAATAATCTATGTGATTGTCATTAATATTTCACCTAATGATTCATCCTCATGCAATGTAACAAAATGATATAAATGAACATTAACACCTATGAATTTTCATAAATAATATTTAAATACTATTATAGATATTTACATCCATTCCACAATAACTCCATTACTAAAAAACAAGTTACCCAATTATGAAAATCAAGAAAAATGAATACTTTGGAACGACCGAATACAATATTATAACATAAAATAATTAAATAAATTAACTAAAAAATTATGTTAAAATAAATACTTTACTAATAGGTTCTTAGTTAAGTTATTAATTTTTTTAATTTCATATTCTAGGACCATAAGGTGAACATCGGAACATTCGAACTAAACGTAAGGTTTTCCTCCCGAACCTCCATTTTCATTCAGGTAAATTTTATTTTCTATATACCTCAATTAAATTCTAAATCAGTTATATTTACTCTTAATAATTGTTTTCAATGTTATATAAATGTTTTCCCATAAGAATTATAACTTCGTTTACGGGGAGTTATATTTTTTGAAAGGATCTTTCAAAAATTATTCCCGATAAAGAAGCCTCTATCAATAGATTTTATCAAATTCATATCCTTTTTCAAGGGAAATCTATTATATTTTAAAAAAAAACCATTATATTTATAAAATAACTCATTTTATTTTGAATATCATATTTTAATTCACTTATGGTTTTATATAAATACTTTTCCAAAAGAACTATTCTTTTCCAAGTAAAAGAGTATTTATCTCAAGAATTTATCAATAATTTTATAAGATTATATTCATCTATTTCAACAATATTTATTGATTAATGGGTACGATATTATCTAACATATTTAATTGAATGGTTTATTATTAGTTTTACTATGGATGTGTTATCAAAAAACCATTCACTAATTTACTCCAAATGGTTAGTGTTTATGCTTACTGTTCGGGGAAAGTTTTTTATATTTAATATAATTATGTCAATATGAATGTATATATTGTTTAAGTTTATCACCACTTATATTTGGAATGAATTAGAAATATTATGTTATAGGTGTGGCCTTCTATATCCCCTTGAATCATCTGTATGTCTGATGAGACAAATAGATATGGACTTGGCTGAGGCCTTGCACATTTTGAGATATAGTTCTAACTTATTTATTGATCATTTTTAGATGTCTTAGCTGAGGTCCTGGTAGTATGTTTTATAATTTCTAGCTTACACACATCCCTTGTTATGAATCTAGTAATTTAAGGTTTGTGTTTTTTTTGACTTGTAGAATACCCATGATTATGTTTTATTATGGAGTTATTAACTCAACTCAAATTCCTGCCATAATGTGTTCAATTGTATTATTTTTAAAGGTATGTTTTTTCAATTATTCACCATATTTAATGATTATGATTATTTTATCTTCCACTATATTTATTTCTCTTACATAGAATTTGAGCTCACCCCTTTCTTATGTTATACTTTCTCCAGACGTGAAGATGTTTATTATGAATGACCGTAAGGGAAAATATTATAGTTGTGTATGTCTCCAATTAAACATATATTTTATATTTCCATTTATAATTGTACTATTAAAATTATGTATGTATCTTGTTTCCAATGCTAATAAACCACTCAGTCCTTTAGGATGCAGATTATTTATTTATATACCTATGTAATTGAATGAGGTACTGTCTTTAAGAAATTGAGGTTGGGTCATTAAAATATATCACAATCAAATATACATAATAATAAACCATCCAAATTAAAATAATGAGTGATAAAAAATAGTACATAATTAGTGAAAATGAGAATAAACCATCCAAATAATGAATAAGGTTGATGTTGGTACAACATATCCATAGTGCATCATAAGTAGAAAAATGGTTTGATTCCATTGATTAATATAAATTTCATAAGAATGTCATTAGAAACATTTTTTAGGAAAATAATCTTTTCACATTGAAAATATATATTATTAAACTAAAATATCACAAAATAATTTTAAAATATGTATATTTTAAAATAACCTTTTAAATTATGTAAAATAATTATAAAAAAATTAGTTCTCATAATGGAGGAAGCTTTTGTTGATGGCGTCTAATTTAAAAAAAATATTCCATTCATATTTTCAACATAACCTACATTTTTTAAATGAAATGATGATTCAATTAATTTTTATTTCAAAAGGTAAAACTAAGTTAAATGGTTATTTAATAAATTATTTGGCAAGATTTTTTAAAAAATTTGGTAATATGTTAGTAATTCTTGATTTTGGAAGAAAATGTATTTTCAACTTAAGAAAGACATGTTGTCAGATTTTACGAGAAAATGTTCTCAATAATTTTAAATAAAAAATAAAAAATTTGTACTACTAAATAAAAATTTAAAATATTAAAATTGAATATAAAAATAAATTAATTTCAATATATAAGTTTAAAATAATTCCCTAAGGGAGACTTAAATATAAACATTCCTGATTAGTGACACTAGGATGGAATAATACATTACCACTTTGGAAACCTTTTAATAATTATCCCAATAGAATAAATTTTATTAAATTAAAAAATAAATAAAATTAATAGAAATAGATTCATGTTATTATATTTTATAAAGGAAAAAATATATGCCACACTAATGAATAAGTGGTGAATATGTTGAATGTCACATGGATGTAGAAGTCAGATGAGAAACCTCTGCAACTTTTTTGCCTTCCTCATTTGTGTATGATCCTAAAGTATACTAAATATAAGTCTATTAAATATTAGTTAAATAACTATGATTATATATATTATACCATATATGATTTACTTATATACTTACATCACTCATTTATTGGGAATTCTTTGTTAAAATTAGTATTTTGTATGAAAAGAGTTTCGTTTTTTATATATTTCTTAGTTCGTTAATATTGGATCCTTTAAATTGATTTTGAATAAATCATATAAATAGTTTTAACCATGATATAAATTAAATACATATTCATTAAATATATATTTCTATTAATCAATTAATGTTAGAAAATGAAAATGGATTACACCGTCCATGGAGATGTCAGGTCATTGGTACACATGGACGCTTCATACATTTTTTCCAGTGGAAGAAATGAGAGGAAAATAAACATAAATTCATATTTCTAAAATAATTATTATTTAAATTATAAAATTTATATTAATAAATATCACCATATTACCATCCATTTGGAAATAAAATGAAAAACATTTCACATAGCTATGTGGATGAGGTAGCCCACATGTACGCACAATATACATTATCATTTCCAAATAGATTGGGAGGTAGTAAATTAATGTGATATTATATTTAAATAATAAGTTATAGGTTATAAATAAAACATATATTCACTAACAGTAACCATAATAAATTTCATGTAATGAATATGTGAAAAATGAATCATATGACTTCAAACGGAATTAGTCTTCCGTACACATGAGGGATGCTATCATTTCCCTCGTAGAATATAAAGTAAGATGTTATATGTGACGTGGTATTTAGAAAATTATATTAACATAATTAATATCATATGAATATATTAAATCCATAATTATAACTAGGAATAAATATTGGTGACGAAAAAAAGAATTGTATATCAGTATATGGTCCTATATTTGAGTTACTCTCCAGATGTGATGAAGAGATGGTTAAACATTGGTTGGATAAGAAATATGGGTCATCCCTCAAGTAGAAAATTTAATAGTGAAATTTTCATAATAATTTTATTAAATAATATATTTTAAGTTCATATGATGTTTTTAGGGGTATAATATTTCCCCACTTTTACCAAAAAGATATATCGGTTTAATTCAATACAGTGAACAAGAATTTGAGTTGAATATTCAATTGAAATGGGGATATATACCAACTCTAATAATCTTTTTTCACTTGGGTATGATGGAAATTTTATTATATTATAGTAAGAATATGTTTTACCTCACTTTTATATATAAGAATATATATTAATGTTCTGCATGATCCAAATATGGCATGATAGTAGTCTTGATGGTTATTAATTTGATTATAACAACTCGATCAATCTTCCACAAAAATATAGAGGAAATATTAATTAGAATGAAGTGAAATGTTATCTCATTACATTGATTATATGATCTTCAATACTATATGAGAACATCTTGGATCTATAGTCAAGGTTAATAGGTATAATAACTATTAGGGAGGATTTTAAGAGGATTTTGTAAGGTCTGTAGTAATATTTTATTGAAGATGGTGGTGACTAGTAAGAGACCCACATGGAGACCCATGAGTGATGGTAAGGATGGGGTTTCTGTCTTCTACATTCACTCTCTTCTTATGGTAAATATGGTTTTAATTATCATGTTTAGGGGTAATGATTCAGAAATGGAATGTTTTAGTGAGAAGAATCACTCTATATATCATTGATCCATTTATGGTATGGTCCATAGGGAATGATTTTTGAAGGATTTCTCAATCATCCTCTAAATTTGAGATTGAACTATTCTTTATGTACTGTAATACCAAAGCATTAACAACATTCTACATGAGATATTGATTAAATGATTTAAACAATAAGGCTTCCTAGGCTAAAAAATTTATAGTGGATGAGTCATTTTGTAGACACAATAATAATTATATATTATATCGAAGTGTGTTCATGATGATTTTTAAAATATTAAATAGATCAATAAACACATAATAATCTCATTTAAAAATCATAAAATGTATGAGTAATTTTGATTGATGAATTCCATGGGTGAATTAATCCTTTTGGGTAAACAATTATATTTCTAAATAATTTACCATTCATGATGTTTTGATACTTTGAGGACTAACAATCCAATGATAGTTGGTCATTGGGACATTAGCAGTGATCCATTAAAATGGGTGTTAGTCGAGTGGGTGGGTGGTTAGGATCATCAACTCCCTTTTAGAGGGACCTATTTCATACATTGAGACACTATTTTAGATTTTGGTGTTGATCGTGAATCCTTAAAAAATAATAGTGCATAACTACTTACCACTACACTAGCGGTTGATCATCAACATTTATTGATTGGAATATATTTATATTATAGATAATCTGAATAATTTTGTTAGTTAATCAATGATTCTTTTTTTTAAACCATAGTGTTGGGGGATCTATAATTTATTAACATATAAGGTAGTGGAAAGTATGGTAGAGTTATTATTTTTCTCATGTATGGGATTCTTAACCATCTCTGTAAAGGGAATCTAAACCCACATATATCACTTCCACAGAATGGGACACATTGTACATTTTAATTTCATAAAAAAGGTCTAATGATAATAATTTTATATTTATTCATCCATCACCATATTAATTACCTTTTATGGTTATGTATATATGAAAAAGTGATGTTCCTATTTTGTTTATACATCTAACACTAATAGAATAGTAGGTGAATGGCTCCTATAAAATTTTGGTATGGGGATTATGACAAAGAGGTCATTTTTAAATTTTCATTCCTATTGGTAACTATATAGAATAAAATATTATTAAACTAAAATGGAATATATCCTATTGTGAAATGTGGTTATGGATGTATGGTTTGAACATAAACATGGAATCATATGTATCTTAGTTAGATTGAATCAAATCCCACATATCAAGAACTTGATAGTTTATAGTCATGTAGTCTTATTGTACTATATAGATTAAGGTGAAGCGGTAAGGACATGATCACAAAATTTTACATTGCGTGACTTGGGAGTCCATATTGTTAAAGGAGTACATAATAATGACTTAGTTGAGATGACATGGTATCAGTTCATCTGTTTTATTAGATGGAATTGTTATATGCATAAGCCTTATTTATATTCAAAATTATTAATAAGGCTTATCTTCAATCGATTGGATACTATTCAAAGGAAAGAAAACAAAGACTATAGACAATATGTACTAACAAGTAAGAATTTAGGGCTTAATCTAGATATGACATCCATATCCTAGGTCCATTGGTCATTGATTTATCATGGTGATGATATTATCAATGGGACAGGATTGGGTATAGCACCAAAGAAGGAGGCCCATTTATACACAGAAAAATGTGTGGGGAAAGCTGACCAATTGAATCATTTGGTATCCATAGTTATTATATTTATCCTAGGACGGATTCATTGTTATCCTTAAGATAAAAACCCTCTTTATCGAGAGATAAAATTATCATGACTTACCGAAGGGGCCTACTAGTCTTAGAGGAATTCCAATGTTTACTTTTTATCATTGTAATACACAAATTAAATAGTGATATCAAATATTAAATACCTGATCGTGTATTTATGGAGCTTTTATATGAGACTTATCATAATGTATCTTAGTAGTGAATTAATCTTGGATAAGGTTTTTTAAGGTTTTTTTAGAAATCATTATTCCTCTTTTGGGATAGCTAAGTGAACTATGATTATATGTGATTATCATGTTGGATTAGTACTTCAATAGGTATATATGGACATGTCATAACCCTAATAGATGTCTAGGGAAACATGCTTTCCCAATGTAATGTAATAGAATGTGACACCCTAGTAATTTATAAGGGTGAATTGGTCATCTAGTTATATTTATATGATAATATTTCACTATATTGATAAAATTGGATGAATAGTTTCTATTGTGGTTAGATGGGGTGATGTGGTATCCTTGGTGAAATTAAAGGGAAAAGTGGTAACCCAAGTGGAGGGTTTTGTGAAATAGACTTCTCAGTGGATGGATGAGTTAATTTTTCTCCCTTTATGATGTCTACAAAATATTTTCACACTATTCTTAGGGTAATAAAAATTTAATTCCAAATTTAGTTTAGTCAGAGTAGGTACCCTAATGAGGAGACCTATGTGAGGCATTTATAAAGTGAAGAGGCCTTTAGGGAAGACTTGGGGGGTATAGAAAATTATTAGATCATATTTATTGAATCTATTCACCATATTCTAAGATAAATATGGATAATGTGGTATCAATATATATTTTTCATTTATTAAACCACCCTATAACCAAATAACCCTCATTTTTCAGTTTATTCTATTAGGTTTTGTGCCTAATTTAAAAACATTAAGGTTATTTTAAGACTATGGAGAATGTATTTCCCCTTCAATTTATTAATAATTTAAAATTAAAATGTTTGTAATATGGGGACCCATGTGGATTATTTTTAGTAATATATATTTACATGGGTTCATAAATGATTTGATAATAAGGAGGAATGTTCATGTGTCCAGGAGGGTGTGACATGGGCATCCAGTTGCACTCCCAAGAGGGAAATATTCCTTAAATTGGGAGGCCAGGGTAAGTTACAACAAGATAATACAAAGACAAACTATTTTAAGTTACACAAAAAACATATAAGGGGTCCATGAAAAAAATAGGGACCCTGGTAGCTGTGAATCTTGGTACATGTGGGAAAGAGAGTGGGCTTCGAATTTATGAATTCTTTATTGACATCCAAAACCAAATGACTATAACATCTGATCATGGGGTATGTCTTTTCTCTAAGAATAGTTAAATTAGATTATATAAAATAAACTAAAAAAACATTTTATTGGGTTCCTCGATATCTTTTATTTATTTATATAAACACTAGTTCACAATATCCTTAAATTTCAGTTTTTCTATTTTGAAATATCTTTTTCAGTAATTAATGAAACACCTAACTTACACCTAGTAAGAGAATCTCACTACCACCTCACCTGAGAAAGAAATATTTTTAAGGAATAACCACCCCCCATGTGTCTTATAAATCATTTGATATATTGAGATTCCATTTTTCTTATTCATCTCTCTCAAATATTATTTTCTATACACACCTAATTTTTCTTATTTAAATGTTTTTTATTATTGTTTCATGTTATTATGTTTGTGAAACACATTTTTCAGTTCATAAACATATTTAAATATTTTAATTTTATATAATAAAGAATTTAAAAAAATTGATATTTGTATGCATTTTGATAATACCTTTTTTACATATTGATGTTGTGAATTTTTTATATAATGTGGATAATGATTTAATTAATTCTATTATTGTATTAGTTAAATAAATAAATAATAAATATTAATCTTTTTTGCCATTATTATTCATTTAAAATGAGAAATTTATGGGGAAATTAATTTTGGATTTTAGGATGAATTTGATTATTGCAAATAATGTGGTAAATAGTTGATATATGGGATCATCGATTGAGTAATGAGATATAATTGTCTGTTATTATTAATAAAATTTATGAACTAAATTAATTGTAAGATATCAATGGTGATCATGTACAATTACGGTAAAAAATAAAATAACCCAATGAAAAGGGTTAGTGTGAGATAATTATAGTGTCTATCTCCATCACCTTCTAACACAAGTAGATCCCAAGTAAATTTAAACATGTATCAGTTCCTAGTCACCTATAATTATAGGTTGTGATCTGTTGATTATACATGTGATTATGGTAGATGATGACCCGGTTTGGGCCGACCCTGGGGGTATCGGGTCGGGTCGGACCGGGCCCGAACCCCCTAATACCGAACCTCTTTCGGTCTGTTTCCCATAACATGAGTTGCGGACCTCCGATCGACGCACCGTAATTTTTTAGTGATCCTTGGATCGATACGGTCGTTTCGGTATATTACACTCAAGGTTTCAGAGAACTTTTGGTTCGGCCGGGTTGGTTCGCACACGAAACCAACCGGGCCCTCGGAGCGGAAAGGCTTATAACATGAGCTCTGGACGTCTGATTGACGTGTCGTCGACTTTGTTGGATTCCTTTAAGTGAGACAGACCTTTTGGATTACTCCTCTTGAGGTTTGGACGTAGTTGGAGTATGGTCGGGTTGGTTTTGACTTAAAAACCAACCGGGCCCCTAGGACGAAAAAGCCAACAACTCTCAGACCGGGCGTCCGATCGACGCGTCGTCTGTCGCGTTGAGTTCCTGTTGACGATATAGAACTTTTGGATACATCAACTATGGAATATGTGTCAGTTGATGTATCAGCCCCTCGGCTCGTGGAGCGGACCCTCCCGAACGAGCTTGCTGTGTGAGGGAACCCTAGAGCTGGTTGCGACTGCGACAACGATGACGACTGTACAGAAATCCTCCGTGGATTTGACGGCGACAACTACAGCACTCATCGATCCTATGTGGATCAGTGCTACCGATCCTGCGTGGGTCAGATCATGTGTGGTTCAGCGCTCAGCGGTCCTGTGTGGGCCAGTGCCTACAGATCCTGTGTGGGTCTGATCTTGTGTGGGTCATTGCGGGGGTTAGTTACCTATCGATCCTGTGTGGGTCAGATTCTGTGTGGGTCATTTCGGGGGTTAGTTACCTACCAATCCTTTGTGGGTCATTGGGGGGGTTAGTTACCTATCAATCTTGTGTGGGCCAGATCCTTTCTTGGTCATTACGGGGGTCAATACCTATCGATCCTTCGTGGGTCTGATGGCTTAGATGAATCAGTGGCTATATCTGATCATCTCTATCGTCATATGAAGAAGTATACCTATGTGAGGTAAACCTTGACATTCTTTCCTATGTGGATTACGATATTCTTTTCTGTGTGGATCGGGTTGTGATTTCCTGTGTGGATGTGATCGAACTTGGGCTTGGAGGTTGGAGCGAACTGGAATTGATGACTTAGGTATATGTATGGGAATATACCTAAGTAGAGTCGGATGTCACTTTGTTATTGTATCTTTCCTTTGTGGATTATCCTTTGTGGATTTTGGGAGACCTTCAGGGGTCTCGGGGTCCCTAATGAGTAGCTTATACTCACCCCTGCATGGGCTATTCCCACACTATGTTGTGTTGGTTGCAGATGATGGACATCGCTGATCGTGGTTGAGGCACGAGGAGCAGGTCGGTACCTGGAGGTGGACCATTGGGCGGGATGTACACAGAGCGGACGGCTGGACATGAGGAGCTATGGAGGCTATCTGTACCCACCCTTCAGGTGGGACTTCCAGTGGATGGCTCGAGGCTGCAGCTTTACTTTCATTTGTTGTTTTCCCTTTTCAGTTGTACTTTACTTTCGGTTTGGGTTTGTATTCTGGCCCACTTATTTTTCCCCACTTACGGTTGTACCCAGTTTTTACATAGTGTTTACTTCTACCGCATTCTTGCTTTGTGGTCTTTGTTTAATTTACAAAGGCAATGCCATCCCTTTTTACCGAGAATTACGCCTTGGTTCTAGTCACCAGCCCCTGGCCTATGGATGGAGGGCTTGGGGTAGTCACAGCACGGGCCTCGAGGATGGGTCGTGAAAAATTGGTATCAGAGGAGTTCGGTTCTACCGCAGAACTCATGACTCTGATCTTTTTCTATGTGAAGCAATAGTGTTAAGAGTATTGGGTGTGGTTATCAGTCCAGGGAGTCCAGTGTTGGTGCGGCGGCCGACGTATCCGTACACCAGGACCATGACTTCTGATTTCCAACTTAATGCACGAAAATATTGTTTGCATGTGTGTTTCATGTTTTCTTTGTTATTACTTTTTGTCAACTCACCAGGTATACTGTTCTGACCGTGGCACACCTGTCTCTTTTCAGGATGGCCCCATGATGGCAGCCAGCTAGGGTTCCGAGCGTGGTGCGTGACGACAGCCCATCGAGCGATAAGGCCTCGGTACAGGGACCTTTGACAGCAGAGGCACCAGCGGTACCTCTACCCGCCGATCCACTGATACTACTAGCCCCAGCTGCTGACGATGCACATCGCCTTAGTGCACTGCATGAGTTTCAGTGCCATCGACTGCCCAGGTTCCACGGGGAGATGGACCCTCAGGCCACTGAGGATTGGCTGGAGGCAGTTGTGTGGGTTTTCAGGTTAGTGAGGACACCAGCAGACCTCATGATGATCCTCGTAGTGAGCCTACTGAACGCGGCACCAGGAAGATGGTGGAGCTTGATTCTCCAGGTGCACGAGGAGGCATCTCTCCTCTGGATTAATTTTGAGAGCCTCTTCCACTTGGAGTTTGTCCCAGCCACCCTCCGTGTGGTGCGCATCCAGGAGATTCTACAATTGCGGCAGGGTAGCTTGATGCTCGCCCAGTACTCAGCGAGATTTACTGATCTCTCACGCTACTCGACAGACATGGTATGGGACCAATTCTTCTGATCTCGAACCTTCGAGCAGTGATTGAGGCAGGATATCAGGGCATCGTTGATCTCCCACAGCATTCCGACACAGGGAGGGGTACTGGAGCGAGCCCTTCTCATCGAGAGCTTGCTAGCTGAGCCGACTTCAGCAGAGAGACCTACCCCAGGGTGGCACGTAGCAGAGCCTTCTGCAGTAGGCAGTCGATGGATGACTCATGGGTCCAGGCAGACCAGACCCTCAGGCAGACGACCTTAGGACACTGGCTTAGCAGTGCGGGGCACGCAGCGTGGAGCCAGACTTTCGAGAGGCAGAAAGTGCTACGCATGCGGCAGGCAGGGCCACATGGCTCATGACTACCCGACCCGCCGTACCGAGGAGCAGCAGAAGGTTGAGGGACCACCCAGGCAGAGGCAGAGGGTCAGCTATGGTGGTCCGCAGGGAGCAGGTAGACGAGGAAGAGGAGCTGGCCGAGCAGCAGGTGTTGGTTGACGCTTTGAGGCTCTACCACCACCACCACCAGGAGGTCCACCCCGACCACAGGGAGCTGGCGGGTAGAGAAAGGCACAACTTCAGGCAGCGGAGGCCTACGACCACGGTGCGCCCGAGATGATTCGAGGTACTACCCATTCATATTCCACCCCTGCTGCAGTTCTTATAGACACGATATCGAGTCATTCTTTCATAGCTGCTACCCTTGTTCAGAGCTCGGAGATTCCTACAGAGCCGTTGGCTCGATCCTTACGGCTAAAGACTCCTACGAGAGCAGACTCGGCAATTACGCACTGGTTCCGGCAGTGTGAGATTACTCTAGGAGGCGAGATCTTCGGCTGGGATCTTCTTGTATCGGGGTCTAGGCCTTATGACATCATATTGTCATGGATTGGTTATCTACAGTCCTTGCTCAGATCGACTGTATTAGGCGCAATGTGCGGTGTGTATGCACCGATGGGAGCAGGTTCACCTTCACCGGCGAGAAGGGAGCCTTCTCAGCACAGGATGGACTCTCGCAGAGGAGAGGACATCCTATCACTCATCAGTTGGCTAGCCTCATCCTAGGAGCGGATGACGTGCGGAGTCCTAGTTTTCCTGCAGTGGTGGATCAGTATGCGGACGTTTTCCCCAACGACGTTCCAAGACTACCTCCTCACAGAGAGGTAGACTTTTATATTGACATGTACCCCGGGATATCCCCGATATCCATTCCAGCATGACGGATAGCCCCCACTGAACATCGAGAGCTACGGGTACATTTGGAGGACTTGCAGGGCAAGGGATTCATCCGACCCAGTGTTTCACCCTGGGCTTCCCCGATATTGTTCGCCAAGAAGGCGGATGGGGGCTTGGGACTTTGTGTCGACTATCATCGCCTGAACTAGGTGACAGTGAGGAACAAGTATCCGCTATCGAGGATTGATGACCTCTTCGATCAGCTCAAGGGAGCACGGTGGTTCTTAAAGATAGACCTCAGGTCAGTCTATCATCAGCTCAGATTTCGGGACGAGGACGTGCAGAAGATGGCCTTCAGATGTCGGTATGGCCACTATGAGTTCTTGGTTATTCCATTCGGCGTAACCAATGCACCAGTAGTGTTAATGGGCATCATGAAGAGGATCTTTGAGCAATACCTCGATCTATTTTCATGGTCTTCATCGACGCCATTTTGATATACTCAACCACTGAGGAGGAGCACGCCTACCACTTGTGGGTTGTACTAGACACACTCCGAGAGAACCAACTTTATGGAAAGCTCTCCAAGTGTCAGTTCTGGATATGTGAGGTCCACTTATTGGGACATGTCATCTCTGAGGTGGGAGTTGTGGTGGATCCTACGAAGATCGAGGAAGTGCTAGCTTGGGAGCCACCCAGGAGCGTGACAGAGGTGCGGAGTTTCTTGTGGCTAGCTGGATACTACCAGAGATTTGTGCCTAACTTCTCCAGAGTTGTGTCACCACTATAATATTTGAAGAAGAAGGGGAAGCCCTTTCTGTGGTCAAACTGGTGTCAGCATAGCTTTCAGAAGCTGAGATAGAGATTGACCAGCGCACCTATCTTGTGGCTACCGGAGGATGGGGTGTGCTATGTAGTCTACTGCGATGCATCAGGGACCGGACTCGGATGTGTCCTAATGGAGGAGTGGGAATTGATCACCTATGTATCACGTCAGTTGAGGCCGCATGAGCAGAACTACACTACCCATGACCTGGAGTTAGCATTAGTGGTCTTCGCTCTGAAGACATAGCGACACTATCTGATGGGCGAGTGCTTTACAGTCTATTCTGACCACCAGAGTCTCAGGTATATCTTCTCGCAGAAGGACCTGGACCTGAGACATCGGAAATGGCTCGAGTTCCTCCAGGACTATGCCTTTGAGATATTGTATACTCCTGGAAAGGGCAACGTAGTAGCCGATGCTCTCAGCAGGAGGATGGGCATTCAGCTACTTGGGGAGGTGACAGAGTAGCTAGCCACTTTGCAGATATCCTTCATGGATAGAGTTGGAGCAGCCTTCCTTCAGGTACTCACAGTCACTCATCCACTACTACAGTGGGTCAGAGAGGCACAACGTGGGGATGCTGACTCTGAGACGCGGCGTGCGCAGATATCCTTAGGACAGGCACCTGATGGTTTCTCTGTAGGAGGAGAGAACGACGTCCTTTTCAGAGGATATAACTTGGTACCAGTTGCTTTACGGGACGAGGTGCTGGGAGAGTTTCACACATCCCCTTTGGCGGTACATCCTGGCATGGCGATGATGTACCAGGATCTCGGACGATAGCACTGGTGGCCGGGCATGAAGAAGGTTGTGGTAGAGTTCGTTTCTCAATGCCTCATGTGCCAGAAGGTGAAGGCAAAGCACCAGGTACCAGCAGGCTTGGTACAGCCCTTGGAGGTCCCAGAGTGGAAGTGGGACGGCATATCTATTGACTTCGTGACTGGACTTCCATGCACTTCCAGAGGTCACGACTCCATTTTGATGATTGTCGACCAACTCACCAAGTCGGCTCACTTCATACCCATAAGAGAGCAGGGCTCAGTGGAGATCTTGGGACATCTCTACGTTCAAGAGATTGTACAGCTTCATGGTGTTCCATCATCTATCGTCTCCGATCGAGATACTCGCTTTACTTCCTAGCTTTGGAAAGGGTTGTAGGAGGCGTTCGGGACACAGCTACGTCTGAGCACCGCCTTTCACCCCCAGACAGATGGTCAGACGGAGAGGACCATTCAGACTCTCGAGGACAGGCTTCGTTCATATGTCCTCGACTTTGGTCGCAGCTGGGAGGACCACCTACCCTTGGTGGAGTTCACATACAACAACAGCTTCCACTCCACCATCGGTATGGCACCATACGAGGCGTTGTACGGCTGACCTTGCAGATCTCCTCTGTGCTGAAGAGACCCTGGGGAGTCAGCACTTGTCAGACCGGAGATGGTCCAGGCCATGACAGAGAAGGTCCAGGTCATCCAGGAGCAGATGAGGATAGCTCAGATCCGGCAGAAGTCTTATGCTGATAGGAGGCGGAGGCCACTAGAGTTTGAGGATGACGACCACGTCTTCTTGCGGGTCTCACCTCGATGTGGATTACGGATGTTTTGGCCGAGGTGGAAATTTTTCTCCACGCTTCGTCGGACCATTACAGGTCCTCAGTAGGATTGGCGAGGTGTCTTATCGCTTGTCTCTACCACCTCAGTTGCACCAAGTGCACGACGTCGTCCACATATCTCAGTTGAGGCGAAACGTGCACGACCCGATGCATATCATTGACCATGGGGAGGTGGACGTTGATGATGGGAAGACTTTTGCGGAGGTCCCGGTGGAGATTGAGGATCGATAGGACCGAGTCCTACATGGATGGTCAATTCCTCTACTGCACATCAGATGGAAGCATGAGAACCTCCAGGAGAGCACTTGGAAGCGGGAGGCTCAGATGCGTGCTCAGTACCCACATTTGTTTCCCTAGTTTTTTATGTATCTTTACGAGGACGTAAATCCCTGAGGTGGGAGTAATGTAAATACCCGTAAAAATTCAAGGAAATTTTTTTCTAATTTTTTTTTTGAATTTTACAAGAACACAGTTTTTGACGGCACCTGATTCCGAGGCCCGGTGTGCCCGGAATATTTTTCTGAAGTTTAGCTCGGGTACGTTTAGTGAACGAACGAGAAGGTTTTTCTAACTTTTCAACCAGTGCTCGGAATTAAATTCTGAGGGCACCGATGGAATCGCAGCGCCGGTATTTTCATAGAAACATCTTTCCCAGAGTTGTGTTTTCTCGGGAGTGGTTTTTAATTTTTTTTAGGTTATGTTAAGAAATAAAATAAAAGTGGTACAACCGATTTTTATTTTATTTTGATTAACTTAAGTTAAGTGGTTGATGTGGGACCCACAATATTCTACCCACTTGGTAGGATATTTGTGAGGTGGGGCCCACATGAGCCCCACCATTTCTTTTCTTTTATGTAACCCACCCGCACCCCCTATTAACGAATTCAACCCCTGCATTTATTCTGGTTAAGAAACGCCTCATTAATGTGGTGGTTTAAGCGTTGCAATTAATTCACTTAATTGTTTCTTTCATTTTTGAATTTTTAAAATGCAAGACTTGTGAAATAAAAATAATACAACTCTTGTTTTTATTAGGATGGGGTGTTGAGAGGCTAGGGAGATTTCACTCAGACTCTTGAATATCTTTTCTTCCTCGCAAAAAAACGCGAAGAACGTGAAGAACGCGAAGAACGTTGGATCCTCGGAAATCAATGATGCTTCTTCCGTGACGCTTCGCCCGTGACGCGACGATCCTCCCTCCGCGACGCCTTCTTCCACGACGGTTTTTCCGCGACGAATCCTCGCTCATCGAATTTGACGAGGTAGGGATTTATTTTAATTATTGTTCGTGAATTCTTCTGTTGCCTTTCTTCTTTTCTATTGGAGCCGCCTATTACCGCAATAACAGGAGGGGGTCGGACTGCACGAACACGACTGACCCTCATCTCCCTTTTGGTTGTTTGATATTGTTGTGGCACGAGCAAGGCAATGCAGTGCCGAATCACCACGCGGGAATTATTGAGGAAAGGGGGAGAAGCACAGCGTCGTCGCGCCGCGCCGTTGTAGGCGGACCAAAGTCGCGGTGCTGTCGCGCCGCCCCGTTGAAGAAGAACCAAAGACGCAGCGCCGTTGCGCCGCACCGGAGAACCACAAAAGCACCCCGGCCGGAGTGGGGATGCGGCGAAAGGACGCGGCGCCATCGCGCCGCGACGGAGCAGGGGGACCGGCGACCGGTTCCGGGCCACCGGCGTCGAAACAGAGGGACCGGCCCTTGCCGGTCCCGTGGCGGCAGCAGCCGGCCAGCCAGAGCATGCCGGCCGGTCAGGGAAAAACCAGGGGTTCGTAACCCCCGGTCGGCCAGCAGGTGCGGGCCCACACATGGGGGTCGCGGGTTCTCAACGCGGGGGCAGCCCCCCCCCCCCCCTTCACCGCTCGGTCGTTACGGCCGAGCCACCTGGCCGCTGGCCCGACTGCGCCGCACCAAGGCCGGGACGGGCCACGCCCAAGCGGGCCATACATGGACCCAGTTCAGGCTGACCCTGGGGGTATCAGGCCAGGTCGGACTGGGCCCGAACCCCCTAATACCGAACCTCTTTTGGTCTGTTTCCCATAACTTGAGCTGATGACTTTCGATTGATGCACCTTCAGTTGCGTAGCGATCCTTGGATAGAGACGGGATTTTCGGTATATTACACTCAAGATTTCTGAGAACTTTGGGTTCGGCCGGGTTGGTTCGCACACGAAACCAACCGGGCCCTCAGAGCGGAAACACTTATAACATGAGCTCCGGACGTCTGATTGATGTGACGTTGACTTTGTTGGATTCCTCTAAGTGAGATGGACCTTTTGGTTTACAACGCTCGAGGTTTGGACGCTGTTGGAGTATGGTCGGGTTGGTTATGACTTAAAATCAACCGGGCCCTTGGGACGAAAAAGCCAATAACTCTCAGACCGGACGTCCAATCGACACGTCGTCTATCGCGTTGAGTTCCTGTTGACGATATGGATCTTTTGGATACATAAAATCCGGAATATGTGTTAGTTGATGTATCAGCCCCTCGGATCATGGAGCGGACCCTCCCGAACGAGCTTGCTGTGTGCGGGAACCCTAGAGCTGGCTACGACTGCGACGACGATGATTGCTGTACGGAAATCCTTCGTGGATTCGACGACGATGACTACAGCACTCAGCGATCCTATGTGGATCAGTGCTAGCGATCCTGTGTGGGTTAGATCCTGTGTGTGTAAGATCCTGTGTGAGTCAGCGCTCAGCGGTCCTGTGTGGGCCAGCGCCTACAGATCCTATGTGGGTCTGATCCTGTGTGGGTCATTGCGGGGGTTAGTTACCTATCTATCTTGTGTGGGTCAGATCCTGTGTGGGTCATTGCGGGGGTTAGTTGCCTATCGATCCTTTGTGGGTCATTGCGGGGGTTAGTTACTTATTGATCATGTGTGGGTCGGATACTTTTTGGATCATTGCAGGGGTTAGTACCTATCGATCATTTGTGGGTCCGACGGCTTTGATGAATCAGTGGCTATATCTGGTCATCTCTATCGTTATACGAAGAAGTATACCTATGGGAGCTGAATCATGACTTGCTTTCCTATGTGGATTACGTTATTCTTTCCTGTGTGGATTGTGGTGTGATTTCCTGTGTGGTTGTGATCGAACATGGGCTCAGAGGTTGGAGCGAACTGGAATTGATGACTTAGGTATATGTATGGAAATATTCCTAAGTAGAGTCGGATGTTACATTGTGATTGTATCTTTCCTTTGTGGATTATCCTTTGTGGATTTTGGGAGACCTTCGGGGGTCTCGGAGTCCCTACTGAGTAGCTTACACTCACCCCTACACGGGCTATGCCAGCACTACGTTGTGTTGGTTGCAGAGAACGGACAACACTGATCGTGGTTGAGACATGAGGAGCAGGTCGATACCGGGAGGCGGACCATTGGGTGGGACGTACACGGACCGGACGGCTGGACCCGAGGAGCTGTGGAGGCTATCTGTACCCACCCTTCATGTGGGTCTTTCAGTGGATGGATCGAGGCTGTGGCTTTACTTTCATTTGTTGTTTTCCCCATTCGGTGGTACTTTACTTTCAGTTTGGGTTTGTATTCTGGCCCACTTACTTTTCCGCACTTACTGTTGTACCCAGTTTTTACTTAGTGTTTACTTCTACTGCTTGGTTGATTTGTGGTCTTTGTTTACATTACAAAGGCAATGCCTTCCCTTTTTACCGAGAATTATGCCTTGGTGCTAGTCGCCAGCCCCTGGCCTATGGAATGCGGGCTTGGGGTAGTCACAACATGGGCCTTGAGGACGGATCGTGACATGATATGTTATGAACATGAGACATGGTGGGTTTCATAGAAATAATGGGTGGTGATTTATAAGGATGATATATTAAATTATAGATATATTATTATAATGGTGAGTCTATACAGATAATGGATAATATGATCTATATTAGGTCAAGATAGATAGTTCATGAATACTACTGAAAACTCAAATAAATGTTTTCCCAATGGTCATGGTGGTTTTTTAGATATTTTGAATTCTTCATCTATATTTTTTGAATGTT
Source organism: Viscum album (assembly GCA_963277665.1). Lineage (NCBI taxonomy): Eukaryota > Viridiplantae > Streptophyta > Magnoliopsida > Santalales > Viscaceae > Viscum > Viscum album. Next base: position 1,184,264,081 of record OY728158.1, on the reverse strand, counting down.
TTCCTTTTTATGTTATGAGTTGCAATAAATTTTGAATTGCTAACTATATGAAATTATGAATTCAATAAAATATTATATGAAATGATGATATGTATTATAAAATTTCAATAAACTAGATTTCTTTATTTCTAGACATTGATGTGAATGGACTTTTTTGAATGGAATATTCTTCTGATGAACTGGTATAAACGTGAATCATTTATCATTATTTCATAAAAATTTGTGAATTTTTTTTTTATGCAATTACTCATGGTTAGTAAACAAGATAAATTATTTCTATAGAAACTAAACTAATAATTTATTATTATTTTCAGAATATGGTTAATACATTTGAATTTATTTTTTTTACTAGTTTAGTTTGGAACAATTCTTTGGTATTAGAATATATATATTTTTAAATGTACTAGGTATTTGAGTGTAGATACATTTAGTAGGAGTTTTTGGGACACTATAATATAATTATGATTTACACTATGATCTAGGATATTTTAAATGTAGTAATTTTCATTATATGGATTAGATTCATCATTTAAGATATGTGGACACTAGTCTCTATAAACTCATAGTCATTTGAGACCATGGTTTTAGGAATTATTGTACAAATATATGAACTTTTTGATCAAAGAATCCATAATAATGTGCCTTTCAGAATAAAAAATATTATTTCAAGTGTTTTATGACATAATATATCATAAAATCATTTTTTTTAAAAAAATATAGGATTTATAATGGATGCAATTTCACTAAAATATGATGTAATCGATTATTATGTGATGGTAGAGGGGAAAAAGGTGGTTTTTTTATATTTAGTTGATTTCCAAATATATTTATTTGATAATATTATCTAGTTGATAGAATACTATAAGTTGATAAAAAAATTATTTCATTAGGTAATATAATTTTTTAATGAATCTATCATTTCTTATATAATAACAAAAATTTCAAATAGGATTAGGTTTCAGTGATATAATGTTTTTCTTCTTATTGTTTTGATGATCTATTGATTTATTTAATATTTTGAAATAAATCATCATTATGTGATATGTTATACCAAAAAGTAATTATTTTTTTAAATAGAGCACAATTATTCAAAGGGGTATCCTATTATTATTTTATTAATTATATTTGGATAAAATTTTTAGATACATTTAATGAATTTAAAATGAAAATAACTATAATTAAATCTAATAGTCTGTAGTCAATGGTTCTATTTAATGATACAAAAAATCTTTTTTTCGTTAATTTATTTTATGAATGATTTCAGAACACTAACATTTGATAGTAAATTAAATTACTAATTTAATATTTAGATCAACTAAAATTTCATCTGGTTCTTAGATTACTCAACTGAAATGACAAATTAGAGATTTAAATTATAGGCTTGAGTTAATGATGTTTTATGTGGTAGTGATGGACAGGTTATAATTTTTATTCTTTAATATTTGTTATCTAATGCTTACCTTTGTAGTGATATTTTTGAAAATTAATAATGAGGAGATTCATCATAGTTAAATATAATATTGTTAAAAACTATAAAAACCCATTTCAAATATTGGAAATTTGATTTTCATTTCCAAAGATAAATGGAAATTTTTTATAATTTAAAAGATAGCTATCTATGAATGTATCAAAATTACATAAAATTGAATTTTGTTGTGGTGAATAAAGAAAATTTGAATTTAGATAATTAATTAGTTAAGAATGTGTGTATTATTTTAGTCGGTGTGTGGGAGTACAAACATGAATAGGTATTATAATGTGTGTGTGTATATATCATTTTATTTGAAGATGTATGAATGTTTCATTATCTATAAACTATATGTATTATTGGAATAAAATTGTTTATATTTTAATTTAAATAGATTTTAAAAAATAACACTATGATTGAATATCATATACAACACACAACACCTTGAATAAATGAACCATGATGTAATATTATTTTAAATAAGGCCATTATATCATATACGATTAATTGGATGGACTAAATAGGAGGATAAAAATTCTAATATATATGTATATAAGGTTCCTTCAAAAAAATATGTATTGGTAATTTCTTAGAAAAAAATCATTCAATCTTAAGTGTATTTCTATTATTCATAAAAAATACATATTCTAAAAAATAATTAATTAAAATATTATTTTTAATTTTGTGAAATTTTAAAAAAAATGAATTTAAGAAAATGATATTATTTTTAAAATCATAAAAATATTATTCACAGTGAGTTTTTTTTCTAGAAATGATTTATTATTCATTGAATAGTTAAAAATAATTTTTTTATAAAACGTCCATTTATTTCTATTGATGTATTCATATTTTATTTGAATTATATCATTATTTTAATTAGGTATCATATTATTTCATTAAATCTAAATATTATATTTTAATCTAGATTACAATTTATTTTTTTATAAGTTCATTTTTTGACATTAAATTTTGTTTAATTCTAAAAACTGTTGTTCATTGTTTTTAGAGATTAAATCATAAATTTATTACTCTAACATAAATTACTATAATAAAATTAAATGACCCCATATTTGGAATAATGTATTTTAAATTTTTGTTAATTAGTCCCCTTAATTGTTTTGTCATTGTGAATAGTAACTAGAGTAAAACATTTACATTAATAGACAAACATAAGGTAATTAATCTTAAAAATAAAATGATAATCCCTAAAAAAACCAATGATTTTTTATATTTCATTTTACAAGTTTATTTAACACATTATCTTCCAAAAATAGAAAATGGGTCAACCTCATGCCACTTTCCTTTTATAATAAAATTTATATTATTTTATCTAAATATAAAGTCAAAAATATCACTCTCATTCTTTTAATGACTATAATATACTATGGTAGGTAAAATATTATTATAGGTTCTAAATTTATATTTTAATTATTAATTTTGAATTTTATAATTGTAATATATAGATTTAATTTTTATTGGTAAATAATTACATTTATTTCTTATGAAACACTGACATAATGCTTGTGCCGATAGTAAAAAATATTGTAAATGCTTTTTAAAAATAAATATGTAATTTTTTTGGGTGAGTACTACTATCCCCATTAAATTAAATATCAATATAAAAATCATTTAATTTCTGAATTGTTTATATTTTAATACAATTACTATCTGTTGGTCTTTAAATTGAAACTAAATTATTAATGTAAAAAAGATCAAAACATTTATTTTACAATAAATAATATATTATTAAAAAATTTATAATCTATGAAAATTTTATAAGAGTAAAATTAGGATGAGATATGGTTTAACATTTAATCTCTTCTCTAATTATGTTTAAATTTCGACATTATATATAAAATGTTAACCCTTACATATGGATAAATTCATTACCATGGTTAAGGTTAAAATTAGTTACGAAATGGATTAAATTAATATATATATGTTTTAAAATAATATAAAAACAAATTTAGATTTGATGATATATTTAAATAAATACTATATATAAAATTTCATTTAATCCATTTTATTTTTGATACATTTGTAAATTTTTTGACAGATATTATATTATAAAATTTCATGAATTTATAAAAATGGCATCAATGATATTTTATAGTAAACAAATATTTTATTAAATGATTTAGTATTAAGAAAAATCCAATATGATATCAATTCAATGGAATGTAGCATTAAATATCTACTATGGTCCAGTTATGGCACATTTTTTCTTTTATAGTATATTTTTGGACCACAAAATTGTAAATAACATTGATATCATGTTAATTGAAAAATGTTTAATAAGGGGTTATAATAAATAGGTAATGGAGGAAAAAATTAGAACGTGTTGAAATTTTATTCTTGGAGATATTTTATACTAATAATTGTCTTTTATTTTAAATATACCATATTTTACACGACATTAAATTTCAAACTAATTAATATTATTCTAGTAATTTAATAAACTCTTTTAATGCCCATCTCCTCCCTTATAAAATAGGACCTCATCTCATATCTTGTTACACATTCTAGGAACTTGATATAAGAAATCCCATACCAAAATCCCTTTCTAAGAAACATACCAATGTTATATAGGTTTTAATATTTCAATAATATCATCCATAGAGAGGATAATGAGTAATGAAAATGAAGTTATATGAAGAAAATGTATAACTTTTAATGGAATGTTTTTATTTTATTTCATATTATAAATCCTGAAATTATTTTTCAAACATTAGTAAATAATAACACATGTATCTTTCATTTTTTGAGATTTAGTAATGTTAATTTAATAACCTATATCTACATATCTCTTTCATCAAATTGTAAATGAATCCATTATATGTGAGTATAGTGTACTACCGCCTCAAAAATCGATGTAATTAATTTTCCATCACCACATCTCACAGTTAGTTATAATAATCGATTTAATGTACTTATATTATATATATTTCATAATTATAATTAATTAAGATAATTTGTTAGTTTTTTTTCTTCATATTTCATCAATTGAAAAATGATAATTCCATACATCGGTATGTGTGGATTACCATATCCATGAAGTGATATGATTCATTTTTTTATAAATACATAAAACATATTCAATATATAAATTTATTTCAAAAAATAATATGATATTTATGATATAATAATAATTATAAAAATATAAAATATTTATTATACTCTTTACATATTATTTTTTTTAAATGGGTATGGTAATCATGCGTACCTACAACCTAACAGCTCTATGATTATAACATAGTTAATTTTTCATAACCATATATCATGGTTGGTTGAAAAAGTATTATTTTTGAATAAAAAGGGTAATAATAATTATTATAATTTTGATTTAACAAATTACCACTTGGACTATAGCCATAATTTAGAAAGCTTATTTAAAATATGAAACAAGTGTCCTCAAAACACAAATTTCTGGAATTAACTGACTATGTAACTAAATATTTCCTTGTAATAAATGAAAACAAAAACATAGTGTAATGATAAAATAATGAACCAATAAAGTGTTTTTAAATAAATGAATAAATTATATCATTAATTATATAGTTTTTAATGGATAAACATCAAAGTACGGACTCAGGGTATGATATTTCATCTGAATTTCCATTCAATGGGTCATATTTTAATGTTATGCACCTAATTTATTTTTATGGGGTATTTAATTACTCATTTTCATTCTATATAATTAATACCTTATACTTCATGAAATTTTATGTTACATTTAATATTATATTTATCCAAGGATATATAACATGAATGTTATAAATCAATAAGGAATTTTTTAATTAAATTTCCATTCAATAAGTTATTCATCAACTTCATGGAATTTGATATTACATGATTAATTTTTAACTGATCTATAAGTTTAATAATATTGTATTTACACTTATTTGGAATTTAAAAATGTTTACATAATCTCTTGATGGATTAATTATCATATCATGTTTTATAATCAATCCAAGGGGTTTCTTTGTCTAAACCTACTTTTCTAAAAACATTATTCATGACGTTCATCATGATTTCCATATATGGTATAATTGTTGATTAATTAGTTAATTATATAATATTACTTCCCTAAATTAATTTTTTATATTAATCAATATCATACTATTTTTTAAAATTTATTTTTATTTGAAAATAACAAAATATTTGAACAATTTATGCATCAATCTCTTTTATTATCCTGATATTTTATGATTAATTTTATTTTAGAGGAATTCAAATATTATGATTCTGTTGATACATATCGATTTTTTTATCTAATGGTTATGAATTTGTTTTATATGTATTGTTTCAATTTAGTACCTTATTGATTAAAGAAACAAGAATATTGTTTTTTTATAATTGATACTGATATTTTATATTCTTTAAAATAAAAAATATATCTCTTTTATATCGATGGTAACCAAAATGGACCAAATTATTTTATTTTATAATTTTTTTTATATAAAATAATATTAAAATAACATTTCTATTATTTTAAATAGATTTGTAGGAAAATTTATTAACATTTTTTGCATGTGTCCCATTTGACTATTTTAACAAATGTTTGAATAAAATGTTTATTTTTATCATTTTGTACAAGAATTCATTTCCCATTTATCATCAGAGTAATTTTCATAAGTCAATAGTTTAAAGGATTTCATTTTTATTTTAAATAAAAAAATTCTCATTATTTTATTAATGTTTTTATTTTGAAGATATGAAAATAAAAGGTTAATTTCAAATGTTTTCAAAAAAATGATTTAATGCTCTTATAAGTAATTTTTATGCTTTAACGAGTCATCTAATTTACTGGTATTATTAAATTAATATACCATCGATCATATCTATTTATTTATATTAAATATATTATTTACATTTATTTTTCTAAAAATTTATCTATTTTCCACAAGTAAATTACGTTATAAAGGAGTGCAAGATGTGCCCAATATTTTTATGTTGAAAGCAAAATATTCCATGGGTTATATTCATGAATGGAACATGTAAAAATTTTATAATGAAATAGTATCCCATTATATATTATAAGGTGGGTGATATCGAGACAACATATTTCATAGGTGATCCCAAAACAACTTATACAACATGCAGGACTGATATTTATATCCAATGCATTGGTTAATGTTCATTTCCTTAAAGGTATTGATTGAGCTAGTTAACCAGTTAGATATCTTCTATGGATTTATCTAGGCGCCTATTATTTCATAAACAGTTTATTAAATAAATCCATCATACCAACATGATTTATTTATGCCAGCTGTCAGTATTTTATATTTCAATTCGCCAGGATTCACATGACAAGGCACATTATTATTGATTACATTGAATATTTAATTTGTTTACAATTTATGAAAAATTACATGTTTAGTTATCCTAGTATTTATGGGTATAAATTATCTTATTTTATGATCATTAACTTTTTTATGTCATTATAGTCTTATCATTATCTTGTTCTAAATGATGACATTGAATTATAAATGATTTTTTTATCCTTACAAACTATTTGATCCCCCCAGTCTCATTTTTACCTTTTCATATGTTATTGATAATGATTTCAAATGATTTTTCTGTATATAATTATCTTATTTGTGAATAATATTTTGGGATATGATGAAGAATTAATATTTAATATGAAAATCAAGGTATAGGGGAAACATAAATACATAAAAACCAATGTATTGTTATGTAAACATTTTTCATAATTCATTAAAACTACAAACCTAAAATATCCTAGGTTATAAAAGTGATCTGATACATTTCATTTTATGTTTTATGTTTTGGATTAATAAAATTGGGACATATTTGATGGTATCAATCCAAAAAAGTATTATTATTATTATTTTCCACTATATTTAGGAGTGCATATTTGGGGATGCTATATTCAATATTAGATATAGGTTTAGATATAATTTAATATTATAATTCTCTTATGTGAGGTTATTTTAGGACTTATGGATACCATAATGTAACATCCCGACCTAGCTCACCACTAAATCGGTGGTTGGATTGGTCGCCATAGGACCTCAAGCGTGCATCCCCGTATTCCATAGGCTACCGAATAGCTGCGAGGGTCTAAGGATACTCTGTTGGGAGACTATACCCCCATTTTAGTGTTCAAAAATATACAAAGGTAATAAATAGAGGAAATGGTATAATAAATTAATAAGCAGCGGAAATCAGATTTTATAAATCTTGTATAAAACAAATGGTCAATGCCAAATTATTTAGAAGATGCATGCATGACATGCTAATGATACAAAAGTAGAAAACAGTGAACAAAATATCATTCTTTACATTTAAATGAATAAATAAATAAATAATGACTCAATTCCCCATGGGCTATCTCCTCGAGCATCCCGAGCCTCCGCTCGGTCATGTGCTCCTAACTCCCAAGTAAATGCCAACTATATAGTCCTGCAACCAAATAGAATCTACTCAAGTACCCAGTGTAATGGCGGCCCGAGTAGGATGTGAGATATAAATCTTAGTAGGCCAGGACCACCGGTGTCTACCACAAACCAGACATTTAATAAATAACTTATAACATGTGAATGCATTGCTAAATTAAGTAAACATTACAATGTATCTATATACCCATGTACCTGCTTCAGCCCTCAGCTAGTGTCTGAACCTGCATTATACATTTGTCATCCATACTTAATATTCATTACATAATCATTCATCATTTATTAATTATTCAAATCTTAATAAATTATAAAGGTCTTGAGATTTGGCCTACGTCTAACATATCTCGGAGAAGTCACTCACCACAGATGTCTCTAAATACCATCTATGTAATCAAAGTAAAGACTAAATCCAAGGTTGAGATTTGACTTGGATAACGTGTCAAATTTATTCAATTCAACCTTTCATATACTAAGTTTGAGCCATCCACTAAAAGTGGTTCACCCAATTCATAAAAATTCTGACCCCTTTCTCATAATCAATTCACAATTCATCATGTAACAACATCCTTAATTAACCATTAAACTAATTTCATGCACGAACAACTGGACCCACAGTCCAATATTAATTAATGGGTGTAGAACATCATGTCTAGAACCCCCGTGAGTATTAGGAGCATCAGCCCCTGTCTCACAACCCATGGGTATTTGGAGCTTCAGTCTCTATCCCATTACAAAATATTTTCTTGCAAGCTAGGTTTAGAATGTCATATCTAGAACCCCATGAGTATTTGGAGCATCTGTCCCTATCTCACAACCCATTTCTCAATAATACATATATATTTATCATTGGTGTAGAACTCTATGTCTAAAACCCCACAACCATCCATTAATTATTTCACAAATTAAGTAATCCAACCTGTTAATTATTTTAACAACTAATTAACAACATAAATCGCCTGTCAAAAGTCAACACTTAATTAACCCTTCAACATCTCAATAGTAAATAATTAATTAACAATTAATTATTCTTAGAAATCAAATAAATAAGTAACTCAACATTTAATTATCCATATTCTTTAACAAGTCTAATCCCATCCACTCAAAAACTGATTCGTCCAAGACTTTAACAATTTACATTCACGTCATAATAATCACAAAACATGCTATACAAATCCCATATATTTAGCAACCATCTCACACATCATCTCATAATATAAAACAACTCCATCCAAGACAAATTAATGCATGGAAAACTAACATGCATCAAAAAGGACCCGTGGACAACAGTTATAACAAACAATCAATTCACAATCTTAATTTTAATTCATGAAAATTAATTAATTCAAAAATTAATTAATTAAATCTTATCTCTTTAACCAATCATAAATTAATTAACCATTTAACATTTTAATTTATAATAATTATTCCAACCATTAATTATTTCCAATTTTTAATTAATATTTTTGAAGATGTTAAACATTAAGTATTCCCAATCATCAATAAAATCCACAATTTTATTCCAACTCATGACTTGATAATTAATTCTATAATTAATTACCCTATTTCACATTCTGCCCATTCAAATAATTTAACTCTTTAATCATATCACTTTAACCAAAATAGCAAAATATTCTTAAAATCAACACATGTTCGAGCCCTCATTTATCTCATGTGGGAGGAATCATTTAATAACATCGAAAGTTGTGTATCAACATAATATATATCACATTTATAAATTTAATCAAACTTACTAAATTCAAATTTAAATGAAATAAAAAATAAATACTTCACTCCAAAAATTAAATATCCTCAAAAATGCAGCAAGGATTTTATTAATGTATTTATTAATGTTGAAAACATGGGAAGGAACCCTACCTCGGGGTGGAACAATATTAAAAACCAAAACGCTTTAATGTACTTGGCGGAAACCAGTTCACAACTGGTCCGTAATCTCATGCATGCACACCTTTATTTATATATATATATATCTGTGCATGTTGCCTATATTGATCAACGAATATTCGATATATTAAATTGGTAACTGGAATCAAAGTTATAATGAACAACGCACCCCTAACATGGTATCATGAACTCATAAAAAAATTAATAGGCCTTAATATACCTGGTTCAAAACCAAACAATGAGTTTAGAAACTTACCCGAACCAATGGAGGCAAGATAATTCGAAACCACCCACCTCGCCCTTGGCGACAGATGCCATATTATGGTCTAATGGGTCCCGAGTCAACATTCGCATATCCTAAAGAAAATAGTGGAACACAAAAATCTTATTAAACTCAAACCTTCGAATTTTGGCTGAGAAAACAAGGCGAGAGAGAGAAGTAAAATAATCGATGCGGATCATGAGTTATAAGTAGAGGAACTCACCTTGACGAGGTGGAAAAGATGCGTGAAGAGTCTTAGGGGAATCATCTCACACAAAGTGGAGTTTGAGAGAGGGGGTGGTGCGCCTATAGGTATTTCCCGGTGGGGGGTCATGCCACGGAGGTCGTGCGCTGCAGGAGCTCTGCCCGGGTGTCGCGCTGCTCCAGGGAGGGTTGTCCGGGGGTTGGCCTGGCTCTTGGTTGCACCGCGGGAAGGAGATCACATTGAGGATAGAGCTTTAAGGAAGGAGGGAGGGGTCACATCATGGGGTGCACTACTGTGTGTGTGCTGCACCTTGTGCGTAGGGAGGAAGAAGAGGGGAATTTGATTCCCTTTATTTTCTTTTTCAAACCCCTAAATTAATTTCCATTCATAATAGTTATTATTAAACTCTTAAAACCCAATCATAATACCACCATTAAGGTGATAATAATAATAAAAAATTATAATAATAATACTCATTTTATTATTATTATTATTATTATACACATTAAACACTTATCTAAAAAGTGAAAAACTCCCCAATTAAACATTCTTAAAGGAAATGTTTCATTGAAAAAATCAAACTCCCCTTCACTCCTCAATTAAATTAAAAACTCTTTGACTTCATAGTGATAAAAAAATAATTCCTTTACCACAATTAATAAAATTAATTTTTCCTTCAATTTAATTAATTAACACAAAAAAAATAAATTTACATTATTATTATTATTAAAATTTTCATTTTTTTTAATTCCAACCAAAACTCCCCAATTCGTTACTATTATTATTTATAATAATAATATCCATAATTATCAATAATTATGACACTCATAAAACAAAAATAATAAAAATATCATTATTATTACTCAAACCTTTGATATAACCCAACACCTCCATTAAATATCATCACTCCTTCATTAAATTTGATGTTGCTTATTTTATTAAGCATTTCATCGAGATACCCAACAGTGTCATTAAATTCACATAAGTATTACACCCCAATAAATAAATAAAAATAACTTTGATAAACCCCATAATTAAATTGTATTAAAATAAACAATAAAACTCTCATTTGGATTATGTCCAACCTCCCCATTTAAATCCACATTAATTATCTAATTCATTTTTAACCTTCATTTATTATTCTCGTAATAAATGTTTCGTAATTAATTTTAAAACTCCCTACTGATAATTAAATTCTTTTAACATTTATTTAACAAAATAATCACAAAAATAATAACAACATAATTATTATTAATATTCAATCTTTCATTCATTTAAAAACCCAAACCCCCAATTTGTTACAATATCATTAATATGATAAAAACTTTAACCCATAACCCCTCATTTAATTAAATGTTTCTTTAAGAAGATCAAAATCCACATTTAATTCTCATAAATGATACACTTCTTTTAACTGAAATTAAAATCTCAAAGTATTAAAATAATTTGTGACTCCATAATAATAACAATGACATTATTATTATTATCACATTCCTCCATTTAATAAGAAATGGTCCTTTAATAATTCTGAAACTCTTTATTTAAATAAAACAGTTCTTTGATTAACCCAAAATCCATATCAATACCTTCAACTTCCATTTAATTAATTCTTTAACATTCAATAAATTTAACAACCATAATAATAGTAATAATAAATTCATTATTGTTATTATTATTAAAACTTTATTTTAATTAATCCAAACCTATCGTATAATCATATTTAATTAAAAAATAATAATTTATTAAATAAGATAAACTGAACAGGTTGAACCGCAACCATGTGCTGCACATTCAGATCCATTAATGTGGATTTTTATGGATTTGGTGCACCCGAGACTCATCGGGACACCAGCTAAAATTTATCGTGTAATTATGCAAGTCCAAAAATGACACCATTAGGTGTTCCAACACTCTGAAAAAAATTCTAGATCTCGGTTTAAAAAAAATAAACCATTGAAAAATAAAAAAACCATTCATATTTTATCCCATATAAAAAATACGGGACTTTACAATATACCCACCTTAAAAACTTCTCATCCCTGAGAATCCATTGGGAACCACTACTAAAACAACCGACCTACTATGTTCCTTAAGAAGATCAGTCAAACTATTATCACACAACTCTGTTCTAAAAGGTCGACATCACCTGGTGACACGTTAATTGAAAACAATGAAACAATACTCACCTTAGTATTTTCCATGACGTCACAAGAAATGATCAGCTGCTCACCGGCATGCTATTTTAGAATGCCTTAACACATGCTTGTGACATTCCTCGAACCATGATCACCATGTCAAACATTGATCATAAAAGCTGTAATATAAACCTATCGGCTTTCCAAAATAGCCGAGTCCCATGAAGTCCTCTCGAGCAGTGGGACAGACTTACTTTAATAGCCTGAAATATTTTATGGGTTTTACCTACCATGGGTTAGCCCCTTATGATCATTAACATTGACCCTCTCTCTTGTTCACAGAAAACCAAAAACATAAGATTGAAATCCCCTTTTTTTAGCCATTTTAATTATTTTATTTCAAACTTTCATTATTTGAATGAATTTAAACAAACATGCAAGTACTTTTTTTTCACAAAAATCCACTTGGTTTTCAAAATAATGACATGTGGAAAAAATAGGCATGTTATCACATACGCCCTCTTTAAACAGTTAACATTCAGTGTTATTCAAATATAAACAAGTAATTTAGCATCTAAATTCCTTTTACTGAAAAAGAGACCTCTAAAGGTCCCATTTAATTAATCTGAGTTCTTCAAAAGCAACCCCAAAATGGTTCATTACAATCAAAACTCAGCAGTTTTACATTTATAACCATTTTCAAACATACTATGGTTATATAAGCTTCAAACACATTGGTGGCTATCTACCAATCGATAAGGTGCCCATACACCTTACTGCTGGAATTTGGCTCCCATTTATAACAATCATCATTCATTTAACATTTTAACTTTATCAGCCCCTTCATATATCAAAACATCTCTAAGATGTTAGCATAAGAAGTAACACATCAACATGTTATAACATGGAAGCATGTCACAACAACAAAACATGGTAATAAGTGACTTAGTATGGAATATAATCATTCAAGAATGTTAAATATATCATTAAAACATGCTATCTAAAGAGTTGTGCTAAAGAAAATCAAAAATGGCATTGCACCCAAGGAACACAATCCAAATTAGCTGGCATCCTACTAATGCAACTACATGGCATGTTATATGCATGACATGTGAATCTCTAAGTGGATAAGATGATTCTTGTATGAAAATTACTTTCCATATTTGGACAAGAAAATTATTCTCTTCAAAATTCTCAAAATCAATAAACAGCAGAAAATAAAACAGTCACTCAAGGTGAAATCATATCAACTGTAACCTCTAATAGTACAAACATCAATTACCATCCCTGGACACTTGGTCATTTCCTGTACATGAGGTGATCAGTCCCAAGAATGACTATTAACCCAAGCACCGACACATTCATATTCTCCTATCTACCAACCCCAAAACATTAATACAAAGGAAAACAAAGAAAACATAATGCTCCAATACCACTTTGTAACGTCCCAACCCGGTTCACCACTAAACTAGTGGCCGGTCAGGTCTCCACATGACCTCAAGCGCGCCTCCCCGTATGCTAGAGGCTTCCGACTAGCAGTGAGGGTCTTAGGATAGTCGGTGGGGAGACTATAACCTCATTTTAGTGTTCAAAAATAGACAAAGTCAATAAATAGAGGAAATGGTATAATAAATGAATAAGAAGTGGAAAGAAAATTTTATAAATCTTGAACAAAACAAGTGGTCAATGAAAAATTATACAGAAGATGCATGCATGACATGCTAATGATACAAAAGTAGAAAACAGTTAACAAAATAACATGCTTTACATTTCAATGCATAAATAAATAAATAATGACTCAAAGCCCATAGGGCGATCTCCTCGAGAATCCCGAGACTCTGTTCGGTCCTGTGCTCCTAACTCCCAAGTAAATGCAAACCGCATAGTCCTGCAACCAAATAGAATCTACTTGGGTACCCAGGGCAATGGCGACCCGAGTAGGGTGTGAGATATAAATCTCAGTATGCCAGGACAACCGATGTCCACCCCAAACCAGCCATTTAATAAATAACTTGTAACATGTGAAGGCATGCATAAATTAAGTAAAAAGTACAATTTAACTATATACCCAAGTACCTGCTTCAACCCTCAGTTGGTGTATGAACCTGCATTATACATTTTTCATACATACTCAATATTTATTACATAATCATTCATTGTTTATTAATTATTCCAATCCTAATAAATTATGAAGGTCTTGAGATTCGGCCTACGCCCGACATCTCCCGTATAAGTCACTCACCAAAGACGTCTCTAAAGACCATCTAAGTAATCAAAGTAAAGACTAAATCCAAGCTTGTGATTTTGCTTCGATAACATGTCAAAGTTATTAAATTAAACCTTTCATATACTAAGTCTGATCCTGTCCACTAAAAGTGGTTCACCCAATTCATAAAAAGAGTAAATCATTTTTCATAATCAGTTCACAAATCATCATGTCATAACAGCCTTCATTAACCATTAAACTCCTTTCATGTACGAACAATTCGACCCACAGTCCAATGTTAATTAATAGGTGTAGAGCATCATGTCTAGCACCCTCTTTAGTATTCGGAGCATCATTCCATGTCTAAAAACCCATGGGTATTTGGAGCATCAGTTCTTGTCCTATAAAATAATATTTTCTTGCAAGCTGGGTGTAGAATGTCATGTCTATCACCCCATGAGTATTTGGAGCATATGTCCCGGTCTCACAACCTGTTTAACAATAATACATATATATTTATCATTGGTGTATAACTCCTTGTCTAACACCCCACAACCATCCATTAATTATTTCCTAAATTTATTAATCCAATCCGTTAAGTAATTCAACAACTAATTAACAACATAAATCACCCATCATAAGTCAACCCTTAATTAACCATTCAACGTCTCAATATTAAATAATTAATTAAAAATTACTTAGTCTTATAAATCCAAATAAAAAAGTTACTCAACATTTAATTATCCAAATTCTTTAACAAGTATGAACCCGTCCACTCAAACAATGATTCGCCCAGGAATTTAACAATTTACATGCATGTCATAACAATCACAAAACATGCTGTACAAATCCCATATATTTAGATAACATCTCATGCATCATCTCATAATATAAAACAACTCCATCCAAGACAACTTAATGCATGGAAATCTAACATGACTAAAAAAGGACACGTGGCCAACAGTCGTAACAAACAATCAATTCACAATCTTAATTTTAATGCATGAAAATTAATTAATTCAAAAATTAATTAATTAAATCTTATCTCTTTAACCAATCATAAATTAATTAACCATTTAACATTTTAACATGTAATAATTAATCCATCCATTAATTATTACCAATTTCCAAGTTATATTTTTGAACATGTCAAAAATTAAATATTCCCAATCATCAATAAAAGCCACAATTTTAATCCAACTCATGACTTGATAATTAATTCTACAATTAATTACCCTATTTCACATTCTACCGATTCAAATCATTTAACTGTTTAATAATATCACTTTAACCAAATTAGCAAAACATTATTAAAATCAACACAAGTTCAAGCCCTCTTTTATCTCATGTGGGCGGCATCATTTAATAACTTCAAAATTCTTGTATCTACATAATATATATCACATTTAGAAATTTAATCAAACTTACTAAATTCACATTTAGATGAAATATAATAAAAATACTTCATTGAACAAATTTCATATCCTCAAAAACGTAGCAAGGATTTTATTAATATATTTATTAATGTTGAAAACATGGGAAGGGACCCTACCTCGGGGTGGCACCATTTTAAAACCCAAAACGCTTTAATGTACTTGGCGGAAACCAGTCCACAACTGGTCTGTAATCACACGCGCTCACACCTATATATATATATATACACACACACTCCCTACATTGATCAAAAAAAATTCAATATATTAAACGGGTAACCATAATTAAAGTTGTAATGAACAACGCACCCCTAATATCGTACGAGGAACTCCTAAAAAAATAATAGGCCTTAAAATACCCGATGCAAAACCAAATAACAGGTTTAGAAACATACCTGAACCAACGGCGACAAGACAATTTGAAACCACCCACCTCACCCTTGGTGGTGAATGCCAGATTATGGACCACTGGGTCCTGAGTCAACATTCGCTTGTCCTAAAAAAATAGGGGAACACAATAATAATATTAAAACCGAACCTTCGCATTTTAGCCGAGAAACCTAGGATAGATAGAGAAGTCAAATGATCAATGTGAATCATGAGTTATACGCAGATGGACTCACCTTGAAGAGGTAGACAAGATTCGTGAAGTGTCTGAGGGGAATCGTCTCACACAAAGTGGAGTCCATGAGAGGGGGTAGTCCGCCTCTAGGTATTACCCAGAGGGGGGTCGCGCCACAGAGGTCGCGCGCTGCAAGAGCTCTACCCGGGTGTCGCGCTGCTCCAGGGAGGGCCGCCCGAGGGTTCGCGTGCCTCTTGGTTGCACCGCGAGAAGGATATCACGCTAAGGAGGGAGCTTGAAGGAGGGAGGAAGGGGCCGCATCATGGGGTTCGCTACTGCGTGCGTGCTGCACTTTTTGCGTAGGGAAGAAGAAGAGGGGAATTTGATTCCCTTTATTTTCTTTTTCAAACCCCTAAATTAATTTCCATTAATAATAGTTATCATTAAACTATTAAAACTCAATAATGATACCACCATCAATGTGATAATAATAATAATAAAATATAATAATAATACTCATTTTATTATTATTATTATACACATTAAACAGTTATCTAAAAATTAAAACACTCCCTAATTAAACCTTCTTAAAGGAAACGTTTCATTGAGAAAATAAAACTCCCTTTACTCCTCAATAAAATTAAAAACTCTTTAAATTCAAAGTAATAAAAAATAATTCCTTTCCCAAAATAAATAAAATTCATTTTTCCTTGAATTTAATTAATTAACACAAAAAAATAATAATTAAATCCTCATTATTATTATTATTAAAACATCAATTTTTTTTAATTCCAACCAAAACTCCCCAATTCTTTACTATTATTATTAATAATAATAATATCCATAATTATCAACAATTATGACACTTATAAAACCAAAATAATAAAAATATCATTATTATTACTCATACCTTTGATATAACCCAACACCTTTATTAAATAACATCACTCCTTCATTAAATTCAAAAATGCTTATTTTATTAAGAGTTTCATTGAGATACTCAACAGCGTCATTAAATTCACATAAGTATTACACCCCATTAAAAAAACAACATTGATAAACCCCCATAATTAAATTGTATTAAAAGAAACAATAAAATGCTAAATTTGATTATGTCCAACCTCCCCATTTAAATCCACATTAATTATCTAATTCGTTTTAAACCATCATTTTTTATTCTCATAATAAATGTTTAGTAATTAATTATAAAACTCCCTATTGATCATTAAATTATTTTAACATTTATTTAACAAATAACCACAAAAATAATAATAACATCATTATTATTAATAATGAAACTTTCATTTATTTAAAAACCCAAACCCCCAATTTATTACAATATCATTAATATGATAAAAACTACAACCCATAACCCCTCATTAGATTAAATGTTTCTTTGAGAAGATCAAAAGCCACATTTAATTCTCATAAATGATACACTTGTTTTACTTGAAATTAAGATCTCAAAGTATCAAAATAATTTGTGACTCCATAATAATAACAATGACATTATTATTATTATTACATTCCTCCATTTAATAATAAATAGTCCTTTAATAATTCGGAAATACTTTATTTAAATAAAACGGTTCTTTGATAAACCCAAAATCCAGGTCAATACCTTCAACTTCCATTTAATTAATTCTTTAACATTAAATAAATTTAACAAACAAAATAATAGTAATAATAACTTCATTATTATTATTATTATTAAAACATTATTATAATTAATCCAAATATATCATATAATCATATTTAATTAAAAAAATAATAATTTATTAAATAAGATAAACGGAACAGGTGGGACTAAAACCATGCGCTGCCCATGCAGATCCATTAAACTGGATTTTTCCGGATCCAGTGCACCTAAGACTCATCGGTACACCAGCTAAAATTTGTCGGGTAATTACGCAAGTCCGGAAACGATACTGTTAGGTTTTCCAACACTCGGAATAAAATTCTAGAGCTCGGTTTAAAAAAAACAAACGGTTTATAAATCAATTTTTTTTAAAACATTCATATTTTAACCCGGTTCAAAAATATGGGACATTACACATAATAGGATTATAAGTATATAGATAACCATATGATCAAATTCATTAAAACCCATTTATAGTGTATATGTGATGTGGTTTTATGGTGATTAATGATATTTGGGGAGATGATTTATTGTGTTCATTTATGTGTAACCCTTAAGTTTAACATGAAGTATTTTCATAGAAAAATTTATATTACATTTTAGGGTATGTATAAAAAAATAATGAGATAACCATTAATGATAAAAAATTATTATTTGATGATATTATGGTGGTTATTATGGATATATGATTATTTATTTTTGGAATGATCTTTGTTGAACCCCCATTTTTATTATTCAATTATGGCGATTAATTTATTATTCATTTATTTTATTGATTATACATGTTGAAAATTTTATTTTCTGAAGCTAACTATTTTGTTTGGGTAAATGTACAAAGGCCGGCGGAAAATATTTTCAACCTTTTTTGGATTTTTTGTTTTTATAAAATGTTATTTTATTTCATTGGGAATGAAAAATTCAACATGGATACTCATCATTTGGAGGAAAATATTTTACTATTGAGGAATATTAATAAAGGATGAAATTCAAATTTTATAGTATGCATATATCCCTATTCTCTTAATATATATAGAAAATTAATTTCTATTATATATCAAAAAGATATTGAAACAAAAAACATTTTCCAATATTCATAATTTAGAATGAATTTATGGCCTTTTTCATACATCAATGTTTTAATGTTTTTTGTTCATTTACATTCACTTGATCATTCACACATTGTGATCAGTGTCTAATTTCATTGACCATCCTTATTTAATCATTATTTTTTATATGTCCAAACTCACTCACCAATAATGTTCTACTATTTCTAATCCTAGTTATGTTTTATTCTATATGAACATTTTGTTATCCTTCTCCATTTTTCGAAAGTATGTTTTATTAACCCTTTTTGTGATGTTGGATTTCAACAAAGGTATTTTACAATTAAAACCAATTATTTCCAAGATCATGATCAAATTTTATATATGAAATTTTTTAAAGTAGGGTATGTAATAACCCAATATTTTAATATAATACTATGGTTTATTTTGTATACAACACACAACATTGAACATAAACAAATTGTGAAGGAATGATATTGTAAATATAACCCTTATGACCATGGAATTGTATTAGAGTGAATGACTATGATTAAACAAATTTATATATATATAGTTCAAACTCATTAAAAAAATGTTGATAAATTCTTTGTAAATAATTAATCATGTTTTAGTAATGTCTTTGTAATCTTAAAAATGTGTTTTATTCATTAATGTTTTTTATTTAATTTTTTGATCAACTATTGTAATAATTTTACACTTATATTAGATAATTTTAAATTAAAATTTATATAAATTTCCAAGTATAATATAAAAATTATCACAGGGTAAATATTGAGGTTTTTCCGAAGAGATTGATTTTTCAGTGAATAGTGAAAAATATCTATTTCTATAAAACAATATTTTATTTTCAATGAAAAGTAACACTATTAAAATAATTTTATCATAATGTAAAATATGTATTATAAAACTATATATAATATAATTAATTACATTTGAATAATAATAATAATTTATATTTTTATAAGTTCATTTTTTGTCGTAAAAATGCATTTTTTCTAAAAATGATTTTTTATTACATTTGTAATTTTAATATTAAATTAATAAAAACCACTTCAATAAATTGAACAATGAAAAATGGATACCATATGCGAATCATTATATACATATTTGGTAAATAAACTAATTTAATTGTTTTTATTATATGCATTGAACATAATGGATTTTTGTTACCACAGTAATGGTAAATCACTTAATAAACATTCAAAATAATATGATAAGGCTTACAAGTCACCCCAACACATGAAACTATCTAAATGGATGAGTATATTTCTAATATAAACAAAAAAATTCTAAACATGTTATAAAAAAATTTTAATATTTTAAAATATCATCAACATTACATTTTTCATACATTGTTCTTTTCATTTTATGGATTCCTTGACCCCTAATGTTTAAAAAACATTAATATCATGTAAATTGTTAAAATGGATGATGTGTAGTTAGAACAATGATATAAGGGTAAAAAAATAATCTAAACATTCCATATTTTTATTTTATAACAATATTTGGACTCATAAAAATATGATATTATAACTATACTTTTTTTATAGCAACATGATAATTAATAAAAAAAATATCTAATAATGTATAAAATTCCAAGAACCCCCCCCCCCCACTTATAAAAGAGAACATTTACTCCTCTCTTCCTCACACATTTTGAGAACACTATATCATCCAAGACATACCTAAATACCTTTATGAAATCTCTCCTAATATTATATTGTTTTTATTTTATGAATAATAGAAACTCTATAGGGAACATGGTGCAACGAAAAAGATGTTGCCTTAAGAAAATGTGTAGCTTTAAACCAAATATGTTAGTTATATTTATTCTTCTACATTTTTCAAATATTATGCATATATGATGATATAAATTTCCATTATATTACATATACTATTATTTTATAATATTATTTGAGTAACACATATCCATATATTTCTTCCAAAAAATGGGAAATTCATCCATCGTTCGTGTGTGTGGAAAACAATCACCTCGCAAACTAATGTAATTTTACTCAATAATGATATCTAATATTTTTTAGAATGTGGAATTTAATGTATATATATGATATTAATGAATTAATTTTAATTTTTTAATTATAATATATATCATCTTTTTCTTATCAATCAATTCATTGAAAAATGATAGTGTCCTTCATGATGATGTGTATATTACCACCCCATGAAGTCATGTTATTTGTTTATATTATGAACATCATATGGATATTAAATATAAGTGTATTTATAGAAATAATATTATATTTATGATATAATATTCATTATGGTAATATAATTTAATACTTAACTATATTACATCATGACCATTTAAAAATTTATATATTACTCATGTGTACATAAGACATACCATCTCAGTAATTGTAAAAAATTTCATTTTAATAATTGTATTTCATGTTTTTATTAAAGTATAATTGATAATAAATGAAGATTATTATTTCATGGTTATTTTTATGGTGATTATGGAACAATTAATTCTTCCAACATGGTTAACATATTGAATTGAGTTATAAATTATAAACGAAATGTCCAAAAAATATAAAATGTGTGCATAAATGATTAAGTAACAAAGTATGAAATTGAAATAAATGAATAATATGACAAAATGGTAAATTAAAAATCCATTTAAATTTTATTAAAAATGTAAGTAATTTTTACATGTTTCTTAAATAAGTATTGAATGAAATAAATTGAATACATGGAATAAAGGTAGATATTTTATCTCAGTTTCATTTTTTAGGTATTGTTTAATGTTATTCACATAATTTAACATATATAATGTATATATTTCCCAACCTTTAGGTCGAATAACTTGTCCTTTACACATAATATTTTTTTACTTAAAATTATATTCATTCAAGGATATTTGACTTGAATGTTACAAATCTGTAAGAGAATACATACCTTAATTTCCATTCACTGGAATATTTTTCTATATCACAGACTATGTAATGACTTGAATATTTTTCAAATAATATATAAATTTTATAATTATTTATTCAAAATATATTTATTTTTATTTACATATGGGTAAAAAAGAAATTTATGGAATAATTATCACATTAAAAGTAATGATACTTGTTGTTGTATTATTTGTCTCAGTCTCATTTTCTTGAGACATGATTCAAATCGTTGAAACGCATGGCCGATTGTCACCTATCGACCGGTCAAAGTTCTGGTGCTCTGCTAATGTGTATAACAACACTCATGTCGAATCCTCAGCGATGATACTTTGTAATAGTCGTTTGTTTTTATTTGATTATATTTTGATTAGGGGGTTTGTTTGTAGAGATTAATTGAAATGATTGATCGACTATAATTGATTCAAAAAATTGATAAAGATGGCGGTGAGTTCATTATTATGGAGTTACGCTTGTGATATCCTCGATCTTTGCTTTATATTGCATTTAAATAAATACCCATGTCACAAGTTGACGTTGATTTGAATTCCCACGTATTAAGGCTTTATATAAGGCCGCAGCCTTAAACCTTACTTAATCTTGAGTTATTACAAGATTACACATTGAGGAACTTTTCAGGTTTAGATTTTTAGAGAATTAGATCATGAAACTTGCATTACATTCCACATTTAAACAAAGTGGTTACATAAAAGACAGTATTCATTCTTCCCATCAACGGAAACATATTTAAAATATAACACAGATTCTTTCTTGACACATCCTTGACACTATCATCACATCATGTACCTTTCCCTTGACCTATGAAAAACATTTCAAAAACATGGGATGAGCATAAAAAGCTTAGTAAGAGTTATAAAAATATGGAAAGGAAACATGAGTTCATATATACATAAGAATGAAATCATACTTTACCCATAAAACAAAGGCACTTTCATACCTCATCAAACCATGAATAATTCATAGAAATCATAAGACATAAAGGTAACTTGAGGCATTCATAACATTCTTACATAGGGAGTAACCCTGTTGGTTACGTTTGGAATACCCATCACAGTATATTCCCTAAATCTTTTCGGAGAAACCTTAACATTTCACTCCTTCGCGTTACCCAATGCATTGGAGAGCTATATCGGGCTCACCCGCCCTTAGTTTATCACGGAACCACCCGATCTTCATAAAAATTCCCAAGAACCATAACATAATCGTATCACATAAACATGAATAAAGGAAACATAAAATTTCCACATTTCAATCACAATATAACATTTTAGGATATTGAAATAATGAATCCATTCAAAAAGAAACCATTTCCAAAACCATTTAAAACATTTAATAAAGAGATTTTTGAATCAAAGTGTCCCATACCACCTTGAAGCTTTTAACATTTTAAACCATTAATATCCATATAAATAAATCCTTAAAACCATTTTGAAAACATGGATATTAATAAGAACAAATAATTAAAACATTTAAAACGATATTTTGGTTAAAGGGGTTTTACCAAAATTAGAGACACTTGAATACAATAATCGAGGAATAACATTTAGTCATAACTTTATAATATCATAAGAATAAAAGGATTCATGATATAATACTCCAAAGGATAGTATATACACCATATAAGAGTGAATTGGTGCATAACAACAATGAACCTTCAATAGAAATGTCAAATGTGATGAAATCCCTTATAAAGAAGGTATCCTTAAATTAAGGACAAATATGTAATGCCCCGACCCCAGTTACCCAGAGTCGGTGCATTAATTACATAACATTGGCATGATCACAAGAAATATCAAATCTCGAAAGACCGATTGGTTTAGTAGCCTTGGAAACACTAGATATATTCATAAGTTTTACATTACATCGTCAAAATGAAAAGGAACTACTACAACAACATATTGTCTCCATAGTCCACACTATTAACCCCTCATAATATCCCTGCATGTCATTCATAATTTACTTCTTCACATCCTGGGAAAATAAAACATAGAAAAGGGGTGAGCTCAAATGCCCAGTAAGGATAACAATATAGCGGAAACTTTCATAAATAATAATAAACATTTAAGGCAATGTATAACTAAAACAAAAGCCTTTTAAACATTAACTTCAACATAGTATGGCATAAATAAAATGAAATAATGCCCTTTACTTGTTCACATGGATATTCTACTAATCGAATAATCACATGAAATATCAATAACCACTTTCATAATGATGGAATGCATAATGCTAAACTTTAATTTCTTTTCAAGGCCTCGTCCCAAGACCTTGGGGCTAACTGTAACCGGAACCCAACCCGGAGTGCCTCTAATAACCGGACACCAACCTGGAGTGCCTCTAATAACCGGACACCAACCCGGAGTGCCTCTAATAACCGGAGACCAAACCGGAGGGCTTACTTTTACCAGTCCCTAACCTGGAGGGATTACTTTTACCAGTCCCCAACCTGGAGGGCTTACTTCAACTAGTCCCCAACCTGGAACATACTTGTCCAACACATTCATATGAAGTAAAGGTTGAAATATAACATAAACATTCTTATTGGAACTAGTATACGAAATGTCAGTACTTTACTCATAAACCATGAATGACACATCTACAGTCAATCATATCACAAAACCTTCAATACAATATGGATGTTTTGTATCATAATAAATCAACTTCAAATAATCTTAAAATCCATCAAAGGATGTTGACATAGATGAAAATGTTTTTTTAAAAAATTATTGAGAAAAATATCCCTTTTTCATGAAAACATTTTAATGTTACACAATTTAGAAAGTAAGGCATTTAAATACATTTTTGGATCAAAGTGTCCCATACCACTTTAAAACTTTTGAATAGAATTAACACTTTTAAAACATTCATTTTCATATAAATAAATCCTTACAAACCATTTTGAAAACATGGACATAAATGAGGATGATTTAGAAGAATAAATATTTAAAACATTTAAAATGATGTTTTAGTAAAAGTTCCCTTAGAAATAATCCCTTTGAAAACTCTTTTATGAAATATGGACATGGATAGTAAATATGTCCCTGTAGATACTTACGTAAAGACAACCTCGGATGTTAAAGAGATTGTGAAGTAACCCTTATAGATTTGGTAACTTATGAAACATACAACCCATGAAAGAGGTATCATACAATGAATATGTAAATACACATAAATTAGAGTGTATTACACAAAGAATATAATTATGGGCAGTACATACACCACACAAAAGGTAATGGTGGCAATATGGCATGAATCTCACGGGAATAAGTAGTGAGATGAAAACCCCTTACCATGTTAATCAACTGAGTCGTATGGACAAAATTTAATAACCACCAAATTATTTACAGAATAACATGAATAATGCCAGTACACAATACACCACTTTCAATAATTTAGTGGCAAATAATGGAAATCTCACGGAATTGAATGTGAGATAAGAAAATCCATTACCTTGTACTTTTACTTGGTTGGGGTAGGTTAACCTCCTGTATAATATTGAAATAATTGTTATTAAATTATACAAGAATCATATATATTAATATCATATCATATATGATCTTTTAACTTTGCTTTGTTAATAATGTCTTAGTATTATCGTTGTTTCGGGTGTTAACTTACTCGTTTTATTTTATATGTTTTATTACGTAAGCCATGTTTGTAATGAATAGGTTGTATATTATTCATATCCAGAATGATATCAAGTCCTTAAACATCATTTTTTAATCAGAAAATGATAATTATACTTGAATGGATATGATGGAGAATGAATCTCATCGCGTTCGTGGAGACAGTAGTCCGTACGTACGCACGAGCGACAATATCATTCTTTTGATATTAAAATAATATATAAATGGATGGTATATCATATATAAAGAATCATTAACATGTTATATTTATTATTTACATGAGTTACACATCATTATTATACCCATCCAAATAATAATATATTGAATAACAATTACACCACGACGTGGAGACGGTAAGCCATACGTACGCACGTATGGTGACATGTTATTCAAAGGGTGGATAGAATACTGAATATGGTTGTACCATATTTATAATAACATCATAGTATATGTGAGATACTGGAGTTATTATTTTAGAATGGTAAGAACAAATAAAGAAGAAGTGGAAGAAGAAAGGAACTTGAAAAGGGGTGGTGAAAACATTACCTCTTCTTCGGGTTCTTCCTTTTGATTTGGTCAAAAGGGCTCCTTAGGTTGGCTTTCTGATCCAAATAAGGCCTCTAGGTTGTATTGAGGGATGTTGGGAGAGTATTTGGGCAGAGTTTGGCCGAGCCAAGTGGCTTGAGAGGTGCGAGGAATGAGTAGAAGTGGTCTCCTTTTATAAGGTAGAGGAGGGGCTCTTTAGGAAAGAGTGAAAGTATTACTTTATAATATAATTATATTCGGTTTATAATGGTCCAAAAATCATTGAGGTCGAAGATAAGTGGACTACGTTTCTAAATAACATCAAACAATAAGAATTGGACAGGTTTTAGATAATATTTTAATCATTATAATATTATTTATTTAAATGATTTATTAATGAGGTAAACATTGCATCATTATTGTGTCATTAATAATTTAAATTATTTGATGTCTAAAAATTATAAATAAAATATCATTATGTAGGAAAGCTTTTTAGATTTCTAATGAATATTTATAATCGAAAATCCAACATGTATAACCCTATGTAAAAATTGTTCTTCTAAAAGTTGTAAGCTTATGCCATTTTTATTTTTATTTTAACTTTATTAATATAATGTGTCCCTACCACCTACAAGTGGCTATAAGGGGTCCCCAAATCGACCCAAGGATGACCATGGACGGGTATGTGTCCACAAATAAGGTTAGGACACGTTTTAGGGTAATTGTTTATTATTATAATATTATTTTTTAACCCTTATTTACCGGATTTACCCTTTAACCATGGTAAATAAAATATTTACCGCAGTAATTATTCAAAATGTGTAAAAATAAAAGTTACCTATTTACATAATTTGGAAATCCTGAATCCAAATATGTAATCCAATTTTCCAAATTCAAAACAAATAAGTGGCAGAAATTAATTTAAAATTAATTCCCGTTGTTAAAATAAAAAGCGTGTTTTTAAGAGATAATAACTATCAAAAGATTGACACTTGTTTATGTCTGGTTTAATTGTGAAATTATGTCCAATGACAAACATTAAATTAAATGGTAAAAATATATTCTAAATATACTTTAAACCCATTCAAATTCATAATTTATCACTATTAATTATTTTGATTAAAAAATTTGTTTTTAATTAAAATTTAGTAATTTTCACTATTCATCAAAATATGAAAGTTATCTGAAAAGTACCAAAATTTCACCTTAGGCTAAATTCGATATTCCGAATCCAGAAATGAAGTCCATTTTAAAATATAAAATATATATAATTTCAAAAAGTAGGTATTACTATTCATAACAGCTAGTTTGATTGGTTGTGGTGTGTGTTAAAACTCCAGGTTGCGTACAACACACGCTACTGTATTATTCAAAGAAAGCATACCGTGGAAGCTTGGGATGTTTCATTTTAAATTTTTTGATGTCCCAATTTATTCAGATAGTTTAAAATATTTTATTTAAAAAGGTTTCACTATTAAAAGTTGATAAAAGTGCAATACTAAAAATGAATCTGTTCTTGCATTATAACTAAGAAACTCATAATAGGGATTCTAAAATTATAAGGATTATATAAAGTTCAAAATGTAGTTAATACTATTCATGACCTCTTTTAATGGCTTTTTTTTTGTACGTCATGGTGTGATTGAACTCGGTGTTGCGTGTAGTGAAAGTTATTGAATTATTTTTAAGAAATAACACACTATGAAATCCTGGGGTGTTACATTCTCCCCTCCTTCAATAAATTGCATCCTCGCAATTTGAAATTGTTCTTCGAAAATAAAAGGTTGAAAGTAGAAAATATATTTGTGGGAAAACCCACATCGGAAATTATGTTACTAAAATTTAGTCTTAATATAAGGAAAGGAGAAATGAAAGGGTCACCACCAAATTATGATCTCGATTAGGAGAACATTGGTGGCAATTAGAGACATATAATTGGAGGAAAAACGTAAATATTTATAGGTAGTGATTAAGGTCATCAATCACAAACAAGTATAAAATTGAGGTCCTTAAACTCATCAATCTATGATGATTTGAAATACCATCGGTCCAAGAAAACATTGGGTATTGGGATAACACATTTTTGACGTTTCAAAATATCTTAGTTGAAATCCCACACCGAAAAATGAATTAATGAGGCCTCTATTTAAAATAAAGAGTGGAAAGTATGAAGATTACCGAAAATAACACATACTAGGGTTCCATGTAGGAAAATATGGATATGTAAGAGAAATCTAACCATCAATTATCTGATGGAGAGTGGTAGAGAACATGGCTATGAAAAGGCCAACAATCCCAAAGCCATAAATTACTGATGATTTAAGGTACCATCTAGGACAACATTTTTGTTCTAAGTTCCTTTTATTAATATTGAGGAATTTATTTATGAGATTGGCTAAGATCATAAGGAGATATACTTACTTTATAATTAGAGTTTTATCCATTAATAAATTTCTAGCACAAACTCATCTTTCACTCTAAAAGATAATAGAATGTAATTTTTTTTTATTTATACTATTCGTACAGGGTTCCAAAATAAATTAATTTATAATTCATCTACCAGATCTTTTAAAAAAACTACATTATTTAATCCAGGACATATCCTGGGCAGTGGTAGGTGATACACCCTTGTCGCCCTTTGGTTGCGGGTTCAAGTCTCACAGCCTTGCCGGACGCGACTGGTTGCCGCCCGACCTCCGAGTTGTCCTTTTATGGCAATCCAAAATAATCCAAACTAGAACTATCCAAAATACTTCTGTCCAAACTCACAGTCCAACCTTTATAAGGAAGGTAAACATAATGTAGATCCTTTTTACCCTGTAATAGCATATGAATACCTTCATCATGTATTCTTTTAATACCCCGAAACATCCTGAATTACCATAATACTTATTGATTACATTCATGCTCCCTTATTCCATATAGAGTGCTGGATTTACTTTATCAATCCAAAAAATGTTTTAAACCCAAATAATGATGGAATATACAAATCATTAATCAACTTCAAGTTAGTCAAGAATATCCAATATAAGTTATCCAAAATCAATCATGTATTATTCTAAAATCACTACATCGGTATCAGAACCATATTATGGTTTATCTTTCTCTCAACCATATATTTTCCAAAAAAAATTAACCTGCTATTGAGTCACTTTTCTTTGTTCCACACAGTCTCAAGTCCTTAATGAAATAGTACTGCAGTACAATCCTTATATACTCCATAATTATTATAACAAGTACATTGTTGATACAACACTCAATTGACATAATCAACATAAGAACTCTAATCATTCCTCATCATCTGTGGTAGTATCATAACTTGATTATTATCCAATAGCATCATTTGCGGCATAGTCTGATGAGTGGGACATAGGTTCGCGTAGTGTCCAAACTCCTTGAAAATGAAGCATTGTACATTTGAAACCATTTTCTTACCCTTGAAGTCACGTACTTTGTGCCCTTTTCCTCCACACTTATAACAAACTCCCATTCCTTTCAGACAAGTTCCAGGGTGTTTCTTCCCACAGTTATCACATATGAGAAAATTCATCTTTTTCCTCTTCCCTTTATCCATCTTTCTCTCTTCCATCCTTTTCTTCTCTTGCTTCCCTTCAAATCCATAGGACTCAGTAAACTCTTTACTTTTCTTATCAACACATGATATTATTTCTTCATATGATGATAATACATGAGAGACTATTTCTCTTATAAATTCTGGCTTATGACCATGAAAGATATGATCCTTCTTTCTCTTTGGATCATGTGCATTGCTGGAGTTCTCATTCCTTCTGTTGGGAGCCATTTCTAAACAATGGAATACACTAGATTAGTTTATGAATAACAATACCTAATCCCAAAATTGTAAGACACATAACATAAATTAAATAGTTTATGGATATTATCCATAATCATAAAAATGTTTTCTTTGAGGAAGTATATACTCATAAACCCTTCATAATGATTTGTAAAGAAAATGAGAGTTATCCTAAGCATATCCCCCGGGAGTGTCGTAACCAAGAGTGCAGCAAGGCCCGTTTTCGTGCACCAGTTCCCGTTCGAGTCTAGCTCAAAGCGGTGCTTTCGGGTTTTACCCCTAGGTACATCTGTGCCGGAGCCGCCTCTACCTGCTCGTATCCAGACAGGGATGTATTGCTCGGAAAACTCACAAAATCTCTACAATACCAAAATTCTAGGAAGTTATTCTATACTAATCCTCAAAGTTCATCTTAGGTCTACGAGCTCTAATCAGAGTTTATCTAAATCTAGCTTCCAAGGTTTGTACTAAACTTCCTCTGATACCAACTGTAACGCCCCGACCCCAGTTACCCAGATTCGGTGCATTAATTACATAACATTGGCATGATCACAAGAAAGATCAAATCTCGAAAGACCGATTGGTTTAATAGCCTTGGAAACACTAGATATTCATAAGTTTTACATTACATCATCAAAATGAAAAGGAACTACTAAAATAACATATTGTCTCCATAGTCCACACTATTAACCCCTCATAATATCCCTGCAAGCCATTCATAATTTACTTCTTCACATCCTGGGAAAATAAAACATAGAAAAGGGGTGAGCTCAAATGCCCAGTAAGGATAACAATATAGCGGAAACTTTCATAAATAAGAATAAACATTTAAGGCAATGTATAACTAAAACAAAAGCCTTTTAAACTTTAAATTCAACATAGTATGGCATAAATAAAATGAAATAATGCCACTTACTTATTCACATGGATATTCTACTAATCGAATAATCACATGCAATATCAATAACCACTTTCATAATGATGGAATGCAAAATGCTAAACTTTAATTTCTTTTCAAGGCCTCATCCCAAGACCTTGGGGCTAACTGTAACCGGAACCCAACCCGGAGTGCCTCTAATAACCGGACACCAACCCGGAGTGCCTCTAATAACCGGACACCAACCCGGAGTGCCTCTAATAACCGGAGACCAAACCGGAGGGCTTACTTTTACCAGTCCCTAACCTGGAGGGCTTACTTTTACCAGTCCCCAACCTGGAGGGCTTACTTCAACTAGTCCCCAACCTGGAACATACTTGTCCAACACATTCATATGAAGTAAAGGTTGAAATATAACATAAACATTCTTATTGGAACTAGCATACGAAATGTCAATACTTTACTCATAAACCATGAATGACACATCTACTGTCAAACATATCACAAAACCTTCAATACAATATGGATGTTTTGTATCATAATAAATCAACTTCAAATAATCTTAAAATCCATCAAAGGATGTTGACATAGATGAAAATGTTTTTTTAAAAAATTATTGAGAGAAATATCCCTTTTTCATGAAAACATTTTAATGTTACACAATTTAGAAAGTAAGGCATTTAAATACATTTTTTGATCAAAGTGTCCCATACCACTTTGAAACTTTTGAATGGAATTAACACTTTTAAAACATTCATTTTCATATAAATAAATCCTTACAGACCATTTTGAAAACATGGACATAAATGAGGATGATTTAGAAGAATAAATATTTAAAACATTTAAAATAATGTTTCAGTAAAAGTTCCCTTAGAAATAATCCCTTTGAAAACTCTTTTATGAAATATGGACATGGATAGTAAATATGTCCCTGTAGATACTTACGTAAAGACAACCTCGGATATTAAAGAGATTGTGAAGTAACCCTTACATATTTGGTAACTTATGAAACATACAACCCATGAAAGAGGTATCATACAATGAATATGTAAATACACATAAATTAGAGTGTATTACACAAAGAATATAATTATGGGCAGTACATACACCACACAAAAGGTAATGGTGGCAATATGGCATGAATCTCACGGGAATAAGTAGTGAGATGAAAACCCCTTACCATGTTAATCAACTGAGTCGTATGGACAAAAGTTAATAACCACCAAATTATTTACAGAATAACATGAATAATTCCAGTACACAATACACCACTTTCAATAATTTAGTGGCGAATAATGGAAATCTCACGAAATTGATGAGAGAGAATAGGGTCTCTCATCTCATGAACATAAAAATTAGAGTAAATGTAATATAAAATAACATCCCAATCATAAGAAATATGAGCTTAAAATAAATGACATAAAAGAGTGTACTTAAAAAGAAAGAGAGTTGTAGGATCCCTTACCTCGGGTCCGACTTGACTCGATCGTTCTTTAATCTCTTGAATAATAAACTTGAGTTAATTTATACTTCCTTAAGAACCTTTTTAAAGTTCATTATTCCTTTTATATCACTTATTACCATGTTATAAACATTATTTAATCATTTAAGTTAATCATGTTTGTTTTGTCGATATTTGGTTCTTAAGTCGAAAGTGGACTTCTTACAATTACATGTTGTTCGTGTGGTCAAAGGTTCTTCATATCCAAAAATGACATTCCTGATTTGGATATCATATATATAATATATATCCAGCATATACATGTATTTATAAAATCACATAATCATTTAGAGGAAAGAAATGAAATGCACCGTTCATGGAGACGGTAAGCCGTACGTACGCATGAACGCTACTTTCATTCCTATCTCATACTTTAATGGAAAGAAATAATAATGATATAGAGGTATATAATAATTCCAGTATAACATCATATATAATAACATTAAATCCATCCTTTATACGTCCCACGTATGGCATTAACGAATCACATCACTTTGAGGGGGCGGTAGTCCGCACTTCCTAAAATGAAGATATCGCGTATACCCATAATGGAAGCCATAAAGGTAAGACACAAATGAAGAATAAAGAGGCATAAGTAAAACATAAACATATTATATATCGTATATAAAAATAGTGACATCATAATGGCCAACTTTGAAGGTGTTAGATGAGTATTGAACAATCATCGTTTCGGGAGGCACAATTTCGCCATCCACGGAAACCGTATGTTCTTTAACCATTTTATGTAGTTGTGTGAGAGTTTAGATCTAATAAATCTTATAATAACATCCTAGAATATTGAATATACTGGTGTTGTTACAAAATAAATAAATAAAAAGAGTTTAGGGGGTTGGAGAAGCAAAATAAAACAAATGAACATGAGAGAATGAATTACCTTTAAAAGTGTAACTCCTTTTGATTTGAGCCTAAAGGCTTTCTTTGAAAGGATTATTCCCAAAGGGAATCCTCTAGGATGAGTAGAGGGATGTGGAGAGAGTAAATGGTCAGGGTTTGGCCGAGCCAAAGGCTTGAGGAGTGTGTGAAATGAGGTAGAGGTGGGGGCCTTTTATAAGAGAAGAGGAGGGGCACTTTTGGAAAGTAAGAAATAATACTTTATTTGAAAATGTTTTTCGGTTTTAAAAGGTCCCACATTGATATACTTCGTGGATAAGGTGATACGGGTTCTAAATCCACCCATCCAATAAGTTTTGGACATGTGTAGTTCATAGATTTTACATTATCTTTTCATTTTATTTTAATCGTTAAATAATGATGTCATCACTACATCATTATGATGTCATGAATAATTTAATTTATTTAATGTCTAAAAATTATAAAACAATTACTATGATGTAGGAAATCGTTTTATCTTTCCAATGACTATTTATAATCAAAAATATGACTTGTATAACCCCACTTTAAAATTGTTTTAGTAAAACATATCATGTTTGTGTCATTTTTACTTTTACATTAAATAAAAAGTTATTTATGTCATTTCCCAACCAAAGTGTCTCCATGGGGTCCCCAAGTTGGCCCATGGCTTGTCTTGGTCGGCCATGACTCACCCAATAGGTGTAGTACAAGTGTCATGGTGTTTTCACATTCTTATAATATCATTTTTACCTTAAATTACACTAATTACCTCTAATCGTGATTAAGAACTTAATAAGTTACTATTCACCAAAAATTTATTATAATCTCATTGAACCACATTTTACTTCTTAATGACAACCATGTATGTCGGATTTTTGAAATTAAAAACACAATGATGGCAAAATTTCATTTAAACGGAAAATCAGTCTTTATAAGTACCACTTAGTTGTTTCACTATTCATCAAAAATTGAAGTTTTTCAGAAAATTACCAAAAATTCACCATAAGCTATATTGAATATTCCGAATTCAAAAATGAAGTCCGTTTTAAAAAATTCAAAACATATTAATCACATTAATTAATTTAATAATTAATTCCCGCTGTCAAAGCAAATAGCGTGTTTTTATAAAACAATAAGTATCAAAAGATTGACACTAGTTTAAGTTTGATTTCAAAGTGAAATTAATTCCAACGACCACTATTGGATTTAATGGTAAAAATATTTTCTAATTTCACTTTAAAACCAATTCAAAATATTATCTAATCATATAAATAAATTATATTAAAAAGTGGTTTTGAATTAAAACACAACATTTTACACTATTCGTTAAAAATGAACTTTATCGAAAAAATACCAAAAAATTACAAAAAGTAAAATTTGATGTCCCAATTCATAATAAGAGTTTTATTTGGTCCAAAACAATGTATAAGAGTGATCAAAACTATATTTAATGACGGTTCGCCATCAAAAGGCGATAAGTGAACCTTTAGTGAAAACTAGGGCATATATGCCTAAAATTGAATTCTTTCTGTATTTTAAGCCTTTATCTTTTATTGGATAAATGTAAAAACATTTAAAAACATATATAATCATATTTTAGTTATTTATATCCATTACCGCCAGTACAACGGCTACTCGTTAACTAACATTTAAAATAATATTATTTTATTACTTGTGTGCAATGTAAGATTCCCAAGAAACTCGTTGTTGCGTGTTGGGTACGCCATCGAGCATAGCATCCCCTTTAAGGTAATATTAATATTTGATTCAAAAATATGGATAAATATAAAGATGACATATTCTTTATTTACCTGGGGTGTTACATCCTTTCCCCCTTTTGGGAATTGCGTCCTCGCAATTTTAAATTTGCGCTTGGAAACATCCTTGAAAGTCCCACATCGGAACAAAAGTCGGTAAAACAAACACTTTAAAATAAAGAAAGATAAGTACAAAGTTCACCCGAGTTAACCCATACTAGGATTCCAAGTATGAAAATATGGACATGGAGGAAAAAACAAAGGGTCATGTTCTGATGGAGAGTGATAGAAAACATGTTTAGGAGAAAGTTAACCACAAGCAAATCACAAACTTGTGATGGGTTAAACGGTATTCGATTCCCCAGTAGGAAAAGTTAATAGACAACATTTTTGTTTTAAGTTACTTTTTATTGAGGAATTTATTAATAAGGAAACATAATCACTTATCATGTTGACTTTCAAATTTTACTAGATTCCTTAATCAAACTCATATTTTTTCCAAAAGACGAGTATTTAGGGAGACTTGTTCACATTAAGTGTACTATAATCAACTTCTAGAGAATCACCTAATCCAAAAAAAGAGAACTATATACTTCCCATGTCTTTAGGCTTTAACCAAAACCAAAACCAAAAAGATTAGTACAAGGTCAGATAATCCAGAAAAGGATAACCCATTAAAAAGAAAATCCATGCTTAATCTCCAAAATTTGTCCAACAAAACCCAAAGTTCAAAGAGGACCATTCTATAATCAATTTGTCCATAAAATTCTTCAAAGTAAACCAATATAATATTGAAACCCAAATATTTGAAGGATTTAGTCGCATAGTATTCCAAGATAAATCGTAACATTTATCTCCAAACAATATCAGTTGCTCCCAAAGTCTCGCTTTGAAAAATAATTAACCTAATCACATATCCTCCATGATAGGTTAATCATTTTCATAAATAACCCAAAATGAACTTACTCTTAATTCATAAAATCATATAACTAAAAAGAATCAGTCAAACTAACCAGGGACTTCACGTAGTCCAGTGGTAGGCGATAAATACCAGTCACACTTTGGTTATGGGTTCGATTCCCGCAGCTTTGTCCGATGCGACGGGTTGTCACAAGGTCTGCGTGTTGTCCTTTTTCCAAAACTATATAATTCTTAAAACATTCCCCAAAATGAGATAAAATCTTCAAGAATAATCATAACATATTTTAACCTCAAGTTTATCTCATTCCTTTCATTTTCCATCATATCATAGAGTAACCCATAATTACCTAAAAATTAAGTATCATATAAACCCTAATGGTTACCGTAATAATTATTACCTGAATTTCCACATCGATTTGGCCATCTCGTACATGATGCATTAGATAACTCACCAAGGTTGAAGTGGTTGATCATGACACCTTGATATTTGGTTTAGAACAAACATGAGTTTCCTCATTGAAACCTCCATTTTATCTAGTATCTTAATCAGAGAACCACCACAGTTTCCTTCAAACCTGTTGTCTCTTTGGTGCCTGCTAAATCCATCCATTCACTAAAAACAGAAATGTCAATGTGATTATATCAACAAAACCATCATGTACTAATGAGGAAGGTAAACACTAAGATACACTTACTCATTCACTTTATCTAAAACTAGGACTCTTTCTGAAATCCTAACCATTATGGTAATGTCACTTATGCTTAAACAATACCCTAACCTCTAAAGTTATCTAAACCGACCTTTGATACCAACTATAAGGCCCCAGCCTTAAACCTTAATTAATCTTGAGTTATTACAAGATTACACATTGAGGATCTTTTCAGGTTTAGAGTTTTAGAGAATTAGATCATGAAACGTGCATTACATTCCACATTTAAACAAATTGGTTACATAAAAGAGAGTATTCATTCTTCCCATCAACGGAAACATATTTAAAATATAACACAGATTCTTTCTTGACACATCCTTGACACTATCATCACATCATGTACATTTCCCTTGACCTGTGAAAAACATTTCAAAAACTTGGGATGAGAATAAAAAGCTCAGTAAGAGTTATAAAAATATGGAAAGGAAACATGAGTTCATATATATACATAAGAATGAAATCATTCTTTACCCATAAAACAAAGGCACTTTCATACCTCATCAAACCATGAATAATTCATAGAAATCAAAAGACATAAAGGTAACTTGAGGCATTCATAACATTCTTACATAGGGAGTAACCTTGTTGGTTACGTTTGGAATACCCATCACAGTATATTCCCTAAATCTCTTCGGAGAAACCCTAACGTTTCACTCCTTCGCGTTACCCAATGCATTGGAGAGCTATATCGGGCTCACCCGCCCTTAGTTTATCACAGAACCACCCGATCTTCATAACAATGCC
The DNA here is from genome assembly GCA_963277665.1 of Viscum album. Classification (NCBI taxonomy): domain Eukaryota; kingdom Viridiplantae; phylum Streptophyta; class Magnoliopsida; order Santalales; family Viscaceae; genus Viscum; species Viscum album. The sequence continues at coordinate 1,184,226,502 of OY728158.1, read as the reverse complement.
CAAGAACCATAACATAATCGTATCACATAAACATGAATAAAGGAAACATAACATTTCCACATTTCAATCACAATATAACATTTTAGGATATTGAAATAATGAATCCATTCAAAAAGAAACCATTTCCAAAACCATTTAAAACATTTAATAAAGAGATTTTTGAATCAAAGTGTCCCATACCACCATGAAGCTTTTAACATTTTAAACCATTAATATACATATAAATAAATCCTTAAAACCATTTTGAAAACATGGATATTAATAAGAACAAATAATTAAAACATTTAAAACGATATTTTGGTTAAAGGGGTTTTACCAAAATTAGATACACTTGAATACAATAATCAAGGAATAACATTTAGTCAGAAATTTATAATATCATGAGAATAAAAGGATTCATGATATAATACTCCAAAGGACAGTATATACACCATATAAGAGTGAATTGGTGCAAAACAACAATAAACCCTCAATAGAAATGTCCAATGTGATGAAATCCCTTATAAAGAAGGTATCCTTAAATTAAGGACAAATAAATCTCAAAAATATGTGTGACAAATATATATACACCCAATATAAGTGGATATTAAGTGTAAAACAATAAAATGTCATTCACACATATTCAATGGATGACATATTCAATGACTACAAGTTGAACCCAAAGAAATCGAAATTGGGTTAAAAAGTTCCCTTGACAGCCTAACGACATCACATCAAAATGAGTTGATGAGAGATAAAAAGTGTATCTCATCACTTGGACATAAAATTTACATCAATAAGGATGTATGATAACATATCACAATATAAAAATATGTAAATTAAAAGACCCAATAAAAGAAGTCTTTTAAAAAAGGGGAGGGTGAAAGTTTCCCTTACCGACTTGGGTATCTTTCAAAACATACACCCCATGAAAGAAAGACAATAGGTCATTGATGTAAATACTCATAAACGAAAGTATATTACACAAAGAGTAGAATAATGGGCAGTACATACACCACTCAATGGAATTTGTGGCGAATGTAGCATAAATCTCACGAGAATAAAAGTGAGATGAAAAATCCCTTACGAAAATTCGGCAGCCTAACGGCGCCACTCAAAACTTTCAAATATGGATTGATGAGATCAAATAGGGTATCTCATCACATTACAATAAAATTTACATCAAGAGGAATATAGAAGAACATCCCCCAACATTACAAAGAGGAGCTTAAAAGAAGTGACGTAAAGGAGAGTACTTAAAAAGAAAGAGAGAGGTTAGATCTCTTACGAAAGTTCGGCAGCCTAACGGCGCCACTCAAAACTTCCAAAATGGATTGATGAGAGAGAATAGGGTCTCTCATCTCATGAACATAAAAATTACATTAAATTTAATATAAAAGGACATCCCAATCATAAGAAAGATGAGCTTTAAATAAATGACATAAAAGAGTGTACTTAAAAAGAAAGAGAGTTGTAGGATCCCTTACCTCGGGTCCGACTTGACTCGATCGTTCTTTAATCTCCTGAATAATAAACTTGAGTTAATTTATACTTCCTTAAGAACATTTTTAAAGTTAATTATTCCTTTTATATCACTTATTACCATGTTATAAACATTATTTAATCATTTAAGTTAATCATGTTTGTTTTGTCGATATTTGGTTCTTAAGTCGAAAGTGGACTTCTTACAATTACATGTTGTTCGTGTGGTCAAAGGTTCTTCATATCCAAAAATGACATTCCTGATTTGGATATCATATATATGATATATATCCAGCATAGACATGTATTTATAAAATCACATAATCATTTAGAGAAAAGAAATGAAATGCACCGTTCATGGAGACGGTAAGCCGTACGTACGCATGAACGCTACTTTCATTCCTATCTCATACTTTAATGGAAATAAATAATAATGATATGGAGGTATATAATAATTCCAGTATAACATCATATATAATAACATTAAATCCATCCTTTATACGTCCCACGTATGGCATTAACGAATCACATCACTTTGAGGGGGCGGTAGTCCGCACTTCCTAAAATGAAGATATCGTGTATACCCATAATGGAAGCCATAAAGGTAAGACACAAATGAAGAATACAGAAGCATAAGTAAAACATTAACATATTATATATCGTATATAAAAATAGTGACATCATAATGGCCACCTTTGAAGGTGTTAGATGAGTATTGAACAATCATCGTTTCGGGAGGCACAATTTCTCCATCCACGGAAACCGTATGTTCTTTAACCATTTGATGTAGTTGTGTGAGAGTGTAGCTCAAATAAATCTTATAACAACATCCTAGTATATTGAAGATACTGGTTTTGTTACAAAAGAAATAAATAAAAAGAGTTTAGGGGGTTGGAGAAGCAAAATAAAACAAATGAACATGAGAGAATTAATTACCTTTAAAAGTGTAACTCCTTTTGATTTGAGCCTAAAGGCTTTATTTGAAAGTCTTATTCCCAAATGGAATCATCTAGGATGAGTAGAGGGATGTGGAGAGAGTAAATGGGCAGGGGTTGGCCGAGCCAAAGGCTTGAGGAGTGTGTGAAATGAGGTAGAGGTGGGGGCCTTTTATAATAGGAGAGGAGGGGCACTTTTGGAAAGTAAGAAATATTACTTTATTTGAAAATGTGTTTCGGTTTTAAAAGGTCCCACATTGATATACTTCGTGGATAAGGTTATAAGTGTTCGAAATCCACCCATCCAATAAGTTTTGCACATGTGTAGTTCATATATTTTACATTATCTTTTCATTTTATTTTAATCGTTAAATAATGATGTCATCACTGCATCATTATGATGTCATGAATAATTTAATTTATTTAATGTCTAAAAATTATAAAACAATTACTATGATGTAGGAAATCTTTTTAGCTTTCCAATTACTATTTATAATAAAAAATATGACTTGTATAACCCCACTTAAAAATTGTTTTAGTAAAACATATCATGTTTGTGTCATTTTTACTTTTACATTAAATAAAAGGTTATTTATGTCATTTCCCAACCAAAGTGTCTCCATGGGGTCCCCAAGTTGTCCCATGGCTTTTATTGGTCGGCCATGACTCACCCAATAGGTGTAGGACAAGTGTCATGGTGTTTTCACATTCTTATAATATCATTTTAACCTTAAATTACACTAATTACCTCTAATCGTGATTAAGAACATAATAAGTTACTATTCACCAAAAAATTATTATAATCTCATTGAACCACATTTTACTTCTTAATGACAACCATGTATGTCGGATTTTTGAAATTAAAAACACAATGATTGCAAAATTTCATTTAAACGGAAAATCAGTCTTTATAAGTACCACTTAGTGGTTTCACTATTCATCAAAAATTGAAGTTTTTCAGAAAATTACCAAAAATTCACCATAAGCTATATTGGATATTCCAAATTCAAAAATGAAGTCCGTTTTAAAAAATTCAAAACATATTAATCACATTAATTAATTTAATAATTAATTCCCACTATCAGAGCAAATAGCGTGTTTTTATAAAACAATAAGTATCAAAAGATTGACACTAGTTTAAGTCTGATTTCAAAGTGAAATTAATTCCAACGACCACTATTGGATTTAATGGTAAAAATATTTTCTAATTTCACTTTAATACCAATTCAAAATATTATCTAATCATATAAATAAATTATATTAAAAAGAGGTTTTGAATTAAAATACAACATTTTACACTATTCATTAAAAAATGAACTTTATCGGAAAGATACCAAAAATTTACACAAAGTAAATTTTGATGTCCCGATTCTTAAGAAGAGTTTTATTTGGTACAATAGAATGTATAAGAGTGAAAAAAACTATATTTAATGATGGTTCGCCATCAAAAGGTGATAAGTGAACCTTTAGTGAAAACTAGGGCATATATGCCTAAAATTGAATTCTTTCCGTATTTTAAGCCTCTATCTTTTATTGGATAAATGTAAAAACATTTAAAAACATATATAATCATATTTTAGTTATTTCTATCCATTACAGCCATTACAATGGCTACATGTTAACTACCATTTAAAATAATATTATTTTATTATTAGAGTGCAATGTAAGATTTCCAAGAAACTCGTTGTTGCGTGTTGGGTACACCATCGAGCATAGCGTCCCCTTTAAAGTCATATTAATATTTTATTCACAAATATGGATAAATAAGAAAATGTAATGTTCTTTATTTACCTAGGGTGTTACATCCTTCCCCCCTTTTGGGAATTGCGTCCTCGCTATTTTTAAAGTTGGGCTTGGAAACATCCTTGAAAGTCCCACATCAGAACAACAGTCGGTAAAACAATCACTTTAAAATAAAGAATGATAAGTACAAAGGTCACCCGAGTTAACCCATAATAGGATTCCGTGTATGAAAACATGGACATGGAAGAAAAAGCAAAGGGTCATGTTCTGATGGAGAGTGATAGAAAACATGTTTAAGAGAAAGTTAACCATGAGAAAATCACAAACTTGTGATGGGTTAAACGGTATTTGATTCCCCAGTAGGAAAAGTTAATAGACAACATTTTTGTTTAGAGTTACTTTTTATTGAGGAATTTATTCATAAGGAAACATAATCACTTATCATATTGACTTTCAACTTTTATTAGATTCCTTACACAAACTCATATTTTCTCCAAAAGACGAGTATTTAGGAAGACTTGTTCACATTAAGAGTACTATAATCAACTTCTAGAGAATCACCTAATCCACAAAATAGAACTATATACTTCCCATGTCTTTAACCAAAACCAAAATCAAAAAGGCTAGTACGAGATCAGATAATCCAGAAAAGGATAACCCTTTATAAAAAGAAAATCAATTCTTAATCTCCAAAATTTGTCAAACAAAACCCAAAGTTCAACAAGGATCATCCGATAAACAATTTGTCCATAAAATTCTTCAAAGTAAACCAATATAAGATTGAAACCCAAATATTTGAAGGATTTAGTCACATATTCTTCCAAGTTAAATCGTAACATTTATCTCCAAACAACATCAGTTGCTCCTAAAGTCTCGTATTGAAAAGTAATTAACCTAATCACATATCCTCTATGATAGGTTAATCATTTTCATAAATAACCCAAAATCAACATACTCTTAATTCATAAAATCATATAACTAAAAAGAATCAGTCAAACTAACCAGGGACTTCACGTAGTCCATTGGTAGGTGATAAATACCAGTCGCACTTTGGTTGTGGGTTCGATTCCCGTAGCTTTGTCCGACGCGACGGGTTGTCACACAGTCTGCGTGTTGTCCTTTTTCCAAAACTATATAATTATTAAAACATTCCCCAAAATGAGATAAAATCATCAAGAATAATCATAACATATTTTATCCTCAAGTTTATCTCATTCCCTTCATTTTCCATCATATCATAGAGTAACCCATAATTACCTAAAAAGTAAGGATCATATAAACCCTAATGGTTACCTTAATAATTATTACCTGAATTTCCACATCAAGTTGTCCATCTCATACATGATGCATTAGAGAACTCACCAAGGTTGAAGTTGTTGATCATGAATCCTTGATATTTGGTTTAGAACATCCATGAGATTCCTCATTGAATACCCCATTTCATCGAGTCTTTTAATCAGAGAACCACCATAGTTTCCTTCAAACCAATTGTCACTTTGGTGCCTGCTAGATCCATCCATTCACTAAAAACAGAAATGTCAGTGTGAGTATATCAACAAAATTATCATGTACTAATGAGGAAGGTAAACACTAAGATACACTTACTCATTCACTTTATCTAAAACTAGGACTCTTTCTGAAATCCTAACCATTATGGTAATGTCACTTATGCTTAAAGAATAACCTAACCTCTAAAGTTATCTAAACCGACCTTTGATACCAATTATAAGGCCCCAACCTTAAACCTTACTTAATCTTGAGTTATTACAAGATTACACATTGAGGATCTTTTCAGGTTTAGAGTTTTAGAGAATTAGATCATGAAACTTGCATTACATTCCACATTTAAACAAAGTGGTTACATAAACGACAGTATTCATTCTTCCCATCAACAGAAACATATTGAAAATAAAACATGGAATCTTTCTTGACACATCCTTGACACTATCATCACATCATGTACCTTTCCCTTGACCTGTGAAAAACATTTCAAAAACATGGGATGAGCATAAAAAGCTAAGTAAGGGTTATAAAAATATGGAAAGGAAACATGAGTTCATATATACATAAGAATGAAATCATACTTTACCCATAAAACATAGGCACATTAACATACCTCATCAAACCATGAATAAATCATAGAAAACATAAGACATAAAGGTAACTTGAGGCATTCATAACATTCTTACATAGGGAGTAACCCTCTTGGTTACGTTTGGAATACCCATCACAGTATATTCCCAAAATCTCTTCGGAGAAACCTTAACGTTTCACTCCTTCGCGTTAGCCAATGCATTGGAGAGCTATATCGGGCTCACCCGCCCTTAGTTTATCACGGAACCACCCGTTTTCATAATAATGCCCAAGAACCATAACATACATGTATCACATAAAATATTCATAAAGGAAACAAAAAATTTCCACATTTCAATCACAACATAACATTTTAGTATTTTGAAATAATGAATCTATACAAAAAGAAACCATTTCCAAAACTATTTAAAACATTTAATAAAAAGATTTTTGAATCAAAGTGTCCCATACCACCTTGAAGCTAAAAATTTTAAACCATTAATATCCATATAAGTAAATCCTTAAAACCATTTTTAAAACATGGATATTAATAAGAACAAATAATTAAAACATTTAAAACGATATTTTGGTTAGAGGGGTTTTACCAAAATTAGAGACACTTGAATACAATAATTGAGGAATAACATTTAGTCAGAACTTTATAATATCATGAGAATAAATGAATTCATGATATAATACTCCAAATGATAGTATATACACCATATAAGAGTGAATTGGTGCATAACAATAATGAACCCTCAATAGAAATGTCAAATGTGATGAAATCCCTTATAAAGAATGTATCTTTAAATTAAGGACAAATCAATCTCAAAAATATGTGAGACAAATATAAATACACCCAATATAAGTGTATATTAAGTTTAAAACAATAAAAGTTCATTCACACATATTCAGAGGATGACATATTCAATAACTACATGTTGAACCCAAAGAAATCGAAATTGGGTTAAGAAGTTCCCTTGACAGCCTAACGACGTCACATCAAAATGAGTTGATGAGAGATAAAAAGTGTATCTCATCACTTGGACATAAAATTTACATCAATAAACATATATTATAACATATCCCAGCATAAAAATATGTAAATTAAAAGACCCAACAAAATAAGTCTTTTAAAAAAGAGGAGGGTGAAAGGTTCCCTTACCGACTTGGGTATCTTTCAAAACATACACCCCATGAAAGAAGGACAATAGATCATTGATGTAAATACTCATAAACTAAATTATATTACACAAAGAGTAGAATAATGGGCAGTACATAAACCACTCAATGGAATTTGTGGCAAATGTAGCATAAATCTCATGGGAATAAAAGTGAGATTAAAAATCCCTTACGAAAACTCGGCAGCCTAACGACGCCACATAAAACTTCCGAATTTGGATTGATGAGATCAAATAGGGTATCTCATCACATTAAAATTAAATGTACAGCAAGAGGAAAATAAAATAACATCCCCCAATATTACAAAGATGAGTTTAAAATAAGTGACATAAAGGAGAGTACTTAAAAAGAAAGTGAGAGGTTAGATCTCTTAGGAAAGTTCGGCAGCCTAACGGCGCCACTCAAAACATCCAAAATTTATTGATGAGAGAGAATAGGGTCTCTCATCACATGAACATAAAAATTACAGTAAGTTTAATATAAAATATCATCCCAATAACAAGAAATACGAGCTTTAAAAGGAATGACATAAAAGTGTGTACTTGAAATGAAAGAGAGGAGTATGATCCCTTACCTCGGGTCCGACTTGACTCGATCGTTCTTTAATCTCCTGAATAATAAACTTGAGTTAATTTATACTTCCTTAAGAACCTTTTCGTGTTCATTATTCCTTTTATATCACTTATTACCACGTCATAAACATTATGTAATCATTTAAGTTAATAATATTTGTTTTGCCGATATTTGGTTCTTAAGTCGAAAGTGGACTTCTTACAATTACATGTTGTTCGTGTGGTCAAAGGTTCTTTATATCCAGAATGACATTCCTGATTTGGATATCATATATATCATATATATCCATCATATACATGTATTTATAATATTACATAATCATTTAGAGGTAAGAAATGAAATGCACCGTTCATGGAGATGGTAAGCCGTACGTCCGAATTAACACTACTTTCATTTCTTTGTCATATTAATGAAATTAAATCTAAATGAGAGGTATGTATATTTTAATTACAGAATTATATTCATCATTTAGATATATCATTCATCATATATATCCATTATATACATGTACTTATAATAGTACATTACTTTTGGGGATAAGAAATGAAATGCACCGTTCATGGAGACGGTAAGCCGTACGTACGCATGAACACTACTTTCATTTCTAAAAGATGTAAGCTTATGCCATTTTTATTTTTATTTTAACTTTATTAATATAATGTGTCCCTACCACCTACAAGTGGCTCTAAGGGGTCCCCAAATCGACCCAAGGATGACCATGGACGGGTATGTGTCCACCAATAAGGCTAGGACACGTTTTAGGGTAATTGTTTATTATTATAATATTATTTTTTAACCCTTATTTACCGGATTTACCCTTTAACCATGGTAAATAAAATATTTACCGCAGTAATTATTCAAAATGTGTAAAAATAAAAGTTACCTATTTACATATTTTGGACATCCTGATTCCAAATATGTATTCCAATTTTCCAAATTCAAAACACATAAGTGGCAGAAATTAATTTAAAATTAATTCCCGTTGTTAAAATAAAAAGCATGTTTTTAAGAGATAATAACTATCAAAAGATTGACACTTGTTTATGTCTGGTTTAATTGTGAAATTATGTCCAATGACAAACATTAAATTAAATGGTAAAAATATATTCTAAATATACTTTAAAACCACTCAAATTCATAATTTATCACTATTACTTATTTTGATTAAAAAAGTTGTTTTTAATTAAAATTTAGTAATTTTCACTATTCATCAAAATATGAAAGTTATCTGAAAAGTACCAAAATTTCACCTTAGGCTAAATTCGATATTCCGAATCCAGAAATGAAGTCCATTTTAAAATATAAAATATATATAATTTCAAAAAGTAGGTATTACTATTCATAACAGCTAGTTTGATTGGTTGTGGTGTGTGTTAAAACTCAAGGTTGCGTACAACACACGCTACTGTATTATTCAAAGAAAGCATACCGTGGAAGCTTGGGATGTTTCATTTTAAATTTTTTGATGCCCCAATTTATTCAGATAGTTTAAAATATTTTATTTAAAAAGGTTTCACTATTAAAAGTTGATAAAAGTGGAATACTAAAAATGAATCTGTTCTTGCATTATAACTAAGAAACTCATAATAGGGATTCTAAAATTATAAGGATTATATAAAGTTCAAAATGTAGTTAATACTATTAATGACCTCTTTTAATGGCTTTTTTTTTGTACGTCATGGTGTGATTGAACTCGGTGTTGCGTGTAGTGAAAGTTATTGAATTATTTTTAAGAAATAACACACTATGAAATCCTGGGGTGTTAAATTCTCCCCTCCTTCAATAAATTGCGTCCTCGCAATTTGAAATTGTTCTTCGAAAATAAAAGGTTGAAAGTAGAAAATATATTTGTGGGAAAACCCACATCGGAAATTATGTTACTAAAATTTAGTCTTAATATAAGGAAAAGAGAAATGAAAGGGACACCACCAAATTATGATCTCGATTAGGAGAACATTGGTGGCAATTAGAGACATATAATTGGAGGAAAAACGTAAATATTTATAGGTAGTGATTAAGGTCATCAATCACAAACAAGTATAAAATTGAGGTCCTTAAACTCATCAATCTATGATGATTTGAAATACCATCGGTCCAAGAACACATTGGGTATTGGGATAACACATTTTTGACGTTTCAAAATATCTTAGTTGAAATCCCACATCGAAAAATGAATTAATGAGGCCTCTATTTAAAATAAAGAGTGGAAAGTATGAAGATTACCGAAAATAACACATACTAGGGTTCCATGTAGGAAAATATGGATATGGAAGAGAAATCTAACCATCAATTATCTAATGGAGAGTGGTAGAAAACATGGCTATGAAAAGGCCAACAATCCCAAAGCCATAAATTAGTGATGATTTAAGGTACCATCTAGGACAACATTTTTGTTCTAAGTTACTTTTATTAATGTTGAGGAATTTATTTATGAGATTGGCTAAGATCATAAGGAGATATACTTACTTTATAATTAGAGTTTTATCCATTAATAAATTTCTACCACAAACTCATCTTTCACTCTAAAAGATAATAGAATGTAATTTTTTTTTATACTATTCGTACAGGGTTCCAAAATAAATTAATTTATAATTCATCTACCAGATCTTTTAAAAAAACTACATTATTTAATCCAGGACATATCATGGGCCAGTGGTAGGTGATACACCCTTGTCGCCCTTTGGTTGCGGGTTCAAGTCTCACAGCCTTGCCGGACGCGACGGGTTGCCGCCCGACCTCCGAGTTGTCCTTTTATGGCAATCCAAAATAATCCAAACTAGAACTATCCAAAATACTTCTGTCCAAACTCACAGTCCAACCTTTATAAGGAAGGTAAACATAATGTAGATCCTTTCTACCCTTTAATAGCATATGAATACCTTCATCATGTATTCTTTTAATACACTGAAACATCCTGAATTACCATAATACTTATTGATTACATTCATGCTCCCTTATTCTATATAGAGTGCTGGATTTACTTTATCAATCCAAAAAATGTTTTAAACCCCAATAATGATGGAATATACAAATCATTAATCAACTTCAAGTTAGTCAAGAATATCCAATATAAGTTATCAAAAATCAATCATGTATTATTCTAAAATCACTACCTCGGTATCAGAACCATATTATGGTTTATCTTTCTCTCAACCATATATTTTCCAAAAAAAAATTAACCTGCTATTGAGTCACTTTTCTTTGTTCCACACAGTCTCAAGTCCTTAATGAAATAGTACTGCAGTACAATCCTTATATACTCCATAATTATTATAACAAGTACATTGTTGATACAACACTCAATTGACATAATCAACATAAGAACTCTAATCATTCCTCATCATCTGTGGTAGTATCGTAACTTGATTATTATCCAATAGCATCATTTGCGGCATAGTCTGATGAGTGGGACATAGGTTCGCGTAGTGTCCAAACTCCTTGCAAATGAAGCATTGTACATTTGAAACCATTTTCTTACCCTTGAAGTCACGTACTTTGTGCCCTTTTCCTCCACACTTATAACAAACTCCCATTCCTTTCAGACAAGTTCCAGGGTGTTTCTTCCCACAGTTATCACATATGAGAAAATTCATCTTTTTCCTCTTCCCTTTATCCATCTTTCTCTCTTCCATCCTTTTCTTCTCTTGCTTCCCTTCAAATCCATAGGACTCAGTAAACTCTTTACTTTTCTTATCAACACGTGATATTATTTCTTCATATGATGATAATACATGAGAGACTATTTCTCTTATAAATTCTGGCTTATGACCATGAAAGATATGATCCTTCTTTCTCTTTGGATCATGTGCATTGCTGGAGTTCTCATTCATTCTATTGGGCGCCATTTCAAAACAATGGCATACACTAGATTAGTTTATGAATAACAATACCTAATCCCAAAATTGTAAGACACATAACATAAATTAAATAGTTTATGGATATTATCCATAATCATAAAAATGTTTTCTTTGAGGAAGTATATACTCATAAACCCTTCATAATGATTTGTAAAGAAAATGAGAGTTATCCTAAGCATATCCCCCGGGAGTGTCGTAACCAAGAGTGCAGCAAGGCCCATTGTCGTGCACCAGTTCCCGTTCGAGTCTAGCTCAAAGCGGTGCTTTCGGGTTTTACCCCTAGGTACATCTGTGCCAGAGCTGCCTCTACCTGCTCGTATCCAGAAAGGGATGTATTGCTCGGAAAACTCACAAAATCTCTACAATACCAAAATTATAGGAAGTTATTCTATACTAATCCTCAAAGTTCATCTTAGGTCTACGTGCTCTGATCAGAGTTTATCTAAATCTAGCTTCCAAGGTTTGTACTAAACTTCCTCTGATACCAACTGTAACGCCCCGACCCCAGTTACCCAGATTCGGTGCATTAATTACATAACATTGGCATGATCACAAGAAAGATCAAATCCCGAAAGACCGATTGGTTTAGTAGCCTTGGAAACACTAGATATATTCATAAGTTTTACATTACATCATCAAAATGAAAAGGAACTACCACAATAACATATTGTCTCCATAGTCCACACTATTAACCCCTCATAATATCCCTGCAAGCCATTCATAATTTACTTCTTCACATCCTGGGAAAATAAAACATAGAAAAGGGGTGAGCTCAAATTCCCAGTAAGGATAACAATATAGCGGAAACTTTCATAAATAAGAATAAACATTTAAGGCAATGTATAACTAAAACAAAAGCCTTTTAAACTTTAAATTCAACATAGTATGGCATAAATAAAATGAAATAATGCCACTTACTTATTCACATGGATATTCTACTAATCGAATAATCACATGAAATATCAATAACCACTTTCATAATGATGGAATGCATAATGCTAAACTTTAATTTCTTTTCAAGGCCTCATCCCAAGACCTTGGTGCTAACTGTAACCGGAACCCAACCCGGAGTGCCTCTAATAACCGGACACCAACCCGGAGTGCCTCTAATAACCGGACACCAACCCGGAGTGCCTCTAATAACCGGAGACCAACCCGGAGGGATTACTTTTACCAGTCCCTAACCTGGAGGGCTTACTTTTACCAGTCCCCAACCTGGAGGGCCTACTTCAACTAGTCCCCAACCTGGAACATACTTGTCCAACACATTCATATGAAGTAAAGGTTGAAATATAACATAAACATTCTTATTGGAACTAGCATACGAAATGTCAATACTTTACTCATAAACCATGAATGACACATCTACAGTCAAACATATCACAAAACCTTCAATACAATATGGATGTTTTGTATCATAATAAATCAACTTCAAATAATCTTAAAATCCATCAAAGGATGTTGACATAGATGAAAATGTTTTTTTAAAAAATTATTGAGAGAAATATCCCTTTTTCATGAAAACATTTTAATGTTACACAATTTAGAAAGTAAGGAATTTAAATACATTTTTTGATCAAAGTGTCCCATACCACTTTGAAACTTTTGAATGGAATTAACACTTTTAAAACATTCATTTTCATATAAATAAATCCTTACAAACCATTTTGAAAACATGGACATAAATGAGGATGATTTAGAAGAATAAATATTTAAAACATTTAAAATAATGTTTTAGTAAAAGTTACCTTAGAAATAATCCCTTTGAAAACTCTTTTATTAAATATGTACATGGATAGTAAATATGTCCCTGTAGATACTTACGTAAAGACAACCTTGGATATTAAAGAGATTGTGAAGTAACCCTTACAGATTTGGTAACTTATGAAACATACAACCCATGAAAGAGGTATCATACAATGAATATGTAAATACACATAAATTAGAGTGTATTACACAAAGAATATAATTATGGGCAGTACATACACCACACAAAAGGTAATGGTGGCAATATGGCATGAATCTCACGGGAATAAGTAGTGAGATGAAAACCCCTTACCATGTTAATCAACTGAGTCGTATGGACAAAAGTTAATAACCACCAAATTATTTACAGAATAACATGAATAATTCCAGTAAACAATACACCACTTTCAATAATTTAGTGGCGAATAATGGAAATCTCACGGAATTGAATGTGAGATAAGAAAATCCCTTACCTTGTACTTTTACTTGGTTGGGGTAGGTTAACCTCCTGTATAATATTGAAATAATTTTTATTAAATTATACAAGAATCATATATATTAATATCATATCATATATGATCTTTTATCTTTGCTTTGTTAATAATGTCTTAGTATTATCGTTGTTTCGGGTGTTAACTTACTCGTTTTATTTTATATGTTTTATTACGTAAGCCATGTTTGTAATGGATAGGTTGTATATTATTCATATCCAGATGATGTCAAGTCCTTAAACATCATTTTTAAATCAGAAAATGATAATTATACTTGAATGGATATGATGGAGAATGAATCTCATTGCGTTCGTGGAGACGGTAGTCCGTACGTACGCACGAGCGACAATATCATTATTTTGATATTAAAATAATATATAAATGGATGGTATATAATATATAAAGAATCATTAACATGTTATATTTATTATTTACATGAGTTACACATCATTATTATACCCATCCAAATAATAATATATTGAATAACAATTACACCACGACGTGGAGACGGTAAGCCGTACGTACGCACGTATGGTGCCATGTTATTCAAAAGGTGGATAGAATACTGAATATGGTTGTAACATATTTATAATAACATCACATTATATGTGAGATACTGGAATTATTATTTTAGAATGGTAAGAACAAAGAAAGAAGAAGTGGAAGAAGAAAGGAACTTGAAAAGGGGTGGTGAAAACATTACCTCTTCTTCGGGTTCTTCCTTTTGATTTGATCAAAAGGGCTCCTTAGGTTGGCTTTATGATCAAACTAAGGCCTCTAGGTTGTATTGAGGGATGTTGGGAGAGTATTTGGGCAGAGTTTGGCCGAGCCAAGTGGCTTGAGAGGTGTGAGGAATGAGTAGAAGTGGTCTCCTTTTATAAGGGAGAGGAGGGGCTCTTTAGGAAAGAGTGAAAGTATTACTTTATAATATAATTATATTCGGTTTATAATGGTCCAAAAATCATTGAGGTCTTATATAAGATGACTTATTTTCTAAATAACATCAACCAATAAGAATTGGACAGGTTTTAGATAATATTTTAATCATTATAATCATATTTATTTAAATGATTTATTAATGAGGTAAACATTGCATCATTATTGTGTCATTAATAATTTAAATTATTTGATGTCTGAAAATTATAAATAAAATATCATTATGTAGGAAATCGTTTTAGATTTCTAATGAATATTTATAATCGAAAATCCAACATGTATAACCCTATGTAAAAATTGTTCTTCTAAAATATGTAAGCTTATGCCATTTTTATTTCTATTTTAACTTTATTAATATAATGTGTCCCTACCACATACAAGTGGCTCTAAGGGGTCCCCAAATCGACCCAAGGATGCCCATGGTCGGGTATGTGTCCACCAATAAGGTTAGGACACGTTTTAGGGTAATTTTTTATTATTATAATATTATTTTTTAACCCTTATTTACCGGATTTACCCTTTAACCATGGTAAATAAAATATTTACCGCAGTAATTATTCAAAATGTGTAAAAATAAAATTTACCTATTTACATAATTTGGACATCCTGATTCCAAATATGTAATCCATTTTTCCAAATTCAAAACACAGAAGTGGCAGAAATTAATTTAAAATTAATTCCCATTGTTAAAATAAAAAGCGTGTTTTTAAGAGATAATAACTATCAAAAGATTGACACTTGTTTATGTCTGGTTTAATTGTGAAATTATGTCCAATGACAAAAAATAAATTAAATGGTAAAAATATATTCTAAATATACTTTAAAACCACTCAAATTAATAATTTATCGTTATTAATTATTTTGATTAAAAAAGTTGTTTTTAATTAAAATTTAGTAATTTTCACTATTCATCAAAATATGAAAGTTATCTGAAAAGTACCAAAATTTCACCTTAGGCTAAATTCGATATTCCGAATCCAGAAATGAATTCCATTTTAAAATATAAAATATATATAATTTCGAAAAGTAGGTATTACTATTCATAATGGCTAGTTTGATTGGTTGTGGTGTGTGTTAAAACTCAAGGTTGCGTACAACACACGCTACTGTATTATTCAAAGATAGCGTACAGTGGAAGCTTGGGATGTTTCATTTTAAATTTTTTGATGTCCCAATTTATTCAGATAGTTTAAAATATTTTATTTAAAAAGGTTTCACTATTAAAAGTTGATAAAAGTGCAATACTGAAAATGAATCTGTTCTTGCATTATAACTAAGAAACTCATAATAGGGATTCTAAAATAATAAGGATTATATAAAGTTCAAAATGTAGTAAATAATATTCATGACCTCTTTTAATGGCTTTTTTTTGTACGTCATGGTGTGATTCAACTCGGTGTTGCGTGTAGTGCAAGTTATTGAATTATTTTTAAGAAATAACACACTATGAAATCCTGGGGTGTTACAAAATAAATCACAAAAATATGTGTGACAAATATATATACACCCAATATAAGTGGATATTAAGTGTAAAACAATAAAAGTTCATTCACACATATTCAATGGATGACATATTCAATGACTACAATTTGAACCCAAAGAAATCGAAATTGGGTTAAAAAGTTCCCTTGACAGCCTAACGGCATCACATCAAAATGAGTTGATGAGAGATAAAAAGTGTATCTCATCACTTGGACATAAAATTTACATCAATAATGATGTATGAGAACATATCCCAACATAAAAATATTTAAATTAAAACACCCAATAAAAGAAGTCTTTTAAAAAAGAGGAGGGTGAAAGGTTCCCTTACCGACTTGGGCATCTTTCAAAACATACACCCCATGAAAGAAAGACAATAGGTCATTGATGTAAATACTCATAAACGAAAGTATATTACACAAAGAGTAGAATAATGGGCAGTACATACACCACTCAATGGAATTTGTGGCGAATGTAGAATAAATCTCACGAGAATAAAAGTGAGATGAAAAATCCCTTACGAAATTTCGGCAGCCTAACGGCACCACTCAAAACTTCCAAATATGGATTGATGAGATCAAATAGGGTATCTCATCACATTACAATAAAATTTACAGCAAGAGTAATATAGAAGAACATCCCCCAACATTACAAAGAGGAGCTTAAAAGAAGTGACGTAAAGGAGAGTACTTAAAAAGAAAGAGAGAGGTTAGATCTCTTACGAAAGTTCGGCAGCCTAACGGCGCCACTCAAAACTTCCAAAATGGATTGATGAGAGATAATAGAGTCTCTCATCTCATGAACATAAAACTCAGAGTAAATGTAATATAAAATAACATCCCAATCATAAGAAATATGAGCTTAAAATAAATGACATAAAAGAGTGTACTTAAAAAGAAAGAGAGTTGTAGGATCCCTTACCTCGGGTCCGACTTGACTCGATCGTTCTTTAATCTCTTGAATAAAAAACTTGAGTTAATTTATACTTCCTTAAGAACCTTTTTAAAGTTCATTATTCCTTTTATATCACTTATTACCATGTTATAATCATTATTTAATCATTTAAGTTAATCATGTTTGTTTTGTCGATATTTGGTTCTTAAGTCGAAAGTGGACTTCTTACAATTACATGTTGTTCGTGTGGTCAAAGGTTCTTCATATCCAAAAATTACATTCCTGATTTTGATATCATATATATAATATATATCCAGCATATACATGTATTTATAAAATCACATAATCATTTAGAGGAAAGAAATGAAATGCACCGTTCATGGAGACGGTAAGCCGTACGTACGCATGAACGCTACTTTCATTCCTATCTCATACTTTAATGGAAAGAAATAATAATGATATAGAGGTATATAATAATTCCAGTATAACATCATATATAATAACATTAAATCCATCCTTTATACGTCCCACGTATGGCATTAATGAATCACATCACTTTGAGGGGCGGTAGTCCGCACTTCCTAAAATGAAGATATCGCGTATACCCATAATGGAAGCCATAAAGGTAAGACACAAATGAAGAATAAAGAAGCATAAGTAAAACATAAACATATTATATATCGTATATAAAAATAGTGACATCATAATGGCCAACTTTGAAGGTGTTAGATGAGTATTGAACAATCATCGTTTCGGGAGGCACAATTTCGCCATCCACGGAAACCGTATGTTCTTTAACCATTTTATGTAGTTGTGTGAGAGTGTAGATCTAATAAATATTATAACAACATCCTAGAATATTGAATATACTGGTGTTGTTACAAAAGAAATAAATAAAAAGAGTTTAGGGGGTTGGAGAAGCAAAATAAAACAAATGAACATGAGAGAATGAATTACCTTTAAAAGTGTAACTCCTTTTGATTTGATCCTAAAGGCTTTCTTTGAAAGGATTATTCCCAAAGGGAATCCTCTAGGATGAGTAGAGGTATGTGGAGAGAGTAAATGGTCAGGGTTTTGCAGAGCCAAAGGCTTGAGGAGTGTGTGAAATGAGGTAGAGGTGGGGGCCTTTTATAAGAGAAGAGGAGAGGCACTTTTGGAATGTAAGAAATAATACTTTATTTGAAAATGTGTTTCGGTTTTAAAAGGTCCCACATTGATATACTTCGTGTATAAGGTGATAAGGGTTCTAAATCCACCCATCCAATAAGTTTTGGACATGTGTAGTTCATAAATTTTACATTATCTTTTCATTTTATTTTAATCGTTAAATAATGATGTCATCACTGCATCATTATAATGTCATGAATAATTTAATTTATTTAATGTCTAAAAATTATAAAACAATTACTATGATGTAGGAAATCGTTTTATCTTTCCAATTACTATTTATAATCAAAAATATGACATGTATAACCCCACTTTAAAATTGTTTTAGTAAAACATATCATGTTTGTGTCATTTTTACTTTTACATTAAATAAAAAGTTATTTATGTCATTTCCCAACCAAAGTGTCTCCATGGGGTCCCCAAGTTGGCCCATGGCTTGTCTTGGTCGGCCATGACTCACCCAATAGGTGTAGGACAAGTGTCATGTTGTTTTCACATTCTTATAATATCATTTTTACCTTAAATTACACTAATTACCTCTAATCGTGATTAAGAACTTAATAAGTTACTATTCACCAAAAATTTATTATAATCTCATTGAACCACATTTTACTTCTTAATGACAACCATGTATGTCGGATTTTTGAAATTCAAAACACAATGATGGCAAAATTTCATTTAAACGGAAAATCAGTCTTTATAAGTACCACTTAGTTGTTTCACTATTCATCAAAAATTGAAGTTTTTCAGAAAATTACCAAAAATTCACCATAAGCTATATTGAATATTCCGAATTCAAAAATGAAGTCCGTTTTAAAAAATTCAAAACATATTAATCACATTAATTAATTTAATAATTAATTCCCGCTGTCAGAGCAAATAGCATGTTTTTATAAAACAATAAGTATCAAAAGATTGACACTAGTTTAAGTTTGATTTCAAAGTGAAATTAATTCCAACGACCACTATTGGATTTAATGGTAAAAATATTTTCTAATTTCACTTTAAAACCAATTCAAAATATTATCTAATCATATAAATAAATTATATTAAAAATAGGTTTTGAATTAAAACACAACATTTTACACTATTCATTAAAAATGAACTTTATCGAAAAAATACCAAAAAATTACAAAAAGTAAAATTTGATGTCCCAATTCATAATAAGAGTTTTATTTGGTCCAAAACAATGTATAGAAGTGATCAAAACTATATTTAATGACGGTTCGCCATCAAAAGGCGATAAGTGAACATTTAGTGAAAACTAGGGCATATATGCCTAAAATTGAATTCTTTCTGTATTTTAAGCCTTTATCTTTTATTGGATAAATGTAAAAACATTTAAAAACATATATAATCATATTTTAGTTATTTATATCCATTACCGCCAGTACAACGGCTACTCGTTAACTAACATTTAAAATAATATTATTTTATTACTTGTGTGCAATGTAAGATTCCCACGAAACTCGTTGTTGCGTGTTGGGTACGCCATCGAGCATAGCACCCCCTTTAAGGTAATATTAATATTTGATTCACAAATATGGATAAATATAAAGATGACATATTCTTTATTTACCTGGGGTGTTACATCCTTTCCCCCTTTTGGGAATTGCGTCCTCGCAATTTTAAATTTGCGCTTGGAAACATCCTTGAAAGTCCCACATCGGAACAAAAGTCGGTAAAACAAACACTTTAAAATAAAGAAAGATAAGTACAAAGTTCACCCGAGTTAACCCATACTAGGATTCCAAGTATGAAAATATGGACATGGAGGAAAAAACAAAGGGTCATGTTCTGATGGAGAGTGATAGAAAACATGTTTAGGAGAAAGTTAACCACAAGCAAATCACAAACTTGTGATGGGTTACACGGTATTCGATTCCCCAGTAGGAAAAGTTAATAGACAACATTTTTGTTTTAAGTTACTTTTTATTGAGGAATTTATTCATAAGGAAACATAATCACTTATCATGTTGACTTTCAAATTTTACTAGATTCCTTAATCAAACTCATATTTTTTCCAAAAGACGAGTATTTAGGGAGACTTGTTCACATTAAGAGTACTATAATCAACTTCTAGAGAATCACCTAATCCAAAAAAAGAGAACTATATACTTCCCATGTCTTTAGGCTTTAACCAAAACCAAAACCAAAAAGATTAGTACAAGGTCAGATAATCCAGAAAAGGATAACCCATTAAAAAGAAAATCCATGCTTAATCTCCAAAATTTGTCCAACAAAACCCAAAGTTCAAAGAGGACCATTCTATAATCAATTTGTCCATAAAATTCTTCAAAGTAAACCAATATAATATTGAAACCCAAATATTTGAAGGATTTAGTCGCATAGTCTTCCAAGATAAATCGTAACATTTATCTCCAAACAATATCAGTTGCTCCCAAAGTCTCGTTTTGAAAAATAATTAACCTAATCACATATCCTCCATGATAGGTTAATCATTTTCATAAATAACCCAAAATCAACTGACTCTTAATTCATAAAATCAAATAACTAAAAAGAATCAGTCAAACTAACCAGGGACTTCACGTAGTCCAGTGGTAGGCGATAAATACCAGTCACACTTTGGTTATGGGTTCGATTCCCGCAGCTTTGTCCGATGCGACGGGTTGTCACACGGTCTGCGTGTTGTCCTTTTTCCAAAACTATATAATTCTTAAAACATTCCCCAAAATGAGATAAAATCTTCAAGAATAATCATAACATATTTTATCCTCGAGTTTATCTCATTCCTTTCATTTTCCATCATATCATAGAGTAACCCATAATTACCTAAAAATTAAGTATCATATAAACCCTAATGGTTACCTTAATAATTATTACCTGAATTTCCACATCGATTTGGCCATCTCGTACATGATGCATTAGATAACTCACCAAGGTTGAATTGGTTGATCATGACACCTTGATATTTGGTTTAGAACAAACATGAGTTTCCTCATTGAATCCTCCATTTTATCTAGTATCTTAATCAGAGAACCACCACAGTTCCCTTCAAACCTGTTGTCTCTTTGGTGCCTGCTAAATCCATCCATTCACTAAAAACAGAAATGTCAATGTGATTATATCAACAAAACCATCATGTACTAATGAGGAAGGTAAACACTAAGATACACTTACTCATTCACTTTATCTAAAACTAGGACTCTTTCTGAAATCCTAACCATTATGGCAATGTCACTTATGATTAAACAATACCCTAACCTCTAAAGTTATCTAAACCGACCTTTGATACCAACTATAAGGCCCCAGCCTTAAACCTTAATTAATCTTGAGTTATTACAAGATTACACATTGAGGATCGTTTCAGGTTTAGAGTTTTAGAGAATTAGATCATGAAACTTGCATTACATTCCACATTTAAACAAACTGGTTACATAAAAGACAGTATTCATTCTTCCCATCAACGGAAACATATTTAAAATATAACACAGATTCTTTATTGACACATCCTTGACACTATCATCACATCATGTACCTTTCCCTTGACCTGTGAAAACATTTCAAAAACTTGGGATGAGCATAAAAAGCTCAGTAAGAGTTATAAAAATATGGAAAGGAAACATGAGTTCATATATATACATAAGAATGAAATCATTCTTTACCCATAAAACAAAGGCACTTTCATACCTCATCAAACCATGAATAATTCATAGAAATCATAAGACATAAAGGTAACTTGAGGCATTCATAACATTCTTACATAGGGAGTAACCCTGTTGGTTACGTTTGGAATAA
Organism: Viscum album; assembly: GCA_963277665.1. NCBI lineage: Eukaryota > Viridiplantae > Streptophyta > Magnoliopsida > Santalales > Viscaceae > Viscum > Viscum album. Next base: position 1,184,204,203 of record OY728158.1, on the reverse strand, counting down.
CCATCACAGTATATTCCCTAAATCTCTTCGGAGAAACCTTAACGTTTCACTCCTTCGCGTTACCCAATGCATTGGAGAGCTATATCGGGCTCACCCGCCCTTAGTTTATCACGGAACCACCCGATCTTCATAACAATGCCCAAGAACCATAACATAATCGTATCACATAAACATGAATAAAGGAAACATAACATTTCCACATTTCAATCACAATATAACATTTTAGGATATTGAAATAATGAATCCATTCAAAAAGAAACCATTTCCAAAACCATTTAAAACATTTAATAAAGAGATTTTTGAATCAAAGTGTCCCATACCACCTTGAAGCTTTTAACATTTTAAACCATTAATATCCATATAAATAAATCCTTAAAACCATTTTGAAAACATGGATATTAATAAGAACAAATAATTAAAACATTTAAAACGATATTTTGGTTAAAGGGGTTTTACCAAAATTAGAAACACTTGAATACAATAATCGAGGAATAACATTTAGTCAGAACTTTATAATATCATGAGAATAAAAGGATTCATGATATAATACTCCAAAGGACAGTATATACACCATATAAGAGTGAATTGGTGAAAAACAACAATAAACCCTCAATAGAAATGTCCAATGTGATGAAATCCCCTATAAAGAAGGTATCCTTAAATTAAGGACAAATAAATCTCAAAAATATGTGTGACAAATATATATACACCCAATATAAGTGGATATTAAGTGTAAAACAATAAAATGTCATTCACACATATTCAATGGATGACATATTCAATGACTACAAGTTGAACCCAAAGAAATCGAAATTGGGTTAAAAAGTTCCCTTGACAGCCTAACGACATCACATCAAAATGAGTTGATGAGAGATAAAAAGTGTATCTCATCACTTGGACATAAAATTTACATCAATAAGGATGTATTAGAACATATCACAACATAAAAATATGTAAATTAAAAGACCCAATAAAAGAAGTCTTTTAAAAAAGAGGAGGGTGAAAGGTTCCCTTACCGACTTGGGTATCTTTCAAAACATACACCCCATGAAAGAAAGACAATAGGTCATTGATGTAAATACTCATAAACGAAAGTATATTACACAAAGAGTAGAATAATGGGCAGTACATACACCACTCAATGGAATTTGTGGCGAATGTAGCATAAATCTCACGAGAATAAAAGTGAGATGAAAAATCCCTTACGAAAATTCGGCAGCCTAACGGCGCCACTCAAAACTTTCAAATATGGATTGATGAGATCAAATAGGGTATCTCATCACATTACAATAAAATTTACAGAAAGAGGAATATATAATAACATCCCCCAACATTACAAAGAGGAGCTTAAAAGAAGTGACGTAAAGGAGAGTACTTAAAAAGAAAGAGAGAGGTTAGATCTCTTACGAAAGTTCGGCAGCCTAACGGCGCCACTCAAAACATCCAAAATGGATTGATGAGAGAGAATAGGGTCTCTCATCTCATGAACATAAAAATTACATTAAATTTAATATAAAAGGACATCCCAATCATAAGAAAGATGAGCTTTAAATAAATGACATAAAAGAGTGTACTTAAAAAGAAAGAGAGTTGTAGGATCCCTTACCTCGGGTCCGACTTGACTCGATCGTTCTTTAATCTCCTGAATAATAAACTTGAGTTAATTTATACTTCCTTAAGAACCTTTTTAAAGTTCATTATTCCTTTTATATCACTTATTACCATGTTATAAACATTATTTAATCATTTAAGTTAATCATGTTTGTTTTGTCGATATTTGGTTCTTAAGTCGAAAGTGGACTTCTTACAATTACATGTTGTTCGTGTGGTCAAAGGTTCTTCATATCCAAAAATGACATTCCTGATTTGGATATCATATATATCATATATATCCAGCATAGACATGTATTTATAAAATCACATAATCATTTAGAGGAAAGAAATGAAATGCACCGTTCATGGAGACGGTAAGCCGTACGTACGCATGAACGCTACTTTCATTCCTATCTCATACTTTAATGGAAATAAATACTAATGATATAGAGGTATATAATAATTCCAGTATAACATCATATATAATAACATTAAATCCATCCTTTATACGTCCCACGTATGGCATTAACGAATCACATCACTTTGAGGGGGCGGTAGTCCGCACTTCCAAAAATGAAGATATCGCGTATACCCATAATGGAAGCCATAAAGGTAAGACACAAATGAAGAATACAGAAGCATAAGTAAAACATTAACATATTATATATCGTATATAAAAATAGTGACATCATAATGGCCACCTTTGAAGGTGTTAGATGAGTATTGAACAATCATCGTTTCGGGAGGCACAATTTCTCCATCCACGGAAACCGTATGTTCTTTAACCATTTGATGTAGTTGTGTGAGAGTGTAGCTCAAATAAATCTTATAACAACATACTAGTATATTGAAGATACTGGTTTTGTTAAAAAAGAAATAAATAAAAAGAGTTTAGGGGGTTGGAGAAGCAAAATAAAACAAATGAACATGAGAGAATTAATTACCTTTAAAAGTGTAACTCCTTTTGATTTGAGCCTAAAGGCTTTCTTTGAAAGTATTATTCCCAAATGGAATCATCTAGGATGAGTAGAGGGATGTGGAGAGAGTAAATGGGCAGGGGTTGGCCGAGCCAAAGGCTTGAGGAGTGTGTGAAATGAGGTAGAGGTGGGGGCCTTTTATAATAGGAGAGGAGGGGCACTTTTGGAAAGTAAGAAATATTACATTATTTGAAAATGTGTTTCGGTTTTAAAAGGTCCCACATTGATATACTTCGTGTATAAGGTTATAATGGTTCGAAATCCACCCATCCAATAAGTTTTGGACATGTGTAGTTCATATATGTTACATTATCTTTTCATTTTATTTTAATCGTTAAATAATGATGTCATCACTGCATCATTATGATGTCATGAATAATCTAATTTATTTAATGTCTAAAAATTATAAAACAATTACTATGATGTAGGAAATATTTTTAGCTTTCCAATTACTATTTATAATAAAAAATATGACTTGTATAACCCCACTTAAAAATTGTTTTAGTAAAACATATCATGTTTGTGTCATTTTTACTTTTACATTAAATAAAAAGTTATTTATGTCATTTCCCAACCAAAGTGTCTCCATGGGGTCCCCAAGTTGTCCCATGCCTTTAATTGGTCGGCCATGACTCACCCAATAGGTGTAGGACAAGTGTCATGGTGTTTTCACATTCTTATAATATCATTTTTACCTTAAATTACACTAATTACCTCTAATCGTGATTAAGAACTTAATAAGTTACTATTCACCAAAAAATTATTATAATCTCATTGAACCACATTTTACTTCTTAATGACAACCATGTATGTTGGATTTTTGAAATTAAAAACACAATGATTGCAAAATTTTATTTAAACGGAAAATCAGTCTTTATAAGTACCACTTAGTGGTTTCACTATTCATCAAAAATTGATGTTTTTCAGAAAATTACCAAAAATTCACCATAAGCTATATTGGATATTCCAAATTCAAAAATGAAGTCCGTTTTAAAAAATTCAAAACATATTAATCACATTAATTAATTTAATAATTAATTACCACTGTCAGAGCAAATAGCGTGTTTTTATAAAACAATAAGTATCAAAAGATTGACACTAGTTTAAGTCTGATTTCAAAGTGAAATTAATTCCAACGACCACTATTGGATTTAATGGTAAAAATATTTTCTAATTTCACTTTAAAACCAGTTCAAAATATTATCTAATCATATAAAGAAATTATATTAAAAAGAGGTTTTGAATTAAAACACAACATTTACACTATTCATTAAAAACTGAACTTTATCGAAAAAAATACCAAAAAATTACACAAAGTAAAATTTGATGTCCTGATTCATAATAAGAGTTTTATTTGGTCCAAAAAAATTTATAAGAGTGATCAAAACTATATTTAATGACGGTTCGCCATCAAAAGGCGATAAGTGAACCTTTAGTGAAAACTAGGGCATATATGCCTAAAATTGAATTCTTTCTATATTTTAAGCCGTTATCTTTTATTGGATAAATGTAAAAACATTTAAAAACATATATAATCATATTTTAGTTATTTATATCCATTCCCGCCAGTACAACGGCTACTCGTTAACTAACATTTAAAATAATATTATTTTATTACTTGTGTGCAACGTAAGATTCCCAAGAAACTCATTGTTGCGTGTTGGGTACGCCATCAAGCATAGCATCCCCTTTAAGGTAATATTAATATTTGATTCACAAATATGGATAAATATAAAGATGACATATTCTTTATTTACCTGGGGTGTTTCACTTCAATCCAAGCCTTAACATAACTTAGGGTTCTAATCTAGATCATATCTTGTTTATGGTAGTTTATTTATGGTTCCATTAATCCATGGAAACCACACGTTAAACAAAACATGTCATTAATCCATGACATGATAAGCCCAACATACACAGTGTTAATTCAATGAATACTCATCGAGCAAAAGCTCTTAATCGCTTAACATAACTAAATTAAAACTCACCCCAATGAGATATTTACTCATCCATTAAGATGTTTATTAATCTGGTAATATATTTTTATGGTGATGAAATATAAAAAGAAGAAAAAGAATGGGACAAGATAAGAGTAGTGCACCGAACACACACACAAACGATGAAGAAAATTAAAAATGGATTTTTGATTGAATGAGGAACCATAAGAAGGGAAGAGGATTCAATTGAATTCAAAATATTTTAAGAACATAAAAATGAAACTATAGAAGGTGGATGAGAATAAGGGATGTTGAAGAAGAAACATGCATTAAAACAGAATTACAAAACAAAGGACTTACAAAATTACAAAAATGAATAACACAAAAGTAAGGGAAAATAAAGAGAGGAGGAAAGGTCTCTCAAGTGAAAACCAGAGTATGGAAGATCCTCCCAATCCATTTTCAAGGAATTGGTTAGGCCAATATTATCTCCTCTCTTTTGAAATTCCAACCCCTCTCAAGGAGATAAGGGGACAGTATTTATAGGCCAAGGAGTGGACTGTTTGCATTTCCAATCTGTCCCTCCACTTTCATCGCCATGTTGGATATTCAGACAGCCTAATCTCCAAATATCTCCTCAAAAGTTGTATATAATACAGTTTTCCGACTACTATCAAAATTTTACGGCATTTGGACAAGTGGGGGCAAAGTTATGGCAGTTTTATTAAATAAAGGTAAATTGTTCATTTCTATCCATGCTTTTTCGATGGTGAAAATGAGAATGGATTTTAGAACAGTAATATGCCTCCAAATCCGAATTCATTCTTCACCAAAGTAGGCCACCTATATCGCCTCTTTCACATTGAAAAATATCAGCTTGATGTGATGCTTATATCATTAGTTATTTCATGAAGACTATACTGATTTTATTTCTCGGTCAGAATGGTGGGATGGATGTCCTAGCTTTATTTGAGCCCTTTGTTCTTAGATTTGGGCCCTGAAATTTTTATCCAAGATGACATGTAGTGTCTCCCAAATTATGGGTGATAAGTAATGTTTTTAGAGTTCTGGATTGATCCCAGTAAATCAATCTTCACGAATAGTCTAGTTTCTTCACATATTTTTTGGTCTTGTTTGCGAGGACCATATGACCCTTCAAATGGAAGAATTGGCTCCTTGTACCTTCTGAAGAAATGTTTTATATTTAAATCTAAATCCTAGAAAACAAGAACAACACAATTTGGATTATTATAGTGGTAGTTATAAATAAAACAGTAAACTGACTCAATTGGACTATTTCTAAAAATGCTCAAAAATTATACTTAATATTAAAACATTAATATTTTACAAAAATTATGCACATTTCATATAAAATAAGTAAAGGGAGTATAAAATACGTGATGAAAATATTAATAACATCAACTCCCCCACACTATGTTTTGTGCATGTCCTCATGTGCAAAAAATATAAAAACATGACAAAATCTTTTTCACCCACCAAAAAATATTAAAATTTTGTTTTCTTCAATCAGGGGAGTTTTAGACTATTTCACTCATCCATTTTGAAATACACTACAATTTGTTACAGAAACAATGTTCCAAAACTAATTCATTTTTTCATGCTAAAATTTAGAAATGGAAAATGTGGACACTCAAAACTCACACATCTCAAGATGATAAAATTTATTTGTGTAGGTTCACTCTTTCACCAACCAAAATTGAAAATCTTAGAGTTTGAATAGAGCTCTCAGCTTCCAGTACCTATCCAAAGCGAATAAGAATCAAGAGGTATTTTTAATGGGTTTATCTGTGGCTATGTGACGGTAGGGATATAATGTCCAAGAGAGAGAAGAAGAGGGTTAAAATACAAACATAGAAAAAGAAATGCACTTTTTTTTGAAAAAAAACATGGAAGTAAATGAAAACACATATTTACAGGGGAATGATTGTGTGAAGAAAGACACAATAGGGGAAAAAATATGAAGGTAATGAGATGATTAAATATTTACAAAACACATAACTTCTCCCAATAAGAATATAATGCAAGTGTTCTTTTTTTCTTATCTTTTTTTTCTTTGTCTTTTGGAAAGTTGAACTTAGAAATGATCTCATACTCATATCCCAACCCATGTTTCATCTCCTCATGACACCAATTTTAATAGTTATAACAAGATCAAATGTTGACGAAGAGTGATTTTTGACCTACCCAAGACACAACCCATTTTTTCAATTTTTTTGATTTTTTTTCATCATTTTTTATTTTTTTGAACACTTGTCAATAACATTTACAAAATTACATAAATGAAAGTAAATTATATTCCCAAAAACAAACTAAATGATAAACTCTCCCCCACACTGAAATGGATGCTTTCCCTTAAGCATATGATAACATGGTGAAATCAACAAAGGGTACCCAAAATGAAATCCATCCCCCCACACTTAAATTTCGAAAAATTATGCAATGAAAATTTATGTTGATATTGGGTGGGAAAATGTATTGGGCTTGTAATGTGCCTATCAAAGAAAAGTTTTTCATAGGCTCTAAGGGGATTTCAAAAGGAGGATTAATGTATGGTTAATGAGAGGCTATTTGGCTATTATAATTCTCATGTGGTTCAGAAAAATGCCTCTATCATATTAATGCACACTAAAGTAGGAAATTCAGCTTGAAGGTACACAAACTCAAGACTCACAAATGGGGGTGGAAACACACATTTTGAAAATATGGCCATCGGTGGCCTTGGCATGAAAGCTAATATTGGTTCTGAAGGTTGGGGAAAATCATCTTCCAAATCAAAAATTGAGTATTCAAAATGTGTTGGTTTTCACACAAAATTCTTTATCCAAATTCATAATGAAAATACAAAATTTGTTAGATGAAAACATTCATGTTGACTCCCCAAAATAGTTGGAAAAAATTAGAAAATTGGAAGGTGAGTAATCATGACTCTTGACCTTTCATTTTTATTATTATTATTTTTTAGTTTTTTAGGTTTTTTTATATTTTTTTTATAAAGCCACACTCACAGAAAATAGAAAGAGTAAATAAAAGGTGTTTTTGAAGAAATATGTAAAGAAATAAAATAAAATAGAGGGGAAGAAGAAGAAAGATATAGAGAGAGAGAGAAGAGAGAGAGTTAAAGGGAAAGAGGTGCCCCCTGGTTTGGATTTTGCGGGTTTCCATCTCCATCTAGTGGTAGGTTGACTAGAGATGTTGGGGATCCAGTAAAAGTCGATGTTGATCCAGGATTTTGCATCCTCTCATGGTGATGCTTTAGCCGATGTCCATTAACCGTGATTGTCATTTTGGAAGAAGGGTCTTGGACTTGCACTGCCCTAAATGGGTAAACATGATTAATAACAAAAGGACCTTCCTAACGAGAATTAAGCTTACATGGGTGAATCCAAAATCGAGAATTGAAAAGAATTATCTTTTCACATTCATGAAATACCTTTCTCAGGATGTGTTTTTCATGGAGTGTCTTGGATTTTCATTTGTAGAGATTATAATTTTCATAAGAATCAAGTAGAAGATCCTCCAGTTCAGCCAATTGCAACAATCTTTCTTCAGCGGATTTTTCACGATCAAAATTACAAGTTTTCGCTGCCCAAAATGACATCTGTTGGATTTCAACTGGAAAATGACATGCTTTACCAAAAAATAGCCTAAAAGGAGACATCTCAATGGGTGTTTTATATGCAGTTCGATAAGCCCAAAGTACTTCACCATGTCTTTCAGGCCAGTCTTTTCTGGTGGGTTTTAAAATTCTCTCTATAACTCTTTTCACTTCTCTACTAGAAAGTTCAGCCATTCCATTTGTTTAGGGGTGATATGCAGTGGTAGTTTTATGAATAACTCCATTATTTTTCAGAAGAGATTCCATTGTTTTATTACAAAAATGGGTTCCCAATTCACTTATCAAGGCACGAGGTGTGCCAAATCTATGGAAGATGTGTGTCTTTTGGAACTCACTAACAGTATGTGAATCGTCCTTTCTAGTGGGTTTGGCCTCGACCCACCTAGAAACATAATCAACTTCAATAAGGATGTATGAGAATCCATTGGAAGGGGGAAATGGTCCCATGAAATCAATACCCCAAACACCAACGATCTCACAGAAAATTAAAGGCTTTTGGGCAATTTAATTTTTCTTTGAAATTGTGCCAAAATTTTGGCAAGTGGGACATGATTGACAGAACTCATGTGAGTCCTTGAAGAGTGAAAGACAAAAGAATCCAGAGTCTATGACCTTTCGGGAGGTCATTTGTGGTCCAAAGTGGCCACTTGCGGGAAGTCAGGGACAAAATTCTAATATGGAAGAATGCTCATTTTCATCGACACATCTCCTTATTACAATGTTATCCCCAATTTTACAAAGTTAATTTTCTTCCAAAAAATTGTATTTTGAATCACTTTTCAACTTGATTTTTTGTTCTTTCGAAAACATTTCAGGTAAAACACCAGAAACCAAGTAATTTATAATTAGGGCATACCAAGGTAACTTGGGAGTAAGAGATGAAAGGTGCTTAGTGGGGAATTCCAGATCGATGGTTTTAGAATGAGAAGAATTATAAATTCTACTAAAGTGATCAGCCATAGGGTTTTCTTTTTCGGGTATATCTTTGATTTAAAGGTCAAACTCTTGGAGCATTAGGATCCATCTTATTAGCCTCGGTTTGGAATCACTTTTCTTGAGTAAGAACTTTATAGAAGAATGGTCTGTGAAGATGATGATTTTGGCACCTAAGAGATAAGGCTGGAATTTATCTAAGGCAAATACAACTACTAAAAGTTATTTTTCAGTGACAGTGTAGTGAGATTGAGTTTCATCCAATGTTTTTGAGGCATAATATATGACATGACGAATCTTTTCTCTTCTTTGACCAATAATATCCCCAACATCTCTATCAGAAGCATCACACGTCAATTCAAATGGTAAGGACCAATCTGGGGGTTGGATTATCGAGGCAGATGTAAGAGCGGTTTTGAGTTCAACAAAGTCACTCTTGCAAACCTCATCAAAATGGAAAGCGACATCATTTTGGAGCAAATGAGTGAGTGGGAAGGAAATTTTACTGAAGTTATGGATGAATCTCTAATAGAATCCAGCATGACCGAGGAATGAACGAATGTCTCAAACAGAGTTGGGTTCAGGAAGCGATTTGATCACTTCAATTTTGACACGATATACTTCAATACCATATTTTGATACTATGTGCCCAAGAACAATCCCATTTTCAACCATGAAGTGACATTTTTTAAAATGTAACACAAGGTTACACTTGACACACTTTTTGAGGACTAGAGAGAGTGAATTCAAACAAGATTCAAATGAATCACCATAAATGGTGAAGTCATCCATGAAGACTTCCATGCAGTGATCAATGAATTCAGAAAAGATACTCATCATTCACCTCTGGAACTTTGCAGGAGCATTGCAAAGGCCAAAAGGCATTCTTCTATATGCATATGTTCCAAATGGGCATGTGAAAGTAGTCGTTTCTTGGACCTGAGGTGCGATTGGGATTTGGATGTAGTCGGTGTATCCATCAAGGAAGCAATTGTGTGACTTTCCGGCTAATCGTTCCATCATTTGATCAAGGAATGGAAGAGGGTAGTGATCTTTTCTTATTTCCACATTCAATTTCCTATAGTCAGTGCACACACGCCACTTGTTCTTCAATCGAGTTGTGACTACCTCCCCATGTTGATTTGGGACAACAGTTTTTCCACCCTTGTTAGGTACAACTTGAATTGGACTAACCCATTCACTATCAGAAATTGGGTAGATAATACCAGCTTGAACAAGCTTGGTGATCTCTTCCCTAACTACCTCAAGTATGAGTGGATTAAGTCTTCTTTGTGGTTGTCTAATTGGTTGGGATGATTCCTCAAGATGGATGTGATGCATTGTAAGAAAAGTTTTGATTCCTGGTATGTCATCTAGGGTCCACCCTAAGGCCTTTTTGTTTTCCTCTAACAGCTGAACAAGTTTGGACTCTTCGGTTTCAGTAAGTGAAGCAGAGATAATGACAGGATATGAGTGATCACAAAAAAGCAAGGCATATTTGAGGTGTTCAGAAAGAGGTTTTAGATCAATCTCAACTATTATTTTTGGGTTAGACAACTCAGGGATGGAATAAGGGGTTTCAGTTGCTTCAGATTCATTTTCATTAGTATTGTCTGAGGTGGAGCAGTAGAGATCGGAGTTGATGTGGGATTCAAGAGAGTTTTCAAGATCCTCTAGATTGATGGAGTCTATGAATGAGAGGTCCACATCAACTTCACCATTTATGACTTGGTTAATCATTGTGCAAATTTCACAAGATCCATTATCATCAGAAGAGGACGACCATGATAGAATGGGGTTCAATTGACTCTTAGAAGTGTCCTCAGAAGAATGGATTGAGAATGCAGAGTGATCCTCAGACAAGTATCGCATTGCTTGGAAAATGTGGAATTTGACCAGTTGGTCAAAATATTCCATGGATAAGATGCCATAATGGACATCAATATTGGTTCTTTCTGTCATGAGGAATGGAATTCCTAGAATTAGGGGAGATCGAGAAGAGTTCGCCTCACCTTCCATGTCAAGGACATAGAAATCTGCAGGGAAGATAAGATCATTGACACAGACAAGGACATCCTCAATTATTCCCTCAGGACTGGCTATGCTTCGATTGGCTAACTGAATGAAAACACCTGTTGGGTGCAAGGTACCTAGACCAAGGTTAGAGAATATGGGTTTGGGCATGACATTAATTGAGGCTCCTAGGTCTATGAGTGCATTATCAAAGTTGTAACTTCCAATTTGGCATGGAACCGTAAAGGTCCCTAGATCATTGCACTTTATGGGAATAGACTGTTGGGTGGAAACATTTTCAAATGTCCTAAGTTATCTCTTGTGGGTGCACAATTCCATAAGAAACTTGGAATACTTAAGAATATTTTTGATGGAATCAAAGAGAAGAATGTTGACTTCAACAGGTCTAAACATGTCGAGAATTATATGATCGGGTTCAAAGGACTTCTTTGGCTTAGAGACAGCTTGTGGATAAGGAATTGGATTCCTAAATGGAATAGAAGGAGGTGAGGGAATGGATTCAAGTTCCTTTTCAAGTTTCTTTGTCTTTTCATTTTCTAGGTAAACATTTAAAGGGGGTTGGAGGACTTCTCTTGAGGCATAGAAATTTTCTTTCCCGGTCTAAGTTCAATTGCACTTACATTACCTTTGTTGTTGGGAAATGGTTGAGTTGGAAGTTGGGAAGAATTAGATGGTTGCTGCGGACAAAGGTGGGATTCCAGTTGACCAATTTGGGTTTCAATGTTCTTGAGGCTAGAACGGGTGAAAGAGGCAAGATCTTCCACTACACTTTCCCATGGTTTCTTTGAAGAATATTCTTGTCCCGAATTGGGATTAACTTGATTTTGGTTCTTGGGAAAGCGATTGTATTGGTTTGGTAATTTGGAAGCCTCACTAGGATAATGGAATCCTAGAGGAGGAGTGTTCCTTTGAGGTTGAGGAAAAAAGGATAAGGTTGTTGGAAGTTACCGACACCTTGACCATATTGGAACTGGTTTGGGTTTTGAGGAGGGAATTGAGAGGGATGAGATATGGGATTACCATACCTAAGGCATTGGTTATAGGAAGAAGAGAAGGCCTCAGAGTGATGTTGGTTGAAGTTTCTAACAAACTGACCTGATAGTTAAGGGTTGGTGTTCCGCTGAGCATATGCTGCATTGAGCTCCATTAGTCCAGATGAATTAGATTGATCCTCTTGAAGTTGTGGACATGTGTCAATTGGATGAGATGGATAGTTTCAGATTCCACAGTTTTTGGCAGGTCCATGAAACCTTGATTGTGGAGAAGACGAAGCTGGGGATTTGGTAGCCACATCTAGTTGTCACACAAGACCTGTAAGTTCACTCATCCACTTGGTCATCTTGTACGGATCAATTGATTGATTATCTTGGGCTTACATGACTTGATCATGTGCTCGAGTATGGAATTGTTGTTTGTTTTCATCCATGTTACTTATGAGATCTCTTGTTGCTGCAGGAGTTTTATCAACCAGAGCACTGCCACTTGCGGCATCAATGAGAGTTCTCTCCATATCCAATAACCCCTCAGAGAAGTATTGGATCAAGATTCGGTTAGGGATTTGATGTTGTGGGCAGGTTTCAATAAGCTTTTAGAACCTCTCCTAGTACTCATGGAGTGATTCACTTGGGAACTGACAGATACCACTTATTTCCTTTCGGATAGAAGAAGTACGAGAAGTAGGAAATAATTTCTCTAAGAATAGTCGCTTCATGTCATTTCATGTGGTTATGGAACCAAGAGGTAGGTAGTAAATCCATGACATAGCAGTGCCAGCTAGGGAGAAAGGGAATGCTCGAAGCTTGATTTTTTCTTCAGAAACCCCTTGAGGCTTCATGGTAGAGCACACTACTTGAAACACTTTAAGGTGGAGATGTAGATCCTCACCAGCTAGCCCATGGAAATGAGGAAGAAGATTAATCAAACCCGATTTGAGTTCGAAGTAAGCCTCTATGTTTGGATATTGAATACCAAGAGGGTGGTAATTCATATCAGGGGAAGTGAGTTCTTTAAGTGTTTGTTCCCAAGGATTGGCCATATCTACTTCAATTGGTTGGACAGGGAATGGTTCTTGAATTATTTGATTATCTCTTATGTTCCACCTATGTTGGAAAAGTGTGTTCTCAATTTCCAGGTCAAAAAAATCTGACGGATTTTTTGGCCGGCTACAGGGAATTCAAAAATATTTTTAAAGAAATAGGAAGACGAGTTTTTCGTTGTGTTTATTTTTCAATTTTTTTTAAATTTTGTTTTTTTTACAATAACCAGAAACTAATGACTACTTAAAGCACCATCCCCGGAAATGACGCCATTTTAAACGCACGGCCGATTATCACCTATCGACTGATCAATGTTCTGGTGCTCTGCTAATGTGTATAGCTGTACTCAGGTCGAATCCTCGGCGATGATACTTTGTAATAGTCATTTGTTTTTAGTTGATTGTATTTTGATTAGGGGGGTTTGTTTGCCGAGATTAATTTAAATGATTGATCAACTATAATTGATTTAACAAATTGATAAATATTGGGTTTAGTTCATTATTAGGGAGTTAAGCTTGTGATATCCTTGAGCTTTGCATTATATTGCATTTAAATGAACACCCATGTCACAAGTTGACGTTGATTTGAATTCCAAAGTATTAAGGCTTTAATACAAGCCTTTACATAACATAGGGTTATAATATAGATCATATTTTGTTTATGGTAGTGTATTTATGGTTCCATTAATCCATGGAAACCACACGTTAAACAAAAGAAGTCATTAATCCATGACATGCTAAGCCCAACATACACAGTGTTAATTCAACGAATACTCATCGAGCGGAAGCTCTCAATCGCTTAACATACCTAAATTAGAACTCACCCCAATGAGATATTTACTCATCCATTAATATGGTTATTAATCTGGTAATATATTTTTATGGTGATGAATTATAAAGAGAATAAAAATAAAGGGAAAAGATAAGATTAGTGCGGCGAACACACACACAAACGATGAAGAAAATTAAAAATGGATTTTCGATTGAATGAGGAAGAAGAAGATGGGAATAAGATTCAACTGAATTCAAACTATTTTAAGAACATAAAAAAATGAAACTACATAAGTTGGTTGAGAATAAGGGATATTGAAGAAGAAACTTGCAATAAAACATAATTACAAAAGAAAGGACATACAAAATTACAAAAACGAAGAACACGAAAGTAAGTAAAAACAAAGAGAGGAGGAAAGGTCTGTCAAGTGAAAATTTGAGTATGGTAAATCCTCCCAATGCTTTGGAAAGGATTTTCTCATGCCAATATTATCTCCTCTCTTCTGAAATTCCAACCCCTCTCAAGGAGAGAAGGGGAGAGTATTTATAGGCCAAGGAGTGGACTGTTTGCATTCCCAATCTGTCCCTCCACTTGAATCTCCAAGTTGGATATAAAAACAGCTGAATATCCAAATATCTCCTTCTTAAAAGATGTATATAATAGAGTTTTCTGACTACTGTCAAAATTTGGAGGAATTTGGACAAGTGGAGCCAACGTTATGGCGGTTTTATTAAACAAAGGTAAATTGTCCATTTCTATCCATGCTTTTTCGATGGTCAAAATGTGAATGGATTTTGGAATAGCAATATGCCTTCAAATCCGAATGATTTATTCAACAAAGTCGGTCGCCTATATCGCCTCTTTCAAAATGAAAATGCTCATATTTATTTGATTCTTACATCATGATATATTTCGTGAATACTATACTGATTTTATTTCTCATCCAGAATGGTTGGCTGGATGTCAAAGCTTCATTTGGGCCCCTTGTTCTTAGAGTTGGGCCATGAAATTTTTATCCATGATTACATCTAGTGTCTCCCGAATTATGGTGGAGAAGTAATGTTTTTAGAGTTATGGATTGTGCCCAGTAAATCAATTTTCATCAATAGTCTAGTTTCTTCACACATTCTTTGGTCTTGTTTGTGAGGACCATATGGCCCTTCAAATGGCAGAATTGGCTCATGGTACCTTCTGAAGAAATGTTTTATATTTAAAGGGGAATTATAAAAAATAATAACCACACAATTTGGATCAGTAATGTGATAGTTCTAATTAAAATAGTAAACTGGCTCAATTGGACTACTTCTAAAAATGCTAAAAAATTATACTTAATATTAAAACATTAATATTTCACACAAATTATGCACATTTAATATAAAATAAGTAAAGGGAGTATATAATAAGTCATGAAAATATTAATAACATCAATCTTGTACTATTATTTCATTATATAATGTACATATTTCTTAATTAATGAATTCGTTCATATTAATTCAGTTAATTAATTTTATCTATTAATCCATATCATAATTTTGTTTTAAATTAACATTGATTCCAAAATTACCAAAGTAGTAAAAGTATTATTTTTTAATCTTATTACATTTAGATATTGCTTTTGTTCAATGTTCTATTAGAGGGAAAGAAATATTATTATTTTCATGAACTAAATATCATATATTCTCTATTGGTTTTGAATTATTTTTACATGTTTATATTCAATTTCATCTATTATTCATTAATAAAATGTTAGGAAAGTTTTTTTATATGTGGTACTAATATTGTATCTTCCTATATATTATGAATCATTCTATTCATTACCCTATTTTACTAAAAAATAATTTTTTATATAAGAAATCAAATCATAATGATATACGGTATAATCTTGATATACTTTAAAAACTATATAAATGGCATTTTCTTAATGTTTTCCACATATTTCACCTTTGAATCTCATTACGAGATGTCGGAAAAGAATGTTTATTTTTAACACTTACGAAATGAATAGATTTTACTACCACCATGATATATATTTTCCATAAAGATTCGAATATATCTTTACATTTTTATTTTCAAACGAATTCTTTTTTGAAATATTTTTTATATTTTAAAATTTTAAAGCTATAAAATAAAAATCTATTTTTATTATTTTCCAAATAAATATTTTAAATGTTACATTACATGAATTTCCATCCATTAATGTTTCGTATACTAAAATTGGATTTTTACATTATGTTACCATCCAACTTATATCTCTATAAAGATAAAGTTAATTTTCAAATGATATTTTCATGAATCCAGTTTCTTTTATAAGGTTAAATCGAGCTATAAAGGAATGAAAAATGTTGTCAGAAGGAAAATGATACAAAAAAATTCCTTCATGTTTTATATTCATTTATTTTATATGAAAAGTATTTATGTAGATTGGTGAGCATGATATAATAAGTTGAAAGGTTGATCTCGATATATCTCATGTAACAATAGAGCTATGTACAGCTTATAGAATATGTGATACTTTTATAGCTCTCCAATTCATTGGGTAATGTTCATTGTCATCAATGAAAATAAGGAGGGGGTTATCCATATAGGATTCCTCCAATTTATTTTACATAGATCCAATAATTAATGAAATGGGTTATGAATAAAATATTTTATTATTCTAACAGAATGTATTTTTAATTTATATGATTATTTAATGTTTCATTTGATCAGGATTTACATCACAGAGAAAATTATTATTTATTCCTTTTCCTCTTGATTTGTTAAATATTTCATCCATGTTTCAGGTTTAATGATATGTGTATTATTGTTTATTAATTATCTATAGTTATAATCATACATATTGATTACGTAAAAATAACCTTATGCACATATTATACTCATTTGTGAAATTAAGTTGATAATAATCTTGTTTATCCTTACTAAAAATTTGAACTCATCATTATTATGTTTCATTTTCCCTAGTTTTTAAATAATTATGTGACATTTTTTATGCCTAGAAATGATTTATGTGTGAATAATATCACGGGATATGTTTAAGATATTATAATGAATATGAAAAACTAGGTGTATAGGAAAAAAATTAACACTTAAATACATGGTTATTTTTGTTCAAGACTTTATCCTATTTATGTAAAACACTAAATCTACAAGGTCATTGGGTTTATAAGTGGTCTACTATTTTATTTTTTTGGATTGCTAAAATTTGTTATGTTTATTTATATCAATATAGAACTGTAAATATTATATTTTTACAACCAGATAGGTGTGTATGGGTTTTGGGATGCTGTAGATTATTATGCATATAGTTTACATTCATTTCAATGGATAAATTATTAATGAATTGGATAATGAAAGAGTGTGAGTTTACTTTTTAGTATCTTTAGGGATGTTTTGAAGAGATACTTCAACATTGGTATGATAAGTAATATGGTTAGTCCCTTTGGAAGAAACTATAATACTACAATGTTTATTATCCATTACTAAAAGAATATACTGGAAGTTCACAATATATTTTCCTAGGTATAAAAATGCCCCTACATTACGACATGGTTATATTGGTGGAATTTTTTAACAAGAATAAGAATTTGAGTTGGATATTTAATTGTAATAGGGATATATTCGAACTCTAATCCTATGGTTATCACTTGGGTATGGTATAAATAATTTCATTTTTCAGTTAGAATATGTTCTATATCCTTGTTAAATGTTGGAACATGTATTAATGTTCCACGTGATGCTAATAAGAAATGATAATAGTCTTGATAGTTGTGAATTTGAATGTAATTCTTCTCTCCATCTTCTACCTACATATTTCCAAATAGTTATTTGTAAGAAGGGTGAAAATTTTCTTTTTACCTTGATTATGTGGTATTCTATTCTTAATTAGAACTTCTTGGATCTCGAATAAGGGTGACTAGGTCTCATACCTCTTAGAGAGGCTCTTAAGAAGGATTTCATAAGGGGTGTGGCCATTTTTTATTGACGATGTTGGTGACTATATATAGTCTCACTTGGAGACCCCTGAGTGATGGTGAGGATGGGGTTATCCTCTTCATCAATCTCTATCTTCCAATGATAACAATGTTTGGAATTGTCACATTTAGAATATAGGATTCTGAAATAAAATGAGTTAGTGTGAAGAGTCGCTATATTTATCATTGATCCATTGGTGGTGTGGTCTACAGGGTATTCTTTTATAAGGATTCCTTGATCTAACGACAGATATGGGATAATATTATTCTTATTGTACTCTCTGACCAAAGCATCAATAACATTCTACATGAGATATAAATTAAATGATGACAACCTATAGGTTGTGGGTGATACAACCTTTATAGTGGTTGGGTCATTTGATAGACACATTAATAATTTAATTTTATATATAAGGGTGTTCTTGAAGGTTTTAGAATTTATAAATGGATTATAGAATAAATATAACAGTCTCATTTATAAAGCATCAAAAGAGTATTCTTGAATTATGAATTCCATGAGTAATGGATTCATATCAGGTAAAAGATGTATCTCTATATACTTCCATTGCATAATGTTTTATCCAATTAGGAATAACAACATAATTCTATTTGGTTATTAGGATATTAATAGTGATCCATTAATGTGGGTGTTAGTCAAGTGGATGGGAGGTTATGCTTATCAACTCCCTTTTGGGGGACCTATTTCCTTCTTTGAGAAACTCATAGAATTTTTGTAGTTGATATTGAATCCATCACAAATCACAGTGCATAATTATTTTTCACACCACTAGAGGTTTATCATCAATATGTATTTTTTGGAACATTGTATTCTTTCATATATTATCTATATTTTCATTATTTAATCAATTATTCTTTTTGGAAATCTATAATGATGGGTACTCTAGAATTTTTTAACATCTACAGAAGCTTAATTTATGGTAGAGTTGTGATGTTTACAATGTGTGGTATTCTTAACCATATCTATTAAGGGAACCTAAAGCCATATGGTTCATTTCTACATAATGGGACTCAATGTACATTTTATGTTAATTTAAAAAGGTCTAATGTGAATAATTTTATGTTCATTCATCCTTAACCTTATAAAGTTCCTATTATTGTCATGTATCTATGACCAAGTGAATTTTATTTTTTGATCATTAATATATGAATTACAGAATACTAGGTGAATAATCCTGATAAATTATTAGTATTTTGATTATTACTAAGATGTTTTTTGTTTATATTCTTATTAGTAACTATATAGAATGGAATATTGTGAGACTAAAAGGGAATATAGCCTCTTGAGAAATGTGGTTATAGATGTTTGGTTTGAAAATAAACATGGAATCCTATATAACCTAGTTAGTAGGAATAAAATCCTGTGTATAATGAATTTGATACTTTATAGTCATTTTATTTGACCAAATAATAAATTTAATCTCAAGTGGTGAGGACCTCGTCACCTAATTTTAAATCATGTGACTTGGGCATATATATTGTTAATGTAGTGAATGTAAATGATTGAGTAAGGCTTACACATTTGGGTTTTACCTATGTATTTTAGATGAAGTTTGGATATGTATGAGCCTTATTCATGTTCAAGTAGAAAGAAAATGTATATCATCTATCCAGTGGTTACTAGTTAAAGGATTGAAAACTAATACCATGGGGGTATTGATTGATATGTGATAATTTACGGCTTACACTGGATATGAGTTCTATATCCTTTCTATATGGATCATTAATGTATCTCAGTGAAACAATTATCAATGTGACCTGATTGAGGATAACAGCTTAGGAGGAGGCCTATTTATACACAAATAAATGTGTATATCATGTCAAAAAAGTCAATTATTTGGAAACCACGATGATCATATTAATCCTAGGGGAGATTCATCATCCATAAGATAAAAAATCTGAATGTCAAATTAAAAAAAATTATGACTAATAGAAATTCCATACTAATCTAGAATGATATCTCAAGACATTCTTTTTTATCATAGTAATACATGATTGAAATAGTGGAAACCAATAATGATGACATCATGTATTTTAGGATCTCATACAGGAATATTGGGAGAATGAAACTCAATAGTGAGATAATATTTGATAAGGATTGTTTTAAGGTATTTTGAGAAACCATTATAGCCTGTTTGGGAGACCTAAGTGAACTAGAATCATAAGAGAGTATCATGTGGTCTTGGAACTTCAATATGTACACGTGGATGTGGAATCACCATTATGGATGCCTAGGGAATCCTGGGTTTCCCACATAATGAAATAGGATAACGTGACATCCTATAAAATGATAAGGGGGTATTGTTCATTTAAGAAGATGTATAGTATAATTTTCAACCTTACTGATAGTCAAGGTTGAATGGTTACCATTTGTGTTAGCTGGGGTGATGTGGTATCCGTGGTGCAATTTTATGGAAATGTTGTTACCCAAGTAGATGGTTGCGTATATGGTATCCCTAGTTTAGATATGGATGAATTATGTACCCGAAATAATGGCTAGAAAATTTTTTACACGATTATTATTGTATTGAATATATAACACTATATTGAGTTTGGTTGGAGTAGGTACCCTGATAATGAGATCAAGGTAAGGTATTTCACAAGTGGAGAAGACTCTAGTGAATAATTGAGGGATTGGAAACCAATTGGTTCATAAATTTTGAATCAATTTACCTTATTATTGGATAAATAAGGATAATATGGTCTCCATATATGTTTATCATTTAATAACAATCATGTATCATAATAACCCTCAATTTTTAGATAATTTTATAAGGTGTTGTGATTATTATGAAGACATAAGGGGGTATTAAGACTAGGAAAAACATATATTCCCATTAATTTATTAATATGTTAATATTATAATGTTTTTAAATGCGTCTCTATGGGGTTTAGTTATAGGAATATATATTTAATTTGGTACATAATGGCTTGGAATATATGGCTTAATGTGCATGTGTCCTGGAGGTCGTGACCTAGGAATGCTATTGTGATCACAATATGAGAATAGATCTTATTCTAGGAGACTATGGTGAGTTACAACGAGAGTATAAGTATCAGGACTATTGTAAGTAACCCAAAAACATGAAAGTTTTCCATGAAATAGTTATTCTTATAAGGTAGACCTATGATCATCACTAATCCAAATATCCAAATTACTCTATATAATCATCTTCAAATATCGTTCATTTTCCCTAAATATAACCTCCCTAATGAAAATATTAAGCGTTGTTATAGGGTTTATCAACTCATATTAATATGTACAGATGTTAGGATTCAAACATTAATGAGTTTCTCTAAATCATGGAGGGTTATAAATCGATAGGTGTATGGATTTTAAACTATAGGGATCTATCCTATAATTAAAGATATTACACCATAAAATCATGTTCAAATTCCCCTTGGTTCTGTAATTGTTTTGGGTGTAGTACCACAGAAATTTTTTCACTACCATAAATAATTTTATGATAAATAACTATGTTTTATAAGAGTATTTAATTTTCATAGACTATTGTATGTGAATTTTTTTTATTTGTTTCTCAAACCGGAAGAAACTTTCATTTCATGTTAGAGTTATTATTCAAGAATGAGATAATATGCACACATGCATGAAACTATGAGAACATGAAATAAGAATCTGAAATGATGTATTGATTATCAATGTCTAGTGTTATCTAAAAAAATAGAAGAGCACCACATGGTTGTTAAAAAAACAAAAGATTCAATAATATAAATATTTAGATAATGATTCATGGTTTTATATTAGTATTAAAAGAAGAGTAACAATAATTTTGATATCTGCATCAAGATATCCTGATTCTTTTTTAAATTTAAGATGTCAGAGTTGTTAGGTCGGAATATACAAAACATGCAATAAGGGGAGAATTGTTTTATTTGAAGAACTATTCTTAAATTATGAATTTAAACACCCTCTTTATATAATACAGATATGAAGTGTTTTACTTATGATTAGATAATAAGAAGCATATAAATAGAAATGAAAGACATGGATTTTTATAGTGGTTTGCGGCATAAATATCCCATAGTCTGCTACATTAGATACTCTCTCTACGAGATTGGTGAATTTCACTTGTTTGGTCCTCTTATAACATGATTGAAAATCCAACAACTAAGTGCAGGTAGTTGATAACATTAAAATTAAGACTAAAAACAAAGTCTTCTGGTTCTAGAAATAGAATTTTTTATCCACAGCCTAGATTGAGAAGCCGACACTCAAATTCAACTGTGTACGGTCAATCAAAAATCAAATATATCCAAAAGATATTTGATTTTTTAAAAAAATTATCTTCACAGTTGTACCATCATGCAACTGAAAGTAGATGGATATTCTTATTCCAATAAAAAATCTACAAGATGAAACATATCTGAAGAGATTTTTTTGCACAACAGATCATTAATTTTATGAGCGAAAACAAAAACAGAGAAATCACAAACCTATAGGATTGAACATGTATATCTCCAAAGTGTATTATTAATTTTGAGACATTCATTAATTGTAAAACTATTTTTATGATGACCATAAATATTTAATAACAATTCTTCTCTCTCTACTATTTAAAAACAATTCTTAAAGAAATATATAACGAAAATCCAGATTTTGAAAAAATTCCAGATCCATAAAAGACGCCTGATGAGCCATAAAAATTAAAACTTGAATTTACCAGGGGAGTCATAACTTCCCTTATGAATAGAAGTTAATTTCTCTATTAAATATAATCCTTTGAATAAAATAAAATTATCATCAAAATAGTATAAAATGAGATTTAATATAGTCTGTAACACGGTCAAGTCCCTTGCATAAATTACAGAAAATATCACAACAAAAAATATTCATTATTAGAAAAGTCAATCAAATGGTTCATTCACAAGGTGATAAAATACTCAACATATCATTCATATTTTAAATGAAAGGATGAAAATATAGATTTGATCATAAAATTAATTTTGATGGTCCATATGTTTCTATTTTGAATGCATGGTTCATTACATATGTAGGGTTCTTTAACCATACTTTATTCTCTTTCCAAACATAAGGTTCATTTCAAACTTAAGATTTTATAACCATACATTCCTGATAATGTATTATTGAATAACTATACATATTTATCTGAACGTAGGGATTGTTTCTATTTCTGGAGTATGGTTGGAGACTAAAGTAAAGATCATGATACAAATGATCTATACATAGTGTAGGGTTTATTTCATATGTTATGCTAAACTATGTAGGTATGAACATTGTTTCCAGAATACTTAAAAAAACATTCTAAACACTTAGATAAATATTAATAGAGAAATATAAACATGAATGTAATTTCAAAATAAATATGAAAAATATTAAATCCCTGAAATAAACTTAAATTAAAATCATTAGTAAAGAAAAGAAGATTATTTTTGAAAATACAAATCATCATAATTTATATAGTATTATTGAAATAATAAATTCCCAACAATATATCCATTTTTATGACCAAAAACCCATAAAAATACTAACAAAATTTATAATTTAGTAAAAAATATTAAATAAAAAAACTAAAAATTTTATTTTAGAGAATTTTTCCGATATAAATGAAATTTTTTGTTTATCCAAATTTCTCCCGCTTTTTTTGAGATCAGAAAGAAATTATAGAAAAATATTAAAACATTATTAAATTTTCACAGGTCAGTGAGTGAATGTAATAATAATCTGTGTAGATAAATAAGGCTGTATTTTTGGATATAGAAAAAAAATAATTTAAAATAAAGTACTGAAAAAATAATAAATTAATTTTATTGATCAAAAATTATTTAAATACAAGAGTCATTTTGACTAGGAAATAGGTTATCCAACAGATATGGTTAGGGCGGAAGAGGTTGGGTAGGATTGGGCAAGGGTTCTGGTTCTGTGGGATTTTGCGAAAGTTAAAACATGTCTTTTAGCTATTCCATCGGTACCTATAATGTTTTCATAATACTATCTCCCAAAATCATAATCAAAACATAGAAATATTGATTAATATTCAAATTTATAAAAAGATTGACTTTCAATAATTCATAAATTATATCATCATATAGCATAAAAATTTCTAAATTATTTATGAATTTGTTGAGAATAAGCCTAATACTGGGTTCACATGAAGTCAATTACTCAAAAATATGTCAATAAATTTCATACAAAACATAAAATGTAGCACTATTTCACTGAAGGTTCTACCAACGGTCATTTAGGTTATCTATAATTGTTGTTATTGCTTGAAATCTATGAATCTTGTCTATACATTTATAAGGGGTAGAGCTTGAAGCATTGGTTTGAGAAATAATTCTTTTAATTGATTCAAACCGGATTCCTAAATACCACTTTAAGTATCCAAAATTTATTCTGGAAATATATTCCAATCTAATTCTTACAACGTAATCTAGGATTTATCTATTTAATGAATCAAAATATTTCATTGACACGAAATTTTATTTTAATTATCTAAGATGAGACTTAAGAGACTCAAACACTATCTTTTACATTGATTAATTCTTCAAATCATCAATATATTTCTTTGAGGCCTCTAACTCCAACATAAGACCAATATTTTTTTATGGAACTTTATTAAACATTATCACTAGATCATCAACCTAATTAGTGAGGGAATCAGATTTCCCTTCATTTGGATGTTGTAACTGATCAACAACCACAATTTCTAAAGGATTTTAGTAAACACCTCTATAGAATTATTGACTCAATTTTCAATTGATTTTCTACATGTACATGATATGTTATCAAGAACCTCTATTTTGTCTCCAGGAGCAGATTCTTGTCTCTCAAACAAATAATAAAAAACTGAGCAGACAAGAATCTCAATAATTTCTGAAGACAAATTCTATGATATGAGCATCTATTTCCATTTTGAATAGTTACTTCTATAAAAGGATTCTATTCCACATATAAAACTAGAATATAAACACTCTTCAAAACTAAAATTTAATTTTCAATGAGTTGGTATTCTTCAAAAATAGGTTCTTCTAGATGAACTGACCTAGTAGTTTTACATGAAAACAACAGTGGTTCTTTAGTAGGTGGATCTACTATTTTGCATTGGTTTATAAAAAATTCATATACATCATTTTCTTCTTCCTATTAATATTTTTCTTTAATAAATATCATTATTATATGAGTATATGTGGAAACTTCTTCAACTATGGATTCTCCAAACCCATCATTTCCCATAGTAATTTACCACTCCTATGAAAATGATCGTAATTTTTTTTGTCATCTACACCAAATAGAATATGTTTACCTATCGTTATACTCCTGGAAAAAAATTCCAAGAGTTAAATTGTTCAAAAAATTACTTTGATGAAATTTTATTCTTGAGTTGAACACACAAACCATATTCTTTCTCAATAGAATTAACTATAGTATCTTTCCATAATGGAAAAAAGAAAAACAAGATTCTATTTGAAATAAAATATCTCAAATACCATAACATGTATCCTAGAAAATTAAATTTGATATACCTAATCAATAAAAACATAATCTACATGTCTAGATATATAATTTTCTCTATCTCAGATACTCTAGGATAAATTTTCGTTAAAAAAAACCTTTTTATTTCCCTCTAGGTAATTAACAAATTTTTTATTAAAATTGTTCATTTTAAATAGAAAAAAAATTATATTCATTGTCTTTTGATCTTCGTTACCAAAATTTTGTAGTTCGAAAAGAAAACACATTCATGGGGACATTTCAAAATTCATCCATTTCTACAGCTGAAATAAAAAACATCTTCTCCTCTATCATTACAGAAATATTGTCTGCAGTCTCAAAAAATAAGAAATAAACTCTATTAATGAAATGATTCAATTATATCTCATATATTAATTAAGCATTTACCAATTTAAACAGAAATTCCTAACATTGAAATTTGAGACCCTCTTTATGTGATATATTTGTCTCATACAGCCACTCAAAATCGACAGCTTTTCCTTGAATAATCATTCTTAATGAACCTTTATGACGCATTGGGTCACCAGATTCACCCTCATCAGTTTTCATGGTATTTGACATTTTTGAAAATTAAATGCTATGTGGTTCTCGGGTTCTAGGGTTTTGAAGGTAGAATAAGTCTTTGATATGCGATACGAGTTGAGAAACAACAATTTAAGGGATGAAGAATGGATGTGATAGAAAAAACAATTCTGATAGTACCTTGAATTATGTTCCAATATGTAATATAATTATGAATTTTTTTTAAACATGTGACTCATTTTAAAAAAAAATTAAAAAATATACACTTGGGGAAAAAATGCGATAAAACAATTTAATAGATATAAATAGTCGTTAAATTAGAGAGAAATTATTTAAAAACGTCACTCCCCCATAATAAAATAAAAAGTGGAAGTGGTAAGTGTTTCAGTAAATATATTATCGAATTGATATTCAGAATTAAAAAATCTAATAATATATCCTTTTTGAGGACATGATCTCTTATAAAATGATGCCTTATATCAATGTGCTTAGTTCTAAAATGAATTATAGTATTTTTAGAAATATTAATAGCACTAGTATTATCACATGAAATATCAATATTATAAAAACTTACTACAAAGTACAATAGAGTATTTTTCATCCATAATAATTGAGCACAAGAACTGCCCACAGACACATACTTTTACTCTATGGTTGACAGAGAAATTGAGTATTCCATCTTACTTGACCAATAAACTAATGATTTTCTTTAAAATTGATAATTCCTTGAGGTAATTTTTTATCTAGTATACATCCTCAAAATTCATCATCTGAATATGATATTAAATTAATATCAAAAGTTTTTGGGTAAAGAATATATTGAAAAATAGTTCGTTGTAAATGTCTAAAAATTATTATGAAAGTAGTTAGACGGGATTATTTTGGATTTAATTGAAATATATAATATAGAAATACTAAATACATAATGTTTGTTCTACAAGCAATAAGATATAACAAACTACCAATCATACCTCTATATAACTTGTTGTCAACTAGTTTCCCAGCATAATCTAAATCGGGTTTTATTTTAATAAAAATGGAAGTTATATATGACTTTCTATTTTCACGTCCAAACATTTTCAAGAAACATATAATATACTTTGATTTAAAACATTTCCCTAAAGAAATTTATAAATTTGAAATCCTAAAAAAATTCAATTCTCCCATCATACTCATCTCAAATTCTTTTTTTCATTATATTTGAAATATCATGAAAAAACCTTTTATTAGTTGAACCAAGAATAACATAATCAATATAAATTTGAACTCAAAATATTTTATAACTAACTATTTTAATAAAAAGTGTTGGATCATCCATACCAATAGTAAAACTAACTTTTAAAATAAATAATCATAATCTTTCATTCTAAGATCTTGGTTTTTTTAAGGACATAGAGTACATTAGTAAGTTTAAAAACAAAATTGGATTTTTGGGGATTTTCCAAATCAGTAGGTTGTTCAACACAAACAACCTATTTTAAATAATCATTTAAAAAAATACTTTACATCCATATTATATAATTTAAATTTCATATGAGATGTATAATCTTGTATAATTATAATCGCTTCTAATCCTGTTATTGGGAAAAAGGTCACATCATAATATATACCTTCTTCCTAATTATAACCTTTAGCTACTAATATAGATTTATTCCTAATGATGATAACTTGATCGTACCATTTTGTTTTCTAAAAACTCACGTGGTTCCAATATGTAGATAGTTGGTTAGTCTTTATACATGTTCATAAACTTTATTTCTCATGAACTATTTTAACTCTTCTTGTATAGCTATCATCAAAATTTCAATTTCTAAGGTTTTTTCAATAGTTTTATGTTCAATATGGGATATAAAGGCCGAGAATTTGACTACATTTCCTATACCTCTTCTAATTATTAATCCTATGTTTAGTTCTCCTATAAAAGTTTATAAATGAGGGTTCTTTAGGATTCTACATTATTTAAGAAGAACACATATAGGTTCTTTAGTTTCAGGTTCTTTTGGACTCAACTAAACTTTATTCAAATTAGAATCAAATTTTTTTTAAGGGTTCCAAGTCTCATTTTATTAAAAGAGTTAGTGGCTTCATCAAGTTCATCATTACAATTAATTAAAGGGTCTGTTTAATCACATATCACATAAACTGATTTTTCAACATTCCATGAATTTTTTTACAGACTCTATAAGATTTAGAAGTAGTATAGTATACTAATAATATTTTTTTCATTAAATTTTTTATCTAAATTATCAATATTATCCTCTCCGTTTAGGATATACACCTTATATCCAAAAAAAATAAAGTACATTTCTTTATTATTTCTATTATTCAAAAGTTCATAAGGTGTATTTTTAAAAAAACCCCAAATTAAAAATATATTCTTGATATAGAAGCATGTTCTTATAGATTCTACCCAAAAATACATAGGAAGACTGAATTCATTTGCCATAGTCCTAGCCATTTTATGAATAGTTCGATTTCTTCTTTCAACAATTAAATTTTGTTGATGTGTTCTTGGTTTAGAGAAGGTGTATTTAATACACATATTTTATAAAAACGAATTGAATTATTGATTCTCAAATTCCCCACCATGATCACTTCTAAATGAAAATATTTTAGATATTTTTTTCATTTTGAACAAGAAAACAATAACTCTCAATCCCAGAAAAAAAATCACACTTATGATTAATAAAATAGACCTAGGTAAATCTGGAATAATAATAATCTAAAGAATAAACAAATGATTTACTAGAAAAACTTGCTACTCTTGGTGGTCCAAAAAAATCCGTGTAGATATGTTCTAAAGGTTTTTAAATGTTACAATTATTTAATGTGATTTTATGGAAGATTTGTGTTTCTAGACAATTTTTCATGCATCAAAAAATATTTCATTATCAAAATTAAGACAGGATAAATCCACAAACTATTTGTTTCTTTGATAATATATGTAAATAATAAATATTCCATTGACCATGTCTTCGATTCCATATCCCTGATTCATTTTTCTTAGTATATAAACATATCATGTTTTTTTACATAAGGAAAGTATGTATTGTGTGTAAATATTATCAGTTATAGTTTATCTAAACATAAGAAATTCATTTTTGAAAAATGAACATGTATTTTTTGAGAAATAAATATAAAATCCATTAGCACAAATCTGAGAAATACTTATCATTTTATGCTTCAATCCTTGTACAAATAGTATATTGTTGATAGACATTATCTTTATATCTCTAATAGTGCTGATCCCAATTATTTTCTATTTATCATTATATCCAAAAGTAACTTGACCTCCATCCAATTGAGTAAATGTATAAAAATTTGATGGATCTACACTAATATTCCTAGATTATCAATTTTACATATACAAAATGGTATTTCTTTTTTTCCTTTTCCTAAAAATTCATTTAAACAAATGTTGTTTTTCGTCACCATATTTTCTTGGGTACAACAATATTATCTAGCGAAGACCAAATCTTATTTTTTTTAGAACTCATATCATTTTCTTAAATTAAAAAATTTGAAATAAACACCTTTTTAATGCTAATGGTTTTAATATTTTATTTTAAAAATGTTATTGGTTATATTTCCTTTTGTTCCAGAAAAATGACAAGTAAAACATTTTGAATTGGGAACAAAATAATTCTTATATAGTTAAATTAATCAATATTAATTTCTATTTTGAATCATTCTTTTTCAATTACATTCTTACCAAGAATTAAATTCAGAGTATTTTCTCCTTTTGAAATGAAAAACCCAACACTTTTATATTTTTCTACTTCATCTTATAATAATTTAATATATTTTTTTTTGATCAGCACATTTTGTGGAATTTGAGTTAAAATTTTCAATTAAATCTTGATGATCTTTATGTAAAGTATCTCTTTCTACGAAAACAACATTATGAATATTCTTTAAATATATCTATTTTTTAATAAGGATTCATCTTTTTATTCTTGAATTGTGCACTAAGCATCTAATTTATCATTTGAACCACTAGAATTAGAATTAGAATTAGAGGAATAATTGGATTTTTCCTTATCTTCTTTATCCATGAAGCACATATTTTCTTCCAGTCTAGATTCTTCTTTTTCTAAATCTAATTTTGATGAATTTTTGGAGTCCAGAAAAACAATCCATGTTTCTTTCATTTCTCTCCTATCTTTATGTTCATGATCGTCATTCTCCTTATATATCTTTTTTGTCTTTCTCTTTTCACTATTTGGCTAAGGGAAATCTGGTCTTATATGACCCAATTTATTGTATTCATAACATCTAAATTATTTTATGTCTTTCCCATACCTTTAAAGGGATTTATGAATCCTCTCTTTCTCTTAATACATTTTCTAAAAATTCTTGAAAACTGACCAACTTCCATTTCATAATCAGATAAATCATAATTATTTTCGTTTCTGAATTTTTGCTTCCTTGTTCTGATTTTCTTTAAAGATGTTACATTTAGATTTGTACTATCTTTTTTCATGATAATTTTAAGATATTTAGCTTTGGATTACATTTCATATCCATACATCATCAAAGTATGAATTAGTTCTTTTACGGTCAGATCTTTGACAGGTTAAGATTGTCAAATAGTAGTAGACAACCCATTCCATTTAGAAGGTAGTACTCTTAGTAATTTCAATGCTTTATCAGATTGATTGATAGGTTCACCTAAGGTTACAATATTATTGATAATTTCTCTAATCCTTTCATTCATATGTGTAATAATGTCTCCATCAATCATCCTTAATGTGTTTAATTTCAACTTTGATATTTCATAGCTCATTTGTATTACATTATATGTTCATTCATATGCACCTACAATGGTTTTCCACATTTTATAAGTAGTATGAAAATGTGAGAATGATAAAATTCATATAGTCCAATACCATAGATAATTGCATTCATAACATTAGAGTTCATATCATATTCACCTTCGATTATATAATCCCATGTTTCCAGTTTCTCAAGAATATTATAGGGCGTTGAAATCTTCGAATAGACTCTAAATCCGTGATTTTTTAAATAAATGGCATCCTTTAATTCCATCACCCATAATTTTCACCATAGAAATAAGGAGAACAAACCATGGATATACCTTATATTGGATCAACCATTAACATCTTTGTATAGACCATTAAGCATTAAAATTTCAATTCCTTTATTGAAAATATCTATTTTAATACCAATTGTAAGGTCAGAATATAAAAAACAAAAAGAGGGGGGTAAATTGTGTATTTTCAAAAAATCTTCTTCAATTTTGAATTTAAACACACTCTTTAAAAAGGAGAGAAAATAATTGTTTTACATTTTATTACAGAATAATCAGTTTATAAACATCAACGAAACTAAAAAATTTGTACAGTGTTTAGGGGCACAAATATCCCCTAGTCCACTCTAATAGATTCTCTCTATGCGAGCTTAGTGAATTTCAATAGTCTGGCCCACTTATCACAATACTGAAAATCCAATAACTAAGTACAGGTCATTGTTACAATTTCAATTGAGACTAAAAACAAAGTTTTCTAGTTCTAAATAGGGAACTAATTACTTGCAACAGTGATCGATAAACTGACACCCCACATCAACTGAGTACGAGCAGTAAAAACTAAAATAAATCAAAAGGATATTTGATTTGTGTGAAAAAAATTAATCTTCACATTTGTAGAAGCACACAATTGAAAGTAAGTGGATCTTATTCTTTAGGAATACAATATTCAAGACTAAATAAGTCTAAATAGATCCAATTGAACAATAAAACTTTGATATTATGAATAGGAAAAAAAACAGAGCAGTCACAAACTTATAGGATTAAACATATATATCTACAAAAATTTGTCTTATTTCTAAGACATTTCATCATTGTAGCACTATGTTAGTGATTAGTAGATAGACTAAATAATAATTCTCCTCTCTAAATTATAAAAAAATAATAGTCAAACAAATATATAACATGCATCATGCTTTTGAAAAATATTCAAATCCATAAAAGATGTCAGATGAGACATAGATATTCAAAAATGAAATTATCGTGGGAGTAGTAACTTCCCTTAATAATATGATTTAATTTCTCTATTAAATATGAACATTTGAATTATATAAAATGATCTTCAAAATAATCAAAAACATTATTTGATATATCATGCAACTCTGTTAATTGCGTTGCTGAAATTACAAAAAATATTGCAAAAATAAATTTTTGTTGTCGAAATTTAAATCTTAGGGTTCCTTCATAAAGTGACAAAATACTCAATGTTGGTTTCAACTATGTAGAGTTCATCTTTCAAACGTAAGGTTGAAAATGTAGGGTTGATCTTAAATGTAATGTTGATGATCCATATAGATCTCTTTGGAATGTAAGGTTCATTACTTATATAGAATTATTTAACCATACTTGCTTCTATTTTCAAATGTAAGGTTCTTTTCAAATGTAAGGTTCTTTGACCATAAATTCCTTATAACGCACGTTTTATTAATCATACGTACTGATATAAACACTGGTTTTCATTTTTTTTTCTTCCGATATAAGGTTGAGTACTAATGTAGGGATCATATTCATATGAATTTTATAGAGCATGTGGTTTAATCTATTTGGTACGCTAAACCACATAGGGTGTGAATAGTGATTTGAAAATACTTAAAAACATGTACTGAACAATTAGAGATATATTTTATTTGAATTGAAATGTTAAATGTTATTTTAGAATAAATTATATGAATATTAAATCCCTAAAATACATTAAATGTAAAATCATAAATAATACAAACAAGGGTATTTGGAAGAATCAAAATCGTCATAATTTATAAAGGATTGTTGAAACAAAACATACCCATCAAAAGTTACCAATATAAGGATATTTTGAATGAATTGAGTCATACAACCAGTTTTAAGAAATCATAGTGTGGCATGAATCATGGATATTTATGGAGAAAATAATGTTGAAAATGATATTAATATATATTTAATATACATAGAGCAAGAATCGGACTAAAAATTAATGTTGTGTTCGAAGAAATTTTAATAGGTAAAAAATAATTATGGATACATAGATAAAATATAAACAACATATTATATATTTTTATTAATCAAAGTCTGATAAATTCATGAACTAATGCTTCCCATTAAAAATTAGTCATGTTTAATAAAGAATAATAATAATATTGAAAGATTGAAAGTGTGTATTATGTTATTTCATCGATCACATTATAATAATATGAGTATATAGCATATGAAATATTGTTATATTGAAAACGTGTGATGAATTAATGGTAGAGAACTTGTTTACTACATATTTTTGGAATACCCTTTTGAGTGATATTAATTTGACGAATCCCTTTTGACTTTATTAACATATAGGATGTTGATCATATTCATTGGAGTCTAGATAAGAGGAATTTTATATATTATTGATAACATCATGAGGAGTATACCCATGTCCCACATTTTTTCTTCATTGAATAACATTCATTATAATTAGATGTTCATAAGAAAATGAGTTTGATGAAATCATTCTAACAATGATTTTATAGATAACATATAGAAGTTGTTTTCATGTGGATTAATAACTGTCAAACACTGATGACATATTGATAAAAACGGTTTGTGAACCTCGTAAAAATACAGTTGTTTTAGTTAATTTTTATCTTAAATATATTCTTTCTAATTTTAAATGAGGTTAAATAAAATCCATTTAAATAAATAAGTGACAGATGTACAAAAAAGGGATAATAATTTTAATGTCATTAAAAGTTATTCCATAGAAATTCACGCACCCTCTCTTTGTGCTCATCCCAATGTGATCCCAATATCATCGGAATCATTACTTAACATAGGAACATCTCTTGAGTTCTTCTAAAATTTTACATATTTATTTTTCTCAACTATAATTTCAACATAAATAGATGGTTAGATAAAAAAAATTCAAAGGTAAAATTTTACATTTACTTCATGATATCTTGATCTAACCATTAATGTTCTAGAAATATTATATCTTTTGTGATCCTTAGTATAGATAAGATAACATGTTTCTTCCATCTCGAAGCAATATTTCCAGTACCTGGGCGGAAATGTGTTGTTCTAACATAATCATTGATAAACTCCAACCACATTTTTTTCAATATTCAAATCCTTATATGATTATATATACAAAATTATTTTATTATTTTTATATATATCACACCATTCAAAAATATATAATGCCTCCATATATTCAATGAAAAAATTACTTCTACAAAATCAAAATCATAGGTCAGGTAATTTTTCCCAAGAATAATTAATTATATTGATGAATATGATATAATTTTTTTTTATTATTCTTGAGGAATAATCTTTGTCCCATATTTTATGAATCAATATATATTTCTTTTATTCACTAATGTGTAGTGTGAGAATATCCACATAGATCTACCCTCTCTTTAGCACTTTGAATCCCTCTACAAATTCATAATTCCATCAGAAAAAACACCCTTTTAAGAAAAATTATTTAGAGGATTTGATTGTAATTTGAAATATCATGAAATATATTTGTATTACCTCTATGACCTCTAGAAACCACAGATCAAGTTATCGTGGTTGGTCTAGGAAATTTATCAATAACTTCCATCATTAAAGGTGACATTTATATACCCTAATATAAGATTATATGACATAAGAATGAAATTTTATAAAACCCAAATTCACTATTGGTAAATTTAGAGTAAAATTTTTCCTTCATTGGGGTATTAATAAAAATTATAAAATATTATTCATGATCTTCCTCACTCTTTCAATAGATAACAATATTGTATATTAATACTTTAATAAACTGGTCAATTTAACATCTAAAGATGCAATTGATTAAATCCATAATGATATAAAGAGTAGTGGTATATATAAATGGAAGTAATATAAATTTATAATGGACATGCATCATATGAATGGTTTTGATTAGTATATCATCTTGGATACTTGTACAATGATATATAAAAAGAAGAATAATTTTAAAAACAATATAGATATTCTCATAATTGAAAAAATATTTCATTGTTATGTGGATGAGGATATTTGTTATAAATTATGTATTGTAATCTTCTAATAACAAATGAAAAGACACATTGACCCATATTTTACTTATAAAATTAGTTGGTTCACCCAGTCGAAAATCAGAATCTCAAGGAATCCCATATCTAGATTCTCCTATAGATTATTATACAATTATTTCAGATCACTAAATTAAATTCTATAGAGTGTCTATGAAATAGGTGTAGAACGAGGAAGGAGTTATTTTTAAAACTCAACAACATTATTTATTGGAGGACTAGGAATGACCCTAGGAAATATATAAATTATTCTCCAAAAGTATAATATCTTAAATGTTGTGTATTTATAGTTTTTTAGGATTTATGTTAAAATATATTACAACTTTTTAGAATAGTAATCATTGAACTACAGTAAAATACACCTGAGGATCATAATGGGATTGTGATTTTTAAAATAAAAAAACAACTAGTTTATATGAACTACATAATCTCCCACTATGTTATTCATAATTATAAACCTTATTTGACATATCATACATAATATATTTTCTCATAAACTATAGAAAGAAAACATAAAAAAGGTGATATCAGATTCTCAGTAACGGTAAACACTATAGATACATAAGTTTAACAATAGTGTAAGGGTATGAGAACCTCAAATATTTTTGAAACCCATGCCTATCATATCATAGATCATAATCCTATGTAAAGTAATCAATATTGGTAGTTCATATGAGATGACTCAAAATGAAATTAAAGAACACAATCCATGAGAGAATAATTTTGGAATAATAAATAAAATATTGGAATTCACATAAGTATATAAATCATTTTAAAATTATTCAAGGCTCATTTACATGTATATTATAGTTGAATGAGTTCCCTCACCAAATCATCATAGTTGTTATGGTTTACTCCCAATACTATTATAGAAGATCGTGTTCCTTATGGAACTAGGTTCACACATCATTACATTATTATTTATCTCATGAGATATAAATATTTACCCAATTAATTAGAGGGATATTATGTCCCACCCATCTGTTATCATCGTAACATAGAATCCAATAAAACGATTCATGGATCCAGTCTCTAACATTCCCAAAAGAATGATTCTTCATACCCATAGGATGTAGTAGAATAGAAAGGGTATAAATATGGAATAATGGGGAGAATATAAAATCTTGATCAATAATAAATAAATTGGAATAAAAAATAAATATGCGATACAAAATATAATAATAACTTACAAAAAATAAAAAATTAGTAAATGACTATGCATGAGCATATATAAACATACAGGCTACAAATAATTCAAGAGAATATAGAAATTTAGCAAGACAAGATTTTTGAATGAAATAAATAGATGAAAGACCCATATTTGGGAGGTATCATGAGTAAATTTTCAACCACTACTCCCATGATCCCAGGTCCATACACACATAAATAACACTAATCATGGTCTAGAAACTAAACCTGCGACATTTATGACTATTCGGGTGCTAACCGGAAAATTAAACAAGGTTTTATAAATACTCCATAGGTAACCCCCAATGGTTTCCACAGTAATCATATCCATGAATATAAAAAAACAAGTTTTTGGGTATATAAAAAGGAACCAATAAATCAAAAATAATAGTATTTTAGGATCAGTTTCCACAAAGAAACATGGCTGACCAAACCTGATTTGGCCTAATTGTGAATGTTTATTCACACCGGCCACCATGTGTGTGCGTGTATATATATGAATATTTGAAATTATCATATTAATATATATTCTTTTAATGATTTGTAATTTAGTTTTAGTACCCATGAATACACACGAGAGGATCACATATCAGATAACTGATTTTACTCCTAGTGTGTCATACCCATTAATAAAAATATAAGAGATCAATTCAAAAAAATAAATATCCATAATCCTAATGAAAGGTACTTCATTCCCATGATCCAATAAACATAAAAAAGAAAATTAATTACATGAAAATCATTGCATACCCATAATAAAAATTTAAGGGACACCATGAAAATGGTTCAATACCTGTATTCACAATATAAGTGAATCCATTACTAGGGTTCCAAACTAAAAATCCCAATTTAAGTGACTAAATTCCCAATGTGTCACACCCATAATCACAATATGAGGGAATAAATTCCCATGGTTTCATTCACATATTCAAGATGTAAAAACTATGTAATTTAGTGTACCTGAAAATGTCCATTACATTCTATTTAATAAATAAATTTCCATTCCACAGTATATAGAAAGGATAATAATTGTTATTGGACATTTAATATTAATATCAAAGATTATAAACTGATTTGAAGTTTAATCCATTTAAAATTTCAATTAAAAAACTCTTATATCCATTACCATAATTCACCATTTAACTGGAGTTTGGTAATAAATATAAACCAATAAACATTCCAATATAAACCCCTTTTTTGATGGGAAAAAATATAGTTATAAAGGTGTAGTGAAATTTCCATTCCATTAACATTTTATCAACTATAAATAATCATATAAATTTCATCAATTTAATTATTAGGACATTTATAATGGTTTTAATGAATTTAAATATCACACTAGAATAGGAATTTTTATTAATGGTCAAGGAAAACATAAAATAATGAAAAATAAATCACCTAAACCTATGGTTTGGGTTATGGTTGTAGACCACCAACATTGTAAGAGTGTTTTAGGAAATTTATTTAGAGTGAAATAAAAATAATTCATTATTCATATGAGATAAATGGAAAATAATTAATTCATCATAATGATGTATTTTATAAAAATACAAGAACTTGAGGGGAAATAAACAAACCCCATATAGCATGCTTAGGATAGTCTAATTGTCCAATATTGGGAATTTATTTAAAGAAAAATGATTAGAATAAAAATCTACTACTATAAACTTGACTTATACCAATTTTGTTTTCCAAACCATTGGTATATGTACCATAAAATGTCCCAATAGCAATGGTTTTGGAAAAACAGTGTGTATTGCTTCAATATAATGACCCTATACGAATTTTTTTTCAAAAACCATTGGTATAGGTGATGTTTATACAATTGGATTGGATAACACTATTGTTATATCCTATATTTAATGACTATATACCAATTTTTGTTCTAAAACCATTGGTATATGTCCCAAAATTTAAAATAACTATACAAACATTATGGAAAACCATTGGTATATGTGTTTGTATTTTTAAAAAATAACATTGAAAACATAAAGAAATAATTTACTTTAAATATATATATACATATTTATAATAGGTGGTTTCCAAAAACAATTGTACCTTAGTGGTTAATTCATTGACATATAAATAGGTGGTTCATGGATCAAAAACCACCGATATTTTTTTGATTTTTCTATATAAATGGTTTTAAAAACCATTGGTATTGGTATTTCATATTAACTATACAAAAGGATTAAGAACAATGGTTATAGTGCACATATACCAACAGTTTCATAAAACTCTAGGTATACTTTTATACTGGCCCTAGACAAGACAACAACCACCCAAACCATTTGTATTTCCTATATCAAAAATATTGGGACCTATCACAATGCTTCCAAACCGTTTTTATAGGCTTCTTCTCATGTATTGATAATTGTAAAATGCATTAAAAATAGTCCAATAGATTTTTCATGGATTTAT
This sequence comes from Viscum album, assembly GCA_963277665.1. Lineage (NCBI taxonomy): Eukaryota > Viridiplantae > Streptophyta > Magnoliopsida > Santalales > Viscaceae > Viscum > Viscum album. Next base: position 1,184,165,592 of record OY728158.1, on the reverse strand, counting down.
AATTTCATATGATGATGGAAAAAGAAAATTTAAGAAAGATGATTTGAATGATAACTAAAAAAATTCCAGTGTGATCAATATATATTGATTATTATGATGAATAAAAGAGTTACCCAGAATCATAGCCAATTATTAATGGTTGATCAAGATGCTTAGTTGAATGAAAAATGATTTTTTTTAAAAAAATGAAAAATAACCAAATAAAACAAGTCATGGAGGGTGAATTTGATAGACTTTGAAAGAATTCCCTCACACAAATAAGTCACATTAAATAAGAAGAGATAAAAAATTATAAAATCCATATTATTTTAATCATGAGTAGCTTTAAATGTGAGAAAATCCACGAACATATTACCCTCTTGATATGTATGCCAACCCTCATGTATAAATAGAGTTAGGAATTACTTGACCTTATGTGATAAATTAATTTTCCAAGGACACTCTTGTTAACCATTCAATTAACTAACCACTCTTTATGAATCTAATACCACTTGTAATAACTATGATCCTACCATTTGGAACTACTAGTTAAGTAGTAAAAACTATTAGGTCTATGTTTATTGTTTGGAAACCTGTGCACAACCCATCTATCCAAATGAGCTACTTATTGATGAAATTATGCATAGTTGTGTACCCCCTTTTCACATTTCAATAATCCATTAAAAACCCTTACATTTCCATGTGGTTTCTATTGAGGGGTTTCAAATTTTTTTAAAACCATATGAAAACACATACATGGAAATATAGTTTCTCCAGAATGGAATCATTGTTTTAATAAATTAGGTTTCCTCTTAGTTTCACTCTAAATGTATCCTTTCTATTCTTATCACTCTAAAACTCATCCAAACATTCAATATACATATCACTCCCTAGACATTTTAAAAAACCATTTTAAGTGTTTTATAACTTTTAATTATGTTCCAAAACACAACTTATGATTTTAAAATTCACTAAACTAGAGTTTCCACACACCTTGTAATTTTTAACTGGTTTAAAAATAGAGAACTTTACAATATCCTCCCTGTAAAACTTCTCATCCTTGATAATCCTTTGGAAACTAATAAATACACCTCCTAGGTTTCTCGAGTCATGAGTTTCCATTCATATGGATGAATTTCAATTCTAAACATCTAATTCACCTTCATTTTTTTCCTTGATCATAAGGTATATAAACCAGTAAACTCGATCCAATTCTCATATAACAAGATAAAAAATCAAGATAATGTTTACATGTGACTTTCTATCCTGATAGAAGATCATGTCATTGTCTCTTTTATAAACTGGACTATGGTGATTCCCACCATAGGAACAATATTCCCAATGTGAAATACTGAGTTGTGGTATTATCACCAATGGAATATTTTAATGAAGAACATATATAACATCCTAGGGACACTCCAGGCACATCCATCATATTACATATGAGAGAACGTCCCTATGTATCAGATTGATCAAATTGGTATAACTCCAATTGAGCAAGATCATGATGGTCATACCAGATATTCCTTGATAAACCCATAGAAGACATTAAATAACATTATCCCCATCTTGATGGAATTATAGAAAAGTTCCATCATCAACATTATCCAAATAATTATGGAAAATCAAATCGATCCATCTCTAGTTAAATAATTTTTATAAAAATAATATTTAATAGACAACACGCCACAAATAAAATTATAACACCTTATCCCAAGGAATAATGAAATTTTTCTAAAAAGGATCATTGAATCCCATACCGTTCTTCCAATGACATCTCTTAACCAAACCATTTTCCAAAAAAAAATTGTTGAGCTATATCACAAGGACAAACAAATTTCTAATCCAGCCTCCATGGATAATCATAAAAAATTCTCTTCTATAAGAATTCACTCTTAATTCCCCAAATCTATTATTGAAATTGCACAATGAATTTACTGAGAAAAATAGTCATACCTTACATCATTTATTAAATGTGATACATGTTCCAAAAAGACCATCCCTCTACCTATGTCAAGATCATGATACCCTTCTCTCTTGGGGATGACTTATAAGTGGCCAACATCTTCCTACCCACCTTTGGAACATTTTTATCATCACAGTAATAATAAGAGAACCATAATATCACTGATCGTTCCTATATATAATAGATGGCATGGATATGATAAAAACCATTTCATCCTGAGAAATGACCTAAAATTCTCCCACTACCCGATTCATATTCTTGATAGTAGTCCCCATGGTGAATATTTAGTTTCAAATTAAAATTAAGTTCAATAAATTTAAGCGATATTTGGTTTACAATGATCCATATGGATTTATTTTAAAATTCTCATTGATTATTATCTAAAAAAGTTCTTTTATTAAACCAGAGGAGGATATAAAGGTAGCTTGATGTATAGATGATTCCTTATGAGAGTAATCTTGATGATAAAAGATAGGGGACATACCAGTCACTAAGACACACTGACATTTAAAATAATTCATTTCTTCCATTTACCCAAGACCTATGTCCGTGTCTCCCAAAAAATAGTGTTTATGTCCAAAATCTGGTGAAATGTCTCATGCCACTTGATTAATTTTCAGAATTATCTCTCAGTATAGGGAGCTTCATTTAATTGACCACATACCTCCAGGTCAACATGCCTTGAAAAATAAATACCTTAATACTATCTTTCCTCAAACGTACTCATCCTTTCACTAATTGTTTTTTCAAAAAGTTACCATGAATAACCGACAAGAACTAATTACCCTACAGTAAGGAATTACATCCCAATAAACATCCTTCAAGATCCAACTCACACACCTGTGAGTCAACCATTAATAATAAGTATAATTGATCATGTTTCATGGAAAATATGAAATGGAATATTCTAGAATGTGACAAGGAAATTACCCAAAAAATTGTGCATCCCACATGTTCCATTATTCATTGAATCAACTCATGACTCAAGATACCATTTATGAGAAGAAATAATCAACCATACAACTATTACTAGTCAAATGGGCCTACAACCTAAATTTTCATACCCATTGAAACCATTTTTAATGTATAAGTACTTAGTGTCCCCTTAAAAACCAGGTTCATTGACATTTCTAAATCTAAAGACTCAATCATATACTGTGCATTATTATTTTTATGTTCTTCAGACAAAGAATACTATAAATTGAAATGTAAAACTAGGTCAAACTTCCACATATGATTCCCATAACAAACATGGGTACTATTATATGTGAACCCCTTCACAATATATTTAATCAATCCTCTATAAAATAAAATTTTCATCCCATTTATATGCAACCCATAGTTTTTAAATTATAAAATTTTCAAACCCAAATAATGGGTTTGAATTATAAAAAACACTCCCCAATTGACCTACTTTGGTCAAATTTTTCATTTTGGAATGTATCAATGTGGTTCTTCATGCCCAAATGATATGGTCACAAGCCTTTATAAAGGCTTCCATTTATCAATAAGAATTATAATTCAGAATAGATCAGTGGTCAGTTATATGAATTACCGTTCCCATGTTATAAAGTTACATTATTCTATAAGATACAATGAAAATTATTGTAACTAAAACCATGTATTTATTTTAAATATAATATATTTCAAGCTCATGTATAATTATTTTATTATATTGGTAACTCTTCCCATATTATAATAGCCCACACACACTATGAATTGTTATTATAACCCATTTAATAAAAACAATAAATGTTTCATCCCCTTTAAACAATGGACTTTGGATCAAACAAGTCATCATTTGTTAATTAAGGTTCCACCATAAAAATATATATGAAAATATCATTTAGTTTAACTCTACAAAATTAAAAAAACCAATCATATATAATAATAAAAATTAAAATTAAAATCTCATGATATCATATAAAAAGGAATCATATAATCATATTATATAGGGAATAATTCTGTATAAGTCACAAAATCCTGATATATGGATAATCAATTCAAATAATTACCTAATCATGCTATACAAAAAATTTTACACTAGGAAACCTATGCTGAAACCAATATGGAATTTCATGTAAATGGAATGTGAATTCTATGTTATAATAATGATGCATGCAGCTACACATATTTTTTATATCAATCCATGTTTAATAATACATAAATCATAAATCAATAACTAGTGAAAGCACAACAATCACCAACGGTGAAATAATGAGCAGCATTATTATCTAACATCATGAATAACACTACCATCCTTAGAAACATGATCTCCCCCCCCAAGAGTGGGTCATCCACATCTAGACACAATTTATTTACCAACTGTGGACACATAAATAGTATCCTTTATATCATATTGAAGAACAAAGAAAAATAAAAAATATATATGATTCCACTTTGTAACATTCATACCAAAAACCATTAAAATGTTGACCCAAACCGGTAGGTCACAAGGGCTCATACTCGGCACCCCATACGCCAGAGTCTTCTAACTAGCAGCGCGGGTATACAAGTGGTAAATTGGGTAGGCATTACACTCAAGATCTGAAATAAATAAAATGGAAGTATAAATATCTATGATAAGAAAAAAGTAATAACAAATATATATATATATAAGAGTACAAATCAACAAGATTTATCATACTACAACATACATGAAGTAAAAAATATAAAAGATTAAACAAATACAACAACACTCTACTAAATAATAAAATAAAAATGATATAATACACATCTCAAGGAGGTAGGATGAGTATATAATCATTCACTACTCTTATTCTCCCACATCTAGTTCAAAATGAGAACAACATAGATAATATTTCAGAGACCGAACCTATAACCATGAGGTTGGTTTGGTAATGGAATGGAATCCTGAACATGGTGTGAGTTATACTCAGTAGTCCACCACTAATGGTGTATAAATATTTACATTTGTTTAATAATAATAACAGTGTGCATATTTATCATGGTGAAGTAGAAAAGAATATATAATAACTTTTCTGGATCAGGTTTCTCAAAGACACATGTCTAACCAAAATTAATTTACCCTAAGATGTAATACCTTTGTAAACCTTCCATTATATATATACATACATATATAATATAGTTTTATAAAGTTATATAAATGCATTTATTTTTAGATGAGGTATAGTACAATGCATCCACTTGATAGGATTACATATCAGTTATGGGATATCATACCCAGGGTTCCACACAAATTGATCACAATATATAGTCCACCATGCTCATGGTACCATACCCATAATTTAAATTTAAGTAGAAACATTCCCAGGTTTCCATGCCTATAATAACAATACAATGGATTACATGTTTAGGGTTTCAAATCTGTAATCCAAATATAATGGGTACCATGCCCGGGGTTTCATACCTATAATCCCAATATATGGGATTCCATTACTAGGGTGTCATACACATAATAACAAACTAAAAATTAAACTAAGTATTTTAACGTTTTTGATAGAGTCTATTACATTATGTTGAATAATTTACGTTCAACTATAGATGGAATGGTTCATAATAAGTTTCACACCATTAATCATTATATTTATATTTAATATCCTATGTGATGTATAATGAATTTCATATTTCATCAAAAACCTATATTTTCACAAGTGTAATTCACCATTTAAATATAAAACCTCAATGTGTAGTATAATTAATGTTCATGGATGATATAAATTCATGAAAAATAACTCACCTAAAGATGTGGTTCATGTTTATGTTTTCAAACTCCAATAGCATAAGATGGTTGTAGTACATGGTATAAGAATGTAGTATAACTAATTTAGGATTAAGAAGTGATGCACATAGAATTGGGTGCATGGAAAAATGGTTTTATTTTACAAAAATGATATAACCTTGATGGAAAATCAATATACCATCTACCAGGATCACAGGATATTCCACTCCTCAAATATTGATCCTTGAATCAAGTCGAAATTATAGAAATCTGATTATTATAATAACACCATCAAAATTGATAAAAGAAACTTCATTGATTTATCATTCCATGTGATGTAGGAATAATAATAAAAGGAAGACAGTGAAATCATGAGTTCATTGATATGGATACAACAATAATTATGGATCTTTATTCAAATGTTGAATAAAGAGTTACATAAAATTAAATCTAATGATAAAGGGGATATCGATCAGTCAATCATTATTAGAACAACAAAAGAAATATATGAAAAAAACAGACATAATGATAGAGGTTACAAACATCCACTTCATCACTCTTTAATGAGGATTATGTGTAGTACACATAGTTCAGTTAATCCTACACCAATAGTGTATCTTATATTGTCCAAGACACATACCATTATCGGTTGAGCCATATGGTTTCTGATAATTGTTCACTAACCATGCATTACTATAAGTAAATTAGAACTAACCATATGGGAAAAAAGACTGATTTGGTAAACCATACATATCCTATGGGAAAAAATATAAAATGTATTTTAGATGTTCCAAATGATTTTCCTATACCTTTCAAAGTTTATAAAACTATTTTATACCCCTTACAGTGTTGCATGATTCCTCTGGAAGGGCCACACAATTTTTTCAAATAATTCACCTATTATGATTCTTCATGAAATAGTGCTTTAAGAGCATGGGACTCTCAAAAATAATAAATATTATATAGGAATCTCTCATTACTTATACCATATCCAAAAAAAATTAATGTGTTCAAAATCCTAAAATTTTGTTCTGATACAAAAAATAATGTTTTCACTATCAATCCAATGAGAAGATCAAATCCCCTTAGAACATTCAATCAGTTTAAAATAATAAATACCCACATATCACATAACTAAATTCCAACATACTAGTTTCATGTGATTATAAAACATTCATAATATTAGATCCCATGAAAAGAAATGAGTTTCATATACATTTTATCATAGCCTAAACAAAGTAATAGATTCAATTTTCAAAATCAATTCGTCATTTCATCATATAATTAAACCAAAAAATTGAGATTTCATAGGAATGATGTCATAATTAATATTAACAATTTAGATAAATAATATGAATGGTATCCTTGGATAATATCCCTTATAAATCCTAAATGACATCTATATATATATCTTCTTATATGGTATATTATATTGATTGATCACTTAGAACATTTCATATGGAAAATATCATTTCCAATTTTAAGAACACTTGTAAAATATAAAACATTATTTAAATAAATTTTTTAAATAACCCTGAAAATTTTTTAACTGATATTTAAAAATATATTTGATAATTTATTGAGGGAAAAAATTGAAAATAACCAAAATATAATTAGAAATTAATTAAATAATGTTGACTTCATTTTTATTTAAAATTAACTTCAAAACATATAAATAATTCTTAAAATAAAATAATTATTATGATTATGGATATTTCCTTCATTAGATAAAAATTAAATAAATGTTTCATTTCATATTTTGGGAAAAATCTAAAAGTCCCGTGTTTGGAAAATAACGAAAACATTCCATTTAGAATACATTATACAAAAGTAAACATGGATAAAATTGTCATTAATAAATCATTTTGGGAATGTTAAAACATTTTTAAAAGTTAGTTTAGAAAAAAACATATATGGAATGAAATTGATTTCTGAAATAAGAGAGAACTAAATTTTATTTTTCTTTAATTTTTGAAAAAATGATTACTTATAGAGTGGAAATTGAAGAGAAAATATTTTTTCTCAAGATATAACTAGTGGTGAAAAACATATGTGGGTTTTTTGGAGATATATCATATGGAATTATCATTAGAATCATACTCATGAACAATCCTGATAAATGATCAGATTATAACATAAAACCCTTACCACATTGGTAACATTGATTTGTAAAACAAATAAAATAATTTATTTTTTGTGAAAAATTATATATCATAAGAATAAATAAATTAATGATATATGAAATCAAATGGGATGTATATACACCTCCCAAAAGTAGATAGGTTCCTTACATAACATAATACCAAAAGAATACAAATTGAGAAAACCCATTATCCACATTGTAATCTTTTGAATCAGAAGTCCCAAAAATGATTATCACAAAATGAAAAAATTAATAAAAAGGTCATTCATGACATAAATTTTTAGTAGGGATGTTACAACTACAAAATAGGCCCTTAACATTACTAGAATAGGCCTTTGTCAATGCTATAAAAGTGCTGAAAATCTGAGTGCGGTTAAAAACCCTAGAAAATTTTACCTTACCTAAAAAAGAATTCATAAAGGCCCCATTTTAGTGTGATAAAAAATGTGTTCTTTAATGGGTTCATTAAACATAATTTATTATAGATGAGAAATGAATCTCTATTAGTAGGGTAAACTTATATTATTTTTACACACCTTTGAGCCCGACCCCCATTATCAGTGCTTCCATGACCCGTTTAGTAGTGCTCCACCCCCATTCATAGCATTCCACCCCTATCATTGCTTATCTCCCAACCACCTTTAATCAGCACTTTTCCAATTTACAGGCTTATGTGTGTACCCCAATATTTGATTCATGAACCACTCCTTCCAAGATATAATGCCTTTACCACTACACCATGATTTTTCTATCAGTTTTATGATATTCATTTTTATTTATATATATATATATATATATTGAAATATATTTATATAATTGTTTTAAAATAAATTTATTCAATATATGTGTCTGTTTGATATATACATAATTATATTTATATTAAAATATTATATATTATATTCGTCATAAATACTATAATATAATATAAATATCTATCTCTTTATTAACAAACACATATGTATATGTATATAAAATGTCAAAAATGGGTAGATATTTTTTAAAATAAATTTGTAGGATATTTATTTATTTAAATATATATGAATATACATTTTTATATAAAAATGTTGATATGTGTATTCATATGAGTGATGCATTATAAGTGAATATAAGAAAACATGCATATATTTAATTATAAATAATGTTTCATTGTGTAAATTGATAAAATTAAAAATCCATAATATCTCTATGAATGTAAGACGTGTTAATAAATTCATCCTATACAGAAAAAGGCAATAATACCCCCCTTATATAAGATGAAAAATCCATCCAATCTTAAAAAATCATGGTACCCTGACTAAAAACTCGGGTTTGGAGGCCTAATGGAACTTTTTTTGCCTCAAAAATTGTGATAGAGGTTTAACTCTACCAATAAGGGAATAGATTTCATCACATACATTTATTTGATATATGGTATATCTCAAATAGACACTCAAAGAAAATTATATGACCGTTTGAAGTTTGATTTACATTTTTAACTTATTTTATATTTTTTATTGATTTTTTATTTTTTATCTACAAATTGATATTAAATGACTATAATGCTGTAATAATAATAAAATTATGAAATAAAATATTTTTTTAAATATTTGGTAATCTATTTTCCCAAAATATCTCATATATAGTGTAAATTCCTATTTACCATATCTAAAATATTTTTTAAAAATATATATTTTTTATTTATATCAATATAAATATATTTTTGTATTAACGTATTATTCCAAATGAAATATTATTTTACTGAATTATACCTTTATTTAAACTACTAAAAAAGTTCTGATAAAGGGATGTCTTTATTAACGCATCAAAAAAAGGCTTCTAAAGTTCCCCTTTAATATCTATTTTTTACAAGAGTTGTTAAAAGCTCCCATTTATCAACACCTTTAAAAAAGCATTGATTAAGGCCCCCCATTTACAATGATTTTTCATAGGTATTAATTAAAGCCTTTAAAAATTTTAAAAAGTGGTGTTAAATACCCATTTAACAACACTTTTTAGCACTGTTAAATGGGGTCTTTGTCTGTGTTTTTATATAGTGTTGTTAAAGCCCTCGCACTGGATAAACCGAATTTTTTAGTAGTGAGTATGTACACACACAACAAATAATAAAGTGTTTATTATGGAATATGATATGGATATAGTTTATTAAATTAAGAAAATTAAATATGATTATATGTTTGGTAATGTTGTTATAATATCATCATAGTTTAATAATATTATAATGAATTATATGAAGAAATAAAATAAAAATACAAGTTTATTGACTATACATATTCATCAAAGAATCACTTTAGGATTACACATAATGCCTTCATAAGAGGGATTAATAGTAAAAATATGGCCTAAAAGTTATAGGTTGGGACTTATGGAAGAAATTTCACCAGTTATTTTCTTAAAAATATGGTTTTGGAAGTGTGGATAGGGGATTAGAGTGGGAGGCTTTTATAAGTGGGGGAGACGACACAAATAAAATTTTAAAATAATTACTCAAACCCGTGTTTTTCAAATGAATTAAGTGTGTGTAAATATCTCATTTGGGTAGCTTATAGGTTATATGTTATATATATGTCTAGAAAATTTGTTTTTTATAATTTATACATCATTTTACCCATATCTTGTTAGTTTAACCCCATGTTTAAATTTGTTTTTATCCTTAACTATGATAATTAATTATTATTTTACATTACTATTAATTTTGTCCAAAAAGTCAGTTAATAATATTATATAATATAAATTATACCAATTAAAAATTACATTCACATTAATGAGATAATTTAATTTAAAATCAAACAATTAGTCATGATGAAAAAGTGATTTTCCAAAGATTTTTTTTCAATAGTATAAAATAGTTTTTGTATGAACATTAAATATGAAATTGGATAAGATGAACTTTGTTGGATTACTAATATTATAATTTTTCCGATTTTACATTTAAAAATGAATCAAAATAAAATTTATCTTGTAAAATCATTGAATGAAATTATTTTTTTAATAAAAACATGTCTTTTTATTATTTTCAAAAAAAAATATCTTTTTATAAATTATCCCCAATTCAATAAAGATAATTTTTAAATTATGATTTAAAATTTTATATTTATATTTTAAAAAACATTTTCTAAAAAAATTGGAATATAACTTTAAAATAATTTTCCAAAATGTGATAAAAATTATTTTTTGAAAAATAATGTTTTATTCTAAAGATTTGTTAATTCTTATTCCCTATCTAGAAAACAAATAATATTAATGTTTTAAATGTTATTAAATATTTAATATATAAATTACATTAAATTCATTCATAAAAAGTTTTTTGTTTATTTTATTGAGTTAAAATTCATTTTTACACAGAAATAATGATTTTTATAAAAAGATTTCCATTATTTTCAAAAAGATCTAATTATCATTTATAATAATTTAGACACTGAAGAAATCATTTTATATACATTTTTCTACCATATATTTTCCCAATTTACATAATCAAATTCATTCCTACCATTCCAATTGCTAGAAAATATCTGTAATATAAAATAATAGTATTTTATAATATGTGACATTTTTTAAACACACTATGTTGTGAGTAGCACATGTTATCAAATAATATAAATTTATTCAAAACAATTAATAAAATCACATGTTTTAACATTATACACCTATTAAGTTTAATTCAACCCTAAATATTATATATATTTAATATAATAAACTAAGGGTAATTCTATCTTATTACATCCTCATGTTCCAACATAGCTTCCTCATGTTGGGGGTTTAACAACAAAACATTGACCAGGTGAGTTGTTTTATTTCATAGAATATCTTCTATAAAATACAAAATCTCTACGGAATGTTTCTTATGTAAAATCAAATTCCCCAGTGGTCCCACCAATATGTTTAGTACATGTTAATGATCAGGTATTTACTTCCTCAATATAGATATATGGAATATATCATGAACCTCGTAGAGTATTGGTGGATGTTCCAAACAATAATGCATTGTCGTGATATGATCAAGAATTTAAAATAAATTGATACACCGAGGAAATAGATTTATGTTATATTATAATCATAATATCATCCTTTGGGTTGTCTTTGAACAATACCAACATTATCACATTCTATCTAAAATACATATGGACTTTTTATTCTTCAATAATAAATGGATCAAAATAACCCTAAAAGAATGATAATCATTACTTCAATTTCTAGAAATCATAACAATATAATTTTTTAGAACAATTTATCCAATATTCATAAATCAATATATATCTAATTAGTACATTAAACTATAAAACCTCATCCAATTTTCAACATAAACCATTATATAAATGGTTTACCTTTCAAACCCTTAAAAATATTATTTTTAAAGGGACTTTCACTAAATTTACAAAAATCATCTTCACATTAATCCCACAAATATGATTAAGTATCTCAAATTGATAACAACCCAAATATTTGAATAACATGGAAGTATATTCTTTTAAAGCATGGTAATAACAATAATTACTTTAAAACAATTGTGACTACATGCATGTTACCTTATTATTTAAATAAACCATATAATTTTGAATATATTCCATAAATCCATAAATGCTTAAAACACCTTAATAATAACATATACCGATTTTTAAAAAAATTATTAATCATTTATGTGGTCATCAATACTATCATGTTAACATTATCGATATGAAGAATCTAGTTATCCATGCTAAACCCTATTTTCATAACATTAGGAATAAAATAATTTTTATCCTCAATTAATTGTGTGTTTCTATAAAATATTACATTAACATTAATTTAATTTTCTATTCATCTATAGAAATCAAAATATTCTTTCAAATATATAATGAATAAGATATACTGAGAAATAATTATTTATTTAATGATTAATATACCATTTTTCTTGAATTGGAAAACACAAAAACTTTAACAATTCTTCTATATTAACAAACCATTATATAGGATTCACCATTTTATTCCATAATACCTCATTCCACTAATATGAAATATGAATATCATCTTAACATTCTTCAACATTAATTTTATCATTCATCTGATGATTAACATAAAAAAAGTAAACATCGCACAAACCATTCAAATTATGTTCATGGTATCTTCATAATCTATAATATACCCATTACTCATGAAACCTTTTTGATTAAGATATCGATTTGTATAAATCCAATTCATTCCACATTTTTTGCATTCAACTATTAATGATACCTTATGGAAACCATTATACTCACCCATTTCATTAACATTAATTTATATTTTTCCTTATAAATTCCTTACTCTTTTAACTTATTCAATACATATAAAACATCTTCTCATTCCCCTATTACATTACATAGATTTATTCTCCAAACATTCCCTTTATATAGTCAACATTATATTCATTCCTTCGTGGTCTCCACCACCCGAACTCTTATAAAATATACCCTTCTTTACATTGGTGTGTTATTGGGTTGGTGATGGGGAATGATGTTAATCATATATCATGATAGTTGATTTGGAATGATCAAAAAATTATTTTCTCTTATCATCACCCCATATGGTTTCTCATAAAAATATTTTCTATCACATTCATCATTACCACAATTTCATTTGGTTCCTTCCATTGAGTAAATCCAAACAATCATGCAGTGAGAAAACATATTCATAGTGTAAGACAACATAATCATGAAAAATAATTTATATTATGTATAAATCATTATAATATATTTTAAATATATGAAAAAATGGTTTTAACCATGGTAATCCATGTCATTATTGAAATCTCTAGTAATGGTTTTTAAAGATTTTGTGAATTTCCAACGAATATACACTAAGTGTGTCAATTCAGTTTTATAACAAGGGTAATTGTCATACACCATGTGATAATGAAGTCCATCTTAATACACCTTTCTCAAAGTTATTAACCACCAATTCCACCATTCCCAACCCACATCCTCTTATAGTATTAATACAAGGATGTAATTTCTTGGAGACCACTATTACAATCCTTTACAATGATTCATGGAAATTTTCCAACACATTGATTCATCATTAGATTTATCATTATTCATATAGCTAGACATATCCTCAAATATATCACGAGTTACCCCACTAATGTTTTCTCATCCTAGATTCCAATGTTTAACCAATCCTATCCTCTAAAACAAAATATAGAGACCGTGGATTTGTATGAAATGATATTACATCCATTTAGATGAATATTAATTACATCACATAAGTACACAAAGACAGTCATAAAGGTATATTACCTTTGTAAACCAATAAAAATAAACAATTTGTACATTTGTAAAATAAATCATCTCCCACTATGTTATTCATAATTAGAAACCTTATTATACATATCATAAATAATATATTTCATTAACACTTGGATAAATTAAAGATATAAAAGGGTGTTATTATAGGCTCAATAATGGTAAATATGGGATATATATGAACTTAACAAGAGTATAAAAGTATGAGATCATGAGAATAACATTTTAAAATCATACCCTACATGTATGAGATCAAAATATTTTGTCCTCAAATAAATATTTGTAGTTGAAATGAAAAAAAATTAAATAACCTGATATATGACAGCATAACATTAGCATAAAACATATAATTGTGGAAAATACATAATATTATAAAATAATTTTCATACTATTCATGGTTCATTGGAATTTATATTATAGTGTAATGGTTGTACTCTAAAAACCATCATATTAATTGAAGTAATCATCCTAGATTATCATAGTAGACAAATCCAATTTACGAACTGGGATTACTACACATTATTAACATATTTATCTCATGAAATTTAAGTCATTACCCAATGAATTTAAGGGAGATATATGTCCCACCCATTATATTATTAAATCATACATAAATGTGCCACAATATCAAAAAATCCATCATCATATTATAACCCATGAAATGAAATGGGTATCATAAACATTTCACAATTGAATTACTTATGTAAAATAAATGTGTTTCATAATAAATACATTATTTCAACATATCAAAAAATATTGAAAAATAAGTAGGTTTTATAATAATCATGGAAATATGAAACTTATATAATGTATAGAATGAATAATAATTATATCATAGGAACATATCATTAGTAAATCATAATTAACATCAAAGGATGACACCTTATAAAGAAAACCATTTTTGAAAGATCACACGGATCATGGGATGAAGAAAATGGCCTTTAAAATTTGAAAAACATTTAAAATAGAAACCATATTCAATATATTTTTCTTCTAAAGGAATATTTAAAATATATAATATTGCCTTTAAATATCATTTAAATATTTCATATATAAAATAATAATTCATTTAAAATAAACATTTTAAAATAATAAATTCTTGAAATAATTTATAAATCTATTTCATTTAAAATAACCATGAAATTCTATAAAGGAATCATCAATGAAAATAAGTTTCATTACAATGGAAATTTTGTTCATGTCATAGACCATGAAATATATATTTCTTAAAATTTTGGAAAAATCCCATCAGATCGTTTTTGGAAAATGACATGAAGATATATTTATAATGAATTTGTAAAAAATTAAAACATGTGAGAAAATTTATTTAATAAACATGTGGCATATTTTTATAATTTGTTTTAGAAAACACAACTATAATAGAAATTGGGTTTCCAACAGAATAAAAAAATATGATTTTTCTTAAAAATAGAATTCTAATCAATAAATTATACTATGATATGAAAATGTACAAAAAAAGTTATACTATATAAATAGAAATACATGGGGAAAATAAAAGTGTTTCTGGAAAGG
The DNA here is from genome assembly GCA_963277665.1 of Viscum album. Lineage (NCBI taxonomy): Eukaryota > Viridiplantae > Streptophyta > Magnoliopsida > Santalales > Viscaceae > Viscum > Viscum album. The sequence continues at coordinate 1,184,150,014 of OY728158.1, read as the reverse complement.
TATATCAAAATATTTCATCATTAGGATCATAATCATGAACAATCCTGATAAACAAAGAGGCTCAAATATAATAAACATCCCACATTGGTAAAATTGATTCATAAAACCTATGAATTAATAATAATAAATAAATATATAATATAATTATAATACATAAATTCATTTAATTACATGTAAAATTAGATTTATATACACTACACAAATAAATATATCTTTGTAAAATATTGTAGGTCCCAAAGAAGACACATTGGGGAAAAATCTCTTACAAATATAGAAAAGTTTTATCAATGATCCTAATTGAAGAATAAAATAAAAGGAAAAATATAATAAAAATATGTATATTCATTACATAACATTTCACTAGGGAGGTATATACATAATACAAATGAAACAAGTGGTAATTATTGTATATCTCTCCCAGAAATAAAAGAGAGACTAAAAATCGCTTATTGTAAGTCTTAACTGCCTTCATACATATTCCACCCTCTTGTATAGAATATATTATTATATTTTAAAACAAATAAATATTCATTATCATATTTATCATAAAATATATTATTTACTTATGACCTTTTATTAACCAATAATTAAAAATTATATGTTAAAATTACTTTTCAGTTAATAACTACGTGGATATTTTGTGTATGTTTTAATTTTGTATATTTTTTCCTTTTAGTTTTATCATGGTAACATCGTATAAATAATTGTTACCATGATATTTATGTCATATATATTAATTATATATTTAGTTATAGTATTCCAATAAATATAGAGATAGAAAATTAGTTACCCCATGCTTGGAGATGGTAGGCCATGCACATGCATGATTGATGCCTCTATTTATCTCAAAATTTGAAATGAATTTATGGTTAATAACATATTTACATCAATAGATAATTAATATATCATATATATTACATATATTGATTAAATGTTTTCTTATTAACTTCAACGAAAAATATTATTGAAAGATAAATCACATCCCTTCATAAGGTGGTTGTCCGCTGAACAAACGAGAGAAGATTTCCATATCTCAAACAGATTAGAATGTAAGAAGATATATGAGATATGATAATTACGGAAGTATAATAATGATATAATTATCATAAATATTAATTTAATATACCATTAGTACCATCCAATTTAAAAATTAAAATAACATCACATTAATTCGTAAAAGAGTAGTTCGATATACACATGAATGATGTTTTAGTTTTCCAAAGGGTGGGATTGTAAGATGATATGTTTGATATTATAATAATAAAAGTATAATAATTACATTAATTTATTATATAGACAATTAATCTATCCTCATATACATCACTATGATGTGGTGATATAAAATTAGTAACATCAGTTTTGGAGGTGGAAGTGCACCACACACATAAACAAATAGCTTTTTTATTATCACAAAACATTTAATGAAAAATGAGAAACCACAAGGTCAGAAAGTAAATAAAATAATAAATTCATTAAAGGATAACCTAATTATACCAAAATAACCCCCCCCTAAATTAATTTTAGGTGACATTGTTTCGCTATGTATCTAGATTAGCTTTTAAGAAATCTTCATATTGATATGCCAGCTTTTCCCAAGACTGTATGTAATACTCAGGGATACTATTACCATCATTTAATACTCTAATTAAAATGATATCATTATTTTCTATCCATTTGATTTGTTATTTTTTTGTAATAACCATTAATGGCCTACCCATCATCTCTTTAGCTTCATCAATTAAATCATTAATCACTAGAAAGTCTTCAACCATTTCTTATTCCAAGTGCAACAATAGCTCTAGTGATTTTGTAAGTGTTTCACATGGTTCCCATTTATAACAGGTTGAATCTTCCCAGGGTAAGAAAACACTTGGGGCCACAGTCTCTTCATGAGAATAAATTTTAATAACCTTAAAATTACCTTCCAAGATCTTTTCTTTCGATTACATGGAACAACTTATTTCCCTTGGTATAGGAAAAAATAAATAGTACATTATCACTCTTCAATTTCACCTATGGATTTTGCTCCTCCTCGGACTGGGAATACAACTATCCTATATATCATCTACTGTATCACTTGAAACATGAGGAAAAAACTCCTCACTAGACTCATACCTGATGACCCCCCTACTCATATGTGGAATGTATCAGCTAAGATGCACCTTTCCCCTGATCCAGTTCATCATTAGATAGAATCTCAAATCGTTTAACAACCTCAATACTGGACACCTCCCTTATTTAGATTTTTTAAATTCAATCCTTACCCCCTATTTCAGGTTCCACATCTTTTGCACCCTATGTTTTAACCTAACATGGTTTATTAGATTTAAATGTCTGGCCTCTATATTTGTTATCATCCATGAACAAACATCCTCCTCATATGATGTATCAATATGAGATCTATAGCCTCCATCAACAACCATTTCTGATTCCAATGTGGGATTAATTCCTCTCTCAAGTTGTGAATTCCCACTATGAGGTTCACAAATAGAGTAATGAGGACCCAAAACAACAGTATCCATCATTGGCTCAATATTCACTTGCATTGAATGAGCTTGCACAGAATATTTCGGAACATCCAGATCCTTTCTCAAGCGATTGAAGATGTCGGCCACCATTGGACTACCCGACCGTGTTCCATATGACTCTCCCGTTGTATAATTTGTCACCCTTGAAGCATCCAAATTTCTCTATCCAGACAAAAGAACATTAAATTAGACCATGATCCCTTGAAATGGCCTCCCAAGTCAACACCATTCTCCACATCATGTTTCTTTGACCCCCGCTTATATGTTTTCATTGAATGTCCCATTTTCTTATATTAGGAAGGAAATAGAATCATGATTCCTAATTAATTTATTTTATGCAAAGGAATTATTAACCAAATAAAATAAAGTCATTATTATTAGTCAATATTGATTCTTCAAATTCCATACATATTCCAAGATTTATAGGAGAAGAAACAGAATGAGTTATACTGTCAAAATGAAGGTATCTTCCAACAAGGATCCCTAGAATTATAATGATCATATGGTTTTAAAAAGGTAAATTGAATTCATAAAAGATAACTCACAACTCCACTGATTGAGAGTCCTAATTTATATGTAATTATTAATTCCAACTAAAAAGGAAGAAATGAGCCCCGTTGTGGCTGTATGGTGCACTAGACCATGCTTTGATCAAGTCTTCACTTGACATGAAATGAACCATGAAGTGTATATTGTCGAGAAATCCCAAAAGTTCCCTTTAATGAAAATCCAAAGACATAATAAAAAAACATGTCAAATTCATTACTATGCCTGAACCAATAATCCATGGTGAGATTTAAGAGTGTTGAGGCGTCATTGAATTTTGGGGTTAAAATCGAAAGGTTAAGGATACTATTGAATAGATCCGGGACTTTAGAGAAGATGGAAATTTGTAAAAATAGGGGATGAAATATGGGATTGGAAAAAGGATCCAAAGGGGTAGATTCCACACCCTTGAAAGACAATGGAAGACCCTCCCCTACTAGTGGGGAAGTGGATGACATGTTGACCCTCCCATGTTGGTATGATGGCCGATGTACACATGAGAAACAGTTTTATTTCCCATTTGATGAATGAGGAGATGGATATATGTTATGAAATTAACATAATAATATCTCATTATATAGATTTAATTTTTAGATTATATAATCATATTTGAATATTATTTTATGTGGTTTTAATAAGAAATCAATTGAAAACTCAACCTTATGGACTTTTCCTCTAATTATCAGAACCTCTTTTGGTTTTCACTGAAAGCCATCATCGGAATAATTTTTAATCACAATAAATGTTATTGGTTCTGTAGAGGTAATTAAGTAAGATAATTTTTTTGGTTTAGTATAATAAAAATGTTTTTTATGTGTGAAGAGGAGAGTATTTAGGGTTGACTTTTATAAGTTGGGGGGAGGTAATACAATGAATTTTTTAAAAGAATATTGTGTACCCACAATTTTCAAATATGAAAAGCTCTAAAAAGAGAAATAATACATATATATAGTTTATAAGGTAGATATATGGCCATAAATGGGTTTTTAAAAGTTTATATTCCAATATTTCCATTTTTTCTACCCCCCCCCCCTCACATTAAAACCTTTTTAACCTTAACCACGATAAATATTTTTTTCAATTTTACTATTCATTTTGACCATTAATTATGTTTAATTTATTATATAATGAAAATTATTCTTATTCTAAAAATGGAATACATTTTTTAAAGGAAAATTAATAGAAGTAGTATAATTTAACTTAAAATGTAACACATAAATTTCATGAAAAAGTAGGCTTTCGATGAGAAATATTATGGTTGTTTAAAGTTTTGATATAAAAATCAACAGGAAATTTATTCCAATAAAAATAATTGGATTAATAAATATATTATTGATCAATTTTTAAATATAATAACATATTAAAATAAAATTTACTTATAAATTATTTGAGTTAAAATGGTTTTTTTTTAATAAATATATTATTTTCACTATTTACTGAAAAAAATTATCTATTAAAAACTTATCAAAATTGTAGTCCTAGATAATTTTGAAATTTTGATTACAAAAAAGGATTTTTATATTTTTAAATAAAATTTTATAAATGTTTTCAAATTTAATATTATAATATGTGTGGTAAATGTGAAAATAAAATTCTTAGATAAATATTGTTTTAATGGAAAAAATTTGATTTATTTTAATCTCATGAATAGAAAAAAAATAATATGAATTTAAATTTTTTTCAAATACATTATATATATTTATTTCCTAAAAATATTTCAAAAAAGTATATTTATTTAAATTATTGATGTAAAATGCATTTTTTCACTGAAAAATTATTTTCCAGAAAAACAAATCACATTATTTTCAAATTGTTCTTATTTTTATTTTTATTTAACTGTTAATAAAATTATTAATATTATATTTATGTTAAAAACATGTATTTTCAAATTTTAGTTCATCTTATTCATACCTTCCTGTCTAATGTCTTGGTAATAACAATCAAATTAAATAATAATATTTTAATAGTACGTAATGTTTTCTTAAAACTCAGTGTTTCATGCATAACAAGTTAACAAAGAATGAAATTTTAATATAAAAAATTATAAAATAAATGGGTGTTACGTTTCCTATAAAACAATTTATGATAAACATATATCATGAATAAGAAGAAAATCCCTTGTGAAAAAATTAATGTATAATTTTTTTTCAGGTTTATCCTCGCATTAATAGAGGACTAAAGTTTCATTCTGAAAATTGAATGTAACTTATGTTCCTCATAATTTATTATATGATACATATTTAATGATATCTAATTCATATAGAAAATTTTATAAAATTACACTAGAAGAAGATTGACATAATTTTTGGGGAAATAATTATTAAAAAAAACTTATACATGATAGGAGAAATATATATGAAATTCGGTATTCCTACCATTAATTTTTTTCAACACTAACTCAAAATATTATAATTGATGTGGTGATGTGATAAATGTATAAAATTAGATAGATATAAAAAATATAATAAATAATTATTGAATTAAAACATTATCAATTATGGTGTGTATTAAACATATACCACTCACCACATCTCTAAGACTCTAAAATTTAGATTTAGTAATTTCATAAACTTAGACTTCTCACACTTCTTTATATTGTATCAAGTTCTATTGACAATTAAGGGATTGGTAAGAATATTATCCCATCTCATTACAGTTAATATAATTCACATAGAATAATTATATGGTACATTTAATTTTGTGATAGTGGTATCCTATTTCCCCATAAATGAAGAAAACTCTTTTTTCTTTTAAAAATGCACCACTATATTTCCTCCCACACTACCACATGTTGGAAATTTTCCCTTTCTCTTCATACCATTATCCATTTAATTACTCTTCCATATTATTCTTCTCATTCTGTCCTTGTAAGACATAATACATGTAAAATTCATTCTATATCTTGATGAAACATGATATTATATACTCATAATGGGTATAATGTTGGGATACCAGTTCCAATTGAAGAATTTATTAATCCCATTAAATAAATGGTGAATATTTCTCTTTATATTATGTTTATCATCCATATAATTCCATTTAAACATTATAATAATAGCTTAATAATTTACAAAATTTCCAAATACCTTTTGTCTTAGACTCAATAATATTATCTCTATATCCACTATTTGTTTACTAGAAAAATATTTTTCTATGAACAATACCTAAAAATACATTCATTCGGGACTCTCTATTTATTTCACATCCAATGTGTTATGAATTAAGGAACACCATTGATCTACATCCCCATGGAGATGATGAACTATAATATCTCAACTATTATAGAATTTCCCCATGCTTATTCTTTGATATTATTTTACCCTTATTTAGATTATAACTTGATTTAGTTTTTATTTTGGGTTAGTTTGGGTGAATTTGGAAACATATGGATGCCCTTGGAGAAATGTTGGTTTGGGAATGGTTATAGAAAAATGTAATGTTTTCACTATGAAACATTTCACACATTTTTACATCCATAATATGTGGTACTTGGTTGGAACAAACCTTGTGGACACCCTCTAAATATCAGGAACTCCGATACAATTTGGGGTTCCAGGATCGGTAGATGGTTTTTCAAAACATGTCCTACATTGGAGAAATTGTTCCACCCTTTAGTAAGGTTGAATGGTTATGGTATATTATTTTTAAATTAATGTTCCTCCATGTAGGAAACCATGAATATGGAAATTAAACCCCAAAAATTATTATAAAAAATTTATAAACCCATTGTTTATATTCATATCCACTAATGCTCAATCTAACCCAATTTACAATGATTTTATAGGCTCAAGAGATAATTCTATGGCACCTATAACCCCTTTATAAGTGAATTTAATATCTAGTGGAAGGAATAAGCACCTTAAGGCTATGAGATCTATTCCTCGTTTGGATTCTCCTCTATCTTGCCTTTCAATACCTTTGTATATGAGAGATTTTCATTCATTTTTTATGGTTTAGATCTAGGTTTTCATAAATCTTGTATCATTGAATCTATATTACTGGTATTTTTCCTAGATCTTTCTCTCTATTTTGAATTTTACTATTCCACACAAAATTGAGCATTATTATTTGGAAACCGTTCATCAATTATCTTGTGTTAGGAGGTAAAATTTCTAATTCTCGCAGTCTCAATTAAAATTATTTGTATATAATTGTGTAATTTCAATTGCGACAATGGTAAATAGTACCTTAAATTGAATTAATTTATTTCTTTTTTACATGTTTTTATTTAATTGGTTGAATAAAGGATTATCAATATAGTCGATAAATGGGATTACAAATTTGGTTGAATAATAGATAATGGAAAGGGTTTATAAATGGGTTATGAAAGTGGAACCATGATATATAATACTTCTGAATGATGTGAACAATTGGTATTGGGTTAGGGAATACTGGTCTAAAAGCCTATAGGGTGCGATATTGATTCTCTAGTCCCACAATATATATATATATATATATTCATGTGTTCACTATATTGTGGGTTATAGACTACTGCTCCAAATACCTATGGGGTTTTAGAATAATTTTCAAGGCCCTCAATGTATTTATATAGACATGGAAATAAATTAATAATGAAATCCTTTAAAGGAAATATTTTTAAAATTTATATGGTTTATGGAACAAAATCTATAACAGGAAAAAGTAGGTATTATTTGTTTGGGTGTCTCGATAAAATCAGGGGCCTTTGTGGTTACATAAAAAAAATATTAAATATGAAAAATATTTATGTTATCATTTGTACATTATTCTTTATAAAATTGAATAAATTTTTATAAATTGGTAATTTATTTAGATATTTGTTGTGGTGGCATACTATGTTTTACTCGCAACCTACTCGGCCTGCCTGATTGGTACCCAAATAGACATTATCTTTTCATGATAGGATGAGAGAAAGATCCATATGTTAATTAGTTGAGTTTTTATTCGTGAAGGATAATGGATGAGGGAATCAAACACGATGTTAGGACTTTTTTGAGATATTTCAGTGTTTTTTTAATATTTGTTTTCATTAGAAACATGAAAATTATTATGGCATGAAATAAATACTTCTTTTTTATGGTCATTTCTATATGTTTTGGCATTATAATGTGATGTTGGTTTTATCAATAATTGTATTAACCTTGTTATTTTTTATTATAATTCAACTATTGATTATTTATTTTATTTTTTTTGGATTCATTGATAAAGATTTTATATTCTTCCAATGTTATATATTAGGCCCTCACTTATTAAAGTTCCTCTATAGAGACATGTTGTGATTTTTACAGAATATACGTAACCAAACATGGGAGTTACAATTGCAACAGCCTCTGAAATTAAAAAGAGAGGGTGGAATTCTAGAAGATGAGTATTAGAATATTTATATTTATATGATCCTAGAAAAAATTAATAATGATACAAAAAAGAGAAAAAAATTGGATGCATATATGTTGTGTGGATGACTGAAGTTCATGTTGGATATTCAGAATCAGGATGAGAAGCTAGTGAAAATGTTATAGAAATCCTTCTAAGAGATTTTCCTCAAAAAAAATCTAGATATGCTTAAAAATAGAGGAATAAAGAATCTATATATTTGACTGATGGGGATTATGTCTCTGATGGACTAATCTGGTCAATAAAATTATTTAGAACACATTTTCCCACCAATGGATAGAGATGTAGAAGTAATTGGGAAGCATTTTTAAGATAGACATAAATGTGAGATTATATCCCAGGTTCACATATATCACATGATGATGTTTATGGATATATATAATCAACCTACCATATCATAGGGAACCTAAAAGGGGATTCATGTGAAATAAAGGTAGTTTCCATTGGACAACCAAGAGGCATGTATTTAGAAATTTGTAAGTAAAACTTTTAGAACATTATCTAAGAAAATGGAAAATTGAGTGTCCAAAGGGAAGGATAGTTTATCTAGAGAAGTAACTCAGTATACAACTACCAATATGGTAGGTCAGTTAAAATTCTTCTTCAGTGTCAACAACCACCAGTGGAGTTTCAAGCATACAGTAGAATTATCATTTAACAGAGGTATTTTAGAAATCATCAATAAATGGTTAATGATAAAGGAGTTAGACCATATTAGAGTAATATAAGGTGTTCTTTTTCCCCATATCAATTAGGCAGTTGGAGTTATTAGAGTTATGAAAATCAAGGTGGTTGATGTGTTATCTCAGGGAATGAGCATTTGTATCTACAATGAAGTGTATCTTAGGGGACATAGAAAATAGCACAGGGAAGAGGGATAAGATAGTTACACGAACTTCATCATGTACTTACTAATATAATAGTGTGACCATCGATTGTTATAGGTACTATTATTATAGATTATATACTTCAAAGATCCTTATTTGATATAGGATCCTCATATTCATTTATATTTTATCAAATTTATAATGGTTTGAGTCTGATGGTGGAGTTTTTGAGTGTGGTTATAAAGATCATCATACCACTGGGTGTATGTTCAAGGGAGATATGTTTATATAAGGTTATTACTCTTAATTTTGGGGCATACGATTAATGTTTGGATATTTAAAAAATTGGAATATTATGTATTTCCTTGATTTTTGATATAGACTCATTAGTATCGTACCATGGTCACATATATTATTAACACATGAGAGTAACATTTACATCTACTGAGGGTGATAGTTATGTTCATCATGGGGAATGGGATATCTAGAGAGGTTATACCTGGATTTTTCTTCAAAAACTGGGGGATCTCACAGCCCAGGTTTTAGACTTTTTTGTTTGAATGGGTGGTGAAGAATGATTTATTCCATCCACTAGTATACCATCTCTTCAACATGTTTTTTGAAAAAATATTAGGGTTCTCACCTGAGAGAGATGTTGATTTTACGATTGATCTCATGTGTAATACTGAACTGGTTTGAATTATACTATATCGAATGGCACTAATAGTTCTTAAAAATCATATGATTCTATTGGAAGAATTTATGGTCATGTGATTTATTCATTCGAGTATGTGTATATGGGGTTCTCTAGTTTTTTTCTAAGAAGGCTGATGGAAAACTGCATTTGGGTGATGTTTACTGAAAGATGATCCAAATGATAGTGAAGAACAAGTATCCACTTCCAATCATCGAGGGTCTCATTGACAATTTTATAGGAGTTTTAATTATATTCAAAACAAACATGATATTGGGGTATCATTAGTTGGGAGTTAGACCATCTAATATAAACAAATTTTCATTCAGAAGAAGGTATGTCCGATAGATGTTTTGTGGTGATTTTCAAGATGAAAAACACTCCAACTTTTTTATAGCCTTAAGGAAAAAAATTGTACACAACTAACTAGATTATATTTTGGTTGTTTTTATAGATGAAATATTTGTGAAATCTAATACTCATAAATATCAGTCTGAACAACTTGATGTTATACAGAGTACACTGAGATAGAATTACTTACATTCCATTCTATCAATGTGTGAATTATAGATCGATAGGGTATATTTTATGGGTAACATCACTATAAATAATGAATTTTAGTGGACCTAAGGAAAGAGTAGTCAATTCTTTCATTCTAGTAGTCCAATATAGTTTATTATATTTAAACCAATCTAGAGTTTTTGGGATATTATTAGAGTTATATCTTGGAACTTTACCATTTAGAAGCACCTATTTTGGGATTGACTAAGAAGGGGATCATGTTTAAATTTTTTGGCATTATATAAGAATTATTTCAAGGAATTGAATAAAAATCTGACCACAACAATGATATTTATCCTACCTGATATGGTTTTGGAGTATTCCATGTTTTTTGATGTATCTAGGATTTTTTTAGAGAAGTTTTGATGTATAGATATTGATTTATGTAACTTGGGTAATAAATATTGAGTCCAAATGAGTTTAATTACCTTATTAATGATATGAAGTAAGATTTGGTGGTTTATTACATAATTTTTTTGTGGAATTACCTTTTAGGATAATAATTTACTTAATATACTAATTTCATGATAGTAATTTAATTCTCCTCATAGAGAGGTCTAAACCTCAAAAGGAAAATATTAATTAATAATATGTAATTTTTTGAGGTGGATTATAAATTGGGGAAGGGGGAAAATGTTAATGATTTTTTGAGAATGATGCCATAGACTTAGGTAGGTCAGTTTTCCAGTACTAAATGGGCAATTATGAGCTTATTGCATAACATACATATTGAGGTTCAAAAGGTCTAGGGTAAGAATACCCTTATATCCAGATCAGTTGAGTTCAAACATCAGATCTGGGTTAGGGAGAGGAAGTATAAGGATTTGCAGTGTTTGGCCTAGGGGGAAAGACATGAACTTGGGAGTCACCTTCTAATTGGACTATATATAAGGGTGAGATCATCAGTATCTAAAACCATGTTGTTTTATTATTTGTATACATGAGGATATGATTCATGAGTTCATGCCTTAAAGTGGGAGGATCATTGTGTTTTTACCAAAATATACCAAGTCCTACATTTATAGTATTGGTGGCTATTCATGAAAAGGGAGATTGCATGTTTCATGAAATGATGCTACACTTTTCTGTAGGTGACCAATAATCATTAATGATGTAGTGGTTTACTATATTCATGGCCAATTCTAGAATGGATGTGGGATAATATTATCATGGACATCATGGTGGGTTTTTTGAGGTTCCCTCAGAAGAATAATATAATTTCGGTGATTATGGACTGATTAGAAAAAAGTAGACCATTAATTGAATATCTATTAGAATTTTTACATGGCCCATTTGGGTGAGATGTGTATTCAATAAATTGTCTAAATTCAATGGGTTTAATTGAGAATTGTTTTATACTATGACCCCATTTTACATAATTATTTTTGAAGGGAATACAGGAGGAATTAAGAACCCAAGTGTTTTTGAGTATAGCTTTACACTCATAGAAATATGGGAAATAAGATCTTATTGTACAAGTTATGGAGGATGTGCTAAGAGAATTCATTCATGATTTTGGTGGAACTCTGGAGAAGAACATATAGGTAGTTGAGTTCACCTATTAAAAAAGTTATGAGGTGATAATTCATATGGAACAAAGTGAGCCACTTTTTGTAAAACCTTACATAACACCTCAATGAGGGATTGAGTTGGGTGAGTCAGAGTCTTTGGGACCATGTCTCATGTATAAGACATCAAATAAGGTATATTTTGTTTATAAATTAATGGATAAGGATCAAATTAGGAAGAATATGTATGACTATCTATGTCAATGACCCATTGAGTTTACTGTGGTTGATAGTGTATTCCTTTGTGTGTTGCTGATATTGTGTCCCTATAGGATTCAAATACAGGGAATAGCGGTTCCTAGTTTCATTGGACCATTTGGGATCATAGAGAGGATTGGACTATTAGAATACTTATTGGCTCTTCCAAATAGCTATAGTGTTAAGAATGAATATTTTCATGAGCTGTAGCATCGGTAGTAACACCATGACCACTGTTGTGTGATTTATGTTGATGATATTGAGCTTGACTGTAATACATCAATTGAGGATCATCTGATTCGTATTTTGGATCATTGTGATAAAGTTTTATAGGGAATGACTACGTTGTTGGTTTGAATTTTGTGGAAACATGTAAATGTTCAAGAGAAAACATTGGAGAGAGACATAGTTATAGGGGAACTGTGGTTGAACATTTTCACCTTATAAGATTAATGAAACATGGGATTACATCTCTATGATTCGATATTATAAGTTGGGGAGATTTTTAAAATCCCTACTTTATGAGGTTCCCTCGTGGTCATTTTTAGGTATTGGTATACCCTTGTTTTTTTCTTATACCATTGTTTGGTTTTACATTAGGGTTAATTAGGTTGAATTTTAAAATATTTGGAAGAAAATGGGTTTATGCACAGTTAGGGAAAACTGTACAGCATTCCCCAAGAAATGGTGCAACCCATTTTAGTGTCATAAGAGCTGGCACACGGTTTGACAAAATTGTACAGCCACCCTCCCCAAATCATGAACCCTAAGAAAATGGTGGTTATTATGGTTGGTTATTGGTTTGAAGACCCTATTCCACTTAGGGGAAACCGTTCAACCCATGAGTAGGGGATGATGGTTATGTTGCACTATTTGGAAAAAGGTGTGCATCCACCTTAAAAACCATGAATGTGGATATTAAACCCCTGATATTTTTACAAAAAATCCATGACCCCTAGTTTTAATTTCAATTTTCCCTCTCAACCTAACCCAATTTTACACAACTTTATAGGCTCTAGAGAGGATTCAATGTCTCCTCAAACTCCTTTCCTGGAAAATAAATGATATGATGGATGGATTCAACACCTCTAATGTATGTTATATCTTTTTTATTTGGGTTCAAAACTCTCCTATCATTTATTATAGTTGGGAAGGAATTATTTTTCTTATTGTATATGGTTTAGATCTAGATTTTGATTAATCTAGTTTCTTTTAATATATATATATAAAGTATTGGTCCTAGAAATTTCTTATCATTGTGAATTGTACTATTTGAAACTGAATTGAGGGTAATGGTTTGGCGAGCGTTCATCAATGATCTTTTTGTGGGTTGTAAAATTGACAATTCATATAGTCTTGATTATAATTGTGTGTATGTAATTGTGAAATTGGAATTTAAAAGTAGTAAAATTTCATTTTATATGGAATTAATTAGTTAATTTTCCCATTTCATTATGAAATTGGTTGAATAATGGATTATGAATATGTTTGATAGATGGGATTATTAATATTTTTGAATAAAAAGTCATGAAAATGGTTGATAAATGGTTTATGAATGTGAATTAATGACATGTGATATTTTTGAATGATGTGAACAATGAGTTGTGTGTCAGGGATTGGTGGTTAAAATACCTATGGGGTTCTAGACTACTCCTCTAAGAACCCAAGATATATATATCTATATATATCCATTTGATCACTGATTTTTTGGTAAAGGATTGTCCCTCCAAATACCCACTAGGTTTGAGAATACTGCTATAGGCCCCAAATATTTTTATTTGACCTTTAAATTAAATGAAAAATGAAAGAACATGGATGAATGTTTTGTGAAATTCCTTTGTTGTATGGTTCACACTCTGGCATAATTTTATGAATGTAAGATTGGTTCAGGTGTCTCTAAGAACCCATGGGACTCTTTGTTTAATTATATAATATTAAATATCAAAATTGTTTACAAAATCATTAATATTTTTTTTGAACTCAAACATACAATATTATGGACTAGATATCAATTTATATTTCTTTGGTGGTGTCCTACTTAGTTGTACTCACTCCCTACATGGGTATCCTGATCGGTACTTAAATAAACTTCATTTCTACATGATATGATAAAGGTAAGTTCCCTATGATACATAGCTAAGTTGTGATTTAGGATGGATCATGGATGATGGAACATGATCTGATTTGAGTGTCTTCCTACAGATTTCAATGTGTCATTAGTTTTGGTTTTCATTAGATAATTTACACACATTATGGAATGACATATCAATTACTTTGTTTTATGGTCATCTTCCATGTGGTTGTATTATCATGTGAAGTTTGCACTCATTTTTTAAGTTATTGTATTGGTTGTTATTTTTTACAATTCAAGTATTATTTATTTATTTCAACTATTATGATTATTTAATAACGGGGGTATTCTTCCTTGCATTTCATATTAGACTTTCACTCATAGTTAGTAGCCTCTAGCTTATAGGGTGTAACACCTGAGGTTATGTGGTGAATCGACTTGGTGCACCTGCATGTGGAACCCAATTTTGGACTTCACATTAAATTCTATTATAGACATATTCCAATCATTATTTCTCAATAAAAGAATTAACTTCCTTAAAGTACTTATCAATTTCTCATCTACAAATGGATTTTTAGTTCTATGTAATTATAGAGGTTCTCATACATAAATAGATATAATTTTATTAATATTCATTTTGTAGAAATATGATTCTCTATATGGGAATGGTAACTGGTAATAAACTATGTCAACTTCTCTATTATAGTTGTAAATCTTTACACTATATCTATAGCACCATCCCCATTATAATTATTTTTTCAGTGAGGGAAATACCTAAATGGATTGTGTGCATGGATACAATTTATATTCCTTCTACTATTAACCATATATATACAATGGAGTATACTATATTAGATCATAACATCATAATTCATAATTTATTATTTCGAAACTAGGAAAACACATGTCATAATATAAAAATTTTATGCAAAACAAATCACATAATCATAAACTATTTTTATTTAGGAATATTATAAAATAATAAAAAACACAATCATGTATTTGATAATGTTTTGTAATGAAAATTTAATATTACTCAAGAATGTTGCAAGAACCCAGGTTTTGATATAAGGTATTATTTTTTTTCTATTTTAATGATTTTTATAGACTAATGTCATTACCCTTTGATATCACAGCAGTATCGAGGAGGTCAATAGATTTTTTAGAAACTAGAAATGGGTTTTTTTGAAAAAGAAATACTAGAAACAAGGTTAGTAGAAATTAGGATGGGAAGGTCAAACGGTTTCGAGTAACCTTACAAGGATGGACAATGGGGAAATAAAGGCCACACAGTTTGAGGAATCTATGTTAAAGGAGTCACACACCCACACAAGGAACTTTAAATTATTATTATTTCCAAATAACATGGTTCCTACGCTATTAGGAAAATCGTTCACACTAACCATGTGAGGTTCTCCTCCATTCAGTGAAGGGAAAATTGTTGGCATCCAGTTTGGATAAACGTGCGGCAAAACCATGTGACCGTATGTTCTATGGAAAAATTACAATTCTACCATAAAAATTATATTCAACCAAAAAACCAAATTTCAATCCTCTATTGGACAGTAGTGGACCATGGAAATCTCATCTTGAATACAAAAATGTCGGATTTGATCCAATTTCTCAATTAGATTTCTGAATCTATCATCATCGGTCTTGTTGGGTCCATGTCAGGGAGTACTAAATTCTTTTTTATATGTATTCATTATTGATGGTAATAATAGAGATATTTAGGTGCAAGTTAATATGCTCTATTTCCAGGTACATCACCCATTATCCATTTTTCATTTGAGATAAACCAAATTAGAAGTGGATATAATATGATCACTCTAATATGGACCTACAATAGGTGGTCTATAATTTTATGTTGCTTTTTCATACTTTATAGTGTTACTTTTGGTTTTTCTACCCACTGGACATTCCGGAGTTGCCTGAGAAATTAATTGAATAGTTTTATTAAATAAAATTATGTCTATTATTGATTCCTTTAGTTCCAATGAGATGGATTTGAATTTTTTTCTCCAAAAAAGGCCACCCATGTGGCTTTCCATGAAAATTTCTTATTCTTATTCATTAGTTAAATCACTCATGGGGTGATTTGGTCTGTTACTTATTAGAGGAATCCTGTGAATAATTGAATTGAACTAAATTTGTTGATTAGTATATGGTTTTCCTCCTTTTTATGTTGATGATTTTGATTGAATGGATTTTATTAAAATTATTACATGAGTGGGAACAGTCATTGGATGGAATTGAATGTTAATTAGGTTATGAGGGGTTATACTCATGGAAAATGAATATAAATTATTTAATAGGTAAATGATGTGAATGTTTAATGGTTACATAGGACATTATGTGTGGTCTACACCATGGGTCCTGGAAATATTAGAGATTTCCTTAAACCTTTATGTTCATTGGATTCTATTTAAGCAGGATACCTTAGGCCTTACTACCATATGGATTTGGTTTGGTAGGGATCATAGTGGAAATGGTCTCTAGACATTATCTTTGGACCCCAAAACATGTATAACTGATTTTCCATCAAAATTCTCCTAGGACTCTATTAAAATACCATGGTACCTTGTAGAATGGATCCATAACTATGGTTTATAACACTTCAGATATACATCGTGGTCATTTTAAATGTGCCGTGATGGGTTGTATGACACAACCATGGTAAATGTGACAATTATGGTCATATGGAGTGTCCATGGATTTTTTTTATATATATTATAAAATAAGGTCTTGAGTTATATGATATGAAATGTATATGACATAGATTTGGTGTTTACATATTCTTACTACTTTGTTGTTACAGGTTCCCAACCAATTTTTAACATAGATCCTCATTGAGCTATAACTTATCATTCACATTATAGTATATATTCCTTTGTAATTTTACATTTATTTACTACATAACTATGATATAAATATTTCAAAATACCTTATACTATATTTCACATCCTAGACATATTATTGATAGTGTGGGTGGAGGCCTACTACGATTATATCTTACACCCTAATCAGGTCATCTTTGGGTACCCGAACTGACTATATAGATGCTTGTAGGGACCGGAGTAGGTTTCCACAGTTCAATTCGTGAATTTGTGTCAATGTATAGGAGTAGGGGATAATGAGTCCAACATGAGGCTCGTGATGCTCTTGGGGGATCATTTTATTTTTTTTAGAATTTTAAAACATGCATTGTACTAATGCCTTGTATAATAATTTTAGAATATTTTTTGACATGTGACATGATCATCAATCTATATATGATATTTCATTTGGATTTGATTTATATAACTATTTTATTAACAATTTTATGATTGTTATATAATTTATTCTATTTGATTTTTTTGATTTATATGGATGCATTAAATTATGGTAATAGGTTATTGTCTCTGAAAAAACACACACTAGACCCTCACTTCATGTCATAAACCTCTAGAGTTGGTGTAGATTCACTTGAGGCCATGTTTCTAAATTATCTCATGAAACTGTTTAGTGGAATTATGGTCAAGGATGTTACATATAATTATTTAAGATTTATTTTTTTGATTGATTATCTGGTGAACAAATATAGGGTTAAAAATGAAAAACAATTTGGTAATGATATGTGTCTGGGAGTAGATAACCCACATGCATGAAAAATCAAAGTTGTCTCAAATGGAAGTGTTGTTGTCATGATTTTGGATATTATACTGTATTTAATTCCCCCATTGGGTGATGCACTTGAGTTGTGAGGTTATTATTGGTATTATTTGCGTTCAATTTTGTTTAAACCTAATGAGATGAGGGCATTCCATCTAATTCATCATTTTAGGAACATTAAATGATTCACATTCCATGAATTATTCCATAACATATAGGATGTGTTTCATTATTTCAGGATGGTGTGATAGGTGTTGTGATATATATATACCTTTTATTGTGAATGAGTTTTATGTCGGGAATTAGGATATATGGCCGGTACTCAGAGTTCCTAACATAACATATTCATTATTTTCCATATTAGGCTACAACATACACCAAATTTATCCAATTTTGGGTCTTTGAGTCAAGGAAAGTGACATTCATTAACTGGAGGGTATTTTGGTGTTGATTAGGTGGAAATAATATATATGTTGATGAGGTGTATGGGACCTTATGAATCAGAAGTTGTGAACTATTTGGTTCAGTAATATAAAATAAAATGTGAAATTCATATGAAAAGGAAATTGAAAATCAAGCTTGAGAACAGATACTTGACCTTGATTCCTCTTTTTAGTGGGATTTAGGCAGTGTCTATAGTGATTTTTTATTGTAATTTTTAAATAGTCCAAGATTTAGGATTTATATATGTTATATGACTTGGATATATGATGGTTTTTTCCAATACTACACTTATAGCTATGAACATTTGATATCTAATATTTCTAATGCATGTGTTTGGTATGTAGAAAAATTAAAACATGATGAATTTCAGTCATACGACAGGCGGGTGGTGACGACCCACTATGGGGGTGGCCCATGGGCTTCTAGTGGATCCTCCTATTGTGTAATCTATGGCCCAAGTAGTTTTTTTGGACATATATTCTATGGAACTATTATATGAGTGGTTTTTTTTCTACATGAAGTCTTTTCAGTGAGTACCATAGCCTACCATATCTTTGGCTAAATTGATTCATGTTTTCTAACAGTAGCATTATCCCATGTATTTATGGTATGGTGGTCTATAAGATGGTGAGGTATGGCTTGAAACTATACAATCAGTCATTGAATGTATAGAGATACCTCATTGGATGAGAATCAAGATTATGACTTATATACATTGAGAAGAAGACAAGTGTTGGTGAGATGTTATAAACCCAAATTATAGGCTAAAAGGTTTGGTTTTGGTTGATATATAAACAATGTTATATGACTAATTTTACCTCAAAAGTCTTATAAAACAGTGTGATAGAGTTTTTATGAGTATGGTGTAGGGAACCATGACAATTGTGGACTACTTAGTACAAATTAAAGAGATGAAACATTTTTCACCGATGTACCTAGATTATTAGTTATCGAGAGAAAGAAACTTCATGTAAGGTATACAATATTTCGTTCGATCTCAGGTCATCATGTTCATATGGACCTTGATTTCATGAAATATGAATCATTCTCTATGAACATATAGGAACTTGGGAGAATTTGGAAGTTAATATTAGGGAAGAAGAGTCTCTGGACCCAGTGGTTCAGGGTCACTATGTAGGAAGCACCATTTATGATTCTTGTGAGATGTGTATTTTATAGGCTGTGAGTACTAGTAGTGTTTTTTTCTATAATCTGTGTGTTAGATGGGGGCACATGAAGAATTAGTGTGATCGCAACCAATCAAAAGAAGATCATGCATCAAGAGAGTCCTAGGAAAATGTTTCTACATTCCCTTACTTCCAATAGTTAGTTATAGGGAGTAAGATCCAACACAAGGTTTGGGATCAGTTTCACAGATCCACATCACGTAGGAAACTGGAGTAGTACTAGTCTATAAGGTAAAGGTGGTGGTGGTTGTTGGAAAGGTATCCAGTCACAAGTTATATCGAGATAACATAGTGGGCCTACTCCAAGTAGTGATTTTGTGTCACAAGGCTATATTTTAGGCCAGATGTATTCTATACAACCTACCCCCGAGGAACAGGGTGTCATACTATCTATGGTAATAGATATGATCCTAGTAGCCTCAACTCTAGTATATTCTCTTTCTAATATTGGTTTATCACATAGTTTAGTATATGTATATGTGGACGAAATCTATAGGCTAGGATTATTGTTTTTTTAGGGATTTATGATGGTTGAATCTCAATTTGGGATCATGATGGATTAATTTCATCATTTTTGGGAGTTACCCCTTGATGTTGGTGGGGGTCCCAATGTATGGTATCTTATTGTCCTCAAGTTGACTGGGTTTGGAATCATACTTAGTGTGGAATGGATAGTAGATTAACAAGACTATGTTTTCTATTATCAATGGAGGGTGAATTCCACATCGCTAAAGGGTGTAGTTTATACTCAAAAGGGTGAATTGGATGTCCAATTGATCTAGGCTAGACTACAACATCATTAGATTGCTGGAATGATAAACAGGATTTCTCGTTTGTATCAAGACGTTATGGGAGAGTGTCGTCCAGACTTGTCTATATTGGATGATCATTTCAGATAAATTTTCACTGAATACATTTCTATTTTATATCATGAGAGAGAGGTGTATTTCTTCTTTAATATAGTTCTAGGAGATACACAGTTATCCATTCCTCCTTTCCAGATGTCTATAAAAGAGTTGCAGGAGGTCAACAAGAAGCTATAAGATTTAGAGGCAAATTGTTTTATTCAACCCATTACTTCTTCCTAAGGATCGAAGGTTCTTTTCCTTATATAGGTGGGTGTTATCCTTAGTAAATGAGTGGATTACTATAAATTAAAGGAGATGATAGTTAATAATTGGAATCCCTTTCAACAGATAAATGATCTTTTATACAGTCTTTGAGGAGCTCATGTGCTCTCGAAAATTGATTTGATATTAGTATACTATCATGGGTTTTTTTAACTAAAAACATAACTCATATATATTTTGATACTACGTATAGAATATATGACTAGACGGTTATGTTGTTCGGTCTCAAAAATGTGCCAGCAGTTTTCAAAGAACTGATGAACTGGGTCTTTCAGGCTTATATAGATTCATTTTTTGATTATCAAGGGAAATATCTTCAAATATTATCACACTATAAATGACCTTTCCATACATCTTGAGATCAATTTGGATTCATTGAGAGACCTCTGGATATATGAAAATCTCATAAAGTACCAACTTCTTGATGGATACGATTCACTTCTTTTGTCATATTACCTCAGAGATAGGAGTATCAGTTGACCTAGAGAAGGTGATATTTATCCTCTCCCAGGAACAACCCCATAATTTCAATGATATATATAGATTCTTTGAGATAGATGGGTATTAAAGGAATTTCATACAGGAATCCTCATGCTTAGTAGTTCCATTATTAGACTTGACTAAGAAGGGAGTTAAGTTTGTATGGATTGATACTGGCGAGACAGCCATTCGGGAGATGATGGGAGATTGATGTCAGCACCAGTCCTGATTCTCCCATATCAAGGAAGAATCTAGACTATTAATTTTTTTGAATCAGTTTTTAGGCATGAATTAGAGGTAATGGAGGGGGATATAGTCATGATGTATGGGTGTCGATAGTTGAGGCCACATGGGTGGAGTTACATGATGCGCGATCTTTAGTTATCTTCAGATGTTCATGCTTTGCGATGATGGGAAAGTTACCTACTGGGGGAGTGTTTGGTGGTATACATAGACCCAAAAATCATCTATTATATATTTAAATAGATTTATCTAAATCATAGGTGGCATAGATGGGTTGAGTATGTACAGTATTTCAACGTTGAGCGTACCCATACATATGGGAAGGGAAATGCAGTTTCTGATGCATTAAGAATGAGGACTCAGATTTAGAAATTTTGGAAAGGCAATCGTTAGTGTAATATTAGGGATTTGTACCCAAATATGGACTTAGAGGTTCATGATAGTCATGGGAAAACATTAATTTCTGGTCAATTGTAACATCTACATTGATGGATAGAGTGAGGACGATAGAACTATCGGATTCATACAGCCAAGTCCAATGGGGGAGTCTGGAATTTGTGGAATCACATATGGGTAAGACTATAGGTGAATATAAGATCATACATAAAAATGGTAATGTATAGGTTTCATTGGAAATACGTTAGGAGATGATGCAAAATTTTAATGCCTATGTTTGGGATGTGTACTATGACTTCATCAAGATGTTCACTGACTTTCACTTTAGTATTGGTTTCCAGGTATGAATTCAGAGATAGCTATTTTTTTCACATGGTGTTCCATCTATTGGATGTTGAAGGAGGAACATCATTGACCAACAAATTTTTTACAGTCGTTGCATATTCCAAGGGTAAGGGGTATGATTTCGTGATGGATTTCATTACAATTTTTCTATGTTTTCCATTAAGTTGCAATGTTGTTTGGGTTTTTATTGATAGGTTTATGAATCTTTCTCATTTCATTATGATCAAGGAGACCATTAGTGTGGATGATCTTTGGGGTTCTTATATTCATGATATGGTAAAACTTCATGGGGTCCCACACACTATTGTTTATATAGAGATTCCTGGTTTATGTGTTGTTTTTAGTAGAGTTTGAAAAGGTCACTGGGTAAAAAGGTTCTTATGAGCACATCATGCCACACTCGGACTAGTGGCCAGTTTGAGTGTACCATATATGCTATTGAGACCATGTTTTGATATTTCATCCTAGAGTTTGGGGGCTTTTGGGAGACACATAAATACCTGGTTGAATTCACCTATAATTATAGTTTTAAATTGACTATACACATGGAATTTATTATTTTTTTATTCTAGTCCATGCCGATCACCCCTAATTTTTTAGAGGTAGGTGAGTAGCCTTTCTAGGACCAAATATCATGTACTATAATTATGACCATATCCAATTTATTAAAAAGATGATGTAAACTACACATTCATGACAGAAATATTACGTTGATCCATGTATTTGACCTATAGAGTTCAATGTTTGGGATCTATTTTTTTTACATATATCACAAATGAAATGGAATATATGGATTAGATGGTTGTTTAATCTTTCCTCGTGACATATCAATCCATTTGATATTCTAGAGAGAGTTGGGTCAAAAGACTATCGGTTGAATTTACGTCATGGGTATCAATCCAAAAATGATGTCTTCCATGCATATCACTTATACCTAAATAATTACAACACATCTCACATTATGTATCCTGAGGAGGTGGGGTTTCAGGTACATGTGTACTCGTAGGAGCATCCCATTTTTTTCATTGATAGGTGCACAACAGTTCAACGAGATCATATAATTCATCCAGTACATGTGCTATATAATCATGACTATCTACATGGTGTGACATGGGAGCGGGATGTTAATTTACATTATTTGTGGTTGGAGATACTCTTTGATGATTCTACACCACCCATTAGAGGGAAATTAAGTGATGAATTATTTCAAGGGGGATGATTATATGGACTTGAGTTTAATGTATGAGTTATTAATATTTTTGCTTTTGGTCTAAATCCTTGTTTATAGAATAATGTGAGTACCCTTTGAGGTCAATGGTGTATCAGGGTTGTGCAGGTCTTTTTTGAATATTGGAGCCTATCATATTGGGAAAAAATTATAGGCAGCATGGTTAGTAGAAAAATTATGAGGAAGGTAAAAATGTTACTATGGACCATGAGATGCTAGACAATGGAGAGATAAATTACACAAGACTTAAGAAAACATGAAGATGGAGGTGGAAAACCATATCAGGTACCTATAGTTTTCAACAGAGTCGAATCAGATGGTTATAAAATAGTTGGGAAGACTATGTGCACTAACCGTATGAGGTTCCACTTTTTAAAGTGAAGGGTTCATGGTTGGCACATGGTTTGGTAAACTATGTGGCCAAATCATTAGACCAAATTTTTTGAGGTAAAATTAAATTATTTACATTAAAAATATTTTAAACTGAAAACCATATTTTCCTTCTTCCATTGAACAATAGTAGAATGTAGAGATCTCCTCTTGAATTCAAAAGGTATGATTTTATCCTATTACATAATTTTGATTTCTAAATTGAGCGTAATTGGCATCATTAGATCTACTTAAGATAGTAATCAATTATTATTTTGATTTTATTTCTTCTTCTTGGTATTTATAGTGTTATTTTTGTTGAAGAAAATATTCCCTATTTCTATATTCATCATACAATATTCATTTTCCTTCTGATTTTTAGTGAAATCAAAAGACACTACCTGACAAGCACACAATTACAGACCTACAATAAGTTGATTATACCTTATCGAGCGATTTTTTGATTTATAGATATGGTTTTCATTGTTACACCAAACAAAAATTCTAGTGAAACCCCTAAAATTTATTTAATAATTAAATTAAATGAAATGAAACCTATTTGGGATTCCCATAGTTCATCTGAGATGTGTTGAAGGTCGTTGCACTAACCAAGGCCACCCATGGGATGTTCCTTGTAAATTTCCTATGCATATGACTTAGTTAAACCACTCATGGGGTGAGTTGGTGCTTTCTTAATTAGATAATTCCAATTAATAAATGAATTGAACTAAACATATTTATTGGGATATGGTTTTCCTCCTTTTCATGTTGATTCCTCTAATTGAATTTCAATTATAGAAATTGTTACATGAGTGGGTAAGCTCGTGGGATAGAAATGAATTTGAATTATGTTATTTGAAGGTATACTCATGGAACATGAATGGGAATTGTTGAAATGATAAATTAACTAAATATTAATTGGTTATATAGGATGGAATGTGTTTGTTACACCATGGGTCATGGAAATTGTAGAGAATTCCATTGACATGTATGCTCCTTGAATTCTGATTTCATGGGATGCCTTGAGCCTTTCTACCTCTTGGACCCATTTTGGTTGGGATCACTATAGACGTGGTCAAAAAAATAATTATTAGACCCCAATTCTATCCTAATAGAGTTTCCATCGAGATGCTCCTAGGACTCAATGAGGATGCCTTGGTTCACTACGCCATTGATCTAACCCTGAGGGGTCTGAAACTTCTGATACATATATCAGTGGTGTTAAATGTGAAATGAATTTCCTTACAGAATGGATGTGGTAAATATGACATTATTGTTTATATGCAAAGGACATAATTATTTTGATATTAATATTATACAGAAAGGTCATGGGTGATATGATAGGTTATATGTATGTAATGTTTGTGGTGTTTACATATGCTTATTGATGCCTTTTTACAATATCCTGATTGATGTTTTGTATGAGGCCTTGTTGGGATATACAGTATCATTTTTTTCATGATATATTCCTATAGGAACCAAGGTTGTTTGTTGATAATAATGGAGCATGGTTAGTTTTTTTGTCAATATACACATGGATGACTAGGGAGTGTGCAAGGAATGAGGTCATATAATTGAGGCTGAAAGCAGTACTGATGGTGGTAAAGTTTCCTAATGTTTTACATATTTTTTGCCTCAAAAATCAGTAGTTTTGTAACGGTTTGCAGCAACGGTGCATGGTGAAGGCCGATGTTACACAGTGAAGGCTATAAGTATGCAGTGAAGGTGTATGGTACATGGTGGATCCACATGGTACGTGGTATGAAATTACGGCACAAAGTACACAGTAAAGGCATGTGGTACACAAAATTGTACATAGAACTGAAAACAGTTCGTAGTAATGGTACGCAGTGAAGGCGTGCAGTTCGCGAAATTTTGCAGAAAAGGGTTTGAAATGATGGTATGTTGTGAAGAGATTCATTACACAGATCTACAGACATATGGTACATGAAACGTTTACTGTACATGATGATGGTTCATAGTTTAGAGGATTGTAGTATGTGGTGGAGGCTGTCAGTACACAGATAGAGTTCTAATTGTCCCACTTTGAAAATTTGAGTAATCAGTTTACCAAAATTTGTGGAGATATATGACTATTTAAGGAATTGTAATCCCCTTTGATGTATGATGAGATTTGAGATTAAAATTTCATGATGAAATATGGATAAGTCCAAAGTATTTTGGGAAGGATAGGACAAAACGTGGAGAGACTCATTCGCGTAAGGAAAATATTCCACAAAAGAGTGTGTGGTTCACATAGGAAGCACTCACAGTACACTGGAAAGAAAGGTAATACGTGAAGTGGGAAGGTATATGGAGGTGTGGAGAAGTACGTAGAGTAAAGAGGAATGCGGAGTAGAACAGTTCACGGTGGAGCTAGATGGTATGCAGAGGAGCTGGATGGTAGGTGAAAACAGTTGTGGTATGTGGAAACAGTAGGAGTACGTAGAACACCCAAGGGAGCCTAAAATTTTCCAGATCAATTTTCAAAATTAATCTTCATAACATATCAGTGTATGGGAAAATAAATTACATTTGTTCATGATTATAGGCTTTCAACAGAGCATCAAATTATAGTTTAGGATTCTTGATTTGATGTTAATCTATCAAAGTGACCTTCAAGACATTAATTTGACTAATTATTCATCCAACACAGTGAGCAAGGGGGGGTCGGTGGAGGTGATCAGAGAGATGTAGTCTGCTATCCCTAAAACCTTTTAAAGGTAGCGTTCCTATCACAGAGTGACTATGCTAAACAATTGTACTCCACAACTAATAAATATTAATGGTTTTGGTACAACTGAAACATTATCGGGGTATTCTCCATGGACAAAGATCTTATTAGTGAACCATGTAAAATTATTGTGTCATTTCATTGCATGTGATTGTTTATTTTTTGTACATCCTCTTCAGACATTTTTAATAGGTTCCTACCATTGTGGGAACAAGATCCATCAGTTTAAAAGAAAACATTTGACACCTTGATTCACCCCTCCCCTCTCAGGGTGTTCTGGGGTCCTTCAAGTGGTATCATATCTAGGTGGTTGGTGTTGAATATATCTTCTTATATCATGGATAATCCAGTCAACATTAGGGTAGTTCCCCAATTTGATGGGATTAATTATAAAATATGGAAAAAATATTATGAGATCTCACCTAATATGTCTTGGAATTGAAGTCTTATTTTCTACTCCATAGGTAATACTAGTCACAGATCCTATAGGACAGTCGATGATAGATATAAGAAATAAATTGTTTGATAATGATGAAAAAGCATAGATTTCTCTCACTAGATCCATTTATTATTAGAATTAACTAAAGGTAATTAGTTTCACATCTACGAAATCAATGTGCGAAAACTAAAAAATATTTATAAAAGAGATGGAAAAGTGAAGGAGGAAAAATTTCAAGTTCTGAACAATAGGTTTGATGATCTGATGATGCACCCTGATGAGAATGAAGTCTCCTTTTTCAATCGAATTACTAAAGTTGTAAGAGCAATCTCAGGTCTTGGAATAGAAATCAAATACATAAACATAGTGATGAAAATCTTGAGAAGACTTCCACCCCTTTACAATGAAAAGGTGTTAGCCTTTGATGAAATAGATCTCTCTAAACACTCACTAAAAGATCATTTCAGAAATCTATCAGCTTATAAAATGAGAATTAAACAAAAATAATCTTTAACTCATGTGAGAAAGGAAATGGAATTCATATCCATGGACAAAATAAAAGTTTCAGGAGATAGCAGTGATGCAGATTATGAGGAAAATGAAACTCTTTATCACATTTCCAAGAATCTCATGAAGGGAACATCTAAATTTGAAAGAAAGTTACCTTTGGCCTGTTTTTATTGTGGAAGAGTTGGGAACATTGCCTCTCAGTGCTCAAGAAAATTTTATGATAAAGAAAGCGAAGTTGAAAACATAGAGGAGCCTCAGAAAATATTATTCAAATAGGGAAACATCAAATATGAAAATAAACTATAGAAGAAGGGTTTTTTCATTGAGGTGGAAGATGATGATATTGAATTCTTTGGGGAATATGTACCCTAATTCAAGACTGGAAACCATGCCTCCATGATGGATACCATTGAAAAGTTGTAACCATTGATAGATAAAGCTAGAGATAATCAGTTGACTACTAATGTTGATCCCATGTTGCAGCTTAAGGATTATTTTGGTAAGCATGAGATTAAATGTAAGAGATGTAATACTTTGAAAGCAATGATGGAGGAATCATCAGAATATATTGATCAGTTAGATATAAAAAATGAATTACTGGAATAAATGGTGAATTTTCAATCATTAATCCTTGAAGTCACAAATGATGTTGTAGAAATAAACTCAGAATTGAAGGAGAAGAAAAGTTCATCAATTAAATTTGCTCAAGACTGAGTACAAGTCCATGGTCATTGAAGGACTTGAAGAATAATTTGTTCCTCTGTGAAGAAAACTCTAAAGTGAATCAGTTTCAAAATAATTAAAGAAGAAAATACAATTTGGAAGGTTCTCTGATGTTGTGATTCTAGAGATAGAAAGACATGGTTCTGATGGAGTTTACAATATACAGAGTGATCAAATACCCACATTCATGGGAAATAGTGGAATGGGTGGTGATGTCAAAATTCCAAATGCAATAAATAAAGTGAATTATAATAAAAGAAAGATGAAATTTGATCATATTGAAAAGCCAGCCGAAGTTCTAAAAAATAAACCCTTAATCCAAACTGAAAGGAGAACTGAAGATTATCCTTGAGTTTCCTAAAATGATAGGAAGAAAAAATATTTTATTGAGGCAGAAGGCATGAGAAATAACATAAGTGATAAGACAATTCATTTAATAAAGTGTTAGTTTTTTGGTTATCTAGGCCAAACCATGTCATACAACGAAGATCAAAAGACCTATATGAATGGGAAATGGTTATGAGTAAAAAAAGGAGAACATATTCATATCCTACTTCTTATAGATGAAATAATTTCAATGGATATTGTTTTCACTATTCTAACTTTGGCCATAAATATGTGTATTGATGGTAGAGGTATGATAGGAGAAATTATTTCAATGCTTAGAGACGAGTCAAAACTCATCAACCAGACAGTGTTGCAATTAAAAACAGGTTCACTCCTCTAGAAGAAGAATTTATATATGAAGACCACATGCACATGGTAGATAGAATTGAAAGGGAACCAGCAACTCAATCCTATATCTCATGGAAATAAGATGAAAATTGAAATGTCCAATTTTAAATAAGTATCCCTCAAAGCAACAAAGAACAAAAGAACATGGATTCTTGATAGTGGATGTTCATCCCACGTGATGGGTAATGCAGACATACTAACTAATTTCAAGAAAAATGTCAGTGGAATCGTGAGTTTCGGTAACGATGGTTCTTTGAAGATAAAAGTCAGGGGATGTTTTGAGCTAGCTAATAGAGAGATGAATAAAAATGAATTCTTTTAAGTGGATGGTCTGAATCACAATCTTCTTAGTGTGAACCAACTCTGTAACTTAGGTATTGTTGTGAAATTTAATCGAAATGGTTTTCTTATTAGAGGAATGTCTGATAATTCACTCATGAAAGGATGTAGAACATATGAAAACTTATATCATGTTGACAGCAAAGAGAAAATTTTATACAAAACAATTGAATAGTAAAATAACTTATGGCGTCAAATATTGGGGAACATTAATCAACAAGACATGGAAAAGATATCTAAGATGAAGATATTCATGGATATCCATAATCTAAAACCTGAACAAGAAAAGACTTTTGATGCATGAATGTGAGGGAAACTATTTTGCAGTTCCTACCATCCTAAGAAGAAAATAGAATCAAGTAAATTTGACATCATCCATACAGATGTATGTGGCCTAATAAATGTTAGAGGAACACATGGATAAATTCACTTTTTTCTTTTCATAGATGATTACAGTATAATGGCTTGTGTGATTGTTATACACAAGAAGAAAAAAGTACTTCATTGTATGAAAACCTATCATGGAATCATTGAGAATGATATAGGATGGAAGATAAAAGTCTTCTATTCTAACAATGGAGGGGAATACACATCCATTTTCTTTGAAAATTACCTAAAAAAGCATGGTATACAACATGGGGTGGCTCCTATGAAAACTCCATAGAAAAATGGAGTTGTTGAAAATATGAATCGACAGGTAAACAACATGGTAATAATTATGGTGATCGAGAGTTGTATTCCTCGAAATTACTGAAAATAGGTAGTACAAGAATAAGTGTATATTCAAAATCGAATAGGGATATATATGGGTGAAACAAAGACACTCTATGAATTGTGTCATGGAATGAATCCCTCTTTGAAATATTTTTTGTTTTCATAAGTAAATTTTTTATTCGAAACAAATAAGAAAATCAAGGGAGGTATGGAGATATTGTAGATGAAGTAATATTTCTTGGATACTAAATGAACAACAAAGCCTACAAATATTTCAATTAGTTCTTGGGAATAATTGAGGAAAGCAGTGACGTAAAGATCATTGAAAATAAAAAATGATTGCTTCAAGGAATTCTTATGATGATGTCATAGAAGATGAGGAAGGATGTGAACATCAAAGAAATGTTAATATAGAGGTAGAGGAAGGTGTTCATAACTCTCAAGAGTCTCATAATGATGTTGAATCTAAAGAATAATCATAAGAGGAAGCCATAGCAAAAGATTATTCAGTTGAACTACAATGGAGAAATAAAAGAGTAGAGATTGATCAGTCCAACATTATTGGGGATCATAATGCACCTACAAAGACATGGAGAATGAGGAATAATGAACATTTTTCATTTATATCATTTTTGGAACCATCCTCATTTTAAAAGGCAACAAAGGATGATTCGTGGATAAAAGAAAATAATGAAGAATTAGATAAGATTGACAAAAATCAGACATGGGATCTGATCAAAAGACCTAATGGTCACAATCTGATTGGTACAAAGTTAATTTTCAAGAAAAAAAAATGTTGAGAAATGAAATGTGATAATATATAACGCATGCTTGGTATGTAAAGGATATTCACAAATAGAATGTGTTGATGTTGAGAAGACTTTAGCTCCTATAGCAAGACTGGAGTCGATCAGGCTATTCCATGTCATGGAAATCCAAAGAGGTTATAAACTGTATCAAATGGATTTGAATAAAAAAATTCTTAAATAGAGTATTACAAGAAGAAGTATACATTGAACAGTTTATATAATTTTTTATAGGAAATGATAAACTAAATTCTTGAATGTTAAGGAAACCTCTCTATGGCCTGAAATAAACACTACAGACGTGGTTCTCGCGGTTGGAATATTATCTGAGAAAGCTTGAGTTTAAAAGAGGAGGAATGTATCACAGTTTCTATGTGAAAAAATTACAAAATTATCAAATAATTTTATTGGTATAAGTGGATGATATTATTTTTAATGGAAGTAGGCATGGATTAGTAGATAAATTTTCCAATCATATGAAATCATAATTTGAAATGACCATTATTGGTGAACTCACATACTTTTAAAGGATGTAGGTGATTCAGAAGAAGGATTACACTTTAATTTATAAGGAAAATAATGCAAGATAGTTTCTAAAGAAATTAAATATACATGATTCCAAACCAATTTTGACACTGATTATGGTTAGAACAATGCTCGAGAATCTTAGGGATGGGATTTATGTGGATCCCTCCATGTACAGAAGAATCATTGGAAGCCTACTATACCCAACAATGACATGACCACATATTGTCTTTGAAACTTGACTTACAGCCTACTTTTAGAGTAATCTTAAGGAAGAACATATGGCGGTAGTGAAATGAATCATGAGATATATTTAATTTATACATAATTATAGGCTAAACTTTTCTTTAGAAAAATGTAGTGAACTATCAGTTTTTTAGATGAAAACTATGATGCAGATGTAGTGGATAGAAATTCTACTAGGGGTGGAGCCTTCTGTATTGGGGATAAATTTGTGGGATGGTTAAGAACGAAACAAGAAAGTACTTCTCATAGTTATGTCGAAGATGAATATATATCTACTACCAATCCATGCACTCAGCTACTCTGGATGAAGCAACAACTGACTAACATAGGTGATGAGGTGAAACAACCAATAGCGATTTACTGTGGTAAAAAGGGAGAAATTAATCTTATGAAGAATCATGATCAACATTCTCATACAAAACATATTGAGATCAGATATCACTACATCAAGGAAAAATTAGAACAAGTCATGATCAAAATGGAACATGTGGGAATTGATGAAAAAGTGGGTGACATTAGGTCCAAGCCACAGTCAGAGGTTTTGTTTTAGAAACATCGGTTGAACCTCGATGTTCTTCCACCTCCCAGTGCATAAGGAGGTTATGAGATTCCTCTCTCCCCAATTGTTTTAACTATTCTAATCTCTTTTTGGAAGTTTTGTAGGTTTATTTGGGAGATACGATCCAAAGTGAGTGTTTTCTGATCTCTACAATGTTAAAATAACAGTCTTCGGGTTTATTTCCAATGGGGGAGAATGGATAAATTCAATGGAAGAGTGATCTTTTTTTAATAAAAGAAAAATTCACAACTACAGAAATGAAGGTGGAGAAAATAACAGAATGAGAACTCAATTCATGTCATCCCTCTGGTTTTCTACACCAAGCAATGCTCACGCAGACTTAGAGTGGGAGATGAGTTGTTTCTTCAAGATTCAGGTTTTGATCTTGGCTGGATAATTAGTGAATTTATATAGGAATTACCAACAAACCCAAAGGGGTGATTGTTGCACAAGAGCCTCAGCCCAGTTGGTGAGGACTCGCTAGGTGCATCCAAGAGACCCAAGATAAAATTCAGGTGGAGGCATATTTCCAGGGTACTGTAGCATTACTGTAGCAGACACTATAGTAGTACTGTAGCAGGTATTGTTCGGTACTTTACCAGCCGGAACTATTCATCCATCTGGGCCTTCAGGCCACCGGTTTGGTCCTCAGGTCGTGCAGGGATTTCGGGCCACCCAAGGCTTTCGGTCCAGTTGATTCTCAAGGAATTTGGGCCACCTTAAGGCCTTAGGGCCACCCCAAGGCCTTCGAGCCACATGAATGCAGGCCCCAGACACACTACGACAAAGGAGCAGCCCTAGAAGAGGATTCAGAGTAGGTGTAATCACCAGAGAAGAGCCAAATGGATTGTCAGAATGAGAGGGTATGGCTATGCCATCGGTACCATCCTGTGCTTGCATGGGAAGCCTAGACAGACGGTCATGAAAAAGGTGGAGAGCTACTATCAAGATGCAGATGTTGGGGAGGAGCGGTTCCTTGTAGATAGTCTGGTTGAATTCCTTAAGACCTCCGGGTCATGTAATCTCCTAAACCTATGATTCATGTAATCTCTGAGCCTATGGGCCTCTTAAGGGTTCCCCCTCATCCCTTGAATGTGGGGTTATCAAAAATCAATAAAAATGAAGGCCTTCGGGCCATTCAGGTATAGGGGCAATTGTTGGAACTAAGGATATTTGTTGATAATAATAGAGTGTGGTTTTTGTTTGTTCTCAATTTGCCTATGGGTGACTAGGGAGTTTGCAAGGACTGAGGTCATAAGATTGAGGATGAAATCAGTATTGAATGTGGTGGAGTTTTACAGTGTTTTCCATATTTTTGGGCCTCAAAAATCAGCAGTTTGGTTACGGTATGTAGCAACAGTACATGGTGAAGTCTGGTGGTATGCGGTGAGGGAAATAGGTACGTGGTGAAGACACATGGTATGTGGTATGATGTGAAGGTGGTTGGTATGTGGTAAAGGCGTGTGATAGGAAAAATGGTGCGTAGAACTGAAAATAGTTCACAGTAACAGTACACAGTGAAGGCATGCGGTTTGCGAAATGCTGTAGAAAATGGTTCGCAGCAATGGTACGTGGTGAAGAGTTGCATTATGTAGATCGACAAACATATGGTATGAAGAAGGTCTATGGTACATGATGATGGTTTGACGTTCAGTGGATTTTAGTACACAGTGGAGGCTGTTAGTACGCGGATGGTGTTCTGATTGTCCCACCTTGAAAATTTGGGTAAATCATATTATCAAAATTTGTGGAGTTATGTGCCAATTTAAGGAATAGTAATCCCCTTTGATAGATGATGATATTGGAGATTAGAATTTCATGACGAAATCCCAAGAAGTCGGAAGTGGTTCGCAAAGGAGATGATGGTACACATAGATACTCATCCACATAAGGAAAATAGTCCATAGAATAGTATGTGGTTCACACAAGAAGCTTATGCTGTATGTGACGAAGTAAGTTAGTACGTGGAGTAGGATGGTACACGGAGGTGCGGATTAGTATGCAGAGTAGGGAAGAACACAAAGTAGAACAGTTTTCAGTGGAGCTGTATGTTATGCAGAGGAGATTGACGGTACGTTAAAACAGTTGTTGTACAAGGAAATAGTAGCAGTACGCAGAACACCCAAAGAAACCTTAAATTGGGAAGATCAGTTTGCAAAGTTAATCTTCATAACATATCAATGTATAAGAAAATAAATTACATCTATGTGTGGTTTTGGGACTTCAACATGACATCCATTTACAGTTTAGGATGCATTATTTGATGCTAAACTATGGAAGTGGCCTTCTAGTCATTAAATTGAGTGAATATTCTACCAACATAGTGATTAAGGGGGAGTCAGGGGAAGTGATTCGATGGATATATTGTATTATCCCTAGAACCATGTAATGTCAGTGAACATGTCACAAAGTGACTATGCTAAACCATTTTAGTCCACAAATAGTAAAGATTAGTGGTTTTGGTATAACCGACACACTGTCGACATATTCTTCTTGGATGTAGCTCATCGTGGTTAACCAAGTAAAATTGGTGTTCCATTGCTTTGCATGTGATTGTTTATTTTCTTTCACATCCTCTTTAAGCAGGTTTAAAATTTCATACCAATGTGGGAACAAGATCCATCAGTTTAAAAGAAATATTTTACACCATGATTCACTCCTCCCCTCCCAGGGTGTTTCAGGGTCCTTCAATTACTTGGTCACTTAACATTTATTTACTTTGTAACCATGATATATTTATATTGGACACTACTTTATCTTTTTTTCATAGCATGAACTTATTATAGACATTTTGGGTGGTGACCAATTATGGTTTTATCCCACACGATGTTCGGTCCACCGTTTGGTACCTGAACAGTCTATTTGGATGCTAGTAGGGAATAGAGAATGCATACATAGTTGGATGCTTGAATTTACATGATTTAGAGAATGGGATCATGGTACTGAGTTAAGGATCCTGATTCCATCATGATATAATGATTTTTTCATTTTTATTGTTTTTATACATGTATTGTATTGATTCTATATATAACTATTTTGGATGAATTGTAGACACATGATATGATTATAATTTTTTATATAAGATTACTTATAGAATTGTTGTATATCCTTGATGTTTATCTATTCAAAACCTATTATAAAATTTCCACTAATTGATTTTGATGATTTATACTACTTCATTATACCCTATTAAGAGTGTTTAATCACACCAAAGCCAGACCCTAGGCCCTCACTCATAGTCATAAGCCTCATGAATTTGGGGCGATGTGCAGAAATCCATTTTCCCGACTAGGCTTGCGGAACTATTCAGTGGTATATGGGTCTTAGCTGTCAGAAATTTTCCACATAAATTCCAAACCATGTTAATGGAGGGAGAACACTCGTGATACACATTAATTATGTATGAGATATACTCCACAAACTACCATCGGGGTTACTAACCCAAATTGAAACTTTTCCAAACCCACTTCCACTTTTAGTATATATATAGGGATTTATTTCTAGAAACCCATATAATATATACCTTACCAAAACCATAGGAAAATATCCTATTCATAAAATTATCCCCAAAGTAAATTATAGGTATATATTCTATAATCGATGTTTTCCAACATCAACTTACCGTGATTTCTTTTAAATGACCTCTAATTTTAAATTACACTAGTATCTTAGAGTTTTTTTGTAAC
Source organism: Viscum album (assembly GCA_963277665.1). NCBI lineage: Eukaryota > Viridiplantae > Streptophyta > Magnoliopsida > Santalales > Viscaceae > Viscum > Viscum album. Next base: position 1,184,114,159 of record OY728158.1, on the reverse strand, counting down.
ATTATTAAATTAGTAATGTATATAATAGATCATATTCTAGAGGACCAAAAATATTATTAGTCTTTTAAAATAATATATAGACAAGAATCTAAAATAAATTATAAAACTCAAAATGGATCATTGTATTTTTATTTAGAAGACCATTATTCCATTTAAAATATCTCAATATATAAATCATAATACACTTCCTAGTATCCTAGAGAAATGAAACATTTGAAATAATAGATCTCAGATACTCTATAAGGGTATGATTATAGTGGAAACAAAATAATCTATGGATAAAAAGGAATAAATAAATGAAAATCATGTGATTCAATATAAAAAATCACATTAGATTTAGAATTATCCTTGGATATAGTAACAGTTTTAAATAATCACATGGAAATAATTAATTATTTTATACTGATAGAATACATAATGATATACATTTGAAACATACTATAAATGTTTCATTCCCAGACATATAAATCATACCATCATGGACTTCTGTTAACTCATCCTACATAAATGGGTAAGGCCTCTGCAAAATAAAAAATAAATTTGTCTCTTGTGACCTACTGATGCATTGTGGGTATATATAATTCTCTTCTCCACCCATCACATTGAAATTATAATTCATTTATCATAAGAATAATCAACACAAGTTAATTAACCTTCCTTAAATAAATAAATAATTAGACATGTTGAAAGGAATAACATATAAAATATCAATACATTCTCAATTAAAACTCATCAAATATATTCCAAATAGATATGATAGATATGATCATTATATTATATCCTTATTATGTCATAATATTAAAAAAAATTATTTTATAAAGACAAAACCACATTCAGAAAACCACTAAAAAATTATTTTGTATAAATACAATTGTCGCTCAGATTTCACTTAAATGAATCCTAAATATTTTCAAAATAATTATTGTTTTTAAATAATATAGTAAATATTTAAAAGGAATGTTAAATTAAATATTTTCTCAAGATTATATTTTTCTTTTTCTTAATATAATTAAAAAAACATTCCTTTAAATATTTTTAGAAATTATCTAAAATTACCTCTTTAGAAAAATAAAAAGAATATAACAATGAAAAATTTTTCAAAAAATTAAAACATTGGTAAAAATAAGTTTAAATATCATGATATAATATAGAAAAAATTCTTTAAAATATATTATGAAAACATAGACAAGTATAAGAAATCATTTTCTACCAAAGAGAGGAATAATGTAAGTTCTCCTTAATTTTTTCATTTTGAAACTAATTAATGAGAGGAGAATGAATATAAAACATATAATATATATATATATATAACCATATAAGAAGAAAATATATTGTGTTTATGGTCAAAATTTAAAATAATTCCCCAATTGGAGACTCAAAACTAATGAATCACAAATAAAAATGTTATTGTGAAATAAACCCTTACCCCATCTCAGACTTCCTTCATACATGTTGTAACCTCATGTATAATTAATTTATATTTTTTATAATTATATTATATAACTATTTTCATAAATAAATTAAAATTGGTGATTTAATTATAGTGTGTTTTGGACAATTTATTAATAATTCTTCATTAGAATCACAGTTCCAGACGAGAATAACATTGTTTTCAGGTATGTTTTGGTTAAGTAGTTTTGGTACTGGTACTTTGATTATTGTTACATAATCAATATAATGTTAATCATGATATATATATATATAATATTCATTATATATGATTTCACAGTTATCTATAAAAGTTAAACATAGAAAAACGAATTTCACTATTCGTTGAGATGGTATGTCGTACGTATGCATGAACAGTATTATTAGAATACAATTGATTGAAAGAAAGAAAATAAAATAAAAATTATACTTTAAATGTAATTCTGAAATAAAATATATCTTATTTATTTATTAAATATTCTCTTATTACCACCCTATTAAATAGTAAAAGAAAAATGAATCCCATTTCTTCGAGGAGACACTAGTCTACGTGCATGCATAAGCATAGTTATCGTTTTTCATTTGATTGAAAAGAAAATTGATAATGGCTATTTTGTAATAGTAATAAAATTTATGTATATTTAGGATATATAATTTATTATTTTATGATATATAACATTAATTTATAATAGGTGAAAGAATATTTTAAAAATGAATGTGAGTAAACAAGGTAATCACCTACTCTTTCCAAGAACTGGAGTTGATATCCACTTAAAGACCATTAGTTTAGAATTTTATAAATAAAAACACATATATACCATATATTGGGATGTTATTAAGATATATTTGTAGTAATTAGTTGATATAATATTATCAATGTAGTTTATAAAAGATAGTAATTCAGATCCCATTAATAAGATATTTGAGGGGAACTATTAGAATTTATTAAAAAAATAAAATAATAAAAATCCAATTTAACGGATAACCAAATGTATCAATATTATATGATACGGTATTATTTTAATAAAAACACATAAACTAATAATATTTTTGAACTTTTTATGTGGTGTCATAAACCCTAACATTTGGTTTGACCCCTTTGTTATCATATTTTAAATATATCTACACTAAGGATTTTTTAATTATAAATTCTTATAATTTTCTATATAATATGAAAATCATCTTATAAATGGTAATGGGATGAAATATTTTCCCATATCTTATCCATCATGTCCTATTTTAATATTTTTAGGATTTTTACACATTTTGATAAAATATTGTTTTCATTAAATGTCATTAATGTTGTTTTTTGGAACTAATCATTTAGTTTGAATATAAAGTCACCAATTGAAAGATGAAATTATAATATTATCCTTTGAAAGTTCAATAATATGTTATATTCGTCTATAAATTTTTTTTAAACACAATATCTCACTCAAATTATGATACTTTTAATATTTTTGAAATCATTTATTTTCATTTTCTATTAATTGAGAAAATATTGTGATGGTATTATGTAAGAATTTAAGGTAGTTATAAAATAACTATAATTAGAAATACAAATCAGGAAAATAATATCATTATTATCAAAATAATCAATAACATTTATTTACAATTTTTTTTCACTATGTTACCACAAAAGATATATTTAACTACACGAGAGAGACATGTTGTGTTTTTCCCTTCATTATATATTACATATATCAATTTGAAGGAAAAAATTACCATAAAAAATTAATTTTGAATAGTAAGGATAAGGGGGTTTAATTCCCTTCATGGAATAAGAATTAATATGAAAATGGTAAACTTAACACATAGTTTTGACCTAGTTTAACCTGATTTACCCTTTACCAATTTGATGAATTTTCCAAGATTAATATTCAGAATATATAAAATAAAAGGGACATATTTACCAATTTTGGACTCTTGAATCCATATAGAGAATAATGTTTTCACAATTCAATTTATATAATTGGAATAAAATAATTTAAAAAATAATTCTCCCAAACGAGATGAAAACTGTTTTATTTTAAAAAATATATTTTCAAGATAAAAGGTGGTAATATATTCATATATCATTTCAATTAAAATTATTTTATGAATTTTAAAATAATTTAATGAAAAAATAAGGTATATATAAATATAATTATAATAATTCACCAACGTTTATCACATAAAATAATATGATAAGAAACATTGCATAACTGATAAAAAATTGTTTGAATAAAAAAATAACCTTCAAACATAAAAATTATTTCTATTTTCATTTCTAATAAATTGATACATAATTTACTTATTTACACATGTTTAAACATTATGATTTTTATTTTCTAATTACTTTTATTCACCCTAAACAATTTAACATCTTGGTTAGAATGGTATAATATATTTTTGTTCTTTTAAATTCAGGGATTCGGGTATCACAATGTGTGGAAGAATGTATATTATATTTATAGAACTATATCATAAAATCTCATGGTGTGACAAATTATTTACACACTTATCTTGTTTTCTATTTTGATAACATATATCCATATGCTCTACCCACAATACCTCATTTTCATTTTCTAATTTTCCACTAAATGAATATTTTTTCATCCCTAAATATAAATAATATTCTCTTAAATCTAATAAATAATAATGAAATTATGACAAAAATACTTCAATATGATGTAATTTGGAATTACTAGTGAAAATATAAAATTCACAATTTTTCTCGTGTTTTAATAACATAAATTTGGCTATTATTAAAAATATCATATTTTTGAGGATGCATGTTTATAATAAAAATTCCTATAACAATATTCTTAATTCCATAAATATTCATTCATGTATATACACCAAATATATTTTAAAATAATGAAATGACTTCCTTTCTTAACAAAACATGAAAATTAAAACAAATATATATTTATAGATACAAAATACCAATATTTTTCTAAATATAGAGCAAATATACAATTTATAATCTGATCACATGTTACTACATCTAATGAAATAACTATTCCATAAATTTCAATAGGTTTATTTGCTTCATCATTAAATGATTCTTTAAAGTTTATGATAACATATAAATCTTCTAAAATATGTGATTCCAAAACTGTATTTAATACCATGATTTGTAATGATAAATGAAAATTCATATAACAACCAACATTTTATACTCAAAATAAATCAATTTAAATTTTATTTCGCATCCCATGTTTTATTAAAAATTTATAATGTTTAAAACAAAACATTTATGGGTATATATTTTGATATTTTTTTAAATTCATTATATCTTTTAAAAATAATTTATTAATTGACTAAGAATTAACTTTTCTAAAATTATCCAATAATTAATTTTAGATAATATACTCCAACAAATATGATATCCTCAAACAATGTATCTCTTAATGATAAAATATTTACATTTTACAACAACTTAGTTATGCTTTTTTTTAATTTTACCAAAATAAAAAGAATTTTGTGTAAATTAATTTCAATTATATCATATAAAACTATTTCATTGTTAGGTGGAAATCATATTTACCAAATTCCTCTACAATATAAACTCAACCCCATTAATCTCTACACAAAACCATTATATTAACCTGACAATGAAAATACCAACTTATATGGTTATAAATAGTTCTCTAACCGTATTTAGGAATGTCCATTGGAACCAAATTTTAGCATCTTGCCCCATTTTTCAACTTTATCAGTTCTCTAGGTGAGTCGTTCATGTAACACCCCAAGTTTCCATGGTACGCTTCTCTATGAATAATACAATAGTGTGTGTTATATGCAAGTTTGAGTTCTAACACACCACAACCAATCATACTAGCCGTTAAGAATAGTAATACCCACTTTTTGAAAGTTTATACGTTTTATCTTTCAAAATGAATTTCATTTTTGGGTTCGGAATATCAAAATTAGCTTATGGTGAAATTTTGGTACTTTTCGGATAACTTTCATATTTTTGATGAATAGTGAAAATTACTAAATTTTAATTAAAAAAATTATTCAAAATAATTAATAGTGATAAATTATGAATTTTAGTGGTTTTAAATTATATTTATAATATATTTTTACAATTTAATCCAATTTTGGTCATTGGACATACTTCACATTTAAACGGGACACAAACAAGTGTCAATCTTTTGATAGTTATTCTTTCTTAAAAACACGCTTTTTGTTTTGACAGCAGGAATTAATTTTAAATTAATAAATGAAACTTCTATGTTTTTAATTTGGTAAAATCTACTTCATTATTGAATTCAAAATATCAAAATTATCTTAGGGTAAATTTTTGGGATTTTTCGGAAAACTTTTAATTTTTGATGAATAGTGAAAAACACTGAGTTATAGTTTAAAACCGAATTTTTATATAAATAATTATTTATTTTAATTAAATTATTTAATGTCAAAATAGATAAATAATACATATATAAGTTCAAGTTAATTCATTGGAGTCGGTTTATAATAATTTTAGATATATAAAAATTTTATTGAACTTTTCACCATCTTTTACCCACCTTCTAGGAGCTTTTGCAAATTCACATAAAACTTAATTTTACCGCTTCTATGAGATTAATTTATAAATTCTGAGAGACATGGTTAAAATCAAGGAGTAAAATGTGGTTCAATGAGATGAAATTAATTTTTGGTGAATATTAACTTTTTACTTTTATTTACCACGGTTAAAAGTAAATAGGGTAATTAAGGTTAAAAATGATATTAATATTACCCACACACATGTCCTAATTCTATTTGACAAGTTTATATCCACCAAAAAAAACCTTAGGAATAAAATATTATCATTTATGTCTACTTGCATTAGATTAGGAAATTTATTATTATTTAATTCAAAGAAGAGTTAAAAGATTTAAAATCAAAGTTTAATAACTAAAATATTTTTAATATACGGTTTTGAATTAGATAAATTAGATTATAAATATTAATTAGAAATTTAATAAGATTTTCAACATCATGGTATTTTATTTATTATTTTTATACATTATATAAATAAATTTATTTGTGACACAATGATGGTGCAGTAATTAACTTATTCATGAAAGAATCAAATAAATGATATTATAAATATTAAAATAAATATACTTTCAACGTTTTTAGGACAACCAGGAATTATATAAGTTCATATGACATGTTAGGATTGATTCAATGTATTTTTTTTAATTAATCATGTTGTTATTATTTTAACAAAAAACAAATACCAAATAGTGTCAAAATTGACATAAAATAGTTTTTAAAAAAAATATTATATTATTAATTTATATAATGGTTCTAAAAATATAAGGTTCGGCTAAAAGACTTATATAATAATATATATGACATTAAATAACCAATTGGGGTTCTATTGGTACTATATAATATTTTTATTAACCATATAGTGTAAGAATACAAGAAGACACGGTAAAAATTAAATTATTTAACTTAGAGTTAAATCTAAATGATAAGGTTAAAATGGTAACCTAAAATTGTCTAAAACCTATTGGTTGAGTTTTTTTGACCTATACCCACCTTAGAATTTAAATAATCAACTTTGGATCTATTATAACCCGAATATAAATTTATTGTAAAATAATATTTTAAGTTTTACCTAAGGTGCCCCTCACCCCTCTTATAAAAGGGCACTCCCCCTTCTCTCTAATTCACACCTTCTAAGCCATTTGGCTCGTCCAAACACTGCCCAAATACCCTCTCAAATATCCTCCCTTCATCCTATAGGCCTTATTTTGATCATAAAGCCAACCTAAGGATCCCTTTTTATCAAATCAAAAAGAAGATTCCGAAGAAGAGGTAATGATTTCACCACCCTCTTTCGAGTTCCTTTCTTCTTCCACTTCCTTTTTCATTGTTGATTACATTATAAATTAATAACTATAGTATATTATATATATAGTGATGTTATTATAATTATGGTACAACCAAATTCATTATTCTATCTACCCTTTGAAGGACATGTCACCATACGTGCGTACATACGGCTTACCGTCTCCACGTCATGGTGTAATTGTTATTCAATACATTATTATTTGGATCGGTATAATAATGATGTGTATTTGATGTAAATAATAAATATAACATTATAATTATTCTGTATATATTATATACCAACAAATTATATATTATATTAATATCAAAAGAACAATATTTCTGCTCGTGCGTACGTACGGATTACCATCTCCACGACGCGATGAGGTTCATTGTCAAGTTCACCATTCATCGACGATTATAAAAATATATATTACTAATAAGTATGTAATATATGACATAACAATGATACTGGAGATATATATATTTTTATATATAAGTATTTATGTACTTACATATATCTTACTCACTTACTTTCGTTCAATACTATATGAAAACGGAAACAGTGTTTATGCATATGTACGGACTACTGTATCCATAAACGGTGTTTTCCATTTCATATATACGTCTATTATAAATTTTTATATAATCTAAATATATATGATAAATAAATCATTTTTTATATTCTGGGAGTATTTAAATCATGATCTATGTGATACAATTAAGATTAACTAGTTAAAACACGTACGATAAAGAAAGCGATTATTACCCGAAATATTAATATAACATGGAAGTTATTATTAAATGGGTAGTATAATGTCATAAATGAATAATATATGATATCATAAATATTAATATGGTTCTGGTATTATTTAACAACATACTATTGTTATCATACAGGAGGCTAAACGTACCCTCGACTAAAGGAAAGTGCAAGGTAAGGGGTTTTCATCTCACTCCTTATTCCCATGAGATTCATGACATATTGCCACTATTACCTATTGTTTGGTGTATGTACTTCCCATAATTGTATTATTTGTGTAATACACTTTAATTTATGTATATTTACATATTCATTGAATGATACCTCTTTCATAGGGTGTATGTTTCGTAAGTTAACAAATTGATAAGGGTTAATTTCACAATCTCTTTATCATCTGAGGTTGTTTATTTGTAATTATCTACTGGGACATCTTTGTCATCCACATACATGTTTCTTAAAAATGTCTTTCAAAACATTTTTACTATTTAATAGACAATGGGTTAAATTAATTTATATCCTTATTTGACCTTATACGTTTTTGAAAGGAATCTTTCCGTCGTTTTCCAAACAAGTTACTTTTTGACCTTTTTGACAAAACTAAGGTAAGAATGTTTTTTAACTTATATGGAAGGTGCGGTTATTCTCCACTGTTATTACACCTTTGAAGCTTCCCTTACATTCTTATAAGAATATTTTAAAAATAAAGGTTTTCTTTTATAATTGTGTGATTTTTAAATGATTTCAAAAAAAAGAGATATATTTCTCTCAAATACATGAAAATCTAGTGCAAATGTATACGTATTTAATGCAAGCTTAAAAATTCATTCAGAACACCTGACTCTCGAGTGTGGTAGATTGTAAGGGTTAGTGCGTGGACCCATCATGGCCTATAATTTTTCAATCAGTCTCATAATTAGTTATTTTGTTTTCAAAGCTTTCATAATGTTTTCATAAAAACACTGGAGTATATTTGAGAAATTATAAATGCAAGTACCTTCTAAAACAATTGCTTCGGTAGATCTCATGAGACAAACTAGTGTCTTGGCACGAGGCCTTGACAAAATATTATGTGTAGTCTCGTCACGAGGCCTTGGCTACATGTTATGATAGTCTGCATTATGCATTCCATTATTATGAAAGTGGTTATTGATATTGCATGTGATTATTTGATTAGTAGAATATTCATGTGAATAAGTAAATGGAATTATTTCATTTTATTTTTTTCATATTAATGTGAAGTTCAAGTTTAAAGGGATTTTATTTTAGTTTTATACATTGCCATAAATGTTTTTTCTTATTTTTGAATGTTTCTATTGTATTGTTTATCCTTACTGAGCATTTGACCTCTCCCCTTTCTATGTTTTATTTTCCCAGGATTCCAAGAAGGGTATTGTGATTGATATGAAGGGTTAAGGCAAGGGAATATTGGCGTTCATAAAGGATTATTTATGTTGTTTTGTTATAAAGTGTAATGTAACATTCATGTATGTAATCTATTTTCCAAGACTGCTAAACCGATCGGTCTTTCGGGACATGATTCCTTGTAATCATGCCAATGTATTAAAATAATGCACCATCTCGGGGTAACTGGGGTAGGGGCGTTATAGTTGGTATCAGAGGATGTTTAGAAATAACCTTGGAATCTAGTTTTAGATAAACTCTGATAAGATCACATTACCCTAAAATAGACTTTTAGGATTAGTATAGAAAAAATTCCTAGAATTTTGGTAATATAGAGATTCTGTGAGTTTTCCTAGCAAATAAATCCATGTCTGGATATGAGCAGGTAGAGGCGGCTCTGGCACAGATGTACCTAGGGGTAAAACCCAAAAACACCGCTTTGAGCTAAACTCGAATGGGAACGGGTGCATGACAACGGGCCTTTCTGCACTCTTGGTTACGAATCTCTAGGGGGATATGATTAGGATAATTCTCATTTTCTTTACAAACAATTACGAAGGGCTTATGAGTATATACTTACTCAAAGAAAACATTTTTATGATTATGGATTATATCCAAAAACTATATAATTTATGTTAAGTGTTTTACAAGTTTGGGATTAGGTATGGATATTCATAAACTAATCAAGTGTATGACATTGTTTAGAAATGGCGCCCTGTAGAAGGAATGAGAACTCCAGTAATAAACATGATCCAAAGAGTAAGAAGAATCATTTCTTTCATTGTCCTAAGCTAGAATTTATAAGGGAAATAGTCTCCCACGTATTATCGTCATATAAAGAAATAGTATCATGTGTTGATAAGATAAGTAAAGATTTCTCAGAGTCATATGGATTTGATGGGAAACCATAGAAGGAAAGGATCGTAGAGAGAAGGATAGATAAAGGGAATAAGGTAAAGAAGTATTTTCCCATATGTGACAACTGTAGAAAGAATCACCTTGTAAAATGCTTGAAGGTAATGGGAGTATGTTATATGTGTGAAGAAAAAGGACACCAAGTACGTGACTGCAAGGGTAAGAAAAAGGTTTCAAATGTACAATGCTTCATCTGCAAGGATTTTGGACACTACGCGAACCAATATCCCAATCATTATACAATGCCACAAATGATGCTATTGGATAATCATCAAGTTATGATTCTACCACAAATGTAGAGGAATGACTAGTGTTCTTACTTTGTTATTTTGGAATTATTTCATTTAATTGTTGTATCAATGAAGTTCTGGAAATAAATAAGGATTGTACTGCAGTACTATTTCATTGAGGATTTGAGATTTTATGGTACTATGAAATGTGACTCTACAACGAGTTATACTTTTTGGAAATTACAAGGTTGAAAGAAACATAAACTTTAATATGGTCCTAATATTGAGGTGCTAATTTTGGAATAAGATATGGTTGATTTGGATAAATTATATTGGATATTCTTGAATACCTTGAAAATGATTAATGATTTTTCATCATTGGAGTCTACAACAATTTTTATAGAAAGATTATATCAAGTATTCTATAAAGAATAAGGGAGCATGAATGTAATCAATAAGTTTTTATGGTAATTCAGGATGTTACCATGTTTTAAAATAATACATGGTGAAGGTGTTCACATGTTATTACATGTAAAAAAAGATCTTCATTGTGTCTAACTTCTTTAAAAATTTTGGACTGTGAGTTTGGATAGTAGTATTTTGGATAAGTATAATGGTTGGAATGGATTAATATTGAAAGGTTATTTTTGGATTTTTATAAAAGGAAAACACATAGACCGTCTGACAACCCGTCGCGTCGGACAAAGCTGTGGGAATCGAACCCACAACCATAGTGCGATTGGGATTTATCGCCTACCACTGGACTACGTGAAGTACCTGGATTGTATAATGAAGTTTCTTTCTTTTAATGGGTCTGAAATGTGAATTATATATTCATTATATTTTGAACCCTATACGATTAGGATAAATATAGTATTTTTGAGTTGTATTATGTTTTGGGGTGAAAGATGATTTTGTGGTAGAAATTTATTAATGGATAAAACTCTAATTATAAAGTAAGTATATCTCCTTATGATATTATCCAATATCATAAATAAATTCCTCAACATTAATAAAAGGAACTCAGAACAAAAATTTTGTCCAATATGGTACCTTAGATCATCACAAATTTAAGACTTTGGGATTATTGGTCTTTTCATAGCCATGTTCTCTACCACTCTATATCAGATATTGATGCTTAGATTTCTCTTCCATATCCATATTTTTCTACATGGAACCCTTGTATGTGTTATTTTCAGTAACCTTCATACTTACCACTCTTTATTTTAAATAGAGGCCTCATTAATCCATTTTTTGATGTGGGATTTCTATTATGATATTTTCAAATGTCAACCCCAAGATTCCAATACCAAGCATAAATTGTGAGGACTAAATTTATTGAAGGTGGGGAGAATGTAACACCCCAAGCTTTCACGGTACGCTTCTCTCTGAATAATAAAATAGTGTGTGTTATACGCAACCTGGAGTTCTAACACACCACAACCAATCATACTAGCCGTTAAGAATAGTAATACCCACTTTTTGAAATTTTATAAATTTTATCTATCAAAATGGACTTTATTTTTGGATTTGGAATATTGAAATTAGATTAGGGTGAAATTTTGGTACTTTTCGGATAACTATCATATTTTTTGATGAATAGTGAAAATTACTAAACTTTAATTAAAAAACATTTTTAATCAAAATAATTAATAGTGATAAATTATGAATTTGAGTGGTTTTAAATTATTTTTAGAATATATTTTTACAATTTAATCCAATGTTGGTCATTGGACATAATTTCACATTTAAACCAGACATAAACAAGTGTCAATCTTTTGATAGTTATTGTTTCTTAAAAACACGCTTTTTGTTTTGACAGTGGGAATTAATTTTAAATTTATAAAATAAACTTTTATGTTTTTAATTTGGTAAAATAGACTTCATTATTGAATTCAGAATATCAAAATTAGCTTAGGGTAAATTTTTTGTATTTTTCTGAAAAATTTTAATTTTTTATGAATGGTGAAAACATTGCGTTATAGTTTAAAACCGAATTTTTATTTAAATAATTTATTTAGTTTACTTAAATTATTTAATGTCAAAATAGATGAATAATACCTTTATATTTACAATTTAATTCATTGTATTCGATTTATAATAATTTTAGATATATAAAAATTTTATTGAACTTTTCACCGTCTTTTACCCACCTCCTAAGAGCTTTCCAAATTCACATAAAACATAATTTTACCGCTTCTGTGAGCTGAATTTAGAAAATCCGAGATACACGGTTAATATTAAGGAGTAAAATGTGGTTCAATGAGATGAAAATAACTTTCGGTGAATAGTAACTTTTTACTTTTACTTACCACGGTTAAAAGTAAATAGGGTAATTAAGGGTAAAAATGATATTAATATTACCCTCACACCTGTCCTAATTCTATTGTAAAAATTTATCTCGACCAAAAACAACCTTAGGAATAAATAGTATCATTTAGGTCCACATGGATTAGATTAGGACATTTATTATTATTTAATTCAAAGAATATTTAAAAGAGTTAAAATCAATGTTAAATAACTAAAACATTTTTAATATAGGGTTTTGCATAAGATAAATTTGATTATAAATATTCATTAGAAAGATAAAAATCTTTTATACATCATGGTATATTATTTATAATTTTTAGACATTATATAAATAAATTTATTTATGACACAATGATGATGAAGTAATTACATTATTCTTGAAAGAATCAAATAAATAGTATTATAAATATTAAAATAAATATAATTTCAAAGTTTTTATGACATCCACGAATTATCTAAGTGCATATTACATGTTAGGATTTATTCAATGTATATTTGTTTTGAATTAATCATGTTGTTATTAATTTTAACAAAAAAAAAATATCAAATAGTGTCAAAATTGACATAAAATAGTTTTTATAACAGATATTTTATTATTAATTAATATAATGGTCCTAAAAATATATGGTTAGGACAAAAGACTTATATAATAATATATATTACATTAAAGAACCAATTTGGGTTCTATTGGTAGTATATAGTATGTTTATTTACCATATAGAGTAAGAATACAAGAAGACACGGTAAAAGTTAAATTATTTACCTTAGAGGTAAATCTCAATGATAAGGTTAAAATGGTAACCTAAACTTGTCTAAAACCTATTGGTTGAGTTTTTTTAGACCTATCCCCACCTTATTATTTAAATAATAAACATTTGATCCATTATAAACCGAATATGAATTTATTATAAAATAATATTTTATGTTTTTCCTAAGGTGCCCCTCACCCTTCTTATAAAAGGGCACTCCCCCTTCTCTCTAATTCACACCTTATAAGCCATTTGGATCGTCCAACACCTACCCAAATACCCTATCAAATATCCTCCCTTCATCCTAGAGGCCTTATTTTGATCATAAAGCCAACCTAAGGATCCCTTTTGATCAAATCAAAAGGAAGAACCCGAAGAAGAGGTAATGATTTCACCACCCTCTTTCAAGTTCCTTTCTACTTCCACTTCCTTTTTCTTTGTTGTTTCCATTCTAAAATAATAACTCCAGTATATTATATATACCTTGATGTTATTATAATAATTTTACAACCAAATTAATTATTCTATCCACCCTTGGAATGACATGTCACCATATGTGTGTACGCACGGCTTATCGTCTCCACGTCCTGGTGTAATTGTTATTCAATACATTATTATTTGGATGGGTCTAATAATGATGTTTGTTTGATGTAAATAATAAAAATAACATGATAAGGATTATGTATATCTTATATACCATCCAATTATATATTATATTCATATCAAAAGAATGATATTTTCACTCGTGCGTACGTACAGATTACCATCTCCACGACACGATGAGATTCATTTTCAGGTTCACCATTCATCGATGATTATAAAAATATATATTACTAATAAGTATGTAATATATGAGATAATAATTCTACTAGAGATATATATATTTATATATAAGTATTTATGTCCTTACATATATCTTACTCACTTACTTCCGTTCAATACTATATGAAAACGGAAACAGCGTTTATGCGTACGTACAGACTACCGTCTCCATAAACGGTGTTTTCCATTTCATATATACGTCTATTATAAATTTTTATATTCTAAATATATATGATAAATAAATCATTTATTTATATTCTGGAAGTATTTAAGTCATGATCTAAGTGATACAATCAAGAGTAACAAGTTAAAACACATACGATAAAGAAAGCGATTATTACCCGAAATATTAATATAACATGGAAATTATTATTAAATGGGTAGTATAAAGTCATACATGAATAATGTATTATATAATAAATATTAATATGTTTCTGGTATAATTTAATAACATACTATAGTTATCATACAGAAGGCTAAACGTACCCTCGATTAAAGGAAAGTGCAAGGTAAGGGGTTTTCATCTCACTCTTTATTCCAGTGAGATTAATGCCATATTGCCACTATTACCTATTGTGTGGTGTATGTACTAACCATAATTGTATTATTTGTGTAATAAAATTTAATTTATGTATATTTACATATTCATTGAATTATATGTCTTTCATGGGGTGTATGTTTCATAAGTTTCAAAATTGATAAGGGTTAATTTCACAATCTCTTTATCATCCGAGGTTGTTTATTCGTAATTATCTACTGGGACATCTTTATCATCCACATCCATGTTTCATAAAAATGTATTTGAAAACATTTTTACTATTTAATAGACAATGGGTTAAAGTCATTTATATCTTCATTTGACCCTATACGTTTTTGAAAGGAATCTTTCTGTCGTTTTCCAAACAAGTTACTTTTTGACCTTTTCTACAAAACTATGGTAATAATGTTTTTTTAACTTATATGGTAGGTGTGGTTATTCTCTGTCGTTATTACACCTTGGAAACATCCCTTACATTCTTATAATGTTATTCTCGAAATAAAGGTTTTCTTTAATAATTATGTGATTTTTAAATGATTTCAAAAAAAGAGAGAGATATTTCCCTCAAATACGTGAAAATCCAGTGCAAATGTATATGTATTTAACACAAGCTTAAAATGTTTTTCAGAAAACCCGACTCTCTAGTGTGGTAGATAGGAACGGATTGGGTGTGGACCCATCATGGCCTGTAATTAGTTGAGCAGTCTCAAAATTTGTTATTTTGTTTTTAGAAGTTTTCATAATGTTTTTAGAAAAACACTGGAGTATATTTGAGAAATTTTAAACGTAAGTATCTTCTAAAAAAAATTGCATCTATAGGTCTCATGATAGAAACTAGTGTCTTGGCATGAGGCCTTGAAAAAATATAATTTGTAGTCTTGGCACAAGGCCTTTGCTGCGTGTTATGATAGTCTGGCATTATGCATTCCATGGTTATGAAAATGGTTATTGATATTGCATGTGATTATTCGATTAGTAGAATATCCATGTGAATAAGTAAATTGAATTATTTCATTTTATTTTTTCCATATTAATGTGAAGTTCAAGTTTAAAAGGCTTTTGTTTTAGTTTTATACATTTCCTTAAATTTTTATGCTTATTTTTTGAATGTTTCAGTTGTATTGCTTAACCTTAATGAGTGTTTGACCTCTCCACTTTCTATGTTTTATTTTCCCATGATTCCAAAAAGTGTATTGTGATTGATATGAAGGGTTAAGCCAAGGTAATAATGGAATTCCTAAAGGATTATTTATGTTGTTTTGTTATAAAGTGTAATGTAACATTCATGTATGCAATCTATTTTCCAAGACGGCTAAACTGATCAGTCCTTCGGGACATGATTTCTTGTAATCATGCCAATGTATAAAAATAATTCACCGACTCTGGATAACTGTGGTCGGGGCATTACATTTTACCAGGCTATAGGCACACCTCCACAAATACTAAAGGCTTCTAATATGTAATGATGGTATAATCATTGATATTGGGGAGAATATACCGTCTAGAGATGATAATAATAAGGGAAAATATATATATATATATTTAACATAGTGGAAGAAGTAACATAATAGTGGAAACTCTAGAATGAACACAACAAAATCATATGCCCACAACAAGAGTAATAAAATCCCAAAGGCATTATACCATTTGAAGATAAGGACTCATGTCATGACACGTGATAAAAAATATATATTCTTGTTATCAGGTGGTTGAACACATAAGTACATATATAGAACACCAAAAGAAATTCCATCATGATATAGATGAAGAAAATGGTCCACTCCCATTCATCCAATGAAAATGAAGTATATGCCTAATCACTATGGTCTATCTTCAGAGCCTGATCTCTTACCTGATTTGAAATCCATAAAATCTATACATTCCCCTAATGATTGTGTAGGGTTTGATTATGAAATTAGTAAGATACCACCATTGTGTGCTTGTATTACACCCATTATTATACAATTCATTCATATATAATTAAACAGCAACTAAACTTATGTAATAAAAATATATCTATGTTACTCATGCTCAGTAGATATGAGGAATCTTTTACAAACCTCGACTATCGCCATAGTGGAATGATATAGCAACAATCTTTCATACTAGAAGAAACTTAGTATCTCATCTATAACCTATCAACTGACACATTGTTCAGCACATAACCTCATGTTCCACTGAGTGATAAATTGGAATCTAATTATCATGACCATAAGTATTCCCCATGTCCAATATATTGTCATTTAAAAGTCAATGTAGACTCAATAGCCTAACATCAAAATGTATTGTGGTATTATAATCCCATATATAAAAATTATTCTCTCGATAAATAGACTGGTTTCTTGATGCATGACAGTACATTTCCTCCAATAATCCCGTCAAATTAGCCTTGAACACGATAGTGTGTCTCGACCCCCAACTAATGGTCTCTATTACTGTCAACTGTGGGTTTCAATGATGAGAACTTCATCTATAACCTTTGTTCCACACCATACCCTATGCATTGATAACTAAATAGGCCTCCACCCATATTTATATGTAAAACTATCTAAATTAGTCCCTATATGTGTGCACAAGACTCTAATGACAACTTTCGATAACAAATATGTGTCGAAGTCACCAATATTTACTAAAGGAACACCAACCACAAACCATTTTTCCACATGTTAATCTAGTTTCCCATTCACATAATGGTCAACCCATAATCCATAACCTAATGATAACATCACCTCAATTTTGATGAATCATGTCACCGCCACATGGTTTTCAACATCACCCCATATATCTAGATACACTCCCTATCCCTAAAGAAGCATGTTTCCTTTGTCTACATGGGTTCAGCATCACCCCAATTATCCTGAGATATGCCTAATACATTTCAATATAACCAATTTAATCATATCTCATTAAATAAACGAAAAACCCACTATCTTAAACTATAGAATGGTAAAATACCACATACCCTATTTAATATGTTATTAAGGAATACAGATAATTCCCTTCATCAAATCATAACATTTATTAAAAATAAAAATATACATTAATTAATAAACGGATTCACACAAATAACCCTCATGTGGGATTATAATAACGTAACTAATGACACCCATATATTAATATATAAATCTATGAACCATATTCATTATCATTCTAGATGGTCACTCATTATATATTGAAATCTAATTCGGAGAAAAATTGGAAGAAAAATAGTTTTAGAAAAAAGACCCTGAAAAGAGGGGATATGATCTTGAATCATGATTCCATTCCATATTTTAAATGAAAATAATAAAATGATACAATGGACTAGTGAACATACCAATAGGAATATTTATCCCTTATATAATCTTTATACAAATCTTAGATGGAGGAGTTACAATGGAACATAAAAGACTTAGAGGGAGAGTTATATAGCTAGAGGTTGGTGATGTGCATTGGAGAAACAAAACGATGAGAATAAAATTGATGAATTAATGGAAAAAATATCATTTTAGACTCTCTCAAAATCTACATGGTTGCTACATGGTTTGGGAAACCATTCCCAATTGAGTTATCACTGACTAATAACTCATACACCTCTCATTATTAGGCAGAACATGTTAACAATCTGTATGAAAACCTAGTGGGGGACTCTTCATAGCTCTACTATTTGTTATGGTTTCTTATAAGTGGATACTCCATTAAACAATATTCACCTTAACCAAAAAATCATCATGTATTGGTTTTCATGTATTGAGAAACTGTGATCCAACCATAAGCCTCTAGATATCATTCTTATAATTGGGTTTCAGGAGCCTGATGATTCCAAAAGCAACTAAAACACAAGATGAGATCATGAGGCTATAAAAAAATCTTCTATAAATGAAATAAAAACACATTCAAACTCTTTTAATTATGTATTAGATCTCAATATAATAATTTTACAATCCACCAAATATAATATTCAAATTTATCTAGGAAAACTACCCGTTCAAAGAAAACATAGGACATTATAACCTCCTCACCTTAAGATACATGATATTTGAGCTATGTGGACTTATCTTGAGATGGTATGAAATATGATGATCTCATTTACATTACCCTACTATTTCTCTATTATTAGTCATTGTAAATGACCTACCCTATCACTTCCTAACCACAAAATCAATTATTCTAATTGACCCACTAACTATCCCTAAACATACGAGTCCTCTCAGGACATACTATCATTCTTGTACCTCATAAGGTGATCTAATAAAACTGTATCATACATGACACCTATCAAAGATTGTATCTCATTAGATAACCATCAATACTCATGTTGTAGATGACACCCATGAGTCTGGTATCTCATTTGATCCCCATAGGCCCTTCATTTAAACTGATACACAAAAGTAACCATGAATCATATATATATATATATATATCTCTGTGTGTGTGTGTGTGTTCCCATTATTTTCTTGATGCCTACACACTTCATAAAAAACAGTAATTGCACCCAATTTGTACATACTAAATATTGCATAGTGTTTTAAAATAGAACATGTTCTCCTTGGGAAACCATATTAGTCATACTCAAAATAAAATGTCACAAAATGATCATGGAATGCCTCTAACCCTTGTCTGATCCCTGACCTGGTCTGACCTGGTCATCTCAATGTCAAGTAGCTTCCCAAAAGTCACACTACCTGATCCCTAAACTCCTTATAGATTTGCACTAGCTAATTGACACTGACTCCACTGATGGGTCTCTCTCTATATTTAACTGTAACACCCATAAATTTTATGAGAAAGATTCTTTTTAATTTCTTTAATGTCTTGTGTTGTATGCTACACCAATATTCTCTTGCGCTATATGCAAAACCGCACGAGCTTGTAGTATACGCAAACACTATTCTTGTCTTGTGTTGCACGCAAGAGCAACCTTCCTCGATAGCGTGTGTTGTACGTAATACTGAGTTTCACTAAACAATAATATATTGTTATAATATTATTGTGAACTAGCCGTTATGAATAGTAGTAACTAAATTTTGAATTTTATGACATAACAATTCATCTTACACATATTATAGAAAATGGTATGAGAACAAAATAAAATTTTCAGGTAAAATAAGTATTTTTCAAAAAAAATACAGTTTTACAACCTTCTGATGGCACATCCACTTTAAATCTAGTTTTTGACATTTTTATAAGTTCAATTTGAAAAAATAAAATTCTTATTTGGAATCACGATTTAAAAATTTACTTTGGATAAATTTTTCATATTATTTTGATAACATTCATATTTTAATGAATAGTAAAAACAAGCTATATTTTAATTAAAAACAACTTTTTTCATCGTAATAATGTATATGGTTATATTATAATATTGAATGGTTTTAAAGTATAAATAGAATAAATTTTACCTTTGAATATAATTTATGTAATTATCATTTATTTTACATTGAATTCATAGGTAAAATCATTTCAATCTTTTGTAATGTTTTAACTTTTAAAACTCATTTTCTTAACAACGGGATTAATTTTAAATTAATTTATGCAACTTCTGTGATTTTAATTTTGAAAAATAGATTCTATATCTAGAATCAGTAGGTCCAAATTATGTTAATAAGCTATTTTTTTTGGGCACTATGAATAGTAACTACGGTAAATTTTATTTGCCATAGTTAAAGGTTAATCAGGTAATTAAGGGTAAATATAATAATATAAAATTACCCTAACACTTGTATTAATATAATTGGATGATTATATTTCGTCCTAAGTCATATTTGGGTAGAAACGGAATCCATTGTAACCCACGTGGATGTGATTAAGATATTTATTTTATTTTATTTTAAAGAAAGTCAAATATGTCTCACTCAAACTTTAATAAGTAAAGTATTTTTAATATAAGGTTATACAGAATATAAATTCGATTATAAATACTAATTTGAAATATAAATTTTTTTTCTTTGTTATGGTAATTTATTTGTAATTTTTAAGAAATATTTATTTACCTTAATAGCTTATACATTAATGACGCATAAATTATTTACTTAGTGAAAAATGAATAATATGGTTTTTATTAAAGTAATAATACCCATCAAAAGGACCAAAAACTTGACCAAAACCTATTTTTAGAGTATATCTACACCATAAGCATCCAAGAGACGACTTGGGAATCATTTGGATCCGTATAAAAGTGATTAGGAAATTTATATTATATTATTTTAAATGATGTCAAAGTTGTCACTACCCTAATTTAATAAATATAAAAATTATATGTTGTTATTTTAAGATTATAAATTAGATTAAAAGTATTATTATGAACTATATGATATTTATTATCATCAATGTATTTTATTTTTAATTTTTATGCATCAAATAAGTATATTAAATAATTATACCATAATTTTGTTGTAATAATTTCATTAAGAGAAATATCAAACAAATGGTTTTAAAAATATTAAAATAAATATTATATGACCTAATTAATGTTCTACACAAATTTTTTAGATTAATATGACATGTTAGTATTATATTAAAAATTTTGGTTCGAATAAATCTCTTGTGTGTAATTTATTTCAATTCAAATAAAATAATAGTGTCAAAATTGACACTATTGTCATTTTATAAAAATAACATATTATAAAATTGTTTAAAAATCACAAAAATATTTAAAAATTATTAATTTAAATTTATATTCTCTAAAATTTCATAAATGTTACAATTATGGAAAATTCAAATCACAAAAGTAATTATTTATAACAGTTTAAAATTTTGAATATTATTATCACAAAAACATTAAATAGATTAAATAAGGATAAATCAAGTTGATAAGGTTTACAATAAATTTCCAACATGTCTAAATTTTATTTTTTGATGATACTACAACCCTATCTCATCAAAGCATCATATTTGAGTCATTTTAGATGTTTTAAGTGGGGTTTGAATTTATATTAATTTAATATTTTTGAGGTTTCCAAAGGTGCCCCTCTCCTCCTTTATAAAAGGGCACGTCCCCCCTCTCCTCTTCACAAATATTTGAATCTTCAATATCGGCCAACCCCTACGTGTTTCACTTCTCCACTTCCATAGAAACCTACTAGAGGTCCTAGTCTTCTTGAAAGACACTCTTTAGTTCCCTAAGAGGATATTAAGAGAAGGCGCGTCGATGAAGAGGTAATCTCTTCTACCAATTCTTTCATGTTTATTTATCCTTCAACTTCCTCTTCTTTAGTTTTTTAATTATAAGGTAATAACATCAGTATAAATAATATACTGATCTGTTATTATAAATATGTAACAACCCAATTTCACCTTCCATCAATCCTATGGAAAACAAAATCATTGTGCGTGCATACGTACGGAATACCGTCTCCACGCCGTGGTGTAATCTATTTTTTCACCACCACCTAACTTGGATGAATATAATTGTGTAATGAATAACTATATAAGGTTATTATAACATCATACTGATCCTGAGATATTATATCATACACTCCAATTCTATTCAATAATTATGGGAATGATATCATTGCTCGTGCGTACGTACGGATTACCGTCTCCACGACGCAATGAGATTCATTATCCATGTTCACCATTCAAGAATGATTATAAAGTGTATATAATAAGTAATCATGAAAGATATTACATGAAATAACAATGATACTAAATTTATTCACATATATGTTTCATTTACTTAATTCCATTCAATTCAATAACGAAACAAAAACAGTGTTCATGCGTACGTACGGCCTACCGTCTCCCTAAACGGTGTATTTCATTCCATTTATCGATCTATAATATATATTTATATGCTGAATATTATATATATATATATTTATTTATATTTTTTAATTATGTAAATAATGTTGTAAGTAATAATATCAAGAACAACAAGTCCAAACACGTACGATAAATGAAACGATTTTACCCAAAATGTTGCTTTAACATGGAATTGACAAAAGAACGGGTAATATAAAGTCATATGTGAATCATATATGATATCGTAAATATTATTATGGTTCTTTTACAAGTTAATAATATTATTAAACCCACTATATAGGAGTATCTAACACATACAACAGAAATTGGACATTAGGTAAGGGATAATTTTGCAAATCTCATTTTTATCTGAGATTGCTTATACGTAAGTATTTACTGGGGTATTGTTAATCATTCATGTCCATGTTTTCTAAAATTGTTTTCATAAAATGTTTAAAATTCTTCCATGTATGTTTAAATTCATTTTTACCCTTTTTTTAATTTTTACCGCATTGTAAGGAAGGAATCTTTCCTACGGTTACCATATAGGGTACTTTTTGACTTTTCCAGCAAAAGTACGAGAAAAATGTTTTTTTAACTTATACGGTGTGAATGGATTTTTATGGTTTTATAATGACTTATTTCAATGAATATTCCTCTATAATATTTCATGATTATTTTCAACAAAATCCTTTTCTTTTAAATTTTCATGGCTTTTTGAGAAAAGAAAATGATTTTGAAGAATAAAGAATATTTTCCTCAAAAATTAATTTCGAGTGTTGTGTCAAAACTATTTTCCATATAAGATGACATTATTTAGTATTATTTTGTTTCAAGTATAATTTATATATTATTTACGTGGTTTGATTATTCTTATGATGAAATGATATCCATTTGTTTAATATGGATTACATTAAAATGGGATGATGTTTATGAAACCCATTTTATTCTTTGGGTTATGATGAATGATTTATGTTTATTTTGTTTCACAAGTAAGAATGATTTAATTATGAGATGGGTGGGACCTAAATCTCCCTCCAATTCATTGGGTAAAGATCTATATCTCATGAGATAGATATGGATGGAATGGCAGGTAAACTCGGTTCAGTAATGGACTTTGTCCACTATGATGGTCTTGGCAGCAATGCCTTGGCTACTATGGAAATCATATCATGTGCTTAATGGTTTCCACAATTAGATGTTTTATTACCATGCTATTTTATCATGGTTAATGTTCCTTTATGATCTATTCCTTATGCACTACCAATATTTATGTCATTACTCATGATTTTGATGTTTTATGTTCATGTTCTTACGTTCAAATGTTCAGGGATTGTTTAATGTTCTTCATGTTTACCCTTACTGAGCATTTGAGCTCACCCTTTTTATGTTTTATTTTCCCTAGGATATAAATAAAGGTTATAGGTAAGATGACCAAAGTGGAAGATCTTTATGGGATATGTTGAAGATCTTTCACCATGATTAGAAGATTATGTTCTGAGTTTCCAAATAAACTAAACTAATACGGTCTTTGGGCCTCTTTTTTTGTCATGTATTAAGTATTCTTCAAAATTAATGTAATTTCTATGTACGTCAAGCTTTGGGTCTCTATAGTTGGTATCATATCAATGTTTTAGTTAACCTTTGGAAACTAGGATGCAAAAACATTAGTGAAATCCTTAGAGATATTTCTAAGGTATGTCTATGGATGTCCCAAAGGTTATGTATAAGTATAGGTTATATTCCTAGAATTACGGTAACGATCATTGAAATAATCCTAATATGTTAAATATTTAAGTTACTCCCCCTTTATTATATTGTTTTCCTAGCATGATTTTTGCCTCTCACATTGTTCATTTTGGGTTTTAGACGATGGTTGGAACCCGAAGGAACCGTGTTGATCAATTTAATGGAAAATGCAATGATTGTACTATTTAACAACCAAATATGATGGAAGATGGAGTGAAAAATCATGTTGTTATACTTACATAAGAAATGAATCATTCTGGACTTCCAAATGAGAATAGAAAGGAACAATATTCTATTGAGTCATTCCTGAGGCAACGTCCACCTTCTTTCAGTGGGTCTTCTGATCCACTTGTTACTAAATAATGGATTAGTACCCTTGAAAAGACATTTTCCATACTTTTCTGTACGGAGCATGAAAAATTCATTTTGGTTGTTTACCGGTTAGAAGTTGAAGCTGGCAAGTGGTGGACTCTAATTAAGAATGCAAGTCCAGAAGATGAAATTGAATCCACGGAATGGGAAAAGTTCAAGATCTTTTTTTTTAATAAGTATTTCCCTCGTATTCTTCGAACAAAGATGATCGAGAATCATCTTGGATTGTGGGTTGGCAGCACCACACTAAGCAGCAAAGATTTTTTTTTCTACCCCTCCTCACTCCCTACATTGGTTCCCTCCACTGGAAGGGACTATTAAGATTAATGTGGATGCCTCTCTCCCTAAGGATGGACCTGTTGGACTTGGTATGCTAGCCCGGGACAACCATGGACATATTATTGTAGACAAACATGAATCACGCCACACACTCTGGGAGCCCTCAGTTGCGAAAGTCGCTGCCATCCTCGCTGGGCTAAATTTTGCAAAAGACAATGTATGGGACTCAATTCACATCAAATCAGATAGTCTCACCATCATCAATGAAATCAATCTCAACGATGGAGAGATACAATCTTTTGGATCCATCACTCGGATTATTCACTCTCTCCATCCAAGCTTCACATCCTACATTTTTACATTCGTCAAAAGGGAAGGAAACGAGGCCGCTCACCAACTGGCAGCCGTTGGCCCTCCTTACGACGATCTGCTCTGGCTTGATCACTTCCCATCATGGTTATGTTCTTGTACTTCTGCTGATCTTCGTTATTAAAGAATTCATCTATTGTCAAAAAAACAAAGATGGAAAAGGAGTTCCTTGAGCTTAAGAAAAAGGATAATGAATCTATTCGTATATATGAAGTGAATTTTACAAGGCTTGAAAGGTATGCATCTGGATTTATCATCTATCCTAAAAGTAAAGTTGATCGATTCTTCAGTGGCTTAAAACGAAGTCTTCAAAGGGAATTAGCTATATGCGACTTCAGTAGCTATGAACAAATTGCATTTTCTGCTATCAAGGTAGAACTAGAAGTTGGTGTTACATATCCATCGCATGGTTTTGACAAGAAAATAATGATGGAGTTCAAAGAAAAACCTCAGAACAATGGTGAAAAGAAGGTGAATGTTTATTTAAGATCAAAGTGTGTAAAGAAGCATGGTGGAGGTTTTCTAAAAGGTGCTAGAAAATGTTTCAAGTGTGGAAAAGAAGGACATCTAGAAGATGAGTGCCGAAGTAATGGGAAAAGGTTTCTAATTACGTGAATAGAGAAAAGACTACAGAGAATGCTCCACCAACACTTCAATGCTACAAGTCCAAGGAAATGGGGAATTATGCTAACCAATTCCCTAATCCAATGGTTAATGATGATCGACATCAATAGCCTCTTAAGAAAAAGGACAAAGAGAAGTCACATGCGATCACTATTGGCGATATTGAGTACGAAAATGATTTGGTGGAATGATTATGTGTTTATGTAACGGGATTCCAAAATAATGTTGTGGAATCTCATTTATTGTATTGTGGAATATTGGAATATCTATGTATTGGTTTATTGTGGATTTCAATCATTCTATGGTACCGGAAACCATGAAAATTGATTGAAATATTTTTAGAAAGTAGGTGATATGAATATAATGAAGGGATAAGGAGAAAATAATATGTTTTATAGTATTAATTAGCTCATGGATGATATAAGGACAAAGTGATATCATGGTTTGAGTATATATAAATTTTTGGATTTTGGTATGTGGAAATAGTTAACTTTTGATAGCATTCATGTTTTCACTAAGGTTCAATGGGTATTTATTTTTCAAGAGAATACATGATTAAAGTATTCACATGTTTGGAATGTGACCAACAAGATATATCGTATGATAGATGATGGTATTCACATGCTCGGTAGATGAAATTTCTAGTAATCGTTCACATTACACTATTATATTAGATAGAAGTATTTTGGATAAGCCTAAAGATTGGAATGGATTAATTTGGACATCAGATAGTATTTCTTAATGCTAGAACATTTTTTTGATATTATTTGTAGAATTTTATAATCGTGAAGTTTTAGAAAAAGGAAAACCTACAGGACGGACGACAACCTATTGCGTCGGACAAGGTTGCGGGAATCAAACCCACAACCGAAGTGCGACATACCTTTATCGCCTACCACTGGCCTACAAGAAATCCTTGGTTAGTAGAAATGAGTTTTATTTTATTAAGTAGTATTATAGTTGAAGTATAAGTCCATTTTTGGAATCATATATGGTTAATCTCACCATAAGATGAACCTATGTATATAACATTTGCTAACCTTATGTTTGAGACAGATGGAATGACCTATCATTCTATCGCATGATCTGCTAACACTTCATGGAAGACAAATTCAACTTTATTTCTTTAAGAGATAAAGTGGAAATTGGTCAAGGCACAAACAACAGTGAGATTGTACCAAAATCAATTAAGTATTTCATTTAATTCAAAAATTCTTCAACATTAGGGAAATGATATTGAAAACCAAATATGTTGTCCTAGTACCCTCATATTTGATGAATTATATGGTACCTTAGAACATCACAAATTTATGTCTTTGTGATTGTTGGCTTTTTTATAGCCATGTTCTCTACCACTCTCCATCATAACATGACGGTTAGATTTCTCTTCCAAAATCCATATTTTAACCTATGTTCTCTTTTATGGAAACCTAGTGATGAGTTAATTTGGGTAACCTTTAAGTTTCATACATTAGATTTTAAAATTAAGTTTTAGTATTCCTTTTTACGATGTGGGTTTCTATGAAAGAAACTTTCAAGTAGTAAACCATTTATAACCCTGACGAATTTCGAGGGAAAAATTCATTTTAAGGGGGGTAGAATCTAACACCCAGAAATTTTATGAGAAAGATTCTTTTTAATTTATTTGATGTCTTGTATTGTACGCTATACCAAGATTAGCTTGCACTATACACAAAACCGTACTAGCTTTTAATATACACAAACACTATTCTTGCCTTGTGTTGCATGCAAGAGTGACCTTCCAAGATAGCGTGTGTTGTATGCAATACTGAGTTTCACTAAACAATGATATATTGTTATAATATTTTTTTGAACTAGCCGTTTTTTATAGTAATAACTACATTTTGAATTTTATGACATTATATTTCATCTTACACATATTATCGAAATTGTTTTGAGAACAAAATAAATCTTTCACGTAAAATAAATATTTTTAAAAAAATACAGTTTCACCGCCTTTTGATGGTGCACCCACTTTAATTCTAGTTTTTGACATTTTTATAAGTTCAATTTGACAAAATAAAATTCTTATTTGGAATCACGATTTAAAAATTTACTTTGGATAAATTTTTCATATTATTCTGATAACTTTCATATT
The DNA here is from genome assembly GCA_963277665.1 of Viscum album. Lineage (NCBI taxonomy): Eukaryota > Viridiplantae > Streptophyta > Magnoliopsida > Santalales > Viscaceae > Viscum > Viscum album. The sequence continues at coordinate 1,184,085,952 of OY728158.1, read as the reverse complement.
TTAATGAATAGTAAAAATGCGCAATATTTTAATTAAAAACAACTTTTTACATCGTAATAATTTATATGGTTAAATTATAATATTTAATGGTTTTAAAGTATAAATAGAATATATTTTTACAATTTAATATAATTTATGTAATTATCATTGATTTTACATTGAATTCATAGGTAAAATCTTTTCAATCTTTTGCAATATTTTTACTTTTAAAACTTGTTTTCATAACAACAGGATTAATTTTAAATTAATTTATTAAACTTCTTTGATTTGAATTTGGAAAAATGGATTCCATATTTCTAATCAGTATTTCCACGTTATTTTAATAGGTTATTTTTTATTTTTGGTCACTATGAATAGTAACTAGGTTAAATTTTATTTACCATAGTTAAAGGTAAATCAGGTAATTAAGAGTAAATATAATATTATAAAATTACCCTAAAACTTGTATTAATATAATTGGATGATTATATTTCGTCCTAAGGAATATTTGGGTTGAAATGGAATCCATTGTAACCCCCTTGTATGTGATTAAGACCATTAATTTATTTTATTTTAAAGAAAGTGAAATATGTCTCACTCAAACCTTAATAAGTAAAGTATTTTTAATATAAGGTTACAACAAATATAAATTCAATTATAAATAATAATTTAATATCTAAATTTTTTTATTTTTTATGGTAATTTATTTGTAATTTTTATGATATATTTAATTACCTTAATATCATATTCATTAATGATGCAGAAATTTTTTACTTGCTGAAAAATCAATAATATAGTTTTTATCAAAGTAATAATACCCATTAAAAGGCCCAAAAACTTGACCAAAACTTATTTCTCAAGTATATCTATACCATAATCATCAAATTGTATACTTGGTGACCATTTGGAGCCGTAAAAAAGAGATTAAATATTTATTTTATTTTATTTTAAATGATGTCAAAGTTGTCACTTTCATAATTTAATAAATATAACAATTTATATGTTGTTATTTTAAGATTATAAATTCTAGAAAAAGTATTATTTTGAAATATATTATATTTATATTCAACATAGAATTTTATTTTTAATTTTAGTGCAACAAATATGTATATTAAATAATTATACAAAAATGTTGTAGTAATTATTTCATTAAGAGAAATATCAAAAAAAATAGTTTTATATATATTAAAATAAGCATTATATTACCTAATTAATGTTCTCCAAAAAATTTTATACGAATATGACATGTTATTATTCTATTAAAAAATTTTTTTTGAAAATATCCTCTGATTGGAATTTATTTAAATTCAAATAAATGAATAGTGTCAAAATTGACACTATTGTTGTTTTATAAAAATAACATATTATAAAATTGTTTAAAAATCACAAAAATATTTAAAAATTATAAATTTATATTTATATGGTCTAAAATGTAATAGAGTATAAAATTATGGACAATTAAAATCACAAAAGTAATTATTTATAACAATTTAAAATTTAGATTCTTATTACCATAAAAAATTAAATAGATTAAATAAGGATAAATCATGTTGATAAGGTTTAAAATAAATTTCAAACATGTCTAAATTTTATTATTTTATGATCTTATAATGCTATCTCATATAATCTTCAGATATGATTAATTTTGGAAGTTTTTACGTGGGGTTTGAATTTATATTAAATTAATATTTTTTAGGTTTCCAAGGATGCCCCTCTCCTCCCTTATAAAAGGGCACCTCCCCCCTCTCCTCTTCACAAAACTTTGAGTCTTCAAGATTAGACAACCCCTGCCCATTTCACATATCCACATCCATAGAAACCAACTTGAGTTCCTGGTTTTCAGACCATCTTTAGTGCCCTAAGAGGAGGTTAAGAGAAGGCGCGTCGAAGAAGAGGTAATCTGTTCTACAAATTCTTTCATGTTTATTTATTCTTCTACTTCATCTTCTTTAGTTGTTTCATTATAAATTAATAACATAAGTATAAATAATATACTGATATGATTTTATAAATATTAAACAACCCAATTTCACCTTTTATACATCCTACGGAAAACGAAATCACCGCGCGTGCGTACGTACAGAATATCGTCTCCACGTCGTGGTGTAATCTATTTTTTCCAAGACCACCTAACTTGGATGGGTATAATGGTGTAAAGAATAACTATATATGGTTATTATAGAATCATACTGATTATGAGATATTATATCATCTACTCCAATTCAATTCAATAATTATAGGAACGATATCACCGCGCGTGCGTACATACGGATTACCGTCTCCACGACGCGATGAGATTCATTCTCCATGTTCACAATTCAAGAATGATTATAAATTATATATAATAAGTAATCATGAAATATATGACATGAAATTATAATGATACTAGATATATTTACATATATGTTTCATTTACTTAAATCAATTCAATTCAATAAGGAAACGAAAACAGTGCTCATGTGTACGTACGGCCTACCGTTTCCATGAATGGTGTATTTCATTCCATTTATCTATCTATAATATATATTTATATGCTGAATATAATATAATGTTTTACATTTTTGAATTATGTAAATCAGGTTATAAGTAATCATATCAAGAACAACACGTCCAAACATGTACGATAAATGAAACAATTTTACCCAAAATGTTGCTTTAACATGGAATTGACAAAAGAACGGGTAATATAAAGTCATAAGTGAATCATATATGATATCATAAATATTACTATGGTTCTTTTACAAGTTAATAAAATGTTTAAACCCACTATATATAATTCCTGGACACATATAGTGGAAATTGGACATAAGGTAAGGGAATATTTTTCAAATCTCGTTTTTATCTGAGATTGGTTATACGTTAGTATTTAGTGGGGTTATGTTCATCATCAATGTCCATGTTTTCTAAAAATGTTTTAATAAAATTTTTACTATTATTCCATGTTTTTTTAAATTCATTTTTACCCTTTTTGACTTTATACCACATTGTATGGAAGGAATCTTTACTTTGGTTACCAAATAAGGTACTTTTTTACTTTTCTAGGAAAAATACGAGAAGACTGTTTTTTTAACTTATACGGAATGAATGGATTATTACGGTTTCATAACAAATTCTTTCAATGATTCTTACTCTACAAAATTTCATGATTCTTTTGAACAAAATCCTTTTCTTTTAAAATTTTATGGCATTTTGAGAAAAGAAAATGATTTTGAAGAAAAAAGGTTATTTTCCTCAAGAATTCATTTCAAGTGTTTTGTCAAAACTATTTTCCATATAAGATGAAATTATTTAGTATTATTATGTTTCAAGTATAATGTCTCTATTATTTACATGGTTTGATTATTATTATGATGAAATTATATCCATTTTTTACATGGAATACATTAAGATGGGATGATATTTATGAAACCCATTTTATTCGTGGGGTTATGATTAATGATTTATGTTTATTTTGTGTCACAAGTAAGAATGATATCATTATGAGATGGGTGGGACCTATATCTCCCCCCAATTTGTTGGGTAAAGATTTATATCTCATGAGATAGACATGGCTGGAATTGCAAGTAAACCCGGTTCAGTAAGGGACTTTTTACACTATGATGGTCTTGGAAGCAATGCCTTGGCTACAATGGAAATCATAACATGTGCTTAATGGTTTCCACAATTACATGTCTTATTCCCTGGAAATTTTATCATGGTTAATGTTCCTTTATGATCTATTCACTATTCACTACCAAGATTTATGTCATTACCCATGATTTTGATGTTTTATGTTCATGTTCATACGTTCAAATGTTCAGGGATTGTTTTATGTTCTCCATGTTTACTCTTACTGAGAATTTGAGCTCACCCTTTTTATGTTTTATTTTCCCTAGGATATAAATAAAGGTTTTAGGTAAGAAAACCAAAGTGGAAGATCTCTATGGGAGATGTTGAAGATCTTTCACCATGATTAGAAGATTATGATCTGAGTTTTAAAATACACTAAACTAATACGGTCATTGGGCATCTGTTTTTTTCATGTATTAAGTATTATGAAAAAGTAATGTAAAGTCTATGTACATCATGTTTTGGGACTCTAAAGTTGGTATCAGAGAAAAGGTTTAGTTAAACTTTTGAAACTATGATGCAAAAACTTTAGTGATATCCCTAGAGATATTTCTAAGGTATGTCTAAGGATGTCTCTAACCTTAAGTATAAGTATATGTTATAGTCCTAGAATTACGGTAACGGTCTTAGAATTAAACCTAAGATGTTATATATTTAAGGTAATCCCCCTTTATTATGTTGTTTTCCTAGCATGATTTTTTCCTCTCACATTGTTCTTTTTTGGTTTTAGACGCTGTCTGGAACCCGAAGGAACCGTGTAGATCAATGTAATGGACAATGCAATGATTTCCCTCCTTAACAACCAAATTTGATGGGTGATGGAGTGAAAAATATTATTTCTATACTTACACAATCTATGAATCATTCCGGACATCCAAATGAGCAGAGAAAAGAACAATATTCTATTGAGTCCTTCATGAGGCAACATCCACCTTCTTTTAGTGGGTCTTCAGATACACTTTTTGCTGAATAATGTATTAGTACCATTGAAAATATATTTTCCATACATTTTTGTACAGAGAATGAAAAAGTCATTTTGGATCGTTACCGGTTTGAAGGTGAAGAAGACCAGTAGTGGACTCTAATTAAGAATACAACGACATAAGATGAAATCGAATCCATGGAATGGGATGAGTTTAGAGACTTTTTTTGAATAATTACTTCCCTTTTATTCTTCGAACAAAGATGGAAAAGGACTTCATTGAGCTTAAGCAAAAGGATGATTAATCTGTTGGTATATATGAAGATAATTTTACAAGGCTTGAAAGGTATGCATCTGGATTTATCATCCAACCTGGAAGTAATGTTGATCGATTCTTCAGTGGCTTAAAACCAAGTTTTAGAAGGGTATTAGCTATAAGAGATTTCAGTTGCTATGAATAAATTGTGTGTTGTGCTATCAAGGTAGAACTAGAAGTGGGTGTTACATATCCATCTCATGGTTTTGACAAGAAAATAAAGATGGATTGCAAGGAAAAACGTCCGAACAATGGTGAAAATAATGTGAATGTTTCTTTAAGTTTAATGTGTGGAAAGAAGCTTGGAGGATATTGTCTAAAAGGTAATAGAAAATGTTTCATGTGTGGAAAAGTTCATCGATCAGTTGAGTGTTGAAGTAATGGGAAAAAGGTTTCTAATGACGTGAATAGGGAAAATACTACAGGGAATGCTCCACCAACACTTCATTGCTACAAGTGCAAGGAAATGGGGCATTATGCTAACCAATTCCCTAATCCAAGGGTTAATGATGATCAACATCAACAACCTCTTAAGGTAAAGGACAAAGGGAAGTCACATGTGATCACTATTGGCGAAATTGAGTATGACAACGATGTGGTGGAATGATTATGTGTTGATGTAACGGGATTCCAAAATAATGTTGTGGAATCTCATTTATAGTATTGTGGAATATAGGAATTTCTATGTATTGGTTTACTGTGGTTTTCAATAATTATATGGTACCAGTAACCATGAAAAGTGATTGAAATATTTTTTGAAATAAGATGATATGCGCATAATGAAGGGATAAGGAGAAAATAATATGTCTTATAGTATTAATGATCTCATGACTGATATAAGGACAAAGTGATATCATGGTTTGAGTATATAGAAATTTTGGGATTTTGGTATGTGGAAAGAGTTAACTTTTGACAGCATTCATGTTTTCACTAAGGTTCAATGGGTAATCATTTTTCAAGAGAATACATGATTAAGGTATTCACATGTTCGGAATGTGACCAACAAGATATATCATATGATAGATGATGGTATCCACATTCTCGGTAGATGACATTTCTAGTAATTTTTTACATTACACTATGAGATTGGATAGAAGTATTTTGGATAAGCCTAAATATTGGAATGGATTAAGTTGAACATCAGATAGTATTGTTTAAGCCTAGAAACTTTTTTTCGATATTATTTCTGGAATGTTATAATGGCGAAGTTTTAGAAAAAGGACAACCTGCAGGACGGACGACAACTCGTCTCGTCGGAAAAGGTTGTGAGAATCAAACCCACAACCGAAGTGCGACATGCCTTTATCACCTACCACTGGCCTACAAGAAGTCCCTGATTAGTAGAAATGAGTTTTATTTTATTAAACTGTATGATAGTTGAAGTATAAGTCCATTTTTGGAATCATATACGGTTAATATCACCATAAGATGGAATTATGTATATAACATGTGCTAACCTTAGGTTTTAGACATATGGAATGGCCTATCATTCTATCACATGATCTTCTAACACTTCACAGAAGATAAATTCAACTTCATTTCTTTAAGAGATGAAGTGGAACTTGTTTAAGTCACAAACAACAGTGATATTATACCAAAATCAAGTAAGTATTTCTTTTAATTCAAAAATTTTTCACCTTTAGGGAAATGATCTTGAATACCAAAAATGTTGTCCTAGTACACTCATATTTGATGAATTAGATGGTACCTTTGATCATCAAAAATTTATGGCTTTGTGATTGTTGGCTTTTTTATAGCCATGTTCTCTACCACTCTCTATCAGAACATGACGATTAGATTTCTCTTCCATATCCATATTTTAATCTATGTTCTTCTATGTGGAAACCCAGTGAAGAGTTAATTTGGGTAACCGTTACGTTTCATACATTAGCTATTTAAATTAAGTTTTATTATTCCTTTTTATGATGTGGGTTTCTATAAAATAAAATTTCAAGTAGTAAACCATTTATAACCCCAGCGAATTTCTAGGATGAAATTCATTTTATGTGGGGTAAAATATAACACCCAGAAATATTAAGAGAAAAATTATTTTTAATTTATTTGATGGCTTGTGTTGTAATCTACACAATGATGATCCTGTTCTATATACAACATCGTACTAGCTTGTAGTATATGCAAAAACTATTCTTGGATTGTGTTGCACGCAAGAGCGACCTTCCTCGATAGCATGTGTTGTACACAATACTGAGTTTCACTAAACAATGATATATTGTTATAATATTATTGTGAACAAGCTGTTATGAATAGTAGTAACTAAATTTTGAATTTTATGACATTATAATTCATCTTAAACATATTATAGAAATTAGTATCAGAACAAAATAAATTTTTTAGGTAAAATAAGAATTTTTCCAAAAATACAGTTTTACCGCCTTTTGATGGCGCACCCACATTATATCTAGTTTTGACATGTTTATAAGTAAAATTTGACAAAATAAAACTCTTCTTTAGAATCATGATATAAAAATTTACTTTGGATAAATTTTTTCATATTATTCTGATAACTTTCTTATTTTAATGAATAGTAAAAACACACTATATTTTACATAAAAACCATTTTTTTCATTGAAATAATTTATATGGTTAAATTATCATATTTAATTGTTTTAATGTTTAAATATAATATATTTTTACCATTTAATATAATTTATGTAATTAATATTGATTTTACAATGAATTCATAGGTAAAATTATTTCAATCTTTTGTAATGTTTTAACTTTTAAAACTCATTTTCTTAACAACGGGATTAATTTTAAATTAATTTCTACAACTTCTATGATTTGAATTTAGATAAATGGATTCCATATTTGGAATCAGTAGGTCCAAATTATGTTAATAGGCTACTTTTTATTTTTGGGCACTATGAATAGTAACTACGGTAAATTTTATTTTCCATAGTTAAAGGTAAATTGGGTAATTAAGGGTTAATATAATATTATAAAATTACACTAATTCTTGTATTAATATATTTTGATGATTATATTTCTTCCTAAGGCATATTTTTGTTGAAATGGAATCCATTGTAACCCACTTGGATGTGATTAAGACCTTTAATTTATTTTATTTTAAAGAAAGTGAAATATGTCTCACTCAAGATTTAATAAGTGATGTATTTTTAATATAAGGTTATATAGAATATAAATTAGATTATAAATACTAATTTGAAATATAAAATGTTATTCTTTGTTATGGTAATTTATTTGTAATTTTTAAGAAATATTTAATTACCTTAATAGCTAATACATTAATGATGCTGAAATTATTTACTTAGTGAAAAATCAACAATATAGTTTTTATTAAAGTAATAATACCCATAAAAAGTACCAAAAACATGACAAAAACTTCTTGGTCGAGTATATATATACAATAATCATCCAAGGGTAGACTTGGGGACCATTTGGAGCCGTATAAAATATATTAGGACATTTATATAATTTTATTTTAAATGATGTCAAAGTAGTCACTTTCATAATTTAATAAATATAACAATTTATATGTTGTTATTTTAAGATGATAAATTTGAGTAAAATTATTATTATTAAAGATATTATATTTATCTTCATCATATTATTTTTTCAATTTTTATGCAACAAATAAGTATATTAAATAATTAAAAAAAATGATGTAGTAATTATTACATTAAGAGAAATATCAAACAAATGGTTTTAAAAAATATTAAAATAAATATTATATGACCTAATTAATGTTCTCTACAAATTTTTTAAATGAATATGACATGTTAGTATTCTATTAAAAATTTTGGTTCTAATATATTCTCTGTGTGGAATTTATTTAAATTCAAATAAATGAATAGTGTCAAAATTGACACTATTGTTGTTTTATAAAAATCATATATTATAAAATTGTTTAAAAATCACAAAAATATTTAAAAATTATAAATTGAAATTTATAGGGTATAAAATGTCATAAAGTATACAATTATGGACAATTAAAATCACCAAATTAATTATTTATAACAAATTAAAATTTATAATATTATTACCACAAAAAACATTAAATAGATTAAAAAAGGATAAATCAAGTTGATAATGTTTAAAATAAATTCCCAACATGTCTAAATTTTATTGTTTGATGATATTACAAACCTATATCATCTATTCATTGGATTTGAGTCATTTTGGAAGTTTGTAAGTGGGGTTTGAATTTATATTAAATTAATATTCTTGAGGATTCCAAAGGTGCCCCTCTCTTTGCTTATAAAAGGGCACCTCCCCCCTCTCCTCTTCACAAAACTTTGAGCCCTCAAGATCAGAAAACCCCTACCCATTTCACTTATCCACTTCCATAGAAACCTACTAGAGGTCTTGGTTTTCTTCAAAGACCAACTTTAGTTCCCTAAGAGGAGGTTAAGAGAAGGCACATCAAAGAAGAGGTAATCTCTTCTACCAATTCTTTCAAGTTTATTTATTCTTATACTTCCTATTCTTTAGTTTTTTCATTATATATTAATTACATAAGTATATATAATATACTTATATGTTATTAAAAATACTAAACAACCCAATTTCATCTTCTATCAATCCTACGGAAAACAAAATCACCGCACATGCGTACGTAAGGAATATCGTCTCCGCACCGTGGTGTAATCTGTTTTTCCACCACCTCCTAACTCGGATGGGTATAATGGTGTAAAGAATAACTATATATGGTTATTATAACATCATAATGATTCTGAGAAAATATATCAACCACCCCAATTCCATTCAATAATTATGGGAATGATATCACCGCTTGTGCGTACATATGGATTACCATCTCCACGACGCGATGAGATTCATTATCCATGTTCACCATTAAAGAATGATTATAAAGTATATATAATAAGTAATCATGAAATATATGACATGAAATAATAATTATACTGTGTTTATTTTCATATATGTTTCATTTCCTTAATTCCATTCAATTCAATAAGGAAACGAAAACAGCGTTCATGCGTTCGTACGACCGACTATCTCCATGAACGGTGTATTTAATTCCATTTATCAATCTATAATATATATTAATATGATGAATATATTATATATATATATATCATGTTTTAAATTTTTTAATTAAGTAAATCAGGTTATAAGTAATAATATCATGAACAACAATTCCAAACACGTACAATAAATGAAATGATTTTACCCAAAATATTTCTTTAACATGGAATTGACAAATGAATGGGTAATATGAAGTCATAAGTGAATCATATATGCTATCATAAATATTATTATGGTTCTTTCACAAGTTAATAATATGTTTAAACCTACTATACAGGAGTCTCGGACACATACAGTGGAAATTGGATATAATGTAAGGGATAATTGTTCAAATCTCATTTTTATCTGAGATTGCTTATACGTAAGTATTTACTGGGGTTATATTTATCATCCATGTCAATGTTTTCTAAATATGTTTTCATAAAATGTTTAATATTATTCCATGTATGTTTAAAGTCATCTTTTACCCTTTTTGACTTTTTACCACATTTTATGGAAGGAATATTTCCTTTTGTTACCATATAAGGTGCTTTTTGACTTTTCCGGCAAAAGTATGAGAAGAATGTTTTTTTTAACTTATACATCATGAATGGATTTTTACAGTTTCATAACAACTTATTTCAATGAATGTTCCCCTAAAAAATTTCATGATTATTTTCAACAAAATCCTTTTCTTTTAAAATTTCATGGAATTTTGAGAAAAGAAAATGATTTTGAAGAAGAAAGGATATTTTCCTCAAGAATTAATTTCAAGTGTTTTGTCAAAACTATTTTCCATATAATATGATATTATTTAGTATTATAATGTTTCAAGTATAATGTCTATTTTATTTACATGGTTTGATTATTCTTATGATAATATGATATCCATTTGTTTTATATGGATTACATTAAGATGGGATAATGTTTATGGAACCCATTTTATTCTTTGGGTTATGATGAATGATTTAGGTTTATTTTGTGGAACAAGTAAGAATAATTTAATTATGAAATGGGTGGGACCTATATCCCCCTACAATTCATTGGGTAGATATTAATATCTCATGAGGTAGACATGGCTAGAACATCATGTAAAACCAGTTCAGTAAGGGACTTTGTCCACTATGATGGTCTTGGCAGCAATGCCTTGGCTACAATGGAAATCATAGCATGTGCATAATGGTTTCCACAATTACATGTTTTATTCCCATTATATTTTATCATGGTTATTGTTCCTTTATGATCTATTCTTTATGCACTACCATGATTTATTTCATTACTCATGATTTTGATCTTTTATGTTCATGTTCTTACGTTCAATTGTTCAGGGATTGTTTTATGTTCTCCATGTTTACCCTTACTGAGCATTTGAGCTCACCCTTTTAATGTTTTCTTTTCCCCAGGATATAAAGAAAGTTTATAGGTAATAAAACCAAAGTGGAAGATCTTTATGGGAGATGTTGAAGATATTTCACCATGATTAAAATATTATATTCCGAGTTTCCAAAAATACTAAACTAATACGGTCTTTGGGCGTCTGTTTTTGTCATGTATTAAGTATTCTGAAAAAGTAATGTAATGTCTATGTACGTCAAGATTTGGGTATCTACATTAACAAACTATGAAATATGTATAATCTCATCTACTATCTCAAGTTACCACTCCTGATCCTTCCTTAGAACCCTGATACAATCCTGGTCCTTGACTCTAAGCTATTTGAAATTTCAGCAAAAAAAACTCTATATATTCCCCATCTTAACGCATTCCCATAACTCATTTAGATATCTCTCACATTTATTTTATACATTCCTCAATGAACTTCATTGGAATAACACTACTAAATAATCACACCTTTGTAGCCTACCCAAGTCTCTAGTATGACATCCCTGATAAAACTCTTCATGGTATCTTTTCTAAATTCCTGAAGAGTCACCACTGTGCCAACCAAATTCAATCACCCGGATTAAATATAACTGGTCCATCATATTTCCCTCAAATTTCAGTACCTGATTTACAACATTTTAAAATGAGTCCATATTGAATATGTTTACCTATACCTCGATGGAATTCCATAATATATCCTTGAAACACTTCACCCTTCAATTTTATTGACTACTATAGAAGAATAAAATCAATTCATGTCTATTAAATTATCTATATAATCAATAATGGATGTATCTCTTTAATTTAGGTTCATGAACTCACACGTTATATCCACCCTCAACGTCTCAAGGAATAAATTCTCAAAGTACATGTCTTCTAATTCCTTCAATGCAAGTCCATCATGTATCCTGATATACACCTGTATGTCCCACCAATAATTTTATGGTCTTATAAGGATATAAGCAGCCAGTTTGACCCTCTAACACGGTGGTCTCTCAATATAGTCAAAATCATCTTCACATACTCATTGTATCTCTATAATTAATGTTTTCCACCATCAACCTAAAATAGTGGTGGGTGATGGTTCTGGAACTCGCCAATAAAATAATCCTTGGATGAATTATATCCCAATATCCACAATTAATATCATATATCTCTCACATCATTCTCACACTAAGATTCTCGTCTATCCATGGCTGAAATTCCTTCATATTTTTCAACTAACCTACCTATTCTAGTGCCTATACCTATGGATCACAATGATCCCAACTCTCAGGATATCATCCTTTACCATAGAGGCCTCATCCTTTGCACGTTGCAGTGATGCCATATCTCTTCCCTCTAGATGCTACACTAAAATACATCAAGGTGGAATCATGATGAAGACCAAACACCATGGTCAAAACGGACATAAAAACACACGCTTACATGTCTATATATGTGTGTGTCTGTGTGTGTCATATATAGGAAATGTTATATAAGAAGGGAATCTCACCAGCCATACACTCCCATATATTATTCATCTCGTATTTCATAGAGCCTCATGGACCCCTTACTACCCATAAGAGAGTCTATTATCACATATCATCCAGCCACATGGACCCTTTCCATCCCATTAAAGAGTCATGACAAACATATCATGTATATAAGATTTTATCAATCTGGGGTGACTGGAAAAATTTCCACTAAAATCCCAAACATGACAAAAGTGTTTTTCTTTTTGTAAACATTTTTAAAGTAATCACTACTTTCATTATTCCTTCATAATAATAGCTGAGTCAGGACTATATAACATATATACATATATTAACATAATTATATCATCATGAACCACATACCTGGGAAAGATGTGTATAATTACACCAAAATTCTATGTAGTAAAACACTATTTAGATTTTTATGGACTCTTTAAATAGTCTAAACCCTCTTTGTGTATTATTGGATTCCAATGAAAATCAAAGTCATATAAACACATAATAAAAACTCAAATTTCTTCTATATGGATAAATAATTCTCCCTTCCCATACCGATTCAACAGTAAAAACCCATAATCAAATAACATCACAACCAAATGATATACTCTTTGTATAAATCAATCAACTATAAAAGTGAAAAGCATGACATCAATTTTCTAACCATGGTAACATGGTATATCCCCCATGCCTAGGGATACATTCACCCAAACAAGTTATCTTTAAATAGTTTAGAATAAATCTATGTTGGTACTCTAATATAGCCCAAATAGTACGACCAAAAATAAAAAAACCCTATGATACAATTCGATGCATCCTAACATGGTTTTCTGCATTATTTATGAAACGGGCCAGTGGTCCATTGGGTATTTGGTGTGCCTGATTGTACGATAAAGGTTTCTAACTTGCAATGATGGTCTAATACCTAGAGACACTATTTCATTTTATGAATAGAATACTAAAATTCTATATATATATATATATATATATATAACATAATAGAAAAGGGGCCCTAACAAAATAAGAAACAAAATAAAGACAACTAAATAATATACAAAATAATTGAAGTAATATCAATCCCAAATGAATAATAATATTTGTAGTTAAGGACACATGTCAATATAGGTTATGATGAATATATGATAATGGTCATGCATGGCCAACCCTATAGATACATATATAAAAACCCAAAATATGGTGTAGAATTATCCAGAGGAACCACTTTTTCCACTTTCATCCATCCCATGAAAAAGAAGTACATCCCCAATTACTAAGGTTCATTTCATCATCTTAATCCCTTAAATGGTCCAAAATACATAAAATTTACTTATTTCCTAAGGGTCCCATGATTGGGGTGAGTATGAACTCAGTATCCCACCACCAACATGTGCATGTCTTACATACATAATTATATAGTGTATGATTATGTAAACAAATAGAAACTAAACTTATGATATAAATATATAGTCAATTTACTCATGATCAATAACCAGAGGGAAGTGTATACATACCTATGTTATCACCAAAGTGGAATTATATATGTAAGCTTAGTCATATAGAAATAACCTTGATATCTCATCCATAACATGTCACCCGGTACCTCAGGACATTCGACACCACATTTTACACTGAATAAGTAAATTAAATCTAATTATAATTCCCATCAATACATATCTGGTACCTTATACCTCCATTAAAAATTCATCATTGGCTTAATATCCCAACTTCCTCAGGTATGATAATATACATCCTCCCACAAATAATAAGTCTCAATGGTCTCAACAGACTGACAACCTGATGCACAAAGATATCCATCCTCCAATAACTTCAGTCTATCAACCTAAAGTACAATACTGAGTTGTATCACCCAAATGATGGTCTAAACTACCAGTAATTGTGGATTTATATATTTATAGAATCCTATATAACTATAGGTAAAAAATGCCATATTTTTTTATGATAACTATGGAGGCCACCACCCACAACAAGTGGTCAACAACACCTAAATTGAGTGAAATTTGTGTGATCACAACTCCAACAACAATTTCATCCAAAAATGGTGAGCATATATCACCAACAAGTACCAAATCCACACCAACTAGAATCATTATTTCAACATACAAACCAATTCTCCCATCTGTTGAATGATTAACACATCAACCTCAACATGGCTATCACATCGTCTCAATCTTGATAAAACATTCCCCATAAACATGGGGATCAACATCAACCCTTGTATCTTAGGCAACACCCTCATCGTGATTAACCATTTCACTTTAGTATTAGTGACAAACATCACACCTAGTGATCTGAACCATGCCCTTCTTGTTTCCATGTAACCAATGTAATGATATCTTAGTAATTATATAAATTAAACAAACAACTTAACATTCCAAATTGGTCAAAATCATGATACCTATCTTAATAAATATTTAAGGAAGAAATATCATTCCCATCGACATCTCACAACATTAATTAAAACATAAAATAAAATATTAATTAAATAATATGCTCTCCTTAACTTTGTACATGTGTATATTTAAAAAATAACCCCATAACACCTGTAAATTTAATAAGAAATCTATGGACCACCTACCTTATACTCATAAATGATGACTCATTGAATACATGACTGTAATTCATGGAATAATGTAAGAATATTTAGTTTTAGAAAAAAACCCTAAATATTGGAAATATTATCCTTCATTGAAATATCTTTCCATATTGAAAAATAAAATAATAAAAAAGAAAATTATTTAGGAAGATACTACAAGGAATCCATAGCCACAGATAGGTCTTGAATTAGAGGCTAGATGGAAGAGTTCTAAAGAATCCTATAAGAGGTAGATCTCCATAGATAGAGGGGGTCTTGTGTATAGAAAAAAGAAAAATAGGATAACCTTATTAATGAAGGAAGATAATGAAATTTTACTTTTTCAACTATAAAAAGACATACGGTTACTGCAGAGTTTTGAAAATCATGAACTAACCAGGTTGTGATCACATTCCAAGAGCACAAACTCCTTGTATGGTCTAGCTGCATGTTTTGAAAAACTATGCACTAGATTTGTTGGTGAATCTGAACACCTACAACCCATTTTACATTTTATTGTAACAGGATACATAGTTAAAGTGATCGATTCCATTTACAAAATAGGCCATATGATTTAGGGTGCATGGTTACACAAGACATGCACCAACTATTCACCACTATCTAACTATCTTATATTGGGTTTTTAGATCCCAACTCTTCCAAAACACATTAAAACTCTCAGGAAACTCGCTAATCCATCAAACCTCATATAAATGTGCCATTAAAATTCCTTCATACTCTCAAGATTTAGTCCTGAATCCCAATATGAATGGTGTCCCATCTACAAAACATAAAATTATATTATTCCTTAGAAAAACTCATGTTAGAAAATCTGAGATGTTATAAAAATTAATAGTGAGAAAAAATTAAA
Organism: Viscum album; assembly: GCA_963277665.1. NCBI lineage: Eukaryota > Viridiplantae > Streptophyta > Magnoliopsida > Santalales > Viscaceae > Viscum > Viscum album. The sequence continues at coordinate 1,184,069,800 of OY728158.1, read as the reverse complement.
ATGATCATGTTCATGAAGAATAATCATTTTGGAATGAAACTTATATCTTAGTATTTTTAATGGGTTTTAATAAAATCACCAATTAATATATGCATCTTATTCAGTAAATAATGTTTGTTTGTTTCTAATTATATAATTAATTATTATCATTAATTTAATATAATTATCATTTATTGGTGATTTTAATAAATAAAACTTATACAACTAACAATTTAAGTAATATATACACATTTTAAATTTAATTATAATACCCAACACATTTCCACATGCATCATATTTATAATATAAAACTGAATATCATTGTATAATGTTTAATTTAGAAATTTTGATGTGCATGATAACTTATTTTATAGAAAATAAATATCTAAATTTATTAATAATAAATTTTATAAATGTAAAATATTATAAATAAAAAATAAATATCAAAATGAATAAAAATGAATCATAATTAGAAATATTATAACAAGAATAAAACTACCTATAAATTAAATTACTGTGATATTAAAGGGTTAATACTCATAGTTCATTATATGTATCATGTAAATATATATAACTATAGATTTACTGAATGATGTTAGAAAAATATAATATATTTTGATAATTTAAAAAGAAGTATTGATTTTAGTAAGTATTTATTGTAAAATATAAGAATGAAAATGGAAATATTACTATTATATGGTAAAAAGATATATATTTTTTGGATAAATAGTCATGAGGAATATGAGTTTATTCAATTATATTTATAAGAATTTCGTAAAAGTGGTTAATAATCAAATTTATTTTGTTATGTGAAATAGTATTTGATACTCCCTTAAATACGTAATGAGATTTTACATGTAACACCCTGGGTATTTTTAAAATATTTTACTGAAATAGATTTAAATCATTTAATATTTTTCATTAAATGAAACACCATATTTATAGTAAATTACACACAAAACGAAATTTAGTTTACATTACATGTAACACAAATGGAATCTTATGTTAAACACAACACCATGTTTTAATGAAACATGGCATACTAATAAAATATTTTTATTTTATATGATAAATATCACCTAGTTGTTGGTATAATGGTTATGAATAAGGTTATGTAAATTCTAAAAAAATATAGTTTAATAATGTATTTATAATATATTACTTTTTGAGAAATTATTTGGAAATGAAAATGAAATACTCTTTAATAAAAGAAATATTTTTCTTCAAAATTATTTTTATGTAAAAAAACATGATATACATCAACAAATTAAAAAAATAACTTTTGTGAATTATTACACTGAAATTTATATATTAAATATTAAAAATAAAATTTTAACATTATTCATATGTTTGTTCTAGAAAATTGATAATAATACAACCAATTTTTGGCTGTAAAACATCATTTTTTGAAAAAGAAATCTTTCACCTTTTGCGTATTTTTTGTAAAATCAATCCATAATTTTAGAAATTTTATTTGATATTATAAAATTAATTTTTGAAATAATTATTTTAAAATAGGATCAGAGAGATTTTTTTATAATTTTATAAATATATAAATTTTTCAATGAATAGTTAAAATACTTATTTTGATTATTTATTTTCATTAATATTAATTATTTTAAGAACATATACATTATTTTAATTTGGATTAAAAAACAAATTAATTCAATTATATATATATATTAAAACAATAAATATCATTACAATAAAATTCTTATTTAACTTTTATATGAAATGTTTTTAAATATTTACCACATTTCTCTTTGGAAAATATCTTTTTCATCATGTATGTGGGATTAATTTTAAAACAATATTCCCACTTATGTGAATAGAATTCAGAAAAATGGAATCTATATTTGGAATTATAATAATTTTATTATTTAATATGATATCATCATAAGTTTTTACCACAATGATTTGTAAAAACAGTTGAAAAAAATTATTATGGATAAGGTAGAAATTATTTTACCAGGGCGTGGAAAAGTAGAATGTTAAGGGATAAAAATAACACAAAAATTGTAAAAACCCATTTTATTGGAAATATTTTCTTCTTATATATTATAATATCTATAATAGTACAAAAATTATCCTTTTTAAATTTGAAAACATGTGTAAAATGGTTTATTTATAAAACATACAAGTTAGCCACTCACATTACTTATAAAAGGCCACCTCATCTACTCTCATCCTCAAAATTCTAAAAAAAATTTATGTGCATACTAGATAAAATAACTTCACCAATTTCGTAATCTTATACAATAATCCTCATATTGTCCATAATTCCATTCATATAATTCTTTTGGTGGAAACCGAAAGAAGTTTTCTGAAGAATAAGTGATGTCCCAAACTAATACTTTTATTTTATTTATTTACAAAAATATTTGAATTCTTATTCAAAATTTATTTTATAATAACATTGTAATCATAACTATTATATTATTTTATTATTTTAATTAAATAACCTAAATCATTCTCCTCTCCTAGAAAATAGGTTACAAAATTATCATTCGTGTGTATGACAGAATACCGCATCTCGAACCAATATTATTAAGTTTTAATAACCACCTATTATAGATGGATATAATTATGGATTGAATTTTTATTTATTACATATTTGAATATATTTTACTTCTTCAAATGTTATTTCATATATACATCCTTAGTTCCTAATATGTGGGAATATTATTGTGTTACTCATGTTTATGATGTACAACCACCTCAGAAGTAATGTGATTAATTCACGTATTACATGGAAGGTAATATAGATGTTTTAATGAAAATATGTGATAAATATGACATAAAAATTATTCATTAATGGAAATATATTTTTATCTTTTAATCTTTTATTCCTTCAAGAAAATGGAAATGACATTCAAGTGTATGTACGACCTATAATATCCATGAAACATATATTTCATTCTATTCCTCTCTATTTTATATATTACTATAAAAATATATATTAAATAAATTTTTTACATATATCATGGTTAAAAATTTTAATATGATGGAACCATGATCAATTTAAAAGTACCATAAATAAAAAAAATCAAAACATGAACAAAAATCAAAGTCGTTATTACCAAAAACATGGATTTAACATGGAATTTTTTACAAATGGTTAATAAAAAGTCATAACTATGTCATATATGGTATGATATATATAATTTTTTTAGTTAATATATTTATAATAAACATGAATTTTTTTACAGGATTTTTGAATGAGTGTATAGGATGTCGAGACATACAGTAATGGATTTTCATCACACTTTCTATATCTATGAGACACATCTCATATTTTCCACCTATTTTTTTTAGGTTGTGTGTATACTTCCAATGAAGATATTTTATTATTATTATACTGAAAATTATTTTTATTTATATATCCATTTTATTATATCTTTCTCATGGGGTTTATGGTTCAAAATCATAAAAATCGGTAAGGTATTTTTACCTCATTTTTCCTTATTTCAGACAAATGTTATTTTTTGAACCTACCTTCTTTTATGAGGTGTATATAAAGTCCATTTGACATGTAATATCATGAATTTATTATTTACCCTAATACCATATATTTAATTTAATGTTATTATTTTATGTGTCATATGATTCAATGTTAACAAAGTGGTAATGGTTTAAAGTAACAATCTCTTTTTTTATCTGGATTTCTCATGATTATGTTTCCATTGATTAAATATTATTGTTTATATCTCATTAAGCTCATTTATTTTCATCTATTTTTTTTTATAGAACACATGTTTTCCCATCATTGTTCTATCATTATGTACTCAAGATTCTGAAATTGTTTTAATGAAAATATTCTTTATTTCACTATTTAGATGAAAAAAATTCATCCCAAACTATGTTACATAAAAATAATTTCAAAAAACATTTTTAACATTCACAAAATGATTTATTGAATAAATTTGTATCTATGTTTTAATTTTTGTACAAATTATTTTGAATGGAATGTTCATTTCTTTTTTTTAATGATCATTAGGATTCTAAATAAAATTTGAATGTAATATTTTTTTTTGTATTCAAAATGAATGAAATTTTTCACCATCATGACCACTAATTATTTTAGAGAATAATTTATATGATTGATTTTTTATTTTGAAATAAATTGATTTTGATATTTTTTGTATTTTAGAAAATTTCTTTTCAATGTGAAAAGTTTCATTCATAGAAAATATGTCTTAAATAATTTTAGGTCTTATTTAATCTCTATTTTCTAGGGTGAATATATCAAGAGGGATGAAATTCATTCCCAAAAAAAGTCAATCTAAATTAGGTTAAAATTAAATCCTTCAATTATTTTAAAATTGAACAGTAAATCAAAATAGAATATCAATAGAAGATTTGATCTTTTTTAATAATTCTCAAGGATTTATTAGGTCTCGGTTAAGATAATCAAGAGAACTAGTTTTACTTTCTAAATAAATTTACTAAAACACAAACTTATATAAACATCAATTAATATTAACAGTAAAGGTAATGAATTTTTTTATAGTTTATAAATGATTCATTTTAAATTTTAGATCTAAAAAAATAAAACAGACAACGGAAAAAAGAAATGTGGATAAATCTCAAGCCAATACCTAATCCTCTACATTATAAAATAATCCACTACGAAGAAGATTATATAAAATAATATATTATCCAAAACCTGGATCATGTATAAAAAAATCTGTTTTTCGGACATAGGACCTTTTCCAAAATATCTATGTGAATAAAACAAACATAGGCCACACATGGACCTCTTTTACTAAACCAAGGGAAAAAATAGTAATGGTAGTTAAAGAAAATATGAAGTATCTTCTAGATGAATAATGAGATTACATTAATGTGTATGAAATATAGTATACACAAATAGATCGTAATTTAAATAACATATATCAAAGTGAAAATAATGACATGTCGAACGATTTTGGTTCTCTATATGATATTATTTGTAGCTCATGAATTCTTGATTTTTATAGTGTGGAATATCAAGTTCAGTTTCTAATATTTTCAGCATAAAATAGCAGCATAAACTATTTTTTCTATATATAGGAAGTAGTTTATGTGTTCGATGTTTTTCACTTCTTCTATTTATGATCATTTATAAATGTTCTTCATGTAAGACCTAAAAATCTTATTTTCATCTTGAAATGTTCAGATCTAGCTCTCTATGCATGTATTTCAGTTCTTAGTTCATTCAATGATGATATCCTAAGGTGGTAGTCTGCTACTTCCTTTAATAGAAGCATGGAGAAAGAATCATTTAGATCTTCTGGATCCTCATAGTCAGGGATAACTCATTATTTTATTCATACCTATAATATATTATAAAGAATTATTAAATTAACACAAAACATTAAATTTGATAATATATCTATTAGAAATAATTAAATAAAAATAAAATAATAGTGACAGTGAGTCCTCTTTAATGGTTAGTAAATCTCTTGTGGTGAGTCATCTTAATGGTGACTTAATCTGGCAGTGATACATGTCAATGGTGAGTCTAGATGATGTTAAGTTATTGGAATTATTTATTAATTTTTTTCTATAACTAAAAGTCATCCTCAATAGTGAATCAGATATTTCTATAGGTTTTTTCAATAGTTATCTAAATTTAGGTTTCAATGGAGTGTCCACTTTTTGAAATAGGTGTTTCCCATACTTTACCAAAATTCAATTCTAATGGTGTGACATAGATGGCAGTCAGGGTTTCCAACACATAACAATATTTTCACCCTAATTTTGTTTTTCCCTAGTGGAAAATCATTACTAATAGAGGATCAACCTAAACATGGAGTTATCCTTGGTTGTAACACATCTTCAATGGTGAGTCAACCATGGTAGTGACTCAAACTCAATAGTGATTCTTTCTCATACATATGAAAATTTATTTCTAATCATCCTAATATTATAAAATGAATTCAAAACACATAAATCTCATTAATAATGTAAGAAACATGATTTGGTGATCACTAAAATAGGTGTACCAACAATAACCCCAATTTTGATGATCTTAATTCATGGTATTATATATACATGGTATCAAATATAATGAAAATACGATGTAATTAGATAGCTAAAGGTTTCAATAAAATGTGGTATCAAAGGAATGTTTTAAACATATATGGAAATTAATATTAATATGGTATTAAAGTAATTGTACATAATAAAAAATTTCCTAAAATCATCTCCTCTTTTTTGTGATTATCAAAAACTAATAAGAAAATATGGAGTCAATCATAACAAAATATGATTAATAATATAAATCCAATTAATAATTTAAATGAAGGGACAAACAAAAAGATTCAATAAAAAAGGTTACACAATACATCCCCATAAAAGTCACATATTGTAATCATTAATTCTTCTTAGGATGTGTGGAAGGAATCAATGGTACACTGACCTTCCCTTTTACTGAAGCAGAAGGCTCAGAATCGGAGCCTAAAGGGGATATTGGAATGGTTGTAGGAACACTAGTTAGAGAAGGTGTCTCTTTGATGATGATTCATCATATGTTTTCTACATCTTCTATGAGAGACAGATGAAATGGATGGAAATGGGAAATAAAATGGGCATTACTTTTTCTTTTTAAAATGGGCCTAAAGTACTCTAGAGTAGAAACTAGATTTGTTAGAGGATATGTAATAGGAATAACATCTTGATCCACCACAATAGTACCATCAAAATTCAGAAATAATTTCATAAAATTGATAAAGTCTATAATTATGATTCCACATCTCTCCAAAGCATTAAGTAAAACATTCTTCTCATTGGTAAAATGTTTTTTTAATGGTTTCATCACCTTCTATAGATTAATTTGTTTTTTAATAGATTAGAAAAACCAAAGGAATTCTCATATTCTCTTCTATATATTTGAAATAAGAATTCATCTCATGATTATTGTATATCCGTGAATGATAATACTTTATTTCCTTGATGATGGTTTCTCTGTCATCTTAATTATCCTTTATATACTCCCTAACAATCATATGGATGTGGTCATTGTTATGCTATAACTTCCTCCAAATTTTTTGAGGAATGGAGGGATTATCAAATTATGGAACGTTAAATTCTTCTCACATAATTGATCCAATTAGACAACGATCCCTCACGATCCCTTTCTTCTCAAAGACCAGGTCCACGATTATTTGGTGGAATGATAGGATTCGTATCCCATTCCTCAAAAATTGGGTCCATCTAGCTTGTAGAAGGTGTTCAAAGGGATATCAAACATGGACAACCATCCAATATTGACACACCTACAGAGGTAAAACAATACCAGCCTCTACAAATCACTATATAATAACTGATTCCTTAAAAACAATAGGGTCAACATCCATATTCTCAACAAACAACTACTCAACAACAAAAACAACCTCTATTATCATATCTAATGACTTCTAAACAACCATTTAAACATCATTTAATTGTTCATTGAAGTCACTAATTGAAAGATCAATAGGATTACACACCATAAATGGTGATTTCTACCCAAAACTTATGCTTCATATTCTTATTTTACTATTCTTACATCATCGTTAATATATCTAAGACTCTCTTATGGTCTAGAATCACTTAATAATATTGGAGATAAAATTTGTTCTTGAGGTATCACAACTTCTTCTCTTATAACATGACCAGTATGAACATCCGGGTAAGATCCTCCAACTTGATCATATCTATCTTAATTTTCCTTGACACTGCCACATTCATCATATCCTTTTTATTTTTCATTATAATATTCCTTATAATCACCATTTTAACCATTTTCATTCACTTAAAATAATGTGAAAGTACTCTTAAATTAATCTTCACCTGAATATAATGTCACTTTTTAATAAATAACTTAATTCAAAAAGGATTTCCTGATAGGGAGTATTCTATGAGGGCTAGGATCACCATAGGTAATAGAATGAGATCCTTGAGAAAAATCAGGGTCACTTCCTTCCTCCATAGTATATTCCTATTTATCATTACCAATGATAGTAGTACCTTCCTATTTATCTGAGTACTCCACCACTCTGTCAATTTCAAAATTTGGTTATTTAAGTCTTTTGGTCTAGAAAGATGTTCAACTAGATTAAACTCATCATAAATTCTGTCACCATCATTGAACCACTTCTTTTTCAAAATATTACAACTGATTTTAATCCTTATAAAAATTACTCTTGTGATTAAGAAACCTCCACATATTTCTACTGAGACCTCATCATCACCAACTTGAAAATTGTCATCTAGATAATCCTAAATAATCATGGGGTAGAATAAATAATTATATCATGATAAAGGCTTCCACATCCTCATTGTTTGAATAATTAGATATCTATACATATTGATCTTATATACTTTTTTAATAAGACATGGAAGATAAGAATCATGGTACCTAATTTTAGAAAAGTTTTCGTTTCTAGGACATAACATAGGATGGATGAACATGAAAGGAAACATGTATTCACCCAAAATCATTGATGAAACTAGTCTTCTGACTATTCCATCGCATGTATACTTAACAAAATTGTCTTCATAGACAAAAGTATCACTTTCAATCGTAATGGCTCCTTGATAGTCATTTGAAAATACGTTATGATAATCCATTATAAAACAAGAAAAGTAACTTACAAAGAACGCTAATTTTATTCCATTGATTCTGATTCTTATCTAGTTTTCATTTTCATCAGTATATAACTCTATAAACTAGTAAAACTGACATATCATCTCAGAATAAAAGGACCCCTCTTTAAGAAGAGAACTATTCCATCCATCTTGTGTCCTATATAACATTGATCACTAAAGACTTTATAAATCTTAACCATTTATGTTCATCCTCTTTTTCATCAACTAAAATCCTCTAAAAACACTCAGGATTCACATACTCAACAAATTCATGACTAGAATCCCCATTAAAAATATTTAAAGGGATTTACTCAACCTGATATGATTCAGAAACTCAATTCACTCTAATCATGGAGATTGGATTTACAGGTTTTGGTGAAGGAGAATGACGGTCAATGGTTGGGAGAGAAAGGGTCACGACAGGTCTCACGGGAAAAGGTATGAGCGAAGTGAGCCTTGCAACTAAAAAAACATCTCGTTTTTATTTTTTTAATTTATGGATTCGTAAAATGAAAATCAAAATATTCATATAAATAAAATTAAAAAATTTATTAATTAATATAAATAAATTATAAACAACAACTTATAGATAAAAATATATAATTTGACCCAAGAAAAATGTATCCAAAATTAGGTAAAACTAATGGTTAGTTAATAACACTACCATGATTAAAATCACAATGGTAAGTATTTACAACAGTGACTAATTCCAATGATGATTAATTCCATTGATGATTAATTCTAATGGAGATTAATTTCAATTGTGATTAAAACTAAATGGTGTGTAAAACTCAATGGTGGTTATAACTCAATGGTGGGAAAACTCAGGGGTGGGTAGAACACAATGGTGAGAAAAACTCAATGGTTGATGAAACTAAATGGTGACTCCCAGAAATAAACACAACCAGATTAATTCATTACCAATTCATTTATGGTGTAGTATATTCTATAAAAATTCCGAGGGATAGTGAATATATCAACAATATGCGGTTATGTAACAATGTAATCAATAGGGATATCACCCTTTTGAAAATGAATTCCCAAAAAAGTGATTTCTTACATCAATATGTTGGGTTCTAGATTGAGATATAGGGTTCAGTGAAATATTTATAGCACTTCTGTTGTCACAATTTTTAATGATATGTAATAATTGATAACCATATTCTAGATATGTGTGTTTCATCCACAGAATTTGTTCACAAAAGTTACCTATAAATATGTATTAAACATCGTCAATAGGTAGTGAAACATAATTTTGTTTCATGATATACAAATAAATTAGATACTTTCTAAAAATGTGACATGTTCTAGATGTTTTATTTAATCTAACTTATAACCATGAAAATCATCATTCAAATAACTAACTAAATCAAATGATTAGCCTCTTTGGTAAAATAGTCTGAAGTTACTATTATACTTGATGTATTTTAAAATTATTTTACAACAACTAAGTGTGAAACTTTTATATTTTATTTAAAATGATAAAATTTATACATGGTTAATATAATATTAGGTATTCTAGTAGTTATGTAGAGAATATATCCAATCATATCTCTGTAACTATTTTAATCCAATGATTTCCCAATTTCATCAAGATACAACATATAATTAATACTCATAGTATTATCACAACTCTTACTGTTATCAAAATTATAACATTTTAGAAGATCATTAGTATATTTACTTTGATTTAAAGTAATTAATTCTTTATTTTTAAATTTTAAAAAAACAAGGAATGATTTTTGTTTCACCCATTAAACTCATGGAAAATTCATTTTTCATAATTTTTTAAAAATTAGTACATAAGTAATTTTTAAAATATCTGAAAATAATATCATCCACATAAAATTCAATAACTAAAAAATCATTTCAAAATCATTTACAAAATTTTTTAATATCATATTTAACTTTTGAAAACCCATTTGAATTTAGAAAAGATGTGAGTCTATAATACCAAGTTGTATGAGCTGATTTTAAACCATATAAATAATTTTTTAACATAGAAGCATGACTTCAAAAAATCGGTATTATATCATCCATGTTTATGTTCAACAACAAAATACTGAACTATATACCCATTTAATAAATCCCTATTGATATATGTTTTATAATGTTTGAAGTCAATATGTGCTACATAGGTTATAAGTATTCTGATGGAATCATGTATAGATATAGATTCAAAGGTATCTTGATAGTCTATACCCTCTTCTTGAATATACATTTTTCCAACTTTTCTTGCTTTATTCTTTACTATTGTACCAAATTAATCAACCATGTTTGTAAATACACAATTATTTAATATATTAAGGTTGTATTTGGGTTTATCATCATGTCCCATTATTTTTTTATTTAAAATTTATTGTGTAATTATTTTATTACCATTACCTAGAATTTTGGATTAATTTCATCATTTATATTCTTATGTTTGTACTGTGAAAAAAAATTCTTGATGTTCAACTTGGTTTCTTAGGGAATCTATAGTTTGTGTACCTCTTTATATGTCTCCATAAATAGAATATAATATGTGGTATTTAAGACTCTTGAAAACTCTAGAAAAAGAAGGGATAGTTACTTTAGGGTCCTCTATAGTTTTGGGTTTAGGTTTTAGACGTTCCTCAAATATGGATGATTATTTTGGATTCTATACAATTTAATCACAAGTTTTGTAAAAAAAATTTAAATTTTAAAAATCATTATAATGATTTTTAAAGGGGTATTAGGCTCATGTGGATATGCCTCATAACATTTGACATGGATATACACTTCCACATTCATTTATTCATTTATTAAAAATCAATATGATTTTTTGAAATGAAATATCCCAATAAAATCCCTACATCACTTTTGGAAGAAAACATATCCCTATTATCCTTATTGTTAAGAGTCAATACTTTGCAACCAAATATTCCATAGAAATTAACCTTAAGTTTTCTACTATTCTAATGATCATAAGGGGTTCTCTTTATGATAGTTTTAATTTAAACACTATTGATTTTATATCAGGTTGTGTTCACATCCTCTACCCAAAAGTTGATCGGTTTGTCATATTAATTATGAATAGTCTTAACTATCTCTTGAAGTTTTTAATTTATTCTTTCTACAACTCCATTCTATAATAGGGTTCTAGAAGACGAGAACTTATGACTCCAACTATTTCTTGAGAAAAAATATTCAATGTATTGATTTTAAAACTCACAACTATTTTCACTTCTTAAGGTATTAATTCTAAGTCCACATTGGTTTTATACAAAGTTTTAATACATGTTAAAAAAGAACAAGATTATATTTTTTGAGTAAAAAATAATTTAGACAAATATCTAGAATGGTCATATATATGTACATAAACATAGTGCTTCACATATAAACTAGAAACTATGGATGGTACAATCATTTTTATGTGATCCAAATAAAGAGAATGATATGTTTAATCTTATATCAGTAATTTAAAAGAAATCATTTGATTTCTCTTTTTTGATAGGGGTTACAATCTTTTTTCATTTGAAAATTCAAGTTTGGGTACATCCTTTAATAACCAATTTCTAAAAAAAATTCTAAGTGAGTGAATGTAACATTAGAATAGACTCCAATACCAAATATAATATTCTAAATAAATGGATCTTAAGAAGGATTTTTTTGAGAAATCAATGAATGAATAATAACGGTATAAATAATCTCATTTCTTAACATAGTGAATAATAAATAATTTTTGGAATTAAAAACATTATAGTAATTATTTTCAAAATTCACATGAAACCCATCATCATATAATTTTGAGATGCTTAGAATCTTTTATTTTAAATAATAAAAAACATTGAAAATTAAAACTATGTTAGTGTAACCAATTTATCCAAGGACTATGATTTTTCTTTAGCATTACCGCCATAGGTAAAATGAACACAAACACCCTTTAAGAGGCCCCAAAATATCGAGTAATATCATATCATATTCATAAAAAAATCTGAGTAGCGTAGATTCATATAGGATCTACCAAAGCATCATTCATGAAAATTAAATTTTAAACCAAAACTAATTCTCATATCCATATTTTCTTTTCTCCAGATATGCTAGAGATTAAAGACACAAGAAGCCATATTTTCTTTATAGGACTCCATTAATAAGATGGTATGATATTTGGAATAAAAACTCTAGTAGGTCCAATTGAAAAATAAATAGAATTTTATTTTCCAAAAGTGTATTTAGGAACAATTGTGTCCCTTAATTTTTTTTCCTATGCTGGTAACCTATACCAGTAATGTACATAAAGGAAATTTGCAAACCTATAATATGAGAATGTGTTTCTATCCAATTTTTGAGTATTTGAACACTTAATTATGTTTCCCATTTTAAAATTTTAGTTCAATGTTTTCATTTACTAATTGAGCATTCTTTTCATTCTCTACTATTAGATCGGACTCAATATAAGTAGACAAGACATGATTTTTCTTCATAAAATTATATTTTTATTTAAGTTCATTGAAATTTTATTCAATAAAAATGTAGTAAACATGAATCACTTCCTATAAATATCATCATAATTATCATTTTTATTGTGATCTAACGTATGTACTATAGATATAATAGGTACCTGAGAATCATTTTTCAAGATTAATATATTGGATCTATCAGGATTATCTTCATGAACAGAATTAGAGTCGCTCAGGAAATCCTTAGAGGTACTCCATGTGGATTTCATGGATTTCTTATATTTTCTTTCTTTTACCTCATAATTCCTCTTGTATATAATATTAGGATAGTCTTCCTTAAAATTCATTTTCTGTTTTCATTCAAAACAGTTGTTCTCACTAATTAGTTTCCTATTATCTAATATTTTTTGAAAAGTTCCTCTGTTATGATATATTATAATGTAAATTGGTTTCCTTAAGATTTTATTATTCTTTTAAAACATATTTAACCATTATAAAAAAACTCCATTTCCTCATTATTATGCACTAGTGATTCATCCTCACTAGAGCTTTCATCTTGGACCTTTTCATTCCCTTTCAATTTAGTAGTAGTAGAATTGAATGAAAATGATTTTCTCTTCAGTTCAATATATTTATCATGATTGAATTTATGTTATTCTTCATAAATAATCATATTCAAAACCAATTCCTTGATATGGAGATTTATGATGTCATAATATTCACTTATTGACTTAAATGTCCCTTTACTCCCTCTGGATGGCATCTTAGTAGTGTCATGATTTCATTATTATAAGACACTGGATTTCCTAGGGATCTAATTGTATATAATATCTCACTTAATCTGAGATAAATATCTTAATTATCTGATCATATTTCATCATGAAGGAATAATATTTGATTGTATAAGTGTACGGTCTCATTTCATTAAAATTTGTAGTTCCTTTTTGTGGAATAGATAAAATATCCCATATTCTGTAAGAAGTTTTACTAGTAGATATTTACTCAAAGTCATCATATCTTAAGTCATAGTAAAGGAAAGTCAAAGATATGTATTTTTTACTATAATCATGTTTGGTAGAATCATCAGAGTCATTTATAATAATCATAGGTAACTCATATATATCCTCAATAGAATACAAAATTTAAAAATGCATACACTATATATGAATTTTCATCTTTATTTTTCACTAAGCATAGATGTTACCATTAAATAATGGAGGATTGAAGGTTGAAGAGACATATCTTATTTTATATATTTAATGAATTAAATTTTGAACTAACTAAAATTTAATACCTTCAAAATAAAACTAAAATAATAGTTGAAAGTATTTTGAAAACCTTTGATACAAAATGTTTTTCAGAGTGAGTAACACAATAGGGTGGTAATTAAGTAACCAATAATTTTTTTATCTAAAACATTTTAAAATGGAATCCAATATTTGATTTAAAACATGCTAATTTGTTAAAATATCATATCTATATAAGAGTTTATATTTTAAAATATTTCACAATGATTGATTAGGTCTCAGATAAAATAATTTTAAAAAATGTTTTATCATTCAAAATCAATTTACTCAATAAAAAACTTATATAAACACTAATTATTATTAACAATAAATGTATTCATTTTTTTTTTAAATTTTAAAATAGATTCAGATTAATGTTTATAAATATGAAATAAAACACATAGTGGGAAAAAACAAGAGGTTCAGTCATAAGACAAGACTTAATCCTCTCCACTTGGAAATTTCCTACCAGAAAGAAGATTATATAAAACAATATAAATCCCTAACTTTATCATGTGTATAATATAAAATCTATCCTGGTCACAAATGAAATTTTCTATAATACCCATGCGAATAAAACAAACACATCCCATGTAAGTGCATCTTCCACAACACCATGGGGAAACTATAGTAAAGGGTGTTTCATATGATATCAAGTATCTTGAAAATAAATCATAGGTAATAGTGTGTGTGTTTATAATAGAGTATACACACAAACATAATAATATAAAGAAAATAAACATAAAAGGAAAATAATGATATACATAATGATTATGTTACTCTGTTTGATATTCTCTACTGCTCGTGACTTCTTGAGTATATCATGAGTGGTAACTCGAGTTGAGTTTCTTAAATTTTTAGTGGAATAGAGTATTGTAAACTATTTTGTATAAATTCTAGGAAGTAGATTTTTTCTTTAAATAACTTAAATTCTTATATAGTTGATCACTGATAAATATTCTTTAGGTAAGGAAAAAAAATATTCTTTTGATCTTGTGATGTTCAGATCTAGATTTCAAAATGTGTATATCTATTCTCAGTTTATTCTGTGATGATATCCAAACGTGGGAGTTTTCTACTTCCTTTATCAGCATAATACTAGAATAATCATTTGTATCTTTTACATCCTCATACATAGGGATCAAAGAATCATTAATGTATCCCAACAATATATTAATAAAAATAATTAAAATAATTCACAACATTAACATTGATAATATAACTGTTAGAAATATTTAAATTGAAAAATAGAAATAGCGGTTCATGATTCTTTTTAGATGGTGAGACAATCTCTACTGGTGAGTCATTATAATGGTGACTTAATATAGTGATGTTACATGTCAATGGTGAGTCAGGCTAATTATATTTTATTCTAATACTTAATCAAATTTCCATTCTGATGAAAGGTAATCATCAATGGTGAATCTGATCACATTGTAGTGTTTTAGAACACTAATCCAAATTTTTTATAAAATGGTGAGTGGTATTCTAGAGGTTTGTGTTTTTCATAAAATACCAAAATTCTGTTTTGGTGGAGAGACATTAATGACGGTAGTTTTTTAACACACATAACTATATTTTCACCCTTAGGGTGGGTCATCTCCAATGAAAATTCATTACTGGAAGTGAATTAAAATCAATGGAGAGTCATACATGGAGTTGAATCAACCTCAATGGTGAGTCAAAGATTGACTGCTATTGAAATGATTTTATGTATTTCCATTTTTTAAACATACTAATAATCTATGATAAACATTTCTAATGTTTCATTTCAACAGGTTACGATGGAAGGTAATTTGTGTTTTATGTATAACATTGGGTTTAGTTTTCAGGAAATATGTGGCAGTTTCTATATAACTCTACTGAAATAGTTGTTTATGATTTCAAGTTTCCAAAGGCACTATACATTTATTATCATTAAGAATGTGTTTCTGTAATGGAATGAAAAATAATCTAATTTTTTTAATATATATGTATTAGAATATTGGGTTTATACCATTAATATTGGATGATAGATTTAGTTATCCATTGGAAACTAGGATATGAATATTTTATTGAGAACTATAAGGATATATTTGAGGATAAGTTTATGTATGAGTCAAAGTATATGAAATTGTCTTGGAATTTCGTTAAAGGATAGAGAGATTGGTTTGTATGCACTGTATTAATATTGAAAGTTGATTCGAACCTATCAAATATGTACCTAAGGATAACTACATTGAAAAGGGTACATTGACCTGGACTCCCTCAACACAAAGTGCACAAAAATTGGCCTTACTTTACACCTATTTTGAAAACCTTGTGGGATATGCTTTGTAAATTCACAAACACATTATGAACCATATTTAATGATTTAAATAGACGATGATAATGAACGAACTAGGACTAACCTATGTTAAAGTATATTTAAAATAATGTGTCATGATTTAGACATCATATAAGTTATTTTTTAGTATTATTAGGTTTCCAACTATGATTATTCTTTCACATACCAATATTTCTATTTTCAGTCAACTGTTGGAAATTTAAGGAATCATGTTAACACTAAATCCAATGGAAAATTCTAGGATTATGTCCTAAAAATTTGATGATTGATGGATATAATGATATTTCAATTATGTAAAATCTTATATCATAATATATGATTGAAAATGTGAACTTTAGGGAGATTCTATAAACATCAAATAAGAGGAATATGGACCGTTATGAACGTTCATTTGGAAATCAGCATAGAGGAAAGTTAAGTTTTCATCCTTCAAGTCAATAAGGTGGGAAGAAGAACCTAAAAGACTATCTCAAATGGAGGGGATTATTTTTTTGTGAGGAAATTAAGGACATAAAAAAACAAATTTCTAATGAATTTAATGACCTATATGTGAGGAACACAAGCGTTATTTGATTCAATTCCCAAAACTAATGGTTAGCCCCTAGAAAAATGGTTGACTAAAATCATACTAAATAGTTTTTATAATAGATATGATATATTTATTAATTTTTCTTCAAAAAATATTTTGTATAAATATTTTACCAATGTTATTTTGGTTATAATAATTAAGAATCGTATTTGAATTATGTTATTTTTTGAAGAATTATGTCTCCATGTAAGATTAATGTAAGTGTCACGGATTTCATCATGGGTTTTAAATTTTAAAGTCGATAAGAAGTTAATTTTATTTTACAATACTCATGAAGTTTTATGTTATGATAGTTTAAAATGTTTAAGGATATTTGTGGAGACATTTATGGAAATACAACCCTTTTGTTTTTTTGTATATTTTAGTGAGAATGTTATTTGAGGTAGAATTAATTTAAAATATATGGGGAATTAATTGAAGGGCATGCTAGGATTTATGTTTTATATTATATCATATTTGGAGGTAAATATGGGTTATGAAAATTTTCGAATTATATAAATTTTTTTGGAAATATTGACCTCATTATAGGAGAAAATTTTAAACATTGGGAATGAAAGTGATGATTGAACCCTCAATTGAAGGGTCACTGTAATATAACAACTACCACTAGACTTTGTGAAAAATTATTTCTATTAAGAATACATAAAGTGATATATTTTTCGGTTTGTATCTTGGTACATAGATTATAATTATGTTAAGGTGGAGATACGAATGTTTAATAGGATGTTACGACCATTATCCAAATAACAATGTAAATGAAAAAAAACAATGTATATTGTCATTGGAATCTTAAAAACATCTAAAAGGGATAATTTTATATGTGTTGTAGTCAATATACTTAAAAATTCAGTACACATTATCACTATCAGATAATATTTCCCTCTAGATCATCTTTCCAGTATATACATTATGAAATTAGATAGGTTTCATGGAGTATGACTTTAACTTATATCTAATACATATCTCAGGTTTACCTATTTTATGTATTAAGTTATTTAGAAAATTTTGGATAGAGAGTTTTTTTCATCACTTCATATCATCCTTGAATAGATATTCATCCTAATAGAACAATTGAAACACTAAAGTATATGTAATGATCTTATTCTATGGATTTAAATGGTGTTTGAGATAAACACATTACCCAAGATGATCTTTCATACAATAATATATTTCAAAAGAGTATTTGGATATTTATTTATTAATCTATTTATGGAAAGATGCGAACAACTGTAACATAATAGAGTGAATTTGCAAAAACAACATGATTGGGAGCTACGCTAAAAAATAAAATTGAAGAAAATTATAGATCCATTCAGAAACACATAATGGAATCAAAAAGATGAATTAAATTACATAGTGTTAATTTTTTATGAATTCTAGAATTTTGATACTTTTAGAATGTGTTTTTAGAAATTTCTATCTTGAATAAAGAAGGTAATACAAAGGAATATATATATATTATTCCCTTTGAAATTATTAATCTTATCGGTATTATAGCTTGTCAGTTGGTGCATCCACTGAACCTATCTATTTTGAAGATCTATTCCATGAATCTTTCATGAGGATGTATATATCTAATCCAACATATGTACTAAATATAGAATTCATACTACTAGAGTTGTAACTTTCTTATGAGGAACAACCGATGATGATTTTGGATCTTATAAATAATGTTTTTCAAAATAATATCACTCAACTAGCCATTGTTTTTAATGACATCGCCATATTTATTAATATATCGAGTAATATAAGGATGTACTGAGGCAAAATTATCCATATTTATTTGTACAAAAGTATCAAATTTTGAGGGAGAAATAAATTTTATGCAGTGTTGAATGTAACAACCATAGATTTTGTGAATTTCATTGTTCAAATAAATTTAAATTCTTTGAGATTTTTCATTATATGGAAATTTGGGTTAAATTTCATTATATATAACCCTGATTTTATATTTTATTATACACAAAACTTATAGTAGTTTTCATTATATAAACACCTAAGTTAAAATTAATCATGGCATACTATTCAAATATAATTATTTAATATAATAACTATCTCATAGTCATTGGAATGGTGGGTATTACTTTGATTTACTAATTTATGAGAATATATGGTTTAAACATCTATATATTATATATTATTGGTTGAAAAATTAAAATAAACTAAAATAAAAATCATTTGAAAACAACATAAATCTTTTCCTGAAAAAATATTTTTATACGAAAAAATGGATTTTAACATAATAATAAAAACTTATTTTGAATTATTTTAGTGACTTTTCAATGTTATATATTCATTAAAAATTTTATAATAAATTTATTTGTTTTCTATAATAGATAATCGAATAAAATCTATTTTATGTTTAAAAAACTATTTTATGAAAAAACGTTTTTCACCCTCTACACACTTATATTAAAATTAGTTTTATATACATTAAGTATATTTATCATAAAAAGTAATCATCAATATTTTAAATCCTTATGTGAAAATTAACTTTTAATTAATTTTTGAAAGGTATCTAAAACAAAATATTTTTTGATGAATAGTAAAAATATTAGTTTTTATAAATAATTTTCATTTATTTTATACCATTTAAAAAAATTAATATTATTTTAATATTGTTTTAATTATAAATAAATTTCAATTATATATCTATTAATACAATTTAGGTTATTTTAATACATTTCATATTTATTTTTTATATAATTGTTTTTAAACTTTTGAAAATTTTCCCTTTACAAAGACTCTTTTTCGTTGTGTCTTCATGATTAATTATAAATTTAATTTTACACATATGTGAATAGAATTTGGAAAAATGGATTCATTTTTTGTTATAAGAAATATTTATTTTATCTAATAGGGAAAAATTAATTTTTTTAATATAATGAATAATAAAAATTATAAGAATTTGTTTACCACGATTAAGGTAAAATTGGTTTATTAGGGGTTAAAAAAAGAAATGGGTAAAACAATTTACCCCAAAATTATGAAATATAAATTACCTCTAAATATTTCAACATTATATCATATAGGTTCTAATATTTCCTACAATATATTCTTCTTTCTTGTGAATAAAATTTATACTTTTAATTTTCACAAATTACAAGTGTGATAGTAACATTACTTATAAGAGGCCACCCACTTCTATCCTCTTCACAATCCTAAAATGATTTAGTCTCCCAAATTACTTCCCATGTGGCATAAATAATTCTTGAATCACATCATCGTGAACTTATTTTGATTATAAATTCATCTTCAAACTCTTTTGGTGCAAACTAGAAAAACGTTTCCGAAGAAGTGGTAACATCAGTAACAAAACGTTTTATTTAATTTCAAACTAATCAACAATAATTTCTTATTAAAACATGATTATATAATAAATTTTGTATCATTCATATATTTATATGTTATAATTTTAATATCAGAATAGAAATCATCCTCCTCATCCATCAAATGGGTTATGAAATCATCAATTATGTGCACAATGCACTACTGCCTTGTGAACTGATGTTATTCATTTTCCATAACCACATCTCATGACTTGTTATAATGATGGATTAAAAGTTTATATATGATATTTTTGATATTATTTATATTCTAGTAATATTATATCACATATGACTCCTTGATTTTCATTTTTTGGGAATATGATAGTGTCACTCATGTGTACGATGGACTACAAGCTCACGAAGTGAAGAGATTCATTCATGATTTACATGGAAGGTAATAATGGTTGGTTTAATGAATATATGTGATTAATTTAACATTTAAATGTTTATATATTGGAAATATTTTGTTTATATTTCTTTCTTTCAATTGGATAAGATAATGGAAACAATGTTCATGCGTACGATTGACCTACAGTTACAATAAACATTGTACATCATTTTCAAGTAATAAATTTTATAGATTACCTTTAATTAATTCTATAAGAAAATATAGGATATTTATATCATGGTAAAAATAATTAGATTATGATTCCTTGATTAAATTATTAGGACCAAAACTATTAAATCAAATCATGTGTGAAAAATGAAGTGGGTATTACCCAAAACAAGAATATAGCATGGAATTTTTAATAAATGGGAAATAAAAGGTCATACTAAAATAATATATGGTATGGTGTATATATATATATTATTTTTAATTAATATATTTATAATAAAATTATATTTATTATATATTATGTATGGATGTGTACGACGGAATTCGAGACATATGATAAGAAATTTCTATCTGATTGTATACTTATATATGACACATGAAATATTTACTATATATTTCATTTATAAGGTGTGTATAAAACCCATGAAATAATTTTATGATTACTCTACTGGAATTTATTTTTATTTATATATCCAATTAACGAACCACTTTCAATTAGTTTAAAATTCAATAGTTACCAAAGTGGTGATTGATTTTAATCTCAATATACCTTCATTGAGATAAATGTTATGTTATGAACCTATATTTTTTATGAGGTATATATACATCCCTATTGACATGAAATATTATGAATTTGTTTATTCTATTAATATTATATGTTTCATTTAGTTTTTTTCATTCATGGGGATTATGATTCAATGATTTTTTTAGGTCCACTATGTTAAATACCCTTAAAGAGGGGGTGAATCTGGGTATGACAGACTATACTACTTCCCTATTAGATCATGTTTTGTAGTTAAAGGAACAAACATATATCTTTCTCATATTTCAATATATGAATATAAATGAAATCCTACACAGGACACACTGATTTTTACATGGTTCACCCTCATTGGTATGTGTTCACGAAGTACACAATGGTGACGCGTCAATGTACCAAATACACTCAAGATCACTTCCAATTAGAATTTTTGGGATAGATATTATATTCCCAAGATCACAACTGTAACAACCTGAATTTTTTTTAATAAATTTTTTTCGTAAAACATTGTGTGTTATTTTATTTTATACTCAAAAAAACTGTTTCATTTGATAACATGAGTATAATTAAAATGAGATCATTGGGTTTCGACTGTTATATGACCGTTGGTCAATATGACTATTGGAAACTAAACGTTTCGATTATTGTCTCTAAATAAAAGTGATCTTGGTTAACTAATATAGAAAGAAGATTTGATGGACTCATCCAGTAGTTTTGGGCCAATCGAAGCCCATCTAAGAGAACTTGGGAAAGATGTAGCACCACTGGCTTTGCTCTAGACCAAACCCAAGCTGAACTTCATCGTGTGAAGCTAGAACGGAATCGCCTTCGTGAGAAATTCAAACTGATAGAAATTACTATTCGTGCAATGTTGGTCGAGCCGCCCTCGGATTCTCTCACCTTAGCACACCTTACACTTAGGTCCTATGCTGGGGTTATAAGGGGTTATGTAAGGAGATCGTAACTGCTTTGTGTAATCCTTTGAGATAAATAAAATTTTGTTTTATTCTTATGGTGAAGTTCGTAAATTTTTAAATGTCCGAATAAATGTAGGATGTATATTATTGATGAATTTGAAAAAAAGGATATTTTGAAATTTTTTTGTAAACCTTAAATAATTAATGATGTGTAATGATTTTCAAAAAATGGTCTTCTACAAATGTGTTCAGTAATAAATTTGGAGTCTAATAAGATCAACTTAAATTTTGGTGAATAGTAATTTATGAATAGTGATTTTACGATTAGGATTAGTAATGTGACCAAATGGATTATTAATCTCACTTAAATAGTGTATTAATATATTTTAGGCACCTTGATTAAGTAATGTGATTCAATAAAATAGGTAAATAACTATTTTAGAAATTATTAGTCAAGTATAAGTTTTTTCAGGTGAATAGTGTTTTTTAATTAAAAATTTCACTAAAAATATTTAGAAAATTATTTTTATAAAATGGAATTCATTTTTGAACATAGGGCGTCTATGTTATGCTAAGGTAATTTTTGGGGACTTTTCTGAAAAAAAAATGAATTTTCGGCGAATAGTTTATTTATTTAATAAAATTAAATTAAAAATATTTAGAAAATTATTTTTATAAAATGGATTTAGTTTTTGAAATCAGAGCATCGATATTTGGTTAAGGTGAAATTTTGGGATTTTTCTGAGAAAGTTGAATTTTCGATTATTAGTGAAAATATAGTTTTAAGTTATGGGTGATTAATTACATCATTAAATGATGTATTAAGTATTTAATCAATATGGTTGACTTATGAATAGTAATATAAGGTATGAGGTGTCCCAAGTGGCTAATACCGTTGGCAAATACCATGGGAAAGCCCATGGTTTTTCCAATACCACCAATGAGGTGTCCCTTGGCCATTAATGCCTTGTCCCCTCACTTTCCCTATAAATACCATACCATTATCACATCCTTTCCATTAAAAAATCATCCTCAATGAAGTTATGGTCTTCCTACCTCCCAATGATTCCTCCCAATATTCCCTCAAGTTTCCCGAGGTCCCAAACATCATGATTTTGATGTTACTCTTCAAGGTAAGGGATACTACCTCTCTCTTTCTTTCCAAGTACTTTCTTTTATGTCATATCTTTTATGCTCCATGTTATTATGTTGGAGGATGTTCTTTGATATTAATCCAACTATCCTTTTTTTTAATATTATTAGAGACCCCCTATTTCTCTCATCAATTCATTCTAAGAATGTTTAAATGGCGTTGTTAGGCTGCCGAATTTTTATGGGATTCCTTCACCCTACTCATTTTCAAGATCTATTTTCATGTCAAGTCTTTAAAGTTACTTTTTATTATGTTGGGGTATGATTTATATATCTATCATACTAATATTTTGTGTTCATATTATGAGAAACCCTATTTCATCTCATCAATTCAATTTTTGATGTTTTAAGTGACGCCATTAGGCTGTCGAATTTTCATAAGAGAAATCTTATTTTTGTCTTCCTTTCATGTTTATGGTATGTGTCTAAAATTTCATTAACATGTTCTTATATCCATTATATTATGTCCCTCAACTATTTATGGATCATTCATGAGTGTGTTACCTATGTCCCCTCCCTTTTCAGTATTTTCTAAAACCCTATAATATAGCCACTTTGCTGCAGAATTTTCGTCTCAAAATGTCTCTCTCTTTATCTCAAATTATTTTATTTTATTAAGTTCATAATCAAAGCTCGTTCATCTATAGGGGTATTCACATATATATCAAAATGTTCTATTTTAATCAGGGGACTTACATACATGAAACCCTATTTCCTTTTTCTGTGGGTTTAAAGTGACATAAAGATCACGTCTTTAAAGTAGTTTTTAAGATGTGATGACTATGAAATAAAACCCATTTCTTTTATGATATATTGGTTGTTTATGAAATTATTGATGATGATATATGTGGCTCACATGATTATAGAGTAAAATTTAAGTTTGTGCCCTGATATCACTCCAATGCATTGGGTAAAGACTTAATCTCTAGAGATGACCGTTTTTAACGACACCTTGGTGAATAACCTTGGTAATTTTTAATGACACCTTGGAGATGGAACTTGGTGAAACGGAAATGATTGTTTATGTTAAATGTTTTAGCCACATATTAAAGTTATAAAACATGTTATTTTTATTATGATATTCCTTGTGATCTCTTTCTCATGCCTTCAAGTTATTTATCATGACCTTGTTGATGTATCTCAAATTCACATGTAAAATGAATCTCTTATTTCCCTTATTGGGCCTTCTACTCACCCTTTTCTTTGATGTATACTCCGAAGTTATGAGATGCTTTAATGAACTTATAATGAATAATGAAGAATCCTTTAAATTTTTTAAGAAGAATGATTTATGTTGTTTTCATGTATTATGTTCCTGTTTTCCTAGACACTACACCTTAAAGATGCTCAGTTTTGTAAAATGTAGTGAAAAGTTGTGTTATAAAAAGTTGGGATGCTATTGTTGGTATCATAGGACGGTTTAGTTATTTGTGGAAATTAGGACATAAAAACTTTAGGAATAACCCTATAGAAAAGTATACATATAGGAAATCTTCCTGGTATTTTGATGACTATTGAGTAAGGGGTTTCCAAGCAAATACATCCCTCTCTGGATACGAGCAGGTATAGGTGGCTCTAGCACAGATGTACATAGGGGTAAAACCCAAAAACACCGCTTTGAGCTACACTCAAATGGGAACTGGTACACGACAAAGGGCCTTACTTCACTCTTTGTTATGACACTCCCGGGGGTTATGCTTTGGTAAATTCATAAGCATTGTATGAACCATTATTAAAGGAACAATGATAAAATAAAATAAAGATTCAAATAAGAATATATGATCATGGATAACCTAGATTGGAACCTAGGGGATCACAAGTTAGGATATACTTTTCTTCTATAATTTTATCTTTATATGATTGAAGATCCCTTTTCATGATTGTTGGTTAAGTATTTAAGCCCCTAATTATACTTTCTTTTCTTAGTTAATGGCAGGAAATCGAAGAACATGTCCCAACAACCAATGTGATAGGAAATGTGACGATTTCCCTATTAATGTGACATAGATGATGAGAGATCAATTTGAACATATTGTGATTATGCCAAACCAGCTATCAAAAATCACAATTAACAATTGGTACCTAGTTGAATGCCCAAATTCATCAAGGAAGAAGAAGGGGAAGTCTCAAGGATGTTCATCTGATGAAGATGATAAGGGAAAGAAGATCCAATTTCCATCGTGAAAAAAGTGTGGAAGGAGGCACCAAGGAGAATGTCACAAAGGAACCGGGAGATGTTTTATGTTTTGGAAGATAAGGCATAAAGTATCCAATTGCTTAAAAAAATGGATACTGTGATTTATAGAGATAAGGTTTGATCTAATTTACATTATACTTTTCAATGTCATGAATATGGAGAAGTTGGAAATTATCCAAGGAAATTATCTCTTGGAAGGGATGAGAATCATGATGAGAATCAACAATATTCAAGGATAAGGGAACAATGCAAGTCCTATGCTGAGATAGATCATGATGACAAAAGTACTTGTAACTTCTTCGCAATAATTGTCTATGTCGTGTTATATTTTAGTTTGTTCCCTATGATTATATCTTTAATGTTTTCTTAGAACGTCGAGTCACTACCTAAGATGGTTTTATATCATAATGGAAAACATCTATTTTTATGTACCACATGTTCATGTTGTGAAGTTGTGCTTCTTAAGAAAAGGATGATTAGGGGATTTAAATATTATTATTTTTTTGGAAGACGCTCACTATTTTGGGAACCCTATATGATCGAGGTAAATAGATTACTACGATATTTTCATTGAGGAGTAAATGTTGACTTATATTTTGAAGAATTAATGAATTTAAGGGGACCTTATAGTAATTTAGGTTACTTATGGAAATGATTAACCTATCAAGGGGAAAATATGTTTAGGATAGTTACTTTTGTTATAAGATGTTAGGAGTGGTTGATATTGTTTGGAGATGAACGATAATGTTTATCTTGGAGGACTATGTTATCAAATCCTTCTTATATTTGGGTTTCAATCTTAGTTTGGTTTGTTTTGAGGAATTTTAAGGACAGTTATTCATGGAATTCTCTATGATAAACTTTGGGTGGTACTGTGGAATTTTAAAGATTTAAATGTAGTTTCCCTTCCTATGGGGTTCTTTCTTTTTGAAGAGTTGTTTTATCTTAACCTTTCCTTTTTTGGGATAATGTTTAGAGATAGAAGAAATAGATAGTTAATATTTTGTGGATTATGTGATTCCCTATAAGATGATTCTTGTGCTTTTGATGAGACTAAGTGTTTTTGAATACTCATCATTTGGAGAAAATATTAGTTTTGGTAGAAACTTATTAAAGGATGAAACTCTAACCGAAGGTAGGTATATTTCCTTATGTTTTTATACTATGTAGTAAATGAATTCCTCAAAATTATGAAAAGTAACATAAAACAAACACGTTGTTGATTTACGTTTCCTACTGGGTAATCAAAGACCATTTACACACATCATAAGTTTGTGATTTTCTTATGGTTAACTTTCTCCTCATCATGTTTTCTATCCCTCGCCATCAGAACTTGACTCTTTGTTTTCTCTTCCATATCCATGTTTTCCTACATGGAGCCCTAGTATGGGTTAACTCGGGTGACATTTGTACTTCCCTTTCTTTCTTTGGAAGTAATATTTTTACTCACTCTTTTTACGATGTGAGAATTTCAATGAAATTTCCAAGCCCAATTTTAAAATTATGAGGATGCAATTTCTCATGGGGGGAAGATTGTAACGACCTGATATTTTTAATTTTTTTTGAATAAATTTTGTTTCCAAAAACATTGTGTTTTATTTTATTTTATACTCAACAAAACTGTTTCATTTGATAACATGAGTATAATTAAAATAAGACCATTGGGTTTCGACTGTTATATGATCGTTGGTCAATATGACCATTGGAAAATAAACGTTTCGATTATTGTCTCTAAATAAAAGTGATCTTGGTTAATTAATATTGAAAGAAGATTTTATGGACTCGTCCAGTAGTCTCGGGCCAATCAAAGCCCATCAAACAGAACTTGGGAAGGAGGTAGCACCATTGGGATTTCCTCTGGACCAAACCCCAGACAAACTTCATCGTGTGAAGCTAGAACGGAATCTCCTTCACAAGAAGTTCGAACAAATAGAAATTACTACTCGGTCAATATTGGTCGAGCCACCCTCAGATTCTCTCACCTTAGCACACCTTACACTTAGGTCTTATGCTGGGGTTATAAGGGGCTATGTAAGGAGACTGTAACTTCTTTGTGTAATCCTTTGAGATAAATAAAATTTTTTTTTCTTCTTATGGTGAAGTTTGTAAATTTTTAAATGTCCGGATAACTGTAGGATGTATATTATTGATGAATTTGAAAAAAATTATATTTTAAAATATTTTTGAAAACCTTAAATAATTAATGATGTGTAATGATTTTCCAAAAATGGTCTTCTACAAATGTGTTCAGTAAGAAATTTGGAGTCTAATAAGATCAACATAATTTTTGGTGAATAGTTATTTATGAATAGTGATTTTACGCTTAGGATTAGTAGTGTGACCAAATGGATTAGTAATCTCACTTAAAGAAAGTATTAATATAATCTAGGCACCTTGATTAAGTAATGTGATTCCATAAAATAGGTAAATAATTATTTCAAAAATTATTATTCAAGTATTAGTTTTTTCGGGTGAATAGTTACTTTTAATTAAAAATTTAATTAAAATTATTTTAAAAATTATTTTTATAAAATGGTGTTCATTTTTTGAACTTAGAGCATCGATGTTATGTTAAGGTAATTTTTGGGGATTTTTCTGAAAAAAATGAATTTTCAGTGAATAGTGTATTTATTTCAAAATTAAATTAAAATTATTTAGAAAATTATTTTTATAAAATGGAGTTCATTTTTGAAATCATAGCATCGATATTTGGTTAAGGTGAAATTTTGGGATTTTTCTGAGAAAGTTGAATTTTCGATGAATAGTGAAATTAGAGGTTTAAGTTTCGTGTGTTTAATGACATCATTAAATGATGTATTAAGTATGTAATCAATATGGTCGACTTATGAATAGTAACATAAGGTATCAGATGTCCCAAGTTTCCAATACCATGGGAAAATACCATGGGCAAGCCCATGGTTTTTCCAATACCACCAATGAGGTGTCCCTTGGCCATTAATGCCTTGTCCCCTTACTTTCCCAATATATACCAAGCCATTCTCACATACTTTCCATTAAAAAACCTCCTCAACAAAGTTCCGGTCTCCTTACCTCCCAAAGAGTCCTCCCAAGGTTCCCCCAAGCCCCCCAAGGTCCCAAATATTAAGATTTTGAATTTACTCTTCAAGGTAAGGGATCCAACCTCTCTCTTTCTTTCCAAGTACTCTCTTTTATGTCATATCTTTTATGCTCCATGTTATTATTTTTGAGGATGTTATTTTATATACATCCTACTGTCCTTTTCATGTTCATATGATGAGATACCCCCTCTTTCTCTCATCAAATCATTTTAATAATTTTTAAGTGGGGTCGTTCGGCTGCCGAATTTTTAAGGGATTCTTTCACCCTTCTTGTTTTCAAGATCTATTTTCATGTCATGTCTTTAAAGATTATTTTTATTATGTTGGGGTATTATCTCTATATCTATCATACTGATCTTTTATGTTCATATTATGAGAGACCCTATTTGATCTCATTAATTAATTTTTTGATGTTTTAAGGGGCGTCGTTAGGCTGCTGAATTTTCATAAGAGAAATCTTAATTTTGTCTTCCTTCCATGTTTATGGTATGTCATTAAAATTGCATTAACATATTCTTATATCCATTATATTCTGTCCCTATACAATTTATGGATCATTTATGAGTGGGTTACCCATTTCCCCTCTATTTTTAGTATTTTCTAAAACACCATAACATAGTCGTTATGCTGTAGAATTTTCGTCTCAAAATGTCTCTCTCTTTATCTCAAATTTTTTTATTTTATTAAGTTAATACTCAAAGATATTTCTTATATAGGGGTATTCACATATATATCAAAATTTTCTATTTTAATTCTGGGACTTACATACATGAAACCCGCTTTCCTTTTTTCGTGGGGTTAAAGTGACATAAAGATCACATCTTTAAAACTGTTTTTAAAATGTGATGACTATGAAATGAAACCCATTTCTTTTTTGCTATATGGGTTTTTTATGAAATGATTGATGATGATATATGTGGTTCACATGATAATAAAGGCAAATTTAATGTTGTGCCTTGATAGCGCTTTAATGCATTGGGTAAAGACTTAATCCTTAGAGATGACCATTTTTAACGATACCTTGGTGAATAAACTTGGTAAATTTTAATGACACCTTCGGGATGGACCTTGGTGAAACGAAAATGATTGTCTATGTTAAATTTTGTAGCCCCGTCTTCAAGTTATGAAACACGTTATTTTTATTATGATATGCCTCGTGATCTATTTCCCATGCCTTAAATTTATTTATCATAACCTTATTGGTGTATCTCACGTTAACATGTAAAATGTTTCTCTTGTTTCCCTTACTAGGCCTTCTGCTCACCCTTTTCATTGATGTATTCTCCCATGATATGAGATGTTGTAATGAACTTAGGATGAAAAATGAAAAGCCTTTCAAGTGTTTAAGAAGGATTTTTTATGTTTTTTTCATGTATTATGTTCATGTTTTCCAAGACACTAAACCTTAAAGATCCTCGGTTTTGTAAAATGTAATGAAAAGTTATGTTATAAAAAGAAGGGATGCTATAATAGCCCTTACAAGGTTTTGGGTATGCTCACTAAATTCCAAAGGGTCACTTCCTATGTCACTTCCTTTGGATTACTGCTAATGAGAATAATCATCGTCTTCTTCTTCCTTTAGTCATGACTCTCAAATATGGTTTAGTCAAAGTTTATAGACTTGTAAAACTCTTCATTTGCATGAATTCACATATCCTAAATGATGTTAGATGCTCTATCGATGTCCTTTTTTCACTCGTAGATGACATCCACTTTTAAATGTTCTGTTGGGTTAGTATAATTTTTTTTTAATTTTTTTTTTAGATTTTGAATTCATCCTTGAGTCCTCCACGAACCTCCAAGCTTTCTCTATTTTCCACCTTGATTACTCTTCATATTGTGTAGATGTTATGGTTTACGGAACACCTCTCTATGAAATGTCTATCCTCTACATAACATACCTTCTTCGCAGACTATCTCTGCTTCTATGAACCATCTCTCATCCATGGACTCTCTATTCTTCTAAAGATCATATGTCCTCCATGTAATGGATCTTTCTTCTTCAAGTTCCGCATCTTCCTCCTCCATGTAACTCATCCTTTGTGGGATACAATTCCTCACAAAAACCGTCAAATTAATTGATTTCATGGAAACCACTTCACCCTTTGTAAAATTATCCCTCAGAAACCAATTAGCGAGTAAGCCAAATTGCAAGAGAAAAGATTTTTTCTTATGATAATAACATTACATAATGATGGGATTAACATTAATTTGATGTGCAAATAGATCTGCAAAATATTCGAACACAATATCTACCAAATTTCCAATGTGGTATCACCTTTACTGCGTACTACTTCTCCCACAAAATGTTCTTCCCTACATAGAGACCCAAATCACATTAATGTTTTTTTAACGACACACTTCAATGTTTCTCAAATCAGTAATTTGTTTCTGTGAATGAAAAGTTATGCCGCGTACTGAAATCCTTCTATGTATGTGACATCACTGCAAAATTTTAGCTCTCTGCAAACTGTTCCCATACATGGCATGTGTCTCGTTCATCATGATCCCATTCATTCGATGATTCCATTCAATTTTTTTCATACCACCATATTAATTACAAAAATCATACTTTATAGTCCATATGTTGTATTCCCCTATACCAAACCCATCCTTTTACATAAATGAATTTCCGGAATTTTCTGTCCGAATAATTTGGAACACCCTGGGAAACAACGCCACCTTAACAACCTACTTTGGAAAACAACAACCATACTCATTTTCGGTCATATGGAATTTTCAAAAAACAAAATAAAACCTAAAACATACCAATAGGGTACCTTAAGGAATTTTTACCTAACAGATACAAATTTATTAAATTTTTATTATTAATATCACATCCTTTATTGGGATTTCTCAATATTATTCTTCAAATGAAGAAACAATATGATATATATCTCAATAATGTCATTTATGTTATTATCTTATTATTATTTTAGAAGAATAAATGTTTTTAATACATATTCCTCTCTTTATTTACTCAATATTTCAGAAAACAAAATTATGAAAAATCATTGTTCTTTCTCTCTTCAGTCAAAAATACTTTTATTTATACAAAACCATGGTCTCTAAAAAAATTTCAATTTTTTTTTCAATTTTCAAGTAAATATATTAATGAAATTTTTATCTATGAATGACTTTTTAAAAAAATTGAATAGAATCTTCATGTCGGTTTCCAAATGATGAATGACTGGTTAACCGTCAAAATTTAAAAGGAATATTTTTTCTAATGTGTAAAACATGAATATTATTTTACACCATTATTAAAAATTATTTTTAAAGGTTCTATAATAATTTTCCAATGTTATTTACAAGTAAAAAGATTTTGATATTTTTTATGGTTTTAAAAAGTTTTTTTATTCTGAAAATGAAAATTTCCTCAATAAATGGTTTAAATAAAAATTGAAGATTCATTTATATGTTTCCGTGGTTTTTTTCAAGGAAATGTAATTAGAAAATTTTTTATGTTTTGAAATATTTTTTTTCAAAGTGAAAATGTAATTTTCCTAGAGAAATTTTTAAAATTATTTTTAAATATTCCTATATAATTTACAAGAATGTTTTTATAGCGAATTATTTTGAACTATTTTTATGATTTAGATATTATTTTTCAAAGTGAAATATTTTTTTTTACTCATGAAATGTTTTAAATAAAAATTAAATCCTACTTTATAATTTTAGAATTTTATTTTCAATCAACATGATTTTTGAAAATATTTAATGTTTTATAATTTTTTTCCAATGTGGAAACGCTATTTTCCTCAAAATGTTCCATGTTATATTTCAAAATTATTTTCCTTCTACGATTCCATAATTTGATGTTACTTATTCTTTACTTGGAAAATGATCTAAGGAGAGAATTATTGTTCTTTTGTGGGATGTTTTTTTATCTATGGAATGATTTCTAGGAAACTTATTTCTATTCCATGGGTTATTACATAAATAAAAATCTATTGAAACCCACTTACTTTTCAATGGATTGTTATTTGAGGAAATGATGAAATTATTATAAAAACTATTTATTTTACAGTGGTTTTGTTAGGATGAAAATTTTATGAAACTCATTTTATTTCATAGTGTTTGATTTGATGATTGATTAATAATATTTTGGAACCCATATGTAAGATTTTAAATATGTTGTGGGTGAGAACTATATTTACCTCTAATTCATTTGGGTGAATAGTGTTATCGCATAAGATGAATAAGATAGTAATGGGGAGTGAAACCATCTCTATAACGGACTTTTCTGATGATGATAGTCATGGGAGTGAACCTTGAAAACTATGATAGTTTGGGGAGTAATCCCATTCCTCTAGGATAGCCTTTATAATGTGCATTGAATACTTCAGAAATTTTTTTATATACTTATGTGTATGCCCAAAATACATGTATTATGCCAATTTTATATTCTCATAGATCGTGTTTTTTTATTTCATTATTCTTTTAGTCTTATAAACATCTATTATTTATTCCAATACATAATATTTTGATCTCTTACATGCATAGTATGGATTTCACATGTTATGATCATGCTCTCATATGCTTATAATGATGTTGGGGTTTTATATTTCCCTTGTTTACCCTTACTGAAGATCTGAGCTACCCCTTTCTTATATTTATTTCCCCTTTGTTATGATGATAGGTATTATATGTGATATATATGTGAATGGGTTTAGTTATGAATAAATAAGTGTGATATGATGTATAAATCTTAGGAACTAGTTGATAATTTTAAGAAGTATACAATGGAACTGTATGTTCACGATCATTAGGTGTGTGTTTTTAAATGTAATGAATATTCATGCAAAAATATGTCATACCTATATATTGGATGTTTCTGTTTCTATATTTTGTATCATATGATAGGTTTGGTTAACATTTTGAAACTTGGATATGAAAACATTAGTAAAAAAATAAGGATATGTATAAATATATGTTTGAAGAAAACTCTATGTATAAGTAAAAGTATATGAAAATATCTCAAAATTTTATTAAATGATAGAACGTATTGATTCTACATGATTACATTTATGTTTGAATATTACAATTGGATATGGATTTGATATAGTGGTACCTAATGGTAATAGCACTGAAAAATGGTGCATTGAACTACACATTATGGTCACCTGGTGAACAAGAACGTGCTTTTATACACACTTGTTTGACACTCTCAGGGGAAATTATTTTAAAATTCACAAACTCTTTTCGAACCATTATGAATGATTTAAGTAGATGATGACTATAAAAAACCTAGGATAAACATATGGTGTAATGGATTTAAATGGTGTCCTGATTTATAAATAATATAAGTTATTTTCCATGTTTTTGTTTTTTCCGGATTTATTAATGTTTCTCATACTATGATTTCTAGTTTTAGTCATTTGGTGGAACCTAAAACAATCATGTTAACACTGAATGTGATGACAGTTTAATTATTATGAGAACCCAATTGCAATGATGACTTAAGATAATGATATTTTCATTATTACTAATCATTTATAGTGATATATTATTGACTACATGAACTTCAGTGATATTTATAACACAAAAAATCAAATAAATATTAACTTTTATAAAGGTTCATGTGGTAATGAACATAGCGGAAAGAAGATTTGGTTGCTTACATGTAATATAGTTGGGGTTTGGCTTAGTGGTAAGTAACCATTAATTCTACATGAAAAATGGTGGTTCAAACCCCATTGGGTGCAGGTACTGTAGAAGTAAAATAGCGTACTGTAGTGGCAGCAACAATATAGCAATGGCAGGCACTGTAGTGGCAGCAGGTACTGTAGCAGTACTATTCACAAGAATGGGCCTTTGGCCAAAAACATGGGCCTAAGAGCCACGTAATGGGATAAATTCTCACTTGGCCTTCGGGATATATAACGGGTCTCCCTCTACCCAGTTAAAGAGGTCTTTACTTTGATTTAATAATAAATGAGGCTTCGACACCAACCTTTTAATAAAATATAAGAATATAAACCTAGAATAATATATGAAATATACTGTAAGATGTATTATATGTGGTAATGTAGGTTAGGGAGATATGTATTTCCTAGGAATTAAATGTCTTATATGTGATGAACTTGGAACTATTCTGAGTTAATTACCTAAACTAAGGCTTATCCCCTAGAACAATGAAGGACCTTTTTTATAATAAATCATTGAATTAAAAGGGTTGACATATTTATGTATATGGATTCGAAAATTATATTATATAAGTATTTTACTAGTTTTATTTTGGTAATAATAATCATGAAAATTATAATGATTCTATTTTTTTGGAAGAATATATGTCCCTATATACAGTTAAGTTATCAGTTAGTGATTCCATCATGGGTTTATTTGTTTATTGTATATCATAATTTCAAAGTCCTATATAACTATCATAAGGATTTACATGATAGTTTTTTTCATAAAAAAATAAGTCTATTTTTAAAGACATTTTTGGAAATATAATGATTTGGTTTTTTATATGTTTTACTAAGAAATTAATTCTAGGAAGAAGGAATTCCCATTTGGGGGGAATAAGATTAATGGTATTGGTTCCATTTAGGGTTTATCTTATCTTTTATGTTGACATAAATATGGGTTATTACAATTATGGAATTATATTAATATTATTTTGGGAAAATATAAGTCACATGTCAGTAGACAACCTAACACATTTGGCATGACTGTGATGATTGAACTCAAGACTAATGGGTGATGATGGTATAACACCTACCACAGTACAATGTGGAAGAGTATTTCCCATCGGACAACATGAATAGAGATATGGTTGGGTATGTATCTTAGAACTCGATATTTTAGTTTGTTAAAGAATATAGATGAAATTTTTTGGTGATTTTGCAACCATTACTCATATAATAATTGAAATGGGAATAATAGAACAATGGATTATATAATTTTCCTACCAAAAAATATAAAGTGCATAATTTTATATGGGTTTTAGTGGATATCCTTATAAATTCAACTAAATTTATTGCTATTAGAGAATATTTCTCTCTAGATCAGATTTATGGGATGTAAATTAAATAAATGTAAATGTTTCATGGGGTACAATATTAAATCATTCCGGGATATAAGGTTTACGTTAATTTTCTGGATGAACATTCAACAAGATCTATATAATGATTTTATTTTCACCACTATGTATCATCCTCATATAGATATCTAACGTAAGATAACAATAAAAACCCAATAGAATATGATAAGATCTTATTCTATATATTTAAAAGGTGGTTGGGGTCAAAACAGCCTTTAGTTGGTCTTTTATACAATATTTTATTTCACTATTAAATTTAGATGAATTATTATGAAACCATTTATGGAATGAATTGTATAAATCCATCAAAATAAAATGAAGATGCGGTCAAAATCTTATTGGGACCATATCTAGCTAATAAAATTGTAAAAAGTATAGATCTATTTAAAAATAAGTAAAGGTAGAACAATTCTTATATAAATTTTATAATGTTAATAGATGATATGATATAGAATTTAATGTTGGTGAGAAGGTGTTTCTAAAAATTTCTCTATGGAAGAAATAAGGTAAAAATTTTCAATGGAACAAATAATGGAAAACTAAATCCTAGTTATGTCGTTCAATTTTAAATACATGATTTCGACAGGTTCCTAGCCTGTAGCTTGGTGCTTCTAACAAACCTAACTCGGGATCATGATGTGTTCCATGTATCCCTTATGAGGAAGTAAATACCCAATATATTACACACACTAATCTTAATGATCATATTGTGGGATCATGATATTTCTTATAAGTAAGAACGGATGTAGATTCAGATTCATATAAAGAAATTTCAACAAAATCGTTGAATCATATGGTCAATGTTTTATGGTGAAACCACCATCTTGAATAAGCTATTATGCAACCTTAGGAAGTAATAGAGAGAAATTATCCTTATCTTTTAAAAAAAAGAGGTGAATTTTGAGGGAAAATTCATTTTAAGGGTTATATAATGAAACACCATGAAATTTTGTGAAATATTTATTTAAAATAAATTTAGTCCTATGATCATTTTTCGTTACATGAAAAACAAATAATATATTTTACTACATAAAAAACATAGCATATGTTATGATATATGCAACATTGAGTGTATCATGTGATACACGAAACACCGAGTTTAAATGAAATTAAAAATACTATTAAAATATTATTATTTAATATGATAATTATCACCAAGATGTTATAATGGAGAGAATGAATTTGATTAACAATATTATGAAAACCTATCAATTAAAAATATATAAGTATTTATTTATATGGTGAAAAAATAATTAAAATTGAAAATAAAAACCTTTTGAAAATATAGTTAATATTATTATTAAAACTATTTCTATAATCATAACCCTGCTTTACCAAAATAAAGTAAACAGATCACTTTTTGTGAATTATTTTAATAAAATTTATATATTATATATTCAATAAGAAATTTATCATTTATCTTATTTTATTTTTAGACAAGTTATAATAATAAAAACAATTTTATTCTTAAAACCATATTTTTCTAAAAAAACAATTGTTGCCTTTTGTACAATTATATTAAAAAAATCAGACTTTACAAAAACAAATGACAAAATAAAATTCATTTTTAAATTTTTAATAAAAAAACTATATAGGAGGTAATTAATTATATTTTTCTAAAAAGGTAATTGTTTCAATTAATAGTTAAAATAACTATTTTTTTATGAACTATTATTTCTTGTAATGAATTTAAAAACATAACGAGGTTTTTAGAAGAAAATATTAGTTCTATTACAAATCCATTGATCCAAGTTGGGTCATCTGAATCAATTGTATATTTAATAGTTTTATAAAAAAAATTAATATTTTGAAACTTTTCTCATTATAATGATTCTTTTTCATCACATCTGCAAGATTAGTTTTAAATTATATTTCAATAGTTATGTGAAAATAATTTGGAAAAATGGATTCCATTTTTGAATAAGTCTATTTGATATTATATTTTGAGGATAACTAAAATTTTTACTTCATCTAATATTAAATATATTAAAAATTATTTATTGTGTTTGCATTAAATATGGGTTTATATGGGGTTAAACAAAAAAGATATGGGTTAAAAATACAATATAACTTATAAAGTGACCATTTATTTCCATATTTTCACCTTATCTCATATCGATTAAAAAAATTTATTTTGGGTAATTTTTTAATGATAAAAATGTGGGTATACCTTTTTCTTTTCAAATATTAAAATTTTTACACTCACTTCACTTGTAAAAGGACACCTCCTCTCATATCCTATTATCACTTCTAAAAACCATTTGATCAGTCGAGTCCTAACCAAATTACATCTATACCTCCCTCCATTAATAATATAATCCTTATATTATAAATAAATCTTTTTTAGTAGTCATTTTTTGGTGGAAAGAAAAATTAGTTTTCTAAATATGAGGTAAAATAAAAAATCATGTTTTTTATATTATTTATCCCTCCAATTATATAAATTATTTTTAATCCATTAATATATAAGAAATTTATAATGTTACATATACTAAGATATTAATATCATAATAGACTACACTAAATCATTCTCCTTCTTTATCAAATGGGTTATAGAATCATCGTTGTTGTGTACAACAGACTACCACCTCATGAACTATTATGATTCATTTTTTATCACCACCCACCAAAGTAAGATATATTGATAGAATAAATGAATATATTTTATTTAAATTATATTATTATAAATTTTAATTATTATATAACATATACATAGACACATTCTATTCTATGGGAATTTAAGAACATCGCTCATGTGTACGGTCGAATACCGCCTCACAAAACAATGTTATTCATTAATGATTTACATGTAAGGTAATAAGAATGGGTTTAATGATAATATTTGATAAATAAAAAATAAAAAATATTATCTAATTGTAATATATATTTTACCTTTATTTAATTAAATATATTTAGAATATGGGCTCAATGATCATGCGTACATACGACCTACCGTCTCCATGAACTGTTTTTTCCATTTTATATATATAAATTTTAAAAATTAATAAAATTTAATATAAAATAAATATATATTATATTAATATAATTATTATAATTAAGTTTATTATGGAACCACTATCCATTTAATAGGACCAAAAATAAAAAATCACAATAGGGTAAAAAAAGCGGTTATTACCCAAAACATGACGTTAACATTGAATTGAAAATAAATGGGTCATAAATAGTCATAAATAAGTCAAATATTTTATTATATATTTAATTATGGTTCTATAATAAACTTATATTTATTACACCTCTTGTTTTAATATTTATGAAGAAATTAGATACATATGGTAATATATTTATGTCTCACTTTTTTTACTTTTTCTAGCCACATGCTACAATTACCAACTATTTATTTTATGTAGTGTGTATACATCCCATGAATTTATTTTATGAATATTATGAATAAAATTACTATTATTTACATATTAATTTAAATATCTCTCTTTCATGAGGTTTGCAGTTCAAAAGTCACCAATGATGTAAGGGTTTCTTGTCTCAATTGGCCTTCTTTGAGAGATATGTTATGTTATGCACCCATCATATTTTATTATGTGTATGTACAACCACCATGAAAAGTAATATAATTAATTCATTTATAGTTATTATATTTTATGTTTCATCTAACATTATGATATCATGGTCCTTATTATTTTAACTAACCAAAGTGGTAAGCGTTTTATGTTACAATAACATATTTTATTGGGACTGCTCATTATTATGATTATAATGAGGAAATATTTTGATATATCCCTCAATATTCTATTTTATTTTATTATCCTATGGTTATTTATAGATAATAAATTTTTTCACATCATTTTCTACTCTTTATGTACTCAAGGGTTTGAAAGAATTTATTTAAGAAAAATCATCTTTATTTCAATATTCAGTCAAAAATATATTATTTTCCCCAAAAACTATGTTTTATATTATTTTTTTTGAAAAATCTTTTAATTTTTCTTAAATGATTAATTAATGAATTTTTTTCTCATGTTTTAAATTTTTTGTAAAATATTTTGATTTGAATAATCATGTAATTTTATGAACAATGAAAATTTAGATTTTATAGGAAATTTGAATTGAAAAATTGTTTTCAAGTTTAAGAAATGAATGGTATTTTCCAAAATCATGACGACTAATTGTATAATTTTTTAATTTATAAAATTAGAAGATTGTTTTCAATAAAATTTGTTTTTATTATTTTTTTATGTTCAAAAAAACATTTTTCTAATGTGAAAAGATTATTTTTCTCAATAAATTATTTAAATGAATTATAAAGTATTTTTTAGATGATTCCAATGGAATTTTCAAAGAAAAAGATTTTAAAAAATATATTACGTTCTAATTTTTTTAATGTGATTTTTAATTTTTCCACAACAAATTTTTAAAACTATTTTCAAAAAATCATTTATGAGTTTCAATGTTAAGTTCCAAATAAATGTATTTTGAAATTCTTTTAGGTTTAGAAAAGTGTTTTTCAAAGTGAAAATATTATTTTCCTGAATAAATATTTTAAATTATTCTAAAATATCATACTATAAGTTTATATTTTTTTCATAAAATATTTGGAAAATTAATTTTGTTTTAAAATGTATTTTTTAATGTTGAAAAGTTTTTTGCCTCATAAATTTTGAAAGGTATCATTAAAATACTTTTCCATATAAGAGGGCATACTTTGTTGTTACATATGATTTATTGGGACATTATCCTAGGGTACTATTATTATTATTTCTTAGGATGAATTTTCTTTTTATGAAAAGATATTTATGAACCCCATTTCTCTTCCATGGTTTATACAATTAAAATTTTCTTATGAACCCCACTTATTTTCCAAGGTAAATGATTTAATGAAAAGATGAAATGATTATGAAGCATTATACTTTTATATAGGTTATTGTTTCATAAATGTTTTAAAAAAACCTATTTCCTTTCTTGGGATCTGATATTATTAATTTTTTATGATCTTATGAATGAAAAATTAATGATTTTAATTATGTTACTTATGGGACTATATATACATCCAATTTATGGAGTAAATATTGATATATAGTGAGATAATAAGGAATAGAATGGAGAGTGAACCCAGTTTAGTAAGGTAATTGTTTCACTACTATAAATTATGGAGTGAACCTTAATGACTATGATGGTTTGGGGTGTGGACCCATTGCACTATGATATCCTTGGTAATGATCCTTGACTAATGTGGAAATGATTTTTCATATATATATATTTATAACAGAATTTTTTGTCTTATTATAATTTTATACTCTCATAGATTATGTTCATTGATTTCATTATAATTCCTGACTTATGAACTGCTAGTATTTATGACATGACATAATATTTTTATATTTGAAAATTTGGGTATTATACTCATATATTTTTCTCATGATCATATACACTTATTCTCACATTATGTCAATTTCATATTACTTTCTTACCCTTACTGAGAATCTAATGGCATACTTTCATATTTTTATACTCCCCTGGAAATGATGATACCTATTACTTGATATATGTCGATGAATGGTGATAATTATGATGATATAAGTGGGGAAAAT
This sequence comes from Viscum album, assembly GCA_963277665.1. Lineage (NCBI taxonomy): Eukaryota > Viridiplantae > Streptophyta > Magnoliopsida > Santalales > Viscaceae > Viscum > Viscum album. The sequence continues at coordinate 1,184,028,199 of OY728158.1, read as the reverse complement.
ATATAACTCTTATAAACCAATTGTTTATGTTTCCAAGTTTTGAAAGGTATTATACCTTCATGATCCTCACAAGTGTGTTTTTTGAATGTAATGAATATTCATATAGAAATATTTAATATATATGTACTATATGATTTGGTCACCATATTACAATTGTTATATACTCATCAATATAGTGAGTATTTTTATATTCAATCAAATTGTTTTATTTTTATTTAAAGGAAGATAATACAAAATCTTTTTATAGCACTCATCTATATAATGTTTAATTAACTGATCATTATCAGTATATATCATCAATATGTTTTTTTACCATACCCAAGTTAAAGTTAAACAATTATGTTTTGATTGAAATAATTTAGAACAGAATTTCATTCTTGTAGAAATTACAATAAGATCCATATGATCTAAATCACCACCCGTGATTACCTCTATTTCATATCTCACAATTAGGGATTATGTAAAGGTACTGAATGGATTTCTTTAGATGGAGTTAGGATTTTATAAACCTATATTTTTATTATAATAAAATATATATTACATATATATATATATCTTCATGTATGTATTCTATTATTAGTATGATTTTATACATTTTTATATGTTATGTATTTTTATTATATTTTATATTTTTAAATAACGATATTAACTAAATGTATTCTTGAGATATATAATAAAATAAATTAACATTTATCTCTAGATTATGACATGTTATGAAACATTAATAAATTTATATAATGTTTAAAAATAAATATTTTTCCAAATTATTTTTATAAGGCCCCAGCCTTAAACCTTACTTAATCTTGAGTTATTACAATATTACACATTGAGGATCTTTTCGGGTTTAGAGTTTTAGAGAATTAGATCATAAAACTTGAATTACATTCCACATATAAACAAAGTGGTTACATAAAGATAGTATTCTTCATTCCCATCAATGGAAACATATTTAAAATAAACATGGATTCTTTCCTGACACTTCCTTGACACTATCATCATATCATTTACCTTTCCCTTGACCTGTGAAAAACATTTCAAAAAAACTTGGGATGTGAATAAAAAGCTCAATAAGGGATATAAAAATATGGAAAAGAAACATGAGTTCATATATACATAAGAATGAAATCATACTTTACCCATAAAACACATGCACTTTAACATACCTCATCAAATCATGAATAAATCATAGAAATCATAAGACATAAAGGTAACTTGAGGCATTCATAACAATCTTACGTAGGGAGTAACCCTCTTGGTTACGTTTGGAATACCCATCACAGTATATTTCCTAAATCTCTTCGGAGAAACCTTAACGTTTCACTCCTTCACGTTACCCAATGCATTGGAGAGCTATATCGGGCTCACCCGCCCTTAGTTTATCACGGAACCACCCTTTTTCATAATAATGCCCAAGAACCTCAACATAATCATATCACATAAAACATGCATAAAGGAAACATAACATTCCCACCTTTCAATCACAAGATATTAATACAACACATTGATATAAAAACATTATGAAAACCATTTTCGATACCAAAATAAAAGAAAAGTAAAACATGGTATTTATTTTTCTTTTAAAAAAAAGGTATGGCTTGTAGAGGAAGCCGAAACTCAAATAACGGTCACGACGGCGGAGAAGTCATTGTTGCTGCATACGTACGACAAAAACATTCCACTTTGTTGTTTAGTAAACGCTTCGTATAAAAAATATTCCTTTTGAATAAACGTAAAAGTCAAATGTGTTTATACACCGTATAAAAGAAGGTTGTGTATAAAACAAAATATGCCTCAATGAAAGGAGATTGAGACGAAGTCCCATTCCTCATATCCGACTTGACCCGACTGTTCTTTAATCTCCTGAATAATAAACTTGAGTTAATCTCTACTTTCTTAAGAACCGTTTTCAAGTTCATTATTCCTTTATACCATGTTATGAACATCATGTAATCATTTAAGTTAATAATGTTCATTTTGTCGGTATTTGGTTCTTAAGTCAAAAATAGACTTCTTACACTTACATGTTATTAATTTGGTCAAAGGTTCGTTATATCCAGAATGATATTAATGATTTTTATAACATATATATAATATATATTCAGAATATACATGTATTTATAATATTACATCACATTTAGAGGTTAGAAATGAAATGCACCGTTCATGGAGATGGTAAGCCGTACGTACACATGAACGCTACTTCCATTTCTATTTCATATTTTCTGGAATGGAATCATAATGATATAAGAGTATATTATAATTCCAGTATAATAACATATATAATATCATTAACTTTATCCTTTACACATCCCACATATGGTATTAACGAATCAAATCACTTTCAGGGGGCGGTAGTCCGCACTTCCTAAAATGAAGATATCATGTTTACCCATAATGGAAAGAATAATGGTATGCCATAAATGAAAAATACAGAAGCTTAAAGAAATAGTAAACATATTATATATCATATATAAAAATAGTAACATCATAATGGCCACCTTTGAAGGTGTTAAATGAGTATTGAACAATCATCATTTCGAGATGCAGAATTTCTCCATCCACGGAAACCGTATGTTCTTTAACCATTTGATGTAGTTGTGTGAGAGTGTACCTCGAATAAATCTTATAACAACATCCTAGTATATTGAAGATACTGGTGTTGTTACAAAAGAAGTAAATAAAAAGAGTTTAGGGGGTTGGAGAAGCAATATAAAACAAATGAACATTAGAGAATGAATTACCTTTAAAAGTGTAACTCCTTTTGATTTGAGCCTAAAGGCTTCCTTTGAAAGTATTCTTCCCAAAGTGAATCCTCTAGGATGAGTAGAGGGATGTGGAGAGAGTAAATGGGCAGGTTTCGTCCGAGCCAAAGGCTTTGGGAGTGTGGGTAAGGAGGTAGAGCTGGGGGCCTTTTATAAGAGGAGAGGAGGGGCACTCTTGGAAAGTAAAGAAATATTACTTTATTTGAAAAAGGGTTTCGGATTTAAATGGTCCTAAATTGATATAATTCGAGGATAAGGTGATAAGGGTTCGAAATCTACCCATCCAATAGGTTTTGGACATGTGTAGGTCATAGATTTTACATTATATTTTCATTTTATTTAAATACTTTATTAATGAGGTAAACGCTACATCATTATGATGTCATAAATAAATTTATTTATTTAATGTCAAAAAATTATAAAAAAATACTAAAATGTAGGAAATCTTTTTATCTTTCCAATGAATATTTATAATCAAAAATATGACTTGTATAACTCCATTTAAAAATTGTTTTTCTAAATCATATGATGTTTGTGTCATTTTTACTTTTACATTAAATAAAAAGTTATTTATGTCATTTCCCAACCAAAGTGGATCCATGGGGTCCCCAAGTTTACCCATGGCTTTTCTTGGTCGGACATGACACAACCAATGAGGGTATGACATGTGTCAAGCTCATCTTATTTTATTAAAGCATTATGTTTACCTTAAACTACACTAATTACCACTAATCGTGATTAAGAACTTAAAAGTTACTATTCACCAAAAAATTATTTTAATCTCATTGAACCAAATTTTACTTCTTAATTACAACCATGTATGACAGATTTTTGAAATTCAAAACACAAAGGTGGCAAAATTTCATTTAAACGAAAAATCAGTTTCTTTAACTACCACTTAGTGATTTCACTATTCATCAAAAATTGAAGTTTTTCAGAAAAATACCAAAACATCACCCTAAGCAATATTTGATATTATGAATTTAAAAATGAAGTATATTTTACAAAATTCAAAACATATAAGTCACATTAATTAATTTAATAATTAATTCCCGTTGTCATGACAAATAGCGTGTTTTTATGAAATAATAAGTATCAAAAGATTGACACTAGTTTAAGTCCAATTTTAAAGTGAAATTGATTCCAATGACCACCATTGGATTAAATGGTAAAAATATATTCTAATTTCACTTTTATACCAATTCAAAAGATAATATAATCATATAAATAAATTAGATTAAAAATCAGTTTTGATGTAAAATGCAGTATTTTTCACTATTCATTAAAAAAATGAATATTGTCCGAAAAATACCAAAAATTCACATAAAGAAAATTTTGAAGTCCCAATAATAAAGAATAAGTTTATCTTGACAAACATAGCTTATAAAGTTGTAAAAAGATATATTTAAAAATGGTTTTCCATCAAAAGGCAGTAAAACAATCTTTTAAAAATATTAGTGTATTCCATGCTTAAGATTGGATTTATTTTTTTAAGCCTCTAAAACACTATCTAATTCATTAATAGACATAGATAAAAAATATCTATTACTCATTACTTACTTGGGATGTTACATCCTTCCCCCCTTTAGAAAATTGTGTCCCCGAAATTTATTTACTTATCAAATAAATCGGGGTACTTATCCCTCATTGCATTTTCATATTCTCATGTTGCCTCTTCAATCATGTGGTTTTTCCACAAAACCTTTACCTAAATAATCACGTTATTCCGTAACACTTGCTCCATGTGGTCAAGAATCTGTACCGGTTGTTCCTCATAAAATAGGTTCTCTTCCAGCTGAACTACCTATGGACTCAAAACATGAGATGGATCTGGCATATACTTTCTCAACATCAAAACGTGAAAAACATTGTGTACCTGAGATAAACTCGTAGGTAAAGCCACCCGATATGAAACTGATCCAACTCTCTCCAGAATTTCATATGGTCTAATAAACCTTGGACTCAACTTTCCTTTCTTACCAAATCTCATCACACTTTTCCAAGGAGAAACCTTGATAAAAACATGATCACCTACCTCGAAAGATAGATCCTTCCTCCGGTTATCCGCATAACTCTTCTGTCTGCTCTGAGCTGTTCTCATGTGCTTCTGAATCAGCTGAACTTTTTCTGCCATCTCTTCTACCAATTCTGGTCCCATCAACTTCCTTTCACCCACTTCATCCCAGAAAGCTGGAGTTCGACATCGCTTCCCATATAATGCCTGAAATGGTGCCATCTGTATACTGGAATGAAAACTGTTATTATATGAAAATTCAACCAAAGAAAGATGTTGGTCCAAACTTCCCTGATAATCCATAGATCAAGAACGTAGCATATCCTCCAAGGTCTGAATTGTTCGTTCTGACTGCCCATCTTATTGAGGATTAAAAGATGTACTAAAATTTAATTCAGTACCCAACGACTTCGGAAGGCCTTTCCAAAAGTTAGAAGTGAACCTGGGATCACGATCAGATACAATGGAGAGAGGAACTCTATGTAACCTGACTACCTCTTTAAGATACAAACGGGAAAGTTTATCAAGAGAGAAAGTATCTCATATAGCAAGGAAATGAGTAGATTTAGTCAAGCGATCAACAATAACCCAGATTGCATTATTACCTCGAGATGTCTTCGGTAATCCCACAACAAAGTCCATGGATATATTCTCCCATTTCCACTCTGGCACTGGTAAAGGCTGAAGCATCCCTTTCGGTAACTGTCGTTCTGCTTTAAACTGTTGACATGTCAAACACTTCACAGTAAAATCAGCAATATCTCTTTTCATTCCATCCCACCAGTAATACTCCCGCAGATCTCTATACATCTTAGTACTGCCAGGATGAACTGAAAACGGAGAACTATGAGCTTTACATAACAACTCTCTCTTCAACTGTGAATCACAAGGCACACACAATATCTTCCCAAATCTCAAAACGCAATCATTATCAATGTTGAATTCAGGAAACTTACCTTTCTGAACCAGCTCTACCTTTTTCTGCAACTCACTGTCTTGCTTCTGTACTTTCTTGATTCTGTCTGATAGAGATGATCTCAAAGATACCTCATGAGTCTTCAACTGTCGTGAAGCATAAGCAATTACCATTCCTGGAAGGTAGTGCCAAAACTGGATCATTCACCAATCTTCTTTTCAATTCCTGAAAACAATCATCACATTGTTTTGTCCAGATAAACTTAACACCCTTCCGAGTTATCTTAGTCATTGGACTAGATAACCGTGAAAAATTTCTAACAAACCTTCGGTGATAGCCTGCCAAACCAAGGAAGCTATGAATCTCAGTTACATTTGTGGGTCTTGGACATTCTTCAACAACCTTTGTTTTTGCAGGATCAACAGTTATCCCATCTTTAGAAACAATATGACCAAGGAAAGAAATTTGTTGTAACCAAAACTCACACTTGCTGAATTTTCCATACAGTTTATTTTCTTTTATGGTTTGAAAAATGACCCTTAAATGTCTTTCATGCTCTTCTTTACTTTTAGAAAACACCAAAATATCATCAATGAAAACCACCACAAACTTATCCAAGAACTCATGGAAAATTCTATTCATTAAGTCCATGAATACAGAAGGTTCATTGGTTAGCCCAAAAGGAATTACTAAAAATTCATAATGGCCATATCTCATATGGAACGCTGTCTTTGGAATATCTGCCTCCTTTACCTTCAGCTGATGGTACCCCGATCTCAAGTCAATCATTGAAAAATACTGAGCTCCCTGGAGCTGATACAACTTCATTTGATGGCCCGACATCTGTTGAAGTAGTTGCAAAGGATTTCACCACCCCATTCTACTTGTAGTCTAACTGCTTCCCATCACTCAAGCTCTTTGTCGGACACTCATTTTCATAGTGACCCATCTCATTGCACTTATAACATTTCACTAACTGTAAATAAAATTTGTTCTTACCATCACCTTGATCCTTTTCAGTGCAATCACGAGCCTTATGTCCCATCTTACCACATCGGTAGCACTTTCCAGAATTCAGAAGACATTCCCCAGCATGCCTTTTGCCACATTTATCACAAACTGGAAACTTAGTTTTCTTACCATCAGACTTTTTTGATGAATTCTTACCTTTATCCTACCACCTCAGTCTCTTCTTCTGATGGTTGTTATAGAACACTTGGTCATTGGAAAACTCCATTTCCACATTCTCAGCACATCGAACAAGCTTTTCATAACTTTTAAACTCACGAGAAGCTAATGCCCTTCGATATTTTGGCTTTAATCCTGAGTAGAAATGATTGATTTTACTATCAATGTCTCGGATAAAATTTGGAGCATACCTTGCCAATCGAGTGAACCTTTCTTCATAGGTAGCCACTGAGTCTTCCTCTTGCCTCAATTCCAAGAATTTCTTTTCCATCCTAAGTCGAACAGCCTTAGGAAATACTTCTCAAGAAATATACCTTTGAATTCATCCCAGTCAAGAGCATCAATCTCATCGGCGTCCCTGATATTTTTAACCATAGACCACCACTGATCTGCCTCACCCTCCAAACAGTAAATAGCAAGACTAACCTTTTGATTGTCTGAACACCCCATGACATAGAAAATCTTCTCTAGTGCTTTAATCCACCCTTCAGCTAACACATGGTCAGATGATCCTCTGAATGATGGGGGATGTTGCCTCATGAAATGTTCCACCACTGACATATTCCTTTGCGGTTGGTCTGGCTGATCTCGTGCATGGATACCACCGCCATTTATCTCTTGAGTCAACTGCGCCATTATTGCAACAAACTGTTCAGTTCCAATTCCGACCATCTCAGGATGCTGATTCGGAAGGTTATTTCCTTTTGTATTCCTTCCTAGCACTACTTCCCTATTTCCTTTGCGGAAAACCATTCTGAACAAACATGTCTTAGATGAAGCAACATGGTAATCTTCAAATGCTATATCACTTATATTTGACCATAAAAAAATATTTTTTGGATAATCATTTAATATTATTATAACTCATAAAGTTATCTAAACCGACCTCTGATACCAACTATAAGGCCCCAGCCTTAAACCTTACTTAATCTTGAGTTATTAAAAGATTACACATTGAGGAGCTTTTCGGGTTTAGAGTTTTAGAGAATTAGATAATAAAACTTGCATTACATTCCACATATAAACAAAGTGGTTACATAAATATAGTATTCTTCATTCCCATCATTGGAAACATATTTAAAATAAACATGGATTCTTTCTTGACACTTCCTTGACACTATCATCATATCATGTACCTTTCCCTTGACCTGTGAAAAACATTTCAAAAAAACTTGGGATGAGCATAAAAAGCTCAGTATGGGATATAAAAATATGGAAAGGAAACATGAATTCATATATACATAAGAATGAAATCATACTTTACCCATAAAACACATCCACTTTAACATACCTCATCAAATCATGAATAAATCATAGAAATCATAAGACATAAAGGTAACTTGAGGCATTCATAACATTCTTACGTAGGGAGTAACCCTCTTGGTTACGTTTGGAATACCCATCATAGTATATTCCCCAAATCTCTTCGGAGAAACCTTAACGTTTCACTCCTTCGCGTTACCCAATGCATTGGAGAGCTATATCGGGCTCACCTGCCCATAGTTTATCACGGAACCACCCGTTTTCATAATAATGCCCAAGAACCTCAACATAATCATATCACATAAAACATGCATAAAGGAAACATAACATTCCCACATTTCAATCACAAGATATCAATACAACACATTGATATAAAAACATTATGAAAACCATTTTCAATACCAAAATAAAAGAAAAGTAAAACATGGTATTTATTTTTCTTTTAAAAAAAAGGTATGGCTTGTAGAGGAATCCGAAACTCAAATAACGGTCACGACGGTGGAGAAGTCGTTGTCACCGCATACGTAAGACAAAAACATTCCCTTTTGTCGTTTAGTAAACGCTTCGTATAAAAAAGATTCCTTTTGAATAAACGTAAAAGTCAAATGGGTTTATACACCGTATAAAAGAAGGTTGTGTATAAAACAAAATATGCCTCAATGAAAGGAGATTGAGACGAAGTCCCATACCTCGTATCTGACTTGACCCGACCATTCTTTAATCTCCTGAATAATAAACTTTAGTTAATCTCTACTTTCTTAAGAACCTTTTTCAAGTTCATTATTCCTTTTATACCACGTTATGAACATCATGTAATCATTTAAGTTAATAATGTTCATTTTGTTGGTATTTGGTTCTTAAGTCAAAAATAGACTTCTTACACTTACATGATGTTAATTTGGTCAAAGGATCGTTATATCCAGAATTATAATAATGATTTGGATAACATATATATCATATATATTCAGAATATACATGTATTTATAATATTACATCACATTTAGAGGTAATAAATGAAATGCACCGTTCATGGAGACGGTAAGTCGTGTGTACGCATGAACGCTACTTCCATTTCTATTTCGTATTTTTTGGAATGGAATCATAATGATATAAGAGTATATTATAATTACAATATAATAACATATATAATATCATTAACTTTATCCTTTACACATCCCACATATGGTATTAACGAATCAAATCACTTTCAGGGGGCGGTAGTCCGCACTTCCTAAAATGAAGTTATCGTGTTTACCCATAATGGAAACAATAATGGTATGCCATAAATGAAAAATACATAAGCTTAAGGAAAGAATAAACATATTATATATCATATATAAAAATATTGACATCATAATGGCCACCTTTTAAGGTGTTAAATGAGTATTGAACAATCATCGTTTCGGGAGGCAGAATTTTGCCATCCACGGAAACCGTATGTTCGTTAACCATTTGATGTAGTTGTGTGAGAGTTTAGCTCGAATAAATCTTATAACAACATCCTAGTATATTGAAGATACTGGTTTTGTTACAAAATAAGTAAATAAAAAGAGTTTAGGGGGTTGGAGAAGCAAAATAAAACAAATGAACATGAGAGAATGAATTACCTTTAAAAGTGTAACTTGTTTTGATTTGAGCCTAAAGGCTTCCTTTGAAAGGATTATGCCCAAAGGGAATCCTCTAGGATGAGGAGAGGGATGTGGATAGAGTAAATGGGCAGGGGTTGTCCGAGCCAAAGGCTTTGGGAGTGTGGGTAAGGAGGTAGAGGTGGGGGCCTTTTATAAGAGGAGAGGAGGGGCACTCTTGGAAAGTAAATAAATATTACTTTATTTGAAAAAGCGTTTCAGATTTAAATGGTCCCAAATTGACATAATTCGAGGAAAAGGTGATAAGGGTTTGAACTCTACCAATCCAATATGTTTTGGACATGCTTAGGTCATAGAGTTTACATTATCATTTAATTTTATTTAAATCCTTTATTAATGAGGTAAACGCTACATCATTATGATGTCATAAATAAATTTATCTATTTAATGTCAAACAAATTATAAAAAAATACTATGATGTAGTAAATCCTTTTATCTTTCCAGTGAATATTTATAATCAAAAATCTGACTTGTATAACTCCATTTAAAAATTGTTTTTGTAAAGCATATGATGTTTGTGTCATTTTTACTTTTACATTAAATAAAACGTTATTTATGTCATTTCCCAACCAAAGTGGCTCCATGGGGTCCCCAAGTTGACCCATGGCTTTTCATGGTCGTCCATTACACAACCAATGAGGGTAGGACATGTTTCAATCTCATCTTTTTTTATTAAAGCATTATTTTTACCTTAAACTACACTAATTACCACTAATCGCGATTAAGAACTTAAAAGTTACTATTCACGAAAAAATTATTTTAATCTCATTGAACCACATTTTACTTCCTAATGACAACCATGTATGACAGATTTTTGAAATTCAAAACACAAAGGTGGCAAAATTTCATTTAAACGAATAATCAGTTTCTTTAACTACCACTTAGTGATTTCACTATTCATCAAAAATTGAAGTTTTTCAGAAAAATACCAAAACTTCACCCTAAGCAATATTTGATATTCTGAATTAAAAAATGAAGTCTATTTTACAAAATTAAAAACATATAAGTCACATTAATTAATTTAATAATTAATTCCCGCTGTCATGACAAATAGCGTGTTTTTATGAAACAATAAGTATCAAAAGATTGACTCTAGTTTAAGTCCAATTTCAAAGTGAAATTGATTCCAATGACCACCATTGGATTAAATGGTAAAAATATATTCTAATTTTACTTTAAAACCAATTCAAAAGGTAATCTATTCATATAAATAAATTAGATTAAAAAGCATTTTTGATGTAAAATGCAGTATTTTTCACTATTCATTAAAAAAATGAATATTGTCAGAAAAATACCAAAAATTCACATAAAGTAAATTTTGATGCCCCAATCATAAAGAATAAGTTTATCTTGACAAACATAGCTTATAAAGTTGTCAAAAGATAGATTTAAAAATGGTTTTCCATCAAAAGGCAGTAAAACAATCTTTTAAAAATATTAGTGTATTCCATGCTTAAGATTGGATTTATTTTCATTTAAAGCCTCTAAAACACTATCTAATTCATTAATAGACATAGATAAAAAATATCTATTACTCATTACTTACTTGGGATGTTAAAATTTTATATTCGTTTGGTTTCTCAATTTTATAATTAATTTTTATCACATTAAAATTTTGAATGAAATAAAATATAATTCTTTATTGAATCATTATTTTAAAATTAGATACTACGCTTAAAAATATGTCCTACATATCAATTTTGAGTTTTAACAATAAAAGGAACATTAATGTAAAAGGGATAAAATAAAGTCATACGAAAAAATATCCATATAACATATAAAAATGGGTTTATGTTATATGTTATTAACTATTATTCTAACTATTTCACTTTTTATAAAATTTTAATTACAAATAAAAATTTCATAAATTAAGGGAGGATTGCTTTAAAATATAGCAATCATACACTACTATAATAGAATCCCCCCTCAAAATAATTGAACACCACTAGTTTAGTTTCTTATTTATTATCTTCCAAATTTTACTCCCTTTGACTACAATTTGACAACTCGAATCCTAATATCTCAAAAATCTTCCCCAAATCCATCAAATCTTATAAAGATTCTTGATAGTGGTTGGTTCTCAACTAATAAAGTTAAACGATCAACTGCATATTTCAATCATATCATATCATCCTCTCAAATATTATATATAATTTTCCACTACAATATCACTTAAAATTATTTCATTAAAATTATTTTATATATTTATTATAAGTAAATATGTTCATAATCATAAATTAAATTAAGTGGACTTTTTTTCTTGGTTAGTTTGACCTACTATATAAACAATTCTCTAATGTTTTCAAAATATATGTTTGTAAAAAAAATAATTTCAAGTTACAAGTATTATTAATCATGTTTTTTGTATTTTTTTTATATTTTATGATGATAATATATATATATATGTATGTATGTATGATTATTTTATAATAAAATTACTTTATTTATTAATTATATAATCATAAAAAAATAAAATATCTAACTATATTTACAAACTATTATCATAGAATCAGTTAGATTTATAAGGGGATACATACCATTGTAATATATTTATATATATATATATATATATATATATCATTTCCATTACTATTTCATCATTTAAAAATACTTGATTAGTGGTCAAAGACAAATACCAGTATACATGTGACACCCTCCATGTAACATGCATGTTTTTTGTGGGATTAGTTTTTCTATCTTAAGATTATAAATGTTTTCAGGAGTTGTGGTTGATATTTAGGAATTCCTAGATAAATATTCTCGGTTCCCATTCTGTTCATGATTAGTAGTAGTCTTGTAGTAACCATGTGATATCACTCTATAAATTATTGTGTAATATTTCCTAATTTGAACATGATTTATCTAATTGTGTTAGACTCCCAGGTAACTATTATGAGGGATAGGTTTGGGTCTAGGGTAAATTTCATAGTTAACATATATTCTTTTTAATTATGATCTAATTCATTGGTAAAAATTTTCTTTTGTTTTAATGCGATAATATAGAATATATATTTTGTTCACAATTTGACTAAAATTTTGGAAAAACAATGATAAACATTTTAAATTCATAAAAATTGAATATTAAAACAATCCAATTACTAGTTTTTAATCCAAATCTCTCTATAATATATTATTATATCAACCAATCCTTCCCTTAATAATGTAAGAGGTTCTAGAATTGGTTACTTTTTATTCTCCTTCTATAATGGGTTATTTTTTCAAGGTACTGTATGATTTAAATCATTCTCTCCTCCTCTTTGTATATTTCTCCTTAATATAAATTCATCTTTATGTGTATAAATTCTTAATTATTAGGATTTATTAATTTATAGGTCTTGTTTTACGATTTAATAATTTATTATAGAACTAGTTTGGAGTGGAGTGTCTATCATTGGCTCTAATCTTACAGTTTTTTTATGGTGACTATCCTTCCCCAATTGGTGAGGTTGGTGTAACTATACAATGGTATATTGTTATGGAATTTGGTACAATTATTCTATTATAATTCTGATTTTTTCTATATTTTTTAATTTTATATCAAGGAGGGATTTTTTCCATAATTTCAACATTAGTGGCATGAAAAATGGTATTGAACAGATTTTTCTTTAAATACATTTTTAACCTCTCCATGTGTTTGATTTAATTATTCAGTAATGGATTGACATTAAAATTATTTTCCAAAGATGGGATTAGTAATGATTCAATTCTATATTATTTTTATTTTTTGTGGGAATGCTTAACTATATAGTTTGACTAACTACAAGACCCGAGTTACATTGGAATGTTAGTAGATATATTAGTCCACATGGACTTAAGTGTGCCTCCATATATGTTTAATGTTGTCGAATAGTCGTGAGGACCTAGGTTGTGTCTACGGTGAGACGATAAAAACATTATAGAGTAGAAAAAAATTGATATAATTAAATATAACTGAACAGATTTTAGAATGATAACAATTAATAAGTAAGACTCACATCATAAGTAATAAAAAACAACCATCAATAATAATCAACTCAAAATATAAATAATATCATATAAAAATGATGATGATTGAATGTCTCTACGAAATAGGATACCATGAAGACATGGTAGTAAGAGATAAATACATTTCATGTTATACAAAATAAAAAAGTCCCAGAAACAATCCATGAATCTTGATCACTGGGTGTTCATCTAATACTAAGATCCATCCTAAAGAAATAAATTATGTTAGGTGTCCAAGTTGGGAAGCTTCCCATTGTCCATACCTATGATCATATTATGACAACCCAGCTTTTTATTACAACTTAAACATGCTTTATTACATAAAACTTCACATGATACAACAAAGAAGATTGAGAGGTTTAGTTTCTTTGGGGCTTAAGATCATTACATAAAAACTTTAAACTTGAAATACAACATCTTTATTGAAAACTTCCTTTACATGACCACTACATTCCTTCGTATTTAGCATTGCATGGGATATCCTGAGGACATGCATAAGAAAAGGGTGAGCTATAAAGCCCAGTAATGGAGTACACAATGAATAACTTGAGGAGTACAATACATGTTAGGAAATAGGAATATCAATAGAGCATAAGAAAAACATGAGCATAAAGGCATGATAAAGCATGATAATCATAACATGGAAATGTGGCAACAACACTTAACATTGAATTAGCATGAGCCAAGGCTCATTGCACATGGAGCATGAGTAAACCCTCATTGCACTTGAAGCACGAGTAAACCCTCGTTTCACTTGAATTAGCATGACTAAACACTCATTGCACATGACGTATCATGATACTATACTTTACCCAATGCATTGGAGCACTATAAAGGGCGCACCCTTCTTAAACATTTCATTTCATGCATAAGTGTGCCACATGGATCATAAAACATGGATTCATAAAACATAATAATTTCTTCCATGATAAAGGAATGTGGAATTCATACATGAAACTTTACAATCAATATGTAAATGTGCATAAAGATTAATACCCATGATGGAGAAATGAGCATGGTATTCACTACACAAAGACATTGGCTTAGAAAATCGGTGCAATTTCGGCAGCGTAACGGCGTGACATAAGAATTCATAAAAAAGGTTGATGAGAGAGAAAGGGGTTCCTCATCATATTTAAATTTAATGGAAAATAAGGAGGTCATATAGATACATGTCCCAACAATTGAAAAGGAATTTAGATTCATGATACAAAAGTATGGCTTGAATAAAAAAGAGGAGAAAAAGGTTTCTTTCGGAAATTCGGCATAGTAACGGGTGTGCATGGGAGGATTTTAATGAGAGAGAAAGGGGGTCTCCCATCATTCAAACAATAAGAGGCCATTATGGGAGAGGTACAAAACCATACCCCAACATTCATAATTGAAATTAAAAGGGAAATACAACTTAAAGAAAATTGACAAAAATGAGAAAGGAAGAAAAAAACCCTTACTTGGAAGTGTGCTTCCAAAGGCTAGAGAGAGAGGCTTATGAGAGGATTATTGGGAGCTTGGGGAACCTTTAGAGGATTCTAGAGAGAGTAGGGTAGAGGTTGGACGAACTCCAAGGGCTTTGAGTGAGGAGGAATTGGGAGCTTGGGTGGGTTTATATAGGAAATGTGAGATAATTCTTTATTATTTAGGTTTGGGACCCCTTATATTAAAATAATCCAAACCACAAACCATCCCATGGTATTTGCCCATGGTTTCTGGAAAAGGAAAGAGAAAAACAATATTTTACAAGGCCATGGTCCGAACTTATTAAAAAATTAGGGTTGCTTTTGTGGAGGTGAGTCACACTCCCATGGAAATTAATTTAAAAAGGCAAAGTGTTGAATAAGTCTTGAGGGATCCATTAATGCTTTGAAAAGTAAGTCAAACAATCCCAAAACCTCATTATTTTAATGATAAAACACATATTGGATGAACATAAGGATTATGGTATTTTATTACATCGCCATTGGGTCATTATGATGTCATAAAACACATTATATATTTAAATGGTATTTAATTTTTACCCAAAAATTTGGCTGTCTCAGAAAATTATGAAAAATTCACCGTTGGATAATTTCGATGTCCTGATTCCAAAAATAATATTTATTTTATATAAATAATTTTCTAAATATGTGAATTTTCACTTTTAAAATAAAAACCGACATTTATAAAAAAAATCACAGGTTTTGACAGAAATGGATTTCAAACCTTAATAAAAATTTTAATTGCATTCATAAAATTATAAGATCATTTATATTTAATAAAAAATTAATTTAATATTAATAATAATATTTTATTTAACTATTATTTAATTCAAAAATCCTTTAATTTAATAAAATATAATTCTTAATTAAATAATAACTAAAAACACCAATTGTACTTTAAAAAATAATTACAATGTATCAAAAATGACTAGAAATTATATTCATTATTATATACAAAAATAATGTACATGAACATGGTGCTACTTATTTGTTACATAACCCCTTAAAATAGCCGCATAAGACCTAAGGGTAAGGTGTGCGATGGTGACAGACTCTTGGGGCGGCTCGGATAACATCGCTCGAGTGTTAATTTCAATCAACTTCCACTTTTCCCGTAGACGATCACGTTCGAGCTTGACTTGATGAAGCTCAGCTTGGGCTTGGTCAAGGGAAAAGCCCAAAGACGCCACCTCTTTTCCGAGCTCTGACAAATGGGCTTCATAAGGGGCAATTCTACCAGATGAGGCCATCGCTTCCTTTCTCTGAGTAGAAAATTGGTTCGTTAAAGCCTTATATTTAAACTACCCAGATGATCACTGTTCAGCGACTATAAAAGTAACGGTCACAAATCTTAATGTAAAACTAAAGAAGTTGACATCTTATAAAAACATTTTTCATAAAGAAACATTTAACTGGATCAAGAGGGATTTTCTATTAATGAAACTTTGGGTCGTTACAATATTCCCCCCTTAAGAAATTTCGCCCTCGAAATTTTCCTTTTCCCACACTAAAACAAATGTGGGTAACTTAGCTTTATAATATCCTCCAACTCCCAAGTTGCTTCTTCAAACTTGTGGTTTCTCCACAACACCTTGACGAGGGGCATTGTCTTATTTCGTAGAACTTTTTCTCTACAATCTAAGATCTTCACTGGTTGCTCCTCATAAGAAAGATCATCTTCCAATTGTACCACCTCGGAAGAGAGTACATGTGAAGGGTCCGGTATGTACTTCATTAAGAGGGATACTTGAAAGACATCATGCACCTTGGCCATGTTAGGTGGAAGTGCTAGTCGATAGGCCACAGCCCCAACACGATCAAGAATCTTGAAGGGGCCGATGTACCTTGGACTTAACTTCCCTTTATTTCCAAACCTCTTGACCTTCTTCCACGGAGATATGAGTAAAAACACCATGTCTCCGACTTTAAACTCAAGGTCTCTTCGACGATTATCTGCATAACTCTTCTGTCGACTTTGGGCTGCTTTGATATGCTGCTGAATGATTTTCACCTTCTCCACCATTTCTTCGACCATTTCTGGTCCAAGCAGCTTACGTTCACCGACCTCATCCCAGCATGTCGGTGTTCTACACCTTTTCCCATACAGGGCTTCATATGGTGCCATTTTGATGCTTGAGTGGAAACTATTATTATAAGAGAACTCAATCAGAGGAATATGTTGATCCCATCCTCCTTTAAAGTCCATTGAGCACGCTCTCAACATATCCTCAAGTGTTTGGATAGTCCGCTCAGATTGGCCATCATTTTGAGGATGATAGGCCGTACTGAAGTTCAGTTCAGTATTCAGAGCTTGTTGAAGACTCTTCCAAAACTTAGAGGTAAATCTTGGATCTCGGTCAGACACAATAGATAGTGGTACTCCATGAAACCGTACCACTTCCCTGATATATATTTGTGCCAGTTGATCCAAAGAGAAATCCTCTCGAATGGCAATGAAGTGTTCAGTCTTTGTAAGACGATCCACAACAACCCAGATTGCATTGTTGCCTTTGGATGTCCTTGGATGTCCGGTGACAAAGTCTACGGTGATGTTCTCCCATTTCCATTTTGGTATGGGCAATGGTTGCATCATCCCCTTAGACTTCTGCCTCTCTGCCTTCACTTGCTGACACACCAGGCACTTTGATGTATATTCAGCGATCTCCTTATTCATATTATCCCACCAAAATTTTTCTCGGAGATCTCGATACATCTTTGTGCTCCCCGGGTGAATAGAGAAATTTGAACTATGTGCATCATCCAAAAGTTCCTTCTTCAACTCCGAACTTGATGGAACACATAGTCTTTTCCCAAACCGCACAATTCCTTCTTCATTAACATTAAACTCGGAGGATTTCCGTTTTTGATAGCTTCCACTTTTTCTTGGATTCCTGCATCATCCTTTTGAGCATCCTTTAACCTTTCCAAAAGAGATGGTTGAGCAATCATTTGTGAAAGGATTGATGATTTTCCCTTCTTTATGATTCCCACATCCATCTTCATCAAGTCTAAGAAGATTGGATCCTTCTCAATTCTCATCATTGATAGAATTTCTGGATCCTTTCTACTTAGGGCATCTGCCACCTTGTTCGCCTTCCCAGGGTGGTAATGTATTGAATAGTCATAATCCTTGATGAGCTCTATCCATCTTCTCTGGCGCATATTAATATCTTTCTGTGTGAATATATATTTAAGACTCTTGTGGTCAGTATATATCTCAAATTTCTCTCCATAGAGATAATGCCTCCAGATTTTCAAGGCAAAGATCACCACCGCCAACTCCAGATCATGCATTGGATAGTTTCTCTCATGTATTTTCAACTGCCTTGAGGTATAGGATATCACATTATCATTCTGCATCAGCACACATCCTAATCCCTTCTTCGAAGCATCACTGAATACCACAAAAAGCTCCCCACTTGTGGGTAAAGTGAGCACGGGTGCAGTGATAAGCCTCCTTTTCAACTCCTTGAAGTTTTCTTTGCATTCATCACTCCAAGAAAACTTTACTCCCTTTCTAGTTAGCTTGGTAAGAGGGTTGGACAATCATGAGAAATTTCTCACAAATCGTCGATAATATCCAACTAACCCCAAGAAGCTACGGATATCAGTTACCGATGTTGGCCTCGGCCATCCCTCAATTGCATCTGTTTTGGAGGGGTCCACAGATATCCCATTGCTTGTGATTATATGACTCAAGAAGGAGACTTCCTTCAACCAAAACTCACACTTGTTGTACTTTGCATAGAGCTTCTCCTTGCGCAAAGTCTCTAGTACAGTTTTTAAATGCTCCTCATGGTCCTCCTTGGTCTTGGAGTATATTAGAATATCATCTATAAAGACAACCACAAATTTGTCAAGGTAATCTCTAAATACTCTATTCATCAAGTCCATGAATATTGCTGGAGCATTGGTGAGTCCAAAAGGCATTACTATGAATTCATAGTGCCTATACCTTGTACGAAAAGCAGTCTTGGGGATATCTTCCTTCTTCACCCTTACTTCATAATATCCCGACCGCAAGTCCACCTTGGAGAAGTATTGTACCCCATGCAGCTGATCAAACAAGTCATCGATTCTTGGGAGAGGATACTTGTTCTTTATCGTTATTTTGTTAAGTTCACGATAATCGATGCAAAGCCGCATTGACCCATCCTGCTTTTTGACGAAGAGGACTGGTGCACCCCATGGTGATGCACTTGGGCGTATAAACCCTTTATCCAGATTCTCCTGTAGTTGTTTCTTCATCTCTTAAAGCTCAACAACAGCCATTCTATATGGATTCTTGGATATTGGTAGCGCCCCAGGTATAAGTTCAATTGAGAACTCAACATCTCTTCTTGGAGGAAGACCAGGAAGTTCCTCGGGAAATACTTCAGCGAATTCCCTCACAATAGGCATTTCTTCAAGGGTGGTTTCTTCCTTGGACTCAATCATCTAAGCCAGATATGCGTGCTCATAAGGAAGTAATATCCATGCTTGAGATGATGGAGCTAAAGGAGATTCATCTTCCTCCTGACACTTGTAAAGAATCGGGGGTCGATTCTCCACATGAAGTGTGATTTCCCTCTCCCGACAATTTATGTTGGATCTATATAAGGAAAGCCAATCCATGCCAAGAATTGCATCAAATTCCACCAAAGGGAGTATGACGAGGTTCGCTGGGAAATTCAATCCACATATTATAACAGGGGAGGACTTATACTCATGGGATGCAATGATTGCCCCATTTGTCGTACTCACCGACATCTTTACTTCCATGATTTTTGGTTGTGCAGGGATTGTTCTACTAAACTTTTGAGATATAAAAGAATGCGTAGAACCTGAATCAAAAAGTACGTTCGCTATTCTTGAATGAATAACTAGCATACATGTCACCACTTCTTTGTCGGGGTTCACTTCGGCCGAAGTGATGGAAAAAGTTCTTCCTTTCTGTCTTGGAGGTTGCTGGTTGCCTCCGATAACCCTTGGATTAGGGCACTGATTTGCAAAATGACCCAGTTCTTTGCATTTGTAGCATTGAAAAACGCGTTGAGGTTCGAACGGAGCGTTCCTCTCCTCTGTCGTAGCCGCGGGTCCTTCTTGCTAACAGTTAATAGCTAGGTTCCCTTCTCTTCCACACTTGAAGCATTTTCTTGTCCCCCTAAGGCAATTTCCAGGGTGCTTCTTTCCACACTTTTGGCAAGTGGGGTGCTGGAAATTCTTAGCACCGTTGGATTTATCCATCGGACCACCAGCATTGAAGTCCACCTTATGCTTCTTGTCCCCATGATAACCCTGTGATTCTCTGATCTCCATTTCAACCTTGAGGGCACATCGGACAATTTCCTCATAGCTGTCGATGTCACGGATCGCTGATGCTTTCTGCAAGCTAGGCTTCAGTCCACCAAAGAAGCGGTCAACCTTGCATTCGGGGGTAACGAATAAGCCGGAAGCGTATCGTTCAAGCCTTGTGATGTTTTCCTCGTACGCTCCCACAGATTCTTCATCTTTCTGTTTGAGGGAAAGGAAGTCCCTTTCCATCTTAAGACGGAGGGTGCGCGGAAAATATTTATCGAAAAACATCTTCCGGAATTTCTTCCATTCCAAAGCCTCTATCTCCTCCTCAGGCTTCGTATTTTTGATCAACATCCACCATTGATCAGCTTCACCCTCCATACGATAAGTCGCCAGGAGAACCTTCTCTTTTTCAGAGCATTAGAGGATGGAGAATATCTTTTCAATGGAGTTGATCCATTGTTCAGCGATCGTGGGATCGGATGATCCACTAAAAGTAGGAGGCCTTTGTCTCATGAAGCTTTCAATAGTGACTTGTTCTTTCTTAGGGGGGGTTTAAAGTTCCTCTTGACCCGTGTTTCTATTCAAAACTTGAGTTAGCTGAGAGAGAAGCGTGACAAAGTTTGCGATTCCCGCTCCCATTGGATGGGGCATCTCATAAGTACAATCATCACACTGATCTTCACAACGGTTGTTAGCCCGAGTTCTCCTATTACTGTCCATTGGCTGGAATAAAAGAAATTTAGGGGTAACACATAAAGGGTAATCCAAAGACAAAAGTTAATGACTTATAAATAAACTTTAATCTCTTTAACTCATGAGTCTATAGGATTCAATCCAGGATTTTCATGATCTTCCTTCTAACATATATTCTTAGGGGCATTTTTTCCTTAATAAGGGTTCATACTAAGATTGTGAATTTATCAAAACATATCCCCCGGGAGTGTAGTAACCAAGAGTGAAGCAAGTCCCATTGTCGTGCACCAGTTCCCGTTCGAGTCTAGCTCAAAGCGGTGTTTTCGGGTTTTACCCCTAGGATACATCTGTGCCAGAGCCGCCTCTACCTGCTCGTATCCAGACAGGGATGTATTTGTTTGATAACCCACTTACTTAGTATTTACCAAAACTTAGGGATGCTTTTATTATGCTTAGTCTTGTATCTAAGGCTTTACTAGGGTTTCCTAATCCCAAAAATAACTAAACCTATCCTCTGATACCAACTATGACAACCCTGCTTTTTATTACAACTTAAACATGCTTTATTACATAAAACTTCACTTGATACAACAAAGAAGATCGAGAGTTTTAGTGTCTTTGGGGCTTAGGATCATTACATAAAAACTTTAAACTTGAAATACAACATCTTTATTGAAAAATTCCTTTACATGACCACTACATTCCTTCGTACTTAGCATTGCATGGGATATCCTGAGGACATGCATAAGAAAAGGGTGAGCTATAAAGCCCAGTAAGGGAGTACACAATGAATAACATGAGGAGTAAAATACATGTTAGGAAATAGGCATATCAATAGAGAATAAGAAAAACATGAACATAAAGGCATGATAAAGCATGATAATCATAACATGGAAATGTGGCAACAACACTTAACATTGAATTAGCATGAGCCAAGGCTCATTGCACATGGAGCATGAGTAAAACCTCATTGCACTTGAAGCACGAGTAAACCCTCGTTGCACTTGAATTATCATGAGTAAACACTCATTTCACATGACGTATCATGATACTATACTTTACCCAATTCATTGGAGCGCTATAAAGGGCGCACCCTTCTTAAACATTTCATTTCATGCATAAGTGTGCCACATGGATCATAAAACATGGATTCATAAAACATAATCATTTATTCCAAGATAAAGGAATGTGGAATTCATACATGAAAATTTACAATCAATATGTAAATGTGCATAAAGGTGAATACCCTTGATGGAGAAATGGGCATGGTATTCACTACACAAAGACATTGGCTTAGAAAATCGGTGTGATTTCGGCAGCATAACGGCATGACATAAGAATTCATAAAAAAGGTTGATGAGAGAGAAAGGGGTTCCTCGTCATATTTACATTTAATGGAAATTAATGAGGTAATATAGATACATGTCCCAACAATTGAAAAGGAATTTAGATTCATGATACAAAAGTATTGCTTGAATAAAAAAGAGGAGAAAAAGGTTTCTTTCGGAAATTCGGCATAGTAACGGGTGTACATGGGAGGCTTTTAATGAGAGAGAAATGGGGTCTCCCATCATTCAAACAATAAGAGGGCAGTATGGTAGAGGTGAGAAACCATACCCCAACATTCATAATTGAAATTAAAAGGGCAATACAACTTAAAGAAAATTGACAAAAATGAGAAAAGAAGAAAAAAACTCTTACTTGGAAGTATGCTTCCAAAGGCTAGAGAGAGAGGCTTGTGAGAGGCTTCTTGGGAGCTTGGGGAACCTTGAGAGAATTCTAGAGAGAGTAGGACAGAGGTTGGACGAACTCCAAGGGCTTTGAGTGAGGAGGAAGTGGGAGCTTGGGTGGGTCTATATAGGAAAGGTGAGAGAATTCTTTATTATTTAGGTTTGGGACCCCTTATATTAAAATAATCCAAACCACAAACCATCCCATGGTATTTGACCATGGTTTATGGAAAAGGAAAGAGTAAAAAAATATTTTACAAGGCCAAGGTCCGAACGTATTAAAAAATTAGGGTTGCTTATGTGGAGGTGAGTCACACTCCCATGGAAATTAATGTAAAAAGGCAAAGTGTTGAATAAGTCTTGGGGGCTCCATTAATGCTTTGAAAAGTAAGTCAAACAAACCCAAAACCTCATTATTTTAATGATAAAACACATATTGGCCGAAAATAAGGATTATGGTATTTTATTACATCACCATTTGGTCATTATGATGTCATAAAACACATTATATATTTAAATGGTATTTAATTTTTACCCAAAAATTTGACTGTCTCAGAAAATTATGAAAAATTCACCGTTGGATAATTTCGACGTCCTGATTCCAAAAATAATTTGTATTTTATCTAAATAATTTTCTAAATATGTGAATTTTCACTTTTAAAATAAAAACCGACATTTATAAAAAAAATCACCGGTTTTGACAGAAATGGCTTTCAAACCTTAATAAAAATTTTAATTGCATTCATAAAATTATAAGATCATTTATATTTAATAAAAAATTAATTTAATATTAATAATAATATTTTATTAAAATATTATTTAATTAAAAAATCCTTTAATTTAATAAAATATAATTCTTAATTAAATAATAACTAAAAACACCATTTGTACTTTAAAAACTAATTACAATGTATCAAAAATGACTAGAAATTATATTCATTATTATATACAAAAATAATGTACATGAACATGGTGCTACTTATTTGTTACATAACCCCTTAAAATAGCCGCATATGACCTAAGGGTATGGTGTGCGATGGTGACAGACTCTTGGGGCGGCTCGGATAACATCGCTCGAGTGGTAATTTCAATCAACTTCCACTTTTCCCGTAGACGATCACGTTAGAGCTTGACTTGATGAAGCTCAGCTTGGGCTTGGTCAAGGGAAAAGCCCAAAGACGCCACCTCTTTTCTGAGCTCCGACAAATGGGCTTCATAAGGGGCAATTCTTCTGGATGAGTCCATCGCTTCCTTTGTCTGAGTAGAAAATTGGTTCGTTAAAGCCTTATATTTAAACTACCCAGATGATCACTGTTCAACGGCTATAAAAGTAACGGTCACAAATCTTAACTTAAAACTAAAGAAGTTGACATCTTATAAAAACATTTTTCATAAAGAAACATTTAACTAGATTAAGAGGGATTTTCTATTAATGAAACTTTGGGGCGTTACACATATAATTTTACCAGGTACAAAAATTAGGCTAGATAGTGAGTGAGATAACTCCCAATAGGCCACCACTAATGATGTGTGTGCAATCCTATCATTGAACATAAGCGTATTTGTGTATAGGTATATATATAAATATAAAGAAATTACAAAATAGTAACTCATAACTACTTCAGCCTCATCTAGTAATGTATTTGGACATGATATCATTTAATTAAATCATTTAGGTTTATCATATATATATAAATCACATGACTATGTAAAAAAATGAAATATACTATAATAATATTACTGTGGATCCATGGTGTAAACATGACCTCCTTGACCTAAGGTGTCCACCAACACATAGTAATATATCTTTCAGTCTGGAAAAAGGGGTCTGACTATAATCCAAGGGGATTTCTTAAGGTATTACACTGTAAGAAATTCTAACCTAGTCTATGAAACATGCCGATAGTAATCACAATCTTATATGGACTGGTCCTAATGGGGTGAATCTATGGAACCCCATGTCCAAAGACATCAATATTGATCCCAGGAGTGTATCCAGTTATTTTAATATCCATAGTGACTGTGAAGGGATAATATAGATTCATGTTGGGAATGCTATAGTAGATAAGGAACTTGATTCAAGGTCTGTTTCTCCCTTGGAAACTGGATCTCAGTATCAAAATGGATTTCTATGAGTGCTCAATGCATTCCCTTATAAATCCAAGGATGGCTCAATAATGACCACTTCTATAAAGGTGAAAAGGTCCATAAGAAATTTTTACCATATACATATATCATTAAGAAATTTACATCAATGTAATAATAATTCCTTTTAACAAGTAATTAGGATAATTCCATCACATAAAATTAATGTGTTATTGGTATAACATGGACTTGTATACATTTAGGGCTCTAATTACATAATAATTTACCAGGTTTGTTCCTTTACCTTTAATATTCAATAAAATTCATTATATGTACTTGGAACTAATTACCATTCATTTACATCTAAATAGGCCACATGTTATATGATGATATACATTCCATTTGTTAACTCATTAGGTTCATTCAATTACCTTTCATTAATGGGATAAGGTTAAATAGGACATGAAGCCAATTTAATTTTTATACTATTATATTCCAATTGATATCTGTAAATATACTTTCCATTTATAGATTAATGATTAATTAAATTATATAGGGAAACCTACCATAACAAGTACAGGTGTAAACACACCCGAACAATGACTAAAAAAAGTGGTAACAAGGTATATCATAGTGAACAACATAATTGGGTAGATTATGTGGAGGTATCAAACTCCAAGGAAATTAAGGGCATGTAAAATAAGGTCTCAAGAATACAAGGACAGTGATAATAATAATGGAATATGAATTTAACAGAGTAATTTCTGGTGAAATTAATGTGTGCATAACAAAAACAATTTATAAAAAAAGATACATTTATGGAGAATTAATTGACAAACTACCTTAAGATTGTAACACTCTCCTAATCCTTTATCATCCTTTAGTTTAGACATGACTGGTATGAAGATTAAGAATGAATCAATTCCATGAAAATAGATCATATGAGCCTACAAAAAAATAACCTCATTGAGAGGATAGAAAATGATGAACTAAGACTAGGGAATGAAGAGAATACCTAAATGAATACAAGAAGACCAAATGAAGCTCTTTTATAATTTGAACGACAAATATATAGAGAATATTACGTTATTCCAAGTTGGTAGCTATAATGTGAAGAAGGGGAGCCTCTATTGCTAGATATAGGAAATTGGAGAAGGGTTTTAAGATTAAAATAATTATAAGGGAAACATGGTCATTTTATCCAGAAATTTAGTGCATCAGTGTTTGGTGGCATGGTTGGTCAAGCCTAGGGATAACTATGTGATGTTATCTTCATTAATAAGGTTGCCACATGGTTTATCCAAACAGTCTGAGAATCCATGCAACAACTGGGTTATATTCCTCTGTTAAATTATTTTGAGTTTTGGCATGGTTGTATGACCCTGGTGACATGGTGAGTGAATACTATATACCTCACTTTTCACATTTAAATTCATTAAATATTTTTGATAAAATTTAGGGTTTGGCATTACTATTTCTACAAAATATTCTTCCAAATTCATTCTTCCACTGGTCATGGTTCCAAGCTCGAAACAAAACCCAAAAACCCATAAAACTTCCAGGAACTCATATGAATCCATAATATATCGAAATAATAGAATTATAATTAGATTTAAAATGTCAGTACCACAAAAAACCAGTTTATTACACTCTGCATCCATTAATGTAACTCATCCTTGAGATTTCATTCAAGTGGGTAAAACATTATTTGAGAAGAAATCCGTCCATTGGGCATGTACATCAGCCTCCTGCTCCTAAGTCTCATCTTGTTCATGGATGTGTTTTCATAACACCTATACTAAATGGATATACCATCACTATAGATCCTTTATGATATCATCAATAATACATATAGGATACTCCTGAAACATAGCATCAAAATCTTACTCAACCAGCATGGGATCAAACGTGTGAGATAGGTCAGCTTGATAACAAAGAATCTCTGAAATGAAGAATACATTGTTCATGGAAAATTAATTTGAGGTAATATCAACTGATAAGATACTCCCATGGATCTATTTAGAATCCCAAATGGTCTGGTATAATGAGGAGATAGATTCCCGTCCTTTTCTGTTTGTATATTCCCAAGACTGCGTGATACCCACTTTAAAACATGATCCCTGGGCTCGAACTCCATAGGTCATCAACAACAAACAGCATACGATTTCTATCTAGATAGAGTAGTAGACATAAATATTATAATCAGTTGAACATTCTCTAAAGACTCTTTCATGAGACAAGGACTTAGTAGCACCACCTCTCTTTCCTCAATCTAGTGCATGGGTTCATAGCACAAATTAATATATTAGTTTTTATATGGATCCATTCGGATTTTCACTAGATATCTATTATTATAGGTGAACTCAGCAAGAGTTATATGCTTCACCCAAAACCTCCTGAATCAAGGACACTTGCACATAATATTTCCTCTAACACTTGTATCATTGATTTTGATTTTCGATCAATTTTAGGTTGAAATGTTGTGCTCCGAAGAACATGTATACCATAGCTATATATAACCCCATACATGAACATGATTTGAAATGATTGACCTTATCTGAGTAAATGGTATGAGGGACCCCATGTAGCTATATGATCTAAGAAACATATAGTATTCCCATCTCATCAACGGAGAAATTCTCAATTATAGTATGTAAGTGGGCATATTTTTTCTCCTGATTTATGACCACACAAAATGATTTTCTACCTCAAATATACCTCATTAATCAAATAAAAAATACATTGAAATATCATAAAATATTCAATGGGATTGGTAACATATTTAATAATCTAGCAGGTCATTGGTCCTCCTCTTTCACATGTTGACAGGAGGGACTACTAGTGATAAAACCTGATATCTTAATTTTCATCAATTACCACAAATACTAGAAACACATATCATGATACATATTGGATGTTCTTGGATAAAATACCCCTGATAAGTGTTGGAGTCCCACATTATCTCATCTCTCATATCTTTATAAACACATACATTTCCATGTATACACTGGATTCCAACTCCATTATAGAGAAATGTGGAGGTAGGACCTTGAAATAAATACACTTCTAGAGAAAAAAATTTTCTGGACCAAAAAAATATATCTATTTATCATATACATAAGGTAATATGTAATTAATACGGTTTTATGAAAAGACTAATCCTGAATCCCATGAAACTCTAGATTCAACTTAGAAATTAGGGACATCAATTTCCATTTGTTAGAATTTTCTTGAATTTCCTTTTCTCAAGTCTTTTAGGTGAGAAAATAGGTACTAAATTTCAAATCCTTGGAATATATGGTTGCTTGAAGTATATATACTTAATATATTTGATCCATATTAACTTTTGAGATTAATCTCATGCTACATAAAGATATTTTTGATGCTCTTGTGGTTTTTATAGACCACAAAATGTTCCCCCATCAGATAATATCTCTAGTAGTATAAGGCATGAACAACAACTACTAGACTAAGGTCATGTTGGGTAGTTAGACTCATGAGGTCTCACTTGGAGTGACTCATAGAAATTTACTATATCCTCCTACATTAGAAATTCACCTATCCCAATCCATGATAAATCCTAACAAGAAATAAACCCTCTATTGGGCTCTAGAAGAATTAGAATTGGTGCTGATGTAAGCCCCCTTTTAGATCTTAAAAGGGTTCCTCCAACATTTCATAAAATAAGAACATCAAAACATTTTTATTAATACCATTAATAGGTTATTCAAGGTAATATATATTCTATACGAAATTCCTATCAAATCCATCTATCTTAATGAAACTTTATATATGAAACATATTCTTTGGATGCTCTTAGGAATCCATGGCACTCACCTCTATTGGGTCAATGGATATTCATGAATTTGATATATATGAAAAAATAATCTATTTTTCAATCTAGAAGTGGAATGTAGAAATTTTATCATATAGATGATTCTCTCTCAAGGTATTCAAAATGATTTCGTGATGTTTACCATGGCCACTCAGAGTATGAGAAGACACCAAGATTTCATCCATGAAAACCATTAAAAAGGAATTCTGGTGGGTGTGTAAAACCATATTCATCAAATATAAGAATATGATAGGCATGTTAATATGATTTAATAGAATAATTAGACACTCATATAAATCATTCTGATTTTGAAAATCCATGTGTGTCATATCTGAAGGCATAAATCACACATGATTATAGTTCATTATCAAGAAAATATTTGAGAATACCCTAGATCATCATGGATGGATAATGATATCTTCAATATGGGGCCATAGATACAACTTATTTTCTATAATATGGTTAAATTATTTGAAATCCATGCATAAATGAAGGGTCTCATTTATATTTATAGTGAAAATAATTTTTGAACCTAATGAGAAAGTGTTGGTTCGGATAAAATATTTAGATTATAAATCCTATAACACTCTATTAAGAAATTGGTTCTCATTAGGTGTTATCCTCTGTAGAGGAATACATACTAAAGAAGCTCTCAAAAAAACATCAATCAAAAACTCTACTTCTCTCTTAAGAAGTAGGAGAGGAAAATTATCAAGAAATACTTCCTTGAAACAATATACTATGGGAGTAAAATCAATCACATGTATTCCCAACTCCTCCAGAAAAATAATAGACATCTAGGTGGTCACTCCACCTCACCTTTGAGTCTTTGGCCCAACTCTACTATCCATGACATCCCGCTCACCCTTCTGAAAAAAACTACCATCCTCTGGTGATGTAAAGGACACCGTGAGGTGATATCAGTAGACATAGGCATGATAGTGCACCAAAAAATAAAGTAAGATAATGAAATTTAAGACCATCATCACATGTAAAAAGAGGTACCATGAGAAATAACAAATTCCTGCCTAAAGGGGGCACTCCCTTCATTGTCATATACCCTCACACTGAACACCCAATGGTGTGTCTAGGGTCATTTCACCATAGAAGTAATGAATATTCATCCATATACTTTCCACAGTTGAGAAAGAGATAATACAGTGATATGAACCTATATTGAACAAACATGATAATATAATATAGGAAACAAGAATAGTACCTCATACTATTGATGTTCCAACACTATGATCCTCAACTATCAGTTATATGGTATGTAAATTTCATAATCCACAACACTATGCTACACCTGGATGGAATTGAGAAGGAAAAATCGAATAAAGTGGATAACAATAAGTCTGGATACCATGAATATGTCGCCTCCTTAGATTACCCAATAAATTATACTCTAACACTCAGTGTGATGTGGTATAATATATCCTACCCTAGAACGTGGAGCTAGTGTCGATCCTCTTCCACTCAAAGAATGTAAAAATGTTGAACATAATCTTTGAAGATGAACCATAAAACTATAATAAAGACACTAAAGAGAGTATCTATCACACTAAGGCTTCATCTTCCCCTATTTTCTACAATGATGGAATATAACGGAGCTACTAGTGTGGATACTCTATCTGTTACTACTCTGATGAGAAACCTCAAGGATACACTTCCTATAGTTGGATGAACTACTACTTTTT
Source organism: Viscum album (assembly GCA_963277665.1). Taxonomy (NCBI): domain Eukaryota; kingdom Viridiplantae; phylum Streptophyta; class Magnoliopsida; order Santalales; family Viscaceae; genus Viscum; species Viscum album. The sequence continues at coordinate 1,183,997,631 of OY728158.1, read as the reverse complement.
CACATCATATAACCTCTGTTACTATTACTATCATCATCTATCATTTATCACTCAGTGATAATAGCCTGATTAACTAACTCAGAAAATGTAGAAAGGTGAAATACATTTACCTGTGAGTGAATGGCATACTTGAACCCATCCTCAAAATATCGCACTCACGATATCTCATCATCATCTCAAAGAGGTAGAAAAAATTTAATTTCAGTGAAACATGATTAATATTTCATAGGAGACATATAACCCTATTCCATGTTAATGAAATCCCTAGCTCATTTAGCTCTCAACATCAAAAGGAAAATGAAATCATTGAAGGTAGTTTATAAGTCTTGCTTGACCAATCTCGGATGACGACTAGCCTTGGTAATCACATCCCACAAGAACATTGTGGAATCACATAACATGTAAGTGAAATGATTGAACCTTCTATATAAAGGAATCTACATATGAAATAAGATAGAATGAATGTCCTCAATCTAATATTTTGTAGCATGTGGACAATAATACCCTCAAAAGATGGTTGGATGATGTAGGTGGGACTCATGAGTTAGATCATCCAGAATAGGTACATGTCATAGAGAACCCAACATAGACTACCTCAAATATAGGAAAGTCTACTAAATATGAGTATCATTGCCCAGTTTTTGTATAGTATGTGGTTTCTTGCATGGAACTCCAAAGGATAAGACTACCGGATCAAGGCCCACAATCTATGGAGTGTGCTTTTTTCTACCCTCCTGGTGTGGGAATTGAGGACATCATAGTGGAATAACTCAAAAAATTCAAAGAACATGCCTCATAAAAAGATTTTAGAGATTTTAAAAGCACTTTTGGAAGCATAAAATGGGAATGAAGTATTAATACCCAATATAATACCTCAACTTTAATCTTAGGATGTCATGGTATTGGTAAGGTTTTATATTTTATTTATATGGGTTCCAATAGGGGAAGGGATAGTTGAATTGTGCCTCATTATTTACTATAATGAATTTAATATTATATTTCATTATCTATATTTATAGTTTTTATTTTCATATATACATATAACAAGGATTAATTAAATGGATTTTCTTTCCCATTTAATAAATGCATATACACATTATAACTGAAATTGACAACCATCTAATATTAATTAGTTATATTACAATCTGTCTTAAAATGTAACTTATAATATACAGTGGATCGACTAGGTAAATTACCCATTCAAATTCAATACGGCCCATACAACTCACAAATTGAAACTGGTAGCTACTTAATCATTGTAATATCCAAGCACATATAACAAATGGTACATGTCTGACATGCGTAGAAACTAGCTATATTATATTCAACCAGCATACTATACTTGGAAAAACTATTTAAATTGATGATGACATTTTAAAGGGAAAATTTCCTTCCATGTAGAAAATATTAGCAGCATAGGAATACATAAAAACCATGACTCACATAACAATCATGGAAAATACATAAAATGAAAGTTGTGAAATGTAACTATATGTCATGGAAAATTCATGGCATGTAAATTCTTTGTAACTATAATGAATCATGTTCGAGTTCTCCCAAACATACTAGGAAAAGGTAAATATCCATAAAGTATATAAAATACCACAATTAATGTACGTTATCCAATGGTGAAAATGTATCAACTGTAATAATACAAATATAGTAAAATAATTCCCATTCCTATGTAACATGGTATTTTCCCTGAATATGTGACAACTAAATACAAGAACAACTCATGACCAAGCTCCACATGCTCATAATATCCTGTTTATATTCCCAAAAAATAAAAAAATAAATGCATTTTATACCACTTTCTGATGTCCCAAAACATGATTGACTCAAAGGTTCCCTAAACAAGTGGGTTACATATCCTTAAGAGAGCCTCCTCGTACGCCATTGGCATTCAACTAGTAGTGAGGGCCTATAATCCATTCGTGGTGAGAATATACCTTTATTTAAATATGGAGAATAGTTGATATAATATAATATAATAGATAGAAATAGTGGATTCAAAACAATGAATAAATAAGAGTAAAAATAAAGTATGAAAAAATAAAAAATCATTAATAATCAACTCAAAAGCTGAACAATATCATATAAAAAATGATGATGATGGAATGTCTATATAGAATAGGGGAAAAAGTATAAATTATTTTAGGAAATAAATATAATAAATGTTATACAAAATAGTAAAAATACATAATTACTATATGATAATCACAATAATTTTCTTTGTCATATGCTACCAAGATCCACCATAAATAATGCAATCATGTCAAGAAAACAAGGTGGGACTCTTGAAATTTTCCATACATTTGATCATATAATACACTTATGGACCACTGGAATCCTAGATAGTCTATAGGCCGCTAATCATTGTAAAAAATGGGGGTCAAATAATAGACAATGATGAAGGTATAACTAACCATGTTCTTTCCTACTTAAACATTATTATTAATAGTCCCGACCTTAATAATGAAATATTATATAGTGTCACTCCCAACATGGTTAGAAACGATGATAACAATTTCCTGACAGGTTTCCCTCTAGACCATGAAATAAAATATTTTTTATTTAACCTCAATCATAATAGTAATCCTAGGATTGATGGATTTACCAACTATTTTTATCATTATTGGGATATAATTCAAATTGATGTATGTAATTTGGTTAAATATTTCTTTTCAAATAGCACCCATACGAATGGTCTTAACTCCCAATTCCTCTCTCTAATTCTCAATGTCGAAAATGAATGTATAGTTCAATTATTTAAACCCATTTAAAAAATAAAATATCTCTATAAAATCACCTCTAAACTCATAGAAAATATAAAAAATCCTATTTCTAATAAAATCATCTCTTGGAAATAGTTTGGTTTTCTCAATTGTAGAACCATTAAAGTTTTAATTTTCCTATACTCTGAATTCAAAAATATTTTAAATAAATCTAATATGGGAGAAATCAATTCTATTAAACTAGACATTAGTAATTATTTTAACACATTGGATTGGAGTTGTATTTAAAATGTTCCTAGAAACATTAGTTTCAAGGACATTTTTTCAATAAATAATATCACTCTCAGATTGCCTCACATTTCAGTACTAATTAATGGTTCTATAAGTCGTTATTTCAATTTCACTAAAGGTGTTAGGAAAGTTGGACATATATCTTCGATCCTTTTTAATATCTCAAAAGATTACATAAGCATACTTCTCACTTATTTGATAAATTAGGTAAAATAAACCCCATTATTTCCTCTATAACACTATTTGTTCCCTCTAATCACATATATATGAATGACATCATCTTATTTTTACAAGGGGATAAACAAAATATAAAAAATCATTAAGAATACCTCTCACACTATTAAAATGTTTCCCGTCAACCCATAAACTGGATCAAGCCATTTATTTTCCATAGAAAAATATTTCTGGTTCTAAGAAAAAAACATGATAAATAGACTTGGTATTAAAGAAGGATCCTTCCCCTTTACTTTTCTTGGGGTCCCTATCTTTGACTCTAATCTGAAAAATAATTTATTTCTAAAATATTAGAAAAATTTAAAAATAAAATGTCTTGTTGGAAAGGAAAATAATTATATATGATTGGATGAATTTATCTAATCAAATACATGTTTGTTTCTAAAATGGTTAATTATATTATTTTTTATAAATGGAATTTTGGTTTGATTAAAAATATTAATGTTTGTATCAAAGAAATGTGTGGAGTAGAATCTCTATAGAAATAAATATTTTCATAGTTCATTGAACTAATTATTGTAGAGCCTTTACAAATGGTGGTATTGGTATTAATAACCATAATCATGTTAATTATTCTTTTAAGGATAGGCTCACTAAGAAACATTTAAATAAAAACTCCACAAATACTAATTTATTTAGAGTTAGACTATTTTATAAAATTTCTATAAGAAAATAATTTCTATTTGGATTCCCCAATCTAGACATACTTTAATAATTTTTTCATGAAACAATTCTGACACTATATATGAATAGTTAATAAAGAATTTTCTTTGAATTTTTGTTTTTCTAATTGGGACGGTTTTCCCCTTATCTCTATAGATGGCCCTATTCACCTACCAGGTCATACTAGTATGTTCATTAAAGAACATTCGAACTCCCCAAATATGGATTTAACCAATTACATTCGTACTATAAATAGAAAATATCATTTTTTTAATTTAGAAGATTTATTATTTTGGGAACCTACCAAAAATGGAATTTTGGATTCTAAACATTTATACAATCATAATTTCATCTATTAAAATAAATTTTATATTTTTGAAATATCATTGAAAATCCATGGGTTAGACCCTCCAGGTTCCCTATTTCATAGAGAATATCCCACAATAAAATTCCAACTGAAAAATATTTACAATTATTTGGTATCAAGCAATGATCACAATTATACTTCTACATCCAAAATATAGAAGAACGTGACTATCAATTTTTTTGTTGTGTTAGATTATATAATTTATGGAAATAAAATATTGAAATTTTTTTATCTCAGATGGATAGATTCAGACTCCATTTGACTACATCAATAATTATGCACTTCTGCAGACACTTCTCTAAATATTAGAGAGCTCTTCATAGCTGTTATAGATGAATTATTGCATGTCATCTAGTATGGTAGAGAACTTATTATCAACAATTATGATTCCCTAACTTTTAATTTAGCTCAAGTGAATATTTGTTTTGTGATCAAAGTGGATAGAATGATACAAACTGGTACCTATCTTAAATATGTCAAGGACCATATAGTTCTTCATCAAATGGGAATTCAAAGAACATTCATCCAGCTGATGGGAATGATCAATTTTTCTATAATTTCCCTCCTCCTATATGGATCATAATTAATGTGGACTCTAAGGAAAAAGGAAACCAGGGCCCCCATGTTATAGATCGGTGTACATAGATCAAAATATATGAATTATTTGATGCATTTATGGTACTTTTTGTATTTAGTACTCTCTATAATATGATATGTATTGTTTCATTATTAAGGGTGATATTATCATAAAATAAGGTCAGAACAACATATGGATTCAATGTGACTCCACCACTAGTTTACAAGCCCTCCAAAATATCATGGTGGACCATTTGTGGACCCTCATAGCAAGACCGATGAACTGCCTACATCACCTTTCTGGAATCAATCACATAATCACTAATGATTATCTCTAGGTGAACATAGTGGTGTATGTTCTTTAAAAAATGGATTCAACAATGAAATTACATTGACAAAAAATATTTCCACATATCCAATTCCTTGTCATGAAAATTATTGTAATAAAATTCCTACATTGATATTTCTTAACTTTGTACCTTTCTTTTTTAATTAAATTTGTTCCATTGTCCACTTAAAAAATAAACACCATTTTAAAATATATATATATATCATTTTAATGTTTATAAAACACTAAAATATAACTTAATATTAGTAATGAGGATCCATAGTGTAACCATGGAATCCTTGACTTCAAGGGTCAGCCAACTCAAAGTAATAACTTTTGAAGCCTTCTAGTTAGGTGTATGTGTGTAATCAAAATTGATTTCCAAGGAATTTAATTCTAATATATTCTAATAGATTCCATGGAACACTTCTGTAATAATATCTGGATAATAATTACTAGGCCCAATGGTGTGAATCAATATCACTATGAGTCCAAAGAAAACAATCATGATCTAATGAGTTTATCCAATTGATCAAAATATATGGATAGAATGTTAAGGGATGATACAACATCATTCCATGAATATATTATTATAAAATGATCATGATTATAAAAACCCAAATCTTCATTTTAGTTATGGATCTTGATTTGGGGTGTTTTTGAGAAAAAGGGGAGAATTTGGATATTTTATTAGTACATGTCGTGTACATAGGAGTACATGTCATGTGCCTAGTTTCTGTGGGTAGCCATGTACTGGCCATGTAACAGCTGAGTACATGGACATGTAAGGTGAACTAGAGACCACCTGAAGCGGGGGCCAGTTGAGGAATGTACACGGAGTTTATTATAAGTGGACACGCTATGTACTTTTTCTTTTATTTGGATAATCAGATCGGGGTCGCGTCTAATCCATAGAAAAGTCTTCTTCTGGCCATGCCTAATAAAGGAGTATCCAAAATCACCAATTTTTTCAAGAATCCATTTCTCCGTAAAAGGTCTGATTTTATCTCCAGCGGGTGTGTTGGAATCCCCTCAGTGAGTTCTTTGTTCTTCTAGATCCTCTCCTGTTGATTTCTTCTCTCTCTCTCGAGTTATTCAAGGTCAAATTTTTTTTATATTTTTGTAGATCTAAATCATTCTAGGCCGATTCAAGGGTTTAAGTTCGAGAGTATTCATCGTACAGTGTCAAGGTTGGTGTTTTGCGGCGTTTTTTTGGTTTTCTTTTGGTTTTATATTCCAAAGTTTTGATTACCCATGTTTCAGGTATTTCAGGTTATGGAAATTGAACCCTATTTTATCTACCTTAGATTTATTGTTGGACTAAGGGTTTTTTGTTCTTGAATTATATAAAATTTCATGTTTAAGAAACACCCCATGGGTGGGTTTCCTTGTTTGAATTTTTAGGGATGTTTGGTCCAGGTTGCCTATGAGGCAGACCTTGTTTCCTTTATTTTCTTGATAGGATGGAACTGATTGCCTATTGCTTTTTATTACATGCTTGTTATATGAATTGGAAATATTTATCCATGTATTAGGTGAGATTAATTTGGGATTCTTGATATCATATATGCACAATTTAATTACACGGGGCTATAAGAACGTTGTTTAGTAAGACCACAGGAGGAATTGACATTGACTGCTTCCTTAAAATATCTTTTATTTCACGTTATGAGATCGCAAGGGGGATTGACAGTGAGTTCTCCCTTTAAGTGTCTATAGTTTATGTTATGAGACCACATGGGGAATTGATGTTGAGTGATTCTCTAGAGAGTCTATAGTTATTGTTGAAAGACCATATGGGGAATTGACTATGAAGGCTTCCTCATAGCGTATTTGCCTTTATTTTATTACTTGGCCAGAGGGGTTAGATTTTGTGAGCTACCCATAGGGTTAATGTAAATATTGAATGTTTTTAATGTTTCTTCCAAGCTAAAGCACAAGCTTGGATTCGGTCCTATTATGTAGTCTTATTAGATACCATTTTTTATAATTATGTAATTAAATATTGAACATTAAATTCTAAATAATGTAAATAGAAACTGGAGGATTGGTTACTTTTTGTACTCATAGTTTCTTTTCTTAATTTCCATTGTTACCTTCTATATATACTCACTGACAGTTAGTCACAGATCTTGTGGTGGTTTCCTAAAAATATATTCCTCACACCTTTTTTAGGCCATGCTTTTGGACCCAAACATATTATATGGTTGTAGGTGTAGATAGGGGAAATATCCCTTCAGGATTAGTTACTTGATTGTTGTGGAGATGAAGAGCATTGGACTAATATGAGTATTGTGATGATGCTAAAGTTTACTTGTTCTTATATTTCACACTGTTTAGTACTTTATTTCAATAATTTTTAATTGTTTGGATGTTTTCTTAGACATATGTGACATGAATCATAAATATATATGTTATTCAGTTGTTTGTATACTTTCATTCTTCCACTATTTACTTATCGTATGGTGTTACTGTTCTCACTACTGATTATTATTTGTTATTTCATTGTGCATACTCTACTAATGAGGGTATAGTTTTCCTACTACCACACCCAAGGCCATCACTACTAGTCAGCATCCTCTAGCATTTTGGGAAATGTGCTTGAGGAAATCTGTCCAATTGGGTACGGGGCACCTTTGGGTGGCACCCAGAACCGGTACATTACAAAGTGGTATCATAGGATGTTCTTTTTTGCTTTGTCTTACTATTTGAAGCCTATAAACAGGGATATGAATTAATATGTGGTTTTTAATAAGTTTTTCCTAGGATTAGCTAACTGTGTACAGGGAAAATCCTTGTTACCTCGAATATTGAAATTTTTTCTTGTTTTGAAATTATTATAGTTGATTTATTTTCATTGTAGCGTGATTCACATGATTTTTTCTATTATGATTTATATCATTGAGCTTATATTTCTAATGCAATGCAATGAGATGAGGGTATTCCATTGCATGCAACATAATGGAACTTGAAAGGGATCACATGTCATGCATTCTTCTCATTCAATTAATGGTGAATTACTGATTGCATGTTGTTGTGATAGATGTTGTGCTAGATATTCATGATTTTGTGATAGATTCTATGATATAATACCTAAAATTTTTATAGGATATTTTAAAATTTAATGTTTCATTTTAATGGGTGACAAACATTGGTCCCTAAGTTGTTATGGGACCTCTTGGATCAAAATTTTGTGGACATATTGAATTTTAACTGAATTATTCTATGTAATGATATGAATATGATGCCAATATTTGATTCGCAGAAAGTATGGGCCCCACGGATCATAATTTGGCACATTAATTCTTGTTTCAATGTTTTTATGGGGTTCTAGTGTAGTTTCTGAGACTTAATGACTGAAAAAACATAGAATAAATGGTGTGTGATGATGAATACATGCCATGTATCCCTATATTTGGGAAGAAAATGTTTTTCTTAAGTACATTTTTTGTACTCTTTCTACATGTTTCGTAGATAATGACTATGTGACTAACTGTGTGAGCAGATGCATGGGAATGGGGAACATTATATAGGACATGTCGTGTATGTAATAAACATGACATGTGTCTGTATACCATGTGACCAACCATGTGGGCATGTAAATGGGTTGGAAAACTCTTTTCCTAAATACATCATGTACTAAGCGTACACTTCATGTTTTGATGATTTGTGTATCCATCCTTGTGTCCAATGACATGGGTCGTTGAAATCCTTCTAGTTTAAGTTGTGTATAGAATATACATTCCATGTAGTTTTGTTCTAAGAGAACCATGTAGTAGTACTTGAGAAGTATGGAACATTCTAGTACATACCGTGTCTCAAAGAGAATATGTCATGTGTATGGGTGTTACATGACTAGGTTTGGAAGATGTACATTCCATGTTAAAATCCTAAGGGAACACATTTTGTAGTGTTTATACACATTGTGTACCCATGTTTTGTAAAACATGATTGTTTTCTTCACCTCCTCCTTTATTTAACTTCTATGTTTTAGTCCTTGATAATCATGAACTAAGGTGTGCATTTTCCTTATAGATTAATTCCATCGATACATCCTCTAGTTGCATGCCAGGTTTGGGGAGACGATCAGTGTAGAGACCCGAAGCCTGACGTACATGGACATTACATAACTTTTGCGGAATACTTAGTACATAACAAAAAATACACACACAAGGATCGTAATAGTTTAGTGTCTTTGGAAACTCGGAACGTAATCTTCTAATCGTGGTGAAAGATCTCCAATATCTCCCATAAAGATCTTCCCTTTTTTTTACCTAAACCCTTTCTTTATATCCTGGGGAAAAGAAAACATAAAAGGGTGAGCTCAAATTCTCAGTAAGGGTAAACAAAAGAAATATAAATCTCATCGTATAAACAAGCACATAACTTTTGGAAATCTTAACCTGCAAAAGAGATCATAATTTCATAACATGGGATAAATCATGGCAGTGAAATGTAATCACAATAATCATAACTTAAAACATTAAACTTTGTGGCATGCACACATAATCATGGAAAATCATTTCTTGTTAGTCATGACTCATTGCCAAGACTATCATAGCAGACAAAGTCCATTTCTGAACAGAGTTCACTCCTCGTTTCAGTCCTGTATCACTGAACCGAAATAACCTTCCGCTCCAGCCATTTCTATCTCATGAGATATAAATCTTTACCCAATGCATTGGGGGGAGATATAGGTCCCACCCATTTTATAATGAATCATTTCTTATGTGTGCCACAAAATCATAAATCATACATCATTGCATAACCCATGTAATAAAAATGGGATTCTTAAACAACATGACATCATAAAACAATTCATATAAGATAAAGGATTTCAAAAAAATAATTCCATCACAACATAATAAAATCAATGTAATAATAGGGATAGAAACAGAACCCTATATTATCTTAGATGGAAAATAATTTTGATAAAACACTTGAACTCCATTCTTGAAGAAAATATCATTTCTACTTCAAAAAACATTTATCCTTTCATAACATGTCATACAATTTTAAACTAAAAGAAGTTGATTAAAAATAAACTTGGAAACTTGTAAAATAAGATTCTTGGAAATAAGGTTTTAAAAATCCATTCATGCCATATAAGTTAAAAAAACATTCTTCTCTTACTTTTTTCGGAAAAGTCAAAAAGTACCTCGTACGAAAAACAACAAAAGATTCCTTTCATATCTTTTAAAAAAAACTTACCGAAGGGTAAAACTGGATATAAACTATTGTAGAAGGATAGAAATAATATTACATATTTAGGGAACATGGATTTGGATGATAAAATACACCCCATTAAATACTAAAGTATAAACAACCTCAGATAAAAATGAGATTGTGATATTTCCCTTACCTTATGTCCGACTTGCTCTGTAAGTGTCCGAACCTCCTATATAATGATTTAAATAATGTTATTGAATTATTCCAGAATCATATTCATTGTTATTACATCATATATGGTCCACTTATGACTTTATATTACCCGTTCGTTTGTAAATTCATGTTAAAGTAGCATTTTGGGTAAAATCGTCTCATTTGTCGTTCGTGCTTTTAACTTATAATTATTAATATGATTACTTGGATCATGATTACTTATATCCAGAATGTAAAACATGATTTATATATAATATATATTCAGAATATATATATATATATATAATATCGATAAATGGAATGAAATACACCGTTCATGGAGACGGTAGTCCGTACGTATGCATGAACGCTGTTTTCGTTTCCTTATTGAAGTGAATGGAATTAAGTAGATGACATACATATAAATTTACATAAATCCAGTATCATTATTATTTCATATATTTCATTAGTACTTATTATATATACTTTATAATCATTCATGAATGGTTAATCATTGAGAATGAATCTCATCGCATCGTGGAGACGGTAGTCCGTACGTACGCACGAGCGATGATATCATTCCCATTGTCGTGGAATTGTGTTGAAGTGTATGTAGACTATTTAAGTATCAATATCACTTTATAATAATCATATATATTTACTCATTACACCATTATACCCATCCCATTAAGGTGGTGGTGGAAAATAGATTACACCACGGCGTGGAGACGGTATTCCGTATGTACGCACGTGCGGTGATTTCATTTTTCCGTAGGATGGATAGAAGATGAATTAGGGTTGTTTCATATTTATAATAACATATCAGTATGTAAGTAATACTGATGTTATTAATTTTTCATGAAACAACTAAAGAAGAAGAAGTTGAAGAAGAAAGAAATTGAAAAGATCGGTAATGGATACTACCACTTCTTTGAAATGCCTCTTTGAATCCTCCACTTAGGGAACTAAGATTGGTCTTTGAAGAAGACCAGGACCTCTAGAATTATTCTAGGGAAGTGGATAATGGATTTTGGCAGGGGTTGGCCGAGCTTGAGTGCTCAAATTGGTGTGAGGAGGAGGGGAGGAGGTGTCCTATTATAAGGGAGGAGAGGGGCACCTTAGGAATATCTCAAAATATTATTTTATATTAAAGTCAAAATCGGTTTATAATAGTTCCAAAGGGTATTATTTAGAAGCTAAAGTGGGGATGGGTCTAAATCCTATCAACCAATAGGATTTAGACAAGTTTAGGTTATTATTTTAACCTTATCAATTAGATTTAACTCTAAGTTAAATAATTTAACTTTTACCGTGTCTTTTTGTTTTCTTACACTATATGGTTAATACACTTACTATAACATGCCAAACGAACCCAAAATTGTTTATTATTAATATATATATCCTTATCTAAGTCATTTATCCGAACCTTAGATTTTTAGGAATAAAATAACAATAAATAATATAATATTTGATTTAAAAACTATTTTGTGTCAATTTTGACACTATTTCATATATGATTTTTGTGAAAGTCATAACAGAATTATATGTTCGAACCAAGATGATTAAATCAACACTAATATATGATAGTAACCTATAAAATTATTGTAATTCATAAAAAGTCTCAAATTAAATTTATTTTGGTGTTTATAACATCAATTACGTCAATATTTCATTAATAAGATAATTACTGCATCATCATTGTGTCATAAATAAATTAAATTATTTAATGTCTAAAATTACAAATAAAATACCATTTTGTAGGAAATATTTTTATCTTTCTAATGAATATTTATAGTCGAATTTATCTTATGTATAACCCCATATTAAAAATGATTTACTTATTAAACTTTGATTTTAACTATTTTAACTATTCATTAAATAAAATAATATTAAATGTCATAATCTAATCCAAATGGACCTAAATGGTCATATTATATTCATAAGGTTGTTTTTGGTCGAATTACACTTATCCAATAGAATTAGGACATGTGTTAGGGTAATAGTAATATCATATATACCCTTAGTTACCCTATTTACTATTAACCGCGGTAAAAAAAAAGTAAAAAGTTACTATTCACAAAAAAAATTATTTTTATCTCATTGAACCACATTTTACTTATTGATATCAACTGTGTCTGTCGGATTTTCGAAATTCCATTCACAGAAGCGGTAAAATTAGGTTTTATGCAAAATTTAGTTTTTAACCTACCACTTAGTGGTTTCACTATTCATCAAAAATTGAAGTTTTTCAGAAAAATGCCAAAATTTCACCCTAAGCTATAATTGATATTCCGAATTCAAAAATGATTTCTATTTTACAAAATTCCCAACATATAAGTTTCATTAATTAATTTTATAATTAATTTCCGCTGTCACAACAAATAGCGTGTTTTTAAGAGATAATAACTATCAAAAGATTAACACTTGTTTATGTCTGGTGTAAATGTGAAATTACATCCAATGACCAACATTGTATTGAATTGTAAAAATATATTCTAAATATAATTTAAAACCACTAAAATTAATAATTTATCACTATTAATTATTTCGATTAAAAAAAGGTTTTTTAATTAAAATTTAGTAATTTTCACTATTCATCAGAAAATGAAAGTTATCCGAAAAGTACCAAAATTTCACCCTAAACTAATTTCGATATTACGAATCCAAAAATAAAGTCCATTTTGAAAAAAAAAATTACAAAATTTCAAAAAGTGTTTATTACTATTCATAAAATCTAGTTTTAATAATATTTTAATAGCATATCGTTGTTTAGCGAAACTTGGTGTTGCGTACAACACACGCTGTCGTGGAAGGTCGTGATTGCGTGTAATTCAAGCCAGGTCAGAGATGTGTGTTGTGAAAGCTACTTTTGTTGTAGCGTATAACACAAGAAATTAATGAAATTAAAAAGAATATTTTTCATAAAATCTCGGGGTGTTACAATCAGACCCCAGAAACAGTAGACCAAGGACTATCGGCAGACCCTCCCATCATGCCATTCATGGCACCAGCTATCATTATAGATATAGGTTCTGATGTAATGTTCTAAGAAGGATTCATGAGGATGATGCGGACTTTCTAGGGAGCACCACATGTTACCCTATCTTGGGCAGAATTGACGCAGGGTTTTCAGCTGCAACATCTTCTCAACTTCTCAGGGGATGAGGACCTCAGACTACAGAGTCATGGTTGGAATCTGTGCTCTCTATCATTAAGCATTTGGAGAATCCTCCAGGGAGGAGGGTGAAGCTCGCTACGTACATGATGCATGATACTTCCAAGAGATGGTGTGATACCAGTGGGGGAAGGGAGGACATAAGAAACCTCATTTCCCTAGAGACCCAATTGAATTCCGATCTTGCGGAAAGATGGGAAATATTTACCATTTCGGAAACTCCCTCCTTCTAGCAGCTAGTGAGGGAGGATCTGTTTCGACTAATCATACGAGAGCAAGACCAGTAGTCCCACATCATTCTAGGGGATAGAGTTATTTAGTCCATTCAGGCCAAGGTGGTGGTCATGGCCGCTATGGTCAGACACTAGGTTTTCGATGACCGTATGGTGGATCAGCTTAGGGATCTAAGATAACTTTATAGGGTCACGACATAGGTCAGAATTTTACGATGGAGCATATCAGGTAGGGGCATGATCCCAGACCCTCTACGGTAAGTGGTATTATTTTGGTTTCATAAGTTTTATGTTATTCTATTTTTGATACAGGGGATTCCCATAGATTTATATATGTTCCTGTTGTGGAGAGCCTTGGGCTCTATATCTTTACTTATACTAATTTCATGACACTGAAAACTCTGTTGGGGACAATAGTGACTAGTGTACATCAGTGTAAGGAGTTCCCTCTTGAGGTTGGTGGGTGTCAAATCTTATGGGGCCTTTAGGTCTTGGATATTACGGGTTATGACATCATTCATAGAATAGACTAATTAGTTCCTTTTTAGGCTGTTATCGATTGCTATTGTCGTAGGGTGTGTTTCACATCACCAGAGGGTGGATTTTTTCTACATATTGGAGAATGATAGTTCTTGATGACTATATCTAGACCCGAGCATCATGCGCTAAGAGGTGTTACACTCCAGATTGATAGTATGTACCAGGATGACCAAGGGACATCATATATGGAAATTCCACTAGTGGTCAATCAATTCATGGATGTATTTCCATATGACTTTTCAGGTTTACCTCCTGATCAAGAGGTAGAATTTTATATTGAACTTGTTCTAGGGAAGAACCGGTGTCTATTCCTCCTTATAGGATGTCTACACTAGAGTTACCGGAGCTCAAAAAGTAGTTAAATGGGTTACAAGAAAAGGTTTTCATCTAGCCTAGTACTTCTCTTTGGGGTTTGTCTCTCCTGTTTGTGAAGAAGTTGTATGGTACCCTCAAATTTGTGTGGATTATCAGAAGCTAAACCAATTGACAGTCAAGAACCGATATCCTTTATCGAGAATTGATGATATCCTTCATCATCTTTGAGGATCCTAGGATTTCTTGAAGATTTACTTGAGATCCAGTTATCACCAGTTGCATGTTAGACCATCAGATGTGACTATTTTGGCCTCTTGAAGTTGGTATGGTCTATACGAATATGTGGTTATGTCATTCGTTCTTACAAACACGGTGACAGTTTTTAAGGAACTGATGAACCAAGTGTTCCATCCTTACTTGTTTTTTTGGTAGTCTTCATGGAAGATATCTTGGTGTACTCTCATACTCGACACGACCATGCCACCCATCTTCAGATCATTTTGAGTATACTGAAAAAGAATAGTTATATTCTAGTCTCTCAAAATGCCACTTTTTTATGGACCAGATTCACTTCTAGGGTCATGTCTTCTTAGATAAAGGAGTATAAATAGACCCATATAATGTAAGATCAATAGTATTCTCTGAGAATTCAAAGAACGTCTTTTAGGTATGGAGTTTTCTAGAACTATCTTCTTACTATAGGAGCTTTATACAGGACTTTTCACGCTTAGTAGCGCCACTGATGGTCCTGACTAAGAAGGTTGGGATGTACTTGTGCAATTATTCCTACAATTCATATTTTCATGAGCTAAAAGGTAGGTTGACTTCAGCATTGATACTGGTCTTCCTAGAACCAGGAAAGAGTTACACCATTTTTTGTTATGTGTCAGGTATCTGTCTTGGAGAAGTGATTATGCATGGGGATTGTGTAGTTGCATATGGATCCTGGAAGTTAATGACACAGGAGAGTAATTATCCTACACATGATCTGTAGTTAACTATAGTTTTTCATGCCTTGCGTTGTTGGGGACATTATCTTCTAGGAGGGCATTTTGTGGGGTACACTAACCACAAAAGTTTCAATTATATCATTACCCAGTGTGATATAAATTTGAGATAGCAAAGGTGAGTTGAGTACCTTCAGTATTTTTACATTGAGCTTGCCTATACATCTTGTAAAGGTAATATAGTGGCCAATTAATTGAGAAAGATGACTCAGATATAGGCAGTAATGGAAGCCAGAAGTGAGTGGTACCTCATGGCTCTGTTCTCTAAAATGAATTTGGTGGTGCATAACAGACAGAGGTAGACATTTCATTCTTCTATAGCTATTACCTATACATTACTTGATAGATTGTGAATAAGGAATCTATCATATTCTGAAGGCCTAGTCCTATGGGAGGGTATGTTAGGAGAGGACCCTACTCTTGGGTGGACCATAGGCGAGGATGAGGTCCTGCTCTTTCATGAACGTGTATGGGTGTCAATAGTCATACATGAGGATCTGATGCAAGATTTTCATACATAATCTTTCGCAGTTCATTCTAGTTTCACCAAGATGTATTGAAATTTGCATAGTTAGTATTGGTGGCCAGGTATGAAGAGGGTTGTAGCTGGTTTTTTTAGATGTTCCACCTACTAGTAGGTGAAGGCATAACATCAACGAACATATGTGTTTCTATATCAGTTACCCATTCCCGAGTGGAAGTGGAATGATGTTGAGATAGATTTCGTGACAGGATTATCGAGGTTTCCTTGAGGGAATAATACAGTTTGAGTTTTCAATAATAGACTCAAAAAGGTTGCACACTTTTTACCAATAAAGTAGACCTTTAGTGTTGATGATCTTGGAAGGTAGTACATCTAAGAGATTGTATGTTTTCATGGGGTTCCACACTCTGTTTTTTCAGACATGGACATCCTCTTTACTTCACATTTCTAGAAAGGGATACATATGGATTTGGGTGCATAATTACTTCTAAGTATAGCTTTCTATCCCGAGAAATATATCCAGTCAGATCATATGATTCAGGTGCTAGAAGACATGATTCAATCATGCATCAAATATTTTAGAAGTTCTTTGGAGAAGCACATACCTCTTGTGGCATTTTATTACAATAATATTTTTCAGGAAACTATTCAAGAGGTACCTTATGAGTCTTTGTACGGTAGGCCATAACGATCAACCCTATGTTGGCTATAGGAAGGAGAGGAAGCTATGATGGGACCCCATCTTGTCTAGGAGACCACTGAATGGGTGGATTTGATTTGGAAAAGGATGGTGACAGCACAATCTTGACAGAAGTCTTATGGTGATCATTAGATACTAACACTAGATTTCGAGGTCAGAGATCAGGTTTCCTTACATGTCACACAGAGGTTGGGACAAAAGATGATTAAGAAACAGGGGAAGCTTTCACCGAGATATGTCGGGCCATTTTAGGTTTTGGAGAGATTCGGTCCAGTTGCCTATCGGTTGTAGTTACCCTCATTGGTACCAGGATATGAAAGACATCTTCAATTTTTCTTAGCTACAGCGGTACTTCTCAGACCAAAATCATGTCATTCAACCCGAGGAGGTTGAGTTGGAGGTGGATACATCCTTTGAAGATCACCCTATTTGGATTTATAATTGAAGTAAAAAATAAGGTTTTTGTGGCCAGTATATTCCTCTGGTACGGGTGCTATAGCAGCATGGACGAGTACCTATTGAGACATGGGAAAGGCAGGCTGATGTGCAATCATAGTGGCCAAAGCTGTTCTAGGATTCTTCTTCTTCACCTTGTTTGGGAAATACGGGGATGATTTTCTTCAAGGGGGAAGATGGTAGGAACATGGATCGTCATTTGTGGTATGGATATTTATTTCAGGTGTTTTTTAGAAAAAGGGGAGAATTTAGAAATTTTATAAGTATATGTCGTCTACTTAGGAGTACACGTCGTGTACCCGATTGTGGTGGGTTTCTGTGTACTGGCCATGTAACAATCGAGTACAAGGATGTTTAAGGTGATTAGGATACCACCAAAATCGAGGGTCGGTTGAGGCATGTACACGGTGTATACATTAAATGAACGTGTTGTGTACTTTTTATATTATTAAGTTAATAGGACCGAGGTCGCGTTTAATCCCTAGAAACATATTCTTATGGACGTGCCACCATAAGGAGCATCTATAATCACCAATTCTTCTCTAAAACACCGTTTTCTGTACAATGTCAGATTCGATCTCCGGCGGGTGTACTGGAATCCACTCAGTGAGTTCTTGGTTCTTCTAGAGAATATCCTCCTGATTTCTTCTCTCTCTCTCAATTTATTCACGGTTGAATGTTTTTTATTTTTTTTAGATAAACATTGTTCTTGGATGATTCAAGGGTCTAAATTTGATTGTGTTCATCGTATAGTGTCTAGTTAGGTGTTTTTTTTTCATTTGTTGGTTTTCTTTGGGTTTAATATTCCAAAGTGGTGATTACCCATGTTTTGATTATTTAATGTTAATGAAATTAAACCATGTATTGTTTTCCTTAGATTGATTATTGTAATAAGGGTTTATTGTTGTGGAATTATGTAAAAATTCATGATTAAGGAACACCCCATGGGTGTATTTTTTTTTTGAATGTTTAGGGGCATTTTGTCTAGGTTTCGTATGAGGAAGACCTTATTTCCTTTCCTTACTTGATAGGATGGAACTGATTGCCTCTTACTGCATGTCACATTCTTGTGATATGCATTAGAACTGTTTATACATGTATTAGGTGAGATTACATTGGGATACATGATATCTTATATGCACATTTGAATTACACAAGGCTGTGAGAACTTGGTGTAGTTAGACCACAGGTGGAATTGACGTTGAGTGCTTCCTCAGAGTGTATTATATTTCACGTTACCAGACCACAGGTGGTTGAAGGTGAGTTCTCCCACATAGTGTATATATAGTTTATGTTACGAGACCACAGGTGGAATGGACATTGAGTGCATCCCTAGAGAGTCTGTAGTTATTTTCAAAGGACCATAGGGGAATTGAAGGGGAGTGCTTCCTCAGAGCATATTTTCTTCATTTCATTACTTGGCCATATGGATTAGACTGTGTAAGCTACCCAAAGGGTGAATTTAAATATTGATTGTTTGTGATGAATTTTCCAAGCCAAAGAACAAGATTTCCCTCGGTCCTATAAGGCAGTCTTCTGAGATACCTATTTGTGATACATACATGATTAAATGTTGAACCTTAAATCCTAATGAATGTAAATGGAAACTGTATAATTTTTTACTTTTGTGTACTTCTAGTTTCTTTGCTGCATTTCCATTATTACCTATTATATATTCTCACTGATAGTTAGGCACAGATCTTGTGGTAGTTGCCTAATGGGATTCGTCTCACACCCTGTTTGGGTTATGTTTTTTGACACAAAAATATTATATGGTTGCAGGTATAGATAAGGGCAAGCACCCTTCATTATGAGGTACTGGATTGCTCTTGAGATGGAGAGCATGTATAACGACCCATACTTTACATACATTGTTAATACTTCAAAATTGATGTACACTTATTACAACATATAACAAAACCATGAAAGGACCGTAAAGGTATAGTGTCTTTAGAAACTGGGAAACATAAACAACTGGTTCATAAATCATCTACACTGTCTCCCTTTTATGTTATCATATCTAGAGTCCCTTTTGGAATATCATACATAATACCCTTCTTCCTGACCTGGGGAAAAGAAAACATACAAAAGGGTGATCTCAAATGCTCAATAAGGGTAAACAGAAGAAATATAAATCACATCATATTCATAATAACATAACATTTTGGAAATCTTAACCTGCAAAAGAGATCATAATTTCATAACATGGGATAAATCATTGTAGTGAAATGTAATCCCAATAATCATAACTTAAAACATAAAACATTTTGGAATACACACGTAATCATAGATAACCATTTCATAGTAGTCAAGACTCATTTCCAAGACTATCCTAGTGGACAAAGTCCATTTCTGAATAGAGTTCACTCCTCGTTTCAGTCCTGTATCACTGAACCAGATTAACCTACTGTTCCAGCCATGTCTATCTCATGAGATATAAATCATTACCCAATGCATTGGAGGGAGATATAGGTCCCATCCATCTCATAATGATACCATTATTTTGTGTGCCATAAGATCATAAATCATACATCATAGCATAACCCATGTAATAAAAATGGGATTCTGAAACATCATGCCATCATAACATAATCCATATAATATAAAAGTACATCATAAAAATAATTCCATCATAACATAATCAAATTAATTTAAAAATAGGGATAGAAACAGAACCCTATATTATCTTAGATGGAAAATAATTTTGATAAAACGCTTGAACTCCATTATTAAGGAAAATATCCTTTCTACTTCAAAAACATTTTTCCTTTATTAAAATTTCATATAATTTTAAACTAAAAGAATTTTATTAAAAATAAACTTGAAAACTTGTAAAGGAAGATTCATGGAAATAATGTTCTAAAAGTCCATTCAGGCCGTGTAAGTTTAAAAAACATTTTCTCATACTTTGGCTAGAAAAGTCCAAAAGTACCTCGTACTAAAAACGACAGAAGATTCCTTTCATATCTTTTACTAAAAACTCACCAATGAGTAAAATTGGATTTAAACAATTTTAGTTGGATGGAAATAAAATTACATATTGAAGAAACATGGATGTGGATGATAAATATTCCCTAGTAAATTCTGAAGTATAAACAATCTCGGATAAAAATAAGATTGTGATATTTCCCCTTACATTAGGTCTGATTTGCTTCATACGTGTCTGAACCTACTGTATAATGATTTAAATAATGTTATTGACTTATTCCATTACCTTATTTATTGTTATGATATCATATATGTTCATATTCTTAGCTTCTTATTAGTAATATTTCATTGCTACTTGTTATTTGGGTGTTTATTGCTTTTTGTTCTTAGGCATGTTTCGTCGAATAAATTCTTATTATTATTTTTAGGTTATAGATACCTAATTTCCAGAATGGTATTAGTGTAATAGATATCATATTTATTCATTCAATTCATTTATATAATCATTATGCATTGAAGATCATGTAGAACGAGTCACATCGCATCGTGTAGACGGTAGGCCGTACGTACGCACGAGCGATGATATCGTTCCCATGATTGTGTAATTGTATTGAAGTGTATGTATAGTTTTTCAGAATCAATATCACTTTACAATAATAATATATAGTTATTATTTTCACCATTATACCCATCCAAGTAAGGTGGTGGTGTAAAACAGATTACACCACGGAGTGGAGACGGTATTTCGTACGTATGCACGTGCGGTGATTTCGTTTTCCATAGGATGGATAGAAGGTGAAATAGGGTTGTTTAATATTTATAATAACATATCAGTATATGATTGATACTGATGTTATTACTTCATAATGAAACAACTAAAGAAGAATAAGTAGAATAAGAAATAAAGTTGAAAGAATCGGTAACGGACATTACCTCTTCTTTGAAGCGCATCTTCTTTACCTCCTCTTAGGGCACTAAAGATGGTCTTTGAAGAATACCAGAACCTCTAAGATGTTTCCAGGGAAGTTTAGAAGGTAAATGGTCAGGTTTTGGCCGAGTATGAAGGCTCAAAGTGGTGTGAGGAGGAGAGGGAGGAGGTGCCCTTTTATAAGTGAGGAGAGGAGCACCTTAGAAAAAACATAAAATATTATTTTCTTATAAAGTCATATTCGGTTTTTAATAGCTCCAAATTGATTTATTTCTAATATAAGGTGGATATGGGTCGAAATAATCTCAACCAATAGATTTTAGAAAATCTTAGGTTACTATTTTAACCTTATCATTTAGATTTAACTCTATGTTAAATAATTTAACTTTTACCGTGTCTTCTTGTTTTCTTACATTATATGGTTAATAAAAATACTATAACACTCCAAACGAACCCCAAGTTGTTTATTATTAATATAAATAACGTTATATAAGCCATTTTCAAAACCTCGGATTTTTAGGAATAAAATAACAATTAATAATATAATATTTGTTTTAGAAACTATTTTATGTCACTTTTTGACACTATTTGGTATTTGATTTCTGTGAAAATCATAACAGAATGATTAGTTCGAAAAAAGTTACTTAAATAAGTAAAAACAAGTCATATTGACCTATAAAATTAGTGCAATTTATAAAAAGTCTAAAATTACATTTATTTGAGTATTTATAATATCAATTATGTTAATATTTCAATAATAAGGTAATTACTGCATCATCATTGTGTCATAACTAAATTAAATTATTTATTGTCTAAAAATTATAAATAAAATACGATTATGTAGGAAATATGTTTATACTTCTAATGAATATTTATAGTCGAAATCATCTTATGTATAAACCTATATTAAAAATGTTTTAGTTATTAAACTTTGATTTTAACTTTTTTAACTATTCTTTAAATAAAATAATAATAAATGTCCTAATCTAATCCAAGTGGACCTAAATGGTAATATTTTATTCCTAAGGTCGTTTTTGATCGAATTAAACTTATCCAATAGAATTATGACATGTGTTAGGGTAATAATAATACCATTTTTACCCTTAATTACCTTATTTACTTTTAACCGTGGTAAATAAAAGTAAAAAGTTACTATTCACAAAAAAATTATTTTTATCTTATTGAACCAAATTTTACTCCTTAATATTAACCATGTCTCTCGGATTTTCTAAATTCCACTCATGGAAGCGGTAAAATTAAGTTTTATGTAAATTTTCAAACTCTCCTAGGAGGTGGGTAAAAGACGGTGAAATGTTCAATAAAATTTTTATATATCTAAAATTATTTTAAAATGACTCAAATGAATTAATTTGAACTTATATTGGTATTATGTATCAATTTTGACCTAAAATAAATTTAAATAAAATAAATTATTTTTTAAATAAAACGTCGCTTTTTAAATTGTAACCCAGTGTTTTCACTATTCATCAAAAATTGAATGTTTTCAGAAAAATACCAAAAATTAACCCTAAGATAATTTCGATATTTAGAATCCAAAAATGAAGTCCATTTTGAACGATAATATTTATAAAATTTCAAAAATTGAGTATTACTATTCATAATGGCTAGTTTTAATAATATTTTAATAGCATATCGTTGTTTAGTGAAACTCAGTATTGCGTACAATGCAAGATATCGACGAAAGTCGTGATTGCATGTAAGGCAAGCCAAGATAGTGTTGTGTGTAGTGAAATATTCCTTTGATGATGTATATAACATAAAAACAAAATATTTCTCATAAAAATCTCGGGTGTTACATTCTACCCCCCTTAAAATGAATTTCTCCCTCGAAATTCGTCACATTGTAACAAACATATGAGAATAACTCTCCCTCATCATATCCACAAGCTCCCATGTAGCTTCTTAAAATTGGTGGTTCCTCCATAAAACTTTTACCAAGCGAGTGGTCTTGTTCCTTAGGACTTTTTCGCCACGATACAGAATCTCTATCGGCTATTCTTCATAAGAAAGATCTTGCTCCAGCGGTACAACATCTGAGCTGAGTACATGTTAAGGATCGGGTATGTACTTTCTCAGGAGAGATACATGGAACACATCATGAACATGACAGAGATTCAGTGGAAGCACCAATCGGCAATCTACCTTCCCAACACAATCTAGTATTTTGAGAGGACCGATATACCTAGGGCTCAGCTATCCCTTCTTTCCAAATCTAATTACTCTCTTCCAAATAGGTATTCGTAAGAACACCTTGTCACCCACTTCAAACTCTATGTCTTTTCTTCTGTTATCGGCATAACTTTTTTGTCAACTCTAAGCTTCTCTTATGTGTTTTTGAATAGATCAGACCTTTTCCACCATCTCATTAACAAGATCAGGTCCTAATAGCTTTCTTTCCCCAACATCATCCCAGTAAGTTGGAGTTCGGAATTTCTTTCCATAGAGAGCTTCATAAGGAGACATCTAAATACTAGAGTGAAAGATATTATTATAATAAATTTTTTCCAAAGGTAGGTGTTGATACCAACCTCTTTTGAAATCCATAGAGCAAGCTCTCAACATATCTTCTAGAGTTTGAATTGTCCTCTAAGACTGACCGTCTGTCTGAAGAAGATAAGCAGTGCTGAAACTCAACTCTGTATCTAGAGTACGCTGAAGACTTCGCCAAAACATTGAGGTAAAAATCGGATCCTGATCATATATAATGGAAAGTGGTACTCCATGCAATCTTACCACTTCCTTTACATATATAATGGCAAGCTGATCTAGAGAGAAATCTTCTCTAATAGCAATGAAGTGTGCCGACTTCGTAAAATGATCAACTATGACCTAGATATCATTATTGCCTTTAGATGTTTTAGGAATTCCGGTGACATAGTCCATAGTGATGTTTTCCCATTTCCATTCGGGTATGGGTAATGGTTGTAACATCTCCTTAGACTTCTGTCTCTCAGCTTTAACTTACTGACAAACCAAGCATCGAGAGATATATTCAGTAACATCTCTTTTTATGCCATCCCACCTAAAGTACTCTTTCAGGTCCCTATACATCTTCGTTCTTCCAGGATGAATATAGAATGAAGAACTATGAGCCTCATCCAGCCGCACCTTCTTTAATTATGGGATGGGAAGAACATAATCCCAATTCCAAAACCTTATTATCCCATCAGAATCAAGGTTGTATTCAGAAACATTTCTCACCTTCTTTTGTAACTCTACATCTTCTTTCTGTGCCTCTTTAATCATTGAATGTATAGATAGTTGAACAATAATTTGAGAAAGATAATATTTTCCCCCTTCCATTATAATTCCAAGATCCATCCTTTGTAAATCCATAAATATTGGATCTTTTGTGATCCTCATCATGGATAAGCTAGCATAGTCTTGTTGACTTAACGCATCTTCCACCTTGTTTGTTTTCCCAGGGTGGTAATGAATTGAGCAGTTGTAATCCTTAATCAGCTCCAACCATCTTCTTTGGCGCATATTCATCTCCTTTTGTGTGAAAATATACTTTAAACTTTTATGATCAGTATAAATATCACTCCTTTCTCCATAAATATAATGCCTCCAAATCTTTAATGAAAATATTACCACAGCTAACACCAAATCATGAGTTGGGTAATTTTACTCGTGGATTTTCAACTTTCGTGAGGCATAAACTATCACCATATCATTTTTCATGAGAACACACCCCAGTCCCTTCTTGGATGCATCACTATAAATCACAAGCCTTTCTCCACTATAAGGCAGTGTGAGCATAGGTGCACTGGATAAAATTCCTTTTAACTCCTTGAAATTATCTTCACACTCCTCCATCCAAACGAACTTAACTCCTTTTCGAGTCAACCTGTTGAGTGGATTTGATAATCATGAAAAATATTTCGCAAAACATCAATAATATCCATCCAAACTAAGAACAATTCGGATCTCGGTTACTGTTGTTGGTCTCGAACATCTTTCGATAACCTTTGTTTTTGCTGGATCCATAGATATCCCCTCTTTTGAGATTATGTGACCCAAAAATGCAAATTTTTGAAGCCAAAATTCACACTTGGTAAATTTGGCATAAAGCTTCTCCTTCCTCAGGGTCTTTAATACAATTCTCAAGTGATCTTCATGTTCTTCCTTTCTCTTTGAATAGACAAGAATATCATCTATAAAGAATACCACAAACTAATCAAGATAGTCTCTAAAGACTCTATTCATTAGATCCATGAAGATAGTAGGGGAACTAGTAAGACCAATTGGCATCAATATAAATTCATAGTGTCCATACCTTGTACGGAAAGCCGTCTTTGGTATATCCTCCCTTTTGACCCTTAATTGATGATACCCTAAATGAAGATCAATCTTGGAAAAGTATTGAGCTCCGCGTAGTTGGTCAAATAAGTCATCAATGCATGGGAGAGGATATTTTTTCTTGATAGTGATCTTGTTAAGTTATCGATAATCAATGTAGAGTCTCATTGATCCATCTTTCTTCTTAACAAATAGAACAGGTTCTCCCCAAGGTGATGCACTAGGGCGTATGAATCCCTTATCAAGATTCTCTTGGTTTTGCTTCTTCAATTCCTTAAACTCAATTGGGGCCATTCTATAAGGTGTCTTTGAAATAGATAAAGCACCCGGTACGAGTTCTATTGAAAACTCAACTTCACGATTTGGTGGAAGGCCAGGAAATTCCTCCTTAAAGACATCATAAAACTACCGTACAATGAGAATATTCTTAATCTTTAGTTTCTCTCCAACCATTTGAGATAAATAACCTTCATTTAGTGGAATCAAGACCCATAAGATGGAAGAAATTTCCACTGGAAGGTTATGTTCATCCTTGCATCGATAGACGGTCATAGATTGATCAGGAATATGAAATGTGACTACCCTTATTTGGAAATTGATATGAGCTCCATATAAAGAAATCCAATCCATGCCAAGAATCACATCAAATTCCAGTATAGGAAGGATCACAAGATTTGCAGGAAGCACTTTCCCACAAACTTCAATCGGAGAATAATTGTAAACTTTTGATGTGACCGTTGTGCCATTAGGGGTTGTCATAGCTAACTCAACATCTAATTGTTGAGGTAATACAGCGATAACCTTAGAAAATTCTTTAGAAATAAAATAGTGTGTGGATCTAGAATCAAATAAAACATTTTCTACTTTAGAGTGGATGGTAAGTGTACCTTTCACCACTTCGTTATCATACTCCACATTGCTGACAGAAATTGCATGTGACTTTCCATTGTCTTTACCCTTCAGATTTTGTTGACATCGATCATCATCAAAAACCCTTGGATTAGGGCATTTATTAGGAGAATTCCCCATTTCCTTGAACTTGTATCATTGAAGTGTAGGAGGTTCACTCTGTGTAGCCTTTTCTTTGTTCGCATCACTAGACATATTCTTCCCATTATTGCGATATTCAAATGCCCGCTTCCTTTCCACATTTGAAACATTTACCTGACCATTTAAGAAAACTCCCTCCATGTTTCTTTCCACACTTTTAGCATAAGGGAAAACTCATATTCTTTTCAGTGCGGTCTTTAGATTTACCTTTGAATTTCATTTTCCTCTTCTTATCAAATGCATATGACTGATGGGTTACTCCAATCTCCATCTCAACCTTGAGAGCACATCGAATGATTTCCTCATAGCTATTAAAGTCCCTTATGGCTAACGCCCTTTGAAGACATGGTTTTAAGCCACTAATGAAGCGATCGATCTTACTCTCAGGTTGGATAATAATCCCAGAAGCGTACCTTGCAAATCTTGTAAAGTTTTCTTCATAGGTACCAACAGATTCATCATCCTTTTTCTTCAGTTCAAGAAACTCTTTCTCCATCTTTGTTAGAAGAATACGAGGGAGGTACTTATTGAAAAATAATTTCTTGAACTCGTCCCATTCCATTGATTCAATTTCATCTCTTGGCCTCGTATTCTTGATAAGATTACACCATTGATCAGCTTCACCTTCCAAACGATATACTGCTTGGATGACTTTATCATGTTTAGAACATTGAAGGACTGAAAATATCTTTTTAGTAGTACTGATCTGTTGTTCAGCAACTAATGGATCAGTTGACCCGCTGAATGGGGGTGGACGCTACCTCATGAAGGATTCAACACAATGTTGCTCCTTCTTTTGCTCGTTTGGAAGTCCTGCATGATTCATAGCTTGAGAAAGTTGTGTGAGCATGGCTGCAATATTTTTCATTCCATCTCCCATAACATTTGGTTTCTCAGGGGGACAATCATTGCATTGCCCATCACATTTCCCATTAACACGGTTCCTTCGGGTTCCAGCCATTGACTAAAACAAAGAAGAATAGTGTGAGCAACACTATTTATATTAGGAAAACCACATAATCAAGAATAAAATTTCACACTTAAGGTCTTATCATAGGTTATTCATGGCCATTTCTAAAACACTAAGATTGTGTTCTATGCTTAGACTTATCCTTAGGGTTCTTACTAAGGCTTTCACATCCTAGTTTCCAAAGGTTGACTATATCTTTCCTCTGATACCAACTATAAAGACCCATACATTACATACATTGTTCATACTTCAATATTTAAGTACACTTATTACAACATATAACAAAACCATGAAAGGACCGTATAGGTAAAGTGTCTTTAGAAACTGGGAAACATAAACAACTGGTTCATAAATCATTTACATTGTCTCCCTTTTATTTTATCATATCTAGAGTCCCTTTTGGCATATCTTACTTAATACCCTTCTTCCTGACCGGGGGAAAAGAAAACATAAAAAAGGGTGAGCTCAAATTCTCAGTAAGGGTAAACAAAAGAAATATCAATCACATCATATTCATAATAACATAAATTTTTGGAAACCTAAACCTGAAAAAGAGATTATAATTTTATAACATGGGATAAATCATAGTAGTGAAATGTAATCCCAATAATCATAACTTAAAACATGAAACTTTGTGGCATACACACATAGTCATAGATAATCATTTCTTAGTATTCAAAACTCATTTCCAAGACTATCCTAGTGGACAAAGTCCATTTCTGAACCGAGTTCACTCCTTGTTTTAGTCCTGTATCACTAAACCGGATTAACCTACCGTTAAAGCCATGTCTATCTCATGAGATATAAATCTTTACCCAATGCATTAGAGGGAGGTATAGGTCCCACCCATCTCATAATGATACCATTCTTATATGTTACACAAGATCATAAATCATACATCATAGCATAACCCATGTAATAAAAATGGGATTCTTAAACATCATTCCATCATAACATAATCCATATAAGATAAAAATACATCATAAAAATAATTCCATCATAAAATAATCAAATTAATGTAAAAAATAGGGATATAAACCGAGCACTATATTATCTTAGATGGAAAATAATTATGATAAAACGCTTGAACTCCATTCTTGAGGAAAATATCCTTTCTACTTCAAAAACATTTTTCCTTTTTAAAAATGTCATATAATTTTAAACTAAAAGAAGTTGATTAAAAATAAACTTGAAAACATGTAAAGGAACCTTCATGGAAATAATTTTCTAAAAGTCCATTCAGGCCGTATAAGTTAAAAAACATTCTTCTTGTACTTTGGCCAGAAAAGTCCAAAAGTACCTCATGCTAAAAACGACAAAAGATTCCTTTCATATCTTTTACTAAAAACTCACCAATCGGTAAAATTGGATTTAAACAATTTTAGGTGGATGGAAATAATATTACATATTGAAGAAACATGGATGTGTATGATAAATATGCTCCAATAAATTCTGAAGTATAAACAATCTCAGATAAAAATGAGATTGTGATATTTTCCCTTACCTTAGGTCTGATTTCCTTCGTACGTGTCCGAACCTACTGTATAATGATTTAAATATTGTTATTGACTTATTCCATAATCGTAATTATTGTTATTATATCCTATATGGTCATATTCTTAGCTTCTTATTAGTAATATTTCATTGCTACTTGTTATTCGGATGTTTATTGCTTTTTGTTCTTATGCGTGTTTCGTCAAATAAAATATTATTCTTATTTTTAGGTTATAGATACCTAATTTACAGAATGGTATTAGTGTAATATATATCATATTTATTCATTCAATTCATTTATATAATCATTATTCATTTAGGATCATGTAGAACGAGTCGCATCACATCGTGGGGATGGTTGGCCGTACGTATGCACGAGTGATGATATCGTTCCCATGATTGTGTAATTGTATTGAATTGTATGTATAATACTTCAAAATCAATATCACTTTACAATAATCATATATAGTTATTCTTTGAAACATTATACCCATCCAAGTAATGTGGTGGTGGAAAGCAGATTACACCACGGCGTGGAGGTGGTATTCCGTACGTATGCATGCGCGGTGATTTCGTTTTCTGTAGGATGGATAGAAGGTGAAATAGGGTTTTTTCATATTTATAATAACATATCAGTATTTTATTGATACTGGTGTTATTAATTCATAATGAAACAACTATATAAGAAGAATTAGAAGAAGAAATAAAGTTGAACGAATCGGTAACGGACATTACCTCTTCTTTGAAGCGTCTCTTCTAAACCTCCTCTTAAGGAACTAAAGATGGACTTTGAAGAATACCAGGACCTATAGGATGTTTCTAGGGAATTTGATATGGTAAATGGGCAGGGTTTGGCCGAGCATGAAGGCTCAAAGTGGTGTGATGAGGAGAGGGAGGAGGTTTCCTTTTATAAGGGAGGAGAGGGGCACCTTAGGAAAAACTTAAAATATTATTTTATTATAAAGTCATATTCGGTTTTTAATTGCTTCAAATTGATTTACTTCTAAGCTAAGGTGGGTATGGGTCGAACTTCATGCAACCAATATATTTTAGACAATTTTAGGTTACTATTTTAACCTTATCATTTAGATTTAACTCTAAGATAAATAATTCAACTTTTACCATGTCTTCTTGTTTTCTTTCACTATATGGTTAATAAACATACTATAACAATCCAAAATAACCCCAAATTGTTTATTATTAATATATATAACCTTATCTAAGTCATTTTTCATAAACTTAGATTTTTAGGAATAAAATAACAATTAATAATATAATATTTGTTTTAAAAACTATTTTATGTCACCTTTTGACACTATTAGGTATTTGATTTTTGTGAAAATCCTAAAAGAATTATTAGTTCAAAAAAAAGTTAATTAAATCAATAATAACATGTCATATTAACCTATCAAATTAGTGTAATTCATAAAAAGTCTCAAATTACATTTATTTGGGTATTTATAATATCAATTATGTTAATATTTCATTAATAAGGTAATTACGGCATCATCATTGTGTCATAAATAAATTAAATTATTTAATGTTAAAAATTATAAATAAAATATCATTATGTAGGAAATATTTTTATCTTTCTAATTAATATTTATAGTTGAAATTATCTTATGTATTACGCTATATTAAAAATGTTTTATTTATTAAACTTTGATTTTAACTTTTTTAACTCTTCTTTAAATAAAATAATAATAAATGTCCTAATCTAATACAAGTGGACCTAAATGGTCATATTTTATTCCTAAGGTTTTTTTCGGTCGAATTAAACTTATCCAATAGAATTAGGACATGTGTTAGGGTAATAATAATACAATTTTTACCCTTAATTACCCTATTTACTTTTAACCGTGGTAAATAAAAGTAAAAAGTTATTATTCACAAAAAATTACTTTTATCTTATTGAACCACATTTTACTCCTTGATATTAACTGTGTCTCATGGATTTTCAAAATTCCACTCATAGAATCGGTAAAATTAAGTTTTATGTAAATTTTCAAACTCTCCTAGGAGGTGGGTAAAAGACGGTGAAAAGTTCAATAAAATTTTTATATATCTAAAATTATTATAAAATGACTCCAATGAATTAATTTGAACTTATATAGGTATTATGTTTCAATTTGGACCTAAAATAAATTTAAATAAAATAAATAATTATTTAAATAAAAATTCAGTTTTTAAATAGTAACCAAGTGTTTTCACTATTCATCAAAAATTGAAAGCTTTTCAGAAAAATACCAAAAATTCACCCTAGGCTAATTTCGATATTATGAATCCAAAAATGAAGTCCATTTTAAATATATAATTTATTAAATTTCAAAAAGTGGGTATTACTTTTCATAATGGATAGTTGTAATAATATTTTAATAGCATATCGTAGTTTAGTGAAACTCAGTATTGTGTACAACGTAAGCTATCGAGGAAGGTCATGATTGCGTGTAAAGAAAGAAAAGCTAGTGTTTTTTGTAGTGAAAGATTCCTTTTATGATGTATATAACATAAAAACAAAATATTTCTCTTAAAAATCCTAGGTGTTACAGCATGGGACCAAGCTGATTCTTGTGATGCTGCTGAAGTTTACTTTTTTTCTCTTGCACCTGGTTTAGTATTGTATTTCTAGCATTGTGACATTTTAACTATAATCTTAGACATATGTGGAATGAATGATTTATATATATGTGCTTTGTTGTTTGTTTACTTTTAATATTCAATTGAATACTTATCGTATGGTATTGTTGTTTCCACTATTGATTATTATTTGTTATTCCGCTATACATACTCTACCAATGAGGGTATGGTTTCTGCACTATCACACCTAAGGCCCTCACTGCTAGTTAGTAGCCTCTAGAATTCTGGGAAATGTGCTTAAGGCCATGTGACCAACCAGGTATGAGGAACCATTGGCTAGAACCCAGAATCAAGACATTACAATGTTTATAGGTGGGTATATCCTATGGAAACCTTCTCCTTAAATAAAAATGTCATCCTCTGAGTGCTCAAGTCATTCCCCAAGTATTAAAATTCTACCTAAACTATAACTAGTTTAATAAAGGTAAAAAGGTCTATTTGAAATAGGAACATTATACATATATCATAAATTAATTTATGTCTACGTAATACTGATTCATTTTAATAATTTATTTGGTTCATTCCATCACCCTTCATTAATGTGATCAGTTATATCAATGAAGTAAAACCATTTAGTTCTTTAATTACATAAATCATTTATTAGGATATTTCATTTACCTTCCATAGTCATGAAAAAGTGGAATAAAGACATGAAACCAATAAGCATTCAATTACATTTAAGTAGTCCATGTTATATAAAATAATATAATTTATAATTATTACCTCATTAGGTTTTTTCCATTACATTTAATCTATGCTAAAACGTAGATATATGACAATAAATTTTTTTAATTTGTTATGAAATTATTTTCCAATTAATTTCAAGAAATATAATTTCCATTTACATATTAAATAATCAATAAATTATAAAGGAACACTTACCTCAATAAAGACAAGTGGAAACACACCCTAATAGTGTCTAAAAAGGGACAAGAATGTACAACATTTTATTCACCCTAATATAGAGGATGTCATTTATGTATCAACCTACAATGACATGTTTAGAATCTAAAAGACGGATCTAGTGTATTTGAACAATGATTATAAAAATGTAATATGAATTAAATGGGGTAAATACCTGGTGAAACCAACATGAACACAAAAATTACAATTTATAAAGGATGATTCTTTTAGGTAAAATTAATAGACCCCATACAATAATAAAATAACACACTACACTTCCAATACTAACCCAATGTTTTTACTTGCTCGGGAAAAAACTAAAGAACAGTTCTATTTTTTGAAAATAGGGCATATGAACTTGTATGAAAATAGTGTCCTAAAGTGGATGAAAATGAAAATATGGGCCAACGGATTGATGGGAATACATGGATGAATCCCACAAGACCCATGTATTCTTGATTAGACTTCATAAAATGATGATATCGGGGACCCTAGGTTATGAGAAGGTGGGACATACAACATTAAGAAGGGAAGCCTCTGTAATTGGAAATATATAATATGAGAAGCAGTTTATGTTTTAATGAATTAAAGGGAAAATAGTCATTTTACCCAAAAATTCTCGGTCACATTGTTTGGATACTTGATTGTCCTAACCCATGAACTAACTATGCTCCATTATATTCTATATGAGTGAACCCAAACAGTTTGGCCACGCGATTAAGAATCCATGAACCAATAATTTTTTTTTTACTTTTGTAAAAAAATAAAAACTTTTTTAAATACATGTGGCTCTCGGTTCCGGGTTAGTGAAAATTGAGCACTCTTTGTTTCACTCTAAAATTCCACGCCTAGTTTGGAGGAACTATTTGGGATGGATGGCACAATTTCTATAAATGGTGTAGCCCGATTCATTCTTCCACTATCATGGGTTATAAGATGTGAACAAGCGTCATGAAAATCCTAAACATCCATGGCCTCATTAGGCATAAAAAAGCTACAATATAATGAATTAGACCCAAATTTAAAGGATTCTTTCTTCATGTAAAAACCTTGTACTTATATTTTTTCGATAAAATGGCACATGGGAACCAAGATTGAGTTTTGTTATGGACAAATGTAAACCAGAGTGGGTTCACCTACATTATGGGTTATAGTTGTTGTTTTTAAAGAATGTGGTAGGAGTTAGTATTATTTGAATTTAATTTATTCCAAATGCTATTATTTTCATTAATTATTTATGTATTCCCAATGATATAGAATATATATGGTTGGTTTTATACTATAATTTGATTTTTTATTATTTTATTTCATATTTTTTCCTCTTATTTTTTATAACATGTATTTTTTAATATTTACCAAAATTTAATTACTTATATTTTAATATATTATTATTTTATTTTAATATGAAATATTTTAATGGAAACCATTGTATGATTTGTGTTAAATGTCTTCTAATGTAATTTATTTGTGGTACATTATTTGAATTAAAGATATAAAGAATGGTTTAAAGGTAAAATACATTTTATGTATTTAGGGTGGTATCCAACTCATTATTTTTATCATATCTATAACATGACTTTGGGAATATGTATAATTGGTTTTTTGTATCCTGGTAAATATAATGGTGTTATGTATTTTGATGACTTCTCTTGGTCAATGTAGCTTAATTGATATTTGTGGTGGTTCTGACAGATGGTCGCATAGAGAATTTTGTTTTTCACTTTTTTTCTTTTTTCTAGAATTAACATTCATTCATTTTTCATCAATAACTCTTGGTATTTTACCTATTTATCCATGATATACTATGATTTTTTATCTTTGTCATGTAATAATTGAGATATGTTGTGCATTGTTTTATAGTGAGATTATTACCATTATAATAGGTTTTTATACCTATGAGATTTTTTCTATCCTGATATTATTAGGAAAATAGTTTAGATCTTGTGGTGGGCCACCATGGGTGACATGTCAGGTCAACTCAAGCAAGTTCATTACCATACTAATAAAAGAGTAGGAAAAGTAATAAAATCTCTTGATTATTTATAATTTATATTATTATGATTAAACTATGGTAAAATATAAATATAATGGAATAGAATAATTTAATATAAATAAAAAGATGGTTTCGGTATTAATTAATAATTAAACAATATTTTTGATATAAGGAGTTATGGAACATTTGATAAAATGGTAATCAAATATAATTATTTTTTGAGACTCAATCTTTATTCATTGATCCATAATCTTTCTTAATTATTTAAATCCTTTTATATTGATTAATTTTTTCAGTTTTTCATTCTTTTATAGTGTAACATATTACATTCATTCAGATATAATACATAATAACTATTTATATATATTCATATCTTATTAAATCATATTGTTATTAGTGAAAATTTCCACCTATTTTTGTGGTTATTTATCTTTCATATCACTATTATCTCATATTTAAAATAATTTATTTTGTTATTTTGAATGATAAATATGTATTCTCTTATATAAAAATATTATTTTATGTAAATTTTATTTAAAATAGAATCTCATATCTCATTTATTAGTGTGGGCAACTTCCAACCATACGAATTGATTAAAAGTATTTTTTTTCCCAACTACCAAACCATTTTTTATAATTTATTACACATTACTAATATAATTTATATTATATTATTTTTAGAAAAACATTATTATTCAATTTCAATATAAATTTAAATATTTACAATGTATTGTTGTTATTTTTTTATGTCATTATAGATGTGTCTTGTAGTTTTGTTTTTATAATAATATTATAAAAACCATATGAAAAACCTTCACTTGGGGTCTCTTCAAATTTTTATTTTTCCTTAGACAATCTATAATGTATTAAATATTCATATAATTGATAAAAGAATATTTAAATTATTTAATTAAATATTAATTTTGTGTGATTTAATTTTTAGTATCTCCGTATCTAAATTTTGGATAATTATTTTTAATTAACAAATGAAAATTTCATGTAGTAAATTTTATTTCACTTTTTTGAATTTTATATTATGGATTATTTTCATGTGGAAAACATATATATGTTTTATCATTATGCATTGGGTTTTCTTTGTATTATATATTATTATACGGAATTGGGTAAAGCATTATATCTTATGAGATTACTTTGTTATGAGACATGGCTGGTTACCTTAATATAATTTGTTATGGGATATTAGTGGTGAATTGTGTTCATTATTTTATAGTATATATGTGTTTATCCTAGTCCATTATGATATAAATTTTTCAGGTTATTAAATATGACATAGTTAATGATATCCCATTATTTGTGTGTTCCACATTCAAAAGTTATATTAAATTTATATTTCATGATAGTCTTTTTAACACTCAAATAAAAATGTGTATGTTATGATTTTAGGAGGATCCATTATTTTTTATATTTTTTATATCTTCATCTATGTTTTTTCTATCACCCCTCATGAATATTTGTTTATTATTTTTTCAATTAGTCTTACCATTTCATCCATAATTCTATTTTTCGTATAATTAAGATACGATGATAAATACTATTTGTATCAGTATTTGATCCACTTACTAAACAATTAAGATCATAAATTCCTTATATTTTACATTTCTCTAGGTAATAAAGAAGACTATTTTTTAGGATGGATTTATAATTGAATAATTTATGGTGGTATCTTAATGAATAAATTCATAATATTTCCTAAAATAAGAAATATTCTTAGTCAATCTATAAGAAAAATAAAATATTATAATTATTGGAGATTGATTTAGTTATGAGTTATTATTATTAATCATGTAAAATGATGAAAAAAATATTATATAACTTTTTGTTCATATATTTTGGTATTACTATGTGGTTTAGTTATGTTATTGAGATTAATTTAAGAAGCATAAGAGGATTATTCTTAAGGAGACATTGTTTAAATAAAAGGAATCACCAGTTAAAATTATGTATTCATAAGATAATACATATTAAAATTTATAATTATTATATATATGAATGATTAATTTTATTTTATTAACATAGTATTGTTTATTTATCATTTTTTCTCTATGTGTAATATTAATTTTTTGGAAATAGGAGGAACCATGTAACCACTGAATGTTCAATATAATACTATGATTAACCCAATAAACTACTGAATGGGTTGTTATATTGTTTGAATAACATATTCAATATACATTATATAATATACCGCATTTTTAATAGTAAATTCATTTTAATACAAAAATAAAAAAAATTAAGAAAAATCATTCTTTAATATAATTCATGTCAAAATAATAACCATCCATTAGAGGATATTTAAACACCATAATTTTCTTGAAATATAATAGAAGAAAAAAAGAGGAATTTATTTTTTCTATGTTGGAGCTTGAAAATGAGGTTGTTTTATTACATTGTTTAATGGGTGGGATAGAAAATTTGTGGAACCAATTCAAAGCATGAGGTGAAAGTAACATATTAAATTTATTGAATGGTAAAAGTTTAATAATATAATTTTTTCATAAATACATTCCCTTATCATGTCTCAAATAAATAACTGGGAATTCGTGTGGATTTAAAAATGGTGGAAATAATTCTTCTCTGTGAATAAATCATCATGAGTTATGAATTATATGAATATAATTTTCTAATTGATCAAAAATTAAATATATATCACTTATCATGTGTCCTTATATGAAAACTAAAAAATTAAATAACTATAAGGGACTTTAATATCTATTGATATATTTTTCAATGTGATATTTAGGTGGAAATATAATTCAAATAATCTCACTATATTGGCTATTGTTTTCACATGAAATACTAATTTGAGTTTCACTAGTGTTTATATTATATAGAACTTATATGATTGATGATTCAATTGTTTTCTAACCAAAATTATGGAAACAATATCATGGGAAATTCAATGAAGGAAATGAGAAAATATTTGAAGGGTATATGTAAAATTCATTAAGTTAATGGTTGTATAATAGATACAAATTTGGTTATTAATATAGAAGAAAATCATAATATTCCACCTAATAAACCATTAAAAGTATAATGTTTTAAAAATTATGGTTTTGTAAATAATACATATAAATTATAAAATATAATGATTAATGAGGAAAATAGTATTTATCAATATGTGAAACATTTTTGAAATGAAAATATTATTCAATCCTGATATCTAATGTTTATCATGAATAAAACATGGTGAAATGGACACATAAACTGATGTCCATCACACCATTTTTTTCATTTTCTAATACCCGGTTTAAGGGTTTCCGGTACCCCAAACATCCCTCCAAACCGCACAGTCAAAGAGGCACAACATCCCACTTTCAAAGTAAAAAATTCAACATTCAAAAAAATTCACCGCTCGCCACCTCGATCCACGAACCCACGCCGTAGCCTCGAAGCACGGGACCCCTCGAAACCTGCCACACCTCGAACCATGGTCAGCTTCAAAACCACCAAGACGACTGGAGAATCCGCAACGAACCACCGACAATCTTCACCAGCGTTCCTCGTCACTGTCACAGAGGAAGAACATCACTCAAGCCGATATCCAGAAATCACCGTCAACCTAATCCTAAGCGGCCACCTCTCATCTAACTGTGCACGCACCACCTTTAACGCGAAATCCAACCTTATGTTGTCGGTGAGAACTCGGACCGGCCACCCTCAATTAGCGTCGAATCGACGATCGCACAACACCTTCACCGGCGTTCCTCACTGTTGCTGCCATCAACCACCACCATCACAAAAACCGGACGGAATCACCATTTTCAAAACAAGAATCAAACAACGCATTGAAAATCAACCGAGAAAACCCCACTGCAGCCACCCCAACCGCCAAAGAAACCCTCGCAAACCCTTCAGAGTACTCAGCCGCCGCACATCAGGAGACCGTCCTCCACATGCTGAGAGACCGCCGCAGGACAACAACTCAGAACCGGGAGCAAACCCTCGAACGCTCCGTAGAGTATGCCATTGAACAAACCGGTCTTACGCCCGCGGGTCAGACCAGAAGAGTCGAACACTAAAGCGTTCGGCCAGAGCAAGGAGGAAGAATCCCAAGACCATCACGGAGAACACCTGAGGCATCCAAAGAAGTTCTACCACAGGGATGAGGCGACGACAAGAAAATCTAAGCACTGCCAGCTTCAAACGGAATCCCTACGAGAGAATCATCAACACTAGAAACAATCAAGGAAAACAAGAAACGTGAACGAACCCCCCCCCCCCCTCCCTGGGCCACTTCAGATCTGTCGTCAACCTCAATGAAAAGATCACCTCTGCACAATCCGAGCCCACACCGACGAAATCGTCGCGCCGAGCGAACCACTCCGCGGGGAGGAGACAATTCAACGAGAGTCGAAGCAAGGCAAGATGGCCAGATAGGGGAGGAGAGGGCACACAGGGGAGAAACCCTAGCCGCCGTGGGAGAGAAAGAGAAGCCGCTCCGAGGATCTACATAAACTGATGTCATTAATTGTGAATGTATTATTTTATTTTAGCTTACAACATTCTTTCAAATCATATAATATTACTAAGATTACTGATTCACCACATAAAATATGGGATATTATGTTATCTATAAAAACACATAGTTGTTAGGTTATTACATAACATGTGTATAACACTTAAATAAATGTAATTTATAGAAGGATATATCATATAAATTCATCTATTCTTTCATTCATATAATTTTATTTCATATTATGGATACATTATCACTCACTACAAATAGATGGTAATAATTTATAGTATTTTGGAGGTCTTATTATATTTCTGAAATTATAATATGATTATATATAAGTACAAAGATGATAATGATATTCCATTATCAACAAATTATTTATATTTGTATTCACTAGAAATAATGTGGTATTTTTTATTGAAATATATGTGGGTAAACCCAATGTCTATGGTATGATAATTATAAGGGAATATATTAATATATTTCTAAAATATTTTTATGATCTTCCCTCATATCAATTGATTTAGTAATAAATTAAACTATTATATGGTGTTTTTGTATATATAATAGTCCTTATGTAATAGATGCTATTGTATTTGTGTAATTTAAATAAAAAAACTATAGGGTATATTTGAAGGTCGTTTTTTATTCTTATGTTTTTTGAATAAGGGGTGCACATCTCCAACAAGTTTAGAAGAAGATTAGTTCAATACCACATTCCATTAACCATCACGACCTTAAAACAATACTATCATGATCAATTATCCTTTATCGAGTGTTAATTACATTTATGATCAACATTTAGTAGATTTATACTTCATAAATATTGAACTTTGACTTGTATATCATAAAAAATGGTAAATTTGGTGGATATACTTATGAAAATGTTCTTTATAAATAAAAGACAATATGAATTCATAGTGATGGTTTTTTTCTTATAAATATCATCTAATCCTTCATTGATATGTTGGATAATATATTTTAGGATATACTAGGAAAGTTGTAGGCCGTCTTTATAGACGAGATTATCATATCATCCCTAAAATATTAGGATAAAGAATAATATTTTATTATTGTTCTAAAGTCTATAAAAATGATAAATTATTTTCTAAATTCAACAAGTTTTATTTTTTGATACAAAATATGTGGTTATTTTCTAATTTAATCACATATAAGGTTATATATGCAGACCCCTTAATGATTATGGTTTGTAAAAAATGAACAAGAGAAATATTTTTGTATTTGATCTGTAGTATTCTTATATTTTCTATAAAACATTTCTATATTGTGAAACATTTATAAAAATTTCCAACATTACAAAAAAATAATTTTTAAAGGGAGTAAAACATCAATGGACATAATAGTTTTAATATAAATTCCTCATGTTCAAGAAGAGGTTGGTTATTACATTTTCAATTATTCTACCCCATAGTAGAAGAGGGTCTATGATAATAATTAATACTTCAGTGAAAGGATTGAGTTAGGTACTCATTAAAATGGAAGTGTGGGTATATTATGGATTCTTTCAATTAGAACACCATGAGAAAAATTATGAACTGAATTATCTAAAGTTTTTAGGGACAAAATACTTTTTATCAAATTGGAGGTGTTTTTTTATGTGTAGAAGATTATTATATATGTTTATAAAATAAGTATAATGTATATATCACATTAGGAACCCAAAACCATCGATCCATATATTATCCTTTGAACCACTAATAGTGGAATCATCGATTCACATATACTAATTTGGAATGAAACCATGTTCATGAAGTATGTTGAACTGGGAATACATGTGTAAGAACCCGAACCTTCTTATCAGGTGTGTTTTATCCTTTTCTATTGTTTTTGAGAAAAAGAGGAAAATCTGGAAATTTTCAGAATACACGTCATGTACTTTATAAGTACACGTCCTGTACTTTGATGTCGTATGAGGCTGCGTGATGGCCGTGTCCGGGCCACAGACACGGTGTGTAGGGGAAACGTGGAGGCCGCTTAAATTAGAGTACAGAAGCCTAATACACATTGTGTACTCCAAAAGTACATGTCGTGTATTTTATTTTTTTCATTAAACGGGTCGAGGTCGCGTCTAAACGACAAAATTGTCTTCTTCTCCATCTTCTTCGACCGAGAGCATTATGTACGGCTGCGAACATCCTTCGAGCCCTAGATCCTCCGTTCGTTCTCCGAATCAACCTATATTGATTGTGTTCGAACCACATTGGTGAGTTCTTCCTTCTTCTTGAGTTTCATTCCATTGTTTTCCCTCCTCCTCAAGATATCATGGGTTGAGAATTTTGGATAATTTCTCAGATATTTTAAAGTATAAGGAGATTCAATCATCGTGGTTCAACTATATCAATATCCTAGCATCTATGTAGGTTGTTTGTGCCTTTCCGTTCGATGTCTTTGAGTTTTATGTGCAATTCCCACCAATACCCGTGAACGGGGTATTATGTGATAACTGTTTTACCCTTGTGGTGTTACTTCCTTTCTTGTATGCTTTTGTATGGGTAAATTTTGGTTATATATGACGATAATTGATGTGCTTCAATGTTTTCCCCATGCTTGTTCTATTTGTGACCTTTTGGTCTTGTTCATCCTTTGGCCGTTATACCTGTTTCCCATGCCTTTTGACCGTAGAATGGAGTATTGTTCCCTAACATGCTTTCTATGTTGTATACTGGTTAGCCAAGTAGCTCTATAGGTTTAATTTGGCCCTTTAGAATTATTATGCACTGATTGGCAAGGGGCTGCGAGAACTTGGTGTTGTAGACTATAAGGGGATAGACCGAGTGATCTTCCTCAGAGAGTCTTGGACATTATAGACTATAGGGGATAGACCGAGTGAGATTCCCAGATAGTCTTGGATAATATAGAATACAGGAGGATAGACCGAGTGAGCTACCTCAGAGAGTCTTGAGATTTATAGACTACAGGAGGATAGATTGAGTGAGCTTCCTCGGAGTGTCTTTGGTTTGATTGAATTTCCTTAAACCATTCCAATATATAGAAGGAATTGACCGAGTGAGATTCATTAGAGAGTCTGGGATAGACCTGAGGATATATGAGGAATTGACCGAGGCAGCTTCCTTAGAGAGTCTCTAGACATTGGGTCTATAAGGGGATTATACCGCATGATCATCCTCAGAGAGTCCCTAACTACCTTAGACTATAAGGGAAATTGACTGAGCGTGCTTCCTTAGGGAGTATTATAATTTTGTAGGACCAAACCAGAGGGGTTAGGATGAGTGTACTGCCAAGAGGGTTGTTGGAACATTTTGGATAGGACCGGAGGGGGTGGTTGTGAGTACTTCCCAGAGGGTTTTTTGTTGAGGTTAGTTGTTTGTTTCACTGCTGGTTGTTGGTTTTGTGGATTGTTTACTGCTGTGTATTGCCGGTTACTGCTTACTATTTACTATCTACTGTACATTACCTGCCATATACTCACTGACTGTTAGGCACAGATCTTCGGGTGGTTTCCTACTAGGATTTAGTCTCACACCCTATTTGGGTCATGCTTTTTGGCCCAAATAGATTATATTGTTGCAAGTATAGATAAGGGAAAGCTCCCTTCTACTTCAGGTATTTGACTTACATTGCAGTAGGAGAGCATGGGACCAGGATGAGGACTGCGATGCTGAGTAGTTTCTTATCTGTTTTCTTTAGTACTTTGGTATTGTACTGTATTCAGCATTGTGACTTGTTAGGATGCTTTAATTAACATTTTTATCATGCATTATTTCATTTATATATGTGCTCCGGTTGTTTATTATTTTAGTCTTTTGTTGTTCACTTGTGTATGGATTGTTTACTGCTTCACCTATTGTTTATTATTTCTCTTATCCGTTGTGTACTATGCCATGGAGGGCATAGTTTCCCCATTATTACACCCAAGTCCCTCGCTACTAGTCTACATCCTCTGGCATTTGGGGAAATGCGCTTGAGGCCATGTGACCAACCAGACAAGGGGAACCTCTGGGTGGATTCCGGAACCAGGACGTTACTACATGACACCACATCCACAACGTAAGGGGAACACTATGATATTTTTATTAAAGGAAGGTTAGATACATACATCCATGTCCAAATTTTTCCTTTCTATAAAAATAAACTATAAAATTTATTACAACAGTAAATACCAAAATTCCTTGGATTAAACGGGTACACCCCTAATTGAAATTTCAAATTTCTAATTCAATATCTTGGTATGTCATAAAAAATTAAACACCCAATAAATTAATATATGGTTTTATGGGAGTTGGAATATTTTTCATTCAAATATTATAAGATCTTTATTCCCTAAGGTATGCATAAATTAGATGATATGTACATCATAAATCAGACCTCTAGATGTTTACCTCCCTTTTATAAGTGTTCGGGATGTAATATTTCTTCACACCACATGCACAATAAAAATTTCACCTCCCATTGAAGAAAATAAAATACTCATATTCATTTAAACCAATATAAACAATGAAAATAAATGTAAAAAATTAGGATAAAACATAAGTCAATGACGTACATCTAAATTTGGGTTGTGCATGCACAATAGAATCACTTCTAATTTATTTATATTAACTATAAGTATAATATTTAAAATGTTTATTACTATGTATAATTAATCATTATATTTCCCATTCTTCTAAAAATTTATTTGACTTACTACCATAACTTGAATGCACTAATTTACCACTCACATAATTAATATGTATTATTTTTTCTACCAGTTAGTCCTTCTCTCCTAAAATCACAGATAGTCAATCAAAATATACACAAAAGTTATACCAAATAGGTATCCCCCTTAGTTTTGTGAACTTCTATACCCCCTAGATTTTATCATATTTAAATTGGAAGATAAAAACTTTAATTGTGACAAT
Organism: Viscum album; assembly: GCA_963277665.1. Lineage (NCBI taxonomy): Eukaryota > Viridiplantae > Streptophyta > Magnoliopsida > Santalales > Viscaceae > Viscum > Viscum album. The sequence continues at coordinate 1,183,953,583 of OY728158.1, read as the reverse complement.
ATACTCTAGGAGAAGTTTATACGACTATTTTCATATCATCAGGATAACATAACATAAAACAAACTTGTTCTGATAAATATAAACTGGTGGCCTAAATACATTGAATAGAAATAGTCTACTAATCCCAATGATCTCTCACTAAATTAATCATTTCATGGAAACTTCAATTACAATCTAGATCATTGGGAAATGAAAACAAATTTATCTCCATTGAAGTAAGAAAATTTTTATAGTCACTATTCATTCAAAAAAGTCATAGAGGAAGGATTTTTCTTTTGATATTTATGACCTATAGACTTAGTGAAAATATCATCCAAATATTTCTCTCCAACTCTCTTTTAACGATCTATATCTTTATACTATGAACAGTTCTAAATAAAATGTTACTTCATAACAATATTATTTTCCCACGAATAGAATACTAAATTTTAAGCTAAGTGAATCAGACTATGTATTTCATAGAATATAACTCTACCTTTATGGATTCATCGAAGTTCTATCAGCTGGCACAACATTTAAACCAATTTGATATATTCTTCCATGTATCTATATAACATTATTTCCTTTATCTGAGAGTATTAATTTATTATTTTTGTGTAATCTAACGAAACCTATTTCTGCATAGGTTAAAAAAAATATGGTCCCCTAATGGGTGTTTAGTTCTTCTATGATTCCAAAATCTACACATCCATGAAAATTAATGTTTGTTCCAAAGAACAAGTTTGTATCTTTCATTACATTTATGTATCATATGGTACATTTCATATCCCTCAATGTTCTTTTCTTGTATTCTAGATGAATTAACATGTAATTCCCATTATAAATTTAATAACAGTCCATTTCAAAATCGTTAAATACATAAATATTTTTTAAATATGATGTGAAGAGTACTTTCTCCATCTAATGGATCTCTTCCTCGAACACTTTCATCTTCACCTTGGAAAACCTAATGTTTTTTGTCGTAGTGGTTGAGAATGGAATACATACAAGGTTCTAAATCATTCTTTGAACTTCAAGATATATTAATTTTGAGATAACACTATGGTTTTTTTCTCATATATTCTCTACACCTTATTTCCAATTAAATATTTACCTATCCATGATTTTTAAACTCAAATCATCATGACATGTATGGATTCATCTTTCTAATCCTTCCACTATTAAATATACCTTGGAATATATCATTGAAATAATGTATAAATATGATGAATGTACCATAATTTTATCCATTCTAGTAAGTAAACTGATCTTTGTGGCACCTCCCAAATCGTTATTTTAACATAAATCCATAAAACATATAATTATTTTTCTAAAGAAATTATTTTATCCCAATGATTATTTTCTTTAATATACATAAAATATTATTTTTATTAACATCTATTATAACATTTTGTTTCATCGTATATATTTATTCCTATAACTCATCCTAGATGAATGTTTTCATTATTCTAATTTTTTATATGAATATATATTCTGATGATACCCGACTTATCACATTTTGGATTGTTTAATGTTTAAATAAAAATTATAATATCTTTAAGAAATAAATAAATTATTTTTGACAAATCCCATTTCCAACTTACCATGACTTATAACGATTCCTTTCATTAACCTATTCCTTCAAAATGTAAACCAGTTTATTTTTATATTTTAATTTTTGTTAAGATAAATCAGTCAAAATACATGTTTTATAGATTTTGATTAAGATAAATATTTATTCATTTCTAACATATTTTTTTTGAGTAATATATTGGCACATCTTATTTAAAGGGTTTTTTCCCTGTATCTATTAATATTAGAATGTTCAAATAATCCACAATAATATAAACTAATCATTGGATTCATATAGATCTAATTAATGGAAATAGATTCATTTTAGTGATTGTTTCTGATCTATTTCAAGATACCAAAAGTTTTGTATGGCTATATAATCATTATTAGCTATTTAAAAGCTTGACTTGTCTTCCATTGATCTTACTCTTGAACATTATATGCTTTCAGAATTAGCATCTATGTTCTCTAAAATTTCATCCCTTTTGATATTATAACACATATTATTTTGAATTTCAATAATTGATTCATTTCAAAAAACATTAATATCCATTGTGTTTTGATCCTTCCATAGACTATCTTCGTTGAATTAGACATCTCGTTTCCTAATGATTTTTATTTTAAAATCACCCATTTCAAAAAATTGATGTTCGAATCACCATAACGAAAGTGAAAAAATGATTTGGACTCTCTTCATTAGTTTTTCCATTTTCATAGTAACTATTATGGATTCTAATATCTAGTTATTTTCCTAATCATTTCTCTGTTCGAATTTATTACCCTACCAATGGTGTTGTACATCTATTAAATATTTAGGATTTGAGTCAACTTCCTTACACCAAACTCCCTTCACGATCCTTGAATGAAACAAAATGATTCTAGTATTCTAATTATAATAATATTTAATTACTTTATCCATAAAATTTAATGTTTTTTATGGTATTACTATTACCATGACTATTTCCATTCTTTTGGTAAATGTTTTGAATGGTGTATCTCATGTATTGTCAAATATTTTCATTACATGTGATTTTTAACATTGACTTGATTCTCATTCATTAATGGATTTTTATTGAAATAATAAAAATCAATTCATATGATTTATAACATAAATAAAATCATTCATAGTATAATGAACAATAATAGTTACTATTTAAATATAGAAACTATGAGGCCAAATAAGGGAAGGTCCCTAAATTTATAAGGGAACTAATTCGATATTCTAGAATATTTGATTTTATCCATCTAATTTGAAGGAATAAATTCTAAATTTTTCCATTACAAAACATTCAAACCTTTTGATGTTTTGTGGTCATGATTTACTATGAGTTTCGGTATTAAATCCTTCTTGTTTTTCTCACTTAGATGACCAAGGATAAAATATCAACCTGCCAAATCAATCAATTTTGTAGTTATATTCATTACCATCTCATGAATTCATTCATAAAAATATATTATGCCATAATTTACTTCTTTTGAAACAAATATGGATTAATCAGTCACTTTCTATAAAGAATTTTATAAATTCATCTTATATCCAACTTCATCTTGTCAACATGCTGAAATTGTGTTCTTCTACAGCCTAAGGACATTTCTGTTTTTTTACTTCAGGACTCCCTAATTATTCACCTATATATTGATGTATAATTTTTCAAAAAAATCCATAGATTCATCATCATCCAAATTTTTTTTCCAAAAATTTTAGATACATAATTCATCATCTATATTATCTATCTTATTGAGTTATATGATTCTCTCAAGTAAACCATCCATGATTTCCCAAAAATACTCACATTGAGAAATAATTTACACTTTAACTATAAGATAAATAGACATTAATTTCACTCTTTTTAAATTTTTTATTTTAATAAAAAATGATAAAATGGTTTTTACATTGGTTCTATAAATAATAGATATAAAACCCCTTCCCCTTTGGGTTTTAACATATGTTTTTTATATAAATAATTTTTAAACATGTTTTTACTATTTTTATAATCAGTTATAAGTATAACTGACCATAAAACCCATTATTATTGGGTTTAAATGTTGGTAATATATATAAATGATGTAAAAACATGATATGAGAAGGTTATAAAAAAATTTATCTGTATAACAAATGGTGTAACACCCGAGACTTTTATGTTATATAAACCATCAAAGGAATCTTTTTCTACACAACACTTGCTTGGCCTGCTTTGCACGCAATCGCGACCTTCCTCGATAGCTTGCGTCGTACGCAATACCGAGTTTCACTAAACAACAATATGCTATTAAAACTAGCCGTTATGAATAGTAATAACCACTTTTTAAAATTTTATAAATTTTATTTTTCAAAATGGACTTCATTTTTGGACTCAGAATATCGAAATTAGCCTAGGGTGAAATTTTGGTATTTTTCTGAAAACTTTCAATTTTTGATGAATAGTGAAACCACTAAGTGGTAGGTTAAAAACTGAATTTTGCATAAAACTTAATTTTACCGCTTCTGTGAATGGAATTTCAAAAATCCGAGAGACATGGTTAATATCAAGGACTAAAATGTGGTTCAATGAGATGAAAATAATTTTTTGGTGAATAGTAACTTTTTACTATTTTTACCGCGGTTAATAGTAAATAGGGTAACTAAGGGTAAATATGATATCAATATTACCCTAACACATGTCCTAATTCTATTGGACAAGTGTAATTCGACCAAAAACAAACTTAGGAATAAAATATGACCATTTAGGCCCACTTGGATTAGATTAGGACATTTATTATTAATTTATTTAAAGAAGGGTTAAAATAGTTAAAATCAAAGTTTAATACGTAAATCATTTTTTAATATAGGGTTATACATAAGATAAATTCGATTGTAAATATTCATTAGAAAGCTAAAACGATTTCCTATATGATGGTATTTTATTTGTAATTTTTAGACATCAAATAATTTAATTTATATATGACACAAAGATGATGCAGTAATTATCTTATTAATGAAATATTGACATAATTGATAATATAAATACCGAAATAAATGTAATTTAAGACTTTTTATGAATTCCACTAATTTTCTAGGTTACTATGATATATTAGTGTTGATTTAATCAACTTGGTTCGAACATATAATTCTGTTATGACTTTCAAAAAAATCATATATCAAATAGTGTCAAAATTGACACAAAATAGTTTTTAAATCAAATATTATATTATTAATTGTTATTTTATTCCTAAAAATCTAAGGTTCGGCCAAATGACTTAGATAAAGATATATATATTAATAATAAACAATTTGGGGTTCGTCTGGCATGTTATAGTAAGTGTATTAACCATATAGTGAAAGAAAACAAAAAGACACGGTAAAAGTTAAATTAATTAACTTAGAGTTAAATCTAATTGATAAGGTTAAAATAATACCCTAAACTTGTATAAGTCCTATTGGTTGATAGGATTTCGACCCTTCCCCACTTTAGCTTCGAAATAAGATCCTTTGGAACCATTATAAACCGATTTTGACTTTAATATAAAATAATATTTTGAGATATTCCTAAGGTGCCCCTCTCCTCCCTTATAAAAGGGCACCTCCTCCCCCTCCTCCTAACACCAATTTGAGCACTCAAGCTCGGACAACCCCTGCCATTTTCTCCTCTCCACTTCCCTAGAATAATCCTAGAGGTCCTGGTCTTCTCCAAAGACCAATCTTAGTTCCTTAAGTGGGGGATTCAAAGAGGCGTTCCAAAGAAGAGGTAATATCCATTACCGATCTTTTCAATTTCTTTCTTCTTCAACTTCTTATTCTTTAGTTGTTTCATGATAAAGTAATAACATCAGTATTACTTACATAATGATATGTTATTATAAATATGAAACAACCCTAATTCACCTTCTATTCATCCTACGGAAAAATGAAATCACCGCGCGTGCGTACGTACGGAATACCGTCTTCACGCTGTGGCGTAATCTATTTTCCACCATCACCTTACAAGGATGGGTATAATGGTGTAATGAGTAACTATATATGATTATTATGAAGTAATATTGATACTGAAATAATATATATATACTCCAATACAATTCCACGATCATAGGAATGATATCATCACTCGTGCGTACGTACGGAATACCGTCTCCACGATGTGATGCGACTCGTTCTACATGATCTTCATTTCATAATGATTATATAAATGAATTGAATGAATGAATATGGTATATACTACACTAATACCATTCTGGAAATTAATTATCTATAACCTAAAGATAATAATAAGAATTTATTCGACAAAACACGCATAAGAACAAAAAGTTATAAAGACCCGAGTAACAAGTAACAATGAAATATTACTAACAAGAAGCTAATAATATGACCATATATGATATCATATCAATATGTATGATTCTGGAATAAGTCAATAACATTATTTAAACCATTATACAGGAGCTTCGGACATGAACAAAGCAAATCGGACCTAAGGTAAGGGAAATATCACAATCTCATTTTTATCCGAGATTGTTTATTCGTAAGTATTTACTGGGGTGTATTTTATCATCCACATCCATGTTTACTCAATATGTAATATTATTTCCATCCACCTAAAATTGTTTAAATCCATTTTTACCCTTCAGTGAGTTTTTAGTAATACGTATGAAAGGAATCTTGTGTCGTTTTTCGTACGAGGTACTTTTTGACTTTTCCGACAAAAGTACGAAGAATGTTTTTTTAACTTATACGGCACGAATGGATTTCTACTGTTTTATAAAGCCTTATTTTAATGAAGCTTCCTCTAAAATATTTCATGACTATTTTTAATAAAATCTCTTTCTTTTAAAATTGCATTATGTTTTGTGAAAAGAAATTGATTTTGAAGAAGAAAGGATATTTTCCTCAAGAATTCAATTCAAGTGTTTTATCAAAATTATTTTCCATCTAAGATAATAAAGGGTTCTGTTTCTATCCATATTTTTACATTGATTTGACTATGTTGTGATGGAATTATGTTTATGAATTCCTTTGTCTTATATGAATTGATTTATGATGTCATGATGTTTCAAGAATCCCATTTTTGTTACATGTGTTATGCGATGATGTATGTTTTATGATTATGTGGCACACATAAGAAAAGAATCATTATAAGATGGGTGGGACCTATATCTCCCTCCAATGCATTGGGTAATGATTTTATATCTCATGAGATAGACATGGCTGGAACGGAAGGTTATTTCGGTTCAGTGATACAGGACTGAAACGAGGAGTGAACTCGGTTCAGAAAGGGACTTTGTCCACTAAGATAGTCTTGGCAATGAGTCATGACTAACAAGAAATGATTTTCCATGATTATGTGTGCATGCCATAAAGTTTCAAGTTTTATGTTATGATTATGGGGATCTCATTTTCACTTCTATGATTTATTCCATGTTAAGATATTATGATCTCTTTTGCAGGTTTTGATTTTCAAAAAGATATGATATGATTTTTATTTCCTTTATTTTCCCTTACTGAGCATTTGAGCTCACCCTTTTATGTTTTCTTTTACCCAGGTCAGGAAGATGGATATTAAGTAGAATATGCTAAATGGGACCCTATATATGATGAAATAAATGGGAGACACTGTAGAAGATTTATGAACCAGTTGTTTATGTTTCCTAGTTTCTAAAGACACTATACCTATACGGTCCTTTGTGGTTTTGTCATATGTTGTAATAAGTGTGCTTCAATTTTGAAGTATTAACAATGTATGTAAATTATGGGTCGTTATAAATGGTTATAGTAATATATCGAATTCATGGGTATTATATTTCATGTTTTTAAAGAACATGTTTCAATTAATAATATCTCAGATAATTTTTAATAAATTTCACCCAAAAATGTTTTCATTTAAAATATATAACTTCTCATTGTCTTTCATTCAACATTTTAAACCTCTTACACCAAAAGTAGATTGTCATCAATTCATTAATTAAAAATTTAAACATAGAATTTATTCTCATTATTTAATTTCCTTATTATTTCATTAATTAATCGATAACATTTATTATAATATTACTTTTGATGAAAAATAACTATTCCAATCGAGTCATATTGATAAAAATTCAACATTACATTAACAATATGATGCCAAAAATTCTTAATCAATACCGGTTGTTGTTTTTGCATCAGAAGAATAGGAATATCGACAAAAAACAAAATGTGTCAAATGAAACTACAAAAAAACAATGAAATTTGGTCAAATATTTATTTATATTATTATTTAATTTGGTTTCATCAAGTTTCATTTATGTTTTATGATTTTTCAATGAATAAATTAGTTTTTATCAATGTTTGAAAAAAATTATGCATTTTCTACATAGGTTATTTAAATAAGAGATGTTGAATGTGATTTTCAACATTATGTTTTAAAAAAACCAATGTGTAAGGTTGAACATTTCACTTTTTATGTAAGTTATTATAATAAATGAAGTCAAAATCCTTCTAAAATATTTCTTTCAATTATAGTTTAGAAAAGATAAATTTGAAATCCCCTTTTTAATATCACTGATAATAATATCACTTAAAAACCCACTAAAATAAAACTAAACAGAATATGAAAGTATTTTTCTAATAGTGTTTATTCAATTAGAATTAATTTATTTATACTTTCAAATGTTGACATTATTTCAAATCATAGATTGTGTATTCTACAATCCGTCTTAAATATTAATTTTATTATATGTTAATATCATGTAGGACCAGGACCCATTGACCTACATGAAATTTTCTTATACTACATAACTTCTTATTGTTTCTTCTAATTTATCATTAATTAAGGTGATCATCCTCATCTTTCTATATTTTTTTCACTACAGGATGGTACCTCAAATTCTATCTACCCGGGTTACTCATTTAGGATTATGTGTGGAATATCATAAAACACTAAATTGTTCTTTACATTGGAAATAATTTTTGAACATATCATTTTAACATATGTCCCTTGAAGTGAATATTGTATATGTAGTTCAAATTTATGATATATGAATTTTTCCTTCACTGATTTTAGATATAAATGGTTATGTTCCAATCATTAACAAGATTTATTAATAGAGTTCCTTATGAAATTCATTCATTATATAGAGAATGATAATTATTGAAACATTGTTCATCCCGCTAGAATTATCATACTTATCAAGCCATGACATCACCACTTCTATTGTTCTTTTAATTTTATTAGAATTTTAAAGAAACTTTTACATTCCATGTGAATCCTCACCAATGCCAGTTTCTTCTTATCTAACCATTTCTATTAAAAAATTCCCATTTTCATTAGACGCGTGGAAGTAAGTGAAATTTCCATGTATTTTAAATTTAAAAAATGGTTCATTTATATTTTATATAAGACATAATCCGGTACATTAATCATTTATTATCAAAACATTCCAACATTAGATGTTATACCATCTTCTGATAGTGAACTCTCATGAAAAATGAAATTTTTTAATGAAATAGATAGCACAAAACAACTTCAGATGCATGATCTATGATGATTTCATACCCCTTATTGGGATTGTAGATATAGTGTGTTCACCAAAATCAAGTTCTTCATTACCCTAAAGGTACAAAATGAAGAGGCTATGTTTTATTAAAATGGGATTTCCTAATGTTAAACTTCCTCAACTATGTTTCCCATAAGTAAGAAGTATTTACACATTACCTAAAATAAATTTCCTACCTCAACCCAAACTCAAGAAAGAAATCACATGAATTAAAAAATAGAAACAAAAATATAATATGTATAAAAAAATAAATAACATAGCGTATTAAAATTATTTAGATGTTGATAACTACATTATTGGGAGAAACAAAACTCTTTATTTAAATAAACTAGATGTAAAAAAACTAAAGTTAAAATAACTACGTATAAAAACACTACATATCCACTCACCTTATAAAAAGTTATACATCTCAATAAATTCACTTATAATGAATAGAAAACCTATCACTTATATATTCAGTTCCATTCAGTCAACCAATTAAAAATTTGAACCTAAATTCAGGGTTTACCAGACATAACCACCTCAGTAGGAGTAATGAAATAGTATCCCTACATTTTCTTAAACTATTATTCATTTTTATCATCCTCAAAATTATATTAAAATATGATAACTTCTTATAGAACCAATTAATACTAGATACGATCATACTATCTTTGTATGAATATTAGGATAACTCCATATTTAGTGACCTTATTCCAAAGATCTAAAACATGTTCCATGAATTCAATGAATTGAAGAAGGATTCAATTCCCTAGATGTTTTAATAGGTGAAACCAAAATCATTGACTTATTATCATCAGGGATATTATTCCAACTGGATCTTATCTTCACAAGAATCTATTTACATAGTTAATGGAATCCTCTAACATAGATTATATATTCCAGTGAATATTTTTTTTTTAAACACCCATGAGTTCACATGACACACCAATATGATGAACCATCTACATAATCGTCATGAAAAAAATAAGTCTTTATGAAATTACAAAATTTACACCACTTATAATCCTTCCTGTATCTCAACTTCTTACATCTAAACATATTAATATCTTCTGATAATATGGTTTCAAATTTCATTGATTCAGTTCTATATAATTTTGTACTTATAGATGATGGTTTCACATATCCACCTTCATTATCTAGTTTTAGATATTGTATTCCAATAATCGCCCCTTTATGTATTCTAATATATTAGTAGAAAATGGTTTTCACATTGATGAACATAAAAATAACCAATTTGGGAATTATTTTATTGTCCACCATAATGTTCTTTATTATCATCCAAAAATAAACTTCTTATATAAAACATCATTTAAAACTCTATAGTTCTATCATAATTAATTAGGAAATCACATCTTTTCTAAGACATAACACCAAACCAACATATATATGACTATAAAAGTAGTTATAATGCCTCCCAATTCCAAACCTTGTCCACCTATGGTACATACTTCACCTATTCTTCTAAAAACATCAAAAATATATTATAAATCAACATAATAAAAATCATCCTAGATTGAAAATTTGGATTGTTTAACAATTATATTTCACTTTGTGAATCAAAAAATAAAAATATATCTTCTTTATATTTTTCAAGATCCATAAACTACCCCTTCAACAAATTCAATGCATTCCCAATATTTTTTAGTTCAACTTACTCTATGTATATTATATAAAGATTATGAAACTCCAAACATATAACACCTACACATAAAATAACTATTCATAATTTCTCCAAATAAACATATATTCTTCTATAATTTTATTGAACTTAAATTCCCAATATCTTTATGATTACATGAACCCATATGGGTCATATTTTATCTTTCACAGTAAAAATCATTACATTTATCCCCAAAACCTTCAAAACTATTTATTTAAATCACTTATTTAATGTCTCCCTAAAGAAATATAGTTTTCACATCTTATTATTATTTATGGAACCTTTATATAGAAATGATATAGAGCATCATCTGAATAGTCATGTGCTTAACTATCAATGATAAGATATTCTAAAATTAAATACATTATGATTGTCAAAAAAATCATTTAAAGACTCGATTTTACATTATTCAGCCATAAACATCTATCTTATACAGAAATCCCCATTTATTATAATGTATTTTTCATAAAGAACATAATTCAACTAGTATCCTTATCAAAAAACTTCTAAGAAACTTATATTATCATTCACATATGACCCCAATAAATTTATTATCTTAACATGTATCTTTATCCATACCTTTAGGTTAATCATTTTACTTATGAAAAAAATAGTGCAAGTCACACCATTATCTCTACACATGGCACAGAATCCTAGTAAACCATTGTTACTAACTGTATATGTCAGGTTTTTTGAAGACCTCATATTAGAAATATTTGACATCCATATATCATCCACAAACTTTCATAAAACATGATATTCATTGTCACACCTGTCCCCCGGGGCCCATATCATGACTACCCCAAGCTCACCTTCTATATGCCAGGGGCTGGCGACTAGCACCAAAGGCATAAATCCCTAAACTAGGAAGGCATTGCCTTTATAAACTGAAAGACACACAATATAGTACACAATTGGAAGAAAAACACTAAGTAAAACTGTATAAAAAAGAGAGTACTGGAAGTAAAGGGGGCCAGAAATACAAGCCCAACAGTAAAGTACAAGGAAACAGAAAAGTACAAGTACAACTGAAAGAAGAAGTAAAGCAGCTACTGGGTTGTCCTGAAGGGTAGGTATAGATAGCCTCCTCAGCACTCCACATTCGTCTGTCTGCACCGTGTACCATCACGTCGAGTGTTCCACCTCTAGGTACCGTCCAGTAATGTTACTCTCTACCTTAGTCAGCGTTGTATGTCGTCTGCATCCAACACAATGAGGTGCAGGTGTAGCCCGTGTAGGGGTGAGTATAAAGATACTCAATAGAGACCCTGAGACCCTCAAGGTCTCACATAATCCATCAAGGATAAACCAAAAATTATGAAAGCAACAGATAACCATTTCTTAGGTATATTCCTATACATATACCTATGTTATCTAGTAACTCGTCTCAATCATGAGGAAAACAAAAAAGTCATTGACTCAGCTAAAAACCATGATTCTATTCTAGGGGTGGTATCATGTAACACTCCCATTCAAAATGTTGAACCCTTGTCTACTGGTGTACTCTTACTCTATAGATTATTGTGGGAATTCTGCATCATACAGAGGCGCTTCCCACTATCCTAGACTGTCATGGTACTCCTCCTGTCGAGTACCTTTGGTCTGCTGCATCACACAGAGGAACTTCCCACCGTGGGTCTGTCGCATCACAAAAGAAGCGCTCCCCATCGTAGCCTGCTGAGGTACTCCTCTTATAGAGTATCGTGGGTCTGCCGCGTCACACAGAGGTGCTTCCCACTAGGCTATTCGAAACACTCTGAGTCGAAAGATCAGCAGTCATCAGGTATCAGCCAGCTACTAGGTCTCCATACTCCACTCGCTCGTCTCGAATAGGATCTACTCCACGCCCTACTGTTCAATACTCCAATTTTCATGAAGTACCATGTATAAGTATCTCAAAGGTCCAACACATCATAGGGGTCTTAACGCAACAGACGGCTCGTCAATAGGACGCCCGATCTGTGAGTTATTGGCATTTTCGTTCCAGGGGCCCGGTTGGATTTTAGGTTCAAAACAACCGGACCATACCCCAACTTTGTCCAAACCTTGAGTGGGGTATTCCAAAAGAACTTTCTTGCTCTAAGATTTTTTTCTCCGCAGACGGTTCGTCGATCGGACACTCGTAGCCCAGGTTAGGGGTGAAAAGGTGTATTGGGTCAAACCTGGGTCCGGGTCCGGCCCGGCCCAGTCGGACCAACCGGACGACCCGGTCTGGGCCTACCCGACTTGGGTCCGGATCTGGACCGTGGTCCGACCCAGCTTACAGGTCCAACCCGGCCCGCCTGAATCGGCCCGGCCCGCAACGGCCGGCCCAACCCACTGGTGGCCGAGAGGTAGCCCGCCAACCGAAGCTAGCGGGAGGCGGCACCCTGCGGGGTCCTCCCTAGCCGAGCGAAGGGGGGGTCAGCACCCCCCCCCCCCCCCGTCTCCTTGTAACGGAACCGGCGCATGGTGTCGGTTCGTTCACCACAGGACCCCCAGGGTCCCACCTGGTGTGCTCCCCGCCGATGACCGGCACAGCCGGCCATCCCTGTACATCTGTCGCGGCCCACCTGGTCACGGCTTCCCTTCTGCGCGACGCGACGACGTCACACCCCACCATCTGACTGTTGTGGCCCTCTTGGCTGCGGCCCTTCCACCTGAGCGGCGCGATGGCACCGTGCCCCTCCGGTGGCCATCCGGCCGCCTTGCTCCCGGCAGCCCATGCTGGCCACGGCCCAGTTCTCTGCACCGCGTGACGACACCGTGCCCCTCTGGCATCTCATCAGCCCTGTGCCACCGATTTGTTTTGTGGTTAACGTGTTTCTGGCCACCGTTTCTCCACCACCATTGTCAACAAAGCAAAGAAAACGGATGGGGGTCAGTCCCTGTTTTTTCGGCTCGCGCGCTCATAGTTAGGATGGTAGCAATCAGCCACAAAGATGACGACTAATAATAAAGAACGGATGGTAGAACTCAATCATAAAACAACCCCTACCTCGTATTTTCGATCGTTGATGGAGTTGCGGAAAGTGAACGTCGATTCGTTGTTCACTGTGTTTGTCACACACTCCCAACTTCAAGCTTGTGCATCGGAAAGTTTCTGGGGTAGAAGACTAAGGAATAAGTGTCGTTGGCGTTCTTCACATTCTTCGTTGGGAGGATAATTCTCCAAGGGTTCTCCCAAGACTCCTCTCCCCTGCCAAGCTCCACCAAATGAATATTTCCAACCAAAAATAATGGTTTAAGGTAACCCATTATTTAATTGTTGGCAAAAAATATTCAAAAGAATTCAAATGGGTTCAATTAATTAATTTAAGGGTTAAATTAATTAATTGAGGGGGGGTTGGAACATAATGAGGGAAGTTCAAGAGTTTTACCCACATAAATGGGGGGTTCCAAGGGTTAAAAGCCCAGGTGGTACCCACCAAAGATATCCTCCCAAAGGAGGTTATGTGCGGGTGGGACCCACCACCATAACCTCTCATGGGAGGTTATAGTTTGGTGGCCTCCACCACAAACCACCCCTTGAAGGTTTTAACCACCAAGAATAAAAAAAATAAGCTTCACACTTATTTTTATTTAACTTTTTCTTAAAAACACAAAAACTAACTTTCATTCTCGATCAAATTTCGTCGAGGCAAAAATCTTCTTAAGTGAATATCAGTGCTACGAGTTCAACAGTGCCCTTGGATTTTAGTTCCAAGCAATGGTTCAAAAGTTATAAAATCCCGCCCGTACATTTACTGAACATACCCGAACAAATCTTCAAAAAATTGATTCTAGGCACACTGAGCCTCAGAATCAATCACTTTAAATTTTTGTGGACTCGTAAAAAAATCCCATGTATTTATGAAAACAAATTTCCATGGAATTATTTGGCCTTTAAAATCTCCCCACCTCAGGGCTTTACGTCCCCATAAGCTACAACTCGAACTAAGGGAACAAATGGGGGTACTGAGAATGCATCTGAGCCTCACACTCCGATGTGCTCTCTTGTAGGTTCCTGTGCTGCCAGTGAACGCGCACCAGAGATATCAACCATCCACAAAGGATGTGCTCCTGTCGATCCTCAATCTCCACTCAAACCTCTGTGAAGGTCGCCCCATCTTCGATGTCCAGTTCCCCATGGTCGATGATGTGGGAAGGGTCATGCACGTATCTCCTCAGTTGGGATACATGGAAGACATCGTGCACCCGGTGCAACTGAGGTGGAAGATCCAATAAGTAATCCACCTCTTTTACTCTGCTGAGGACTTAGAAAGGTCCGGTGAATCACAGAGATAACTTGCCGCCTCGGCCAAATCTCCAAAGACCTCATCAAGGTGAGACCCGTAGGAAGATGTGGTCACCATCCTCACACTCCAGACGTCTACATATCCTGTCATCATATGACTTTTGTCTACTCTGTGTAGTCTTCATCCACTCCTAGATGATCTGCACCTTCTCAGTGGTAGCCCATACCATCTCTGGTCCCACTAGTGCTGACTCCCCTGGGTCTGTCTAGCACAATGGCAATCTGCAAGGTCGACCATACAAGGCCTCAAAAGGTTCCATACCGATGGTGGAGTGATAGATGTTGTTGTAGGAAAACTCTACCAATGGTATGTGATCCTCCCAGCTATGACCAAAGTTGAGAACACAAGCTCAGAGCATGTCCTTGAGGGTCTGAATGGTTCGCTCAGTCTTACCATCTATCTGAGGAAGGAAGGTGGTGCTCAAGTGAAGTTGTGTCCTGAAAGCCTCCTGTAACCCCTTCCATAGCCAGGAATCAAACTGTGCTTCATGGTTGGAGATAATAGAAGAAGTTACTCCATGTAAATTCACAATCTGCTACACATAGAGGAATCCCATTCTCTCCATTGAGCCCTGCTCTCTGATCGGTATGAAGTGGGCTGACATGGTGAGTCGGTCAACGATCACCCATATCGAACCGTGACTCCTGGAAGTATGTGGAAGACCCGTCACGAAGTCCATGGATATCTCATGAAACATCCACTCTGGGACCTCTAATGGATGAACCAAGCCTGCTGGTACCTGGTGCTCCGCCTTCACATGCTGAAAAGTGAGGCACCGAGAGACAAACTCTGCTACCGCCTTCTTCATACCTGGCCACCAGTACTGTCATCAAAGGTCCTGGTACATCTTCGCCACTCCTATATGTACCGTAAGAGTGAAAGTGTGGAACTCCCTCAACACTTCCTCCTGAAGGGAAACATGTACCAAGGTACGTCCTCTGTAGAGGATGGTGTGATCCCCACCTACTGAAAATACATCAGGTGTCTGCCCTGTGGATATCTGAGCATGTCATGTCTCACAGTCAGCATCTCCACATTGTGGCTCCCTGACTCGGTGGAGAAGTGGATGAGTGACTATAAGAGACTAAAGAAAAGCTTATCCATATCGGTCTATATAAGAAATCTATAAAGCAGCCAGTTGCTCTATCGCCTCTCCTAATAGCTGTATACCAGATCTTTTACTGAGTGAATCTGCAACAACGTTCCCCTTCTTAAGAGTATAGATTATCTCAAAGTCATAGTCCTGAAGGAACTCAAGCCAATGTTGTTGTCTCAGGTTCAGGTCCTTCTGGTAGAAGATATACCTAAGACTCTTGTGATCAGAGTAGAAAGTGAAACACTCTCCCATTAGATAGTGTCTCCACATCTTCAAGGAAAAGACCACTACTATCAACTTCGGGTCATGGTTATTATAGTTCTTCCCATGTTGTCTCAGTTGCCGAGAACCATACGCGATCACAGATCGCTCCTGCATCAGGACACACATGAGTCTGGTCCTTGATGTGTCGTAGTAGACTATGTACCCTACGCCCTCCTCTAGAAGCCTCAAGATGGGGGCACTAGTCAGACTCTACCTCAGCTCCTGAAATATTTTCTGGCATCTCTCTGACCACATGATGGTTTTCGGCTTCTTTGTTAAGTCTGAAAGTGGTGATACAACTCTGGAGAAGTCTGGAACGAATCTTCGGTAGTATCCATCCAAGCCCAGAAAACTTCATACCTCTGTCACACTCCGAGGTGTCTCCCAATCAATTACCACCTCAATATTCGCTGGATCTACTGCAAATCCAGCCTTCGAGATGACATGTACCAAGAAGTGAACCTCTCGAATCCAAAACTGGCACTTCAAGAGCTTACCATAAAGTTGTTGCTCTCATAGTGTGTCCAGTACTACCTTCAAATGGTAGGCTTGATCCTCCTTATTAGTTGAGTAGATCAAAATGTCGTCGATGAAGACCACGACAAAGCGATCGAGGTACGACTGGAAGATCCTGCTCATCAGACTCATGAACACTGCTAGAGCGTTGGTTATACTGAAGGGAATAACCAAGAACTCGTAGTGGTCGTACCGACACCTAAAGGTCATCTTCTGCACATCCTCATATCGAACTCTGAGCTGGTGATAGCATGATCTGAGGTCTATCTTTGAGAACCACCATTCTCCCTTCAGTTGATCAAAGAAGTCGTCAATCCCCCGGAGTGGGTACTTGTTCTTCAAGGTCACTTGATTCAGGCGACGGTAGTCGACACAAAGCCTCCAACTCCCATCCACCTTCTTGGGGAAAAAAATCGGGGATGCCAAGGGAGAAACACTGGGTCAGATGAATCCCTTCCCCTGTAATTCCCCCAACTGTACCTGTAACTCACAAAGCTCAGCGGGAGCCATCTGGTATGCTAGAGTAGATATCAGTGTCATCCTAAGCTATAGGTCAATGTAGAAGTCCACCTCTCTGCGAGGAGTTAGTCCTGGAACATTTTTAGGGAAAGCATCTGTGTACTGGTCCACCAAAACAAGATAGCTCCGACTCTTCACATCAACTACTCCCAGGGTAAGGCAAGCCAACTGGGGAGTAATTGGCTGCACCCTCCTCCGAGTAAGTTCATCCTGTGCTGCAAAGGTTCCCTTCTCACCGGTGAAGGTGAACCTGGTCCAATCCATTTGGATACACCATAAATTGTGCCTAATATAATCAATCTGAGCATGGACTGTAGATAACCAATCCATACCCAAAATGACGTCGTAAGGCCTCGACACTACTATGAGGAGATCCCAGTCGAAGCTCTCACCTCCTAGAGTAACCTCACACTGCAGGAACCAGTGTGTAATCATTGATTCTACTCCCGTAGGATTATCTAGCTGTAAGGATCGAGCCAATGGATCCATCGGAATCTCTGAGCTCTAAAAGATGGCATTGGAAATGAAAGAGTGACTGGAATCTATGTCTATAAGAACTGCAGCTAAGGTGGAGTAGATATTGATAGTACCTCGAATCATCTCTGGAGCACCATGGTCGTATGCCTCAGCTGGTTAAAGTTGAGCTCTCCCCTATCCACCTGCTCTCTGCAATCAGGGTGTAACTCCTGGTGGTAGTGGCGGTAGCACCTCGTAACATCGTCAACTGCCAGCTGCAAGTCCAGCTCCTCTTCTACGTCTCCCTGCTCCCTACAGACTGCCTCGATCGAACTTCTGCCTCTACCTGGGAGGTCCCTCAACTATCTGCGGATCATCTGAATAGCAGGTCGGACAGTCACGAGCCATGTGACCCTGCCTGCCGCTTGAGTAACATTGTCTGCTCCTGGAATATATGTCACTGACCCAGGTGCCCTTCACAACAGATCCTGAGTCCTTCCATCATCCACCCATGGGTTTGGTCTTCCTAGACCTCGGTGTCATCTATCTACTACCAGCTATAGAAGACTCCGCTACATGTCGACTATTAGTGGGTCTCGCAGTTGATAAATGCTCAACAAGAAAAATCTCCACTAGAAGGGCTCTCTCTAAAACCCCAACCTGAGTCAGGATGCTGAGGAAGATCATCAATTCCATGATCTCTCACCTGAGCCCCTACTCGAAGGTCCGACCCCTGAAAAATGGGTCTCGTACCATATCTTTGGAGTAGTGTGAGAGGTCAGTGAATCTCGATGAGTATTATGATACTGTCATGATGCCCTATTGAAGATGAAGTAGCTCCTGTATCCACACCGCATGAAGGGTGGCTGGGACGAACTCCACCCGGAATAAACTCTCGAAGTCTTTCCAGAGTAATTTTGCCTCGTCATGGAGCCGAAGCATCAAGATCCACCAACTGCTTGTAGCTACCTGAAGGATACTCGCAGTAAGGATCACCATAAGGTCTGATGGTGTCCCAACCAGCCTAAAGAATCTCACCACAACCTCCAGCCAATCCTCAGCTGCATGTGGGTCCATCTCTCCCCGAAACCTGTGTGGCCTCTGGCACTGAAACTCATGCAACTCACTCAGGAGGTTTGCATTGTCTGCTGCTGGGGCTGGTGGCATCGGTGGCCCAACGGGAAGTGGTACTACTGGTGCAGCTACTTGTAAAGGGCCCTGCATGGAGCCCTCATCGCTCGGTGGGCTGTGAGAGAGTATGACTCTCGGGGCTCTACGGGGAGGCATCCTGAAAGAAACAGATGTGACACAATCAAAATATTATAGATGGTGAGCTGACCTGGTTGAGCTGACTTAATGATAAACTTTTTAAAACACACACGCAATCAGTGTTTTCGTTCACTGAGTCAGAAATCAAATGTCAGGGTCCTAGTGTATGGACATGTTGGCCGTCCACACCAACACTGGACTCCCTATACTAAAAACCACACTTAGTACCCTTAACACTATTGCTTCACAGAAAAGAATGATGAGAGTCCAAAATTCTGCGGTACAACTGACTCCTCTGATACCAAATGTAGCAACTGTGTCTCGATGACAGCACAACCACCCTAACTTAACATGGTCTCCAGGTCCTGGCCTAACAAGTACCACCAGTTTCCCCCCGTACACAAGGTCCCCACCGAAGGGTCCACCCACATGCCTGAATGGGTCATCTGACAGATAACAGTCCCCACAGGCCAACACTTGTCCTTTCCAGTGTGTTTTGTCCTCACACACACACACCCTGGAAAACTTCCCAAAAGGTCACCCATCCTGACCACTACTCCAGGCCAAGCACTCTTAGCTGTGGAGTTCTAATCAGGTAGGCTCTTGAAAAGGAATATGCACCTTATTGACATGAGTAATATCATTTATCCATTTAACCCATTATCATTCTGAGGTTTTACAATCACCCCCCCCCCCCCAAGAGCACAACGGTTGTGGGCCCTACATTTGGTATTAGTGGTGGTACCTAGCCTAAAGTGTAACGCATTGCCTGGGTTGAGATGTAGGGCCCACAAAGAGGATGTTGGGCACTAAAGGGTGTGATTGTAACACACCATAATGATAAAGGGTTAAATGGATAAATGATATGACTAATGTCAATATGGTGCACCTTCCATTTCGGGAGCCTACCTGATTAAAACTCCATAGTTAAGCGTGCTGGGCCTAGAGTAGTGATCAGGATGGGTGACCTTCTGGAAAGTTTCTCAGGGTGAGTCTGAGTGAGGACCATACACACTGGAAAGGACAAGTTTTGGCATGTGGGGACTTACATTAGTCAGATGACCCATTCAGGAATATGGGTGGACCCTTGGGTGTGGACCACGTGTCTGTGGGGCAAGTGGTCGTACCTGGCAGGCCAGGACCAGACAGCCATGTTAAGGTGGGGTGGTTGTGCTATCACCGGGACCCAGTTATTAAAAGTATGGTGCTTCCAGAAAATCCATACACCTAGACAATTTGAAAACATTCATATCCTTCTGAAAAAAATTATATTGATCTAGATCTTGTTATAATATAAAGATATTATCTACAACATATTCTTAATTCTGATCATTTAATTTTTTTCATTGATGATTTTTAACATCTAGAACCCTTCTATAATATGTTATCTCATAGCCAAAATATAATTTATCTACATTCATATCTGAAAAAGTAATCTTCTCTATAGTTATTTCCCAACGTGTCCCTTTATTTAGAATAAATATTGATGTCAAAAAAGTGGACTTCAGTCATTGATATGAGAAATATAATTCATCCTTGTAGTCCAATGTGATTCTCCATGTTCCTAATAAAATATAGAATAAATATTCATTTTTGGTAATTTGGTAGTATAAATAATGGATTTTCCCAAAACTCTTTTAGAAGATATATTGTTAGTAGATTTACTATACCCAACTCCCTTATGTATAATTATTACGATTACTCATGTCTCAGTGAGGACCAAACACACTGGAAAGGACAAGTGTTGGCCTGTGGGGACTGACATTAGTCAGATGGCCCGTTCGGGAATGTGGGTGGACCTTTGGGTGGGGACCACGTGTCTGTGGGGCAACTGGTGGTACCTGGCAGGCCAGGACCAGACGACCATGTTAAGGCGGGGAGGTTGTGCTATCACTGGGACCCAGTTGTTACATTCATGGTATGAATGATCATACAAAAACCATTATAACATGAAAATCCTCATATAATTATTATTAAAAGTATGGTGCTTCCAGAAAATCCATACACCTAGACAATTTGACAACATTCATATCCTTGTGAATTAAATTATGTTGATCTAGATCTTGTTATAATATAAAGATATTATCTACAACATCTTCTTAATTCTGATTGTTTAATTTTTTTCATTGATGATTTTTAACTTCTAGAAACCTTCTATAATATGTTATCTCGTATCCAAAATACAATTTATCTATATTCATATCCTAAAAAGTAAAATTCTCTAGATTTATTTCCCTATGTGTCCCTTTATTTAGAATAAATATTGAAGTCAAAAAAGTGGACTTCAGTCATTGATATGAGAAATATAATTCATCCATGTATTCCAATGTGATTCTCCATGTTCCTAATAAAATATATAATAAATACTCAAGTTTGGTAATTTGGTAGTATAAATAATGGATTTTCCCAAAACTCTTTTAGAAGATATATTGTTAGTGGATTTACTATACCCAAATCCCTTATGTATAATTATTATGATTACTCATGTCTGAGTGAGGACCAAACACACTGTAAAGGACAAGTGTTTGTCTGTGTAGACTGACATTAGTCAGATGCCCCGTTCGGGAATGTGGGTGGACCCTTGGGTGGGCACCACGTGTCTGTGGGGAAACTGGTGGTACCTGGCAGGCCAGGACTAGGCGGCCATGTTAAGGCGGGGTGGTTGTGCTGTCACCGGGACCCAGTTGTTACATTAATGGTATGAATGGTCATACAACAACCATTATAACATGAAAATCCTCAAATAATTATTATTAAAAGTATGGTGCTTCCAGAAAATCCATACACCTAGACAATTTGACAACATTCATATCCTTGTGAATTAAATTATGTTGATCTAGATCTTGTTATAATATAAAGATATTATCTACAACATCTTCTTAATTCTGATCGTTTAATTTTTTTTCATTGATGATTTTTAACTTCTAGAAACCTTCTATAATATGTTATCTCATAGCCAAAATACAATTTATCTACATTCATATCTGAAAAAGTAATATTCTCTAGAGTTATTTCCCAACGTGTCCCTTTATTTAGAATAAATATTGAAGTCAAAAAAGTGGACTTCCGTCATTGAGATGAGAAATATAATTCATCCTTGTAGTCCAATGTGATTCTCCATGTTCCTAACAAAATATAGAATAAATACTCATGTTTGGTAATTTGGTAGTATAAATAATTGATTTTCCCAAAACTCTTTTAGAAGATATATTGTTAGTGGATTTACTATACCCAACTCCCTTATGTATAATTATTACGATTACTCGTGTCTGAGTGAGGACCAAACACACTGGAAATGCCAAGTGTTAGCCTATGGGGACTGACATTAGTCAGATCACTTGTTCAGGAATGTGGGTGGACCCTTGGGTGGGGACCACGTGTCTGTGGGGCAACTGGTGGTACCTGGAAGGCCAGGACCAGACGGCCATGTTAAGGCGGGGTGGTTGTGCTATCACAGGGACCCAGTTGTTACATTCATGGTATGAATGATCATACAACAACCATTATAACATAAAAATCCTCAAATAATTATTATTAAAAGTATGGTGCTTCCAGAAAATCCATACACCTAGACAATTTGACAACATTCATATCCTAGGGAATTAAATTATGTTGATCTAGATCTTGTTATAATATAAAGATATTATCTACAACAGCTTCTTAATTCATATCATTTAATTTTTTTCATTGATGATTTTTGACTTCTAGAAACCTTATATAATATGTTATCTTATAGACAAAATACAATTTATCTACATTCATATCCGAAAAAGTAATATTCTCTAGAGTTATTTCCCAACGTGTCCATTTATTTAGAACAAATATTGAAGTCAAAAAAGTGGACTTCAGTCATTCAGATGAGAAATTAAATTCATCCTTGTAGTCCAATGTGATTCTACATGTTCCTAATAAAATATAGAATAAATACTCATGTTTGGTAATTTGGTAGTATAAATAATGGAGTTTCCCAAAACTCTTTTAGAATATATATTGTTAGTGGATTTACTATACCCAACTCCCTTATGTATAATTATTACGATTACTCATGTCTGAGTGAGGACCAAACACACTGGAAAGGACAAGTGTTGGCCTGTGGGGACTGACATTAGTCAGATGACCCGTTCGGGAATGTGGGTGGACCCTTGGGTGGGGACCACGTGTCTGTGGGGCAACTGGTGGTACCTGGCAGGCCAGGACCAGACGGCCATGTTAAGGCGGGGTGGTTGTGCTATCACCGGGACCCAGTTGTTACATTCATGGTATGAATGATCATACAACAACCATTATAACATGAAAATACTCAAATAATTATTATTAAAAGTATGGTGCTTCCAGAAAATCCATACACCTAGACAATTTGACAACATTTATATCCTTGTGAATTAAATTATGTTGATCTAGATCATGTTATAATATAAAGATATTATCTAAAACATATTCATAACTTATGTAAAGGAAATTTAATAAATGATGAAATCATATGAAAGTAAGGTAAATCAGGGGAGATATTAGTGATCACTTAAAAGTAATCCAAGCATTAGTGTTTTAGAGAAAGGGAATAATAGTTCAAATACACACCTTACATATTATATGTCATAATCAAGAGTCATGGAATTATTCATGTTAGTTCATAAGACATTTATAATAATAGAATCAATGAGTATCATCCATGAAATCATTAAATTGGCATAAGATATGCATTTTTGGTATGCACATAAGAATAGAAAATCAATTATTTAGTAGTTAAGGATAAATTTGACTAATATCCAAATTGTTTGGGTTCACTCCATATTCTATTAATGTTCTGATGGTTCCCTTCCTAGTCCATATTAGTGGATATATTCCCTTCCAAAATTGGGTTCACTACTCATTATAATCCTTTTTATCTCTTGAAATATCCATATTTACTAAGTGAATTATAGGGATATATAATTTTAGGACCTCCCAACACATAATTAAACTCATATGGATGTTTACCACAAGATCATAAAACATTATACATATAATAAATCATGAAAAATAACTTGTATTAGTAAAATTTTCATTTGGGAATAACATAAGGAAAGAAAATGGATTCCATAACCATTTAATCAATTCATTTAGTACTAAACCATAAAAATAGAATGGTATTCATACATTTCAGATCATCATAATTTTTAAAAATATAAATAAAGAATAATAATGGTTTAATTGGATAATATCCTATGTTAAGAATGATTAATGAAATAGTATTTAGTTATAGATGAAAATACCATTAATGAGGATATAGAATATTTCTGGAGGAAAATATCCTTTTCAATTCTAAATCACTTATTTAAAATATAAATATTTAAAAAATAATTAATGAAATGTATTTTTGAAAATAACATCCAAACCATTTAAATTAATCTTCAAATAATTTATTTGTCATGAAAACATGATGTTCCATTCATTTTTTAAAAGTTATAAGAAAATAATCCTTTCATACTTTTGTAAAAAGAGAGAAAAAACGTTATTTGGAAAATGAAAAGAATATTACTTTAACACCATTTTCATAAATTATATCATGGGTAAAAATAACTTTAGAAAATCATTTTAGAGCATTAAAAACTTTCCTATGTTTTTTAAAAACATTGTATATATAAGAAAAATTATTTTTTACCCCAGAAATAAATAAAGTTATCTTTCCTTACAAAGAATCTTTCATTAGATTGATTACATAAAAAAGTAATATGAAATAAAAATATTAAATACACATAAAAAATGTTATATTTAATCTCATGACTTTATTGAGAGGTTTAAAATAATATTTATTCATTCTAACTTACTAAAAGACAATCCTGATAAAAAATGATATTGTAACATAAAATTGTTAACTCAATTTCCACATGCTTTAAAAATTATGTTTCCTCCTATATAATAAAGTTTCAATTTATTATAAATAGTCCCCATAACCATTTACATAATTATAATATCATATAAGTACCCTTTATAACATTTTGACACCCATTTATTATCAACTCTCTATTAATATCATCGTTTCTAGGTGTTAACTATTTGGTTTTTTTCATAACAATCTATGCTCTATAGTTATGGACCTTGTACTTGGTCATGGTTTCATAATCTATATAATTTTAATAATTATATAATTTTCAAATATATTCAACATATATATATAGACTCATCCATAATATATGATATAGATAACTAACTACACAATTCATGTAAATGGTAGGTCGTGCAAAGGCATGAACGATGTTTTCACTTCTTGATGAAATGGATAAAATAAAATTGTATAATAGTTAAACATTGTAGAATAAATATTTTTTCAAAAATATCATATATATTCAAACATTCCATTCTTATTACTGTTAATGAAAATTAGAAATGTAAAACATATTACATAAATTCATGGATGGTGTAGTTTGCACGTATGCATGAGGGGGGTTATCATTTTCCAACGGATTGGAAGGTAAAAATATTGATAGGATATTATAATTATATAATTATAATTGTTTCATAAATATCTTATATAGACATTAAAGCCTTCCTAAAACACATCTACAAAATAGGGTGATGAAAAATAATTTGTATCTCTGTTTGAAGATAGTAAGGCTTACCTACGCAAGAGAAATACATTCTCATCCCATATGATGAGAAATGGGGGGATAATGGTGGATTAATGAACGTAATATTATTAAAATATATATATTATAATTAAAATAATAATTTAGGTTGAATTATTTATATTTAGATGTTTAAAAATAGAATGAAAAATAATAAATTAATTAGTTTTGGTGATTACCTCTTATTTGAAAGAACTCCTTTGGATATCCACTTAAGGATCCTAGGGTTTGTATTTTGGAAAGACAAGAACTAATAAAATTTGTTTAGGGAGGTTGATAAGATATTTTCGTAGATATTTTTATAGAAATAAGTATTAAATGTGGGTATATTAGTGACATTATGGGTTTCCTTTTATAAGGGATGGAGTGTACATACTTGGATTTTCTTAAAAGATTAAAATATAATAAATTCATTCTCATGAAAAATGATTTAAAATGAACATTATTTAAAATATAATAATTCTAGGTTTAAAATATAATAATTTAATGGAATTTATATTAGATTTGGTTTAATTATAGACCATATATTTCTTATTAAACCAGATGGTAGTAATTTTTAACTATAACAATAATGAAAAATATTTCAATTTTAATAGGATATGAATGTTACCATAAATGGAAAAGTGACTCATAAATGGAACATGTTTAATTTTTTAAACCATATTAAATTCAATTGGCATAATATAAGATTATTATGAATTTTAAATAATTTAATGAAATTTTATTTTTTATAATATATCATCAACAACAATTATGGAACTATTCATTTAATATGAATTTAACGGAAAAAAAGAAAAAGATAAAATTATATTATATTTTTTCATACATTCCGAAAATATTATATTTATCTAAAAAATTAATTTAAAATAAAAATTCACCTATATTTTGGTACTTTTGATATTTTCAAATCCATTTATTTTATTTTTGTATTAGTTGAATAAATTATATGTCGATGTTGCATAGGAATTTAAGGTCATTATTCAATTACTAAAAATTATAAAATAAATTAATATGTTAAATCATTATTATATTATAAATAAATATTTATGTCCAAACATGTCCACTTTTAATTATAATGTAAAAATTTTAGAGATATTAAAGTCAGGAGAGTGACACTTTGTATTTATGTTTTTTCCTAAATAAATATAATGTCATTATGAAAAGAAATATTGAACCAAGTGACCTTATATACGTGAATGGTATGGATGTTCTATAACTACATTCATAAAATATGAAAAACCCAATTGTTATAAAACTTTTGAATCCTTATCTCAATGTTTTGACCCTTTTTTCCACTTTACCCTTAGAGGACATAAAAAATTACTATAGTTACTATTCATATGGACCAAAAATAAAGGGTGAAATTTACCAATTATTAACCTCTTAACTCCAAATATGGAATAAATGTTTCACAATTAAAATTATATAAGTGGAAGAAATCCATTTTCATGTATATACGCAAAATAGAATTAACCCACTTTTAAAAAAAATACCTTTTTAAACATAAAACTGTTTTTATTCATAAACCATTACTAAGAAAACCTTATATGAATGTTAAAAAAATTTACTGAATAATTTCTATATATATATATATATCATTTAAATAATTAATTAATAGTGGTTAAATTAATTTATAATGATAAAAAACATCTCGTGTGCATAAAAATAGATACTTTATAAATACATAACCTATATTTTCTATATATTTCATATTGTGACTTCTAATTAATTTATAAAAAATGAATTATTTTAATACATTTATAAACCATAAAAGTTTCATAATTTAGTTATTCCTTTTCATTTTTCCCAATCCTTGTTCCATACAATAACTATTAAATTAAATAATAATATTTTATTATTTTATTATGGTTCGTTAAAACTTAGTGATGTAGAAATTGAAAGATGTCAATGGAGAAAATAGATAGAACAGT
Organism: Viscum album; assembly: GCA_963277665.1. NCBI lineage: Eukaryota > Viridiplantae > Streptophyta > Magnoliopsida > Santalales > Viscaceae > Viscum > Viscum album. The sequence goes on along the minus strand of OY728158.1, from coordinate 1,183,925,933 downwards.
ATCAAAAAATATTTGGGTATTATATTATACCCCACATAAAAATAATTCCTCCCTTGAAATTTTTCATTCTGAGATAATAAAATCTGGATATATCTTTTTCATCACATTCTCAAGTTTCTATATAACTTCTTTGAATTTCATATTTCATCAGGGAACATTAAATTGGTGAGTAGTTATGATTTTTAGCTCCTTATCTCTATAATCCATGATTTAGTCTTATTTTTCATTATAGTAAATATAATACTCAAGATCAATGACCTATCAGTTAAGTGAAAATGAAGGTTCAATTATGTGCTCTATTAGGAGAGATACAAAAAAAATTCATGAACATAAGAGATGATTGGTGGGAGCACCATGAGAAAACCTTTCATTGTTACTCGATTAAAAATATCAAAGGGAAAAATATACATATGTCTCAACATTACTATATTTTAGAATCTCATGAAATTATTCTATGGATGAAATCGTATAAATACATTATCGCAATCATATAACTCTTGATATTGTAGATGATTATAAATATAAAATTCCTATCAACTATGAGCCTCCTTGCTATGTTATTTAATGGTTTTTAATTTGGCAGACATTGAACATGCCAACTCATGTCTTGATAGATTTCATTCTCCAACACATTCAAAACATGTTATAGTTGTAAACATCCTTCCATAGAGATCCTTATATGGAGCCACATTAATTCCTTTGTGAAATATATTTTTTGTAAGAAAACCTGACTAGATGAGTGTGTCTAATACAACTACCATTAAAATTAATATATATATATATATTTAATGGTATATAATATATCGTTTTAATTTTTCTTTTATAACGACCATATATAGGAGTTTGATAATATATATTCACAACTACCAAAAAAGGATTTTAACTGCACAAGAAAATTCCTTTATCAGTGCTAAAAATGTGCTTATAATTGATGTGTAGTTAAAATCATGAATCATTTATCAGCGCTAAAAAAGCATTGTTAATGTCACCCTTTAATGGCACAAAAAATCCATTATAAAGGAAACACTATTAAAGGAGATGATTATTTTTTCTGACACCTATGGGTCTGACCCCTCTATCAGTGCTTCCATAACCCCTATAATAATGCTCTATTCTCCCTTTATCAATTTATTTCACCCCACCACTCCTTTTGTCAACACTTTGTGAATTCCCAACCTCATGTGAACCTGATTGGATTTCAAACAAGGACTTATCCTTCAAAAATGTAACACCTTTACCACTATTCCATGTTGTTTTCTTTTTATGTAATGACATTTTTATATATGTATACATATTTACATATATATATAAAGATATTTATATAATTATTTTTAAATAAATTTATACAATACATGTGTGTGTGATATATGTTATATTTATTTAAATATATTATATATTAAATTAAATTACGTAAAATAGATTGTAATATATATATATATATATATGTTTATTAATACACACACACACGTATATATAAACATTATAAATATATTTTTATAATGTAAAAATTGGTTAGATATTTTTTAAAATAAATTTTTAGAATATGTATTTCTTTAGACATATTAGAAAATAGCTTTGTAGGTAAATATATTGATATATATATTTATATGAGTGATTTATTATAAGTAAATATATGAAAACATGTATATATTTTATTATAAATAAAATTATCTTGTGAAAAATGGTAAAAAATAAAACCATAATATGAATATGAATGTAATACCTAGGAATAAATTTAGTCCTTATAGAAACATGGTAATATTACAGCCTTACATGAGGCTGAAAATACATCTAATGTTAAAAAATTGGTGTTCCCCAACTCAAAACATAGTTTTGGAGGCCTTCTGGGCATTTTTAGACCTCAAAAAATGATGAAATGTTTTAGTTATGCCACCATGAGCGTATATCTCATCGCATACTTTGATTTGATATATGGTAGAGCCTAGATGAACACCACTATCAAATGTAATGGGTGTTTGATGTTCGAGTTAGTATTCAACTTAGTTTAGTTTTTTTTCAGGTTTTTTATATTCAAATTTATATTAAATGACTATTACTCGATAATAATAAGAAAATAATAAATTAAAAATTTTCTTATGTTTTCTCTATTCCATTTTCACTAAATATCTTATATATTATGTGTAAATTAAAAATTAAATTATTTAAAACAAATTTCAAAAAATATATATTATATTTATATCAATATAAATATATTAATATATTAATATAACACTTTTAATAAAAAATAAAAAATTATTTAAGTATAATTTTTTTAGTTCTTGTAAAAAAGAGCTAATAAAGCAGGGTCTTTAATAATACATCTAAAAATATACTAATAAACCACCCCTTTTTCAGAACATTTTTACAAGAACTGATAAAATACCCCATTTGTGAGTGCTTGTAAAACAATTGTTGATAAAGGTTGGTTTTTAACATCACGTAGTTTAGCATTGTTAATAACACCTTTAATAATGCTAAAAAGTTCTATTAAAGACCCCCATTAACATCTCATTTTTTACACTAACAAACGGGGTTTTAATATCATTTTTAGCTACTATTGTTAACGCCCAGGCACTGGATAAAAACATTTTTGTATTAGTGATTAAAACTCAACTTTTTATCCATATATTGATTAATACTTCTCTAGAAAATTGAGGAAAACCTCAAATCCTAATCTAAATTAATAGATTCTGGTACTACATGAAACAAAACTACTTTCTTTATATATATTATATAAATATGATCTAAACAGATGTATTCAATAATAATAATGATGTGTGATGAATTTTTAAGGTTGTTAGATGAAACAAAAATATAATTATGGACTTTATATATTTTGGAAATTCAGAAGAAAAAATACATGGTGATGATTTCCAATTTCTATTCTGGTATAATTTAGGATTGTGGAAACACTATTGACTTCTATCTCACAACATTAACATGTTAACATATTTTGAACTATGATAAATCCTCAACCACTTATCTCTACATGTTTTTTCACCTAAAATACCCTTTTACAACTCTATATATCTTCATAAATCTAGGATTACTAAGTAATGATAAACTACGGGCCTCATCCAAAACTTCTTCTATAAATCCAATATGGAAAGAACGCATACATAATACCAGAAACTTATCATTCTATAAAAATTAAGGATGGATTGAAGAATAATTGCGATATTATTTTTCAGCTCCATATCATTATTTTATACCTTGATAATCATTATATTGATAGATATTTTAATACTAACATCAGATGATATAATTTATCCACTTCCTTTAATATTTCTAGACCCATTCTTCTGAGATCCAAAAATAATAGGTAATGTTTTATCCTCATCATGGATAATTTATCATGATCCTTTTGTAGCAAATAATTAGATACCATATTTTCATTATATTGTTGTTAATGTATTGACAAATCATAATATTAAATAATATTCAGTCATCTTCTCTTGTACATATTCAACTCTTTCTGTATAAATATATTAATTTAAAATTTTATGATCAGTTTATATATCATTCCATTATCTATAGAGAAATTAGTTTATATATTTAATTTTAAAACTATCCTAGATAAATCGTAAATAACATTTTTGTGATTATTCTTGTGAACCATTAATTTTCATGATGCATAAGTTATCACCATATCATTTTATAGGAGGATTCATATACATCCCCTCATTGATGAATCCACATATATTAAAAACTAATATCCACTACAGGGTAATGTAAGAATATTTGTACTAGAAAATATTCCCTTTGGTTCCCAGAAATTTACTTCATAGTAATATTTTGAAACTAATTTGGCACCCTATTAAGTTAACATTTTTTTTGGATTGAATAACAATGACAAATTTTCCACAAATCATCAATAATATCAAAAAAAACTCTGAAAACTAAGGATCTTAATCATAGTGGTCGGTCTGGGCCTATGTTCTATAACATCAATATTTGATATATCTACAGATATACCCCACCTTGATATTATATAACTTAAAAATTAATCTTTCTATATCCAAAATTCAAATAATGTAAATATTTTATAAAGATTTTCATTACTAATAGAATTTAGTACAATACTATGTTAATCTTAATGATCCTACTTTCTCATTGAATATATTATAATATATGTTGTAATGGATATAAAAAAATCAAGTTAAGACTATATTAATTATGTATATTAATATAGAGTGGGTATTATTAATAAATAAATACTTAATTATATATTCAGAGAGTCCATACCTAATGCTAAATCAATTCCATAGAATATCCTCATTCTTGAAACTCAATTACTGATATCTATAACAAATATAATTATTGGAATAATAGTGAGATCTATTTGGGTGGTAAAAAATTCATCAATATGAGGAAGAAGATACTTATTCTTTATTTTGTAATTTTATATTTGTGATAATCAATGAATAATCACATTGATCCATCATTCATTTTTTAAAAAATAATAGGTGAACCCCATTGTGATAAATATTATTGAATGAATCTATTGTCAGGATTATCCCAGAGTTGTTTCTTCAATTATTATAAATTAATATTGGATGTTCTATGTTGAGTAAATTAATTACTTATAGAACTATGTAAGAGTCCTATTTACAAATCAACATTACGATTTGGTGGAAGAAAAGTATACTTTTCAATAAAGACAACAAATAAAATCCTCTAAAAATCAAATCAATGATATTGATATTCTCCCAAACCATATGAGATAAATCCCATTTCTTATAAGAATCCATATCAATAAAATATTTGAAACTTAAATTGTATTTTTATATTTATCCTCACATTGATAAGAAATCATTATTTGGTTTGGAATATCGAACACATCTTCCATTAATTAGTGATTCATATGTGTTTTATGAAAATGAATCTAATACAATCCCAAATAACATCTAATTTATCTAAAGAGTGAATAATAATATTTACCAGAATCTCATTCTCTGAAACATGAATTATAGAATAATCATAGACATAATCAACATCATCATGACATTAGGGGTTTTCCAATATAATTCAATATCTAATTATTGAGGTGGTATTATGATAACCTTATCAAATTCTATATATATTAATAAATTGGAGTATATTGATTCAAATAATACATTATAAGTTCAGTGGTAGATGGTAAGTGTAACTTTCAAATCTTTTTATCATACCCCTCCCCTGAAATAACAATCATATGATATTTAACTTTTTCTCAAGGTGTAAGTGGTTTCAAATTTGGATCATGATCAATAAAATTTATATTTGGTAATTGTTTAGCATTATTACCACACACAATTAATTTGAAACACTAATGTTTGGGTGCTTTATTCTCTTGAGAATTTTCATTGTTCATTTAATTGACTAGTCTATTCACATCAATTTTTCATTTGATATCCTGAATATGATTCATTCCACACTTCAAAAATTATTTAGTCTATGTAATACAATTTCAACCATGTCTTATTCCATAGGTCACACACAATGGAAAGATCAACTTCTTCTCTCAATGATTTTTATAATTTCATTTTAATTATATAATTCTATGATAATCAAAACTATGTAATGGATAGAAAAACATAAATCTATATTTACACCCTGAAAAAAATAGTTATTGTTTCTTTAAAGATACTGAAGTCTTGTAAAATAACACCGTTAAAAGACACAGTATTAATCCCATGAAGAATCGATAAACATTACATTCAGGTTGTATTATATTACCATTATTTTACCCCACATTCCTTTTAAAATTTTCCTTATAGGTACTAATGGATTCAACATACTTATTCATTATTTTAATAAATTCCTTCTCTATTTCTATATGAATATTATGAACAATGTATTTAATAAAAAATAATATCTCAAACTCATCCCACATTATGGAGTCAATTTCATCACGTATCCTCATGATCTTGCTAATATTACACAATTCATCTGATTCTACTTCAAAATGATAAACATCCAAAATAACTTTTCATGCCCAACAAACTAGAGATCAAAAAAAATCTTTTTTGTAGAACTGGTCTATTTCTAAAAAACAATGAGATCAATATACTCATAAAACATAATGTGGATGTTACATCAGGATGGAATCAACTGAACATTATTCCCTCCGTGATCTTTTTATTCTAAGTAATATTCATATCTTAAGAGGTTAGTGCAATCAAAATAATAAGATATTTATTTCTCACTCCCATAACATTCGGGTACTCAAGAAAACATTAATTTGATTGTCTATACATTCATTATTAATATGGTTCCTTCGAGTTCCATTGATTGAATAAATTTAAATAACATAGCGTTCAAATCATTAATAAAATTATAAAATAATTTAATCATGAAAGGATATTTATAGGATGTATAAATGATGATACATTACTTTCAATCTATGACATGTTATATCTAACTTAGGTCATTCATGAGCGTTACCAACAATTTAATATGTTATCCTATACTTGGATATATCCATGTGGTTCTCACTTATTTTTTCTAGTAATGGATTTGAAAGGTAACTAAACCATTCCCTAAAACCAACTATAGAGACCCAAAAATTTGAGTCATATATAATATATCTTATTTTATTAATATTCATTATATGAAATAACTATCCATGTCAAAATCATATATGCCTTTCATATATGGAATCATGGATTACTAAAAAATAAGATTCATAAGTGATATACATAATCTCCCACTAATTTATTCATAATTATCACCCTTCATATACAAATCATACTTAATACCATTCTCTATGACATGGGGAATGGAACCAAAAAAGGCTGAACTCCAATACTCAATAAGGGTAAACAAGGGAGATATCAATGATCATATAAGAATAACATTAGTGTAATTTTATAAAAACATGGAAATAATATTTTAAAGCCATGCCATATATATAATATATCACAATGACAAGTTATTTAATAAATCATGGTAGTTAAAATGGCATGAATCATAAATTAATCCATGAACATGACTAATGTGGGTTTAAACTTTTCCTAAGACATGGACTTGTGGAATACACATACAAATAGAAAATCATTTCTTCACTAGTAAAGGAACACTTACAAGACTATCATATTAGATTTTGTTGACTCCAAATTCCATAAAAGTTGTCATGATTTAATTCTAATAAAATAATATTAGATAGAGTCCCTTACTGAACTCGTTTCACTCTCTAGTCATGTCCTATTTATCTCATGATATATCCATCATTACTCAATGGATTTCTAGACTATATAATCCTGGGCCCACACATAACATAATAAAAATCCTACATATGTGATCCAAAATATCATAAACAATTCATCACAAAATAACCCATGAAAAATAAATAGTTTTAATAAATACTTCAACATGGAATAACTTGGGGATAAGAAATGGGTTTTAGAAACATTTCATTAATTCATAATAGAATTTCCTATGAAATTGGAATGTGTTTCATAAAAATCTTGTAATCATAATCATAAACCATCCATTGATACAAAATAGATGCTAGTATTATATCATATCACTAGTAAATAATCATTAACATGAAAGTACGTCTTCATAGTGGAGACAAAGTAAAATATTTGTTGGAATATTTATTAAGGAAAATATCATTGTCACTTTGATATCACTTCTTTAAAATATAAAAATTTCCAAAACACTATGGTTTTTTTTAAACAACCTCATAATATTTTAAAAGAATATTCAAAGAATGCAGATATATTTAAAATGGAAAATTATATTCATGTTGTATAAGATAAAATATGAAATTAATTTCATACTATTGTAAATTTAACATCTCGTGTTTTTAAAAGGAAACACTACATTCGATAGCATATAAGATATGACACATTTAGCTTAAATGAATATTATAATATTATTATTTAATATGATAGTTATCATATATAAATTTTAATTGTTGGAATGGAAGGAATTAACAGAATTAGGAAAATATGGTTTATATATATTTATCTAATAATTCATTAGTTACCAACTTTTTTAGGAAATTAAAAAAAATTGAATATAAAGGATGTGCTTTTTTAATAAATGTGTAATTGTTAATAATTATGTATATAAAATAATTAAATCACACTTTTTTTTATTATATTAATTAAATATAAATTAAATATACTGTTTAAAATTTATTTTATGTCTTCTCTAGACTTCTTATATGAATAATTAAAATTTTACGGATAAAATGAGTGTTTTTCTAAAAATAAAATTCTATCGTATTATGATGAAGAACACATTTCAAATATAGGTTTTGTAATAATACTATGATATATTTTAAAAAATAAACTTATTAATCATAATAGGGACACAAAATATTTATATTGGGTGATTTTTTTGTATATTTATGATATATTTCCTATTTCAATGAATGGTGAAAAATACTACATTTTAGTTCAAAAATACTTTTCATATAATCTATTTATATTTATATATTATACTTTTATAGGGTTTTAATTTATAATTAGATTATTTTTATATATTTTAATATAATTTAGTGCATTTTATGATTTTTTAAATTGAAATTATATATAAAATCATTTCAAACATTTGACTGTTTTACTTAAAAACACACTTTTATTTTGTTAGTGAAATTAATTTTAAATATAATTTTCCAAATTATATGAATAGGATTAGGAAAAATGGATTCCATATATAGAATAAGAAGATAAAAATAAGTTTAATGGTAAATTTAATTTTTATATTTAAAAATTTTACCTTGGTAAAAAACTATTTACTATAGTAAAAGTAAAATTTTGACAATTGTTAATATTAAAAGTTAAAATGGAAACATACCTAAAAAACAACATTAATAAGAAGTTTGAGGTGTGGATCGACCCTAACCATAATATACTACATTAATTACAAGAAAATACTTTTAATTTAATTCTAACTCTACATGGTCATCTTTTAATATAAAATAATCAATAAATTAATCACTTGAACCCACCTCTCCTCAAATATAGAAACTAACCCCAACCTAAACATTTTGACCCAAAAAAGATTTAAAGCTCCTAAAATCTCTACCCTATCCTATGATCCTCACTCTCCCCATGTTGAAGTTATTCTAGTCTCACCAAAAGTCCAAATATAAGGTCTTTAAGTGTGTTTAAAGCAGGGTTATTCAAGATGCAATTTTCTCAAAGTACCTCTCTTAATTTCTTTTCTTCTTCATTATCCTATCCTCCTTCATCCATACATTCATGAAAACTCCACAATCAAGGTCATAATATAATTTTATGTTTCTAATTTAATATATCATATCCATTTCATTTAAAACCTCATCTTATTCAATTAAATGTAATTTTGGGCCAAGTTATGTTAGTTAATCACCTCTATGAATATTTTTTTGTTATTTTTTTTAACATAATTAAAGGATGTTCTAAACCAATCTAGTAAAGTAATATTTTTATATTTATATTTTAAAATATTTAATATTCTGTAATTTTATATTAAACATATCTTCATTCTTACCATATTGTGGTTATATGATAACTTCATTTGGGGACGTGTGGACTACCGCCTCATCAAAATGATGTGATTTGTTCACACATCACATATAATGTATTAAACATTGTTTTGTTAATAATTTATGATATAAATGAGATATTAATCCTAATTTAGGTATATTATATATGGATACATATTTACATACATTTCATTTAATTTTCTTTCTTTCAATATGACAGTAAAAACAAAAAATGGTGTTCATGAGTACGTACGACCTACCATCTCCATAATCGATCTTTTTTATTTTTCCATTAAATAATATTATAAATAGATATATAATGAATATATAGAAGATTTACATCTTGTTTTATATTTTTGAGATGATTTAATTATGACCTCATGGGCTATTGACATCATATAAAGTTCATTTTTGACTTAAGAACCATATATCAACAAAACTACCGATATGAACTTAAACAATTATTTAATTGTTATAACATAGTAATAAGTGATATAAAAGAAATAATAAAAATTAAAAAGTTTCTCAAGAAATTTTAAATTGATATATCTTAATTATTTAGGATGATAATGAATACTCATGAGAATCATACTCAAGGTAAGGGATTTCATCTTGATCTTCTTTAATTAAGGCATTTCTTGATAATATGCACCTCTATTATTTTATTAGGTGTATATATAGACACTATAACATTTCATATTCATATTTTATCTATTATAATGTTATTTAATGTTTTGTTAAATGTATTCATTCATTTATTTTATGATTTAAATGTTCAATGTCGTATGGGACACCTTGAACGTTTAGATATTTAATTACCAAATATTTTCCTTCATGATATTAATTTACATATTTGTTTATATGGATATAAAAGTATTATACAATAAATTTTATGTATATTTTTAATTTAATTTAATAGTTTTTGAAAATAATTTTTTTTATATGATGTGTTTTATTTTCCTTACAAAATGATAAAATGAATTTTTTTAATGTATGTTGTGACTACGACTTCTCTACTGATGTAACTATTATTTAATATTTGGCTACCCCTATAAGATTAATTTGTTTAAATTAAAAATATAATTCCCTTGTTTGCTTATTTTGGGAATTTTAGAATTGAAAATCGATTGACTATTTCAATATCATGAAATTTTTTCTTTTTATTGAAAATGGAATTTTATGAGTGAAATGTTGTTATTTTCAATATTTTTTGGGTTATGATTGTATAATGGTATTTGGTGAGTTTATGGGTGGTTATGTGTTAAATAAAACATGGGTGGTTACATAATAAACTAGATATTGGTGGTTATTTGATAAATTAAGGATGGTTGGTTACGTTATAAACTTCAATTCATTGGGTAAGGTAGTCAGTCGTATGGCTATTCAATTTAGTGATATGTGTGTCAGTTGATTATATGGTTATTCCATTTAGGTATGGTTATGTATCAAGTTACCTTCATAATATATATGTTCTTTTATAAATTTAAGGGTAATTGTTTTATTACAAAAAGGGTAAGCAATGATATTTTATTCAGTGAAGAGTATTTACTACTTCGTAATAGTGAAAATTATTACTTTATGATAAAGTATTCATGGTTTAAATTTTTTCTCAATACTAAAAATTTCCATTCTTTATGTATCCATTACTAATCTCATTATGTTTATCCCATGTTTTGAAATATTTTCACAGGATTTAAAGGAAAATGAAGTCATGTATGGAAACAAGGGAAATTTGTGATGATTAAACATGAAACAAAACCATGTTTCTTTTTAAATGTTTTTTTATGAAAAAAATGATATTGATTAGAAGTGTCTACTATGTAAAATTTGAGTTTTATGTATGAGTTATTTCTTAATTATCTAAATCTATAAACATGAAATGATCCCCAATGTGAGATAATTCCAAATTATTAACTTAACTCAATATAATGTAATATTTAAGTTTTGGGCTTTATATTTTATATCAGATGTTGGTTTATACAACATTAGAAGTTAGGGTGATATTTTAATAATAAGTTACATGTTAAATAAAACCATAATGGTTTGCATAATTTAATGATTAATAGTTATTTTAGATAAATTTAATTATTATGAGATAACATGGTTAATTATATCTTCGTGTTTATCATCCTCATAAGATAGTATATGATGATTTTATTTATATACTCAGATTGACCTTTTTGGTTTTAGTTAATTGTTGGTTTCAGTAGGAACCAATGTAATAATGGATGTGATGGAGAATGTGGTGGTTGTCTAAATAAGAAATCAAATGAAATGGGAGATACAATGAGAACTCTCATGTTAATTCTATACTGACTATCAGGAGTAATGATTAATCACTTGAACCTTGGTGATTTTTCTAATGCATTTAATATGCGAGAAACAAATCCTTGTGGTATTTTAAGTAATAATGGTCAAAATATTAGTAATATTCCTCGACATATGTGTCAAGGATGTAGAAAGAAAAACCTAGGAAAATGTTTTGAAGGGATAGTAAGTTGTTATAGATGTGGTAATGAAGGACATAAATCAATAACCAACCAAGGAAAAAGGAATCATTTAGTTAACTCCGAGAAAGGGAATGATGTTCTATCTGATTTATCACTTGATTGTTTTAAATATAGAGAGTATGGTCATTATGAAAATAGATTTTCTATAAATAAGGTTTGGGAATGGGATTATCAGTACAATACAAATATACCTTTAGCAATATCTGATTCCATTCATCTTGAAGATTAGGCAACTATAAATGACATATGAAAGGTATGGATTATTTCCTGGAACATGTTTTGAAATTTATGAATCTTATGATGTGATTAATTTTTTGTACAAAATAAGTATTAAATAAAAATTCGGAAAATTAGAGTTAGGGTAACATGAAAAATGAGGAATGATTAATAGTTCTACATATTAATGAATCGAGGGTTTTGTTAGATCTATGGATGATGAAATATTTAAATTTATTAATGCTCTTTTGATGATGGGATAACTTTTGAAGACATTTTATAGTATTGTTTACCCTAAATTTTGTTATTTGAAAATGTTATTTGAGTAAAAATTATCTTTTCTTGTCTGGACATAATTATATTGGTTTGAATAACATTTATTATTATATGGTCTTTCATTTTTATGTAATTATAAGATAATAAATTTTTAGATGAAAAATCAATGTCATGATATAAACCTTGAAGATAAAAATGTTTTTGTTATTTTTTAGGATATTATCACATTTTGGGTATATTATATGTATTGTATAGTTTTAGAAAAAGGACAACCCTCTTGATGGATGACAAGTTGTCACATCCAGGAAGGCTGTGAGAATGAAACCCACAACTAAAGGGTGACAAGGGTGAATCCCCTACCATTTTCCCAAATGAATTCCATGGTTAATATTACTTTTTAATTTTATTTAAATTAGTTTATGGAATAAAAAAATATTTTGTGAACTTATGTTCTATCAAATAGATATCCATGTAATTAAAAAATTTATTTCCTAATAATGTGATAAATTTTATTTTGGAAGATATTTACCATTTTTGGTACCTTATATGCCTAAGGAAAATATAATACTATGGGATTTTATTTGAGGACTAATGGTTAAATTTTATTTTTTGATTATATAGGTTTTTATTATGATCGTATAGAGATTCATGTTATTTATGGTAATGATTATCCTATCATAGAGAATATATAATTTTAGAAGTTCCATTTTTGGTATGAGAAATTAAGAGTGATTGATGTTATTTGGAGAAAATGATAAAATTTATCCTAAAATACTATGTTATCAAATACTTATAATTTTTGGGTTTAAATATTAGTTTGGATTATTTTGAAGATTTTTAATGACAATTATATATCAAATGGTCTATGTTGAACTTTGGTTATTACTTTTTGAATTTTTGAGATTAAAAGTAGTTTTTCATCAGACAATGGTTTAGAATTTTGGTGTAATTATTTGATCTTATCCTAATTTTTTTTGTTAATGTTTCAATATAGGATGAATATATGGATAATATTTCATAAATTATGTGATTCCATAGAAGTTGATTCTAGTGTTTCAGGCATGAAAAAACATTTATCTTGAATACTCATAATTTGGAGACAAAGATAAGTTTGTAATGGAAATTGAATAAAGGATGAAACCCTACTTCACAAGTAATTATGTTTCCTTATATTCTTATTCAATGTAACAAATTAATTCCAAAACATTATGTAAAGGATATTAATACGAAAACATTCTCTTTTTACTTTTCCTACCATGAAGTCAAATACTGTTTAACCAATCACAAATTTATAGCTTTATGATTGGTATCTTTTTTAGAAAAAGATTTTCTATTACTATCCATAAACAATTTATCATTAGTTTTATCTTCCATAACCATTTTTTTCTACATGGAACCTTATTATGTGTTTCTCAGGTAACCTTTATACTTTTGTTTATTTATTTTAAAGTGGATGTTTTGTTAATACTTTTTCTAATGTGATTTTGTAATAGAGGTATTTTCAAAATTCATACCTTAGTTACCAACACCAAATTCAAATTTTTATGAAACAATTTCCAAAAGGATTGGAGAATGTAACACACTAAGTTTTTAAAAGGAAACACTATGTTCAATAACATACATGATACGCCACATTTATCTTAAATGAACAACATACTATTTTTATTTTACATGATTTTTATCATATAGCCATTGGAATTTTGGAAATAAAAAGGGTGAAATGAATTTGGAAAATATTTTTTACACATGAATATATATTGATTCATTGGTAACCAAATTAATTTTTAAAATAAATAAAAACCAATTGAATATAAAGCATGTGTTTTTTTGAAAAAAAATTAAATGAGAATAATTTTGTATATAAAATAATCAAATTAATCTAGTTAAAATATATTAATTAAATATAAACTCAATATAATTTTTCAAATTCTTATTATTTTTTTCTATCATTTTATAAGAACCAATACAATTTTATGGAAAAAATGATAGTATTTCTAAAAAATCAATTTTATTGCCTTTTGATGGAGAACCCATTTTAAATATAGTTTTTGTCTCTTTTATATGTACTATATGACAAAATGAAATTATTATTTGGAAGTATTACATCAAAATTTACTTTGTATAATTTTGTTTTTAGTTTTTCTAATAAAATCCATATTTTAATGAATAGTAAAAAATACTGCATTTTAGTTCAAATATTCTTTTAATAAAATATATTTATATTTTTAGATTATACTTTTACATGGTTTTAAAGTATACTTAGATTATTTTTTATTATTTAATCCAATTTATTTCATTTTAGGAATTTTTAAATTTAAATTAGATATAAAAACAATTCAAACTTTTAAACATTTCACATTAAAAACCCCTCTTTTTTGTCTGCGGGAGAAATTTAAAATCTAATTTTCACAATTATGTGAATTTAATTAGGTAAAATGGATTACATATATGGAGTCATAAGGTTAAAATTAGGTTTTATGTTCAATTTAATTTTTAGATATAAACAATTACTTTGGTGAAAAACTTATTTACCGTACTAAAAATAAACTTTTGACAAGTGTTAAAATTAAAAGTTAAAAGGATTGCATGCCCAAAAACAACATTTAAAGGGTTATTGAAGTGTTACTTGACCCTAACCATCAAATAAAACATTAATTATGATCCAATTAAGTTTAATTTAATTCCACCTCTATATGTTATGTTTTTAATATAAAATTATCAATAAATTAATCAGTTGAACCCACCTATCCTCAATTATAAATAACAACCCTCACCTCCCCATTTTGACCAAAAAAGATTTTTTGCAACTAAAATCCATGAACAAACCTCTCCTTATTACTCTACCCACTTACATGTTCTTATGGTCTCACCAAGAAACCAAATCCAAGGTCTTCAATGGTCTTTCAAGGGGGGGATATTTTAAGAGGTAATTTCATCAAAGTACCTCTCTTAATTTTTTTTATTTTTCTAATTTCTCCTAAAATACATCATCCATTAATGTATTACCACTCTGTAATAATGTAAATAAAACATTTTTATGTTTATAATATAATATATCAAATCTATTTCATGTCTCAAATCCTATTATACAAGGAAATGAAATTGGTCTCCATGTTATGTCGGTTAATTTACTCCATGAATAATGTTTTTGTTCTTTTTTCTTTTACTGACATCATGTGTTATATTAAAACAATTTTTATGGTCAAATAATATTTTTATATTAATATTATATCATATTTAATATTATTTAAATGTTTTATTAATCATACCTTCATTCTTTCCATATTGGGGTTGTACGATAAATTTGTTTAGGGATGTGTGGACAACCACCTCATCAAAATGATGGAATTCATTCACACATCACATGGAATGTATTTAGTATTGATTAATTAATAATATATGATATAAATGAAATATTAATTCTACTATAATTATATTATATGTGTATATATATTTACATGATATAAATGAAATATTAATTCTACTATTATTATATTATAGACATCCTACCAAGATCATTTTCGACTCAATAACTGAATATTGACAAAACATACGATGTGAGCATAAATAATTGTTTAATTGTTATAACATGGTAATAAGTTAAATTAAAGGAATAATAAAATGAAAATTATTCTCATGAATTTTTAAATTAACCTACATTTATTATTCAAAATGATAATGAACATATGTTACGAATCAGACTTGAGGTAAGGGACTTCAACTCAATATTTTTTCATTGAGGAATTTCTTGATAATACAAAACATTATTATTTTATCAAGTGTATATACATACACATTGATATTTCATATGCATATTTTATCTATACTAATGTTATTTAATGTTTTGGTAAATGTATTAATTCTAGGTGTTTAATATATAAATGTTCAAAGTGGTATGGGACACTATGAACGTTTAAAGATTTAATTACCAAATATATTCATCTATGATATTAATTTACATATTTTTATATGGATATAAAAGGATTATTTAGGAAATTTTATGTATATTTTTAATTTCATTAAAAAAATTTCAAAAGTAATCATTTTATAAAGATAATTTTACATTGTTTACAAAATGATAAAAGAAATGTTGTTTATTGAATGTGGAGATAATGACTGATTTGGTTCCACAACCACTAGTTGATATTTGGATTATTCTATAAACCTTATTTTTTAATAAATAATAATAAATCTTATATTCGCTTTTTTGGGTAATTTGGTATTGAAAATGGTTTTGAAAATGGATTACCTATTTCAATATATTTCAATGAATTCTAGTTATTTAAAAGGGAATTTTATGAGTAAAATGTTAATAATTACAATCCTTTATGTGTTATGATTATATAATGGTACATGGAAATTTTATTGGTGGTTATATTATTAACCTAAGATGGATGGTCATGTGATAATCCAAATTTTGGTGGTTCTGTGATAAACCAAGTAAGGGTGGTGAGGTTATAACCTCCAATGCATTTGGTATGGAAGTCGGTGGTATGGATATTCCATTTATTGATATGTGTGGTAGTAGACTATATGGTAATTTATTTTAATTTTGTTTATGTATTAAGTTTCCATTATATTATATATGTGAATTTAATGGGATTTATGGCAATATTTTTATTACAAAAATGGAAATTAAGGAGCTTATATTCAGTGAATAGTATATAATACTTCATAAAGGTGAAAAGTATTACATTATGATAATGTATTCATGGTTTACATGTTTTAATAAGTATAACGATTTTCCTTCTTTTTGTATCCCTTAATGAAATTTTTATTCACATCCCATGTTTTGAAATATTTTTATAGGATTTAAATGATCATTTATTCAAGTATGGGATCAATGAAAAGTTATAATGATTAAACATGAAACAAAATCGTGTTTCTTTTTAAAAGTTTTTCTTTTATGAAAAAAATTATAATGAGTACAAGTGTCTAAATTGTGATATTTTAGTTGTTATTTATTAGTTATGGAATAATTATATAACTATTTTAACTTTAAAACATCATCAATGTGAGGTGATGTCAAATTATTTGACTTAACTCAATATTATGTAATGTTTAAGGTTGGGGCCTTATATGAATGATATAAAATATCCTCGTTAGGAAAAAAGAAAAAATATTACTTTTACAAAACAATTTAAATAATTAATCATGGGTAAAATTATTATAATCAATCATAATATAATATAAATAAAATTATTCAAAAAATTATTCAAAAATATGTATATGGAATAAAATTGATTTTTAATAGAAGGGCGAAATAATGTTGATTTTCAAGAAAAAATATGATTCGATCACATGAGTACCTAAAATGCCTAAAATAAAAAATAAAACATGTAATATAATAAAAAAAGGATAATAAAATTCATGAGCTTCTAAAGATGTATAAAATAATACATTATCTTCTGAACTTAATCCAAAAAAATCTAGATAAACAATGTTATTATAAAATAATGGCTTACATCGAGTTTCAATTGATTTGAATGTGTTTTATACTCTGGTATAATAAACATAAATTTCTTATAAATATATACCAAAATATTTTAAATATATATAACATCATATATAATCCCTTAAAAAAATTTCAAACCCCAGTTATTAATAATTTATTATTATAGTTATTATCTCATTATATTAAATGGTTCCTTTTTTCAAAATAATTTGTCCTCGGTGGTTATTATACCTATACATTAATAATTACTACATAATATGAAAAAATATTATCATGATATATATTTTTTAAATATTAATTATTTCTATATTTACAATCCTTAATTAATGTAGATATAAAAAAATTTATAACTTTCTTGGATATGGTCAGCCATATGTACACATGAAAATTGATTCCAATTTCAGATGGATGGAATGAAAGAATGGTAAATAATAATTCACCCTTAAAAAAAATTATTATATCTTATAAATAATATATATTCAACAAACCTATCTTTATTGTCATCCATGTAAATTAAAAATGTATGACAAATCACATTGCTTCATAGAGGTGGTAGTCCACACGTACACACAGGTGAGGTTATCATTTTCCAATATATAAGAAGGGAAGAAGTTAGATATGATATTATCATTAATGAAGGATAATTATGTCATAAATATAATATTTAAACTTTAATCTGATCATAAAACACAACAATAATATTAGGTTCTGAAAAATGAATTGTTTCACAACATGTAGACGGTAACCATACGTGCTCCCAAGTGATACATTCACCTCAAATTTGATTTTAGAGAGGGAGGATAATGGTAGAATGGTAATAATAATAAAATTTAAATATATTTAGTATACAGATGTTATTATTTTATGATAAATACCATAATTTTATAGGAGGTAAAGAAATATATAAAAATTAAGTGATCAATGAAGGTGGTCACATATTCATTGAAAGAACTCCATTTTAAGAAATATTAAGGATCATAGGAATGGGATTTTGGGAATAAAAAAACCTATATAATGTTTCTATTGATGTTTATATGGTATTTTTCAGTTATTAATCAGGTTAAAATTATCAATGTTGAGTAACGTGGAAAAATGTGGGGTGTACTTTTATATGTGATGGAGATGAAACCCATCAGATTTCCTAAATTATTAAAATACAAAAAATTAATTCTCAACACAATTGATTCTTAATAAAAATGAATTAAATGAATAGGAAATTTCATAACTAAAATAACATAAAGAAATTTATATAGGAGTTGTTTTAATTGTAATCCTTTTCTTTTTTATTATCCCCATTCTTAACTATTTTTTACCTTAATCACATATACATCTATTTAATTCTTACAGTTTTAATAATGCTAACATAAATGGAAAAGTAACACATAAATGGTCCATGGTTGAAATTTTATACCATAATCCATTCTCATGGATGAGTATATGTTTTTTAATATGTTTTAAGTAATTTAATAGTGTAATATTTATTATAAAATATCATTAATTTCTATTTTTGAACTATTCATTTAATATCACTTTAAAAGAACCAAGAAAATATGGAATTCAATATATTAATTTCAAACATCACTAATATATCATATTTATCTACAAAATTTAGGAAAAAATAACTACTAAAATTTTATTTCATTTAATATTTTTAGAGTGGTTTATTTATTTATCTATTAATAGAATAAATATTGTGTCAGCATTGTGTATGAATGTAAGTGAATAATTAAATTAATAAAAATTACAAAAACATTAATATGATAAAACATATTTCATTTTCACATATTTATTTATAACTGAAAACATCCACTCTTTATACTTAAGTAAAATTTTTAGATATACTAAAACTAGGAGAGTGAAATTTGGTGTTTTTTATTTTGTTAAAAAAAATTAAATAATGCTATTGAAATATATATGGAACCAAGTGCCATTATATTCAAAACATGAGTGGAAATAACAAAACAATGCTTATCCATTATGATTAATGATTTTTGTTAAATTCTGAATCCTTCACCCAATGTTTTATCGCTATATTACTTGTTATACCCTTACGTACTTTTTTTAGTATAATTACTATTCATGTAGAAAAAATAAAATATATATATTTACCAAATTTTAATTACATAATTCCAAATATGGAATCCATTTTTCATAGTTAAAATTCTATATATAGATGAAATGAATTTGAAAATAAGTGTTTAAATGTGATAAAAACGTTTTTCTTGAAAAAATATTTTCAAGAATAAAATTAGGTTTATTCATATCTCATACTTTGAAAAACGTTATATGAAAATAAAAATATAATATTAAATAATATATACATATATATTACATGATAATCATCCTGTAATAGTGATTACTTTAATTTTTTAAGATAGAAACACATTGTTCTTATAAAAACAGTTTTTTAGAAAAGCCTCACATTTATCTTAAAATTATTTTTCTTTTAATTCATAATTAATTGGTGATCAATAGATTCATTTTATAGATATATAAACTGATTTTTTTAATAATTTAACTACTCATATTAATAAAATCCAATAAAAATCTAAGTGATAACTACCACATTAAATAAGAATATTTTAATAGTATATTGTGGATTGTAAAACATGGTGTTTCATTTAATTATTTCTATCAAAGAAAAATAATTATGAAAATATATCATAATATATATTATTGCTAAAATATGTTCTGAATAAAAAATTATAAATGAGAGATACCTTGATTTTATTTTTAATCATATTTTATATGTTCAAGATACATCATGATGACAGGACACGGATGATGTGTGACTATGAGGTGTTGTGGGATTATAAGCATTGAATATTCTTCTCAAATAGTTTATGCTTGGTGGTTTTTTGAAGAATAAATCATGAGTAAATACCTTCCAATAGGAAAACCAAAGGTGTTAGGTGTCACTTGTATTTATTATATACAAACACATCGAAGTGTCTACTGACTTGAGATTGTTCTCAATGTAAACCATTTAATTGTGTATATTGAATCATGATGAATTCAATGCAATTTATCACATGGATATGTATATTTTTTTGAGTAATACATTATTTATATTGTGTTTGTTAAATGATAATGATATAATTTATTGTTTCTAAATGGATGTGATATCACAAACCTAGTCGATCTGGATTGAAGTACCATCACTAAATTTGTTTCCATGGTGGAAGAAGGTATGTATGTTCGGTAAGGTCAATAAATTAAAAATGTAATAATTTTTGTTCAAAAATGTTTTTATCTTTTATTATTTTTTTTCAAAATACAAATATATACAATTACATGACATGTGTTCATTGGATATTATCATTGTAAAGACTATATATTATTTTTTTAAGGGCCTTGGTGAGTTCCTAGGCACCATTCATAGTCTTGTGTAGTACTCACTTATATTTGGATAAGGGCCTTGAGAATCACACCTTTAAAATATTCAAAAGTTTAGGCCTATTCGTATCAATAATAGTATAGAACATGTTGGACCCTACCACGAGGTGTGCAAGTGTCTATGAACAAAATATAACAATGAAGTTAATAAATAAATTTTGTTCACTTTTTAAATAATTTGTTTAGATTTATTTATCAAAATTATTCAAAATTTATACATAGAATAAATGATAAATATTTAACGAATGACTACTATTTTAATATTCATGGTTCATTTGATATTTTTAGAAATAACGTATTGATTTAATGACTCTCTATTATCATATAATATAATTATTATATAACAAGTATGTAATAAAAGTATATATGATGTTCATTACTTATTTAATAGGTTATAATATTTGGATTATGGATTATTTACTAGGTAATATATATTTAGGGGTTGTGAATGAATTTATGGGTTCTTTAACCCCACTATAAATGTATTATGAAGCTCTAAATAATTGTTTTATTAATATAATAGATTTTGAGAGATTCTCTCTCATATTTCCCATATCATAAAGAGAGAATCTCCTCATTCCAAGAACAGATTCAATTTTTCCATTTTCATACTGAAGGAACAACATAGCAGTGATATTCAAGACAGCAAATCCATTAATGGTTCTCTATGATAGCACTACGATATCATTGATCTTTAAAACTATAGACATTTGATTTGTGTGGGAATAATCAAGAGGTGACTGGAATCATTTACTTTGAGTTGTGGTCAGTAATGATAATAATTCCTTAACATTTTCTTCATATTAAACATGATAATTCATCGATATAAACATTTTCTTAAATTAGTTCTTACTGGATCCAATGTTTTATTACTATGATACACACCACTAGAGATGATGTTGATACCCTAATCTGGAGAAAAAAATTTAAACCCATAGGTCATATGATTGTACTACACTCTCTGTTTCTAGTAATATATATCAAAGAAATCACATGAATCTTTAAACAAATATTTAATATGATTTTCATTAAATTTTTTAACATTGTACCATAATAGTCCCACTACAATTGATATCACATTAATAAGTTAATGGATAAACATGGAATGTCCCTATAAAGATTTATATCAGATCAAACATAATTTTTTGGGTTTCAAAATAATGGGTATATATATAGTAGAATTTACTATGGAGAAATGGGAGGAAATATTCTGGTGAATCCCTATATTTCATATTTATGTTGGAGTCTATAATAGTTACTATTATATGGATGAAACTTCCATACAGTTTTGGAATTTAAAAATTAATTAAAATGTCTAATCAGTTGGAATTAAAATATTGAATTTAGAAAAAACGTTGATGAAGGAGAATGATAATCCAGACCCATTGAAATATTGAAATACCTATAAAATGGGCCATGTAATGAATGATATCTCTTCCATCATGGTTCTAGAATAAGTTTAAAATAAAAAAAGTATAAAAATTAGAGATAGTACTTCCCTCCACCTCCCACAGCTACCCCATCTGTGAACCGCATGGGGAACATACCATTGATTAACCTAGTATTGTCCTATACATGAAATGAACAACACACTCCTCCATATATGAGAACATAAAATTCCCAAAACAACTTTTAAGATGTCTTCAAGCTAGTTGAAGTCCCCAAAAATACAATATAATTCCAAAAAAATTAAAAAAATATTATAATATTTACAAAATATTTAACAGACTATGTGATTAAAATTTCGTGAAATCAAATTATATAAAATTATTTTAATGTATTTAATATTCTCTCAAGAATAATTAATTAAAAAATTAATATTATATCTCATGTTTATTAGTTTCCCGATGATTTTGAATATCAAATGCCTAATGTATTTCTGAAATTTAAATTATATATATTAATATACAAATTAATTGGTATCATGGTAATAAATATTTTATATTTTATATGGTGTTTATTTTCATTCCTCTCATTATTTGTATAAGGGTATGTGTGTCTACTTGTTTTATTTTAATATTTTTTATGAAACCCTAATACCCCCTTATATGCAAAATGATGTAGGATGTGTTCAGAAACTAAATTATGACATATGATATTTCGATACATTGAACATGGGTGCATGTTGTTACACATGCTTGACAAGAATTAGGTATTCAATGACTATTATGGTAGTTCATCCATTTACAATTAATAAATCAACCAATATTAAATGTTCAATATATGTCATGATATTTATTTATTTATGCATTGTTTATTATTATTTTGTGAATGTTCTTTTTTATTTGATAACATAGAATAACAAATGAGTGTGAATAGATAAAACAAATTATTTCATGATAAATTTTTTATATGTAATGAATTTTTTTGTTGTGGTTATATTAAATATACAATTATTTCATTTTTTGAATAATAATAACATCGCTAAGATAATTATTAACTGGTAATGTGTTTCATATTTTTAATTTGAACAAAACTGGTAGTATAATGTTCTTATCATCTATAGTTGAAAGTGAATCATACTACTAGGTTGTTCGTAATAATTTTATGGGTCAACTCAACTTTAGTTCTCAAAAATGAAATATAAATAAATGATATATTTCCTCTTTGTAGGAAAATATTTTATTCAATCAAGGTTATAATTCCTAAAATCTTGGAATTCACTTTGTAGTTCAATTTTTCATGAGTAAATGTGATTAGATAGTAATAATCCTACCTTAAAATGCTATAATAAGTGGTGTAGCCACATCCTTGTCTATGTGGAGAGATTTCATGTATCCTTTCAATTAGAATACTCATGTGATCAGATATTTAAAGGAGTGTATCTAGGGATACTTTGATTCGATAAAATAACGGGAGACAACTAATAACATACTTAATCATTAATCATGATATGGTACTAATACGCTTAGTTTATTTTTATAGATATAATGGAAATTTCCACAACAATTTTTTTATTGTTTCTATTTATAAAGGAAATTGAAAATATCCTCACAAACTATAACATTCAAGATCAGTACAAGTGTCAATGAATAGTATTACACCTAAAGATGATATTTATGTGCTTGATTCCCCACAAACTATTAATCCCCCATAGGGAGAAATAAATTAATATAAATATATGTATAACAAGAATATAGATTATGTGCTAGATGTTCAATGTATTTTGTTTTCATCAATATCTAGTGAAGTATTGAAAATACATGAGGTTGAATATTCCTATAAGATTTTTTATTTTATATAAGTGTCATATTAGGAAAGTGGATTCCAAGGCTGATAGAAGATATCAATTTCACTATATACATGTTGGATAGAAAAATTAAATCACTTAGGACCACATATACCCATTATTATTGGGTACATTATGAAAATAAAATCCCTTGGGTACATACTAAACCAAGAACTAGTGTATGATATCACTATTACCTCATTACTACCAATATTATCAACATTTATTTATAACTATAACATGAATAAAATTACCATGTCACTCCCAAACCTATTGTATTTTTTTTACTAATAAAATATAGATATGAATAAAATTAACTCTTCATTCTATATAGTAAAAAAGTGGTGGAAGTAAAAGACTATGTTTTTAAGGCTAAAACAAATACACACAAACCAATACACTATCATTCAATGAAGACAATAATTTATAGGTAGATAAATTTGTAAGAGGATATCTTTGATGCATGTGTCAATAAAGGATTCTAAAAGAAAACTTTCATGGATGGGAAGATGAATATAGGTAACTCATCTACCAAGTGATTCTTGTTCATTGAATGAACATTTTATTTATATACAAGTTTGGTATTGGATGAAACATTTGGATCAAAAGTATGAATCCATATATAGGAACCAAGTATATTTTATAAGATTTCAAAAGTTTGTGTGGTTATACAGACCAGAATAGATCAAGACTTGTTTCCATGATTTTAGGATATTATTTTATAATACTTCCATGTTTCTTGAGTTTTTATATTCAAAAAGCTATTTTTATAAGACTTTTTTTACACGAAAAATAATCCTTATATAGAGTTTGAACACCATGGGATTTTATTTCATTTTTGTATATAATGGTTTTCACATTTATAAGGATAAAAAATTTTATGTAATGGAACATCTTAAAAATGGATTGTATATACTTGATCTTGAAAACACAATAGTGGAAATAAATGAATAAACCAATGAGAATGGCCCATATAATTATCATCTATGGAAATTTTGGCATGGATATGTAAATGAAAATCATTTACATATGTTTTACCAAGAATGGTGTTTATACATTTCTGAGTTAAAACCCTTTGATGTTTGTCACTTATTTTTATAAGGGAGAAAAATTAAAGGCCTTAACTAATAAAGGATTATGGTTCACATAACTATTGTAATTGATTGAAATTAATGTTTGTGGTTCATTTCTTGAATATTCATGGGGTAAGTTTTTTTATATTATTGATTTTACTAATGACTATATTTGGTATGAGTATATTTACTTAATTAGTTGTAATTCAGCCACTATTAATATGTTTATTGAATATCGTATTGAATTTGAACACCGATCTAGTTAGAAGAAAAATGATCCTTTGTCAGATAGAGGTAGAGAGTATTTCAACCATGTTTTCATTAATCATTTAAATAAGGGAGGGATAATATAGAAACACATTCCTATTTATACACCTCAGGGAAATGGTGTTATTGAAATTATAAATCAATATTTTCTTGAAATTATAAGATCTATTATGTGTTAGGAAACCTTTCAGTTATCTTTTCAGTGACATTAATTACAAATAGTTGAATATAACTTTAACCAATTATAGACCAAATAAACATACAGTATTGTATATTATTTTTGGATTTGATATAAACCCAATATGTGATGCATATATGTGTGGGGATTGGATTTTATTCCTAACACAAAACCTACTAAAAAATTAGAATACATAAGTATAAAGTGCATCTTGATTGAATATCTAAGATAGAATTTATCACTTCTGAATGATTTGTATCTCGTTACTATTTGATCAAGATGGTAGTACCTTCTCTAAATCTAATTAAATTTCTGAAGAATTTATGTTCATTTGGAATCGTCTATGAAAAATATTGTAAGAATGGATGATAACACAACATGTGCATCCATATTTTTAAGATATTGCGACATAATGAGGTTATATTATATGATTTGTGTTCAAAGTAAGTTTTTAATTATATGATTATACTTAATATGCCTAGTTGAAAAATGGGTTTTACACCCCACTCCAATTCTTGGAGTAGTACTCACAACTGTTAAGATAATGTCCAATAGGTTCACACAGATAGCGTTTTCAATATTCTAGTACTATTCATATAAATAAGTGTATATGACATTGTGAACCCCATGATAGTGTTCAAGATACTCTCCAATATATATGATCGATATGTCATTAATAAATTCAAATTATCCAATATTAGAATAAATTTTTATGAACTTATGTATCAAAATATTCACAATTAATATTGTTAATACATGAAACATATTTGAAAAAAAATTATTGTAATATTCATTGACCATTTAAGATATTCTGGAATAAAAACTCATTTTAATGTCTCATTTTCTTCAAAAAATATATTTAGATTATTGAATGTAATTGATAAAAAATTAATATTGTTTATATGGTAGTTAATTTGTCATAATATGTCATTGATGTCTTATCTAGTGGGTAATATATATTGAAGTTATGTGGAGCTACTTCTATGTGTTTTAACACAACTATATAAGCATGAAGAAGCTTTATTATGAGGGATTATTCTTCCACTCAAATTTTAGAGCTCCAAATTCATATTTCACGTATCCTGGAGAGAGAACCTCCCTATTCCCTGAACTTGTCCTTTTACCATTTTGGATCTAAGGAATTATATTTTAGTTATATTTTTGACTTCTAAGACATCGCATGTTCTTGGTTTGAGAACCTATATATCAATGATTAGTATACCCGTACATATTTATAGTACATGTGAATGATCTAGATGGATTTGATGTAAATTCCTTGAAGCAGTGGTTATCGATGATGAGTGGCCTTCACTTGCTTCGCCCAATTGAATAAGTATTTGTTTTATTTAATATTGTTCTTAAATATATTCAGAAAAGATCATTTTTTCTATGAATTTTCTCATCAACATAGGTAGAAATTTTACATAAATATAAGGAAAAAAAATTAAAACCACGATCCATATGTTTCTTATGCACACCCTAGACCCCACAAAATCATATATTAAAAATATGTCGTATGAATTCTCAAATAACTTCTATTTAGTACCCCCACAAATATATTTTCCATATTATACCTAATTATTTTTATATAACTGAATTCCACTCTATTAGTAAAACCTTTAGAAATTCATTTTTCTACATTACCCATATTTTTATATGGTAAAAATATTAGTTTTCATCTACATGACATTACCACAATGGATTTATATTGAATAAAGCTTTAAAAAACCCTATAATTATTAGTGATAACATATACCAATACATTTTTTGTATCATCATTATTAGAGGTGACATAGTATAGTGACCTCTATTTTATCTGACCAGAGTTATCCCATATTCATCATTATAAATTGGGTCTAACTTCCTTTACAAGTGTATCTTTCCATCTATTTATAGATACACATTACACTAATTACCTTGGTTTCATTTTTCACATGTTTCATAATACGTTCTTTTAAAATTAAATATAAATTTATTATAAAATATTTTCAACCCATTATATTCGACATAATATGTTAAATACCCTCAGTAAGAGGATGAACTAAGGTATGAATGACTATAGAAATGTGACTAGTTATCTTGTTTCATTATTAAATAAAATAATCTTCCTAATTTTTCTAATAGAAATATATAAAAAATAAATGTATGAATTAAAAAAAACATATTTTTCATTGTTCAACCAAACTATGATAATTGAAGTCACATACAAAGGTTATGAGATAATTTACAGAAATCATTAAATCCCATAATACTGACAAAGTATGTATTGTACTCAATATCCCACCTAGTTTATAACCACACACATACTATATATACTACTACAAGTTCCCTTGATTTTAACTCATTTTTTCCTTTATATGTATCCTTTGATGATTTTAATCACATTTTATTAAATCACAATTGTTGTGTAATGGAGATCTTAAATCATAAAAATGATGAACATAAAATTCTCCAAAAACTCATCATTTTTCAATATATATTAAAAACCTTACCTTTTACATAACCATTGTGAAGAATTAACCAAAAATCCAAATTATTGTAGAATTCCATATATTAAAAAAACTCATAATAATTAATCAGACATCAAGTCTTTATTGTAATTCACCTTTTCATAAATTTATAATTTCTTCTATTTTTTCAAATGATGTTAACATTTAAACCTTTATAGACTAATTATCTTCCTATAATACTTATGTGTAAAAAACTACAAGATATTTTTGATGAATTGGTCTTTCTAGATGATGGGGTAGTAGAATATTTAGTGTCATAACCACCCATTCATCTAACATCATACTTGAAACTGACCATTGATGAAATGTTCCTCACCAATAAAACATAAAACCTTATTTTACAATTTTTATGTGTAACTAATCATTTCCATTAAACTATCATTCAATATCAACCATGTTTATGTGACACTATTTTCATAAAATTTTACAAAAAATATCAAAACACTCTATTTTCTTCAAATTTTCTAGTCTATATTTTCCATATATATTTTCATGAATCTTCCAAATTTTCTTTGAATACAAATTCTATCATCAGGTAGGATAGTATATTCATGAATTCCTATGTACTTCTATACACTAGAGCATTTTTGACATGATTTTTCAAAAACTATCCATTTTTTAACTAACACAACTATAAAAAATCCAAACCAACATCTAGAGGGATTTATTCCAAACAAACTCCTATATATATGACTGAAATATTTATATAATAACTTTAGAGATGTTATTTTTTCCATTATTTTTTCATTCTAAAATACTTTTTAAGTACATCATTCAATATTTTACTTCGTTCACCATAAATGAGGACCTCTGTGTAACATTCCTCAATTTTTTCTTAGAATGGTTTTCAAAAACCTACATTATCTTTCTATCCAATGGAAATCCATATTTTTCATAGACTCTATATATGTCATGCTCATTTGGATTATAGACCAATTTTATTATTTATTGGATAGAATTGTAACCATTTCCTATTATGTCAAAAATTTATCCATTTGTATGTCATAAAATTATATATATTTTAACATAAAAGTATATAATTTTTCATATCATGGATATAGAGTGAATTGATGAACAAGAATCTATAATTAAATACACAATTAAACTATTAACACTCAATAAAGGATAACTCATGTCCTCTAAAATGATATTTTTGGTTGAAATTAAAGAATAATAACTTCTAAAATTGACTCTTCTCCCATAAAAATAACTCCTCCTGTTGAATGTTTTCTGAAAATTCCATCACATTGGATCACTAAGTTAATCAGAGATAATTTACTTCTTTCTTCTTGTTCCATTATAAATATTGAGACTATTTCATTTTATGGAACATTACTTATATATTTCAAGGTAAAGGCATCCCCTATAGATTATTATATCTCCATCTATTGAATCTAATCATTCATAATTAGATCTTGAACAATAATTAACATTATTTATTTCGTACTATTTGATTTTATAAATATTTTAATCATATTGTCACATTATTCTTGGAGTTTTTAATATTAATGAAAAACCAAATATAGATCCCAAAACCACAACTTCACTATATTCAATTGACTCTAAATTATATTAAATATATTAACATGATCAGTCACAATTCTTCATCTGACATTTTGATAGAAAAATAACTTTTTATTATTTGGGAAAATAAATTCCTAACTCAAGGTGGATGGAAGTATTGGATTCCAAGGGAATCACACATCATAATGAGATTATAGTTTTCATGAAGGGACCCAAAAATAGTGTGTAAAATAATGATCTCACAATGAATCCCTTTACTTGATAATGAATCTATCAAAAAATTCCCAACTCTCAAAGTATGATTGTCTTGAATTACCTCGTTGAAAAAAAATTGTTTGCTCTTATAATGTTGGAGAAATCCTATTGTGATATATCATTTCCATGAAGGAAACCATCTAGAATAGAATAATCTGATTTGAATTCTGTGATGTGATTATTAAAAATACAACAAAAAATAATACATGTTACCAAATCTCATTTATCATCCCCAAAAAAATTACATGACCCATAAAAGTTGTTGAATTATACAATCACCAAACACCTTATATCTCTCACCAGACCACCCATACTCATTTATCCAGAAATACATGACCCATTGACATTTAGTTTCTACCACCTATTGGGTGGATTCCATTTGATCCATCTACCATGATTTTCTTATCTACCTTTTATATTAAGGTAACAACATTTCTATAATTATTTTTAGCCTAGAAAAAGATAGCTTGCCCTTAATTAAAGCACCCAACTCCACCAACAGAGTCTTCACCTACATATAGAAGTAATAAAGTGAATACATTATTCTTTGTATTGATTTTTTCCTTTTCTATTTAGTGGTCCAACACATTGAAAAACACTAAAAGAACATTAACCTCCACACATGGATTCCTAATTCACTAGAACCAAGCCTCCATAAATTAATACAAAATAATTTCCAAAAACCTTTATATTTATTCCATGCTATATTAAACTAAATATCCACTTCAGTTAGTCACCTTCAAAAAATCATCTCTGTATCAATTCTAGTATTAGAAGCGCACAACACTGAATTCTTGTGGAAAAAACACTTTTTCGACAACACTGGGGTAGATTATTGAAAATAAACATAGATTTAAAATAAACTTTTTAATATCTAGTAATATAAATCAATTTTATATAAATATAATATAATGCATTGGTCTGACAAAACCACTCATCTAGAAGTTATCCTTGAAAACACAAACCATATAAAAAATGAAAAACAACCACCAAATTGGAACTCTAACATACCTGGTAAATAAATAAATAATACATTCTATTTTTATTAATATTTTGTAAATTAAATATTAATTTTACATTGAAGGGGTTTCTATGTTTGATTTCGTACCCGACACGCAACAACAGGTTTCTTTGAAATCTTATGTTGCACACTAATAATATAATATTATTATTTTAAATGTTAGTTAACTCCTAGACATTGTATTGGTGGAAATGAACAAAAATAACTACAATATGATTATATATATTTGTTAAATAAAAGTTAGAGGTTTAAAATGTGAATGAATCTAATTTTAAGCATAATTTACATTAAAAGATCGATTTACCTCCTTTTAATGGAGAAACCTATTTAAATATAGTTTTGGTCACATTTATATGTTCTATTTGACAAAATTAAATTCTTCTTCAGATTCAGCACGTCAAAATTTACTTTGGTTAAATTTTTGGTATTTTTCTGATAAAACTCATTTTTTATGAAGAGTGAAAAATACAGTATTTTAATTCAAAAGTGGATTTTAATATAATTTATTTATATGTTTAGATTATCTTTTTAATTGGTTATAAAGTTTAATTATATTATTTTTTTTACCAATTAATTCAATTTTAATCATTGGAATTAATATCACTTTGAAATTGGACATAAACAAGTGTCGATCTTTGGATAGTTATTGTTTCTTAGAAACAAGCTTTTTGTTTTGACAATGGGAATTAATTTTAAATTAATTAATGAAAATTATAGGTTTTGAATTTTGTAAAATAGACATAATTTTTGAATTTGGAATATTAAATATATTTTATTCTGAATTTTCGGTATTTTTCTGAAAAACATCAATTTTTGATGAATAGTGAAACCACTTAGTAGTAGTTAAAAAAACTAACTTTTTCATTTAAATGAAATTTTACCACTGCTATAGATTGAATTTAGAAAATACAACATACATGGTTGTTATTAGTAAGTAAAATGTGGTTCAATAAGATGAACCACATTTTACCGCTGTTGTGAATTCAATTTATAAAATGCAACAAACATGGTTGTTATTAGTAAGTAAAATGTGGTTCAATAAGATGAAAATAATTTTTGGTGAATAGTAACTTTTGACTTTTATTTACCGGGGTTAAAGGTAAATATGGTAATTCGAGGTAAAAATAATCTCATAATAATACAAAATTACCTTAATGCTTGTCCTAACCTTATTGGTTGAGTCATTTATGACCATGGGCATCTTTGGGACGATTTTAGGATCACATGCAGCCACATGGGAGTGATAATGACACTTTATATTAATCAACTTAAAGTAATGACAAAAATGACACAAACAAATATAGTTTAGTAAATCAATTTTTACATGGGTTTATATAAGTTATCCTTTCAAATATAAATAATAATTGGAAAGCTAATAAGATTTCCTACATCATGGTTTTTTTATAATTTTTAGACACCAAATAAATTAAATTATTTATGACACTATAATGAAGCATAATTTTCCTCATTAATAAATGATTTAAATAAATAAGATTATAAATAATAAAAAAATATCCAAAACCAGTCCAATTATTATTGGATGATTTTATTTTGACCATGAGTCTTCTTATCTTCAACTTTAATTAGTTTTGTACCTTTATAAACAGAATATCATTTTATATTAAAATAATATTTCCACACTTCTCTAAAGAGCCCCTCCTCCCCATTATAAAATTGTCTCACTTATTATTCACTACTCACACCTCTCAAGCCCCTTGTCTCATCCAACCCCTACCCAAATAAGCTCTCAAGATCCCACTCCTCCTTCTAGAAGTCTTACCTTAGGCCAAAGTCTCTTCAAGAAGTCCTTTTGTTTCAAACCAAAGGGAGTTACCCAAATTAAAGGTAACGATTCCTCTTAATTTATTTTCTTTTATTTTACTTCTCTAACCCCTGAACTATTTTTAATACTTTATTTTATAACAACAACAATATTCTCAATATACTAGGTTGTTGTTATGAGAAGGATTAAAACTACAGTTACACACACCTCCCTCTAATAGGAGAAGAACATACTGTTTCTGTGGATGGAAAACTAACACCTCACGAAACGATGATTGTTCGACTATCTCCTACCGCCTATTATGGGGGCCATTAAGATAGAACCATATTTATATATGATATATATTATGTTTATGTTTTCTTTATACTTATGTATTTTACATTTATATCCTATCTTTATGGTTTCCATAATGGGTAAACGCGATAATTTCATTTGAGTAAGTGCAGACTACAACCCCCTCAAAGTGATATGACTCGTTAATGCCATATGTGGGACGTATAAAGAAGAGATTTAATGATATTATATATGATATTATACTATAATTATAATATAACTATGTATCATTGTGATTTAATTATACTAAAATAATAAATATAAATGAAAGTATCATTCATGCATACATACGGCTTACTATCTCCACGAACGGTGCATTTTAATTCGTACCTCCAAATGTTATGTACTATTATATATAAATTTGTATACTGGATATATATGATATAAATAATATCTAAATCATGAATATCATTATGAATATAATAATATTTTGACCATGTGAACAAATTTTAATTATAAGTAATCCATTTTTGACTCAAGTACCAAATATCAAAAAAATGAACATTATTAACATAAATGATTATATAATATTTATAACATGGTAATAAGTGATATAAAAGGAATAATAAACTTGTAAAAGATTCTTAATCAAGTAAAAACTAACTTTTTCATATTATTCAAGAGATTAAATCACGAACGAGTCTAGTCGGGCATGTGGTAAGGGACTTCAACTCAATCTCCTTTCATTGAGGCATATTTCAATAATATATACATTATTATTTTACACAGTGTGTAATAAATCCCTTTGACTTTTACATTCATTCAAAGGGAATCTTTTTTCTGTGAAGCATTTTACTAAATGACAAATGGAATGTTTTTAATGTTTATGATGACAATGACCCCTCTATCATCGTAATCGTTATTTTCCTTCCTCTATAAGCCATAATGTTTTCTAAAATGAAAAAGAAGTCCCTTATTTTTTTTTCGGTGTTTTGGTATTGAAAATGGTTTTGGAAATGGAATGATTATTTCAATATCTGGAAATTATTTATTGTGATTGAAAATTAAATGTTATTAGTGAAATGTTTATATTTGCAATATTTTATGTCTTATGATTTTATAATGGTACTTAGACATTTGACGGGTGGTTACGTGATAAACCAAATGACGGGTGGTGCTGTGATAAACTAGGATGGGTGGTTACATTATAACCTCCAATGCATTGGGTATGGAAGTCAGCTGTATGGCTATTTCATTTAGTGATATGTGTGGAAGTCAACCGTATGGTTATTCCACTTAAGAATGTTTATGTCTCAAGTTACCTTTATATGTTATGTGTTCTTTATAAGGGTTTTATGGTAATATTTTGGTTACAAAAGGGTAAGAAATGATCTTTAATTCAGTGAAGAGTATTTACTACTAAAAAAAGGTGAAAACATTAAGTCTTATAGATCAACTTTCATGGTTGTATGTTAAATAGATATTCAGTTTGCATGGATTTCCCCTCTCCATTGTATCTAATCGTGATCTCAGGTTTACTTCTAACTTTTAGAAAGGCCTTCAGAAGTCATTGGGTACTAAATTAAATTTTAGTACAGATTTTCATCCAAAATTAGATGGGAAGTCAGAACAAAAAATTCAGACCTTGGAAGATATGTTATGTGCTTGTTTACAGGATTACTAGGGAAGTTGGGACCAACATCTTTCATTGGTTAAATTTTCTTATAATAATAGTTTTCAATCCAGTATACGGATGGCTCCATTTGAGGCATTATATGGAAAGTGTTATCGAACTCCAGAATTTTGGGATGAAGTAGGTGAAGGGAAGTTGATGGGACCAGAATTGGTATAATAGATGGCAGAAAAGGTTTAGTTGATTTAGAAGAACATGAGAAAAGATCAGAGCAGGAAAAAAAGTTATGTAGATAACTGGAGGAAAGATCTATCTTTTGAGGTAGGTGATCATGTCTTTCTCAAAGTTTCTCCATGGAAAAGTGTGATGAGTTTTGGTAAGAAGGAAAAATTGAGTCTGAGGTTCATTGGACCTTATTAAATCCTGATGAAAATTGGATTAGTTGTGTATAGAGTGTATTTACCTCCATGTTTATCCCAGGTACACAATTTTTTTCATGTTTCAATGTTGAGAAAGTATATGCTAGATCCATCTGATCTTTTGAGTCCATAGGCAGGTTAGTTGGAAGAGAATCTCTCTTATTAGAAAAAACCAGTCCAAATTCTTAACTATAGAGAGAAAGTGTTGCAGAATAAGGTAATTCACTAGGTGAAGGTTTTTTAGAAAAACCATATAGTTGAAGAGGCAACGTGGGAATCTGAAAATGCGATGAGGGGTAAATACCCCCACTTATTTGATATGTGAATAAAATTTTGAGGATGAAATTTCCAAAAGGGGGGAAGGATGTAACATCCTGGGTAAATAAAGAAATAATACATTCTCTTTTTATTAATATTTTGTGAATTAAATTTTAATTTTACTTTAATGGGGTTTCTATGTTCGATGGCGTACCTGATACGCAACAACGGGTTTCTTTGAAATCCTACGTTGAACACTAATAATATGATACTATTATTTTAAATGGTAGTTAACTCCTAGACATTTTATTGGTGGGAATTAATAAAACTAACTACAATATGATTATACATGTTTGTTAAATAAATGTTAGAGGCTTAAAACGTGAATGAATCTAAATTTAGGCATAATTTACTTTAAAAGTTCGATTTACCGCATTTTAATAGAGAACCCTCCTAAAATATAGTTTTGGTCTCTTTTATATGTACTATTTTAAAAAAAAATTCTTCTTCATATTCGGGGCATCATAATTTACTTTGGGTTAAGTTTTGGTATTTTTATGATAAAATTCATTTTTTATGAATAGTGAAAAATACTGTATTTTAAGTCAAAAGTGCCTTTTAATATAATTTATTAAAATGGTTAGATTATCTTTTTAATTGTTTTTAATGTTTAATTATATTATTTTTTTAACAATTAATCCAATTTTTTTCATTTTAATTAATTTCACTTTGAAATTGGACATAAACAAGCTTCGATCTTTTGATAGTTATTGTTTCTTAAAAACACGCTATTTTTTGACAACATGAATTAATTTAAAATTAATTAATGCAACTTCTATTTTTTTAATTTGGTAAAATAGACATCATTTTGAAATTTGAAATATGAAATATATATTATGCTGAATTTTTGGTATTTTTTTGACAAATATTTATTTTTGATGAATAGTGAAACCACTTAGTAATAGTTAAAAAACTGACTTTTTCATTTTAATGAAATTTTACTCTTTCTATGAATTTAATTTAGAAAATTCAACATACATGGTTGTTATAATTATGTAAAATTTGGTTCAATAATAAGAAAATAATTTTTGTTGAATAGTAACTTTGGCCTTTTATTTACCACAGTTAAAGGTAAATATGGTAATTTAAGGTAAAAAGAATATCATAATAATACAAAATTACCTTATCACTTCTACTAACCTTATTTGTTGAGTCATTTACGACCCCGGGTATCTTTTGGATGGTTTTGGGACCCAATGGAGACACTTGGGAGTGATAATGACACTTTAGATTAATTAACTTTAAGTAATGACAAAAATGACACAAACAAATATCTTTTAGTAAATAAATTTTTCCATGGGGTTATATAAGTTATCCTTTAAAAGATAAATATTAATTAGAAGGATAAAAATATTTCCTATATCATGGTATTTTTTTATAATTTTTATACATCAAATAAATTAAATTAATTATGACTCAATAATGATCCATTATTTACCTCATTAATAAATTATTTAAATAAATATGATTATAAATATTAAAACAATATGAAAAACCTATCTAATTCTTATTTGATGATTTTATTTCGACCATTAGTCATATTATCTTAGACTTTAATTAGTTTTGGACTTTTAGAAACAGAATATCATTTAATATTAAAATAATATTTTCAGACTTTCCTAAAGAGCCCCTCCTCCCCCTTATAAATATCCATCACTTATTACTCATTCCTTACACCTCTCAAGATCTGTGGCCCATCCAACCTCTTCCCAAATAATCTCTCAAGATCCCTCTCCTCCTTCTAGAAGCCTTACCTTAGGCCGAAGGCACTTCAAAAATTCCTTTTGGTTTAAACCAAATGGAGTTACCCAAATTAAAGGTAACAATTCCTCTTAACTTCTTTTATTTTATTTTAATTATCCAACCCCTAAACTCTTTTTATTACTTTCTTTTATAACAACACCAGTATCCTAAATATACTAGGATGTTGTTATGAGAAGTATTCTAACTACACTTACACACACCTCTATCTAATGGGTGAAGAACATACTGTTGTTGCGAATGGAAACTGAGTAGATGTGTCTATGTGTATTATTCTAGTCGTCATGTATATATTAGGGCCTAATTCTATAAAACTCTAAACCTAAAAATATCCTCAATGGTAATTATTCATTTTATTCAAGATTATGTAATGTTTTAAGGCTGGGTCATTATAGATGGTATCATAGGTCGGTTTAGAGAAATTTTGGAGTTATAATATAGTTAAATTAATATCCATAAATTATTTTAGTTTAGGTTATGACTGAAATGATATAGCATTTATAGATTACCATGTTGATTTTCCAAAGTTATTTCAATGTTTATAATTTTTTTTCGTAGTGGAAACAAGGCTGCTATGTTGGGACAAGATCCAAAGGAAGACAACCTTCTAAATCAGCAACCTGAGGTGATCGGATTTGGAACAGAAGAGTTTATTGAAGTGATGGAACAGTTGACTCAGGATATAAATGGTGGTGGTATCCATGCATGAGATCAGCCAGATCAACCATAGAGGAACATTTCAGTAGTGGATCATTTCATGAGGCAAAAATCCCCCATTATTCAAAGGATCATCTGACCCTGTGCTAGCAGAAGGGTGGATTAAATCACTGGATAAAATTTTTGATGTCATGGGTTTTTCATAACATCAAAAGGTTGGTCTTGTTTTTTACTTTTTTGAAGGTGAAGCTGACCAATGGTGGTCGATGGTGAAAAATATCAGGGATAGTGAGGATATTGATGCTCTTGTTTGGGATTAATTCGAAGGTATGTTCCTTGAGAAATATTTTCCTAAAGTGATTTGACATATGATGGAAAAACAATTCTTGGGATTGAGGCAGAAGGATGACTCAGTGGTTGTTTACGAAGGAAAGTTCACTCGACTGGAAAGGTATTTTCCAAATTTCATCTGAGATCAAGATAGTAAGATAAATTGATTTCACTTGGGACTGAAGCCGTGATATCGAATAGAATTATCCCCTCATGCATTAAAATGTTATAAAAAACATGTTCGATGTTCAGAGAAGTTGGAAATGGTGTTTTAAGATGATCAGGTGTTATTTGAAAAACAACATAATAAAAGGTCCAGTTGGTAGGAAAAGGGAAATAATTCATTAAAGAAGCCTGGAGGTAAGAAAACTAAATATCCATATTGTGAGAAGTGTAGTGAAAACCATCCTGGAGAATGTTTATCGAAGTCTGGTAAGTTCTTCTGGTGTGGTATGTCTGGTCATATTGCTCGTAACTATAAGGAAAATGATCAAGAAAGGAATGAAAATCTAGTCGTAAGATGTTTTAAGTGCAATGAAATGGGTCATTAAGCAAATGAGTGTCCAGAAAAGAACTCAACTGAGGTAAATAAATCTGACTACAAGCAGAAAGGTGTGGTTACTTCCTTTGTAACTACATCAAGAGATGTTGGGCCATTAAATGAAGTAGTATCAGGCGCACAGTTTTTTTGTTCAAATTATGCCAATGTGTTGTTTTATTTAGGGTCTACACAGTCTTTCATTTCTGAGAAGTTTTCTAATAAATTTGTAATTCCATCTAATGATATGAATTTAGAACTTATGGTAAAAACACCTAGAGGAAATGTTGAGACAAAAAGATATTATAAGAACCTCCATTTCCTTATGTGCGGAAAAAATCTACCAGCAAACCTTATTGTTTTGCCTCTAGTAGAGTTTGATGTTATTTTGGGCATGTATTAACTGTCTGTTTATCATGTTAATATTGACTACAGAGCTAAAGAGGTTTCTTTTTAGATATATTTTTAGTTTTTATACAATAATGAACCCTTACTTTTGATAACATATCAGGAAGCTGAGTAACTAGTAATAGACGTAAATGAATGTTACCTGGCACAAATCTTTGAAAACAAAGGAACTCTTCAGATAAATGATGTGCTAATGGTAAATGAGTATCTTAATGTTTATCTTGATGAGTTTCCTAGTATTATACCTGATTGGGGAGTTTAATTTATTATTAAATTAGTTCTTGATGCTCAGCCAATTTCAAAACCCGCTTATCGAATGGCTCAAATGGAACATTTATAGTTAAAGAAGCAATTGTAGGAGTTATTATATATAGGTTTTGATTCTACCTAGCACATCTCCATGGGGTTCTCCTTTATTTTTTGTTAAAAATAAAGATGGTTCAATGATACTTGGAATTGATTATAGAGCATTGAATAAAATCACTATTAATAATAAGTATCATTTGCCTCATATCGATGATTTGTTTGATCAGCTCCAGGGAGCTCAGTATTTTTTGAAGATTGACTTGAGGTCAGGGTACCATCAGTTGAAAGTAAAGGAAATATACATTCTGAGGACTGCATTTCATACTAGATATGGCCATTATGAGTTTTTAGTTATGCCTTTTGGTTTAACCAATCCACATGTTGTATTCATGGACCTTATGAATAGAATTTTCTATGAGTTCCTGGATTATTTTGTGTTTATGTTCATTGATGATATTATGGTCTATTTCAAAAGTAAAGGGAAACATGAAAGGCATTTAAGGGTTGTCTTGAAAACCATAAAACAAAAGAAACTATTTGGGAAATTCACCAAGTGTGAGTTTTGGTTACAGAAAATTTCTTTCCTTTGTCACATTATTTCAAAAAGTGGCATAACTGTTGATCCTGCTAAAACAAATGTTGTTGAATAATGGCCAAGACCCACAAATATATCTAAGATCTATAGTTTTCTTAGTTTAGCATGTTATTACTGGAGGTTTTTTTTAAAAAATCACAGTTATCTTGCCCACTGACTAAGTTAACTCGAAAATGTGTTAAGTTCATTTGGACAAAAGAATGTGATGATTGTTTTGATGAATTGAAAATAAGATTAGTGAATGCTCCAGTTTTGGAAATGCCTTCCAAAAATGGTGAGTTTGTTATTTACAGTGATGCTTCGTTGAAAGGACTTCGAAGTTTCCTTATGCAGAATGATCAGGTAATTGATTACACTTCACATCAGTTGAAACCTCATGAGTTAAATTACCCTACACATGATTTGGAATTAGCTGCTGTTTGTTTTCTTTAAAAATTTGATAGCAGCATTTGTATAGAGTAAAATGTGAAATATATACTGACCAAAAAAATTTAAAGTATATATTCACTCAAAAATAATTGATAATGAGACAGAGGAGATGGTTGGAATTAATCAAGGATTATGATTGAATGATTCATTACCATCCGGAAAAACCATATAAAGTGGCTGGTGATTTGATTCGAAAAAGTAACACTTCATTAACCATGCTATATTTAGAATGAGATCCTCTGGTTTTTGATTTGATAAACATTGGCATAGAAGTTTTTGGTGCAGGAAATATTTTGTTTTGTTTCACATGTCAGTGAAATCATCTTTATCAGACCGAATAAAGCAAGCGTAGAAAGAAGACAGTGAGTTGAAAAGAAAGGTAAAGTTGGTTTAGAAGGGTAAGTTGCCTGATTTTAACATTGATAATGATTGTGTTTTGAGGTTTGGGAAATGATTATGCATTCCTTGTGATTCACAGTTGAAGAATGAGTTGTTATGTGGAGTTCATAGTTCCCCATTTTCAGTTCATCCTGGTAGTACAAAGATGTATAGAGATATTTAGGAGTATTTATGGTGGGATGGAATAAAAAGAGATGTTTCTGGTTTTACTGTGAAGTGTTTGACTTGTCATCAGGTTAAAGCAGAGCGGCAGTTACCAAAAGGGATGCTTCAGTCTTTACCGGTGCCAGAGTGGAAATGGGAAAATATATCTGTGGACTTTGTTATGGGATTACCAAAGACATCTTAAGATAATAATGCAATCTGGGTTATTGTTGATTGGTTGACTAAATCAGCTCATTTCCTTCCTATTCAACATTCTTTGTCTGTAGATCAACTTTATCAGGTGTATGTTAAAGAGATATTTAGTTTTCATGGATTTCCCACTCTCTATTGTATCTAATCGTGATCTCGGGTTTACATCTAACTTTTGGAAAGGCCTTCAAAAGTTGTTGGGTACTAAATTAAATTTTAGTACAGCATTTCATCTGCAATCAGATGGCCAGTCGGAATGAACAATTTAGACCTTGGATGATATGTTATGTTCTTGTTTACTAGATTACCAGGGAAGTTGGGACCAACATCTTTCTTTTTGTTGAATTTTCTTATAATAACAGTTTTTATTCCAGTATACAGATTGCTCCATTTGAAAAATTATATAGAAAGCATTGTCAAAATCCAACATTTTGGGATGAAGTGGGTGAAGGGAATCTGATGGGACCAGAATTGGTAGAAGATATGGTAGAAAAGTTTTAGTTGATTCAAAAGAACATGAGAATAGCTCAGATCAGGCAGAAAAGTTATGTAGATAACCAGAGGAAAGATCTATCTTTTGAGGTAGGTGATCATGTCATTCTCAAATTTTCTCCATGTAAAAGTGTGATGAGTTTTGGTAAGAAGGTAAAATTGAGTCCAAGGTTCCTTGGACCTTATGAAATCCCAGAGAAATTTGGATCCATTTCATATAGAGTGTCTTTACCTCCACGTTTATCCTAGGTACGCAATGTTTTTCATGTTTTAATGTTGAGAAAGTATA
Organism: Viscum album; assembly: GCA_963277665.1. NCBI lineage: Eukaryota > Viridiplantae > Streptophyta > Magnoliopsida > Santalales > Viscaceae > Viscum > Viscum album. The sequence continues at coordinate 1,183,883,576 of OY728158.1, read as the reverse complement.
TGCCAGATCTATCTCATGTTTTGAGTCCAGAGGTAGTTCAGTTGGAAGAGAATCTATTTTATCAGGAACAACCAGTCCAGATTCTCGACCATAGAGAACAAGTGTTTCATAATAAGTTAATTCACCAAGTAATTGTTTTTTGGAAAAACCATATAGTTGAAGAGGTAACGCGGGAATTTGAAAATGCTATGAGGGATAAATACCCCCACATATTTGATAAGTGAATAAAATTTCGAGGACGCAATTTAAAAAAGGGGGTAAGGAAGTAAAATCCCTAGTAAATACAGAAATAATAAATTCCATTTTTATTAATATTTTGTGAATTAAATATTAATTTTACTTTAAAGGGGTTTCTTTGTTCGATGGCGTACCCGATATGAAACAATGTGTTTCTTTGAAATCTTACGTTGAACACTAATAATATAAAATTATTATTTTAAATGGTAGTTAACTCCTAGACATTTTATTGGTGGGAATGAAAAAAACTAACTACAATATGATTATACATGTTTGTTAAATAAATGTTAGATGCTTAAAATGTGAATGAATCTAATTTTAAGCATAATTTACTTTAAAAGGGCGATCTTCTACCTTTTAATGGAAAACCCTTATTAAACCTAGTTTTGGTTTCTTTTATATGTTCTATTTGACAAAATAGAATTCTTCTTTAGATTCGATACATCGAAATTTAAATTGGGTTAATTTTTGGTATTTTTATGATAGAATTCATTTTTTATGAATAGTGAAAAATACTGTAATTTAATTCAAAAGTGTCTTTTAATCTAATTTCATTATATGGTTTGATTATATTTTTAATTGGTTTTAAAGCTTAATTGTATTATTTTTTTACCAATTAATCCAATTTTGGTCATTATAATTAAATTCAATTTTAAATTGGACATAAACAAGTGTTGATCTTTTGATAGCTATTATTTCTTAAAAACATGCTATTTGTTTTGACAACGAGAATTAATTTTAAATTAATTAATGAAACTTATATGTTCTGAATTTGGTAAAATAAACCAAAAAATTTAATTTGGAATATCATATATATCTTAGGCTTAATATTTGTTATTTTTCTGAAAAACTTAAACTTTTGATGAATAGTGAAACCACTTAATAGTAGTTAAAAAACTGACTTTTTCATTTAAATGAAATGTTACTACTTATATGAATTGAATTTATAAAATCCAACATACATGGTTGTAATTATTATGTAAAATTTGGTTCAATAAAATGAAAATTATTTTTGTTGAATAGTAACTTTTGACTTATATTTACCGCGATTAAAGGTAAATATGGTAATTCAAGGTAAAAAAAATATCATAATAATAAAAAATTACCTTATTACTTCTCATAACATTATTGGTTGAGTCATTTACGACCACAGGTATCTTTGGGACAATTTTTTGACCCCAAAAATCCACTTGGGAGTGATAATGACATGCTAGATTAATTAACTTAAAGTAATGACAAAAATGACACAAACAAGTATCTTTTAATAAATTGATTTTTACATGGAGTTATATAAGTTATCATTTCAACTATAAATATTCAATGGAAAGATAAAAATATTTCCTACATCATGGTATTTTTTATAATTTTTAGACATCAAATAAATTAAATTTTTTATGACACAATAATGATGCAGTATTTACCTCAATAATAAATGATTTAAATAAATAAGAGTATAAATATTAAAAAAATATCCAAAACCTGCCTAATTATTATTGGATGACTTTATTTCAACCATTATTCATCTTATATTGTACATTAATTAGTTTTGGACTTTTAAAAACCCAATATCATTTTATATTAAAATAATATTTTCACACTTTCCTAAAGAGCCCCTCCTCCCCCTTATAAAAATCCCTCACTTCTTACTCATTCCTCACACCTCTAAAGCCTCATGGATCATCTAAACTCTTCCCAAATAAGATCTCAATATCCCTTTCCTCCTCTTAGATTCCTTAGATTAGGTAGAAGGTACTTCAATAAGTCTTTTTGGTTCAAACCAAAGGAATTTACCCAAATTACTGGTAACAATTCCTCTTAACTTATTTTCTTTTATTTTAATTCTCTAACCCCTAAACTCTTTTTATTCCTTTCTTTTATAACAACACCAGTATCATAAATATACTATTATTTTTTTATAAGAAGGATTATAACTACACTTACACACACCTCTATCTAATTGGTGAATAACATATTGTTTATGTGGATGGAAAACTAACGCCTCACGAAACGATGATTGTTTGATTATCTCCTACCGCCTCTCATGGTGGCCATTAATATGGAACTTTATTTATATATGATATATATTATGTTTATTTTTTCATTATGATACTGTATTTTACATTTATATCATACCTTTATGGTTTCCATTACGGGTAAACTCGATAATTTCATTTGAGGAAGTGCATACTACCGCCCCCTTAAAATGATATGACTCGTTAATTCCATATGTGAGACGTATAAACGACGGAGTTAATGATATTATATATAATATAAGAGAATTATAATATACCTATGTATCATTATTTTTTAATTCCATTAAAATAAGAAATATAAATGAAGGTAGAGTTCATGCGTGCGTACGACTTAACGTCTCTGTGAACAGTGCATTTCATTTCTTACCTCCAAATGTTATGTACTATTATATATACATGAATATACAAGATATATATGACATATATTAAATCTAAATCATTAATATCATTCTGAATATAATGAGATTTTGATCATCTGAACAACTTGTAATTATAATAAGTCCATTTTTTATTCAAGTACCAAATATCGACAAAACAAACATTATTAACTTAAATGATTACATAATGTTTATAACATTGTAATAAGTTATATAAAAGTAATAATAAACATGAAAAAGATTCTTTAGCAAGTAGAAATTAACTTTAGTTTATTAATCAGGTGATTAAAGAATTAACGATTAAAGTCAGGCATGACGTAAGGGACATCGTCTCAATCTCCTTTCATTGAGGCATATTTCGATAATATATACCTTCTTCCTTTACACGGTGTATAATAAAACCCTTTGAATTTTAATTTCATTCAAAGGGAATGTTTTTTTATGAAGCATTTCACTAAATGACAAATGGAATGTTTTTAATGTTTATGGCGACAATGACCTCTCCGCTGCTATAATCAGTATTTGGCTTCCTCTATAAGCCTTAATGTTTTCTAAAATGAAAAGGAAATCCCTTATTCAATTTTTGGGTGTTTTGTTATTGAAAATGGTTTTTAAAATGGATTTGTTATTTCAATATCTTGAAATTATTTCTTGTGATTGTAAATTAAATGTTATTAGTGAAATGATTATATTTTTAATATTTTATGTGTTATGATTTTTAATGGTACTTGGACATTTGATAGGTTGTTACGTGATAAACCAAATGATGGGTGGTGTCACGGTAAACTAGGATGGGTTGTTACGTTATAACCTCTAATTCATTGGGTATGGAAGTCGGCCGTATGGATATTCCATTTAGTGATATGTGTGGAAGTCGACCGTATGGTTATTCCACTTAAGAATTTTTATGTCCCAAGATACCTTTATATGTTATGTGTTATTTATATGGGTTTTATGGTAATATTTGGGTTACAAAAGGGTAAGAAATGATATTTTATTTAGTAAAAAGTATTTAATACTTCATAAAGGTGAAATGTATTACTTGTGATATCGTATTCATGGTTTACTTGATGTTTTGAAAAACTAACAGTTTTCTTTCTTTGTGTACCCCTTACTAATATTTTAATGTTCATCCCAAGGTTTTTAAATGTTTTTAATAAGACATAAAGTGTAATAGGGTCAAATATGGGATCAAGGAAATGTCATGTTGTCTAAAACATGGAAATAGACATGACTCGTTTTTTAAGAGTTTTTATTTTGTGAAAAAAAATGGAAACTGAGTAGATGTGTCTACATGTATTATTCAAGTTATCATGTATATTCTATGGAATAATTCTCTAAAACTCTAAACCTAGAAAGATCCACAATGTGAATTATTCATTTAATTCAAGATTAGGTAATATTTTAAGGTTGGGTCCTTATAGTTGGTATCATAGGTTAGTTTAGACATCTTTAGGAGTAAGAATATAGTTAAATTAATATCCATAAATTATTTTAGTTTAAGTTATGATTGAAATGATATAGAATTTACAGATTACCATGTTTCTTCGCCTAAGATATTTCTGTGTTCAGAATTGTTTTCCACAGAGGAAACAGGGTAGCTATTTTGGGACGACATCCGGAGGAAGACAAAATTCCAATTCAGTAACCTGGGATGGTCATAATCAGAACTGAACAGTTTGTTGTAGGGATAGAACAGAAGACTCAGGCTATAAATGGCGGTGGTATCCCTGAACGATATCAGCCAGATTAACCAAAAAGGAACATGTTGGTAGTGGATCATTTCATGAGCAACATCCCCCATCATTCAGAGGATCATCTGACCTTGTGCTATAAGAAGGGTGGATTAAAGCATAGGAGAAAAATTTTGATGTCATAGGATGTTCAGAACATCAAAAGGTTAGTCTTGTTATTTACCGTTTTGAAGATGAAGCTGATCATTGGTGGTCGATGGTGAAAAATATCAGGGATAGTGAGGATATTGATTCTCTTGTTTTGGATGAATTCAAAGGTATGTTCATTGAGAAATATTTTCCTAAAGTGGTTTGACAGAGGATGGAAAAACAGTTCCTGGAATTGTGGCAGGAGGATGACACGGTGGCTATTTTCGAAGGAAATCTCACTCGACTGGAAAGGTATTTTCCAAATTTCATATGAGATTTTGATAGTAAGATAAATCGATTTTACTCAGGATTCAAGTCGCAATATCTAAGATAATTATCCTCTCGTGAGTTAAAATGTTATGAAAAACTTGTTTGATGTGCAGAGAAGGTGGAAATGGAGTTTGTTGATGATCAGGTGTTCTTTGAAATACAACAGAATAAGAGGCCCAGTTGGCAGGAAAAGGGAAAGAATTCATCAAAGAATCCTGGTGGTAAGAAAACTAAATATCCATCTTATGAGAAGTATGGTAAAAATAATCTGGGATAACGTTTATCAAAGTCTGGGAAGTGCTTCCGGTGTGGTAAGTCTGGTCATATTTCTCGTAACTATAAGGAAAATTATCAAGAAGGAAATGAAAAATCAGCGGTAAAATGTTTTAAGTGAAATGAAATGGTTCATTATGCAAATGACTGTCTAGAGAAGAACTCAACTGAGGGAAAGAAATAAGACTACAAGAAGAAAGGGGTGGTGAAATCCTTTTTAACTACTTTAGGAGATGTTGGGCCATCAAATGAGGTAGTATTAGGTACACTATTTTTTTGTTCATATTATGTCAATGTGTTGTTTGATTTAGGGTCTAAACATTCATTCATTTCTGAGAAGTTTTCTAAAAAAATGGAAATTCCATATCAATATATGAATCATGAACTTATGGTAAAAACACCTGGAAAAAATGTTGAGATAAAAAAGAAATTATAAGAACCAACCTATCCTTATGTGTGGATAGATTCTACCTGTAAACCTTATTATTTTTCCTCTAGTGTATTTTGATTTTATTTTGGGCATGGGTTGGTTGTATGTTTATCATGATAAGATTGACTGCAGAGCTAAAGATGTTTCTTTTCAGAAAGATTTTCAGTGTTTATGCTAGAATGAACCCATACTTTTGATAACATATCAGGAAGCTGAGAAACTAGTAAAAGATGTAAATTAATGTTACCTTGCACAAATTGTGGAAAACAAAGGAACTGTTTAGATAAATGATGTGCCAGTGGTAAATGAGTATCTTTTTGTTTTTTCTAAAGTGTTTCCTAGTGTTATACCAGATCGAGAAGTTGAATTTACTGTTGACTTAGTTCCTGATGCTAATCCAATTTCAAAACCCCCTTATTGAATGACTCAAACTGAACTTTTATATTTAAAGAATAAATTACAGGATTTATTAGAAAACGGATTCATTCAACCTAGCACATCCCCATGGGGTCCTCCTGTATTTTTTGTTAAAAATAAAGATGACTCAATGAGACTTTTCATTGATTATATAGCATTGAATAACATCACTATTAAGGAAAAGTATATTTTTCCTCATATCGATGATTTATTTGATAAGCTCCAGGGAGCTCAGTATTTTTCGATGATTGATTTGAGTTCAGGGTACCATCAGTTGAAAGTAAAAAAAAAAAAGAAGTCATTCCAAAGACCGCATTTCATACTAGATATGGCCATTATTAATTTATAGTTATCCCTTTTGGTTTAACCCATGCACCTATAGTATTCATGGATCTTATGAATAGAATTTTCTGGGAGTTCTTAGATTAGTTTGTAGTTGTTTTCATTGATGATATTTTGGTTTATTACAAAAGTAAAGAGGAACATGAAAGGCATTTAAGGGTTGTCTTAAAAACCTTAAAAAAAGAAAGTGTTTGGGAAATTCACCAAGTGTGAGTTTTGGTTACAACAAATTTCTTTCCTTGGTCACATTGTTTCAAAAAACTAGAATAATTATTGATCCTTCTAAAACAAAGGTTGTTGAATAATGGACAAGACCCAAAAATATAACCTAGATCTGTAGTTTTCTTGGTTTAGAAAGTTATTACTAGAGGTTTGTTGAGATATTTGCATGGTTATCTAGCCCACTGACTAATTTAACTCGAAAAGGTGTTAAAATCATTTGGAGAAAAGAATGTGATGATTGTTTTCAAGAATTGAAAAGAATATTGGGGAATGCTCCAGTTTTGGAACTGACTTCCCGAAATGGTGAGTTTGTTATTTATAGTGATGTGTCGTTGAAAGGACATGGATGTGTCCTTATGTATAATGATTAGGTAATTGCTTACACTTCACGTCAGTTTAAATCTCCTGATTTAAATTACCCTACACATGATTTGGAATTAGATGTTGTTGTTTTGGCTTTAAAAATTTGTAGGCATCATTTTTATAGAGTAAAATGTGAAATATATACTGACCAAAAAAGTTTGAAGTATATATTCACTCAAAAATAATTGAACATGAGACATAGGAGACGGTTGGAAGTAATCAGGGATTATTATTGCACGATTCTTTACCATCCAGGAAAAGAAAATAAAGTGGCTGGTGCTTTGAGTTGAAAAAGTAATGCTTCATTGACCATGCTACATTTGGAACTAGATCCTTTAGTTTTTTATTTGATAAACTTTGGAATAGAAGTTGTTGGTGTAATAAATTCTTCTATTTTGTTTCAGGTGTTAGTGAAATCATGTCTATCAGACAGAATAAAGCAAGCGCAGAAAGAAGACAGTGAGTTGCAGAAAAATGTATAGTTGGTTTAGAAGGGTAAGTTTCTTGATTTTAACATTTATAATGATTGTGTTTGGAGGTTTGGAAAATGATTATGCATGCCTTGTGATTCATAGTTAAAGAATGAGTTGTTATGTGAAGCTCATAGTTTCTCATTTTTAGTTTGTTCTGGCAATACAAATATGTACAGAGATCTTCAATAGTATTATTGGTGGGATGGAATGAAAAGATATATTGTTGATTTTAGTGTGAAGTGTTTGACTTGTCAGTAGGTTAAAGTAGAGTGGTAGTTACCAAAAGGGATGCTTCAGTCTTTACCGGTGCCAGAGTGAAAATGGGAAAATATATCCATGGACTTTGTTATGTGATTACCAAAGACATCTCAAGGTAATAATGCAATATGGGTTATTATTGATCGTTTTTGTAAAAATGCTCATTTCCTTCCTATTCGAGATACTTTGTCTCTAGATCAACTTTCTCGGTTATATGTTAAAGAGATAGTCAGGTTTCATGAATTTCCCCTCTCTATTGTATCTGATCGTGATCCCAATTTTACTTCTAACTTTAAGAAAGACCTTCATAAGTCTTTGGGTACTGAATTAAATTTTAGTACAGCTTTTCATCTGCAATCAGATGGGCAGTTAGAATGAACAATTCAGACCTTGTAGGATATGTTACATGTTTTTTCACTAGATTTCCAGGGAAGTTGGGACCAACATCTTTCTTTGGTTGAATTTTTTTATAATAACTATTTTTATTCAAGTATATAGATGGCTCTATTTGAGGCATTATATGGAAAGCATTGTCGAACTCCAGCATTTTGGGATGAAGTAGGTGAAGGGAAGCTGATGGGACCAAAACTAGTAGAAGAGATGGTAGAAAAGGTTCAGTTTATTAATAAGAACATGAGAACAGCTCAGAGCAGGAAGAAAAGTTATGCAGATAACTGGAGGAAGGATCTATCTTTTGAGGTAGGTGATCATGTCTTTCTCATATTTTCTCCATGGAAAAGTGTGATTTGTTTTGGTATGAAGGGAAAATTGAGTCTGAGGTTCATTGGACCCTATGAAAGCCTGTGTAAAATTGGATCAGTTGCTTATATAGTGGCTTTACCTCCAATTTTATCCCAGGTAGAAAATGTTTTTATGTTTCAATGTTGAGAAAGTATATGCCAGATCCATCTCATGTTTTGAGCCCATAGGTAGTTCAGTAGGAAGAGAATCTCTAATATTAGGAACAAAAAGTCCAGATTCTTGACTGTAGATAGCATGTGTGGCGGAATACAGTAATTCATTAGGTAATGGTTTTGTGGAAAAACCATATAGTTGAAGAGGCAACGTGGAAATTTGAAAATGATATGAGGGATAAATACCCCCACTTACTTTATAGGTGAATAAAATTGTGAGAATGTAATTTCCAAAAGGGGGAATGATGTAACATCCTGTGTAAATAATGAAATAATACATTCTCTTCTTATTAATATTTTGTGAATTAAATATTAATTTTACTTTAAAGGGGTTTTTTTGTTCGATGGTATACCCGATAAGCAACAATGGGTTTCTTTGAAATCTTATGTTGCACACTAATAATATAATATTATTATTTTAAATGGTAGTTAACTCCTAGCTATTGTATTGACGGTAATGAAGAAAACTAACTATAATATGATTATACAAGTTTGTTAAATAAAATTTAGAGGCTTAAAATGTGAATGAATCTAATTTTAAGCATAATTTACTTTAAAAGGTTGATTTACCAACTTTTAATGGAGAACCCTCTACAAATCTAGTTTTGGGAACTTTTATATGTTCTACATGAAAAAATAAAATTATTCTTTAGATTCGGAACATAAAAATTTACTTTGGGTAAATTTTTGTATTTTTTTGATAAAATTAATTTTTTATGAATAGTGAAAAATATTGTATTTTAATTCCAAAGTGCCTTTAAATATAATTTATTTATATGGTTATTTTATTGTTTTAATTTTTTTTAAATTTTAAATATATTATGTTTTTTCCAATTAATCCAATATTGGTCATTGGAATTAATTTTTCTTTGAAATTAAACATAAACAAGTGTCGATCTTTTGATAGTTATTATTTCTTAAAAACACGCTATTTGTTTTGACAACAGAAATTAATTTTAAATTAATTAATTCAACTTCTATGTTTTGGATTTGGTAAAATAGTCATCATTTTTGAATTTGGAATATCAAATATATCTTAGGCATAATTTTTGGTATTTTTCTGAAAAACATCAATTTTTGATGAATAGTGAAACCACTTAGTAGTAGTTAAAAAAACTGACTATTTCATTTAAATGAAATTTTACCGCTTCTATGAATTTAATTTAAAAACTCCAACATACATATTTTTTATTAGTAAGTAAAATTTGGTTCAATAAGATGAAAATAATTTTATGTGAATTGTAACTTTTTACTTTTATTTACCGCGGTTAAAGGTGAATATGGTAATTTAAGGTAAAAAGAATATCATAATAATACAAAATTACCGTAACACTTGTCCTAACCTTATTGGTTGAGTCATTTACGACCATTGGTATCTTTTGGACGATTTTGGGACCCCATAGAGCCACTTGAGAGTGATAATTACACTTTAGATTAATTAACTTAAACTAATGACAAAAATGACACAAACAAATATCTTTTAGTAAATCAATATTTACATGGGATAATATAAGTTATCCTTTCAACTATAAATATAAATTGGAAATATAAAAAAATTTCCTACATCGTGGTATTTTATTTATAATTTTTATACATCCAATAAATTAAATTAATTATGACACAATAATTATACAATATTTACCTCATTAATAAATGATTTAAATAAATAAGATTATAAATATTAAAACAATATCATCAACCCTTAAATTCTTATTGGATGATTTTATTTCGACCATGAGTCATCTTATCTTAAAATTTAATTAGTTTAGTACCTTTTGAAACTGAATATCATTTTATATTAAAATATTATTTTCACACTTTCCTAAAGTGCCCCTCATCCCCTTATAAAAAGCCCTCACTTCTTACTCATCCGACACACATCTCAAGCCCCTTGGCTCTTCAAAAGCCTACCCAAATAAGCTCTCGGGATCCCTATCCTCCTCTAGAAGCCTTAACTTAGGCAGAAGACACTTCAAGAAGTCCTTTTGGTTCAAACCAAAGGGAGTTACCCAAATTAAAGGTAACGATTCCTCTTAGCTTCTTTTCTTTTATTTTACTTCTCCAACCCATGAACTCTTTTTATTCCTTTATTTTATAAAAACACCAGGTCCCTCAATATACTAGAATGTTTTTATGAGAAGTATTTGAACTACACTTACACACACCTCCATCTAATGGGTGAAGAACATACTATTTCTGTGGATGGAAAACTAGCGCCTCATGAAACGATGATTGTTCGATTATCTCCTATCGCATCTAATGGTGGAAATTAAGATGGAACTATTTTTTATATGATATATATTATGTTTATGTTTTCTTTATGCTTCTATATTTTACATTTATATCCTACCTTTATGGTTTCCATAATGGGTAAACATGATAATTTCATTTGTGGAAGTGTGGACTCCCACCCCCTCAAAGTGATATGACACGTTAATTCCATATGTGGGATGTATAAAGGATGGATTTAATGTTATTATATATGATATTATACTGGAATTATAATATACCCATGTATAATTTTTTTTAATTCCATTAAAATAAGAAATAGAAATGAAATTAGCGTTCATGCGTACGTACGGCTTACCGTCTCCATGAACGGTGCATTTCATTTATTACCTCTAAATGTTATGTACTATTATATATACATGTATATACTGGATATATATGATATATTTGATATCTAAATAATGGATATAATCTTGAATATAATGATCTTTTGACCAAGTGAACAACTTGTAATAATAAGAAGTCCACTTTTGACTCAAGTACCAAATATCAACAAAACGAATATTATTAACTTAAATGATTACATATTGTTTATAAAATGGTAATAAGTGATATAAAAGGAATAATAAACTTGAAAAGTGTTCTTAAGAAAGTATAAATTAACATTAGTTTATTATTCAATAGATTAAATAATGAACGAGTGAAGTCGGGCATGAGGTAAGGGACTTCGTCTCAATCTCCTTTCATTAAGGAATATTTTGATAATATATACCTTCTTATTTTACATGGTGTATAATAAAACCCTTTGACTTTTACATTCATTCAAAGGGAATATTGTTTCTATGAAGAATTTTACTAAACGAAAAATGGAATGTTTTTATCGTTTGTGGTGATAATAACCTCTCCGCCGCAGTAATCATTATTTGGATTCCTCTATAAGCCTTAATGTTTTATAAAATTAAAAGGAAATCCCTTATTATGTTTTTGGGTGTTTTGGTATAGAAAATGGTTTTCAAAATGGATTGATTATTTCAATATCTTGAAATTATTTCTTGTTATTGAAAATTAAATGTTATTAGTGAAATTTTTATATTTACAATATTTTATGTGTTATAATTTTATAATGGTACTTGGACATTTTAGAGGTGGTTACGTGATAAACCGAATGATGGGTGGTGCCGTGATAAACCAGGACAGGTGGTTACATTATAACCTCCAATGCATTATGTATGGAATTCGGCCGTATGAATATTCCATTTAGTGATATGTGTGTAAGTCGATCGTATGGTTATTCCACTTAAGAATGTTTATGTCCCAAGTTACCTTTATAAGTTATGTATTCTTTATATGGGTTTTATGATAATCTCTTGGTTACAAAAGGGTAAGAAATGATCTTTTATTCAATTAAGAGTATTTACTACTTCATAAAGGTGAAATGTATTACTTATGATAAATTATTCATGGTTTACTTGTTGTTTTGAAAAACAAATAGTTTTCCTTCTTTGTGTATCCCTTACTGAGCTTTTTATGCTCATCCCAAGTTTCTGAAATTTTTTTCATAGGACATAAAGTGGAATAGGGTCAAAGATGGTATCAATGAAATTTCATGGTATCTAAAACATGGAACTAGACATGACTCTTTTTTTCAAGAGTTTTTATTTTGTAAAAAAAATGGAAACTGAGTGGATGTGTCTACATGTATTATTCAAGTCACCATGTATATGTTACGACCTAATTCTCAAAAACTCTAAACCTGAAAAGATCCTCAATGTAAATTATTCGTTTAATTAAAGATTATGTAATGTTTTAAGGTTGGGTCCTTATAAGAACAGACAATTATTCATGATGTATCATGAATTGAGAACAATAATCCACCCATCAATGAACTATATTTCACACATATGCACCTCAAAAGAATAATTAAAATATATTTAATGAGTGAAATATTTTTAAACAACAAAACAATATTTAATGAGGCTTTGACTATGTCATACTCCATCAAGGAATTGATATAGTATTATTATCAATAGATGTAAAAAAATGATTACAAATATTATATCTATTTCACCAAATACCTTCCACCCACAATAATTTAATGTTTTTTCTATAAGGTGAAACTATTTTCATCACCATACAATCTTCACGGAGAGTATAACCACATGATCTGATCATTATTGTAATCCACTTGTTTAATGGAATCCACTAACATAACTCCTCCATCTATTTAATATAGTGATATTAAAATATATGAATAAATTATAATTTCAAAAATATTTATGTAACTCTCATGTAACCATTTTATAAAAATAAAAACTATCATAACTTTTTAATTAACTATTTTAAAAGTATTTTACATATTATCACTTTCCCTATAATGACTTGTTAGCTAAAAATGAATGAACTACTTTTGTTTACACTAATTTTGACATTCCTACTTCTAGAATAATCTATGTTGGTCAAACCAATCCACTATCATAATTCGGTTTTCCAATATAGATTTCAATAAAAACATCTATAAGTTGCAATACATAGCAACAAATTATTTTCAACACAATTGGAAAAAACAATATTTATAGAGAATGATCATAAAATATACTCAAGGAGATTGTTGGAGTTGATCAAAAATTTTGAAAAGTAAATACATTGCCTTCCTATTAAGATAAACATGTTTTCTAATTATCTACATAAAATGATTCATGTTACCATATCCCTAATTATTATTGAAAGAGGTGTAATTATTTAGATGATAAGGCATGATAGGGAATAAATGAAAGGAATAAAATCTGACCATTTATAATTTATCTATCAACCATCCATATAGCATCATCAGTCTCATTAAAAAATTATTTCTAGATTATTAATATAGAAATCCATAAAACATATCCCATAAATGTTCATTTATAGTATCTTTAGGTGATTAGATACCCTAAACAATAAATTAAAAATAAACCATGATATATTTATTTAAATATATATTAGATTATCATAATTCCCATTGATCCTATATTACTACAAAATATTCATTGGGAATAAACATGTTGTGTATGGGAAAATGGTGATATATAAAGTCTAGTATGTGAATGAACATGAAGTGTGTTATATGAGTGATGATGCATAACAAGATATTATAATGTGGGAGAATAATATACAATAACATGGTTTAATTCCACAATGACGAAGATATAATTAATCATGCAATCAAATTAATGTTTAAAAAACATAAAACATGCCATAATAATCATCCATAAAGGTAAACTTATAATAAATCATATGAAAGTGTTCTATAGTTACCATCAATGCCCCATACATGATATCTCATAACATAAAAATATTTCCAAATGCATTGGGGGTTGTTTAATTCCCATCCCACCCATCACATGATAATATGTGAATCCATATGTCTGACTCACAAGGATACCATATATAAGTCATAATCATCATAAACTCATTGAAATGAAAATGGGTTATATTATTTTTATATTAATGTATTTCCAAATAAATACATCATAACGATTCCATATAAATAATGTATTAAATATGACTAGACATTTATATTTTAATAAATAAGAATATTACATAAATATAGAGTTCATGTGAATAAAAATCAATATAATGATGTGGATAATTTTTTTTAAAATAAAAAATTTTAAAACATTATTTTTACATATTTCTAAAGATCCATTAAATGAAATAAGTAAATAGGGGGTTTCATAAAAATACTAATGGGATTCATTACATATCAATAAAATGATTTTATTTTCATAAATAATTGATGGTTAAAAACATTTAAAATAGTGACATAAGAATGGAGATAATAAATAGTGATGTTCCAGTTAATCATGTATTCTCTAAATATGGCACTATGGGAAAATGGACTTATTGCGACAGGCTTTTTACGATGGGAATAAATCTCGTCGCAAAAAGTCCATCCAAGAGGTTATTTGCGACGGGTTGTTACCCCCGTCGCAAATAACCGATTATTTGCAATGGGATTTCATGTCCTGCCGCAAAAGGTTTTGGTGCGGGTACCACGCCAAACCGCGCGATGGTTATTTGCGATGGGGGGATCCCTCGTCGCAAATAACCGGCGGCGATTAATAACTTTTTGCGATAGGATGTCCTCCCATCAAAAAAGGTGTGTCGGCAGGGACTATTGGCGACGGGACCCCGTCGCAAATAACTATTTAATCGCCGACACTAATTAATACGGACGTAGGTATTTGCGACGGGTCTCGTTGCAAAAGATACTATTTGCGACATGTAACCCGTCACAAATACTCTAACCTATATATACCCCCATCCGTTTTTCTACTCATTCCAGTCAATTTCTAGATCTTATTTCTCTCTGAACTCCGATTTCAGAGGTAAAATTTCTCTAAGTTAATTTTTTTGGTCACAAAGATCATGTGAAGCCGTCTACATCAATAGAAATCAAGTTTAAATGTATTTATGTAATATTTAATTTATTATTTATTTTAAATTTTTATGTTAATTTTTATTATTGTTGATTAGTTGTAATTAAATTGAATTTAAATTGTTTTGGCATGACTATTTATTTGTACTAATAAATTGAAATTTTTAGTATTAATTTTTTATAATTAGTAGTAATTAGTAATTATTAACGATAATTAGTAATGTATATAATTAATTTGTAGTAATTAATAATAATTGATAATAAATTCTAATAAATATTAATAATTAGTAATAAATATTAATAATTATTAATAAATAGTAATAAATAGTAATAATGTGTAATAAATAGTAATAAACATTAATAATTAGTAATAAATAGTAATAATTAGTAATAAATTGTAATAATTAGTAATAAATTGTAATAATTAGTAATAAATTGTAATAATTAGTAATAAATTGTAATAATTATTAATAAATTGTAATAATTAGTAATAAATTGTAATAATTAGTAATAAATTGTAATAATTAGTAATAAATTGTAATAATTAGTAACAAATTGCAACAATTAGTAAAAAATTGCAATAATTAGTAATAAATTGTAATAATTAGTAATAAATTGTAATAATTAGTACTAAATTGTAATGATTTGTAATAATTAGCAATAAATTGTAATAAATTGTATTAATTAGTAATAAATTGTATTAATTGGTAATAAATTGTAATAATTTGTAATAAATTGTAGTGATTAGTAATAAATTGTAATAAATTGTAATAATTAGTAATGAATTGTAATAATAGGTAATAAATTGTAATAATTAGTAATAAATTGTACTAATTAGTAATAATTTGTAATAATTTGTAATAATTTGTAATAATTAGTAATAAATCGTAATAATTAGTAATAAATTTTAATAATTAGTAATAAATTGTAATAAATTGTAATAAATTGTCATAATTAGTAATAAATTGTAATAATTAGTAATAAATTGTAATAATTAGTAATAAATTGAAATAATTAGTAATAAATTGTAATAATTAGTAATAAATTGTAATAATTAGTAATACATTGTAATAATTAGTAATAAATTATAATAATTAGTTATAAATTGTAATAATTAATAATAAATTTTAATAATTAGTAATAAATGGTAATAATTAGTAATAAATTATAATAATTAGTAATAAATTGTAATAATTCGTAATAATTAGTAATAAAATGTAATAATTAGAAATGAATTGTAGTAATTAGTAATAAATAGTAGTAATTAGTAATAAATTTTAGTAATTATTAATAAATAGGAATAAATTGTAATAATTAGTAATAAATTTTAATAATTAATAATAAACTGAAATAATTAGTAATAAATTGTAATAATTTGTAATAAATTGTAATAATTAGTAATAAAGTGTAATAATTAGTAATAAAGTTTAATAATTAGTAATAAAGTGTAATAATTAGTAATAAACTGTAATAATTAGTAATAAAGTGTAATAATTAGTAATAATTAGTAATAAATTGTAATAATTAGTAATAAAGTTCAATAATTAGTAATCAATTGTAATAATTAGTAATAAATTTTAATAAATAGTAATAAATTGCAATAATTAGAAACAAATTGAAATAATTAGTAATAAATTGTAATAATTAGTAATAAATTGTGATAATTAGTAATAAATTTTAGTAATTATTAATAAATCGTAGTAATTAGTAATAATTAGTAATTAATTGTAATAATTAGTAATAAATTGTAATAATTAGTAATAAATTGTAATAATTAGTAATAAATTGTAATAATTAATAATAAATTGTAATAAATTGTAATAAATTGTAATAATTACTAATAAAGTGTAATAATTAGTAATAAAGTGTAATAATTAGTAATAAAGTGTAATAATTAGTAATAAAGTGTAATAGTTGGTAATAAACATTAATAATTATGAATAAACATTAATAATTAGTAATAAACATTAATAATTACTAATAAACATTAATAATTAGTAATAAACATTAATAATTATTAACAATTAGTAATAATTAGTTATAATTTGTAATAATTTGTAATAATTAGTAATAATTAGTAATAATTAGTAATAATTGGTAATAATTTGTAATAATTAGTAATAATTAGTAATAATTAGTAATAATAAGTAATAATTTGTAATAATTTGTAATAATTAGTAATAATTTGTAATAATTTGTAATAATTAGTAATAATTAGTAATAATTAGTAATAAATTGTAATAATTAGTAATAAATACAAACAATTAGTAATAAATACTAATAATTAGTAATAATTAAAAATAATTAGTAATAATTATAAATAATTAGTAATAATTAGTAATAATTAGTAATAATTAGTAATAATTTGTTATAATTTGTAATAATTGGTAATAATTAGTTATAATTAGTAATAATTAGTAATAATTAGTAATAATTAGTAATAATTAGTAGTAATTGGTAAGCGTCATCCATATCCAATGTAAAATCTATAATTGTCCTTGCTTAATTGATCACCTTGCATGTAGCGTTGCAATAGAAAAACCCAAGTCATGCCCTTCTCATCTATAAGAATTATCTCACATGACCCTTTACATAGACTATTATTCCTTGAAAATTTAAGGGAGAGATACTGAAGTCCCCTTAAATTTTTAAGGAAGAATGATCTATATAAAGGGAGTGAGATCATTCTTAGAGATGAGAACGACATTGCTTTGGTCGTCCTATTACAACACTACTTGCGAGGTGATACAAGAATGAATATGCGTACCTCCGACTAGATTCTATCTTTTATATTGGTGTGAATATTAGATAATTTAATTTTTAATATTTTATGATTTTTTTCTGAATATTGAGAATTTTAATAATTTTAATAATTTTTTATTATTAATTCAATAATATTAATATTATTGTTTCATTAATCATAATTTTATTCAATATATTTTTTTAGTATAATATTTTTTAATGTTCTTTTATTTTACTAATAATAATATTATTATTATTTTATGATTTTTTTATATTTTTTGTGAATATTGAAAATTTTAATAAATTTTTATTTTAATTATTTTAATAATATTAAAATTAATTTTTCAATAATCATAATTTTATTAAAATTATTTTTAAAAAAATTTATTTATTATTTGCGACGGGATCTGTTGCGACAAGTTCCCATCGCAAATAGTCTAAATAATTTTTTTTTAAAAAGTTTTTGAGATGGGATTAGGGAACGGTCGCAAAAAGTATTTGCGACGGGCCCATCACAAAAAATTATATATATATATATATATATATAAAGTATATAATTGGAGACTTATTTTCGACAGTGAAGATGCTCGTCGCAAAAAAAAATATTATTTACGACGGGCCCATCGCAAATAATATTTTTTGTGACACCGTTTTCTACGACGGGCTATTTGCGAAGGGACCCCGTTGCTAAAAGTTATTTGCGACGGGATCCCTTCACAAATAACCCATTGTAAATACTAAGAATTCTAGTAGTGTGGGATTAAGAATAAAAAATAAAATGCACGTATAACACCAAGAATGCAATAGAAAATGAACTATTTTTATATCTTAGAGACATCTATATAGTATATAAAATATGTAGATGAGAATATTAGAGAGGGAAAGTGAGTGGATTAAGATAAAGTGTAACCCCAAAAAAGAAGGTCGTTTGGATGTTCCCTTATCTCATGTATTGGCATTATCAGTACGTTTGTTTAAACTCTGAAAATAATCAAATTAATTTCCATAAATAATTTCATAAGAACATAGTTAATGAATATTTCATTTATTGTTATTATTTAATGTTTTAAAAATAATTTTATTAATACATATGGTTTATTCTCACAATATAGAGGGTGTTCATTTCAAGTTTCCAAGGCTGCATTGGTTTATCATTAATGACAATGTTCCTTTAAAAATGAGATCATAACTCATTTTTTGTAATTTTATAGAGAAAATTTAATTTATATGATCATTTATAGTTCTAAATATAATGTTGTTATTATAAATAAAAATGATTTATTGATTTTACATTTTCATGATGGATTATTAGTTAATTTTTGTTGGTTTTCTTACCATGATGAGTTTCGTTGGTTTTATTTAATATTTTTTATTATATCACAATTCAATAATTTGAACCAAAATTGGATATAAATTTTAATACCATATTTAACATATAAATTAATTTTATAACATATTTATGAATTTGGTGAATAAAAAAATAAATATATCATACATGGAGGTGGTGTACCAAACATGGAATTGGTGATGATTTCATTTCCTAATTAAATGTTTGGAGTATGATAATTAATATTCCTATAATATAATAAGATTAATTATACATGTGATATTATTTTCATCCGAAAACTATTGATTTAATATATTTAAATTATATATAAGAATACAAGTACTGCAAGAACGCAATAGAAATAATAACCTCTCCCCTTGGGTCTCTTCCTTTTAAATCCTCTATTAGCCATCTTAAAATGGCCTTTTTGTCTATCCAGAACCTCTAGTGCATGGGATAGATAAAAAAGGGATGTATTTTAATAAAACATGTTCTATTAAATGTGTTTTAAATGTTAATATAATGGGATGGAGGATCATGTTATTTATATTCATAAAAGATGGGTATTTTGAATATAATATTCATAAGTATATTATTTTTCTCAAGAATAAAGATTTTTTAATTATTGTTACAATATATAGTAATTGGTACATGTGTGTTAGGGATAATGGTTTCCAAAATCATTAGACATGTAATTAGTCATGTATTTAATGTATAATATAAAATACAGTATTTTACTTTATTTTACTGTTCACCAAAAATTTAAAATTTTAGTAAAATTAAAATTAAAATTTCCCAAAGCCAATTTTGATGTGAGGGATGAAAAATTGAAATCCATTTTTTTCCCAAAAACCTATTAAACATAAGAAATTTATATTTTAAATTAATATGATTATTTATTGAAAAATTTGTGTTTTTATGGGACTATTAAATTCTAACCCTTATAATTTTTTTCTTTTTTTATTAATTTTGTATATCATTTATATTAAAATGAATACAGTTAAATTATTGAATTATATAAAAATAAATTTAATTATAAAATTTTAAATATACGAAATTAATTTTTTTTTACAAACTAAAAAATTATTGTTATGTTTTCATTGTTTCACTCGTGTATTTTATAATATTTAACATTTTTTAAAATTTCTATTATATATATTTCTTATATTTTTATTTTATAGTATATGAAGACATATTTTTAGACTTACATCAGTTAGGTTTCACTCTAATGATATCGTTAATATTCATAACAGTTTTATTACAATTCCTAAAAGTAATGTAACTATTCAAATAGTCATAATTGATTTTTTACATAATATAAATACCTAAAATTTAAAACCGTCATCATTGCCTTAAAAATATTATATTGATATATAGTCTTTATATTCTAAAATATAGATAATTTTAATAATTTTTGTATCTTTTTATTGTTTTATTAATGAGGGTGATTATTTTAGGGGACTAAGTTAATCCAAATTTATATTTTCTAGTTAATTTAATTATTTATAATTACAATATATTTTTAACACTTCCAATTATTATAGATTTATTTAGTCTCTAATTTTGATGTTCATATTTATATAAAAAATGTTTTTTATTTTCATTATGGGGTGAATGTGTTTTATATTATAGTACATTAACAAATATGACCTTTAAATGCATCATAATGGAATTTCATTCATAAAATTTTTGGGCATTACAATTCCCCCTTGATAAATTTACACCTTTCAATTTCTTTTATCGCACCAATAATAAAATATATGATTGAAATTATATTTTATTTATTTTTTGGGTTCCCGTGTTTCTTCTTCCAAATTATGGTTCTTCAAATTCTAATTAAGTTCGTGGGTTTTCTTGTTTCATGGTTATTTTTCTCTATGATCCTATATCTTCTCCCTCTTCTCGTCATAAGAAATATCAATCTATTAATGTAAGAACCTGGTTCTTATTTTAGAGGTATGGGCTTCTTCTTTCCTTTTCTTTAAGTGTTTTTGAGAAAATATGGAAAATGGGGGAAAATCCTGAATTTTGGAACTACACACCGTGTACTTTATCCACACACCATGTACTTTTGGCCGTGTTGGGATGAGTACACGGGGCGTGTAGCCATGCCGGTGACGAAGGGTGTAGGAACCGACTACACGTCGTGTAGTGGTACCTTACACGTCGTGTAGTCAGTCGGCAGGCTTGAATAGTAAGGCGGTGGAGTCGCTGCCAGCTAGGCGACAGTACACGCCGTGTACTTGGGAGTACATGTCATGTACTCATGTCGATGGATAAACAGTGTGGCGGTGCTACCAAATGAACAGTTAAATGAAGGGAGTATATGCCTTGTACTCAGAAGTACACGCCGTGTACTTTGTTTTATCAGCTTAAAACAGGAAGTAGCCTCCACTTTTGGCAGAGAAGGCACTTGAGCCATTTTGGAGCCAAAGGAGGAGGCCAGATCTTTGAAGATCCACCGGGCATTCGTCTGGAATCCGATTTGGCTTCGGACGATCTCGTTGGAACCGCACGGGTAAGCCATCTCCTTTCCTGGTACCGTTCTTACCAATTCCTCTCCTAATGTAAGTTATTTACGTTTGAATGGGTTTTGTTCTTCTTCAGATCTACATCGTTCTTGGGCGTTTCAGAAGTCGGCGTTGGGCTATAACGCTCATTGACGTATAAGGTAGGTGGCTTAGTGTTTATTTTCCAACTGTCGTGCATTGTTGTGCGTTTTCGTACCACGAACCCATGTTGGGGTGTCGTGTGGTTGAGGTAGTTTCTATATTTAATACCTAGAATTTATTAGGTATTTAATTGGGATAATAAAATGTTGTTTGGGATCGTTTCTTGGATCTGGAACCACCCCGGGGGTGTGTTCCTCTGTTTAGTCGTTTGGCCAGGATACCCGAGGGTATGCCTTAAATGTAGTAATTGTAGAATTTCTTGAGAGGAATTGCTTGTTTACTGCATTATGATATGTTGGGTAAGGCCCGGTTACATGTTTATCCTGAGGGCGTTGTTGTGATTAGCCTGTGGGCACTGCACTATTTAGCCTGTGGGCAGTAGTTATTTCGGCATGAGGGTAACTTCTTCCATGCCTGTGGGTAGCTGATTCTGTGCCTGTGGGAGACACTACCTACACCTAAGGGAAAAACTCTGTTATGCCTGAGGGAAGATTCTTGTGTTGGATACTCGTTACCTGAGGGTATGAGTTTACGTGTCTGAGGACACTATTTGTTTACTAGAAATGCACTATGGTGATTTCTTATATTTAATGCTTTAAATGAATAATAAAATGGGAATATAACTGGTAATTAGTGACATTTGAGTACTGCTTACTTTATTTCATTTTTCCACTCCACACTATTGGTGCATGTTAGCACGCAATTGGGTACGGGCCTTTGGTGTGTGCCTATTGAGATATATTTCTCACACCCTGTTTGGGTCACGCTTTTCGGCCCAAAAATATTACGTTGTTGTAGGTGTAGATAGGGGCAAGAGTCCCTATACAGGTACTTGACTATTGTAGAGGAGTAGGAGGGCATGGGACCGAGCCTAGGCTCGCGATGCCGCTGCCAGCTGTTTTCCATGTTTTGTTGTATTCCATATTCTGCTGTATTGTATTGATGTATAACATGTTATGGCTGCTTTCTTAAAACATGAAACATGTAGCATCATCATTTATATACTGTTGGTTGTATCCACTGCTGTAGTATATTTCAGTTGTGTATGGATTACTGCTTCCGCTATCATTGTATGTTTTATTTTGTGTTCTGCTGCGCTACACTTTGACAAATGAGGGCATAGTTTCCTCACTATCAGACCTGGGCCCTCGCTGCTAGTCGGCAGCCTTTGGCGTTTGGGGAAATGCGCTTGACGTCACGTGGCGAACCGGGCTCAGGGCACCCGTTGCGTGGCACCCAGGTCCGGGACGTTACACAGTGGTATCAGAGGAGTTATTTTCTTTAACTTACTATTTGGAGCCGTATTCAGGGATAGGACGGAACGATAGTTGGTAATAAGCTGTGCCCGAGCATAGCTAACCCATGTATAAGGAAAATCCAGTCTACCTCATATTTTGCATTCTTTTGATTTTTCAATTTTACGGTTGATATGTTTTCACCGTTGGGTGACGCACTTGGATTTTGTAGTTTATATTTTTATCTATGGGGTCTATTTAGTTGAAACCCGATGGGATGAGGGTATGTCATCTCATGCATCATATAGGCACATGCTAGATATCACATTCCATGCATAGTTTCCATGCCATGTAGGTGTATTAGAAATTCGCTTGTTGTTGTGGTAGTTGTTGTGCTAGAGAAGAATGTTGTTGTGATAGCTGCTTGATAAAAATACCTGCTGTGAGCCTATTTATAAAATCGATGACAAACATTGGTTTTTGCGGAGTATGGGCCCCCATTGACCGGAATTTGTTGGATCATTGACTGTTTATTGGTTATAACAAAGATAAGATTTCAAAAATTGATTCCTGGGGAGTATGGGCCCTCACGGATCGGAATTTAAAACTTAGGTGTTGGTTTTTAGTATTTTCTGGGTTCCGGGGAAGTTTCTAAGGCATACTGTCTGGAAAACCCAGAATACACGCCGTGTAGGACCTCATACACACTGTGTGTGTTCTTCTGTTCGGGAAGAAAAATGAACTTTTTGAGTACACGCTGTGTACTCTGAGTACACGCCGTGTAGTCTCTTCCCGTGTCACAAACCATGTGGGTGGCGACACAGGGTAGGGAAGGGCTTGGGTGAAACACGCCGTGTAGTCTTTGTACACGTCGTGTAGTGTTGACCCAGAGTCCGGCCGTGTAACTAACAACCCGGGTCGTTGAACTCCTTAATAGAACATGTCGTGTCAATAATAGACACGCTGTGTAGTGTGACATGGGGACTCGGCCGTGTAGCTAACAACATGGGCCGGTGTCACCTCTCCATGGACACACCATGTACCTGTGGGACATGCCGTGTAGTCTTGTCCGAGGACAGACCGTGTGTTGTTAGCCGTGTGGTGGGGAAACGGGATGGTGTACATGCTGTGTGCGGGTGTAACACACCGTGTGGTGTAAATACTGAGTAGTCGGCCATGTCACAGATGACACGAGTAGTTGGAAAAAAACACCGTACACACCGTGTAGATATTATACACGCCGTATAGTTTTGTTGAATGGAATCTGTGTGGCTTAGCCGTGTAGAAGGACCCGGGCAGGGGAAGGGAAGTCAAGTACACGCCGTGTAGTCGTTGTACACGTCGTGTATTCTTGTATTGAAAATTTTGAAAAGCCTTCTTCCTCTTTTTCCCTTTGTGGTTCTTTCGCTTTCAGTCTTAATAATCTTGAATCTGAGGCGTGATTTTGACCTTGTAGTGTCATGCCGCCATGACGACCGCGAGTTGTTCGCCAGGAGAGCGGCGACGATTATACTCCGGAGATGGTGGGCCATGGGATACCAATTGATCCACCAGCAGAGCCAGATGAGACACCCACTGTTATACCGGACTCAGGCACGGAGGCGCAGTTCCGTGAAGGTTTTATGCGGTTTATGAGGACCTTTCAGGGAGCACCGTAGGCTGCCACATCTATGGTCGAGCTGACATGTATCTTTTAGCAGCAGCATCTGCCTACGTTTTCAGGGGATGGCGGACCACAAGCTGCGGCGTCTTGGTTGGGGTCGATGCAAACTATTTTCTAGCATCTTGAGATGCCTCCAGGGTGGAGGGTCAAGCTCGCGACTTACATGCTGCGTGATTCCGCCAAGAGGTGGTGGTATGTTACCACCTAGTACGAGAATCACAGAGACATGGTGTGGGACGATTTTTAGGCAGTCTTCTATGACTTCTTCTTTCTCGAGATGCTGAGGGCAGATAGAGCTCAAGAGTTCATTAATCTACAGTAGGGCTCCACGTCGGTGATGGACTATTCTGCTCGTTTTACGGAGCTTCAGCGTTTTGCACCCGTGCTAGTGGGTGATGAGACGTTGAGAGGCAGACGTTTTGAGGATGCTCTTCGGTATGACATCCGAGCACTGGTGAATGTTTTCAGGTTGCCTACTGTACACGTGATTGTGAACCAGGCGTTGATTACAGAGAGGAACCTGCGGGAATCGAGTGGTGTGGGCCAGGGCGGTTCAGCACCAGTTACTGGTGTTATTTCTACTGGCAAGAGGAAGAGACAGATGGACTTCACTCAGGGCAGTAGTACCAGTCAGAAGAATGCTTCAGGTGGCAAGGTTATGTGCTACCAGTGTGGTAGAGAGGGGCACAAGAGACCGCAGTGTCCACGAGACCTAATGGAGTACCGAGCTTACAGCAAGATGGGTCATCTGCAGCGCTTTTGCAGGGCGTTTCCACCAGCTAGTGAGAGGGGTTCTATGAAGACTCTGCATGCAGGAGCAGGACCAGTGGCTTCTTACTAGTTGGGAAACTGGAATACGTCAGGGCGTGTAGGTAGAGATGGTGGTCGTGGTCATGGTAGCCAGACACCATGATCTCAAAGGCAGCAGGGTGGGACAGCTCAGGGTAGCCAGGCTATGTCGCAGGGCCGCAGCACTGGGTAGGCATATGCAGTGCGACAGACCCAGTAGGGGTAGGATCCCGGATCTTCTACAGTCAGAAGTACTATTCTAGTAGCTTCTGTCATGTCTTCAGTACTTTTCGATACGGGTGATACGTATATTTTCATATCTGTACCCGTAGTGGAGAGCCTTGGGCTCTATGTTTCTACTTCTTCTGATATCATGACGCTAGACACTCCGTTGGGGACTAGGATGGTTGGTGTGCGTTAGTACAAGGAATTCCCCCTTGAGGATGGAGGGTGTTACTTCCTTTGGGACCTCTATGTCTTGGAGATGATGAGCTATGACGTCATTCTCAGGATGGACTGGTTGGTTCCCTTCCGAGCCTTTGTAGACTGCTATCGTCGCAGGGTGTGTTTCACGACACAAGAGGGTGGAGAGTTTCTATAAAAGTGGGAGTGGGATGTTCAAGCGAGTCGAGATGGACCAGAGCATCATGGGCGTGGTGGAGTCACAGCCCAGATTGCGAGTTTATATCTGGATGATCAGGGGACTTGTCAGATGGATTTCCCTCCAGTTGTTGATCGTTTTAGGGATGTCTTCCACGATGACTTTTCAGGTCTACCTCTGGTGCGGGAGGTGGATTTATCTATTGAGCTAGTTCCAGGAGCAGCATCGGTGCCCATTCCTCCTTATAGGATGGCCACGCCTGAGTTTCAGGATCTCAAGAGGCAGTTAGAGGAGTTACATGCAAAGGGTTTTATCCGACCCAGTACTTCTCCTTGGGGTTCTCCGGTCCTTTTTGCAAAGAAGGCGGACGGTACCCTTAGACTTTGCGTGGATTATCGGAATCTAAACCAGTTGACGGTTAATAACCGATATCCCTTTCCAAGGATTGATGATATTTTTTATCAGCTTCGTGGAGCATGACTGTTCTCGAAGATTGACCTAAGATCAGGATATCATCAGCTTCACGTTAGACCATCCGATATACCTCTCACAGCTTTCAGGTGTAGGTATGGTCTATATGAGTATACGGTTATGCCGTTCGGACTGACGAACGCACCAGTAGTTTTCATGGCTCTGATGAATCGTGTGTTCCATATGTATCTTGATTCTTTTGTGGTGGTATTCGTGGACGACATCTTGGTGTACTCTCACACTCGACACGACCATGCCACCCATCTTGAAATCGTATTGAGTACACTGAGATAGCATCGGCTATATTCTAAGCTCTCAAAGTGCCACTTTTGGATGGACCAGATTCACTTCCTGGGTCACATTATCTCAGAGGCAGGAGTTGCAGTAGACCCAGAGAAGGTGAGAGCAGTAGTTTCCTGAGAGCAGCCTAAGAACGTGTTTGAGATACGAAGTTTCTTAGGGTTGTCTGGTTACTACAGGTGCTTCATACAGGACTTCTCCCACTTAGCTGCACTGTTGACGGGTCTGACTTAGAAGGGTGTGAATTTCGTTTGGTTAGAAGCTTGCGAGACATCTTTTCCGTACCTGAAGGGAAGGTTGACATCAGCACCGATCCTGATACTCCCAGAGCAGGGAAAGAGCTGTACAGTTTACTGTTATGCATTGGGGATTGGGCTGGGTGCTGTTTTGATGTAGGGCGATCGAGTTGTTGCGTACAGGTCTCGGCAGTTGAGGCCACATGAGAGGAATTACCCGACGCATGATCTCGAGTTGGCAGAAGTTGTACATGTGTTGCGTTGTTGGAGACATTATCTATTAGGGGATCATTTTGTGGTTTTCACTGACCACAAAAGTATCAAGTATATCTGTACTTAGAGTGACCTGAATCTGAGGCAGAGAAGGTGGTTTGAGTACCTACAATCCTTCTATTTTGAGCTTGCTTATATGCCTGGTAAAGGTAATGCAGTAGCGGATGCACTGAGCAGGAAGACTTAGATACATGCAGTGCAGGAGGCCAGTGGCGAGTTGCAGCTTATGGATTTGTTCTCTGAGATGCATCTGGAGGTGCATGATAGTCAGGGGCATACTGATCTTTCCTCGTTAGCTGCGACTTCTACCCTCCTGGACAGAGTGAGGGTAAGGCATCTATCAGATTCAGAAGGCCTAGTTCTATGGAAGTTGGTGGCAAGTGAGGACCCTCCTCCCAGTTGGAAGATAGGCGATGATGAGGTTTTGCGTTTCCATGGACATGTATGGGTTCCATGAGATATACGCGAGGAGCTGATGCGGGTGTTTCATGCTTCAGCTTGGGCAGTTCATCCCGGGGTTACCAAGATGTACCGAGACTTGAGACGTTAGTACTGGTGGCCAGGTATGAAGAAGGTGATAGCTGGGTTTGTTACGAGATGTTCCACCTGTCAGCAGGTGAAGGCAAAGCATCAGAGACCAGCAGGGCTGTTATAGTATTTTCCCATTCCAGAGTGGAAATGGGATGATGTCGCGATGGATTTCGTGACGGGTTTGCCGAGGTCACCTCGAGGCAATGACGTCGTGTGGGTTGTTGTAGACAGACTCACGAAGGTAGCTCACTTCTTTCCGATCAAGGAGACCTTCAGTGTGGACGAGCTTGGATGGATGTATATCCGAGAGATCGTACGTCTTCATGGGGTCCCTCGTTCTATCATTTCAGATAGGGACACCCACTTTACGTCTCTTTTCTGGCAGAGTTTTCAGAGGGTGCTGGGTACACAGGTGCTTCTGAGCATAACAAACCACCCTCAGACAGATGGTCAGTCAGATCGGACAATACAGGTGCTAGAGGAGATGTTGCGCGCGTGCATCCTAGACTTTGGGGGCTCGTGGGAGAAGCATATACCCTTAATCGAGTTTTCCTATAACAATAGTTTTCAGGCAACTATTGAGAGGCACCATACTAGGCTTTATATGGTAGGCCATTCTGATCACCCTTGTGCTGGTTAGAGGCAAGTGAGGCAGCTTTACTAGGGCCACAGCTCGTGCAAGAGATATCTGAGCAGGTCCAGTTGATTCGGAAGTGAATGGCTACCGCGTAGTTTTGTCAGAAGTCTTATGCTGATCTCCGTAGACGACCTTTGGAGTTCGTGGTCGGGGATCAGGTTTTTCTACGTGTTTCACCGAGGCTGGGACACAAGTGGATCAGGAGACAGGGTAAACTTTCACCAAGGTATGTGGGGCCATTCGAGATTCTGGAGAGAGTCGGTCTGGTTTCCTATCGGTTGCAGTTACCACAACGGTACCGCGCCATACATGACATCTTCCACGTGTCTCAGTTTCATCGCTACCATTCAAACTCGTCTCACACCTTTCAGACTGAAGAGGTTGAGCTTCAGCATGATGCGTCCTTTGAAGAGCATCTGATCCGTATCATTGACAGGAGCATGAAGGTTCTCCGAGGCCGGTCAGTTCCTCACTTATGGGTGCTATGGCAGCATGGCCGAGTGCAGGATGAGACCTAGGAGTGGGAGGCTGACGTACGTGCCCAGTGTCCAGAGCTGTTCTGAGCTTCATCTTCACCACTCTTGGAAGGGAAATTCGGGGACGAATTTTTATAAGGGGAGAAGTTTGTAAGAAACCGGTTTTTATTTTAGAGGTACGGGCTTCTTCTTTCCTTTTCATTAAGCGGTTTTTAGAAAATATGGAAAATGGGGAAAAATCCTGAATTTTGGAACTACATGTCGTGTACTTTATCCACACGCCGTGTTGGAATGAGTACACGGGGCTTGTAGCCATGCTGGTGATGAAGGGTGTAGGAACCGACTACAAGCCGTGTAGTGGTACCTTACATGCCATGTAGTCAGTCGGCAGACTTGAATAGTACGATGGTGGAGTCGCCGCCAGCCAGGCGACAGTACACGCTGTGTACTTGGGAGTACATGTTGTGTACTCATGTCGACGGATGAAAAGTGTGGCGGTGCCTCCAAATGAACAGTTAAATTAAGGGAGTACACGTCGTGTACTCAGAAGTACACGTCATGTACTTTTTTCGACTTAAAATAGCCAGTAGCCTTATCTTTTGGTAGAGGACGCACTTGAGCCATTTTTGAGCCAAAGGAGGAGGCCGGATCTTTGAAGATCCACCGGGTGTTCATCTGGAATCTGATTCATCTTCGGACAATCTTGTTGGAACTGCACGGGTAAGACCTCTCCTATCCTAGTACCGTTCTTACCAATTATTCTCCTAACGTAAGTTATTTACATTTGAATGGGTTTTGTTCTTCGTCAGATCTATGCCGTTCTTGGGATTTTCAGAAGTCGGCGTTGGGGTATAACGCTCGTTGACGTATAAGGTAGGTGGCTTAGTGTTTATTTTCCAACTGTCATTCGTTGTTGTGCGTTTTCATACCACGAACCCATGTTGGGGTGTTGTGTGGCTGAGGCCATTTCTATATTTAATACCTAGAATTGATTAGGTATTTAATTGTGATAATAAAATGTTGGTTGGGATCGTTGCTTGGATCCGGAACCCCCCCGAGGGTGTGTTCCTCTATTTAGCCGTTTGGCCAGAATACCCGAGTGTATGCCTTAAATGTAGTAATTATAGAATTTCCTTGAGAGAAATTGTTTGTTTACTGTATTATGATATGTTGGGCATGGCCCGGTTACCTGTTTAGCCTGAGGGAATTGTTGTGATTATCCTGTGGGAACTGCACCATTTAGCCTGTGGGCATTAGTTATTTCGGCCTGAGAGAAACTTCTTATGTGCCTGTGGGCAGCTGATTCTGTGCTTGTGGGTGACACTACCTACGCCTGAGGGCAAAACTCTGTTATGCCTAAGGGCAGATTCTTGTGTTGGATACTTGTTACCCGAGGGTAGGAGTTTACGTGTCTAAGGACACTAGTTGTTTACTAGAAATTCACTGTGGTGATTTGTTATATTTAATGGTTTAAATAAATAATAAAATGGAAATATAACAGGTAATTAGTGACTTTTGAGTACTGCTTACTTTATTGTATTTTACCACTGCACACTATTGTTGCATGTTAGCACGCTGTTGGGCACAGGCCATTGGTGGGTGCCTACTGAGATATATTTCTCACACCCTGTTTGTGTCATGCTTTTCAGCCCAAACAGATTACGTTGTTGAAGGTGTAGATAGGGGAAAGATTCCCTATACAGGTACTTGACTGTTGCAGAGGAGTAGGAGGGCATGGGAACGAGCCTAGGCTCGCGATGCCGCTGCCAGCTCTTTTCCTTGTTTTGTTCTATTCCGTATTCTGTTGTACTGTATTGATGTATAACATGATCTGGCTACTTTCTTAGAACTTGAAACATGTAGCATCATCATTTATATACTGGTGGTTATATCGACTACTCTAGTTTATTTCAGTTGTGTATGGATTACTGCTTCCGCTGTCATTGTATGTTTTATTTTGTATTCCGCTGTGCTACACTTTGACAAATGAGGGCATAGTTTCCCCACTATCAGACTTGGTCCCTCGCTGCTAGTCAGCAGCCTCTGGTGTTTGGGGAAATGCGCTTGAGATCACGTGGAGAACCGGGCTCGGGGCACCCGTTGCGTGGCACCCGGGTCCGGGACGTTACAATTAACATTAAACATAATAATTTAGTATGTGTGAGGGATCTATTATGTACTTATTCAAGAAGGATATGTGTAGAACATAATGCATATAATATTTTTTTCGGGAGTGATATACTATAGTTCATAGCTCCACAATGGTCAAGAATATTACTGAGGCTAATGTATCTAGAACACTAATTTTAATTATTTTCAAACCTTGTGATATTATTATGTGTATATATATAAAGTAATAAACTATATATAAACTATAATTCCAAATCTCTCAGTTGTGACTTTATGCATTCAAAAGTTAATTTAATATTCCATTATATTGAGTTACATCCCTCTTAGTTTATGAGAGGGGTGAAGAGTGAAGAGAGATTATACAGATATGAGCAATAATAAATATTTTTTGAGTATATTTATTTAATTGCCGCTGTACTAACCATAAAACTATTATATAATCATTATAATTATTTAAAAAATACAATTCACTCCCCTGATGAGAATTCTTTCATCTTCCCTTTAGAACCAACACTGGGTTAACTCCCCATTCTAGTAATTAATATTTCAAGAGATATACATAGTTACCTAATGAATTTTACGGATACAGAATTTCCAACCAACCAATAACATAATAAAAAACATATATATTTATACTCTATAAGATCATAAATAATTCGTTATATATCATAACTTGTGGAAGGGAAGAGTATTTCATAATAATTCAAAATTTCATGATAACATATTCCATGTAAAAAATGGGTTTCAAAAAAGTCACATCATCATAATCATAATCATTTCGAAGAAATAATAAGGATGGTATCCATGGATAAATAACAAGTAAATAAAAAAGAAAAATCATAAGATATTATCATAAATAAAATATTTTCTTACAATATTTCATTAGTAAAATGCTCATTTCATTTTGAAATCACATATTTAAAATCTATAAACATCTAAAAAATTAAGAAAAACAATTTCTTCTAAAATAAAATTAGAAACATTTAATGTAAGATTCAAATAATTTCATGGAAATTATGGTGGAAAATTATTTTCATGTTTTTTATGTTAAAACAAATATTCTTATCATATTTTTGGTAAAAAGTAAAAAATATTTCATTCTGAACGTGAGTAGAAGATTACCTTTTATTTTTTTTATTTAAAAAATGGGTAATAATAATGGTAATCATTAATAGTATAATATTAATAATATTCATGAAAATATTTAATTAAAACAAGGACATTGTAGAAAATGATTCCTTGGAGAAATAAAATAAATTATTTTTTCATAAAAAAAATTTCCCAAATATTTTATGTACCAAAGAGTGAAAAAATTGTAATATTAATATAAAATTTAATGAAAAATATAGGATAATAAAAGTAATATTTATTTATTATAAAATTATTTTAAATTTTATTTAATGAAAATTCAAACATTAAAAATCTAGATTAAAATGGGATTGAAAAATAAATCCTTATCCAAATTGGCAACATTCAAATCATAAACCACATAAAATAATAGCATAAAATAAAACACTAAATATCATAAAAATAATTTTAATCATTAAATAAAATATAAAGGGTATTATATAAACATCATAATTATAAATAGGCATATAACGTCAAACATGTCTCACAAAAACTATGTTTAGAAGAAGAACCATTGCCACTTTTATAACATCCAATCCATAAACTTAGGAAAGATAGAAAATTTGAAGATTTTTTTGAACCTAATAATTTTCATGAAAATTATCATTAAAAATATTAATGGGTAGTATATACCATAAAAAATGGAAATAAGTGGTTAAGATGGAATATATGTCATATAAATAAAAGTGAGGTGAGAAACCCTTACCTCGTGTCTCATGTTTCTCTATACGGATTCAAATATCCAGTGTGATATATATAGATTTATCAAACATGTATTATATAATATTAATAAAATTTATGATAGAATTTATGATTTACTTATATCAACTTATCAACCATTTTCTATAAATTATTTACTAAAAATATTGTTTTGTGGGCTCCCATCTTCGTTTTTCAAGCATGTTTTGGTTCGGTAGTCCAGATTCTTATACATTCATTATGGTTCCACCATATCTGGAATTTTAATCATGTAATTATTATCATATTTAATAATTGTAAATACCTTTTTGAATATTCATATAATAAATGATGTAAAATGAATTGGATCACTTCATGGTGAAGGTATTCTATAGATTCGCACAGATGATGTTTTCATTTTTTGGATAGAGTGAATGAAAGGTAAATAATAATTCACATTTCCAGAAAATATAATAATATCATAAATAACACATATTTTTTCTAAAATAATCATTATATCCATCCACATAAAATAGTGATGAAAAAAACTACACCATAATGTAGAGATGGTAAGTCGTATATACACACGAGTGATACATTCACATTCCATAAGATAGAAAAAATGTGGATAATGGTTCTTCCATCATCATCAAATTAATTAAGTATATTAAAGATACTAAATTAATTTTTTTAATGGATTATATGGATTTATAGGAGTTGGATTAATAAATAAAATTGATAACTCCCAATTAAGAGTTATGGCTCTTCATTGAGAAACTTATTGTGGCTTACACATTATGGCATGAAATGATGGTATTTTCAAAAACCCTACAGCTATAGGATATGGATAACATTTATATTGTGGTATTTGGACATGAAAAATATTATCTATAAGGATTAAGCATTGTGAATAATGTAGGAATTTAGGTACCATTTTATATATTAGATGAGGGTTTCCCTTGGAATTATATAACATATTAAATTAATATAAATTAATTTTAAAAGAAAAGTGTAACAAACATAATTTATTATTAAGATAAATTATGGTAATTAACAATACATTAAACCAATAATACATGGAAATGTTTATTTGATTCTTTCACTATTATCGATTTATTTTCACACCCATTAACCCTTTTGATAGTTAACATAATATCAAATCTTTTTACTCTTAAAGTGTCAAGAATATTACTATAAAAGAAAAATTGAACCTTAAATGAAACATGCGTGATAGTTTTAACCATATTCCATTCATTTGGATGAATATAGGGTTTTTATAAATATTATTTTTTTTAATAAAATAATTTTAATTATTAAATATAATTAATTTCATCTTGGAACTAGTCATTTACATTAACATTAAAGTCATACTGATAGTTATGGAATTAAAATATAAACCTATAACCCAAACCTAATATGTTGTACTAATATTAAAAATTCATGTAACAAAATTATTCACTATATTTTCTATATAGTTAATATTTTTAATATAATTTATTTTATTTTATATTAGTTGAATAAATAAGTATCTACATTGCGTAAGCATCTAAGGTAATTATTAATTCACTAAAATTTTAAAACAAAAAAATATGAATAAAAAAATATATCTCATATTTCAAATAAAACAATTTAATTTAAAATAACCATTTTTATCATTATAGAAATATTAGATATATTAAAGGTAATATAATAACATTTTTTATCCTTTTCCCAAAATAATATAATGGTCACAATCAATGAAAATTAATTCATAATTTCCATATGTTAGAAACCAGGATGAAAATATCAATACTACACTCATAAAATATGATTAGGATAAGTGTTAGTGTTATTTTAAAGCTTTATATCATTCTTTTAACCATTTTTATCAGTTTTACCCACACAAATGTGACAAATATTTACCAAGGATGCCATCCATAATGAAAAAAAATAAAATAGAACTATTTAAAAAATTTAATCCCAATGATTCCTAATATTGAAAATATTTTTTGATATTCTATTTATATGTGGGAAATATTGTTTTTAAAATAAGCATAAAAAACATGATAAACACTTTTTTATATATATTTCTTTTTTTGAAAAAATAATATGATTTATTATTATTCCATGACTATAAAAAATATATGAATGTTAAAATAATTTATTGAATATATAATATATAATATTCATTTAAATAATTCACTAATAGTAATTAATTTTATTTTATATAAAAAATGTACATTGGCTGCATTTTTTAGAAAAAATGTTTTTAACCGCCAATGTGTAATTATAAAAAACCAATTTCATTTCTGTTTAATTTTTTATTAGTTAGATTATATCAAATTATAAGAGTTTTAACTAAATTTGAGAGAAAATTTATTTCATAATGGGGCCTTTCTATGAAAGTAAATGACCATTTTACTAAAAAACAGTTAGTTTTCATTATTCACTAAAAAACAATATTTTTGGAAAAATATAAAATGTTCACTCGAAATTATTCTTGATATGATGATTTGAAAAAATATTTTCATTTTATAAAATAAATTTTCTAAATTTAGAAGAAAAAAGTATAATTTCTATGATAAAAATGCAATAAAAAACATTTTGGATGAAAATGATTTTTTGAAGCATAAAATGAGCTCAATATAAAATGTGTTATTATTTCCTAACTAGTTATCAAAAATTTGTAATTTATTAGAAATATTATATATGAATTTTACAATGTATTTAATTGTATTGATACTCACCAGATCAATGGATGAGTAATAATAATATTCTTATAATATATCTCAATTTTCTTGAATTATAGTGTTGTATGTTAAGATAACATTCAAGATTATTACTATTTTAATTGAAATTTATCAGGTGTTGCAATACGTGATTCATCATCCATAACTAATCCCTTATATGGAATCATAACAACCTATTAATTATAATGTCAAGTCTAAAATTTATCCTCAGCATTTCACAAACCTACATTTTTTTAATACATGGTTTATTATTTTTCTATAATATTTTTCCATTAATATTTCATATCTATAATTAATGAGAATACTTGATTCAGAATTAAAAGTATATTTGATTGTGCTGAATATATACCATTTTTAAACCACAATCAAATACATATTTTTTCTTATCAATTTAAGGTATCCAAATCTTATGAAGAAGATCCTCTAATCTTCATACACCCTCACAACATCATTATAGAAACTATCATCTAAATGTAGTTTGAATTTATCCCTTTCTAACCTATTTTATGTCACTGTTTTAGATATAGGAACCTTAATTTACAATATATGACATTATCACTCTCTATTCATAAGGTGTTGCAACATTCCTAACCATTGGGAAAAATATTTGTCCCCATTATCACCCCTATGGTCTATGAAATATGAATTTTAAATGATGTAAAATCTCGCATGGGACAATATATGCTAAAATTTGGACCTCATTCAAATTATTTATTTCTATTACCTTTCTATTACCTTTCTATGTAAAATGCCTCATTTTTTTTCAAGAGTCATGATCTCAATCTGTGTTCACAATTGATCAAATCCTTGTGACGTTAAAATATATCTCTCATTGGCATGTAAAATAAGACCATAAACTATGTGTGAAAAGAAACAAAACATATCAGGGTGATATATCATAAATGGTTTCATAAGAAAAAGTCATGTCTTATCTCACTATGTTTATTATTTATTGATAATAGTAAAACATTTCAACATGAATGTAAAAGTAACATTGTTTTTATGCCCCACTATATATCCCAAGAAAAATTTGGCCCATGCACGATGGATATACTAGTATAGAAAAAATTTATATCATTGAAACATCATAGATATTCGCCTAAATTTTTTTCCAAAAAAGGTTTTATTAACTTTAGTTTGATAAAAACCTATCTCTAATATTAATTTCCATTATATATACACATTATTTCACATTCTTTTTATTCCTTTCAAATATTCAGGTCTATTAGTAATGAAATCATCCAACCCTATAGGATTATTTATATGACTATGCATACATTCCCCCAATATGGATCTATATATGTACTCACAACATATATTTTCAACTGGAGGCATTTACATATTATTCTAAGGTTTCTCCCATATCTGTATGATGTGGCACCATTCTAGTTGAGCATGTGGTTCAAATTTGGTTATCAGTCATCCCCATTATACGTGTCCCATCTCATCACCCCTAATTCAAATTTTTTAGTTATGATTTAGAAACCCCATAATATAACTATTCAAATTGATTTATACTCTCAATATTATACACTTGTGTAGCATACTAACCTTCATAGTATATATTAACTGTCCCACTAATGAATATTTAATTAATATTAATTTTGTATAATTAACCCATACTAAATAATGGTCTAATATTCATGACTATAAACTGGATTAAAATATTTTGGGGTATCTTATATGGACATTGATCCCCCATTGACGTCATTTTTTAACTTAAAATTCAAGGATTATTGAATTATAATTTTATCATCCTTTTGGATAAGTTCTAAATTAGGATTCCACCCTTTTTTCATCCCGATCAAAAATCATAAGAACAAATCTACATCATGAGATAACATAATTAATATGTAGAATAATCTTGTATATCTTTATTCCACCATCACTAATAGTGAGAATCACTATGATTGGGTTTATCATGTTATATTTTCTAGATTTAAAGTGAAAAACAACTCAATATATGGTCAGGTTCTTGTTGGAAAAAACTATAGAGACACTTTGTTCTAGTGTCATGACCATATATTGTTTGAAAATCATAATGATGTTGTCTATATCATTATAACTAGGATTTTCTGATTCACATTAGATCTGCCTGAGTCTTTTTATTGGAGGGGTCACCTCACTTTTCATTAGTCCAAAAATTAAGACCTAAAACTATTGGAAAATGTATAGATCTTTGATAGAATTAGGACCAAATTCATGATGTGTTTCCTTTTCTCAATATCCTACATTTATGGATTCATATATATTCAATGTTATTCTACCTAAAATACTATTAACCTCTTGTTCAAAAACTATTTACCTTGAATACAAGAACTACTCTTTAAGGATTTCATCATTTATGATGTTTGAACCCCCATTCATGTAGGTTATACTCTTCTAAATCTCTACTATAGACTACTTCACATCTCATATGTCAAATTGATTCAACCTAAAAAACTCATGACATGGTGGTTTAAAATGAATAAACCTGAATTCCCTATGACTTTTTTTATATAAGTTTCTATTTAAAAAAATTAAATAGAAACCTATAAAAAAGTCAAGTTGACACAAATTGAACACTCTACTCATGGGGTTTTGAAAAAAATCATTGACCAATTAAATGGGTAAGTCATGAATTTTATTAGGTGAAAAAACTAAAAAGGGTGGTATAATGAAAAAAACCATTTTTATGGCTACTATGTTTTCTATATATGTGGAAGAGGAAATGTTTTGTCTATAAAGAAGAATACCAAATGTTTTGGAGGTCTATAATATGATCCCACCAGTTGTCGTGTTATAGAATCCAAGTCCCTTTGACTAGGAACATGTTAAAGAACTCTTAAATTGATGAAAAATTTGTCTTAATATTTACATAAATATCATTTAATCATAGTTTTAAGGTACATGAACCCTTTTAAATAATGGAATTCTCATCCAAAATTCCTCCTTTAGGATCCTCATCACATCGAATAATCATTAAATATCTATGTGTACCATATCTAGTGTATGGTGGTGCTATTTATACCTATATCCATCTATTAGACACATTCAAGAGGAAACCTCCATAACTCATGTTTTTTTAGAATCCTTGAACAAATTAATTCACTTTCATTAAATAAGAAAAAGTAGGTAATCATGAAATTATATTATAAAGATTCACATATTATTATGTTGTGATAATAAGAGTAAAAAAATATTATAAACATACAATGTAATTGAGAAAAAAAATCATTCATTATTAAAACAAGATCGGGTCATCCATAAGTTACGGTCTCTCTCACTATATAGAGTAAAAATGTCAGATTGGCTATTAATTCAAGTCACAATCAATATATTCCCAAATTTTAGTTTTTCCTCATAAGATTCATTCACATATAAGTTCAGTAAAACCAATGTGGTGTTGTCTTCTTCTAAAAAAAGTTTCAATTCATTATCCCATGTATCTACATCCATCATCACCTTCTCAGACTCTTCAATGATATATTTTTCATTATTAATAATTTCCATAATATCTATTTATCTTCCAAGATGGTGTACTTATTGGGGGAGTTAGTAAAAATCCTTGGGTATTTGTTTTACATAGAATTTATTTATAATAGCATGATCTTGTCACTTTAAATACAATAAATCATATTACGAGGCATTCTTTACCATCATATCTCTATTCATGATAATGAAGGTTATATATTCTTTTATGATTATCTTTAATTGATGTATATTTTTCTACTCTCAATAAGAAATCATTTTATTTACCACTAAATGGTATATAAGTTAGTAATATAAACCAATTCATAGAGTGAAAAACATATACTGGAGGAGATATATGTGATTTTCAAGGTCACTTAAATAGGCCCCATAGATTAGTTTTAGTATACTTATTCATTCTATCCATGACATTTTTTTAAATAAGATCTATTATTGGTCTAAATCAAAGAAAATAGTTGTGATTGGAACAAAATCTACAACCAAATCACTCAAAAAGGGACCAATCATTATAACTCATTAATGAATTGGACTAATACCAATCAATATTCCTTTAATCAATGACATTTCATGTTTTAAAATAACAAAATCGTGAACTTAAAAGGTCTATGATTTTATCCCTAAAGTAAATTCAAAGATTATTTTTGTATAATCCATGAAAATATATAATATGGTTATAGATATAGAGAGTTACATTCTTCCACTAATTTATTGATCTCTATAAGTATTTTCACACCATTTGAGGGGAAAATAGGTTATCATTGTCATGGAAATGTTGGTATAAAATCATGTGAGTTTCCTCTATTATAGAAATAACGATATCCAAAATTAGTGTAATAGGAAAATATGGATCCTCTAAAATAGGCCATTACAATTTACCAACATTGAGGTATATTTGTGGAATTTTATTTAAGTTAGTATAATTTATTAGGGAATATATAAATCCCAAAGCCACTAATATTGTTTCACAAATTGATTCATTGATTTTAATAAATAGATGAGTATTATAATAGATATAATGCCTCAAAAATGTCACCAACTGATTTGGAATGTGTATGGATGATTTCTAATGGTTTTGGATTAACAAATACATCCAATCCATTAAAGGATCTAACTATATCTTCTTTTATAGTTATTCCCTCTGGAAGAATAAAAAAAATTCCTTGGAATGACATAAAATTTGAAAACATAACTCTTGTGTTATCATCAATTATAATTAGTTCATTAATAATTTGGTATAGCATAATGGGGTTTGAAGTACCCAGATTAGTGGGAATCACTGAGAGGGGGAGGGGTGAATCAGTGATCCCTTTAAATATTGTTACGAATTTGTCATTTTAAATTAAACCTCTATGGATGGTTAAATACTTGATCCACTCTTCTTGTGTGTCTCAGCCTTACCTCGACTGATGCTGTAAATGTAAAGGCACTGAACACAAAGATTTAAAAGGTTATTTTCAAAGACCTACTATTTGTTGTGTTGGTTATTCTACCCAACACAGATTATGTACTATAATTCGGTTAGTAATTACAATGGTCGATATAGAGTCACACTATATCTCTCATGAGTCCCACATGAGGTTCTTTATACTACTTCACATAGTGTTCGAGGGTCCCACTAGCCTAATTTAGAGTCCCACTGAAGACTTCTTCTCCTCCCTGAATCTTGTAGGGTTCTTCTAGCTTTTGAGTCACATGAGAAACTTCTTTCTTTAAGTTCTTCTTTGATTCACTGTATATGATCTTCGGATATTCCCACACAAGGTTGTTGAATCACGCTTGCTTCTGAATCTCTTCATGAATCTTCAACAACCTTTGGTAAGGTTTGTTGGCCTTTCTCAATATTTTTTATCACTTCAGTTGATCAGTCATTTGTCTCAACAATGCTCAGAAAATTCATTCTTCCTCTTATGAAGACCTGGCCTCACTTATATGTGTGCCAATGGTGCACACAACCTCTTCAAGAATATTAATATTCAACAGTGATCTTTCACAATATCAGCATTGTCTACCTTCTGGGATTCTCAATTACTGGGCACTCAGATAAAAGAGATTCTTTAATTCATTCTATCTTCTGTCTCAGTTCTCATTCACTTCATGCATGTATTTCATGGAATCCAATACCTCTTGTATTTGGATATCTCAATTTATTATTCTTTAGCGTAATAACCGAATTCACTAAAACATATCTTTGTTTTCTTGGAAAGATTCACATACACTTATTTGATTATTCAAACACTAAATATCAACTCACATGGAATCACATGAATTTGTTATGCTTCATGCATGGATTTTGTGGAATTTCTTGTTCTTGTTTACATATGTGCACTAAAAATCTTGATTATTCTTTCAAGTGTCTTCATGTGTGCATGTTCATGCATGCAAGAATGCACAATCCCTTTCTTCTTTGTGTGAAAACCTCTAAGTATAAAACACTTTTATCACACACACACAATCTCTTATATTTCTCCTTTTCTCTTTCTCTACTTTTGAATCTTAGCATGCACACACTTGATCATTTTAATTAGGGTTCAAAGGGTCTGTTTTCTTTTTATTCTTTCTTCCTTCTTCACATTTTCACACACACTTTGTTCTTATGTTTTCATGCACATGAACTCCACCATGTATGCACCCTTCTTATTCCATAAGTAAATCACACACACAACTTGAATGGGTGTGACCCACCCTTTGTCTTGTTTGGGTATCTCAAATCATGCATATTCATGCATGAACATTATGCATGCATTATCCTTCTTCTCTTTGTGAAAAAACCTGAATAGCTATTTGTGGGTTATTCATCCTCTTCAAGGGAATTGGATGTATAAACTATCCTTTTTTTGTTCTCACACTAAGGGTATGCATGGGTTCCCTTCATGAACGAGGATGGTTTTCGGTCCTTCTCTTCACAAACCACAAATGGTGGATGGCTTATTTTGCGAACCAAGGGGTTCTATCTTCTCCTTCATGCAAGGGAAGTACAGGACTCCTTCGCTCAATAGATGTGTAGAAGTATCTTCTGTACATAGCAATGGTCTATACAGGATTCTTCCTTTGCAACTAGGAAGTGCTTTGCAGTTCTGTCTTCGCGAACTAGAGGGCTGCTCCATGGTAGCTCTATTTCTTCAGAGAGACGAGATAACTCTTTAATGTGAATGGTAGCACCTTGCTTCATATTGAGGGTCCTCTATTTATAAGAGAGGTGCACATTAAAAACTACGAGGTTCCAATATTTGAACACTCAAGATATAAGAAGTTTTGAAATCTTCAAACATGGATCGAGATATGGCCACAAGTCTCGTTTTATTTCATTTCAACGTAAAATACTTATTTCTCGATGCAATTCTCACGTGTATGCATTTTTGAACGCATGAAAATATTCTCTTTGTACCTATAAAGTCCAATGAACCCTCAGAAATCTTAATTTTCCTTGGGATCCTTAAAATATAATTATTTCAATGCATGCATACAAATTTTAATGCATGCATGTGTTTGGTTCGTCCGATCGATCACCATGTAAGAGATTTGAGCTTTAACGGTGGTCGGGAACTTGATTAATGTGGATCAACATCGTCAATGGTTTTTGGATGGCGGGGAGATTCACAGGAATTCTGTAGGTTGTAGATAATATGGGTGCCTCTATTTGACCCTTGGATCACCTCATATTAATCACGGACGGTAGTGATTAGATCGTCGGATGCAAGATGGAGCATGCAGCTAAGATCAGGAGTGATATTAGATGAACGGCTTAGATCTCATCATGGTTTTTAAAAGGCCATCCCACATCGAAACGGGACACAGTTTATTTACTGTTTAAGTATCATGCCACCCCAACCATAACTCAGAATTATCCTCTCTCCCTCCAAGGTACTACCTCGTACTGTGTTCACCCTATGGGCATGCTCATAGCACCCACTCTTCTCCTCAGGCGCGCACCTTGCACCCACTATGAATCCTAGTGCACACAGGTTGATCATCATTCTTGCTTATATGGTCTTATACATGGCCCATGTGTACACCACTTCCGGGATAGCTTCAAGGTCTTCCCCTTGGGCATGTTAGACCCTTGGGTCCCACATATGCATTGGGTGAGGGCTTCATCTTGCCTTCAAGATTGGGCATAATTTTTTGGTAAAGGAATATAATAAGTAGTTAGTATAAAAACCAAGCTTGAATTCCTCCTTAAAATTCCAAACCATCCTTCTTCATTCAAATCCCAAGCATGCCTCCTTTCTTATTCTTCAACATCAAGCATCATCCATTCTTTTCTTTTTAGATCATAGCTTCAAAATGATCTTCAATATGTTGTTTTGATCAAATCATGGAAGATGCATGGATCATTTGTTAATTCCTCATGAATTAAGGAATAATGTATGGCCTTCGTTGTTGTGATGAGGTATGTTTTCTCTTTAAAACACATGTCTTATTCTTTGAGGATCATCACAAAAAATGGTCAGATTTTATTCACAGCCTTCATACAATTAAGAGTCATTGGATGTATCTTCTTTCTCCTCATTAAATTAAGTATTTCATGGTCTTCTTCATGTGTTGTAATAATGTATCACCTTGATACAATTCATGGAACTTTTTATCAGT
Organism: Viscum album; assembly: GCA_963277665.1. Lineage (NCBI taxonomy): Eukaryota > Viridiplantae > Streptophyta > Magnoliopsida > Santalales > Viscaceae > Viscum > Viscum album. Next base: position 1,183,839,762 of record OY728158.1, on the reverse strand, counting down.
TCTACAATCATCATAATTGTATCCTCTTGGATAATTGATCAAGTGTAGTATTCATTTCTTTGAATCAACAATAATTCTCCAAGGCTTCACCAACTTCTTCATCAATACAATTTCATTCACATATTGACTTCTCATTGAAAAAAAATGAAACTCTTATGTACTCTAATCCATATTGACAACAAATGAAACTCTTATTCACTTCAATCTCCACCTTTGTATTTTTTTGTCAATATCACTTAAGCACACTTTGAATGGGTCAATATGGGTGCCAAACTTTTCTACCCCTTATTGGAAACCAAATGAAAAGGTGTTAGTGGTATCTCTTCAAAAACATGTCCTCCTCCCTTTGAATAATATATTTTGGAATGTTTCTGAGAGAGGGATGGTGTCACATGGTTAACATAGTAATGAGCCTTTAGTAAATCAATTATAAGTCTACTTGGTCTAACCCAGTATATAAAACAAGGTAAATATGACAAAGTTTTTCAATGTTGTCCCTAAATAACCATACATGTGAAATCATGCTAAGAATGTTTCAACTCTTATTCTAGGGGTTTGAAAAAAATTAGATTTATTAATGAAATGTTAAGTCCTACACATAATTAACCAAACATATTAAAAAGTTCAAGTGGAAAGAGAAATATCACCCTTTCATCCCATCTTTTCATCAATAAAGCACAACCCCTTCATTGATATGATAAAAACAATTAAGACCAAAGGATGAATGTGTGATTGGAATACCTCGGTTTCAGCTTCTTGAGATGATATGAATTTCAAGATTTTTCATGACATAATCCTTGATATCATATCCTTCATATTTTCTCCCCCTCAAGGGGTGCACTCCCTTTGAATTACCTTGGTGGAGAATATCATCAGATAATCTTGAATATATGAATGTTGATAATCTTCCACTATGGATCACTTAAAGTAATTTTCAAATTAAGAATAATGAGTTCAACATGTAGTTCACCACTTTGCACATTAAACTATCATTTTAAGAATGACCTTCATCTTCAATTCCCTGCAATGTAAGAACACATGTATAATAAAAGTATAAGGGAATAAGATGTAACACTTGTGAGCTTCTTAATAGAATCACTGGGGATGATAATTTTCTCTCAACCCGAGAACATTTTTCCTTATAGCTCTAAAGTATCTGGTACTCTTCAAGCTAACATCTCCTCTCTATTTGTAATTTTTATTTTTCATTTTTAGCGTGGATTCTTTACTTACATTCACCTTCAACTTTTGTGGATTGTTTTTCTTCACTTCTATTAGTAGTGAAGTAGATTTTGTTGCATGTTGTTCAATTTTCTCCATTTTTCCTGGTAAAACTATTAAACATTTGTTTTCATGATGTACATCCTTCTTTCACCATCCACATAGTAGTTTTGAGACAGTTGAGTTTTCATGTGTTGACAACATCTCATGAAATTTGAATTTTCCTTCATATGGAATGACATGTTTCCCTTTTGCATTTGCTTTAGCTATTTATTTATCTTCTTATCTTTGTTGTTCTATAGAAATTTGAAATGGATTAGGCCAAATAACTAAACACTCCTACTTACCATTTTTTTATTTGGAGCTTCCACATGGTTTCTTCATTGTCTTCAATTTACCTTTCTTTGTCAACTTATTAAGATTATCTTTAGGAATGTCTTCAGTCAGTCTCATTTTCTTCTAGATTGATTCTTCTTTTATTTTCAGTTTGCTTCCATTCATCTCTGTGGCTTGTTTGTATTGATCTAGGGTATGACCTTTCTTTCCATAGCAGAAACATCTTTTCTTTGTTGAGATGACATTTTTGGAATCCAGCATGAACTTCTTCTTGGGAATAACTTCTTTCAATGGTTTCTTGACCTCATTGTATTGCATATTCCTAATACAAGACTTTTTAACTCCTTTTGCTCTCTCCCGCCTTTGTTGTGGTCTATGATTCTTATCAACATATGTCTGAGGCATATAAGGACTAAACCAGCACTCATCATAAATATGACCACATTAGTTGCAATAATCACAGATGTATTAAAGATACAAAAAAAATTTCTTGATAGACAAATTCTTCATCTATGTTTTCTGCCTTTCCTTTGTAGAATACTTCATTTCTTCACATCTAGTTTCCCTGAATGCAGGCCATCCACAATTTTCATATGCTCACATATTATGCTAGAAATTTTTGGCCTCATTCCAAAACATCCAACGACACCAATAGTAGCCAACAAATCTCTTCATTTTTATTATAGTATCATTCTAGCTAGATTCAGTGCTTTGTTTGACTCCAAATGCATTTTTTTATTAAAAGGCCACATTGAGGAATATTGGGAACCATATAGAAACATTCACTCAGTAGCATACATGACCTTCGTAAAGAAATTTTCACAATACATATTTCAAAATTAAAAATTTTCAAAAAGAAACACCACTACCATGCCTCCTGCAAACCAGCTAGTCAGCATCACGCATGAACCAAACATAGCTCTATTTATAATATTTTCAAAATTTAAATTTCAATCGGCCATCATACTGATCCATCCACATCACCTAGTTTCCACAATAAAATTGGTGACCTAACACCGTCACTGCCAACATCTCTTCGCCGCCATCACCACCATCATCACACAACACGTCGTCATCACTGACGAGAACCAGAGATCTATCTTTATCGAGAAAACCTGAAATATTGCCACTGGGACCTCTCATTATTGATGAAAAGGCGAAGCCAGCATACCACTGAGGTGACTAACAGCAGAAGATGGACAGAGAACCTCCACAGGCAGCAATTGCTAAAGCGCCAATTTCCTCAAGACCAAACCAAAAAAAACGCCAGTAATGTCAACCACAAGAACCCACCAAACCATCATGAAATGAAAAACAAACAGGCCTACAAAAGAACCCTCACCACAGACATCCACGTCGCGCCACTGACACCACCAGGAATAAATCGACACCAAAATACCAAAGAGAACCCCAACACCGCATGTTGAGCAGGAACCTTGGAAACATTACACCCAACTCCTTCATCGTCCGAGCCACTAGGGAAATCCTCCCCATCGCACCACACAACCCAAAGTGCCCTATATCCCAATGCATCCAACTAGACTAAAAGGGAGAGGGGGCCTAGAGACCAAAGGGGGTACGAGGGGAGAGACCACCAAAAAAGGCCGAAGTCAAGAAGGCACCCGCCACCTCACTGAAACACACCGACATAGAAACTTCATCAGAGAACAGAGACCAGAGTGACGGACACTCAAACAGATAAAAACGGAGAAAGGAAATGGAAAAGTGAAAACTATGGAGAAAATGAAAGGTTTTGGAAAGCCCCGCAGTCACCGAACCAGGAAGACTAAAACCATTGAGAATCCATCACACCACGTCCGACTCGGGGAGGAGTATTGGAATGTGAGGTTAGAGTGAGGTGAGGAGGCTAGGGAAGAACCAAAACCCAATATTAATAAGGAAGGGAAGGAACTATAATGGGGATAGAACCCTAGGTAGAATCGATATGGGCATGGAACCCTAAGAGAAAGGGGGATCTCCAGAGAGAAAACCAGAGGAATTCTATTTCTTTCTTTGGAGAATCCTTTTAAGAGATTCTCTTCTTAATTATTCTATTATCCACCCTTGATGTTTTGATGGACATATTGAAATTTTTATCAATCGATATCTTCCCATATTTTCTCTTTGATCATGTACTTGCAGATGAAGCTACATTAGTAGAAATAAAAAATATTGGGTTGTGGGATCACTTATTCATAGAGGATGTTCCCATTGGATTATAGGATTAGTTGAAATTTCTCTTGGAATCATATTCCTCAATGAAAACTTGAGTGGAAGCATCCCTTCTTTTATCTCTTGGGGAAGTTCCACCTTAGAGTGATTGTTGATTCTTCAATTTCACTTTCATCTCTAAACACTTCATGTTGATGTAGTTCTTCTCATCATCATCTAATCTCAGTTTACTTTCCCAATTCTCCTTCAGCATTGTTATTTTTCCTTAATACGCATTTCTTAATTATTGCAAAGAGATTTCATGTTCATTTATATTGTTGGCTTTGTTCTTCTATTTTAGCATCTTTGAAAACCATAGAAACTTTTTGCAACTTTTCAAATTCATGGAAAGCTTCTAAAAATACAATCTCAAAGAATTAATTTTCACAAATACTTCCCTACAATTATTCAGTAACTTGAGCATGTCCTTCACTGCAAAGAGAAATTGTTTCTTCCTTTTTCCTTCACTAGTTTTGTGAGAGTGTTGGATATGCCAGCCCTTTTACCCAATGATTCTTCCATGGAATTAGCTTCTTCTTCCAGCTATAATTTTTCATCTTGAGGAGCACTAATGCTTGTAGAAATGTGTCTTTCCACTTCCCTAAGGACTTTATTTAGATGGTCATTGAGTGCAGTTCTATGATCACTAATTGATCTATCATCGTCACAGCTTTAGCGGGCTTCATCAGAAGAATAATTATTATTATCACATGATGTACCTTTCAGGTTACCTTCTGTAGAAGGTGTCTCTCCATTATTTGTAAGATTCATCTTCATCTTCCTTTCCTATTTCTTCTTTATATTTTTGAGTCTTGGAAAAAATCTCCATTTTAGGTTTCTCATTCATCTCCTCAAATCAGCACTTCATAAAGACTCCCTTGGATCTTTTAGAGGTAACCTCCCTTTGTTACCGATTGAAGTTCCAATATTAGTGTGAATCACATAGAGGGGGAGGGGTGAATTATTTATACCTTTAAATATTTTTAATAATTGATTATTTTCAATTAAACCTCTATGGATGGTTAAATCCTCAATCCACTCTTCTTGTGTCTCTCATCCTTACCTCGAATGATGTTATAAATCTAAAGGAACAGAACATAAGTATTTACAAGGCTCGGTTTAAAGACCTACTTCTTGTTGTGTTGGTTATTCTCCCCAATATAGATTCTCCACTAAAATTTGATTAGTAATTACAATGGTCAATACATAGTCATATTGTATCTATCATGAGTCCCATAGGAGGTTCTTTATATTGCTTTACATAGCGTTACCGAAGTCCCAATAGCCTACATTAGAGTCCCACTGAAGACTTCTTCTCCTCCCTGAATCTCATAGGGTTATTCTAGCTCTTGAGTCACATGAGAAACTTCCTTCTTTAAGTTATTCTTTGATTAACTGTAGATGATCTTCTGATCTTCCCACACAGGCTTTCTGAATCACACTTGCCTATGAATATCTTAAAGAATCTTCAACAACCTTTGGTAAGGTCTGTTGGCCTTGATTAATATTTATGATCACTTCAGTTGATCAGTCCTTATTCTCAACAATGCTCAGAAAATTACTTCATCCTATAATGAAGACCTGGCCTCACTTAGATGTGTGCCAATGGTTCACACAACCTCTTCACGAATATTAATATAAAAAGAGTGATATCAATATCAGCAGTTTCTACCTTCTTGGATTCCCAATTACTAACCACTCGGATAAAAGATCTTCTTTAATTCAGTCTGGATTTAGTCACAGTTATCATTCACTTCATGCATGTATTGCATGGAATCTAATACCTCTTGTATTTGGATATCTCAATTTCTTATTCTTTAGTGAAATAATAGAATGCACTAAAAATTCTCCATGTTTTCTTGGAATGAATTACATAAACTTATGTGATTATTCAAACACTAAATATCTGCTCACATGGAATCATCTAGATTTATTATTCTTTATGTATGGGTTGCATGGAATTTCTCCTTCTTGATTACACATGTTCACTAATGTTGAGCCCTCTAGAATTAAGTGTCTTTATTGTGTTTTGATAATCCCAAAAATTCTTTCTTTATATCTTGATTATGCTTAATACATTCCAAATATACTTTAATATATGTTGTTTCTTTCATTGTGCTTAAAGTCTTTTGAATTATCAGATATATGTTTACTATGACTTAACTCTTTCTTCCAAGTGAATTCTCAAACAGTTTTCAGCTACCGTTACGAACTAGCTACCGATACAGCTACCGGTACAACTACCGATACCCAATCGATACCCAAAGTCCATTGCTGCATCAAAGTCTACTGATAGAGCTATCGATACAATGAATTTGACAGTTACCGCTAAAGCAATGTTGACAGCTACTGATATGTTGAAGTCCACCGTTATGCAAAGTCTACCGATAGAGAGCTACCGCTACCGTTACAAGGCAGAGCCACAGCTACTGATAAAGAGCTACCGCTACCGATACAAGGCAGAGCCACAGCTACCGATAGAGATGTACCACTGCTGATACAAGTCAGAGCCACAGTTACCGTTATAAGTCCACCGCTACTGATGTGATCAAGTCTATATTTGCAGCTACTGATACAAAATCTACCGTTACAGATGAAGTCTACCGATACAGACACCTACTGTAACACAAGTCTACCGATATCAAGAGCTACCGTTCCAGAGACAGAACCCGACACTGCTTTCATTTCATTATCATTATTTAATCTAACCAATGGTCATATCAGGTATATTTTAATACACTGACATTTGTTTAATGTGTGTTGTTGGATGTCAGGGAACCGTACCTCGTACCTGCAAAAATTAAATCATCTTTTGTCGGAGATCGTGCTTTAAAAAAGGAAGGATGTGCTACTGTGAGGGTGTGCGAGAAATATAGACGAATACATAGAGAGATACAGATACCATGAGGTGTGCTGGAAGAACAACCAAGTGTGAATGCAAAGAGACGATAGAACTTACACGAAGAACTCATTACTGCATACCAGTGAAGAGATGAGAACGAGAACATAACACAAGAGCTTCATCGACTGTCTCTACACCTGGAAGTCAAGGAAACAGACGATACTCTGTTTTCTAGAAAAAAAACCATCAGAGGACTCTGAGCGAATTCCGATCAATCAATGGAGTCCAGAACTACATGACAATCACTAGAGCCATTTCTAAACTCTAAATATTTGCTCTGTGATTTATCTTATTACATATTGAGAAGTGTGTGTTATATGCTGTATTTTACACACACACTGTCTCCTGTACTCTAACTGGAGGATTTGTAAATACTTACTCAACACTCTTACATCTTTTATTTCCCACTGAGATACTGGTAGAGGTCGTTTGTGACCTAGACAGCTGGTTGCTGTTGTTCTGTTTCCCACGAATAACAGTGGTAGAGGTCTTGGACCTGGACAGTTGTATACTATTGTAATCCCCGATCCAAGGTGTGGATCACTTTTATATAAAGTTTTTAGAGGACTAAGTCTTAGCTTGAGACTGAACCTCTTGGTTAAATCTGCTGTGTTTATTTATTTTCAAAGTTATTCTTTTATTCCACTGGTAATTACTTTAAAACCAAAACTGTTTTAAAGTCACTTTGATAATTAAATTTGCAAGTGTTTATATTATTTGTAAATCATTAAGTTGGTTTCAAAAGTTAATCAACCTTTCTGTTTTGATTAACTGGGAAATAATCAATCCCCTGAGAACCCAACAGAACCTTTACTTTGATATAAATTCACTACCGTTTAATTCAGTATTTTATTTGGGGGTTTTTAAGACAAAGTTTTAAAATAGAAATTTTAATTTGAACTCAATTCACCCCCCCTCTTGAGTTTCCACTTTGACCAACATTTGGTATCAGAGGGCGTTTAAAATATTTTGTACTCTGTTTTTCAACTGTGATTTTAGTTGTATTTTAAAGTTCTTAAAATTTCTGTTATTTATAAATTGTTATCTCTTTAAAATCTTTGCTTTAATTTAGTTATCATGGACAATAGACTTGAAGGTGTTGCTACCAATAGACCACCATTTTTCAATGGCACTAACTATGCTCAGTGGAAAATCAAGATGAAAATTCATTTAGAGAGCATGGGTTTTGATATTTAGACTGCTATAGAATCAGAATATAAAATTCCTACTATTGTTAGAACTACTTGGAATGAAGCTACTAAGGCTACCTACAATAATAATTGTAAAGCTATGAATGCTTTATACTGTTCTCTAGGAGATGAGGAATTTAATAGAATATCTGCCTGTAAAACTGCTTATGAAATTTGGGATACCTTAGCTGTTTCTCATGAAGGAACAACTAATGTTAAGGAGATGAGATTGAATACCTATACTATTAAGTATGATAATTTTAAGATGAAGCCTAATGAACCCATTTCTGATATGTATCTCAGGTTCAATGAAATTGTCAACAAAATGACTTCTCTGGGAAAGTATGTTCCAGCAAAGGAACAAATCATGATAATTTTGAGATGTGTACCTGAAAGATGGAGAGGAACCTCTGTCTCTATTAGAGAATCGTGTGACATTGGAGAACTGTCAATCAAAGAACTAATTGGAAAACTGATGATGTATGAAGAGGAACTCAAAGTAAACAAAGAAGAAGATGATGAACCTAGAAGGAAATCTGTTTCCTTAAAAACTATAACCTTAGAGAATAAGGATAAGGAAAAGCTTCAAGCTATCAATGAAAGTTCAAGCTGTGAAGACAGTGAGAGTGATTCTGATAGTGATGCTGAGATGGATCACATTGCTAGAAGGTTTATGAAATTTTATAGGAAGAAGAAGTTTTTCAGAATGTAAAACTACAAAGGTAAGTATGACAATAAAGGACATTGGAAAAAGGATTGGAAGAAGCCTGATAAATCAGATGAAGTTGTCTGCTATGAGCGCAAAAGGAAGGGACACATAAAAGCAGACTGTCCAAAGCTGAAATACAAGAAGAAGTATGAATACAAGGATAACAAGTATAAGAAAGCCATGAAGGATACTTGGAGTGCTTCTGAGGACAGTTCTAGTGAATCTGAAGTTTCTGAAACTGAACACAGAAACAAGGCGAACATGTGTTTTATGAAAAACACTTCTGAGGTAACTTCAAAAACTCCTGCTTCTAATTCATATTATTCTGGAGATGATTCTGAATGTGATAAAATGTCTAAATCTGAACTGTTTGAATATTGTGATATGTTAGAAGAAACTTGTAATGAGCTGAAAGACAAATACAAAGGTTTAAAGAAACAATATTCTTTAACTGTTAAACATAAATCTGCTCCTGATATTGAAGTATAAAATAATTCTCAGTTGCTTAAAGAGAATACTGAACTAAAATTTTCAAATGAGAAACTCAAGAAGGATATAGAGAAGTTTACCAACGGTAAAGATACTCTTACTCAAATGCTAGGTAAGAAAATATCACCTAGATACACTACTGGTATAGGATACCAACCTGAACAAAGGAAAATTACCCAAACTAGATTCATTCCTAAATCTAGACAGAATGTAGCTAGCTCTGGAACTTCATATGCTTCAACTAGTTATATTAATAGGTATGGTTATAATAAGGTTTATCTTTCAAAATCTTTTGATTATAGAAATTTCATGAGACCCATTAGACAAATATGGGTACCTAAAGTGTTATTGGATAACCTGTCTGGACCCAAGAAAATCAGGTTACCAAAATCATTTCCTGTTTAAATCTGTTTTGTAGGAAACCTGCTTAAAGAGATCTTGTAAAAAGACCTGGTACTTAGACAGTGGATGTTCAAGACATATGTCAGGAGACTTCTCATGCTTTAAAAGCTTAGTCAGGGTTGATGGATGCTTTGTCACTTTTGGTGATAACTCAAAAGAAAAAATCATCGGCTTAGGCCAGATTGGTAACACTGACTCAGTATTGATTTCTAAAGTTTTATTTGTTGATGGACTTAAATACAATTTGTTAAGTATTTCTCAGTTATGTGATGATGGTTTTTATGTTAAATTTGAAAATGATTCTTGCAATGTTTTCAATTCTAAAAATGTTCTAGTGTTTGCTGCTTTGAGAAATGAAAATGTTTATGCTGTTGATTTAAATTCTTTAGCTAAGAAAAATATTACTTGTTTAAATGCTTTTCATAAAGAGTCTTGGCTTTGGCATATAAGATTAGGACACTACAATGTGCATTCACTTAGAAAACTTTCTAGGAAGAACTTAATTAGTGACCTACCCAAACTTGAATTTCCAGCAGACAAAGTTTGTAATCCCTGTCAAAAGGGAAAGCAACATAACGTTTCTTTTAAATCAAAGAAAGAAGTGTCAACTTCTCAACCTATCGAGTTGGTTCACATGGATTTGTTTGGACCTTCTAGAGTTTCTAGTTTAAATGGGAATCACTATGTCTATGTTCTTGTAGATGACTTTTCTAGATATACTTGGGTATATTTTCTAGCTCACAAAAGTGAAGCGTGATCTTGCTTTATAAAATACTCCAAGTCTGTAGAAAACCTTAGTGGACTTAAGATTAAAACTCTGAGAAGTGATCATGGCCGTGAGTTTGAAAATCATGAGTTTGAATCCTACTGCTCACACAATGGCTATAGTCACAATTTCTCTGCCCCTAGGACACCTCAACAGAATGGTGTAGTAGAAAGAAGGATTAGAACCCTGCAAGAAATCTCTAGGACTATGCTTAATGAGTATGTCCTACCTATTTATTTTTGGGCTGGACCCGTCAATACATCTTTCTATGTTATTAATAGAGTCTTGATTAGACCTGTTCTTAAGAGGACCCCTTATGAGTTGTGGAACCATAGGAAACCTAAGGTTAACTACTTCAATGTTTTTGGCTGCAAAGTCTTTATTCTTAATACTAAAGATAATCATGACAAGTTTGCATCCAAGAGTGATGAAGGAATTTTTCTAGGTTACTCAACTTCCAGTAAATCCTATAGAGTTTTCAATAAAAGAACCAAATGTGTGGAAGAATCTGTTCACATCAAAGTTGATGAAACTGATCCACATGAACTTAAGACCTCTTTTGAAAATCTTGAAGATAATCTCTCTGGTTTGAACCTTAATGATAAAGACAGTGGACCTGTAGTTAAAACATCCAGTTTTGGAAATTTTCCAGACCCTGCTTCTGTTGAACCTCAACCTGTAGATGAACCTGAAATCTCTAGCCCTACCTTTTCAAAAACAACTAGGATTCTAAAGAACCATCCTTTAGATGCTGTTGTAGGAAACCTTGATAGAGGGACACTGACTAGAACTTCTCTTAGAAATCAGGTTGAACATTAAGCCTTCTTGTCACAGCTAGAACCTAAAAATATCAATGACGCTATCAATGATGAATTTTGGGTAATAGCTATGCAAGAAGAACTAAATAAATTTGAAAGAAACAAAGTCTGGAAATTAGTAGAAAGGCCTAAGGACACTATAACCATAGGCACAAAATGGGTGTTTAGAAACAAAGTTGATGAATCTGGAAACATCATTAGAAACAAAGATAGGATAGTTGCACAAGGTTACAATCAAGAAGAATGGATTGACTATGAAGAAACCTTTGTACCTGTAGCTATATTAGAGTCTATTAGGATCTTACTTGCCTATGTATCACATCTGAATTTCAAGTTATATCAAATGGATGTGAAAAGTTATTTTCTAAATGGTTTTATTATTGAAGATTTTTTTGTAGAACAACCACCTGGTTTTTCAAATCCTCATTTTCAAAATCATGTTTTTAAACTTTCTAAAGCTTTATATGGTTTAAAACAAGCTCCAAGAGCTTGGTATGAAATAATTTCAAACTTTCTTATTTCAAAAGGATTTACAAAAGGAATAGCTGATCCCACTCTTTTTATAAAAAGGATTTCAAAAGATGTATTAATAGTACAAATCTATGTTGATGATATTATTTTTGGATCTTCTAAAAATTCTTTATGTACTGATTTTTCAGAAGTTATGCAAAATGAGTTTGAAATGAGCTTAATGGGATTGCTTAAGTATTTTCTTGGTTTTCAAATCTTTCAAACTAAAGATGGTATTATATTAAATCAAATTAAATATACTAAATATTTTTTAAAACGTTTTGGTTTGGATAATATTAAAGAAAGTGATATACCTATGAGTACCACTTGTAAATTGGATGTTGATGAATCTGGGAAACCAGTTGATCAAACTAATTATAGAGGTATGATTGGGAGTTTACTATATCTTACTGCTAGTCGACTAGATATTATGTTCAGTGTATGTATGTGTGCTAGATTTCAAGCTAATCCTAAAGAATCACACTTGCTGGTTGTTAAAAGAATTTTTAAATATCTTAAGTGTACTATGAATTTAGGTTTGTTTTACCCAAAAGGACAATCATTTGACTTAACAAGTTATTCAGATGCTGATTTTGCTGGCTATAAGTTAGATAGGAAGAGCACATCTGGAACATGTCACTTACTTGGAAAATCCCTAGTATCACGGTGTAGTAAGAAACAGAACTCAGTTGCATTGTCTATTGCTGAAGCAGAATACATCGCTTCTGGTAGTTTCTATGCATAGATTCTGTGGATGAAACACATACTACTGGATTATATATTTGACTTTAAACATGTTTCAATCAACTGTGACAACACTAGTGCGATTAATATCTCTAAGAACCATGTGTCTCACTCTAGAACTAAACATATTGATGTTAGACACCACTTTTTAAGAGATCATTATCAAAGAGGTGATATAACACTTGAGTTTATAGGCACTGAACTTCAATTAGATGATATTTTTACTAAGCCTTTAAGTTAAGAACGATTAAGTTTCATTAGACATGAATTAGGAATGATAACTTATCCTTAAACCGTTAAGAGAATCCTCACTATTAGAGAATCCTCACCGTTAGAGAATCCTCACTGTTAGAGAATCCTCACCGTTAGAAAACCTCAGCGTTAGAAGACCTCACCATTTAGAGACTTTACCGGTACATCTCGCTCTGTTTTAAAATTCTGTAAAGCCGAGTCATCGAACCTTTGTTTATTTTATTTATGATTTATGTGAATTATGAATCCTAAATGATATTAAAACTCGAACTAGACTCACTCAATCTCACCACGAACCTGTCTGCTCGAATTCTCCTAAACCTAAACCTCTCGACCTTCAGAACCCTAGCCTCCAATCCGTAATGGCCCGCGTCAAGAGACCCCAAGTCACAGATGGGAGTGATGAGCCACAAGCGAAACGACAGAAAGTATCGAATTCTAGTGGAAGTGGAAGAGGAAGTGTAGCTCGAAGGAATCCAATAAACCCGCATCTCTCAAGGAGAGAGATTGTTGTTGAAAAAGAGGTGTGTGCAGAATGGCTGATGGAAAGAAAATCGTTAGTTCTTAAGGTTTTACAAGAACAAGGTTGGCTAGAATGCTTCGCGAACAACAATGGACCTTATTTTCCAGGATTGGTGAAACAATTCTATGAATTCATTCGTTTTGAAAAGTCTGAAGAAGAAAGCAGAATGGTTTCTGTGGTAAATGGTCAGGAAGTATCTTTTACATCAGGAGAATGGGCTATGAACCTGAGAGTTCCTCATGAGGGAGATTTTACTTATTATTCCAAATCTGTACCTTCGTCCAGTGATGTGTTTCAATATGAAGATGCTCTGCTGGAACTCACAGGGAATGGGATCCCTAGAAAGGTGATTGCTGCAGAGATGGTAGGAGAAGATAAGTTGTTGTTTAAATTTATTCAGCATGTTGTTAGTCTGAGAAGAGGAGACTTTTCCACTTTGAGATTCCAAGACATATATCTATTACATTTGCTGAAGCACAGTGTGAGAATCAATCTATATAGATTGATTATGGTTCAAGTGGAAGATATGACTAGACTGAAGTCAAAATCAAATGCCTTGTTTTTCTCAAAGCTAATTTCTGTGATACTGAAAGTGAAGGAGATAGCTGGACCTCAGGATGAGCTGGTAGCGGTTAAGGACAACTTCTGTATTACAAGAACTATCTGTAAATACATGAAAGTCAGCTGGAATCCTTGGATGAAATCATGGGTGAATGATGATGGAAAAATTTATGATAAGTTCACTCCTGTGGATCATCCGTCTAGACCAAACGATATGAGAGATCCCAGTCTTGGACCAGATGAGCTAGAACCGATCTAAAGTGATGATGAAGCTGAGGAGAAAGAGACATCAGTAGAGGAAGGAGGAGACCCAGACTTTCCCCCAAGTCCTGTGCATCAATTTATTTTTTATGGAGCAGCTAGCCCTCCAAAAGAACTACCAAAAAGAGAAACAGTCTTAAAGGACAATGATACAGAGACTATAGAAGAAGGAGAATAAGCTTTCCAGTATGTTGTCAAGGACACCTCTGAGGAGGATGAGACAACCGAATCTGGTCACAATGTTAATGGATAAAAGGAGGCTGATGGTGAAGCAGACGATGAGGAAAATGTTGAAAAAGAGCTCAGTTTGAGTCCTCTAATAGTCAGTACAGTCATGACAGTGGCTGATTAGGAAGAAATAGCAGCAGTACCTGTTAATGAGAGTGTCATTAATGACTCTGAACAAATGGCTATTGAATCTGCTGCAATTGTAGAGGAAAGTGCAGAATTACCTCAGGAAGAACAGTTGGAAGAGATATCTTAGGAGAATGTTCCAAGTGAGGAGGATAATCTTGGCTCAGTAACAGTGTTATATGACATTGAAGGTTGGACATCAGATCCCGGATATATGATTCTTGGACTTTCTTATGGAGAATCTGATGAGGAAGACCAACCCCAAAAGGAATCAGTTACCTTACCCACTGTGGCTGAAAATGTGGCAACCAAGAAGGACCTTGAGTCTTTAAAAGATGAATTGAAAGAAGCAATAAGAGAATCAGTGGCAGATATGAAGAAACGTATGGTTGAAGAGATGAAAAGCGTGGAGCAATCCCTTGAGTTAACCATTGGATGTAGTGTGTCCAGTCCTGTGAAAGAAATGGTGGATGAACTTAAGGTGTGCCACACTCAGATTGAGAGTTGGACAAGAGCTGTAGTTGCTCTTAGACAATCAATCGCTTCATTGACTGATTTGAACAGTTATCAAACCCAAGTGCACACTTGTTGGCGCCAAAAATATGGCCCGAAAGAAAGGAACGAAAAAGACGGCTGGCGCGCTACCTCACGAAGCACCGCCGCGAAGCACCCACGCGAAGCCCCGCCGTGAAGCGCCCCGACCATTGCGGCCCCGCGAAGCTCCTAAGGCGGTAATGCTCCACGAACGCATTTGACGTTCGCGATCCGCCACGAAGCTCCTGAGGCAGTAATGCTCCGCGAACGCATTTGACGTTCGTGAGCCACCGCAAATCTCCAGAGGTGGTAATGCTCCACGGACGACGTTGACGTTCGCGAGCACGCCACGAAGCACCGGAAGCGGCGCGCGAGTTCTGCTTCGCGGCACCCCTTCCCTATAAATACTGGACTCCCCCTAAGTCCCGGGGATGGACAATCCAACCTTTCGTCTTCTCCTCTCCCGAATCGTGAAGCACTCTTTTCCCGGGAATCATGAGCTCCGTGAGTTACTTCTACTTCGCGAGACACCTCTGCTTTGTCTCGTTTTGAGCCCCTCTTCCGAGAGGGATGCCCTTCGCGAAGCTCAAGGGCGTTCGCGAAGGAAGGGGATTCCCAAGGGAACCCGGGCAGCCGCGGAGCATTTATGCTTCACGAAACACCCAACCCATGCTAGTGATCCCTATGCTAAGGCAGGATCGCTACACATCGCGAAGCACACTGCTTCGCAGGACCCTGCTTCACGAGTCACCTCTTCTTCGCGAGGAAGTGCTTCGCGAACACTGTTCCACTTCACAAAGCACCTTCCACTCACACCTATGCCCCATGCTAAGGCCAAGGCACTCCAATTCGCGAAGCACACTCCTTTTCTTAGCAATTCCTCTTCTCGTGCGACCCTCCCGGTTTGCACGATGTGATTTCAAAGTCCCATGGACAGTACCACGCGTAGAATTGCTTCGCCTAATGCTTCTTCGCATAGGCACGCTAACGGCTATTGCTTCTTCACATAGACACGCTAACGTGGACCCCTCGATGTTTCGTTTCAGAACCCCCCTTAACCATGGCTTTACTGGTACCTTCCCTTCCCCAAGGACTAGAGGGTACCGATTATGTAAGTCCTAGGGGTGTGGAGTGAACCCACCTCGTCCGAGCTGCAGGACGTTAAACTGCCAAGCACCACGTCCTCAACACATGACGTTAAACTGTGATCCAACCTCATCCCCCTCACGAAGGGTCCCCCCAGCTCGAACATTCTTTACACCACTCGTCTCCAGAGGAATGGAATCACCCATCCACAAGGGATGATATCCTCCTTATCGGAGTGGCGTATGTTCGTAGGAGAAGGGCGACCCTAGTCCCCCAACGGATGATTGCACCTGTGCATCTCCGTACTTTCCCACTATCAAGGTCAGTGGAGGGCGTGATAGGGAATGAGGCACCTCCCATCATTGGACCAAGGTCCATCTTTTCCGCGCTTTGTCGCACCATGGGCCTCCATCCTGGAGTAAGTCCCAGCACTATGGGCCGCCTAACGCGTAAGCCCCTCTTCGCTTCTCACGGACGCATCCTTCGCGACGTGATCATCAAGTCCTTGCAACCTCTTGTTTCTCACACCGAGCATGACTCACGTGGGCTTAGAGTGAGCACCGATCCTGACCCCCACCCCTAGAGAACTACAAGGACTTTGATCCATGTCAAGGCATGGTACGTAGGAAGCCTCCACTAGGTTCAAGCCCACCCGTCATCTATTCACGTCGGGTCCCATTCACGTCTAGCATGACGTTAAACTGCATTCCGGTCCAATGGAAAGCCGTTGCAACTCACCCCATTTGAACTATGAGTACTTTGATCCATGTCAAGGCATGGTACGTAGGAAGACTCCGTGAGGTTCAAGCCACATTGCTCGGTCGTTCATTCACGTCGAGTTTCTCCCCCGTCCAGCTTGACGTTAAACTGCATGCCTCATCCCGCATGACGTTAAATTGCATGCCCCTCTTGTCCCACATGACGTTAAACTGCACACCCACCTGAACTACGAGGTCTTTGATCCTTGTCAAGGCATGGCACATAGGAAGCCTTCCAGAGGTTCAAGCCTACCACCCATTGGACCATGGTCCACTTTCACGTCGGTCCACCGACAAAGCCCCATATGAACTACGCGGTCTTTGATCCATGTCAAGGCGTGGTACGTAGGAAGCCTCCACGAGGTTCAAGCCCACCCATCATCCAATTCACGTCGAGTTCTATCTACATCCAGCACGACGTTAAACTGCAATTCCAGTCTGATGGCAAGACGTTGTGACTAACCCAAACTACGAGGTCTTTGATCCATGTCAAGGCATGGTACGTAGGAAGCCTCTATGAGGTTCAAACCCACCATCCGGTCATTCCGACCTCACTCATGTCGGTTCACCCCCGTCCCGCATGACGTTAAACTGTATTCCCTAATTGAACTATGAGGTCTTTGATCCATGTCAAGGCATGGTACGTAGGAAGCCTCCCCGAGGTTCAAGTCCAACAATCATTGGCCCAAACCGTCTCCTTGTCGGTGTTCCAAGTCCCCATTCTCATCCGAACTATGAGTACTTTGATTCATGTCAAGGCATGGTACGTAGGAAGCCTCCCTAAGGTTCAAGCCCAGCTCCCATCGGACCAAGGTCCTTCACTTACGTCGGTTCACCGACACCCACCGTCCGTTGTTTATTCACGTCAGGGTTCACTATCGTCCCACATGATGTTAAACTGTATTCCATCAATCCCCTGAACTACGAGGAATTTGATCCATGTCAAGGCATGGTACATAGAAAACCTTCCCAAGGTTCAAGCCCACCACTAGTGGACCCATGAGTCTAATTTCACGTTGGTACGCTGACGATGGTCATCGTGCCAAGGTCCAACTTCACGTCGGTTTATCGGCACCATCCCGAACTACGCGGACTTTGAATCCCTACCACAGGGATACGTAGGAAGCCTCTTCAAGGTTCAAGAACAACTTCACCATCGCCCCTGCGATGGTACCATTTCATTCCCCCTCCACTTCATTCATCATCCTATCACCCATCCCGATTCTCGCCCGGACTGTCTCATCCCGGTGAGACCATGTCGGTACGCTCTCCTTCACAGCCATCCATGGGCTGGCCCCAGTATCGACATCCCTTCAAGGAGAATCCCTCAATCCGATCTACCCTAGCTAATGCTCTGGTTGGGTTGATCCATCTCCGTTGGATGTTAAACTTGCGGCATACCCTGTGTTAAACACGGGAAAATGAGGAAAACCTCATATATGCGTCCATTGCATATAATTCCCCGCATTCGATGTGGGATTCCTCGGGCTTCCACACCCTCGAGAAGCCTTGTGACCAAGGATAACAGACAGACATGCCAGGTACCCCAGCATCCAGACACGCTACTGATGCCTCAATGTGACTACTCCCCTAACTGAAGGTTGCTGCCCTGACCGGACCCTTTGGAATGTCCCGACAGAAGCAGTGTAATTAACCGGCGTCCATGGAAACATGGCACTGGGAAGAGTTTCACGAACTACGTATTAAATCTATGAGGGAGACCCGGACTAGGTGACGAGTTCTGAGGAGGAATCTGCAGGAGGAAGAACCTACATCCCATCATCCCATTTCGATCTAGGAGCAGATGTCCCTGAATAAGGAGTGAATGCCGCCCGCCTTTGGAAAGCGGGAATGTGGGGCAACAGAGCGCCGCACGTCCTCCTCTGCGGACGGAACGGAATGCGCGCACGCGCCCCGGCGGAAAGCGTCGGAAACAGAAATGCTGAACCCGACGTGAAATTCTTCTCCTCAATATGGAGATTAGTAGTGTTCGAGACACCAGTAGATTGACGTGTCACCGGATCCAGATATTCGGTGCCTGGTCCCACCAAGCAAATGGCGGGCCTGTCGTGAAACTCACCGAAAGTCGGGGCAGTAGAACGTGGGGAACTCCACTCTGCAGCGTGTTGGCATGGATCCTTCTTACAGACATGGAGAATGGAAGGACGCTAGGGCACTGGCTGTCAATTCTTTTCCTCTCAAAACTGCTGAGTTGATCCCTTCGTTTCCCAGGAACTAGGTTGCTGTTACAGAGATGCGATCATCGTCCGCTCCTCGCCCACACAGGGGCAGGGGAAACACCGCCTCGACCACCCCACGTATCGCCGCTACCGCCATGATGGCCGCCACATCGCGGAATACGGGGCGCCCACGTCCCCTTTCCCCATCAGAGGTCATCCAGCAAAGGGTGATCAACAACCTCGTGCGCAGGTATGAGGGAGAAGGGGTCATCCCAACTCGGGATATCGCCCGCTTGGACCTGGAAGCCTCCAGGCCCCGCCGTCAACGCCGCCCTAACAGGCCGCGCAGGGAGCCCCTGCTCCCCACCCTAACGTTCAACCATTTCGGGAGCCTGTCTCCGGAATGCCTTGACGACTCCTCGCCTTATGCTGAAGAGGCGGGCGTCATCCGGCTCAGCCCGCTCAGGGTCCCGACCCAAGGGCTCCAGGTGAGAGCTCCCACTCGGCCGAGCCAGCGCCGCCGTCCAGCCACGTAGGAAGAGCAGGCAGGCTACATCCCTGCACCACCTGCACCAGCTCGCCTGACCCGACGTCAGCGCCGGGCCCGGGCTGAGGATGCTCGCCCAGGAACATCGACGTCGACAACTACAGTGGCCCGAGCCACCACCGACGTGCATCGTGAAGCCCCTGCATACACTAAGCAGGGGAACTTCTTCACCCGACCAGGATCGAGACCCCAATCGCCCCACGGGCAGGCTGGGTTGACTCTCCGGGTTGCAGGCCCATGTGGTGATCGTCGCGAGCTAACCCGCGGTAATGTCACCATGTACGGAGGTCCTCCCCATACCACTAATCCACAGAGTGTGGGCCCTCCCCGCTCCGAAGTTCGTCATGGAGGCATGCCTCGTGCTACCCCCATCCCGAAGGAAGACCTGCCCCGTGGCAGTGACGCTCAGCGCGAAAACCTTTCCCGCACCCACTGTACAGGGTATGGAGTCCATCCTCCTACCCCCGACCGCTGGTCTGAAGGCACCATCCATCCGGTCCTTCTCCAACGTGGGGGCCCTCCCTACGTCCTCTCTGTAACCAGCGAAGGTCCTTCTCGCCCTGGCAACTCGAGGAGTGAAGGTCAGCCTCGCTCCACTCGCATCGACCATGGAGGTCCTCCCCATGCTTTTGCCGGTTCCAACAGAGGCCCCACCCACATGGGTACTGTTCATGGAGGTCCTCCCCATGTACCCTTCGACATTTTCCCCGGTGCCCCTCACACCCCGGCTATCTCGAGTGGGGGCCCTCTCCGCCACGGCGTCGGCGCCGCCTCGAGGCTGCTTGATAGGGATCAACCCTGTCCTGAAGAGCCGCCCCGGGGCAGGAGAGCAGGTCGTCACCGCAACAAGAAGAATCCTGGGAAGGCCCAGGTGGAGATCAAACCTGCCCGCTTCTCCGACTCAGAAGCGGAATGTGATTCAGCGATGGAACCTTCTCCCCGCTCCTCCGTATCAAGGACTGGGGCAGGAACCAGACGCATTATCCTCATTCTCCCGGAATTTGAGGTCCACCAGATTCCCGTCTCTCTCTGTAGGTACATACAAGAGGAATAAATCCTAGTAATTCTGCAGGTCTCGACCGCGCAATCACCGCCTCTATCACCAGAAGATCCCTCTACCTCTACCAGAGATCACGAAGAGTTATTTTGGGGGCCAACGACGGTAGAGCGATGACATGACCTGTCGCCGGTAGCCGCGGCTCCTGTTTCGGATACTGTGGTTATTAGCTCGTCGTATCGTGACATCGTGGCCAGGTCACCTCACTCTTCGGAGGATGGCCCGGAATTCGGCGGCAAGTCAGCTCGTTTGCCGTATTCTCCACCGTCGAGCTTACTATCCCATAGGTCCGCCTCGGTACCGCTATCGGTCCCTCAGCCGGCCCCGGTTGACGAGTGGGGCAACACAGGGCCAGACCCTGAGTCCGAGCCCAGGAGCTTCTAGAGTATTCTTGCAGCGGATTACTTCCCGGAGAAGTTCTGGCCGACGGCGGCGCTGAATTTCCGCATACCAGAGTCTCTTACCCCTGAAGAAGTGGGGTGCTTTTGTTGAAACCTATGGGTGACACACTTCCGCCTCCGTTATGAACGGGTGGTGTACCCCAGAAGTCGAGAGCACTTTGAAGAAATCGGCGAGCAATACCTCCTGATCGATGCGGCCGCACTTCTTGTGGCCCAGCACCCTGAGTCGCCAGGCCACCAGAGCACCCTCCAATGGAAATGAGTTCAGAGCTTTAATGCACTCCGCAGAGTCGTCAGGGAAGCCACCCCCCATGTGCAAGTCCGTGGTTGGGGACACTATGCCGCTCTCCTCTTCGACCCTATCTGACGACAGCCCGATTCGCTATGTGACATCGAGGACATGCCCTCGAGAGGGGTCACGGTCCACATGGCTGACATCGTGGATAAGGAAGATGAGCTTGAATTCCTTGATGGAGACTTACCACCTGAGGGCGTACCGCCACTGCTCGACCCATCAAGGAGAGTTACCCGTCAGTAGAGGAACCTGCTAGGGCTCCACGTGCCCACCGAGTCACTGGTACTCGGTCGAAACACCGGCAAGGGTAAGGAGCATGTCGGAACAGTCAAGCACTTCGACCCGTCCGCCTCTGTGCAGAAAATGGACGAGGATCCTGAGAAGGCCACGTTACGCCAACAGCTTGCTGAGAAGAAGAGGCTGGTTGACGAACTCTTGGTTGAATGCGCCGCAGAGCGGCCCCCCGACTATGGTAATCCCAGGCCGGGGCAGCAGGGGCAGGAACAATTTCCCCCCAGTGAGATGCCTCCGGGCCACCCTGACCATGCTACTGCCGCAGACAGGGTGGAAGCCGGAACGTACGGCAAGAGGGAGCGATACGTCTCGCCAAACCCCCCCAAACGACGGGGCAATCTGAAAAATCCAACCCGGGTTCCCCCAGTCGCCCCGCAGGTCGTCCAGCCAGTTGACCCACGAGCGACCGAATCCGTCTACCGTGTTGAATAACATGGCAATGCACTTGTGGTTAGGGATCCCCGTCAAGATAGGGACCCCCACCCGGAGGATCTTATCGTGGCACTCAAAGCCCGCCTCGAAGCGTTGGAAACGCGGAAGGTGGCGGTCCCACCGGATGGCAAGCCTTATCCCGCGTGGGTGGATGTTATGCCCGCACCTCCGGGTATTGGGAACCCCACTTTCTCGCCCTTCAACGGGATAGGGGACCCACCGCAACACTTGGATCATTTTTCTTCCAGGTGTGGCCCCATGCTGGGGACCCCGGCTCAGCAAGAAGCCGCCAAGCTCCGATGTTTCGTACAGACATTGGAAGGTCCGGCATTCGTCTGGTACAGCCAGCTCCCTATCGAGTCGGTGATCGGTTGGGAGGATCTTCGCCGGCAGTTCTTATACCAGTTCATCTCCACCACGCGAAAGACCAGCATTGCAGACCTCTTCAAGTGCAAGCAAAGGCCTGATGAGCGGGTTGCAGATTTCATCGCCCGGTGGAAGGGACTTACGTATTCCCTCGATATGCCACTAACTCAGGAGCAATTACTGACGATGTGTGTGGGGAACGTCAAGACAGAGCTGTTACCCTCCCTAATTACCCAGAACTACCCTGGAGGGTTCATAGACTTCTCGGATAAGGCTCAGCGCCTCGAGGAAGCCCTGCAACATGCTAGTCAGGCACGTTTGTTGCCCCCTATGTTCCCAGCCAGGAGGACCGCCAGAGATGAACCCGCCGCGGTGGCTCAAATAGAAGCCCCGAGGCAGCTGGAGTTGCTGCCGGCGGCACCACCCCCGCAACCCCGCAGAGGTCCTCCACCTCAAGCATAGGCTCCTGCCCAGCAGCGACCGCCTCAGAACCGACAGGTTCCCCCGCGCAATGCGCCACCGCCACCTAGGCGAGACAATCAGGCGACGCCCCCTCGGCAGGCCCCTCTGGCCCCTCATTAGGGTCAGGCCCCCAGGGCCCCCTATCCGGAAAGAAGGTACCAAACTTATTCATTCAATGAAAGTTAGGTCCCTGGCTACTTCCGAAGTGCTCTAGAGCAAGGGATTGTGCGTCTGTCTGAGTGTAGAAGGCCGGCAGAGGCGAATCTCACCGGTCACCCCCAACTACTTCCCTTATCATCGGATCCTGGGGAACACCCTCAAGCAATGTTATGTGTTTAAAGACTGGCATCAAGACCTGGTTAACAACAACATATTTAAGTTGGGCCCAGCACTAGCGCAAGTGGCAGGTGTCTTTGCAGGATCAGAGATCGGCAGCGACAGTGAAGGTGAGTGGCAGCAGGTCCCTAGCCGCGGATCCCAGAAATATGATGACTGGATGGCTCGAAAAACCGTCGTCTATGCCCATGGAATCATCTGGGCACGCCTGAAGCAGCCAGAACCTTCAGAAGAAGTAGTCGGTGCCTCCGCATCATCTTCACAGTCAGCTTCTTCCCAAAAGGGCAAGCAGCGGCGACGTAAGAAGAAGCAACGTGCACCGCCAGTGCCATCATCATCCCGCACTCTCAGCGAATTTATTCCCCCTGAAATGGGGATTCCTCCCAGAATCCGCCCAGCGGTGGATGACTCCTCGAGCGACAGCCAGGGGTATGCTTCGGTTAACACCGTGGAGTTGGTAAAGCCCTATATGACCCCCAACGAGGGGGAACGCCAGGCAGACCTCCCCAACGTTTCCAGACGACGTCAACGTCAGCGGAATCGCAACCGCGCCGGTCATCGAGGTACGTCAGCAGGCACTTTTGGCCAAGCCGTGCACGCTACTGAGACGAGACAGTAGGTTCAGCGCAGATCTCAGCACGTGCAAACCCATCTAACACCCTCGGCTCTACCTCCACCGCCGTTTGTACTACTGGATCGGGGAGAGTTGCCTCATTCGTATCACAGTCAGTCTTGCCCGGCTACAGGCCAGCCTCCGTTGTCCGATCCTAGTCCGGCGACTACTCTCCAGGCTTCTACTAGTAGGCAGCAAGATGTACCCAGTACTAGTCGATTGCCGGTTCAACCGGCAGGACCCGCGATGCCTCCAAATGCCGAACGACCTCCTGTAAGCAGAGGCTCGTGTTTGGCACGGAAGTATGATGTCCTGAAGCACCTGGCCGACATTCCGGCGAGGCTCTACATCCTTGAGGCCCTTCGCCTGTCATCCAAAATGCATGAGGCACTTGCCGAGGCCCTAAGGAGCCCCCTCCAGTTTGAGACGGAGGTAGCAGCTGCAGAAGCCCTCCATACCGAGATGATTGAAAACGCCAAATGTCAGGCGGTTATCTCATTCTTTGGTGAAGATGAGGACCCTCCTATACAGGGGAACATTCATCCTTTGTACATCACTGGCCACTTCAATGGTGTGGAAGTCCGCCGCTGCCTCGTTGACACAGGTTCCGGAATCAATCTAATTCCGACCCGGACGTTGCGAAAGCTGGGTCTGTCTGAAGGTGATTTAACTCCCTCTGACCTCAGGATCTAGGGGTACCAAAGGACCGAGCAAACTCCAGTCGGCAAGATCCGCCTGAAGACTCAGTTCAGTGGCTTAATTGCCAGCGCCGATTTCATGGTTGTCTCTCAGGACACCGCCTACAACGCATTGATGGGTAGGCCATGGCTCCATCTGCATGTAGCAGTCCCTTCGTCGTATCACCAGTGCCTCAAGTACTCGCTCAACGGTCAAGTAGGCGTGCTCCAAGAAGACGTGTCCCCTTTCGCTTCTTGTGAGGCCCGCTATCTGGATGCAGGTTATTACAAAAGTAAGGATAATCAAATCCTAGTAAGAGAGGATGAACCCGTCCCAGTCACAAGTGATCCTTGGGCAAGCATGGATGATGCCTACATCCTCCCGATCCACTGGTTGGAGGCCACGACCCCCCGACATGGGGCAATGTTTTTTTGTTTCGGGTACGCAAGGAAGGCATGTTCTCGTGTCCAAGCGACGGCGGAAAATCACCTTGTACTCCTACATCAACCAGGCTCAGGTGATCCCGGAACCTCCCACCCCTGTACGGTACCGGGACGTCAAGCTTATGACGATGGCGGTGCGCCATACGTGTCTCTTCCGCCGGGCTGGAATTAACCGACTCAGGCCGACACGTCACCACTACATTGATATCATCAAATGTGCCCCTTTAGGCCGAAGGCCAAATGGGATAGGTTCGACTTCCTTCATTGCTATGGTCTCCATGGAAAGCGGGTCTCCCGATGTGATGACCGCTGCTGCCCAAGCTGGCACCAGCTGCCCCTCGGATTTTGATAGCCCAGAAGTATTCCCCGTCGCGGGAAGTCCCCCCATGGGTGGGGAGGAAGACCTGAAGGATGCTCCCCCCCGCCTTTGAAGAAGGCGTCTCTACCACAGTTGATGAACTGGTGCAGGTGAACCTTGGTATCGAGGCAGATCTGAAACCCACATTGATCAGTGCATCCATGTCCCCCGAGGAGCGGCAGCAGTACGTAGACTTCCTCAAACAGCACCGTGATGTGTTTTCTTGGAGTTACAACGAGATGCCAGGGCTAGATCCCCAGGTAGCCGTTCACCATTTGGGCCTCCCGGCAAAACATCGTGGGTTTAAGAAGCCTCCCAGGAAGATTCACCCTTCTCATGGTGCTATGGTTGAGGCCGAAGTTGACAAGCTAATCAAATCCAACTTTGTCAAGGAGGTCCAGTACCCCAAGTGGCTTGCCAACATTGTGCCAGTCAGGACGAAGAATGGACAGATCAGAGTCTGCATCGACTTCCGCGATCTTAATCTCCACTGCCCAAAAGATGACTTCCCACTCCCGGTGATGGAGCTGTTGATTGACGCCACGGTCGGGTTCCAAGCCCTCTCTTTCATGGATGGGTATTCTGGGTATAACCAGATCCGGATGGACCCCGAAGATGAGGAGTCCACTGCATTCAGGGCTCCCCAAGGTACCTTTTTCTACCAGGTAATGTCATTCGGTTTGAAAAATGCAGGTGCCACTTATCAGAGGGACATGCATCGCATATTCAAACTGATTCTCGGGACATTGGTGGAATGCTACGTGGATGACCTTGTCGTCAAATCATGCCAGCGCCAGGACCATCTCAATGACCTTGAGAAAGTGTTCGGTTTCTTCCGTTCCCATCACCTGAAGATGAACCCGTTGAAGTGTGCCTTCGGGGTCACCTCCAGGAAGTTTCTGGGCTTTGTTGTCAGATACCGAGGTATCGAGATCGACCCGGAGAAGATCAAGGCCATCATCCAAATGCCTCCCCCGAGCAACATTCGGGAGCTTCGAGGCCTTCAAGGCCACTTAGCCTATATACGCCGATTCATCGCGAATCTGGCCGGCAATTGTAAGCCCTTTTCCCGGCTCATGAAGAAGGGTGCCGCCTACGAATGGGATGAGGAATGTCGGACCGCCTTCGAGGAAATCAAGCAGTATCTGCTCCAACCTCCGGTCTTGATGCCACCCATCTCCGGAAAGCCGCTGGTCCTTTACATGACCGCCCTGGAGAGATCCCTCGGTGCGCTGCTTGCCCAGAAGAATAACAAGGGTACTGAGAATAGTCTCTACTATCTCAGCCACATGCTTCTCGATACGGAGATCAGATACTCCCCTATCGAAAAGAGCTTCCTTGCGCTTGTCTTCGCCGTGCAGAAGTTGCGACATTACCTGCAACATCACGAGGTGCAATTGGTCTCCCGGGTAGACCCACTGAATTACATCCTAAACCGTCCCATGCCGACTGGCCGACTAGCACGGTGGGCAGTGATTCTCCAGCAGTTTGATATTAGGTTTGTACCTCAGAAGGCCATTAAGGGACAGGCATTGGAAGACTTTTTATCTGCCCATCCAACCTCTACGGATAAATCCCTGGACCTGGATTTCCCTGATGAGACGATCCTCTCAGTCGATCATGTTGTCCCGTGTTGGCAAATGCATTTCGACGGTGCCTCCCGGAGCCCCACCGGTAGGAGGCTCAACAATCCCAATCTCAACAGAGTGGGCCTGGGTATTGTCTTCATCACCCCAGCGCAAGCCGTCCTGCCATACTCGTTCCTATTTTCAGAAGGCTGTACGAACAACGAGGCAGAGTACCAAGCTCTCATCACCGGCCTTGAGTTGGCCCTTGAGATCCATGTGCCCCATCTACATGTGAAGGGAGATTCTGAGCTGGTAATCAAACAGGTTAATGGCGACTACGTTGTCAGGAAGCCGGAGCTCACACTGTTGCTGGAGTACACCCTCCGCCTAATGGCCCATTTCTCTTCTCGACCAGAGGTTACCCATGTCCCACGGTCGCAGAACGGCCAAGCCGACGCCCTGGCTGGCTTAGCCGCATCGCTCGCAGAACCCGAGCAAGATGATTTTGTCATACATGTGGCCCACCGGAGAGTCATTGCCCCCGTCACCCAAGAGGAAAATGATAGCCTGTGGGTAAGTCATCTCACCGTCGAACCCTCCATGTCAGGGGTCCCGGGTTCGTCAGACATAGTGGTTGAAACCACCCCCGACTGGAGAGCACCTTTTGTCGAGTATCTCCAAAATGGTCGCCTCCCGGATGACCGGGCCGAGCGTGAGCGAATTCGACGCCGCGCGCTGCAATTTACTCTCCGAAGTGGCCCCAGTCTTGAGAAAATCCTTTATAAGCAGAGTTTCGATGGTTTCCTCCTCCGTTGCATCCAAGGAGGGGAGATACCTCAAGTTATTCAAGAGGTTCACACCGGTTCATGTGGCTCCCATCAAGATGGGCCGAAGCTGTCCCATCAAATCCGGAGGTTAGCGTACTTTTGGCCCTCTATGATCCATGATTGTATTGGATATGCCAAGAGATGCCACGCATGCCAAGTACACGCCAACTTCTTGCATCGGCCGCCGGAGCCCCTCCACCCCACCAAGTACTCTTGGCCGTTTGCGGTATGGGGGCTTGATGTAGTGGGACCGTATCCACTGGAAACAGCCCACCAGTGTAGGTTCATCCTGACTGCTACAGATTTCTTCTCCAAGTGGGCAGAAGTAGTTCCACTCAAAGAGGTCAAGGCCCGTTCCATCGTTGACTTTGTGAGATCCAATATTATCCACCGATTTGGAGTCCCTCACGCCGTCCTCACCGATAACGACACCAACTTCCGAGCAGTTGAATTGAATAAATTGTACGCCAAGTACGACATCCGGTCGAACCATACCTCCAACTACCATGCGCAGGCGAATGGACAGATCGAGGCGTTCAACAAGACCCTCTCTAACATTCTGCAGAAGATGGTCGGTCAGAACAAGAAAAGTTGGCCGGACAAGCTCCCCAACGCCCTCTGGGCTTACCGGACGACGACTCGCAACTCTACCCAGGTGACCCCATATTCCCTGGTGTATGGAGTTGAGGCCATCCTACCCATTGAGATCCAGCTGTCGTCATTACGCACTGCAGTTTATGACCACCAGACATCAGATGAGGTAGCCGAGATCCATCTGGCTGAATTAGAAGCACTGGACGAGAACTGGTTTCGTACCCTGCACAATCTGGAAAGGCATCAGGACAAGATAGCGAGAGCCTTTGACAAGAAGGTTCGTCTCTGCTCTTTTCTACATGGTGACCTGGTACTGGCCCTTCGAGCGCCAATGATTCCCGGTAGGAAACCGCCCAAATTAGAACCCAAATGGGAAGGGACTCATATCATCCATAAGGTTTACCCCAATGGAGAATACTCCTTGGTGACCATGTATGGAGAACGTATAACCCCTCCCACCAATGCCAAGTTCCTCAAGCGATACTTTGCCTAGGGTAAAAAGGTCTAGCACGACCCTAAACTGCGAGAAGGTCCAGCACGACCCTAAACTGCAAGAAGGTCCAGCAGGACCCTAAACTGCGAGAAGGTCCAGCACGACCCTAAACTGCGAGAAGGTCCAGCACGACCCTAAACTGCGACAAGGTCCAGCACGACCCTAAACTGTGAGATGGTCCCGCACAACCCTAAATTGCATCCCCGTCCTTACTGCAAGACGTTAAACTGCAAGCCAGTCAGGTCTTCCTGACCGAGGCTCAGCCTCAGGCCCCTTGGCCTCCTCGGGCCCCCGGCCCTGTCTTCACCGCGAGACGTTCGGGCCCTCGGCCCTGTCTTCACCGCGAGACGTGAAACTACAAGCCAGTCAGGTTTTTCTGACAGCGGTCCGGCCCCAGGCCCTTATTTTTTCCCCGAATTACCCTCTTACGGGATCGTACGGTGTGGTGTAGGACTACGTCCTCATTCGCGCAGGATTACTTGCCGCATCGTACACATCCCCAAATGATATCCTTCTCGTCCCGCATGACATTAAACTGCATCTTAAGAACTACGAATGTCTTGATTCCCATCTTCATGGGATACTTAGGAACGCTCGGACGCCTCGTCTTGAGCCCAGCCCCAAGCTTTTCTCTTCCACTATTCCCCCTGGGAATAGTTTCCTTGGAGGATCTTTGTGTAGCAGGGCATAGGCTTTCTTGGCCCTGCCCGCACAAGGATTGTAAGGGTCGCACCATGTGCCCACTCCCGTTCTTCTATCCTCCCACGTCCTCACCACATGACGCTAAACTGCATGGCCTTCAAGAACTACGTATGGCTTGATTCTCATCCTCATGAGATACGTAGGAACGCCTATAAATTTCGTCCGTTGGCCCAGCCCAAAATCCAAAATCTGCCCCTTGGGTCAAGACATGGCAGGGTGCACACCATTGCCCCGACTCATATCGAGCAAGCCTCGACCTGGCTGCACATTCCCCCTGGAGATGTTTTCCTCTTTCATGGATGGATACAGCTATGCTTCACCCACTCTTTGACAGGGATTCCATCATTTTTTGCACACCAAGAGGGACCCCCAAGAACGGCCTGGATACAATGCCCAAGGACTCTCCTACCGATACGGGCCAACGCCCCCGAGGGTTTTCAAGCAACAAGCCGATACAAGTCCCGCGTTGCGAATTTGGTCAGCGGTCGACGCTCATTTGTTGCTCCCATACAGGTCACCATAAGAACGCTGTGTTTTGAACATGGTCAACAGTGTCCTGAATCTTCGGGTCCACCCCGAGATGTCCCAGACATCGAGTGCAGTGATTCATTCTGCCCCATCCCGAGGTGACAAACTTCCCCCAGGTGGTGCTAGCGATCGGGCCCACGGCCCCGATTCCTCATAGGGGTGTACGATGTGATGTGGGACTATGTCCTCATTCACGTCGGGATCATGTACCATGTCGTACGCCCTCCCTTTACGAGGCCCAGCCTCATGCCCCTTGGCCTTCTCGAGTCCCCGACCCTCATCCTCATGTAAGACTTTAAACTGCAAACCAGTCAAGCCTTCCTGACTGATGCCTAACCTTAAGCCCCTTGGCCTTTCCGGGCCACGGCCCAGGTCCCCTCTTACCCGGGGTGTACGGTGTGATGTGGGACTATGTCCTCATTCACGTCGGGATCATGTACCATGTCGTACGCCCTCCCTTTATGAGGCCCAGCCTCAGGCCCCTTGGCCTTCTCGGGTCCCCGACCCTCGTCCTCATATAAGACGTTAAACTGCAAACCAGTCAGGCCTTCCTGACTGATGCCTGACCTTAGGACCCTTGGCCTTTCCAGGCCACGGCCCAGGTCCCCTCTTACCCGGGGTGTACGGTGTGATGTGGGACTATGTCCTCATTCACGTTGGGATCATGTACCATGCCGTCCACCCTCCCTTTATGAGGCCCAGCCTCAGGCCCCTTGGCCTTCTCGGGTCCCCGACCCTCGTCCTCATGTAAGACGTTAAACTGCAAACCAGTCAGGCCTTCCTGACTGATGCCTGACCATAGGCCCCTTGGCCTTTCTGGGCCACGGCCCAGGTCCCCTCTTACCCAGGGTGTACGGTGTGATGTGGGACTATGTCCTCATGTCGAGATCAAGTACCATGTCGTACACCTCCCCTTACGAGGCCCAACCTTAGGCCCCCCTGGCCTTCTCGGGCCCCTCCGCCCAACTTCTTGCCCGGAGTGTACGATGTGGTGTGGGACTATGTCCTCATTCACGTCGGGATCATGTATCATGTCGTACGCCTCCCCTTACGAGGCCCAGCCTCAGGCCCCTTGGCCTCCTCGGGTCCCCGACCGTCGTCCTCATTGCAAGACGTTAAACTACAAGTAGGTCAGGCCTTCCTGACCAATGCCTAACCATCAGGCCCCTTGGCATTTTCGGGCCACGACCCAGGTCCTCTCTTATAGGAGTGTACGGTGTGGTGTGGGACTACGTCCTCATTCACGTCGGCTTCTTCTCCATACCACACACTTCCCTTGTTTAGGGGTATATTTCTCACCTTCTCATCCAGTATGAAGTTAAACTATATCTAGAGAACTACGTATGGCTTGATTCCCATCGTAATGGGATACGTAGGACCACCTGAATGTCCAAGATTCGGGTCCAGCCCCATCTCTCGGGAATCCTCATCCCATCTTGGCCCCTTGGCCTATCCTTACTCCATGAGAGGATTATATGGTGTGGTGTGGGATTATGTCCTCATTCACGACGGTCTCGTAATGACCATGCCATGTACCTTCCCCTACTGAGCTGTTTCGTCGATCCCTTTTCGGAAGTTCACCAATGTGCTTACCTGGAATGCCAAGCTTTACTCGGACACGTCTGCACCCGCTTTCCAGGCTTTCTGTATCCCTGCATCAGGGCTTTCATCATCTTTTACGCCCGGAGGGACCCCCAAGAACGGCCTGGATACTATGCCCAAGGGCTCTCTTACCGATACGGGCCAACACCCCCCGAGAGTTTTGGACAACAAATCGATAAAATCCCGCATTGCGAATTTGGTCAGCGGTCGATGCTTGTTTGTTGTTCCCACCTCAGGCTAACGCGATATGGACGCTGTGTTTCCACCATGGTTAACAGTTTTCCTCTATCGCCACGCAAACCCATTAAGCCCAAAATTTCGGGTACATGATTCACACCCTTCATCATTTCATCATGTCCAAGTAGAGTCTCGTAACTCTTGGTACTTTTCCTCCGTGCACGTCTACGCGTTGGGGGAACAAGCTGCATCAAAAGTTTCCTTCGGAACTCTCTGCTGACTCCCCTTTGATGGACTCCCGAAGTATTGCAATGAGGATACCCCCCTTGTTTCCCACACCGAGTTTATCTCACGTGGGCTTAGGAATCGGGTTGACATCTGTGCTTACTCGGAAGTTGTCACCATCCACGGTCCGAGCTCTAAGACCATAAACTAAGATTCTCATCTGGAACTACGTTTATCTTGATTCCTATCTTGATAGGATACGTAGGAATGCCCAGACCCCTTGTCTTTGGGTCCAGCTTGAGTTCAGCTAATTCGCCTCTCGGGTCCTATGGTCGGGACCCCGACCACGGGACCGCATGGAGTAGTGTAGGGCTACGTCCTCATTCACGTCGGGTTTGCAATAGCTACACCACGCGCACCCCGTTCTGAGAGTTATCCCTCCTACTCCTTGTCCCGCATGACATTAAAAGGCACCCTTCAGAACTATGTGTGGCTTGATTCCCATCCTCATGGGATACGTAGGACCACCTGAATGTCTAGGATTCGGGTCCAGCCCCAACTCTTGGAGATCTCCTGATTTCCCGGTCACCTAAGCCACTTGGTCTATCCCTCTCCAGGAGGGGGATATGTAGGTATGATATAAGGTTTTGGGCACCGTGCCCCCTTCCCCGGGAATCTGCCATCTCTCGATCACCCTCAAAGTTGAGTCCCTTGACTCCTTGCAGTGGTTCACCCATGTATTAAGAGTACTCTGGTCTAGGACCAAGAGTGTCAGATTCAACTTGATCAAGTTCATTCGACTTGTAAAGCTTCGTGTTCCCCTCCATTCGGGCTTCCATCACCTTTCGCACCCGGAGGGACCCCCAAGAACGGCCTCGATACTATGCCCAAGGGCTCTCCTACCGTTACGGGCCAACGCCCCCGAGGGTTTTGGACAACAAATCGAGAAAATCCCGCATTGCGAATTTGTTCAGCGGTCGATGCTCATTTGTTTGTCCCCATTTCAGGCTAACGTGATAGGATGCTGTGTTGCGAACCTGGTCAGTAGTAATCCTCTGTCGTCACACCAGTCCCTTCATTCCTCGAATTTTGGTTGCATGATTCACATCATTTTCCACCCCGTCATGTCCAGGTGGAATCTCGACACTTTTGGCGCAGGTCCCACTCATCGGACCACCCCTTCTTCAAATCCTTCAAAGCCACCTTCAACAGGGTACAGTAAAGGGGAGGGGAAGTCTCCGGCCGCAGTGGCTTCCCGTCAATGTCGTTCACATGGTTGTAGAGACAGTCAGTGGTAACGGGTGTGAAGTCCTCCCGCGCATGACCATCGGCCACCCTGAACCATTGGTGCTGGCACGGTGTGCTCCTGAACTAGCAAGCTGGTTCGTCCCTACTCGCCTCAGTGATAAACACGTCATCCCTCAACCTGAAGTCGTACAATGGCAGTTTCTTGCACTGCAGGTAATCCTTCTGACCCTCTGATAGAAAATCCGTCAATGAAGTGTGGTCCGAGTGGCTTCAGATCATCTCCCCCAGGCCTGGACAGTTGGCCATCTCATCCCGACGAGCAGCATCTGCAAGGACCCCCAATACAGCCTCTTCATGGGCCATTTTAACTCTGTCCCTCAGAAAAGAATTATTTCCGCTGGATCGCGAACCTCGATCGTGAAGCTGAATCGCGAAGCCGGATCGTGAATATCGGTCGCGAGACCAAGCCGTGAAGTCTGGCCAAGGCCGACAAGCAGAGGTTTGCTTGGCGCGGACGCGGAGTCGGAGACCCGTGGTTCTCCGCGAAGCTCGATTCGTGGAGGGCTGTCGCGGAGTACGCGGTGCTTCGCAAAGTCAAGAGCAAAAAAAGACAAGGAAGGCACGTGAAGACAAAACAGGTCGACCCCCCTATTTATAGGCGGCGACCCCGGAGCATCGCGGCGTGCCTCACCCGCGCGGAGCATCGCGGCGCGTCCGGATCTGTGGCCCCGGTCAGCACCGCGGGCCCCCCTTCGGGAAGCCTCTTCGCGAACCGCTGATAATTTTGGCGATTTTCCCTCAAACTTCGACCCTTCACCCTCCGCGGCTCCAAGTCTGAGGGGGGGCATTTGTTGGTGCCAAAAATATGGCCCGAAAGAAAGGAACGAAAGAGACGGCTGGCGCGCTACCTCGCGAAGCACCGCCGCGAAGCACCCACGCGAAGCCCCACCGCGAAGCGCCCCGAACATTGCGGCCCCGCGAAGCTCCTGAGGCGGTAATGCTCCGCAAACGCATTTGACGTTCGCGAGCCGCCGCGAAGCTCCTGAGGCGGTAATGCTCCGCGAACGCATTTGACGTTCGCGAGCCGCCGCGAAGCTCCTGAGGCGGTAATGCTCCGCGAACGCATTTGACGTTCGCGAGCCGCCGCAAAGCTCCAGAGACGGTAATGCTCCACGGACGACGTTGACGTTCGCGAGCGTGCCGCGAAGCACCGGAAGTGGTGCGCGAGTTCTGCTTCGCGGCTCCCCTTCCCTATAAATACTGGACTCCCCCTGAGTCCCGGGGACGGACAATCCGACCTTTCGGCTTCTCCTCTCCCGAATCGTGAAGCACTCTTTGCCCCAAGAATCATGAGCTCCGCAAGGTACTTTTACTTCGTGAGACGCCTCTGCTTTGTATCGTTTTGAGCCCCTCTTCCGAGAGGGGTGCCCTTCGCGAAGCTCAAGGGCGTTCGCGAAGGAAGGGGATTCCCAAGAGAACCCGGGAAGCCGCGGAGCGTTTATGCTTCGCAAAACACCCAACCCATGCTAGTGATCCCTATGCTAAGGCAGGATCGCTACACATCGCGAAGCACACTGCTTCGCAGGACCCTGCTTCGCAAGTCACCTCTTCTTCGCGAGGCAGTGCTTCGCGAACACTGTTCCACTTCGCGAAGCACCTTCCACTCACACCTATGCCCCATGCTAAGGCCAAGGCACTCCACTTCGTGAAGCACACTCCTTTACTTAGAAATTCCTCTTCCCGTGCGACCTTCCCGATTTGCACGATTTGATTTCAAAGTCCCATGGACAATACCACCCGTAGCGTTGCTTCGCCTAATGCTTCTTCGCATAGGCACGCTAACGGCTATTGCTTCTTCGCATAGCCACGCTAACGTGGACCCCTCGATGGTTCGTTCCACAACCCCCCTTAACCATGGCCTTACTGGTACCTTCCCTTCCCCAAGGACCAGAGGGTACCAGTTATGTAAGTCCTAGGGGTGTGGAGTGAACCCACCTCGTCCGAGCTGCAGGACGTTAAACTGCCAAGCACCACGTCCTCAACACATGATGTTAAACTGTGATCCGACCTCGTCCCCCTCACGAAGGGTCCCACCAGCTCAAACATTCTTTACACCACTCGTCTCCACGAGAATGGAATCACTCATCCACAAGGGATGATATCCTCCTTATCAGAGTGGCGTATGTTTGTAGGAGAAGGGCGACCCTAGTCCCCCAACGGATGATTTCACCTGTGCATCTCCATACTTCCCCACTATCAAGGTCAGTGGAGGGCGTGATAGGGAACGAGGCACCTCCCATCATTGGACCAAGGTCCATCTTTTCTGCGCTTTGTCGCACCATAGGCCTCCATCCTGAAGTAAGTCCCAGCACTATGGGCCGCCTAACGCATAAGCCCCTCTTCGCTTCTCACAGACGCATCCTTCGCGACGTGATCGTCAGGTCCTTGCAACCTCTTGTTTCTCACACCGAGCATGACTCACGTGGGATTAGAGTGAGCATCGATCCTGACCCCCACCCCTAGCGAACTATGATGACTTTGATCCATGTCAAGGCATGGTACGTAGGAAGCCTCCACGAGGTTCAATCCCACCCGTCATCTATTCACGTCGGGTCCCA
Organism: Viscum album; assembly: GCA_963277665.1. Classification (NCBI taxonomy): domain Eukaryota; kingdom Viridiplantae; phylum Streptophyta; class Magnoliopsida; order Santalales; family Viscaceae; genus Viscum; species Viscum album. Next base: position 1,183,804,091 of record OY728158.1, on the reverse strand, counting down.
TTCACGTCTAGCATGATGTTAAACTACATTCCGGTCCAGTGGCTAGCCGTTGCGACTCACCCCATTTGAACTACGAGGACTTTGATCCATGTCAAGGAACGGTACGTAGGAAGCCTCCATGAGGTTCAAGCCACATTTCTCGGTCGTTCATTCACGTTGAGTTTCGCCCCCATCCAGCATAACATTAAACTGCACGCCTCGTCTCGCATGACGTTAAACTGCATGCCCCTCTTGTCCTGCATGACGTTAAACTGCACACCCACCTGAACTACGAGGTCTTTGATCCATGTCAAGGCATCGTACGTAGGAAGCCTTCCAGAGGTTCAAGACCACCACCCATTGGACCAAGGTCCAATTTCACATCGGTCCACCGACAGAGCCCCATATGAACTACGAGTTCTTTGATCCATGTCAAGGCGTGGTACGTAGGAAGCCTCCACGAGGTTCAAGCCCACCCATAATCCAATTCACGTCGAGTTCTATCTACGTCCATCACGATGTTAAACTGCAATTCCAGTCCGATGGCAAGCCGTTGTGACTAACCCGAACTACGAGGTCTTTGATCCATGTCAAGGCATGGTACGTAGGAAGCCTCTACGAGGTTCAAACCCACCATCCAGTCGTTCCGACCTCACTCACGTCGGTTCACCCCCGTCCCGCATGACGTTAAACTGTATTCCCCAATTGAACTACGAGGTCTTTGATCCATGTCAAGGCATGGTACGTAGGAAGCCTCCCCGAGGTTCAAGCCCAACAATCATTGGCACAAACCGTCTCCTTGTGGGTGTGCCAAGTCCCCATTCTCATCCGAACTACGAGGACTTTGATTCATGTCAAGGCATGGTATGTAGGAAGCCTCCCCGAGGTTCAAGCCCAACTCCCATCGGACCAAGGTCCCTCACTTACGTCGGTTCGCCGACACCCACCGCCCGTTGTTTATTCACGTCAGGGTTCACTATCGTCCCGCATGACGTTAAACTGTATTCCATCAATCCCCTGAACTACGAGGACTTTTATCCATGTCAAGGCATGGTACGTAGGAAACCTTCCCAAGGTTCAAGCCCACCACTAGTGGACCCATGGGTCTACTTTCACGTCGGTACGCTGACGACGCTCATCGTGCCAAGGTCCGCCTTCACGTCGGTTTATCGGCACCATCCCGAACTACGCGGACTTTGATTCCCTGCCACAGGGATACGTAGGAAGCCTCTTCAAGGTTCAAGCCCAACTTCACCATCGCCCCTGCGATGGTCCCATTTCATTCCCCCTCCACTTCATTCATCAACCTATCACCCATCCCGATTCTCGCCCGGACTGTCTCATCCCGGTGAGACCATGTCGGTATGCTCTCCTTCACAGCCATCCATGGGCTGGCCCCGGTATCGACATCCCTTCAAGGAGAATACCTCAATTCGATCTACCCTAGCTAATGCTCTGGTTGGGTTGATCCATCTCCGCTGGATGTTAAACTTGCGGTATACCCTGTTTTAAACACGGGAAGCTGAGGAAAAACTCAGATATGCGTCCATTGCATATAATTCTCCGCGTTCGATGTGGGATGCCTCAGGCTTCCAAGCCCTCGAGAAGCCTTGTAACCAAGGATAACAGAAAGACATTCCAGGTACCCCAGCATCCAGACACGCTACTGATGCCTCAACGTGACTACTCCCCTGACTGAAGGTTGCTGCCCTGACTGGACCCTTTGGAATGTCCCGACAGAAGCAGTGTAATTAACTGGCGTCCATGGAAACATGGCACTGGGAAGAGTTTCACGAACTACGTATTAAATCTATGAGGGAGACCCGGACTAGGTGACGAGTTCTGAGGAGGAATCCGCAGGAGGAAGAACCGACATCCCATCATCCCGTTTCGATCAAGGAGCAGACATCCCTGAATAAGGAGTGAATGTCGCCCGCCTTTGGAAAGCGGGAATGCGGGGCAACAGAGCGTCGCGCGTCCTCCTCCGCGGACGGAACGGAATGCGCGCACGCGCCTCAGCAGAAAGCGTCGGAAACAACACTGACATTTGGTATATCAAAGAAGTGGTCAAACAGTTTGTGGAAGTTTTTGAGGCCTTTAAGAAGTCAGTAAAAGAACATCTGAACAGTCAGGATGAACTTGTTCAGAAGGTAGTTAGTAGTCTGACTCAATCTTTCAAGGAGACAGTGGCCTTCACAATGAAACCTCTTCCCTCAACTAGCTCCAGTGTGAACCTTGACCAGATCCGCACTATTGTTCAGGAAGAATTGGCTAAGGCCAGTCCCAGTGGTGCATCAGATACTCAGATTCTTTCTACCACTAGGGAAGTTAGTAGTTTTGTTCGTGATCACCTGCGGGCAGCTACTGCTTCTCAAGAGGCAATCAAAAATAAGGTGGATGCTTATTTTTGAAAAGGTTTATACCAAGCACCAAATGACAAACCATTTCATGCTTCTGCTTGAAAATATGAAGTTGCCTCCAGTTACCCAAGCCTTCAGGGAACAAGTTTGTAAGCTCAGGGAGCTTACTTCTGCTTTGGATAAGTTTATAGAGAATAGAGAAGATTGTGTGTCTGCAATGGAGAGAGGATGAAGCATTATAATGGATTTCTGAAACCTGTTGCTGCACTTCCTGCATGTGGATGCCATACCAATGATTGTACCTCCTGCACTTCCTGCTTCTGCCTCTGGGAGTACTCCTCAACTGACTCCAGTTCAATCCATCAAGAGCTTGACACCTATGATCACTCAGAGGAGCACAGATTTCAGATCTAGTACTGTATCAGTTGCTGATCCACCAGTGGTTCTTTCAGGAATTTCCAAGCCTGCTGACTCTACCTCTGAACCCTCTGCTGATCTCAAGGGAAACACACCTATTCAAGAGGATGATTGAGTGCTTCTAGCTCCATTTTTTTGATTGGATTCATTTTATTTTTGTACTTTTCTGATTTTCCCACTATATCTTTTACTTATCAATCAAATACTTTATTCCTCTCTTCACAATATATTTTACTTTGTATATTTTCTTTCCTAGTCCTTCTCTTTTCGGTAATACCCTCCTTTTTTTTAATCACAAAGGGGGAAAAATTATTGGAAACCTGTACCCAGAGAGAGAGAGAATTTTGTTCACCTAAGGGGACAAAGGGGGAGAAAATCACTACTTTGGAGGAGAATCCTGTAGTTAAATTGATAGGGGGGATTATGCGAATCTTTTAAAACTAAAGAATCTTGTTTTTTTTCCTCTGATACTACATTATTTCCTGATATATTCCTGTTTTCATATTTTTTCTCTGATACTATACTGTTGATATCATACTTTGATATATTTTTTGTTTCCTCTGACATTACTTTATTTTTGCATAAGTTGTGATTATCAAAAAGGGGGAGATTGTTGAACCCTCTGGAATTAAGTGGATTTATTGTGTTTTGATAATCCCAACCATTCTTTCTTTATATCTTGATTATGCTTAATACATTCCAAATATACTTTAATATATGTTGTTGCTTTCATTATGCTTAAATTAAGTCTTTTGAATTATCAGATATATGTTTACTATGACTTAACTCTTTCTGCCATGTGAATGCTTAAATAGTTTTCAGCTACCGTTATGAACTAGCTACCGATACAGCTACCGGTATAGCTACCGATACACAATCGATACCCAAAGTCCATCGCTGCATCAAAGTCTACTGATAGAGCTATCGATACAATGAAGTTGATAGTTACCGCTAAAGCAAAGTTGACAGCTATCGATATGCTGAAGTCCACCGTTATGCAAAGTCTACCGATAGAGAGCTACCGCTACCGTTACAAGGCAGAGCCACAGCTACCGATAAAGAGCTACCTCTACCGATACAAGGCAGAGCCACAGCTACCGATAGAGACGTACCTCTACCGATACAAGGAAGATCCACAGTTACCGTTACAAGTCCACCGCTACTGATGTGATCAATTCTACAGTTGCAGCTACTGATACAAAGTCTACCATTACAGATGAAGTCTACCGATACAGACACCTACTGTAACACAAGTCTATCGATATCAAGAGCTACCATTCCAGAGACAGAACCCGACACTGTTTTCATTTCTTTATCATTATTTAATCTAACCAATGGTCATATCAGGTATATTTTAATACACTGACATTTGTTTAATGTGTGTTGTTGGATGTCAGGGAACCGTACCTCGTACCTGCAAAAAGTAAATCATCTTTTTCCAGAGCTCGTGCTTTAAATAAAGGAATGATGTGCTACTGCGAGGGTGTGCGAGACATATAGACGAATACACAGAGAGATACAGATACCACGAGGTGTGCTGGAAGAACAACCAAGTGTGAATGCAAAGAGACGACAGAATTTACACGAAGAACTCATTACTGCATACCAGTGAAGAGCTGAGAACGAGAACATAACACAAGAGCTTCATCGACTGTCTCTACACCTGGAAGTCAAGGAAACAGACGATACTCTGTTTTCTAGACAAAAAACCAGAAGAGGTCTCTGAGCAAATTCTGATCAATCAATGGAGACCAGAACTGCATGGCAATCACTAGAGACATTTCTAAACTCTAAATATTTGCTCTATGATTTATCTTTTTACATATTGAGCAGTGTGTGTTATATGTTGTATTTTACACACACACTGTCTCCTGTACTCTAACCGGAGGATTTTTAAATCCTCACTCAACACTCTTACATCTTTTATTTCCCACTGAGATAGTGGTAGAGGTCATGTGTGACCTGGACAGCTGGTTGCTGTTGTTCTGTTTCCCACAAATAACAGTGGTAGAGGTCTTGGACCTGGACAGTTATATACTGTTGTAATCCCCGATCCAGGGTGTGGATCACTTTTATATAAAGTTTTGAGAGGACTATGTCTCAGCTTGAGACTGAATCTCTTGGTTAAATCTGTTGTGTTTATTTATTTTCAAAGTTATTATTTTATTCCGCTGCTAATTACTTTAAAACCAAAACTGTTTTAAAGTCACTTTGATAATTAAATTCGCAAGTGTTTATTTTAGTTGTAGATCATTAAGTTGGTTTCAAAAGTTAATCAACCTTTCTGTTTTGATTAATTGGGAAATAATCAATCCCCTGAGAACCCAATAGAACCTTTACTTTGATATAAATTCACTACAGTTTAATTCAGTATTTTATTTGGGGTTTTTTAAGACAATGTTTTAAAATAGAAATTTTAATTGGAACTCAATTCACACCCCCTCTTGAGTGTCCACTCCAACCAACAACTAACAATCTTGATTCTTCTTTTAAGTTTCTTCACGTGTGAATTTTCATGCATGCATGTATGCACAATCACTTTCTTCTTTGTGTGAAAAAATATAAGGATAAAATACTTTGAACACACACATGCAATCTCTTCACTTTCTCCTTTTCTCTTTCTCTTCTTTTGAGTCTTAGCACACACACTTGTTCTTTTTAATTAGGTTTCAACGAGTGTGTTTTCTTTTTATTCCTTTTTCCTTCTTCCCATGTGCACACACACTTTGTTCCTATGTTTTCATGCACATGAACTCCTCTAAGAATGCACCCTCTTTCTTCTTTAAGTGAAGCACATATACAACCCAAATGGATGTGACCCATCCTTTGGCTTGTTTGGGTATCTCAAATAATGCATATGCATGCATGATCATCATGTATTTATTATCCTTCTTACCTTTGTTAACAAACCCGAATGGATGTGTGTGGGTTATTATTCCTCTCCAAGGGAATTGTATGTATACACTATCCATTTTTTTTTGTTCTCATGCAAAGGTTTTGCGTGGGTTCCCTTCATACACCAGGAAGGTTCGTGGTCTTTCTCTTCACGAACCGCAAATGGTGTGAATCTTCTTTTGTAAACCAAGGGGTTCACTATTCTCCTCCGTTAAAGGGATGTGTGGGACTCCTTTGTGCAAGAGAGTGGTGGAAATATATTCTTCGCATAGCAATTGGATATGAATGATTCTTCTCCATGAACCAGGAAGTGCTATGGGGTTATTTCTTCGTGAACCAAAGGGCTCATCCACTGTAGCTCTGTTTCTTCAGAGAAATGGGAGCTCTCTTCAATGTGAACAACATCACCATGCTTCAGCTTGGGGGTCCTCTATTTATAATTGAGGAGCGTTTTCAAAACCATAGGGTTAAAATCTTTGAACACCTGAGATATACATAATTTTGAAATCTTCAAATGTGGATCAAGATATGGGTGCAAGTCTTGGTTTCTTTATGTTCAACATAAACTCCTTATTTCTCAGTGAAATCCTCACATGTATTCATTTTTTAATGCCTGAAAATATTATCATTGTACATCGAAAGGCCAATTCACCCTCGAAATTATTAGTTTGCCTCAGGATCTTTCAAATTTCGTTATTTCAATGCTTGCATACAAATTTTAATGCATGCATGTGTACGGTTCATCCGAGGGATCACCATGCAAGAGATTTGAGATTCAACTGTGGTTGAGGTCATAATCAAGGTGGATCGGCATCATCGTTGGTTTGCGGATTTCAAGGGAGTGTTGTGGAATGTTCAGAGGTTCAAGATAACCCGGGTGCCTTTCCTATGTCATTGGTTCACCTCGAATTAATCATGAACGATGCTGATTAGATCGTAGGATGCGGGATGGAGCGTGCAGATGAGATCAGGCATGAGATCAGATTAACGAAGCAGATCACATTAGTGTTTTTAAAAGGTTGTCCCACATTGAAATGGGATACAGTTTTCTCATGGTTTAAGTATCATGCTTCCCCAACCACAACTTAGAATTATCATCTCTCCCTCCATAGTACCTCCCCGTATCATGTTCACCCTACAGGCGCGTTCTTAGAACTCACTCTACTCCTTGGGCGTGAACCTAGTGCCCACTATGCATCCTAGCGCGCATGGTTTGATCACAATGCATGCTCCTACGGGCTTATACACAACCTACATGTGCGCCTCTTGTGGACTGGCTTCGAGGCCTTCCCCTTGGGCATGGTAGACCCTCGGGTCCCGCATGTGCCTTGGGTGGGGGATTTAGCTAGCTTTCAATATTGGGCCTAATTTTTTTGGTAAAGGCATATACTAAGTAGTTAGTATAAAAACCAAGTATAAATTCCTACTTAAAATGTCAAACCACACATTTTCATTCGAAGCCCAAGCATGCCTCCTTTCTTCTTCTTCAACTTCAAGCATCTTCTATTCCTTTATTTTTATATCATAGCTTCTAAATGATCTTCAATGTGTTGTTTTGATCCATTCATGGATGATTCGTGGATCATTTGTTAATTCCTCATGAATTAAGTCATAATTCATGGCCTTCATTGTTGTGAGGAGTGATGTGTTCTCTTTAAAACAAATGTCTTCTTTTTTAAGGATCAGCACAAAAAATTGTCTGATCTTATTCAAAACCTTAATCCAATTATGATTCATTGGATGGATATTATTTCTCCTCATGCAATTGAGTATTTCAGGGTCGTATTAAAGTGTTGAAACAATGTATCACCTTGATACAAGTCTTGTAACTTAAGATCATTTCTACAATCATCATAATTGTATCCTCTTAGATAATTGATCTAGTGTAGTATTCAATGCTTTGAATCAACAAAAATTCTCCAAGGATTCAAAAACTTCTTCATCAATACCCTTTCATTGACATATTGACTTCTCATTGACAACAAATGAAACTCTAATAAACTTCAACCCATATTGACAACAAATGCAACGCTTATGAAACTTCAAGGTCTAACCTCTCTAAATTATCACTGTCACTCAACTCCACAAAGGCCCTTTTAAGGGGATCAAGGACTCTATGTTCATGATGATGTAATTTTAAAGAATATAAATCTTATTTGGTGTCACATACTATCCTTAAGAAAATAGGAGTGTGGATTAGTGTAACTAGGTCCTCATTTAGTCCCAGCCTCCTTGAAATATCTCTTGTAACCAAAACCATCGGATCCCATAATTACTGTTTATATTTTCTACATTTTCTAGTAGTTGATAATCTTTAATAATTAAAACTTCATCCCACATCAATAAAAAAAATTCATTAGAAAATAGATAATAAACTTTTTTTGATATGTGTGACAAGTTATGATACTCACTTTTTACTCAAAAGTGGATGTGTTCCATGGGGGAACAATATTTCCACCACCAAATTTCCTCACATGAAGGAAATCCTATAGGAAGAGTACTTGTTGATGGTTTATGTCGAAACACTAACTCAAGTTCATCATTTACCACCCAAATAAATTACATCATGTTAGGGGAACCTTCATCTTCGACCCTTGCACTGAAAGGGATATCCAATCCAAGGGATTATACCCCTTGAGTATATTATGGGGAGCTAAGAACTGATCATGTACCTCCAGCCACATAGATGAGTTTGATAAGGTTTGGTGTCTCTTTAATGGTGAAATAGAAGTTCTAATAGAAATATGTTTCACCTCTCCATCAGCTATTTTTTGAATCTCATTATAGATCACTTCTTCTCTTATTATTCACATTTCTATATATCGATCCTTTTAATAAATTAAACCCTTAAAATAATGTATTAAGGTGTATATATCTTCAATATAAAATTTGTAATCTTATGCTTCTCTTTGAATGAAATATATACATGATCAGTTACATTTCCAAAACATAGTAGGTCAATTTCAACCACCTAGAGTATCATTCATAGATTTTAGCATGTATATACTATTTATCAAGAGATCATACTCTCTATTATAATATGTAATGTTTTTATGAGTGGAATATATAATGAGATATTCACACCACATTTTTAGGGGATGGGATAAAATGTCATATCAATCCCATTATAATCTCTAATACTAAAGCCTTCCGTAGAAGAAGTTTTCTATGGGGCCTCATTTTTCTCAATTGAATCCAAATGTTAATTTCCACCAATATCTATTATAGATCATCAAACCAACACTAGTAATTCAAATAATTACCTATATGGGTAAAAATGGGTCTATTTATATATTTAATATGAAATGATCTCAATAGAAACATTAAATAAGGGCTTTTCACTTGTATTCCTAACTCTCCTATCATAAGTATTAACCATATCTGATTCACTCTCATCAAATGGTTATAAATCTACACACTAGGAGGTAGATAAAGGAACTTATTTTGAACTCATGTAAACATCCCCAAAAAATATCAAGGTGTGTATCCATCATATATTACCTCTCTATCAATCATATCTATAAGGAAATACTATTGAAGGGATATTATATATGTTAACACTTTATGGATACTAATGGAAATATCAATAATAGTAATTAAATGATATCTTAATGGAGTGTATACAAATTGATAATTTTGGTTAAACTTGTTCTTTTATCATGGATAACATGGGTGAATGGATTAACCAAACTGATGCCTCATAGATACATTTAGAATCATGAATTGGGGGTCTCATAAATGTTGATAAACTCATATTAACCAATATGAGCTTCTTTTAATGAAAACAAATAATTTTAGGGTACTATAAATTCAAAACAATGCATTTCCTATGTAGATTTTTTCACATTTTTAGTAAACTTACACTATTACTAGGACCACCATGTTGATCTTCTTACCAATGGAAGACTACAACACCTTCATAAAAGTACCAACTCTCCCTATGAATATTGAATCCTCAGTTTGTAGTAGATAACATCATATGTACATTTTTAAAAAGGTTTTTAGTCATTCCATCTAATTTTCCTAGCATGTTACATTATACCCAATTTGGTGCAGTGAAAATCCTCTAAAATAACCCAATGTTTTCCATCATTTCTGTGACACTTCCATGATGGGTAAGCTCTAGTCCTCTTTACTTATGTATATGTATCATTAATCTAGATAGTATACCTAACTAGTTTACCAATATAAAGTCATTATTTTCATGATGATCAACATTCTAGGAATCCCATTCCATCTAAAATAGTCCCTTAAAAATAAATAGGGTCTTCTTATTTTCATATAATATATATGGTGAGGGAAGAAATTCATTATACAAATCTCCTTGTACTCGTGTCCCATTTATCTTTTTTATTTCCAAAAGGATCAATCCCACCCCATCATGCATCTAAAAAATTTGATAATATTTGGGATATAACGACTTATAAGTTTCAAAGTGAGATATGTATTATGATAGGAGTGATTTTATAAGATATAGATTGACTAGTAAAAACCAAACTTCATCAGTTCCTTCTTACATTCAATAAAAAACTGTTACAGATAGAGGGTTCATCCATAATGTAATTCAAAATGTCTTCACAACCTATGGTCTCATATCAATGAACACATAATATTTTAACTACATAATTATTTTTTTCATAATTTATTTTTATATATTAGTATCAAATATAGGTTCACGTCATTCTTCTTTAATACCGATATGGGTGTATCCAAGAATAGAACCTTCTAAGAATTCATACAACCTAATAAAATAAATTTAGGAGGATATATTATCCCAAATAATCTTTTAAAAATTAACGATACAATTCAGATCACTCAACATTGGAATTAGAGAATCATTAAATAGTTTAGATAAATATAGATGAAGACAATCAAATAATGGCTAATCTGGAATGGTAATTCCCATGAGATTGATGATAACAGTGTATGATGTACGAATACACTTTCATTGACTAGTGATCACGTTTTTACTCATTTTAAATTTCTTTCCCATGATTTCTGAACCCTCAAATTTCAAATTCATATGTATAAGAAAATAACTCAATTCCAAGATAAAATTAATGAAAAATAAATATTTAATTATAGGAATCCATATAATAATCAACCAAGAACATCATAATAAAACAACTAAATGATAATTACACGATACTAAAGTATAAAATCTTTACGACAATGTCATACATGTGTCATCCACCATTAATGGATGTTTGTTGACTCTTAATTTTACCTTTGGTTCTCAATTAGTTTAATAGTGATGTTTAATCATAGTGGTTGATCAAATTGTAAATCATGAAAATGATTCAAGAGGTGGAAATTATTACCCTACATTTCTATTTTGGAATTGAAAATAAAGGCCCACTATGATAATATATTTATGGGGGTGGACTATATTTAGACTATAATGATATCATTTGAGAATAATATTCCATTAAAATGGGTAATTTTCATGTTGGTGGTATCAGACATCAATTGGAAAAAAAATTAATTCCTACCTTATCACTTCTGTAAATGAATTGATCATCATGAAAGGGATATATTTAAATTCTATTCTGGTCTCATAATACCCTCATGTAAAATTCCCATCATTCATGACCTATGATGAATTCATTAAGCATCCCATAATATATTCCCAATTACTATATCCCAATAATAGTGGGATCATGTAGCTTGTATGATTTACCACTTTCTCGCATCCTTATAGTTGACCGTTATCATATCCCAAAGAATATCACCTATCATATGGATATATAATGAATAAATCACAAGACACACATAAATAACACCTCATTCGTGGTCTCATACATGAAATTATCACATGGGTCACAAGGCCTATAATGTTGACTCCCTCCGATCATATGGTTTACCTATGAAAACCCTAATTTCATTTATAGTGTTGAATGAGACCTAGAGAATTTAGAATGGAGAAAGAGAGATTGAATATATGTCAAGAATGATAGAAATAATTCTAAAAAATAAAATATAATTCAAAGAGGGTTCATGTGATTTCATTCATGATATTATTTTTTTTATTGAGAATATACCTCCCATAAAACCATTTCATGACATTTATCTTATAAACCCACCTTAGAAGGTCAAATCCATGAAATTTTTTATGCAGTTACAAATCCGTCATTATATTAGATAATTATATAGGCTACCCTTTTTTGACCCATAACTTTAATCCTCGTCTATGGGTACATTAAATGGAAAGTTGAAACATCGGTCACATGGATCTATTACACATCACGAATAGTAGACTTTGTGGGTACCTTTTGTAATCATCTATCATGGGGAAGGATTTCATATGATATATTATACAAGGAAAGGGTTCCAAAGTTTTATTTTTTTTATCCTTCCCTAGAGACAATATCAAATAATTGTATTTGAACGTCTTGTTGTAATTTGCGGTGTTCGGAGATAATGGTATTTTTCCATCACCTATGTCACCTACTCAATTCATATTAATTTTAAAAACCATCATGGATCTCTATATCCAATGTAAGACCCAAAATGGGGCCAAATATTTCCAAATATAAAATCATTCGATGCATATGATCATGGAAGACACACAAATGTGCACCCCCAAAATCATACATTCCCTTGATAAAATGATTATTAGAAATTTTTACGCCATATAGGAAAAACCCTTAGGGGAAACCTAATAATATATTCCCTTGATATTGAGGTTCCTTGTTAATAGGGCACTGTGAAGGTCTATCCTATCTCAATATTCCCATGAGGATCTCGGATACCATTCTAGGATAAGAGTCATGATAGTTACCATCGATGATTTAGTTACATGAGAACATAAATGAGACACAGAAACCCATTATGGAGAATAATTGAATCTAGAATAAGCCCCATTAATTATTTCACTATTCTGGAATATCACTTGGTCCTCCAATATGGTGTATGTCACAATTCACTCTCTCTCTCAACATTCACCAAAGTAACCAATTTTTATAGGCACTTTCCAATGCCGATGTGTAAAATTCATTCTAACCTATATTTGTTTCTCATTTTAAACAAAATCATTCCATGAGCTTGAAATTAAACATTGTTCTCAACTTTCTAGTAACATAATAATTACAATACTAAAGGATATAAAATTGCATGGTATAGTCCTACCACACGACTTTTAGAAATGCAATTCAAAATATATCGGATTTTATTTCTATCCAATTGTATATGTAGAATTCCACATTGAGGGTCAAGAACAACATTTCTGACCCTCAACATCTATCCTCACGAGTCCATATTCCTTAAAATATTTTTCCCCTTCCTTGATAGCCCATATCCTATATGGTATTAGAAAACCCTACCTATTTAATGAAATTACCTCTAAGAACCTAATTTTAAAACCCTTAGTGTCATATTAACTTTTTTTCATTATATTATTGATCCATACTAATAATTAAATAATGATTCACCTTGGGAAATATATTTCATCTAGGAAATAAAAAAAATTACATATTTTTTTTCCTTAAGCTGCATTACTAATGAAACCATATTATTCTTGGTGTGTTGTACTCCAAATATCTGAACCAACCTCATACCTCAAAGAGAGATATTCATTTTGGAAACAACCTATCCACATTAGGTAATATTTATTTTCAGATAAATCAAAAATGGATGCTCTAGGGTATGTAACACACTAACCACCATTGGTCACCTTTCCCCACTCATCCATTATACGTGATGCTAAACTACATGGATGTTTTTTTGTTATAAAACCATAAAGGTGGTCATGTTTCATTAACTTTCAACAAAATTGATGGGTTTTTATTCCATTCCTAAGGATATAATGTAATCCCTTTTATAAGAAAATCCTAATAACACAAAAACTCGTCAAATCCATGTATGGTGATAAAAAACCGACCATAGAAATATACATATTAGTACCAAATCATCAAAAATTAATAAAATAATCAATGATATAGAACCTATAACACATTCAAAATTTCACATCGATATGTGATAATGCCCAAATTCTATCACTGAGATAACCAGTGCTGCATTGGGAGGTGGGTAGGATTCATGAATATGAATTAAATATTTAAGAGATTCCAAGAGTAGTAACAATTACCCAAAAATGAGTCCTGAGATTCAACACCTAGACTCTTGTACAATGATAATTCTAAGGTACCATTGGTAATGTCCTAAGGGCCGCCTGATTTGGAAATCACATCCACTCTGACTCAAATTTCCCCATGGTGTCAATAATTCATTCATAGTTTCTACCAAAAAATCATTCATAAAAGAAAATTTTTTTCTTCCAATTAATGGATATATTATTTCCTGGATTGGTTAAATGTATTATTTCTAATTTGGAGATAGTCCATTGTGGGGTACATCCATCCAATGCAGGTAACAGCTGATGAGAACATTAGATCACCAATCTCCCAAGTTGGGTTGATCACATAGATTTTCACCATATAATTACTATTAAATGTAGAGAAAACCCTATAGTTTGTTATGAGGATCACTATTTCATCATGGTCTAGATACTCAAGGGTTGTGGTATGATTTGAAAATGAATCAATGCAACAATTCTACACACTAGGGATATGATATATTATTATATCACAGGTGGATTTTTATATCATCCCTCACACATAATCATGTAGGAAAATTAATTTTGACATTTTCTATGGAATATACACCATTAATATTATTAATCACATACTCTAATACACCCATAATATAATAATGTTCTACTAGTATCTGTAAATAATGGTCCAAAACTAAAATGAGGCCTTGATATTCCACCGTTCATTTGGTGATTTTTTTAACAATATGAATAAATATGGAAAAACCACCATCACTAGAGAAAAGATACAACACTATTGAGATTTGGGTTTTACATTATTCTTTCTACATGGATAATATAAGACACCCCAAAATATTTCTCTCATTTTTTATGTAGTTTCACATGCTCGTCAGGGGGATCTATATTCACCTTTTCACTTTCTAGGGTCTATTGCATTATGTGAAAATATTGAAATGAATTCTCATTGAAATATTTCTAAAAAATGAACTAAATTGAATTTTTTTCAAATAACCAACCACCATATAAAAATATAGTTTCCATTGGATGGATTAGGATCTATTTAAGTGGGCCAATATGAGAAATTATGTGGACCATTTGATAATGTAGGTACTGTATTAGCTTATAAACCATAAATATTGTTGAAAATAATATTTATATCAAGATTGACTGAAGGAATGGCGTGAAGGCCTATATTGTTATTGATTTTGGATAAAACCCCTTTTAAGGGTAAAGGGGTTAAACCAAGACTTCACAGATATAGAGATATAAAAAAATCTGGAAATCCAGAGTGTTGTAACCCATAATAAGACTATGTATAATAACACCTTCCCAACATCAACATCATTATGGACTACCTCTACTAGGGCATGGATTCTCAACAAGTAATCTTGTGAAAAAATGCATAGGCCCGGTACCGATGGCAGCTTCATACCCTCTCATATAAGATCGAAATAATGATGTAGATGCTCAATATACAAGAGGGGGTGAATTGTACACTTTAAAAATTCCCTTAAACAAGGAAAGATCTAAGTTTAACAAAGTTAAACTAAGAAAATTCACAACACCTATTACACTAATTGAAAGATTGGGACAAAGTAAGAAGTTACAAATTTCTGGTTCAATATACTTGCTTAAATATGGAAAGTGATTCTGAAAAATAGGTTGCAAAAATATGGATCCGGAAAATGAAACTTAACCAAAGTTTACAATATGAGATTATACCTTAAGTCATATAGAATCTAAATTAATCAGAGTACAAGTGTAAGGAAATATAAGAAGGTTATACTTTCCTTACAATACACAATGCAGCGGAAAAAAAGTAGTAAAACTATAAGTAACAAATAATAACTCTTTTAACCTAAAGATAAGGGTATCCAACAACCTTGGATAAAGGTCCCTTGTTTTCTACTTTCAATAAAGTCTATCTTACCCACACCAGGGTAATCCCTCGATACGAAGATCAGATTCTATGACTTGCTATCCCTGGATGCCCTTAACTTCAAGGTAGTTGGCACCTCTGTCTACCTCAGCAAGGAAGCCCTCAACTTCAAGGTGTTGGAACATCTGTATTCCTATCCCTGGAAGCCCTTGATTATAATCACCAATAATCAGAGTCAAACGAAGTAAGTCTGCACAAGGAAAAGTTTGAACAATCCATTCAAACTTTCTACACGAATCTTGAGAGTTGATAAGAGCCTCTCTCTCTAGAAATCACCTCAACAGCATGTAAGCACATATGTCAAAGATCAGTGTTGTGCTCTTTCAAATGAGCTCCTATTTATAGGTGATGCTCCAACGGTCGGTTCCCTCCTCCAACGGTCATATTTCCCTTAAATTTCGGAGGGACCTGTACACATGTCACTCAACCAATGGTTAGTTAGAAATAGAATAGACGACATCGTTTTATAACAAAGCATGTGTAACTGAAATCACGACATCGTTTTGTAATGAAACAAGTATAAGTATAAGCAAAACTGAAGTTCAGAATGTAAGCAAATAATAGTTCAGAGTCTAACAAAAATAGAATTCAGAGTCTATAATAAAGCAATATTCTGATTCTGTTTTATAGGAATTCGGAACCTGAATTCTGCGGAAATCCAGAGTCTGAATTTCTAAGGAAATTCAGAGTCTGGTTTCACCAGAATTTAGAATATGAACTTACCGAGTTCGGAGTCTAACTTGTAGAAGTTCGGAGTCTAACTAGTAAAATTTTGGAGTCGAACTCATAAAATTTCGGAGTCGAACTAGTAAACGTTCGGAGTCGAACTCATAGAAGTTCGGAGTCAAACTTATAAGAGTTCGGAGTCTTAATTTAAAGAACTCGGAGTCAGAACATAGATAAGTTCATAATCAGAATTCGGAGTCGAACTATATGAGAATTCGTATCTAGAATTCGGAGTCAAACTAAATTAGATTTTGTATCCATAATTCAGAGTGGAACTTCATTACAGTTCGTATCCAGAATTCAGAGTGGAACTTCATTACAGTTCACATCTAGAATTCGAAGTGGAACTCCATTACAGTTTACATCCAGAATTCGGAGTGGAACTTCATTACAGTTCACATCCAGAATTCGGATCCTAAAACAGAATGCTTCATATCTAAGTATTATATGATTCTGAGGTTTTTGATATGAATCCAATTTTTGTACTTAAGAAGAATATTGATATGAACAATGAAAACATGGTAGGGGTAAATTCCTTTGAGAAAGAAATTTTCCTTATATAAGTAAAATGTAGATTTTCTTAAGTATAGGGTGTTTGTGATTTTCAAAACAAGAAGGAATGGAAAAATTCATAAGGAAAACTTTATTGACTCAACAATCTACCCCTTTTTGGAAAGCACAAACAACCTTACGAAAAAGAATATAAGGACTTTGAAAATTTTCATTTGACTTTGAAATTTAAAACTTATCTCCCTTTGTTCATTGATGATGATGAATACAACTAACTCCCCCTTATGCATTGAAACTCTAAGGATTGTATTCTGAATTTCTATAATGGAATTTTCCTTATAAATGTGTAAATCTTCTTTAATGAACACCCCCCCTTAGATAAACTCCCCCTTACTTAGGAATGTTTATACTGAGTTTTAGAGTACTTTTCTTTATCTCCTTAGAATTCTTTTTCCTTCTCCCCCTTTGTGATTTTCAAAAAGAGTTTGAGGGAATGGAAAAGATAATAAAGTGCCTGAAATATTAGTACATGCAACCAACCAAAAGATAGGTAACCAAAATTTCATAATATTAGAAAGAAATAGTTCAAGGAAAATAGTACAACAAAAGATCAAGTTTGATTTTATTTGGCTTATTTTTCCTTGGATAACAGGCTTTTCAGAATGGGCTTCATTTTCTTCAGTTCTTTATGGTCTTCCTCAACTTGCTTCTCTAAAGCAATGATTCTTGCATCTTGAGCCTCTATTGACACTTCCTGAGCTTTAAGTGTTTCATCTAACATTAAAACCATTTCTTCCAACTGAATCCAAAGATTATTTTCTTCTCTGTAATATTGGAAAAGAGAACTTAGCTTCCCATTCAGATCTTTAACCTCCTGCATCCGAACATCCTGGTCAAGAGTTAACTTATTCTCAAAAGAATTTGTAACATCCTTGATTTTAGTGTCTTCGGTATCAAAAGAATCTTTAACATCTACTTGGAATTGATCAAAATATGCCATGTCTTGAACAACATTCTTAGACCAAAAAGTGATTTTACTACATGATTTTCTGTGAACATCATAACTGATAAGGAAATTTATATGATCGGCCTCAATCTTCACCCACTTATCCATCACCATGGATAAGGATTCTGACTTCTGATTAAATCTATGTTGCAGGATCTGGCATCTGGATTCTATAGTGGGAAATATTGGAATGGTGTCCACCAATTTTTTCAAAGATTCAACAACAAACTCATGGCCTTGTGCTGATGATTCTGAATCAGACAGTTTGCTTGGGGATTGTTCTTCTTCAATTTGCACCAGATTCCTTTTATAAGAACCACCAACTTCTTTCTTCCTGCTGATATCTTTTGTTGGTGTATCCATGATCACTTTTTTACCTTTATTAGTTTTCAGAATGGGTTGATCATCTGGATATTCTTCCTCACTCTCTAATAGTTGAACAATTTTATCTTCATCTATTTTCTCCTTCTCTTCTCCTTCAAGAAAATTCTTTTCATAGGATTCTTCTTCAGATAAAATATTTTCCTTCTCTCCCTCTTTCTTATCATCATACTTCCTAACTTATTTCTCAACACCCTTTCCCGGAGTGACAAATTTTTTGGATTCAGCCTTTTCTTGAAAATCTTATACTTGTTTAATTTGGTAATCTAGATCAGCACTTCCTTCTTCTTCTTCTTCTTCCTCAACAACCTCTTCCTCTATTTTTTCACTAGCTTATTTTTCTACTTATTCAACAACCTCTTTACCCTTAGACTTTTCCGGAGTGGAGTACTTCTTCCAAGGAGTCTCTATTAATGTTTGGACATCAAAGGTTTCCAGAATAGGAATCTTCTCAGAAGCTATTTCAATAGCTTTTAAGAGATATTGAACAATCTCTTCTTCTAACATCTTCTTCTTCATCTTTTTCTCTTTTTCTTTTTTTTCTAACTCATCCGCAGCTTTTTCTCTTAATGACTTACCCACAGTAGGGTCCAAGACAAACTGTGGCTCCCCTTCTTTCTTTTTCTCTTTTTCCTCCCTCCACTTGGCAACCACATCATCTGGATAGGACATCTGTTTCTTCGTCTTGGGATGTGTGGAATGGATTTCCTTAGACGTAGGAGTTTATTCAGCATCAACCACTTTCTTCAAATTCCTTTTCTTCTCATCTTTCTTAGACGATTCTGAAGCTTCTTTCTCCTTCTCATCAACTTCAATCTCTTCCTTAGGTAAAAGATAGAATTCTCTGGAATCAGCTGAAAAACTCATTTTCATCCTTTTTAATGTGTCATCGCTGACAAGAATTACCTTATAATTCCTTTTCTTTGAGGTGTAATAAATCTTGAATGAATCAAGAGTTTGAAAAATCAACTTTGAGAGCAAAGCTGGATACATGATGATTTGAGCCTTCAAATTCCCTTCTTTGATATTCTTAACTGTAATAAGAATATGCCTCCTCAGATTTATCTTCCTTAGATTTACCAAGAAATCTTGGATGTAAATGTCACTCTTCTTGATATTATCCTTGTCTCCCCTTCTCGGTACAAAAAACCCTTGCACCCCAAGTTGTAGAATCCGATTATTCGGAGAGAGATGAGCAATCATTGCTATAATATCATCTGAAGATCCAAGGAATTCCATGGCCTTTGCATTGTTGAAACTTCCTTGCTCATCAGGCAGCTTGTGGGAGAAATACTCAGTTTCTCCCTCATAAGATAAACCCACCAAGCTTGCAGCCTTGGTTTAAGAAATCATACAAGTCTTCCCATAAGACTTGAACGAAAACTTCTATCTACCATCTTCCTTATGGAAGGAAACAGACTCGTAAAACTCAACAAGCAAATCTGTAAAAACTGGATCCTTTTTCTCTGGGTTTGATAAGAAAACATCTTCCCATCCATTGAGATTTATGTTCTTGGAAATAAGAGAATTATACTTGTAGAAATTTGGATGCACCATCCTCTCCCTGTAGATTAACCATTTAGAGATGGGATTTACAGTTGAAATATCCTCAGAAGTGGCTTCTACAGACATTCGGAACTGAATGCTTCTAAAGGATTCGAAATAGTCTTGGAAGAAATCGGAACGGTCTTAAGAAAGGAGGATAGATCTTCGAGACACAAAAGCTTGATATTCAATGTGGGAAAACCCTTGGAGGTCCCCTTCATATAGGCTTTGCGACAACGGTTCAGCTTCCACGGTAGATCGAACGATTGAGATTCATTGGGATTTGAACTGATAGTTGAGAAACAAGCCGCAAGGAAAACATGACTCAGATCTTTTGAGGTTTTAAGAAAAACAATCATATTTAAGAAAACTAGAATCTGATAAATTTTATAAGAATAAGAATCTACCAGCAACTAAAAAAATTGACTACGAAAACTTGAGTAAGGAAGTCATACCTTTCGGATTTGGCTAGGAAGTTTATTCATAATAGGTAATATTCTTCTTGAAGAAAATTTTGACTATGAAAGACTCATTTCGAAAATCTCACTATGAAAAAAAAATGAGTATGAAAAATTCCAGTAAAAAAATTGTCATTACGAAGACTCTCATTACGAAAATTTTCGAGTACAAAAACTTTTTTACGAAAATTTCCAGTATGAGAATTTCATTACGAAAGTTTCAGTAAGAAAATTTCATTACGAATGTTTAAGTAAAAAAATTTCATTACGAAAGTTTCAGTACAAAAATTTCATTACGAAAGTTTCAGTACGAAAATTTTAGTTAAAAAAGTTTGGAAATCTAACTACGAAAAAATTTGATTAAAAAATTCTTAAAAAAACTGACTATAAAAATTTTGAATACAAAATTTTTTTTTGAAAAAAAAAATTACTATGAAAATTTTGATTATGCTAACAAGAAAATGCACTCCCCCTATGAAAAGGGGTTTATTACTATAAGGAGAATTTTTTAACAAGAAGTTAATGAAGAAGGATTACCTCACGGTTATCATTCCGAACTTCTGTTTAATGTTTTCAAATATATTGGAGGATAAATATTTTGTGAAAATGTCAGCAAGTTGATCTTGCGTTCCGATAAATTGAAGAATGATATCTCCTTTAAGTGTGTGATCCCTAAGAAATTGATTCCTAATATCTATGTGATTTGAAATGGAGTGATGTGTAGGGTTTTTACTAATGGAAATTCCACTTGTGTTATCACACAAAATTTGAGTCTTAGTAAAACTCAAGCCATAGTCTGTGAGTGTGTATTGCATCCACAAAACTTGAGCACAACAACTTCCAACTGCTACATATTCAGCTTCAGTAGTGGAGAGTGCTACTGAGTGTTGCTTCTTACATGACCAAGAAACTAATGAATCTCTTAAGAAATGACAAGTTCCGGATGTACTCTTTCTATTCATTCTACACCCACCAAAGTCAGAATCTGAAAAACACTTTAAGATAAAATCATTTCCATAAGTATAAAAAATCCTAGATCCATGGTTCCCTTTAAGTAGCAAAAAATTCTTTTCACTGCCTTCAAATGAGATTCCTTAGGATTGGATTGATATCTTGTATATAATCATACTGAGAACATCATGTCTGGTCGACTAGCTATCAAGTAAAGTAGACTTCCTATCATACCTCTAAAAGATGTTTGATCTACTGGTTTCCCAGCTTCATCAAGATCAAGTGTGCTTGAGGTAAAAATAGGAGTATTTATAATCTTAGTGTTGTCATAACCATTATTTTTAAGAAGATCTTTAATATACTTATGTTGGGATATGTAGGTTCCTTCTACTTTTTGAGAAATTTGAAAACCAAGGAAAAATGTTAACTCACCCATCATACTCATTTCAAACTCAGATTTCATTATATCCGCAAAGGAATCTGTAAAATATTGCTGAGTCTAATGAAGTATGATGTCATCAACATATATTTGAACAATCAAAACATTTTTCTTATCTTTGTTTATAAAAAGGTTTGGATCTTCATTTCCCTTAACATAGTTATTTTGAATCAAAAATCATGTAAGTCTATCATACCAAGCTCTTGGGGCTTGTTTAAGGCCATACAAAGCTTTGGTAAGTCTAAAAACTTTATCACGATGTTTTGTATCTTCAAAGCCAGGAGGTTTTTCAAAAAAAACTTCCTCTTTAACATAACCATTAAGAAAAGCACATTTCACATCCATTTGAATAAGTTTATAATTGAAGAATGCTGCAAAGGCAAGTAAAATACGAATATATTCAAGTCTAGCTACTGGAGCATAGGTTTCTTCATAGTCTATTCCATCTTGTTGATTATATCCTTTAGCAACTAGTCTAGATTTATTTCTAACAATGACTCCATTTTCATCACATTTATTTCTGAAGACCCACTTTACTTCAATAACAGAAGTTTCCTTAGGTCTTTCAACCAAGGTCCAGACTTTATTCCTTTCGAATTCATTTAGCTAATATTGCATGGCTTTGATTCAATCATCATCACCTAAAGTTTCATTAGTGCTCTTTTGTTCCAATTGGGAAAGAAAAGCTAGATGTTCTACTTCATTACTCAAGAAACTTCTAGTCCTTACAGGTTGATTCACATCACCAATGATACTATCACTGGGATTATTCTTAAGAAACACCTGACTTGGGTTTTGTAAAACTTGTTCATCAACATAGGGTAGAAATTCTTCTGGGGTAAATGTTTCAGAAATATTTTCTTGAACATTTTCCTTATCAGAAAGATCTTCTATAAAAGGTTGATAATCAGTTTTTGAAAACACATCCAAGGATGTAGGTTGTGATGGTTTAAAAACAAAAGGATCAGTTTCACAAAATTTAACATGTACTGTTTCCTCAACAGTACAAGTGTTTTTATTGATAACTCTATATTCCTTAGAAGTTGTGGAGTAACCTAAGAAAATTCCTTCATCATATTTTGGGGAAAATTTGTGTAGATTATATTTAGTATTCAGGATTATTACCTTGCAACCAAAAACATTGAAGTAGGAAATTCTAGGTTTTCTACCATTCCATAACTCATAAGGAGTTTTATTAAGAAAAGGTCTAATCAAAACTCGATTTATAGTATAACAAGAAGTAGATACAGCTTCATCCCAAAAATGTATAGCTATAGAATATTCACTCAACATGGTTCTAGTTATCTCTTGAAGAATTCTATTTCTTCTTTCAACTACACCATTTTGTTGAGGTGTTCTGGGTGCTGAAAAGTTGTGAGTAATACCTTTTCTACTACATAAAGTTTCAAAATCATAATTTTGAAATTATCCTCCATGATAACTATGAATAGTTTTTAGTGGAAGGTTTTTCTCATTTTTAACTTGGGCTCTAACCCTTTTTAAATATGAAAAAGTTTCAGACTTCTTTGCTAGAAATAGACCCGTGTAAATCTAGTGTAATAATCAACTAGAACAAACACATAGTATTTTCCCCCAATGCTTCCAGTTTTTGTTGGACCAAAAAGATCCATGTGCACCAACTATAATGAATCAATTTTTGAGACTTCCCTGATTGATTTAAAACTATATTTATGTTTCTTTCCATATTGACAAGGATCAGAAACTTTAGAAGAATCAAATCTAAGCTCCGATAGATCCTTAACTAAACCTTTCATAGAGAGTTTGCATAAATTCCTAAGGTTACAGTGACCTAGCCTTCTATTCCATAACCAATAATGATCTTCCATTGCACTAAGACAAGGTGATTCTTGGCTCCTAAGGTCTTCTATGTTTAGTGTATAAACATTCTATTGCCTATGAGCAGAGAGTATAAACTCTTCCTTGTAATTGTGTACTAAGCACTTATAATTCCTAAAATTTACAAGGTATCCTTCATCAAATAATTTACTTATGCTAATGAGGTTGTGCTTAAGACCCTTAACAAACAAAACATTTGAAATCAACGTTTTACCAAGAAGAACAATATTACCTATACCAACAATTTCTCCCTGAGCATTATCTTTAAAAGTTACATTTCCTCCTTTCATCTTGATAATCCTTTCTAAATATATTTTGTTACTAGTCATGTGTCGGGAACATCCACTATCCATGTACCAAGTATTGCTGTTGGTACTTCCTTTATCTTCTTGAAAATAAGAAACAAGTTAGGTTTTCGGAATCCAGACTTTCTTGGATACAGAATTGTTAGACAAAAAAAATTTGGGTATACACATTTGTTTAGAAAAATATGTTTTATGAAACCCAAGAGATTGAACTTTATTCAATGAACAATTTTTCATCCAATTCCCACCACTTTGACACTTAGTGCAAAAAGGGGCTCTAGAAGGAACAAAATAGTTGTTTTTGAAAACTAGTTTTTGGTGAGTATAACCTACTGCAGTAGTGTTTCTGTGAGGTTTAATTTGAGAATACATCTTGTCAAAATTTTCTCTCCCAGAGGTAAATTTTTCAAGAATCTTCTTAAGAGAAAATATTTTAGATTTTACTCTAATGACTAAATTCCTATCCTCGGGAATCATTTCCTTAAAGTTAGATTTCTCCTCAAAAAATTTCATCTTTAAAATAGCATTCTTAATATCTTTAGAAATTTATTCCCTATAAGAATTTGTTTTCTCAAGGTCTTTAGAAAGTTTTTCTAAAAGATCTTCTTTATTTCTAAGATCTGAAGAAAGATCTGAAATCTATTTTGTAAGAACTTCTTCCCTAGTATTTTCCTTGTATAATTTCTTAGAAATTTTACAATTTTTTTCTTCAAGTAACTTGGAAAATCTAGATACCTCTTCATATGAAGGTTCTTCATTTTCTGATGATGAAGTATCTTCATTAGAAGTACTATTTTCGGAATAGTAATTCTTATCAAGAGATAAATTTGTTAAAGCCTCGGCAGAGCATACCTTGGCCATAAAACATGTATGTGGAAAAGAAGTATTAGCAATGAATCCCATATTCTTCTAAGCTAATGAATCATATTCATAAGATTCACTTTTTGAAGAGTCTCCACGAATATCACTCCAAGTAGTATTAAATTTCCATCTTTTCTTGGCTTTATCTTTGTAAAACTTCTTCTTGTTCCTTTCAGAATGACCCTCTTTTCTTTCTTTCTTTTTAAGCATAAGGTAATCAGGTCGTATGTGTCCACTTCTCCTTCATTCATAGCATGTGACCTCTAAATCTTTCTTATAATTCCTTTCCTTATTCTTATACCTGGATTGGAAATTTCTTTGACCAGTTCTCTTTCTCATTCTTCAAGCAACATTTTCTAACTTATTTTCTGATACTTCACTCTCACTAGATTCAGAATGGATAGTAACCTTCTTAGACTTGGATCTAGTTACTCTCTCAGAAGTCTTAGCTTTCATGTGATTTGAAGTTATAGTAAAAGCAACATTACCATTCCCATTCTTCTTTTTGATGTTGTCAGCATCTCTCTTCATTCCTGTTTTATGTTGGAGAAGAGTTCCAAACAGCTCATCTAAGGAAATTTGAGTAACCTTCCTGTTCTCATAAATTGATATTCTTTTTGATTCCCACTCATTGGGAATAATATCAATAATCTTATCCACAAGAGCTTCATCATCCAGACCTTTCTCTCCCATAGATTGTAAGCTATTCACAATAGTCATAAACCTTTGTTGCACCTTACAGATGGGTTCTCTATAAAGAAAATTAAAACCATGATATTCTTCTCTCAACATAGATTTTCTTGTCTCAATAACTTTAGATGTACCAAAATGTGTAACTTCAAGTTTCGTCCATATATAGTTAGCTGTTTCATATGAAGAAATTTGGCTATATATGTTCCTAGTCATTGAACATAATAGAGTATTGTGTATCTTATAGTTTAATTGATAATCATGCTTCTCTTAGTTTGTGAAAGCACTTACTTCCTTATCCGGAATTTGATAACCTCCAGTAATCATAACAAAGTTATCTACCCCAGTATTGATAACGAAAGTCTTCATTCTATCTCTCCAATACTCATAATCATTACGATCAAAAATTGGTGGCCTTGTAGGATTTAAGTTGTCGATGAAACCAACATTTAAACCAGCCATCCTTAAGAAAATCTTTCTACACAGAAACTTATTAATAACAAAAGTTCGGATTCAAGGAACTAAGCAAGAAAAATATAGAACAATGAAAAAATGAGCAAGGAAAAACTTATATGCGAGTATAAGTATTTCAGAGACCTCCTCTGATACCAATTTTAGGATCTAAATAATGATGTAGATGCTCAATATATAAGAGGGGGGTGAATTGTACACTTTAAAAATTTCCTTAAACAAGGAAAGATCTAAGTTTAACAAAGTTAAACTAAGAAAATTCCCAACACCTCTAACACTAATTGAAAGATTGGGACAAAGTAAGAAGTTACAAACTTTTGGTTCTATATACTTGCATAAATCTGGAAAGTGATTCCGAAAAACAGGTTCCAGAAATATGGATCTGGAAAATGAAACTTAACCAAAGTTTACAATATGAGATTATACCTTAAAGCATATAGAATCTTACTTAATCAGAGTACAAGTGTAAGTAAATATAAGAAGATTATACTTTCCTTACAAAACACAATGAAGCGGAAAAACAAGTATTAAAACTACAAGTAACAAACAATAACTCTTTTAACCCAAAGATAAGGGTATCCAACAACCTTGGATAATGGTCCCTTGATCTATACTTTCAAGAAATTATATCTTACCCACACCAGGGTAAGCCCTCGATACGAAGATCAGAGTCTCTATCTTGCTATCCCCGCAAGCCCTCAACTTCAAGGTAGTTGGTACCTCTGTCTTCCTCAGCAAGGAAGCCCTCAACATCAAGGTGTTGGAACCTCTGGCTTCCTATCACCGAAAGCCCTAGATTGTAATCACCAACAATCAGAGTCGCATGAAGCAAGTCTATACAAGGAAAAGTTTTAACAAGCCATTCAAACTTTCTGCATGAAGATTGAGAGTTGATAAGAGCCTCTCTCTCTAGAAATCACTTCAACAGCATGTAAGAACATATGTCAAAGATTAGTGTTGTGCTCTTTAAAATGAGCTCCTATTTATAGGCGAAGCTCCAACGGTCAGCTCCCTCCTCCAATGGTCATATTTTCCTTAAATTTCGGAGGGACCTGTACACATGTCACTCAACCAACGGTTAGTTAGAAATAGAATGGACGACATCGTTTTATAACAAAGCATGTGTAACTGAAATCATGACATCATTTTGTAATGAAACAAGTATAAGTATAAGCAAAACTAAAGTTCAGAATGTAAGAAAATAATAGTTCAGAGTCTAACCAAAATGAAATTCGGAGTCTATAATAAATCAATATTCATATTCTGTTTTATAGGAATTAGGAACCTGAATTCTATGGAAATCCGGAGTCTGAATTTCTAAGGATATTCGGAGTCTGGTTTCACCAAAATTTAGAATCTGAACTTATAGAGTTCAGATTTGAACTTGTATAAGTTCGGAGTCGAACTAGTAAAAGACTGGAGTCGAACTCATAAAATTTCAGAGTTGAACGAGTAAAGGTTTGGAGTCGAACTCATAGAATTTCAAAGTCAAACATATAATAGTTCGAAGTCTGAATTCAGAGAACTCATTGTCAGAACTTAGAAAAGTTTGTAAACAGAATTCAGAGTTGTACTATATGAGAATTTGTATCCAGAATTTGGAGTCAAACTATATGAGAGTTAGTATCCATAATTCGGAGTGGAACATCATTACAGTTTTTATCCAGAATTCGGAGTGGAACTTCATTACAGTTCGTATCCAGAATTCGGAGTGGAACTTCATTACAGTTCACATCCAGAATTCGGAGTGGAACTTCATTACAGTTCACATCCAGAATTCAGAGTGGAACTTCATTACACTTCACATCTAGAATTCGGATCCTAAAACAGAATTCTTTATATCTAAGTATTATATGATTCTGAGGTTTTTGATATGAATCCGATTTTTTTACTTAAGAAGAATATTTATATGAACAATGAAAACATGGTAGGGGTAAATTCCTTTGAGAAATAAATTTTCTTTATATAAGTAAAATGTATATTTTCTTAAGTATAGGGTGTTTGTGATTTTCAAACCAAGAAAGAATGGAAAAAGTCATAAGGAAAACCTTATTGACTCAACATATCAAACATCCAAATCAAAAAATCCATGCATGGAGAAGGATACCAGATCTATAATAATCTAAATCAATTCTATGTAGAATATTTTGGTTCCCTAACATAAAGAAAACACGAGTCAATGGAACCACCATCAATGATCATCCTTGGAAAATCCAACCGCACTATATAAGAATCAATATCCACATTTTCATGATAAAGTTGTTGTGAATTTTCTCCATCCCTACATCATTCATCTATGTAAAATGATAATCATATGATCTCTCTATGGTCATCACATACAGAAAGATATTCTTTCAGCCCAAATGGTGAATTAAACTTGTTAACTCAAGATGTATACTTTTTATATCATTAAAGGATATTTAAAAATAATCACACCACAGAGAGTTGTATCCTTCCATCAATAGTTTTTTCTCGACTAGAACCATTCATGTTTGTTTTGATATGAAATATCTAATATAGGCAACATTACCATTAATCCCTCTCAACTCATTGATGTTTTAAGGTGGTGTAATTTTATGGATTTCATTTTTTTTTTCAGGGTTGAATTTTATGTTGTGATGGAAAATTAAAAATATAAGAAACATTTCTTGTGTTACTCCAATTCACATTTCAAGTGATTCATATTTATTCTATGATTCCAATTATTTTTGAAATCTATTTTATTATTGGTAATATGATTATAGATTCTACTGTTCAAAGTGAGTAACCCAATAGGGTGTGGATTGAGTTATCAATAAATTTGTTTTATAATAGTTTAAATACTAAATCATCTTGTTTAAGAAAACTGTCATGTTAATCGATGTTGTAAAAATATATAAATTTTATATTTCAATTTTCATTAGAATTTGGATCAAGGGTTAGTTAAAATAACATTAGAAAACATTACATTTTGAAACTAATCTACTAAATCTGTCACATTCTGTAAAAATAAATTAATACAATAGATCATAGTATAGTTTTTTTGTAGTTTAGGAAAAAAATATGATTTATCAATTAATACAATGAAACTCTAAAATTTCACCACATAATTTAAACTGGCGGTTCAGCCCCAAGTTGATACATAATTTCCGTAACTTATAAATCACATAATGGAACAAATTTTATTATTAAATTACCTAATCTATAACATATAACATATTTTAAAAACAATAGTACATAGGATTATCCAGGTATAGAGAATATTCTAATGTTAAATATGTGATTAAAATGATACTAGGTTACTCAATTTTTATCCCATAGATTATTTTTCAGAATAAAAATTAAATATTTGACAGAGAGTATCATGTAATAACTAGTTTAGAAAAAGAGGTGGTGTTTTAATATATGAACTATGTAATATAGAACACATATCAAAATATCAATCATAATCCAAAATATAAATACATTAGTAATGAGAAAATTTGAATAATATTAATCCAAATTTCATCTCTTATCTAGAGTCCTTGAATTTTTCTTTATATGGATCATGGATATGTTTCTTAAAAAATTATGGAAAATATAGTGGCATAGGACCTTCTATGTCGAGAATGTTATCATGTGTGGAATCCTCTGTAATGTATCTTTCTCATACATGTATTAAAATGTATCACACCTTCACATGATCAAATATTCTCCTTATAATTATCTCCATCAAAGTAGTCATTGAGAATAATCAACGCAACATTAAATTCTCTGAATCTTCTTTTAATGAATTGAAAATCTGGTCACTATAGATTTAAAACACTCCACAACCAGGTTACACACAGTAATATATCCTCACATAAGGCATGGTTATATGATCTCATTAAATCCAAAAATTATTATTATTGCAGCATGGTGATATGGTTGGTTCATCTCTTCATATAGTTAGATCTTTTATACATTTGGATCATTTATGAATTCATGTGCTGTGTTCTTTCTTCATGCAGTCACTATATTAAAAGATAAGGTAATTATATTATATTTTAAAAAATTATACATATCATGGAATGGTAACATGATCTGTTCATGAGTAATGTAATTGATTTCATGTGATCATTGAACAAATTAGCATGGTCAGATATTTAGATCTCATGGTAAGTTTATTGTACTTTTGGTAAGGTGATTCTCAAAACATTGTAAGATGAATCTTCATTTCCAAGATAGTTCCTGACATAAATATTTTTTGTCTTATATGAATTATGGTAAGAAGTTGTTTCCTTTCATAGGTTGAAGTATAAAATTGGTTAATGTATAGTATAACATTTAGTATGTTGAAATGGTCACTTGACCTTTACACGATAAGGTTCCATAAGAAAATCTAAACATATCCATTTTTTAAAATTTTGGAGTGAACTCTTTTATAAAAGAAAACATATAACTCATTAATATCATTATGAATATGATTTTTGATTATTTTAATTTTATAGTACTAGGTTGTCCTAACAATATCTTATTTTTTAAGATAAATATTTATAAAATTGGAATTCAAATAAATTTAATTATACAAGAACATATTTATTGGCAATTGAAATTGCTTTTTTTAATGTCTTATAAATTTTGTAAACTATTTCCAACAAATTATTTTTTTTAATTTAAAACTATATATTAATTTTACCCCCATAATAAGGTTATAAAAAATAAAAAATATATGTTATAATAAAAAATAAAGATGATAAAAAAGTTAAATATTACATTAAACATATAAAAGAGAATAAAAAATATTATGGCAAGTCCAAGTTAGAAATAATAATCCAAACTTGATTGAGGGGTATCCCTAAAATTTGTAATAAGGATTGGATCATTTACATTGGGTGTAGAGGTACGATAAGAGGGCAGTCACTGGAGTATATGAGGAGGCAGGGTCTCTAATAACTACACACCTAAATACTTTTCTAGTATTCTGAATGGGTTGGGATAGAGTTAGGACAAAAATTATTAGGGGTAGATAACATTGTAGAATACAATGAGAGAATAGTTAAATGGGTGATCATATCTATCCAATAGTTATATAAACAGGGTTTCATCAACTAGGTAAAATTACTAACAGTCCATAAACCATGCTCTATAGCATGAATAAAATCACATCTATTATCAATTAAGTGTTTTAAACTGGATTTGTATCTCTATGATTATACACTTGAGACAAAAAATATTTAATTATCTGGGGAATATTCATGTTTATATAATTTGTTATATAAATTCATTTCAAATATTACATTGAGAATATATTTCTTATAGAATAATAAAATTCCATATTTATTGTTTCTAAATATTTAATTTCTTGTTTTGAATCATCTATAACTAATTATATCATCTTGGAATCATGAATTTGAATCCCATCATACAAAACATCTAGATTCATGCTCAATTCATAAAAAATCAACTCATCTTGAATAGACTATTTTATCTTGTCTTCATCAACAAATGACTGAACAGTGGGAGATTTATGAGGGATAAGAGTATGTTGAGACATAACATTATTGATCCTTGGGAATAATTGAATCATCGTATCATATGGATCAACTTGAAGGGTACCCACCGTATATCTCAAATATTCAATCTCAATCTGCATCATCTCAATTCTAACATTAAATAGTTGACGAATATGATTGATCACTAAGGTAACTTCTTTAGAAATATCAACATCTATGACATTCTATAGATATTTTTCAAAATTGAAAAATAATTTATAAATCATATACATCATTTCAAAAAATAGAAAATAGAAGGTTTACCATTTCTAGGTGGACTGACATAATAATCATTTCATCAGAATCAAAAAACAAATTAATCCCAGAATAAGGAATCCTTTGGACTTCTCCACCTTAAATAGATCACATGGTATACAATTTCTATGAGTACTACAAAACATAAAAGATCCTTTTGCTCTATCCAGGGAATTATAAGATCTAATAGATTGATCCCATTTTATCTCATCAATATAATCAATTATAGATTCTTCATCAAGGTATAAAGTATCTATATATTCATATTATTCATTATATTACCTATATATTAATATTATGGTTATTTAGAAAGAGAAACAAGATTATCTAAATACACCAAAAATTCATCAAGTTCAAGACCTATATCCACTAGATCCCTAGGTCTAACATGATACTTTACTAGGTTAAACAGGTTTTACAATTTCTCATGGTGACAACCCATTCTTATTCCCCTAGATTTATATTAACTCTCATTTACATAAAAATATTTCAGGTAAGATAAATTCCATCAAAAAAATTGTTGACCTTTCTTCTGCCTAAGGAAAAAATAATTTATACTCTCATAAGTCCCAAGTTATACCTTGAAGTTTCCTTACGTAGTTCAACCATATTTCTCATAACATATCTGCTCAAAATGATTTTAAGACTATTTATCATTAACATAGGAAAAATAGGTCTTGATGCCTCAAGTTACTAATTCATCATTTTCCTTTGAATATTAGGTGATGGATAAAATTTACATAGAGCCTAAATTATCTTATCAACTCAATAGTTAACGGTCTCATTGAGGTTCACTAACTAGTTAGCTCATCTAATGCACTCTGAAACATGAAATGCAAATGATTAATTTGATAAGAGCTCTGATAATCCTCATATTCTTCTTTTTGAGGCACTCCTAAACACTTAACCCAATACTTTAATTAAAAATCAAAAACTTTGTCATTGAACAATGTTTTAACAACATCTCTTTTATAACAATGGAAAAAATCTAGTATTACGTAAAAATCCTTGACATATTTGGATAAAATTGTCTACCATTTCTACTCAACTAAGAATCACTTCCCTGATTTTGAATCACATTCCAGAGTAAATATTTTCTCAATTTTAACTACAATGTATCATCTTTTTCTTCTATATAAACTATACCATTAAAGATATACAGGTTATACATATTCACTAATGCACTGAAGTTTGCTTTATACTTCATTAAATTCAAAAAATTAGGTGACTATAAATCAAATTTGGTCTCTAAAATTTTCTTCATCCTCAAAATATGGTTTTGATTCAAGATCATTAAAGGATCATAAATTGGAAGTAAAATAGAGATGGTTGATTTGGAAAGAGTAAGTTGATTGATATCATAGAAATTGATCCACTCAAATGATCATAAAAGGATATAGGATATATAAGGCAAATGTTAAGTAATAGGTTGTATATTGATTCAAATTATATTTTAAATCATTTATATATTATTATAATAATAAATGTCAAAGAAATCCTACCAAAAAAATTCTCAAAAAATTAAAATTCAATATGCATTATAATTATTCTTATCATGGATCAGTAATAATATAATCATGTTAGGAATGCTAAAAATAACTTCAGGGTTGGTATAATAACCATATGACCATAATTTAAATGGTATGTATGCACTAGCCATATAAAGAAGTTTTCATGGTGCACAAAGTAATAGTGTGGGTAGATGCTTATGGTTCATTTGGTGAAAAAATGAGTAAGTATTCATGGTAGGAATACTGACCACATGAAAAAAAATCACATTCATTATACTAACCAAGTGTATCATAAATAATAGTTACTTCCACAAAATCTCAAATAATAGAAGTGAAATAGTTTAATGTGTGAACTAATATCTAAAAGTGAATTATAATAGTTAGACACACATTATCATACCTAATTAATGTGTGTTATAATTGATTCCCTCAACTTTCAAATAATTTTGTAAATATATCAACTAGACAATGATCAATACCAATGAATTCAAGGGTTATATAAACCTTTTTGAAATGATAAATTCGAATGTGATATGTTATATGAAAATGATTTACTTAGTATGTGATGTAGGATTCTTATAAATATTTATCATACATGTATTATCACTATTTATATGGACATTTAAAAATTGATAACAATTGTCTAGTAATGTATACTTCATCCACATAATCTATTTATAGTAACTCAATACAACTATGTACTTAGCTTAATTAGTGGACAATACTAAGGAGATTTGCTTTATACAACACCATGGAACTAGAGACTTTCCCAAAAAGTGACAAGTTTTTTAAATTATTTATCTATATAACTTCAAACAACCAAAGTCTATATATGAGTAATTAACCAAATTTAATCCTTATAATATGGATTAAAACAATCCTATATTGGTTTTATTTTTGAGGTACTTGGAAACAATTCTCATAACTATAAAATGGGACTGTCTTGGGTTAGCTTAAAAATGAGGACACATACATACACTAAACATTATATCAAGTCGGCTAGTAGTTATGTATAGTAAAATTACAATCATTCATTTATAGGTGTCTTGATCCATAGATTTTATAGTTTCACCAATATGTGGCATGCATCTATTACTAATGGGATAATAAATACATTCAGTAAATCCCCTTCCAAAATGTTTGAAATGATCCTTTGTGTTCTTGATTTTATTTAAAATGATTCTATCTGTATTTTAAAAATATTGACAATGAAGATTTAAGGGAATTTCACTCATCATACACATTTCAAATTCAATTTTAATCATTTTTTTAGAATAATTTCATGAATAATTTTTTGATGACCCATTGACAATATTATCAAAATATACATTTAATAATAAAAATTCTTCTAAAATTCCATTAATAAATAATATAGGGTTATCTATTCCATTAGTATAGCATTTAGAAAATGAAAAGGATTTGATCCTATCTTACCAAGCTTGAAGAGATTATTTTATTACATATAAATATTTTTTTATTTAAAAACATTTTATATAAACTGAGGGTTTTGAAATCCATGGGTTGTCATATAAAAATACCATACATGGTATAATCATTTAAGAATGAATTGCTAGCATCCATTTGATATATTATGAAATAAAAATGTGCTAAATTTGAAAGAAATATCATGGGGGTTCATTTATAGATACTATAGAAAAGTTTTAATCATGTTTAATAGCTTCTTCTTAACTATATACATGTACAACTAGTGTATAATTATTTCTTATTGTTATTCCTGATTCATCAACCTTGATTCTTTACACTTATTTAGTACCAATAGATAGGTAGTCACTGGGTCTTTCAACTAGTTCCCAAATTCTCTTTTGTTAAAATTGATTATTTTATTCATCCATTTCCTTAAAAATTATTCTTCATTAATTTCATCATTTATTTCATTAGAATCGAGTTCTGATAAGAAATCCTGATGTTCAACATGATTTCATTGATAATCTCTAGTTTGAGTTTGTTTTTCTAGGTCACCAACAAGAAATATTTGGATTGATATCTATGAGTTCCAAAATATATTGGAATATATGTTTTTGACACCTTATTCGCTTATATAGGTTTGGGTTCTATATTTACATAAAAACTGAGTGAATTATTTAAAGGAGGTCTGACCGAATTGTCACTTTGTTTATCATTTATATATAGACCTGAAATGTTGTCCTCAAAATTTTATAAAGTGGCCTTAGGTTCATGTAGATATTTTTTAAAATTTTATATGTATAGATTATTCCAAAATATTATCCATTTTAGTAAAAAACCTATAGTATTTATATAATATATAATATCAATTTAAAATTCCATCATCACTTTTAGATGAAAATTTGATTAAATTCCCTTTTTAATGAATATAATAAGTTTATAACCAAAACCCTATAATGTAATTATCCATTTTTTCTCTACCATTTAATAATTCTTATGTGGTATTATTTAATATAAGTCTAAATAAAACTCTATTAATTATATAAAAAGTTGTATTTATAGATTCTTCACAAAAATAAATAGATAAATCTTACTCATTCACCATGTGTTGGGAAATTTATTGAATTAATTTATTTCTTCTCCCTATAACATAATTCATTTGTGGGATCCTAAAAGTAGAAATTTTATAACTATATAAATTTTTCAAGAATATAGATTCAGTCTATTAAATTTAAAACTCTCATCCATGATCACTTCATGAAGTTTTCATTCTATGTTGACACGCATTCTCTATAGATATTTCATATTTGGGAAAATAAGAAAGGGATTAAATTTTATGAGTGGGAAAGTATACACATTTGTATCATGAATTATCGTGTACTATAACACATGAATAATGTTTTATTCTAATTTAGACTCTTTATAGGGTCCAAAATGTCCATGTGAACCAACTATTAAGGTTCATAAGATGAATCTTATTTCTTTAATTTGAATAATATTTTTTCCTTTTAAAAGGGGATTTCTGACATTTTCTTTTTGGAATTATAGCTTTGGTATATTTTAAAAGAAATCATTCCTAGTTATCTATCTATGTGATTTTATGTTGGAATGACATACTATCCTAGGAAATTCTAAGATTAATTGTGAAATGTAATTAAACTACAATAATTATAATTATATAAGTAATTTAAATATATAATAAAAAAATTCATTCCTCAATATAGTTAAAACTAAACAATATTTAATATAAAAATTAAAACCAATTATTTCAAAGATAACATGTAAACCATTATCATAGAATTTTGAAATGATATGTATGTTATACTTCAATCCTCTAATAATAGAATATTAAAATTTAAAATTGTACTGTAGTTACCAATTTGGCTATGTCTAATTTTTCTCCCTTTAGAATTGTCTCCAAAAGTAACATATCCATAATTTGTTGTGTCGGAAGTATTTATTTCTAATTTTCTTTTCCTTAAGTTTGGATATCATAAAAACATTCATAAAACTATATTTAATAACTTTATATATCCCAACTATTTTAGAATGTTTTTTTTAGAATCATGATTTTATAATAATCATATAAATTATTCTATTATATAATGAATATAGACATTCATTATTCAATATAATTAGTTGGAAAGAAGATGTGTATGATTCATCTGGAAAAAAAATCTGGCCATTGGATATACTTATGTCTTTTATATTATATGGAAAAAATTCAGGACCATTGGAATGAAATTGGTACTGATCCATCAGGCTAACATATATTAAGTACATTAGATTGAAAAAAACAATGAAGTGCATCAAATGATCCAAATATTATAACAGAATTACGTAGCTTTTATTCTCTCAATAAGAATACAATATATAAATGTAATGGTGGTAAAAACAATATTGTAAAATTAAATGCTTAGCTATCAATTTGATGATATATATCATTGTGAGTTGTCAATGTGAACGTTTTCTAAGTTAATTACATCCAGCTATGAAATATAATTATTGGACTTTTTTATTATAAATATGAGTACATTTGAAGAGATGGTAGCAAATGAATTTACAACTCAAGTCATAAAAATATTTCCTTTTTTGAACACCTCATTCATAGTATTTTTAATTATTTAGGGAATTGATGTTATAATGTATCTTATAGAAAATTGTAAATTTTTTATAGAAATTTTTCATTTCTTATTCATTTCTCGATCACAGAATGGATGGAGGGATTCATAGGATAAAAATATGGTTAATCTGATCCATCAGATTGACAGATTCTAGGGATAGAAATATGAAGACTGATCATTGTATCCAGGACATATAAGGTTAGGAAGATAGGGACATACCGATCATTATATTGATGGATTTCCTGATAAGGAACAATAGATCATACAAAAGGTATAAAACTGTGGATAATTTTATTCAGGGTTTATGAGTACCTTAAATATTATGTTCAATGAGTGCATTATTTTATAAGAGTTTAAGTCATTATTACTATTATAATTTTATTTATTTATTTTTTATAAAATATTTGTTTTCATCTATGAATTTGTATTAAAATGTATTCTTTTATACTTAAATTAAAAGATAAATTATATTATCAGTGTGTGCAGTATATAAATAAATGTACTCAAACATAATAAAATAGTTTCTAATTCCTATTTTTTTACTCTGATCATCGGATAAACTTCGGGTGTGATCATTTCTTAGTAAAATGGTATTGTGTTATGTTTATTTTTAATTATTAAACTACAACTCTTAACCCTCTTATTTATATAGTAAACTCTTTCAATCCAAAAAATGGTATCATTGCATGTTCAACTACTTTCACTTGTTAGCCTTTTACATTTTCTATCAAATATATGTTTTTTTATGTTTTTTTATAAACTACTTGATTATAAAATATTTTACACTAATATATTTATAGAAAAATAGATACTATTATTTTTTTTATGGAATGTCATAATGTTGGAGCATTAGAAAATTTGAATACCATTTGACCATCTATTTTGATGGTAATTTTTATGAGTTCGAGAGAGACATGATAAAAACGTTTTTTATCAATACTGGTATTAAAAAAATTACAATGATTACTGGAGACTATAAGATACCTGAGAATGATGTTACTACTTTCACTCATTAGGAAGAGGAATGATATCAACTTAACTATAGAGTTATTAAATATCTACTATATTCCATGACAATGAATATATATTGTCAAATATATTCAAGTGATGTTTCTTATAGAATATGTATAAATTTATAAGTTTCACAATTTGGTACTTCTAATGTTTCTGAGACTATAAGGGCTATGATGATAGAAAACTATCATACTTCTAAATTATTACCTAGAGAACCAATAGTAAAAATGGATAAATTATTTATAACTATTGTGAATAGTTTACATTCACATGGGTAAAAATAATAAATAGATGGAATCATTGTTGAAAAGATTATTGATATCATGCCCAATGAATGGGAATCAAGAGAATATCCTTTGATGATACAAAAAATATTAAAAATATCACATTATATAATCTGATAGGAAATATAATCCAATATTAAGGTATATTGAAATGAGATGTTTAAAATATTAAATGAATAATAGAGTTGTATCTTTTAAAATAACATTAGATATTCTAAAACAATCTTAGCCACATAAAAGGATGTTAAATATTAAAAGAATAATAAATTTATTATTGATTCTAATTCTATTTCATTAAAAAAATATGGAAATGAGTTATAAAATCTTGCAAGAAGAATGAATAAAATCATGGGCAACAAAGAAAATCAATATAGATGTTAGAAAATTCATAAGGCTAGCAATTAAAATAAAGACTCTAATGATATTAATTTTTATGAATATAAGAAGACATGACACATTCAATGAGATTTTTTTGTGATTAAAAGGAACGATAATAAATAGATAAATTCAAATATAAATTACATAAATTATTATTATTCTATGATCATAAAGAGTTTGAATGCCTCTGATACATAATGTGTAAGTGGAGGAGAGATTTCATTGGACAATTTAAAAAATAATAACAGTTTTAGGTAAAATTAAAAAAAATATTTGTTGAAAAAACTATATAAAATAAATGTCCTTTAGAATTGGAAAAAACTATTTAATCCCTTACCAATATTACTCTTATTTAAAATTATCCAGTTAAAAACATCAAAAATAATTATAAATCATTAGATGAATAATATTCCTTGTCTAATAAGGATAATACTTTAAATATTAATAAATAAGTATATATGTTTTCTAAACTTTTTGAAGAGAACTGTAATGTTTTTAAAAAACATTACAGATCTAGAAAAAAACTTTTTTGGGAGTATTCAATAATTTCTTCTTTAATGAAATAAATATTATTTATTTCTGAAGATATTGATAAAACTAATTGTTGAAAAATAGAAAATTGTTAAATAACATGATAATAATATTTTAATGAGAAATATTTTATGAAAAGATTTTGAAAAATGTTGTTCGAAAGATGCTACAACTAAGGATAATTTTTTCTGATACTGAAATAAGAAATATCTATTTTGAATAAACTTTTATCCATGTTTTCAAATCGAAAAAAAACATAAATAAAATGTATAATCAAATTAAACCTCATAGTGATAATACAGAAAAGGTTTTCTCTAATAATAAACCAGTTTTTAGTAATTACTATTTTATTCCAAAACATTTCTCTATTTTTCATAGTGTTAAAAAAGTGATGGTACTTGGAAAAAATATCTCTCAATAATTTTCAATATCCTGGTTTTTAAAAATTATAATTTTCATCATAAATGTAATTTTCATAGTATAGTAATGGTGAAAAATATGGTTACCTAAAATTTAATTTTTTCAGATAATACTATACTCAATAGGGTTTAGGTTATGAAAAACAAATATTATTTCTTTTATGAAAATAGAGGAATTACCAAAAAAAAATATTTGTCATGTGAATAGTGGTTTCTCCAGACTTATAACTAGAAAAAAATATTTCATTAAGAATATTATCAAGACTAAATGTCGAAAAGTAACTTTTAGAGATAACTCTCAACTAGACATTATCGATATATTTAATAATTTGAATCTTTGAAATGTCTTATTTTCAAATGTTTTATTTTTCATAGGATATAATAACAACCCTATAAACATAATTAAATTATGTGATGAAATTTATATTTTGAACTTTAGTAATGAAAAACCATTTTTTCATAGTTTAAATGATGAATTTATTATTTTTTCTAATCAGAACGACAATTTTTACACTTTAAACAATGAATACATTAGGATCCATGACGTCCATTTCTTTAGTGAAAGTGAATATCGCCCTTTTTTATTCCATATAATAGTAGGACATTGTATCCTTATAACATTTTCTATATTAAAAAAGAAATTACTAGTCAAGGAACTACTGGAACATAGGTCTGAAACTTCTAATGTGAATCACCCTTATCAATTTGTTAAGAAATACAATTCATATTTTAAATCTATTAGTGAATCCCCATCTTATAATTATTTACAATTAGTTCACATAGACTTATTTGGTCCTAAAAACAAGTGGTATTGGTTGAAAATATTGTTAATATGTCTTAGTGGATGATTACACTAGATACACATGGGTCTATTTTCTAACAAGAAAATCAGAAACCTTTAGTTATTTTAAAACTTTTATATACATAGTTAAAAATGATAAAATTCACTCCTTGATAACTATTCATAGTAATCATGGTGGTGAATTTGTAAACATTTATTTTGAAACTTTTTTTAGTATGAATGTTATTAATCAAATCTTTTCAGCACCTAGAACTAAACAAAAAAAGGAGTGTTCAAAAGAAGAAATTGAGTTCTTAATGTGGCTACCAATACCATACTAAGTGAATAATAAAATGCCTAAAATATTTGGGATGAAGAGTTTATTACCTCATGTCATAAAATAAACAAAAAATTAATTTTTCCTTGTATAAATAAAACTACTTATGAGTTTTGGATTGGATGAAAACCAAAACTCTTTTACTTTATATTATATGGATGTAAAGTATTCATCTTGAATTGTAAATATAACTTATATAAGATTAATCCAAAAAATAATGAAGGGATATTTTTAGTTTATTCAACTACCTATAAAAATCAAGAGTTAAACCCTTCTATATTATGAAATAAATGGCCTCCTTATATCAAGTCGGAGGGAGACTCGTTACATATCCTGAAGACTAAAGGCCACGTGGCCAATGAACAAGGCCTTAATACCAATTACACCAACATTATTTCATCATCATTCCTATATTACCGCCAACCCATATCATACCTATATCACCGTGTTCATAATAAATCACCCCTGGGGCATGCTAGGATTCGATCCCTGGTCTTTAATGTAGGATTATGGGTTTATACCACACAGTCACCACCATAAGTGAAATTAAACTAATTGTAATTCTCATACTATTTGTAATAAAATTTAAGTACTATTGAGGATAGAGTATATGTTATTTTTGATGAAACTGATCTTTTTGTTTTCAAACAACCCTAACCTTCTAATTTAGATATTATTTATAAAATTGATTTTCAACCAATGTTATAAATTTATTATCATTAGAAAGGATCTCAAGAATATTATTTTTGATGTTAGTCATAAAATAATATTTCAAAACTATTTTCGATGAAAATAATTTTGGAAATCAATGAAATTAATTGTTTCTTATGAATCATCTTAGTGATAATAACATTAGTGGTGTAGATCAACCAGTTAGGATAAAAAGTTATTTAAAAACTGAAATTAATCATCTATAATTTTTATCTCAATTCAAACCTATGCATCCTAATGAGGATTTATGTGTTTAATATTAGATAAAATAAATACAAGATGAAATCAATGAATTTAAAAGGAACTGTGTATGGAATTTAGTTGAATGACCTAGGGATATTTCTGGAATTAGAGAAAAATGGGTCATTCAAAAAAATTATGAGTAAAAGTTAATAATAGTTACAAATAAATAAATACATATGGATGAGGGTTACAGTCAATAAGAGAGAATATACTATGAAGAAACCTTTTCTATAGTAGCAAGATAATATATTATTTTTTTAATTATAGCATATGAAAAATTCATAAATTTTAAATCATTTCAAAATGGATGTGAATTGTGCTCTTATTAATTGTTATGTTCAAGAGGACTTTTATTTAGAAAAAACAATAGGTTATAAAAATAAAAACACCTAGAACATGTTTATAAGAATTCTAAGGATCTTTATGGACATAAACAAGCCACTAGAGCTTGATATGATAAGTAAACTAGATTATTGTTACAAAAATAATTTTGTTAATGGATCTGAATAACAAAGTCATTTTAAAAAAAATTAATAAAAATATTATTATTATAAAAATTTATGTTGATGACATTAAATTTGGTCAATAAAAAAAATTTAATAGATTCCTTTGTAGATCTTATGATGTTTGAGTTTGAAATGTGTATGATGGGTGTGTTAGCATACTTTATAGGTTTTAAAAGTTCACAATACCAGATGGAACTTTAATATATCAACATAAGTATATAAAATATATACATTAGAAATAAGTTTATTAAAACACTAAAATTATTACTGCTCATATCAGAACCTCAAATAATTTAGAACTTGATGAATCTGGGAAACTGGTTGATCAAAATAATTTTAGAGGTATAAATGAAAAATTAATGCACAAAACATCCAATCATCCAGATTTAATGTTTTCAGTATGATTATGAGAATTATATAAATTTTATTCAAAAGAGACTCATCATAAATACGTTTTAAAAAAATTACCATAAGGGAACTATTTATTTAGGATTGTATTACTCTTCAAGAAATGATTTTAAACTAAAAATTTTTCAGATGGTGACTTTGGCGGAGTAAAATAGTTTGGAAAGGAATATCCAAAATTTGTCGTTTATTAGGTTATGATTTAGTTTCGTATTTTTTTTCTGAAACAATACCATGTATCACTATACACTACTAATTATTAATTTCATGTATCTATATGCTATTATACTCATCTATTTTGGATGCAAAAGACACTCACTAACTATAGTCTGGATTTTATTAATAATCAAATATTGTGTAATAAAACAATTTACATTTCCCTATATAAAATCCTATAAAATCCCTCACATGATAATAACATAGTCATAAGACACCATTTCCTTCAGGATTACACATAAAAATGATATATAGTTTAACAATTAATCAGAACATAATAACAACTTTCTAATATAATTACAAAACTCCTTAGTTCTGATAGTTTTGATTACATTAAAATAAAGCTATGAATAATTAAATTTAAGTGATTATTCATATCTACTTTTTATTTAAAAATATAATTACATTAAGTATATATTTTTAAAAGAGGGGGTAAATTTGTTTCTTTCAAAAACCATTTTTCTATAAATTTTAGTTTTTTAAAAAAATTATTTTCCAAAGAGATTTTTTTTCTCAAATTTTTAACATTGTAAATTTTTTTCATAATGTCAATGTAATATTCAAAAACATTTATAAAATATTCTTAATAGTAAATTGTTTTGGAATATAAATCTATTATAAAAGTTCAAGAATACAATTTTTTCTATAGAATTATTTTTTTATAAAAATGATTTTTGTACTAAAAATTTTCTGGATTCAAAATTAGATATAAAAT
Organism: Viscum album; assembly: GCA_963277665.1. NCBI lineage: Eukaryota > Viridiplantae > Streptophyta > Magnoliopsida > Santalales > Viscaceae > Viscum > Viscum album. The sequence goes on along the minus strand of OY728158.1, from coordinate 1,183,760,404 downwards.
ATTTATGGAAAATATGGTCCCTATGAACCCTTCCATAATCATTTTAAATTAAAAAAATTAAAATGAAAAGGTTACTAAAAAATATTGAAACTTCTACTCTAAAAGCTATTTATTTTAGTTTTTGTACTTACTCGTTACTTTAGTTTATAATTTTTGTTTTACATAATCATTTATTTTTTAATGTTTGTTTTAAACATTAATGTTTTGGAAATAAAAATAAAATTAAATTTGATGAAATTTTTTTCCTAACAACTATAAGAGCTCAAAATTATGTTTCAATTCTTTCTTCGATTTAAATCACGATCTTCAAATTACAAATAGATTTCAATCTGATCCACTGAAAGATTTCAAAAAATATTAAAATTCAATTATCACACCTTATTTAGGGAAGGACACCTCGTATCCCACATCATATTCCTAATTTTTATACACCAAATCATGGAAACCCTTTTATTTCTCAATATATTTTTTTGGAATTCGTCGGATCGATGAGAACAACCATTAGTACGATAACAACAATAGATGATTTCATAAAGGGGTTGTTTTCCATGAATAATTTGTCGATATTTTATCGTATGAAATATATTATTATTTTCATAAAAATATTATTACCTAGCATGGTGATTATAATTTTAATATTGGAGAAAAGGATAAATATTTTTATTTACATTTCCATGAAATTTTAAGATATTTTTATCCATCATTTGAGTTTCTTCATGATGAGGATAAGGAAGAAGTGGAATTTAGTTTATTTGATAAAAATAAAAAACATCTATATGAAAAATAAATTAGACATAGTAGTTATTACTCATCAATGTGAATTGCATATTCCTTTATATTAGTTACCTAATAATATTGGAATATTCTTGAAATAAAATGATAAATAATACTTATTTCCTTCATATGAAAATATTAGGACTATTACAAACCTCACACTGGATGCAAGAGTTGTCATATTATGGATGCATGGTTATATCATACTGAGAAAGGGTGTCAAAGATACATTATGTGTTTTGGAATATTTTTTTTGATTATTTGATGAATTTGAGGAATATTAACCTGGTTATGTTTGGTTTCATTATTATGGATATGATTAAGAAACCATAGATTAATTCAATGATATTAATGTTTCCTTCTTTTATAAATAATTTTTTCTTTCAAATTTCATGGAACATTTAAACATTGATAATAAGACATATCCCATGATGGAAAATATTTCCCTGATTATTTAGTAGATAATATGATGAATAAAGTATGTTTTTGGTAAAAAAAATTAAGAAGTTAATTGATATAGTAAAAATAATTTGGTCTAATGCATGTCCTATGAAAAAAAATATATAGTTAAAGTAAAATCAGTGTAGAAAGAAGAAACAAGGTAAAATAACTCCCTCAGAAAAGTAAAAATAAGGAAAATATAATGAGTGATAAATAATTCAATGAGTTCATGTAAGAAAAGGCTAAAAACTAGGGGATGTTTTTTTGATATTGATAATGATGATGAAAAATCATTAAAAATTTGGAAATCTGTTGAATTAAAAGATGAAGATAAAAGAAAGAAATATAAAAAAATATTTATAGTGGATAAGGTTTAGAATGTTTATTCAAGGGTGTTGAAAGAGATATAAGGAATCCAATTATTTTAGTTTCACAAATTTCTGTTAAATCGCTAGGTCCTCAAGCTTGAAAAATTACTAACACTAGTCAGATCATTCCAAATTCTAATCTACTATTTGAAGAAACTTAATATATTCCACTAGTTGTTACTCTATTTGTTGATATGGGTAAAGGAAAGTAAATTTTTGAATAATCATTCATATTATAATATCAAATGGTTTTAAATAAGTAAAAAGAATCTCTACTTAAAATGTTATAAAATTTTTAATCAAACCCGCAAAATAGTTATAAAATTAAATAGTCAAGGAGGAAGAGGATAAAGAATATTTTGAATAAGAATTGAAAAAATAATAGTATGTAGAAGGGGAGGGAGAATATGAAGAAAATTATAACAATGAAATAAAGATAATCAAGATACAAAATAAAAGAAAACATTAGCGTCATCATCATCTACAACTCCACTACCTTCCCAAACAAATAAGGATCCAAATATAGATGGATCAAAAGAAAAAAAAGATCAACCAAAGTGGAAGAAAAGTTATATAAAATGATAGTGTAATAAGATAAAAAATACCATACTAAATTATCATAAAAGTTAGAATATGATAAGCAATTTAAATTTATAAAAGTTGTAGAAGATGATAATGTTTGTCTTATAGGTAAAGTAAAAGTTGATAAGAATGAAAAATAAGATTTAGAACCACCAATCCCAATAATAACATTGTTTTATCAATATTATAGGCTTAAAAATCAACAATTTCTCAAAAAGTAATTGACTACATCTAAAAAAAATTGAAAATTTTGAGTTATTCTATTTTGTATCTTATATTTATAGACGAAATATTTAATATTAATCAAAACAGTGTAAGTAAAAAATGAGGGTCTCTAAATGTTTTTACATAATCAGTTGATCAGATAGGGGGATACTTAATATCTATAAAGGAAGGCCAATTTAAAACAAAGATCCTTCAATTATATGTTAAAGTTGTCAAACTAAGTTGAAAATGTACTTAGATACCATTATGATCATTTTTTTGAAGTGAAGAAACTTTTTCTTGAAATGGATAATCCTTTGAAAATTTATTAACAAATATTTTAGAATGATTAAATTTCATGGAATAGGTAATGGATATGACTAATGATATTAATGAGGAAGTTATATTTTTTATGTAAAAGGTTTAAAAACTATAGTTAAAAAATATCATACATCAAACATGTGAATATTAATTTTTCTATATGAAAGAAGAAAAAAATAAAATTACTAAGGAAGTTTAAATTCTAAAATTAAATGTTCAGATGTCGGTATTTATAGAGGATCGGATCATGATGTTTCATTCATATATCACTAAACCTGTTTATGATCATTATTAATTATAAATAATGAAACAAATTGTGAAAATGTTTATAATGAAAGAATAAATCTATTCATTTTGTTTCTTGATGTAATTTTTTCTAGAAAAAATAGTAACGATGATTGTGAAATGCTTTATATCAAAAATATTTTTATATTATTGTATTATGATACATCTAGATCAATATTCATTCAATTTTATATAGATGATTAGTTATTTCATATAAAATAGTTTCATATTTTATCCCTTTATAACATTTCAAGTGATATAATTTCCCTATTATTTTTTAAAATTGAAAAGGGGGTAGTATTTTGGGATAGAATATATATGGATATATGTTTGAGGGAGATATCTCAAAAAGGGAATATGTCTGTTAGATGTTTTCGGGAGAAATTTTAAAATTATTTATTTAAGGGTGATTTTATATTACAGTGGGAAGATTAAAAAGTTTTAATACTTTCCATCATATCATATATAATTTATAAACATAGGCGGAGTTAGGAAATTGACTATATTATTGATGTTACTGAAATAAAAAAAATTGTAAGTTTTTCATTGTTATTAGTTTTAATTTTAAGTGTAATATTTTTTATTTTCAAAAAGGCATATATTGTTGAATAAAAATTATTACTTTCTACTTTTCCTTTCCATAGTTTTAAAAATCATAAACACTTTCTTAAAACACTGTTTACTAACCTTTAATATACCAAGTGTTTTAGTTTATTTTTATAGAAAATGTTACTTTATGAAGAATATATAAATAGATCTATTATATATTTAGTATTAACTATCATTTCACAATCCAATCCATTAGATAGGATATTTTTCTAATTCATAAGATTGAATTTTTTTCTGAAAAATGGTTAGACTTATGTATTTCCTTTCATACTAACAAAATTCCTAACAATTAGAAAAACATTAGTACTAATCTAATAGACTAACATCAATTTATAATATTGAAAAACAATAATAATGTACATCAGACTATCCAATGTTTATAATTAATGTGTGTTGATTTTTTTTAATCAAAAAAATCTCAATATCAATTTGTAATGGTGATAAAAATTTCAAACAGTTTAATGATTAGCTTTTAATTTAAAGTTAAAGATCATTGTGAGGTTTCAATATGAATTCTATACAAGGACATTTCAACCAACAATGAAATATGAATGTTGGAGATTTTCCTGTAATTAGGAGGACATTTAAATAGCTAATAGATGATGAGTTTTCAACTCAAGTCATCAAAATATTTCTATAAACACCGTATTTTTATTATTTTTAATTCTTTAAAGAGTTAAATTTATAAGGTGTCAATGTGAGGATGTGAAATTTCATGCTATAATTTTTTTCATAATCATTTTTTGATTGTGGTACTGGTCGAGTTATTCAGGGGATAGGAAGAAGGTGAATCTGATCTATCAGATCGAGGGTTTCTAGGGCAAGGGAGATAGATACTGATAATCATATCAAGGGCTTATGATGATTGGGAAATGAAGTCATACTGATCATTGTATCAAGTTATTTATTAGTATGGAAAGACAAAACATAAAATTGATATAAAATTGAGGAAACATTTAGAAAGGGTTTATGGACACTTTAACTCCTATGGTGAAATATTAAATTCTTTTATAATCCTATATTTTATTCTTACTATCATATGCTTTTTTGTTTATTATTAATTCAAGATTTATTTTCTTTTGTGAATTTGTATTAGAAAGTATGTTTTTATATTTATCCCTCTAAACCAATTATTTTATTAGTGTGTGTTTGATAATGATAAATTTTCTATGATATAATTAGATAGTTTTTTATACTAATTTTGTTACTCTAATAATCATACGATCTATGTGTCTGAATTTTTTTACTTAAATAAGTGTTGTGTCTATTTTTGTTTTGTTTTTAAACCACAATTGAAAACCCCTGTTATAGCCATAGTAATATCATTAAATCCCACACAGTCCATATTAATTTGGTTTTCAAAGCATCATTATTCCCCAGACATATGTATTGAACATCAATTATCCACCTACAATAATTTTTCACTGAAAATGTTTAAGTATGTTCCCTAAAAAACTGTTTTAAATCAAAACGAATTTTGATACACATGTTTTCAAAGATTTATTGATATTATTAATAATATATTTAGAAAAAAAAATTATTAATAGTTTCCTATAAGAAAATATATGTCTTTTATATATATAAATATAATTTTTTCATATACAATAATAACTATTAAAAACTGAAAAAACTTGTGTTTTGATTAATTTTAATTCAAGTAATTATCCTATGTCCAATTGATATCCTATTATAATGGTATATTTATGAGGTTTTTGTTTTCCATGAAATTGGGTAAGGTATTTTAATACATTGGTAAATCTATCTAGATATTTATTTAAATATTCATTAGATAACTTATTCTCAATATTTTCTTTAATTAGTTAATCATTCTTGTCTTTTTATATTTTTAGATTTACTATAATGTGATATGAAAATTTATTATTCTTATTTCACATTTTGAATTTATATTTTATTTCATTAAATTATTCTTCCAAAATGTTAATTTTTTTAATAATTCATCAATGGACATATTTTCATCATCATTTTCATTTTGATAATGGTTTTAAATTTTAGTAGAAGAATCATTAAGAAAATTTAATACCTTTGAGGTATTGTTTATAAAAGAAATATTATATTTATCACTTCTATATTCTCTATTCAATTATAAAATTTTAAAACATTACTAAAACCACTCCATGTCTCATTTATAACATTTTTATGCTTTATTCTCATGACCTAATATTTCTTATGATACAATATATTAGGATAGTATGATTTAAATTTTACTTTCCATTTACATTCAAAAGAGACTATTTCATGGGAAAAATATTCCTTCTTCAAATATTTTCTCCAATTTCCTTTATTATCATACATTCTACTATAATAAAATTTCTTGAATAACCTCTTAATTTTTTAAAACATTTTGAAATTTTTATCTAGATGTTCCAATTCATCATCATTTTAAGTAAGTGATTCTTCATCAATTCGTATTTTTACATTGATATTCTCTTTATTTTTTGATTCATTAGTCTTAAAGGATACATACATTATTTTTGGTTAATACACTTTCTAATTGTTCACATGTAATTCTTATTCATATATCATTATATTTCCAATTTGATTCTATACAGGTATTGTTCTAACAACTCAAGTTATTGTTATGGAAAAAGATATTCCTCTCTATCTTTCTAGATGGAATCTGAGATGTCACATTACATGATCCTTTCCTGTTGTTATCCTCTCTAGTGCATGTATCGTGTTGATAATATCATTGAACCTATAATACAATTGAGATATTGATATATCAGGATTCATATTCAAAGTATCATATTTAATAGTTTAGTGTTTAAAAAAAAATTTAACATTAGATATTTGTCCATGAGATATAGAAATGGTTTCCAAAATCTGAAAATTAGTAGCACAAGAAGTTATTCTATTAAATTATTCTTCATGTAAACCATATTACATGTAATTCATCACATTAAAATTATAATCATATTCATATTTAGTGAAATCACTCTAAAAATCCTTTGTAGTATAATGTTTTAATATTTATGTGTAATTAACATCGTGATATCAAATCAAATACTTTCTAAATGAATTATAATTTTTTCTTCCATTGAGCATAATAATTTCACTAAAATAAAGATTCAAATTAGTGGTTATTCCTTCTTGTCTATTGTTATATATAAATAATTAAATATTGGAATGATAAAAATATAATATCACTAAATGAAAATAAATCATAGTTTAAATGATTTTTTATACCAAATTTTTTTCATAGTGAGTAACTCAAGAGGGGGTATGATTTAGCTCTGAATAAAAAAATATTTAAATAAAATTTAAAAAATAATACCACAAATTTAATAAAAATTACTATTTAATCAAAAAAATTATAATTATATAAACTTTATATTTTATGTAATTTCTTATAAACAAGATCAAGAATCAATTAATATAAATTTTAAATACAGTATCTTTTGTAAAAAAGTAACTTAATGAATCACTTTATAAAAAACAATTCAACGAAAAATTAGATTAATGTTTTGTTATTTGTTAGAAAAAAAATTATTTTTAAATTTAAATAAGAAAAATATAAAATTACACCATGGAATTTTAACTAGGGGTTCAATCTTAAACCTAGACATAATCCAATCCACATGAAAATCACCTAATGATAAGATGTTTATTATTAAATATTATTATCCAAAACATGGATTGGGTTTTAGAAATATTAATACACACTATGGTCCCAAAAAATCCTCTTTGGTAGTTATACATGGGTTAAAAATGATACAATGTCCCGTAGGACCCCTTCCACAATTGTTTTGTGTGAATAAAAATTAAAAAAAATTGATAGTGTATCACATAATCCATATTTTATCATAGTGTATTGGGTTTCAATTTATAAATGTTGAAATGAAAAACACATTTCCAAATTTTAAGTATAAACAAAATGATAACGTTATTTGTAATGAAAAAATGTGAATAAGATCAATATAAATATATTTTCTTGTCTAGTTTCCTTGAATTTGTCTTTTGAAGGATCTTGGAAAAGTTTCTCGAAAAATTGTAGAAAATATAGTGGCTTGTATTCTCTATTATAGAACATGTTCTTGCAGATGGAATCCTTTATAATGTCTCATTTACACACATGCAATTTAAATAATCACACCTTCACATGATCAAATATTCTCTTCAAAAATATTATCATCAAAGTAGTCACAAGATATTAATAAATTAAACATTAAATAAACTAGATTTTCATTTAATGATTAAAAATACAATCCATTCTATATTTGAAATTATCCACTACTATGTTAGAAAAGAAATGTTATATTCACATATGCCTGGTTATTTGAGCTTAGGAAAACATGACATGGTCATTTTATGTGGCAAGATGAAACAGTCAGTTCATCTCTTCATGAGTCTAGTTCTTTTGTATATGTGGTAGGTTCATGACTTCATATAGTTGGTTATTTATTTATACAGACACTAAATTTTATGACACAGTCAGTATGTAACATTATTAATAATTATACACACATCTGCATGGTAACTTTATCTCTTTATGTTGTAGGTAATTTCTTTCATCTGATCACTTCAATGATTTTCATGTTCTTTTATTTGGATCCTAGTGTAGGTTGATTATACATGTGGTGAGGTGTTTCTCAACAAATAGTATACTGAATCTTTAAATAATTATCAGTTCATGACATAGAAAAATAATACTCATTTGAATCTAGGTATGTAGATTGTTCATATGGTAAGGTGAACTATAACGTGTGTTAAGGTGAAGTATAATGTGTGTTAGGGTGACACATTCATTTGAACCTCAGACAATAATGTAAAATGATCAGCTCTGGACATAGCCATTTTTTCAATTTTTATAGAAAAATGTTTTCTAATAGAAAACATGAAATACATTAATAACATTGTAAACATGATTTGGGGTTATTAAAATGATGAGGTTATGGATTAGAAAAACAACATCATTAAGACTTTTCCAACAAATCATCAATGTCTCATTCCAAAATTTTCCATATTAGGTTATTGATGAATGGAACATGGATAATTGGTATAATTTCCAATATTTAGGGAAATACATAATTTTAATATATCCCATGGGGTTCCAAAAAGGTTTTATTTTATTCATTATCAAGACAATTAATATTGGCTTGTATCTAGAGTAAAATTCATTGAATGAACCTACTTTAAAACCAACATCATATCAGTCAGGATTTATTTGACCCGTATATTGGAGTAATTCATTTGGAAGTAATGATTGAGTTCCCTAAATTCCAAAAAATCTCAAATCTGCCCACTATTATTCATGACAGGGATTATATAAGTTAGAAATAACTTATATTCAATGTCTTAAATAATTTTGTGTTTGATAATTTTTTCAAATTCATATTTTACCTTTGTGGCATATGTTGGATGAATTATTATTTCAAACAATTTAAAATCATGATAAAACTCTAAAAGACCCAAATAATGACAATCTAATTTAGGTTCTAGGCAATTAATATCTTTGTAGTTCCCTGAAAATATGTCCCAGTGATGTTTTAAGAGGTAGATATATGTGACCTTTCCCATATGATAAATACACATTCTAATCGACATTGGTAATTACACATCCAATGTAACATGATTTACTAATCATATCTCAAAAATATTTGTACATAGGAGTTACCCAAATGTTAGTGGGGAATCGCATTTATCTTCTTTCTCTCCTTTTTCTGCCTCGGTATTATCAAAATTGGAAGCCAAGTGGGAATATTTGGACTAAAAGATAATATGAGGACATTTATTCACATATAAATAATATTGGGTAATATTTTTATCCTAATGATATTTCTTTAGGGGAATCATTATTGATTAAATCATATATACTTTCTTTTTATCCCCACACTAACATCTGGGAAAACTAATGTGTTGATATCTAATTATTTAGTAGATGGTGTGTAGGAATTTTTTGTAATTATTGAGGATGAATAAGAATATTTTAATTAAATATCACACAATTATTCTGTATTTTTTTTTTATTAAATACAAATTATATTACAAGGATGGGAGAAAATATACCCACATCCTAGTTCTTATATCACTACATCACAATCGATTGATTGTGGAATTTATTTTACTTGGAGGTTGTTAAAACTTCCACCATATGGTTTCTTAATGGGTTTCAAAAATATACAATAAAGATGGAATCAATATCCAAATCATGTAGGTTTCATCCATTTAGCGATAGTTTCTTGGAACCGTTTCAAAAAGGTTGTTTTACAGTGGTTTCCCCTTTTAAAAACTGTTGAGAGGAAACATTCGCTAAAACTAAGAAGACCACATCTAAAAAATTCATTATTATATAGTGGTGGATTAAACCATTGGTAAAAAATAATTTTGAGTATACAATAGAGGTTTAATACACCTCTATATATTTCTTTAAAAAATACTAATTTTGAAACTGCATGCACAAGAGATAAATGAAACACAAATTAAAATATAAAAATTATAAAAAACACATAATACAAAAATGTCATGATAAATTTATAGAAAACCATAATACATAAAACTCATTAATATAAAGGGTAATAACTATCAATTAATTAAAATTAATAATGTAATTTAATGTTCCTCTTGAGTTTATTTTGAGGTCTAGGTCACATATTACCATTTATTTGACCATTATGTTGTATAAATGTTCTAAAGAACTCCATGTGGGGTGTTTTGAATCATTTCATGGACTAGTGGACTAGGTTATAATCCTTAGATCACTCCATGATAAATTATAGAATGTTTAGGTATGGAAAAAGTGGTTGTGTCTTTATGAATTAGTGGAATTTTGAAAAAAAAATCACGTTTGTGACTATAGCAACCCAAGATTGTGAAGAATCTAGTGTTGGGATTACTATCCTATGAGAACCCTTATCCTTTTATGTTTATTATTTCTATTTTTAATATTATCAATTATAATATTGAGTTATTCATTATGTTATAAGATTATCTTTGATTATCTTTTATATGGGATTGTTGTGACCTGAGTTGGGTAAGTATGCCAAAATATGGAATTTAAATTTTTATAATGTTTATGTGGATTGGTTTGGATGATGATTCCAATGATTTTGGGAGTTGTTATGGAGATGGGGGTTGTGTGTTTATGTTAGCCATGGATAGGTGATATTTTATAAATCCTATTATGTGCTTTAGTTTTGGTATTCATTCCCACCATGGATATGAACATTGTTATGGAATGGGTTTCATTATGGGGATAGGGAAAGTATTCCAATCATGGATGTGAGTTATATATCATGTCATATCAAAATTCACATTTAAAAAAGATGTAAATAAATATGATAATATTTTATAATAATAACATTATTAGATATGTATAATGACTTAGTTTAGGTGTTATATAAGAGATAAATCAGATCCAAGATAAAAAAGGATACGAAGATAAAAGAAACGTATGAAAAATGATTTATTAGTTATAAATATTTTCATTGAGTTTCCACTACCAAAACTTCCTTTTTTTAAGGACTTACTATTTCATCAAAAAAAATGACATTACAAACATGAAATATTTTTAGGGCTGTAATATAGATAATCCACTTCTAAACAACAAAACGTCATGCGTGTCATTCAATAGGAATAATAAGGCAACTTTTATAGATTATACCGAATGAAATTTCATATAGTATTCATTCATTAATCTAAAAATACTGCAATTTTATTTTGAAAGTGACACAAAAATATGCAAAGGATAGATAAAGACCATGAATTACTTCACACAAACACTTATGTGATAATGTACCAGTATATTTTAAATATCATTTATCACATCAAAATTTACATATTGATAACATCATAACATGTAATTTAAAACCCCTGTAATACCTTAACATAAGATCTATGTGTTTGAAAACAAATATTTTTAGTCAAGGTTGGTGATTCATCTAATGTATATATTGAAAACACATAAGGTTTATTGTATTTTTCATCTATAGAAAGGAATGTAACATGGATGAACTAACATATATTCTATAGTTCATCGGTGAAGTAGTTCGTATTTCCTAATAACGTTTATGAGAATATATTTTTATGTTATCTCATGTTTTCCCCATATTAAATAAATGTTAATATGATGGAATAATTTTATTCTATTAATTACACATCATGAATAATTATCATCTGGAAAAGCAGGTTAAAGATGATGTAGATGTTTCATCTTATAGCGTGAATATATTCAAGATACTCATTATGAATAATTAATATGGTATATTATTTCATTAAAAGGGTTTTATGATAACATTTCAATTATATAATATTACTTTAGATTTTATAGAATGATGGACAATTTGTCTTGCTGAATAAACTGGTTTTAGGTTCTCTCTTTAAGAGGATAGTAATGATAAAACTTTATCTGTTCAACAGAATATAAAAGTACTTTTGGTTTTTATATATTCATGTGGACAAGAAGGATTAGTTATCTAGATATTCAATATTTAATTTCATAGTTGAAGTCATAACATAATAAATATCATAAATTGTTGAATGAGACTATAGATTTTGAAAAGAACAATAAGAGGTTGAATTTCAAGAATTAATAAAAGAAATGTAAGATTTTATGAATGATTATTATAAGGTAAAATTCATAATAAAACATAGAAAATTAACATTCATATATAATTTCATGCAATGTAAATGATGTTAATATATCCCTACTGGAAACAACAAAATGGTTTCTGAAAAACATTACTAGTGTTAGGCTATCATAATTTTAGTTTCAAGTCATCATTGAGTCAAAAGTGAACCCTAATAAATACTTAATGAACTTTGTTCGACACCATCTATATCTCCATGTCCAGTCCCTTATACTAGAATTAATATAATAATTTTCTATCAAATTAAAAAAATTTGTATATTTAAATTTAAATATAAAAAAATACAATTTTGTGTAGTAAATTATAAGGAATTTGTGAGATTTACCATCTCGCTTCCATCCATTGACACAACATCATTGAGAATATATCTAATTCTCTTCTGATATAATTCATTCAATGTTTTTGGCAGAGCAACGACCATTGCATCCTATATCTTTTTATGATCCTCATGTTCCGGAATTTTTATTTTCATTATAATAAGCTCTCTTTGATAATGTTGAGGTAGAGGGTAACTACAACCAGAAGTAAATGTTTATACAATCCCTAGTGGGATTTTGATGACCTCAAATGGTAATAGTCCCAAACCCATCCCACCCACGTGACTTGGATTCCCCTTCCCATGGACATGACCAACTAGATCATCAAGTGCGACCGAGTAAGATTGTGTGACATTGAAATCCCGTAGTTATTTTATTTTTACCAATAAATAAATATAAGACACATTTTAAGAAATACATATTAAAATATTGAAAATTAACAATAATTTATTACAATTAAAAAATAATTCATACCCTAACTACTTTGGTGGATCATTAACATAACTCCGATTAGATTTTGTATGAACATCCAACCAAAGTTTTATTCAGGAGACTTAGTGCCCTAAATTCTTTGACTATATCAGGAAATTTATAAATCAAAAATTTTATATATGAAATAGATAATTTTATTCTATAAATATTAAAAATATTACCCCATTCAATCTTTTTATAAAGAAATATTTTACTCGGCAGGGTGGGGGTTATTTTTTTAGCTTGACATGATGATTTTTTCCTTGAAACAACCTGAAATAAATTAAAATTAATTTAATAGTAATGCATGTGATGTCATCTCATTTTCATATGAATTTATATATGTAAAACGTTATTAATATATTAATATATGTTTCAACGCCACGTGATTCTCATGAATATGGATATCAAAAAATACCCTTCCACTACTCTCTAGGTACCCCTATATGCACCTTATCATGCTAATACTAAGTGGTCAACGATGTATCGCTTAATTCATTCCTTAATCATTATTTAAAATCTTTACATTTATTACCTAAAATTTTCAACATCCTCTTTCAAGTGATAAGATCAGAAAATATAATAAAGAATAAAATTTCTACAAAGAGATATATTTTTAAAATATTTTAATTTAATAAAATAATGACAATAAATTCCATCATAATGTGTCAAAATTACATGTAAGGACATGTAAATTTCAAGAAAAATTTTTCCTTAAATTCTTTGGGATTTTACGAGTACGCAGTTTCTGACGGCACCTGATTCCGAGGCCCAGTGTGCCCGGAATCAATTTCCAAAGTTTAGTTCGGGTACATTCAGTGAACGAACGAGTGGGTTTTTCTATCTTTTGAACCGGCGCATGGAATTGAAATCCAAGGTCACCAATGAATTCGCAGCACTGGTAATTTCTTAAGAGGACCTTTACCGAAGATGCATTTTCCCAGGAAGAGATGTTTAAAAAATGTGGATTAAATGAAAAGTAACTAAAATTATGGTATAATTTTACTTCTTTTTCTAAGGTGGTTTTATCCTACATGGGGGAGTTAGGGTGGGACCCACTAGAATCCTAACTACCCATGTGAGGATAAATGTAATTTGGGTCCCACACGAGCCCCAACCTTTTCATTTTCCATAACTCCTTAACCCCTTCAAATTAATTGTGAAACCCCTCCACCTTCTCTCTCTCTCCCTCTTAACTCTTGCCAACACACATTATACAATTAATTGAACCACCTAAATTAGTTAATGAAGTGTTTGAATTCTTTAATTTTTAAAATTCTTGGCATAAACAATTAAAATAAGTGGTGACCTTATTTTAATTTTGGTTGGCTTGTTGTGTGGGAGTTTGGGGAGAGAGCCTTGTGTAAAAAAAGAAGGAAGCTCCACCATCATTGAAGGACGTCATCCTCTCTGTGAATAACAACACCTCTTCAACATTGAGCACTTAATCCATGAAGATCAATGATGCACAATCCTCTTCTTCTCTCCATGATAAAAGAGGAGACGTCATTTACTCGAGCGCACACTGACGACGACGGAAATGACGCCATCATCCGCGATGCTTGACAACCGCGAACTTCTTTATGAGGTAGGGGTGTGTTTGGATTGGGTAATGATTGGTTTTCCTTCCATGTTGTTTTTCCTCTTAAACAAATTTTTATTGGACTAATGCGGAAGGGACCAGACCAAACTAACACAGACTGATTCCTCCGCCGTTATTTTGAATATGTGGAGTTCTTCAAGCATTCTTGAGTGGTGAATCAAGTTATGTTTTCGGAGCTGATCAAAGGCCCCAAAAATCGTAAATGGCCACAGAGCATCAGGGCGACCTAGAAGCAGAAGTTTTGTAGAAATTGGATCATCGGAACGAAGAACGGAGATCTCGGGAGGTGTGCTGGCCAGAGGCGTCGTTTCTAGAAAATTCCAGAATACACGGAGTGAACACCAGAAGCACACGCCGTGTAGTACAAGCATACCGAGGCTTCTGTTTCAGACGTTAGAAAAGTAACACACGGCATGTGATTCTAGACACATGGCGTGTACTCTCCACACTATTTGTCAGGGGAGGCTTCGATGGACATGGCATTTATTCAGGGAAAATACATAGACATAGATAGCAATACACGGCTAAGTAACACGGTGTGTATTCACTTTAAAGAAAGTTAGAAGCGGCTTCTCAAGGCTCGACGTGTAATCTGGGAGATACACTGACACGGGAAGAAACACACGGCCAAGAGGCACGACGTGTACTGCCTTCACCATAGTAGAAGCGGCTCGTGATGAGTCAGCGTGTATTCCAGGAATACACGGACACGGGGTGGAGTACACGGGCATGTACTCCACCACACGGCCAGGCATGGCCAGTGCACATGGAACCGACCCTAGAGGTTTGGACACGGTGTGTAACCATTCCACACGCCGTGTACTTACTTATCTACATGACCAGCCCTGTGACATGGGTCATTTCACACGGGCAGTACCCGGTGTCTGATGACATAGCGTGTATCGCTTACCTACACGTCGTGTCCTTTAGGAAAATGGCTTGGTTGTCTTCCTCTCCATGAATTGGGAACGTTTTTCTTGTTTTTCCCCTATGAAGTGGGACAGAACTATGGGATACATCAACTCTGGACTTTGTGACATTTGATGTATCAATCATTGACTCGAGGAGCGGACCCTCCGGTAATCGAGTGTTCTATGTGCGGGAACCCTAGAGCTCGCTGCGACTGCGACGACTATCATGTCGGGATCCTCCGTGGGTTCGATGACGAAGACGACTGTACTTGGATCCTATGTGGGTTTGAAAGCGAGGACGACTATACTTGGATCCTACGTGGGTTCGGCAGCGATGACGACTGTACTTGGATCCTACGTGGGTTCGACAGCAATGGTTATTGTACTTGGATCCTACGTGGGTTCAGCAGCAATGACTTCTGTACTTGGATCCTACGTGGGTTCGGCAGGGAAGATGATTCGGAGGCAACATCTATCATCTTCACCCCTCTTCGTGAATAGTATTCCTGTGTGAGCTGATTCTTGACTACCAGTCATTATCATCAATGTGATTGACTTGCTATCCTGTGTGGATGGGGTTGTGCTTTCCTATGTGTATTGGGTTGTACTTGGGCTCGTGAGTAGGAGTCAAACTGTAATTTATGACTTAGGTATATGTACGGTCATATACCTAAGTATATTTGGTTGATACTTCGCGTTTGTATATTTCCTTTGTGGTTAAACCTTCGTGGATTCTGAGAGACCTTCAGGGGTCCCGGGGTCCCTACTCAGTATCGTATACTCACCTCTGCACAGGCTATGCCCACACTACATTTTGTTGGATGCAGACGACGGAAAACACTGATCGAGGTGGAGGCTTGTGGAGCTGGACGGTACCTGGAGGTGGATCACTTGGCAGAACGTACACGGAGCGGACGGACGGACCCGAGGAGCCGAAGAGACTATCTGTACCCACCCTTCAGGTGGTATTTCCAGTGGACGACTCGGTGTTATTGTTTTACTTTACTGTTTTTGTAATTTCTTTTCAGTTGTACTATACTTTCAGTTGGGTTTGTATACTGGCCCATTTACTTTTCAACACTTACTTTTGTACACAGTTTACTTAGTGTTTACTTCAACTTGTGTACTCTGTTGTGTTTGTTTACTTTTATAAAGGCAATGCCTTCCCTTTTCCGGGATATTCCACCTTTGGTGCTACTCGACATCCCCTGGCCTATGGAAGGTAGGCTTGGGGTAGTCACGCCACAGGCCCTAAGGACGGGTCGTGAAAAATTGGTATCAGAGGCAGGTTCTAACGCAGAACTCTAGACTCTGATAATTTCTTCACTGTGAAGCAATAATGTTTAGAGTATTGAGTGTGGTTATCAGTCCAGGGAGTCGAGTGTTGGTGTGGCGGCCGACGTATCCATACACCAGGACCCTGACTTCTGATTTCCGACTCAGTTCTCAAAAACACTGATTGCATGTGTGTTTCAAAAGTTTTCTTAGTGATTACTTTGTGTCAGCTCACCAGGTATACTGTACTAACCGTGGCACACCTATTTCTTTTTTGGATGGCCCCACGATGGTATCCATCTTGGGTTCCCAATTATGTGTGAGATGGAAGCCCACCGAGCAACGAGGCCTCGGTGCAGGGCCCCATTACAGCAGAGGCACCAGTAGTACCTCTACCTGCTCGGCCACCGATACCGCCCGCCCCAGCAGCGGAGAGTGCACGCCACCTGAGTTCACTACACGAGTTTCAGCGATAGAGGCCACCCAGGTTCTGTGGAGAGACGGAGCCTCAGGAAACTGAAGATTGGCTGGAGGCTATCGTCCGAGTCTTCAGATTGGTAGGGACACCAGCAGATCTTATGGTGATCCTTGCAATGATTCTCCTTCACGCAGCAGTGGGTAGATGGTGGAGTCTGATTCTCCAGGTGCACAACGAGGCATCACTACTTTGGACGGACTTCAAGAGCCTCTTCTGCTCATAGTTCATTCCAGCCACCCTCCGTGTGGTGCGCATCCAAAAGTTACTACAATTGTGGTAGGGCAGCATGATAGTAGCCCAGTACTCGGAGAGGTTTAACGACCTCTCGCACTACTCCACGGACATTATATGTGACCCATTCTTCTGGGCCCGAACCTTCGAGCAGGGACTGAGGAATGAGATCAGGTCTTCGATAATCTCCCTCAGCATTCTGATGCAATCAGGAGTACTAGAGCGAGCCCTACTTGTGGAGAGATTCCTTGCTGAGCCTATGCTAGCAGCGAGGTCTACCGTAGGGCGACATGTAGTGGATTCTTATGTATCCGGCAGTAGACAGATGTCACAGAGGTCTAAGCGGACCAGGCCATCAGTTGGGCAACCACAGGATACTAGTTCAGATGTGTGGGGAACATGCAGTAGAGCCAGCCATACGAGAGGAAGGAAGTGCTATGCATGCGGCGGGCAGAGCCACATGGCTCGTGACTTCCTGACCCGCCATGCAGAGGAGAAGAAGATGGTCGAGGGACCACCAAGGCATAGAAAGAGGTTTGACTGTGGTGGTCCGCAGGGAGCAGCCGGACGAGGCAGAGGAGCTGGCCGAGCTGCAGGTGGTGGACAACGCTTTGAGGCTCTACCACCACCACAACCAGGAGGACCACCCCGACCTCAGGGAGCTGGAAGACAGGGGCAGGCTCAGCTCCAAGCAGTCGAGGCCTATGACCACAGCACAACTGAGATGATTCAAGGTACTTTATATGTCTAATCCACCCTTGCTGCAGTTATTATAGACACAGGAGCGAGTCATTCCTTTATTTTCTCTGCCCTTGTTCGGAGCTCGGAGATTCCGACAGAGCCTTTGGCTCGATCCTTACGGCTAGATATTCCTACGGGAGCAGACTCGACGATTACGCACTGGTGCCGGTAGTGTGATCTTACTCTAGGAGTCGAGAGCTTCGGCTAGTATCTTCTTGTAGCAGCGTCGAGGCCTTACGATGTCATCATGGGTGTGGACTGGTTATCTACAGTCCATGCTCAGATCGACTACATTAGGCACAAAGTGTGGTGTATCAGCACGGACGGGACCAGGTTTACCTTCACTAGTGAGAAGGAAGCCTTTGCAGCGTAGGATGGACTTACACAGAGGAGGAGGCAGCCGATCACATATCAGTTGGCTAGTCTCATCCTCGGAGCGGTTGATGTGCGGTGTCCAAGTTTTGCAGTTGTGGTGGATCAGTACACGGACGTTTTTCCTGACGACATTCCAGGACTACCTCCTTGCAGGGAGGTAGACTTCTACATTGACCTGTACCCCGGGACAGCACCAATATCCACTCCATCATATCGGATGGCTCCTGCAGAGCTTTGTGGGCTACGGGTACAGCCGGAGGACTTGTAGGGAAAGGGATTAATCTGACCCGGTGTTTCACCCTGGGCTTCTCTGATTTTATTTGCCAAGAAGGTGGATGGGAGCTTACCACTTTGTGTCGACTACCATCACTTGAATCAGGTGACCGTAAAGAACAAGAATCCACTCCTGAGGATTGACGACCTCTTTGATTAGCTAAAGGGAGCACGATGGTTCTCGAAGATAGATCTCAGGTCAGGCTATCATCATCTTAGAATTCGAGACGAGGATGTGCAGAAGATGGCCTTCAGGTGTCAGTATGGCCACTATGAGTTCTTGGTTATGACTTTCGGTGTAACCAACACTCCAGCAGTGTTCATGAGTCTCATGAATATGATCTACCATCCTTACCTCGATCGGTTTGTCGTAGTCTTTATCGACGGCATATTGATTTACTCGACTACTGAGGAGGAGCACGCCTACCGCTTACGGGTTGAACTGGACACACTTTGAGAGCACCAACTTTATGGTAAACTCTCGAAGTGCCAGTTCTGGATTCGAGAGGTTCACTTCTTGGGGCACTTCATCTCAGAGGCGGGAGTTGTTGTGGATCCTTCGAAGATCGAGGTAGTACTTTCTTGGGAGCCACCCAGTAGTGTGACGGAGGTGCGGAGTTTCCTAGGTCTGGCTGGGTACTATCAGAGATTTGTACCAGACTTCTCCAAAGTTTCATCACCGCTTACAGCTTTGATGAAGAAGGGGAAACCCTTCGTGTGGTCAGATAGATGTCAGCAGAGCTTTCAGAAGATGAGACAGAGATTGACCAGTGCGCCCATCTTGAGGCTTCCAGAGGAGGTCATAGGGTACGTAGTTTACCGTGATGCATCAGGGACCAGACTCTAGTGTGTCCTGATGCAGGAGATGGCTGTGATCGCTTATAGTTCACGACATTTGAGGCAGTATGAGCAGAACTACGCTACCCATGACCTGGAGTTAGCAGCAGTGGTCTTCGCCTTGAAGATGTGGTGGCATTATCTGATGGACGAGCACCTTACAGTCTACTCTGACCACCAGAGTCTTAGGTACATCTTCTCGTAGAAGGTCCTGAACCTGAGATAGCGGCGATGTCTTGAGTTCCTCTAGGACTATGACTTTGAGATAGTCTATGCTCCTAGAAAGGGGAATTTTGTGGTTGATGCTCTCAGTAGGAGATCGGGAATTCAGCTACTTGGAGAGGCGACGGATCAGTTATCCGCTTTGCAGATATCCTTTGTGGATAGATATGGGGAAGCCTTTCTACAGTCCCTCACAGTCACTCCTCCACTGCTTCAGCGGGTCAGAGAGGCACAGTGTGGGGACGTTGACTATGAGACGCGTCGTGCTCAGATTTCCACAGGGCAGGCGCCTCATGGATTTTCTGAAGGAGGAGAGCACGTCATCCTCTTCAGGGGACGTACCATGGTACCAGTTGCACTGAAGGAGGAAGTGATGAGAGACTTTCACGCTTCCCCTCTAGTGGTACACCCTAGAGTGGCAAAGATGTACCAGGACCTCAGACGACAGCACTGGTGGCCGGGTATGAAGAAGGTTGTAGCAGAGTTCATTTCATGATGCCTCACTTTCCAGCAAATGAAGGTGGTGCACCAGGTACCAGCAGGATTGGTACAACCCTTAGAGGTCCTGGAGTGGAAGTGGGACGGGATATCCATGGATTTCGTCACAGGGCTTCCTTGTAATTCCAGAGGTCATGACTCCATCTGGGTGATTGTCGACCGACTCACCAAGTCGGCCCACTTCCTACCTATCAGAGAGCAGGGCTCAGTGGAGAGCTTGGGACACCTCTATGTTCAGGAGATCGTATAGCTTCATGGTGTACCATCATCTATCATCTCTGATCGAGATGGTCACTTTACTTCCCGACTTTGTAAGGGGTTACAGGAGGCATTTGGGATGCATCTACGCCTAAGCACCGCCTTTCATCCTCAGATGGATGGCCAGATAGAAAGGACCATTCAGAATCTCGAGGACATGATCTTTGCATGTGTCCTATACTTTGGTCATATCTGGAAGGATCACCTACCTTTGGTGGAGTTTTCATACAACAACAGCTACCACTCCACCATCGGGATGGCACCATATGAGGCACTGTATGGTCGACCATGCAGATCACCTCTGTGCTGGACAGACCATGGGGAGTCATCACTTGTAGGACTAGAGATGGTTCAGGATATGATGGAGAAGGTGCAGATCATCCAGGAGCAGATGAGGACTACACAGAGTAGACAGAAATCCTGTGCTGATAGGAGGCGGAGACCACTGGAGTTTGAGGATGGCGACCATGTTTTCTTACAGGTCTCAACTTGACGTGGATTACGGAGATTTGTCCAGGGCAACAAGTTATCTTCGAGCTTCATCGGACCATTTCAAGTTCTCAATAGGGTGGGTGAGGTGTCTTATCGTCTGGCCCTTCAACCTTAGTTACACCAGTTGTACGACGTCTTCCACGTATCTCAGCTGAGAAGATACGTACATGACCCGACGCATATCATTGACCACAGGGAGTTGGACATCGATGATGGGACGACTTTTGCGGAAGTCCCGGTGAAAATCGAGGATTGACAGGAGCGGGTCCTACGTGGATGGTCGACTCCTCCGGTGTGAATTCGTTGGTAGCACGGGGACCTCTAGGAGAGCACATGGGAGCGGGAGGCTCAGATGCGTGCACAGTACCCTCATTTGTTTCCCTAGTTTATGATTTAGCTTTACAGGGATGTAAATAATTGAGGTGGGAGTAATGTAAAGACCCATAAATTTCAAGGAAAATTTTTTCTTAACTTATTTCTGATTTTACGAGTACGTAGTTTCTGACGGCACCTGATTCTGAGGCCTAGTGTGCCTGGAATCAATTTCTGAAGTTTAGTTTGGGTGCGTTCAGTGAAAGAACGAGTGGGTTTTTCTATCTTTTGAACCGGTGCTGAGAATTGAAATCTGAGGGCACTGATGAATTCGCAGTGCCGGTAATTGCTTAAGAGGACCTTTACTAAAGATGCATTTTCCTGGGAAGATATGTTTAAAAAATGTGGATTAATTGAAAAGTGAATAAAATTGTGGTACAATTTTACTTCTTTTTCTAAGGTGGTTTTATCCAACATGAGGAAGTTAGGGTGGGACCCACTAGCATCCTAACTACCCATGTGAGGAAAAATGTAATGTGGGGCTCACATGAGCCCTAACCTTTTCATTTTCCATAACCCCTTAACCCCTTTGAATTAATTGTGAATTCCTTCCACCTTCTCTCTCTCTCCCTCTTAACTCTTGCCAAAACAGATTATACAATTAATTGAACCACTTTAATTAGTTAATGAAGTGTTTGAATTCTCAAATTTTTAAAAGGTTTGGCATAAAAAATTAAAATAAGGGGTGACATTATTTTAATATTGGTTGACTTTCTGTGTGGGTGTTTGGGGAGAGAGCCTTGTGTAAAGAAAGAAGGAAGATTCACCATCATTGAAGGATTTCATCCTCTCCGTGAAGAATGACACCTCTTCGACATAGAGCACCGAATCCATGAAGATCAACGACGCGCAATCCTCTTCTTCTCTCCGTGATAAAATAGGAGACGTCATTTCCTCGGGAGCACATAGACAATGACGGAAAAGATGCCATCATCCGTGGCGCTTGACAACCGCAAACTTCTTTACGAGGTAGGCGTCTGTTTGGATTGGTTAATGATTGGTTTTCCTTCCATGTTTTTCTTCCTCTTAAACCACTTGTTATTAAAATAATGCGGATAGGACCAGACCAAACTAACACGAACCGATTCTTCCACCGTTCTTGTGAATATGTGGAGCTCTTCAAGCATTCTTGAGCGGTGAATCAAGTTCTATTTTCAGAGCCGATCAGAGGCCCAAAAACATCATAAATGGACTCAGAGCGTTGGTGTGACCTAGAAGCGGAAGTTTTGTATAAATCGGATCATTAGAATGAAGAACAGACACCTCGGGAGGTGTGCTAGCCAAAGGCGTCGTTTCTTGAAAATTTTAGAATACACGGCGTGTACACTGGAAGCACACGCTGTGTAGTACAAGCATACTGAGGCTTCTATTTCAGAAGTTAGAAAATTAACACACGGTGTGTGATTCTAGAAACATGGTGTGTACTCTCCACAGTGTTTGTTAGAGGAGGCTTCGATGGACATGGCGTGTATTTAGGGAAAATACACGGACACAGACAGCAATACACGGCCAAGTAACACGGCGTGTATTCACTTTATAGAATGGCAGAAGCGGCCTCACGAGGCTCGACATGTAATCTGGGAGATACACGGACACGGGCAGAAACACATGGCCAAGAGGCACGGCATG
Organism: Viscum album; assembly: GCA_963277665.1. NCBI lineage: Eukaryota > Viridiplantae > Streptophyta > Magnoliopsida > Santalales > Viscaceae > Viscum > Viscum album. The sequence goes on along the minus strand of OY728158.1, from coordinate 1,183,737,231 downwards.
CACTACCTGCACCATGGCAGAAGCGGCTCGTGATGACTCGGTGTGTATTCTGGGAATACACGAACATGGGGTGGAGTACACGGGCATGTACTCCACCACACGGCTAGGCATGGCTAAGACACATGGAACTGACCCTAGAGGTTTGGACACAGCGTGTAACCATTCAACACGTTGTGTACTTACTTATCTACACGACCAGCCCTGCGACACGGGCCATTTTACACGGGCAGTACTCAGTGTCTGATGACACGACGTGTATCACTTACCCAGACGTCGTGTACTTTAGGAAAATGGCTTGGTTGTCTTTCTCTCCATGAATTGGGCACTTTTTTCTTGGTTTTTCCCCTATGAAGTGGGACAGAACTACGGGATACATCAACTCTGGACTTTGTGACAGTTGATGTATTGATCTTTGACTCGAGGAGCGGACCCTCCGGTAATCGAGTGTGCTATGTGCGGGAACCCTAGAGATGGTTGCGACTGCCACGACTATCGTGCCGGGATCCTCCGTGGGTTCGATGACGAAGACAACTGTACTTAGATCCTATGTGGGTTCAGTAGCGAGGGAGACTGTACTTGGATCCTCCATGGGTTCGGTAGCGATGAAGACTGTACTTGGATCCTACGTGGGTTCGGCAGCGATGGTTACTATACTTGGATCCTACGTGGGTTCGGTAGCGACGACTTCTATACTTGGATCCTACATGGGTTCATCAGGGAAGACGATTCAATGGCTATATCTACCATCTTCAACCCTCTTGGTGAATAGTATTCCTATGTGAGCAGAGTCTTGACTACCAGTCATTATCATCAATGTGATTGACTTACTATCCTGTGTGGACTGGGTTGTGATTTCCTGTGTGGATTGGGTTGTACTTGGGCTCATGAGTTGGAGCCGAACTGGAATTGATGACTTAGGTATATGTATGGGAATATACCTAAGTAGAGTTGGTTGATACTTTATGTTTGTATCTTTCCTTTTTGGTTTAACATTTGTGGATTTTAAGAGACCTTCAGGGGTCTCAGGGTCCCTACTGAGTATCTTATACTCACCCCTGCACGGGCTATGCCCGTACTATGTTGTGTTGGATGCAGACGACAGACAACACTGATCGAGGTGGAGGCTTGTGGAGCTGGACAGTACCCGGAGGTGGATCACTTGGCAGGACGTACACAGAGCGGACGGCCGGACCCGAGGAGCCGAGGAGACTATTTGTACCCACCCTTTAGGTGGGATTTTCAGAGGACGACTCGGTGTTTCTGTTTTGCTTTACTGTTGTTGTACTTTCTTTTCAGTTGTACTATACTTTTAGTTGGGTCTGTATACTATCCCATTTACATTTTAGCACTTACTTTTGTACACATTTTACTTAGTGTTTACTTCGACTTGTGTACTCTGTTGTGTTTGTTTACTTTTATAAAGGCAATGCCTTCCCTTTTTCTAGGATATTACGCATTTGGTACTAGTCGTCAGCCCCTGGCCTTTGGAAGGCGGGCTTGGGGTAGTCACGGAACGGGCCCCAAGGATGGGTCATGACATTACATTTATTTGGGAACACATGGCTACATTTTTTCAATATTTTTTGACATGAATCAAAAAAATAAGTTATTGGAAGGGTAATTGACTCCTCTACCATCCACCTAGAATATGGCCAAATAATCCTATGGAATCACCTATGGGGACCCCATAATAGTAAAATGGGATAAATATCTTCAATATGTTCATATTTCAAACATCTAATCTATTTATATTTCTCTCCATAGTATAATTGACTTCATATTTTACTAAAAATAGTTAGTAGTATAAAAAAGGTGTCATATGTCACGACCCCCTCCCCACATAGTGTACCCCTCCTGGGCCGGAAATGTGAAAAGGGGGATAATGACCCCCGATTCCTGCCTCCAGTAGGCCCTTGGTCGGCAACTAGCACCAAGGGTATAATAAAGACACAAATGGGAGTCATTACCCTCTAAGAGAACACATGCAGAAGAGAGAGATAAGGTAGACACCAACCAACTCCAACTCAGAACTGAAATATAAAAGAAACCCAAGTACATATATGAAATGCCAAGAAAAAGTACTAGAACTGAGAGGGAAAACTAAAAGTACCCAAAAGAAAGTAAAAACAGTAGCGACCACAAGCCCGAACAGCTCCTCCAACCACAAACTAGTACTAACCAGCTTGATCTCCAACCTACTCCAAGTGACCTGAAAAACAGTTTATTTATACGTAGGGTGAGTATAACAGTACACTCAGTAGGATCCTCCTCGATGCCTCACGTGCAAAGTAAAGAAATCATGTTAAATCACAATGAACAAAAAGTGAAACTAACTCGTCACCTAAAAAGGTATACTAAGTTCCCAACCTCACCATGGAAACTCTCACCAAGTAATGCATACAAGGATATATCATATAATAAAGAATACCAAGGGTAACCCGCTACTACTTCCCCACTGGTTTTCCGCTTTTCCCCAACGACATACGTCATGTGCATCTCTCTCCAAATGCTTTCTCGAATACACCTGGGCTAAGCCCACAAACTGCACCACGTGCACCACAAAGGATTGCATGTAGACACCTGGGCTAAGCACCACACCATCCTCACACCTAAAAGTAACCAGGTCGTTTTTGGGATCCACCACAGCTAGCATAATGTGTATCATATATTGGGTATTATACTTTAATCCATTACATCCCATACACCGAGCAAGGATCCTCAAGCTATCAAAGCCTATACACGTTACACCTATAGTAGTCCATAGGATTATATATTCAGAATATATGTGTGTGAATAACCACAAGCCATTACAGCCCTCTATACACATATATGGGGAAAAATAACTGTTGTGCCTAATGGAACTAGTATCTACCATGATAAGAGAGCGGGGTCAAAGTGGGTAGTTATCCATTCACCCTCCCATCAGAATGTTAGGGAAAACACCCCCCAGGGCTTAGAATCTCTGAGGTGCTAGTTTCCCTTACTGACAGGGTAGATTAGCGTATAGAAACACAAAAAGTATAGAATATATCATAACTCACTACCACACTATGGGAGTAACCTAGTATTAGACATAACTGCAGCTGACGTCTCTCGGACTCTGGGCTGCCACTTCTAAGACTAGGTATCCTATAAGCACACAAACATTTTGAGAGCCTTATTAGGTTACTTCATTCCCTTTTTATCAGTTCCAATGTACGTTAATTAATTCTTCCAACATTAATTAACCATGACAAAAACCACATTAAATTCATCAACATCACACCCAATGTCAAATGTTCCTTCAAAGTTACAACCTCGTAATTATGTTCCAGCATCTCCATCCCCATGGGTTAACATCAATTATTAAAACATTCATTACAGAATTACTTTCCCATATTCCCAGGCATTCTAAAAAAGAATCCTATGCTACTAAACACAAGGGGGCTCAACACGGTGAGTAGATGTACCACCCGTCGAGTATGTGCCGCCTATAGAAAGAGCGTAGACCCATTCTCCCTGGAGAGGCTAAATAAGGAAATCATGTGGCATACCCCACATGTCTTCACCCCTTTCGGAAGAAGGGTAAGCAAGACCAGCTGCCTTTAGTAGTGGTGAAAAGCAAAGCATATAAAAAAACAAATAATCCACAACCATCCAACAACCACATCCATCCCATTCCATCATCCCTGGTGTCCTCCCCAACACCCACATGCATAACACGATGCATCTCGCCACTCTAGGAGTCATCCACTCTCACAACCACAAGGCCTCCATGCCCCCACATATCACAACACCCTCTCAAGGTCACATCACCACACAAGCAGAAGGAAAACAAAAATCACATCAATTTGTTCTCTTAGCCCATTAACAAGGCATTCTTCCTTCAAACAACAAGAACCAACAGATTTCAAGTTTACCAACCAACTGACTTAAACATATCATCGGCCTCAATTTGATTAACACCAAGTTAGAACAACATCCACAACAACAACAACCAACTTCATTTACATGCCTCTTTATCTTTAACCAATTAATTATCAATTAATTCTGGCTTTACTTTCCTTATCAATTTCATCAAGAGAAACATGCTAATAAGAAAGGCATATATATCACACTATCTAGCAAATCAATAGGTGAACCATTATCACAGCACAAAGCAACAACATGCGATCAAACCAATTATTTTAATCTGGTTCGAGTATTTAATTAGGTCAAATCCATTGTGATCCAAAGGCCAAATCATGATAACTCTATGATTTCACATAAACAATTAGAGAAGCCACGAATCCCCTACCTCAACAGTTTTGATGGAAACCACAACGGTCAAAGAACACCCAAGAAGACTGGGCCGATTCACCAAGTATCCTCCCTAGATCTCTTCTCCTAACACAAAAAAGACCAAATCACATCATAATAAACATCCAAACACTTAGATCTACCCATAACAGGCATAGATCTAAGATCCCAAGAGAATAGGAGTAGATATAGGTAGATCTAGGAAACCAAACTACAAGGATCACATACCTCGAGAAACCGGATTTGATTCGCGAAGAGAAGCCTCCATATCGCCTTCAAAATGCTTGGGAGAGGTTCTTCTACCTCCAAGGAAGGGTAATCCCAAGTTATGGCCGCTTAGGGGATTAAATGAACCATTTAGATGCAAAAGATTTCAGACCAAAAATTTTAGGAACTAACATTAAGTGCCCGCATGATTAGTCCGCACGGTTTACCAAACTGTGCACTAACCGTGTGCTAACCGTGCGCTAGATTCTGCCTCTTCAAACACTCCTCATATGGTTAGGCCTCACCGTTAGACAAATTGTCCACTATCCATGAGTTGGCTACTACCTACAACACCAACCTCGTATGGTTTGGCTGCACAGTTTTACAAACCATGTGCCTCCCGTGCAAAGGCCATAACCCTTTAACTTTCCTTAAAAGTCCACCAAAAAACACACCAAGTCGCCTTGACCTCCCAGAACACCTCCAACACCACATTTTCACAAAGTAATGGACCAGAGAGGTCCGGTCCATTACATTATAACACTATTCAAATTAAAATTTGTACCAATAACTATCACCCTATAATATCCTCACGAAGAAACTAGAGTGATGACATATTCCCTCACTGCTGATCCTGTTAATTGGGGGAGGCACTATCCCATATTCTAATTATAATGAACGGATATTTTTAATAATAATTTATTCTAGAAAATGTGTGTTGTATTATTTTACATAACACAACTATATCCCATTAATAATGAAGTGAGTATAATCAAAATGTGACCTTTGGGTTTTGACCATCATATGACTATTGTTCAATTATGATGATTCTTCAATATGAAAATTGGAAACAACTTTGAATAATAACTTTAACATTACAATTGGAATTATAAATATAAATGATAATGGTTAATTAATGCTAAAAGAATAGTCGATGGCCTCATTCAGTAGAATTGTTCCTAATAAAGCCCATTTGGCATATCATCGAAAGGAGGTTGTATCACTGGGATTCACTCATGACTAATCCTTGTCTTATCTTTGGAATGTTATTCATTCATGAAATCACCTACAGGAGAAGGTCAAGTTAGTAGAGATTTCCACTCAGGAAATGTTATTCGAGCTGCTCCAAGAGTCTATCACCATAAAACACCAAACCCTTAAGTCGTATGAAATTTTTATGAGGTGTTATGTGTAATGACATTAGTTACTTAATGTAAAATCCATTTGAATATATAAAATTTTTATTTCATCATTTATGTTTTAAGAATAGTTTTTCTTAAAAATTGAGATGGAATTCCATAAATTGAGTTTTAAGGAAAATTTAGAATTTTTTAGAGAGATATAAATTATTATATTAAACTGAGGCTTTATTAATAATGTTTATTATAATTAATTAGTTTTATAAAAACTAATTTTTAATTATAAATGATAAAATAATTTTATTTTTTTAATTGTCAAAAATTTTACTATGCATCTTCAATCTCCTGTTATTTTAAATAAATAAGTATTTTTATAGATACAATTTTAATTTATGATATTTAGAGATTTATTTTGATAAAATAAATGTAATTTTGGAATTAATATTATCAATATTAGGTTATGGTGAATTTATGAAAATTTTATAAAATAATTTATTTTTTTATGAATAGTAAAAATACAGTTTGAGTTTTTCGGTAAGTTTAATGACATCATAGCTATGCCCTAATGATTTAATAATTAATTTAGAATTATCGTAGAATATTATATGCTAAATTAACTTAATAGGTGTTCCAGATAGCCAATGCCATGGGAAAATAGCATGGGAAATCCCATGGTTTCTCAAATACATCTATTGAGGTTTACTCATAAACTAATAAAAAACCCTCAATTTTTCTATTAATACCCACCCATACCTTCATTTAACTTCAGTAAAAATTCATCCACCAAGAATTTATGGTATTTTTACCTCCCATAGGGTCCTCCCAAGGTTTCCTCAGTCTCCCATAGTCATGATCAATGAGTTTTTGCAGTCACTCTTTAAGGTAAGGTCACTCTAAACTTCTCTTTTCCTTTCATGATTCCATTTTATGGGGTATGTATTTTAAAATTAAAAGAAATGTTCTTATATAAATTTTATACAATAAAATTAACTTATTAAGAGTTATTTATTTATGTAAGACCCTTTTTCCATCTCTTTTTAATATTTTCTAAAACCATTTTTCATACCCGTTAGGTTGTCGGATTTTCGTATCAAAATTTCTATCTTTTTACACATAAATTATTTTATTTTATTTTTTGAATACCCAAATTCCTTTATTCTACCAGTGTATTTAAATATAATTAAAAATTATCTATTTTATTTTGGGATTAACATATATTAAACCCTCATTCCTTTTCTAAGGGTTTAAATTGATAAAAGGTTCTTATTTTTATGAACTTTCTAAAATGCCAGGATTTTGAAATTAAACATGTTTCTTTTATTCTCCACAGGTTATTTATGATATGTTTTATTTTATTATATGTGGATCACATTAATTAATACATATTATTGTTGTTACCTTATAGCACTCCAATGCATTGGGCATAGAATTTAATCTATAGAGATGATAAGTTTTATGATACCATTGTGATTAACATTGGTAATATTTATGACACATATTTGGAAAAACATGGTGATATGCTTATTAATAACCCAATTAAGTGTTTTATAAAGATTTACATGGTATTAATAATTATATTCTTATTATTATATTCCTTTTTCTCATGAAATCAAGTTCTTTTTTATATTCCCCATGATCACAAGTAAATTATTTATCTTGTTTACCATTCTTGGTCCTTCTACTAACCCTTTATATTTATGTATGTCTCTAGTTTATGAGATAAAATAAATATACCAAGTATGAAACTTTAATATCTATTTCAAATGGAATATAATAATTTTTTTATTTTTCTTGTATTATGTACCTTATTTACGAGACAATAAACATTTAATGATCCTTTGTTTATAAAATGGCATGAAAATTTTTGTAATAAAAAAGGTAGGATGTCGTAGTTGGTATCAAAGGATGGTTTTTTTATTTGTGGAAATTAGGATTTGAAAACTTTCAGATGAATCTTATTGAAAATTTTAAATATAGTAAAACATCCTAGTATTTTGGTGAAATAATATGTAATTGGTTTTTGAATATATAAATCCTTGTGTGGATATGAACAATTGGATGTAGCTCTGGAAAAGATGTATGTAGTGGTAAAACCTGAAAAAACCTCTTTAAGAAAGCATCAAATGGGAACTGGTGCATGATAACAGGGCTTTTTACACACCTGGATTAATACTCCTAGGGGATATGTTTGGCTAAACAAATCCTTTTTATGAAATATTTATTGAATGATTTATAGAAAATCTATTTTAGTTAATGAATGAAAAAATTTTGAATGATGTTTTAATACTTATAATTACTTTAGAATTATAATATTTTTTAAATTAAATAATTTTCTCACTAAGATTTTCTTCTTCTACAAAACGGAGAGAAATTGGAAGAACTGTGTAAATGGGGAGCATAACGGACCATGTGTTGATGACCCTCCGATGGATGCCAGAATAGAAACCTTTATGAGAATGATGAATCAACTAACTAATGTTATGGTAAATAACTTGAATCAATCTAAGAGAGAAGTTTCATCGAGAAGGGAAAAACATTCCTTTGAGTCCTTTATGTGTCAACGACCACCATTCTTTAGTGGATCCACAAACCCGTTGATTGAAGAAAATAGTATAATCTATATAGAAAATTTATTTTATCTAATGCATTGTTCAAACCAATTAAAATTCACTCTAGCTCTGTACCATTTATAGAGATAAGTTGTTCAGTGGTGGGAACTATTTTAAAAATGAGGCTAAGAGGGGATATTGAAGCTATGGAGTGGGAAGAGTTAAGGGGAATCTTCTTTAATAAGTATTTCTCTCATTCAACAAAAACAAATATTGAGACGGAATTCCATGAATTTAAGAAGAAGAAGAATGAATCCATAGGGTGTTATTTGATGAACATTACAAGACATTTCTGTTATACATATAGCATTGTCATGGATCCTAATGGGAAGTTTGATAGATTCTTGGGTGGACTAAGACATCATCTATGGAAGAATTTATCCAATCGAGACTATGAAAGATATGAAGAAATCATATAGAGTGGTATGAAGGTTGAAATAGAGTTTAGTGAGACACACTAGTCTCACAAAAAAATGATAAAAAGATATATAAAGATAAAATATGATGGAGGGTCGTTGATTAAGGAAGAGAAATAAAGAAAGCTCAATTGTTCACATGAAATAAATGTGGGAAGAAGAATTTGGGGAACTGCCTACTCTAGAGAATGAAGTGTTACAAGTGTGTAAGAGATGTCCATAACACTTGGAGCTTCCGTAGTGAATTTAAGCCTCAGCTTCTCAACAAAAATGACAAAGTGAAGATAGTGAAGGCCCTTCTAGAAGTGAAATGCTTCAAGTGTGGACAACTCAGGCACATTTATAATCATTATACAAATCTGAGGGAAGTATAGGGGAATCACCATCAACCTCAGTATAGGCCAATAGATAATGGTTATAGTATTTCTATCATGAGGACTAATGTTGAACATCCAAATTTTTGTGGGGGTAGGTACTCTGACTGTTCTCTCAAAGATATAAAGTGCATTGTTTGATTCTTGTTCTATGCATTCCATTTTTTCTCCATAATTGCAAAGAATATTGAATAAATCCATGAACATGTAGAAGTAGAGTTATCATTTAGGACTCATGGAATTATTATACAAGGATCAATAGTATTTATAAACTCTATTATTCACTTAAGAGAGCATAATCTCATCGAAAATCTAGTATTCATTTCCATTTTGGAATTTTACTTTTTAATAGGGGTAAAATGGATCTAAAAGTATAATACTATAATAAAATGAAAAATCATGGAAATATCAATAGTCTTGAATGGATAACCAAGATCTTTTTTCAAATGAGAGATATCTCAACCTGAGTTTTTTCTAGAAGGCACCACCAGTAGCCTTTTTTATGAATATGGTCGGTGAAGATTAAGAAGGAAATAAAAGTGTATGGAAAGGGAAAGTTCCCATCATTCAGGAATACATTTACAAATTTTATAAGGAGTTACATGGACCTCCCCTATAAATAGAGGTATATTTATTCATTGAACTTATTCTTGGATCCAATCCGATTTAAAAACCCCTATATAAAATGGAGAATGTGGAACTTGAGGAATTAAAGAAACAAACACAATACCTTTTAGAGAAGGGATTTATCCAACCATGTGTGTCTCCTTTGGGAGCATATGTTCTCTTTTTGAAGAAGAAATATGGATCAATATGGTTATGCATTGATTATAGAAAACATAATAGGATCACAGTGAAGAATAAGTACCTTCTTACAAAAATTGATAATTTATTTCACCAGCTTCATGGGGAAAAATTCTTATCCATTATTGATCATCGATCTGGTTATCATCAATTGAGGGTGAAGAAAGAATATAATTAAAATACTTCCTTTTGATCAAGATATAGGCATTATGAGTTTGATTTTATTCCATTCTGATTGACTAATGAACATACTATTTTTATAGATTTGATTAATACAATATTTAAGGACAACCTTGATAACTTTGTTGTAGTTTTTACTGATGATATAATAATATATTAAAATAGTTGTTAGGATCTGGAGGATCATCTAACGGTGATACTAAAAACTCCGTGGAAGGATATGTTATTTGGAAAAGTTCATAAAGTTTTAGTTTTGGCTACAACAAGTTTCCTTCATAGGGAACATTATAACCAGTGATGTAATATCACGTGATAATACATTGAAAAATATTTTATAGGAGTTTCATCACACTAAAATTGTAACTAAGATTCATATTTTCCTTGGTTTAGAAGTATATTATATGAGGTTTGTGGAAAACATCTAAAGACTTTCTAATTCACTAACCATGTTAACTATAAAAGGGTTTATGGTCATCTGGATAAAGAAGTGTGAGGAATGTTTCCAAGATCTAAAGAAGGGATTAGTTACTGAACCCATGTTAACTCTACCTTCTATCAGATAAGGATACATTATTTTTAGTGATGAATACCTAAAAGGTCTTTCATTTATCCTCATGAAAAATGACAAGGTGATTTATTATGTATTTTGACGGTTCAAGGATAATGAGACTAATTACTTTATGCATGATATGGAGCTAACTACTATTATTTTTTAAATGAAGATATAGAGGCACTATATTTATGGGGAGAAATGTGATATATACACAGTCCACAAAGGTTTGATGTATATTTTCATGAAAAAGTAATTCAATGTGAGACATAGGATATTGTTGTATCTTTTTAAATTCTATGATTGTTCGATTAATTATCACCCTAGAATAGAAAACAAAGTCATTAATTAATTAAGTATGAAGGATCATGTTGTTCTTTTAATGATGGGGACTCAATGAGATCCTTTGATAAAAAACCTAACAAAATGGACATGGGAATTGTATGTGAAGGAACATCATCAACCCTATCCAAAATGGTTTCTCAACCATCATTACTAGAGATTATTAAGAAATATCTTTGAGATGATCCTTTGTTGGGTAATTATATTTTGGTTGTGATGGATGGGAATTTTATTGAGTACTATATTGATCAAGAAGGTGTTATGAAATTTCATGCAAGGATATGTGTTCCATTTATTCAATAAATAAAAGAGATGGTGGATGAAGCTAATAGATCTACATTATTTATACCTAAGGGGAGCACTAAAATTTATAGGGACTTTAATGATCTTTATTGGTGGGATAACATTAAAATGGATATTGTTTACTGCACTATAAAGTGTAGAGTGTTTCAATAAGTGAAGGAAGAATTACTGTTGAGCAAGTGTTGTTTTCAACAATACATAATGTTGTTATTTAAAGGGAAAGATTGTTGAGAACAATACTCTTTCTATTTATGATAATTTTGATGCTCACAAATACCCTTAGTTATTTTCTAATGATTTTATTTTTTATGAATATTTCACAAATTTATTTTTCATTATATTTTTATTTTTGGATGAAATATTTAGATTCTTAAACAACGAGAGTTAATTTCTAAGTTATTCACTTTTAGAGCGTTCTGGAAACACTGTTCATACCCTATGTGGAGAAACATAGTGTAAGGATGAAATGCGGTATATACTTTATGAGATAAGAGAAAATTATGGCTAATCAACCATGTGTTATCGGCAATGTATGAAAAAGAACCCTACGTTAGGAAGGAACCCTACGTTTGGGATATTAGAAAAGTATGGAAGGAGAACCGTACGTAAGTGTTAAAAGTTACGGTTGTTTCTCAAAAGTATGGTTCATCAACCTTAATTTTGTAAACGACCATACGTTCTTATAAAATTATGGATTATCTTTTCTTTGGAAGCTTATAAATGTATGGATATTTTGTCAACCTTATGTTTGACTAACGTGACATGAACCTTACGTTTGTGATCAACCATACGTTGAAAACCTTACGTGTGAAGGCTATGTCATCAACCTTACCTTTATGATCTACATTACGTTCAGAGGATGCATACTGTACAACTCAACCTTACATTTGGCGTCGGAGAGTTTAAAGTTGATATTATTTTGCAATGATCAGCAAGCTGATTATTGGGCTGATTTCAATCCAGATTTAAAGTCGTTTTTTAAGTGCGGATTTTACTGATTCAAAGTCGTTTTATCAATGGTTTAAGGATATAATTAAAAGGATCTTTTTATGCCGAGACTTCAGGGAAGTTGTGACTACTCTATAAATTCAAATGTTTGAATATCGCGAGTCAAAAGGCAACTTTTGTGGATCTAAATTTGCAGGAGAAGTGCTCATCATTATTATATATGATCTTTTCTGAACAAAAAAAAAGAAGAGAAGGTTTTGTAACAAAATCGATCATTCATAAAAAGTAAGAAAAAGAGAGAATATCGAAAACATAGACCTGCTGATTCAAAGGAGTGACAAAGCTCTGTTTATTGAAGAAGAAGAATCACGATAGAAGATTCACTCCTTCTACATCGAAGATCTACTGTGAATCTTCTACTACTGAAGTTGTGGATTATATTTCTATATTTACTACAACGGGATCTACTCAGAATGACTCTTTTGTGAAGATCATTATTTCTGAAGGCGATGATCCATCTACTGTCAATTGCATGTTGTTGCAGTTGTGAAGAACATCTGGAAAATATTTTCAAAGTACTAAAATATTTCTTTTCTATTATTGAGTGACCGGCTTCTCGTACTAAGCTATGTAGGTTCTATGAGTGAACCAGAAGGCTTTTTTTTCCTTAGATTGTAAAAGTGTCAACTGCCTGTACTCAGTTGTTGAAAGGTCTGTTGAAACGACGACCAGATTGTGAAAATCAGCAAGCTCGTGGAGTAGAGCGTTGGTGGAGTGGACTAAGGGTCTTCTGTTCCCCAAACCACTATATATAGTAATAAATAGCAATAAATAGTAATAAACTTTAATAATTAGTAATAAATTATAATAATTAGTAATAAATTGTAATAATTAGTAATAAATTGTAATAATTAGTATTAAATTGTAATAATTACTAATAAATTGTAATAATTAGTAATAAATTGTAATAATTAGTAATAAATTGTAATAATTAGTGTTAAATTGTAATAATTAGTAACAAATTGCAATAATTAGTAATAAATTGAAATAATTAGTAATAAATTGTAATAATTAGTAATAAATTGTAATAAATTCTAAAAATTAGTAATAAATTGTAATAAATTGTAATAATTAGTAATAAATTGTAATAATTAGTGATAAATTGTAATAAATTATAATAATTAGCAATAAATTGTAATAAATTGTATTAATTTGTAATAAATTGTATTAATTAGTAATAAATTGTAGTAATTAGTAATAATTAGTAATAAATTGTAATAATTAGTAATGAATAGTAATAATAAGTAATAAATTGTAATAATTAGTAATAAATTGTACTAATTAGTAATAATTTGTAATAAATTGTAATAGTTTGTAATAATTAGTAATAAATTGCAATAATTAGTAATAAATTGTAATAATTAGTAATAAATTGTAATAATTAGTAATAAATTGTAATAAATAGTAATAAATTGTAATAATAAGTAATAAATTGTAATAATTAGTAATAAATTGTAAAAATTAGTAATAAATTGTAATAATTAGTAATAAATTAAAATAATTAGTAATAAATTGTAATAATTTGTAATAAATTGTAATAATTTGTAATAAATTGTAATAATTAGTAATACATTGCAATAATTAGTAATAAATTGTAATAATTAATAATAAATTGTAATAATTAATAATAAGTTGTAATAATTAGTAATAAATTGTAATAATTTGTAATCAATTATAATAATTAGTAATAAATTATAATAATTAGTAATAAATTATAATAATTAGTAATAATTAGTAATAAGTTGTAATAATTAGTAATAAATTGTAGTAATTAGTAATAAATAGTAGTAATTAGTAATAAATTGTAGTAATTAGTAATAAATAGGAATAAATTGTAATAATTAGTAATAAATTGTAATAATTAGTACTAAATTGTAATAATTAGTAATAAATTGTAATAATTAGTAAAAAATTGTAATAAATAGTAATGAAGTGTAATAATTAGTAATAAAGTGTAATAATTAGTAATAAAGTGTAATAATTAGTAATAAAGTGTAATAATTAGTAATAAAGTGTAATAATTTGTAATAAAGTGTAATAATTAGTAATAAAGAGTAATAATTAGTAATTATTGCAATAATTAGTAATAAATTGTAATAATTAGTAATAAAGTATAATAATTAGTAATAAATTGTAATAGTTAGTAATAAATTGTAATAATTAGTAATAAATTGCAATAATTAGTAATAAATTGTAATAATTAGTAATAAATTGTAATAATTAGTAATAATTAGTAATATATTGTAGTAATTATCGGTAAATTGTAGAAATTAGTAATAATTAGTAATAAATTGTAATAATTAGTAATAAATTGTAATAATTAGTAATAAATTGTAATAATTAGTAATAAATTGTAATAATTAATAATAAATTGTAATAATTAGTAATAAATTGTAATAATTAGTAATAAAGTGTAATAATTAGTAATAAAGTGTAATAATTAGTAATAAAGTGTAATAATTAGTAATAAAGTGTAATAATTGGTAATAAACATTAATTATTAGTAATAAACATTAATAATTACTAACAAACATCAATAATTATTAATAAACATTAATTATTAGTAATAAACATTAATAATTATTAATAATTAGTAATAATTAGTAATAATTAGTAATAATTAGTAACAATTAGTAATTATTAGTAATAATAAGTATTAATTTGTAATAATTTGTAATAATTAGTAATAATTAGTAATAATTAGTAATAATTAGTAATAAATTGGAATAAATTGTACTAATTAGTATTAAATACTAACAATTAGTATTAAATACTAATAATTAGTAATAATTAGTAATAATTAGTAATAATTAGAAATAATTAGTAATAATTAGAAATAATTAGTAATAATTAGTAATAATTAGTAATAATTAGTTATAATTAGTAATAATTAGTAATAATTAGTAATAATTAGTAATAATTAGTAATAATTAGTAATCGTCATCCATATCCAATGTAAACTCTATAATTGTCCTTGCTTAGTTGATCACTTTGCATGTAGCGTTGCAATAGGAATACCCAAGTCATGCCCTTCGCATCTATAAGAATTATCTCACATGACCCTTTACATAAGCCATTCTTCCTTGAAAATTTAAGGGAAGATATTGAATTCCCCTTAAATTTTTAAGCAAGAATGATCTATATAAAGGGAGTGAGATGATTCTTAGAGATGAGAACGACATTGCTTTGGTCATTCTATTACAACACTACTTGTAAGGTGATACGAGAATGAATATGTGTACCTCCGACTAAATTCTATCTTTTATATTGGTGCGAATATTAAATAATTTAATTTTTAATATTTTATGATTTTTTGTGAATATTGAGAATTTTAATAATTTTTATAATTTTTATTTTTTTATTATTTCAATAATATTAATATTATTTTTTTCATTAATCATAATTTTATTCAATATATTTTTTTAGTATTATATTTTTTAATGTTTTGTTTATTTTATTAATAATAATAATAATAATAATGATAATTTTTTATGATTTTTTTATATTTTTTTGTGAATATTGAGAATTTTAATAAATTTTTATTTTAATTATTTTAATAATATTAAAATTAATTTTTCAATAATCTTAATTTTATTAAATTAATTTTTTTTAAAATTTATTTATTATTTGTGATGGGATCGGTTGCGACGAGTTCCCGTCGAAAATAGTCTAAATAATTTTTTTTTTAAAAAGTATTTGAGATGGGATTAGGGAACCGTCGCAAAAAGTATTTGCGACGGGCCCGTCGCAAATAATCTAAATAATTTTTTTAAGAGTATTTGCGACGGGATTATAGGCCCATCGCAAAAACTTTTTGCGACGGGCCCGTCGTAAAAATTTATATATATAAAAAGTATATAATCAGAGACTAATTTGTGACGGTGAAGATGCTCGTCACAAAAAAATATTCTTTGCGACGGGCCTGTCGCAAATAATATTTTTTGCGACGCTATTTTCTACGACGGGATATTTGCGACGGGATCCTGTCGCAAATAACCCCTCGCAAATACTAATAATTCTAGTAGTGTGGGATTAAGAATAGAAAATAAAATGCATGTAAAACACCAAGAATGCAATAGAAAATAGACTATTTTTATATTTAAGAGACATCTATATAGTATATAAAATATGTAGATGAGAATATTAGGGAGGGAAAGTGAGTGGATTAAGATAAAGTGTAACCCCAAAAAAGAAGGTCATTTGGATGTTCACTTATCTCATGTATTGGCATTATTGGTACATTTGTTTCAACTCTGAAAATAATCAAATTAATTTCCATAAATAATTTCATAAGAACATAGTTAATGAATATTTCATTTGTTGTTATTATTTAATGTTTGAAAAATAATTTTATTAATACATCAGGTTTAATATTACTATAATATAAAAAGATTAATTATACATGTGATATTATTTTCATCATAAAACTATTGATTTAATATATTTAAATTATATATAAGAATACAAGAACCGCTAAAACGTAGTAGAAATAATAACCTCTCCCCTTGGGTCTCTTCCTTTTAATTCCACCATTAGCCATCATAAAATGGCCTTTTTTTATATCCAAAACATCTAGTGCATGGGATGGATAAAAAATGGATGTATTTTAATAAAACATGTTCAATAGAATGTGTTTTGAATGTTAATATAATAGGATCGAGGAGCATGTTATTTATATTCATAAAAGATGGGTATTTTGAATATAATATTCATAAGTATATTATTTTTCTCAAGAATAAATATTTTTTAATTATTCTTACAATATATAGTAATTGGTACATGTGTGTTAGGGATAATGGTTTCCAAAATCATTCGACATGTAATTAGTCGTGTATTTAAAGTATAATTTAAAATACAGTATTTTACTTTATTTTACTATTCACCAAAAATTTAAAATTTTAGTAAAATTAAAATTAAAATTTCCCAAAGCCAATTTTGATGTGAGGGATGAAAAATTGAAATCCAATTTTTCCCAAAAACCTATTAAACATAAGAAATTTATGTTTTAAATTAATATGATTATTTATTGAAAAATTCATGTTTTTATTGGACTATTAAATTCTAACCCTTGTAATTTTTTTCTATTTTTATTAATTTTGTATATCATTTATATTAAAATGAATAGAGTTTAATTATTGAATTATATAAAAATAAATCTAATTATAAAATTTTAAATATAAGAAATTAATTAATTTTTAATAAACTAAAAAATTATAGTTATGTTCTCATTGTTTCGCTCGTGTATTTTATAATATTTAACATTTTTTTAATTTTCTATTATATATATTTATTATATTTTTGTTATATAGGATATGAAAATATATTTTTAGAATTACATCAGTTAGGTTTCACTCTAATTATATCGTTAATAATCATAACAATTTTATTACAATTTCTAAAAGTAATGTAACTATTAAAATAGTCATAATTTATTTTTTACATAATATAAATACCTAAAATTTACAACCATCGTCATTTCCTCCAAAACATTATATGGATATATAGTATTTATATTCTAAAATATAGATAATTTTAAAAATGTTTGTATATTTTTATTGTTTTATTTATGAGGGTGATTATTTTAGGGTACTAGGTTAATCCAAATTTATATTTTCTAGTTAATTTAATTTTTTATACTTACAATATATTTTTAACACTTCCAATTTGTATAGATTTATTTAGTCTCTAATTTTGATGTTCATATTTATATAAAAAAATGTTTTTTATTTTCATTATGGGGTGAATGTGTTTTATATTATAGTACATTAACAAATATGACCTATAAGTGCATCATAATGGAATTTCATTCATAAAATTTTAGGGCAGTACAATTCCCCATTGATAAATTTACACCTTTAAATTTCTTTTATCTCACTAATAATAAAATAAATGATTGAAATTATATATATATTTCTTTTCTGGGTTCCCATGTTTCTTCTTCCAAATTATGGTTCTTTAAATTCTCATTAAGTTCGTGGTTTTTCTTGTTTCATGGTTATTTTTCACTATAATCCAATATCTTCTCCCTCTTGTCCTCAAAAGAAATATCAATCTATTGACATTAAACTTAATAATTTAGTATGTGTGAGGGATCTATTATGTACTTATTCAAGAAGGATATATGTAGAACATAATTCATATAATATGTGTTTTTCGGGAGTGATATATAATAGTTCATAGCTCCACAATAGTCAAGAATATTACTGAGGCCAATGTATCTAGAACACTAATTTTAATTATTTTCAAACCTCATGATAGTATTATGTGTATATATATAAAGTAATATACTATATATAAACTTTAATTCCATATCTCTCAGTTGTGACTTAATTCATTCAAAATTTAATGTAATATCCCATTATATTGGGTTACGTCCCTCTTAGTTTATGAGAGGGGTGAAGAGTGAAGAGAGATTATACAATTATGAACAATAATAAATATTTTTGAGTATATTTATTTAATTTACATTGTACTAACCATAAAACTATTATATAATCATTATAAATATTTAAAAAATACAATTCACTCCCCTGATGAGAATTCTTTCATCTTCCCTTTAGAACCAACACTGGGTTAACTCCCCATTCCAGTCATTAATATTTGAAGAGATATAAATAGTTACCTAATGAATTTTAGGGATACATAATTTACAACCCACCAATAACATAATAAAAAACATATATATTTGTGTTGTGTAAGATCATAAATAATTCGTTATATATCATAACCTCTGGAAGGGAAGATTATTTCATAATAATTCAAAATTTCATGATAACATATTCCATGTAAAAAATGGGTTTCAAAAAAGTCACATCATCATAATCATAAAAATTTCGGAGAAATAATAAGGATTGTATCCATGGATAAATTCCAAGTAAATAAAAAAGAAAAATCATAAGATATTATCATAAATAAAATATTTTTTACAATATTCCATTAGTAAAATGATCATTTCATTTTGAAATCACATATTTAAAATCTATAAACATCTAAAAATTTAAGAAAAATATTTTCTTCTAAAATAAAATTGGCAACATTTAATGTAAGATTCAAATAATTTTATTGAAATTATGGTGGAAAATTATTTTCATGTTTTTTATGTTAAGAAAAATATTCTTATCATATTACTGGTAAAAAGTAAAAATTATTTCATTCTGAACGTGACTAGAAGATTGCCTTTTAATTTTTTTAATTTTAAAAATGGGTAATAGTAAAGGTAATCAATAATTGTATAATATTGATAATATTCATGAAAATATTTAATAAAAACAAATAAATTGTATAAAATCATTCCTTTTAGAAATAAAATAAATTCTTTTTTTCATAAAAACAATTTTCCAAATGTTTTATGTACCAAAGAGTGAAAAAATGGTAATAATAATAGAAATTTTAATGAAAATTATAGGATAATAAAAGTAATAATTATTTATTATAAAAGTATTTGAAAATTTCTTTAATGTAATTTCAAACATTTAAAATCTAGATTAAAATGGGATTGAAAAATAAGTCCTTATCCAAATTGGTAACATTCAAATCATAAACCACATAAAATAATAGCATAAAATAAAACATTAAATATCATAAAAATAATTTTAATCATTATATAAAATATAAAGGGGTATTTTATAAACGTCTTAATCATAAATTGGTATATAATGTCAAACATGTCTCACCAAAACTATGTTTAGATGAAGAACCATTACCACTTTTATAATATCGAATCCAAAACCTTAGGAAAGATAGAAAATTTGACGAATTTTTTGAACCTAATAATTTTCAAGAAAATTATCATTAAAAATATTAATGGGTATTATATACCATAAAAAATGGAAATAAGTGGTTAATATGGAATATATGTCATATAAATAAAAGTGAGGTGAGAAACCCTTACCTGGTGTCTCATGTTTCTCTATATGGATTCAAATATCCAGTGTGATAAATATAGATTTATCAAACATGTATTATATAATATTAATAGAATTTATGATAGAATTTATGATTTACTTATAACAACTTATCAACCATTTTCTATAAATTCTTTACTAAAAATATTGTTCTGTGGGATACCATCTTCATTTTTCAAGGATGTTTTGGTTCGGTAGTCCAGATTCTTATACATTCATTGTAGTTCCACCATATCTGCAATTTTAATCATGAAATTATTATCATATGTAATAATTATAAATACTTTTTTGAATATTAATATAATAAATGATAAAAAATGAATTAGATCACTTCATGGTGATGGTATTTTATACATTCACACGGATGATGTTTCTATTTTTTGGATATAGTGAATGAAAGGTAAATAATAATTCACATTTCCATAAAAAATAATAATATCATAAATAACGCATATATTTTTTAAAATAATCATTATATCCGTCCACATAAATTAGTGATGAAAAAAACTACACCATAATGTAGAGATGGTAAGTCGTATATACACACGAGTGATACATTCACATTCCATAAGATAAAAAAATGTGGATAATGGTTCTTCCATCATCATCAAATAAATTAAGTATATTAAAGATAATAAATTAATTTTTTTAATGGATTCTATAGATTTATAGGAGTTAGATTAATAAATAAAATTGATAACTCCCAATTAAGTGTTATGGCTCTTCATTGAGAAACTTATTGTGGATTACACATTATGGCATGAAACGATGGTATTTTCAAAAAAACATACAGCTATAGGATATGGATAACATTGATATTGTGGTATTTGGACATGAAAAAGATTATCTATAAGGCTAAAGCATTGTGAATAATGTAGAAATTGAGTAACATTTTATAAATTAGGGGAGGGTTTCCCTTGGAATTATATAACATATTAAATTAATATAAATTAATTTTCATGGAAAAGTGTAACAAACATAATTTATTATTAAGATAAGTTATGGTAATTAACAATACATTAAACCAATAATAAATGGAAATGTTTATTTGATTCTTTCACTATTATCTATTTATTTTCACACCCATTAACCATTTTGATAGTTAACATAATATCAAATATTTTCACTCTTAAAGGTTCAAGAATATTACCGTAAAAGAAAAATTGAATCATAAATGGAACATGCATGATAGTTTTAACCATATTCCAGTCATTTGGATGAATATAGGATTTTTATAAATATTATGTTTTTTAATAAAATAATTTTAATTATTAAATATAATTAATTTCATCTTGGAACTAGTCATTTATATTGACATTAAATTCATCCTGATAGTTATGGAATTAAAATATAAACCTATAACCCAAAACTAATATGTCATACTAATATTAAAAATTCATGTAACAAAATTATTCACTATATTTTTTGTATAGTTAATATTTTTAATATAATTTATTTTATTTTATATTCATTGAATAAATAAGTATCTACATTACGTATGTATCTAAGGTAATTATTAATTCACTAAAAGTTTAAAACAAAATAATATGAACAAAAAAATATGTCATATTTCAAATAAAAAAATTTAATTTAAAATCACCATTTTTTATCATTATAGAAATATTAGATATATTAAAGGTAATATAATGACATTTTTTATCCTTTTCCCAAAATAATATAATGGTCAGAATCAATGAAAATTAATTCAAAATTTCTATATGTTAGAAACAAGGATGGAAATATCAGGACTACACTCATAAAATATGATTAGGACAAGTGTTAGAGTTATTTTAAAGCCTTATATCATTGTTTTAACCATTTTTATCAGTTTTACCCACACAAATGTGACAAATATTTACCAAGGATACTATTCATAATGAAAAAAAATAAAATAGAACTATTTAAAAAATTTAATCCCAATGATTCATAATATTGAAAATATTGTTTGAGATTTTATTTATATGTGGGAAATATTTTTTTAAAAGAATCATGAAAAACCCGATAAACACTTTTTTATATATATTTCTTTTTTTGAAAAAATAACATGATTTATTATTATTCCATGACTATAAAAAAATATATGAATGTTAAAATAATTTATTGAATATATAATATATAATATTCATTTAAATAATTCACTAATAGTAGTTAATTTTATTTTATATGACAAATGTACATTGGTCGCATTTTTTAGAAAAAATGTTTTTAACCCCCAAAGTGTAATTATAAAAAACAAATTTCATTTCTGTTTAATTTTTCATTAGTTATATTATTTCAAATTATAAGAGTTTTAACTAAATTTGAGAGAAAGTTTATTTCATAATGGGTCCTTTCTATGAAAGTAAATGACTATTTTACTAAAAAACAGTTATTTTTCATTATTCACTAAAAAAAAATATTTTTTGAAAAATATAACATGTTCACTCGAAATTATTCTTGAAATGATGATTTCAAAAATTATTTTCATTTTATAAACTAAATTTTCTAAAATTAGCAGAAAAATGTATAATTTCTATGAGAAAAATGTAATAAAAAACATTTCGGATGAAAATGATTTTTTGAAGCATAAAATTAGATCAATATAAAATGTGTTATTATTTCATAACTAGTTATCAAAAATTTGTAATTTATTAGAAAAATTATATATGAATTTTATAATGATTTAATTGTATTGATACTCACCAAATCAATGGATGAGTAATAATAATATTCTTATAATATATCTCAATTTTCATGAATTATAGTTTTGTGTGTTAAGATAACATTCAAGATTATTACTATTTTAATTGAAATTTATCAGGTTTTGCAATACGTGATTCATCATCCATAACTATTCCCTTATATGGAATCATAACAGCCTATTAATTAGAAGGTCAAGTCTAAAATTTATCCCCAACCTTTCACAAACATACATTTTTCTTAAGTCATGCTTTATGATTTTTCTATCATAGTTTTCCATTAATATTTCATAGCAATAATTAATGAGAATACTTGATTCAAAATTAATAGTATATTTGATTGTGCTGACTATATACTATTTTTAAACTACATTCAAATATATATTTTTTCTTATCAATTTAAGGAATCCACATCTTATGAAGAAGATCCTCTAATCTTTATACACCCTCACAACATCATTACAAAATCTATCATCTAAATGTAGTTTGAATTTATCCCTTTCT
The DNA here is from genome assembly GCA_963277665.1 of Viscum album. Taxonomy (NCBI): domain Eukaryota; kingdom Viridiplantae; phylum Streptophyta; class Magnoliopsida; order Santalales; family Viscaceae; genus Viscum; species Viscum album. The sequence goes on along the minus strand of OY728158.1, from coordinate 1,183,713,935 downwards.
AACCTATTTCATGTCACCATTTTAGATATAGGAACCTTAATTTACAATATATGACATTATCACTCTCTATTCATAAGGTGTTGCAACATTCCTAACCATTGGGACAAATTTTGGTCCTCATTATCACCCCTATGGTCTATGAAATATGAATTTTAAATGATGTAAAATATCACATGGGACAATATATGCTAAAATTTGGCCCTCATTCATATTATTTATTTCTATTACCTTTCTATGTAAACTGCATCATATTTTTTTGAAGAGTAATGATCTCACTCTGTGTTCACAATTTATCAAAGCCTTGTGATGTTAAATTATATCTCTCATTGGCCTGTAAAATAAGACCATAAACTGTGTGTGAAAAAGGCACAAAACAAATCAGGGTGATATCTCATAAATGGTTTCATAAGAAATAGTCATATATTATCTCACTATTATTATTATTTTTTGATAACAGTAAAATATTTTAACATGAATTTAAAAGTAACATTGTATTAATGACCCACTATATATCCCAAGAAAAATTTGGCCCATGCACGATGGATATACTAGTTTAGGAAAAAGATAGATCATTGAAACATCATATATATTTGCCCTAATTTTTTTCCAAAAAAGGTTTTGTTAACTTAAGTTTGATAAAACCCTTCTCTAATATTACTTTCCTTTATAAATACACTTTATTTCACATGATTTTTATTCCTTTAAAATATTCAGGTCTATTAGTAATGAGAGCATTCAACCCCATAGGATTCTTTATATGACTATGCATACATTCACCCAATATGGATCTATATATGTACTCACAACACATATTTTAAATTAGAGGTATTTACATATTATTCTAAGGTTTATCCCATATTTTTATGATGTGGCACCATTGTAGTTGAGTATGTGGTTCAAATTTTGTTATCAGTCATCCCCATTATACGTGTCCCATCTCATCACCCCTAATTCAAATTTTTTAGTTATGATTTAGAAACCCCATAATATAACTATTCAAATTGATTTATACTCTCAATATTATACACTTGTGCATCAAACTAACCTTTATAGTATATATTCAGTGTCCCGCTAATTAATATTAATTTTGTATAATTTACCCATACTAAATAATGGTCTACGATTCATGACCATAAACTGGATTTCAATATTTTGGGGTATCTTATATGGACATTGATCCCCCATTGACATCATTTTTTAACTTACAATTCAAGGATTATTGAATTATAATTTTAGCATCCTTTTGGATAAGTGGTAAATTAGGATTCTTCTCTTTTTTCATCCTGATCAAAAATCATAAGAACAAATCTACATCATGAGATAACATAATTAATATGTATAATATTCTTGTAGATATTTATTCCACCGTCACTAATAGTGAGGATCACTCTGATTGGGTTTATCATGTTATATTTTCTAGATTTAAAGTGAAAAACAACTCAATATATGGCCAGGTTCTTGTTGGACAAAACTGTAGAGACACTTTGTTCTAGTGTCATGACCATATATTGTTTAAAAATCATAATGATGTTGTCTATATCATTAAAACTAGGATTTTCCAATTCACATTAGATCTACCTGAGTCTTTTTATTGGAGGGTTCACCTCACTTTTCATTAGTCCAAAAATTAAGACCTAAAAGTATGGGAAAAATGTATATATCTTTGATAGAATTAGGAAAAAATTCATGATGTGTTTACTTTTATCAAGATCCTACATTTATGGATTCACATATATTCAATTTTATTCTACCTAAAATACTATTAACCGCTTGTTCAAGAACTATTTACCTTGAATACAAGAACTACCCTTTAAAGATTTCATCATTTGTGATGTTTGAACCCCCATTCATGTAGGTTATACTCTTCTAAATCTCTATTATAGACTACTTAACATCTTATATGTCAAATTTATTCAACCTAAAAAACTCAGGACCTGGTGGTTTAAAATTAATAATCATGAATTACCTATGAATTTATTTATATAAGTTTCTATTTAAAAAAATTAAATAGAAAGCTATAAAAAAGTCAAGTTGACACACATTGAACACCCTACTCATGGGGTTTTGAAAAAAATCATTGACCAATTAAATGGGGAAGTCGTGAATTTTACTAGGTGAAAAAACTAAAAAGGGTGGTATAAGGAAGAAAACCATGTTTATGGCTACTATGTTTTCTATATATGAGGAAGAGGAAACGTTTTTTCTATAAAGAAGAATACCAAATGTTTTGGGGGTCTATAATATGATCCCATCAGCTGTCGTGTTATATAATCTAAGTCCCTTTGACTAGGAACATGTTAAAGAACTCTTAAATTGATGAAAAATTTGTCTTAATATTTACATAAATATCATTTAATCATAGTTTTAAGGTACATAAACCATTTTAAACAATGGAATTTTCATCCCAAATTCCTCCTTTAGGATCCTCATCACAGCGAATAATCATTAAACATCTATGTGTACCATCTCTAGTGTATGGTGGGGGTATTTATACCTATATCCATCAATTTGACACATTCAAGAGGAAACCTCCATAACTCATGTTTTTTTAGAATCCTTGAACAAATTTATTCACTTTCATTAAATAAGAAAAATTAGGTAATCCTAGCATTACAATATAAAGATTCACATATTATTATGTTTTGATAATAAGAGTAAAAAAATATTATAAACATACAATGTAATTGAGAAAAAAAATCATTCATTATTAAAACAAGATTGGGTCATCCATAAGTTACAGTCTCTCTCACTATATAGAGTAAAAATGTTGGATTGGCTATTAATTCAAGTCACAATAAATATATTCCCAAATTTTATTTTTTCCTCATTAGATTCATTCACATATAAGTTTAGTAAAACCAATGTGGTGGCGTCTTCTTCTAAAAAAAAGTTTTAATTCATTATCCCATGTATCTATATCCATCATCGCCTTCTCAGACTCTTCAATGATATATTTTTAATTACTAATAATTTCAATAATATCTATTTATTTTCCAAGATGGTGTACTTATTGGGGGAGTTAGTAAAAATCCTTGGGTATTTGTTTTACATAGAATTTATTTATAATAGCATGATCTTGTCACTTTAAATCCAAGAAATCATATTATGAGGCTTTCTTTACCATCGTATCTCTATTCATGATAATGAAGGTTATATATTCTTTTGTGATTATCTTTAATTGATGTATATTTTTCTACTCTCAATAAGAAATCATTTTATTTACCACTAAATATTCTATAAGTTAGTAATAGAAACCAATGCCAGGAGTGAAAAACATATACTGGAGGAGATATATGTGATTGTCAAGGTCACTTAAATAGGCCCCATAGATTAGTTTTAGTATACTTCTTCATTCTCTCCATGACATTTTTTTAAATAAGATCTGCTATGGGTCTAAATCAAAGAAAATAGTTATGATTGGAACAAAATCTACAACCAAATCACTCATAAAGAGACTAATCATTATAACTCATTAATGAATTGGACTAATACCAATCAATATCCCTTTAACCAATGACATGTGATGTTTTAAAATAACCAAATCATGAACTTAAAAGGTATATGATTTTATCCCTAATGTAAATTCCAAGATTATTTTTGTATAATCCATGAAAATATATAATATGGTTAGAGATATAGAGAGTTACATTTTTTCACTAATTTATTGATCTCTATAAGTATTTTCACACCATCTGAGAGGAAAATAGGTTATCTTTGTCGTGGAAATGTTGGTATAAAATCATGTGTGTTACCTCTATTATAAAAAGAACTATATCTCCAATTAGTGTAATAGGAAAATATGGAACCTCTAAAATAGGCCTTTACTATTTACTAACATTGAGGTATATTTGTGGAATTTGATTTAAGTTAGTATATTTTTTGAGGGAATATATAAATCCCAAAGCCACTAACATTTTTTCACAAATTTATTCATTGAATTATAATAAATAGATGAGTATTATAATAGATGTAATGCCTCAAAAATGACACCAACTGATTTGGAATGTATATGGATGATTTCTAATGGTTTTGGATTAACAAATACATCTAATCCTTTAAAGGATCTGACTATCTCTTCTTTTATAGTTATTCACTCTGTAATAATGAAAAAAATCCCTTGGAATGACATAACAATTGAATATATAACTCTTGTGGTATCATATATTATAATTAGTTCATTGATAATTTGGTATAGCATAATAGGGTTTGAAGTGCCCAAATTAGTGGGAATTGCTGAGAGGGGGAGGGGTGAATCAGTGATCCCTTTAAATTTTGTTACGAATTTATCATTTTAAATTAAACCTCTATGGATGGTTAAAGCCTCTATACACTCTTCTTGTGTCTCTCAACCTTACCTCGACTGATTTTGTAAATGTAAAGGCACTAAACACAGAGATTTACAAGGTTCTGTTCAAAGACCAACTCTTTGTTGTGTTGGTTATTCTACCCAACACATATTATTTACTATAATTCAGTTAGTAATTACAATGGTCGATATAGAGTCACACTATATCTCTCCTGGGTCCCACATGAGGTTATTTATACTACTTCACACAGTGTTCCAGAGTCCCACTAGCCTAATTTAGAGTCCCACTGAAGACTTCTTCTCCTCCCTGAATCTTGTAGGGTTCTTCTAGATTTTGAGTCACACAAGAAACTTCCTTCTTTAAGTTCTTCTTTGATTCACTGAATATGATCTTCTGATCTTCCCACATAAGGTTGTTGAATCATGCTTGCTTTTGAATCTATTCATGAATCTTCAACAACCTTTGGTAAGGTCTGTTGGCCTTTCTCAATATTTCTGATCACTTCATTTGATCAGTCCTTAGTCTCAAAAATGCTCAAGAAATTCATTCTTCCTCTTATGAAGACCTATCCTCACTTAGATGTGTTCCAATGGTGCACACAACCTCTTCAAGAATATTAATATAAAAGAGTGATCTTTCACAATATCATCATTTTCTACCTTCTTGGATTCTCAATTTCTGGGCACTCGGATAAAAGAGATTCTTTAATTCATTCTAGATTTAGTCTTAGTTCTCATTAAATTCATGCATGTATTTCATGGAATCCAATACCTCTTGTATTTGGATATCTCAATTTCTTATTCTTTAGTGCAATAACAGAATTCACTAAAACTTCTATTTGTTTTATTGGAAAGATTCAAATACACTTATCTGATTATTCAAACACTGAAGATCAGCTCACATGGCATCATATAAATTTGTTATGCTTCATGCATGGATTTTGTGTCATTGCTTGTTCTTGTTTACACATGTTCACTAACAATCTTGATTCTTCTTTCAAGTGTCTTCATGTGTGCATGTTCATGCATGCATGCATGCACAATCCCTTTCTTATTTGTGTGAAAACCTCTAAGGATAAAACACTTTAATCACACACACACACAATCTTTATCTTTCTCCTTTTCTCTTTCTCTTCTTTTGAGTCTAATCATGCACACACTTGATCATTTTAATTAGGGTTCAAAGGGTCTGTTTTCTTTTTATTCCTTCCTCCTTCTTCACATGTACACACACACCTTGTTCTTATGTTTTCATGCACATGAACGCCACCATTCATGCACCCTCCTTCTTCATTAAGTAAAGCACACACACAACCTAAATGGGTGTGATCCACCCTTTGTCTTGTTCGGGTATCTCAAATCATGCATATGCATGCATGAACATTATGCATGCATTATCCTTCTTCTCTTTGTGAACAAACCCAAATGGATGTTTGTGGGTTATTCTTCCTCTTCAAGGGAATTTTATATATACACTATCCTTTTTTGTTCTCACACTAAGGGTATGCATGGGTTCCCTTCATGACCCAGGATGGTTTGCGGTCCTTCTCTTCGCAAACCACAAATGGTCCACAGCTTATTTCGAGAACCAAGGGGTTCTCTCTTCTCCTTCATTCAAGGGAAGTGCGGGACTCCTTCACCCAATAGATGTGAAAGAAGTATCTTATCTGTATAGGAATGGGCTATACGGGATTCTTCTTTTCCAACCATGAAGTGCTTCACGGTTCTGTCATCGCGAACCAGAGGGCTTCTCCATGGTAGCTCTATTTCATCAGAGAGACGAGATCTCTCATTAATGTGAATGGTAGCACCTTGATTCATCTCAGGGGTCCTCTATTTATAATAGAGGAGCACATTAAAAATTGTGGGGTTCAAATATTTGAAAACCTAAGATATATGACATTTTGAAATCTTCAAACATGGATCAATATATGGCCACAAGTCTCAGTTTATTTCATTTCAACGTAAAATACTTATTTCTCGGTGCAATTCTCACGTGTATGAATTTTTGAACGCATGGAAATATTCTCTTTGTACCTCTAAAGTCCAATGAACCCTCAGAAATCGCAATTTTATTGGGCTCCTTCAAATATCATTATTTCAATGCATGCATGTGTTCGGTTCGTCCGAGTGATCACCATGTAAGAGATTTGAGCTTCAACGGTGGTCAAGAAATTGATTAATGTGGATCAGTATCATCGATGGTTTGTGGATGGTGAGGGAGCTTCACAGGATGTCTGTAGGTTGAAGATAATATGGGTGACTCTCTTAGGCCCTTGGATCACCTCGTATTAATCACTGAAGGCAGTGATTAGATCGTCGGATGCGGGATGGAGCATGCGGCTAAGATCAGGAGTGAGATCAGATGAACAGCTTAGATCTGATCTGTGTTTTTAGAAGGCCATCCCACATCGAAATGGGCCACAGTTTTATTACTATTTAAGTATCATTCCACCCCAACCATAACTCATAATTCTCCTCTCTCCCTCCAAGGTACTGCCCCGTACCATGTTCACCCTATGGGCACGCTCTTAGCACCCACTCTGCTTCTCGGGCGCGCACCTAGAACCCACTATGCATCCTAGTGCACACAGGTTGATCATCATGCTTGCTCATATGGTCTTATACACGGCCCACATGTACACCACTTCTAGGCTAGCTTCATGGTCTTCCACTTGGGCATGGTAGACCCTTGGGTCCCGCATATGCTTTGGGTAAGGGCTTCATCTTTCCTTCAAGATTGGTCCTAATTTTTTTGGTAAAGGAATATAATAAGTAGTTAGTATAAAACCCAATCTTGAATTCCTCCTTAAAATTTCAAACCATCCATCTTCATTCAAATCCCAAACATGCCTCCTTTCTTCTTATTCAACTTTAAGCATCATCCATTCTTTTATTTTTAGATCATAGCTTCCAAATGATCTTCAATATGTTGTTTTGATCCAATCATGGATGATGCATGGATCATTTGTTAATTCCTAATGAATTAAGGCATAATGCATGGCATTCATTGTTGTGATGAGGGATTTTTTCTCTTTAAAACACATGTCTTATTCTTTGAGGATCATCACAAACAATTGTCAGATTTTATTCACAGCCTTCATCCAATTAAGAGTCATTGGATATATCTTCTTTCTCCTCATTAAATTGAGTATTTAATGGTCTTCTTCAAGTGTTGTAATAATGTATCACCTTGATACAATTATTAGAACTTATGATCAGTTATACAATCATCATAATTGTATCCTCTTGGATATATGATCAAGTGTAGTATTCAGTTCTTTGAATCAACAACAGTTCTACAAGGCTTCACCAACTTCTTCATCAATACCATTTCATTCACATATTGACTTCTCATTGACAAAAAATTAAACTCTTATGTACTTAAATCCATATTGAAAACAAATGAAACTCTTATGCACTTCAATATCCACCTTTGTATTTTTTGTCAATATCACTTAAGCACACTTTGAATGGGTCAATATGGGTGCCAAACCTTTCTACCCCTTATTGGCAACCAAATGCAAAGGTGTTAGTGGTATCTCTTAAAAAACATGTCCTCCTCCCTTTGAATAATATATTTTGGAATGTTTCTGAGAGAGGGATGGTGTCACATGGTTAACATAGGAATGAGCCTTTAGTAAATCAAGTCTAAGTCTACCTGGGATAACCCAGTATATAAAACAAGGGAAATATGACAAAGGTTTTAAATGTTGTCCCCAAACAACCATACATGTGAAATCATGCTAAGAATATTTCAACTCTTATTGCAGGGGTTTGAAAAAAATTAGATTTATCAATGAAATGTTAAATCCTACACATAATTCACCAAACATATTAAAAAGTTCTAATGCAAGATAAATATCCCCCTTTCATCCCATATTTTCATCAATAAAGCACTACCCCTTCATTGATATGATAAAATCAATTAAGACCAAAGGATGAATGTGTGATTGGAATACCTTAGTTTCTGATTCATGAGATGATATGAATTTCAAGATTTTTCATGACATAATCCTTGATATCATCTCCTTCATATTTCCTCCCCCTCAAGGGGTGAACTCCCATTTAATTACCTTGGTGGATAATGTCATCAGATAATCTTGAATATATGAATGTTGATAATCTTCCACTATGGATCACTTAGAGTAATTGTCAAATTAGGAATAATGAGTTCAACATGTTGTTCTCCACCTTTCACATTAAACTGTCATTTTAAGAATGACCTTTATCTTCAATTACCTATAATTTAAGAACACATGTATAATAAAAGTATAAGGGAATAATATGTAACACTTGTGAGCTTCTTAATAGAAGCACTGGGGATGATAATTTTCACTCAACCCAAGAACTTTTTTCCTTATAGCTCTAAATTATTTGGTACTCTTCATGCTAACATCTCCTCTCTATTTGGAATTTTTATTTTTCATTTTCAGCATGGATTCTTTACTTACATTCACCTTCAACTTTTGTGGATAGTTTTTCTTCAATTCTATTAGTAGTGAAGTAGCTTTTGGTGCATATTGTTCAATTTTCTCCATTTGTCCTAGTAAAACTATTAAACATTTGTTTTCATGGTGTATATCATACTTTCACCATCCACATAGTATTTTTGAGACACTTTAGTTATCATGTGTTGACAACATCTCATGAAATTTTAATTTTCCTTCATGTGGAATGACATGTTTCCCTTTTTCCTTTGCTTTAGCTATTTCTTTCTCTTTTATCTTTGTTATTCTCTAGAAATTTGAAATTGATTAGGCCAAATAACTAAACACTCGTTCTTACCATTTTTTGATTTGGAGCTTCCACATGGTTTCTTCATTGTCTTCAAGTTACCTTTATTTTTCAACTTATTAAGATTATCTTCAGGAATGTCTTCAGTCAGTCCCATTTTCTTCTAGATTAATTATTATTTTATTTTCAGCTTTCTTCCATTCATCTCCATGGATTGTTTGTATTGATCTAGGGTATGACCTTTATTTCCATAGTAGAAACATATTTTCTTGGTTGAGATGACATTTTTGGAATCCATCTTGAAATTCTTCTTTGGAATAATTTCTTTCAATGGTTTCTTGAATTCATTGTGTTGCATATTCCCAATTCAAGACTTTTCAAATACTTTTTCTTTCTCCCACCTTCGTTGTGGTATATGATTCTTATCAACAAATTCATGAGGAATATAAGTATTAAACCAGAACTCATCATAACTGTGATCACTTTTGTTGCAATAATCACAGAAGTCTTAAAGATACTCAAATTTTTTATTGATAGACAAATTCTCCATCTATGTTTTCTGCCTTTAATTTGTAGAATACATCATTTCTTCAAATCTAGTTTCCCTAAATGTAGTCCATACACAATTTTCATATGATCACATATTATGCTAGAAATTTTTTCCTGATTCCAAAACTTCCAACGACGCCAATAGTACCCAACAAATCTCTTCATTTTTATTATAGTATCAGTCTAGCTAGATTCAGTGCTTTGTTAGACTCCAAATTATTTTTTTAATTTTTATTAAAAGGACAATTTGAGGAATAGTGGGAACCATATAGAAACATTCACTCAGTATCATACATGACCTTCGTAAAGAAAATTTCACCATACATATTTCAAAATTCAAAAATTTCAAAAAAAAAACAACACCACTACCATGCCTCCTACGAACCAGCTAGTCAGTATCATGCATGAACCAAACACCGCTTTAGTTATAAAATTTTCAAAATTTAAATTTCAAATGAACATCATACCGAGCCATCCACATCACCTAGTTTCCACATTCAAATTGGTGACCTAACACCATCATCACCAACATCTCTTCACCGCCATCACCACTATCATCACACAACACGTCGTCATCACCTACGAGAACCAGAGATCTCTCCTCATCGAGAAAACCTGAAACGTCACTACCGGGACCTCTCATTATTGCTGAAAAGGCAGAGCCAGCATACTAGTGAGGCGAATGACAGAAAAATATGGACAGAGAACCCTCACTGGAAGCAATTTCTAAAGCGCCAATCGCCTCAGGACCAAACCAACAAAACGCCAGTGACCTCAACCACAAGAACCCACCAAACCATCATGAAATGAAAGACAAGCAGACCTACAAAAGAAACCTCACCACAGACATCCATGTCGCACCACCGACACCACCAGGATGAAACTGACACCAAAATACCAAAGAGAACCACAACACTGCCCGTTGAGAAGGAACCTTGGAAACATTACACCCAACTCCTTCATCGTCCAAGCCACTAGGGACATCCTCCCTATCGTACCACACAACCCAAAGTGCCCTATATCCCAATGCAGCCAACTGGCCTAAAAGGGATAGGGGGCCTAGAGGCCAAAGGGGGTATGAGGGGAGAGACCACCAAAAAAGGCTGAAGTCAAGAAGGCACCCACCACCTCACTGAAACACACCGCCATAGAAACTTCATCAGAGAACAGAGACCATAGTGACAGACACTCAAACAGAGAAAAAAGGACAAAAGTTAATGGGAAAGATAAAACTAGGGATAAAATGAAAGGTTTTGGAAAGCCCCGCAGTTGCTGAACCAGGAAGACCAAGACTTTTGAGAATCCATCGCACCAAGTCCGACTCGGAGAGGAGCGTTGGAATGTGAGGTTAGAGTGACATGAGGGGGGTAGGGAAAGAACCAAAACCCAATCATAATAAGTAAGGGAAGGAACTATAATGGGGATGGAACCCTAGTTAGAACCAACATGGGGATGGAACCCTAAGAGAAAGGGGGCTCTCCAGATAAAAAACCAGAGGAATTCTCTTTATTTCTTTGGAGCATCCTTTTAGGAGTTTCTCTTCTTAATTATTCTATTATCCACCCTTGAAGTTTTTATGGACGTATTGAAATTTTTATCAATCGATATCTTCCCAGATTTTCTCTTTGATCCTGTACTTACATATGAAGCTACATTAGTAGAAAAAAAAATACTGGGTTATGGGATTCCTTATTCTTAGAGGATGTTCCCATTGGATTATAGGATGATTTGAAATTTCTCTTAGAATCATATTCCTCAATGAAAACTTGAGTGGAAGCGTCCCTTTTTTTATCTCTTGGGGAAGTTCCAGCATGGACTAATTATTGATTCTTCAATTTCACTTCCATCTCTAAACACTTCATGTGGATATAGTTCTTCTCATCATCATATAATCTCAGTTTACTTTCCCAATTCTCCTTACGAATTTTTATTTTTCCTTTATATGCATTTCTTAATTATTGAAAAGAGATTTCATGCTAATTTATATTGTTGGATTTGTCTTATATTTTAGTATCCTTGACAACCATAGAAACTATTTGCAACTTTTCAAATTCATGGAAAGATTCTACAAATACAATCTCAAAGAATTATTTTTCACAAATACTTCCCTACAATTATTCAGTGACTTGAGAAAGTCCTTCATTGCAAAGAGAAATTGTTTCTTCCTTTTCCCTTCACTAGTTTTGTGAGAGTGATGGATATTCCAGTCCTTTTAACCAATGATTCTTCCATGGAATTCACTTCTTCTTCCAGCTATAATTTTTCATCTTGAAGAGCACTAATGCTTGCAGAAAAGTGTCTTTCCACTTCCCTAGGGACTTTATTTAAATTATCATTGAGTGCAATCCAATAAAAAATAATTGATCTATCATCATCACATCTTTAGAAGGCTTCATCAGAAGAATAATAAGTATTATCACATAATGTACCTTTCAAGTTACCTTCTGAAGAAGGTGTCTCTCCATTAGTTGTAAGATTCATCTTCATCTTCCTTTCATATTTCTTCTTTCTATTTTTCTGAGTCTTGGAAAAAATATCCATTTTAGGTTTCTCATTCATCTCCTCAAATCATCACTTCATAAAGACTCCCTTGGATATTTTAGAGGTAACCTCCCTTTGTTACCAATTGAAGTTCCAATATTAGTGTGAATCACATAGAGGGAGAGGAGGTGAATCAGTGATACCTTTAAATATTTTTACTAATGGATTATTTTCAATTAAACCTCTAAGGATGGTTAAATACTCGATCCAATCTTCTTGTGTCTCTCATCCTTACCTCAAATAATGCTATAAATCTAAAGGAACTGAACATAAGTATTTACAAGGTTCGGTTTAAAGACCTACTTCTTGTTGTGTGGGTTATTCTCCCTAATATAGATTCTCCACTATAATTTGATTATTAATTACAATGGTCGATACAGAGTCACATTGTATCTCTCATGATCCCCATAGGAGGTTTTTTATATTGCTTTACACAGTGTTATCGAAGTCCCAATAGCCTACTTTAGAGTCCCACTGAAGACTTCTTCTCCTCCCTGAATCTCATAGGGTTATTCTAGCTCTTGAGTCATATGAGAAGCTTCCTTATTTAAGTTATTATTTGATTCACAGTAGATGATCCTCTGATCTTCCCACATGGGCTTTTTGAATCAGACTTGCCTATGAATCTCTTCAAGAATATTCAACAACCTTTGGTAAGGTCTGTTGGCCTTGATCAATATTTATGATCACTTCAGTTGAATAGTCCTTATTCTCAATAATGCTCAAGAAATTACTTCATCCTATAATGAAGACCTGGGCTCACGTAGATGTGTGCCAATGGTGCACACAACCTCTTCAAGAATATTAATTTAAAAAGGGTGATCTTTCAAAATATCAGTAGTTTCTACCTTCTTGGATTCCCAATTACTGACCACTCAGATAAAAGATCTTCTTTAATTCAGTCTGGATTCAGTAACAGTTATCATTCACTTCATGCATGTATTTCATGGAATCCAATACCTCTTGTATTTGGATATCTCAATTTCTTATTCTTTAGTGAAATAATAGAATGCACTAAAAATTCTCTATGTTTTCTTGGAAATAATTACATAAACTTATGTGATTATTCAAACACTAAATATCTTCTCACATGGTATCATCTAGATTGATTATTCTTTATGTATGGGTTGCATGGCATTTCTCCATCTTGTTTACACATGCGCACTAACAATCCTGATTCTTCCTTTAAGTTTCTTCACGTGTGACTGTTCATGCACGCATGCATGCACAATCCCTTTCTTATTTGTGTGAAAAAATATAAGGATAAAATACATTGAACACACACATGCAATATCTTCACTTTCTCCTTTTCTCTTTCTCTTATTTTGAGTCTTATCACACACACTTGTTCTTTTAAATTAGTTTTCAAAGGGTGTGTTTTCTTTTTATTCCTTTTTCCTTATTAACATGTGCACACAGACTTTGTTATTGTGTTTTCATGCACATGAACACCACCAAGCATGCACCCTATTTCTTCTTTAAGTGAAGCAGATACACAACCCAAATGGATGTGACCCATCCTTTGGCTTGTTCGGGTATCTCAAATCATGAATATTCATGCATGATCATCATGTATTCATTATCCTTCTTCCCTTTGTGAACAAACCCGAATGGATGTGTGTGGGTTATTATTCCTCTCCATGGGAAGTGTATGTATACACTATCCTTTTTTTTGTTCTCATGCAAAGGGTCTATGTGGGTTCCCTTCACGAACTAGGAAGGTTCGCAGTCTTTCTCTTCACGAACCGCAAATGGTGTGCGTCTTCTTTTGTAAACCAAGGGTTTCTCTCTTCTCTTCTATGAAAGGGATGTGTGGGAATCCTTTGTGCAAGAGAGGTGTTGAAATATATTCTCCGCATAGTAATTGGATATGCGTGATTCTTCTCCACGAACCAGGAAGTGCTACGGGGTTCTTTCTTCGTGAACCAAAGGACTGCTCGACCATAGCTCTGTTTCTTCAGAGAAATGAGAGATCTCTTCAATGTGAACAACATCACCATGCTTCAACTTGGGTTCCTCTATTTCTAAGTGAGGAGCATGTTCAAAACCACAGGGTTAAAATCTTTGAACACCTGAGTTATACGGAATTTTTAAATCTTCAAATGTGGATCAAGATATGGGAACAAGTCTCGGTTTCTTTATGTTTAACATAAACTCATTATTTATCAGTGCAATCCTCACATGTATTCATTTTTCAATGCCTGAAAATATTATCTTTGTACATCGAAAGGCCAGTTCACCCTCGAAAATATTAGTTTGACTTAGGCTCTTTTAAATTTCGTTATTTTGATGCATGCATACAACTTTTAATTCAGGCATGTGTACGGTTCATCCGAGTGATCACCAAGAAAGAGATTTGAGATTCAATAGTGGTTGAGAACTCAATCAAGGTGGATCGGCATCATCGCTGGTTTTCAGATTGCAGGGGATATTTGTGGAATGTTCAGAGGTTCAAGATAACCCTGGTGACTTTCCTAGGTCATTGTTTCACCTCAGATTAATCATGAACGATACTGATTAGATCGTAGGTTGCGGGATGGAGCATGCAGCTCAGATCAGGCACGAGATCAGATGAACGGAGCAGATTACATTCGTGTTTTTAAAAGGTTGTCCCATATTGAAATGGGATACAGTTTTCTCGTGGTTTATGTATCAAGATTCCCCAACCACAGCTCATAATTCTTCTCTCTCCCTCCACAGTACCTCCTCGTATCGTGTTCACCATGCAGGCGCGCTCTTAGAACCCACTCTACTCCTTGGGCATGCACCTAGTGCCCACTATGAATCCTAGCACACATGGGTTGATCACCATGCATGCTCCCACGGGCTTATACACAACCCACATGTGTGCCTCTTGTGGACTGGCTTCGAGGCCTTCCCCTTGGGCATGGTAGACCCTCGGGTCCCGCATATGCCTTGGGTGAGGTCTTCAACTAGCCTTCAAGATTGGGCCTAATGTTTTTGGTAAAGGCATATACTAAGTAGTTAGTACAAAAACCAAGTATAAATTCCTACTTAAAATGAAAAACCAGACTTCTTCATTCAAATCCCAAGCATGCCTCCTTTCTTCTTCTTCAACTTCAAGCATCTTCCATTCCTTTATTTTTATATCATAGCTTCTAAATGATTTTCAATATGTTGTTTTGATCCATTCATGGATGATTCATGGATCATTTGTTAATTCCTCATGAATGAAGGCATAATTCATGGCCTTCATTGTTGTGATGAGTGATGTTTTGTCTTTAAAGCACATGTCTTCTTCTTTAAGAATCAACACAAACAATTATCTGATCTTATTCACAACCTTAATACAATTATGATTCATTGGATCGATCTTATTTCCCCTCATGAAATTGATTATTTCAGGGTCTTATTAAAGTTTTTTAACAATGTATCACCTTGATACAAGTCTTGTAACTTAATATCAGTTCTACAATCATCATAATTGTATCCTCTTATAGAATTGATCAAGTGTAGTATTCAATGCTTTGAATCAACAAATATTCTCCAAGGATTCACAAACTTCTTCATCAATACCCTTTCATTCACATATTGACTTCTCATTGACAACATATGAAACTCTTATAAAATTCGATCCATATTGAAAACAAATGAAACGCTTATGAACTTCAAGGTTTAACCTCTCTAAATTATCACTGTCATTCAACTCCATAAAGGCCCTTTTAGGGGGATCAAGGACTCTATGTTCATGATGATGTAATTTTAAATAATATAAAGCTTATTTGGTGTCCAATACTATCCTTAAGATAATAGGAGTGTGGATTAGTGTAACTGGGTCCTCATTTAGTCCCGACCACATTGAAATATCTCTTGTAACCAAAACCATGGGATCCCATAATTGCTGTGTATATTTTCTAAATTTTTGAGTAGTTGATAATCTTTAATAAATAAAATTTCATCCCACATCAATAAAAAAATTCATAAGAAAATAGATAATAAAAAATTTAAGATATGGGTGAAAATTTATGATACTCACTTTTTACTCAAAAGTGGAAGTGTTCCATGGGGGAACAATCTTTCCACCACCAAGTTTCCTCACATGAGGGAAATCCTATAGCAAGAGTACTGGTTGATGGTTTATGTCGAAACACTAACTCGAGTTCATCATTTACCACCCAAATAAATTCCATCATGTTAGGGGATCCTTCATCTTCAACCCTTGCACTGAAAGGGATATCTACTCCAAGGGATTCTACCCCTTAAGTATATTATGGGAAGCTAAGAACTGATCATGTAACTCCAGCCACATAGAAGAGTTTGATAGGGTTCGGTGTCTCTTTAATGGTGAAATTGAAGTTCGAATAGAAATACTTTCCACCTCTCCATCAGCTGTTTTTTGAATCACATTGTTGATCGCTTCCTCTCTTATTATTCACATTTCTATATATCGATCATTTTAATAAATTAAACCACTAAAATAATGGATTAAGGTGTATATATGATCAATATAAGATCTGTAATCTTAGGATTATCTTTGAATGAAATATATACATGATCAGTTACATTTCCAAAACCTAGTAGGTCAATTTCCACGACCTAGAGTATCATTCATAGTTTTTAGCATGTATATACTATTTCTCAAGAGATCCTACTCTCTATTATAATATGTAATGTTTTTATGAGTGGAATATATAATGAAAAACGCACACCACATTTTTAGGGGATGGGATAAAATGTCATATCATTCTCATTATAATATCTAGTACTAAAGCCTTCCTTAGAAGAATTTTTATATGGGGCCTCATTTTTTCTATTGAATCCAAATGTTACTTTCCACCATTATCTATTATAGATCATCAAACCAACACTAGTAATTCAAATAATTACATATATGGGTACAAATTGGTCTATTTATATATTTAATATGAAATGATCTGAATAGAAACATTAAATAAGGGATGTTCACATGTATTACTAACTCTCCTATCATAATTATTAACCATATTTGATTCACTTTCATCAGATGCTTATAAATCTACACACTAGGAGGTAGAGAAAGGAACTTATTTTTCACTCATCTAAACATCCCCTCAAAATATCAAGGTGGGTATCCATCATATATTACCTCTCTATCAATCATATCTATAAGGAAATACTATTGAAGGGAAGTGAAAATCCTCTAAAATAACCCAATGTTTTACCTCATCTTTGTGACACTTCCATGATGGGTAAGCTCTAGTCCTCTTCGCTTATGTATATGTATCGTTAATCTAGATAATATACCTAACTATTTTACCAATATAAAATCATTATTTTTATGATGATCAACATTCTAGGAATCCCATTCCATCTAAAATAGTCCCTTAAAAATCAATAGGGTCTTCTTATTTTCATATAATATAGATGGTGAGGGAAGAAATTCATTATACAAATATCCTTGTACTCATGTCCCATTTATCATTTTTATTTCAAAAAGGATCAATCCCACCCCATCATGCATCTAATAAATTTGATAATATTTGGGATATACCAACTTATAAGTTTCAAAGTGAGACATGTATTATGATAGGAGTGATTTTATAAGATATAGATTGACTAGTAAAAACCAAACTCCATCAGTTCCTTCTTACATTTAATACAAAACTATTACATCTAGAGGGTTCATCCACAATGTAATTCAAAATGTATTCACAACCTATGGTCTCATATTGATGAACACATAAAATTTTAACTATATAATTATTTTTTTCATAATTTATTTTTATATATTAGTATCAAATATAGGTTCACATAATTATTCTTTAATACCCAAATGGGTTTATCCAAGAATAAAACCTTCTAAGAATTGATACAACCTGATAAAATAAATTTATGAGGATATATTATCCCAAATAATCTTCTAAAAATTAACAATATAATTCAGATCACTCAACATTGGAATTAGATAATCATTCAATAGTTTAGATAAATATAGATGAAGACAATCAAATAATGGCTAATCTGGAATGGTCATTCCCATTAGATTGATGATAATAGTGTGTGATGTACGAATACACTTTCATTGACTAGTGATCATGTTTTTACTCATTTTAAATCCCTTTCCCATGATTTCTGAACCCTCAAATTTGAAATTCATATGTATAAGAAAATAACATAGTTCTAAGATAAAATTAATGAAAAATATATATATCATTATAGGAATCCATATAATAATCAACCAAGAACATCATAATCAAAAAACTAAATGATAATTACATGATCCTCAAGTATAAAATCATTACGAAAATGTCATACATGTGTCATCCACCATTAATGGATGTTTTGTTAACTCTTAATTTTACCTTTGGTTCTCAATTAGTTTAATAGTGATGTTTAATCATAGTGGTTGATCAAATTGTAAATCATGAAAATGATTCAAGAGGTGGAAATTATTCCCCTACATTTCTATTTTGGAATTAAAAATAAGGGCCCAATATGATAGTATATTTATGCGGGTGGACCATATTAAGACTATAATGATATCATTTCAGAATTATATTCCATAAAAATGGGTAATTTTCATGTTGGTGGTATCAGACATCAATTGGAAAAAAAATTAATTCACACCTTATCACTTCTGTAAATGAATTGATCATCATGAAAGGGATATCTTTAAATTCTCTTCTGCTCTCATAAGACCCTCATGTAAAATTCCCATCATTCATGGCCTATGATGAATTAATTAAGCATCCCATAATATATTCCCAATTCCTATATCCCAATAATAGTGGGATCATGTTGCCTGTATGATTTCCCACTTTCTCGCATCCTTATAGTTGATCGTTATTGTATCCCAAAGAATAAATCCTATCATATGGATATATAATGAATAAATCACAAAACCCACATAAATCACACCTCATTCATGGTCTCATACATGAAATTATCAAATGGGTCACAAGGCCTACAATGGTAACTCCCTCCGATCATATGGTTTACCTATGAAAACCCTAATTTCATTTATAGTGTTGAATGAGACCTAGTGAAGTTAGAATAGAGAAATAGAGATTAATATATGTCAAGAATGATAAAAATAATTCTAAAAAATAAAATATAATTCAAAGAGGGTTCATGTGATTTCATTCATGATATTATTTTTTTTATTGAGAATATACATCCCATTAAACCATTTCATGACATTTATCTTATAAACCCACCTCACAAGGTCAAATCCATGAAATTTTTTATGCAGTTACAAATCCTTCGTCATATTAGATAATTATATAGGCTACCCTTTTTTGACCCATAACTTTAATTCTCATCTATGGGTACATTAAATGGAAAGTTGAAATGTCGGTCACATGGATCAATTACACATCACGAATAGTAGACTTTGTGGGTACCTTTTGCAACCATCTATCATGGGGAAGGATTTCACATGATATATTATACAAGTAAAGTGTTCCAAAGTTTTATTTTTTTTATCCTTCCCTACAGACAATATTAAATAATGGTATTTGAACATCCTATGGTAATTTGAGTTGTTCAGAGATAATGGTATTTTTCCATCACCTATGTCACCTACTCAATTAATATTAATTTTAAAAACCACCATGGATTTCTATATCAAATGTAAGACCCAAAATGGGGCCAAATAATTCTATATTTAAAATCATTTGATGCATATGATCATGGAATTCACACAAATTTTCACCCCCAAAATCGTACATTCCCTTGATAAAATGAGTATTAGAAATTTTTATGCCATATAGGAAAAACCATTTGGGGAAACCTAATAATATATTCCCTTGATGTTGAGGTTCCTTGTTAATAGGGCACTATGAAGGTCTATCCTATATCAATATTCCCATGAGGATCTCAGATACCATTCTAGGATAAGACTCATGATAGTTACCATCGATGATTTAGTTACATGAGAACATAAATGAGACACAGAAACCCATTTTGGGGAATAATTGATTCTAGAATAAGCCCCACTGATTCTTTCACTATTCTGGAATATCACTTGGGCCTCTAATATGGTGTATTTCACAAGTCTCTCTCTCTCTCTCTTAGCCTTCACCTAAGTAACCAATTTGTATAGGCACTTGCCAATGCCGATGTGTAAAATTCATTCTAACCTATATTTTTTCTCATTTAAAACAAAATCATTCCATCAGATTGACATTAAACATTGTTCCCAAATTTCTAGTAACATAATAATTACAATACTAAAATATATAAAATTTCATAGTATAGTCCTACCACATGACTTTCAGCAGTGCAATTCAAAATATTTGGGATTCTATTTCTATCCAATTGTATACGTAGAATACCTCATTGAGGGTCAAAAACAACATTACCGACCCTCAAAATCTATCCTCATGAGTCCATATTCCTTAAAATATTGTTTTCCCTTCCTTGATATCCCATATCCTATATGGTATTAGAAAACCCTACTTATTGCATGACATTACCTCTAAGAACCTAATTTTAAAACCCTTAGTGTCATATTCACTTTGTTTCATTATTTTATTGATCCGTACTAATAATTAAATAATGATTCACCTTGGGAAATATATTTCATCTAGGCAACAAAAAAATTACATATTTTTTCATTAGGTCTCATTACTAATGAAACCATGTTATTCTTGGTGTGTTGTACTCTAAATAGCTAAACCAACCTCATACCTCATAGAGAGATATTCCTTTTGGAACCAACCTATTCACATAAGGTAATATTTATTTTCAGATAAATAAAAAATGGATGCTCTAGGGTATGTAACACAATAACCACCAATGGTCACCTTTCCCTACTCATCCATTATACGTGATGCTAAACTACATGGAAGTTTTTTTGTTATAAAATCATAAAGGTGATCATGTTTCATTAACTGTCAACAAAATTGATGGTTTTTTATTCCATTCGTGAGGATATAATGTAATCCATTTTATAATAAAATCCTAATAACACCAAAACTCATCACATCCATGTATGGTGATAAACAACCGACTATAGAAATATACATATTAGTACCAAATCATCAAAAATTAATAAAAAAATCAATGATATAGTACTTATAAGACATACAAAATTTCACATCGATATGTGATAATGTCCAAATTCTATCACTGAGATAACCAATGCTGAATTGGGAGGTGGGTAGGATTCATGAATATGAATTAAATATTTAAGAGATTCCAAGAGTAGTAAAAATTACCCTAAATGAGTCATGAGATTGAACACCTAGACTCTTGGACAATGATAATTCTAAGGTATCATTGGAAATGTCCCAAGGACCGCCTAATTTGGAAAGCACATCCAATCTGACTCAAATTTCCCCATTGTGTCAATTATTCATTCCTAGTTTATACCAAAAAATCATTCATAAAGGAAATTTTTATCTTCCAATTAATGTATATATTATTTCATGGATTGGTTCTATATATTATTTCCAATTTGGAGATAGTCCATTGTGGGGTACATCTATCCAATGCAGGTAATAGCTGATGAGAACATTGGATCACCAGTCTCCCAAATTGGGTTGATCACATAGATTTTCACCATATAATTATTGTTAAATGTAGAGACATCCCTATAGTTTGTGATGGGGATCACTATTTCATCATGGTGTAGGTCTTCAAGGGTTGTGGTATGATTTGAAAATGCATCAATGCAATAATTCTACAAACAATGGATATGATATATTATTATATCATAGGAGGATTTTTATATCATCCCTCACACATAATCATGTAGGAAAATTAATTATGACTTTTTATATGGAATATATACCATTAATATTATTAATCACATACTCTAATACACCCATAATATAATAATGTTCTACTAGTATCTGTAAAGAATGATCCCAAAACTAAAACGTGGCCTTGATTTTCCACCATTCATTTGGTGATTTTTTTTACAATATGAATAAATATGGAAAAACCACCATCACTAGAGAGAAGAGACAACCCTATTGAGATTTGGGTTTTCCATTATTGTTCCCACATGGCTAATAGAAGACACCGCAAAATATTTCTCTCATTTTTTACGTAGTTTCACATGCTCGTCGGGGGGCTCTACATTCACCTTTTCACTTTCTAGGGTCTATTGCATTATGTAAAAATATATAAATGAATTCTCATTGACATAATTATAAGGAATGAACTAAATTGAATTTTTTTCAAATAACCAACCAACATATAAAAATATAATTTCTATTGGATGGATTAGGATCTATTTAAGTGGTCCAATATGAGAAATTATGTGGACCGTTTGATAATGTAGGTACTGTATTAGCTTCTACACCATAAATATTGTTGAAAATAAAATTTATATCAAAATTTATTGAAGGAATGGCCTGAAGGACTGTATTTTTATTGATTTAGGATAAAACCCCTTTTAAGGGTAAAGGGGGTAAACCAAGACTTCACAGACATAGAGACATTAAAAAATCTGGAAATCTATAGGGTTGTAACCCAAAATAGGAATATGTATATTAACCCCTTCCCAAAATCAACATCATTATGGACTACCTCCACCAGAGCATGGATTCTCAGTAAGAAATCTTGTGAAAAAATGCATAGGCCCAGTAACGATGGCAGCTTCATACCCTCTCAAACATCCAAATCTAAAAATCTGTGCATGGAGAAGGCAACCAGATCTATACTCATCTAAATCAATTCTATTTAGACTATTTTTGGTTCCCTGACATGAAGAAAACTTGAGTCAATGGAACCACCATCAATGACCATCCTTGTAAAATCCAACTGTACTCTATAAGACTCAATATCCACATTTTCATGATAAAATTGTTGTGAATTTTCTCCATCCCTACATCATGCGTCTATGTAAAATGATAATCATATGATCTCTCTATGGGCATCACATATAAAAAAGAAATTATTTCGGTACAAAGGATGAATTAAACTTGTTAGCTCAAGAGATATACATTTTATATCATTAAAGGATATCTGAAAATCATCACACCACAGAGAGATGTATCCTTCCATCAATAGTTTTTTCTAGACTAGAACCATTCATGTTTCATTTGATATGAAATATATAATATAGGCATGATTCCCATTAATCCCTCTCAACTCATTGATTTTTTGAGGTGGTGGAATTTTATGGATTTCATTTTTTTCTCAGGGTTGAAGTTTATGTTGTGAAGGAAAATTAAAAATCTAAGAAACATTTCTAGTGTTACTCTGATTCACATTTCAAGTGATTCATATTTATTCTATGTTTCCAATGGTTTTTGAAATCTATTTTATTATTGGGAATATGATTATAGATCCTACTGATCAAAGTGAGTAACCCAATAAGGGGTGTATTGAGTTATCAATAAATTTGTTTTATAATAGTTTAAATACTAAATCATCTTGTTTAAGAAAATTTTCATGTTAATCGATGTTGTAAAAATATATAAATTTTAAATTTCAATTTTCATTAGAAGTTGGATCAAGGTTCAGTTAAAATAACATTAAAAAACATTAAATTTTGGAACTAAGTTACTAAATATGTCACATTCTGTAAAAATAAATTAATAAAATAGATCATAGTATAGTTTTTTTGTAGTTTAGAAAAAAAATATATGATTTATTAATTAATACAATGAAACTCTAAAATTACACCACATAATTTAAACAAGGGGTTCAGCCCCAAGTTGATACATAATTTCCTTAACTTATAAATCACAAAATGGATCAAATTTTTATTATTAAATTACCAAATCTATAACGTATAACATATTTTAAAAACAATAGTACATAGGATTATCCAGGTATAGATAATCTTTTAAAGTTAAATATGGGATTAAAATGATACTAGGTTACTCAATTTTAATCCCATAGTTTATTTTTTAGAATAAAAATTAAATATTTGGGAGAGAGTATCATGTATTAACTAGTTTAGAAAAAGAGACTATGTTTTAATATATGAACTATGTAATATAGAACACATATCAAAATATCAATCATAATCCAAAATATAAATACATTAGGAATGAGAAAATTTTAATAATATTAATCCAAATTTCATCTCTTATCTAGAGTCCTTGAATTTATCTTTATATGGATCATGGATATGTTTCTTAAAAAATTATGGAAAATATAGTGGCATAGAACCTTCTATGTAGAGAATTTTATCATGTATGGAATCCTGTGTAATGTATATTTCTCATACATGTATTAAACTTTATCACACCTTCAGATGATCAAATATTCTCCTTATAATTATCTCTATCAAAGTAGTCATTGAGAATAATCAACGCGACATTAAATTTTATGAATCTTCAATTAATGAATTGAAAATCTAGTAAATTTAGATTAAAAACACTCCACAACCAAGTTACACACAGTAATATATCTTCACATAAGTCATGGTTAGATGATATCATTAAATCCAAACATTATTATTAATGCAGCATGGTGATATGGTTGGTTCATCTCTTCATATTGTTAGCTCTTTTGTACATTTGGATCATTTATGAATTCATGAGCTGGGTTCTTTCTTCATGCGGTCACTATATTAAAAGATAAGATAATTATATTATATTTTAAAAAATTATACATACCATGGAATGGTAACTTGATCTATTCATGAGTAATGTAATTTTTTTCATGTGATCACTGAACAAATTAGCATGGTCAGATCTTTAGATCTCATGGTAAGGTGATTGTACTTTTGGTAAGGTGATTCTCAAAACATAGCAAGATGAATCTTCAATTCCAAGATAGTTCATGAAATACATATTTTTTTCTTATTTGAATTATGGTAATAAGTTTTTTCATTTCATAGGTTGAAGTATAAAATTTGTTAATGTGTAGTATAACATTTAGTATGTTGAAATGGTCACTTGACCTTCACACGATAAGGTTCCACAATAAACACTAAACATATCAATTTTTTAATATTTTGGAGTGAAATGTTTTATAAAAGAAAACATAAAACTCATTAATATCATTATAAACATGATTTTTGATTATTAGAATTTTATGGTACTAGGTTGGTCTAACAATATTTGATTTTTATGATAAATATTTATAAAATTGGAATTCAAATAAATTTAATTATACAAGATCATATTTATTGGTGACTGAAATTTTTTTTTTAATGTGTTATAAATTTTGTAAACTATTTCCAAAAAAATAATTTTATTAATTTAAAACTATATATTAATTTTCTCCCCATAATAAGGTTATAAAAAATAAAAAATATATATATTATAAGAAAAAATAAAGATGAGAAAAAAGTTAAATATTCCATTAAACATATAAAAGAGAATAAAAAATATTATGACAAGTCCAAGTTAGAAATAATAATCCAAACTTGATTGAAGGGTATCCCTAAAATTTGTAAGAAGGATTGGATCATTTCGATTTGGTGTAGAGGTAGGATAAGAGGGCAGTCACAGGAGTATATGAGGAGGCAGGGTCTCTAATAACTACACACCTAAATACTTTTCTAGTATTCTAAATGGGTAGGGATAGAGTTAGGCCAAAAATTATTAGGGGTAAATCACATTGTAGAATACAATAAAGGAATAGTTAAATGGGTGATCATATCTATCCAATAGTAATATAAACAAGGTTTCATCAACTAGGTAAAATTACTAACAATCCATGAACCATGCTCTATAACATGAATAAAATCAAATATATTATTAATTAAGTGTTTTAAACTGGATTCATATCTCCATGATTATCCACTTGTGACAAAAAATATTTAGTTATCTGGGGAATCTTCATGTCTATATAATTTGTTGTAGACATTCATTTCAAATATTACATTGAGAATATCTTTCTTATAGAATAATAAAATTCCCTCTTTATTGTTTCTAAATATTTAATTTCTTGTTTTGAATCAACTAGAACTAATTCTATTGTCTTGGAATCATGAATTTGAATCCCATCATACACAACTTCTAGATTCATGCTTAATTCATAAAAAATCAACTCACCTTGAATAGACTATTTGATCTTGTCTTCATCAACTAATGACTGAAAAGTGGGAGATTTATGAGGGATAAGAGTATGTTGAGACATAACATTCAAGATCCTTGGAAATAATTGAATCATCATGTCATATGGATCAACTTGAAGGGTACCCACCTAATATCTCAAATCTTCAATCTCAATCTACACCATCTCAATTCTGAAATTAAATAGTTGATGAAGATGATTGATCAATAAGGTAACATCTTTATAAATATCAACATCTATTACTTTCTATAGATATTTTTCAAAATTGAAAAATAATTTATAAAACATATACATCATTTCAAAAAATAGAAAATTGAAGGTTTACCATTTCTAGGTGGACTGATATAATAATAATTTCATCAGAATCAAAAAAAAATTAAACCCAAAATAAGGAATCATTGGGACTTCTCCACCTTAAATAGATCACATGGTATACGATGTCTATGAGTACTACCAAACATAAAAGATCCTTTTGTTCTATCCGAGGCATTATAAGATCCAATATATTGATCTCATTTTGTCTAATCATTATAATTGATTCTAGATTCTTCATCAAGGTATACAATATCTATATATTCATATTATTCATCATATTACCTATATATTTAATGTTATGGTTATTTAGAAAGCGAAACAAGATCATCTAAATATACCAAAAATTCATCAGGTTCAAGACCTATATCCACTAGATCCCTAGGTCTAACATGATACTTTACTAGGTTAAATAGGTTTTACAATTTCTCATGGCGACAACCCATTCTTATTCCCCTATATTTATATTAACTCTCATTTACATAAAAATATTTCAGGTAAGATAAATTCAATCAAAAAAATGTTGACCTTTCCTCCGCCTAAGGAAAAATCATTTATACTCTCATAAGTCCCAAGTTATATCTTGAAGTTTCCTTACGTAGTTCAACTATATTTCTCATAACATATCTGCTCAGAATGATTTTAAGACTATTTGTCATAAAAATAGGAAAAATGGGTCTTTATGCCTCAAGTTACTAATGTATCATTGTCCTTTGAATATTAGGTGCTGGATAAACTTTACATAGAGTCTAAATTATATTATCAACTCAATAGTTAACAATCTCATTGGGGTTCCCTTACTAGTTAGCTCATACAATGCACTCTAAAACATGAAATGCAAATGATTATTTTGATAAGATCTTTGATAATCCTCATATTCTTCTTTTTGAGGCACTCTTAACAACTTAACCCAACACTTTAATTAAAAATCAAAAACATAGTCATTGAACAATGCTTTAACAAAATCTCTTTTATAACAATGGAAAAACTCTAGTATTACATAAAAATCCTTGACATATTTGGATAAAATGGTCTACCATTTCTACTCAACTAAAAATCACTTCCCTAATTTTGAATCACATTCTAGAAAAAACATTTTCTCAATTTTAACTACCATGTATCATGTTTTTCTTCTATATAAACTAGAACATTAAAGATATACAGGTTATACATATTCACTAATGCACTGAAGTTGGATTTATACTTCATTAAATTCAACAAATTAAGTGACTATAAATGAAATGTGGTCTCTAAAATTTTCTTCATCCTCAAAATCTGGGTGTGATTCAAGATCATTAAAGGATCATAAATAGGAAGTAAAATAGATATATTTGATTTGGAAAGAGTTAGTTGTTTGATATAAGAGAGATTAATCCACTCAAACGATCATAAAAGGATATAAGATATATAAGGGAAATGCTAAGTAATAGGTTGTATTTTGATTCAAATTCTATTTTAAATAATTTATATATTAATATAATAATAAAGGTTAAAGAAATACTACCAAAAAATTCACAAAAAATTAAAATTCAATATGCATGATAATTCTTCTTATCATGGATCAATACTAATATAAGCATGTTAGGCATGCTAAAAATAACCTCAGGGTTGGTATGATAACCATATGACCATAATTTAAATGGTATGTATGCACTATCCATATAAAGAAGTTTTCATGGTGCACAAAGTAATAGTGTGGGTAGATGCTTATGGTTCATTTGGTGAAAAAATGAGTAAGTATTCATGGTAGGAATACTGACCACATGAACAAAAAATCACATTCATTCTACTAACCAAGTGAATCATACATAATAGTTACTTCTACAAAATCTCAAAGAATATAATTGAAATAGTTTAATGTGTGAATTAATATCTAAAACTAAATTATAACAGTTATACATGCATTATCATACCTAATTAATGTGTGGTATAATTGATTCTCTCAAATTTCAAAGAATTTTGTAAATATATCAACTAGACGATGATCAATACCAATGAATTAAAGGGTAATATAAACCTTTTTGAAATGATCAATTATAATGTTATATCTTATATGAATATGATTTATTTAGTATGTGATATAGGATTCTTATAAATATTTATCATACTTGTATTATCACTATTTATATGGACAAGTAAAAATTGATAACAAGTGTCTAGTAATGTATACTTCATCCACATAATCTATTTATAGTAACTAAATAAAACTATGTAATTAGCTTAATTAGTGGACAATACTAATGAGATATGATTTATACCACACCCTGGAACTAGAGACTTTCCCAAAAAGTGACATGTTTTTAAATTATTTATCCATATAACTTCAAACAACCAAAGTCTATATATGAGTAATTAACCAAATTAAATCCTTATAATCGGGATTAAAACAATCTTATATTGGTATTATTTTTGAGATATTTGGAAATAATTTTCATAGCTATTAAATGTGGCTGTTTTGGGTTAGCTTAAAAATGAGGACACATGCACACACTAAACATTATATCAAGTCGGCTAGTAGTTATGTATAGTAAAATTAAAATCATTCATTTATAGGTGGATTGATCCATAGATTTCATAGTTTCGCCAATATGTGGCATACATCTATTACTCATGGGATAATAAATTCATTGAGTAAATCCCCTTCAAAAATGTTTGAAATGATCTTTTGGGTTCTTGATTTGATTTAAAATAATTCTATCTGTATTTTAAAAATATTGATAATGAAGAGTGAAGGGAATTTCACCCATCATACACATACTAAACATTATATCAAGTCGGATAGTAGTTATGTATAGTAAAATTACAATCATTCATTTATAGGTGGATTGATCCATAGATTTCATAGTTTCACCAATATGTGGCCTGCATCTATTACTCATGGGATAATAAATACATTCAGTAAATCCCCTTCCAAAATGTTTGAAATTATCTTTTTTGTTCTTGATATGATTTAAAATAATTCTATATGTATTTTAAAAATATTGATAATGAAGAGTGAAGGGAATTTCACCCATCATACTCATTTCAAATTCAATTTTAATCATATTTTTTGAATAATTTTTTGAATAATTTTTTGATGACCCATTGATTATATTATCAAAATATACATTTAATAATAAAAAATCTTCTTAAAGTCCATTAATAAATAATATAATGTTATCTATTCCATTAGTATAGCATTTAGAAATTGAAAATGATTTGATCCTATCTTACCAAGCTTAAAGAGATTATTTTATTACATATAAATATTTTTTTATTTAAAAACATTTTATATAAACTGAGGGTTTTGAAATCCATGGGTTGTCATATAAAAATACCATACATGGTATAATAGTTTAAGAATGAATTACTAACATCCATTTGATATATTATGAAATCCAAATGTGCTGAATTTGAAAGAAATAGCATGGTGGGTTCAATTATGGATACTATAGAAAAGGTTTAATCATGTTTAATAGCTTCTTCTTAACTATATACATGTATAACTATTGTATAATTATTTCTTATTGTTATTCCTGATTCATCAACCTTGTTTCTTTACGACTATTTAGTGCCAATAGATAGGTATTCATTGGGTCTTTCAACTAGTTCCCAAATTCTCTTTTGTTAAAACTGATTATTTTATTCAACCATTTCCATTACAAATAATTCATCATTAATTGAAGCATTGATTTTATTAGGATCGAGTTTTGATAAGAAAGCATGATGTTCAACATGATTTCATAGAGAATCTCTAGTTTGAGTTTGTTTTTCTAGGTCACCAACAAGAAATCTATGGATTGATATCTATGAGTTACAAAAGATATTAAAATATAAGTTTTTGACCCCTTATTTTCTTATATGGATTTGGGTTCTATATTTACATAAAAACTGAGTGAATTAGTTAAAGGATGTCTGAACGAATTGTCACTTGGTTTATCATTTATCTATAGACCTAAAATTTTGTAATCAAAATTTTATAAAGTGGCCTTAGGTTCGTGTAAATATTTTTTTAAATTTTATATGTATATTTTATTCCACAATCTTATCCATTTTAATAAAAAACCTATAGGATTTACATAATATATAATATCAATTTAAAATTCCATCATCACTTTTAGATGGAAATTTGACTAAATTACCTTTTTAATGAATATAATGAGTTTATAACCAAAACCCTATAATGTAATTATCCATTGTTTCTCTACCATTAAATAATTCTTATGTGGTATTCTTTAAGATACGTCTAAATAAAACTATATTTATTATATAAAAAGTTGTATTTATAGCTTCTTTGAAAAAATAAATAGGTAAATCCTACTCATTTAGCATATGTTTGGAAATTTATTGAATTAATTTATTTCTTCTCACTATAACATAATTCATTTGTGGGATCCTAAAAGTAGAAATTTTATAACTATATAAAATTTTCAAGAATAGAGATTAAATCTATAAAATTTAAAACTCTCATCCATGATCACTTCTTGATGTTTTCATTCTATGTCGACACGCATTCTCTATAGATCTTTCATATTTGGGAAAATAAGAAAGGGATTAAATTTTATGAGTGGGTAAGTATACACATTTGTATCATGAATTATCATGTACTATAACACATAAATAATGTTGTATTTCTAATTTAGACTCTTTATAGGGTCCAAAAGGTCCATGTGAACCAACTATTAAGGTTGATAAGATGAATCTTATTTCTTTAATTTGATTAATATTTTTTCCCTTTAAAAGGGGATTTCTAACATTTTCTTTTTGGAATTATGGCTTTGGTATATTCTAAAATAAACCATTCCGAGTTATCTATCTATGTGATTTTATGTTGGAATGTTCTACTATCCTAGGAAAATCCATGATTAATTGTGAAATGTAATTAAACAATAATAATTATAATTATATAAGTAATTTAAATATATAATAAAAAAATTCATTCCTCAAAATAGTTAAAACTAAAGAATATTTAATATAAAAAATTAAAACCATTTATTTCAAAGATAACATGTAAACCTTTATCACAGAATTGTGAAATGATATGTATGTTATACTTCAATCCATCTAATAATAGAATATTAAAATTTAAAATTGTACTGTAGTTACCAATTTGGATATGTCTAATTTTTCTCCCTTTGGAATTGTCTCCAAAAGTAACATAACCATCATTTGTTGTCTCAGATGTATTTATTTCTAATTTTATTTTCCTTACTTTTGGAAATCATAAAAAAATTCATAAAACTATATTTAATAACTTTATATATCCCAACTGTTTTAGAATGTTTTTTAGGAACATGATTTTATAATAAACATATAAATTATTCTATTATAATATGAATATAGACATTCATTATTAAATATAATCCGTTGGAAAGAAGATGTGTATGATTCATTTGAAAAAAATTTGTTCTGGCCATTGGATATACTTATGTCTTGTATATTAGATGGAAAAAAGTAAGGACCATTGGAATGAAATTGGTATTGATCCATTAGGATGACATATATTAAGTACATTGGATTGAAAAAAATAATTAAGTGCATAAAATGATCCAAATATTATAACAGAATTACGTAGCTTTTATTATCTTAGTAAGAATTCAATATATAAATGTAATGGTGGTAAAAATAACATTGTAAAATTAAATGATTAGCTATAAATTTGATGATCTAGATCATTGTGAGTTGTCAATGTGAACGTTTTTTAAGTTCATTACATCCAGCTAGGAAATATCATTATTAGACCTGTTTCTTATAAATATGATTACATTTGAAGAGCTGGTAGCTAATAAATTTACAACTCAAGTAATAAAAATATTTCCTTTTTTGAACACCTCATTCATAGTATTTTTAATTATTTAGGGAATTGATTTTATAATGTATCTTAGTGAAAATTGTAAATTACTTATAGAAATTTTTCATTTCATATTCTTTTTTCGATCGTGGAATGGATGGAGGGATTCGAGGGATAAAAAGATGGATAATTTGATCCATCAGATTGGCAGATTTAGGGATAGAAAGATAGAGACTGACCGTTGTATCAAGGACATATAAGGTTGGGAATATAAGGACATACCGATCATTATATTGATGGATTTCCTGATAAGGAACAATAGACCATACAAAAGGTATAAAACTATGGATAATTTTATTCAGGGTTTATGAGTACCTTAAATCTTATGTTCAATGAGTACATTCTTTTATAAGATTTTAAGTCTTTATTACTATTATAATTTTATTTATTTATTTTTAATAAAATATTTGTTTTCATCTATGAATGTGTATTAAAATGTATTCTTTTATACCTAAATTATAAGATAAATTATATTATCAGTGTGTGTAGTATATAAATAAATGTACTCAAACATAATCAACTAGTTTCTAAATCCTATTTTTTTACTCTGATCATCGGATGACCTTCGGGTGTGATCATTTTTTAGTAAAATGGTATTGTGTTATGTTTAATTTTAATTATTAAACTGAAACTCTTAACCCTATTATTGACATAGTAAACTCTTTCAATCAAAAAAATGGTATCATTTCATGTTCTACTACTTTCACTTGTTGGTCTTTTACATTTTCTATCAAATACATGTTTTTTATGTTTTTTTATAAACTACTTGATTATAAAAAATTTTACAGTAACATATTTATAGAAAAATAGATACTATTATTTTTTTGATGGAATGTCATAATGTTGGAGCATTAGAAAATTTGAATACCATTTGACCATCTATTTTGATGGTAATTTTTATGAGTTCGAGAGAGAAATGATAAAAATGTTTTTTATCAATACTGGTGTTGAAACAATTACAATGATTACTGGAGACTATAAGATACCTGAGAATGATGTTACTAATTTCACTCATTAGGAAGAGGAATAATATCCACTTAACTATAGAGTTAGTAAATCTCTACTATATTCCATGACAATGAATATATACTGTCAAATATATTCAAGTGATGTTTCTTATAGAATATGTATAAATTTATAAGTTTCACAATTTCGTACTTCTAATGTTTTAGAGACTATAAGGGCTATGATGATAGAAAACTATCAAACTTCTGAGTTATTACCTAGAGAACCAATAGTAAAAATGGATAAATTATTTATAACTATTGTGAATAGTTTACATTCACATGGGTAAAAATAATTAATAGATGGAATCTTGGTTGAAAAGATTATTGATATCATGCCCAATGAATGGGAATCAAGAGAATATCCTTGGATGATACAAAAAATATTAAAAATATCACATTATATAATCTGATAGGAAATATAATCCAATATTAAGGTAGATTGAAATGAGATGTTTAAAATATCAAATGAATAATAGAGTTATATCTTGTAAAATAACATTAGATGTTCTAAAACAATCTTAGGCACATAAAAGGATGTGAAATATTAAAATAATAATAAATTTATAATTGATTCTAATTCTATTTCATTAAAAAAATCTGGAAATAATTTATCAAATCTTGCAAGAAGAATGATTAAAATCATGGGCTGGAAAGAAAATCAATATGGATGTTAGAAAATTCATAAGGCTAACAATTAAAATAAAGACTCTAATGATGTTAATTTTTATGAATATAAGAATACATGACACATTCAATGACAGTTTTTTATGATTAAAAGGAATGATAAGAAATATATAAATTCAAATATAAATTCAATAAATTATTATTATTCTATGATCATAAAGAGTTTGAATGCCTCTAACACATAATGTGAAAGTGGAGTAGAGATTTCATTGGACAATTTATAAAATAATAATAGTTTTGGAGAAAATTAAAAAAAAAATTATTTGTTGAAAAACCTATAGAAAATAAATGTCTTTGGGAATTGGAAAAAAACTATTTAATCCCTTACCAATATTACTCTTATTGAAAATTATCCAATTAAAAAAGTCAAAAATAATTCTAAATCATTAGATGAAGAATATTCCTTGTCTAATAGGGATAATACTTTACATATTAATAAATAAGTATATATATTTTCTAAACTTCTTGAAGAGAACTATAATGTTTTTAAAAAACATCACAGATCTAGAAAAAAAAATTTGGCATATTCAATATTTTCTTCTTTAAAAAAATAAATATTATTTATTTCTGAAGATATTGATAAAACTAATTGTCAAAAAATAGTAAATTATTAACTAACATAATAATAATATTTTAATGAGAAATAGTTTATGAAATGATTTTGAAAAACGTTGTTCGAAAGACGCTACAACTAAGGATGATTTTTTTTCTGATACTGAAATAAGAAATATCTATTTTGAATAAAATTTTGTCCATTTTTTCAATTAAAAAAACATAAATAAAATTCATAATCAAATTAGAGATCATAGTGATAATACAGAAAAGGTTCTCTCTAATAATCAACCAGTTTTTAGTAATTACTATTTTAGTCCAAAACATTTCTCTATTTTTCATAGTGTTAAAAAAGTGATGGTACTTGGAAAAAAATATCTCTCAATAATGTTCAATATCCTGGTGTTTAAAAATTATACTTTTCAACATAAATGTAATTTTCATAGTATTGTAATGGTGAAAAATATGGTTACTTAAAATTTTATTTTTTTAGATAATATTATACCCAATAAGGTTCATGCTATGAAAAACATATATTATTTCTTTTATGAAAATAGAGGAATTACCAAAAACAAAAATATTTGTCTTGTGAATAGTGGTTTCTCCAGACTTATAACTGGAAAAAAAATATTTAATTAAGAATATTCTCAATATTAAAGGTCGAAAAGTAACTTTTAGAGATAACTCTCAAGTAGACATTATCGGTATATTTAATAATTTCAATCTTTTAAATGTCTTATTTTCAAATGTTTTATTTTTCATAGGATATAATAACAACCCTATATGCATAATTTAATTATGTGATGAAATTTATATTTTGAACATTAGTAATGAAAAATCATTTTTTCATAGTTTAAATGATGAATTTATTATTTTTTCTAATCAGAACGACAATTTTTACACTTTAAACAATGAATACCTTAGGATCCGTGACGTACATTTCCTTAGTGAAAGTGAAGATCACTCTTTTTTATTCCATATAATAGTAGGACATTGTATCCTTATAACATTTTCTATATTAAAAAAGAAATTACTATGTAAGGATCTACTGGAACATAGATCTGAAACTTCTAAGGTGAATCACCCTTATCAATTTGTTAAGAAATACAATTCATATTTTAAATCTATTAGTGATGCCCCAGCTTATAATTATTTACAATTAGTTCAAATAGACTTATTTGGTCCTAAAAACTAGAGGTATTGGTTGAAAATATTATTAATATGTCTTAGTGGATGATTACACTAGATACACATGGGTCTATTTTCTAACAAGAAAATCAGAAACCTTTAGTTATTTTAAAACGTTTATATACATAGTTAAAAATGATAAAATTCACTCTGTGATAACTATTCATAGTAATCGTGGTGGTGAATTTGTAAACATTTATTTTGAAACTTTTTTTAGTATGAATGTTATTCATCAAATATTTTAAGCACCTAGAACTAAATAAAAAATG
Organism: Viscum album; assembly: GCA_963277665.1. NCBI lineage: Eukaryota > Viridiplantae > Streptophyta > Magnoliopsida > Santalales > Viscaceae > Viscum > Viscum album. Next base: position 1,183,678,031 of record OY728158.1, on the reverse strand, counting down.
GAGTGGTCAAAAGAAGAAATTGAGTTCTCAATGTGGTTACCAATACCATAATAAGTGAATGATCAAATGCCTAAAATTTTTGGGATGAAGAGTTTATTACCTCATGTCATAAAATAAATAAAAATTTAAATTTTCCTTTTATAAATAAAACTACTTATGAATTTTGGATTGGATGAAAACCAAAACTCTTTTACTTTATATTATATGGATGTAAAGTATTCATCTTGAATTTTAAATATAACTTATATAAGATTCTTCCAAAAATTAATGAAGGGATATTTTTAGTTTATTCGACTACCTATAAAAATCAAGAGTTAAACCCTTCTATATTATGAAAGAAATAGACTCCTTATATCAAGTCATAGGGAGACTCGTTATATATCCTGAAGGCTAAAGTCTATGTGGCCCATGAACAAGGCCTGAATAAAAATTACACCAACATTATTTCATCATCGTTCCTACATTACCGCCAACCCATTTCATGCCTATATCACCATGTTCATAATAAATCACCCCTGGGGCATGGTAGGATTCGATCCCTGGTCCTTTTAATGTAGGATTATGGGTTTATACCACACAGGCACCACCCCAAGTTCAATTCAACTAATAGTAATTCTCAAACTATGTTTAATAAAATTTAAGTACTATTGAGGACAGAGTACATGCTATTTTTGATGAAACTGATCTTTTTGTTTTCAAACAACCCTAACCTTCTAATTCAGATATTATTTATAAAATTTATTTCCAACCAATGTTAGAAATTTATTATCACTAGAAAAGAGCTAAAGAATATTATTTTTGATGTTAGTCATAAAATAATATTTCAAAACTATTTTTGAAGAAAATAATTTTATAAATCAATGAAATCAATTGTTTCTTATGAATCATCTTAGTGATAATAACATTAGTGTTGTAGATAAACCAGTTAGGATAAGAAGTTCTTTAAAAACTAAAATTAATCATCTATAATTTTTATCTGAATTCAAACCTATGCATCCTAATGATAATTTATGTGTTTAATATTAGATAAAAACAATACAAGATGAAATCAATGAATTTAAAAGGAACCGTGTATGGAATTTAGTTGAATGGCCTAAGGATACTTCTGGAATTGGAGTAAAATGGGTCATTCAAAAAAATTATGAGTAAAATTGAATAATAATTACAAATAAATAAATACATATTGATGATGGTTATAGTCAATAAGAGAGAATATACTATGAAGAAACATTTTCTATAGTAGCAAGACAATATATTATTTGTTTAATTATAGCTTATGAAAAATTCATAAATTTCAAATCATTTCAAAATGGATGTGAAGTGTGCTCTTATTAATTATTATGTTCAAGAAGACTTTTATTTAGAAAAAACAATAGGTTTTGAAAATAATAACACCAAGAACAGGTTTATAAGAATTATAAGGATCTTTATGGACTGAAACAAACCCCTAGAGCCTGATATGATAAGTAAACTAGATTATTGTTACAAAAATAATTTTGTTAATGGACCTAACTAACAAACTCATTTTAAAAAAAATTAATAAAAATATTATTATTATAAAAATTTATGTTGATGACATTAAATTTTGATCAATAAAAAAATATTTAACAGATTCCTTTGCAGATCTTATGATGTTAGAGTTTGAATTTTGTATGATGGGTGTGTCAACATACTTTATAGGTTTTAAAAGTTCACAATACCAGATGGAACTTTAATATCTCAATATAAGTACATAATATATATACTTTATAAATAAGGTTATTAAAACACTAAAATTATTATTTCTCATATCAGAACCTCAAATAATTTAGATCTTGATGAATCTGCTAAACTGGTTGATCAAAATAATTTTAGAGGTATGAATGAAAAATTAATGCACATAACAGCCAATCATCCTGCTTTAATGTTTTCAGTATGATTATCAGAATTATATAAATTTTATCCAAAAGAGACTCATCATAAATATGTTTAAAAAAATTACCATAAGGGAACTATTTATTTAGGATTATATTACTCTTCTAGAAATGATTTTAAACTAAAAAGTTTTCAAATGGTGACTTTGGTGGAGTAAAATGGATTGGAAAGGTATATCCAAAATGTGTCATTTATTAGGTTGTGATTTAGTTTCTTATTTTTTTATGAAACAATACCTAGTATCACTATCCACTACTAATTATGAATTTCATGTATTTATATGATATTATACTCATCTATTTTGGATGAAAGACACACTCACTAACTATATTTTGGGTTTTATTAATAATCAAATATTGTGTAATAAAATAATTTACATTTCTCTATATAAAATCCTATAAAATACCTCACATGATAATAACAAAGACATAAGACACCATTTCCTTCAGGATTACACATAAAAATGATATATAGTTTAACAATTAATCAAGACATAATAACAACTTTCTAATATAATTACAAAACTCCTTAGTTCTGATAGTTTTGATTACATTAAAATAAAGCTATGTATAATTAAAGTTAAGTGATTATTCATATCTAATTTTTGTTTAAAAATATAATTACATAAAGGATATATTTTTAAAATAGTGGGTAAATATGTTTTTTTCTAAAACCATTTTTCTGTAAATTTTAGTTTTTTTTAAAAAAATTATTTTCCAAATTCATTTTTTTCTCAAATTTTTAACATTGTAAATTTTTTTCATAATGCCAATTTAATAATTAAAAAAATTTATAAATTTTCTTAATAGTAATTTTTTTTGGAATATAAATCTATTATAAAAGATCCCAGACTACAATTTTTTCTATAGAATTATTTTTTTATAAAAATGATTTATGTAGTAAAAAAATTTTGGATTCAAAATTAGATATAAAATATTTATGGAAAATATGGTCCCTATGAACCCTTCTATAATCATTTTAAATTATAAAAAACAAAAACTAAAAGGTTACTAAAATTTATTGAAACTTCTACTCTAAAATCTATTTATTTTAGTTTTTGTACTTACTCATTACTTTAGTTTATAATTTTTGTTTTACATAATAATTTATTTTTTAATGTTTATTATAAACATTAATGTTTTGAAAATAAAAATGAAATTCAATTCGATGAAATTTTTTTCCTAACAACTATAAGAGCTCAAAATTATCTTTAAATTCTTTCTTCGATTTAAATCACGATCTTCAAATTATAAATGGATTTCAATCTGATCCACTGAAAGATTTCTATAAATATTAAAAGTCAATTATCACACCTTATTTAGGGCAGGAAACCTCGTATCCCACATCATATTCCTGATTTTTATACACCAAATCATGGAAAACCTTTTATTTCTCAATAAAAAATTTTGGAATTCGTCGAATCGATGAGAACAACCATTAGTACGATGAAAGTAATAGATGATTTCATGAAGGGGTTGTTTTCCGTGAATGACTTGTCAATATTTTATCGTATGAAATATATGATTATTTTCATAAAAATATTATTACCTATTATGGTGGGTATAATATTAGTATTGGATAAAAGGATAAATATTTTTATTTACATTACCATGAAATTTTAAGATATTTTTATCCATCATTTGAGTTTCTTCATGATGAGGATAAAGAATAAGTGGAATTTACTTTATTTGATAAAAATAAAAAAACATCTATATGAAAAATAAATTAGGAATAGTAGTTATTACTCATCAATTTTAATTGATTATTCCTTCATATTAGTTACCTAATAATATTGGAATATTCCTGAAATAAAATGACATATAATCCTTATTGCCTTCATATGAAAATATTAGGACTATTACAAACCTCACACAGGATGAAAGAGTTTTCATATTATAGATGCATGTTTATCTCATACTGAGAAAGGGTGTCAAAGATTCATTATGTGTTTTGGAATTATTTTTTTTTATTATTTGATGAATTTGAGGAATATCAACTGGTTATGTTTGGTTTCATTATTATGGATATGATTAAGAAATCATTGATGAATTCAATGATATTAATGTTTCCTTCTTTTATAAATATTTTTTTATTTCAAATTTCATGGAACATTTCAACATTGATAATAATACATATCCCATGATGTAAAATATTTCCCTAATTATTTAGGAGATAATATTATGAAGAAATTATGTTTTTGGTAAAAAAAATTAAGAAGTTTGTTGATATAGTAAAAATAATTGGGTCTAATGCATGTCCAATGAAAGAAAAAAAATAATTAAAGTAAAATCAGTGTAAAAATAAGAAACAAGGCTAAATCACTCCCTTAGAAGAATAAAAAGAAGGAAAATAGAATGAGTGATAAATAATTCAATGAGTTCATGGAATAAAAGGCTAAAACACTAGGGGATTCTTTTTGATATTGATAATGATGATGAAAAATCATTAAAAATTTTGAAATCTATTGAATTGAAAGATGAAGATAAAAGAAAGAAATATTAAAAAAGATTTATAGTGGATAAGGTTTTATAATTTTTATTCAAGGGTGTTGAAAGAGAGATAAAGAATCCAATTCTTTTAGTTTCATAAATTTCAGTTAAATCGCTAGCTCCTCAAGCTTGAAAAGTTACTAACACTAGTCAGATCATTCCAAATTCTAATCTATTGTTTGAAGAAACTTCATATATTCCATTAGTTTTTACTCTATTTGTTGATATGGGTAAAGGAGAGTAAATTTTTTAATAATCATTCATAGTATAATTTCAAAATGTTTTAAAGAAGTAAAAAAGAATCTCTACCTAAAATGTTATAAAATTTTTAATCATAACCGCACAATAGATATAAAATTAAATAGTTAAGGAGGAAGAGGATAGAGAATATTTAGAATAACAATTGAAAAAATAAGAGTAATTATAAGGGGATGGAGAATATGATGAAAATGATGACAATGAAATAAAGATATATCAAGACACAAAATAAAAGAAAACATTAGTTTCATCATCATCTACAACTCCACTACCTTCCCAACCAAATAAGGATACAAAGATAGATGGATAAAAAAATGATCATCAAAAGTGGAAGAAAATTTATATAAAATGATAGAGTAATAAGATAAAAAATCCCATACTAAAGTATCATAAAAGTTATAATATGATAAGCAATTGGAAGTTATAAAAGTTTTAGAAGATGAAAATTTTTGTCTTATAGGTAAAGTAAAAGTTGAGAAGAATTAAAAATAAGATTTAGAACCACCAATCCCAAAAATAATATTTTTTTATCAATATTATAGGATTCAAAATCAAAACTTTCTCAAAAATTAATTGACTACATCTGAAAAAATTGAAAATGATGAGTTATTCTATTTTGTATCTTATAATTATAGAGGAAATATTTAATATTAATCAAAATAGTGTAAATAAAAAATGAGAGTCTCTAAATGTTTTTACATAATCAGTTGATTAGATAGAGGGATACTTAATATCTATAAAGGAAGGCCAAGTTAAAACAAATATCCTTCAATTATATGGTAAAGTTGTCAAACCAAGTAGAAAATGTACTTAGATACCATTATGATCATTTTTTTGAAGTGAAGAAACTTTTTATTGAAATGGATAATCCTTTGAAAATTTATTAACAAGTATTTTAGACTGATTAAATTTCCTGGAATTAGTAATGTATATGACTAATGATATTAATGTGGAAGTGATAGTTTTTAATGAAAAGGTTGAAAAACTATAGTTAAAAAATATCATACATCAAACTTGTGAATATTAATTTTTCTATGTGAAATAAGAAAAAAAAATTACTGAGGAAGTTTAAATTCTAAAATTAAATGTTTAGATGTAGGTTGTGATAGAGGACTGGATCATGATGTTTCATTCATAGATCACTAAACCTCATTAGGATCATTATTAATTTCAAATGATAATGGAAATTGTGAAAATGTTTATAATGAAAGAATAAATATATTCATTTGATTTCTTGATGTAATGTTTTCTATAAAAAATAGTAATAATGATTGTGAAACGCTTTTTATCAAAAATATTTATATATTATTGTATTCTGATACATATAGATCGATATTCAATCAATTATATATATATGATTAGTTATTTCATATAAAATAGTTTCATATTTTATCCCTTTATAACATTTCAAGTGATATAATTTCCCTATTATTTTTTTAAAATTGAAAATGGGTAGTATTTTGGGATAAAATATATATGGATATATGTTTAAGGGAGAGATCTCAAAAAGGGAATATGTCTTTTATATGTTCTTGGGAGAAATTTTATAATTATTTATTTAAGGGTGTGTTTATATTACAGTGGGAAGATTAAAAAGTATTAGTACTTTCCATCATAGCATATATAATTTATAAACATAGGGGGAGTTAGGAAATTGAGTATATTATTGATATTACTGAAATAAAAAAAATGTTGTAAGTTTTTCATTGTTATTAGTTTTAATTTTAAGTGTAATATTTTTTATTTTCAAAATGGCAGATATTGTTGAATAAAAATTATTACTTTCTACTTTTCCTTTCCATAGTTTTAAAAATCATAAACACTTTCTTAAAACACTATTTACTAACCTTTAATATACGAAGTGTTTTAGTATGTTTTTATAGAAAATGGTACTTTATGAAGAATATAGAAATAGTTCTATTATATATCTAGTATTAACTATCATTTCCCAATGCAATCCATTAGATAGGATATTTTTCTAACTCATAAGATTGAATTTTTTTCTAAACGATGGTTAGACTTATGTCTTTCCTTTCATACTAACAAAAGTCCTAACAATTAGACAAACATTGGTACTAATCTAATATACTAACATCAATTTATAATATTGAAAAACAAAAATAATGTGCATCAGACTATCCAATGTTTATAATTAATGTATGTTGATTTTTTTTAATCAAACAAATCCCAATATCAATTTGTAATGGTGATAAAAATTTCAAACAGTTTAGTGATTAGATTTTAATTTAAAGTTGAAGATCATTGTGAGGTTTCAATATGAATTATATACAAGGAAATTTCAACCAACAATGAAATATGAATGTTGGAGATTTTCCTATAATTAGGAGGACATTTAAAGAGCTAATAGATGATGAGTTTTCAACTCAAGTCATCAAAATATTTCTATAAACAACATATTTTTATTATTTTTAATTCTTTAAAGAGGTAAAGTTATAAGGTATCCATGTGAGGATGTGAAATTTCGTACTATAATTTTTTTTGAAAATCATTTTTTGATTGAGGTACTGGTCGAGTTATTCGGGGATAGGAAGAAGTTGAATCTGATCTATAAGATCGAGGGTTTCTAGGGAAAGGGAGATAGATACTGATAATCATATCAAGGGATTATGTTTATTGGGAAATGAAGGCATACTGATTATTATATCAAGTTATTTATTAGTATGGAAAGACAAAACTTAAAATAGATATAAAATTGTGGAAACATTTAGAAAGGGTTTATGAACACTTTAACTCCTATGGTGAAATATTAAATTCTTTTATAATCTTGTATGGTATTCATACTATCATATTCTTTTTTGTTTATTATTAATTCAAGATTTATATTCTTCTGTGAAGTTGTATTAGAAAGTATGTTTTTATATTTATCACTCTAAAACAATTATTTTATTATTGTGTCTTTGATAATGATAAATGTTCTATGATATAATTAGATAGTTTTTTATTCTAATTTTGTTACTCTAATCATCATACGATCTATGTGTATGATTTTTTTTACTTAAATAGGTGTTGTGTCTATTTTTGTTTTATTTTTAAACCACAATTGAAGACCCCTATTATAGCCATACTAATATCATTAAATCCTACACCGCCCATTTTAATTTGGTATTTAAAGCATCATTATTACCCAAACATATGTATTGAACATAAATTATCCAGCTACAATAAATTTTCACTTAAAATGTTTAAGTATGTTCCCTAAAAAACTGTTTTAAATGAAAACGAATTTTGATACACATGTTTTCATAGATTTATTGATGTTATTGATAATAGATTTATAAAAAAAATAATTTTATTAATAGTTTTTTATAATAAAATATAAGTCTTTTATATATAAAAATGTAATTTTTTCATATAAAATAATAACTATTAAAAACTGAAAAAACTTGTGTATTGATTAATTTTATTTCAAGTAATTATCCTATGTACAATTGATATCCTATTATAATGGTATATTTATGAGGTTTTTGTTTTCCGTGAATTTGGGTAAGGTATTTTAATACATTGGTAAATCTATCTAGATATTTATTTAAATGTTCATTAGATAACTTATTCACAATATTTTCTTTAATTAGTTAATCATTATTGTCTTTTTATATTTTTAGATTTACTATAATGTGAGATGAAAATTTATTATTCTTCTTTAACATTTTGAATTTATATTTTATTTCATTAAATTATTATTCCAAAATGTTAATTTTTTTAATAATTCATCAATGGACATATTTTAATCATCATTTTTATTTTGATAATGGTTTTAAATTTTAGTAGACGATTCATTAAGAAAATTTAATACCTTTGAGGTATTGTTTATAAAAGAAATATTATATTTATCACTTCTATATTATCTGTTTGATTCTAAAATTCTAAAATTGTACTAAAATCACTCCATGTCTCATTTATAACATTTTTATGCTTTATTCTCATGACCTCATATTTCTTATTATACAATATATTAGGATAGTATGATTTAAATTTTACTTTCCTTTTACATTCAAAGGAGACTATTTCATGGGAAAAATATTCCTTCTTCAAATATTTTCTCCAATTTCCTTTATTATCATACATTCTACTATAATAAAATTTCATGAATAACCTCTTAATTTTTTAAAACTTTTTAAAAAAATTATCTAGATGTTCCAATTCATCATCATTTTAAGTAAGTGATTCTTCATCAATTCGTATTTTTGCATTGATATTCTCTTTATTTTTTGATTCATTAGTCTTAAAGGCTACATAAATTATTTTTGGTCAATCCACTTTATCATTGTTCACATGTAATTCTTATTCATATATAATTATATTTACAATTTGATTCTATACAGGTAGTGTTCTAACAACTCAAGTTATTCTTATGGAAAAAGATATTCCTCTCTATCTTTCTAGATGTAATCTGAGATGTCACATTACATGATCCTTTACTGTTGTTATCCTCCCTAGTGCATGTATCAGGTTGAAAATATCATTGAACCTATAATACAATTTAGATATTGATATATCAGGATTCATCTTCAAAGTATCATATTTAATAGTTTAGTGTTTATAAAAAAATCTTTAACATTAGATATTTGTCCATGAGATATAGAAATGGTTTCCAAAATCTGAAAATTAGTAGCACAAGAAGTTATTTTATTAAATTCTCCTTCATGTAAACCATATTAGACGTAATTCATCACATTAAAATTATAATCATATTCATCTTTAGTGAAATCACTCTAATAATCCTTAGTAGTATAATGTTTTTATATTTATGTGTAATTAACATCGTGATATCAAATCTCATACTTTCTAAATGAATTCTAATTTTTTCTTCCATTGAGAATAATAATTTCATTAAAATAAAGAGTCAAATTAGTGGTTATTCCTTCTTGTCTATTTTTATATATAAATAATTAATTATTGGAATGATAGAAATATAAGATCACTAAATGAGAGTAAATCATAGTTTAAATGATTTTTTATACCAAATGTTTTTCAGAGTGAGTAACTCAAGAGGGGGATGATTTAGCTCTGAATAAAAAAAATATTTAAAAAATATTTAAAAAATAATACCACAAATTTAATAAATATTACTATTTAATCAAAACAAATTATAATTATATAGACTTTATCTTTCAAGTAATTTCTTATAAACGGGATCAATGATCAGTTAATATAAATTTTAAATACAGTATCTTTTGAAAACAAGTAACTCAATGAATCGCTTTATATAAAACAAATTCAACTAAAAATTAGATTAATGTTTTGTTAGTCTTTAGAAAAAAAATTATTTTTAAATTTAAAAAGAAAAATATAAATTACCCCATGGAATTTTAACTAGGGGTTCAATCTTAAACGTAGAAATAATCCAATCCACATGAAAATCACCTAATGATAAGATGTTTATTATTAAATAGTATTATCCACAACATGGATTAGGTTTTAGAAATATTAATACACATTATGGTCCCAAAAAAATATTCTTTGGTAGTTATAAATGGGTTAATAATGATACCATGTCACGTAGGACCCCTTCCACAATTTTGTTGTGTGAATAAAAATGAAAAAAATTGTGATAGTGTATCACATAATCCATATTTTATCCTAGTATATTGGGTTTCAATTTATAATTATTTAAATGAAAAACACAACTCAAAATATTAAGTATAAACAAAATGATAACGTTATTTGTAATGAAAAAATGTGAATAAGATCAATATAAATATATTTTCTTGTCCAGTGTCCTTGAATTTTTCTTTTAAAGGATCTTTGAAAAATGTCTCGAAAAATTGTAGAAAATATAGTGGCATAGATTATCCATTATAAAACATCTTATTGGAGATGGAATTCTTTATAATGTCTCATTCACACACATGCATTTCAAATAATCACACCTTCACATGATCAAATATTCTATTCAAAAATATTATCATCAAAGTAGTCACAAGAGATTAATAAATTAAACATTAAATAAACTAGATTTCCATTTAATGATTCAAAATACAATCCATTCTATATTTGAAATTATCCACTACTATGTTAGAAAAGAAATTTTATATTCACATATGCATGGTTATTTGAGATTATGAAAACATGACATGGTCATTTTATGTGGCAAGATGACACAGTCAGTTCATCTCTTCAGGAGGCTAGTTCTTTTGTACATATGGTAGGTTCATGAATTCATATAGTTGGTTATTTCTTTGTACAGACACTAAATTTTATGACACAGTCAGTATATTAAATTATTAATAATTATACACACATCTTCATGGTAAATTTATCTCTTTATGTTGTAGGTAATTTCACTCATGTGATCACTTCAATGATTTTCATGTTCTTTTATTTTGATCCTAGTGTAGGTTGATTATACATGTGGTGAGGTGTTTCTCAACTAACAGTATACTGAATCTATAAATAATTATCAGTTCATGACATAGAAAAACTATACTCATTTGAATCCAGGTATTTAGAATGTTCATATGGTAAGGTGGAATATAACGTGTGTTAAGGTGAAGTATAATGTGTGTTAGGGTGACACGGTCATTTGAACCTCAGACAATAATGTAGAATGATATGCTCTGGACATAGCCATTTTTTCAATTTTTATAGAAAAATGTTTTCTAATAGAAAACATGAAATACATTAATAACATTGTAAACATGATTTGGGGTTATTAAAATGATGAGGTTATGGATTAGAAAAACAAAATTATTAAGACTTTTCCAACAAACCATCAATGTCTCATTCCAAAATTTTCCATATTAGGTTATTGATGAATGGAACATGGATAAGTGGTATGATTTCCAATATATAGGGAAATGCATAATTTTAATATATCCCTTGGGATTCCAAAAATATTTTATTTTATTCATCATCAATAACAATTAATATTGGCTTGTATCTAGAGTAACAGTCATCGAATGAAACTAATTTAAAACCAACATCATATCAATCAGGATTTATTTGACCCGTATATTAGAGTAATTCATTTGGAAGTAATGATTGAGTTTCCTAGAGTCCAAAAAATCTCAAATCTACCCACTATTCTTCATGACAGGGATTATATAGGTTATAAATAACTTATATTCAATGTCTTAAATAATTTTGTGTTTGATAAGCTTATCAACTTAATATTTTAATTTAGTGGCATAGGCTGGATGAATTCTTATTTCAAACAATTTAAAATAATGATAATACTCTAAAAGACCCAAATAATGACTATCTAATTTAGGTTCCAATCAAGGAATCTCTTTGTAGTTCCATGAAAATATGTCCTAGTGATGTTTTAAGAAGTAGATATATGTGACCTTACCCATATGATAAATACACGTTCTAATCGACATTGGTAATTACACATCCAATGTAACATGATTTACTTATCATATCTCATAAATATTTGTAGACAGGAGTTACCCAAATGTTAGTGGGGAATCGCATTTATCTTCTTTCTCTCCTTTTTCTCCCTCAGTATTATCAAAATTGGAAGCCAAGTGGGAATATTTGGACCAAAAGATAAAATGAGTACATTTATTCACATATAAATTATATTGGGTAATAATTTTATCCTAAGGGTGTTTGTTTAGGGGAATCATTATTGATTAAATCATATATACTTTCTTTTTATCCCCACACTAACATATGGGAATACTAATGTGTTGATATCTTAATATTTAGGAGATGATGTGTAGAAAAGTTTTATAATTATTGAGGATGAATAAGAATATTTTAATTCAATATCACACAATTATTATGTATGTTTTTTATTAAATACAAATTATATTACAAGGATGGGAGAAAATATACCCACATCCTAGTTCTTATACAACTACATCACAATCGATTGATTGTGGAATTTTTTTTACTTGGAGGTTGTTTAAACTTCCACCATATGGTTTCTTAATGGATTTCAAAAACATACAATAGAGTTGGAATCAATATGTAAATCGAGTTGGTTTCATCAATTTAGCGATAGTTTCTTGGAACCGTTTCAAAAAGTTTGTTTTGCAGTGGTTTCCCCTTTTAAAAACTGTTGATAGGAAACATTCGCTAAAAATAATAAGACCACGTCTAAAAATTCATCATTATACAGTGGTGGATTAAAACATTGGTAAAAAATAATTTGGAGTATACAATAGAGGTTTAATCCACCTCTATATTTCACTTTAAAAAAATACTACTCTTGAAACTGCATGCGCAAGAGATAAATGAAACACATATTAAAATATATAAATTATAAAAAAAACACATAATCAGAAAATGTCATGCTAAATTTATAGAAAACCATAATACAAAAAACTCATTAATATAAAGGGTAATAACTAGAAATTAATTAAAATTAATAATGTAATTTAATGTTCCTCTTGAGTTTATTTTGAGGTCTATGTCACATATTACCATTCATTTGACCATTATGTTGTATAAATGTTCTAAAGAACCCCATGTGGGGTGTTTTGAATCATTTCATGCACTAGTGGACTATGTGATAATCATTAGATCACTCCATGATAAATTATAGAATGTTTAGGTATGAAAAAGGTGGTTTTGTCTTTATGAATTAGTGGAATTTTGAAAAAAAATCATGTTTATGACTATAGCTACCCAAGATTGTGAAGAATTTAGTATTGGGATTACTATCTTATAAGAACCCTTATCCTTTTATGTTTATCGTTTCTATGTTTAATATTATCAATTTGAATATTGAGTAATTCACTGTGTTATAAGATTATCTTTGATTATCTTTTATATGGGATCCTTATGAGCTAAGTTGGGTGAGTATGCCAAAATATGGAATTTGATTTTATAGAATGTTTATGTGGATTGGGTTGGATGATGATGCCAACGATTTTTAGAGTTGTGATAGAGATGTGGGTTGTGTGTTTATGTTACCCATGGATAGGTGATATTTTATCAATCCTATTATGTGCTTTATTTTTGGTATTCATTCCCACCATGGATATGAACATTGTGATGGAATGGGTTTTAGTATGGGGATAGGGAAAGTATTTCAATCATGGATGTGATGTATATATCATTTCATATCAAAATTCAAATTTATAGGATATGTAAATGAATATGATAATATTTTATAATAATAACATTATTAGATATGTATAATGACTCATTTTAGGTGTTATATAAGAGATAAATCATATCCAAGATAAAAAGGATATGAAGATAAAAGAAACAAATGAAAAATGATTTATTAATTATAAATATTTGCATTGAGTTTCCACTTCCAAAACTTCTTTGTTTGAAGGAGTTACTATTTCATCATAAAATAATGTGATTACAAACATGAAATATTTTTAGGGCTGTAATATAGATAATACACTTCTAAACAAATAAACATCATGTGTGTCATTCAATAGGAATAATAAGGCCACTTTTATAGATTACAATGAATAAAATTTCGTATAGTATTCATTCATTAATCTAAAAATACTGAAATTTTATTTGGAAAGTGACACAAAAATATGAAAAGGATAGATAAATACCATGAATTACTTCACACAAACATTTATGTGATAATGTACCAGTATATTTTAAATATCATTTATCACATTAAAATTTACATATTGATAACATCATAACATGTAATTTAAAACCCCTGTAATACCTTAACATAAGAACTATGTGTTTGACAAAAAATATTTTTATTCAAGGTTAGTGATTCATCTAATGTATATATTGAAAACACATTAGGTTTATTGTATTTTTCATCCATATAAAGGAATGTAACATGGATGAACTTAACATATATTATATAGTTCATCAGTGAAGTAGTTTGTATTTCCCAATAATATTTATGAGAATATATTTTTATGTTATCTCATGTTTTCCCCATATTAAATAAATTTTAATATGATGGAATAATTTTATTCCATTAATTACACATCATGAACAATTATCATCTGGAAAAGCATGTTAAAGATGATGTAGATGTTTCATCTTATAGAATGAATATATTCAAGATACTCATTATGAATAATTAATATGGTATATTATTTAAATAAAAGGGTTTTAAGATAACATTACAATTAGATAATATTACTTTAGATTTTATAGAATGATGGACATTTTGTCTCACTGAATAAACTGGTTTCAGATTCTCTATTTAAGAGGATAGTAATGATAAAAATTTATCTATTCAACAGAATATAAAAGTAATTTTGGTTTTTCTATATTCAAGTGGATAAGAAGTATTAGTTATCTAGATATTCAATATTGAATTTCATAGTGGAAGTTATAATAGAATAAAGATCATAAATTGTTGAATGAGACTATAGATTTTGAAAAGAACAATAAGAGGTGGAATTTCAAGAATTAATAAAAAAATGGAAGATTTTATGAATGATTATTATAAGGTAAAATTAATAATAAAACATATAAAATTAACATTCATATATAATTTCATGTAATGTAATTGTTTTTAATATATCCCTACTAGAAACAACAAAATGGTTTCTGAAAAAGCCTACTAGTGTTAGGCTATCATAATTTTAGTTTCAAGTCATCATTGAATCAAAAGTGAACCCTAATAAATACCTAATGAACTTTGTTCGACATCATCTACATCTCCATGTCCAGTCCCTTCTACTAGAACCAATATAAAAAATTTCTATCAAATTAAACATTTTTTTATATTTAAATTTAAATATAAAAAAATAAAAAAAAATTAGTAAATTATAAGGAATTTGTGAGATTTACCATCTCACTTCCATCCATTGACACAATATCATTGGGAATATATCTAATTATATCCTGATATAATTCATTCAATGTTTTTTCCAGAGCAACGACCATTGCATCCTATATCTTTTTTATGATCCTCATATTCCGGAATTGTTATTTTTATTGCAACAAACTCTCTTTGATAATGTTCAGGTAGAGGGTAACTACAACCAAAAGTAAATGTTTATGAAATTCCTAGTGGGCTTTTAATGACCTCAAATGGTAATAGTCCCAAACCCATATCACCCATGTGACTTGGATTCTCCTTCCCATGGACCTGACCAACTGGATCATCCAGTGCGACTGAGCAAGACTGTGTGACATTGAAATCCCATAGTTATTTTATTTTTACCAATAAATAAAATATAAGACACATTTGAAGAAATACATATTAAAATAGTGAAAAATAACAAAAATTTATTACAATTAAAAAATAATTCATACAGTAACTACTTTGGTGGATCATTAACATAACTCCCATTAGATTTTGTATGAACATCCAACCAAGGTTTTATTCAGGAGACTTAGTGCCCTAAATTATTTAACTAAATCAGGAAATGATAAATCAAAAATTTAATATATGAAATAGATAATGTTATTCTATAAATATTAAAAATATTACCCTATTCAATATTTTTATAAAAAAAATATTTTACTCGGCAGGGTGGGGGTTATTTTTTTTGCTTGACATGATGATTTTTTCCTTGAAACAACCTGAAATAAATAAAAATTAAATTAATAGTAATGCATGTGATGTTATCTCATTTTCATATGAATTTATATATGTAAAACGTTATTAATATATTAATATATGTTTCAATGCCACGTGATTCTCATGAAGATGGATAACAAAAAATACCCTTCCACTACTCTCTAGGTACCCCTATATGGACCTTATCATACTAATACTGAGTGGTCAATGATGTATCGCTTAATTTATTCCTTAATAATTATATAAAATCTTTACATTTATTACCTAAAATTTTCAACATCCTCTTTCATGTGATAAGATCATAAAATATAATAAAGAATAAAATTTCTACAAAGAGATATATTTTTAAAATATTTTAATTTAATAACATAATGAAAATAAATTCCTCTATAATGTTTTAAAATTACCTATAAAGACCTATAAATTTCTAGAAAAATTTTTTCTTAAATTCTTTGGGAATTTTTGAGTATGCAGTTTCTGAAGGCACCTGATTCCGAGGCCCGGTGTGCCCTGAATCAATTTCCGAAGTCTAGTTCGGGTACGTTCAGTGAAAGAATGAGGGTGTTTTTCTATCTTTTGAACTGGTGCTCAGAATTGAAATCCAAGGGCACTGATGAATTCGCAGCACCGATAATTTCTTAAGAGGACCTTTACCGAAGATGCGTTTTCCTGGGAAGAGATGTTTAAAAAATGTGGATTAAATGAAAAGTGAATAAAATTGTGGTACAATTTTACTACTTTTTCTAAGGTGGTTTTATCCTACATGGGGGAGTTAGGGTGGAACCCACTAGCATTCTAACTACCCATGTGAGGATAAATGTATGGTGGGGCCCACACGAGCCCCAACTTTTCATTTTCTATAACCCCTTAACCCCATGGAATAAATTGTGAAACCCTTCCACCTTCTCTCTCTCTCCCTCTTAACTCTTGCCAACACACATTATACAATTAATTGAACCACCTCAATTAGTTAATGAAGAGTTTGAATTCTTGAATTTTTAAAAGGCTTGGAATAAACAATTAAAATAAGGGGTGGCCTTATTTTAATTTTGGTGGGCTTGTTTTGTGGGAGTTTGGGGAGAGAGCCTTGTGTAAAGAAAGAAGGAAGCTCCACCGTCGTTTAAGGACATTATCCTATCTTCGAATAATGAGACCTTTTCAACATATAGCACCGAATCCAAGAATATCTATGATGTGAAATCCTCTTCTTCTCTCCGTGATAAAAGAAGAGACATCATTTCCTTGGGCGCACACTGAAAACGATGGAAACAATGCCATCATCTGCGGCGCTTGACAACCGTGAACTTATTTACGAGGTAGGGGTGTGTTTGGATTGGATAATGATTATTTTTCCTTCCATGTTGTTGTTCCTATTAAACCAATTGTTATCGGACTAATGCGGAAGGGACCGGACCAAACTAACACAGACCGATTCCTCCGTCGTTCTTGTGAATATGTGGATTTCTTCAAGTATTCTTGAGCGGTGAATCAAGTTATGTTTTCAGAGCCGATCGGAGGCCCGAAAACATCGTAAACAGCCTCAGGGTGTCGGGGAGACCTAGAAGCAGAAGTTTTGTAGAAATCGGATCATCGGAATAAAGAACAGACACCTCGGGAGGTGTGCTGGCCAGAGGCGTCATTTCTGGAAAATTCCAGAATACATGGCATGTACACCAGAAGCACACACCGTGTAGTATAACCATATTGAGGCTTCCATTTCAGATGGTAGAAAAGTAACACGTGGAGTTTAATTCTAGACACACGGCTTGTACTCTCCACACTGTTTGTCAGAGGAGGATTTTATGGACATGGTGTGTATTCAGGGAAAATACACGGACATAGACAGCAATACACATCCAAGTAACACGGCGTGTATTCACTTTATAGAAAGGCGGAAGTGGCTTCGCGAGGCTCAGCGTGTAATCTGGGAGATACACGGACATGGGCAGAAACACACGGCCAAGAGGCATGGCGTGTACTACCTTCACCATGGAAGAAGTGGCTCGTGATGACTCGGCTTGTATTCCTGGAGTACATGGACACGGGGTGGAGTACACGGGCATGTAATCCACCACATGGCCAGGCATGGCCAGCGCACATGGAACCGACCCTAGAGGTCTGGACACAGCGTGTAACCATTCCACGCGCAGTGTAATTACTTATCTACAAGAGTAGCCCTACGACAGAGGCCGTTTCACATGGGCAGTACCTGGTGTCTGATGACACGGCATGTATCGCTTACCTACACACCGTATACTTTAGGAAAAGGTCTCGGTTGTCTTGCTCTCTGTGAATTGGTCACGTTTTTCTTGGTTTTTCCCCTATGACATGGGATAGAACTACGGGATACATCAACTCTGGAATTTGTGACATTTGATGTATAGATCTTTGACTTGAGGAGAGGACCCTCCGGTAATCGAGCGTGTTGTGTGCGAGAACCCTAGAGATGGTTGCGACTGCGACGACTATCATGTCGGGATCCTCCGTGGGTTCGACAACGAAGATGACTATACTTGGATCCTACGTGGTTTCGGCAGCGAGGACGACTATACTTGGATCCTCCATGGGTTCGGCAATGATGACGACAGTACTTGGATCCTACGTGGGTTCGGCAGCGATGGTTACTTTACTTGGATCCTACGTGGGTTCGGCAGTGATGACTTCTATACATGGATCCTACATGGGTTCAGTAGGGAAGATGATTCAGAGGATACATATATCATCTTCACCCCTCTTCGTGAATAGTATTCCTATGTGAGTTGAGTCTTGACTACCAGTCATTATCATCAATGTGATTTACTTGCTATCCTGTGTGGACTGGGTTGTGCTTTCTTATGTGGATTGGGTTGTACTTGGGATCGTGAGTTGGAGTCGAACTGGAATTGATGACTTAGGTATATGTATGGGCATATTCCTAAGTAGATTTGATTGATACTTCGTGTTTGTATCTTTCCTTTGTGGTTTATCCTTCGTGGATTCTGAGAGACCTTTGGGGGTCTCGTGGTCCCTACTTAGTATCTTATACTCACCCCTGCACGGGCTATGCCCGTACTATGTTTTGTTGGATGCAGACGACGGACAGCACTGATCGAGGTGGAGGCTTGTGGAGCTGGACGGTACCCGGAGGTGGATCACTCGCCGGAACGTACACGGAGCGGACGGTCGGACCCGAGGAGCCAAGGAGACTATCTGTACCCACCCTTCAGGTGGGATTTCCGGAGGACGACTCGGTGTTGTTGTTTTACTTTACTGTTGTTTTACTTTCTTTTCACCTGTAGTATACTTTCAGTTGGGTTTGTATACTGGCCCATTTACTTTTCAGCACTTACTTTTGTACACAGTTTACTTAGTTTTTACTTCAACTTGCGTACTCTGTGGTTTTTGTTTACTTTTATAAAGACAATTCCTTCCCTTTTCTAGGATATTACGCCTTTGGTGCTAGTTTTCATCCCCTGGCCTATGGAAGGTGGGCTTGGGGTAGTCAAGGCATGGGGCTCGAGGACGGGTCATGACAAATTGGTATTAGAGGAAGGTTCTGACACAGAACTCTGAACTCTGATAATTAATTCTCTGTGAAGCAATAATTTTTAGAGTATTGACTGTGGTTATCAGTCCAGGGAGTCCAGTGTTGGTGAGGAGGCCGACGTATCCATACACCAGGACCCTGACTTCTGATTTCTGACTCAGTGCTCAAAAACACTGATTGCATGTGTGTTTCAAATGTTTTCTTAGTGATTACTTTGTGTCAGCTCACCAGTTATATTGTATTAACCATGGTCCACCTGTTTCTTATCAGTATGGCCCCTCAACGGTAGCCAGCAAGGGTTCCCAGTTACGTGCGAGATGGCAGCCCACTGAGCGACGAGGCTGCAGTGCTGGACCCCATTACAGCGGAGGCACCAACGGTACCTCTACCCGCTGGGCCACCGATAGCACCAGCCCCAGCAGTGGAGAGGGAAAACTGCCTGAGGGCACTGCACGAGTTTCAGCGATAGAGGCTTCTTAGGTTCCGTGGAGAGATGGACCCTCAGGAAGCCAAGGATTGGATGGAGGCTATCGTCCGAGTCTTCAGATTGTTAGGGACACTAGCAGATCTTATGGTGATTCTTACAGCGAGTCTCCTGCACTCAGAAGCAGGTAGATGGTGGGGCCTGATGTTCCAGGTTCACGATGTGGTATCACTACTTTGGACGGACTTCGAGAGCCTCTTATGCTCATAGTTCATTCCAGCCACCCTCCGTGTGGTGCGCATCCAAAAGTTACTACAGCTGCGGCAGGGCAGCATGACAATAGCCCAGTACATCACTACTAGAAAACTAACCTTTACCAACGGTTTGGAACCGTTGGTATAGGCCTCCAAACTGTTGGTATAGCCTATACCAACGGTTTGGAGAACCGTAACCAAGTAAGCCGTTGGGATAGGTCTATACCAACGGTTTTGGAAATCGTTGGTATAGGTAATATGAAATCTATACCAACGGTAATGGAACCATTGGTATATAAATTCCAAAAATAAAAAATCCGCTGCGGTTTGATCCCAGGACCCCTCGTTTATAATCGAACGACTTAACCACTAAGCTAACATCACTTTTGTAAACATAATTTCATAAATATATATATGTATTATCATAATTATTTAAAATTTTGATTTATATAATGTTCTCGGTTATTAGATCTGGAAAAAAATAAAGAACCTATCCCAACGGTTTTGAAAACCGTTGGGATAGGTTAGTGGTGGGTTGAATTGTTTTTGGCCGAATGTTGAATTCTTGGATGGTTTTTCCCAACGGTTTTGGTGAACCGTTGGGAAAGGCCACTCTTTCCCAACGGTTTTGGTGAACCGTTGGGAAAGGGTCCCTCTTTCCCAACGGTTCACCAAAACCGTTGGGAAAGAGGATCAAAAGACAGCCTTTCCCAACGGTTTTGGTGAACCGTTGGGAAAGGGTCACTCTTTCCCAACGGTTTGCCAAAACCATTGGGAAAGGTGGGGAAATATATGGATTTCCCAACGGTTTTGGTGAACCGTTGGTAAATGGTAGCTATACCAACGGTTTTTACAAACCGTTGGTATAGAAGTGTTGGGAAATATCATATTTCCAGTAGTGCATGGCGAGGTTTACCGACCTCTTGCACTACTCCACGGACATGGTATGGGACCCATTCTTTTGGGACCGGACCTTCGAGCAGGTACTGAGGCATGAGATCAGGTCTTTGATGATCTCCCTCAGCATTCCGACGCAGGCAAGAGCACCAGAGCGAGCCCTACTTGTGGAGAGCTTCCTTTCTGAGCCTACACCAGCAACGAGGCCTACCGCAGGGCGACATGTAGCGGATTCTTATGTAGCCGATAGTAGACAGATGTCGCAGAGGTCCAAGTGTACTAGGCCATCAGTTTGTTGACCACAAGATACTTGTTCAGATGTGCGGGGCATACGTAGTAGAGCCAACCATATGAGAGGCAAGCAGTGCTATGCATGCGGCGGGCAGGGCCACATGGCTTGTGACTGCCCGACCCGCCATGCAGAGGAGTAGAAGATGGTTGAGGGACCACCCAGGCAGAGATAGAGTTTCGACCGTGGTGGTTCATAGGGAGCAGGCGGATGAGGCAGAGGAGCTGGCTGAGAAGCAGGTGGTGGACGACGCTTCGAGGCTCTACCACCACCACCACCAGGAGGACCACCCCAACCTCAAGGAGCTAACATACAGGGGCAGTCTCAGCTCTAAGCAGTCGAGGCCTACGACCACGGTGCACCTGAGATTATTTGAGGTACTATCTATGTCTACTCCACCCTTTTTGCAGTTCTTATATACACAGGAGTGAGTCATTCTTTTATTGTTACTGCCCTTGTTCGGAGCTCAGATATTCTGACGGAGCCTTTGGCTCTATCCTTACAGCTAGAGACTCCTACAAAAGTAGACTCGATGATTACGCACTGATGCCGGTAGTGTGAGCTTACTCTAGGAGATGATAGCTTTGGCTGGGATCATCTTGTAGCAGCATCGAGGTCTTGCGACATCATCTTGGGTATGGACTGGTTATCTACATTCCATGTTCAGATCGACTTTATTAGGCGTGAAATGTGGTGTATCTGCACGGACAGGACTAGGTTTACCTTCACTGGTGATAAGGAAGCCTTTGCAACGCAGGATGGACTTACACAAGGGAGGAGGCAACTGATCACACATCAGTTAGCTTGTCTGATCCTCAGAGCGGTTGATGTGCGGAGTCCGAGTTTTCCTGTTGTGGTGGATCAGTACGCGGACGTTTTTCCTGACGACGTTCCAAGACTACCTCCTCATAAATAGGTAGACTTCTACATTGACATGTACCTCGGGACAGCACTGATATCCACTCCATCATATCGGATGGGCCCCGCTAAGCTTCGTGATCTGCGGGTACAGCTAGAGGACTTGCAGGGCAAGGGATTCATCTCACCCAGTGTTTCACCCAGGGCTTCTCCAATTTTATTCTCCATGAAGGCGGATGGGAGCTTAAAAATTTGTGTCGACTACCATCGCCTGAATCAGGTGACCTTAAAAGAACAATAATACACTCCCGAGGATTTATGACCTCTTTGATCAGCACAAGGGAGCATGATGGTTCTCGAAGATAGATCTCAGGTCAGGCTATCATTAGCTCAGAGTTCGAGACGAGGATGTGCAGAAGATGGCCTTTAGGTGACGGTATGGCCACTATGAGTTCTTGGTTATGCCTTTTGGCCTAACCAATGCTCCAGCAGTGTTCATGAGTCTCATGAATAGGATATTCCAGCCTTACCTCGATCGGTTTGTCGTAGTCTTCATCGACGACATATTGATTTACTCGACTACTGAGGAGGAGCACGCCTACCACTTATGGGTTGTACTGGACACACTCTGAGAGCACCAGCTTTATGGTAAACTCTTGAAGTTTCAGTTCTGTATTTGAGAGGTTCACTTCTTGGGGCACGTCATCTCGGAGGCGGGAGTTACTGTGGATCCTTCAAATATCGAGGCAGTACTTTCTTGGGAGCCACCTAGGAGCGTGATGGAGGTGCGGAGTTTTCTAGGTCTGGTTGGGTACTATCATAGATTTGTGCTTGACTTCTCCAGAGTTACAGCACTGCTTACAGATTTGACAAAGAATGGGAAACCCTTCGTGTTGTCAGATATATGTCAGTAGAGATTTCAAAAGCTGAGACAGAGATTTACCAGTGCGCCCATCTTGAGGCTTCCAGAGGAGGGCATAGGGTACGTAGTTTACTGCGAAGCATCAGGGACCGGACTCGGGTGTGTCCTGATTCAGGAGTGGACCATGATCGCTTAGGGTTCACGACAGTTGAGGCAGCACGAGTAGAAATACGCTACCCATGACCTGGAGTTAGCAGCAGTGGTATTTCCATTGAAGATGTGGCGACACTATCTGATGGGCGAGAGATTTACAGTCTACTCTGACCACCAGAGTCTTAGGTACATCTTCTCGCAGAAAGACCTGAACCTGAGACAGTGACAATGGCTTGAGTTCCTCCAGGACTATGACTTTGAGATAGTCTATACTCTTGGGAAGGGGAATGTTGTGGCTGATGCTCTCAGCAGGAGATTGGGCATTCAGCTACTTGGAGAGGTGACAGAGCAGTTATCCGCTTTGCAGATATCCTTCATGGATAGAGATGGGGAAGCCTTTCTACAGTCCCTCACAGTCACTCCTCTACTGCTTCAGTGGGTCAGAGAGGCATAGCGTGGGGACATTGACTGTAAGACGTGATGTGCTCAGATTTCCACAGGGCAGGTGCCTGATGGATTTTCTGAAGGAGGAGAGCATGTCATCCTCTTCAGGGGACGTACCATGATACCATTTTCACTACAGGAGAAAGTTATGAGGGAGTTTCATGCTTCCCCTCTAACGGTACATCCTAGAGTGGCGAAGATGTACCAGGACCTCAGACGACAGCACTGGTGGCCAGGTATGAAGAAGGTTATAGAAGAGTTCGTTTCACGATGCCTCACTTTCCAGCAAGTGAAGGCAGAGCACAAGGTACCAGCAGGATTGGTACAACCCTTAGAGGTATCGGAGTGGAAGTGCGACGGGATATCCATGGATTTCATGAAGATGCTTCCTCGTACTTCCAGAGGTCATGACTCCATCTGGGTGATTGTCGAACGACTGACCAAGTCAGCCCACTTCTTACCTATTATAGAGCAGGGCTCAGTGGAGAGCTTGGGACGCCTCTACATTCAGAAAACCGTATGGCTTCATGGTGTTCCATCATCTATCGTCTCTAATTGAGATGCTTGCTTTACTTCCCGGCTTTGGAAGCAGTTGCAGGAGGCATTTGGGACGCAGCTATGCCTGAGCACTGTCTTTCATCCTCAGATGGATGGCCAGATGGAGAGGACCATTCAGACTCTCGAGGACATGCTCTGTGCATGTGTCCTCAACTTTGGTCACAGCTGGTAGGATCACCTACCTTTGTTGTAGTTTGTGTACAACAACAGCTACCACTCCACCATCAGGATGGCACCATATGAGGCACTGTATGGCCGACCATGAAGATCACCTCTGTGATGGACAAACCCTGGGGAGTTAGCACTTGTAGGACCAGAGATGGTCCAGGCTATGACGGAGAAGGTGCAGATCATCCAGAAGCAGATGAGGACTGCACAGAGCATACATAAATCCTATGCTGATAGGAGTCGAAGACCATTGGAGTTCGAGGATGTCCACCACGTTTTCTTACAGGTCTCAACTCGACGTGGATTACGGAGATTTGGCCGGGGCAGCAAGTTATCTCCGTGCTTCATCTGACCATTTCAGGTTCTCAGCAGGGTAGGTGAGGTGGCTTATCTCCTGGCCCTTCCACCTCATTTGCACTGGGTGCACGATGTCTTCCACATATCTCAGCTGAGGAGATACGTTCACGACCCGATGCATATCATTGACCATGGGGAGTTGGACATCGATGACGGGGCGACTTTTACGGAAGTCCCAGTGAAGATCGAGGATTGACAGGAGCAGGTCCTACGTGGATGGTCGTTTCCTCTAGTGCGTATTCATTGGCAGCACGGGGACCTCTAGGAGAGCACATGGGAGCGGGAGGCTCAGATGCGTGCACAGTACCCTCATTTGTTTCCCTAGTTTATGATGTATCTTTATAGGGATGTAAATCCCTGGGGTGGGAGTAATGTAAAGACCTGTAAATTTCAAGGAAATTTTTTTCTTAAATTATTTTGTATTTTACGAGTACGCAGTTTCTGACAGCACCTGATTCCAAGGCCCGGTGTTCTCGGAATCAATTTCTGAAGTTTAGTTTGGGTACGTTCAGTGAATGAACAAGAGGAGTTTTCTATCTTTTTAACCAGTGCTCAGAATTGAAATCTGAGGGCACTGATGAATTCACAGCGCCGGTAATTTCTTAAGAGGACCTTTACCGAAGATGTGTTTGCTAGGGAAGAGATGTTTAAAAAATGTGTATTAAATGAAAAGTGAATAAAATTGTGGTACAGTTTTACTTCTTTTTCTAAGGTGGTTTTATCCTACATGGGGGAGTTAGGGTGGTACCTACTAGCATCCTAACTACCCATGTGAGGATAAATGTAAGGTGGGTCCCACATGATCCCCAACCTTTTCACTTTCCATAACCCCTTAACCCCTTGGAATTAATTTTGAAACCCTTCCGCCTTTGCTATCTCTCCCTCTTAACTCTTGCCAACACACATTATACAATTAATTGAACCACTTCAATTAGTAAATGAAGTGTTTGAATTCTTGAATATTTAAAAGGATTGGCATAAACATTTAAAATAAGGGGTGACCTTATTTTAATTTTGGTTGACTTGTTGTGTGGGAGTTTGGGGAGAGAGCCTTGTGTAAAGAAAGAAGGAATCTCCCCCATCGTTGAAGGATGTCATCCTCTCCATGAATAACGACACCTATTTGACGTAGAGCACTGAATCCACAAAGATCAATGATGGACAATCCTCTTCTTCTCTCCGTGATAAAAGAGGAGACGTCATTTCCTAAGGCTCACATCGACGATGATGGAAACGAAGCCATCATCTGTGGCGCTTGACAACCGCGAACTTATTTATGAAGTAGGGGTGTGTTTGGATTGGGTAATGATTGGTTTTCCTTCCATGTTGTTGTTCCTATTAAACCACTTGTTATCGGACTAATGCGAAAGGGACCAAACCAAACTAACACGGACCGATTCCTCCATTGTTATTGTGAATATGTGGAGTTCTTCAATAGTTCTTGAGAGGTGAATCAAGTTATGTTTTCAGAGCCGATCGGAGGCCTGAAAACATCGTAAACGACCTCAGTGTGTCGGGGCGACCTAGAAGCAGAAGTTTTGTAGAAATCGGATCATCGGAATGAAGAACGGACACCGAGGGAGGCGTGCTGGCTAGAGGCGTCGTTTCTGGAAAATTCTAGAATACACGACGTGTACACCAGAAGCACACCCCATATAGTACAAGCGTATTGAGGCTTCTGTTTCAGACGTTAGAAAAGTAACACATGGCATGTGATTCTAGACACACGGCGTGTACTCTCCACATTGTTTGTTAGAGGAGTCTTCGATGGACATGGCGTGTATTCAGGGAAAATACACAGATACGGATAGCAATACACGACCATGTAACACAGTGTGTATTCACTTTATAGAAAGGAATAATAGGCTTCACGAGGCTCGGTGTGTAATCTGGGAGATACACAGACACGGGCAGAAACACACGGCCAAGAGGCAGGGTGTGTACTACCTTCACCATGGAAGAAGAAGCTCATGATGACTCGGCGTGTATTCCGAGAATACATGGACACGGGGTGGAGTGCACGGGTATGTACTCCACCACACGGTCAGGCATGGCCAACACACATGGAACCGACCCTAGAGGTTTAGACATGGAGTGTAACCATTCCACACGCCGTGTACTTACTTATCTACATGACCAGCCCTACGACATGGGCCATTTCACACGGTTAGTACCCAGTGTCTGGGGGAACGACGTGTATCGCTTACCTACACGTCGTGTACTTTAGGAAAATGGCTTGGTTGTCTTGCTCTGTGTGACTTGGGCACATTTTTCTTGGTTTTTCCCTTATGATGTGGGATGTAACTATGAGATACATCAACTCTGGACTTTGTTATAGTTGATGTATCGATCTTTGACTCGAGGAGCGGACCCTCCGGTAATCAAGCGTGCTCTATGCGGGAACCCTAGAGCTAGATGCGACTACGATGACTATCATGCCGGGATCCTCCATGGGTTCAACAACGAAGATGAATGTACTTGGATTTTATGTGGGTTTGGTAGCAAGGACGACTGTACTTGGATCCTCCGTGGGTTCGGCAGCGATGACGACTGTACTTGGATCCTACATGTGTTTGGCAACGATGGTTACTGTACTTGCATCCTATGTGGGTTCAGCAGTGACAACTTCTGTACTTGGATCCTATGTGGGTTCGGCGGGGAAGATGATTCAGAGGCTACATCTATCATCTTCACCCCTCTTGGTGAATAGTATTCCTATGTGAGCTGAGTCTTGACTACCAGTCATTATCATCAATGTGATTGACTTTCTATCCTGTGTGGAATGGGTTGTGCTTTCCTGTGTGGATTGGGTTGTACTTGGGCTCGTGAGTTGGATCCAAACTGGAATTGATGACTTAAGTACATGTATGGGCATATACCTAAGTAGAGTTGATTGATACTTCATGTTTGTATCTTTCCATTTTGGTTTAACCTTCGTGGATTCTGAGAGACCTTCGGGGGTCTCTGGGTCCCTACTGAGTATCGTATACTCACCCCTACATGGGCTATGGCCGCACTACGTTGTGTTGGATGCAGACGACGGACAACACTGATCGAGGTGGAGGCTTGTGGAGATATATGGTACCCGGAGTTGGATCACTTGGTGGGACATACACGAAGTAGACGGCCAGACCTGAGGAGCCGAGGAGACTATCTGTACCCACCCTTCAGGTGGGATTTCTGGACGATGACTCGGTGTTGCTGTTTTACTTTACTTTTGATGTACTTTCTTTTCATTTGTACTATACTTTCTTTTGGGTTTGTATACTGGCCCATTTACTTTTCAGCACTTACTTTTGTACACAGTTTACTTAGTGTTTACTTCAAATTGTGTACTCTGTTGTGTTTGTTTACTTTTATAAAGGAAATGCCTTCCCTTTTTCTGGGATATTACGCCTTTGGTGCTAGTCACCAGCCCCAGGCCAATGGAAGGCTGGCTTGGGGTAGTCACGGCATGGGCCCTGAGGACGGGTCGTGACATTACCTTTATTTGGGAACACATGGCTACATTTTTTCAATATTTTTTGACATGAATCATAAAAATGTAAGTTATTGGAAGGGTAATTGGATCCGCTACCAACTCACCAATAATATGGCCAAATAATCTTATGGAATCACCTATAAGGACCCATAATAGTCAAATGGGACAACTATCTTCAATATGTTCATATTTCAAACATCAAATCTATTTATATTTCTCTCCATAGTATAATTGACTTCATATTTTACTAAAAATAGTTAGTAGTATAAAAAATGTGTCATATGTCACGACCCCCTCCCCACATAATGTACCCCTCCTGGGCCGGCAATGTGAAAAGGGAGATAATGACCCCCGAGTTCTGCCTCCAGTAGGCCCCGGGTTGGCGACTAGCACCGAGGGTATAATAAACACACAAATGGGAGGCATTACCATCTAAGAGAACACATGCGGAAGAGAGAGATAAGATAGAAACCCACCAACTCCAACTCAGAACTGAAATATAAAAGAAACCCAAGTACATATATGAAATTCCATGAAAAAGTACTACAATTGAAAGAGAAAACTACAAGTACCCAAAAGAAAGTAAAAACAGCAGCGACCACAAGCCTGAACAGCTCCTCCAACCACAAACTAGTAGTAACCATCTTGATCTCCAACCTACTCCAAGTGACCTGAAAAACAGTTTATATATAAATAGGGTGATTATAATAGTATACTCAGTAGGATCCTCCCTGAAGCCTCTCGTGCAAAGAAAAGAAATCATGCTAAAGCACAGTGAACAACAAGTGAAACTAACTCGTCACCTAAACAGGTATACTAAGTTCCCAACCTCACCATGGCTACTCTCACCAAGTAATGCATAAAAGGATATATCATATAATAAAGAATACCAAGTGTACCCTGCTACTAATTCCCCACAGGTTTTCCACTTTTCCCCAACGAAATATTTCATGTGCATCTCTCTCCAAAGGATTGCCTGAATACACCTGGGCTAAGCTCCACAAACTGCACCACGTGCGCCACAAAGGCTTGCCCGCAGACACCTGGGCTAAGCACCACACCATCCTCACAAAAAAAAGTAACCAGATAGTTTCTGGGATCCACCACATCTCGCATAACGTGTATCATATGTCGGGTATTATACTTTAATCCATTACAGCCCATACACCGAGCAAGGATCCTCAAGCCATCACAACCTATACATGTTACACCTATTGTAGTCCATATGATACTATATCCAGAATATATGTGTGTGAATAACCACAAGACATTACAGCCCTCTACACACATATATGGGGAAAAATAACTATTGTGCCTAATGGCACTAGTATCTACCAAGAGAAGAGAGCGGGGTCAAAGGGTGTAGTTAGACATTCACCCTCCCATCAAAATGTTGGGGAAAACACCCCCCCAGGGCTCAGAATCTCCGAGGTGCTAGTTTCCCTTACTAACAGGGTGGAGTAGCGTATAGAAACACAAAAGGTACAAAATATATTATAACTCACTACCACACTATGGGAATAGACTAGTCATAGACACAACTACAGCTAACGTCTCTCGGACTCCGGGCTGCCACTTCTAATACTAGGTATCCTATAAGCATAAAACCATTTAGAGAGCCTTATTAGGTTACTTCATTCCCTTTTTATCGATTCCACTGTACGTTAATTAATTCTTCCAACATTAATTAACCATGAGAAAAACCACATTAAATTCATCAACATCACACCCAAAGTCAAATGTTCCTTCAATGTTACAACCTCATAATTATGTTCCAGCATCTCCATCCCCATGGGTTAACATCAATTATTCAAAAATTCTTTACAGAATTACTTTCCCATATTCTGAGGCATTCTAAAAAAGAATCCTATGCTACTAAACACAAGGGGGCTCAACGCGGTGAGTAGATGTACTAACCATCGAGTCAGTGCCTCCTAGAGCAAGAGCGTAGACCCATTCTCCCTAGAGAGTCTAAACATGGAAATCACGTGGCACACCCTGCGTGTCGTCGCCCCTTTCGGAAGAAGGGTAAGAAAGACCAGCTACCATGAGCAGTGGGGAAAATCAAAGCAGATAAAGAGACAAAGAATCCACAAGCATCCAACAACCACATCGATCTCATTCCATCATCCCTCGTGTCCTCCCCGACACCCACATGCATAAACCGATGCATCTAGCCACTCTAGGCATCATCCACTACCATAACCACAAGGCATCCATGACCCACATATCACAACACCCTCCCAGGGTCACATCACTGCACAAGTATCAGGAAAACAAGCATCACATCAATTTGGTCTCTTGGCCCTTTAACAATGCATCCGGCCTTCAAACAACAAGAACCAACATATTTTAGGTTTACCAACGAACTGAATTAAACACATCATCAGCCTCAATTTGATTAACACCAAGTTGGAACAACATCCACAACAACAACAACCGGATTCATTTACATGCCTCTTTATCTTTAGACAATTAATTATCAATTAATTTCGTCTTTATGCTCTTTATCAATTTCATCAATAGAAACATGATAACAAGCAAGGCATATATATCACACTATCTATCAAATCAAGAGGTAAACCGTTATCACAGCACAAAGTAACAACATGCGATCAAACCAATTCTTTTAATCTGTTTCAAGTATTTAATTAGGTCAATTCAATTGTGATCCAAAGGACAAATCATGATAACTCTACGATTTCACATAAACAATTAGAGAAGCCACAAATCCCCTACCTCAACGGTTTTGACGGAAACCACAAAGGTCGAAGAACGCCCAAGAAGACTGGGCTGATTCACCAAGTATCCTCCCTGGATCTCTTCTCCTAACACAACCACGACAAAATCTCATCATAATCGACATCCAAACACTTATATCTACCCATAATAGGCATAGATCTAATATCCCGAGAGAAGAGGAGTAGATCTAGGTACATCTAGGAAACCAAACAAAAAGGATCCCATACCTTGAGAAAATGGCTTGGATTCGCGAAGAGAAGCCTCCAGATCACCTCCAAAATGCTTGGGAGATGTTCTTCTACCTCCAAGGAAGTGTAATCCCGATTTATGGCCGCTTAGGGGATTAAATGAACTATTTAGATGCAAAAGAGTTCAGATCCACAATTTTATAGGATCTAACTTTAAGTGCCTGCCCGGTTAGTCCGCACGGTTTACCAAACCGTGCACTAACTGTGCGCTAGCTTCTACCTCTTCAAACACTCCTCACACGGTTAGGCTGCATGGTTAGAAAAACCATGCGCTAACCGTGAGTTGGCTACTGCCTCCAACACCAACCTCGCATGGTTTGACAAACCGTGTGCCTCCGGTGCAAAGGCCATAACCCTTTAACTTTCCTTAAAAGTCCACCCAAACACACACCAAGTCGCCTTGACCTCCCGGAACACCTCCAAAACCACATTTTCACAAAGGAATTGACTAGAGAGGTCCGGTCCATTACATCATAACGCTATTCAAATTTAAATTTGTACCAATAACTATCACCCTATAATATCCTCACGAAAAAACTAGAGTGATGACCTATTCCCTCACTGTTGATCCTGTTAATTGGGGGAGGCACTATCCCATGTACTAATTGTAATGACCCGATATTTTTAATAATAATTGTTTCTAGAAAATGTGTTTTATATTATTTTACATAACAAAACTATATCCCATTAATAATGAAGTGAGTATAATAAAAATGTGACCTTTGGGTTTTGACAATCATATGACTATTGTTCAATTATGATGATTCTTCAATATGAAAATTGGAAACAACTTTGAATAATAACTTTAACATTATAATTGGAATTATAAATATAAATGATAATGGTTAATTAATGCTAAAACAAAA
Organism: Viscum album; assembly: GCA_963277665.1. Taxonomy (NCBI): domain Eukaryota; kingdom Viridiplantae; phylum Streptophyta; class Magnoliopsida; order Santalales; family Viscaceae; genus Viscum; species Viscum album. The sequence continues at coordinate 1,183,645,800 of OY728158.1, read as the reverse complement.
GTCGATGGCCTCATTCAGTAGAATTGTTCCAAATAAATCCCATTTGTCATATCATGGAAAGGAGGTTGTATCACTGGGATTCACTCATGACTAATCCTTGTCTTCTCTTTTGAATGTTATTCATTCATGAAATCACCTACAGGAGAAGGTCAAGTTTGTATATATTTCCACTCGGGAAATGTTATTCGAGCTTCTCCAAGAGTCTATCACAATAAAACACCTTACCCATAAGTCATGTGAAATTTTTATGAGGTGTTATGTGTAATGAAATTAGTTACTTAATGTAAAATCCATTTGAATATATAAATTTTTTATTTCATCATTTATGTTTTAAGAATATTTTTTCTTAAAAATTGAGATGGAATTCCATAAATTGAGTTTTAAGGAAAATTTTGAATTTTTTAGAGAGATATAAATTATTATATTAAACTGAGGCTTTATTAATAATGTTTATTATAATTAATTAGTTTTATAAAAAACTAATTTTTAATTATAACTGATAAAATAATTTTATTTTTTTAATTGTCAAAAATGTTACTATGTATCTTCAATCTCTTATTATTTTAAATAAATAAGTATTTTTATAGATAAAATTTTAATATATAATATTTTGGTATTTATTTTGATAAAATAAATTTAATTTTGGAATTCATATTATCAATATTAGGTTAGGGTGAATTTATGACAATTTTATAAAATAATTTATTTTTTTATGAATAGTAAAAATAAAGTTTGAGTTTTTCAGTAAGTGTAATGACATAATAGATATGCCCTAATGATTTAATAATTAATTTAAAATTATTGTAGAATATTATATGCTAAATTAACTTAATAGGTGTTCCAGATGGCCAATACCATGGGAAAATAGCACGGGAAATCCCATGGTTTCTCAAATACTACTATTGAGGTTTCCTCATAAACTAATAAAAACACCCTCAATTTTTCTATAAATACCCACCCATACCTTCATTTACCTTCATTAAAAATTCATCCACCAAGAATTTATGGTAGTTTTACCTCCCACAAGGTCCTCCCAAGGTGTCCCCGGTCTCCCATGGTTATGATCATTGAGTTTTTTCAGTCACTCTTCAAGGTAAGGGCACTGTAAACTTCTCTTTTCCTTTCATGTTTCCATTTTATGGGGTATGTATTTTAAAATTAAATGACATGTTCTTATGTAAATTTTATACAATAAAATTAACTTATTAAGAGCTACTTATTTATGTAAGACCCTTTTTCCATCTCTTTTTAATGTTTTCTAAAACCATTTTCCATACCTGTTAGGTTGTCAGATTTTCATCTCAAAATTTCTATCTTTTTACACCGAAATTATTTTATTTTATTTTTTGAATACCCAAATTTCTTTATTCTACCAGTGTATTTAAAAATAATTAAAAATTATATATTTCATTTTGGGATTAACATATACTAAACCCTCATTCCTTTTCTATGGGTTTAAATTGATAAAAGGATCTTATTTTTATGAACATTATAAAACGCCAGGATTTTGAAATTAAACATGTTTCTTTTATTCTCCACAGGTTATTTATGATATGTTTTATTGTGTTATATGTGGATCACAATAATTAATACATATTATTGGTGTTACCTTATAGCACTCCAATGCATTGGGTATAGAATTTAATCTATAGAGATTATAAGTTTTATGATACCTTAGTGATTAACCTTGGTAATATTTATGACACCTCTATGGAAAAACATGGTGATATGCTTATTATTGACCAAATTAAGTGTTTTATAAAGATTTACATGGTATTAATAAATATATTATTATTATTATATTCCTTTTTCTCATGAAATCAAGTTCTTTTTTATATTCCCCATGATCACAAGTAAATTATTTCTCTTGTTTACGATTATTGGTCTTTCTACTAACCCTTTATATTGATGTATGTCACTAGTTTATGAGATATAATAAATATACATAGTATGAAACTTTAATATCCCTTTCAAATGGAATAGCTTAATTTTTTTTATTTTTCTTGTATTATGTACCTTATTTACTAGACAATAAACATTTAATGATACTTTGTTTATAAAATTACATGAAAAGTTTTTTAATAAAAATGGTAGGATGGTTTAGTTATCTATTGAAATTAGGATTTTAAACCTTTCAGATGAATCTTATTGAAAATTTTAAGTATATGAAAACATCTTAGTATTTTGGTGAAATAATATTTAATTGGTTTTTGAATATATAAATCCATGTGTTGATATGAACAATTGTATGTAGCTCTGGAAAAGATGTATGTAGTGGTAAAACCTGAAAAAACCTCTTTGAGATAGCATCAAATGGGAACTAGTGCATGATAACAGGACTTTTTACACACCTGGATTAATACTCCTATGGGATATGTTTGGTTAAAAAAAACTTTTTTATGAAATATTCATTGAATGATTTATAGAAAATCTACTATAGTTAATGAATGAAAAAAAAATCATGATGTTTTAATATGCATAATTCCTTTATAATTATAATATTATTAAATGAAATAATTTTCTCACTAAGGTTTTCTTCTTCTATAAAACAGAGAGAAATTGGAGGAACTATGTAAATGGGGAGCGTAACATACCATGTATTGACGACCCTCTGATGGATTCCAGAATAGAAACCTTCATGAGAATGATGAATCAACTAACTCATGTTGTGGTAAATAACTTGAATCAATCTAAGAGAGAAGTTTCATCGAGAAGGGAAAAATATTCCTTTGAGTCCTTTATATGTCAACGACCCCCATACTTTAGTGGATCCACGAACCTGTTGATTTCAAAAAAGAGTATAATCTATATAGAAAATATCTTTTATCTACTTCATTATTCAAAACAATTGAAATTCACTCTGGATCTGTACCATTTATTGAGAAAAGTTGGTCAGTGGTGGGAACTAATTTAAAAATGAGGCCAAGAGGGGATATTGAAGCTATGTAGTGGGAAGCGTTTAGGGGAATCTTCTTTAATAAGTATGTCTCTCATTCAACAAAAACAAAAATTGAGACAGAATTCCATGAATTTAATAAGAAGAAGAATGAATCCATAGGGTGTTATGTGATGAACCTTACAATACATTGTTGTTATACCTATATCATTGTCATGGATCCTAATGGGAAGTTTGATAGATTCTTGGGTGGACTAAGACATCATCTATGGAAGAATTTAGCCATCTGAGACTATGAAAGATATGAGGAAATCATATAGAGTGGTATGAAGGTTGAAATAGAGTTTAGTGAGACACACTGATCTCACAAATAAAATGATAAAAAGATATATCAAGATAAAATATGGTGGAGGGTTGTTGATTAAGGAAGAGGAAGAAAGAAAGCTCAACTGTTCACCTGAAATAAATGTGGGAAGAAGAATTCAGGGAACTGCCAACTCTAGAGAATAAAGTGTTACAAGTGTAGAAGAGATGGCCATAACACTTGGAGCTTCTGTAGTGAATTTAAGCCTCAACATCTCAACAAAAATGACAAAGGGAAGATAGTGAAGGCCTTTCTAGAAGTGCAATGCTTCAAGTGTGGATAGCTCGGGCACATTTCGGATCATCATACAAATCTGAGGGAAGTAGAGGGGAATCACCATCAACCTCAAAATAGGCCAATAGAGAATGGTTATAATCTTTCTATCATGAGGACTAATTTTGAACCTCCAAATTTTTGTGGGAGTAGGTACTCTGACTATTCTCTCAAATATATAAAGTGCATTGTTTGATTCTTGTTCTATGCATTCCATTTTTTCCTCCAAAATTGCAAAGAATATTGAATAAATCCCTGAACATGTAGAATTAGAGTTATAATTTAATAATCATGGAATTATTATACAAGGATCAATAGTATTTATAAATTCTATTATTCACTTTGGAGAGCATAATCTCATCGAAAATCTAGTATTCATTTCCATTTTGGAATTTGACATTTTAATTGGGGTAAAATGGCTCTAAAAGTATAATATTATAATAAAATGAAAAATCATGGAAAGATCAGTAGTCTTGAATGGATAACCAAGAGCTTTTTTCAAATGAGAGATATCTCAACCTGAGTTTTTTCTAGAAGGCACCACCAGTATCCTTTTTTATGAATATGGTTGGTGAAGATGAAGAAGTAAATAAAAGTGTATGGAAAGGGAATGTTCCCATCATTCTGGAATACATTTATAAATTTTCTAAGGAGTTACATGGACCTCCCCTATAAAGATAGGTAGATTTATTCATTGAACTTATTCCTAGATCCAATCTGATTTCAAAAACCCTATATAAAATGGAAAATGTGGAACTTGAGGAATTAAAGAAACAAACACAATATCTTTTAGATAAGGGGTTTATCTAGCCATGTGTGTCTCCTTTGGGAGCACATGTTCTCTTTTTGAAGAAGAAAGATGGATCAATATGGTTATGCATTGATTATAGAAAACATAATAGGATCATAGTGAAGTACAAGTACCTTCTTACAAGAATTGATAATTTATTTGACCAGCTTCATGGGGCTAAATTCTTATCCATGATTGATCATCGATATGGTTATCATCAATTGAGGGTGAAGAAAGAAAATAATTAAAATACTGCCTTCTGATCAAGATATAGGCATTATGAGTTTGATTTTATGCCATTCTGATTGACTAATGAACATACTATTTTTATAGATTTGATTAATACAATCTTTAAGGACTACCTTAATAACTTTTTTTTAGTTTTTACTGATGATATAATAATATATTAAAATAGTTTTTATGATCTAGAAGATCATCTAATGGTGATACTAAAAACTCCATGGAAGGGGATGTTATTTTCAAAAGTTCATAAAGTTTTAGTTTTGGCTACAACAAGTTCCCTTCATATGGAACATTATAACCAGTTAAGTAATATCACATGAAAATACATTAAAAAATATTTTATAGGAGTTTCATCACACTAAAATTGTAACTGAGATTCATATTTTCCTTGGTTTAGAAGTATATTATAGTAGGTTTTTGGAAAACATCTGAAGACTTTGTAATTCACTAACCATGTTAACTCTAAAAGGGTTTATGATCATCTGGATAAAGAAGTGTGAGGAATGTTTCCAAGATCTAAAGAAGATATTAATTACTGAACCCATGTTAACTCTACCCTCTATCATATAAGGATACATTATTTTTAGTGATGCATAGCTAAAAGGTCTTGCGTTTATCCTCATAAAAATGACAATGTGATTTATTATGTATTTAAACGGTTCAAGGATAATGAGCCTAATTACTTTATGCCTGATATGGAGCTAACTACTATTATTTTTTAAATGAAGATATAGAGGCACTATCTTTATGGGGAGAAATGTGATATATACACAGTCCACAAAGGTTTGATGTATATTTTCATGAAAAATTAAGTCAATGTGAGACATAGTATATTGTTGTAACTTCTTAAATTCTATGATTGTTCGATTAATTATCACGCTAGAAGAGAAAGAAAAGTCATTAATTAATTAAGTATAAAGGATCGCGTTGTTCTTTCAATGATGGGGACTCAATGAGATCCTTTGATAAAAAACCTAACAAAATGGACATGGGAATTTTATGTGATGGAACATCATCAACCCTATCCAAAATGGTTTCTCAACCATCATTACTAGATATTATTAAGAAATATCTTTGAGATGATTCTTTTTTGGGTAATAATATTGTGGTTGTGATGGATGGGAATTTTATTGAGTACTATATTGATCAAGAAGGTGTTATGAAATTTCATACAAGGATATGTGTTCCATCTATTCCATAAATAAAAGACCTGGTGGATGAAACTAATAGATCTACATTATTTATACCAAAGGGAAGCACTAAAATTTATAGGGACCTTAATGATCCTTATTGGTGGTATAACATTAAAATAGATATCGTTTACTCCACTATAATGTGTAGAGTATTTCAATAAGTGAAGGTGGAGTTACTGTTGAGCAAGTGTTGTTTTCAACAATACATAATGTTGTTATTTAAAGGGAAAGACTGTTGAGAATAATACTCTATCTATTTATGATAATTTTGATGCTCAAAAATACCCTTAGTTATTTTCTGATGATTTTATTTTTTAAGAATATTTTATGAATTTATTTTTCATTATATTTTTATTTCCGGACGAAATATTTAGATTCTTGAACAATGAGAGTAAATTTATAAGGTATTCACTTTTAGCGCGTTCTGGAAACACTGTTCATACCCTATGTGGAGAAACGTAGTGTAAGGTTGAAATGCGGTATATACTTTATGCGATAAGAGAAAATTATGGCTAATCAACCATATGTTATCGGCAAAGTATAATAAAGAACCCTACGTTAGGAAGGAACCCTACGTTTGAGATATTAGAAAAGTAAGGAAGGAGAACTGTACGTAAGTGTTAAACATTACAGTTGTTTCTCAAAAGTATGGTTCATCAAACTTACTTTTGTAAATGACCATACGTTCTTAAAAAATTATGTATCAAGTATCTTTTGTTTGGAAGCTTATAAAAGTATGGATCTTTTTTCAACCTTACATTTGAAGAAAGTGACATGAACCTTACGTTTGTGAGAAACCATACGTTGAAAACCTTACGTGTGAAGGCTACGTCATCAACCTTACCTTTATGATCTAAATTATGTTTAGAGGATGCATATTGTACAACTCAACCTTACGTTTGGTGTCAGAGAGTTTAAAGTTGATATTATTTTGCAATGATCAGCAAGCTGATTATTGGGCTGATTTCAAGCCAGATTTAAAGTCGTTTTTTAAGCACAGATTTGACTAATTCAAAGCTATTTTATCAATGGTTTAAGGATCTAATTAAAAGGATATTTTTAAGCTGAGACTTCAGGGAAGTTATAAATACTCTGTAAATTCAAATGTTTGAATATCGTGAGTCAAAAGGCAACTTTTGTGGATCTAAATTTTCAAAAAAAGTGCTCGTCATTATTATATATGAGCTTTTCTAAACAAAAAAAAAAGAGAAGGTTTTGTAAAAAAATATATCATTCATAAAAAGGAAGAAAAAGAGAGACTATCAAAAACATAGATATGCTGATTCAAAGGAGCGACAAAGCTCTGTTTATTGAAGAAGAAGAATCACGATAGAAGATTCACTCGTTCTACATCGAAGATCTACTGTGAATCTTTAACTGCTTAAGTTGTGAATTATATTTCTATATTTACTACAAAAGGATCGACTCAGAATGACTCTTTTGTGAAGATTATTATTTCTGAAGGCAACAATCCATCTACTGTCAATTGCATGCTGTTGCAATTGTGAAGAACATCTGGAAAGTATTTTCAAAGTACAAAAATATTTCTTTTCTATTATTGAGTGACCGGATTCTCGTACTAAGCTATGTAGGTTCTGTGAGTGAAACAGAAGGATTTTTTTTATTATATTGTAAAGGTTTCAACTGCCTATACTCAGTTGTTGAAAGTTCTATTGAAACGAGGGCCGGATAGTGAAAATCACCAAGCTCGTGGAGTAGATCATTGGTGGAGTGGACTAGGGGCCTTCTATTCCCCGAACCACTATACATCGTGTGTCTCTTCACTTTATATTTCCGCTGCATTAATCTATCTGGTTAAAGATATAGGAAAGAACACGATCTTATGAAGATTTTTGAAAATACACAATTCACACCCCCCCCCCCCCTCTTGTGTATACTTAGTATAACCTGATCCAACAATTGGTATCAGAGGTTGATCTTTTTGATAAAGACTTAACAAGATGAAAGTGATTATATAAGGAGAAAGATGACTAATAGAAGAGAGGGAATGTGTATGGTCTGAGCACCGTACTTCAATGGAGAAAACTATGGATGCTGGAAGTTGCGAATGATTATCTATATGAAAACACTTGGATACAGAGTATATTCTAAGATTCTGAATCCATATGAAATACCAAAAAAACCTGAAACATGGAGTGCAACTACTAAAGCAGAATATGATATGAACTCAAATTCAATGAATGATATTATATGTGGTCTAGGACCTTATTAATTCAATAGATTATCTCAATGCCTGAAAACATATGAGATTTGGAAAACTATTCTTGTTGCTTATGAAGGAACTAACAATATCAGGGAAATGAGATATGCTACTTCTAAGCTTAAATTTGATACATTCAAAATGGTTTAAGGTGAAAGTATTACTCAAATGAATGGAATATTGACAGAGATTTTAAATAACATAACCACTTTGGGAGATCCCATTAAACAAGTTGATCAAGCTTTAAAAGTACTCAGGGTACTACCTACAAGATGGAATGGAATCTCTGCTGCAATCAGACAGCTGACACTTGTCAAAGACTTAACCATGAGAGAACTAATTGGAACACTAATGATGTATAAAGTTGAGATTCAAGATGAATCTAATGAGCATAAAGTGTTTATCAAGAGAGATGACACTACCTTGAAAGTGTCATCACAGAGCAAAAACAGAAAGATGAAGAAAAGTGTAAAGGTGAAATTAGAAAGTTCTGATTTATCAAATTCTGATTTGGAATTGGCTCAGCTAGCCAAAAAGTTCACTAAATTCTATAGAAAGAAGAAGGGATTCAGAAAAACCTTTAAAAAGGATGACAAGGACATCATATGTTATGAATACAAGAAAATGGGGCACATCAGACCTGACTTTCCTTAGCTAAAATAAAACAATAAAAAGAAATTATTCAAAAGAAATGATTATGAGCATAAAAACAATAAAGAAATGAAAGATACATGGAGTGTATCTGAAGACTCTAGTAGCACTTCTGAATCAGACTCGGAGAAGGAAGAAGTAAATCTGAAAGCCAACATGTGTTTTATGGTAGGAACAGATGAGGTACAATCTTACTACTCTTCTGACTCTAGTTCCCCCACCCCCCCCCCCCGAATGGCCCGAAGGCCTTAATTTTTATTTATTTTTGATAACCCCACCCTTTAAAGGGATGAGGGGAACCCTTACAAGGCTCTTAGGCTCATAGATTACATGGCCCGTAGGCTTAATAGATTACATGACCCGAAGGTCTTAGGTAATTCAACCAAACTATCTACAAGGAACAGAACCTCCCCAACATCTGCTTCATGATAATAGATCTCCACCTTCGCAAGGCCGTCTGGCTAGGATTACCATACAAGAACAGGCTGGTCCCGATGGCATAGACATACCCACTCATTCTAAAAAATCTATTTGGCTTTACTTTGGTGAGTTCACTTTCTCTTAATCCTTTTATGGGGCTGCTCCTTTTTTGTAGTGTGTCTGGGGAAACAGCATGTGGCCCGAAGGACTTGAGGTGGCTCGAAGGCCTTAAAGGTCTCCCGAAAGCCCTACTGACCCAAAGGCCTAGGTGGCCCGAAATCCTTAAGGACTCCAGGCCCAAACCAGTGGCCCAAGGTGAATAGTTCCAACTGATACAATACCGAACATTACCTGCTACAGTAACTATCAGCAAGATGATTATTGGGATGATTTCAAGACGGATTTAAAGCCGTTTTTAAGTGCGACTTTGACTAATTCAAAGCCATTTTATCAATGGTTTAATGATCTTATTAAAAGGTTCTTTTTATTTCAATACTTCAGGGAAGTTACGACTACTCTGTAAATTCAAATGTTTGAATATCGCGAGTCAAAAGCCGACTTTTGTGGATCTAAATTTGCAGGAGAAGTGTGCGTCATTATTATATATGAGCTTTTCTAAATGAAAAACAGAATATAAGGTTTTTTTAAAAATAGATCATTCATTAAAATGAATAAAACTAGAGATTATCAAAAACATAGACCTGTTGATTCAAAGGAGTGACAAAGATCTGTTTATTGAAGAAGAAGAATCGGGATAGAAGATTCACTCGTTCTACATAAAAGATCTACTGTGAATCTGCTACTGCTGAATTTTTGAATTATATTTCTATATTTAATGCAATGGGATCAACTCAGAACGACTCTTTTGTGAAGATCATTATTTCTGAAGGAGAATATCCATCTACTATCAATTTCATGCTGTTGCAATTGTGAAGAACATCTGTAAAGTATTTTCAAAGTACAAAAATATTTCTTTTCTATTCTTGAGTGACCGACTTCTCTTACTAAGTTGTGTAGGTTCTGTGAGTGAACCAGAAGGCTTTGTTTTGCCTTATATTGTAAAGGTGAAAACTGCCTGTACTCAGTTGTTGAAAGGTCTGTTGAAACGAGGACCAGATAGTGAAAATCACCATGCTCGTAGAGTAGAGTGTTGGTGGAGTGGACAAGGGGCCTTATATTCCCCGAACCACTATACATCGTGTGTCTCTACACTTCATATTTCCACTTAATTAATATATATGATTAAAGATAAAGGAAATAACATGATCTCACGAAGATTTTTGAAAATACACAATTCACCCCCCCCCCCCTCTTGTGTGTACTTAGTATAATCTGATCCAATGGTTACAACATCTTAATAGGGGTATTACAAGCACTTCCCACACCAACTTGGAATATGGAAAATATTACTATGGATTTTGTGACTAGTCTCCCTAAGATATCCAAAGTAAACAATGTTATATAGTTTATAGTGAACTGTCTCACTAAGACTACCCACTTTATCTCTATTTGGATGATTTCTCTCTTGACCAACTCACCAAGATATAGGTGAAGGAAGGGGTAAGGCTATATGGAGTTCTAATTTCTATTGTATCTTATAGTGATCCATGGTTCACATAATTTTTTTGGAGAATTATTAGTAATGTTAAATATAATTAAATGGTGTTATAAAAACACTCCTTTTTAATTGAAACTAATAATATAATTTTTTTGTTTATGTGTTGAAACTTTTACAACGCATTTTATGTCTACTATTCTTTTTAATAAATAAGTATTTTATAGGTAATAGTTAAATTCATCATATTTATAAATTTAATATGATAAAATAAATTTCATTTTTTAATTCATAATAATGGTATTAGTTTAAGTTAAATTTATGTGAATTTTATAAAATAATTTATTTATTCATGAATAGTAAAAATATAGTTTGAGTTTTTCGGTAAGTTTAACGACATAATAGCTATTTCATAATGATGTAATTATTAATTTGAAAGTATATTCGACTCTTATTTATTAAATTAACTTAATAGGTGTCCCATGTGGCTAATTCCATCGGAAAATAGCAAGGGATGGTTTTGTAAATACCACTATTGAGGTATCCTTGGAAATTAATAAACAAATCCCTCACTTTTGCTATAAATACCAACCCATTACTTCATTTACCATCATTATAAATTCATCCACCACAATTTTATGATATTTTTACCTATAATGAAGTCCTCCCAAGGTTTCCTCGAGTCCCCACAGTCCTGATTTTTTATTTTAGGAGTCACTCTTCAAGGTAAGGGAACTGTCAACTTTTCTTTTCCATTCATGTTTCCTTTTTATGTGGTATGTTTTTCAAGTATCCATACCAAGGTATTATTTTTATTTTATCTTATAATTTTACTATATTATGAGTCATTTATGAATGGGGTACCCTTTTACCCTCTATTTCTAATGTTTTCTGAAACCATGTTTCATACCAATTATGCAGTCATATTTTCATGTCAAAATTTCTCTCTTTTTTCAAAAAATTATTTAATTTTATTTTGTGAATACCCAAAAAACATTATTCTCCTTGGGTATTCACATAGATTTAAAAATGATCTATTCCATTCTGGGATTAACATATATTAAACCTTTTTTCCTTTTGCTTCGGCTTAAAATGAAAAAATTATATTGTTTTTAAGCACGTTCTATAACATCATTATTTTGAAATGAAACTCATTTATTTTATTCACCATGGGTTATTTATTTGATGTTTTTTTAAGATATATATCGATAAATTTAATTAATAAATATGACAGGTGCTTCCTGAAATCACTCCAATGATTTGGTTAAATAATTTAATATCCTGAGATGATAAGTTTTAAGATACCTTAGTGAATAACCTTCGTAATTTTTATTACACCTCGGTGACAAACCTTGATGATATGCTTATTAATGACTTAATTGAATGTTTTAGATACTTTTTCAAGCTATAAATCGTGTTCTTATTATTATTTTGTTCAAAATTATCATGTATTTATGTATGTCAACAAGTTATTTTTGATATTCCTCAAGTTCACAAGTAAAATTTTTCCATTATTTACCCTTATTGTTCCTTCTGCTCACCCTTTCCTTGGATGTATGACCCTAGGATATGAGATTCAAAAAATGTACTTAGGATAAACAAGGAAGAATATATCCAAGTGGAATAGAATAATATTTTAAGTTTTAATTTTCTATTTACCTTATTTCCAAGACACTAAACTTCTAAAGATCCTCCATTTATAAAATTTATTTGAAACAACTTTAATAAAAAAAGAGGGATTCCATACTAATAGGAGGGAGAAGTTGGGTATTGGAGACACTAACGGAATGGAGGAGGTTGTGGGAGATTATTAAGGGGTAAATATGGAAGGTACCTTAGATTCATTATGGTTGGAGACTAATGAAACATCACCTATAATTTTAGTCATGGGAATTTCAATTTGGAGTCGACTGGAATCATTGAAACACTTATTCCTTGGAATTTATATCATTTAATGAAATAAAATTAACTTTAGAAAAAATATTTCAAAAAATTATTAATGAATAAAATTAGAAATTATAACATATGTACATTACTAAAATATATATATATATATATATGATAATGAATGACTATAAATATAATATATATTTTTTATAAAATAATGTATTACCATACATACAATAATGTTGTTCTTTAATCATTTAATTTTATGGCACCATCATTACATCATCTACTTCATCCACCATTTGAATACTAATATTTTAAAAATCATTAATAAAAAATAAATTCATTTATTTCTATTTATCAGATTCTATTTTAAATGTCAAATCTTCAATTTAACACCCTTATCATAAAAGTCTATCTGTATTATGTGAACAACTGCACTCCAACCTTTATCCAAAACATCTTCTATATAATATATCATTTTATCTTGAAATGAGATGAAATATAGATCATGTAATTTATGTTCTATGACATCCATCAAGCGGGATATGTTCATAGAAGTAAATTTCAAGGGATGTTTTTTAATATCCTTAGTAATATCGACAAACTTTCATTTTAATAAAAAACTCAATAATTACCATGGTATTTTATTTTGATAATATCTATCAACATACCACAGTATACCAATTTAGAATTTGTAAATATATCAAAATTATATGTTTTAAATCCATATTTCAAATAAACTGTATGAAGTTTAAATACATTAACATTGTAGGAATAAAATTCGCTAGCATTTTTTAAAGGATCTTGATCCAAAAACATCAAATATTCAAAAAACTTGACCTAAGAATCAATATTCTTTATCTACAAAATTTAATTTAAGTTGATATATTTTCAATGTTTTTTAAACCTAATATCCATAATGATTTCAATATTTATAAAATTATAATATGTGAAATCTATTCAAAAATCTCTTTATTAACATATTTTCTTATATATTTCTCATTTATTTTTCAGATTCATATTTTTTTCTTTGCTGGTATCCTAATCTCTTCAATAAATGGATATATAATATCACTATTTAGTCAAACATATCAATGTTCCTATAATAATTCAATCTCTATCAATGTAACATTTGAGATCCTCCCAATTTATCATAAAAAGTTGAAATGATTTTTGATTTCCCGTATAGTTGAGATTTTAGTCAAAGTTTCATCAGCACATAAAAATCAATAGAATATTATCTCAAAATAATATAAGTTTCTAGAACATAAGGTAATACACTCCTCATCTAAATAGCCTTAAGAAATAAATCCCTCATTTTGTGATTTTTTTCATCTATGATTTCAAATGACCAAGAAATATGTGAAATAAAATAAATAAAACATATTTATTTAATATAGTGCAATGAATCATTTACTTATGAATATAAATATATAAATAAATTAAATATTAATTGGATACATCTATATATAATGTATGAAGCCTCATAATATAGTTTCCATGACCAAATGAACAATTAAATAAATCATGAATGTGAAAACTGGTAGAGGAAATATGATCTCCATTGCATAAAGTTTCAATAAAAATCCCTCTTGAAATTTTTCATGCTCATCTATTTGTAGTGTTTTCTAACATATTTGTCTAAAGAATTTGAAAAATGGAGTACATGGGAAATAAACATTTCTTGTAATAAATTACATAATTCAAATGGTAGTAACTATTGTAACAAAATATATCAATCATGGATTTTCAATATATTTAACCTACAATGTGTTAAGATTACAAACATTGAGATGTTACTTGAATACCCATCATATAACTTCAAATGTATTGTAATTTTTTGGAATGCATATTTATCACTATTTTTAATTTCAAAAATATATGAATAGTATTTTTCATACTCATTTAGATGGATACCATTGTTTATGTTCATTTTTTATAAGTCCCTCCTGGCATTGAGATAGCCCTTCGATTTTACAAGATCATTAAGTAATGTAAAGATCAAATTGTCTTAAACATTATTTTGAATATGCATAACATCAAGATTTTGGTGAAAAATGAAATATACAATACGTAAATTCAAAGATTATAACATTTTTTTTCCATTATTCCATTCTAATTTCACATGATAAATAATTTCGAACTCATTTCCCACTATCATTCAAATGATACACCTTCCAAAATTCCTTTTCAATAATTCCAAATTGTTCCAATATTTTAGAACCTATAACATTAGAGGTGGTCTATGATTAATAGAACCATTGAATTTTTACTTGTTAAACTAAGATCTATGAGGATCATGGAGAAATATTTGATGACACAAATAAAAACACTTTTTTACTTTAAGGTAGTTGTTTTGGATGAAAATAAATATTACAAATAAAAATATAAAAACTCGCATAACTGTTCAAACAAGATTTGTTCCCAAGCCTAAGGAAGTTTCTAATGGTCTACATTAGAGCATCATACATTTTGAAAATTATTTTAGAAGATGTATCATAGGTCTCAACATTATTACTCCACACCTCCTATAATTATTAAATTAGAGGTTGCAAGTATATAGTGGTATCATTTCCAGACATTTGTTTTATGGGAATAATAATCAAAATTATAGAAAATTTTTGTTACATGCACACCCATAGAGGAAAATTGTAAGGACAATAGATCTTGTAGGAAATGTTTATTGCATACTAGTTGAATTCAAAATGAATCATAATATATTGATTAAGAAACAACCAATTCATTCTTGTAGGAATCCAAAAAAAGTATGAGATATGGTTGAGGACAATATATATAAATACTAATATCATGGAAAACATTTTATAACACATGGTATAAACAATAAAAATACAAGAGGTTATGGTTTCATAAAAAACATATATGTATTCAACATAATCAATATGGCCAATAAGTCAAATGGAAAATTTCATGATATAAATAGAAATTATTGAATGGAATAAAACTATATTATCACTTCTTAAATGATGAAAAAATAAAAAACGATGAATATCTCTCATTTCATACTTTACAATTTATAAAAAAGTAGTAAGTATGCTGACCATGTATATGATAGAAAGAAATACTTTTAATTTATTTAACATTGCATGATAAACATCTAAAACCTATACAATAGTCATAGAAAAAAATCATCTAACCATAAAAAGTTCAGGTAAAACACATACTAGTTTTTAATTATTATACTCAATATGGTTCACAAGTTCTATATCATTTCTTTGTTAACACTCTTTAGATATGTGATGAATAATGTGGACACCTACCATTTTCACTAAAGACGGTATCTTTAAAACATTCATTAGAAGAAATATTTCAACTGAAAGTTAATCCCAATCACCTTTCATGGTATTGGAATTAGGTAAACACTTTTGGTACATGAGGATAACAAATCCAAGAAGTAAAACCCAGTACTGAACTTAGATTCACCTAATCCTCTATAGCTTCTATCTTATAATAAATCCAAGTGATTAGTAAATTATATCATCCCTAGATTAATATGGTGTATGCTTAAAACTAATAAAATCTAAGAAATAGGGAGAAAAATAGTAATTGTAAATTGGTCATTAACTTTCTCTATTATAGCTTCTGTAATCAGTATAAGCCACTAGAACCATGGAAGAAGAAGAACACACTAGGGAATATGGAGATGAATGGGATAGACTAAGAGATATACAAAATGAAGTAAATGAGACAAAAATCCCTAGCCTAAGAACTTATGAGGGTACTCAGTCTAGGACTTACCTGATAACTTCATGTTAAGGATAGATTGTGGGAAAAGAGGTTGCATGCTTTGAGGACATGGGTAAAGTCTCGGGGGATCCAGAAAAATCATAATTCCATCGATAGTAAGGGTAATGGAGGCTCAAGAGAAACTAGATAACCAGTGGTGGTGAGGGAAAGGGTTAAAGGGGGCATAGGAGAAATTGGAGTGCTAGTGGGGGCTCTGACTTGGGGTCTCAGACGAAAAAAGAGCATTTGTGAGGGATCAAGGGGATCAGGGGAAACCGAAATGTAGGTGAGAGGTAAAATGAATCAGTGGTGAGGGTCCATATAGGGTGTTCATATGAGGAGGATATTGTGGTTGTTCTATGGGGATAAGGGGGTAGGTCATAGAGAATCTGTTTTATTAAAAGGATAAAATTTAGAGGAAAATTTTAAAAAACCACCTCTAAATTGTGGAATTTTTTATTTTTTGTTTATTATACTACCATGAATAAACTAAAAATGAAATATTAATGTAGTGTATTGTATCCTTTTATGAGGTTTTAGGTCGATTTTATTAAATAATAATGACTATTTGATGTGGATATCATCAAGACATGCCCTCATTTAGTTGTTCTCAATAGAAATATTGATCTATATAGAAGGTACGATTTCTTTTTCTACTATTGGAAGTGGCTTCTTAGTGGGTGGATGAAACTAGACTTCATATAAAATTAAGGTAACCAGACACTTCTACCTTTCCAAATAGATACTTGTTACATGATTAGCTTTAAAATTTATTGTGATTTCCTCAAAATAAAAAATGGGAGGCACGTTGTCACAAAATTGTTTATTGAATGGGTTGATATGAGAAATTTCTATACCATTCATGGTGGGGATTTGGATGAAAATATATACCACCAGTTTATTTCACTCCAAATTATAATGAATTTTTTCTTATATTTATATTAATTGGTGTTAAATGTGGAATTATCAGTATATATTACCCCCAATTTCCTATTAATGGAGTACATGTATAATGAAACAACCATATAAAATCATTAAATTGAGTTTTTATAAAAGAATTAACATTTATTAATATTGATGATGTTATTAAATTATCATTTTAGAGAATTAGGTTGTAACACTTACAAAAACCCCAATATATTATAAATTGTATACTTCCAATCTATATCCATTTTTCCTGTAATATAAAAAAATCATAATTAACATGTTTTATTTTCATGAAAAATCATCATGACATTCATCTTGACTTCTTATTTTCTATTAATAATCCTTAAACCATTTGGAAAATGTTTTAAAACATGGGATGATAAAAATATCTCAGAAAGGTTCATATAAAAAGATATGAAAAAGTATGTTAGTTTATTAATACTCATTATAAATATTTTAATTTCTTATAATATACTTTGTGTAGAAAATAATATTTTTCATTCCCAATAAATCAGTATTTCTAGAAAAAAAAATGAAAAATTTTGTAATAAATCATAATGTAAAATTCAATATCATAAATGAGTCTTTGATATCATTAAAATAATAATATGACATTTTCAAAAAGTTATCATTCCACCCATAATAAGTATTGTGAACGTTTCGTTAAAAATAACCTCATATCATAATTTTTAAATCATATAATTTATATAAAATACCATAGAAAAAATTAGTAAATCATGTAGGTAGCATGAGATAACATTTTCAAATCAAATTCATAATCACTCTTTTAAATAAAAGAACCTACCTGGTAAAATCTAATAATGTATTAGTAGAAACATAACAGGATAACCCCATCCCTTTTTCTAATGAATTGGGTATATATACAGTGATCACATATAATAATGAGTTATATCATGCTCACCAATATTCCTTAGAAATATCCAGCTCACCTATAATCATAATCAATTTTCAAGAACCATAACATAATAATAACACACAAAATATTCCACTTCCATCATCACACATATAAAAATATTATTTTCGACCATAAGAAAAAGAATTTTTGAATGTTGAAATATCCATTCCATTTAGAAATAATTTTAAAAAAACTATAAAAATGGAAAAGTGGTGTTTATATAATGAAAACATGACTTATTAAAAAATTAATCAAAACATCAAATAATTTTTATTGTTCCCTAAAAATATTTTGATGTTATATATGTAAAAATAAAATATCTATTTGTAATTTAATTTCATAAAAGTATTCATTTTTAAATACTTGGAAAGAAAATTAAATGATTATTTTATAATTCATTCATGTACATGTAATTACTTTAATAAAATAATATTTATAATATGGACATGGAAGAAAATGTTTTAAAAATTAAATTTATAAAATGATTATAATATGGTTTTTAAAGGTAAGGTGTCCCTTGCATCGAGTCTGGCAGAATATTATCATTCTATATATTCCTAAAAAATAAACTTATACTAACTATTTACATTCTTAATAACATTTTGTAAGTGTATTATTCCTTTTATTTTTTATTACCATTTTATATTCAATTACATAATCAATTATGTTCATACCAGATATTTTGACGATATTCGTCTCAAAGGTCAAAAATACATTTACAAAGTTGACTGTAGTCAAAGAGGCCACATTCCATCATATCTAGAATCAAAATAATGATATAATAATAATTTTTAAATATAAAATATAAATTTAAAACCATACATGATTTATTTTTATGAAAAATTATATATTTTACAATTATGGAGACTGTAGCACTTACGTACGCATGAGTAACACTTTCAGTTTTTAATAAATGTGCTGGAAAGAATAAAAGAATTGTTTTTTATTTATATACAAATTATTATATAGTAAATATCATTTTATTTCTCTAAATACACTTTTATGTAGACTCCATGTTACTTGTTCATGAATAAATAATCACATAAATTCATGGAGTTGGTAATCCACACATACGGATGAATGACATTATCATTTTACAATTGAATAAATGGTAAGAAAAATAGATTATATATTATGATTAAAAATAATAATAATGTGATAAATATAATATATATTTATATAGTTATATATTAAATCCATATTTATAAATATCTTTGATGGAAAAAAATTACATCGATTCATGTGGCGGTAGTTTGTCGTACACACTAACGATTGTTTCGTTTACCAATTAATGAAAGAGAAGATGGATATAGATTAATTAATTAAAATTTTAACATCTAAGTATAATTTATATAATGATTTTATTATATCACAATTCTTGTAGTATTTTTTAATATGGTATTTGAATAAATTAAAAATAAGTCATTTGCTTAAAAGTTATGCCTCTACATCGAGTAACCTCTTCTTAATTATTCATTAAGACATATAATGTTTGTATTATGACCAAAATAAGACCTTTATGATATGGGGATATATTTTGGGATGTTATTTGGGTTAGTATTTCTCACCCTACACTGATAAAATGGTATGAGTAATATATTAGAGGAGGTTCCCTTTCATAAATGAGGAGAGAGGCCATCTTGAAATTACTTCAAGTATCAAATTAATATGAATTAATTGTTAATGAAAAATTGAACCAAATTAATATATTTAGAATATATAAAATGACTCAGTATATAATACACTATCCAATAAAATTTTTAAATGTGTATATCATGTCCTCACCCCCATCACTTTATTTTAACCCCCCCCCCCCCCCCCCCGCTGACTATTTTGACGACTACACAGTATCAAATAAGTTTACTCATTACGGGTCAATAAATTATTGATAAAAGTAAAAAAGATAAAATAAATAGAATATTAAGTATATTTTAAACAAAATACCATTCACTTGGATTAATATATTAATTTTATAAATGTTACATTATTCAATAGAATATAGTTTATTTTAAAATATCATTTATTCATTTTTTTGAACTATTCATTTACATTCAATTTAATGTAACCCTAATAAAAATATAACACAAATAAATACTCAAAAAACAACCCTAATATTTGTAATTTTTATCAAAAAAATATGGTATCACTAAAACTCAATATGAAAAAAAATAAAAAAAATTATTCATTTATTGAATTTTCTACTTCTTGCACAAGCATAATGTCAATGTAGCGAAATAATTTAAGGTAATTATTTCATCACTAAAAACTAAAAAAAATCATTAATTATACTATTAAATTAATTAATTTCAATATAAACTTCTTTATTCAATAAATATTTTTTCTTCCCATATGTGTCATGAAAACATATTTGAAAAAAATTATTTCTATCATTTTCCAAGCATTGCACAAACATTAGAATATATCACTTTTAATAAAATTCCAAAATTAATTTATATACATAAAACTTATCAATAATACATAATATTTACTAAAAAAATATATAATACTTCTCTCTTCTCAAATATTATCTTCTTGAGAAAAAATTATACTTTTTAAACACTCTGCAAGAACTGCATTGACACAAAAAAATTATTTTTTATATTTATCAATAAATAAATTTTAATTATCCTGTTTTGATATAATATTGTATAATATTTGTATAATATTATCAAACATAATTCTTTACATATGTTTAATAAAATTTTATATCATTTTTATGTCTTGGAAATATTATAAAATATGTTATATTTTATAAAAACGCTATTTTTTACTATTTATTGAAAAATCAATATTTTCTAAAAAAACCAAAAAAATTAATCTAACATAATTTTTATATTATAATTTAAAATATTATATCCTTTTTATTAAGTAAAATTTCTAAATTTTGATGAAATTATTTATAATATTCACTCAATAATAGTAATAAAAACCATTTTTGATGAAAATAGATTTTTGAGGAATAAAATGAATTTTATAAAAATTGAGTATTTAATTCCTAAATATTAATCTATAATTTTATTCTAATTAAGACCATTATATGAAAATAATTATGTTTCTAATCCTATTCTTACACAAAAATTGATTGATATCTTTATAATTTTAATATATAAAAAATAAAATATTTCGGTTCAATTATGTTTGGTGTCATGTGTTCTTTATGTTATCGAAAATAGTGTACTTTTAAAATTAGAGGGTGTAACATTCTCCATCCACCATTAATTAATTGAATCCTTGAAATTTGATCTTAATATATTTAGTCAAGGGTTTTATATTTTGAAATATATTTTTTTAATCCCACATCATAAAAAGGGTATGTAAAACATCCTTTTGAAAAAATGGAAAGGGAAATACCAAGGTAATCTAAAATACCAAAATACCAGGTTTCGAAATAGCATAACATTAGTGGGATGTGAAAATATGGACAATGAGGACAAAAATCGATGTTCAAATAATGATGTATGGTGCAATTTAACATTAATTACAAGAGATATATTGATCATGGGAAAGTAAATGACTATAAAACTATCAATCAATAAGGTTTGAAACATAAAACCAATTAATAAAGAGATGATGGTAATATAATCAAATATTTTCAATGTTATTTTCTCATAAATAAGTAAATAATTTATAATTTATACTAAAAACATCTGTAAACATACTTACATGAAAATATTTAATTCCATAATCACAGTTTCATCCATTGGTTTCATGTTTCAGTTAGTTTCCACTTTTATCTCATCTCCAACTATAAGAAAAGAATTTTCACAAATGAATTTTTCATACGTAAAGAACCAAAAATAGACAACTAACTGATCATAAAATCCAAAAAATAATAATGCATTATTCCTAATTTTTTAATACATTAACAAAAACCAAAAAATCTATCTAAAGGAGAGATAATGACCAAAATTAATAAATCATTATATGGAGAAATTATAAAATAATCTCTAAAATTAAACAATAACACCAGTGGATCAACATATATCAATCCATTAAAATGTGACTCAATATACTAATTAACCTCAATAATATAAACATTAAATAAATTTTTAACCTTAAATGTTATCTGATTTTGGTCATTATAAATCCCAAAAACAACTAAAATAATTATTCTAAAAATATCCTTCTCATTTAAATTATGAGTTATATATACCACAACCCAAAAAAACATCTCAAAAAATATTATTAATCCTCTAAAAATTCAAAAAATCTCTAAAATATTTGATCCCATAATATGATTCACATAAAAAAGTGATAATACAGTAATCATATATTATCTAAAAATATGAAATTATTTTATCTAAAAGAACATTACTTTCGAATAATTTTGTATTCATCATAAAATCAATATAATTATTATCCATCAAATTGATTACATAAAAAACAATTTCATAATATTTATAAAATCATGTATGCTAGTGGTATGTGTTTTAACCATTTTGTCCTTCACATTGGGATCATTTCCCATGGCTTTGGCGAATGCAACTAGTTGCATCCCAACCAGTGGGTCATTGTTTTTCATATATCTTTATTGATATAAATCCATAAAAAATAGAAAAAAAAAATATATGTGATAATCATATTCATAATTCAAATTGATCCTATAAAATATGATGAACATCCTCTGAAAACAATTATCATCAAATCAATTATTAACATATAAGGTTTTATATATATATATAATTTTTTCCTATATAATAAAATATTCCTAACTGACAATTATTACCTATACATAAAGCACATATTTTCTAAAAAAATTATTTATACAAGCATCATATTTATTTAAATTAATTTCTCTAAAAATTATCATATTTTTATACATAACTTTTCAAATGAATCAATTCCCTTTAACATATGTTTCCAAATTATAAAAAAAGTGAATTTTGTATAATGGTTCTTAGGTTCTTCATTATTCTAATAATATTCAGAATATATAATAATATCATTAAAGGAATACCACTGAATCATATACCAGAAAACATGGTACATAAACACATAATTTATTCAACTTCTTTATTAAACCATTAAAATTATTTTTCATCTTATTTATTAATATGTTATTCTAATAAATTATAGATATTATTTATGTCATTTTTATTCCTCAATATTAACCCAACCTAGTTTCTTAATTAAAACAATAGAATATATTTCATTCCTTAAATCCATCCATTTTTTTTATAGGCCTTTTATCATTTGACATGATCCACAACATCAAGAAAATGAATGCGAAGTTAATTTTTCTAGTTTATCCATTCAAGAGAGGTGGAGGAGTTATGTTTTTTGAATTAAATATATAATATATAATGAACTAGATTTTTTTTTGGAGTATTTAAATGGTGGTTCATAATTAAAATTTTTTCTATGATTCTTTTTAAATACTCAAGATAGTGATAATAAAATCATCTAGAATGGATATAAAGGTTTTGCAATATCACATTCCTTAAATATTGATAAATTATCCTTAATATATAGAAAAAAAATCATTTAAACATGAAATTAATTACTAAAATAAAAATAATCCATAAGAGGAAAAATAGTTCCATATAAACTTTATAATACATTAACCCTTCAAGTTCTTTATTTATGATTTTACTTTTTTTTCCAATATCCTAAAATACAATAATTATCTATGAATCAACAACTATAATTCTCCATAACATACAAAACAATGTAATTCTATAGGAATTTTATCTTATTCTTAAAAAAATCTTATGCTTTAAATTTATCTAAACATTTCTACTGATAACAACTATTGGGACCTGATAAGTGTATTTAATGTATATATTTTAGAATATTTAATGTATTTAATTTTGTATTTAAATGATAAATATTTCCAATTTTGGAATCTATTTACTTTTTTATGTTTTATGGAAGGAAAACAAGAATTTGGGATAAATGAACGAAAAGTAGTGGAAAATTAAGCTACAGGATCCTTTGCGCCACTTTGATTTGCTCGTGGCACGGCACTGACTTTTGGAAGAGGAACTAAAGCAAGAAAATGGGTGAAAACAACAACACGAAATGTACTTCACTTACACGTCATGACTTCATCAGATAAGCAGACCTCTTCCAGAACAATTCATGACAGGAAAACATGTCATGAATGACAAGTACACATCGTGTATCCTCATAACACAATGTGACTCTTTTCGACAAAAAAATTGGAGAATATTTCAGGGAGATCTATAAAAACAAAATACTAAGAGAGTACACATCGTGATACCCCCATAAACCACATGATGATGGTCAAAATTAGAATTAATTAATGCGATACACGGGAGACTCATCTAGAAATGGAGGAAATGTAGACCAAGGGTACACGAAATGTGCCTTTAGTACACGTTGTGTCAGGGGTTAGGAAGATCTAACATAGATCCTATAAATATAGCCCCTAGATACACCATATGTAGAATATTCTAGATGGAGCACCACTACCAGTCACCTACAGAGAAGGTTCCCACCTGTTTCACCACTTCTGTAGGATTCTTATGTATTTATTTTTATACACCCACTCGTTGTTAGCATGCACAAGTGATTTCTTTATATCGGTGCATGCATGATAAAGGTTAATTGAATGTAAGGTATTTTATAATTAATGAAATTCATGTTGGGATTTAAAATTTTCTCTTCAATTCTATCCACTTTCATAATTCTTCTTACATGACCATTGAGAGCGGGGTTTGAGATTGTGTTAATTTTCTTTTTTCTCCTGACCATGTCATAGATTGAATAAAATTTTTTGATATGTGATATAGGGACTAAAATTTCACCATGACCATTGTGTTTGTCCTTAACTATGTTTAAATAAGGTTTTGGGTTACCTATCCTTTGTAATCTGAAGTACCTGACAATGAGAAAAGAAGAAATTAGGATGGAAAGAATTTATAATGACCATTTAAATCGCTAAGACTAGATTATAATGACTACATGATTATTAATTAATTATTATATACATTCTTATACCATAAAACTAAAATCATTTCTACCCAAAATCCATCTTATATTTTATTCTCCCCAATTCTATAACAAATCAATGCTCGATAGTTTATATTTTATTCAAATCGAAATTACTTTAGGTTTATCTTATTTAATTAATATTTTTTCCAACCCTGTCTATGTGGGTTCGACATCATATTTTCATTTCCTATACCACCCTTGTAGTTTAGTGATCTTTTTGTTTTGTGTTTATAAATTTCTAAATTCAGTAACCCGGTGGGAATTAATGATTCCCATAGGGCTATCAAATTTTTTGGGTCATTTCCAGGGAACTCGAATGGTCTGAAGAACACTGGAGAATACAGAATCCATAAGATGAAATTAAAGAAAAAGGAACCTCAACTGATTAGATGATACAAATATTCATCACAAAACTAGAACCGCCACTGATGGGTGAATAAGATGAAGAGGAAGAGGACGAGATAAATATCACCACATTTACAACAAATTTTATTGAAAGTCTAACTATGTCGCATGAAGAGGAATAAGAAGAAGAAACTGCACCTTGTGCTGACTATACAGATGAACAAGAAGAATTATTAGCAGAAGAAGAATTTGAAGAGCTGTAGGTTGTGGAAAAAAAGTGATCATTAAAGAAATCCATCCACAAAAGAAGAAGTTGTTTTTATAGTCTGGACTGATGTCAAAATTCTGCTATTGATAATCATATTGTTCAGTCTCTGGTCACCACCTTCGAGGATCATTCCAATTCAATTGAAGATGTCTCAAGCTGATCTGAGAGGATTCCAAAGTCATGGTTAGGTAAACATGATATGGTAATTTTTATACCACATTTATATTAATTAACCCAGGGATGGTGGACTTAAATGACCAATAAAAAAACTTATTCTGGGAGGCAACCCAAGTTTTTTATTGCTTTCTTGGATTTTATATTTATTAATTTCCTAGAATTTAATTTTATATTAGGTTTTGATTTTAATTATCCTTATTATTTTTGATCATATTGAAAGGGAATGAACTTTCACCAATTTCTAGTTATTCTTCTGGTCCATTAAAGGCACTGGTAGTAAGTGGCATGTAGAAACAGGCAGAACATGCACACCTGATCTTGAAGCATCAATTTGAAAGGGGCATACGAGTTTCAATTCTAAATTTTCTTTTGAATTATCCAAAATTTAATTTTATTAGATATTTAAGTGTAATTTCATGCCCTCATTTGAGTCACTCATTACTCAACTGAACTAGGAGACATTAAACTACTTAACATGTTTATCATGCCATGGATTTTAAATTTCTTTGTCAATAAATTTGAATGAGAAAAACGGGGAAAATAATTACTATAGATAATCATGTGGATTAGGATTTTAAAAATAATGATTTAGAGGATAATTTTAATCATTATAGATCAAATTTTTCTTAGATTTGGAAATGTTTTTAATTTTATTGTTTTGTATTCATTGATTTAAATGTTTGTATGCATTGAAATTAGTAATTGACCCAACCATTCATCTCATTCCCAAGACATCCATTGAGATACTATTTTCTATTATTTATATAGTATATTTATTAAGAATCTATGGAAGATATTATTATATAAATTTTACTACCTATTATCAAAGTTATAACTGCAAAGAGTTACTTTTAAAATGATTGATGCAGTTTTTGTTATCACTTATTCTAAGATCCACCATGCATTAATTAATTTTTAAGCCCATAAAAGCCATTAATTGACTAATTTGAAATTGATCCATGTTACATGCATATTTTATCCATTCCTACCATCCTCTAAATTTTTTCCATGATATTTAATAAAATAAGTATGGGGGAGGAAAATTTGGGTATACTGGGATATATTTTATTGTGGATATTTTACTGGGGTTTTTCATTATAGTGTGGAGGAAATCATTTATCATTCATTTTATTTTATTGTTCACCTATCTTTATAAATAAAACATTAAAAAATATTTGAAAGTATTAAAAAATTGGGTTGTGTCTTGGAAGGATCAAAAATTTCCATTTTCCAGACCAACGACTATTGATCATATGTGGCTAGGTGCTGGATGTGAGATCTTTCCTAAGTATAGCTTTTGAAAATGAAAAAAAAAATCAAGAGTGATTGATTCAATTATTGTTCTTACATGTATCATGATCCCACTGTGAGTTGTTTCGGGGGAAGAGAGAGATTTCATTTGAAAATGGATAAAATCATTGAGATTATCTTTTGTTGTCATGAAAGTAATTTAGATTCAAACAAACTTTTTAAGCCTTACATTTTAAATTATTCACCTACCTACCCTGATTCCACAGAGTTATTTCATCCTAAATGATGAAGCCCTCATGATTAATTGTGATTTTGTCTTTACGCAATGGATATGATAGATGCATTTCAAGCATATGGTTAGTTACATATTCTAGAGGTATGTGTTGAATGCTATTTACATTTGTACCCTGATGATGAGATAAAAATTCAAGTGAGGTAAATTGTGAGTCTCATGCCTAATGGTAATGAATTGGAAAATAAAAATGTAGTAATGAAAAGGATTGACTATTTCAAAATAGAAAACATAAAAAACTTGGTTATCTTGTTACTTTCAAAAATGATGCATTGTTAATTTTTATAGTGTGATGCTAGATCATTTAATTTTCCATATGATAAATGGATTGTATTTAAATTTAATTTAAATAATGGTAAGGTTAACATCTATTGTAGTATGTTGAGATTCCATCCTTGAGGACAAGTCTGAATTCAAGTTTTGGTGGATTTGATAAGTGTATTTTATGTATATATTTTAGAATGTTTTATGTATTGAATTTTGTATTTAAATGATAAATATTTTCAATTATGAAATTTATTCAATTGTTTTATGTTTTATTAAAGGAAATGAAGGATCTGTGAAAAGGGGATGAATAGCGATGGAAAAATGAGCTAAACAACCCTTCACGATGCTTTTCTTCGCTCGTGGCGCGACACCGGATTTTGGAGATGAAGAAAAGAAATAAAGTTGTTTCATGCTACTACATGATGTGTACTTCACTTACACATCATGAATTAATCATAGAAGCAGTCCTCCACCCGAACAAGTCGTGATGAGAAAAAAAATCATGAATGGAAATTACATGTCATGTAACCTTAGTACACAACGTGAATCTTTTCAACACAAATTTTGGAGAAGATTCTGGTGATATCTGTGACAACTAAAGATCAAGAAAGTGAATGTGGTGATCCCCCCATACACGACATGAATATGGTAAAACTTCGTGTTAATTAACGTGAAACATGGAAGACTCACACGGACATAGAGGCAACACAGAACGAGGATAGAAGACGGGTACCTTCAGTACACATCATGATGGAGTTCAGGTAGATCTCATCCAGCGCCTATAAATAGAACCCCTATCTTTACCATATAGAGCATCATTTGGATGGAGCACCACCACTAGATGCCTATAGAGAAGTTGAACCACCTTCTTCACATCTTTTGTAAGATTATTATTTATTTATTTTTATACACCTTCAATTGGTAAGCATGAGCGAGTGATTTCTTTTTGAGGGTGCATGTGTGATAAAGGGGAATTCAATGTATGGTATTTATTAATTAATGTAATTTATGTTGGTATTTTATATTTTCTCTTCAATTTTATCTACTTTCCTAATTCCTATTTCATGACCATTGTAAGTAGTATTTGGGATTTGGTTAATTTTCTTCCTTTGAGCATGAAAATTCCTTAGATTGAATACATTGGTTTAATAGGCTATCTAGGGACTAGACATAAACCATAACCATTTTCTTTGTCCATCCCTTTGTTTAAATAAGGTTTCGGTTTACACATCCATTGTAATTTAAAGTAGAAAACCATGATAAAAGGAAAACATTTGATGGAGAGTGTTTATCGTGACCATTGAACTTGGTAAGACCTAATTCTGAAAAATGCATGATTGTTAATTAATTATCGTATATATTTTCATCCCATGAACCTAGAATCATTAATTCAAAGAACAAATTTTATATTTTCTTCTCCCCAATTATACAACAAATCCATGCTCGAAAGTTTAGATTTTATTCAAATAAAAATTAGTATTGGTTAATCTTATTTAATTAATATTTTCTCCAACCCTGTCTCTGTCAGTTTGACCTCAGACTTGGATTTTCTATAATACCCTATAGTTTAGTGATCTGTTTGTTTCATTTTTATAAATTTCTAAATTTAGAAACCTAGTGGGAATTAATGATTCCCTCAGGGCTATCAATACCAAACCATAAATAATATATAAATTCAATTACTAGAAATTATTTTTCTTTCCCTCATTTTGAAAATATTTTTGTCTTATTGTTTAATATAATTAGGTATTAAAACATACATAACAAATCTATATATATGATATTTTGGAAACATGCACTCAATATAAATTTTTTCACTATATAGAATATTTCTAAGGAAATATGTCTTATTAAAATGAAAAATCATTAGGACTTTAAATTGACTTCTTCCTTATTCTTAATTATCCTAAAAAAATGGTGAAAATGTAAAAACATTGAATGAGATAAAAAAATCACAGTAACAGTCATATAAAAATAAATAAGTAAACATATTTCTCCATGAAAACTCATTATAAAAAAAATCTTTTTCATAATATACATTAAACTTAAAATAGAATTGTTCTTACCCTATTAATCAACTTCATTGCTTAGATATTTACATAAATAATTTAATATGAAATCATAGAGGTAAAATGAAATTTATAATGGTTTCATTGAAATCATAGAATACTTATGAAACCTTTTTCATAATTTTTTACATTACACCTCTATGAATTAGCATAAACTTTCCTTTAAACAAAAGATTTTTATATTACCTGCTTAAATGAAAAGATTTCCATGGAAACTGACAAGTGGAATTTTTAAATCATATAGGTAACTCAAAAAAACATTTTAATAATTCCCTTAAAATATCTCTTTTAAATGGAATAATATACCTTGTAAATTAAAAAAATTTCTTTGTATAAAATTAACTTGTTAACTCTACCCATTTACCCAATGAATTTGAGATCCATATCAGCTTCACCATTCATCATGAGTTACATCAGTTTCACCCCCAATAATGATCTATATTAGGACCACTCATTATAATAAATTATTCACACGAACTAGAATGTAATCATGACACAATAAATTCTTTGATTTTAATCATTCTACTAATAAATAATATTCACCCTTTAGAAATAATATTTTGTTATATGAAAATATCCATTCCATTTATTACCCATTTCAAAAATACCAAGAATAATGTAAAAAAATTTATCATTTAACAAATAATGAAATATTTTAATGGAATAAAAACCTCTAATAATGGTCATAGTGGTATAAAATACTATTTAAATTTTTTATGTTAAAATGGAAAATTCCATTCTTCATTATGATAAAATGTTTTGTAAAAATTGTCCATTTGAAAACCTTTAAATTAATGTAAAAAATAGTTCTTTATAATAAATTTATCTCTATATAAATATATCAATAAAATAATTTTAACAATATTTGCATGGATGGAAAATATATAAAAAATAAATCTTTAAAACAACAAAAAATGTCAGTTTTTTAAGAAATTTGTTCTTTAAATAGAGGCTTACTCATCACGTAAGATGTTTTTATTCATGATTAATAATATTATGATAACTAATTGAATTATTCTTAAACTTTTTAATTTTTATTATTACTTTTAAATTTTTTATTATCATGTTATATATAATTACTTAATTAGTTAAATTCATGTTAGCTATTTTGAATATATTTAGTCTATATGTCCAAAATGACTTCAGAAAGTTGATTGAGGAAAAAATAATTAAATATTAAATCATATAAAAATCACATTATTATCATCAATTTAATACATTAATTATGCATTTAAAAAAAACTAAGATTGAATTTATTTATTTTTTAAATTAAACAAATTACAATCATAGAGATGGTAGGTCATACATACACATGATTAACATTTCCATTTTACAATAAAGATGAGTGAAATAAGGTAAATATTAGTTTATATTTATAGAATGATTTTTATGTAATAAATATATTATCTTTTTTTAAAATAAACCTATATATAGATTACATGTGATGTGGTCATCAAAAACGTGTCACATCACTTCATAGAGGTGGTAATACACATCTATGCATGAATGTAATTATCATTTATAAGTGGATGGATAGGTAAGAAAATATATTATATATCCCCATAATTTAATGATAATAAATTCATTTCATATAAAATATATTAGTAAATTAAATCCATTATTATAAACATTCGTCATAGGATGTGATGGAAAATGAATTATATCAGTTCGCAAGTTGGTAGTTCTATGGGCACATGAATGATGGTTATATTACTTGTTTGATGGAGGAGATGATGGATATAGATTAATAAAATAATATAATAACATGTCAGTAAAATAGTGATACTAATTTTTTCATGAACCAACCTAGGATGACCCTGAACTAGCTACTCAATATAATATGTGGCAAGGCCTGAGAGGCGTTCTTGATCCTCTCAGACTGGGGAAAAGTGACAAGGGAATAAATAGAGACAACGGGAATGGTTTCTAATAATAATATAAATTAAAGCAGTGAAATAGATAATCATGAAAACCAAACTAAATGTTGGTTTCAAATTTTACATCATTTAAATTGCAAATGAAGGTAAAATAGACTAAACAACAAACTAATCCATAAAGACTAAACAAAACATGACACAAAGATATCTTTATGTGACCTTAAGGGTCACACTCCAACCCACACCCAACCATCACACAAGGCGATCAAACTGATTCCATAACCTACAGTTGAAACTAAAAATAAGAAAACATTATAGGCAAGAGTAATAAAACTCAGTTGGTAAGACGAAATAATTCTATTCCTAATAAACATCCTTTAAATAAAGAAAAATTTATTAACAGGTTTGAAATATAATTTCTAAATTTATGTTTTTCCACAATTTATGTTTCAGTGGAAATAAATGACAACACAATTTATTTCTCTCATAATTCAAAACATGGCTCAAGGTAATAAGGGTAAATGGGACTAATTAATAAGTTCTCATTTTTTATAACTACGAAAAAGGCTATAAATACTTGTTTATTCAAAGAATTATTCTTGAAAACCATTTTAAAGAACCACATATTTTATATTTCCTAGAAAACACCAATCATAGCACAAGGAATACAATTCTACACAGTGAGAGAAATGGTACTAAAGGTTTGAGTAACAGAGGGAAATGGGAAAAACTAAGAACTTTGAGGAGAACCAGAACATAATAATATCGGTGACCCAATCCCCAGTATCCTTCCAAATATGATGAAATAGAAACATATAAATTCTCGTCCACATCATAATTATCGCATTAACAAGAAAAAAACGATATACAAACATGATAGGTTCCCATGCTATGTTCTTAAAGGGGTTTTCCACATCACATCAAGAAAAAAACAATATACACACATTCCATCATACTTATCGCACTAACAAGCACCACCATGTCCACCCCATGGGTGGTCCCTTGCCTTAAAATCAATTATTACTCAAGGGAGATCCCATATCGTGGACACTCTCATATCATAGTAATGAAACAAGCCAAGTTACTCTCCACTATGAGGGTTTTCTGAATAAAATCATTTAATAAAATATTCCAAACGAACCATGCAATGCTTTCACATGGAAAACCATTCTTAAAAAACTAAAAACTAGCCACGTTCACGACAAATAAATTTAATAATCCATTTGATAAACACAAATAAATAGTTTTATATCACAAAATCATTTATAAAAATAAAATATTCCTTTTAAAAATCACTAACCATTTAAAAAATTCAACTAGGAAATGTAATAATAATGTGGTGTGCAAAACCCACCAAATCCATATCACACTTAGAAAGTGATCAAGAAAAACTTTTTATTTCACACTGAACAACTATTTTAATAATGAAACATAACTATATAAGGATTAAGAGAGGTTCTAAAATCAACCAATCAAATAAATCATAACTTTAAATAATAGGTTCAACGAGATCCTACCTCATTTGATGAAGAACTTCCAGAATTCGGTATGAAACCTCATTCACACCTCACCCGAACAAAAGGGATGCTAGTTCTAACCTTAATGAGACCTAAGAATGAAAAACAACAAAAAACTAAGCAAACCTAATCATATAAATCATCCAACGTGGCCACTAGGATTAGAGTAGAAGAATAAAATAGAACAAAATCAAAGAAGAAGAAGAAGGAATCCATAAACTTTCAGTCCATGTGATGAATCACCAATAAATCACCTTGAATCAAACTTGGAGGGGATTGAAGGTGCCAAGAACCACCGTGGGAGGCTTTTTTGGTCGTATGGTTTGAATGGGTGAGGTTATGGGAAGAAACTCCAATTAAAAATATGATAAAACCCCATAATATCCAATCCTAAGTGGGTCACACGGTTGGAAAAACAGTGTACAAATTGTTCAAAAACCATGTGATTTCCCACTATCTATTGCTGGATGGACTACACACACTGGAATCATGGTTTGTTTAACAATTCACAAACCATGCGACCACCTTCACACTTACTGAATGGTTAAACAAACTATGCACCTTAACCCTGCGACTAGGAAAAAGTCCCCAAAAATCACAATTTCTCCCCAAAACTCATATAACTCAAGGGGATAAACCATCCAACAAACATTACACATTAATATATTCCATTATGGGTGTTACAAAATCATTTTTAAAAAAATATCCTTCTTATATCTTTCATGTTATCCAATAATAGGTATAAATAGAAGCACCCAAACCTCCAAAACAAAAAATTTAAAATCTAGAACACCTAGAAGATGGAAGAAAAACTAATATCCAAGAGATAAGATGGTACAATGGAAAAAAAATAAAAACCTAGATATGGTAATTCTCTCCACCATTAACACTTTAGACCTCCAGAATGCCACAAACATTTTTTAGTTGAACAGTCCACAACTAAGGATTCTCAAAAACACAAGATACAACCCCTTGTGCTAAAAACATCCCATAAAAGTCAAATAAAACGTATGCTTATTGGAAAAAATAGAACAATAAACTAGAACCACATCCCAAAAATCAATCGGAAAATTAGAGCCACAACATTCACAAAAAAAACTTTGAACATAACCATTCAAAACACTATAAAAAGCCCAAAATTTACACAAGAATAAAAAGGAAACTCAGAAATTAAACAAATTCAAAATAAATACACTTAAACTAGAATAACTCCAGAACTAAAATATATCACCCACATGGGGAGGCCTGAATAAACTCCCTTCTATTTGAAGGAACCTTGTATAGATTTATCACAAAATAATTTTCAACGAGATGCACAGTGGGTCTCCCTACTATTACAAACTAATGAGATTAAACAAACATGAAAACTTCCATGCACAGACAATAAACCCCCACCATAAGGGGAGGGGAGGGAAGGGGCCTAATGATTAGAACCAGGAAACCACAACCAAAAACTACCAATGACGCTTCACCTCCAAATGTACACAACCAAAGCCACAATTTATTCACACAAGTCATCTACACAGGGAAAATTAATCCGAAGCATACCTCTAAGAAATTATAATCATAGGCCTTTCATGAGGGAAAATTCCACCATGGCCTTTTCAACAAGTGGTAATTCATAGGGAAATAAATACCACAATTGAAACATACCAACTGTCATTTCACAATGGTGGAGATGCGAGTTAAGATGAACTCCCTACACCCCTATCAATTTCCTAACTGTGTGAAATGATTTAATACAAGGCCTATGAATGGAGCCCAAATGTTTGAAGAATATGCTAGACTGTAGTCAAGAGATAATGATCACAACACCCCATTAAACTGACCATTTAAAACAACACACCTTTACAAAAACAAGGACTTAGAAGATGCACACACCATTCTTTCTCACTCTGAATAAGGAGATGAATGAACAAGGAACCTAATGAAACAACCAAAAAAACTGAGCACAACTGTTGAAACTGAGAGAATCATCATAATAGGAATGCACTTTAAATCTACCTCAAACATCTCTCTACTATAAAAAACAGACTGGGGTATCCTAAAAAGAAGTGTACCTAACTTTCGAGACATGATAATGAAATCCATAGGTTAATCAACTAGACAAATTTCTATTATGGGACCACCCATAGAAGAACACATGGAAAATATAAAACCAAGCAATCTATCAAAACCTTCTTAAAGATTCCCAAAACCTTTCTAGATAACCACTAAACAATACATCAAGACCAAACTAACAACAAAATTTCAATATCAAAATGCAACATAAAAATGTACTCTAAATAATGAGGAACCACACCAAAAGAATAACACAACAAATAAATATAAAAATAAACCACGCATTAATTAGTTTACAAAAAACCACAATTTTTAGCTTAAGAATAGTTTTGAAAAAAAACAACATTGGTCAATTTTTTTTACTCACCAATTGTATTCTGTAGAGTCTCACTCACATACACATTCCCATAACACCCCAGAAACCCTTCAACCATTCCTCACCAGACTCATCCTCTCATAATATCGTCAATCCACTTTCCACACATATT
Source organism: Viscum album (assembly GCA_963277665.1). Classification (NCBI taxonomy): domain Eukaryota; kingdom Viridiplantae; phylum Streptophyta; class Magnoliopsida; order Santalales; family Viscaceae; genus Viscum; species Viscum album. The sequence goes on along the minus strand of OY728158.1, from coordinate 1,183,610,148 downwards.
TATGCATGTGATTAATCAAGGATGTTTAAAAGGTCGAAAAAAACATTTTTGAATTCTAAAACAAAATATCTCACCCATGTTTTCACATTCCCAACCCACTTCATATCTCTTGATTTATATAAAATTAAAAAAATAGTAACTACCATGTCAAGAACCATATTAAAATTCCATATTATAAAACATTGTGTCATAATCAAAAATAAAATCCAATGAATTTCATTCTAAAAATATTGTTCACCTCATTCAAAACATTTTCCATAACTCATCAAATTCCATTTCATCAAAAGTAATTTTAATAAAACCCACACCTCTTTATTTAAAAAAAAAATTTGAAAACAAATATCCACTTATAAAAGAATGTATTTAATAAATCCCATATTTTCACACATTTATGACACATGTGCACTGTGCATGGTTAGGCCACATGGTTTACCAAACTGTGTGCCCCTTACTAGACATCATGATCACCTGCATGGTTTTTCCGTACATTTTGGGAAGTTGTGCACCAACCATGCATCATGGTTTTGTACGGAGGCAGTGTATTCATATGTGCTTTAAACAATGTTTGACTAACTGTGCATGGGTTATGCGCCCTTAATCAAAATCAAACCAAAAATCACAATATTTCCTCAAGAAATCCGTATGGTCTTCCCAAACTGTGTGCTAACTATGTGCTAAGGGAAAACACTCAAAAACTCAAAATTTAAATCTGAATCACAAAAAACTAAAAATTGAAACTAAGAATAACATAATGAATCACAATAAAACTAATCCATAACATTGAAAACAATTTATTGAAATTCAACAAATCAATTTACATAAAAACCATTTCATTCAAAACCCATTCCTTTTATATTCAAAACAAATTTCAATTCAAACATACCCTTTCAAACAACCTTTTCCCAAAAAACCCCTTGATTTTGTTATAAAATCCCAAATTCATTAAATAATTTCAATTCATCCCAAAATAGGTCATTTTATAAAAAACTAATTTTTCTATGGTCCTCCAAAAGATTAATTTGTAAAATAACATCTTCCTATTTTATTCAAAATCCAACCATTCCATCAAATACCAATTTTAATAATCCCAACACAAGGGTTTCAAATCCTTTTTTTAGAATTCAAATAAGTTTGAAAGAGACCCACAAGAAGGGAACTGGTGTCGGTGGGTGAAATTTCCATATGGTTAGAGTCCATATGCCAAACACACCACAAACACAGAGAACCTTCTAGGACCATGCCTCAGATCCACACAGCTTGCTAGGCCCTGTGATATCACAGAGACCATTTTCTACACTCCCTTTATCTTATACTAATGACCAAAAAATTCCTAAAGACCATAAAAACTAATAAAACCAGACTTCTAATGAACACCCTAGGATCAAAAATGAGAAATAGTTCACAATACTCTTCTAGGACCTACCTCCGGAACCCTGAATATCCTATACCATCTACCTTGACATCCCAAAATAAAAAAAGGGATCTCTAAAAATTATGTCCCCTTAAGAGCTGACCTTCTCTCATATCATTTTCTCATGAACCATCTCAAGTCGACGCTAAACTGGTCACCCAAGAAAATATGTGGCATGGTCCAAAAGGTGTTCTCGATCCTCTCAGAAAGGTGACAAGAACCCAGGTCATTGATAGATAAAACATTAATGGGTTCTTCTAATAATATAAATAAAATCAGTAAAATAAGTAACCAGGAAAACCAAACTAAATGTGGTTTTAAAAATTTACACCATTTAAACTACAAATGAAGGGAAAAACCAAACAACGAACTACACCATAATGACAAACCTAAAACTTACACCAAGACATCTCCATGTGACCCTGAGGGGAACTCTATAACCCACACCCAATTATCTCCTAAGGAGATCGAATTGAATCCATAACCTATAGCAGAAACTAAAAATAATAAAACACTACCGGCATGAATATTATAACTTAGTAGGTAGGCCCGAATAAGTCTATTCCCAATGAACATACTTTAAATAAGGAATCATTTATTAACTAGTTTGAAATAAAATTTATAAATATAGGTTTTCCACAATTTACATTTCAAAGGAAATAAATCACATCACAATCCATTGCTCTCATATTTCAAAACAAGGCTCAAGGGAATAAGAGGAAAAGGTACCAAGTTAGAAGTTCTCATTTTTCATATTCGTGAAACAGGGGATAAATACCTGGTAGTTCAAAACATTCTTCTTTAATACCTTTTTAATGAACCACACATTCGCAATTTCCAAGGAAACACCAAAACTAATAACAAGGAATACAATTCTATACCCTAAGATAAATGGTACTAAAGGTACTAGTAATGGAAGAACACATGAAAACATAATAACTAAGAGGAAAATCATAACATACTAATACCTATGAACCCATCCCTAGTAGCATTCCACCTATGATGTAATAGAAATTTCCAAATTCTTGGTCACCCTAAATCAAGACAGACTAAGGGGCACAATCCCATAGTTATAAACCCAAATATCCACTTACTATGGGACACAGGTATGTGAGAAAACTACCAGTGTAGAAATCATTCTCATAATTTCACTTTTCTGTGATAGGTTCCCATGCTATGTTCATAAAGTTTTTTTCCATATCAAATCAAGAAAAAAACCATATACACACATTCCCCCATACTTATTTCACAAACTAACACCACCTCAGCCACCCCATGAGTTGTCCTTTTACTTAAAAAACAATTATTACACAATAGAGAGCCCATATCGAGGACACTCCCATATCATAGTCAAAAACATGTCAATTTATGCAACACTATGATTATTTTCTAAATAAAACCATTTAATATGAGATGCCAAGTAGTTCGTACAATGCTTTCACATAGCGAACATTTCCTGAAAAACTACATACCATTGACTTTCATGCCAAATCAAATTAGAAATCTATTTTAGAAACACCAACAACCATTTTTCTATCACAAAAACTTTTAGAACAACTAACCCTTGGATTTAAAAATCACAACTCACTTGAAAAAGCCAACTGGGAAATTTAATAAACAGGTGGTGTGAAAAACCCACCAAATCTATATCACACATTGAAAGTGATCAAGAAAAACATTTTATGCCACTTGGAATAATCATTTTAAGCATGAAACATCACTATATAATGATTAATAGAGGTGTGAAAATATATAAATCAATGAAATATTCACGTTAATGAAGAGGGTAAAAGGGATCCTGCCTCATATGACAAAGAACTTCCAGAATTTGATGTGAAACCACATTCACACCTCACCTACACCCAAAGGAAGCAAATTATAACCTCAAGGATCCTTAAGAAATAAAAACCACAAAAAACCAATAAACCCTAGGCATGTAAATTGACCAACATGGCCACTAGGGTTAGAGGAGAAGAAATAAATGGAATGAAAGAAAAAGAGAAGAAGAAGGAAGCCCTAACCTTTCGATCTGGGTGAAGAATCCCCACAAAATCACCTGGATTATGATGAGGGTCTTAGAGGATAAAAACTCTCAATGGGAGGCATTTTGGTTATATGGTTTAAATGGGGGAGGAAAAGGGATGAAACAAAAATTTAAAAAAGGATAAAATCCCAAAATAACATTTCTTATGTGGGTCAAAGGGTTTGACAAACCGTGCACAAACCATGCAATTTCCCACTTTCTAGTGCTAGATAGGTTGTACACTTATAATGCATGGTTTGTTAAACTGTGTGAAAATTGTGTGACCCCATGAACATTTACTTCATAGTTAAAAAAACTATGCAACATAACTGTGAGACCTAGATGAAGTCCCCAAAAATCCCCATTTTCTCCCCAAAAATCATATAACTCAAGTGGATAAACCATCCGAAAAATAAACCCCATAAAGAGGTTCCACTATGATTGTTACAAACTCATTTTCCATACCACCTCCTCCTCATGCCTTCATGCTAACCAGTAATTGGTCTAAAAATCACACAAACATCCAAAACATAACATTTAAAATTTAGAACACACGAAACTCAAAAGAAAACTAAGATCCAAAAGATAAGTCGGTATAAAGAACAAAAATAGAAATATGGGTCTGACAAATTTTATTATATCATAATTGTTATATGCGTTATGAATGAGGTAGAGGAATAAATAAAACTAAAACATTCGGATAAAATATATACCTATTCTTCATTAAACATACTTTTATTTATAACTTATTCTTTATACAGTCGATATTATTCACGAAATAATACCTCTAGGATATTTAAAATCGATACAATAAGGTATTTGGGGATGTATTTGTAAAAATATAACAATAAAAAGTTTTAAGTAAGATAAGATAAGAGGTTCACTTTTATAAGTGAGGGGAGGGTAACTCTTAGAGTTACATAATATATTAAATTTATATAAATATATTTTTATGATAAAATAGAATTAAATTGAAATATTTGTAATATAAGATGAATAATATTAAAAATACTCTCATAAAATTATTTTTTCATGTTTAGGTTATGTTATTACCCTTATGAATTTGTTTTACACCCTCAAAACCCATTTTAACAATTACCATGATATAAATGATTTTTGTCGCTAGGGGTCAATAAATTTTCTATAAAAAGAAGTTTTACCAAGTAATGGACCATGGATTATGTTATAAACCACATTACATTCCCATGGCTGAAGAAATTATATTTATAAATTTTAGAACATTTAAAAAAATATTTTTTATTATAAAATTAAAATTAATGTTTTTTTTGAATTTTTTTATTCACTTTGAATTCAAAGTCTTCAAGATAATAATTGAATTAAAATATAATACTTTAAAACCCCTAATATTTTATATTTGTGTAAAAAATCCTGAGATTCTATAACTAACCCAAAAAATTACTTTTAGAGTTCTTAAAATTGATTACTTCATATTCCAACTCTTTTCACAATCATTATACCAATGTAGTGTAATCATTTAAGGAAATTAATTCATCACTAAAAATAAAAAGTAAATCCATAAATTCGTGATAATATTGTATATTTTTTAAATATTTATATTTACTCACATATATTTCATGAGAATGAATTTATTATGTTATTTTGACATTTCAAGACTTGCGTAATAATTGCATGTGCATTTGAATAATATACATGAGATATAACTCCAAAATTAATATATATCAATAAACATAATCAATAATAATTCATATTTATTAAATAAACTCATAAAAATACATCTCCCCTCTCAAATATTAACTTTAAGGCCCATATTTTGAATTTTCCTATGTTGTGCAACCAATAAATCACACCAAAAATGATTTTCATATTTAGCATCAATTAAATACAAATTTCTATGATTTGATGTATGTTTTATGTTATTTTTTTAAAATTATTATACAAGATTTAGTCCATTATTTTAAAAAGTTTTTATATCATCTATATTTCATGCTAATATCATACAATCTATCATATTTCATAAAAATATTATATTTTTATTATTCAAAAAAAATTTAGAAAAATCCCAAACATTAACTCTAATAAAATTTTAATATGAATATTTCAAAAAAAAATTGAAGTGAAATTTTTAATTGTGTCATAAATAAATTATAATATTAACTCAAAAAAGGTAATAAAATAGAATATATTTTTGAAGAATATAAAGAAATTACTAAAAATTGAGTGCTTATTTATTATGCATTAATCAAAAAATTATTATCAACTAGGACAATTATATATATTTCATATTGTATTTAATGTTATTAATACTCTATAATTCAATAACTTCTTTAGGACTGTTACATTAAAATAATAATATATTGTTATTTTTTAACCTCGGTGTTTCATGTTGTTCATTCTAGTGATAAAATTGTAATGTTAAAATATCAAGGTGGTAAAAATAAAGAAGTGAGGGTACATTTATGTCATTCAAACATTCATATGAATCCACATCATTCAAAATAATGCATTTAAATTATTTTAATGTACAACCACCGACATGGATTTTCTAAATTATGTATCTAAACTTTGTTATATGCATGATTTTGTCATGATGATTATATTCTGTTTTTCCATAATCTTTAGTAATAAAATTAATATTTAAATTTAGTTTTTTATTGAATTTTTAAAAACCCACTGATAAAAAGGGTCACTATTAAGATGTGGATGTTTTTTTAAAACCACCACAGAATGTGTAAAAAAAGAAAATAAACATGAGTGCACCTCCCCTCACAGTGGTGTAGCCTAATTGTAACCCCTCCTTTTCAATTCTATAGGCTTCATTCCACAAAATATAACTCTATATTGGAGATTAACTAAACCAATAACCCCTTATTATCATCATTTTGATCATATATTTCATGAAATATTTTTTATATATCCTTGTACTATTTTCCACCCCTATTTTCAATATATGCAATGTATTTCATCAAATTGATGAATATTTTTTTCAGTTTATTTGAGTTACCCATTTTCAATGATATCATAAGGTGAATTTAGTTATTTATTTTGATTTGATGTATACTAAATTTTGGTTAGTATCAATGATATTGTCTTATTGGTTGGGGTATGGGGGTTGTACCAACCAACTATTTTAAAAAATATCATTCCATAAATCATGTTGAGTAGATTTACTTATACGCACCACAAAACTAATACAGAAACTAATAAAATTTAATCCCAAATTATTAAATAAATAAATTATATTATAGAAAATAAAATGGTGGATATAAATAAGCATAAACCACTTTATTAAATATTTTTTAAAAATGATTAATAAAATAATGTTAATTTTATGCTTGAAATTTTAAATTTTTCTAAAAACATTTATACATTAATGGTGATAATATAAAAAATTAATAATTTTTAAACATAATAAATAATATATAGTAAAATTTATTTTATACACGGAATCAAGGTGTATAAATTATATAGAAATTATTTTCAAATTTTTAGGCATAAAAATAAACTTTTTAGGACTATAGTAATTTATTGAGAAAATGGTAAAACTAATGTTTTCAACTAATTATTTCATTAAAATTATTTTATTTTTTCTAATAAATTTAATCCATTTATTTTAAAAACATAATTTAGTATGAATTCTAAAATTATAAATAAATATTTTCACACTCATTCAATTGGTAATCAGTACTACAAATATTATTAATAACACTTAAGGATGAAAACATTATTTTTGTACGTATAATTTTTCTATAAATTAGATTCATAGTTTTATAAGTCATATTTATATATTTTATAAAATATATTATATTATATAGATATTAAATTTTGTTTTCAAACATAAAAATATAGTCATATGAGTTACCTTATAGTTTTAAAAAAATATAAATTTCCTAGGTAAAAACTAATTAACATGGATAAAAATGGTAAAATGAAATATTAGTAATTAAAGGCAATAAAATTTTTTATAGATTTTTTAAAAATTAATTAAGAATTATTTATTGACCTTATATCTCCCTAAATTTTATTATTTCCTACTTTTTGATCCATTTACACTTGATTAGTGTCATGTTATCATTGAAAAGGTAATAGGTATTTACAAAAGTTTAATTTTCATCACTTATAAAAGGATATCCCTTAAAAAATATTCTCCAATGATTAAAAATATTTATATTTACCAAAAATATCCCATTTTAACTCATATACACTCTACCTATGACTAATAATATTTGGAATTTCTAGAAGACCAAGCTAAGATTCATTAGGGTCTTGTTGAATTGAGAACATTCCAAGTGAAAATCAATTTTCTCAACCATTCTCTAAAATGTATTTTCTTAGTCTACAACCTCAAATATACTATTTACATTAAAATAATAAAACATAATTATTACTAATATGTGTATTTTTCACAATAATAATGTATTACCCATTTTATACCCTCCTCTCATCAATTGAAAAATGAAAATGTCACTTGTGTAAAATGTGGAGTAACCACTCAATAAGTGACATGATCCTTTTTTATAACCACCATAAAAGCCTAGTTCAAAGGGATATATAATTAATAAATATGATATATAAAGTAATATTATTACTCTAAAAAAAATAATTCCATTCCTACATCTATGATGTTTCATGTAAACAAATATGTCACATGTGTGTACGTACAGACTACCACATCCATTAAGGTGAGGTATATCATTTTTCAAATAGTTGTTTATTAATTTTAAATTTATTATAAAATATCATTCAACCCATTAATAATATCTGAATATTATAATTATGATTCTATAATAATGATATTATTCCAAATAATCACATTCTTAACCATACCCACCCATCAATTATGACATGTTCTTGTTTGGGTCAGTTTAACAAAATACATGAACAATGAAATAAATTTATATCATGGTTAACTAAAAAAATTAATTACTTGATATATTGGAAAATAATAATTAAATTATTTATTATTTAATATAATAATGGTACTGGTGATATATGACCTATATTCAAGATATAACCCCCCATTCATTAACATTATCAAAACAAGCTCACCACTGACCTCATATCTATTAATAGTAAGGAAAAAACATATGAAAGGAAATTATAAATTTATAAATAATTAAAAAATAAATTTTACAGCAAATATAATTATATTTTAATGAGTAACATTGAATCTATAAAAAATAATCTAAACAATTATGAAAAAATAATTATAAAACAAACTATTGAAACTAATGAAATCTCATGATGAAAATAAGGTATATATGACTAATATTTTTATGATAAATGTTTATAAATGAGGTTTATAAAAAATTATAAATTTTTATGAGGTTATTATATAAGTGAGTAATAAATTTATATTTTTTTATATAGGAGGATATAAATAATTTACTAATTAAAATAAAGGTGGGGGTTTTTTTTACTCAAATATTCTTATTGGTTCATAATAGTTTCTATTTAACTATAATATTTAGGATTGATATATTAACCTATATGATTAAAGTATATTTAATTCCAAAATTTTCTTCTAGTTAATTATTGTCTCATATCAATGTCTTTACCTTGATTAATACCTTGTTTTGTAAAATTTTAATTTCATTAAGAAGGATTTACATCCTTTTAATATTTAATTTTCTTCCATTATCTCGTTATTAACTTCTTAAAATATGTTAATTTATTATCTAAAAGTATAAAAAAAATTTCACTCTTTTTATATTAATATTTTCCTTAAACATTCTCATGTTGAATTTTTATTATATTTTACAATGATGGGTTCTTTAGGATATATATTGTAAAAAAATAAGAAATAATTTCTTTTCAAAATATTTTATTTTATCTTTTACTATATATTTAATAAATAATAATCATTTATATTAAGTCTCTATTATTAGTATATGTTTTTATTTTTTTATTTTTCCTTTATTTCACCATATAAAAATTTAATATTGAAAAGTGACTCAAAACAAATACATTCACATAGATGATTAAAATACTGTTTGAATAAATCTATATCAAAAAAATTGTTTTCCTTTTAATCTCTATCTCCAAAGGAGTTATTTATATGTTTCACCCACTATTTTTCTCTTATATTGTGGACCATTTTTGGTGATCATGTTTTTGGGGAAAATAAATTTAATTCCTAATGTTAAATTATTTTATTGGAAATTTTTTGAAACACATTTTCTTTCAATGGATCATTATTCTATGAGAGATGAATGGTTTTCATTGGAATTTTTTATGAAACCCTTTTTATCTCCATGGGTTCTTTAGGATATGATAAGTGAATTATTATCAAGTGGCACATGTTAGTATGGATGAATGATTGGTGGGGTATTATACCACACAACAATGTATTGGTTAAAAGTTTATGCCACATGTTACTTGTATATGTGGTCATAATTTAGTTTCCCATATGAATGGGTGAAAGTGTATGACCCATAAAGTGGATTTTTTCATATACATATTGTTGTGAACCAGTTCTCTTGTAAGACTTGTTTCTATATAATGATGTATTTCCACAATATGAATTCATAGTTTATTAGACATGTTGGTTGTATATTTTTTCTCAAGTCCCTTGATTATTGTTTTATGTTTCGACTCCCTTATTATTAAAACTTAATGTTATGTCAAAATTTAATGTTGTGACTATTTTATAGGATATTATTTTTTGGTTATGATTAATTTATTTATAATAATTTAATCTTATTATGTCTATGTATCCCTGTTTATCAACACATTCTCACTTATGTTCTCTGATTTTTATCTCCCATGTTTAACCATAAAGAACATTTAATATCACCCCTTTGTTATTGTTTTCCTAGTCCCCAGGTTTTAAATATTTGTATCTTAGATGATATGTTTAGATATAATTTCAAAGTTTTATTATTATGTATAAATGTTCACAAGCATTGTAGATTATGTGGTTTATATTCTTAATCCCCATAGACACCTAAAATTTGGTTATCATTATTTTTTACTATTAATTTCATAAAAGGACTATGGATATAAATTAATAAATCAAAATTGAATAGTTGTATAATGTTTAATTAGTTGGTATCAGAGTCATGCTTAATTATTATTATGGGATATTTTAGTTATTTTTTTAATTTGGATTACATGGATTTATATAAATTCTTAAGGATATGTCTAAATGGAGAGGTCAATTTATAAGATAACATACTAATGTTTTGGAATTTTATAAATTGTGTGGTTTCCTAGAAATTACATTCCTATGTAGATACTCAAAAGTGTATTAAGATAAATAATTGATTCCCATATTGGTAATCACCCATAAAAAGGTCATTTTAGTGTGAAATAAATCTCCACTCAGTCCTTAATGGGTGGTCCTAAGAGTACACACGAGTTTAGACACTCCTGAGAGATATAATTTGGTTAATTAAAATTTTCTTTATATACCATTTGGATGTTATTGAATATATTTATGATTGGTAATATAATATAAATATTATTATATATAACCATGATTGAATCCTATATATTAATAGGTTTGGGTTGGTGAATCATTTATTAACTATGTATTCTAAGATCATGGTTTACCCTCATAATATTTTTTTATTTAAATATTCTCATTCCTAAAAAATATTTTATTTAAAGTAATTCTTATAAAAATGAGGAACTATGTCAATAATTTATGTCAATAAAAATTTTAATATTTTCTTATAGAGATACCAAATAGGATGGTAGATTGTGTATAAAACCTCATAGCGATTCTCACCCAAATATCACCAGCAATGAATAATCATGTGCTACTTATTGTGCTCCCAAACACACCAAATAATAAGGAACATTCAATCAAGTCATTGAAGATAAAAAGTAAACCTATCTTCATTTTTCCTTATAAACCAATTATTACTAAGTAGTGGATCAATGAGATACAAAAAAAATTTTACATTGTTCATTGCTCGAGGCATTGGAGGGTCATTTTGGATGTCTATCACTTGGAATTGTACACTAACAAATTACATTATCTCATTAACAATAAAATTAAAAAGGGGATGTAGGTACTATGGAATTGGTGTAGTTAAAGAGATCATTCTTTAAAAAGAACATTCATTGATCTATTTTAATGAAAAATAAGTTATAATTCGTAGAGATTAAATAAAATGAGGATAAATATATTAGAATATATGAGTAAAACATCATAATAATCATGATGTTTCCTTTGGTTATCCTTATGTCTATGATATAAAGATCATAAATTCCATTAGGGTCTTAAAACCAGGACTTAGAAGGTAATTATCCTAAAGAAACTTTCATAGCAACAATGATATTGACTAATATGCACAAAACATTGTCATGAAAACTGGGGACTGTCATAATTTTGGGGACAGGGAAAGAAATGTAGTGTATTATAAGAGATAAAATAATAATCTATAAAGATGAAATAAATCCAAAATACCATTATATAAAAAATATTGTAGAATAAACACAGGTAATTTCCTTAAGGTGTTTTTGAAGTGTTTTAAGTGCTGTAAACATTTTCACAAAGCTCAAAAATGTCATAGTTATACACGGACTAATAACACCATATAGGAGAAGAAGGACCCAACTGATGCACCGCCCACAATTAAATTCATAAAATTCAAAGAGTTTTTCTATTATGAAAATAAATTTCCTAACCCCAAATCTATTATAGAGTATAAATCCCAAAACCTATCAAACTAGGGTGAAAGATAGATCATATGTCATCTATACCATTAATATTGTAATGATAATGATGTAGTGTATGTTACACTCATTCTCCACTCTATAACTAAAGGTTCCTTATTTGATTTTGGTTTTTCATATTCTTTCCTATAACACATGTTTTCTATGAATTTTAAATTACCATCACAAATATTGGATACTGAATTATTTTTGAAAACCCATGGAGGCAGGATGATTTCTTCTAAGATATATAACTCTTGTCAAATTTGGGTTTTAAGAAGATATTCCATATAAAACTTTCCCCTATACCCTTGGTTTAATTTTATGTAATACAAGTTATGTGTTATATTTCAATATATAAAATATATAATAATTTTAAATAAATGTAGATTTCATTACAACCCCTGAATCATCCTATTATCAGGTATATATGTAAGGATGATCAGGTGCTCCCATTATAATAAAACATTATTATATGGGTCCTTAGGGAAATTAATTGGGGATTTATTACATAAATATTTCGACAAAAATTTATAATTTATGTCTCACATGATGAATATGAATATGTGGATGTATTTCTAGATGAACTATATGGTCTTCCCTAAGAGAATGTGGTTGAGTTTTCAAAAAAACTATTACATGGATCCATACCTATATCAAAAAGTCTATATAAAATTCCTCTCATTGAGTATTAATAATTAAGGAAGTAGTTAAAAGAGAGCCTTAAATTTTTTGAAACGCCCTAAAACTTCACAGTGGTGTGTACGAGCCATGTTCATCAAGATGAATTATATATCAAAATATCTTTGTGTTGAATAGAATTATCTTAATAAAATCATTTTTATGAAAAATTATACTCTACCCTATATCGATGATATATTTATTCGACTAACAGGTGTTATATACTTTTCAAAAAATAAACATATATTAGGAAACCAGAAGTAAATTGTCAAAATAGATGTTATTTTTATAATATATTTCCATTTGATAAAAGGAAATCATGAATTTATAGTGATGCTTTCAATAAATATGAATGATCCAGATATCATCATGGATAAAATTAATAATATCTTTATAGATTACATTGATTAATTTGTTGTTATATTTAAAAGATGAAATTATCATATTTTCTGGGGGAAAGGAAGAGAAATAATATCATTTTCATATTTTTTATGAACTATATAATGGGAGAAACAATATTTTAAATTTAGTATGTGTGAATTATGACAAAATTAAGTACCATTTTTGGGTCACATAATCACAATAATAGGAACATATGTAGATCCTTAAAATATTAATGTTACAGAATAATGGCCCAGACTAACTACTATAATTGATATTTGTATTTTTCTAGGGTGATAAGTATATTTATAATTCTTTGTGGAAACTTTTTCACAACTATCAAATACATTAATCTGGTTCATATTTAAGGGAGTTAATTTTGTTGGGAAAATGAATGTGAGGAGAGTTTTATTAAATATAAAATAAGAATGTTCACTGCTCTTATACTTACATTACACTATAATGGGGAAGGTTTTGTAATATATAGAGATGCATTAAAAATCATCTTGGGTTGTGTCCTCATTAATAATGATAAGGTAATTTCATAAGACTCACTATTAAAAATCACTCATGGGAAAAAATTACCCAATGGATGATTTGCAGCTAAAAATAGTGATCATTATATTAAATATTTGAAAACAATGTATCCATAAAAAATATTTTATATATATATACTAATCATACAAGTTTTTAATATATCATCACATAGAAGGATTTTAATATACCCTGGAGGATATTATTGTAATTTAAAAAATATTATGATATTTTAACACATTACCACCATGTAAAGGGAAATATGGTTAATGATTATCTGAATAGAAATGATCATATTACCCTATCCATGATGAGAGTTGAAAAGGAAAAATTATCATAGTTTTCCAAATGATGAATCTTGATGACCTACAATAGGGGCTATAACAAATCATATTCGAAAAACTTCTTAACAATATATTCACATGAAGTTCGAATAAGCCAAAAAGTATTATTTTTATGTAGTAAAAACATAACTTGTATTCCATAGTTAATCCTTGAGAATGTGGGAATTACGGGGTTTGTTACTCAGATTGGCGTCCAATCAAAACCAAATCTAAAGATGTAACTTTTCATTGATGCTCATATATTAGCCATCTAAATTCATTCAATAAGCACTAATATGTATAGCGATCTGAATAAAAACATTTTTTAGTAAGACATGAAGAGGGAGAATAACTAGTGTACACCATGATGCTTGATAAGATTAAATGTAAAGGATGAATGATAGAATACCAAGGGTATGTTGAACCCATTATATATAAAATTATTTAAATTGAAAAACATTATCTAGAATATATTATCGGACATCCAAGAGAATCTAAATTAAATAAATCATTTTGGGTTGTGGTAAATCACCTTAAAATTTATCAAATATTATTTCAATAAACTAATATTTCACACTTTAAAAACTCACCTAAATATATAATATAAGTTTTAATTATTCATGGAGTTCCAATCTAAGTTGAATTTTATCAATATTTGAGGTTAATGTAGAGGTTCTATAGTATACATAAAAAATTATTGGGGAGAGAGTAGTGCATTTTCACTACTTATAATTCTTAAATAGATGGTTAGTCTTAGAGAACCATTAAAACTCTTGATGATACATTGAAATATTTTTAGTTAAAATTCCATGGATGTTGGGATAAAAAATATTAAATTTATCATATAATAATATTTTACATTATAAAATTCATATCGAACCATATGATGATCTTTATTGGAAGGATTTTATAAATTTAACATGATGTCATAAAATCAGAGAGGGGAAGAAGAATTGACCAAGACATTACCATGAAATGTGGGAGAAGGATCAAGAAATTCAATGGAATATTGGAAAAATTTAAATGATGATTTTTTTATATAGACATTTATGATATATATAATTTTATGTTGGTGATATGGTGTTTATTTATATATAACAATTGATGTAGGTTATGATATTTAAGAATATGGTAACTTTTATTCCTAGATAAATTAGTCCCCTTAAGATCCTTGATCATGTTTGGGTGATAAATAATCTCTTATCACTCATTTTATACCTCTCTCAAGTATTTTATTTTTTTTCATTTAAATATTTTAAGGAATTATATTCCATACCATTCATGTGAAATAAACAAGAATGTTGTGAGATTATAATCTAATATCTCATATGAGGAACAATTATTTAATATCCTAGAACAAATAGATGTGGTACTATGAAACAAGACCACTAAAATGGTCAATGTTCAATGGAGGAATCATAAGTTTGAAAAACTACTTTGGAACTAAAGGATGTAATGTTAAAAATTATGCTCATTATCTTTCTTCATAGTAATAAAAATTTTATAAAGAAATTATTTTGGCGGGGTAAAATAAAATGGCCCATTATTTTACTAAAAACTTTTCATTAAATCATGTTGTGTATCTTGACTTGTACACAACCCCAAACTAAAAAAATCATTATACCTTAATATAATAATATAAGTAAAAATTATTATTATATTATAACTATTAAATTGGTGAGTATCATAAATAACATTCCACATTATGGATACTTTATAAAAATCAATAATAAAATAATTTACTTTTTATATTTAAAAATATACATCTAATTATAAATGGTTTTTTGTATGATGTTTAATAATATGGAAACTATGTTTTCCTAACCTTTGAAATAATTTTTGGAAAAAAAATTGGAATAAATACAAGTAAATTTTATAAAAAATTTCATTTCATTTTTAGGCATAAACATAATTTTACTTGTATAAAGATAATTAATATGTTAATGGTAAAAAAGTTACTTTCACTGAATTGTTTTATTAACATTGCATAATTTTTATCTAATCATGTTAATTAATATAAAATATATAGTGGATTTATTATATTTTTTAAAATTATATATAAATATATAAAAACTCATTCAATTGGTAATTGATTATAAAAATAATATTAAGAACACTTAACGGTGTAAACAAAGTTTTTCTACAAATAGTTTTTCTATATATTTAATTATATAGTATTAAATATAACTTTATATTATTTAGAAATCAGATTATATTATGCACCGAATAAATTTAGTTTTAGAAAATTAATTTTTAAAATGTGGGTTACCTTATATTTTTAATAAAATATAAATCACATGGGTAAAAATGAGTTAACAAAGTAAAAACGAAAGTGGCTAAATATAAAAATATAGAGGTAAAAGACATAATGATTATTTAAAACATGTATTAAAATTAATTAATGTGGCATTACACACATTAAATTAATCAACACATCAATATTTTACACCTTTTGGAGACATTTACTCTTGAATAGTATCATCCATCAATGAAAAAGTAATTAGTATTTAAAAAAGTTTAATTTATTCACTTATAAACGAATATCACTTCCACTACATTTATCCTCCAATTCCAATGATTTATATTTTCCAATAATGTTCTCTTGTCTCTATTTTACTCACTACCCATGTTTTTGAATTATTTTCTTTCAAAAAATACCATGCTATGGAGCCTTAAGGTGTTATCCATTGGAGAATGTCGAAAAGGAGAGGTAATGATCCCAACTAAGTTGTCTTATTTACATTTATCATCTATGACCTAAAACATACTATATAAAATAAATTATGATATCATAAATATTATTAATATATTTAATCATATTATAATTTTGAAATATACATTTTATACAATCCACCCAACCATTCAAAAAATGAAAATGTTGCATACGTTAAGTGAGAACTACCACCTCCATAAGAGACCTGATTTATTTCTGAAAAACACCATATATAGGTGGTTAAAAGGTGTAAGGTAGTGAATAAATATGACACATAAATAATTATTGTGACTCTAAAAATATAAAACAAATCCTACCACCTTTATATTCTATATAAACAAATGCATCACCCATGCATGCATGCAAACTACAGCCTCTACAAAAGTGATGTATTTTAACATTAAACTGGTATTTTATTAATTTTGAAACTATCATAAAATATGATCCACCACATTAATAATATATAAATAATATCATTATTATTTTTTAAAAACCATATTATTCTAAATGATTCCCATTTTTCCCATACTCATGCATCAATTAAATCATGTTATTGTATGGGTAAAATTAACCACCTAAAGGAACAATGTTATAGATTTATATCATAGATAACTAATAAAAACTTATAACTTGTGATATTAGAAATAATAATAATTTTTTAAATAATTTAAATAGTAATATTTAACATGTAATTAAGATACCATCAACTTGTATGTTAGAATTTTTAAAATAAACTCATCACTGACCTCGTCGTCCCGAATCATAAATAAAATAATTATTAAATGAAATTATAAAATAAAAACTCATTATAATAGATATATTTTATTACTGATATTGATATTATAACAATTAACATTCAATATATAAACAATAATCTACACCCCCATTACAAGGATCATAGAAAAAAAGCTATCGAAACTCACAAAATTCAATGATCAAAATAAGGTATAACTATATAATATTTTTATAATAAATGATTGTAGAATACAGTTATAAAATAAAATATAGATGAAAAATGTTTTAAAATAGGTTACTAAGGGAGTCATTTTTTTATATGTGAGGATAGATCACATTTGATTAATGATGAATAACGGTAAGGGGTCTTCTTGACTCAAATCTTTACCTTCGGAAAAAATTCCTTTTTGATATGGTCATCCATGATTAATATATTATACTAGATGATGATAATTTATTATATTAAAGAAATTCCATATTGATAATTTGTTTTTCATGTGAATTTATTTCCCTATATATATCCCTTTCTTCATAAAATTTTGATTTCATTAATAATTATTTCCATCATTCTAATGGTTGTTTTTCTTCTATGTACATGTTATTAATTTACACAATTGTTCTACTTTATTATTTGGGAAGACTAATATATTTTTTCTATTTAGATCATTATATTTATATTTAAAAAATTAGAATAACATTTATTATCATTTAAAATGATATGTGTTTCAAGAAAGGAATTTTGAAAATATTAAGAATCATTTTTTTCATAAACATATATTTTATCATTATATCTATAAAATTTAATAAAATAATTATTTAGTTTATTTAAAATAAAATGGTCTATTTTGAAAATATTGTTTTATAATTTCTACATTTTTTTATTGTAAAATTACTTCATAAAAATAGATATATAATTATTCTTTTAATATTGATGATTAGAAATATTTTTTCAAGAAATAAATTTCCATGATTTCATTTTAATTTTCCTCTATATCTACAATTGTGAAATGTATTATGTTTCAACCACAATTTTATATTATTTATGTGATCCATTTTTGGTGATCATGATTTTGTATTCAATAAATTTATTTCATTTTATTATTTTTTACAGTTAATAGATTTTGTAAAGCTCATTTTCATTCATTGTGTTCATTATGATATGATAAGTGAATGATATTAATTAGAAATTTTTATGAAATATATTTTATTTTCATTTTTTCTTTCTGATGTCATTTGTGAATTATTTTAATGTGACATATATATGTTGGTATGGATGATGGGTGAGATCATATATCTTTATTCAATGCATTATTTAATGTTTTATTTATCATGTGACTTATAGAAGTGGGTGTTATTTTGTTTTCTATAAGCATGCATACAATTTTATAACTCATTAAGGTGATGTTTACAATTACTTATAGGTTTTACACAATTATCCACCATTCCTTATTTCAGTGTTATGAGGAATTTCCATGATATATTTTCATATTTTATGCCATATACTTATTTTGTGTTTTTTAAGAACCATGATTATATCATTATGTTTAGACTAAATTTTTATTCATGCTTCATGTAATTTAAATGTTGTATTCCATGGTTATTTTATGATCTATTATTTTCTTGCTATTTACCTCATATGAATGATTATTTATTATTATTTCGTTCTCTTACCCATTTTTCACATATAATTATCACTTCTGTTCTAGGATTTACATCTCCCATATTTACCCTTACTAAGAATTTGTTCTCACCCATTTCTTATGTTTATTTCATATTCACCTGATAATCAACATGATTATTTTGTTTGATATGTGTAGATATATGTTTATAGTTGTATTATTATAAAGATATGTTCAAAAGTATTGTAAAATAAGTTTATTTATGTAGGTAGTCTTCCATGAATCTAAACCTTTGGTTTTTTAGAATGTGTGACTATTTATAAGAGAAAATGATTATTGATGGGAAACAGTAAATTAATTGTGTATATTTTGTTGGGATTTCCTATTGGGTGGTCCTAATTTCCAGGTTTTGTGTTTTACTTAGGATTTATTTTTTGAATGTGTATTATTTTATACATTTTTATATTTTATGGGGTAATTTCTCTATCAGTATAGAACTCACATTTACTAAGGATCATTTGGCATTAGGGCCAGATACTCAAAGAATGAGTGATTATAAATTTTATAAATCCTTGAATTGGGATAAAAAATATAGAAAATGTGATAATAAATTCTATATATATGGTTTAATTTAAGTTCATATATAATATTATATTAACATGTCGGTGCATTTGGTTTTTGTGTGCTTTAATTTAATTATTTCTACTATAAGATAAGAAATTATTTATTATTTATTTTTGAAAAAATTAGTTTTGAGAATCATTGATTTGATACCTCTTCAATAGGTCGGTGTTAGACTTTTTTAAAAAAAATTAGGACAATTTTTTTGTATATAATTTATGTAAATTGAATTCTTTTTATCCATTAATTGAGAACTTGTGAGATAATATGATTAGTTTTTTAAATTTTGATTTTATTGGATTTCAAATGGACTTTGGATTCATTTTTTTTATTTTTTACATTACATATTTCAAAAAAATGATTTGTGTTAGGAAAAATTTTTGATTTCAAAATCATTATTATGGGTTTTGAATGTTCTAATATACGACTATAGTTTAACCCAGGGGATTATAAAATGAAAATGATTTTGAATATTGATGTGTTAAAGGATTTTGAGTCCTTATATTGATATTATTCTCATAAGTTTAGGATTTTAACCATATGTTATAATTTAAATTTTTAAAAATAATTTTATAATTTTATTTCAATCATCAATTAAAACATAATGTTTTTTATATTTTATGGCTATGTGAATTTTTAATTTAAACATCAAATGTGTTTTATATTTTGATAATATTTATTTAATATTTCTTATATTACTCTATATGGGATAATAGTTGAGCCAATAGTAACACTCCAGATTCTTAAATGTGTTAGAAAGACCAATAAATTCCAATTTTGGTCTATTTTTATTTATTTTTTATAGTTAGGTTTTAATAGTGTTCTTATATATTGGGTATTTATTGGTTTTTTAGGGTTTATCTATTCTTATTTAACAATATTTTGTTTTGAAAGTGTAGGAAGTAGGTGATATATCCTTAAAAATAAGAACTCGTTACCTTTAGAAACCTATAGTATGATAAGTATTAAGAGGATTTTTTATATTTTTCAATTAACAATTGAAATGTATCAGGGATAATAAAATTTATGTTTCATAAATGTAAACTCAAAATATGGTTAAGTATATATCAAGTCTATGAACACTTGATATACAATAAAAGTCCTATAAAATATGTGTGTCAGATTTGGATTATAGAATAAAATGTTACATAATGTTTTAGAACTGATGTTAGTCAACATAATTAGAATAATATGTTACATAGTGTACATTTTATTATTATGTGCTATCCAGAAAAATTTCCCTAGAGATTTCTTCCCCTTCGTCATTTTATTCAATAATTATTAATATACCATTTAAGTTTAGGATGATCCCACTTAACTATTTGGTTGTTTATATTGAACAATTGATACATTATAATTTAAGGATCACAGTAGTTTATTATTAGTTAGCTTCATCAAAATCATGATTTATGAAAAGGGATTTGTCCAATACCAGTGTAATGGAGACATGATTTATATTTTGTATTACACGTGGTTTTGACTTCAAAGAATGGAGATCTTAGTTTCATTTTATCATGATGACTTATAAAGTTCTGAATAAGTATTATTTGATCTTTTGATACCCATCATAATTTTTATAGGATTTATCTTATCTTCATTGACATTTTCTATATTTGTCTCCCTAATTTATTTTATTTTATAATTTTTTGTTTTTATTATAAATTTCTTCATATTTTTTCAATATGTATCCTCTAAATAAAAAATATCTTCTGTTAGCTCATGTGATATGACTAATAAAATTCTTATTGTGCATCATCATCTTTCATTATAAGCCTTATATTCACTATATCATTTTTATATTCAATTAAATTCATGTCATGTATCTTTACCATAATTTTTAATATCATAATCAGAAATATATATTCCTTTTATTGTAATGACAATCCAATGATGTTACCTTCAATACATTTTCCCTCAAAATTTTAATTTTTCTTATCTTTATTAAGAAAAAGGATTTTTATCCCAAAATCCTAAAATTCAAGATATTTTTTTAAAAAAATACATCTCTTATGGAGTGGAATATGCAATATATAATGGAACTATCCTATTTCTAATTTAATTAGTTGTATGGTTAGATACACTAAAAAAATCTAGAATTATTCAATAGTATCAATAAAATTTTTAGTGACTCCATGTTTCTTTTAGTACATTTAAACTTCATAATTTTTTTACATTGTAAAATCGGTTGTTTTTCTCATCATATTAATGTTTTAGTGGTAAAATAAAATTATAATTTCTAATGATTTTATTTCATATGTTGGAAGCAAAATACTTTTTTCCAATAATTGTTTTTAGAATATCTTGATGATATAATTTTAATCATTAAAGAATTATTGAATAAATATCAATGGAATTTTTGAACTCATGGATTGTATTTCTAGTATATTCTAAAGGGGGTGATGGAATCATGATATTTTTTGAAGTTTTTTAGAATAATCTTGCATCATTGTCTCACTATTTTGGGGAACCATATAACTGGGTAAAATGGACAAAACCAACACATGCTCAATGAGTCTGTCATTTATCCAGTGGTGAGAATAGTGGATTTCCCTTCTAGGAGTCGAGTAGCCAGATTATGGATTATCATTAGATTCTTGGTGGATGTAGGAAATCCCCTGGGAGTTCCAGGTGACACACCAACTATCGGGTGAGGTGCATTGGTTTGTCGATGGCATCGAGTTATAACTTTGAATAATGTATTCATCAGTGATTAAAATTCCATAAATTTGGCATTTTTTGGAATCAATGACCCCATTGAATTCCATAAGGATGACAAATATTTTTTAATCCATAAAAACACCTCTTGGGTGGCATGAAAACATACCCTATTACCTTATCAACGAATTAAAAATTTCAACATGAAAGGATATTTAAATTTATCCTATTTCTCCAAAGTGTTTTCAATTCCAATGTGATCCTTTTTTTATCATGATTTTGATCATACTGAAATATAATTCTAATTCATAAATCCTTCTCATTTTCTCACAATGATTCTTCTTATCTATTTTAGAGAATTAAGACCATTCTGAAAATGATATTTCATTTAGATATTCTCTCATTATTTATATCATTCATCTATTTCGGTACTCACTACTTTATAAAGTTAAGGACTTTGGTTTCATCCTCAAGATGCTAATAAAAAATGGATCACTTCTCTTTTATGATGTTAAATGTAACTATTTAAAGTCTTGGGTTAATTATATTATTGTTTCTTGTTGTAAAAAATTAAAAATAAATTGATTTTATATATCTTGGTAACCACTACATCCACGGGACTAATAAAATAAACCCTTAGGGAATTGGGGTAGGAGATATAGGTGTTCATAAAATAACATTAAATGAAATTTTTTATGAAATCATTTTCTTTATTTTATTCATTATCATAGTATCATTTTATTATCATTTCACTTATTAATTAGTATTAATTTCTGAATTTTTAAATTTCTCAATCTTATATGAATATAATTTTATAAAAAAATATATAGTTATTTAATTATGCTTTCACTTTTGTTTTACATGTATCAGTTTATTATTTTAAATTATTTAATTTTTTTAATTATCTTAAATATTTTAAAATTTTATTTTTAGTATTTATGACATTAATTATTTCTTTTTCTAAGGAAAGTTTCCCTTACCCTCTTTTAATTTTAACGCACATCACATAAATTTGTTATCAAATGGTTATTGATTTATTTTGAAAATATTACAAATATTATTTTGTTCTCAAAATATTTACCAAATGTTTCATCGTTTTTTTTTCTAAATGGATTTTTCAAACACTAATTATAATCACTAAGACAACTATATGGGTCTTACTCAATTTTTTTGATATCTTAAATTATGATTATTGGAAGACAACAATGTATATAAATATTATTTTAATTTATTATATGGTATGTATGATATTTATGGATGGTTATACTCCAAAAATAGAAAAAGAAGAAAAATAGACACCTAATAATGTTTTTACATTTGAATTAAATGGTATGGAAATTAATTCCTTACATTTTGGACTATAAAAATTAATTTATTCATATTTCAACATGAAATATAGATCATGAAATACAAATACTCTTAAAAATGACTCATGAAGAAACAAATAATGTCAAATATGTTACATTAGTTTTAGATGAGGATATGAATATTTTTCAGTCAATACTGGAAAATAAAGTACAATTTTTTTATATAATTCATTTCAATTTGTAATTTTCAAAATGAACTTGTTTATTATCTGTATATTGTGAGTCTTTTCATGAAAAATAATTCTATTTTACCATGAAATTGGTCACATAAAGTCATATAAATCCAATATGGTAAATATATAAGTAACAAGGTGGTGGAGAAACTCATTAGATGTCTCATATTATATAATATTATCATGAAAATATAAGAAAAATTAGGAAAATTAGGTAAATGAAACTAAGAAACACTTTATTTAATGTTAATAAATGAAAACACATCTGAAATTGAAACCAATATTTTACATATTTCCAAGAAGATTACAAAGTACATAAATAATGAAAATATTCTCTCATCATGTCCAAAAGAAAGATAAATAAATTTAAGTTACATATTCAATTATTAATCGATGTGTCACATCAAAAAATATTTTCCCATGAAAAAATTCTAATGACAAGAATCATAGTAATAATCCAAAAATTATTTTTAACTTGGAGTGGTAGAGAGGATTCAGTTTCAAAATATAAATCAAGGAATGTTTTAACTGCCTCATGGATGATATTAGGGAATGTAATGATGTAAATTATGTATGTTATTATTCTTTATCTTCTACTTCATAAAAAACTTCATTATATTAGGAAAATATTTTTTTGTTGAGAAACATAAAAAATGTCTTTGTAAAAAAAATTCAAGATTTTCTGACCTTAAAAATAATTTAAATCAAGTTTATTTTGTTAAAGATATGTTTTAAAATTAAAAAGATGGTTTATTTTTAAAAAAACAACCAAATGATGGGGATATGAAATCTATAATTTAAGATCTTTAAAATACAAATTGGAAATTCATTGATTTTAGTCGATATCTAAATATGAATTTACGTGCTCATTTTGTTTTAAAAATAAACTATAGATTTTTTTTGAACAAAATCTAGTTTTCCCAATAATTTCAAAAAAAATTAAAATGGACAACTCAAATTAATTTTTACCTTTATTTTCATAAATTTGGGTAACTTTTTTGTTAATATAATTGTGAAAATTCAAGATATGGAATGATAAATGGAATACATATATTATCTACCATTTATACTAATAATTTTGTTCTAAAAAACTTTCATTACCAAATCATTATTAGCTAACATATGTGGACCCAAGTAATGGGTACCAAAAAAATAAACTATTAATATTATATAAGAAAAGTGCCCCAAGTGAGAAACATGATAATAAAATTGGTATATCAAATTCTACAATGACTCGTTAATAAAATATTTTTTATTTGATTGTGGACTGAAGCATAATTTAATTATAATTGTTTAATTATATTATAATATTTTTAAAAGTACTTTTGAAAATAATTTTTTTAATGTTTTTAATTCTAGAGTTTAAAATATATTTACTTCTTATAATTTTCAAAATTATTGTCTTATAGATTTAAAATTGGTTTTTTGTTAAAATTTTAAGTGTCTATGATAAAAAGACAATGATTCTTGGATTTAGAATCAATTTCTATGACACTATAAAAATCACTATCCTATTATGATCAATGGAAACTAACTATCATGTGATATTACCAAAACTATTTATTAATGATAACATGGTTTGGGAACCTTGCCAATATGGAATTAAACACACATCCTCCATAATGTATAAAAATGATGTGTATTCTCTAAATCATTATAAAAAATTCACTTTGACCTTTTAAGATTAAATAATTTTTCTGTTATAGGAGGTAAATAATAAATACTATTAATTATCAATGATTATACTAGATTTACATATGATAGTTTGTTGGCTCATAAAAAATGAGGCTAGTTATCTCATTATTTAATTTTAAAAGAAATTTTAAAAAATGAAAATTTATTCAAACCCATTCCCCTCATAAGTGAATGTGGTGCGTAATTTAATAATAATGAATTTTTTGAGTCTCTTACATCAAAATTTTATCATAATTATTTCTCTATTTCATGAATGTATAAATCATAATTGTCCATGAAAAGATAAAATATGACCCTCAAAAAAATTCCATGGACATTTGTGAATGATTTTAAGATTACAAATATATTTTAGTTATAGGATCTCAACTATGCTTATCTTATCTACTATCATGTTCTCGTAAGACCCAAATTTCAAAAATCAACATTTGAACTATGGAAAGGAAAAATTCATAAATTTTTCTTCCATATTGATTTAAGTTTTAAATGAATTATCCTGAATAACAAAAACATTTTGGGAAATATTGAACCAATATTTTATGAGGGATTCTTTCATGGGTACTCAGACTCATGTAAGTCCTACAGAGTCTCCAATAATAGGACCAAAACCATAGAAGAGTCAATTCCAATCAATTTTTTCAATAATCATCCTAAACCATATCCATAAATTTGGGGATGATGTTAACCAAGTTTTTTTGTAATTACATATACCCAACTCTTATTAATTAATTGATTATTTTTCATAAAACCATTCTACTCCATTACCCAAGGATTGATTTCAATCTAATGATCAAACCCTTGAGAATGTCATCGTTGAATAATAATTTAAAACTCTCATAGTAAGGTCTGTCACAAATGAGGTTGAACATAAATCTATTCTCCCTCACCATAAACCTCAATCCCATGATGATTCACCTAATGATGAGAATTGGATAATATCCATGAAATATTTATTGCACTAATCTCAAAAGAATAATATTTGGACTCTCATTGAATGACTCGATAATTATCAAATTATTGTCACAATGCGGTTTTTTCAAAACAAACTTCATAAATATGGAAATATCACTCATGAAAAGAATTAGGATTTTTTTAAAGGATATAATTAAAATTAAGTTATTTATTATGGAAAATCCTTTTCACCAATTACAAGAATATAATCCTTTGTAATATTTTTGGAATTCACTAATAAATTTATTTTAATTTCTTTATTCTAGTTGATATTAGTAGTACATTTTAAATGGTTTTATTCCAGAGAATGTTTTTTTAATTCATTCACCCATTTTTGAAATTAAATAATTTCATAATAATTTTTTTAGGTTAGATAATTTTTTTATGGTTCAAAACAATCCCCTCATTCTTTGTTTAAAAGTTTCATAAAATCTGATTTATCAATGGATTTTAAAATGGAAAAAGTTAATTCCACTATATTACCCAAAAAATAAAATTATTTAATAATTATTCAAATATATATAGACTATTTCATCTTTGAAATAACAAAAAATCTATTTTTAATTAATTTTATTATTTATTTAATTAATAGTATTATATGAGTTTTATGGGAGAATAATAATTATACCTTAGTCTAATAATTTACAAAAATTATAATAGAATGTTTAAAAGAAAAATTAAATAAACTTCTGATATTTTAAATAAGTTTGGAATAAATCATATTAATTTAATTATAACACCCAGGGTTACAAATTTTAAGCTAATATTGTATGATAGAGGTAAACAAGTCAACAACATTATTTATAGAATTATAATTGTATGTCTATTTTACATTACTATTACTCAGTCAGACATCATATTTAGTGTATGATTATGTTCTCATTTTCAATAAAATCTAATGGAATCTACTTTAAAATATATCAAAATAGATAAATATTTTCAATGAACTAAATACAATGGATTATTTAAAACAAATTAAACCACTTTTAAACATACTTATCTCTAAAATGGTGATTTTGGAGTTTTTGAACTAAATAATAAAATAACTATTGGAACTATCTACCTACTAGAAAAAAAATTTGTCCAATAGAGTAGTTATAAGAATAATTATATTAATTATTCAATGGTGGAAGTGGACTACATAGACTCTAGTAGTTATTGTTCCCAAATTATATAGAAGAAACATACTCTCCTATAATTTTCAGTTATATTTTTTCACATCAATACAATTTCTTACAACACTATTGTGATTAGTATCTCTAAAACCATATAAAACATTCTAACACTAAGAACATTGATATGATACACTATTTTCTCAATATATCTTTGAAAAATTTTATATGATACTTGAATTTTTTTGCACCAACTATAAATTTTTCTATATCTTCACTAAGCCCCATTCTTTTGATTTCTTGGACATTTTTATAGCCATGATGTGTATGAGTATCTTGGGATACTTATTTTGTAATTTTTTAATGAATGAATTTTTTTCTTTTTCATGTTGTTTTTAAAATATATTTTTTCAATCTATTCATAATTTAAGAAAATTATAATGAGTGTGATGCTCCTAGAAAAATTATTTTTATCAGGATATTAACAAGTTGATGTGGTTCGTTCATTAAAGCAACATGTGTTTAATACCAAAAAAGGTGGTTGATTTTTAAAATGACTGTATGGTATTTGATTCTAATGATTGATACGAAACATGATTATGATTGTATTAAGTAGCCTTTCATTTTTAATGTGCCTAATAAGTGTATCTATTCAGAATAGCATTGTGATCTTTTTATCTGGTGCTACTCATCTCGATTGTTCGCAATTTCTCTTATTGGGATACGATTTGGTTCTTTCCAATAACTAAGGGGTTGAGAAAATGTGATCTGATTTCTCTAAGAATTTTTATTTAGGCCTAGTATGTCCTCAATAGTAAAATTAATAAGAGTTTTGAGGAATGGTTGATTAAGCCTTTTAAAGGGATGTTTGATTTCTATCGTATTTCTCTTATATTCTTTGTAGATTATATAATATATTTTTTGTCTATACTAGTTAAAATTAAATTAGTAATTCCAAGTTTACTATAAATGATTTTTCAAATAAATATGACAATGTGTAAATATAAATAAATGTGAAGTTTCTATCTCCAACAAGTTTTCTTCCATGATATCCATGAAAATTCAAGAGAGGATTTTTTTTATTCTGATCAAATCATTCCTCTGGAATATCTGGGTTCTCCTTTATCTAATAGGAGGTTTAGAATTCATCACTATGATAACATTTCTAAAAGGATTTTGGGTATTATCTTGGGCTGGAATAGTTGTTTTATATCTTTTGGGGGAATACTTACTTTGGTTAGTAGTTTTTTATCTTCAATTCCTATGCATGTTTTATTAGTGTGTACTCCTTCCAAAGTAGTGATAAAGAACATTGAAATTTTTCTAAATCATTTTATTTATGATTCACATCAATAAGGGTGTTGTCATTGGGAAATTTTGGAAACTACTAGAAATAACTTTTCAAGAGGGGGTATCAATCTCAAAGGTATTGAAGTTAGTATATCATGTTTTTAGGCCAAATCAATTTGAGTTGTTATTTTTGGGGTCTCTCTATGGTAATCGTTTACTGAAAGGAAATATGTAGGGTGTCCTTCTGATTTGGACAAAAAAATGATGGTTCTCACCTCTTGATCTCCCTAAAGAGTCTTGTTCCTCTAATTATGGGCAATTAGAGGTAGATTTTTGGGTGTGGAGACATTTTTTTTTAGAAAACTAATTTGTAGGGATATTTTTTATTCTTTCGTGACTATATAGTTCTATATATCATACCCCAACAACCCATTTACCACTCTCATTTCATAGATTAAATGATCAATTAAGATCAAATAGAGGTGTTGTGTTGTATTCCTTTATATAAGGATCATGATTTGTGCTTTATCATTTATTCTCTATATAGAAAACACGCCAATATTCTTTTCATATCATAGATCATTCATGTTTAATTCTTGATAGTTTGGGATCAGGAATATAGTTCAAAGATATCTCACCCAAATATAGATTTATTCATTGGAGAATTTAAAATTATGCCATCCCAACTCATGATAACATGCATTAAAATAGTAGAATCGGATGATTTTTTTTGGTTCTAGGTTATTGGTTTACCATTTTATATAAGTAGTGTGAGCTTAGTGCATGTTTTTTTAGAAATCTAGGACACTTGTCTTGGACAGTGCACATGCCAAAGGGGTGGTCACTCTTTTCAATTACTGTTGGCTAGATTATATGGGATTCCTAGAATTCGATTTTACACCATTGTATTCATCCATATCATAATTATCTTCTTCAAATTCCTTTAAATTATCAAATATTTTTTTTATAGTGTAATAATGATTCCCTCCTAATGGTATTATGCCTACTCATTTTTTCTGTAAGTTCTAGAGATGATCTATCTCATGGATAGATGGAATCTGGTTCAAAAGTTAAATGGAAGTCATTGGGGTATGGTCTTAATCTCAATATATATGGTTCTTATTTTCAAGGAATTATTCATAGAGGTGGTGTATTTTGTGACTTTTGAGGTTATTTAATATTTTCTTTATTATTTTTTGGTGAGGGATCACCAGTTGAGGTAGAATCAATATCATTACCTCACGGTTTTAAATTTTCCAAGTCTCATTCAATAATTTTATCAGAAGAGGAATTATATTCTGTCATTGAGGTTAATGCTTTGAATGGTCATAATGTGTCCTTGGAATAGTATTTACCTCATTAGGACTTGTAAATAATTAAATCATTCAAACTTGATGGGTTTTCATATAAGTAGAGAGGGTAATATGCTTTCAGATCTACTCACTTCAAAAGGTAATATGGATTACAGGCTTATGATTTTTTCTTATGTTGGATATATTCTTGTTTGATATACTAGGTTGTGTGAGGGAGTTCCCATAGAATCCATTACTATTTGCATCAGTTACTTCTTTATTTCTTTTTTTTCATATTTGTTATATCTATTTCTAATATAAATAATAAAAGTTTTTAATTTTAAGTCTTATAATTATAATTTATTGTTTATGGGTAGATAATCTTGTTAATAAGAAAATGATCCAACAATAGGAACCCATTTTATAGATTTTTTTAAAATTTAATTTAACTCTCGGTATTTTTATAAATAATTACATGTTTTATTTCTATCATTAGATCTTTTTAAAAAAAATTATTTTCTAGATTTACTAATAATAACGCTTTATATTTTTTTAGTTTTAAAAATTTTGAAAACTTTTTTTTAATATCTCTTGAGTGATCCTTAGTGTTGATAAATGTTGTTTTATATTTTATTTCACTTATTTATTCTTAACCTATATATGATTATCTCTAATAATCTAAATATAGGAGAAATATTAGTATTTTAAGAAATATCAAGTCTCTAATGAATGTAACTAGATAACTAATTGGAAAATTTAATATTTTTTTATTTTTGGGAGAATATTATGGGTGATAAATGTTGTTATTTTACTTTAAAAAATTCCAAAAAAAATTATCTTGTTATACTCTTAATATATTACCTTTTTATCCATGTGTTTTGTGATCATCAAAATGGGTGATATTTGTTTTCATATCAACTTATTAATGATTTAATGATTAAAAACATATTTTTAAAATGTCTAATGACTTCGTTTGATATATTGGAATCTATATATTAAATTTATTAATCATATTTATTAGAAGATTTTGATAATATATTATTTGAATCATTGAATAATCCTCTAAGACTAGGAAGTTTGTTGAATTGGTTATGTGAAGTTATCCATTATTTTAAAGGAAATTATGGAATATTTAAGGCCTTGGAGGTATATGATATGTAGCATGAAGAATTGGTTAGTCGGTGTAAGGCACCGACCAACTTTTGAAAATGGATAGAACTAGTACATTCATTAAGAATGAATTAGCTAGCTGATTTTGATGACTATGGATTCTCCTTCCAAAATGAGTCTACTAGCTAGATATTAGAGATGATTTAGAAACACAGTGGAACAATGCTATGTTTGAAGTGTTCTAGGTAACCCACCATCTAGCTGGTGAGGTACACCATGTAGTGAATGGTGTTGAAACAACAGTTTTTCCAAGGAATATAATATTTTCTGAAATCAATTAAATTTGTACATATTCAAATTAAATAACCCCAATGAATTTAAGAAGGTTCATCAATCTTTTTATTCTATAAATAAATCCCTTGGGTTCCTTGGAATCATACCTTCTTACTATCTCAACTAATTAACAATTACAATGTGCTAAAATATTTAAATTTTTCTTGTTTACATAAATTTATACATATTCTCAGGTTCTATCTTGTTTTAATTAGAAGTTTGATCATAATTTAAAATTCCTATCAATATTATATCTTTTAAAATTTCTTATAGTGATTATTCTTATCTATTTGATAAAATAAATTCCATGACTAAAATGAAATTATTTCTTGAAATTCTGTAGATTTTCATATATTTATTCTATTTCATTTCTCAATTACATTTTAAGTGAGTGTATTTAAATTATTTCCAAAACATTTAAAATGAAAGGGATTACTTATCTATGATTATTTTATATACAAATATTTAAATTATATGTGAAGTTTTATTATAGTTTATTTTTATAACCAATTGAAAATAAATGACGTGTTTCTATATTGGATACCATTAAAACAAAAGGACTATTACAATACACCTCCATAAAATTTGGTAGGTTACATTGGGGTTCATCAATGAATCATAAAAAAAATCCTTTATCAAATCAAGTTTATTATTTTATGCTTCATCATGTTAACTTTATTATTATCATTTCAATTATAATTTTACAAAAGAATATGCTCATCAGTCAATTAATGAATCCCTTATTAAAATATTATTCATCTTTTATAAAATTATACAGTTATTCTATTGAACTTTATATTGTGTTTCACATATATAAATTATTAGTTATAAAGTCTTAAATATATTTTAATTAACAACAACAAAATTTAACTAAACTTGCTTCATTTAATATTTTAATTATCACACTTCTTTTAAACAGATAATAATGCACCCTCTTTAAGATTTAACCACTCTGACTTACAAAATTTTCTTATGTAAGTATATTTATCCTGTTATTATGATTATATTTATCAAAAGTTTTATCCAATTTGATATAACCTAGAAAATTATTTTCATTATGAAATTTAATATTATAATTATTCACTATATAATCATCAAAAAATAATACATTGTATCTTTTACCATTTATTCTTTTATTTCTCATTAGATCACATATATATATATATATATATATTTGTGTGTGTTTGGGGAAAACATGGAGCAATTATCTAGAATATCTTCATTTTAGATTAGATTTTTTATTGATCATACCTTCTTCAAATAAAACATGAGGGGGTTATTTAACTATATTTTGTTTTGGAATTCCATTATAATATTACTTATTAAGAAATTTTTCATTGTATTCTATTTAATATGAACATGTTGTTGATTCCACAACTCATGATCATTCTCCATTAAAAGAAAGCATGATGATTCATTCCAATTTACATGATATAAACATCCCTAGGTTCTAACTCCTTTCATGAAAATTTAAAAAACATCACTTTGAATTACTCTCATATTATTGAGAAATTAATTATATTTCCTAAGTTACATAGCTAACTCACACTAATAAATTTTTATCATACATTTTCAACAATAAAATACCTATATATTTTTCAATTAATTTTTATGTAATATTTTTCCCACAATCCATAATTTAATGAGAATTGAAATTATTGAACCTCATAGATCCATAATTTAATTCTTTAACTATGATAAATAATTTCTTATTACCTATAATTTTCTATAACCATCCATTACCAAGTATCCATATGAATTTTTTCACTTTATTTAAGGGAATATTGAACAACATTTTTTTATATATCTATTTTTAATTCTTAGATAGTTAGTATTTTTTTAATATTCATAGACATAACCATAGTTTCTTTAATAAAATAATAATTTCTATCTTATAGAATATCAAAAAGGTTATGAAATCTAATTATTTAATAGGCTGTGAATGATCATACTAATTTCCTAAAGGTAAAATTCCCTTATTTCAATGTTCACAACATTCACATTTTTTTAGAAATCATAATCTTTGTATCAAAAGATCTATAATATAAGTAGTAACTCTATAAATACCTTCTTATTTCACCCACACTATAAGAAAAATTTATTTTTGTATATTTATGATTTTAATAAACTTAATTTTATCAAAAATATATCATCATACCTACTATTATATTCACGAACTCAATGGTAGAAGTGACTTCTCACATAACTAGTTCTCTAAGAACTTATTATTATACATTATTTTTCATTTTTATTTCTTCTCATAATAGTACAGGGCGGTTATGAAATAATTTGTACCTCACTAAAAAGGAATACATATCTTTTGATTTTATTTAGATTATTGGGTAAAAATTTTTAATTTAATATCTATCTTGTATTATGGTGTATTACTTAAAAATTTATATTAATTTTTTTAGTAAATATAGATCAAATTTTTAAATTTTTTCCTTCTATATAATATATCAACATGGTTTTTATCATCTCTTTATATTTTATAAAAATAATCATTATATATTAATATTTTATTATCATTTTTTATTAAACACACCTGTTAATTTATAAGTGAATTTTTATATTATTATACTTTAATATTTATATTAATTGAACAACCATTATCACTTGGGTTTCAAAAATTGTTTCTTCTAATGCCTCTTGTAGTCATTTTAACCTCTTCCAATTGCTATTGAATATATTCACTAAATTTTTTAATATAATAATTAGATTTATCTACTCTAGGGATATGTATTAAGTCAAAATTAAAGATCATTTATTACAACCTATCCAACCTCAACATCATCAATATCTATAAAAGTTATATAATGATAAATAGAAGTAATCAACACAACCTCTTCATTGTTTATATAATCAAAAAATTCACAATTATTATCATCTTTATCAATATATTATTTTGAGAAAATATTATTTGAAATGCCATTGAATTTATTATTTCCAATTATTTTATTTTTAGTTTCTATATTGATAAAAAACTATTCAATATTCCTTGATTTGTGTTTTTACACATATATTGGACATATTGTACAATTTATAGTTAAATAGTCATCATTTCAAAATTTAAAACATTTTAGTGTATTATTACCATTAATATTAATAGTTTATATTTTTAACATGTTAAAAAATAGTCTTCATATATTACATTTCATCATTTCTGTTATCCTTAATAATAAATAAATTCAGTTATTTTGATGAAACTTATATGTATTTTCTTTATGACATTGATGAATCACCCCTTGTCTTTATTTCAATGGATAAAATAATTATTTTTTAATAATATAGAGAAAAAATAGGATAATCCATTTCCCCTATAGTAGAGATATTAAAATAAAAGTATAAGAGTAACAATCTCTTGAATATTTTTATAATGTTGATACATTCTATTGATTCTCCCAAGACTCTCAATTTTGGGCATCATAAATTAATAATTTAAAAAAATCATCTTATTCAATGTATTCCATTTTCAAAATATCAATTTTTTTAGTATTTTTAACATTATGTATCTAATTATTTCAGTCTCCTAGATATATATGTGAAAATTTATCTAATATTAATTTTAAGGTGTTACTTCCCATCAATATTTGTAAATAATATCTAAAAGGGAACTTCTAATATCATTGATGTCTTTTACATCTTCATATGTGTCTTTACAATATTATTCGTAGAAGAATAATCTTGATTAAAATGGAATATTATTAGTTGAAATATATATATATATATATATATATTTATATATATATATATCCATTCCGAGTGGTCTAAAATGGCACAAAATACTCTTTTTACCTATGTGAACATTTTTCAATTAAAGTTTACATTCTGTTGAGATTATTTAGAGAATTCACAGTTGAGACACATCAGTATATAAAAAATATAATAAAAATAGAATCATAGCTATAATACCCCTAATTAGGACTATTTAAGAGATAATCACCTAAAGATAGGAATGAATCGGGGTGAGTATAATTTTAAAAAAAAATTATTGCATTATTATTTACATATTTATAAATGATATTTGTTTATCTACTAAGTTAATAATACCACTAAAGATATGATAATATATACTAATTTAAGACATTGATTTAATAGATTAAAAAACTTTTCTTCTAAGACACAACAAAATAGTTTTTTCACCAAAATAAGGGGATAATCCATGTTTTAGGGGTTGAAACTAACTTCTATATAAAAAATTAACTCACTGTTAATGATAATATTGGGGGAGTAAATTCCTATTCCAACATCACTATTGTGAATGATTTTAATTTATACCACTAAGTCACCGTCGATCACCCCCAATAGATCACATTATTTTATCTCAATTATTAAAATAAATTAAAATTTAACTTTTGAAAATATAACTTTTAAATATATTCATCATGTTTGGAATCTCATATATATGCATAACTTGGTATTTTTACCCCTATTTAATAGAATCATCGTGATTTTTTTTCTATTATCTGTTTTTAACAAACATTATAATTGATTTCTACATGATTTGGCCATAATGATGATCTTTAATAATGAAAAATCTATGTCCATATTAATCCATGTGTCCTTCATGAATTTCAAAATAATCTTTGAGTATGTTAATTGCCTCTATTGGTTACATGTAACACATTCTTAATTAATTGAATGTGATTCTCTATTTATATCTAATTATTCATGTGTTCAATCTATCCAAATTTTTTATATAAAATCAACTTTTTATAAAAATTCAATTGAAGATACTAAAGAATTCATGGTTACTGCATTCCAATGATCAATATATAGCACCATTAGAAACCACTTATCCAAAAATTGATATATTTCAAACAAAATGAAATTTTATAGATTTAAATATTTAGAATAGTATACCATTCCAAATAAAATATGATATTTGTGGTATAAATAATTTCATAATATAAAATAAATTATTATAGAATATATTATATAGAAAAAACATTTTTCATTATCATAAAATTAGAAATGTAGGCCCACATAATTGTATGAATTACTCGCACTAATTTTACCAAAATCCATAATTACATTAAGATTCCATAAAAACCTATTCAATGCCAAAATAGTACATTTATTAACCATTAAACACCCTCAATGTTACATTAATCTTTCCCAAGTTTTAGTTCATAAAGGATTCATGGGACCATAAAACATCCATGAATTTTATGTTACCCTTTGATATAATTTTTTTCACTTTTAGTTTATGTTAACATGAACCATCATAAGTATAAAATCAAAAGTTTAAAATATTTTAGTTAATGATTTGTTTATGTAATCATTAAACATCTATAAAATGATTGTGTTGAAAAAAATCATTTATGTATGATAATTTTATCCCATTACCTAATTTCCACTTCTTCAATATATAATATAAAATTTAATTGTCATAATACCATATTTCAATGTATGCAACAATAATTTTTTTAATAAATACAACCATACCAATGAATATATTCAATATTTGATTATTAATGGGTTGTATTTTATTATAATGGAGGTTGTAAGGAGAGAAAATTTTATGTTTTAATGGCCTCATAGTTTACAATTTTGGAAAAATGTATGTAAAAATGTAAAATACATTAAAAGGTTTATTTATTTATATTTTTGTAAAGATTTAGTGTGAATTATGGAATGTTATATTAATTTAGATATTTTTTTTGAACTATTTTTTTTTAATGTGGAATTAAATGTTAAATCACAAATATGTATATGAATTTAGTTTTAAGGAATATATATAATCATTATTACAAAAATTTATTTTTTATAAAAAAAAATTGATAGTTTTTTGGTGATTATCATAAGATTTTGTGTCCACCAATTATTGTTTGTTTTAAATTTATATATACTCTTTTTTATATTGTTTTATAGTTTATAAAACTATGATGTGGATGAAAAAAAAGTTTTCACGTATTTATTTTAATTTCTCATAGTTTATAAATCATTCCCATAAACAATGAAATAATATAAAATTTTGTGAGTGTATAAATATAGATTCTTATATGATTTTTAAGTATTATAAAGATACATTGATTATGGGGGAAATCCTTTGAAATTATCTTCATGGTTTAAAGGCTTTATAGAATGGTTTATGTATTCTTTATTAATAATAAAATAATATTTATAAATAATTTTCTTTCTATGGATCTCTATATATATGTTGATGTCCCATGGGTGGATATAGAGTCTTAAAATATTTTTAAAATAATAATACAAGCAATAATAGTTATAAATTTGTGTCATAGTTCCTATTTTAGCTCAAAGTTATATAAAAGAAGCCCTAACATATCAATATAAACTCTTGGACAATATGTAAGACTATATCAAGTGTTTCTATAGATTTGATTTTTTTTATAAGTTTTCCCAAAATATATATCAAGTTTTAGTATGATTAATTTGGATCTTCTCTTAGACACTTATTATGGGTGAAAGTATGTAATTTTTCCTTTTTCATGGAGTTTTTCTCAATTATATATTCGGTTCATCACCTTAGTACCCTTTAAGAAACTGTGTTTTGTAATAATATTAAATAATAATAGTTTATTTTTTAATTATTGTATTGATCATCATGATTTTAATGGGATTAAAGATGAATTATATTAGAATTAAGGGATATTGATTATGTTTCTAATGGTATTGATAATGAAAATTTTTCATATGAATTTATAAATATTATTTCATATATTTATCTAATAAATGTATATTTTTAAGCATTAAATAAAATATAAGATATCAAAATATAAACTAAATATGCAATAATACTGTTATTTTCTGGCATGGTTAGCCATTATGTATATTTTTTATATTTTTTAACATAATAAATCAAAAAAATATTTATTTTAACACCATGTATTTATTAATTTATAAAAATTCCTCATATTCAACTTTTATATTAAATGTCTTGAGAATTTATAAGGGATATTAAATTTTACTACCACGAAAGCTTCAACAATACCACAAGTATTTATTAGGGACGTTAATATTTTTTTATGAAGGGTAGATTTATTATCCTGAAAATAATTGAATAAAAATTTAAATATATTCTAATGTTATAATAATTATTCATTATTATGTTTTAAATCCTTAATTTTATTTGTAAATGAGTTTTCAAAAATAATATAATTTTTTTGTTTATTATTTCTTTGGAATATTTGTTATGGATTTTACGGAAGAAAATTTTTATGAGTGGGGGTTATTAGAAACCCTATTTTACATAAAATTATAAATTGAAATATATTATTAAGTAATTTATTAAATGGAGTGATAATTGATGAGATTTTGTGTTTTATATATGTGTTATAAAAATTTGTTTTTTTATTTTAATTGTTAAAACTGATACATTATTATTCCTGAAAATTTATATAAAATAGAAGGTGAAATCCAACACCTATGTATTTTTATGTGGTCTATGGTATTGGTTGGATGGATTCATTATTCTTATTTAACTTCTTCTATGTTCTTATGGTATTTTCAATCTCTAAGGTTCTATAAAGGTGATTTACTCTTAGTCCCTTTTCCTATTCACTTACATTTTCTATTTTTACTTCATCTTATCTCCTTATATGTGATGTTTTATAATTCCTAAGGCTATTTTGTAATTCCCATGGATTTATAAATATGTGGTTTCGCATAATAATTTAGAATCTCTTGTGAAGTATTTTTATTTCTCTAATTTATATTTTTGGTCTTTAATAATATGTGAAAATATATCATTTTAAGGATAATAATCATTTTATAACTTTTTAAATAATGTTATAAAGTTAATGGTTTTTTACCTCTAATATGTATTTTTTAAATTAGATTATATATTTTCATCTAAAAATTTCTTCGCATTAAATTTAGGTTCAATACACTTAATGATTTTATATCATCAATTCAGGTTGGTGGCTTTAATAATTTAATACAGTTTAGAAGCCTCATTTCCCACAGTATAGGTTTTTAGAATATCTCTTTTACTACATACTTGGGTTATGAGACACATATTATTAATATTGAAAATAGGGAACAAATGGAAAATTAATGGGTTCATACGATGAACCTAACCTCATTCAAGACAATAAATCATCATTAGTCCTAGTCAAACTAATTAAAACAGTCAAAATTGTCATCTTAATCAGAATCAAATCATGATAAGCTCAATGACCTAGTGATCATTGATATCTTTAAAATAATGTAGTCTCTTCAAGGCTTAGATATCTTATCATTCACCAATTGAAAATGTTCCTCATCAACTAAAACATTTAACATATTTTTCAAGATAAGATTAAAAGAAGGTTTATTAGGGGATTCAACCTCAAGTTCCTCCATATTTTTATAAACCTGGGTCTAAATAAACTTATTAATTTCATTCCCATAATGAAGAAATAATGAACCAACCCCAAAATTCCCTTCATGCTCTTCAACATCATTATACAAATTACTATATTAACAGAAAGATACAAAACCATCAATATGAATTAGTTGTAATAGATTAATAATCTACAACCGACATTTCACATAAGGAGTTCTGACTACATCAAGATAAAAAAATATATACTTTTTCCAATACCGCAGAAACCATTGAATACCCAT
Source organism: Viscum album (assembly GCA_963277665.1). Classification (NCBI taxonomy): domain Eukaryota; kingdom Viridiplantae; phylum Streptophyta; class Magnoliopsida; order Santalales; family Viscaceae; genus Viscum; species Viscum album. The sequence goes on along the minus strand of OY728158.1, from coordinate 1,183,569,915 downwards.
GAGAAATAAGTAGAGACTTACCAGCTGAAACATATAACACACTAGATTGGTTATGTAAACTCCCCTAACCCCAGTTACCCAGAGTTGTTGCAAAAATATGCGGTGTAATTTTTTTTTTAAAATGAAACTAAGTAATTACACATCATATTACATAAAATAGGATCTTTACTGGACTATGTTTTGTAGAATTAGATACAATCATTACATTTCCACAAAACTAAAAAAAATAAACATCAATGCTCTACCTCCACCTAAAAAAGTACACTATTGATAATGTACTATACTAGTAAAAGAAATTAATATGTAGGGTGAGAATTGGATATTCCCTGTAAGGTGATTCCAAAACAATTAATAAAATCTTTTTAAAATATTTACTTGAAACAAAATACGTCCTTCAAAATCATTTTCCTAACAGAAAACACATTTCTTAGGATATTTCATCGTTATTTCATGGGAGTTACTAAAATAATTTTTAAAATAAAATCATGCTCAAACATTTATATACTTATTTAAAAGTAAAAAATATAATTTATTATAATTTATTCACATACTTTTACAAAATACATGAAATTACACTTAATGTTATATGATATCCACTCATAAATTATCAATAACATACTAGGGGTGTATATACAAGTTTTTCACATGATATAATCCTTGTTATAAATTTTTACTTAAGAAAAATTTTATTAACCATAAGTGTCACTATAGTCAAATAATCTCTTGATCTACTAATTACAATTTTCATATTGTGGGAATGAATAATTTCAGAGATTCTGAAACATACTGTCAAGGCCTCTGCCATGACATCAAAGAATTATTAAGGCCACAACCAAAACCTTATCTAAAAATGGGAAAGGCCTTGTCCAAGTCCATATCTATTTGTATTAGGAGACCTATCGATACATCAATAAATACCTTTGATCCCTCCACCAAGACATTTGAAAATGAATAAGGGATTGGCTAAAACCATATCTGAAAATGAGTAAGGCCTCTTCCAAGTATATATATATTTTGTCTCATGGGCCCAACCAATACATAGAGAGGATATAGAAGGCCTCACCCATCACTTAATATGTCCAATTAATTCCTCATATATATAATAAAAATATGTCTATAAATCAAAGTGTCACGTACCACTTTGATTTATTTGAATGTTAATCATAGATGAAAATAAATTCATTGATAAATTCTTGAGTTACTTAATCCTTAAACAACCCAAAGTTTCACATAACACTTTGTAAATTTTAATTTTTAATCCATATAATATCATAAAAATATTAATCCCATGATTGAAATAAAGGCCTTTATTTGTAATGCACAAATAAGTAGCATAATTAAATAAATATATCCATTCCCTTTAAAATTCATTTTTCATATAAAATAATAAACATTTCAATTCATCAATAAATCCATGTGTTTGATAATATCAGAAGTAATCCTTAAAAATCAATTGAAACCATGAGTTTCTTATGAATGAAGTTTTCCTATTATTCTATTCTTGATGTATGGAAAAGATTTTATGCAGGTGCGACATTTGAAATTTTAAAAACAACGTGACGACATGTTGTGAACATTTTTCTAAAACATGATGATAAGATTCAAAACATGTAAATAATAAAATTTTCCTTGTATATATATATATCTACATATATACCATGAATTTAATATCTAAAAAAATAGAACATATTCTTTCCCATAAATATATATATATATAAACACTTATATGACATAGTATTTAAAATACTCTAATTTGAAAGATAAATTTATATTTAATGAAAACATTGACAAATAAAAATATCCTTATTTATCAAGATTTAAAAAATATCTTGATTCATAAAAATAACCATTTTTATAAGAACATAAATGACCTCAAGTATATATAAACAAACATTTACCACACATGCACTTATATTTATATATAATGTATACACATTAACCATCATGAAAATTCACTTATTCATAATTAAATATCATAATACAAACTCTTTGAATAATTTTGTGGAATACTATTTGTCATCCACATATTTAAATATTTCATTAATAACCCATAAATATCCATTTGAAGGTAGTTATGAAATATTTCAAAATTCACTCATTGTACATGTTTGTATGTATAAAGTGAGAAATTTCATGAGTAATCATGGTTATGGACATATGTCGATAATCATAAATGGAATACATATAATGTGATATTAATCTTATATAATTGAAAATTTTCATCTTTTAATTCCCAAACATAAATATAACTTATATATGACACTTGCATAATTTCTTAAAATAAGTGATGATTATTAAATATGAAACAATATTGATCATAAAATTAGTTAATGAATAATAATTTCAATGAATAATTTGAATTCTCATAATAGTTAAATATGTGTGTGTGTGTGTGTGTCTGTGTATATAGATACATATATATATCTTTTGAAAATAATTTTATCCCTTATTTATATATGTTTCGCTATGCGCATTCAGAGCACGTAACAATTCAAAGCATGTAACAATTGTTTAATATGTCAAGGTACATTTATATATGTATTTATCATAGAATTTACAATATCTGTCATTAAATAATAAAAACATGTTTGAGCCATGCAGGGATAAATGAGGAAATTCATTGGCAAAACTAATTTGATATAAAATTACAAATTTGATATTAAGATCTATTTTCAATGATTTACTAAAAGATAATTTTTATCATATTTTATTCATTTAATGCATAGTATCAAATAATTGAACATAATTAATCTCACTAAAAAATTGATCAATAAATTAAACTCTTACACAATTAATTCCAACATCAAGAAAAAATAAAAGATCTTATTATATCCCATAAAAACAACTTAGAATAACTTAACTAGAAAACAGACAAGATATATTTGAAAATCATTTTATCATAAAGAAAACAGTCAAAAAAATTAAAATAGAAGTATAATTTCCCTCACCTCAAATAGAACCAGTATACTGAATGAGATTTGGACACACCAAAATGCATGAAGATAGTGTATACTCAATATAGAACCATGGTAAGTGTGAAAAAACTCCCCGTAGAGGTTCTGAAATACACGGCTATTTATAGCCTTCAAAAATTTCAATTCAATGGCATATCCAAGCATGCATTGAAAGATATGAATATTGATGCAGAAATTGAATTAAAATAGGAACACAAATTGGTAGAAATTATATAAAAAGGTGATAATAGGGAAATTTTCAGACCAAAACATATAGGGCCGAAATAGTACAGCCATGTAAAAAACCAAGAATTCAATTATCCCAAAAAATACAAAAAAATTAATAAATTTTGGACCAAAATCAAATCAATTTCTATTCATAATGTAAATAGTACAAAGAAAAAACACACAATGACAAGTTGATAAATGGATTGATGATGAGAACAAATTCGGACATACAAAGGGGAACAAATACCTCGAACTAAAATGGAGAAAACCAGACACCTTTGGATCTATATCTCTATGGTTAGAAAACCATAACCACAGATGAAACCCAGTGACATCACTAAGATCTCTACCTTGAATAGAAACATCTCTCACTGGTGTGACCTAGCCTCGTCTCAGCCTATTCCTTCAACCGTGATCCACAACACCAGAATACTAGCTTGTTGTGCAGCCATCCCTCAAGGACCATTCCCTTACGGTGCTCCCCTTAACCCTAAACACAAATTCATGAACCACCCCCTCCATCATGATTTATTCTCTTTTTTATTCATTTATTATGATTATTATTGAATCATTATTATTTTATACATAATTTATTTAAAATAATTTATAGAAGGGTTAACATTATATATGTATAATCAGTTTAATTTAAAAATTAATTGTAATTATAGATTCTTAAACAAAATAATTTTATAATCATACTTTATAATAATAATATTCATTTTTATTAATAAACTTATCAAAAATGTCAAATAAAATACTTATTATGAATATTAAATACATTAAAATTAATAGAATATATGTATTAATTATGTGTTTTTTTAATAATGAAATTTTTAATATTTCAACATATAATATTTTAAAATGATAATTTTAGTTTACATGTATAATTTTAATATTTAATTAATAAGTAATTCATAGTTCTAAAATAGTGATAAATTTATAAAACAATAAATTTATATTTAAAACATATAATTTTTAATTTCATATATATATATATATATATATATATTCATATATGTTATTTCAAAAATTATTATAAAATAATTTAGTCATTATCATACTTTTGAGGAATGAAAATTCATAATATAATATATATATATATATATATATTCCAAATAGTAGATACAAATATTTCTTTTATTTGTTATATTACATTTTCCAAATAATAATTACAACATCACATGTCATTAATTCCATTAATTTCAAACATGTTTTTAAATTTATTTTAGGTTTTGAAACATAAAATGGTCAAAACATAATGGTAAAATTAAGGGTTTTATATATCCACATTTTTATGGGTACCAAAGACACACAAAAAATACTGGTGTCCTTTCACCCACTTCAAGTATGGTTTTCTATATCCCCCTTATTTTTAGTGTTTCATTTATAATTCTTTCAATTATTTTTCTCAATGTGGAATATGCATGGGAAGTGACCTACCCAATATTTATTCTGATGGTACTCGGCGGAGCGCCATTTGTTTTTCTATGACTTTTTATAAATTTTCAAGAGTAATTGAAGTATTTTTTTAAATAATGTTGTAATGAATCAATTTTTATTATATAAAATGTTCCCTATATTTTCTTATTCTATTAGTTCATCTGGTTTATATTCATTTATTTTCATAAAATATTAGTAATAAGTACAAAGATTTCATTAATATTTATTACACCATTCCAAAGTATGTTCGTGGTGTTACATTCTCCCACCCCCCTAATTGAATTGTGTCCTTGAAATTTACTTGTACACATACATTCCCCATTAGAAATGACCCTTTGACATCAGCCTTGATGTCCCTTCACCATGTCCCCCACCATCAAATATTCTTACTTGTGAACATAATTCCCTATCTTTCATTTAAAAGTTCAATTTTCTTGGCCCAAATACACTTTTATAAGGTCGTTTCAAACTCATGTATATAGCATTCAGTTCCCCAAATAGAGGCATGGGTGGTTCAGAGTTTGAATATATTTTATGGATTTGGTCCCTGAAAACCAGATAGACTACCTCATTATATATGGGCCTGATATCAAAAATTCTCTCGTACATACATAGTTCATGATCTGTAATAGATATGTTGCATGGAGGTCCCCCTCTTCTACAACCTCTAGAAAATACCATAGGTATAGGTAGTACTCAAAAAACATAAAACATTTAAAGAGGTCATCATAATATTTCCCCTTATGTGGGTAGAAGGAAATTTATGCTCATACCATGAGTAAATAAACATAATAGATTCCTTGGAATAGACCATGGATGTTTGAGGTGGTAGAAACCTAGTAGATGTGTTTACGGGATAAATGTTGGTTTGTGAATGGATGGTATAAATATATTCATGATTAGACAATTATGGTCTTGAGTAGCTTAGTGGGAAGAAACAAAATATTGGTTGGTGGTCTCTAGTTTTACATCTAAAATTTTGATGATATAATTTTACTTAATGAAACATACTTAAAATAGTAGTTTCATTCTTATTTTCCAAAATTAACTAAACCATTCCTCTGATACCAACTGTAAATTACTCATACCCCAGTTTATTGGAGTTGTTACTAAAATTTTTTATGTAATTTTTTAATGAAAATGAATAATTACACATCATATTACATAATAGAGGGTCTTTACCAGTCTAGGTTTTGTAGAATTAGATAAAATTATTACATTTCCAAAAAAATGTATATAAATATAATTCAGTGATCTGCCTCCACATGGAAAAATTAAACTATTAATAAATATACTAAACCAGTAAAAGAAGTTAAAACATAGGGTTATCATTGGATATTCCCAAAAATGGGTTTTGAAAACATTAATAAAAATATTTTAAAAAAATTTTAATTAAAACAAAATACATCCTTTAAAATCATTTTCTTAAAATAAAACACCTTTCTCATTATATGTCATCATTATTTCACAAGAGTTAGTGAAAGTATTTTTATAAGAAACTCATGGTAAAATATTTCTATACTTATTTAAAAGTTAAAAATATAATATATTATAAAATATGCACACAATTGTATAGAAATACATGAAATTCCACTTAAATCTAGATGATAGACACTCATAAATTATCCATAACATACCAGGGGTGCATATACATGTTTTTTACATCAAAAAATCCTTGTTCAGAATTTTTACTTAAGACAACAGTTCATAACCATGAGTATCCTACAAGTCGAATAACTTCATGATCTACCAATTACATGTTTTGTATTGAGGGAATGCATAATTCTGATTATCCTGAAACATACTTCCAAGGACTCATCCAAGACATCTAAAAATTATTTACGCCTCAACCAAAACCATATCTAAAAATGGGAAAGGCCTCGACCAATTCCATATCTATTTCTGTCATAAGACCTACCAATGCATCAAGAAATACCATTGAGGCCTATTCCAAGAGATCTGAAAATAATTAAGGCCTCGACCAAAACCATATCTAAAAATGGGCATGTCTTTGACCAAGTCCATATCTATTTTTTCTCATGAGACCAACCGATGCATTGAAAGGATATAAGGGGCCTCACCCATCACATAATATGTCCAATTCATTCCTTATATTTCTAATAAAAACATGTATTTAAATCAAAGTGTCCTATACCACTTTGATTTATTTTAATCTTAATCATAGATGAAAATAAATTCATTGATAAATTCTTGAGTAACATAATCATTAAAAAATATAAAGTGTCCCATAATACTTTGAAAATTTTAATTAATAATCCATATAATATCATAAATATATTAATCCCAAACATGAAAAAATTCCTCTATTTGAAATGCATAAATAAGTCGTATAATGAAATAAATACATATAGCTCTCTAAAATGAATTTTTCATATAAAATCAAAAACATTTAAATTATTGAATAAATACATTGGTTTGATAATCTCAAAAGTAAACATTAAAAATTAATTTGAAACCATGAGTTAATTTTGAATGAAATCTGTGTTGATTATATACTTGAAGTGTGGCTGAGATTGTATGCATATGCGATATTCTTAATTTTAAAATAACATGGCAACATGTTATGAGGATATTTATAAAACATGACAATAATAATCATAAAATGTCAACAAACATTTTTTCATTTCTATATATATATATATATATACATATATGCCATGAATTTAATTTCTAAAATAAGAGAACATAATATATCCCATATATATATATATATACTTATATGACATGGTATTTATAATACTCTAATTCATGGGATAAATTCATAATTAATGAAAAAATCGATTCAAAAATATCCTTATATAATAAGTGTTAAAACATATCTTGATACATAAAAATAACCATTTTCATAAGAACATAAATGATCTCAAGTATATATAAACAAATATTAACTACACATGAACTTATATTTATATATAATTTATAAATATTAACCATCATGAAAATTCACTTATTCAAAATTAAATTTCTTAATACATACCCTTTGAATAATTATATGGAATATTATTCGTCATCCAAATATTTAAACATTTCATTCATAACCCATAAACATCCATTTAAAGGTAGTTTCAAAAGATGTAGAATTTACTCAATGTACATGTTTGTATGTATTAAGTGTCTAATTTCTTGAGTAGTCATGGTTATTTCCATAGGGCTATAATCATAAATGGAATGCATATAACATGATTTTAATCTCATATAATTTTAAATTGTCGTCTTTCAATTCCCAAACATAAATATAAGTTAATATTAAACTTGTATAATTTCTTGAAATAAATTATGATGCTTAAATATCATAAAATATTGATATTAAAATCAATTTATTATTTATAATTTCTAAGAAGAATTTTATTTTTCATAATATTCAAATATATATCTATGTATATATATAAATCCTTTGAAAAAAGATTATACCTTCTTTATAGATGTTTTTATCTCCACATTCAAAGCATGTAATAATTGTTTAATATTTAGATGTACATTTATATATATATTTGGAATAGAATTTACAACATCCATCATTGAGGAATAAATAAATGTTTGAATCAAGAAGTAATAAATGATGAAATTAATTGGAAAAACTAATTTGATATCAAATTACAATATTTGATATTAATATCTATTGTATAAGTTTTACTAAAACATAAATTTTAATATATTTTCTTTATTTAATGAAGAGTATCAAATCATATAATATTGTTTATCTCACTTCAAAATAAATCAATAAATTAAACTCTTATAGAATGAATTCCCAAATCATTAAAAAATAAAATATCATATTATATACCTTACAAAGAATTATAAATAACATAACCAGAATATGGAAAAACTATATTTGAAAACATTTTATAATAATTAAAACAATAAAAAAATTAATATAGAATTATAATTTCCCTTACCTCATATAGAACATTCATACTGAATGATATTTGGATACACCGAAATGCAGAATTTATTGTATACTAATAATAGAACCAAATTAAGTGTGAAAAAACTTCCTGAATAGGTACTGAAATATATGGCTATTTATAGCCTTCAAAAACATCAATTCACAGGAATACACAAGCTTATTGTGCAAGATATGAATACTGAGGTAGAAAATGAATTAAAAAAGGCACACTAATTGATAGAAATTATATAAAATAGCAATAAAAAGGATATTTTCATACCAAAACATAAAGGATAGAAATAGTATAGTCACAGAGCAAACAAAGATTTCAATTAACCCAAAAAAATATGAACCAACATCAACCACATACCAAAACCAAAGCATCTATTGTTCATAAAGTAAATAGGACAAACAAATAATCACACAATGATAAGTAGATAAATGGATTGATTAAGAATACTAATTAGACCAAAAAAAGAGAACAACTACCTCGAACTAGATTGGAGAAAACCAGACACCATTGGATCTGGATATCCATGTTTTGGAAATGCTAACCATGGATGAAACCCAATGACATCGCTAGGATATTCCCCTCGCACGTCAACATCTCTCACCGATGTGACTTGGGAGCGACTTGGCCTGCTCCGTTCACCGCGATCCATGACACCAGAAGACTAGCCTTTTGCGCAACCATCTCCCCCATACCATTCCCAAACAGTGCCCCCTAAAACCTAAAAAACATCACAGACCACCCCATTTTTCACGATTTCTACTCTTATTTTATTCATTTATTATTATTATTATATCATTATTATTATATAAATAATTTATTTAATATAATTTATACAAGGGTTTACATTATATGGGTATAATAAGATTAATTTCAAAACATAATGTAATTATAATTTCTTAAAAAAGTAATTTTGTAATCATACTTTATAAATATAATATTCATATTTATTAATACACCTATTAAAAATGTCAAATAAAATACCTTATTATGAATATTCAATAAATTAACATTAATAGCATAAAAGTATTCATAATGTGTTTTTTTGAAAAATAATGAAATTTTTTAATATTTCATCATATAATATTTTAAAATGATAATTTTAATTGACGTTTATAATTTCAGTATTTAATTAATATATAATTCATAGTTCAAAACCAGTAATAATTTTATAAAACAATAAATTTATATTTAAAACTAATAATTTATAATTTTATTATATTTATATATATACTTATATATGTTATTTTGTAAATTACTATAAAATAATTTAATTATTATTATACTTTTGAGAATTGAATATTATTAATATATATATATTCTTAATAGTAGATAAAAATAATTCTTTTATTTATTATATTACATTATCCAAATTATAATTATAACATCACATGTCATTAATTCCATTAATTTCAAACATGAATTAAAATTCATTTTACATTTTCAAAACATCCAATGGTCAAAACACAATGGTAAAATTAAGGGTTTTATATATACACATGTTTACAGGTACCAAAGACAAAAAAAATACCAATTTCATTCCACCCTCTTCAGGTATAGTTTTATACATCCCCCTTATTCTTAGTGTTTCCATTATTATTTGTGCAATTATTTCTCTCACTATGGTAGATCCAAGGGAAGTGACCTACCCGGTATTTCTTCTGATGCTACTCAGCGGAGCACTATTTTTTCTTGTTATTTTTATAACTTTTTAAGAGTAGTTGAAGTCTTCTTCCATGTAATGTTGTAATGCATCAGTGTTCATTAAATAAAATGTTCCCTGTATTTTCTTATTCTATAATTTAATCTAATTTATATTCGTTTATTGTCATAGAATATTAATAATAAGTAAAAATATAACATTGATTTGTATTACACCATTCTAACATATGTTCGGGGCATTATAGGTTACCCAAAAAAATTTCTCCAGACCTGTTTCACTAACCATCCAATTGGGATCTTCCACCACATGGAATAAGAAATTGACTATATTGAGGTGATAGAATACTAGTATTCCCATCAAACAACATAGAATTCACCGGGATAGCATCAATAACACCATCACCAGAAGAAAATGATTTAAAAATCTATTTTTTTATACTAAACAAGCCTAAGCTTCCAGAGAAACTCATATAAAATCCTACTATAGAGTAGAATCTATGTCTGTCATGACCCCCTCCCACCAAAGATGCCCCTACTGAGCTGGCAATGGTGAAAGGGAGATAATGACCCCCCAAGTCCCACCTCCAATAGGCCCCCAGAGTGGAGACTAGCACCAAGGGTATGAGTTTTCACAAATATGGGAGGCATTACCCTTTTTATTATTTTAGATCAGGAGATAGGATGAGTCAAACACCAAGATAAATAGGAACAGGTAAATGTAAAATAAACCCAACCCAATCCAACATGCATGTTTAAACAGTTCTGAAACAAAGTAAAAGTACAAGAAAACACAAAAGGTGCAATACCAAAAGAAACAAGAGTATAGAAACTACAACAACTCCAACTGTCCCGACTAGTAGGGAATCGCACGGCCCTGGTAGTCCTCCTGGAAACCTAAAAGTAAACGTAGGGTGAGCATACAAGTATTATCATTATGGAAACCTAAAGCTCTCGTGCATAGGTGGGGAGACATCCTAATTTCCCGTGAGAACAACAGAAGAAACCAAACCTAGAAAGGAATTCTATCCACCCAACCTCACCAGCCACGCTCACCAAAAACACAAAGCAATAGGTAGTAGTATATAAGAACAATAGTATTGGGTACCCCACACCATTTTCACCCACTAGTTAGCTGCTCTTCATAACGGCGAACGTCCTGACGCTACCACACTCTTCTTGCCCGCACACACCTGGGCCTCACAAACCACATATCCCGCCCGTACACACCTGGGCCTCACAAACCACATATCTCATCCCCACCCGAATACACTTGGGCCTCACAAACCACATATCACATCCCAGCCCGAACACACCTTGGCCTCATCCTGAAGTTTCATGGGAACAGTAAACCTGCCCAAAGAGTCTTGGGCTAAAATCACACCAATCGAAACCTACTCGAAGAGTCTTAGGTGTAAGGTCACCTCAATCCATCACAGCCTATGGAAGAAGGAGCAAGAAATATATATTAACTAAGGGGAAAACACCCTCTCCCATGAAATAGGAGTGTTCTCTACTAGGTTCTCAACATGGGTGGGGTGTGACAAAACACAAAGATACAGATACATATATGTATACCAAACACACAGCCCAACCTATGGCCTCCAAACATAGAAACTGAGCACGTTCCTCGGCACTACTACTACGAATCGTGCATACAACAAACAATCCCAACCCCATTTAGGTTTTCATGTTTCAACAGTATTAGTTTAATTGTTCCTTAACTACTGGGAAAATATCAAACCGGATCAAGTGTTTCGTAGGAAAATCATGCCAACCACAAATCAAGTTAGATAAAACACAAGAAACACAAAACCAACCTTTTTATCATCAATCAATCCCCATTGATTGTTCATGTGTTTAATTCATTATCATTTCCCACAATTAATTTATCAACTTTCCACTTTTTTTAATATCACAACCCATTACTGTATCCTGGCTGCCACTATAACTACATCTCCACAACCGTATCACAAAAAAAGGCTCGTGTTACATCATTTCCCCTTTAATATCATTTATTTCAGCCACTATTCCCATCCTATTCGTAATAAATCAGGATTCAACCCCCCCCCCCCCTTCCACACCATATAACCAAACCAACACCCACATGTTCATTGTTCCATTTTGTTCAACCGGGGTGATCACACAAGGGTTCCAAATATTCATTTAATCAGCCAACTTTACATGATAAACCAATTTCCATATTCCACAATGTTTCCATCCACAAAAATGGTCTATAAAGATAGGTAACATTTAATTGTTCAAGAAAATTCCCCCAACGACCGTGATTTTCAGTAGGCATAAGCCTATTCAATTCACAACATAACAATAGGATAAAAAAGATAAACATAACAACTTCTCCATCCCCGTTCTTTAAGCCAGTTATTATCTTCATTAAACTAGTTCAACTATGTCTTGTGAAAGCAAGAGGACACCTATCCCGCATGATGCACAAATTATAGAGATAAAGGTAAAATCCCTACCTCAAAGGTTTTTGACAAAACCATGATGGTCGAAGAACGCTCAAGAAACTTGGTCGATTCTCCACGAATCTTCTTTGGATATCCTCTCCAAACACAACCAAGAACAAAGATATTCAAATTTGACATCCGCACACTTAGATATACCCATAACGGGCGTAGATCTAAGAAACTGAGATAGTAGGAGGAGTATATCTAACCAGATCTAAGAAACCAAACAAGAACGAGGAAGAACAACCACATACCTCAAGAAACTGTCTTTGCTTCGCGAAGAAAAACCTCTGGTTCGCCTCCAAAATGCTTGGGAGAGGTTCTTATACCTCCAAGGAAGGGTAATCCCAAGTTATGGCCGATTAGGGGCTTAAACAAGGTGATTGAAGGAAAAAACGAGTTAGATCCACAATTTTAGGATCTAACTTTAAGTGCCTGCACGGTTTGGCTGCACAGTTTAGAAAACTATGCGCTAACCATGCGTTAGCTTCTGCCTCGACAACCCCTCCTCGCATGGTTAGTCCGCAAGTTTAGGCAAACTGTGCGCTAACCGTGCGTTAGCCCCTTCCCTCAAGACCATCCTTGCATGGTTTGGCCACACGGTTTAGGCAAACCATGCGCCAACTATGCGAAATCTATTACCCTTTATCTCTCCTTAAAAGTCCACCCAAATGCACCCCCAAGGAACCTTGACCTCTTGGCACACCTCCAGCACCACATTTCACAAAGGAATGGACTGGAGAGGTCCGGGGCATTACATCAGATACCTCTTAAGAAATTCTCGTCCCCAAGAATTCAATGCCAACCCAGAGGAACTCAACAAGATACCTCTTAGGGCTCTCATTATAACAGGAACCCAACCAACAACCCTAATCATAGGTGTTAGGAATTCCTTCTCCTATGTTGAGATATTATCCACTTTAGGCGGTACTGACTCACCTGCACGGGTTTAATCGCATATGCATTAATGCGTCTCGATTAAGGATTGAGTCTTCCCACTTCCTTATATTAGGATTTTTCCAACTTACACTGCCCCCAACACCGTACAACCAACACACTACCCGAACACATGGCTTGAGGGATTCCTTCTCCCATGTCGAGATATTATCTGCTTTAGGCGGCACTGACTCGCCCGCACGGGTTCAATCGCATCCGCATTAATGCGTCTCGATTAAGGATCAGGTTTTTCCCTTTCGTCACATATCCAGGCATGTTACACACTTATAGAGAACAAGGAAACAAAACATCTCACAACCGACAAGCCAAGCATTCCATATATCAAAGGTACAGAGTATAACATCAAAACAAAGCTCATAAGAACAAAGAAAAACACAAGTCAAAACAACTCCGGGTACTGAGCGTGCATCCGGGCCTCCTACTCCCAAGTTCTCTCATCGAGGCTGCCATGCCTCCACAACACAATAACCAAGGCGATGGTTCATCCATGTATCACCTTCTCTTTATGATCCTCAATTATGACTGGTTGTTATTCAAAGGTCGTGTCGTCTCCCATATCTAACTCTCCCCAGTCGATAACGTGAGAGTCGTCGTGTAAGTACCGATGAAGTTGGGAGATGTGGAAGACGTAATGAACCTTCTCCAACTGAGGTGGTAGGGCCAGCTGATATGCCACCTTGTCAACTCACCTCAGCACCTTGAAAGGTCTGATGAACCTAGGTGAGAGCTTACTCCCCTTCCCAAACTGATGTTTACCCCGTCGAGGGGAAACCTTCAAGAACACATGATCTCCCACCTAGAACTCCAAGGGCCTCCTTCGATGATCAGCATAAGACTTCTGTTAGTCCTGAGTCGCTTTCATCCTCTCACGTAAAAGCTGAAAATATAAGGCCCAAGCCTTATAACCTTACTTAATCTTGAGTTATTACAAGATTACACATTGAGGATCTTTTCAGGTTTAGAGTTTTAGAGAATTAGATCATGAAACTTGCATTACATTCCATATTTAAACAAAGTGGTTACATAAAAGACAGCATTTATTCTTCCCATCAACGGAATCATATTTAAATTATAACACGGATTCTTTCTTGACACATCCTTGACACTATCATCACATCATGTACCTTTCCCTTGACCTGTGAAAAACATTTCAAAAACTTGGGATGAGCATAAAAAGCTCAGTAAGAGTTATAAAAAATATGGAAAGGAAACATGAGTTCATATATACATTAGAATGAAATCACAATTTACCCATAAAACATAGGCATATCAAATCATGAATAAATCATAGAAAACATAATACATAAAGGTAACTTGAGGCATTCATAACATTCTTACGTAGGGAGTAACCCTCTTGGTTACGTTTGGAATACCCATCACAGTATATTCCCTAAATCTCTTTGGAGAAACCTTAACGTTTCACTCCTTCGCGTTACCCAATGCATTGGAGAGCTATATCGGGCTCACCCGCCCTTAGTTTATCACGGAACCACCCATTCTTCATAACAATGCCCAAGAACCATAACATAATCGTATCACATAAACATGAATAAAGGAAACATAACATTTCCACATTTCAATCACAATATAACATTTTAGGATATTGAAATAATGAATCCATTCAAAAAGAAACCATTTCCAAAACCATTTAAAACATTTAATAAAGAGATTTTTGAATCAAAGTGTCCCATACCACCTTGAAGCTTTTAAAATTTTAAACCATTAATATCCATATAAATAAATCCTTAAAACCATTTTGAAAACATGGATATTAATAAGAACAAATAATTAAAACATTTAAAACGATATTTTGGTTAAAGGGGTTTTACCAAAATTAGAGACACTTGAATACAATAATCGAGGAATAACATTTAGTCAGAACTTTATAATATCATGAGAATAAAAGGATTCATGATATAATACTCCAAAGGACAGTATATACACCATATAAGAGTGAATTGGTGCATAACAACAATGAACCCTCAATAGAAATATCAAATGTGATGAAATCCCTTATAAAGAAGGTATCCTTAAATTAAGGACAAATAAATCTCAAAAATATGTGTGACAAATATATATACACCCAATATAAGTGGATATTAAGTGTAAAACAATAAAAGGTCATTCACACATATTCAATGGATGACATATTCAATGACTACAAGTTGAACCCAAAGAAATCGAAATTGGGTTAAAAAGTTCCCTTGACAGCCTAACGGCATCACATCAAAATGAGTTGATGAGAGATAAAAAGTGTATCTCATCACTTGGACATAAAATTTACTTCAATAAGGATGTATGAGAACATATCCCAACATAAAAATATGTAAATTAAAATACCCAATAAAAGAAGTCTTTTAAAAAAGAGGAGGGTGAAAGGTTCCCTTACCGACTTGGGTATCTTTCAAAACATACACCCCATGAAGAAAGACAATAGGTCATTGATGTAAATACTCATAAACGAAAGTATATTACACAAAGAGTATAATAATGGGCAGTACATACACCACTGAATGGAATTTGTGGCAAATGTAGCATAAATCTCACGGGAATAAAAGTGAGATGAAAAATCCCTTACGAAAACTCGGCAGCCTAACGGCGCCACATAAAACTTCCGAATATGGATTGATGAGATAAAATAGAGTATCCAATCATATTACAATAGAATTTACAGAAAGTGGAATATAAAAGAAAATCCCCCAACATTGCAAGGAGGAGTTTAAAAGAAGTGACATAAAGGAGAGTACTTAAAAAGAAAGAGAGAGGTTAGATCTCTTACGAAAGTTTGGCAGCCTAACGGCGCCACTCAAAACTTCCAAAATGGATTGATGAGAGAGAATAGGGTCTCTCATCACATGAACATAAAAATTACAGTAGGAGTAATATAAAAGAACATCCCAATCATAATAAATATGAGCTTAAAAGAAATGACATAAAAGAGTGTACTTAAAAAGAAAGAGAGTTGTAGGATCCCTTACCTCGGGTTCGACTTGACTCGATCGTTCTTTAATCTCCTGAATAATAAACTTGAGTTAATTTCTAATTCCTTAAGAACCTTTTTCAAGTTCATTATTACTTTTATACCACTTATTAACATGTCATAAACATTATGTAATCATTTAAGTTAATAATATTTGTTTTGCCGATATTTGGTTCTTAAGTCGAAAGTGGACTTCTTACAATTACATGTTGTTCGTGTGGCCAAATGTTTATTATGTCCAGAATTTTATTCATTATGTAGATATCATATATGTCATATATATCCAGTACATGCATGCATTTATAACATTACATAATCATTTAGAGGTAAGAAATGAAATGCACCGTTCATGGAGACGGTAAGCCGTACGTACGCATGAACGCTACTTTCATTTCTATTTCGTATTTTATAGAATGGAATAATAATTATATAAAGGTATATTATAATTCCAGTATAATATCATATATAATATCATATTTCCATCCTTTATACATCCCACATATGGTATTTAACGAATCAAATCACTTTGAGGGGGCGGTAGTCCGCACTTCCTTAAATGAAGATATCGCGTATACCCATAATGGAAGCCATAAAGGTAAGACAAAAATGAAAAATACAGAAGCATAAATAAAACATAAACATATTATATATCATATATAAAAATATTGACATCATAATGGCCACCTTTGAAGGTGTTAAATGAGTATTGAACAATCATCGTTTCGGGAGGCAGAATTTCACCATCCACGGAAACCGTATGTTCTTTAACCATTTGATGTAGTTGTGTGAGAGTGTAGCTCGAATCAATCTTATACAAACATCCTAGTATATTGAATATACTGGTTTTGTTACAAAATAAGTAAATAAAAAGAGTTTAGGGGGTTGGAGAGGCAAAATAAAACAAATGAACATGAGAGAGTGAATTACCTTTAAAAGTGTAACTCCTTTTGATTTGAGCTTAAAGGCTTCCTTTGAAAGGATTCTGCCCAAATGGAATCCTCTAGGATGAGGATAGGGATGTGGATAGAGTAAATGGGCAGGGTTTTGCCGAGCCAAAGGCTTGAGGAGTGTGTTAAATGAGGTAGAGGTGGGGGCCTTTTATAAGAGGAGAGGAGGGGCACTTTTGGAAAGTAAAGAAATATTACTTTATTTGAAAATGTGTTTCGGTTTCAAAAGGTCCCACATTGATATAATTAGTGGATAAGGTGATAAGGCTTCTAAATACACTCATCCAAGTGGTTTTGGACATGTGTAGTTCATAGATTTTACATTATCTTTCCATTTTATTTAAATCGTCAAATAATGATGTCATCGCTGCATCATTATTATGTCATAAATAATTTAATTTATTTAATGTCAAAAAATTATAAAAAAAAATACTATGATGTAGGAAATCGTTTTATATTTCCAATGAATATTTATAATCAAAATTTGGACCTGTGTAACCCTACTTAAAAATTGTTTTAGTAAAACAACTCATGTTTGTGTCAATTTAATTTTAACATTAAATAAAAAGTTATTTATGTCATTTCCCAACCAAAGTGTCTCCATGGGGTCCCCAAGTTGGCCCATGGCTTGTCTTGGTCGGCCATGACTCACCCAATAGGTGTAGGACAAGTGTCATGGTGTTTTCACATTCTTATAATATCATTTTTACCTTAAATTACACTAATTACCTCTAATCGCGATTAAGAACTTAATAAGTTACTATTCACCCAAAAATTATTATAATCTCATTGAACCACATTTTACTTCTTAATGACAACCATGTATGTCGGATTTTTGAAAATCAAAACACAATGATGGCAAAATTTCATTTAAACGGAAAATCAGTTTTTATAAGTACCTCTTAGTGGTTTCACTATTCATCAAAAATTGAAGTTTTTCAGAAAAATCCCAAAAATTCACCCTAAGCTATATTTGATATTCTGAATTCAAAAATGAAGTCCGTTTTACAAAATTCAGAACATATTAGTCACATTAATTAATTTAATAATTAATTCCCGATGTCAGAGAAAATAGCGCGTTTTTATAAAACAATAAGTATCAAAAGATTGACACTAGTTTAAGTCTGATTTCAAAGTGAAATTAATTCCAACGACCACTATTGAATTTAATGGTAAAAATATTTTCTAATTTCACTTTAAAACCAATTCAAAATATAATCTAATCATATAAATAAATTAGATTAAAAAGAGGTTTTGAATTAAAATACAACATTTTACATTATTCATTAAAAAAATGAACTTTATCGGAAAAATACCAAAAAATTACACAAAGTAAAATTTGATGTCCCAATTCTTAATAAGAGTTTTATTTGGTCCAAAAGAATGTTTAAGAGTGAACAAAACTATATTTAATGACAGTTCTCCATTAAAAGGTGATAAGTGAACCTTTAGTGAAAACTAGGGCATATACGCCTAAAATTGAATTCTTTCCGTATTTTAAGCCTTTAGCTTTTATTGGATAAATGTAAAAACATTTAAAAAACATATATAATCATATTTTAGTTATTTCTATCCATTCCCGCCAATACAACGGCTACATGTTAACTACCATTTGAATTAATATTATTTTATTATTAGAGTGCAACGTAAGATTCCCAAGAAACTCGTTGTTGCGTGTTGGGTACGCCATCGAGCATAGCGTCCCCTTTAAAGTCATATTAATATTTTATTCAAAAATATGGATAAATATGAAAATTCCATATTCATTATTTACCTGGGGTGTTACATCCTTCCCCCCTTTTGGGAATTGCATCCTCGCAATTTTAAAATTGCGCTTGGAAACATCCTTGAAAGTCCCACATCGGAACAAAAGTCGGTAAAAAAAATAAAGAAAGATAATTAAAAAGGTCACCCAAGTTAACCCATACTAGGATTCCAAGTATGAAAATATGGACATGGAGGAGAAAACATAGGTTCATGTTCTCATGGAGAGTGATAGAAAACATGTTTAGGATAAAGTTAACCATGAGAAAATCACAAACTTGTGATGGGTTAAACGGTATTCGATTCCCCAGTAGGAAAAGTTAATAGACAACATTTTTGTTTTAAGTTACTTTTTATTGAGGAATTTATTCATAAGGAAGCATAATAACTTATCATGTTGACTTTCAACTTTTACTAGATTCCTTAGTCAAACTCATATTTTTTCCAAAAGACGAGTATTTAGGGAGACTTGTTCGCATTAAGAGTACCATAATCAACTTCTAGAGAATCACCTAATCCCCAAAAGAGAACTATATACATCCCATGTATTTAGGCTTTAACCAAAACCAAAACCAAAAAGGTTAGTACAAGATCAGATAATCCAGAAAAGGATAACCCCTTATAAAAAAGAAAATCTATTCTTAATCTCCAAAATTTGTCCAACAAAACCCAAAGTTCAACGAGGACTATCCGATAAACAATTTGTCCATAAAATTCTTCAAAGTAAACCAACATAAGATTGAAACCCAAATATTTGAAGGATTTAGTCACATAGTCTTCCAAGTTAAATCGTAACATTTATCTCCAAACAACATTAGTCGCTCCTAAAGCCTCACATTGAAAAGTAATTATCCTAATCACATATCCTCCAAAATCAACTTACTCTTAATTCATAAAATCATATAACTAAAAAGAATCAGTCAAACTAACCAGGGACTTCACGTAGTCCAGTGGTAGGCGATAAATACCAGTCGCACTTTGGTTGTGGGTTCGATTCCCGCAGCTTTGTCCGACGCGACGGGTTGTCACACGGTCTGCGTGTTGTCCTTTTTTCAAAACTATATAATTCTTAAAACATTCCCCAAAATGAGATAAAATCTTCAAGAATAATCATAACATATTTTAACCTCAAGTTTATCTCATTCCTTTCATTTTCCATCATATCATATAGTAACCCATAATTACCTATAAATTAAGTATCATATAAACCCTAATGGTTACCTTAATAATTATTACCTGAATTTCCACATCGAGTTGGCCATCTTGTACATGATGCATTAGAGAACTCACCAAGGTTGAAGTGGTTGATCATGACTCCTTGATATTTGGTTTAGAACAACCATGAGTTTCCTCATTGAATCCTCCATTTTATCTAGTATCTTAATCAGAGAACCACCACAGTTTCCTTCAAACCTGTTGTCTCTTTGGTGCCTGCTAGATCCATCCATTCACTAAAAATAGAAATGTCAGTGTGAGTATATCAACAAAACCATCATGTACTAATGAGGAAGGTAAACACTAAGATACACTTACTCATTCACTTTATCTAAAACTAGGACTCTTTCTGAAATCCTAACCATTATGGTAATGTCACTTATGCTTAAAGAATACCCTAACCTCTAAAGTTATCTAAACCGACCTTTGATACCAACTATAAGGCCCCAGCCTTATAACCTTACTTAATCTTGAGTTATTACAAGATTACACATTGAGGATCTTTTCAGGTTTAGAGTTTTAGAGAATTAGATCATGAAACTTGCATTACATTCCACATTTAAACAAAGTGGTTACATAAAAGACAGCATTCATTCTTCCCATCAACGGAATCATATTTAAATTATAACACGGATTATTTCTTGACACATCTGTGACACTATCATCACATCATGTACCTTTCCCTTTACCTGTGAAAAACATTTCAAAAACTTGGGATGAGCATAAAAATCTCAGTAAGAGTTATAAAAAATATGGAAAGGAAACATGAGTTCATATATACATTAGAATGAAATCACACTTTACCCATAAAACATAGGCATATCAAATCATGAATAAATCATAGAAAACATAAGACATAAAGGTAACTTGAGGCATTCATAACATTATTACGTAGGGAGTAACCCTATTGGTTACGTTTGGAATACCCATCACAGTATATTCCCTAAATCTCTTCGGAGAAACCTTAACGTTTCACTCCTTCGCGTTACCCAATGCATTGGAGAGCTATATCGGGCTTACCCGCCCTTAGTTTATCACGGAACCACCCGTTCTTCATAACAATGCCCAAGAACCATAACATAATCGTATCACATAAACATGAATAAAGGAAACATAACATTTCCACATTTCAATCACAATATAACATTTTAGGATATTGAAATAATGAATCCATTCAAAAAGAAACCATTTCCAAAACCATTTAAAACATTTAATAAAGAGATTTTTGAATCAAAGTGTCCCATACCACCTTGAAGATTTTAACATTTTAAACCATTAATATCCATATAAATAAATCCTTAAAACCATTTTGAAAACATGGATATTAATAAGAACAAATAATTAAAACATTTAAAACGATATTTTGGTTAAAGGGGTTTTACCAAAATTAGAGACACTTGAATACAATAATCGAGGAATAACATTTAGTCAGAACTTTATAATATCATGAGAATAAAAGGATTCATGATATAATACTCCAAAGGATAGTATATACACCATATAAGAGTGAATTGGTGCATAACAACAATGAACCCTCAATAGAAATGTCAAATGTGATGAAATCCCTTATAAAGAAGGTATCCTTAAATTAAGGACAAATAAATCTCAAAAATATGTGTGACAAATATATATACACCCAATATAAGTGGATATTAAGTGTAAAACAATAAAAGGCCATTCACACATATTCAATGGATGAAATATTCAATGACTACAAGTTGAACCCAAAGAAATCGAAATTGGGTTAAAAAGTTCCCTTGACAGCCTAACGGCATCACATCAAAATGAGTTGATGAGAGATAAAAAGTGTATCTCATCACTTGGAAATAAAATTTACTTCAATAAGGATGTATTAGAACATATCCCAACATAAAAATATGTAAATTAAAAGACCCAATAAAAGAAGTCTTTTAAAAAAGAGGAGGGTGAAAGGTTCCCTTACCGACTTGGGTATCTTTCAAAACATACACCCCATGAAGAAAGACAATAGGTCATTGATGTAAATACTCATAAACGAAATTATATTACACAAAGAGTATAATAATGGGCAGTACATACACCACTCAATGGAATTTGTGGAAAATGTAGCATAAATCTCACGGGAATAAAAGTGAGATGAAAAATCCCTTACGAAAACTCGGCAGCCTAACGGCGCCACATAAAACTTCTGAATATGGATTGATGAGATAAAATAGAGTATAAAATCATATTACAATAGAATTTACAGCAAGTGGAATATAAAATAAAATCCCCCAACATTGCAAGGAGGAGTTTAAAAGAAGTGACATAAAGGAGAGTACTTAAAAAGAAAGAGAGAGGTTAGATCTCTTACGAAAGTTCGGCAGCCTAACGGCGCCACTCAAAACTTCCAAAATGGATTGATGAGAGAGAATAGGGTCTCTCATCACATGAAAATAAAAATTACAGTAGGAGTAATATAAAAGAACATCCCAATCATAAGAAATATGAGCTTAAAAGAAATGACATAAAAGAGTGTACTTAAAAAGAAAGAGAGTTGTAGGATCCCTTACCTCGGGTCCGACTTGACTCGATCGTTCTTTAATCTCCTGAATAATAAACTTGAGTTAATTTCTAATTCCTTAAGAACCTTTTTCAAGTTAATTATTACTTTTATACCACTTATTTACATGTCATAAACATTATGTAATCATTTAAGTTAATAATATTTGTTTTGCCGATATTTGGTTCTTAAGTCGAAAGTGGACTTCTTACAATTACATGTTGTTCGTGTGGCAAAATGTTTATTATATACAGAATTTTATTCATTATGTAGATATCATATATGTCATATATATCCAGTACATTCATGCATTTATAACATTACATAATCATTTAGAGGTAAGAAATGAAATGCACCGTTCATGGAGACGGTAAGCCGTACGTACGCATGAACGCTACTTTCATTTCTATTTCGTATTTTATAGAATGGAATAATAATTATATAAAGGTATATTATAATTACAGTATAATATCATATATAATATCATATTTCCATCCTTTATACATCCCACATATGGTATTTAACGAATCAAATCACTTTGAGGGGGCGGTAGTCCGCACTTCCTTAAATGAAGATATCGCGTATACCCATAATGGAAGCCATAAAGGTAAGACAAAAATGAAAAATACAGAAGCATAAATAAAACATAAACATATTATATATCATATATAAAAATAGTGACATCATAATGGCCACCTTTGAAGGTGTTAAATGAGTATTGAACAATCATCGTTTCGGGAGGCAGAATTTCACCATCCACAGAAACCGTATGTTCTTTAACCATTTGATGTAGTTGTGTGAGAGTTTAGCTCGAATAAATATTATAACAACATCCTAGTATATTGAAGATACTGGTATTGTTACAAAAGAATTAAATAAAAAGAGTTTAGGGGGTTGGAGAGGCAAAATAAAACAAATGAACATGAGAGAGTGAATTACCTTTAAAAGTGTAACTCCTTTTGATTTGAGCTTAAAGGCTTCCTTTGAAAGGATTCTGCCCAAATGGAATCCTCTAGGATGAGGAGAGGGATGTGGAGAGAGTAAATGGGCAGGGGTTGGCCGAGCCAAAGGCTTGAGGAGTGTGTTAAATGAGGTAGAGGTGGGGGCCTTTTATAAGAGGAGAGGAGGGGCACTTTTGGAAAGTAAAGAAATATTACTTTATTTGAAAATGTGTTTCGGTTTCAAAAGGTCCAACATTGATATAATTAGTGGATAAGGTGATAAGGCTTCGAAATACACTCATCCAATTGGTTTTGGACATGTTTAGTTCATAGATTTTACATTATCTTTCCATTTTATTTAAATCGTCAAATAATGATGTCATCGCTGCATCATTATTATGTCATAAATAATTTAATTTATTTAATGTCTAAAAATTATAAAAAAAAATACTATGATGTAGGAAATCGTTTTATCTTTCTAATGAATATTTATAATCAAAATTTGGACCTGTGTAACCCTACTTAAAAATTGTTTTAGTAAAACAACTCATGTTTGTGTCAATTTAATTTTAACATTAAATAAAAAGTTATTTATGTCATTTCCCAACCAAAGTGTCTCCATGGGGTCCCCAAGTTGGCCCATGGCTTGTCTTGGTCGGCCATGACTCACCCAATAGGTGTAGGACAAGTGTCATGGTGTTTTCACATTCTTATAATATCATTTTTACCTTAAATTACACTAATTACCTCTAATCGCGATTAAGAACTTAATAAGTTACTATTCACCAAAAAATTATTATAATCTCATTGAACCACATTTTACTTCTTAATGAAAACCATGTATGTCGGATTTTTGAAAATCAAAACACAATGATGGAAAAATTTCATTTAAACGGAAAATCAGTTTTTATAAGTACCACTTAGTGGTTTCACTATTCATCAAAATTTGAAGTTTTTCAGAAAAATCCCAAAAATTCACCCTAAGATATATTTGATATTCTGAATTCAAAAATGAAGTCCGTTTTACAAAATTCAGAACATATTAGTCACATTAATTAATTTAATAATTAATTCCCGCTGTCAGAGCAAATAGCGCGTTTTTATAAAACAATAAGTATCAAAAGATTGACACTAGTTTAAGTCTGATTTCAAAGTGAAATTAATTCCAACGACCACTATTGAATTTAATGGTAAAAATATTTTCTAATTTCACTTTAAAACCAATTCAAAATATAATCTAATCATATAAATAAATTAGATTAAAAAGAGGTTTTGAATTAAAATACAACATTTTACACTATTCATTAAAAAAATGAACTTTATCGGAAAAATACCAAAAAATTACACAAAGTAAAATTTGATGTCCCAATTCTTAATAAGAGTTTTATTTGGTCCAAAAGAATGTTTAAGAGTGAACAAAACTATATTTAATGACAGTTCTCCATTAAAAGGCGATAAGTGAACCTTTAGTGAAAACTAGGGCATATACGCCTAAAATTGAATTCTTTCCGTATTTTAAGCCTTTAGCTTTTATTGGATAAATGTAAAAACATTTAAAAAACATATATAATCATATTTTAGTTATTTCTATCCATTCCCGCCAATACAACGGCTACATGTTAACTACCATTTGAATTAATATTATTTTATTATTAGAGTGCAACGTAAGATTCCCAAGAAACTCGTTGTTGCGTGTTGGGTACGCCATCGAGCATAGCGTCCCCTTTAAAGTCATATTAATATTTTATTCAAAAATATGGATAAATATGAAAATTCCATATTCATTATTTACCTGGGGTGTTACAGAACATTCATTGTGGTGCTCTGTACTACCTCTGGCTCAAGAGAACCTGTCTCACTAACCTCTGCCCAAAAAATGGGTGAATGATATGGTCTTCCATACAAAGCCTCAAACAGTGCCATGCCAATAGTAGAGTGGAAGCTGTTGTTGTAGGAAAACTCTACTAAAGGAAAGTGCCACACCCATGATCCTCTGAAATCCAGAACGCATGCTCGCAACATGTCCTCCAACGTCTGGATAGTCTGCTCTGTCTGCCCATCGTTCTGGGGGTGGAAAGCAGTGTTAAGGCGTACCTGGGTGCCAAAATCATGTTGTAACCCCCTCCAAACTCGTGAGGTAAACCGAGTATCCTGATCTGAGACGATAGTCTTCATAACTCCATGAAAACGCACCACCTCATCTACGTACCTTTTTGCTAAGGTACTCACCTAGCCCGACTCCTTAATTGCTAAGAAGTGAGATAATTTCGTCAGACGATCCACCACTTCCCAGATAGCATCATAACCACCTTGAGCTCTGGGTAGTCCTATGATGAAGTCCATTGAGATTTCATCCCACTTCCACTCGGGGAAATCTAAAGGATGCAACAGACCACTGGGAACACGGTGTTCAGCCTTTACTTTCTGACACACTAGGCACTTAGCCACAAACTCTGCCACTACCCATTTCACCTCGGGCCACCAAAACTGTTCCCTCAGGCCTCGGTACATTTTTGAAACTCCCGAATGTACCGCCAACGCTGAGCTATGGAACTCATGGAGAACTCCCACACGCATCTCCTTCGGAACAAACAACCTTCCATGAAAAAGCATCTGATGTCGGCTGTCATCTGACCATCCTTCTGGAGTATTTCCCTGATCGATATGATCCTGCATTACTTCCGCCTCGGAGTCTCCCCACTGAGACTCTTCCACCTGCTGCAACAAGGAGGACTGCACCGTCATCTGAAACAAATAGCCTCTAACACCCTCTACCCTTGCATCCAAGTGCAAGGCAGTCAACTATCCCATCGCTTTCCAAGCATCAGCGGATTCCCTAACCACTTCCTTATGCGACTTCCTGCTCAGGGCATCATCCACAACATTTCCCTTACCTTCAGTGTAAGAGATCTCGAATTCATAGTCTTGGAGAAACTCAACCCATCTCCACTGCCGTAAGTTCAGGTCACAATGGGAGAAGATATAACGTAAGCTCTTGTGATCTGAGAAGACCACAAAGCGCTCCCCAAAGAGGTAATGTCACCACAACTTTAGTATGAACACTACTACTGCAAGATCTAGGTCATGGGTGGCATAGTTACGCTCGTGATGGTGCAACTTCATAGACCCATAAAATATCACACCCTTCTTCTGCATCAGTACGCACCCCAAACCAAGGCTTGAAGCATCACAAAACACCTCATACAACAACCCTTCCTCTGGCAATCTGAGTACTAGAGAACTGACCAACTTCTCCTTCAGGTAGTCGAAATCTTTCTGGCACTGTTCGCTCCATAGGAAGACCTGGTCCTTCCTAGTCAAAGCTGTCGATGGAGCAGCAACTCGAGATAATTTCTAAATAAACCTCTGATAATAACCTTCCTACCCTAGGAAACTACGAACTTCTGCCACGCTCTTGGGTTCCGCCCAAGAAACAATTGTCTCCACCTTTGACGGGTCCACTGACACTCCATGCTGAGACACTACATCCCCAAGGAAGTTTACTTCTTGCGTCAAGAACTTACACTTCGAAAATTTCCCATAAAGTTGGTGGTGTCGAAGGACTTCCAAGACTGCCCTGAGATGCTCAATGTGCTCCTCCTCTGATCTTGAGTAGATCAGGATTTCATCGATAAACACAATGACGAACCAGTCCAGAAACTCTCAGAAGACAAGGTTCATAAGTCCCATGAACACAACTGGTGCATTCGTAACTCCAAACGGCATCACTATAAACTCCAAGTTCCCATACCTACACCTGAAAGTCGTCTTTGAGATGTCACTGTCTTTTACCCTCAGCTGATGATATCCAGATTGTAGATCAATCTTAGAAAACCAACCTTCTCCCCTCAACTAGTCAAAGAGATCATCTATCCTTGGAAGGGGGTAACGATTCTTGATCGTTACCTAATTCAACCTTCGGTAGTCTATGCATAGCCTGAGACCACCATCTACTTTCTTCACGAACAAAACTGGAGAACCCCATGGAGAAACGCTGGGTTGAAAAAAACCCTTCTCCATCAGATCATCAATCTGAATCTGCAACTCCCGCAACTCCGAAGGTGCCATCCGATAAGGGTTCATCGAAATAGGACGGGCGGCAGGCTGTAAGTCTATCCTGAACTCAATGTCACGTCGGGGGGGTAGAGTCACAACCTCCTTGGGAAAAACATCAAGGAATTCTCCAACAACCTCTGGAACATCCATCATCTCTGTATCAGCTGAAACCAATGATAACCCACCTAACAAAGAAAGGAGAGTCTTCATATGCCGGATTCCCACCTGGTAGCTCCTCTCACCAACAAAAGCTACACGCTACCCATCCACGTCAGAGAACACGACTCTTCTTCAGAAGCAGTCGATAACGGCACTAAAAGAAAACAGCCAGTCGATGCCTAGGATGACATCGTATGGCTGCATCTGTAGCAAAAGAAGATCCCCACTAGATCGATGTGGTCCCAACATCAATCCACATCCCCGGAAAACACAAGATACACTGGTCTGACCTCCAACTGGTGTACTCAACACCAGGGGTACGAAAAGTCTCTCTACGTCTAGACCCAAAGAATGGGCTAGACCGGGTGAAACAAAGGAGTGCAAAGCTCCCGAATCGAACAAAGCAGAAACGAGAGTGCTTAACAAACAAAGCGTATCTCGCACCACCTCTAGTCCTACCGGAACTGCCAACTCTTCTGCATGTAACTGTCCACGCCCAGCTCCTCTACCTCTATGATGTCGACCACCTCCTCGACCATGCCCTGGTCGAGGTCCCTGAGGAGCACCCTGAGGTTGGACTCCTCCTGCAAAGTCTGCCCTTGGAGGATCAGGGTCCTGCTGCTACTGGAAGGGCCTTGCCGGAAACTGGTGCTGCTGAGGCGGGCGCTGAACCTTCCCATATCCACCGTACTGAGCTCGGGTCGGGCACCAACTCTGAATGTGCCTGAAAACTCTGCAAGAGAAACAATTCGGTCCTGGGCTCATGAAAAAGGGACGAGGACCCAAAGATCTAAACTGGAACTGATGGGGCCTACTCCCTACTGGCCTGAAACTGGAAGGCCCTATCGCAAGAGACCTGCTGCTGACTGCCTTCCCCTTCGACGAACCCAGCTGGATCCCCTCTCGTGGTGCACCTCTCTACGAGTGCATCCTCTCTACAACCTCTACCTTCTTATGTACTACCAAGTACATCAGAAGGGTGAAGGGGGTGACAACATACTGGAGCGAAGGATGAAGCGCCTCCTCCAAACGTCTCGCCCGAGACTTCTCATCTGAAAAGAGATCTGGAGCAAAGCGTAGGAGATCCTTGAACTTGATCCCCAATTCTCGTACTGACATAATCCTCTGCTGGAGGGAGAGTAACTCCTGCCATTTCTCTGCCTTGATCATGGAAGAAACAAATTCCTCTCGAAACTCCTTCTCAAAGTCATCCCATGAAACCTTTGCCTCTGACCTCTCCCCGAGGTAGAGCATCCACCACTGACGTGCCGCACCTATCAGCTGACTAACTTCTAGGGGAACCTGGTACACCCTCGGAGCATAGATCAAATTAAAAGTGATCCCTATCTCTCCAAGCCACCCCTCCGTCTCCATATCCGAATAACTACCCTCGTACTTCTTGAGGGTTTGTCACTGAAAAGAATGGAGAGTCTTCTGCCACTGATCATCTTCCTCCTCTCGGTCAATCCTCAACTGATCGACCGCCTGAATCTACTGGGCCTCGACTGTCTGAGTCACCAGGGGATGACGTCTATGTGCCATAGATGTACGGTAAACAAAATATCGCCTAAGCCCAAGTAGTAAGGAAATTACTCAAGGTTTCATTTTATCACTTTATTTCAATTTTTTTCCCAAAACACCCAAATCAAGTAAAACACAAACATGATGATGCATGGACCTTCCCTAGAGTCTCTACCCTGCAATCAATGTAGTCTCACTTGGTCATTCGGTAGGCTCAGAGTCCTTGCATCAGATCACGGGGGGGCCCTAAAATCCCGTGTCCTAGCTGGTCTTCCCTAGCCTATGTCATGCACCAAGATCACCTAACATTGTTTCCCTACCATCCCATGAAATCCTCATTGTGCCTAACTCCAGACTCCATCCTATCTATCAAACTCCCTCTGATACCATTCTGTCACGATCCCCTCCCACCAAATATGCCCCTCCTAAGATGGCAATGGTGAAAGGGAGATAATGACCCCCGAGTCCTGCCTCCAGTAGGCCCCGGAGTGGCGACTAGCACCAAGGGTATGAGTTTTCACAAATATGGGAGGCATTACCCTTTTTAATATTTGAGATCGGGAGATAGGATGAGTCAAACACCAAGATAAAGAGGAACAATTAAATGTAAAATAAACACAAACCAATCCCACATGCATGTTTAAACAGTTCTGAAACAAAGTACAAGTACAAGAAAACTCAAAAATTGCAATACCAAAAGAAACAAGAGTACAGCAACTGCAACAACTCCAACTGTCCCGACTAGTAGGGTCCCGCACGACCCTGGTAGTCCTCCTATAAACCTGAAAGTAAACGTATGGTGAGCATACAAGTATACTCAGTAGGGAAACCTAAAGCTCTCATGCATAGGTGGGGAGACATCCTAATGTCCCCTGAGAACAACATAAGAAACCAAACCAAGCAAGGAATTTTATCCACCCAACCTCACCAGCCATGCTCACCAAAAACACAAATCAATAGGTAGTAGTATATAAGAACAAGAGTATTGGGTACCCCACACCATTTTCTCCCACTAGTTAGCTACTCTTCATAATGGCGAACGTCCTGACGGTACCACACTCTTCCTGCCCGCACACACCTGGTCCTCACAAACCACATATCCCGCCCGCACACACCTGGGCCTCACAAACCACATATCCCGCCCACGCACACCTGGTCCTCACAAACCACATATCACATCCCCGCCCGAACACACTTGGGCCTCACAAACCACATATCACATCCCCGCCCGAACACACCTGGGCCTCATCCCGAAGATTCTTGGGAATAGTAAACCTGCCCGAAGAGTCTTGGGAAAAAATCACACAAATCGAAACCTACCCGAAGAGTCTTAGGTGTAAGGTCGCCTCAAGCCATCACAGCCTATGGAAGAAGGAGAAGGAAAGATCTAGTAACTAAGGGGAAAACACCCTCTCCCATGAAATGGGAGTGTTCGGCACTAGGTGCTCAACATGGGTGGGGTGCGAAAAAACACAAAGATATAGATACATATATGTATACCAAACACACAGCCCAACCTATGGCCTACAAACAGAGAAACTGAGCACGTGCCTTGGCACTGCTACTACGAAGTGTGCATGCAATAAAAAATCCCAACCCCATTTAGGTTTTCATGTTTCAATAGTATTAGTTTAATTGTTCCTTAACTACTGGGCAAATATCAAACCAGATCAAGCGTTTCGTAGGAAAACCCTTCCAACCACAAATCAAGTTAGATAAAACACAAGCAACATAAAACCAACCTTTTTATCATCAATCAAACCCCGTTGATTGTTCCTGTATTTAATTCATTATTTTTTCCCACAGTTTATTTATCAACTTTCCACTTTCTTTTAATATCACAACCCATTACTGCAGCCCTGCTGCCACTATAACCACATCTCCACAACCGTATCACAAAAACAAGGCTTGTACCACATCATTTCCCCTTTAATATCATTTACTGCAGCCCCGCTTCCCATCCTATTCGTAATAACCCAGGATTCACCTCCCCCCCCCCTTTCTACACCACATAACCAAACCAACACCCACATGTTCATTATTCCATTTTTTTCAACTGGGTGATCACGCAAGGGTTCTGGATATTCATTTAATCATCCAACTTTACGTGATTAACCAATTTCCATATTCCACAAAGTTTCCATCCACAAAAACGGTATAGAAAGATAGGGAAACATTTAATTTCCCAAGAAAATTCCCCCAACGACTGTGTTTTTTAGTAGGCATAAGCCTATTAAATTCACAACATAACAATAGGATAAACAAAGATAAACATAAAAACTTCCCCATCCCCATTCCTTAAGCCAGTTATTATCTTCATTAAACTGGTTCAACTACATCTCGTGAAAGCAAGAGGACACCCATCCCACATGATTCACAAATTATAGAGAGGAAGGTAAAATCCCTACCTCAAAGGTTTTTGATGAAACCACGACGGTCGAAGAACGCTCAAGAAACTGGGTCGATTCTCCATGAATCTTCTTTGGATATCCTCTCCTAACGCAACCAAGACCAAATATCTTAATATTAGACATCTGCACGCTTAGATCTACCCATAACGGGCGTAGATCTAAGAAACCGAGAGAGTATGAGGAGTAGATCTAAGCAGATCTAATAAACCAAACAAGAACAAGGAAGAACGACCACATACCTCAAGAAACCGTCTTCGATTCACAAATAAAAGCCTCTGGGTCGCCTCCAAAATGCTTGGGAGAGGTTCTTATACCTCCAAGAAAGGGTAATCCCGAGTTATGGCTGATTAGGGGCTTAAACGAGGTGATTAAAGGCAAAAATGAGTTAGATCCGCAATTTTAGGATCTAACTTTAAGTGCCCGCACGGTTTGGCTGCACGGTTTAGAAAACTATGCGCTAACTGTGTGTTAGCTTCTGCCTCGACAAACCCTCCTTGCACGGTTATTTCACACAGTTAGGCAAACTGTGCGTTATCCACTGCCCTCAAGACCAGCCTTGCATGGTTTGGCCGCACAGTTCATGAAAACTGTGAGCCAACTATGTAAAATCTATTACCCTTTAGCTCTCCTTAAAATTCCACCCAAACGCACCCCCAAGGAACCTTGACCTCCTGGCACACCTCCAGCACCACATTTCACAAAGGAATGGACCAGAGAGGTCTGGGCCATTACAATGTCCATTTAATGGGTATGACCAGAGGCAACATGATTTTATTTCTTCTAGGATCCCTCAATTCCATTATTATTCTTGTGACAATGCATCATGTCATGACCGTTCTTAGAACAGTAATATGAAAACAATTTCTTGAAAAATTATTCTTCAACTTTCCCAAGAGATTGACATCCCAAAATAAATTATTTAGGATTTTGATATTCAAATTTTAAATAAATATCATCATTAAATGATGAGAGAATACCCTTTTATATAAAGGGAGAGTGTAAATCCACTTTGACTATGACTCGAAAATAGAAACTAAATTTGTATTATCTAGTTTTCTTGTCAATTTTAGTGGGAACTCCCAATGAAAAGGAAATTATATATAGAATTTTTTTTATACCATCAAATAACATATGTTTTTACCCAAACGCAAGCCCACATATTCTTGACCTCAAGAGGGTTAAATTTATGATCCCACTCCCTTAAAAACCATTTATGATTTTAAATTAACGGAAGTAGATCCTAGTACCCTTTTCTCAATATCATTAAATTAAAAGAATATATGTTAATACCGACTCCCCATAGTAATACATTTGAAATATCTAACACTCCAAAAAATTGATAAATGATTTAAAAAATCCTAGATTTTCCAAAACATGCCTATAAAAGGAAGAATGAACCTGGAAATGACTGAATACCTACAAATCTTAAATATCACTAGAATGTACTTATAGTTCATAGTAATATAGAATGTATTTCTATGTTTTATGACACAATTTCGAACCTCATAGTTAGTGTAAGATAAAACTATTCGCTGTTGAAAAAAATAAAATCATAATCTAGTCACATTCATCAGAGAATCTTCTTCCTTATCTTTTATAGAAGAATCAATATGAAAAATGTATCTCAGTATCTTTTCTCCCACAAGGATATTAAGATTTATATCATATGGGGATGACATTGAGTTGAAGATTCCCTAGTAGTGATTGTCATCACACCATAGATATCCTAATACCAGAATCCTTTTCATCTCTTTAAGTTATAATTAAATAAAAAATATTAAATAGATTTATATGGATTTTAAATACTTCTTACTATTTTTATATGATTTATAATGTCATTTAATTGGTTCATACTAAATTAAAAATGGATTTTTGGATAATTTATTATTATAATTATTGTTGATCTCTTATGTTTAATGTTTAAAAAAATTAATTCAAAGTATTTTAATTTTGAAATTTGATATACTTACTTCATGGGTGTAGATTTTTAAAATGATAGTTAAGTAAGTTTTTAGGAAGTATTTATTAACGTGTTATTAAATATTTAGGGTGAATAAATAATAAAGACCAACTTATCCTAACATTTTAAAATTGTTTTATATATTGGTAATGTAAGGGAACTTGGTATATCACCTAAATTCTCATGTGAGGTGCCTCCATAGATGAGATAAAGTGGTTGATCAGTTTCTTAAGTTTTTGAATTTTTTTTGTGATAGATATTATTGTATACATATATGTATTGTGTGGTTACTATGGAAAAGTGTTTACATGGAATGGATTAGTGTAGTGTTGTGATTTGGGTTTGTTGTTATGGGTGTAATTGTAAATGTTTATTGAAATATTTATTTATATTAATTTGAACATTATATTTTTTTCACTAAATATTTTCTTTAAATATGAATATGTTTTATAAATTTTATAATATATGATTAATATTACTGGTGTTATAAATTTATTTATTTATTATAAAAATAATTAATCAGGTTATTATTTTCTATGAATGGTATATTATGATATTAATCTAGGGATATCCAATTCATATTTATAATCATGTACTTTAAGTTCAATTTTGTGACCCTGAAACATTTTTTCTGGTCTCAAGTTAAGCAATAAATGTCACTGAAGGTATTTTATTAATAGTTTAATGTTCCCTTGAACATTTATCGCAAATTAGTTAATAGATTATGGTTGATTGAAAATAAAATTTGTTTTATTTTATTTTTATACATTATAATACATGATTATCATTTATTTTGTCTTTTATATTTTGAATTATTTATTAATATGATTTCATTGGAACTTATTTGTTTAAGTTAAATATGAACATTAATTCATGGTTGTTATGATGAGGAGTTTGTTTTATTTTTTATTTAAATTGTAAAATGTGGTTTCTAATACATGGATGATGGTGTTTAAAAGGAATCTATATTCCAACAAAAATAATTGGGAAAACCCTTACAATATATAAATACCCTCTAATGATCTAGGATAACATGTCCAAAATTAGTGATCATCCAATTTAACATGGGTTACCTAAATCATGTTAATTAATCCAAATATATTTAAATATAGTAATGACTATACAATAGATTATAATAATACCATTTTGAAAACATAAATAAAAATTTAATGTTGTTATATTTTAAAATTTCAATGTTTTACCTTATCATCAATGATATTATAAAATTAGTTTTGTTAGGTATGTGTTTTTATCTATCCATTACTTAGTGTTTTTAGGAAATTCTTTATTTCTAGGAAAGTTATTGATGAATAAAAGTTTGTTGACTATGTTTTTTTAAGTGGAAGGATGATGTGGTGCATTCTAGTGGGCTGCAACACGGTATATTATTAGATATTACCTCTTACATAAAATCCATATTTATTAAAGTTTGGAGGTTGGTGTAAAGGTTTTGGTGTCTCTATCGATCAATATATGTTGTAGTGTAGGGTGTGGGATGCACCATGGAGCCCATTTGATTTTTTATTTTTTCAACTAATTTAAGGGCCCATATAGCATGGTTATTTTGTCTTCATAATGAAGATCATGGATTGGGTTTCTCAATTTTTACAGTTAAAATACACTTAAATGGTGTTGAATCAAGATTTTCATGTTTCTATTATATGTTTATAGTATACTGGTTTGAGAAATGCTTCAACGTGGGAGATGTGACAAGATTTGATTCATAGTTTCTAGTGGACGGATTATCTATGACATCAACATTACTTTTGTGTTATGGTTTTAGTGAAAAAAAATTGGTTTTGTTGTGGTTAGGTGTGATGTATCATTGTTTTGTTAAACACTCATCCTATATAAATTTATTTTTACTTTCACAATTATCTTATTTCCATATTTTTCTTCAAACCCTAGGTTACTAAATGATATTTTTTAGAGAATTTTTATTTTTTTATTCTCTTAATCCAACGTCCATTGGAGATTGATTTTTGGTTGATTTAAAGTGAGTTTTTTTCTTCTTAATTCTTTCTCTATCTCATTATTTCTCTCCATTGTATGGTTGAGTTGTTACCATCTATTTTAATGGAGATTCTTTTGGTGATTGAAAGTGGATTCATAGTGCACAAGAGCCTCAGCCCGGTTGGTGAGGAATCGGTAGGTGCATCCATGAGACCCAAGATCAAATCCGGGTGGAGGTGTATTTCTGGGCACTGTAGTGGGAACTGTAGTAAGCCTGTAGCAGGAATTGTAGCAGTTACTATAGTAGGTATTGTTTGGTACTGTAGCAGCCAGAACTATTCATCTATCTGGGCCTTTGGTCCAACGATTTGTTCCTTGGGTTTTGCAAGGATTTCGGGCCACCCAAGGCCTTTGGTCTAGTTGATTCTCAAGGCCTTTGGGCTACCTTAAGGCCTTCGGGCCACCCCAAGGCCTTCAGGACACATGATATGTAGATGTACCAGTCAGACTACAAGGGACAAGGCTTTAGAGGAGGATTCATGGAAGGCACGTTCACTGGAGCAGAGCTAACTAGAATTAAAAGAATGAGAGGGTATGGATTTTCCATCGGTACTAGGCTTATGCAGCTTTTCATAGGATAGCTATCTGACCAGACCTGTGAAGGTGGAGTGTTAATATCATGACATATGCTGGGGAGGAGTAGTTTTAAGTTGTCTTGTCTAGGTTATTCCTCTAAGACCTGTGTGTCATGTAATTGTCTCTAAGCCTTCGGGCCTTGTAAGGGTTCCACCTCACCCCTTGAAAGGTGGATTATCAAAAATAAAAAAAATGAAGGCATTTGGTCCTTTCCAACCAAAAGTGGATTCATGGTTGGATGATATGCTTATGGACCTCTTGTTTCTCATAGATTAGGTGATCAAAGATCTCTACTTTTTCTTTTGTTTGTAGATAGATAATATTAAATGTATCATCTCAGGGTAGGGCATTCATTACTTCTATTATTATGTTTAAATATGGGATTAAAATTACATAGATTTATATTATAATAGTGGAGCTAAAATAATAAAGATAATAACATGAAAATCAATAGAATAATAAAATATTAAATGGAATGTAGTGATTTTATGTGGTTTATACTATTATTGGATTCCTCGTTGTATTTTATAGATAGTGTGAAATCATTTATTTTGAAAAAAAAATTGATGGAATGTATGATATGTATGAATTTGATAAACAATTCAAAGATGTAACAATGAAGTTATTAATCAATGAGATATATCATTTGAGTTTGTATTCATAATTTAAATATTTTTAATATGAATGTTTTTCTTTACTCGTAATTATTGTATATTCGAATATACTGTTATATACTAATGTTAGGTTACATATTGATGATACCTATTAATAACAAATATGTTTATTAAAATAGTAATGGAAATAGATTTTTTTTATCAAATTAAATTATTTAAGGATGTTATGGTCATGACCTTTCTATTGGTCTATGTTTATATGCTTATCTGTTTGATGTTATGAACATGGTTTCACTATGAGTTTATTATGCTGAAATAATATTTTTTCCCTTTTTTATATTCACTTTGATTATAGATTATTGGTTTCATTTGATTTGTGGAATTTACTATGGGGTTTGAGTGGATGGAACATGTCAGCAGAGGAAATTTTCTTTTTTTGAATGGTTATGATGAGATTATTGATAGGTTGATTAGTTCTATTTGAGAGTGGTGATTACTTTATTTTTTTGTTATCTTATGGATGGTTTATTTTATTATTGGTTTTTATTATTTAAAAATTTTAGTGACCCTATATTTTCCTTGAAAACATTGAAATATTATAAGGATTATTTTCAGGTTCAGGAGCTGAGATTGAATGAGATTTTGAGGCCGCTCACCCAAAAATTGATATTATAAAAATGTTAAAAATAGTAATATCATGCATGTATAGGTTTTCTAAAATATTATAATAAATATCCAAATGGAGTCTTGGATCAGAAATATTAGATCATGGTTGAATCTGGAATGTGGGTTTTACCATAGGCATGCCCTAAGGTTGGTCATTATCGAACATTCGGATGATGCAGCTGATTGTGGGTAAATTAAGTCGATTAATTAATTAAATTATTTAATACTAAAAAAATTACTCATAAGTAGAATTTTTTGGAAATTCTCATGGGATAGCCACATAACCCAAGGAGATTGGAGAGGATCCTATTATGTTTTTCAATTAGTGGATAGGGATTGGTGGATGACAGTTTTTAAAATCGAGGTTGATAAAGAGGAAAAAAATTCAATGAGACATCTCCTTTACAAGTGAATGAATTATTGACCAATGATCAATCTAAAATCGATGTTAGACTAATCAATTGTGGATTTCCATAATTTTTATTAATATATTATGAATTTATTTATTATTCACATTCGATTATGTGGTCGCACATTATCTTAAGGGTCCCTATATATGATTAAAATTATTTGGTTCATTTTATTTCTATATTATACCATGTTATCAACCCATTTTTCAAGATATACGAATTTTGGACAAGAACACTTTTCCAATTGAGTTTTATCCTAGTTCATTGTTTCTTTCCCCCATTTATTCTTCACGTTCCTCACCATCGGCCCATGGGGTTGAGATTTGACATTGTTGAGGTGGGATTAACTAATATTTAATTATTGAATTTATAGAGGTTTTGAGAATTATGGATGGATTGGGGATATTTTCATGGATTGGGATAAATTTTAGGTGGTACTTTATGGTTCTAGGATCTAGGAATAGTGGCAGTAAATAGGATGCAAACATGACATGTGTAGGAAAATGAGAGGATTCATGGATTCTATTTTCTATACATTAGAGTCCATGAAAAGATATATGGGGGATTTAACCTTCAGTTTTTTTGTTCAATATGTGAGATCCTCAGTGGCAAGGATGGATTCGGAAACCACGTGAGGAATATCTAGATTTTTTTTACAACCTAACTACATGCCATGTATCTCGTAAGAACACACGAAGTGTATCCCCTTTGATGTTGATCTTGGGTTTCAAGAAATGTTAAGGATCACACACTATGTGGTCATACCCCCATGTTGTGTGACCCTCCCCTAGTGGCTACAGAATATTCCATCTGGAACACACTTAGCACCTCATGTACTCAGACACATCATGTACTCTATGAGAACACGAGCATGTCCTAGAGCACACATGAATGCATTGAGTGGTTGAGACATGTTGTGTACCACCCATATATGATTTTTATGATGAAATTGAATCTATACCATGTATAGATGAATAAATTTCTAGTTGAATATGTGGTTCCACACTAAGTGTGGATCATTTACATATCATGTACCTCACGCCAAAAAGTATTATTTTTCTATCTCTATAATATTGACTCATATTTTGGACTATGAGTTCCATATCCCATGTATTTATCTCTATAGAATGTGATAGTATACTTTTTTTCACGCATAAGATATGATAAAAGATGTTTCGATCATAAAAAATCAATTATTGAAGCTCAATGATGGTAGTGATCAGGCCTGGATCAATGAAGATATATTTGGGTTAGTACTCTCTTATCTCACCAGGGCATAGGTTACCCATACACTCAGAGAGATGTTGAAGTCATTACTCCCATGACACAATGGGGGACATATTCCCCATATTCCTTATATATATAGAGATGGTAATCACCTCCACTGAGAAAAATTCCACTGTCTATGGAGCAGTACGCCCCCTTTCTTTGAGATCTAGCATGGTATGGGTTCTCTGCAAAAGTTGTATCTCTATCATTCGTAGAGTGCAGTACTGAGGAGCATGACCATCAACATATTTCTTTGAGGTTCTGTTTAATGTTGGTAATTAGTGATGCACTTATGTTGTATTAGGATTTCTCATTAACTTTAGCTAGGTTGTGAGATGGAGAACAACATTCTCTATCATATGGGTATCATTATGAGAATATAAATCATTATATGTTTATTTATTAGGTTTTATTTCCCAATTTCATTGGTTTGAGATGAGTATCATTTTATCTTTCAATCCCTACCTTTCAATTTTCATGGCATCCTGCTGGGTATGTATATACTAAACCCTACATTGGATTTTCCCTCACATATCATGTATTATAGAGTTGATTAACTTATCGAGGGTGAATTTTATTGATAATTGTGATACCTTGTTTCATAGACTATGTATAGTGGTTATTCTTGGAGATCAAGATCCATTCATTCCCATATTTCTTAGTATCATGTTGTTATCAAGTTAGGACATTATTTCTAGTTGGTCAATAATTTTTTCCCCTTATATTTTTCTTTTACTTTATTGTACACTTCTGTACTACCTAGAGTTTGTTTCATGCAAGGTTTCACTCTATATGTTTCTATATTTTTATCATCCCTATGCACTATTTCATAGAGATGTTTGGTTTCATGAATATATGTACATTAGTAAAATTCCTCCCATTCAATTTATTCCTTATCGAAACTTATTTCCCACCACATCCCTATTTTATGTGGGTTTTGGTTAGTGACATATTGTCTTTCCACCATCTAGGTGTCCATGGGGGTGTTTTAACTACATATTGGTGTTAGAGATAGACATTCATTAGGATTGTGTTCAAAGTTTTTCATTTACGAAGATTGGTTGGGGATCTTCTAAATAGTGTCAATGTGTCTCAAGTTAGGCTTTTAGGATCGATTACCCAATGTTGTTGTGGCGGACAATGTATCCATACACCAGGACTCTGACATCCTACTCATCAACATGGGATATAAATACATTGTTTTCCAATAACAACTTTACATTCCTTAAATGGGATTGAGTCCTATAACTTTCCTTCTTGAATCAACTCCTCATACATATATTATCATCTAACCATGGTACATATGATCCCTTTTTGGATGCCTCCACAAAATATTCCATCCGGGTTGCCAATTAACGATACTAATAGCTATATGATCATTGATGATTACTCATTTTAGGGATTAACCCATTATATTTTTCCTCTAGGAGGATATGAACATTCTGTCATTTTTATCAAGAAAAATATAGTACTAGTAATTAAGGCTGAGTATGCATGCATTCATAGCAGAATCTATGAGTTCTAGTATCAAAGACTACTAAGGTTTCTTAGTGACCCCTATACCTAGGTTATGGAGTGTTGCCTTAATTAGATCATTAAAGTCTTCAGGTTGGTTCTAAACCTAAAAGAATATATGGTTTCATAGGCACCTAGTCATTTCCATGGAACATATTGGGTGCTAGTGGAGTTCAGTTATGAAGACCCATGATGAGTTGATTCTCCATTGTATGAATTCAATTATAATTTTCATGATGAGTATTACCATTCATGTTGGTACTCAGTTTAGATCATGGATCTAATTGAAATGTAGTAGGGTGACATGCTAGTAACTATGTATACTATATGGTTCATTGATCAAATATAGAAATCCCTTTATATGGTATGATATTTCTTATTTGGGTGAGGATGTTCGAGTAGGATCTATGAAGATACATTCATGATTTTTTGGATTTTGTATGCCTATACATGTAAGGTGGGTTGATAGAGTAGGTTCTATAGACTAAAAGCGTCATGGTAGACTGGTTGGAGCTAGTATTGGGAATAATGTGGTGAAGTCATCTATAGTAGGTAGTAGGAATCAGACATCACGATCCCAAAAGAGGATGCATTTTCATTCTGAGACTCAGATGTGAGGATTTGTGGCTATGGGATCACATGGAGGATATGATATTCCTAGAGGGGTTAATGTTATTCCTTTTAAGGATAATGTCACTTTTCTCATGATTTCTTTACCCATTGTGCGGGTTAGGATAAAAAAACAGTGGATGAACCCCCACAGTAGAGGAAATACTGTGATCAGGGATCTCCAAGGTATATCTTGATTTTCTCATAGGGAGGTGGTGATAGAAGAGGAGTATGGTTATCTCCCAACGGAGGAGAAGTTTCTAGAGGATGACATTAATATATCCTACCACCACAACCATTAGGTGGACCAATTCATGCAAAGGTAGTTGGTGGATAGTTCCATGGATAGTTACAGGTCATAAAAATAAATGACTAGGATGCACATGAGTTGATTTGAGGTACGAAATATGTTTATTTTACTCTTTCATTAGTACAAGTAGACACATGTGTGAGTCACTACTTCATTTGAATATACCTGGTGTGAGATATAGATCTTCTAGGTAAGAATTTATCATAGCATCTATATCAAGAGGTTCCTATATGGAGTGATTATTTAATATAGTTTTTCTACCCATAGTGAGAGTTATTTCTTGGGGGATTGATTTACATGGTAATTATTGATCATCATGATGATAAAAATGTCTCCAATTTGGATATGGACTATTTTTCTATGGTTTGGGCCCAAAAATTATGTCAATGAATTAATGTTTGATCATTCATACTAATGTTATGAGATTCTCCTTTATTGTTGAGTGACATATCTTGGATTAGAGAGTTGGCCTTGCAACTTGGAGGATGAAACCCATAAACCATCAGTTAGTGAGTTAATCTAATGGGGTAGTGATATCATTAAGAATACAGACACCCTAGGTAATTGAGGAAAATATGAAAATAATCCCTAAATATGTTCTGGGACATCCTACATAGTGGCCGATAGAATTATGCATGGACATGCACCTTGGAAACACACCAATATCTTCAATGGCATATCGTATGTCTACTATTGAGATACAAGAGTTGTGGGTGATGTTATGTGACATTTGAGGAAATTGTTTCATGGTACCTAGTGTGTCCCACTAGGATGTATCAATTTCATTCATGAAAAAGATGGACGAGTGCTTAAGGATTTCAATTGATTATCATCACTTGAACATTCTAATGACATAGAATAAGTAATACCTTCTATGATATTGACAACATCAAGTATTAGTTATGAGGTGAAAGTTGGATTTTTAAGATCGATCTCAGTTTCAGCTACCACCAGATGTGGTTTTGTGAGGCTGATATTCTGAATATAGAATTATGATTTTTCTATAAACACAATGAGTTATAGGGAATTCCTTTCAGTGTGATTAATTCTACATAAATGTTTCTAGATTTTATGAACTGATACTTCCAGTCATACATGTACTAGTATTTGGTTGTCTTCATTGATGAAATACTCATTTACACTATGTCATAGGTGGATCATGTAGAGCATATGAGGATGGTCCTAGACATACACCAGGAGAACCAACATTATGATGGGATCTCTAAGGTCTAATTATGGATAAAAAATATTTAATTTCTTGGGGATATCATTTTTAGCACAATTTAGATTTGGATTTGGTTAATATTTATGTAGTTTTCATTTGACAACCACTTAAGAGCATATCATAGGTGTACTATTTAATTAGCATGGAAGGGTGCTAGAGGAGTTTTGTACCTGACT
This sequence comes from Viscum album, assembly GCA_963277665.1. Classification (NCBI taxonomy): domain Eukaryota; kingdom Viridiplantae; phylum Streptophyta; class Magnoliopsida; order Santalales; family Viscaceae; genus Viscum; species Viscum album. The sequence continues at coordinate 1,183,526,431 of OY728158.1, read as the reverse complement.
TTTCCAAAGTAGAAACCACATTTAAATCCATGACATATAAAGGTTTTTAATTTTTCTAGATTAAACATCATAAGGTATCCTTCAAAAGTTGAGGCTGAGGTTGATCAGTGCTCCTATGTTGAGAAAAAAAATGAGGGCATGGAGTATACTGTATTTTTCAATGCCTCTGAAACTAGGCACAAATTCATATTGATTAATATGTATAGAATTTTCACATATGGATTGAGTAACTCAATACCCCATGAGAAAAAACACACTACTAATGACCAAGAGTTAGTAGTGGTAGTATTTACCCTGAATATGTGTAGGATCTATCTTTTGGGAGAGAGCATTATTCTTTACTTGGACCACCAGTGTCTCATTTACATCTACATGTACAAACATATTAATTTGAGTTAGTGACATTGATTTTATTTCATACATGACTATGACTTCGATATATTATATACTCCTGGTAAGGGAAACATAGTAGATGATTCCCTTATTAGGAAGTCCATTTCACAACTGGTGGAGGAGTTGTCTGAGAAATCACATTCATTATAGCTATCCATGGTGAAGGAGATGGTTGCAGTTTATCTTCAGTCAATGGTGTTAACTCCTGCGCTTCTCCATTATGTGTGAGTGGACCCATTATGAGACATCAAATGTGAGGTCTTCATGACTGTATATCCTCATAGGATACACTGGATGGATTATATAGAGGATAAGATAACATTCTCAATTTCATAGGATTGATGGTGGTTTAGGTTGTGATGTGAGAGGTTGTGATAAACTATTTTCATACATCTACACTTATTATACATCATGGAGTTAAAAATATGTACAATTACAATCAATGGTAGTGTTGGTGAGATGGAATGTGGTAGATCATATCTGAGTTCATCTCTTGGTGTCTCTCATGTTAATAGTTGATGTTTGAGCACCAAGGTTTTTAATGTTCAGTACAACCTCTTGATATACTAGAATATAAATGTGATAAAATATACATGGACTTTAAGACATGGTTTTTACAAACACCATGAGGATATGATTATATCTAGATTCTATTTTACTGACATACCAAGTCGGCACACTTCTTTGCTATCCAAGATTAGAGTTTAGTGGATATTTTGAGGCATTTGAATGTATAGGAGATCATTAGAATCCATCAGGCACCCTTTATGATTATTTCAAAATGTGATGCACAATTTAGATCACTATTAGGGAGAGGCCTATAAAATTTATTTGGGTCATATTTGAGGATTAATGTTTAATTCCACTATAATATGGATGGGTATATAGAGAGAATATATAGGAATTTAAGGATATTTTGTATCCTTCATTTTGGACTTCAAAAGGAGCTGAGAGGACCACTTTCCACTGGTGTAGTATACTTATGATAACAACTATAAATCTACTAATTACATGGTACCATTTAAGGACCTATACTTGAAACATTTTAGGTCACCCTTATGCTATATTTATATTGGTGAGACTTCACTTGTTTGCGTATAAATGGTATAGGAAATGATGGAGAAGGTTAAGGAGATCTGAGAGAATATCCAGGAAGAACAGATGCAAAATAATATTTTATTGATCAATACTATAGGCTCATATATTTATAGCAGGGAGATCTAGTTTTCTTGAGAGTCTCCCCATGATGAGGATAGTTGATTTTTGGCTATGGATTCATGAAATCCATGAGTTTCATCATGCCATTCAAGATCCTTTATAGAGTTGTAAAGGTTCTTTACCACTTAGTATTTCCCCCAATATTATATTGGGTTCATGATGTCTTCCATGTATCCTAGATAAAGAGTTATGTGAATAATCCCTTACATTCTATTATCGGAGAGAGATGGACATTGAGGGTTGATCCACCTTCACAGAGCACCTGATAGCGATTGATGATCGACATGAGAGTGCTCTATAAGGATGGGATATTCCGTTGGTTTTTGTTTTTTGGTATCATGAGTGTGTTTTTTAGAGATAAAAATAGTGAGAGAGACAAATTTGGGCTTAGTATATCCATATTTTATTAGCTCATTATTTTCATGTTGTAAATACATTAAGTAGGGAAGAATTTATTACCCTGATTTTTCCTTTTTGTACATCTCAATTTATTAAAGAATATTTCTTGATCCTGGATCTGAGATGATGTGATATTTTCATTCCTAATGAGATCATAGTTAATATTATAGAAATATTAAAAAAATTACTTCACACAAGAAAATGTTTTTAAAAATAATGGAATAACTTACCAACTGGAGTCTCTGATTATAAATATATGACCACAGTTGAATCTGGGACATGGGGTTGATCATATGAATCTACCAAGGTTTCTCTATATAGGATGTTTAGATAAAGAAACCATTGTAGGTTATGCTAAGTTGATTAAATAAAAAATCTATTTAATACACAAAAAAACTAATTTTATCTTTAAGAACATATTATGGAAATTATATATGGTTATCCACATATCCCTGGGTGATTGGAGAGAATAATATGACATTCTTTGTTAGTGGATTGATATTGGAGGATGAAGGTTGATAAGATAGAGATGTATTGAGCCACAATGAATGCAGTGAGAGTTATCCTTCAATGGAGATCAAATTATTCACCAAATATAAATCCAAAATTGAAATATGACTCATCAATTATTGAGTTCCACCCTTTCATTAAAATATTTATCATTGATTTATTATCTTCTTTTGATTTATTGATCGCATGTTCTTCGCATGAGTCCCATAGATGAGTGAAGTTACTTAATTCATTTCATTCATTAATTATTACATTTTATCACCCCATTTTCCTTAATCTATGATTATGGGCCTATAACACTTGTCCAAAAATGTTTTCACATTTTTTTATTATGCCTTTTCCAAACCCATTCTTCGTGTTCTTTGACCATGGACCATTGGATCATGGTTCAACATTGTCGGGGTAGGTTCAAGTTTGATTAAACCTATAAATTCAAGGTGGTTTAGTGAATCATGAGATGATATATATTTTGATGGTGGATCAAATTGGATTTCATTTTAAACTTTATGGTTCTCGGATCCAAAATGGTGAAGGGTGATGTGATGTACATGGGATGCACATGGCAATTCAAGAGGATCACTGAATTATGTTTTTTGGCCATTATAGGTTGTGAAATGATATAAAGTGGCTATCCCCTTTAGTTTTAGGTAGTAAATAGGTAAAATCCATGGAATTAAGGCTATATATAGAGAAACCATGAGGAGTATATATTTTTTTTAAACACAACTACATGTCATGTATCCTATAAGAACACATGGAATGTATCCCACTTGGCTACAGTGATACTATTTATGAAAATTTAATCATCAAAAAAAAATATACCTGCATTTTAGGTGACCCTATCTGAGTGGCCAAGTCATTTTCTAATTAGAACATACCCAAGACCTCATGCGATCAGACACACTTTGTACTATGGGAGAACACAGCCATAGGCTGGAGCACATGGGTGGGACCCATGTAGCTGAGACATTCCATGATTGATGACATGAATCCCAAACTATATACAAAGGAGATAAGTATATGAGTTGTGGCCACAGACTATGTTGACTCTGAACACATTTTGTACCTCCCTCCATAACTTCTACATTTCGTATCCCCATCATTTGGAACATGATTTTAGCTAGAGAGTATCCTATCCTAAGTAGTTTTCTATATATAAAATGATGGTGGATTTAATTTTCAAATGAAATATATGTTGTGAGATGTTATAAGAATGATTATTTTTTAGGTGATGATCGACAATGGATGTGATCAGGGACGGATCGTCAGTGGATTTTTGGGGACAGTACTCCCACTTCTCATTGGGACATGGGTTCTCAATATTTTTTATATAGATAGATATGGTACTCACATACAATGGGATGGGGTCCCCTATCTATGGAATGGTACTCCCATATATTCATGTTCTGGATGATTGTAGGTCCTCCATAGTGGTTGTGGATCCCTGGGTTGTAAAGCATCGTATCATGGATTGGGCTCCTCCACACATATTCTGGTGAGGTTCTATTTGAATTTGGACATTGGTGATTGAATTTTGGAGATGCAGGGTTACTCATCGACATTTTAGGGATAGTGATATGGATATCATATTTCTCTATAATCTATTATTATTTATGAGTATATATATGTGTATCTTTGGGGATTTATTTACATCTTTCTTTGGGTTGATCTGACTATCATTGTATTTTTTTTCATTTCCCCCTTTTGATTTTTAGGGTTTCTTACTTGGTATGTATATACTGACTCATTCATGGGATTTACTAAAATGTTTCATGATTTTTTTCAAGAAACATACATATTAGTAGTGACTTTATTATATCATCATGATACCTAGAAGAATTAACCTTTTTTGGTGGCTGAACGTGGATATCAAGAGCTGAGATCTCACAACTTTCTTAATTTCAAGTTTTTTTCATATTAGGACTTCATTCCTGGATAGGCATTTATTTTTACCACATGTAATTTGGTTTTATTTTACCATACATTGATATATTCCCTATATTTTATTACATGCATGGTTTCACTCTTGATGTTTCAGTCTTTTTATTACTCCTCTACAATGTTTCATGATGATTTTTGGGTGTGTGTGTATATATACAATGGGAAAAGGTCTCCCATTCAATTTTTTTACTTATTATCCTTTTTTTACAGCCCATGTACAATTAAATATGGGCTTGGGGTTTTGAGGTCTCATGATTCCCCTAACCGAGAAGGTCTTGGTAGGTTTGGTATTTACAAAAATACATTGTGTACCTAGATTATACACTATGTGTGCATCATTAATGTGTTATTTCTGAACATGTCCTAGAATAATTAGAAATATGGGATGATAATTCAAATAATAATGAACTAGTTTAATTAGTTGTTTTTGGTGTATGATATGATTTAAATAATAAATAAGTACCATGGTATTGTTAGATTAATACTCTAAGAGCATGTAATATAAATATGTAAATTTAAAGGAATTATGAAATCTTATTAGATAATGTCAAAATTTGATGATTAAACAAGAATTTATAATTTGGTTAATTAAATATTAGATATTTAATGTAAATAAATTAAATTTAATAATAATGTTTAATCCCATTTTATATCTCTTTAAATGATATCTAGTTGTGTATATGCTAATTGTGGTAGTTAGGTGTCAAGTGGGATGATTGATGTAGCTGGTTCAAAGGCATCATATTTAACTATTGTGATTTCATGTGTGTTAAGACCTTATATGTTATTATTTTATGCATTCCATGACCTATGTTAGTTCTAATTTGATCCCAAATATTTTTCGGTTCTAGGGGTTCTCTATAATGTATAGGTTATAAAGGAGAAAAGTGGTTAAATACTACCACTTCCATGATATCCCTTCAGATGTAGCATGATGTGTATGTGTATTTAGGATGTGATAGAATAATTATATTATACATGTCTATATGGTTTTTTGTGTCCCTCAAACTAGTTACTTGGTAATGATATGTCATTGGAATATGTTTCAACAAGGTGTTGGATGAATAATGGGAGGTATTGAAGAATAACATTTTCAGTGTTGGGGAATTAGATAGAAAAACTAGTGGAGATGTTGATACCGTATACCCTATTATGTATATTATTTATTAAATTTTTATTCTATGTGTTACATAGTGATAATGCCTTGGTTATGATGAGATATTTTCTTACCTATTTAACTGATGAGTTTACTTTATTTGATTATTCATTGTGTGTTAGTATTCACTATTCACGTTTTTATGAGATATTTTGAGGATGATATTAATAATTGTATTTTTATACTAAGTGCATATATATACAAAAAAATTATGTTTTTAGGAGTTGGATGGAGATTTGGTTTCATGTCACTAGATCATGGTGTTTTTAGAAGATATTGGAGGTCATGGTCATTCCCTATTCATTATTCATGGTTTTTTATTTTTTATTTTTCATTTTTTATGACATCACATGCATGAATTAGTATAGTTTATCTATTATATATGTTATGGAGTTTATGTTCATATGTTTTCACTCTTTCCAATTTAATATATTGAGGTTAATGTCTCCCATTTCAATTCATAATTTAAATTTGGTGCTTTTATCCAGTCCAAGGGATACTTGAGGTGGGATTTAGGGTTTTTTCCCATTTTCACTACTAACCTGGGAGGTATATTAGTAGTTAAGGTGGGTTATGAAAAATCTGTATCCAAGCTGATGTTTGATAGATATCATGGAGTTTGGAGGTGTTCACCGGTGAGAATTTTATGTGATGGTATGGAAGAAATGTCAGATAATCATAGTGTCCCATGTGAATATGGGATCTTGGCATGCACATGGGATTTTAGGGGGTCCTATAATCTAACATAAGGACTCTATGTTTACTGAATTAAATAATTGAACTGGTGATAATTTCATGATAGAGACCTTGGTAAGGATCATTCTTAATTGTTTTGAACACATGTGTTTTTAGTGGCTAGATAATGGGAACTGGGACATGTCTGAATTAATTTATCTCAAGTATTCCATATTCTAGTAGACCACTATAGTGTTGAGGAAAAAAATAGTCCTTATAGGTATATTATTAAAGATTATTAGTTCTAGAGTCTACAAAAGTATGAGAACACTATTTCATATTAGGTTACCATTGCTTGGTTAGTGAAGGTAGAGATTTCATTAAGCTCAATTTAAAATTATATAGATAATTGGTTTTATTGTATATTCGTGGGGAATCTATTTAATGGTGGTCTATTTTCCTCATGGATCATGAGGAGTCTATTGTATCATGGGGGAAGATTCATGATCAATTTCAGTCTGAATTTCCTTTTTCGAACATGAAAGTGACTTTTCAATAAAATATCCTTACACTTCACCTGGTGAATTTGACTATGTGGGAGATTATAATATGTTTATAATAACCTCCTATAGTTGTTATAACCTATTTTTAGATAATGATTCTAGGGTTAGGAATTCAGAGGTGTATTTTTATTATGATATCCATTTCTAGGTTACCCCAATCATATTGACAATATTTCTCAAGTGTTAGTGAATGAAATAGTTATAGAGTGGGTATTATCTAGAATATGTTCATCCTAGGATGAGAGTGAATATGAAATTCCATAGAGTATATCTATGATTTTATATTCTCATTATCATATTCCCCATAATATATAGATATTGTGGAGTTGGTTCTAGCCTTCTTCATCCTATTTCATAGAAGTTACAAGTTCTCAAACCCCTTATAGTAAATCATGCATGATTTTCTATCCTATGGAGGTCATGGATATTTGAATAATGAGTACGTAAGCATCCAAAATATTCATCATGGAGATATAGGACCCCTTTAGGATCAACCATTATAGATGTGTTCATCGAGACAAAATCAGTAGTAATTGGGTGATCCAAATTTTAATGATCATATTAGGGATGGTGTGGGAAGATTATTTCCCTATGATGGTTATTTTTCTATGGGATACAGAGTATAGTGTATCCATGGAGGTGATAACAATCTAGGATAGATTTTCTATAGATCCAGATACGATCAGATTCATGCCTTAGATTTGTTCGCATTGGGAAATCTAGAAAATATTTGAGTTATTATATGATTATATTCTACCTACATATATTTTTTTATTTTATGATGGGGATATTATCTCTTTCATTGATCCTTCTCGGGTATATATTTGGGACATGAAGTAGAGATAAATCATGTCCCCTTGTTATTTACTAAGATAGTTGGTTTTTTATATTTCTTATGTAATATTTGTAGATATTTAAAAAAAATGTTAGTGTAGCATCATTCCTTAGGAAATTTCATAGGTATATAGATATATTCATTTGAAACTATCCTTATAGTGGAATAGTTTTATTCAATGTTGGATATTATTGGTTTCTTTATGATATAGGTTCTATTCTATGGTGAATATAGAGAGAAAGTAATCATTATTTTGAAATTTTCCCCTCATATGGGTTGAATGTATATTGTATCTCTATCTTATTTGATCACTGAGATGGTGTTCAGTTTAGTGTACAATCATATAATGTTTTTTCCTAAGGTTATGGAAGATTACCCTAAATTATTTCTAGATGATTTTATGGAACTACTCCCTTAATAAGATATTTAGTTTTGGAGATAGTTTCATTTGTGTGTTTCACTGATATAATTTTATCCATATATAATATAGTATTCTGAGTTATAAAAGATATGTATTTAGATTAATGATCTTATAAAACATTTTTTTTCTATCCTAGTTTGGTTTCTTGGGATTCTCTGATTATTTTTTAAAGAATTGGGATTTTATTATTCATTTTTGTGTCAATTATCATCTCATGAATCAGGATATAGTTAGAAACAATTATCCTTTCCTATGGATTTATGATTTATTTAATCATATAAATGGATTTAGTTGGTTCTGGATGATTTATTTTTGGTAAGTATATCAGGATATTTTAAGGAAGAATGATTTTATCTTGAAGACTACTTTTATATTTTTTATGGGAATTATGGGTTCTTTTTTATATTGATTGGACTTATAAAATACATATCCATGTTCATGGGACTGATGAATTATGTGTTTTATGAATTTATGTATTAGTTAATATTGGTCTTTATTGATGACATAGTTGATTATTTTATATGTGAGGAGGTTAATATAGGGTATCTAGAAGATGTTTTTTGAGTTATTTTCTGTCTTTTTATATGGTAAGCTTTAGATGTGTGTTTTTTAAGCCCAAGATGACCATTTATTTTCACTTCTTTTTTATTATCCTAGATTAGTTATGTGTCCTTCAATTTTTCATTGTTTGTTTCCTGGGTAGAACCCAAAACTTTTACTGAGTGGTACAATTTCTTTTTCTTGTTGGCTATTCCATAGGGTTCATACTCGACTAATCTCAAATTCTGTTACCACTTATATATTTCACCATGAAATTTATGAAATTTAATACACTGGTCATTTCTAATCCAATTATCAGTATTTGAAAGATAATTTTTTTATCTACCATGTTAATCATTTACCAAATGAATATATCATGTTTGAGGTTTATTTTTATTTTCAATGTCTTGCAATTGGTTTCATTATAATGTAGTAGAGAGAGGTTTTCTCTAATTGACCTTGATAGTTTTGGCCTCATTAATGTAACTAATGTAGTACATATCTCTATCTTGTTATTGTTTTTTTCTCTATAGTTATGTTGAAATTACCACTATGTTTATCACATTTTAGTATTACCAAATAAAATAATTTTTGGGTATATAATACCCCTACATGACTTGTATTATTGGATGTAGTGATGGATGGTATTATTGCATGATTATGATTTTTTGATTTTCTATACATCATGGAAAGTTAATTCCAGAGTTTATTTTTTGATTAGAAACTCCCATGGTGATGTTATATGTGAATATAGTGATGCATTGAGAGTGATGCAAGAACCCTCCATTATACGCCTTTATAAGGGTGTAGCTTTTGGTAGAGGGTGTCTTAATCAAGTTACAATTCATCCATATTTGGTGAAAAGGTGTAGGCATATTAGATGTGAGAATTAAATATATAAGTTTGTAATTATAAGTTTATTTTTGGGAATACCTTTTAGGGATGGTAAGAGGACGATCAATATCGGGTGTTGTTTTTTGGGTGAAATTTAATTAATTTTGTAATGTGTGAAATGATTCTCCATGAAATCCATATTTAACTTTTGGTAGTACATATTGGAATGGATAAGATATATTCCACCATGTGATTTCATCCATAGTGGTCATGGATGTTCTATTCAGTTACAGAAATTATCTCGTAGTATTTGGTTTTCTAGAGGGTAAATGTTGAACATCAGGTTAAAAGTGGGTTTATTTAGCAACTTGACATTCCCTAATGGAAGTGGAAAGATATATTGATGGAAATATTAAGTTTTTTTCATTGATATTATGGTATATGTGGAACTTTAAGGGTTTTTATGGACTAAATTATGAATTTAACTCACTTCTTAGCAATTAAGGAGTAGATTTTAGTGAATGTTTTGTTGAGGTAGTATCTAGAGGAGATGGTGAAGATTCATGAGGTTTGAAAGATAGTAATCCCTAATTATGATCTTATGTTTTCCACTATATATCGGATATATCTCCAGTGTTATTTTTTCTCTCAGTTATTCCTTATAACTATCTTTCAACAAAAGATAGATGGTTGGATATATCATACTTTCCAAACTTCTGAGGACATGTGCTTTCATGAATTCATTATTTTAGTGGTTTTTGACTGACACACATACCCATGGTTTTTTTCATCATAATAACTATTATCACAATATTTTTTATGGATTTTTCAATAGAATTTTTTTCTAATTTTTATATCTAAATTCTGTTTGGCTGAGTATAGGGAGTTAGTGATTCTCATACTAGAATGTGTAGAGCATGATAGAAAAGGTGTGCATGATTTAAGAGTAATCCCCCTCCCTTATTTATTTTACATTTTGACATATGTTCATGTGATATTTATGTTATGTATTATTCCTCACATAACTAATAGATAATATGTATTCATGATATCTTTCATGAATCCTATATTATTTAGTACCTTCATTCATATTCACATGTCACTGACTGTTGTGAGCTGGAGGTTAAAGATGATATGATATTCTAGGAACATCATGTTGAGATTAAAAATCATTATGAGAAGTTGTTTTGTTGTATTTTTATTCCCTTGGATCATTTCCTTTGGTGACTTTGTGTCTTAGAGGAGTGTATTGGGAGAGGTAGTTACAAATGTACACTCAATATCATGAGTTTTTTTAAGCTTGATTTCCTGATATATTATATATGACCCATGTTAATCTATGAGAAAATGGAAATGTTTTATTTTTTCCCTAGTTCTTAATATGAACTAGTTTCATACTTATTATAGTGATATCATTTATATGTATCTAAAAATTTGTTGTTTTCCTACTTTATTTTCATTCCGTGGTTTTAGGATTAAATTACCAAGGATGACAATGTTTGAAAGGTAAATAATCGAAGGATTAAGCCCTTTGTTTTTTTTTATGATTTGAGCTTTCTAGGAAAGGGTATAAAGAGTATTAGTGTGGTTGAGAAAGATTTTATTCCAGGGTTGGATGTTGCATCATGGTCTACTAGGCTGTGGTGAGGTGTTCTTTAAGATATGTCCTCTTGTATCATAGTCATGGTCCTTTCATTGTATATTATTAAGTTAAAGGTATTTGTGTCTCTATTTATGTATATGTGATTTATATATAGGTTATAAATTTCATTATAGACCCACATTGATCATTTTTTTGTCTCTAAAATTTTTTGTACCCTTACATCATGGTGATTTGGGAGGAATCGTTGAGCTTGGGGTTTCTAGTTTCTTAGTTCTTCTAATATAAGTAACTTTTCATTTTTTTAGATTTGATATAGTTATTTACCTGGTTTTTTGGATTGAGGTATGATATAGTTTCCAAATTTTGAGTTATAATGGTATTTTCACTAATACTTATAGTAGTGGTTTTGACATCGATTTATCTATAATGTACGCATTACAGTTTTAGTGTAAACCCATACTGTTTCAATGTGGTTGAGAGTGTTTCGCTGTGTTGTTGTTAAAAAAAGTATAAATTTGGGTTCAACTTATAAACTCTATTATTTATTTCCATCACCTTTGAATCTAATGTGACATAAGTTTTCTATTTAGATACTTTTAAACCATTTTTATTGCATTCAACACCCTTCCATTAGATATTGATATTTTGGGTGATCCAAGGTGAGTTTTCTTCTTCTTTGTTAGTTCTTCTCTCTCATATTATCTCTATTTATTCTATTCTATCATGGTTTCCTTATGTTTTAATGGGATTTTTATTTTTCATTGGTGGATGATTCATAGTGGAATGAAATCCTCATGGATAATTATTTCCTCACAAGAGATGTGATCAGAGATATATTATAATTTATATGTTCTTTCTCAAAAAATATTGAATTTTTTGTATTGGGGTAGGATATTAATGAATACTTCTTATGTTATTTGAAAATATTTGATTAACATTATTTAGTGTCTTGGTATAATATTGGAATCATACTAATTAAGAAAATAATCTAAAAAATATAAGGATTAATTAAAAGTTGAATGGGTACCATGATCAAATGTGGTTTATGCTATGATTGGATCCCACCTAATAATGTATAGAAAAATTTATTTTTTTATTGACTCTATTAGTTCCTTAAAGTGAAATATGTACTTGAAATTTGATTAAAAATGAAAATATGGTGTTATAAAGTGTTCAGTGAATGAGGATTGTGATTTTTCTTATTATTCTTCCTTGAAATATGATAATCATTAATCCATTAGTCAAATCATATTTATGGTTTATTCCTAGATTTTTATTCATTAATTCCTGGTTTATTTTTATTTATAATAATTCATAATGAATCAGATAATTCAATATATCAATTAAAAATGTTGTTTTCTAAAATCAATGTGTCTGGTCCTATTTTGATCCCAACCATATTTTTTTACCATCATTTATAAGCTTGTTTTATTATTGTTATGGCCTTGGTTTCCCCTAGAGTTATTTTTTATAAAAATATGATTTATATATATAAATATAATCTATGGTGATTATGAAGTACTATGATTTGATTTTTATTATTTAGTATGGGTATGTACTAAATAGAACTACATTAGAGCTTGGATTTCGTATTTTTTAAATGGTTGTGTTGGGATTATTGAGGAATTTATTAATTTAAGTTGAGGTTTGGGCTTCCCAATGTGTTATTTATTTTATGTATGGTTTGATTGATGGTTATTTTAATGATTTCCAATGGAACATTATATTTTTTCTAGGAACAATTACTGAATCTTCATTTTATATTTTAGGTCAAGTCAAAGAATACCAAAAAATTTAAAATTGTAATTGAATGAAGATCAAAGTCATAAAATTAAGAATTATCGATATATGTACATATTTATATATTAACTAATAACAATTTCATGGTTAGATTAATTCTCAATAATTATAGAATCAAAATTTTTAAATTCAAATAATATATGAATTTTTTTTGTCTAAAGGTGAAATGAGATGGTTAAAATAGAATTTTTAAGTTGGTAAATGAATGATTCTTAATTTCTAGTTACTAATTGAAAATATTTAATCATTTTTAATATTGATTATTTTTTTCTTATATAATATCTATTTCCCATGAACATAGTGGTGGGAGATTTATTTCATGAGGAATGATAGTTTTAGTTGATTCTACGTCTGAGTAGTTTCGTTTAGGGTATTTGTGCATCATATATCCTTATATTTTATGATTTCATATGCTACACCACCTCTGTGAAGAAAGTGGATAATGAATAAAAATTTTGGGTTCTAGGAGTTTTCTCCAACATCTATTTTAGTGAATGGATGGAAAGATGATGACTCTATCTTCACTTATCCTCTTTACAACATATCATGATGTGTATTAACATCAAGGTTATGATGGATTAAAGTATATGGTATGTGCCTCCAAGGGATTGTATGTATCTCATATTTTTTAAATATATATTATATGTGATTAGGATATGTTAGTATGATAAACAATATGACTAATAGGAGGGATTGGATCATAATACATTCATCTTTAGCACGTGAGAGTGACAAAATAATGGGGAAATGAATGAGGGTTTCATTCTAGTTTATATTATTTGAATATATGTTTCTTTAATTTATATGTTACTTAGTGAGGAATCCTTTGTTAGGATGGGATATATTTTTACCTATTCAGGCTAGGATCTAGCTTTATTAGTTTATTCACTGTGCTTTACTATTCTTAGTTCACATTTTCACAAGAGGTTTTGTGGAAGATATACTTGTATATTAACCTAATATATATAAATATATATTGTATTTTATTCTTTGGGAGATGGTTTGTGATCGAGTGGGACGTTACTATATCATTTTGTTTCTCAAGAGATATTGGTGTTTATGGTCACCACATAGTCTATTTTCATGATATTTTATTTTATTATACTTTTATAAAATAAAATGCAATTATTGGGATGGTTTATCTATTATCTATGTGATGGTGTTTTTTTATGGTTATTATATCACTTTATTATTTATTATACTAAGGGTAATTCCATAGATATTTTTATTATACACCCTATGTGCATGTTTCCGATAGGTAGCTTATTGGAGGTTCACTTTGGGTTTTATCTTCATCCTGACTAACAACCTTGGAGGGGTACCATTGGGGGTGGTTAGGACAAGATTATGGGATGGGTATTTTTTGATATCATCTTGTGGTTAGGATTTTTGAATTCTATAAAATTTATTTTATGAATTATGGGTTTTCATATTCCAAATAGATCTACCATATACATACATATTTCTATATTTGAAATAATGTACTAAAAATGTGAGAAATTAAAAATGGGAATCAATCATTCTTATGATTCCATAATCCATATCCCATGTTTAGTTATCATAAACCATAATATACAAACAAATGATCCTATACCATAACCATTTCATGAGATATAAAATATTTATTTTCATGTGAAATGTGCATATAATGTATTAGTTTAATGACTCATTAGAATGTAACCAACTTTACTTGATCATATCACATAATTTAATTTCAAATCATGTGAACATGAAAAAATCAAATTGAAAAAAAAAATCAAAATGTTAAACAATAAAAAATATTTACCATGTACTTACAAAGAAACTATAGTACTATAGCCTACCCACATCATCCAAATCTAGTAAGGATAAATGTACTAAATCCACCTAAAATTCCTTATCTAACAGACTCTTTCCCTAAGTCCTCAAAGTACTAGTATGACCATAGCCCCTATGCTATTATAAAACATATGAGATAACATCCCATTGATATTGGGTAGATATGAATTCTAGGATTATCATGTGACCTATTTAATAAGAGATGAATAAAGAACCACTCATTTTTCAGTAAAATGGATTATATGATTATCGCCCTTGGATTATATTATAATTGATGGGGTAAAATCATCACTATCTTAGTTAGTGAGTTAATATAATATAAATACCCTTAAAATTTATTATAAATTATTTATAATCCTCTAACTCTTAATTTTATGGTTATTTTAAAATTATATACCCCTCCATTTCTTATAAACCTTGAGTTAAACTCTTATTAATTTTCAAATTAAGGGGGATTAAACAATCATTTACAGTGACCTACCATATAATAAATTATTTTCAATTTTCAAAATCATTTTATAAATGCGGGGTAAAATTCATGAACCCTCTTATATCTTATAATATATAAATTAACATCATCTCACTCATATTACATGACTTATTTTACAATCATGGACCCTGATATTCTATATAATAAATAACTTAACTAAAGCAAAATCATAGTCCAAGAGGGGTAAAATTATATGGATAATTTATAAATTCATATTTATTTCAATATAATTATATATGATATATATAAATGTTAAATTTTTATAAATAAGTATGATGTAATTTTAAAAAATAGAATTATAATAAATGTTACAAATGTAACTCATTTAACTATTTAATATAGTAATTTTATATTGTATCATGTTAAATTAGTAAAAATATTGGTCTAATATTACAAAAAGGGTGGGAGTGAATTTCCTTTTTAATAATTAGTGTGGAAATAAACGAATAATTTCCAAATTAAATAATATAAATAATTGGACTAAATTTTTTCATGTTCATGAGACAATGAAAAATGATTCAATTTGGAAAAGTAAATAGTGGTAAAATTGAATTTATAAAGTGTTAAACTAATTCTATATGTGACCCACTATATTTACACCCCTCAAAATTAGTGTTCTATTACATAAATCCCTTGATCTTAACATTAACCAAGAATCTCATCCATTACAATTGTGGCCTATGAGTGCTCTCTTATGCTTAACTGATATCCTAGTAACCCATATATTAGAAAGTATTTTCTTTGAGATAACCATTATTTCCCTTACTATACCCCTACATATCAATCACAAAGAACATCCAAGTATCATTTGGAAATTAAAATATAAGAAATGGGTAATCGTAAATGCTCTGTAAGGGTATGCATGCAATGGACGCAATGAATAAATAAGGAATAATCAATATGTAAAGGTAAATAACAAAAACACATTCCATTTAATCAATAATTTTATCATTATATTTCATGAATAAATTATAATAAAATAGTTCTATATTAATTATCACTTGATCATGAATCCTAATCATGGATAATCAATCTAATAAAATAATCACATGGGGTATCTATAAAATAATTCATGATGATTGAATTCATAATTTCTGACATCTAAAACATATCATCACAGACATGTTCTAAGACATATAATAATTTTTAAAACTTGTGCTATGATATCTATATAAATGGGTATGGCCTCATCCATAACCCAATATAGTTTGTCTCATGAGACCTACTGATGTATTTAGGGGCTATATAAGGCCCCTCACATCACTTATTTAGTCAAATTCATTCCTCTTATGAAAGTTTTGAAACATAATCAACATGAAAATTGATATTTAAACTAGAATAACAACTATAAATAATTTCCCCATTCAATAAAAAAAATAAAAAACCATCCAGATTAAAATTAACAGAATCAAATGAAACAAACCCTATTAAACTAATCATAAAACATCCAACATAATAATAAGAATGGTATATTTAAAAATAGATAAATAAATTCATATTTTCTCTAAAATGTTTTCTTATTCATTTTAGGTACCAAATATATGAAAATGGTTCTATTAATTGATAATTTTTATGAGTATTAAAGGAGAATAAAATATATAGATATTAATAAATAAATATAAAATAATTCTCCCAAGGAAATCTTAAAAAACAATCTTCAATAATGATGATTTTGTTTAATAAACCCTTACCACTTTGGTAAATATTTTATTATAATCCCCATGAAATAAATAAATGTAAGTAAAAAATCAATACCATTCGTATAAATTAATTCATTATATAACATAAAAAAGGGAAGTACATACATCACACATAATAAATAAGTGGTTGTTGAAACTTTGTTTTTTCAGATGGATGAAATTATTTCAAAGAATAATATCTTAAAGGGATTAGAATAGGAAAAATGAAGAAATATAAGGATCATAAATCCAAAGAAGGCCATTTTCATAGGTACCCCCAATAAGAGTCCATATGAAGGGTGCTCGTGCGTCGTCTTGTGCGACCAACATGAGAATCAGCCAGTGTGGCACCCCTATGCGGATCACCTGAGTGAAAGAGTCCCTTCACCCAGGGTCCCATATTTTCTAATAAATAGAGACCCTAGGGTTATAATTTATATATATGAAACATCCAAAAGAACTCCTGAATCTATGATCAACCTAGTCATTCTCTCATTCCCTTTGAAACATTCTATGTACTCAATCAAAACCTAAAGAAGATGCAATTAAAATGTGATAAAGAAATTAATGTCTTCCAGGGTTTTGAAATGCATTAGACATGCACGATGTGTCCTACCCCCTGGGGTTTATGAACTTGAGAATGAGTTCCCCTTACCTAAGAAGAAACATTTGCGAGCCACTTTTAGTAATATCTTTGGTGACCCCTAAACGATTGAGAATGGTCTTTCCCAAGTGTAGTTTCCCAGGTGTTACATCTCCCAAGGTACCATAATCTTGCCCAAGTATACTTATTCAAGCCTCCCTTCACTAACCAAAGACTACCTACTCAATCCTACATTGGCTCGACCTAGCCCTTACATTGTGATAGCCTCTTATCAGGCCCTCTTACAAGCCACCCACTATAGGGTCTCACTTCTTTTTAGCCCCCTTTCCCAAAAGGAACAAAACTAAAACCTCCACCAAAGCATATGGACTTGGAAAACCATGAAGAGGGGAACACAAAAATTATTCCTATTTAGATTTTCATTCATATGATCTGAGTTTCCACATATTTTTCCCACCTGACGGTTAGGTTTCCTGTGGTGAATTTGTATTTTTATTCCCACAATAACAGGGATACCGACCTCAGGGATGGTGTTAGGGAGTTCCCAGTATTGGGTACTAAGGATTGGACCATGTCTGTCCTTATTGTCTCTATGAACTAAAGCCTCCAGTTCCAATTAGGGATGGTGAGGATAAATCTTATGTTTCCTTTTTACATGTAATTAGATCATCATCCCTTATTGAGGAACCAATTATATTGAATCCCCTTGTAGTACGCTCCTATCATTTATTGTGTGAGGATTCACACTTGCTCTATTTCACCTCCTAGTCTGTATCTGATCAGTTAATCTGATATGACTATCCTGGATAATATAAATAGATAGGAGATGGTCACCATAACTCCTTCTATCTCTCATCACCACTTCTTATTCCCCCAATGGAGGAGGATAATCATTTTTGTTTACATATCACTGAATTCATATTGTATCTCACATTCAAGAATGACTCATCCTGACTCATGTGAACATAATGGATAACAAAAATTGTGACATCCACATGTTCAAATCCATGTTTTGGGGGAGAAATTTCTTTAAAATTATCCTCTCACCCTCTTTCAGAGTTCCTACCTAGGGGTGAGACCTGAAGGCCATGTATCCAATCTCAGGGAAAAATAAATTTTTTAGTTTCTTGGATCTTCCCCTTCCTCTTGTTTCTCACAACCAGCATGACACGAATGGGCATAGAGGTTGATGGTAATCCTGATATCCACATAATCCACATCCAAAGGAAACCATATTTTGTATTCCATGAACTATTGAACTATGAGAAATTTGATTCAGTATATAATCAATATATTTATGAATTCTGCCTAAGGACCTAGCTATATGGGCATCCTCTGTAGGTGTAAGCCCCAAAAAATCCCCAAAATCACCATGAGTCAAGATAATCCCTCGTGGACCCTTTAATAGAGAATTTTATGTAGTAATGAGACCCAAATTAATCCTATTGACGGTCCATACTTCCCTATGATAAAGACATGATGCCTCCACTGGTGTGTGTCCTCAAAACAAAACTATGTCAACATTGATTTCCCTCCAAATGGGATACGTAGGAAGACTTTATGTGGTCCAAACCCAACACCCCAAATCAATAACATTAATTGTGGTCTAAATTCCTAGTAGGGTATTATTCAACCTACAAATCTATATCTATTCTTGTTTTACTAGGCCACATCAACATAAGTCCCATACAAAATCTGTTCTATGAACCTTACACCAATATTTCCTTGACACGTGATGTTAAAATACATGGTACAGTCTTTATCACACAACCTTAGAAGGTTTTGTTCCCTGTTAAGTGGCACTGAATTACATGGGTTATGATTCCTTTCATAAGGATACATAGTAATCCCATTTCATGGGTCTGATCCCAACATCAAAAAAACTCTGATATCCAAGGATGATGATACACTCCATAGTACCCTACTATGTGGCTAGAAAACCATCCTCTATGTAATAACTACTGAAAAATCTCAAATCATTACATAAGTGGATTCCATTAATGGAGAACCTCATATACATACTGATACCCCTATTTATGAAGAAAATCGGATACATATGGATGATTGTAAACTTTATGCCTAATAATAAGTGATTGTTAATTCAAGGGTGACCCACATTATACATGGTAATTAATAAAGGATTCAGGAACATATCTTAAATCTATAAGAGAGTCCTAGAGTATCAAATAACTCCCCCCCCCCCAAGGGTATGATGATCTCGACCTCACATCCTCTAGACCAATGTGATTTCTTAAGAATCATTATAAGATCTCCCCAAGGATCACCTACCTTTGGAAAGCAGGTCCCTCGTGGATATAAAACTATTGGGTGTTTTTGGTTCCATAGTCAAACCTATTGAAAAGAATTTAGAGATGGTGATCCTACCATGTATGATTTCACAAAACTCATCCCCGAGAAATCAACCGTCGGGTGGCCCAATTTTTTGTGGGGAACAAAAATGGTGAATCCGATAAGAAATACATAACCAAGATTATAATATCACCCACATTTCAGGACCCTTTTCCCTCAAAATGAATGAGGGATAAAAACCAATAATTCATAAATTCATTAAAATGACATGCTTGTTTAATGTTTTTTATTTTGTGTGATTATAATATATATAGACACATTCCCCAAGAACTACCTTTAATCCAATGGCTTCTTTTCAGTTTTTTCAAGTGTATGCCACTACTATTATTCATACTAGTTCTTCATCTTAGAAAAATATTCCATCACCAACTGAGCATCTTTAACACCAAGTTTCAAATGAAATGGTATGGGATTACTATCATAATGGTACAATCAAAACAATGGAGGCCACTCTATAGGATCCTATGCTCATGAATTCCCATTGATCACCCAACCAATGGCCTCTGATAGTCTTTAAGTATATGAAAACTGTCACCATATTCAACTATTTTAAGATATTGTCCCATGAATTCTACCAAAAACCCCTCACATATCTCAGGGAGGTGGATCAAAAGGCCACAAAAAACCTTTTCAAGAAGAAATAGGGGTCTTTCAAAAGGGATAATTCTATAAATAACCACTACTAATAATGTGTGGTAGTGATCCCTCAACATTATGAGGGTACCATCTTTTGATGACCAACCCATGTCATCCAGAATGAGGAATGAAAGATAGACCCCTAGGGGTAGGGACCGGCCAACAGGGAGTAGGGCCAAAACCCTCTCCCCTCTAGATAATCCCAATGATCATATTTTGAGGCCAATTGTGAGTGGGAACATACATTTATTCACCCTAATTCGGATTACCATTAGACTCTATTGGTGTCATACAAAGGATCCCTCCATTAAAATCTGGTAGCATACCATGAGCAAGAACATACTCTTTCTTGCACTGACCAAACCTGTTAGTTGCATTGTTAAGAATAACTCAATAAAACCTACCAACCATGTTTGGTAGAAATATGTAAGCAGACACACACACCTATTGACATTCATGAAACCTACTAGAAGTTTCATCTAGAAGATCCCAGAGAAGTCATTTGGAATTTCCTGATGATGAATAGGGGTTAGGTCCAACTCTCTTCCCCACACATGTATATTGACGATATCCACTGATAAGAATGGGAGGATAAGAGAAGGCATATACCCCTTATCCAAATATAGAATCAGCATATATCCTCATTGTATTCATTGAAGTCATCAAACATATCCTAGAAATGGTGAAATGGCGGATGAAAATATATTCCTACATATTAAAATCCTACTAGGACATCATACCGGTGATGACAGTACTGTCAAAAAGATATAACCACAAATCAGTTCCCATAAACAAGATGGCCCATTAGTATTCCTCTATGGCGAAGACACACACCTATTCTCCTATCCAAGAAGGTCAACTGGAAAACTCCCCAATGATGTATGAACAACCGAATCATGAACAAACACCCATTACAATAAGAGGTAATCATACTTTTCCAATGAAAACTCTATGTTAGAAACAAACACATGTTTATAAAAACCACTTCTCCCAATAACTAGATCCATTTTCTCATAATAAGGAATCTAAGAAGAATCTTAACCAAAGAAAACTGGAAAACAAAGAGCTGATGTACGAGCCAAATCTTCTCAATGATTTAGTTCTTGATGCCCTCAGATTCTTATATATGGTAGCTCATGATCCTACCCTCACATTACCAAATTATGGGGGTAGTAGTAGTAATTATACAAGTCCTACTCAGACACTTCATCATGAAGGATTTCTTCCTGAGCACAATTCGATCTATCTCGAGAGCCCGTCTCCTGATAAGAGTCATAGAATACCTCAACATGGATAAAAGATAAAGGAACAATAGGGTTTTCCCCTCGCTATAACCCACCATAGTGTTCATACCCATGATGGATTTCACTATGAATTTCTTCTCAGACGTAGTATTTCATGTTGTCAAGAGGGTACTCCCCTTGGTGATGTAGTGATGAGAAATATCTCCTATCATTAGGTACTTGGGGAAAAAAAGCCAATCATGTTAGATGCCTTATCATTTTTAAGTGAAATTATTTCTCAACCAGAAGATATTTCAATGATTTGGAGATTCTATAATCATTCCATTGATCACATGGATTCCAACACAATAGTTGAAGTACCAACCAATATCACTGCTTATGATAATGAATCCAGGAAGAGTCCAGTCTAGTCAGACTAGGTAGAGTAACCACTCATTAAAGACAAAGAATATGTCCTAAAAATAAGGAAAAAACTAGATAATGATGATATACTAGTCATGTTCTAGAATTTTTTCAACCCTTAATACAATATTCTAGAGGGGGGTTTGGAAGATTGTATGCACAAAATCCTCCTCAACAAATAGAAAAATCTTTATCACTTGAGAGAAACAAATTACACTAAAAATAGTATCAAAGCCACATAAAGGTAATATAAAGGATGAAACACCAAATTTATTTTGGTGGATCTCTTATCTTTTTTACAGGCATAGAAACAGCAAGGATCCCTTTGATGTTCATGCCACAAGAGAATGATGTTTCTATTCAAAATGTGGTATATAAAGAAAATTTTAAAGGAGGTGTGCAAAACAAAAACTAAAAAATTACCTTAAATTTGGGAACTCCCTAAAACAACTGATAGTTACCTCCATAAAAATAATCAAACATAGAAAAAGTTAAGGGTCAAATTGTAACTCACCTACCTCCTAGGGAGGTTAAGCCCAATTCACTTGAGGAAGTTTTTTCACAAAAAGAGGAAGATATTATAGAATGATGAACACTAAATGAGGAATTAATAAAAGGAATCATTCCTATTTGATATGTTCTATAAGTAGGTCCCCAACTTGCACTTCCATTTGGAACACCTCATCCAATAGGTTTTTCTGGAAAAAAAATAATGTTGACCTAGAACATTCTTTCAATGTGGGAAACCAAACACCAATATACTTAGATCCCATAATAATAGATCGATAAATTCCTCCATTTGGTGTACAACTAGAATAGGGTCAGGAACATCCTTATAGGACTTCCCCTATAGGTTACCCTTGAAATATACCAATAGTGCCTATGCTAATCGCCCAACCGACGATAACACCAGTTCAGGATCTGGTCAACACACATGTTCAAGCTACGACCACCACATGTCCTCAAGATCTAGATCAGCCAAATGTTCCTCAAATGATTTTCAATGTTATTGAGACATTAAAAAATTGAATTAAGGTAATGGGGAATTTAATGTACCGATATTACCTTAAATGAATCCTTACCCTGAATGGATAGATCTGAATCCTCCCCCCACCAATATTTTGGAAACACACATTTCTAGTTTTTAATGTATTAGGAGAACTAGAAAAATATTTCATGAATTTCATCTATTAATGTGATCCTAGGATTGGGACCCTAAAACAATAGGATATGGTGAAACTCAGGTGCTTCATGCAGTCACTATAAGGAATAGCCTTTTATGCTACACTAGCTTGTAATCTCTGTGAGTTACCAGATTGGAATTCCTTCATCAAAAGATTTTCTTCCATTTCATCCCAACTTTGTAGAAGATTATGTTTATTGACCTCTCCAATTATAACTAGTGGTAGAATTATAATGTCCCATATTTCATTTCTTATTAGAAATAATTGACATACTTCATAAACCTACTTATCACTCAAGACTACTTTTTACCCATTTTTATATTGAATATTCATGATGAGTTTTGCATAAAACTTATCCCTATGAAATATAAAAGAGAGTTTTGGGACCTTGATGTGATCACTCAAAGGGTGGAATACTCTGTTGTAGTGACTAAGGAAATGTCCCAAGTAATTACAATAGCTCAATAAAGGAGAACGGAGAAATAAAAGCTTTCCAGTATTTCACTTAAGCATACCCCTATACCCTCTCCCACTCCAAAGCCTACACTGTATCATGCTGCTCTACCTCATGAGCTTCAGAAATAATTCTCACCTCATCTGGATGTTTAGAGAGAGAATAGGTGTAAATAGTTTGAGGAGATGAAAAATAAGGTCTTTTTTTAAATGACCAAGTACCTATTACTTCATCATAACATTTTAAATAAACTTGTTAAATTAGACAAATACCATGAATCCTAGAAAATAAGGTGATGAAGATCTCCCAAATTATTTCCCCATCCATAAAGTACTAGGGAACAACATCTATGAGTGTTTTGTTTTCAAATAACTTTTTCAAAAATGGTTGACTATGGGAAATTGAATCTAATAAACTCACCTACTCAGATAGAATATGTCTCTTTAACCAACCGTGAGGAAGAAAATGAATGGAATGAAGTTATAAATAAGGTAACAATGATGTTCAGTAATTGGACAGTTAGAAATATGATCAACCAAAATCATGGTATCATTAGAACATAGTTGAAACAACTGGCTATGACTTCAACTGATTCCACATCAACTCCATCAACTTCATCGACATCTCAACCCTTTGAAGGCCAGTGTCCAAAATATTACATTCCCAAAAGAGTAAGAACTAGACATAGAAAAACAATCTGATTATAAATATGAAGATTTATTTGAATTTATAGGACTTCATGCCTATAGTCCTATAAGAATGGTAATTTCCCCACAAATTGGTACAAGGATCCACCCACCAAATGGAATGACCATTAGATGAGGATTTAATCTTTAGTTTGATTAAAATTATTCACTTAATGGATGCCTTCACAAATGATGAGCGTGATTATAAACATGAATTCTCTTAATATGATTAGGTCACTAGGGGAATGGGTCGCCTGATTCGAGGTATGGAGGAAGATTCAATCATTCTAAGATTCACTACATTAACCACGCCCATTATAGAACTGTATATGTGGAAAAACTCATGAGAGATGTATCTATAAATACCAGAATAAGAAAGGATGTTATCCCACGCATGACAGGGTCTTCTCTTTCATGATCATCATAGATTATCATTTAGATGATAATCCACCACATAATCATCCTCAACACGTAGAAAAACCCAGTTTTCTTATTCCACTAAGTGCATAATCACCTTTAGCTTTTATTGAAAGGGATATTCTATCTACATCAGGAACAACAACTCCCAACTCACTTATGAAATAATATCCCCATGAAAGGATGTGCAAACCTTTAGACCAAAAATATGATGTTTTGAAATAATTATCCTTGGTGATCGCCATGTTTTCAATCTTGGATACCATGAGTCTATTAGAAAATACTTGATATTCCCTTATAGGGCCTTGTCAAGCCCATGGGAATTTGGAGTCGAGGTTATTGCAGATGAAGTGTATTGTATAGATAATGGTACTAAAGAATCCAATAGGGCCATCTCTTTTACAAACAGGGATGAGGATTATATCATATAAGGGTAGGTCAGACCCTTGTGTATATATGGTAGGATAAATAACTTTGATATTTGATTATCTATCATTAAAAATGGCTTAGGATTAAACCACAGTTTGGTCCAGACACATCTCCGACTGGATTTCAATGAATCTATATTTCCCCCTATAGTCTAATGTTATAAAGTTATGATAAGAATAAGAAAAATACCCTTGGTGAAATAAAATTCAGAACACAATTTGGGGATCTAATGTTTGACTCAAAATTCAGGGTTGTTTGGATATATATATCCTTCACTGTTCTGCGAGGAAGAACATGGAAACATCATCATATGACTATTCCTTCTTGATACCACAAATTCATCAAATAATATATCAATTGACAAAATGGGACATTTCATAGTGATAAATCCCCATTTAAATCCTATTGGTTAAAGTACATTGAGTTAAGGTTCTACCATATGTAAGGAAAATAATCCATGGTTGCTAATATTACTCAAATAAATTCCCTAAATGTTATGGAGATAATTACAAAAAACCCATTCAGTAATTTTTTTGAATAGTATGTACATACCATCAATAAAATATAATGGGTGTGACTGAATACAAACAAACATCTAGAAACTTTTGTTATATCATTTCAGAAAACTAAGACCAAAATAACTAAAGATGTTGTAAAATATTTGATCTGTAATGAATGTATAGATGAAAATATATCCATGCCATTCCTATAGATTCAAAAAATATCTACTTCATTAGACAAGAAATATGAATTTTTCACGATAATGGGAGAAAATTAAAATTCTCATTATCAATACATCATCTCCCATATGAAGCTCCATGAATTCCTCTTACTAGAAACCGAGCCTGAAATGGATTCTTAAACTTTTAGATGTCCAAATATTGTCTCTTATCCTCACTCTAAGGAACCTAATTCATTAACTACTTCCTCATAAAATGCATAATAAGTAAATATTAAATAATATGAATAAATATAATACCATAGGTATTCCCCTTCATCATTATTGGAAGGTTTCTCTACCACTGTTGATGAGCTCATAGAAGTAAATCTAAGTATAAAAGAAGATACATTGCCCACTATGATTAGTGCATCCATGACTCCCGAAGAAAAGGAGGTGTATACTTCCTTCCTAATGTAAAACTTGGATGTGTTCTATTTGAATGAAATGGTGATTCTAAGCAATGAAAAATAGGTTTCCACTCATCACATGGGTTTTCTAGAAGACCAATGTGGATACAAATAGGCAGCCAAAAGAATTAATTAGACTGACACATACAAAATTGAAGATGAAGTGGAAAATCTCATAAAGATTGAATTTATTTGGGAGTTGAATTATAAAAAATAGTTAGCCAATATCATTCTGGTAAAGAATAAAAATGGGTCAATTATATTTTTCATCAAATTTACTGACCTAAAATTGCATATTCATAAAGATAAATTCCTCGTTCAAATCACAAAACTCCTGATTGATGCAATAGTTTATTATCAAGAACATTGCATCATGGATGGATATTCTTGGTACAAACCAATTTGGATAGCCCTATAAGATGAATAATCTATAGCCTTCAGGACCCCCAGTGAGTATTCTACTATTGGGTAATTTCTTTTGGATTGAAGAACACTTGTTTCACATACCAACATGTCATTCACTCCATCTTCAAACCCTTTCTAGGGAATTTTGATGTATGGTACATTAATGATCTAGTGGTTATGACCCAGCAACATTAAAATCATTGGGATGAACCTGATACCATCTTTGGAAATCTATGACAACATATCCAGACGATAAACCCCTTAAATGTGATTTTGGGGTAACCTTGAGAATGTTTCACAGCATCATCGTACACCATTATAAAATCAATGTTGATGATGAGAAAATAAAATCTATCCTTATCATGTCATCTCTTCATAACTAGGAATAGTTTAGTGTATTTCAAGGACACCTGGCCTACATCTATCACATCATAGCCATCTGTTCAGACAAGTATTTTACATTCCCCAAACTAATCATGAAGGGGGTCATGTATCAGTGGATCAGAGACTACCAAGAATAATTTTTAAAACTCAATAAATTCATATTGAGTCCACTATTATTAATTCCACATTTTAAGGTAAATATTATAATTCAATATTTTAAAACCCTAAAGAGATATCACTAGTCACCTTCCTTGTGAAAATGATTTACGCTAGGAATGAAAAAATCTTTATTATTGTAGTTAAACCATGCTCGATTCTAAAACTCATTATTTGGATATTTAGAACAGCTAACTAGAATTAATATTTATAGTTGAGAAATTGAGGCACTACCTATTACACCATGAGGTTCAATTGGTATCTTGTAATAAACATTTCAAATATATCCTCAGACATCCAATATTGATAGGAAATCTGGCATAGTGGGTGGTTATTGTACAACAGTTCAAAATAAAATTCATGACATGGAAAGTAGTGAATGGTTAGGCTTTAGAAAATTTCCTTATAGATCACACATCTACAGAAGAGACATACTTGAACACTGATTTGAAATATGATGATATATTATTTATTCAAGATGGCCCCCAAAGGTGGAAAATTTATGAGTCCAACATGGATGAGAATGGAAGACCCTAAACTCAACAATGTTGGGTTATGGATCGTGTTAATATCCCTAGAAAAGGCAGTTTTACCTTACTCTTTTCTATTATTAGAACACTATAAAAACAATGAGGTTGAATTTTAGGGCCTCATTGTAGGCCTAGAACTAGAACTTCAAATACCCATGGACTAATTGGAGGTGAAAGTTGAATCATATTTGTTAATCAAATCTATCAATGAGAGTTATGATATAAGAAAATAAGATCTAATTACCCTTATTGACTATGTCTGAGGGTTGATAAAATAATTCCCCATGGATCTAGGTTTTACTCATGTACCATGATCATAGAACTCCTACATAGATGCATTGGAAATTACAGCTATGAATTTAGAAGATCTAAACCAGGATGAAAGACTCCTCACCATTACCCATCACCAAATGGTATCACCTTTTTTTAGTTCATATTTGAGGATATTAATGAAATCAGTTCCATACCTAAGAAATATGTCCCTAAAACTAGTTGTATGATTCCGATCATTAACAAACTTTAGTATGGAGTTCTCCCACTTCATAGAGCTAGGAAATATAAAATCTAATAGTGAGAAGTCAACTTCACTCTTTATGATGACCTAAATCACCAGAAATCCCTCTATAGATGAGGCTTTGATGGGGTCTTACTCATATTTATTTATGTAAAAGAGACCATTTTCATTTTGAATGAAGTATACTCAGAATATTGTGGTAACCTCCAATTAGGATACAATATTTCAAACCAAATCTGAAGTCTTGGGTACTATTGGCACACTGTAGCATAGGATTGCACAAAATTTACCAAGAAATGATATCCCTTCCTTGTGTATTCCAGTTTCATCCAAAAAACCCTAGATTTTCTACATACAACAAAATACACCTGGCCATTTTTCATCTAGTGAATGGATTTTGTGGGAAAATACCCTAGATATTTGTCCAAGTAGGTCAAATACATCTTGAGTACTATTAATTTCTCCTCCAAATAGACTGAGGAAATACCCCTCAAATAATTTAGGGACAAAGAAATTGGTATCTCTATGAAATCTAATATTATTTCAATATTTTGTATCCCTCATACAATATTGTTAGGAAACACCACCAATTTCCGTTCCACTGAGGTGGAAAATCTATATCAAGAATACAATTTCAAATCCAACCATTCATCCCCTTAGAATGTAGTGTCTCATGTTCAGATAGAGGCCTCTGACAATACCATGTATAAAATACTCCAAAATGGTGGAAAAAGATAAAATTTATTCTCATGACATGAAATTGCACACCTCTTGGGCTTACTATACTATAACTCATACTTACACATGGGCAACCCCATACTCATAGGTATATAGAAAAGAATAAGTCCTATCCATTGAGGTTAAATTAACATAGCTCTATAAACCCATCTATGAACAACTATAAATAGATAATAAGTCTTAGAAACAACTGGATAAATTGGGGCGGCTCAATGAAAAAAGATTCCACACCTTTCATCACTTTGAGGTCTATCAAAATCAGATAGCCTGAGAATTAAATATGAACTTCCTCCTTTATTCATTCAATCAAAGAGAATTGGTACTATTCCTTTGGACTCCAATGATACTAGGAAAGAATCCTAGAAATCTTTATTTAAAATAGGAGGGACCTTACTCAATACACAAGGTTCAATCTAACGGAACTTATTCCTTGATCTCAATGGAAAAAATTCTCATTATAAACCAAACCAATGTAAGCTTCCTATAGAAAATATTTCAGGTGATCACAGGACAATCATCCTAGCTATAGGATATTAAACTACATAGCACCATATACATCCCTCCTGGAAGATGTTAAACTATTTAGTTTTCCTTTTTCACATGACCATTAAAAGAACAACATAATGTTTTTGCCACACAATGTTAAAATACACGAAACCATCATGTTCGTCACATGATGATATGCTTCCTCATATATGGTCCTAGTAATAAGACCCAAAATTTGAAAACACCATTCATCCCTATCGCATTTCATTAAACTACATGGTTAACATCCCACTCATTTGACATTGAGAAACCCCTTGAAATGCGATGAGTTGACACTCCTCGTGGTCCTAGAAATATGGTACCCCATCTCAAGGGTAAGTCCCAATCATATCCCTTTAGACCCTCAGTGGGACAACATTCCCTCTTATCCAAACATAGGTATGAAATAATAGTAATCTCTTATTTATAAGACCCAATCACATAAACTTCACGTTATAGTGGCACTAGGGGCCCCTTTATATTCATAATACCCAACATTACCATGGTCATAGTTGAAAGACCTTAAAAGGCACACTAGATGTCTTCCTAGCATGATAATAAACTTAATTATTTCCTATAGAATGGTGTGTGGACTAATTATCATTCTAATGAGATAAATAGTTATTCACAACTCTCAAATCCTAGGTTCAACTGTAATGGAAAAAATAACCCCTTTCCTATGTGCACGGGTCATACCTACATGGAAAAAAATTCTAGAACTATGTCTGTCTTGATTCATTCTCCATAAAGATATGTATTAGTGCCTAAACCTCATGCCTTAGGCCCATCCCTCATTCTGGGAAACATCAAATCTCTTATTTTCTCCCCTTATAAAAACATGATTTATGTGGGAAATTATTTCTAGAAACTAAGTTTTCCTGGATTCTTGTCCCTATAAAATACATAGTGATGCCCATACACTATACACTGGTGTAGCCGCAATATTCTTTTTTCATGTCAGATGACTTGTGTCCTCACCGCATGATGTTAGAACTACAAAAATAAAATCATCATTTCATGGTAATAAACAGTGAGATATTTTCAAGAACTATATATTGCATGATTTTTATTCCGATGTGATGTGTAGTGGTGTCCATGTTTTTATCCTTGGGCCTATCTACAACATTTAACTTCTTCTCTATCGGTTCATCTTAATCATTACCACATTACATTAAACTACATGGAGAATTTCCTCACTGCACGATGTTAAATTGCATAGGATTTCAAGAACTATGTATGGAATTATTCCCATCCCAATTTTATACATATAGATTCCTTTATTATACCTCCTATCCCAGCAACCATGAAAATCTAAATTTCCATATCCTTCACTTGTGTTACTTTTTTGTTGTGGAAGAATGTTTTGTAACTATTTGTTTCTCAAACTGATCATAGCTCAAATGGGATTAATATTTTTGGTAAATGAGCTCTCCTCACAAGTAATACATGTCAATTCATGCTTGAATTTTCATGGTCATGTTTTTAAGACCATAAAAGGAACACTAGATTTCCTCATCGCGTGACAATAAACTACACAATTTCCTATATAACTACATGTGGATTGATTTTTATTTCAATAAGATACATAGTGACATCAAAATATTCAATCTTGGGCCTAGCTATAACATAATATTTGAAATTCCCCCATTCTCTTATTTATGAGTCATATCTATATAAGTGGATTCAATATGGGTTGTTACCATATATGTGAACCCGTACTAAAAAACCCCTCTTTCTTTTCACACATGAATTCAGTCGATGTGGGGAACTTTATTTTATAACTATATGTGTCTTGATTACTGATCAAATAAGGTAAATAGTGATTCTAGGGTTCTATACATTGGTCTGACCATAGTCATGTCGAGTCACCAACATCCTTACCGCATTACGTTAAATTTCACGGCTGATGTCATTTCAGAAAGATGTTAACTCTGTGGTACCTCAAGAAATATTTGTGGGTTGATTCTCATTCTATAATACACATAGTGACACAAAGGCTTCATTTCGTAGTCCAATCCATATGGTAAGGAGAAATCCACCCTCCCACATAAAAACAAATACCTATGTAGGAGTTGTTAATTTGGGTCACCTCATTAGGGGGTCCACCAAGTAAACAATGATGTATGACTTTTACATATGATTCAAATATATATAAGGGAAATTAAAATTCATGGATAATATTGATCCAAATGTTTCCTTCATGCTCAAAAAAAATCATTTCAACATGTCATAATCCTAATTTTGGACACTTTTGAATCTCTATAATCTTTCTCCATATTTCAAAGATATAATGTATGACACCTGTAAGATTATTTCTCGGACTATGTTGTAATACTCACAAGTTTTATGTACATAAAATATCCTAAAAAATGTTTTTTTTTATTAAGTAATCCACTACTAACTATATAGTCACATGACCTAGTTGGATCTGGAAAAAACATCCTACAAAATAGGTTTTGGAAACAGTGGTAAATTCCTCACCAGGAGAAGCCTATTTTATCTCTATCATATTTGATGACATTTTTCTGGAATCTATTATTTGAATTCAGTATACGACCATCCCTTGAATAATTTTTTGATGTCCTTTATCCTGATCCAAGAACCCCCAAAGAAATGGTTAACAATTTCTTCCCTCATGTCTGAAGTATATCAGAATGGCCATGATCCGATAGGCGACATGTCACTAGTTGTTTCCCTAAATTTATGGTCCTAGTTAAATAAATTATAATTAAATGAACTATATTTCCTATTTTGGTTCAAACCAATGTAGTAAAACTTTTCCCCCAATTCTTTGAAAATTTTGACATGAAATTCTCCTCCTATAATAAGGTGTCTTCCTTCCCCAACCCAAAATCTATACCCATATAAATTCAAATCTCCATAACATTCAATATAATTTTAATAATAGAATTTCATAATTATTGATAATTTTTTTTCCTACCTATGATATAAAATTTTTTTAATGGATTTTAATAAATTATATCACAAAGTAGGTTCATCATCTAATGGACAACACTATTAAAAATGTTGTAACACACCCCATATGGATTTCCATAAAACAGATTACAAAACGGGTTTGTTAATTAGTAGTAACTTCATCCATAGGAGAGACCACCTCTATGGCCATAATCCCTCTTTACCAATACCAATTTTTGGGTTTATAAATCCTCATATTAGATATTACAACTTTCTCCTCTCACACCTGAATATAGTATAACATTTATGGATAAATTGCCAAGAATGGGAGAATCATTAATATTTTTGTTGAAGTTAAAGACCGTAAATTATATCCCACAAAATTTCTATACTTGTATGAATGTAAAATAAATAGCCTAATTTTCTTACATTTATGACTTTAAATATTATAGAAAAAACATCCTTGTCATAATATGTTAAACTACATGGTCAGAATCCTAGTCACAATATGTTAAACTATACAATAAAATCCTTACCGTAATATGTTAAACTACATGGTCATTGCCATGGTCACATGAAATTAAATTGAATGATACATTAACAATTATCAAAAAGGGATGTTCCCTCTTGTATTGGTCATCTAAAAAAATGTTCACTCCTTCACACAAAACAAATTTTTGTAATATTGGTTTCTCATCCGGGGACAATGTCAATATATTTTCTTTATTCATTCTCATGTATTTTACCTTGCAAAAACTAATGATCATGGTCTTGAGAAATATGAATCTCTATTAACCCCTTTAATCCATCAAAAATATAAATTTGGAATCCTAAGGAATATGTTTTCCTAAAAATGTTATAAAATGACCTATTTTATTTTACATAAAATAGTCCAAAAAATGGGTTTTCAGCCGAATGATTCCACTATTAACTATATTGTAACATGACCTGATTGGATTTTCATAAAGAAGCACACAAAAATGGGTTTGACTACTAGTGGTAACTTATTACTTAGGAGAGTACTCCTCTATTACAAAATATCATGTTTTAGGTTTGGATACTACAAAACTATGGCTCAATATTCCCCTTAGAGGTATATGAAGGATTTTGGAACATTCATAGACATAAAACATTATTTGGGTCATCATTTTAAAATCTATGGTCAAAGATGATGGACCTAAAACAATAGTCTCCCAAGTACAGAATGCGCATCATTAAAATTTTCACAAAAAAGAGACATATCACTCACCAGATTAAAACCCCACAAAGGGAAATCTGATAAATTGTTGAGTATTAACTCACTAGAACCAAACTCTGTATGGTCTAGGAAAAATAATGAAATGAAAAGATAAAATACATAAAACTTCTTAGGTTAAAAACCTGAAAATGTTAGTCTAAAAAATCCAAAGATTCACCCTCTAAGTCTCCTCTATATTAGACATAGGAAAAGATTAATGTGATGACACAAAAGATTCCAGGTTTGTATATTTTTTAAAAAACCCTAGAAATATTCAAACTATGATCTCTAGGACCCATGGTTTAGGAAAATGTTATATAATCTTTTTATTCGTATCATTGTGGTTATGACTGGATGACACAAATATTTATTTTCTATGAAAATCAGTTTCAATTATATTTTATGATCACAAGAGAAAAGTAGGGATGAATTCATATATGATTGGAAAAAAATATTTTCATTTATATAAAAAGACAAAACTGGATGAGCATGTAAAAAATGGAGTCTCTCCCTCATACTTTATAATAGACTTCCAACATAACTCATCATTTTTTTAATGGACACCGGATCCCCATTAGCTGCTTATTGAGAACTATCCAACTGAACAACATTTATCTCCTCACCCAAGAAATGTACTTACTTTATAACTAAAATAGAATATGACACGTCAGTTTGGGATCATTCTAATAAATCATGGGGTTTCACGACCTCCCCTTGAGCAACATCAAATTCTTAATGAAGGAATGACACATTAATAGTTTTCCCATTAATATTTTTTTTAAATTCTTCTATCTTATTAGTATGGTTGGTCGCTAAATGGGATAATGTGTTATATATATTATCAATGTTGACAAGAATCTTCACCTTTATGAGGTACGTTTTAAGTTTATGTTATCGATCCCATTTTTGAATGATATCCTTCAAAATAGAATGAATTATTCAGGAATCAAATCCATCGTATCCTAGAATACCAAATAGGAATGAAAGATGATGAATTCATGAAGGTGGTTCTTCAAGAGGTGTCTCATAGATTATTTTCCTAATATCCTACCAAACCCAATAGCTTGTGATGCGAAGATCATTCTACAAATCCGAATTAGACTAAAAACTATAATTAGAGGGTGAAATGTACTTAGGTATTAGGGCACTTATTGAGGCATTGTTACCCAATCCATCTTGGTTAATAAAGGATTCATGTTTTTGTATTGACTACATTGGAATAGAGGATCTGACCTTAGATGCATCCAAAGATGTTAAAGGCACTGGATGGTGGACAAGACTCATCGTCAGCCTCAAAAGGATAATAGATAGAAGAAATATGGGATGATTAAATCATTCAGTGACACTCACCCAATTAGAGGTCATAAAATGTGTTACATTCCTCCCTAGTGTCCCTGACTTCAGTTGTTTGAATTGGACCCTCTTAAAGAGGGGCACTCTTCAGGGCCTTCCTAGTTCTCTCCAAGGAAGGGTCAATAAAATTTCTCATTCTATGATCCACTTGAGTCTATCCCCCCTCAACAGTGGAAGTGAGAAGGACCTTGACACTATTATCATACACTGATGATTCTACATTTTCCATGGATGAAGCTGAACAATTCAACTAGTCAAGATTATGAAATAATAAAAAAATTGGTTGCACCAAATTAAATACTCATATACATTCAATTACCTATTAATATTAAAAAATTATTATAAAGTAGATAGAAGATTAATATGTTCTATAATTCTATGGAAGGACATTCCATGATTTCTCTTGGAATGTATTTATATCCCATGTCCCATTAGAAATTTTACCCATGGAGATTCCTGAAGAATTTGGCTCAATAGAAAATAAATCACCTTCATCCAGAGACTTGATTCCTAGAACAAATTCCTCATAAAAAATCCACAGGTTAAAATTTAGTCATCCTAGGGTCCTCTAGTGCATGAGATGAACATGAAATGTTATAATTATAAAAGTTTTCAATTATTATATTAATCCATATGATAAGCATTTGACATTACCATAATTCTACTTCCCCTCTACATTAGTAGGAACATTGGAAGAATAAAATTATGTATCCTAAATGGTTGACACTCCTTCTACTGAGGGAGATGAATCACTAGTGAGAATATACATTTGGCCCCAAATTTCATCCTCAGTTCTTAAAAGCTCATTTATAATCCTCTATAATGAGGATATGTAATGAGATTATATATCCACAGAAAGAGTTAAACGTTTGTTCAGGATAAATAATAGATTAATGGTATCATGGTGACTTTCCATCATTGATGAGGTGCTTGGACAAATATTTTATTCTTTGATGTTTCTTCTTTTGGATGGAGTGTGGATAGAACCATCCTCCTTAAAGATAGTTATCGGATAGGAATATAGTCTCCCCTTCCATCTCTCCCTCCATTGTTTGTCGGCCTGAGGATTGATCTCCTAATTCAATAGATGACTCATCGACCCCTAGTGGGATTCTAGATGGGGAATATTTCAAAAATGGACCTCAATTGATTTCCCTGGGGTTTTTATCCATGGGTCTAAGAATTTACTTACAGCCTTTCTATGATTTTAATGTCAACATTAGGCTAGGTATATCTGAAATATTTACCAAGATATCATGTTCTAGAGGCAGAATCATTTCAGAATCATCCTATGTCACCCTGGGAGGGATGAACTCATCGTACATATCTCCTAGGAACAGAACCCTAGATATCTTGTAGAAATCCCAAAATATGATACCAACTTCTCCATGCATCAGATGAGAAAATATCATCATATAATCCACCAGAATAACTTCTCAGGAATGAATTTTTTGTTTATGTATACATAAGTTTTCTCTGCCAATAGGCCTCATATTTTTGGACGTCTTCCTATTACTTTTATAATTCTACACAATTCTGGTTCACCCAGTACTCCCAAATAGACAAAATCATAGAACCCTATCCCATGGGATAGTATTAGTCATTCCTCTAACCCTTTGACAGATCTGTCTAGGAATCAGGAAATATAGATGGATAATAGTGAATCTTTATTTTAGGCATGTCCAACTTCAGATCTAAATCACACTAGCTATTATTCATGAAACATTATTTGGACAATGTTTGTACATTAATATATGCACCCATGCTTGAAATTTTGGCAGTAGTGAAATTTATGTAGTCTTGAAACCAGGGGAGATGAGTGTAATTATTCAAAGACAATATGGAGACATCATTTATATGACTATGTCCATAAATTAGTAGATAATTACTCTCTAGAAATTCATGGTGATATTTCTTTATATGCCCCACCAGATTAGTTATAGTGGTTTCATGACCGTCATAGTATTAATTCCAAGAAATTTTCACCATCTCATCTATTTGATTCATACCATGAACATTAGAAACATTTTTCTTCTAAGTATCCATTGAAACTATATTAAATCATCATATTTTTCTTTTGAGATATGTTCATTTCAAAACATTATAAGCAGAAATAATTGGGAAAAGGTATGAACTCGTGTAGGATACTCAATCAAGGCCCTCGCATAGTACCATCTCTTAAGTTCCCCGTGCAAGTCATTCACCCAGTCATATGCGTCATGCAGATAGATACGCATCCTATCTGCATGAATGAAACATTAGAAACTAATCCTAAGAGATAGTTATATGTTTAATACTGGCACATTCATACTGTTGATGATGACGTGTGGGGAGCGTGTGTTGAAATAGTGACCCTATATATAGATTAAAAATCCCATCTGCATGGCCCGCATGAAAAACCCTCCTACAGAGACAACCTAAGAAGACTAACTCTACGTATGTCCAGCATAGAAAACTATTTCAATCTATTCAACCTTTTCATCCCTTTACCTTAGGATCAGACCCTTTTCTTCCTATTAGATCAAAACCCGAGTGTGGGCCTTTACTGACACTCGATTTTTTTCACATGTAAGAAAATGTTTCAAATGAAATTTTATTAAAGGGAATACAATAATATAATTATATAAATACAAGGATTGAAAAATAAATGAAGTTCGTTTGTGTGGGTACCCCTGAGAATCATTGGCATAAAGGTTCCTTCACATCGGTTTGCGTGACCAACATGGGAATCAACCAACATGACACCCCTATGTATCTCACATGATCAAAAGAGTCCAAATAGATAGGGTCTCATATTTCTTCTATAATTAAGACACTGGGGTATTCATTTACAAAAACTAAACTTTCCAAAGACCTCTGAACACTCTGATCACCATAGTCATTCATCCAGGGCCTCCTGAAACCATCTACCTACTCCTTTAAAACATGATGAAGAGGGAATTAAAAGGGGATAATGGAATTAAAGTATTACCAGGGTTTGAAACCCCTAAAACCTATGCAAGTAAACCTCTCCCCTTAGTTGAGGAAGACTAGTGTGAGGTCCCCTTCCTTATGTCAGGTCTTGTGCAAGCCACTTCCGGGTACACCTATAGAGACCCTTCAAGGATTTATCAAGGGCACAAATAAGTATAGTTTCTTGGGTTATTTTACCCAAGGTACCATCACCTAACCTAGGTCTACCTATGATTTCCTACCTACCCTAACCTCCCTCAGCTCTCCCTAGCCTCTACCCTATGGGATCCTTTGATCAGGACTGCTTCTAAGCCACCCATGGTATGGACTCTCTTCTTTTATCTCTCTTTCCAAAAAGGGACCAAATTGAAACCTACAATGTTGCTTTTAGATTAAAAAAATGAAGAGGGGCACATCATTATGTATCCCATTTTTATTTTCATTCCTATGATTGGAAGATTAATGTATTTTTCCAACCAGATGGTTAGGGTCCTTAGGGTACATGTGGATTTTAATTCCCACAGTCACAAGGACCTCAACCTTGAGGATGATGTCAGTGAGTCCCCAATCATATGTACTAGGGTTAAGACCACTTCCATCCCTTATCATATTTAAGTCCTGGATTCTCTAGTTCTAAGAAATGAGGGGGTTATAATGTTTTTTCCCTTTTGAAATTGAATTAGATCCCCTTCATTTAATGTAAAAATAATTTTAGGGCATCCCTCATGGAGTAATCTACTAACCTATCATGCAGAATGATGGAATCTTCCTTCTCTTCACCTCCTAGGTTGTATCTGAGTGGTTTTTCTGATATAACTATCATAGTTCTGAATATTAGAGAACGGATATACACTAGAGCTCCTCATATCTCTCATCACCCCATCCACTTCCACCAGAAGAGTAGGATAACAATTTATTTTTACATATCTTTGACTACCTTGTGCTCCCAACATTCAATCATGACTCATCCTAACTCATGTGGAAAAAGAGGCTAGCCAAAATCATGGCATCCACACTGTCATACTCCTTTTTCAATGGAGAACTTTCTTTTGGATCGTCCTATCTCTATCATTGAGAGTTCCTCATTAGGAATGATTCCTCAAGTCTATGTATCCAACATCATAGAAAAGTGGATTATTTGGTTTATCAAATATTATGATTCCTCTTGTTTCTCACAGAAATCTTGACTCACATTGGATTATAGTTTGATAGTAATCATGATATCCACATAATCCCCCATTTAAAAGAAACATTAGTGTAATACCTAAACAATATAACTATGAGTACTTTTATTTCTGCTATAATCTGGATATGTAGGATTCCTACCTAAGGGTTAATCTAGATGGGCCTCCTCCTTAGGTTTAAGGCCCAAAAAAGTCTCCAAATCACTATAAGTCAAGACAATCCTCCATGGACCCTTTTATAGGGCACCAATTTTGTAATTATCCCTAAATTTATCCTCTTAAAAGGCCATAAACCCCAATTAGACAAACCATATGACCTACATATGTGTGGGACCTCACAACCGAACTACCAGGGCATTGATTTCTAAAGAAATGGGATATATATGAAGCATCCCTATGGTCCAAACCAAACACCCCAAAATAATTCTATTCTTTTTGGGACACAATCTCAGTATGGATGTATTCAACATGGAAATACATATCCCTTTTAGGTACACTTGTCCGCTTTAGCATAATTCCCATGCCAAACCTTGATTAGGTACATTTTTCATGACGGTAAACTGCACGGTTTATTCCTTATCACACAACCTTAAAAGGTGACAAGACCTGTTATGTGAAACAAAACTATGTGGGTTATGATTCCTTTCAAAAGTATATTTATGAACTCTATTTCATTGTTCTGAACCAAATATAAAAACAACTTTCATCTCCCTAGATGAGGATACATGCTAGATCACCCAACTATTTAGCTAGAAAAACAATCATCATCATAATAACAACTGAAGAATCTCTAATAAGTACAAAATAGGATTACACTAATGTATAATATTTGATACAAACTTATATCTCCATTAATTAAGAACATTAGATACATAGCAGTTATTTTAAAATATATACATGTTAATAATTTATTGTTAATTTATGGTTAACCCACAACATACTTGCATATTAATAAAGGATTCATGAACATATCTTGAATCTATAAGAGAATATCATAGTAGGAAATAATTCCCCCAAAACGTTTCTGATGATATTGACATCACATACACTAAAAAATGTGAGTTCTTAAGCATAATATTCAAAACTCCCCAAAGAAAATCTGCCTTTGTAAAGTAGGTCCTTTATGGATATATAACTGTTTGGTGTTTCCAATTCCATGAAAAAACCCATTATAAACCATTCAGAAATAGTGAACCTGATATGTATGATTGTAAAAAACTATTCCCCATGAAATATAAAATTGGAAAGATTTATTTTTCATGGTAAATAGTGGTAAATATGGTTTATGTCCCACAAAAGTAAAAGTGAGACAAGAAACCCTTACATTGTGTCGGACTCATCACATACGTTAATTATCTTCAAAAATAATAAAATTGTGTAAATTATTTAAATTCTTAAGAATGATTTTGAATTTTTTGATTCCATTTATTTTTCTTATTATAATGGTATATATTATTACTTAATAAATGATGTTTACAATGGATTTTTAAATTATATTTGGATTATGTGTAAAAAATGACATTAGTAGGTTGACTATGGTCAATGAGATAATTATTTAGACACATTAAGAATAATGATCATAAAATAATTATAAAATTTATAAAAAAAATTATAATTTGAAACCTAATCATTTAATTTTATTATGAAATTTGAACTATGTTATAATCATAGAGATGATAGGTCGTATATACGCATGAGTAACATTCCCATTTTTCAGTGATCGTTATGGAAAGAAGGTAAGTAGTATTTTATCATTCCAAAATGATCATAATAACATAAATACCAATTTTATTTCATTAAATGTACACACATATTTATATCATCCATTTTATATTGTGATGAAAATAGAGTCACGTCGTTTCATGAAGCTGGTAGTCCACACGTACATGAACAATGTGATCGTCTTTCAATGAGTGAAAAGGTAAGAAATAAAATGATATATTATATTTTAATAATGATAATTATTTCATTAATATCATAATTATTTCATGTATATAATATATAGTCATTAATTATTTCTATATCACCTTCTAAGTAAAGTGTTAGTGAAAGAATAATCTTATCACTTCTTGAGTATTTATTCCACCATACACACCAGAGTTGTTATCATATCCCCAATATAATGTAAATTAAAAATTTATATATGATATAATGACTAAATTGGTATAATTATGTTATAAATATCATATATATACTTTACATCCATCTGCATACCCAAATGTGAGAGGTGGTAATGTAAAAATGAATGATATCAGTTCGTGAGGCGGTAATCCATCGTAAACATGAAATATGATTTTGTAACCCATTTTATGGAAGTGGGGATAGTTTTAGGTCATTTATATAACATAAAAAGTATTTATCTATGTTAGATATTTATTTTATAATCTAATAATGGTTTAATAAAAATTTATGGATGTGTAGGAAGAAATTAAATAAAAACACTCATTGAGGAATACTACCCCTTCTTCAGGTAACCTCCTTAGGTTTGCACCAAAATAATTTATATGTTAGATATCTACCAAAAAATAAAAATACTATGATGATGGAATATTTTTTGGTAATTTATTGTTTCAAGTATTTTATGAAAAAATGTGTTTTAAGTTGTGAATAAGATAGTAGAGCTATGAATTTTTACTAGGGAGGTGAGTGGAAGACTTGTGATTTTTTAAAACAAAAAGGGATACCCACAATTTTCACATTCCACGAGGGTAAAAATGGAGTATTATAGAGATTTTGAAACTATAAGGTCAAAATATTTCCATCTAATATACATTAGATATGTTTTTAGGTCATTTTAACAATTATGTTATTAGTTTAACCCCCTAGTAAATAAGTTTTTACATTAACCTCCGTAAATATTTATTACTCCATTTACTATTCATTGTGGTCAAAAATTAAGTTTACCTTATTAGTTAATATAAATTTATATGATTAAAAATATAGAATCCATTTTTCTAAATTCCATTTATATAAGTGGACAATTTTTATTTAAAATTAATCCAACAAACATGATGAGAAACCTTGTTTTTAGAGGAAAATGATCAATAGTATACAGATATTTTAAATAAACATTTGATTTTAAAATGATTCCTATGAAATAAATTGGATTAATAGATACAAAATTGAACTTATATTACTTAAATAATAATTTAAAATATAATTTAACTTTATAAATAATTTTAAAAAATTGGATTTCTCAATTAAAATTTAATATTTTTCACTATTTATGAAAAAATTATTCATTTCATAAAATTAACAAAAAATAACACTAACATAATTTTTATAAATTTATTTCAAAAATGAAATTTTTCTTCTATCAAATAATTTTCTTCATGTTTAAAAATTTATTTTAAATTATGTTTGTGAAGGGTGAGTAAATCGTCATTAAAAAAATATAGTTATTTCAAATTAACATTATTTTTTTAATGGTTATAATTTTATCTTTGATAAATAGATATCAATTTTAATTATTTTACATAAATTTAAACAATATAATTTTCATAATTTAGTTAGTACTATTTATTCCCACTAATTTAATGAATAATTATTATTGATAATATCTAAATAATACTTTTTAAATTGAGCATCATGTTTTATTCAAACCTGGTGTTGTGTGCTTGGAATGAAACTAGAGATATTTAATTTATTTAAAAATTAATATATAATAAATTATTAGTATGTTATATTACCTTATTAAATTGGTTATCCATTCTATACATGCTATTTAATATGATTTTTATATTTTAAAATCTCTAAGTGTTAAATTATCCCCCCTTAAATAATTTTTTTCCTCGTAAATTAATTTTTCTTTCAGTAATCAAGGTTTTTTTATTTGAAAATAACCTTCTTGAAATCCCACATGATAATAAGGGTTAATAAAAAATCATTCTGATAAGTTATAATGGATGTAAAAAGTTCATATTCAATAACATATAACTAGGTTTCCAATTAATAGAATATAGGTGTGAAGATAATATATTAACATGGAGAAAAAGTGTACATTATTATAAAGACTGATAGAGGTCACTGATCATAATAATTTGAATGGTAAATGTAAATTTAAGAACTAAAAAATAAAAAATAATATAATGATTTTAATGATAATTAGATCAACATATATTAAGGTATAAGGACAATATTTTTTTAAATATCCTTTTCCCAGAGTTTAGGAATTAATTAACCATCTATAATGAGAATATCTGAAAATATAATTACTTGATATCATTCTATTTCATAAGAAAAATTTCATCCTTCAATTTTTCTTCAATTAATTTCCAACTTATCACTTAATATGATAATTTAATATCAAAAAATTATTTTTTTATGTATGAAGCACTAAAATCCTCTTTAAATTGATCATAAGATCCAAAATAGAATGATAAGTCATTCCTTTGATATATAGTTATTATAAAAAAAATGTTAGTATAGGTAATCCAA
This sequence comes from Viscum album, assembly GCA_963277665.1. Taxonomy (NCBI): domain Eukaryota; kingdom Viridiplantae; phylum Streptophyta; class Magnoliopsida; order Santalales; family Viscaceae; genus Viscum; species Viscum album. The sequence continues at coordinate 1,183,482,671 of OY728158.1, read as the reverse complement.
TATGCATAAATATTCCTATGGTGAAGTAATTAGTTAATCTATAAAACCTTATCCAGAGTTCAACTTAATTAATTTCATAAATTATTAAGCATATGAACGTTCATAAATATTAGGATCTAAAACTTTATAAAAAAGATCACTAAATATTCATAATGATATTATCATTAATCTCACAACCAACACAAAGTAACTCATAATAGTCACATACCAAACATGTGAATACCTTCATCATGTATTCTCTTAAAACATTTTAATAATCTAAATTAATATAAAGTATTATTTACACCATGAATTGTTCCTTATTAGTAAAATAAAATTAATATAATTTGATATATTGGTTATATAAATGAGAAAAATTAACTCCAATGTTATCATAAACCACTAGTCAACAATTAATTAATTATATCGAGGATGGAAAGTGAAATCTAATTTAAATTGCTCATATCAATCAACTTTGTATCCTTGAATCATTATCCAAACATTATAAATATATTAAGGTCTATCTTTCACACAATCATGTGTTTTTGAGCATGTATAACTTTTCACTGAATCATTTTTCTTGTCCATCAGTACCATTGAACATACGTTTTCAAAACATTAATCAAAATGTACTACAAAACAATACTTATACATTTCAAAATTCTTATAAAAAATATATCATTGATAAAATACAGATATAAAATAATTATTGAATCCAAACATAAGAAAAATAATCATTCCACCTTTTTTATAGTAATTCATATGCTTTTCCATGATCCATTAGTCAATTTTGAGGTATATTAATTAAATTCTTAGGGAATTCATTTACATAGTTCCCCATTTTCTTACATTTGAAGAATTTAACATTGGAAACCTTTTTATTTTACTTTAAATCATGAGTTTTTTGTCCTTTATCTCAACAAATTTTGAAAACTTTCATTCCCTTTGTGTGAGTTCCATGGTGTTTCTTTCCACAATTATCACATGTGGGAAAATCTATCTTTCCCTTCTTCCCTTTATCTGTATTTGTCTATACCATCCTTGTCATATCATAAATCCATTTATAGTCATAATACATATATAATTATTTTATTTTCTTATATCACATGATAATATATCCTCATATGATGAGAATGTTTTGGATATTAGTTCCCTTTGAACTATTGACATCGTCTCATCAAAGAAACGATTATTCTTACTCTTTAGATTAAGTAAATTGATGTGGTTCCCATTACTTCTTCTTGGAAAATTTTATAAATAATGGAATACATTAGATTATATCATTTAATTATGAAAAATAATGAATAATCCAAAAACCAGTGAAACAATTAACATGAATTAAAAAATTTATGCATAGTTAATTTCATAATCATAAACATGGTTTCATTAGGAATATATTTATTTTGAAATAATTTATAATTGTTTATAAAGAGAATTTTTTTTTTCATAAGAATATATCCTATGTGGGTCAAACCAGGTTCACATTAAGTCTTATTTTTGTACACTAGGTGATGATCAGGTCAAGTCCAATGCATCCTTTTCAGTTTTATTACCCCTAGGTACATCTATTCCAGATTCGTGGCCACTTCTAGTATCTATATGAGGATGTAATTTAATAGAAGAACCAAATAAAGTATTCCTTTAAAAAAAAATAGGATGTTATAATATAATTATTCTCAAATTATATCATAGGATTATTCTCCCTAATATATTTAGTCATAATTCTAGTTCCCATGTTTTTTAATAAACTCCCTTTAATAAAAGCTATAGCTCCCCTGATGTAAGAACCTGGTTCTTGTTCTTGAGGTACGGGTTTCTTCTTTTCCTTTTTCCTTAAGTGTTTTTGAGAAAATAAGGAAAATGGGGAAAAATCCCAAAATTGTGTAACTACACGCTGTGTACTTGTCCACATGTTGTGTACTTTGGCCATGTGGGATGAGTACACAGGTCGTGTAGCCCTGTCGGCGATGAAATGTGTAAAAACTGACTACACGCCATGTAGTGGGTATTTACACACCATGTAGTCAGTCAGTAGGTGAATAGTAAGGCGGTGGAGGCAGCCACCAGCGAAGAAACAGTACACACCGTGTAGTCATAAAATATACGCCGTGTACACATGCCAATGGATGAATAGTTCCATAGTGGAAAGAAGCTTCTAGAGTAACAGTTTAAAAAATGGAAAGTACATGCCGTGTATTTTGTCTTTTTTTTACTTAAAATGGGCAGTATCCTCCTCTATTCACATAGGAAGCTTAGAACACCGGAGGAGAGCTCTAGAGACGGCCAGATCTTGGAGGATCTCCCAACCGCACACCGGGAACCCATTTCTGTATCCGTCGATCTCCTTGGAACTGCACGGGTGAGTTCTTCCCCCTTATTGTGTTTTTCTTACCAATTATTTCCTGATGGAAAGTTATTTGAGTTTGAACGGGATTATGTTCATCTCATATCTTCTCCGTTCTCATTTTTTTAGAGAGGCATCGTTCACTTATATCGATCAGGGATGATTGAGGTAGGTGTTCTAGTGTTTATTTCCAACTGCTGTGGTGAATTTTTGTATATTGAGATATGCGCCCATGATTGGGGTGTGGTATGGCTGAGGCCTTGAATAATTAAATGCCTAGAATTGCGTAGGTAATTTAATTAATATGTACAACTGATGTTTGGGATCATTTCTTGGATCCAAGACCACCCCTGGGGTGCCTTCCTCTATTTAGCTGTTTGGATAGGTTGCCCAAGGGTATACCGTAGAATCTAGCATGTTTTAAATTTCCTTGAGAGAAATTGTAAATAATTACTTGCTTACAAGTTGGTATTGGCCCGGTTACTTTTTTATCCTGAGGTCAGTGTATTTTTATCCCTTGAGCAGTGTTCTATATATCCTATGGGAAACTCCTTACGTGCCTGTGAGCAGTAGATTCTGTGGTTGTGGGTGACACCTCGTAAGCCTGTGGGCATTATTTGATATGCCTATGGGAAGACACCTGTGGGTTTTGATTCTCTTTACCTATGGGTAAGGTTTGCATGTCTGAGGACACTGACTATTTACTTAGGATATTCATTGTGGTGATATCTAAAATTTAATGATTTAATTAATATTAAAATGTCAATTTAACTAGTAGTTAGTTACTTTTGAATACTAATTAGTTTATTGCATTTATTACTGCACACTGTTGTTGCACATTTTCACTGACAGTTGGGCACGGGCCTTTGGTGGGAGCCTACTAGGATTCATTTCTCACACCCTGTTTGGGTCATGTCTTCAGCCCAAACAGATTATATTTCTGTAGGTGTGGATAAGGGAAAGAGTCCCTATACCGGTACATGATTGTTGTAGAGGAGTATGAGAGCATGGGACCGAGCTTTGGCTCGCGATGCTGCTGAGTTCTTGTTGCACTGTTTTGTTTTGTTTACTATACCTTTTACTTTGAACTGTATTGTATTGTATTGCAGTGTATCCTTTTCTGGATGCTTTCATAGAATAGTGACATGCTGCATCTTTATATATATGATTGCTGGTTCTCTTTTACCTCAGTTTTCCATTACAGTTATATATTGTTTACTTCTTCCGTTGTTGTATGTTATATAATTTTTTCCCGCTGCGCTACACTTTGACAAATGAGGGCATAGTTTCCCCACTATTATACCTGGGCCCTCACTACTAGTCGGAAGCCTCTGGCATTTGGGGAAATGTGCTTGAGGTCATGTGACCAACCGGGTTTGGGGCACCCGTTGAGTGGAACCTGGATCCGGTACGTTACAAAGTGGTATCATAGGGGTTTCTTTTCTTTGACTTACCATTTAGAGACTATAGTCTGGTATAGGATGGAAATGGTAATTGGTAATAATTTGTGCCCGGGAGTAGCTAACCCGTGTATAGGGAAAATCCAATTTACCTCGTGTTGTAATTTTACTGATTTTGCAATTTATAGTTGATTTGATTTTCACCGTTGGGTGACGCACTTGTGATTGTGTTGTTTATATGTTATACATGGGTTCTATTTAGTTGCAACCCGATGAGATGAGGGTATGTCATCTCATTCATCATTTAGGCACATGCTAGAAATCACATTCCATGCATTCCCTCCATGCCATGTAGGTGCATTAGAAATTGCATGTTGTTGTGATAGTTGTTGTGCTAGTAAAATCATGCTGTTGTGATAGATGCCTTGGATAAATACCTATTATTTGATAGGGTATTGTTATTTAAGGATTGTATAATGAAATCCAGACTTTGGTTCTTGAGAAGTATGGGCCCTCATTAACCGGAATTTGGTGGATCATTGACTGTTTACCTTGTTTATAACACGTATAAGATGCCAAGATTTGATTTTAGGGGAGTATGGGCCCTCAAGGATTGGAATTTGGCACTTAAGGGTTTGTTTCAGTGTTTTCTGGGCTCTGGATTAGTTTCTGAGGCTTACTGTTCGGAAAAACCCAGAATACAGGCCGTGTAGTTTTGATTACACGTCGTTTAATCTTCTATTCGGGAAGAAAGAGGAAAATTTAAGTACATGCCATGTACCCTAAGTACACATCGTGTAGTCTCTTCTCGTTTCATAGGTTGTGTGGGTGGGGAAATAGGGTAGGGAATGGTTTGGGAAAACACACCGTGTTCCGGTTGTACATGTCGTGTAGTATTGACCTGGAGACCGCCCGTGTAACTAACAACATGGATGGCGAAACCTTAAGAAATACATGTCATGTCCACCTTGAACATGCCATGTAGTCTGACCTAGGTACCTGACCATGTCACTAACAACACAGGTTGGTGTTACCCTACCTAGTACATTTCATGTGCCCGTGGGACACATCGTGTAGTCTTGACCACTGAGTGACCGTGTGGACTTAGCCGTGTGGCTTGGAAAAACAGGGTGGTGTACACGTCGTGTGCGGGTGTAACACATCATGTAGTGTCAGCCGAGTAGTCGGTCGTGTCACGAAACACAGGCAGTTGGAAATTTAACCATACACATCGTGTAGATGTTATACACACCGTGTAGTCTTGTTCATAAGAGAGTCGTGTGCCTTAGCCGTGTAGAAGGACTCGGGAAGGGAAGGAGGATTCAAGTACACTCTGTGTAGTCCGAGGACACGCCGTGTGTTTGGGGTGTTACATAGCCAGTTTTAGCTGGAGTACACATCCATGTGAATGGGTTGTGAGAACACGCCATGTAGTTTTAATACATGTCGTGTAGTCAAGTTTTGAAAATCTTGAATTCTTTCTTTCTCATGTTCCCTTTTTGGTCTTCTTGTTTTCAGTCTTTGATAAACTTAAATCTAAGGTGTGTTTTTGACCTTGTAGAGTCATGTCGCCGAGACGACCACCGGTTGTTCACCAAGAGATAAGAAATGATTATACTTCGGAAACAGTAGGCCATGGGCTACCGATGGATCCTCCAGTAGAGTCAGATGCGGCGCCAGCTGTTATACCGGGCACAGGCATGGATGCGCAGTTCTGTGAAGGCTTTACGCGGTTCATGCAGACCTTTCAAGGAGCACCGCCGGATGCCACATATATGGAAGAGCTGACACATATATTCCAAAAGTAGTATCTGCCTACATTTTCAGAGGATGGCGGACCATAGGCTGCAGAGTCTTGGCTAGGGTCTATGCAGACTATTTTTGAGCATCTTGAGATGCCTCCAGGGCGGAGGGTCAAGCTCGATACATACATGTTGTGTGATTCTGCCAAGAGGTGTTGGGATGTTACCACCCAGTCTGAGCATCATAGAGACATGGCATGGGAATATTTTCAGACAGATTTCTATGACTTATTTTTTCCATAGACGCTGAGGGAAGATCGAGCTCGAGAGTTCATGAATTTGCAGTAAGGTGCTATGTCAGTGATGGATTATTCTGCTCGCTTCACCGAGATTCAGCGTTTTTCACCTGTTCTGGTGGGTGATGAGACGTTTAGGGCTAGACGCTTTGAGTATGGTCTTCGATACGACATCTCAGCACTGGTGAATGTTTTCAGTTTGCCTACTGTACATGCTATTGTGAACCAGGTACTGATTATCGATCGTAACCTGCAGGAAGCTAGTGGTATGGGCTAGGGCAGTTCGACACTAGTTTCTGGTACTATTTCTATTGGCAAGAGGAAGAGACAGATGGATTTATCTCACGGTTGTAGTACCAGCCATAAGAATACTTCAGGTGTCCAGGTCATGTACTACCAGTGTGGTAAGGAGGGGCACAAGAGACCACAGTGTCCACGTGACCCAGTGGAATGCCGATCTTGCGGTAGGATGGGTCATCTGCAGCACTTTTGTAGGGCATTTCTACTAATGGCTAGTGAGAGGGGTTCTGTGCAGACTCTGCGTGTGGGAGCAAGACCAGCAGCTTCTTACCAGTCAAGAAACTAGAATATTTCAGGGCGTTTAGGCAGAAATGGTGGTCGTGGTCGTGGTAGCCATACACCAGGGTCTCAGAGGCAGCAGGGCGGGACAGCTCAGGGTAGCCAGGTTGTGTCGCAGGGCTGCGGCACTAGGAAGGCATATACAGTGCAATAGACCCAACAGGGGCAGGATCCCGGACCTTCTACTATCAGACGTACTATTCTAGTATCTTCTGTTATATCTTCAGTACTTTTAGATACAGGTGCTACACAAAGCTTTATATCTATGCTCATTGTGGAGAGCCTTGGGTTCTGTGTTTCTACTTCTTCTGATGTTATGATGCTAGACACTACGTTGGGAACTAGGACGACTAGTGTGCATCAGTGTAGGGAGTTCCCCTAGAGGTTGTTGGGTGTCACTTTATATGGGACCTCTATGTCTTATAGATGAAAAGCTATGATTTCATTCTCGGGATAGACTGGTTGGTACCCTTTTGAGCCTCTGTAGATTGATATCATCGCAGGGTGAGTTTCACATCACCAGAGAGCAGAGATTTTCTATACAAGGGCAAATGGGATGTTCTGGCGAGTCGAGCTGGACCCAAGCATCGTGGGTGAGGTGGTGTGACAACCCAGATTTCAAGTTTGTATCTAGATGATTAGGGAACTTGTCAGAAGTATTTCCCTCCAGTAGTTAATCATTTCGGGGATGTCTTCCTAGACGACTTTTTAGGTCTACCTCCAAGACGTGAGGTGGATTTCTCTATTGAGCTTGTGCCAGAAGCAGCACCGGTGTCCATTCCTCCTTATTGGATGGCTACACCAGAGTTGCAGGAGCTCAAGAGATAGTTAGAGGAGTTGCAGTCAAAGGATTTCATCCGACCCAGTACTTATCCTTGGGGTTCTCCGGTCATTTTGCGAAGAAGGTTGATGGTACACTCAGACTCTGTGTGGATTATCGAAAGTTGAACCAGTTGACGGTTAAGAACGGATATCCCTTACCAAGTATTGATGATCTTCTTGATCAACTTCGGGTATCACGAGTGTTCTCGAAGATTGACTTGAGATCTGGATATCATCAGTTATGTGTTAGACCATCAGACATACCGCTTAAAGCTTTTCGGAGTAGTTATGGTCTGTACGAGTACTTGTTCATGTCGTTCGGGCTCACAAACGCGCCATCAGCTTTCACGGATCTGATGAATCGTGTGTTCCACTCCTATCTAGACTCTTTTGCGGTAGTTTTTGTGGACGAAATCTTGGTGTACTCTCACACTCGACAAGACCATTCTACCCATCTTGAGAGCGTATTGAGTACACTGAGAGAGCATCGGCTATATGTTAAACTCTCATAGTTCCACTTTTGGATGGATTAGATACACTTCCTGGTTAATATTATTTCATAGGCAGGAGTTTCAGTAGACCCAGAGAAAGTGAGAGCAGTAATTTCTTAGGAGCATCCTAAGAACATGTTTGAGATACGGAGTTTCTTGGGGCTGGCTGGTTACTATAGGCACTTTATATAGGACTTCTCCCGCTTAGCAGCGTCGTTGACGGGTTTGACTAAGAAGGGTGTGAATTTCATTTGGTCAGAAGCTTGTGAAACATCTTTTCAGGAGCTGAAGGGAAGGTTGACATCAGCACCAATCCTGATACTTCTAGATCAAGGGAAGAGATATACAGTTTACTGTGATACATCAGGTATTGGGTTGGGAGCAATGTTGTTGTAGGGTGATCGAGTTGTTGCGTACGGGTCTCGGCAGTTGAGGCCACATGAGGGGCATTACCCAACGCACGACCTAAAGTTGGTTTCAGTTGTTCATTTGTTACGCTGTTGGAGACATTATCTCTTGGGAGAGCATTTTGTGGTGTTCACAGACCAAAAAAATCTTAAATATATCTTTAACCATCCTAACTTGAACTTGAGATAGTGAAGGTGGGTTGAATACCTTCAGTATTTTGACTTTGATCTTGCCTACTCACCTGGTAAGGGTAACGCAGTTGCTGATGCATTGAGTAGGAAGACTCAGATACAGGCAGTGCAAGAGGCCAGTGGTGAGTGGCAGCTTATGGCTTTGTTCTCCGAGATGCATTTGGAGGTTCACGATAATCAGGGGAAAACCTATCATTCCTCCTTAGTTGTGACTACTACCCTCAGGGATAGAGTGAGGATGAGATAGCTATCGGATTCTAAATTCCCAGTTCTATGGGAGTTGGTGGTAAGTGAGGACCCTCCTCCTGGATGGAAGATAGGCGATGATGTGGTACTGCATGTCCATGGATGAGTGTGGGTTCCATGGGATATACGCGAGGAGATGATGTGGGAGTTTCATACTTTAGCTTGGGCAGTTCATCTCAGAGTTACCAAGATGTACCATGACTTTAGACGTTAGTACTGGTGGTCGGGTATGAAGAAAGAAATAGTTGGTTTTGTTACAAGATGTTCCACCTGTCATCAGGTGAAGGTGGAGCATCAGAGGCCAGTCGGACTGTTACAATAGTTACCCATCCCAGAGTGGAAATGGGATTTTGTCATGATGGATTTCATGACGGGGTTGTCGAGGTCACCTCGAGGCAACGATATTGTGTGGGTCATTGTGGATAGACTTATGAAGGTAGATCATTTTTTTCCGATCAAGGAGACCTTCGGTGTTAAAGAGCTCAGGAAGATGTATATCCGATAGGTCATACATCTTCATGGGGTCCCTCGTTCTATTATTTCATATAGTTATTCCCAATTTACGTCTCATTTCTGGCAGAGTTTTCAGAGGGCACTGGGTACACAAGTGCTTCTGAGCATAGCTTACCACCCTCAGACCGATGGCCAGTCAGATCGTATGATACAGGTTCTTGAGGACATGTTGCGTGCATGCGTCCTAGACTTTGGGGGATCTTGGGAGAAGCATATACCCCTGGTCTAGTTTTCCTATAATAATAGTTTTCAGGCAACTATTGAGATGGCACCATATGAGGCTTTATATGGTAGGTCATCCGAATCACCTTTGTGCTGGTTAGAGGCAGCTTTACTAGGACCACGTCTTGTGCAAGATACTTCAGAGCAGGTCCAGTTGATACAGAAGTTTATGGCTACTACATAGTCTCGTTAGAAATCTTACGCTAATCGTCGTAGATGACCCTTAGAGTTCATGGTCGAGGATCATGTTTTCTTGTGTGTTTCACTGAGGTTGGGACATAGATGAATCAGGAGACAGGGTAAACTTTCACCGAGGTATGTGGGGTCTTTTGAGATTCTGGAGAGAGTCGGGCTGGTTTCCTATCAGTTACAGTTACCAAAGAGGTACCGGGACATGCACGACGTCTTCTATGTATCTCAGTTGCGCTGTTATCACTCAGACTTATCTCACGTTTTTCAGCCCGATGAGGTTGAGCTTCAGGTCGATGCGTCCTTTGTGGAGCATCTGATTCGTGTTGATGATAGGAGAACAAAAATTCTCTGAGGATGGTCAGTTCCTCTCGTACGGCTGCTATGGAAGCATGGCCGAGTGTAGGATGAAACCTGGGAGTGGGAGACTGACATACGTGCACAGTGTCCAGAGTTGTTCACAGCTTTATCTTCACCACCCTTAGGAGGAAAATTCAGGGATGAATTTCTTTAAGGGGGGGAGTTTGTAAGAACTTGGTTCTTGTTCTTGAGGTACGGGTTTCTTCTTTTCCTTTTTCCTTAAGTGTTTTTGAGAAAATAAGGAAAATGGGGAAAAATCTCAAATTTTGTAACTACACGCCGTGTACTTGTCCACACGCCATGTACTTTGGCCGTGTGGGATGAGTACATAGGGAGTGTAGCCCTGTATGTGATGAAAGGTGTAAAAACCGACTACATGCCATGTAGTGGGTATTTACATGCCATGTAGTCAATCAGCAGGTGAATAGTAAGGCAGTGGAGGCAGCCGCTAGTGGAGTGATAGTACACGCTGTGTAGTCATAAAATACACGTCGTGTACCCATGTCGATGGATGAACAGTGATGTGGTGGAAAGAAGATTCCAGAGGAACAGTTTAAAAAATGGAAAGTACACATCATGTACTTGAGAGTACACACCATGTATTTTGTTTTTTTCACTTAAAATGGGCAGTATCCTACTCTGTTCATAGAAAAAGCTTAGAACGCCAGAGGAGAGCTCTAGAGATGGCCGAATTTTGGAGGATCTCCCGACTGCACACCGGGAACCCGTTTCTGTATCCGTCGATCTCCTTGGAACCGCACGGGTGAGTTCTTCCCCCTCCTTGTGTGTTTCTTACCAATTATTTCCCGAGGTAAAGTTATTTGAGTTTGAACGGGGTTATGTTCATCTCATATCTACTTCATTCTTGTTTGTTTCGGGAGGCTTCATTCACGTATATCGATCAGGGCTGATCAAGGTAGGTGGTCTAGTGTTTATTTCCAACTAGTGTGGTGAATTTTTGTACCGTTGAGATATGCACCCATGATTGGGGTGTCTTATAACTAAGGCCTTGAATAATTAAATGCCTATAATTGAGTAGGTAATTTAATGAATATGTACAACTGATGTTTAGGATCATTGCTTGGATCCAGGACCACCCCTGAGGTGTGTTTCTATATCTATCCATTTGGCCAGGTTGCCCGAGGGTATACTATTTAAATTGGCTTGAGAGGAATTGTAAATAATTGCTTGCTTACAAGTTGGGCTTGGCCCGATTACTTTTTTAGCCTGAGGGCAGTGTATGTTTAGCCTGTGGGTAGTGTTCCGTATAGCCTATGGGAAACTCCTTCCGTGCCTGTGGGCAGTAGATTTTGTGCCTGTGGATGACACCTCGTTAGCCTATGGGCATTATTTGATATGTTTGTGGGCAGAAACCTGTGGGTTTTGATTCTCTTTAACTATGGGTAAGGTTTGCATGTCTGAGGACATTGACTATTTACTTAGGATATTCACTGTGGTGATATCTTAAATTGAATGATTTAATGAATATTAAAATGGAAATATAACTGGTAGTTAGTTAATTTTGAGTACTGCTTAGTTTATTGCATTTATTATTGCACACTGTTGTTGCACATTTTCACTGACAGTTGGGCACGGGCCTTTGGTGGGTGCCTACTGGGATTTATTTCTCACACCCTTCTTGGGTCATGTCTTTGGCCCAAATATATTATATTGTTGCAGGTGTGGATAAGGGAAAGAGTCCTTATACAGGTACATGATTTTTGCAGAGGAGTAGGAGAGCATGGGACTGAGTTTTGGATCGCGATGCTGCTGAGTTCCTGTTGCACTATTTTGTTTTGTTTACTATGCCTTGTACTTTGAGATGTATTGTATTGTATTACAGTGTATCCTATTCTGGATTCTTTCGTAGAATAGTGACATGCTGCATCTTTATATATATGAATGCTGGTTCTCTTTTACTCAGTTTTCCATTTCAATTATATATTGTTTACTGCTTCTGCTGTTGTATGTTATATAATTTTTTCTCACTGCGCTACACTTTGACAAATGAGGGCATAATTTCCCCACTATCAGACCTGGGCCTTCGCTGCTAGTCAGCAGCCTCTGGCATTTGGGGAAATGTCCTTGAGGCCATGTTACCAACCGGGTTCAGGGCACCCGTTGAGTGGCACCCGAATCCGTGACGTTACACCTAACCCTAGTAGGCTAGATATAGTGTCCAATATCTTAAAATGTCATAGGATTCATGGAATCGCATCTAGAATGATTGAATAGATTAGTTTTCATGGTAACCTAGACACATTATTTAAATTAATATTACATTTTGAAACATAAAATACCCAATTTTTTCTATAAGAACAAAATTATTCACCATAGCATACCCCAACATATCAATAAAAAGACTTCTGGGTATCCTATGAAAATTAAAAAAAATGGGTGAGATATGATGCACAGTAAGGGTAAACGTAAAAAAATATATGAATAAATAAGTTATAATCAATATGGATAGGTGAATAACTAAAAAATATGAAATTAAATCAACAATTTGATCATAATAGGAAAATAATAAATTATTATCAATGAATTCCATTCAAATAATATCATGAGCATGAAACATAACCATGGACATTTTAACTAATTGAATAATCAGATGGAATATCAATAACTGAATTCATAATTACCAAAAATCATAATTTTTGGCATCTAAAACATACTGTCAATGCCTTATGGTAAGTCATATAATATAATCGAGTCCTTCTCCCATAACATCTTCATAAATGGGTAAGGCCTCAATCAAAATCCAATCAAGATTGTCTTATGAGACCTACCAATGTAAAGAGGATCTATAAAAGGCCCCTCACATCACATAATAATTATAATAAATTCCTCATATGAAAGGCTTGAAACATAATCCATATAAACATTCTTATTTAAACTAGCATACAAAATGTTAATTATTTCACCAGTCAATAAACATAATCAAAACCATCAAGATAAAACTAAATGTATCAAAGTGGAACATCCCCATTAAAACTTACTATAAACCATCTATATAAATAATAATTATTCTATCATTAAAACATATCCCCATAAGAGAATATGTAAAATAAAGGTTTATTATGTTGATGAATATAAGTACCATAAAAAGTTCTTTAAATACATTTTAAATGAAACGAACCTCTTAATATTAAAAATCACCTTTAAAAAAGTAGAAAACGTAATGAAAAATATTTCATTGAAAATAAAATTTAATTATTTTAAAATAATTTTTCATACATTGAGTGGTACTGATAGTATAACACATGTTCATATCGTACATGTTAAAAAATTTCCTTTCTTATTTTTGGTAGAACCCAAACATGCATTGTTTTGAAAATGACATAAATATTCCTTTGAATTTTTTTGAAGAAGTAAAAATGGTTAGAAATGTCTTCAATAAACAATTTTTAAAATGTTAAAAAATTTCAAACATTTTTTGAAAACATGAGTTCTGATGAAAAAAGGATTTCTGAATGAAGAGAAAAATGTAGTTGGATTTTCTTGAAATAATTCCTAATCACTATAATTGCAAAAGGGAGAGAAAATAAAAATATTACATGAAAATTATCATTAATAACCATATTAGAATAAAATATATTGATATTAATATATAAAACTCAAATAAATCCCCTAAGAGAGACTTAAACAAAAACTATCCCAAATAATGATGAGATTATGAAATAAACCCTTACCGATTTGGTAACATTTGTACCACAAGCCCCATGAAAGAAATATATTTAAAAAACATTAAATACCCTTAAGATTAATGAATTCATGATATAAAAAACATAAAGGTGAGTATATACACCATAAAAAAGTTTTAAATGGTGAATATGGCTTGTGTCTCATAGAAGTAAAAGTGTGATGAGAAACCCTTACCATAAGTCCTACTCCTCTTGTACGTTATTTATATTCATGAATAATAGAAATATATTAATTATTTACTTTCTTAATAACCTTTTTCAAGTATATTATTACTTTTATTTCACTTATTACTATCCTATATATGATTACTTAATAAAATAATTTTATATCGGATGTCTCGGCGTTATTTGGATTATGTATAAAAAATGACTTTGGTAGGTTGACTATGGTCAATAAGATCATTATTTAAACATATACAGAATAATATTCATGGAATAATTATCATGTTTATAGATGAATTAGTCTTTTAAAACCAATCATGAAATATGTTTATGAAAAATTAACTACATTACAATCCTGGAGACAGTTGTTCATACATACGCATGAATAACGTTTTCATTTTTCAATGATCACAATGGAAAATTTTAAGTAATAATTTATCTATCCAGAATAATATTATTATCATAAATAATATATTATATCTTTAAATATAATTATATATATTATACATGTGGTGTGGTGATGAAAAGACAATCACATCACTTCATGAAGGTGGTATTCGACACGTACACGGACAAAATTATCAACTTTCAGTGAGTGAAAAGGTAATAAAGAAAATGATATATTATCTTTTAGGAATGATAAATAGTTCATGTATATAATAATTATGTCATTTATATCACATATATTCATTAAAATTATCCTTATCACCTTCAATGTAATTCATTACAGAAAGACAAATCACATCCCATCGTGAGGCGGTAGCCCACCATAAACATGAGTTGCATTATTGTATCCTCTATGAAATGGAAAGTAAAAAATGTATATGTTGTATAATGAATCTAAAGGTATAATTAATTTATAAACATTATATATATATATACATTATATCCATCTATATACAGATTCATTAGATGTGGTAAGAGAACTATTACAAAACAGACCTTTAACAGTACTAACCTTTATCAGTGCTAAATAAAAAAAGATAAAGGATAACCTTTTTCAATGCTTTGATTTAGCACTGATAAAGGGTGCCGTTTATGAGCACTTTTTTAGCGTTAATAATGGGTACCCTTTATCAGCTCTTTATTTTTAGCACTGATAAAGTTATCCTTTATTAGTGATTTTTTAGGGCTAATAAATGTCCAAAATAAAATGAAAAAAATAAAAATAAAAAAAAATATTAACAATATTAACAATTTTATTAATTAAATAATTATTGCAAAAAATGAATAAATTGAATATCCAAATAAATATATATTATAATTTTTAATATATAATATATATTAAATGCATAGATATGTAAAATGAATAAAATGAAATAGTTTAACAAATAAAAATTAAAAATGAGTATATTAATAAAAATATTAAATATTTATTAATTAAATCATTATTAATAAAAATTAATAAATTTATGTACATATATATATATTATAAATATTAATAAATAGTATATATTAAATATATATATTTAAAATCAATAAATTTTAATACTTAAAAAATTAAATTGAAATAATTGAAATAATTAAAGGAAAAAAATTATAAATGAATAAATTTAAAAAAAATATTAACAAAATTATTAACTAAAAAATTATTAATAAAATTTAATAAGTTTAATATATAAATATAAATTAATTATAAATAGTAATAAATAATATATATTAAATATAAATATATAGATAATAAATAAAATATCATAATTCAAAACATATTAATGTATTATTAATTTTTAATGTTGTTATGATTTTTTAATTTTGAATATATCAAATGTGTGTTACATTGATTTCACATACATATATATGTAATTAATGATTTTTTATATATAATGCACACGCATAAATATTTACGCAATTAATGAAATCTTATATAGAAACAAATACACCAAATATTTATGTAATTTATTCAAATTTTAGTTTATTTTATAATTTCATTATAACATTATATATTTAATGTATTATGTTTTTAATTGGTAAATTTTATTTATTTATTTTTTATATTATTACAGTTAAGTACAATTTAATCAATTTTAATATTTTTTAATATTTTTTAATTTAATCATTTTCTATTATTTATTAATATATATTTATATACTATGTTTTAGTATTTTAAATATGTGATCATATTTAGTTAAATATATCTCCATAATTATTTTATAATTTATATTTAATTAATAAAACATCTCCATTTTTTCAATATGTTAAAGTGTAATCATTTTTAATTATTTAGTTTCATTCATTTTTAATATGCATGTATTTAAGATTACATATTTACTAATAACGTTAAAATTATATTTGTAAATAAATATTTATAAATTTATATTTACTATATTGATAAATTTATAAATTTATAATTATTATAAATAAATAAACATTACTTAAAAATAGTTTATCTAATTATAAATAAATTATTACACATATTTACTAGGAATAGAACAAACCATGCATTTAACTCCCATGGTCTCAAAAGTTTTATTAATAAGAGTAAACATAAAAAGGGATGATGGAAATGAAAGAACAAATCAGTATGCATAACATCCCCATAAGAACACTAGGACAAAGTGCTAACACAATTACCTTTTTTGTGTCTACCTCCCCTTCCTCATGAGCCTTCATGGCCCTTTGGATGTCTACCACTCTTCCATTGTTTTGGAGCATGCCAGGTAACATCTTGCTCATCTGTATTCAGTGTTTCATCATTCCTGCTATTAGACTCTATGTCTTACATCCATCCAGATCAACATTATATCCTTGATCGATGCCACCAGTTATGTCCTTTTCTGTAAGAGTACCCTTAGGTAAGGCCTCATTAGGGGGAGGCTTATCAACATACTTTTCATGATTGGTTTCATTATCCCTAAGTGAAGAGTCTCTATGATGAGAAGCATATTTCATCTGTAGGTAATCACTTTCAACCTACACAAACAAAGGAGCATTGTGGTAATTAGAGATTGATATAGGCTATGGGTGGCCTTAAGCCTCCTTTTATTTTTGATGCTTTTTTCTCAAGACATTCAAGGTAGATCACATCAATGTTTGGATTATTAATGGAATCCAAAAAATCAATGAAGTTGGGTGTAAGAACACACCTACTCCTCCAGCATTGGTAATTAAAAAATATTTTTAATTATTTATTTATAATTATAAATATATTTTTAAGTAATTAATATAATTACTCTATTTATATTTATATATATTTATTATCTATATATATAATAATATAATTATATATAAGGACATAAATATTTATTATAAAATAAATATATTTATAATTATAAATAAATAATAAAACATATTTTTAAATAATTAATATTTTTACTATATTTATATTTATACATATTTATTAGTAATATATATAACTATATAAATATATATAATGATATGATTTTGTTTTCAATTATAAATAAATAACTATATATATATATATATTTATAAATATATATTTATGTTGTTAATAAAATTATATAATTATAATTATAAATAAAAATATAATTTTTTTAAAAGATTAATTGTGTAATTATAAATAAATAATTCCATATTAAAGTAATTATAAAATTATAATAATAAAAAATATATATATAATTTTTTATTGTATAATTATAATTATAAATCGTTTATCAATGATAATGTTTTAGCATTGATGAAGGTTTTTTTATGAGCACTTCTTTAGTGCTGATAAAGATCGAGCTTTATCAATGCTTATCAATTTAGCACTGAAAAAGGTATCTTAGTCAGCACTTTTTTGTAAGAACTGATGAATGTGTCCCTGGTCAATTTAAAACAACCCTAACCATGACATTTTTAGTCATGACTCTCAAGATCTCAGAAAACACCCCTAGTATCTATGCTCTTCCTCTATATTCTCTTGGATGAATCAAATCTAGAATCCAAGGTATGTTTTTCCCTTTTCCTCTATCATTGATTGCTTGTTTGGATTCTCTAGTTTTTTTTTTTTACTGTTCTCAACCATGAAGAACCCTACTTCTTCACTGGACAATAATGATTCATTATGCATCTTAACATTGGTATGTTCTTTAATGGATCCAAACCTTCTCCTACTTCTTTCCATCCCCTCATCAAAAATCCATACCCTTCTAAAATTCCCATAGAGGGATTCTCATTTCTCTTTGTTTAATTTGAAGTCTAACATAGTGACCAATACTACATGATCCATTCTTGCTACCCATTTTTACTTCACATGACCTTTATGCAAACTGATTTTACTTTACACAACACCATAGAATACCTCTATATAGGTCGTCTATGTACTTCATGTCTTTAACCACATCCTTCACAATGCCCTTTTTTAGATCGCTATTTCTCATATGTAAAATTACATGCAGATACGTTGAGCTCCACGACATGTGGTTATTTTTTATTTAGTTTTGATCAACATTTAGAGGTATCGAGAACATTTTCTCTAACTTTGACTATGCCTATTTTAGGCTTAATCATTTTCATAGGTATTCTTCTAGATCAAAACACAATTCTCTATGGAATTGTGACAAACCATTTTCAATTTTGGAATCCTAAGGCATTCCAAAATATTTAGATAGTGTAGGATATGTATGAGTTTATAATTATTTTATTTTATAGTATATTTTGAAAATAGAGAATTTATTTTATATTAACCATTGAAATATCTTATTCTTGATTTAAATAATTCAATACAAATTAAATTACTCCATTGATATTGTATTTTGATTGATTTTGAACATAATCAATGACATTGAATGATTTTAATGATGTTATATTTGATAAAACATGGATAATATAGAATCTTGATCAATTAGTATATATTACACATGATTTAATATAAATATGTAATTTTTTATTGTATTTTTTATTTGATTAATAAATTTGATGTTTATGATACCATATTAGTTATAATTTTTATATATATATTTAATATATTATTTTTCAGATGAAATGGTTCATAATATAAATATATAAGTTTATTAGATAAATATATTCTTCATATTATTTTACTGTAATCAAACAAAAATATGGATTTAATAATATTTATATTTTAAAATGAAACAATACAAATTTATAAATAATTTTTAGACTGAGTTAACTATATGAATTATTATAATATGTAACATGATTTTTTCTAGGCATTAGAGTTTTAGAAATCATAAAATTTTGTAACTTTTATTTAGTAAGCCTTGATTTTAATCTTAGTAAAAAAATTGATTTTTTAATTGATTTTTTTTCTTTTCTAATAATTTGTTCTTTTGTGTAATTTTATTGAAAATTATTGTATTATATGTAATATAAAACTAATTGTTTTTGTTAAATTTTGATAAATCTTTACTTATAATAATTTCATTTAATAATCACTTTATATTAATTGAAATGATTTTTAATATACCTCTTAATGTTTGATCACAATACTTTTCTACAATAAATACATGTGTGGATATAAAAAATAATTTTTATCGTACATTAGAATACTATGGGTAATATGTGAGGGATAGGTATAGTCTATCAGAATGCGAGTTACTATGAACATGTTAGCAATTCATTGACATCTAAGGTAAGGGTGGTGTGATATTTGTGTTGTTGTCATTATTCTTTATGGTTTTTCAGAAGTTAGGTTTAACTAATATATTGTGTAACCCATTGTGTGGTTCTTTTCTAGGGGAAAAATTAAATTAAGACTTCCCCATATTTCAACTAAAATTCCTATAAAAAAAGGTTATGTTATACCCATTTCATGAGTTAGATGAAATAAGTACATGTGATGGTTATCCAAGTGGTATAGTCCTAGATGTAAGGGGTATGAGGTCAAAACACATTATACTTGTGATGTGGTTATTACCAGAGAGAGATAAATAATTTATTATCCTGCTATGATTCAAATGTTAACCTCTTATTAATGAATTTATTTGAATGTTAATGAACAAACATTGTATAAAATTATTTTTTGACCAGTATAATTCATTAGTATAGAATTATGTCATTAAATTTTCTTATTATGGTATTATTTGTATCATTTTTATCTTATACTTGTTTAGTAAAATTTCACAGGTATAATGCTTTTAGATGAACAATAAATGGTGTGACGTTCAAGAATCTAACTCAAAAAAATCTAATATACAATGTTCCTGGTATGACTCAACGTTTTGTTTAAAATTAAAACTTTCTGTTTAATTTATTTCTTTATATTAGTAATAATATAATAATCATTTTCCTATATATATGCATTCTTTTTCTCTATTAGGGGTGGTTTAATCTATTATATAGGTGTGTTCTTTTGCTTTGTAATAGTGTTTTTCCTTGTATTTGTGTTATAAATTTTATTTTATTTAAATTCTATATTTGTATCAGTTTTTCTAATTTATAGTGTTTCTTTTGGTGCTGGAGTTTGTTGTTCCAGTTCACTAAAATATGCCTTGTTTCTTAGTGTTGTAGTATGGGGTGACATCACACTATAGTATTTATCTTTATGAGTGCTGATAAATGTGTTAATATAGGATGAACTTATCAGTGTATGTAGAAGTGCTGATAAAGGATTCCCCTATATACACATTTATTATCAATGATAAAGGGAACCTTTATTAGTGATAAATAAAGACGTTGATAAATTTTTTCTTTTATCCACGCTTCTAAAAGTGTTGATAAATGACCCATTTATTAGCAATTTTATAACACTGATAAAATCATAAAACATTTAACCACACTACTTTACTCAACACGTTTTGAGTGCTAATAAATGTGTATTATAGGGTTATTAAAGGACTCTTTTTTAGTATTATGGAAAAATGAATGACATCAGTTCGTGAGGTGGTAGTTCAATGTACATACGAATGATGATTTAATAAATGGTAGTAGTGATGGTTTAGGTCATTCCATTGATATAAAAACATCTTATTATATGGAACATATTGATTTTATTACCTCATCATGATTTAATAAAAATTATTGGAGGTGGAGTAAGAAATAAAATAAAAACACTCATTGAAGAACATTAACTCTTGTTTGGGTAACATCTATAATTTTCCACCAAAATCCTTCCTTGGTTGGATTTATTCCCAAACTAAGGATTATAGGATGAGGGGATGGAATTTGGGTGTGAATTTTTTACCTCTAATTAAAAACAAATGTTTTTTAAGGTGTGATGAAGAGAGGGTGGGGTGGAATATTATAAGTTAGGTTAGTGCCACACTTTAAATTTTTGAAAATAAAAAGTAGGATGCATGTTTTTCACATACCATAGATGTCAAAAATGGAGTGTTATCAAGCCTTATAAAATAATAGGTATAAATATTCCCATAAAATATATTTTAGTCTATTTTATGTAATTTTAATCGTTATCTATTTATCTTGACCCATTCTAAATTAGTTTTTACCTTAATCGTAGTAAATTATTTTTACATTTTTTATGACTAATTATTGTCAAAAAATATGTTGAAATTATTAAATAATATAAATTATTCTGATTCTGAATATGGAATTCATTTTTCCGAATTCTATTCCCAAATATGGGAAATTTTAATTTGGAATTAATCTCACAAATGCTATGAGAAAGCAGGTTTTTATTGAGAAAATGTTTAAAATTTTACAAAGTTTTTATATCAAAATTATTTATGAAAATGATTTTCAATACCTAAATTGGATTAATAAATATATAATTGAACTAATTTTATATGAAAAAAAATTAAATTATAATTTATCATTATAAATAATTTAGACAACAAGGTAGTTTTCAATTAAACTTCTGTATTTTCACTATTCATCAAAAAAATAAATATTTTAGAAAAATAAAAAAAATCACCCTATGATAAATTTGATATGATGATTTAATAATTTTATTTAATTTTATATAATAAATTTTCTAATATTTTTAAAAATTAATATTAAATTATGTGTGTGAAGTGTGAATAAACCGTCTTTTAGAAAAAATACATTTTTTCTTAGTAAATATTATTTTTTCATTGAAATTTTTATAATATTATCTATAATAAATATATATCCATTTTTTCTATTTTATAAAATTTAAAACCTTACAGTTTTCTATTTTTTATTAATGTTATTCATACTCAGAAATTTATTGTCTCAGATGTAATAGTAATTTTTAAATAATAATATTTTAATAGAGTACCACATCTTGTTCAAACCTGGTGTTGCATACATTTAAATAAAATAAAGAGATTAAAATTATTTAAAAATAAATATATATATCCAAGTATTGTGTTTTTATATTCCATTGTACTCTTGGTGTTGCGTTTCATATACACTATTGAATATGATGTTTATGTTTTAAAATATCATGGTGTTATATTATTTTTCAAATGTTTAATTGAATATTATAAATATTAACTACATTATATATAACCATTATTTTTTTCATTTTCAAATGAAGTTTTATATACATATTACTAATTTTATTAGGTAGTGGTGATTGAAAATTTTATTACAGTGATAAATTTAGATTATATTTTTAGATGTGAAAAAGAAAACATATTTTTAAAATTTAGATTTATGGATGATGGTATGTAGAAGAAATTTAATATAAGCATATAATAGGTTTCATTTTATGGTATGTTTATTGTTCATAATTTAAATGTAACTTTTTCCTAATATTTTTTAAGAACTCAATTTCTAAATTATTACTTCTTAATTAACTAACATTAAGGAGATCACATCATGATATCCATGTAAATAATGTATAACATAATATGTTGTCTCATGTACGGTATATATTAAGACATGAAAAAATAATTATAATGTATTTTGAAGAGTTTATGGATGAATCAATAATTATTTAGAGGGCATTCCTCTACCCCTGCTCTCTATAATAAATGTAATAATAAAAGGATAATGATAAATGGTATATAAATTACCTAGTAATTGAGTGTAGTATAAGGGTTAAATATATAGTTTTAAGACTCTGTTTTCAATAATGAATCATTTAGTAGAGTCACAAATTATATCAATGGTATGCTTAATGTTCACTAACATAAATGGAATGTCACACACTTTACATCCCCATACTATAACTCATACATCAGATATAATCATGTATAATGATATTATAGGGACACCCAATATCATATAATAACACATTGAAAGAGAAATTTTATTATAGATTCTGTATACTATATGAAAATGGATTCATATCATCTGTGGGTAATGATAGAAGATAATATAGATGTATTTGATATTGTTTTGTACCAAGTTGATGTTGCGGATATTGGTGAATAGGGTGCCAAAAAAATTTATTATGTCTATCTAAACATGTAAAAATGTTAACACTTGAGTTATATATTTTATAACTATTTATTTACAATTAATTATAATTTTATTTTAATCGTTTATTATATATAAATTTTTATGAAAATAATAAATGTTAAATTGCCATTTTAGAATAAATAATATTATTAAGCTCCAGTTCCTTCAGCTAATGCTTCATATGTATCCAATGGAATATATTTATTGTAATTCAAGGCTATTAAATTGAATTATTTTTAGCAATTTTGGTAAATAATAAAATTTCTAGAGAATATTGTGTAGTCACCCCTATACCTTATATTTTAAAAGTTTGTTTTTTTATATAATCTATATCTTCTAAAATTGAATAAAATTATTTTCATATAAATAAAATGAAAAATTATTTAATTAATTAATATAAAATTTTATAATATATGATTACATAAATATAATTTTTTTTCTTATGTTGGATTCATATTCCATATTCTTGTTTTGGTGTCTCCTGGTCCCATATGACTCTCCCTCTTTCCAAAGACATGCAGCATATCGATCATTAGGGGTGGTGATGATAACACCTATTATTAGACTAGATGATGCAGAGATGGATCATACCATAATGAGTTCAATTGAATTGACTAAGTCTCTATTATATACTTAAGTCATGTTTATAAAATATTTCCCAATTTTAATATAGGTTACCCTTTTTTGAAATTGATTGACTGAAAAGTTTCATATTAGAGGACACCATGAAATGGAATTATGTTATCTCTCATTTGACCCAAGTATATAGTTACTCAAGTATCTATGTGTTTTGGGTTTGGGATTGGCTCAATGAATAGGTTTCCAACATATCCATATAAATAAAATAAAAAATCCATGTTATTCATTTCCTTTTAATGAGACAACTGGTACCTTTTAGGGTCATGTGTCAAGAACCGTAGTGGTTTTTTAAAAATACATTCATCCATAATATCTTCCAAATAGTTTATATTCAAGAGGAATAGACTACATGGTGAAAGGTACATAGAAATAGGTTAGTGTGGGACTTTCACATGAGAGAACATTTACGGTTTAACCTAACATAGGTATCATGTGAGTGGACTTTAGGAACAAAGTAGAGTATCTTGGCTAAATATATTTGATGAAAACAAGGGGATATTCCAAATCATGGTATATAAGGAAAATAAGAATATTACCTTGAATCAATATATTTAAGGAAACCACTATAATTTTCTTGACTCGAGGTATATCGAAAAACCACAAGGATTACATTGACTCGTGGGTTTTGAAGAAAGAAATAGGTGAATCATAACTGAAGGAATATGAGTAATACAAGAGGAATATATTGACTCAAATCATTTTAGGAAAGCGAATATAAGTATCTAGTCTCAAGAAATATATGTAAACCCAAAGCAGTATTCCATCTCAAGGTATTATCTAAGATCATATTTGGGGTTTTAGGTATTACGATCGAAATCATCTTTGGAAAAAATGAAAAATCTCATGGTGGTTTATGTTTAAATGGAAGGAATTTTGTTAATGGGATGAGGTAGTATCCTAACACTAATCTTAATTTTATGTATGGGGGTTTACCCCTCACTTTATATACTAATAGTTTTACAGGTAGGTGACCTAGGTAAATGTGTTCCAATGTAGGTTTTCATGGTAAATGGGTGCCTATGGAAGTGGCTTGGGTGACATGTCGCCTATACATCTGAATTGAGTAATGTATCACTCAAATAAATCATAAAAGGATGGGTGTGGCTATGAAAAGGGTTACTTTGAGAATGATTGATCAGGTGGTAATATCCTATGTGATCCTAGGATTATGTAATTTGACCCCAAGTTGATCTGGTGTATAGGTGGTTGGTTCCTAGGAGTTTGGGTGCCCTGGTGATCAGTGCCTACAAGGTTATGGACCCATGTTTTCACTGCCTATGTGGTTGAGATATTATGTGGTTAGTAAAAAGGTGGTTCTAAATAACTCATTGATTCCTAAGTAGTTTGGTGATTAGATAGTTTAGTGAATAGGGTGTGAATCCAACTATGAGGGACTAGGTACAAGATTTTACATCACCTTACCCTGTTTTTTGATTAAAACATCACTAGAATGAGGATTATCTAAACGAATTGTATGAATAGGTAGGAATTATGTGAAATCAGGTGATCTAAAACTTTATTCCCTTTTCACTTCATATTGATATAGGGGTTCGAGGGTATATTTATAGTAAAATCCTTTTTTGGGAACTCAGATATGGGTGGTAACCTCCCGTAATCATTTTGGGAAGCCAATTTTTTCTCAAGGAACACGTGATTATATATATAAATGTGTATAAGTATATTTGGTTTCACATGGTGGTTCATAATGGTGTGGATAATTAGAGTATATGGTAATAGTAAACATGGATAATGGTTCATAAAACAAGGTTTCAAGATATTCACTTAGTCAGAGAATGTGGCTAAGAACTTAGGTAGTGTTTATAGGACCTATTTTGGGTAAGAACTATATAAAATATGTCAATAATCCCTCAAACATGAAACAGAAATAAAATTTTGTCGATAATTTCTATTTACCTCAATGTTTTATAAATTTAAAGAGATTGGAATGAACTACACACCAATCAATAATATTTTTCTCATAGTTAGTTTCATCCGATGATAATATATGTTTTCAAAGGATACCATATAGACCTCCCTTTTTTATACATGTATTTTAAAATAATTCTATTAAATGATTATTTATTTTCAAATTATAGAATATCTTTTTATTTTTAATGTCCTGGATTCTTGAAACATGATATATGAAGTTTTTAAACATTGTTTAATAGTCTTGAAAAACTCGTTTAGAATTCTAGCATAGTCCACTTCGCTGCATAATTTTTCATAGGGAAAATATTAAAATGAATGGGTGATAATAAATATTTGAAAGGGGATAAAATAGGTAAACATGAATTATGTGATCATCAATAATTTTAGAATACTTACTATAGATCATGGTCATAAATACAAAAGGCATAACATTAAGCATAACATAAAAATGTGGCTAGAACATTAAATTGATACATTCCTAAGAGCATCACTAAAGTCCATCATTAGGGTATTTGAAAACATTTTTATAGGGTTTTTCACAAAGGTATCATAATGAATGACCAAGGAATACTTATATGGTATCCAATAAATGTCATCTCTATAGAATAATTACTTATAAAATGTGTTGAACTACTATTAGGGTTCACCATTAATAGGTATATCATTATTTGTGTCACATGGATCATATATCATAAGAAAATTTTTCATAATTTTATCCCATGAGTTGGGAATGAATTTTATATAAATAGAAATAACAAATCAATAATGTATATGCATATATATATAAATACCCTTGAATGAATGTAGCTTTGGGTATTCATAACATAATAGAATTGTGTCAAAAATCATGGAATGATTTTGTCTACATAACGAGTATACATAACTATTTTTCTAATGGTATTTATGAGATATAAAGTTATTTTATCATTGATATGTCATCAATTATATAGTAATGAAATGATAATGAATGCATGAATTCTAGATCAATAGAAAATCAAAAGGATTATTACAAAGTCAGTACTTGAACAAAAGTGGAAGGGAAGAGAATCCATCATAAGTTAATTGGATTCCCAAATTATCACAAGGGTGTCATGGAACATTATAAAATAATTTTAAAGGATATGGAGAAATAAAACAAGATGAAATTTGGGATCAAAGGATTTGTACTAATATTTAATTAGAGAATGTGTGAGTATTTATTATAAAATAGGTGTAATTATTTATTAATTTCTATAGTTAAGATTTGTACATCTATTTAATAAAATATAAAACATCATTACCTTTCCAATGGGGTTTTCCATGTTATTTTCCAAATCAAAGTATTTTAAGAAATTTTTAGGTTATGTGTCTAGATACTTAAATTAATTTTATTTTGGAGTAAGAAGAGAATCTAATACAAAATAATTTTTGTTAAAAACTTAAAATAAAATTTTGGGTTTTGAATATTCATTATAGGTTTTTAAAATTAGTCATATTACTATAGAATAAACTATTTTAATGTGGAATCAAATTCTTTTTCATGAATTCGTTTATTTTACTTTTTGTATCCTATTTAATTCATTATGATTTCATAACACTTACTGTTTTTATATAATATTTTACATTTTCACTAAAAATAGACTATTTTATAGTAAAATGAAAATTTCACAGTTAATTAATTTTAGTGTAGTTATTTAAAAAGTGATGTAAAAATTTTAAAACAATTTTATAAATAATTTAAATTTTATAAAATACTTAATTATTTAAAATTATTAATTTTTATGACATAATATTCTTCAAAAATATTAGAGAAATTATTTGACACATAATAAAATTATTTTATCATTTTTTATAAAAATAACTAATTTATTTTGATGTTATTTTATAGAAAATGTTTTTTATAAAAAATGTAATAGAATTATAATAAACCATATAGATTTTCCTAAAAATACAATATTTCTTTATCTATTCCAAAAATATATTTTATCATACTCTTTCGATAATCATGATCAATTATTTTCTTATATAAGGGAAATAAATTAAAATAAGGATTAGAAGTAGTGGGATAATGGAAGCATATTTTTCATTTGAAAAATAATTTACACTTAAAAATAACTTAAGGCTTAGATACATAACCTATTATCACACTGGAATGATCTATAATGGTAAGGTATGTGATGGTGGTACTCTCATTGGGTGGTTATACAAACATATATTTAGTGGTGATCTCAACAAACTTGAACTTCTCTAAAAGGAGATGTCTCTTGAGCCTCACTTATTGTAAATCTTCTTGGGATAGTTCAAGTGTAAACCCTTGTGATTCCACCTCCCTCAGAATATCTAATACATTTTCTCTATAATTAATTATCCTGCATGTTTAGGACATTGTTTCTCCTTCATGTGTCAATTACCTCTCTCAATCAACCTTAATATAAAATAATCCCAATAGTCACTTTATAATTGATACATCTCCAATTGTCAAAAAACCCAATGGTTATATTGACCAATTGTTAGGTATGGTCAAATATTAATGATCACACTACCCATTACACAATATATATAGTCCACCATTGTCATACATGATTATTCACTACATCACGTGCAAATATTTTCAACATCCCTTGATAATTACTATCATATTCTAAACACTTAATTTTTTTACCATTTCTATATCATGGGTGATTGTCATGATTTAATTTTATCCTATAGAGTTTACATTAGTGTTTTTATTATTATAATATTTTTATCTCCTTTTACAATTATTAACGATTATATACAACATTATATCATGATCTGTATTGAAATTTAATATTATTTCTATATATTACTATTTTATAAAACAATAAAATAGTCATTATTTAAAATGAGTATTTCTATTAATAAAAGAAAGAAATTTTAAGACATTACACCCACTATAAGATAATTTTCCCATTATATTTGTGTCCACATAATAATAAATATGATTATTTTTCCTTCATCGATTCATCAAGCCCTCAAGTAGTTTCTTCAATGTTGGAATTTCGTCATAAGATTATCTCTAGATAGGTTGTAATATTAATCAAAAAAATTCCCTATAATAAATAATCTATATAGGTTCTTAATTATATGACATTTCAAGTTCCAATTTCACACCATATGTTTCTATTACATCTATTTGGTATGACATATAAATTCTGAACTAGGACTCATGGAAGACCTCATTGACATTTGGAATATATGGAGAAAGTGCTAACTGGATGGAAACTGCTCTAACATGATCTAAAATGTAAAATGGTTTAATATAACTTAGACTCAATTTCCCCTTCCTTCTAAATATCATGAATCATTTCCATGATTATACATTGCAGATTTCATGATCCAAAAAATGAAATTCTAATTCATTTATCCAATTGTTATCAAAACTATTTTAATGACTCTGAGTAGCCTTCATATGTTTTTTCATCACTAATATCTTATATATTGTTTCTTTAAAAATTTATATTTCTAATAGTTCTCATTCTCTAACTCTATGCCATAATTCATTATTTCTACACCATTCCAAATACATTTCATCATAAGGATCCATTTAAATACTAGAATGAAAAATATTATTATAGAATAATTTAATAATTGTAAGATATTATTCCAAAAATGTAAAGACTTGTGAATTACTTTTCTGTTACATTTCTAGTTTTGGTGGTTGGAGAGTTTTGGTGGTTATTTGGATGAATATATTGATTTTTTGGTGAGGATGGAGCTATAGGAGTGTTTCAAGATATGGTTCATGACATGATCTTGGGTTGCATCATGATTTGATGTTTCACAGATTATGTAGCCAACAAGTTTCATGAAATTTATATGTGATAAGGAGGAGTCTATGAAATAGAAACACTTTATTAATGGTGAATTTATGATTTGTATTAAATTTAAATCTACGAGGAAGAATTTTCATAGGAAATAGAAACCCATTTGATTTAATGTCATGAATGGATTTCATGGACTAAAACCAAAGGATCCATGGTGTAAAAAGGGTTATTCAGTCGATTATTTTTCATCCATACATATTAATTCCACTCTATTCTCAACAAACCCTAGGTTATTTGGGGGGTTATTCCATCCCTATTCTGCCTACATTAATCTATGGGTTTTAGAGGTGGTGTTTTAGCAACTAGTGATAATCCCTTCTCTTCTTCTTGATTTTTTTTCTTTGATTATTTTCATATAGATATGATTTAGTGTTGTATTTTTGGTTTGGGGTTTGATTTTGTCTATGTTTTCAATAACCCTAGTTTCAATGTAGGTTGATCTATGGATTTCTGAAGAGGTTATGTTTTTCGAGTGCTTCATCATTCTCCATGCAGTGCACAATGAGATTGGGATACTATTTTAAAGTATGTAATCTCTTGTTTCCTATTTTGTGTATAAAAAAAGATACATTTTTTTATTCATGTGGGGATGATGGGTTTTTCAAATCTTTTTTTGGATGGAATGGATATTGGATTGTTTATCCATTCTATGGGGTGGTGAGGTCTTATGAGAATTGAATTCGTGTTTTGGGGTAGAAATGTGTGGTTGTGATGTTTTATGTGGTGATTTGTGGTTGGTTTGAGGCCATCTTGTGGGATAGTGATGTGTGTTTGTGTTGTGTGGAGGATGGGACAAGAATGGTTTTGTTGTTCTAGATTCCCAGGTAGTGATGGAGAAACATTTTATTTATTTTTTAAATGGATTTTCCTGGTTTGGATAATGGGATGGAAATTATTATTGAATGAATTAATAATTATAATGGTGGTTAAATGTGGATGAGGATTAATAATGAAACGAATGGGTTGTATTATGAAATTGGTTTCTAGTGTGAAAAAATTGGGATGTTTTGAGTCAGTTATAAAATTTTTGTGGGTCTATAGGTTGGGATTGTCTATTTTTATATATATAAACCTTTATATTACTTTTGATTTCTAAAACAACCCCACCCACGTCAAAAAATATGTTTCAACACCCATATAATAACCCTATAAGTTTTTTTCTCAAAATATCAATGATGATGATGGATGTATATTTACCCACTCATTCCCTCTCTTTCTTCCATGAAAGTAGATATGCATAGTCTATGATGGATGGTGGTCTTTTAGTGCACTATGTGATGGAACCTATTTCTTCGGGCATGATGTGATGTTATCATGATTTTGGGTGGTGCCCCATGTGACTTTGGGTGAGATGTGTTGTGATTACATTGTGGGGTAGTGTCCCAGTTCTCTTTAGGTGATATTTGATATGTCTGTGTTCTGGGGTGGATTATGGTGGGGGTCATGTATTCTAGGACGATGGAATGGGTTTGATGTACTTCATGTTCATGATGCCCATGTACTCTGGTTATGGAAGTAGAGGTAGTTTGATGGATCAGGTTCCATCAAGTGAGATGTGAGTTGACCATGTCATGGGTCATTATCCCATGTGTTATCAAGCAGGATTTGATGTGATCATATTGTAGGGTAGTAGTATATGTAATACAGAATAGATGTAAGTTCCAAGACATATGATATTGGGGTGTGAGTGTTGAAAATAAGTGGGAATGTGATGAAGGGTACCCATTATCGATATGATTCTTATTATGTTATTATACTTGGAATGAATTATTTAGTGAACATACCTTGTTGAGGATTAGTATGGATTTTAGATATATTTAGGTGTTCTTAGTTTTGTTGTTTACTCACAGGTGAATTAGTATACTTCTTTCATTTTTTCATGAGAGATTTTCATTTTCCAACTGTGTATACAAGTTTTCTCAACCTATGTTTATATAATTATTTTCTAGTTTCTAGGTGGCATATGTGGTCAAGGATGAACATCAGTATCCCAAACCTTTGGATACTTTTTATGTCACTACTTAAGAATTTCTTTTGATTATTTACTTTGGATACTTTTATATGTATTTTTTCCATCTATATATTCATTGTGGTAAGGTTTTTGTTTCTGATTATATTATTTCATTCATATTATTATGTTTGATTCATCCTATCTCTTGATATATTTTTTTTATATAGACTATAATGCCTCCCATTTTTGAAGTTTTCATACCCTCGATGCTAGTCACCAACCTGAGGCCTACTAGAGGTGGGACTCAAGGGTCATTATCTATCTCCCTTCATTGAGTTATCTTTGGTGGGATGGAGTTAGGACATAGTGGTATCTAAGATAATGCTTGAGAGATAATATGGTGTTCGAAGATAGCCACTATCATGAACCGTCCTCGGGGCCCGTTCAGTGACTACCCCAAGCCCAACTTCCATAGGCCAGGGGCTGGCGAATAGCACCAAAGGCGTAAATCCCAATAACTGGGAAGGCATTGCCGTTATAAAAGTAAACAAAAAACCACAGAGTACAAGAGGAAGCAAAACACTAAGTACAAAAAGAAGTGCTGAAAAGTAAATGGGCCAGAATACAAACCCAACTGAAAGTGCAGCTACAACTGAACGAAAGTACAACAGAAAAAGGCAAACAGCTGGAAGAAGGAAGTAGCTCATGGGTCGTCCTCCTCGGATCCTAACTAAAGGGTAGGTACAGATAGCCTCCTCAACACTCTCGCCCGTCAACCTCCTCCGTGTGTCGTCTCGCCGTAGAGTCATCCTCCAGATACTGACTCGTCGTGTAGTCCACCTCCGGGTACTGACTCGTCGTGTAGTCCACCTCCAGGTACCGTCCAGGCCTCGAACACTCGGCCTCTGTCAGCACTGCCCGTCGTCTGCAACCAACACAATGAGGTGCGGGCATAGCCCGTGCAGGGGTGAGTATAACGATACTCATTAGGGACCCCGAGACCCTCAAGGTCACACTAAAACCAACAAGGATAACCACAATGAAGATCTCAACAGATAACCCCTACTTAGGTATATGCCCATACATATACCTAAGTTATTAAGTAACCCATCTCAATCATGAGGAAACACAAGGATCATGAAATCAACGGATAACCACTACCTAGGTATATGCCCATACATATACCTAAGTTATCAAGTGACCCATCTCAATCATGAGGTAAACACAAAGGTCAAAAGTCTCAGCTCAAAACATGATTTTTATTATCGAAACCGTAACTGCTAAAGAGCTCCGTCTCTGAAGTGTACAGTGGTCCTGTCACGACTTCGAGGTACTGCTCCCTAACTTAAGACTGCTGAGGTACTCCTCCTGTCGAGTATCGCGGGGTTGCGGCCAACTACTGGGTGCTCCGTCCGCTGAGGGTCTGTCGCCAAATACCGGGCGCTTCCCCTAATAGCCTACAGAGGTACTCCTCCTGTCGAGTATCGTGGGTCTGCGGACAACTACCGGGCACTCCGTCCGCCGTGGGTCTGTCGCCAAATATCGGGCACTCCGTCCACTGGGCTAGTCGACTCACTCCAAGTCGAGTCGGTCAAGCAGTCGTCAGGTTTCAGCCGGCTACACGGTCTCCGTACTCCATACGCTCGTCTCCGGGAGGGTCCGCTCCACGAGCTACAGTTCGATACTCCAAGTATCACAAGTCCCACGAAAAAGTATCTCAAAGGACCGCCTCGTCATAGGGGTCTCAACGCAACAGTCGGCGCGTCAATCGGACGTCCGGTCTGTGAGTTACTAGCCTTTTCGTCCCTAGGGCCCGGTTGGTTTCGTGTATGAACTAATCCGGCCTTAAATCAACTATACCCCGAACACTCATAGGGTATACTCATAGGGACTGTTTCTCAACGTGATCACCAACGCCGCTGACGGTTCGTCAAACGGACGTCTGGTCTGAATGATATCAGCTTTTCTGTTCCAGGGGCCCGGTTGGATTTCGGGTACAATCCAACCCGGCCACTATCCAACAGCAACCAAAACTCGGGTGAAATATACCAAAAGCTCCGTCTCATTAAGAGGAAAACAACGAGACAGACGGCGCGTCAATCGGACGCCCGGTCTGTGAGTTATTGGCTTTTTCGTTCCAGGGGCCCGGTTGGTTTCGTGAGCGAACCAACCCGACCGCACTCCGACGGCATCCAAACTTCGAGCGGAGTAAGCCAAAAGATCCGTTTCACTAAGAAGAATTCAACAAAGTCGACGGCACGTCATTCGGACGTCCGGAACTCAAGTTACGAGCGTTTCTGCTCCGAGGGCCCGGTTGGTTTCGTGTACGAACCGACCCGGCCGAACCCAAAGTTCTCCTAAACCTTGAGTGTAATATACCGTAACGACCGTCTCGATCCAAGGATCGTGTTTCCGCTGACGGCGCGTCAATAGGAGGTCTACAACTCAAGATATGGGCATTTGACCGGAAGTGGTCCGAAAACGGGGGGTCTGGGCCCGGGCCGACCCGGCCCGACCCCCCTGGGTCGGCCCGAACCGGGTCGCCCGACCCGGGGTCCGACCCGGCTCAGTCCGATCCGGCCCAACCGGCCGGCCGCGGCCGGGCGGTCGCCGCGGAGCGGCGGGGGTGCGCGCAGCCGCCCCCCCTTCGCCGCTAATTGACGTCGGCGGCAACCACCGCCGGCAACTTCCGGCGGCGCGCCGCCGCCGCCGCCTTCTGCGGACCACCGGATGCGCTCCGGTGGTCCGTTTCTCCTGTCGTCTTCGCCTATGGTCCCCCCGGGACCCCACCTTCACTGCGAAGGGATTCAAACGCCAAAACGGTCTGCTTCGTCGTCGCCCATCAATCCGCACGTCAAAACGATTAGCGTCGTCTTTGTAGTTTTCCAGCGCGACCCGATGGCGCCGCGCCCCTTCGCCGCGGCCCAACTCCGACCGCGGTTCTTTGGTTTTCTTCGATGCGGCACGACGACGTCGCGTTCTTAAACTTCCTTCCACGGCGCGGCGCGACGGCGCCGCGCATATCCTTCCGCATGAAAACCGCATGGTGCGACGGCACCACGCCTTCCCGTACCAACCACAAAGGAACCATCACGAAATTAAGGAGGAGGGTCGGCCGTGTTTGTGCGGTCTGACCCCCTCGTGTTATTCGATAACAAATGGTTTAAATCCACGAAGATCATCAAGTTGGTATTCACGAATCAAATAAATAAATAAAACCCCTACATCGATCCACATGTACGAACGATCCGCGGATCAACCCGGAATTGGTTGGTTCGCGCTCGTCGTTCTTTTCTCAAAAGGTAAGAGAATACCAAAATAAAATCCCAACCCACAACATAATCTTCGCGGATAAAATTAATGTTTATTTGATCCGTGTTCTTTGATTTAGAAGGAAGTAGCATGGGGTTCATTAATATTTCATAAACAATTCCCTACCTCGGTTCAGGAACGGTGCACGTCAATTGAGCCGCGGAAGACGAGTGTCGCGGAGGTCGGGCATCGCGGAAAATGAACATCGATTCCGTTGTCGTCGAGATGCATTCGAAGAGGAAACGTCGTTGGAAGAAGACGTCGCATTCTTCGGTGGAGATGTTCTTCGTTGAAGAACGGTGTTCTTCGTGTTCTTCGTCGAGGTGAAGAAGAAGAAGACTTCACGCTTCCCAAACCTCTCAAAGTGGAAAAAACTCTAACAAAAATAAAATAAGACCAAGTCTTAATTTTATTAACACATCCTAACCATTTGAATTTCAAGAGTTTGAAATTAAGTAACTCACTTTATTAATTATAACAAGTTGTCAAAAATTAATGAAAGTGAGTTAATGGGGAGTTGGGAAAGTGAAGGGTTAAGAGGAGTTAGGGAGTTAAGGAATTTGAAAAGGTGGGGAGGGGTTCGTGTGGGCCCCACTCTTTCAATTATCCACACATGGGAAGTTGGGTGGATGTGGGCCCCACCACCAACTTCCCATGGGAGAAATTAACCACCTTGTTATGAAATAAAATTGATTCAACAATTTTATTTACTTTTTTAATTAAACCTCAAAAATTTAACTTCTTCACCCGCACAAACGCAACTACGGTAAAGGTCCCCTTAAGCGATTACTGGCGTTGCGAGTTCATCGGTGCCCTCGGAATTCGATTCTGAGCACCGGTTCAAAAGTTAGAAATTCCCGCTCGCTTGTTCACTGAACGTACCCGAGCCAAACTTCAGAAATTAATTCCGGGCACACCGGGCCTCAGAATCAGGCGCCGTCAGAAAATGTGTTCTTGTAAAATTCCAAAGAAAATTAAGAAAAAAAATTCCTTGTAATTTCCGGGTCTTTACATTTTTTCTTGTAATTTCTGGGTCTTTATAGCCACAATGATGATTTCATGGTTTGGTATGGAAATAGTTCCAATTGACCTTGGTTCATGACATAGGAAAGATAATAGTTGTGACACATGATTTTAGGGTACCCTAAATTCTGGTGCATGAAATCTGATTATTTTGAATGACTAAGTGAGGTGGAATTATTTATAAGGTAAAGACTTAGGGGAGTTACATGAATCATGATGACTTATGTTTTTCATCAAATTTGGTATTTCTATGAAGTTAAAAGTAATGTAAAATGAACTAAAATTAATCATGGTAAAATTAAATACTTTCTAGGATTATAAAATATTGATTCCCTTTTAGTTATGACTCCTGGTCATCATATATTTGTGGTTCATAAAGTATAGGTTCCACAAAAAAATAGTTGATAGCCTAAATGTTGATCTAGTTGGGGAATATGATTAGTTGCATAATATTTTGTGTGATTTTTAGCATCATTTTTTGGGAAATTATGAGGGAATTGTTTATAATTAAGAGATAGAGAGTTGGTTGGAATAACTTGGGATCACCATTAGTTTAATCTGGGCCCTTGGGGAGTAATGGTTACCTTTAGTGGTTAGTTAGATGTGGGGATACATGAGTTAGTGGTGGATATTCTATATGGGAGAGTGGAATAAGGAGGATGTTTCATTGATAAAATTCCAAAAATATTTATACAAATACTTCCATTAATTGACCATGAATTTTGTAAAAATGTAGGAGTTTATTTTCTATCAATAGGGGATTACGTTAGTATAGTAGTTTGGAATAATGATTAAGGACCTTATTCATTTTCTCCAGATCATTTTCAATATGAGGAGTCTTGTGTGAGATATCCTGAGGATGAACACTATCCTTTTATGAAATATATAGTTACTCACATTACATTTATGACATTAATATAGTTTTAGAATAATTAATAGGTGATTTTATGTATGCAATCATAAGAGGTTTTACTGTGAGAGGAGATCCAATATGGTTTTTTGACAAGAAGATTTGTCAATGAGAGGTCTTAAGCACTAGGGCCATCATGGTTTTGACTAGTGAGGAGTCAACATCTATAGTATCTTTTATGTCCTGTTGTGGTTTGGGGTTTTCCTTATTTTTTTAGAGGCTTGGGTGCACAATGTTTTGTTTGTGGGTTTCATAGAAATCTCCATAACTAGTGCCTAATGGCCCTCAGAACTATGTTTGGTGGAGGATGTCAGGATTAGAATTATACGCATTAGTAGTTTTTATTAATGATGCTTAATTAGAAAGGGAAGTAGGTTTATTCTATACCAAGATGGCTTGGAATAGGCAGAGGTGGACCTCATATTATTCCTTATGTTTAGGGACCCCAACCCGAGCATAGATGTGGAGGTTACTGTTTGAAGAGAGGTAAAGGAGCTAGGCATGGTAATTTGAATGTGGTGGAGGCAGTAGTTCCAAAGGATCTAGAGACCATTTGAGGTATGCATATATTATCAGGTACCCTTGTTTTTTCCTTATTTTATTTAGGATATTCTCACTCCCTTATTAAACCCACCCCAGTCAATTCTCTAGGACTTGACATAGTGAGGCTTCTTATACCCCTTGTGTTTACTTTTCCATTTGGAGTCTAGACCATATATTTTTATGTGTTTCAGGGGAGGGTGTTACTTCTTGGATGATT
Organism: Viscum album; assembly: GCA_963277665.1. Classification (NCBI taxonomy): domain Eukaryota; kingdom Viridiplantae; phylum Streptophyta; class Magnoliopsida; order Santalales; family Viscaceae; genus Viscum; species Viscum album. Next base: position 1,183,445,444 of record OY728158.1, on the reverse strand, counting down.
TGGACATCTAAATCTCATGGGGAAATTTTATTGCTTCATGTATAATCATAATATTTCTTCCTTGGCATCAAATAGTTTTATTCTCTGTGTGATATTATCGACTAATTTTAAAGGAGAGTCATGTTATTGAATGAGGGTGTCCAACATGAGATTTTTATTGATGAAAAATGGTGTTAGGTGGTATTCAGTGTGTAGATCCCCTTCCTTATTTTATGGATATGTTGTTTATATAATCATTGGATGTCAGGACGGTGTAAGTTCCCAGGGTTGTTTAGTAGCTTATGGATGTTTTCCCTAACGAGGTCATGATGTTACACCCATAGTGTGATTTTGAGTTTGAGATATATTTTAATCATGGTGATTCTATGATTTCAATGGATCCTTATCATATATAACCTTCTATGTTATAAGACCTAATGATTCAGATATTTGATCTGATGAAAAAAGGTTTAGTCTGATCTAGTGTGTTGTTGTGGGGTTCCCTAGTGTTGTTTTCTAAGAAGTAAGATAGTAGTCTAAGATTATTAATAGAATACCAAAGGTTGAATTGGTTAATGGTTAATAATAATTACCCTCACCAAGGATAGATGATATTTTTGAAGAATTGAGAGGGTCCCACTGGTTTTTTATCATCGATCAGCGGTATGGGTATCACCAATTGTGGGTAAAGAAGGAATATATCCCAAAGACTACCTTTGGAAACTATTATGGGTACTTTTAGTTAGTTATTCATGTTGATAGGTGTCATGAGAAAAACACTTGTGTTCATGTGTCTCATGACTTTGTGTTCCATGAATTACTATACCATTTCATAGTCTTTTTTATCAAAAACATATTGATCTACTCAAAGTCAGAGGAGGCATATGATAATCATCTCTGAGCTATCTTGAAGGTTCATCAAAACCACTAGATCCATGAAATATTTTCCAAGTGTATGTTATGAACATGATTGGTTAATTCCCTTGGTCTTATGGTGCCATAGAAGGGTGTTTCGATATACTTGTCAATGGTCGACCCAGTTTCTTCTTATACAACACCCAAGAACATGGAAGTTGTTTGAAGATTACTTTGGTTTCGTAGGACAATAACATAGGTTTATACCAATATTATATTGATTTACACCCCCTCTAAACACAATGACCATGAAATACTGGTATTATGTTTGAACTGATCAATGATAAGTGGTTTTCAGTTTCATAAAGGATAAATTGATTAGTTCTCAATTACATTAGTTTCTTGAGGATGGTGTATTGTTTGATTTAGTTTTTGATGCATTTTCTATGGGATTGGGATGCATATTTTTGTAATAGAGGAATGTAATATCTTATGGTTAGAGGTAGAAATGTACCCGTGAATGTAACTATCCCACCTGTGATCAAGTGCTGGTAGTGGTTGTGTTTTCATTGAGGTTGTGGTGATATTACCTTATTATGGAGTGCATTGTGGTATTTATGGATCATAAGATTTTGAGGTTTTTATTTTTTTAGTACTATATTAATATGCATTAGTGGATGTGGATAGATTTTCTTTAGGATTGTTATTTTTAGATATCATACACCTTAGGAAAGAGAAAATTTATATCTCTCACTCTAAGCAGGATGTCAAGAAAGGATGTTGTTCGGGAGTCTGGGGATTCATTTAGAGCAATGTATGAGTTATAATACCTATAAATGGATGTGAGGGTGGTTGATGATATTGGTTAGTTTTTAGATGAATGTGTAGTCTTATATGATGTAATATGTGAAGGAGTATCTATGTGGAAACTTAGAGGAAGAGGTGATACATGATCATGTTGGTCATGGTGATGCTTCAGAGGGGTTATTAGAGGATGTTCGTAACTCAATGTTTTTTTTTTGGAGGTTTTTTGTTCTAGAATAGATTTTTGATGGAGTCCATCATCAGTTTTATAACTCATATTTGGAGGAATACTTAAGAGTTTTTAAGATATACTATGTATTGAGGACAACGTTTTCATGGCCTGGGATGAAACATGTAGTGGTAGAGTTCGTGGCAACATTTTTTGTATTCTAGTAGATAAAGTTAGAGAATAATGTTCCTAGTAGTCTATTGTAGCCCTTGGATGCTCACATGTATAAATGGTATGAAATATCAATAGACTTTGTCACATGGATAACACAATCTCAGGAAGGTTGTGATGTTATCTGGGTAATCATTGACCAATTGAAAAAATCATCCCACTTCCTAATGATTAGGGAGTCAATCACTAAGGATGTTTTGGAAAGGAATTATGGTTTTGGGGTGGTGTGATTTCATGGATTTCCATGGTCCACTATTTGGATCGGGATGCAGAATTGACATTTTGAGTATGGATAGGATTGATTCATGATTTTGGCACTCATTTATGCTTAAAATCTTCTCTCCATCCATATACAAATGGGAAGACATAGTGTTCTATCCTAAAACCCGAGGAAATGTTGTAGGCATGTTTCTTGGAAATTTGAGGATTGTGGGTAAGGAACCTTACATTGGTTTAATTTTCATATAATAATGAATTGCAATCATCTATTATCATGAATCCATTTGAGGATTTGTATGGTGGTTATGTCATTTTACATTATTCTGGATTGAGGTAGGGAAATCAATATTTATTTGTCTCCATGTGGTGAAAATCATGACATTTAATTTTCATCTTTTTTATAAGATAATATAATCATTGCAGGATTGACATGATTCTTATGTCTATTATAATATGATTCCAATGTATTTTCAGTTGGTGACCACGTGATCTTGAGAGTATCTCATCAAAAAGTGAAGCCTATGTTTGGCGGTTGGAGTAAGGTTTCCCCCAGGATTTTCAGTCCCTTTGAGGTGTTGTTGTGAGTTATCATGGTGGTGTATCATTTGGGGTTTACACCATGGATATAGAAGATCCATGATGTCTTATTTTTTTCTAATCTTCATTGGTATCTTTAAAAATTCTAACACATCATTGAATTGGTTTAGTTAGGTATTGAAGATGAAATGACATTTGTGTAGCATCCAGTAGAGATCTGAGAACATTGAGAGAATGTTCTACATGGGTGACCCATTATTTTGGTTTTTGTGTTCTAGAGGCATGGTGGTTTGTAGGGGAGTACGTGGGGGAAGTATATGCAGATGTGTGCCCAATACCATTTTTTTAGTTTTCTCAATTTTTTTAGGTTTTGTATTTATTATGGGATATTTGGATCTTTTTGTTTAATGAGATGTTTTTTTCTTAATGTAAACTTTTTTTTAAAACTTTGACATATGAAACATATAATACATTATTCCTAATCGTGACACATTTTACTATAATGAGATTAAACTCATGTGGGTGAGTTATTTCCACCTAGAGTAGATAGTATCATTAGATGGGGGTGGAATTATTTGATATGTATGTTTTTTAAAATGTGGCTTTTGGTTGTATTGTCTGTTGGTTTGTGTTTTATGGTGGTTGTATGGTTGTGTGGTGACATAGTTTTGTGGAAGGAGGTGGTTTGTGGCTGGTATTGAAGGTTTTGGTGTTGTTCCAAGTGAGTGCAGTGTGCTTGTGTGGTGATATTCTTTATCAAACTATTTTTGGGTGTGTTGGTTAGATAATTTGGCTATTGTTATAATTTTAAGATTGGTGAGATCCTTGAGAGATATCTGACTCAATGGGTTTTTATACCCATTTCTTTTTCTATATTTGGTTTTTATTCGCAAATATGAGAATTGTTTGAGATGTATTTTATGTAACACCATGTTCCTTAATGTACAATTATTTTTTCAGTTTTGGTGGTTGTAGAATGTTGGGAGTTATTTGGATGAATTCTTAGAGGGTTTTGCTGGGATGGAGATGAATGAGTGTTGTAGAAGGTGGTTCACAATGTTATCTAGGCTCATGACATGAATTGATGTTTTACAACTTGGGTATATAACTCATCTCATTTAATTTATATGATCTAAAGAGGAGTCTATGAAATAGATTCATATCGTAAAATGTGAATTCATGATGTGTATTAAATCTATCTGATGTGAAAAGAGTTTCAGCAAAAACTAAAACCCCATGGAATTTACAACGTGAAAGGGAAATAATACAAGAAACTCGTAATATCCAAGTTGTAAAAACAGTTAATCAACTGATTGTTTTTCATTCGATAGTATCCTTCACTCTATCAATTATGTAGTACCCTCATAAATTTTGGGAATAATTTCATCCCTCTTCTCCTAGGTTCAATCAGTGGGTTTTGATGGTGATGTTTCGATAATCAATGGAAATCCCTTCTTTTATTCTTGGTTTTCTTTCTTCCATTATTCTCTCAAGGATCCTCTATGGTGGTGTTGGTTTTTTGAGGTGTGATTTTGGAAACATTATGATGATTCTTGGGTGTGATATAGGAGTATCCATTGGTTTTCCATGTGAATATGGTTTGTAGGGGTTTCTTCCTTCACCCTATAGTGCACAATTAGCTCGCCAATCTCTTTTAAGGAATGAAATCCCTTTTTGTCATTTTTATGTATCATGTGAGAGGGTATTTCAATTTTTTATCTATGGGAGATGGTTTTCCTTGTATGAATCAAGATAATTTAGTTGGTTAGTTTAAATTTAAATGGAATAGTGGGATGATTCACATACTTTTTAGAGCATTGATATTATTGTGATATTGTGATTGTATGGGATAAATTTTCCCACTAAAAATAATGGTTATTTAGAGAATTTGATTTTTTATTTGATTTTTTCTATGAAAAATTATTATTGTGATTCTTTTGTATCACCTTAAATATATAGAACTTTATTAACAACTTATATTTGTATAACAAATTTCCTTCCATAGGATTTTGTGGCTTCTGTGGGAATTCCCTAATTAATGAACTAAAATATGTTAAAAAGAACCTTTTTAATTTGTTAAAATGGATAGTTATGTGTTATGATGTGTAGCCATTTTTTGGGGAATTGATGTGAGGTTCTGTAATTTGGGGTTTATGGGATAGTTTTTTCATATTGTGGGATGGTGTGAAGATGGGTTTGTTTGGCCATGTTGTGGGGTGGTGAGGTGTGGTGTGATATGAGGTCATGTTATGGGGCAGTGATGTATGGTTTTTATGTGGTATGGGTAAATGAGTGGTTGGTATGAGGTCATGTTTTGGGGAGGTGATGTGTGGTTTTGTTATATGGTTGATGGGATAAGAATGGTCGTGTTGTGCTAAATTCTAGGGTAGTAATGGAATAACTGGATAATAATGGTTTAAATAGCTTCAACTAGTTTGGTTGTTTTGATGAAAATGGATAATGAATGAATTAATAATGGTAATATTGATTAAAAATGAATGAGGTTTGATAGTGAGATTAGTGGGATGGATAATGAAAATTGTTTTTAGTGTATTATGTGGTTGTGGCTTGTGTGAAGTTGTTCATTTAGACATGATAGTGAAAGTGGGGATGTTGTGAGGTTGTTAATGATTTTTTTCGACCAATATGTTGGTCTTTTGTGTGGATATATGTGTGTGTGTGTGTGTGTGTGTGTATTCCATGTGATTTCTATATACTCCCCACATTCATCGATAAATATGTTCTGAAATCCATATATTGAGATGGTAGGTTTTTTTACCAATATCCTATTGAAGAGGATAGATGGATGGCTACCCCGTATTTCCTGATATCTCTTAAATTCAAGTAGATGTGCATAGGATTTTATGGATGATGGATGTTTTGTGAACTAGGTGATAGACTAGATGGATTTTGTTGAGATGTGATATAACCATGTTTTGGGGAAGTTTCCTAGGTGTCTTCAGGTGATATGTAACATGATTGTGTTCTAGGGTGATGGCCTAGGTGTCTTCGGACAAGATTTGATATAACTGTGTTTTGGGGAGGATTATGGTGGGGTCATTCATGTTTGTACGAGTCATTGATGTTGATTTTCTTCATAATCAGGATACCCTATTACGCTAGTTATGGAAATTTATATGGTGTGACACCCATGGGTCTTTAGGTGACATGTGATTTGAGCTGAGGATCTCATGTAAAGTGTTTTAAGCACAAAATTAAACCTTAAAATACATGGTTTATATCCAAATATGCGCATGAAGTCTTATAATTATTGGTAATCGTTGCTCTAAGAATCCAAATCCAAATTCCTCTAGATCTTTTACACACACATCATGAAACTGAGGGAGCATCATTTGTCGAAATCTGGGTGCTAGTGCGGAGTTCCCACAACGCCTTCAATGCTCTGATGATCACCGCATCTCCTAGATGGAGATGCATGAAAGAGAGATTGATACTAGCTCCTTGATCCATATCTTATCCCTCTAGAATATATAAGAGAGGAGTAGAGAGAGATGGAGGCTTTGAATAGTTTATGGAAAAATCCTCTCCTCTATTTATAGTGTGAAATAGAATTACCTGAAAATTCCATCCCGGCCCTTGAATAATTAACACATGATACAAATGATATTAAGACTACTATACTGAGACATAAATATCATTTATTAATATTATAACTTTTCATGTAATATAATAAATATATTATGTGATAATACCAGATCCATTATCTCGGCTCGTACTCCTACAGATATTAATTGAATGTTGAATATATTAAACTAATTTTCAATCAATTAATATTTTCATGTATTTAATTAAAACATGTAAATACATTAAATAAATTCATTGCTTATTATTATTAACTTTATTAATATGAATTTATTTATTGCATTGGTGATCGTATCTCCTTAAAAAAATCTTAGAACCCGGTGGTGGGTCCCACCATGTCCAATATACCTATACAACTGATTAGGGAAGATTATTGAATAATATATTATGTGTGACCCTCTATGTGCTTATCTCGATAGCAATGAATAGTATTCATAGACCAAGAGTAGGATCTAGAAACCCATCATGGCCCCTATAGAGATAAGGATTGTCACAGTAGCGACAACCGACATATAAACACACACTCTGTAATATAATCTCTTTATCTTTAATATCTCGTAAAGAAGGATTCACACTCATGTAATATCCCTTTTCTTACATTATTATTTGTTGATCTAACTAAACAGATTTACCCTCGACTTCCATGGACATGGTCTTATGAAGGTATTACCATCCTGATCATCGTGGCCCAAGATTTATTACTTCCATAACCCAAAAGTGAAAAATCATGTTTTCAACCATTTAGCCAATGTAATGCCACTAAAGACAAACCAAACACAAATTACCTCACCACGACTTCAATATCATGGTTTTCATCTTGCATTAAAGTATGCGATCAAATGAAATACATTGGCAATGATCTCAAGTCTGGAGACCATTACACGTGATTGTAGATATGAATATCCAATGAAACCCAAAACATTTGGTGTTCCAATTGGTGGGTCTGTCCTCATGATCTCACTACTAGATATCACCAAGTGAGAACATCATGAGAAGAAGTATCAATGCTTATGATCCCCCGACACCTGATAGTTAAATATCTAATGTTTCCAATCAGAAATATATATCTAGACCATCAAAACATTGTTTAAGATTGATGTCATATTATCTTGAGGTTCTCATTATATCTAGGGAACTGATATAACCTTTTTATACGACAATTAATCTATGGACATTACCATTAAGTAGTAGATGCAGAAAAGTCTACACTATAATGGTAATGATACATCATGTATAACTAACTAAATATATGATTTGGTAATCCACATCATTGTATAGTTGGGTCTTGGGAACCCACTATTTCAACACTCCCACTTGCACTAGAGCCAAGTTCCTAACCAAACTACTTAGAAACTCACATGATAAAGATCATTTTTCTACTAGGTAACAACTTTAGCAATTGGGCCTGCCACGATTCCTCCACGTGACTATTATATTATTATGACCTCACCTCCTTGAGTAAAACTTCTCATGAAATGGTATCCCTGAGTATATCACTCTTGTCCATTTTCATATCTTGAAATCTTGGCTAGTAAGAATATCATAATTTACATTATGATAATACATTTCTTACTATGTGTGATTCCAAGAACTAAAACAAATCATTGCGTTTAACTTCTTCTTAACTACCTCAAAACTACAATGTACTCGGTATTGGTAGGTATGGATACCACTAGTTTATATGAGCTTATATCACACCTCACCTTTAGCCTAAATGTGATATTATATCTTATTGATCTAAGTAAGACTAGTTTGTGTCCCCTCAAAACAAGTATCATTCTTCTCCACATTCTAGGTAATTATCTTTTAGACTTGACGAAGTGAAATCAGATATTTCTTACTACATAACTTGCAGTTTTACGTGATATAACTGATATTTTCCTACAATAAAGTATATCCTAGAAATATTAGTTCTTGTACATATCAAATCATGTGTGATTAATCCATCGCATAAGCGTATGGATTTCAACTCACCACATTTATCTCCGCTCAGGTCTTAGACATATGAACCTATAGAGATAATTCCATGTGACACTGGAAACAATTCATCTCTAGAATTGTTCTAATTTGTATTTTTCAATACTATGTCACTATATGTATGATTGACTAGGTCTTAACAACCTTCAGATATACCTCTATAGATCCTATTTCCTAGAAATTTGGTTGCTACATTAAGTTAATCACTGGAGAATAAATTTCATCCTTGTATTAACTAATTTTAAGACCAATATATTATCCATATATTTCCAAACATATTTTACATGGAATACCTTGGCACTCCCACTAACCTTTGGTAGACACATGTCAAACATTTTCTAAAAATGTATATTCTATGATCTTTTGATTACTTCAATCCTAAACAAGATTTTAGTATCTTGAAACCTTTATTATCATTTTGTGTCATGACCATCCCTTTCTGGTTGTGTCGTATAGACATTGTCCATGATTGATGGTTATGACATCCAGTTCCAAATAATATGATCATAGAAATTAGCTATGATAGGTAAAATTTTAATGTATTTAGGCATACTAACTTGGTATAACCAATCAAGCCTTATTGGTATTACTCTTGTACCATCCATGTATCTATTATCTTTAGTACCTACTATAGTATTAAATTTGTAATCCCCTTTATAGTTTTATACATGGAATCCAATATTGAATTTTAATTGATCTTGTGAATCTTAGCTAATTTATATATATGATTTACTTTGTAGGAATTATTATTCCCAATGATTAATTTATCACCACCCATAGTGAACTCAAAACCATTTCCCATGGTTTTAAACCTTCCTACATAGTATGTGTCTCTGGAACATTCTTATTGCACATGTACTTGTGGAACTAATTCCAATGACGACTATTTTTCATCTTTAGAATTGACTAAGCTCAAGTCAAACTTACTCCCACTATCTATAATATAGAAGTGCACCCTTTTATAGAACTGTATTCTATCACTTGACAACAACTTTTCTATCTTTAGGAATTCATGTAATATCCTCAGTAATAGTTAGGATGATTTACAATAGATGCACAATGTGTTTGTACTTGATGAAAGTTTGTTTATTCCCTAACAAAATCTTTACATCCAAACACATGTCCATATGTTATAAAGGATTTTCATCATACTATGAATCATATGATATTCATTTTTCATTTTAGTTAACATATGGTTACGGGAAATTGCCATTATTTTAAAATCATGTCATGAAATATAATGGAAGTTTCTGCAAGTTGCAACACTGATACTACCTACATCATAGCTTTGATGTATAAAATGTTTATTTAGGAATTAATCCACAATAAATTTTTTCGATTAATGTTAACATGTAAGACTTCATCATCGATCCTCATCATTAACATCAATTTCATGATGTAGATAAGGTAATGTATGATTGAGAATTACTCCAAGCTACATTATCATGATCAATGATTGAATAGTCAACATATTCTTCAGCATGTTGGCTCGAAGAAACTCAAATTTTCATACCATGAACTTACTTCACATTCTCATTCCTTAATTATGTAAAGGAATAATAGGAATTATCTTTACCACTAGATTTCCTTTGAACCAATTCATGCATACTTGTTGAACTAATTTCAAAATCCGTGTGACGTACCATTATTTCTAATGGTTATTTATCCAAACTAAATATGTCAATAATACCAAAGGTGCTTACCTGTTCCAATCCTAAATACCATAATGGGTATATTCTTGACATCCACTTTTAGTGTTTCTTGAAAAATAATTATCTTTCCACAATTGTGTATAAGTCTTACATTTTTATATTCATCACTCATTGCCTATGATTCATGTATCACTGAACTATTTTCTGAGTATAATACACCACAAACAACCATCCTTCCAGAACATGGAATAATGTCTCCTTATGTCCAAAAAGAGATGTGTGATGAATGTTTTGGGTTATACACAATAATAGTTCTACATGAATCTTTCACTTTACAATTAAGAAGTCGTGTACTTCTCACCACTGGCCTAGGTATCGCCCTTTATCAGCCACTTGGAGAATATACCTAACTTCCTAATCATATTCTTATACTTACTTGGTTACTGTATAACAATACACATATGTGACAATCGTATTGTATTGAATACCCAAGAAGTAAATCTGAAAAATTATATTGATGAATATTTCTAGCGAAGAAGCTGAAACTTTCTTCTTTAATTATGTTTAATGTGATTAAACTTCCATAGTTTTATTTAATAATATGTGATTCAAATAAACTTCTGTTAATACCTCTTTTATTAAAGGATGTTATGAATATTCTAGTGTAGTTACTTTTCATTGGCCTTTTCGCTTTGCCTTTTAATTTGTTCCCCATAAGAATTAAAGATTAGTCTCTCTTTTATATTCTTGTTTACTTGGAAACCTTACCTAAATTGGTGATGAATCTTTTAATAAATGCTTGTTCATTTTGAAATGTAAAATGAGACTTTAGTAAATGGGTGAAAATGATATTAGAATATGATGTAGTGAAAGATCATAACTCGCCTTTAAATTTTACATAGATCCAGTGTAACCATTACCTAGTCTTATAATTACTTTTCTTTCTCCATGAAAACCACTCGAAGATGAGACTTCATGTTGTATCATCCATGTACCGATGTAGCGACCACAACTAACACCAGACATTGATGAAAGCATAATGACATAACCATCATATGCTTTGTACATCAGTCTGCCATAAGCAATTTCATCCTCACCTCCTGAGGTAATTTAATAGATATAGGGACACTAGCACCATGAGTTTCCAATAGTATTGTGTGCTAGCACCTGTACTATTATTATATACTCGTTCTAGTGAGGACATTTACTTTGTCCATTATTCAGAACTATTTTAAACTTGTGGTATAACTTTCCATTTTTCTAAAAAAAAAAATTTAGCAGATAAGTACTTTTCATCACGATTACCGATATAGAAATTTTGATTAATTAAGTATATCATTAAATGTCTCCCGCTATTTAATCGAATTCTAGAAATACTCAATTCTAGAATCGGAATACTTTGTTGTTTGAGTATTCTAGTAGCAAAGATCTGTGACATGCCCCCTATAGTATAAAAGCTATGGCTAGGCCAATACTCATAGGGTTCAATGTAGGTTTTTGGCTAGCAAACCACATTAACTCATGGTTCCTTGATTTGTTGAGTGATGTCTCAGCTTCTAAATTGTTACTTGATTTATTCAACACTTGCCTATAAAATTAAAACAAGCTATTTTGGCTAGTTCTTTGCTGCACTTTAGTTAAGTCAACCCATTATACTAATAAGAATACCTCATTGGTAAGAGACGCTCTCAGCTTTGGAATGAAGAGCATCCCGAACGGTCGTTTTGTTTAAAGACAAATGATGAAAAAAGATTTAGACTTAATATTTCATTGAGGGTTTGGTGGTATTAATGTGATGAATGAAATCATTTTTATCTTCTTAGAACGTACTATGTGATTACACTCACAACTTACCATGCATGAAATAGAAAAATTCATCGCATCACATGTTCATTTTATCTTGCATGTTTTTTTATTATTACTTTATGTGTTCGTCCATTAACTACACATACAAAAAAAATAAACCATGAAAAAAATAAAATGACGACCTTATCATGATCTGGTACTAATGGCTATTCTTTTGAGTGAATAACGGTCCAACCTAGACCCTATAGGTAATACCTTGAGTCGCGTCGCTTGCAACTCTAATTGTAATGTCTGCCCACCCAATGCATAAAACTCCTATCTGGAATGTGACCATCACTCGGATCGAAGTGCGTTACTTATCATCTCGTCATTATAAAAAAAAATATGTGCACGCAGGTGAGGAAAACTGAGGAGTAAAAATACAACTCAGAAGTGGAAACACAGGTCCTTATACAAATAATGACTTTAAAACGATGCGCAGATCATTTTTTATTGAAGTAATTATTACAAACCAAAATGCAATAATAAAATAAATGAATAAACACGCACCAAACATACATTGGGCGGTCTCAAGATCACGATCATTCTAATACACATTAAATCACGTATTTAAAATAAATGAAAAATTAAATTAAACATTCGTTAAATAAACTCAAAGGCATTTAAATGAATTAAAAATTTCACTCTTATTTTTAATTCAGTTATCACTTCACTTGGTCCTGATTAATTAATTTAATTTTCAAACTAAAAATTAATTAATTAACTAATTTAATTAAACACCAGATTAAAATAATTTAAACCACAATAATTTTGTGCTGGGCCGACCTCATGCACGGATTTTCTGGGCCTAGCAGGTCGTGCCATTCTGGGCTGGTCCGACCCGGCTGGACCAGTTTTGTAATGAAAATGTTCACTGATCTGTGGAGGTAGCGAGAAGATCCTGGGTTTGGGCTCACAAGCGGTGGATGGACCGCTGCTTAGTAGGGTGATGCTAGAGAAGAGCTAAAGGATTCTCGGACTGGATCTGGAATGAGCTCGCCAGATCTGGACTAGTGGCGGCTGGGAAAGGGGATCCGGCCCAGTTGTGGAGTGGGGCTCCAGTGCGGGGTGCCGGCCGGAGGCGGATGGCCAAGGTAGAGGCCATGCAGGTGGATGGCCCGCTGGTCCGGCAGGAGGGCGGTGCCGAAGGGGAGAGGACCAGCCAGACAGGGGCGCTGCATGGGCTGGGCTACGACATGGCCGCGGGCTGGCTGCGGATTCCGGTGGGGAAGAACACCATGTGGGCGGCTTGCACAGGAATGGACAGGGAGGGGCCCCACAACCCTAAAAAAAATTTAAGTGTCTTTTTTATGTCAAGCCGCTGGGCTTCAAACAAAGTAACTACCTTTTAAAAATTTGATTCCACTCAGCTCATTTTAAGATATATTCTTCAGAAAATAATATTATTATTATAATAATATTATAATATTTAATATTACAATAATTATTTTATTATTATAAAACCATTGGGCCGGAAAATACTATTCCGATAGCCGATCCTGTCAGAAAAGCAGAAATTTAATAAAAAAATCTCGACAAAAATAAACTCGAATGATTTTTCTCAATCCAAAATAAAACTTTGGATGACCACAACTTAGCCATCTGATTTCAGATTAAGCCGAGGTCTACGGTTTTCGGACCGTAACGAAACACTATTACATATAATGAATTTTTTTTTATTGGATAAGTATTTTCAAGCATCTCTATGATAGCAATTGAAGGTACTGGGCACACAGCCGAAGCCACATAAGTGTGATTTTAAAAAATTTCATCGATGGTCAACATGAACTTGTCGACGTCGGCGAATCGCTGCCTAGGTTAGGGTGATGATATTGCTTGAAGAAATTTAAGCACAAAATTAAAACCATAAAATACCTTGTTTAGATCTGAAGCCACGCACGACGTCTGATCGTCATTGGTGATCTCTGCTCAAAGAATTTGGAGCCGAATTCCTCTAGATCATCCAAACGCACATCAAGAAATTGTGGGAGCACTGCTCATCGAAATCTGGGTGCTAGCACAGAGTTCCGAGGACAGCTTCGATGCTCTGATGATCACTGGATTGCCCAGCTTGCGATGCATGAGAGAGAGAGAGAGAGCTCGATCCGAGATCCTAGGTCCAAAGCCTCTCTCCCTAGAATGTAGGTGATATTTGTAGAGAGGGACTGTGAATTGTCTATGAAGAACTCTTCTCCTCTATTTATAGTGTGAAATAAAGTTACTCAGAAATTCCGGCCCGACCCTCGAATAAATAACACATTATACAAATGATATTATGGCTACTATATTGAGTCATAAATATCATATATTATTATTATCACTTTTCTTGTAATATAATAAATATATTACATGATAATACCCAAGCCATTAACTTAGCTCGTACTCCCATAAATATTAATTGAACCTTGAGCATATTAAACTAATATTCGTTAAATTAATATTTTCATTTATTTCCATAAAACATGTAAATACATTAAATAAATTCAATGTCTATTATCCTTAACTTGAATAATATGAATTTATTTATTACATTGGTTATCATATCTTCTTGGACAAATCCTGGAACCTAGTGGTGGGTCACACCATGTCCAATATACCTGTTCAACTGAATATGGAAGATTTTTGAATACACTATTATGTGTGACCATCTAGGCCCTTATCTCGATAGCAGTGAATAGTATTCACAGACCAATGGTGAGATCTAGAAACCCATCATGGCCTCTACAGAGATAAGGATTGTTATAGCAGCGATAACCCACCTACGAACACACACTGTGTAATATAATCTCTTTGCCTTTAATATCTCATAGAGCAGAATGCACACTCGTATCATCATCCTTTTCTTGCTTTATTATTTGTTGATCTAACTAGATAGATTTACCCTTGACTACCATGAACATGGTCTTATGAAGGTACTATCATCCTGATCAACATGTCCCGATATATATTACATCCATAACCTGGAAGTGACAAATTCTTTCTTAACCATTTAACCAATGTCATGTCACTAATGACAGACCCAACACAAATTACCTTGCCATGATTTCAATATAATAGTTTTTATCTTCCATCAAAGTACATGATCAAATGAAATAAATTGGCAATGATCTCAAATCAGGAGACCATTATACATGATCATAGATATGAACATCCAATGAAACCCAAAACATGTGGTGTTCCTATTGGTGGGTCTCTCCGCACGATCTCACTACAAGAGATCACTAAGAGCGAACATCATGAGAAGAAGTCTCGATGCATATAAACCCCTAGCACCTGATAGTAAAACACATACTATTTCTAATCAGTAAGATATATCTGGACCATTTGATATTTTTTTTGAAAAGAAAGATATATTACTGATCAAGCAAACCAGACCTACAAATCCAATCAGGAAACGAGTTCAACCAACAATGATCACCCCAAGATTTCCCAAAACGAGCCAAGCGATGAGCTTTCGTATTCCCATCCCTTTTGACAAAAGAAAATGTGCAAGCATCAAAACCATCGGTCATGGACCAGATCTTCCTCAAGATGAAGCCATAAGGTTGATAGTCATCTTCCTTTGATGAGAGAGCGTTCACCACTGCAAGGCAGCCAGATTCCACCAAAACCTTGGGCCAATTTTTGGAACGGGAAAAAAGAATCCCATGGAGGATGGCCGAGGCCTCCGCCACCACAGGACTCCAAGAGTTAGGCACAACCCTACACTGAGCTTCCACAATCTGGCCAGAACTATTTTGAGCAATGAGCCCAATACCGACCTTGGACCATTTGATATTTGTTTAAGATTAATGTCATAATATCTTGAGGTTCTCATTATAGCTTGGGAACTGCTATAACTTTTTGATATGACAATTAATCTATGGACATTACCATTATGTAGTGGATGTGGAAAAGTCTACAATATCATGCTAAGAATACATCATTTATAACTAACTGTATAAATGATATGGTAATTAACAACACATAATAGTTGGGTCTGGGGAACCCACTATTTCAACATGTTCCTAGACATACAACATTGGGGGTGTGAGAGAAACAAATCAGTGGGAAGGTGGTGTGGGGACCCTTTATCAATACAATTCTTCTTATGTTATTATACATTGCATGTGTTATTTGATGAGTGTGCCTTAGTGAGTATGTGTTTGGATAGTTAACCTATTTAGGTGTTGTTGGATCTGTTGTATTCTCATGGATGAATTAGTATTCTTCTTTAACATGTGCACGAGATACTCTGGTTTTTCTACTACCTATACATGTATTGTATCCCAAAATATATAAAATTATTTTTAGGGTTTTAAGACTACATAGAACACGATGGACATTACTAGCTTGGAAATTTGGATTATTGTTGTGTTGCTTCTTTATCTTTCCTTTTAGGTATTTAATTTAGATACTTTTATTTGTATTTGTATTATTTATACATGCATTGTTTATTATTGTTTCTTTAATTTTATTTTATTTCTAAGAGTTTCTTTTGATTGATTTATCATATCTCTTGATCTTGTTTTCATATAGAGGGTAATTCCTCCCATTTATGATTTTTTATACCCTTGACGTTAGTCTCCATCCCAAGGAATGTTGTAGGGGGAACTCAGGGTTCATTATCTATCTCCCTTTATAGTGGCATCTTTAGTGAAGGGGTTCTTGACAAAATACCCTTAAAAATCATGTCATCTAGCATGTAAAAAGTTTTCCTATATTTTAATACTCATATCATAATACCCATAAGTTTATGTATAATAAGATATGTTGATGTCAAAAAATATATTCATATCCTTTTGAAGGATCCACTAGAATATAATAGAGAATCATGGATGATGTTTAGAACAAAGTAATATTGGTGCTTTGTGAAGTCTCAGACCTTTATGAATATAAATATGAGCATGGTGCTGAAGGATTAAATATTCCCATATATGAATAAAATGAGTATAATTTTTAATCTATCAAAAAATTAACATATGGAGTTATTTCCCTTTGATGTATCATGAAGGTTAGTAACAAAATCCTTGGTGATGGTGTGACACTTCCACATAGGTATGATTAGTGATTAAAACACTCCTTTAGAAAATTTTATATTTTCCTTAACCTGTTGACGTACCAAACACCTAACCATATAATTTGTAATCACCCTTTCATAACATTCAACCGGTTACGATTTCACATATCACAATACATTTTAGTGATTTTATGGTGTATAAAGATATTAGAGATTTGAGTTTTTCCCATAATCTCTTTCCTTAAATTTAGAATCCATGAGGTTCATATCCTTCTATAGAACCTCAATACTACCTCTTGATCAAGATAAATCTCTGGAAACATTCCATTTTTCATAGCTTCTATATTTATTTGAATCATTGTATTGTATCCTTGAGATTTTTGGATATTATCTAATAACTATTCTTGGGAAATCATTTAGGATAGTCTTAAATATGTCCCATACCATATGACTACCATGTTCAACTTTACCATGTTTTTATCAGTGGATATCCTTTGTTCCACATTATTTCTAGAACCCCAGGGTCATTCCTACTCAATAGAAAAATGATTTGGTTTTATCATATAGGGTTATAATGAATAGAATAATAACTTTCTTTAAGAATATCCAATAATATTCTTTATATCAGGTTCAATTCCATTTGTGGGAATATGTAATTCATAAATTGGTGTCCAGTGTATATAAAATTCTTATCCCCATAAAGAGAATTACTCCAAATCATCAATACAAAAATAAACATTGTTAACTCTGAATCATGAATATGATAATTCTACTCATTAGGAATCAACTATCCAGATGCATAGGCATTCACCTATCATTTTTCATGCGTACACATCCATGTCATTTGATGGTTACATCACTATAAATGAAAAATAATTCTTAATTAGAGGGTAAAAAATGCACATATTTACTAACCAACCTCTTATACTATTATTGGAATCTTTCTACACCCTCCATTGTTCATATAAACATATTTACCTTTTGAGTTAACATGGTTAGTTGACTAAGAAACCATGAAATGTTGTTTACAATATTTTTAATGTAAATGGACGAAACATCAATCTCAACCACTATAATAGGTTGATGCCACTATTATATACACTTATTCTTTGTTGGATTAACTAATATTTCTTCATTGGTCACAATGTGCCCCAAAAATGCCATGTTTTATAACCAAAACCAAAATTTTAAGAAATTACCAAAAAAAAATCTTTCTATAGAGTTTTTAATTTGACCCTTAAATGATCTACTTTCTCCAAAATACTTTTATAATACATAAAAATATTATCACTAATGACCACCACAAATTTACCATGGTATCCCCCAAAATAATATATTCATCAAATCGTAAATATCAAAGGAGCATTAGATAAGCCACAGGGAATGAAAATTTGAACTTGATTAAATATCTTGTTTAGGATGTAGTATTCGAAATATCCTCCTTATTCACCCTCACTTGGTGATACCCTCATCAAAGATCTATCTTAGAGAATAATTAAAACCCACGAAGCAGGTTCAATAAACCATCAATCCCTAGAAGGGTTATTTTTTCTTTACTATTATAACATTAATTTCTCTATAATTGATGCATAGAAACACCAATTCATCCTTATTATTCAATAAAATATATGTTCTACCTATGGTGATACACTTGGTTAAATATTTTTTTTATTAAAGATTCATTTTTGTTATTTAATTCCTCTAACTCCAAACGTTTCATTCTATATGAGGTCTTCAATATTATATTGGATCTAGGTATGAGTTCTATTAAGAACTAAACCCATCTTTCTGAAAGTTTTCTAGATATTTATTCAACAAATAAATTAATGTGTTCCAAAAAATGGGTACATTCCCTTTCTATATATTGTCACTTTATTATAATTCTCTTATTATCGTCACTATAAAGAGGGTTTTAAGTGGTGATTCCTAACTAAAATCAGGTTGGATATCTTGATTTTAAAAATAATTACATGTTTTTACTTTGTGGCAACTAGAATTTCTTTAATTCTATAATTTAACTTATAATTATATATTTATATAAAATTCATCTCTAGTGTTATGTCAAATTCCATCATTGGAATGAAAACCGTGTTTTTAGAGAGTTTTTACTCTCCAAGGTTAATAGATCAATATATATACATCATTTATTCTTCAATACTTCCTATACTAGTTTTTACTAACAAGTTAACCACACTATGTTCAGGGATTAATTTTTTGTTCTTCTAAAAAATGGTGATATAAATGAATGTTTAAAACCATAATCAAATAATCTACTAGAAAAAATTGAATGTAAGATGAGTATAAATTCCACTAAATTATTTAGAGCCTTAAATTTATCCATTATGATTTCGAAATCATGAACATTCTACTTGGACTATACTAGTGTTGAGGGTTATTTCCATCTATTATCTATTAATTTAGCCATTAGTTATAGAATAATTTATTCTCCCCACAACCGAAGAACTGATTTATAGGTCTTGATTTCACTATATTCCCTTTAAAATTTTCATTAAAATTTCAAGTATTTATATATCCATGATAATTGGAAGATATATTGACACCTCCTCCTCAATTTTAACACATTTTCATTTAACTAGGAAAATTCCCAAAATGATTTTTCTCACACTAGTTGTAGATATGTATTTTTTTCTTCTCATATCATTAAAAGTTAAAATTCATTCCAAAATATGGATATGTCCTCCTCATATTATAATTCAGTACACAAGACCATTATGTATCTAAAAACTCCATTTTCACTTTCACATCACATCACTCTAACTTTTCATAACTCCCAAAGTCTCATATTTCAAGTCTATGACAACCCTGCTTTTTATTACAACTTAAACATGATTCATTACATAAAACTTCACTTGATACAACAAATGAGATCGAGAGGTTTAGTGTATTTGGGGATTAGGATCATTACATAAAAACTTAAAACATAAAATACAACATCTTTATTGAAAACTTCCTTTACATGACCACTACATTCCCTCGTACTTAGCATTGCATGGGATAACCTGAGGACATGCATAAGAAAAGGGTGAGCTATAAAGCCCAGTAAGGGAGTACACATGGAATAACATGAGAAGTACAATACATGTTAGGCAATAGGCATGTCAATAGAGCATAAGAGAAACATGAACATAAAGGCATGATAAAGCATGATAATCATAACATGGAAATGTGGCAACAACACTTAACATTGAATTAGCATGAGCCGTGGCTCATTGCACATGGAGCATGAGTAAACCCTCATTGCACATGAATCACGAGTAAACCCTCGTTGCACTTGAATTATCATGATTCAAAACTCATTGCACTTGACGTATCATGATAATATACTTTACCCAATGCATTGGAGCGCTATAAGGGCGCACCCTTCTTAAACATTTCATTTCATGCATAAGTGTGCCACATGGATCATAAAACATGGATTCATAAAACATAATCATTTATTCCAAGATAAAGGAATGTGGAATTCATAAATTAAACTTTATAATCAATAATTAAATGTGCATAAAGGTGAATACCCTTGATGGAGAAATGGGCATGGTATTCACTACACAATGACATTGGCTTAGAAAATCGGTGCGATTTCGGCAGCGTAACGACGTGACATAAGAATTCATAAAAATGGTTGATGAGAGAGAAATGGGTTACTCATAATATTTACATGTAATGGACAATAATGATGTCATATAGATACATGTCCCAACAATTGAAAAGGAATTTAGATTCATGATACAAAAGTATTGCTTGAATGTAAAAGAAGAGAGAGAAGTTCCATTCGGAATTTCGCCATAGTAACGGGTGTACATGAGAGGCATTTAATGAGAGAGAAAGGGGTCTCCCATCATTCAAAAAATAAGAGGGAAGTATGGGGGAGGTGTGAAACCATACACAAACATTCATAATTGAAATTAAAAGGGCAATAAAACTTAAAGAAAATTGATAAAAATGAGAAAGGAAGAAAAAACCCTTACTTGGAAGTGTGCTTCCAAAGGCTAGAGAGAGGCTTGTGAGAGGATTCTTGGGAGCTTGGGGCACCTTGGGAGGATTCTAGAGAGAGTAGGGCAGAGGTTGGACGAACTCCAAGGGATTTTAGTGAGGAGGAAGTGGGATCTTGGGTGGGTTTATATAGGAAAGGTGAGAGAATTCTTTATTATTTAGGTTTGGGACCCCTTATATTAAAATAATCCAAACCACAAACCATCCCATGGTATTTGACCATAGTTTTCTGGAAAAGGAAAGAGGAAAATAATATTTTACAAGGCCAAGGTCCGAACGTATTAAAAAATTAGGGTTGCTTATGTGGAGGTGAGTCACACTCCCATGGAAATTAATTTAAAAAGGCAAAGTGTTGAATAAGTCTTGAGGGGTTCATTAATGCTTTGAAAAGTAAGTCAAACAAACCCAAAATCACATTATTTTAATGATAAAACATATATTGGCAGAACATAAGGATTATAGTATTTTATTACATCACCATTGTGTCATTATTATGTCATAAAACACATTATATATTTAAACGATATTTAATTTTTACCCAAAAATTTGACTGTCTCAGAAAATTATGAAAAATTCACCGTTGGATAATTTTGACATCCTGATTCCAGAAATGAAATTTATTTTATCTAAAAAATTTCTAAATATGTTAATTTTCACTTTTAAAATAAAAACCAACATTTATCGAAAATTCACGGGTTTTGACAGAAATGGCTTTCAAACCTTAATAAAAATTTTAATCTCATTCATAAAATTAAAATATCATTTATATTTAATAAAAATTAATTTAATAATATTATTATTATTTTATTAAAATATTATTTAATTCAAAAATCCCTTAATTTAATAAAATAGATTTCTTAATTAAATAATAACTAAAAACACCATTTTTACTTTAAAAACTATTTACAATGTATCAAAAATGACTAGAAATTATATTCATTATTATATACAAAAAATAGTTTACATGAACATAGTACTACTTATTTGTTACATAACCCCTTAAAACATCCGTATAAGACCTAAGGGTAAGGTGTGCGATGGTGACAGACTCTTGGGGTGACTCAGATAACATCGCTCGAGTGGTAATATCAATCAACTTCCACTTTTGCCATAGACAGTCACGTTCGAGCTTGACATAATGAAGCTTAGATTGGGCTTGGTTAAGGGAAAAGCCCAAGGATGCCACCTCTTTTCCGAGCTCCGACAAATGGGCTTCGTATGGGGCAATTCTACTGGATGAGGCCATCGCTTCCTTTGTCTGAGTAAAATTGGGTTCGTTAAAGACTTATATTTATACTAATCATGTGATCATTGTTCAACGGATATAAAAGTAACAGTCACAACTCTTATCATAAAACCAAATAAGTTGACATCATATAAAAACATTTTTTTATAAATAGACAATTAACTGGATCAAGAGGGATTTTCCATTCATGAAACTTTGGGTCGTTACAATATTCCCCCTTATAAAATTTTACCCTCGAAATTTTCCTTTTCCCACACTAAAACAAATGTGGGTAAATCAGCTTCATTATATCCTATGACTCCCAAGTCGCTTCTTCAAACTTGTGGTTTCTCCACAACACCTTGACGAGGGGCATTGTCTTATTTCATAGAACTTTTTCTCTACGATATAAGATCTTCACTGGTTTCTCCTCATAAGAAAAATCATCTTCCAATTGTACCACCTCGGAAGAGAGTACATGTGAAGGGTCTGGTATGTACTTCCTTAAGAGGGATACATGAAAGACATCATGCACCTTGGCCATAGTAGGTGGAAGTTCTAGTCGATAGGCCACAGCCCCAACACGATCAAGAATCTCGAAGGGGCCGATGTACCTTGGACTTAACTTACCTTTATTTTCAAATCTCATGACCTTCTTCCATGGAGATATGCGTAAAAACACCATGTCTACAACTTTAAACTCAAGGTCTCGTCGACGATTATCTGCATAAATCTTCTGTCGACTCTGGGCTGCCTTGATATGCTGCTGGATGGTTTTCACCTTCTCCACCATTTCCTTGACCATTTCTGGTCCAAGAAGCTTACGTTCACCGACCTCATCCCAACATGCCGGTGTTCTGCACCTTTTCCCATACAGGGCTTCATATGGTGCCATTTGGATGCTCGAGTGGAAACTGTTATTATAAGAGAACTCAACTAGAGGAAGACGTTGATCCCATCCTCCTTTAAAGTCCATTGAGCACACTCTCAACATATCCTCAAGTGTTTAGATAGTCCGCTCGGATTGGCCATCAGTTTGAGGATGATAGGCCGTACTGAAGTTCAGTTCAGTATTCAGAGCATGTTGAAGACTCTTCCAAAACGTAGAGGTGAATCTTGGATCTCGGTCAGACACAATAGATAGTGGTACTCCATGAAACCTTACCACTTCTCTAATATATATCCATGCCAGTTTATCCAAAGATAAATCCTCTCGAATATCAATGAAGTGTGTAGTCTTTGTAAGATGATCCAAAACAACCTAGATTGCATTGTTGCCTTTGGATGTCCTCGGAAGTCCGGTGACAAAGTCAATAATGATGTTCTCTCATTTCCATTCTGGTATGGGAAATGGTTGCATAATCCCCTTAGACTTCTGCCTCTCTGCCTTCACTTGCTGACACACCAAGCACTTTGATGTATATTTAGCGATCTCCTTCTTCATATTATCCCACCAAAAGTTTTCTCGGAGATCTCGATACATCTTTATGCTCCCTGGGTGAATAAAGAAATTTGAACTATGTGCATCATCCAAAAGTTCCTTCTTCAGCTCCAGACTTGATAGAACACATAGTCTTTTCCCAAACTGCACAATTCCTTCTTCATTAACATTAAATTCCGAGTATTTCCCCTTTTTGATAGCTTCCACTTTTTCTTGAATTCCCACATCATACTTTTGAGCATCCTTTAACCTTTCCAAAAGAGATGGTTGAGCAATCATTTGTGAAAGGATTGATGATGTTCCCTTTTTTATGATTCCCACGTCCATCTTCATCAAGTCTAAGAAGATTGGATCCTTCTCAATTCTCATCATTGATAGAATCGCTGGATCCTTTCTACTTAGGGCATCCACCACCTTGTTCGCTTTCCCAGGGTGGTAATGTATTGAACAGTCATAATCCTTGATGAGTTCTATCCATCTTCTCTGGTGCATATTAAACTCTCTCTGTGTGAATATATATTTAAGACTCTTGTGGTCAGTATATATCTCACATTTCTCTCCATAGAGATAATGCCGCCAGATTTTCAAGGCAAAAATCACAGCCGCCAACTCCAGATTATGTGTTGGATAGTTTCGCTCATGGATTTTCAACTTCCTTGAGGCATAGGATATCACTTTATCATTCTGCATCAGCACACAACCTAAGCCCTTCTTTGAGGCATCACTGAATACCACAAAAAGTTCCCCACTTGTGGGTAAAGTGAGCACGGGCGCAGTGATAAGCCTCCTTTTCAACTCCTTGAAGATTTCTTCACATTCATCACTCCAAGAAAACTTTACTCCCTTTCGAGTTAGCTTGGTAAGAGGGTTGGACAATCGTGAGAAATTTCCCACAAATCGTCGATAATATCCAGCTAACCCCAAGAAGCTACGGATATCGGTTACCGATGTTGGCCTCAGCCATCCCTCATTTGCATCTGTTTTGGAGGGATCCACAGATATCCCATTGCTTGTGATGATATGGCCCAAGAATGAGACTTCCTTCAACCATAACTCACACTTGCTATACTTTTCATAGAGCTTCTCCTTGCGCAAAGTCTCTAGTACAGTTCTTAAATGCTCCTCATGGTCCTCCTTGGTTTTGGAGTATATTAGAATATCATCTATAAAGACTACCACAAATTTTTCAAGGTAATCTCTAAAGACTATATTCATCAAGTCAATGAATATTGCTGGAGCATTGTTGAGTCCGAAAGGAATTACTATGAATTCATAGTGCCCGTACCTTGTACAAAAAGCATTCTTGGGGATATCTTCCTTATTCACCCTTACTTGATAATATCCCGATCGCAAGTCCACCTTGGAGAAGTATTGTAATCCACGCAACTGATCGAACAATTCATCAATTCGTGGGAGTGGATACTTATTCATTATCGTGATTTTGTTAAGTTCATGATAATCGATGCAAAGCCGCATTGACCCATCCTTCTTCTTGACGAAGAGGACTGGTGCACCCCATGGTGAAACACTTGGGCGTATAAACCCTTTATCCATATTCTCCTGTAGTTGTTTCTTCAGCTCTTCAAGCTCAACAACAACCATTCTATATAGAGTCTTGGATATTGGTAGTGCCCCAGGTATAAGTTCAATTGAGAACTCAACATCTCTTCTTGGAGGAAGACCAGGCAGTTCCTCGGGAAACACTTCCACGAATTCCCTCACAATAGGCATTTCTTCAAGGATGGTTTCTTCTTTGGACTCAATAATCTGATCCAGATACGCGTGCTCATAGGGCAGTAATATCCATGCTTGAGATTATGGAGATAAAGGAGATTCATCTTCCTCCTAACACTTGTAAAGAATCGGGGGTCGATTCTCCATATGGAGTGTGATTTCCCTCTCCCGACAATTTATGTTGGCACTATATAAGGAAAGCCAATCCATGCCAAGAATTGCATCAAATTCCACCAAAGGGAGTATGACGAGGTTCGCTGGGAAATTCAATCCACAGATTATAACAGGGGAGGACTTATATTCATGGGATGCAATGATTGACCCATTTTCCGTACTCACCGATATCTTTAGTTCCATGATTTTTGGTGGTGCTGGGATTGTCCTAATAAACTTTTGAGATATAAAAGAATGCGTAGAACCTGAATCAAAAAGTACGTTCGCTATTCTTGAATGAATAACTAGCGTACCTGTCACCACTTCATTGTCGGGGTTCACTTCGGCATAAGTGATGGAAAAAGCTCTTCCTTGCTATCTTGGAGGTTGTTGGTTGCCTCCGATAACCCTTGGATTAGGGAAATGATTTAAAAAATGACCCGGTTATTTGCATTTGTAGCATTGAACAACGCGTTGAGGTTCGAACGGAGCGTTCCTCTCCTCTGTCGCAGCCGCGGGTCCTTCTTGCCTACAGTTAATAGCTATGTTCCCTTCTCTTCCACACCTGAAGCATTTTCTTATCCCCTTAAGGTAATTTCCAGGGTGCTTCTTTCCGCACTTTTGGCAAGTGGGGTGCTGGAACTTCTTAGCGCCGTTGGATTTATCCATCGGACCACCAGAATTGAAGTCCACCTTACGCTTCTTGTCCCCATGATACCCCTGTGATTCTTCGATCTCCATTTCGACCTTGAGGGCACATCAGACAATTTTCTCATAGCTGTCGAAGTCACGAATCGCTAATGCTTTCCGCAAGCTAGGCTTCAGCCCACCAAAGAAGCGGTCAACCTTGCATTCGGGGGTAACGAAAAAGCCAGAAGCGTATCGTGCAAGCCTTGTGAAGTTTGCCTCTTATGCTCCCATAGATTCTTCATCTTTTTTCTTGAGGGAAAGGAAGTCCCTTTCCATATTAAGACGGAGGGTGCACAGAAAATATTTATCGAAAAAAATCTTCTGGAATTCCTTCCATTCCAAAGCCTCGATCTCCTCTTCAGGCTTCGTATTTTTGATCAATGTCCACCATTGATCAGATTCACCCTCCGTACGATAAGCCGCCAGGAGAACCTTCTCTTGTTCAGAACATTGGAGGATGGAGAATATCTTTTCAATGGAGTTGATCCATTGTTCAGCGATCATGGGATCGGATGATCCACTAAAATTTGGAGGCCTTTGCCTCATGAAGCTCTCGATAGCGACTTGTTCCTTATTAGGGGGGTTTGGACGTTCCTCTTGACCCGTGTTTCTATTCAAAACTTGAGTTATATGAGAGAGAAGCGTGACAAAGTTCGCGATTCCCGCTCCCATTGGATTGGGCATCTCATTAGTACAATCATCACACTGATCTTCACAACAGTTGTTAGCCTGATTCCTCCTATTACCGGCCATTGGATGGAATAAAAGGAAAGTTAAGGGTAACATATAAAGGTTAATCCAAAGACAAAAGTTGATGACTTATAAATAAACTTTACTTTCTTCAACTCATGAGTCTATAGGATTCAATCTAGGCTTTTCATGATCTACTTTCTAACATATATTCTTAGGGGAATTTTTCCCTTAATAAGGGTTCATACCAAGATTGTGAATTTATCAAAACATATCCCCCGGGAGTGTCATAACCAAGAGTGCAGCAAAGCCCATTTTCGTGCACCAGTTCCCGTTCGAGTCTAGCTCAAAGCGGTGTTTTTGGGTTTTACCCCTAGGATACATCTGTGCCAGAGCCGCCTCTACCTGCTCGTATCCAGACAGGGATGTATTTGTTTGATAAACCACTTACTTAGTATTTAAAAAAACTTAGGGATGTTTTTATTATACTTAGTCTTGTATCTAAGGCTTTACTAGGGTTTCCTAATCCCAAAAATAACTAAACCTATCCTCTAATACCAACTATGAGAACCCTGCTTTTTATTACAACTTAAACATGATTCATTACATAAAACTTCACTTGATACAACAAAGAAGATCGAGAGGTTTAGTGTCTTTGGGGATTAGGATCATTACATAAAAACATAAAACATGAAATACAACATCTTTATTGAAAACTTCCTTTACATGACCACTACATTCCCTCGTACTTAGCATTGCATGGGATAACCTGAGGACATGCATAAGAAAAGGGTGAGCTATAATGACCAGTAAGGGAGTACACATGGAATAACATGAGGAGTACAATACATGTTAAGAAATAGGCATGTCAATAGAGCATAAGATAAACATGAACATAAAGGCATGATAAAGCATGATAATCATAACATGGAAATGTGGCAACAACACTTAACATTGAATTAGCATGAGCCGTGGCTCATTGCACATGGAGCATGAGTAAACCCTCATTGCACATGAATCACGAGTAAACCCTCGTTGCACTTGAATTATCATGATTCAAAACTCATTGCACTTGACGTATCATGATACTATACTTTACCCAATGCATTGGAGCGCTATAAGGGCACACCCTTGTTAAACATTTCATTTCATGCATAAGTGTGCCACATGGATCATAAAACATGGATTCATAAAACATAATCATTTATTCCACGATAAAGGAATATGGAATTCATACATGAAACTTTATAATCAATAAGTAAATGTGCATAAAGGTGAATACCCTTGATGGAGAAATGGGCATGGTATTCACTACACAATGACATTGGCTTAGAAAATCGGTGCGATTTCGGCAGCGTAACGGCGTGACATAAGAATTCATAAAAAAGGTTGATGAGAGAGAAAGGGGTTCCTCATCATATTTACATGTAATGGACAGTAATGAGGTCATATAGATACATTTCCCAACAATTGAAAAGGAATTTAGATTCATGATACAAAAGTATTGCTTGAATGTAAAAGAAGAGAGAGAAGTTTCATTCGGAATTTCGGCATAGTAACGGGTGTACATGGGAGGAATTTAATGAGAGAGAAAGGGGTATCCCATCATTCAAAAAATAAGAGGGAAGTATGGGGGAGGTGTGAAACCATACCCCAACATTCATAATTGAAATTAAAAGGGCAATACAACTTAAAGAAAATTGAAAAAAATGAGAAAGGAAGAAAAAACCCTTACTTGGAAGTGTGCTTCCAAAGGCTAGAGAGAGGCTTGTGAGAGGATTCTTGGGAGCTTGGGGCACCTTGGGAGGATTCTAGAGAGAGTAGGGTAGAGGTTGGACGAACTCCAAGGGATTTTAGTGAGGAGGAAGTGGGATCTTGGGTGGGTTTATATAGGAAAGGTGAGAGAATTCTTTATTATTTAGGTTTGGGACCCCTTATATTAAAATAAATCAAAAAACAAACCATACCATGGTATATGCCCATGGTTTTCTGTAAAATGAAAGATGAAAACAATATTTTACAAGTCCAAGGTCCGAACCTATTAAAAAATTAGGGTTGCTTATGTGGAGGTGAGTCACACTCCCATGGAAATTAATTTAAAAAGGAAAAGTGTTGAATAAGTCTTGAGGGGTTCATTAATGCTTTGAAAAGTAAGTCAAACAAATAAAAAATCACATTATTTTAATGATAAAACATATATTGGCCGAACATAAGGATTATAGTATTTTATTACATCACCATTGTGTCATTATGATGTCATAAAACACATTATATATTTAAACGATATTTAATTTTTACCCAAAAATTTGATTGTCTCAGAAAATTATGAAAAATTCACCATTGGATAATTTCGACGTCCTGATTCCAGAAATGAAATTTATTTTATATAATTTTTTTTCTAAATATGTTAATTTTCACTTTTAAAATAAAAACAAACATTTATCGAAAATTCACGGGTTTTGACAGAAATGGCTTTCAAACCTTAATAAAAATTTTAACCGCATTCATAAAATTACAATATCATTTATATTTAAGAAAAATTAATTTAATAATAATAATATTATTTTATTAAAATATTATTTAATTAAAAAATCCCTTAATTTAATAAAATATATTTCTTAATTAAACAATAACTAAAAACACCATTTGTACTTTAAAAACTTTTTACAATGTATCAAAAATGACTAGAAATTATATTCATTATTATATAAAAAAATTGTTTACATGAACATAGTACTACTTATTTGTTACATAACCCCTTAAAACATCCGCATAAGACCTAAGGGTAAGGTGTGCGATGGTGACAGACTCTTGGGGCGGCTCGGATAACATCGTTCGAGTGGTAATCTCAATCAACTTACACTTTTCCCGTAGACAGTCACGTTCAAGCTTGACATAATGAAGCTCAGCTTGGGCTTGGTCAAGGGAGAAGCCCAAGGATGCCACCTCTTTTCCGACCTCTGACAAATGGGCTTCGTATGGGGCAATTCTACTGGATGAGGCCATCGCTTCCTTTGTCTGAGTAAAATTAGGTTCGTTAAAGACTTATATTTATATTAATCATGTGATCACTATTCAATGACTATAAAAGTAACGGTCACAACTCTTATCAGAAAACCAAATAAGTTGACATCATATAATTTTTTTTATAAAGATACAATTAACTAGATCAAGAGGGATTTTCCATTAATGAAACTTTGGGTCGTTACAAAGTCCTTTCCCAAGACAATGTCTATATCTAATAAAGAATCCAAAAATATTTCCATCAAACTCAATTAAAAATATTTAAGCATATCATAAAGGAATTATAATTCTCATTACATAAATTACCATTTATTCTTCCTCATTTTCATTCAACTCAAGGAATTCCCTCTCTATTTTGGTTCAGACGGTATGCATAAAATGCTTATAGAAAAAGTTTTTACATAGTATCCATACTCCATAGCTTCAACCTCATCACTAAGATTTGTGTTGATTAATGTCCACTGTTGATTAGATTATCCCTTTAAGGGATAAATTTTTAATGTAATTTGATACTACATAGAATAATGGAGTATAAAAATATCACTTTTTATAGTCTTGATCTATTTTTTTTGCGATCAATGGAGTATATGGTATATAAAAACTAAGTGTTAATTAACCCATGAAGGATTCAACTAATATTTGATCCTTTTTTTTGTGAAGCTATATGATCCATGTAAGTAATGTTATTATTTATTACCTGACTTATAATACTACTAATGTTTTCAATATTAGATTAAATCATATTTGGGAGTTTTTCATTGTATTTTTTTCTTTATTTTTAATTTACATGAGGTAATTTATTTCAACCATTTTTATAGGAGAAGAAAAAATAAATCATAAATTTTTCTACTATTTTCACTCTTATGATATTTGGTCTAAAGGAGACTATGATTTTATAATACCACAAAAAATCATTATATCAAGAATATATGGAGTTCCAATGACCATATGTGTCACCCCAAAGACACCAAATTCCAGCAATAAATTCCAGGGGAATATGAGAACATTGAGGGAGAATATTCATTTTTGAAAACACAACTAATTGATAACACAAAATATAAATATGAAAATCGTATATATTATGCATGAGTAAAATAAATATAACTCAATGGTAAAAGAAATTAAATAAAAATATCATAGTGAAAATTGAATGTGGAACATCAGCTAAAAAAACCAAAAGACCATATGACCAAAAGAAACCAAAGTGTGATTATCCCAATCACTACGTGAACTAGCTCTGAGCTCTACACCACTAGCCTTGCCCATAGTCTCAAGATGAATTTAAATAGAATTAAAATACATTTTCCTATCCAATGTCCCAATATAAAATATCTAAAAATTCACTAAAGTGTCCAAGAAGGAGGTACATATGAAACTCAGCATGTAATCCCTGGATACTTCCCAAAATATTCCACTAGGTCATGAACCAGTAAAAAACATTTCATATAAAATAATTTAAAAATATTTGAACAGTTTATACAAAATAATAAGGGAAATACATGTCATAAAATCTATAAATATTCTTATTACCATTCATTAACACTTTTCATAACCATTCCCATGTTCACACACTCACACACCCATACACAAACTCAATATCGGTGTCACACATTAACGGTGGTACATCTAGGCCACACTGCATCCCACATTGACAATTATAATTCATAACCATACTTCATACCAATTTTAACTAACACCATCTGAATTATTCCAAATTCTGTGCCAATTAATTTTATAAAAAAAAGATCATCCTTTGGAAAAATTCATGAAACATTCATCTCACATCCAATCCATACCATAATTTTAAAATAATTATTTTAACATTATAAGGAAATATGTTTTCTAGAAGCCATTTAGTTTATTATATTTCTAAAACATGAACCAAAATTTCCTCCATTAAGAAATAACATATTGTTTCCATTGAAAATCCAGGAAAAATATTTTAAGTAAAACGAATCCTTCAAATTTTAGATCAATTGGGGATGTAAGAGAAGATACCTACCTCTCAATAGATAACAAAATTGATGAACAACACTAAAAAAATATTGATCCATGCTCAAAAAACCATATATTTAATAGATCTAATAATACCATATAAAAATTCACATAATTGAACATAGATATATAAATAATAAATTAGATTTATTGATTAAAGATATAGGAAAAGAGTATATCTAAGACGAATAATTAAAAAAAACTTACTATTAATTATATAGACCTAACAAACATTGATTCATCAAATTTTGCTTCTAGAAAAAAAGGAATTTCCTTGGAAATCTAAAAGATGATAGGATTTGAAGAGATTGAATGAAAATGAGAAAAATTAGGGTTTGAAGGCCTTAATTTGGATTTAAACATAATTTTTGGAGTATTTAATTTCTATCACATGATTAATTCGCACAGTTTAAAAAATCAGGAACCAACATTGTGAATGTCACTGTATATCATTGAGGTAGCCATATGATTGTACTCCATAGTTTGGAAAACCAAGTGGTGATATTGTATCAAGGAAAAACCCTCAAACATTTGGCTCACACAGTTTTACAAACTAGGTTCCAAACATGTTTCCCTCATTTTACCACTTAGATTGTTTCTTTGGGGAACATTCATGGTTTGGTCAAACCTTATGTAAACCCTACACATGTGACTCCCAAAACATCTTATATGGGTTTATGAAGATAGAAAACTATATATACTTGTTATGATCAAATCACAAAACTATAGAAACACTTATAAAACAATATAAAACCTTATAGAAGATCTTTAAAATCATCCCATGTATTATATAAGATCAAAGTATATAATAAATGGTCAAAGTACCTAAAATTTTGTTAAACACTCCCCACCATTAGAATTATAAGGGGTCAGTTTTTCTCTGATTTTAATCTAATAAATTAATTGGGAAAATTCCCAAACTAGGTGCTGAGACGACATGTGATTCTTAGGACCGATGTGCCTGAAATAGTTTGTGGAAAAATGTTAAGTGTTTTAATAGCATGTGTTATCAGGTTTTATTAAAAGGTAGAATAACTCATAAATGGGTTTCCAAATCAAAACTCTGGGGGTACCATTGCATTCAGAGCATTGACTTTACCTTAGGATGGACCTAACATCGACCCACATATATTGACTATGAAAAGTAGTTTTTAGACATTAAATGAGAAAAAATAAATCAATTTTAATTTATTTCACATTACATGACGATGCTGCAACAATTTCCCTTTTTTGATAATCCTTGTTAGAGAAATTTAGGGTTATTGTTATAACCCTATAATTCTTTTAAGGCAAGTAGATAGAAACCTCTCCGATGAACTACGACGAACGCCGATGGATCAAGAATCAAAATGACATGGACCTACATTTTTCATAAATGGTTGACCAAACATGAGATAGGATGTTGATATCTCTATGATTTCCTATTCCCTTGTTATATTCAACCACAAACTTGGACCAACCAACAAATAGGTTGATATGTAGTTCGATCGTTCTTGCGGGATGGATAATTTTTGCAGGGTTTAAAAAGGGCTGATAGATATTTGTGATTATCTATTTTTGTTCTTTGTTAAACCTTATAACATGAATGGATCAAGGATGACATGAAAAATCCCAAGATCCATTCTTTTTTCATTTGTGTTATTTATTTCTTCCCCCTAAATAAATCATGTTCTTTTTGCATTCTTCACCCTTGTAACCCCAATGCGAACGATCGACCATTGCACCCTCAATCCATTGAACAATGATTCATGATTGAAGGTTTTTACCCCAAAATGGAATATCATACATGAAAAGAAATCATGGTATGGTTTATGAGAGGTAACAGCTTATAGTGGCATAAGGCCGCGATGCAAGTTAGGCCACCGGTGGGGCGACCGATGGCAAGGGAAGGACACACCAAACATGGCTGGTCCAGGGGGAGCATGAGGTGGTGACGGGCTGTAGGCAGGGCGTACAGTGACAACGGTAAGCTGTGGTCTAGGTGGGACCATGTGTGAGGTCGCGATGATGGAGGTCTCGGGCGATGACTAAGGTCCATGATAGAAGACCGTGACAACGAGATGAGATGCAGCTCAAAGTCGCGTCGGAGGAACCTGTAGTGGTAAGGTTGTGGGGCATGCGATAGAGGAGAGATGACCTTGTGAAACACATCATGGTGCCACATAGACCGAGTGACATGGTGGGAGCGACATGGTCAAGGTGGAATGTGTGGAGTAGGGGGTGTGGCCAGGGCGGGCTGCGTCTGGCGGAGAAAACTAGCACGTATGCAGCGAGCCGAACTAGGGTGGTCGGGCCGGTCCGGAGGCCCCATGGTATAATCCCAGTGGAAAAGATGGTTGGGTCCAGTCAGTCCAGTGGGTTGAGCCCAGAAGGCTAGGCTGGGTCGGGCCAGTATGGATCAGGTCCAGTGGGTTAGGTCGGACTTGGACCAAATCCATGTTAGACCTTTTTACAAAAACAGTCATATCTTTCAAACCCTGTGTCCATTTGATGGTCTGTTTGCTGTGTTGGGACCCTTGTGATGATTCAGTCCTCTTGAGATACTATAAATTAGTTAATTTGTAATTTATAATATGAAATTATGGCTTGTGGAGTTGGTTCTCTCAGTATAAACGCGCTACGAATGGAATCCTATGGCTGGATATGATCTTGGTGACTTTGTGATCTTTGCGACTATGTGATCTTTGTGAGTATGTGATCATTCTGACTATGTTATATTTGCGACTATGTGACTTTGTGATTATGTGACTTAGGGTACATGACTTATCATCAATCTATGTGTTATCAACACTCCATGTGTTACCGACACTCCATGTGTTACTGACATTCCGTGTGTTACCGACATTCCGTGTGTTACCGACACTCCGCGTGTTATCGACACTCCGCATGTTACTGATACAGGGTGATCTGTGGACTATGTATGATAAACCTTAATAAAAAACATTTTTACTGAACATTTTATTGATAATAAATGATAAATTTCCTCAAATTTTGTTAAATATATTTATTTATAAAATATTTGGGATTAGACCATTCATTTGAAAATTTGATGGAAATTCCAGTTTTACCCTTTATAGTGTACTATAGTATTTAGAAGATAAATATTTTAATATTTATTATTTAAACTTGAAATTTTGTAACTATGTTCCTGAATTAATTGGCTACAACTTTTGTTCAGGACATTAGAGCTAAATCGTGCATTTGGTTGGATTAAATATTCCATGAAGTCAAAGGTGGGCTATGCCTGCCAGATTGGACATTGGTTCCGTATTTGAGACATAATGTCTTCATCCGAGCTTGTATTGGGCCCAAATTTTGAGAGGATCTCACAAAAACATTTGTGAACAAATAATTATGATGTAATAATAGCTATTTCAGGAGTTTTGAAGGTCAAATGGGTGGTTCAAGTTGGATTAAAATATTTGGCCGAGATTCCCCATTCACACTTGAAACCTCTTTAAACCTAGCCTCCCCTTTACTCTATAAATTAGTTTTTTTCTCATTTGTAGAGGTTGAGACATTAATTAGGATATTTGGAGCATAGGATAAATTGTTATACACCATTTCAATTCAAAATTGGAGGAGGGGATCTACCAAGCTAGGATCTCCTCCAAAATTCTCTTCTTTTCCTCTTCTTTGTTGTAATGTTGTTGTGCTTTCAATAAACTCTTAGTTTCTCTTCCACTTATTCTATTATTTTCAATTTTATTATTATATTAATATTAATCTTTTGGATTTAATTTATTATTAGAAACAATATTGGGTTATACCCTTTCTAAACCTTTTCACTTGCATAACGTTTCTACAATGACTACACCGCCCATGGAAGAGTAGTTTTTTTAGTAATCGATCGACCTCTATCCTTCTTCATTAGTTTAATTTGAATAAATGATATACTATAATTAATATATTATGATAAATTAATTGGTTTTTTAATTTAATTGAATCTAAGCAAGCAATGGAACAATTAACACAAAAACAAGCGAGGACGGGATTTTGTGTAAACTGTGAGAGTGCGAACTTAATCGGTAATACAAAACCATACAGGATCAATTTGTAGTGTTAAAATATAATCCCGAAACTCAATTAATTATAATTTCTAGAGTGTAAATGTGCCTTAATTTACCACTGACTATAATCTAACCTTATAACATTAATCAAAGCAGGGTGTTGTGATTGTATGTTCCGAAGTTATCCTAGGGTTAAATTCACTTCATCTTTGTGGTAAAGTTAATTCTCATAGGGCTTGAGATTTATAAAATTAAGGGATTATAATTAAGTGAATTTTAATTTATATGATAATTATAAATAATTTAGTGAATAGGTAGAGTTATATCGATTACACCTTTTAATATTTTCTAAAAAAAATATTCTTGTTGTGTCATTTTTATTGAACTTTATTTCAAAAATGAAAATAAGAAAAATACAATATTCTTCCAGAAAACTTATTCTAGATTTATAAATGATAAAAACCCTCCACCCTTTTAATTAGTGTTTTTATTTCCTTTAATTTTATTTTAAAAAAATTTCTTTAATATGTTGTTAAATTTACTTCCTCCTTTGAGAGACAACCTTGGTCAGCCACTCTGCTGCACCTAAGTACTCAATAATCACATATCTTTTAAAAGAGCCCACGACAGTGCCTTTAAAATTGGAACCATTTCTGGGAAGGCAAGTAATTATTTCAACCAATTAGAGGTATTTATTTTATTTTATATTTTATTCTCTTCTTCTCTTCTTTCTTCCTTCTTTACACAATATGATTTTTCTTCTTCTTTCACTTATTTTTTTCCTTCTTCTTTTTAGACCATCAACTCAAACTTCTCATTTTTATTTTACCATGCTCCACTTTTCTTATTTTCATTTTTATTTTATTTATTACATGAACTTATCCCGAGGATCTTTTAGAGCTAGACCCTGATATTGAACGTAGCCTTCGAGCTCATATCGGACATTCTAACACTAATGGAAAAATACCCTATACCAACGGTTTGGAACTGTTAGTATAGGCCTCCAAACTGTTGGTATAGGCTATACCAATGGTTTGGAGAACCGTTTCCAAGTAAGCCGTGAGGATAGGTCTATACCAAAGGTTTTGGGAAAACCGTTGGTATAGACCTATATTAACAGTTTTGAAAACCGTTGGTATAAGTAATATGAAAATCTATACCAGTGGTTTCATAAACCGTTAATATATGTAATTCAAAAAATAATTATCCGGTTGGTTTTGATCCCAACACCTCCTATTTGTGATTGAAAGACCTAACCACTAACCTAAATTACTTTTGTGAACATCATTTCATAAATATATATATGTATTATCATAAGTATTTTAAATTTTGATTTATTTAATGTCCGTTGTAAGAATATTCCATTAAAAATACATGTACCTATACCAACGGTTCTCAAAACCGTTGGTATAGACCTATACCAAAATTTTTGAGAACCGTTGGTATAGGTTCTTTGATTTTGGGACCTATACCAATGGTTTTGGACAATCCTTTGGTATAGGGGGACCTATACCAATGGTTTGGCCAAAACTGTTGGCATAGGTCCATTATAGAGACCCTATACCAACGGTTTGTCCAAAACCGTTGGTATAGGTCCATATAAGTGACCTATACCAACAGTTTTGTCCAAAACATTGGTATAGGTCTAAATTAGTGAACTATACCAACAGTTTGCAAAAAACCATTGGCATAGATCATATTTCTAGTAGTGTAAGTCTACAAGGAAGTTTCAACATTCAATCAGTTAGAGAATTCCTCCACTCCCAGAACATTACAATTGGAAGAAATTCAAATTCAAACATAAAGCAAGAACCAATGGTTGAAAATAATAAAAACAAACTTAATAGAACCATTTGATAATTGGATGCACCTGATATTAATTATCAACCAAATTTCATTTCATACCCAAATCTTGAATCCAACTTTGAACTAAAATCTGGGTTAATCCACCTACTTCCAAAATTTCATGGCCTCTATGGTGAGGATCCCAATAAAAATTTAAAATAATTTAATGTGGTTTTCTAAACCTTAAAACCAAGAAATGTTTCTGAAGATCAAATATAACTAATTTTATTCCCATTCTCACTTGATGAAGCTACAAAAGATTGGATGTATTATTTACAACCTGAAGATGTAACTTGTTGGAATGATTTGAAACATTTTTTCTTGAAAATATTTTTTATAGCAACAAGGACCACTTCTATTCATAAGGAGATCTCATGGATCAAGAAATCCCAAGGGGAGTCAATGTATGAGTACTAGGAGCAATTTAATAAGTTGTGTGAAAGCTACCCACACCACCAAATTAGTGAGAAACTCCTCATCCAATACTTTTATGAAGGGACCACACCTATGGAGAATAAAATGGTGGGTGTTGTGGATAGATGATCATTAGTGGACAAGACACTAGTGGTTGCACCTGCATTAATTGACATCATGGCCTAAAACTCCCAAAAATTTGGCAATCGAGGTGCACTACATGTCAGGGGAGTACATCAGGTAATTCCATATTCTATAGAAAGTCATTTAATTGATACTAAGTTGGAAGAATTGGCCACTATGGTGAGGCAGATTTATTTAGCACAGAAGACATCCCAACCCCCTCCTTCAAGGCCTTATGGAATTTTCACTGAGATAAGCCACCCAACTGACTATTTCCCCCAACTACAAGAAACAAAATATTGTGCAACAATGTTTTCTAGGAGACCATATCAGCAGCAACAACAACCATATCCCTAAAAGAAGTTTTATTACTTTACTAAAACATATAACCAAGGGTGGAAGGATCAATCAGATATGAGGTATGCCTCTCGACAACAACAAAGGCCCCTCCTTTCAAAAAAAATTCCAGCAGCATCCATCTTACCAACAGGGTTTCCAACAACCCCAAAGTTGATTTGAATATCAAGCATCAACAAGTCAAAAAAAAGAGAATCCCCCAAACAAGGTAGATTATAACACTGATGATTTTTTGAAACAAATTATTCTTAATCAACAGAATGAGTTGAAGAGTCAAGGTTCAGAGTTGAGAGAGTTAAAGACACAAATGAGCCAGATTGCCACTTCCCTCCATGAACTTGTAAGTAAGAACTACAGAAATATTCCTTACCAACCTAATCCAAATCGCAAGGGTAATTTTAGTTCCATTACACTGAGAAGTGGGAAGAAAACAACTAATAAATCTTAACCTACCATTCTATTGGGATTCACCTCAACTCTATAGAAGATCCATTCAAAACCAGCTGATAAGCAACCCAAGGATAAAGATAAAGGTATGCAAAAGATTAATGACGTTCCCCTTAAAACCCTTCCCTTTCCAAACAGGGTTGTACAAACCAAGAAGATGGATAAAGAGGTGATGAAAAAAGAAGTTTTGGATACATTCAAGAGTGTGGAGATCAACATACCTCTACTTGAAGCCATAAAACAAATCCCAAGGTATGAATTTTTTTAAAAGAACTTTGTACCAATTGAAGAGGGATCAAGGGAAATGAGAGGATCAATATTGGAAGGAATGTGTCAACACTCATTACACCAAATCTAGAAATGCCAACAATGTGTAAGAATACCATGACATTCACCATCCCATGCAACATAGAGGAGTTACAATTTTTCGATTCTTTATGTGATTTAGGATCTTCCATAAATGTGTTTCCTCACTTTATATTCTCTTATTTTACAGGTTGGTGAGTTGAAGCTGAAAAGAGTGGTGGTGCAATTGGTTAATAGAGATACAACATATCCAACGAGAGTCCTTGAGGATGTACTTGTTCAGGTAAGAGATATGATCTTCCCAGCAGATTTCTATGTTCTTAACATGGAGGATGATTAGGTAAGTTCTCATGATCCCATTATCTTAGGTAGGAACTTCCTCAAAAGTGAAAAAACTATCATAAATGTAAATTAGGTTACACTTTCCAAGGAATTTGGAGATTATTTTGTGATATTTAATGTCACAGAATCCATAAAGTACCCCTCAAAGGACCATTATGCATTTATTATCTCCCATTTTGAACCACAAAATAAAAAACCCATGTAATTTTATTGTCCTATACTTAGGAAGATTATGATAATTGGTTCTAGTTTGATGTCTAAGAGTAATTACACACTTATTTTTAATGCACAAGACTCTCTTAGATTTGATTTTGAAATGGATTCATATTTTGATTTTGATCATGTTCAATATGAATATGACTTGGATGTTGAGTATAATGATGTATTTCATGTTTTATTCTCTAATTGTGATTATTTACATTCTGATACTGATTCTCCTTGTGCACATATTTCAGTTCCTTCACTATCTCCATCCATACATCACCCCCTACATTGGAACTCAAGCCATTACCACCAAATTTAAAATACTCATACATGTTAAGTAGTGAGAAATTACCTATAATAATTGATAACAATATCCCTTTTGAACATGAAGAAAAACTTTTAACTATTTTGAGGGAGAACATCAGGGCAATCAGGTAGACCTTGGCTGACATATAAGGTATCATCCCATCCATTTGCATGCATATGATTATTTTAGAGGATGAGGATAAACCAGTTAGGAATCCACAAAGGATACTCAATCCAACCCTTCTGGAAGTTGTTAAAAAATAGGTTGAAAAATTGCTCGAGGCAGGTATAATTTATCCCATTTTAGATTCTCAGTAGGTGAGTCCTAATTAGGTTGTGCCTAAGAAAAGTAGTGTTGCAGTTGTTAAAAATGAGAAAGATGAGTTAGTTCCAATGAGGGTACAAAATAGTTGGCGTGTGTGTATTGATTATAGGAAACTAAATCAGTCCACTCACAAGGACCATTTCCCCCTCCCGTTTATTGATCAGATGCTTGTGAGACTAGCTGAGAAGATAAATTATTATTTATTGGATGAATTTTCTGGATATTTTCAGGTTCCTATAGCTTCAGAGAATTAGGATAAGACTACATTAACCTATCCCTTCAGCACATTTTCCTAACAGAGGATTCCATTTGGACTTTGCAATTCCCTAGGTACCTTCCAGAGATGCATGGTGAGTATTTTTTTTGATTTTATTGAGACCTGCATGGAGGTATTTATGGATGATTTTATAGTGTATTGGTCTTCATTTGATGATTGTATCTCTAGCTTGGGAAAGGTTTTGAATCATTGTATTGAGAAGAATCTGGTCTTAAACTTTGAAAAGTGTCATTTCATGGCAGAGCATTGTATTTTCGTAGGGAATGTAGTTTCAAAACATGGGATATAGGTTGATAGATCTAAGGTAGATATCATTTCATACTTACCATATTTTTTATGTGTGCGTGATGTTAGATACTTCTTAGGGAATGCAGGATTTTATCAGTGCTTCATCAAATATTTTAGTAAGATTGCTCTTCCTATATCACAATTACTTCAAAAGGATTCTGATTTTGTGATTGATGATTCTGGCAAGACTTCCTTTGATGAGCTAAAGAAGTGTCTTAACACTCTACCAATCATACATCCCCCACTATGGGAGCTTCCATTTGAGCTTATGTGTGACTCCTCCAACTTTTCAGTCAGAGAAGTCTTATCTCAAAGGGTGGAGGGACATTCACATGTGATTTCATATGCATCAAGGACATTGGATTCAGCCCAATCAAACTACATAACCACATAAAAGGAGTTTCTTGATGTTATATTTACTTTAGATAAATTTTGTTCATATTTATTGGGATCTAAAGTAGTTGTTTTCTTTGACCATGAAGCTCTGAGGTACCTATTGAAGAAGTCAGATGAAAATCCTAGGCTAATCTGATGGATGCTCCTTCTTCAGAAATTTGACATTAAGATAAAAGAAAAGAAGGGGTCAGAAAACCTAGTGGCAGACCACATGAGTAGGCTTACTCACACACTAAAGGATGAAACCTTGGACCAAGTACCACTTCAGGACACTTTCCCCAATGATCATTTTTATTCCA
This sequence comes from Viscum album, assembly GCA_963277665.1. Classification (NCBI taxonomy): domain Eukaryota; kingdom Viridiplantae; phylum Streptophyta; class Magnoliopsida; order Santalales; family Viscaceae; genus Viscum; species Viscum album. The sequence goes on along the minus strand of OY728158.1, from coordinate 1,183,403,672 downwards.
TCTCAGTTATGCATCCTTGGTATGATGATTTAGTGAACTACCTTGTTGCATATGAAATTCCTGAAAATTTAAAGAGACATCAAGTCCAAAAGTTCAAGAGTGAGTCTAGATTTTATGTGTGGGATGATCCCTACTTATGGCATATGTGTAGTGACCAAGTTATTAGGAGGTGTGTTTCTGATCATGAGTTTGAGTCTGTTTTGCAATTTTGTCATACACTTGCTTGTAGTGGGCACTTTGGACCCCAATAGGCAGCTAGGAATGTTTTGGACTCTGGATTATATTGGCCTAGTTTATTCCATGATGATTATGTGTTTTGTAAGTCATGATCACATTTCCAACACACTGGTAATATTTCCAGGAGACACGAGATTCCCCAAAAACCCATATTATTCTATGAGATTTTTTTTGTGTGGGGCATCAATTTTATGGGTCCTTTTCCTAGTTTATTTTTGTTTTTCTATATTTTGGTTGTTTTTGATTATGTGAGAAAATGGGTGGAGGATAAGGCCACCAGGAATGACGATTCTCATGTTGTTGTGGACTTTATCAAAGAACATATTTTTTTTGTAGGTTTGGAGTACCGAAGGCCATAATCAGTGACCAAGGGACATACTTTTGCAATCAAAATTTGGATTCCTTGATTTTGAAGTATGGGGTGAAACACAAAACATCAAAACCATACCACCCCCAAACAAATGGTTAGGGTGAGGTTTCGAATAGGGAGTTGAAAAAAATTTAGGAGAAAAATGTGCATCCAAATAGGAAGGATTGGATCAAGTGCTTGGATGATGCATTATGGGCTTATATGACAACATACAAGACACCCATTGGTATGTCCCCATTTCAGATTATTTTTGGGAAAGCATGTCATCTACCTGTGGAAGTTGAGCATAGAGCTTATTGGAATATAAAGAAATGTAACATGGATTTAGCCCCAGATGGAATCCAAAGGAAGCTAAAAATTTAAGAGCTTGAGGAGATCTGATTATCTTCATATTAAAACTCAATTCTATACAAGGAAAGATCAAAAACAGCTCATGACAAAATGATCCAGAAAATAGAATTTCAAGTTGGAGAGAAAGTATTGATCTATAGTTCATGACGGAATCTAATGCCTGATAAGTTTCATTATAAGTGGTTAGGTAATTATGTTGTGACTAATGTTTTTCCTTATGGTGCAATGGAGATCACACAAGAGGACACATGAATAAGCTTTACAGTCAATGGGAAACATCTGGAGAAACACATTGAGGGAATTCCTACTGATGTAGTGGATTTCATCACACTGCATGACCCCATCATCACTTGAGCATATCAGGCTATTCTTAACCCTTTAACTTTTATATTCTTTGTCCTATTTAAAATTATAAATTTCACCTGCATATATCATCTCATAGGTTCACATTGAGGACAATGCTATATTTTAACTGTGGGGGAGGGGAAAACAATTTGGGGTAGATATTTAGGATTTTCATTGGTGTGTTTTATGAGTATTTTCTATTAAGTTTTTGGTTAAAATATTCAAAACAAAAACAAAAAAAACCAAAAAAATAAATAAAAAAGAAACAAATATATAATGTAACATTCTCGTGTGGAACATATAGAAAATTCATATTTTCAAATTCATTGGTAGAAATATAATAATGAGTAATATTTCATCATCAAGGGTTGACTTTTATAAAAATTGAAGTCATCAATGATATGAATGGTTGTGTCATTATAAAACCTTTTAGATTTTGACATCATTATTTGTGATATTTGTTCATGGTAAATTGTGTCATTAATTTCTACACACAAATTTTCACACAATCATGGATTGAGAGTTTCTCTTACCCAATTGAATGTATATTTAGGTTAAGTAATTATTTTCAGCTTATAACATGATCTTTCCATACGTTCGTTTATCTTTTGATCGTTTCCATCACTGTACCATATTGACCTATGTGTGTGCACCTAATATATGACTGTTGTATGCCCTCTAAAAAAATTCAAAAGAAATATATCCAAAAAAAACATTCAATAAATATAGGAGTGAATAAATGTACAACATGTGAATATATTTAGGTTGGGAGATCATAGTTTGACTTCTGGGAATGATTAAATGAGTGGGTTTTGGAATTTGATTGCAAAGGATATTAAATAGGTTCGGTGGAATAGAATCAGGTAAGAAGAAAGGTTTTTATTGACCTGAATATACTAGATAAAGGGTGGAGATACAAGCTTGGAATGGTTGGCACACACACACGTGGAGAATTTGTGTCATGGTAGACCCATGACTTGTTTAGATATGATTAGTGTTATGAATCTCACTGTATTTTGTTTTGAAAAAATTTATGAGACAATGAATTTAAAATTTATTGATATTGAATATTTATGGGATTATTACTTTTCCCTTATTTTCACTGTGGATTGAGAAATTTTAATATGCATATCTTGTCACAATTTTTTCAAATACATGATATGAGGTTTTTCCCAGGAGTGCAAAAGGGTAAGTGTGGGGGAGTTGATAAAACAAATTTTTATTGAATATTTTATTGATAATAAATGATAAAATTTCCTCACATTGTTTTAAATATGTTTATTTATAAAATATTTGGGATTAGATTATTCATTTGAAAATTTGATGGAAATTCCAGTTTTACCCTTTATAGCACACTGTAGTATTTCAATGATAAATATTTTAATATTTATTATTTTAACTTTAAATTTTCTAAATGTGTTCCTGAATTAATTGGATACAACTTTTTTTCACGACATTGGAGCTAAATCATGCATTTGGTTAGACTAAATAGACCATGAAGTCAAAGGAGGACTGGGCCCACCAGATTGGACATTGGTTATGTATTTGGTCCATAACTTCCTCATACAAGCTTATATTGGGCCCAAATTTTTAGAGGAAATCTCCAAAACAATTGTGAAGAAATAATTATTCTGTAATAATAGATGGTTCACATTTTTGTAGGTAAAATGGGTGGTGTAAGTTGGCTTAAAATATTTGGATGAGATTCCCCATTCACACTTGAAACCTATTTAAACCTAACCTCCCATACACTTTATAAATTAGTTTTTTTTCTCATTTGGAGGGTTTGGGACGTGAATTAAGATATTGGTAGAAGAGTAGAAGTGGTTCTACACTATTTAAATTTACAATTGGAGGAGGGAAGCTACCATGATAGATCTCCTCCAAAATGATCTTCTTTTCCTCTTCTTTGTTGTAATGTTGTTGTGATTTCAATAAAATCTTAGTTTCTCTTCCACTTCTTATGTTATTTTCAATTTTATTCTTCTATTAATATTACTCTTTGGGATGGAATTCAAGATTAGAAACAATATTTGGTTATACCCTTTCTAAACCTTTGCACTTGCATAACATTTCTACGATGACTACACTACCCATGGAAAAGTAGTTTTTTTAAGTAATCGATAGACCTCTATCCTTATTCATTCATTTATTTTGAATAAATTATATACTTTAATTAAAATATTATGATAAATTAATTGAGTTTTTAATTTAATTTAAACTAATCAAGTAATTGAACAATTAACACAAAAACACGCAAGGATGAGATTTTGTGTAAATTGTGAGAGTGAAAACTTAATCGATAATAAAAAACCATATAGGATCAATTTTTAGTGTTCAAATATAATCCATAAACTCAATTAATTATAATTTACAAAGAATAAATGTGACTTAATTTACCCCTAACCATAATCTAACCTTAGAACATCAATCAAAGCAGGGTGCTGCGATTGCATGTTCCGAAGTTAGCCTAGGGTTAAATTCACTTCATCTTTGTAGTAAAATTAAATCTCACTGGGTTTGGGATTTAATAAATTAAGGGATCATAATTAAGTGAATGTTAATTTAAATTATAATGATAAATAATTGAGTGAAGAGGTAGAGTTATATTTATTACACCTTTTAATATTTTCTAAAAAAACATCTTCTTATTGTGTCATTTTAATCGAACTTCATTTCAAAAACAAAAACAAAAAAATACAATATTCTTACATCAAAATTATTCTAGATTTATAAATGATAAACAACCCCCATAATTTAAATTAGTGTTTTTATTTCCATTAATTTTATTTAAAAAAATGCTTTTAATATGTTGTTAAATTTACTTCCTCCTTTGAGAGATGATCTTGGTCAATCACTCTACTGCACCTAAGTACTCAACAATCACATATCATTTGAAAGTTCCCACAAAAGAGCCTTTCAACCATTATTTTTGTGCAATAGACTTATACTTGTGTGAGATTACTGTACTTCATGTGTTTCCTTTTTGGTATACCTTGTAATTATTTGTGGCATACTTTGTCTGTTTCCTTTGTGGTATTATTCATGTGTTTCCTTTATGGTACACTTCATCTATTTCTTAGTGATATTCCTTTGTGGTTTGTGGTATCCTAAGTATTTTTATTTTACTCACCCCCACACAGGATTTTCCAATATGTGTCATGTCTTGTTCAGAAGAACGATACTTTGATGGAAATCTAGGTGGACCGGGTCAACGTAGTTCTTAGAGTGTTCGGACATGCTAGGTGTGCTCCTACGACTTTATAAAGCTGTCCTACACCTACCTTTTAGGTATGTTTTTTTTGCGAATGAGTTTCAGGAATATATGAATTTACTTTTAAAGACTCTTTCTTTTTGCGAGATTGTATTATGAACATATTTACTTTCCAGTTTCCTACCATTGCACTTTGTGGTTGGTATCTTAGTATATGCATGCATTATTTACTTTGGGTTTTTAAATTTTACCATTTTGGGCTTAGAGATGTGTGTGTTTGTAAAGATACATAGGTAAATGACTCCCATTAGGGGTATATTCCAACTCGGTACTACTTTCTAGCCCCCGTCCTATTAGAGGAGGACTTGGGGTAGTTATGACATGGACACCTTTGGGATGGGTTGTGACAAAGTGGTATCAAAAGTGGTAGGTTCCACATAAGTACTGGGAGTCTGTGAGGTTGGTTTGGGGGAAATAGATTTATGTTTTTGAGTTTGGTTTCTAGGACAAAAAATCCTGTTTTGGTGCGGCGACTAACGTATCCATACACCAGGAATATGAATTCTAATTTTTGACTCAGTACATCAAAACACTGGTTGCAGGGAACTTAACAGTACATGTATCTTGTATGATTTGGGTATGTTCTTATGTCCTTCTTATGTTAGATCACCAGGTATACTCTATTTACTATGGTTCATCTTGATCTTTTTCTGGATTTCTCCATTGTAATGCCCCGACCCTAGTTACCCATAGTTTGTGCATTATTACATAATATTGGAATGATCACAAGGGATCAAATCTTGAAATACTGATTAGTTTCATATCCTTGGAAGTACTAGATACAAAAATATGTTTTACAATACATTATGAAATAAAAAACAACAAAATTTTGTCTCCTTTGAACACATTAATCTCCCATAACTATTCCTCTAGGTTAGTCATAATATACTTCTTCACATCCTAGAAAAAATAAAACATAGAAAGGGTTGAGCTCAGGTGTTCAATATAGATAAAAATATAGAAAAAACTTTCATAAATAAGCATAAACATTTAAGGCAATGTATAAGACTAAAACAAAATAATTTTAAACATAAAACTCAGCATAATATGGAAAAGATAAATCGAATAATGACATTTACTTATTCACATGGATATTCTACTAGTCTAATAATCACATGTAATATCAATATCCAATTTTATAACGATGGAATGCATAATGCCAGACATCATAACCACATAGTCAAGGCCTCATGCAAAGACTACAAATAAGATTTTTTTAAGGCCTTGTTCCAAGACACTAGTTTGTCTCATGAGACCTACTGATGAATCGAGGAGCTATAGAGGGCTCTATATAAGGACCCGACCTTAAAACCTTACATTATCATGAATTAAATGAATAATTCACATAGAGGATATTTTTAGGTTTAGAGTTTTAGAGAATTAGGACATAACTATTACATCTCAAAAGATTACAAAGTATACACTTCTACTAAGTTTCCATAAAATAAAAAATCTTAAAAAGAAACATGTCTAGTTCCATGTTTTAGATAGCATGTCTTTCCTTGATCCCATCCTTGACCCTATTCATCTTTAAGCCCTGTGGAAAACATTTCAAAAAAACTTGTGATGAGCATAAAAATCCCAGTAAAGGATACAAAAATAAGGAAAACTGTTAGTTTTTCAAAACAATAAGTAAACCATGAATACTTTATCAAAGTAATACTTTTCACCTTTAAGAAGTAGTAAATACTCTTCACTGAATAAAAGATCATTACTTACCCTTTTGTAACAAAAAAATTACCATAAAACTTATATAAAGAACACATAACATATAAATGTAACTTGGGACATAAACATACTTAAATGGAATAACTAAACAGTCGACTTCCACACATATCACTAAATGGAATAGCCATACGGCCGACTTCCATACCCAATGCATTGGAGGTTATAACGTAACCACCCTTCCTGGTATTCACGGCACCATCCTTCATATGGTTTATCACGTAACCACCCGTCAAATTTCCAAGTACCATCATAACACCTAAAATTTTTCAAATATAAACATTTCACCAATAACATTTCATTTACAATCACAAGAAGTAATTTCAATATATTGAAATAATCAATCCATTTTCAAAAACCATTCAAAAAGATCTTTGAATCAAAGTGTCCCATACCACTTTGAGGATTTTAATGGAATTATAATTTTAAAACATTAATGTACATATAAATAAATACTCAAAACCATTTTTAAAACATGTACATTAAAGATAAATATTTAGAATAATAAATATTTAAAACATTTAAAAATGATATTTTTGTTAAAGTGTTTTTAACAAAATGAGAGACTCTTGAATACAAATAATTACAAAATAACATTTAATCAGAACATTATAATATCATGAGAATAAAGGGATTCTTGATATAATACTCCAAAGGATAGTATATACACCATATAAGAGTGAATTGGTTCATAACAACAATTAAGTCTCAATGGAAAGTAAATTGAGACGAAGTCACTTATAAAGACGGTATCCTTAGATTAAGGATAAATCAATTGCATAATTATGTGTGACAAATATAAATACACTAAATATGATTGGTTATTCAGTGTAAAACAATCATAGTTCATTCACACATATTCATAAGATGGCATATTTAAGAAGTACATGTTTAACCCAAAGAATCAAAATTGGGTTAAGAAGTTCCCTTGCAAAAATTTGACAACCTAACAACGTCACATTAAAATTTAGAAACTGAGTTGATGAGAGAGAAAAGGGTATCTCATTACTTGGACATAAAATTTACATCAATAAGGATATATAAGAACATATACCAACATAATAATATGTGAATTAAAAGACATAACAAAAAGAAGTCTTTAAAAAAAGAGGAGGGTGAAAGGTTCCCTTATCGATTTGGGTAACTTTCGAAACGTACACCACATGGAAGAAGGGTCATACAATGAATATGTAAATACCCATAAATGAAATTATATTACACAAAGAGTATAATAATCTGCAGTACATACACCACTCAAAGGAAATGGTGGAAAATGTATCATAAATCTCATGGGAATAAAAGTGAGATGAAAAATACCTTATGAAAACTCGGCAGCCTAACGACACCACTTAAAACTTCCAAAAATGGATTTATGAGATCAAATAGGGTATATCATAATATGAACATAAAAACTAAAGTATTAGGAATATAAATTAACATCCCCAAACATAAGAAAGATGAGCTTAAAAGAAATGACATAAAAGAGAGTACTTAAAAAGAAAGAGAGAGGTAGAATCCCTAACCTCGTGTCCGACTTTACTTGATCGTTCTTTAATCTCCTGAATAATAAACTAGAGTTAATTTATACTTTCTTAAGAACCTTTTTTAAGTTCATTATTCCTTTTATATCCTTTATTACCATTTTATGAACATTATGTAATTATTTAAGTTAATAACGGTCATTTTGTCGATCATTGGTACTTGAGTCAAAAATAAACTTCTTATAATTACAAGTTGTTCATGTGGTAAAATATCCATTATATCCAGAATTATATTCATGATGTAGATATAATATATATAATATATATCCAGTATATACATGCATTTATAATATTACATAACATTTATAGGTAAGAAATGAAATGCACCGTTCATGGAGACGGTAAGCCGTACGTATGCATGAACACTAATTTCACTTCTATTTCATATTTAATGGAATGAAATCATAATTATATAGAGGTATATTATAATTGAAGTATAATTTCATATATAATATCATTAAATCCATCCTTTATACATCCCACATATGGCATTAACGAATCAAATCACTTTGAGGGGGCGGTAGTCCGCACTTCCTAAAATGAAGATATCGTGTTTACCCATAATGGAAACCATAAAGGTATGCCATAAATGAAAAATACAGAAGCATAAGGAAAAAATAAACATAATATATATCATATATAAATAGAATGACATCTTAATTTCCACCATGAAAGGTGTTAAAAGAATATTGAACAATCATCGTTTCGTGAGGTAGAAATTCGCCATCCACAGAAACAATATATTCTTTAACCATTAGACAAAGGTGTGTGTAAGTGTAGATAGAGTAATTAACATAAAAAAATCCTAGTATATTTAATATACTGTTTTTGTTACAAAATAAAGGGATAAAAATAGTTTAGGGGGCTGGAGAAGCAAAATAAAACAAAAGAACACAAGTGAAGACATTACCTTTAAATCGGGTAACTCCCCTTGGTTTGAACCAAAAGGGTTTCTTGAAGAGATTTATACCTAAGGGAAGGCTTCTAGGATGAAGAGAAGGATTTGGAGAGATAAAATGATCAGATTTTGGCCGAGCCAATGGCTTGAGAGGTGTGGGTAAGGAGGTAGAGGTGGGGGCCTTTTATAAGAGGGAGGAGGGGCACTCTTGGAAAGTCTTGAAAAGTTACTTTTTTATAAAATGATTTTCAGATATCAAAGGTACCGCAATTATTTATTTCTAGGATAAGGTGATAAGGGTTTTAAATCCACCCATACAATAGGTTTTTGACCAGTGCATGTCATATATTTTACATTATCTTTTCATTTTATTTAAATCGTTCATTAATGAGGTAATCACTGCATCATCATGGTGTCATAAATAAATAAATTTATTTAATTTCTAAAAATTATGAAAAAATAATATGATGTAGGAAATATTTTTATCTTTCAAATGAATATTTATAGTTAAGAATATGACTTGTATAACCCCATGTAAATTGTTTTAGTAAAACAATACATGTTTGTGATATTTTTATTTTAACTTTAAGTAAAAAGTTATTAATGTAATTTTCTTACCCAAGTGGCTCCATGGGGTCCCCAAGTTGACCCATGGATTTTATTGGTCGGCCATGACTCATCCAATAAGGTTAGGACATGTGTTAAGGTCATTTAATATTATTATAACATTATCTTTACCTTAAATTATACTAATTACCTTTAATCGCGATTAATAAAACTTAAAAGTTACTATTCATCAAAAATTATTTTCATCCCATTGAACCACATTTTACATCCTAATGAAAACCATGTAGATCATATTTTTGAAATTCAAATCACAGAGGTGGTAAAATTTTATTTAAACAAAAAATCAGTTTTTTAAGTACCACTTAGTGGTTTCACTATTCATCAAAAATTAGAGGTTTTTCAGAAAAATAACAAAAATTCACCCTAATATATATTTGATATTATGAATTCATAAATGATTTATATTTTAAAAAATTGAAAACATATAAGTTTCATTAATAAATTTAATAATTAATTCCCATTTTCAAAACAAATAGCGTGTTTTTAAGAAACAAAATATATCAAAAGATTGACACTAGTTTAAGTCCAATTTCAAAGTGAAATTAATTCCAATGACCACCATTGGATTAAATGGTAAAAATATATTCTAACTAAACTTTAATCCTAATAAAAAAGATAATATATCCATATAAATAAATCAGATTAAAAGGTGGTTTTGAATTAAAGTACAACATTTTCACTAAAAATGATCTTTATCGGAAAAATAACAAAAATTTACACAAAGTAATTTTTGATGTACAGATTCTAAAGAAGGATTTTATTTGGTCCAATATAACATATAAAATTTTCAAAAAGTAGATTAAAAAAGGTTTCACCATCAAAAGGTGGTTAATCGACCTTTTAAAGAATATTAGAATATTTACGCTTAAAATTTGATTCATTCGTATTTTAAGCCTCTAACATTTATTGGATAAAAATAAAAATATTTGACAAACATATATAATTATTTTGTAGTTAGTTCTGTTCTTTCTCACCATTACAACAGTTAGGTGTTAACTACCATTTAAAATAATATTATTTTATTATTAGAGTGCAACGTAAGATTTCAAAGAAACTCGTTGTTGCGTATTGGGTACGCCATCGAGCATAACATTCCCTTTAAAGTAATATTAATATTTTATTCAAAAATATTAATAAATATGAAAAATTAATATTATTTATTTACCTGGGATGTTACACTCCACCCGTCACTTACTAAGTCCAATGCATTCCTCACATGAAAAAGTTGAAACATAACATAAACATTCACATTAAAACTAGCATACAAAATATTAATACTTTAACCATAAACCATGAATGGTATAAAAATAGAACATCCACATTCAAACATATCATAACTCATTCAATACAATATGGAAGATTTTATTATAGTAAATCAACCTCAATCAAGAATAATATCTAATAAAGGATGTTGACATAGTGGAAAATAATCAATAAAACTCTTTGAGAGAAATACCCCTTTTCATGAAATCATTTAAAAGTTGCACAATTTATAAATGAAGTCATTTAAAATAGATTTTTTAATCAAAGTGTCCCATACTAATTTGAAACTTTTGAAATAAATTAACACTATAAAAAAATCATGTCTATGTAAATAAATCCTTAAAATCATTTTGAAAACATGGACATTAATTAAAATATTTAGAAAAATAAATCATTAAAAACATTTAAAATATTGATCTAGTTAAATATTACCTTCCATAAAAACTTAAAATATTATTTTTTTAAAACATTTTAATGAAACATGGACATAGATGATAAATACGTCCCAGTAGATACTTACAGATACATAATCTCAGATAATAATGAGATTGGGGAAATAACCCTTACCTTATTCTTTTCCTTGGTTGAGGATACATTAAACTCTTGTATAATAGATAAATCATTTCTATTAAATTATACAATAACCACATACATAAATATGATATCACATATGATCTTCTAATATTTCTTTGTTAATAATATTTCAATAGTATCATTGTTTCGGGTGTTAACTGATTCGTTTTCCTTTATATGTTTTGTTACATAAGTCATGTTTGATATGGATAGGATGTATTTGATTCATATACAGAATGATATTAAGTTCTTAAACATTATTTTTAATCGTAAAATGAAAAATATTCTTGAATGGTTATGATGGGGAATGAATCTCATCGCGTTCGTAGAGACGGTAATCCGTACGTACGCACGAGCGACAATACCATTCTATTGATGGTAAAATCGTATGTAATTGGATGGTATATCATATATAAATAATAATTAACATGTTATATTTATTATTTACATCAATTATACTCATTATTATACCCATCCAAATAATGATGTGTTGAATAACAAACTACACCACGATGTGGAGACAGTAAGCCGTACGTACGCACGTATGGTGACTTTGTCATTCATAGGATGGATAGAATAATGAATATGATTGTACCATATATATAATAACATCATAGTAAGTATAAGGTACTGGAGTTATTATTTTGGTATGGAAACAACAAAGAAAGGGGAAGTGGAAGAAGAAAAGAACTTTGAAAGAGGTGATGAAATTATTACCTCTTCTTCAGGTTCTTCCTTTTGATTTGATCAAAAGGGATCCTTAGGTTAAATTATGATCAAAGTAAGGCCTCTAGATTAAATTGAGGGTAGTTGGGAGGATATTTGAGTAAGGTTTGGACAAGAAAATGGCTTTTTAGGTGTGATGTTGAGAGAAGGAGAAGTATCCTTTTATAAGAGAGGTCAGGGTCACTTTAGGAAAAGCTTGAAATATTATTTTATTATACAATAATATTCGATTTATAATGGTTACAAAAGGATTTATTTCGATACTAAGGTGGGTATGGGTTGAAAGGCTCTCAAAAAATAGGTTTTATATAGGTTTAAGTCACCATATTAACCTTATCTTTTAGATTGAACTCTTAGCTAAATAGTTTAACTTTTATAATGTCTTCTTGTATTTTTATATTACATGGTTAATAAACTTACTATAAAATGCCAATAGAACTCTAAGTTATTCATTAATGATATATATATCATTATTTAATTCCTTTGGCCAAACCTTATATTTTTAGTAATATTATATCATTTAATAATATAGTATTTGTTTTAACAACTCATTTATGTCAATTTTGACACTATTTGGTATTTTATTTTTGTGAAAGTCAAAAAAACTTGATTAATTCAAGAAAAATAAATTAAATAAATCCTAAAATTTCATATTAACCTATAAAATTAGTTAAATGCATCAAAATTCTCAATTTACATTTATTTTTATATTTATAATATCAATTATTTTAATCTTTGTTAATAAGGTAATTACTGCATCATCATTGTGTCATAAATAAATTTAATTATTTAATGTATAAAAATTATAAATAAAATACCATTATGTAGGAAATATTTTTATCTTTATAATTAATATTTATAGTCTAATTTATCTTATGCATAACCCTATATTAAAAATGTTTTAGTTATAAAAATATGAATTTAACACTTTTAACTCTTCTTTAAATAAAATAATAATAAATGTCCTAATCTAATCCAAGGAATAAAATAAGATCATATTTTATTCCTAAGGTTGATTTTGGTCGAAAATAACTTATCTAATAGAATTAGTAAATGTTTTAGGGTGATTATAAAATCATTTTTACCTTTAATTACCTTATATACTTTTAACCAGGGTAATTAAAATTCAAAAGTTACTATTCATCAAAAATTATTTTCATTCTATTGAACCAAATTTTACTTAATGATGTCAACCATGTCTCTTAGTTTTTTAAAATTCGATTCATAGAAGTGGTAAAATTACATTTTATTCAAATTTGCAAATGTGCCTAGAAGGTCGGTAAAAGACGTTAAAATGTTCAATAAAATTTTATACATCTAATTTTATTATAAAATAACTCCAATGAATTAAATTGAACTTACATAGGTATTATGTATCTATTTTGACCTAAAATAAATTTAAATAAAATAAATAAATATTTAAATAAAAAGTAGGTTTTAAACAATAACATAGTGTTTTTCATTATTCATCTAAAATTGAAAGTTTTCAGAAAAATACAAATAAATCAACCAAAGATAATTTTGATATTAAAATTAAAAAATTATTTATATTTTAACAAATTAAAACATAGAAGTTTCTTTAATTAATTTAAAATTAATTCCCGTTGTCAAAACTAGAAAGCGGGTTTTTGAGAAGTAAAAACTATCAAAAGATTGATATGTATTTATGTACAATTTAAACGCAAAATTACTTTCAATGACAAAAATTGGATTAAATGATAAAAATATAATATAATTATACTTCAAAACCATTAAAATCTATAATTTAACACTATAAATTATTTTGATTAAAAAGTTGTTTTCAATTAAAATTTACTATTTTCACTATTCATCAAAATATGAAAGTTATCAGAAAAACACCAAAAATTCACCCAAACTAAATTTTTATATCCCAATTCTAAAGAATAAGTTTATTTTGTCAAATTGAATATATAAAAGTTTCAAATATTGGATTTAAAAATTGTTCTCCATTAAAAGGCGATAAAATTGCATTTTTTAAAAATACTTCTTTTATTTGAAAATTAAATTTGTTCTTATATTATGTCTAAGAAATACATAATATGGATATTAAAATTATATGGAGTGTATAAAATTAAAAATCTAGTTAATACTATTCATAACCACTTTTTAAATGGCTAGTTTGATAAGTCGTGATGCGCCTGAACTCAGTGTTGCGTGTAGCGTAAGCTATTGAATTACATTAAAGAGATAACGTACTATGAAATCCTGGGGTGCTACATCCATGCAGCCAACCATCCAGGATTCCGATGCGTGATCACAAGTATGATCCACCTAGAGATGAGGCATTAGTACATGGACTAGTATCAGAGATAGCACCTTTGGGTAGTGTACTAGTGATACCACCACCCATATAACAGTAGTTACTACCAACACTACTGGTAGAGGATGCATACAGGTTGAGTGCATTACATGAGTTCCAAAGGCAGTGAACTATCATGTTTCGGGGTGAGACTGACGTATAGGTAGTCGAGGATTGGCTGGAGGTAGTTACACGTTTCTTCCACCTTATGAGGATACCTTACGACCAGATGACAGTTCTATCCACGAGCTTTCTTCATGGATCAGTAGGGAAATTATGGGGCTTAGTGATCTAGACGCATGATGATACAAATATATCTTGGGAATACTTTGAGTGCCTCTTTAGGGAGGATTTCTTTCTCATGACGTTATGATCATTGCGCATACAGGAGCTCTAACATCCGTAGCAGGGCAGTCAGATAGTAGTAGAGTACTCATTGATATTAACAGATCTTTCTTTCTAATCCACAGATATGGTGCGGGAACCATTCTTTAGGGCCTATAAATTTGAGAAGGGGATATGGCATGAGATTAGGGAATTGATGATATCCCTTAGCATTATGAATTATGATAGGGTACTGGAACAAGATCTTCTTGTGGTGAGCTTTCTAGCGGAGCAGACACCAGCAGTGGGAGCTACCAGTAGGCACTAGGAAGCTAAGTCTTCAATGGTAGGTAGCTGACAACAGATTCAGGGACCCAAGTGGGTTAGAAACTTTAGGGTAAAAACCTAGGACACAAGATCAGTGGTGCGGGGATCCCTGGGTAGAGTGATTTAAATGAAGGAAATATTATGTTATTCATACTTTGGTATAGGGAATATGGATAGAGATTGCATGACTCGTCCTACGAACAATTAGGAGATGGTCAAGGGACCACTGAGATGGAGGCAGAGACAGGAGCAGTGTGGTCCATGGGGAAGTGGGCGTGGTAGAGAAGTAGGCTAGGAAGTAGGATGTGGTCGGAGGTTCGAGGTACTACCCTGACAACCCCAAATGGTCCACCATGGGCTCAGGGAGCTAGTGGATAGGGATGATGCCAGCTTTAGGAAAATGGAGGCTTATGACCCCAATGCTCCCGAGATGATTAAGGTACAATCTTTGTCTTTCCACCTTAGCTCCATATTTTACAGACATAGGTGCCCATCACTCTTTTCTTTCCACGAACCTTGTCCGAGACATAGAGATTTTAGTGGAACCGCTGACTCAATCCCTATGCTTAGATACTCTTACGAGGGGAGATTCAATTATCACACACTGGTGACGATAGTGTTCCCTTACTATAGTGGGATAGAGTTTTGATTGAGATATCTTGGAGGTGGCATCGAGGCCTTACAACTTCATTCTCTATATGGAATGGTTGTCCACAGTTCATGCCCAGATTGACTATTTTAGGTGTAGAGTGTGGTGTGTTCGTAGTGATGGGGCTAGGTTTTCTATTTTTGATTAAAAGAAAACACATGAAGAACATTATAGACATATACATAGGAGTGTGTATCCAATTACTCATTATTTTTCTATTCTCAGCCTTAGTGTAGTGGATTACAAGAGTCCTCATTTTCCTATAGTGGTGGCAGAGTATGAGGACGTATTTCCTAAGGATTTCCCTA
This sequence comes from Viscum album, assembly GCA_963277665.1. Classification (NCBI taxonomy): domain Eukaryota; kingdom Viridiplantae; phylum Streptophyta; class Magnoliopsida; order Santalales; family Viscaceae; genus Viscum; species Viscum album. The sequence goes on along the minus strand of OY728158.1, from coordinate 1,183,387,814 downwards.
GATTACCTCTCTATAGGGAGGTTGAATTATTCATTGATCTATAAACTATAAAAACACTGATATCAACACCTTCATCTCAGATGGATATTTTGTAGCTTCTTGAGTTGAGGGTATAACTAAAGAATTGGTAGTGGAAGGGCTTCGTGAGACCCAGTGTTTAATCTTGGATGATCCTAGTCTTGTATGCCAAGATGGAAGAAGGGAGCTTGAGAATATGTGTGGATTATTGGTTTTTGAACCATGTGACTGTGAAGAATAAGTATCCACTACCAAGTATTGAACACCTCTTCAATAAGATCAATGGAGCAAGGTGGTTTTCCAATATAGATCTCAAATCTAGCTATCACCAGCTTTGAGTACATGATGAGAAAATCCTGAAGACAACTTTTAGATTTCAGTATAACCACAATGAGTACTTGGTGATGCCATTTGGTAGGAATAACACCCTATAAATATTCATGGAACTCATGAATAGGATCTTTCAGCCTTACTTAGACCAGTTCGTCATGGACTTCATTGATGACATCCTAGTGTATTTTGCTTTTGAGGAGGAACTCACGATACACTTGAGGATGGTGCTGGACATACTCTGAGAGACCCAAATTTACAAGAAGCTCTCAAAGTGCAAGTTTTGGATACAAGAGGTCAAATTTCTAGGACACATCATTTTAGAGGCTGGATTTATATTGTATCTAGTGAATATATAGGTGATACTTGCTTGGGAGACACCCAAGAGTGTTACTGAGGTGTGGATTTTCCTTGGGATGGTTGGGTACTATTATAGTTTTGTGCCCAAATTTTCTAGAGTAGTAGTATCCTTGATATCTTATATATGAAATGGGAAACCATTCACGTTGACAGATAAGTGCCAAGAGTGTTTTCAGTAGCTGAGGCATAGATTGAAGAGTGATCCTATGTTGATATTTTCAGAGGAGGGTGTTGAGTATGTAGGGTTCTGCGATGAATCGAGGACTATATTTGGCTGTGTCCTAATTTGGGAGAAAGTATTGATTTCCTATGGTTCATGATAGTTGAGACCACATGAGCATAACAATTCGAACCACGACCATGAGTTGGATGCAATATTCTTTACCTTGAATATGTAGCGACACTACCTTATGGGAGAGAAGTATATCATCTACTCTAACAAAAAAAAATCTCAAGTATATATTCACTCTGAATTATTTGAACTTGAGATAGAGGCAATGTCTAGAGTTCCTCAAATACTATGACATTGAGATTTTCTATACTACTCAGAAGGGAAATGCGGTGGAAGACTCTCTCATCAAAAGATCCAGCTTGTAGTTGCTGAGTGAGGTGTTAGAACAATTTGCCACATTGTTGATATCCTTTGCAGATGGAGATGGAGTAGCTTATCTTCAGTCGATGGTTGTCACCCCTCTACTCTTATAATGAGTAAGGTAGGGACAACTTGGGGATACCGACTATGAGACTTTACATGCTCATATGTACATCGGTTATTCCTTTGATGTATTTTCAAAAGGTTCGGAGCACTTTGTTCTCTTTAGAGGACACACAATATTACCAGTGATATTGTGGGAGGAGGTATTGAGGGAATTCCATAAATCCCATTTGGTGGTACATCTGGGTGTGGTGAAGATGTACTAGGACCTCTAATGTTAGTTTTGGTGTCCAAGGATAGATTAGGAAGTAACATAGTTCATTTCTAGATGCCTCACTTGCTAGCAAGTGAAGGCTATGTACTAGGTTCTAGAGGGTTTGACTCAACACCTAGTAGTTCCAGAGTGAAAGTGAGATTGGTTTTCTATGGGTTTTAGAACATGTTTACCATTTACATCTAGGGCTCACGATACAATCTGGGTGACCATTTACTGACTCATCAAGTCATCCCACTTCCTAGAAATTTTGTAGAAGATTTTATTAGAGATCATGGGATTCCTCTATGTGCAGGAGATAGTTTGACTCCATAGAGTCTCATCGATGATAGTCTTGTGTCATGATTCTCTCTTTACATCTTGGTTGTGGAGGGGATTGCAGGATGCATTTGGGATGAAGTTGCGCTTGAGCACAACATTTCACCCAAATACTAATGGCCAGACAGAGAGAACCATACATGTTATAGAGGAAATTCTAAGTTATTGCATCCTAAATTTTGTCTGTATTTGGGAGGATCACATAACCCTAGTGGAGTTTGCATACAAAAATAACTACCACTCCACCATCAATATGGAACCATTTGAGGCCTTTTATGGGAGACTCTACAGGTAAAAAATTTGCTGGATGGAACCAGGAGATTCAGTACTCATGGGGATAGAGTTGGTTCAAGTTACTATAGAGAAGGTGCAGGTCATCTAGGAGAAGATTTAGATTGCATAGAACCATCAGAAGTCTTATGCTGACTGGTGATGGAGGCCCATGTAGTTTTAGGAGAGTAACCATGTGTTCCTTTAGGTCTCTCCTCGATGTGGGATACATAGATTTGACTGGGTAAGAAATCCATCTATGAGGTTTGTTGAGCCTTTCTAGATACACTATAGAGTTATTGAGGTGGCGTATCACTTGTCTCTACCTTCGTAGTTAGAGTGGGTGCATGACTTATTCCACGTGTCATTGCTAAGGAGGTACATGCATGATCCATCACATGTCCTTAATAGGGGTGATCTAGAAATTTATGATGGGGAGACTTTCACAGAGTACCCGGTGGATATCAAGGATCTATAGGATAATATGCTTTGTGGGTGGTTGATTCTTTTGGTGTGCATTCAGTAGTAGCACAGAAATATCCATGAGAGCACATGAGAGAAAGAATCTTAGATCTATGCTCTGTACCCCCATTTGTTTGTATATCTATGTTATTAGGTTTCAGGTATGTAAATCCCTAAGGTGGGAAAAATTCAATGATTCATATTTTTCCCAGTTTTATTTTTATAAATTAATTGGGAAATTCCAAGATCAGGCACTGAGATGTTGTGTGATTATGAGGCCCAGTGTGCCCGAAACTATTCATTGAAAAAATGTTAAGTGTTTTAATAACGCATGTGAGCATGTTTTTTTAAACAAGTGGAATAATTCTTAAACAGATTCCCAAATAATAAATATGAGGGAATAATTGCATTGAGAATATCAAATTTACTATAGGCAGAGCCAAACACTGACCTACATGGGTCGATTGTGAAAAGTAGTTTTCGGATGTTAAAAGAAATAAATAAATCTAGTTTATTTTATTTAACGTTATGTGATGAAGAAGATGAGGTTTCCAATTTTAATATGCGTTGTCAGAGAAATTCAGGTCTCTCTTCGTATCCCTGGAATGCCTCTAAGGCAAGGAGACAAAAACCTCTCTTACGAACGATGACGAATGTCAGAAAATCAAGGATCGATGATGACACAGACCTGTGTTATTTTTAATTGACTGACCCAACCATGAGGTAGGATGTTGATCTCTTTATGATTTACTCTTAACCTCTTAGATTCATTGATGAACATGGACCAACCAATGAATAGGTTGATCCACGGTTCAATTGTTCTTCTGGGATGGATAATTGTTACAATGATTAAATAGGGAGACAAATATTTTTTGATTATCTATTGTTGTTCTTCATTAAAACTTTTAACATGAATGGATCAACTCCAAAAAGAACAAGGAAAAGATCCATTCCTTTGGTGTTTGTTTGATTTATCTCTTTCCCCTCAATCTATCACCTTCTTCGTGTGTTCTTATCCCTTTTAACCCCCATGCGAATGATCGACCGTTGCGCCCCTGATCCATGGTGCAATGATTCAATATTGAAAGATCTTACCCTGAGATTACATAGTGGAAGTATGAAGTAAGGGAGGTATGGTTCATGAGAGGTGATGAATTATGGCGGCACAAGGCCATGCCATAAGGTAGGCTGCTAGCGGGGTGGACAGTGGCGAGGTCATGATGTGGTCGGTGGGGCCGATCAAGCGGGAGAGCGAGGCAGCGATGGGCCGCAGGTAGGGCAGATGGCAGTGATGGAAGGCTATAGTCTAGGAGGGACCACATAGGAGCTTGCAGTGGCAGAGGCTGTAGGTAGTGACTGGGGAATATGGAAGGAGGTTGCGATGGTGAGTTGGGAAACTGCTCGAAGTTGTGTCAGAGGAACCTGTGACGAAAAGGCCGTGGGGCATGCAGTTGAGGTGGGATGGACACAAGAAACATGGAACAACACCATTTTTATTGTGAGACATAGAGGGGCATGTTTTATGGGAAGACCACGTGGACCACAGAGGCATGACCGGGGCATGCTACATTCGACGGAGCAATCCGGGCCACATGCAGCGGGCTAGACTTGGGTGGTTAGTCTGCTCAGGTGCCTAGCGGGCTAGACCTAGTAACCAAGTTGGATAGGTTGGTTTGGGTCAGGTTAGCTAGACTGGGTCAGGTTTACTAACCATTGGTTTTAGTCTGGTAGGTTATGTCGGACCCGGACCAGACCCAGGTCAGACCGTTTTACAAAAATGACCATACCATTCAAATAGTGTGACCATTTGATGATCCATTTATAGAACTAGGATCCTTATGGTGATAAGGCCCTTTTATGATAATATAAGTGAGTTTTTATTTATTTTTTAATACAACCTAACGTCTCGTGGAGTTGGTTCTCTCAGTACAAGTGCGCTACAAGTGGAATTATGTGGCTAGATGTGATCTTGGTGACTATGTGATCTTTTTGACTATGTGATATTTGGGTATACATGATATTTGTGAATACACGACTTATTGATTATGTGACTTGGGGGATGCATGAATTATCGAAACTCTATGTGTTATAAACTCTCTATGTGTTACTAACACTCTATGTTGTTATCGACACTCTGTGTGTTATCGACACTTAGTGTGTTTATAACACTCCGTGTGTTACCGATATTGGGTGTTCTGTGTACTACATCTAATAACCTGGATTTTTGTCAAATAGACTTATACCTATGTGATATGATTGTACTTTGTGTGTTTCCATTTTGGTATACTGTGTAGTTTTTTTGTGGCATACTCTGTGTGTTCCCTTTGTGGTATAATTCATGTGTTTAATTTCTGGTATACTTTGTGTATTTTTAGGGGAATTCCATTATGGTTCGGGGAGACCTACTGATTATTGTTTTACTCGCCCCTGCATGTGTTTTTACCACACATCTCCTGTCTTGTGTAGATGAATGAATCTTTTATAGAGTTATAGGTAAAATAGGTCCAGGTGTTGTTTAGAGTGTTGTGACAGGTGAGGTGTTCTCCTACAACTTCAGACATTTTTTCTACACCTACCATTCAGGTAGGGTTTTCTATGGATGAGTTTTAGTAACATATTTATTTACTTTTAAAGAATATTTATTTTGGTGGGTTTGTATTTTAGTCCTATTTAATTTATAGTTTATTACTTCCATACTATGTGGTTGGTATCTTAGTATATGCATGCATTGTTTACTTTGTGTTTTTACAATTCAGGATTTTAGACTTTGAGATCTGTGCATGTGTAAAGATGCTTAGTATAATGCCTACCATTTAGGGGATATTCCTACTTAGTACTAGTCACCATCCCCTAGACAATTGGAGGTGAGCATGGGGTAGTAATGGAATAGGACCTTCTAGGACAGGTCCTGACAAGACTTTCCATCATTAGAAACTAAAAGATCAATGTTATTGTTGAAGTGATTAGTCCAATATTAAAATATTTCCTTTTTATATTACTAGGTGTCTTCCAGAATCTAATTGTGATTCCATAAAACCTATACCAAACTAATTACTTTCCCATGTAAGAGAGTCTCTTTTTATCCCCAATCAGTATTGGAACTATAATCAACCAAGAACCCAAATCTTCATCAATATTTTCCCATCAAATGACATGGTAAGGATGAGGCTGGTACTTCATTAGTTGAGATACAAGAAACACATTGTTCACAAATCTAATCCCTAGTGGTAAAGCAAACAGATAATCCACATAACCATATTTTTTATGTATCTGAAAATGGAAAATGTAACAGGGATAAAACTTTCCTTTCTTCCTAAAATTACAATTTTTTATCTTTGGAGTGATTCTTATGAAAACATGATCAGTGATATCAAAAAATAACAGCCATTGATGATGAACTGTATATGATTTTAGATGACTCAGATCCATATCCATCCTATTTCCAATCATATTAATTTTATCCATTTTATCATGTTCAAGTCTAGGCTTGTTATGTGAGGTGTAACCTATATTCCTCCCAACGTAGTGGATAATAATAAGGATAATCATACAATGATATTAAAGGATTCATATGTATCGAGGACTAAGAACTATTATAGTATATGACCACTAGTAATGGTATATTCTCATCCCATGATAATTCAAAATCTATCTCACAATTTCTAAGACTTTATTAAAATATTTGGATTATCCACATGGAATGCTTGTCATTTGCAGTATTATACACTATGATCATATTCAATTATGTTCAAAAGAATTACAACAATTACTTATAAATCCTTGATATAAATCTGGGGTCCTAGGAAATCCTATATCTTTAATGAACCTAAATTCATGATTTATTACAAAATTAAACACTTAATATAATCAAAATAGATCATTATTCCTTTTCTTATAGGGTAATTATCTACATGTCCCAATAACTTGAAGCATGGGTGTAAGAACATTATTTATATATTCTAAAACATGGATCATATTCCATCGATCATCTAATACTACATGAGATAACATGGGGATGTGAATGAAAAAAGGTTATCTATAAATCCATGTAAGAAAATAATCGATGAATAACATGATGAAATTAATATATTTGATTCACGAGTCATATCAATGATACATAAAAGGGATGAGAATCATAAACATAAACATAGAGGAAACAAAGGAGCATGTATAATAGAATTGTAAAAACAACATAAAACATGAAATCATAAGTATATGAAAAGGATGACCAATGATAAATCAAAACATACTTCTCTTAGGATAACATCACCTAAAACAAAAATGGCATCTCATGAGATAAAAATTTTACCCAATGCATTGTAGGGCAATATAATTTCATGCCCAACTATCATATTCATATCATGTACTATATTAGTGTGACTCAAAGATAATACAACATAAGAAATTCATTCATTAATTTCAACCACATGATTAAGGAGTGTGTATTATATATATAGAATCCACCAATACATTAATGATTGGTATATCTAGTTTAATACCCTATAGTGGAAATACATGTTTCTATACCCTTCACAAATTTTTGTCCTAGAATATCATGGTATAATTTTAGTAGAATAACAATTATTCATAATTGTTTATAGAAGGTTTTAATGACATTGAAATTTTTTCTATCATAAATTTGGAATAATAACCATTTCAATAGGATTTTTAAAAACACATTCTACATGGTCAATTTAAAATCAATACAAATAACTTAAAAAATAGCTTTAATAAAAAGGTGGAACAAAGAATACCCATACTAAAATATAATAACTACTTATGTAAAGTTTATAAAGAGAGGATATAAATGATATATAATTATTAGAACATAAATTGGGAAATATACTGATATTTCTAAAGTTTATATAGTTGAATTAATTAAGATTCCAAAGGGTAAATACAAATAAGGTGTTTGAAAGGAAAAGAAGACAGATGAATCCCATACCATGAGAAGTTGCTTCTAAAAGCTTGGGAGGAGCCTCCTAAGATCATGAAAATACCTTGGTAGGTAATTATAGAGGTATAGAGAGAGTTTATTCACGATAAATGGTTTTTTAGTAAAGAGTAGTGAGAGGTAGTATGTGTATTTATAGAACAAAGGAGGAGAATTCTTTATTAATTTATAATCTTAGGTTTTGGACTATATATAATAAAATAATCAAAACTAAATAACTTACCAATGTTTTTTATAATGTATTATGATAAAGGGTAGTAGTATTCAATATTTTTTATGTGAATGAACCATATTTTTTAAAATAATTCCATTAGTAATGTGGAAGTGTATCGCCTTTAGAAGGAATTAATTTTAAGAGCATACATTATTATATATGTTTTGGAGGATTCCATAAGATTTTATAAAATTATTAAAATAACATTAAAAACACATTATGTAAAAGGGGAATATATATTTGGTTTTGGACTACATTTATGGAATTTATCACAACAATTTTTTGTCATTATGATGTCATAATATAAGTCGTATATTTATACTACATTTTATTTTTACCCAAAAACTTGATGATCTCATAGAATTATGAAAAATTCACCATTAGATAATTTTGACATGGTAATTTAAAAAATAATATTTATTTAATCAAAATAATACTCCAAATATGATAATTTACACTTTTAAATGAAAATTCTTATTTATTAGAAAATATAGTTTTCACAATAATAACAATTTTATGACCCTTCCAAAGATTAAATTGGAATTTATTAAATCACACTATAAATTATATGAAAATAAATATTATTTAATAATATTATTATATAAAAGTATAATTTAATTATAAATTATTTAATTTATTAAAAATATTGTTAAAATAATATATTTTCCAAAAATATAATTTTGGTTTCTTCATATCAAGATATAATTTTCATCAACACATATATAATTTTGTAAAGAAAAAAATGGATGAAGTTAATAATTATATAATTGAGAATAAAAAATATAAAAAATCATACTTCTAGGGTCTAAATATATAACCCCTTATTACATGAGTGTCTGTCATAAGGTTTTGGTTTGTAATGGTGGCACTTTCTTAGGATCGTTTGACAAACATGGTTTGGTCCATGATCCTGATAAGATTGAACATCTCATATAAAGGTTGAATTAGTTATTTAATTGTTAAATTTCATCTTGGGATTGATCTAGGGAAAACCCAAGTGATTTTATCACCATCAAAAACTCTAATAATTGGGCTTCATAGGATACAATCACGCTGGTCGAGGTTATCACATATTCCATTTATGTCAATTATGCTTTTCCATAACCCTTAAGATGTACTAATATTAATGGTCACTATACAATATCTATATTAGCAGTAGTTAAAATGTATAATATTGTTTCAAATATAACTATATATATTTTATAATAGTCAATAATAACAAAAGTAGTGAACATGTTCTCTATAACTACATTACATAATAATGAATTTACACATTCAAAAATGTAATTTCATTCATTAATGTTTGGGAAATTACATTATTAACCCCTCTATAAATTCATTATTTGAAATTTTATTTTATACATTATAATAGATGAGGTTTCTTTTTTTTCATCACTTCTTTTAGTTCCAATGTTACTTTCATAATCTTCTGGTTATACACAACACTTTGACAAGGTGAGTATTCTTGATTTGTATAATTTTTTCTCTATGAATTAGTATCATCACTGTATGCTCCACATATGAAAGAAAAATCTACAAGTATACCACTTTAGGTTTAGTATATGCATGGGGAATGATCTATACTTCCTCAAAATGGATACATGGAACACATCATGTACCTGGGATAGGTAAGGTGGTAGTGATAGTAGATAGAATTAAACTTGATTTAATAAAGTAATTTAAAAAAGAGGATGCATCTTGGACTAATATTTATCTTCACCCAAAAACTCATAAGATTATTCCATAATAATATAAAATTGAACACCTTGCCTCTAACATCTTATTCTAGGTCTCATCGATGATTATCAGTGTATATTTTATGCTTACTTTGTGTATATTTCATATGATGTTGATTGGTTTAATCCTTTCATATAATCTATTATATAATATCAGATCCCATAAGTTTTTACTCACCAAATTCATCCCCTTATGTTGGATTCTAACTCCTCTTCCAATACAGAGACTCATAAGGTGTCATTTTAATTCTAGAATAGAAACCATTGTTACACAATGACTCCGATAGGGGTGCGTGTTGACCCTTTAAGAATTAGACCTCCATTGAAAACAATATAAAATTATTTTATAGTGTTTGAATTGTTATATCAAACTATCCATCCATATGAGGGTGATAAGAAGTACTGAAACTCAATTATATATACAAAACTTTCTGAATCATATTATAGAAACATATTATAAAATTAATATCTCAATATGATACAATCAAGAGGGGTAGTATTTGTAATATTAAAACTTCCCTTATATATATCTTATATTTTTTCTCAATAAGGAAATATTCCTTGATTTCAATGAAATCTTCTAACTCTATAAGAACATTGACTACGACACAGATAGTGTTATTACCTATAGATGTAATAGGGAGTCATAAAAATGAAATATGTAATAAAATATTCCTATTTCCATTCTGGTATGTGAAATAGATGCATCATTCCTTTATACTTATGTCATTGACCATTAAATTGTTATCTCACCATGCATCAAGATTCAAATTTTTAAATCCCCATATTCATTTTACCCAATGAAAAGTTTTTTTTCATATCTCAATACATTTTACTGATTTATGGATGAATAGAGAAGGATGAGTTATGTATATCATTCAAAATCCCCATCTTCATCTCTATATCTTATAGGATAGACATATGAGTTCCAAAATATATAGCATCATCATTAAAAAATTTAACTTTTAATTAATCACTAATTTTATCTATAGATTATCATTGACATTTTGTGCCTCCCTGATCCTATTATGAATGGATTATTGAGTAGTTATTTGAGAAATTTTGGATAAATATCCTTTTTTAATTATTATTTATACCTTTTTCATATCCACTAATATTGGATCTATTTCAATCTACATCATAGGTAGAGCTATATAATCATTTCTACTCAGAGAATCTACTACTTTTTTCTCCTTTATAGGATAGTAATGGAATGAAGATTCATAATACTAGATCAACTCTAGAAACATTTTTTGGCACAAATTGAGCTCATTTTCTTCAAATATAAAATTGAGTTTTTTAATGTTACGTATATATATCACAATTTCCCCAATTAAAATAAATCTACCAAATATTTAATGTGATGATCACTACAACCAATTAGTAATCATGGGTTGGGTTGTAATTATCAAGGATCTTTAATAATTATGGGGGATATACTATTAAATTATCATCTCTCATGAATACATGACCCAAGACCTTTTTGGATTCATCATTGTAGATCATAAATAATTCCCCTTAATGGGTAACATAAGAACAAGTGATTTAATTAACCTCTTATTTGAATCCTTAAAGCTTCCACACATTCATTAATCTAGAAAAACATCACCCCCTAATGTGGTAGCTTGGTTATTGGGACTAAAAATCATGAAAATATTCTAACAATTTAATGATAGTTCCTAAATAATCAAAGGAATCAATGGATCTCCATCACAATTTCTGGCCTATGTTACCCTATAATTACCTCTATTTTTGAAGTATCTATAGATATCCATTTGTTTTTGGAAAAATTATCCAAAAATTTTACTAACTCCATCCAAAACTCATATTTTCTATAATAAGAAAGTAAATTTTCCTTTAATAAGGCCTTAATTACAATATTAAAATGCTTTACATTTTACTCCTTGATTTTGGGTAACATAAGAATATAATCTATAAATAATACCAATTTTTTTAATGGAAATCCCTAAAAACTATATTCATTATCTCAATTATGATATCTAGATTATTATTTATTCCAAAGGGAATAAATATGAAGTCATTGTTCACGAACCCTGTACAAAAATATATCTTTTGGATATCCTCCTTCAACTTTATGTGATAATATATTGACTAAATATAAACCTTTTATAAGTACTTGGATCTATGTATTATATGGAACATGAGATAAATATATGGTATATGATACTTGATCTTGATAATGATCTTATTTATCTCATTATAATCAGTGGAGAGGTGCATCAACCCGTCATTATTCTTATTTAAGTGGACTGGTGCACCCCATAGTGAACCACTTAGGTGTATAAACATATCATCTTAATTCTATTTTAGTTTCTTCATTAGATTTTTATGTTCAATAATCACCATTATATATGGAGTCTTAGATATTATAAAATCTATATGAAAATGATCGTCTGAAAACTCAATCTCACGACATGGAGGGAGACAAGACAACTCTTTCAGAAACGCATAAGTATATTCCATTATAATAGGTATGTCAACAAGGATAATCTTTCCCTTTGTCTTAATTGTTTGATCGAGATAAAAATTCTCCTTTAGAAATAATATACATGTATGAGATGATGATACCAAAGGAGATTCATATTCCACCTTGTACTTTTATAGAGTTAGAGGGTGATTCTTAATATGGAGGGTGTTTTCCTTCTCATGGTAATTTATTTTTTTCTCTATATAAGTAAATAAAATATGTAGATATAATTACATAAAAATATACTAAAGGGACTATACCAAGTATTTATGGTATATTAATCCTAAAAAATAGATAATATAGGAGTTATATACATTGGATTCAATAATAACCCCACTTTTAATTTTCACCGAAACATCCAGTTCCAAATTTTTTAGTGTTGTTCGAATAGCTATATTAAAAATTCATGATATAAAAGATTTTATTGAAATAAAATGAAATATTATGTTCACTATTCTTAAATGAATAACTAGAATACCTATCACCAAGTAATTTTTATGATCCACTTTGACAATTATGATGGAATAAGATTTCTCTTTCTATTTAGGCCATGGATGTTTTTTGGCTATTATGGTTGACAACCCTTATCTTAGTACATTGATTTGAATTGTTTAATTATTACTTATAGTTAAAAAATTCTATAACAAACTAATTATTGACTTGAGAATGGATTTATTCTAACACATTAGTGGGTTTCTTCTTCCAGTATTCACTTTTTATGTACCTTTCCTCCCCACACCTAAAGCATTTACTTATCTACTTCAAAGAATTGTTTGTGATGATTCATCCCACACTTTTTACAAGTGTGATGTTGGAATTTTTTTCACTATGTGATTTCTCTATCACTCCACAATACCTAAAATCTATATTCCACATCCTATATCAAGACATTTGAGACCATTGAGTTTCATTGATCTCAATCTCAACTTTGATAGTACATCAGACAATGTACACATCATTGTCAAAGTCACGAGTTTATAAAGACATTCATAGAATCATATTTAAGACACCAAATAAGTGGCCACATTTAGATTTTGGGTCGATGAAAAAGTTGATTTTTTACCATGGAAGTCTTTTGATTTTCCTTAGATACACCCCTATGGATTCATCCTCCTTTTGGGTGAGGCTGAATAATTCCTTCTATATTTTCAGTCAAAGGGTGAAATGCCAGTTTTTATCAAAAAAATTCTATAATTTTTTCCACTCCATAAATTTGATTTTTTACATGGGGTTTTTATCTTTTAATGTCTACTATTAAATAGTTCCTCCACCCATACTATAAACTAACAACATGATTATATCTTCATCAAAATGGCCCAAAGGCCATCATTTTTTTTAATTTTTTTGATAGTTCAATATTCAAGGGGTTAGGTGGAACCCTTACAATACTAAAAGGCTTTAGAGACAATTACATGAACCATAGGTCTTAGAGGGAATCACCCAGAAAATAAAACATAGAACTGATCCTCCCCAACATATGTCATGATTTCAGTAGTCCAACTTCATTTTTTGGTCAGATAGTTTCCCTATGAAAAGCTACAGAGGTCTGGTGTTGATGGTAATGTCATACCCTCTTATTCTTCCAATTCCGATTAACTCTGCTATAGTGAATGCACCTTTACCTGTATCTTAATCTAGAGCCTTGTCCCTTGTAGTTTGACTGGTACATCTTCATAATCACGTGTCTTGAAGGCCTTGGGGTTTCCTTAATCCCTTAAGGTGGCTTGAAGGCCTTGAGAGACAAATAACCCAAAGGCCTTCAGTGGACCTAAATTCTTGCAAGACCCAAAGAACCAACTGGTGGACTAGATGCCTAGATGGATGAATAGTTACGACTGCTATAGTATTGATCAATACCTACTAAAGTTCCCGCTATAGTTCTTACTATAGTTCTGATTCAGTACTGCTATAGTGCCATAAATATTTCTCCACCTAGATCTGATCTTAGGTCTCTTGGATGCACTTTCCGAGTCTTTTTTCATATAATGTTCTAAATTACAATGTTCTATTTCTTAGGGGGTTGTGGGTTTTTTAACCCTTTTCAAGTTTTTATTGAAAACATGAGTTAATTAATAAGTATTTTCATGATGTAAATTAATCCTTCTCCCATTGTATTAGAAATTTTCTTAGGGTTATCATTATATTTCCCATCATAATGGTTAATGAATCGGTTCCTCCTATTTCTAGCCATTGAGTAAAAGAAATGGATAATTATGTATGAGAATTTTCAAACATATAGTAGGGAATCATTGATCATTGAAGGGATAAATGATAAATAACATATTTTCTATAACCAATGAATTGATAGGTTTTAATCAATGTTATCCTTGGTCAATTTCCTAACATAATATTTTATGGGTATTATTATTTCTTTCATAATGGTTCATAAGGAACTTGTGATTTTACTAAATAATATCATATAGGAGTCTCAAAACTTGTGTAAAACAAGGTCTCTTTATCATAGAGAAGGTAAAAATCAAGATAATACCCAAAAAATCCTTTTTAAGGTTATCACCCTTAGGTATAACTATTCTAGATCCACATCAACTTGTTGTATCCCGAAAGGGGTTTTGTTTCTTAGAAACCACTTACTCTATACTTTTCTATCTTTTAGGGATGTTTTTCCAAGGTTTAGTCTATGTATTTCATTAAATCTGTCTAATACATAACCCAAAAAACAACTAGGACTTTCTCTAATACTAACTATGATAACCCTTATCTTTTAAACCCCTCAATTCATGATTTATTACATAATTATACTCTTAATAAAATTTGAAAAGATCACAAGACTAGGTGTCTTTGGGTAATTGGATATATAACACAATAAATTGAAACCCTGGTTTAACAAAATTATTTAAAAACACTAGATCATGCCTTATATTCCATAGACCGTCTAATATTGCATGTGATAAGCTAGAGATGTACCTAAGAAATTGGTTTTCTATAAATCCGAGTAAGTGAATAACCAATCAATAATATGATAAATGTAGTAGATATGAGTAAATAGGCATATCAAGGTGAAACAAATGCGATGAAAATAATAGTCATAAACATCAAGGAAATAGAGGATTTTGAAACATAATATTATGGAAATAACATAAAACAAGACATCATAATCATATGTTCAGGTTAACCATTGAGGAATAATAACATAATATTCTCAAGATAACCTCCCATACACTATAAATTTTATGTCATGACATAAAAATATTAACCAATGCATTGGGTCCTATATAATTTAAGCCTCACCTATCACATTCTTTTCTTGTACATGCATTAGTGTTCCACATTGATCATACAATAGAAGAATGCATTTTATTACATTTAATCCCACATATATGTAGTGTAGGTTACATATATTTATTTCCCCATTAAATTATGGGTATTAATATCTTTTTGAATAACCTTAAGTGTAAATGGGTATTAGTACACACAACACAAATTTTTGTAATGGAAAATAATGAGATATTTTCATCATCATAACAACTGTATATAATGGTTTATAGAAGGGTTTACTGAGAGTGAAAGGTGTTATATAATGACTTGGTGATCATATGGATCATAAGGGATGTGTAAAACCATATAACAATATGATAAAGTGGATGAAAAAAATGAACAAATCAAATAATGTTATTGAATAAATAGGAGGAATAGAGAATATCATTACTACATCATAGTAATGACTAAAGAAAAGGTCAGAAAAATTGAAGGCAAATGAGCTATAACTCATATAAAGTCAATTGGAATGTAATGGTATATGAGTAAAGCTGTGAAAACATTATCACTTGAGATTAAAAATTTAAAATATAGAGATGGTTCTTGGATGGAAAAGACAAGTGAGGAATCCTTTACCCATAGGAGGAACTTCTAAAATATGGGGTACAACTTCTTAAGAGATTGAGAAGATATTGATAATGATTTTGAGAAGTATATGGATATAAAATTCAAGATAAATTAGTTTTCAGTAAATAGGATTTGGATGTTGGGTGGGTACTTATAAAAAAATAGATCTAAAATATTTATTAATTTCCAAACATTTGTTTTGGAAAATATATAATAAAATAATCAAAACCACAACCATTCCCATGGACTTTGTGCATGGTTTCTACAAAATAAGAGTTAATTTTAATATTTCGTAAGGAAACAATCTAATTTTTTTAAAATAATACCATTGGTGATCTGGAAGTGATATATGTTCATAAAGTATTGATTTTAACCACTGAAATGTAATATAGTATTTGGAGGATTAATTAATGGTTTATAAAATTAATAAAATAAAATTAAAAAAATTTAATTTAAAGTGGAGGTATATACTTTCTTGTGGATTCTTTTTTTATAGAATTTATTACTTCCCTTCTGGTTCATTATGATGTCATAATACAAACTTTATATTTATACTATATCAAATTTTTACCCAAATATTATACTATCTCAAAATGTTATGAAAAATTAACCATAATATATTCTTTTCATTTTTATTTGAAAAAATAATATTTATTTTATCAAAATAATTCTCTAAATGTTAGAATTTATAGTTTAGAATAAAACCCTTATTTATTAAAAAATTCATTTTTTACAAAAATAAATGTTTTTACCATTATAAATATTACACTGGACATCATCAAATTACATTATAATTTGTATATAAAAAGTATAAATTAATAATAATATTATATGAAAGTAATATTTATTTCAAAATTCTTTAATTTTTCTAAAAGAGTATTAAAACCATATATTTTAATAAAACAAATTTTTAGTGTCCTTGTATCAAAATATTATTTTCATCAACTCATATATAATTAAAATAATTAATAATGAAAATGGATAATCAAATTAAATATTTTTTTTGAAAAAAAATTCATACTAATTTGGTCTAGATACAGAACCCCTTATTACACCATTATAATCCCAAGGGAAAGTTGTGAAATGAAGGTACTTTATTTGGGTGGTTTGGTGATCAAGGTTTGGGTAGAGATCTTAATAATCATGAACTTATCCAAAAAAATAATTTCATTATTTCTACAGTTATTGAATTTCAGTATGGGATTGGTTAAGGGGAAATCCTTCTAGGTTAATTTCCCTTAAAGTCTCTGATAATTGGGATTTATAGGGTATGATAATAATTTTCAAGGAAATCATATCTTCTCTATGATTAAATTATAATTTATTATAAACATGAATATATAATAATCATAATAGTCAATATAATAAAATTATATTATCAATATCTATGAATCCTAAATTTCATTAAAATTGAAGAATTTTTATTTTTTAACATTCCAAAATAACTAAATTATTTCAAGAATTTTTTATTACTAAATTACATATTAACTAATTTATTCAAAAAAAATTAGAATTTAATGTACAAAAATTTAGGGTGGTAACATTCTTCCCCTATTAAAAAATATAACCATTAAAATTTAATTATATACATTTAAATAGATTGGGTTACTTCTATTTTATCACCTCTTCTAGTTCCCATGTTTCTTCTTCAAACATGTGGCTCCATCACAACACTATAACCAGGTGAGTAGTCTTATATCATAAATTTTTTTCCATATGATGTAAGATCTTCATAGTCTTATCCTCATATAAAATATCATTATCCAAGGGTACCACTTTTGGGTTTAGTACATGTGAGTGGTTTGATATGTACTTCCTCAAGAGGGATATATGGAACAAACCATGTACAAGGGATATGTTAGTGGTAGGAATAGTTGATAGACCCTATATCTAATGTAACCAAGGATCTATAAGGTTCCAATTTATCTAGGAAAATGTGATCCAATCTTCCAACACCTGATGAATTTCTTCCCTGAAAACATATAAAATAACACTTTATCTCTAAACACAATCCCTAGGTCTCTTCAAGTATTGACCATGTAGTTTTTATATTGACTTTTTGAAGATTTTGTATGGTGTTTAATGGTTTGTACCATCTTTTTCATCACTTGGATAAGGTTATCGACTACCATCCATAATATTTTTTCCCATTAGTTTATCTAGGAGTCCTATTATGAAATCCATTGTTATGTTTTCCCAATTCCATATTATTATAGGGAATGGTTTCATCATACCCTTATACTTATCTCATTGATCCTTGACTTGTTGGCATACCAAGAATCGAGATACAAAATTTTCAATTTCCCTCTTCAGGTTATCCTATTAAAATTTCTTCTTCAGGTCTCTATACATTTTACTAATTCCTAGATATATAGAGAATGATGAGATATTTTCATCATGTCATAGTGACCTCTTCATATTTGTTTTTTATCAGATACATATCTAGTTTCTAAACCTTATAACATTATATTTAACATTTTTAAAATGATAATGCTCACTACCATTCTTTATATGTCTTCATCAACTTTGTGGGAATCCTCTATCCTCTTAATAATGGATTGTTAATAAGTTAATTGATTAAGTTCGGATGATTTTTTATTTTTTGTTTTCCATTTCCATTATTTTATTGTCCAATAATATTTTAACCCTTTCAATCTAGATCATTGATATGTTTAGGGGATCCTCTCTTCCTGGATCATCTACCACATTTTTATCCATCCCATGATACTATTGGATTTAACAATCATAACAACTTATCAACTATGACCACCTTCATTGGTACATATTGAGATATTTTTTTTGTGAATAAGTACTTGAGGATTTTTTGAACTGAAAATATTAAACACTTATCCCAATATAGATAATTTGACCAAATTTTTAATACTAATATCACAATAACCAATTCTAAATCATCAGTTGGGTAGTATTTCAAAGTATTTTTAATTAATTGGATATATATTCTATCATTTTTTAATCCTTCATGAGTACACAACCCAACCCTATCAAGATATAATGCATTAAATCATAAATCCTTCCTAACTAGTGGGTAATGTGAGAACATGTGTAGTTATTATCCTTTTCTTTACCTATTTCAATATCTCTATAAATTCATCTGTCTATAAATTCTTCACCCCCTTTTGAGTGAGCTTGGTTTAGGAAATTGAAAATCATGAGAAATTTCTCACAAATCAGTGATAGTTCCTTGATAATATATGGACACTATAGACCTCCATGATAGATATAGTTCTAGGTTATCCTTCAATTAACTAAATTATTAAAGGTCTCATAGATATCTCTCTAATAGTGATAACATTCCCAAGTACTTTTACTTAATACATCCAAAATATTCATTTATGGTACATTATATATAACATTTCCACTTTTAATGTTTTATTATAGTATTAAAATGATCCACATGTTCCCTATTTATTTTTAATTAAATAATAATATCAATTAAAAATACTACCATAATGTTTTGAAGTAATCTCTAAAGACTGTATTCATATTGTCCATGAATATAGTTGGAGAATTAGTGAATCCAAATAGAATCACAATGAACTCACAATTACCTTAACTTTTATGATATAGGTATTGGGGATATACCCCTTAATCAAATTTAATTGATAATATAATGAATTACGATCCTCCTTAGAGAAGTATTTTTCTCTACTTATATTTTTGAACAAGTTTCCATCTTCATGAAAAAGTAGACTGAAACAACCCACAATGATGCACATTGGAATATAAACCCTTTATATATATTATGATGTATTTTCTTACTCATATATTCATGATCAATAGTGTCCATTATATTTAGAGTCCTGGATATTTTTAAAGATCATGGTTTAATGTCAATTGGGAACTAAACCTCATGGCTTGGAGGAAGATAAGGAAAATCTTCTAGAAACACATCGATGTATTACCTTATAATATTAATGTCATTAATAATGGTATTTTACTTTTCATTAATCATATGATTTGGATATAATTTATCATAGGAATATAATATCCATTCTTGAGATGATGATACCAAATGAGATTTATCCTCCTCATTGCAAGTATTTAGAATTGGAGGGTCATTCATAATACAGAGAGGTGATTTCTATCCCTTGGAAATTTATGTTGTATCTATATATGGAAAGAAAATACAATCATGGAATTTAATATAATTATTATAAAGGTATTTTCACATTGATTCCTAGAAATTTAAGTATGTGAACATAGATATAGGTGGATTTATATACTTGGGATTCATTAATTTCCCCATTTTTTATTTTCATTGATAAATCTATTTCCATATTTTTTAGTGTTGTTGGAATATTTCTACTAAAAATCAAGACATGATAAAACTCATATAAACATAATTAAATATTATTTTCAATATTATTTAATTAATAACTACTGTATATTTCATGATATCATTGTTAGGATCCACCATAATAGTTTTGATGGTGTAATCTTTCCCTTTCTATCTAGAAAATGAATGTTTTTTTCTTCATTTATCATCAACAACACCTTTATAGTTAAATTATTTCTATAGTATCATTATTTATTTTAGTTGAAGCTTTGGAAAGCTAGATAATGGTTTAATAGAGTAGTCATTTCATCATTCAAAAAATATAGTGACCCAGGCTTATCATACATACATATGATATCATTTTTTAGGAATATTTATTTTATCACAAAAACACAAGAATGAGTAACATAATAGTTTATTGTCTTTTGAAACATGGAAACACAAAAAACTAGTCCATAGGTGAACTAAATCATGTCCCACTATGGTCTTCCTAACTAGAATCCTTCTTATACATATCTTATGACATATTTTTATTCATTACCTAGGGAAAGGAATCATAATAAAGGGTGAGATAATGTTCTCAGTGAGGGAAACAACGGGAGACACATAAGCATAATAAGAACATAATGGTATGAGAACATGAGCATAACATTTTAAATACTTACGCTACATATCAAATATAATACTCTTGTGTAATGGATTAATGACTACTAGGTCATAATATATGAATCATAAGGGACTAAAAGAACATAATACATGAGATCATATAATTATCATAAGGCATAGATTTATGGAATAAAAATAAGAAAAAATAATAATTCCAATATTAGACTAGGATCATTGCCAAGGATATCATAGTGGAATTGGTTCACTCCCCAAACCATTATATTAGTCAAGGTTCACTCCCAAGACCATCATATTAGAAAAATTCTATTACCAAACTTGGTTCACTCGCTATTCTAGTCCGTTCTATCTCATTATATATAAATCTATACCTGATTCATGGAAAAAAGATATAGGTCTCACCCATATAATAATGAAAACCATATTTATGTGATCCAAAATATCATAAAAATCAATATAGAATAAACCATTAACTAAAATGGATCTGATAAACATTTCGTTATATTATAAATTGTGGAAAAGTGGTAGGTTTCTTAATCATTTCAACATTTTATCATAGTATAAACCAATTAAAAAGTAGCAGGTTTTATAATAATTTTATCATGTTATAACACATAGAAGAGAAATGGGTTTCGTAATCATAATTATTTCAGAAACATAAACCATTTAGATAATTAATAATAATGATATCCATAGTTTAACTCCCTAGTATGGTATAAGAAACATCAATGGAGGTCATATTAGATGGAAAGTGATTTTTATTGATCAGTTAAAACATTTAAAGAGGAAGATATATTTTAATTTGAAATCACTTTTTAAAACTAATACCATTTTCAAAATAATTTTCTTTTAAAGTAACATTATAAACTTATAAAGGAATCATTAAAAATAAATGAAAACATTTATTGAGGAAAATATCCTTTCTTATATAAAAAACACTTTTTAAATTGTAACACATTTTAAAAATCCATTTATGTTTGAAATCATTCATTTAAAATCAATAAATAATTACAAAATATTATATAAAATGTGTTATTTTAATGGATCTTTGAAACATTATAAGGTAATCTTGAAATCATTGAGTGGTCATGACTATGGAAAAGACTATTCATGTCGTTCTTGTAAAAATAATGATTCTTTCCACATTTACTTTAATCTCCAAACATGTATATTTTGTAAAAAATGAATATTCCATTAAAAAATGAAATAATTAAAGTATGGGTAAAAATTTATTTTAAAAATAATTAGATAATTGTAAAACATTTTTAATATTTTTCAGAAAATATGGTTTTTTAAGAAAATGATTCTCTGAACGGAGTGAGAAATAATGCTATATTTTCTTAATAATGATACTCAATTATTTTATGTACCAAAGAGTGAAAACATGGCACTATAAATATCATGAATAACTAGAGTAGTCTAAAATTAAATAGTTTCTTTATAGATTTATGAGATGATTTAATCATCCAGAAAAAAATCATAAACAATCCTGATACACAATGAGATTGAAACATAAAATTATTACGACCTTAGAATCTTTGAAACATAAGCACCATGAATAAAATCACTAAATTAAAATTTTAATATCATGAGGATAAATAAATTCAAGGTATTACATGTAAACAAGGATTTATATACACCTTATAAAAGAATATAGGTGCATTACATAATGTATATCTCAAAGAATGAAAATTGAGAAAAAAATCCCTTACTAATTTGTTAACTTTTGAAACATAAACACCTTGAAAGATAGATCCTAAAATGGATATATAAAACCAAATATTATTCAATAGTATCATCAAAATATACATTAATGGGTATTTTCTAATCCCATAAAATAAATTGGTGGTGAATTTGGTATGTGTGTCACAAATGTAAAAGGTGAGACAACAATCCCTTACCTAAAGTCTTAACATCCGTCATGCATGTAAAAACCAAATTTATAATTAATAGAAGTTTGTTATATATATATATATATTACATAAAAATAAATATATATATCAGACCATATAAAATTTTATTATGACAATTTATTACCTGTTTATTAACAATTCCATGTTAATGTTATGTTTCAAGTAATAAACATTTGGTTTTTTGAATATGTTTTGATTTTTTATTTTGGTTCCTCTTAATTTTATCATGGTTCCATAATATCCATACTTTTAACCATTATATAAATATAATATATATTTAGTATATATGTATTTATAGTAATCTATTTAATTTATTGATAAAAAATGAAATACATTGTCCATGGAGATGGTAGACTATACATACGCATTAACCTTGTTTCAAATTTCTTATCAGATTGAAATAAATAATGTTAAATGATATATTAAAATTAAATAATATTTTTATGAAATATATATCACATTTTTTCATTAAAACAATATTTAATAACTTCCATGTAATGTGTGATTGAATCACATCACTTCGTTAGGTGGTAGTTCTCCGTACACATGACGAACATTATTGTATTCCCATAAAATGGAGAGAATGATGTTATGTGTGATATAAAAATAAAAAAAGAATAAAAATATTATAAATTTAATATATAAACAATAAATACATCATTATTTCCAACCATTATAGGTATAAATTGATGAACGAATGACGTATGTTCGTGAGGAGGTAGTATGCCGTACACACGAACAATGATTTTAAAACCCATTTGATTGAAGTGGAGATGATTGTAATACATTCCATTAATATTACAAAATATACATATATGTAATATACTTAAGTTATTATATCATATATTTATAAGAATAATTGAAGTAGTTAGTGGAATAAATATAAAAAAATGCTCGTTGTTGTACGTTACCTCTTCTTCGAATATCATCCATAGGCACACACCAAAATCCTTCTGTAGTTTGATTTAGGTAAAAAATAAAAAATATATGATAATAATAGGGAATTTTGTAATTGATTTATTCTGGTATTTTATGAACAAAAATTGTTTGATGTTGTGAATAGGAGATAAGAAGCGTTGGCATTTTATAAGTGAGATGAGTGACACACTGTTAATTTTTTGAAATAACAAATTGTAACCACATTTTTATCTTTCCAAAAAGATAAAATAGAATAAAATTATATATAATAAGATGTATAAGGTATGAAAATACCCATAAAATAGTTTTTTGTTATGTTAATAGGTCATTTTAACCATCATATTTTTATTTCAACCCTATGTACTCCTATTTTTACATTAATAGAGGTGATTAATATTTACTGTTTTCACTAATAATTTTTTTAAATAAATAATTTGGAATTACTAGATAATATATATTTTTATGATTCCCAATATTTAATTTATTGTTTCAAACTATATTCACATAATTGGTAAAAAGTAATTTAAAATAGATCCCACAAACACGTTGAGAATGCTAGGTTTTAATGAAAATATTATTGAATGTTTACAATGTTTTTATATATAAATTAAATATAAAAATGATAAAATTAATTTAATTTATTTACAATTAAATTAAAATTACTTAAAAACAAATATAAAATATAGTTTAACTTGATACATTAATTAAAAAACATGGCTGTCTTTAATTAAAATTATTTTTTCTTCACTATTCATAAAAAAATTATTCTTTTTAGAAAATTATAAAACATTCATAATAATATTATTTCAAAATTAAGATTAAAAAAATGAAGACAAAATTTTAAATTAAGGTTTATAAAATTTTAAACACACCCTTGTATATGCGTTGAAAAAGTTGGTTTTTGAGAAGTTTAAATTTTTAGCCCAAGGTGATTTTATATTAACTCTATGTCTAATAATTATAATTACTCAATTATTAATTAAAATTTTTATATATATATCCTTTAAAAAATTTCTCATTATGGATTATTTTAATTAATTAAATCGGAGTATCATTATGCACTTTAAAATAGTTCATTAAAAGACTCCTCTTTTAAACTTTATAAGTAAAGTTATAATAAAATCTAGTATAATGATGATTAATAATTAATTATGTAGATTTAATATTAAAAATTAATAAGTATTTTACATTTAAACATAATTTTTAATTTATGTTACTTAATTTTTATAAAATAAATTTTAGTTTTACAAAATTCGGCATTTCAACTATTCACTGACAAATTAATATCTTCAGAAAAATACAAAAATTTACCATATGTTAATTTCAATGTAATGATTAAAATAATTAATTTCATTTTATCAAATAAATTTTCTGAAATCACAATAAATTAATTATAATATTTTCTCATAAAATTTAATAAAAAATCATTTTTGAAGAAATCATATTTTTGATGAATATAATTACATTACAAAAAAAATAGATTGACTATTAACAAAGGGTTTATAAATAAATTTACAGGTATATTTCATAATGTGGTTAATATTATACATACCTTTCTATTTAATGGCTATGTTATAATGGTCATATTTAAAATAATATTATTTTAAGGTTTGTTTATGCTCGGTGTTTCTTACCATGATCACTATCGAAGAAAATGGATGTTTCATATAATTAAATCTATCTAAAAATTTCAATTAATATGAAAACAATGTATTTAAGAGAAACTTAGGGTTTTAAATTCTACCCCTATTGAAATTTATTTCTCCCTCAAAATTTTTATCAGCCTTTAATGGTTTAAAAATTTAAATTTCCTTCATCGAAACCGACATCGTAAAAAGGGTTGATAAAAAATAATCTTGAAAAAGAAGAAGGGTTTGAGGAAGTAATCTAGAATAACACATAATAGGTTTCCAAATAAGTGATCATATGTGTAAAGTGAAAATAAGTACATATAAGTGAAAGCTAACACCTAAATACTAATGGAAATTGATGGAGAATATGGACAGGAGAAAGTTGATGACCATAAATCCATAAAACAATGTTGTAATAAAAATTTCACAGAAATCATAAAAATTGATGATAATGGAAAAAAATTTAATTTCAATATCATTTTCGTAAACTTCACAATTTTTTTAGATGATATACTTACTTGGTTTCATTCCATTTTATAATCTCAATCTCAACCATTAATTATGCCTTGATCAATTTTCACTTCATCTCTTAATCCAAATATTAAGGTTAATTTGTTATTCAAGAATCACCAATGGATCATAATATCCCTAAATAGATTCATAATTCATTAGTCTATCTATATTTATCATCACAAAAAAATGTTTAGCACAGTTTATCCATTATGGATAAATCCTCATATGGTGAAGTAATACATTAATATCTAGAGCCTATTCCAAAGTTCAACTTAAACCATATGATAAATGGTTATCCTTATGAACCTTCAAAAATATTTTAATCCAATAATTTAGAAATAAGGTCACTATATTTTTCAAAATAAACATAACATTAATCCCCTATATACTAAAAAGTGTCTCTTTATTGGAAAATACTAAACATGTGAATACTATCATTATATATTCTCAGGAATCTTGGTAGTAACTAGAATTATCATAAAACCTCGATGAAATCATGCATTATTCCTAGTTAATTGAATAAAATAATATATTATTCATCATATTTCATAGATCCAATATTTTTATAAAATCCATAAATGATAAAATAAACCACTTTCTCAACAAAACCATTTTTAGTTATGAGTTCATCAATACTATTCAATTTACATTATCGATATCAATCATCTCTTCTTCCAAAAAAAAATCTTAACCTTATAAATATATTATATATTATCTTTTACCCATATTGTGTTATCTATAAAATATTATCTTTCTATGAAATCGCATTTATGGGTCCTGAGATCTATTTAACACATTTCTGAATATCCAATACAAAAAACTTATCCTGAAAAATACTTATAGGTTTCATGACTCTAATAACCTATATAACACTAATAAAAATAATATTCTTTGAATCCCATTAAGAAAACACATCAATAATTAAAATTTATTTATAAAATATTAAAGAGGCTTAATTATCTTATTCCTTTACACTTATTTCTTTCACATGTCATTTTTAATCACTTCATCATTAGCGATATAACCATTACTCGTACAACCTTACTAATTTTCTTCATGAGCTTTCCCTTTAGTACATCTATTTTCATAAATCACATACATTCCAAATTTAAAATATTCAACCGTCAATTATTCTATTAGGATTCCATTATTATTCTTTGTTATAGTAACTAAATATTTCATTTATCTCATTACAGTTACATTCTTTGGTTCCTTCTTTTCCATAACCAAAATATCTTCTCACCCCTATAAGAAATTCCCTTGGGTGATTCTTCCCACATTCTAAAAAAATAGAAAACTATATCTTCTTTCCTATATGGTCTAAAATACTAGAACTAATAGTTAAATCTATCCTTATCCTCTTCAGTGAGTTTGGTATTTGGTTAAGATCCACATTAGTAATCATGTTTCGTGATAAAAGATTATGCATAATCACTATATCCTTCACTCCAGTCATCATAATTTTTTTTCTCATCAACAATTTTTCCATCACATTCAATTTAATTCATATTTCTTATGGTTCCCAACAATTACTAAAACCAAAAATAATATTTTGAGAAAATATAATCATAATTTGAAATAAAATAATCATTAAAATAATTAATAATTTTAATAAATCATTACACATTCTTTTTAATTAATGACACCTTTAGTTTATCCTAGGTCATTCATAGTCATAATCTATTTAAATCCTTCAGTGTGGTTAGTAATGAGTTTATGAATTTTTAAAGGATATCCCCTAGGAGTGTCATACTAGGTGTGCAGTAAGGCACATTGTCATGCACCTGGTGATAATAAAATCCAAATCAATGCACCTTTTTAAAATTAATCACTCCCATCAAACTATGCTCTAGGGACACATCCAATTATAGTATCTATATAGGGAAATAATTTATTTGACAACAAATTCTCTATCCTTCTCCAAAATTTCAAAACATTTTCATATAATTTGACTCATCCTTAGACTTATCCTTATAGAAATATCTAGACATATCCATATAAATATATCTAGGGACTTCTCTAAATATTTATTATCATAGTTTTCAATAGTTAAAAAATACTCTTCTATGATACCAAATATAGTGAACTAAGATTATCATAAATAGATATTACATCATTTTTATGAATATTCAATACATTACACTTATGTACACATATGGATAGTAATAGTTTAGTGTATTTGAAAACATTGAAATATATACAACTGCTCCATATGGGAACGACATAAACTACCACTAAAATATTAATATCTAGAACCCTTCTTAGACATATCAAACCTAATACATTTATTCATATCCTAGGGAAATAAAAAATAATAAAGGGTGAGATTAGATGGTCAGTAATTGTATGAAAGTGAGATATATAAAAATAACACGAACATAATAGTATGGAAACCTGATCAAAATATTTGAAAACTCTACCCTACATATCAAAGATAATAATATAGATTAATTGTATAAATATTCATAGTTCATAAGACATTAATCATAAGGAAATCAATGAATACTAGCCATGGGAGAATAAAATTTGTATTAGACATAGATTTATTCCATATCCATAAGAATATAAAATAATTTTTATATTAGTTAGGGATCATTCATAAAGATATCATAGTTAAATGGTTTCTCTCCCCAAACCATCAATAATAGTCAAGGTTCACTCCCAAGTCCATCATAGTAGACAATTTCCCTTTATAAACCAATTTCACTCCTTTATCTAGTCCTATCTATCCCATGAGGTGTAAATCTTTACCCAATTCAATGGAGGGAGATATAGGTCCAAACCATGTTGGAATGAAAACAATATTTATGTGTTCTACAACATCATAAACATTCCACATATCGTCACCCATGAAATTAAATGGGTGTCATAAACATTTCATCATATTAAAACTTTTGGAATGGATATCGATTTCAAAATCATTTCATCATTTCTTCATAGCATAACCATTGGAAAAAATAAGTGGGTTCTATAAGAATTTTATCATGGTATATCCCGTAAAAGGGAAAAACATTTCATAAAAATAATCACATAAAAAATGTAAACCATTTAGATAAATAATTATAATTGTAACATTGGATCATATCCCAAAAAAGGTATACTCAACATCAATGGATTCCATCTTAGATGGAAAATGTTTTAGATAGATCATTTTAAATATTCCTTGAGGAAGATAAGTTTTATTTGAAAATCACTTTTTAAAATTTAAAATATTACCAAAATCTATTAATTTATAAATTAAATTTATAACTTATAATGGGTTATATAAACAATTTTAAAAAATTTTCTTGAAGAGAATATCTTCTCCTATTTAAAAAACACTTGATAAAACTCCAAACATATCAAAGAATAATTTTCATTATAAAATCATTCATTTAAAATTTAAAAAAAAATTTCCCAAAATATTAATGAAAATATTTTCTTTAAAATTAAAATTTAAAACAAGTAAGGGAAGATTCAAATTGTTAAGTGGTCATGATAGTGAGAAATACTGTTCATGGCATGTATGTAAAAAGAGAATATTTTCACACTTACAATAAAAGAGAAATAATTTTTTTTTCTGAACTGACATGAATATTCAATTCAAAATATTTTTATAAATTTTTAAAAATGCAAAAAAAATTTCTTTTAAAATTCATATGGTAATATTAATAATAATCTAAAACATTTTTAGAAAATATTGTTTTGATGAAAATGGATTTCTCACTAAAGTGATAAATAAATTAAGATTTTCTTAAAAACATTTCTCTATAATTTAAGATCTAAATAGTTGTAAAATGATACTATTAGTTTTATAAACACCCATAATATAGGAAAATTCATGAGTTTCTTGAGATATGGATCATAAGGTTTTATCATCGGAAAAATAATCATATACAATCCTGATAAACTATAAGATTATAACATGAAATATTCACCACTTTGGAAACTTTGAAACTTAAGTACCAAAAAGGAACATAATTAAATGAAAAATAAAATAACATTAGGATAAATAAATTGAAGATATTACATGTTAAATTTTCTTTATATACACCTCGTGAAAGTATGTAGGTTTATAACATAACGTATGTGTTAAATAATAAAAATTGGGAAAATACATCTTATAGATTAGTTATAATTTGAACCATAAAACCCATAAAATATTTATTAATAAATATATTTATAAAACCATATTGTATTATAGAGAATAATCATAATATACATTCATTGTAATTACATACACTGCATATAATAAATTGGTGTTGAATATGAAATGTGTATCGGGGAAGTAAAAAGTGAGATGGAAACCTCTTACCTTAAGTCTTTACTTCAATCATACATGATAAAAAATCATTCATAATAAATATATTTATATTATACATCTTGTAATTAAAAATAAATATATATATATCATGATATATATGATTTTCTTATGAAATTTTATTAAATGTTTATTAACAGTTCCATGTAAAAGTTACATTTCATGTAATAAAAATTATGTTTTTCATATCTGTTTTGATTTTTCTTTACTATTATGTTTATCATGGTTCCATAATATCTAGAATTTTTAATATGATATAATATCATATATAATTATTATTTATGTATTTATATTAATCCATAAAATTTAGTTTTAGAAAATAAAATACACCTATCATGGAGATAGTAGGCCATATGTACGCATGAATTTTGTTTCCATTTTCTTGTTGTATTATGTTGGGAAAAAATACCTCAATGTATCATTGAATCATTTTTGAGGTGATTGTGTTTGTTGACAAATCGAACCTCCATGTTGTGTTTATTGACAAAGTAGACCACGATGCACAAATTTGTTGACAAAGGGGGTTTACATGGTGATTTGTCGAGTTTAAGAGATGTTGTTGGCTATCCATATTTTATTGAATAAACTAGAAAAAGGAATGGATGATATGGAGGCAATAAAAAAAGATCATATACAAGGTGGCACCGTTTTCTAGTTTTTGCCAATTTTTTCGGCCTGAAAATCAGAAAATGGAGCGATGTGTTTTTGACAAAGGGAGGTGCGCGAAAAAGGAAATTGGTGGGTGAAATATTTTTGTGGTGCATGAAAAATAAAATGGTGCGAAAAATATTAGCATTGTGAGTGAAATAGAGGATTGGTGTTTTTCACTCAAGAGGTGTTTCGAGATCAGAAGCTTGAAAATTGGAAAAGGCATGAGGTGCACAAAATATTAGAGCAGTGCGTGAAAAATGATGTTGCACAGAAGATGTGTTTTTCGTGCTCGAATTGAATTACACACTCAAGGAGGTTTTTTCGTGCATGGGTCAATTTTTCCTATAAATATGAAGTGACTCTCCTCATTCAGTAAATCTCAAGACTTAGAGAGTATCTGAACTCTGGCACATGAAATTGGAGGGCACAAGGGAGTTGCACGAAAATGACAAGTTTGTGCATAAAAGAATTGTTTGCATGCAAAGAAAAGGTTGCATGTAAAAGAAAACAATTGTGCATAAAAGAAGTGTTTGCGTGTAAAGTAAAGGTTGTGGATAAAAGAAGTGGTTGCACGTAAAATTGGTGTTGCATGGAAAGTGTATTTCGCGCAAAAGTAGGGAATTACGCAAGGTAGTGTAGAGGCCGCGTGTAAAAATTGGGGTTGCCCGATGCACCCGGTGCAAAGTGAGATTCATATGCGGGTGAAAGTTGGAGGTCAACAGAGCATCTATCAATAGTTAAAGATGCGGATTTCATTAGAGATAATGAATAGACCTGCTGGTCTATAAACTGTGAGTGAATCCTTTCCAGAGCAGTGAGCAAAGGATGATGAAGAAGGTGATCCTCTCCACCGACAGTGAGCCAAAGAGAGAGAAATAGGGAGTAACCCTTGGGAAAGCTGTAAGATAACCCTAAACTTTGTAAAGGTAGTGATCTTGGGCATAGAAGTGATATAGCCCATACTTTTTAAACAGCGGTGCACTTTTAGTGGATTTGGTACATTGGCACATCGCCGATGTATGCTCCTTGGATGTAGCCCAGTGAGGGTGAACCAAGTAAAAATCACCATGTCCTGTGCATGATTTAGTCTCTGTTTATACTTCGCTACAGGAAAGAGAGAGAAGAAAGTTTTTCTTAATAGATAAACAAGATCAATAGGGGAAGTTGTTTTAATCTATCATACCCCGATTCACCCCCCTCTCAGGGTATCTAACCTAGTGGACCTAACAATTGGTATCAGAGATAATGGTTAATATCAGTGGTTCTCTCTCAAATGGAGATCACTAATCATAAGGGGATTCCGATATTCGATGAGAATAATTTTTAGCTATATAAGAATTAGATGCAACACTACTTCCGATCTTTGGGAATGGATGTATTCACAGCAGCAATGCATGGTATAATAACCAATATTAATAATGGTGCATTATCGGAAGCTGAACAAAGAGAATTGGATGCTGACGCCAAGGGAATCAATGCTTTAGGGGGATCCCTATCTAATTTTATCTATAATAAGGTGATGTCATGAAAAACATCACATGCCATGTGGGAAAAGCTACTGAATATATATGAAGGCGACACAAAGGTCAGAGAGGAAAAGATGAAAGTTCTGTGGAACAAATATAAAGATTTGAAAATGAATCTGAATGAGTATATTGATTCATTATTTGATAGGGTAAATATTTTTCTAGAAGATATGTGTCTTCTTGTAGAAGTCATAGAATACATAAAGATCGTAAAGTGCATCTTGAAAAAACTTCCACCTCGGTTCAATCCAAAAGTTTCTGTACTAGAAGATAAAGATCCAAATGAGCTGACACTGTACAATTTTTACAGTACCTTGGTTGCATATGAAATAAGGAATGATGATAACGAGGCTGTAGAAAAGGGGAAATCTAAAGAGGTGGAATTCAAGGCCATGAATAAGCTCATCATTGAAGTGTCTCGAGAGGATGAAGAGACTGATGAGGTGATGTCATTTCTTTCATCAAATCTTCAAAGAGGAAAAGGAAAGATCAATGGAAAACTTCCACTAGCTTGTTTTTGATGTGGAAAGGATGATCATCTTACAGTAAGGTGTCCCAGAAATTTCCAAGAATATGATGATGTTGATGAAGTTAAAATTCCAAATAAGAAGTCTACAGCCTATGATAAAGGAAAGAAGAAATTCATGAGAAATTTATTTAAGAATAAGAATCTCCTTTCACAAGAATGTGACTGTTCAGATGAGTATGAGGTTAAGGAGGTTGAAGAGATAGAGAACTGCAAAGATCATGATGAAAATTATATGGTGGTAGTTGTCGGTAGTACTTAGAATAAGAAAGAAACCAAAATTGATGAAAAAGAAGAAGTTGAAGGAAGATTTGATATTCAAGAAGGGTTATAGGCTGCTCTCTAAGAGATAGATGTTTAGAGAGATAAAATAAAGAAATCCAACAAAGTTTTCCATGACTCAAAACTCTACATGCAGTAGCTCGAAGAAGGGAAGTATGAGTTAATTGAATAAATTGAGTAACTCAGCTCATCAGTGCTAAAGAATTTAGAATCAGTTTGTGAGTACAAACTCAGGATTAAAGAACAGAAGAAGGATATAGATGACATGAATATCACTGTGAAGGATCACGTTATGCATATCGAAGATCTTGAAGAAAAATTTGTCAGTCTGTGATGAAAAGTTAAGGATCAGGAAAAACCTTTGATTCCCAACACGTTCTTGGTAAAGAAGAATATTTCGAAGACGGGAAAGATGAAAGATGATCCTATTAGTTCAGTAGGAAAGAAGCAACAATCAAGCTCATATGTTAAGGCTGATTTGAGGTTTGATTAAAAAAAAGAATTCAGGGTTGAAGTCATGCTTTAAGAACTCGTTCAAAAAATAAAAATTGATGTGGGTACAAAGCATAATCGGAAAATTAAAAGAACCCAAGGATCAACTAGAAATATAGAAGTGACATCTAGAAATGCACCTTTCATCAGGTTTTATTGTTTTAGAAAGATGGGACACTCACAAAATGTATGTTCTATAGCCAGGAGATACCAAAGGACACAAGAAAAAAGGTGTAATCCAAATAGAGAATGGTTCTCTAGAACATATTTTGAAGGACACTACTTTTGGTGTGGAGGATTTGGGAACATCGCTAGATACTGTACACCAACCCAAAAGAGGAATGTGCCGAAGAAGAATAAAAATTTTCTCAAGAAGCAGATCAATGAACCAACAGGTGAGTTGAAAATGAAAAATAGATTTGGAGCTTTGCAATATGAAGTCGGTCCATCATACTCTGAGAAAGATCAGAAGTCACAATCTATACCGAGTGTGGTGACAAAAATATGGACCAAGAAGAAGAGAGCAGAGAAGGAAGTTGTTGTAGAAATTTCCCTTAAATCATTAGACCGTTCAGGTGTGTGGATCCTTGATAGCGGTTGCACATATCACATGATAGAAAATAAGGATCTTGTTACATGAATAAAATATGACAGATAAGGATTTGTCAAGTTTGGAAATGATGAAGGCCTAAAGATGATTGGATCGGGAAATGCCAGGTTTGGGGGAAAAGAGATAAGACGTGCTGATGTCTTAGTAGTAGAAGACCTCAGTCACAATTTTCTCAGCATCAGTCAACTATGTGACTCAGGACATTCTATATGGTTTAATAAGAAGTTGTGTATCGTAAAAGGAAGATATGAGGAAGTGGTTCTATAGGGAAAAAGAACAAAGGAAAATATCTACCTAGTAAGTGGAGAAGAAGATATGTGCTTTATGTTCAGAGAGGAAGAAAACAAGCTGTGGCATAAATGACTTGGTCATCTATGCCAACCATCCCTAGAAGATCTAGTAAAGTGTGATGTGGAAAGAGACCTCCCTATGCTATCACGTGATCATACTCACACGTGTGATGCATTCCAACAAGGGAAAACAATCAGAAAGGTGTATAAAGTAAAGGAAAAGAAGTCAATAAGAGTGCTTGAATAGGTTCATGCTGATGTCTGTGGATGTATTTCACCAAGATCCATTGATGGAAAAAGGTATTACGTTCTTTTCATTGATGAGTATAATGGAACGACATGGGTATTTGTTATTTCCCATAAGTCTAATGTTTTTATCTTCTTAAAAAAGTACCGGAGGGAGTTTGAAAGGATGCTTGGACATAAAATTCTGAAGTTTCATACTAAAAATGGTACAGAATTTACAAATAGTCAATTGGAAACTATGTCGAGAAACACGGGATAAGGCATCAAGTTTCCTCAGTAAGAACTCCTCAACAGAATGGAGTGGTTGAAAGGATAAATCAGATCATCAAAAACATAGCCAGAACAATGCTTATAAAAAAAGACCTACCGGAGAGGTTCTGGAAGGAAGCAATGTTGACATTGGTCTACATTTCTAACAGAGTTATATTGTATTCGAAGGAAGAAAAGACTCCATATGAGATGTGGTATGGAAAGAAACCAACAGTGTAATACTTTCGAATCTTTCAAAGTAAGTGTTTCATTCTCAATAAGAAAAAACATAGGAAATATGAGTCATGAGGAGATGAGGGGATATTCCTTGGATACTTAGGAAAAAGAAAATCATACAAATGCTCTAACAAAAGGTTGGGAAAAGTTGTTGAAATCAATGATGTCACTATAGTGGAGAATGAAGAGAGTATTCAATAGTGCAATGAACAATTTCCCGATTAAAGTGATGAAGAGGAAAGCAATGCAGGGGGAGAATAAGTGGATGATGCTAATTCAGAAGAAGATACTGATAATGAGAACGAGGAAGTAAAATCTGTATCTGCATAGAAGACAAGGAGTCAAGCTGAAATTGATAGGAAGAATATCATTGGTGATCAGTTAGCCCTATTTTAGATGAGAAGAATAAAATCACTACAACGGAAATCTTTCCTATCTTAGGTAGAGACGAAATGCTTCACTGATGTAGCTGAAGATGAAAACTAGCTTCAAGAAATGAATGAAGACCTAGATCAGATTGAGAAAAATCATACATGAGATATTGTTTCGAGGACAACAGATAAAAATGTCAACAAGACTAAATGGGTCTATCGCAACAAGATGAATGAAGATGGAATCGTGATTCAGAACAAAGCACGACTAGTGTGCAAAGGATACTCCCAGATAGAGGGAATGGATGTTGATGATACATTTTCACCAATTGCAATGCTAGAGACAATAAGATTATTCCTAGTCATTGTAGTGCAACGGAAGTTCAGAGTTTTCTAAATGGACGTCAAATATACATTTTTGAATGGAGTTCTAGAAGAAGAAGTGTATGTCAAGAAGCTAGATGGTTTTCTCATTCAAGAGGATTAGAAAATGTTTTTCAGCTAAAGAAGGTGTTATATGGGTTGAAATAAGCACTAAGAGCATGGTACTCAAGGCTTGACCAGTATTTAAAGAAGCTTGGTTTTCAGCGTGGTGGAGTTGATTACAATCTCTATTTCAACAATGAATATAATCAAAGGATGATAGTGCTGGTTTATGTCGATGACATAATTTTTGGTGGATCAGATGAAGATCAGGGCAGATAGTTTTTCAAATTCATGAAAAGTGAATTTGAAATATCAATGATTGGAGAGTTGACATTTTTCCTTGGTTTACAGGTGTCACAAGGAAAGAATGGAACTTTCATTTCTTAATATATATATATTCCAAGGAGGTCCTCAGAAGATTTGGAATGGAAAAATCCAAGGAGATGAAGACTCCAGTTGCTACCCAAATGAAATTATCAAAAGATAATGATGGAAATACAGTTAATATCACAGAATACAGGCAAATTATTGGGATTTTACTATACCTAACAATGATAAGACCTGATATTGTTTTTTCCACATACAAATTAGCATTATATCAAAGAAATACCAAGGCAAGCCACGTGATTTCAGTGAAAATAATACTTCATTATATCAAGGGAAAGATGAAATTTGGCTTGATATATAATGACAAATCTCAGTCAGAGTTATCAGGCTATACTGATGCAGATTAGGCCGGTTTAGCAGATGATAGGAAATCCATGTCAGGAGGTGCATTTTACCTTGGTGGATTGTGTATTTATTAACTAAGCAAGAAGAAATATTAAATTTCAATGAGAACCGTAGAAATTGAGTATATTTCCACCACTCAAGCTTGCACACAATTATTGTGGATGAAGCAACAACTTGATGATATGGGTGTTGAAGTAACATCTCCGATTGAAATCTAGTGTGATAACTCAAGTGCTAGAAATATCAACAAAAATCTTATCCATCACTCAAGGACAAAGCACATTGAGATAAAATATCATTTTATCAAGGAGAAGGTTGAGTAGGGAATCATGAAGTTGGAGTATGTGCCTATAGAACTACAAGTTGTATACATTCTAACAAAGGCCTTACCCAAGGAAGCATTTGAGAGGCATCAACTGGATTTGGGAGTCTAGTCGACTCCCTACACTTGAAAAAATGTGGATGTGGAACCCCAAGCCCTCTCCTTACGGTATGGTGTGTTTTTCTCTACTGTGATAATATGTGTTCTTTACAATGTCTCATACCAAAGAGGAGTGACCTTTGGGTTCGTTGACAAATTGGGATAAATAGTGACTCCACAACGGGGAGAAACTGTGGCTAAGTAAGGGAGAAAATGTCTTAGTCAAAGACACAGGGAGAAGCTGAAAGATGGAGCAATGAGATAGGGGGAGAGCAACAAGAAAGGGGGAGTATGAGTTGCAAATCTAATGATGCTAGAAGTGATCGATCAAA
The DNA here is from genome assembly GCA_963277665.1 of Viscum album. Lineage (NCBI taxonomy): Eukaryota > Viridiplantae > Streptophyta > Magnoliopsida > Santalales > Viscaceae > Viscum > Viscum album. The sequence continues at coordinate 1,183,350,305 of OY728158.1, read as the reverse complement.
GAGTTGATATCATGATAGCTGAGGATCATGATAATAGCAGAAGAGTGATGTTGGAATAGTCTGATAAGGTTTCCAGTGATCCATAATTAGTATCAGTTTAACAATTGGTATCAGTTTGGTATCAATAATTGGTGTCCTAACTGAAGTGATTCATTGATGATATTTTCATTTAATCTTGTTTCCCACAGTGAGCATTGCTCAAGTGGGATTAGATTATGTGCTAAGTGAATCCTTGAATGCTATCAGAATCGCAAGAGGTGAATGGTGGTAGCGGTTGGAAGGATCTTTAATGAGGTATTAAAGTGAAGAGAATCCTTATGAGAAGAGTTGTCAAAAACCCAAAGGGGGAGATTTTTGGGAAAAAATACCTCAATGTATCATTGAAGAATTTTTGAGGTGATTGTGTTGGTTGAAAAAGTGGTCCTCCATGTTGTGTTTGTTGACAAAGCAGACCACGATGTACAAATTTGTTGACAAAGGGGGTTTACATGGTGATTTTTCGGGTTCAAGAGATATTGTTGGGTATCCATGTTTGATTGAAGAACTATGATAATGGAATGGAAGATCTGGAGGTATTACAAAAAGAGAAGATACAAGGTGGCACTATTTTCTAGTGTTTTACAATTTTTGGTCCTAAAAATCAGAAAATGGACAGATGTGTTTTTGGAAAAGGGAGGTGCGTGAAAAAGGAAAGTGGTGCGTGAAATATTTTCATGGTGCGCGAAAAAGAAAATGGTACGTGAAATATTAGCATGGTGAGCGAAATAGTGGATTGGTTTTTTTTCATGCAAGAGGTGTTTTGAGATCAGAAGCTCAAAAATTGGAAAAGGCATGAGGTGCGCGAAATATTGAAGTAGTGCGCGAAAAATGATGTTGCATGGAAGATGCGTTTTTCACGCTTGAAGTGAATTACACGCTCAAGGAGGTTTTTTTTCATAGGGGTCTATTTTGCCTATTAATATGAAGTGAACCCCCTCATTCGGTAATGTTCAAGACTTAGAGAATAACTGAGCTCTGGCATGTGAAATTGGAGAGCAGAAGGGAGTTGCGCGAAAACGACAAGCTTGCGCATAAAAGAATTGTTTGTGCACAAAGAAAATGTTGTGTGTAAAAGAAAACTGTTGTATATAAAATAAGTTTTTGCATGTGAAGAAAAAGATGTGGGTAAAAGAAGTGGTTGCGCGTAAAAGTGGTGTTGCATGAAAATTGTATTTTTTTTCGCAAAATTAGGGAATTACGCGCAAGGTAGTGTAGAGGATGTGCGTAAAAATTGGAGTTGCTCGGTACACTCGGTGAAAAGTGAGATTAATATGCAGGTGAAAGTTTGATGTTAACATATCATCTATCAATATTTAATTATGCATATTTCATTAGAGACAATGAAGATACCTACAGGTCTATAAACTGTGAGTGGTTCCTTTCTAGAGCAGTGAGCAAAGGAAGAGGAAGAAGGTGATCCTCTCCACTGGTAGTGAGACAAAGAGAGAGAAATAGGGAGTGACCCTTGGGAAATTTGTGAGCTAAACCTAAACTTTGTAAAGGCAGTTAGCCTGGGAATATAAGTGATCTAGCATGAACTTTTTAAACATCAGTGCACTTTTAGTGGATTTGGTACATTGGCACATCGCCGGTGTATGCTCCTTGGACATAGTCCAGTGAGGGTGAACCAAGTAAAAATCACCATTTCCTATGCATGATTTTGTCTCTATTTATACTTTTCTACATGAAATAGAGAGAATAATGTTTTTCTTAATAGAGAAACAAGATCAATAATGGATTTTTTTTAATCTATCATACCCCGATTCACCCCCCTCTCAGGGTATCTAACCCACTGGACCTAACAGATTGAAAGAAGACAATTTAAATGAAATATTTCCATTATATAATCATTTTTATATCATATAGGTCAAATAATATCATTAAAAACAACTTTTATACCTTCAATGTCAAGTGTGAAAGAATCACATCACTTCGTGAGGCGGTAGTCCGTTGTACTCACGAGCGATGTTATCATATTTTTAAAAATAGAAATATCAAAGGTATGCATGATTTAATAATTAAGGATGCATAATAATATCATAAAAATCATATATAAGTTATAAATACATCATTATTTCTAACTTTTAGAGGTGGTTATGGATAAACGAATGATTTTGGTTCTTGAGGCTGTAGTCCGCTGTACACACAAATGATGATTTCATAACCCATTTCATATAATTATATATGGTTGTAGGTAATAAAAATAACATAAAAACAACTAATTATATTTAATATACTAAGGATACTATTTTATCATGGTATAATTATAATTGAATGATTTTGAGGACGAAATAAAACAAAAATGATAATTGATGAATGATACCACTTATTCGGGTATTTTTCCTTAGGTTTGCACCAAAAGCCTTACTGGGTTGGATTTATGTATAAAAAAATCATTATTGTATTAAAATATGTGATTTTATAAGCTATTTGGTTAGGTATTATCCTAAAATAGGGTTTTAATTTGGGAAGAGGAAAAGACAGGGGTTGCCTTTTATAAGTGAGGTGTGTGGTACAATTGAATTTTTTTTAAAAGAAAGAATTACACCTGCTTTTTCACATCAAAAGGATACAATTATAGAAAATAATATATAATATAATGGATAAGGTTAAAATATAACCATCCAATAGTTTTTATATAAGTTTATAGGTCATTTTAACCCATATATTTTTAACTTAACCCCCGGTAAACCCATTTTTTTACATTAATTGCAACAATTAATTTTTAATTTATTCACAATTAATTTTTGACAAAAATAAAGTTGAAATTATTATGTAATATAAATTATTCAAATAAAATATATGATATCCATTTTTATAAATTAAATTCATAGAAGTGGTAATTTTTATTTTAAAATTAATCCCAGAGATGCGATGAAGAGGCAGGGTTTTCAAGAGAAATTGTTCCAAATACTACAACAATTTTAACTCTAAATTTTACATTAAATATATTCAAATAACTAAAATTGGATTAATATATTTATAATTTAACAAATTTTACTTTAAAACCAAGTTAAAATATAATTTATATTTATAAATAAATTAAACGAAGATGTGGTTTTCTTTTAAAAATTAGTATTTTCACCATTCATAAAAAATTAATATTTTTAGAAAATTAACCAAAATTATGCTAAAATATTTCTTAAATTATAATTTGAAAAATTAATTTTTTTAAGATAAATTTTTTAAAAGTTGAAAAATTAAATTTCAAACGAAGCGAATGTGAAGAAAATGCGTGCTTTTGAGAAGTTTTTTAGCACATGATGATTTTATATTAACTCTATAATTAATGATAATAATGGAATAAATATTGATTAAATTTTATTGATATATAATAAATTCATTTCATTTAAAACATTCCTATTTTGGGTTTCTTTAGTTAATTAAACTGAAGAAACATCGTATACTCTCAAATAGTTTTGAGAAAACCCATCTTTTAAACCCAAAAATAAACTTATACTAAAACCCAATATAAGGTTGATTCAAAAGTAATTAGGTAGACTAAATATGATTAAAGAATAAATATATCACATTAAAAAATAATTGTTCATTTAAATTAATATTTTTGTATAAAATAAATGTAATTTTTACAAAAATTGGTATTTTTCATTATTAAATGAATAATAAATATCTTCTGAAAGTTCCTAATATTTTAGCATAAGATAATATCAATATTATGATTCCAAAAATTATAATCATTTCATCAAATAAATTTTCTAATATACATATAAATTAATTTTATTATTATCTCATGAGAAAGAAATAAAAAACCTTTTTAAAGAAAACATATATTTGAGGAATATAATTACTTTAAAAAATTTATTTAATATGATTAAACAAATTTTAAAAAATTTATATTTATTATAAATTTTATAAATATATTTTATATTGTTTTTAATAATATTCATAACCACCTATTTAGTGTCTACATAATTTTAATTTTTTTAAAAATATTATTACTCCATGGTTCACTAATGCTCAGAGTCATGTGTCATGCATACTATTGAAGAGAATCATTGTTTTTTTTTACAATAAAGCTATCAAAAAACATAAATTATTTTGAAAAAAAAATAATTTCAAAAAATACCCAGTTCTTATAAATTGATGGGTTTCTTCTATCAGAAATAATTATCTATGCGTCATTACTACACTTAAACAGGTTCATTTTCCTCTATAGGAAATTTAAGAGATGCTTCTTCTAGTAATTTTAATAAGATGGATTTGAAATTTTTTTCCACAACGATGTTTCTATATAACCAAGAATTAAAATCAATTGTAATATTCTTTTCTCAAGACCCATGATACCCTTGGGATTTATTGATATCAATTTCAATATTGATATAACATTAGAAAATTTCCTCATAGTTATCAATTTCACTAATAGACAAAAAAATTCATAGATTCTTATTCAGACTACTAAAGAAAAAGTGAACATTACTTTTGGTGTCATTGAAAAGGCTAGGCATACCATGAAATTCTTGTGACTTTTTCCTCATACCTCCCAATTGATTCATCATTATTTTTAGGAGTCTAAGAAAATCTATTTTCATTTTATGTTCTAGAGTTTGAGGAAAATATTTGTCAAAAAACATTTTAATTTATTATTCCCACTCTATTGATTCAATGTCTTCCATGGTCTTAATATTTTTTATCAACACCCACCATTGATAATTTTCTCCCTCCATATGATAAAAAGTTAGTTTAACCTTACATTTCTTGGAAAATTTAATGATAAAAAATATTTTTATAAATGGATTTGATATATTTATCCATGAAAAATAGATCATAAGATCCACTGAAATATGAAGACCATTGTCACATTAAGGCCCCATTTTAAACATGATCTTTATTATGGGATGTGGTATTTCCCTATTATTAATGTTTCTTTTCAAAAAAAATAATTAATAGTTTAAGTATTTTCATGAATTTCTTAACTCCTAATCCAACTCCCATTTGGTTGGGAATCTCATTTGGGTAGTCATCACATTACCTATGAAATTATTTGTTGACTTTGTTCCTATAATTTCCCTATATTGACAAAAATTATAGGAAAATTAGGGATGTAAATTTTAAAACACATATAATGGAAACTATGAACATTTAAGGGATAAAACCTTGATAACATACATTCATTATTATATTAATTTATTGGTTTTTATATAATTTATCCATTGTCTAATTTTAACAACAAACATGATGAGATTCTTTCCCCTCATGATGGTCCATAATTATCCTGTAAATTTTCCATGGAATATCCCCTAGTGATGTCAACTAGGTGTTTAGAAAGGCATCTTTTTCATGGACTATGTGGTGATTAATTTAATACCCGATGACCTCTTTTGGGATTATTAACCCTAGGTAAAACTTTTCTAGAGACACATCCCTGTATAGTATTCATACAATGATTATTATTCATAGAACCCAATTAATCTATAATTTATTTTAATTTAACGATGCATTCCTTTATTTATTCTTGTCCCTGAATCGTTCAATAATGTTTTATAATTACTCTCCCAAAAAATGACTATTACTTACTATGATACAAACATTGAGTACCCATATCATTGATACACCATAATTTATTATTTATTACATAATGAATCACATAATAAAATAAAAAAACTATAAAGACTAGTTTATTTGTGTAATTTGATACATAGAATAATAATTTGAATAATGGGTCCAAAAAAATTATTTATAATCTAAAAAAACATTGCCTTATATTCCATTGATTATCTAATAATTCGGGGGATAACCAAGGGACATACATAATATAGGGGTGATCTATAACGATTAATAAGAGAATAATCAAAGTATAACATGATGAATATAATAAATGTGAGTCATGAGTAATATCATGGTGACATAAATGTGGTGAGAATCATAATTATGAACATTAACACATTAGAGAAATGTGAAGACAATATAAAACATGACATTATAAATATAAGTCAATCCAAGACACTAATTGATCACAACATATTATTCTTAGGATGACCTTTTGTGAACTATATATTATATCTCATGAGGTAAAAACATTACCTAATGAATTGGAGGGATATATAATTCCAGGAACACCCATCACATATATATCATATATATGCATTATTGTGTCAAATAGATCATACAACATAAGAACCCCTTTAATCACTTTTAATCCCATGATTATGGATTGTGGGTTTCATATTTGGATTTAACCAATCAATGAAGGATAGGTATGTCTAGGATAATATCCTTGATTCAAAATGGGGATCAGTAAACACAACATAATTTTTTTTCATTGATACTCATGGAAAAATTCCAGAATCATAAAAACTATACATAAAGTATTATGGAAGTTTCTAGTGAGAGTGAATATTGGTTTCTCATTAATTAGGTATTATACGGATAGTAAATGGGTTTGTAAAATCATACACCAACATGAAATGTTTCAAATCAAAAGGCATAACTCAAATAAATTGAATAAATAAAAATTGGGAATATGGATTCCCCTTACAAAGACATAGTAAGGACTAGTGTAAAGGTTATTAAGAGAGGTTATAAATTATATATCATTATTGGAAAATAAATTTGACAATAATGGAATATTTATAAATCCATGAATATATTACCACTTTAGATTCAAAATTCAAAATACAAAGATAGTGCATTAATAGAAATGAAGTGATAAAAACACTTACCAAGAGAGGACACTTATAAAAGAATGGAAGGTGTTTTATAAAAGATAGATAATTCCATAAGAGAGATATATAGAGTTATAGGGATAAAAAATTCACGATTAAAGGGTTTCTAGTAAAGTGGGGTTGGTTGTTGGGTGAGTATTTATAGAAAAATCAGGGGGAATTGTTTATTAATTTGAAAATATAAGGTTTGGGATCTATATAGTGGAATAAAAAAAAAGCCATTTTTTATTCTTTTTGTTTTTAAAAAATGAAAGTGGTTTTAAATATTTTAATATATTAAAATAATAGCATTACTCATGTGTAAGTGAGTCATATTCTTAAAGTTATTCATTTGAAAAAATTACAAAATTAAATATATTTTGGAAGATTCATTAAGAGATTATAAAATTAATAAAATAAACCTCAAAATAAACTATTTTAAAGGAGAAATATATATTTGGTTTTTAATTCCCTTTATAGAATTTATTAAATCTCTTTTTTTATTATGATGTAATAATACAAACTAAATATTTATACCATAACTAATTTTTACCCAAAAATTTGGATTTCTCATAAAATTATGAAAAATAAACCATTTAATACTTTCATAATGATGATTTTAGTAATAATAATAATTTTATCACAATATTTATCAAAATATAAAATTTACACTCTTAAATAAAAATACTCAGTTTTTAGAAAATTCTTATTTTTATGCCAATAACAATTTTCAGACCCATATAAAGATTACAATCAACTTCATAAAATTAAATTATAATTTTTTTATAAATAAAAATTATTTAATATTAGTATTATATAATATTAATATTTATTTAAAAATTATTAAATTTACTAAAAACATTGTAAAAACCAAATATATTCAAAAACTATTTTTTTCTTTGTATCAGAATAACATTTTCATTAACTCATATAAAATTGTGTAAAGTAATAATGAAAAGGGATAAACATAATATTTATTTTATTTAGAAGAATATATATTAAAATTAATAATTACTGGATCTTGATAAATAAATTCTTATTACACTAGAGTACCCCTTATGGGTAAGGTGTGGGAATGTGGAACTTTCTTTGGGTGGTTCGTAAAACATGGTTTGTGTCATGATTATGATAATATTTAAATTTTCCCACAAATAGTTTTTTTTCATGTTTTAGCAATTGAATTCCAAGTTTTTCTTGGTCAATAATAAAGCCCAATGATTCCACCTCCCATGGAAACTGTAATAATTGGGATTTAGAGGGTATGATCCTTCTGGTTGAGGCCATCACATCTTCCATCTGTGTCAATTAGACTTCATCATAACTTGTAATATATATATTAATCTTAATAGTAACTTTAAAAAACTAAATTATCCATGGTTAAGATGATCAACATACATTAAATTTGACTTGCTATATTTTATAAGAGCCCAAAATAACCAAAGTGTTGCATGTGTTTTCTATAACTAAATTATATAATAAGTTATTTATTCATTCATAAAAGGAATTTAATTTATAAAATTTCAGTTTTTTACATTCATCCTCCTTCAGAAATTTCAACCAAAAAATTTCATTTCATATATTAAAATAGATGAGGTAACTTCAATTTCATACCCTCTATAGGTTCTGAGGTTTCTTCCTTATAAGTAAGGTTCCACCACATCACTTCAACCAGTGAGTAATGTAACAACCTAAGGTTTTCTGAAAATAAATTGAAATTCATGAAAATTTGTTCTATGTATATATTTATAACTATCCTTTAAACATAATTTTTCCACTTTTATGTTTTGAATTTCGAAAAACAGTCATCTAAAATTATGTTCAGTAAGTTATTTAGAGTCTGATGAAACCAACATGATTTTTTTGTGAATAGTAACATACCCTTATGAATAGTAATATGAACCTAATGAATAGTAAATTGTATTATTAATTTATTTTCTTAAGGCTTTAAGATAATGACATATTGGTTAACTTTTCAATGTGATATAAAAGTAGTAATATAATTAAAATTGTTAATTTTTGAATAAATTATGATTTTATTTAAAAATTAAATTAATAATATTTAGAAACTTATTTTAAAAAAATGGAGATCATTTTTTAATTATAGACATCGATTAATGTTTAGGTTTATTTTTTGGGAATTTTCTTAAATTCTAGAATTTTTGATGAATAGTAAATTATGATAAAATACGATAAATGCTAAATACTTGATTTACTGCATCATATGTGATGCAAGGATGATGTAAGACCACTTGTATAGAACTCAAATTCCATTATTACTATTTGGGGTCACCTGAATTAAGACTATTCATAGTCTTCAGCAAAAATATTATAATAATGATTAAAATAATGTAAAATACCTCCTCTCCTCCACTACAAATACCACCCTCATTACCCTCTTCCTAACACAACTCTCAAGCCATGATACATACCTAATATATTCCTAATAATCCTTATAAGACTCTTCTCCATGTCCTAGAGCTTCTGGTCTCACCAAAAGGCCAAAACGAAAGGCCTTTAGAAGGATCTCAAGGTGAAGAGATCAAGAGGTAAACATCCTCTTTTGTTTTCTTTCTTTCCTTTCATTTTATGTTATCCTTTTTAATTTACTTTGGATTATGTTGGGATATGTCATTATATATTACTCTTAATGCCCATATTATGTAATAATTATGAGATACCCCTTTTCTATCATCAAAATATTTTATGAAATTTTAAGCGACACCATTAGGCTGCCAAATTTTCTTAATGGATTTCTCAAATTTTCTTTTATTTTGAGATTCCCTTCTTTTCTTTTTCATTACTCACCTCCCCTTATACAATAGGAATGAATGATACAGTGTCTTACATATTCTATATTTCATCATGTTTATGGAATACTCACCATTACATTTCTTCTCTTCTCCCACTTATTCAATAAATTTAAACACTGTCTGTGATGTGTCGAATTTCCAACATCGTGAACGATGTTATTTCAATTTATTTTACATGCTTCAAGACTGATCATGAAACAATTTTTATGGTTGAACCAGATTATAATTTATTTATTATATATTATATTAGGGTTCAGAATCATTTTATACACATTTTATTAAGTTAGGAAACAAATGAGTTCATTACGATTTATGAATCACCAAAATAACCTAAACAAATATCAATAATGTTTTAACATATGAATCCTCATCATGTTAGAATTAAAAATGATAAATAGTATAATTTATGGTTATGTAAATATTTAAATACCACTCCAATCCAATTATGAAGTTTCACTTCCAATTGACAATAATATCCATCATGAACCCATCATGGAAATCATGTAAAGAACACACCCAAAACAATGCAAGGAACAAAATACTATCAATTAAAGGGTGAAATGATGTAATGAAATGATCATATAAGGTATTATAAAGATGGATATGTTTATTTAAGATATTAATAATACTATTTTAACTATTATACTGGAGGTTTAAATAAGTTTTAAATAAGACAAACTCGATGTAAGAGAATTCTTTACCTGGTTTCTATTCTCTGGGTTAATCTTCTACTTCATTATTTATGTGGTATTAATATTTATTATGTGATTTGTTTTGTTTATATTATATTTAATTATGTGTATTTAAATTTTATATACTTATTCCATCCACTCTAATAAGTCTCACTTGAATTATATTATATTTGTAAGGGGCTTTTCTTTAAAAATCATATTTTAACATTATGTTTTACAGAATTCAAAAGCAATGTTTTTATGAAATTATTCATGTTGTATGATTATTTTCTGGTTCATGTTTATTTTTTATGATTAAGGGTGGGACCTATATCTTCCTCCAATTCATTGGGTGTGTGAAAGTTGGAGGTTGGCTTTATGGTTACTCCAAGTGTAACTGCATTGGTGACACAAATTGTAAGGTAGCCGGGAGGGTTAAAAATTATAAGGTAGTAGAGAGGGTTAAAAAATTATGTATGAAATTCCCCATGATAAATTTATGGTTCTATTTATGTTATTAGGTTTTGTGGGGATCTTGTGGAAATCTCATGTTTTCAAAAGTATGTATATATGGGTGAAAAGTATGTCCTTTGAAAATGTTTTCATACATTACAAGTATTCATGGAATAATGTGATCTTTCCTTCTTTTTATATCCCTTAAATAGATTTTTTTTCTCATCACAAGTTTTTAAAAGATTTTAATTGGTTATAAGGATGTGTAAGACAAATAGGGATGGAAATTTAAATGTTTGAAGAGTTTTCAATGATATCATTTTTTAATTGAAAAGTTTTATATTTTGTATGAAATGAATATTATTTTTATGGTATCCACTCTATATTAATGTGTAATGTTATAAATGTATTATTTACCAATTTTCTAATTATATAAAATTGAAAAGATACTCAATGTGAAGGGAAGTGATTTCTTGACTAAATTCAAGATTATATAATATAATAATGTCGGGTCCCTATAGTTGGTATCAAAGGGTGGTTTAGATTACTTGAGAGGTAATGATGATGTTAATATAATACCATAAATGTTTTTTTTCACTCTATGGTTTATTTGAAATGTTATATCATTTAAATATTACCATGTTGCTTCAATTCAAAATGGTTGTCCGCAGAAGAAATAGGGAAGCTGAAGAGGATAAGAATCGATGGAAAGATATCTTTTCAAATCTGCAGCCCAGAATGGTAGGGATTGGAACAGAGCAGTTTGTGATTGTAATGGATCAGCTGACATAGGAAATAAATGGTTGTGTAATCCACGAAAAATAATTACCAGAGGTACCACAACAGAACATGATAATAGTGGAGAATTTTATGAAACAACACCCTCTAGCTTTTAATGGGTCTTCTAACCCAGTAGCGGACGAAGGATGGATTAAATCCCTTGAAAAGACATTTGATATAATAGGTTTTTCAGATAATCAAAATGTAAGTCTTTCCATTTATCATTTTGAAGGTGAAGCTGATCAGTGGTGGTCAATGGTAAGGAATATCAGGGACAAAGAAGATATTGATGCCTTAGAGTGGGATGAATTTAAATGGATTTTCCTTGAAAAATATTTTGCTAAGGTGGTGAGACATAGGATGGGGAAGAAATTCCTTGAATTGAAGAAAATTTAGGAGTATTCAGTGACTGTGTATGAAGTGAACTTCATCTTACCAGAGAGGTATTATCCAAATCTTATTCTATATATTGATAACAAATTCAACCACTTTTACTTAGGATTGAAGCCAAGGTATCAAAGGGCATTGGCCTCCTGTGAATTAAAAAGTTATGAGAAACTTGTCCGATGTGATGAGAGGGTAGAGATGGATTTGATGATGATCACATGAATTTTGAAAACAAGGAGAAGAAGAGGTTCAGATGGTAAGTGATGGGTAAGAATCAACCAAATAAATTTTATGGTAAGAAAATATAGTTTTGAGTTTTTGAAATGTGTGGAAAGAAGAACCCTGGGGAATGACTTACCAAAAATGTGAAGTATTTTTGAGGTGGTATGTTTGGACATATAGCCTGATATTTTAATGAAAATGATCCTAATAATAATTCTGATAAGAAAACTGGTAAGTGTTTTAAATTTGTTGAGATGGGTCATTATGAAAATACCTACCAAAAGAGGGATACAAATGATGTAAAGAATCCAAAATATATGTATAAAGGTTTAGTGAGATATTTTGAAATTACATTAGTAGATGCCGGTCCATCCAATGAAGTTTTATCAGGTACCTTGTTTGTTTAGTCAGATTTTTCTAATGTTTTTTCGATACGAGGTCTACACATACCTTCATTTCTGAGAAATATTCTGGTAAATTGAAAATATCACCTCAAAAAACGAGTCTAGAACTTATTGTTAAAACACAAGGGGGAAATATTATAGCAATGATAAATTATAAGAATCTTTCTATTATGTTAACTGGAAAGAAATTACCTACAAAACTTGTTGTTTTGACCTTAGTTGAGTTTTATTTTATTCTGTGAATGGATTGGCTTTCTTTTTACCATGCTAAGATTGACTATAGAGCTAGAGAAGTTATTTTTCAGAAAGAGTTTCAGTTTGTATACAAGAACTAACCCATAAAATTGATAACATATCAGGAAGATGAGAAACTGTTGAATAATGGGAATTAATATTATCTTGCTCATATTATTGAAAACAAGGGAACTATTTAGATTAATGATTTTCTAGTAGTAAATGAATACCGTGATGTTTTTTTAATGAGTTACCTGGTGTCATACCTAATCAGGATGTTGAATTCACAATTGACATAGTTCCTAATGCTAATCAAATTTCAAAACCCCCACTTTGTATGTATAAAATAGTACTTATTAAATTGAAAAACCAGTTACATGATTTTCTTGATAAAGATTAATTCATCCTAGAACTTCACCATGGGGTGGTTCTATTTTGTTTGTTAAAAAGAAAGATGGTTCCATGAGAATTTTCATTGATTATAGAGCTTTGAATAACATCATAATTAAAAACAAGTATCATTTTCCTCATATCGATGACTTTTTTGATGAGATCCAGGGAGCTCGATACTTTTACAAGATTTACATGAGATCCAAATACCATCAACTGAAAGTGAAAGAGGATGACATTCTGAAAAGAACTTTTTGTACTTGATATAGGAATTATGATTTTGGTTTTATATCATTTTTATAATCTACTGAACCTACTGTATTCATGAATCTTATGAATAGAATATTTCATTAGTTCATGGATAATTTTGTGGTAGTGTTTATTGATGACCTTATGATATTTTATGAAAATAAATAAGAGCATAGAAAACATCTAAGGGTTGTTTTACAAACCTTAAAGGAAAATAAACTGTATAGAAAATTCAGAAAGTGTGATTTTTGGTTGCAACAGATTTCTATTCTTGGGAACATGTTAAATAATGATGGAATAATAGTTTATCCTTCCAAAACAAAAGTGTTTGATGAATGACCAAGAACAAAAAATGCTACATAGATTTTTAGTTTTCTTAGATTAGCAGGTTATTACTGACAGTTTTCTAAGAACTTTGCATGGTTATTTAGCCTGATAACTAAGTTAACATGAAAAGGGGTTAATTTTATTTGGATATAAGAATGTGATGTTTTTTTTCCAGGAATTGAAGAAGATATTGGAGAATGGTTTCGTTTGGCCTTTACTACCCAAAATGGTGAGTTTGTCTTCTACCGTGATGCTTCATTGAAGGGACTTGGTTGTGTTCTCATATAGAATGATTAGGTAATTGATTATGCTTCATGAAACCTAAAACCTCATGAGTTAAATTATCCCACACATGACATGGAATCATAAGATGTGGTTTTTACTTGTAAAATTTGGAGACATCATTTATACAGAGCCAAATGTCAAATATATACTGATCATAAAAGTTTGAAGTATATATTCACTCAAAAGAAACTAAACATGAGGCAGATAAGATGTCTTGAACTGATAAAGGATTATGATTTCATGATCAATTACCATCTAGGAAAAGAAAAAAAAGTGGAAAATTCCTTTAATAAAAAACATAATGCATCATTAACCATGCTACATTTGGAATATGATCCCCTGATTAATGATTTGAGGAATTTTGGAATAGAAGTTATTGGTGTAGAAAATACCCCAGTTTTGTTTCAGGTTTCATTGTAATCATCATTGTCAGCTGGAATTAAGCAAGTGTAGTAGGAAGACTGTGAGCTACAAAAAAATGTAGAATTAGTTAAAATGGGTAAGTTTCCAGAATTTATCCTAGATAAATATTGTGTGTTATGATTTTTAAAAAGGTTGTGTATGCCCTGTGATTCTCAGTTGAGGAAAGATTTTTTGTGTGAATCTCACAGTTCTCCATTTTCAGTTCATCCTAGCATTACTAAGATCTACAGAGACCTTCAGGAGTATTATTGATGGGATGGAATGAAAAAATATATTGCTGATTTTAACGTGAAATGTTTGACATGTCAGCGGGTTAAAGTGGAGTGGAAATTACCAAATGGGATGCTTCTGCATTTTCCAGTTTCAGATTGAAAGTGGGAGAATGTATCAACGGACTTTTTGGTGGGACAACCTAAGACTTCTCAAGGTAACAATGTGATTTGGGTTATTATTGATCAGATAAAAAAATATGCACATTTTTTTTTATTCGAGATACAATGTTTTTGGACCATCTTTCTTGACTATACCTCAAAGAGATTGTTAGGTTACATGTAGTTCCTATTTCCATTGTATCTAATCAGGATCCCAGGTTCAATTATAATGTTCAAAAGGGGATTCAGAAGTTGTTGGGCACAAAATTAAATTTCATTATAGCTTTTCATCCTCAATTATATGGGCAGACAGAATGAACAATTCGGAATTTAGAGTATATGCTTCAAGCTTGTTTAATAGACTACCAGTGAAGTTGGGATCCCCATTTTTCTTTAGTTGAGTTTTATTATAATAATAGTTTTAATTCCAATATATAGATGACACCTTTTGAGGTATTGTATGGGAATCAATGTCGAGCTCCAGTGTTTTGGGCCGAAGTCATTGAAAGAAAGTTTACAGGGAAAGAAATTGTAGAGGAAGTGTTTAAGAAAGTGAAGATGATCCAGCAGCAGATGAGGAAAACTCACACTAGGCATAAAAGTTATGTAGATAATATATGGAAAGACTTATATATTTATGTAGGTGACCATGTTTTCCTGAAAATATATCCTTGAAAAAGTGTGATTTGTTTTAGTTATAAAGGAAAGCTAAGTCCACAGTTCATCGGTCCTTTTGAAATCCTGGAGAAAGTTGGACCAGTTGCATATCGAGTAGCTTTTTTTTCTTTCTTTTATTTCATTTTATGTTATCCTTTATAATTTACTTGGGATTATGTTGGGATATGTCATTACATATTCCCCTTACTTACCATATTATTTATGAATGATGATAGACCCCTTTTCTCTCATTAAAATATTTTATGAAATTTTAAGTGGCGTCATTAGGCTGCCAAATGTTTGTAAGGGATTTATCAACTTTTATTTTATTTAAAGATTCTATTATTTTCATTTTCTTTCCAAACCTCCCATTAGCTAAGAGTCATGGATTATACACTATCTGAAATATTCTATATTTCATCATGTATTTGGAATACCAACCATTACATTTATTCTCCTCTCCCACTTATTCATGAAATTTAAACATCGTCTGTGATGTGTCGAATTACCGACATCGTGGATGGTGGGATTTCAATTTCATTTACCTTCTTCAAGACTGGTCATGAAACCATTTTTATGGTTGAAACATATTATAATTTATGAATTATATCTTATATGAGGTTTTGTAATCATTTTATACACATGTTATTAATTTATAAAACAAATGAGTTCATTACTATCGAAGAATCACCAAATGACCTAAAAAAATTTCAATAATGTTTTAACATATGAATAATCCATTCCAATTCTTATGTTTCACTTCCAATTCACAATAATATCCATCATAAACTGATCATGGAAATCATGTAAAGAACACACCCAAAAAAATGTAAAGAACAAAATAATAATAATTAAAGGGTGAAATGAGGTAGTGAAATGATAATATAAGTTATTATAAAGATGGATATGTTTATTTAAGATATTAATAACAATATTTTTACCATTATACAAGAGGTTTAAACATGTTTGAAGTAAGACAAACCCGAGGTAAGGGAATTCTTAACCCGATTTCCATTCTTTGGGTTATCCTTATACTTCATTATATATGTGATTTTAAAATTGATTGTGTGATTGGTTTTGTTTATATTATATTTAATTATGTTTATTTATAGTATATATATATATATATTAAATCCACTATAATAAGTATCAATTGATTTATATGATATTTGTAAGGGGATTTGTCTTTAAAAATCCTCATTTAAAATTCTGTTTTAGAAAATTAAAAAGAAATGTTTTTATGAAATTATTCATGTTCAATGATTATGTTCTGGTTATTGGGAATTATTTATGATGAAGGGTGGGACCTATATATCTCTCCAGTTCATTAGGTGTGTGTAAGTTGGAAGTTGGTCTTATGGTTACTCCATGTGTAACTACGATGGTTACACAAATTGTAAGACTGCCACGAGGGTTACAAATTATAAGGTTGTTGATAGGGTTACAAAATTATGTAAGTAATTTCTCAAGATACCTTTATGGTTTTATTTATGTTCTTATGTCTTGTGGGATCTTGTGGAAATATCATGTTTCACAAAGTATATATATATGGGTGACAACTATGTACTTTGAAAATTTTTTCATACGTTACAAGTATTCATGGACTAATGTTCTCTTTCCTTATTTTTGTATCACTTACTGAGTTTTTTGTGCTCATCCCAAGTTTTCAAATGATTTTCACTAGTTATAAGGATGTGTAAGACAAATACGGAAGCCAGGTCAAATGTTTGAAGTGTTTTCAATGAGATACTATTTTAATTGAAATGTTTTATATTTAGAAAGAAATGAATAATTTTTTATGGTATGCACTCTATATTAATGTGTAATGTTATGAATGCATTATGTACCAATTATATAATGCTCTAAACTTGAAAAGTTCCTAAATTTAAAGGGAAGTTATTTCTTGACTATATTCAATATTATTTATTGTAATAAGTCTGGGTTCTTATAAGAGCTCTTGTTTTTTTATAAATTTGTCGTTATGATATAATATCACCACATGCTACTCGTCATATGAAATATTATTCTTCATGGGAACACCTATGGGATTAGTATATGTGAGGGGTCCTATATGTAGTTCCTCAACATGGATACATACAACACATTATTAACACAGTATAGGTTATGTAGGTGTTCTAGTAGATAGTCCAAAACTTTGATATGATTAATAATCTCAAAGGTGTTCACGTATCCAGGACTAAGATTTACCTTCTTCCCAAAACTCAATAATTTTTTCCATTATGATCTACTAATGAACTATATGTTTCTGAAAAAAACTCTTTCTTTCATAAACCATTGTATTCATATCTTTTATATTTAATTTGTGTAGATATAATTTTATATTTAATGGTTTGAACCTTCCTGGTCATCACTTCGATAAGATTATGTCCCATAATCTTCCACTATCTTAATTTATCGTAGCTTGTTGGAGTTTGAGACATCATACCATATAAAAACTTATAAGGATTCCTTTTAATTATTGAATGGAAACTATTGTTACATGTGAACTCCACATATGGAAGGTGATTGTCCCATCATCCTTGGAAATCCATTGAATAAGATGTTGAAATATCCTCAAGATTTGGAATTGTTCTCTCATATTGACCATCCATCTAATGGCGATAGAATATAAAAAAACATAGCCGTATATCCAATGATTACTGAATTTTTATATTGAACCATGTGGTAAACCTTGGATCTATATTATATATAATCAAGAATGGTACTCTTTTCAATCTTACCAATACCATTATGTATATCATAATGATTTCTTCAAGAGATAAATCTTCTATGATAGAAATGAAGCGTTCCGACTTTATAAGGTGATCGAATACCACCAAGATAACATTATTTACTTTTTATTTATTATTGATATCTATAAAAAAATATATGTTAGTATTTTTTATGTCCATACTTGTATTATAAATGGTTTCATAATACCCTTATACTTTTTTCATTGAGCCATGACCTTTTGGAATACCAAGAACTAAGAGAGAAATTCCACAATCTCCCACTTCATGTTATACCACAAGAAGTTTTATTCATATGTCTACGCATCTTAGTGATTACAATATTAATAGAGAATGATGATATATGTACATTATCTAAAGGTTTTCTACTTCAGATCTAGTTTTAATGGGATACATATTAGGGTTCAAAACCTTATAACTCCATCTTTAGTAATGTTTTACTTTTGAATATTCACTACATATCTCAATAGATCCTCATAAACTTTTTTACCCTCATTTATTCTCTCAATAATGAATGGATGGGAAATTATTTGAATAAGGTAGGATGAATTTACTTTTATAATTATAATTTATTTACTTTTCATGTCCATGAAGGCTGGGTCCATTTCAATCCTTTTCATGGATAAGATTATGAGATCCTTTATGTTCAGATCACCTACCCCCTTTTTACCTTTCTAAAATGGAAATGATTTGAACAATAATAATACTTGATCAACTCTAAACACATTCATTAAGGAATATTAAGCTCTTTTTTTTGTAATTTATACTATAGGGATTTATAATCCACATATATGTAACACTTCTCCAGGTAGAGATAATTCCAAAAATTTATTAATTTGATAATCACTGAATCTAATTCCAGATCATGGTTTGGGTAGTTTGGATCATGGATCCTTAATTATAAGGACATATAGGATATCAATTTTTCATATTCCATGAGTAAAAAACCCAAAAACCATTGTATACTCATTATTATAGAAAAAAAATCCTTCCCTATTGGTGGGTAATATGAGCATAGGTGCAGTGATTAGCCTCTTCTTTAACTCTTTAAATCTCTCCACACATTAATCATTGATTAAATAATTCAACCCCTTATTAGTTACCTTAGTTTGTGGGATAAAAAATCATGAGATATTTTAAAAAATTCTATGATAGTACCCATGTAATCCAAGGTAACTACAGATCTATGACATAGATGTTGGCCTAGGACATCATTCAATTGCCTTTATTTTTGAAGTATCAAAAGATGTCCCTTTATTGGTGATAAAATTCCAATATACTATTACATCCTCAATCCAAAACTCTACTTTACTATACTCCACATATTACATTTATTTTCATAGGGTCTTAATTACAACATTAAAATGATCCACATGTTTATCCTAGAATATGCAGTTGATAAGAATATCATGTATATTGACTAATAATTTTTTTTCAAGTTATTACCTAATTTAACAATTCACCAATTAAAAAAAGATATTTAGATAATAAGGGATCCCAAATGGAATTACTATGAACTCATTGTGCTCGTACCTTATATGAAATGTATTCTAGGGGATAACCTCTTTATTCAC
This sequence comes from Viscum album, assembly GCA_963277665.1. Classification (NCBI taxonomy): domain Eukaryota; kingdom Viridiplantae; phylum Streptophyta; class Magnoliopsida; order Santalales; family Viscaceae; genus Viscum; species Viscum album. The sequence continues at coordinate 1,183,330,617 of OY728158.1, read as the reverse complement.
TATTAATTGATAATATCCTAACTAAAGATCTACCTTAGTGATGTATTGGGATCCTACTAGCTAATCAAACATCAATCCATGGAAGAGGATACTTTTTCTTAATCATGATATTGTTTTTTCTAATTATTATCATTGTAGAGGATCATTGATGTAACACCCCGAGCTTCCACGATATTCTTCTCTTTCAATAACGCAATAGCTTGCATTGTACGCAAATTCGAGTTCTAACACACCACGACTAATCAAAGTAGCCATTATGAATAGTAATACCCACTTTTTAAAATTATAGAAATTTTATATTTCAAAATGGACTTCATTTTTGTATTCATAATATCGAAATTATCCTAAGTTTAATTTTTTGTAATTTTCTGAGAACTTCCAATTTTTTATAAATAGTAAAAAATACTTAAAAACAACTTTTTTAATCAAAATAATTTACAGTGATAAATTATAATATTGAGTGGTTTTAGAGTATAATTAGAATATATTTTTACCATTTTATCCAATGGTGTTTATTAGAATTAATTTCACTTTGAAATTGGATATAAACAATTGTCAATCTTTTGATATATGTTGTTTCTTAAAAACACGCTATTTGTTGTGACAACGGGAATTAGTTATAAAATTAATTAATGAAACTTATATGTTTGGAATTTTTTAAAATAGACATAATTTTTTAATTCGTAATATCAATTATATCTTAGGGTGAAATTTTGGCATTGTTCTGAAAAACATCAATTTTTGATGAATAGTGAAACCACTAAGTGGTAGTTAAAAAAACTGATTTTTCGTTTAAATGATACATTACCACTTCTGTAATCTGATTTTCAAAAATCCAACATACATGGTTTTCATTAGGAAGTAAAATATGGTTCAATGGGATTAAAATAATTTTTTGGTGAATAGTAACTTTTATGTTTAATTAATCACGATTAAAGGTAATTAGTGAAATTTAAGGTAAAAATGGTATTATAAAAATATGAAAATACCCTTACACTTGTCCTACCCATATTGGATGAGTCATGGCAGACCAAGAAAATCCATGGGTCAACTTGTGGACCCCATGGAGCCACTTTGGTAGGAAAATGACATTAAAAACTTTTTATTTAATGTTAAAATAAAAATATCACAAACATGAGTTGTTTTACTAAAACAATTTTTAAATGGGGTTATACAAGTCATATTTTTAACTATAAATATTCATTAGAAATATAAAATAATTTACTACATCATGATAATTTTTTTATAATTTTTATACATTAAATAAATTAAATTATTTATGACACGATGATGATGCAGCGATTACCTCATTAATTAAAGATTTAAATAAAATAAAAAGATAATGTAAAATATAAGACATAAACTTGTAAAAAACCTATTGGATGAGTATATTTAGAACCCTTATCACCTTATCCTCTAAATATATAAGTGTGGGACCTTTAAAATCCGAAACTCATTATATAATAAAGTAACATTTCATGACTTTCCAAGAGTGCCCCTCCTCTCCTCTTATAAAAGACCCCCACCAATACCACCTTACTCACACCTTCAAAGCCTTTTGGCTCGGCCAAAATCTTCCCAAATACTCTCTAAAATTCCCTCTCTTACTCCCAGTAGCCTAACTTTGGGAATAATTCTTCCCAAGGAAGCCTTTGGATCAAATCAAAAAAGAGTTACCCGATTTTAAGGTAATGTCTTCTCTTATGTTATTTTGTTTTATTTTGCTTCTCCAACCCCTTAAAATATTTTTATTCCTTTATTTTGTAACAAAACCATTATCTTAAATATACTAGTATGTTTTTATAAGAATTATTCGAGCTACACTTACACACACCTACATATAATGGTTAAATAACATATTGTTTCTGTGGATGGAAAATTTCTACCTCACGAAACGATGATTGTTCAACACTCATATAACACATTCAAAGGTGACCATTAAGATGTAACTATATTTATATATGATATATAATATGTTTATGTTTTCCTTAAGCTTCTGTATTTGTCATTTATGGCATAACTTTATGGTTTCCATTATGGGTAAACACAATATTTTCATTTTAGGAAGTGCGGACTACCGCCCCCTCAAAGTGGTTTGAATCGTTAATGCCATATGTGGAATGTATAAAGGACGGAGTAAATGGTATTATAAATTATATTATACTGGAATTATATTATACCTTTATATAATTATAACTTCATTCCATTAAATATTAAATATAAATGAAATTAGCGTTCATGCGTACGTACGGCTTACCGTCTCCATGAACGGTGCATTTCATTTCTTACCTCTAAATGTTATGTAATATAATAAATGAATGTATATACTGGATATATATGATGTATATGATATCTAAATAATGAATATAATTATGGATATAATGGATATTTTACCACATGAACAACTTGTAATTTTAAGAAGTTTATTTTTGACTCAAGTACCAAAGATCGACAAAACGACCGTTATTAACATAAATAATTATATAATGTTCATAACATGGCAATAAGTGATATAAAAGGAATAATAAACTTTAAAAATGTTCTTAATCAATTATAAATTAACTATATTTTATTATTCATGAGGTTAAAGAACGGTCGAGTCATGTCGGACACGAGGTAAGGGAATTTCTTAACCCAATTTCCATTCTTTGGGTTAATCTCCTACTTTCAAATAATGTCATGATATTATTATGTCCTATATTGTATTTATAATTTATTTATGTGTACTTATAGTAAATAAACATAATATAATTATTTTATTTATAAATGATCATTGTAAGGGAACTTCTTAACCCAATTTCCGTTCTTTGGGTTAATCTCCTACTTTCAAATTATGTCATGATATTATTATATAATATCTTGTATTTGTAATTTAATTATGTGTACTTATAGTGAATACACATAATAGATCTATTTTATTTAAAAAAATGATATTTGTAAGGTACTTTGTCTCAATCTCCATTCATTGAGGCATATTTTGTTTTATACACAAATTTCTTTTATACGGTGTATAAACCCCTTTTACTTTTACGTTTATTCAAAAGGAATCTTTTTATACGAAGCGTTTTTACTAAATGAAAAAAGGAATGTTTTTTCTTACGTATGCGGTGACAACGAATTCTCCTCCGTTGTGACTATTATTTGAGTTTCGTCTTCATCTATAAGCAATAACTTTTTTTAAAAGAAAAATAAATACCATGTTTTACTTTTCTTTTATTTTGGTATTGAAAATGGTTTTGATAAAGTTTTTATTATATCAATGTGTTGTATTGATATCATGTGATTGAAGTGTGGAAATCTTATGTTTCCTTTATGCATGTTTTATGTGGTACAATTATGTTATGGTTTATGATATGTTTAAACCTATTAATATGAGGAATGCATTGGACTTAATAAGTGATGGGTGGAGCCCGCTATAGCTCCTCGATGCATCGGTAGGTCTCATGAGACAAACTAGTGTCTTGGCACGAGGCCTTGACAAAATATTATTTGTAGTCTTGGCACGAGGCCTTGGCTACGTGGTTATGATAGTCTGGAATTATGCATTCCATCATTATGAAAGTGGTTATTGATATTGCATGTGATTATTCGACTAGTATAATATCCATGTGAGTAAGTAAATGGCATTATTTAATTTTATTTTTTCCATATTATGCTGAAGTTCAAGTTTAAAAAGTCTTTTGTTTTAGTTATACATTGCCTTAAATGTTAATATTTATTTATGAAAGCTTCTGCAATATTGTTATCCTTACTGAGCATCTGAGCTCACCCCTTTCAATGTTTTAATATTTTCCAGAATGTGAAGAAGTATTTTATGAATGACCTGCAGGGATAGTCAGAAGAGGATATGAGTGTGGACTATGGAGACTTTGTTATTGTTGCTTTTTTACTTTATGATGTAATGTAACATTTATGAATGTATCTAGTGTTTCCAAAGCTACTAAACTAATCGGTCTTTCGAGACTTGATCTTTTGTGATCATGCCAATGTTACACAATAATGCACCGACTCTGGGTAACTGGGGTCGAGGCTTCACAGTTGGTATCAGAGGCAGTTTAGTACTAACCTTGGAAGCTAGAATTAGATATACTCTGATTAGATCACATAGCCCTATGATAGACTTTGAGGATTAGTATAGAAGGACTTCCTAGAATTTTGGTATTATAGATATTTTTTGAGTTTTTCGAGAAATAAATCCCTTTCTGGATACGAGTAGGTAGATGCGACTCTCGAACAGATGTACCTAGGGGTAAAACCCGAAAACACCGCTTTGAGCTAGACTTGAATGGAAACCGGTGCACGATAATGGGCCTTGTTGCACTCTTGGTTACGACACTCCCGGGGGATATGCTTAGGATAATTATCATTTTCTTTACAAACCATTATGAAGGGTTTATGAATATATACTTTCTCAAAGAAAACATTTCTTTTTTATGATTATGGATTATATCCATAAATAGTTCAATTTATGTTAAGTGTTTTACAAGTATGGAATTATGTATTTTGATTCATAAACTAATCTAGTTTATGCCATTGTTTAGAAATGGCGCCTAGTGGGAGGAATGGAAACCGTATAAATGCACGCACTCCATGTGGGGATTTCCCTCCTGCTCAAGATAATTATTGTGGAGATGGAGATACAATTGGTGCTGATCACCTTATCACCATACTGGGACGACTCACTTAGGTTATGAATAATAACCTTACTCATATGGATCACCCTGATCCGTAACGTGGAGGATCAATGTTAGACCGCTTCATGAGGCAACAACCACCAAAATTTAATGGGGGTACAAATCCATTAGTAGCTGATCAATGGATAAACTCCTTAGAGAAAATATTCCATGCCTTGGGGAGTAGCGAAAGGGAGAAGGTTGTCATGGCAGTTTATTGGCTCACTGGAGATGTCGATCAATGGTGGTCGCTGATTAAAAACATGAAAGAAGATGATGAAGTATCTAATATGGAATGGAGGGAGTTCAAAGAGCTCTTCTTAGAAAAATACTTCCCTCATGACCATAGGGTAGATATGGAAAGGCCATTTCTGAGTCTGAGGAAGAAGGAGGATGAGAATGTCGCAAAGTATGAGGCTAACTTTACAAGGTTAGCGAGGCATGCTCCATATTATATATGTAACCCAAGAAGTAATATCGATCGTTTCTTTGATGGGTTAAAACCGTTTCTCCGTCGAGCATTACTCTCACCAACCTTCTCATCATACGAAGATATTGTCTCATGTGCTATCAAGACAGAAAAGGAATTCTCTAAATCTTATGACAATAAAGTAAAGCAAGAGAAGAAGAGAATGGTGGAACAAGAGACAAATAAAGGGAAAAAGGGAAAGAAGTATTTTCCATTATGCGATAATTGTGGGAAGAATCACCCCGGTACTTACCTAAAAGGAATGAGAGTTTGTTATAAATGTGGAGAAAAAGGTTACCAGGCTCGTGATTGCAAGGGAATGAAAGAGGCTATCAATGTTGAATGCTACAATTGTAGGGAAATGGGTAATTATGAAAATGAATGTCCTAAGAATCAGGGAAACTTACCTTAGAAAAGGCCAAGGGATCAAGGACAATCTTATGCTGTTACTACAGTTGAAGTCTAATAATTAATGTATTGGTGCTTTTGGACTCAAGGATTATATTCTGGTTATAAGGATAATGTGATATATATATATATAAGGATTGTACTGCAGTACTTGTTGTTTTCATTAAGGATTTAATATGATGAAGGTAATCATATTTTTAGTATGTGACAATAAGAGAAACTTTACTTTGTTTGGGGAATCTGATGTTACAATCGATTTTAGAATTTAGAGACCTTTTAGAGAAAGTCTGGATAGAGGTATTTTGGATAACTATAAAGGTTGGAATGAATTAAGTTGAACTTTGGATAGTATTGTTTAAGGTTAAAACATTTCTGAAGATTATTTTTGGAGTATTATAATACTATACTTTTAGGAAAAGGACAACCTGCAGGTCGGGGGATAACCCGTCGCATCGGACAAAGCTGCAGGAATCGAACCCACAACCATAGTGGGACATGCCTTTATTACCTACCACTAGCCTACAGGAAGTCCCTGGTTATTACAAAATAGTTTTCCTAATCTAAATGGTATGTGTTAATATTTTTAACCTTATACAATTAGGATAAATAGAATATTTTTGAGTTCTGTTACCATTTGGAGTGAAAGATGGGTTTGTGGTAAACATTTATTAAAGAATGAAAGTCTACATGACAAGTAAGTATATTTCCTTACGTTCTTAGTAAATATCTTAAATAAATTCCTCAACTTTATGAAAGTTAACTTAAAACAAAAACGTTGTCGGTTAACTTTTCCAACTGGGGATTCAATGACCGTTTAACCAATCACAAGTTTTTGATATTCTTGTGGTTAACTTTATCCTAATCCTATTTTCTACAACTCTCCATCAGACCTTGATGGTTTGTTTTTCCTCCATATCCATATTTTCATATAATCCTAGTATGGGCTATCTCGGGTGACCTTTGTACCTCTCTTTCTTTCTTTTAATGTTATATTTTTATTAACCCTATTTCCGATGTGGGTTTTCCACAAAGGCATTTTCTATTTTCAACCTTTTATTTTCAAAGAAAAATTTCAAATTTCGAGGACACAATTTATTGAAGGAGGGGAGAATGTAACATCCTGAGCTTCCACGATATGATTCTCTTTCAATAATACAATAGCTTGCATTGTACGCAAATTCGAGTTCTAACACACCGCGACTAATCAAACTAGTCGTTATGAATAGTAATACCCACTTTTTAAAATTATAGAAATTTTATATTTCAAAATGGACTTCATTTTTGTATTTTTAATATCGAAATTATCCTAAGTTGAATTTTTTGTAATTTTCTAAGAACTTTTAATTTTTTATGAATAGTAAAAAATACTTAAAAACAAATTTTTTAATCAAAATAATTTATAGTGATAAATTATTCTATTGAGTGGTTTTAGAGTATAATTAGAATATATTTTTACCATTTATCCAATGGTGTTCATTAGAATTAATTTCACTTTGAAATTGGACATAAACAATTGTCAATCTTTTGATATATATTGTTTCTTAAAAACACGCTATTTGTTGTGACAGTGGGAATTAGTTATAAAATTAATTAATGCAACATATATGTTTTGAATTTTGTAAAATAGAAATCCTTTTTTAATTCGTAATATCAATTATAGCTTAGGGTGAAATTTTGGCATTGTTCTGAAAAACTTCAATTTTTGATGAATAGTGAAACCACTAAGTGGTAGTTAAAAAAATTGATTTTTCATTTAAATGAAACATTACCACTTCTGTAATTTTATTTTCAAAAATCTGACTTACATGGCTGTCATTAGGAAGTAAAATTTGGTTCAATGGGATTAAAATAATTTTTTGGTGAATAGTAACTTTTAAGTTTAATTAATCACGATTAAAGGTAATTAGTGAAATTTAAGGTAAAAATGGTATTATAAAAATATGAAAATACCCTTAAACTTGTGATACCCCTATTGGATGAGTCATTTACGACCAAGAAAATCCATGGGTCAACTTGGGTACCCCATGTAGCCACTTGGTAGGAAAATGACATTAAAAACTTTTTATTTAATGTTAAAATAAAAATATCACAAACATGAGTTGTTTTACTAAAACAATTTTTAAATGGGGTTACACAAGTCTTATTTTTGACTATAAATATTCATTAGAAATATTGAAAGATTTCCTACATTATGATAATTTTTTTATAATTTTTGGACTTTAAATAAATTAAATTATTTATGACACGATGACGATGCAACGATTACCTCATTAATTAATGATTTAAATAAACTAAAAAGATAATGTAAAATCTAAGTCTTACACTTGTCAAAAACCTATTGGATGAGTATATTTCGAACCATCATCACCTTATACTCGAAATATATAAGTGTGGGACCTTTAAAATCCGAAACTCATTTTATAATAAAGTAACATTTCATGACTTTACAAGAGTGCCCCTCCTCTCCTCTTATAAAAGGCCCCCACCACTACCACCTTACTCACACCTTCAAAGCCTTTTGGCTCGGCCAAAATCTTCCCAAATACTCTCTCAAATTCCCTCTCTTACTCCAAGAAGACTAAATTTGGTCAGAATTCTTCCCAAGGAATCCTTTGGCTCAAATCAAAAAAGAGTTACCTGATTTTAAGGTAATGTCTTATCTTATGTTATTTTGTTTTATTTTTCTTCTCCAACCCCTTAAACTCTTTTTATTCCTTTCTTTTGTAACAAAAAAAGTATATTAAATATACTAGGATGTTTTTATAAGAAGTATTTGAGCTACACTTACACACACCTACATCTAATGGTTAAAGAACATATTGTTTCTGTGGATGTCGAATTTCTGCCTCACGAAACGATGATTGTTCAACACTCATATAACACCTTCAAAGGTGGACATTAAGATGTCACTATATTTATATATGATATATAATATGTTTATGTTTTCCTTAAGCTTCTGTATTTTTCATTTATGGCATACCTTTATGGTTTCCATTATGGGTAAACGCGATATTTTCATTTTAGGAAGTGCGGACTACCGCCCCCTCAAATGATTTGAATCGTTAATGCCATATGTGGGATGTATAAAGGATGGAGTAAATGGTATTATAAATTATATTATACTGGAATTATATTATAACTTTATATAATTATAACTTCATTCCATTAAATATGAAATAGAAATGAAAGTAGCGTTCATGCGTACGTACGGCTTACCGTCTCCATGAACGGTGCATTTCATTTCTTACCTCTAAATGTTATTTAATATTATAAATGAATTTATATACTAGATATATATTATTTATATGATATCTACATAATTAATATAATTATGGATATAATGGATATTTTACCACATGAACAATTTGTAATTGTAAGAAGTTTATTTTTGACTCAAGTACCAAAGATCGACAAAACGACTGTTATTAACATAAATAATTACATAATGTTCATAAAATGGTAATAAATGATATAAAAGGAATAATAAAATTGAAAAAGGTTATTATGCAATTATAAATTATCTATAGTTTATTATTCAGGAGGTTAAATAAAGGTCGATTCATGTCAGACATGAGGTAAGGGAATTTCTTAACCCAATTTCCATTTTTGGGTTAATCTCATACTTTCAAATTATGTCATGATATTATTATGTCCTATCTTGTATTTGTACTTTCTTTATGTGTACTTATAGTAAATACACATAATAGATCTATTTTATTTTAAAAATGATCATTGTAAGGGAACTTCTTAACCCAATTTCCGTTCTTTGGGTTAATCTCCTACTTTCAAATTATGTCATGATATTATTATATCATATCTTGTATTTGTAATTTCATTATATGTACTTATAGTGAATACACATAATAGATCTATTTTATTTAAAAAAATGATCTTTGTAAGGTACTTTGTCTGAATCTCCATTCATTGAGGCATATTTTGTTTTATACACAAATTTCTTTTATACGGTGTATAAACCCCTTTTACTTTTACGTTTATTCAAAAGGAATATTTTTATACGAAGAATTTTTACTGGACGACAAAAGGAATGTTTTTTCTTACGTATGCGGTGAAAACGACTTCTCTGCCGCCATGATTATTATTTGAGTTTCTTCTTCCTCTATAAGCCATAACTTTTTTTTAAAAGAAAAATAAATACCATGTTTTACATTCCTTTTATTTTGGTATTGAAAATGGTTTTGATAAAGTTTTTATTATATCAATGTGTTGTGTTGATATCTTGTGATTGAAGTGTGTAAATCTTATGTTTCCTTTATGCATGTTTTATGTGATACAATTATGTTATGGTTTATGATATGTTTAAACATGTTCATATGAGGAATGCATTGGACATAATAAGTGACGGGTGGAGCCCGCTATAGCTCCTCGATGCATCAGTAGGTCTCATGAGAAAAACTAGTGTCTTGGAACAAGGCCTTGACAAAATATTATTTATAGTCTTGGCACAAGGCCTTGGCTATGTGGTTATGATAGTCTGACATTATGCATTCCATCATTATGAAAGTGGTTATTGATATTGCATGTGATTATTCGACTAGTAGAATATCCATGTGAGTAATTAAATGACATTATTTAATTTTATTTTTTCCATATTATGCTGAAGTTAAAGTTTAAAAAGGCTTTTGTTTTAGTTATAAATTGCCTTAAATGTTAATGTTTATTTATGAAAGCTTCCGCAATATTGTTATCCTTACTGAGCATATGAGCTCACCCCTTTCAATGTTTTAATATTTTCCAGGATGTGAAGAAGTATTTTATGAGTGACCTGTAGGGATAGTCAGAAGAGGATATGAGTGTGGACTATGGAGACTTTGTTATTGTATCTTTTCTCTTTATGATGTAATGTAACATTTATGAATGTATATAGTGTTTCCAAGGCTACTAAACTAATCAGTATTTTGAGACTTGATCTTTTGTGATCATGCCAATGTTATGCAGTAATGCACCGACTGTGGGTAACTGGGGTCAGGGCGTTACAATTGACCCATCCTTGTTCTTGATGAAGAGGATCAGTGCACCCCATAGTGAAACAATTGGGTTTATAAACCATTAATATATAGTATCATATAGTTTCTTCTTTATATAACCATGTTCAATAGTTGTCATTATATATAGAGTCTTGTATATTTGAAAATATCCATGTATATGCTTGACTGATTACTCATCCACATGGAATTGAGGGAGACTAAAAAATTCATCAGGAAACACATTAGCACATTCCATCAAAATGGGAATCATTAAGGATGATATTTTCCTTATTCTAAAACATTTCATCTAGATATGATTTCAAATAGTGTAATAATATCCATTATTGAGGTGATGATACTAAAGGACATTAAGCCTCATATTTTTAATTTTATGTTGTCTCTATGTAAGGAAATAAAATCCATACCTATTATTTCATCAATGTAAACTAAAGGTATTATAGTAAGTTTAACTAGGATATTAATTCCATAAATATGGACAAGGGTGGAGTTATATATAAATAATCTCACTATGAATTTCAACCCCATAGTTTCAACATTCATAGTTTTTCCTAGCCATTCAAATTTTTTGGCCAACCATCCAACAATTGTGAACCTACTGAGTGACTCCCAAAACATACTACATGGTTTCCTGGAGATAGTGAAGAGTTTTTATTAAACTTTTACCTCTATATAAACTTTCAAAACATTCAAAATATTTATGGAAAATATAAAAAATATAAAATGTATTATATAATCTCAAAGTATATAATATAAGGGAAAGGTACCTAAAACTGGGGGGTGTTACACTAGTATTATAATTTTCTAATGTTAAACATCTTAGAATATATATTTTTATCAATTAATAAAAATAAAAAAAATTAATTTAGATATGGATCCTTTATATTGTTTCAAATAAATCATGTGATCATCCAAATAATAACCCAATGAAGTGTCAAATAAAAAATGTAATTGAACATCTAAGTTATGAACTAGGTGGAGATCAATTTAATACCCAACCTTATATTTAGGGTTATTACTTCTATATTAATCAGTGCTAAATTATACATGTGATTATTTTTATCTTGACAAGGATGTCGTTAATAGGAGACCAAAAAAACTATAATTTTTCCAATTTTATGATGGTTCCCCATATAAATACTTATCCATAGGGTTTTTAATAATGGTTTTTACTACTAATTCCCCAAAAATAACTAAACCTTTCATTCATACAATCTATAGAGACCTACATTATATATATATATATATATATTACCAAAATTCCATTACATAATATTTCAATGAAATTTTACATAGGAAATTTTTTTATAGATTCATGGAAACTAGGAACATATTAGCTAAATTAAATAATCATTATTTAACAATCTATAAGGAATCATTTATAATATCATCCCCATCAACATCAATATATATATTTTGCAGGGAAAAAATATCAAAAGGAATTGGTGATAATAAAGGCTAGTATATGGATAAAAAAGTAAAACATGTTGTAAGTGATGTTGGATAATTCAGGATACTTAAAAATAAATCAAGATCATAAATTCATGAAGGATCACATGAGGTATAACAATGAAATGTGGCTACGATATAAAAATTGTACATTCAAAATCATATCACCAAGGTTATACAATATGGTGTTATAAAACATATTACTTTTTTTGTTCACTAGGGTGTTATAAGAAATTATTAATATTTTCTTCTACGTTATAATAAACATGTTATATTTAGAAAAAAATTCGTCACACAATGTGTTGGTGTGATTTCAGGGAACACTATTTATATATTAAACTTTATTTATACCACATAGATCATATATCATAAGAATATATTCCACCATTTTAATCCATGAGTATGAATTGTGGGTTTAATACATGGAATTATCCAATAAATAAATTATATTTATATCTATATGAATAAATTATAATGAATGTAGGTTTGAATATTCAAAATATAATGGCATGGAATGGAAAATAAAGGATTGATTTTGACAACATAATAGGTATAAAAAAAGTTAATGGAATAGTACTTATAAGAAAAAATGTATTTACTAACTAATAGGGAATCTATTAGATAGTAAAGTAATGATTATGAACACATGAATATATGATCAATTGAAAATAAAAAGGATTTTTAGAAAGTATATACTTGAATAAAATGAGAGATAAATAGAGTCCCTTACTTACAAAGTGGACCACAAAGCTTGAGGAGGGATTCTAGGATCCTTAAAAACTCCATAGAATGGATATAAATAGAAAATGAGTGATCTTAAAAATAAAATTATTTATAGTGAATAGTAATGGGATAAATGGTGGTAATTAAAAGTGAAATAGTATGAATTGATTATTATTTATAAATTGGATCCTTGGACAACTAGTTTTTTAAAATTTAAAAAACCATTTTTCTTCCCATGTTTTTCCAATGGTATTTATTAAGGGGAAGTGGTTTTAATTATTTTAATAGCTTATTATGTGATATCCATAAATTAATATTTTTTGGAGCTTTAAGTTATTTTTATTCATAAATTAATGTTTTTAAAACATTAAAATTTAATTTAGGTTTGAAAGATTCATTATAGGTTTGAAAAATAAATCTTCTTACTTTAAAATAAGTTATTTTAATTAAAAATAATATTTATGGAAAAAAATTAATTATAGTATTTATTTTACCATATTTAATTCATTTTTATGACATTGTAGTTACCATATATTTATAATGTTTTTTAATTTTTACCCAAAAAATCAATTCCCATAAATGTAGAAAAAATTAATCTTTAGCTAATGACATCAAATTGATTTCAAAAATTGCATCCATTTTATAAAAATAATTATCTAAATATGATGAATTTAATAAAATACATATTTATTAAAAAATATTAAATTTATGACATAATCAACTACCTTGATTTAGGAAAATTATTTTGGACATTCTAAATTTATATTATCATTTATAATTATAAAATCCAAAGTATTTTGAGACTATTTAATAAAAATATATATTCATATACAAATTTATTTTATAGACAAAAAATCATAAATAATTTCACAAAAATACAAATATTTATTCTTTATGTCAAAAATTGATATTATCATACAGTTCTTTAATATTGTTAAATTAATTTTTTATATAAGGGAGAAAAAATTTGATAAGAAAGTGAAATAATTGAAATAGAGAAACCATTATTTTATTTATAAAATAATATGAACTTTATCACAACATACGATATAGATACATAACTATAACACTCTAATATTTTAAAAGAACACTATGTTTGATTGCATATAAAACACACAACATCGAGGTTAACAAAATAATATTATTATTTAAAGAAGCCCGATATAACCTAGATATTGAATTGGTAAATACGAATAATATTAAACAACTTATGAAATATATATATAATGGTTCCAATCAACACAAGCTTATTAATTTTTAGTAAATAAGAACATAATTTTTAGTAATGCCCTTTTATGCATAAAAAAAACATTTTTTTATAAAATGGTTGTTATTTCTTTTTATGAGTGAATATTATAATTAAATTATGGAATATTTAGAAAATTTATTTGATAAAAAGAATATATTTTTTATATCATAATTTCCAAAATATCTTAGGGTGGTTTTTTGTATTTTTCTAAAAAAAGAATTTTTAATGAATAATAAAAATCCCCTTTTATGAAATACTATATACATTATGATATCTCAAAAGCATAAATATGATATAATAATTTATTAAACATATAAAAAATAATAATTTATGATAATATATTATAAATATCATACTGTAATAATTCAAAACAAATAATCACAATTTATTTCATGATATATATGAAAATCACTATTAGTGTAGAGGTTTTTCTGGCACAACACTGGAAAAGTGAAATTTGGTATCCTAAATATAATACTTTAGAAGGTTAAAGTGTTTTATATAATTTTTTAATAAATATGTATTATTATTGATGATTTTAATTAATATATATGAATTTTAGAGTTATATAAGAAGTGACATATTCAAATGAAATTCCAATGCTTGGGAAAGGTTTCAAAATGTCAACATACCATACTAAATAATATTCCATGACACAGATGTATGTAAACATAAATATTGAACAAATATAAAAGTTTACATTTTATATAATTAATTTATTTTATTATAATAATTTATTTTTCATTTTTAGTGATGAAATTTTACCTTAATTGGTTACGCAATGGTGATATAATGTTTGTGCAAGAGGTAGAAAAATCTTGAAAATGACTTTAATAATAATAAAATTAATTTTAATTGGATGATTCATAATTTCAAATGAATTATATATATAAATATAACCTATTAGGTGTGTTTTGAATGTTTATATTCTAATTCCATTGTTGTCTTGTTGGATTTAATGTCAAATTAAATGACTAGTTTGAAAAATGACATTTATGATATTTTATAAGAAAAATATATTTTATAAAATGATTTCAAATTCATAAAAATACTATATTCATAAAATATAATGATATTCTGATTGAAATATCAATAATCATGAATTTATGGGTCACTTTTTATTCTATAGTAACTTTATGGACCCCTAAACAGTAAAAACAATGATATTTTGGTAATCGTGAAAAGTGTTATTGGAGGGGGGGGGGGGGGGGGTTAAAAATAAGAGATACGAGTTAAAAAATAATGTAAAATTGTCAATATTTTATTAGATGAGAGGATTTTAATATATCCTTGTGTTATATTTAAATTATAAGAATGTTGTTCCACTTGTTCCAGAAAATTAATTTATATTAATTTAATTTAATACTATGAAATTTCAAGAGTTCCCCTCCCCTCACTTATAAAATGAAATCTCATGTCTTCTCATACTCACACATTTTTAGAACTCTATTTCATATGGGACCAACCCAAATCACATCTCAACTTTACTATCCAAGACCTATTATCTTTTTTATCATAAAAATATGATCTGAAAAGTCTAAGGGTGTAATCCAATTTTGTTTTTCTAATGATGATATATAACTCTTCATTGTTAATATTAATTTAACATATTATTTTTCATTATAACCCTATTAAAACTTGATGATTGTTTCGTTCCGGTTTTCGATTTTCGAAACACCCAACGACTCCGTATCCAATGATTGATGGACCTACTTTCCAAAGGCAGGCGTTCGCCGGATGGTCTATCCAGAGACTCTTAATAACTCACATTGGTCGAGAGGATGGGAATTCGGGTTCATCACACCCTTTTTGGGGGGAATTATTGCCTGTTCCGTGACTCTCTTATAGATTTAAGACGTATTCATATGTTCGCAAATCTTTGGTTTATACCCAAACATAGTATCCACAGATTTAAGTTTGGTGGGAAAAGGTCAAATGCACGCAGGGGTTCGGAATCATTTATGCCCGAGGTTTACCATCCCTCATTTTAAAAATGACCCCGAGGAGTCAGAACTCACTTGAGGTGGCACTAGGAGCGGCATGGTGAACCGATGTGAGGACAGTCGAATCAACCGGTTGTCGGGCTTGAACCTTAGGGAGGCTTCCTACGTACCCCGCCTATGGGACAGGGATCAAATTCCACGTAGTTCTAATGGAGAGCATCGGAGAACCGACATGAAGGTGGACCCAGGGGTCCGTTGGTGGTCGGTCTTGAACCTCTTGAAGTCATCATACGTACCCTGCCTAGGGGGTAGGGATCAAAGTCCACATAGTTCACATTGGATTAAGACTTACGCTCTGAGGCATCCCGGAATAATGGATTGGGGATTACACTATGAGGAGGCCCATAGTGGGGATTGGGGCTTACACTCTAAGGAGGCCCATGATGTTGGTAAACCGACGTGAAAGGGGGGGGGGTCAGAATGACCCGTTATTAGGCTTGAACCTCAGATAGGCTTCCTACATACCCCGCCTAGGATACAGGGATCAAAGTCCACGTAGTTCGGATTAATGCGGGGCTTACGCTCTGGGGCAGCCCAAGATGTGGATTGGGGATTACACTCTGAGGAGGCCCAAGAGGATAGATTGGGGCTTACACTATGAGGAGGACCATAGTGGGGATTTGGGCTTACACTCTGAGGAGGCCCATGATGTTGGTAAACAGACATGAAAGGGGGGTCAGAATGACCCGTTATTGGACTTGAACCTCAGAGAGGCTTCCTACGTACCCCACCTAGGAGACAGGGATCAAATTCCACGTAGTTCGGATTAATGCGGGGCTTACGCTCTGGGGTAGCCTAAGATGTGGATTGGGTCTTACACTTTGAGGAGGCCCAGGAGGATAGATTGAGGCTTACACTCTGAGGAGGCCCAATAGGATGTCATGGTCAATTCTTACTCAAAGCCCATGTGAGTCATGATCGGTGTGAGAAACAAGAGGCAGAAGAGACTAGAGGATCACACCGCGAGAGGTGCGTCCATGAGAATTGGAGTGGGGCTTAGGCATGAGGGCATCCCATGAGGTCGGGGCTTACTCTGAGATGGATTCCCAAGGCTACAAAGCCCAACAGGAGAGGGAAAGGGGGTGATCCTGTGCCCATCTCCTCTCTTGCAGTGCATGAGGGCTTCCTTGTGATGGGTATTTTACTACCTCGAGGAGCCTTTAGCAATTAGAGGGGCAGAAAGAGGACTCCTGAGCTCAGACTCCACATTACTGTGGGAATGTGAACCCAAGAATGCTTCAGGAATCTGCTCAAGGGTCGGTCAGCCCTTTGCCCCTGTTTACCGTGGGGATGTGAACTCAAAATGGCGCGCTGATGCACCTAAAAGTTACACCATGCGGATCCGGTGGCTCTGGTGGAGGCCTCGACTCGGGGCCGATGAATAGGCCAATGAGGGATTCACGGAGGACTTGGCTGGATCAGAAGGATTTTATCTTGCTCGGGAAATGATAACACCGAAGTATTTGGCGAGCCATCGAAAGGTATGGGTGGTGGAGCCCTTCGCGTGGGGAAGTGTCACATAGTTGGAGAAGCCGTTCGTGAACTAGGGTGGTCCGCGGACTAATTGGCGCCCCGCGAACCAGGGTGGTTCGCGACTTCGGGTTCAATCCGTGAACCAGGGTGGTTCGCGGAGTGTTCCAGGTGGGCATCGACGACCAAGGGCGGTGCCGGACGGAGGCTCGTCAGTTGGGGCTTCGCCTGCGTAGGAGAATGCTACGTGGTGCGACGGATGAGAAAAGAGGCATAAACTCCCTGGTTCATGGGGAAGTCATCCGCGAAGGGGATATAGTTCGCGATTCTCCTTTTTTTTTGTTATTTTAGGTTCACGGTTCACCAAATTATTATGCGTTTTCCAATTCCTTGTTAATTCATATACCTGCTGTGGTTTGCTGGTGGGAATTTCACTGTTTGCGAGATCTGAAGCCTTCCTTCAACCGATCTCCTTCCGAATCTCCAATCCCTCCGAATCCGATTCCAGTTCTCTGATCCCCCTTTTTCCCCCTTGGTCTCCTTTTATAGACTGGGGAAAGGGATGTATCTGTGGTCACACAACACCTTTTTCGGAGGCCCAAAAACAAATACCCGGTTCACATCTGACTTGGTCCATCCGCGATTTGCGGTGGGTATTGAACGCTTCCCCCCCTCCGCGAGGCGAACTCAGGGAGTGCTTCGCGGCTGCGGAGGGTTCCGCCTCTATTCCGAGAATGACAGCGGGTGCGGCTTAAACCATTTGACGCGGTCCGCGGTTGGGGCGATTCGCGACGGTGAACTAGACTGGTTCCCATTCTGCCTTGTGACCGTGGAGGCTCTCTGTCTCTGTTTCGCGAATGACAATGGTTTGCGGAGGGGGTTCCTCGCGGGGCCTGGCCACATTGCGCTTCCATGGGACCGGTTCGCGGACCGGTCCTGTTTGTGTCTCTCTTTTGATTATTTTCCCCAATTCTTTGGGGGATTTGGGTAGAATTTCCTTTGAAGATTTTTCAGGACCCTACAAATGACCCCATCGGAATGGGGACCGATTGGAACAAAGAGAAGGCCATTACAATGTAGAGCGGTCCTGAAAATCGATGATTGATTGGACAATGCTCTAAATTTTGCCTGAGCTAAGGGACTCAGTGAGCACAGTTCGACTTTTGTTAGGGTTTTATAGGAAAACCCCACAAACTTTTTGTCTTTTCTTTTAATGCCCTAATTTTTACTAGGCCCATTTAGTGTGAGCCCAGTGGGTATAACCCAGCTTTTGCTTAGGTCACCCTTTTCGGGTTTTTGGCCTAACAGGCTTTGTGCCTCTTTTTTTTGTGAGCGGTTTAAAGTCCCGCCGTCAAGACTATCACTAATGATGTTTTAGGTCGAACATCTTTGACCAAATATGGTGAGGCGAGGGCCCCAATGGGGTTCAACTGATTAAAATATGTCTCAATACTCTTCTAAAACACATGGGGGGAAACATGTTTAAATTTTAGCGGCATGCAGGGCATGTCTCAATGCATGGGAGCCGTGTCGGCGTATAGAGGTAGGAAGAGCGTTGCCTAAGGAAAACTTGCCTTTGGTAGACGGGCCAGGGGCGATCAATATGTAGAGCTGTTGAGGGCATGGTATGAATAGTCATAAAAAGGTTTCCTTAAGTCAAAGAATTATCCATTTCTGATGGCCAAGGGACTTCATGGAAGCCCAGCTCATGGAAACCACGATGGGTGGTTTGGAAAAATAAAACCACCGGGGGTGGCTCGGAAAGGGAATGTGATGTCTGAAAGGTTTTGAGAATATCTGTATCAATCAGGAGTGTGGAAGCAAGGTTCCCATACTAAGAATTTATCTAGCGTAAAGGACGGTTGGGGCTCAGTACAGTTTAAAGTCATGCAGCTGGGACATCATCTGAAATGGAACGACTTCTACTGGTTTTTCGTAATCTCATCAAAGATGTTCCGCCGCATTCAGGCAGGATTATAGAAGAGGTTGGTAAAATGTAGATCAAAGGGTTTCCGAATCCCGGGATAAAAATGGGGGTTTAGAGGCTGCTGAAGGCATGGTATGCATAGTCATACAAGGGTGTCATTAAGTCAAAAACTATCCACTTCCGATAGCCGAGAAACTTCAGGGAAGTTGAGATTTGGGACCACCAGGGGTGGCTTATGAGAGTTCATCTTTTTCTAAGTATAGAGTATGGATTATGATGAGAGGGTGCCTGAATATGGGGGAAATATATAGACTAAACTTCATGAGAATGGGTGAAGTAATTCTTTCTCATGCTGGTGTGAGGCGGTGGTTCGTGCAGGTCTGACCCGTGCACTGAAAGACGGAGAAAAGCCTCTGTTTTTCATTGAACACATGACGAGTATGACCGTGTAGTTTATCGTCATGTGGTTAGGACATAATCCTTGCAGTTTAGCGTCATGCAGCAAGGACGAGAGGCATATTTGATGGTTGCTGTGCAGTTTAACGTCATGCAGCGAGGACGAAGACATTTTTGAAGGTTGCTATGCAGTTTAACGTCATGCAGTGAGGACGAGGGGTATTTTTTCAAAGGCTGGTCTTCATCAGAATGTAACTGAGCTTGAATACCTCAACATGCCCCAGACGTGGAGGGGGGGGGGGGGGGTTATTGGTGTAAATCATGGTTCCGGGGCTTCTTGGATCAGGAAAGGTGATATGGGGGCTCTGAGGCCGGGAAGCGTACGGAGCTAGGAAGAGCATCACTTGTGGAAATCTTGCCTTTAATGGAAGAGCTAGTGGATATCATTATGAAGAGCTGCTGAGGGAATGGTATTCATAGTCGTACAAAGGTGTCCATGGGTCAATCACTTTCCACTTCTGATGGCCATGAATGGATATGAGGATCCACAATTATCTGGGCCACGAAGTCTGTCATTTGGCAGGAGAATGTCTGGACATGTCGGGGATATCCGTCCCTGGTTGCTTATTGAGTTTCAAAGATCCCCCTGCGCTGATCTTTTCTCGTTTCTTTTTTTTTTCATGGGGGTGTTCCTTAATTCCATGCAGTTTCACGTCATGCGGTACGGACGAAGTACTCCTAGTTTATCGGTCATAGAGCTCAGATCATTGGGTGACTACTGCTGCAGTCACTCGAAGGATAACTGAGTCAACATGTTCTAATATACTTGGAACAAGGTGGGGGATAAAGGTTGTAAACTGCAACTTTGAGTTTTCCTGGATCAAGAGGTATGGTGTGGGGGCTCTGAGGCCAGTAGGCGTATTGAGCTAGGAAGAGTACCACCCGAGGAAATCTTGCCTTTGATGGATGAGCCAGGGGCTATCATTATGCAGAGCCGCTGAGGGCATGGTATGCATAGTCGAACAAAGGTGTCCCCAGATCGATAACTTTGCACTTCCGATGGCCATGAATGATTATGAAAATCCGATATTGCTCACAGTACAGAGTTCGACATGTGGGGATAATGGTGTCCGGGTATACAAGAAGCATCTTCACCGTAATTTTCTGTTGAGTCAAAGTAGCCTAGTCCTGGCTTGATGTTCGTTGATGCAGGTCGCTATGTGAACCACTAACAGACACATAGGCTAGCCAGATAGGGATACCCCGACAACACCTGGATGTGAAAAGGGGAATGAACTTGTAAACCACCTTACCATAAACTTTTGGATCAGGAGGTATGGTATAAGGGCTCTGAGGCCGGTAAGCGTATGGAGCTAGGAAGAGTGTTTCCTGTACAAATATTGTCTTCGGTAGATGAGCCAGGGGCTATCATTATGCAGAGCCGCTGAGGGCATGGTATTCATAGTCATGCAAAGGTGTCCATGGGTCGATGACTTTCCACATCCGATGGCCATGAGTGGTTATGAAGATCCATAATTATCCGAGTCATGGAGTCTGATGTATGGAGAGGGTGCATCCAAATGTGCAAGGAGTATCTCCATCTCGTATCGCCATGTGTCTTGGGTGGGTCGTGATGAAGTTTGTGCAGTTTAGCATCATGCGGTGAGGACGAAGTCCGTGTAGTTTATCGTCATGCAATAAGGAAAAAGATATACACCCCATATAGGTCTGGTCCGTACACGGGGGAAGGGGGAAATTTTAACATAATTGTCCGTGCAGTTTAATGTCGTGCGGTAAGGACGAGAAGTACACCCCGTGCCGGTCTGGTTTGCACATAGGGGGAAAGGGAATTATTTTTGTTTATTCAGGGGGCAGGGCCAGGACTAGGGATCTTGGCGTCGCTACGTATCCTGTGAGGGCAGGAATCAAGCTGTGCATAGTTCTCTGAAATCCGTGCAGTTTAACGTCATGCGGTGAGGAAGGAGTAAACCCTGTGTAGGTCTGGTCCATACACGGGGGAAAGAAGGCATTTTTTTATCTTTTATTTAGGGGTCTGGGCCAGGACTAGGGATCCTGGCATCGCTATGTATCCTGCGAGGGGCGGAATCAAGCCGTACGTAGTTCCATGGAATCTGTGCAGTTTATTGTCATGCGGTGAGACGGAGTACTCCTCGTGCAGGTCTGGTCCATACACAGGGGGAGGGGCAATCTTAACTCTTGTTACCCATGCAGTTTAGCATCGTGCGGCAAGGACAGACTCCATGCAGTTTAACGTCATGTGGTGAGGACGTGAAGACACCCCATGCAAGTTTGGTCCGTATACGGGGGAATGGGAATTTTTGTTTTTCTATTTGAGGTGGCTAGGCCAGGGTGTGAAATTCTGGTGTCACTACGTATCTTGCGAGGGCAGGAATCAAGTCTCACGTAGTTCTCTGAAAGACGATACACCCTGTGTAGGTCTGGTCCGTACACATGGGAAGAGGGAATTTTTAAATCACCTTGTCCATGCAGTTTAACGTCATGCGGTGAGGACGGAATGCTCTTAGTTTAAGGTCATAGATTTTGGACTGTTGGGTGCTTGGTAGTTTAACGTCATGCAGCTCGGGCAATGAGTACATCTCGTTTTTTTTTCTCGTCCGTGTAGTTTATCATCGTACGATAAGGGAGAACTCCTTGCAGTTTAACGTCATGTGGTGAGGAAGAACTCCACTTGGTCTCTATGCGAAAAACTTCTTTAGGAATCTCGCATTCGTAGGAGCGATTGTAAATTTTCCGTCCATAGAGATCAGGGTATATGCTCTGTTAGATTAGACCTTGTGTACAACATATGGTCCCTCCCACTTGGGCTCCAACTTTGGAGGATTATTTCCGGGTATCATTGGGGTCCGGAGGACCAACACTAATTCTCCTTCCAAGAAAGACCAGAGGCAGACCTTTTTGTTGAAGGCTCGTGCGATCTGGTTCCGGTACACTTCCAGGTGGTGCAGAGTGTGCAACCGCTTCTCGTCTAGCTATTCCAATTCACCTAGCCACTTTTCTGACTGCTCATCATCGGATAATTGATCACATATGGAAACATGGAGTGAGGAAAGTTGGAGTTCAATGGGCAGGACCGCCTCTGTTCCGTACACCAATGAGTACGGGGTAGACCGAGTAGCGATGCAGATTGTGGTTTGATAAGCCCACAATGCATGGAGGAGTTTATCCATCCATGACTTCTTGTCTTTGTCTACCATTTTCTGGAGGATGTTGGATAGGGTCTTGTTGAAATCTTCTATCTGTCCGTTGGCCGCTGCATGGTAGCGGGATGAGTGGTTAGCCTTGATACCATACTCGTGGTATAGCTTTTCCAACTCAGTAGAGCAGAAATTGGTGCCGTTGTCCGTTAGTATAATATGAGGGACAACAAATATGGTGATGATATTAGTCTTCATGAAGCTGAAAATATTTCTTGCCCCGACTTCCTTGAGGGGTATGGCTTCTGCCCATTTGGAAAAGAAGTCGGTTTCCATGAGGATATACTTCAGCTGTTTGGCCGTGGCAGGAGGATATGGTCCCACGACATCCATCCCCCAGACGGAAAATGGCCAGGAGTACTTAGCTTGATGAAGAAACTCCGGGGGATGGTGTATGAAGTTGGCGTGAATCTGGCATGAGTGGCATTTTGCGGTAAAATGCTCGCAGTCTCGTGCCACTATAGGCCAGTAGTACCCAAGCCTTCGAACCTGATGGGAAAGCTTGGTCCCCAGTTGATGTGCTCCAGACGCTCCCGCATGTACTTCAGTCATGAAGAAAATAGTTTCTTATCCATAAATGCATCTGAGGAGCACTCCATCAAGGCCTCATTTGTAGAGGACCTATTGCTGACCCGCGCTGCCATATGGGACAAAATTGATTGCCCTTCTCCGTATTTGCTCTTGTTCAGCCCTGTCTGTTGGAAGCTCTCCCTGTTGAAGGTAGTTCGCGATAGGGATCATCCAGCCGGTGGAAGGAGAATATGGATTGGGGACAGTACTGACTTCGTGGATTTCTTCCATCTTAGCTTGAACAAATGGCAATACCATTCAACGGTGAGCAATGCTGATGACCGTTTCATCCCGGTCTGGGTTGGCTAGGGTTGTGTCCGCGTTGGCTAATGCATCAGCCTGAGCGTTCTGGGACCGGAGAATATTAGTCAATGTTGGTTCTGTGGAGAACTTGGCCATTATCCCTCAGACATGGTCAAACAGGGGGATCAACTCCTCCTTTTTAATGGCATAGTCACCATTAACTTGCTTGATGACCAGCTCAGAGTCGCCTTTTCCCTTAAGGTGTTGTACTTGTGCCTGGAGTGTGAGCTCCATGACTGCAATGAGGGCTTGATATTCTTATTAATTGTTTGTAAATCCCTCTTAAAGGAGGAAGGAATACAGAATAACTGCCTTTTCTAGGGACACAAGTATTATCCCCAGACCCACTTTGTTGAATCTGGGATCCTCTATCCTCTTCCCGGTGGGGCTTCTGGACGCGCCATCAAAGTACATTTCCCATGCCGGTAACTCCTCTTGGACTGAGAAGATATCTTCATCAGGTAGTTTGGAGTCCGGTGCAGTGATCCCTATTGAAGGGTGCTCTACCAGAAATTCTGATAATGCCTGACCCTTGATGGATTTTTGAGGCACGAACCGGATGTCGAACTGCTGCAGGATGACCGCCCATCGGGATAGGCATCCGGTTAGCATCAGGTGACTTAGGATGTACTTGAGCGGGTTACTCCGTGAGATCAAATGGACTTCATGATGCTACAGATAATGTCGCAGCTTTTGAACTGTGAAGACCAAGTCCAGACAGCTCTTCTCGATATTTGATTATCGAGTCTCAGCATCAATCATGGTTCGACTGAGGTAATAGAAACTGTTTTCGTTGCCAGCGTCGTTCTTCTGTGTGAGGAAGGCTCCCAATGACCATTCTAGGGTTATCACATATAGAACGAGAGGCCTTCCTTCGACCAGTGGCATGAGCACCAGTGGGCTTAAGAGGTACTTCTTCAAGTTGTCGAATGCCTCTTGGCAGTCATCCGTCCATTGGTACGTGACCCCCTTTTTCATTAACCTGGTGAAGGGAAAACATTTTCCTTCCAGGTTGGCTATGAACCACCTAATATAGGCTAGGTGCCCCTGGAATCCCCTCAGCTCAGTGAGATTTCGAGGAGGTGGCAGGCTCAGGATAGCCTTTGTTTTCTTAGGGTCGACTTCGATGCCACAATGGAATACAATGAAGCCAAGGAATTTCCCTGTGGTAACCCCAAAGGCGCATTTCAAGGGGTTCATATTCAAGATATGCTGTCGGAACTTGTTGAAGACGGTCTCAAGGTCCAACAAGTGATCCGAGCGCTGTTTGGACTTGACCACTAGGTCATCCACGTAACATTCAAAGAATATTTCTAGGAACGACTTAAAGATCCGATGCATGGCACACTGATACGTGGCACCAACATTCTTGAGACCAAAGGGCATGACCTTGTAACAGAATACCCCTTGAGGGGCCCTGAAGGTAGTGGATTCTTCATCTTCTCAGGCCATCCTGATTTGATTATATCCGGAATAACCATCCATGAAGGATAGAGCCTCATACCCGACCGTTGCATCAATTAACAACTCGGTGATTGGAACCGGGAAGTCATATTTCAGACAATGCCGATTAAGGTCTCTGAAGTCAATGAAGATGTGGATTTTCCCGTTCTTTTTCTTGACAGGGACGATGTTGGCCAACCAAATGGGGTACTGGACCTCCCTGATGAAGCCTGATTTAATGAGCTTATCGACTTCATCCTCTATCTTGGAAGCATGTGAGGGGTGTGTCCTTCTGGAGGCCTTTTTGTAGCCCCGGTGGTCTTCTGGAAGACCCAGGTGATGTGTCTCTACCTCTGTATCGAGTCCTGGCATTTTCATGTAATTCCAGGTGAAGACATCCTGATGTTTCCTTAGGAAGGAGGTATATACCTCGTGTTCCTCGGGAGACATGGCTGCGCTAATGAGAGTGGGACTCAGGTCTTCCTCGGTACCCAGGTTTATTTCCCTGAGTTCGTCCACAGTGGTGGAGATACCTTCCTCAAATGCGGGAGGTGCATGCCTGAGATCTTCCCCTTCTTCTTCTCGTAAATCCTCATCTTCTTGGTCTGACGAGGAGCGAGCTCCCAAAACGAGCTCTTGGAAGTCCAGAGGTGAGGTGTCGTGGGCGACCTTGCTCGAGATTTCACCCCCTGATTGAGGGTGAGCGGATATTCCCACATTGTCACACTCGGCCGTTGTGGATGAAGTCATGAGGACATCTGAATGCATGTCTGGACTTGAACTCCTACCTTCCACGTGGTTGATGGGCATGAAATAATCTCTTCCAAGCCACCTGAGGGGGTCGTCAGGAACCATTTCCAGGCCATTTGGAGCGGGGATCTAGTCAACAACATCGACCAAAGGCTTCTTTTTCTTTTGCTCATAGAAACCAACATCAATGTAATGTGACTCGGAGAGCTCTAAAGGGGCCTTATCGGCATGCAATGTCCCACTTTTTCCATTGAAACTGTACTTGATACACTGGTAGTAGGATGAAGGAACAACCATATGATTATGGATCCATGGCCTTCCCAGCAATGCATTGAATGCTGTGCTATGCCGGACCACCAGGAATTCTGTGTAGGCTACCAGGTCACCAAAATGGGTCTTTAGCTTAATCTGTCCCATTGCTTTCTTCTCACTCTTGTCGTAACCCAACAAAGTTGTGGCTGAGGGAATTAGATCGTCCTCACTGTATCCTAACTTATGGAGTGTCTGTAGGGGAAGGAGGTTAACTCAAGAGCCATTGTCTATAAAGACTTTTCGGATCTCAATAGCATTCAGCGTGCTGGACACATATAGCGGTCTGATGTTTCCTTGCATGATGGCATCTTCATCCGGATTGGTGAAGGAAATCACCGCGTTGAATTCAACCAGGCCAGTCTCCGTCTGGTAAATCTCGACGGTATCTACCTCGGCTTGAAACTCCTGGGGGCTGATCAAAGCTTCGATAAGCGCCTCCCTAAGGTCGGCTAACAAACCCAGGGCATCCAGGATTGACAACTTGGCTGGTACTAATTCCAGCTTCTTAAGGATGTCGTATTTTTTCTCCAGTGGTCGACACTTCTCCGTTGGCGGGAGAGTCATAGTAGGTGCTTTGGGAGCTGGAGCATTTAACGAGGAGGGACCGGCCACGGGGACAAATGTCGATGGTGTTCCCGCATTTTGAGGACTTGGCCCGACCGGTCTGTTTGTGCACACCATGTGACCAGACACTTGTTCCTCCTCTGGTGGGTATCGCAGAACAACAGGGCTAGAGTGGCCGCTTGTGGAAGTGGAGGGGCATTCCCTCTCCTGTTGAGTCCGTTGAAGGGATCTCCCACGAGTTTTTGCAATATTGATGGTTTGGGCCAGGGTCCAACCGTAGGGTTGGTTTCGGCTGCGGCTGCGCCTCCCCTGGTGTCCCCTGCCTCTGTGATTCCTCCTCCTGGCTCCTCGTGTAGGGAGCTCGGGTTCGTAACCGTACCCTTTGTCAGGGAATGATTCCATGAGATGGATTACATTGATAGAACCAAAGATTGGATCTTTATCCTCTGACTGGTCAACCTGGTCGGTTGTCTCTGATGGTGCTGTTTGGTGGGTCATTGCCCGTGGCGCCAAATTCAATGGCATAAAGTCTGCTAGGGTCGGGACTAACTTTGGCCCCGTCGTGGACTGCTCCTCTTGTGATTGTTTCCTCCTTCGACTCCGTCCGAATGACCGGATCGTAGATGATTTTGAGGCCGATGCTGCCAGCTCTGCGGCTTCAGGGGCTGTTGGTGGCAACACTGGCTGCTATAGTTGAGCTCGGAGTATGCCCTGGGCTCAGTTGATGGTTTTCCGAGTCATCCAGTTGTCAAATTTCTGCCCCTGCTTGCTAGTGACTTTCTTCCACCCCTCCTCTTTGTCGGAGTCGGTGGTAGAGATACATGCCACATGTGCTGGGGGTGGTCTCAGCCCAACTTGTCCGGAATCTACCATCCTCTGCAGGAGGTCTTTGAAGATGAAGCATTCTCGGATACTGTGCCCCAACATCTGATGGTAGGGGAAGTAATCTGGCCTGTCATCACGGCCGACTTCTTCAGGTCTCCTCGACTCCGGGAGGCTGAGTAAGTTGCAGTTCATGGTGGAAATGAAGTAGCCACAGACTTGATCATCTTGGAATGAGTATAATTTTTGTCTTCATTCCTCAAACTGGTCCTGCTTTGGTCCTTTCTGATCATCCCATTTAGGCGGGGGAGACCGCTGATATGTAATAGGCCCTTGACGATTTGGTGGAGGCCTGAGTGGCGGAGCAGGCACAGGGGCCAGCTTGAGTGTGACAGCAGACGCTTCAGCTCTAGGGGCTCTTTTCGCAGGAGCCTGTGAGGATATTCGGGACTTAGAATTAGTCCGCTGCAGGGAGTCCTCAATTCTATGGGCAATGGCCGAGAGATGGCTGGTGCACTCCACCGGTATGAGCGGTGTTCGCAGCTCATCTCTAAGATTATCGATGCATATGGATAGCATCTCATCTTGAAGAATTGGTCTGTTCAGAGAATAAGTCAGACCTTTCCATCCGGCGATGAAATATGAGACCCTCTCGTTCTCACTCTACTTGCAGTTCATGAGATCGCTGAACATTGTTTTAGGCAACGTTGAGCTGAAGTGGAACATGAACTGCTGTCAGAGGTCCTCCCAGCTCTTTATCGACTGGGCCGAAAAACTCGTGTACCAGACGAATGCGGATCCTTACAAGGTCCGTATGAAGCATATGAGTTTCAATGCTTCTTGTTGTTCCGGAGTCCCCATCATAGGGCCACAATAGGATGCGCAATGCATCAAATGCTGCTCCGGATCGCCTGATCCATTGAAGATGGGGAATACAGGGCTCCCAAAATTGGGTGGAGGTGGTGTGTTGGTCACCCAATCTAGGTAGGGTTTCCGCTTCGAATGTATTGGAGCGCGTCGACCTTCCATCGTTTCTAATAGAGCTGTTAGTACCTCGATGGTGTTTTTGAGTCCCTAGTTTACATCCTATTAGGCCCAGTCCTGGGCAGGCGTGGCCCGAGGCATTGCCTGAGGATCCGGATTGGATGGAACCAAGGGTGCATATTCTGTTCGGGGTACCCTCAGAGGGGTCAGGCATACTTTCTTTGGTTGCCTCCTAAGTGGAGGGAAATACTGGTATTCATCATCCACGTTTAGGTAGCTAGAAAAACCAGGCGCCTCATTGGGCAGAGCCCTGATCGTGCTTCGTTTGCCGGGGAAAGCCTTAGCCTTTGAGGTGCACTTTCTGGGAGTTCACGACATGGCTCTTCTTGGGATGCAATTTCAATAAAGCGGTTCCTCTGGAGAAGCTTGGTGTTAAGCCGCCTCAATTCTTTCATCTCTTCTTCCTGTCGAGCGAACCTATCTTCAAGCGTGAGTGGATCATTTTTATCGAGAGAAGGGGACGAGTTAAGGGTAACCATTCCTTTATTCTTATCCTTGTTGGAAGATTGCAGGGTAAGTGGAGGGAGGTTAGCTGAAGGGGCAACCATATTTAAGGAGTCCCTCTGGTTCCGGGTGTGCACACCTGGGGGTTCGTTGTGAGTCATAGCCTGATCAGAACTGTCATCTCCTGATCCATCCGGATTTGCATTTTCTTCAGTGTCTCCCGTGAAGTTATCCTCTATGGCATTGATGAATGCATATTGTGGGGTGGAGGGGATGTCATCTTCCAAATAAGAATAGGATCTCCCACGTCTTCGGTTGGCCTTCCCTTTCATGACCTGAGATTGCCCTCATACTTCTTGACGAAGGGTGACACGGAGAGTTCTTTGATGAGACCTTATGGTGCGCCTTCCTCTCAGAGGGTATGCTGATTCAAATGACGGGATAGTACGGGAACCTCCTCTTCTTACTGTCCTCCCTAGACTAGAGAACACTGATTTTCATGGGGGAGGTTGTTGCTGAGGGGGTAATAATGCCCCCATCCCTGAGGGCTGGGGTTGGCTCCGTTCCCTGGATGTTGAGTCTATTCCCTATTTTACTGGTCTTACGGGGGAATTTGTTGTTAAAAATTCCCCCAGCCCTTCAGGCTGGGGTTGACCTTGGATTGTGGCAGTGGCTACGACTATCGCGACCTGACTGGTCTCGCGTGCTCCCATCCAGGGGTGAACCGGATCTGGTGCCGAATTCACCTGGAGATCAGCCCCTTATGGGGAGGCAGGCAAAGATCGCTGATTGGCCTCTCATAGGAGAGAGGCCTGCAAGATGCTCTCGGTGGTCTGATTCAGGAGTTTTTGAATAGCTCGTTCCCACCGGGCTTGATGCTTCTGGGACTTACTCAAGGCCCGACTCTGTTGGGTGTGTTTCCTTTCCTGAGCAGGGGGTCCACTCGATTGCCGTCTTGCCGTGATGACGTTGCAAGACACCATAATGAATGGGTTATTTTGGGAGGGGAGCGGAGTGAAATGCAGAGCTCCATGTTCTTCCCATCCCTTGATATAGACTCCCTTCAGAGCGTCACCGATGAGACGGCGCAGTTCGTGCAGTGCACGGAGGCAAGCTACCTCCATATTCCCTTTGCGCCTCTCGGGGCGATGTTGTCATGTCGAGGAAAGGGCCTCCAGGTCGATGTGACACAGGAGGTACCCTATCGTCTTAACGTGGTCTACATACCCGTCATAGGGCAGGAAGCTCGATTTCATCCGGCGGAGGGTCGTCCATAGATTGTGGCGGATGCTGTGCATGCATTCTTCCGACAAATCCCTGAGAATGTCATACTGAGAGGTGGCCGTGGGCCAAAACATAAATGTTATATCATCCCTGGCCAGTCATTTCCTCAGGTGCAACATATCAGCATACTCCTCTGCTAGTGACTCCTCTACCTGGTCGGCCCAACTGAGACGCTCACTACCAATGTGGTCAGAGGTAGTGGGACCGGTTGGTGCTGAGTCATTATGTGGGCGATTCCAAGGTGGTTCAGAGGATGAACGCGGCCCTGGACCATCTTCTGATTGCAGAAGGATGTTTTCGGCGACTAACTGGGAATTTGACATGCTTGATCCCGTCCTTCTGAGTACCTCAGCCTACGAGGGCCTTTCGATGCTAGCTTTGGCAGGGGGAGGGCCTTCCTATTGAAATAATATGTCATCTCGGGGAGGACCTCCGTAATGGAGGTCGTAATGGAGAAGAATACCATTACTACTTGATGCTTCACTGCATAAAGGACTTTTTCAGTGCACACCCTGGGGAGGACCTCCAAGGCATGTCACAACAAGGGGAGGACCTTCTGGCTGCATGGCGTCATTATGGGGAGGACCTTCGCAACAACTGCCATCATGGTGAGGATGAACATCATGGCTTGACGTTCGACCCGCATCCTAGGGAGGACCTTCAGGACACACCGCTACAAGGGGAGGACCTTCTTATTGCTTGGGGCCATTGCGGGGAGTACCTTTGCAATGGAGGCCGTGGTGGCGAGGACTACCATCACAGTTGCAGCAATGGCGAGGTCTACCATTACTACTATCTCAAGGAGAATATCTGCAGGTTATATCCTGGGGAGGTCCTCCAGAATGTACCGTAACAAGAGGAGGGCCTTCTCATTGCTTGACGTCTCTATGGGGAGGACTTCCGTTATCAGGGTGGTGAGGACTACCACCATGATTTGACTCCCAACTATGTGGAGTTCCGTTGCAGCATAACCCTTGGGGAAGACCTTCAGGGAAGGCTACGACAAGGGGAGGACCTTCTTGTCGTGATGAGATGTCACTACAGGGAGGGCCTTCATAGTTGCGACTATGATAGCGAGGACTACCATCACAATATGTGGTCCCATTACATGGAGAGTGATTGCAGCGTATACCATGGGGAGGACCTTCAGGGTGGACTGCAGCAAGTGGAGGACCTTCTTGCTGATCGATCTTCTAGCCACGTTGAGGGTTTCTGTGACTCGCATCAAGAGAGAAGCTCTTGTGACCAATCGTTATATGCCCGCCGGGGAGGCCCCCACTGGTGCTCTAGGGAGGACCTTCAAAGCTACTGGTAGCGACATTGCGGGGAGAAGCTTCGCAACTCCTACTACCTCTCCCATAATATGGTAATGGGCGGACAGGGTTCTGAGCCTTTGATGTGTGCTTAGCGGCGTCGAGAACCCCAGCTTCCAGCAGAGCGGAGTCATGAAACCGCTCTCTATTTTTCGGCTACCTTTGGCGTGTTCGGTGTGCTCTTTTGCGGGCAGCGGGGAACTTCTGCTATTGACAACGGCCTTCACCTTTGGGTCCCCATCTAATTGGGTCCCGTGATGTTGTCAGGATACGCTGACGAACATCTTGACTTTCAGCAGGGATATATGCCTGCTCTGGAGCATCCACTGTGATGGACGGGTGTCCCCCAGTTGGAAGGAGTGAAGCCGCTCGATCCAGTTGCCCTTGCGTCATGGAATATAGCCGGCGACCTTCTTGGGTAGAAGCAGGGATGCAGATCTACTCCGAGGTGACTATCTCATCTCTTAGATGAGTTTCCTCAATTGGGGAGATGGGCTCACGGGACCAAGTCCTTGCTATTTCTGCTGATGCAATTATATTATGGAAAGTCCGCAAGATATGATCTGGGATCGATACTTGCTCCTACATCATTTCCAGGATATGTAAAGATACATCTTTGGCTGGAATGGGTATGAAGGCCCATTCCGGTATCGGATTAGGAATATCCTGATCCAGTCCTCCAGTGGTCAGTGGGTACTGAAAATTCTCCTGTGTCGGGGCAGGTAAACGAATCTGCCCCTGTACCGGGATACATCAGTTTATCTCTCCGTTTGCTGCCACATCAGGGTGGCGGACTTTACTTACATCCACAGGGATATGGCCCTACATATATTGGTTTCCCATCATATTGAGTCGGTGGCTTTTGTTGGCGGGGAGACGTGCCCGCCTATGATTTTCCGCCACATCTGGGTGGCGGGCTTTGTTGATCGCAACCATATCAGGATGGCGAGCGTCAGAAGAAACTGCCAGGAGCTGGTGCGACAGATGCCAGGTTGCCACCACGTCAGGTTGGTGGGCTTCACGACCCTAGGCAGGAAGAGTTTCCTACCTGGTAAGTGCCATTTTGTGTGAGCGATGGGCATGATGGAGCTCGGTGGGGATGCACGCCATCTCGTATGATGCCGCCATGTCTGGATGGCGGGCTTGAGAGGAGCGAACAGGTGTAGGTTCCTGTTAGTGGTACACCTCTGTGACTGGGCAACATAGCTCCTCCTCAGGGACCAGGGTGATGACCGGTCCCCGACTGTATGTTTGCTGCCCTCATCGGGCGGTCCGAGGGGCCGGAGCTCGGGGAGCGTGGGCCTGAATCCTTGAGGGGACATCCTCATCGGCGCAGGATATCGGGTCGTGGTGTGACCACGATGACGTCTGCCGGCGGGGGCCTTGGCACGGAACCCCCGTTCGGTGGGGATGAAGTCCTCAACGCCAACCTCATCCACCTCCCTAAGATAAGGGAGGTATGCATTGTCCCGTTCCGGGGATATACTCCTGAAATGGTTGGAGACAGTGACAGGGGCTGTCTGGATCCTCCTTTGCGATCGCTGCTGGGCAGGCGACCGACGAATCTTGATGGATTGGAGGGCATGCATGGCCGCCTCCACTGTTGGGAGAGTACCATTCACGTGGTACTCTCGGATCAGTGCGTATGAAACCCAGCTTTGAAGACGCTGGGTGGGTGACAGGGTCCTCCGTTGTTGAGGAAGTCCCGTCCTTGCGTTGTTGGAAATGCGCGCTTGTGAGTTCCTTTGTGATGCCATTGGATCTATGGGAGTTCTGAAAGTTGTATCTGCAAAAAATTTTAGAAAATACAAGCAGAAAACCCATCAAAGCAGCATCTCATAATCCCACTCATCATTAATGATCTTGCTTGGCCCTCCTTTAGAGCATGAGGGGGAACAGGGTGGGATTAAGTTGAATCCGTCATGTTTGGTTAAAGATTCATGTCAGGTTCACCATTTTTTGTTTTGTTCCGGTTTTTGGTTTTTGAAACGCCCAACGGCTCTATATCCAATGATTTATGGACCTGCTTTCCAAAGGAAGGCGTTCGCCGGATGGTCTAACCAGCGACTCTTAAGAACTCACATTGGTCAAGAGGATGGGAAGTCGGGCTCATCACACCCTTTGGGGGGGATTATTTCCTGTTCTGGTAATATCTTATAAATTTAAGACGTATTCATATGTTCACGAATCTTTGGTTTATACCCAAACATTGTATCCACGGATTTAACTTTGGTGGGAAATGGTCAACTGGACGCAGGGGTTCAAAATCATTTATGCACGAGGTTTACCATCCCTCGTTGGATTAATGACCCCGAGGAGTCGGAACTTTCTTGAGGCGGCACTAGGAGCGGTGTGGTGAACTGATACGAGGACAGTCGGATCAACCGGTTGTCAGGCTTGAACCTCAGGGAGGCTTCCTACGTACCCCACCTAGGGGACATGGATCAAAGTCCATGTAGTTCAGATGGAGAGCGTCGGAGAACCGACGTGAAGGTGGACCCAGGGGTCCGTTGGTGGTCGGGTTTGAACCTCTTGGAGGCTTCCGACGTACCCTGCATAGGGGGCAGGGATCAAATTCCACATAGTTCGCATTGGCTTAGGACTTACGCTCTGAGGCAGCCTGGAATAATGGATTGGGGCTTACACTCCGAGGAGGACCACAGTGGGGATTGGGGCTTACACTCTGAGGAGGCCCATGATGTTGGTAAACTGACGTGAAAGGGGGGGTCAGAATGACCTGTTATTGGGCTTGAACCTCAGAGAGGATTCCTACGTACCCTGCCTAGGAGACATGGATCGAAGTCCACGTAGTTTAGATTAATGCAGGGCTTACACTCTGGGGAATCCCAAGATGTGGATTTGGGGTTACACTCTGAGGAGGACCAGGAGGATAGATTGGGAATTACACTCTGAGGAGGCCTATAGTGGGGATTGGGGCTTACACTATGAGGAGGCCCATGATGTTGGTAAACCGACGTGAAAGGGGGGTCAGAATGACCCGTTATTGTTCTTGAACCTCAGAGAGGCTTCCTACGTACCCCTCCTAGGAGACAGGGATCAAATTCCACATAGTTTGGATTAATGCGGGGCTTACGCTCTGGGGAAGACGAAGATGTGTATGGGGGCTTACACTCTGAGGAGGCCCAGGAGGATAGATTGGGGCTTACACTCTGAGGAGGCCTAGGAGGATTTCATGGTCGATGGTTACTCTAATCCCACGTGAGTCATGCTCGGTGTGAGAAACAAGAGGCAGCAGGGACCAGAGGATCACGTCGTGAGAGGTGCATCCGTGAGAAGTGGAGTGCATCTTACGCATGAGGGTGGCCCATGAGGTCGGGGCTTACTCCGAGATGGACGCCCGGGGCAACAAAGCCCAGCAGAAGAGGGAAAGGGGGTGCTCATGTGCCCATCTCCTCTCTTTCAGTGCATGGGGGATTCTTTTTGATGGGTAATTTACTACCTTGAGGAGCCTTTAGAAAGTAGAGCGGCAGAAAGAGGACTCACAAGTTCATAATTCACATTACCGTGGGAATGTGAACCCAGGAATGCTTCAGGAATCTGCTCAAGGGTCGGGGCCACCCTTTTTCCCCTGTTTACGGTGGGTATGTGAACTCAAAATGGCGTGCTGATGCACCTGAAAGTTACACCATGCGGATCTGGTGGATCTGGTGGAGTCCTCGACTCGGGGCCGATGAATTGGTCAATGAGGGATTCACAGAGGACTTGGCTGGATCAGAAAGATTTTATCTTGCTCAGGAAATGAGAACACCGAAGTATTTGGCGAGCCACTGAAAGGTATGGGTGGTGGCGCCCTTCGCGTGGGGAAGAGTCACGTGGCTGGAGAAGCTGTCCGCAAACCAGGGTGGTCCGCGGACTAATTGGTGCCCCACGAACCAGGGTGGTTCGCGGCTTCAGGTTCAATCTGCGAACCAGGGTGGTTCGCAGAGGGTTCCAGGCAGGCAGTGGCGGCCAAGGGCAGTGCCAGACGGAGGCTCGTCGGTCGGGGCTTCGCCCGCGTAGGAGAGTGCTACGTGGTGCGACGGATGGGAAAAGAGGCATAAACTCCCTGGTCTACGGGGAATTCATCTGCGGAGGGGATATGGTTCGCGATTCTCCTTGTTTTTGTTATTTTAGGTTTGTGGTTCACCAAATTATTATGCGTTTTCCAATTCCTTGTTAATTCGTATACCTTCTGTGGTTCACGGGTGGGAATTTTGCTGTTTTCAAGATCCGAAGTCTTCCTTCAACTGATCTCCTTCCGAATCTCCAATCCATCTGAATCTGATTCTAGTTCTCTGATCCCCCTTTTTCTTTCCCCCTTAGTCTCCTTTTATAGAGTAGGGAAAGGGATGTATCTATGGCCACACGACACCTTTTGTGGACGCCCATAACCAAATACCCGGTTCACAGCTGACTTGGTCAATCCGCGATTCGCGGTGGGTATTGAACGCTTCCCCCCCTCCACGAGGCGAACTCAGGGAGTGCTCCGTGGCTGCGGAGGGTTCCGTCTCTATTCCGCAAACGACAGCGGGTTCGGCTTGAACCGGTCGACGCGGTCCGCGGTTGGGGCGATTCACGACGGTGAACCGGACTGGTGCCCATTCTGCCTCGCGACCGCGGAGGCTCTCCGCCTCCATTTCGCGAACAATAATGGTTCGTGGAGGGGGTGCCTCGCAGGGCCTGGCCACATTGCGCTTCCATGGGATCGGTTCACGGACCGATCCAATTTGTGTCTCTCCTTTGATTATTTTCCCCAATTATTTGGGGGATTTGGGTAGAATTTCCTTTTCGGATTTTTCAAGACCCTATAATGATATAATAGCATCAGTGGCTAATATATTCTAAAATGTTATTATGACTATTATATAATTGTTTTTCTTCTTCTTTTTCATAAAATGGGGACTGAAAATATATGGACCTAGCCTTAAATGTTACGCAATATTGAGTCAGGTCAAGAATTATACCCTCATTCACCTTTATGATATTTTTAGGTTTAGAGTTTTAGATAATTAGGTCATAATTTATATATAAAAACTCAAATATTATAGTGTAAACACTTCTACTCAATATCCATTTTCCCCACAAAACAAAAACATTTAAAATGAAACATGGTTTCTTTTCACGTTCAATCTTCATAATTTTTCACTTGATCCCATCATTACCTATATTATCCAATAAATCCTATGAAAAAAAATTTAAACCTTGGAAGGAGAATAAGAAATTGAGTAAGGGATACACAAAGAAGAAAAACTAGCAGTTTTGTGAAAGCATGAAAATCCATAAATACTTTATCATAAAGTAAATTTTTATCACCCTTAAGAAGTAATAAATTCTTACCTTTGAATATAAGCTCATTTATTAACCTTTTTTTAAATCTATAGATACCCATAATATTCATAAAATATCATATATACCATAAAAATTAATCTTGGTACATAATTATACTTAAATAGAAAAAACATGTAGTCGACTTCTATACATGTCAGTCTTACTAAATTGAATCAACATATGATCAACTTCCATAACAAATGTATTGGAGGTTATAACGTAACCACCCATAATTTTTTTATCACATAAAAACCCATACGTGGTTTATAATGTAACCACCCTTCAAATTTTCAAGTACCATTATACAATCATAACTCATAAAATATTGCAATTCACAACATTTCACTCATAAAAATTCATTTACAATCGCAGGAAATCATTTTGAGGTATTGAAATAATAAATCCTTTTACAAAACCCTTTTAAATACAAAAATAACAAAAAATGGAATAGGTGATTTATTTTTCTTTTAAAAACATTAAGGCCTATAGAGGAATCCAAATATAATATAACAGTCATGGTGGTGGAGAAGTCATTGTCATCATATACTTTTAAAAAAAGAACATTACTTTTTTCATTTGTAGAGAAAATAAAATGATCCATATATAAAGAGTAAAAATATTCTTTTTTTAAAACATTTTAATATAATTAAAATGAAAATGGGGTTGTTTATACACCTCATAAAAGAAGGTGGTGTATGGCATCAAAATATGCCTTAATGAAGGGAGATTGAGATGAAGTCCCTTACCTCGAGTTTTAATGATCTCGTATGTTATTTATATTACTTAATAATATAATTAGGTTAATTTAAAAATTATTGATAACCTTTCTCATGTTTACTATCCCATTTATACCACTTATTATAATGTTATATCAATTACTTAATTATTTGAACTCATATTGGACGTTTTTCAAAATTCTGTACATGAGTTCAAGATGACCTTGGTATGATGTCAATAGTCAAATTTTTCATGATTCCATCATCCATAGAATAAAATTCATGAAATTATAATAACTTTTATACATCAATTATACTTTTAAATCAAACCATTTATGTATTTTTTATGAAAAATTAATAATGTTATAATCATGGAGATAGTAGGTATTGCGTACACATGAGTAACATTTCCATTTTTCAATGATCATTATGGAAATAAGGTAATTTTTATTTTATATATCTTTATTGATCATAATATAATTGAACTAATATTAATAATTTAAATATATTTATATATCATATTTGGGATGTGATGAAGAAAAATGAATCACATAGCTTTGTGGAGTTGATAGTCCACATGTACACACGAACGATGTTGTCATTTTTATGCTCATGGAAGGTAAGAACATAAATGATATATTATTATTTCAAAATGATAAAAATTTCATGAATATCATATATAAACATTAATTTCATCATTATAACCAGTCTTGAGATATGTAAATGGAAAATGAATTATATCAGTTCATGGAGATGATAGTTCACAGGGACACACGAATGATTAATTATTTTCCCATCTAATGGAATCAGAGATGGATTTAGGTGATAATATTACCATAATAATATCTCAGTATATATTGGATACCGATGGATAATATTTTAAGTGGAAGAAGAAATACAATAAAAATAGTTAAATAAAAATGATAACTTTTCTTTAGGCGATCCACATTGATTAACACTATAACACCTCTAAGGAGGGTGTTCTGCCTAAACTTATCCCATATATGTGGTGAGAAGGTAGGTAAAAGAGACGTTAAAAGATTCAATAAGATTTTATTTCTAATTTCAATATAAAAATTACATCAATAAACTACACTGGATTAATACATGTTTTATTGATCTATAGTGACTCTAAAAATCAGTTTAAATTATAATAATTATTTAAACAAATAAATATTTTTAAACTAAAATGTAGTATTTTTTACTATTTATCAAAAAATGAAACTTTAAAATAAATTAAACCAATGTAAATTTTTAAACTTCACTTTTATGAATAAGTTTATTTTGTCAAATAGAAGTTATAAAAGTGACAGAAACTCGATTTAAAATTGGTTTACCATCAAAAGGCAGTAAAACTACATTTTAAAAATATTAGATTATTTTATACTTAAAATTTTATTTTATTATTATTTTAAGCCTATTTGATTTACTGGATGAATACAAAAAACATTAATAAACACGTGTAATAATAATATAGTTCATTTTATTTATTCCCACTGATACAATGGTTAGGAGATAACTACCACTTAAAATAATTATATTAACAATATAATATTTTTTGGTATAACTCAGTCTTGCATGCAACATAGTATTTCAGAGAAACCCATTGTTGTGTGTAGGGTATTCTATCGGTCATAGTGTCCCCTTTTAGGTAAAATTAATATCTAATTCAAAATTATTAATAAATATGAAAAGTATAATTCTATAATTTCCTGAGATGTTACATCCTTCCCCCATTTTTGGAAATTTCATTCTTGCAATTTTATTTACTTCACAAATAAGTTGGTGTATTTTTACCTAATAGAATTTTATGATTCCCATGTTTCCTCTTCAACTATATGGTTTTTCCTCAAAACCTTAACCCGATGAATCACCTTCCTTCACAAATTTTTTTATCGGTCATCCTAAACCTGAACTGGCTGTTCCTCGTAAGAAAGATTCTCTTCTAACTAAACTACTTCTGAACTCAAAACATGAGATGTATCCGATATATACATTCACAACATTGAAATATTAAAAACATTATGTACCTAGGATAAAATTGGAGGTAAGTAAACTCTGTAGAAAACATATCCAAATTTATTTATGATTTCATAGGGTCCAATAAACCATGGACTCAACTTCCCCTTCTTAAAAAAACACATCACACTTATCTATAGATAAACTCTAAGAAACACATTATCACCTACCTTGAAAGAATGATCCTTCCTCTTGTTATTCATATAACATTTTTACCTACTATGAGATTTCCCCATGTGTCGTTGAATCAACTGAATGTTATCTACCATTTCCTCTACCAACTTATGTCCCATCAACTTCCTTTCTCCAAAATCATCCCAAAAATTTGGTGTGTGATACTGATTTCCATATAATTCCTTAAATGGTAACATTTTCACACTGGAATGAAAACTGTTATTATAATAAAATTCAACCTATTAATGATGTTGTATTTAACTTCCAAGGATATCCACTAAACAATCACATAGAATATCCTCCAAGTTATGAATGTGTTTTTCTGACTACCCATATGATTGATGATGAAAAGATATTCTAAAATTAAATTCAGTATTAAATGACTTCTGAAGTCCTTTCCAAAAGTTAGAAGTGAACCTAGGATCATGATATGATAAAATGGAAAGAGGAACTATATGTAACCTGAATATCTCATTAAGATAAAATCAAGATAATTGATATAGAGGTATAGTTTCTAAAATATGAAGAAAATGAGAATATTTAGTTAATTGAATAAAAATAACCCAGATTGCATTGTTACCTTGAGAAGTATTTGGTAATCCCATAATGATGTCCATCGATATATTGTCATACTTACATTCTAGAATTGGAAAAGGCTGAAGCATCCAATTTTGTAACTTCTATTCTTCTTTAACCTATTGAAAAGTAAAAAATCTCAGGGTAATGTCAGAAATATATATTTTTATTCCATTCCACCAGTAACACTCTCGAATTTCTCTATACAACTTACTATTATTAGGATGAACTAAAAATGTAGAACTATGAGATTCATTTAACAACTATTTCTTTAACTGTGAATTACTTGGCACACATTATCTCTTTTCAAATCTAAAAAAACTATCTTTATCAATGTTAAATTCATGTAACATACCCTTTTGAACAAAAAATACCTTTTTCTACAACTCACCATCTTATTTCTATGCTTACATAATTATGACTTATAGAGATGATTTCCTGGACACCTGAAACAAAAAAGAGGACTTTCCTACACCAAAAAAACCCGATCCAAAATTATAAAAATCATTAACCAAAGTATTTCATTCCAAATATAACATGGTTAATGTATAATTACATTTTTTACTCAAAGAATAATCCACTTTATTTTCCTTTCATGGATGGTAATGAATCGTGAAATTCTAATCCTTGATTAGTTCAAGCCATCTCCTCTATCTCATATTCAATTATTTATGATTTAATATATAATTGAAACTTTTTTACTCAGTATATATTTCACACTAAATACTATACAAATTATGAATATAGATTTTTAATACAAAAATTACTACAACTAATTCCAAATCATGTGTAGGGTAATTTAACTCATGGGGTTTCAAATAGCATGAAGCATAAGAAATTACCTGACCACTCTTTATTAATAAACACCCAATTCCTTTCAATGAATCATCACTATAGATAAATAAATTCACAATTGTTGGATAGAAATTTTAAAACTAGATCATTTACCATTCTTTTTTTCAGTTCCTAAAAAAATCATCACATTCTTTTTTCCATATGAACGTAACTCCATTATATGTTATCATAGTTACCGAGATAGATAACCAAAAATATTTTTCAAAAAAATGTTGTTAATAACTCTCTAATATAAGAAAACTATGAATATCTATAATATTGGTAGGTATTTTCCACTTATAAACAACATTTGTTTTAGAAGGGTTAGCCGTTATGCCATATTTAGAAAGAATATTTCAAAAGAATGCAATTTTTTTGTAAAAAAAATTCACTCTTACTAAACATTACATATAATTTCTTTTATTTTAGGTTTTTTAAAATAATACTTAAGTTTTTTTCATGTTCATCCTTGCTTTTAGAATATATTGAAATATCATCTACAAACACAACCACAAACTGATCCAAAAAACGATTAAATACTCCTTTGATAAGAATCATAAATACAATAGGTGCATTAAATAACCCAAAGTGAATAAAAAAACTCACAATGAAAATATATTTTATAAAACTATATCTTTGGAATGACTACATCCTTCAACTTCAGCTGATGGTATACAGACCTCAAATCAATATTTGAAAAATAATGACATCCCAAAGCTGATAAAAAAATCATTGATATGATGAAAAGTATAATTTTTATTAATGGTGATGTTATTCAATTATATGTAATCAATATAATGTCTCATAGAACCATATTTTTTTAGAGATAAAATAAGATCACTCCATGGTGAATAGATTGGTTGAATGAAACCTTTATCAATAAATTATTACAACTGGTTTTTTAGTTCCACAATTTCTATGTGATCCATTCGATAAGGAGGTAGAGAAATAGGCTTAGCATCAGACAATAAATCAA
The DNA here is from genome assembly GCA_963277665.1 of Viscum album. NCBI lineage: Eukaryota > Viridiplantae > Streptophyta > Magnoliopsida > Santalales > Viscaceae > Viscum > Viscum album. The sequence goes on along the minus strand of OY728158.1, from coordinate 1,183,288,139 downwards.
TTTTAAATTAAACCTCCCAATCAGTAAAAACACCAGGCTATTCATAAGAAAAAACCTCTATAAATTCATTCATTACTAGGATGTCACTATTAAAAATAGTTTTTTTTTCTTTTTAATAACACGATCTAGATAACATTCACTGCCATATTTAATCAGTATCTCAGCTTTTTTTCATGTAATCAATGGTATGAAATCATTTAATAATTTTTTTGGATTTGTAATATATTATAGAATGATAAACTGAAATCCAATCCATACACAAAAAGATACCAAACTCTACTATAGGAAGTTCAATAAGATTTTTAGGAAAGACCATCCAACCAATGATAATAGAAATAATACTATAGATCATGGTTGCTTTGATACTTACAACTTTAGTTTTTACCAAATAGTTTTTAACATATTTATGAGGATATATTTCCTAATTACTTTTAATGTTCTCAGAAATGAAAGAATGTGATTATTTAGAGTCAAATAGAGTATTGGCATATTTATAAAAAACCTATAACATACTTATCACTATTTCGTTTTATGGACCAACATTATCCGTAGTAGTAGAAAAATATTTTTCCACACCCTTTTGGTTGTGATCTTACTATTTTCCACCCTATGTAATCAAATTTGGAAACACCTTGTCACAATTCCCTAACTCATTACAACTAGAACATCTTACCACTAGATTTTAATTTCTTTCTTGATGATCTCCCATGTAGTCACTAGAAATATGACTATTCTTACCACATCTGAATCACTTCATATAAGTTAAATGAAATTCTCTAGGATGATTTTACCACACTTCTCACAAGAAGGAAATTTAGTTTTCTTACCTCCAATATTATTTGTTTATTTCTTTCTCATTTCTTTCCAATTGGACCTATTCTTTTAATTGTTATCATGGGACACATGATAATCATAAAACTCCATTTATACCTTCTCATCACATCAAACAAATTTCTTAGAGATTTTCAACTCTTGAGAATCCAATTCCATCGATATATTATATTAAATCATGAGTAAAACCAATTTATATTACTATCAAGATCCCAAGTAAAATTTGGGATGTACCATGCCAAACGGGTGGAAGTTTCTTCATATGAATTCCCCGTATCATCCTTTTTTTTCTCAATTGCATGATTTTTTTTCTATACTACGCTGTACAGCCATAGGAAAATATATATCAAGGATGATATTTTTAAATTCATCCCATCCAATGGAATCAATCTCTTAAATTAGTCTAATATTTTTGACCATTGACCACCAATTATCAACTTCACCTTCAAAATGATGAATTTAAAGAGTTAACTTTTGGTTCTCCAAAAAACCCATGATGCTGAATATCTTTTCTAGGTCTTTAATACTTTCTTCAGATTGCATTGGGTCAGAATAACCTCTGAATGAGGGGGGGATTTTCTCATAAAATGATCCACTATCGTCATGTCCTTTTTGGTAGATCAAGTTTCTCTCTTTAATGGACACCACCACCTTTTATCACCCAAGTCAACTAATCCATCACTGAATCAAAATACCAAGTTGTAATTCTGACCATCTCAGGATATTGATTCAGAAGGATAGTTTCCTCTTGGTTCCTTACCAATACTTATTCTTTGTTTCTTATATAGAAAACCATTCTGAATAGACATAGTTTAGATAACAAAACATTGTAATATTAAACTCTATACCATTTTAAATTGGACATAAGATAAAATATTTTAAGGTAAATTTATTAATATTACTCTAACCTCTAATGTTATATAAATCGTCCTTTGATACCAACTATAAGGACCCAACCTTAAGCGTTACATAATTTTGAGTAAAGTCTATAATTTTAATTTATTTCACATTAAGGATCTTCTTAGGTTTATTATTTTGGAGAATTAGATCATAATTTGTATATAAGATCTCAAATATTATAATGTATAAACTTTTAGTCAATATCCATTTTTCCCACAAAACAAAAACATTTAAAATGAAACATGGTTTCTTTTCATGTTCAATCATCTTAATTTTTTCGTTTATCCCATCTTTATATTTATTATTCCTTACATCCTATGAAAAAATTTAAAACTCATAATGAGCATAAAAATATTATTAAGGGAAACAAAAATAAGTAAAATTGTTAGTTTTGTGAAAAAGTGAAAATCCATGAATACTTTATCATAATGTATTACTTTTAACCCTTAATAAGTAGTAAGTAATTAACATTGAATATAATATCATTGATTACCCTTTTATGTAATAAATATATTACCATCATCATCAATGTTAAATTTTTATTAAAAAAGTAAAGGAACAAGGGAAACAGGGAAAACAAGGGGAAACTGTACTAGGGGGTCTAAAGTAGTGGAGACCAAGGGCATCCCCTCGAATCAGATTCATTATCTCCAGTTTGATGGAAGAAACATTATACAATCATGTGACGTTGGAGCCTTGACTAGCCAGAGAGGCCATGTGGTCAGCTACTTTGTTCCCTTTGCGCCAAGTGTGAGTGACCTCAACTTTTCTATTAAGAAGCAGCTTGAATTTATGGATGATGTATGAAATGGACCAAGTCAAGGAACCTGTATCATGTAAGGATTCATAAATGATCTTGGAGTCAGTTTCAACCTGGGATAGATGTATGATTTCCTGATTTCAAAGGATGAGACTAGTAAGAACACCTTTGGCCTCTGCCATAATGGAGGTACCATTACCATAATAAACTATGAAGTCCAACCACACACTACCCATGCAATCCCGCACAACTCCTCCACCTTGCATGATCCCAAAGCTGTAAGAACCATGAGTGTTCATCTTAAGGCAAGAATTTGGGGGAGAACACCACACCCAATGCCCCTAAAGCCTGGGGACAGGAGGATGGGATAAGTGGAAAGAGGTCTACAACACCCGAAGGGAGGGAGCTTCCTGCCAGTTGGGAATTAGTGACACTATGAACACCAGGAGATTCCCCACCCTCACAATGATCAACCTCCCTGAAGAAGGAAATCCCTCATACCGAGCCCTATTGTAGGCCTACCATAAACACCAGCACCCAGCACTGAGTATCATAGTTCTCAGTGTATTCTCCAGGACCGCATCCCCTGAACCTCTGTACAAGCATTCCAGGAAGGGAGCATTGTACATATCACTTGAAGAGTAAGCAGTAAGATCATCGAAGGCTCTCTAAAAATCCTATGCCCAATCCCCTTAAAAAAAGATGTGGTTCATCATCTCCTCATTCTTGATCCTACAACAGTGGTAGCATGAAACACGACTGATCCCTATCCTCTTAACATTGTCGTCTGAAGGTAGAGCTTGGTTACTGATCCTCCAAATGAAAAAATTATACTTCATTGGGATTTTGTTGAACCAAATCTGAGAGTTCCATTGGTCATGCTGAAACAGAGTATTGTAAGACCTTCAGAAGTCCTTTTAGCTGAACCTCCCGGAGATGGAAGGGGTGAGGACACATCTGTCAGGATCTGAGTTGATGAAAATGAGATCGAACACCTCCTTTTGATTCGAGTCTAGAAAAGACCTGAAAAAGGATGGATGAAGGCACACCTCCTTCAATGAGATGGTGGGAGTAGGGTATCCTGGGTAACCAACAATATTGCCTGCCTAGTTATGCTACTAGAAGAGGATCTTTCCCTCCCCTATAATCCAATGAAAGCTCTTCTTGAGAGGCAGAAGGAGGGAACCAAGATCAGACAAGAGGTGAGATCTGGGGCCAGAGGAGTTTTCATTTCCACCCCAGATGCAGGTCATGGTTTGCCCCCACAACGTTTGAACCTTGATGATTTCCCACATGAGTTTCACGTGCATTCAGTGAATGGTCTCAGCAAGGCTCTTGACGTTGATCCCTCCTTCGGTAATAAGCCTTTCCATTTCCCCCCAGGTGACCCAGTGTCACTTCCCCTCCGAGAGTACATCCCATATAAAGCCTGCAACCACTCTATCAATGGATTTGATGATAGATTTTGGGACCAAGGTGGAGGTCAGGGCATGCATCGGCATGGCTGTGAGGACGCTGTTCACCAAATAAATTTTACCCCCAAAAGATAAGAAATAATTCTTCCAGTTGAGGACGCGTCTTGTGATCTTGTTCACCACATGATTAAAATAATGAATGAGGTGTCTTCTTGAGGGTATAGAAGTGCCAAGATACTCCAAGGAGAAAGAACCATGCTGCATTCCCAGACTGAGGCTAATATTCATGACTCTGTTTGTATCACATCATTCCAAAATGAAGAGGTTGATCTTTTCCTTGTTTATTGATTGGATGATACAGAAACAATAGGCATTGAGAATCTTGGTGAGTCCATGTAGAGAATTCCTACCAACATTCATGAAGATGAATGTGTCATCTGCAAACATTAAATGAGAGATGGATATTCGGTTCCATTTCCGTCGGTATGGGATAATATCACCATTCAACATGACCCTGTTAATCATGCGGCTAAGAGTTTCTTGAATTAGAATAAATATACTAGGGGATAAAGGATCTCCTTGACGCATCCCCCTTGCTACTTTAAAAAATCCATGAGAGCGGTCCATGAAGGTGACTGCCAGCCAAGAAGAGCCAAAACACTTGAAGATGAGATCACATGCCCATGGAGAGAATCCATTTCTGTTAAGCACCCTATTGATGAAACCCCATTCGACCCTATCAAAAGCCTTGTTCATATCCAATTTGATGGACACATTAGACCCACAAGACTTGGTGTTTAAGTCTCTTATCATTTCCATAGACAATGAAATCGCTCCTTGTATTGAGCAACACTTGATGAAACCATTCTGCTCAAGGGATAGCCAGTGGGGGAGATATTGGGAGATACGAGTATTGAGTATGCTTGTGAGGATCTTGTATGGGAAGTTTTACATACTCACCGATTGGTAGTGGAGGATGGAGGAGGGGACTTTGATCTTTAGGATAAGGACAAGAGTCATTTCACATGCAACCCATAGTAGGATTCCACCGTGGAAGAAGTCCTAGATAGAAGTGATAACATCTCCATTAAACACCTTCCAGGATCCCCTATAAAACGCACTAGGGAAACCATCTGGGCCCAGTGCACTTTTAGGATTTAAGCTCATCATGGCTGCGTGAATCTCACTCTCCTCTAGGATCGCTTCGAAGTATGTATTAACATGGATGGAAACAGAGTAAGGGATCACATCCCATAGTGCATCTCCCCCCTACGGGTAGCCAGTTGGAGAGTTCAAACTCATCCCAGTGAGCAAGTCCTTGAAGAAGGCATGAGCTATGCCCCCAACCATTTCTCTATCATCTGTAAACGAACCATCCTCCAATACAATATTTGGTTTAATGGGGATATGCTTATCTTTAATGTAGGCCTGAAATAATGTGGTATTTCTATCCCCTTCATGAATCCATTTGATACTTGAGGCCTCCCATGCCTTTCGTTCCTGAGAAAGAAGCTTCTCCGATAGTGCGTTATTTTTGGTGGAAAGTTCACCGAAAACCCATTCATCCTACATGGAATCCATGATGGTTTCCATCCTCTCAATGTAACATTGTAGTTTGGTTAGGTATTGATCATCCATAGGGATATCCTTAGCCCAAGAATGAAGGTGATGCTTGAGGCGGTGAAGCTTATTGTAGAGGTGCACCCATGAGTGGCCTTGGGACGGTTCACCCCAACAATCCATAATCAACTGCTGATAGCCCTGGTCACTTGTACACCGACCCAAAAAATTAAATTTATAATTCATTTCTTGTTGTGGCATCAAGTATAGCATAAGAGGAGAATGATCAGAGATACCATGAACCAAATAAGTCAGCTTGGCATTGGGATAGATCGAAAGAGTATGGAAGTTAGCAAGGAATCGATCAATATGGCTCCAGTAGCGCCTGTGCCCCATTTGGTTGTTACCCCATGTGAAGTGGTCCCCTATATAACCCATGTCAAGGAGGCCCTTCCCCACCATGAATTCAACAAACTACATGATAGCTTTACGTGGGAACCCCCCTCTTCTTTTCTTCTCTAGGAGCTCTGTTATGGTGTTGAAGTCATCCCCTATAATCCATGACATATATCCTGGGTCGAATCCACTAAGGTCGTGCCACAAAACTTCCCTTCTCTGCGAGTCACAGCTACTGTACAAGAAATTCTTGAGAAGAGAACACGTACCCGAGGAGATCTTAGTCATAATGTACTGATCACCTGCCTGTAACAATTTGACCAAGATGGTCTTGGTCCAGAATATCCATATATGTCTCTTTATTGGGTCTGCATGCATGGATGCATGCATTTTTAGTTTGTGCATGAACTAGTTGATCATTGCAGGATCTTGTTTGCGTTAAATAACTACCGCAATATAAGCTTTGTGTTTTATAGATTCCGAAACAATGAAATTTGTTTTTACCTGCACACCTAACCCGTAGGAGTTACAAATGAGGATGGGAATCATTGGGAAGAGGAAGGCATGTCTCTAGCCCTAGGAATCCTGGTCTCGTTCAGATGGGGGAAAGAGAACTCTCGGGATTGCAATAGTTTCAGACAATACCTTTTATGAATTCTTGGGATATTGTTAGGATCCTCTAATGCTTGAGAGTGAGTAATAGAGGAAGAAATGGGTAGTTTCCCTCTTGCGGGTTGAGGTGGAGACTTGGCCAAAGGCTTGATCTTCCTCGGGTTCTTCCCACCTTCCAAAGCCAGGGGGTAAGCCTCTTGAATGATCAGAGGGGGGAGCACCGCAGCGCATGAGGTATGAGTCAAGGCAGCATGGGGGGGGGGGAGGAGTCAAGGTAGCACATGTGGTAGGAGGCAAGTCAATGTATGAGGTAGAAGGTAAGGTGAGCAAAGGCGGGGAGGGGAGGAGAGGCCCAAGGGCATGATCCGGGACTTTGAGCAAGAGCTCCAGATTTCCATCTTTAAAAGAAGGTTGACGAGGGCTTAGCAGACATGGGAAATAGGTCAAGGGAAATTGAAGAGGGAGGAAACCTATATAAGGGATGAGCTCCCAGCTAAGAGACTCAGGAAGAAGAGTGGGAGAGGCCAATAAAGAAGAGCAAGCTTGAGGAGGGCTATCCAGAACTACATCTTTAGAAGTCTTAGGACTAGCCCAAGGTGCCACCAAGCCAGGGCTTTATAGTGGACGGGGGGAGACGGGGCTATGCAGGGATTCTCTGGGAACATGATAGTGGTCCTCTTGTTTATGTTTCCTACACTCCGGTAAGGAGTGGCCCTGGAGTAGACATGAGCCTCAAAACCTGGTAAAAATAGGGTAGATGATGTCCTGAGACCACTCGAGCAAATCCTTCACCTTCACCATGAGATTCTCCGAGACTGGAAATGATAGGTCCATCTCAACACATAGTCGAGCTACCAGGGCTTCCTCACCGCTACAAGTACGAGCAGAAGCACATAGAAAACCACCAAGCGAGTCACCAATGGCCTTCAAGAGGGCACTATTCTGAAAGAGAAGCGGTAGACAGGGCAAGCTGATCTACACAGTCGCGCATGGGATCTCCTTACCTCTATAGACGTCCAATGACCACTGAGCTAGATTGAAGCGCCAGGAGCCCTAGATCCCAGGATAATAACACCCAGCCTTAACGAAATCGGATTCCTAACCCATGACCAGACAGAACGAGTTTCTATGAATGGCTGAGAATCGAGGCGGAGCAAGCAAGCCCCAGGTAGCCACAAAGAGCTGAAAGGTCTGGAGAGATGGATTCTCTATGGTAAAGCAAGCCACCAGGGTCCATTGCAGGTAGGAAACCAAATCACCATAAGCAGTAGCGGGGACCTCCAATGACAGTCGCATACCATCCTGTGAAATAAGAGGAGAAAACATCGAGACATTGGGAAAGAAGGGGGTATGAGTGCCGTTGGAGGAGTCGCAAAGGGCCGCCTTAAAGGATCAATCTGGGATCCGAATATTAGGAGGAGACCCATGAGAGGATCCCAGAGCCCAGGGACCTTCAACTGAAGGATACAAGCCAAGAGCGGAGGTATACAGAGCCGGGAACTCTGTTGGAGGACGAATAACCTGAGGAATAACAGTCATATTTTTTGGAAAGCCAGCGGGCGCGTGGGGCGCATTCTCGGGAGCAGCGGAGAGATGGTCCATTTTTACCTAAGTAATATATTACCATAAAACCTATAAATATCATATATAACTCATAACCATAACTTGGTACATAATTACAATTAAATTGAATACCCATTCGGTCGACTTCCATACATGCCTCTCATAAAAAATGGAATAACCATATGGTTGACTTACCTACCCAATACATTAGAGGTTATAACATAAAAATCAACCATATTTTATCAAGGGAAACAAGTAAATATTTTTTCACATAACCACCATTCATATTTATAAGTACCATTATACAATAATAACATATAAAATATTTTAATTATCAATATTTCACTCAATTTTTTTTTCAATAATAAGAAATAATTTCAACGTATTGAAATAATAAATCCATTTCTAAAACAATTTTCAATAACAAAATACCCCTAAATGGGAATAAGTGAGTGTTTTTCCTTTGAAAACATTATGTACTATAGAGGAATTCAAATATCATATAACGGTCCTAGCAACTGAGAAAAAAATATCAAATAATTTTCACAGTGGCAGAGAAGTCATTTTCACCATATACATTAAAAAAAGAACATTATATTTTTTTTGAAATGAAAATAAAATTAAAATTATAGAAGGAATAAGAAGATTACTTTTTTAAAACCTTTTAATATAATTAATATTTCAAAGGGGTTGTTTATAAACCTCATAAATGAAGGTATTGTATAACCTTAGAATATACATTAATGAAATGATATTGATACAAAGTCCCAAACCTTGAGTCTAAATCACATATTACATTAATTATCTTAATGAATAATAAAATTATGTTAATTTATAATTTCTTAATAAACTTTTCAATATTATTATCCCATTTATATCACTTATTATAATGTTATAACAATTACTTAATTATTTAAACTCACAGTAGACATTTTGTTAATATTTGGTACTTGAGTTCAAGATGACTTTGGTATGATGTCAATTGTCAAAGTGGAAATGATTAAATAATCTAAAAGATAATATTATGAAATAATAATCACTTTTATACATCAATTAAGCTTTTAAATAAAACCATTTATATATTTTTATGAAAAATTAACAATGTTATAATCACAAAGACGGCTGACCATACATACACATGAGTAACATTTACATTTTTCAATGATCATTATGTAAAGAAGGTAATTGAAATTTTATATTTTTAGAATTATAATAATGTCACTAACATCATATTAATAATTTATATATTCTTATATATCATATATGTGATGTGGTGAAGATAAATGAATCACATCGCTTTGTGGAAGTGATAGTTCACACGTACGCATGAAGGATGTTATCATTTTTATGTGCATGGAAGGTAAGAACATAAATGATATATTATTATTTAAAAAAGATAAATATTTCATGAATATAATATATATATATGTTAATTTCATCATTATAACCAGTATTGAGAGACGATAATTGAAAACAAATTATATCTGTTCGTGGGGGTGATAGTTCACACATACGCATAAATGATTAATTATTTTTCCATTTAATTGAATTAGAGATGAATTTAGTTGGTGATATTAAAATAAAAAATATTAGTATATTTAGTATAGGGGATATATTAAATCACTATGGTTGGATAATATTTTAAGGAAGTGGAAGAATAAATAAATCATAAACACTTAAATAAAAACATTACCTTTCCTCTGGTTGATCACCATTGATTAACACCTTATAACCACTAAGGATGGTGTTATGCCTAAACTAAGGCCTCTAGAATTTGGGGAGTATTATATGAAGGTATTTGGGAATATTTTGGGTGAACATAATGGTTTTTTAGGTGTAATAAATAGAGATTAATGGGTTCCCTTTTATAGGAGAGGGGAGGGACACTCTTTGAATTACTAAAAGTATTAAATTATTATAAATTCATTTTATATTCTAAATATATCAAAAATAAATTATTTCTAATATAGGATTATTTTGGGTCGAAATAAATTCATACAATTAAAATTAGACATGTATTTATTATTTTATAATCCTTATCATTTTCCTTTAACCCAATGTAACTCTCACTGTGACATCATGTTAATTTAACTTTAAGGGTTAATATAATTACAATAATATCCCAAAAGACCAAAATTTAACCATTTATGAAACTTTTAGACTTATAAAAGATAGTTTGGGGAATCATTTATTTTTAGAGATTTTATATCATTTAATTTAAAATCTTATAAATGTCAATTTTTGACAGTATTCATTAATTTATAATTTTTAAAATTTAATAACAGCTTGATTCCTTAAAAATAACTATGTTATATCACCGATATCTTGTGATATTCATCTATAAAATTCGTTTATGGCATAAAATATTTCAAATTATATTTATTGTAATATTATTAATATCATTTATTCGATTCTTCATTTAAAAAATCTATTATTGCATCATCGTTGTGTCACATTTAAATTTAAATATTTAATTTCTAAAAATTATAAATAAAAAATCATTATGTTGATATAATTTTTTTATTTTAAATTAATATTTATGGTCAAATTTATCTTTTATATAACGTTATATTAAAAATTATTTACATATTAAAATTATCAGTACGACATTTTTTTCTTATTTATAAATAAAATACTATAAAGGTCATATTATTTCGCAAAGATTAATTAAAAAAGTAATAATTTTGGACTCAGGTAGATTTTGGTAAAAAACCACTCATCCAAATAAATTAGGGCAATTTTTAGTGTAATTTTATAATATTATTATATTATTATTACCTTTGAATACATGAATTACCCTTAACCGTGATAAATGTAATATTAAATTACTATTCACAACAATTTTATATGATCCTATTAGAACCAAATTTTTATACTTATTACAACCATGTATTTCCATTTTTAAAAATTCAATTAATGGAAGAGGCTAAATTAATTTTAACACTAATCCCACTAATGTGGCCAAAAGGAGAATAAAGGAGACGTTCAAAATTTCAATACATTTTTATATCTAATTTCAATATATTAATTAATCCAATGGCCTAAATTTGATTAATAAATTTATTATTTATATATATTGAATTTAAAAACTATGTTAAATTTTATTAATTATTTAAATGAAAAATTAGTTTTAAATACAATGTAGTATTTTTCACTATTCATCAAAAATAAAACTTTTTAGAGAAATAAAAAAATTTAAAAAAGGTAAAATTTGATACAAAAATTATAAATATGATGTTTATTTTGGCAAATAGAATTTTTAAAATTGGAAAAATTAGTTTTAAAATGTGTTTAACATCAAAACTTAGTAAAACAACCATTTTAAAATATTAGAGCTTTTTATGCATAAAATTGTATTTTATTCTTATTTTAAGCCTAAATATTTTGTTGGATGAATGTAAAAGCATTTAATAATAATATTTAGACATAATATAGTCATTTATAGTCATTATATCTGATAAAATTTCTAGGAAATAACAACTAGTTAAAATAATAATATTTACAATATATTATTTTTTGGTATAACTCAGTCTTGCATGCAATGTAAGATTTTGGAGAAACCCACTGTTGCATGCTGGTTATGCTATCAGACATAGAATCCCATTTAATTTAAAATTAATATCTAATTCATAATTATTAATAAATATGATAATTTATTTCTCTATAATTATCTAGGATATTATATAAAACATTATTCGTGCGTATGTGTGGACAACCACCTCCATGAAGTAATGTGTTTTATTTTCAATAACCACATCTAACAATTAGTTATAATGATTGATTTAATGTATTTGTATATATATATATATATATATGATATTAATTACTTATTTATAATCCTATAAATATGATATATCATCTAATTACATACAATTTCTTCTATTGAAAAATGTTCATGTTGTTAGTGCATACGTGGGGATTACCACCTCTATGAAATAATGTGATTCGTTTTTCATGTTTACATCACAATTATACTATATATAAGTGTATTTAAATAAATAATAATATATTTTTTATTTAATCATCATTATATAAAGTTAAAATAATCCTTGGATTATTAAAATCATGTCTATTGAAAAATTAAAATGTTACTCATTGCTACTTACAACCAACAATCACCATGATTGTAATGTAGTCCATTTTTCATAAAAATATTTCGTGGTTCATTTTAAAATATTAATATATGTATAAAAAATATAATTATATAATGATAATTATCTAATTAATGATTAATTAATGACTTCTTTTTCCATGGTCAATATACCGAAGTCATTTTGAAATTATTAACTAAACATTATCAAAACAACTAAAGTGGAATTCACCTTTTAAGTAATTAAATATGTCATTAAAAGAAATTAAACTAATGTTTTAATGATATGGTATTAAAACTATAAAAGGTTTTTAAGCTATATTATAATTGATATATTTTTATTATAATGGTGTTAATGGAAGTACATGGAATGTTTAAACTCATGGTAATAGATTTAATCTCAATTTCCCTTCATTGTGGTCTGTTTTAATATTATAAAAATAATTTGTTTTTTATGGTCAATATGTTACCATATATAAGTTTTTTCTCATTATTTTTTTTATAATTCATGGTACTTTATGTTTCAAACTATATTAATTCATCCAAGGGGGTTTGAATCATTAGTTACCAATGTGGTATGGGTTTCTTAACTCAATTTACTATCATTGGGATACATTACTTATTCATTGATTATAATATTTTAAGATTATGAGTGAAATTACAATTTATTAATTATTTATTCACAAATGTTTTATGTGTATTTAAATTTGTTTCAAATAATCTCTCTAATGATTAATTATCAATTTAATGATATGATCTTTGTAAGTGTCAATCATCTCAAATTATCTTTATTTAGGAATTATATATTTTTTTGAATACAAATAATATTTTATAATGTGTATATAAAAAAAATTTAAATGTAATGTCATATATATCCTTATATTCATGGAATTTAATGATTTATTTAATCCATTTTATCCAAGGTATTATGATTCAAAATTTACCAAAACTATATGGATTTTTATGATACAATCTCCTCTTATTGTGGGAATATAAATTTTAGAATTTAATTTAGGAGGGATCATATGAGATTATTTTATTAAAACACATATATTTTATTCTAATTTGGTTATGAATTTGGTTTACATTTTTTTAATTTCATAACTTATTGATTAAAGAAATATCATGAATTTTATTTGTAATTGATACTCATTTTGAATCTTCTTTTAGATCAATAATTTTTTCATTCTGTATAAATTGTTTCTAAAATGTTATCCATAATGTTATTTTATAAAAATAAATTATTTATAAAAGTTATTTTAAATGATATTTTACCATTTTTTAAAGGTTTTAAAATCATATTTCTAAAAAATTTCTTCATAGGTCACTTTTAACTATATTTAAAAAAGTTTTAAAATAATTTTTATTTTTAATGTTTATGTCATGAATGGATTTTCCCTCCAAAATCACTACTATTTTAATTTATGTTTTATTTATGATTTTTCAATTTAATTTTAAAATAAAAATATTTTTTCCATATTTTTTGAATTTTCTCTTTTAAAATAGTAATTTTCAAAGTAGAAAGGGTATTTTCCATAGATAATTGTTATAATATTTTAGTGGTATTTATATTTTTCATAAATTATAACCCTTGATATTACTTATGATTCAATAGATATATATTATAATTATACCATCCATATTATTTATCTTTATGGATTATGATTATTTCAAAGATATTGTTATGAAACCCATTTATTTTCCAATGGTTAATCAAGTTATGGAATGAAAAATGGTTTTTTTAAGTTTAATGATAGAATAAAAGATATATATATACATTATTCATGTTATGTTTTATTGGGAATTGTTTATAATTTTGGGTGGTTCCATTATTTACCGAGGAGAAGTGGTTTAGTTGTAAACTGAGGACCAGTGAGCTGGATGCAGGTCTCCAATGCATTTTGTAAAGGGATAGAGTTTACCAGTTATATGTTTCTTTTAAAGATTATTTCATTTCACTAGGTAGGTAAATATAATTCTTCTAGTATGATGCTGGGGTTTTCGTGATGGGGGAAGCGTGATGCTCGCTCCTGCTTCGTGACAGCGGCGACCACTATGCCGGTCCCTCTTCCATTGACGGGGGTGGGACCTCCGACATCCAATATGGGAGCAATTTCTTATTTTTACCCCTTTTCTAACCCTACCCTCCTTCCCCCTTTTCCTCGAGCTTTTCTGAGTCCGAAAGTCCCTGACTTGTTCAAGGGGAGCCCTAATCTCCCGATCTCTATTGCGAAGTTCAATGAAACCTCGACGCTTCTAAAAATTACTTTGGTTGCTCGATTTCCACAGCGACTCCCCTCGGTTGATGATTTTGATAGGTATGTTTTTGGATCTTGGGACTTAGAAGAGAAGGCGATGGTGGTTTTCTTGACAACAATATTATTACGATACGCTTTGCTTAGGAGGGAAATTTAATTAGAGCCTGGTCTAGCACACCCTGAAGCTTCAATGGATTCCGGTTCTACCTCTTTAGATGGACCTATGACTTCCACATGAAGCGTGATTCTTCTTTGATGGAAATCTGGGTCAGTTTTCCTAATATTCCTCTACCATTTCAAAACACCTCTATGATTAGGATTCTCAGGAACTTAGTGGGTAGATTATTGTGTTCGGATAGTCGTACTGAAGCTATATTACAACCTGTTAACCCACGAGTCTATGTGGAAGTGGATGTGTCAAGAGTTCCGTTCGATAATGTTTGGATCACCGTAGGTGAAGAGTTTCGGTATAAGGAGCATGTTGTTTATGAATCGTGGTTTGATTTTTGTGCTGTCTGTAAGCGTCTGCGTCATCCCATGTTAGCATGTAGACAAGGTTCTTTGAATCCCACCAAGAAGATGGGTGCAGACAGTGGTAAGGCCAAAGAGGCCCGTGTTGAGGCATCCTTGTCTGGACAGAAGTTGGTGGGAGTGTAAACTAAGTCTAAATCAGCAATGGATGTCAAGAATGGATCATAGGAAGTGAATCCTTTGGTTTCCGACATCTTCCGTAGCTTAAGGAATGATTTGGGCGTACCCTAACCCTATCTACCTGATTTGGGGCTTGAGGGTTCTGCTGTGGTAGAGGTGCGGCCTGATAATGGTCCCGTTCTTGTGGATCCACACTCGGTGGATGCAGGAGGCTCCATGAATCCCAGGGCTATTTCATACGCTGAGGCAGTGCACTCAGGGGCTAGTACCTTTGACAAGGGTCTAGCTAAGGCCTCTAAGTCACCAAGGGAGAGAGACTCATCTGGTTGTAAAGTGTCGCAGCGTGAGGAGGTGGCCGCTATTGTGCTGAGTAACAGATTTGAAGGGTTGTTGCATAATAATCTGGTTCAGGAGGCTGAAATTGACCCGGTTAGGCCTTCATTGGATCAACAGGGGGCCTTAGGGACCAAGTTTAGTGGTAAGGACTCTGAATATTAATCAGGCGATATAGAAGGTGACACCCAAGGTGATTGTCCTTCAAGTCAGAGGCACAACAAGAACCAGCGGGGTACTCGGAAAGTGAGGAAGGATTATTCATATTTTCCTCCACCGAGGGAGACCAGATCAGTGAAGAAAATGAAGGGAAGTGTTCATCCCTCCAAGTTTGATTATCTAAAGAAGGGGGGGGGGCTTGGTGTGGTGAGATACTGTTCTGTGGAGCTGCTTATGCACTTGGAATAAGAAATTGTTGAATCAGTTTTGACAATTAAGGCTACTAAAGAAGATAGTGACAAGATGATGGAAAGGTCAATAAGGGTGGCTACCAATGAGGAGAAAATTAATTGTATTGACAAGAAAGATATAATATTGATCAGGGGATTCAATGCAGGGAAGATCAGTCAAGAGAAGTACATCCAGTCTTGGGACAAGCTGGCGTATCGGTTTGATGATCTTTTGAGGGACGATCCGAATTCTCAGGTTAGTACTATTTCTTGGTAATTATGCAGGGAGATCAAATCTAATATACATAAGTTGTCCTTTAATGGTTCCATTATTTCCTTTAGTGATTGAACTATGGTTTCTCACTTTTTCCTTAAAAGTATTTTCTATAATAAAAAATTAATTTTCAGTCAGTCACTAGGTAGGTTACTCATTTTTTATGAGTTACTAGATGGGTTATATGAATATTATTTTATAAGTTACCATTAAATTTTCTTTATCATTTCAACTAGTTCAAATTGATCCTTTGTTTAAGTATTTTTGTTACATGGATCATGCCTGTTCACTTATATGAATCTTTTCTTATGTTATAGAATTATTCCATGTCACATGATTTATGGTCAATTTTTATATGGGTATTAATGATATTATTTTATTCTCATAAAAATTTATTATGTCATTATAATCTTATTGTCATCATATGATAATTGAATAAATTGAATTGTTAATTATTTTGTTTACCATTACTGAGGGTTTAAGATTATACTTATTATGATTTCCTTTTACCTAGGTTTAGAGGAATGATGTGAAATTAATTATTTATAGAAAGGTTTAATGTGTGAAATTTTTTATTTTACATATTTATGAATTTGTGATAAATTAGAAAATATGGGTATAGTGAAGAACATACTTATTTGATGACATGAGTATTATTATATATGAGTTTGTACTACATATCAAAAACTATAAACCTAAAATGAACTTGGGAATATAAGTGATATAATATTCTACATTTTATGTTTTATGTTTTGGATGGTTTAAATTGATTCATGTTTATCTTTATCAAATACATAACATATTTTTATTGTTTGTATCATCACATCTAGGTGTGATGGATTAGAGAAGTTATAGTTGGTATCAAAGTAGGGTTTAGAAAAAATAGGATATTTTTATATTTTCATGTTAGATTATCTGAAGATCTATTTATAACATAATATGTTTATATGTTTAAGTATTATCATATGTTTAATGTCTTAGAAATCCCTTTTAAGGTATTAAGTAATAGGTATTTTAATGTGATTGATGATATTTTTGGGGATATTAGTTTGGTTTGTGGTATATGTAACTATTAGGTTTATTTTGAATGATAATTTTAGAATAATTTTGTTAGATTGTTGGGGATATATACTAAAAGTTATGAGATAATATTTTAGTTTTAAACATTTGTTAATGTGGATGTTACTATGGGATTTTGGGATATAGGGTTATTTATTTATAGAATGTTCTAATTTTAACCTTTGGTGTTATTATAAAATTTTGGATATGAATTATTCATAATAAGGAATATACATTTTGGATATTATATTTTCTTGTGATAAATTTATTTATTTATAGTAATTTTTAAATATAGGAGAAATTTCTTGTTATCCATGTTTGGATCATGTGATTTAGTAGAAATTGATTTTAGTGCTTTAGTCCTAAAAAATCATCTTGATTACTCATCATTTGGAGGAAAAGATAAGATTGTGGTGGAAAATGATTAAAGGGTAAAATTACACTTTTCAAGTTAGTATATATATCGTATTCTCTTATTCTAAAGTGTAATAGAATTTTGTAACTCCAGGAAAAGGAATCTTTAAATAAAAATTTTATCATATTACATTAATTTATGTTGAATAGATGTTCTTATTAAATATATATTTATATATGGTTTTGTGGTTTTTAAATTTCACACAACCAAATTATTTTTCAATATAGAAAATTTTCATATTATTTTCCCCCCAATTAAAAATTTTCACATTATGGCATCCAACCTTTTTAACATAACTTTTCATTACATTTTACAAACAGAGGATCTTTAAAGTCTAGTGTCTTGGAAATCAGGAACATAAAATATGAAAACATGAAAAATTATTCTAATACACTTGTAGGTATTCATCATAAGTTCTTCCTAAGTATAATTACTACATCTCATTACCCGGAGACATACATCAAAGGAAAGGGTGACCAGAAGGCCTAGTAAGGAAAGCAAGGGAATCAGTTTATTTGTGAAATGAATAAGAACTTGATGAAAAACATAAATACATGAGAAATAGTAGTAGAGGAATATCATAATGAAAATAACTTGAATCATAACATTAATATTTGGCTACAAAATTTAATTTAGACATTCATTAACATATCACCAAGGTTTATCCCCAAGGTTTCATAAAAATCACCAAGGTTATTCACCAAGGTATCGTGAAACTTGTCATCTCAAGAGATTAAACTCTTTACCCAATTCATTGGGGCGCTATCAGGGTGAACCCTTAATATTTATTTATATTCATGATATACATATATATCATAATTAAATATTTCATAAATAACCCATAGAGAGTAAAAGTAATGGGTTTCACTTCAAAATTGTGACGTTTTAAAAGTTCTTAAAATCTTGATCGTTGTGTCATTTATAACCCATAAAAATGAAGTGATGGTTATATGTATGTAAATTCCAGAATCAAATAGATAAATTTTATTTATTTATTAATACCCTTGTAAATAAAAATATATTTGGGTATTCATATAAATAATAAAATATAATTTACTTAGAAAAAGAGAGAGATTTTTAGACGAAAATTCTACAGCATAACGACTATATAACATGGTTTTAGAAAACGTTAAAAAAAGAGGGGACAATTGTAACCCAATCATAAAATAATAATAATACAGTATGGGAATAGAATAAAAATAAATAATATCATGGTATTTATATTTTAAGGAAATACCATATGAAAATGAAACTCGAAAGAAAAGAGAAGATACAATTTCTTTTACGAAAATTCGGCAGCCTAACAGCGCCACTTAAAAATTCAAAAAATAAATTGATGAGAGAAGAAAGGGTATATAATAATTTGGAAATGGAATGGATAGTAATAAGAATCTATAAGAACATACCCACACATTATAATATGGTAATTGGAAGACATAACTTAAAGGAAATCATGACTAAAAAAGGAGGGTGGAAGGTTCCCTTACCTTGAAGAGTGACATCGAAAGCTCAATGTTTGGGACCTTGGGGGCTTGAGGGAACCTTGGGAGGAATAATTGGGAGGTAAAATGACCATATATTCATTGATTAGGATTTTGGAATGGAATAAATGAGGGAATGGATTGGTATTTATAGGGATAGAGAGGGAATATTTAATCAATTTCCAAGGGACACCTCATTGGTGGTATTTGCAAAACCATGGGCTTGACCATGGTATTTTCCCATGGTATTGGACACTTGGGACACCTCATAACAAATATTGATATTCAAAAGTGAATAATATTTATTAAATCATTACTATATCATCAATTATGTCATTAAACACCCGAAACTCAAAACAGTATTTTTACTATTCACCGAAAATTCAACTGTTTCAGAAAAATCCCAAAAATTTACTCTAACCTAATATTGATGATCTAAATTCAAAAATGAAATCAATTTTATGAAAATAATTTTCTAAATATTTTTAATTTAATTTTTAATCAAAATCATTATTTATTTTAAATAAACAACTTTAAATCTATAACTCATTTTGTAACACCTTGAAAAAGTAATCAAGGTCCCATAAAATTATCGTATAACCTTAAGACAATAAAGTAACAATTTATGATTAAATTTTATGAAAATAATTTTTTATTTTAAATTATTAAATTAATTATAAAATTTTAAATAAAATATTTATGACCTATAAAAACAACAAAACTTATACTATGGTCATTTTCACTTTTAAGATGTCTAAATTATATTTATACATTCATGGGTGAAGTTTCTATTTTTTTGGCTGATTTACTATTCATTTCTATTCATAAGGGTATGTTACTATTCATACTTTACTATTCACTAAAAAAGTTGATCTTATTAGACTCTAAATTTCTTACTGATCACAACTGTAGAAGAACATTTTTTTGAAAATCATTTCAGATTATTAATTATTTAAAGTTTACAATAATTTTCTAAAATACCATTTTTACAAAATTCATCAATAATATTCATCCTATATTTTTCCAAACATTTTGAAAATCACAAATTTTACCGTAATAAGAAATAAAAATTTTATTTATACCAAGGGATTACAAAAAGTATCTATGGCCTCGTTAGATAGCCCCTTATAACACCTGCATAGGACTTAAGTGTAAGGTGTGCTATGGTGATAAAATCTTGGGGCGGCTCAGACAACATTGCTCGAGTGGTGATTTCTATCAGCTTGAACTTCTCCCTTGGGCAACTCTTTTCAAGATTCACATATTGAAGCTCAGATTGGGCTTGGTTCAGAGAAAATCCCAGAGATGCTACCTCCTTCCTAAGCTCTGACAGATGGGCTTTGTACAACCCACGTCTACTGGATGAGGCCATTGACTCTTCTTTCTATATTAACCAAGATCACTTGTATTTATAAAAAATAAATTAATGTTAAGAGTTTAGTTTCTAATAGTCATATTAACCAACAGTCATATAACAGTCAAAACCCAAAAATATCACTTCATTAATTAAAGGATATAGTTTGTGGAGTATAAAATGAAATAACACACAAATTTAGGAAACAAATATTATTCAAAAGTTTAGGTCATTACATTCTTCCCCCCATAATAAATTTCATCCCTGCAATTTTAAATCATACCCTAAGAAGAGAAAAGGTTTGGGTACTTCTACCTCATAGACTCCCTTGGTTCCCACGTGGATTCTTCACATTTTGGGTTCCTCCATAACACCTTAACAAGGTGGGTAGTCTTGTTGGATAGAACCTTGTCTCTATTATCCAAGATCTCCACTGGCTGCTCCTTATAAGAGAGGTCATGTTCCAGTTGTACGACCTCTAGATTTAGTACATGTGAAGGGTTAGGTATGTACATCTTCAAGATGGATACATGGAAGACATCATGAACTTGTGCTAGATTTGGAGGAAGTCCAAGATGATAGGCCACTGCTCCCATGCGATCAAGGATTTCATAGGGGCCAATGTACCTAGAGCTAAGCTCCCCTTTCATCCCAAACCACATGAATCTCTTCCAAGGTGAAATTAAAAGAAAGACTTTGTCACCAACATCAAACTCCAAGTCCCTTCGATGGTGGTCAGAATAGCTCTTTTGATGACTCTGAGAAACCTTAATGTGTTGTTGGATGGCATGAAATCTTTATATCATCTCTTGTGCAAGATCATGCCCATGAAGATTTCTCTCACCAGATTCATTCCAACAAGTAGGAGTTATACATCTCTTATCATATAGAGCTTCCTAGGGTGACACTAGAATTCTCGAGTGGAAGCTATTGCTATAAGAGAACTCAACTAAAGGGAGATGTTGATCCCATCCACCTTTAAATTCCATTGAACATGTTCCTAGAATATCATCGAGTGTTTGAATAGTACTTTTATATTGGCCATCAGTTTTGGGGTGATAGGCCATACTGAAATTCAATTCAGTGATCAGAGTATGTTGAAGACTTCTCCAAAATTTTGATGTGAACCTTGGATCACGATCAGATATGATAGAAAGTGGAAATCCATGCAGCCTTACCACTTCCTTCACGTAAATCATGGCAAGTTGATCAAGAGATAAATCTTCCTTAATGGATATAAAATGGGCAGTCTTGGTGAGATGGTCCATAAGAACCCATATCGCATTGTTTCATTTGGAAGTTCTCGAGAGACCAGTGATGAAGTCCGTAGTGATATTGTCCCACTTCCATGCTGGTGTGGGTAGTGGTTTCAATACCCCTTTAGAAATTTGTTGCTTTTCCTTCACTTACTGACATACTAGGCACCTTGAAGTGTAGTCGGAAATCTCCCTTTTCATATTATCCCACCAATAATGATCATGAAGGTCCCTATACATTTTTTTGATTCCAGAATGTATAGAGAAATTAGAGCTATGAACTTCATCCATTATATCCTTATTTATTTTCAGAATAGATAGAACACATAGTCTTGTATGAAATTTAAAAACACCTTCTTGATCGATATTGAACTCAGAAAACTTCCCATCCTTTACAACCTCAAACTTCTTCTGTAATAAAGGATCTTATTTCTAAGTTTTCTTGATCTTCTCTAGTAATAACGGTTGATAAATCATTTGGGTTAGGGTTGATGATTTCCCTTCCCTTATAATTCCCATGTCCATCTTTACTAGGCCATTGATCAAAGGATCTCCTTGAAACCTCATCATGGAAATAACAACTGGGTCTTTCCTGCTTAATGCATCAGTGACTTTTCTTTCTCTTTTGGGATGATAATGAATTGAAAAGTCATAGTCTTTGAGAAGTTCCAACCATCTCCTATGTCTCATGTTAAATTAATTTTGTGTGAAAAAATACTTCAAACATTGTGGGTCTATGTATATATAACATTTATACCTATAAAGGTAATGTCTATATATCTTCAGAGAAAAAACGACCACATCCAACTCCAGATCATGCGTATGATAGTTATTCTCATGAGTCTTCAACTATCTAGATACATAAGAAATGACTTTGTCATTTTTCATGAGGATTCACCCAAGCCCTTTTAGAGATGCATCATTAAAAATAACGATTAATTTTTCACTTGAGGGAAGAGTTAATATGGGTACAGGAACCATTCACTTCTTCACCTCTTAGAAACTTTCCTCACACTCCTTTTTCCATATGAATTTAACCCCTTTTTGAGTTAACATAGTTAATGGATTAGAAAGTCGTGAAATGTTTTTCACAAACCTCCTATAGTATCCTGCCAATCCAAGGAAACTACAAATCTCAGTTATTATTATAGGATAAGGCCACTCCTCTACAACTTTTGTCTTTGTAGGGTCAACTGTGATTCCTTCATTGGATACAATGTGCCCCAAGAAAGCAACTTTCCATAAACAGAATTCAAATTTTCTGAACTTCCCAAAAATCCCCTCCTTCTGTAGAGTTTGAAAAAGAACCCTTAGATGATCCTCATGCTCCTCAAAATTTTTGGAATATATCAGAATATCATCAATAAAAATGACCACAAAGTTATCAAGGTAGTCCTTAAAGACTCTATTAATCAAATCCATAAAAATAGCAGGTTCATTAGTCAGTCCGAAGTGCATAACGACAAACTCATAATGCCCATATCTTGATCGGAAGACAATTTTTGGAATATCTTGTTTCTTCACCCTCAATTGATGATAACTAGATCAAAAATCAATCTTAGAGAAGAATTCAGCCCCTTGAAGTTGGTCAAATAAGTCATCAATTCTTGGAAGACGGTATTTTTTCTTCACTGTTATCTCATTTAGTTCTCTATAATCGATGCATTACTGAATTGATCCATCATTCTTCTTTACAAATAGAATAGGTGATCCCCAAGGATATACACTCATTCAAATAAAACCCTTCTCCAAAATATGTTGTAGTTGTTTCTTTAACTCCTCTAACTCCACATTTTCCATCCTATAGGGGTTCTTTGATATCATATGGGATCTAGGTATGAGTTCAATGGAGAACTCTACCTCTCTTTCTAGGGGAGGTCTGGGTAACTCCTCCGGAAATATGTCATCGTATTCCTAGACAATGGGGACATTTCCTATCCTAAAACTCGCATTTCCTTATTCTTCTTCACTGATAAACTCCATAAAGAAGGATATAGTAGGTTCTTCTAGAAAAATATCAGGTTGAGATATCTCTCCTTATAAGATAACGATAGATTTTCCATTCAAGACTACTGATATTTCCTTGCTTCTGAATTTGATCTTATTATTATACTTTGAGAGCCAGTCCATCCCTAGTAAAATGTTGAGTTACAACATGGGAATGACTAATATATTTGAGATAATATTGTGCTTGATAAAGTATATAATAGATTTTATAAACATTTACTATGCATGGATAATCCCACCAAGAGTCTTGACTGATAACTCTACTTTTAGAAAATCAGGGGTTGATTGGAAAAGTGCCCAAGTTGTCTACACTTATAGCATTGGACATCAGGTAGGGCCTGAACCATCTTCCCTTTGTCTTTAGTGTTGGGAAGTTGTGGATTCACCTCACTATGAAAATTCTGTGCAAAGTGTCCATCTCTACCACACTTATAGCACTTACTGCTCCCAAGCAGGCAGTTCCCTGAATGCTTCTTCCCACATTTATTACACGGGGGACATTTTCCTTTATTGCCTCCTTTCCTTGATCAAATATCCTCCCTAATCTTGGATCCATAAATCTTTTCTTATTATTTTATTTATGAGGACATTTCATCTCACCAAACTCTAGTTCAACTTTCATCGCACTTCGCACGATCTCCTCATAGCTATCATAATCTCAGTTGGCTAGATTCTTCTGTAGATGAGGTCTCAATCCAATGAAAAATCTATCAACCTTAACATTTGTATCCATGAAAAATCTAGAGGTGTAATGTGAAATACTTATGAAGTTCATCTCATACCTTCCCAGAGATTCATTCTCCTTCTGCTTCTGCTCGAGAAACTCCTTCTCCATTCTTGTTCTAATCGATTGAGGGAAATACTTGTTGAAGAATATCCACCTAATCTCTTGGCACTCCATAGCTTCAAATTCCACTCTTGGACTTGTGTTTTTAATCAGTTCTCACCACTGATCAACTTATCCCTCTAAGCGATAAACAACCAAGCTAACCTTCTCTTGTTTAGAACAGCGGAGCACAAAAAAGATCTTCTCGATAGAACTGATCCACTATTCAGCAATCAATGGGTCGGTAGATCCACTGAAGGTTTGTGGTCGTTGAAACATAAATTATTCAACAAAAATTTGTTCCCTTCATAGTAAAATCAGTCACTTAGCTTGATTCAAGCTATTTCCCATAACTTGAGTTAGTTGGTTCATCATTCGCATGAAAGTTTCCATTCCAGCTTCAATCGGAGGGCCGTCAGCACATGGTCCATTGCAGTCACAATTTCTACAGTTCCTCCTATTAACCACCATTTTTAAAAGAATAAAAAGTGATAATATTATTTCATTTATGAATATTTTAGCTATAAAAAATTTTATGTCTTAAAACTTCATGCTTTAGATAATTACATTTCTCTATAAATCCTTCATAATGATTCATAAAAAGATTATGATTAACCAAATATATCCCCTCGGAGTGTTGTAACCCAGAGTTAAACAAGGCACATTGTCATTTACTAGGATACCCCAGCTCAAGCCCAAAACTCCTTGTTAGAGTTTTCACTCCTAGGTACATCTGTGCCAGAGCTTCCTCTACCTGCTCGTATCCAGACAGGGATATATTTGCTTGATAAATCACTTACTCAATAATCAAAAAAATACAATGTAGTATTCCTAAATTTAAACTTTTATATAGGTTTCTTCCTAATGTTTTCATAGACTAATTTTCCTAAATAACTAAACTATCATTTGATACCAACTATGGCATCCTGCAATTTTTAATATAACTTTTCATTACATTTTACAAATAGAGGATCTTTAAAGTCTAGTGTCTTGGAAATCAGAAACATAAAACATGAAAACATAAAACATTATTATAATATAATTGTAGGTATTCATCATAAGTTTTTCTTAAGTACAATTATTGCATCTCATAACCTCGAGACATACATCAAAGGAAAGGGTGAGCAGAAGGCCCAATAAGGAAAGCAAAGGAATCGGTTTATTTGTGAAATCAATAAGAACTTGATAAAAAACATAAAGACATGAGCAATGGAAGTAGAGGTATATCATAATGAAAATAAGTATAATATTAATATGAATATGTGTCTACAAAATTTAATTTATACATTCATGAACATATCATCAAGGTTCATCCCCAAGGGGTCATAAAAATTACCTAGGTTATTCACCAAGGTATCGTGAAACCTATCATCTATAGAGATTAAATTATTTACCCAATGCATTGGAGTGATATCAGGGCATACCCTTAAAATTTATTTATATTCATGTGATCCACATATATCATAATAAAAAATTTCATAAATAACCCATAGAGAGTAAAATTAATGGGTTTCACTTCAAAATCGTGACATTTTAAAAGTTCTAAAAATCTTGATCGATATGTCATTTATAACCCATAGAAATGGAGTGAGGGTTATACATATGTCAATTACAGAATCAAATAGATAAATATTATTTATTTATGAATACACTTGGAAATAAAAATATATTTGGGTATTAATATAAATAACACAAGATAATTTCTTGAGAAAAAGAGAGAGATTTTTAGATGAAAATTCTACAACATAACGACTATATGACATGGTTTTAGAAAATGTTGAAAAGAGAGGGGACAAGAGTCACCCACTCATAAAAAAATCATAATATAGTATGGGTACAAAATAAAAATAAATAAGATCATGGTATGGATATTTTAATGAAATACCATATGAAAATGAAACTCAAAAGAAAAGAGAAGATGCGTTTTCTTTTATGAAAATTTGACAGCCTAACAACACCACTTAAAAATTCAGAAAATAAATTGATGAGAGAAGAAAGGGTCTCTAATAATTTTGAAATGAAATGGACAATAATAAGAATATATAAGAACATACCCCCACATAAGAATATGGAAACTGGAATACATAACTTAAAGGATATCATGACTAAAAAAGGAGGGTGGAAAGTTCCCTTATATTGAAGAGTGACTTCAAAAGCTTGAAGGTTGGGACCTTGGGGGCTTGAGGGAACCTTGGGAGGACACTTTGGGAGGTAAAAAGATGATATCTTCATTGAGGAGTATTTTTAATGAAATTAATTAGGGAATGACTTGGTATTTATACGGAAAGAGAGGGAATATTTAATTAATTTCCAAGGGACACCTCATCGGTGGTATTTGAAAAACCATGGGCTTGACTAGGGTATTTTACCATGGTATTGGCCACTTGGATCACTCATAACATATATTACTATTAAAAAGTCTACTAGATTTATTACATCATGATTTCATCATCAGTTATGTCATTAAACACCCGAAACTCAAAAATGTATTTTTATTATTCCTCGAAAATTCAACTGTTTCAGAAAAATCCCAAAAATTTACCCTAACTTAATATCTATGATCTAAATTCAAAAATGAACTCCATTTTATAAAACTAATTTTATTATTATTTTTAATTTAATTTTTAGATAAAATTATTATTTATTCCAAATAAACAAATTTAAATCTATAACTCATTTTGTAACACCTTGAAAAAGTAATCAAGGTCCCATAAAATTATCGTATAACCATAAGAAAATAATGTAACAATTTATGATTAAATTTTATAAAAATATATTTTCATTTTAAATTATTAAATTGATTAGAAACGTTTTTAAAAAATATTTATGACCTACAAAAATAACAAAACTTACACTATGGTCGTTTTTTCACTTTTAAGATGTCTAAATTGTATTTATTCATTCATGTGTGGAGTTTCTATTTTTTTGGCTGATTTAATATTCATTACTATTCATAAGGGTTTGTTACTATTAATACTTTACTATTTACTAAAAAATAAGTTGATCTTTTTAGACGCTAAATTTCTTACTGATCACAACTGTAGAATACCATTTTTTTAAAATATTTTCACATTATTAATTATTTAAAGTTTACATGAATATTTCAAAATACCATTTTTACAAAATTAATCAATAATATTCATCCTATATTTATCCAGACATTTGAAAATCAGAAATTTTACCATAATAAAAAATAAAAATTATATTTATACTAAGGAATTACAAAAAAGTATCAAAGGCCACATTACATAGCACCTTATAACACCTGCATAGGACCTAAGTGTAAGGTGTGCTATGGTGATGGAATCTTGGGGCGGCTCAGAAAAAATTTCCCGATTGGTGATTTATATCAACTTGAACTTCTCCCTTAGGTGATTCTCTTCAAGCTTTACATGTTGAAGCTCAGTTTGGGCTTGGTCCAGAGCAAATCCCAGAGATGCTACCTCCTTCCCAAGCTCTGACAGATGGGCTTTGTACGACCCGAGTCTACTGGATGAGGCTATCAAATATTCTTTCTATATTAACCAAGATCACATGTATTTATAAACAATAATTTTAAAATTAAGAGTTTAGTTTCCAATGGTCATTTTGAGCAACAGTCATATAACAGTTGAAACCCAAAGATATCACCTCTTTAATTAAAGGATATAGTTTGTGGAGTATAAAATGAAATAACACACAAATTTAAGAAACATATATTATTAAAAAGTTAAGTTCATTACACACATCCAACTAAAATTCTATTAATTGGAATCCTATTTATTTGTTTTTTTTGATGACTTTCGTATTTCCATTTGACTCTTTTCAAGAAGAAGATTTATATACCCTATTTATGATGTAAGTATTAAAAAAATTTGTTTTTTGAATTTAAAAACATTGGTTACTAATATCAATTTCAAATTACAAGGATAGTATTTCTTAAATGGTATAGAATGTAATACCCTGATATTTTAAATAAACTCTATGTTCAATTGTGCATAGAACACACAACAATGAGCTTAAACGAGCCATGAAATATTATTATTTAAATATGATAGATATAACCTAGTAATTGAATTAGAGGATATGAATAAGGGTGACTAGATTTTAATATATATATATATATATATATATAAGATTTATAATTATTATAAATTAATTAATTATTAGGACTTAAGTTCATAGTTTTCTATAATTTCGTTTTATGATTTAAAAATATGTTTGCTTCAAAAATGATATTTATTTCATTTTATGAGAGAATATTATAATGAATTTATAAAACAATTATTAATTTTATGTAACGCCCCGACCCTAGTTACCCAGAGTTGGTGCATTATTACATAACATTGACATGATCAAAAGAAAGATCAAATCTCGAAAGATCGATTGGTTTAGTAGCCTTGGAAACACTAGATGTATTCATATGTCTTACATTACATCATAAAATGAAAAACTACTACAACAACATATTGTCTCCATAATCCACACTCATATCCCCACATAATATCCCTGCAGGTCATTCATAATTTACTTCTTCACTTCCTGGGAGAAATAAAACATAGAAAAGGGGTGAGCTCAAATGCCCAGTAAGGATAACAATATAGCGGAAACTTTCATAAATAAGAATAAACATTTAAGGCAATGTATAACTAAAACAAAAGCCTTTTAAACTTTAACTTCAACATGGTATGGCATAAATAAAATGAAATAATGCCATTTACTTATTCACATGTATATTCTACTAATCGAATAATCACATGCAATATCAATAACCACTTTCATAATGATAGAATGCATAATGCTAAACTTTAATTTCTTTTCAAGGCCTCGTCCCAAGACCTTGGGGCTAACTGTAACCGGAACCCAACCCGAAGTACCTCTAATAACCGGACACCAACCCGGAGTGCCTCTAATAACCGGACACCAACCCGGAGTGCCTCTAATAACCGGACACCAACCCGGAGTGCCTCTAATAACCGGAGACCAAACCGGAGGGCTTACTTTTACCAGTACCTAACCTGGAGGGCTTACTTTTACCAGTCCTCAACCTGGAGGGCTTACTTTAACCAGTCCCCAACCTGGAGGGCTTACTTTAACCAGTCCCCAAACTGGAACATACTTGTCCAACACATTCATATGAAGTAAATGTTGAAATATAACATAAACATTCTTATTGGAACTAGCATACGAAATGTCAATACTTTACTCATAAACCATGAATGATATATAAATGACACATCTACAGTCAAACATATCACAAAACTTCATTACAATATGGAAGTTTTATATCATAATAAATCAACTTCAAATAAGCGTAAAATCCAACAAAGGATGTTGACATAGAAGAAATCAAAACTCTTTTAGAGAAATATCTCTTTTTATTTTGAAATCATTTAAGAGTCATATATTTATAAAATAAAACATTTTCTTTGAAAATATTCTTATAATATTGTAAGGGAAACTTAGAAGATTTTATAACGGCGGAAAATAACCGCACCCGCCGTATAAGTTAAAAAAAACATTCTTACCTTAATTCTGTCGAAAAGGTTAAAAAGCACCTTGTTTGGAAAACGATGGAAAGATTCCCTTATAAACCTCTTATAAAAAGTCAAACAAGGGTATAAATGACTTTAACCCATATTCTTTTAAATATTAGAAATGTTTTGAAATACATTTTGAAGAAACATGGACGTGGATGATAACAAGGTCCCAGTAGATAATTATGTATAAACAATCTCGGATAATGAAGAGATTGCGAAATAAATCCTTACCAATTTGGTAACTTATGAAACATACAACCAATGAAAGAGGTATCATACAATGAATATGTAAATACACATAAATTAAGGTGTATTACACAAAGAATATAATTATGGGCAGTACACACACCACACAAAAGGTGATGGTGGCAATATGGCATGAATCTCACGGGAATAAGGAGTGAGATGAAAACCCCTTACCCCGTTAATCAACTGAGTCATATGGCCAAAAGTTAATAACCACCAAATTATTTACAGAATAACATGAATATAAAGATAATCATGATAATATATATATAAAATGCCAGTACACAATAAACCACTTTCAATAATTTAGTGGTGAATAATGGAAATCTCATGGAATTGAATGTGAGATAAGAAAATCCCTTACCTTGTACTTTTCCTTGGTTGGGGTAGGTTAACCTCCTCTTCTTCGGGTTCTTCCTTTTGATTTGATCAGAAGGGCTCTTTAGGTTGGCTTTCTGATCAAACTAAGGCCCCTAGGTTGTAGTGAGGGAAGTTGGGAGAGTATTTGGGCAGGGTTTGGTCGAACCAAAGGGCTTTGAAGGTGTGAAGAAATGAGAAGGAGGAGTGCCCTTTTATAAGAGGGGTGAGGGGTACCTTTGGAAAAGCTAGAGATATTAGTTTATAATAAATTCATATTCGGTTTACAATGGCTCAAAAGTTGACTATTCAAAGGTTAATGTGGGGATAGGTCAAAAACCACTCAACCAATAGAATTTAGACAGGTTTGGGTACTTATATTAACCTTATCTTTAAGTATTAACTCTAAGTTAATTAGTTTCACTTTTACAATGTCTCTTTGTATTTTTATATTATATGTTTAATAAACTTACCATATACATACAAGAGACCCACAAGTGGTCCATTAATGATACACCTATCATGATATAAGTCTCTTGGCCGAACCTTATATTTTTAGGAATTTAATATCAATTAATAATATAATATTTGTTTTAAAAACTCTTTTATGTCAATTTTGACACTATTCAATAGTTGATTTTTGTGAAACTCATAACAGATTGATTACTTCGAAAAAAGTCAATTAAATCAATACTAATATATCATATTATCCTAGAAAATTAGTTTAATTCATTAAAAGTTTCATATTATATTTATTTGGGTATTTATAATATCAATTATTTTAATTTTTCACTATTATAGTAATTACTTCATCATCATTGTGTCATAAATAAAATAAATTATTTAATGTCTAAAAATTATAATTAAAATATCATTATGTAAGAAATATTTTTATCTTTCTAATGAATATTTATAATCTAAAATCCAACATATATAACCCTATGTAACAATTGTTTTGCTAAAAGATATATGCTTGTGTCATTTTTGTATTCATTTTGACTTAATTAAAATAAAGTGTCATTATCACTTACAAGTGGATCCATGGGGTCCCAAAATAGACCCAAAGATTCCCATGGTCGACCATGTATCAACCAATAGGGTTAAGACACGTTTTAGGGTAATTTAGTATTATTATAATATTATTTGTTAACCCTTATTTACCGGATTTACCCTTAACCATGGTAAATAAAATATTTACCGCAGTAATTATTCAAAATGTCTAAAAATAAAAGTTACCTATTTACACAATTTGAACATCCTGATTCCAAATATGGAATCCATTTTCCTAAATTCAAAACACAGAAGTGGCAGAAATTAATTTAAAATTAATTCCCGCTGTCAAAACAAAAAGGGTGTTTTTAAGAGATAATAACTATCAAAAGATTGACGCTTGTTTATGTTTGGTTTAATTGTAAAATTATGTCCAATGACCAAAATTATATTAAATGGTAAAAATATATTCTAAATATACTTTAAAACCACTCAAATTCACAATTTATAACTATTAATTATTTTGATTAAAAAAGTTGTTTTTAATTAAAATTTAGTAATTTTCACTATTCATCAAAATATGAAAGTTATCCGAAAAGTACCAAAATTTCACCTTAGGCTAAATTCGATATTCCGAATCCAAAAATGAAGTCCATATTAAAATATAAAATATATATAATTTCAAAATGTAGGTATTACTATTCATAACGACTAGTTTGATTGGTTACGGTGTGTTAGAACTTGGTGTTGCGTACAACACACGCTAGCGTACCATGGAAGGTTGGGATGTTTAATTTTAAATTTTTGATGTCCCCATTTAGTCAAAAAGTTTAAAATATAGTATCTAAAAAGGGTTCACTATTAAAATTTGGTAAAAGTGCAATACTGAAAATGAATTTGTTCTTACATTATGTCTAAGAAACTCATAATATGGATTCTAAAATTATAAGGATTATATAAAGTTTAAAATTTAGTTAACACTATTCATAACCTCTTTTGAACAGCTTGTTTGGTAAGTCATGGTGCGATTGAACTTGGTGTTGCGTGTAGTGAAAGTTATTGAATTATTTTGAAGAAATAACACACTATAAAATCTTGGGGTGTTACATTTTCCCCTCCTTCAATAAATTGCGTCCTCGCAATTTGAAATTGTTCTTCGAAAATTAAAGGCTGAATAGAAAATATCTTTGTGGGAAAACCCACATCGAAAATTGGGTTACTGAAATTTAATCTTAATATGAGTAAAAGAGAAATGAAAGGATCACCGCCAAATTATGATCTCTATTAGGAGAATATTGGTGAAAATTAGAGACATATAATTGGAGGAAAAACGTAAATATTTATAGGTAGTGATTGAGGTTATTAATCAAAAACAAGTATAAAATTGAGGTCCTTAAATTCATCAATCTATGATGATTTGAAATACCATCGGTTCAACAAAACATAGGGTATTAGGATAACACATTTTTGACGTTTCAAAATATCTTAGTTGAAATCCCACATCGAAAAATGAATTAATGAGGCCTCTATTTAAAATAAAGAGTCGAAAGTATGAAGATTACCGAAAATAACACATACTAGGGTTCCATGTAGGAAAATATGGATATGGAAGAAAAATCTAACCATCAATTATCTGATGGAGAGTGGTAGAGAATATGGCTATGAAAAGGCCAACAATCCCAAAGCCATAAATTAGTGATGATTTAAGGTACCATCTAGGAAAACATTTTTGTTCTAATTTGCTTTTCTTAATATTGAGGAATTTTTTATGAGATTGGATAAGATCATATGGAGATATACTTACTCTATAATTAGAGTTTTATCCATTAATAAATTTCTACCACAAACTCATCTTTCACTCTAAAAGATAATAGAATGTAAAAAAAAATTCTATTTACACTATTCATATAGGGTTCCAAAATAAACGAATTTATAATTCATCTAAAAGATCTTTTAATAAAAACTACATTATTTAATCCAGGACATCTCGTGGGCCAGTGGTAGGTGATACACCCTTGTCGCCCTTCGGTTGCGGGTTCAAGTCTCGCAGCCTTGCCGGACGCGACGGGTTGCCGCCCGACCTCCGGGTTGTCCTTTTATGGTAATCCAAAATAATCCAAACTAGAACTATCCAAAATACTTCTGTCCAAACTCACAGTCCAACATTTATAAGGAAGGTAAACATAATATAGATCCTTTTTACCCCGTAATAGCATATGAATACCTTCATCATGTATTGTTTTAAAACACTGAAACATCCTAAATTACCATAATACTTATTGGTTACATTCATGCTCCCTTATTCCATATAGAATGATGGATATACTTCATCAATCCAAAAATGTTTTAAACCCCAATAATGATGGAATATACAAATCATTAATCAGCTTCAAGGTAGTCAAGAATATCCAATATAATTTATCCAAATCAATCATGTATTATTCTAAAATCACTACCTCGGTATCAGAACCATATTATGGTTTATCTTTCTCTCAACCAAATATTTTCTAAAACTTTATCCTGCTATTGAGTCACATTTCTTTGTTCCACACAATCTCAAGTCCTTAATGAAATAGTACTGCAGTACAATCCTTATATTCTCCATAATTATTATAACAAGTACATTGTTGATACAACACTCAATTGACATAATCAACATAAGAACTCTAATCATTCCTCTTCATCTGTGGTAGTATCATAACTTGATTATTATCCAATAGCATCATTTGAGGCATAGTTTGATGACTGGGACATAGGTTCGCGTAGTGTCCAAACTCCTTGAAAATGAAGCATTGTACATTTGAAACCATTTTCTTACCCTTGCAGTCACGTACTTTGTGCCCTTTTCCTCCACACTTATAACAAACTCCCATTCCTTTCAGGCAAGTTCCAGGGTGTTTCTTTCCACAGTTACCACATATGGGAAAATTCTTCTTTTCCCTCTTCCCTTTATCTATCTTTCTCTCTTCCATCCTTTTCTTCTCTTGCTTCCCTTCAAAGCCATAGGACTCAGTAAACTCTTTACTTATCTTATCAACACATGATATTATTTCTTCATATGATGATAATACATGGGAGACTATTTCTCTTATAAATTCTAGCTTAATACCATGAAAGATATGATCCTTCCTTCTCTTTGGATCATGTGCATTTCTGGAGTTCTCATTCCTTCTACTGGGCGCCATTTCTAAACAATGGCATACACTAGATCAGTTTATGAATCAAAATACATAATCCCATACTTATAAAACACTTAACATAAATTGAACTATTTATGGATATAATCCATAATCATAAAAATTTCTCCTTTGAGGATGTATATACTCATAAACCCTTAATAATGATTTGTAAAGAAAATGAGAGTTATCCTAAGCATATCCCCCGGGAGTGTCGTAACCAAGAGTGCAGCAAGGCCCGTTGTCGTGCACCAGTTCCCGTTCGAGTCTAGCTCAAAGCGGTGTTTTTGGGTTTTACCCCTAGGTACATCTGTGCCAGAGCCGCCTCTACCTGCTTGTATCCAGACAGGGATGTATTGCTCGGAAAACTAACAAAATCTCTACAATACCAAAATTCTAGGAAGTTCTTCTATACTAATCCTCAAAGTTCATCTTAGGTCTACGTGCTCTAATCAGAGTTTATCTAAATCTAGCTTCCAAGGTTTGTACTAAAATTCCTCTGATACCAACTGTAACGCCCCGACCCTAGTTACCCAGAGTCGGTGAATTATTACATAACATTGGCATGATCACAAGAAAGATCAAATCTCGA
Organism: Viscum album; assembly: GCA_963277665.1. NCBI lineage: Eukaryota > Viridiplantae > Streptophyta > Magnoliopsida > Santalales > Viscaceae > Viscum > Viscum album. The sequence goes on along the minus strand of OY728158.1, from coordinate 1,183,252,829 downwards.
AATATCGATTGGTTTAGTAGCCTTGGAAACACTAGATATATTCATATGTCTTACATTACATCATAAAATGAAAAACTACTACAACAACATATTGTCTCCATAATCCACACTCATATCCCCACATAATATCCCTGCAGGTCATTCATAATTTACTTCTTCACTTCCTGGGAGAAATAAAACATAGAAAAGGGGTGAGCTCAAATGCCCAGTAAGGATAACAATATAGCAGAAACTTTCATAAATAAGAATAAACATTTAAGGCAATGTATAACTAAAAAAAAGCCTTTTAAACTTTAACTTCAACATGGTATGACATAAATAAAATGAAATAATGCCATTTACTTATTCACATGGATATTCTACTAATCGAATAATCACATGCAATATCAATAACCACTTTCATAATGATGGAATGCATAATGCTAAACTTTAATTTCTTTTCAAGGCCTCGTCCCAAGACCTTGGGGCTAACTGTAACCGGAACCCAACCCGGAGTGCCTCTAATAACCGGAAACCAACCCGGAGTGCCTCTAATAACCGAACACCAACCCGGAGTGCCTCTAATAACCGGACACCAACCCGGAGTGCCTCTAATAACCGGAGACCAAACCGGAGGGCTTACTTTTACCAGTCCCTAACCTGGAGGGCTTACTTTTACCAGTCCCCAACCTGGAGGGCTTACTTTAACCAGTCCCCAACCTGGAGGGCTTACTTTAACCAGTCCCCAACCTGGAACATACTTGTCCAACACATTCATATGAAGTAAAGGTTGAAATATAACATAAAAATTCTTATTGGAACTAGCATAAGAAATGTCAATACTTTACTCATAAACCATGAATGCTATATAAATGACACATCTACAGTCAAACATATCAAAAAACATCATTACAATATAGAAGTTTTATATCATAATAAATAAACTTCAAATAAGCGTAAAATCCAACAAAGGATGTTGACATAGATGAAATCAAAACTCTTTTAGAGAAATATCTCTTTTTATTTTGAAATCATTTAAGAGTCATATATTTATAAAATAAAACATTTTCTTTGAAAATATTCTTATAAGCTTGTAAGGGAAACTTAGAAGATTTTATAACGGCGGAAAATAACCGCACCCGCCGTATAAGTTAAAAAAAACATTCTTACCTTAATTCTGTCGAAAAGGTTAAAAAGCACCTTGTTTGGAAAACGACGGAAAGATTCCCTTATAAACCTCTTATAAAAAGTCAAACAAGGGTATAAATGACTTTAACCCATATTCTTTTAAATATTAGAAATGTTTTGAAATACATTTTGAAGAAACATGGACGTAGATGATAACAAGGTCCCAGTAGATAATTATGTATAAACAATCTCGGATAATGAAGAGATTGCGAAATAAATCCTTACCAATTTGGTAACTTATGAAACATACAACCAATGAAAGAGGTATCATACAATGAATATGTAAATACACATAAATTAAGGTGTATTACACAAAGAATATAATTATGGGCAGTACACACACCACACAAAAGGTGATGGTGGCAATATGGCATGAATCTCACGGGAATAAGGGGTGAGATGAAAACCCCTTACCCCGTTAATCAACTGAGTCGTATGGACAAAAGTTAATAACCACCAAATTATTTACAGAATAACATGAATATAAAGATAATCATGATAATATATATATCAAATGCCAGTACACAATACACCACTTTCAATAATTTAGTGGCGAATAATGGAAATCTCACGGAATTGAATGTGAGATAAGAAAATCCCTTACCTTGTACTTTTCCTTGGTTGGGGTAGGTTAACCTCCTCTTCTTCGGGTTCTTCCTTTTGATTTGATCAAAAGGGCTCTTTAGGTTGGCTTTCTAATCAAACTAAGTCCCCTAGGTTGTAGTGAGGGAAGTTCGGAGAGTATTTGGGCAGGGTTTGGACGAACCAAAGGGCTTTGAAGGTGTGAAGAAATGAGAAGGAGGAGTGCCCTTTTATAAGAGGGGTGCGGGGCACCTTTGGAAAAGCTAGAGATATTAGTTTATAATAAATTCATATTCGGTTTACAATGGCTCCAAAGTTGACTATTCAAAGGTTAAGGTGGGGATAGGTCGAAAACCACTCAACCAATAGAATTTAGACAGGTTTGGGTACTTATATTAACCTTATCTTTAAGTATTAACTCTAAGTTAATTAGTTTCACTTTTACAATGTCTCTTTGTATTTTTATATTATATGTTTAATAAACTTACCATATACATACAAGCGACCCACAAGTGGTCCATTAATGATACACCTATCATGATATAAGTCTCTTGGCCAAACCTTAGATTTTTAGGAATTTAATATCAATTAATAATATAATATTTGTTTTAAAAACTCTTTTATGTCAATTTTGACACTATTCAATAGTTGATTTTTGTGAAACTCATAACAGATTGATTACTTCAAACAAAGTCAATTAAATCAATCCTAATATATCATATTATCCTAGAAAATTAGTTTAATTCATTAAAAGTTTCATATTATATTTATTTGGGTATTTATAATATCAATTAGTTTAATTTTTCACTATTATAGTAATTACTGCATCATCATTGTGTCATAAATAAAATAAATTATTTAATGTCTAAAAATTATAATTAAAATATCATTATGTAGTATATCTTTTTATCTTTCTAATGAATATTTATAATCTAAAATCCAACATATATAACCCTATGTAACAATTGTTTTTCTAAAAGATATATGCTTGTGTCATTTTTGTATTCATTTTGACTTAATTAAAATAAAGATATATGCTTGTGTCATTTTTGTATTCATTTTGACTTAATTAAAATAAAGTGTCATTATCACTTACAAGTGGATCCATGGGGTCCCAAAATAGACCCAAAGATTCCCATGGTCGACCATGTATCAACCAATAGGTTTAAGACACGTTTTAGGGTAATTTAGTATTATTATAATATTATTTTTAACCCTTATTTACCGGATTTACCCTTAACCATGGTAAATAAAATATTTACCGCAGTAATTATTCAAAATGTCTAAAAATAAAAGTTACCTATTTACACAATTTGAACATCCTGATTCCAAATATGGAATCCATTTTCCTAAATTCAAAACACAGAAGTGGCAGAAATTAATTTAAAATTAATTCCCACTGTCAAAACAAAAAGCGTGTTTTTAAGAGATAATAACTATCAAAAGATTGACACTTGTTTATGTTCGGTTTAATTGTAAAATTATGTCCAATGACCAACATTATATTAAATGGTAAAAATATATTCTAAATATACTTTAAAACCACTCAAATTCACAATTTATCACTATTAATTATTTTTATTAAAAAAGTTGTTTTTAATTAAAATTTAGTAATTTTCACTATTCATCAAAATATGAAAGTTATCCGAAAAGTACCAAAATTTCACCTTAGGCTAAATTCGATATTCCGAATCCAAAAATGAAGTCCATATTAAAATATAAAATATATATAATTTCAAAAAGTAGGTATTACTATTCATAACGGCTAGTTTGATTGGTTACGGTGTGTTAGAACTCGGTGTTGCGTACAACACACGCTAGCGTACCGTGGAAGCTTGGGATGTTTCATTTTAAATTTTTGATGTCCCCATTTAGTCAAAAAGTTTAAAATATAGTATCTAAAAAGGGTTCACTATTAAAATTTGGTAAAAGTGCAATACTGAAAATGAATTTGTTCTTACATTATGTCTAAGAAACTCATAATATGGATTCTAAAATTATAAGGATTATATAAAGTTTAAAATTTAGTTAACACTATTCATAACCTCTTTTGAACAGCTTGTTTGGTAAGTCATGGTGCGATTGAACTTGGTGTTGCGTGTAGTGAAAGTTATTGAATTATTTTGAAGAAATAACACACTATAAAATCTTGGGGTGTTGCATTTTATAATTATAAAAATAATTCCATTTTTTAAATCATAATATCAAAAGTATATTATGGTGAATTATTCATATTTATTTGAAAATATTGATTTTTAGTGAATAGTGATAAAATTATTTATGAAATATGATATATTTTAAGATATCTCCAAGATATAAATATGGAATATAAATTAATTAAACTTATTATAAAATCATGTTAGATAATATACTACAAATATAATATAAAAATTATTCAAGTCATATAAATTCTAACTCATTTGATGATAAATATGAAAATTACTTTCATTACTGCTATAGTGCTTGCACAACTCTGGTAAAGTTAGATTTGATGTTATAAAGATAATATTTGAGAATATATAATTTATTTCTAGAATAGTTTAATAAATATGAAGTTTTACTAATTATTTGGTTGGATAAATGTGAATTTTTAAGTTATATAAAAGTGAATTTTTCCTAATGCTTTTGCAATGCCTATACAATACTCTAAAGAGTAAAAATAATATTCTAAATAATTATTCATGTCATATATGTAAGTAAATATATATATTTAATGAATATAAGAGTTTATATTGAAATTATTTAATTTATTTTTATTATTTTAATTTATTTTTTGGTTTTTAATTAAATATTTATCTTAAATTATTATGAAATGCAGATACATTACTTGTTCATGTAGTAGAAAAATCATTTAATTTATTTGATAAACTCTAAAAGTAAGTTTTCATAGGTTATTAATTGTTTTGAAATAATTTTATTTATACATATAGCATATTATGAATATTTTAAAGGTTTGTATCCTAATTGCATTGTTATCCTTAGGACATTAATGTTATAGTAAATGATTTGTTCAAAAAATTAAGTTAATGTTTTTTACGCAAACAATATTAAATTAAAAGATTTAATATTCTTGAAAATCCTATATTCATCAAATTAAATGGTATATGTTTTAAAATAAATATTATGTTCTAGTTATGGCTTATTATCCATTTTATATTATCTCTCCTGGATCCTAAATAGTAAAAAACATTGATATCATGGTAATCATCAAAAGGGTTTATAAGTGTTAAAAATTATAGATAAGGGTTAAAACTTTAACAAAAAATGAATAAATTTTATTATAAGAGAGTATATAAGCTCATAATATTTATATATTCTAATTATATCAATTTTATTCCACTTTTCAATGAAAATTAAGTTATATTAATTTAATAATTTATGAAATTAAAATAGTGTCCCTCCCATCACTTATAAAAGTGAACCTCCTCAACCTTTTCCTCCCAAATGTTGTCCACTATAGTTAAGAAAAAACCCTACAAAAGTCCCTCAACAGACTTTCTATACCTTATATAGACACTGTGACTAATAAAAAAATGAACCTTGAAGGGTTATTTTTTAATCTAATGGTGGTTTTATGAGGAAGAGGTATAACTATTAATTTTGATATTTAATTTTTTTTATTATTCTACCTCCACCATATCATTTTAAACTATGATTATCTAAAAAAATCAGTATCTATTATTTAATAAAATGTAATTAATATTGTGTTACAACACTTATTTTTCTCATTTTATATCAAATAGGTAATGTAAACTTCATTTGTGCGTACGTGTGGACCACCACCCTAATTAAACAATGTGTCTATGTTTCGATCACTGATTCTCATGGTTGGTGGTAATTATCTATTAAATGTGTAGGTATGATATTTATGATTTTTTTATAATTATAGAAAGATAATATATAATAAAATTTCTTAACATTATGTCCATTTATAAATGATAATTTATTTCATGTGTACATTTGGATTAACACCCCATGAAGCTATGTGATTCATTTATCATGAATACATCAAATGGTTTCTACATATAATTGTATTTAAGGAAATAAAATTATATTCATGATACTATTATAATTCTATAAATATAAAATATTTTAAACCTTCTTTCATAAGGAATTATCACACTTGTTTAGGCCATCATTTCTCTATTCTACATCAGCTGGCACTCTTCATTAGCCTAAATATTGAACAATCCCAACTATCACTTTATAATCTCTACATTTCAAAAGTTGATAAATCACATTGGTTATATTAACCAATGCTCATATCATAAAATACACTTTTTCTCATCAAACATTATATATACTCTACCATTATCATAGTCCATTATTCACTACATCACATAAAATGGTTCTGTACTTCCCTTGATAATGACTATCATAATTTTTTTTTCTTTTTACCAATATTTTAGTTTGGTTGATCATTATGGATGAATTCAATTATATGGAGTTTATATTATTGATTAAGTAATTCTTTATTATTTATCTCCATTGCCAATTATTATCCTTCATACTAAAAATTATTTCATAATGTATATTTAAATGTAATATTATTTCTATATACATCTATTGTGGAGAAAAATAGATATCAATTGTAAAATATGAGTTCTTATATTAATAAATGAAGAAATATTTTGTCATTACAACTTCAAATATGGACCATAAGGATGGATTAACTTATTTTTTAATAATGGATGACATCCACAACCAACTACTAGTTTAAGGTTCTCCTAATGAAATCCTCATATTATGAAATATATTGATGGATCTCTATCCCTAAATGTTTGAGAATTCATGTGAATGTGGAAGAACCATTTGTTTCTTCCTCATAGAGTGAGAGACTCCTTTAAAATCATCGAATTTTTGATATTATATATAAGAATCATATCATGGTATTCATATGAAATTTAATGGAACACAACTTTTGGGTTCCAAAATATCCACACCCCGTATATAATTATATTCATATTAAAAAAAGAATAAAATTATGAGCTAATATAGATCACTTTTCTTTATTCCTTGGACATCATAGAAGGTTCTTGGAGTATTATCATCAAGAGTATATTAATAAAGGGGTGGATATCACAACATGTTTTTTGGCACCAAAATAAGTTTATCAACTCAAGTGTATGGTTCACCAAGAAGAGGATATTAAACCAAGTTATTTTTATTTTTTAGAAGAGAATCTAAAAATATAGTGTTTAGATATGGATGAGGTAATTTTCAATCCAATGATTTTGTATTTCCAATAATATTATGTTGACTTATGGATTTTGATATCATTATTACTAATACTTTAATAAATTAATTTTATATTCCATGTGAAATACTCAACTCTAGGAATATGATTTTACTAATAGGAATACTCAACTCAATGATTTTTATTCACCCATATGAATACTAAACTAATGGAATTTTATCTCATATCACATTATCGATGTGTAAAACATCAATGTAAGATATTAGGACTAAATTATATTATAAATTGAGGAATATAATGAAAGTTAAATTTTCAATTTTATCTAAGATAAGATATATAGACATCACTATGTATCATGTTAGAATAGGAATCATGAAGAATTTAGTTCTTAAAAGTAGGGTTTCCATTTTGACATAGGACCATGGATGAAAGAAGCTCCAGGGAAGTATTGGAGATAGTGGACTCATCATATAGTGTCTCAGTGTATGGATAATGTATAAAATATGTCTTAAATATAGAGATTATTCACTATAAGAGTTATTATAAAAGTAAAATTTTAGGTTAGGTCCAGGATAAGTGATCTAGATGTTATCATGTATCCTGTGAGAACTATAATCAAGATATATATCATTTTTAGTATATATTATATATATAGAATTGTCTTATTAATAATATAAAATCAAATATTTTATTACTTGTGTAGAGGTACTAGAGAATACCCAATGTGAAATAGTAAACTCATACACTAGGATCTATTATAAAAATATGGCTCTCACATATAGAAATTATATCACATAGAATAAAACATGCTATATTTTTTTTCTTATAGGATGGTAAATTTTTCCATTTAGTTTAGGGTGATTTGATGAGGATCATGTACCCAATGGGTGTTTTCTAGGAGGATAATATCAGCTGAAGGATTTGGGGTTTCCAATAGTAGTGTCTAAAATCAAATAATTTGGGCTTACAAGAGGATTAATAGAAATAAAGACATTTGGACTCTTAATAAGAGTATCTAGAATCATGTAATTGTTTTATTGACAAAATATGTATACCATATATGAAAGGGTGAATAAGAAATATGTTTTAATCTTTTTTTTTTGAAAATATGAATGATACATGAATGTATAACATTCAAGGTATTTGAATCCAATTTAACATTTGAGTTATAGAATTTGTAAATCATAACATAAGAATTTAGGATTCAATGGGAAATGTATACAATATGGTAAGTTAAACATTGGGAATATAGAGACTATCACAGTAGTGTCAAGATATTAAAAATGGGGTTACTGGGGAACTTTCTTCATATACTAAAAAACCTACCTATGGATTACACAGTGATTCAATATAAACTATGTTGTCGACCATAAATTCCTATAAGATACATTTAGATTATTTTATCACCTTGAAACCATTTTCTTATGATATGAGAAGATAGAGAATGTAATCAAGGTTTTTGGATACCAATATGAGAATATAAAATCAAGGATTTTGGATGATGGTGATTCATATATCAAATTTATGGAGTATGTTTTGCGGGTAAAAGGGTGTTCAAGAAGGGTTCTAGCACCCTATATTTTATCCATCTTCTTTTTTAACACATTATCAAGGAAAATTGATATGAAGATAAATTTTTGGGTTGATAATCACATTAATTAATGGGTGCAATTAATGTGATGTGGTGGTTATTTTGGGAATTAAAATATTCTCATGGAATACATTAATCTATTTTTTTTCGAGAAATAAGATGTTCTCAAACATTTTCCAAGAATAGTGGATCCAGAAACTATAACTAGAATTTTTCTAGTTACATGATTAATTAACTAAAATATTTTATATTTTCAATTTTTCACTCTTTATTTTGTCTAAAATAGAAATGGAAATTCTTATAAAGTGGATACTTTACTTTTTCCCTAGATTCCTTTTATATATTTTATACCTAATAATCATTCATGTATCTTTCATTTATTTTTTAATTATATATGTATTTCCTAAACTATTAATGTTAATGGATTAGTGTGTAAAGACATGAATTTTTATCAAGATTCTCTTTATGGGATTTTAACTTAACCAGCCTTTGTGTCTATTTAATTTTCAAATTAATGTCTTCTAATTTAGAATAAAACCTAGTGACTATTATTTAATATCATAAATATTATATAAAATATCGATGAATTTTAGGTTATAAATATTTTATCAAATAGTGGCTGATGTTTAAGGTAATATTTCTTCGACTAAAAAGTTGATGATGTAAAATATCATACAACATTGAACAGATGTGTGGTGACATATCTATGGATATGTGAAAAGACTACCTGATGGAAATGATCAACCCAATGACGTACGTGAATCTCAGATGCATGGTAAAAGATAACCCTATATGCATGGGAAACCCCATGCCAATACATGTGACCTAAAATGGGAGGGAATGTGCATACAGTTTAGGGTCATACTACGAAGAAAAAATTATTCGGATGTTTAAATACATACATATTAAACTAAATTTTAGGTTACATAACTGGTGATAAAATTTTTATTATCTTGGGATGAATGATGAAGCCAACACCAATAAAATAACCTTATGTAAAAAACTGCACATGAAGTGTATGGACACATTTATTAGAAAAATACATCACCCAGATTATATGGACCTAGAAATTAGAACAAGTTAGGTTTATCATATTTTATTTTGAAAATATGTCTTATACAAAGGAGACAATTGAATGTAAGGAGGTAAGAACCCGAGTTAGGGGATAAGAATCTAGATCAAACATGAAATTCTACAATAAAAAAATGACTATGGAATGTGGTTTAATGGCCTGAAATATTTTAATTTAGCCTATTATAGTAGATCCAAGGTTCACTATATATCCTATAGAAATAGAAATCCAGTAGTAAATAATTCTAAAATAAAAATATTTCATCCAAGGACTAATGCTTATGTTGAAAGAATCTATATGAATGAGGAAACCACACACTCAGAGGGGGTTTATAGTGATGAAATTTGTGTCTAGACTTAGAATGGGTAATCCAGGTGCCATTACATATCCTTATGTAATAGTAATCATTCCATCCATAGTTCCTGATATGGGATAGTGTTATCAAAGTGTTATTAAATTCGAGGAAATCTAATGTGAATTTGAAAAATCACAAACCTTTATGTTGTAAAGGATTTTATGGTATTGAGACTTTATGTATAGGATTAGTGTAAGATATCTAGTCATCCATATGAATACTATGATAATATAAATAAATCCCTATATTGTTCTAAAAAGTATTTAGTTGTACATATTTGGATCATGTACTGAAGAGGAGGGGATAAAAGTGTGGGTTCCCCTTTTGAATAAGAAATGATGAATCCCAAAACAAATCAAGAATAATATCATGACTAGGGATGAATTGATCATGGAAATTTAATATGTAGCTAGGCATATGATGGTATATCTTAGGGTCATTACATTTCCCATAGTAATGGAAATCACAACAAATTTTGTTCCAATAAAGGGGTAATTTTTTATTTATCATAGGTTAGGTGACTAAATAGATTAGCATCTTATATATGTAATGTCATAGTCTTTGTGGTCATGTGTGATAGACCACTCCAAGTAGTCTAATTTTGTATGGATACTTTTATTCTTTTAGTTTAATTTATTAATTACTTTATAAATGTTTCATATAGTTTATTCTCATGAAATTTGGAGCCTCTTTAGTAGTTTTTGAAATAATCAATGGTGTAAAGCATATATTTATTTATTTTTTCTATTTGAACATGGGTGATATGGATTATGTAAATTATGTCCTCAAATGTCATAATTAGAGAATATATAATGATGAATTATTGAAAAAGTATGACCAATATTAATGATTTTACCACTACTGAACTATCATAATGTAGTAGTATATTATAAATTTTCTCCAATATTTTGGTTAATTATCTTTTGGGACAAAAAATATAGGCTAGGGGTAAATTTTTATCTCAAATTAAATTATGTTGTTCACCATTTATTTCTAGGATTTTAAAAAATTTATTTCTATTAGGTCAATTTAGGTGAGTTGGTTAAACCATTACTAATTTATATCAATGGGAAACCCAGTTGGGGAATCTCAACTTAAGATAATGGGTTTTGTGAAAATAATCTGAACTCATGGATTTTTCATTTTATAATAAGAAAATAGTGACATAATTTTTCAAATTGATAGTGATTTAGGCATAAAAGGTATGACGTAGGTTATGTATAAAATTATATTCTCAAATGTATTTTGAATACTCTATAGTTATACCATCATGTGATGGGAATACTATTTTAGAAAAAGTAATAGTGTGTAATGTAAGATATAGGTAAAATAAACCTGATAAAAATGGAGTGAGGTCTCAATATGTAATTGGGATAATATGGTAATCAGTTATATACACCCTATAATTTTCTAGATATTTATTAGATTTAAAAATTCCTTTCAACTATATGATATAATATTTGGGAGGCATATGGATATAGAAATATTATTCAAAGTGAGGCACACAGTTTAATTTCATTTGTTATTAACCACTCCAAACTATTTATGGTAATGTGGGATGGACCATGCACCATAATTTTAAGGTTATGTGGTAATTTTGTTGTTTCACCCATTTTAGGATCATTAAATAAGGACCTTAGATTGTAAATATTATATTAATACATTAATTTATTTATGATAACAAATATAGAGTCATGATGCAAGGACTTTTCATCTAATTTTCATTTTAAGGAATATTTTTTTTATTTTAAAGTGTGAATTACTTTCATGCATGTTGCATGATTATTGGTATTCCCTAAATCTATAAGCTATTTATCTATATGATTCTAATTCTAATATATAACAAAATACAATTTTTATCATATATCCAAAAAATTTATGGTTGATAGAATAATTTGGAAGATCATTCAAAACAACCACTTTCAATTTCATGATCCTTGGTATCTTAAGAAAACATATACTCTAAGGAAAAAACAATGTATATAACGAAATTCCCATGCAAAATAGAAATATTCCTAGTTTCGTCTATATCTAATAGATATACGAACCTAATCATTTTAAAGATGTCATGTGTTCCATTATGGCTGTTCACATGGATAATCTATATATTTGGGTATTATTTACTACATTATCATTTCATAAATATATTTTTGAATCCAAATCTTAATGATGTATCACGTATTGATTATATTCCCGTAGTAATAGAAGGTTTTGGAGGTAATTGGAGTTGTTTCTAAAATTTTCTCATATTGTCTCTAAATCCTTTAGAGTTAGACAAAATTATTTTCAAAATCAAGGGTGAAATACATAAAAACATGGTATGTATATAAAGAGTATACCTTGTTTTATATTCCCATATTAGGTTGATAAAATGTTCTTCCTTCTATAGTATATATACATTAATAATAATGATCACATGAATTAATTTTAGATTTGGGTTGTGGAATCTTATTTTTGACCAATTTTTGTGAATATATTTATATAATTTATTAATTAGAAATTGACAATGCAACCTCAACACTAGAGAACATTGAATTCCCTAGGGGAATATCATTGAACACTATGATCAAATAGTGTTTAGAATTCCCCAATGAGGGGGTAAATAAAATTAAAATTCTACCAAACCTATAATATTGATCATTTCACAATATGTAGGACCATTATATCTAGATATTAATATTTCACCATTAATAAAACATCCATGTAGAAGAAATAATGAGGTTTTCAGTTGAATTATCTGATATTGTATGGGTCTAGCTAGTGAATATGTGGAATTATCCATAAAAAATATATTCATGAATGGGAATCTATAATTATTATCTCACTGTAACAGAGAAATATTTTCTTCAGTTGTGATAGTCTTGCTATATTTTTTTGGTGGGTGGGTTGTGGTTGTGGTCACATTTTTCCAATGTTCTTAGCATTATCCTATAAATTTTTCAATAATTTAATTTTTATAGTGGATCAAAAATAATGGGATATTCTTTGATTTCTCGTATATAATCAATCTCCACATGCCATTGTGTGAGTGGAATACTATATATATGACTTGAATTTTTCATTTTATTTTGTAGTATCATGTTGTGGAGAAAAAAATGTATAACCAATGATAACATTTAATAATATGAAACCATTGGTTGGAATCATGTATTTACTTGGATGATGTATATCAATAATCTGGGTATATTTCCTCCTAATTCATTATAATGGAGGTCCATGTGAGGAAACAATATCCAATTTCCTATGTGCCTAGATTTATCCTAGGTTTTTGTGGTTGTAGCTATGTATTATAAGGATTCCTAGTAAAATATAAAATTGGTGATTGATGTAAATGGATACAACTATAAGAACCTCCATGTAGATAAATTATCTCCCTCATTATTGGGAAGCCTATTGAATCAATATACTTGGATAGATTCAATAATGTTTGAATCTTCTAGGAGATGGTGGTCAATAATTATCCCTAGGACACTATTAGGGTGGGCTAATAAGCCTCTCAGATATTGTTGATATCTAATTCAAGTAAATAATATCTAGTGAATGTGTTTATAAAATAATAGTAGGATTCCCTTCTTCATGCTATAGTCTAGATAAATATGATTTTAAAAAAAATCTCTACAACTTTTCTAAGAATTGGGTTCATATAGTAGTGGAGGAAATATCCCTGGTTGGTCAGATCTATCCTGGGAAACTTTGGGAATGAATTAGGACATAAGTGAAATCCTCCTTAGTACCTTATAGGTATATAAGCAGGTGTCCTCAGGATCTAGGTAGGGGCTTGAAAAGTAGTTTCATATAGATTTGGGTGCTTCCTCCCATACTAATTTCTTTTTATAGTGTTATCCACTGATGATTTGGACACTCTTTATAATAATGGGATTTTTTCAATGTTGTAATTATTCCTTCATGGATGTACGATTTCACTAATACATTAATCATTTGGAATTGTAAGAATTTTTTGGGTTATAATTTATAATGGAACCTTGAAAATAATATATTCATAGTAATTATGGTGAAATATGATCATCATTCAATCAAATAGTGGTTTATAGTAACATTAATTAATGTATGATTTACCCTTTATTGGTAAGGGAGTCTAAAATTTCATGGATGGTTCATCACACATCCATTTTGAATTTGTAGAAGAAATTAAAAATCCATCAGTGTGGTATAATAAATAAACATACATGGGAAATCAAATTTGGTCCTCAGTAAATGATTTTATATAAGGATTTCCATTTTGTTTCTAATTCTTTGATTCATAGAAGGCCCATTTTGGCTGTTTTATGCCTAGCCCAACAATATTTACTTCCAAATTTAAGTGACCTCTAAATCCCATGGTATGGTTATGCTATATATTTTTCCAAATAAATGATATGATGTAATCTCATCCCATAATGGATGTGGTTTAAAATTCTAGGATTATATTATAGATTTAAAATGTGTTTACAAAATCCTATATAATAGTAATACCTTCTACCCTTTAGTGAAATTGTTTGATTGAAAACATGAATTTTATTTAACACCGTATAAAGTAATTATAAAATATATTATTGGATCATTGTAATTGTTTTTTCTATAGTGTGAAAGAATATAGGATGGAACTCTAGAATTTATCCATATCTATTGATTCATTATACTCAAATGGAAGGAGATGAAATGTTTTATTGGGTTGGTATTTGTCCCATTAAATAGGATTCATACATATCACTATGAATGGATTTATAACCCACATATTGTAGTTCTAATTAATAAGACACATCATTCTTTCTAAGGATATAAGATAAGAAACATAGTTGTGCCTTTTAAGGTTGTGTTTCCATGAATTTTAAAGTCATGTGAAGTGGACTACTAGGTGAAAGGTACATATAAATGGGTTATTTTATTATATTCACATGAGAAACCATTTCTAATTTAACTAATCAAATAAAGCCATTGAATAGATTTTTGGAACTGTGAGGAGTATCTAGACTCAATTTATTTGAACAAGCCAGAAGAAATATCTAAACATAATATATATATAGGGAAACAAAGAGGAATATTTTGACTCAAGTTATACTAGGAAACCAAGATGAGTGTCTCAATTCATGGTATATGAGGAAACAAAGAGGAGTATATTGAATAAATTTTTTAATGAATTCAAGAGGGTAATCTTGACTTGTTTTATAAGAGAAAACAATACATGTATCCTAAATATGGACATATGAGGAATCCGAGAGTAGTATATTGACTTGAGGGATATGAGGAAAAAAAGAGGAGTATAATGACACTTGTTATTATCTATGATCATGTTTTGGGTTATGGGTATCTTAGCTCAAATCTTGTTTCATCCAGCCTAAATGTTTCTTATAATGATTCTTTAATTTATAAAGGGATTAGTGATAAAAGTAGATGGATCACACAAATGAATCAAAATTGTAGAAATACAATGATCCTAACATGGGGTTTATGAGTTAATCCCCCTTGGTATAGACTAATGGGTTCTTAGGTAGGTTTATTGGGTGAATGGTAACCCATGTAAGTGACCTGGGTGGTGTAGTTACCAATAAGGTGACTTGGGGGAATTGGATCCTTAGTATACCCTTTAGGGTTGGTCTTATAACTGAAGGGGTTCCCTGGGTGAATGGGTTATTAGGTGGGAAGCACCCAAGTGATCTGGTTATTAGGTTCTTCTATGCATAGCTGTTTTGGTGCTCAGGTTATTTAGAAGCCAGGTTATTAGCACCTAGGTGGTTTGGTGACCATGTGGTATGGAACCCTAGTGCTCAGGTGGTATGGAAATCTTGTGGTATGGTTCCCTGGGTGATCATGTAGTATGTATCTCATGTTGTATGGATCCTATAACGAGGGTTTTTTTTGAATAATTAAATACATATAAATAAGCTTCATGTACTCATGTGATCTTGGTAGAACTTCTATATTCACATCATGTGAATATTGGTGGATGGGGGAAATATTTTTCTAGGCAACCCTTATCCTTGGTTCCCATACAAATTAATATTAATTTAGTTATATAATCATCCTAAATATAAAATTAGTTAATTTTAAGATTATTAAGTCTCAAAATTCATAAATAAGACACATAAGAGACCTATATGTGTCGCATAAATTTTGACACACCAAGGGATAAAGATACATTAATGAAGTTTTCTAATCTTTTGATGTGGTGGAAAAAACCTCCCACTATGTGTGGGCCATGGATTTCATCTATAATTGGAGAAATGGTTTCTCCATCCATAAAATCAATATTCAAAGGTTTTATGGACCATAATTGGTCTTATAATACATGAATTATGTGTAATGAATATATACATGAGCAATGTTCATTCTGAAAAATATTATTTTTTAACTTGTGGATTCCAATTTTAATTATGGATAAAACAATATTTCATTGTGAATTTTTAATGATTGTTATCAAATTGTGATTAGTTCTTACCCAGAAGATGTCACACATTCCCCTCATCTCATCCCATGAGGGTTATTGTTTCTCAACTATAAATTGCTAATATATTTAAGGAATGTTCATCAAATCCTTCAAAATAATAATTTTAGTTACCCTTGGGGGAAATTTATATATAGAAAATATGTATTTATAATTACATTGCACAAAAGAATTATATTCTACCTCATTAGAAAAAAAATATTTGGATACTCTCTAATTTGAACCCACATTAGAATAAAATGAGTAATTTTATCATCATCATGGGATATTTTAGAATTATGTGTAATGAGGCTAGAGATTTTTTGAAGTTGGGATCATGCCCTTGAAAGGTAATTTTTACATATCCTTATGGAGTAAATTAGAATCCATGTAGATTTTTTCTATTTAACGAGATACATTATACCATTCAAATCCATTAGATAAGGTCTATAGTGGCACCATTTAATGAAATATATATATGAATTCTTACAAGAAGTTTAATGTCATGTGGATTAGAATATCAGGTACAAGGTATCTAGTAATTGGTTTTTGTGTGACCAAAAATGAGAGAACATATTTATGTTTTAATAAAAAATAGTGTAGGTGAATATATTTTAGGAACCAAGTGGTGTATCCTAACAAATTTGTGTTGAGGAAACCAATAGGAGTATCTTGACTTAAGGAATATGAGGAAACCAAGAGAAGTACCATGAGTTAATGTATTTAATGAAACCAAGAGGATAATACCAACTTAGGAAATATAATAAAACCAAGAGGTGAATCTCAACTAAGTTAATATATAGAAAAGAGGAGGAATATCTTTACTCAAGGCATGTTAGTATCCAAGGGGGTATCTAGAATCAGTTTATCCCATAGGATGATTTTTGTGATTATTGGTATAACAAAACAAATCTTGTTTGGCCATGCCTAAAATTTTCATGGTGAGACTCTTGATTTTTCATTAGATTAGTGATAGAGGTGGAGATATAAGGACCCATCCATAAACATTACACTATCTTGGGATTTATGTCAAGAAATTTTTCTCTTAAATTTTAGGATCATTATGGTTTATAGTTTTATAAAATTATTCCATCATGATTACAAAAATAAATATCACATCACAATGTGGAATATTCTACTTACTATCCATTTTTTCCACAAAACAAGAATTTTGTGATAAAAAAATTTATCTTGTCATAGAATAACTTCAAAATTATCATATTGATCACATAATTGTATCTACTCTTATTTAAAACCCTATAAAAAGAATTTTAAAATGTTAAATGAGGAAAAAAATATCTATAAATGACATAAAAATAAATAAATAAACTAGATGGTTTATGAATACTTGTAAAATTTTTCTTTTTAAAAATATTAATCATTGGGCTCAAAATAAACATTTTATTACCCAATAAATCAAATTTTTTATCAAATTATTATCAAAAGACTTTTAATAAAAAATATTAAAGGGAATATAATTATCATAATGGTTCTATTTCAATCATGAAAATCATATAAAAACTTTCTCAAAATATGTTTTAAAAATTCTGACTTATGAAGTAGAATATACTTTCCTTTAAACATATGTTCATTATATTACCTTGTGAAATCATAATATTTATATAAAAAACATAGTAGGAATAAATAAATCAACTATGTATCTTGGTAAATAATTTTCATATCACTATTAAAAACAGAAAGACCTACATGGTCAACTTCCATTGTGATCATCACCTAATGTAGTGGAGATTTATAACAGACTGACCCATCCTTGATTTATAATGTTACCACCTTTCCTTTTTTTTATAGCAGAACCACCCATCCATGTTTAATAATGGAACCACCTGTACTTGGTTTATAATAGAACAAAAAAACCTTAGATTATAACAAAAACACCATCCTTTGTGTATAATCAAACCAACCTTCATTAGTTTATAACAAAACACCCTACCATCCTAAATAATTCCCAAGTACCATAAATTTATCATAACAAAAAAATTGTGAAATTTTCAACATTAAATTCATAAAAAATATTATTCTCACCCATAATTAAAATTTCAAGATATTTAAATATCCATTCCATTAAAAACCCTTTTTTAAAATGAATAATGAAAAGTAATAATGGTTTTTCTCATGAGAATAAATGAATCCTTATAAACTAATCTAAAAATAAAATAAAGGATTTGGATGTATGAAAAAACCATTTAAACCATATACAATAAAATAGAATATTAATTTAATACTTTATAATGAAAGTAAGATACATTCTTTTTAAAATACCTAAATGTTTTCATTTTGAAACCCTTTGAAATAATTTAAAAAGGATATTTAAAATTTACTTTATAATTCATTTATATCCATGTAAATTCTTCCATTAAATAATTTTATGAATATTGACATACAAGGAAAATATCTATAAAAATAAATATTTATAACATTTAAAAAAAGTTTTTAAGGTAATGTGTCACTTACCATGAGTCAGAATCATCACGTACATTCTTTATCATATTTATTACTAAACTTGTTAATTATTTACATGCATAAGAAAAATTTTCCGATTTATAATTTCTTTAAATATATTTAATTTTGTGTTATATTAAATTATTTAATCAATTAAGTTAATGTTAAACATTTTGAGGATATTCATTTCATAAGTAAAAAATGACATGGGAAGGATGACTATTTTAAGATACTATGATTTGAACTAGATGCAATTTTACCAAGGAATATAAACATTGAGTTTGGTGTATAGGCCAAAAATAAAAATTAATATTTGGAATTTCAATCTTAGAGTTGAAATGCATAAAGTTTTTTTTTAATGAACCTTAAGGCATGATTGGTTTCTTGGGTGTTAGGATGAGTTTCTGAAAAAATAGGCTTCATAAACTCAGTTTCTGGAGAAATAAATTGGGGTTCATTGTTAGTGCATGGTTAGGACTAACGATGCTTACCAAAA
The DNA here is from genome assembly GCA_963277665.1 of Viscum album. Classification (NCBI taxonomy): domain Eukaryota; kingdom Viridiplantae; phylum Streptophyta; class Magnoliopsida; order Santalales; family Viscaceae; genus Viscum; species Viscum album. The sequence goes on along the minus strand of OY728158.1, from coordinate 1,183,233,488 downwards.
TCTTTTTCTTGCTTGTATAAGGTAATGGTTTTTTGAAACTATGAATCACTCTAGGGTAAACTATGTGGTTTTTTGAAAAGGGTCTACCGAGGGGCACATGGGCTATACAAGGTTCTTCAAAACCCTACACTTATCCCACATGGTTAGCGCCAATTAAACAGTGGCTACTCATGGTTGGATCATGATATTAAAAAATAATGTGGGAAAACTATGTATATCATTTAAAGAGGATAAATTACATTTCTTCCCCTAACTTCTATAAACCTTATTCCCCCATTATTCTTTTCTACTCCACACACAACTTCTCCACATCCTAAGACCCTCTTCACATCCATCCGGAATGGATAGGTTTTCTTAATTGGCATATAGAATCAATCATCATTAAGTTTATTACAAGTGTTTTAGTTATTATATGATTCTAATTTATCCATTATATTTTTTATCTTTCCATATTGAATTCTTTTTAAAGTCAAGGAAATATGCACTATTTTTAGTGTGTTTTTCTATTTCTTCAAATTCTCTCGAACAAACTTGAATCTAAGATCTTTAATAGACTAGTGAATAATCCTTAGAATATGGTGGATGGTTGATGAATTTTTTCCCTAACGAATCATTATTTATAAATTGAATCATTGTACTACATACTAGATTCACTATGAATTTCTCCTATAATTTTAAATAACCTAATTTTTTTTCTAAACTATGACCTATAATATTCGTTAGACCTGTTGGTATAGTTGGAGGATGGTGATCTCAACTCAGTCCACCCATTTTGGGATTTCTTATTAAATTCCCATGTTTGACATTGTTCTTAATTATCCATTGATCAAGAATTGATTAATTAAAGATAAAATAATTTTTCTTAATTAGAAATGTGAATGTACACTTTCTTTGCCCATGATAATATAGGATGTATTCTTTGTTTAAATTGGGGATTATAAATATTATGACCCTAACTATACATAAGAACTATAATTCAAATTGCTCATTAATATGGAAATATTTATTAAATATATTTAAATTAGAAAATGGAATGGATAATCTCATGGACAGTGAAATGAATAATTTATATTTAATGGAATGTTAATGGTAATGATTAAAACTTGTCCCTTATCAATTACTAAACATAATGATTGAATCATCCCACATGATAAATTGGTAGTAGAATTGAAATTTCAATGGACTTCTTAATTACTTATATGATGAGTGACCCCAAATTGTATATTTGAATTATGATATGGCATACTTATGGATGTGGCCTTCCTATTATTATGAATTATGATACTCGAACATGTAATCCCTTGTGAATTATAATAATCAAGAGTGAATTCACTTTTGAATTATGACACTCGGGCATGGGGTCACTTATGAATTATGATACTCAGGCATGGAATCCATTATGAATTATGATACATGGGCATAACTTCCCTTATGAATTATGATACCTGAGCATGGAATCTGTTATAAATTATTATACTTGTGCATGGTGACCCATATAAATTGAGATATTTGTGAATGAAATCACATATACATTATGACTTGGGAATGGATTCCCTCATCAATCCATGATAATTTTAGGATTATACACAGACTCTTGAGTTGAGACATGTTTCTTGACTAGTATGACAAATCTATATTTATATCTGAATATGTTATTATATATGTAGTGTATATGTATAAATAAATATTCATATATATGAATCCCTATTTCAAGGTGACCAATGTAATGATATATTCCATCTTAGGCCGAAGTAGGTATTATTATCTGGGTGTCATTGAGAAACCCGAGCCTAATTTCTCTAAATTTATTCATTTACTACTTCATTATTATACCTAAACACTATTGTACATTATACTGATAGAATGGATAGTATTATATATCATTGACAATGTTGTACATAGTATATTTCAATCCATGTCTGGGATTCCATGTAGTACCTTAATACACTTCATGGTTGTGAGTTTAGGATCATGTATTTTTTATGTGTTGTTAGTCTAATAGATGGTATCTTTGGAGAAAATGACTAATCAAATGCTCAAGATACTCATGAAGATATCATTTTGAAATTTTCTCATTTATATTATGATTTTTATGCCTGTTGACATGTATATTTGTTTATCATTTAGTGTTTAAATGATATCATTTAATACATGATAATGTTTATGGATTAGTCTATTTTTTATTATTGAGATGATTGATTTACACAAACTTTAATTTATACTAATTCCTCAATTTATTTATATATTATAGATAGTTGTTCTAATTATGTCTTGAGGTTATATTCTTCCCACCATAATACAATTGGACAATCATAAATAGTTTCAAGCATATGGTGTACAAGGAGGCTTGATTGGGGCCATGTGACCAACTATATTGGGTAAAAATTCGTTGAATATCGGGTCAGGAAATTAAAAAGTGGAATCAAAATTCTTTTTATTTGTATTAATGATTTTGGTTGGTAGACAGGAGGATATGAATCTATCGGTACTAGCTATTTAATTGTGTCTGGGAGTGATCAACCTATACATGGGGAAAAGACATAGTTTCTAGGGATGGGTGTATTATTCATGCTATTTTTCATTACAATTGATTATTATTTCACCTATAGTGAAACATGTATGATATGTTTCTTTCGAAGTTATGATATTTATTGTATTTTACACTTTACTTGGTATGGTAAGGAAGAGTTCTTACAAGAATCATTATAGGAACATAGATATTAACATTCCATGAATATGCCATGCCATGTATGTTTCATTACGGGACTACCAGATACATGTTGGATGTTTCCTATATGTTTTAACATCATTCTTAACTATACTCCATGATTAGGTGATTATTTAGTATGCCTTATCTTTATACAATGTTTTTGAGGTTTCCTTCTGATAAGTCTTTCTTCTTTAATGTTTTGTGGTATCATTCCTTATTATAGTTGTGACATATGTATGGTTATTAAAGTGTATTTATCAACCTTGAAGGTTTTTTCCTATATATATTGACAGTGGATCCTTAACACACCAACCATGACATATTTCATCAATAAACCGTTGGTTGATTGGGAAGAAACATTTTGTTGTTGTGATTAAACGGGTGAAAATAACCGTTCATATTAGATATGGGAATTTATAAATTTGGATGAATAATACATAACATCAAACAATCATATATGGACTTTTTATATTATCATAAAAATTATAAAAACCATGTTGCAGCTACATGAATTTCAGTTGTAGATTATAAAGGTAAGTACCCTTGTAACTTATTAATAGTATTTCATATAAGTGAACCATAATTTTTATATGTGTATATAAAATTAAAATTCTTATATTAAATGGTTTCATTTTTGGTTTATAGAACCTATATATATTGGGAATTAAGACCAATATTAATGAACTATTAAAAGAATAATTGGACACAAGTAGGATAGTTGGGGAATGTTTTTATGAGATAAACCCACTATTGGGGTTTTGAAAATCATGGTCACAATGAAAGGTCCCTTATAGGTCACATTTTTTTTGTTATGCCATAGTACTTAAACCCATAGTGGTATACATAATATCCATCAGAATAGTTATTTAATGTGTCATCAACCACTGATATGGGAAACACATACATTTAAGGGGGCATCTTATTGAGATGATTACATTTAATAATAAAATACCTATTATCAACTATTGATCTTAATTATTATGATTCATTTTTTAATTAAAATTTTAATTAATATCTAAATAGTATTTTCCTCCATAGCTTGGAATTTAAATTTTCCTTAGTTAACTAAGATATGAAAATCTTTATGGATAAATAAAATGGATAAAACAAATTTATAAGATAAATGGCCTTAATTTTGATTGGATGTCATCAATATAAATAAATATTAAAAGGAATATTGGTTTAAATTACCCATGTTTCTTTTTCACATTAACCAAATAGAGTACCAAGTGTAGTTGTATTTCATAATAGGTAAAGGATGTTCCCTAAATCTAGCTTTTAATATGTTTTTAAAATTAAATGTGAATTGATGTAATGGGTCAAATGAAACATTTTTGTTGTGTTCATATCTTTCACCCTCGTGTAAGGGTAGTTTAAATCATTTTTTATGATTCCTAGAATGGGAATGTGGACATAACCCATGGGTTTTCTTGCCCTTCCATTATGTAATACAGACATAGGATGTTAAGACTAGTAATTTTTTAGCATGAATTATTTATAGGATTAACACTTTATATATCAGTGTGTGACTACCCTGAGGATGGTAGAGAAATTATAAATCAAACCTTACTAAATTTTGGAGAATAATTTTAGACATAAATTTTCATTCTTGTGATTTTTTTGAGTATTACTCTTACTGAGTAGAAGACACCCCACCCAGATAAATGAGCCATTTTCCAGAAAGGTATGGCTTGATGAGGTAATGATCACTATGTAATTCTCATATTATATTGTATATACCTTCCTAGGGATTGGTTGTCAACTTAGTAGGTACTATGACCATCCTTTTTTAATGATGACTGACATGGTAGGTTTTCATCTAGGTTAATAGTTGAATGGTATGATACAAATCTTGGAGAACAAATTGCATAGAACATCAGATACTGGGATACATAGAGTTTACATGCATATGGATAGTATCAGATGATGTGTATTTGTGTTGTTAAAATCTCATAGTAGTACATGTTAATACATGTGTCACCCACAATGTAGGTAATGTGATGAAACAAACTGTATGAGTTCGGTGGAAACCATTTAATCCTTGAGATTTTATTATATTTTCTTGAGTCATTTAAGAAGTATAAAAACATAAACATATATATATTTTGAGTTATCCTATTTTTGGTGGGTGATATTGAAAAAGGATTGGTGGTTTTCATAATATCGATCAATTTATTATTTTATTATATTCTTGTTTCTAATGATTTTTATATGTGTGGCTTGGGATAGAGTCCCAAATAAATCTATATTATATTCAATCTAGCACACTTTTATGTGGCTAGTTTTCCTCTCTTCACTAATTTCCCCTTGTTAAAAGCATTATGGAAACATTTGAAAATAGTTTTCGATGGTGGATAGAGAAAGTGATGTGGCATGAGTATCCCTTATCATTAAAAGAAAACATAGACACTCCTATGATAAGGAGTAATGTATCAAACATTTTTTTTATCATGTACATACATGTAGAGGGAGTGGAACTGCAAAATACCATTTGTGAGTTATGACAACCCTGCTTTTTTAATTCAAACTTAAACTTGATTTATTATATAAAACCTTCACTTGATAAAACATAGAATATTGGGAGGTCTAGTATATTTGGGGCTTAGGAACGTTACATAACAACTTAAAACAAGAAATAAAATATCTTTATTGAAAACTTCCTTTACATGACCACTACATTCCCTCATACTTAGCATTTCATGGGATAACCTAAGGACATGCATAAGAAAAGGGTGAGCTATAAAGCCCAGTAAAAGAATAATCATGGAATAACATGAGGAATACTAGACATGTTATACAATAGGAATATCAGTAGAGAATAAGATAATCATAAACAAAAAGTCATAATAAATCTTGATAATCATAACATGGGAATGTGGCAACAACACTTAACATATAATTAGCATGATCCAAGGCTCATTGCATATGGAGCATGAGTAAATCCTCATTAAACATGAAGAACAAGTAAAACCTCATTGAACTTGAATTATTATGAGTCAAAACACATTTCACATGATGTATCATGATACTATACTTTACCCAATTCATTGGAGCGCTATAAGGGCACACCCCTCTTAAACATTTCATTTCATGCATAAGTGTGCCACATGGATCATATAACATGGATTCATAAAACATAATCATTTATTCCATGATAAAGGAATGTGGAATTCATACATGATACTTTATAATCAATATGTAAATGTGTGTAAAGGTGAATGCCCTTGATAAAAAAATGGGCATGGTATTCACTACACAATGACATTGGCTTGGAAAATCGGTGCAATTTTGGTAGCGTAATGGTGTGACGTAAGAATTCATAAAAATGGTTGATGAGAGAGAAAGAAGTGTATCATCATATTTACATGAAATTTATAGTAATGGTGTCATATAGATACATGTCTCAACAATTTTAATGGAATTTAGAGTCATGATACAAAATAATTGCTTGAATGTAAAACAAAGAGAGAGAGATATTCCTTTCGAAATTTTGGCATAGTAATGGGTGTACATGGTAGGCATTTAATGAGATAGAATGGGGTATCCCATAATTCAAACATAAAGACGGAATTATGTGGGAGGTTTGAAACCATACCCCAACATTTATAATTGAAATTAAAAGGGCATAACAACATTAATAAAATTGGACAAAAATTAGAAAGGAAGAAAAAACCCTTACATGGAAGTGTGCTTCCGAAGGCTTGAGAGAGGCCTGAGAGAGGCTTCTTGGGAGCTTGGGGAACCTTGGAGGATTCAAGTAAGAGTAGGTCAGAGGTTGGATGAACTCCAAAGGCTTTGAGTGAGGATAAAGTGGGAGCTTGTGTTAGTTTATATGGGAAAGGTGACTGAATTCTTTATTATTTAATGTTGGGACACCTCACATTAAACTAATTCAAACCACAAACCAGCCCTTGGTTTTTGCCCATTATTTTTGAAAAAGGGTAGTGGAAAAAAATATTTTATAAGGCCAAATTCCGAACTTCTTAAAATAATGGGGTTGCTTATGTGGAGGTGAGTCACACTACCAAGGAAAACAATTTAATAAGACAAGATGTTTAATAAGCCTTGAAGGGTCCATTAATGCTTTGTAAAATAAGTCAAAAAAACCCAAAATCACATTATTTTAATGGTAAAACATATATTGTCCGAACATAAGGATTATAGTATTTTATTAAATCACTATTGGGTCCTTATGATGTCATAAAACAAATTATATATTTAAAAGGTATTTAATTTTTCCCAAAAACATGACTGTCTCAAAAAATTATGAAAAATTAACTGTTGGATAATTTTGACATCCTGATTCTAGAAATAATATTTATTTTATCTAAATAATTTTCTAAATATTTTTATTTTCACATTTAAAATAGAAACCGATATTTATCGAAAATTCACGGGTTTTGACAAAAATGGATTTCAAACCTTAATAAAAATTACGATTGCATTCATACAATAATTTATATTTAATAAAAATTAATTTACTAATAATTATAATATTTTATTAAAATATTATGTAATACAAAAATCCATTAATTCATCAAAATATATTTCTTAGTTGAATATTAACTAAAAAAACTATCTAAGCTTTAAAAACTATTTACAAGGTAACAAAAATAACATGAAAATATATTCATTATTATATTAAAAAATAATGTACATAAACATAATGCTAAGGTATTGTTACATAACCCTTATAACACCCTCATAAGACTGAAGAGTAAGGTGTGCGATGGTGACAGACTCTTGGGGTGGCTCAGAAAACATTTCTCGTGTGGTAATCTCTATCAACTTCCACTTCTCTCGTAGGCGGTCCCACTCGAGCTTAACCTGTTAAAGCTCATCTTGGGATTTGTTAAGAGCGAAGCCCAATGACGCCACCTATTTTTTGAGTTCCAACAAATGGGCTTCATATGGGGCACATCTACTAGATGAGGCCATCACTTCCTTTGTTTGAGTAAATCAGATTCGTTAAAGCCCTATATTTATACTAATCATGTGATCATCGTTCAATGGCTATATTAGAAATGGTCACAATTATTAACATAAAACTAAAGAAGTTGATATAAACATTTTACATAAAGAAACATTTAATTAGATCAAGAGGGATTTCCATTAATGAATGTTTTGGTCATTACAATCTTCCCCCTTAAGAAATTTCACCCTCGAAATTTCCTTTTCCCACATTAAAACAAATGCAGGTAACTCTGCTTCATCACTTCCTTTGATTCCCCCATTGCTTCTTCAAACTTGTGGTTTTTCCACAAAACCTTGACGAGGGGCATTGTCTTATTTCATAGAACATTATCTCTATGGTCTAAGATCTTCACTGGTTGATCCTCATAAGAAATATAATCCTCAAACTGTACCACCTCTGAAGAGAGTAAATGTGAAGGGTCCGGTTTGTACTTCCTTATGATGGATACATGAAAGACATCATGTACTTTATCTATGGTCGGTGAAAGTTCTAGTCGATAGGCCATAGCCCCAACACGATCAAGAATATCGAAGGGGACGATGTACCTTGGACTTAAATTCCATTTCTTTCCAAACCTCATGACCTTCTTCCACAAAGATATGCATAGAAATACCATGTCTCCAACTTTAAACTCAAGGTCTCGTTGACGGTTATCTGCATAACTCTTCTGTCGACTCTGGGCTGGCTTGATATGCCACTGAATGGTTTTCACCTTCTCCACCATTTCTTCGACCGTTTTTGGTCCAAGCAGCTTACACTCACCGAACTCATCCCAACATGACGGTATTTTGCACCTATTCCCATAAAGGGATTCATATGGTTCTATTTGGATGCTTGAGTAGAAATTTTAATTATAAGAGAACTCAACCAGAGGAAGATGTTGATCCTATACTCCTTTAAAGTCCATTGAGCATGCTCTCAACATGTCCTCAAGTCTTTGGATAGTCTGCTCGGATTGACCATTAGTTTGAAGATGATAGGCCGTACTGAAGTTCAGTTCAATATTCAGAGCATGCTGAAGACTCTTCCAAAACTTATAGGTGAATCTTGGATCTCGATCAGACATAATTGCTAATGGTAACCCATGAAGCCTTACCACTTCCCTGATATATATCCATTCTAGTTGATCTAATGAGAAATCCCCCTGAATACCAATGAAGTGTGTAGACTTTGTAAGATGATCCACAACAACCCAGATTGCTTTTTTGCATTTGGATGTCTTCAGATGTCCAGTGACAAAGTCCATGGTGATGTTATCCCATTTCCATTCTGGTATGGGAAATGGTTGCATCATCCCCTTAGACTTCTACCTCTTTGCTTTCACTTGCTGACACACCAGACACTTTTATTTATATTCACTGATCTCCTTCTTTATATTATCCCACCAATAATTCTCTCGGAGATCTTGATACATATTTGTGTTTCCTGGGTGAATAGAGAAATTTGAACTACGCGCATCATCCAAAAGTTCCTTCTTCATCTCTGAACTTGATGGAACACATAGTCTTTTCCCAAATCTCACAATTCCTTCTTCATTAACATTAAACTACGAGGATTTACCTTTTCCTATAGCTTCCACTTTTTTTCCTGAATTCCCATGTCATCCTTTTTAGCATCCTTTAAACTTTCCAAAAGTGATGGTTGAGCAATCATTTGTGAAAGGATTGATGATGTTACATTATTTATGATTCCCATGTCCATACTCATTAAATATAAGAAGATTGGATCCTTTTCAATTCTCATCCATGATAGAATTGCTGGGTAATTTCTACTTAGAGAATCCACCACCATGTTCGCTTTCCCAGGGTGGTAATGGATTGAGCAGTCATAGTCTTTGATCAGCTCAAACCATCTTTGTTGGTGCATATTCAACTATTTCTGTGTGAATATATACTTGAGTATTTTGTGGTCTGAATATATTTCACACTTCTCCCCAAAGAGATAATGCAGCCAAATTTTCAAAGTGAAGATCACTACAGCCAGCTCGAGGTCATGTGTTGGATAGTTCTGTTCATGAACTTTCAATTGCCTTGAAGCATAGGCAATGAATTTTTCATTTTGCATCAATACACATCCCAGGACCTTCTTCGAAGCATCACTAAATACCACAAAAAGTTCTCCACTTATGGGTAAAGTGAGCACAGGTGCAGTGATAAGCCTCCTTTTCAACTCCTTGAAGCTTTCTTTGCATTCATCACTCCAAGCAAACATTACTCCCTTCTAAGTTAGCTTGTTAAGGGGTTGGACAATCGTGAGAAATTTCTCAAAAATTGTCGATAATATTCAGCTAACCCCAAGAAGCTATGGATATATGTTACCGATGTTGGCCTTGTCCATCCCTCAATTTCATATTTTTTGGAGGGATCCACATATATCCCATTGCTTTTGATGATATGGCCCCAGAATGATACCTACTTCAACCAGAACTCACACTTTTTGTACTTGAAATAGAGCTTATCCTTCTGAAAGGTCTCTAGTATAGTTCTTAGATACTCCTCAATATCCTCCTTGGTTTCATAGTATATCAGAATATCATCTATAAATACTACCACAAATTTTTCGTGGTAATATCTAATGACTCTATTCATCAATTCCATGAATATTTCTAGAGCATTAGTGAGTCCGAAAGGCATTACTATGAATTAATAGTGCTCGTATCTTGTACGAAAAGAAGTCTTGGGGATATCTTCATTCTTTACCCTTTCTTGATAATATCCCGACCGCAAATCCACCATGGAGAATTATTTTGCTCCACGCAGCTGATCAAAAAAGTCATCAATTCGTGGGAGAGGATACTTGTTCTTTATCGTGATTTTTTTGAGCTCATGATAATCGATGAAAAGGTGCATTTACCCATCCTTCTTCTTGAAGAAGAGGACTGGTGCACCCCATGGTGAAGCACCTGGGCATATAAACCCTTTATCTATATTCTGTTGTAGTTGTTTCTTTAGCTCTTCAAGCTCCACAACAACCATTCTATATGGAGTTTTGGATATTGGCAATACCCCTGGTATAAGTTCAATTGAGAATTCAATATCTCTTATAGGAGGAAGTCCAAGAAATTCCTCGGGAAACACTTCAGTGAATTCCCTCACAATTGGCATGTCTTCAAGGATGGTTGCTTCCATGGACTCAATCATCTGAGCCAGATACGCATGCTCATAGGGTAGTAATATCCACACTTGAGATGATGGAGCTAAAGAAGATTCATCTTCCTCCTTGCACTTGTAAATAATCGGGGGTTGATTCTCTACATAGAGAGTGATTTCTCTCTCATGTAAATTTACATTGGATCTATATAAGAAAAGCCAATCCATGCTAGGAATTGCATCAAATTCAACTAGAGTGAGTATGACGAGGTTCTACAGGAAGTTCAATCCACAGATTATGATTGGGGAGGAGTTATATTCCTGGGATGCAATAATCACCCCATTTTCTGTACTCACCAACATCTTCACTTCCATGATTTGTGGTGGTTATGGTATTGTTCTACTAAACTTTTGACATATAAAAGAATGTATAGAACCAGAATCAAAAAGTAAGTTTTCTATTCTTGAATGAATAACTAGAGTACCTATCACCACTTCATTGTCAGGGTTCACTTCAGCAGTAGTGATGGAAAAAACTCTCCCTTGCTACCTTGGAGGTTGTTGGTTGCCTCCTAAAACCCTTGGAATAGGGCACTAATTTTCAAGATTCCCTGGTTCTTTGTAGTTGTAGAAATGAACCACATGTTGAGGTTCAAACGAAGTGTTACTCTCCTATGTGATAGCCGTGTGTCTTTCTTGACGACAGTTTACAGCCAGGTTCCCTTCTCTTCCACACCTAAAGCATTTTCTTGTACACTTTAGGCAATTTCCGGGGGGATTCTTTCCGCACCTTTGGAAAGTGGGGTGCTGGATCTTATTATCACCATTGTATTTATCCATCGGGCCACCAGCATTGAAGTCCAACTTACACTTCTTATCCCCAGGATACCCCTAAGATTCTACGATCTCCATTTTTACCTTGAGGGAACATCAGACAATTTCCTCATAGCTGTCAAAGTCATGGATTTCCAGTGCTTTCTACAGGCTAGGTTTCATCCCACCAAAGAAGCGGTCAACCTTGAATTTGGGGGTAATGACAAAGCTGGAAGCGTATCATGAAAGCCGTGTGAATTTTTCCTCATACTCTCCAACAGATTCTTCGTCTTTTTTCTTGAGGGAAAGGAAGTCCCTTTCCATATTAAGTCGGAGAGTGCCTGGAAAATATTTATCAAAAAACATCTTCCGGAAATCCTTCCATTCCAACGCCTCGATCTCCTCCTCATGCTTCTTATTTTTGATAAACATCCACCATTGATCAGCTTCACCCTCTATATGATAAGCAGACAGTATAACCTTCTCTTTTTCAGAACATTAAAGGATGTAGAAGATATTTTCAATGGAGTTGATCCATTGTTCAGTGATTGAGGGATCAGATGATCCATTAAAAGTAGGAGGCCTTTGTCCAATGAAGCTCTCAATAGCAATTTGTTCTTTCTTAGGGTGGGTTGAACGTTTCTTTGGACCCATGTTTCTATTCAAATCTTGAGTTAGCTGAGATAGAATCATGATAAAGTTCGCGATTCTCGCACCCATTGGATTGGGTATCTCATTAGTATAATCATCACATTGATCTTTACATCATTTGTTAGCTCGAGTCCCCTTATTACCAGCCATTGGATGGAATAAAAGGAAAGTTAGGGGTAACACATAAACGGTAATAAAAGGACAAAACCGATGACTTATAAATAACTCTTATTTCCTTAACATATGAATCTATTGGCTTCAGTCTATATTATCCATGATCTACTTTCAAACATATATTCTTAGGGAATTTTTTTTGTCCCTTAATAATGGTTCATAATAAAATTGTGAATTTACCAAAGCATATCCTTCGAAAGTGTCATAACCAAGAGTGCAGAAAGGCCCGTTGTCATTCACCAGTTCCCATTCGAGTCGAGCTCAAAGCGGTGTTTTCAGGTTTTACCCCTAGGATACATCTGTGCCAGATCCGCCTCTACCTACTCGTATCTAGACATGGATGTATTTTCTTAATAAAACAACTACTCAATACCCACCAAAACATAGGGATGTTTTTATTATACTTAGTCTGGTCTCTAAGGCTTTACTAGGGTTTTCTAATCATAATCCAAAAAATAACTAAACCAATCCTCTGATACCAACTATGACAACCCATCTTTTTATTTCAAACTTAATCTTGATTTATTACATAAAACCTTCAATTGATACAACATGGAAGATCAATAGGTCTAATGTCTTTGGGGATTAAAAATGTTACATAACAAATTAAAATATGAAATACAACATATTTATTGAAAACTTCCTTTACATGACCACTACATTCCCTCGTACTTAGCATTGCATGGGATAACCTGAGGACATGCATAAGAAAAGGGTGAGCTATAAAGCCCAGTAAGGGAATCATAATGGAATAACATGAGGAATATAATACATGTTAGACAATAGGCATATCAATAGAGAACAAGAGAAGCACAAACATAAAGGCATGATAAAGCACGATAATCATAACATGGGAATGTGGCAACAACACTTAACATGGAATTAGCATGAGCCAAGGCTCATTGCACATGGAGCATGAGTAAACCCTCATTGCACATGAATCATGAGTAAAAACATGTTGAACTTGAATTAGAATGATTCAACACCCATTTCACATGATGTATCATGATACTATACTTTACCCAATGCATTGGAGGGATATAAGGGCGCACCCTTCTTAAACATTTCATTTCAGGCATAAGTGTGCCACATGAATCATATAACATGGATTCATAAAACATAATAATTTATTCCAGGATAAAGGAATGCAGAATTCATACATGAAACTTTATAATCAATAAGTAAATGTTCATAAAGGGGAATACTCTTGATAGAAAAAATGGGCATGGTATTCACTACACAATGACATTGGCTTGGAAAATCGGTGTAATTTCGGCAGCGTATCAGCGTGACATAAGAATTCATAAAAATGTTTGATGAGAGAGAAAGGGGTGTCTCATAATATTTACATGAAATAGATAGTAAGGGGGTAATATAGATACATGTACCAACAATTGTAATGGAATTTAGAGTCATGATACAAAATAATTTCTTTAATGTAAAAGAGAGAGAGAGAAATTCCTTTCGGAATTCTAGCATAATAACATGTGTACATGGGAGGAATTTAATGAGAGATAAAGGGGTATACAATCATTAAAACATAAATAGGGAAGTATGGGGGAGGGGAAAAACCATACCCCAACATTTATAATTGAAATTAAAAGGACATAATAACATTAAGAAAATTAGACAAAAATGAGAAAGGAAGAAAAAACCCTTACTTGGAAGTGTGCTTCCAAAGGCTTGAGATAGGCTTGAGAGGGGCTTCTTGGGAGATCTGGGAACCTTGGGAGGATTATAGGGAGAGTAGGTCAGAGGTTGGACGAACTCTAAAGGCTTTGAGTGATGATAAAGTGAGATCTTGCGTGGGTTTATATAGAAAAGGTGAGGGAATTATTTATTATTTAGGGTTGGGACACCTCACATTAAACTAATTCAAACCACAAACCAGACCATGGTTTTTTCCAAAGGGGAGTGGAAACCAATATTTTATAAGGACAAAGTCCGAACTTCTTAAAATAATGGGGTTGCTTATGTGGAGGTGAGTCACACTCCCAAGGAAAACAATTTAATAAGACAAGATGTTTAATAATCCTTGAAGGGTCCATTAATGATTTGTAAAATAAGTCAAAAAAACCCAAAATCACATTATTTTAATGGTAAAACATATATTGGCCGAACATAAGTACTATAGTATTTTATTACATCACTATTGGGTCATTATGATGTTATAAAACACATTATATATTTAAACGGTATTTAATTTTACTCAAAAATTTGACTGTCTCAAAAAATTATAAAAAATTCACCGTTGGATAATTTCGACATCCTAATTCCAGAAATAATATTTATTTTATCTAAATAATTTTCTAAATATGTTAATTTTCATTTTTAAAATAGAAACCTACATTTATAAAAAATTCACGGGTTTTGACAAAAACGGCTTTCAAACCTTAATAAAAATTACTATTGCATTCATACAATCATTTATATTTAATACAAATTAATTTTATAATAATAATAATAATATTTTAGTTAAATATTATTTAATACAAAAATCCATTAATTCATCAAAATATATTTCTTAGTTGAATATTAACTAAAAACACTATTTGATCTTTAAAAATTATTTAGAAGGTAACAAAAATAACATGAAAATATATTCATTATTATATACAAAAATAATATACATAACCGTAGTGTTAAGGTCTTGTCACATAACCCCTTGTAACACCTGTATAAGACCAAAGAATAAGTTGTGCGATGGTGACAGACTCTTGGGGTGGCTCGGATAACATTACTCGGGTGGTAATCTCTATCAACTTCCACTTATCTTTTAGGAAGTCCCGCTCAAGCTTAACCAGTTGAAGCTCAAATTGGGCTTGGTCAAGAGTGAAGCCCAATGATGCCATCTCTTTTCTGAGTTACAAAAAATGGTCTTTGTATGGGGCATGTCGACTGGATGAGGCCATCACTTCCTTTTTCTCAGTAAATCAGATTCGTTAAAGCCCTATATTTATACTAATCATGTGATCACTGTTCAAAGGATATGTTAGCAACAATCACAATTCTTAACATAAAACCAAATAAGTTGACATAAATTTTTTAAATAAATATATATTTAATTAGATCAAGAGGGATTTCCATTAATGAATTTTTGGGTCATTACATGAGTGGTCACCTTTTCTTCTAAAAAACCATTGATGCTAGTAGTTTTTGTTATCTAGTCCTTGAGATGACTCTAAAGATGAAGAAAAGTTATAGATTTTATGGAGTATTTATTCTACATTCATGCTCAGAGTATATGTGGAACACAAATAATGTAATTATTTTGAGTAATCTCAATGATTTCAAGGAAGAACAATGATATAATGGTTAGTTTTATATAAAAAATTTGATAACATTATGAGTCAATGTGGGAATATAGTGTGTTTTTTTAATCCAACATGGAATTCCTTGGTAGTGATCGAATCATGGTCATTTAATGGTGACGTATCAATATATGCATCATAACTCATCAATGGAATTTGACCACATATGAATCAACTATTCATTCCTATGCATAATTGGATATGGTTGGTTGGAAACCATGTCAGAAACTTCGTCATGGGTATGATTAGAGTTTCATGGTTCTTATTAGTAATCAAAAATATCTTATTAGGTTACTCTTGGTTTAGATATGATCATTTCCTATATCTAGAAATCATTTTTGGGACACTAGGAGAGAATCAGTTTTGAGTAGAGCTAAAGGAATTAAGAAATTAAATGCCTTATTCACTAGATAAATAAACCCCCTATGAGTTTCGCAGTGAGAACATGGAATATAATAATGGAGTTTTATTTCATGATTCATAATTCTATTTCGATATAGTAAGGCATTGGATAGACTCATGGCACTAACTGATTACATGGGTCAATTTCCAAATGAGATACCACTGTTGGGATCAGTCATTGTTTTTATACTTTCACGGATCTGCTATGTAATGAAATATAAATGGTAAAATACTTAGAATTTACCACCTTGGATGAGCTCCATCAAATCTAATTTTTGACTATATGGTTAACACTAACTATATTCAGGCCTAGATGATATGTATTGAGTGTGATGATTCAAGGGTGATAGAAGAGATATACACCTATGTTCATGTTTCGAAATGACAAAAAAAATAACTTAGTTTAGCTAGAGGCATCACATGAATCTAGTTATAGGATCTTTGGAATGTTCCCAAAGACATTTAGAGGTACCTTAGTTAATAGGTGTTGATATCAGGTTTTCAGATGCATTGGATTCTAAGCTGAATATTTTTCAAAACTAGTGGACGGTAGTGGATTGATTTGATTTTCTCTTTTCTAGTTGAATGCCATCAGGGAGAAACCACTTCAGGCACATCATCAAAATGAGACGACTATAATTCATGTTTCAGGTTAGTATTTTCTTTTAAAATATATCTCAACCATGATAAATTTTGTTATTTGGGAGTCGACCATTCAATCATTTTAGAGTAATTCCAATGTTAATCATTGTAATTATAAGTGCGTTATTAAGTAAGAAATTATGATGATGGGAGAACCATGAATTAAAATATGTTTTTATGCTTGAAATTATAGTGGGAAGACCCCTCGATTGGATAATGATGTTGACAATTATGTGATCTTTTCCCAGGTAAGACGGTCTCATGTATGCACTATCTTGATGTTTCAGTTTTTTGTATGAGAAATCATTCAAGATTAATAGACATATATACCATATATTTGAGTGATTCATGGAAGTAAATTAGGAATTTGGAAATGAAACTCTATTAGTTTAATGAAAATTATTAACCCAAGAATTTCAGAATATTTTCTTATTATTTCCCCAATACTTCCGAGTGATGATAATTTCTAATGTTAGGAGATTGTAAGATATTGTGCTTTGAACCATATGGAATTTTCAAAAAAAATATAATCTTTTCATTTAGTGGATGAGACTAATTCCAAATTAGTCACTGGAATGTGAATAAAAGAGTTGAAACACATAAATGTGTTGTTTTTAGATTGACTGTAAGGATTGAGAGGTGTCTCGAGTGTTCATGGGAGGTTCAGGAGCATCGATCTCTGAAACAAATTGTTTTGGGTGAAATCGATGGGGAGCACATTGTTAGTGTGAAACATGCAATGAAAACTATTCAGATATCTTGTACTGGGAAAAAATTTATTTAATACATGAACCAATATAGGGAAAAAATGTGGAGTGATGTAGAGGGTCTTTAGAGGGGCGAATGGGCTATGCATAGTATGCCAAAACAATGCTTGTAAAAAATTGTATTTTTCTCGACTGAATTTTTCAGAAATTGTTTTAATTTTTTCATTCATATGATTTTAAGGGATAAAATAGAATTTTTCCCTAGAAGATGATCATTGATATTTTTTATAACTATTCCATTGGTTCTTGAATAGGATGTATACCCTATCGTAGAAGTTTTGTGGAACTCCGTGACATTTGAATTATAAAAATATAATTAGTAATTAATATTTAATTAAATGAATATTAATTAATTTTCTCAGCTTTATTCTCTGATATATTTTGAATAGAGAATCATATTGATATTCTATCTCCACCATTGATTCTTGAATGATCCGTTTTTCCAAGGAAAGGTTTAAACTAATGCTGGTCATTGGGGTTGGTTGAGGACCCATTTTTTGTTTTCATTTCTTTTTCTATTTTTAGCATTAATTTATTTCTTTCTTATTTTATTCCAATCCTATATGGATTTTCATGAATTACCCTTATGTATATACTTCATCACATGAATGAGAGAGGAAAATTGAGATGGAGAGACAAGAATATAGTGATAGGGAGAAGGGTCCCATCATGGAGCTCAAGAAATTCTGAATCATCATGTGACAACTGGGGACCACGAAAATAAACGAAGTTTCGATGGATTCTATCAAAAGGTATGCCTTTTTTATATTTTTGATTAAAATTCCCATAATTCAATTTTTTTCATGTTTTGAACCCCTCATATGGTTTTTTATGCCCCATAGTGATTGGATATACTTTTTTATGGTAAAAATGGTGGTTTTGGGGCGTTTCGAGGTTTTTATGTTCAGTAAAACCCTTCTACATGGTGTGTGGGTTAGGGAACACATTTCATGTGTTCATCATGTTTGGGGAAGATTATTTTTCAGAAGTAAATTTCATTTACAATGGAATTCATTCTATGTATTGGGACTCAGTTGTGTTACCAAGTACTAGGCCAGGCTACTTGTGTATGGGTACATGGATGTGTAGAGTAAACAGCTGAATCCTGTGTGGGTTGTATGCCATGTATAATTTCATAACCATGTCAAATAAAAGTCCAATACAATTGATGGACATGATCAGTTTCCCTATATAAGTTACATTCCATGTACCCATATTATATACCTTGTACTAGGGCGTTTACATTCCATGTCTGACAAGAGTACACGCCTAGGTTGGGCTTTGGGAGTATATATCATGTACACAAGTATACACACCAAGTACTTCCCCTTATAACCTTTTTTTGGGATTTTAATATCTTTTCTCACAGTTTTTGAAATTTCACCCATGGTTAGTCCATTATAGGAATATTTTCAAATAGATCACCATGGTTATACTCATGAGGTGTTTGGTGGTCTCCTATATAGAATTTTAGGAATATTTTTAAGGGAGAGTTTCTTCCTCTAGTTATAAAATTGTGTGTATCCAAATAATGAGACCTTTTATCTATGAGGATCTATGAGCTATCTCTCATGACTGATTCCATTATAGATCCTACCTTCATGATGTATCTCTTGTGGGTTTTCCCTTTCAGACCAAGAGATCGTGAGTCTAGTTGTCTTCAAGGATCCCCTATAGGATTAATCTATTTACATTATATCCTGGAGGATCCCATGTAGGATGCCTCAATCTTCTTAATTCCATAGAGGGTCCCATATATCAATACATTTCTTACTTTACAACCCAGGGAATCCCTTATTGGATCCTTTTTCCTCTGTATCATTATGAGGGTTCCATATAGAATGCCTCTTCCTTCTTATATAGTTATAGAGGGTCCCCTACATGAATCCTTCACTTTTTTTTGATCTAAGGATCCTGTGTATGATTCATCAATCTTGCTTCACATATGAGGATCCCCTGTAGGATTACTCCTATTATATTTTCAGCTAAGGATCCCATGTAATATTCCTTATCTTTTGTTAAGACCTTGATGATCTAATATAGGATTCCACTTCATTGTTTTGACTTGAGGGAATTAGTGGGTTCCTCATTGTTTGACTGACACTGAGCTAGTACATTGTGTTTTAGTAGAGATGGTGTCTAGTGTCAACTTAGAACCCATGTTGAACTTGTAAGGCCATAGAGATGTGGAAATAGTATTGGGTTTGGTTTTTCAACCACCCTCACTTGTTTGTTTGTACATTAACTTGTTCATTTCTAACACAACAATGATAGCCAGAGGTGATTACTATTTGGTTGATGTTGGGCCTGATGTAAGGAGTCTTTATTTCTCTTTGGGATGAATGGATGTTCGTAGAGGGATCTAGCTTCTGAACCATGTTATTTTAATATGTTTATTGTTATATCCAGAGGTATTATCTGAAACTTTTATTTGAGACTGTATAATTTTGTATTATTTTATTGGTATTTCTAGAGGTGTTTCCTTATATCTAGCTATTGAGCCTACTACTATGATATATAGTAATGGATTCCCTAGTAATAGTTATCTAGGATGATTCTTTACTCTCGAGTGATGAGAATGATTACACTCTTATTAGATCATGGGTTAATTGATTATGATTAGGTTTTATTCAAAGTAGGTTATCGTTGGATGATTATGATTCCCTTGAAATGTGGTCTATAAAGGATGATTACCAATACTCAACCTGTAGATCATGGAGGATGAATTTTCTCTCTTCTATTTTTCATGTGATGAGGATCTCTAAACGTTCTCTCTATGATCAAGCATATGAGATCTTTTCTTGGATAGGGTGGTTCATCATGAAATCTAATAACTATATTTGACATTAAATTTTAGATATAGAGGGATAGTCCTGGCATATCACAAGGGAGTTCTCAGAAATTGGACTAGATTTACATGGAATGAGTTTCTTCGATTCTTGATCAGTGTCTATTTATAATATTCTCATATATAATTCCCAATAATTATTCTTTACCATGATTGGAGACGAGTATGGGTAAACCCAGGTGAAGGGTGAGTATTACCCTCTGGTGACGTAGCTTCCTCGTTGAACTTTATAGTATCAGGAAAAGCATGTATATGTTGTTTGGGATCACATAATGAGAGATTGAATTAATAATACATGGATTGAGTGGCATGATGTCAATATATGTTCACTTGAACAAGATTTGTAGTAAATCATGATTACATCCCCAAGGATCATCTGATGATTGTTTTTCGGATATTTGATTCACCTTACTCCTGAATATTGATATATATATATATATATATATATATATTGGTATGGGACTATACATGTATACCTATATAGATATTAACATACATGTTGGAACTTTTCAATTTCACAAGGATTATAGACCTGGGGTTCGACTATAGTTTCACATTTATTATTTTTTACATATCTTTTTAGATATATATCAACTAGGATTATCATATTGTTTTCTTATACACTTATAGTAGTGTATTTGTTAGGTTCATCATCGGGGTAGCCTACTGATATTATTTATCTCCTCTGAACATGATCCTCATTGTATGTCTATACGTTATATATTCTATTAATTTTGAGCATAGTTTCAAGGTGGATATAGATGAGGCCAATAGCTTCTTGATCGAGAAAATGTTCTTGTATCGGTTGTTATGATCTAGATAGTACAATTAGATAGTTTCTGGAAACTAGGTATGTTGTCTAGATCAGATTTAGCAAGAGATCCCTTTAATTTTATTTCATAATATTTTTTATTTATGTATTGGTATGGTTATCCATATAGGTGACAATTGTTGTATTTTTGAAATTTATATTCAGTATTTTTAATACTTTCATTTATTTTTCTATAGCATGTGTCTTTTTAGTTTCTTTAATAATTTGAAACTCTATTTGTTTATTATTTAGTATGATACTTTTCTATTTATTTTGATTTATTACTTTTATATGAGGGAATAGTTTCCTCACTATCACACCCTAGGCCATCCCCGCTAGTTGGTAGCCTCTGGTGTATGTGGTTTCATTAATAATGCCTCGTAACCAATTAGTTCAAAGCACCTGTTTAGTGGATTTTGAGTCGGGTTATTAGAAATTGGTATCAGTGAAATAATTTTCTTAGTATTTACTATTTGGGATATGTTAAACATGAGTATTAGAAATGGATCAGAACATGTAAGGGATTTTAGACTGGTGTATCAAGAACACATGTTTAAGTAAGATGTCTTGATATCCAAGGTATGGGATAGATATTATAACATGATATGTTATAGTTTTATATGATTTTATCATTGAGTGATGTAAATGTTTTGTGGATTTTATGATTTATTATAGACCTCTAGCTCTTTTCCATTGGAAAGAGGCCAATGGTTGATTTGGACTCTTGGATGGTAAAGGAAAGAGGCGGATCATGCAACATTTTTGGCACATAGGATTCACATAATATAAGATATATTGTGTGTGTTTTTTTACTAAAGTCTAAAGACTATTAAATTATTCCTAATTACACACACACACACATATATATACATTTGATTCCATGTTATGTGGGTATAATTTGAGGAATTGGTTTTAAGGTTGATCACTCAGTCTGTATGATTGAGAGATACAACGAACCTTGTAGGTTGATATGGTAGATGATTCCATTCTGTTTTTACCCATTGTATTGTATTTTTTCTCAAGTCATGGTTAGATAGTCAGAATAGTGATTACGATGGTGATAGATACTAGTAAATTTCGTAAAAATTGGAACTCTTAGGGTATTACTATATACATATTACTAATGAGTGTATGATTAGTATCTCCTCTATGTTGGTATCATGAACTCCATGGAGCGATTCCATATGAGGATGCTCAGTGAGGGTTAGACCCTTATAGTCTGTATTTTCTGTGTTTGACCCTTGTAGGTTGTGTTTTCTATTTGGACCCTTGTAGGTCATTATGATCTTTACCTTCCCTAAAGAGGTTTGGTATTATTAGCTTGGTGGTTTAGACCTTGTGAACCTATACTAAGATTACTTCTATAGGTTTGGGTGGGACACCTAGACACCCTTATTTTTGACTTGAAACCATATAGTTTGATGTATATTTTTTCAAGGGAAAATTTTGTGAGTGAAGTTGGCATGGGTTTATAAATGAATTTTATAGTAGTGAGATGTGTTATTCACTCATTTTGCGAGAAAAGGAATTGTATGTTCTTGGGTTTTTAAATTTTAGGCATGTTTATGGTTTCAGATTTTTGAAAGCTCCTTGAGTGTTAGGGTATCCATTTTAGCTTCGCTGGGAAAGACTGTTTGGGTACATGAACCGATTGACTAGTCTTTTTGTTATCGGTAATGTAGTCATATAATGGGTAGATGCTCATGGATGGAATTAAACTGTGTGATGTGAGGTCATGGAATAAATAATGGAACATTAGAGGTGATGATTTTGAAGAGGATTTCCAAGAGATATTCTGGATAGTTAAAATTAAAATGTTGTGTAGCACGAACTGCTTAACCTTTTAATGGATGGATCATTGGAGAATCATTTTGGTGATAGGGGTATACACTAGTTGTTTGTGGTATCATTTGAATTCTAAATAGGTTAGTGGTTAGGTATGAGGCAAGGATAAATGTTTTATAGACTTCCCATGGGAAGAGTTTCTTGAGAGTTATGGTTTAAGTGATCAATGTTAAATCATTGTATTGGTGACATAGAAATTGATTAGGTGTTGTATGATGGTCAACCTATTGTTGGACCTTTATAAGATTTGTCAGGATATGTGGTGTAGGGTGTTGGTCAAAGAAAAGTGTTGCCTTTTGTTGTGATAAATTATTATGGATAGTTTTAAAAACCTTTCTATGGGATCATAGTGTACTACATGTTAGATATGATCATGCCCTATCTTGATATTGTCCTGATTATGCTGAGAGGGCATCATACCTAAACTAATATTCTGGTATTTTAAATGTATTTTCTGACATAATGAGGAAACCTATTGAGGTTGTTATTGAGGAGTAGATAAGGTAATCTATATGGTGGGGAGTGAACCATTGGGCGCTTGATGGTGATAAACCTCATTTTCAGTTGAACTATGGTATTTTCTATCGGTCGTTGCGATCAAGGTTTGGTTTAAGATGAAGATAAGGGTATTCATATGGTAGGAAGTACCAAATCAGCCGTAGTTAAATTAATCACATATAGAAGATATTTGATTACTCTATGAGGTTTGTCTTTTTATAGTCCATATATCATGTAGAGAAAATTCTTGGTTTGAGAGAATGGATACTAGTCCTACCACTACCTTTTACTGAGTTGAGAAAAATTATGGTGCATATGTTGAAACAACCTGTGTTTTTTCGAATTGATTTTTTGAGATGAAATTTGAATTTTTTCCTTCAAATTATTATAAGGTTTAAAATGTTAATTTTCACCCAGCATCTGTTCTATGATAAAATTTTAGAACATCTGTTGGTTTTGGAATAGGGGTTTTACCCTAGGACAGTAGATTTCTGGAACTCTTAGATGTTTAAATTTTGGAATAATAATTCATAATTAATATTTAATTAAATAAATATTTAATTAACTAAATATTATTTTATTCACATAGGTTCTTTCAACAATATATTTTGAATGGAGTGTTAGATTGATATTCTGTATCTTCCATTGAGTCTAGGGTGGGGAGTTTTTCTTAGATTGGATGTAAAATCAAGAAGGGCATCCGGGTTGTCTGGGGACCCTTTTCCTTTTACTTGTCATTTTTCTTACATTTTTTTCTTTCCTTTTTCTTTTCATCCTTTCTCGCATGGATTCTCATGAATGGACCCTATTACACTCCTTTGTGCGACTGAGAGAGGAAAATGGATTGGTAGAGAGTGGAATAGAGGGAGAGGGATAAGGGTACCTTTAGGGAGATTAGAACATTATAGATCATCATTTTCAACTATGGACCATAGAGAAGGGTGAAGCTTCAACATATTTTTCTCAAGGGTAGTACATTTTATCTATTGGTTGTAAATCCCCATCAATCAACAATTTTCATGTTTTAAACTTCTTATATGTCTTATAATGTCCCGTTGTAGCATGGTCAACTATTTTCAGGGTAAAATGGGGGTTCTCAGACATTTTGAGGGTTATCTATTCAAGAAAACCGCTCAACATAGTGTGTGGTTCAGGGAACATTCGTCGTGTGTTCTTCCTATTTGGGGAAGATGAATTTCTCAATGTACATGATACATATCAGGGTGTACACTCTATATACTTGGGTGTACAAACCATGTACTGGGACTTAGTTTTATAGATGAGAACCCAGCTAGGCTAACTATGTAGTAGTACTTGTCCGTGTAGAATACATGTGCAAACCCCTTGTGGTTAGAACACCATATAGAAGTACACAATAAGGCCAAATACATGGCCTGACCATTTTAGGGACACGTGCAGGTAACCCCTTGTAGGGTATACACCATGTACCCATCTTATACATCATGTAATTGTGCATTTACATTCCATGTTCAGCTAGAGTGCATTCCTAGTGAGGGATTTGGGAGTACATGTTGTATACTCGGGGAGACATTCCGTGTACTACCCCCTTGTAACCCTTTTTTGGTTTTCAAATAATTTCACCTAGGAGTTGGAATTGGACACATGAGTAGTCTATTATGAGTATTGTTTCACGTAGATCATGGTGGGAAGACCCGTGATGTGTTTTTAAGACTCCTAGGTAGTGTTTCAGGTGTCTTATTAATGAATAGGTTATTCCCCTAGTGATTGAATTCAGTATCTCTTGAGAGTGTGACCTTTGATTTTATAATAGACATGATATATATCTCATGATCGATGCCTTTTATCTTTTTTTCTTGAGGATGTATCTCTTGTGCGATATTACCTTCTGGGCCATAAGGCCATGAGTCTAGTTTTCTTAATGGATATACTATTGGATTCCTCTATTTATGTTATGAACTAGAGGATCTTATGTAGGATTCCCATATCTTCTTAGTGATACCGAGGGTCGCATATGGGATTCCTTTTCATTCATGAAGAACTAGGTAATCCCTTGTTAGATCCCTTTACCCAGGTATTTTTCTAATGATTCATTGTATAACGCATCTTCTTTCTTATATGGTTATATAGTACCCCTAATAGGATGCCTTCACCTTTGTTTTGATTTGAATATCCCATGTAGGATGCCTCAGTATTGCAAACCATTAGAGGATACCCTGTAGATTTCCTCTTTCAGGAAAGGATACAAAGTATGATTCCATATTTCATGTTTAGACCACAAGGATCCCAATTAGGATTCCTCTTTAGTGTTTTGACTCGAGGGAACTAGTGGGTACCCCATTATCTGACTGGACCTAAGATAGTACAATAGGTTTGGGTAGATATGGTAGTGGGTGTCACCATAGAACCCGTTCAAAACTTGTTATACCATAGTGTGATTGTATTAGTGTAGAGTTTAGGCCGTTTAATAACCCCACTCAATTGTTTATGATTCACTTGTTTATTAGTGATACAATAATGATATCCAGAAGTGATTCCTAGTTGGTGGCTATTAAGCATGACTTAAGGCATCTTTATTTCTATTTAGGGGTTCCCTGATGTTGTTCCTAGGTTCTAGCTTCTGAGCCATGTTATTTTGATATGTTTATTTTCATACCAAGAGGTAATACCTAGGACCTAGCTTTTCTGCCTGTATATTTTTTATTATATTATTTGGATTTCCATAGGTGCTTCCTGGGATTCTACTAGTGAGCCTACTACTATGATATATGGGCATGGAGTAACTAATAATGGTACTGGTGGATTATTCTGCTCTCATGAGTGATGAGGATGATTACACTCTCCTTAGGTCATGGGTTAAATGGGGAAGAGTATGCTCTCATCAACCCAGGGTTGTTGGAGAATGACTACGTTATCCTAAACTTATGGTCTATATAGAATGATTATACTCTCCTCAACCCGTGTCTTAGAGGGGATGTCTATACTCACCTTGATTTTTTCATATTATGAGGATCTCTATATGTTCTCTCTGGGAATAGGCTTATGAGGCCTTTTCTTTTCTAGGGTGGTTGAGAAAGATGTATCACACATATGTTTGACATTTACTTGTGGATCTTCATGGGTGGGAATAACGTATCACCGGTGATCTCTCCTAAATATATCTTAAAGGCCAGACCCTTATGGTTTATCTAAGTTGCAATGTCCTTCCTACATACAGATCTGGACCTAGGGCTCAAAAATAGGATTGGAATGTCATGGAATGATCAGAATGGATTCTTTCCTAGTGACCATTTACATGATGCTCAAATGTACATCCCCAGAATCCTTCTTTATAGTGATTGGAGGTGAGTACGAGTGACCCCAATGTAGGATGAGTATCCCCTTATGGTAACGTAGCTTGCTGAGATACATTTCAAATGTTTCCTAAAAAAGGTATATATCAATTGGGATCATATAACTAGATATCAAATTAATTATACATGGCTTGCATGGCCTGACTTCCAGCTTAGTTCCCTTTCACATGATATTCAGATGATTAGGATTATGACCCCAAGGATTTTATAAAAATTGTTTTTATATTATTTTATTCACCCTACTCATGAATATTCCTATTTATATATATATGTATAGGTATGGGAAAATAGATGTATATTTATGAAGATATGGATATCCATGGTGGAAATTTCCCAGTTGACCAGGATTACGTACCCGATGTTCGACTGTGGTTTCATGTTTATTGGTTTTACATATCCTTTCTGTTGTGTATCAACTAGGCATAAAATATTTTTTTTAATATACTTATAGTTACTTATTTGATAGGTTCATCATCAGGGTGGACTACGAAGATTATTTCTCCCCATGTACATGATCCTCAGTGTACGTGTAGACCTTATGTATGCTTTTCATGTTGAGAATAGTTTCATGGTGGATCGAGTTGAGACACAATGTTACTTTAATGAGAAGAGATTCTCATGTGGGTTATTCTTATCATGATGGTTCAGTTTGACAGTGTTTGGTGACTGGTTATGTGGTATGGATCAATGTTAGTTGAAGATCCCCATAATTTTATTTCATTTTATTTTGTATTTCTATTTCAGTATAGTTGGCCTAGTGGATGACTGGTATTGTATATAGGACATAAATGTTCGAGATTTTAAAAAATTTCATTTATTTTTTAAAGCATGTATATTTTTATTTTCTTTACTAATTATTCACTCTGTTTTTTTACAGTTTTGTATGATATATAGCTATTTTCATTATTTTCTTAAACTGTTTAGAGGTCAAAGCCTCCCCACTATCACAACCTAGGACATCACAACTAGTTGGAAGCCTCTAGCACATGGTTAGGTGTTCTTGATGTCTCATAATAAACTTTTTTGGAGTACCAATTTAGTAAAATCCATGTTGGGACTTCACAATGTAATGATCCTGCATTGTTACTGCCACATAGGCTGTCGGTGCACATTGTTGGAACATGATTTGGTCTAAAAATGTTTCCATATTTTGTGCCTTATTTTAATGGGTGAAATTATCTTTATATATCTAAATTAATTAAAACTTATTCACCATTTTTATTTTCCATTCTATGAATATCATCACCCACATTTGGAGCTCCCTCTTTCACTCCTCTTACCGTGGAGATATTTTCATTTTTCGAACTCAGAATTGGGAACCAACAAGTGTGTTTGAAGCATATAACTTTGTCTATGATTCCTCCTTCATACTTCCTTAATTTATCATTTCATATTTAATTTTATTTCAATGTGATCTCATATGAAATATTTTATGTAATTTTTTCTATTTCTTTGATTCCTCTAGAACCTGGTCGAATAAAGGCTCGAAAATGTATGAGAGAAGAATCCTAAGCTTAATGTAGGTCGTATATGGATTTTTACCTTAATGTATCATTATTTATAAATTAATATATTCTTCCACATGTTTTATTCTCCATTAGTTTATCCTAAAAAGTGAAATATCCTAAATTAATATTATAATCTATGTTTTAGACCCTTCATTAGACCCATTATCAGAGTCATAGGTTAGTGACCTCAACATGGTCAACCCCTATGGCTATGTATTATTAATTTCCCATATTTTACACTATTTATAATTAGTCCTAGAGGAAAAATTGATAAATTAATCACAAATAAATTTCTTATATGGGTGTGTATACTTTCTTAGACCATGATAATATAGGAATTATGCATTGGTAAAAAAGGGACATAAAAATGAAATGACCCTAATTGTACACCTGAACCATAATAAGGAATTATTATTAACAAATACTTATTTATGACATGTATTTAAATGGATACATATTGTGCATAATATTATGGCTTATGAAATGACTATTTTACATGGAGTATAATGTTAACAACAATGATTTGCACTTAGCCCTTATCTATTAATCAACATAATGCCCTCTTGATAAATGGGTAGTGAATTGGACCTATCCATGGACATATTAATTACTTATAAATTTAATAACCCCAAATTATATATTTTCATTATGATTTGGAATGAATATGGGTATGTAATTCATATTTTTATGACTTATGATTTTCATGCATGACTTCCCCTATGTATAATGATAATTGAGCATAGTTACCCTTTGGAATTATGATACATGGGAATGGGGTCCCTTGTGAATGATGATACTTGGGCATGGAGTCCCTTTTGAATAATGAAACTTTTTTATGGAATAACTTATGAATAATGATACACAGGCATATAATACCTAATGAATTATGACACTTGGGCATGTCGTTCCTTTTGAATTATGATACTTGGGAATGGTGTCCCAAATGAATTATGATACTTAAGAATGGAGACCACTATAAATTGTGATACTTCAGTATGGAATCCATTATACATTTTGATACCCAGGCAAGGAGTACCTCATTATTTCATGAGAATTTTATTATCATACATGGATGCTTGATTTACACCTCATGTCCTGGCTAGTATTACCTATCTATATATATCTATATATATTATTAAATATATATTAAATATATATAAAAATATGTTGATATATATATATATATCCCTATTACATGGTGAAAAATGTTCCATGATATTCTGGCATATACTAAAGCATGTACTGTCAGTTGTGTGTCCTTGAGGAAACCGAGCCCAAATTGTATACATTTATTCATTTAATAATTCATTATTATAAATAAACAATATTGAAAATTATACACTTGGAATGGATAGAATTATGCATCATTTTTTGTGGATTACTATGTCTATCTCACACCATAGTAAAGCTGCCACATGGTACCCAATCATAACTCATTTTTTGCATGTTCAGGATCATGGGTTTTGATAAGTGATGTTACTCTAGTGCATGGAAAATTTAGAGAATTGGGCTGATTCAGATCTCATGATTTACATTGAGATAGACTTTGGGTTTTTTCTATGCTTATTTTCCCCATGTCCAGGTATCCATGACTTCCTTTTAGTATTAATGTTAAATTATTCAGAATGTGATCCTATTTATGCCTCAGACCGTTTATTATTATTGAGATGATTGATTTTCATTGCTTTTAACTTGTAATGATTCAACTATTGATTTATTTATTATCCACAATTATTTTAATATTATAATAAGGATATATTCCCTCCACCATACCATCATTTTTCCCTCAATTCTAGTCAGTAGCCCCTGGCACACAGGGAGGTGCACTTCAGGCCATGTGGCTGAACGGTTCGGGGAACAATTTTAGCGAATCTAGGGTTGGGACATTACATATATGGCCAATAAATACATTATTTAATCATATATGAAATAATTATAATGAAATAATTAATATTTTTATAAAACAATAATACTTTCAAAACCAACCATGAATGAAGGTTATGAAAAATTAAAACCTTACAATCATAGAGATAGTAGGTCATACGTATGCATGGGTAACATTTAAATTTTTCAATAATTATTATGAAAATAAGGTAAGTATTGTTTTATATTTATATAATTATAATAATTTCATAAATATATTATCATTTATTTAAATAAAACTATATATAGATTCCATGTGATTTGGTTATGAAAAACAAATCACGTTGCTTCGTGGAAGTGGTAATCCACATTAACGCCCAAATGATGTTATCATTTTTCAACGAATGAAAAGGTATGAAAATATATTATATACTATAATTATATAATGATAATATTTCCATGAATATTATATATATGTATGTATATAATCTACCATTATAACCAATATTGAGGTGTCATGATGGAAAACTAATAACATCAGTTTGTGAGGTGGTAAACCAGTGTAAATGTAAATGATGATTTCATTACCCATTTGATAGAATATTATATGGATATAAATTATTCAATTAATATAAAAATATAAAAATATATATAATATTTTTATTATTATTTCATAATGCTTGAAGAATTTTTTAAGGAGGTAGAAAATGAAATATCACTAAAACATTTAGTTAAAGACCATACCACTTTTATTGAAAACTTCCATTGCTTTACACATTAAACAATATATGGTTGGTATTATTCCAAATAAAATACATCTTATTTTTTTAGTTATTTTATTAATGGATTTGGGAAGGTCTTAGATGATCTTTTTTTTTATTTGTGAATAAAAAGGATATAAGATTCCCTTTTATAAGAGAGGATAAGGGCACAATTGAAATTACTTATAATATTAATATCATATAAATACATTTTCCTATAAAAAAGGTTAAAAACTATTATAATTAATATATAGGATGAGAATGAGTAAAAATAATATCATGAAATAAAATTTGGACATGTTTATATTAGGTTTTTACCATTATCACTTCCTTTTAACCCGCGTTAACCCACTTTGATGATTATCGTGATAACAAAATTTTTACTCTTTTGGTGTCATAATATTTACTATAAAAGGAATACCATCCTATAAATGGGACATAGTTTACATTTTTAAATATATAAAAATCACTTGGGAAAATATATTATTTTTAGGGATTTTAAATCATTTGATATTATATTATCTATTATAAACTAACATTAATGCCATTTTTGGTACAATTAATTTAATTTGACATTAAAAATTAAATGATATAAATGGAATTATAACATAATACATTACCATATAACCAAAATATCATATATATATATATATAATTTCTTTGGGAACATAATAATTCAAAACAAATTTATTACTATTAATATTTTTAAAATCATTTATTTTTTTATTCTGTTAATTAAATATATACTATGTCAGCATTATGTTAAAATTTATTGTAATTATTTCACCACATAAAATTAGAAATAAATTAACATGACAAAAAATAATATATAATTCAATTGAAAATTCTATAAATGGAAA
Organism: Viscum album; assembly: GCA_963277665.1. Classification (NCBI taxonomy): domain Eukaryota; kingdom Viridiplantae; phylum Streptophyta; class Magnoliopsida; order Santalales; family Viscaceae; genus Viscum; species Viscum album. The sequence goes on along the minus strand of OY728158.1, from coordinate 1,183,201,628 downwards.
CAACCACTATTTATCCTTATGTCAAAATTTTGAGATAATAAATCAAAGAGAATAACATTTTTGATGTTTCTTTTTATAAAACAATATAGAGTTAAAAATCAAAGAAATATGGAATATATTTTCCATGTTTTCAAATAATGGATGGACTCTATATAACTAGACTCAAAAAATAATATTAAGGCCACATATATGGTCATTATTTAGTCCTTATCATATTATTTTTTATCCTTTATTTCCAAATTTACCTATAACGTGGTGCTAATTATTTATTATGGTTATAATTATTTTGATAATATTTAAGGGGACATATTTATAAAATTCCATCCTCTTTGTTTATAATAAATAAACAAATTTTCAAGATTTTATTTTTATAATTTCATAAATCATTATTAGATTTAAATTCATAATGTAAGGAAAAAAAGGTTTTCAGAAATAAGTTTGTTAGGTATAACAATGTTTTAATAAAAAATTAAAGTATTAAATTAATTACAAAGACTATAAATGTTTTATATTTTAATAAAAATAAATGAATTAAATTTCAAAACTAATACAAAATAGAGTTTTAATTTTTAAATATTTTTAAATAAAATTTTTCAATAAAAAAGAAGTATTTTTCACTACTCATTGAAATACCAAACTTTTTAGAGAAATATAAATATTTCACAAGGAGAAAATTATTATATTATTACTTTAAAAAATTATATCATTTTTTCTTTTTTTTTAAAATATTCATAAATAAATTATAATATTTTATATAAAAAATAAATAAATACTATTTTTGTAGAAAATTATTTTTTAAGAATAAAATGACATTACTAAAAATTGAGTGGTTATTTACTAATATGTTATCCATAAATTTATATTGAGTAGGACCTTTTTATATATTTAATAAATATTTAATACTATTAATATCTTTGAATTTAATGACTAGGTTTTAATGGTCATATTTGAATAATAATATTATGTGGGACATTTAAACTCAATGTTTCACTTCATATATGTTATCAAACATAATTTTATTATTTTAAAATATAAGGGTGTTACATTATACCCCAACCTTAATAAATTAATCACCTAAATTCGAACTTCATCTTGGTAATCAATGGTTTGAGATTGGAATGTACCTTTGTTGAAGTATCTTACCATAAAAGGGGATAATAATGATTGCACATGAAAATATGGATAAGAGAATATGATGATCATCTAGAATAAAACATAACTAGGATTCTAAATAGGATGAAATTATTAGGCAATGAAAATATGAATATGGTGGAGAAATGTAATATCTAATTATTTTTGGATATTATAGAGATCATCGATCCAAAGAATTGTATTGATAAAGATAGAGTTAATGATCATAATTAAATTAGGTGGAAAAAAGACCTTCATTTCATCATAAAGAATGTAATAGCGCCACATTTTTTGTTCAAATATAATTTTAGTAGAGATGAAGAATTATCGTTGTTCCTAGACTAATAACATAATAAAAATATTCATGCTTGATATTTTTAATTTCATAGTTTAAAAACGTTTCAGGATAATTTAATATTTTTTATCAAATGACGAGTATTCAAAATGAACTTTTAATGCTTTAATCACTAAAATTATATTTTTTTAGATCCCATACTTCCAAAAAAGGATAAAAACTTATTCCACTTTCCATTAGTCATTAAAAAAATCAAAGTGGTTAGAACAATGTAAAATAAATCCCAAAATGGATAAACCATTATAGTAAGGATTACAATATTAATATAAAAAGCCTTAGTAATAACACAAAAATTTCAATATAGATAATTCTATAAAAAACTAACATTAAAATTCTTCCATATATTGTTGAATAAGATTGAAACCCAATTATTAAAGTTATTTGATAACATATTCTTCCAGGATAAACTTAAAATTTATCTAAAAAAAACATCAATCATTCATAATATTTAATACCAAAAATTTATATTCCCTAATCATATAATATCGATGATATACTAATAATTTCTATAAATTACTTGAATCACTATAAAGACACATTAAAATAATATATTCTTTAAAAATATAATATTACCTTTATTCCTAAAATAAAATCCCATAATATGTTTTTCACCCCAATCATATAATTTTCTCCAAAATTACTATGATATCCTTTAGTAATAACATTAAATATATAATCACCAAATCAATTTTCAATCACTAATTTCACTATATTATAATTCATATGTTCCCAAAATAAACACAATATTTATCTTTCAAATAATTTAATTAAATAAAGTCACAATAACCTAGACATTATGTAGTCTATTGGTACGATTTTCACCCTTGTATCCCTTTAGTTATGGGTTGAAGCCCTGTGGCATTGCTAGATGTGACAGGTATTCCCTTAATATGAAGGTTTTCTTTTTGAGTAAAACAATATTAATATAAATCATATACAATTAAAAAATTGTGATTAAAATCCTCAGAAATTTAAATTTATTCCTCTAAAATAATCTTTCTTGTTATCCCTAAGTGTTACATACACTAAATCCTAATAAAATGTATCCCAAAAATAGAATTAGTAAACCTAATAACTCATCACATAAAACCTAAAAATGGGATCCATTTACATTATGATCATCTTTAAACATATAAAATCATAATGGTATCCATATAATTTAATATAATATCTCCTGAAAACATATTAATACATAAATTTATCATAAACTATTCTATCATACCAACTGTACAAAATGAACCTGAAACATGATATATTATTGAGTTTTAAGATATGAATTAATTCTATTAAATTTTAGGATCTTTAAATTTTAGTGTTTTAGAGAATTATTCCACCAATAGTACCAAAATAAATATTATAAAACAAAGTGGACACATTTACTTATATCAATTTTTTTCAAATAACAAAACATTTAAGATATAACATGTTTTTGTTTCATTAGTTATCTTAAAAATAATCATATTAACCTTATCTTTTTCCCTACATTTATAAAATCCTATGGAGAATATTTTAAAACATGGAATGAGAAAAAATATTATTTTGTGGGGCATAAAATAAAATAATCAAACATGTTAGTTCTTTAATACATATAAAATTTTTCCTTTAAAAAAGTATTCTTTGGGTTCAAAATAAATATTTTATCACATAAGAAATCAACTTTTACTCCAAAAAATATGTTCATAAAACATTTCATATGGAATATCAAAGTAATAAAATAAAAAAAAGGTTATTTTTCAATCATGAAAAAAAGAAGAAAATTTTTACCAAAAAAGATATAAATTTCATGCTTATTAAGTATCATATACTTTTTATTAAACATAATCTCATTATCTTACCTTGTAAAATCATATTATTTACATAATAAACCATAGAATGAATAAATAATTCTTGTAGGTAACGAATAAAATATATTTAATCTAAATATTACAAATCTAATTACATATATATTCAAATTCCATCATGGCCATTACCCAATGAATCATATAAATATAACAGACCTACCCATGTTTTGTTTGTAAGAGTACCACTTATCCTTAGTTTATAATAGAACCACCCAAACTTGGAATGTAATGAACCAACCAATCCTTAGTTTATAACAGAACCAAATTTCATTATAAAAAAATAAATAAAAACTATAAAATGATTTTTAGGCATAAAATATATCAATTTCCAACATTAAATGCATAAAAATAATATTTTCACCCATAAGAATACATTTCAAGACATTGAAACATCTATTAAAATAAAATCACTTTCATAAAATACATTTAATAAAATATAAAGGTATTAATTTAAATAAAAAATGAATTATTTTAAAATATTACAATTATGAAATAAAGTTTACACAATTTGGAAAATCAGTTGAGTCTATATCTATTTAAATAAAAAATTATTTTTTACTTTTATAAATAATGCCAAATTATTCTGTATTAAACTCATAAAATGATTCCATTTGAAAACATTTGAATGAAAGTAATAAAGATACATAAAATATATATTAAAATTAATTTATTTCTATGAAAATACATTTATGAAATAATTTTCATAATTTTTTCACAGAATTAAAATATTTAGAGAAATAATCTTTAAAACACTTAAAACGAGTTTTCAAGGTAAGGTGTCATTTACATTGAGTCAAAATCATTAGGAACATTATTTATCAAAAATAATAATAAATGTATGTTAATTATTTATATTGTTAGGAACATTTTTCAAGTTCATAATTCCTTTTATTATATTTAATATTATTTAATTTTAAATTACCTAACCAATTAAGTTCATGTTAGACGTTTTGATGTTGTTTGGATCATAAGTCCAAAATAACTTCGACATGTTGTCTATAGTCAATGAAGATATTATTTAACCACATATATAATAATAATTATGAAATATTAATAATTTTAATACATAAATTATACTTTTAAAACTAACCATGAAATATGGTTATGAAAAATGAATTATCTTACAATCATAGAGAGGGTAGGTCGTACGTACTCATGAGTAATATTTCCATATTTCAATGATCATGATGGAAATAAGGTAAGTAAAATTTTAACATAAAATAATAATTATTTTATCATAAATATGATATAATTTCTCAAAATACACACAGAAATATCATACATGTAATGTGGTAATGAAAAATGAATCATAATGCTTCTTGGAGGTGGTATTTCGAACATACACAATAATGATATTTTCATTTTTCAATGGATGGAAAGGTAATAAAATAGATGATATATTTTATTTAAAAAATATTAATTATGAAATTAATTTATAATATAAATACCTATATATTAAAAACATATTTATAACATGCGATGATATGAAATGATGGGAATCCAATTACATCGTCTCACGATACAGTAGTTCTCCATACACACGAATGAAGAATTTATTTACCATTTGGTGCAAGAAGGGAGAGACATTATTTATAATGTTAGCATGAAAAATATCAATATATGTAATATAATAATGTTTTTATTTAATCATGTTTCATAAGTATATGAATGAGGTAGAAGAATAAACAATACTAATACATTTAGTTATTGACTATACCTCTTCTTCAGACAACTTCCTTTTCATTACACATAAACCTTCTAAAGATGGTATTATTTTCAAAATAATACCTCTAAAACTTGGTTATGAATTTTATTAATGTATTTTTTTAGGTATTTTATGGCATAAAATTCTTATTAAGTGTTAATAAAGGAGGATAGTGGGTTCCCTTTATAAGCGAATTGAGGGGTACACTTGCAATTACAGGATATAATAAATAAATATAAATTTTAATTCATTGAGGAAATACCTAGAAATGATATAGTATAAATTTATGATAATTATATGTATAAATAATATCATCCAATAAAATTTTTATAGGTTTATATTATGATTTATAATTATCTCTTTTTTACCTGCATTAGCCCTTTTCACAATTATCATGATAAAAAAGTTTTTTACTCAATAGTGGTAAAAATAGTTACTATAAAAGGAATATTTGTCCATTAATGGGCCATATTTAATATTTTTAAACATATTCTAATGAAATTTATGAAGATAATATTTTTTGGAATTTTAAATCATTTAATAAAATATTATTTATTGTAAAATAACATTAATTCCGTTTTTTATAAATATTCATGTGCTTTTGCATTGAAAACAACATGAAAATAATGGAATTAGAATAAAATCCATTAAAATATATGTAAAATATTAGTATTTTCTAAAAAATTAAAGGAACACAATAATTTATTCAAATACTTTTTATTTTAATATTTTTAATATCATTTTTCTATTTTTCTATTATTTAAATAAATACTGTGTCGGTTTTTCATTAGAATTTAAGGTAAAAATTTTTCATCAATAATAATTACAAATAATTATTCCTAGAAAAAAAATATCATTAAAATAATACTTTTATATTATACTATATGCACTTTTATTTATATTTTAATATTTATAGATAACATAATAAAGAGAATGAAATATTTCACTTTTTTTTACATAAAATAATATAAAGGTAAAAATCAATGAAATGTTTTACCATGATACAATATTTTAAAAACATGGATGGTAATGTATGAAATATACTCATAAAATATTTTAAATGGATGTTTTACCATCATTTTATAGTCCCTATCATATTATTTTTAGCCTTAATTTCTTGATTTACCATTATAGTGTGGACAATTATTTACTATAGTTACTTTTTATAATTACCAATAATCAGAAGGACCTATTGAAAAAAATGAGGACTCACAAATTTCAAATATATAATCAATTAAAAAAAATCAATTTCTTGAAGTGGTAAATTTAATTTAAAAATAAAACTCAAAACACAACAAAAAAATAGTTTTGGAGAAAAATTTCTTTTTAAGTATGAAAATGTGTTTATACCAAATTTTATTATAAAAATAATTCAAAACTAAATAATTAAATTGTTATAAATAAAAATTAACTAAATAAAATTTAAATCTAATACAAAAATGAATTTTACTTTATAAATACTTTAATATAAAATAAATTTTACTTTCAAATCAATATTTTTACTATTTATTAAACAATCAATATTTTCAGAAAAATATAAAAATTTCACCATAAGATAATTTTGATATTATGATTAATTTTTTTTTTGTTTTTTATCGGATAAAATTTCTGAATTTTTTAAAATTTAATTATAATAGGAATCAAGAAAATTAATAAAACACAATATTAAGAAAAACATAATTTTGATGAATAAAATGACTACTAAAATTTGTGTGTTTAGTTAAAAAATCATTAGATATACTTTTATAATTATCATTTAAATTAGATATATTTCATAAATTATTTATCCCTATTCATACACAAGAATTTAATGGTTATGCTATAATGGTAGTATTAAAGTAATAATATTTCATGGGTTGTTTAATCTCAGTATTGCATGTCGTATAGACTATCACACATAATGTTATTAATTTAAAATATAGGGGTGTCACGGGAGGAATTTAGATGTAGAATCAAGGTTTTAACTGGCCATTAACCTCAACCAGGAGTGTATGTGTAGATCCCACATAGTGTTCACCAATGGGATCCAGTGTTGGTGAAATGGGTGGAAGGGAACCAAGGCATGTGACATTGGTGATGTGGCATCTAGATAATTGACTTGAGATATGTGGAACATTTTAAAACACTTAGGGGCTGGGTGCATATATGAATGGGGTGACTAGGTGAATGGGGGATCAAGTGGGATGAACCTAGTTTCTTTGGAACATATATTATTTAGAGACCATGTGTCCCAAAGCTCAAGTGGTTCAGCACCCATGTGCTTAAAACCTAGGTTATTAAGGGAATAGTTGATTGGTGCCTATGTTGTTGGAAACCCATGTGGTAATTGCGATGTTTTGGAGATTAGGTGTTCTAGATACTATGCAATGACTCTAATTAAGTAGTAATGGGAATATATATATATATCCCTCTCCCATGTTTTTTTATTTTTAAATCACTAGAATAAGGGTTGTGTGGAGGAAATAGGAAAACATACATGAGCTCTGTGAACATTGGTTATCTTGGTATTGATTCTATTTGAACTTCATTTTGAGATGGGTGGGGTTCAATGGTTATTTTATTTGAAAAATCTATAATGGCAACCCAGTAGTGGGTAGGAACCACCTATAAGTACTTTGAGCTCCCCAACATGAATTCTAGTCAAATGGGACTAAACCAGAAACATTAATGACTAAATCTAGACATGAACATGGAATCATTAAGGGATATAGAAGTTGTGATTGTTGTTAGAGGGATCATAGATTAATCAACAAAAATATTTTAAAAAGGTTGAGTGAATGACCAGTTTTTATGGATGAGTGTATAAGAAGGGAATATAGGTCTTTTTCTATGTGATAATTGACTAGAATTGTTTAAGACACTTTACAATGAAAAAAAGGCCACAAATAGTTACCCATAAATAAAATTTTTCATCCACATGATATCAAATCGATGATTTTAGAATAACCATTCTTATATTTATAATTTTTCCTATTATTTATTTCTTAAAATTCTTGTATATGTATACAATATCTCTAAAGATATATTATAATACTAGAGTAAACTTTTCTCCAACATCCAATAAAATTCAAATACTACACTAAATGAGAGGTTATTGTGACCACATCACTGGATTGGGAAACATTTTAAGGAATCATTATCACTTGGTGTGTGATCATTCATGAGGTACATAGAACTATCCTTTATTCCTTCTCTGTAGTGTGTGAGACTCTTTCATCCTCAACTCAACTCATTTCATTACTATAAGGATTATATAATGGTCGTTGTAGAAATTTTCATCACACAGATTATTTGGGTGCCAACATATTAGAAATATATTTATATATATATATATCTTAAAAATTTTGTGAAATCTAAAAATAATAATAAATACAATTACATTTAAATATTTTGTGATTTTAATATTCTCTATTAAAATATTTTATAAATACAATATCATCAAGTATAATTAAAATAAGAAATAATTATGATTAAAATATGTTATAAAATTTTAATAACACAGAATGAATGGTATTATATAATATTTCAAGATTATATAATAGAATTTAAAAGTGAATTGTGACCATATATGGTCATTGGTTATATATTGCAATTGGGTATACATATGATCCATGGGTATATTATAGTTGTTAATAATTGGATTATAACCCTTATGTCGGAGAAAATAATATATTATAAATTATATATTATACATACATATATATATATATCGATAATTAATATCAATGAAATAATTAATAAATAATAATATAGAAAATATAATTATTCAATAAAAAATAAACAATATTGATTTTAAAAAAGAGTTTTCACTATTTGATATGTGTTTTTATTTAAAGGTGAAATTTATTATATATAGAGTATGAAATTTGAAAAAAATGAATTCAAATTTTGGAAAGATTGTATAAAAGTTTTGTATAATGATATACACAGTATTTCAAGAAATAAAATAATTACTGTAGAAAATATATAAATAAGGAAATATAATGTAAAAGAACGTAAATATGACATGGCATGAATTTTAAAATAACTTACTAATATATTTATATTCAATTATAAAATTGATATTAGTGGAATTTAATTTACTATTGAAAAAATAATTTCTTAACCTAACACACCTAACTAAAATTTGAAACCAAGATAATTTTTAACCTACATTATCTTTCCCAAGAAATATCCCTCATTTTAATTTACAATAGGGTCCACTCTATGTAAATTTAAAACCATTCAGTTTTATTCCCTTAATCTACATAATTACTTTCCATATGAATCATTTCTTATCTTTCAATTCCTCTACTCACATAAAAAAGTCCTAAAGACTTCAAAGAAAAAATGTCACTATGTGTAGATTTTATATGTTCATAGTATGTTATGCTTTATTCATTATATATTTCCCTTACATTATCATTATAAATTTTATGAAATATGATTAATATACATAAAATAATAAAGATAACATCAATATAATTCTTTATAATAAAACACTATTTAAATTATGACGGGACTATAATCGTTCCTTGTTTATAAAACTTTCATGTTTGGGCCTGTTGAACCAATAAGATTAATAAAAAAATATTTTTTTAATTGTAGATATAGAGGTTATAAAACATAAATAAGTATTATCTATATATTTAATTTTTTTTATTTTAATATTTTTTGTAACATAGAAGGATATTTTCAAAAAATTACTATTTATTATTTGTGAAATTACTAAAAAAATGTGTACGTAATAGATTTATTCTTTATAAAAATAACCGAGAATTTTTTAGAATAATATTTAATATGAAAAACTAATTATTAAGTTATTAATAATTTATCATGAACAGCCTTGAGTTTATAAACTCACAAACAACAAGTAATAATTGAATCCATTATACCAAAACAAACATGGAGAAATTATAACTACTAACATAAGATTATCTATATAAGGTATTTATGCATATTAAAAATCTATTAAATGGATATAATTTATTCCTAATAAATAAAATAACCTAAATAATTCTAAAAATGATCACTAATAAGTATTTATGGATTATACGAGATATATAATGTATTCTTAGAATTCATGAATTAAGATAAGGTGATTGATGTCTCAATATCACTTCATTAGGTTTTATTCCCTCTTGTTGATTTAAATAATTATATAATTTTTATATTATCCTATGAGATTATTATAATCCAATTTCCTTTGAATTTATAGTATCTTATTTTAGTTCTAATACTCTATCTTTGTTTAATCTTTTATTCATACCTTATAAATTATGAACTATGTAAGGATTTTTTCTATATAATTTCTTATAATATTTGAGATTATATATATATATATATAATATTCATTTAATGGATTTAAATAAAAATTTTATTTAAATATCTATATTTATTAACATCAGATCACTTCAATAATTTAAAATTATTTTTAACATTCCCCTCTAATTGATTTGTACTTCACATAGTTTGATTTTTTCATAAGGAAATTTTCTTGAGCTTTCTTATAACATGACCATTCAACTCCATATTCATGTTATTTCAATTATATTTATATATATGTTTTTATATTATTTTTAAGAGAAATTTTATAGTTTTATAATATTTGGGTTTGTCCTTTTTTTACACTCCTTTAATTTTATTTTACATTTATTTCATATACTGTAAAAATACTAATGAGAATTCACCTAAAAATTAATATATTTTCTTATATTTCTAATTGAGATACATTTTCCATAAATTTTTATATATTATTTGTATTAAACTTTTTTCATCCTTAAAACATCACTTTATTATTAAATTATTATTATTATTATTTATTTTATTAAAATTGGGATTTCCTTAATTTTTATTAATTTAATATTATGTAAAATCTAAGGAATTATTTTATTACAGCTTATATAATGACTTAGTTTCATCTAATGTATTTATATATGTTAATAATCATTTATGTTACATCCTTTGAACATTCCTTTTGAAAAAAATACTCTCTTTAAAATGTTTACATAAGTTGTTACAATGATAAAATAATTCTTTTATTCATTATCTAAATTATTATATATCTATGGTGTTGTGGAAATAAAATATTAGTGAGAGTATTAAACAATTTGTACCATTTAATTTCCATATCATTAACTATTCATATTTGTTTTCCTTCAAATGCCCTTCCCTACATTTCACATTATTGAAACCCTGTAATCTGTTTTTTATTGAAGGGTATCCACTTATATAATAATTTTATTTGATTGAATGAGGAATGTTTTGATATGAATATGTATCCCTTTCTTCTATTCAATAAATTAATATTGATCCAATCATCGATTATTAAAAAATATATAAACATGTAATTCATTTTTATATTTTATGATATGTATTTATTATCTATTTTTATATATTATTAAATGCATAGGATGATTCATGTGGTATATGGTGCTCAGAATTATATCATCCATTGATGCACTAATAGGTCTCATGAGAAATCTATAATATGGTAATGTTTTGTTCTATACCTGTTACATATAAAATTTTTCAATGAGGAATTTATGATATTTTTGTGATATCGAGCACTATATCATTTATGTGTTAGAAGGGGCCCAAAATTATATATCCCTTCATCTCTCTAGCAGGTCTCATAAGACAACTAAGATAAGGCGATGGGTGTATCAATACCCTGAACTGTATGAGGTCTTGGTACAAAGCCTTGATGGCATACTATGATGATATGAATTATAAATTCACATTATTATATCATTAATTAATCATTTTATATATGATTATTTATTAATTATTAATTTCCCATGAATTATTTGATATGAATTTATATTGATTATTTTCTATTGTTACATTATTTATTCCATGATCATTATATATGTTCCTTCTTTGATAATGTATCCTTTATTGAACATTTGAGATATCCATTTTCCAATATTTTCTTTATTTCCCTAGATAATGAAGAATAATATTAAAAATGATATACGTCTAAGGGATATTCAACTATATATTTATTTTTGGAATAATTGTATTCCATTTTCTATGAGAAGAAAATATATGTAACTAATACCTAAATAATTAATACATTTTATTCTTGGATTGTATTCCATTATAATATTTTTGTTTATCATATTTCTAAATCATATAAAACATAGTGTTCATATTAGATGTTATTAAAAAATCAATGAAATTTATGTATTTATAGTAATATATTCAAATGTGCGGGTTTATGGTTCTATAGTTTTATCTTTCTATAATTTTATTAATTTTAGGGATTAGGTAAAGAGAATAAGAGAGAAAACTGATGATCAGAATAGGATGAAAAATAAATTTGATAGTTAAATACATCTTAGGATTATTTTTTCAAATCCATATGATATTTATCTCATTTTATTGGACATTATCATTGTTCACTATAAAAAAATTGTGTTATCCTTATGGATGGAAACAATAGAAATAACTTAAAAAATAAATACAATGCAAACTGAAATGATTGTCCTAATGAACAACCAAATCAACTAATAGATGATGTGAAAAATCCTTAAGTTGTTTACCCATTGATGTCAGGTTATAAAAAATAATTTTAGCCATGTAATAATCTTAAATTAACCAAAGAATGAGAAACCTTCTATTACGAAATTTTTTACAAAGTCCCTTATCATTTATATCATTAACATTCCACCATCATTATGAATCCTGGTGTCACCGATTCCAAAAATATCAATTAAGGATCACTGTTACCCTCCCCCACTATCAATTGTGTAATGGTGTATTCATATTCCACGTGATATTTCCCTCCTTATAGTTTAATACATTTAACATATTTTAAAAAACATTATAATTTCCAAGGTATTTCAGTTATGATTAAGGTTCACAGGATCATCAATTTATATCAACTATTTTCAATCATAGATACATTTGTTTTAAAAAATATTTTAAAATTAATTTAACTTAGGTTTTCTAGTTTGGTAATTCAAAGCCATCTATTTATTATTTTGAAAAACATATCTATGGAAATTGGGGATTAATTAAATGTTCAATGATTAGGTTTCTTGATCATTTCAATATTATTTTATACTTCTCAAATGAATATAATATGGTTATTTCATTGACTAATTATTCATTTATAGTGTACTAATTTCAATTTTTATTGAAATGTTTGTTTTTCATACAGAAAAATTACAACCCAAATTGATTAGTGATTTTTTATATCTCTCATTTTTTACCCATCCATTTTATATTCACAATGTATTCATGAATAAAGAGAGTTGTATTTGTCAATTTCACTACTCTAATTTTTGAAAAATCACCCAAAGTGATCAATTTGATCCATGATTTTCTTCAAAATTATAAATCATGAATCCAAATTTGGAGTTTATCTAGATTGTAATTTAAGATCAGTACTAATATATTCATCTTATATACATCTAATCATGTATATATTATTATTTTTTTGAAAACATTAAGGATATATGAAATCTTATTGATCAAAGATATAGTCCAAAAATATGGATAATAGTTTTTTTAATCCCATATTGGTAGTGAAGTGAATGACCAATCGACTACTGATTTTTCTCCAAAATATACTAAAGTCAACCAATATTTTTATAACATTTAAAAAATTATAAAAATAATTTTACATTAAACAATATTTTTATGGGGTTAATATATGGAATCCTTGTTTAGTATATTGATATAGCTATTTAAATTATATTTATATTTCATTCAAATGTGTCTACAAAATAGAACGAGGACAAATAGACATATCTCAAATTTTGTTTCATAGAAAAACAACAAGAAAATATTAAAAAATGATGGTATTAAATTATGTATATAGAAATTTTTAGTCATTTGATTGTTTCTCTAATGTTTTAGTTTTATACTGTTGTGACTAATTAACATGATTTTAAATAATTTAAGAAGAAAAAATTATCTTGGTAATACACATTTATCAAATCCTATTCACTATAGGAAATTAATATTTGATATATTAAATGATACTGAATAGACTATGATTCATAAGGGTTCATTAATGATTTTTAACTAGGTAATAGGTATACATATTTCGGATATAGAAAAAACAAAAACAAGGTGATAATAAGGAGAAAGATCATATGGGAGTATAATATTTATCTCCTAATGATGTAATATGAGTTAATTTATTTGATCTATCCTTCCCACCTACAATAATTTACACGGTCCATGATAGAGTGGCTATATCATCGTACACTATTATTTTCCAAGGAGAATGTATAAAGGAAAAAAATCAAGTATTAAATAAAATGAAATAATTAGTAAGGAATATTTCTATGAAATTTGTGTTATCTAATTTAATTCCAATTAATATGTTAGTTATAATATATTATCCAATTTTTTATGAAGTCATATAATGGATCTCTAATCCAATAATGATTCCTACAAAAGGTTATTCACAACCCCTACAGATGGATTTATTTTATTAACCAGTTTTAAATTATTTATGAATAAGAGAAATATATCTAAATAAAAGATTTTTTTAGATATAAAATCTTATGATTAATAAGAATAGTTTGAGGTATTGGGTATTTTTAGGATAAATTTTTATCAATGATTGATCACATATGAACATAGTCAGTTTCTTAAAAAATATCAAAGGGTGTGAATTTTTACACATCCTATGGTGACTATCATTCCCCAATGAATGGTTATATTTCATTGTAGTGACTGGTTTTTTCATTTCAATTTCATATTCTATAGTTAATTATCCACTTTATTTCAATTTTTATTTCAATTAAATAAACATTATATTTCCATTAAAAAACATACATCCTTTGGTGGATATACCAATCCATTAATGGTAAAATAATGAATCATTATAATTTAAAAGATACCTTTTTCATGTTTCATCATAAAAAGTATTATTGGTCATATAATATTCTGAATTAAAAGGGTATTATTGTTGGAATTGATAAATCTATATTAGCAACTAAAAAGTCTCCATAAAAGTTCAGAAGGTTGTCTCATGTTAACTAGGGGATCCCCATGTAATCTCCAAATAAATGACATGTGCAAATTTTAAATTATTTTTACTAATAGTGATCATGTAAAAGAGTATGGATGTCTATGTTGAATCATGTAATTATATATCATAAAAATAAAGTAGTAGTAGAGTAAATATGAGAAGGATATATAAAGATAAATAATTAATTTAGGATTTAAGGCTTCAATAATAGAATAGTGGAGATGCTCGTTTTGGATTAGTTATTTTACAGTATTCATCATTGAATTGGACCATTACTAGTTACAAACCCACTCAATATTATAAATATCCAATCACATCACTCTTCATATAATTAGTACAACTGTAGGTCCTTATAATGTTCCATGTTAGAGATATACAAATGGGATTTAAATCTTAATTTTATAAAATTTTTGTGATTTTTTCTCTTATAAAACTATCATTTTTTAGATAACTAAAAGTTAATATCTACTATACTGATTGTACATCCACTCTCACAACCTAAAAAAACCTTCAAGGATTATATATTGGGTTATCAAAATTTTGAACCATTAAGAATAAGAGGAGAAGATATAAATAACCTTATTCATTCATTAATTCAAAATATGACAATGATACACCTCAACGATACCAAAAAAATGACGTTATCCACCCATGTTTATGATAAAATAATAAAAAATAATAAAAAAATAAAATTATTCCATATTATGATTTGTGGGTTATCTAGAGACCTTATTTTTATTTTATAATACTTTGAAATATTTCTATATATATTTCAAGGGCTAGGCGATGTGACACTGTGCGATTTTGAGGCCCGGTTTGACCAAAATTAAGTTTATAAAAATATTAAATTTATTTAATATTTTCTTTTTAAATATTATTAAATAAAAAGGGTAACATGTAAAAAAAATCTTAGATTAGAAATCTAAGACAATTGTTGAGTCGAGAATACAGTTTTTACCCTATAAGAGACCCAAAATAGGTTGGTGTGGGTTACTCAATCATCTCCCCTATTGGTTGTAAATTTAATGGATTGATTAATTAATTAAAAAGTTAATTATTTAGTTTTAAACTAACAAAAATATTTATAAATTATCATGGATATTCACTTGTTTTAGCCACATAATATTGGGATCTTCTGAGATATTCTCCTTCATCCTTCCATTGGTGCATCACATCAGATGATGTTGAAACCACATATTACAGAATATCAAGATTAAGTTGAAGTAATGACTTCCTTCATTCATGGGAGAGAATGTTCTTTGATAAACAATGGTCCAATCTATGGGAATGATTCTTAAATTTGTGTTTTATGAACATTTGGATTAAACTGATTAAGCAGATCAATCCCTGTTTTGGATCTACACCAATTGTTGAATTTTGATATACCTATGTACTAAAATTTAATTTTGTTTTAAATGTTTTATAACCATGGATTCCTATTATTGATTATTGGCCAAGAACACTTGTAAAAAATAATTTAAAAAAGATATTATTGTGCTTTCCTCCCTCAATTTCTCGGATTTCATTACCGATTTGACCCCACGACACCAATTCGACATTTTTGTGTGATGCTAAGCCCGATTGGACCCCAAGAATAAAAAATGTTTAACTTTTAGGGGAAAATTGAATAATTAGGCATAGATAATGAATTATTATTTGTTTTGGGTGATCATTTCAATAACCGAAAATAAAGAAATTAATGGTAGAAGGATCAGCGGATGATCAGTACTAGATACACATACAGATTCTCACTGGGTTTCAATTAGATTAATGTTTATGAAAATAGGAGGGCTAGAATCCATTAAACAATGCATGATCTACTATTCTTTGACAGAGATAGATCTAGATTTGATGCGACGAAGATGAATTAAATGAATATATCATCGATTTGAAAATAATTGGAAAACCTGATTACTCACCATGTACAAGGATAAACACACCGTGTATTTCTCCTTAGATATAAAGTCTAGGGTTTTGGTAAATCATATAGATGGAATGAACATTATCCCTCTAACACACCATATATCTCATACCCAACTGTATGATCCATGTGATTGATCACACTGGTGGGACCCTGTGTGAGACCACACGGGCATGCACGCTATCATATACCGAAGTAAACAGATACAACCAAGGTTTACGGGCAGGGAAAATGAGTAATTAGACATTCCATGTAGACTCCCTTCATGTTGTGTATACATATATGGGAGGCAATCCATGTATCATCCGGGGACATGACTAGGTGGAGGAGTGGTACCACATGCTATGTCGGTCCCCTCACACTCTGTGAACTCCTTATCTCCTTTTGAGAAAATTTTTTGGTTCTGTATTTACGTCCTTTGGACTCCAATTTTGGCCCATGAGTATCCTATCCTAAGTTTTCTTCAAAAAATGTGATGGTTCTGACCTTTGATTATTTTTAGATAATATATTCATTGTTCTAGTCAAGACTCTTGGTTAGAAAATTATTAATTACATCTGAGTGATAAAATATAGTAGAGCTAGAAAGTGTGACCATGATGACTACTAACTGGTACCCTCTAATAGAGATTTGTAGTAGGTCCTCAAGGACTTCACCGTGGGTCCTCAAAAACTTTTGAGTGGTACCCACCAATAGATTTGGTCAGTTGTTCATTGATGACTTCTTTATGGTACCATCAAGTAGAGCTAAATAGTGTTTCTTCAAAGTCTTCTATGTGGTACCATCTTTTAGAGCTAGGCATTGCGTCCTCTTTGTCTTCTAAGTGGTACCGTCCAATAGATTCGGGCAGTGGGTCCTTGACGACTTCCAAGTGGAACCCTCTAGTAGTGTTGGGCAGTGGGTCCTCGATGACTTTTGAGTGGTACCCTCTAATAGAGCTAGTCAGTGGGTCATCAACGACTTTCAAGTGGAACACTCTAGTACATCTAGGAAGTGGTTCCTCAATGAATTCCATGTGGAACCCTCTCATTATACACGGGCATGTGCAATCTTCCTATATTTTTTTCCCTGAACTATGAGGAACAGTGATGATGCATGTTTTGACTTAGATAGTTAATTCTGGGAAGACGTGTGGGATGTTGGGCATCTTTGATGGACTTTCTAAAGTGTTATCTACCCAACTTTATGGGCTGAGTTGTGATAATTATATCCCCTTACTCTATCATTTGGGATTCTTTGAATGAGAATATATATATATATATATATATATATAACTTCTTTATAAATTACTTTGGATTTTTACTCACTTTCCATGAAAGGATGTGATTCACAGGGAATTCCACATGCTTTATATTTTTAGCATCTTATGGTTTGAGGAGTCTACTCTCCTACTATAGATGGATAAGACTTGATGTGTAGTTAATATACTCATTGTGTTAATCCCATTGTGTTTTTATGATTTTACTTCCACTCTTGGCTTAAGTTGATTTTCTCAATATGATTTTATCTTTCATCTACTATATTTCTGTTACTATTGTATCTCTTAATTCCCCCCATCATATTTTAGTCTGTCCTTTTAGGTATGTATATACTCACCCCTATACAAGATTTTCCATCTCATGTCATGTCTTATGCAGACAACAGACAAGCCATTATTGACATCAGATAAGCTTAGGGATACCAAGAACATTGGACCACAAATGGTGGTCGTATCTTATAGATCAAGAGTTGGGATCTATCAATTTTTTAATTTTCTAATATTGTCCAATAGGGGCATATTTCTGATTGGGTGTGTATTTTCTACCCTTACTTTTTAGCCTTTACTGTGGTACTCTATTACACCATGGAGGTTTTCCGAGCTTGATTTAATTTTAACTATTACATATTTTTATTATAATTACTCTTCACTTATGCATTGATAAGGTTAGGTGTGTGCAGATATGTACTTAAGAAAATGAATCCCATTTAGTATATGCCTTTCCAACCTTGTTGCCACACCATGATCTTTGGTGGTGGCCTTGGTGTAGTTGTAGCTTGAGCCCCAATGTGGGTTTGATCATGACAGATTGGTATTATATTTTTTAATTCCATGGAATATTTTCCAAAGTAGTCTACTTATGTGGATTTGGTCGGGATTATGAAACACATTCCAAGTACCTCTAGTGTGACTGTTTGGCCAGGGAATCCAGTGATGGTGCAGGTGGTTGACATATCCATTCACCAAGACATTGAATACTTTCTTGTTATCATGGAATAATGAGACATTGGTAGCATGGATTAGTGGTACATTTATCATATAGGATTGGGTATTTGATTATTCTTATTGATTCAGACCCCCATTAATGATATATATATATTTTCTCATCTGACTGTGGTATGTCCTGATAAATCTTAGGATGCTTCTGTAATGACATCCAGTTAGGATAGAAGTTCTTGATCATGGTGGTGATCCTCTGAGCAATGAGGCCTCACTTGAGGGTCCATCCCATGATACCCTTCCTCCATGTCTCTAGGTAGTAGCAATTATACCTATCATGAAGTAGATCATTCCATCATAGTAATATGAGGATGAAAGTATAAGGCCCCAGCCTTTAACATTACTTAATGTTGGGTTATTTCATGAATTCATATTGAGGATCCTTTCTGGTATAGAGTTTTAGAGAATTAGATCATAAATCATGCAATACATTACACATTTAAACAAGGTGGTTACATCAAAGATAATATTCATTTTTTCCTCCAACGGAAGCATATTTAAAATAAAACATGGTTTCTTTCTTGACACTTCCTCTAAACTATCATCACATCATGTACTTTCCCCTTGACCTGTGAAAAACATTTAAAAAACTTGGGAGGAGCATAAAAAGATCACTAAGGGATATAAAAATATGGAAAGAAAACATTAGTCAATGTATACATAAGAATCAATGAAATCATACTTTACTAATAAAACATAAGCACATTAACATACCTCAGGAAATCATAATATTTATGAATTACTCATAGAAATCATAAGACATAAAGGTAACTTGAGTCATTCATAATATTCTTACGTAGGGATTAACCCTCATGGTTATGTTTGGAATACCCATCACAGTATATTCTGTAAATATCTTCAGAGAAACCTTAGCGTTTAACTCCATCATGTTACCCAATGTATTGGAGAGCTATCTCGGGCTCACCCACCCTTATTTTATCACGGAACCACCCAACTTCATAAAAATTCCCAAGAACCATAACATAATCGTATCACATAAAACATGCATAAAGGAAACAAAACATTTCAATATTTCAATCAAAAGATATCAATAAAACAAATTGATATAATAAAAACATTATCAAAACCATTTTCAATACCTAAATAAAAGACAAGTAAAACATGGTATTTATTTTTCATTTAAAAAGTTAAGGCTTGTAGAAGAATCCGGAACTCAAATAATGGTCACAACAGCGAAGAAGTCGTTGTCGCCGCATACGTAAGACAACAACATTCCTTTTGTCTTTTAGTAAAACGCTTCATGTAAAAATATTCATTTTGAATGAAATTAAAAGTCAAAAGGGTTTATTATAAAACTAATAAAATAAGGTAGTATATAAATTGAAGCATGCCTCAACGAAAGGAGATTGAAATGAAGTCCCTTACCTCAAGTCCGACTTGTTCTCATTAGTTATTTATATTACTGAATAAAAAACTTAGGTAAATTTATAATTTCTTAAGGAATTCATTTAATGTTTATTATTCAATTCATATCACATATTATCATGTTATAATAATTAGTTAATTATGTGAGTTCATATAATACTTTTTGTCGATGTTCAGAACATGAGTCAAAAATAAACTTGTTTGAAAAGAATTGCCCATGTAGTTATAAGTACATCATCTACATAAAGTTAATAATGATTTAAATATCATATATATCCAATATATATTCATTTTATACTATTCCATAACATTTGGAGATAAAAAATTAAATGCATCGTTCATGGAGACGGTAGGTCGTACGTACGCATGAACACTACTTTCATTTCTTTGTCATATTAATAGAATTAAAAATAAATGAGACATATATATATATATATATATATATATATATATATATATATTAATTCCAGTATAAAATATATGTTATATAGGTAACATAAGTTCATTAATTACATTATTTATAAATTCCACGTTTGGCATGAACGAGTCACATCACTTGAGGGGGCGGTAGTCCACACTCCCTCAGATGAAATCATCAAAGTTCTACAACATGAAAAGCATAACGATGTGATTTAAAAATAAAATTCAGAAGCATATAGAAAAAATAAATACCATATTTATCATATATAAATATAGTGACATCATAATTGCCACCATGAAAGGTGTTAAAAGAAGATTGAACAATCATCGTTTCGTGAGGCAGTAATTCGCCACCCAGAGAAACAATATGTTCTTTAACCATTAGACGGAGGTGTGTGTAAGTGTAGGTATAATACTTATCATAAAAAAATCCTAGTATATTGAGGGTACTGGTGTTATTATGGGATCAAATAATTAAAATATAGTGGTGAGTGAAGAAGGAAAATAAAAGGAAGAAACTCGAGAGAAGACATTACCTCTAAATCGGGTAACTCTTTTTGATTTGAACCAAAGGATTCCTTGGAAAGACTTCTGCCCAAAGTGAGGCTTCTATGAGTAATAGAGGGATGTGTAGAAATAATATGAGAAGATTTTGGACAAGAAAAGGGCTTGAGAGGTGTGGGTAAGGTGGTAGAGGTGGGGGCCTTTTATAAGAGGGAGGAGGGTCACTTTTGGAAAGTCTTGAAATGTTACTTTATTATAAAATTATTTTTTGATTTTAAAGGCCCCAAAATGATATATTTTTAGTATAAGGTGATAAGGTCTCGAAATACACCCATCAAATATGTTTTATACATGCGTAAGTCTTATATTTTTCCTTATCTTTTCATTTTAATTAAATCGTTCATTAATGAGGTAATCACTGCATCATCATGGCGTGATAAATAAATTTATCTATTTAATGTCTAAAAATTATAAAAAAATACCATGATGTAGGAAATATTATTAGTTTTACAATGAATATTTATAGTCTAAGAAATAATTTATTTAAACAAAATTAAAATTTTTTTACTTAGGATATACAAACCTTTGTTATATTTTTCTTCTTTTTAAAAATAATGTCATAAATGTCACTATCACACCCATGTGACTCCATGGGCCCTAAAGTTCGGTAAAAAGCTTCCCATGGTCGGACATGACTCAAAAAAGAGTATTTGGACACATTTGGGGTCATTTTATATTATTATGATATTATTTTATTACCCTTAACTACCCGATTACTAATTAATCACGATAATTAAAGATAATTACCGTCGTTACTATTCATAATGTTAAAAAACAAAAGAGTCTTAATTATATAATTTGGACCTTATTATTCCAAATATTGAATCCATTTTATCAAATTCCAAACATAGAAATTTCATCAATTAATTTAAAAAAATTCCCGTTGTCAAAACAAATAGAGTGTTTTTAAGAAACAATATCTATCAAAAGATTGACAATTTTTTATATCCAATTTCAAAGTGAAATTAATTATAATTACCAAAATTGGATTAAATGGTTAAAATATATTCTAATTACACATTAAAACCAATTAAAAATATAATCTAGACATATAATTAAATTAGATGAAAAAATAGTTTTGAAGTAAAATGCAGTATTTTTCACTATTCATTAAAAAATGAACATTGTTAGAAAAATACCAAAAATTTATCCAAAGTAAATTTCAATGTCCCAATTCTAAATAATAAGTTTATTTTGAAAAATAGATCTTATAAAATTTTCAAAAGTTATATTTAAAAATGGTTTTCCATCAAAAGGCGGTAAAACAATCTTTTAAAAATATTCGAGTATTCTAGGCTTAAGATTGGATTTATTCTCATTTTAAGCCTCTAAAACACTATCTAATTAATAAATACACATAGATATGAAAATTTATTATTAATTACTTACTTGGGATGTTACAACCTCCCCCCTTTAGGAAATTGCGTCCCCACAATTTATTTACTTATTGAATAAGTGGGGGTATTTATCCCTCATTGCATTTTTAGATGCCTATGTTGCCTCTTAAACTATATGGTTTTTCCATAGAACCTTTACTTGATGAATCACCTTATTCCGCAACACTTGATCCCTGTTGTCAAGAATCTGGACCAGTTGTTCCTCATAAGATAGATTCTCTTCCAGCTGAACTACCTCTGGACTCAAAACATGAGATGGATCTGGCATGTATTTCCTTAACATTGAAACATGAAAAACATTATGTACCTGAGATAAACTTGGAGGTAAATCCACTCAGTATGCAGCTGATCCAACTCTCTCCAGAATTTCATATGTTCCAATGAACCTTGGACTCAGCTTTCCATTCTTACCAAATCACATCACACTTTTCCATGGTGAAACTTTGAGGAAGACATGATCACCTACCTCAAAAGAGAAATCCTTCCTCCTGTTGTCCGCATAACTTTTCTGCCTGCTATGAGATATTCTCATGTGTTTCTTTATCAACTAAACTTTTTAAACCATCTCTTCTACCAATTTTGGTCCCATCAACTTCCTTTCACCGACTTCATCCCAAAAATCTGGAGTTCGACACTGCTTCTCATATAATGCCTCAAATGGTGCCATCTGTATACTAGAATGAAAACTGTTATTATAAGAAAACTCAAACAATGAAAGATGTTGGTCCCAACTTCCCTGATAATCCATCGAACAACCACGTAGCATATCCTCCAATATCTTAATTGTTCGTTCTGACTACCCATGTAATTGAGGATGAAAAGCTGTACTAAAATTTAATTCAGTACCTAACAACTTCTGAAGGCCTTTCCAAAATTTAGAAGTGAACCTGGGTTCACGATCAGATAAAATGGAGTGTGGAACTCCATGTAACATGACTATCTCTTTAAGATACAATCGAGAAAGTTTATCCTGGGAAAAGGTATCTCGTATAACAAGGAAATGAGCATATTTAGTCAAGCGATCAACAATAACCCAGATTGCATTATTTCCTCGAGGTGTCTTTGGTAATCCCACAATGAAGTCCATGGATATATTCTCCCATTTCCACTCTGGAACTGGTAAAGGCTGAAGCATCCCTTTCGGTAACTGTCGATCTACTTTAACCTGTTGATAATTCAAACACTTCACAGTAAAATCTGAAATATATCCTTTCATTCCATCCCACCTATAATACTCCCGAATATCTCTATACATCTTAGTACTGCCTGGATGAACTGAAAATGGAGAACTATGAGCTTCACATAACAACTCTCTCTTCAACTGTGAATCATATGGCACACACAATCTCTTCTCAAATCTCAAAACACAATCATTATCAATGTTGAATTCAGGTAACATACCCTTCTGAACCAGCTCTACCTTTTTCTGTAACTCACTATCTTGCTTCTGTTCTTGCTTAATTCTATCTGATAGAGAATATTTCACTAATACCTGAAACAAAACAGGATAATTTCCTACACCAACAACTTTCAAGCCAAAATTCATCAAATCCTTAACCAAAGGATCACGTTCCAAACGTAACATGGTTAATAAAGCATTACTTTTTCGACTCAAATCATCTGCCACTTTATTTGCTTTTCATGGGTGGTAGTGAATCGTGCAATCATAATCCTTGATTAATTATAGCCATCTCCTCTATCTCATGTTCAATTATTTCTAAGTGAATATATACTTTAAACTTTTATGATCAGTACATATTTCACATTTTACACCATATAAATGATGCCTCCAAATTTTTAAAGCGAAAAAAATAACAGCTAATTCCAAATCATGTGTAGGGTAATTTATCTCATGAGTTTTCAACTGACGTGAAACATAAGCAATTACCTGATCATTTTTCATTAGGATGCAACCAAGTCCTTTCAATGAAGCATCACTATAGATAATGAACTCACCATTCCTAGAAGGTAGTTCCAATACTGGAGCATTCACCAATCGTTTTTTCAATTACTGAAAAAAATCATCACATTCTTTTGTCCAGATAAACTTAACACCCTTCCGAGTTAGCTTAGTCAATGGGCTGGACAATCGTGAATTTTTTTAATAATCCTTCGGTAATATCCTGCCAAACAAAGAAAACTACGAATCTTAGTTACATTTTTGGGTCTTGGCCATTCTTAAACAACCTTTTTTTTGCAGGATAAAAAGTTAATCCATCTTTAGAAACAATGTGACCAAGGAAAGAAATTTGTTGCAACCAAAACTCACACTTTCTGAATTTCCCATATAATTTCTTTTCTTTTAAGTTTTGAAAAATAACCCTTAAATAAGTTTCATGCTCCTCTTTACTTTTAGAAAACACCAAAATATCATCAATGAAAACAACCACAAACTTATCCAAAAACTCATGGAAAATTCTATTCATAAGGTCCATGAATACACCAGGTGCATTGGTTAACCCAAAAGGCATAAAAAAAATTCATAATGGCCATATCTTGTACAAAACACAGTCTTCAGAATATTTGATTTCTTTACCTTCAACTAATGGTACCTCGATCTCAAGTCAATGTTTGAAAAATACTGAGCTCCCTGGAGCTGATCAAAAAAATCATTGATATGAGGAAAAAGATATTTGTTCTTAACAGTGATGTTATTCAAGGCTCTATAATCAATGAAAAGTCTCATTGAACCATCTTTATTTTTAACAAATTAGACATGAGAACCCCATGGTGATTTGCTAGGTCGAATGAATCCTTTCTCTAATAAATCTTGCAATTTCTCCTTCAACTCTAAAAGTTCAATTTAAGACACTCGATAAGGGGGTTTTGAAATTGTCTTAGCATCAAGAACTAAGTCAATAGTAAATTCAAATTCCTGATCTAGTATTATTCCAGGAAACTCATCAGGAAAAACATCAGGATACTCATTTAACACTAGCACATCATTAATCTGAATGGTTCCTTTGTTTTCAACAATATGTTCAAGGTAACATTCATTTCCATATTTTACAAGTTTCTTAGCCTCTTGATATTTTATCAACAGTAAGGTTTCATTATTTTACCCAAACTGAAAGTCTTTCTGAAAAGAAACTTCTTTAGATCTACAGTAAATCTTAGCATGGTAAACAGAGAGCCAATCCACACCCAGGATAGCATCAAACTCTACTAGAGGTAAAAAATAAGGTTTACAAGTATATTCTTTCCATGTATAAGTATAATAATATTATTATAAATTATTTTTGCCTCAAAATTCCCCCCAGTTGTTTTTACCACAAGTTCAGGAGTCATTTCTTGAGATGGAATTCCCAATTTACTAGAAAATTTTTTAGAGATGAAAGAATGTGTAGACCCTGAATCAAACAACACATTGGCATAATCTATAAAAATAAACAAAGTACCTAATACCACTTCATTTTATGGCCCAACATCTATTGAAGTTGTTGAAAAGGATTTCACCACACCTTTCTTCTTGTAGTCTGACTGCTTCCCATCATTCGAGCTCTTTGTTGAACACTCATTTGCATAATGACCCATATCATTGCACTTGAAATATTTCACAAACTGTAAATCAAATTTGGTCTTACCATTACCCTGATCTTTTCCAGTGAAATCACGATCCTTATGTCCCATCTTACCACATCGTAAGCACTTTCTAGAATTCAAAAGATATTCCCCAGCATGCTTTTTACCACATTTATTACAAATTGAAAACTTAGTTTTCTTACCATCAATCCTTTTTGAAGGATTAGTCCCTTTCTCCTACCACCTCATTCTCTTCTTCTGTTGGTTGTTATAGAACACTTGATCATCATAAAACTCTATTTCTACCTTCTCAGCACATCTAACAAGCTTTTCATAACTTTTTAACTCACGATAAGCTAATGCCCTTCAATAGTTTGGCTTTAACCTTGAGTAAAAATGAATGATTTTACTATCATGGTCTCTGATATAATTTGGATCATACCTTTCCAATCGAGTGAACTTTTCTTCATAAGCAGCCACTGAGTCATCCTATTGCCTCAATTCCAAGAATTGTTTTTCCATCCTAAGTCGAACAACCTTAGGAAAATATTTCACAAGAAACATACCTTTGAATTAATCTCAGTCAAGAGCATCAATCTCATCAGTATCCCTGATATTTTTAACCATCAACCACCACTGGTCTGCTTCACCCTCCAAACGGTAAACAAAAAGACTAAACTTTTGATTGTATGAACACCACATGACATCGAAAATATTCTCCAGTGCTTTAATCCACCCTTCAGCTAGCACAAGGTCAGATGATCCTCTGAATTATGGGGGATGTTGCCTCATGAAATGTTCCACCACTGACATGTTCATATACGGTTGATCTAGCTGATCTCATGTATGAATACCACCACCATTTATCACTTGAGTCAACTACGCCATTACTGCAAAAAAACTATTCAGTTCCTATTATGACCATCTCAGGATTTTGATTTGGAAGGTCATTCCCTTCAGTATGCCTTCCTAGCACTGCTTCCCAATTTCCTCTGTGAAAAACCATTCTGAACAAACATATCTTAGATGAAGAAACCTGGTAATCTTAAAATTCTATATCATTTCAATTTGACCATAATGTGTAAAAAAACATTTTTGGATAATCATTTAATAGAATTCTAACTCCTAAAGTTATCTAAACCGACCTTTGATACCAACTATAAGGCCCCAGACTTAAACATTACTTAATCTTGGGTTATTTCAAGAATTCACATTGAGGATATTTTTAGGTTTATAGTTTTAGAAAATTAGATAATAAATCATTCATTACATTCCACATTTAAACAAGGTGGTCACATTAAAGAAAATATTCATTTTTTTCACCAAAGTAATCATATTTAAAATAAAACATGGTTTTTTTCTTAACACTTCCTCAACACTATCATCACATCATGTACTTTTCCCTTGACCTGTGAATTTTTTTTCAGAAACTTGGGATGAGCATAAAAAGCTCAGTAAGGGATATAAAAATACAGAAAAAAACATTAGTCCATGTATACATAAGAATCAATGAAATCCTTTACTCATAAAACATAAGAACTTTAACATACGTCATGAAATCATAAGATTTATGAATAACTCATAGAAATCATAAGACATAAAGGTAACTTGAGGCATTCATAACATTATTACGTAGGGAGTAATCCTCATGTTTATGTTTGGAATACCCATCATAGTATATTCCATAAATATCTTTAGAGAAAACATAGCGTTTAACTCCTTTGTGTTACCCAATGCATTAGAGAGCTATCTCAGGCTCACCCTCCCTTAGTTTCTCACAGAACCACCCAACTTCATAAACAATGCCCAGGAACCATAACATGATTGTAACACATAAAAATGCATAAAGGAAAAATAAAATTTCAATATTTCAATCAAAAGATATCAATAAAACACATTGATATAATCAAAATATTATCACAACCATTTTCAATACCAAAATAAAAGATAATTAAAACATGGTATTTATTTTTCATTTAAAAATTTAAGGCTTGTAGAGGATGCTGAAACCCAAATAATGGGCATGACGATAGAGAAGTCGTTGTTGCCACATACGAAAGACAAAAACCTTCCTATTGTCGTTTAGTAAAGCACTTAGTGTAAAAATATTCATTTTGAATGAAATTAAAAGTCAAAAGGGTTTATTATAAAACTAATAAAATAAGGTCATATATAAATTTAAGTATGCCTCAACGAAAGGAGATTGAGACGAAGTCCCTTACCTCAAGTCCGACTTGTTCTCGTTCATTATTTATATTCTTGAATAAAAAACTTTGGTCAATTTATAATTTCTTAAGTACTTACTTTAAAGTTTATTATTCAATTAATATCACATATTATCATGTTATAATAACTAGTTAATTATGTGAGTTCATATAATACGTTTTGTCGATGTTCAGTACATGAGTCAAAAATGAACTTGTTTGAAAAGAATTGCACATGTAGTTATAAGTAAATCATCTCCAGAATGGTATTAATGATTTAAATACCATATATATCTAGTATATATTCATTTTATACTATTCCATAACATTTTGAGATAAAAAATTAAATGCACCATTCATGGAGACGGTAGGTCGTACGTACGCATGAAAACTACTTTCATTTCTTTGTCATATTAAAGGAATTAAAACTAAATGAGACATATATATTATACTTAAGGTATAATATATATGTTATATAGGTAACATAATTTCATTAATTACATTATTTATAAATTCCATGTTTTGCATGGACGAGTCACATCACTTGAGGGGGCGGTAGTCCACACTTCCTCAGATGAAATCATCACAGTTCCACAACATGAAAAGCATAACGATGTGATTTAAAAATAAAATTCAGAAGCATATAGAAAAAATAAATACCATATATATCATATATAAATATAGTAACATCATAATGTCCACTATTAAATGTGTTAAAGAATATTGAACAATCATCGTTTCATGAGGCAGTAATTCACCACCCACAGAAACAGTATGTTCTTTAACCATTAGATGGAGGTGTGTGTAAGTGTAGGTATAATACACATAATAACAACATCCTAGTATGTTGAGGATACTGGTGTTATTATGGGATCAAATATAAATAATATAGTGGTGAGTGAAGAAGGAAAATAAAAGGAAGAAACTCGAGAGAATATATTACCTCTAAATCGGGAAAATCTTTTTGATTTGAGCCAAAGGATTCCTTGGAAAGACTTCTACCCATAGTTAGACTTCTAGGAGTAATAGAGGGATGTGGAGATATAATATGACAATATTTTGGATGAGCCAAGGGCTTGAGAGGTGTGGTTAATGTGTTAGAGGTGGGGGCCTTTTATTAGAGGGAGGAGGGTCAGTTTTGGAATGTCTTGAAATGTTACTTTATTATAAAATGATTTTCAGATTTTAAAGATCCCAAAATGATATATTTTTAGGATACGGTGATAAGGTTTCTAAATCCACCAATAAAATAGGTTTTAGAAATGTTTAAGGCTTATATTTTACCTTATCTTTTCATTTTATTTAAATCGTTCATTAATGAGGTAATCACGACATCATCATGGTGTCATTAATTAATTTATTTATATAATGTCTAAAAATTATAAAAAAAATATTATGATGTAGGAAATATTTGTATCTTTTAAATTAATATTTATAGTCTAAGAGATCATTTATTTAAACAAAATTAAAATATTTTTACTTAGAATATACAAACCTTTGTTATATTTCTCTTCTTTTTAAAAATAATGTCATAAATGTCACTATCACACCCATGTGACTCCATGGGCCCTCAAGTTTGGTAAAAATCTTCCCATGTTCGTCCATGACTCAAAAAAGAATATTTGGACACATTTTGGGGTCATTTTATATTATTATGATATTATTTTATTACCTTTAACTACCCGATTACTAATTAATCATGATAATTAAAGATAATCACCGTCGTTACTATTCATAATGTCCAAAAATAATAGAATCTTAATTACATAATTTAGATCGTATGATTCAAAATATGGAATCAATTTTACCAAATTCCAAACACAGAAATTATAGTAATTAATTTAAAAATAATTCCAGTTGTCAAAACAAATAGCGTGTTTTTAAGAAACAAT
Organism: Viscum album; assembly: GCA_963277665.1. Lineage (NCBI taxonomy): Eukaryota > Viridiplantae > Streptophyta > Magnoliopsida > Santalales > Viscaceae > Viscum > Viscum album. Next base: position 1,183,171,060 of record OY728158.1, on the reverse strand, counting down.
ATCTATCAAAAGATTGAAAATTGTTTATGTCCAATTTCAAATTTAAATTAATTATAATGAAAAAAATTGGATTAAATGTTAAAAATATATTATAATTACACATTAAAACCAATTAAAAAGATAATCTAACTATATAATTAAATTAGATGAAAAAACAGTTTTGAAGTAAAATGCAGTATTTTTCACTATTCATTAAAAAATGAACATTGTCAGAAAAATACCAAATTTTTTTTCAAATAAATTTAAATGTCCCAATTCTAAAGAATAAGTTTATTTTGACAAATAGAGCTTATAAAAGTGTCAAAATTTAGATTTAAAAATGGGTTTCCATCAAAAAGCGGTAAAACAATCTTTTAAAAATATTAGAGTATTCTATGATTAAGATTGGATTTATTCTCATTTTAAGCATATAAAACACTATCTAATCCATAAATAGAAATAGATATGAAAATCTATCATTCTTTACTTACTTTGGATGTTACATAAAGTAGGGTTAGCGCACTCCATGAGTTATAGTGTTAGAGGCCACTATAGTAACATAGTGAGCTAGATCCTCAAGGAGTATAGGATTGGATAAATTATGTGGTCCATATCATTAGTATTATTCAGAACATAAAAGATTAGGTGGTTGCATTATAATATATCCTTTTCCATGGAGCAGATGGGTACTGGTGAGGCCTTGTTAGATAGATGCACAATGGGTCGACACTCTCATGGTATGACTATCAGTAGCTATTCTACGAGGAGTACTACCCCTAATTTTTTTGTTCATTTAAAATTATAGAGATTATTGAGATACAAAAGGGAGGGATGGTGATGTTTGAGTATACAGAGAGGTTAAAAAACATACCTTGTACTACCTTGAAATGATCTTTGATGACTGAATCTGAGAACTAGTGTTTGAGTTTGCATTACGTAGAGAGATCATTGCAAGTGTGGTTACCTTGTGTATCCCAAAATATGCCAAGGTGGTGGAGCATGAATTAGTGATAGATAAATTTATATTATAGGGATGATGCAATGTTCCAGTTTTGGGTGACGCCCAAAGGTTCCCCATACCCGGTTGGTCACATGGCCTCAAGTGCATTTCCCTGAACTCTAGAGGCTGCCGACTAGTAGCAAGGGCATTGGGTGTCATAGTGGGAAAACTATACCCTCAGTGGAAGATAACCACATAGGCATAATAATAATACACAAATATAGAAATAGTAAGACCATACAACAAAATTAAACAACAGAAGTCTAAAAGTAAATAAGAAACTAGAGCACATATAAAAATGACGCATGTCACATATGTCTTGGAAAATAGACAAAAAAGACACAATGATAGTAATAAAACACTAATACAAATTACAAAAAAAACTCCATCAGCATCGTAAGTCTCGGTTTGGTCCCATGCTCTCCATCCCCAAAACAATCAAGTACATGAGGAAGAAGGGCGCTTGACCTTATCTACACCTACAACCATATAATATATTAGTGTATAAAATCATAACCCAAATAGGGTGTGAGATGAATCCCAGTAGGAAAACATGATAATATATGTTCCTAACTATCAGTGAGTACATATAACAGGTAATAACATAAATTCAACAAAGAAACTAGGAGTACACAAAAGTAACCAAATCCTACTGTTTTCATTTACATTCATTAGCATTTAATGTTCATCATTTAATCACATATCACAATAGGTATCTCAGAAGACTACCTAACATTAATAAATCCAAGCTTCTTCTTTGGATGGTAGATGCATAGAAAACATTCAATATTTATATAAATCCCACTGGGTAGCTCACACAGTCTAATCCCTCTGGCCAAGTAATGCAATAAAAAGTCAAAGACACTCTATGAAAGCACTGACCATCAATTCGACCTATGGTATTTCTTAAAAAAACTATAGACTCTTTGGAAATAACTCAACGTCAATTTCCCCTATGTATCATAATGAAAACTACAAATACTATAATGGATCACTCACCATCAATCCACCTTATGGTCTCGTAGCATGAAATATAACAAACACTCTGAGGAAGCACTCAACGTCAGTTCCCCATGTGGTCTAACTGCACCAGGTTCTCATAACCCTGTTCAATTCAATCGTGCAAATATGAAATAAAGTATCCAAAGGTAATCTCAAAAAAATACATGGATAAAAAATTTCAATGAATATCACAATAATTTAACAAGCATCAAATAAAAAATTAGTTCCATTATAGAAATCAAGGCAAGGAAACAAGGTATGCCTCTTAGGCAACCTTGAATAAACGAACCTAAACATTCAAAAAAGGGAAAAAACCCATGGGATGTTACTTAAACATGAAATTTCATATAATATCACATCAACATGCCCTTAATTCAGCAATCCATCTAAGGCAGATAAAATAGGGTTCAATTTCCGTAACCTGAAATACCCAAAACATGGGTAATCTGCACTTTGGCATATAAAACTCAAGGACAATCAACAAAAGGAAAAAAACCACCTAGATAGATATTTTATGATCTATATAGTTGAACCTAATACTTTTAATTGACCTATAACTTCATTGATCTACAAAAAATAAAAAATGTTCACACTTTAATAACTCGAGAAAGAGGATAATTCAGGAGGAGAGGCTCTAGAAGAAGTAAGAACTCACTAGTGGGATTGCTATGCACCTGCTGGAGTTTGGATTGGACCTTGGATAGAGAAATGGTGGATCAAAGAATATTCATCCCTCTTGGTTACTCCTAGATGAACCAAGGATAAAAGAAGATGATTTTAGAGATTAGACGCGACCCCGGTCCAATTAAACAAATAAAAGAAAATGTACATGGCGTGTTAATTTAATGTTAATGTCGTGTACATGCCTCAATCGTCCCCCACTTTAGGTGGTCTCTTGGTGGCCTCACATGGTTATGTATCGGCTGTTACATGACCAGTACATAGCTATCCGTGGAAACTAGGTACACGACATGTATTCCTAAGTACATGGCATGTACTTCTAAAATGTCTAAAGACTCCCATTTTTCTCATAAACGATCGAAATCATGATCCATACCTAAAATGAAGATCCAGGTTCTTAAAAACTTCCCCCCTTAAAGAAATTCATCTCTGAATTTCCCTAAAAATGTAGCAAAGAATAATCCACGATCAGATTCGACCACTACGATCACACATCGACCTCCCACTCCAAAGTCTAGTCTTGTACTCACCTGTGTTGCCATATAACCCGTACCAGAAGAACATATCGGACACAGAGAACCTTCGTACTGTGATCCATAATCTGAATAAGATTTTCCTCGAATGATGAGTCCACCCCCAACTCAACCTCCTCGGGTTGAAAAACATGAGACAGGTATGAAAAGTAACACCTTAGCTGAGAAATGTGGAAGACGTCAGGCACAACCCGATACCTATGAGGTAACTACATCTAATAGGAAACCAGCTCGACTGACTTCAAAACCTCAAACAGTCAGATGTATATCGTTGAAATATTCCCATATCTTCTAATATTCTTGTGTCACAACCACAGTGCGACATGTAAGAAAACATGATATCTGACCTTGGACTCCAGAGGTCATCACCAATGATCAACATAAGTATTCTATCGAGACTGTGTAGTAGTCATCCTCTTATGAATCAACTTTGTCTCCTCAATGGTCTCTTCAACAAGACGAGGTCCCAACAAACCCACCTCTCCTACCTCCAGCTAACATAGGTGTGATTAGCATGGACTACCGTGAAAATCCTCATAAGGTGCCATCTGAATTTTTTCCTAAAAATTGTTATTGTATGCAAACTCCACCAGAGTTATATGCCTCTCCCAAGAACCTCCAAAATTTAGGACGCATTTGCAAATCATGTCGTCTAACACTTGAATCGTGCACTCAAGCTGGCCATCTATCTGGGGATGGTATGTTGTACTCAGAAGTACCTATGTACCCAAATCCCTCTGCAGTCCCTACAAGACATGATAATTAAAGTGGTTGTCTCTTTATGAAATGATGGATCATGGATCTCCATGCAACTGTACAATCCCTCGGATGTAAAACCTTCTAATATCATCAACACTGAAGGTCTCATTGATCGGTAAGAAGTGTGCAACCTTCATGAGCCTGTTGATAACAACCCAAACCGCATCATTCCCTTGGGGCGATCTTGGTAACCTTGTCATAAAATCCATCATGACATCAGTACACTTTCACTCAGGAATGGGTAACTACTGTAGAATCCCCGCTATTTTTTGATGCTCCACCTTGACCTTCTAACAAGTGGAACATATCATAACAAAACCAGCAACATCTCTCTTCGTATGTGGCGACCAATACTGATAGTGTAAATCTCGATACATAATGGTGACACCAGGATGAACTTCCCAATCTAAGGTGTGAAAATATCGCATCATCTCCTCATGTATGTCATCTCAAACCCATATGCATCCATGAAAGTGAAATAAATCATCCTCATGTATGGTCCACCAAGGAGTAGGGTCCTCTCCTGACACATCCTCCCATAGAACTAGGAATTTAGAATCTGATAACTGCGTCATTCACACTCGATCAAGTAGAGTAGAGGTTACAGCTACATAAGAAAGAAATGTCTACCCCTCTCTATTGTGCACCTCCAAATGAATTTTAGAGAACATAGCCATGAGCTGCCACTCATTGTTGGCTTTCTGAACTGCCTGTATCTAAGTCCTCCTGCTCAATTTATCAGCCACTATGTTTCCTTTCCCAAGTGTGTAGGAAATCTCAACGTCAAAGGACTGAAGGTACTCAACCCACCTTCATTGTCTCAAATTCAGGTCACATTGGGTAAAGATATACAAGAGATTTTTGTGGTCAGTGTACACCATTAAATACTCTCCTAAAAGATAATGTCTCCAATAGCACAAGGCATGGAAAACTATAGCCATCTTGAGATCGTGTGTCGGGTAATTCCTCTCTTGTGGCCTCAGCTGCTGGTACTCGTATGTAACGAATCCCCCCCCCCCCCTTGTATAATAATTTATCCCAACTTGATTCCTGATGCATCAAAATAAATGGATTAACTCTTTCTTATCTCTGAAAAAACTAGTATCAATGCTGAATTCAACCTCCCTTTCAACTCTTGAAGGGCTGAATCACATGAATCTGTCCACAAGTACTTCCCACCCTTATTAGTCAGTCCAGTCAAGGGAAATTCTATGCATGAAAAGTCTTGTATAAAACACCTGTAGTTACCAGACAGTCCTAGAAAAATCCATACCATAGAGATGTTCTTCGTCTTCTCCCAGGAAACTACTTCTCTAACTTTCTCTAGGTCTACTGATACTCCTGTCACTGACATAACATGACCCAAAAATTGAATCTAGTCCATCTAAAAGTGTAATTTTGAGAGATTATCATATAACTGATGCTCTCTTAGTTTACTCAAAATGCTCTCAATATTGATAGCATGGTCATGTTGAGTGTGAGAGTACACCAAGATATTTTCCCCGAAAACCACCATAAAGGAGTGAAAGTATGGATGAAACACTCGGTTCATCAGTTCCATAAAAACTATAGGCGTGTTCAAGAGACCGAACGACATAACCTCATACTTGTATAGACCATACATTCTACAGAAGTCTATAAGAGGTATATCTGATGGTCTAACGCACAAATTATGATAAAAATATCCCAAAAAAATATTCGAGAACACTCGGGATCCTCGAAGGTGAGCAAAGAGATCATCAATCCTCACTAAGGGATATCAGTTATTAATAGTCAACTGATTTAACTTCCAGTAATCCATTCAATGTATGAGGGTACCATCCACCTTATTCCCAAAAAGGACAGAAGAACACCATTGAGAAGTACTGGTTCAGATGAAAACCATTTCCAATAACTCCTACAACTACTTCTTGAGCTCCTGAAACTCTTGTGTATCCATCCTATAAGGAGAAATAGACACTGGTGCTTCTCCTAGAACAATATCAATAGAAAAGTCTACCTCTCTCTCTAGAGGCAAACCTGAAAAGTCATCTAGAAAGACATTCCTGAAACTATCGACCACTATAGGAAAGTCCATCTATGAAGTCCCCTAGTCATCCAGATAAAAACTAGAAATATGATGTGTAAAACCTCTCAACTCGTGATCCTCAGGTCCATCTCTACTCGCTTGGACATCCGATTCACCCTTGTGTAAAAAATACCTTCCCTCTAGTGATGTGAAACTCAGCCCACGAAGATATAATTCAAAGAATACATGGAAATATACTAATCAGTCCATTCTGAGAATGAATTCATAGACTGTAATATACATGACATAATGGTCCCATAAGAAGTGACACCCACCAACCTCAAAAGGGAATGCCTTTCACTGACTTACACTAACTGTTCTAGTCCACAATGGTGTGTCCAGTGTCATGATATCAGAATAATTAAAGATATAGAGACCAAGTATCTACACAATAGGCACATATATAAAGATTTCGGAATCCCTTGTATCGAAAAGATAAGAATCTCAAACCGAGGAAACCAAAATCGTACCTTTAACTGTGGATGGACCGGGATCCAGATCTGTCTGGGTCTACTGCACTACAAAATTTTGACCTACTCTGTGGCCCTGAGATGCTATTTGAGATTCGTAAGATGATCCACCCTATGGCTGTTAAAAACCTTTTGTCTGACCACTATGGCCACGACCACCACCTTGGCCTAAATGGCCTGAAGAACTCAAGCCCCCAGTCTGATGTGGGACTGATGGTCCTATTCTAGTATGAGGAGTCGAAATAGATCCTCCCTCACTAGCTATTGGAAAAATGGTGTAGAATAAATACTGAATATGTCCCATATTTCCACAATATCATCACTCAAATGGGTCTCTCGGGCACTGAGGATTCTTATTTCCTCCAATCCTACACTGGTAGCACACCACTTGACTAACTGAAGGAAAATCATGCCTACTTAGATCTCTATTTATAGACACCCTACACTGCTTCCTGCTATCATCCAGAAAGGTACAAACTCTAGATTCTAAATCGTCCTGACCCACAACTCTAGAATCCATTAGGTTGAACTCATTTATCAGTGCTTGGTTAACTATAGAAGATATGGAAGTCAATATGAATATTTTAACCAGAGATCAGATGTCATTCCTGAGACCATCCTCAAACTTAGTCATTATAAATAACTTATCACCCCCTAGGATGGGTGTGAAGCACTGCAACTCTATAATGTGAGAAGAATACCCCATGAATGAGAGAGTACCCTGATCCAAAATCATGAAATCTCAGGATCGGTCAGACCTCAAGGTCTTCGGGTAGAAATAGTCATATAAGGTCTGTTAGAACTCATCCCAAACCATAAACCGCTGGCGTACCACCTATGATATCACATCCCACTATCTCTTGGAGGAATCCTAAAGCAAGTATGTCGTGAGCTTCACCCTACTCTAAAGTCATGTCTCTAGATGCTCGAAGATAGATATCATGGATTCTATCCATGACTCTATAGCTTGAGGTCCTCTATTCCCTGAGAAAGTGGGAGGAAGCTGCTATTGAAAACTCCACATCAACTCTACCATAGACGGGGTAGGATGATGTACTCCCTAGAATGTCTGCATCATCCTCATAAACCCTTCTCAAATCTATGAATCAACACCTGTATCCATAATAACAGTTGGTTCCATAAAGGGAACGATGAGTGGGTCTACTGGTATTCCTTGGTATATCGTTACCAGTGTTTGATCATTTCCCTATATTTGGCATACAACCAGAGGACATCTTGGTGGCATGACTTTTGAAGGTCAAGTAGACATCTGAGTTCATTATTATCAACGAATAAAACTTAGAAGTGTGAGAAATGAATAGGAGAAAGAAAAAATTCATGTTTTTTAAAACATGGATACATGGCAAGTATGAACCCTACATGGTGTGTCCCCCTGAACTTTTAACATGGTGTGTACCTCTTCCATAACTGGTCATTTAGCACCCATACACATGGTGTGTTCCTCCTGTAACATAGTGTGTACTTCAATCATTCCCCCCTTCCCCAGTTCCTCTACATGTATAAGCACACGGTTCTCTCCTGGGTAACACTACACAACATGTTCAACCTAATCATGGTGTGTTCTTCTTAAGTTCCAACCTCCTGTGTCATTAGCCACACGGTTAGAGACATGTTTGACTCTACACATCAAGTTCAAATAGGACACGGTGTGTACTATCCGAAATTCATCCACCCGTGTTGTTATTCACACTACCAGATACATGGACTCATTGGCAAAAAATGTATACCCATTACATGGCGTGTTCTACTCAAGTTTCCAAAACCCCGTGTCTCTATTCATGCAGCCAGTCACAAGGTCACAGACTACATGATGTTTACATAAAGTAAACATTGTGTACTTAATAAAATCCGTTTCTTATAGAATAGAAGAAAACTTGGTGTGTGTTCATCCTCACACATCGTTTATTCTGGGTTTTCCTAGGTACTAAGCCTTAGAAACAACTCTGGAACCCCTAAAAAAGACCTAAACAAGAATTGAAGTTCCAAATTCAGATTTGTGGGGGCCCATACTCCTCGCGAATCAAATATTGGAATCATATTTATGTCATATCATAACTAAATTCAGTTAATTTCAATATGATCCTCCAAATTCTAATCCATGAGGTCCCATAACATCTCATGGACCAAATTATGGAATCCATTCAAATGAAACTTTACATATCACAATACCCTATCAAAATAGTATAAATTATATCAAGACATATATCACAACAACATGCATATCTATCACAACAACTATCACAACATCATGCAATTTTTAATGCACCCTAAATGGCATGACAAGAATGTAGGACATGGGATCCCTATCAAGTGCCTATATGATGCATGAGATATAATACCCTCATCTCATTGGGTATCAATAGAAATAGAACCTCAATAATATCAGTGATAATAACACAATACATGTGAATCACCCAATGGTGAAATAAAATAAATTGCAATCATTACAAAACTAAAAAAATTGCAATATTCGAGGTAACCTAGCTTTTCCCTATACATGGGTTAGCTACTCCTGGTCACAACTTATTACCAACTACTTATTCCTTTATATCCCAATATATAGGCTCCAAACAGTATGAAAAATTAGAAAAGAATCTTCCCTCTAATTCCACATCGTAACATACTGGTTCTGGGTGCTGTCCAAAGGTGCCCCGTACCCGATTAGTCACATGGACTCAAGTGCATTTTACCAAATGCCATAGGCTTACTAGTAGCAGCAAGGATCTTGTGTGTGATACTGGGGAAACTATTCCCTCATTGGAAGAGAAACATAGTGGAATAATAATAATAAACAACAACAAAAATAGTAATACCATACAATAGAAGTAAACAGTAGAAGACTAAAAGTAAATAAACAACTGGATAACATATATAACCGATGCATGTCACATATGTCTTGGAAAAAAACCAAACAAGATACAATGCTAGAAATAAAATACTAAGAAAAAGTAATAATGAAAACAAAAAAACTCTATTTGCATCGCAAGACTCATCTTGGTCCCATGCTCTCCAGATCCATAACAATAAAGTAAATGAGGAAGAAGGGAGTTTTCCCTTATCTACAACTGCAACCATATAATCTATTCTAGTCCAAAAGCATGTCCCAAACAGGGTGTGAGATGAATCCTTGTATGAAACCACCATAAGATCTATTACTAAATATCTGTGAGTATATATAGCTAGTAATAATGGAAATGTAGTGAAGAAACTAGGAGTACACAAAAGTAACCAAATCCTACAGTTTACATTTACATTCATTAGCATTTAATAGTCATCATTTAATCAAGTATCAAAACATGTATCTCATAAGACTACCTAATATGGATGAATCCAAGATTGTGATTTGGATTTCCAGACACATCACAAACATTAAATATTTACATAAATCCTCTGGGTAGCTCACACTATCTAACCCCCCAAGAAAGTAATGCTATAAAAAGGAAAAGACACTTTGAGGAAGAACTCACCATCAATTACCCTACGGTCTTTCCTTAACAACTATAGAATCTCTAGGAAAGAAATAAATGTCAATTTTCCCCAATGTTATCATAACAAAAACTATATACACTCTGAGGGAGAACTCTCTGTCAATCCCCCTTGTGGTCTCGCAGTGTGAAATGCAACACATTATAAGGAAGCACTTAATGTCAATTCCCTCTGTGGTCTAACAGTACCAGGTTCTCACAGCCCTGTGCAACTCAGTCTTGCATATATGTCATCAAGAAGCCCAAGTTAATCTCAACTAATAAATGGATAAACAATTCCAATTCATATCATAATCATTTAACAAGCGACAAATAGGTAATTAGTTCCACCCTATCAAGAAAGGAAAGGAAACAAGGCATACCTCTTATGAAACCTCGACCAAACTAATGTAAAACATCAAAAAAGGGAAGGCACTCATTGGGTGTTCCTTAAACATAAAATTTCACATAATATCACATCAAAAAACCCTTAATTAAGCAATCAATCTAAGGAAGATAGAATAGGGTTCAATTTTCTTTAACCCGAAATACCCGAAACATGGGTAATCAACACTTTGGCATATAAAACACAAAGAAAACCAACGAAAGGAAACAAACCACCTACCTAGATGTTTCAAAATCTATATAGTTTAACCTCATCATTTAAATTGTCATATAACATTGTATATCTACAAAAATGTCAAAAACATTCAACCTTGAATAACTCGAGAATGAGGAGAAATCAGGAGGAGAGGCTCTAGAAGAGGGAAGAACTCACAGGTGGGATTCCAACACACCCATCAGAGTTCATATTGGACGTTCGATGAAAAAATGGTCTCTAATAGAATATTTTTTCTCTCAGTCTCTCCTAGAAGAACCAAAGCTAGAAGAAGATGATTCTAGATATTAGATGCGACCCCGTTTGACTAAAAAAATAAAAGAAAAAGTAAATAGTATGTTCATTTAATGTACATGCCATGTACATAGCTCAAATGGACCCCACTTTAGGTGGTCTCTAGGTCACCTCACATAGCCATGTCTTGGCCATTACATAGCCAGTACAAAGCTACCCGCAGTAACCTGGTACACAGTCTATACTCCGAATTACACGACATGTACTTTTAAAATTTCAAAAAACTCCCTTTTTTTCTCAAAAACACCTGAAATCAGGATCCATACCTGTAATGAAGATCTGGGTTCTTACAAATTCCAAGAATCTGGACATGGTAGTGGGAATCGAAGAGTTGAGCCATACACAATAGCTAGTTAGCATTAGTCAGTGGGATTTTGGTACATGTTGTCATTTTGCAATCTGACTCAGGTGTGTGGTCATATGTTACAGGGAAAACATAGAGAACTAGGTTATCTCAGATAAGGGAGGTGATATTATTGTGATATGTGAGGTAACATATCATGATACTATACAGCTAAAAGTGATGGGGACCACCGACATGTAGCTGATTGACTTCCACAGTAGAGGAATCACCATGAATAGGGATCTACCAGTCGAGGGAAGGGTGGACCCTAGGGAGGTGGAGTAGTAATATGAGTGGTAGGAACTATTTTTGGTGGATGAAAATATTTTATCCTTACACCACCACCACTAGGAATTCCATGTCAGGATTAGGGAGTTGGCGGTTAGGGCCGTAGATAGCTGCATGCTTTGGAGGCTTATGACCTCACAATACATGATATGATCAGAGGTACGATCTATGGTTTTTATAATATTACTTCATAATTAATAGAAATAGTTTCCAATAATTACATCATCTATATACTCATTCTAGGAGAGCTACATCTCCAATTTGAGGTGATATCACAGTAGCTTCATCTTGTAGTTCCTACAATGTAAAAATATTTCATATCATTTATATTCCAATAGTGCGAGCTATCGCTTGGTGGATATAGGAGCATGTGATACATTTTGGTCATAATGATGGAAACTAATGGAATTATCTTTGGAATGTATTGGTCTTCCATGGTCTAGGAGAATATTGACTATCACTACAAATGAGTTAGGTACCTTCACATTATGGGACAAGATTCTCATTTTATGGTGAGAGAGATCTCATGGAAGGGCTATATGGTATTGAGATTAGGAGACTACATACCATACACCATATGTTGGAAAGTCTAGACCATGGTCCATATGTCTATTAAGTCCTATAGGTTTCTTTAGTTGTGGAGGATTATATGGACATCTTCCCCAAGGATGTACAAGGACTACCTCTGAGGAAGGAGATGGATTTTTTCATTAACATACATCATGAAACCTATATGATATCTTATGTAGAATATCGAATGGAACCTACTAAGATTTGGGAGATGAAGTTGCTATTGGATGACCTTTGAGAGAAGGGTTTTATCTGGCACATTATGTCTCCCTTTTCATCTCCACTGTTCTTCATGAAAAAGACATATGGGAACTTTCTCCTTTGTGTGGATTACCATTGTTTGAAATAGGCCATGATAAAGAAAAAATACCCATTTCCAAGGATTACCAACTAATTTTACCATTTGTGGTGTGTGAGATGAATCTTGAAGATCAATCTCTGGTCCAGCTACACCCAGATAAGGGATTGTGTGGCTGATATTCCAAACATGGAATTTTGATGTTTCTACAGACTCTGAGTTCTTAGTGATGAACTTTGATGTGAAACATTCCCCCACTATGTTTACAGCTCTGATGAATCAGGTTTTCCACATGTACTTGGACCAGTTTTTGGTCATCTTAATTGATGACATACTCATTTACCCTTTAATAGAGTATGATCATGAAGAAAACTTGAGAATGGTTCTAGATTTTCTTCAAGATAACCAGCTTGATGGGAAGCTCCCAAATTCCATTTATAGATACACGAGGTTCAATTTTAGAGGAATTTTATTTCCAAGCATGGTTTACCCATGGATCCAGTAATGATCGATGTAGAGATTTATTGGGATCCAATCAAGAGTGTGTTTGAAGTGGAAATAATTCTTGTCTCGGTGGGATACTACTTGAGGTTTTCAGAAGACTTCTCTAGAATGGTATCCACTTTGACGACCTTAATTTACAATGGACAATCCTTCACCTGGTCTGAGTAGTGAAAGGGGGTATTCGAGGAGTTAAGGGTGAAGCTGCTGGGGGATCTTTTTTTTATACTTTCAGATGAGAGAATGGAGTATGTATTGTATTTCAATTACTTGGGAGATGGGTTTAGTTTTTTGTTGATGAAGCAATAGGATGTTATCTCATACATGTTGAGGTAGTTTATACCCAATAATAAAATCTACAAAACACATGAAATATAACTGAAATTGGTGTTCCTCACCTTGAAATTGTGGATTCACTAACTTCTATACAAGTGATTTGTGTTTTTGTCAGACCATCAGAGTCTTATGTATGTCTTCACATAGTGAGACACGAAACTAAGACATTGGTGTTGGTTGAAGTTTCTACAAGACTATAATTTTGAGATTTTCTATAATCTAGAGAGGGGAAACATCATAGCATTTTACCATAGTTGGAAGTCACATGCTCCCTTGGTGTAGGAGGCTTATGAGTAGTTGTCTTCTCTACAGAAGACACTGGTGGAGCAGGAGTGTACATCTTATCTATAATCAATGGTGTTGAATCTCTTGCTTATCGAGTATTTGTGAGAGTACCAGCTTAGAGAAATTGACTGTGAGGTATTTTATGACCAGATATCCACATGCATTTCACCATATGGATATTTTTAAGGAGGTAATAATTTCAACTTTTTTGAGGGAATGATGGTGATTCTAGTCACAATAATTTAGGAGTTGATTCAAGAGTTCCACACTTCTCCCCTAGTTGTACATTTAGGTGGGTGGAAGATGTATGGAGACCTCCATAAATAGTATTGGAGGCCTAGAATGAGATAGAGTATAGATAATTTTCTCTGTTGGTGCCTCACCTATAAAAATATGAAATATGAGAACCATGTTTGGGGTAGTTGTACGTGTGGGATATCGTTCACTTTTATGGGGTTCCCTTGATGATTGTATTCGATCATGACATGCGGTTTACATCATGAATATGGAGAGGACTATTGGTGGTATTAATGGCCCAAATGAGGTTGAGTAAAACGTTTCACCCACATACCGATGGGTAGACTGAGCACAATATCAAGATGTTGGAGGAAATGCTAAGATATTGCACGTTATCATTAAGCCGAAGCTAGGGGATCAATTTTCCTTATTATAATTTGTATACAACAACAACTACCACTCTACTATCGGCATAATGCCTTTTTTGGACTATATGAGAGACCATGTAGGTCACTCTTTTGATGGAAAGAGATTGGTAATATAGCTATTATGGGCCAAGTGATGGTACAAGTGATGACAAAGAAAATATATGTCATCCCGGAGTGGATGAGCATGGCCTAGAGCTGATAGAAATATTATGTAGATCATCATTGTAGGCCGTTGGATTTTGATAAGAGAGACTACATTTTCCTAAGAATTTCCCCATGACTAGTATTTTGAAGGATCATTAGGGGAGGCAATCAATCCCTATAGTTCATCGGGCCATTCGATATCATATAGAGGGTTAGTGAGGTTTCATACTTCCTCCCCCTACACCCATAACTGGAGAGGGTGCATGAAGTCTTCCAAGAGTTGTAGATGAGGATAAACATGAATGACCCCATGCACATCATTGACCAGCATAAAATGGACAATGAGATATAGCCACCAGTTCAAGGCACCTGGTGGAGATCTTGGATCGACATGAGAGGCCACTTCATGGATGGACTATCACCTTGATTTTTGTTTTTTGGTAGCATAGGAATGTGAAGGATTGTTCCTGGTAGGGGGAGTGCCAAGTTCATGATCAATTTCACAAGTTTTCTGTTTAGTTTTATTTTTTTGGGTGAAAATAATGAAGGAGGGAATGATTTAAAGACTTTATATTTTTCATCATAAGACTTTGAATTATATCATTATGTATTTCTTGAACCAGGGGTTTAAATGGTGTGTGTTTCCATGGCCTGGTGTGACTGAAAATAATTTTATAAAATATTAAATATATTTTATATTATTCTTATTTATCTTTTTAAGGAAAAATACATAACACTTAAATGGATGATCAGATCATAAATCTAATACCATGGTTGAGTTTTTAGTGTTGTGTTTACCCAAGGCATTACCTAAAATAGGCCAACGCAGTGTGTTTGGAAATCTCTCCCATTGAAGGCACATTCAATGGATAAGTTAATTAATAATTTTAATCTAAATAATTTTTAAAATATAATGCTAGAGATATTATCCCATGTTTAGCCTCATAACCATAGTATCTATATATAGCTTCTCCCTACACCTTCCATTGGTGGATCACATCGGATGATGATGAAAATCTAGATCAGAGAAGTTTGGGAAGTAAGAAACATCATGACATCCTTTGATCATTGGTGTGAACATTATTTGATGATGAATGATCTAATATCTTGGTCAGTCTTTTCAATTTTTCTTTTATGTCCCTTTTTATTAAATTGATTGAGAAGATATATCCTTGTTCTATATTTTCCCCAATTTCATCCTTTGTATGTTCCAATGTACTAACATTTAATCATTTTTTCAATGTATTCTAACACAAGGTGCATGCTATTGATTTTTGGACAATAAATATTGGAAAATATCATTTAAAAAATTGATCTTCTATTTTAATCCTCAATTTATTCATGTGCATCACCAGTGGGACACCGAGGTCCTAGTTCTACATTATCAGGTGGTACCAACCCTAATCAGACCCCTAAAATCACAACATTTTTGCAAGTGTTGTACAAATCGATGGATCAAGAATATATTTAGACTGATTGTGGGTTTTTTGTGATCGTTTCAATAATAAATGATTGGTAAATCAATGGCATAAGGATCTGGGTGTGCATGGTATGAGAGGCATGTATAGGTTCACTTGGATTTGAAAAAAGATTCATGTTTCTGGCCACCAGAGGGCTAGAATCTTCCAAACCCACTAGATCCACTTTTATATGGTATATATTGGTTCTTATTCAAAGAAACAAGTCCATATTTGATGCATAAATTAGGGATATAAAATTTGTGTAAAACACGACTACATGACATGTAAATGGATGAATACATGTTGTGTATCCCCTTCAATGTGGCGATTAAGGTTTCTGGAAAAGCTAAGGATGGCACATTGTGGTGCCATCCTACACATATTGTACTGCATCCTTAGGTGGATGAGACATGTGATGGATCCCATGGGAAGGACACCGTGTGAGACTAAAGGGCTAGGCATATGTCCATGAACCAAAGTACATAAACACAACCAAGGTGCATGTGGAGGGACCCTGAGTACTATCAAATTTCGTGTACACTCCCTACAGACGGTGTATCCCTATATGGTAGTGACCAGTGTACCAAAAAGTGATAAGGCTATGTGGAGGATTGGGACCACATTCCCTGTGGGTCCCCTCACATGCCATGTGCCCCTTAGATCCTCTTAAGGAAACATTATGGTCTTGTATATCCTTTGTTTGGACTTAGATTTTAGCCACTGAGTAGCCTTTTCTGACTATTTTTCCACATAGAATGTGATGATACCCTTCATTGTATCTATAAATATATATTAGTGATTGTTCTAGGAAATATTACTGGTTAGGTAATGCTCGATGTCATGTTAGTGGTACCCTCTAGTAGGGCTGAGTAGTGGGTCCTCAACGACTTACTAGTGGTACCCTCTAGCAGATATGGGTAGTGGTTCCTCAATAATTTCTAAGTGGTAAACTTTAGTAGTATTAGGAAGTGAGTCCTTATCAATTTATGAGTGGTACCCTCTAATAAATATTGGTAGTGGGTCCTTGATGACATTCATGTGGTACCCTCTAATAGAGCTGGGAAGTGGGTCTTTGATGAATTCTGAGTTTTACCATCTAGTATATATGGTAAGTGTTTCCCCGAAAAATTCTTAGCGGTACCCTTTAATAGAGTTGAGCATTGGGTCCTCGGTGACTTTTGAGTAGTACCCTCCAGTAGAGATGTGTAGTAGGAAATTGAAATCTTCAATGTTAAACCCACTTTTAGAGATGGGTAGTGGGTCCTCGATGACATCTGAGTGGTCCCCTACAATAGATATGGGAATTTGTTCCTCAATAACTTCTAAGTGGAACCCTATATTAAAGATAGGTAGTGGGTCCTTGATGAATCTTGAGTGGAAACATATAGTGGATATGGGAAATGTGTCCTCAATAACTTTCAAGTGTAACACTCTCATGGTACCATGGAATGGGTCCTCTATTATGACTTTTGGTCCCATGACTATGAGGCATAGTGATAGGACATAGTTTGACTAAGAAAGTTACTTCTCGGCACGCACTTGGGATTATGGGCAGCATTGATGGACTATTGGGACTGTTGTATACTCTTCTTCATGGGATAATATGTGATATAGAGATACCCTTAATCTCTCATATTAGGACTATTTGATTCATAATTTTTATATAGACCTTATGTATCCATACTGTTGAATTTTATTACTCTCTTTCCATCAGTGGTGAAGGCATGCCTAGAATGCCTTGTGATTTTTGTGTCTAGATTCTCATGGTTGGATGAGTCCAGTATCATACTATAGGTGGTAAAGAATTGATGTATATTTAATATACTCATTGTTTTGATCCCCTTGTTTTTTAGAAGAGGCTACTTTCACTCTTGGTTTGTGATGAGATGTTCTCCTTGACTGTATCTCACTTGGACTATCTTTCTATTCATGTTGTCTCTTTTACTGCCCCTAGATTTCAAGGTTTTATTATATGTATGTATATACACACACACACACACTTGGATGGGATTTTACCACAGATGTCATGCTTTATGAAGACAATGCATAGGTTGATGAATATATTAGAGGAGCTTAGGGATAATTGGTACTTTGGACCACGTACGGTTGTTATAGCATAAAGATTAAGAGTTGGGATCTATCAACATATTATTTCTATTGTTTTTTTAGGATTAAAATTATTTATTGTTGGGAATTTATTTTCCCCTTTAAATTTTATTTTTCACTTTATTAATCTTGTATACCCTAGAGGTTTTGTTTTCTTGGCTTACTTTCTAGTTGTTGCATGTATTTATTTTTATTCCACTACACTTTAATAATGAGATGGTTGGGTGTGTGTGTACAAGTACATCGTTAAATTCCTAACATTTAGGACAATAATTTTGGATCATTTTTTCAATCCTTGGCATATAGAGGTGGGATTAGGGAAGTTTTTCCCATGACCCAGCTCGAGTTTTGTCATGAAAGGTAATGCTTCATTCAATGGTTGAGTATCTTTACAATTGTTCTGCAACAAGGTGATAATCTCCGTCTTGGTCCAATCCAATTCTCTATATATGGGGACTCGTTCATGTATTTCTTCTCACTTTTCACAATAATCCCACTTTGAAAATGAGTGTTATGATCATTACACATGGCACATCAACTTTTATTCCTTTAGTTAATCACCTCTCACATTACCCACATGGACCTTGGGAAAACTGATTAGTTAATAATATGTATTTATTTTATTTTTTCATATTAATTTTATTTATTGTGGTGTTTTTAGAAAAAATGGGCCAATAATTAAAAAATGTAAAATGCGTTTAGGCGCATGGTTAGAATATTGTTAGTACTAAATATGTACATATTCATTTGATAATAGGTTGGGGGTTTCCATTTCCTTTATTCATAATTACCACATGGTCTGTTTTACAATGTGTGATACCTTGGAATCTATAAAACCTGTTATTTAAATTTGTATTGAACCACATGGTTGGAACATGGGTTTTATAACAATGTAGTCTGAAACATGTGTTCTTCCTAGTCTACATAATATAGAAAAATAATATTATATCCCTTATCTTTTAACACTTATTTCACCCCTATTCTCCCAAATAATTTGACCTAACCCTCCATTATCATGAAATATTTTTTCTATTTCATCCATGGTGTGGTTCCTTCAATCATGGTGGTCTCTACTAAATAATTTCTTGGTTTCTATGAGATTCCTCATTTTTTATCAACTCTTCCCATGTTCTACATTTATCTTTGGATTTTGGAACCCAATTATCCCATTATAGATACAAATATTTTTTGTGAAGGTGGATTTATGAATATAATAGGTTTCTATGGTCCTTGGGAAGACAATTATTCCATTTCTAGTGGATTTAGACAATGGAAATGAGGTTGACTTTGTTTTGATGCATGTGTCTAGACCAAATGAGAATTTACCTTAGCAAACCTTTTATTCATGAATTTACATCAGTTTAATTTTATTAATTATTATTTATATGAACATTAAAGGGATTTTTTTAATGGATTTTTTTGATTAATGTCTTCTCTTGGGTAAAATAGTTCTTTTAAATGAGTTTCTTTTGAAATTTAGGTTTTACAACCTAAATGTGTTTGGTAAATGGTTTCAAAGAAATTATTGACTCTTCGGTGTTCAAAACGCGAACCCTAACAACATCGATCAAGGGATCCAGGATGTGAGATCGTTCGTGGATGTTGTAGTGGGTAGAATACCATGCGTATAATCAGAGACCTCCGACAGTCTTCCTCAAAAAACCTATAGACACAGAGGTCTATCAACGATTTCATTCTCAAAAGATGAGGTACAAGATCATTCTTCAGATCTTAGATTTTTGCTTTAGGTCACTTTATCAAGAATCTCCCTTCCTTGTTCTTTCTACGCAAAACCCTTGTGAGCATTGACTTCACTAATTTTCAAATTGGGCTTCTGAATTCCTTGAATATCGTATTTCAATTCTCTTAAGACAATGACTACTATATATTCTGGATTCGAGGATCTTGGTCCTTTGGGGGGTCTTCTATGAAGGTCTTTAAGTGGTCTATGGACTTCAACATTGGTTCCGAGCCCCCCATTATACCAATCTGGATAGGTTTCCCAAGTTTACCTTTACATATGTTTAAGCAGTGTGCTCTTTCTGCAATTGCTGGTCTTTTTGGACTTCTGATTATATTAGATATAGCTACCTTGAACCTTTCTAGACCTTTAGTAGCTTGTATTTGCACTGAGGCTGATATCTTGTGAGATTTTCCATCTCGTTTCTGGATTCAAAATGGAGATAAAGGATTCATCAAAGTGGTTGTATTTGAAAATGTTCCTCCTTACTGTAAATTTTATTTCAAAATTGGCCATTCGATGGAGGAATGTGATACCCAAATATTTGAACCCCCAACCTCGTTGCAAGTCAATTTGAATGGAAAAAACTGACTCAAAAAGGATCATAGATGATAAACCTGTTGATAACACTTTGATCCCAAACATCATGGATATCCCCAACCCTCTTAGTGAGATATCAGTACCTAGGGAAAATATGTTTCTCCAGAAGGGTCAAATAAATACCACTATGGAAACGGGTGAGCTCCCTTCCAAGGAGATTTTACCTCTTGTTGTGGCTGCAAATAACCATGAAAGTCCTCCTCCTCATCTTGAGGTGGTACCGAGAGTGAAATTTCATAATGATACTCAGGAGGATGTTAAAAATGAGAGGTGTGATCCATCTGAAAGTAGTGATTCACCAAATTAAGAAGATGATAAATCAACTCATATTGAGAAAGATTATCTGAGAGCCATGTCTAGGAAAGGAAAAAATCCAACTGTTGATGCAGATGGGTTCATCACCCCCAACCCCAAAAAAACGAGGAAACATAAATATTACTCCCAAATTGCACGAACTATAGTCACAAGATCTTTGGAAATTTCAAGAAGGGAAGTCTCTCCCCCTGACAAAATTCCACATGTGGAGGACAGGCAACATGTTGAAGGGGTTGAGAAGCAGAATGTTCCTAGTTGTAAAGATCCTGAATATTCGGTAAAACTTAGAGATGAAATTATATATAATTCCCTTAGAAAATGGGAGATTTCAAAAGACGCTTACCTTGCTATTAAACATGACATTTTCAATGATAGATTGAAGAGAGAGTTTCAAAAAACTCCCTAATGTTTCTTTGATGTCTTTTTCTAGTTGTTTCATTTTTGATTGGTGGCCTCGCTTCTCATTACTTATATTTCTTTCATCTGAGGACCTATATGTGTAATGATGCTGATCCTCCTTGGAAGTTTTTTTCTGGATTTTTGGTTTCATCTACCTTTCTTCTCTCTGCTTTGCAAGCTTTGTTGAACTATTCTGAATGGTTTTTAGAAGCTGGATTTTGGGAAGTCCTTTGCTGTTTGATGCTGGTGGTTTGTTTCAGGATTTTTGTTTCTTTCTTCTACTTCACATTGGCTGATTGGGACTTTTCTATTATATTGATATTGTTTGGATATTGGTACAATTTATGAGATGTATTGGCTTTTTTTTAAGGAAATCTGAGATCAGATTGTCTGTTCTAAATTGGCGATATTCGGATATTCGGATATTTATGTTTTTTCTCTGATCCGAGTTTCTATGTTGGCTGGGGTTTGAAGATCAACTTGCATTTAATGAAGCTCAGAATTTATTGATCTTGCTGTTATCTTTAAAAACCTCTCGATAGCCTTGTGTCCTTCTTTACTGCTCAGTTTTTTCTGCTTTTCTTTGGATCTGAACTAGTTTCTGCTTGGTGATTTTGGAATGAGTCTTTGATCTGTCCTGCTATAGTCTAGTTTGGAATGGGTCTGATATGCTGTTTTGGGTCTGCTGCTTGAAAATCAACGAAATCTATAAAGTTTTTAGGACTTTTCTAATGCAGCGATTTATGATTTTTCATCTTGGAGTCCCTGCTCTAAATTCAGGAATGGCTGGTAATGGATACTCAACCTTGAAGGAAGGGTGAACATATGCTGAGCTGGCTTCAAGTCTTGGTGTGGTATTTCTTTGAGTATTTTAATGTTCCTCCTTATCCCCCTGCTGCTGTAAGTACATTACACCTTGTGTTTGTATAGTAACTTTTTGAATTTAACAAATTCCCTTGGAGGCATGAATTGGGAATCCAATTCATTCCACCAAATTCATAAAAATAATTATTTATATTTAATATATATTAATTGTTATATTCACATGGGAGACATTGGGTGAGTGAAAAAAACTAATGTAGCCATAGTTTTGATTTTTCACTAGTTATGTAATGTTTATTTATTTTACTAAGTGGGATAATGTGATAGACTATATTTCCTAAACATAAAATATTATATTTCACAATTTCTCTAATAAAACTACTAAAATACTTAAAGAAACATTTATTCCGACTAGAGTCCCTATAGTGAGACATAGTTTCCTTATACACTTAGTGTTGATCCCATGTTACATGTATGGTTTGGATGATATTTGATATTTTTATATCACATTTCATTTTATCTAAAAATTATAACATTCTTTCCATGTTTCACTATGTTCCATTTTGGATTGATATGGTCATATTTATTTTATAAAATAGTTTGTTTTGACAAAAATAAATATATATTAGTGAAAATATTTTAAATGAGATGGATTTCATTTTTTTAAACCGGTATGTTAAAATGCATTAATGTGATTGATTGTTATATTATACTGGGATTTTACACACACAATTCATATACCTATAGATTATATAATGACTTATCCTTACGAGATACATGTATGTTTATGTTTTCCATTATGTTTTGTGGATATTTATGATTCTCATCATCCTTCTTTGATGTAGTGGGGGCGGTGACCAAGGGTCACAAATGTTTTGCATTTCTATGGAGAATTTTGGGATCATTGGTTAGATTTAGAGTTATTTTTTTCTTGTATTTCATCCTCAACCACTACCTTCTATCCATTATATATGAATGTTTGTATCAGTTATTTGGGGCCATGGTACGATGTTATGAGTTTTTAGTTTATTACTCCTATGTTAAGTTTTATTTTTTATCTATATATTTTATAACTAATTATTTGTGTACATGGGTGTTACTTATTTGGATAGTTCAAGTAATATTATTGAGGGGATTAGGTTATTATTTTATTGTATTATGAGGGTGATACCATTCCCACAAGTTATATCATGATACCCTGGTGCTTTTCACCAGCTTGTGAAGATCGATAATAAGATTTAGGCATTATTGGGAGTTGAAATCGGTTACATTTCAGGTCAAAACCAGTCAGTTAATTAAAAAAATGTATCATATACCTCTTTTTATTAAGGGTTTATAGGTATAATAGGGATAATACCACCAAATATTACGAGGTATGTGTGAGGGAGTGCTTTATCATCCCCTATTCATGTCAACCCCTGAGTATCCATTATTGTTTAGAAGTGTTGTCTTGTGTTTAAGAATTATTTTTGGTTTATTTTGTGAGGATTGATTTTGTTTACCATTTATTATTGTTATAAAAAGAAACTTATGTGTTAGTTTAGGAAATATCATATTTTTGGATGAAATGGTGAAGGAAAATAGAGGTTTAGATTTAAGGAAAATAGTTATGGGAAGCTAGGCTGAATCTATATGATTATAAATGGACACCCTTTATGCGGAACATCCACTGTTGGAGCATGGTTTTTATAACCTTTCTACCAAAGAATATAAATTGAATAAATGTTTAAAACTTTCAACTTTTTCACCTTTTTGGAATATTGAATTATTGTGATTTATGTTATTTATTGTTTAAGAGGGATTGAGTGGGGGTTTTATGATTAAATTTAAGCCTTTTGAATTATGATTTGGTATTAATGAAAAATTATGTTTTCTATGATATAGATCATGCCTTCTATAAAGGCCTATATGATCAAATGATTGGGAGTTATGGATAATTCCGTATAGGATAACCTTTCAGTTTACCATATTATTATTTAATTAGTAAGATGGACCATCCAAATGATGGTTTGGGGGGGTATATTAGAGAATTGATATTTCTTGGTGAAATAGGAACTCTTAATCCCGATGAGTAGGTCGAAAGGATTGAGATTTTATTTAACTTGTTTTTGATAGTTGAGTCTTTTAATGTTGACCCATACTCTTATATATTGAATGGACACTATTGAATGTGGTGGAAGTCCATAGTATAATCTTACTTTTATGAGTTTCTCACATGTTTCAAGTTAAATATGATTTTGAATTATAATTTCTATCTACAAAAATCGACGGTTTCAAAGATTCATGAGTATATGACCTTGGGAAAAGGTATTCATTTGTTAATTGAGTTTTCCACTCCTTTCTCTATGTATTTTTATCTTTTTCCTAAGATAATCGTGAAAGAATATCTCAAGGATTTATTTTTCATAATGGGTTTGAAGCCACAGATCTAATCAAATTCATTATACGTTTCTAGATATCCTATACAATGGTGGTCAAGATGGACGTTATGTAGGAGACATATATAATTATCCTAACCTATATAATAGGTGAATATTCTATGTTAAGAGGTAGTCAGTGTTGTTTTTGGGCTAGTAGTGGATGTAGGAAGGGTTTTGTTGATGTGGTGGTGGGGGGAAATAACTTTTTATTAGATTCTATATCAGTTCCATATTAATGGTGTAAATTAGTCACATGTTTTAAATATTAAGAAGTAAGATACAAAAAAACTATAGTTCTATGAGGAAACCAAGTCCTTCCATCAGTGTGTGAATTGAGGATACCCCACTAATTCTGTAGAGAACATACTAAGATATGTAGATTCATATCATATTTCTCCAAAATATCATAGTTTAAAACTAGTTCATATAATGTTGTATAACCCAATTCTCTTAAAGGATAATTATCAATCAATTAATTATAAGTAGAGTGAGACTAAGTCTAGGTTTATATTTTTAGTCAATAATATTCTAGGGGATTTAGATACAAGTACAACTATAATGAGTTGTATGATAATTATTTCCTCTTATATGATTTAGTAATTTTTTGATACAATAGGAACTCTTTATTTTATTTCTTTATTGTTGATTGAATCTTTGAAATTTTGATCATATCTGATTCCATGTATAATGTATCTTAACAATATGATTGTAAAGAAGAATGAACTAGGATTCAAATTTCTAACATTCCAGATTATAATTTTTGATTTTGAGATGGGTGGGATTTATTCGTCATAAACCTAGACATATTTTATCAAATTATTGGAATGAAATGGATAATAAAATTTAAATATTATTCTAACTATTATAATCAATGAGTCACATTTCTATATCCTAATAGGAATACACACATATTTTAGGGTGATTGGGATCATATTTTAGGGTGGGAAGAACCTATTATTTCAGATATCATATTGATCTCATTTTTTTGTACAATTTTATCTCCAATGTGATTGAGTAGAGTTCAAATTTAAATATTCATTCGGTAGTAGACATATATCCTAAGGTATTTTGAGATAATTTTTATATTCCCCCCTATATGAAGTTATATTTATCTTTCAACTTACATCCTAGGATTAACCCATATCTTTGTAGACCTATCATATGAATCATACCTAGATGAAGGATTTGAATATCTAGATAAAGGATTTTTAAGTAAATGGATTTACTCATCCATGTGTGTTACCATAGATTTCTCTAGTCTTATTTGTAATGATGGTGAATAAAATACTCTAATATTGAATCAATTATTGGAAAATGAACAATGTGATAGTCAATAATAGGACCCAATTTTCATTAAAAGATGATCGGTTTGATTATCATGGGGGAGCTCAGTGGGTTTTAAAAAATGATTTGGGCTAATAGTACCATCATCTAATTGTTTAGGAGGAGGATGATCTTAATACCTATTTTAATATTAGGTATGGAAACTACAACTATTTAGTTCTTTCATTAATTCCAACCAATTATATTATCATATTCATGTCCTTGATAAACCTAATTTTCCACTCTTATGTTTATTTCACTATTCTGGCATATTTGGATGATATCCTAGTGCACTACAAGTATAGGAAGAACATGAGGACCATAACAAATTTCTCTTAGGATCCATGAAGGAGAAACACATGTATTTTATGTTATCTAAATATATGTTTTGGATTCATTATATAAGATTTTAGGTACATGTGATATCAGAAAATGGAATCTCATTGGATATGGAGAATGTCAAAGTAGTGACACTTTAGGAGTATCCTATGTATGTGATGAGATTATGAACCACCTGAGATTTTTTTGGATATGATAGGGGATTCCTTAAATTTTTATATATGTTGGATTATCCATTGACATATGTGACTAAAAGGGGTGTTTTTTTATTTTGTTGAGAATTCTCAACTTACTTTTACGAATCTAAAAGAAATGTTGACTTTAACTCTAGTTTTGATTCTTCCTAAGTAGCGCCACAGTTAGGTTTTGTGTCATCAGGATTGAAGATTGATATTAGAGTGTTTTTTATGATGTGTGATCATGTGGTGGTTTATGGATCCCAACTATTATACCTTGATGATAATAATTACCCCTCATGTGACTTTTAGTTAGTTGTGGTGATGTATGCTTTGAATAAATGACAGCACTATATATTTGGGGGATCATATTAAATTGTATTTGAACCCTAAGTGTCTAAATTATATTTTCACCTAGAGGGATTAGAATAATTGATAGACACACTTGGTGTATCATCTACTTACGTTGGACTTCAACATATTCTACACCACTTGAAATGGGTATGTAGTAGACAATACAATGAGTAGGAAGCTACGAACCAATGCAGTGAGGGAATCTGAGGATAAATGACCATTGATGGAATTTTTTGATAGTATATGTTTTATTTTGGAATATGATAATTAGTGGGTTGTTCTTTACTAGTGTAAAAGTATTTTTTAGTAGTATAGAACCGTACACCTAGATCATTTCCTAGAAACATAACCTTTATATATGTTTTTTGATACAATCTCTAATGACCAAATTATTTACCTTCCATAATTACAAAATTAAATAAATGAATAAACTACACACATACCTAATACATTTTTATTATAAAATATTTTTAAAATTATTAAAATCATTACTTAACTAAACCCATATATTTCTTACCCAAATGTCATTTTTTACACTATACAAAGATTCTCTTATTCTATAATTTGTATTTGACATATCTCACAAAATTATCAACATAAGATACCCTTTTAGTTATATAAAATGTATTAATCATCTTTATAACATATAGAAAAGGAAATATACTAATGGGTGAGATCAAGCTGTTAATAAGGGAAAGAGTACAGTGGGTGAAATCATGAATACATAAGATGAAAACAATATAGAATAGATGAAAGACAATATAATATTTCATATATTAAATATCAATAAAAATAAATATCTATTTGGATTATATATATACATACATAATCACATTTATAATAGTATATGGTTTCAACATTATATAATACATAACAAAAAACATCTTAATATTACCATCTTGGCCTCATTTTAATACATTATATATAAATAGGTATGGTATAGACCAAATATATAATCTACGTTGTCTCATGTGTCCAATTGATGTATCTAGGAGAATTGTAATATTAGGACCCACCCATCACATATTATGTCCAATGAATTTATTGTATAGAAAATGTGAATATAAAATATAATTCAATACATAAAAAATATAAACATTCATATTAGAAAATTTTCATAAAAATATCAATATTCTCCCCACTCAATAAATAGAACAACATGATCATAAGTCATCCTAAATAATAAAGTAGATTGTTTCATTAATTTATATCATAAATTAAAAATAATACTCTTTAAGGATGATTAAATAGATGGAAAACATTTTTATAAAGAGAAAAAATGTTTCTCTGAAAATAAAAATAAATATTCATTTCTTTAAAAAAATTAAAACTAAAAAAACCTATAATTATGGGAATTCATTTTTCAATGAAAACTCATGGAGACATGTAATGAAAGATTTAAAAAATAATAATATTTATGATTTTGTAAAATGATGTTCATGTGAAAAACATTAAAATAATAATTTCCAACTATTTTAAAACATTGAGATGTCTTTTTTAAAGAAAATAAAAGAATATTCATTTAAAATGTTTTTTGTGATATTTAGGGATAATATAAAAATAAATTCTGAAATCATTTAAAATTATATAATATCATCTATTAATATCTTTTAAATAATACATATATGGATGATAAATATTACAAACATAGTATAAATATGGTGAGATTTTCATATAAACATTATTTCAATGGTTTTTAGTACCAAAGAGAGAGATGAAATGGATTGAATAACTAAAAACAACTAGAAATAACCTTAGTGGAATAAAATAGATGGAATTTATGTGTCAAATAGCCTATAATTTCCTCAATGTAAATTTAAACAAACAAATTCAGAATAAAAAATGACCTTGTATAATAAACCCTTACATCCTTGGTAATATTTATGTTAAACCCACATGAAAGGGATAACCTTATATGTATTAGTCCATCCAAAAACATTTCCACAAAATTATCCTATTATATATTATTGGGAATTATATACACCACAAAACTGAAAAAAAATTAAATATTAAATATATATTGATAAAGGTAAATTGATATGAGGAAAACCTTACCTTGTATTCCTTCTTATTCAAAAACGTTAAAACCATATGTATAAAAAATTTAGATATATTATTCAACTATATGTACCAACTGTTTTATTTTTTATGAATTGTTTGATTAAAATGTTCTATTTGTTAAAATTTTTTATGTTTTCATAGTCTCTATAGTCATAAAATGGTAAAATTTCAATGTTTATATATTAAATATACTTTTATAACTATCTTTTTATATAGCCTTAAAAATTAAATACATCATTTCCTAGATTTGATAGTCTGCATGTACACATGAGTGGAATTTTCATTTTTATAATTGATGAAAAATAAATAAAATATATTTAGGATTACTTTTATAGAAACATCATCAAATTTTAAATACCATTCCAATTCAATAATTCTATCTGTATGAACCTCCATTAATGGTGGACATGAAAAAATGAATCACAATGCTTTGTGGAGGAGGTCGTCCATACATATGAATGATCAATGTTCTAATTCTCCAATGGATGGGAGGATCAATTTAAAAAAATAAATTAACTATAAAAAATCATAACTATGTAATAATTAATATATATATATATATATATATATTCATTTATTCAATCTTTATAATCTCTCACGTGAGACGGTGATGAAAAATAATAAATATCTCTTCATGGATATGATAATTCATACTTATACATGAGAAATATTTTTATTTCCTATTAAATGGATGGGAAGTACAAAATAGTTGATGAATCTACATAATAATAATTTAGTATAGTTAACTTATTTATGTATCTATGTTAGTATGATTAGAATTTATTTTAATTAGGTATAAGAATAAATAAACACGAACGAATTCAGTTAATAAATATTCCTCGTCCTTGGATATAATCATTTGTATTGAAAATTAATCTATATAGGATTGAAATTTTTTGTGACCTATACCCTTGGTATGTGGGAAGTATAGTTGGTAAATTATTCCTTTGGATCATGGTCATGGTATGGTTCTCAAGTGGTCTAAATACGTGAGGATAGAATGATCCCTTTTAAAAGTAATAAGCGTGGAACCCTTGTAAATAACAAGAAAATTTAAATATAATAAATTTAATTCTCTAGGTAAGTGGTCCAAAATTAGTTCTATTTTAAATATACAATATTTTAAGGTTTAAATCCTCTAAAAAAATTTAATTCGTATTTTATAGTTATATGAAGACATGTCTCTTAGTTCAACCCCTCATTGAAATTTGTAGCATTTACCATGGGAAAATACTTTTACCATGGTAACTATTCAATATGATTACAAATAAAATTGATCTTATAAAAAAATTAAAACATAGAGAATCCAAATATGAAACCCATATTCTAGAATTAAATTTCTAGAATCAAAGAAAATTACATTTAATTTATGTTTGAAAAAAGGAAATAAAAATCCTTTTTTGAAAAATTCCCTTTTAATCATATAATAAATATATTATAATTTTATATATAATTTTTATTAAAATGTAATTAATAAGAAAATTATTAAACAAATATATATTATTTTAATTTTAATCCAAAATAAATAAAAAATTAATATTGTGAATACTTAATGAAAATAGAAGAAACAAAATTGTTTTTATTTGGATAATAACATTACTTAGATATAAAAAATTTCAATCAATGATTTATAAGCTCCAAATTTCATTTTTAAATGAATTATATTGCTTAGTAAATATATATTTAGTTTTAAAAAATGGTTCAAAACTATTTAATTCCTTAGTATATAATGATAATTTTATTAAAATAACTGTATTTTTAAAATTATCAATTTTCATTATTCTCCGAAAACTAATTTTTTTTTAAAAATCCAACAAATTCACCCATGAACACTATTCAATACTCTCATTACTAACTAGAAGAGCGTATTTAATTCCATTTGAGGTAGGATAATTCTGGTAAATAATATGTTATCTTCTATTCCATTCATGTCATGTCTTTTATAATGGTGTCAGTGTTTATATTAAAGAAAATGGAGAATATAATGAATGGGTTGATTTGGGATTTTCATCATTAAAGAATTAGCCACTAGGAAATGTGGGTGAGAATATAAAAACACATTAAGAAGAGTGGGACTAAATTTTGTATAATGGAGACTACCATGCACTACATGCAAGAGATGAACACATGGGAGGTCTTGATTAGGTGCATGTTATAGGCATGTTTTATAAAATACAAATATGGTTGTCAAAGTCACTATCCAAATATGGACTACGGCACACTAAAAGGGACCTTAAGTAAATATTTTCACTCAATAATTGATCTCTAAATGGATTTTTGGTGTGGAAATATTGGTTTCTTCACTAAATATTAGATTTGAAAATGTATTTTTTTAGAATTCTAGGTCTATAACATCACATTTAGACTAGAAATCAAAAACCCAATTTTCACTAGTTTCATTATAAAAACATTTAAAAAACATTTTGATCTAATATTAATTTAGTGGTAGAGAATTAATGTTACTTTTTTTTACTTCCTCAAGTTTGGGTAATATTCATACCTTAGTGTTTTATAAAAAATTATCCCCCATCTAGAGCAAGGAAACCTTGGAAAAAACAATAGGTTTAAGCCAATTTTGCTTAAATTTAATTTCCTATGATGTAACATCCATAAAAATTCCATACCTCTATATTTTAGTTTTAAATTCTTGTATTTTCACCTAGTTTCAATATGCTTTCATTTTTCATTTAGGAATGTTGAAGCAGTGAATCACGATTTCCTTAAAGGGGACTGATCTTTGTATATTTACAGCTTCCTTGGGGGTGAAATTAAGAACCCTATTCAACAGGACAATATAGATATATACCTTATTTTATGGTACTATGATTTTTATCAACATATAGTAAAATCCCATTTTCATACAATTCTTCATGATATTGGATAGTGGGTTATTTGGGATGTTTACATCACCTATGGACACCATGGTCCAAAATTATCTTTTTATGGCCTTAAAAATTAGGTGATTTCCTTTGATATTGAGCTATATCACATGATAAAAGGATTTTATGTTGTTCTGTACTTCTATATGTTCCATTTTTATAAATTCTTAGGTATTGGTGGATACCATAGGAGGCCTCTAGGTCACAGAATTGGATAGAGGCCGCCCAGGGTAGAGCTAACAATCAATACTCATGGAACATGTGATCTAGGTGAGTTGAGGGTAGATTTTTTAATCTAAAATACATGTGGCATGGTATTAAATGGATTTAAATGTTCATTGTTTTCTGGTAAACTACCTTATAGTGGAGGCCTAACCTATGACACCTGAGATTTATCTATGTAAACTCTATAACATGACCTAGGAAACTGTTAAAACTAATTCTTCCTTTTTGATGAAATCTATGGTAGGAACCTTGGAATATTTCCAATCTATTATATAGTACCATATATAATTCTGAAATATAATTGCACATGTTTTGAATATCTCACATACTTTTTTTAGGGTAACTTGGCTATAGACTCTCTTCATTCTAAAGGTGACCCCGAAGAAACCCAAATTATTTCTCAATTTAGAATCCTCCATAACATGTATCAATTTAATTATTAGAGAAACTATTGGATATAACTATTAAAATCCCCATAAGTATATATTTTTAGGATATCACCCTTACACTCACCTCTTTTATTAAAATATTTATGATTTATGATGAATTATAAAAATTCATAAATTTATATTTTACAAAATATAATGAAAATTAAAAAAAAACTAATTTTATAGAAACATGATCATTCTAAAATTCAAATATTCATCATATAAATTTCATATTAATTTACTATACATATTTTAGTTTACTCATTGAATTCTTAAATATTATCATAATCAATAGCTTGAATTGCATGCAATAGTGAGCTTAAAAGAATAGAGAAACACTATTATTATAAAATGACTATTGTAACCTATCTGTTATGTTAGAGAGAATAAATATAAGTAAATTATGAAAATATATGGTGAATTCATTGGATACCAATTATTTATGAAGAATATAAACCAATTAATTTTAAATGAAGTGTTTGTATTTTTTGAAATATTAAATAATGTGAATTAAAATTAGAAAATAAAATTAAAGGAATATGTATTTTATATATTTAATAAAATATTTTTTATATTCATCCATTATATATTTTAGTTATAGTGTATGAATAAACCTTATTTTATGTATAATAACTAATTTTTTGGAAAGGGTAATTTTACCTCCTATTAATGGAGAACCCAATTTAAATTAAAATTTTGAAAAAATAATAACTTTTATATGAAAAAATAAACATATTCTTTAGAATCTAGATATAAAATTTTACTTTGAATGAATTTATTATATTTCTCTGGTATGTTTCATGTTATGATCAATAGTAAAAATATACTAAATTTTAATTGAAAACAACCTTTTCATCAAATTAATTTTTATTGATAAATTATAATATATAGTGGTTTTAGAGTATAAATGGATAATATTTCTATCATTTAATATAATTTATGGAATTATTAATAATTTTTCATTGAATTTATATCTAAAAACATTTCAATATTTTTCAATGTTTTTACTTTTAAAACTCATTTTCTCTTTCCTACAATGAGGTAAATTTTTAATTAATTACCAATAATGGTGTGTTTTAAATTTTGAAAAAATTATTCCATATTTGGAATCAATATGTCCAAATTAAATAAATATATTTATTTTATTTTTGGTCTCTATGAATAGTAAATCTAGTAATTTTCAATAATACAATAAAATGGTAAATCAGGTAATTAAGGGAAAAAATAAAATTATAAAATTACCCTAAAACTTATCATAATATAATTGGATGAGTTTTTAGACCTAAATCATTCTTGGGTCTAAATGGTATATTTTAGAAGCCATATGAAGGAAATTAGAACATCTGATTTATTTTCTTTATATAAAAGTTAAATATGTCTTAATCAAATTTTTATAACTATTTTATTTTTTACATAAGTTTATATAGAAGATAAATTAATCAATAAATACTCATTCAAAATCAGAAATGTTTTTTTCATCGTGATTTATTTTTATTTTTTATGGAATAAGTAATCACCTTAAAGGTTTATACATTAATGATATCAAATTAATTAATTGATGAAAACCCAATAAAATAATTTTTATTAAAATGGTAATAACCATTAAAAGAGAGAAACACTTGACCAAAACATATTGGCATTGTATATCTTGACCATGATTATCCAAGGGTCTATTTAGTGACCATTTGGATCCATATTGAAATGATCATGACACTTTTAATACTGTATTTAAAGTGATGTTAAAGTTATCATATTCGTGTTTTAATACATATAACATTTTAAAGTAGGATTTTATAGAATATATATTCAACTATATGTATTATAATGAAATATTGAGGATTTATTTTTATCATATTTTTTTAATTGTTTATTCAAAAAATATTTATATTAAATAATTTCAAAAAGATGATGTTGTCATTATTTTATTAATGAAGATAAAAAATAAATGTTATTAAAAATATTAAAATAAATATAATTTGAAATATTTAATATATAAAATTAAATTTATAGATTGTATTTACCTGTTAGAAATATAATAATGTATTTTTTTGAAGATAACTATTTATCCTCATATTTTTAATAATAAAAAAATTAAATAGTGTTAAAATTCAAACTACTATTTGTTTATCAAAAAGAGGTATTACTAAATTATTTAAAAATAATAAAACATTTTTAAAAATAAATAATAATTATTATATAGTCTAAAATGTTCTAAATTATTCATTTATAGTTCAATTGATATCAAATAAGTAAATATTTCACCCTTTTAATATTGAAATATTTGTTACCTTAGTTAACGATTAAATAGAATAACTATGTGTTAATTAAAAGGATAATGTTTTAATTAATAGAAACACATGTCTAAAATTTATTATTTTACAAGATTACAACCTTTATAATCTTATATATGAAATTAGGACATCTTGGATGTTTTTGGATGTGGATTTATTTTAGTATAAATTAATAATTTTGGAGATTCCAAAAGGACCTCTAACCTCAATTATAAATGGGCACATCCCCCCTCACTTCTTCACTTCACATTTATCCTTAAATATCATACATATCCTTCTTATTTTAATTATTAAATTCCTTAATCACATTCTATAGGTTCTGGGATTCTCCAATCACCAACTATAATGCTTTTAAGAGGATATCTAGAGGGAGCACATCGAAGAAGAGGTAATCTCCTCTACTGATTCTTTCAAAATCATTTCTTCTTATAATTCTTCTTAATGGAGTCTTTAAATTATAATTTAATATTTAAAATATCACTTATATACTTGTATTTTATTAGGATTATAGAACAACCATATTCATCCTTTTATCCATCGTATAAAAAATGAAATCACCATGCGTGTGTACACACAACTTATCATCTTCGCATCGTGGTGAAATATATTTTTTACCACCACCTTACATGTATTTGTATAATGAAGTAAATAATAACTATATTTTAATATTTTAATATGATTTAGATTTTAGAGCCAAATATATATCATCCACTTCCATACATTCATAAGAAAATTAAGTAGTTAATATCTACATAACTAGTAATAATGAAATGTTATTAACAAACAGATGATAATATGATCATATATGATATCATAAAAATGACTATTATTCTAGAATAAGTAAATTAATTTAGATAAATCATTATATATAAGGTTTAACTACATACAAAGGATGTCATACCTAAGGTAATGGATAATTTCACAATCTCATTATTATCTTAGATTTTTTAAATGTATGTATTTACTCAGGTATATTTATCATCCATGTCTATGTTTCCAAAATATGTATTAAAAAATAGTATTTAAATTATTCTAAAATTGTTTTATTTAAATTTTACCCTATGGTGAATTTTTATTAAATTTTAAGAAATGATTTTTTCTCATTTTCGATAGGTGGTAATTTTTGACTTATCAGACAAATGTATGAGAAGAATGTTTTTTTAACCTAGATGGAATGAATGAATTTTATTGTTTTTATAACACCTCAATAACATGAATATTACATTAAAATATTTAAAGTTTATCTTCAAATAATTCATTTATTTTAATATTGAAATTAATTTTATAAAAATAAAACATTTTAGATGAAGAAAGGATTTTTTTTCAAAAATTAAGTTCAACTACTCTATTAAAAATATATTCCATCTAATATGGATTTATTTAATAGGGTTATGTTTTAAGTATAATATATCTATTATTCCTATGGTTTTATTATATTTATGATGGAAGGATATTTATGAAATCTAATTGTTTAAATGGATTATTCTATGATGTAATGATGTTTAAGAAAACCATTTTATTTGTTGGGTTATACCATGATGAATGATTTATGTTTTCGTGGAAAATGTAAGAATGATTAAATTATGAAAGTTTTGGGACCTCTATCTCTATAATATGAATTGGTTAAATATTTATATATCATGAGATAAATATCCTTGGAATAAAAAATGTTATTGGTTGAGTAATATAGGGATAAAATAGGAAGAAAACACATTTCAGAAATATAGGGCAGGAATATGGAGTGAACTCGATTGAGTAATGTAATTTTTCAACTATAAAGGTCTTTTAATGATCCTGTACTAATATGAAATCATTTTCTATTCTTATGTGTATGCCAAAAATTCCATGTTTTATGTTATTCCTATTGGGAATATGTTAATTTATTCTTTGAGAACTTTTATGATTTATCCAAAGACATGATATGATGTTATTTTATATTCATGAAAATATTTTTAAATGTTATGTTCATATGTCTTATTATTTTGATATGATTGATATCTACCTTGTTTACCCTTACCGAGTATTTGATCTCATCCTTTCGTATTTTTCTTTTCCCTAGGCTGTGAAGAATGGTATTAATAAGACATGTAAAATGGGGTCCAATTATTATGGAATAAGTTGTTGAAAATGTAGATTCCTTATAAAAATGTTGTTCATGTTTACCACTTTATAAATACAAAAAACCTATACAGTCCTGTCATGGTTTTTTTAGGTTTTTAATGAATATTCTTCATTTTTGATGTAATATATATGTATGTAAATTATGGTCTATAACAATTGGTATCATATCAAAGTTATAGTTATCTTTTGTAAACTGGGGTGAGAAAACCTTATTAAGAATCCTAAGGATATTTCAAAGTATAAATTACAATACTACAGATTTATAAATGATCTTGAAAAACCTATGATAAAACCTAAAGTGTCTTAAATTGAAATTTTATTCCTAAATATGTGGTTTTACTATTATGATTTGTGTTTCTCACACTATGCTTCTTGGTTTTAGTAAATGGACGGAACTTGAAGGAACCATGTTAATACTGAATGCGAGGGGAAATACAATGATTGTCCTCCTGATGAACTGAATATTGTGGGAGTTAGAAATAAAAATATTGTAACTATTCTCACACAACATTCTCATGATATGAATCATACATG
Organism: Viscum album; assembly: GCA_963277665.1. Taxonomy (NCBI): domain Eukaryota; kingdom Viridiplantae; phylum Streptophyta; class Magnoliopsida; order Santalales; family Viscaceae; genus Viscum; species Viscum album. Next base: position 1,183,134,146 of record OY728158.1, on the reverse strand, counting down.
GCTTCAAAATGAGAAAAATAGGTAACACCATTCTATTGATTCCTTCTAGAGGAAGCATCTACTTTCGTTCAGTGGGTCTTCTGGTCCACTAGTGGCTGAATAATGGATCAGTATCACTTGAAATATATTTTCAATTCTGTAATTTTTAGAACATGATAAATTAATCTTAGTAGTTTATTTTTTGATTGTTGAATATAATCAATGGTTCAACCTTATCATGAATACTAGGAAAATTAATGAAATTTAATCCATGGAATTAGTTGAGTTTAGGACATATTTTTAAATAATTATTTTCCTTGTATTATTCAAACAAAGATGGATAAATAGTTCCATGAGATTAAGAAAGAGGAAAATGAATATGTTGGTACCTACAATTTTTTTTTCAAGTCATTCGAGGTACACTACTAGAATTATTATCTAACTTGGGAGTAAACTTGATATATTCTTTAGTGTATTAAATTATAGTCTTGAAAGGGTATTACCTATACAGGACTTCAATAACTATATGGAAATAGTTCGATTTACTCTCAAGGTTGATATTATTATAGAGAAACTCATCAATAATATGGGTTTGATAAGAAGAGAAAAATGTAATTCAAGGAAAAATATAAATACCAAAATGAAAAAAATGATTTTTCCCTTATACTCAAATTTTATGAAGAAACAAGGAGTAAATTTTATCAGAGGGACTATAAAATATTTTAATTTGTGGAGAGAAGGTCATCAGGTAGTTGAATTCTAAAGTGATGGTAAAAAGTTTTCTAATAATGTGAATTGAGAAAAGGTTATATAGAAATCACATCCCACACTTTAGTGCTACAATTAAATGGAAACTGGGCATTATTCCAACCAATTCCCTAATCCAAGGGATATCGATAATGATCGACATAAAAAAACTCTTAAGGCCAAAGACAAGGGAAGGTCACTAGTGATCACTATCAGTGATGTGGAGTACGATAATGAAATAGTGAAAGGTGCACATACCATCAGCTCTGAAGTAGTATTTGTTTAATTAATTCTAGATCCACCAAATATTTTATTTATAAATAATTTTCTAAGGTTATTTTCATATTACATTAAATATTAGGGGTTGAATTTGTTTTAAAAACTCCTAATGGTACAATGGTTGCACAAGAAGTTTATAATTATTCTCTAGTAGAGGTTTGTGGTAAAGTGATTCCTATAAATACCATGATCCTAACATTAGTATAATTTGATGTGATTATTTTCATGAATTTGATATCTCAATATGGAGCTCATATCAATTTCCAAGAAAGGGAAGTCAAATTTCATACTCAGGATCAATCTATGACCATCTACCGATGCAAGGATGAATATAACCTTATAGTGGAAATTTATTCCATCTTGTGGGTATTGTTTCTTATAAATGAATGTTATCTATCTCAAATGGATGTGAATAAACTCAAAATTAAGAATACACCAATTTTATGAGAATTTTTTGATGTCCCTCTGGAAGAATTTCCAGGTCTTCTACCAAAGCGTGATGTTGAGTTCTCAATAGAACTCACACCAAGTGCTATAAGTATTTCAAATAAACCTTATAGAATGTCCCGAATTGATTTATAGGAATCAAAGAAGAAAATTGAAGAGAAAATTGAAAATGGAATCATATTCCCTATTGCATCTCCTTGGGTTTCAACTATTCTGTTTGTTAAGAATAAAGATGGATTAATGAAACTCAAAATTGATTATAGAGAACATAAAAAGATCACTATCAATAAAAAATATCATCTTACCCATATTTATGACTTACTCAACCAGCTATGTGGATCTCAATACATTTAAAATATTTATCTTCATTCAGAATATCAATAATTAAGGGTCAATAAGGAAGATATTACAAAGATGACATTCCGTACAAGGTATGGAAACTTTGAATTTTTAACGATGCCTTTTGGTATTACTAATTACCCCACTATCTTCAGGGATCTAATGAATAGACTATTTCAAGATTATCTTGATCAGTTTTTGTTAGTCTTTATATATGATATTATTTTATATTTGAAGAGAAAATAGGGACATGAATATCACTTGAGAATTATAGTAAATACCTTGAGAAAGGAGAAGCATTATAAATTATTAACCATGTATGAATTTTGGATTCAGAAAGTTTAATTTTTTGGTCACATAATTTCAAGAGAGGGGATATCTATGGATTTAGAAAAAATAGGTGTTATTGAAAATTGGCCCAGAACAATAATGGTTACCGAGATATGATGTTTTCTTAGTTTCTCCTAATATTACCCACATTTTATGAAATATTTTTCATGACTATCTAATCCTCTCACCAAGATGAATTGTAAATCTGTTAAGTTTGTGTGGATGGAGGAATGTGAAGATGATTTCAAAGAGCTAAAAAGAAGGTAAACTAGTTCACCTCTACAGACACTTCGTTTTAGTTTAGAAATGTTTTTGATCTATAGTAATACATCTATTAAGGTTATGAGATGTGTTCTCCTGTAAAATTATATGGCGATAGTTTATTCTTCGTTACAATTGAGAATCCATGAGAAATATTTCCCAACTCATGATTTGGATTTAGCTGTGGTAATATTTTAGTTAAATATATAGAGGAATTATATTTATAATGAAAGGTGTGATATTTATTCTGATCATAAAATTTTAAAGTATATTTTCACAAAAAATGATCTTAATATGCCCCAAAGAAGATGGTTGTAGTTGATTAATGATTAAGACTGATCAAGACATTATAACCCTAGAAATGTGAACATGGTGGTAGATTCTTTGAGTTGAAAGGACCATTCCAGCCTATATAAGATGAGGATCACAAAAGATCCAATATGTAAGGATTTGGGAAGTATGGATATTGAAATTTTAAAGGAAGGGTAGAAATATTATCTTTCTCAAATGAACGATCCACCATCTATACAAGTGAAGATCAAGGTGGTGTAGAAGAAAGATGTAGTGCAACAAAAGAAGATTATAAATGTTCTTGAATTCAACCATGATTTTTATGGAATAAAAAGGTTCAGTAATCATTTTTTTATTACTCCCATACCATAATTATATAAGGAACTATTAGATGATTATCGTATTTCTTCATTCTTAATTCATCCTTGAAGAAAAAAATGTACAAGGAACTGAAAGAGTATTTATGGTGGGGTGGAATAAAAATAGATATTACTAAATATATCTCTATGTTCTTGGTTTATCAACAAGGTAATGATGAGAGATATAAGTCTAAGGGGATGTTACAAGAATTACCTATACCAAAATGGAAATTGGAAAAAATCACTATGAGATTTTTTGGCATACTTACCAAAATATCTAAAATATATAATGCTATATGAGTGATAGTTGATCACCTTAATATGTTGAATTTTTTTTTGCTATTAGAGAGGATTTTTCACTAGATCATATTTTCTAGAAATATGTAAAATAAGTGGTTAGATTTCATGGAGTACTAGTTTCAATTATATCTGATCAAGATCTTCGGATTACCTTGATGTTTTGTTGAAGTATTTAGTAGTCTATGGATACATAGTTATGTTTCAGCACTTCTTATCATCTTCTGATAGATGGTGAGTCAGAGGGGATATTTTAAACTATAGTAGAAATTTTTAGATCTTTCTCTATGTATTTCAATTGTGGTTGAGATAAAAACCTAACATTGGTAGAATTTTCTTATAACAATTTCCTTCACTCTAGTATTTAGACAGCTCAATATAAATCCCTCTATGGAAATATGTGTAGAAATACAACTTTTTGGGATGGATTTGGAGAAAGAAATCTATTAGGACCTAATATTTTTGATTAAATGGAAGATAATTCTATATCTGTTCAACAACACATAATATAATCTCAGAGTCGAAAAAAACATTGGGTGAAAATTTGTTTTTATGAATATCTCCATGGAAGAGAGTATTGTGATTTGTAATTAAGGAAAAGCTGATCCCTAGGTATATTAGTCATTTTGAAAATATATATCATGTTTGTAAGGTAGCTTATGGATTTAAACTTCCAAAAAATATCTCTCATGTTCATGATGTTTTCCATGTATATCTCTTGAGAAAGTACATACCTGATCTTTCACATGTAGAGAACTAAAAATTCATACCAATAGAGAAATATATCATGGTTAATGTTTTATGGTTGAACCACCAATTTGAGGAAGAAACATGTGAACATGAGGATGTTATTATCCAAAGGTATCCTCATCTGTTTGTATCCAACTAAAAAAATTTCGTGGGTGAAATTTTGTTTAACAGGGGTTGAATGTAACACCGAGATGTTTTTATGAAATTTTCTTAATAAAAAAGAGTTTTCACTATTTGATATGTGTTTTTATTTAAAGGATAACTTTATTATATATAGTGTTTGAAATTTGAAAGAAGTATTCAAAATTTGGAAAGACTGTATAAAAATTATTTATAATGATATATACAGTATTTCTTGAAGTTAAATAATTAATGTGGAAAATAGTTATATAAGGAAAGACAGTGTAAAAGAACATAAATATGAAATAGAATAAATTTTAAAATAACTAAATAATTTATTTATATTCATTTAAATATTTGATAGTAGTGTAATTAAATTTACTATTAAAAAAATAATTTCTTAACCTATCACATTTAATCGCAATTTAAAACAAATATAATCCTTAACCTACCTTATGTTTTCCAAGAAATATCCCTAATTTTAATTTATAAAAGTGCCCCCTCTATGTAAATTTAAAACCATTCAGTTTTATTCATTTGATATACAGAATTAATCTCCCTTTGAATCATTTCTTATGTTTCAGTTCCCCAGCTCCCATAAAAACATCCTAAGGAATTCAAAAAAAATGTCGCTTTGTTTGGATTTGGTATTTTCATAGAAGGTTATGCCTTATTAATTATATATTTCCCTTATATTATCATTATAAATTTTATGAAATATGATTAATCTACATAAAATAATAAATATAATATCAATATAATTATTTAATAATGGTATACAAATTAAATTATGATGGGACTATAACTGTTCATTATCTATAACACTTTCATTTTTGGGTTAGTTGAACCAATAAGAACAATGAAACAATATTTTCTTAATTATAAATATAGAGGTTAAGAAACATAAATATGGATTATTTGTATATTTAAATTATTTTTATTTTATTATATTTGTAACATAGAAGGATATTTTCAAAAAATTACCATTCATTATTTGTGAAATTAATTTTTTTTTGCACATTATATATTTCTTCTTTATAAAAATACATTATAATTTTATGGAATAAAATTTCATATTCAGAACTAATTATTAAATTATTTATAATTTATCTTGAACACCCTTGAGTTTATAAACTCATAAATAAAGAGTAATAATTGAGACCATCATACTGAAACAAACATGGAGAAATTAGAACTACTAACTTCTGATTATCTATATAAGGTATTTGTGAGAATTAAAAATTAATTAAATGGATATAATTTTTTTGTAAAAAATTAAATAACATATATAATTCTAAAAATGATCACTAATAAGTATTTATTGATTATACATGATTTAGAATGTATTATAATAAGGTAGAATTTAAGATAATGTGATTGATGACTCAATATCAGTTGATTAAGTTGAATTCCCTCCTATTGATTTAAATAATTATATATTTTTTTGTAGTATCCTATATGAGTATTATATGTTAGGCTGGTATGGAGTGTGATATTATCCAAAGATACAAACTTGAGGATTGAAATAATAATGATGATACTCAATATACAAGAGGGGGGGTGAATTGTAAACTTTAAAAATTCTTTAGAAATTTTAAAGTCGGTTAGAAACCTTTCTATTGTTTAACAAGGTTAAACAAGGTAAATTAACAAAAACTCTAGTTATACAAACTTGGTTGATTCTGGAAATATGATTCCATGAATGCAGTTCCAGAAAAGTGAATCCGGAAAAGAAACTTAACACAAGTTTAAAAAGATGAAGATTCTACCTTAGAGCATATAGAATTTCACAATATTAGAGTGTACAAATTTAAGAAAGTATAAGATAGTTATACCTTCATCAATAATTAAAATGCAGTGGAAAACTGGAAACAAACAAGTAACAAGTAGTAAATATTTTAACCTAAAGAGATGTGTATCCAACAACCATGGATAAAGGCCCCTTGATTTATACCTTTAAGAAAGTCTTTCTTACCCACACTAGGGTAAGCCCTCGATATGAATATTGGTGTCTATGTTGCTATCCCCGCAAGGCCTCAACTTGAAGGTAGTCAAAACCCATTTCTTCTTCATAAAGGAAGTCCTCGATCTTTAAGGTAGTCGACACCTATGTATTCCTATCCTCGGAAGACCTCGAATGTACTCAGAAACACTCGGAGTTGCACGAAGAAATTTTGAACAAGATATTCAATACACAAAAAGCATGAAAGTCTCTCTCTAGAAATCACTTCAGCAACATGTAATCTCTAGATTCATAGATCATTCATAATGTTGTGAGCTCTTTCAAGTGACCTTCTATTTATAGGCATAGATTCAACGGTCATCTTCTTCCTCCAACAGTCATATTTTTCCTTGAATTTACAAGGGACCTGTACACGTGTCACTCAAACAACGGTTAGTTAGTAACTGAATGTACGACATTGTTTTATAACCAAAACAAGTATAGGAAAAAATATGATTACATAACCAAAATAATTTTTTGGAGTTTAAGGAAAAAATAGTTCGGATTCTACTCCAAAAACTATTCAGTGTCTTGAATTCATAAGAGTTCGGAGTCTGAATTCATAAGAGTTCGAAGTCTGAATTCCGAGAACTCGGTGTTAGAACTCCGAAGAGTTTGGAGTCTGAATTCAAAGAACTCGGAGTCAGAACTCAGAAGAGTCCGGAGTCTGAGTTTAGAGAACTCAGAGTGATAACTCATAAGTGTTCGGAGTCTGAATTTAGAGAAATCGAAGTTAGATCTCAAAAGTGTATGGAGTCTGAATTCAGCGAACTCAGAGTTAGACTTCAGAAGATTTAAATTTATTAATTCAGATAATCCTAAGTTAGAGCTTAGAAGAGTTCAGAGTCTAAATTGAAAGAACTCAGATTCAGAACTCAGAAGAGTTCGGATTCTGAATTCAGAGAACTCAGATTCAGAGCTCAAAAGAGTTCGGAGTCTGAATTCAGATTCTCAAAACAGAATGCTCTATGTCTTAGTATTATAAGATTCTGTGGTTTTTCATATGAAAATGATTTTTATACTAAGAGACAAAATGAAAAATGAAAAACATGGTAAGGGAAAATTTCCTTGGGGAAAGAAAATTTTCCTTATGAAAGTAAAACATAGGGTAAATGAAATTTTCCTTAAGATAAAGTGTTTGTGATTTTCAAAACATGAAGAAATGGTAAAGTCATAAGGAAACCTCATTGAATTTACAATCTCCCCAAACATTAAGGAATGTAAAAGTCATAAGAAAACCTTATTAACTCTACATTATACTTCAATTTACATTGAATTTATATTATTTTATTTTAATTCTCATACTCTCTATTTTTTTAATCTTTTATTCATACCTTATAAATTATGAACTATGTAAGGATCTATTAGATATAATTTCACTTAATATTTGAGATTATATATATATATATATATTATTCCTTTAATTAATTTTAATAATAATTTTATTTAAATATATATTAATTAACTTCTTATCACTTCAATAATGTAAAATTATTTTTACCATTCCCCTCTAATTGATTCATATTTCACATAGTTTGATGTTTTTAAAGAGGAATTTTTCTAAGATTTCTCATAACATGATCATTCACTTCCATATTCATGTTATTTCAATTATATATATATGTGTGTGTTTTTAGATTTTTTTAAGATTTTTTTTCAGTTTTATAATATTTGTGTTTTTTATTTTTTTAAATTCCTTTTATTTTATTTTATATTTATATAATACATAGTAAAAATACGAATGATAATTCACGTAAAAATTATTATATTTTCTCATATTTCTAATTGAGATTATTTTTCATTAAATTTTAATATATTATTTGTATTATACAATTTTCATCCTTAACACATAACTTTCTAATTAAAATTTTATTATTATCATTTAGTTTTTTAAAATTGGGTTTTTCTTATTTTTGATTAATTCAATGTCTTGTAAAAACTAAGGAATTATTTTGTAATAGCTTATAAAATGACTTAGTTTCATCTAATGTATTTATATATGTTAATAATAATTTATGTTACATCCTTTTAACATTCCTTATGAAAAAATTCCTCTCTTTAAAATGTTTATTGAAGTTATTACAATGATAAAATTATTCTTTTAGTAGTTATCTAAATTATTATTATATATATATATATATATGGTGTTGTGGAAATGAAATCTCAGTGAGAGAATTGAAAAATTTCTACCTTTGAATTTCCATATCATCAACTATTCATAAACAAAATGTTTCTACCAATAACATTCCCTACATTTCACATTATGGATACCCAATAATTTGTTATTTTAACTAAAGGGTATTCACCTATATAATAAAGTTGTTTGATTGAATGAAGAATGTTTTGATATGACTTTTTTATCCCTTTATTCTATATAATAAATTCATATTGATCTAATCATCGATTATTAAAAAATATATAAACATGTAATTCATTTTTATATATTATGTTATGTATTTATTATTCTTTTTTATATATTATTGAACGCCTCGGATGATTTATGTGGTATATGGTGCTTAAAATTATATCATCCATCGATGCACTAATAAGTTTCATGAGAAATATATAATAGGGCGATGGTTTTTTCTATACCGGTTATATATGAAATTTTGAAACTAGGAATTTATGATATTTTTGTGATATCGAGCATTTGATCATTTATGAGTTAGGAGGGGCCCAAAATTATATAGCCCTTCAGTTTACAAGTTGGTATCATGAGACAACTAAGATAAAGCGATGGGTTTGTCAATACCCTGAACTGTATGAGGTCTTGCAACAATGCCTTTATGGTATACTATGATGATATGCATTATGAATTCACATTATTATATCATTAATTCATTAATTTATATATTATTATTTATTAATTATTAATTTCCCATGAATTATTTGATCTGTATTTATATTGATTATTTTCAATTGTTATGTTATTTATTCTAAGATCGTGATATATTTTCCTTCTTTGATAATGTATCCATTATTGAACATTTGAGATATCCATTTTCCAATTTTTTCTTTATTTCCTTAGGCAATGAGAAAGAATATTACATATGATATATGTCTAAGGGATAATCAATTATATATGTATTTTTGAAATAATTGTATTCAATTTTCTATTAGAAGATAATATATGTAACTAATCCCTACATAATTAAAACATGGTATTCATGGATTGTATTCTATTCTAATTTTTTATATATCTGATTGCAAAATCATATAAAACATAGTGTTCATATTAGATTGTATAAAAAATAAATAAAATGTATGTATTTATAGAAATATATTCAAATGTGTGGGTTCATGGATCTATAGTGTTATATTTATATAGTTTTATTCATTTATCCCAATAACATTCCACTATCACTATAAATCTTTGAGTCATCAATTCCAAATCCATCAATTAAGGATCATTATTACCCTCCACCACTATCATGTGTGTAATGGTGTATTCATATTCCACTTGGGATTTACCTCCTTATGGTTTAATCTAATTAACATATTTTAAAAAACATTCTAATTTCCAAGGTATTTCAGTGATGATAATGGTTCTCAAGATCATCAATTTCTATCAACTAATTTCAAACATTGATATATATATTTTTTGAAAATATTTTCTAATTAATTTAACTTAGGTATCCTAGTTTGATAATTCAACGCCATATAATGATGATCTTGAAAAACATATCTATGTAAATTGGGTATTAATGAAATATTCAATGATTTTGTTTCTTTATCATTTACATATTAGTCTATGTTTCTCAAATTAATATAATATTTTCATTTCATTGACTAAGTATTCATGTATTGCAAACTCGTTTTAGTTTTTGTTACTCAAATGGTTGTTTTTAGCCCGAAAAATTAGGACTCAAATTGATTAGTGATTTTTTATATCTCTCATGTTTTACCCATCCCTTTTAGAGTAACATTATATTCATAACTAAGGAGAGTTTTATTGGTCAATTTCACTACTCAAATTTATGAACAATCACCCCAAATAATCAATTTGATCCATGATTTTATTGAAAATTGAAAATCATGAACCCACCTTAAGAGTTTATCTTGATTTTAATTTACGTTGAGTACTAATATAGTCATCTTATACACATCTAATCAGGTATATATTTTATTTTTTATTGAAAAAAGAAGGATATATGACATCATATTGATCAATGATACAGTCCAAAAATATGGATAACTGATTTTTTAATCGCATCTTGATAGATAAGTGAATGACCTATCAAATATTGTTTTTACCCAAAATATAATATGGGTAGTAAAATTTCTTATATCAATTAAAAAATTATAAAAAAAATTACATTAAAAAATATATGTATGGGGTTAAAATATGGAATATTTGTTAAGTATATCGATAAAACCGTTTAAATTATATTTATATCTCATTCAAATGTGCTTAGAAAAAATAATGAGGAAAAATAGTAACATCTCAAATTTTATTTCATTGAATAACATACAAAAGATATTCAAAATTATGGTTTTAAATAATGTATATTTATGTTTTTAGTCATTTGATTTTTTCTCCAATGTTTTAGTTTTATACTGGTGTGCATAATAAAGATGATTTTAAATATTTTAAGAAGACAAATTTTGTTGGTAATAGACATTTATCACATACTATACATTAGAAGAAATTATTATTTGATATATTAAATGTTATTGAAAGGAATATGATTCATAAGAGTTCATTAGTTATTTTTAACTAGGTAATATGTATACATATTCCTGATAGATAAATAAAGACAAACAAGGTGATAAAAAGGAGAAAGATTATATGGGAGTATAATATTTACCTCCTAATGATGTAATATGAGTTAATTTATTTGATCCATACTTCACACCTACAATAATTGATATGGTCCATGATTGAGTGGGTATATCATCATACACTATAATTTTCCAAGGAGATTGTATAAAAGAAAAAATCAAGTATCAAAGATGATAAAATGAAATAATTAGTAAGGAATAATTCTATGAAATTAGTGTTATCTAATTGAATTCCAATTAATATGTTTGTTTTAATATATTATCCAAGCATGTATGAATTCATATAATGGGTCTCTAATCCAATAATTATTCCCCCAAAAGGTTTTACACAACCCCTATAGACATATTGATTTTATTAACTTGTTTTAAATTATTGATGAATACGAGAAAAATATCAATTTCGATAATTTTTTTAGATATTCAATCCTATGAAGAATAAATATAATTATATGTATTAGGTAGTTTTTAATATAAATTTTTATCAATGATCGATCGCAAATTAACTTAGTCAATTTCTTCATAAATATCAAATGGTGTGAATTTTTACGCAACCTATAGTGACTATCACTCACTAATGAATGGTTATATTTAATTGTAGTGACTAATTGTTTCATTTAATTTTTATATTCTATAGTTAGTTAGCCATTGTATTTAAATATTTATTTCAATTAAATAAACATTACATTTCCATGAAAAACATACCTCATTTGGTGGATATACCAATCCATTGATGGCAAACTAATGAATCATTATAATTAAAAAGATACATTTTTCATGATTCATCATAAAAAAGTATTCTTCGTCATATAATATTTTGAATGTAAAGTGTATTATGGTTTGAATTGATAAATCTATAGTTGTAACTACAGTCTCCAAACATGTTCATTAGGATTTCTCATGTTAACTAGGGGATCCCCAGGTAATCTCCAAAGGGATGACATGTGAAATTATCAAATTATCTTTACTGTAGTGATAATGTAAAAGAGTATGGATGTATGTGTTGAATCATGTAATGATTTAACCTAGGAATAGAGTAGTAGTGGAGTAAATATTACAAGTATATGAGAACATGAATAATTAATTTTGGTTTGAAGGTTTCAATAATAGAATAGTGAGGTTGCTTTTTTTTTGCTTTTTTATTTTCCAGTATCCACATTGACTTGGACCATTAATAGTTATACTACCCAATTAGTATTATAATTATCTGATCATATCATTATTAATCTCATTAGTTTAACCATAGGTCCTTATAATGCTCCATGTTAAAGATATACAAAGGGTAATGAAATCTAAATTTTATAAAATGTGTGTGATTTTTTCTCTTAGAAAACTATCATAGTTTAGATAACTAAAAGTTAATCTCTACTATACTATTTGTACATCCACTCTCACTACCTAAAAAATTCTTCAAGGATCATATATTGGGTTATCAAAATTTTGAAGCTTTAATAATAAGAGAAGATGATAAAAAGAACCTTATTCATTCATTAATTCAAAATAAAACAAAGCTACACCTCACCCATACTAAAAAATGACATTATCCACCCATGTATTTTCTAAAATAATCAAAACTAATACAAAAAATTAATTATTTTATATTATTCTTCTTTATGTTATGTAGATACATAATTTTTATCTTGTAATACTTTGAAATATTTCTATATATATTTCCAATGCTAGGCAATGAGACAGTGTGCGATTCTAAGGCCTGATGTGACAAAAATTAATTTTGAAAAAACATTAAATATGTGTAATATTTTTATTGCAAATATTATTTAATAAAAAGGGAAACATGTAAAGACAATCTCAGATTAGAAATCTGAGACCATGGTTGAGTCTAGAATGCTATTTTTAACATAGAAGCGACCCAAATTGGCCAGTGTGGGTTGTTCAAAAATCTCGCATGTTGGATATATATTCAATGGATTAATTAATTAATTAACAAATTAATTAATTATTTTTAATGTAAACAAAATTTTTATAAATATATTATCCTGGTTATTCACCCTATGTTGGACACATAATCTTGGGATCTTTTGAGATCTTATGTTTCCTACTTCCATTGGTGGATCACATCAGAGGATGTTAAAACCCTAAATTAGATAAGATCAATATGAAGTGGATGAAATTAATTCCTTTAGTCCTGGGATAGCATGTTATTTGATAAAAAATAGTCCAATATTTGGGCAGGATTCTTCAATTGGTGTTTTATAAACTTTTTGATTAAAATGATTAAATAGATCATCCCTATTTTGGATCAACACCAATTGTTGACTTTTCATGTACATGTGTACTAAAATTTAATTGGGTTTTCAATGTTTTATAACCATGTATTACCATTCTTTATTATTTTACAATAACAATTTGTAATATGAATTTAAATAAAATATCATGCTTTCCTCCCTCAATTTCTATGATTTCATTACCTATTTGACCCCATGACACCAATTCGACATTACTGGGTGGTACCAAGACTGATTGGACCCCAAGAATCAAAAAAGTTTCACAAGCATAGGAAAATAAAATAATTAAGAATAAATCATGAATTATTACTATTTTTGAGTGATCATTTCAATAACTGGAAATTGAGAAATTGATGGGAGAAGGATCAGGGAATGATTAGTACTAGATATGCATACAGATTCTCATTGGGTTTCAATATGATTAATGTTTTTGAAAATCAGAGGGCCAAAATCCATTGGCCAATGCATGATCCACTATTATTTGGAAGATATTGATCCATATTTGATGCAACAAATATGTATTTAAGGCATATATCATGGATCTAAAAATAATTAGAAAACATGATTACATGCCATGTACAAGTATGAACACACTCTATATTTCCCCTTAGATACCGAGGCTAGGGTTTTGGTAAATCATATGGATGGCATGACGATTATCCCTCTAACACACCATGTACCTCATACCCAAGTGGATGATCTATGTGATTTATCACACTGGAAAGGCCCCATGTGAGACTATAAAAACATGCACACTATCATGTATAGAAGTACACAGACACAACCAAGGTTTACATACAGGGACATTGAGTATTGGGATGTGCCATGTAGAATCCCTTCACTTTGTGTATACATACATGGGAGGAGATCCTTGTACCATCCAGGGACACGAACAGGTGGAGGAGTGAGACCACATGCTATGTCGGCCCCCCACACTCTGTGGACCCCCTATCTAATTTTGAGGAAAATTATAGGTTATGTATTTCCTTCTATTAGACTGCAATTTTGTTCGATGATTTTCCTATCCTGAGTGTTTTTCTACAAAAAATATGATGGTTATGACCATTTTGTATTTCTAGATAATACATGCAATGTTCTGGTCAAGACACTTGGTTAATAAATTCTTAATTACATGTGAGTGGTACACTCTAATAGAGATAGGAAGTGGGACCATGAGGAAAACTAACTAGTCCCCTCTAATAGAGATATACATAAAGTTTTAAAAGGATTCATAGTGGTACCCTCCAGTAGAGCTTGGTAGTGGGTCCTCAAAAATGTTTGAGTGGTACCCACAAGTGGAGTTGTTCAGTTGTTAATTGATTAATTCCTAGTGGTAAAATCCATTAGAGTAGAATAGGGTTTCCTCAAAGACTTATAAGTTGTACCCTCTTTTAGGGCTAGTCATTGGGTCCTTGATGACTTATAAGTTGCATCATCCAGTATAGTCGGGCAGTGGGTCCTTGATGACTTCCAAGTGGAACCCTCTAGTAGTTTTGGGAAGTGGGTGCTCAATGACTTTTGAGTCTCACCCTCTAGTAGAGCTAGGCAGTGGGTCATCTACAACTTTTGATTGGGACCCTATAGTAGATATAGGAAGTGGGTCCTCGATGAATTCCATGTGTGACCCTCCAATTATACCAGGGTGTGGGTCCACTTCCTAGATTTTTTTTCCTCAACTGTGAGGCATGGTTTGACATGGACAGTTACTTCTGGGTAGATGTGTGGGATGCTGGGCATCTTTGATAGACTTTTATAAGTGTTAGATACCCTTATTCCTAGTCTGAGTTGTGAGAAATAGATCCCCTTACTCTCTCATTTGGGATTATTTTAATGAGAGTATATATATAACTTCTTTAGAAATTACTTTGGATTTGTTTACTCACATTACATAAAAGGTGATTATGTACAAGGTATTCCACGTTCTTATTATTTTTAGCATCTTATGGTTTTATGAGTCTACTCTCCTACTATAGTTGGATAAGACTCGATGTGTAGTTAATATACTCACTATGTTAATCACCATGTGTTTTTATGATGTTACTTCCACTCTTCGCTTGAGTTGAGTTGTTATATATGATTATAAATTTCATATATTATCTTTATATTACTATTGTATCTATTAATTCCCCCATCATCTTTCAAGGTGTCCTACTAGGTATGTAAATACTAACCCTACATGGGCTTTGCCTTCTCATGTCATGTATTATGAAGACAACGAACAATCTATCATTGACATCAGATGAGCTTAGGGATACCAGGAACATTGGACCGAAAATAGTGGTCCTATCCTATAGATCAAGATATGGGATCTCTCCATTGTGTAATTTTAAAATTTTGCCCAATTGGGACATATTTCTGATTGGGTGTTTATTTTCTACAGTTACTTTTTAGTTTTCACTATTGTACTATTATACACCATAGGGGGTTTTCATGTTTGATTTAATTTTTAACTATTGAATATTTTTATTAAATTTCCTCTTTACTTATGCATTTATATGGTTAGGTGTGTTCATATAGGTACTTAGGAAAAGGACTCCCATTTAGGATATGCCTTTCAGAGCATGTCTCCACCCTATGATCTAGGGTGGAGACCTTGGGTAGTTGTATCTTGACCCCTGACGTGGGTTTGGTCTTGATAGATTGGTATTAGATTTGTTAATTACATGGGATATTTTCTACAGTAGTCCACTTATGAGGATTTGGTAGGGACTAGGGAAACATAATAAAAGTTCCACTTGTTTGACTCTCAGGACAAGGAATCCAGTGATGCTGTAGGTGGATGACATATCCATTCACCTGGACATTGAATACTTTCATATTAACATAGAATAATGAGGCATTTTTAGTAGGGATTAATGGTACATTTATCATATAGGATTTAGTATTTGATTATTCTTTTTGAGTCGGCTCCCCATTGATGATATATATATTTTATCATCAGACCGTGGTACATCCTGAGAAATATCAGGATGGTTCCGCAATGACACCCAGTCAGGATACAAGTTACTAATCATAATTACGATCTAATGAGTGATGTGGTCTTACATTAGGGTCCATCCCATGGTACCCTTCCTCTATGTGTCCAAGTATCAGCACTTATATCTACCCTGTAGTAGATCTTTCCATCACAGTATAATGAGGATTCAAGTCGGGTTAGCGCACTCCAAGAGTTACAGTGTTAGAGGCCACTATGGTTACATGGTGAGCCATATCCTTAGGGAGTATAGGATTGGCTAGATTATGTGGTTCATATCATTAGGATTATTCAGACCCTAATGGATTTGGTGGTTAGACTGGTATCTATCCTTTTTCATGGAGCAGATGGGCACTGGAGAAGCCTTGTTAGATAGATATAGAATGGGTCAACACTCTCATGGGATGACTATCAGTAGCTATTATATGAGGAGTAATACCCCTCAATTTTTGTGTTCATTTAAAATTATAGAGATTCCTGAGATACAAAATGAAGGTATGGTGAAGTTTGAGTACACCGAGAGGTTAAAAAACCTTACTTAGTACTACCTTGACATGATATGTGATTACTACATCTAAGAAAAAATGTTTGAGTAGGAATTTTGTAGAGATATCATTGCAAGTGTGGTTACCATGTGTATCCCCAAATATGACAAGGTGGTAGAGTGTGAACTAGTGATAGATAGATTTATATTATAGGGATTCCCATAACCTGAACTGGCAGTGGGAATCAAAGACATGAGCCATCCAAAATAGCTAATCAGCCCTAGTCGATGGGATTTTGGCACACGATGACATTTTTCAATCAGACTCAGGTGTGTGGTCATACGTTACTAGGAAAATTTAGAGAACTAGGTTATCCCAGAGAGGGTAGGTGATATTATTGTGATAGGATAAGTAACATATCATGAGACTACCCTGCTAAAAGTGATGGAGACCACCTACATATAGCTGATGGACTTCCACCGTAGAGGAATATTCATAATTAGGGATATCTTAATCGAGTGAAGGGTGGCCCCTAGGGAGGTTGAGTAAGAAGAGTAGTGGTAGAAACTATGTTTGGTGGATGGAAATATTCTATCCTTCCGCCACCACCACTAGGTAGCCTATGTCAGGCTTAGGGAGCTACCAGTCAAGGCTGTAGATAACTGCAGGCTTTGGAGGCTTATGACCTCAATATACATGAGATGATCAGAGGTATGATCTACGTTTATTATAGTCTTTCTTCAGATTTAATATACATAGGTTCAAATCATTCCTTTATCTCTATTCTCATGTTGTGAGAGCTACATCTCCAATTTTAGGTGATATCATAGAAGCTTCATCTTGTGGTTCCAAAAATGTAAATGCATTTTTATCATTTATATGCTGGTAGTGCGAGTTATCTCGTGGTGGAGATAGGTTCATGTGAGAAATTTTGTTCATCATGATGGAAACCTACAAGATCATCTTTGGAATGTATTTATTTTTCGTGTGTAGGAGAAGAATTACTGTCACTACAAATGAGTTATATTCCTTCACACCAATGGGACAAGATTTTCATTTTCTGAAGAGAGAGAGAGAGATCTCATGGAAGGGCTAGCAGGTATTGAGATTAGGATTCTACAAACCATCACTCATCTGCTAGAAAGTGTAGAAAATTGTATAGATATCTCTTAAGTCCTCTAGGTTTCTTCAGATTTGGAATATTATATGGGCATCTTCCCCAAGGATGTACAATGACTACCTCCGAGGTAGGAGATGGAGTTTTGAATTAACATACATTTTGAAACCTCTCTGATATCATATGTGGCATATCTAATGGCCCCTACTGAGATATGGGAGATGCAGTTGCTATTGGATGAACTTTGAGAGAAGGGTTTTATATGACACATTATGCATCCCTGTACATCTCCACTATTCTTAAAGAAAATGGCAGATGGGAGCTTTCTCCATTGCATGGATTGCCATCATCTGAAATAGGACATGATAAGGAAATAATACACATTACCTAGGATTAACAACCTATTTGACCATTTTTTCTGCATGATGAGAATCTTGAAGATCAATATCTGGTCTAGCTACACCCAGTTGAGGGTTTGGGTGGTTGATATTCCAAATATGAAATTCTGATGTTTCTATAGACACTATGAGTTCTTAGTGATTCCCTTTGGTGTCAAAAATTCCCCCACTCTGTTTAACGATATCATGAATCAGGTCTTCCATCTATACTTGGAATAGTTTCTAGTCATCTTCATTGAAGACATACTCCTCTACCCTTCATTAGAGTATGATCATGAATAAAACATGAGGATGGTCCTAGATTTTATTTTATAGAACCATCTTGATGGGAAGCTCTTGAAGTTATAGTTATTAAACATGAGGTTTAATTTTAGGGGAATGTAATTTCCAAACATGGTTTATCCATAGATCCAGTAATGACTGGTGTAGTGTTTTATTGGGAACTGATCAAGAGTGTGTTAGTAGTGTAAATAATTCTTTTATTAGTGGGATACTATATGAGGTTTATGGAATACTTCTCTATAATGGTATCCCCTTTGACCACCCTAATGCAGAATGGATCATCTATTAACTAGTTTGATTAGTGCAAGGGGGTCTTAGAGAAGTTAAGGGTGAACCTTGTGGGTGATATTTTGTTTATAATACCAGAGAAGGGCATGTAGTATGTAATGTATTTAAATGCCTCAAGAGATGGGCTCAATTTGATGTGGATGCAGCAATAGGCAGTTATCACATACATGTCAAGGTAGTTGAGACCCAATGATAAAATCTATAGATAAACATGATCTATAGCTGGATGTGGGAGTCTTAACCTTGAAAATTTAGAGGCACTAAATTATATGCAAGTGATTTGTGTTTTTCTTAGACCATCAGAGTCTCTGGTACGTCTTTACATACTGATAGATGAAACTAAGACAACGGTGTTAGTTAGAGTTTCAATAATACTGTGATTTTTATATTTTCTATACTCAATTGAAGGGAAACATCATAGCATTTTAACTTAGTAGGATGTTATATGATCACTTGGTCTAGGATGCTTTAGAGTATTTGGCTTACCTATAGATGACACTGGTGGATCGGGAGTGTAAAACTTATCTATAATCAATGGTGTTGACTCCCTCGCTTATCGGGTATCTGTGAGAGTCACAACTTGGAGACAATGAGCGCGAGGTATTATTTGACCATATAACCACATTCATTTCACAATATGGGTATTTTGAAAAAGGTAATAATGCCATATTTTTCTAGGGACTGATGGTGGTTCTAGTCACAACAATTTAGTAGGTGATTCAAGAGTTCCACACTTCTCCAATAGTTGTACATCCAGGTGGGGGGAAGATGTATAGAGACCTCCAGCTGTAGGTTTGGTGGCCTGGAATGAGATAGAGTGTAGCTGATTTCTTCTCTTGGTGCCTTACATATCAATATATGAAGGATGACAACTATTTTTTGGGGTAGTTTTATGTAAAGGATATCGTTTTCTTTTATGGTACTCCCTTGATGATTATCTTCAATCATGATGTGCATTTTACGTCACAATTATGGAGAGGCCTATTAGAGGAATTCAGGGCCCAAATGTGGTTGAGTACATATTTTAACCCCATACTGATAGGTAAACCGAGCCCACTATTCATATGTTGGAGGATATGCTAAGGGCTTGCATGTTATAATTCAGCAGAAGTTAGGAGGATCAATTTCCCTTAGTAGAATTTGTATACAACAACAACTACCACTATACTATTTGAATAATTACTTTTGAGGCCTATATGAGAGACCATAAAGGTCACTCTTGTGATGGACAGAGATTGGTGAGATATCAATTTTGGGCAAAGTGATGGTACAAGGGATGATAGAGAAATTCTAGGTCATCCTTCAGTGGATGAGCATGGCCTAGAGTAGATAAAAATATTATGTAAATCACTATTATAGGCCCTTGGATTTTGAGCAGGGAGACTAATTTTTCGTAATATTCTCACCATGATAAGTATTTTGAAGGATCATATGAGGATGAAATCAATCCCCAAGGTTCATTGGGTTGTTCGATATCACATAGACGGTTAGTGAGGTTTCTTACCACCTCCCCCTACACCCATAGCTGGAGCGGGAGCATGACTTCTTCTAAGAGTTGTAGCTGAGGAGAAAAATGCATGACCCCATGCACATCATTGACTGTCAGAAATTGGAAATAGAGATAGATCCACCATTTCTGAGCACCTAGTGAAGATATTGGATTGACATGAGATGATTCTTCATGGATGGAACATCACCTTGATTCATGTGTTTCAGTTTCATAGGAATGTGAATGATTGTTCCTAGGTGGTAGAGAAATAAGTTCCGGATCAATATCCCAAGTTTCCTATTTAGTTTTCTTTTTGGGGGTGAAAATCATGACGCAGGGAATGATTTGGAGACTGAATTTTTTTTCTCCGTAAGACTTTGAAATATATCTATATATATTTCATGAACTGTGGGTTGAGATGGTGTGTGTTTCCATGGCCTGGTGTGCCAGAAAATAATTTTATAAAAACATTAAATATATTTTATATTATTCTTATTTATATTATTAAATAAAAATTAGTAATAGTTAAATCGATGATCAGATCATAAATATGAGACCATGGTTGAGTTTTTAGTATGGTGTTTACCCTAGGAAATACCTAAAATAGGCCAACATGGGGCATTTGGACATCTCTCCCATTATAGGTACATTTAGTGGATAATTTAATCAAACTTTTAAATCTAAATATTTTTTTAATAATATAATTCTATAGATATTCTTCCATGTTTAGCCTTAAAATCATAGGATCTACAGATAGCTTCACCTTACACCTTACATTGGTGGATCAGATCAGACGATGATGAAACTCCAGATTAGAGAAGGTTGGGAACTAGGGAACATAATGACTTCCTTTAACCATTGGTGGGATCATTATTTAGTGATGAATGGTCCAATATATAGGAAAGACATTTCAATTAGTCCTTTATGTGCTTTTTTATTGAATTTACTAAGAAGATATATCCTTGTTCAAGATTTTTCCTAATTACATCCTTCACATTCACCCATATACTGAAATTTAATTGTTTTTTAATGTATTCTATCTTGTGGTGAATTTTCATGATTTTTGGAAAAGAACGATCAGAAAAGATCATTTAAAAAATTGTTATTATACTTTCCTCCTCAACTTCTTCATGTGAATCACTAGTTGGATGTCAAGGTCCTGGTTCTACATTGTCGGGTGGTACCAACCCCAATCAGACCCTCGAAATCACAACATTTTTGCAAGAGATGTATGAATAAATGGATCAAGAATAGATCTATAATGATTGTGGATTTTTGGTGATCATTTAAAAAATAATTTATTGGTAAATCAAAGGCAGAAGGATCTGGGTGTCCATGGTATGAGAGGCACATACGGGTTTACATGGATTTGCAAAAAGATTCATGTTTCCAGCTGCTGCAGGGCTAGAATCCACCATCCCACACTAGATTCACTATTCTACAGTAGATATAGGTTCATATTCAATGAAAAAAGTCCAAATTTTAGGCATAGATTAGGGATATGAAAATATGTGGAAAACCTGACTACACGGTATGTACATGGATGAACACATATTGTGTAGCCCATTCGATGTGGCGGCTAAGGTTTTTGGAAATCGTAAAGATGAAACATCATGTTACTGTCCGATACCTAGTGTAATTAATCCATAGGTGGATGATACGTGTGATAGATCACATGGTAGGGACACCGTGTGAGACTATATATCTTGGAATATAGCTGTATACCAAAGTACATATACATGACCAAGGTGCATGGGGAGGGAACCCGAGTATTGTGAAATGCCGTGAAGACTCCCTAAACACTGTGTATCCATAAATGGTTGTGATCTAGGTACCAAACATGGATATGTCTAGGTGGAGGAGTGGGACCACATACCCTGGTGTCCCCTCACATTCCATGTACACCTTGGATCCTTCTTTGGAAGCATTATAGTCATGCATCTCTTTTGTTTGGCCTCATATTTTAGCCAGTGAGTAGAATTTCTTGACTTTGTTTCCACATAGAATGTGATGATACCCTCCATTGCGTCTTTAAATATTTGGTGGGTAATGTTCTATGAATTATTCTTGGTTAGGTAATTCTTGATGAAATCTGAGTGGTTCCCTCTAGTAGTTTTGGGTAGTGGGTCCTCAATGACTTCCTAGTGGTACCCTCTAGTAGATATGGGCAGTGGTTCCTCGATAACTTCTATGTGGTACACTTTAATAGAGTTTGGAAGTGTTTCCTTATCAATTTCTAAGTGGTACCCTCTAATAGAGATGGGTAGTGGGTCCTTGAGAACATTCATGTGGTACCCTCTAATAGTGATGGGAATTGGGTCCTTGATGAATGTTGAGTTTTACCCTTTAATAGATCTAGGAAGTTTCCCCCCGAAAATTTGTTAGTGGTACCCTATAGTAGAGCTGAGTATTAGGTCATTGGTGACTTGTGAGTAGTACCCACTAGTAGATATGTGTAGTGATACCTCAACAATTTCAATGTGGAACCCACTTTTAGATATGGGTAGTGGGTCCTCAATGACATCTGAGTGGTCCCCTATAGTAGAGATGGGAATTGGTTCCTTGATGACTTCTGAGTGGAACCCTACTTTAGAGTTGGGTAGTGGGTCCTTAAGGAATCTTGGGTGGGAACCTATAGTAGATCTGGAAAATGTGTCCTCAACAACTTCCAACTGTAACCCTCTCATTGTATAAGAATAATTGGTCATGTAACATGATTTTTGGTCCCATGAATATGAGGCATAATGACAAGTTATAATTTGACTTAGAAAGTTACTTCTTGGCAGACACATGGGATTTTTGGCATTGTTGATGGACTATTGGAATTGTAGTATACTCTTTTTTATGGGAGGAGATGTGATATTGAGATCCCCTTAATCTCTCATTTTGGATTATTTGATTTAGAATATATATATATATACCTTCTATATCCATACCATTGAATGTTATTAATCTCATTCCATGAAAGGTGAAGACATGCGGGGCATGACTTATGCTTTCTATGTTTAGCTTCACATGGTTGGATGAGTCCATTATCCTACTATAGGTTGTGAATACTTGATTTCTAGTTAATGTACTCACCATTTTTCTCCCCTTGGGTTTGGAAGAGGTTAATTTCACTCTTGTTTTGGGATGATCTGTACTCCTTGACTGTATCTTGCATGCACTATCTTTCTATTCATGTTGTCTCTCTTACTGCTCCCCAATAATATTTCATGGTTTCTAGCTATGTATATATATACACACACCCTTGGATGAGATTTTAACACATATTTCATGTCTTATACAGACAATGGATAAGTCGATGATTAAATTATAGAAGATTAGGGATACTTGGTACTTTGGACCACTTACGATGGATGTTGCTTAAATATTTAGAGTTGGGATCTATCAAAATATTATTTCTATTGTTTTTTTGGTTTAAAATTATTTATTAATAAGAATTTATTTTCACCCATTAAATTTTATTTTTCACTTTAGTACTCTTGTATACCCTAGTGGTTTTGTTTTCTTGGCTTACTTTCTAGATGGTGCATTTTTTTATTTTTATTTCTCTGCACTTCTACAATGAGATGGTTGGGTGTGTGTATACACGTAAATCGTTAAAGACCTACCATTTTAGATATTCATTTTGTATCTTTTTTCCACCCCTTGGAATATGGAGGTGGTATTGGGGAATTTGTCTCCCGCTCCCCAGTTTGGGTTGGGTCATGAAAGGTTATGCTTCATTAAACAGTCCAGCCTCTTTACTATTGTTCTACAACAAGGTGATAATCTCCATCTTGGTATAATACACTTATCTCTATTTTAGGACTCTTTCATGTATTTATTCTCACTTTACACTATAATTCCACTATTAAAATGAGTGTTATGATCATTACACATGGCACATAAACTTAAATTCCTTTAGTTAATCCCTACTTGCTTTACCCACATGGACCGTAGAAAATCTATTGAGTCAATATTATGTTTTTATTTTATGTTTTCATATTAAATTTATTTATTATGGCGTTTTTAGGAAAAAGGGGTCAAGAATTAAAAAATGTAAAATGAGTTTAGGCACATGGTTAGCATAGTATTAGTAATAATTATGTACCTATTAATTAGAGAAGAGGGTGGGGGTTTCCATTTTCCTTTATTCATGGTTACCACATGGTCTATTTTACAATGTTTGATATCTTGGAATATATAAAACTTTTTATTTAAATCTATATTTAACCACAGGGTTAGAACATGGGGTTTTTTTAACAATTTAGTCTCAAACTGGTGGTCTTCCTAGCCTATATAACATTGTAAAATTATCTTATATCCCTTATCTTTTGACCCTTATTTCACTATTATTATCCCAAATAATTTTACCTATCCCTCCATTATCATGGAATATTTATCTCATTACATTGTGGTGTATTTCCTTCAATCATGGTGGTCTCTAACAAGTAATTTATTGGTTTCTATGATATTCCTCCTCTCTTTATCAACTCTTACCATGTTTTACTTTTATCTTTGTATTTTGTAACCCTAGTATCCCATTATGGATACACACAGTGTTTGTGAAGGTGTATTTATGTATATAATTGGGTTTTATGGTCCTTGGTTTGTTAGTTCATCCATTTTCAGTGGGTTTAGACAATGGAAATGAGGTTTACTTTGTTTTGATGCATGTATATCTACCAAATGAGAATTTACCTTAGAAAACCTTTTGTTTCGAGATTTATATTAGTTTAATTTTATTAATTATTATTTATATGAGTATTAAATGGATTTTTATTGATGTAGTTTTTTGATTAATGTCTTGTCTTGGGTAAAATAGTTTTTTTTCAATAGAGTTTTTTTTGAAATTTAGTTTTTACAACCTAAATGTGTTTAGAAAATGGTTTCAAATAAATTTTTGACTCTTCGTTGATTTATATGAAATATTTTATTAATTTTTTAATTTATATAAAATTTAATTAATTATGAGAATGATTGAGGGTGTGATTTTATTTATATTGGTTATATATTAATAGGTATATTCACATGGAAGATATTGGGTGAGTGAAAAATGACTAATATAGCCATAGTGTAGATTGTTCACTGGTTAAGTATTGTTTCTTAATTAGACTGAGTGGGATAATGGGATAAACTATATTTTATAAAGGGAACATATTATATTTCATAGTTTCT
Source organism: Viscum album (assembly GCA_963277665.1). Classification (NCBI taxonomy): domain Eukaryota; kingdom Viridiplantae; phylum Streptophyta; class Magnoliopsida; order Santalales; family Viscaceae; genus Viscum; species Viscum album. Next base: position 1,183,108,724 of record OY728158.1, on the reverse strand, counting down.
CTAATAAAAATACTGCAATACTAAAAGAACCATTTATGCTGACTAAAGTATATAGAGTGAGTCGTAGTTTCCATATACACTTAGTTTTGAGCCCATGGTGCATGTATAGTTTGGATGATATTTGATAATTTTATATCCCATTTCATTTTATCTAAACATTATAATTTTATTTACATGTTTCACTAAGTTTAATTTTGGATTGATATGGTTCTATTATTTTTATAAAAATATTGGTTTTGAATTAAATCAATATATATTGATTAAAATATTTTAAATGGGATGGATTTCATTTTTTTCAAACCAGTATGTTGAAATACATAATGTGGATTGATGGTGTTATTATACTAGGCCTTTACACACACAATTCATATACCCATAGATTATATAATGACTTATCTTTCCAAGATACATGTATGGTTAAGTTTTCTATTATTTTTTGTGGATCTTTATGATTCTAATCATCCTTCTTTGATGTAGTGGGGGTGGTGACCAAGTTTCAAAAATGTTTTTCATTTCTTTAGAGAATTGTGGGATCATTGGTCAGATTTGGAGTTATTTTTGTACCTTCCATTTCATCCTAGATCACTATCTTCTATCCATTATATATGAATGTTTTTATTAGTTATTTGTGTCAATGGTGTGATGTTATGATTTTTTAGTTTATTAATCCCATGTTATGTTTTATTTTTTATCTATATATCCCAAAACTAATTATTTTTGTACATGTGTGTTTCTTATTTGGATAGTTCATGTGATATTATCGAGGGGAGTAAGTTATTATTTTATTGGATTATGATGGTGATACCATTCCCACATGTTATATCATGATACCCTAGTGCTTTTCACAAGACTGTGGGGATCAGGAACATGATTCAAGCATTGTTGGGAGCTGGATTAGGTTGCTTGTCAGGTCAAAACCAATCAGTTGATTAAAAAATGTATCATATACCACTTTTTGTAAAGGTATTATAGTTATAATGAGGATAATACCATAATATATAAAGAATAAGGTGTGAGAGAGTGCTTTCTCATCCCTTCTTCATGTCAACCCCTGAGTATCCATGATTATTCAGAAGTGTTTCCTTGTGTTTGAGAATTATTTTTGGTTTATTTCATGAGGATTGATGTTGTTTACCATTTATTATTGTTTTAAAAAAGAAACATATGTGTTAGTTCTGTAAATATCATATTTCAGGATGAAATGGTGAAGTAAAATAGAGATTTAGAGTTAAGGAAAATAGTTATAAGAAGCTAGGAAGAATATATATGGTTATAAAATAGCACCCTTCATGTGGGACTTCCACTATTGGTTCATAGTTTTCATAAACTTGGTACCAAAGTATATAATGTGAATAAATGATTAAAATGTCAATTTTTTCACATTTTTTGTATATGTAATTGTTTTTATTTATGTTATTTCTTTTTTAAGAGGGAAATGAGTTTGTTTTTATGATTGAATTTAATCCTTTTGAATCATTATTTGGTATTAATCAGGAATTATGTTTTTTTGATATAGATCATGTATTTTAGAAAGGCCAATATGATCAAATGATTGGGATTTATGAATAATTCCCTATAGGATAACCTTGAAGTTTACTATATTAATATTTAATTAGTAATATGGACCATCCAAATGATGGTTTGGGAGGGTAGATTATCGAGTAAGTGAATGTGAGACCATTCTCAATGGTTTTCTAAGAAAAAGGCATCAATACTTCTGAGTGACATAGGAACTCGTAATCCTGAGTAGTAAGTCAAAAAGATCGAGATTTTATTTAACATATTTAATATATTTGAGTCTTATAATGTTGACATATACTCTTATACATTTACATTTCTCTATTGAATTTCATGGTAGTCTATAGTTTAATCCTTGTTTCATGAGGTTCTCACATGTTTCATGTTAAATATGATTTTGAATTATAATTTCTATCTGAAAACATTAAAGGTGTCAAAGATCCCTGATTATATGACCTTGGGGAAAGGGATTAATTTTTTAATTGAGAATGAAACTCGTTTCTCTATGTATGTTTATATTTTTTCTAAGATAACCATGAAATAATATCTCAAGGATTTATTTTTCTAAATGGTTTTGAATTCGAAAATCTAATCAAAATTATTATCCTTTTTTTGGCTGTACTATAAAAAGATGGTAAAAATGGAAGTTATGGAGGAGACTAATATAATTGTCTAGACCTAGATAATAGGTCAATCTTCTCTGTTAGGAGGTAGTCAGAGTTTTCTTTTGTCTAGTAGTAGATTTTGGATGTGTTTTGTTGATGTGGTGGTGGAAGGAAATAAATTTTTATTATATTCTATATCAATGACATCTAAAGGGTGTAAATTAGTCACATTATTTCAATGTGGAAAAGTAAGATACAAAAAAAAACATGAGTTCTACGAGGAAACCAAGTCCTTCCATCAGTGTGGGAATCGAGGTTACCCCCACTTATTCTGTAGAGAACATACTAGGGGATGTAGAGTGATATCATCTTTCACTAGAATATCATAGGTTATAACTAGTTAATATAAGTTTATATGACCCAATTCTCTTAAAGGGTTATTCTCACTCAATTAAGAAGAAGTATATTGTGACTATGTCTATGTTTTTATTTGTAGTCAATCATATTCTAAGGTATTTAGATACAATTACAACTATAATGAGTGGTAAGATACTTATTTACTCTTCTATGATTTAGGAATTTTTTGGTACTAGAAGGAACATTTCTTTTATTTAAATAATATTAATTGAATTTTTGAAATTGAAATCATATCTGATTTTATTTATGATGTATCTTACCAATATGTTGGTAAAGTGGAAAGAACAAGGCTTCAAATTTCTGACATTCCAATTTTTGATTTTCTATTTTTAGATGGTGTGGAATTTCATAATCCTAAACCTAAACATATTTAATGAAATTATTTGAATGGATTGGATAATCAAATTTAAATATTATTCAAACTATTATCATCATTGAGTCTAGTTCCTATATCCTAATGGGAATACACACATATTTTAGGGTGAGTAGGATCATATTCTAAGGTGGGAAGAATATACTATTTAAAATATCATATTTATCTCATTATTCATGTTTATTTGTAGCTCCAATGTGATTGATTAGATTTCAAATTTATAGATTAATTCAGTAAAAGAGCTATATCTTGAAGCATTTTGAGATCATTTTTATAGTTTCCCCCCTATATGAAGTGGTATTTTCACTACTGTCTTAAATACTACGATGATCCCATATCCTTGTTGGCATATCATATGAATCATACCTAGAAGAAGGAGTTGAATATCTAGATAAATGATTTTTATGGAAATGGATTTACTCAACCATGTGTGTTACCATGGATTTATGTAGTCCTATTTTAATGATGGTTAATATTGGCCTCTAACATTGAAATAATTATTGGAAAATTAACTAGGGTAGAGTCGATAATTGGAACAAGTTTTCATTGATAGATGATTTTTTTGATCATCATGGTGGAGCTTGGTGGGTTTTAAAAAATGATTTGGGATAATAGTACCATCATCCAATTATCCAGGAAAAGGATATTCTTAAGACCTATTCTAATATTAGGTATTGAAAAAATTAGTATTTAGTTATGTAATTCATTCCAACAAATTCTCTTATCATATTCATGTCCTTGATGAACCTGATTTTCCACTCTTATGTTTATTCCACTATTCTGGTGTATTTGGATGATATCCTAGTGTACTACAAGTATAGGAAGAACACGAGGACCATCTCACCATTTTCTTAGGAGCCTTGAAGGAGAACCAAATGTATTTTATTATATATAAATATTATATTTGGATTCATTATATAAGATTATAGGGACATGTGATATCATAAAATAGAATCTCATTGGATATTGAGAATGTCCAAGAAGTGTCATTTTAGGAGTATCCTATGTATGTGATGATATTATAAACTATGTGAGATATTTTTGGATATTATAGGGGATTAATTAATTTTTTATATAGGTTGGATTATCCATTGACATATGTGACTCAAAAGGGATGATGATTTATTGGGTTGAGAACTCACAATTTACTTTTATGATTCTAAAAGTGAGGTTGAATTTAACTCTAGCTTTGATTCTTTCTAAGTAGGTCCATGGTTAGGTTTTGTGTCATAGGGCCTAGATATTGATATTAGTGTCTTTTTTATGAGGTTTGATCATGTGGTGGTGTATAGATCCAAACTATTATACCCCGATGATAATAATTTCCCCTCATGGGACCTTCAGTTAGTTGTGGTGATGTATGCTTTGAATAGATGACAACACTATCTTTTTGGGGAATAGATTAATGTGTATTTGAACCATAAGAGTTTAAATTATATTTTACACCATAGGTATCTGAATATTTGATATAGCCACTTAGTGGAGTATCTAATTACTTTTGACTTCAACATAGTCTATACTACTAGAAATGGGTATGTGGTAGACAATACAATGAGTAGGAAGATACCAACCAATGTAGTGAGGGAATAAGAGGATAAATGAATTTTGATGGAATTTTTTGATGGTATGTGATTGGTTGTAGAATAGTATAATTATTGGGTGTTCTTTACGAGAGTAATAATCATTTTATAGTAGCATAGACTTGTACACTTAGATCTTTTCCAAAAAACATGACCTTTATATATTGTTTTCGATACAAACTCTAGTGATAATTTTTTTACCTACCATAATTACAAAATTAAATAAATGAATTAACTACCACATACATAATACATTTTTATGACAAAAGATTCTAAAAATTAAAAAAAATTATCACATAACAAAACCCATATCTTTCTTACCCAAAGGTCATTTTTTACACTATACAAAGATTTTATTATTAAATAATTAGTATTTGACATATCTTGTAAAATTATAAACATAAGATACCATTTTATTTATATAAAATGTATTAATATTCTTTATAACCTAAAAAAATAAAATATACTAAAGGATGATCTCAAACTATTAATAAGGGAAAGAGTATAGTGGATGAAATTAGTAATACATATGGTGACAACAATTTGGAATAGATGAAAGATAATATAATATTTCATATAGTAAATACCAATAAAGATAAATATATATTTGGATTATATATATACATAAATAATGACATTAATCATAGTATATGGTTTCATCATTATAGAATACATAACGACAAATATCATAATCATACTGTCAAGGCCTCATGTTAATACATCATATATAACTAGGTATGGTATAGGCCAAATACATAGGCTAGGTTGTCTCATGAGTCATATAGATGTATCGAGGGTCAATGTAATATCATGACACACCCATAACATATTAAGTCTAATTAATTTATTATATGAAAACATTGAATACAAAATATAATACTATACATAAAAAATATAAACATTCGTATTGGAAAATGGTCATAAAAATATCAATATTCTCCCTAGTCAATAAATAGAATGACATGATCATAAGTCATCCTAAATAACAAATTATATTGTATCATTAATTTATATCCCAGATAAAAATTAATACTATTTAAGTATGATTAAATAGATGAAAAACAATCTTTTAAAGACAATACAATGTTTCTATGAAAATAAAAATAAATATTCATTTATAAAAAAAATAAAAACTAAAAAACCCTATAATTATGGGAATTCATTTTTCATTAAAAACTCATTGAAACATGTAATGGAAGATTTTAAAAAATAACATTTTTTATTTTGGAAAATTATGGTTATGTAAAAAACATTAAAAATCAATCATTTCCAACTATTGTATAACATTTAGAAGTGAGTTTTACAGAAAATAAAAAAATATTCATTTAAAATGTTTTTATTAATGTGAGGGATAGTATAAAAAAATTAGAAATAATTTAAAAGTATATAAGATAACCAATTAAACTCTTTAAAATAACACATATATGGATGATAAATATTCTTAAATTATGAGAAATATGGTGGGATTTTCATATAAACCTTATTTCACTAGTTTTGAGTACCAAAGAAAGAGATAAAATGGATTGAATAACTGGAAAAAACTAGAAATAACCTAAGTGGAAGGAAATATATGGAATTTATCAGTTAAATTTCCTATAATATAATAAATTTAAATTAAAAAAAATTAAAATAAAAAATGAGCGTGTATAATAAACCCATACATCCTTGGTAATATTTATGTTAAACCCACATGAAAGTGATAACCTTATATGTATTAGTAAATCCCAAATTTTTTCCAAAAAGTTATCCTAATATATATTATTTGGAATTATATAAACCACAAAAAATGAAAAACATATTAAATATTTAATATACATTGATGAAGGGAAATTGAGATTTGGAAACCCATACCTTGTATTCCTTCTTATTCAGAAACATTATTAACTTCTGTATAAAAAATTTATATTTATTATTCAACTATATGTGCCAACTGTTTTGTTTGTTAGTAATTATTTGATTAAAATGTTCTAGTTGTTACAACATTTTCATGTTTTCATAGTTACCATAATCATAAAAATGTTAGAATTTTCATGTTTATATATTCAATATACTTTTAGAACTATATTTTTAAGTATCCTTAAAAAATGAAATACACCATTTCGTGGATTCGGTAATCCATATGTACATAAGAGTGGAATTTTCAATTTTATAATGGATGAAAAAGAAATAAAATATATAGAGGATTACATTTATATAATCATTATCAAATTTTAAACACCATTCCAATTATATAATTCTATCTGTATGAACCTCCATTAATGGTGGACTTGAAAAAAAGAATAAAAAAGATTTGTGGAGGAGGTTTTCCACACATATGCATGATCGGCATTATAATTTTCCAATGGATGGGAGGGTCAATTTAAGAAAATAAATTAAATATAAAAAATCATAACTACATGATAAATAATATATATATATATATATATATATATTAACTTATTATATATTTATAAACTGTCATGTGAGAAGGTGATGAAAAATGAAATATATCTCTTCAGGGATATTTTAATTAATACTTACACATGAGAAATATTTTCATTTCCCATTAAATGGAAGGGAAGTACAAAATAGTTGATGCATCAAAATAATAATATTTCAGTATAGTAAACATACTTATGTATTTATATTAGTATGGTTAATTTTTTTTTGAATTAGGTATAAGAAGAAATAAACTTGAATGAAATTGTTCAAGACATATTCCTCGTCCTTGGATATCATCCTTTGTATTAATTGTTAATCCATCTTGGATTGGATTTTTTTGTGACCTGGACCCCTATGATGTGGGATGGAGAGTTGGTAAATTATTATATTGGATCATTGTCATGGTATGGTTCTCAAGTGGTCCAGATAAGTGAGGATATAAGGTTCCCTTTTAAAAGTCATAGGAGTGGAACCCTTATAAATATTATGAACATTTAAATATAATAAATTTAATTCTCTAGGTAACTGGTCCAAAATTAGTTATATTATAAATATAAAATATTTTAAGGTTTAAATCCACTAAAAACAACATTTATTTTGGTTTTAGAGTTATATGAAGAAATGTATATTAGTTCAACCTCTCATCAGCATTTTTAACATTTACCATGGTGAAATTCTTTTACCATGGTAACTATTCACTATGATTAAAAATGAAATTTATCTTGTAAAAATATTAAAACATAGTGAATCCAAATATGAAATAAATTTTATCAAATTAAATTTATAGAATCAATAAAAATTACATTTAAATTATTTTTGAAAAAATTCAATGAAAATCATATTTGTAAAAATTCCCTTTTAATCATAAAATGAATATAATCTATTTTTTTTATATAATTTTGATTCAAATGGAATTAATAAGATAATTTTTTAACAAATTAATATTTTTTGAATTTCAATCAAAAATAAATCAAAAATTAATCTTTTGAATACTTGATGAAAATAGAATAAACAATATAATTTTTTTGAACAATAACATTACCTAGATATACAAAATTTCATGTAATGACTTATAATCTCAAAATTTCATTTTTAAATGAATTATATTTCTTAGTAAATATATATTTATTTTTAAAAAAAGTTAAAAATATTTAATTCATTATTATATGATGATAATTTTATAAAAGTGACTGTATGTCTAAAATTATAATTTTTAATTATTCAACCAAAACTAAACTTTTTTAAAGAAACCCCCAATAAATTCACTCTTAAACACTATTCACTACTCTCATTACAAACTATAATAGTGAATTTAGTTACATTTGCGGTAGGATAATGCTGGTTAATAATATGTTATCTTCCATTCACATTAATTTCATGTCTTTTATAATGGTTTTAATGTCAATCTTCAAGAAAAATGTAAAATATAATGAATGGGTTCATTTGGGATTTTAATCATGAATGAATTAGCCATAGGGACATGTGGGTGAGAATGGAAAACCCATCAAAGAGGGTGGGACAAATTTTAGTATACTAGAGACTGCCATGCACTACATATATGAGATGAACACATCAGAGTTCTTGGTTGGGCACATGTTATAGGCATGTTTTATAAAATACAAATATAGTTATCAAAGTAAATATCCTGATATGGACTACCCCATAGTGACCCCACTCTACAAAGGACCTTAAGTAAATATTTTCATTCAATAACTTATCTCTCAATGGATTTTTTCTATGGAAATATTGGTTTCTACATTAAATATAGAATGTGGGAATGTATTTTTATAGGATTCCGTGTCCATAACATTGCATTTAGACTAGAAATCAAAAACACAATTTTCACTAGTTTCATTCTGAAAACATATATAAAACCTTCTTATCTAATATTCATTTAGTGGAGGAGAATTAATATTACTATTTTTACTCCATAATTTTTGGGTAAATTTATTACCTCGGTGTTTTATAAAAACAAATATTCCCCGTCTAGAGCACCAACACCTGAGAAGAAACCATAGGTGTAAGCCCATTTTACTTAAATTTGATTTCCTATAATGGAACATCTATAACTATTATCAGCCTATATATTTTGGTTTAAAATTAAAATATGTTATCCTAATTTCATGATGCTTTCATTTTTCATTTAGGAATATCGAAACAATGAAGAATTATTTCCTTAAAGGGGGCTGATCTTTTTATATTTACAGCTTCCTTGTGGGTGACATTAAGAACCCTATTAAATAGGAAAGTATAGGTATATACTTTATTTTATGGTACTATGATGTTTATAAACATATATTATAATCCCATATTTGCATCATTCTTCTGGATATTAGATGTTGGGTTATTTGGGATGTTTACAACACCTATGGACACCATGGTCCTAAATTCTCTTTTTATGGACTTAAAAATTAGGTGATTTCCATTGATATTGAGCCATATCACCTCATAAAAGTAAGTGATTTTATTAAATCCTTATATATGTTTTTTATATATTCTTTGGTATTGGTGGATACCATAGGATTTCTCCAGGTCAGGGAGATGGATGGAGGCCTCCCAGGGTAGAACTAAAGATCAATACTCATAGAAATGTGATCTAGGTGAGTTTAGGGTAGATTTTTTAATCTTAAATCCTTGTGTCATGGTATATATTATATTTAAATGTTCATTTTTCAGGTAAACTACATTATGTTGGATACCCAAGATATGAACCCTAGGTTTTCTCTATGTATCCTCTATAACATGACCTGGAAATAGTTAAAACTTATTCTTCCTTTTTAATGAACTCCATGGTAGGAACCCTAGATTATTTATAATATATTACCTATTACCATAGAGAATGTTGAAATATGATTGAACATGTTTTTAATATCTCACATACTTTTTCTGAGGGTAACTTGGTTGTGGACTCTCTTCATTATAAAGATAACCCCATAGAAACCCAAATTATTTCCCAATTTCAAAAACCTCCATAAAATGTATGAATTTAATTCTTAGAGATAATCTTGGATATAACTATTAAAACCCCCATAATTATATATATTTTTAGGTTATAACTCTTACACTAACCTCTTTTATTAATATAATTATTATTGATGTTGAATTCTAAAAATTCATAAATTTATATTTTACAAAAATATAGAAAATATAAAAAAACTAATTTTATAGAAACATGATCATTCTAATATTAAAATATTCATCATTTAAATTTAATATTAATTGATTGTCCATATATCAGTTTACTCATTGAAATAATAAATATGATCATAATCAACTTTTAAAAGTGATTAATTTATTTAAATAACCAAATCATCCAAAAAAATTCAATGAAATGTACTCATTTTAACATTGAATTATTTTTATCATATCAAAATAATTATTTGTTTTATAATATTTCATATTTGATTTTCTAAAATGAAATAATAAAATTTATGTATCATAAATAATTAGTTTCTTTTTAACATAAACTTATTGTAATATATCATGTCTCATTTTAGATTGGTGTTTCCTATAATTTAAGTTTTTGAATATAACAACCGAATGTTTTTATGATATATTTTTCTTTAAATAATTTTAATTCTTAAATAGCTTTAATTTCATGAAATATTAAGTTTAAAAGAAACATGAAACACTATTATTATAAAATGACTATTCTAACATATATTTTATATTAGGGAGAATAAATATATCTAACTTATGAAAATATATGTTGAATTAATTAGATACCAATTATTTATGAAAAATATAAACCAATTAATTATAAATGAACTATTTTTATTTTTTATAATATTGAATAATGTGAATTAAAATTAATAAATTAAATAAATGAAATTTTTATTTTATATATTTAATAACATATTTTTGAAATTCATCCAATAGATATTTTAGTTATAGGGTATGAATAAACCCTATTATATATATAAAACCTATTTTTTGAAAAGGGAAATTTTATTACCTATTAATGGAGAACCCATTTTAAATTAAAATTTTGACCCATTAATAATTTTTATAAGACAAAATAAAAATATTCTTTGGAATAGGGATATAAAATTTTACTTTGAATGAATTTATGATATTTATCTGGTAAGTTTCATGTTTTGATCAATAGTAAAAATATAGAAAATTTGAATTGAAAACAACGGTTTTCATCAAATTTATTTTTTATGGTTAATTAATAATATATAGTGATTTTAAAGTATAAATGGATTTTATTTCTATCTTTTAATATAATTTAGGTCATTGGTATTAATTGTACATTTAATTTTGATCTAAAATCATTTTATTATTTTACAATGTTTTTACTTTAAAAACTCATTTTCACTTTTCTACAATGAGATAAATTTTAAATTAATTGCCAAAAATTTAGTGTTTCAAATTTTTAAAATATTCTTCTATATTTTGAATCAATATTTTCAAATTATATAAATAGGTTTATTTTATTTTTCAGACTCTATTAATAATAAAGTTAGTAATTTTTATTAATATAGTAAAAAGGTAAATCAGGTAATTAAGGGAAAAAATAAAATTATAAAATTACCCTAACACTTATCGTAATATAATTAGATGAGTGTTTTTAGATATAAATCATCTTTGGGTTTAAATGGTCTCCTTTGGAAGCCACCTGAAAGAGATTAGGACATTTAATTTATTTTATTTAAAGAAAAGTTAAATATGTCTTAATCAAATTTTAATAACTATTTTATTTTTAATATAGGTCTATATAGCAGATAAATTCAACTATAAATACTCATTAAAAATATAAAATGTATTTATTTATCATGGTGATTTATTTTTTATATTTATAAAAAAATATTGACTTTGAAGGATTATAAATTAATGATATAAAAATTAATTAATTAACAAAAACCAAATAAAATATTTTTTATTAAAATGATAATAACCATTAAAGGAGATAAACAGATTAACAAAACGTATTTTAATAGTATATATCAACAATAATTATCCATGGGTCTATTTAGTGACCATTTGGATTCATATTTACATTATTATGACACATATAATATTGTATTTAATTTGATGTTAAAGTTGTCACATTCATGTTTTAATACATATAACATTTTTAATGTAGGATTTTCGAAAATATATATTCAACTTTATGTATTCTCATGAAATATAGAGTATTTAACTTTAACATATTTTTTCTTTCAGTTTTTATTCAACAAATAGGTGTATTAATTAATTATACAGAGCTGATGTTGTAATTATTTTATTAATAAAGATAACAAATAAATGTAATTAAAAATATTAAAATAAAAATAATTTCTGATAATTAATATATAAAATGAATTTTATAGATTTTATTTACCTATTATGAATATAATAAAGTATTTGGTTCGAAGCTAACTATTTATCCTTATATTTTTAATAATCAAAGAATTGAATAGTGTCAAAATTTACACTGTTGTTTTTTATAAAAATAAGGTATTATTAAATTATTTAAAAAAATAAAACATTTTTAAAAATAAATAATAATTTTTATATGGTTTAAATTGTTCTAGATTATTCATTTATGGTCCAACTAACATTAAATAAGTAAATATTTCACCCTTTTAATATTAAAATATTTGTTACCTTAGTTAACAATTAAATAGAATAACTAAGTGTTCATTAAAAGGTTAAAGTTTAAATTAAAATAAATACATCTATAAAATTTAATATTTTCAGATTATAAAACCTTATATAATCAAGTATAATAAATTAGGACATTTTGTATTTTGTTTTATTTTTGTATATATTAATAATTTTAGGAATTCCAAAAGTTCCTCTCACCTCAATTATAAAATGGAACATCCCCCACCACTTCTTCAAATCACATTTATCCTTAAATCTAATACATACCCATCCTATTTTCAATCTAAAATTCCCTATTCACATTATAGAGGTTCTCGGATTCTCCAATGACCCACTATAGTGATTTAAGAGGAGATCTAGAGAGAGCACATTGAAGAAGAGGTATTCTTCACTTCTGATTATTTCAAAAATATATCTTATTCCACTTATTCTTAATGGTTTGTTCCATTATAAAGTGATATATAATATATCACTTATATATTTATATGTTATTATGATTATATAACAACTATACTCAACCTTTTATCTATCCTATGAAAAATGAAGTCACCACACGTGTGTACGTACAACTTATCAACTCCACGTCGTAGTGTAATATATTTTTCACCACCACCTAACATGTATTGGAATAATGATGTAAATAATAAATATATATGATTATTATAATATGATATGGATTCTGTAACCAAATATATACCATCCACTTCCATACCATTTCACAATTATGGGAATTATTTCGTCGCTCAAGCGTACGAACGACATACCGTCTCCACAATGCAATGTGATTCATTCTACATGATATTCATTAAATCATGATTATATAAATTTATATAATAAATAAATATGATATATATTATGTAAATATAAAATTTTTAATGATATAACTATGACCTAAAAAGGATAAACATAACTTATTCAACAAAATGTGCATAAGAAAATTATGAAGTTAATATCCAAATAACTAGAAATAATGAAATGTTATTAAAAAAAGATGATAATATTATAATATATGACCTCATAAATATGACTATGATTCTATAATAAGTAAATTAAGGGAGTTAAATTATTATATAGAAGGTTTAAATAAATACAAAGGATATCAGACCTAGGGTAAGGTATAGTTTTCAATCTCATTATTATCTTAGATTTTTTATATGTATGTATATACTCAGGTATATTTATCATCCATGTCCATTTTTCCAAAATATATATTCAAAAATAGTGTTTCTATTCTTATAAATTTTTTTTATTTAATTTTACCCTTTTTTGAATGTTAATTAAATAACATGGAATGATTTTTTTTCAATTGTAGGTACTTTTTGACTTATGAGAGAAATTTTTGAGAAGAATGTTTATTTAACTTATACATCATGAATAAATTTTCATGTTTTCATATCACCTCAATTCCATGAATATTACTTTAAAATATTTCAAGTTTATCTTAAAATAAATTCATTTATTTTAATAATGAAATGAATTTTATGAACATAAAAAATTTTATAAAAGAAAGAATATTTTCATCAAAAATTAAGTTCAAGTGCTCTATTAAAAATATATTCCATATAATGTGTCATTATTTAATAGGGTTATGTTTTAAGTATATTATCCCTATTATTTGTATGGTTTGATTATATTTATTATGGAAGTCTATTTATGAAATTTAATTGTTTTAAATGGATTATTCTATGATGGAATGATGTTTAAGAAAACCATTTTATTCATTAGGTTATACTATGATTAATGATTTATTTTTTCATGGAACATGTAAAAATAATTTAATTACGATATGTGTGGGACCTATATCTCCATTAAATTAATTGGGTAAATATTTATATCTCATGAGATAGATAGGTTTCAAATGGAAAATTATATCACTTCAGTAATACATGGATAGAATGGAAAGAAAACCTAGTTCAGTAATATAAGGAAGGAATGTGGAGTGAACTCAGTTGAGTAATGGACTTTTTCCACTATGATGATCTTGGAAATGAGCCTTGACTAATATGAAATAATTTTCTGTGCTTATTTTTATTCCAAAAATTCTATGTTTTATTTTATTACCAATTAGAATATATTAATTTATTCTTTAAGAAATTTTATGATTTATCTGATGACATTATATCATGTTATTTGATATACATGATAATATTTTTAAATGTTATGTTCTTATGTCTTATGATTTTGATATGATTTACATCTACCCTATTTAACCTTATCGAGCATCTGATTTCACCCTTTCTTATGTTTCTTTTCCTTGGGTTGTGGATAAGGGTATTAATTTGGTATGTCAAAAGGGGTCCAGTTATGAAGGAATAAGTTGGATAAAATGTTTATTTATTATGAAAATGTAGTTTATGTATCCCCATTTATAAATAAACTAATCCTATATGTTCCAGTCATGGTTTTTTTATATTTCTAATGAATATTCTTCATTTTTGAATTATTATCTATGTATGTAAAGTACAAGCTATAAGTGTTGGTATCAGAGAAAAGGTATAGTTAACATTTGGAAACTGGGGTGAGAAAACCTTAGTAAGAACCCTAAGGATATTTCTAAGTATAAGATACAATTTTTGAGTTTTATAAATGATCATTATAAACCTAGGATAAAACCTATTGTTTCCTAAATTGAAATTTTATTCCTCAATATTTGGTTTTCCCATTATGACTAGTGTTTCTCACACTATGAATCTTGGTTTTACTCAATGGGTGGAACTCAAAAGAACCATGTTAATACTAAATGTTAGGGGAAATACAATGATTTACTCACGGGGAACCAAATATTTTGGGAGTTGGAATGAACAATATTTTAACTATGATCACACAACATTCTCAATCTATGAATCATATAGGTCTTATAAATGAGGAAAAGAGGAAACACTATTCTGTTGATTCCTTATAGAGGAAGCACCCACCTTCATTCAGTGGGTCTTCTGGTCTACTAGTGTCTAAATAATGGATTAGTACCACTGAAAATATATTTTCAGTTATGCAATGTCCATAATAAGATAATTTAATCTTAGAAGTTTATTTTTTGGAATTTGAATTTGATCAATGGTGAAACCTTATCAAGATTACAAGGAAAAAGCGTCGAAATTGAATCCATAGAATGTGATAAATTTAAGAATATATTTTTCAGTAATTATTATACTTATATTATTCAAAAAAATATGGATAAGTAGTTCCATGAGATTAAGAAAGTGGAAAATGAATCTGTTTGTACCTACAATGAAAATTATTCAAGTCTTTCAACGTACACTTCAAGAATTATTATCCAAAATAGGAGTAAAATTAATATATTTTTTAGTAGATTAAAACCTAGTCTCTGATGGGTATTAGATATAAGGGAGTTAAATATCTATGAAGAAATTGTTCGATGTACTCTCAATGTTGAGATTAATATGGAGTAACCCATCATTAATATAGGTTTGATAAGAAGAGAAAAATGGAATTCAAGGGAAAATATAAATACCACACTCAAAACAAGATGAGTTATCCCTTATGCTCAAATTGTGGAATGAAATAAGGAGGTAATTGTATTAGAGGGACTAGACGTTGATTTAATTTTTAAAGAGAAGGTCATCCGGAATTTGAATTTGGATGTGATGGTAAAAAGTTTTATAATGATGCGAATAGAGAAAAGGGTATATAGAATGCACCTCTGACACTTCAGTGCTACAATTGAATAGAAATTGGTCATTATTCCAACCAATTCCCCAATATAAGGGTTATCGATAATGATCGATATCAAAAAACTCTTAAGTCCAAAGATAAGAGAAGTTCACATGTCATAACTATCAGTTATGTGGAGTAATATAATTAAATGGTGAAATGTACACATACCATCAACTCTAACATATAATTTTTTTTACTTGATTCTAGATCCACCCATTGTTTTATTTATGAATAATTTTCTAAGGGTATGGTCGTATTACCTTAAAATTAGATATTGAGTTTGTTGTGACAACTCCTAAGGGTACAAAAGTTGCATCAAAAGTTTATAATTATTCTATAGTTGAGGTTTGTGGTAAATTTCTTCATGTAAATACTATGATCCATCCTTTAGTGGGATTTGATGCGATTCTTGTCATGGATTGGATATCTCATTATGGATATCATATCAATTGCTAATAAAGGGAAGTCAAACTTCATATTCTAGATCAATCGAAGATCATATACCAATGGAATGATGAATATGACATTCTAGTGTAAGTTTCTTCTATATTATATGGCTTGGTTCTTATAAATCAAGGTTATCTAACTCAAATGACTGGGGATAAAATCAACATTAAGAATACACCAACTTTATGAGAATTTGTTGATGTCTTTCTGGAATAATTTCTAGGTATACCACCAAATTGTGATGTTTAGTTCTCAATATAACTCATACTTGGTGAAATGCGTATTTAAAACAAACCTTATAGAATTTAACCAATTGAGTTGTTAGAATCAAATAAGAAACATGAAGAGAATCTTGAAAAGGAATTCATATGCCATTTTTCAGGAGCTTGGGGTGCACCTATTCTATTTGTTAAGAAGAAAGATGAATAAATGAGACTCTAAATTTATTATATAGATCTTAATAAGATCACTATAAAGGAAAAATATCATCTTACCCATATTTATGAATTATTCAACCAACTATGTGGATCTCAATACTTTTCCAAGATTTATCTCCATTTAGGATATCATCAATTAAGGGTCAACAAGGAAGATATTCCAAAGATGACATTCGGTACAAGGTATGGACGCTATGAATTTAGAGTGATGCCTTTTGTTCTTACTAATTCCCCCACTATCTTAACGGATCTAATGAATATACTATTAATAGATTTTGTTGATAAGTTTTTTGGTAGTCTTTATAGATGATAATATTTCATATTCGAAGTGAAAAGAAGAACATGAAGATAAATTTAGAATTATAGTGTAGACCCTTAGAAAGGATAAGTTTTATGAAATATTTACCAAGTTTAGATTTTGGATTCAAAAAGTTTCATTTTTGTGTCACCAAATTTCAAGAGAGGGGATATCTATGGATTTAGAAAAAATAGGATTTATTAAAAATTGGCCGAGACCAACAATGGTAACCGATATATGATGTTTTCTTAGTTTATCTAGATATTACCAAAGATTTTATAAATGTTTTTCATGAATATATAATCCTCTCACCAAGATGACTTGTAAAGGTGTTATGTTCGTTTGGATGGATGGATATGAAGAGGATTTTAAAGAGACGAAATGAAGGTTAACCAGTTCACCTGTATGCACACGTCCTTGTAGTTTAGAACGATTTTTTATCTATAAGGATGAATATATGAAGGGGATGAGATGTGTTATAATGTAAAATGATATGTTGATAGATTATTCTTCCTGACAATTGAGAATCCATGAGAAAAATTTACCAACTCATGATTTGGTGTTAGATTTGGTAATATTTTCATTAAAGATATAGAGGAATTATCTTTACTGTGAATGGTGTGATATTTATTCTGATCATAAAAGTGTTAAGTATATTTTAACAAAAAAGGAGCTGAATATTTTCCAAAGAAGATGGTTGTAGTTGATTACAGATT
Organism: Viscum album; assembly: GCA_963277665.1. Classification (NCBI taxonomy): domain Eukaryota; kingdom Viridiplantae; phylum Streptophyta; class Magnoliopsida; order Santalales; family Viscaceae; genus Viscum; species Viscum album. The sequence goes on along the minus strand of OY728158.1, from coordinate 1,183,090,645 downwards.
ATGACTGCTCAAGACATTACCACCCTAGGAATGTGAACAAGGTGGTAGATTCTTTGAGTTGAAAGGACTATGTAATCCGATACATGATGAGGATAAAAACAGATCCAATATTTAAGGTTTTGGGAAGGGTGGATCTTTAAAATTTAATGGAAGGGGAGAAATATTATCTTTCTAAAATGAAAGTTCAACCATTTATACAAGTGAAGATCAAGGTGGCATAGAAATAAGATGTAGAGCTATGATAGAAGATGATAAAATTTTCTGAATTCAACCATGATTGTGATGGAATAATAAGATTTAAGAGTCCTGTTTTTACTCCTCCCCTTCCATAATTATAGATTGAACTGTTGGATGAGTGTCATAGTTCATAATTATTTATTCATCCTTAAAGAATAAAATGTATTAGGAAATTAAAGAGTATTTCTGGTGGGATGGAAAAAAAATAGATGTTACTAAATATGTCTCTAAGTGAATGATTTATCAACAAGGTAAATATGAGAGATAAAAGTCTAAGGTGATTTTACTGGCATTACTTATACGAAAATAGCAATGGAAAAAATCACTATGGGGTTTTTTTAGACTTCCCAAAATATCTAAAAGACATAATGCTATATGATTGATTTCATATATATAAAGGAATTGGTAAGATTTCATGGAATACCAGTTTCAATTATATATGATTGGGATCCTAGGTTTACCTCGATGATCTGGTGATGTATTTAGTAGGCTCTGGATACTGAGTTATGTTTCAACACTTCTCATTATCTTTAGAAAGATGGATAGTGAGAGGGGATAATTTAAACTACAGAAGACATATTTAGAGCTTGATATATGGATTTCAAAGGTGATTGGGATAAAAACATACCTTTGGTTGAATTTTTTTATAACAATATCTTTAAGTCGTGTATTTAGATAGCTCTTTATAAATCCCTCTAGGGGAATAAGTGTATAAATACAAATTTTTGGGATGGAGTTAGAGAATGAAATCTATTAGGACCATATATTTTTGATTAAATGGAAGATAATGCCATATCTGTTCAACAACACATAAGAGAAGCTCAATGTAGAAAAGAAAGATAGGCTGGGAATTGATGAAAAGAGATAGAATTTGAAGTTGGTGACAAGGTGTTTCTACGAATACCTCCCTGGAAGAGAGTAATGTGATTTTTAAATTAGGGAATGTTGATCCCTAAGTATATCAGTCATTTTTAAATTCAAGATCATGCTGGGAAGGTAGCTTATCGATTGGAACATCCATCGAATCTATCTTAAGTTCATGACGTATTTCATGTATATCTATTGAGAAAATACATACCTATTCCATCACTTTTTGAAAACTCAGAATTCATATAATTGGGGAAATATCTTTCCTATGAAGAACAATTGATAGCGATTTTGGATCCTTGTGAAAAAATTCTACAAAATAATACAGCTCTCCTGGTTAATGTTTTATGGTTGAACCACCAATTTGAGGAAGCAACATGTGAACATGAGGATTTGATTAGCCAGAGGTATCCTCATCTGTTTTTCTCCAATAAAATGAATTTGAGGGTGAAATTTTGTTTAATGTGGGTAGAAAGTAACACCCAGATGTTTTTATGAACCATTTTTCTTTAAATAATTTTAATTATTCAATAGATTTAATTTCTTATAATAGTGAGTTTAAAAGAACCATGAGACACCACTGTTATAAAATAACCATTTTAACATATTAGTTATGTTAGTGAGAATAAATATAACTAGCTTATGAAAATGATTGGTGAATTTATTTTCTACCAAATAATTATGAAAACTATAAGCCAATTAAATGTGGAGGAACTATTTGTATTTTTTTATTAATAAGTTAAGTGAATTAGAATTACAAAATTAAATTAAATATAAATATATATATATATATATATATTTAAGAAAATATTTTTGATAATAATCCAACATATATTTTAGTAATAGGGCCTTAATAAACCCTATTTTACGTATAAAAACCAATTTTTTTCCCAAAAGGGTAATTTTACCTTTTTTTAATGGCATACAAACATTAAATTAAAATTTTGACACATCACAAACTTTTATATGAAAACATAAACTTCAAATTTTGAAGTGGGATGTAAAAATTTGCATTGAATTATTTTTTGATATTTTTCTGATATCTTTCATGTTTAGATAAATAGTAAAAATATACTAAATGTAAATTGAAAAGAAAATTTTTTCATCGAAATAATTTATTTGAATAAATTACATTATTTAATGGTTTTAAAGTATTAATAGATTTTTTTATCTGTTAATATAATTTAGATCATTGACATTAATTTTAAATTGAATTTAGATATAAAAACATTTCAATCCTTTATAATGTTTTAACTTTAAGAACATATTTTCTCATTCTAACAATGAGATTAATTTTAATTTAATTACTAAAAATTCTATTTTTTTAATTTTGATAAAATTATTCCATATTTAGAATCAGTAGATATTAATTATGTAAATATGTATCTTTTATTTTTCAACATTATGAATAGTAACTTTGGTAATTTTTATTAATTGGGTAAAAGGGTAAATCAAGAAATAAAATGAACAATAAAATTATAAAACTACCCTAAAAACTGTACAAAAATAATTGGTTGAGTGTTTTTCAACCTAAATCATCTTTGGGTCTAAATGGTATCCTTAAGAAGCCACATGGATGAGATTTGGACATTAATTCTTTTTTATTTACATAATGGTTAAATACGACTTTCTCAAATTTTAGTAACTATATCATTATTAATATATGGTTATAGAGAAGATAAATTTGAATACTAGTACTTATTTTAAATATAATTAGTTTTTATTTATCATCGTGATTTATTTTTAATTTTTATTAATTAAATAATTACCTTAAAGGCTACATTGATGATAAATAAATTAATTTATTATAGAAAAATCAATAAAATATTTTTTTATTAAAATGATAATAACTACTAAAAGACAAATAAGTCTTGAAAAAATTCGATTGGTTGACTATATATCAACCATAATCATTTATATGTGTAAATATGACCATTTGGATCTATATGGAAAAAACTATGAAACAAATACTATTTTATTTAAAGTGGTGTTAATGTTGTCACATTCATGTTTCAATAAACATAACATGTTTATTGTAGGATTTTAAAGAATATATAATCCACTATATATATTAGTATGAAATATATAATATTTTCTTTTATCATATAATTTTATTGATAATTTTATTCAAAAAATAAGTATATGAAATAATTACACAAAACTGATGCTCTAATTATTTTATTAACGGAGATAACAAAAAATGTTAATAAAAATACTAAAAAATATATAATTTGAGATAATTATTATATCCAATTAATTATATAGATTAAATTTACCTTTTATAAATATAATAAAATATTATGTTCAAAGGTAATTAGTTATCCTTATATTTATAGTAATCAATGAATTGAATAGTGTTAAAATTGACAGTATTGTTTGTTTATGAAAATAATGTATTATTAATTTATTTAAAAATCAAAAACCATTTAAAAAAATATAAAATAATATTTTTATGGTGTAAAATATTCTAAAATATTCATAAATGGTCTAATTTACATCATATATGTAAATATGAAACCCTTTTAATTATTGACATATTTGTTACCTAAATTAAAAATTAAATTGAATAACAATGTTTTAATTAAAATGATAAGGCTTAAATTGACAGAAAAAACATGTACTCTATTTTATTGATGATGATATTAAACACATATCTCATATCATATTTTAAATTTGGAAATTTTGGTGGTTTTTTGATGTGGGTATATTTTATTATAAATTAATACTTTTGGATATTCCAATAGTGCTCATCCCCTCAATTATAAAAAGAAACATACCCCCTCACTTATGCACTTCACATTGATCATTAAAGATTGATAATAACCTAAATATTTCCTTTATAAACTTACCTAGTAAAATTCTATGGGTTTTTATTTCATCTCCAAAGACCAACTCTAGTGCTTTAAGAGGATATCTAGAGGGAGCGCATCAAAGAAGAGGTAATCTCCTCTACCGATTATTTCAAACTTATTCCTTCTTATAATTTCAATTAATGAGTTGTTTCAATTATAAAGTACTAAATAATGTATCAGCTATATACTGAGATGTTATTATGATTATATAAAAACCATATTCCATGTTTTTTCCATCTTACAAAAAATAAAATCACTACACGTGCGTATGTACGGCTTCCTGTCTCCACACTGTGGTGTAATACGTTTTTCACCACCACTTTAAATGGATGGGTATAGTGATGGAAATAATAATCTATATATGATTGAATTAAAATGATATGGACTCTATAATAAATTATATACCATCCACTTCCACACCCTTTCACAATTGTGAGAATGATATCGTCGCTCGTGCACACAAACGACCCACCATCTCTATGATACGACACGATTAATTCTACATGATATCCATTAAAGAGTGATTATATAAATTTTTAAAATGAATAAATATTATATATATTATCTCAATATAATTTTTAAGGATATAAATATTACCTAAGGAGGATAACAATATATTATTCAATGAAACACACAAAAGAAATGTGAAGCAGTTAATACCCGAATAACGAGTAATAATAAAATGTTATTAACAAAAAAATGATAATATGATCATATATGATATGATTAAAATTAATATTAATTTGTAATAAGTAATTTAAATTAGTTAAATCATTATATAGGAGGTTTAAATATATATATATATATATATATATATATATATATATGGGATATCAGACTTAAGGTAACAGATAATTTCGCAATCTCATTATTATTCAAGATTGTTTATATGTATGTATTTAATAGGGTAAATTTATCATCCATGTACTTGTTTCCTAAATACATATTCCCAAATAGTTATTTTATTATTATAAAAAAATTAATGTCAATTTTACCCTTTAAGAATTTTTATTAAATGGTATGAAAAGAATCATTTTTCGTTTTCATTACATGGTATATTTTGACTTATCTGACAAAAGTATGAGAAGAATGTTTTCTTTTTTACTTATACTGCATGAACGAATTGTCATGTTTTCCTAAGGCCTAATTTCTATGAATCTTAGTTTAAAATATTTCATGGTTATCTTCAAAGAGATCTGTTTTTTAAATTTCATGGTATTTTATAAAAATAAATTATTTTGTAAGAAGAAAGGATATTTTATAAAAAAATTAATTTCAAGTTTTCAATCAAAATTATTTTCCATCTTAGATGGAATTATTTAATAGGGTTATGTTTCAAGTATAATAAACCTATTTTTCCTATGGTTTTATTATTTTTATTATTTAATGAAATTTATGAAATCTATTTGTTTTATAAAGATTATTTTACGATGGAATGATTTTTAAGAAACCCATTGTATTCATATGGTTATGCTATGATGAATGAATTATGTTTTTGTGGAAAACATAATAATGATTTCATTATGATATTTTTAGGACATATATCTCACTCCAATTCATTGGGTAAATATTTATATCTCATGGGATATACAAAGATATAATAGGAAATGATCTTATATAATTAATAAAGTGTTGGAAAGGGAAAAACTCAGTTCAGTAATACTATACTAGAATGAGAAGTTAAATTGATTAAAAAATGGACTTTTTTCATAATTATGGTTTTAGAAAAGATCCTTAAATAAGATAAAATGATATTATATGATTACATATATGCCAAAAATTCCTTGTTTTATGTTAATACTATTGGTAATATGTTCATTTATTCTTTATGAACAATATGATTTATCCCTTGACATGATATCATGATCTTTGATATAAATGATAAGATTTTAAAATGTTATGTTATTATGTATTATGATTATGATATGATTGATATATCCCTTGTTTAACATTATTGAGAATCTGATCTCACCCTTTATTATGTTTCATTTCACTAGGTTATGAAGAAGGGTATTAGTATGAGATTTAAAAAGTTGTCTAGTTATGAAGGAATAAGTAGAAGATATTATAGATGTATTATGAACCAGTTGCTTATATTTCCCAATTTCTAAAGACACTAAACCTATATGTTCCTAGCATGATTTTTTTATGTTTTAATTAATATTATTCAATTTTGAAGTTATATCTATATATGTAAATTACTAACCATTATATTGAAGATGATATTATTTCAAGGATAATTAAATTTTGAAATAACAGGGTGTTAAATTCCCCATAAATGAATTAAAACCTCTATATTTTAATTAATTCTTAAAAAAATTAGTATATCAATACATATTAATAAAATATCATGTATTTTTTATCATTATAATTAATTTCTAGTCACTAATAGTGGACCCAGTACTTCCTAGTTGAAAATTCATATATGCATATATGTATTTTTATATGAATCATATTTTGAATGAGTTCCCAAAAAATACTTTCACAGATCAGAATTATTTTTCTTAAAAGACTTGATATTTTTATCTTGTTCATTCTTGAGTTTAGGAATTACTTTACAAAAAATTTAGAATATTATAAAATATACAAACTTAATTTCCTTCCATTTATAAAGAAAAATTTATATATATATATATATTTTAAAATATTTTTCTACCTATAATTTATCTCATACTATAAATAATAATAAAATGATGATTTTTTTAATTTCTAAGGAACTAAAAATAACATTTCATGGATCATAAGATCAAAAAATGGATGGAATATTATTCCTCATTTCACTAGCCATTCACTAAAACCAAAAATGGGTTACACAATTAAAGGTATTACCTAATGAAATATGATTAAAATATCTTATGAATAAATAATACATAAAAATAAGACGACTCAATAACAACACCCAATGTTAAAATTAAAGGATTATATAAATAATTAAACCCAAACTTCCTTAGAATATGCTTGAGTAAATTGAAAATTAATTTTTTTAAAAATATTTTATCATATATTATTCATAAATAAACATAATATTTTTCTCTAATAAAATAATAACTTAAATAAAAAATGATATTCCACTATCTTATAATATAGAAAATATATTAATCATTTTCTTAAATAATCTAAATCAATAAAGCCACAATAAATTCAAATACTATTCGAAACAAATTCACAACCATTATTCCTCGATTAATGTCAACAAATTAGAAACAAAATACCATAGTTTCCAAAGATATATCATTAATCATTTTTTCAATAATTTTCCCCAAAAGGTAAATTTTTGCACTTAATCCCCAAATCAAATTTTAAATCCCATTGTTATGAATATTATAGAACACTTGTTTTAAAAAATATAACAATAATTTATCTCAAGAATCCATAATTATCTTTCCATGAAAGATCATATTAATCCCAAATGATTTCTTTTCCTTACTTATTTTATCCCATATATAATCATATTATTTATAAATTACCATCACATTAAATCACAAGATAAAACTTATGGGATACTTATACCCCAATAATCTATTAAAACCCATTAATAATCTCTCAAAATATCATAAATCACAATTTAATGCAGTCACATGTAACCTCAAAGGGGTATATATAATTTTTAATTTTTTTTATCATTTTTGATGAATATCAATCCATAAATAAAATATGACTACATGATAATTCTTGAAAACATATATGTAGACACATAAATCGTTCAACAACCCTCATAAACACTTAAAAAATATTTTCCATATTGTTCTTCAAAAAATAATTCTAAAAATTAGAAATTAAAATTATCTTCTATGATTTATGAGTCTCAATATAATAATATTTCCTACTTTAAAGATAATATAACAATTAAAAAATTCATACCTTTTATGTGTTTCTGACACTTTCACCAGAGTGCGCACATCTATCTGTGGAGGACGCATTGACTGTGGCTCTGCATTCCCTCTTTTCAAATTCGGGCGACATCCATCACATGGTTAGAGATGTTTTCTCCTTGATCGAAACCGGATGATGGGATGTCGCTTCCTCTTTCTGTGAATTCCTCCTCAGAGCTCATCACCTATTCTGGGTCTCCCTTAAAAATTAAGTCATTGTTCGTGAATCTTGTTCCCAATGCCATATCTTTGTGGACACTAGTTAATTAAACTACTTCCTTCAAGACATTCTGTGGGGTCCTGACATGGTATCAAACTTTGGTCAGAGTAGATTAAGACATCAGGAATTTCAGGGAATATCTGGATGTGTGGACATTAGGGAACTTATATTCTTCCTCATAAGAGGTAATCTAAAGGATGAATAACCTGAGGTATCACATGTCGGTCATGGGGTATCATATGATAAAGGCATGTATCTGAGGTTTTCCTCAGCTTCCCATGCTTAACATAAGGTATTACGCAAGTTTAACATCTAGTGGAGATGGTTACGCCAATGGTGGGTCTTCCGTGGTTTTCCTCAGGCATCTTATGTTTAACTCGAGGTAGGCTGTGAGTTTAACATCTTAGAGAGATGGAATGAGAATGATCAAAACATCCCATTGAGATGAATCATATTGGTACATCCTTAAGAGGGAACCCCAAGAGTGTTAACCAGGTGGATGGATCAGAACACTCAATAAGGGTTTACCCAGAATGGTTTGTACCATAAAGGGAATATGTCACACCGTGAAGTCAGATCTTGACACCACTGAGGGTGGATCATGGAGTGTGCACCCCAGAATAGGGGAATACCAATTTTACCATTGGATGGGATAGAAAATCATGGAGGTTTCCTACGTACCATGTATATACAACAAGGATCAAAACCCACTTAGTTCGAAGAGGTGATGAATCAGGGTGTACACAAAAGACAACGACCCAGATACGTGTTGAGGCTTACACATGGAAAGTGTCCCATTGCAAGAGGGATACTCTTGGATGGATTGTTATGGATGTTGTGGGGCTTATGCATGGTTAGCTGCATGGGTTCCGCAAGGAGTGGCATTGGAATGAATTTTATGATCTCACAAGGATGTGGTGTCTCGGGTGAGAATCTGGATGGTTGATGGAGAGTTTAATGAAGTGGAGGGGGAATGAGATGGAACTGTTGTGAAGGTGACAATAGTGTTAGGATTGAGCCTCGAAGAGACTTCCTACGTATCCTCGTGGTAGGGAATCAATGTCTGTGTTGTTCAGTGGGGCTTCCAACGGCTTACCGCTGGTTGGGGTTCCAACGGATTACCGCTAGATGGGTTTGACAATGGCTTACCACTGAATGGGGAGATCAAAATGGATTACCACTGAATAGTGGGAAATTTAGTGTCATGCAAGAAAAAAAAGGTCGTACAGTTTAATTTCATGTAGGATGGTGGTGGAACGACGTGAAGGGGAGTCGGGACCAATGGTTTTTGGGCATGAACCTCAAGGAGGCTTCTTACGTACCTTTACATAGAAAAGATAAAAGTCCATGTAGTTTAGATGAGTTTGGTGAGATGATGCAAAGTGGTCGGGACTAATGTTTGTTGAGATTGAACCTCAGGGAGGTTTTCTATGTACCTTTCCTTAGCAAGGATCAAAGTCCCTGTAGTTTAGTATGGTGTTGGTAAACTGATGTGAAGACGGTTGGGACCAATGGATGGTGGGCTTGAACCTGAGGGAGGCTTCCTATGTACCTTGCCTTGGTGAGGATCAAAGTCCACGTAGTTCAGATGGTGAACCAACGTGAAGGGGGATGGGACCAATGGATGTTGGGCATGAACCTCAGGGAGGCCTCCTTCGTACCTTGCCTTATTATGGATCAAAGTCCACATAGTTCGGGATTCTATTGGTGAATCAATGTTAAGATGGTTGGTGACCAATGGATGGTGGGCTCAAACCTTAGAGAGGATTCCTACGTACCTTTCCTTGTCAAGGATCAAAGTCCATGTAGTTCGGGATAGGTGTTTGGTTGTTGGGCTTGAACCTCGGGGAGGCTTCCTACATACCATGCCTTGGAAAGGATTAAAGTCTATGTAGTTCAGTATATGTGTTTGTGAACTGACATGAAGATGGTCAGGAAAAATGGATTGTGGGCTTGAACCTCAGGGAGGCTTCTTACGTACCATTCCTTGGAAAGTATCAAAGTCCACTTAGTTTAGGATGGTGTGAGGCTTATACGCTAAGGAGACCCATAGAGGATTCCATGGTCAATGCTTATTCTAAGCTCACGTGAGTCATTCTCGGTGTGATAAATAAGAGACAACAAGGACCAGATGATCATAGCACAAAGGTGAGTCCATGAAGGGTGGTAGATGGGGCTTATGCATGGATGTTTCCTGGGTACTACTATGGAGTGGCAACAGTGCATGGGGCTTATACAAGGAAGTTATCCGGGTGCCGCTAAAGAGCAGTAATGATAGATGGGGCTTACGCATGGATGCTACCTAGGTGCTGCTAAAGAGTGGAAATGTCTTCCTCACATATCACCATGAGGGAAACCTAGCTCACTAGTGGGTTGAGGCATATGATTGAGGCTTACACTTATGCGCTAGTGCACAAGCAGGATAATGCCAAGGGTCTTGGAATCAATCCGAACAAAGGGAGAAGAAAAGTGTGAATCACATTCCCAACATTCATAACGTGGTGATGGTGGCATGAAGATTGAGGATAACTATTGACTGTGTTTGAAACAAAACATCCATATCATGTTATCTAGAATTGGGGACAAAAAAATGAGGGTCAACTGCTGACTGTGTTTGAAACACAGGACCTGACTCGAAGTGTCATCCAAAGACTTACAGTGCATTGACATAGGATGGTATGTGAGCCAATGCGACATGGAACCAGGATATTAGGTGGTCCCTTAAGACATGAAAGGGGACGGAGATCTGAATGAAGGACACACAAAGCATGGGGTTGAGTGTTGGAATTCTCGAACAGATTCCAAATCTCTTGAAATTATTCCACTATAATCCTGGCATTAAGCATATTATGTGTAGTGCATAAGGCATCTCATATTTGGAACAAGAGGCATCCTATTATTGAATAATAGGGAACAATATAGTTTATAGTCATGTAGAGAGGACTGATGCATAAGGCATATCTTGTTTAGAGAAATAGGCATCCTATATTTGTCACATAGGGAGTACTTTAGTTTATAGCCATGTAGAGAAGACTATTGGAATATTATTCTTGGCGCACAAGGCATATCATGTTGGGAGAAAGAGGAATCCTATATTTGTTATACATGGTGTACTACAGTTTATAGTTATGTAGAGAGGACTATTGACATCTCATGCTTGGAGCATAAGGAATCTCTTGTTTGGAACAAGAGGAATCCTATGTTTGGAAGATAAGGGGCACTACAGTTTATAGTTATGTAGAGAGGACTATTGTCATCTCATGATTGAGGCATAAGTCATCTATTTCTTGGAGGAATAGGTACCCTATATTTGTCAAATAGGGAGTACTATAGTTTATAGTCATGTTGAAAGGACTGTTAGGCATAAGGTGCCAAGCAATGACAGGTGTTGGGACTTACGTAAGAGAAACCCTTTAGTCGAAGGTGGGTGCATATAATGGTGCAATGGAAAATGTAGACGTCCCGACCTAAAATGTTTGCGGTGAGACTCTCCATTTTTCACGGGGGTCGGTGATGGAAGGGAAGGGACCAACTCGGAGGGCCGGGATCATCGCCTGGTAGTGACCTTGAGCGGGGGTGTGGGCGAACATCCCCTACGGTATTGACCGGTGGGCGTGAAGGTAGGAGCTTCACAAATGATATGTCTTCATGAAGTAGCTTCGCGGAGGAAAGGTGATCGCGGAGCATGGGGTCTTGCGAAGAAGCATCACTAAGGAAAGCTACTCGCGAAGCATGGACTCACGGAGCATAGGGGCTCATGGAGCATGGACTCATAGAGAAAAGGGGATTGTGGAGCGAAGAAAATTGGGGACCAAAGGGGCTCGTAGAGTAAAGCATCTCATGATGTGAAGCCTCTCATGAAGAAAATCATCTCATAGAGATGAGTGTCACACAATGAAAAGCCTCTTGCTGAGAAAAGCATCTTGTCGAGCCCTTTGCAAAGGGAATCACTTCATGGTGCCCTGGAGCTCCGTGAAATGGGAGATCGGCTACCCAAGGGGCGGTGTGACTGTCTTTATGAAGGGGTTGAGCCGGGTATTTATAGGTGATGGAGGTTGGCAGAGTGTTCTGCAAAGCACAAATGCGCACTGCGAAGCACAAATGTGCACCGTGATGCAAATCGCGCTTCACAACTAGAGGGAGTTCCCTAAAGTTTCTCGTAATCACAGAGCCGACCATCATCAAGCTTCATGATGCTCAGGGAGGCTTCAGTCAAGCTCCCTTATGTTTATCCTAATCACGGATTTGACCTTCATCGAGCTTTGTGGCACTCACGGATACTTCAGTCAAGTTCCTCTGCTCCGCGATCCCGGAGGGAGCATCACGAATGGGCTCCGCGAACCAGTTTTCTAGCCCAACTTCAAATGTCCATAACTCTTAATCTATAACTCCTTTCAGGCCTACAATGTCATGAAATATCCCCCAAGGCCCGTTTCGTGACTACCCCAAGCCCGCCTTCCATAGGCCAGGGGCTAGCGACAAGCACCGAAAAACATATTTCCCAAAAACAGGGAAGACATTGCCTTTATATCCTGTAAACACACACGACCAATCACACATAAAAATACAAACACAAGTAAACAGAATAGTAAAAAGAGTTCGTACAGTAAGTAAAAGGGTCCATAATACAAGCCCAGCTGTAAAGTACAAGAAAACTGGAAAGTACAAGTAAACTGAAACAACTCTTGTGAACACCCACCAAGGATCTTACCTGAAGGGTAGGTACAACTCTCAAATGGTCATCTTTGTGGTACTCTATATCTGAGGTCCACCTCCGAGATACCTCTATTCCTAGTACTCTCATCCTCAGTCATCATTGTCTGTCATCTACACCAAACACAACAATGTGCGGGTGTATCTTGTGCTGGGGTGAGTATAACGATACTCAATAGGGACCCCTGAGACCCTCGAAGGTCTCACAAAACCCACAAAGGATAAACCAAAAAGCATGAAAACATCTGAAAACCCTACATAGGTATATTCCCATACATATACCTAAGTTATCATGAATACCCATCTCATTCATGAGGAAAAACTAGGCCCAAATCTTAGCCCAAAGCTCAACAGTTCCAGAAAGGAAGGAATACCTCGAAGGTAACACCACAAAGGTAAGTTACACAAAGGTAACACCATAAAGAGAATACCACAAAGGTATCACCACGAAGGTAAATACCACAAAGGTATTCCACACATAGAATACCACAACAGTAAAAACTCAGCTCACACCATGTATAACGTATGTATAGAATTATAGATGATTAGTCATAGGCTAGATCATTTTATTCTGTTAAGAAGCACAGCTACTGACCCACACATGATTGATAGGTAACTAACCCCCAATGACCCACACAGGATCTGACCCACATAGGATCGATAGGTAACTAAACCCCACTAAACCACACAAGATCACTGAGCATTGACCCACACATGATCTGTCCCACAGAGGATCACTAGATGTTGACCCACAAAGGATCAATATTATTTCTTCACATTACATCGAGCTACAGGGTTCCCGCAAAAATCTCGCTTGATTCTGGGAGGGTTTACTCCTCAAGCCACAACTTGATACTTTTACCGCCACAAAGTCCCATGAAGAAGTATCCCAAAGGTCTGTCACATTAAAAGGGACCCAAATCAACCGATGATGAGTCAATCGGACGCCCAGTCTGTAATTTATTTTCGTTTCTGCTTCGAGGGCCCTGTTGGATTTGGGGTTTGATCCAACCCATATTTACTCCAACTTTATACAAAACACAAGTGGAGTATTCCAAAAGGACCATCTCTATCCAAGGTATCTGGCGCCGTAGTCGGATCATCAAACAGACGCTCGTAACTCAAGATATGGTCGAAAAAGAAAAAAGGGGTCGAAGTGGGTCCGGGTCCTGTCCAACCTAGTGGGACCGACCCGACCCGACCCATCCCGATTCAGATCGAGCCCTAGGTATAACCCGGCCCGATCCAGGTCCGGCCTGGCCCTCCGGGTCTGGAGCGGCCCACGGTGGCGGCCTTCGGTGCGACCCTCTGTGTGATCCTCACTAGGCGGTCCGCTGGGCACCCTCGGCTGGCCGGATGGCCAATCACTCCTCTGCACAATGCGGTCACGCACCACGCCATCGCCGGTAGTTGATAGTGAGCTGACCGCCCTTCCCTCGCCATCGCAGCACAAGGCCATGGTTTATCTCTGCCGGGTGGCGCAGTCATGCACTGCCGCCCCTTCGCGTGGCTGGCTGCTGCCCTTTCTCTGCCATGACCGATGGGCCGCTGATCTTCTCTCGTGGCGCGGTTGTGCCGCTGCCTTCATCATGTCCATCCAGAGTGCCAACTTCGATTCCCAAGCCCCACCGATTTTGGTCACCAGCACCGGTCGCGGTCCTCCTCCATCATGTAGAATGCACGGAAATCACAAGGATTGCGGAGTGGTCATGCCATGTTCATTTGGACCGCACCCTCCGCATTAGAGCCGTAGGAAGTGGCTCATGGGGAGAGACTCTACGTAAAATAAAAATCAATGAAGATTAATCAAAATCACACCCCTACCTTGAAGGCTTCAAAGGAGGATGCATGAGGAAGAAGATGAATTCATTGAAGGAAGTCGACGTTCGACGTCTCCAGAAGGTGATTCTGATCCAGGCTCGGGATTGGTTCCTCATTATTCGATTCATGGATCAGGTTCGTTCTTCATGGCCCACCAGAATCGGCTCCATCCTCCAAGTGTCAGGCATCACAGCACTTTACCAGATCTTTGTCGCTTGGTGAAGTCATGCCAATTCCTCCCCCCAAGCTCCATATAAATAGGAGAGAGGGATAGTAAGTAATGATCATGGAATTTACAAAGGTTCATTTAATAGAGATTTTCTTAATTTCCAACGACGTTGTTACTTAGTATATGAAATTCAATCCATTTAATTTACATTGGCACAATTAAATGGGAGGTTTCCCAAGGGACTTCCCCATATTAAAGAGGAGTTCTGGTGGTCCCCACCACCAAGAATTCACAAATTGGGAGGATTAAAGCTCTTGTGGTCCCCACCTCCATAAATCAAAAGGAGATTACAAGAAAAATAAAAAAGTTAATTATTTTTATGTTTCTATTCTTCCATGAAAAAGTGAAAAACTAAATTCCACCCTCGACCTACTATGGTCTAGGTGAGGGTATCCTTAAATGAATACCAGCATTGTGAGTTCAATGGTGTCCTCAAATTTCAATTCCGAGCACCAGTTCAAAAGTTACAAAAACCCGCTCACTCGTTTACCGAACATACCCAAGAAAAGTTTATAAATTCATTCAAGGAACACCGGGCCTTGGAATCACCCGCCATCAATTTTCACTGACTCTTAAAATTCCCATATAATAAAAAAAAAATTACATGGAATTTTCGGGTCATTACATTCTCCCCACCTCAGGGATTTGCATCCCAATAAGCCACAACTCAAACTAAGGGATAGATTGGGGGTACTGAGCAAGTGTCTGAGCTTCCCACTCCTATGTTCTCTCCTGGAGGTTCCCGTGATTCTAACGTACAAAAACCAAAGGTATCGACCTCCCACGAAGGGCCCACTCCTGTCGATCCTCAATCTCCACTAGAACCTCTATAAACATCGCCCCATCATAGATGTCCATCTTGCCATGGTCGATGATGTGAGAAGGTTCATGCACGTATCTCCTCAGCTGGTATACGTGGAAGGAGTCATGCACCCAGTGCAACTTAGGGGGAAGTTCTAGGTGGTAATCCACCTCGCCAACTCTGCTGAGGACTTGGAAGGATCAAATGAACCTCGAAGATAACTTGCCTCGCCAACCAAATCTCAGCAAACCTCGTCTGGGTGAGACCCATAGGAAGACGTGGTCACCATCCTAAAACTCTAGAGGTCTTTGTCTCCTGTCGGCATAAGACTTCTTCCTTATCTGTGTAGTATTCATCCACTCCCGGATGATTTGCACCACCTTGGTGGTAGCTTGTACCATATCTGGTCCCATGAGTGCTGACTCCCCTGGGTCGATTCAACACAAAGGTGATCTGTAAGGTTAGCCATACAAAGCCTCAAATGGTGCTATCCCAATGGTGGAGTGATAGATATTGTTGTATGAAAACTCCACCAAAGGAAAGTGATCCTCCCAGAAATGACTAAAGTCAAGGATGCAAGCACACAGCATGTCCTCGAGGATCTGAATGGTCTGCTCAGTCTGGCCAACTGTTTGAGGATGGAGGGCGGTGCTCAGATGAAGTTGTGTCCTGAAATCCTCCCAAAACCCCTTCCCTAGCTAGGAAGTGAAACATGCATCATGATCAGAGACAATCACTAAGGGTAATCCATGTATCCACATAATATTCTGCAAATAGAGGCTTCTCAAGCTCTGTAATGAACCCTGCTCTCTAATCGGTAGGAAGTGGGATGACTTGGTGAGTGGTCGATGATCACCCAGATAGAATCATGACCCCTGGATGTACGTGGAAGTCCTATCATGAAGTCCATGGATATCCCATCCCACTTCTACTCTGGGACCTCTAAAGGCTGAAAAAACCCTCCAGGTACTTGATGCTCCGCCTTCACTTGCTGAAAAGTGAGGCACCGTGTAACAAACATTGCTACAACTTTCTTCATTCCCAGCCACCAGTGCTATCTTCAGAGGTCCTGGTACATTATGGAAATTTGTTGATGTACCACTAGAGGGGACGTATGTAACTCCCCCAATACTTCTTCTCTTAAATCCACCGGTACCACAGTACATCTTCTAAAGAGGTTGACGTGCTCCACACCTTCAGAAAATCCATCTGGTGCCTGTCCTGTGAATATCTGAGCACGTCGAGCCTCGTAGTTAGTGTCACCACGCTTCACCTCCCCTACTCACTAAATAAGTGGGGGAGTGACTGTAAGAGACTGAAAAAAACCTACTCCATATCGATCCACAAAGGATATATGTAAAGCGGCCAACTGCTCCGTCGCCTCACTTAGCAGCTGTATACCAGAGCTCCTACTGAGTGCATCTGCTAAAACATTCCCCTTCCCAGAATTATAGACTATCTTGAAGTCATAGTCTTGGAGGAACTCAAGCCCACACAATTGTCTCATGTTCAGGTCCTTCTAAGAGAAGATATACCTGAGACTCTTGTGATCAGAGTAGACTATAAAACGTTCTCCCATCAAGTAATGTCGCCATATCTTCATGGTGAAGACCACTAATGCTAACTCCAGGTCATGGGTAGCATAGTTCTTCTCATGCTGTCTCAGCTATCGAGAACCATACGCGATCACTGCTCGCTCCTGCATTAGGACACATCTGAGTCCAGTATCTGATGCATCTTAGTAGACTATGTACCCAACGCCCTCCTCCAGAAGCCTCATGATGGGGGCACTAGTCAGCCTCCGCCTCAGCTCCTGAAAACTCCACTGGAATCTCTTCGAACACATGAAGGGTTTCCCCTTATTCATCAATGCTGATAAAGGTGACGCAATTCTGGAGAAATTTGGGACAAACCTACGGTAGTATCCAGCCAAACCCAGGAAACTCCATTCTTCCGTCACACTCCTGGATGGTTCACAAGAAAGTACCGCCTCAATCTTCGCTAGATCCACCGCAACTCCATACTCGGAGATGAAATATCCCATAAAGTAAACCTCTCAGATCCAGAACTTGCACTTCGAGAGTTTACCAGGAAGATGGTGCTCTCAGAGTGTGTCCATAACTACCTGTAAATGATAGGCATGCTCCTCCTCAGTAGCCGAGTGGATCAGAATATCGTCAATAAAGACCACCACAAAGTAATCAATATATGGCTAGAAGATATTGTTCATGAGTCCCATTAACACTGCTGGAGCATTGGTCACACTGAATGACATGACTAAAAACTCATAATGGCAATATTGACATCTGAAATCCTTCTTCTGCATATCCTCGTCTCGTACTCCGAGCTGTTGATAACCTGACCTGAGTTCTATCTTTGAGAACCACCGTGCTCCCTTCAGCTGATCAATGAGGTCATCAATCCTTGGGGGTGGGTACTTGTTCTTTACGGTCACCTGGTTCAGGCGCCGATAGTCAACACAAAGTCTCAAACTCCCATCCACCTTCTTGGAGAACAGAATTGAGGCTAGCCAAGGAGAAACACTGGGTCAGATGAACCCCTTTCCCTATAAGTCCTCTAGCAATACTCGCAGCTCATGAAGCTCCGCAGGAGCCATTTGATACGATGGTGTAGATATTAGTGACATCCTGGGGTACAGGTCAATGTAAAATTTCACCTCTCTGCTAGGATGTAGACCCGAAACATCTTCAAGGAAGACATCTGCATACTGGTCCTCCACTATAGGATAACTCAGACTCTCCACACCAACCACTCCGAGGGTATGGCTATCCATCTAATAAGTGATTGGATGCACTCTCCTTCAGGTAAGTCCATCCTGTGCTGCGAAGGCTCTCTTATCACCGATGAAGGTAAACCTTGTCCCATTCCTACGGAAACACCCCACATTGTGCCTAATAAAGCCAATATGAACATGAACTATATATAACCAGTCGATACCCAAGATGATGTCATAAGGCCTCGACACTGCTACTAGGAGATCCCAACTGAAGATCTCTCCTCCTATAGTAAGCTCACACTTCTGGAACCAGTGTGTAATCATAGAATCCTCTCCCGTAGGAGTATATAGACGTAAGGATCGAGCCAACGGCTCCGTCAGAATCTCCAAGCTCTGAACGAGGGTTGTGGAAATAAAAGAATGACTGGAACCTGTGTCTAAAAGCACTGCATATAAGGTGGAGTAGACATAGATCATACCTCATATCATCTCCAGAGTTCCATGGTCATAGGCCTCAGCTGCCTGGAGCTCAGCGTGCCCCTGTCCACATGCACCCTGTGTTCGGGGTGGACCACCTAGTGGTGGTGGAAGTAACATCTCGAATGATCTCCCACCTCCAGCTGCATGACCAGCTCCTCTACCATGTCCGCCTGCTCCCTGTGGACCTCCTCAGTCAAAGCTCTATCTCTACCTAGGCGGTCCATAGACTATCTGTTGATCATCTGTATGGCGGGTTGGCCAGTCACAAGCTATGCGACCTTGCCCGTTGCATGTGAAACACTGCCTCCTCCTCACATGATTGGCTATGTCTCTGTTTCCTCACACAACCGTCCCTAAATCCTGTGGTCGTCCACCTATAGGTCTGGTCCTCTTGGACCTCTGTGACATATGTCTACTACCAGCTACAGAAGACTTCACTACGTGACGCCCGGTGGTGGGTCTCACTTCTGGTGACTGTTCAGTAAGAAAACTCTCTACTTTGAGGGCTCTATCTAACACCCCCTCCTATGTTGGGATGTTGAGAGAAATCATCAAAGCCCTGATCTCTCACTTGAGTCCCTTATTGAAGGTATGACACCTAAAGAATGGGTCTCACACCCTATCAGTGGAGTATACTGAGAGGTCGGTGAACCTTGCTTAGTACTGAGCCACAGTCATGCTGACCTGCTACAAATGAAGAATCACTTTTATGTGAACTATGAATAGATTCTCTAGGATGAACTCTACCCAAAACAGGCTCTCAAAGTATGCCTAGAGAAGTGTCACCTCATCGTGAACCTGTAGCATCAAGTTCCACCATCTTCCTTCTGATGCCTGTAGAAGACTGGTGGCACGAATCACCATGAGATCTGCTGGTGTCCCTTCTAGTCAGAAGAATCTCACCACAACCTCCAACCAATCCTCAGCTACATGTGGGTCTCCCTCTCCCCTGAATCTGGGTGGCCTCTGGTGCTAGAACTCGTGAAATGCGCTCAAGTGGTGTGCACCATCTTCTGTTGGGGCTAGTGGTATCGGTGGCCCAACGATTAATGGTACTACTGGTGTATCCACTGGTGCCTCTACTAGAAGAGGGTCCTGCACCGAGGCCTCGTTGCTCGGTGGGCTATCATTGCGTACTATACCTGGAACCCTAGCTGGTTTTCTACGCGGAGGAATCCTAAAAAGAAAC
The DNA here is from genome assembly GCA_963277665.1 of Viscum album. NCBI lineage: Eukaryota > Viridiplantae > Streptophyta > Magnoliopsida > Santalales > Viscaceae > Viscum > Viscum album. Next base: position 1,183,070,626 of record OY728158.1, on the reverse strand, counting down.
AGGTGCACCACGGTCAATAAATTATACCTAGTGAGCTGACTCAAATAGATCACAAAGAAAACTTTTCTAAGCACACACACAATTAGTGTTTTCATGCATTGAGTCAGAAATCAGAAGTCAGGGTCCTAGTGTATGGATACATCAACCTGCTCACCAATACTGGATTCCCTAAATTGATAACCATACTCATAACACTTAACACCATTGCAGTTAAAAGATCAGAGTCCTAAGTTATACGGTATTACCGACTCCCCTGATACCAATTTTTCATGACCTGTCCCCCAGGGCCCATACCGTGACTACCCCAAGCCCGCCTTCCATAGGCGAGGGGCTCGCGACTAGCATCGAAAGGCATATTTCTAAAAAAAATGGGAAGGCATTGCCTTTATATCCTATAAACACACATGACCAAGAACACAATAAAATACAAACACAAGTAAACCGAATAGTAAAAAGATTGTGTATAGTAAGTAAATGGGGCCAGAATATAAGCACAACTAGAAAGTACAGGAAAATTGGAAAGTAAAAGTAAACTGAAACAGCTACTGTGAACACCTGCCAAGGATCCCACCTGAAGTGTAGGTACATCTCTCTAATGGTCGTCTCTATAGTACACCTCATCTAAAGTCCACCTCCGAGATACCTCAAGTCCTGGTACTCTCATCCTCAGTCAGATTTGTCCGTCCTCTACACCAAACACAACAAGGTGTGGGCATAGTCCATGCATGGGTGAGTATAATGATAATTAGTAGGGACCCCGAGACCCTCGAAGGTCTCACAAAACCCACAAAGGATAAACCAGAAAGCATGAAAACATCTGACAAACCAAATTAGGTATATTACCATAAATATACCTAAGTTATCAAGAATACCCATCTCATTCATGAGGAAACACAAGGCCCAAATCTTAGCACAAAGCTAAACTATTCCACAAAGGAAGGAATGCTTTGAAGGTAACACCATAAAATTATGTACCACCAAGGTAACACCATACAGAGAATACCAAAAAGGTATCACCATGAAGGTAAGTACCACAAAGGTATGCCACATAGAGAATTCCACAATGGTAAAGACTCATCTCACACCAGGTATAACTTATGTACAGAATTACAGATGAGTAGTCGAAGGCGAGATCATCTTATTTTGTTAAGAAGCAATGATGATGACCCACACAAGATCGATCGGTAACTAAACCCCATTGACCCACACAAGATCTGACCCACACAAGATCGGTATGCACTGACCCACACCGGATTGCTGAGCGCTGACCCACATAGGATTGTTAGATGATGACCCACACAGGATCAATATTATTTCTTTCTGCTACAACCAGCTACAGGGTTCCCGCACTAATCTCGCTTGATTCCAGGAGGTTTCACACCTCAAGCCACAAGTTGATAATCAAACTTCCACTAAGTCCCACGAATAAGTATCCCAAATGTCTCTCACATCAAAAGGGACCCATCACAACTGAAGGTGCGTCAGTCAGACGCCCGGTCTGTAAGTTATTAGCGTTTCTGCTCTGAGGTCCTAGTTAGATTCGGGGTTCGATCCAATTAAACCATACTCCAACATTATCCAAAACTCAAGTGGAGTATGCTAAAATTACCATCTCTATCCAAGGTTTATGGAACCATAGACGATTTATCAAATGGAAGCCTATACCTCAAGATATGGCCGAAAGAGAAAAAATGGGTTGACGTTGGTCTAGGTCCGGGCCGACCTAGTCGGACAGACCCGACTCGACCCAACCTGGTTCAGGTCGACCCAAACCGATCCGAGTCTTACCCTGGGTCCAACCCGGCCCGCTGGGGCATCTTGACCCATTGGGTAGCCTACGGTGGCAGCCCGTGGTGCATCCCTAGGTGAGGTCCACGCTAGGCGGTCAGCTGGGTGCCCCCGGCTGGCCGGATGGCCAGCCGCTCCTCTGCATGGCGCGGTCATGCCCCGCGCCCTCTCAGGAGGCCGGAAGCGAGCCGACTGCCTTTCCCACACTACCGCAGCACAAGGCTACGGTTAATCTCTACCGGGAGGCACAGACACGTGCCGTCGCCCCTTCACGCGGTCGGACACCTCCGGTTGCCACCCTTGCTCTACTGCGGCCGACGGGCCGCGAATCTTCTCTGGCAGCACAGTTGTGTCGCTGCCTTCATCGCTACCAGTTTGTGTGCTGACCTACATTCCTAATCCCCACCTATGTCGGTCTCCAGCACTGGTCACCATCCTCCTCCATCTCATAGAACGCACAAAAATCACAAGGATTACGGAGTGGTCGAGCCATGTTCGTTTATCCCACACCCTTCGCGCTAGAGCGGTAGCAAGTGGCTCATGGGGAGAGATTTAACGTAAAAGATAAATCAATAAAGATTAAATAAAATCACACACCTACCTTGAAGGCTCTAACGGAGGAGGCATGAGGAAGAACACGAAGTCATTGAAGGATGTCGGCGTTTGGCATCTCCCCAAGGCGCTTCCGATCCGGGCTCAGAGTTGGTTCCTTATTCTTCGATTCGTGGTTTGGGGTCACTCGTCCCTACCTGCCGGAACCGGCTCCTTCCTCCAAGTGTCGGGCGTCGATGCACTTTACCAGAGTTTCTTTACTTGGTGAAGTTGTGCCAATTCCTCCCCCAATCTCCATATAAGTTGGAGAGGGGGAGGGTAAGTAACAATCTTGGAATTTATGAAGGTTCATTTAATAGGAACCTTACTAAATTCGAACGACGTTGTTACTTAGTATTTGAAAGTTGAGAAATTTAATTTATGTTGGAAAAATTAAATGGGAGGTTTCCCAAGGTACTTCCCCATATTAAAGAGGAGTTCGGGTGGTCCGCACCACCATGAATTCACAAATTGGGAGGATTAAAGATCTTGTGGTCCCCACCTTCATAAATCAAAAGGATGTTACAAGAAAAATAAAAATGTTAAGTATTTTTATTTTTCTATTCTTCTATTAAAAAGTGAAAGACTAACTTCTACCCTCGACCTACTGCGGTCAAGGTGAAGGTCTCCTTAAGTGAATACTGGCACTGTGAGTTCAACAGTGTCCTCTTATTTCAATTAAGAGCATCAGTTCAAATGTTACAAAAACCAGCTCGCACGTTTATTGAACATACCTGAAAAAAAGTTCAAAAATTAATTATGGGAACACCAGGCCTTGGAATCACACGCCTTTAATTTTCAATCACTCGTAAAATTTCCATATAATTAAAAAAAATTACATTGAATTTCTCAGTCTTTACATATGATCTATCAAATTGAAGCTTTCAAAATGGGCTACGACCTTGAATCATGGATGGAAGCATTTGAAATATTTTGAAAATGCATTTTTTGATGCCAACAATATGTTATTCATAGATTCTATATATTTATTTGTATAGAATGAGACTTTTCGAAACATTTATTTTGATGATCATGTTGGTATTTTCTAATATATTTCAACTTAGGGAATCTATTTTCATAATTTTCATACTCCTTAAAGTTAAAAAAATAAAATTAATACCATAATAATAACTTTATTAACCAGCATTGTATTAACATAACTCTTTATTTTTCCTTTGTAGTTTTTTATTTACTCCCTCCATTTCCAAATAAAAAACATTTTCCTATTCATTTGATACATTTCCCTAAGTGGTTCTACCCACATTGTTGACATGTAAAAAATTGAATCATTATTACTACATGGTTTTTATCACATAAACATACATAAAACATTATTTTTAACTTATTTTTTTATTTTGGAAAATTATCTATGTTCATGTTTTTAATTATATCCTAAGATAGCTTGTTATTCATAACCATAAGAGTTTTTTCTCTAACAACCACCTTGTTTGGTTTCACGTTCGAACAACCACAAAATTTTCTTTTTAAATAATCATTTACTAGGTTTCTACTTAATCCAATCATAAATTGAAACCAAAAATGGTTAGAGAGTGTATATTAAATAAAATAATAATAACCCATATTATGATGAGGGAAAATATGAAGATATCTTTAGTTATGTCATCTTCTATTCAAATCATTCACTTATGACAAAATAACGATATTTCTTAATAACATATTAACCTTTATGGTTATAGATTAATTACAACTTATGATAAAAAAAACCATCATATTAACCTAGGAATTGTTCTATATATTTTAAATTATACTAATCTAATAACATCCTTACTTCTAAACAATTCAGTACCCTACTTTTCCACCAACTGTAGAATCCCCGACCTATACAAATAGATCTGATGCTAAAAAAGTAATCATTAAATACATGTTTTGATACCAACTAAAATCACCAAATTCTGAAATTTGATATTTACAATATTAATTAAATTAGTGAGGTACTTACAAACGCAAGGATATTTTTATCATATAGCTTTAAGAAATAGGAAAATAATTTCACAATAAAACACATATCTTTCTCACCTAATTGAAATTTTCCCACCATAATAAGTTTTTTTATTTTATATTTTACTTTAACATATAAATTAAAATTTTAAACACCTTATACACTTCAAGATATATCATATGTATCAATATTTTTATAACCTAGGTAAATGAAATCACAAAAAGGGTGATCTCAGAAACTTAGTTATGTAATGTATATAATGGATGCAATTATGATTACATAAGACAAAAAATTATGGAAATAATAAATAGTAATCAAATATTCCATATACAAAATATCATAAAAATGGAATATATCTATGGAAGACATAGACATATAAATAATTACACTGATAATAATATATTGTTTCATAATGATAGAATTATTAATTCCACACATCAAAATCTTACTGCTAACACCTTATTCCATTAAGGTAGAAATAAATATTTAAGGCATACAAAAAATACCTAATCTATTTTTCCCATGATATATAATGATGAAACTAGAGGATATCTAATATTACAGTTGGACCATAATATTGTATATAAATACAATACTTACAAGAGTCAGGGGTGAATTTTAGTTTTAAAAACTATATTAAATGAATTAAACTAAGCAATAAACAAAAATCCTAAAGTATATTTGTCGGACTTGGTCATTAGTTTGATGATCGTAATCAGAGAATTAGAACTTAGAAATGGTCCAATTATATTAGAGTAAATATCAAAGTCACTATGAATCTGATTACCATATAATCATAATCACAATGGATATATTTAATTTAGTGTTTTTATTATCGTAACTAGATTAATATATATATATATATATAATAGAATAGAAATATGAATACGATGTTTCAATTTCTATTCAATATTGCAACAAATTAGATATGTGTAAACCCCAAGTAGTACAATAGAATAAAAATAAATAATGACTCTCAAGATTTTAAAAAATAAATCTATTTTAACATTAAAAGGTATTATATAACTTATATTAATGGTATCCAATGTGTTATACTTACAAAAAATTATATCATTCCATTCCAAATAAATTCCTAGATACGATGATCAAAATTTTATTGCCTTCCTATACTCAGAATCCCTTGAAATGAAGATCTTATTTACTCTATATACCGATCCCTGGTATCCCCTAATTCAATGGACTAGATTATTTGTCTTCCTATCCCCGAAACACCTCAATTTTATGGATCAGATGCAAGTAATGACTAACAAATCTTATAAGGATTAAACCTAATAAGGTTTCCACAAGAAGAAAAATCTATAAATAAAAAAAAGATAAAGATTGAGATGTCCATAGTAAGTATTCATATGAGAATTCAAAATAGAATTTAATCAACCAACTAAAAACTCTTCAAATGACTTGGTATTTATAGGCGATCTCACAGCAATCATATTTCTATCTCTTAATGGCCATATTTCCATGTTTGTTTCAATGAATTCATACAACTAGAACATGGTACATCATAATGATATCGCACAACTAAAAGTTTGGCATTATATTGGTTAACACCATTACAATGTTAAATGTTTTCCATATATTATAAATAATTATTCGATATTCTAATTAGAAAAATAATTCAATCATATGGAATTCCTTAACAAATTTTATATGATAAAACTTATGAGTTTTAGTCGAATGTTGCCGATACCTGTATCTATCCTATTGTTAATAATTTTTCATAATAATAGTCATGATAGAAAGCCTAGCTTTTAGTACTGACAAAGGTGTGTCCGATTAATCAGACACATAATCCTAATGATTATCATAATGAAAAATTTTATGTTTATATTCGTGATACTGTAGAACTTTTTTATATGTATAAAAACTATTATGTTTTATAGAAAACATTCAAACACAATGTATAGATAAAAATATATTAATTTTTTTAATAAAATGTTTAATATTTCATAAAAAAGGTACGAAAAAGTAATACATAAAGCTTCTAACTCAAAAATCACCATGATTTTTGAAAGCACAAACTCCAAAACATAAATGAACAAATAAAATTGAAAAACAATACATTCCATGTTCTTTTAAGTATGTCTTATTCAGAGTTAAAATTTACTACCTAAACTCCCTTGAATTTATATCTCTTATGAATATAACAAAGATTACGAAGATGGTGAATTATAAAAAAATTCATTTAATAAAGATTCCATCTTAAGAATTATTATTCCCTTAATAATCACACTCCCCCCTTTAATGACACCTCTCCACATTTGTAAAATATTTCCCCCTATAAAATAATTTCACCCCCAATCTTATAAAATTATCCTACTTAATGATTTTCAAAATGAATGTGGAAAAGTATCGATATTCCCAAAATAATAGATAAGGAAAAAATATATGAAACTATATGATGAATTAACAAATTATCCAAAAAAACAAGAAAGAAAATTCAACCATTAAGGATTACAAACATTTCGGAAAAAATAGAATATGATAATAAAGGTAATATAATCATAAAAAAACATTCAAATTTTTCAAATAATAATACAATGATATTTCAAAATAAAAAATATATTTAAGGATTATTCGTCATGGTCTTGAAAAAGGATTTTATCTTTTTCAAATCCTTTTAGTCATTATCTAGATTATAAGACTTATCTTCTAATTAATTGATCTTATTGAATTCCTTTTAAATCATGTTACTCTTATCCTTGACAAGGAATATTATATATTTAATGGATCAGAGTCTAGTTATTTCAATATCCATATATCGGATCTTCTTCTTTAGAGATGAAAAATCCTCAATTATTTCATTAGTTTCATCTCGAAATTCATCCACAAACATTAAAATTTTATCCATATGATATGATTAATAATTTAAATAATTTTCTTGTTCTACCAAATTATATTTTATAACATCAAAATGATCTTCATGCGTCTAAATATCAACATCAACTTGATGAGACCACTTGACCAATTTATTTTGTGACTTTTTATGTGTCTAAGAACATTCTTAAAAAGTTTTCAAAAATGCTTTGATCTGAATCACATTCTCTATCAAAACATTTATTGATTCTAAATTATAGTTTAAAATTTTATGAATAATTTTACCCCTTGCTTCAATTATAAGAAAATATAGAATTGTTCCTTAATTTATTTTCAAAACTAGAATAATATAATCAACTTCTTATTGAGTAATGGTTTGAGATGAATTTGATTATTCTTGCTGAACCTCAAGATGTTTAATGATGATTAGTGTGACATTAGTTACCTTGAATTTATTATTTTCATTATTTGAAACATCCTTGTTATGTTGTTTAGAAACATTGTTACTAAATTCCTTATAATAATACAATTTTATAATTTCAATATCTTTGGTATAAACTTTATCATCATATTTTTATTTTGAATTCTGACAATCTTCTTATATTGGTAATGATTTTTCTTCTTTTAATTATGAGATTATTCATCAAAATTACCAAATTTCAATTTATTATCAGTTTTGGAAGGTAAGTATGATGAGGATTCTGATGATGATTTTGATGAATTCTTATCAAATTGAGTTATTTATTTACCATATTACTCTCTATTCAAATTTGTTTCTTCCTATACATCATCTTCCTAAACATCTTCATCATAATATACTAAAAATTATTAATATTATCCTTATAATTCATTTTTATCTAATTATTTTCCTTTTAATTTCTTCCCATCAACATTTTATTCTTTGAATTCATCACCTAGTTCGTCTCTAAGATAGTTTTCTAAAATCTTTCTTGATTTTAGATCTTCTTTTCTAGCTGGTTTAGTTCTATTTTTTTCATGATTTACTAGAATTAATTCTTACTCACCAACCTTTCCATTTAATTTATTATCTACTAATGGAACATCATTAGGTACAACTATTTTTTCCTTAAATACTATCCTAGATTCTAGGTTAACTTAACTATTTGGGAAGATGGTAAAATAACCTTCTCATACACTATTTATACTATTTTCAACACTTTTTTACAAATAAAAAACATATGGAAGCCTTTTCATCTATTTATTATTTTTGTTTTCATCTTCTAATGTATCTACACCTCAAATGTTTAAGGATTTTCCCTTTGTTAGGTCATATCCGAACTATGGATCACTTGGTTTCTTCTCTACATTTTTTATCCAGTCCGTATAATCTTCATCAAGAAATTTATATGGTTTATTTTTCTTCTTTAATTAGGAGGATTCAGCCTTTATTTTTTCTTATTACTAGGTTTATCTGGTTTCCTTGATACTTATTACTTTAATGTAGCTCGATCAACCTTCTCAAAAAAATTATTTATCTTTTCTTAAAAAAAATCATTCAGTTCATCATATCATCCGTAATAAAATATAACTTTTCCATCATTGAAAATGTTTACTTGGAAATAGTGAAAAAAATCATACATTCAACAACCAATTTACTTAATAAGGATGAGAACATGATGATATTTGACTTGATTGTGGCTAATTTGATATTATCCATAGATATAAAAATGAACTTCACCAAACCTATCCCTATCATGTTTAGTATAATTTCCAATATAAAAATGATAAAAAAAATTATTGTATCATGATTGAAATTCCTCGGTATAATAAACCATTGTATTTATAAAGTAATATCATAGTTATCTATCTGAGATGGGAATCCTTCCTCGATTTTTATTAATTATAATACCATGAATATCTAACATTCTTTTTATTAAACAAACCAATATCTTCTAGAAATTTTAATGAATTACAATATTTCTCTCTTTCTAATGGTACTCCAACCAAAATTAAAACATTATTGTAGGAGAATTTGTACCACATTCCATAGATAGCACAAGAATTTTTTTTTCCTATTTTTTCCTTAAAAAGTATACAGAGGAATAAAAAACCTAAATAACATCTGGGTAGAAAAGATCAAAATACTTATCTATCTTCCCCACACAAATTTACTTCCAATTTGAAAATCAATGATCTTACTCAAAGTATAATCATGTTTTTCATAAAAATTACTTTCATGTAACTTTTACCTAAAAAAATTACTTTTAATCTTCCGCTAATTACATTAGAACTGAATGTGAATCCAGTGAATTAGATGTAATTTAATTTTGTTAGATTGAGAAACTAAAAGAAAACAACAACTATGGATCATTAAATGTGAAAAAATGGTGTGAGACATGGGGTCACTCTTTGTATAGGAATATGGTTTGTTGGTTCATCTCTCAAACCTAATCCAATTGTTGAGATGAAAGAAATATGATCTGATGGTTATAAATGATCTGAAGAAATATTTAACAAATTTTAATCTCTCAAGGTTTTTAAAATATTTGTCAAATTAAATTTAAATTCGATTAGTATTTTCAAAAACATTGAAATCTAAGGAATTTTTTAATGAAAAATAAATCTATAAATATAAAAATTAATAAAATAACATAATTATATTGGGTAAAAACTAAAATGAATCGATAACTACCTTTTAGTGTGAATAGTTCCATTGTTATAAAAAACTTTTTCTTCTTGGTTTTTATAAATTAAAGTGCTTATGATATTTTTGTAAAAATAATATTGAATATAAATTTTTTAACATAAAAAATAATTATAATAGTTTTAAATAAAACTAATTATGAATCATTTATTAAGGAAATTTATTTTTATGGTTTTATTAGAAACCATATTACAATATTTTTTACATCTAATTTTTTTTAAAAAATATGATTATAGACTATTTTATAACATTCTTATAGTCTTTGAATCATTTTGAGAAGTCTGAATTAAAAAAAATTATAAGAATAATGAGTCTGCAAAAATCATTATGATAAAGTTTTTATAAAAACTAAAATGGTATAATACTAAAAATTTATGAAAAACTAATAGTTTTTTGAAAATATAAAACATATGTTCTCCCCCATATGAAATTGAGTAACTTAATGTAATAATATTATTTAACAAGAAGTGTCTATGAATTATTACATTTCATTAATCATCCTTATTTTATAATTTATATATTCAAATCTATTGGAACTTAGAGGTTCCATAAAACTGTTAGTAATTTTATCATGTGTTCTGATGAATTGTATAATTATATCTCCTTTCATTGTATGCAACTAAAGGAAATAGTGTCTTATGTATGCGTGTTTAGAATAAGAGTGATGTGAAGGGGTTTTAAGTAAGAGAATACATCATGTAATGTCACAATGAGTTTTAGTTTTATTAAACTCATTCCATATTCAGTGAGTGTGTGTTTTATCCAAAACACCTAATTATAACAACTTCTAGCTTCCACATATTCAGATTTAGTAGTGGAAAGTGAAACTATGTTTTTTTACATTACCAAGAAACTAAAAAATATTTTAAGAAATGAAAAGTTTGGGATGTACTTATCATATCCATTTTACAACTTCCACAGTATTCTTCCTAAAATATTTTTAAACTAAAAAATTTCCAGAAGAATAGGGAAGTCTTAAATCCATAGTTCCCTTAACATAATGAAAATTTAATTTTACATATTTTAAATGGGATTACATTGTAATTTATTGTTATCATTCACATAAGTTTATATAAAACATTAAATATAGTTGACTAACAGCTATGTAATGTAAAATTCCTATCATACCTCTATGAACATTTTTATCAACTGGTTTCCCATCCTGATCAAGATCAATGGTGTTGGAGGTACCATTATGAGTATAGACACTCTTAGTATTTTCATATACAAATTTCATAAAAATATCAATTCTATACTTATTTTTGGATATTATGTTATCTTTTAGTGTTTGTGATTTTTGAAAACTAAGAAAATATGTTAACTCACTCATCATACTCATTTCAAACAAGTATTTCATAATATCTGCAGTATAATCTTTTAAATATTTTTGAGTTGTTTCAAATATAATGCTATCAACATATATTTGAAAAATCATACAGTTTTTTTGTTAACATATATTATAAAAAGAGTTGGATTTTTATCCCCCTTAACAAAATATTTTTCTAACAAAAATCTTGTTTAACTACCATACCCAGCTCTATGGGATTTTTTAAGCCCATATAATTCTTTGGTATGTTTATAAACATATTAAGGATGTTTTTTATTTTCCAAACTGTGGGGTTGGTCAAAATAAGCTTCTTCATATATATATATATATATAAAGAAAAGAACACTTCAAATCTATTTAAAAAAATTTAAATTAATGAATGTTGTAAAGTCTATAAGTATTCGAATGGCTTCAAGTATTGCTACCAGTGCGTAGTTGTTGATTCTACATTCCATCACAGAGTCCAATGACTAGAAAATGGGAATACTATAAGAAAAATTAGGGTCACCCTTTGAAGAAAATCAAAACAATTGATGAAGGCATGGACTAGGAGACCATTTGGAGTGATGCGTGCAAATAACTTGTGCGCCGTGCAAGTCACTTGCACGCCACCTATGGGTTGCGCAACCCACTTGCGCTCCCTATTTGATTTTTCACCCATGGTGAAAGGTGGAATATAAATAGCCCATGTGGGCCCCCATTTCAAGGGCAAATTTTTCCAGAAGTAAAAGTCAATCTATGATCACCCAAGTCTTCAACTAAACTCTTCCAAAAGCTTCTAAGGTAGATTTTTACCTATAATGGATGACTTGAAGGACTAGAATAAGGCCTAAGTGTTTATAATTCATCAACACTTGCGCACCTAAGTGTACAGACCTCCTTAAAAATGGAAACACTTGCGCGCTGTCCTACCCTTTCGATGAAACTTGCATGCCACCCTTTTGGAAACATCTTAGGATAATAAAAAAGGCTTGAGTTATGTCTCACCCAAGTATTACCATATAGATTCTTCGTTGCCCAGGTGAACCCATGTTGTGAAAGTACACTTGTGGGGAAAATAATTGCACGCCAAATTCATTTGTGTTCCTCTCTCTCGTTCACCTCTCCTCTTCAAGATATTATCCCTCGAACCTCTTTCCAAATCCATTTATGGAATTATTCCTTTGTTGGATTCCTTATATGAAAGGAATTATGTGAGAACCTTTCTCAAAACCTCATGACTTACAAGCTTTATGTCACTACGGTTAGAGGTTTCCTCCATATAACCTCATCCTTTATGATGATAATATCCTTTAATTTGGGAATCCTCTTCAGGAGAAAGCCCCAAGTTCCCTTAGTTATAGCCTCCTTCTCAGGAATAAGCCCCAATCATAATTCCTTTAAATTAGAGAATCCTCCTCAGGAGTAAGCCCCAAGTCCCCTTAACCTGGGCCTCCATATCAGGAGTAATCCCAAGTCATAATTTTCATTAACATTGGGCATCCTCTTCAGGAGTAAGCCCCAATCCTAATATCTTTTGAATTGGGCCTCCTCTTCAGGAGTAAGCCCCAATCATAAGTCCCTTTTAATTTAGGCCTCCTTCTCAGGAGTAAGCCCTAAGTTATAATAACCCATTTTAATTTGGGAATCCTCTTTAGGATTAAGACGTGGGTTAAAGCCCCAAATCTCCATAAGGTACAAATACCTTTATGGACCCTGCTCCTGGGCTTCTTTCCTGAAGTAAGTTCTGGTCTTCATCTACTTGGGCAATCATACATACGTAATACCCACATCATTTCTTATGACTACATATTTTGTGGCATAATCATCAGGTTTACTGATACCTATTGTATTTCACACCGAGCATGACTCACATGAGCTTAGAGTGTAAAAGTAATCACGACATCTCTTTTTGGGCCATTAAATATGCATAAGCCTCATATTTCTTCACCTGAACTATGTGGACTTTGATCTCTGCCTTAAAAGTAGAGTACGTAGGAAGCATTTACAAGGTTCATTACCACCATTAATTAATTCTTTTCCATCCCATTTAATGTTAAACTATATCCTTATCACCGAACTACGCGGGTTATGATTCATTTTTAATGAGGATACGTAGGTAGCCCATCTGTGGGTATGATCCCAACTCTGAAATAATACCTATCTTTCTGAATGAAAATAAACTTCAAGTGCCCCGCTGAGTGGATTTAAAACCTGTATGGTCATCATAATGACCAAGATATTTATATATAATTCATTAAAGGAACCATTAACTAAGAATATCTAATAAATACAGATGATTCTCCGTCTATGAAGAACCTCAAATACATATAAAAGATTCTCTTAATCCCATACATACTAATCATCAATTTCCAAATCTAAAGGAAAACTGATTTTCATGCTTAGTGAATTAATAAGGATTCATGAACATAACTTAAATATATAAGAGAGTCTTGGAGTAGGCAATAATTCCCCCTCAAAAGGTGTGATGAGCTTGACCTCCCATCCTCTCGACCAATGAAATTTTTTAAGCCTCATCGGTCTACAACTAATGAGCACCTACCTTTGGAAAGTAGGTCCAAATGGATATAGAATCATTGGGTGATTCCGGTACTATGAATAAACCCGTTAGAAACCGATCGGAAAGTTTGAACCTTAAACAAACTAGGTCATCCCCATTTATAGAAGAAACAAAAAATGGTGAACTCGACGTGAATCCTTAACCAAGTTAAATGAAGTTTTACTTATTTTTTAGTCTACTATTAAACTAAATATGAGGGCCAAAAAAGCAATCAATAACATATGTGCTCATCCAAAAGATGTAGTATGTCCAGACTTATCTTGATTATGTCTGCTATATAAAATAGTCACTCTTTTCCAAGATATCTCTGAAACACAAAATGTCTTCTTTAATGTTCACACCTGTGAATGCCTCGGCTGCTACTCCTGCTGGATCCTTGTCTGCTCTGAGGACGACATCACCTACTTAGTCTCTTCAACGCTGGGTCTCAAATGCATTGGTGAGGGAATACCATAAACATGGTACCATCATGACTCTGGAGGCTGCTCGACAATCCCTCCAAGTTAACAACACACCCTGGTTGTCCACACAACGATGACCCGTGGTCAAGAAGTAGGTGGTTCCAACCACCATCTCCAATTGTTTCAGGTCTTTATCCCTGGAACGAAAAAACTAGTCCCTTCCATATTACAGAGAGGTGAATCAAGAGGTCACTCAAGGCCTCAGTTCAAGGAGACAAGAGTCCTTCCTGAGGAATCCCACCAACAATCTCCGCCAGAATGGTGTGGTAGTGTACCCTCAACATGATGGGGGTATCTCCTCTAGGCTTCCAGCTCAGGTTACTCAGACCCAATCATGCCAGAAGAACTTTCATAGGATAAATTCAGCCAATAGGGAGAAGATTCTTACCTCTGCCCCCTACAGAGAAGTCCATTAACTTAACTTGATGGAAAACAACGAGCGAGCATATACACCCGTCCATGCTAATTTTGCTGCCCAACAAACTTGTCTGGAAGTAACACACCAATCCCGCCAGGAAATTCTGGAGGAGTACTATACGTAGGCACATACGCTTGTTTATAAATCATCAGCCTGTCAGTAGGCTTGTCTGACTGCATCCAAAGAAGCCATCCAACCAAATGTGGTGACCACCTGTAAACAGGCACATACACTTGCTTACACTCATCAATTCTGCCAGTAGTCTCAGCTGCCAGTATTGAAGGAAGTTCATCAATAATATTGGGTGGAGAACAATCAGCAGACACATACACCTGCAATTCATCAAGGTTACCAACAATCTCATTTGGTAGCACCCAAAGATGTCAATTGGAATGCTCTAATGACAAATAAGAGGAAGACATAACTTTCTGCCCCCACACATGAGTACTGTTAGAATTCACTGACAGGAAAATGAGGACAGGAGCAGGAACACACAGATACTCTAAACACGGAATGGATGTATATTCCCATTCTGGTAGCTAAAGTCACTAATCACATTCTAACAATGGTGAAAGAGAAGAAGAAAATACCTACCCATATTATGGATACCTGTCACAATATTATAACAACTTCAGCGACATCACAGGGAAAGAAACATAAATCTATCCCTATCAGTGGAGTGACTCATCAACATGTCACCTCAGAGCAGATACACACCTTTGTTCTAGTCCAAGAGGGTCACGGGGCATACTCCCCCATGTCATATGGAAAATCTAGTTGGGAATATTCACCCGATTTAAATGGAGATAATCAGCCTAACCTGACCATTTCTCCTAAGCGGGCACATACACCTGCCCATAATAACAACTTTTGTCAACAAGTGGTTTCTAATGTGAGTAAGAAGGAATCCAAGAAAAATACCCATCCAACACAGTTAAAAAAATCAATATCCAATCTATAATAAGGCCTTGCTCAATGCTGGAGTTCTTGAAGCCGTCAGACAATTGTCTGTTGCAGCTCAACATTCTACCCTCTCATTCCCAAATTCCAGAAATAACAACATTAATTCTGAAGGTCTTCATCATACACTTACTCATTAATTCTTGCTTCATGAAAATTCGTTCAATCTTGAAGAATCATCTTCAGATGAGAGCCACGATAACCCAATGCATGGCCAGAAGACCAAGGAGCAAAATTTTTCATCTTTTGTTGTAACCCAACATAGTGGTCCTTCCCATGATGATGAATTTAGCCGTGAAAGTCCTCTCCATAGTAGTAATTCGCATTGCCTGGAAAATTATTCAATGGACAATGCCGTAACGAGAAATCCCTCGTATCTTGAGGCACTTGCAGATGCGAAGCCAGTCATTTCTAATGCCTTACCGCTATCAGGTGAAATACTTTCTCAATCAGAAGATAGCTCATGGTGTAGGTCTTTCTCTAAACCAACCCTGGGTCATTCATCTTCTTATTTAACAGATTAATTCTCTACAAATCTTGTTGAATCTGATGAAGCAACAAAGAAACACCAGCTTTGGTCCAATCAGGTAGAATAATCTTCATCAAATGAAAAAGAGGATGTTCTGAATATGAGAAAACAATTGGTGAAAGGTGAAATACCAGTCATGTTTTGGACTTTGGATGACTCTCAGTATGATATTCCAGAAATGTTGACAGAAGATTGTATTCACAATATTCATCTCAACATATGGAAAACTCTTTGTCACTTAAAAGATAAAATATTACCTTATGATGAATATCAAAATCATGTTAAGGTAATAGAAGGGTTGCAACACCAAATTTACTTGGCATCTCTCTCAGTTTCCCGACATCCAAAGGTTGAAAAGCAGCAGAGCTCCCTTCAGCATACATGCCTTGGTGCATTAAAAAGGTTGATCCAGTTAATTACCAATGCCCCATCTGGTAATCATATCAGGGGTTGAGGTGTTCATGGAGCATTGTGTTTCACTGTGCTTTCCAGTCAACAAATCCCGCCAAAAGTGGTCTCATGCAATGTTATTTCCCTTGGTTGGACACAACTAATTAGTTTTGTGTGTAATAAAAGGCTTTCCCAAGAACTTGCCTCAACTAGTTCTTCCCAAAGTCAGGAATATAAATAACAAGTTGTTGAATTATTCTTGCATCAAGCAAATGAGAATATAAAATAGGCTTATCATTTAGAACATGCGCATCATCAGGTGACAGAGGTGTCAGAAATAATCCAATGGTCATATGAGCCAGGTTATTTATGTGGATGTTGGATGATGTATTTGGAAAATTTATGGACTAAAACCTTCAAAATCAAGAAATAATTTAATAAAGTTTTAGATATATTAGCTCAATATCCACCTCAACTTGCCAGGCTAGGGACTCTTATAATCCAACCCTTGGGATCAACAGACATGATTCGAGGAGTTGAGTAGGAAAAATAGGAACTACCCCAGTCCACCGGTCTGGGGACCTTTTCAAATTCTCAATATCTTCTTCAAAAAAGTCAATCTTCTCTTAATTAGGGAAGAAACCACAAGAGGAACACATATCCTAATTATCATGAAATTCCCTCCAAATTGCGGTTCACCAAAAAGTTCATGAGGGATAAACCAAACAAAAGGCAATGTCTCATAAAGGACATGGAAGAAGACAATATCATAGAAACACTGATAGAAGGGCTACAAGGCGTTATGCATCGATAAATTTCATCAATGCCATTATCACTGATCCCCCATAACATGAGGTTCACTCAGAGGAATCAGATGGATAAGTTCATGTTTGAGAGGATGTATACACAGAAACAAATGAAGAAGGTGTGTGTACCCGAAATCAAAGGCTTACCCAAGATCTAGGTATTCCTTCAAATAACCAACTTACCCCTATCCAAAAGGCATCCAACAAGGGGAAAGGAAAAATTTAGGTTACATTCCACCATACCTCTGGAGAAGGACAATCACTCTCATTATAGGAAAGGTTTACACAACAAGAAGAAGAAATGAAGGAGTTAAGGAGGTAAAATGAAAAACTACTTCAAGGTAGTCTTCCTCCTAATAATGCTGGAGTTAATCAATCAAGGGAATTTGTTGCAGCTATTGGGATGGATCAAGAATACCCCCCTTTAAAATTACACCCTCACAGGTCCAATTATATGGGTCATAAGCGACAATAACCAGCAATACTACCATCAGTGGAAGTACCGGTTTCCACACCCGTCCAAACTCTAGTTATTGCACCTACTCAGGTCCAAGATCATCCAGATTCTTCTCAAACATTAATGACTACCATTGAGTCATTAACAGCTCAGTTGGAAGCTATAGAAGGACGACGTGCACCAGTTCAACTAGAAAAGAGAGCTTACCCTGGATGGGTGGATGCGATTCCTCCCCCATCAAATTTTGCGAGTACCACATTCCCAATTTTTAATGGTTCAGGAGATCTATAACAACAATTAACACATTTTGTTTCTCATTGTGATCCTATGATGGGTACTCTTCAACAACAAGAAGTAGCTAAGCTCATGTGTTTTGTGCATCCATTACAAGGACCTTCTTTTGTCTGGTATACAAGTTTTCAATCTCGGTCAATTTCTGGGTGGGAAGTTCTTCGTCAAAAATTACTTCTTCAATTTAGCTCAAAGTTACCAAAGACGACAGTTTTTGATATTACCAATTGTTAAAAAAGGGAAAATGAAAGAGTTTCAGATTTCATTTCTTACTATAAGGGATTAACATATTCCTTAAGTTAAGCACTCTCTCAAGAAGAGTTGCTTCCAATCTGTGTGGAAAATCTACGTGATGAATTACGCACACCATTGATCCCTGTGAAATACACATAAGGGTTTCAAGACCTTACTTCAATCATTCAGCAGATAGAAGACTCTCTTATACAAACTAAGGCTAAAACTCATGTAATTCCATCAGTTCCAGGAAATAGAATAAGAAAGGCAGAAGCTGCTACAGTTACACTTAAACAAGAACTTGTACCTTCTTGCACTTCAAAACCATCATCATATAGAAGGGTTCCACCTCCGGAGAATCAAAAACTATGACCGCATCATCAAGATGATAAAAAAGATCAAAGATGAAAATAGTTTGAGGATTTAAAGAGCAAATTTTATTCTTTACAAAATGAACAAGTTCCTGGTTACTTCATCTCGGCTCTGGAAAACAATATGGTTCAGTTGCCAAGGCCCAAAAGGCCAAACAAGGAAGGAGATGAAGACCTCCCCGACTATTACACATTTCATCAGATGTTGGGGCATCTCATTCAGGAGTGTTTTGTCTCCAAAGACCTCCTATAAAAGATGGTGGAATCTGGACAAGTAAAACTGAAAGGTTCTTCAGCCCAGGTAACATGTGTTACTACTACTAATCCAGAGGAAGAAGGTGAGTGGCATGAAGTCAAAAGTAAAAATGCACAGAAATATGATGATTGGATGGTCAGGAAAACGATCAACCGAACTCATGTCATTTTATAAACATAATTGAATCAACCAATTGCGTCTTCTACTATTTCTGCCACAGCAAAACCCCGTTCATCAGAAGGAAAATTCTCAAGGAAGCGATGGAATTTGAAGAAAGAAGAGAATTCAGAAGAAGATGAGATCGTGTCAAAGCCTAAGTTGTCTTTGACTCTGGAAGATTTTATGCCATCTGCTTCAAAAGCATGGGCATCGTCCCAAAAAATAGCATATCTTTTACTAGTTCATTAGGAAGAATATTCAACCGATGAAGTATTGATCTTTGGATTTGTTAACATGATCCATTTAATGGATCCCTATGCCAATGACAATTTCGATCATGATGAGCCTAAGTTCCCTGTATCTAATAGAGGAATTAGAGGAAGAGACAGAGGTCTCGGATATATGGGAAGATGTGGATATCCCAGAGGACACTATTTCAATCCTACCCTTGCTAGAACTGTATATGTGGTAGAAACTCATGGCAAATACCTTCAGTGAGATCAACAGGAAAAAGATTTTTCTTCTACACATGGAATATTTGGTCCTGACATAGTTATTTTGGAGGACTGATTAGAGGTTACACCTTCTTCCGCTCAACAAATAGATAGACCTAGTCGTTATAATCAATTGAAGCCAGGAGTGTTTCAAATTCCTTCCTCGATATGGGATGCATCTACTACCAAAGAATCAACTTCCAAGGCAGCTACAAAACTACAATTTCATGATGGAAAATTCAGACCTTTTGAACAAAAGTATGATGTCTTGAAACATTTGTCCCAAGTATGGGCCAAGTTATCAATTATGGATTCCTTAAATCTATCAAAAGATCTTCGGGCAGAACTTATTGAGGTTTTGTCAAGTACTCAAGAATTAAAAACTGAAATTGCTACGGTTGAGGTCTACCATATAGATAATGATCCTGCAGAATGCCATGCAGTGATATATTTTACAGATGAAGATGAAGATGATGTTGTACATGGACATATCAGACCTTTGTATCTATCTGGAAAAGTCAATGGTATAGACATCCGATGATCTTTCATTGATAATGGATCAGGAATCAACTTCATTCCTATTCATACAATTCGTTGATTAGGCCTCACTGAATCTGATTTATCTCCTTATACTTTGATGTTTCAAGGATATGATAAGAATGAACAAGAACTTCTGGGTGAGATAACACTCAGAATTCAGTTTGGAGACCCTGTGTCTAATTCAGGTTTCATGGTTGTTCGTCAGGACACCACCTTCAACATTTTTCTTGGAAGACCTTAGCTACATCAACATGCATTCGTACCATCGTCATACCATCAATGTCTCGAATATTGTTTCAATGGTCAAATTGGGACATTTTATGGTGATAATTCCCCATTCAAAACATGTGAATCTCAAAACATTGAGGTAGAATTTTATCACATGGAGGGAAAGGAAAAATCCACAACAAAGGAGGTCACCAAAATTAATGCTCCAAATGGTTTGGAAAAGATTCCAGTAAACCCATTCATACATGTGAGTACAGATTATGTGTTGCCTATCAGTCAAATTGATAGGATAGACCTAAATCCAAACATTCTTATGGAAAATTCCATAATGTCAATTAAGACAATAAATCCATATAGCATGTAAGACATTTTTGATTCACCAAGTTGTGATGAAATCTAAAATGGAGTTGTCTTCATTTCATCCACTGAAATTTATCAATTCTATACTTCATCAACCAGGCCAGAAGAAGTTATAGCAATACCAGAGGAAAACAATGATGTCAATTCTCAATCCATCATCTCCTCTCTATCACCCCTGGAAGACCCTTCATCATTAATAGGGTCAGAAATGGTAGCCTCTTCTTCAAGATGTTCAAATTTTAACATCTCCCCTAACCATGGAAATTTTGTTTCTTCATATACTATTCAAGTATAAATAGAAGAAGTAACACATATTAAAGAAGAAGGGGAAGATCTCAGGGATGACCCTCCAGCATTTGAAGAGGGTATCTCTACCACTATGGATGAACTCAGAGAAATAAATCTGGGTACAAAAGAAGATCCACACCCCACTTTAATTAGTGCATCCATGACTCTTGAAGAGAAAGAAATGTATACTTCATTTCTAAAGAAAAATTGAGATGTATTTTCTTGGAATTATACATAAATTCTAGGTCTTAATCTAGATTCTTCCACTCATCATTTGGGTTTTCCAAAAAAATATCAAGGATTCAAGAAAGCAGCAAGACGAACACACCCAACTTATTCCTAAAAAATTGAAGCTGATATTGATAATATTATCAAGGATAAATTTTATATAGAAGTTCAATATCCCAAATGGATGGATAATATTGTCCCTATGAAAAATAAAAATGGAAAAATAGGAGTTTTCATTGACTTCATAGATCTTAATCAGCATTGTCCCAAGGATGATTTTCCAGTTCCGATCACAAAACTCTTAACTGATTCAACATATGGTTACAAAGATCTTTCCTTCATGGATCGTTACTCTGGGTACAATCAAATACGAATGGCCCCATAAGATGAGGATTATACAGCCTTCAGAGCTCCTCAAGGTGTGTTTTACAATCAGGTAATTCCTTTTGTCCTGAAGAATGTAGGTGCAACGTATCAACGTGCCATGCACTATATACTCTAACCCTTTTTAGGATAATTTGATGAATTTTATGTGGATGATTTGGTGGTTAAATCCAGAAAATGTTCTGATCACTTGGCCAATCTGCAAATCATATTCTACAAACTTCGACAACACAATTCAAAGATGAACCCCTTGAAATGTGCTTTCAGGGTAACCTCAAGAAAATTTCTCAGATTTTTTGTACTCCATCATGGTATCGAAGTTGATCCTAAGAAGAAAAAATCAATCCTTGACTTGTCACCTCTTAGAAATTTGCAGGGATTAATAGGACTTCAAGGAAACTTGGCCTATATTTAGCATTTCATTTCTAATTTGGAAAGAAAGTGTTTACCCTTCACCAGATTAATGAAGAAGGGAGTCACCTACCAGTGGACTGAAGAATATCAAGAAGCATTCGATACCCTCAAGAAATATCTCTTGAGTCCACCGGTATTAATGCCACCTATTGAAGGAAGACCACTTATTCTATATGTGATAGCTTTTGAGTAATCATTGGGTGCCTTCCTTTCCCAAAAGAATGATGCTGGGAATGAAAACAACATTTACTATCTCAGTCGAACTATGCTTAAGGAAGACACCCGATATTTAAGTATTGAAAAGTGTGGCCTAGCATTAATATTTTCAGTTTAGAAATTGAGACACTACCTGCAACATCATGAGGTCCAATTGGTATCTCAAAAAAACCCGCTCAAATTTAACATTAGTTGTCCAATGCTTACAGGACGTCTGGCTAGGTGGGAAGTTATTTTATAGCAGTTTGATATCCAGTATGTGTCTCAAAAGGAAATAAAGGGCCAATCTCTAGCTGATTTCCTTGCTGAACACCCATCTGTAGAATATACATCATTAAATATTGATGTTCCTGTTGAGGAAGTATTCTCTATTCAAGATAATCCTCAAACATGGGAAATGTACTTTAATGGTTCCTCCATAAGTCCTACAGGGAAAAAATGGAAGATCCTAAATTCAACAAAGTTGGGTTAGGAATCGTGCTTATTTCCCTAGAAAATGCAGTTCTACCCTATTCCTTCTTATTGTTGGAAGGTGGTACAAAAAATAAAGCAGAATATCAAGCTCTCATCATGGGCTTGGAATTGGAACTTCAGGAACAGATGAATCACTTTAAGGTAAATGGTTATTCAAATTTGGTAATCAAACAAATCAATGGGTATTATTCCATTAGAAAGGAAGATTTAATCCATTTTTCTTATTACGTTAGAAAGTTAATGGCAGAATTTCCCTCATAACCAACATTTTCTTATGTCCCATGATCACAAAATGCCCAAACTGATGCACTAGCTAATGTAGCCACAACCCTAGCAGATCTAAATCGGGATGAAACAATCATTAGTATTTCCCATAGTCGTATAGTTTCCCATTATGTTCAAATCAGAATTGAGGGAATCAATGAAATTAGTCCCATTTTTGAACCATATGGTCATACTACAGGATGGATGAAACCTATCAGGGAATACCTTCAAAATGGAACACTCCCACCTGATAGATCCAAGAAAGAACAAGTATGGTGATGCGTGGTCAATTTTACTCTTTATGATAGCCCAGATCACAAAACAAACTCTCTACAAGTGAGGTTTTGATGGAATTATCTTCAAATGTATTAATGGTGAAGAGACAATGGCTATCAAGAATGATGTACAAGTAGAAGTTTGTGGTGGCCACCAGTCTGGACATAGACTTTCTGGTCAAATTCAGAGGCTTGGATACTTCTAGCCTTCAATGATGCCTGATTGTGTTGATTTCACTAAGAAGTGTCATTATTTCCAAGAATGTGCCAACTTCATTAATCAACCCCCGAAGTTTCTTTATACGGCTAAATACTCCTAGCCATTTTCTACATGGGTAATGGATGTAGTAGGACCTTATCCTCCAGCTATAACTAAGCCATTTAAGTATATTCTTACTTCTACTGACTTCTTTTCCAAATGGGAAGAGGCAATACCTCTCAAAGAAGTCAGTCCTAAAATCATTTTTAGCTTTTTCAAGTCCAATATCATTACCAGATTTGGTGTTCCATATACCATATTGACAGATAATGGCACCAACTTTTGTTCATATGAGGTAAGAAAATTGAATCAATAATACAATATCAGATCCAACCATTCATCTTGATATCATGCAGCGGAAAATGTTTAAGTAGAGGCTACCAATAAGACTCTTTAAAATATACTTCAAAAGATATTGGATAAAGATAAGAATTCATGGCCTGATAAACTTTTTCATGCTCTATGGGCTTATCGGACTACCACCCGCACTGCTACATGATCAACTCCATATTCATTGGTATATGGAATGGAAGGAGTCTTGCCTATTGAAGTCTAATTACCTTCACTTAGAGTATCCCTTTTTGATCAGTTATATACAGATGAACAATCTCAAAAGTGATTGGATGAATTGGAATGACTAGATGAAAAAAGAATGTGCACACTTCACCATTTAGAAGTCTATCAGAATCGAATAGCATGAGCTTTCAATAAAAAAGTTCGTCTTCGTTCATTTATTCATGGAGAATTGGTATTAGTCCTAAGAACCTCAATGATACTGGGAAAGAAGCCTCCAAATCTTGATCCAAAGTGGGAAGGTCCTTATTAAATACATAAGGTCTATTCCAATGGATCTTATTCTTTAATCTCAATGGATGGAGAACCCATTACAACTCCAACCAATGTAAGATTCTAGAAGAAGTATTTTTTGTAACACAAATACACCCATTTTCCTTGATATAGGACATTAAACTACATTTCCCCATCTATTGTCCCACATGACGTTAAAGAATGTCCCATCTATCGTCCAACATGACATTAAACTGTGCATCGTCTGAGCTGCAAAACATTAAACTGCCAAGCACCCCATGCCTGTGATACATGACATTAAACTGTGATCGCCGCATGTGAAATTGTCTTTTAAACTATGTTGTCATGCGTGCCCCGGGAATCTAACCTTGCATAAGCCCCACACCATCCTTCGTGGTCGCATCTTTCACGACACGATCGTCAGGTCTGTTGCTGCCTCTTGTTTCTCACACCAAGAATGACTCACATGATCTTAGAGTAAGCTTCGACCATGAAATCTTATCTGGGTCGCTAACCACGCTTAAGTACCAACATCATCTTTGGGTTGTTGTCCTCAAGTACACCCCAATCACCGAATCCCTCTCAATTGAACTACATGGGCTTTGATCCTTGCCTCCTAGGCCGAGTACGTAGGCAACCACCTAAGGTTTAAGCCCAAAAAAACACTTTCTTCACATCGATTCACCTCCATCCCATATGATGTTGATCCATGAATCCCCCTTCAACCACCTTATTCATATTGGTTCACTTTTTTCCTACATCAAGTTAAACTGTGTACGTACCATCGTCCTAGATATATGATGCTAAACTATATAGTCCTCCATTGTCCTTTCTGCAAGACATTAAACTACATAGAATAGGTCCCAGCATATAACCTTAAACTATTTTCACTTTTTTCTTATATGAAAATAAACGACAACAATCCCTGATACCCTCAATCGAGAGGAATCATCATTGACATGGTCTCCAACCATGTCATATTTCAAGAACTACGTATGGATTGATTCTCATCCTTGTGAGATACGTAGTGACACCCAAGTCTTTAATCTTGGGTCTATCCATAATTGCAATAAAATCCTCTTTACCCCTCATATGTACGAACCAAATCCGTACAAAGGTTATTTCAATAACTACGTGTGGCTTGATTCTCATCCTTATGATATATGTAGGGATTCTTGACCATTCATCAAGTACAGCCCCGTGCCTTTGGGCCTAACCCCAAACTCCACTTTCGGTCCCTTGGATAAAAAGTCCCCCTGGGAGCACATCGTGTGATACGGAACACCCTGGTCTTTATCCACATCAGGTTTATAACAAATTCACGATGTGTCTCTCCCACTATGGTAGAAGCTCTATTACCCTAAACTAAGATCTCCCATGCTCTCATCCTATATGATGTTAAATTGCATTTCATGAACTACATGTGGCTTGATTCCCATTTTAATGAGATTCGTAGTGACATCCAAAATCTCAATTTAGGACCCAGCCGCAACATTTTACAAATAATATTCATGGTATCTATAACCCTTTTCTATACTTCTGGTCACAAAATGACTGATACCTGAGCATTCTTTTGCCTGACTATGCAACATGTGCCCTTTGGTGGCCTTCCATAAGTTGTCTACATAACGGACATGTCAGCCAAAAGATGCTACTATATGACTATGCAGCTTATGCCCTAGTTGGGCCTCCATAATTCAACCTCCATAATGGGATTGTCAAGTAATGGTAACTTCATTCTTAGGAGAAGCCACTTTTGTCCCTATTGGTCTTAAAAATGATATGTAGGGATCTGCAAAAAAACTGTCATCCTTAACATATTTGTTCCATACTATTTTTCATGATCTGAAAGAATTCAAGTCTGTGGTTTACATTTTACTTCTTATCCATATGTTTAGAGAAATATGAAATAACCTTGGATCACTTGACCATATGTCTTATAATGTTTCTATCTCCAGTTTTAGTCATACGATTTATAAACCACATGTACCTTTTTTCCTACATTTGGGTCAGACCTTCGTAGAAGTCACATTCCTCCAATTCTTTGACAATTATGATTGTAAATATCATCTCTATATTCTAGTACCTTTCTCTATAAATCAGACTCTATGATTTGGAAAATTTGAATCTCCATAAAAATTTCTTCAGCTTTTATCAATAGAAAGTCAAATTTCTGAGAGTTCTTTTGTCCAACTATACAGCACATGCCCTTAGGTGGCCTTGCATAAGTTGTCTGCATAACGGACTTATCAGCCAAAAGATACTACTATTTGATTATGTAGCTTATTCCCCAGTTGGCCCTTCATAATTCATCCCCCATAACGGGTTTGTCAAGTAGGGGTAACTTCATTCTTATAAAAGACTTCCTCTGATGCCTTTTAGCTCTTTTCTCATGTCATTCCTCAGATTCAAAATTTCTCAGGTCACAGTTTACAATTTTCCTGCTCTATAATTGAATATGGTAATATGTTTCCAAAAACATTATCAAGAATTGAGTCAATATCATCCATTTCGTCAAATCTATTTGACCGTAAATATTAGCCTTTTTATATTCCAACATGCATGAATTTAAACTGCCAATAACAAAAGATACGGTACTCATTAAATTGAGAACCTATAAAGGGTACTCTGAAGAAAAGTCGAGTCCCAACTCACTAAACGTATATTTTTTATGATGTAGGAAACATTAAACAATTAAAAGATGAAAATTTTGTGGGGTTGTTTATATAACCCAAGTAAAAATCAAACTATGTTTACTAGGCCCATTGTCTTAGGTAAATATGAGAGCAATTATCAAGAAAATGAAGGTACAAATGATTGAAGATGAAATGTTTTTTCATTGATGAACAAGATTAGAAGAACATCCACAAACTAGAGTCTCTTATCTTTTTTCAGAAATCACATAAGACTTTCAACATGACTTATCATCTGTTTCACAATATCCCGAGCTTTATCAACATCCACTTGAAGTTCATTTACTTGACCATCTTCACTCTCTTCATCTTGACGAAGTGCTTCTTTGGAATTTGTGATGGATTTTATACCATCTGTTGGACTTCTTAGAATGAATTATGAAGCTGGTCAAGCTCCCCAGTAATAGAATCTATCTCTTGCTGAAGGCGCAACTGGTGGAAAAACTTCTCCTTGATCATTTACTTCAGCTCCTTCAGCTTTATAGCATGATCAGCCTCAGCTCGGGACACTGCAACCTGAAATTCACTGATATTGGTTAGAAATCTAGCTCTGATCAGGTCTTGAAGACACCTTTTCTCTTGATCCCTCCTTTGAATTACTTATTTCACTACGACATGGATCTATTGATATCCAAAACTGCTAAGTCCCAGCATGATAAACAGGGATGAAAGTCTTGGAATTTTCGAAGGCAACTCTACTAGAGGCACCTCAGATATTATCTTCTATATATTTTTCCATGCCTTGCGACATGAGAATTGGAGCACCTTTTTCACTTATGGGTCTGATTCAACATCACTATCATAGGGGGGACATAATCTAAGATTAAATCACTTATGGAAGTGCCATGTTCTGCTCCTTCCCTAACCCTGGTTGCTTCACCTTCTACTACTGTTTGGGATGAGGATAAGGCTTCACCTACAGATCTAGCCATTGAAGTTGACAACCCTGTTTGGTCAATTAAAAGTACGGTTAGTTTCAAATAATAGTAAAAGATGATTGATTTTCTTACAGGTTAAGTAAGCCAAAAATATCATCATCTTTTACCTAACAGTAAATCAGCAATTTGTGAAGACTCCTCCCCATATTTCTTAGCTTCAACAGGATTTTCATGATGGGTTTCAGGAGGGTATTCCATGCTAAGTTCCATCTGAGCCAGTGTTTCTGCAATTATAGGGTTGAAATCAATGTCTACACCCCTTTTAAGCATTGTTGGTTCAACAGTTTCATCAGATGGAACTATACATTTTTTAACCAAAAATGGTTTGAAGTGTAATCATGAGAAGATTAATAGGACAAATGATGAAACTCACATCCAGTTGATTCTATAAATAGATCTCCAAAATATTCTAAATCAGGTGGTAAATTAACATGTTCTAAAATCTTTTCAAAGGACATGCCAAGATTCATAATTTTATCCAATGATGTCCCAGATCCCAGGTTAGTCTCACCAGTTGGAGCACTCAGCATGTCTTCTTTGTAACTTTCATCTAGCAATCTCTGACCCCAGATAGCTTCTTCAAAGACAGTTATGGAAATAGCTTTGGTGGTTTACAAATGTTTTGGTGCATTATTTGAACCTAAAACATCATAGAATGGAAGTCAGTTGTTGTCTCATTTGAGTTTATATAAAGTATTGTTAATTTACCAGATGTTTTTTTCACTCCTAGCATCAGAAATAGGAGTGGTGTTGGGAACAGATGCCAGCTCATCTGCTCTCAGTTTTTCTTCAGGAACAACCATTTCAGCAGGAACTTGCGGCTATTCTACAGCACCCTCTATTGTACTCTGAGGATGGTTAGTCCTTTACCTTAAAGGGGAAACTGAAGAATCCCCTGCAATCCCAAGAAGTTTGAGCACTTTTTCATAAGTTAAGATTCATGACTACCAGAAAGACTTACCACTGCTGATAAAATGTTTGACTGTGGTATTTTTTCTTCGATGAATTTTGCTTCTTGGACTTTTTTGGTGGATTGGCATCATCATCTCCGAAAAACGTTATCGGAGACCATAACCCCCTTTATAACTCCTCATCCATGACTTTCTGGCCTAAAGATACTTCGCCCGGCTCACGAGGAGATTCAATTGATCCAAGAGTGGTGCCACCAGGGCTATACCACGGTGAAGGGATATTAGTGGTTCTTTCCTTTATAAGCTATAGGATGAAGAAGATTATTTCCTTTAATAATTTTTTTTACTAAATTCAAATTGCAAAGAAAATAGCAATATGAGACAAAGGAAACTTATATCTTCAAAAGACATGTAATCATGTCAATCTTTGTCTAATGATGAATCAGTCCCCTCAGCGGTACCACATTCCATAATTTCCTTCACCCTCTTGGTGATAGGAACTAACTCATCAGTGGAATATATGAGCATTTAGAACTCTTTGATGTAAACCCACACTTCATTGGGGGTTGTCCTCAAAGCGGATGTCAGAGGAAGCTAGGAGATTCCCCACTCCAGGGATATGAAGCCATTCGCATAAGTCTTGTTGTACCCCACACTCTTTGATTTTCATGATCACAATCACTTTCATATTTGTCTAACATTGTTTTTAAGTGTTGTGGATGATAGGCAAAAGATTGCCAAAGGATTGGCCCAAGAATGAACATCAAGTGGACTGAAATTCAGTCCACCGGCCAACCGGTGTCATAGCACCGGCCAGCCGGTGGACCTGGCAGAGGCATTGCCCACTGCCAGGTTCCACCGGTCAGCCGGTGGCTTGACCACCGGCCAGCCGGTGGCACCCAGCAAGCACAGTGGGAGCTACTGTCTTGCCACCGGCCAGCCGGTGGCTCCTCCACCGGTCAGCCGGTAGAGCCTGGACATTTTTTCTTCTCCTCTGCCAAGGCACCGGCCAGCCGGTGGCCCTGCACCGGCCAGCCGGTAGACCAGTCAAACTAGCCGTTGGGTTTGACCAGTCAACCCTCTTTTGGCCTCCAACGGCTCCGAGGACTTCTCCAACGGCTCCGAAGGCCCCCAATGGGTTCCATGCCTATAAATAAAGGCTGAGGAAGCCCCGGACATCTACCGGAACTATACGAAAGCCCACAGACATATTTTGCATCAATTGGCCAACCTCCGGCGACTTCCTCCAAGGGAACCCCAATAGCTCCAACAACTTCCACATCCAAGGAGCCCCTTCAAAGAAGCTTGGAAGCAGCCTTCAACATCTCCAATCAATCAAAGGCGCCCAAGACTTCTCCAAATACGGTTTTTATTGTTTTATCGTTTTGAGCTTTCAATTTGGGTTTGTGCCTACAAAACCCAAACTCTTTCTTCATCCCCCTTTCTTTTGGGTTCTCACACCACCATTAAGGTGTGAAGAGGTTAGTCAAGCCTTTCCTTTTAAAAGGATTGAGTTTTCGGTGAGCTAGCCTTCACCCGTTAAAAAGTCTAGTGGGTTCTTGCTATTCCATTGAAAGCAAGTGGGTTCTTGCTTAACCAATAAAAGCAAGCTGTAATAGGTCCTAGTGCTACCTCAAAGCCTAGTGGGTTTCTTGCTAAAACCATTGAAAAGCAAGCAGTAGGAATCTCTCAACGGTTGAGTTGGGAGCGGAGACGTAGGCCGGGTTTTGGCCGAACTCCGATATCAATTTCGTGTGTCTTGCCTCTTTATTTTCCGCTGCACTTTACTTTGATTTTTAAATTGTTAATCATTTTTTTTAAAAGGCAATTCACCCCCCCTCTTTCCATCTTTTCCTCGTTTGTTCCGACCCAACAATTGGTATCAGAGGGAAATTTGAGTAATACCCTAACCCGGTTTCAAATTTAAGATCCTATTTTTTGTGATGGCATCCACTTCTTTTGCCCCCGAAGGCTTTTCTTTGGGTCGGGCTCCATTTTTTGATGGGACCGACTATAATTATTGGAAAACCCGCATGACTACCTTTCTTAGAAGCATAGGATATCCCATTTATAAAATTGTCATGCAAGGTTATTCTTTGTCTTCCCCCGACGAATCCAAATGGACCCCAGCCGACATTAGAAATTTTGAGCTTGATGGCAAAGCCATGAATGCTCTTCATTGCGGCCTTGACCGAAATGAGTTCAATCGTGTATCCACTTGCACCACTTCACATGAAATTTGGAAGCTTTTAGAAGTGACCCATGAAGGCACTAACAAAGTCAAAGATACTAGATTAGATATGTATAGACAAGACTTTGAATCTTTTTCCATGCACCCAAATGAATCAATTTCTGAATTGTTTACTCGCTTTACTGACGTGTGCAATGGAAGGAAATCTCTTGGTGATGATGTTTCAGCCGAGACGATGGTCAAGAAGATCTTATGGGTCCTTCCGAGCTCATGGGCACCAAAGGTGACGACGATCCAAGAGGCTAAGGACGTCAAAAACATGCCGGTAGAGGAGCTCATCGGATCCCTAATGACGTACGAGATTACGATGAGGAGGCAAGCTCAAAAGGAGGGCACACCAATCAAGACACCAAAGAACATCGCCCTCAAGGTACAAAAAGAAGTAAGCTCCTCCTCCTCATCATCATCTTCATCTTCTTCATCATCAAGCGGCGACTCGGAAATGGAGAATCTCGCCCGCCAAATGCACAAATTTATGAAGAAGCACAAGAAGAAAAAATCTCGCAAGGCGCGAAAGCAAGAACCCACCGCAAGATCCGAGCCCAAGGTAAAATGCTACGGGTGCGGCAAAAAGGGCCATTACAAGCCCGATTGCCCACTCAACAAGAAACGGGCCTCGCAAAAGGAAAAAGGAAAGAAAAAGGTCCTCAAGGCCACATGGAGTGACACCTCATCCTCCTCCTCCTCCTCAAGCGACAACGGTAACAAATGCCTAATGGCATTTCATGAGGTAACATCTTCCGACTCCTCCTCCTCTTGTTCTTCAAATTCAAATTCTTTAAATCATCTTTCTTATGAAGAACTCTCACACGCTAGAGACCAACTAGAAAAACGTTTTCATGCTTTATCGTCAAAATTTGTTGCTTTAAAAAAGTCTTTCAAAAAACTCTCCTCCGAAAAAGAACAACTTCTCAAAGAGAAGGAGGAGATGTCCCTAAAAATCCAAAATTTTCCAAATGTTGATTCTTTGGAATCAACCATCAAAGACCTAAGGGAGACCCTAGCTAAGTTCACCCAAGGGGAACAAAATTTGAACAATCTCCTAGGTTCCCAACGAATTTCTAGGACCACTCAAGGACTTGGCTATACCAACCAAGCCTCCTCCTCCCATGCACCCACTGTTTTTGTAAGGGGGAGCTCCGCTTACAAATTTTGTAATTATTGCAAGAAGACCGGGCACCTTATTTATGAATGTAATTGTAAAAATGCCCGGTACGGTCAACCCAAATCTTTTTTCTTTTCGGACGAATTTTATAGGAGAAGACCCGCTACAAGGCAAGTGTGGATTGAAAAATCCCTATTAGCGAGTCTCTCCGGGCCTAAAATTGTCTCTTTTCAAAATCCCTCTCCCCGGTGATTTATTGTTTTTATTTAGGGGGAGCTAGGATCTTTTAAGCCTTTTTGTGTATTCAAAATTTTTCATTTCAAACTCAACACTTGGTATCCAAAATTTTTATTTCAAATTTCAATTGGCTTTTGATTCAAAACTTTCAATTCAAATTTTCATTTCAATTTCAAAAATCTCAATTGATATTTCAATTCTCTATCTTGTTTTTCAACGCTTTCCCTCAATCAAGTTTTATGCCCCATTCTATTTTGATAATCACAAAGGGGGAGAAATTTCTTGATTGATTGGGGGAGAATCTTTTCTCTCATGCTTAGTATTTATTTTCAATTTATCATTTAGGCATGCCCTTCATTTAAGTTTTTACATTGCTTAGATAAGTGATTGTGATCATCAAAATAGGGGGAGATTGTTGTACCCCACACTCTTTGATTTTCATGATCACAATCACTTTCATATTTGTCTAACATTGTTTTTAAGTGTTGTGGATGATAGGAAAAAGATTGCCAAAGGATTGGCCCAAGAATGAACATCAAGTGGACTGAAATTCAGTCCACCGGCCAACCGGTGGACCTGGCAGAGGCATTGCCCACTGCCAGGTTCCACCGGTCAGCCGGTGGCTTGACCACCGGCCAGCCGGTGGCACCCAGCAAGCACAGTGGGAGCTACTGTCTTGCCACCGGCCAGCCGGTGGCTCCTCCACCGGTCAGCCGGTAGAGCCTGGACCTTTTTTCTTCTCCTCTGCCAAGGCACCGGCCAGCCGGTGGCCCTGCACCGGCCAGCCGGTAGACCAGTCAAACTAGCTGTTGGGTTTGACCAGTCAACCCTCTTTTGGCCTCCAACGGCTCCGAGGACTTCTCCAACGGCTCCGAAGGCCCCCAATGGGTTCCATGCCTATAAATAAAGGCTGAGGAAGCCCCGGACATCTACCGGAACTATACGAAAGCCCACAGACATATTTTGCATCAATTGGCCAACCTCCGGCGACTTCCTCCAAGGGAACCCCAATAGCTCCAACAACTTCCACATCCAAGGAGCCCCTTCAAAGAAGCTTGGAAGCAGCCTTCAACATCTCCAATCAATCAAAGGCGCCCAAGACTTCTCCAAATACGGTTTTTATTGTTTTATCGTTTTGAGCTTTCAATTTGGGTTTGTGCCTACAAACCCCAAACTCTTTCTTCATCCCCCTTTCTTTTGGGTTCTCACACCACCATTAAGGTGTGAAGAGGTTAGTCAAGCCTTTCCTTTTAAAAGGCTTGAGTTTTCGGTGAGCTAGCCTTCACCCGTTAAAAAGGATAGTGGGTTCTTGCTATTCCATTGAAAGCAAGTGGGTTCTTGCTTAACCAATAAAAGCAAGCTGTAATAGGTCCTAGTGCTACCTCAAAGCCTAGTGGGTTTCTTGCTAAAACCATTGAAAAGCAAGCAGTAGGAATCTCTCAACGGTTGAGTTGGGAGCGGAGACGTAGGCCGGGTTTTGGCCGAACTCCGATATCAATTTCGTGTGTCTTGCCTCTTTATTTTCCGCTGCACTTTACTTTGATTTTTAAATTGTTAATCATTTTTTTTAAAAGGCAATTCACCCCCCCTCTTGCCATCTTTTCCTCGTTTGTTCCGACCCAACAAGTCTATCTATGCAGTTTCAGCATCACAATATAAACTCCTCCATGTCTACATAGCCTCTGGTCGTAAATATTCAGAATGTGCACCAGAAGGTCGCAAGGGGTGTCCTGCAATCTGGGACTTCAACTTCTTCCCAACTCCAGCAATCACAGATAAAGGATAAGAAAATGAAACTTTTTTCTCTTTAAAACAACGGTGACTAAATTACCTCAATGATGCAACTCACCAGGAGTCGATGGAGTGGGTCTCTTGACTCCGGCAGGCGGATTATATCTGGCACAAGGCCGCTTTGACGCATTTCGAGCCCATCATCCCTATCCTGGGAATTCGATGAATCATCTCCAGGTGAGGAAGAGTCACCTTCCAAATGAAGAGTTTCCTTCCTAACTGTTCTCTTCTTTATCCCCACCTAAGAGACTGGCTAATTCAATACCCCTTTAGGGTATGATGTTACCCAGCTCTCCGCATACCATATAGTCAATCGACTTGCCACTTTAACAGCTGGTAGATCAACTACCACCCTAGTCATGTCCATAGATTTCAAAAACCATAGTTGACAAGAAACCATCGGATTTTGCTGTAAATAGACATGCACCGGAGGGGATACGGTAATTTGCTGCAAACATTTGAATTGACGTGAAAATCTTTATGGAGAATAGGCCTCACATATAATCTCTTTGTCAATCCCCGTGGCCAATGTACCATCTCTACATGCCAGTATATATGCCCTTAACTCCAGGCTGGCTATTCCATTATCAACAAATCACCCTATTGGAAGATTTCCATAAAGAAAGAAGTGAAACTCTTTGACCATGCTCAGCCATATTTTGATTTCATAAGCATTGAGGGATAAGAGAGAAATTCTAGAAAAGGCATGAACATACATCCGGAAAGAACTTCTAGGAACATGTACCCCACTTTATACAACATATGTCTTGAAGTGAGTGGCGATCCATCCCCATAAAACTTGGAATGGTCCCACTATTCATAGAGGAGACTTACCCATATAAAACATGAAGTAAGCTCCTATGAAACTTTTCCAAAACAGGGTTGTCCAACCCAATGATTTTCCTTTCATCCAGCTTATCTACAGGGACAAAGGTTCGCAGTCTCACACCTCCTTTTGAATCCTGATCTAGTAAAAGGTAAACATTGATCCATAAGGCCAAAAATCCTTCCATATGGGTCTTCACTCTATTTTTTTGGTTCACTTCATACCCGCACTTATCAAACTCTCTTTCTTTTAGAGTTAGCCAAAATGTTCCCAGAGCATCCCTCTTTTCTACTCTAGGGAAACTAGTAGGATGAGTGTAGGAAGGTCCCTTATCTCTCTTCTTAATCAGAAACATGTCCATCCCCTCCTCTAGATGAATATCTTTTCTGGAGTGGATTTTCGTGGTGGTGGTATTCTTATGCTTGTAGAAAAGTTTCATTAACTCTAGAGCCAAAGCCGGAGTTTTCTCTGAATCATTCCAGGTCACCTTGGGGGGGGATGAATTCATCATACATATCTCCCAAAATTGGAGCCCCTGAAATCTTATAGACATCCCACAAACTGATGCCTACTTATCCATGATTCAGATGGAAGGAATTCATTTCCAAGATTCAGTGACTGGTCAACTCTGGCACAAAATCATCATTCCTGTAGACATATGTCTGCCCAGCCCAGACAGCTTATTGCAGCTCCCTTCCAATCATCGACAAACTCTACCCAGGTTTTCCACACCCAATGTGCCCACATCAAAGTCGGCTTCACACCTCCTCCAGGATAGAAATCCCAACTCTTCTTCTATCCCTTAGATTGGTCCATCTGAGAATTTCAAAAAATAGAGGGATAGCAATGCGGCTTCAACTCAGGAGTGTGAGGTTTCAGATCTGGATCACATGGGCTATGATGCATTATGTATGCCTTCTATACTATCCCAGCATTGGAAAATGATCCTGCAAATGAGACATTTGCCGAAGAGAAGTTGGTGTAGGTCTGAAACCACCAAGGAGGGATATAATTATTTTCCTATGGAATGTTGACTCCTCGCAGATGACCATGGCCATACAAGGGCAATTAGATGATCTGTGGGAAATTGAAATTATATTTATTCAAGTAATTAGCAAAATCTGGGAGAGTGCTGTCACAGATGAAATAATAATCACGGCCAACAACATTCATCATGTCATCTATTCTCTTGCTAGCCAACTCCATATCTGATCCAATTATTTTGGGAGACATTAAATATACCCAAAGATCAAACAATAAACTTTTAAGTTAGTTTGTTTTGTGAAATTTTTATGAAAGAAATCAAAAAAATGGAAAAGGCATTAAGGAACTCAAGTACCAAATTGGTGCGCAATTCAAATCAGTCACGCATGTTTTTCTTCCCTAGTCATGACACGTAAATCAAATAACTTCTGCAGAAGCGCAGCACAATCCAGAAGGGTGATTCTCCGAAGACAGAATCACCTTGCGTGATGAGATCTCAAGTTCCTGAAAGCCGAATGAATTTTCACGGGAGTGAGCCTATATATATAGGCGATCCAGACCACCTGTGTTCCATACCTGCGTGCCCCATCATCTGCGTGTTGAACTTGTGCGCCACAAACCCTGGATTTCTCTAACTTTACCTTAGAGCCGGATCCTCTTTCCTTTTTAGATCCAACTCTAATGGGGGACTTTTGTTGACGCTCCTTTCTATCACAAAATCCAATGAATGGAAAAGGGGAATACCTTAAGCACAATGAGGGCCACCCTTTGAAGAACATCAAAAAAATTGACAAAGGCATAGACTAAGATCCCATTTGGAGTGAGGCGCGCAAGTTACTTGCACGCCGCGCAAGTCACTTTTGTGCCACCTATGGGTCGCACAGCTCACTTGCACGCCCTATTTTATTTTTCACCCAAGGTGAAATGTGACCTATGAATATCCCCTATGGGCCCCCATTTCAAAGAAATATTTTTCTAGAAGTCAAATTCAAGCTTTGGTCACCCAAGTATTCAAATCAACTCTTCTGAAAGATTCTAAGGTAGCTTTTTACCTATAATAGAATACTTGAATGAGTAGAATAAGGCCTAAGTGTTTAGAATTCATCAAAACTTGTGCGCCTAAGTGTCCAGAACTCCTTAAAAATTGAAACACATGTGCACCGCTCTACCCTTTTGATGAAACTTGCGCGCCTCCCTTTTGGAAACATCTTAGGATAATACTAAAGGATTAAGTTAAGTCTCGACCAAGTATTACCCTACAGATTCTTCGTCGCCCAGGTGAACCCATACCGCGCAAGTACACTTTCAGGACCAAGACTTGCACACCAACTTAATTTGTGTGCCTCTCTCCCGTTCACCTCTCCTCTTCAAGATATTAGCCCTAAAACCTCTTTTCAAATACATTTATGGCATGGTTCTTTTGTTGGATTCTTTATCTGAAATGAATTCTGTGAGAACCTCTATAAAAACCTCACGACTTACAAACTTTATGTCACTACGGTTAGAGGTTTCCTCTATATAACATCATCCTTTAAGATGAGAATATCCTCTAATTTGGGTATCCTCTTCAAGAGTAAGCCCTAAGTTCCCTTAGTTCGGGCCCCCTTCTAAGGAATAAGCCCCAATCATAATTCCTTTAAATTAGGGCATCATCCTCAAAAGTTATCCCCAAGTCCCCTTAACCTGGGCCTCCTAATCAGGAGTAATCCCCAGTCATAATTTCTTTTAACGTTGGGCATCCTCCTCAGGAGTAAGTGTAACACCCCGAGATTTTATGAAAAATATTCTTTTTAATTTCATTAATGTGTTGTGTTATACGCTACACCAAAAGGAGCTTTCACAACACACATCTCTGACCTGGCTCGAATTACACGCAATCGCGACCTTCCACGATAGCGTGTGTTGTACGCAACATCAAGTTTCGCTAAACAACGATATGCTATTAAAATATTATTAAAACTAGCCATTATGAATAGTAATAACCACTTTTTGAAATTTTGTAAATTTTATTTTTCAAAATGGACTTCATTTTTGGATTCTGAATATCAAAATTAGCTTAGGGTGAAATTTTGGTGATTTTCAGATAACTTTCATATTTTGATGAATAGTGAAAATTACTAAATTTTTATTAAAAACAACTTTTTCAATCGAAATAATTAATAGTGATAAATTATTAATTTTAGTGGTTTTAAAGTATATTTAGAATATATTTTTACAATTTAATACAATGTTGGTCATTGGATGTAATTTCACATTTAAACCAGTTATAAACAAGTGTCAATCTTTTGATAGTTATTATCTCTTAAAAACACGCCTTTTGTTTTGACGACGGGAATTAATTTTTAAATGAAACTGATATGTTTTGAATTTGGTAAAATAGAAATCATTTTTGAGTTCATAATATCAAATATATCTTAGGCCTAATTTTTGGTATTTTTCTGAAAACTTTCAATTTTTGATGAATAGTGGAACCACTAAGTGGTAGTTAAAAAAACTGAATTTTTCATAAAACTTAATTTTACCGCTTCTGTGAGTGGAATTTCAAATATCCAAGAGACACAGTTGATGTCAGTAAGTAAAATGTGGTTCAATGAGATGAAAATAATTTTTGATGAATAGTAACTTTTTACTTTTATTTACCACGGTTAAAAGTAAATAGGGTAATTAAGGGTAAAAATGATATTATTACTACCCTAACACATGTCCTAATTCTATTGGACAAGTGTAATTCGACCGAAAACAAACTTAGGAATAAAATATGACCATTTAGGCCCACTTGGATTAGATTAGGACATTTATTATTAATTTATTTAAAGAAGGGTTAAAATAGTTAAAATCAAAGTTTAATAAGTAAATAATTTTTAATATGGGGTTATACATAAGATAAATTCGACTATAAATATTCATTAGAAAGATAAATATATTTTCTACATAATGGTATATTATTTATAATTTTTAGACATTAAATAATTGAATTTATTTATGACACAAAGATGATGCAGTAATTATCTTATTAATGAAATATTGACATAATTAATGTTATAAACACCAAAATAAATGTAATTTGAGACTTTTTATGAATTCCATGAATTTTCTAGGTTAATATGATATGTTAGTATTTATTTAATTAACTTGTTTCGAACTAATAATTCTGTTATGATTTTCACAAAAATCAATTACTAAATAGTGTCAAAATTGACATAAAATAGTTTTTAAAACAAATATTATATTAGTAATTGTTATTTTATTCCTAAAAATATAAGGTTAGGCCAAATGACTTAGATAAGGTTATATATATTAATAATAAACAACTTGGGGTTCTTTTGGCTGCTTATAGTAAGTTTAATAACCTTATAGTATAAGAACACAAGAAGACACGGTAAAAGTAAACTTATTTAACTTAATGTTAAATCTAAATGATAAGGTTAAAATAGGAACCTAAACTTGTCTAAATTCTATTGGATGAGAGGATTTCAACCCATACCAACCTTAGCTTCGAAATATATCAATTTGGATCTATTTAAAACCGAACTTGACTTTATAATAAAATAATAGTTTTAGTTATTCCAAAGGTGCCCCCCTCCTCCCTTATAAAAGGACACCTCCTCCCTCTCTTCCTCACACAACTTTGAGCCTTCAAGCTCGGCCAAACCCTGCCAAAATCTCTTCTCCACTTCCCTAGAAACATCTTAGAGGTTCTGGTCTTCCTCAAAGACCAATTTTAGTGCCCTAAGAGGAGGTCTCAAAGAGGCGCTTCAAAGAAGAGGTAATTTCTGTTACCAATTCTTTCACCTTTATTTCTTCTTCCACTTATTCTTATTAGGTTGTTTCATTATGAAGTAATAAAATCAGTTTCAATCATATACTGATATGTTATTATAATTATGAAACAATCCTAATTCACCATCTATCCATCCTACGGAAAACGAAATCACCGCGCGTGCGTACGTACGGAATACCGTCTCCACGCCGTGGTGTAATCTATTTTTCCACCAACACCTTACATGGATGGGTATTATGGTGTAAAGAATAACTATACATAGTTATTATAACATCATAATTATTCTGATATATTGTATCATCCACTCCAATTCAATTCAATAATTATGGAAATGATATCATCGCTCGTGCGTACGTACGGACTACCGTCTCCACGACGCGATGAGATTCATTCTCCATGTTAACCATTTAAGAATGATTATAAAGTATATATAAGCAATAATAATGAAATATATGACATTATAAAGATACTGGATTTATGTGTATATATATGTATGTCATATACTTAATTCCACTCAATTAAATAAGGAAACAAAAACAGCGTTCATGCGTACGTACGACCTACCGTCTCCATGAACGGTGTATTTCTTTCCATTTATCGATCCATTATATATATGTATATTCTGAATATATATTATATATAAATAATGTTTTATATTCTATAATTAAGTAATAATGATCTAAGTAATCATATGAATAATTACAAGTTAAAACACAAACGACAAATGAGATGATTTTACCCAAAACGCTACTTTAAATGAATTTACAAAAGAACGGGTAATATAAAGTCATAAGTGGACCATATATGATATAATAACAATGAATATGATTCTGTAATAAGTCAATGAAATTATTTAAATCATTACACAGGAGGTTCGGACACTTATGAAGCAAATCGGACCTAAGGTAAGGGATAAATTTTCAATCTCATTTTTATCCGAGATTGCTTATACGTAAGTATTTACTGGGGTTACGTTTATCATCCATGACCATGATTTCTAAAAATGATTTCATAAAATGTTTACCATTCTTCCAGGTATGTTTAAAGTCATTTTTACCCTTTATTTACTTTTTACCACATTGTATGAATGAAATATTTCGTTTGGTTACCATATAAGGTACTTTTTGACTTTTCCGACAAAAGTACGAGGAGAATGTTATTTTTAACTTATACGGCGTGAACAGATTTTTACGGTTTCATAACGCCTCATTTTCAAGAAGCTTCCTCTACAAGATTGCATGATTATTTTCAATAAAACCCTTATCTTTTAAAATTGCATGGAATTGTTTTGAAAAGAACATGATTTTAAAGAAGAAAGGATATTTTCCTCAAGAATTCATTTCAAGTGTTTTTTCAAAATTATTTTCCATATAAGATAATAAAGGGTTCTGTTTCTATCCATATTTTTACATTTATTTGACTATGTTGTGATGGAATTATGTTTATGAATTCATTTATCTTATATGAATGGTTTTATGATGTCATGTTGTTTAAGAATCCCATTTTTATTACATGGGTTATGCAATGATGTATGATTTATGAT
This sequence comes from Viscum album, assembly GCA_963277665.1. Lineage (NCBI taxonomy): Eukaryota > Viridiplantae > Streptophyta > Magnoliopsida > Santalales > Viscaceae > Viscum > Viscum album. Next base: position 1,183,029,277 of record OY728158.1, on the reverse strand, counting down.
TTTGTGGAACACATAAGAATGGTATCATTAGGAGATGGGTGGGACCTATATCTCCCTCCAATGCATTGGGTAATGATTTTATATCTCATGAGATAGACATGGCTGGAATGGTAGGTTATACAGGTTCAGTGAAACAGGACTGAAACGAGGGTGACTCGGTTCAGAAAGGGACTTTGTCCACTAAGATAGTCTTGGCAATGAGTCTTAACTAACAAGAAATGATTATCTATGATTATGTGTGTATGCCAAAAAGTTTAATGTTTTAAGTTATGATTATTGTGATTACATTTCACTGCCATGAGTTATCCCAGGTTATGAAATTATGATCTCTTTTACAGGTTAAGATATCCAGAAGTTATGTGCTTATGTATATGATGTGATTGATATTTCTTTTGTTTACCCTTAATGAGCATTTGAGCTCACCCTTTTATGTTTACTTTTCCCCAGTATATAAAGAAAGGTTTAGGTATAAAAAGAAGAAGATATTTATGGGAGATGTTGAAGATCTTTCACCAGGATTAGAAGATTATATTCCGAGTTTCCAAAGACACTAAACCATTACGATCCTTGTGTGTGTGTTTTTGTTATGTACTAAGTATTCCGCAAAAGTAATGTAATGTCTATGTACGTTAAGCTTCGGGTCTCTACAGTTGGTATCAGAGGAAAGGTTTAGTCAACCTTTGGAAACTAGGACGCGAAAACGTTAGTGAGATCCCTAGAGATATTTCTAAGGTATGTCTAGGGATGTCCCTAAGGATAGGTATACATATAGGATATAGTCCTAGCACTACGGTAACGATCTTATAATTTAACCTAAGATGTTAGATATTGAAGTTACTCCCCATTTATTATGATTTTTGCATCTCACACTATTCTTTTTGGGTTTTAGAAAATGGCTGGAAACAAGATGATTCATGATAATGGAGGATATGATGGACAATGGAATGATATTCTTAATAAGCAATCAAATGAAATGGGATTTGGATGTCCAAACATAATTATTATGTCGAATCAAAAATATCATAATATGATCAATAAAGTAAAATTTGGTAAGTTTCCTGACTCAGCTAATAAGAGAAAGATGGAGTTTCATGATGATCATAAAGGAACGAAAGTTCAATTTCCCCTATGTAAATCATGTGGGAAGAGGCATCAAGGAGAATGTTTCAAAGGAACTGGAAGATGCGTTGGGTGTGGAAAAGAAGGACACAAAGCCAGTAAGTGCAATGGAAAAGTTTCAGTTAACACCATGGATGAGGTTAATGGTGTTGCTACGACATCAACAATGGTTAAATGTTTTAAATCTGGAATGTTCGGGCATTATGCAAACCAATGCCCTAAGGTAAAGTCTCATAAAGAGAATCAGTATGGTCGTATGGGTAGTATTTATGTTGATGATGATGAAGAGACTACAAATGATATTTGAGATTAAAGAATTGTTGAAGCTCGGTCAACAGTTTAAGAATGTAGTGGAATGATTACATGTTTATCATGTGCAATGTTGTATAAGTAATCTCATGGTACTATGGAATAAAGAGACATCTAAGGATTGTTACACTATTGCCTTTCCTTGAGTTTTTAAAGTGTATGATTAATGGTACTAGTAACCATGAAATGTTATTCAGATATTTTTTGGAAAGTAGATGATATGAACATAATGAAGAAATAATAAGATAATGAGGTATTTGACTGTATTCATGAGCTCATGAATGATATAAGGAGAAGGTTATATCATGGTTTGAGTATATAGAATTTTTGGATTTTGGTATGTGGAAAGAGTTAACTTTTAACTGCATTCATGTTTTCACTAAGGTTCAATGGGTATTCAAGAGAATACGTGATTAAGGCCTTTGAATGTTTGTAATGTGACCAACAAGACATATCTTATGATATATGGGGATCAACGACAGTATTAAATCTCTCGTAATCGTTTTCACTATATTATGAGAGTGGACTCCAGTATTATGGATAAGCCTAAAGATTATAATGGATTATGTTGGACATAAGTTAGTATTGTTTAAGGATAGAAGATTTTCGATATTATTGATGGGATGTTATAGTATTGTAGTTTTAGAAAAAGGACAACCTGCAGGACGGGCGACAACCCATCGCGTCGGACAAGGATGTGGGAATCGAACCCACAACCGAAGTGCGACTGGCCTTTATCACCTACCACTGGCCTACAGGAAGTCCCTGTTTAGTAGAAAATAGTTTTATTATATTAAGAAATATGATATATGAAGTATAAGTCCATTTTAGGAACCATATATGATTAATCTCACTATAGAATGACTTATGTATATTTAATAACTTTTGCTAACCTTTTGTTTGAGACAGATGGAATGACCCATCATTCTATCACATGATCTGATAACACTTCACGAATAACAAATTCAACTTCATTTATTTAAGAGATGAAGTGGAAATTGTTCAAGGAACGAACAACAGTGAGATTGTACCAAAATAAAGTAAGTATTTATTCTAATTCAAATTCTTCAACTTTAGGGAAACGATCTTGAAAACCAAAAATGTTGTCCTAGTGCTCTTATATCTGATTAATCAGATGGTACCTTAGATCATTACAAATTTATGGATTTGTGATTGTTGGCTTTTCCATAGCCATCTTCTCTACCACTCTCCATCAGAACATGGTGGTTAGATTTTTCTTCCATATCCATATTTTCACCTATGTGGAAACCCAGTGATTAGTTTATTTGGGTAACCGTTACGTTTCATACTTTTGTTTTTAAAGATTGGTTTTGGTATTCCTTTTTACGATGTGGGTTTCGATTAAATAAACTTTCGAATAGTAAACCATTTATAACCCCGATGAATTTCGAGGGCGAAATTCATTTTAAGGGGGGTAGAATGTAACACCTCGAGATTTTATGAAAAATATTCTTTTTAATTTCATTAATGTCTTGTGTTATACGCTACACCAAAAGGAGCTTTCACAACACACATCTCTGACCTGGCTTGAATTACACGCAATCGCGACCTTCCACGATAGCGTGTGTTGTACGCAACACCAAGTTTCGCTAAACAACGATATGCTATAAAAATATTATTAAAACTAGCCATTATGAATAGTAATAACCACTTTTTTGAAATTTTGTAAATTTTAATTTTCAAAATGGACTTCATTTTTGGATTTGGAATATCGAAATAAGCTTAGGGTGAAATTTTGGTGATTTTCGGATAACTTTCATATTTTGATGAATAGTGAAAATTACTAAATTTTAATTAAAAACAACTTTTTCAATCAAAATAATTAATAGTGATAAATTATTAATTTTTGTGGTTTTAAAGTATATTTAGAATATATTTTTACAATTTAATACAATGTTGGTCATTGGATGTAATTTCACATTTAAACCAGTTATAAACAAGTGTCAATCTTTTGATAGTTATTTTCTCTTAAAAACACGCCTTTTGTTTTGATGACGGGAATTAATTTTTAAATGCAACTGATATGTTTTGAATTTGGTAAAATAGAAATCATTTTTGAGTTCATAATATCAAATATAGCTTAGGCCTAATTTTTGGTATTTTTCTGAAAACTTTCAATTTTTGATGAATAGTGAAACCACTAAGTGGTAGTTAAAAAAACTTAATTTTTCATAAAACTTAATTTTACCGCTTCTGTGAGTGGAATTTCAAAAATCCGAGAGACACGGTTGATTTCAGTAAGTAAAATGTGGTTCAATGAGATGAAAATAATTTTTGGTGAATAGTAACTTTTTACTTTTATTTACCACGGTTAAAAGTAAATAGTGTAATTAAGGGTAAAAATGATATTATTATTACCCTAACACATGTCCTAATTATATTGGACAAGTGTAATTCGACCAAAAACAAACTTAGGAATAAAATATGACCATTTAGGCCCACTTGGATTAGATTAGGACATTTATTATTAATTTATTTAAAGAAGGGTTAAAATAGTTAAAATCAAAGTTTAATAAGTAAATAATTTTTAATATGGGGTTATACATAAGATAAATTCGACTATAAATATTCATTAGAAATCTAAAACTATGTCCTACATAATGGTATTTTATTTGTAATTTTTAGACATTAAATAATTTAATTTATTTATGACACAAAGATGATGCAGTAATTATCTTATTAATGAAATATTTACATAATTAATGTTATAAATACCAAAATAAATGTAATTTGGGACTTTTTATGAATTCCACTAATTTTATAGGTTAATATGCTATGTTAGTATTGATTTAATTAACTTGGTTCGAACTAATAATTCTGTTATGATTTTCACAAAAATCAATTACTAAATAGTGTCAAAATTGACATAAAATAGTTTTTAAAACAAATATTATAGTAGTAATTGTTATTTTATTCCTAAAAATATAAGGTTCGGCCAAATGACTTAGCTAAGGTTATATATAACTTGGGGTTCTTTTGGCTGCTTATAGTAAGTTTATTAACCTTATAGTATAAGAACACAAGAAGACACGGTAAAAGTAAACTTATTTAACTTAATGTTAAATCTAAATGATAAGGTTAACATAGGAACCTAAACTTGTCTAAATTCTATTGGATGAGAGGATTTCGACCCATCCCCACCTTAGCTTCAAAATATATCAATTTGGAGCTATTTAAAACCGAACTTGACTTTATAATAAAATAATAGTTTTAGTTATTCCAAAGGTGCCCCTCTCATCCCTTATAAAAGGACACCTCCTCCCTCTCTTCCTCACACAACTTTGAGCCTTCATGCTCGGCCAACCCCTGCCAAAATCTCTTCTCCACTTCCCTAGAAACATCCTAGAGGTTTTGTTCTTCCTCAAAGACCAATTTTATTTCCCTAAGAGGAGGTCTCAAAGAGGCGCTTCAAAGAAGAGGTAATTTCCGTTACCAATTCTTTCACCTTTATTTCTTCTTCCACTTCTTCTTCTTAGGTTGTTTAATTATGAAGTAATAACATCATTATCACTCAAATACTGATATGTTATTATAATTATGAAACAATTCTAATTCACCATCTATCCATCCTATGGAAAACGAAATCACCGCGCGTGCGTACGTACGGAATACCGTCTCCACGCCGTGGTGTAATCTGTTTTTCCACCAACACCTTACATGGATGGGTATTATGGTGTAAAGAATAACTATACATAGTTATTATAACATCATAATGATTCTGATATACTTTATCATCCACTCCAATTCAATTCAATAATTATGGAAATGATATCATCGCTCGTGCGTACGTACGGACTACCGTCTCCACGACGCGATGAGATTCATTCTCCATGTTAACCATTTAAGAATGATTATAAAGTATATATAAGCAATAATAATGAAATATAATGCATTATAAAGCTACTGTATTTATGTTTATATATATGTATGTCATCTACTTAATTCCACTCAATTAAATAAGGAAACAAAAACAGCGTTCATGCGTACGTACGACCTACCATCTCCATGAATGGTGTATTTCTTTCCATTTATCGATCCATTATATATATGTATATTCTGAATATATATTATATATAAATAATTTTTTATATTCTATAATTATGTAATAATGATCTAAGTAATCATATGAATAATTACAAGTTAAAACACGAACGACAAATGAGACGATTTTACCCAAAACTCTACTTTAACATGAATTTACAAAAAGAACGGGTAATATAAAGTCATAAGTGAACCATATATGATATAATAACAATGAATATGATTCTGTAATAAGTCAATGACATTATTTAAATCATTACACAGGAGGTTCGGACACTTACGAAGCAAATCGGACGTAAGGTAAGGGATAAATTTTAAATCTCATTTTTATCCGAGATTGCTTATACGTAAGTATTTACTGGGGTTACGTTTATCATCCATGACCATGATTTCTAAAAATGATTTCATAAAATGTTTAACATTATTCCATGGGTGTTTAAAGTCATTTTTACCCTTTATTTACTTTTTACCACATTTTATGAATGAAATCTTTCGTTTGGTTACCATATAAGGTACTTTTTGACTTTTCCGACAAAAAGTATGAGGAGAATGTTATTTTTAACTTATACGGCGTGAACGGATTTTTACAGTTTCATAACGCCTCATTTTCAATAAGCTTCCTCTACAAGATTGCATGATTATTTTCAATAAAACCCTTATCTTTTAAAATTGCATGGAATTTTTTGAAAAGAACATGATTTTAAAGAAGAATAGATTTTTTCCTCAAGAATTCATTTCAAGTGTTTTATCAAAATTATTTTCCATCTAAGATAATAAAGGGTTTTGTTTCTATCCATATTTTTAAATTTATTTGACTATGTTGTGATGGAATTATGTTTATGAATTCCTTTATCTTATATGAATGGTTTTATGATCTCATGTTGTTTAAGAATCCCATTTTTATTACATGGGTTATGCAATGATGTATGATTTATGATTTTGTGGCACACATAAGAATGGTATCATTATGAGAAGGGTGTGACCTATATCTCCCTCCAATGCATTGGGTAATGATTTTATATCTCATGAGATAGACATGGCTGGAATGGTAGGTTATATCGGTTCAGTGAAACAGGACTGAAATGAGGGTGACTCGGTTCAGAAAGGGACTTTGTCCACTAAGATAGTCTTGGCAATGAGTCTTAACTAACAAGAAATGATTCTCTATGATTATGTGTGTATGCCAAAAAGTTTAATGTTTTAAGTTATGATTATTGTGATTACATTTCACTGCCATGAGTTATCCCAGGTTATGAAATTATGATCTCTTTTACAGGTTAAGATTTCCAGAAGTTATGTGCTTATGTATATGATGTGATTGATATTTCTTTTGTTTACCCTTACTGAGAATTTGAGCTCACCCTTTTATGTTTACTTTTCCCCAGGATATAAAGAAAGGATTAGGTATAAAAAAAAATATCTTTATGGGATATGTTGAAGATCTTTCACCAGGATTAGAAGATTATATTCCGAGTTTCCAAAGACACTAAACTATTACGATCCTTGTGTGTGTGTTTTTGTTATGTACTAAGTATTCCGCAAAAGTAATGTAATGTCTATGTACGTTAAGCTTCGGGTCTCTACAGTAAGCCCCAATATTAATTTCTTTTTAATTGGGCCTCCTCCTCAGGATTAAGACCCAATCATAAGTCCCTTTTAATTTAGGCCTCCTTATCAGGAGTAAGCCCTAAGTTATAAGTCCCCTTTTTAATTTGGCCATCCTCCTTAGGAGTAATCCTAGGGTTAAAACCCCAAATCTCCATAAGGTACACATACCTTTATGGACCCTGCTCTTGGGCTTCTTTCATGAAGTAAGTTCTTTTCTTCATCTACTTGGGCAGTCATACATACATAAGCCCCACATCATTTCTTATGACTACATCATTCATTGCATAATCTTCAGGTTTACCGATACCTCTTGTTTCTCACACTGAGCATGACTCACGTGAGATTAGAGTGTAAAAGTAATCACAACATCTCTTTTTGAGCCATTAACCATGCATAAGACTCATATTTATTCACCCTAACTACGTGGACTTTGATCTATACCTTAAAAGTACAGTATGTAGGAAGCCTTTACAAGGTTCAAGCCCATCATTCATTAAATATTTTCCATCCTATATGATGTTAAACTATATCCTTCTCATCAAACTATGTGGGTTCTGATTCCTTTTTAAAGAGGATACGTAGGTAGCTCATCTGTGGGTATGATCCCAACTCTTAAATAATCCTTGTCTTTCAGAATGAAAATAAACTTTAAGTGCTCCACTAAGTGGTTTTAAAACCAGTATGGTCATCATAATGACCAAGAGATTTCTATATAATGCATTTAAGGATACCATTAACTAATAATATCTAATACATACAGATGATTATCCATCAATGAAGAACCTAAAATACATATAAAATATTCTCTAAATCCCATACATATCAATCTTCGATTCCCAAATCTAAAGGAAAACTCATTTTCATGCTTGGTGAATTAATAAGGATTCATGAACATAGCTTAAATCTATAAGAGAGTCCCAAATTAGGAAATAATTCCCCCCAAAAATGTGTGATGAGCCTAACCTCCCGTCCTCTCGACCAATGAAAATTCTTAAGCCTCATTGGTCCACAACTAATGAGCACCTACCTTCGAAAAGTAGGTCTAAATGGATATAGAATCATTGGGTGTTTCCGGTTCTATGAATAAACCCATTAGAAACCGATCAGAATGTTTGAACCCGAAACAAACAAGGTCATCCACATTTCTAGATGAAATAGTAGTTTTTGCCATAATTTATACCTTCTTATTGATTATAAACTTTAGAAACATGTCTATATTTATTTCATACAATTATTCCATTCTCATCACTCTAATTCCAAAAAAAATCCCAATTTTCACAAATTATTGATGTTTCTGAAGGTCATTCAACTAATTACTAAAATTATTTTCCACTCGAATTGATTGAGTTAATCATTCATATATTTAATAGAATCCTCATCACTTAAATCCTCATCAATATTCTTAGTCACAAACTCGTATAAGAATTCTAGATGTTTAATTTAATTTCATAAGGAACTTCAATTCTTAACGAGTTGATATACATCACCAATGATACTTTCACTATGATGATTTCTACGAAATAACTAATTATGGGATTTAAAAAAGTATATTAGTTAAACAATATGTTGAAAATATTCTGGAGGAATAAATTAATAAACTAATTCTTGGGAAATATACTTATTCAAATATCTTTCTAAAAAATTTTGAAAAACATTTTTAGAAATCACATCCAAAGATGATGGTTGTGGTTGTATAAAAATAAAAGGATATATTTCATCAAAAATAATATGTACTATTTTATCAACAATACAATAATTCTTAATAAAAACCCTAAAAGTATTATATGTAGTGGAATGACCTAAAAATATTCCCTCATCGGATTTGGGTTCCAATTTATATATATTAGCATTAGTATTCATAATGAATACTTTGCAACAAAATACTTTGAAGTAAGAAATATTTGGTTTTAAACCTATCCACAACACGTATAGAGTTTTATTATAAAAATTTATAATTAAAACTCTATTTATAGTATAGTAGTTAGTTATAAACTCTTTATACCAAATTTTTTCAGTAATCGAGTATTTACACGACATCTTTCTTTTAATTTCATAAAGAATTATATTTCTTATTTCAACTACAAAATGTTTCTGGGTAGTTTTAGGTGATGAAAAGTTATATTCTATACCTTTCATAATAAAATAATTTTCAAAGTAATAATTTACAAAGTAGTCACCCAGGTCACTTTGAATAGTTGTGAATGGAAGGTTTTTCTCATTTTTAACCCGATCTACATAAGGTTTAAATAACTAAAGAATTTAGATTTCTTTGTGAGAAAACAAACCCATGTGTATCAAGTGTAATCATCAACTAAGAAAAAAATATAGTATTTACAACTAATACTACCAGTTTTTGTAGGACCAAATATGTTCATGTGCACTGAATTTAAAGCATTAGAAGTTGAGACATAAATAATAGATTAAAAACATGACTTATATTTCTTACCGTATGACAAAGGGTCACAATGTTTTGAAGTATCAGTCCTATACTCTAGTAGATACTTAAAAATTCATTTATTAGTCATCTTAAGAAATTTTCTAAGATTACAGTGTCCAAACCTTCAATTTCTTTACCAAGATTTGATATTCTATTTCTCTTAGCAAAGGTAATTCTTGGCTCCTAAGGTCTTCTAATTTTATTATGTAGACATTCTCATGCCGATGGACATAAAGAGTAAAATCAATCATAAAACTATTTAATAAACATTTATCATTCCATAAGGTCATAAGGTAACCTTCAAGACATAATTTAATTGTTCATATAAGTTTTTTATTAATATATTTAATAAATAATACATTTGAAATAAGTACTTTAACCATAAAAAATGATTCTTATTCTTATAATATTTCCTTCAGTGTTATCATTGAAAGTGACTTTCCCACCATTAAACATGATAATGTTTTATAAATATTATTTATTTCCATTCATAAGTCTAGAACTTTCACTATCCATATACCATGTATTCTTTTTTGTTTGTACTTTTATGGTTTAACTAAAAACAAAAACATTAGACTTTAGACACCCAAACTTTCCTGTGTCCGGTAATGTTAGAAAAAAAATTAGGAATATGAATTTGTTTAGAACAATAGGCATTGTAAAATCCTAGGGATTGAATATTTTATAATCAAAAATTCATTTTCCAATTCCCACTACTTTGACACTTTGTATAAAAAAGTACATTTTTAGAAACAAATATATATCAACATAAAAACATATTTTTAAATATATAACTCCACCCAAAACCATTACCATGAGGTGTAATTTGTTTATAAATTTTATCAAAAATGTTTTTTAACAGTGATAAAGTATGGAAAAAGTTTTATCAAACTATAGATTACTAATTTGCATTTTTGAAACTAAATATTTATCCTCTTTAATATAATTTTTTATTTAAGTTTAGCTTCTAAAACATTTTTTATCAGAAAATGATTTTTGAAAATAATTTGAAATATAATCCTTTTTTGAATTAGACTCATCAAGATCTTTTGTGAGAAATGATATTAAGATTTTCAAAACATTTATTCTTAAATAAAATATAGTAAGTTTAGAAATAACATTATCTTGTTTTTTACAAATTTTACATTTCTCATTTTCTAAAAGTTTAGTAAAATGAGAAAATTCATTATAAGAAGGAAGATAATTATCTTATACTAAAGAATATTCATTATTATAATATATTAAATCCCTCTCATCGGGATAATTAGAACATCAATATATATTGGTACAGTTTTTAGTTGTTTATTTATTTTCTATGAGACAATGATTATCTTTAGGTACATTGGAAAAAGGACCAATTTTCCTCTGACTAGAAATTTCATTATATATAGAACTCTCAAGATAATCACCTCCCCTAGAACACCAATTGTTAGTAGATTTAAACACCTTATTTATTATAGTTCTATATTATATCTTGGAATTCCTCTCACAATTCATATATTTTATAAATTTTCTCTCCATATTTGTATAATCAGGATGGATGTGTCCAGTTTTATTAAATTTAAAACAAGTTAATTCATTGTCCTTTTCACCTTTTACATTATGATTCATTTTATAATGATATTGAAAACCTTTCTTTCAAAAACTATTATTCATACCTATAGAAAATATTTCCAACTCATTCTTAAAATTTTTAGAAACCATTTGAATCATATTAAACAACAAAATTATTCTTTCTTAAATACTTAACAACCTTATCTACAGATTGAGCATCGTAAGGTAAGGTAGATGTTTTTAATAAGTTAAAACCACCATTTTTATTTTTTATATTTTTATCATCCATTTTTAGTTTACCCTTCTAATGAATAGGGTTTACAATAAGATCATGTAGGGTAAGATTATTCAAATTAATTTTCTCAAAAAGATCATTTTTCTTTGATTTTCACTCATAGGTCATACTACATATTATATTTTATTCAAGGATCTCATTATCAAGGAATTTTTCACCAATGGATTCTAAAATGTTTATTATGGTCATAAATATATTCAATATCATTGAAACTGATTATCATAGAAGAAAATAAATTACTTTATAATCATCTCATTGAATATATCTCCTAGTCTCAATAACCTTTGAAGGTCCAAAATTTGTGTATTGTAACTTTTTCCATATACTTTTGGCAGCTTCACATGAAGATATTTGTATATAAATTCCTATTCTAATAGAAAAAATGTCCCTTACTCTATAATTAAACTAATATTCATATCATTATTATTGGGTAAATGAATATACTTTCTTACCAAGAATCTTATAACCTCTAGTTAAAATAATAAAATTTTATACTCCTCTATTGATAATAATGGTTTTTATTATATCCCTCCAGTAATCATAATTATCACTATCAATGATAGGTGGTATATTAGGATTCAAATTTTATATGGATCTAACATTAATACTTGCCATCAAAAAATTAATAAAAATTCATTCCCACAAACAAATTAGTGTAAAAATGATTTATAAATATAATGTTTATAACAAGACCTTAACAAGCGTTGAAAAGTAAAAAAGTAAAATCCTCATCCTGTAATTGAGTAGTGGAATCTTTATTTGATACCAATTTTTGGATTTTAAGATCTTATCAAAAAATAATACATACAAGAGGGGTGATTATAGTTTAAAAAATATTTTAGATGAATTAAACTAAAAAAATACATAAACCTATATAAGTATGTTTATTGGACTCGACCCTCAGTCCTATTATCATAATCACCAAATTAAAACCTGTATAGGGTTTGATTATATCAGAGTACGTATTAGAGTCACTATGGATACAATTATCATAGAATTGTAATCATAATTAATAAATTTAATTATGAATGTTTTTATTAGCGTAATCATATTAATACAGATAAACAAAATAGAATAGAAAGACGAATATGATGTTTCACTTTATATTAAATAGTGTTGTGGATTTAAAAATTATAAAATATAATTAATATACTAGCATGCAATTGAAAGAATGAAATTAAAACTATTAAAAGATAAAAATATTTAAAAAATAAGAGAAAGGTTGTCCATAACCCAGAATAAAGGTATCAACTATTTTATATATACGGAAAATTTCAGCTTTCCATATAAAGGGAATCCTTTATTATGATGTTCAGAATGGCTCTCTCTTCTTATCCACTGAGTCCCTCAATCTTATTATTATATTTAATATATATATATATATATCCATATTATCCCATTATTTGATGGATCAGAGTTAAGTTGCAATTAAAAAATTTATTCTGGAGACAACCTTACATGGAATTCTTAAAAAGGAAACACTCTAAATAAATAAACTAAGTATTCTACTAGAAATTTTAGAGTTAATGTAATCAACAAGTTATAAACTCTTTAAATGACATGGTATTTATATTGGAGATCTTAAAAGTCATATTATGATCTCCCAATAGTAATTTTGACAAGTTTTTTGCAACAAAATCCGATACATGGGACTTGACATCTCATAATTATATAGTGTAATTGAAATCCTGATGTCGTATTGATTAACACCATTAAAGTGTTAAAATATTTCGTTACATTAGAAATAAGTCTTCAATAATATGATTATAAATAAAAGTTAGCCTTATGGACTTCTATAATAATACAAATATAATAAACCTTAAGATTTTTTGTCTGACGTTATCAGTACCAGTATGAGTCCTATTGTTAAGATATTTTCAGAAAAAGTGGCATGAAATAAATTCTAACAAATGGTACTGATAAAGGTGATACTGATTAATTAGACACATACTCTTCATGATAATCATAATGAATAATTTTAATTTAATATGTGTGATAATTTATAACTTTTTCTATGTATGGTAAAACCTAAAGTTTTCTACAAAAACATTCTAAAACACATTATACATAAACATTTAGTAGAAATATTTTAAGAAAGTGTTTCAAATTACCAAAATAGAAGGAATGTAAAAGTAATAAGTAAAAAAAAATCTCAAAAATTACTCCTCACAGTTCACTAACTAAGAAAAATTCATTCATACTATGAAATAAGTGATTAAATAATAAAATATAAAATCAACATAACATTCATATTGAAGAACTAGTATACAAAATGACAATATTTTCTCTAGTAATTGACTATAAAAACATGTTAATTATAAAACATGATAAATAAGTTGTATGGTATCATTATAATATATCCCTAATTAGGAGTATGAATATTTAAATTATCTTCACACTAATGAAACAAACTTCTTAAATTGTTTAGATAGTCTCTTTGAAAATAATAAGAAAAAATCATTTCTATTGAAAAAAATTTAAAACAAAAAATACCCAAATAATAAAAATATAATTTTCATTGAAAATTGAAGGAATATTATTGAGTAATATTGGTAAATAGTAATAGTTATGTTGTATAAAAATGGGATTATTCCAAAAATTTGAATACCATTTTTTCTATTTTTTTAACAAAGAAAAAAAAGACATTTACAGAGAATGGTAAGAATATAAAATTTTTAAGACTATAAAGGAATCAATATAGTATAAAAATAAATTTATAAATACTTTAAAATTATAAAATATCTCCCATAAATTAATTTTGAATGACATAGATATTGAGGAAAAATATCCCCAACCGAAAATGTGAAATAGGTTTTTTTTTCTTATAAAAATTGTTTCATTTAAATTTTAGTAGAAAAAACAAATATAATTAAAATAATACTTGAGAAACCATATAGAAAAACATTGAGAATAAATTAGATATTTTAAGGAGTGAATTCTCAAATAAGAACCCCCATGTAAATATAAATATAAACAATATAGAATAAAAATGAGATTGTAGAACAAACCATTACATCTTTTGTAATCATTATAATAAAACTACATTAAATATAAAACCATGGATGGAGTTAAAAATCCCAATAAATTTCAATAAAATTATCATAAATACATTCATGAGAAGTATATACACCACAAAAATAATGATTGTGTTGAATATAGATTATATATCAATGAAGGGAAATTGAGATGTTGTAACCATTTACTCGGGATCTCACTTGGTTAGAAATATTCCAACCTTATATATAATAAATTCAAATATATTTTTATCTGAACTAGTTAACATTTATATCTATATTTATGGATACAATTCCATTATATCCCCCTTTTTACACATTTTCTTATAAAACTTTGAAATAATAAAGTATTCTGGTTCCTATTGTTTGGTTCCTTATGTATGATTTGATTTAGGGGTCCTTTTCCTTGAACCATGAGCATTGATTCATCATCTCAAAAATAATAAATTTTTTTATATTTTTCATATTTATATATTAAATATAATTTTATAACCATATTTTTAAAATGGTAATAAAATATGAAATACATCATTCCATAGAGACTATAGTCCATACATACACATGAGAGACGTTTTCACTTCTCTAATGGGTGAAATGGAAATAAAATAGATAATTTTATATCTTTATGAAATAATAATACTAATATAAAAATCATATTTTTCAATTATATCTATCCTTATGATCATCCATGTATGGTGGAAATGCAAAATGAGTTAGATTATTTTGTGGAAGTTGTAGTCCACACATACGCACGAACGACATTGTCATTTTCCAATATATAATAGGGTTAGAAGGTTGTTAACGAATTATTTCTGTATAATAATAATTATTTTTCAAAAAATAATATATATATATATATATATTAATAAATATCATCTTTAAAAATATCTATGTGATTTGGTGATGAAAAATAAAATATGTCGCTTTATGTAGATAACAATTCATACGTATTCATGAGAATTGTTTTCATTTCTAGTTTAATAGAACTAATATTGATAACTGTTTTTACATTAATATAAAAACATTTAATTATAGTATTGTAAATGGTTTAATTAGGTTTGTATTGATATAATATTTTTTATAGGTTTGTAATAGGAAAAAAACTTGAAAGAATTCATTAATGACTTATAACTCATTATATATCATGCTTTGGATTTCAAATTAAGCCTTATATGATTAGTTAGTTGGGAGACTATTCCCTCATTACCAGAGTATCACAATAGAAGTCAAACACAATATAAGTAGAGTAAGTGAAATAAACAGAAGACAACTGAAAGTATGTCAGGATGGGTATACATATCAATAACCAGAAGTGTCACATATAAAAAATGATGCAGATGGTACAAGTATCTAGAAAAAATCTAGAATATTACGTGGAAATATAATAATATACCAGAATTTTAAATATAATAAAAAACCAAAATGGTTTCCCAGCATTGCAAGCCTCATCTTGGTCCTTTGCTCCCCTTCTTCAAAACCAAATTCAACAACCTGTAATAGGGCACTTTCCCCTTTAATCACCTGTAACCATATAATCCATTTGGGTCCCCAAGGTGGCCTAACTTGGGTGTGAGATTAACATCCCAGTAGGCAACAACTTAGGTCTATACAGTTCTGACAACAATTATACAAGAGTGCAAGCAAGTGTAAACAACGGGTAAGAAAGTGAATATGCCCATGGTATAAGTCTACTGTAGTAAGTAAAACCAAACAGCCCTCAAGGATACCTATATAAGAGAGTCATATCTTAGAAAGGTAGATATAACTAAGTAAACAAGTCACAAAACCACGCCATACATCCGTTTGTATAATGAAACCACACCCATGCTTTAAAAAAAAATTAAATGTTCCAGGACCACGCCATATAGTTGAGTCAAATATCCCACAACCACGCCATATAGAGAAGTGTGGACCACAAGGGTCAGATCCAAGGTGTCAGAAGACTAATGCATCCAAATAATAATTCTTGACCACAGAGGGCCAGGTACAAGGAGAATGTCCAAGGCATCCCATCAAGTCTGATGGGCATCCCTGGTGGAAACTCAAGTAGGCACTGCTTGGGGTCCTAAAAGCATGGAAATAAAAAGTATTACATGAGGCCAAGCAAGTCAGATCCATGGGGTAGCAAGGCCCAAGGCATCCCATAGAATCAATAACCAAGGTGTAGATTCAACCCAAGGCATTCACTACCATGTTTTAGATCCATATAGAGTAGTCTATGGAATATATCAAACCATTCAATCAAGAATTCAAGAATTCCAAAATTATCATTCATTAACATGCGAGTTACCCACTCACATCAATGAGAACAATCCACGTGTATACCCACTCAGAAAAAGCATTTATCATTTACCATGAATATAGGACTACGCTCTCATATAATTAATTTGACATGCCATTACTCACTACATATAGGCATACCCACCCATATTATCTATTTAACATGATAAAATATCAAAATAGTTAAGGAATAACATGATATTCATTAAGCAAGGAGGTAGTACATCTCCTAAATAGGCTATTCAAGCTATCAAGGCATATAAGCGATTAATATAACAAGTAAATCACAAGTAGAATCCCATTGGGTGGTTTAAATAGGCATAAAAAATCTATTTCTTTAAGCATCACCCCTTGGGTGACCTCGAAATGAGAGACATGTGACCATTCACCTAAACAGAACCTATGGTAAACCTCACCAGGTGAAACTATTGCTACTAAAAGATACTTTTTCAAAAACAATGACCTCACTAGAAATTAGGACAGATGGATTAATGTATGAACACCCAAAAAACACCAATAAAATTTGAAAGAATCTATAGTCTACCTACATCGCCTCGTTAGTAAAGAAATTGTCTAGTATCAAGTCTTGAATCATTCTAGTTTGGAAGAAATATGAATAATGGATGAATAATGGAATATTAGGTCATATGAGCTGAAATTCAAATAACGCTGTTGTTGTTTCGAAGAATAAAGAATGACTAAAAAGGAACATAGGCCTTACTGATACAGATCTGTAGAGATGATCGACGATCAAAATAGAGATCAGATGAAGGAATAGGCTCAAAGCCTATGTTAGGCGCCTCAAGGGAGAGCAAAAAAGACATTTCTTTGCATGGGAGAAGAAAAAATTATATGGTATTAAAAAGAAAAATATTATTTTTAATAAAAAATAAAAAAACACACATCATGGTCGTACGGTTTACATGTACGGATTCCCAAACCATGCAGAAACTGTGTGCACCTCTCTTCCTCAGAGGGGAACTTCCCACAGTTACCCCACAAGGTTTGAATAATCATGTCCAAACCAGGACAAATTGCTCTGCCCTAAAACCTTCACTTTTCAGACCTCTCGTGCAGTTTAGACTAACTATGCGTAGGCCGTGTGTAAACTGTGCGGTATGTCATTTTTATCCCAAAACATGATTCCGACCTCTGAATAAGCCCCAGATACCTCTAAAACAACCATGACCATGTTAAGTACTCACATGAGGCCATAAAAAGTAATTTAAAATGAAATATAAAGGAACAATACCTCGTATGAAAACCTTGGTTCTTACAATCTTCCCCCTTATAGAAATTTGTCCCTGAATTAATCTATGAAGGGTGGTCAATATTTATCTGAAAACAAGTCCAGCCACTGAGCATGTACTTTGACCTCCATCTCCCATGTATTTTCTAATAAACAACCATGCTATCATAACTCTCGTACTAGATGAACTGAACAGCCTCAAAGAACCTTTGTGCCCCTGTCAACTGTATGAATCAGATGCTCCTCAAAGGTGGCATAAACCTAAAGCTCAACCTCATCAGGCTGAAAAATTCCAGATGAGTCTGAGTGATAGTGGTGTAGCTGAGATTCATGGAAGATTTCATACATGAATCATTGCCTCTAAAGTAACTACAATTGATAGGCACCCAACCCGACTCTCTCCAGAATTTCAAATGGATTGACATATCTTAGTAAAAGTTTTCCCTATCTTCTGATCCACATATGTCCCAACCTCAATAAAACATGTAATAAATCACAATTCCCAACCTCCAACTCTAGAGGTCATCTATGGTGATCGTAATATGATTTCTGATGAGACTTTGCAGTATCCACCCACTTCTTAATCAACTAGACCTTCTCAGAAGTCTCTCGTACAAGATGAGGTCCTAGTAAATATACCTATCCTACCTCTAAATAGCACAAGGGAGAACAAAATGGCCTACCGTATAAAGCCTCAGAAGGTAACACCTTTATCATCAACTGATATCTGTTATTATAGTCGAACTCAACTAGAGTAATGTTCCTCTCTCAAGAACCCCCAAAATCAAGGTTGCATGCTCGAAGCGTGTCCTCAAGCACTTATATCATATGATCTGATTGGACATCATTCTAAGGGTGTTATGTTGTTCTCAGAAGCACCTATATACCCAGAAACCTCTAAAAACTCTACCAAAAATGATACATAAAGAGGAAGTACCAATCTAAAATGACAGTGTGTGGGACCCCATGAAGTCATACTACCTTTCGGATGTGCAACATCCCAATATCATCAACACTGAAGGTCTCCTTGATTATCAAGAAATGTGAAAACTTCATAAACCTGTCAGCGAAAAACCATACAACATCGTTACCTTGAGACGACCTCGACAAACTAGTCACAAAATCTATCATGACATCATACCATTTACACTTTGGGATAGGTAAATACTGTAAAATACCAAATGGTCGCTGATGTTCTGCCTTCACTTATGGGAAGGTGGAGCACTTCATAACAAAATCAGCTACCTATATCTTCATTCTCGACCACCAGTAGTAACGTCTCATGTCACGATAAATCTTGGTAACCCCGTGATACACTGCACAAGATGTAGCATGAAACTCCCACATCAACTACTCATGTATATCCATTGGAACCCAAACACGTCCATGGATACACAAGATCGTATAATTCCGTACCATCTAACTAGGTGGAGGGTCCTCACATACTACACCATCCCAAAGAACAAGGCCTTCAGAATCAGATAGTTGCCTCATCCTAACTCTGTTCAGTATGGTAGATGTAACAACTAAGGATGAAAGAAAATTCTTTCCCTTTCTATCATGCACCTCCAAATGCATCTTAGAGAAGAACGCCATAAGCTTCTTGTCATTACTGGTTGGTTTCACTGCTTGTATTTCCATCCTCCTACTCAGTGCATCAGCTACTACATTGCCCTTACCAAGCGTGTTGGCAAGCTCAAAGTAAAAAGTCTCTAGGAACTCCACCCACCTTCAATTCCTAAAATTCAGATTACGTTGTGTAATGATATACTTGAGGATTTTTTGATTCTTGTACACCACAAAACTCTTTCCCAATAAATAGTGCCTCCAGTAGTGTAACGCATGAAAAACTACAGATAACTCGAGATTGTGTGTAGGGTAGTTATTCACGTGAGGCCTCAGCTTCCAATACCCATATTCCACGATTCTATCTCCATGCATCATCATTTCCCCAAGCCCAATACCTGAAGCATCATAGTAAACTATGTAAATATAGCACTTCTCAAGCAGTATCAGTATTGGTGGTGATGTCAACCTCCCTTTCAGCTCATGAATGGATGACTCGCTATATTTTGGCCACAAAAACTTTAAACCCTTCTTAGTCAAGCCCGTCAATGGTGATGCTAAGCGTGAGAAGTACTCTATAAAATTCATGTCGTATCCATCTTTCCCATGATACCCAATCTGTCAAAAACAATCTTGGTTTGTTCCCAGGAAACTATATCTCTCACCTTCTATGGGTCCACTAATACACTTGTCTCTGAGATTGTGTGACCTAGGAAATGAATATGGTCCATCCAAAAGTGGAACTTTACAATCTTAGCATATATTTGATGCTCTCTCTGTGTATTTAAAATGATCTCAAAATATTTGGAATGGTTGTATTGATTGTGAAAATACACCAAGATATCTTCCAGAAAAACCACCACAATAGAATCCATGTACGGATAGAACAATCAGTTCATCAAATCCATGAAAACCACTAGCGTGTTCGTGAGACTTAATGACATAAAAAAATTCTTATATAACCCAATCCTACTAGGGAAGGTTGTATGTGTTTTTTGTGCAAGTTGAACATGAACCTGATGATATCCTAACCTCAATTCAATCTTCGATAACACTTGATCTCTTCGAAGATGATCAAATAGGTCATTTATCCATGGAAAAGGATATAAATTCTTAACCATCATCTAGTTCAGTTTCTGATAATCCATGCATAGCCTAAGAGTTAAATCTTCCTTTTTCACAAAAAAGAACCAACAAACCCCACAGAGAATTATTGGGTCTGATAAAACCCTTCGCTTCCAAATCCTCTAGCTACCTCTTGAGCTCCTACAACTCCATCCTAGACATCCTGTAAGGAGTAATGGATACCAGCACAACTCCCAGTGCTAGTTCGATGGAGAACTCCACATCACTCTAAGGAGGTAAACCAACAAATTCATCAAGAAAGACATCCTAGAAGCACTCCACCACTTGAGGAAAGTCCACCTTACTCAATCCAATATCATCTAGAAACAAACTAGAAATCTGGGTTGTCATCCCAGAAATCCCATGATGCTCATGTCCAACTCTTCTCTCCTAGACATCCCATTCATTCTTATGAATAAACACTCCACCCTCTAGTGATGTGAAAGTCACCCTTAGGTGATAGAAGTCAACATACGATCAATAAGAAATGTGGCAGACCATTCTATGAATTACATCAAACCCTTTCATCTCGAGGTCATAAAGATCCCAGATCACGTGACACCCTCTAACCTCAAGGGGACACTCTATACACTAGCACACATAACTCATTCTAACTCCCAACAGTGTGTCTAGTATAAAAATGCCCTCAAAAAATAAAAACCACAAGAACAAGGTTTTTTACCACTCGTACATAGATAAAACTATGAGAGTCACCTGCATAGAAATGATAAGATGTAATAATAGAAGATAATATGATCGTACCACTCACCATAGATGAACTAGGATATTTCTCCTATTGGGTCTGTTCACCTGTACAATTCTGGCTTACACCACGAACATATGACCCTGCCTAGCTACCTTGAGCTGATCCACCCCAGTTCCACTAAGAACTTGGTGTTTGGCTACCATGACTACAACCACCACTTCCTCGGCATGATAGGTATGTACTGCTACAACTCCAAGACTAACAAGGATCTGAAGAACCTTCTCCTGAACCCGATGTCGGAGATAACCCCCTACCATTCTCAGCTAGAGGGAAGGTCCTACAAAACCACATCATGTACCCCATCTTTCCACAAGCTGTGCACTCTACTAGGTCTCAGTCATATTGATTTTTTATTTTGACTCACCTACCACAATGATTGAAAAACACCAAGCTACCTGCACCCATAGCCTGACTAGCACTCACATCATAGGAAGCCTCAAAATGGTGCTTCCTGCCTGAATGTGTAGATCCACTATGGCGATAAACAACACACCATATTATTTAACCATACCTTCCATCAGGTTCCACCTTATAATCAACACCTAATATAAAATATCAGTCATAGAATGAAACCTAAACATGTTAACCTAATATCTGATAGCATGTATGAGACCTTCCTCAGAGCACATCGCCCTCGACCAATCATCAGTGAGATTCATTGGTGAAAAACATTTCATCTCTATAAAGAATTATGAGTATTCCATAACCATAATTTTGCATTTATCTAGATGCATAAATTTAGTAGCCTGCTCTATTCATAGAATCGCAAGGTAATAGTAGTTGTAGAAGCGGGTTTGGAATTCAATCCAACCAATATCATGTAACCCATAAGTCTGGTTCAAAAATATTTCAGCAGTTCTTTTCTACTATATGTAGCATATATGAAGTGAGATTGACCCTCCACATGGGAGGTGTCTCTAGATGCTAAAAAATTTCTAATGTCATCTCTAGCCATAGCTTCGCAGCCTATGGTAGGCATTCCCTGATAACGTAGGAGGATGTTGCTGCTTGAAAACCTGCATTATCTCAGCCATAGTCAAGGCTGGATATGGTGCTCACTACAAATAATTCATATAGTGTAATAAACCCTCGCGGAACTGTACCTTAGAACCTATTTTCGGAATTTCCTCAGGTGCCATGGCTAGCACTCTAGGATGATCAACTAGTAGCCAGTGGCCCACTATCTCTAAAGTATGGTCATTGCCTCCAGTATGGTTTACCAATGGAGGCCATTATTATGGCATGTCTCTTAAATGAAAAACACATGCCTCCAGAAATAACAACATAAAATCAAATATATAAAAAGTGTAGGAAAGTTCAAAACCCTCCTAGATATGATGTTAAACCAAAAACCTACTCCTAAATCAAGGATTGTATAAGGAACAACCAACGAACCACTAGAAACTGTTCCTCTCACCCACTCAAATGTCAGGTCTAGATCAAGTCTATATTCACCATTCGAGTGTCCATTTACATTTTACATTAAGTTATTCATAAAGATTCCCCATGGGTTACCAATTCTAAATCTATGAGGGCCCATAAAACTCCATGAATTCTACCTTGGTTCCCATTTAGACCATACATACCAAGATCATTTAAGCATTATCATTTCACTGGTGCATCATTTTTTAATTCATGAGGTAACATAATTCTTACGAATTGAAAGATGACATCAAAAATTTATCTACTACATCCATCTTACAAAATAGTAGGCACAACTATCACATTAACTATAACAACATCATCTGATATCCAATTCATCCTAAATGGCATGTTATAATGCATGACACATGATTCTAACAAAATTCTATATGATGCATGAGATGTCACATCCTCATATCATCAGGTTTCAACTAAAAAAGAACCCAAAATCTCATCAATAGTAATAGAATAAATCAAGTGCATCACCCAACAGTGAAATGGAATCAACTATAATAGTCAAAATCCAGAAAATTGGAACTCAATTAGGGGAAATTTGGATTTTCCCTATACTCAGGGTATGTACTCTCGGGCACGATTTATTACCAACTTTTTTTCCTTATTACCCCTACCTAATGTCACAAAACAGTAAGTCAACCAGAAAAGAAAAAAAAATCCTTTGATAACACTTTGTAAAGTCTCGGACATGGATGCCACTTGAAATGGTGCCCCGCGCCTGGTTGGTCATATGGATTCAAGAACATCTCCCCAAATGACAGAGGCTCCTTAATAATAGTGAGGGCCTAGGTGAGTCATTTGAGAGACTATGCCATCATTACCAGCATATCGTAGTGGATGTAAAACATGATATATGTAGAGAAAGTTAAATAAATAGAAAAAATATGAAATAAAGACAAGACATGTATACATATCAATAAAAAGAAGTGTCACATATACAAAATGATGAAGATGGTACAAGTATCTAGAAAATAGAAAGAATAGTACATGTAAATAAAATACAATATAAGTATCTAAAATAAGAAAAAAAGACCTAAAAGTTATCCCAGCATCACAAGCCTTGGCTTAATCCTATTCTCCCCTACTCCAAAGCCACAATCAACTACTTGTACTAGAGAGATTTACCCTATCATCAACTGTAATTATATAACCTGTTTGGGTCCCCAAGGAGGCCCAAATAAGGCGTGAGATAAACATCCAAGTAGGAAACCACCCATGTTTATAATTTTCTAACGAAAATTCTAAAAAAGTTCTATAAAATGTAAACAATTTGTAAGTAAGTGCATATTCCCATGGAATAAGTCTCCCATAGTAATTAAAACCAAAAAACCCTCAAGGCTACATGTAAAAGAGAGTCAGATCCTAACAATGTATCTATAACAAAGTAAACAAGTCACACAGCCACATCGTACTTCCATCTGCGTCATGCAACCATAGCCACACTGTAAAAAGAAATCAAATTTCCCACGACCATGTTGTATAGTGAAGTCAAATATCCCACGGCCATGCCATATAGTGAATTTTATACCCCAATGTCTGAATACAAGGTTCCAATAGACCAATGAATCTATATAATAATTCTAGACCACATAGGGTCTGATCCAAGGAGCATGTCCAAGGCATCCCATTGAGTCCCATGAGAATCCCTAGTGGAAACTCGGTTAGGCACTAGTTGGGGTCCTAGGAGCATGACAATAGAAATTCCTACATGAAACCAAGAAAGATGAATCCATAGGGAATCAAGACCTGGGGCACCCCACAGAATTAAGACTCAAGGTTAAGAGTCAACCCAAGCCACCCACTACCGTGTTCTAGATCCATGGAGAGCAGTCCATGGCATCTATGAAATCATTCAACCAAGCATTCATGAATTCCAAATTTAATATTCATTAACATGTGAGTATACCCACTCACATCAACGAGCACAATCCATGAGTATACCCACATATACTAACCATTTATCATTTACCAAGCATATGGGCCTACCCTCCCATATAATTCATTTAACATGCCATTAGTCACTTCATATAGGTATACCTACCAATATTATCCATCTAACATGAAAAAAATATAAAAATAGATAAGGCATAAAATGATATTCATTAAATAAGAAGATGGTACATATCTTAAATAGGCTATTCAAGCTATAACGGAATATAAGGGCTTCCTCTAACTAGGAATGCACAAGCACACACCCCTTGGAGGGTTTAAACATGCACAAACAAGCTATTTCCTTAAGGTACACCCCTTAGGTGACCTAGAAACGAGAAATGGGATCCAAATCACATAAATGGAACCTATTTTTAACCTCACTAGGTCTAAATACAACTACTAAAATATACTCACTAAAAAAGAGACCTCATCAGGATGTCCGATGGATGGCATAAAGGCCGAATGCTAGAAAAACACCAAGAAAAGCTGAAAGAAGGTATATACCACCTACCTCACCTTGGTAGTAGATATCTCATCCATTATCAAGTATTTATTCACCCTATATTTTAATAAATATAAATGATGAATGAAGAACAAAGTATTAGGGCATTTGAGAATAAATCCAAATAGCACAGTCGTTGTTCTGAAGAACCAAGAATGACCAAAAAGGAACATAGGCCTTACCAATGCGGATCTATAGAGATGATCAGTGATCAAAATGGAGGTTGGATGGAGGAATGATATCAATTAATATGTTATGAGCCTCAAGGGAGAGCTAAAGATAGGGTTTTGTGTATGGGAGATGAAAACCCTATTTGGGGTTAAGAAGAATTTTTTTTTATTTAAAAAAAACTCATCGTAGGGTCATAGGGTTTCCCAAATCATTAAGAAACAGTGTGCACCTATCTACCTAGGAGGGTAACTTCACACTATTACCCTTCACGGTTTCACTAACTGTGCATAAACCGTGCAGAATCTCTCTTCCCAAAAATCATCACTTTTCAGACCTATTGCATGATTTAGACTAATCATGCACATGCTATTCGGAAACTGTGCGACATACCATTTTTAGCCCAAAACTTGGTTCTGGCCTCTGAACTATCACCGGACACCTTCAAAACACCCTTGAGAAAGTTAATCACTCACATAATTCCATAAAAAGGTATTTAAACTAAAAAGGAAAGGAGTAATACCTCATATGAAAAATCGTGTTCTTTCAGCAATGGTTATTTTTGTGAGTTTATATTTTTTGTTATAATATTTTTTGAAAATAAATATTTTAATAAATATTTTATTTATAATAAAAAATACTGACCATATCTCATGTCCAAACAATGCAGCCTTCAATTTACCTATCATGTACCTATGCCCGACCTGCCCCCCCACCATAATTTTCTAGTCTCGTAACCTCTACCTTAGCCCGGTGCCCCCTGACCCCCATAAGTACATATAACCCCCTAATATGATAACCCAACCCACCATGCCACATGAAAAAAATGGGAAATGACATCTAGTAGAACAAGAATACCTAAACTAATGATTTACAACTAAAGAACCTTCCAACACACTCATCTTTGTTATGGATAAATAATTTTATTTTGATATATTTGTATATATATCAATAGATTTTAGTTTTTTAAAAAATACTTATATTAATATATTTATATTAATATACTTATAATATATATATATATTATGTATATGTTAATATTCTATGTTATATATTTTATGTTAATATATATATTTTTATATTATATTATATATATATGTTTATATTCTATATTATATATATGTGTGTGTGTGTGTTTATATATATATGTCTAATTTTGATATATATTAACTGTTTATGTTAATTTATATATATATATATATGTATATATGTATATAGATGTGTGTGTGTGTGTGTGGGTGTGTATAAATATATATATGTGTTTGTGTATATATATAAATAGAATTTGCCACATTTTAAAATAATGGTATAAATGTCAATAAAATAGTCATGTTTTGGTAAAAACGTGACTACATTTACAATATTTAATTTTAAAATCTTATATTTGTATATATAAATACATTTTTATATTTAAAATTGAGTTATATACACACATTATATTAATAATTATATATTAATATATATATTTGAGTTTATATTTAATATTTTATATTTTAAGTATATATATATAATTATAAATATGTTCATATATATATATATTATGTATAAATTAATGTATATATATTTATGTTTATATATTTATATTTATATTTATATATATGTGTTTGTGTGTAAATATATATGTTTATGTATAAATATATATATATATATTTATAATTATATATATGTGTGTCTATATATATAATTTGCCAGGTCTTAAAACATTGGTCAAAATTTCACTAAATTTTCCACATTTTCCTAAAAATGTGACCATATTTAAAATATTTATATGTGTATATATGTAAATATATTTATATATAAATATATTTATAAATTTATATATATATGTCTATGTGTGTGTTTGTATATATATAAATATATAAATGTATATAAATATATATATGTTTACTTATATGTGTATGTGTTTATATATATTTATATAATCATATATATATATATTTAAATATATATTTACCTCGATGTAGGAAAATGAGTTATATAAATTGTTGGACTCTCCTGTTTTGATAATCCCAAATCATGTTTTGATAATCTCAAATCATGTTTCATTTATGTGATAATTATGTTTCCCTTAAAGGATAATCATTTATGCAAAAATCATGTTTATATCAAAGTAACATTTATGTACTTTTAACCTCACTACTCTCTTGTTTAAGCATACAATGAAAAATTTCTCT
This sequence comes from Viscum album, assembly GCA_963277665.1. Classification (NCBI taxonomy): domain Eukaryota; kingdom Viridiplantae; phylum Streptophyta; class Magnoliopsida; order Santalales; family Viscaceae; genus Viscum; species Viscum album. Next base: position 1,183,001,680 of record OY728158.1, on the reverse strand, counting down.
AAGTTTCAAGGTCATCGATTAAAAGATCACCGATGCAAGGTAACCGATGCATGGTCACCGATGCAAGGCCACCAATGCAAGGTCACCGATGAAAAGGTCACCGATGCAAGGTCACCGATGTAAGGTCACCAATGCAAGGTCACCGATGCAAGGTCACCGTTGCGAGGTCACCGATAGGTCACTGATGCAAGGTCACCGATTCAAGGTCACTGATGCAAGGTCACCGATGCAAGGTCACCAATGCAATGTCACCGATGTAAGGCCACCACTGAAGGTTACCGTTGAGAAGGTCATTAGTGAAGGCTCCCGATGCACACCTACTATTTAAGCCTACCATTGTGAAGGCTACCTTTACCAGTCTACTGATGCCTACCCTTCCATACTTTATCCAATTCATAAAATTATTATAACAGTCATATTTTGTAACTTTAATTATTCTGATATTAATTAATTATGATTGTAGACATATTAAGAGACTATTTCTGGGGACAGTACGAGGTATGAGGAGGGCCGCACATGATTTAATCATTACTATTGTCAGACCCCAAATATAAAAGAGAAGATTGAGGAAGAAAAGTAGTGTAATGGTGTGGTCACATACATGTGTAGAGAAGAAAAATATACAGGAAAGAACTTATGCATGAGATCAATGAAGAACCATCTAGAATTCACACTGTGAACTCAGGAGCATCTCAAAGATCATTTGGGAGATCAAATTTACATCTTATGTCTTTCTTAAACTCTCTACCAAATCAAGAAGTAGAACACATAGAACCTAGAGTTGTGACACTCTTTTTCGAGGACAAATTTCAGAGAAAGAATCAAACTGTAATTTCTTCAGTCCAAGGAGTCAACAGCTGAACTGAGAGCACATAGAGCCTTCTAAACACAATATTATACTATTTAATCTACTGCGTTTTTTTATTTTACACTTCTTAGATGTGTGTGTTTGTGTTACACACACTATCGCCTGTTCTTAAACAGAGGATACTAAAAATCCTTACATCATACTTCACTTAGACCTTGTTTCCCACACATAAATGTGGAAGAAACCATGTGTGGTATGTATTATTTTTTTCCCCACAAATAACTATGGTAGAGGGTGTGAACCCTAGATAGTTTGTACAAATTATTATAAATGCTGATACAGGCTATGTATCAAGTTTATTTTCAATACAAACTACTTGGTGGTATGTGATCACCAAGTGGAGAGGATTATGTCTCAACTTGAGACTGAACCTCTTGTTTAACTTTTATGTGTAAAATTTTTGTTATACTCTATTTTTCTATATTCCACTTCTCATTAATTAAAAAACAAAAAACTATTTTTATACTTACTTTGATAGTTAGTTCTAGTTAGTGTGTAGGTGTTTAATTCAGTAAACTTATTTCCAAAGTTGATGAAGTATTTTACACTGATTCAACCGAGGACTAATCACCATTTGAGAAACTTATTGACCAAATAAACATCTATATCTATACTACCTTAATTAAATGGGTTGTTTAAATATTGGGGGATCTTTATCCTAAAGTTTTAGCAGAAATTTTAATTAGGAACTCAATTCACCCCCCTCTTGAGTATCCACTCTGACCAACATAAATATATATATATTTAGCAATGTTTCCTGAACAACGTTTCTAATTTAGTGATGTTTCCTAAAAAACATCATTAAAGTAGAAACGTTTCCCAAATAACATCACAAAAATATGGATAGTCTCATAAATATGTTGCTAAATTAGAGATGTTTTGTGAAAACATTTCCAATTTATCAACGTTTTTATTAAAACATCAATAATTTAAAGAAATTTTCTAAAAAATATTCCTAATTTAGAAAATATTTTCATAAAACACATCTAATATGGTGATGTTTTTTAGAAGTCATCACTAGTTTATCTGTGTTTTCATGAAACATTGCTAATTTATGAATGTTTTGAGTAAATGTAACTAATTTAGTGATATTATTAATTACATGTTTCTAAATTAAATATGTTTTCAATAAACATCGCTAAATTTGGGAATTTTTATAAGAACATCATGAATTTACCAATGTTTCTGGAAAAAATTTAATAAATTTAAAAATTATCCAAATTGTTTAAAAAAATTTAAAACATTCCACTAAATTATAGTTTTTTAGTGAACCATAACATTGAGTATATGAAATGACCTATATCATATCATATAGAATCATAATCATTGTGCACAATGATTCTCTCTAGATTTATACTCATCCTCTCATCCTATCAAAAAATAAGAAAACAAGAGGGGTGTTCCATCTCGCATGAAGAAACATGAAGTGATAAACAAGGAATAATGCAAGAAAATCAATCATCTATGATAGTACCTGATAATTAATCTTTGTGGATTTAAGATAGAATAAGAACATGTGAATCACTGCAAGAGGGTATCTACATTGATTTATTATAGAGAAATTTTTATATCCTAATCAGGATAGAAAACTCAATATATTTAATGAATAAATATCTCAAAATTGAGTAACCTTCCTCATTAGGCATAAATATAATATGAAATTAAAGTAAAAAATATTTTATTAGTTTTGTAATTTTATTTATCAATATTCTTTGAAAAAAATTCAATGGTCATGATGTTTACATACTGTAAATTCCGATTGATCCACCAAATCTAAAAAATGATTAGTTTCTCATAGTAATTAGATGTAATTTTAGTTTTTATAGAACTATTGGCTGATTTCGAAGAAAAAATGATCAAATTTGTAAATATTAATTAGATTGTTGACCATTATTATTTTAATAGTCAAATTTCATTTCAAAATTCAATAAATATTTGTTAGATCCTAAAGATTTCTTCATCCTCCTCTTTGTTTCTATCTTATATAACCACGATCAATTAATAATTAATTAAGATCTAATTTTAATAACCTTTTTAGAGGTTACAAGAAATTTGGTTGGATAACATAGGGTTACACAGTGCTTATTCCCTTATCACACAAGGTGTATCCTTATTCATTTCACCAGGACACCCACATAGACTCAGAGTGATTGTGTAATGAATACATGTAATGTGCATTAAATGCAATACATAATTTAGATCCAGGGTATCTGATAGTTTTATCGAGACACATTGTATAGATTGTACACCCATCATGCAGTCTAATCTTTTTCATGGAAGAAATCACGAAGTAATGATGTGTTGTGTAATAATACACCTTTAGTATTTAATATACGATTTATATAGGCTAGTATCCATGAAACATGAATAATATGTTGTGTATCCTTAAAATATTTCATGTTCCTCATAAATGGTTTCTAGAACTACATGTTGAGTACCATTGAATATATTGAGAAAATCTGGTGAAATAATTAACAAGTCATTTGACTATCCTACACAGGCTCAATACTTTAACAATTTACCTGATAAAATTTAATATAATTAATTGCTCAATTAAATCACATCAACATAAATTTTACGGGACATGAAATTTATAGTAGACATCATTATTTACCATTTATATAATGTTTATGTTTAATTAATGGTACATAATATTTTAAATTATAAGTAATTTATATACAATTAATATTAAAGACTCATTGTGAAATAAATCATACATACAATGTAATTTCCACGTATATCACGATTCATTAATTTAATATTACAAGACATTAAATTATGACCCATTTCATGTATGATATTTTTGTGAGTGTGTTGTATGAAAAATGACCATGTTATGAAGTTTGACCTTGTAGTATTAATGTCTTTCCAAAAAAATATTTCTACTATTTTATTAAATATTATATAAAATTAAATTATTTAATTTATATAATAAATACAATGGGAATGTCAAGGAAAATATAATGGAATAAGACAAAATTAATTAATTGATTAATAATACATTTATTTAGATAAAATTTTGATCTTTTTTTATTATCTTTGAATTAATTGAAATGAATTCAATCAAGTTGTTTTATATGTGTAGTAATTTCATGTGTATTAAAAATCATGATCTTTGAATATAATTTTTACTATATTTTATTTAATGTAATTTTATAGCATTTAATTTCATTTAATTATTATTAAATTAAATATAATGGCATGTTTTTTATCCCACACACCATTATCATGCTAGATATGTAAGTCCAATGTTGTTTTCTATAATTCCCCTTACCCAATCATTTAGTCCCCCACCGCTATATGTGAGTTAAAAAAGTATTCAAGAAAATGAGTACCTAATGGCTCATGGAGTTGATTCGAGGTATATTTGAGGAGAACGTTTTTCATGGAATAATTGAGACAAAACTTACCCATGTGACACATACATGGACATGTGGATTATTGTAACTTATTCCAAGACTAGAACATGGATTTTTTTCCCTAGGGTCTTGGGTCGACTAATTATCTAATCAATAAATCAACATTTAGATAAAATCTTGATCATTTCATTTATTTATTTATTCAATTTATGCCTTATGTGTAATTTATTTTATAGATTCTAGACCATGATCACAAATATAAATTAATTAATATTATAAATGGTATTCATAAAAAATTACTATATGTAAACATTTTATCGAAACTTGCTTATTAATTTATGTAAAAACCACTTATTATTAAAAATATAAGTAAAAGATAACATTATAAAATTTATGCATAATAAAAAAATCCCTCAATTTAATTTTATGTCCTTATGATGTTTTCTAAATAAAAATAAACAATAGTTAAGGTGTCAGTTGAGGACATAGTTGGTGACACTTTTGATTGTTGGGGAGTCTTAACGATGATGATGGGTCGACATAACTAAGCATATGTTGAATTTAATTGCTATATTATATTAAATATTAATTTTTATGGATGTTCTAAGGATATCTATGTCAGGATTTTAGGATTCGGGAGTCCACTAAATTGTAAAAGGAATTAAAATCCTATAGTTGGAATGTCCCATGGCTTAAATTTTTTCTATGGTTTTTAGGGCCATAGTCTAATAATAAGGATGTAAATAAAGATCCTCACCTCTAGAATTTATAATGTGAAGGTTCATTCTATTTTTAATTGTATAGTTCGTTTTGACACGATAAAATATTGGTATAATTAAAACAATTATATTCATTTTTATTATGTATTACATAAGTCGTAATCTAATAATCTACTATACTATTGTAATATATTTAATTTTTAATCAACCGCATTATATTTGTAATAAATAATTTATAATTACTGTCTCCTAATTGGATGTAACTTTTATGAATGGTTAGGATGCCTACGAGTTTCATAGCACCATGAACAATAATTTTACGTTCTAGATTATTTAATCCCCTATTTATTTTCTAACGAGGTGAGTGATGAGGATTTTTATGTCAATGAAAAACAACTGAATGATGCAATATATATATATATATATATATATATATATAGTGTTTAATGATTTCATCTGTTTATGGAAAATTCATGTAGTCTCTTGGGAACATGGATCTTTATAGAATACTCCACTCTCTCAATGATCTTTTTCATGAGAGAGAAAGGTATAAATAATATGAGATCTCTAAGGTTCTCTTAATGAGAAATCTTGGAGAAGTATTGAAAAATAGGGCTCAAATAATCAATATTATTAGCTATATTGGTTTCCAATATGTTCAATGGATTAATCTTCTGGAAAGAATTCACACCGATCTAATTATTTTATCACTTTATGATAGATAATCTAGTTTTTTTCAATTTCATTATGAAAAATATTTAGAATAATATCCCATATATTCTTACTCTACATCACCAATTTGACAAGAATATAAAGTGTAAAAATACTTCTCCCTACATGGCGATGAAAAGGAATGTCAAGGTGAAGTGATCGAAGACTAACTCCACGTATAAATATTTTTTTTTTCAATTATCATTCAAAAAGAGGTGGATCAAGGTTTAAGAAAGGCAATATGACATTGTGCATTTTCTTATGGAAAGGACCACTCAAAGAAAGACTGAACCCAAATAAGGAACTGGTAGATTCATGTGTTTCTATTATCGAGTGTAATTTTTTTATATAAATTGGGTATTAAAGTTAACCCAAATAAATAAGGAACTAAATGATTCACGTGCTTCTATTATCTATTGTAATATTTTTTATAAAAATTGGGTGTCAAATGTTTAATATAGGTATCATATATGTATTCAAAATCAAGAACCATGTATATTATAAAATATTTTTCAATGTGAGGTTCATCTATGAGTAGCCAATGGAGTTGGACATGCTATTTTGGATGTAGGGAAATACCACCTCACATTGTTGACTATAATAACCTTATATCTAAATGATTTTTCCATATGTAACATTAGTCACCAGTTATTTTTCTATGTATATAGTTGATATAAATATATATATTTTTTATCATATTTATAAATAAGTGTTTATTATTTTATTAATAAATAATTTATCATCCTAATGAATACTTAGGGCTTTATATAATATATTGCATAAGATGTTATGTATCATGATAATAAAGATAGTTCACATGAATTAGGACACAAAAAACTATGGAATAACATTCTAGGTCAGAAAAAAATGCATTTTAAAATATTTCACCAAGATGGATAATTGCATTAATTTGAACCAAAACCACTTGTTTTATGTCACATATGATTACAATGAAAAATGACCAAATCACTATTTAGAGGAAATGGTGAGAAAGCTGTTGATCTTGTTGAGTTTGTTTATATTGATGTGTGTGGACTATTTTAGGTTGAATCTAGGTTTGGGTACTAATACATCATAGATTTTACTGATGACTTTTGTAGTTATGGATATGTATAACTGACAAGGTATAAGTCGGATTCCTTTGATTGATTCATGGAATATAATAATTATTTTGACAACCAACTTGGTAAGATGATTATGAAAATACACTCAGGTTTTAAAATAGAATATCTTTAAAAAAATCATTGACTTTTTGTTGGATTTTGGGATCTTAACTCAACTCACTCTTCCTTACATACCACAGTGTAATTGTGTAACCAAAGGATAAACTAAACCCTATTTGACACTATGATACCTGTGATGATTCATATATGTCTTCCATTATAATTTTCAAGATATGAATTAGAGATATAATTACACATATGAATCTGATTTACAAGTAAAGAAATAACTTTAATTTCAAATCATAATTTTTATAGAAATAAACTTTTGTTGTCACATGCACAAGTGTGTCATTTTGGAACAATTGTTCTGACTATTTCATAAAAAAACATCCACCCTATAGAAATAAGTGTATTTTTTTCAAATATCCTATGAAACATAAAGGATATTACCTATATAATCCTTTAGATATGAAATTTTTGGTTAATAGACATCCCAACATTAATTAAAGTGATCACATCTCTAAAGGAGATAATGGGATCTAGATAGACATTGATGAAATCTAGGAATATAATACACAAGAGATGGAATTGGAAAAAATTACACAATGACCTATGGGGAAGGAAATTTGAGAGACACGTGTACTATATTGGATTACAAGGGAGGTTTGAGAACCATAATGATGCGGTTTTGTAGTCACTGAAGTTGTTGAGCCGATATAATTTTATAATAATGATTCCTAACATAAAAGAAATTTGAAATTCGTATAAACTCTTCAAAATGGAAAAAACATCGATTTGTAAAATATATTACATGTTCCAAAAACATGTGCTGATTTTGGTGGATGTTACAGTTGATATAAATCATGTTGGTTAAAAATTGGTATTAAAGAACAAAATATACATGGATGGAAAAGTTAGTAAATCTATGGAATAATAGGTTGAAAAAATGTTCGATCAACATCAATTTATAGATTATAAAATACAATTTTCACCAGTTTTGATATAAAAATTAATTAGGACTCTATCTTCGATAGCAGCTTACCATGACTATGATATTTCAAAGAAGGATGTAAAAAAATTCTTTAATAGGAACCTTTTGAATAATGTATATATGAGAAAACCTGAGGATTTATTGAACCAAAGGGTGAGTAAAAATTATGAATTTTTTATAGATCCATTTATTGATTAATAAAATCTATGTCATAGAAAAACTTGTTTTGGGAAGCCATAAAATAATTTTTTCTTCATAAATAATGAATTTGAGTGATGTTTCATTAAGTAGTAAAGTGGGAGTTCAATCTTTTGTCAAATACTTTTTTCGATTAAATATTTCTTATTGGAAATAAAATACCAATATTGAAGTACCATAATGATTGGTCAAATATAAAATTCCTCATAGAGGATGTAAGAAGATAATCATTTATGTTTTAGATCAAGATATATTATGATAGATAATTGAGGTTTCTTGTACTTATTGAAAGTACATACATTGATAATATACTAAAGATATATAGTATGGAATAATACAATAGTGAATTACTTCAAATGTAACATGGAATTCATCATTCCAAAAAATGTGTCCTTATATACATTAGGAATGATAGAGTATGGAAATGAATTCATACACATTATTGATCCATCCAATCATGTATGTTATACTATATATAATGATATATGTCACATATAACTTATATGTGGTATAAAGACATATATATGATCTTGGTGGACATCATTAGATGGTAGTAATGATTATGTTTATGTAAATTAGTTATATTAAGTATATTTTCTTTGTCTGTAGAGGCGATGACAATAACATCATCATAGGATATGAAATTGATGGCTTCCAAACCGATCAAGATGATATGAAAACATAGTCAGGATATAACCTCACTCTTAGTTGATCTGTTTTTATTATGGTGAGCTCAATTAAATTCATGATTATTGATTATACAGTAGATTTCGAGTCCATTGTGTATTTTTAGGTGAATAAAGAGGGAGTTGTTTTCACAACTTTATCCAAGAGATTGATGTGGTTTGTGGCAGTAAAGACCACATCCTTCTCTATTGAGATAATACTATAGTGGTGGCTATAGAAAAGTATCAAAGGTCACATAAATGGATGAAGCAAATACTTCCAATATATTATCCTTTACGTTATTTTTCTCCGAGATTTTATGTCACTATGAGCAGATTTTCCATGGAAGGTAATGCAAAGTGTGCCTTAACTAATGTCCTAACTCAAAATAAATAGGATAATAATGTTAGATATTATAGAATATAAGTCATAATAATTTTTATGTAATCCATGTGGGATTTTATTGATGTTAGTGTAATATAAAAAACATTTTTTACTTTATATTTTTAGGAAATTAAAAAAATTAGAAAATAAATAAAATATATTATTACATATCATTCATAGTTTGTTATGAATTTAATTTATAAATGTATTAGAGTTAATCTCTGACTGAAAAAGAGGATAATAGTTTCCACTGTGGTGATATCCATAAAATTTCATGAATATATTCTTAATCACTATTCTATAGTTAGATAAAATTCTATGATGGTGCACATAGTATGTTAACTATCAAGTGTGAGTACTTGTATAAAGTTGAAACCCCATATCATGAGGATCACACTTAGTAATCACCAAGACATGATGTTATGAGAATAGAACCATCTATAGGAAATCAAAATGTTTATATTTTATTGGATATTGTTTTCTAAGAGCATGCCAAATTATCCTTAGATAATAATATTTTTATTAATGTGTGTCATGACTCGAGCACTATGATGTATTTTCATAATCCCTAATGATGTATGATCATAATAAAGTTAAATAGGTTGGGTGAGTCATAAATTATATGTTATTAAAGAATATTTTCTTAAAGTATTTTCCCCTTCCATATTTATTGAATTTAATATTCTTTCTATTTTATTGAAATGAAACTGTCACATAATATTCCATGTTAATGGTGTGTTGATGTGTTTATATTAAATAGTTAAAAAAAGACACATAAAAAATATAAGTTGATGAAATTGGCGTGAAGCTTACTTGATGAGATATCATGACAAAGTGATTATATTAATTTGTGAGTGTTCATATATTTTTTCATTTCGACATATCTTATTTTTGAGTTTGTCCATTGAGCCATTTCTATATAGTAATCATGAGATTCAGTTAATCCTTTATAATGTCTATGAGGAAGAGGCCTAGAAGGTCATGAAAAAAGGTTTTCTATTTATTTTATCTAAATATTATATATTATTATAAAGTTGAATAAATATTATTCTCTAGAAAAATAATTAAATTTTCATCAAGATTTATTAAATTATTGAAAAATATTAAAAATATTCATTTAGAAGGTAATTTTTTAATTATGTGAATAACTTATTTTTATTTATCTCTTATTATTGATTCCATAATAAATATTAATTTATTTTTTAGACATATTACTTATTTGGTTATGTGAATAATAAATAATAATTTATTTAGAAGTTTTTTAACATTATATTTTTCAACGATTGAATTTATAAATATTTAATAAAAATTATTAGTAAAGTATTAAAAAAAATGTTGAGGTGGATGATTAGGCAGACATTAGGTTTGGGGGTAAATAATAATTTCCACACCAGTCAAATAATATTTATCACTAACCTAGTTACCAAAAAACATGAAAAAAGCATACTAATATTATTTCACAACATGGACGTGGGTATTATATGATTTTAATAACTAAGGTCCATCTTGAAATTAATAAAATATTAGACCCTAAACCTACAACAAAAAAAGACCACTATCATATTCTAGTGATGGAAAATCGTTATACACAATAATTATCTCATGAATTATCATCCCCCTATCATCCTCTCATGAATAGGAAGAACAAGAGAGATTCTATCAATCTATAATAAATGTTAAGCGATCAATAGAAAATATCACAAATTATCAATTGGTCAGGCTAACACATGGTAAATCATAAATGTTGTTTGAATGTTGAAGAAGCACATGTGGATCACCAATATAGGGGATCTACATTGGGTCCCTTTAGTGAAATAATGTTATAATTACTATGTTATAACAATCAATATCCTCTATTAAGAATGTTCTCAAGAATGAGGTAACCTTTATTCTTTTTTAAAAATAATTATAATATTAAAATAAAAATTTATTCTCATGGTTCCAACACTTTATTTATTCACATTCTTCAAAATTTGTATCATTGGTTTGGACCTTTATATATTTTACACTGAAATGATATGTTGAGTCCATCAAAAACCGAGTTGGCCATAGTCCCAATAGGCACATTCTCTACATGTGAAAACATTAGGTGGATCCATTTAAGTCTCTGTATTGATGATAATGTTGATATATTATCTATTACATAGGATAGGATTAGTGCTCCTTGTTGTGGTTGGGCATCATTCAATAGATTATCAATAAGTTTTATATGATATAAAGGGTCAGTACTAAAAATTTATCCTATATCCATCATTTAGAACCATGTTTATAAATCAAGAAACTGTGGATATAGGTAATATCCATGATTTAGTGTACTGTAGGTAATATTGTCATGGAAATAAGTGTTGCGGCTATAGCCATGGTTTCCAACCATGTATATAACTATGGCCATGTAGAACTATATCTATAGTTATAAATAGTGGCTATATACTTCAGATACTATAAAAAATAGAACACAACACACCCATATGCTCACCCCCTGCACCCCCTGCACACCCCCTGCACACCCCATGCACATCATTAGATACGTACTCATGGTTGGATTAAAATATATTTTTATAGAATTCCATACATTAGTCATCCCCAATAGGCTACACCAACAACTAATAATAGGGGTGGGGTCAAGAAAAATAATCCTCTGTTAGTACCATGTAAATATGATCAATATTTGATAATGTTATCTTCAATGGCCCAAGGGATACCTCACCCCATTTTTTCCATAAAAACTAATATAGAGTATGGTCATCATTCCTTTTTCATAAAAACTTTCGACAATAAATTCATCACCACTTGGATGATAGACCGATAGGACCAATAATTCACATCTCTACACGAAAGACATCAACAATATGTGTTGCACCAAAGAGAATCCCCCGCCATAATTAAAACTACCAACATTATGAGATTATTTCACCAAAATTTGTGTAATAAATTTACCCCCATTCCAATGATGTAGGGGATTTTCTAGATGTGGAATCCCCATATTTCACCCAGGAGTCATGAAAGTGAGACCCTACAAATTGATGAAACTAAAAACATAGGGTAGCCCCACCAGTGGATGAAAAATTTTATTATACCTCAAATCCACTAATTCGAGTCTAAAATATACCAAACCCACTCTATGGGTAAGAAATAGACTATGTATGAAGGAATTTCACTCTTATAACACATATGTACCCACCCACATTCAACACACCCCCTTACATACTTATCATAATGAAGGGAGAAATATTGTCTAAATTAGTATTGAGACCCCAACATCTATCTAGATGGTTTGGGTCATCTCTCACAACAATTATCCCCATATAAAACTAACATATATTTAATATCTATATTAATTAAATCCCACAAATGAGAAGGTATTATATGAGGTCATAGGGTATAAAAGTCCCTATGGAGGTCCTCCTAGTGGAACTAACCACAATGGTCTGGGTAGATCTATTCATCACATCCAAATTCTAACACTTGGGAAATCCTGCATCATCACTGGAGGAAAGATTGTGGAATCAATATTATGTCAACCATAACCCTTAAAAATCTAGGATGACTACTAATTTAATTGAAGTGTTCCGACCAATGTCTCTATACCCAGGGAAAATCACCCTTTTATTGAGGTTTTACATTCCAAAATACAAGTATGATAAGGTAAATATGTCTATATTTCAATACATATATGATGAAGAAATCTTGGCTTTAATCTATTGAATCAACATGTATCCATCCCTACCACCATCAACATCTCTTCTTTCAAATTATACATTGAAAAAATGGTTGACATTAGGGTCTATATTGGTGCACTATGATAAGGAAAAATATTCGATTAATCCATAGACTCTTGATTATATCCTTTCCTATTATGTAGATGTATAATATCCATTTTAAATTTTCATGGTGATGATGATTATATAACCTAATCATGATAGCTCCTCATCACAATGAATGTTTTCTTAGGTGACTATGAATATCTCTTGAAATGAAAAAAAATATAGAACGATATGTCACTTCCTCCTTCGTCTTCCAAGTTCTCTAAAATAAAAACATGGGTTGTTAAAGATAATTACTACCCCATGATCAATATTTGTAGGAAGAAACATTTTTATACACTTTTTCACTGACCAGTTAACAGTGGAGTTCTATGCACATATAACTATAAATTTATCCATCCTGGAGTTGTTTGTAAATAATCATATAGAATACATGTAATATAATATATGGGATAAATTTGTCTGTATTTTGATCTATTAGCTAACCTATCTAAGAATATTTTTGCACCTTTACGACCTTTATAATCATTATTGACTAGTTGACCCCACTGCTCTTCCAATGGCTCAGCATCCTGACTCATATGTGTACCATTAGAGATTCTTGTACACATAAATTGAAATTATTGTTGTATAACAACCATGGTTTCCCTTTCAGGTATTTTTCCTTTTGTTTTTTATTTATACATTATCCCTTAATTTTTTATTAAATTTTTTTGAAATTTAATGTTATTGTAAACATATCGGGTGTCGCATGGTTAGAACAGGGAAAAGAGTAACCATGTGGAAAATGCGTGACACATGTCTATAATATGTCAATTCTATTTTTCATGTATGGAAAAAGGTTTACAACACTGTTCAAGTCAATGTGCCTAGGTGAGGTAGTTTTACTTGTAAAATTTTTTCATAGTTTGTAAAATCATTTGACCTGCACATAAATTTGAATGTTAGTAAATTGTGTTAGTTTTCTAATATGAATTTACCAATTTCACTCCCATTTTTCTTCCCAATCCACTCAAATATAATTCCCAGGAATGGATCCCATATCCCTTCATTATCTATGTAATTATTATTGGATTATCCTATTTTCTTGAAGATTATTTCATGTATGGGTCTCCACTTTATCACTATTTGTCATTTCACCTATATTACATGGATTTACTTCTTCTATAGGGTCTTGGTGATTTATGGTTTGGGTTTAACTTATTCTTGGGGTTGGGTTTTAATTTTTATGTGGTTTTCATGTCTCTATATGATTCCCCCGGTCGTTATATTTGTGTTTTCACCATATGAGATTTGTCTATCATGGTGAGAGGTAAGTGGATGAATTTTAATAAATTATTTAATGAAAAATGTGATTATTATTTATTAAAACTATTATATGTTAATGTTTATGAGTAATAATTTATCTCATGATTTTTCAAAGTGATTTATTTTGGTTTGACAAAAAATGTGTCTTGGAAGGTTGTTTTTTTAACATAATAAATTTGAAATTATTGATGGTGATTCATTTTAATATGGTATGTGATATGTTTATAATAGATTAGGAACATGTTAAACCATGTATCTAAGGGTATATTAGTGTTAAGTATCCCACTATGGATCCTTCAACTTTTACCAATGAGCCTAAATTTATATGAATGTTTTGGTATGAATGAGGGGTGACACCACAACACTAGGCCACATAATTTAATCTATAGCTAGTCATTGGAAATATTTTAATATATTGGGAAGCAATACACCTCTACTTCATGACATAACCTACTTAGTGGTTTGTGTTCACACATAGATTGACCTTTTGTTCACAAGTTGTTATGAGGTCCTATAGTTTCCAAAAAACATATAAGTACTAGGTTTCTCCCATAGAGAATGTTTTATGAAATTTTTATATTTACCGAATTATATTACATAATAAATTTAATTTATCATTTTACTTGTTTCTCATGTCAAAATGTTAAAAATAATACATTTATATGTTGTTTTTTCAAAATATCGTATTTCTTTTATCTAAAAAGTGTTTTACATAGAGTGATTGGTGGAATCATACTATATTAGGGTCTATAAAACCCTACATACACCTAATATTTTCATATAGACATTGGTTTGAAATTTTTTAGAATAGGTAAGGTTTGTTTTTGTGATGATGGGTGTTCCGTCTTGTAGAACATGGTTTGATGGTGGTTATAGGGTTGGGATTTGTCCCTCATGTCACATGGATTTGGGTACCCATTTTTTTATTTTGGTTGGGTATTGTATTATGTTGTATATTATATTTTAAAATGTTCTTATTATTATATAATTTGGTTTATCCTTTTTTCAGACTTATGTTTTGGGTTTTTTTTGTCAAAAATGTTTTTTGATGTAATAGTTTATCTTATCTAATGTGTTTTTGTTTTTGTTTTTTATATTCTATTATTTTTCACTATTGTTGAAAATTTATATTATTTATGTGGAATGAATTTCTATGTTATATAAATCTAATGTTACGTTCATCTTTTAGACCCATGAGAAACTTCATCGGGAGAAGCGCTTCCCAAGGTACTTTGTACAACGGTTAATCCATTTCTACCAGCCTATGGGGATCAAGAATTCCCTTTTGTAATTATCATCAATAAACCTAGGTACCAATTATATGGTTGATTATGGTTGGTTAATGATACAATGGTATCAATTCTAGAATTTGATTTATATTATTTTTAATGTTAGGATATACTAGAGATAGGATTATTAGAATATAAGTGGTGTGAGTGGGTCTCTAAAAAACACTCTTTATATCCTACTTTGAGATAAAAGGGGAGTTTGGGAAATGTGGTATTATTTTGGGATGCCTTTCATCCTTCAATTTTTTTATGGTGCATGTTCTACACACCTTACATGTATGTTTCATCTTAGAGTGGTTTGTGGTTCATTATATTAAATTTCTTTTATTTTTACCCTTTTTCACTTGAAAAAAAAAATATATTATGTATTTATGGGGTTTTTTAATTTTGATGGTTTTCCCTATATTCTTGATTTTATGTTGAATTCTTCCCCCTCAGAAGTGACATGTGGATCCATCAGAGGACCTAGTGGATAACTATAGATTAGAAAACCCAAAAATAGGACAAGTCTCCTTGAGAAGGTGGTTTGGGTTGTTATATATTTGAATCAAGAGAAAGGTTCTATCACCTCTATATAGAAAGAAGATTACAAATGTCCCAATAAGTACATGTTGGGACAAATTGGTTTTGATTTCTTATTAGATTGGTGAAGAAATAGTGAATAAGAAGACGACACGTGTATAGTGTTGTATTTTTTTGTCAACACATAAATCAATATGTATTGGTAGGATGGTTTTTAAATTTTAATGATTTTCATTCTATTATTAAGGATCAAAACATCTGTTAGTTACTATAGAAGGCACATTGTTTAAAAATACGAATAATCTAGCTTGGTCACTAGAGTGATCACATGAAATGAAAATTAATTATTAATGGACATGTCACCTAAAGCAATACTGACTTACCATATGAAGGAATGTGGACCAATTTCATAATGAAATATGAAATTACCAATTAAAGAAAAGAGATACTAATGTGAGAAGGAATGAAAATCAATGAAAAAAGGAAATGGATACCCACTACATGAAGGGTATCGTATCACACATATCGTAGGTAAAGTGATCATAGACATGCATGGTAGGTCAAGTAATCATATATACATGTGAGTAATTTATTAACCACATGATCAACCACATTTAATGTCACACCCCAACCACAGACTACGTCGGAACTGGTGCGGTTTCAATAAAACATGGTGTGTAATTTAATTTATAAAACAAAAGTAGAAGAATTAAACATCAGGATCCACTAAAGAGGATATTTTTAGTTTAGGTCCTAGAGAACCAGAAACAAATATTACAATCCATCAAAACTATAAGAGAAAATAATCTCCACAAAGCTGCCAGTAAATAGTGTAACTGAAATCTACTAAACCTATAAACTTTTTAAAAAAAAGTAGGGTGAGCATACAGATGACTAGTAAGGGGTTTTAAAATAAATTAATATTTCAATGAAACACTTTTGAAAAAATTCCTATAAAATTATTCTTAAAACATTTTCTCAAGGAAAACTAAAATACAAAAATCATAACATAACATTTTTTCCAAGAATTACAAGTGAACATTTCAAGGAATCTTAATAGGGTTAAAATGAAACATGTTCCAATCAATAGCATGGTCATACAAAATATATGGTGTGAAGCACATAAATCAGGATTTGTTCTAACTATACTAAGTGTGATGTGTGAAAGTACAAAATCCTCAAAATGAAAATAATACATAATAAGAGTTGTGCATAAAAATGATAACTTAAATTTCATTACATACTAATTGTAAATCATAAACTGGTAGGTGAATCTTTGATTGCTGAATAAATGTTATGACATAAGCATTTACTTCTTTTAATACTCATATGTACATGGTCTTAACCCAGTATATTCTACTACTCAAATATTTACTTGGTTAATAAAATATCATAAACATAAAGAGGGAATGAATAATGTGGGACTGCATCAAGGCCTCATGCTAGGAACTAATGTTTCTCATGAGAACTATTGATGCATCGTTGGGATTTTATTAACCGTTCCCCAACCCATAGGGATTTTATTTAATAGTCCCCAACCTATAGGGATTTCATTAATCGGTCCCCAACCCGTAGGGATTTCATCAACGGGTCCCCAACCCATTTTATACTGAGTCCAATACATTCCTCATATGCCATGAAAGGTCATATATTCAAAGTTTCAAATACCACTTTGAATATTTAATTTCTCATTTCATATTATTCAACATGTCCCATACCATTTTCAATAATTTATTTCCATAATCCATAAATGGTTAGAATAGTTTGATTAAATTATTTATAATTTAGATATATATAGTGAATCAAATAATTAGTGTCAAAACTAGTAACTAAAGGGAAATTTAATAAATGAAAAGTATGGTAGGAATATTATAACACATGTGATGATAACTAATGAAAAAAAATACAGGTTTTGTCACATAAAATAATATCCACTAAATTCCAAAACCTTATTACAAAAAATAAACATATTATATCCAAAATACATAATGGTAATTCATCATTGATTGGCGACATAATTAATTTAATGGTAAAAAAACAATCCAGGTGAAATATTAAAAAAATAATTGTTTTTTTATAAAAGCGTATAACATTAATGACGAAGATCAGAAGAAGTACATGCATGAAGCCATGAAGGGAAATTGTCCAGCCAGAGCTTGTTAGTGCCGAATGGGCCTGAGGACGCCAGCTGATGAGCCGCGTTGTTTCCTTCCCTTTTGGTGAATGAGAAGGTGAATAGTGAGAAACATTGGCGGAGTGAGAGAATTCTTTTGAGAATGGTACCAAACGACTGGAGTCCTCCGTTGATGTGATTGATAACGTCAATAACGGAAAGATAGTCAGACTCAATGATGATGTCATCCCATCCGCATTCAATAGCGAACATCATACAAGCAAAAATGGCCTTGGCTTCAGCGACTGTCGGTGCCCAGAATGTCTGATGTGGTTCATACTTAGCAGCAAGGATTTTCACCTGATGATTTCGGGCAAGGAGGCCGAGGGAAACAAGCCAAACTTTTGGAAGTGACGCATCCACATTGATCTTGAGAATCCCTTCCATTGGGGGGTTCCAAGGAACAGGAGGGGAGGGGGATACACCCGGCATAGAACATCTATTGTGACCTTACCAACCTTCAATCCAAGAGGAAGCTCGATCAATCCAGAATTTGGGGGGTCTGTGGGCATGATGAAAAACAGCGTCGTTGCGCCAGACCCAAATAATCCACGCCAGAGTGCAGAGTGAACCAACATCAGCCGGGGAAAGAGAGGAGCACCAACGCATCAGAAGATTGGGAAGGTTAGATTCCAATGCCATTGAAGCAGTAGAAGATGAGCCCTATTGATTCCAGATTTCTTTATCTCTCGGGCAGAGAATGATAGGGTGTAGAGGGGTTTCAGGAGTGTTTGAGCAGAAAGGGAAAAAGGCGGTGTTGGCCATGTGTCGATAAATGAGAAGGCTCATTGTTGGGAGAGTTCCCATGCAAACCTGCCACCAGAAATGCCGAATCTTTGGGGGGACGTTGAGTGACCAGATCGATTTCCAATGACCCTCATCCCTGCCAACTAGGTGGATTCCAAGATCAAGTCTATAGCCAGATATCACCGTGTAAATGCCCGTAATGTCATTGATCCAGAAGCGACGGTCATGGCCAGCGTCTGGTACCCAGGGGATGATGAGGATAATTATTTGATCTCTTTCATTAAACCATTTGAGGATCTTATCCAAACACCACCCTTTTCCCTGGTCGGAAAGGAGGCAGCTGACAATGGCGTCTTCTAGACCTGGTTGGGCAGGGGATGTAGCCCGTAAACCATCCTTATCAACAAGCCAGGGATGAGACCAAATTTTTACAGATGATCCAGTCCCAATCCTCCAACCCAATCCTTTATCCACGAGCTTTTTATCCCCCCAGATTCTTCTCCAGAGGAAGCTGGGATGAGGACCAAGAGAGTAAGCATGAAAGTCTGTGTGGGGAAAGTACTTAGCTCGTAGAACTCGTGCACATAGAGATGATGGATGGTCAATAAGGCGCCATCTTTGCTTGGAAAAAAGCGCGTCGTTTAAGAGAGGAAGATTCTGGAACCCCATCCCACCCTCTGATTTGGGTTTACAGAGTTTCTCCCAGGCCATCCAATGGGGTCGATTCCTTCCATCATGCTACCCCCACCAGAAATTGGCAGTACGTGTGTGGATCTGATCGGTGATGGCCACCGAGAGCTTAAAAAGGGACACAAAGTAGCTAGGGACGGATTGGATGACAACTTTGATGAGAGTCTCTTTGCCAGCTTTTGAAATTATTTTAGGGGTCCAGCCTTTGAATTTAGCCTCAATCCTATCCACGATGGACGCAAAAATTTCTTTTTTAGACCGTCCAATCATCGTGGGGAGCCCGAGATACTTCTGATGTTTAACAACCATATGGATGCCAGCGGCTGCGCAAAGTTCATCCCTCTTAGACAGGGGCACCCCTGCAATAAAGGAAATATCAGATTTACCATGATTGATTGTTTGGCCAGACGCCCTCTCATACTGGTGGATCGCCTGGCAGATCACCCAGCATTCACTAATTGTTTCTCTGGAAAAAAGGAGATAGTATTTAGTGAAGAAGAGATGCGACAATGGAGGGATAACGCGACAAACTTTTTCCCCATGAATAGACATAGAGGAAACAGCCATGGAAATAAGATTAGAAAACACGCTAGCCATCAGGATGAAGAGAAAAATGGAGAGAGGGTCTCCCTGGCGAAGGCCTCGAGAAGGGGTGAAACCTCTGGTAAACTCCCCATTGACTTTTATTTTAAACGAGACATTCGACATGCAGTTCATGACCATATCTTTCCATTTAGTGCAAAAACCCATTTTCTGCAAAACAGCTCTAAAGAAGTGCCATTCAACTCTATCGTAGGCCTTGGACATATCCAATTTCCAAGCCATGGTTCCTCTTTTCACCATGGAGTGTGATTTCATAGAGTGGAACACTTCATGGGCCACAATCGCATTATCAGTGATCAGTCTCTTGGCCATGAAGGTGCTCTGATTTTCAGCGATAATATCTGGTAGCCAAGGTCACAGCCGATTGTAAAGGATCTTTGAGAAGATCTTGTAGGAGAGATTACAGAAGCTGATAGGTCGAAAGTCAGGGATCGCCACATGTTTCTTAATTTTGGGGATGAGAACGAGGATAGTTTCATTGATGGCTGCAATGCTGGTGTTGCCAGCCCAGATATTTCTAATCATATTGCAAATGTCAGGACCGATTATGTGCTAGTATTGCTTAAAAAATAGGGCGTGGAACCCATCTAGTCCCGGAGCCTTGGTGGGATGAAGATGTTTCAGAGCCAAGTGTATCTCGTCATCTGTCACATCTTTGGAGTGCTTCCTATTGATCTCTTCAGTGATCACTGGTCTGATACATTCTTCCACCTCAGCAGACATGAAAGGAGTTCCTGCAGAGAAGATGTTCTGGTAAAATCCAGTCAAATCCTCATGGATATCATTGGTGTTAGAAACATTACTTCCATCGGGTTGTGAAATGCAGGTAATAGAGTTTTTTTTGATGCTTGGATGAAGATTTATTATGAAAATAATGGGTGTTAGCGTCCCCTTCTTTGATATGGTTGTCCCGCGCGCGTATAGCCCAGAAACTTTCCTTGACACATAGGGCTGTGTCTAGATCTCTTTAAATGGATCCAATCTTAGAGAGATTTCCATTGGATGTGGGTTGTTTGAGGAGAAAGTTCAGCCTCTTCTCAAGGGCATCACAGTACCGGTCGGGGTGATGGAATTTCTTGTTGCTCCACGACATTAGATCGGATGCGACCTATTGGAGGTTGAGGCAAACATCCTTGTGAGTACATTTCCAGCTTTATCGGATCACCTCTTCGCATTCCTGATCTTTTGACCAGAAGATCTCAAATCTGAAGGGTCTGATAAAAGGTCTAGTATGTTCGCCACATGTATAGTCAATGAGGATGGGACAATGGTCCGAGCAATTGAGGGCCATGTGTTCGATATGAAACATGCTAAACATATTAATCCAATCAGAAGATCCCATAAATCTATCAAGACGCTCAGCGATATGGGTGCCTTCTGAGTTGCCGCGGAACCAAGTAAACGGATTTCCTAAGTACCCCAGATCGACCAGGTCCGCCCTGGAAACTGCTTCCTTGATGCATGACATCGAACATGAAGGTTGAATGGTTCCACCCCTATTTTCCTTATGGAACATAATCTAATTGAAGTATCCGCCGAACAGAATAGGGCTCAGTAAGTCAACTCGTAGCTTGCATAGAAGATCCCATGACTTCACCTTGTCATTATGGGATGGTCAGCCGTAGAAACCCACAAAAGTCCAGGGTGGGTGAAGGTCCGTATGAATGGTCGCTGCCACATGGTGCGGGTAGAAGGACAAAATTTTGACATCGACATTGTCCTTCCAAAGGAGACAGAGTCCCCTAGAATGGCCTTGTCTAGGAACCGGGAAACAGGCTTGGAAGCGGCACTTTAGAGCAATACCATTGGTGTCCTTGCATTCCAGTATGGTTTTGGACAGGAAAACCATATCAGGGAGACTTTGAGAGCAATTTCACTGAAGCATGCGAACCGTTCGGGGGTTGGGAAGCCCACGACAGTTCCAACATAAGACAATCATTACTCTAGGCGGGGCTGGGACTCTCCTATCGCCGCCTTTGGTATCTCCAAACTTACTTTTCCATATGTCGTTTTCCATCTTTTTGTGAGGTTCCTTCTTAATTGACATGTTTCATTTTGTCTCTTCCTCACCCTGAGTTTTGAGTCTTCTTTGTGCCCATCGATCTCACCTCGTTGCCTCCTTTTACACGTTCGACGGGTGATTGGACCCATTAGTGAGGGTCCCGACATTCCAAGGTCCTTCATCGTAAGAGTGCTAGTTGCGGTCAAAGGTGGGTCAGGGTCCAGATCTGGTGGTTCGATGTGCATCAGCATCGGCTTTGAGAAAAATTAAGGGTAGTTATGTTTCATCGGCACCAACATTACCGATGTTGGAGAATTGTCCCTCAGGGGTTTTGGTTGAGCTTCAGCTTCTCTCTGAGCGGCAGCTTCTCCCTGAGTGGGAGGGCCATCCTTTACATTCATTTTTATGTATAAACAAACCACAAGG
Source organism: Viscum album (assembly GCA_963277665.1). Classification (NCBI taxonomy): domain Eukaryota; kingdom Viridiplantae; phylum Streptophyta; class Magnoliopsida; order Santalales; family Viscaceae; genus Viscum; species Viscum album. The sequence goes on along the minus strand of OY728158.1, from coordinate 1,182,979,097 downwards.
GTGCTCCCCACTTTTTAAACACAATGTTATAAATTTAAAAGAATGAAAATCAACCTCACATATTTATAATGAAAATAAGTTTGAAATCTATATACTGATAAAGTAATAAATAAATTCTTTTATTACAAAAAAATAATACCAAGTTGATTCTTGAAAACTCATCACACTTCAATACAATTTTTATAACATTTTATCAATATTTTGTGAACCCATATTGTGAAACCATATTAATATTAGGATTAAGGAATATATATATATATATTTATATGTATATATATATACGAAATTGTATGTTTTAAGGGTTCTTTAACAACACTTAGGAATACCAATACATAATTTATGTGTAAAAGAAGCATAATTTAGACCAAGATTAATATATGAAAACCATAGTGTAAAATTATGGGTATTGTTTCATAAATAAATACACACTCACACACACAAACACAAACACACACACACACACACACATATATATATTTTTTTGTGTGTGTAAAAGTACATATATATTTATAATTTAATCAACTTAATAAACCTCTAAACATGACATTGTTTCAATTCATTATGAATACCATTTAGAGTAGGAGTAATTCTTCTTATAAATTAAGAAATTGGTATGGTTTTATTAATAATACATTTATACATAAGTGTATATATGTAGTGAAACCTATTTAAGGTACCAACATGAAGCCTTATTACATTTTTTTTCAAAAACATAAATTCGTTTTTATAATATCCTTCAAATAAATCAGTAGGAATATAATAACAACCATGTATATATATATATAAAACTTAAAACCAAAACAAACAAGGAAAATTTGTTCCCTTACTTGGTTCGATGAAGGAGAAGAAATCTGGGGATGCTTGATGATGGCACTGGAAAGTATAGAACTTGTAGAATTTAAGTGATAAATGAGTTATATATATATATAAACTATAAATAATTTATATTTAATGAAAATTTAAATAAAAAACAAGGCTCCTCAGTTTAAAATAAGACCAAGCACGTCGGTCTTGTGGAAAATGAGAGAAATGAGGCACAACTCGAGGTCACAGGTGTGGGAAAAAAAGAAAATAATAGAGTATCGAGTTACTGGTACAATGAATGTAGGAAGAAGAAGAAGAAGAAGGTGAAGATTTAGGTTCGTAAAAAAACCGATGGCCGAGATTTAACAAAATAAAGATCCAGCGGTTGAGGTGCATCCATAGTTTAAAAAAAAGATGAATGCTTGAGATCTGATGTGGATAAAATTAGATGGCTACAAGAATCACCAGATTTTAAAAAGAGAAAAACAATCAAGATTAGATCTGACAGGATCAAACGGCTGATAAAAACATGGAGAGAAATCCACGACTGCGTGGGTTCAATAGAATAACTGTTGGGACAGCTCAGATCTCATGCAGCGAGATTTGATGTCATAAATGTGATATTGCATAAAAAATTCCACCCCACATCGAAATTTTAAAGGTTTCACAGCTTTCTTAAAACCTAGGGGCTCCTGAAATTTGTCTAAAAATCCCCCCTACCTGGTACCGCCCCATACCGGGTCTCTACTATCGTGCTCCTACACCCACCCCTTCCACCTTGCTTCCCCTCATAGTGGCGTGGTCTGGCACTTTGCATGTGCATTCCCATGTACTCTTAGGGCCTACTATGAATGCTTGTACGTGCGAGTCGGAACACACCCTTGCGTGCACATCCCTGGGCCATTTTCTAGTGGGTTCTGTGAGATTCCCACCAAGGCCTTGAGTGTATTTTCCTACTAGGTTTCCCTCGTCTAGGTGGAGTACTAACCCATTTTTTTCATAGTAAAAATACATTTTCTATTAAACATAAAAATAGGTTTTAATATACATATATAGGTGCCTTCAAACAGAGAATAAAAATTCTCTATTATGACTAAAAAAATTCATAAAACTAATATTTTTCTTAGTTTATAAACACTTGAGTGTTAAAACATAAAGTTATAAATTATATTTTAGTACATCATAATTAAAATCTTATACTAGTATTATATTTAAAAATCCAAAACATATTTTCTTTTAAAACCTTGTTTATTTATATCCAAGGATGAAAACATTTAGAAAATATTTTCAAGAAATTTAAAATATTTAAATACTTAATTCACTATGTGTATCTAAAATATTAAATACAACAATAGTCATTAATTTCATTTTCCTAAGGTACAATTTCAAACTCAAAAATATGTTTCTTTTCACCAAAACCAAGTAGTGTCAAGTACATACTTCACTTGGTATTTCCTTTAAAACAAAAGCGTTATGATTCAAGCCCATTTTAAATCATTATCCTTCAAATATATATAAAAAGATTCTATTATAGACATATTTATAGTTATAACTTTAATTCACACTTTATGCACTTTGATACTCTGTTATACTTTAAATTAAACCACCAGAATACCCAAAAACTATAAGGGCTTGTAGACATTGGAGACACAACGGTCACCTAAAGGAGTTAACAATAAAGTTAAATTTAAAGACTTATAAAAACATGAATATGGTGTTCCAACTCCAAGACAACTTGGAAAAGATGGTGCTCATCATTCCTCTAATGCATAGCATGGTTGTTGTAATTCTTACTATACTAATGTTCATTGTGATGAATATGAAAGACCCATCCTATTTTTTTTGGAATCCCTGTTATATTGGTGGGCTACCTGTGATATTAATAGGTCTTTTAGTGAGTATCCAAGGGTATTATGGTTTCATTTGATACTGTAGTAATGTAATCATTTTAAGTGTTTCATTGAATAAATAAAGTCTTGTGTTTATTCAAAAGTATTGTTTTGGACAATATGGAATTTAAATAAATTAAAAAAACACAAAACATTTTTATTTCATAAGAAATAAGTTTGAGGAATCACAATATCCACCCATTTAAAGAATTGCAGCTTAGAAATTCTAAAATTCTTGCACAAATTCACCAGAAAATTCAAACATACATCACTTCCAACATCCCTTCACAAAGCCTACCAACATGGAAAATCTACCGATTATCCCCAAGTGGATCCCTAGATTGGTTTCCAACCCCACAACTTCTTTCGCCCAAATACACCAAGAGAAGTTAGGATCATCCCTATGCAAAAAGCATTTGGGTTTCCAGAGGGAGGATTCTGCGGTGTGGAGGTTAGAGATTTGAGAGTAGACTGGTTGCCTACAAATCCCTCGAACTATGTTGTGGTTGAAAACCCCAACATCGTATAACACCCCATATATAAAAAAACATAGGACTTGGAACAGATTGACCACCCGGAGGTCACCCTCCAAAGTAGCTTCCCAAAACGTTTCCAAAGCTTGATAGTTCTTTGAGAATGTGAAATAAAGAAAGAGACCTCTAGGGTACTTCCCCCTATTCTTAAACTCTGAAAATTGATTATTTTCCATATAGTCATAGATATAGATCTCTTCTTTATAAGAATGGGTTATATTTGAGATGAGGGACACTTTATAAAGGCATTTCCAGGTCAAGATTAGGCTTGTTAAAGGGTCGTAGTCTTCTGAACATGACTTGAAAATTATACGTTATAGTAATTCGATGGGGAGTGATAAGAGGTTGGTTGGTTAATTCACCTCACCCATCTGAAAAAAAATCAAGAGACGTTTTTTACTCTGTATGAAATGACCATATTATAATAGAGACCATATTTTCAAAAGAATATTAAAACACTAAAACATAAAATATAACATTATCCATTAATACATGGTTGATAAAACCAAAGTTGATACATAACCATTCAATCCCTCTTACAATTCACTGTTAAGGATTTCCTAACATATCAAAGATGACTCTTAACCAGTTTCATCGGTGTTGTCAATTTCCCCAATTCCCACTTAAATGGGCCCCTAAGATGGTTCCAAACTCCTCAATCTCCTTGGTCTAGATGCATCACCGGAAGCTCAGATCAATCGGATGTGGACATTTAAAGTTCCAACAAAGGAAAGTGAGAATTGTATGTAGTTGGGTGACATCAGCTTGAAATTTCTTCCTATAATACAAATGGGTAGTCTCATTCGCAAGAATTTCGAAGTCCATGACCTGACCTTGAAGACTATAGGTCACGAGTTGACAAAGGTATGCTTCCCGAAGTGTAACCTCTTGTGAAGCCTCATAGGAGTTCATTAGTGATTGAAAATTGTCAGCTAAGGTAATGTATCAAAATAGACCTTCATAATACTTTCCCTTATGTGCATAAAATGGAAGTTGGGAATGCATCATTAGGAAGTAGTCAAAGCTAGATCCTCAGTGAAGTTGGAGTTCATGAGGATAATTGGATATATGGTAGAGGTTTTTACAAGACAACCGAAGGTTTTCAAATGTCTTGTAGCCGTATAAACATGACTTGGCCACTATAGTTTCAAAAATTTCTGTTGGAAGAGACATAAGGCTCAACTCATCTGCAATCTGAAAATTTTAAAAAAAATTATACTTAGTAATACAAAAACAAGTTGTTTAATGTTGTTCTAATTTTCTTGGGTTATCTAAACTAATCCTCTGACACCAACTATCACCCCTCGACCCTAGACTTCCCCAGAATAGGTATGGAATCAATAAAACATGGTGTGTAGTTTTTTTTGATAAAAAAGAAGCTCAATAATTACACATAATGTTCCACTAAAGATGATCTTTTTGGTTTAGGTCCTCGAGAACCAGATAAAAATATTAAAATCCTTCAAAACTGTAAGAGAAAAAAATATACACAATGCTACCACCAAACAATGTAAATCAAATATACTAAACCTGTACAATTTAAATTAAAACTTAGTGTGAGCATAAAAATTACCAGTAAGGGGGTTTTAAAATAAATATATATTTCAATTAAAACCTTTTGAAAACAATCATTTAATATTATTCTTAAAACATTTTCTCAAATAAAACTGTAGTACATGAATCATAACATAACATTTTGTTCAAGAATTACAAGTGAACATTTCAAGGAATCTTAACAGGGTTACAATGAAATATGTTCCAATCAATAGAATGCTCATACAAAGTATGTAGTGTGCAACATATAAATAAGGATTTATTCTAATTATACTAAGTGTGACATGAGAAAGTAAATAATTATCAAATGAAAGTAATACATGATCAGATTTTCACATAAAAATGATAAATTTAATTTCGTTCCTTAATAACTATAAATAATAAACTGGTAGGGGAATCTTGGAATTCTGACTAAAAATTATTCCATAAGAAATTACTTCTTCTGATACACATATGTATGAGCTCTTAACTATGTATATTCTACTAGTTGAATATTCCCTTGGTTAATTAAATATCATAAACATAAATAGGGAATGTATAATGTGGGACTGGGTCAAGGCCTCATGCCAGGACCTAATGTTTCTCTTGAGAACTATTGATGCATAGTAGGGATTTCATTAACTATTCCCCAACCTGTATGGATTTTATATAACAGTCCCCAACCCATAGGTATTTCATTAACTAGTCCCCAACCCATAGGGAATTCATTAACCGGTCCCCAACCCTTTTTATAATGAGTCAATTACATTCCTCATATGCCAAGTAATGTTGTATATTCAATGTGTCCCACACCACTTTGAATATTTAATTTCTTATTTCATTTTATTCAAGGTGTCTCATACCACTTTGAATAATTTAGTTCCTCAATCCATAAATGGTCATAATAGTTTAATTACTTTATAATTTACATATATATAGTGATTCCAGTACTTAAGTGTCAAAATTAACAACTTCATGGAAATTTAATAAATGAAAAGTATGGTAGGCAGATTATAACACATCTGATGATAACTAATGCACAAAAAAATATATGTTTTTTCTGAAAAAATAATAACCCTTAAATTCCAAAACCTTATTACAAAATTAAACATATTATACCCAAAATTCATAATGGTAATTCATCATGGATTAACTAAATAATTAATTTAATGGTAAAAAAATATTCCAAGTGAGGTATTAAACACATAGTTGTTTAGACACCCATTACTCGCATGTTTATGTACAAACATACCACAAGGGTGATCCACACTATTTAAACACAATGTTATAAATTAAAAAGAATGAAAATCAACCACAAAACATTCTAATGAACTTAAGTGTGAAATCCATATACACATAAAGTGATAAATATTGGTTTGTAATACTAAAACAAATACCAAGTTGATTCTAGAAAACTCTCTACACTTCAAAACACTTGTTATAACCTTTTATCAATTTTTTGTGAACCCATATTGTGGAACCATATTAATATTATTATTAGGTCATATATATATATACATATATATATATGAAACCATATGTTTTAAGGGTTCTTTATCAAAACCTAGAAATCCCAATACATGATTTATGTGTAACAGAAGCATAATTTAGTCCAAAATCAATATATGAAACCCATAATGTAAAACCATAGGTATTGTTTCATAAATAAACACACACACACACACATAGATATATATATATATCTGTGTGTGTGTGTGTAAAAGTACCTATATATTTATAATTTCATCATCTTAATACACCAAAAAACTTGAAATAGTATCTATTCATTATGAATTCCATTTAGAGTAGGATTCATTATTCTTTTAAATTAAGAAACCAGTGTTGTATTATTAAGAATACATTTATATATCAGTTTATATAGGTAGTGAAACATATTTAAGGTACCAGCATAAAACCCTATTACATTTTTTTAAAACAAGAATTCATTTTTATAGGACCCTTTAGAGAAATCAGTATGAATATATGAACAAACGTATATATTTGTGTGTGTGTGTGTGTTTGTGTGTTTATAAACTGTAAAACCAAAACAAATAAGGGAAAACTAGTCCCCTTACTTGGTTTGATGAAGGAAAAGAAGTTCGGCAAAGCTTGATTATGGTGTTGGAAAGAGGATAACTCATAGGGTTCAAGTGAAAAATGAGTTATATATATATAAACAGTATATAATATATATTTAATGCAAATTGAAAGGAAAATCAAGGCTTCTCGGTATAAAATAAGACAGATAAATCCGGTCTTGTGGAAAATGAGAGAAAATAGGGGCCACCTGAGGTCATAGGTGTGGAAAAAGAAAATAAAAGAAGAGAGTAGAGAGTTACTAGTGTGACCCACATGGGAAGAAGAAGAGGAAGAAGGCAATGGGTTAGGTGTGGAAAACAACGGATGGTTGGAATTTAGCTGAAAAAAAGATCTAATGGCTAAGGTGCGTCCATAGTTTAAAAAAAAGATGAACGGTGTAACACCCCGAGCTTCCACGATATGCATCTCATTCAATAATGCAATAGCTTGCATTGTACGCAACTTTGAGTTCTAACACATCGCAACTAATCAAAGTGGCCGTTATGAATAGTAATAACCACTTTTTAAATTTACAGAAATTTTATATTTCAAAATGGACTTCATTTTTTGATTCGGAATATCAAAATTAGCCTATGTTGAAGTTTTAGTATTTTTCTGAGAACTTCTAATTTTTTATGAATAGTGAAAAATACTTAAAAACAAATTTTTTTAATCAAAATAATTTATAGTGATAAATTATACTATTTAGTGGTTTTAAAGTATAATTAGAATATATTTTTACAATTTTATCCAATGGTGGTCATTAGAATTAATTTAATTTTGAAATTGGACATAAACAATTGCCAATCTTTTGATATAAATTGTTTCTTAAAAACACGCTATTTTTTGTAACAGCGAGAATTAATTATAAAATTAATAAATGCAACTTATATGTTTGGAATTTTGTAAAATAGACATCATTTTTGAATTCAGAATATCAATTATAGCTTAGGGTGAAATTTTGGCCTTATTCTGAAAAACTTCAATTTTTGATGAATAGTGAAACCACTAAGTGGTTATTAAAAATTGATTTTTCGTTAAAATGAAATATTACCACTTCTGTGATTTGATTTTCAAAAATCCGACATACATGGTTATCATTAAGAAGTAAAATGTGGTTCAATGAGATTAAAATAATTTTTTGGTGAATAGTAACTTTTAAGTTCTTAATCGTGATTAGAGGTAATTAGTGTAGTTTAAGGTAAAAATAATGTTTTAATAATATGAGATGAGTTTGACACTTGTCTTAATACTATTGGATGAGTCATGGACGACCAAGAAAACCCATGGGTCAACTTGGGGACCCCATGGAGCCACTTTAGTTGGAAAATGACATTAATATATATTTATTTAATGTTAAAATTAAATTGACACAAACATGAGTTGTTTTACTCAAACAGTTTTTAAGTGGGGTTACACAAGTCCAAATTTTGATTATAAATATTCATTAGAAATCTAAAATGATTTCCTACATCATAGTATTTGTTTTATAATTTTTAGACATTAAATAAATTAAATTATTTATGACATCATGATGATGCAGCGATGACCTCATTATTTAACGATTTAAATAAAATGAGAAGATAATGTAAAATCCAAGGCTTACACTTATCCAAAGCCTATTGGATGAGGATATTTCGAACCCTTATCACCTTATCCTAGAATTATATAAGTGTGGGACCTCTAAAATCCGAAACTCATTTTATAATAAAGTGACTTTTCTTTACTTTCCAAGAGTGCCCCTCCTCTCCACTTATAAAAGGCCCCCACCTCTCCCACCTCATTTACACTTTTAAGCCATTTGGCTCTGCCAACCTCCGCCCAAATACTCTCCCAACTTCCCCCTATTACTCCTAGAAGCCTCACTTTGGCCAGAACTCTTATCAAGGAATCCTTTGGCTCAAATCAAAAAGAGTTATCCGATTTTGAGGTAATGTCTTCTCTAATGTTGTTTTGTTTTATTTTTCTTCTCCAACCCCCTAAACTCTTTTTATTCATTTCTTTTGTAACAACACCAGTATCCTCAATATACTAGGATGTTGTTATAATAAGTATTCGAGCTACACTTACACACACCTACATCTAATGGTTAAAGAACATACAATTTCTGTGGATGGAGAATTTCTGCCTCACGAAATGATGATTGTTCAACACTCATATAACACCTTCAAATGTGGCCATTAAGATGTCACTATTTTTATATATGATATATAATATGTTTATGTTTTACTTATGCTTCTGTATTTCTCATTTATGGCATACTTTATAATTTCCATTATGGGTAAAATGCGATAATTTCATTTTAGGAAGTGCGGACTACCACCCCCTCAAAGTGATTTGAATCGTTAATGCCATCTGTGGGATGTATAAAGGATGGAGTAAATGGTATTATACACTATATTATACTGGAATTATATTATACATTTATATCATTATGATTTCGTTCCATTAAATATGAAATTGAAATGAAAGTAGCGTTCATGCGTACGTACGGCTTACCGTCTCCATGAACGGTGCATTTCATTTCTTACCTCTAAATGTTATGTAATATTATAAATGAATGTATATACTGGATATATAAGATATATATGACATCTAAATCATGAATATAATTCTGGAGATAATGGATATTTTACCACATAAACAACTTGTAATTATAAGAAGTTTATTGTTGACTCAAGTACCAAAGATCGACAAAACGACCGTTATTAACTTAAATAATTACTTAATGTTCATAACATTGTAATAAGTGATTTAAAAAGGATAATGAAATTAAAAATGGTTCTTAATAAGGTATATATTAACTCTAGTTTATTATTCAGGAGGTTAAAGAACGGTTGAGTCAAGTCAGACACGAGGTAAGGGAACTTCTTAACCTAAATTCCATTCTTTGGGTTAATCTCCTACTTTCAAATTATGTCATGATATTATAATGTATTATTTTGTATTTTTACTTTATTTATGTGTACATATAGTGAATACACATAATAGATCTATTTTATTTTAAAAATGATCTTTTTAAGGACTTCGCCTCAATCTCCTTTCATTGAGGCATATTTTGTTTTATACACAACTTTCTTTTATACGGTGTATAAACCCCTTTGACTTTTACGTTTATTCAAAAAGAATATTTTTATACGAAGCGTTTTACTAAATGACAAAAAGGGAATGTTTTTCTTTCCGTACTTATGAGGCGACAATGACTTCACCGCCTCCGTGACCATTATTTGAGTTTCGGCTTCCTCTACAAGCCATCATTTTTTTAATGAAAAATAAAGACAAAGTTTTAACTTTCTTTTATTTTGGTATTGAAAATGGTTTTGAAAGCGTTTTTATTATATCAATGTGTTGTATTGATATATTGTGATTGAAATGTGGAAATGTTATGTTTAATTTATGCATGTTTTATGTGATACGATTATGTTATGGTTTATGATATGTTTAAACCTATTCATATGAGGAATGCATTGGACTTAATAAGTGACGGGTGGAGCCCGCTATAGCTCCTCGATGCATCGGCAGGTCTCATGAGACAAACTAGTGTCTTGGCATGAGGCCTTGACAAAATCTTATTTGTGGTCTTGGCACGAGGCCTTGGCTACGTGGTTATGATAGTCTGGCATTATGCATTCCATCATTATGAAAGTGATTATTAATATTGCATGTGATTTTTCGACCAGTAGAATATCCATGTGAATAAGTAAATGGCATTATCTCATTTTACTTTTGCCATATTATGTTGAAGTTCATGTTTAAAAGGCTTTTGTTTTAGTTATACATTGCCTTAAATGTTAATGATTATTTATGAAAGCTTCCGCATTATTGTTATCCTTACTGAGCATCTGAGCTCACCCCTTTCAATGTTCTAATATTTTCCAGGATGTGAAGAAGTATTTTATGAATGACCTGTAGGGATAGTCAGAAGAGGATATGATTGTGGACTATGAAGACCATGTTATTTTAGTTTTTCACTTTATGATGTAATGTAACGTTTACGAATGTATCTAGTGTTTCCAAGGCTACTAAACTAATCGGTCTTTCGAGACTTGATCTTTTGTGATCATGCCAATGTTACGAAGTAACGCACTGGCTCTGGGTAGCTGGGGTCGGGGCGTTATAGTTGGTATCAGAGGCAGTTTAGTACTAACCTTGGAAGCTAGATTTAGATAAACTCTGATTAGAGCACATATCCCAAAGATAGACTTTGAGGATTAGTATAGAAGAACTTCCTAGAATTTTGGTATTGTAGAGATTTTGTGAGTTTTCCAAGAAATACATCCCTGTCTTGATACGAGCAGGTAGAGGCGGCTCTGGCACATATGTTCCTAGGGGTAAAACCCAAAAACACCGCTTTGAGCTAGACTCGAACGGGAACTGGTGCACGACAACGGGCCTTGCTGCACTCTTGGTTACGACACTCCCGGGGGATATGCTTAGGATAACTCTCATTTTCCTTACAAATCATTATGAAGGGTTTATGAGTACATACTTCCTCAAAGGAAACATTTTTATGATTATGGATTATATCCATAAATAGTTCAATTTATGTTAAGTGTTTTATAAGTATGGGATTATGTATTTTGATTCATAAACTGATCTAGTTTATGCAATTGTTTAGAAATGGCGCCTAGTGGAAGAAATGGAAACCGTATCAATGCACGCACTCCATGTAGGGATTGCCCTCCAGATCAAGATAATTATAGTGGGGCTGGTGATGCAACTGGTGCCGATCAGCTAATCACCATACTGGGACAACTTACTCAGGTTATGAATAATAACCTTACTCATATGGAGCACCCTGATCCGCAACGTGGAGGATCAATGTTAGACCGCTTCATGAGGCAACAACCACCAACCTTCAATGGGAGTACAAATCCTATAGTAGCTGAGCAATGGTTAAATTCCTTAGAGAAAATATTCCATGCCTTGGGGAGTAGTGAAAGGGAGAAGGTTGTCATGGCAGTTTACCGCCTCACTGGAGATGCCGATCAGTGGTGGTCGCTGATTCAAAACACAAAGGAAGATGATGACATATCGAATATGGAATAGAGGGAGTTCAAAGATCTTTTCTTAGAAAAATACTTTCCTCATGCCCATAGAGCAGATATGGAAAGGCAATTTCTGAGTCTAAGGCAGAAGGAGGATGAGAATGTCGCAAAGTATGAGGCCTACTTTACAAGGTTAGCGAGGTATGCTACAGATTATATACGTAACCCAAGTAGTAATATTGATCGTTTCTTTTATGGGTTAAAACCATTTCTCTGTCGAGCTTTAGTATCACAATCCTTCTCATCATACGAAGATATTGTCTCGTGTGCTATCAAGACAGAAAAGGAATTCTCTAAGTCTTATGACAACAAAGTAAAGCAAGAGAAGAAGAGAACGGTGGAACAAGAGACAGATAAAGGGAAAAGGGGAAAGAAGGATTTTCCATTATGTGATAATTGTGGGAAGAATCACCCTGGTACTTGCCTAAAAGGAATGGGAGTTTGTTATAAATGTGGAGAAAAGGGTCACCAGGCTCGTGATTGCAAGGGAAAGAAAGAGGCTATCAATGTTGAATGCTACAATTGTAGAGAAATGGGTCATTATGAAAATGAATGTCCTAAGCGACAGGGAAACTTACCTCTGAAAAGGCCAAGGGATCAAGGACAATCTTATGTTGTTACTACAGTTGAAGCATAATAACTAATGTAATTGTTCTTTTGGACTCATGGATTATATTCTGGTTATTAGAATAATGTGATATATATATAAGGATTGTACTGCAGTACTTGTTGATTTCAGTAAGTTTTTAATATGATGAAGGTAATTATATTTTTAGTATGTTATAATAAGAGAAACTTTAATTTGTTTGGGGAATCTGATAAATTGATTTTGGAATTAAGAGACCTTTTTAGAGAAAGTTTGGACAGAGGTATTTTGGATAACTATAAAGGTTGGAATGGATTAAGTTGAACTTTGGATAGTATTGTTTAAGGTTAAAACATTTCTGAAGATTATTTTTGGAATATTATAATACTATAGTTTTAGGAAAAGGACAACCTGCAGGGTGGGGAATAACCCGTCGCGTCGGACAAAGCTGCAGGAATCGAACCCACAACCATAGTGTGACAAGCCATTATTTCCTACCACTAGCCTACAGGAATTCCCTGGTTATTACAAAATAGTTTTACCAATCTAAATGGTATGTGTTAACATTTGGAACCTTATACAATGAGGATAAATAGAATATTTTTGAGTTCCGTTACCATTTGGAGTAAAAGTTGGGTTTGTGGTAAAAAATTATTAACGAATGAAAGTATAAATAACAAGTATGTATATTCCCTTACGTTATTAGTAAATCTCCTAAATAAATTCCTCAACATTATAAAAGGTAAATTAAAACAAAAATGTTGTCGGTTAACTTTTCCAATTGGGGATTCAATGACCGTTTAACCAATCACAAGTTTGTGATTTTCTTATAGTTAAACTTTCTCCTAATCCTGTTTTCTATAACTCTCCATCATACCTTGATGGTTTTTTCTCCTCCATATCCATATTTTCATAGAATCCTAGAATGGGCTATATCGGGTGACCTTTGTACTTATCTTGCTTTCTTTTAATGTTATATATTTATTAACCTTATTTCCGATGTGGGTTTTCCACAAAGGTATTTTCTATTTTCAACCTTTTATTTACAAAGAAAAATTTCAAATTGCGAGGACGCAATTTATTGAAGGAGGGGAGAATGTAACACCCCGAGCTTCCACGATACGCATCTCATTCAATAATGCAATAGCTTGCATTGTACGCAAATTTGAGTTCTAACACATCACAACTAATCAAAGTGGCCGTTATGAATAGTAATAACCACTTTTTAAATTTACAGAAATTTTATATTTCAAAATGGACTTCATTTTTGGATTCGGAATATCGAAATTAGCCTATGTTGAAGTTTTAGTATTTTTCTGAGAACTTCTAATTTTTTATGAATAGTGAAAAATACTTAAAAACAAATTTTTTAATCAAAATAATTTATAGTGATAAATTATACTATTTAGTGGTTTTAAAGTATAATTAGAATATATTTTTACAATTTTATCCAATGGTGGTCATTAGAATAAATTTAACATTGAAATTGGACATAAACAATTGCCAATCTTTTGATATAAATTGTTTCTTAAAAACACGCTATTTTTTGTAACAGCGGGAATTAATTATAAAATTAATAAATGCAACTTATATGTTTGGAATTTTTTAAAATAGACATCATTTTTGAATTCGGAATATCAATTATAGCTTAGGGTGAAATTTTGGCCTTATTCTGAAAAACTTCAATTTTTGATGAATAGTGAAACCACTAAGTGGTTATTAAAAACTGATTTTTCGTTAAAATGAAATATTACCACTTCTGTGATTTGATTTTCAAAAATCCGACATACATGGTTATCATTAAGAAGTAAAATTTGGTTCAATGAGATTAAAATAATTTTTTGGTGAATAGTAACTTTTAAGTTCTTAATCGCGATTAGAGGTAATTAGTGTAGTTTAAGTTAAAAATAATGTTTTAATAATATGAGATGAGCTTGACACTTGTCTTAATCCTATTGGATGAGTCATGGACGACCAAGAAAACCCATGGGTCAGCTTGGGGACCCCATGGAGCCACTTTAGTTGGAAAATGACATTAATATATATTTATTTAATGTTAAAATTAAATTGACACAAACATGAGTTGTTTTACTCAAACAGTTTTTAAGTGGGGTTACACAAGTCCAAATTTTGATTACAAATATTCATTAGAAATCTAAAAAGATTTCCTACATTATAGTATTTTGTTTATAATTTTTAGACATTAAATAAATTAAATTATTTATGACATCATGATGATGCAGCGATGACCTCATTATTTAACGATTTAAATAAAATGAGAAGATAATGTAAAATCCAAGGCTTACACTTATCCAAAGCCTATTGGATGAGGATATTTCGAACCCTTATCACCTTATCCTAGAATTATATAAGTGTGGAACCTCTAAAATCCGAAACTCATTTTATAATAAAGTGACTTTTCTTTACTTTCCAAGAGTGCCCCTCCTCTCCACTTATAAAAGGCCCCCACCTCTCCCACCTCATTTACACTTTCAAGCCATTTGGCTCGGCCAACCTCTGCCCAAATACTCTCCCAACTTCCCCCTATTACTCCTAGAAGCCTCACTTTGGCCAGAACTCTTCTCAAGGAAGCCTTTGGCTCAAATCAAAAAGCGTTATTCGATTTTGAGGTAATGTCTACTCTAATGTTGTTTTGTTTTATTTTTCTTCTCCAACCACCTAAACTATTTTTATTCATTTCTTTTTTAACAACACCAGTATCCTAAATATACTAGGATGTTTTTATAAGAAGGATTCGAGCTACACTTACACACACCTACATCTAATGGTTAAAGAACATACGGTTTCTGTGGATAGCGAATTTCTGCCTCACGAAACGATGATTGTTCAACACTCATATAACACCTTCAAAGGTGGCCATTAAGATGTCACTATTTTTATATATGATATATAATATGTTTATTTTTTACTTATGCTTCTGTATTTCTCATTTATGGCATACTTTATAATTTCCATTATGGGTAAAATGCGATAATTTCATTTTAGGAAGTGGGGACTACCGCCCCCTCAAAGTGATTTGAATCGTTAATGCCATATGTGGGATGTATAAAGGATGGAGTAAATGGTATTATACACTATATTATACTGGAATTATATTATACATTTATATCATTATGATTTCGTTCCATTAAATATGAAATTGAAATGAAAGTAGTGTTCATGCGTACGTACGGCTTACCGTCTCCATGAACGGTGCATTTCATTTCTTACCTCTAAATGTTATGTAATATTATAAATGAATGTATATACTGGATATATAAGATATATATGAAATCTACATCATGAATATAATTCTGTAGATAATGGATATTCTACCACATAAACAAATTGTAATTATAAGAAGTTTATTGTTGACTCAAGTACCAAAGATCGACAAAACGACCGTTATTAACTTAAATAATTACATAATGTTCATAACATTGTAATAAGTGATTTAAAAAGGATAATGAAATTAAAAATGGTTCTTAATAAGGTATATATTAACTCTAGTTTATTATTCAGGAGGTTAAAGAATGGTTGAGTCAAGTCAGACACGAGGTAAGGGAACTTCTTAACCTAACTTCCATTCTCTGGGTTAATCTCCTACTTTCAAATTACGTCATGATATTATTATGTATTGTTTTGTATTTTTACTTTATTTATGTGTACCTATAGTGAATACACATAATAGATCTATTTTATTTTAAAAATGATCTTTTTAAGGACTTCGCCTCAATCTCCTTTCATTGAGGCATATTTGGTTTTATACACAACTTTCATTTATACGGTGTATAAACCCCTTTGACTTTTAGGTTTATTCAAAAGGAATCTTTTTATACGAAGCGTTTTACTAAACGACAAAAAGGGAATGTTTTTCATTCCATACTTATGCGGCGACAATGACTTCACCACCGCCGTGACCATTATTTGAGTTTCGGCTTCCTTTACAAGCCATCATTTTTTTAATGAAAAATAAAGACAAAGTTTTAACTTTCTTTTATTTTGGTATTGAAAATGGTTTTGAAAGAGTTTTTATTATATCAATGTGTTGTATTGATATCTTGTGATTGAAATGTGGAAATGTTATGTTTCCTTTATGCATGTTTTATGTGATACGATTATGTTATGGTTTATGATATGTTTAAACCTATTCATATGAGGAATGCATTGGACTTAATAAGTGACGGGTGGAGCCCGCTATAGCTCCTCGATGCATCGGCAGGTCTCATAAGACAAACTAGTGTCTTGGCACGAGGCCTTGACAAAATCTTATTTGTGGTCTTGGCACGAGGCCTTGGCTACGTGGTTATGATAGTCTGGCATTATGCATTCCATCATTATAAAAGTGGTTATTGATATTGCATGTGATTTTTCGACCAGTAGAATATTCATGTGAATAAGTATTTTATGAATGACCTGCAGGGATAGTCATAAGAGGATATGATTGTGGACTATGAAGACCATGTTATTGTAGTTTTTCACTTTATGATGTAATGTAACGTTTACGAATGTATCTAGTGTTTCCAAGGCTCATAAACTAATCGGTCTTTCGAGACTTGATCTTTTGTGATCATGCCAATGTTACGAAGTAACGCACCGGCTCTGGGTAGCTGGTGTCGAGGCGTTACAAACGGTTGATATCTGATTTGGATCTGATCAGATGGCTATAGGTTTCACGAGATTTTAAAAAGAGAAGAACAGTCAAGATTAAACCCTATGGGATTAAACGGATGATTAAAACTTGGAGGGAAATCCACATCTGCGTGGGTTTGATGGACAAACAGATCAAACGGCTCAGATCTCACCCAGTGAGATCTGACGTCTTAGATGTGATCATGCTTAAAAAATTCCATCCCACATCAAAATGGTATGGGTTTCATGACTTCATTATAACCTAGGGGCTCCCGGCATTAGTCCAGAAATCTCCCTCCCTCCTCCCTATTATAGCCCTATACCAGGACTCTGCGGGTGCCCTCCTACGCCCACCCCTACCGTCATGCCCCCCCACATGGTGGCACGCTCTGACACCTTTGCATGCACACACCCGTGCACACTTAGGGCCTATTATTCACGCATGTGTGCACAACACAACATGCACTCATGCATACACATCCTTGGGATATATTCCAGGGGGTTCTATGAGATTCCCACCAAGGCCTTGAGTGGCTTGGCCTACTAGGTTTCCTTCGACTAGGTGGGGTACTCACCCATTTTTTAGCGTAGTAAAAATTCATTTTATGTTAAACATAAAAATATGTGTTCATATTCATATATAGGTTCCTTCAAAAATAGAATAAAAATTATCTATTATGAGAAAACAAAATCCTAAAACCAATATTTTTTTAGTTTATAAACACTTGAGTTCTAAAACAGAAAATTATAAATCAAAGTTTAGTACATCATAAAGAAAATCTTTTACTAGTATTATATTTGAAAATTCAAAACATATTTTTAGTTAAAAACATGTTTATATATATCCAAGGATGAAAACATTTATAAAATATTTTCAAGAGATTTGAAATATTTAGATTCTTAATTAAATAAGTATAGATAGAATATTAAATACAACAATAGTATTTAATTTCACTAATTTCATTTTCCCTAAGTACTATTTCAAACTCAAAAAATATGTTTCTTTATACCAAAACCAAGTAGTATCAAGTACATACTTATCTTGGTATTTATTTTAAAACATAAGGGTTATGATTCAAACCCATTTTAAAACATTATCCTTATAATATATAAAAAAAGATTTCATTACAAACATGTTTATTGTTATAACTTCAATGCACACTTTAAGCACATGGAAATCCCATTATACTTTAAATTAAACCACCAGAATACCCAATGGCTATATGTTTTTATAGAAATTGGAGACTCAAAGGTCACCTAAAGGAGGCAACAGTTAGGTTATCTTTAAGGCCTCATAAAAACACGACTACAGTATTCCTACTCCAAGAAAACTTGGCAAAGATAGTGCTCATCATTCCTATGATGCTTAGCATGGTTGTTGTGGTTCTTGTTATACTAATTCTTATTATAACGAATCCAAAAGACCCATACTATTTTCTTGGGGTCATTGTTGTATTGGGTGACCACCATATGATTTTAATAGGACATTTAGTGGGTATTATATGATAGTATGGTTTTCTTTGATCTTGTTGTAATGTAATCATTTTCAGTTTCTCATTCAATAAAGAAAGGCTTGTGTTTATTAATATGTATTGTTTTGGACAATATGAAAATTAAATGAAGTAAAAAAATCATACAACGTAGTTATTTCACAAGAAATAAGTTCAGGCTTCACATTGAATATCATGTATTGGAAGATATGATATATCATGAATCTGAATATAAAGATAGTCACAGGAAATTGTCACTCTATTTTAGGAAATAATTTATAGACCGGGAAATGATGAAGAGATTTTTATTTTAATTAATTCTAGGTGATTCTCATATGATTATCTTCATCAATTAAACATCAAAATTAGATATTTATTAAATAATGTTTTTTTAGAGAATCCTAGATGTCCGTTGAACATCATAAAAACAAAGATAATGTTGTGAATAATTTTGAGTTTTTTAAATAAAGGGCATGAGTATAAGACTTTAGAAGATAAGCGTAATACATTTAAATTGATTGTAAGAATTTGATACTGATTGTATGTCCTTATAATCAAAATACATCATGATTATATGACTTCAATTTGGTATAAAAATTTCATCTACATGTGTGTGGACCATTTTAAAACCATGTGAATCATGTAATGTACTTTGGTTAAGAAGTTGAATTTGGTGTGATCCTTCAATGCATAGTATTTTTTTTGTCTTTCATTTTTATTGAATTAGTCTAGAATAATTTCAAGATTGAGGTATCCATGATCATATATGTGGTGTTTTAATTATTAAAATTATTTTATTGGATTTAATTTA
Organism: Viscum album; assembly: GCA_963277665.1. Lineage (NCBI taxonomy): Eukaryota > Viridiplantae > Streptophyta > Magnoliopsida > Santalales > Viscaceae > Viscum > Viscum album. The sequence continues at coordinate 1,182,959,692 of OY728158.1, read as the reverse complement.
GAATAAATGCATGTTTAAATAATTATAAATAGGTCAGGATATTTCTATATGTTTAAATATAGGTATAGTATTTTAGAGAATTTGTTTATAATGAATTTTATTATGAATAAAAAATATATTAATACTAGAGATTTTTATTTGAATGTATATAATATGTTTTAAAAAATGAATAAAGTAGAAATACAATAGGTGACTAATTATTCATGTTATATATTTTACAATTTGTAGAGATAATGATGTGTGTGAATATATGAGAAGAATATAGGGAAAAAAGGAAGAGGGTTGTTCTCACTACTGTGAAAGAAATCACTGATGGATATAATATTACATGCAAAAGCATAACTATGAATAATCAATGAAACATAGAGAAGATGTGTTGAATCTTGTTGGTTAAGGTCTATTATGTTTAAAAAAAATATTATTTCTTTCATAAAAATTCCTATGATCTCATCCATTATCAAATGAAAATAGTGAAATGCATGTGATGGATAAAATATTCACATTTAAAAACATAAGTATTTTATTATAGTGAACTGTGTGTTCATTAATTGTTTTGAGGAAACACTAAGGTCTAGATACTATTATTGAGTAGTGAACCTTATAATTTCACATGTTCCTATATTTGTGATTTTAAGTTTTTCTTAATTGAGTCATTTCTATATATCCATTGGGGATTGTTATTTTAAAAGTGGAAAACATAAAAAATTACCTTTGATTAACTCTCACTCTTAGTGGTCAAATAGTTCTCGATGAGTCCTTTAATTTTGTATTAAACTTGGGTTCTATCATTGAAACTAGTATATTTAGATTACTAAGAAGATGAAGAAAATTATGGATGTTCAGATCATACTTAATAGTTAGGGTATTCTTTTATTTTATGCGAATAACAATCATATATTGAAGTATAAAATGGTTCCCTATCTTTTATCAATTGGTTATAATATTTTAGAACTACTATATATATAATCAATCTTCCTTCTAAGGGTTCTCCTTTAATATATACAGAAAAAATTAATATTGAAAATAATGTATGATCCATAAATTCTGTTCTTTCCTCTCTCTCTCAGAAGGAGAATTCATGATGGTTTAAGGAATTTTAATAGCTAAAGGCATTTGGGGTATGGTAAATAATATTTATTAATGGAACAAAAAATGAATAAATCCATGTTACAATTTTGGAAATCAAAATACAAACATTTGAATATTAGAGATTGTTAATATATTGATGAGTAATTCACATTGGTTAATGATATTGTATGAACTATATGAGAAATTAGAGAAAGTTTTTAATAATCAATATTTTCTGAAATGATCTAGATAATTATTTATAATAGATTTGGTTCTAGTGTATGATCATTAGTAGATAGAGTTCCAAAAAAAACTTTATGGATTATTTTCATAGTATTATCCTTACATATGAGGTGGGAAAACATAATTATATATAAATGAATCGAAATTATGGTCATGAAATCTCCTTTATCAAACCATAGATATTAATTTCAACGAAATATTCTGTTTAGAAATAATTCATTGATAATAAATTAAATTATGAATTGAGTAATATTTTTGAAAACATCATGCCATTATATTCTAGAAATTTTAATAGGGATGAATGAAAGGAAGGTAACCATTTAAGTGAATTAAATGTGGATCTATAAGAATTATTAGTAAATTTTCTAAGACATGTATAAGAAAAATATATTAATGAAGAATTTGGAAGGCTACGAAAGCAATGAAAAATGAAGGAATAAAAATCAATGCCTTTTAAAAAATGAAAGAGTAATTTGTTCTAAAAATTTAAAATTATAAAACCTTTTTTATAAATATGAGGGAGATTATGATATTGAATAATAAGTGGTTACTAATAATTCTTATGATAATGGTTATAAGAAGATAATTTTTATAAATCTAAAATATGAGAGTTTTACTAGAGATTAAAGAAGAAAATTTATTGAGGGTGTGGGGAAAATATTGATGGAATTCATGTTAAATTTAGAATTGAAATAATTTATCTAAAAATTATTAGGGCTAGAGAAAGAGAATTTTAATTTTTAAAATTTTGGTTAGGATATTAATAATTTAAAAACAATACATGAAGAAGATAAATAGGTATTTTTGAAACATCTAAAAACCCTTAAAAAGTTACTTAATGAATATAAAATAAAAAACTTCATTATATAATAAAATAAAAGGTTTTATTAGAAATAATTACACCAAGTATGATAGAATTTCATTGAATTTGGACAAATAAAATATAACTTCAATAATTCTATTTTTGATTTTAGATGAAAATTTATGAACTTTCAATATTTGAATGATTAAAAATGAACACCCCATGAGTTAGTGACATGGATGAAGATGTATTTAAATCATATAAGGGGGAAAAGTAAGTCAAAAGGATCATTTATATAGCAAAAATAAGAAAATTCCAAAATTATGTAATTTTGATGAAATTAAACATTGAATATTATGAAAAAGGAATATCTAATAAGGATGATGCATAGTCTAATATAAAGAATGAAATTTAAAATGTATAAAAAAATATTTGATAATAAATAGAAATTATTTATGGTTAGAAATATGTTACAAAACTAATAAACTATTTTGGATATCATGTAGGTTTCAAAGGAAAATATAATTTTTATTCACATTGATAGTGTTGTTAAGGTTTATTGTATAAAAAAGTGATGTAAAAGATTATTAATCATCACTAAATTTTATCCAAGATTAAATGAAGGTATTTTGGGGGGGGGGCATCTCACTCAAATATGATAGACTTAGAAACAATCTAAAAAAATATACATTGAAATTTGTGAATAGATTCCAACATCTTGAAACTATATTTTATAGTTGTGATCATCCTAGACATCATGAAAAAAAATCATGTGTGGTTTTCATCCTAATATTTATTTGAAGAAAAAACTCAAAATAGTCATATGAATGAAGAAAAAGAAAAACATAAGTATATTGTGTTTGAAATATGATCAAGGATACATAATGTGAACATCCTTGGATTTTGGATAATGTTTTTTCATTATACATGACTGGAGATTTGAAAATTTTGAAGAATATGATTGAATACAATGAATTGACAATACATATTTCAAATAATAAGTCTGTTATATTAAAATTCAATAGATATTATATAATTGGAAATGAAAATTTAAAATCTATAACATCCTTATTTTTTATTAGGTTAAAACAAATTTTGTTAATTTTTTCTCAACATTGTGTTGAAGGAAATGATGTGTTTTTTTAGAAAATATGGGTTTATAATTAAAAGAATTGAAGAAATAGAAGTATTGTGAAGTATATATAAATCCAATATAAACATTTTTTATTTTGAAAATGTATAGAATACAAATTATCTGAGTATGATGGAAGAAAATCAATTATCTATTAGACAGATTGAACTTATATGTTATAAAATCATGAAAAAATTAAGACAAAATTTAAGTGTTTGTGATGTACCTAATATGATTAGATATTGATATTTTTTATTCCATTTTCCATCCAAGGAAATTTAAAATTCTTTACACAAGAATGTTGAGATACATTCTCTTGGAACGTATTCATTAAAAATATTTAAACCAACTAGAAATAAGTTGAAAAATGGAGATAGGTATTTTATTTCCTTTATTGATTATTTTACTAATTGTACATGTATTATATTTTTTAAAAATAAATCTAAGTCTCTCAAGATAATAAATAGTTTTACTGGAAGTGACAAAAAGGAATGTGGTTACTCTAAAAAGAAGATCCAAATAGATAATGGGGTTGAATACACGAGTGTTATGTTTTATAAGTTATCTTGATAATCATATTATTTCCTATAATTTTAGCGAACAATAAACAAAATAAAACTTCTTTGGATAAGATAAATTAAAGAATATTATTTGATAAGGCTCTAGCCCTATTTATTGAACATGATACCTATTGGATCATTTTTAGATAAGATATTATTGAATCATTATACATCCACAAAAACTTAATCTATAGACCAAATTCATTAATGTCTCTATAAAATATTAATTATAAGAAGAACCCATGTTTGACATTATTAATAGAGTTGGAAATAATTTTTATAATTACCGTTAACGGTGGAATATTGGGATGTTTGATCAAATATTTGTTGATGGAATCCTCTTGGGATACCCTCCAAATGGTAGAGGATATAGATTTTACAAACAATTAACTAGAAGACTAATGGATTTAGATAATGTGAATGTACTTGAATATTTAGAGAGAAAATATTCATAATTAGTTGAATATATATGTTGATGTGATGACGTTGTTTTTTTCTCTAAAAAATATGTCAAAGTCTATGATATAATTGATGATATAGATTCTATGAAAAATGAAGATATCGATGCATCTATTATAAGGAATTATTGGAAATCATAATTATCACCTAGAAGGATCAAAATGAATATAGAGGTGAAAAATATAATAAGGGATAAATAAAAATATTTTTATATAAAAATATAAATTGAGGACAGTTTCATCTACCACTTTGTTTACATAGGTTGAGCTGAGGGACGTTGAAAAATTATTAGAGCCTTAAGAGTATACTAATTACATAATTTAGTAATTATATTTGATTGAAAACAATGAGATATAGGAGTTAGTACAAAAACATGATGATGACAATATGATTAAAATAGAATGTGTTTTCTAGAACATGTTGAATATAAATAGTGAGCTGATAAGAAATAAGTAAATAATTGATTACATGTTTTATTAATAAATAGAAGTAATTTAATTTGATAATATATTTTCACAACTTGTAATAACAGAAACAATCAAAAAAATCATTCTATTAAAACAAAAGGGATAAAATATTTCTCTCCAAACCCATGTCAAATCATACATTATTAAAGGATATCTATAAGAAGAGGTCAATATTGAGTGGAAAAGTGGTTTTTTTTCTAGAAGAATAAGGGAAGTATGTATTTAATTTGAAGAAGGGTTTATATGCGTTTAAGAAAAACCTAATATCATGGTATTTCATAGTAGATTCCTATTCAATTAATCCTAACGTCATGAATGGATGAGTGGAAAGCTACCTCCATGTAATGTAAAAATTATAGGTTTATCTCATAGTGATTATTTATGTTGATGATATCACATATTAATAGATTAATGAAGAAGTATATGAATTTTTATCCAAAGATATAGAGATTTTGTTTAACATTTTTATGATAGAAAAACTAAGGACTTTATTTTCTTGTAAATATCTATTAAAAGTTTTATATTTCCATATTTTAAGAAAAATATACCAAATTACTACCTAGAACATTTTCCATGGTATTTTCAAAAACTATATCCACACCAATATCAATGTAAATTATTTTTTAAGGAATATGTTGAAAGAGGTGTTGATCTTAATGAATTAATGAAATTGACTATAAGCCTTCTATATTTAACATACACTGGATTAGATCATGATTATTCAGTTACCCTTTGTGTCATAATTTAAAGTGAACAAGAAATGTTACATTTTTTTCTATAAAATCAATTCTCAGAAACATTAAGGTAACTATAGATTATATGAAAATTTCTGATAGAAAGATAATGTTGAATTTGTTTACATATAGAGATGTAGTTTGGGGTAATCATTTCAATAATAGATGATCAACATACAGAGAAGTATTATTTATGAGAGAAATATGTTAGAGTTATCATAAAAATAAAAAACATCAAGTGACTCTTAGAACTATAAAATATCTGAATATATCTTCCATCCATAATTCAACACAATTAAATTTGATTAAGTCCCAATTATATAAATTTTTTTTGATGTAAAGTTTCCACTTTTTTTTGTGATAACAAAATAGTTTGAAATCTATATAATAATATTTTGCAACATTAAAGATCCAAGAAAATTGATGGTAAATATCACTTCACCAAAGATCCTATTGAAGGAGAATAACTAAATATAGAGTTCATTTATATAGAGGAACACATGGTTGATATTTTTTACAACCATTAATAATCTATAAATCTAATAAGGCGAGTTTGATTATGTGTGTTAAACCCATCCCACTTCAAGTATATGGAATGTGATTCCATCCCCTATCTTGCCTCAACTTTTTATTTGGTTGTCAAAGGGGGATAAATATGAAAAAATTAATTTATCCATCCACACATGATTTACCTATTTAAGAAGGGATTATATTTATGGGATATTTTATAATGGGTAAGATGTTATGTTAGCATGTTTTTCTCTGTATACTGTATTAATTGTTTTTAGAGTGAGTGAACATACATTATCTTATAAGTTGTATCTGGATTTAGTTGAGAAGATGTGATGAAAATGTTTTTATTAATTAAATATGTTCAGTGTGATTTTTGATATATTATTTAGGGATATCATGGTATTATGGTTCAAAAATTATTATTTTTACATTAAGATAGTTCAAATAGGATTAGAATTGTTGAATGTTGATTTATAGATTGATTTTCAAAGCATTATTGTTTTCCCTTGATTTAAAGAAAAATAAAAATGGGGATATGGTTGAGACCAATAGGTTTACAGTTGATACTATATTGGAGAAGAAGCTACTGAATGTGAATTCAGATTTTTTGATAATGTTATTTTTTTTGTTAATAAATAAACTAGTAAGTAATTTTATGAAGTGTTATCATACCATTTTATTTTTATTTTATTCTTAAGTTTCAAAATATGAGATATATTCTTGAAGGGATCATTTCCTACACTAATGATGAGGCAGGAATTGTCACAGGAGTGGGAAAATTATGTGTAAACCCACATTTGATTGAATGGACTCATAAAGAAATTTGGATATACTTATAGAGGAATGTGTACTGAACACATGATAAAATGCAGACCAACAACATGGAGAAAATATGTACTACCACAATAAATAATTTAAACATACTACATAAAGAAATGTGTACCTACAATGTAATTTATATCTTATATCGTGCATGGTGGTTCAAGTGACCATGGACACACATGGTAGGTCATGTAACCACAGACATGAACAATGGGGTGATTGAACACATGATCAACCACATGAAAGATATATTAGTGGCTATTATGATCTATTTTGATGATCAATATAAGTATAGTGACATTTAATTTTCATTGAACTATATAAATGATTTTTTCATGATGTAAATGATGATGTCAAATTTATTTAAATTAATTCCAAGTGATGATCTTTTATTTATCTTCATCGATTAAACAACACAATAATATTTTCATTTAATCAAGAATGTTGAATAAAAATGGATTTTGACGAAAGAAAATCTAATAAAATATGATGTTTAATATAATAGAGTTATTTATATGAAAAAAAGATTCAGAATCAGCCATTGAAAGATGATTTTATGACTTTGAAACTAATCATAGGATCTAATATTGAGCATAATCCTTTATGATAATAAGAAATCATGAGTATATGACTTCACTGAGGTATAAAAATACAATAGTTATGTGTGTAATCAATTCATTAAGAATATTAAGATTTCATAATCCCTATTTTAAGAATATGAATTTTGTAAAAGCCTTTAAGACTTAGTTAATTTGTGGTGCCTCCAGTTTTAATGATAATTATGAAGACTTATTCTGATATTAAAGTTCCATAGTCATATATGTGGTGTTTTAAATTTGAATATGACCTTTTTGGATTAAATGTGAAGAGATGCAGATCAATAAAGGAATAAGTGGTTATGATATTTGGGAAAGTTAACATGTAGTTACAATTATTTATGGAAATAGTTTCTAATAAATTTTATTGTGAATTCTATATCTAAAAACTTTTTATTTTTTATTTTCATAGTATATACATGGTATTACAAATATTATAATTAAAAATAAATAAAATAACAAATTGATGAAATATTTTATATATTTTATAGTTGATTCAAATCATTTTGTGTTCATATCTATGAGAAGAAGATACATATAAATGAAGGAGGATTATTTTTCTTACTATTTTCAAAGAAATTCAAAAAGAAGAATACCCAACATATATAAGTGAAGCTTTGAAGAATACAAGTAATATAGTTGTGAAACGTAGAAACATATTACTGAAGGTATATTCCATTTTTTCAAAACTAATTTTCTTTTATCAACTTTTTGAGGAGAAATTTTACAATATAATGACTATAGTGAAATGAAGGTGATGAAAATCCCCTTATTGATATAAATCACAAGGATTGTTTTATAGTAGACTATGTGATTTCATATTTTTTTCAGATCATTCCAAGAACTATCTATTCTTATTGAGTTGTGTCCCTTCTAATTTCCTATAATCATGTGTGTGTGCATGTATGTTTTGTATAGTAGATTTATTTCTCTGTAATAGGAGGTGAATTTTTTTTAGTGAATAAAAAACAAAAATAATTGACCAATGATTCACCACAATAGTGGTCCCAAAAATCTTGACTTTCTCTTTTAGGATTGAACTGAAGAGGTTTTAAAGAATAAAAAACATACATTTAAGGAATAATAACCCATAGGAGGATAATTATTTGATGGAAAACACTCAGTGGATCTCAAATTTACTTGTGACTCTAAACAAAAAAAAAGGTGAAGTGTACAATCATTATTCTTCAAGGAACCTATGACAGTTGATGGGACATGTTTATTCAATAAAATAAATATGAGTACATAGAGTGAAATGATTTTAAGGTGATGTTAACCAAATAATTTTATCCAGATACATTATGATTTTTAACTTTACACCAAAGATATTATTATGTGATATATTGATGTCATAGTGTTTTTAAATGGGATACTGATCTAATATATGATCTCAGATTTTCCTCTTGAATCTATAGATGTGTGTTGATGATATAGACTGTATGGTAATGATAGATATTTATGAGGATGGGGTGTTAGGATTGACAGGTTTTACCCTTTTTCTAGAGGGAGTAAAAGTTTCCTTTAAGGGGAGAAGAATAAATTTATTGAGGTTGGGAGGGTGTACAGTAGAGGTTATAGACATAGGTCGTAGTTTTTAGATTTAGTTATATGGATTGTGGTATAACTTTTCTCCTATTAGTGAGGCATGTTTTGGAATACAAAAAATATATGAAAATAATAATCTAAATATTTCCATTGATGTAGGCATCTGGGATATTTTTAGAGGTTATACGAGTAAAATTACTCCCACTAAAGAGTTGTAGGTTCCACATCACATAGAGGATATTATTTTTAGATAGATTCCCCAATTCTAGAGAGACCCCAAACCTCAAGGGAAAGTAGGTTGGAGCAACTCATAATACAGTATGGGTCATAATAGAGTAGAACCTTGGTCTAACAACAAGACTCAGACTAAGGCGATGACCATACAGATTTAATTAGTGGAGTTGGCTCCCATGTATTTTGAGTCAACCACAATGATAGTGAGAGATACCATACCTATTTCATCTTCTATTGTAATTTATGTATTTAACACTATTATTTATCAATCATTTATCTAAATTCAAGTTTTTTAATCATATAATTTTGTGTAGGATAAGATCCAATATATCATTGAAATTTTGACACCCCTATGGTAGAAAAAGGAGGATGGATTTATTTTTCCTTCTTATGTGGTCTCTATAATAGAAGTTAATCTAGAACAAGACTTCTACATCCCTTAGGTGAAATTAATTTATATTATTATTAGTATGGATATAATGGTAAACTTTAAGGATCATGTTTACTAATACAAGTATATGGTTTACTTCATTTATCCCGCTTGAAATCATCTTATGTTTCAATGGGATTGAGATCCTTTATCTAGTTGGGGAGGACCTCCCCTTCCAAAAGTGGGTATTAATGCATGTGAGTAAGAATCTATTCTGGATAAGACTATTAAATTGATTATTCATTCTTGTATAACTCTCATTATGCATAAATTTCCACAGGTGTTTCCATATGACTTGTCAGTTTTCCTTCAAAATGGGAAATTGATTTTTCCATCAACTTGGTTCTATGAGCTCTACAAAATTATTTACCCTGTTATCACATGGAAATTGTAGAACTCAAAGGGATAATAATATTTCATTATAAATTTTATTCCAATATCTTTATTTATAATATTTATCAAAATGGGATACCGTGGTTTTCTTCAATAGGTAGGAAAAATTAGTCCCTATATATGTGCATCTTCTATTAGAAGATGCATAAGGTAACAATTAAGAACATGTACCCATTTCCTTAAATTGACTATATATTTGAGAATTTTAACGGGGATAGGTTTTTGTCAATTATCAACCTCCATTCATGGTATCATAATGCCAAGGTACAATAATCTAATATTCCAAATATTGTATTCAGGAGAAGATATGTTCACCTCACATATCTTATGATTGAATTTATGTTGATGAATTCTTTTATGGTTTTCAGGGACCTCATGAACCAAATATTTTTCTGTCACCTTGATTATTCATTTTGATGTTCTTGGATTACATCCTTATATATTCTAAGATTGTGGATAACCAAGAACACTAGTTGATAATTTTATGGGGGACATTTTCTGACCACAAACTCTGTGATAGACCTTTTAAATGTAGCTTCCAGGCCTAGGAAGTGAAATTTCATGGTCATATGGATTCGTAGAAAGTCTACATAGTGGATTACTGTAAGGTGTAGGTTGTTATAAATTTATAGGAACAAACTAATGTCATTGAAATTTGAATATCTTTCATCCTAGATAGTAACCTCCATTATCTTACCAATTAATTTTCAAAATATAAATCACTAATGACAACAATAACTCGAAAACCAGTGTTTTTTGTTGGAATATAGAATTTGAGGTATCATATGATGGGATGAAGAAGTGACTTCCCTAAACTCTAGTATGGATACTTTCTGAGGGGTTTTTTGTTATATAACATTTTATTATTCTTTTTTAACAATTTAATATTGTGTTATAGTAGCCATAAATAATGTTGTAGACTATGGATCTCAGAAAAATTAATGTAATCAGAATAATTGTCATGATATTGAGTTAAAGACTGTTATGGTTATGCAGATACTCAAATGTTAGAGGAATTACCTATTTTGTTAAAACATTTATGGGTTTTATAACAAAAAATGTTAGGGGTATATTTTATAACAAAGGTATTTGAATCACAGATAAAGGATATGGATCAAATATATCCAAACACATATAATGTTTGTATTTTATATTTATTATATTCTTAGAAAAAAATGTTGTTTCAAATTTTAGAAGATTGAATTTTCTTAATTGTGATACAAGAGTGTAGAGACCCATACTTGACATACATAGACATTACATTACATTTTCGTAATACTTAATACCTGACAAAAAAGGATGCACAAAGACCGTATTAGTATAGTGTCTTTGGAAACTCGGAACAAAATATTCTAATCATGGTGAAAGATCATCAACATATCCCATAAAGATCTTCCCCTTTGGTTTTCTTACCTAAAACCATTATTTAAATCATGAGGAAAAGAATAAATATAAAGGGTAATATCAAATTCTCAGTAAGTGTAAGCATGGAGAAAATAAAACAAATCATATACATTTGAACTTAAAAAAACATGAACATATAATTTAAACATCAAAATCTTGAGAAATAAATCTTGGCAGTACATAAGGCATGGATCATAAAGGAAAATTAATCATGATGAAATATAATGGGAATAAAATATGTAATTGTGTCAAACCATTAATCACATGATATGATTTCCATAGTAGCCAAGGCATTGCTGCCAAGACCATCTTAGTGGACAAAGTCCCTTACTGAATTGAGTTCACTCCTCCTTCCAGTCTTGTTTCACTAAACTGCATTAACTTACCATTCCAGCCATGTCTATCTCAGGAGATATAAATCTTTACCCAATTCATTAGAGGTATATATAGGTCCCAACCATCTCAAAATTAAATCATTCTTACTTGTGCCACAAAATAAACATAAATCATTCATCATAACCCAATGAATAAAATGGGTTTCATAAACATTATACCATCATAGCATAATCCATATAAAACAAATGGATATAATTTCGTCATAAGAAGAATAAAACCATGTAAATAATAGAGAAATTATACATGAAAAAATAAAAATATAAAATACTATCATTTTAGATGGAAAATAGTTTTGATAAAACACTTGAAATGAATTTTTGAGGAAAATATCCTTTCTTCTTCAAAATTATTTTGTTTTCACAAAATGACATTGAATTTTAAAAGAAAAAGATTTTGTTGAAACTAATAGTGAAATCGTGTTGAGTAAGCTTCATGAAAAGTATGCGTTATGAATCCATAAAAAATTCATTCACGCCGTATAAGTTAGAAAAACATTCTCCTCGTACTTTTTTCAGAAAAGTCAAAAAGTTCCTCATATGGTAAACAAAAGAATGATTTTGTCAATAAAAAACTGTAAAAGTCAAAGAGGGTTAAACATGACTTTAAAAATACATTGAATAATATTAAATAATTTATGAAAACCATTTTTATGGAAATGGATGAAAAATATAACCCCAGTAAATACTTACGTATAAGCAATCTCGGATAAAAATGAGATTGCAAAATTATCCCTTACCTTAAGCCTGATATGATTTGTACGTATCCAAATCTCATATATAATGATTTAAATAATGTAATTTAATTATTCCATAATCATAGTCATTCTTATTATATAATTTATGATTCACTTAGGTCTTTATATTACCCGTTCATTTGTCAATTCCATGTTAAAGCAATGTTTTCGGTAATATTCGTTTCATTTATCGTACGTGTTTGAAATTGTTGTTCTTGATATTATTATTACTTATATATTGATTTACTCACTTATATAATGTAAAATATTATTTATATATCATTTATATTCAGTATATATATATAATAGATAGATCAATGAAATGAAACACACCGTTCATGAAGACGGTAGTCCGTACGTACGCATGAACGATGTTTTCCTTTCCTTATTGACTTGAATTGAAGTAAGTAGATGATATATATATATACTTAAATCCAGTAGCATTATTATTTCATATATATCATTATTATTCATTATATATACTTTATAATCATTCTTTAATGGTTAACATGGAGAATGAATCTCATCGCGTCGTGGAGATGGTAATCCGTACGTACGCACGAGCGATGATATTGTTCCCATTATTATTGAATGGAATTGGAGTGGATGATATAATATCTCAGAATCAATATGATGTTATAATAACCATATATAGTTATTCTTTACACCATTATACCCATCCAAGTAAGGTGGTGGTGGAAAAACAAATTACACCACGGCGTGGAGACGGTATTCCATATGTACGCATGCGCGGTGATTTCATTTTCCGTAGGATTGATAGAAGGTTAAATGGGGTTGTTTAATATTTATAATAACATATAAATATGTTATTTCTACTGATGTTATTACTTCATAATGAAACAACTAAATAAGAGGAAGTAGAAGAATAAAGAAACATGAAAGAATAGGTAGAAGAGATTACCTCTTCTTCGACACGCCTCTTTTAAACTTACTCTTAAGGCACTAGAGTTGGTGTTTTGAGAAGAAAAGAACCTCTATGATATAATTAGAGATGTTTAGAAGAGAAATTTTTAGGGGTTTTGTGATCTTGAAGGCTCAAAATTGTGTGAGGAGGAGAGGGAGGAGGTGCTATTTTATAAGAGGGGTGAGGGGCACCTTACGAAAAACTTATAATATTATTTTATAATAAATTCATATTTGGTTTATAATGGCTACAAAGTGACTTATTTATAGGATAGGGTGGGGATGGGTATTAATCCTATCAACCAATAAGTTTTAGACAAGTTTATCTTACCATTTTATCCTTATCATTTATATTTAACTCTAAGTTAAATAATTTAATTTTTACCTTGTCTTCTTGTATTCTTACACTATATGGTTAAAAAAATTACAATAAACTATCAATAGAACCATAATTGGTTCATTAATTTCATATATATTATTATATAAGTCTTTTGGCCAAACCTTATATTTTTAGGACCATTATATCAATTAATAATATAATATTTTTTTAAACTCTTTTATGTCAATTTTGACACTATTTTGTATTTTGTTTTCTCTAAATTCATAAAGAATTATTACTTCGAAAAAAAATCATATAATCAACCCTAATATATTATATTATCCTAGAAAATTAGTTTAATTCAAAAAAAGTCTCAAATTACATTTATTTGGGTATTTATAATATCAATTATGTTAATATTTCATTAATAAGGTAATTACTATATCAATCATTGTGTCATAAATAAATTAACTTATTTAATGTCTAAAAATATAAATAAAATACCATTACTTAGGAAATATTTTTATATTTCTAATGAATATTTATAGTCAAATTTATCTTTTGTATAACCTTATATTAAAAATGTTTATTTATTAAACATTGATTTTAACTATTTTAACTCTTCTTTAAATAAAATAATAATAAATGTCCTAATCTAATACAATTGGACCTAAATGGTAATATTTTATTCCTAAGGTCGTTTTTGGTCGAATTACACTTATCCAATAGAATTAAGATATGTGTTAGGGTAATAATAATATCATTTTTACGCTTAATTACCCTATTTACTTTTAACCGTGGTAAATAAAAGTAAAAAGTTATTATTCACCAAAAATTATTTTTATCTTATTCAACCACATTTTACTTAATGATATTAACTGTGTCTCTCATATTTTTTAAATTCCACTCACAGAAGTGGTAAAATTATTTTTTATGTAAATTTTCAAATTCTCCTAGGTGGTGGCTAAAAGGCGGTGAAGAGTTCAATAAATTTTTTATATATCTAAAATTATTATAAAATGACTCAAATGAATGAAATTGAACATACATAGGTATTATGTATATATTTTGACATAAAATAAATTTAAATAAATAATTATTTAAATAAAAATTTGGTTTTAAACTATAACTCAGTGTTTTTCACTGTTCATCAAAAATTGAAAGTTTTCAGAAAAATACCAAAAATTCACCCTAGGATAATTTCGATATTCCAAATCCAAAAATGAAGTCCATTTTGAAAGATAAAATATATAAAATTTCAAAAATTGGGTATTACTGTTTATAACAGCTAGTTTATATAATATTTTAATAACATATCTCTGTTTAGTGAAACTCGGTATTGCATACTACACACGCTATCGAGGAAGGTCGTGATTTCATGTAATGCAAGCGAAGTCAGAGTTTCATGTAGTGCAAGCTCCCTTTGGTGTTGCATATAACAAAATCAAAACTTATATCATTTATACATTAAACAAAATCTATACTTAATGTTGCTTAGAATAATTCCCATAAAAAGAACTTGAAATTGTGTGTAACACTAGCCAAGAATAGTGTTGTGTATACTGCAAGATAATATGGTGTTGCAGATAGTAAAAGCTAATCTTGGTGTAGTGTACAATAGAAGACATCAGAGAAATTAAAATGAATAAAATCTTGGGGTGTTACAAAGAGATTCTGTTAAGGAGTGGAAACCCATATGTCTCCCAGATGAGTTATACCTAGTGGTAATGGAAGAGAAATATGAATTATTTCTTTCTAATTTCCATTTTTCTACTCTACTTATTAAGTGAATTTTTTAAGAGTTGGTTTATGATTGTGATTACAAGAATCATAATGAATCTCTATATACTAGTGAGACCATTGGTCAGTGGTATTTGTCCCCATGTGGTTCCCTTTGTTTGAAGAAAAAACATTTAATCCCATATTTTATGAGGAATAGTGGTCTAGTGGACATCCATATATCTCAATGGTATATACACACTAGTGTCACAGAAATATATTATTATATGAAGTGTTGGTACTGATATTCAAGCATCTGGACAGACATATAGGATCTTGTGTCTTGGTGTTACACTTATTATAAGGTAAAGGATGAACATTAGGGACTTTCTAGTATACTTTAGCATCTTCAATTTCCTACATGGACATGAGAAAAACTATACATGGATATAATTATTAGAAAATATCATACCCCTTAGAGATAGAATTCTATGTGGGTTATGATGTACATGATAACTAAATATGCCCCATTATATTTATTAAGGATATGATGAAGGTGGATGATCATGGTAAGTTGTGTGTATAGCATATTGTGAGGATTCATGTAATACCAAGAAATATCTTCATAGACTACAATTACAAATTTACATCCCAGATTTTGAAGGGACCCCAATAGGCAATGGACTTGTAGGTGAATATATGTATGGCTTTCCACGCCCATATCAGTAGGAAAAAAAAATGAGTAAATTATATTCTATAGGATATGTTTTTTTCCAATGTTATTGACGTTTTTGGTTACTAAGATACCCACCTAGGATTGGATGATATTTGTTATAATAACATATACCTATCATCTATTCACATGGATCCTTTTTGTGGCTCTTTAAAATACATCATCCATCTCACCATTATACTAGTATTATTTAGTTGAGAACTATTTACATGGAACTAATCAGATCTAGGAGTGTATTTAGATGATCTAAATAATTTTATAATGGTCGTCGGTTTTATATAACCTATTTGGATGAATCTTGTCATCTTTTGGAATTTTCAATTGGGGAATTAATTTTTGTGTGTGTTATCATCATGTTTGGGTGAAAAATAAATAAAAAAATAAGGAAATATTTCCTTGAGGTATGTGGATCCTTTTGAAATCACCAAGATGGTTATAAAGGTCGCAAATTTACTGAAATTGTCTTATCTATTGATGTCAATTAATAAAATTTTATATGTCCTATGGTTGAAGAAATATAACCTAGATCCATATTATATACTAAATTGGGAATAAAATGAGTTAGTAATTGATTATAATATAAAGGAGTATCGATTTTTCAATACCAGAAGTCAAAAACATGTTTTTCAAGGGATTTTTTTTGTTATTTTCTATTTTAGGGAAGCACAGTTCAAACTCACTCAAAACACGGGAGAGGATAGATTAAATGAGAGAGTAGTGGCTTCATAATTTCCTTTATCAAATTATGGGTTGAATTTAGGAGGGAATAATTTAGTACATTTTGGATTACTATAATACCCATGGTCTAACATTCTGGTATATTTTCTACCTAATAATTTATTTAATAATCCTCTATTAATTTATGTGAATTTTGTTTTGAAATTTAATGTTTTTATAAATATAGTTAGAGCCAGACAATCAAGAAATGGTTAAGAATAATTTTTAGTTGACCATGTGACATTAGTATATAAATATACAATTATATTTTTCATATTTGACACATGATTTTCTAAATCATGTAATCCAATAGTGTAGATTCTCAAGTGAGGCGGTGTGACCCGCATGTTTATATCATGGTTTGGTTAACCATTCAGACATCCTAGAAAATTATAAATTGGTAAAATAACTTACTTACCTCATATGAAAAAAAATATTTCACCCTCATTTTTTCTCAAACATGACTCGTCACTCCATCCCATGATATTAATACCTCTCACCCAAGACCTTTGGTAAAATTATGGTGGTATTATTCATAGATAATTCAAGAATAACTCAACATTATGTCTCAACTCCATTTCACTTTGTCATTTCATCACTCTTACTATGATTTAAATCATTACTATGGTCTTGATGACTCATTGTTTGGTATTACTAAATTTTAGGATTTGTCTTTTATTTTAAATGGGTTGTTATTGTCTATAATTTATTACCTTGTTCATTTTATGTGAGATTTCACCACAGGAAATTGGTTTATCTTAGTGATAGGAAGGTAGATTCTTGTGAGTATCTTAATTTATAAAACAAATGTTATTTATTTGTTTTCTAATGATTATTATAAATTATTTAAAATATTATTTTTTAATTAATCATAAATACAATGTTTTCTAATTCATTTTCTCTTGGTTTGACAAATAATTTATCATATAAATTATGTTTTTTTATAAAGATAATGTCTTGGGGATTATTAATGGAAATCCATTTTGAAATGTTATGAGATATATTTAGAATTAATTGGGAAAATGGGATCCCATTTATCTATGGATGGAAGAATAATTTTAAGTATCAAATATTTCATTATAAAAATTTTACTACTATAATAAAATGAGATAATGGTCATAGAGTCAGAGAGGGGTGAAACCATACCACTAGTCCAAGTAATTTCCTCCATTGAAAATTATTGGACACAATATCATTAGATATTAGATTTCATAACTATATTCTAAGTCCTTCTCTCATTATTAGATTTTTCACATAATTTAATTTACCTTTAGTTCATAGGTTGATACAAGAACATAGGGTTCCCAAATAAACATAGATGACTGAGATCAATCACATTGTGCATGTTTAATGAAATTTATTCGTTTTGGAATTGTTTTTTATTATCAAATTGTTATATCTTGTAATTTTTTTTATTATTTCACATGGTTAAAAGATTTAATTCATGTTTAATTATTTTAATGTAGTATTATTTTTTATTTCTATAAACAGATTTACATGGAGTGCATCGAATTATCATACTTGGATGGTGTACTAACACACTAAAAACAGCCAATATGTGTATATAGACCTTGTTTTGATATATTATTGTAAATAAAAGGTGTTTTTAGTGATGGATTGTATTACATCACGTATAGAATGGGTTCATTGTAGTGAAATGATGGGGACATGGACCTCATATCCCATGGAGATAGGTGACCCTTTTGTTCCTTTTGGTTGAGGTTTATAGTATGTTGTATCACCTATTCTGCATCCATAAATTTCCTTCTACACACACACAAACACACACACACACACACACACACACATATATATATATATATTTTGTATTATTGTTTATTTTTTAGTTGTTTTTAAAAAAAAATAAATGTCATAGTTTATCTTATCTCCTATGTTTTTATTTTTAGTTTTTGTAATATTAAGGTTTACATAGCCTATTATTTAACCTCTATAATATTATGGAGTAATAACTTTCCTTATTATGGAATGGTAATGAAAATCTCATTATAAGGACTTGTGTGATGTTTTTATCAAAAAAATCAATCCCAACATGCATTTTACGAGGCCCATGAACTTGTCTCTATCCCATGTGGATTGGGAATTCCCTTCCACATTTGGATCATGATTCTTTTCTTCACAAGATAACTATCCAATTATAGTGAATATATATAATGAAACCCATTATTTTTTTATTATCGTTATCATCAAATTACAAGATTAATTAGCGATGAAGTGAGACATATTTAAAACTAAAATGAATCTATATCTAGAATGGGGGGATAATACACACCCATCACTAGATTATGGAAAACTAAGATTTTACAACATTAATATCATAGGTCACCCATTGTAACACATTTCTCACTTTTCCTCTATATGTGGATCGATGATGGGACCCCTGATCAAGAAGAGGAAATGAATATTTCTATCATTATATAGACATTAGAAGGCCCAATATTCATATGTTTAAAGTATCTTCTACATGGATCCCTCGCTGGTTAGGAGGATCTCCAGTAACAGGTATTATACCAGTTTCGTTGTACCCTCAACAGGGCGAGTGTCACTAACCACTCTTAATGAATGTAGCTTAATATTGAATGTGTCACCAAAATTATTTCTCAATGGAATAGATTTAGATAATCCCTAAAATTATAGCTTCCCCATGATTAATTACTGAGGATATGTGCAGAGAATATTCAGGATGAGTTGTTTCAGACTCACATCTCCCTAAAGTATCTATGTGGTTTCTAAATATTTATATAGAGTAGTAGATGAAAAATTTTCATTACCAATACCTCCTCCCACTCCAAAATTGAATTTTAATATAGTTTAAAAAGATATTGTCACACATACCCCATCTCATCAATCAATCATGCATTAGGAGGGGTTAGATACTATGCATTTTATGGAAAAATATTGAAACGTGAATATTCCTCAAGATAAATATCAGGGAGAAGAACCTATAAAACTATTTTTAGAATGGAATAATTGTGAATACTCTTTAAAGGATGACCAGGTCCATAGATTCCTCATCATTTTCTACGAAAATAACATTCTAAATATCATGGAGATCAAAAATCCACAAGAAGTTTATTTCAATTATAGTCTCACCTATTTCCCCTGTAGAGGATTACTTTAGAACATAATAAATGAATTATTTATCATTAAAAATATTATTCATACCATGGGAGATCATGGTATTGTCAAATTAGGTGACCCTATGATAGGTTTCATGTGTGTCTCATCCACCCCCATGATGGTGAAGATATTGGGGAATAATAAAACTTATCTGATACTAGATTATAGAAGTTAGATGATTTATCAGATCAAAATAATAACTCATAATCCAAAGTGATAATTTTGGAATGGATGAATAATCCAACGCCTTCCTCATCCACTTCATGTTCATCCATATAACTCTCATCTTTCATGTGGTCATAGACTTGAAAGACACAACACTATCCTCGTAAGGATGACCAAAAACCACTTCTAATCCCAAAGTTGATTTTTTAATCTTATCTACACTACAAAGATAATATAATGATAATGTTACATTATGTTTTTTACACTTTAGGACTCATTTGATGATGCTGATAAAGAGTGCTCTTTTGTTGATGACATCATGTAAGTAGATCATTGTCCTAGTTTAGTAATGAAGCATACCAGTCAAACCCTCTGACAACACATTGTATATTTCAAGTTATAGTAAATCATACCAATATAAATAATAATACATGGGATTCCATATTTGAAAATTGGATTAAAATTGTCAATAAAAAAATATAATTGTTACTCCTTGAATAATAAGAACAACATCCCAAGTAAATATCATTGGGTGTGGCACTATGTCACGACCTGACCCTACCTGGGCTCGATCCGCAACTACCCCAAGCCCACCTCCATAGGCCAGGGGATGGAGATCAGCGCTGAAGGCACAACAACTCGGGGAGGCCTTTACCTAAGTACCTGTACACACACACACAGCACACTCAATGCAAAAGTGCAGAGTAAAAATAAAAGAAAAGTACCAACTACTATAAATAAACCACAAAAGTGTATCGACCTCTAAACAGTACAAAGCAAGTTCTTAGGTAAACTGAAAAGAAAATGGAAAAAACACATGCCCAACCAGAAAAGTGCCACAACCCGGCAAAAGGTAAACAAAAGAAAAATAGCTGGAAGGGTCCCCAACCTGGAACCTGTCTACGACCACCGCACGTGGTCCAAGCTCCCGAACTCCGAGGCACCACTGAAGTCACGACCAACCTGTCTGTCATCTACAAGGGAAAACCAAGTGCGGTAAAATCCCAAGCAGGGGTGAGTATAAAAATACTCAGTAGGATACCCCAAAGGCTTGAGGGAGCAAAAAATGAGGTATCGAAGGGTGAGCAGTAGATCGAATAGGAAAAAGTAAAGGAATACAACAAGGAGTGAAGTAGAGTACCAGTAAAGAGTCCAGCTCAACCCAACAAGAGAAAGAAGGTAGACTCATCTAGAAACAAGGAGCTGAAAATGATGAGAAGATGAAATTCTCATCGAGTCTTCGCTACCTATATCAGGAGAGTAGACTCGTCCAACCATGAGAATATAGTCACAGAAATCACGTGGTATACCCCGTGCGTCTTCGCCTCTCTTGTAGGGAGAGTAACCAAGCCTAAGATGTGGGTACTATAACAAGGTATATACATATCCATATGCTCAAACAAGAAGCCCGAACAAGATCGTAAGAGGGTCTCCATTCCGTAGCTCAGCCGAAGAAGTGAGTTGCCAACAGTCCCAGAAGTAAACACCATCGATGCCCAGCATCCCGCACGTCTGCCCCAAACTGCAAGTCAAGGGGCTCAAATCACCGCACCTTGATATTATCCGCTTTGGGCGGCACTGACTTGCCCTCACGGTTTTAGGTCGCGTCACAAGGACGCACCTTGGTGGGTAAAGCGCCCCTCGTAATTGAGAGTTCTGTGGGAACATCAAACCACACCTCGTCACTGCCCCGCAGTCGAGAGGTCTCCTCAAAGTCGACAGGTGACCCCCTGCCCAGCCCCGTTGGAGGGTAATCCCTGGAAGTCGATGGGTTCCCACTGGAGGGAGACCTGGTAAGAGTCGACAGGTGCCACACTGCCCGATCCCGTAAAAGGGTAATCCACTGGAGGGAGACCTAGTAAAAGCCATCGACAAGTCCCAATTCCCCGTCCCGTAGAAGGTTACTCCACTGGAGGGAGGCTCAGAACCATCATCAGGGACCACTTCCCAGCCTAGCTGGAGGTAAACATGGAATCAGGACCACTTCCCAGCCCAGCTGGAGATAAATCCAGCATCAGGGACCACTTCCAAGCCCAGCTGGAGGTAAACCCGGAACCGCTCTGGCCATCCCAGCTGGATGGTACTGCTCGGTGAACACCGCTGTACTGGCCATCCCTGCTTGATGGTAACCCACTGGCCATCCCTGCTGGATGGGACTGCTCTGGAAATCCCTGCTAGATGGTACCCCACTGGTCAGCCCTGTTGGAAACAACCTCCTAGGTAGAGGATCGGTGCCCGCGTAATGTGTTGGTCACACCGAATCCACAAGAACTCTACCAGGGAACATGAAGGGACGGGAGAAACTCCCCGAGCCTCTCCGGGCGATCACACTCCAATCCGTTGAGTCACTGTCGAAGCAGACCGAGAAAACTCATCCCAGAAAGTGGGAAAAACACCCACGCTATATGAGAAATTGTAGTCGTAAACGGTTCTACAGTCCGATGAAAGGGGCACAGTACTGAAACCCCTCACTGCTGAAGAAACAGAGAAACCAAAACATCTCTGTCGGCCAAACGAGACCAGAACCAGGGGAAAACTCAACCCTAATGGTCAAAAAACGAGAACAGAACCAGGGGAAAACTCAACCCTGCTGGTCAACAAATGAGAACAGGACCAGAGGAAAACTCAACCCTGCTAGTCAAAAAATGAGAAAAAGGGGACCCTCTACATCGTGAGAGGTAAAAGTTACACAAAGCAGAACATGACATGCACATGGAGCCCAGACGACGTGTGGCCCCAAGTCAACCCCAACCGAGTTCACAAACGTTCTCAGGTACAAACAACCACATGTACCTCCAAGCATTCCCGTATACTCCCATAGTATACCACGTTCCAGCCCAAAGGATATCGTTCACACGGAACCCAACGTCAACGCAAAGGCGTAACGTAACAACTCCAACTTGCCACCTCATCGGCCTAGAAATGGCCAACTACATCTCTTCAAGAATTCACTTCACTCTCCCAAGAGTGAACACAATCACATGCCAAGGGTTCTCTGCAAACACCACAGGAAGAACCTCCACTAGTACACCTTCATATTTCCACATTGAATAAGATCACGTAAGAGGATCTGCTTTCCAGGACAGATTACACTGTTGTAATCCTTGTGGAAAAACACCAGAGATCGAATTCTTACTTCCCCCAAATGGATATCTGACGGAAAAGTCGCCAACATGGCTTTACACCCGAATGGCATCCCGTGGTCCCGAGCCTCGGCCCTAAAAACAGTCGGGCGCATCGCACCATTGTGATCTCCTCGGAAAGATACGTCAAAAAGACTGCTCACTTGAGTGCAATGGATATCCAGAGAAAAAGATGTATTTCACTGTACCGCGCACAAGCGATGCTTCGTGGGACCCGCATATCAGTCCCGAAGCTCAACAAACATATCGCACCGTTGCAATGCTCTCGGAAAAGTACACAAGATTGACTAATCACTTGTCCCAAAACGGACACCCGGTGAAGTAGCTGAAATTCACCGTCAACGCCCAAAACGGGCCCCATGGGTCCGCAACTCGATCTCTGTTTAAGTGCTCGAAATCAGTCTTCAAATGTCCACCGCAACATCAGGGTCGCGATGCCGTTGACGGTGCGTCAATCTAAAGTCGTATGCATACGTACAGTTCGATACAAGATTCCCTCAAAAAATAATAATTATATTATTATTATTATACTTGGGTGTTCCATGCAACTGTGCCACTATCTTGAATTAAGCATCCAAGATTGGACTCAAAATGGACGTCACAAAAATAGGATCATGTCGTCAGTGGCAGCGCATCAATCGGACGTCACACGGGGGAGTTACGACCGAAAACAATATTTGATAACAAATGAATAATAATAATATTTTATATTATTATTATTATTATTTATTGTTTTTATTATTAATTCACTCAATCAAACACACTCTTTGTTTGTTCCTCATGGGTGGCGCCCTCCTCGCGCAATATTTCCCCTTTTTTTATACATTATTCTTCTTGTTTTTTTTCTTCTCTCTCCAATAAAAAACAATGCTCTCATTTCTCCCATCAAACAACAGACCCACACCATGCGGGTCTTGTTTCCCCCGTCGGTCGCCCAGGTCGCTGCCTCGGGCACCTCGCCGCTAGATGCCCACCGTCCCAGCTCACTGCTGCACCACCGTCGAGCCACGCCGGCAACTCCCTCGGCCTCCAGCCTGACTCCACACCAGCCACACCCCGCGGTGTGTTAACCCTGCTCCACCGCCTTGCTGCCTATTGTCTCGGACCACCGCCACGACCCGCTGCACACCACCACGCTGGCCAGCCTTCACCTCTGCGACCCACTGCACACCACGTACTAAAACCCTCATTCTGGTCTTGGATAGGTTTCCTACCTCTCGTACCTCAATCTCGGTCTCCAACCCAAAACTATGTCTGCATAAAAGATCTATCTCATCAAGTATTGATCCCATGAAAATTTATTATCGGTTATTTTATCAATCCAACGATCAAAAGAAAAATCGGCGATGAACAAGGGAAGAATGAAGAACAAGAGCACAATTAAAAAATCGAGGAATGAACATTAGTTCATCGCCGTTAAAATGATGAACTAAGATTAATGGTTATAACAATAATTAATAAACTGTGGGATCATGAGAAGGAAGATAATCGTGGATCAAATGAAAATAGAAATCAATGACCAATCATTTAAATCAATGGGACAAAAACCACAAATTGACTAATCCTACCACGAATTGGATCTTTCATCGAAGAAGAACACGCTTGCAAAGATTTGTTGCGTTCGTTGCGCTTCGGAACACCTTGATCCAAAGCTTCATCGTCGTCCGACAAAAGGAGGAGGAGGAGGTGAAGGAGGAAGAGAGCATGGGAGAAAGGGAGTTTCTTGGGATAGGAGAATGGTTTCGCTCGAGAGAGGGTGGGGGAATAAGAGAGTAAATAAAGAAAATTAATTAAAACTTTAATTAATTAAAAACTAACCCCAATTTAAATCTGCGCCCGAAACCACAAACGCAGTGAAAGTTACGTCGCACCTAGGGTAAACATCACCTCCCGAGCACAACGGTGGTCTCAAAATTTAAATCTGAGGCTCCATTCGAATGATATAAAATCTAACGTCCGAGACCACTTAATTACGAAAACTCCCCTGGTGGCCTTTTCCACAGAGGGCCCGCGCCCGTGAAAGTTACACCCCTCCTAGGGTAAATGGCATGCTTCGGATTCAACGGTGCCCTCGGTTTTCTAATACGATCTACCTTTTAAGAGATACTTGAGTTTAACCATTAAACGAATAAATTAATTATTTTATTTATCCGTTTAATGTTCCGTTAACGGGTGAGGGGTCCAAAAATCCCACGCCGACATGCTTTATGTTGTTCTTAGGGTAAACACCCCATTTCGGACCCATCTGTACACTCATATTTCTGATCTGAAGCACTGTTTAGGAGTTATCCCATTTATTTGGCATGACTAGTGTGAACACACTGAAAATTTAATTCCGGCCACACCGAGGCTCGGAATCACATGCTGTCTGAAGGCGCTGCTCTGGAATAACATCAAGAATATTACAAAGTCTTTTATAGCAAAAACCGGGTTCTTACATTATTACCTCCCTCAAGATTTACATCCTCAAAAATCAAAACGACGGAAAAACTTAGGGTACTAAGCCCACACTTGGCTCTCCCATACCCAGAAGAACTCTTGCAGAGCCCCACATCACTGTACATAGACCAAGAGATTTGATCTGTTCACACGAGGTCTACCTTTGCCGATGACGTGCATAGGAGCACGCACACTTCTTCTGAGGTGAGTCACATAGGAGATTCTATGCACCCAAACCAACCTTTGGGATTAGGGAAAGGTGGTAGGGAACCTCTCCATCCCTCCACATGGTCTAAAACGGCTCGAATGCTCTCGGGGGTAACTCACCTCCTAGACCAAAACCCTACGTCGCACGCTGCGACTGGAATCACCGTTCGGACTTGGGAAAAAGCCCGGTGATTCCCTCCTTCAGAATATAAATATGGTGAAACACCTAAGGATGTCTGGTCACACAAGGTTTCATCATCGATGTATCATGACCAAGACTCTCTTACATGCTCAGAAATCGATGGATTCGACACCATCGACTAACGGAAAAAGGTCCCACACCTTTTACCTTACCAACACACGGTTACACCGATGCCCCGCACCACCCTGGTAACACCTCAAGCAAGGAGCAGGGAGAAAAGAATTTCACGCACAGAGTATAACAATTATACTTCAAGAAGTATAAGATCCGTAGAGAATACCTCCAACCACCAGATGCTCTGTAGGATCCTAGACATCCAGAGCTCGTGGCTGTCCGTGGTCCCAACTGTCAGATCCCGTAGCCTGAAGTGGACCGCCCAGTGGTGATGGGAGGACCTCGTAAAGTCATCCCCCACTACCAGCTCCTCCTGCTCCTCTGCTAGCACCACCTCTCTGGGTTCTACTCTGATCACGGTGCTGCCTCTGTCGTGGTGGTGCACCCACTGCCAGCCCGATATTCTCAGCGCACCTGGTCAGGTAGTCTCGATCCAGGTGACCTCACCCATCACAATAATAACACCGAATCTCTTCGGGCTGCACTGGTGCCCTCCGGTGCCACTGTGGTGTACGACCACGCCCCTGAGTCTGGTTATCAGAAATCCACCTACGTCAAGATTATGCTTTCCGACGCCTGCTAGCTGCGGCAGACGTCTCGACTCTGTCGAGCCTGTGGCCACCACCAACTATAGAATGTGACATGAAGCTCTATATCACCGGCGCCTACTCTAAACCCCCGACATATGTGGGAATGCCCAAGGGTACTATGATAACATGAATCTCACGGCGGATAACCTGCTCAAACTTCTACGCTCGAAAGTATCCGTCATGGACCAAGTCCGAGTAAAAGCATGCACGGTCTACGAAACTAGCTGCGTACTCGGCCACCGTCATCCCTCCCTACTGAAACTGCAGGAGCGCCTAAATCCGAACGAAGTGTAAGCAGGAGGGGAAAAAATCCTCACGAAACAACAATTGAAAGTAGCCCCATGAAAGCGACGAATCGTCAAGAAACTGAGTCACCAGACTCCACCAACGTCAAGATGCTATTCAGAAAAGGTTAGCGGCCAAAGCTACCATAATATCTGCCGGCGTCTGCACAAGCCTGAAAAGGTGAACCACCGTCTCGAGCGAAACCTCTGCGGTCTGAGGGTCTGGCTCACCACTCAACCCCAGCGGTCTCCGCCACTGGAACTCGCGGAGCACGCTCAACCTGTGCTCAAGCTCAGTTTGCTCTGTTGAAGCTATCTGCTACTCACCCAGTGGGGGTGCTGCTACCGGCCCACCCGGAGAAAGATACTGGCATGATGGGTCCTGGACTGTGACCTCGTAGCTCACAGGGTCGTCGTCCCGAACCAAATATGGTATCCTGGGTGGCTGTCTTCGCGGGGACATCCTGAATGTTATCAAGGAGTGTCGCGGTCACATGAGTATATATGTATATAATAGTAAAAACAATGGGAGTTGACTCAAGAAGGACAGTCAAGACTCAATCCTATGTGATGCACAAACCAATTTTCCCTGAAACAAGTGTCTCGGCATTCTGAGTCGACAAGCGGGTTATCAGGGTCCTGACGAATGAATATGTTGGCCACCGCACCATCACTGGACTCCCTGGCCTGAGAGCTGCTCTCGAGCCACGTTAACACTGTTGCCCTAAATCCCAACCAATTATTTTTTTAGGGACGTCCACACAACATCCCAAGGAATGAACCACCTCTGATACCACTTTGTCACGACCCGACCCTACCCAGGCTCGAGCCGCAACTACCCCAAGCCCGCCTCTATAGGCCAGGGGCTGGCGACCAGCGCCGAAGGCACAACAACTCGGGGAGGCCTTTGCCTAAGTACCTGTACACACACATGCAACACAATCAATGCAAAAGTGAAGAGTAAAAAGAAAATAAAAGTACCAACTGCTATAAATAATCCAAAAAAGGGCATCTACCTCTAAATAGTACAAAGCAAGTGCTGAGGTAAACTGAAAAGAAAAGGGGAAAAACACGCGCCCAACTAGAAAAGTGACACAACCCGAAAACAGGTAAACAAAAGAAAAACAGCTAGAAGGGTCCCCCACCTGGAACCCATCTACGACCACCACACGGGGTCCAAGCTCCCAAACTCCTATGCTCCACTAAAGTCACAACCAACCTGTTCGTCGTCTGCAAGGGAACACCAAGTGCGGGAAAATCCCAAGAAGGTGTGAGTATAAAAATACTGAGTAGGATACCCAGAAGGCTCGAGGGAGAAAAAAATTAGGTATCGAAGGGTGAACAGTAGATCGAACAGGAAAAAGTAAAGGAATGCAACAAGGAGTTCAGTAGAGTACTAGTAGAGAGTCCAGCTCAACCCAACAAGAGAAAGGATGTAGACTAGTCCAGACACAAGGAGATGGAAACAGCGAGAAGATGAACTTCTCGTCGAGTCATCACTACCTATAGTAGGAGAGTAGACTCATCCAACCATGAGAAGCTAGACACAGAAAGCACGTGGCATACCCCATGTGTCTTCACCTCTCCTGAAGGGAGAGTAACCAAGCCCAAGAAGTGGGTACTCGAACAAGGTATATAAATATCCATATGCTCAAACAAGAAGCCTAAACAAGATTGTAAGGGATATCCATCCCGTAGTTCAGCCCAAGAAGTGAGTATCCAATAGTCCCAAAAGTAAACACCATCGATGCCCAGCATCCCGCACGTCTGCCCCAAACTGCAAGTCAAGGGGCTCAAATCACCGAACCTTGATACAATCCGCTTTGGGCGACACTAACTCTCCCTCACGGTTTTAGGTTGTGTCACAAGGACACGTCTGGGTGGGAAAGCGCCCCTCATACTTGAGAGTTATATGGGAACGTCAAACCACACCTCTTCACTGCCCCGCAGTCGAGAGGTCTCCTCAAAGTCGACAGGTGACCCCCTGCCCAGCCCCGCTAGAGGGTAATCCCTGGAGGTCGACGGGTTCCCACTAGAGGGAGACCCGGCAAGAGTCGAAGGGTGCCACACTTCCCAGTCCCGTAAAAGTGTAATCCACTGGAGGGAGACCCGGAAAAATTCGTCGACGAGTCCCAATGCCCAGACCCGTAGAAGGGTACTCCACTAGAGGGTGGCTCGGAACCATCATCGGGGAACACTTCCCAACCCAACTGGAGGTAAACCCAGCATCGGGGACCACTTCCCAGCCTAGCTTGAGGTAAACCCGTCATCGAGGAGCACTTCCCAGCCCAGCTGGAGGTAAACCTGGAACCGCTCTGGCCATCCCTGTTCGATGGTACTGCTCGGTGAACACCGCTGTACTGGCCATCCCTGCTGGATGGTAACCCACTGGAAATCCCTGCGGGATGGTACCCCACTGGCCAGCCCTTCTAGAAACAACCTCCTGGGTAGAGGATCGGTGCCGGTGTAATGTGTTGGTCACACCAAATCCACAAGAACTATACCAGTGAACACGAAGGGACGGGAGAAACTCCTCGGGCCTCTCAGGGAGATCACGCTCCAATCCGCTGAGCCACTATCAAAGAGGACCGAGACAACTCATCCTAGAAAGTGGGAAAAACACCCACATTGTACGAGCACGCGTAGTCGTAAACGGTGTCGTAGTTCGATGAAAGGGGCACGGTACTGAAACCCCTCACTGCTGAAGAAACGGAGAAACCAAACCATCTATGTTGGCCAAACGAGAACAGAACCAGGGTAAAACTCAACCCTATTGGTCA
Source organism: Viscum album (assembly GCA_963277665.1). NCBI lineage: Eukaryota > Viridiplantae > Streptophyta > Magnoliopsida > Santalales > Viscaceae > Viscum > Viscum album. Next base: position 1,182,929,687 of record OY728158.1, on the reverse strand, counting down.
ACAAACGAGAACAGAACCAGGGGAAAACTCAACCCTGCTGGTCAACAAACGAGAACGGAACAAGAGGAAAACTCAATCCTGCTGGTCAACAAATGAGAACAAAGGGACCCTCTACGTCGCGAGAGGTCAAAGGTACGCAAAGCAGAACATGGCACACACATGGAGCTCATACGATGTTTGGCCCCAAGTCAACCCCAACCGAGCGCACAAACATTCTCAGGTACAAACAACCACATGTAACTCCAAGCGTTCACGTATACTCCCAGAGTATACCACGTTCCAGCCCAAAGGCTATCGTGCACATGGCACCCAACGTCAACCTGAAGGCGTAACATAACAACTCCAAATTGCCACCTCATAGGCCCAGGCATGGAAAACTACATCTCTTCAAACATTCAATTCACTCTCCCAAGAGTGAAAGAGATCACACGCCAAGGGTTCTATGCAAACACCGTAGTAAGAACCTCCACCAATACACCTTCATATTTCCACATTTAATAAGACCGCTTAAGAGGCTCCTCTCTCCTGAACAGATTACACCGTTACAATCCTTGCCGAAAAACATGTGATATCGACTACTTACTCGCCCCAAATGGATATTCGACAGAAAATTCGCCAACACCGCTTTACACCCGAATGGCATCCCATGGTCCCAAGCCTCGACCCTGAAAACTATCAGGCGCATCGCACCATTGCGATCTCCTCGGAATGATACGTCAAAAGACTACTCACTTGAGTGCAGCAGATATCCAGAAAAAAAGATGTATTTCGTTGTACCGTGCACGAGCGATGATTCGTGGGACCCGCATCTCGGTCCCGAAGCGCAACGAACGGATCACATCGTTGTGATCCTCTCAGAAAAGTACACAAGATTGACTAATCACTTGTCCCAAAATGGACACCCGGTGAAGTAGCTGAAATTCACCGTCAACGCCCAAAACGGGCCCCGTGGGGTCGATCTCGGTTTAAGTGCTCGAAATCAGTTTTGAAATTTCCGCCGCAACTTCAGGGTCTCGATGACGCTGACGACGCATCAATCGGAAGTCCTAGGCAGACGTACTGTCCAATACAAGATTCCCACAAATAATAATAATTATATTATTTATATTATACTTGTGTGTTCCGTGCAATCGTGCGATGAGCTTGAATTAAGCATCCAAGATTGGACTCAAAATGACCATCACAAAAACAGGATCACGTCACCGGTGGCAGCACATCAATCGGACATTGCATGGGGGAGTTACGACCGAAAACAATATTTGATAACAAAAGAATAATAATAATATTTTATATTATTATTATTATTTATCGTTTTTTTATTAATTCAGTCATTCAAACACACTCTTTTTTTGTTCCTCACGGGTGGCGCCCCCCCTCACACCATATTTCCCCCTTTTTTTATTCTTTATTCTTCTTGTGTTTTTTTGTTCTCTCTCCAATCAAAATCAAAAGCTCTCCTTTCTCCCGTCAAACAACAGACCCGCACCACGCGGGTCATCGGTCGCCCAGGTCGCTGCCTTGGGCACCTCGCCGCTAGATTCCCACTGTCCCAGCTCTCCGGTACACCGCCGTCCAGCCACGCCGGCAACTCCCTCGGCCTCCAGCCTGACGCCACACCAGCCGCACCCCTCCGTGCGTTGACCCTACTCCGCTGGATTGCCTTGCTGCCTATTTTCTCGAACCACCGCCACGACTCGCTGCACACCACCACGCCGGCCTGCCTTCGCCTCTGCGACCCACTGTTCACCACGTACTAAAACCCTCAATCTGTTCTTGGATAGGTTTCCTACCTCTCATACCTCAATCTCGGTCTCTAACCCAAAACTATGTGTGCATAAAAGATCCATTTCGTCAAGGATTGAACCCGTGACAATTTATTACCGGGTATTTTATCGATCCGCTAATCAAAATAAAAGTCATCGATGAACAAGAGAAGAATGAAGAACAAGAGAACAATTAACAAATTGAGGAATTAACAGTAGTTCATCGCCATTAAAATGATGAACTAAGACTAATGGTTATAAAAATAGTTAATAAACTGTGGGATCATGAGAAGGATGATAATCGCGGATCAAATGAAAATAGAAATCAATGATCAATATTTTATATCAATGGGATTAAAACCACAAATTGACGAATCCTACCTCAAATTGGATCTTTCATCGAAGAAGAACACGCTTGCAAAGATTCGCTGCGTTCATTGCGCTTCAGAACACCTCGATCCAAAGCTTCGTCGTCATCCGCCAAAAGGAGGAGGAGGAGGTGAAGGAGGAAGAGATCATGAGAGTAAGGTAGTTTCTTGGGAGAGGAGAAGGGTTTTTCTAGGGAGAGGGTGGTGGAAGAAGATAGTAAATAAATAAAATTAAATAAACCTTTAATTAATTAAAAACTCAACCCAATTTAAATCCGCGCCTGAAACCCCAAACGCAGTGAAAGTTATTCGCGCTTAGGGTAAACATCACCTCCCGAGCACAACGGTGGTCTCAGAATTTAAATATGTGTCTCCATTCAAAATATATAAAATCTAACGTCCGAGACCACTTAATTATGAAAACACCACTTATGGCGTTTTCCACAGAGGGCCTGCGCTCGCGAAAGTTACACCCCGCCTAGGGTAAACGACATGCTCCAGACTCAACGGTGCCCTCAGTTTTCCAATCCAACCTACCTTTTAAGAGATACATGAGTTTAACCATTAAACAAATAAATAAATTATTTTATTTATCCGTTTAATGTTCCGTTAACAGGAAAGGGGTCCAAACGTCCCGCGCTGACATGCTTTATGTTGTTCCTAGGGTAAACAACCCATTTCGGACCCATCCATACACTCAGATTTCTGATATGAAGCACCATTTAGGAGTTATCCCATTTATTTGGCGTGCCCAGTGTGAACGTACTGAAAATTTAATTTCGGCCACACTGGGGCTCAGAATCGCATGCCGTCTGAAGGCACTGCTCTAGAATAACATCAAGAATATTCCAAAGTCTTTTATAGAAAAAACCGGGTTCTTACACACTATATACAATATAATTGGTTTACCATTTAGTTCATTTAAAATCAAATAAATCTAATCCAAAACTAGAGAACCAAATGAATAAATCAACATATTATAGCTGGGAACTATTACCACATCTACTGGGTCCACCGTGCATCCTATCAAGGTGTGAAACTTTGGAGGAAACATATGCCTCTAAATGATAAGTATGATGTTTTCATGCACCTCACTGGATTCTTATACAAGATATAAATACTTGAAATACACATCATATGAAATTATCCATGAGAGTATAATATTTATCATTTGAATATCCCTCTCTTTTGGGAGATTAATGTGGTTATTTTTTATACTGATAGTGTAGATTAAGCTAAGCATGATACCTACTAGAATATATTTTACATTTTTAGGGAAGATAATGGTGTTATCAGTTATGGAAAAATTAACCATCTCTATATTCCAAGAAATATAAATGATGTATAATTTTTTCAGTGTATGGTGGGAACAAGATTTTTGATCAATCACATAATAACATGGATGGTCATCAAGATATGATGTATAGAAAAAAATTTGGCTATATTGAACATGAAAATTTTGGGATATGAAATGATTGATTATTACCTACTTAAAAAGAACTATATAATGACCCAATATGGTGATTTGGTATCCAATACCAAATTAATGTCTGTATCACAAGACACAACTTCCAATATCTTGTTGGGAAATCCTTTTTGTACATTTTTGTAGTAATCCCATCTTTGTATCATCTATCCCCCATATACTCCCTTAATGGTTGAGTATAGGTACTTTATGGTGATATATCCCCCTTATACTCTAGTTAATCCTGCTACATCAATGATGGGTGTTTTAAAAAGGAAGTAAAATAGAGACATGGGGAAATTCATAAGTGTATAAATTCTCCCAATGACATGGTACATACCCTAGTGGATCCCTTGGATTAATTGAAGAGAAATTTTATTCTTCCCACCAACTTCATGGATAAAAAAAATACAAACTTGATATGTTATTTTATTGTTCCCAAAGAGTTATATTAAAGATAACTACTCCTATGATGGAAAATTTTCTATAAGTCCTAGGGAATACATTTTTGAATATGAGAAGTTTCACCATATACTAATTAACCAGCATACCTAGTATGTATATCATTTAGTATGATTGACCCATTTTCGGTCAGATAAGACATAATGTTTCAACACTGTTGGAATACCCCACCAGTGAAGGACTCATGGAATTGTATCCACATACTCTATCTCTATGGTATCCACATATCCACAAGGACATGAGTCTGTTATAGAATATTCTTTCCCAAAACTGGAAGATAATGACATCCCAAAGTCTCTCATGGTGGAGTTGTGTCATTCTCCCTCATGTCCATATGATTCCGATGAGGTGTAATTTAATGAATTTATTCCTACCATTAAGGAGTGAGAAACCAATTCGGTATATTAGCTGATATAGGTAAACCATGGCCCTAATAAATATATAATTTTATCATTGATCAGTGTCAACATGTCTCCCAATGATAGATATCTATTTATTTCATTCTTGAAATAAAATCCTGATATATTTTTACAAAACTACAAGGTCATTCCATGGATTAATACCTCGCTCACCATCCATTTTCTTAGCCTTCCCATTAGACACTCTGAATTCAATCAGGCTCCTAAAAAATTATTCTTTCCCATGGTTCCACATTCAAGGATGAAGTTGATAAGTTGATTGAAGACAACATTTTCAAAAATTTTAACGAACCTATATGGTTGGCCTACAACATCATATATAGAAAGTAAAATGAATAAATCAGATTTTATATTGAATTTAAGGACCATAATCACCATTTCCTAACATAAGGACCGTAATCACCATTTCCTAACATATAAACTCCTAGACCCATTCACTATGTTGTTTATGACAACAAATATTGGCTTTGAATCCATTTACATTATGGTTTTATATTTTAGTTAAAACAAAATCTATAGGGTTATTGAAGATGATAAAGCCACCACGTTCAAGGAACCTTAAGGATATAACTTCTACTAAGTGATTCCCTTTAAATTTAATAAAAATAGATCAACATATTAGTGGGTCATATATCATATCATTAACCCTCTACTAAAAACTTTAGATAATTTTTTTGTGGATTATTTTCTATTCAAATCATTATAGTGTAATGACCACATCAAAGATATTGAAAAAGATTTTGGAATGTTTTGTTCCAACTATATGATGATGAACCCATAATGTTTTCATCTAGAGTTACCCTTGGTAAATTTCTTTGATTCATTTGGCATTGATATTTTCACAAACAATACCCAAAAAATCATTGTATTGCAACCTCTATGAAATATTCATGAGTTATAAAAAATAATAATGTCTTATAGACTATATATTTTTTCTTAACTAATATTGAAGGAAAATATATGACCACTCTATGTTTATAAAGAAAAATGTTTCATATCCTTGGGATGAAGAATTCCAAATTGCATTTTAGGACAAAAACCAATATCTACTATATCATATAGTTTTGATTCCACCTATCCAAGGAGAAAAGATTAATTAAAATTATGAAATACATGGAAGGATATCCAAATTTCTTATTAGATTTACCAGTCTATAATATCTTAGTCATATACTAATTTTACATTGATAAAAAATATTATCATATTGAGAATAAACTTTTTCCCTTGGGATTTGTACTTTAAAATATTCATCATTGTTCATAGAATCATGAGGCCCAACTAATATTTAATAGTGTTATATTGAAGTGAATTTTATAATTTTATATGTTTACTAGGTGAGTTCCATGATATTTAGTGATCCTTAAAGAGTTTTATGGTTGGTTCATCACATAGAAGGTGGTCATGGGATATGTTTTGGAATGTTTCCTTACCATGAACCTTGAAAATTAAGAGTTTCCCTAAGACATTGATTTTATATATGATCCTAATATTTCCAATGATTAAGGGGAACAACACTATAAAAATAAATTTACTATTTCCCCAAAAATACCAACTATAATAATGATCAATTACAATTAACATAATAGGGTTGGTTTGGGAGTTTTCGTTATTACTCCCTCAAAGACCCTCATGCCATACTGGTTCCTCATATCAAAGGGGTTATATACCAATGGTGATAAGGATCAATACCTTATCACTATTATTGAGTTGTCCCTCAATTTTGGTGTTCCATGGTTACAGTTGAATGGTGACACTGATTTGTTCATTTAGAAAATAAAAATTGACTAAAATGTTAGAAAATTTGTGATCATTAATTTTCTTGAGTGTATATGTGAGTTAATGACCTAGTTTCCCTCTAATATTAAGGTCACTCATGTCCAAAGATATTAGAATAATTGATGGCACATAGCATAATGGCTATATTCATCTCTCACTGATACATATTAGGAAAGAATGGTTATCCCTGTAGTGTATCAGAAAGTGAAACCCCTTATTTCCCTCAATGAGTAATACTGAAAGGTGAGTCAACTCATTGGTATATATTATTATGAAAGACCCTAAAATTTACCTATTTTAGAAGAAGAATCTGATTATATGGATACTCTGATAAAGTACCACCAACATTGAACCCTATATCCCAACTGAGATGATAAAGATAAAATCCATAGACCTGTATTAAATTTGATCCACTATAACTACCCCAACTCACTATAGTTCATTTACTGAAATAGTTTATTATATAATTTATTTTTTAATTAAAATAAATACCTTTTGTTATGTTGGAGGTCCATACTCAGTGATTTCAGGCTCAAAAGTTAGTATTGGTTCTCTCACATCATATTCATAGATAGGGATACTTATAGGCCACCATGGTTTGCGACTTCATGGGATTACTTAAAGAAGTTTCATGTATATAATATTCATAAAAAACGTATATATTGACCACCATAGCTTCTTAATACCAATAAATATTATTATCCATTTTATCTAAGGGGACAAGATGTCATCGGACTCTTTCTACCTGATATTTTCTAGAAGTATATGTTTTCCCCTACCACCATTGATTTTATTTCAATGAGTGTTAAGATAATTCTACTATAGGAGTTAATAACCAGATCTTTCATAATGTTTATGAAATCCCAAATCATTCATAATATTTGGATCCCTCACACCATTCACACTGATAGGGGAACCAATTTATGTGTCTCTAATGTAACACCCATTGAAATATGTGAGTTAAAATACTAAATGTAACTACCCATATTAATTATAATCACATTTAATTTTGGAATCCTAGTTGATTATAAATACTTAGCTATGTTTCTTTTTTGACTAGTGATATTCGGGGGGACTCCTAGGACATTTCCTAGGGAGTGTGTGAATGAGGAAAAATCATATAGAAATAAAAAATACTATCTTATTGGGACAATAATTATAATGAAAAGTGACCACATTTAGTAATGGTATATGGTGTGTTGGGAAGATAGTCGAGGTATTACAAGAGACTAATATGGTCATATAATCAATTTAATAGGAAAATGATGTTTGGTTATGAAAATGGTATCAGATCCAACTCCCCATTTTAAGTGTGGTGGCACTACTTGGGTTTTAGTTTTAGGGTAAACAATGTGGTTTTTATTCCTAAAATATTGGGAGTGGGAAACCCTTAGAAATGTGTGACACAAAATATTAAATTTTACTACCCATATTAGTAAGACATAGCTTTGTTTTAGAGAGCCTACCTGGTTAGAACTCCATATTTATGAATGTTTAAATGGGTGTATTCTCAGGAAGGGTGACCTCATGGTATGTTTCATATGGTGTGTTTGAGTGAGGAAAAATAACACTAAAACAATATATATATATATATATATATATATATATGTCTTTAGGGATATCCATTAGTATGATAAGGTACCTTTGTGGGTAAAAAGATGTATTAGTCTTAGAATTCAACCAAGGTACTATAGGAGACCTTAGTGGTTAGCTGATCATGTTCATGGCCTAGGGAGTTATGTTTATGATACTGGAGTTGAATATGTTTTATAGATAATACAAAATCTTGTATAACCACAAATCCCACTATCATACATCAGAAAATGAATATATTGATGAGTTTAATAATAACCTCTATAACAGTTTATAGAATTATGTGGAAGAGAAGAAGAATAATTCCCATTACAAGATCTCTAATTTCTTATGGGAATATCAGAAAATGAGTTATATTTCTAACCAGGTAACTACTTACTTCCTGGTATTTGGAACCGAACTAGTATTTCCCATTAAATATTATCATACATTTCTTCAAACAACCTTATATGATTAGTTTATCTGGATAAGAATGAACCAAGTAAAATTTTCAAAACTAAAACACTTAAATAATTATATGATTCAAGAACTGATACACCTCTATTTATATCATAACCTTGACTCCTAAGAATTATAAAAATGGTTCACCTCTTATCCTTCATCTGAGGTGACACGAAGTTGATGTAGAAAATACCAATGAAACCTAGAAAGAAGTCTCCAAATTCTAATCCCAAATTAGAAGTCCCATTATCTATTAACAAGTTCATATTTAATGCTTCATAATAATTGATAACCATTTATATGGAGTTTTCCACACTTCCAACTAATTAAAGGTTTCTCAAGAATTATTTTTTTTATAAATTTAACAATAGTCTCCATGTACTAGGAATATAAAACTACACTGTATATATATTCATCTTCATTGTATAAAATTAAATTAAATTATTAATTCTCTCATAGTATGATGTTAAAATATATTTTCACTATCCTAGAAAAAACACTTTAAACTACATAGACCCTTACATTATCACTGTTGATTTTAAATAGCATAACTAAGTACATTTTACATTAAATTAAACTACTTGAATGAGGTAATCATCGCATGACACTAAAAATAATATCATATGGTCTCATATACATAAAAATAATATATATATATATATATATATATCATATCATCCACATACTATGATATTAAACTTGATCAATATGATAGCTACCTTAATCTGAACTACACTAATTTTGGACCTAGATGTATAACCATATCAGTGTATATAAAAACATTCTATATGGAACATAAACTATAGAAAAAAACTCATAATCCTCACCCAAGAGAAAACCCCATAAATTTTTTTAGTATCATATTGTCCCATGAATATGAACTAGATCTACCATGATTTCCATTTTATAGGATACATATGAATGCCTAAAAATCTATCTCAAGCCTAGCCCTCATTGCCCCCACCAGAATCTCATTATGGTCACATTGTCTTGGTGAAAAATATCCTTCCATATACTTTCTTGTTATTGAATGACATTGAAAATACACTCCTCTTAATATATTGGCATGACCCTCACCAATAAAGACATGCCTTACGATTTCTCTAGTGCATGATTGAATGACAAATAAAGTGTTGAACTCTACCTAAACATCCTATTTGATTGACCTTTACACATTAGTTCTTCCTTGATTTGGATCACCATCATCATCCACAAATTAATGGACTCCATAATGGGGACACAAAAATTATCTATCATACCACAACATGTCCAAGGTATATACACCATTTAAATTTTTTAATCAACATGATCAATCTCTTGTGTTGATGAAATAGTCAAGGGTCAGTAGTAATTTTGTTTCCACCAATTTTTTTAGTGCAATAACAATTCCCAAATTTTGAATACATGTTCATCAGTCTTCCATAACACAAAAACCATTCCCATTTATGATCCAGATACCTAAATTCATGGTTTAATTTTTCTAACCTCTTTTATTCTGGTGGATTTCTGATTCTCCTGAAATTATCCCTCTCATGCACTCATTCATGTTGGTAATGAAAGTCAGCCATGTAAAGTATTTACATGAATGGATTAACCTTTTATCAAGACACATAGAGTGGTAAATGTGTAATTTAAAACTAAAATCATTTTTCATATGTTGTGAAATCTTAATGTACATGAGTAATATTATTTAATTAATGTTCTCCCACCCAAAAAATTCAACATGTTTTCTTAGGGGATTTAGTTGGTTTTCAACATAAATTATAAAGAAATATCTTTTTTGTAATATAGTATACATTTAGTCCTTTCTAAATGACATTAAACTACATTACCCATAAATTCCAAGAATAATGACCTCAATTTTTTCACATAACTTTATGGGGTTTTCCATATTGGCATTGAACCTTTTGATTCACATCAGTTATTTAAATATCCCCACACAACATGGACTACCTCACCCCAAGTCCATGGTGCATGAATAAAAATTGCATAATATTCTTCTTAAATCATTTATGTGTAGGTATAAACTAAAAACACAAAAGTCTTATGAGAATCATGAACTTAAACTGCATGAGTCTCCGTTGAGGTTGATCAGGTAGCACAAAACTCTTTGCTAAAATCATGTTTTTTATTTCATTTTTTGGTTCATAAAAAATCATGCATCTTCTATTTAAAAGTATATTACATTAAACTATATAAAAACAACTTACTTAATATATTGAAAGACATTAAAATACATGGTATATCCCCCATTTAATTACATAAAAATACATGATTTTTTGGATACCCACCTAAGAGGAATCCACATTCTGGTGTCTGTCTTCTACCAAAAAGCTTTGTAGAATAACATGTGACATAATTCACACTCTATGGGATACATAGTGAAACTAGAATCCTCTATATTCAACCAAGTACTAGGTTCCCCATTTCCTCTTCCTTTACTTCATTCTCTACAAATATTTTTTAGGATTCCTTTTCCCATTTTCATGAAAAAACAATGGCTATTTAAAACTAAATTTTGAGTTACATAGGATTAATAGAAGAAAATAAATGGTCATGAAATGTTGTATACTTAGTCAAAGAGATTATAAGATGATAATTCCCATGTATTATTAAATGAAAATTTTCAAGGGTTGTTTAATATTAATCCCAAATTATATAATAATAATAATTGGATCACACATAACAATAAGTCCAATTCAAAATTATCTACATAAGTTTTTCTATCATATAATAATATATAATTCTATATCCACTTACAATGTATTATATTCCTAAAAATTATTTTGTAAGATGTGGGACATTATAAGAAATGTGAAGTACCTAAATAATCAACAAGGGATTAGAATATAAATAAAAATCCAATTTTATCATCACAACACACATGGATTACAAAGAGTTCAGAGGTAATGTGGTATAATAATTCAACAAACATACCAAACTAAATTGGGAATTCCTGAAAATCCATCTAGGTTGAGCTTGATGCTAGATTGTTGAGGAAATAGATAGGTTTTAATGCTAAAAGATATGTTTAATTATATTTCAATGATTATTACAGATGGTTGGGAGGGTAGGATTATATCATTTTAACTATAAGAAGTTACTGTAAAGGGTTCTGTTTCATGGGTTTCAAGCCCATGGTTAGTATTTTTCTTCTTTTATTTTATATTTCATTGGGATTTGGGTATATTATATTTTTTTTTGAGAATGAATTTTATTTTTGTAGTAGTGACTATTGGTATTAATTTAAGGAGCTAGGAGAAATATTAATTTGTTCAAGAGTTTTGAATATATTTATATTCACATTTATTTTTACCATGAGACAAGGAAGTGAGTTAAAAAAGGTTTTTGAATTAGGTATTTGAATTATTTAATGAATCTACGTAAGTAAATTTAACTTGGATAATGTCAAAAAAACATGAATTATTTATGACATGGAAAAATCAATTAGTTCCATAACTTTTTGCAAAAGAATAACTAACTATTGTTATTGAATAATATATAAGAAGTGGTAAGAATCATTAGAATCATGAGAGATATGAATTTCATATATATATTATTTATTTATTAATGTTTTTATATAATGAGGATACTACCAACTATGTGGAAAGTGATTTTTCTATCTCCATGAAATTATCGGTGTCCCTAATATCTTATATGTAATCCACATATATTTATTATGTTTGGAACTTTATGGATGTACATGAAAGAGTGATACTCATAAGATTCAAGTATATTTTCCATTAGAGATCTAACATGGATAGTATAGTGTCTACCTATAAACTTCTCTTAGTGGAAAAGGGTTATAAATAAATCCATGGTATTGACTAGGAAGAAATATTTCATTAATTGTAATGTAAAAATATATTTAAACATTTCATTCCATAATAATAAATTTTTATTAGGAGATATAACTAATTTATATAAAAACAACTTTATTAAATGTAAATTTAGTAAATGACATGTATATGATATAACATGATGGTTTAAAATATAAAAATATTAATAAAAGGGTTTTTAGGTTTAAAAAATCCATTTATGTATTCAAAAACCTAAAATTTATATATTTCGTTTGATGATAGAATCAAAAAATTTGGATTCATCATGAATGTTAATTGGTTTTGTGTATATATGGGGGTTAATGGGATTGTTTTGGTAAATTTTTTATGTAAATGATAAACTACTCATTATAAAAGATAACCAAAATTTATATTTTTTAATGGTATAGTTGGGAATGTTCTTCCAGATGAATTACATAGGTGATATAACCAATGTACATGGTATGAATTACTAAAAAGATAAATCAAAGAGGTTTATTATCATGAATAAAGAAACATATATTTCAAAAATGATAAATTTTGTTATCATATAAATAAAAAGGGGTATTTAACTACTATTTAATGGAATAAGTTTTATAAACACTCAATGTCCTTCTATAATTATAAAATTAATACCCATGTTTATGATTCCTTAGAAACTTGTCATAGGATTTATTATATATTCCATTTTGTTTATCCATATCGATCTCCCTTATAATTTGAGTATAATAATTTTTTATCAATCCAATCCTTGTCATACTCATTTGATTTTTATAATGAATATCCATATGTACTTAAAAAGAATTAAATATATGATCTTTATCTTTGTAGGAGGAAAATAGTTGATTGTAAGTGGTTACACAAATGATAGTATCTAAAAAGAAAAGGATGATATGTGACATTAATCTGGTTTTTTTAATAATTGAGATATCAATTAGAGAGTTCTAAGTGATCCATACTGTTAGACTTATAAATAGATACAAAGTGCATGAATACATTATATGTTATGTAGTATGTTACATCGATCAATAATTAAATTATTAAAATTGATGTGGTTCTTAGAATTGGGAGATAAATTAGTGTTTTTTGTGATAAAAATGAATATATTTCTAATTCTAAGAAACCATGGTGTCATTGAAGGACCAAACATATCCTTAAAAAATACCAATATTTTTTGAAATTTTTATGAGTGGTGATATAAAGATATAATGGATGGTTACATAATAGATTGAGGTGGTTCCATTAATAAACATATTAATGTCAAAAATTGATGTGGTCCATTTTAAGTATCTAGATATTATATACATGAAAGAATATATATAATGGTTATTATAAATGGAAATTTATCTTGGTTTAAAAAAAAAGTTAATCTCCATTTATCATTCCTTCATGTGTGTTATATATTTTACATGACCAATAAAATGATAAATGACCCCCAATGTATGACTTTTAGTTTCCCTAATCGATGATCACCCTGATATATTATGGTTTGGTATTATTTGTAAATATTATTTTAATTAGAATATTATACAAGATATAAAAAATTATAATGAGATAAAAAGTTCATATTTATTATGTGGAGAATCACATAAAATTATATCACAAATAATTTCATAGAGTAACTAATATATATTGGGGTGTATTCAGAATTTTAATACCCATAACCTGAGTATGAAAATAAACATATCATTTCAACCTTTTTTCTTTTATACCTATCATATAGTAACCTAGACGATGAACTAATCAGGGGGTGGTTGGGTATATTTTTCATCCTGTTTTTTTTAATATTTAAGAAGTTAGGAATTGACATCTAATTTGATATATATGAAATATGGTCCCTCAATTGACTTATTTAGAAGAAATTCATAACCATTATTAATGACCTTCTTTTTAAATGATTAATTGATTTAAAAGAGGAATACCCCAATTACGTGTAGGAAAAGTTCTATGTAAATTGACTCTTTGTTTCCCCAAAACCCTTGAATAACTCCTGATAAATGCATAAAATTCAACCCTAAGTAAAATATTTAGTCACCAAAAAGTTTGTGAAAACATTACATCTACATGTACCACATTCATGATAAACTTCCTTCACCACAGGTACCAAACATACCTATAAATTGGACCTTTGGGATAATTATTTTATGTTTTATGGAAGATGAAGAGATGGAATAAATCTCTTTTCACTCTAACCTCTCACCCAAGTCTATAAATCCTTTCATCTAGAATATTTTAGAATAAAACCAAAAACATTGTCCAAAATAGAGGGTAAATAAGTTCCTAATGGGTTTAGACTATTGGAAACCTTTTTGGGAAACCAATAATCCCCTAATTCATCAATAATTGAGAAACATGACCCTCATATGAAATATAATTATTTAACATTCATCCAAATTCATCTGTTGTGACCCCCTATAACATGGAAAAAGTATCACTCAGAATGTCAACTGAACCTAGTACCTCATGGGAACCACCTTTCCCAATTATCACTTGAGAAACTCCTCTTGATTTTCCTCAAAAGATAAAACAACAATCCTATCCATAGTATCATTTGGAAAAAATCTATTTCTCACCCATTTATCACTTGTCAGAAACACATAATCACGCTAGTATCACTTGGGTGAAACCTCTTAATTATCCTAGTATCACTTGAGTGAACACTTATTTAAGACCTTCACAAAAGAAAATAATATTCTTCTTCCACCTTACTGAGGAATCATGAACATAGTATATTTAATGCTAGATCATCCATCTCACAAGCATCCCATTTAGGCCTCTAATTTCTGATACCACTTACAAAGAAACTAAATTAATAGGATCTAGTAAGTCTAACCAGTGTACACCTCTTTTATTTATGATTCATTCATTAAAATGAGCCTCTTCTTTCACTAAAGATTCGTAGAACCCTTCGGCAATTCAAAATCATGGATCCATTTGATAATAATGATCCTTATCAGGAATACATGTTGGTGAACATTCTTTAGTAGAAATTGGATTTCTTCTCAATTCAACGAGTCAAGTGAGATAGGGAATCCATTTTTGAGTAAGCCTATAACCTTTTTTGAATGATTCAAGATGCCCACCACAAAATCCAGTCCTACTTATCAGCAAATAAGAAGATAGAAGGATGTTCCTCCTATTAGGTATAAGACCCAATATGGATTCAATTGGTGATGTAACTAAATCACTAAAGACACTCACACTAGCTATCCTCAACGTATAATACCAATTAAAATTTAATTATGAACTATCAGGTAATGTTCCTGATATTATATTTTCACTTAGGTTTCACACTGAGCCTAACCCATGTGGTCTTAGGGATCTGATTTGTTTGTTCTACTATATTAATTAAAAATACATCTCATAGAGGCCTCTTATTAGGTGTAAGACCCATCCACATTCTAGTAGTAATCCCTAACCACATACTCTATTTTCCAGATACTGTGTGTAGTATCCAACAACATCCTATATTTTATTAATAGGTGTAAGCCTTGATAATATCCAAAATGGGGTGACTACAAGGTGTAAGACAAAACCACTTCCTACATTGGCCTCCTATTATGTGTTTGCCCTAACAACATTATGTTCAAGCCTTCTAAGAGGTGTAATAGAAAACATATCTTTCTAGGGAAGCCTTGTATGCATAATCTACACTTGATCATTGGTTTTCATACTATTCATGACAATAACATCCACCCAACACGACATTAAAATATGTAAAAATTGTTCTACTCACACAATGTAATACAACATGACAATGTCCTAGTTATAAGACACTGCAAAAAACTGTAATTTAGAGAAGTTTTTAATAACATTTTCGATAAATTTTTCTAATTTTAATACTTAAAAATGATTTTCTGGAAATATCGCTAAATTAGAGATATCTTCCAAGTGCAGTATTTTTTATAATTTTTTTTCTAAAAATAAATATATTTATATATCCCATTTCCATGCGTTGATGTAAATATATATTTGGATATATATATATATAAATATATATAAACAAAGACACATATTTATAAACAAATATATATAAATATATATTTTCATATATATATATATATATTTATAAATGCACACTCAAAGATAGATATATATATATATATACTTATATATAAAAACACATATATATTTTAAATTTAATCAGGTTTTTATGAAAATGTGGCTATTTTAGGGACAATTTTACGAGTATTTTAAAACATGGATATATATAATTATATATATATTTGTGTGTGTGTGTGTGTGTAAACAGACACATATTTATTTACACACACACATATATAAAAGAATATATATATATATATATATATTTACATATAATATATATATAGATATATATACATATACATATATATATATATGAACACACACAAATATATATGTAATATATATATATATATAATATAAACAAAAAATATAAATAAATAAATATATAAAATATAAAATAAAAATATATATACAATAACATATATATATATAAACATAAAATATAAAAATATATATATTTATAATATAAAAATATATATAATATAATCATAAATACAATATAATATAATATAAACATTTATATATGTAATATACAAAATAATATATATATATATATATATATATATATATTAAATTTTAGAAACTGAAATGTATTTATATATTTACATATAACATAATAAAATTAAATATTTTAAATTTAATCACATTTTTAAGAAAACGTGACTATTTTAGTTACATTTTTACCTATATATTAAAACGTGGTTAATTAGACACAAACACAAACACACACACACATAAACATATATATAATGTATACATATATATAAACATATATATATGTAGAATAAATAAATAAATATATTTATGTAATATAAACATATAAGTAAACATAAAATATAAAACATAAACTTATATATATATAAAATATAAACATACATACATATATATGATATAAATATATAAATAAATATAATATATAATCATATATATATATATATAATATAAAACATAGACATATATATATAAACATAAAATATAAACATATAAACATATATTATATTAAATATAAACACATTTATATGATATAATATAAACATATATATGTATATAATATATATATATATATATATATATATATATATCTAAAAAAAATTAAAATAAATTTATATGTTCTTATATATATAAAAATAAAATTATTTATGGATAAGTGAAATAGGTGGCTTGGTCGTTTCATTACTTATGAAGCAGTAGGCATGGGCTTCAATTTCTTCCTTCTTCCATTTTCTAGTGTGGAAGAACAAAATATGGGAAATGGCAGGGTGTCAGGAAGAAGGGCATGAAATGGTGTGGGGGTGTTGAGAGGAACTGGATGTTGGGGTGAAGGGAAAAAGGAATCAGGCGTTGGCCAGATTATGGGTGAGGTATGGGGTGGGTAACTGTGTGAGAAGGGTGGGGGTGGTACTGGAGGGGTGAGTGGGATAAGGGTTATTGGACGGGGTGTGAGATGTAGGGGAAATTGGGGTAGGGGTATTGGACAAAGTGCGTGGTAGGGGGTACTAGACTGGGTGTGGGGTAGAGGGGATATTTAGTACTATAAAAAATTATATAAAATCCCAAAAACATTTATAAACAAATATACATTTTTAGAAAATACCAATGTTTTCGACATATTTCACTAAACAACACATAATTTTTGGATGTTTTGAGAAGGAATTGGTAAATGACATGTTGCTAATTAGATATATTTAGAACTGTTGTTATTTTAGATATGTTTATTTACCAACATTTCTAGAAAATGTTGGTAAATTATGTGTCTCTAAATAGTGATGTTTTTAAATGCTTCAAATTTAGTGATTTTTGTAAATTTCTCTAATGTTTTTAAGTTTAGAATCATCACTAAATTAGTGACACCTCATTTAGGGATGTTTTTTAAAAAAATTGGTAAATGAATTAGGAATTTGTGTAACATTGTTAGTGAAAACAAAACATCTCTAATTAGAATTTGTTATATTGAAACATGATATTTAAAGACAGTATATTTAGCTTAAAATATTAAATTGTATTATATATTCCCATAACACAACCAAATAATATATTATTTGAATTATGTGGGATTTTATTATTATTTCAATATGATTGATTGGACTCCTCCCTAAGGATCAAACTGATCAGTTTTAATCCTTTAGTTCCATCCACATGTTTCCATACTCTTAATGAGATTACTAGCACCATTCCCTCTCCTATATTTAATCAAGAGAGCCTAGAAATCCATTCCTCCAAATCCATATTCCATATAAATTATACTTATTGACATATACTCTTGATAAAACAATTCCCCCTCCAAGAGAGCTATATTCCCTCAAGGTGTCATCCTAAATCCTCATTGATCTGTATCCACATTGAGGTCCTCCAGAAAGGTTCTATCATGAGAATATCATGTATCAAACAATTATAGGAATCTTTCACCTAGCCATCCTTATTATATGATGTTAAAATAAATTGGTTATCTTTGTTACACAACCTTAAAAGGTACCATGTGTCTCTTTAAGTGTCATTTAAAAACCTGTGTTCTGGTTCCATTCATAAGGATACCTAAGAATCCATTTTCCATAGCCCCTATACCAACACCATAAATATATACTTCCTTTAATAAATGTGATTATCTCTAGAGCACCAAAATGGGTGGTATTAAGCCTTAATACAATCAAATTAAAAAAACTAATAATTATTGTATAAAGATTCAAAACCTATAATACATAGAAATAGTATTATCTATGGAACACCTATGATATATTCAATTGTTCACTTTGATAATATATCTATGATATGTCCAGATGTTTACGTAGATACAAGTTAAAATACTATCTAATATCATGATTTAACCTATAATGCACTGGGATATGGTAAGTATCCATGATACTTGTCTTAAATCTCTAAGATATCCTAAGAGTATGCAAGGATCCCATTAAAAAGGTTTGATGATCCTTACCTACCACCATGTCTACCACCGTGTATTTTGAAGTGAAACTAAAAATACACCCATGTGAAGAACTTACATTGTAAATTTGGCCCAAAGTGATGGTCATGCTGAAACATCAATGATGTATATGAACACTGATGTTTTTTATTATGTAAATACATCTTCCACTAAAAATCAACAGGGAAAATTTTTTGAACCTGAAATAAATTGTTAAACTATGTTTGATTTTCACAACCAAATCATATTCCATTTTTCTCACATATTCCGTAGATGAAATGGAGAATGTAACATGAACCCATTTATAGTACAAGTGGTTTGTGAAATATTCCTTTTTACACATGATATTTCACTGATGCATTTTCTTGATCATGTGTATTTATCTTTGATGAATTGACTTAGAACTCCCTTTAATGTAAAATTAATGGAGTCACCTTAAAAAATAATATGTCATAGTTTAATTCAATATTGGGTATTCAATGAATAGTATGGAGTTATCCCCAAAACCTCACCTCTAGAAACATGTAATGATTTTGTTGGAGTGAGATTACATCCTATATGGTGAAATCTTAATACTTGAGGTCATGTGTGAATCCCTATACAACCCAAATCCCTTCTATACATATATATATTGATGATTGGTGGTAAAGAAAAAGGATAAACCTTTTTCATTTTAAATATAATTTAGAGTTTCTCCATATAATATGGAAATAATAACCTACCATGCATATGGTAGGAGGATCAAGAAATTGATTATGGATTCATAGTGGTTCATGATCGACCAGAGATTGATCCTTTTAATCTCCATCATCACCAAAATCATGCTCTACTGAACCCTTAGAAAATTTATAAGGATGAAACCCAATAGATATATTCTATGATCCCCATACCCAAGTATCAAAGATAACTATCAAGAAGTAGTGGGTCATCGAACATTATGATCGAGCATATATCCCTACATCCACCAATGAACCCACCAAAATATTTTGTAAATTACCATTAAAAAAACCATATCCCTATTCCATCCAAAAAAATACTACCAGTATATCTAGGAATAACCATAGGAATCATGTAGTCCAATATTGATGTTCAATAAAAGGTGTCCCTATATTTCCACTCTCACTAATCAAACATTATAGTATACTCTGTTAGTATCTAAATCATCATGACGGAACATCCTATCTGCAAATATGGGTAAACACACATTCTCACACCTTAACTCAAGACCATCGAAATATTCCAATTTCAACTCACTGGTTAATGAGAACTCATATCCCAATTCATATTATGGAATGTGCACAAATCTTTGTTCTCACTGTAGAATCACATCAACACATCACAAATAACATGGATGAGAATGCATGTTTCCTTGCTCACATTATACCTAACATTCATAATGTCATATAATCGGTAGAGAAATATTTTCATTGACATCTTTTAGTGACCAATAAGTGAAGGGATATATTCATTCCCATCAAACCATTGTAAATCTTTAAAATATTGTAAGAGCTACTACGAAGTAGAAAAAAAAATTCAAACTACCATTCCAGATGTTCATCAGTATATCCTAATAAAGAATGTATAACCATATTATAGCAATATACATATTCCTACTGTAGATCATTTTCCCACTACATTGGACAATTTAGGGTAGTCTCATGTTCATATCAACACTTCATGGACTTGTTTGCATATTATTTCAGTTTCTCAAGAGAAACACGGTATTCCTTCTCCTCATTCATGTTGATAATGTCATTAGTATATCATGATATCAATGAAGAAGTATGTCCACATTCCTTTTCATTCTAATTAATACCATGGGTACATTCTAATGTCAATATAGGATTCATCTAAGAGGGCTCCAACATATAAAAGTCATTGTGCAGGACACATGAACAAAACATCCCAATATAGATTATTTAAGATGAAATCTAATCGAGGATTGTTCAATGTTCAAAAGTAGGACCACATCCCTACCCTAGTGAGTGATAGTGTTTTGATGTACCAAAATGTTATTTAAATACTAGTATTATAATCATATAATTCATCATCATATGGATTAATCAACTGATGTTATGAAATTATTCCCCATTATACCATAGCCAACAAATCGAGATGTCCTCCTTGTGGTTTTATCAAGATCAACTATGAGAACTCCAATAATGATTTGGGATATGGAAATACACTACTTGGTTATAATATTAAACATAAATAATCTCATCCCCATACCATTATCCACCTAAAAGGTCTTCCCAATGGTATATGTTGAAGGAATCCTATTTCTTTCTGATCATTGATCCTTATTGGTATTCCTCCCCAAAATGGTTTATATTTATAATGTACCACCCAAAGAGACATCTCATTTCAATAGGAAGTTCCTCCTCCTACTAAAAAAATCCTATGAAATATATCTAATTTAGAGGCAATAGAAATGTTGATACCAACTTCACTGAGTTATCTATCTCTGATGTGATATATTCACTCTCAATCTAAAGATAAAAAAAGTCCATGTCCATTTTCTATATATTAATCTAATATCCTAAAATCCAACAAAATAGGGAAGATTAGAACTGATCCATCCTCCCTTAGTAAGGAATCTAGGAAATGACCTTTTTATTCAAATCAGGGAGAGGAATATTTAGCAAAATATCTGAAAAATATCTTGATTTTGAGGAGATATTAGGATAAATAAAACATTCATGTAATGTTCAAGAGTATATTCCTTTCTCAGTATGATTTTATGAAGAATTTAAAAAATAATAGAATTTTAAATCTTTGTTTGAATATCTCAATAAATTTTCACCAATTGATGGAAAATTGTATTTCCTTTTATGGAATTTAAAAACCACATAAATTCAATAGATGAACTTTTCCATCATATTGACCGGGAAACACTCTCAATATGAAAGAAAAAAATTGGTATGATGGTTCAAATATCCTCAAAAAGTATGTTTTAATGATTTGAGTATTCTATGTCAATTGATCATTGATACTCCATCTGATGTACATATTAGAGATTTGGGGATAACAGATTGATAAATATCACTTTGCTCCCAAATCAAGATAGCTCATCACTAGAGATATTTTGTAACATCCTCACAAGAATACAATTTTATGCCTAAATCACTTTATATTATTATATTCTAATTGAAAATGGACTCATTGACTCTAAATCCCAAATATAGTAAATTGGACGGTAATGATCCATCAAGAGGCTCCTGCATTAGGCTTCCAAAATGTTCATTTGGATTCCCAATTGAGAAAAGTAAAATCTTTACCTCGAGCACTACACTTAAAATTAAGGACATCGCATTATAAAAATAAATTTAATTAGTCCCATGATCAAATAAAAAACCACAAAATGATATGGGTATAAATAGTTGTTTTAGTGGTATTAATATAAGAGAAACCCCAACCCATGATATTGGATCCATTTCTACCACCTCTGCCACTATTAGGAACATAAAAACATTACTAATCTCAAGATTTATTAGAGGAGAAACGTTTTAATCCATGGACCATTGGTTTGGAGGATTTTATCAGATCTTCCTCCTACTCCATGAATGTCATTCCTCTTTAGGATTTCACACACATAACAAGAGATACATTCACAATTACTCACTCTATATGACCTTTCTATCTCTAAGGGGATGTTCCTGGCGAATGTTTCATAATTAAAACAATATATTAATCATCAAAAACTTTTCACAAGGGAGAATTTGAGGGAGAATTCACAACCTCACAATGGTTGTTAAAAGAATCATTATTTTAAGAAAGGAATGTTTTATGGGAGTTTTTAGTTTCCATTAGATGGATATTCCAAATAATACCAATATATGTATCTTTTAGATGATGTAATGATTTCAAATACATTATATTCCTTAGGGAATTACATCAACATTGGTCATGTCATCGATTTAGAGAATGATTCCAAGACAAATAAGTGGAAGGGGGGGCCAAATTTTACACTATATTCCAAATAGAGATACCTTAATGAGAAATTTATACATATAAAAAGGGTATACCTAGAATTTGGGGGCTCTCCTAAATTATCTATAATCATATCTCCAATGATATTCAACAACAGTGAATGGGAAGGGAATAGCTATATCAAACCAATTACTTGAAGATGCTGAACCTCCCACCATTTAAGAGAGAGTTTCTCAATATGATGCATGTATACAAGGGTTAATGTGAACCAATGTTGAGTCACTCATGGTAAATATTCCCTATGATTATAAGAAACATGTTGAGACTCACATTTCTCTTGAAGTAAATATACCTTAGGATTTATAGGCTACTCATTTTATAAAGGAAAAATTCATCCATTTAACCAACTCTTGGTTATAAAATCCATTCCACCCAGATCCAATGGATGAGAAATATATGGAGATTTATCTATTAGTGTAGTATATAGGACAATGTGAAGTGATTTATCCAAAGATGAATCAGAACAATTATCAGTAATATACATGCGAAAGATAACCATATTAGGATACACCTACTACCTCCACTCATGCATCTTGACAAAAAATCAGCCCATAAGATCTCATATATATCTTTGAACCATTTTTAATTTGAATTGATTCAATAAAATTTAACTATACATTAGTGAAATAGGAAGGGAATCCATACCCTGAATGGGTGTACATGACTTCTCCTATACATAATACTGATAATCAAACATTCCCAACCTGTAATATAACTTTTGAATCAATCCACAACATGATGTAATTCATAATTCAATGTGTTCCCAATACTTAAACCCCAATAAAGAAATAAGAAACTATGATCAAATGTTTTTGGACACTAGATGAACTTCCATTTTTCTTTTAAGGAAATATACTAGATAGATCAATCACGAGTTGAGAATACCTCATGCAAAAAATCATCCACATGTTAAACTCATAATAGAGAATGAAAATGATATTTGAACTCCAAATTAATAAAAAATTTGATAATGATATAATATCTTACATTATTTTTAGGATGAAGGGTATAACATATTTCTTGAACATACAACTTCTCCAAGAATAGTTTCATTGAATATACATGGAAAATAACTATGGTGAATTGTAAAAACCACTCATCCTATAAAAATATGTTGGATAATTCCATAATATCACATAAAATTCATATATATTAGAATATTATATTTGTTTTACGAATAATAAGCCCTGTCAAATACTAAAAACTCAAGGAAATAATATTGGTAAATTTTGAATAGAATGTGTAACACTTAAGAAAGAACCAACACCATAATTAGATACAAAAATCCTCTAATATTATATAGTTCCTCGTGATGAGTGACAAAAATAGAAATGTAATCCACATCAGGAGGTATAAAATTGAATAAAATAACTCCATATTAAGAATGGAAAATGAAATTCCACTCCTTAAAAAATGAGCAGGCCCCTAGTTATATCATCTTATCTTTGTCACTAATATACTAATGATTCTAGAACCTAGAAATAAAATTCATGTTGACCTTAATGAATCCTGAATTATTTCCACTTATATAAAATTTTGGAGAATACCATCCCGGAATAGTCCATATTTAAAAACATCCACTAATAGATGGTAGATTTTAGGAAAGGGAAGTTGGTCAATCCACTGGCACTACTAGATTCTATTTCAGACACCTTTTTAGAATAATAATTGATATTATATAAAGTTAAGAATAAAGGTTCAAATTGTTTTGATGATTGGATGAAAAATAATATGGTAATCCCAAAATAATCCATCCCTAGTGCATAGTAAATCCAACTAGTTATAGACCAAACTCCCTCTATGATGGTTGAGCTAAAGTCATTGAAATTGCATACTTTTAAAATATATTCTTATAAGTTATATCATAATATGTTTAACAAAATAAAATAAAAATAATATGAGCATGTGTCATTGGACATGCTAGTTCAAACACTCTTAGAGTTTATTCCATCAACAATAGGAGGATGGTATCCACCCTTCGAAATAGTTTATTAAGTGAAAACCCATAAATAGTAATTCTCGTTAAACAAAGCGTCTCCATAACACTCTGTGACTATAATTAACCTAGAATATACGTTCTCTAATGAAGAAGATTCATATGATACTGATTTACCCTCTCATAATCATGAATATAGGGGAATATGTCTTTAAGGCTGATGGGATGAGGGATATGGGATAAAAATGGATATTGATAGTTGATTCATATCCCCAATGAGAATACATATATTATAGAAACCTAGAGACATGAACTCCATGAATCACACCAGGAACACTAGTATAATCTTGAATCATTTAGGTATTCTTCATGCCAAATCATACTTAAGGGTTGATTTGAATATCCACATTTTTAAGGTCAATTTATAAAATAGTAAGGCCATCTCAATCCAACCAATAATTAATAATGATTCTATCAAGTTATAATGAATGAATATTGTTACCCACATAAGGAGAACACCATAATTCAAAGGATCTTTAGAGAGATACAATTGAGTCTCTCTTAAGACCACCTGGTTTTGTATATTATGTCACTTCCACTAAAATATATCATGTTTAAATAAAAACAAGTTGAGTGGTGTGTCATTATTTCTTTCAAATATTAATTTAGGGTGACCACCAAGAAGGGAAAAATTCTAGATCATGTATATATCATGATAGCTAGAAAAAAATTTATGTTTTTCATTACCTCATAAATAATGGATTCTAAGTTAAACACATATTATTATACAATATTTTATAGTTGGGTTATAGTGAAGCTAATATGTCTCCCTCAAACCTAAAAATATTAGGGTATGAATGAAGTGAATTTAATCCTCTTGGTAAAATTAAGTCAAAAAATAATTTATATATATTGTTTTTGATATTGTGCTAATGTTTTTTCAGTAAGATATATCTTCATCCATCCCATTGGATGGACCATGGAATCATTTACATGTTGAAGTACCTTCATCATAGCACTAGTGACATCTCAGGCATGATTCACTCATATGTAACCAAACCTACTTAGTCACATGGCCTCAAACATGTCTCTCTGAATGGAAAAGGTTTTCAACTATTAGTGAGTTCCTAGGGTCTCTATCTAGGGAGAGAATAACCTATGTAAATTATATATCACATCGGTAATACAAAAATGGTAAATAAACAATTGAATAAAAATGATGATCAACTAGAATAGAAGAACTAATAAACATCCAATTAAGGTAAATATATATAACAAAAATAGTCATAATTGTAGATATAATTATTTTAATTTCATTATACTATACATAAAGGAACTACCATAAATGGATGTAGGAATTCAATATATTTCATTCATAACAAAATAAAAATAGACCAAAACCTATCATCAAGAATCTTGAGGCATGTTTCAATCGATTTCTCCAGAGATCCCATGATATGTAAAAACCATGGATCCATGATCAGGTGCTTTTCTGTGTCCCTAACTTCATCCCTGAAGTCTTTATAGGTCTCAAATGGTGGTCTAAACAAGATTTGAGATATACTCAATAATCCACCACCAACAGTGTTTGTAACAAATCAATAATTTGAATAAAAACTATAATAATGTGCATGTATTACATATAAGGTTGTGAAGTGGATTTCATATATAAAATTTCTAAAATGTAATGTATAACTAGAGGGGATAACAAAGTTGAGTTTTAGTACATAAAAGGGAAATATTTTGGTAACTACTATCCTCTTCCAGTGTCACATACATAATAAGAGTCATACCTACAAAGGATTGCAACAAAGGAAAAATACCAAGGCATGATCCTCAAGACCACGAAACCTTTCCATGGTTATCTTGGAATAATGAATACCTACATAGGCTAAGAACCCAAATCTCATATTCTTAGAATAATAATAATTGAAGATATAAATATAGGGTTCATAGGTCTCATTCCTCGATCTTGCTAGTTTGTTCCATACCGTTAACAATCATCAGCTTTATACTGAATTAACTATTTTCAATTCAGTACCATGATGTCCAATATCATGAATTTAATATATAATTACTAAATAAAATAATATTTTCCATGTCCAGACACAACCATTAATGTAAAAGGTAAAATAAAAGGGATTATCAATATCATTAAAATATACATATTGCAAAACCATTCAATTAATCACATTCTTCACATTTAATGTTACACCAAAAGAGTAAGTCAACACTTTTATATCTAATTTAATTAACAAAGGGGTCCCAAAAAAATGTTTCAAGAACAAAACCAAAGGGATAATTTTAGTCAAGGGGAAGTTATACAAACCCACCGTGGTAGAGGATCAGGTCAGGGTTAACAATATCCAACTTAGCCAAGGTGTTATGATGGAATCACATTGACATTTGACAGTTAACAAAATATATTAAAAAAATTTGGGGAAATTCCTAGAAGTTAACACATATATAAAGATAAATATAATTCATAAGATACATGGTTTTGGGGAAAATTTATAGACCACAATCGTATATAGATAGGAGAACAGTCATCTAGTATTGAATTTTGATTTGGGACAGAACAGAAGAAATCAAAAGAACCAAGAACACACATTCAAATTTAGAAATAACTTTCTTGAAGATCTCATTTTTAATGGTGAGATAAGCAAAGATAATTAGGAAAAATATTGAAGAAATTTATATGTGGGATATAATGAGATGAATGGAGAGAAATTCAGATGGATGATAAAGGGGGTAGCATAAAGACTTGGAGAGGTGGAGAGGTAGATAACATTAAGGGAAAATGATGGAGAATTAAAAAAGATAAGTGGTGTTTATAGTTTCTATTTGAAGGAGGGAAAAATTTTCATTTCACCCAAAATTTGAGAGGCATGCAGTTGTCCAAACCATGCACCAACCATGCAGAAACACTATCCATGGGAGTCATCGGATTTCCCGGTGTGGTGCAGAGTTTTCCTCACCATGGATAACGCATGAAAACCCACTTGGTAACAAGTATGAAACGATCTAAATGGATATATATATATCCTTGATTTCATGGTTAAGTAAACCATGCAGAACTATTAAGGATTCATGTAGTTATGGGGAATGGTTAGCAGTAATTGTGAGCTGACCATGAGTTACCCTAGTTTTCACAAAACCCTAGATCTATGATCCAAATAAGCTTTAGACAGTCTGAAAAGTATCCTTATACATTTAAACACAAGTATAAGATTAAAAAAATGATCCAAACTAATAATTAATTGATATATACCTCATCAAATATTTTTTACATTATAACCTCCCCACATTTAAATAAATCATCCCCAAGTTTCCTTGAGGATGGTTGATCAATATATATAAAAAGTTATAGCCAATGATCATGAACATTATCCTCTATCTACTAGGTCTCATCTTGTAGATAGTTGTGCTTCCATAGAACCTGAACTATAGGAACATACCTTCCTTAAAGAGCATTTTTTCCCTGATCAACTACCCAAATAGGATACTCCTCAAAAAAAGAATTGATATCTTACATGATATCTTCTTTATAGATAACATGTGATGGATAATAATTATAGAAACATAATTGAGAAAAAATGATATATTTCATTCATAGAACTGTATCCCTATATAATTTCTATATGATAATCCATTTATCTGATCTTCTCTATAATCTCAAAAGTTATGAAGAATCTAGGAGCTAACTATACCTACCTCATAATTCACCTATTCCCCAATCTTGGAAATGTAGGAATGAATAATCACTCCATGACCTTGATCTCAGGAGGTTTACAGTGATAGTTTTCGTACGACTTCATCCAAGATAGAGTTGTATTCAGACTATTCTTAATAAGTTGTACCTACACTAAATTATCCTGAATGAGATGAGGCCCCATTAGTATTTCATTTAATGCCTCTATCTATCATAGAGGTGATCAGCATGGACTTATTTATAAGGACTCATATGTATCCATATGAAATGTTACTTGAATGATATTATTTTAGAAAAAAATATTCTATAGGTATTTGTTTTTACAAGAACCTCCAAAATCAAGGATTTATTCTCTTATCATGTCCACCAACACATGAAAAGTATTCCTATACTATCCATTGGTCTATGGTTGATATTCTATACTCAATGGTACCTATAAACCCAATGCCCTATGAAATCCCAACAAGATCTTTGACATGAACCGAGTGTCTCTCTATAATACAATCATCCATGGAAGTCAATGAAGGCTTATAATCTCCCAAACATATATAATTTCTTGTGAATACATATAAAAGGTCTCATTAATTGGTAAAATAAGATATAATATTATTAAAATACCAAAAATCACCCATACTGTATCATTTCCTTGATGGGTTCTTGGTAAGGTAGTTAAAAAATCCAAGGTGGTGATATCCCATTTCCACTTTGGAATAGGAAATTGATGAAAAATCTATACCAGTAATTGGTGTTCCACCTTGACCTACTAAAAAGTGGAACATCTATTTATAAATCCATCTATATTTTTTTCAATCCAAGAAATCAATATTGTTGGCATAATTCCTGATACATCTTCATATAACCATGACATTCCATCCAAATAGAAGCATGAGATTCTCATATAAATTCCTCCTTGATGTCTCTAGGAACCCATAAACATCCAAACAATCATAATGTGTCATATTCATCAATGGTCCAACCCTACGGTGTTCTATTTCCTAAAATACTCTCCCTTGGTACTAATCCATCAGTGTCTTAATGTTATCTCACCTTCACTATATCCCAAAGTCAATAGTTCACTGCTAAAACTATTATCATAGGCTTCCCATGATTCTCTTGGAGATCATGGTGAATCTCAAAATATAGGGACATCAATATATACTCACAACTAGACATATCAACTACCTATTTCTATGTCCCCCATATTGGAGCATCTGACACACCACTTCCTTTACCATGCATATACAAAAGATCCAAATTGATGGAATGCATGTATTCAACTCATCTTCTATACCTGAGGTTCATGTAGATATGTTTTAATATGTATTTATGGATCTCTTAGTTTATATAGACTCACAAATAATCCTCCATGAAATTAATTACACCAATAACCCAATGAATTATTTACTTCTTCTAGATCAAGGTCATGCAAAGAGTAATTTTATTCTTAAAGCCTCAACTACTAAGACTCATACACCATGTAACGATCTTTATGTATGAAAACTGCTCATAGTCCAATGCATGATGCACCATAATAAACTATATATATTCTTCCCAACTCTCATAGAATCAGTATTGATGAAAAATTAAACCACTATTTCATATTCTGAAATTCAATCTCACACAAAACAAACCATACAACTTTGACCCCCATCTTTATAATGCTCGTGATCGGTGTCGTAAGATGTGATAATACCAAACTCAAATTCCTATAATAGTCTTATATCCCTAAGGAACTATGAATATACAAAAAAAATTGGGATAAACCCAAGAAATCATGAATCTCACCTCATATAGGTCAATTGATACTCTTTTATCAGAGATAATGTGATCTAGAATGTGCACCTTATCAATTTAAAAGAAGAATTTGGTGAGCTTATAAAAAACTAATTATTTTATAGTTCATTTATTATGATATCAAAATGTCTGGCATAGTCATTTAAAGTTAAATAATACACTAATTTTTCATCCAAAATGGATTATAAAAATGAATACATACATAGATAGAAAACCTGATTCATTATATCAATAAAATTACTCACCATGTTCATGAGAATGAATATTATAACTAAATACTCATAAAGTCTATATATTATCTAAATTTTTTTATGTGGTGTTCCCAAAGGAAAAAAATATACCTGATGATATCTTGACCTCATATGAATCCTTGATAAAACCATCCCTCCTCAGATTCTAATGAATAGATCATCTATATGAGGCAATAAATACCATTCCTTTCTTGTAAGATATTATAATCAGTAGTAATCCACGAAATTTAAGAGGGTACCAACTTTATTTTTGGAAAAAAACATGTAAAACCCATGAATATGTACTAGTCCATATGAAGACCATTGTTTTTAAGTCATCTAGATTCCTCTTATAGGCTTGTTACTCAGTATTAACCATCTTTTAAAGAGTAATGGATGCTATTTCAACTCATAGAACTAGATCAATCATAAACTCTATCTTTATATCTCTGTAGGTAGTATATAAAAGTATTTGGGGATGATGTCCCTAAATCGATCTACTACTAGAGGTAAATTAGTCTAATGCATTCCAAAATCATCCATAAAAGTTCTAAAAAATGGGCTATCACTCCACCCAACCTATGATGATCTGGTCTACATATACTATCCTATAAATACCATTCAACATTTGGAATATCATTTCCATTCTTAGTTTATGTAAAATAAACCATATAGCGATAAAAATCAATTTGTACATGATAGGTATCCAACCATTCCATCTCGAGAAAGATATACAAGCCTGTCATCTCAATGATGAAGATATCCTATAAGAATCCATAACATCATCCCTAAATGGAAACTCATTAATTTGGCATGATCTTACTATCAAAACTCCCAACATTACCCCATATATGTACTTAATCTAAAGACCATGACATTGCGTGGCCACGATAGAAATAATATTGTATAAAGAACCTATATCAAGAAAGTATGATACTAAAGTGGAGGCTACTAATATCGTAACCCATAAAATGGATGGCTTGGAACCCCGATCCTCTGGTGTAGGATGTACGTAATATATATTTCATGATCCCTAACTATGATTCAAAACTATAATAGCTGGAGTTGGTCCACTCAGCTTCATATATATATCCTAGGACTGGCCTCCTTGACCATGTCCACCTCGTCTTCCTATAATCCTAGTGGTACTCCAACACCCCACCTATAGTGGTGCTACTGATCCTTCTTGTGAAAGTGTTTTTGGTGAGAATCAACTCCCACATGGATTTGATGGAATGGATTAGTGGAATATTTGAAAAAGGTCAATTATTCATAGGCTCTTCACTCCACTGGGTCTCAGTCAGAGTGAGGATTCTTTGACCCTATATTCCACACTAATGATATACTATATAACTTCCAGACCATATTATCTAGCTCAAAATTCCCTCATGATATATCTATAAGTCATGGTTCCTACCTATAGATACTACACCACTCATATGGGAAGTCTGACCACTCTGATTTGTACCTGTATCTTCCCTCTCATTATGTTTTATAGTATGAAATTGGTTTACTAACTCAATAATATTATTTTACCAAATTATGTTTGCCTGAGATCAAATAAAAAGTTAGAGACCATCCATAAGTAATATAACCATAGATAGCTCATCATTGGTTTAAGTAGTCGCATGGAATTGTAGATCTATGAAATGATATGAATAATTCATCACAGAAATAGTTCCCTATTCATGGGGCATAAAATACTTTGCTCGATCATCCCCCACGGGCTCTGAAAAAATAAGTCATATACGATAGATTGGAAATCCCTCCAAATCATTTCCTAATACCAATCCACTTAGTTTAGGGTATACCATCAATATTTGATAGGTCCACGAAGCATATAGATCATAAGATAGACCCTACATTCTAAAGGCCTCCCAATATGCTCAAAGATAGACAAAACATTCTTGAACCATAACATAGAATCTTGGGATCCACCATACCTAGATAAAATATGTGGATTGTACTTCTGAAATCCTAATGCCAAATCTATAATAGAGGGGTAAGGTCATGGAGATTCATATATCACTCTCACTAGTTATAAAGAACTCTCTTGAAACTAAGAATTAGTTCCTGGATCATGATTGGAAAGTGGTTTTGTAGTTGGAAATATAGGAGGTAATAACGGTGGATCAGGTACCATCACCTTTATAGTATGGTTATCATGTCCCTATTTATGCATTACATGATGAAGTTATGGTGGATTAGCTCTAAATATTCCAAGAACATCCCATATATTTGTTTAACAAGGATAAATATTGAAATTATAATAATAGGATAGGTACAATCCTTTTAATATAAGAGTCATACCTCTCTGCCTTTTCACAAAGTTAAGTATGGGTGACATACAAGATCATGATTAGTCACATAATATACAAACTAATTCACACTAATAAGTTTATTTATAAGTCAAGTTCACATTCTCTAATTCAGGATTTCAATATAAGGTGTTTTAATTGAATGTTTTAGATAAAATCCCCATTTAATTAGCAATTGGAATCACTATTTAATCACTATTATTTCCATTTTAAATTTAGAACTCAACAATTTATAAGTGAATGTATGTGTCTATTTATATTTACACATATATATATATGTATGTATATATGTATATATATGTATATATATATATATATATATATATATAATCAAGGGCTACCTAGATATGTCTATCATTCCAAAATTATGAAATCCTACACATTATATGTTGAAAATGGAACTACATGTAAATATAACTTGGCGTTTACAATGGTTAAATAAAATGAATCACCATTCCCAATTTTTAAAGGCACACACAATCTAAAAATGAAACTTGTATATATGTTATTGAAAGCAATTAGTTTTTTATCTTGTGAGACCAGTGTTCTAAATCTCAAACACAATATAATTGGATAATTATGGTCCCACCATCAATATATTTTTAAAACCCGTCTAGGATGATATAGAAAATTTAATTAATCAAATTATTTTATCCCTACAAGAGATTTTATCCCAATTTCATTATATAACTATCAGTTAAATAATAATATGTGGGACAAAATTCACATAGTAAATAAATGTTCCATGAAATAATGCATGACATGATAATCCTGAAGTTTCCATAATGATGTGTGAGACACCACCCCCTTGACATGAAATTACAAGTATAAAGTTAAAATCTATATAAAAAATAATAAAATCCACATATCAATTGAATCACCCAATTTTGAAATAAATACAACTTTATTAGGAATAATATACAATTAAATACCCATACAAGTCAATTTATCCTTTTCCCTCTACGAGGATTAAGTATACCCAGGCATAGTCTCATTATGAAATTACATCACATTAATGCTCTCCTCTATACCAAAATGAAATAGTAAGACAAAAGGAAAGAGTTATTTGATGCTAAGTTTTGATGTTATGATCCTAGTTCACTCATAAGTAATGAAAACAGGTTGGGCACATAGCCACAAGCATGCCTCCTAGAATACCAGAGGCTACTGAAAAGTAGTAAGGGCCTAAGGTGTGTCCATGGAGAGTACCCTTCTAGTCATAATGTATCTTGATGGTAATAATATATATGTAGATAAACAATTTAATAAAAAGTATGAAAAACCAGAACAATGAAAGGAATAAATATCCAAATAATGTAAATGGGCTGAAAAATAATAGTCCACACTATAAAAAAAATGATTTCAATTTCATTATACTATAAAAAAAATCAGAAAACATAGAAGCTGAAATACAATATAGTATGTTTATAAATAACTAATAAATGAACCAAATATAACATAAATAACTCTTGACCCATGTTATGGAAATTTTCTCCTAAGCTCCCATGCTATGTAAAAATATTGAATCCATGACAAAGTGTTTTTCCATATCCTTACCAATATTTATGAAGTCTTCCCATGTACCAAAGGGTGGTCCAAATAGGGTGTAAGATATACTCAGTGGGAAACCACCAATTCTGTCTATAATAAGTTCATCTTATGTATAAAAAATATTAATAAATATTAGAAGAAAATGTAAGCCTATTAAAGGAATGTAAGATATAAGAAATTCCTATACTACAATATGTAACTAAGATAATTCTATCATCGATGAGGGTCAACACATAAAAGTAAAATATAAAGGTAACTAATATCTTTATAAATTTCCCTGTATATAATAATTATCATACCTACATGTTCCAAGACCCAAGTCAACAGTGAAAGGCATGCTCCTCGAGAACAAGGAACTTGTCTACGGTGAGATTAGAATAATGCCAACCACATAGTCAAGTAACCCATGGACTGTAACCATGGAATTATAATATCTAAAGATATAAATATATGATTCATAGGTTCTATACCTTTCTCTCCATTAATTTTTTCATAGTAGTAATAAAGGTCAATACTTAAAAAGTTATCAATCACTGGTGCCATACTGTGATTTCAAATATCAATAAAGTAATACAAAAAGGACTAGGATAATGTTAGTGTGCTTTCCCATTTAAAACCATCCATATAATAGGAACATGCCAAAAGATAATCTATATCATTAAAAAATTAATATTTAAAACCCATTCATTTAACAAGTTTTTCACATTTAATGTTAAGCCAAAATAATTAGTCAACCCTTTGATATGTCATTTAATTTACCTAAGGATCCCACTGAGGTATGGAAACAAAACTCCAAAATGGGTGGTTTTAGTCAAGTTTATGTTATAAAAAACCACCTCAGAGTTGTTTTGTGTTGAGTTTAACAACCTCAAACCTCTTCAAGGTACTATGAGGGAATCACGTTCATGTTCAACAATTAATTCATGATATTAATAAATTTTTGAGAAAAATGCAGATGATTCGATAAGTGTAACCATAGTGATTATTTAGAATATAAAATAATTTAGGTAAAAAATGCATATAACCAACAATATTTTGGTAGAGGAATAGTCATATGGTATTATCTTCTATTTTTTTATGGAACATAATCAATAAAAAATCTAAAAAAATCCCTAATAATTGGGAAAAAGATATTTCATGAACATAAAAAAAATTAATGGTGATATAATGAAATAAAATATGGCAATGTATTGAAGAACATACCAAGAGGGATCCAACAAGACAAATGGACGGTTAATCAAAAGTCATTTGAGAGGCTAGAGAAATGACTAAGAGTGATATAGAGGGATATCTCAAGGTAGGTAGCTACTAGAGAATGAAGACAGAAAGGGGTGTCTTTATTTTTTAGTGGAATTTAGGAAATAATTTCATTTAACCCAAAATTATAGAGGTGCACTGTTTGACCGAATGGTTGGCCAAACCATGCCCAAATCATCCACCATAACTATACAAGGGAGTCACCCTATTAAATAGTTAGGCACAAATTTAACAAATCCTTTTCATCCCATTAAAACCCCCTCTGAAAACATCTACAATAAATAACATGGATATGAAAACTATATTTCACTTTTTAAAAAATCATGTGTCACCCTTTAGGCCCAACACAGTTGAAGGTAACAGTTAGAACTAACCTTGAAATAACTATAAACATCACCATTTTTTAAAAAAATTGATGTTTTAGGATCTGAAAATGGACTAAACTTTCTAGATTCCTTACTTAATCATTAAATTACAAGTATAAAATTAAATGTGTGTATGAAAATTAAAACATAAAGCATCATTACCATCTTAAAAATATCAGATGTTACACCACAAGTGCCTTAAATACTAATGAAAATGAAACTGAGCTAAATGGTGGTGGTTCCCCATTTAATTCCATGATTTCTCAATAAATCGATGTGATATTCTATAAAAAGTAGGAAAAATGACCATTGATAGGAGATGTTATCAGAACAACCACCCTAGATGGTCAGGATATAGCCTCTATGAACCCATTTCTTGATGTAATTGAAGAATATATATTTCCCATAAATATAATTGTGTAAATCACTTAATATTTGGGGAGTAATATAATCATAGAAAACCCATATTAGATAATGAATAATTTGATATCCTTAATTTATAAATATGTATGGTCTAATTTTTCCTTATAGATTCCATGTTCTATAGGATAAATAAACCCATACCCTATATTACAATTAATCTCAATCTTTATTAGCTTAATAGAAAGGCCAGACTAACTAATCATCAACCCTATTCAAAAAAAAAAACAAGACTCTTCAAACATGTGAATAAACATAAAAATAGAATAATTAAGACCCAATGTTTGGTGATTTTTAACTATATCTTCCTAATAACAGTTATATTAATCAAATGTAACTATGGTAATGAAGAATTTGATCACAGAAATAGAAATAATTCCAATGAAAAAAAATTATTTTAATACCTTCTCAATGCCTATAATGGTTCTTGAATCAGTTCTTACATCATAAAATATTCCCACATCACTGGAATAAATCATAAATTTCCTTATGACATCTCCCGAATCTCATAATTTTGGCACCTCTTCTACCCCCAGTATTAGAAGAAGAGTATGAAAGAATATCAAGAATGTTTATGAATATTATTCCAAAAAATGGAATATTAGGAGTCTATATAAGTATCCACTTTATTCAAAGAAGATAAGTTTTTTTGACATTGTATATTAGAACAGAAAATGTCCCTCAATCTCAAATTTAAATCAAATTTTTGGTAATGGAAGAACAGAAAGAGAATATCATGATTTCCCCTAATAATGATCCTCATAAATCAGTACTCTTAGCACCTAGATATACCTCTATGTAATTTAAAAATGATAAATATTAACCTTTATTCACTCTATGTCTTTAATGAAAACATTTTGTCAACCAATTCCACTGAAACCAAAGTATTGGGAGAAGAATAAAAGGAAGAAAATCATAGATATGGTATTATAGAATTTGATGAATTAGTCTCTACCACAATCTATGAACTGAAAAATGTTAACCAAGGCACAAATGAGAACCCATGACCTATAATAAGTAGAGATTACATTCCTTATAATAAGAAAGAAACATATATATTTTTCTTGAATAATCATTGATATATCGTAACATGAAAATAAACATAAATTATTGTCCTTCATCAAGATGTGTCCACCCATAACTTGGTTCCACCTTAACTTTGTCATGACTATAAGTAACAAGCCAAGAGAATTCATCTAACTCATGCTACCAAGAAAAAACCAAATTGTACAATAACATCAAGGCTAACAGTATTTAAGAGTTTTAATACCAAAAATGGAGTACCGACATCATCCTCATCAAGAAAAAATAGAAATACTATAGTTTTCATTGAAATAAGAGACCAAAACCCATTATTTACAAAAGGATGAACTTATAATTTTAATCATGGAGATTTTCATTTATGTTACTACCATTACTAGGCTTTCTCATTCATGTATGGATACTCCTTCTTCCACCAAATCTAAATAGCTCTCAAATATGAGGAGGCCATATCTTCTAGGGACCCATAAAGACTATATTTATATCATGTAGCACCCTATTGCATTAAAATATAGGGATAAAGTATCAATATTCCATCCACCATAACATCAAGACATATTTAGGGAAGACTTGGGAAATATATGTGGATAATATAGTTTTGAAAAATCAATAATGCTATTATAATCATACCAAAATTGAAAAAGTTTACAATAATATTTGATAGAATGGACTATAGATAAGTAAAATGAAATTAAGATTTGGTAAGGCATAATAGAAGTAACATAGATTCATGAAATTCCATTATGGTATCAAAATCCACCCTAAGAAAACTAAGGTGATCCTTATCATTCCACCACTGAAAAAATCTATGAGGGATTTAAGGATTACCTAACTTCATCAAATTAATTATAGAGAACCTCATAGGAATGTTCCTAACCTTACCCATACTCATGAAAAAGGGAATCACCCACTTATGAGATATATATGGTAATGAATCATTCAACAAACAGAAGAAATATATTTTAATTCCTCTAGTATTAAAGCTTAATGTCAATGTAAGACCTCTATTTCTATATATCGTAGCACTGGAGTTACCACTAAGTGATTTTTCTAGAAAATGAATGATATTGGAATGAAACAAAAGGTCTCTACTACCTTTGGTAAAAGATGATTGAAATCGATGCGTGATATTATAACATAAATAAGAATATATTTATACTGATGTTCCAAATTTATAAGTTCATAAACAGCCTATAACATCAAAATGTCCACAAGGTCTCTCATAATAACAAAGTCAAATACATCCTCGATCATCCAATTTTTAAAAGAATGATAGCATAGGTGGAGGTTATTATGTATTAATTTGATATAAAATTCATACTATAAATTTATAAAATGGTTTATTATAACACCAAGAGTTTTTTTAAAAGATAACTATGTTTGGTAGCTTATACGACACACAACATTGAGCCGAAGAAAACCTCAAAAATTTAAACAAGATCATTATATTCATACTGTTAGGTTGGTGGGTATTAATACGATTCAATAATTTATTATAAATATATATAATTACATAATCAATTTACTTTTTTTATATATTCTTTAGAAAAAAATTTAAATTTCCATAAAAGAATTTTATTCTTCAAATAGAATGTTTTCTTAGAAAATGATTTTTATTTATTTTCATGAGAAAATATTATAATTAATTTCTAAAACTTTTATAAAATTTATTCTATTAAATTAAAATTATTTTTTAAATCATTATATATAAATTAACTTGGTGTGAAGTTATTATAGTTTTCTAAAAATAAATAATTTTTTAGAGAATATTGAAAAACACTATTTTTCTAAAATTGTCATTTATTTTCAATAAATAATGTAATTTAAAAGATCAATTATATTATGTATTTAGTATTAAAGTTTCATATTAAAAATTTTATAATATAATTTATTTCATTTTAATTTTAAAATTTCATGAATTTGATATAAGTTTATTATTATGAAAAAAAAGGTTGTCTGTAGACTTTTTTTCTCATAAAGTATATCCTTTTTAATTAACTAAAATAAACCAAAGCAAGTAATTATTTAAATTAAAGTTATATATTATATATATAGTTATATGAATTTAAATTTATATAATGATTATTATTAGTCATATAGATAATGAAATATAATCTTATGCATGAAAAATAAAGTTTGTTAAAAACCCCATTTTCAATACGAATTGCAAGATTAATTTTAAATTAAATTCTTCCCTTTCTATGAATTAAATTTGATAAAATGGATTAAATTCATTTAAATTATAAAAATTAATAATATATAATATTTTTAACTTACATTTGGGCTATAATTAATTATAGAAACATTAAATCTATGTTACCACAATCAATGTTAAAACCAGCTTAACTGGGGTTAAAATAATAAGTTAAAGAGAATAACATGTTTAAAACATGTTTCATCTTCTTTATAGGAGGTTTTTCTTGTACATATATTCCCTCCAATATTTTATCTACAAATTTTTGGGGTATATGAATTTATATTGATATCCCATTATTGAATTGTTTTGGATATTTATCAAAATGTCTCTCCCTCTCACTTATAAAAGGGAACCTCCTCTACTCTCCTATACACACATCCAAATCCATTAGGTTCTTCCAAAACCTATCCAAATTCATTCATTACATAACTTAATTTTTAATATATTCCTTGTATATATTATAAATATATTCAATAGAGGTGTTAGATATAATCCTAAATAGGTGGCCAAAGAAGAGGTATCATTCTTGACTGAGATTTTTTGTTTTGTTTCATATTACATGTATTTATAATATAATTAAATAATAATAATATAATAAAAATTTCATCTTTGATATACTAAAATGTTATTATATTAATGTTAAAAGTTACATATATATCATCTTCTATCAAATGGGAAATGAATTCTTCATTCATGTGTACAACATGCCATTACCTCACAAACCAATGAAATTCATTGTCTATTATTACCTCACATGGAAATTATAATAATGGATTTATTTTTTATATATATTATATTCATGAAATATTAATAATTCTACAAATTTAATATATCATATTATTTCTTACCTTAAAATCAATATAAAAATGATAAATCCATTCATGTGTATGGTGGACTAGAGCCTCACAAAGTGATTCCATTGATTTTTATATTAATGAGACAAATGGATGTTATATATAAGTATATTTAAATAAATAATATTATATTTATTATATAACTTTATTTCAATGAAGATAAAACAACACCTACCTTTTCTCCATAATGATA
Organism: Viscum album; assembly: GCA_963277665.1. Classification (NCBI taxonomy): domain Eukaryota; kingdom Viridiplantae; phylum Streptophyta; class Magnoliopsida; order Santalales; family Viscaceae; genus Viscum; species Viscum album. The sequence goes on along the minus strand of OY728158.1, from coordinate 1,182,888,760 downwards.
TTTTAAAAATGGAAACATTAGTCATGTGTATGTATGTCTTACCGTCTCCATGATTATAATATAGCTCATTTTTAAATCAATATTTCATGATTGGTTTTAAAATTATATTTTATGTATAAAAATTACAATTCTTTTATGATTATTATTTTACATATAATTAAATAACAATCTATTTGACCATATTTAATTTCAAATTTTTTCTCATAAATATGATTTTTATATCGTCAAAATGTTCGACTTGAACATAACAAATTTAATAATTGAATAAACTATGACACTAAATAAAATAAATGAAATAATAAAAATAAAAAATATTTTCATAAAATTAAAAAAATTAGATAATATTACTATTTTTGAATATATATAATACACATGAAGAAGCGGGCTCAAGGTATGAGATCTTTCAAACCCACCCACTTCTTTAGGTTATGACCATTTTCTCTTTAACATGGTTTCTATATCCTATTAATGTAATGTAATGACTTAAAGTTATATATATATTTATCTCACATATAAACCAAGATATTTCTCCCTTACTTGTATAGGTTAATACATTCCTTATGCACATTTCTCAAATGTCATCATTATAAAATTTATTTTTTTATGATATAAGGAACAATTATGAAAACCATTCCCTTTCCAAGAGAAATTATTATTTTTATAACTTATGATTTGTTTCCCATTTTGGAACACATAAATCATGAATATATTATTATGTTTGAAACCAAATAGTTTTCTATTGAATTTTGTAAAGATTTTGTCTCATGAGACATTATGTACGAGATTAGGGAGTATGCATAGTCTATTATGGGACTTTGTCCACCATGTGATATTATATAGGATGTTATCCTTGACTCCTATTTATGTCATATTATATGTTGTCTCAGAATTTCCTATGTTTTTGTGATCTTATAATACCATGATATATTATTTATTCTCCCATGAAATTTATTATTGTTCTTTTCTTTTATGATATCAGGTCATACCTTTAAATCACATGTTATGTTTTCTTATAATGTTTAGTCCCTTAATATTATTTTTATCTCACCCATTTTTATATTTATTTCTTAGGTTATGAAATTATGTTTTATAAGATTAAATGGATTTAGTATATCATTGGGATGAATAAAATTATTATTTCATGTTTTAGTATCCATTGTATGTAATATGAACCTAGTATTCCAAAGACAGTAGACCCTTTGGATCAATATTTTGTATTGATGGATATTTATGTTAAAAATTTTCATTAATATATGTAAAAAGTAATGAATTTCTATAGTTGGAATTAGTTTATAGTGTAGTTATTCATGGGAATTAGTACTAGAATAATTTAGTGATAACCCCGGGATAATTATAAGGATAAGTCAAAATATATAAACATATATTGGAATTTAGGTAAAGGATAGTGATGGTGGTTTCCAAGAAATTATATCCTTATCCGGATACTACATGTGGATATGCCTTGGCCAAATTTTTCCTTGGTGTAATAACATTTAAAAGGTCACATTAAGCTACACTCAATCATCACCTGGTGTATGAAAATGTTCCTTGGTTGACACCTATTTAAATACTCTCAGTGGATTTGATTTAGAAAATTATAAACACTTTATGAACCATTATGAATTAATCGAACAATTTGATATGTTATAAAACCTAATAGTATACATTACCATGGATAACCTCCATTTAAACCTATATAATTATATGTTAGGTTATAAATATCATTATCATTTATTTAATCTAGGTTTATTATTTTACCTTTTGTATGTTAATTAATTCTCAATTTATTATTATTATTTTTAGTTAAGAGTGGGAAATAAGAGAAATAATTCAAAAAAAAAATCATGATTGTAAATGTGATGACTACCATAATGATATTCCTATACTTGTGGGAGGAGGTAGATAATATCACCATGATAGTACTATAAAAACTAACTCAAGTTGTGAATAATAACATGAATCATGTTTTATACCCTCCACTTCTTAATAAATAAGAAGTTGAAGACATGTTTTATATGTGACAAAGAAATCCCACCTTTAGCGGATCTTTATACCCCATCATCATGTAAAAACGAATTTTCTCATTTTAAAATATATTATGTATCCAATAATGTATAGAATAATATAAATTTTTTATGGTTATTTATTAGATTGAGGTAGATGTATATTAGTGCTGGACACTACTCAAAAAAATTCCAAAGAGGATATTTATGACACAGAATGAGAATAATTCAAGAAAATATTTCTCAACGAAATATTTTCCAAAAATTTTATTTCTGTAATAGATTTAAATTTCTTCACACTAAGGAAAAAAGAAAGAATCATCTATTGGGTGTATGGGTTAAAATTTATAAGGGTTTCATGATGTGTCTCTAGCTTTATCATCAACACTAAATGTAATGTGTACTATTTCTCTTATGGGTTAAATCCAATTTTATGAAAATAATTATTAATTTCAGAATTATATATCCATGAAAAGATTTTATCTTTTCCGCTCAATATTAAGATATAAATTACTTAATCCTAGTATTCTTGTCAGTCTGGATACCAAAAGTTTCAAAATAATTTTTCTTTGGTATTATCCATGGATAAATCTCATGTATGAAAGAAAACCCATCACCCCACTTTTCAAAAGTGTGGGATGAAAAACCCTAGAAACTATTTTATGGGAAATGGGAGATATTTCAAATGTGGAAGGGAGGGTAACCAGGATAATCAATACTGAATGGAAATGAAGAAACCCAAAAATGTTAAAGAAAAAATAAAGGTTCAAATAAACACTTAACCTATAGTGTACTGTTTCAACTATAAGGAGTATAGTAATTATTCAAGTAAATCCCTAATCCAAGTGATGTTATTTATAATCATCAATAACAATGTCCATGGTCTAGAGAGAAAGGGTTGGAATATGTTATCACTACTATTAATGTGGATCCTGAAAACACCATGGTGAAAGGTATTTTAGTTATTCATTCAAGAATATTGAACAAATTTTTTTATTTTGGTTCATTTAATTATTTATTAGCATGTAATTTTATAATAATTATTCAAAAATAACCTCAAAACTATGGGGTTGATAAATTTTGGAGAATATAAAATGAAGAAATTATTTAATCCTAATTATGTAACTCCTACCCAACAAATTTATTTTGGCTATATCTTCCATAAAATATCATGTTACATACTTTAGTGGTGTTTTATTTTATACCGGGCTTGGATTGAGAATCCTTATTTTAATCTAATATCAATTGCTGAGAGAGCGAGATCACTCTCCACATTCAAATTCATCCTATTATTCTTTACGAGTATAACAAGAAGGATGAATATCCCATGGAATCTTCTGTTAATGAGTGGATATATTTCCTTATTAGAAACAATAACTATCAAAATTATTGGTACAAATGAGAGATTCATGGTTCGGGACAATCCCATTATGATATATTATACTGGTGTAATCAGAAATGAGTTTCTCGGCCATTATCCTGATCAAGAGGATGAGTTATTTATAAAAAAATATACCTGGATGTCTATCCATATCAAAGAATCAATATATAATGGAAACTATTGAGTTATATTCGATGAAGTAGTTATAAGAGAAACTCGATAATGGTTTTATAGGATCGAGTACTAAATTGTTGGATGTTCTAATCCTCTTCATGAGGGAGAAATATGGTTCAATGTTTCTATATATTGATTATTGAAAACTCAAAAAAATCACAATAAAGATAAATTATCCCATAAAACTTATATATGAATTGTTCGATCAACTATGTGGGACTCGGCTATTCTCTAAGGTGGACAATCATATGAGAAACTGCCAATTAAAGGTAAAGAATTATGATTTCCTGAAATCATACTTCTAAAAATGGTATTGACACTATGAGTTCATAGTGATGCCTTTTGGACTCACTAATTCCCCAAAAATAATTTTGGGCATAATTAAATGAGAATTTAGATATTTACATAAAAACATTGTAGTATTCATTGTAGATTATATTATAATATACTAAAAAATAAAGAAGGATCATGGGGATAATTCAAATACTATGTTGAAGGATTTATGAAAGGTGAATGTATATGCAAAGTACAGAAAATGTGTGTTCTGGATTAGGGGAGTATCATTCTAGTTTAATATTGTCACTAGTAAAGGGATATATGTGGAACCTTAAAATAAAAGGCCAATTGAGGAATAGATTAGAACAACATTTATAAGGGATATCTATATTATCCAAAGACTCGCTTAGTATTAATAATGATTTGTGAGAAAATTATCATTAATTTCAAACTCACTGGAAAATATAATTCAGAAGGGAGTATACTTATTAAGGATATGTAAATGTTGATAAAGATTTAAGGGATTCAAAAAGTGTCTTATCACTATACTAGTACATAAATTGTCACATGTGGGGAACTTTTTGTTGTATATAGTAATATTTAAAAATTGGGATTGGATTTTATGATAATACATTATGTTAATGTGATATCAGATGCCACGTGGAATTTTAAATTTCACGAGAAGAACTATCTAACGTATTATATTAAGTTAATGATGTAATGGATCTACTCGGATGCCACTAAAATGTTCCTGAGACAGTGGGTCACATAGCCTCAAGTGAATATCTTTGAATACCAAAGACTAAGTAATAGACGCAATGGGCCTAAGGAGTGTCTGTGAGGAGACTGTTCCCTCATGTTAGAGTGTATCACAATGGTATTAAAAATGGTATTCAATATTAGAAGCGTTAAATAATACCAATATAAGGTAAACATGAGATGCTGAAATAAAATAAAAATGAATATGTAATCTCATTAACAAGATTATGTGGCATGTAATTTCTCTAAAAAGTCAGAAACATATATATAAACATACAGTACAACACATGATTCAAATTACAAAAAAATTATTATCCCCATATAGCATCATGATCCTAGATCGATCATTTTCTTTCATGCCCATATGCCTAGATCAAATCAATCATCATTTTGTGGAAACATTCTCTGGTCCATAACTGTAACCAAGAAGTTTGTCCAAGAACCACACTATGACCCAAACAAGGTGTGAGATAATAGAAAATAGGCCACAACTATTGATTTTTATAACAATCCATTCTGTGTTATATAAGCTAATGTCATGTGAAATATATCGTAGGAATAAAACTAAATGTAAAATGTAGCAAGTAATGTGGTTTTGTCTACCCTACCAGGGATCTTTGTGAATAATATTCAGGATCACAAAATATAGGGTAGAGTTAAAATAAATAAATAGCATTTATCCTTTCTAGTCTACTCACTGCAGTCAAATACCCATACCATAAATACCAATACAATATACCCAAATATCCACAAGGACATTGCCATGTAAAAAAGTATCAAACATCAATCATGGACATGCTATATAATCCAGTATCTAACATTCATAATAGCCTTTTCGTATAGTAAATTCATCCATAATGGTTATATTATGTTATAAAATGTGTCAAACCCCAAAGGGTTGGATCCATGGTATATAATTCCAAGTCATCCCCATTGAGTCCTAGAGGAATCTTAATGGAAACTATGTAAAGACATGGATTAGGTCCTAGAATCATGTCAATGGTAAATTTATAATGTGAGCCTTATAAAATTGGATCTTTGGCGTTTTGAGGCCCATATAATCCTAGGGAATCTATATAGAAGGAGGAATCAAGTCCAAGGAATCCACTTCTACAATCAAGATCTATGGGAGAAACGTCCATGTCATCTAATAGAATTAGGATCCAAGGTATACCAACCAAGGCATGAACTAACATTTCAATTAAACATCTCATTGCATTTATTCTTCATACAAAATTACATTCCATGAGTTTACCCACTCATTTCCATAATTTCACAAAAATCCATTTAATCAATTTTATTAATTGAATTTTTTTTAACACATATAAAATGATGAATCATATATTTCCTAATCATTTGATTGAATTAGATTAAATTAATAAAGGTCTTCCTCTAACTTGGAAATCTCAAACTCAGCCCACAAGTGATATAATAAAAGCAAAGATAACAAATCTGCACCTCATGGGTGGCCTATATTGGGGAAACATCCTCCAATGAACTCAAAGGAACTAGTGGAAACCCCTAACAGGTTCCAAATCATTCAATTCAATTATTTAATCAATTTAAAGGGAAATTTTGGAATTTACATTTTGAAAAACATCTAAATAATCATATAAAATATTCAAAACCATTTGGGAAAAATATAGGACACCGACAATAGTTATGTAGTAGAGTGCCCATCTAGTATCATATTTTTTGAATCCAGATCAAATGAAAACCAAATAATATATGAAGAACCTAAAAATAGATCATATAAATTATCTTTCACCCAAATAGTTGATCTAATAACAATTAAAACTAAAAATGGCTCTTGATGGTCGAATTAGTTGCCGGTAAGAATCCAATGAGACAATTGGCGCTCAAATATGAGTCTTGACAAAGAAATTGGATCAAGATAAATGGATGAGCTTCAAAGGTTATCTCTCATGGCCTATAATGTTATCCAATAGAAGAAAAGGAAAATAGGTTTATGCTATAATGATTTTATGGGGAGAAATAGTCATTTCTACAAAATTATTGGGCCCCATGGTTTTGCCTTAGGGTTTGGCCACATGGTTAGACAAACCGTGTACAAACCATGTGTCATTCACCATATCAAGGGGAAAATCGCATGGTTAGTGTGCATTGTTTGAATAATTTTGAACACTCTATTCTAAAAAATTTATAAGAAATTTCATGGGTGTGCACCCCCTTACATATAGTTTACTTAAACCATGAAGTCTCCTTCATGCCTCTACCCAGACCTCATATTGTTAGTTAAATTGTGTTGTCTATCCCATAGTGGTTCTCCTAATTATGAGGCCTATCATTTTTCAAAAAAAGTGGGGATCTGGGCTCGAAAAAATCCACCTACAACCTTAATAAACCTGTGACCACATTGTTTACAAAAATTAGGCCATAAAAAATAATTTAAACTAAAAATGAAAAGATTTTTACATCATATGAAACATGAGATATTAAAATATTCCCCCTTTTTATATATTAAACCCTAAATTTCCATCTCAATGGTGGTAAAAAATAACCTTAAAACAATTACATCCACTGATCATGTAAATTATCCTCCCACTCCAATGCCACAATTGATAAAATGTGATGTTTCCATAGAACCCATACTATTTGAGCTAGCCAACCTCATATAACATTTGTTCTCTTATCAGCAATATGAATAGGATTCTCTCCAAAGGATGAATCTATCACTAGATAAACCTCTTAGGATGTATAGAATGAGGTGGGACTGAATGATAAAACCACAGTGGAGATACGTGGAAGATGTATTTTAAGGAATAATACCTATACGGTAATTGAATCTGATTGGCCATCATCCTAACTCTACCCCAAATCTCGAACGACCGAACATGTAATGGTGAAAGAATACCCAGTCTCCTAATCTATCTATTTACCAACCTTGCAAAGAATTGAAAAATACCTTATCCTTGAAATCAAACTTTAGAGTTAATTGATAGTGATCAGAATAAGATTTATATTGAGACGGTGTCATAGCCATCCACTTTCTGCTCAAATAGACCATATCAGAAGCCTCTTGAATGAGATCTGGTCCTAATAATGCTACATCAACTTCTTATAAGTAGAATAGGGTAAATCACCATTTCATACTGTACAAATCCCCCTATAGTTCCATCTATATATTCCCCTGATAACTATTTTTGTAGAAGAACTCAACAAGGGGTATTTGACTCTCACAAGATCCCCAAAAATTCAAGGATGCCTGCTCATAGCATGTCTTCAAGAAACTGAATTGTATGCTATAACTATCCATTATTGAGAGGATGGTATGTTTTTCTCATAAGCACATATTTACCAATATACCTCTAAAAAATCTTATATAATCAAGACATAAACCAAGAATCCCTACCCGATTCCATAGTTTGAGGACCCCATGAAGTCATTTTATACCACATATATACAACAAACCAAGCCCAAATACATTAATGGTCTCACTAATTGGTAGGAAATTATCCAAGTTCCTAAGAATATCCACAACAACCCAAATAGAATCACTTTTTTGAGGCAACCTCAATAAACTAGTCATGAAATCCATAGTGACATCATCACATTCCCACTCAGGAATGGGTAACTACTATAAAATCCAAGATGATTTTTTATGTTCTGCCTTCACACACTAATAGGTGGAACACATCATGAAAATACTTTATTCCCCATAATTTACCTATGGCTAAAAATATTGGCAAAGTAAATCCTGATACATCATGTTAACACCAGGATGCACTGACTTAATTGAGGCATGAAACTCCTACATCATCTTTTCACGTATGTCTACTAGATTCCAAACATGAACATGAATATGAGTAATTTCAACCTCCCCTTGGTACAACTAGGAGGTGGTTCCTAACCTTCCCCAGTTTCCATAGGTCTAGGCTATCAAAATTCAATAGATTCCTTATCCTCACTCAATCCATAGTGGCTTAGTTCATAGAAAAAAAGAATGAAATGTCTAGCCACAATAGTCTTTCACCTCCATGTGAATCTATGAAAAATAAAATATTTAAGAATCCACTAATAAATGGCCTCCTAAACAACATGTATTTGAGTCCTCATATTGAGTTCATAAACCATTGTATTTTCCTTTCTAGGTGTATAAGCAATACTAAAGTCAAAATTTTGATGAATAAACCCACCATCACTGCCTCAAATTTAGATCACACTATGTAAATATGTACTTTAGTATATTATGGTCTGTGTACAAAAAAACTCACTCCAACTAAACACCGTCTCCATCAACAAAAATCAAGAATATCTACAACTAACTTGAGATCTTGCATCGGGTATTTTCTGTCATCTGGCCTCAACTGATGAGACCCATATTCCATGAAATTATCCCTTTATATTAAAAATACTCATAGTTAGATACCTAATGAATCATTATACAAACTGCAGATCATCCTTGACTCTAACTGTATTAAGACCAGTGCTCAACTCAAAATCCATTTCAACACCTGAAAGGCAATCTTTTAGGTATCTGATCATGCAAACATCACACCCTTCTTAGTCAATCCTATGAGTCGTGATACTAAGCCTGGTATTTATTGTATGAAAATTTTAAAGAATATAATTATACCAAATAAACAAAACATATCTATCATTTTATTGTAATACTACTATGATAATACATCTCCCACCTTCTTAGGGGTCAATTGATACTATTTCTGAGATAATATGAACAAGGAAGTAAATATTATCCCTCCAAAAGTGGGAATTTATGATATTAACGTATAAATTATTCTCTATCATTGTTTCAAAAATGATCTAAAGAATTTTGGAATTTTCATTTCTATTTTGAAAATAAATCAAAATATCTTCCACAAAAACATACTCAAAGTAATCTAGATATGGATAGAAATTTCAGTTCATCTGCTCCATGAAAACTTCTAGCACATTCATGAGACCAAACCACATAAAAAATACTCATATAGACCAAACCTACAATAAAAAGTTATATGAGTTATATCTATAGGTATAATAAGAACCTTTTAATATCCATATATGAAATAAATTTTCAAGAAAACATGAGATCCTTGTTGTTGATAAAAAAGTTCATCAATCCATGGAAAATGATACTTCTTCATAACCCTAAACTAGTATAATTTATGATAATCTACATATAGCCTAAGGATACCATCCAGTTTTTTGTAAAAGGATAGGGTAACCTCACAAAGAAGAACTGGGTCATATAAACCCCTTTCGCTCCAAATCATCTTGCTACTTCTTGGTCTCTTGCAAGTTCATCGCATTTATCCTATAAAGAGGAATGGATAAAGTTGAAACTCTTTGAATTATCATGATCAAGAACTCCACCTCTATCTCATAGGGAACACCAGACATTTTTTTCAAGAACATTTCCCTGAAATGACCAAACATTGGAGGAAAATATGTTTGACATGAGCCTTGATCATCTGTATACAAACTAAAAATCTAGATTTCCATTCCACATTAGCCACAATCCTTTGGTCCATCACAGCATTCCTACACATCCCTCTGGAATGGACCTAAGGCCTTCATTTTTATTGATTTTTGATAACCCCCCTTTCAAGGGATGAGGGGGAACCCTTATAAGGCCATTAGGCTCATAGATTACATGGCTCATAGGCTTAGGAGATTGCATGACCCGAAGGTCTTAGGGAATTAAACCAGACTATCTATAAGGAACTGCCCATCCCCAGCATCTACATCCTAATAGTAGCTCTCCACCTTTTCATGACTGTCTGTCTAGGCTTCCCATGCATGAACAGGCTGGTACTGATGGCATATACATACCCTCTCATTCTAACAATCCATTTGGCTCTACTCTGGTGAGTTCACTTGTTTTGAATCCTCTTTTGGGGCTGATCCTTTTTTGTAGTGTGTTTGGGGCCTGCATTCATCTGGACCAAAGGCCATGGGGTGGCAATAAGGCCTTAAGGTGGCTTGAAGGCCTTGAGAATCAACTATCCCGAAGGACTTGGGTGACCCGAAAGCCTTGTAGAACCCAAGGACCAAACTGGTGTCTCGAAGGCCCAAATGGATGCATAGTTCCGGCTGCACAGTGCCGAATAGTTCCTAATACAATCACTGCTACAATACATGCTATAGTACTTGGAAATATGATTCCACCTGGATTTGATCTCGGGTCTCTTGGATGCTCCTAGCGAGTCCTCACCAACTGGGCTGAGCCTCATGTGCCCTACACATCCCATTAACCATTTTTAATAAAAAAATCCACCCTCTTGTGATGTGAAATTCTCCATTCGGTGATAGAAATCAACATAGGATTGATAATAAACTAGCCATTCAATTCTATGTATAAATTCAAACCATGTAATCTCAAATAAAAATAGATCCCATTCAAAGTGATACCTAACAATCTTAAAGGGGTACACCCTGATCTAACGTATAATCTGTGATATGATTCCCAACAATGTTTTAAATGTCATAACACCCTTAGAATACTGAATAATGTGCCCAAACCTCTTCATAATATGTTGATATTTAAATATATTTTTTTAAACTATATAAAAAAAGTGAAGTTACTAGAATATAACCTACTAAGATCGTACTTATCACCATAGATGTCTCGGAGCTCTGATCCTACCTGGTTTTCCTTATAGAATATATCTGGAATGTACTGTGGCCCTATAAAAAACCTCAATACCTAGAGAAATACCACTCTATTATCTAGGTGCAACTAGTGTTTGTATATCGTGACCACATACACCACATCGAGATGAATGACATTTACTGCTCTATCTCTCCGAATAACAAAGATCTATGAATATCACTTCTAAACCTAGATTCAAAGATGACCCCTACCACTAACTATGGGAGGGAAGGTCCTTCACAAAAATTTTACATGTCCCATCCTCCACCAAGATCATCACTCGACTAGGTCATTATCACACTTACTCCTCATATTCCTCCATCTCCCACACTAATTATATAAGACTACAACTCGAATTAATATACTGGTTGGTATTATTCTCATGTGATTCCTCAATACAGAAATTCCTTCAATTAGAAGTTAAACCACTAGATTTAGAGGCTAAACATACCTTCTCTTAACCCCTATATTCCCTCAGATTCCTCTTTATTAACATGAAATGATTCACTATCTCAATAATAGTCATCAAGCTGAATATGTTGAAATATGATCAAACAGATTTTCTGAGACCTTCTTCAAATCATTTCTACCTCTATAGCTTATCCACAAGGTATACCAGTCAAAAATTATACAACTCAATAAATCATGTTGAATACTCCATAATAGTTATATCACCCTTCTCTAGATTCATAAAATCATTGGCCCACTCTTCTATCAGAGTCTCGGGGAAAAATTATTCATCAAAATGAATCTAGAAATCCCACCGAAACATATCACATAGTGGATCAGCCTTGTTCAAATCATCCAACCAGTGCCTTGTTTCTCCTCATGGCATATAAGTTGTGAGATTAATTTTCCTCTTAGGAGGTGTCTATAGATGCTTGAATATAAAAAATTTCATCTCAATCCATATCTCAATGGCATGTCGATCACCATACAATGAATGTGTTAAGATGATTTTCCTCCTATAATACATGTGTTAGCTCTTCCATAGATGGGGTAGGATATAGTGCTCCCCGAGAAGTGTACATAGATAACATAAACCTATCAATGAATTGTTCCTTAACACCTCTGTCATGTAAAACTCATAGTTCCTCATCTGGAACAATAAGAAGATCTAACGGAATCCCATATCCCACCACCTCTAAATCACGGTCTTCATCACCCTCCTCATGTACAACAAGATTTCTTCATGATGTCTTGTCTATAAAATGCTAAGAAAACGGCTTGAAAATATTCAACAACAAAAATATAAAAGTTCAAAAATATATCATTGGTCAATAAATCTCTATAAATAGGTCATACACCTTTTTCTACTCCCAAATCTTGGACTGGGTAAAAAGAAACAACAATGACACCACTAGAGACACTATCTACTACCCACTCTAAATCTAGGGATAGGTCATGTTCATTGTTTCATCAAAATTACACTACATCAAAATTCACATTCATAAAGAAATTCCCATTAGGTGGTTGAACCAAGTGGTTCAGTACTTGTGATCCCTAAGGGCCCATACACCTCTTGAACCAAAATTTGACATCCAGCTAATCCATACCCTAACATTTTTTATGAAATGCAGCCAATGGTCCATGAATCAATGTTCAATAGTTGGCTATTTAGGGTGTCAACAATATCCCAATCATAAAAATACTATTTAGGTTATATTATTCAATCTAACTACAAACAAAGTTTTATAATCCCATGCACATAATGGTAGTAGGTGATAATCGTATCACATAAGGCAGACATATCAGTGCCATGAAATCTAGAAATACAACCTATATAGAATTACATAATGCATGTCATGTGAATCCTATAAAGTGACTAAAATGAAGCATGATATTGAATACCCTCATCGAATCGGGTTTCAATAAATAGAACCCTCAATCATATCAATGATAACCTTAAAATTCATCTGCATCACCCAATATTGTAATCAAATCATCTATAATATTCAAAATCTAGAAAATATAAATTTCAATTGTGGTAATTTGGATTTTCTGTGTAGATGGGTGTGTTACTCTAAATTATACCTCATTAAAAAAATAAAATTCATTAGAAATTCATTATCTATTTTTGAAAAATATTAAGGCATAAAAAACATATGATACTACTTTGTAACAGGCCAACCAGATGCCACTAAAAGTTTATAGAAGTCAGTGGGTCACATATTCACAATATCATCTACCTGAAGTCCAGAGGTTGGTGAAGAGTAGTGATGGCCTATGGTTTGTCTCTTGGAATAAAATGACCTCATGTTATAGTTTTGGACAATAGTAGTACACAGAGCTGTCAATAGTGGAAGAAATAAATCATCCATAAAGAAGGTAAGCACCCAAGACCTGAACAAAATAATAATGTAAGAAGTAATCTTATATACCATAATATGTGTCATTTTACATCTCTATAAATTTTGATAATTAGTATATAGAAATCCTATAGGATACATGTATCCGAATACCAAAAAGAACAAAAATAAATACCTCCAGATAACATTTTGATCCTTTATCAGTCATATAATCTCCTACTCCCAATCCTACCAGAAATCAAGCATCATACTATGGTGACATGTCATGGTCTCTACCTTCATCCATGAAGTATATCCTGGTACCCAATAGTGGCCCAAACAGGGTGTGAGAAAAAACTCAGTAGGTCAACGCCAATGGTGTCTATAACAATATAGTCTATGTGATTTAAGTTTAGAAGTGTAGAATATACCATATGTGAATGTACTGAATGTTAAAGAAATAAAGTCAAATAGTCATTTCTAGCCTAACAAGACTCTATTCGAATAGTAGTTAGGCTCTCAAAATCTATTTAATTTGTGAAAGAAATAAACATTTATAACCCATTCTTTTCTACCCATAGGAGCCAAATACCCATATCAAGGATATTTGTAAAACAATCCAAAATATCCACAATTCCCTTTCCATGTAATAGAAATTCAAACATACATCATGGATGAAAAATTTGATCCAATATATATCATTCTTCATGGCCTTTATATATTTTTAATTTTTCCACAACATCTGCGCCATGTTATGAAAATTTTCATACCATGAAGGGTCAGGTCCAAGGTATAGAAGACCAAGGCATCCTTATCAAGACCCAAAAACATCTTGATGGAAACTCATTAAAGACATGGTTGGGGCCCCATTAAGGAATTAAATATACTATGTCCAATACATGCCCAATAGATTTGGATCCAAGGGGTAGTGAGGCCCAAGTAATCCTATAGAATAAATAACCAAGGAGGAAAAATGTCCAAGGCTTCCACTATAGCAATCCAAGTCAATGGGAATAACATCCATGATATCAAATAGAATCAAGATCCAAGGTATACCAACCAAGGAAACCACTTACATTGCAATTAATAAACTCATTTCATTTATCATTCATAATCAATTACATTACATGAGTTTAAGAACTCATTTATATAATTTCTATAAAATATATTTAATTAAATCAATCAATCAATATAATGTTAACACATGAAAAAGAGGCTCCAACTCTCTCATAGTCATTCAATTAAAATAATTTAATTTATAAGGGGATTACTATAACTAGGAATACTCACATGCACCCCATTTGTTGTATAATAAAATGGAAGAAAATAAAGGAACACCCCATGGGTGGATTAGGTTGGGGAAATAACATATATTGAACTCAAAGGAACTTGTTGGAATCCCTAGAATGTTCTAAAACATTCAATTAAATAATTAAATCAATTTAAAGGTTACCTCCATATTGTTCAGATTATGACACAACATTTAAATGTTATAAAACAACCAAATTGTATGATAAATGGTATAGAACACATAATTTAGGTCAGTAATATAGTGTTCATCTTGTATTAGATTGTGATTTGATACAGATAAGAATAATAATGATGAATGAATGAACAACCTGACAATGTGTAAGATTACTTAACACCCAAATATTCCATATGGTACCAAGTCAAACAAATAATGACTCATGTTGATTGAGGAACTTATAATTAGGAATCCAATGAGATGCTAGATGCTTGAATACAATTCTGGACAAAGGAACAAGATCAAAATCTATAGAAGAGCTTCAAAGGGGAGCTCGCAACACCTAAGATTCTTTCTAATAAAGGAAAATGGGAACGAGGTTTACTTTATAAATATTTTTATTGGGGAAAAATTAATTTCCCAAAAATTATTGGGCCACACAGTTTGGCAGATCATTGAAACAATAGTCCTCCAACAAAGTGTGCTTCACTATCTTAAAGGGAACCTCACATATTTAGTCTGTATAGTTTGATTAAATGAGCATGAAACATGAAAAACCCTATGTTAAGTGGTTGGGGGTGTCCAGGGGGTGGGGGTGGTATCTAGGGGGTGAGTGGGTTTTCCAAGGGGATATGGGGTGTCCAGGGGGTGGGGGTGTCCAGGGGGGTGGGGCTGTCTAGAGGGGTTGGGGGGTGTTCAGTGGGTGGGGGGATGTCTAATGGGGTGGTGGTGTCTAGGGGGTGTCCAATGGGGCGGGGGTGGTGTCATGGGGGTGAGGGTGCTTTCCAAGGGGGTGGGAGTGTCCAGGGGGTGGGGGTGGTGTCCAGAGGGGGGTTGGGGCTATCCAGGGGGTGGGGGTGTCCAGGGGGTGTGGGGGTGTATATGGTGGTTTCCAATGTGGTAGGGGTGGGGCACGGTGTCCAGGGGTGAGGGGGCTTTCCAAGGGGGAAGGGGTGTCCAGGGGGTGGGGGTGATGTCCAGGGGGTGAGGGGGTTGTCCAGGGGGGTGGGGGTGTCGAAGGGGGGTGTCCAAGTGGGTAGGCGGTGGGGGTGGTATCCAGGGGGTGGGGGTCCAGGTGGTGGGGGGTGGTGTCCAGGGGTGAGTGGGCTGTCCGAGAGAGTAGGGGGTATCTAGGGGGTGGGGGTGTCCAGGGGGTGTAGCCTAACCATGTGCATTGCCTGAGTTCTTTAAAATTTTATTTTTTTACCATTTACCATATCGAATTTTAACACTAAAAAGCCTCTTTATCCCCCATTTGAAACATAAAACCCTAGGAGTATTCTCCTCCTCTTATCCATGCCTCTCACCTCCTTCCAATGGTGATTCCAAGTGTTTTCTACAAGTTTCGGGGTTATTTTTCCGTAAAATATTCTCCTTCTCCCTCTTATTCCTTCTTCATTTTTCTTCTTAGTTGTTCTTCTTCATTATTGGTTCCTTTAGTATAGGGTTCTTGTTTCTTTGTTTCTAAATTTAGTGTTTTTTTGTTACAGTTCTTCTTGGTATTCCTTGCTCATTTGGACCTTTATGAAGACATTTTGATTGGTCATCATTAAAGTTGTCTTGGATTGAGGTAGGTTTCCCTATGTATTTGCCTTTAAATTTATGAATATTTTATTTATTGATGTTTATACCTTGATTTGATGCTTCTTAAAAATATATAAATTTTTGAAAAAATACTTGAATTAAATCAAGTTTCATTCGCATTGAATTATATTTTATGGAATTATTTTACATATCCCTACAAAACAAGTGTTTGATTAAAAGCCTGGTTGGACCTTATAAGTGGTTTATGATTTCCAAATGATGTTTTTTCCATTTCAAATGTGTTTCAAATATTTCATGGATTCATAAATGGTGTGTTTGGATACTTTTTCAAACGTTTTTATTTTAAAATAATGGGTGTGGCCTAGTTGGCACTTTCAAAAAATGGTTTTTCTTTGGAAAACACTCCTTAGAATATGTCCCTAGCCTTATCATTATTAAAAGGAATGAGAATTTCCTTGGTATGGGACTTCCATTGTGTGTTGATGTCCCTCAGGCAAGGGGACATTTTTGAACTGGTGTTTTGGGGTGATTCTTGTGGGTATGGGCTTAAGTGTGTCTTGTGCTTATTCTTTACATATGGTTTATTGTTTGATACTCCTCAGATCACCCCCATTTTAGACATAACATGGTAACCTATAATTGGTAGTGGATTATTCTAGAATTATTTCTCCACTAGTTTAAGATTATGATCTAGCTAATTGACCCTTATTATAAACACACTCGACTTTGGGGATGGTTCCCCTCGTGCGTTAGGGTAGTTTGATTGCATCAGGCATGCCAAAAGAATGGATTAGGTTATAATATGTTCTCGATTTTCCCCTAAGCTTCTAGGTATTACCATGTTCTCTGATACTTGTTTATTCATGGAGGATAATCTAGGTGCATCATCTGGTATGGTTACTTGAATACTGGTTACCCATTTCCCTCTTTATGTCATCATTGATTATGATCCCTAATTTTTGTGTGTATATTTGGTAAAATTGAGTTCTTGGTTTTAAGTGTTTTCATGAGGATTATTTTTAGAAAAACTGTTTATTTTCCTGTATTTCAAACTAGCAGAAAATGAAATATTTTATTTAAATGAAATTCATAGGGACATCCCCTACCCCCTGGACACCCCCTACCCCCTTAGACACCCTAGATATCCCCCTACCCCTGTGGATTGTCCTTACCCCCTTGGACAGCCCCCACCACCCCCCCTGGACAGCCTCTACCACCTTGGACACCACCTTGGTATATATATCCCAAGGGTTTCATTGAAACCGTTGGAGTATTTTATCTTCAGGTAGTCTATACCAACGGTTCCTGTAGAATCGTTGGTATAGGGCTATTTCAATGACCATAATTCCAATGATGTGTGAAATCATTGCGGTATTATATCCCAACAGTTTCAGAGGCTATCCTAATGGTTTCAAATTTTTGGGATATGTGTAATTTTTCGTAGTGAATGTATACATATTTTAATATTTACACTTAATATTTCTTTTTTACGGAAGGGTGAATTTGGTATCTAGTTGCATCAAGATGTATTATTTGTGTACCTTAAGAAGAAAGGATCCAATATGAATTTAAAACTGTTATATCTAATTATATTTTCTTTTTAAAATCATTTTCATGCATATTTTTTTCAAATACGCATAGATTTGTTTTATATTTCAAAATTTTTTTACATTCAAATTATGATATTTTTCATATAAATATATATTTTTCATATCTTAACAAGATGTATAATATTGCTATTTTTAATAGGTAATAATGAGTCAAATTTGGATTACGACACATCAAATGACTAATAAATATGAGGAAGGTGTTGATGCCTTTTTTGGAATTTTCTAAACAAAATGTTCCAAGAAGTGACATTTATTTGTCCATGCCTAAAATATTTGAATATGAAGAAGTTGAAAACTAGAGAGATCAAAGATCATCTGATTTGTCATGGTTTTAATCCGATTTAAAACCCATGGATTTGGCGTGGTGAAACTGGACAGAATGTCAGATCTACTGATGATGATGATTTGAAAGATGGTAACTTTGATGGAATTAAATAAATGATCTGTGATATTTCGGGAGAAAAAATTGAGATAGAACCGACAGTTTCACGTCTATATAGTGATGTTGAAAAACAATTGTATGCTAGTTGTACGAATTTTATAGTTTTGTTGGTGATATTAAGATTGGTTACCCCGAAGGTTAAACATGTATGGAGTGACAGAAGTTTTACAGATCTTCTACAATTATTGAAATACATTCTTCCAAAATACAATGATCTTCCAGATTCACATTATAAGGCCAATAAAATATCATTCCTGATGGGATCAGGATACAAGAAAATACATGTATGTCTGAATGACTATATGATATATAGGAAGGAATATGGATTTCTATCAGAGTTTCCTAAATGTGGGACATCATGGTATAAGTTGAAAGGAAAATAACTGGTTGATTTAGATATTACAAAGATCCCATCCAAGGTATTTTGGTATCTTCATATAATTCATTGTTTGAAACATTTATTTTCTAATTCACATGATAAAAAAAGGTTAAGATGGAATGTTGATGAGAGGATATGTGATGGAAAAATACGGCATCCATCTGATTGTCCATAATGAAAGAAAATTGATGAGCAGTATCCTACATTTGGAAATGAAATTAGAAATCTCAGACTAGGGTTGTGCACAGATGGAATGAATCCATACCGAACCCTCAGTAGCACAAAAAGTTAATGGACTATTTTATTGGTAATTTACAACCTCTATCCTGAAGTTTTTATGAAGAAAAAATATGCCATGTTGAGTACAATTATCTTTGGTCTGAAGCAACCCAGATATGATATTGAAGTTTTCTTGTCACCATGGATTGATGATTTGAAACTTTTATGGGGGGATGGTATTACGGAGTATGATTCTTATAAAAAGGAATATTTTCGACTACATGTAGTTCTTATGTTCACTATAAATTACTTCCTATAATATGGAAATTTGTTTGGATACAGTGTTAATGGGAGAAAAGCATATCCAATTTGCGAACAACAGACTTCAAATTTTCAATTGCATCATGGGAGGAAAATAGTGTACATAGTTCATCGAAAGTTTTTGCCTATGGATCACTCTTATAGAAGTCTAAAAAGGAATTCAATGGCTCACAATAATTTTATATTTCTCCAAAACCTTTATCCCCTAATGAGTATTTTGAGATGGTGGAAAACCTTGATGTGACATTGTGAAAGACACAGAAATCTAGTAATGATAGACATATTTGGTAGAAAATGTCAATATTTTTTGAGCTACAATATTGGATATATCATGAAGTGAAACATAATATTGATGTCATGCATGTGGAGAAGAATATCTATGAAAGTTTTACTAGACCGTTGCAAGATATTAAAGGAAAGAAAAAAAGATGGGTTTAATGCATGATTAGACTTACTATCAATGGGAATAAATTTGGAGTTAGCTCCCACTCCTAATGGAAGATGGAAATTTCTTCCCCTGTCTTGTCATACATTATCCAAGAGGGAGAAAATTAGCTTTTTTTCAGTGTCTTCATGATATCAAAGTGCCTCAAGGTCATTCTTCAAATGTAAAAAAAATTGTCTCTTTAAAGGATTTGATGTTGATAGGTATGCAATCTCATGATTTTCACATCATGGTGAAATAAATTATACTAGTTACATTGTGTGGAATATTTCCCATCTATTTCAAAAAGACTATAATAAAGTTCTGTTATTTTTTCAATTCAATTTTTAATAAGATGATTGATGTGAATGCTTTGAAAATTTTGGAAAAGGATGAAATTTCTATACTTTTTTAATTGTAAATTTATTTTTATCCATATTTTTTTGATATAATGGTGCATTTAATGATTCATCTGGTTCAATAAATAAATATTTGAGGACCTGTGTATCATGGTTGGATGTATCCTTTTGAAAGGTATAAGAAAATATTGAAGGGGTATGTTAAGAATCCATATTGACCTGAATCCTCCATTATTGAAAAGTATATTTTTGAGGAGGTTGTGGAGTTTTTTACGAGATACTTGGATGTGGCGAAGCACATAGGTTTACTTCTATCCTTCCATGAATGAGTTAATAATTAAGGAAATGGGATTTGTGGATTGAAAGTCAAATGATTTTCAACTGAACAAATGAATAAGTCAGAATTATACATCTTTTATAAGATAGAAAATTCTAAATCGTATATCACATTGCGTATTAATGAGTTGAAATAAAGTAATATAATGATGAAAGAAATGTGGATTTTGAATGACCACAACAGAACATTTTTTTCATGGTTTAAAAAGACCTTTCTTGGTAGATCAGATGTATCAGATACATTAAGATTGTTAGTGGGTGGTCCATGTTTAAATGTGATAACATGGTCCGGTTTTGACATTAATGGTTATACATTTCATATGAAAGATTAGGACAAAAGAAGTGCAGTTCAGAATAGTGGTGTATTGGTGTTTGTAGAAGCAATGCATTTTCGAGTTCTAATGAAAAAATCCCAATTTATGCATCAACTGAATATTATGGATTCATTGAAGAAATATGGGAGGTTGATTACATTAAAATTAAAGTTCATGTTTTTAACTACAAATGGTTTATCAGTAACAACAGTTTCATACACGATGAATTTGGAATGATAGTTGTGCATCTGAATATATTGGAAGACACAATAGATTCTTTTCTAATAGAAACACATGTAAAATAGATTTTCTATGTAGTTAATCAATCAAATATGTAGTGGTCCATTGTTTTAAAAGGGAAAAAATATGTTGGTGAGGATCAACTTGATGACGATTTTGATTTATGTGATATCCCTACTTCCATGTAAATATTATCAAAACACAATTATGAGCATGTTGAAGACATCATTTGTGACATAAAGAATAATCATGATAAAGGAATCTGGGAAAACAATCCATTTGTACATTCCTAATATTATAAGTAACATATGTTTATTTCTTATTTACATTTATTATTTTCATAAAATGTTAGATATTGTAATTTTTTCTTTATTAAAACACATATTAAAAAAATAAGTAGAATTTTCTATTAATTTTAGTTTAGTTTAGTTTAGTTTATCATGTTAACCATTACATAAATTATATATCTATTATTTTTGAATGAAAATTACTTTACCATGTTTACCATGTTTACCATGTCTACGATGTTTACCATGTTTACCATGTTTACTAAAGTTTACCATAGTTTAACATATTTTACCTTTATGTAACTTATATATTTAAAGATTTTGTTGAATGAAAATTACAAAACCATGTTTACCATGTTTAATATTGTTTAATATTATTACCATATTAACCGTGTTTACTATTATTTAACTTAGTTCAATTTTCCATTTTCTCTTTACATTAGTATTATAGTACTTGAATTTATATATTTGTGAACTAATGTTTGATTTTTTAAGGATAATGATAGATCAATCAGTTGATCAACCACATGATTCTGGAGATGAGCATAATAATCATACCTCTGGAGAATAACATTCACATTCTCCTCTTGATGTTTCCTAATCTTCTTCATGTGATCCCATAATGAAAAAGAAGAGTTCAAGAGTTAGTAAACATGGGTGCACACGTTTACCAAAATTATCACTTGCTTATACGAATGACCAGAGGATAGTCATTGAATTTGATGAGAATGATATTCCTAGAGGTCAAAATGTAAAATATTTTAAGATTTTTGTATCAAATCAGGGTAAGAGAAAAGTAATCATTTTGTATGATGATTTGATAAGGGTGGACAAAGCAATAATATCTCAGTTTTGGGAGATGATTTTGGTAAGATGTTTTTCTATTTTTTTTCTCTTCTTTAAAATTTTCTAGTATAATATGTTTTACCACTTCTTTATCAAATGACATTTGATATTCCTGACACTGGAGGGGTTAGGAAGAAATGTTTATCGATGTCTACTCGGAGATAGAGGTATTTCAAATCAACCCTCACATCTGATTTCATTTTTGGTCATAGGATTTATGAAAATACATGTCATATATATCCTTTCATAGATGAATATACATAGACATATTTTGTTGAAAGTAGAATAAATGATTCATTTTTTGGTAAGGGAAATGTAAACATTTATAATCATTCTTATATAAATGATCTTATTAATGTTTTTTAATGATTTCTTATTCTTAATTTATAGAAAACAAGGACATATCATTAGAAGATCCAATACAAAAATTTATACCCTCATAGTTTATCTCAGGGAGGTTATACATTATTGGAAGAACAAATGATGGCAGAAAAAATTACAAAAACTAAGAGCTGAGTCTCCAAGATCTGGAACGGTTGCCCCTACATCCCCTCCATCTAGACATGAAAAATAAAAGAGAGATCAGACGGTAAAAAGGGGAAATATCTTTCAAATGATTTGATAATCATAGCTGAGAGAATTGTAATATATTTATTTTATTTATTTAAGTTAAATATATTCTTTATATAATTTGAATTATTACAGAAATAATCAATTAATTAATAAAGGATTATCTTGAGGAGCAGAGCTCAGAGGGGCAATTACAACTACTGGGAGGCAAGATATTTTATCTGCATCATTGGTAAATCCCAATCATCCTGGTCATGTATGAGGATATCTGAAGGGTGTATCAGTAAGAAAAGTGTTGCCACATTCTTCAACTTCTTCCATTGAGGGTGTTTTTTTAAAAATAGAATCCTTGGAGTCTGAAGTTCATAATATTAATGTAATTATGGAGGAAAATATTAGATCATCAGTATAGTCTATGTTTATAGACATGCAAAGACAATTTCTGACAACATCTCCCACTTGTAGACCCCATTATTTATCCTCCACCTCTGCCAGTAGATCTCAATCCCCCACCTCAGCCTGAGGACCCCATTTTTTATCCTACTCCTCCACCGCAGCTTCCCAATTATTATGAGTTGTATGTTGATGATCCTCAACATCATATAGTTTCATATGGGATCGTATATTGTATAATAGATACAGTTCATCATCAAAAGTTAGAGGTTATTCACCATAGGGTCACTGTACAGGATATTATAGATATATCATCTCGTGTACCATTACCTACAGAGGAGGTGACGATAGTTGGTCATAGTATCGACCATTTTTTAATTTGTCCATCTAGACTTCTACAACTCATTATCATAAAGGTATGTATGTCATATATTCTATTTTTTTATTAAACTTGTTTTAACATTTTAAAACTAATATATTTTTCTATTTATTTTTATAGGAATACTTAAAAGGAAAATAAACACTTTATAGACAACAATAAAGACAATTGTCTATGACATTAGAGACAGATTCTAGTAGTCTAGATAGATTGTAAATATATTCAAATTTTATGGTGGATCATTATGAGTTTCCAATGGAAGCTCATGTTTTTGGGCATGCAATAAATGTGGGTATTCCCAAAAATGATATCATGGAGCTTGTTACTGAAGATAATTTTGGCATCAAAGTGGTGCAAATTTTTCCATGTATGTCTTAACACCTTTTCTCTATGTTATATTTATTAAAAATGTATGCTTATGTATATTTTTTATTTGGTATATTTATAACATGTGTGAGAAGAATGAGTGGATAGATGTATATGGATTCATGGACTCGCATATGATTTCCCCTGAAGCACATGCATTGGATGAGGAACAAAGAATGCTTTATATTACTAAAATATTTGAATAGAATATAGTCACAAATTATTGGATGATACCTTTTTGTGAGAGTTATGTAACATATCTCTAGAAAAGAGTTTATTATATTTTATCATAAAAAACCACTAAACTTAAATTTTCCTTTATCAGTGATCATTGGATATTAGGTGTTATTTCCCAAAGGAGAAAACACATTATTGGATATTCTCTATCCATGGAGATGTGTGGTAAAGTTTTAAGAATATTTTGGAAAATTATGTTTAAATTTATTAATAGTTTTATATATTATAATGAATTTTAAATTTATCCCATTCGTATTATTTTCTAACAAGGGATCAGTCTACTTTAGAAAAAACCCAAATAAAAGGAGTGCCAAGATCAAATCTGTAAAAGTAAAGGTAAATATCCATTTATATTTTTTAATTTTTGATGTTTTATATAAATATAATATTTTTAATTTACACACATTTAAACAGAATTGTCATAAAAAACAATGTGTCATCGAATGTGGATATTATAAGTTAAGATTTATGCATGAAATAATTACAACAGCAACACTTGTCCACGTTGACCAGGTAAGATTTCCTTTTAAACATTTACATAATATTTCATTTGATTTATTCATTATATATGTTCACTACTATCCTTTTACTTTGTAGCTATTTAATGAGCCTCAACCCTATAGTGCTCAAGATTTCAAACACTTACAAGTGGAATGGTAAAATTATTTTACAGGTTTGATTGGATTTTAGTTTGTTTGTAGTGTAAAATGTAATTTTGAATATTGTCATTATAATTGTGTGTTTGGTAGTTTTTTAGGTTGGATTTTGGTTTTTTAGTTGAAATTGTAAGTTTTTAATGTTATATATGTGAATGTTTAATTTTGGTCTACTTCTTGTTTTGGTCTAGTTCTTATGGTTTTTCTAGTATGGATTTTGGTCTTGTGGGGAGGGTTTCCAGGATGTCTATGGGGGTGGGAGGGTGTCCAGGAAGGTGGGAGGGATGTACAAGGGAGTGGGGGGTTGTCTAGATGGTGTCCACGGGTGTGGGGGTGTCTAGTGGGGTGGGTAGGTTTCCAGGGGTGTGGGAGGGTTTTCGAGTGGGGTGGGGGTGTCCAGGGTGTCCATGGGAGTGGGAGGGTGTCCAGGAGGGTGGGAGGACTTTCCATGGGAGTGGGTGATATTCAAGGGGTGTTTGGGATTTTCCAGGGGGTCTCCTTGCGTGTGGGAGGGTGTTCGGGGTGTCCATGGGTGCGGGAGGGTGGGGGCTGTCTAAGAGGGTGGGGGGATTCCCATGGGGTGTCCAGAGGTGTGGGGACTGTCTAGTGGGGTGGGGGTTTCCAAGGATGTGGGAGGGCTGTCCAATGGAGTGGGGGTGTCCAGGGTGTCCATGGGGGTGGGAGGGTATCTAGGAGGGTGGGAGGGCTGTCCAGGGGAGTGGGGGTCTCTAGGAAGGGTGAGGGACTGTCCAGTGGGGTGGGTGGGTTTCCAAGGGTGTGTGAGGGATTTTCAATGTGGTGGGAGTGTTGAGGATGTCGATGGGGGTGGGAGGGTGTCCAGGAGGGTGGGAGGGTTGTCCAGGGGAGTGGGGGGCTATCTAGGAGGTGTGGGTGTCTAGTGGGGTGGGGGGTTTCCAGGGGTGTGGGAGGGTTTTCCAGTGAGGTGGGGGTGTCCAGGGTGTCCATAGGGGTGGGAGGGTGTCCAGGATGGTGGGAGGGATGTCCAGGAGAGTGGGGGATATCCAGGAGGGGTTGGGGCATTCCAATGGGGTGGTAGGTTTTCCAGGGCTGTGGGAGGGCTGTCTAGGGGTGGGGGTGTCTAAGGTGTCCATGGGGGTGGGAGGGTGTCGAGGAGGGTCAGAGGGATGTTCAGAGGAGTGGGGGCTGTCCAGGAGGGGTGGGGGACTGTCTAGGGGTCTCCAGGGGTGTGGGGGTGTGCAGTGGGGTGGGGGGTTTCCAAGGATGTGGGATGGTTGTCTAGTGGGTTGGGGGTGTCTGGGGTGTCCTTGGGGGTGGGATGGTGTCCATGAGGGTGGGGTTTATCCTGAAGGTTGGGGGCTCTCTAGGGGGTGTCCAAGGGTGTGTGGGGTTTCCAATGGAGTGGGGGGTTTTCAGGGGTGTGGGAGGGTTTTCCAGTTGGGTGGGGGGTGTCCAGGGTGTCCATGGGGGTGGGAGGGTGTCCAGGAGGGTGGGAGGGGTATCCATCGGAGTGGGGTCTGTCCAGGAGTGGTGGGGGATGTCCAGAGATTATCCAGGGGTGTGGGGGTGTCTAGGGGGTGGGTGCTGTCCAGGGGGTGTCTAGGGGTGGGGGTTGTCCAGGGGTTTCTAGGGGTGTGGGGGCGTCCAGGGGTGGGGGCTGTCCAGGTGGTGTCCAGTGCGGTGGGGGGATTTCCAGGGGAGTGGAGGTCTGTGCAGTGGTGTGTGGGGTTTCTAGGGTCTACATGGTAATAATAGGGTGTCCAGGAGGGTGGGAGGGCTATCCAGAGGTGTGGGGGTTGTCCAGGGTGTC
The DNA here is from genome assembly GCA_963277665.1 of Viscum album. NCBI lineage: Eukaryota > Viridiplantae > Streptophyta > Magnoliopsida > Santalales > Viscaceae > Viscum > Viscum album. The sequence continues at coordinate 1,182,862,089 of OY728158.1, read as the reverse complement.
CATGGGGGTGGGAGGGTGTCTAGGAGGGTGGAGGGCTGTCCAGGGGAGTGGGGGATGTCCAGGAGGGTTGGGGCTATTCAAGGGGTATCTAAGGGTGTGGGGGTGTCCGGTGGGGTGGGGGTTCCAGGGGCGGGGAGGGTTGTCTAGTGGGGTGGGGGGTGTTCGGGGTGTCCATGGGGGTGGGAGGGTGTCTAGGAGGGTGGGGGCTGTCCAGGAGGGTGGGGGGATGTTCATGAGGTGTCTAGGGGTGTGGGGGTGTCAAGTGGGGTGGGGGGTTCTTGGGGAGTGAGGGGTTTCCAATGGGGTGGGGCTGTCCATGGTGTCCATGGGAGTGGGAGGGTGTCTAGGAGGGTGGGAGGGATGTCCAAGGGAGTGGGGGTGTGTCTGGGGTGCCCATGGGGTGGGAGGGTGTCCAAAAGGGTGGGGGCTGTCCAAGAGGGTGGGGGCTATCTAGGGGTGTGGGGGATGTCCAGTGGGGTGGGGGGTTCCAGGGGTGTGGGATGGTTGTCCAGTGGGGTGGGCTAGTTTTGTTCTGGTTTAGGTCTGGTTTAGGTCTGGTTTTGTTCTGTTTTTGGTATGATTCAATTTTTCTTTTACAGGTCATAGTTGTGGTTGAACGGTTTTATTAAAAAAATTATTTTTTACATCGTTTATTTTATAACCGACGTAAAAAATTCATGTTTATGGGTTTTAATGTCAATTATTTGAAAACTGATGTAACAAATGTATGGTAATGGGTTTTTACATCGGTTATTTCATAACCGACGTAATAAATATAATAAAAATAGTTTTTTAAATCAGTTTTTTGATAACCGATGTAATAAATGGAATGAAATATGTTTTTTCATTGGTTATTTAATAACCAACATAGTATATATGTTTTCATGTCATTTATTATTTAACTGACGTGAAAAAAACATAGAAGACTGGTTTATAACATCAGTTATGAACATAACCAATGTGATAAACACATTGGAGGTGCAGTTTATTATGTCGATTATTCTAGAACAGACATGAAAAAGAAGACACCATGTCAGTTATTTTAAAACCTCCATAATAAATCACGACTCTGAAGCATTTTCCATGTCAGTTTTTTATGAACCGATGTGAAAATGATTCGAATTATTGGTTTTTACGTCGGTTTTAAAATAACCACTGTAAAAAACAATAATTATAACACCTCCTTTAATAACATCAGCCAAAAGCCGACGTAAAAAATAAAAAATAATCACTGTAAAAAACATTTTCTGCACTTGTGAAATTGTTTTATGTGGTAGTATAAGGAACTAGATAAGAGCAATAAAATAGGAACTTCCAATTGACTACAATGTGATGCATGTGAATGATTATTCCCTGAATTATATAACCACATTAAAGGATGTTTTTCCTAGTGGTTATGTTGTATTGAATTTTTTCCAAACCATTCCAAAAAAGTGATACACTTTTTGAGTTCTGAAACTTGTAAAAATATTATGTTCTATCATTACATTCATTCATATAATTTATTATGGTAAGGAATATAGAACAATCTAATCTATATTCTAATAGGTCTAAGAGGAAAAAGGGATAAAAGTTATACTTAGTGAAGAAGTTCCTAACTCTAATTCACCATTATCGGTGTTGAGTATATTCTAAATTAGTCTGTTCATTTAGTACACAAATTTATTAAATTGGTTTGTAAATATAACATTGAAAAGTTTAATAGTAGTTAGATATGTAATGGTCATGCTTGGTAACCTTTCACTATATTGTATTAACCAATGGAAATGATGATTACTAATCAATATTATTGTGGAATAATTATTTATAAATAATATCTAATTATAGATTTATAGTAGATGGAAATATGGATTTGAAAACAGTCGCATTATTTTATAATTCAGATATGTGGACGTTATTTATTTATAGATAAACACACAAATCATACCTACAAGTAAATACATATGGAATTAAGAATTGAATTTAGAATCGAATATATACTTGCAAGTATAACACATAATTCATACCTTCAAGTAAATACATAAAAAATTCATAATTGAATACATATCTTCAAGTATAAAACATAATTCATACATGCAAGTAAATACATAATTGAATACAAACCTACAATTATAACACATAATTTATACCAATAAGTACATAGAGAATTCAGAATTGAATTCATAATTCATAACTGAATACATACCTGCAAGTATAACACGTAATTCATACATTTAAGTAAATACATATATAATTAATAATTTAATTAATAATTAAATACCTGAAAGTATAAAACATAATTCAGAAGGTAATTAAATCCATACAAAATTGAATTCAGAATTCAATTCGAAATTCAATTCAGAGTTTAGAAGGCAATTTCCCTATGCAATATAGGATTCAGCATTGAATGCATAATTGAATACATACAAAATTCATAATTGAATACATACCTTCACATATAAAACATAATTCATACCTACAAGTAAATACATAAATAATTAATAATTTAATTAATAATTAAATACCTAAATGTAGAACACATAATTCTTAAGGTAATTAAATACATAAAGAATTGAATTTAGAATTAAATTTATAATTTAGAAGGCAATTACGTTGTGCAATAAAAAATTCAGAATTTAATTCTAAATTGAATACATACATAATTGAATTTTGAATTATGAATACAATACATATAGAATTGTATACATAATTATGTACGTGTTATATATAATTATGAATACTTATAGAATTCTGAATTATGTACAGTGTATCCAATTCATAATTTCATACATACAATATTGAATTATTTATAACACATATATAATTGCATTCATAATTAAGAAGGTAATTACCCTATGCAATTGCAGTACATTGTACATAATTCAGTGGTGCATGTTAGTGTTACTAATTACTTCTATGATAGGTGGGTAGATTTGATCAATGCCATCTGCTTGTCTAAGAACAATTTATGGCATTTAGAACTAGTAAAATAAATTATGATCGGACTAGGATTCATGATTATTTGTTTCCCAATACCCTAGAGTTGCCTCATTAAAATTCATTTGGATGAGCATATAGAACATTTTATATCTCAACATGATAGGTGGAACCATGTAAAAATGTGAATTGGAAAAGGTCTTACCCTTGGGTGAGGAATATGAAATCAAGGGAATTACAAGACATCCTATGGGATAATGTGGTTATATAGTGGGAAGTAACATGGGGCCTTGGTGATGAAATTTTGATAGTATGGGGTAGAGGAATCTTGAAATATCATGATGTTCAGACCCAATTATAGAGTTTGGGATGAATCTTTGAGTATAAAATTAGAATATTCAATGGGTGAAAATTCTTGGTTGATGATATACATATATACTGGTTGGTTATCAAGTATATTTGGTGAGTCTAGTAAAATTGTGGGGATCCCACTATAAACTGATAAAGTATATAACCCATAGTTTAGAATAGATGTGTTGAACATTGATTTTGGCATGGTTTAAAGATAAAAAAATAATTATTATGGTTTTATGTTATTTCCAGATTCATCATAGGTGATTCATTACAGATTAATAAATTTAGAATCATACTAGATGCATATTCTAGAAATTTGATATGGATTGTGAACCATACCAATAGGGAATACGATGAGGATTATCAAAGATTTATCCATGTTAGTAAATGAATAATTTTGTATTTATACCTTAGAGAAAGGTTATTGGGATAGTTATTACTGGATACTTCAGGAATTTATATGGAATACAGATCTTCCTGGGTTATTAGATGTTTGAGTATGAACCCAATGTCAGATAAGTAGTCATGAATGTCTAGATTGACCTATATAGATGACCCAGCTAGTGAGTGATTGGAGTTTTGATGTTAGAGATGGATAGGGAAATCAAGGGTCATATCTAATTCATTAAAAATACTAAATTATAGGGTTGAATAAGGCATATTAATTGTTGAAGAAAAACAACTTTATCTTAATTGTTTTAGAACCTATAGACTTAAAAATATGGGTTTGTCTTTTCTTACTAAAGGGTCCAGATATGATGTGGTGTAAAGTTATTGTGGAATGGAATGATGAAAACATTATTAGAAGTGATTAAACCTAATCTTCAATGAACAAAACTTCCTAGATGAGCTTAACCAAGCTAGTTCTTGAGATATATTAGATATTGATTAGTAAAAATAGTTAGTGGTTTAATATGAATCAACATTCACTAATCTGGTAAGTATATGTCATATATTATGATTAATATAAGGCTTAAGGTATGAATATTTGTGATGAAGCTATGACTAATGATGTTTTCATAGACCAGCCTTATGATTTATCCCACCTATATATTTGTGGTTATTATGATGTCTTTGGAAAATATAGATTTTACATGAATAAGGAACGTGAGTTCTTTACTTCCTCATTCAGGTGGAGGGAATATGTCATTTAGCTGTTTGAAAATGAAGTATAAGCACCTCCATGGGAAATTGTTTGATGTGTCATTTTAGGATTTTAATGGAAGAGGATCACTATAGTGTATTTAGTATAGAGATTTGGGACACCCAAATATATATTTTTCCCATATACACCATGAATATTTCCAAGATATATGAAGATTGGATATCTTAGGAAATATTGTGAGTGGTTCACATTCTAGTGAAATGTAGGTGCATCTGACTAAATGATGGAATCAAAATTGAAGATAAGTGTGCTGATATTGGATGAGTTATGGTCTCATGGTTGAGTAATAAGCCATTTTTAGAAATAAATGTTAGTAAAATTCAAAATACTATACTCAAATTTTCTACCCATAATATTTTTTATTGGTTTGAGTGTTATGAACTATAAAAAAACAATGTACATCATAGTAGAAAATGAAAAACCCAACATAAATACTATTTGGCGTTAAAAACTTATACTGAACTAAACAAAAAGTAAATTTTGAAAATAAAAATAAAAATAGTGCATGGAGATTTAGATAAAATCATGAAATGTTCAGAAGCATCAATTTGACATATGTAAGAAACACAGAACATATAGCACATCCTTTTTTACAACACACCAACTCTTAACCTGGTAATTAATCATTTGGGATATATCCCAATGCCTCATGCACATTATAATATCCATATCAATCTGATTAGTTTTAAGTCAAATACATATGGACCAACCCATCACATCTACATCACCAAACACAATGAAAAAAATCCAAAATAAATGGAGGTAGAAGAGATAACTTAGTTATAACATACTGATTTGAAGTGAAAGAACAAAAATTACTTGAATAAAAGATTGATCACCAATTTGGAAGTAGGGTTTGTAGACTACAGAGGTCTCATTTTGGAAAAAATTTTAGATATGAGTTTTGGAGGAAGTGCACTCTAGAATTAGGGTTGACATCCTAGAGATATCCATTTGAGAGGAAGTGACTCGCAAATCAGTCAGGAATTATGGTTCAGGGAGATCTTTTTTGGAGGAGGAGGAGATATCTGATCACGAATCTGTCGGGAAGTATGGTTCATGGAAATTTCTGTTGGGGGAGGAGGAGAGATCTACTTGTGAATTAGTTGGGAATTAGGGTTCGAGGAGATCTCTATCAGAGGAGGATTAGATATGTTCTCGAGAAACAATTGTGAAGTAGAGTTCTATTAGAGGATGAGAGATATATTGAGGGGAAGATAATTGGGGTTTTATTCTAATGATTATAAAAAACTGTAGGTAAATGTTCTATATTACAATGGATTGAAAAACAGTATTAATATCTCAACTTAATATAAACATTCCCAATAGTTTTATCAAACCGTTGGGAAATTGTATACCTTTCCCAACATTTTTATTAGACCATTGGAAAACCCCAACTTATATTATCTATGCCAATAGTTCACTAGAACCGTTGGTATAGGTTCTTTATCCCAATTTTTTTTTCAAATTGTTGGGAAAGAAGTGTTGGTATAGGTTGCATTTCCACGAGTGACAATTCTGTAATGAATACCATAACCATTTCCCATCAAGAGTTTTCCCCTTTATACACTTAAAATTATTTTATTCGGGACTTACAAGTATATAATCCATACTTCATAATCTATAAATAAAATTTAATGATAAATGATTCCATGTTCCATTATCTATTTTCCACACTTAACCATGAGAATAAAATTAATGTGATGAGTTCACCCAGACATATATAGTTCTCCGATGCATTGCGTAATATATTAGTCTCTTGAGACGTCTTTAACAGGATTAGGGAGTGAACCTATTCCATCATGGTGATTTTTCTATCATGATATCTTGGATGTTATCCATGTACTATAATTATAATGCACTATTTTATGTTATTTTCCCATTTACTTTGTTACGTTTATGATTATCATGTTATATTGTGCCTTAATGTTCATGTTTATTATTCTCTCACTATATTTTCCCCATTTATATTTCTACTACCTGACATGTATTATAGTCATCCCATTATGCCATGTTTATTACATTACATGGAATTATACCTCATTGATTTCATATATATGTCCCCAGGTTATCCCCTAATGTTTTATGTATGAACATGTTAAGAAATGTTTCAACCAAGATAGTGTATTTCATATTTTATGTTATTATATAATTTTCCTAATTGAAAAAGATACTATACTTATCAATCCTTGATATTTTATTATGTGTAATTTTATATAATAAATCATGAATTATTGTGAAATAAAGTTTAGGGTTGTCATTGGTAATTCTTATATTTGCGCCTTATTCTTGATTTTCCTGTTGTGAAACACATAAATAATTAAAATGTTTGATGCATGCACTCAGGTTTAACTCAAATTAAATGGGTAATGCCTTAATATCATGACAATAAATTTATAGGATTAGGGACTAAAACTAATATATATTGGGAGTTTTTTTAACATGCGATATAGTCTATTAATTTATACTTGGCTCATTTTTATGTCATGTTATATGTGTGTACCTAATTTCCAATGTTTCCATGATCTTATGATACCATTATCTTTATATAATTCACCCATTTTATTACTCATGATAATACCCTTTCATGATATCATGTTTTACATTTGACTCACATGTCATGTTTCCTAATCATGTGTATTCTCTTACTAGGTTTTTTTTTCAGCCCTATCATTTATGTATTCCCTAGGTTATCCTTCCAATTTTAAGAGATAAAATCGATTTATAAGCACATTTTTAAAATACAATAAGTATTTTATGTTTTATAATCCTTTCGATGTATTTGGAATATAATCTTACAAAGAAACTATGCCTTTTTTATGATAATTTTTTTATTAATAGTTATGTATGTTAAAAATGATGCAATAATATGTGTAAAAATGATTGGGTCACTGTAGTAGAAAATGTAAAATTGTCCTATAGAACATTCTTCTTTGAAAATTACACCACTTAAAAGATAAATTTCCCTAATAATGATTTATTCTATATTCATGACACCCGTAGATGTAGGAGATGTATATTGGTCTCCAATTTAGGATTCTAAAAAGAGGTTAGATAGAAAACCTATAACTCAACCATTTTAACTTGGAAATTATCCTTATTTCCCTAGTAATGGTTTTTCTTCGACATTCCTTTTTATTGTTATAAGGATACACTAATATGGAATTGGAATATTATGATCTTATTGTAGGCTTAAAAATGGCTCCATAGGTACCATTTTCCTATTTAAATGTCAAGGGTGATTCAAATCTTGTAATTATGAAAATTAATGGTTAATATTCTATTAAAAATGAAGAATAAATATCATTAGTCAATTTCGTAAGAGGGTTGATTGTATAATTCCCCTATGATCCATTACTGTTTCATATCCCACATTAACAAAATGCTCCTAAAATTTCATTTCCAATTTCAAAAAAGCCACTAATATATCCATAATATAGAAAAAATATTATTAATATTTCTTGTTTATGGTTGGTGTCCCCATTAGTTAATAATTAAACCAAAGAAACTCGTGAGATAAACACCACTCTTGAACATGGTAGGCTGATAATGTTTCTCAATGATGTCACCATGGGAAGGATGTCCCCCATGTAGGACTATCTCCAATGTGAAATTATTTCATTAGGAATAAAAAAGAGAGAAAATATTTGATGATGATTAATAAACATCATTATATATAATGGACCAAATTCTTAGAAATTATTTTATAAATGAGGCTTTTATGGAGTCATCCTGATATGTATTGAAGGAGGATAAAACTTCACTATTATGTAATAAGTCCAAATAGACGTATGTAGTTCTCATAAATCTAATACCAATATCTTCCATCATATCATATGGTTTAGATTCTATGAACAATCAATGACCCAAGATTATATAGAATTCCCAAGGAAGTGTCATGTTTTCCAAATACATGATAATTTCATATATCAACTTCCATATTTTATACATAACAATAAATATTATATACGATTATTCATATTTAAAATATATTTCATGGGGACATATCCCATAGTAACATATAGAAATTAAGTATTTACTTACTTCAACTAACATCTTCTCCATGTGGTTCAATTCTATATCACTCAAGAAAGTCTAGATGAAGGCAATCATCAAATTTGTGAAGTAAAATATTTTTTTCCAAATTTTGTGTCCCTCACAAAATAATGATGGAAAAATGGAACATGATTATGATATTCTAATTTGAAAATGTTGTATAAGCAATATGGAATTTAGTCCAATAATTTATCCTACTACTATTTAGAGAAAAATGAATACATTGAGGGTTTTTAGAATACCCTTTCCAAAATAATCCAAAGGATAGCGGATGATGAAAAAATGTCATTCCCTAAAATGTTATTTCATTATTTGTGGTAAAACCACACTAAAACTCATATAATTACCCAAGAAATCCCATATTATCTCATATACATATCATGTGATGCACTACCCATCACGATTTTCTACCCATGCTTTACATTTTCAACTATAACAATCTTATAAATATTAATAGTCTCAAAATGGTTGGATGATTTCAAACAACCTGATGAGAAGAGGATTTATAAATTTTTAAACATGGATATCAATCATATTCTAGATTCATGGTATTTCAATAAGAAAATCTTCCACCATTTATTCCTCTAGGGAGAGATGGTACCAGTTCTCATAACTCCAATGATATGAGGGAAGAATATTCTAAAGATAAAACTAATGTAGTAAGAAACTTATGTAATACACAAGGTTTACTTCATCTGATACTAATCCATGGCCATAATAATTTGAGAACACATCACATCATCTAACAATTCAATTTTTCTTAAAAAAAATTATAAATTTGACAGCAGTTTAGATTTTCTAAATCACATGACATGAAACATCACAACAACAACCGCAATATATGATTTTAAACTGCATGGTATTTATCATTATATCATAATGATAAGATGTATAAAATAAATTCATATCTAAAATATGTTAATCTATACAATGTAATTTTGTAGTCATAGGAGTAAAAATTTCATGATGATTTTCAGACCATGAATTCCAAATCCTACGGTATATATTGAAAATAAGTATTCCATGTTCCCTATTACGATATGAATAATCCTCTAGTTTCAAAACATATCTCACATCTATCATGGAAAATATGGGTTTATAGGTCTTGGTCGGTCAACCCATTTAGGATGTAAAATTATACCATTATTGAAGATGGGAAGCATACAGTTCACCCTGTATGAATTTAAACAACATAAAGTGTCATATTTTCTATGGACTAATTCCCCTACCTAAGAACCATATTTTTTTATAATATTTTTTGTAAAATTTTACTTCACTCAAGGATATAAATTACCCATTCAATAAATATGAGCACAAAATATGAAAGGAATTTGTCTCTAAGAAATTTGTATGGATTGATTTCTATTATATCTATATACATTGTGATTTTTTAATAATTTATCATTGGATGGGTTAGAAATCAAATACAAAATACCTTTCACTGCATATAACCTTAGTCCAGATAGGTATGTTCTTTAAAGAACTATATGGGGATTGATTAATATTATATTTGGATACATATTAATGCTTCAATCACCTATCTTAGGCCCATATGTGAATTCCAATAAAGAAAATGAACCCTTTTCCCTTAATGTTTTATATTTTATAGAAATAATTGATTTTTCCAGTGGAACTACACTAACATAAATTCATGGTTTCTTCCTTTATACATGAACCTGATTTTTCCAAGAGAAGCTAAAATAAATTGTGTATGGATTTATAAAAACTCATTGTCTTTTAAATAATACTAATTGCATTGATACCTCTAGTATTGATTTATGGTTGAAATATATTATTAAAAATAAATCCTATATTCAATATGATCATGATATTTTCATAATCCTTTATTGGGGAGTTATTCATATGATAATCCATGAAAAAATACCCCCTAAAAACAAGCATAATCTACATGTGTAATACAACACCATAACTATATTAAGCTTTATTCATGCCTTTATTGGATACATAGTGACACCATAATCCTATATCCAAGACCAAGCCCCAAAATCTCATCAATAAAAATTTCCCAGACCCATTTTTGTGTCTCAAATACATATAATAGATTTTAATGAATAACCATTTGTGAAATTTCATCAAGAGGGGAGAAAAAATCATTAATATTTTTGGTTGATGTATCTTATCTATGTGTGGACTTTTCTAATAACCTTGTATAGATGGATAATATCATAAAATCATCTAGATTAATTCTTATCCATAGAGGATACATAGTGGTACATGGATCCACTATACTACCCCTTCAATAAATCTCAAATTACCCCCACCATACCAGTGCTTAGAAACCTCCATTATTGTAATATTTTCCATCAACATTTCATAACATAGATTAATTCATACTAGATTTTATCATAATAAATAAATTAAAAAAAAAACATAAATATAATTTCCTTTACCATACAACTTTAATATAAATGGTACCTTATTCCTTGTTATATGATTTTAAAAACATGATATATGGTATATGCCTGATGACCATAAATAGTGCACCACTTCTCAAAGAAATTATAAAATTTCATTTCACCCCATTTTCATTTGGGTTTTACCATTTTTATTTCTATATAAACTATGTTACTTATTATTTAAAGTTTCATGACCTTAAAGTCATCACTTATGGATAAAGTTGTGTAACCAAAAATTCAATAGTTGTGGTCTAAACTAAAAAAAACTTAAACCTGAAAAATAATTTATTCAAATATAAATAACCTAGAATCTAGGTAAAAATAAACAAAAAAATTAGGATGAAAAATTGGAAGGTAAATTCTTAGTAGAATATGATTACTCTCTCACCCAGCCATCCTATTTCAAGGATTAGGAAAAAATTATAGCATAAAAATAAGAGGTAAATTTTTTTAGTACTCATCATATATCCCTTTAAATATTTATACATGTTCTCTTAAACTATTGGTTTCAGAAAAAAATAGACTAGTGACATATCATATCATTGAACATAATTCTTGTGATCCATACATGGAAGTGTAACTATGAGGGTGCTAGAAAAATTCCTAGATATTCCATTATTATATAAAACATCTTCATTTCATAAGTTTTTGAATATTCACAAACACTTATAGAATATCAGTATTTAGTATATTCAAATCCAATGGATACCTATTATTATATATAAATATTATTCCATTAATATGGATCTTTATTGGATCCCTCAAAAGTCCTATAAATAATAGGAATATTTTTCCCATGTGGTCGATCCTTTAATCTTTATACACCCGAGAAATATTACAATGGAACCCAAATTTCAAATATGGTTTGCTATCATCCCCAACATAAGTGTCATATCACAAAACTCTTGATTCCAAATAGACAAGTTATGATTTACATAATACAAAACTCAACATTACAAGGGTAATAAATTTCATTGACGATACACATTTGTTCATCAATATTAATTTATATGGCAAGAGTTTTTCATTTCACCCTCAATCCTATGAATGACCCTTATCACGTGACCTAAAAATGTATGACATAATGTCATAAGAACCAAAATCTTAAACTAAATTAACCCCTTCCAAGTTAATATATAGTGACATATAACCCTCATCTGTCTCAACCTTCGGCACATGCACCAAGAAAAAATAAGTCATTTTCATTTATTTATCCATAAAAAATCTTGTGATCATATCTTCTTCCTGATATTTAAAAATCACACTATGAAAAAATAATGGATCTTATAAACTTTCTATGATTTAAAAATAAATACCTAAAAATTTATTAAATCATATATACATCCTGATATTTCACAATCAGTATGTGTACCTCTTGAATATTATATTTTATTCCAAATATTTCACAATCAGGATCTAGAACACTCTAGAATCCTATCTACTTATCAAGATTATTAAATCAATCTCTAGAACACAATATAAACGCATATTATTATAGAGATACAATAATAATTCTTTGGAATAATATTAAAGAGTGTAAATCTACCGTGATGTTAACAATAATGGTAACTCTAATTGTTTTGATCAAGATGTACTTGTCTATTAATTTGTCTATATAAAAAAGCATAGGAATTTATAATCCATGAAAAATTTCATTCACTCATGTTACTATTTTGAAAAACTAGAGACACTTGGGAAACTTTGGTTGACCTAAAACACATGAAAAATTATAAAAAATCATTAGGAAGAAAAATTATATTCATCTGTCAAGATTAGTGATGGAATTGGGAACTAATTCACATTATGTTTCAATTCCAAAAAAATCTCTATAGATCTCCGCACGTTATGTCAATGTTGTCTGACCATAAACATTAGAAATATTGGTCGTGCTTTTATGACAAAGAACTATAAAAGGAAAGGGTCACATAACTCACCAAGTTTAAAAATATCAATATGAATCCTAGGTAAAAGTTATTTATTCATTTCAGGAAGGACCCCCTATATGATTCCATAAAAATTGAGCATATTAAATTAAAAATTGAAAAAAAATATGAGGATAAAAATAATAATGGAAAACCAAAAAATCAAGTTCATGTCCAATAATCTATCATGGTAGGAGCATAGTAAATTGATATAAAGATAATAAAGGACACTAAGAATGTTGGATCATTCAGAAGACCCTAAGAGGGGTCAGGTTGTTCTCACAAAGAGTCATGTACTTGAAAAAATTTAGTGCCTTCATTTGATTCAATCATACCTTGAATATCAATCTTGGAGATTAAATTGAAATACATTGATACAAAAATTTATCTTTTTTAAACCCATAATAAACATGTGATACTTCATTACAAATTTATCCCACATGATCCTTTTCATATGAATTCATCTCATTCATCTATAGAGTCCAAATATTTTTTTGGTGATGGTATTTCTACATATACATGTATATGAACCATAAACAAGAGAATATAACTCATATAATAAACCAAATATTTTGTTTTAGATATGGTATTTATTCTTATTCCCATTGGTGGTCCGCACCTAGGAGGAGATCATCCATACAAATGGACCAACTGTAGTGTTATAGTGATGGTATTTCTAAATATAACCCCTTTTGACTAATTCCATAGAGAATATAATTGATCTATATAGACCAAAATTAGTGCTACATTGATGGTGTTTCTACTTATATCCATTGTGAACCACACCTAGGAGGAAATTTTTTGACATGAATATTTGGGAAACATGATCAAAAATATTTATCTCAACATAAGTATCCAAATCAATTAAATATATCTTGATGTTACCATTAATGATTTCATTGGTTATTATTTATGTAAAAAACAATCTCATGAATATACAATTGAGGACCAAAATTGGTTTATATTCACTGAACAAATATGATAATCCAAGTATTGGTGTCTCTATTCACTGTAATTATGCACTAAAAAAATATCCTCTATGTAATTCTAGTGTTCTCCAATAGATTGTTGAGCTATAAGGATTTTATTTCAATGTTAGGTCAAAATTTAATTTTCAGTCACTTCAGTATAGTGAATAAGTTCTACCACAATATCTACCCTTCCAACTATATATAAGATTACATTAGGAGCTTCTAGTGTTCCTCCAGCTCCCTTTGGGTGGTATCCAACTCCTAGTTAAGGAGGATTATGTAGGTTTTATTTTTATCATCTTTTTTTTGTTTCTCTATGGAAAATCCCACATAGAGGGATTCAGATTGATTCACTATGGATCATAGTCCTACAAAAAAACATTTGATCTCTACTGCATAAGTAATGTTTATTCCTTCTCTTCTAAATCCAATACTTTGAGGATCATCTTTATTTTATCATAAATTTCTCCATAATAGAGTCCCAGCTTCCAATGTAGTATAATTAGTGGTTCAATATCATCAAATTATTATATACATTGACTTTAGGAGTATAAGAAATATAATTCCATATGTTTTCCCGTGTATATTTAAGAGAAGTGTGGTGTAATTTTAGTATCAAATCACCAAAATAAGTATAATATTCAGATTTTTGGCCATATTTTTGGATGAAACCAATATGAGAAATGTCTAGAAATTAAAAATTCATTATAAATCCTTCCATATATATTGATATTATGATAGACCCATGCCACATATGATTTTACTACTAAGATGAGGAAGTATGAGCTTTTGAGAATATAATTTTCACTTGGTAAAATTGTAATGACATGATATAGAAGGATACATATCCTTCAATAAATGATAGGGGTGTTATAATGTGACAATAATAGTCACCCCTCTCATTTTTTGTTTTTACCTCTACAGTTGGTGCCACCTCAATTAAAAAAATCATAGAATCACTCTCCACGATAAGTGTATATTTATTGATGATGATGGGATAATAATATATTAGCATAGTCCAAGTAGTTTCTATCACAAAATAATTCTACTTTCCTGGCATATATTGTTCATCCATGGAACCTTATTCATCAGTTTTAGAAACAAACCCCTCAATGATTTAAAATTAAATTCATTCTTTCTACTAACAATAATGAAAATGTACACACACTAAACCAAATAGACTTAGTAAGATAAGATATACCTTACCTTTTTGAAATTTAAGGTTGATATTTGGGGTGACAAAGAATATTATGACAATCTATTGTTATAACTTTATACAAACAATATATGAATGTACTATTTAGGTATCAACTGGGTTTTAGGATTTTTTTATCTAATGTTTTTTTTTATCATTTTCAAATTTTAAAGTAATAAAATTCATGTTTAAATGATTTTGTTAGGTTTCAACTACTGATGATTTAAATTTAGAAAACATAGATTTATTTATTTAAAAATTATGTATTTGTGGAAAATAATATGTATCTATTTTATTTACTGACTAATATAAATATATATATAAAAAGTTTCTTGAAAAACTTTCTATAGACTTTTTATGTCTTAAAATTTTTGTAGCTCCTGTTAAAAATGATAGAAATCTTCCTTTTCTTTCTATACATATTGATCATGGTAGATAATTTTTAAAATATTAATTGGAATCTTTTTGTGGTAAAAATTTAATATTTTATTTTCTTATCATATCCAAGAACACCTTTGAAAAATGGTGTTGTTGAAGGAAGGCATAAATTTCTTTAGGAGATTACTAGAACCATATTGAGTGAATACACACATGGTAAAAAACTTATACTAAATTAGTTAGCACTAGATGTTATAATGAATGAATTTTTCTAGGTCAGTATGTAAATATTAATAAATATAATGTGTATAATCATATCTCGAATATTATAGAATAAATAGTGCATGTAAAATTTGATGAAATCGTTCATTTAATTTTTTAAAAAACTGGGACTAAATCATATAATGTTTTAGAAATAATTATTTTCATCCTATGTTGGAAAATGATATTCATGAGAGAATAAATGAAGAATAATTTTTAAATATTATCCATAAAGAATAAATTATACATATTATTTAAGATAGGTGTTTAATAAACCCAAAAATGATACAATACTTAGGAATAATCCTAATGCTAATTTCATTTGTGATATAGTTCAACCAATAAATAATAGATGTTTCTTTTCTAATAAATATTGATATGATATTTTTTCTCAATTAAAACCAAAATCCTTAGATTAGGCTTCAGGTTACTAATATATTATAAAGTAAACACATGATTATATCAATGAGTTTGAGTAGAATCAATTATGAACTTTGGATAAACATCCTAAATATTCTCTTATAATTAAAGTAAAATGTGGTTTAAAAAATGAAATGAATATGGATTAACAGTAAGAAATAAATATACACATGTTTAAGTGGGTTATAATCAACAAGAATAAAAATAATATGTATAAAATTATAATCCATTAAATAGACATGAAACTATTCATATTATTCTTTCATATGAGGCATTTATAAATTTCAATATTTTTAAAATGGATGTGAAGTCAGATTTTCATAATGGGTATGTTTATCAGGAATTTTGTGTTCTAAAACCACATGTTTCTTAAAAATATATATTTAGATCATGTTTTTAGGCTCACTGTGAATCTATATAGACTTAACCAAGAGTCATGATCCTAGTATGATATAATAACTCTTATTTTATAATAAAATTTTATTAAGGGATTTATGGATTAAACACTTTTTATTAAGAAAGTTTTCAAATATTTCATCATAGTTAAAATTTATGTCAATGGAATTATATTTAGAAAAACTAAAAAATCTATTTCTAATTATTTTTTAGATCTAATAAAATATAAGATTGAAATGAGTATGATTGGTGAACATACTTTTTTTAGGTTTTCAAAATTTTCAAAAATTGAAAGAAATTATTTATTCAAATAAACGTTTATAAAATATATAATTAAAAAATTTGATAAGAAAATACTATGAGTATTACTACTCTTATAGGAACATAAAAAAATATTGTATAAGATGGATCTGGGAAACCAATTAATCAAAAACTATATAGATTAATGATCTATATGTTAACATATCTCACTAATTTTTTACCAGATTTAATGTTTTTATATACAATTATGTAAAAGATATTAATAAAATCCAAAAGTATTCATATTAATGATTTAAGATGGATTTTTAATTTTCTTTAGAAAATTATTGATCATAGACTATATTATTCTTATAAAAAATGATATTTTAGTGAATGGGTTTCCTTGTGATAATTTTTTTAGATGTCAAAAGGAAAAAATACATCTAGAACATTTAATTTATTAGTAGAGGATTTATTTTCTTATTATAGTATGAAACAACATTCTTCATCAATTTCTGATTTTGAAATTGAATATGTGGGAGTTGGAATTTTTTTCTCAAGTGTTGTGGATGCAACAATCACTATCAAATTTCAGTATAAATTTCTCTATAACTCCAATTTTGTGTGACATTATAACTTCCATAACATTAGGTGAAAACCTATCATACAATAATGATATAAGAACACATATATAAGAAAAAATTTCTTTCATGACTACACTCATAACATGAATATAGATTTAAAATTTATTGGAATACAAGAACTACTTAGAAATATTTTTTAAAAAATCTCTAAATTATGAGATAATTGAATATAATAAATTGAAATTTGGAATGGAAAATATAAAATTATCATTAAATCTACATCATGTTTACCAATCTATTTACTATAATGAAATATTTAAAAAGTGGTAGTATATATTTTCTTGTGTTTTGAAAATAAAATTTCCCCATAATAATGGTCTTATAATTTTTTGTATCAGAAAATATTTAAAAAATAATTTTTTATAAATTTTTCTCAGTAAATAATTTTATTTAAATTTTTTTTAAAAAAAATTCTTTGATTTTTTTTAAAAATTTATAAAATTTTGATGCATGATTTTTTTGAAATTTTTTAGACAATTATTGTGATGGAAAATTTTCTGACAAAAGTTTTATTAGAAATGTTTAGAAAAAATAATTATAATTTTATACAATTATATTTTTATAAATTATCTAATATACATATGTTTATCAACTTTTTTCCCAAAAAATAAAAAAATTATATTTATCCATAATATTTTGAAAGAATGTTTATAAATTATTTCTTCCTATGAGAGAAATTCTAAATATTTTTCTTCTTCTTATCTTCTATTGAAATTTTTATTTTTTTTGTACAGTTTATAAAAATTTAAAAATTTCAAATTAAAATAGACTACATATTTGACTGAGAAAAATTATATATATATATATTTTTAAAAAAAGCAACAGTTTAGAATGTTTTTTTCACATATTTTGAGAAATTTTTATATCTGTTGAACCCAATAACGGTTTCGATATAAACAATTAGATATGGAGAAGATGGATCATTTATTTCTTATATCTATATAATATGAAGTGGACCGCCTATATTTCTCAATCACATGATGTTGTGAAGAGACCCCAACTCCTTGATTTTCCTCTATCTAATATTTTTTTATTCATCCAATTTATTTAGATCATATGATTAAAAAAAATTATATATATATTTCTCCAAGAGATTTGTAGTCATAGAGAGACTCATATAAAGAACATGTTATGAAAAATATTGTTCTTTTACACATAATATGTTAATATTTCAATTTTGGGAATTTTTACATGAAGAAAAATAATTTCTCTATTTTCATTATCCTAAAATTGAAGCAGTAAAATATGGGATGATAAATTTTAAGATACTCATTTATTATAGATTTTTCAAAAAAGTTGTTAAATTTCATAAATATAAAAACAATCAAATATAATGAAACAAAATTAAAGGAAAAGGTTATTTATATTGGTTTGGAGATGATAAACAAGATGAAGTTGATGGATGATCCTTCTTAAAATAAGTTTATTGAAAAATTGGAACTTTTTTTCCAATGTTGTAATTTATAAACATAAATATTCATCTTATAATGTAAAAGAATTTCAAAATTACCATCTAATTCCATGGAGAAATCTAAAAAAATGATATACTAAGATATTTTTCCTTTTATGAAAAATAAGGAATAAAAAAACTCGATGATCTGTTCATTAGGTTGGATAAGAATAAGTCCTTTTATAATGAAGAACTAACCTATCAAAATATTTGATAAGTAGATAATAATAAATCTTAGGAAGATAAAGAAGGGTAAAAATATTTTAATTTTATTAAATTAATTGAGAAAATTCAATCAAATTTGAAATTTATAAAAAATGTTAAATATCCTTCAACTGATCAACTTGAAAAACCATATTCCATTCAACCTAAAGGAAAATTTCATCCAATAGCTATTAAATATTTAGAAGTTGATAAAATAAAAATGAGGGGAAGTTGTTGTTAAAAAATATTTTTCTAAATTTTTATAAGCTGAAGTTCAAGAATCAGTTGAAAAAGAAAAGCAAGAGACTAGTTAATCTACTCTCCCTAAGTAATTGACTCTTATTCCATAAAATAAAATCTTAAATAATAATTTTCAATAATTTAAATAACTCAATGATAATTTGGATTTTGATAAAAAATCATAATCATAATAAACTTAATTATCTATTAAATCTATAAATGATGTTTTATTTAGAAATCCAGGAGAAGAAGAATCATCAGAAGAACATAATGACAAACTATACATAGTAAAAAAATTTGGTAAAACTCCTTCCATTAATGATGTTAAAGTTATGAATGTTTATAACGAGGATTATAAATAAAGAGTAGGAACTTATAGGACATCAGGTCCTTCAATTAAAATTATTTACTCATATTTAATAAATTCTCCCCCAAGAAATCATATCAATATTATGGATATGAGAATGAACTATTTAAAATAATTAAATCATTTGATGAATGGAATTAAATAAATTTTTCCTGATAAAAACACAATGTTTAAGTTCATGAAAGGGAAAAATGAAATGTTAGAAAACTCAAGTTCATTAAAATAGATTACTAAATTGGTTATTCATAATCCGGTTGAATTAAAATATTTCAATTGATGATAAAAATATAATATTGAATGTAAATGGATCATATCATAAAGATAAATTATACTAAATAATATTTCAATTATTAAGTATAAAATATAGAGTAAATCCTAATAATAAAAAAATCGGTGACAAAAATTACAAGGAGTATGAGTAATGATGTGTATGAAACCAAAAATGAATTAGGTAATCTAAATTTTATTGTCTTGATTCATGATAATGAAATTAAAATGAAGGTAAATAATATGTGAGAGTCATAATATTAGGTTTCAATGTTTCACAAAAGTAGTGGTTGTTAAAGAAGAGTGTAAATGATAAAGTATCCATGTTTGAGTTTTGGAAGAAGATGTCTTAAACGAAATTTTAATTTTGGATATTTTTAAAGGGAACTAAAGTTAAGGGTATAAATTTCATGCTTAGGAAGAATAATTTTTTAATATAAAAAATGAATAAAAATATTCAATTTTTTTATTAAGAAGATTAAAAGTTTAATTATGATGTTTTTGAGTTAGAAAATTGTCAATAAGATATAAAAAAGTAAAATATTATTATCAATATTCTTTATAATAAATAATGATACTTTTCCTAAAATGTTGAAAAAAAATTAATAACTCAATTAATGTTTTTAGGTTATGTATTTTTGGATGGATGTTCTTCCTAACATTTTTTGTACTGATATTTCTAATTTATTTGGATAAATTCACATCTAATTCTCGTGAATTAATGTATTTGTTAATTTTTTTTGGATTATTGGATATAATTTTTTTCATATATAACTAATTTTTATTAACACTTTAGTTACACATTCTACCTCCAAAAATTTATTATTTTTGAAAAATGGGGATAATGGCTTTGGTCTTTTAGTGAGAGAGTCTAAAGATATCTTGATTAATTTATTAGAGGGAAGGTTCTAAGCTATAAAACTAATGGGGAGAAGGAAATAATGATGAAATATATTAATGGGTAGATTATATTAGAAACTAGGAGTACGTATTTTTTAATATTTAGTTTTTATCTTTAATTATTTTTATGATATTAATAAAGGGTGGGATTTTTGGGTTAAATGTATAATATTCAACAATTTTTAGACTTGTTTTTAAAATCATAATAATTTAATTTAAAAATTTGTATTTCACTAATTTTTTTACTTTACACATTATAAGTATTTTTTTGTTGAAAATCTATTTAAATAGATATATAAATATTGTTCATTAGAGAAGATTATTTTTATTAATCAAACAAACATATTTATTGAACATAAAATTGGTGATTACTTACATCATTGTACATATACATATTAAAATATATAAGTAAATATATAATAAAATTCTTCAAAAAAGTTCATATCAAGACCATTAGATGAACATCAAAAAACATAAGAAGATATACTTTCTAGATGAACATTTTTTAAATCCATCTGGTGAAGAAATTTACTTGCACTCAATGAAAAATATTTATTCTATAAAAAATAATCTTTACGTACTATAGTATTTTATAATTTTATGAGATTTATATGAAAAATGTTAGATGGATCCATTAATGTAAAGAATTAGTTTACCCAAATCTATTACAACCATCTTTAGAGAATACAGAATTTATCCATTAGTGAAATTAATATAAATTGAAATATCATTTGAGGTTGAATAGTTTTCATCCCATATTATTAGAATGTTAATGTGATGCTTTTTAAAACATCTTGTTTTTATAGAGAACTTTATTGGAATTATTTTTTTATTATTTTTATTAAGGCATCCACTATGATGATATTAGGTAAATTCCGTATGAATTTGTGTACTTGTAATTCAATGTCTGATCATTCTTTATCATAGGATATCATGGTTTTGAGAGGCATATATTTATTCTATGTGGTGTGTTAACAACCAGGGGAAAATATATAGTATGTTTTAAAAATAATATTTTCACCAACCACTTTATGTTGGTTTATCGGATGAAAAGTCTGTCAGATTTAGTGTTTTAGAATAGTTTTTGATCAAAAATATAAAATTTTCTTATCTTGCATTGGGGAAAAACAAATTTAAAAAATAGTTAATAAAAAATATTTTAAAAATTATATTTGAAAATGTATAGGAACATTTATAAGAATATCAACACTTAAATATTGAGTGTGAAGGAAGTAAATAACCCAAAAATTAGGTATCGATGATTTTCATCTTACCATAAATTTCTTTCATTATTAGAAAAAGATATCCCTAGATATAAATATCAATATAAGTCTCTATTACAATATACTCAGGAACCCTATATCACATAATAAATGATAAATATCTATCTCTCACATCCCAAAGAGCCTTGGACAAATAATGATCCGATAGACAATATAAAAAAATAAATTTTGAAGGAATTTATAAAATATCCTAACAATGGACTCATTAAGAAAAATACTCAGCAATCACTCTCAAAATAAAATTATTCTATAATAATTTTCATAGAAACATTTAGAAAATATGTGATGCAAGTTCTCCCCCCTCAATGAATGTATCTTCCATTTATATGCATTTATCAAATATTTATATTTTTTATTATTTGAATTAGGTTGTAATGGATTTATAAAAACTCATTCATTGCATAAAAGGATCCATCCCTACATTTTATTTAATAATCCTATAATTCTACCACATGACAGTGAATCCATATTATATCCAATTGTATAAAGATTATTTTTTTATGTGAAATGAAATTTCATCAAATGATGGATTTAACAAATATTCATCCAAAAAACATGTTTGAATCAGTAAAATATAGTTCATTTGGAGGTCTTGATATAAATTCATCTAATTTAATTCTGTATTCTATGACTTCTGCACGTTTAGAATTTCATATCTGAGGATGTAAGTAATCAGTTCTCTAATATACAATGTGCATGTGCCAACGAGCCTGTACCCAAGTGGTAAGGGCTCCAGCTTGGAATCCAAGAGACTCGGGTTCAAAACCAGGTGGAGGTGAATTTCTGGTGTACTGTAGTAGTATTGTAGAAGTACTATAGCAGGTACTATTTGGTACTGTAGCAGCCGGAACTATTCACCAGATTTGGGCCTTCAGGCCACCAATTTGGGTCGATGGGTCTTAAGGGCCGTCGAGTCATCAAAGTCATTTGGGACACAAAGACCATGGAGTATCCCAATTTACACAGAGAAGGCCCCAGAAGAGGTTTAGAGCAACAAGAATAGCAGTAACCAGAAGCAAAGCTAACCTCATTAGAATAATGAGAGGGTATGGAAACTGCCATCTGGACCAGACACCATGCATCTTTGTATGGGGCAATTCTAGTTGATTAGAAATGAGAGTTATAGAGCTAGGCGATCAATGATACAGAAGCTGGGGAGGGGTTGTTCTAGTGGGTTGGGTCTATGGGTCATGTATTGGGCTTGGTATGCCTCTGGGACTTCGGGTCATGTTTTGCGAGTCATGTCGAGCCTTATGCCATGGGCCTATGGGTCATGTACGGGTTCCCCTTCATCCCTTAAAAAATCGATTATCCATAATAAAATAAATATAAGGCCTTCGGTCCATTCAGGAAATGTACATGTTTTCCAGATTATTGAATGGAACTTCATATGTGGAACAATATTTTTACCTCATGTAAAATATCTTTTCTACAAAAAAAACTTATTAATTGGGTTGTATAAAAAATAATAATTTTTTTTTTAAATAAATGTATTATTATTTACAATATAATATTATAAAGTGTTGAATGTTTTCCTTTTAACTCAACAACCCACTCCTTCATGAATAGTTCAAGGGAAAGTGAAATATGTGTCCATCACATCAATATATCCCAATTACAGAATAAATACTTTAGGAATAATGGAAGGTCAGTTTTATATTTGGCCTCTAGGAGATCCACTAATTTTCTTAGTGACTATATAAGGATAATGAACCCTAAAAAATTAAAGTGAGTAAATAATTATCACATAAAATCACAATTATGATTGATTTTTATAATTTTCACTTCTCCTCAATCTTTTAAAAGATAAGATAGTGTAGTAACTTTTATTATGTTACTCACCATGGGTAAAATCTAATTATCAGGGATCTAATATTCAACTGTCGTACCCTTATCAATATCCTTGGTATATTATTTTCATCACTTGATTTGAGAAGGAGGGTCAGATTTTTTTGTTAATAAGTTCCAAAAATCAATATCCAAGTATGCTCAATGTTAAAAAAAAGAATGATGTATTTAGAACATAACAATATAAAAATACATGTTTAGATTTTTTAGCCTTTCCACCTTGGTCAAAGTGCATATAACTAGAGATTAGATCTCTTCTTGGTCGTGAGTATTGTATCATCTCTTCCTAAATTCTAGTATCACTTACTCCTTTACTAATGGTTTTTGTAAAATTCATAGTCAATTATTTTTTATGACTCATGTGATTTTCATTGGAATTCTCCAAAATATACCAACTTCCTTACTTTCCTAACCAAGGAGTCTCTACTACATCGACCCAAGGAATGAAAGCTGTTATCATTCCTCAATAATATAATGGAATCTATGTGTTGGTAAATGCATGGTTTTCATGATAGATACACTCAATAGAGGAAATATGATATTATCTTGAGATTCTTCCTAGTCCAATTTCATATAGAGTTATCAGGGCACCATCATATGATTTTTAACCTAAAGATCAGTTGGAAATGTCATAGTACACTATTTAAAATATCATAATTTTTTATGTGAAATATTAAGGAACATAATCCTTACTAACGATCTATCCATCAACTCATTTTTCTAAAAAATAGTATCTCATGACCATCAGGTAGGATTCAGCTTCATAATTTCTTAATCCATTTTCAATTATTATTATGATAGGTGGATCCCAAAGGGAAAGAAGTTATATTCATAAAATAAACTCAAAATTCTCAGACATTATCGATAATTCAAAGAAAAAGGATGAATACTATAGGTGACATTGAAGAAGGGAGTAACTGAGAGTCGATAATAAAGGCTCTTCTATTGAGTGCATTGGCATTGAAAATAATTTCCATCCATCCTCAGATCACCTAAAATATCCTATAAATATTTAAAAGAAACATCCCTATGTAAACGTGTTGTACAAAACAATGGATCTTTGGTTTCATGGGTACTACCAACCATACATGTTTTCATTATTCCATCTTAGCTTCCATAGTGAGTGAACTAGGATTGATTTCAGTATCAGAGTTATGAAGTAGAAGTAGATAGGTGCCTGAACATTGTTTTTTCTAGATTTCATGGCATGAAATGGTCTTTCCCATCAAGATACCATTTTAAATTTTCATAGAAACTCCCAATGGTTCCCCCATCTTTAGCTAGGTACACAAATTATTTCTAAAGGTCGATAGTCATCTAAGTTTCCACACCCAATGGATATTTGGGACTCACATTGGTTGAGAGGATGGGAGGTTAGGATCACTGCAACCTTTTAGGGGGGAATTATTTTTTACTCCATGAAATTATTATAGATTTAAGATATGTTTATATATCTCTTCCTAATCCCGATATGGGAATGGTTTCCCTGAAAAAATGGTTTATCAGTTAATTCATTCTATATGTAAGGGAAGAGAGTCTCATTAATGTAAACATCTGTATGTATCTAAGGCTCATCATCCATTTTTCTAATGGAGAATATATTCTTTATGGGCTTTAACCTTATAACCATGTGTATCATAATGAGATGTCATGTTAGAAGGTAGTTAATATTATGGATAAGGGATTGAGCCATTATGAGGTATCATATATATATCTTGGATATTGTAGGAATCAAAAAACACACATTTCATTGATTCTATTGGGGATGAACCCATGTTCTATTCCCTTATATGAATGGTATTCATTCATGATGCCTAATGAGGTATTCATTCCCATCTCCCTAAGACCACATGATATATGCTCGGTGTGAGAAACTAAGGTAATAGATGATCAGGTTCATGGAGTATATGTTTAGGACTTATGTCATGAGAAATTCCTTGGTGTGATTGGTATGATGCTTGGGACTTCAGAATGTGTCCTATGAATCCTGAGTATGATAGGAAACAGAGTCATCATAGTTCAGTTTATGTCAGGTCTTACACACAGAGGTTTCCCTGCATCATTGTAAAGGTTTATATGAAAGATGATATGATCATTTAAATATCCTAATCACATGTGATCCAAGATCATTTGTGGGAAATAATTGATAACTCATAATTGATGTAATTTCATTGAACTAGGGGCTCATATGTTCTTACCTCTATGGATGATCAATATGGAGATCGAAACTTGAGGAGACATGGCCTAAATATCTTGAATATGGAAGGAATCAGAGTCATTGTAGTTCCATATATGTCAGGGCTTACATACTCAGGCTTCCTTGTACCATTTTGGAGGTTTATAGGGTATATGATATGATCAAATACAACTCCCTATGATCATGTGATCAATGCTCATTTGTGAGAAACATGGGATATCAAGTAATCAATGTCATTACTTTGAATAAGGGAATCGTATGCTGGCCCCTCCACGGGTGATCAATATGGATCCCAAACCCCAGGGAGAGGTGGCCTACATATCTTGAATATGGAAGTAATAAATATCTTCTTAGTATGTTATATGTTGGGGCTAACACAATGAGGTTTCCTTGTACCATGGTCCACTTTTCTAGAGGGTGTCACATGACCAAGGAGGCATGTCATGAGATCCATCACATTACCAATCCTAACACATATGGAGGGTGTCACTTGGGCTAGTTTCCATGCCATGGGAGCCATCACAAGATCTTGATGAAACATATGTAGGGTGTCACAGGAGTCGGTGCAACATAGTCCGAAGGATGTTGCATATCATTACTGCCACTTCTGGGAGAATTTGTGAGTCCAGTCTGAAATGTCTAGAGAGTGTCACATTTCTCAGTTTGCTTGCCCAATGTATGTCGTGAGAGCCTAGTTTCCATGCACATATTCTTTCACGATACTTGGTTGACATGAACTATTTTCATTATATGAGTTAGTTGATGGGTATAGAGAATATCATTAGTCCTGAGTGATGGACCCATAGGGTTCTCAAGATCAAATCGGTATCTGCGGGGGAACCATGTGACTTGTTCTGATGTGTTTTGAGTATTTTTTGTGTCCCAAATGACATATCGAGGGAGTTTTGCGAAATCTGGGTGAAAATCCCTAGTTTTGTCATGTGTCTTTGAATGACACACATGAAGTGCATGAGGGGAAATGATCATGTTCTCATCTTACACCTTATTGCATTGATTTTGGTTCTAACCCTTGTATTTTTAATGCCTTAGTTTTTTTCAGCGTCAGATTTTCTTGAGTCTCACATGATCTAATAGGAATGTGGTATGTTCTTCACATAAACTACAGGGGATCCTTAATGTGATCTATGAATCTTCATGAGATTTTATTTATGGATAAATCATGACTACATCGGCTGCGCTCCAGTGTATTACCTGATGGAACGTTGGACAGTCGTGTGATTGGTTGCTCTGAGAAATTCAATTTGATTCTTGGGACTTTGGTACTTGAGTGTTCCATTAACATAGTATCCAATGAATTTTTTTTACTATGGAGGGTGATTTATAGGCCTCTACACCCTAGATACTTGATGTTTTGTGTGGTGTATCTATCGCATGACCAGGTTGGAGTCGGCGAAGGGTCCTAACACCATATAGTTTCACAATTCTCTGATTTGGACCGCTCCAAGCACATCACCTTATTTGACCATGAGTCTCTTCTACCAACACTTCCTTTATTAGATTATTTCCTATAATTGAATAATTTTCTGATCATGTCGATGTCTTTAATGAATTCCATGTTTTCATGTTGACATGTCCAATGGTCTTCGCATGTTCCATGTTCTAAATGGGAGGAACTTGTGAGACCATAGGTGACTTGTCTTGGCTATTCCACGAAACCAGGATGGGTTTTCTTGGGGTTTCATGGGACCATGTTGTGGGAGTGTTGCATTCCCTTTGGTGACCCCAAACACCTCTTACCTCCTCCATTTCTATCTCATTTTTTTGTGACAATGTTTGAGAGTCATACAAGATTCCATAAGTGATGTCAAGGATATTTATTTTCTTTTTCGGTGAATCATCGGGTGAAGACTATCAGTCCTATGGCGGTGCACAAAATTTTCATGAAAAAATATATCATTTTTCCACTAAGTTACATGGATTGTTCTGGATATTATCATAGAATTTTATATAGCGAGGCTGAAAAGGAAAGGGGATTTTGCAATATGAGTCAGACATGTCAAAAAGGTCTCACGGCACTCTGTGGATTGACAGAGGCACACCACGTATCCTCCAGTAACTGTGAGTACCTAACACTTATTCCCTTTTTACCCTCTTTTTTAGATTTTACAAAGTCCTTGGATAATTTGAGTTTGTATGAGTAATCTCTAGGAAATTTACATGATTTTTGGATGATGCCTTGCTTGACCAATATGGGCCTTTTGGAGAGTGTGGAAGTATGTAGTAGACATGTCTATCACTCTATCCCTAGAACACATAATGGTATTCTAGGATATAACTAAGACCTTCTGTGTGGCAAGGATGATTCCAAGGACTCGCAGCACCTCATGGGTTGTTAAGGGTGCATCGCATGTCCTTCAGCGACCGCGGACCCCTTTAACCTTCCCTCTTTATCTCCATTTTTTAATCACTCAATGGTTCAAGGTTCATTAGTGTTTTCCAAGATATCACCAAGGTACATTATTCTTTCCAATGATGATTTGGAACATGATATTTTTTGCCACTAGGGGTCTCCATCTTTGGAATTTCATTCTCTTTATTTTAGAAATATTTCAGAGGGTTTGTCTGACACATGACATTGGAAAACCATGTGGCTTGGGGGTTCTCATTAGACTATCATAATGTGTCCATCGATTATATGTGGGGCCTTTGAAAGAGTGGTAAGGTTCGTTGAATGTGGCTCTGGGGGACATGAAATGGGTTATGCTTTATGCATGGTGACATCATGTGACCTTAAAATGGTCATGTGATCGTGAGTCCTTTAGTGGCTCATACTATACGTGAGTCTCATACATCCTCTTATTTGTTTTCTTTTGAGGGGAAAATAATACTCAAACCAATTTATTTCTCCCTTTTTGATTGTTTTGGTGCTTATTTGGCAAGCATCAAAAAATTACACCAATTAGGAGCAACGTTTGAGCGGACAAGGACTCTGTTCTTACCAAGGTTCCATAGATATGGCTAACCAAGGGTCCATGATCTCCTGAAATAAAACTTATGAGCCTTGATACCACGTACATACTAATTATGAGTCCCTGGAAAGGTTCCTTCCATCCAACATTCAGGACTATATTTTATCTTATCTACTCTGACTGTATGGGTTTGGTCTACTAGACAATTATGCCATAACTTGCACATATTTTAATCTTTCATATCAAGGGATTTCCAGTTCACATGACTGTGTTTAGGCAATGAATACCAAGGATGGTCGGATAATCACAGCACAGTCACATGGTTTGGATTATGTGTTGGAAAACTCCCCCTCTAGGTTTAGATGGTCATGATTTTCCCTCGAAACCTATTGCTCAGATATGTTCATGCATATTCTCATCTTATCCATAATGTTAGGGTGGAATACTTTATTTGATGTGGGATCTTTGTACTGGCAGTATTTTCTCTGATGAGTGGGCATGACCTTTATGGGTCTGACAAAGATGTTTCGAGTTTCCCAAAGACCATTATAGGTTTCACCTCTATGAATCCCTATGGATCTCTAAATTTATCATCAACCACCATCCCGACCATCTTCATGAAATGATTAGTCATTGGTGTCATGGGACTAATTCATTCCATCTTCCCCACGGCAAGGTGTAAATTATTTTACGAGATATTCATCTGTTGTGATGCATTCCACCTATTACGGAGATATATGTTCCTCCCGATGGTGGATGTCTGGGAAGATCCTTTACAAAATCCATTTTTGTCATGAAAAATTCTTGTTATTGTGAAGAATAAATTGGAGGGAGAACTAATGGTGAACTAATTTATTTCCTTCACAGACTGGATTCATATTTTTTGTGTTGCAATGAGGTTAGACAAAATGTTATTTTCCATCATCGGGGACCTTCCCAAGAAGTCTACTATGATGTTGAATTATATTGGTCCATTCTAGAAGCTTGGGACTTCACCTTATAGGGTTATTATTTGACCCGATATGATTTATCATATCTTAGGCTAGAAGTTTTTCTTTCTATCTTTCTGAATGGGTTTCTTTTCCCAACTTAGTATGCATGATCAGAAGTTTGTGTAATCACATTAGCGATGTAAGTGTGTCATTTGGAAGGTAAATTACTTAACCTAGTAATACTAGTCCATGTGTGCCTCAAGAAAATTTTGGTCCATTTCTAGAAGGGTGACACTCTTTATAGGATCAGTGGTCCCCTCTAGTTTCTATTTGGCTAGATAGGGGAGTATTTCATTTTTATGAGTACTACAATGCTTCTTTGATCCCAAATATCACCTCCATTCCTATATTTCTGAATATCACTGGGGTTGTAGCTATGTCCCTAAACCCTACAAATGTGATAGGTGTGTTATGAAAATCTAATAGTTTTAACTTTACTACCTTACGTGCATCGATTGGTACTATTGTAGTTGATGGTAGTGGTTCCATTGATGAAAGATCTTATATTATATCCTTTTACGATAGGGTACTCATGGAATGGGTGGATGAGCTGATCATATTTGAGTCATACAAAAATTACTGATTCATTTGACATTTTTGATATATGTATAGATATTATCACATTTCAGTACTCTTCTGAATTGTTAGTCATCCTTTTGTTGTGTATACATCGACAGCTCTTTAGGCTTGATAATACAATAAGATGATTTCGGAACACATTATTTTCATGACTACTGATACTCCCTTAGAGGTATTATTCAACCAAGGGGATCACCTACACTAGTTATTTCATGAATTAGGGGAATATGGCTTCGACCGACAGCCTTAGTATGAAATTATATAGAAGATCATCTTGGCTCAAAGAGATATTGTCGTGAATGAAAGGGGCCTTCATGAATTTTTGAATGAATCTTACCTTTATATGAAAATGAGGGAGACTATGGAGGCACTGGAGTAGGGTAGTCAGATGTTTTCTGAACTACATGCTCGGATGGATAGTTGGACGATGTATATATGGAGATACGAGGAGATGATTTCTCATTTTTATCCAACTTTTCAGCACTATCAATCACATTGGACACTACTCAGAAGATGGTTTAATAATTGACTACTCTAGTTGAATCACTCCGTCCTAAGGGAAAAGTGGAAGAAGTAGGGAGAACAACAGTCCAATGCTCCATCGATGCCTCTCACCAGACACTCGCTAATATTTCCAGCACTGTTGACCATCTTTTGTCATGACTCACATCTTGTACTGCACTCCATTTTTTATGAGGCTTCAGAGAGACTCTTAAAAGTGGGGATTCCAATAATATTTTCATGCAGTGAATGGATGAATTTTTTTGAACTTTTTATAATATTATTCAATTTTCATTCCCTCATGATGTGATTTATATCTTCCGACTCCATAATTGTTGAATTCAGTATCAGTACATATCTATTTATTTATGTATAATTAACATGAATTTCTATAATTGAATGTCCAAATTCTCAAAGACTCCATTTTAGAGATTCTAATGAATTCCCACTCACATGAGATTCTATATTGGTAATTTATTCTTACGATCATGATACTAATTGATCTACAGAGGGATCAAATGAATAGGAGTTATGTCTTAGAGGTTGGATTCTTTATCACCTACTAAATATTATAGTCTTGGTGACTATAGACCGATGTCACTAGGGTCTTATGGAGAGCCTTACAATCTCCTGTTGACTTAATTATAGTCATGATTTTAGTTTAGGGGTTTTTATATCAGACCTTTTGTTGCATTAAATTAGGTTCATTTAGCATGGACCTTATTTTACTTTAGTTTAGGGTCTTTAATCATAGAATTTATGTCACTTTAGTTTAGGATCTTTCATCTCATACATGATGTCACTTTAGTTTATAGACATTTAACTCGGAACCTTTTTTACTTCAGTTTATGGTATTTTAGCTCAGACAAGATATTTCATTATTTTAAGGCCTTTTAGCTCAGAATTTCTATATGATCGTGGGATATTTTTCAGACACTCCAGGAGTGACCTAAATTAATATGATGTTCTTTGTTTTACTATGGTGTTTTTGAGGATTGTGAGGATTAGAATTCCCTTTTTCAGTGTGATGCATTTGGTTAATGGACATAGGTGCATATGCAGGAGCCATAAGTTCATATTTCTTGTCAAGTAAAGGGTCTCTTGAAGATGGGTATCTTTTCCTGGGGATATATTGAATTTTTGGAGGTAATATTGAAGGGTATGAAACACTTTGGATACTAGGAGAACCTCAATAATTGGGGTTTGGATGATTTAAATCAAAACCTGAAAGTTTGATTCCATGAATATGAGGTGTTGTAGACATGATTAGTCTGTCCCAAGACAGTCTGGGATTCCTGGTTCTATTTTGGTGTTTCTAGGGCTCACATGGATTGAATATCCTTTCTTGAAATAATAAGATGTCTTTGGTTGATGGGTTAAGGCCCTTTTGTTTTGTTAGCATTCCAATATAAAGATGATCCCCACTTCTTCCTGAGGGCCAAGGAAGATTTTTGGAGACTCAAACACCTAGGCTATGGAGCGAGGTATGGAAAGAAGACTATACGGGAAGTGTTCTGGTACCCTTGGGTGATCAGTTATAGCATCATAAAGTTCATGCCATACCCATTTTGGGTTACAATCACAATTTGCGGGCTACCAAATGTTCAATAATGGTGTGCCATTTCTAGCCTTAACATGAGTTACAAAACATGATGACACAATGTTGAGTACATTAAACCCACTTGGATAGTTCAGTGCAGGGATTGTAAATCGCGACCTAGAGATCTTGATCTAGGAGGATGACATGGGATAGTTATAGAAGGATGATTTTATAAAAAATGTGTTGTTTAGTGATGTCATGGTAATGTGAAGACTCACAAGGATCATGATGTCATTTTTTAGAGTGACACATTTTGTTGATGTCCATAGGTTCATATGTAGAAGCCATTGGAATGCATACATACTCAATAAAAGGGTCCATCAATCTAGATATCCTTTACAGGGGCCATGGAATGTTATGGTGAATCAAGACACCCAAAATGTTGATATTTGATCTATGGAAGGTGTAAAATCCAAGGAGATTTCAAGTACCTTGAATTTTTTGACACCACTTAAAGAACATATTCTCTTGGAGGGGAGATGTGGCAAATCATTTAGCTATTTTTTTCTTAGACCTAGGGGTCTAGTGAGCATAACATGTATTTTACTAGGGATAAAAACCAGACCCTATGATATTTATTAATTATTTATTTAATACCATATTTTTTCCTAAACACTAGATATGAAGAGTTTAACAGGTGAAAACATGAATTTTTCCCATGATTCCCTTTGTGGGTTTTCAACCTAACATGTTTTGTGTCTATTTCTCTAGCAGTTTAAAGTCATGAAATTTGGACCATCATGCACTTGAATTTATGGTCACATACAGTTTAAGATCTTGACTAACATGGAACTAATATGTAGGATGATACACAAGAGTCTAATTTAGATATCCAATGTCAGAAGTACTCCAACATCCTTCTATGTAGAAGTTGGAAATGCTGTAAATCACGATTGAGGTCCTAAGATCATTATTGATGATATGGGACAGTCAAGTTAGGATTATTTCAAACACGTTTAGGTGTTGAGTGTTATTAGGGTGATTATTTCATGGCTCAAAAGGATTTGAATTTCCCTTTCCAGAGTGGTGCATTTCATTGATATCCATAGGGACCTATGTAGGAGGCATATTCATGTATGAATAGTTGAAAAATGGTTCCTTAAAGCTATAAATACTTTCCAATGTATATGGAATATTGTGGCTATTTGATTCTCCCAAATCATGAAGTGTGTATCATGGGTCATGGGTGCTTTCAGAAGATGGTGGAAGCACTTCATTCTCCAGTCATCCAAGGTAAGGCCCTTGTGGCCCTTTAACAAGGATATATAATAAATGAAGCTTTTCTCGACTTAGTGACATGTGGCAGGGGAATTCCTCCATGTAATTTAACATCATTTGGTAAGGACTTACTCCCATGTAGTTGAATTTCATGTGGTAAAGGCATTCTCCCATGCAGTTTAACGCAATGCAGTAAGGTCGTGGGAGAAACAACATAAATGTGCGAGGATTTTGTTGATGGGGAAAAATATGGGGACTTTGGAATCACTACATATCACATTAGAATGATAATCAATCCACACATAGTTCTTCATGAGGAAATATCCTACACAGGTCTGACCCATACGTAGAGGTGGGAATTATTTCCATTTACCATTGTAGTTGGGCCTAAGGTTGATATCTAGGTGCCACTATGTATCCTGATATGTAAGGTATCAAGATACACATACCTTTTGATGTTCTATTTAGTTTAATGTCATACGTTGAGGATAAATATGGACCAATGTGAATTAGTGGGAACATCACATTTGGGACCAATGATAGAATCCTGGGATTCACTAATTATCTCATAAGGAAATGAGAATCAAACCACCCATAGTTCATGGAAAATCGTGTAGTTTAACATCATGCGATAAGTATGGGAGCCTTCTGCAGCTGATACATCTTGTTCATTTGGGGAAGTATTATTTATGATTCTTCATCCCACGTGATCTATGCTCGTTGTGGGAAATAATGAATGAAAATGTCCCCATGGAACACATGGGGATTATGCATCGTGCATTTTCTGGGCCAAGATATAAGATCAATGTGTCCCTACCTATCTGATATAATATGAGAATCAATACATATGTAGTTCTTCAAAGAGTCGAGTGATTTAATTTCATGTGTCAAGGACGTAGGTGCCTCTACCTGAATGGATCCAGGTATCCTGGATTCATGTAGCTTTATGTACAAGGTAAGGAAATGTATCATGCAATTTTACATCATGCAGTGAGGACTAGGGGTATTAATTTTATGGTCTTGCATTCTAGACCATGGTGGAATTGTTGTGTACGTTTTCTCTGTATTTATGAGGGTGAGTCCCTTTTGTGATTCCTAAGCTCGTATGAGTTATGCACTATGTGAGAAACAATGAATGGAATGAGTTTCCATACAATGTAGAGACCGAAGAGGGTATCACAAGGTAATTTTATATCATATAGTGGTTGTACCAAGATATAGGATCAAGGTATCCCTACGTATCTCATGGTGATAAGAATTAATCCATATGTAGTTCTAGAAAAACCGTGTAGTTTAATGTCATGGAGATAGGATGTTGACCATGTTGTTTAACATCATGTGTCAATGATGATGGATTATTTGATGTGAAGGTGAACTATATATCCATGCAGTTTTATGTCATTTGGTAAGGAAGAAAGGTATCATGTAGTTTAATGTATTCCTTCTTGGATGAATTCTGTAAAGATAAATGTCTTATGGCCAGGACATGCTGTATAGTTTAATGACATGTAGTTATGAAGATCCTATACAGTTTATCTTCATGTAGTTAAGATGATTGATTGGGCTTAATCTGATGTGGTTTCACTTTTGTTGATGGCTATGTAAAATATTTCATAACAAATCTCACATTAGTGATCGGTGTGACATGCTCCCCATCTATGGTGGCTAGAAAACATGCTCTCTTATGATACACATTATATATTACATCGGGTCCTTCCCACTTGGGCTTAAACCTAGGGTGGGGAGATTCTTTCCCAGTATCATTGGGGTTTTGGGAGCTAGCACTAGTTATCCCTAAATTAATGAGTTAAGGAAATAATTTTAATTTAAGGGTCATGGTATCCAATTATAATGAATCCCTGGATTATGTACTATGCGTAACATTTTCTCATCTACCTAATCCAACTCATCCAACCACTTTTGCAATTGTTTATCACCTAATAGCAGCAAAAAAATGGCTATCCAGAGTGTGAGAAACCTGAATTTTATGGGTAACATTTCCACAGTCCCATACACTAGTGAATATGGTGTTTCTTATATAGAAGTATGCATAGTGGTATGGTATGTCCATAAGCATAGAGGTTTTTATCTGGTCGAGCCTTCTTATCCTTTTTCACCATCTTCTAGATTATATTCAATAGAGTCTTATTTATGGAGTCTATATATCCATTTTACGGTACATGATAGCAGGACACGTGATTGGAATCAATGTTTAACTCCAATTAATGCTTCTACAACACTGTGGAACAGAAGTTGGTGTTGTTTTCTATCAAAATTGTATGAGGGACTCAAGACTGGGTGATGATATGGGACTTCACGGAGTTTATGATATTCTTATTCATGAAATCATTTAGGGTTATTAACTCATCCCATTTTGAAAAAAAGTTGGTATAAGAAAGGATAAACTTGAACTACTTGGTTTTGGCTGGGGGATATGGACCCATGACATCCATCCCCTAAATGAAAAATAGCTAGGAATATTTAGATGTATGTAACAATTATAGGGGATGAAGGTTGAATTTTTCATGGATCTAGAATTCATGAAATTTTCTAGTGACTTCCACACATTCATATATCATGTTTTTCCTATAATATATCATCCTCCTGATCTGGTGAGATATCCTAGTCATAGATTTATGGGCACCAGAGGATCCTACATGGACTTCCTCCATGACAGTGAGAACTTTTCTTTCTGTAATGCACCTGAGGAAAATTCTTTCAAAGACATTTTTTAGAGAAATTTTCTCTCGTTTGGAATATCCTACATAGTGATGTTTTCTTCCCACCACCGAATCTATTTACTTCTATCAGGATCTATTGGGAGAGTCCCATCTCAAAGATAACTAATTATAGGCTTCATCCATTCAAAGGTGGTAACTAGTTCATCATCCTCTAGGGAAGTTCTGACCCATTTGATGTCTTCTATATCATATATGATGATTTATGAAACCATTATTCAATATGTAATACTGAAGGTTTCTTCTTTTAGACTAGGGTTAACAATGATAAAAGCTGCATTATCTAGTGCATCAAGATGTGAATTCATTGATCATGGAACATAATCCAGTATGGGTTAAAAGGGTAATAATTCCCTCAATCTCCTAACATAGCTAGTGAGGGGTCTAGTTCCTTCTTTTTTATGTTATATTCTCCATTAACATGATTTATCACTATATTTGAATCCCCTTTTATGTTCAGGTAGTCTATTTGCTACTACAGGGCTAGTTCTAAGCTAGTGATGAGAGCTTGGTATTCATCCACATTGTTTGTGCATCCTTCAGATAGTGATAAAGAGTAGTGAATATCTAACTTGTCTGGAGAGATGAATAAAATCCCTAGACAAACCCAGATGAGATTCAATCTCTCTATTATTATTCCAATATAACTCTAGGAGGCACCATCAAAGTACATCTCCCATGTTGAGGGAGTTTTATGGTCCTGAAAGACCTGTTCATCGGGGATCTCGGTGTCTTCCAGTGTATTTTTTGAGGCTAGTTGTGCTGTGAAGGAATTGGCTAGGGATTTCCCTTTTACTAACTTCTATTATACAAACTAGTTATCATATTTCTGAAGAATGGATGCTCATTGTTACAAGCACCTAGTCAGCATTGGGTGGCCAAGGATGTACTTGTGTGGATCAATACTGAATTATAATTAGAATTTGTGATTCTATAAGTAATGAATTAGCCTTTTCACTACAAAGATGAGTGTGAGTCAATTGTTCCAAACTTCAATGTATTGATTTCTAATACCTCACATCATCCAGGTGAGGAAATATAGACTATTAATGCTTCCTATATCATTCATTTTCGTGAGGGTTCCCAATGATCATTCTATAGTGGGCATATATAAGATGAGTGGCCTCCTTTCCACTAGGGGAATTAGAATTGGTGGTGAAGTAAGTACTTCTTGAGACATTCAATGAAATTTTGGCAATAATCATCACATTGTTATTTTATTCCATTCACCATTATCCCAGTAAACGGGATAACATTACTAGCTAGCTGGAAATGAACCACCAAGTGTAGGTAAGGTGACCTTAGAGTCCCCTCAATCATTTAAGATTTCAGGGGGTGACATTGGTAGGATAACACTGATCATTTCTAGGTTGACCTCAATGTCATGGAACCATACCGCAAAACCAAGGAACATTCCCACTATTACTCCAATTTAGAATTTTAGTAGATTCGTCTTTATACTATTTTGTATTAGCTTTTCAAAAATTGTATGAAGTTCCATGAAGTGATGAAATCATCATCAATATTTAACCACCAAGTCATAGACATAACATTCAGTTGTATTTCCAAAAAAAAATACATGAAGATATAGTGCATGGAATGTTGATATGTGGTACCAAAATTATTCAAACCAAAGGGAATGACCTAATAACAAAATATCCATTGAGGATCTTTAAAGGAAGTGGTTTGTTTCATCCCCGGGGTCCATATTTATCTAATTTTACCCCGAGTACCCATCTATGAAATAAAGGGCCTCTAATCTAGTATTTGCATCAATCCAAGGATATGTGATTGGAAATGGGAAGTCACTCTTTCTGAAATGTCTATTAATGTATCTAAAATCAATGAATATTCAAATTTTCCAATTATCCTTCCTAATAGGGATAATGTTGGGAATCTATTTTGGGAATTGAACCTCTTGGAAAATGTTTTCTTCAATCAACTTATCTAATTGTGCCATTATATTGGTGAAAATATAGTGGTTCATCCACATGGATTCTTGGTTGAAGCCTTGACGCTCTTCTAGTTGATCAATATGGGGCGTAGCCACATCTGGATTTAGTTTGATCATTTCTATGTAGTTTCACATGAACACATATCAATTTCTCATTAGAAATGAAATATAAATATATTACTCTTTTAGGGGAATGTAATCACTAATCAGGGTCATCCATGGATCTTCCTCTCTTACCAGGTTTATCTACTTGAGTTCATCTATGATAGTGGATATACCTTCCATGAATGCTGGAGGAGCGTTCCTGAGGTTAGCCTCATCTTCATCAAACTCTGATCCTGTGGATTCAATATTTCATAGAGATATTAATATGGGGTCTTCTCCAATATTAGCTGGAAGAGAGAGGCCATGAGGAGAGACACTATAATCCCATGTTGAAAGAGTCACTGTAGATAGATGACTCAGATGATGGTCTTCAATTCTGTCACTGAATACAAGAAGGTTTTGGTCCTTCCAAAATGTACCCATGATCTTGACCAGATATATGGGGAGTATATATTCATCCTTGAGCATGTTACAAGGAATAAAAGTTGTGGTACCCATTCCATTGGGAGTATAAATCACTATATGATCATCTATTATTGGTTTTTTCCTCACTTGTTATAAAACATTTCTTCCGCATATGTGTCCCCACATGTATAAAAGAGAGAAATATCACCATGTAGTTTGATGACATTTCCATTAATGGGTTACTTCATACACTGAAGGAATGTTGAAGGTATTTCCTGGTGGTTATGAATCCAGTGCCTTTCGAGTAGTACATTATATGTGGTTTCTTTCTAGATTACTATAAACTCATAATTTTATGTATGACCCCCAAACTGGGTTGTGATCTTGATTTTTCCATGAGGTATTTGCTCACATTTATCATACCCTTAGATGGTTAGGTTAGTGGGATATGGATCCCGTTATCTATATCCCAAAAGTATAAGGGTTAGGGATGGGATAATATTTATCCTAGAACCATTATAAATTGGGTCCCTTTGGAAACAAACATTATTGAGTACTCAAGAGACATTTAAGGGCCTGATGTGCCACTGTAGTGCATCTTCATTATCTTGATCAATGATTGATATGCTTACATTACATTTTGGTTTCATGGTCTCCACCAAAAAGTCCTCAACTATAACTACTTCTATCTTGAACTCTTTTAGGATCTAGAGGGATTCAATAGGTCCCTCCTTGAGTTCTTTTGAAATATGGAGTGCATTGAGGAATGAGATCATGGATGGGAATAACACCAGCTGTTTTAGAACATCATTATTTTGTGTGAAAGGTCGATATTTCCCAAAATGGGTATACTCCTGGGCTTGTAGATGTGGAGAAAAGGTTATCAGGGTAGATGAATTTAGTTCTTTTTTGGAGTTCATGGGAGGATCCGCTACCGGTGGCACATGTCATTATACCCTTCCCCTTTGTCTGGGTTTATCGGGCTGAGCTCTTGTTAGGTAGGCATGCAAGACAATCGAGTTCAAATGGCTACTGGAGGGTTCTGCGACACCTCCCTACCCTTTTTGGTCTCTTTAGAGAAGTTTCCCACATGTATCAGCTGCATATATATTATTCATAGAGGTGTGACTGGAATATTGAGTCCATCCCCATCCATGTTGTCCTCTTATCCTTAACTTTGGTGAATGCATCCACCCATTCCACAGTTATGCTTGGGAAACTCACACTCTGGTTAAAACATCTTGTTGGATAAGGGTTCTGAAATGTGTATTACATTGAAATAACCTAATACGATTTCTTTATCTGATAAGGGTTCCATTTGGTGGGGTGGTTCCCATACTATAGATATCATGAAGTAGAAATCAGCAAGACTTAATGCCTATATTGGAGGAGAATGTGACTATTCCTCTTCTTTTTCATATAGCCTCTTGGGGTCCCACCCACCATTGGGATTTACATCTAATAACTCTTCCTTGGGTGGTGAATCAACTGCTCATTTGCACAAATGTGCTCTCAAAGTGGCATGGGATCGATCAAATATCTTGCAAACCATCCAGTTGTAATTTTTTTGCACATGTCTAGTCAGGACCATCTTCCAATAACCCTATTCTTCTAGTTGGAACATGGTTATAAAAACCACCTTCTCTGGGGAATTATCTACCACCACATTTTCAGAATCAATCATACACTAAAGGAAATATTTGAATACAAATAATTCTAGATGTTATGACCCAAACTTATGTGGAAAGAGTAGTAATCAAGCCATTCAGTGACATTGACCTCATCAGGCCTCCTAGGTTGTAAAAGTATGAGAAGGTTATTATCCATGGCTACCAAGATATAACCACGGACCAGTTCATTCTGGAAGGAGTACACCTAACTCATCTTTTCTTCAAATCCTGGATGACCCTGATTTCTCTAATCTTCTAGATGAGGGTGATTCTATGGTTTTCACTACTCGATAGGATGTACTGGGTGGTTTTTTTCCTACCTAGGTATTTAGATAGGTGTTTCTATAGGATTGAGATTAAAAACTATAGATTCCATTCTATCTAGACATTTCCCCTATGTTGCAGGTATGAGTTGATCATTAGATTGGGTCCACTAATTGGACTCCTCTAGAAGTTGGGATATTTCAAAATATTCGTGAAATCATCCTAGACATTTCATTGGGATCTGGGGAGTCTTATAATAATCCTTAATATTTTTGGTATAATGTTTCAGTAGTTTATCTAGATAGATAAGGATGCAGAGTGTGTATGTCAAACCCTTCCAACTTGCTAATAAATTATACACCCTCTCATTTTCACATTTTTCACAGTTTTTTAAGTTGAAGATCATTGTATTCCTCAGTGTTGAACTAAATTGAAAAATGAATGTGTAACAGAGACCTTGCCATCCTAACACAGTTCCTACTAGTACACTACTATACCTAATAATGGGTTTCCCAGTATAGGATTGTATGAAACACCTTATCTTGTTTCACTCTTGTTGATCTCGAGGGTCCCATCATCAGTCTACATCGGGACACAAAGTGTGTGAGATGTTTTTTGGGGTCATGGGAACCATCAAAGGTTTAGTATGCATGGTTTATGAAATTGGGTAGAGGTTTGGAATCACTAAACCATTCAGTATATGGCTTCTTTCAGGCTACACTAGCTCACAGAGCCCTTCCGTGGATTCCATTTGAGTATCCAGGGACTCTATGACATTAATGAAATATGGGCGCAATGATTTCTAAGTTGTATCCCATTTGTGTAGAGATATTGAGGGTTAATAAGGGTGACCCCACATTCATCACCCTATTATTTTTTATTCCTCTTAGGATTTAATGGTTATCTTAGAGGGGGGAGGTTTTTGCCACAATAGAGGGAAGTCATGATCATTGTTGACCTCCTTAAGTATGTGGGTTGGCTTCCTAAACCCGAACTAATGTGATATCCAGAATCCAACCATACTAGTAGATTATCTATAGAAGGGAGTACACTTTCCAATATTTAGAGCTGATACCATGTAGGAATATTAACCCTTGATATGTCCTCATTATATTGGATATGAGCTTATATTTTACTCTCATAATATGACAGTCGGTCCTCTATCAAAGGAACCTCACTTATCCTAGAAGGTGATCGGGATGTGGTGGTACCCTTCCCTTTGGAAGTATTCTGATGGGGAGGTGGCCATTAAAAATTCAAAATTTCCATGTTTTGGATCTGTCTCCGGTTCCTGGTGTGTGCGTTCTTAGTTGGTGCATTCAATTCACCCTCCTCCCAAAGTACATTTTTGAGTGTCACAACCCTATGTATTTTTTTCAGGATCAATATCTTCTATTTTGACAATGACACCATTCAGAAAGACAAATCGGGCAATGGTGGTTCTTCCATTTCTTTCTATGTAATAGGATGATTCTACATTATCCTCTTTAAGTTTATTAATCAAACCCTTGTCCATGTTGGGATTTTTTGGCTTGCAACCCTAGAGGGGTATGTCTGTCCTCACCATACATTCCTCCCATTTTGGTCTATGAAAAGTGACCATGGGGGAGTTTCCATTTAGGGTTTTGAAACATGCCCCGACCAAAAGAGGTTTTTCCTGTAGTGAGAAAGTTTGGTAGAATTCAGACCATTGATTGATTCATCCCAACCTAGAGAAGACCGGTTCCATATATGGTGGTTATGATGTTGAAAATTACCTTATCCCTATTTGGTGGGGGTTAGTCCAGACCATAATTGGAACTGATTGTTCCAATTGTTGAAGATCTAATGCCTCTGGTTGGTAATTTGATGACTTCTAGGATGAAAATGTAGGTATAAATTCCCCCATCCCAGTGGGGTTGGGTTGTTCTAGGATCATGGATAATGTCTCTAGGGTCCTCTAAAGGTATTATGAACCCGAGGATTTTGATGGAGATATAAATACTCATATCCCATCGGGATGGGGTTATCTTTCATCTACTATCGATGTGTCCCAAATCCTCTCCAGAATTGATGACCCAAGAGGTCCAGGTGGTGGTAGATATTCCCCCACTCTGGTGGGATGAGTCTTCTCCTAGATAGATGATACTTCAAATGCAATGAAAACCTGATTGATGTGTTTTACTTGTTCTCAGATAGGAATGATGTGAAATGGTGACTCATGATGAGAATTGTTTCCTACATGATGTTGTCTGGGTGATCGCAACCTTGGGATCCATTTTCTAAACATCTAATTATTATTTTTTGGGTCCTAGTTTGATGTCATGTTCACTATACTCCCTCTCTGTCCATAATGTATGTGCACTTTTGAAGTGGAGGAATTCTATTGTTGCGACCAAATAGCTTGAGTGTTTCTCAGTCCCTTGATCTCTCCAGATGCTATAACATTTCAAGATACCACACCTAAGGGGTTATTCTATTACAAGGGAGAAGCAATGTGTAATGCTCCATACTGAACCCATATTCAAATATAGATGCATGAAGGGGCTTCATAGATTAGCTGGTATAGATTCATGATGCAATGGTGGAAAGAATGTGTCAAATTTTCATTGGGATTTTCCTATTTTGAATCCTAGTCCATGGAGAGTGTGGCTAGGTCTAGCTGACAAAAAATTATATTGACCATCTGCAGGTGAAACTCATATCCTAGATAAGTGATATTTCAAGCCTTTATTCAGTGATGAGTGGCCAACATATTCTGTTGTAGATAAGTAATGCACTCATTTTATAGCTCATTTAGGATCCTATAGTCATTGGTAACATGGGCCCAAAACATGATTGGGTGGTTTTTTTTAGTTAACTCTCTCCATATATCAGTTTCATCTTCCTCGTCATAATACTTACACAACTCCATTCGGCCAGACCATATATTATTATTCTGATGGTTTCCTTCTAATAGGAGTGGGGTTCTAATAGAAATTGAAAGGGAACCATATACAATCAACAATGATGATTCAAGAAACTCTCTGTACGAAGGTGTTAGTGTTTTTGAAATCACTCCATATAGATGTGTCTAGGAAAGGGGAGGACTTTCTTGTCCATGGGAGATATCATTGTGGTGAGTTTGACCATAGTGGATGTTATGAGTAGATTCCATTCGATCTGTCTTCACACTACCATAATGAGGACTATCGTGGTAATGACCACCTTTTGATTTCGCATTGATGGAAGAGTCAACACACCCTTATGGTGTTGTGAATATGTCTTCAACAACCTCAAGGAAACTGATATTGAGAAGATTAGGGATATGGTCCATATTCTACATTATGATCAGAATATGCTGACCAAAATTTTGGATTTGAGCAGTGCTATACACCTTCTATGTGATGGTTTTCAGATTTTGTATATAACTGTCTAATGTAGTAGGGGTATGAGTTTGCTACTGAGAAGCTTCTAAAATTTCCGGAAGCTCTATCTCATTACTGGAAGGAATGTGAGCCTGTCCCGAGTCATGTTCCATTATCACTTTTGAGCCTCAGTCAGGATGAAAATAAGAACTCGATCTTGAACCCTTGGAATATTCCATCGGTCTTTCTTGGAAAGAATATGGTATTTTCTCAATGCATGTTCCTATCTCACCTGGTTGGCCTTGGTTGGATCAAGAATATGGGTCTGGTCCGAATATATA
The DNA here is from genome assembly GCA_963277665.1 of Viscum album. Lineage (NCBI taxonomy): Eukaryota > Viridiplantae > Streptophyta > Magnoliopsida > Santalales > Viscaceae > Viscum > Viscum album. Next base: position 1,182,817,375 of record OY728158.1, on the reverse strand, counting down.
TTCCTCATTAGAATATACTGATGGTACTTCAGAATGGTAAAAGTAATATGATCCTCCTCATGCATTGACATAGAATTATGTGAGCATAGTTTTTCATCGGTGGAAGTTGGAATACGAACCTTTCAATCATGATCTGCTAGAGTATTACTAGTCGAGTAACTGATAGGAATATGAGACTGTACTGAGGATCATTACTTTTTCACTTGGTTAGCATCATCTAAAATTTGGATATATGCCCGATCCTGGGCCTTTGGAATATTCTTCTAGAAATTTTCGACAATAATATGAGCCTATACCAAGGCTTTTCCCCCTCTCATGTGGTGAGACCCAGCCAAAACAGCAGTATGAGGCTGATCCTAGGCCTTTGGAATAAGCCACTAGAATTTTTTGAAAGGCATGTTACCCTATCCTGAGGTATGTTATGCTCTCACCTGGTGATCCCCAATTGAAATTCGAGTATGAGACCAGCCTGATGCCTCACCCTTTATTGGAATATTATGATAATCCTCCTAGGATGGAGCACAAATGTTTTCTAGATCTAGTACAACCACTTTTTCTAAATGATCAGATTGTTGAGTTTTTATGGATGTTGGGATATGAGTATGTTCTTATCCCTTCGTTTTCAATAGTTCTGGAATATGCGAAAGGATTTCTTCAGTTGTCGCTAAAATGTATTGTAATTTTAGAAAAGTGTGTGCTGGGATTTGAGCATGCACATTTTATGTCTCCATGATGAACTACCAGGTTTCACCTATTGATGCATGGATATGCACCCACATCTATCCTCTTTGTTCCACTAGAGTATGTCAATGAGCATCATATTCAAGGGTAGGAATATGAGCCTTTACTATTCTTTCATTGATAATATCCATACACACTTGTTTAGAATGAGCATGGATATGATCCTGGTGGTTGGTTCCTACCTGAGTGTGCAGGCAGGCATTATCAGAAAAAGTATTAATATGTGTATTCTCATGGATATCTGACACCTTCCCCCTGATGATTCTTCCACGTAGAACATCCATGGGGGTTATAGGTTGTTGTGTGTCAGATGGTACCCTCAGTTGGTGACTGTGGGGTACCAGTGGGATTGTGTTATTGACAGCGGCTAATAGGAGCCCTATTGGGTGGCTTCTGAACATGGAGGGAGCCATATCTGGCTTCCTAGTGCACCCTCATCACATGTGGAAGGTATAATTTATTTCTCTCCTAGTATAATCTCCATCATTTGTTTTTCATGGTGATGAGATCCACTGGATTACCAGTTTTTTCCCCAAGTGATGTGGACACGCCAGTTGTTAGTTCTGGAGAACTTCTTGAGCAACCTATATCGTTGTGATAATACCGTATCAGTGGTACTGATGAACCATCATATTTTCAAAATACTATTAGAGTCTCCATATAGGTGAAATTTCTTTATGAAGTATGAAATTTTGAGTTGAAATGAATTTTCCAGAATGAATTATGGATGATGACGAAATCATCTTGAATCTAGCTGCTGAAGCAGTATCTATTATTACAAAGAAAAAAGTGAAAAAGGTTAATGATTAGTGTGTTATCATAGGAATTATATGATAAACTAGATATTCATGGTTAACTCATTTTTTATTTTATTCTTGATTCGGTCATTCTGTTAGGTATGGACTTATCAAAATGAGGACAGACTTATGAAAACCCTGGTTTCAGAGGATCATTTGTAAGGTCATTCTAGTCTTATTTCATTATTTGTATAGGGTTTCCAAAAAATGTCCTAATACATTATTACCCAATAGTTCTATCATTACATAGATTTACATCGATCATATCATTTTTTATATAGGGGGAAATAAAATGGCTTAATGGGTAATAACCATTTTTTTATCATTGGATAGAATCATGTCAAGTTCACCAGTTTTGTTTCTTAGGGATTTTTGTGGAGTGAAATGGTTTTTATCATCAGGATATCATTTTCACTAATAAACTACCAATGTTTCCCCCATCTATAGCTGGGTACAGACCTACTTTCCATAGGTTGGCATCCGACTGGGTTTTCAGGCCCAATGAATCTTGGAGAATCTCATTGGATGAGAGGATTGGAGGTCAGGCATACCACACCCTTTTAGGGGAAATTATTTCCAACTCTAAGACTCTCTTATATATTTAGGATATGTTCATGGATCTCTTATTACACTAGACATGAGACTGATTACCCAAAAAATTGTTTATCGATTAATTCTCTTAGTAGACAATGAAAGGGAGTCTCATTAATGGACCCATATGTATGTATCTGAGGTTCTTAATCCATTTCACTAGATGATAATAGATTCTTTATGTGATGGAACTTCATAAATAAGGGAATCAGAATGTGCTTTATTGTGAGGAGGTGGTTAATATTCTAAGGGGGAGATTGAGAAATTATGAGGCGTGGTATGTATCTTGGATATTTCTGAAAGCATAACACACATACTTTATTAATTATCTTGTGGATGAAACCAAGGTATATTCCCTTATATTAGGGGTATTCATCCATGATTCCTAATTAGATATTCATTCAAATCTCCCTAAACTCATGTGATCTATTCTCGGTGTGAGGAAAAAAGGGCAAGATGATCAGCCTCATGGAGTATATGTATGGGACTTATGTCCTAGGACAATCCTTGAGGTGTTTGGTATGAATCTCTAGCCTTGAGAAGGTTTCCAATGTATCCTTAGTGTGGCTGGACTAAGAGTCTTCGTAGTTTGTTTTATGTCAGGTCTTACACACTGAGGCTTCCCTAAATCATTATGGAGGTTTATCAGGTAGATGATATGATCATTTCAATTCCCTAAGTCCACATGAGCCATTCTCATTTGTGGGAGACAAGGGATAGAATGTAGCCAGTGTCATTGCTTTGGAAAAGGGTCTCACATGTGGGTCCCTATAAGGATGATCAATATGGATATTAATCCTTGAGGAGGGGTGGCCTAGGTATCTTGAATATGGAAGGAATTATATTTTTCATAGTTCTTTATATATAAGTGGTTACACACTGAGGTTTTCCCGTTCCATTGTGGAGGATTATATGGTAGTTGATATGATCATTGAAACTCCCTAATCCCATGTGAAACATTCTAATTTTTGGTAAACAACAGATAGAACTTAATCAATGTCATTGCTTCAAACAAGGTACTCATATTCCCACCCCCCATGGATAATCAATATTGAGCTCAATACTTGGGGAGAGGTGGACTGCATATCCGGAATATAGATGGAATTAGAGTCATCATAGTTCCCTATATGTCCGGGCTTACACATTGAGGTTTCTATGTACTGTGGTCCTCTTGTCTAGAAGGTTTTGGATGAACCAACTAGCATGTTGTGGGATCCATCGTGTGACCTAGCCTGTCACATATGGATGGTGCCTCATTACTCAGTTGGCATGTCATGGGACCCATCACAAGATCTTGCTGACACATATGTAGGGTTTCTCAAGATCTGGTACGACATAATCTAAAGGATGTTTCATATATTAGAAGGAAGTTATGGAAGACCCTGCAAGGCCAGGACGACATGACTAGATGTTAGGCAAGTCTCAGCTGGCTTTCTTAGAGGGCACTGTGAGAGCCTGGTTGTCCTTCAGAGATGCTTTCGTAAGACTAGGATGACATGATAGAATGTAGTTATATGATTAAAGAGATGTTTCTGTAGGACGTTTTGAGCCCTAGGTGATGGATCCAAAGGATTAAAAGATCAAATTGGTTTGGGGGGGACCATTTGAATTTTTCTAAAATGTATGGTGTATTTTTTATGTCCAAGATGACATGTCGAATAAGTGTCATGCGATCAGGGCGATGTGTCCTGGTGTTGTCGCATATCTTTGAATGACACATGTGAAGCACACGAGGGGAATAGATCATGTCCTTTTCTTAAACCTTCTTCCTTTGATGGTGGTTCTAACCCCTATATATGGAATTCCATGATTTTGTTCAGTGTTAGTTTTTCTTGAGTGTAACATGATCTAATAGGCTTGTGTGATGTTTTTTAGATAACCTACTAGGTATCCTTCGCATGATTTATGAATGATAATGTTAAATGATTTATTCCTAGAGAATGAATACTCTAGTTTCTCATCGGTGTATTACCTAATGGAAGGCTAGCCGATCGCATGATCGGTTGCTCTGAGAAAGTCACTTCAATGGAATTTGATGCTGAACAGTTCCTTTCGCGTAGTTTCTGAGGAATATTTTATGATGGGGTGGGGTATATATTGGTGTTTCCACCATGAATACTCTCTAGTTTTTCAGCATATCTAGTTCATGTCTAGGATGGATTTGGTAGAGGGCTATGACACCATGTGGTTTCGCGAGCCTCTGTGAAGGACCTCTCGGAGCACATCACCTAATTTTATTGCGAGACACTTCTACCAATGCTTCCTTTATTTTATTATTACTTATTATAAAAGATTTTTTTTCATTCATATGTTCTGAATGATTTCCATTTTTTCATTTTGATATTTCTAATAGTCTTAATATGTTTCAAGTGCCCACTAGGATGCACTCATGAGACCTTATGTGACTTTCCTTGGATCTTCTCTGAAACAAGGATAGTTTGATGGGGGGTTTCATGGGACCATGATATGGGTCCATCACATGCCCTTAGGGTTCCAAGAACAAATACCGCATACTCCCTTTATATATAATTTATTTTATGTGAAAAATGTTGGGATTCATGCAGTATTTCATGAGTGATGTCGATGATATTTCATCTATTTTTATGTGATGTTTCATGTTACCATTATTGGTCCTATGTGGGTGAGAGATCATTTCATGGACAAATCAATCCTTTTTTTCCTTCAAGTGCCACATATTTGTCTATATATGGTTGCAAACTTCCACACACTAAGGCTGACAATCCAAGGGGCCTTCGTGAGATGAGGTGGGCATGTCACTGAGGTCTCACGGTGCATCGTGGATCATCCGAGGTGCACCACATGCCCTTTAGTGACCACGAGTACCTAAAACATATTCCATTTTTATACTCTTTGTTTTATTTTACAATGATCAATGATTATTTGATTTTTTATGAGTATTGTTTATGATATTTACATGATTTTTGGATGATTTCATGCTTGACCAATATTGGTCTTGTTAACCGTGTGCACGCCTATAGTGGAAAAGTTTATCCCTCGGTCCTTAAAGAATATAAGGGGCTTCCTGGAAATACCCAATGACTTCTATGTGGTGGGGAAGTTTCCAAGGAATTGCGGAACCCCGTTGGATTTTGAGGGCGCACCGCATGTCCTTAAATGATCGTGAACCACTTTCGACTACTCCTATTTATCTCATTCATTTTATCTTACAATGGTTTGGGGATCATGTGAGTTTTCCTAGATATCACCAAGGTATTTTTTCCCAATGATAAATTGGCAAATGATATTGGAAACCACTAGGAGTCTCCTTATTTAGAATGCCATTCTCTTTATTTTTTATGGATTTCAGAGGGTATTTTAGGAACTTTTACAATGAAAAACCATTTGTCCTGGGGGGGAACTCATTTTACTATCATCTTGTGGCCATCGATTTCCTAGAGGGCCTTCACAAGAGCGGAAAAGTTCATTGAAGGGGGCTTCATAGGAAATTCTGCATGTTATGCACTATGCATAGAGACTTTGTGTGACCATGAAATGTTTACATGATCAAGAGTCCTGTAGAGGCTCATGTGATCCATTAGTGTCGTCGATCCTCTTCATCCTTTTCTTTTGAGGGGAAAATAATACCCATATTCAGGTATTTATTCCTTTTTGATTTTAATAGTCCTTATTTGGTTGGATCAACAACTATTTTACCAAAAATCCAACCATCCAAGTCTAAGAAGATAAATATAGATTCATTGTGTATTACCACTATTCATAATGCAGCTATTATAGAATATTCTAATATTGTTCGAGGATTCCCCTCATTTTCATTATGGGATATCATGTGGGGTGATTGTATCTCAACCATCTCCCATGGGTCTCTATGAATTTATTTATCCTCAACACAATGTGGATGTCCACATGGGTATGTGGGTCCATTTCTATGATCTTTGATGATGGAATCATTAGTTCATGAGCCTATGGGGGTGTCAGTTCATCATTCATCCATGTTTCCTTTTAAATGAGTAATTTTTCATACATTTAAAAATGAAAGGGATCTCCGGAAACATTGTATATTTATACCAAAATTGTTCTCACGTCTTCATGTGTTAGATGGAATGATTTTTTCTTTGGGAACCATTATCTTAAATATTCTAGAACAATATAATATTTCTTGTATAAATAGGTTTGAGAAAAAAAATAAGATTTATAAATAGAAAGAACTTCCATCCACCTCTTGAAATCTAAACAGGTCTTATGAAGCCAATATTCCTACATCAATTCAGTCCTAACACCTCCCCCTACATTAAGATCCCAATCATTATTCCGTCATTTTTTTAGTGGTAGAGAGATTGAAAATGAAAGTGAAACAATGTTCCATTTGATCTTAAATGTTCAGTTTTCTTTCTAGTGTGGTTGTGTTATTATGAATTATATTGTTAGATTATTCCACCCTTTATTGAGATAATAATCCTTGGTATATATGTTTTCTATGGTCACATGGGGGTACTCAGTTAGCTTATAATATGGAATGTAAGTGACTGATTTGGCATAAGGACGCCCACTAATATCTCATGTCCATATACTAGACGAAGAAATTTTTTTGAATACTCTTAATATTGTTTCATCAAAATGATATGAATTTTTTGTGACAAAATATCACACAAAATATAATATCCCAGTACAAAAATCTCTATCAAATCCATAATGTACATAGTGGACTCATCTTTTGAAAAAATAATTGCAATACAAGAAAAACAAATTCCTGAAAAAAAAATTATTCATCAAAAATTCACCATGAAAATTTGAAAATAAATTGTGGAAAATTTAATAAAAATCCAGAACAACAGGGTGAAAATTTGTCTTAATACAAATTAGATCCCTATAGTGGTTTTCCAAAGTACATCATGAATGAAATTTACTCAAGTTCTTTACACAAGTACTTTGACCATGTCCTTTTCCTAGGTTATTGACATTAGTTATTCCTGAGATATTTTTTATCAACCTCAGTCATAACATTAATATACTAAAGTAATCTCAAATCCCACTGATCTGTGCATAAATTGAGGTAGTGTGAACAGAAGTTCACATAGATACTGATCAATTCTTACACATGTTATGAAAATTACATACAGATTCCCTCTTACCACTATTTATTGATGATATTGGAGGGACATGTTCATAATACTTATGTGAAATAATTTTTTCACACCTATATACCACACATGCATGAAAAACTAGAATGATTCGTTCTAACATAACAAAAAATATTTATATATCATAATAAATTCATTCACACTAGTTTCACTTAGAACTCTGGATTAAATCAACTATGATAAGATCAAATTTAAACCTATGGCGGGGGGGGGGGGGGGTGGGGTATTAGATCTCCACTTTTGATAAAAATAAATTTATTTGAAGGAGGAATACCCCATGTATGTGATGTAAGGTATTGGGTAAAGGCCCTATATATTCTCCTAAAACCATTGAAGCTCACCCAACAGATTCACACAAGTCACCACTATGCATAAGTTATTGCAAAACAATTACTGCAGTGGGTACCAATTTCACACCAAAACACCTATTACAATGGTTTCAAAGTTTCTTAAAAATTTGACCCTTGTGATCTTCATTTTCACCTTTTTGGAATACAAATCAATGGTTAAAAACAATACTCACTATATTTGTTAGAATACTACAGACGATAACATCCTATGTGTGGGTATGAGTTGGGGTATTTGTGATTATTTATATGATACTATAATTTTTATCCCACATTTAGGAAATATTTGATTTATTACTACCGTTACCCTCAATGAGAGATGAAGGTAGTAAAGTACATGAAATATTTTACCTAGTTCACCCACACATGACCATGTCTAAGGTCAATGAATGTTATTAAACTTGGAAACAAAATTCATTAAAATCTCACGACTTTATTATGACTAATTTTGATTAGTCTCACCGACTCTCATAGTTCACTACTACAAACAAGTAGAGAACTTAATGCTCTCCTTCAATGAGGAACTCAATGCTCCATCTGTTGAATCCTCCCCCTTCACATAATGACGATACAAAAATATGCCTATATTGGGAGTTCTCTTCTGTATAATATTTTAAATTTACAATAAGTATGATATTGATGGAATAAATCCTACCTCTATATTAAAATAGTCATATGAGATCTAGAAAAATAGTTCTAGAAATCTTTTCTCACTATTTATATGTTTTTATATGTTTTCTGTCTATTTTTTAATGAATTTTTTTTCTTCTTTTAAAGTAAACCCATGGGTTAGGATTGATCCCTATATTTTCAAGATTGTACCCAGATTCCCATATATTTAATGGATTCATCATGAAAAAAATACATTTTAACCATTGGTTATTTTAACTCATAACTCCCCTGAAATTAATAGTGTCTTCAAACAATAATGACAAGGCTATGAAATCGTCATGGATGGTGTGCTATAGGATCACATGATTTACCTATACTACAATATGGAAAATTTCATTATAGTGAAACCACTTCTTCCTTTGAACATCATGTCGTATGGTCTAAAATGTTGTGGCGTGGAGTCTTGTATTTGAAAAAATATACTTATCTCACACATAACTACTTATTTACCCCCCTAGATAGTTTTAGGAACAATCACTCTAAACCATATGTTGTAATGAACTAGATAGAGTGTTAATAATTATATTATGAAATAGCCTTCTACTAGAATAGTGAAAGAGCACTGTCGTGGGCACCCTCAAATGATTAGTGTAATTTGGGGTACTTAGGTGCAGTAGAGTGGCTGACCAAGGTCGTCTCTCAAAGGAGGAAGTGAATTTAACAACTTATTAGAGGTATTCTAAAAAAATAAAATATAACAGAATAGAATAAAAACACTACTTTAAAGGATTGGGGTTTGTTGTAGTTTATTAATCTAGAAGAAGTTTTCTGGAAGAAGATTGTATAATTTTTTTTTGTTTTTAGTTTTGAAATAAATTTCGATTAAAATGACACAACAAGAAGATGTTTTTTTAGAAATCTATTTAAAAGGCGTAATCGATCTAACTCTAACTCTTCAATTTATTATTAATCATTATCATTTAAATTAACATTCACTTAATTATTATCCCTTAATTTGTTAAATCCCGAACCCTACGAGAATCAACTTTACCACGAAGATGATGTGAATTTAACCCTAGGCTAACTTCGGAACATGCAATCGCAGAACCCTGCTTTGATTGATGTTATAAGATTAGCTTATGGTCAGTGGTAAATTAAGGCTCATATCCATTCTGGAAATGAGGATGAATTGTGTTTAGGGATTATATATGAACTCTACAAATTTATCCCGTGTGGTCTTGTATTACTGATTAAGATCGCGCTCTCACAATTTACACAAAATCCCGACCTCGCGTGTTTTTGTGTTAATTATTCAATTGCTTACTTAGTTTATTGTAATTTAAAAACACAATTCATGTATCATATTATGTTAATTACATTAGCTCATTGATTCAAAATAAATGAATTAAAAATGATATAGGTCGATCGATTACTAAAAAGAACTACTCTTCCATGTGTGGCGTAATCATCGTAGAAGCGTTTTGCATGTGCAAAGGTTTAAAATGGGTATAACCCAATAACGATTCTACTCAAGAATTCCAGACCAATTAGGAATATTAAGAGAAGAAGAAATTTAAACAAAACAGAAGAAAAGAGAAGAAATAAAAGAAGAACAAAGAAGTTTATTACATAAACAAAATCATTACAACATGAAGGAGAAGAAGAAGGCTTCGTCGAAGGGATCCTTGCTTCAAGAGATACCCTTATTGAAATGGTTGGAGAATTGGAGTGGATCCACTTCTCCTCTGCCCTAAACTTCCCAATGCACGTCCCAAACCCTCCAAATGAGAAAAAATACAATTTATATAGGGGAGGGGAGGAGAGGTTACAAGTGGTTTCAAGTGTGAATGTGGAAATTCGGACAAATATTTTAATGACAATTGCACCGCCCATTTGACCACCAAAACGCGTGAATTGGCCGGCCTTCCAGAAGGATAAAATGTTCGGATATTCCTCCTCTATCTCTTCTCCAAATGTGGGCTCAATAAAATCCCATATGTAGGAGTTATGGCCGCAATACATAAGCTTAACCATTCTGGTGAGTCCAGCCCAACTTTGAAGTTATGGCCCAATTACTCCATTAAAATGCATTCTTTTGATCTAGTGTCCTGAATACAAGTTGTAGATAATTACGTTAGGAACACTGTTACAAAATATAAAATTCAAATGATAAATATAAAAATATTTATATTCGAAATACTACAGTGCACTATTTAGGGTAAATCTGGAATTTTCACCAAATTTTCAAATGAATGATCAAATCCCAAATATTTTATAAATAAACATATTTAAAACAATGTGAGGAAATTATATCATTTATTATCAATAAAATATTCAATAAAATAGTGTTTTATCAAATAGGTATCCCAAATATTATGCCTCTTTCAAATTCAAAAATTTTACATTTAAATTCAAGTATATAGAATAAACATTACTCTATCAAAGGGTATTGTATCATAGTCCTTAAAGCTAGATTGTGGACTGATGAGAAATATGAATTCCATGATTATGAAAATTATGGACTCTCAACAATTCAATGCCTATCTATGTCATGGAAATATTCCTATAAAAGGGGACTACAATTTATCCTAACTAGCTCTACTGTGGGAACCCTGGAAACTATGGTGGCAATGAAAAACATTGGAAGCTTCTATGTATCATGATGGTTGTGTCTATGGAGTAGTTTAAAAACCATGAGTCCCATAGTGTATGTGAATCCAGAAATATCAAATTCTATAAGAAAAAATAAATAAAATGACTATAAATATGTGAGTAATGGGGCCCACTCTTATCCTCTTTCGCGGTTCCACTATATGTTATGGACCACTTCATCTTAACTGTTGTTATTATGATGTAGACCACTACCATTACATGTGCATGCAGAACTACATGGATGCTCATCTGCCACCTTGGTGACTCCATGGACATATAACCTATATTTTTTCACTAAGTGTAAAATCTTTCTCCCACATATTTGATGTCAATATATCATGGATTCTTAACCATTATAGTCATTTTTTAGGAACAACCAACTAGTATATGGAGTACTCATAGTTGTTACGTTGTGGCCACTTATTTCTATCGGTATTGTCCTTGTGACAATGGTATGAAATATTGTTTCTTCACTTTTTCAACAACACAAAATCCATAACCTATAAAATTTATTTTTTATAATAATATCCCCTTTTGGTTTTGTTGAAAATTCATCAAAAATCCATCCACTTTCAGAAATCATCCATTGTATTTATCAAAAATTTTAAGCAATCATGAAAAATTATCTATGTGAGAAATAATAATTGAAGGAAAATTAAGTCATTATCACCTTGAAGTCATTTTTGAAAAATCCAAAATTCCCATGATTTACCTTGGATATACTCTCCCACTACTGATATTTCTATTTATCCCCCCAAAAACACACATGGATATTTTCTCCCCCTTTAGAAATGAACCCAAAGAGATCATTTATCTAAAAAACATTAAATATGGGATTATAAATCCAAAATATTAAGGTGTGAAACATAAATTTATAATTAATGAAATTGTGTGGAGGGGGGTCAATCATGAAATCAATTATGTTAATGGAGGAGCTTAAAAACCAAGGTCCAACAAATTATTCTCAACACCCACTATGGGTAGTGCCTTTGTCAATATTTTTGCAACATGATCTTCTCATGACACATACTCCAAAACCATTACTCCTTGCACCAATTTCTCCTTTATGAAATAATATTTTATCTTCATATTCTTGGTTTATGAATGTTGGATTTGGTTTTTTATACGTTTAATCACACTAGAGTTCTCACACATGATTTTAATGGTAGAACATACTTCAAAGCCAACATCACCATGTTTCATTATCCAAATAAATTTGGTACATACTTGAGTGGTAGAAATGTACTCATCCTCTATGGTGATCAAAGAAATTCAATCATGCCTATTGATTTTCCATGAAATACGTTAAATTGAAAGATAAAAGGTAATACTCGAAGTTTATTTTTGTTAAACCCCCTAACCAATCACAATTTTCAATAGCGAATCCAACCAAATTTATTGGTGCATCAATGTGATAGAATAACCATTGGACCATTATTTAATGAAAATGTCTAATAATTATCTTTCAAAAGTTTAATGTTACACTCTATAGGATCACATTGAAAATTATTTTCTTATCATGTTAAAAAATAATATATCTTGTCGAGTGGAAATAAAATTGAATAAACTACCAATAATTTTATGATACATGGTCACATAAACATAGTTTCCTAGATCATATTTTCAAAATGTCATTATAGTATCTACTATAGTTATGGTGGGACCTGATTCCTCCATATGAAAACTTCATACGACCTCTATAGAATATTTATTCTGCGAGATAAAAATCTTTCCCACTTTTTGAACTATATGGAATATAAGGAAAATTTCATTTCACTATTTGTAGACATCTCAATGTCACAACTCATGATTTTTGAAAAATATAACAATTGGTTGTCATCCGAGCCTCCAAAAATTATGTTATCAATATAAATGAGAACCATCAACTGATATTCATTCTCCTTCATTATTTAGTCACTGTGATCAACTCCTTGATGAAAACTAATCCTTTTTAGAAATTGGTCTAATTTGGAATACCATGAAGATGGTGATTCCATGAGGAAATATAATACCTTATTTAGATGACACATTTTTCAATCTTCTTCAACAAATAGAAACCAACCTAATTGATCACTATATAATTCCTCTTCCTGGACACAATTCAAGGCAACAGATTTGACATCCATTTATTAAATATTGAATAAACTATGAATCTCTAAGGTCATACTATATTATATTGTTTGAAGAAATTAAATATGTTCATGAATCTCATCAAAATAAATTCCTTCAATTTTGGAATAATTTTTTTAAAAAAGTCGTTATTTTTTTTAAAATCACCCTTCCATATTTATATAGATTATTTTCGAATACCCACTAGTTTGCAAGGACATTCTTCTGAGATGGACTTGAAAAAAATCCCAAATATTATTCATATCTATCTAGAAAATTTTATCATTAATATCTATGAAACAAATATCATCATTAACAATTTATTTAAAATATATAGGTTCATCCAATGATAAAAGGGATATCTGATTCTGAGTGTTAATTTTTATGGTTTAGACCCCAGATGTCCAATCTCTAATAATGTTTATTTTATTAATTTAGACATAATTTTTTTGTGATATTGTTGGACATTCTAGTTTTTCTTCACAATTCTAGTCATCAATAGAGTTCTCTATATTCATTGTAACTCCTCCTAAACCTTTTCCACCTTCATTAATCTAATATTAAAAAAATATTTGGTTTTCCATAAAAATTTATTTTATAATGTTTTCATTGGTCCATATACAACCACTAAAACATAATCTCTATTAATCATCTTTCTAATATTACTATAGTAACACCTATAATATTTAATCATATATGAGTATCCAAAAAAATATTCCTTCATCTCCCATGACTTCAAATGTTCCATTCTATTCCTTATTGAGAATAAAACACTTAATTCTGATCACTCTAATGTATTTGAGTATAGGATTCATTTCATACAACTTTTAATAGGATGATATCTATTCATTTTCATATAGAAAATATCTATAGGATTTTTACAACACTATTGTAACTGATTCTTTATAATATAATTTTGGAAGTGATTTTTCAATCAACATTGTTTAACCTATGTTATTGATTATACAATTCCTTCTCTCCAAAAACACATTTTTGGGATATTTTGTCAGCCGATATATGATTTCTAATTCCTTGATTTTTCAGATATTCTTTAACTTTATGATATGTTAATTTGAACCCATATTTCGTTTAATGATTTTATATATTCACAAAAGGTATATTTTTATAACACCTTCTATATATATTAATACTTCAATATACTTTTTTCTTGTGTGTTAAAGGCATAGTCCATGCCATTTCGTTATATTCATTTATAAATAGAACATAGTACATTATTCCATCCATTTCATTGGGTGAAATTTTCCCACAAATATCCTCATGAACAAGATTAAGAAACATTGAATCCTTTAAATTATTTATCTCATATGACTTATAGACAATCTCCCCTTTTTGACATGAATCACATATGTAAGTGTGATCAAATTTGAGATGAGGAAAATCATGTAATCCTTTATTTTTACCAAATATTCTATATATGATTGACTCGAATGGAAAATTAAACTATTCAATAACCTATTCTCCTCATCCTTGGACATAATGAATTTTTTTTTCTCTCTAACAAGGTATCAATTTCCTTTATATCATTTTTGTGGAGAATAAGAGAACCATTAGTAGTTATAACGGTTCAATCCTTGTGAAAGAACTCCACTACATGCCCATTATAAATAAATAACTAAGATTAAAAGGATTATAATTTATCCCATCAAAAAATTTAATATCATCCCTCCTGATATATTTTCATCGAATCATGGCTCTTACGAAACAAACAAATCTTAAACCCTCAAAATTCCAAAAAAAATGATTCCATATTTATTGATCATGAAGATCACAATGGGGTCATTATTTAAAATTATATGTGATGTGAAACCACTATCCATAATATTTCAGATTAACATGTATATTCCCCTCAAGGAAAGATCCTCAAAATTAGACATTTTCTTAAAATTGATTCATCAAATAGTTTGGTGATGAATGTGCCTTCTTAGTACCTCGATCTATAAGTTCTTCTTTTCCTTCTTCGAATAGTAAAACGTGTATTTTTATTCATTGTGTTTGGGTGAAGGTTATTTTTTTATCTTTCTTAATCTTTGAGGAATTATTTATAAAACATGTTTCATTCTGGTACAATAATAACATACCTTATGGCCAAATCCTTTAAAAAACAATATTCATTAAATTAAAAGAATAATAAAAATTCCAATCGCTTATTTGGATTTAATTTACTATGGGAAGGAACTTATATATTTATATCATAAATTATAAGTGTGACCCAAATTTCCAAAAAAATATATATAAATTTTGATGCATTTGAATTATTATTAGTCACATGGTTAGTTTTCTTTATAATTTTGTGGAAATATTCCTTCTATTTAGGGGTATATGCTTGAGGTTTTGAAAAAATCATATATTTTCCTCTATATATGAACCACATAACATGAATAATATGTATTTTTTCGTCCTAAACATTATTACCTAGACTAGATGATGATTCCTGCATATTTGTTTTTTCATAATTCTATGTTTCAATAATCATTCTTGATATTCAAATTTTTTATTCCAATTCATAAATTCATTTTCCATATCTTCAATAATATTTATTATTTTATTAATATTTTTACCCATACCATCATTGTTTAGGGTTTGATTATCAATTATATGACTTATATAAAAATAATTCAATGAATTTTATAAACTTTTAGATCTATGTTATTCTATTTTGAATTCACCTATAATTTTCCCTCTTCTAGTTGTTGCAAGTAGATCATAGAATCTTACAACACTAAATTGGAATTCATGGTGTTTTATCTCTATATATCATGTTCTTTAAGGGATGCATCAATTTATACTTATAAATCAACCATTACAACTACTAATTAATTATCTTCATCCCTATAATAATTTCATATCTTGTTTTAAATATCTATCAAACAAATTCATTTTTATAGTTTTCAACTTATTTTAATTTTTTTTCTCTAGAAATATCTTCCTATTTAGAAAAAGAAATTATTTTGATGAACCGATATTTATAATTCCTTCAACATACTTTTTTATATTATTGAAATATTATTATTCATCATTTTATTATTAATAGTTTTTTTGACATTTTTCCACATGGTGTCCCACCTTTCCACACTTGAAGAAAGCAAGGAGAAACATACCCGTAAAACCTCCCTCTTCCAGTTTTGAGATAAGAGAACAAGAATAATATCACCACCAAAACATATTCAATTTCAATATTTTCTTTGATTGAATGATTCTTGAAGTAACAAAAATTCACCTTCAATAAACTTTAATTTATTACTGAATCACTGTATTCAATTTTCATTTCATAGTCCACCAGAGTGCTATAAATGCAATCAAGATAGATCTCATTCTGATCTATTCATCTAGAATCAATTAATTTTCATTTAAATTATCATGTTGTATTCTCATTATTCTCATCATGATCTTTTAACATTTTATATCCACACAAATTCCTTGTATATCTTAAATAAGATAATTTATATCAGAAAAAAGACTTTAATCATCACTTTTGAATTCATTATCAATTCTTCATACCTTTTCTACAGAACCTAAAACTTGTCATCCCAAACCCCCAATTTCCATTAATAAATATTATAAATATATTCCTATATAACATGGTTGCTTTTTTAAGATATTAACTTTTTAATTATATAATTGTAATGACCACATCACAACGAATTAATGGATTCTGTATCTACATCCAATTCATAATGATCTCTTTCTATCAATGCTTCATCTCCAATACTTGATGTGATTCCATAGAGATATGATGTATAAATATCCATTCCCAAGTATATTAAATAATTTTCCATCCATATATTACATAACATATTTTTTTTTATTGTGGATATTAACAACATCGTGGTTGAAAACGGTTCCCATACATCTAAGGGATATGAATAACAAATTCCCCTTTGATACTACTTATTAGATTCATATAGATGTAAAAACCTAAGAGGATGTGGATTAGGGTATAGGTGATTATTTATTGGATTTGGATCTTATTCTCTCACTTTCACGAACCCTTCAATTACTTTATACCTCTACCATTAATGAGAGACGAAAGTAGTAAACAACTGGTTAGATTATACTTGGTTCACCCACACTAGGATACATTTATGGAGAATTACGGAAAATTTTCTTTTGCAGCAAATTCACTAAAATCTCACTACATTACAGTTACTAATTTGGGATAGTCTGAGTGACCCACATGGTTCACTACCATGACCAACTGCAGATCTCACTACTCTCCTTTAATGAGGAACTCACTACACAATATGTTGAATCTTCCATCATCACATAATGATTATACTAACATACACCCACATTGAGGTTTCTATTCATAAAAAATTGATTTCTATTAAGTATGATATTCCTATAATAATTTTTTTTCAAACATTAACAATCCATATGTTATTTTGAATAAAACCTCCTGAAATCTATTCGATAAAAAATCTCTCATTCTTCCTGATTTTCTCTCTCTATTTTTAATTATTTTGATGAGATGTGTTTTTTTGTATTTTTTGATGTCTATCCAAGGGTTATGATTTATTTTTATATAATTAATATTGTTGCATGTTTCCCCTATATTTATTCAATTCCTCATACACAAAAATTAAAATTAAATTTTGGGGGATGTAACTCTTAATTTCCACTGATATAAAATTGTCAATAGAACAAATCAACTTATATACAAAATTTCAATTAATGAAATGTTTTATTATAACTTATTTTTTATACACTATAATGTGTTCAATGTAACTTTTGAACAAACACTTATTCCTTGTAAATATTTGTGGTGAGGTTATCAATGTTGTGTCATAGAGAATTTCATTTTATAGATCCAATTTCTCATATACAAATCCTTCTTTAACTCCCTTCATGATTTCAAGCATAGAATATATAAACTTTATCTTATAGTGAAATAATTATTTAATGGAGACACCTGATTAAGTTTCACATTGGGAACCTAGAGAGTTTAAGTGGCATAAAAACCCATCATAATTCACTCTATAGAATGGGAATTATGGTTTTGGATTAGCCTAAAAAACTTGAGTCCTACACTTATCTTGAATCCACAAATCTTACAATATATAAGATAAATCTCTCTAACAAACATAATGATTTTAGTAATGGGTTATTTTATAGACCACTTCCATGGTTCCACCCTTCTTCATGGTCTACTTCCTCTACACATCATCCCATGTTGTTTGGACCACTACTGGACCATTCAGACACTAACCTAGTGGAGTTATCACATACAACCTTATATCCATTTTGGATAGCTATACAAGAATGTTACCCTATGTGGTTTAGATTTCTACCACATATGGTGGGTCGATGTGGCAGGGATTCCAATTTGAGTTGGTCTTATTTTTTAGCCCCAACCAACAAGGGTGTAGTGTAGTCTTGGAGACTATGGTGTGGCCACTTATTTATAATGGCATTGTCTTGATGACTGTGGAGTGACTTCTACTTTAATATCTTTTTCAACAACCTATGACTAAAAAAATCAAAATGTATTTTTTCAACACTATTGTTGTGTTGAAGTCTCTAAATCTCTGTATGTAGCTTATTTAAGAATAAACTAGAGAAAAGTTAACAAAAAGAGAGAAAAGTTTAGCTTCATAAGGGTTTGGAATATCAAAAACATGTCTGAGGAACCACTAACAACATACTATATAAATACTAGGTTGAATTACCATTACTTACAAACACACTCGCACACATATCATTAAAAGTAATCTATGTATACCCCCTTATAACTATGAAATATCATAGTACCACTAAGGAATCAGTTAAACCAAGTATCACTTAGGGAAACGCTCTCATTCACCCTCATAAGGGAGAACCACTGTAATCACCATAGTGTTAGTTGGGAGAAACCAATTTACCAGGCATCTCTTGGGTGAAATCACATTACTTTTCCTAGTATCACTTTCACAAAACAACTTAATCACCCTTGCATCACCTGAGTGATCCCCACTTATTTCTATTCACTAAGGCACTTCGTATTCCTCTCATTCTGTACTGAGGAATCTTGGGAATTGTGGATTATATAGTATATCAACCTTTCTCTGAAGCATCCAATTTGTGCATCCAATTACTAATACCTCCTTGAAATCCATTAGATGCATCTGGTTTTGGAATTCACACCACAATACACCCCTTAAATTTTGGATTTCCTTGATAATAGAGTGTTATTGGTTATAATCCAAGAAATGTAGAACCCTTGGGGGAATCATAATCATATATTACCTTAATAAGGAGGGTACCTTTTAGGAAAAAAATGGAGTGGTATTTCATGGTATGATAATGTATTTCTTGTCCATTCAATGTGGTAAGTTAGATAAGGATCCCCTATAGAGTAGTACCCAAACATTCCATGTCAGATTATATACTCCTACCACAACTAAATATCTCCTTCCCTATCAAACAATAAGAAAATGTTAATATGTTCCTCCTCTCAAGTATAATATCCAAGATGGTTCCTATTGGATATGTCACTAACTCTCCAAGTATACTCTCCCATGGTAACTTCAATGCACAAGACCCAATAATATTTTTTATGAATCCTCGTGTAATGTTGATTTTCTGTTATCTCTTATTTCTAACATAGACACTAAATCACGCAAGATAAGAGATATGAATTGATCAAACCATTACTATAATAGAAAATGCATCCTATATAGTCCTCCTACATTATTTATTCCCCAAAAACATCCTACAAGGGTATCCAACCTAGTGTAAATCCCAACTGTATCCAACATGGGCCTCTGACTAGGTTTAAGAACCCACCACATCCTATATGGGCCTCGAACTAGAAGTAATCCCCATCCATATCATATATATCCCTGGTACTAGGTGTAATCCCTAAAAACATCATTAATGGGACTCTTATTATGTGTAACCCCCAACGACATCCTACGCGGTCCACCAACATGGTGTAAGTATCATCCAAATCCTATATAGGATTCCTAACTCATGTAAGCCACAACCAATACATCTAGGGTAGCCTCATATATATCCCCTCTCATTCATTGGTTTTCTCACCTTTCACAACACAAACATACCCATATCATATTATTAAACTATGTGGATATTTTCCTAGTTGAATGTTTTAAATATACTTGATATAATCCTAGTTTTATTATGTGAAACTACATGAAAAAATCATTTATAAATTATGTTACACTTCATGGTATGGTACCTTCATATAACCTTAAATAGTCTCACTCCAACTACATGGTATTTGATTCTTGTCTCGATAGGACAAAAAAGGAAGCCACCATGATGTTCAAATCTAATTTAATCAATCATGAATTTCCATCCTCATGGGTCCATATTCCTCATGAGATCACTTATGCCCATCCCTCACCAATATGTATTCCTGAAATCTTGGATGTCCCTTCCTATTGGGAGATATACCATGGAAATTCTCCTTATTAGGTCGTACTCTCGATAAATAAATTCCTACACATCGAGGGTGATGTTCCCTCTAGGTTTCATCATATTTCATCATTGGTCAATATACCCATTTAGGTTGACTATAAAGTTTTAATCATGCATATTTCCCAAACCACCCATTTTTAAGAATATTTCACCTAAAAATCTTTATTTTGTAATGTTAAATATCATTGATCAATCCATGTCGCATGAAATAAAATGATATGATGTGTCTTATTAAGTGGAATCAGACTATATAGGTTCTATTTATTTTTATAAGGATTCATTGGAATCCATTTTTCAAATTCATGATCCTGACTGCCTGAACACATACCTCCTTCCTAGGTGATGATAAACTCTATAGCACCCAATTGTGTGGCATTAAACCATACACCAACAAAATTATTCATCACTAATTAGTGATAAATAAATATGGAAGACCTAAAACATTTAAATATTATACTATCATGGGAGAACCATAGATACATATACATGTTCACATTTATAGGATATTTATGTTATGTGTAGGAGTATACATAGACAGATTTCAAATGAAGGGATGATAGCATGCATGTAACCTGTTATTTATTGGAAAATGATAAGAATTCACTAAAAACAAAATAAATCAATAAGAGAGTCTAAGAGAAGGAAAACTCCATTGAAAGGTTTTATGATCCCAAACATCCATCCTCTTGACCACTGAACATTCTAAATCATCACTGTGATAACCACCCCATTGATTTCAATCCATTATAAATTAGGACTCTCTTGATGTCCACATTGAACCATCACAGATTAAGGGGAACATTATATTTTATATCCCCACAAACATATCTCCCACTAAAAATTGACTGAAACAAAAATTCCTAGTTTAGTGACATGTGATGTTCTCAATTACATGGATGAATGACATATGATGTATTTATTAAAATTAATTGGAATGAATTTCAGAATAATGAACATAAGGTATGTAATTTATTAAATTGAAAAATTCCATTATTATATATTAATCAATATCTTAACAAAATATATTATATAAAAATGTACATGAATTACAGAGATAAATATCATATAAGACTTGTTTATATGGATATATGAGTGTGTATGATCAACTTATTTCCAAAATACTTTTTATATTTAGTAAAATTGGTGATATAATAGAGGTTCACATATTTTATAATTTTTAATTACGGAATTAATAATTTCAATCAATGTTACAAATACATGTTGGGTTAAATATGATCCCTTATAATTAGGATAAGATCTAAAATAAACTATTTATCTTTAATTTTATAGATTTTATTTCATAATTATGTATATTAGTTTGGATAACATCACAAATATTTATAATGTTTTATATTTAGTCTACGAGGCTATAGTTTAAGTAGGATATTACTGGATTTTTACACAAAATCATAAACTATGATATAGTGAGGGTCACCATGTCATGGTTTGTGTTTTCTTATGGTTCTTGAAAGCATTAAATAAAGTTCATATACAATGATATATGGTTTCATTCGAGTAACTATCCTATGATTATTATCATCATCATTAATATTATTAACACATCATGATATATTATAGATATATTTTTTATTTTTCAAGGAGTCTACTAATCACACATTAAAGATGATTGTTTTTGTAAATTTTTTTAATTGATGCGATTTATATATTTGATTTCAAGGACCTTATTTATGTATACTATTTATTATTCACAAATACAAAGATCCAACATTTTTATTTCTCATAATTTTCATTCAAGTATGTATTTTTATAATAACTTTTAATGTAGAGGGTTTTGTATAATCATTCAGAGATTATAAAAGAATGTTTACATGTTATCTCTATTTTAAGAAAAATACAATAACGAATTCTAAGAGAGATAACAACACAAATCAATAATGATGAAATGGTTGAATGGAAGCTATGATGTGGGAGACTACTTAGAGAATGAAATAATTTAATCTATAAGAAAAAAACTCTATTATTATCTATCTAAACCCATATTGACAACATTAGTGAGGATGTATTTAAAATTCACTAATACTGGTCTCAATAATATAATACCAAGACATGAGAATAATCATGGACTTCAATCTTAGTAAAAGTATCTAATGGAAGAGAACATGTACATTGATGATAGTATCCAGCTAGGGAATGAAGTTAGTGCTAAAAGGGATGATAATGAATAAATGGATCAGTAATCCTAAATGGATTTTCACATCCACTCTAAGGATATATTCAAAGATTAATTTATAATTCAATCCCAAAATAAACAAACTAACATTAATTTTAAAATAAACCTCATTTTCAAAACCAATAAATTATTGGTATTTTTTAAAAACTAAAGATGGAATTCTTCTTTGTGGATTTAACGATGGTAAGGTGATCTTGGAGAAGTATTTTAAGACTTGTGGCCTAATGGATACTCTATTCAAGGTCCTCATCTACAAAGATAATAAATGTGATATGTTCTACCATGAATAGTTCTATATAATGTTCTATGGGTCCGATATTTTATGATTTTTTGGAATATAGTAGATTTTTCCATTATGGTGTAATTTATTTATGTCATTTCATGATTTTTTTCAATTAAACCTATAAATGTTCCCCCTCCCACACCCTATATTATAAAAATTAAAAAATGGATAATCTGATATTAATAACACTATTTAAAAAGATTCATCACTGATAATGTGGTATATATTGTTGGAGTTCGTGGCCTAGAACCAACTAATTTGCACTTTACTAATTAATAAATACCTTATCACATCTTGAATGTTATTTTGTGCGACAATGCATGTGATGATGTCCTAAGGATAATTTTTGCATTAAAGGGTAAGAGCGGATCCCTGCAATGATGAGAACCCAGAAGTGCCAAAACACTGTTCTTGAATATATGTTTTATGGCTGGATGATGTTATTTGAGGGACAAAAATAATACAGGCCATTAGTGGTGAGGACTCATAAAACATTGAGGCACATTATCATGGGGTGCGCCCTTTGTAATATCTAGGAGGATATTATGAGAATGAGACCCACGAGTAGGAAAAACACATTTCATAGTGTCATTGGATATTCCTATCTGTGGATATGTGTATTGGTCCTTAGACTTCAAGATTATTGTTAATGGGTATTATAACTCATGCAGTAAGATGTATTGATGAAAGCTATGATGAAACATTGTTCGTAGTGAGGTAGGATATGTTGGGTGAATTATGATTGATACTGCATTAATAGATAATGCGAGAAAGCATTTGTCCCTTCTATTCCATAATAGAAGTAAATATCTCAATCCCTTTTATGGAATTGATATAGCCTAAATAAATCCATGTCCATGGTTAGGAATGGGCAGGTTCAATTCCTAAATGTCAAAGAAATAATAATCGAGCACATGGGTTGATGGCACTAGCATGCAACCCACTTGATTTGAGATAGTGAGACAAAGGGATTACATTACACGGTAAGTGTTCGTAGGAGGTGACACATCATTGTGGCATTAACTTCTTTCTCTATGGGTGCCTTGCCATGTTACTAGACACTAACCTTGGACTTTAGGCAGGCTTCGCCTAATTACACTGAGAAAGAGTCCTAGATGGTCACACACTATGTGTGTCTAAGTATTTTAGTGAAATATTAATTTAACAAGTTGAATAAATTTTATTCCTGGCAGGGGATTAATAATTATTCAAGAATGACTGATCGCATTTATTACAACACTATTTATTCGAGAGAATATATTGTGGGCGAAATAATATATTTATTAGCAAGTAATGCAGTGATATTTATTTGAGAAATAAATAGCCATTATTCAAGGTCTAATAAATGTGGTGGAGTAAATAAAGAAAAAATGGAAAAACAAAAGTACATGGTGTGTATATTAAATATGCACGCCATGTATTGTTTTCTAGATATTTATGAGAAATAATATTATTTATTTAATTAAATAATATTAGGTGTAATTCACAAGGTGCATGTCATATAATAATAATAGTCAATTGTTATTATTATACATAGGGTATTACTAAGAATTAACTGAAATAAATAAATTCTTTCGGGTAATTAATTCATTTTATTATTCAATGTAATTAAAAATCCCAATTATATATTTCTCATTATCCTAGACATTTTTCGGGGTTGTGCACAATGGATTTGGAAAAGCTCTCATGCCAAGAGAGAATTATGTTTTCCACCAAGAACGCTCTCAAGATATGAGAGAGTGATCCACCTCCACCATATCAAGGCGATCGAAGGCAGACATCGCAAGTGAAGGTTCTTTTGCACTAGCACCTGGAGATCCCTTCAACGACATCTAGAGATACCTGGAACACGTGTGGATCACCGCTAGAGGAATCCTACACTTTAATTCTACGATGCAATGACAGATCACATCAGATCGTGATCAGAAACATCAACGAAGAGACAATTTCATCAAGGTAATTCTTGTCAATTAATTAAATTAATTATAACCAACATATAATGATCCTATCTATGTTTATAGGACTCCCCTATTTATTTTTCTTTATTAGTTCTATTTTGAAGAACCAATATTTTATTATCATGACGGATCTCGGATTGATCATTGTTAACACTAAAATTAAAGTTGGGTACACCCACTAATGCGCTTACGCTGCACCCGAACCTAAAAGTGGTGTCATAATGGCCATATCGTTGATTATAATTATTTAGTTTTTCATCGGTGATTTACACATTTTATAATTTAGTTGTTTCAATTCAATTTAATCATTATTTAAATCTGAATTTCAATATCTGTTCCGCCTCTCTCGTTTCTCGTTCACCTTACATAAACAAATTTTTCTTTAAATTTTGATTAAAATAAAATAGAGGATCTCATCTAGAGGTACCAAACATCCCTAGCCATAGAACACCAGAATACACGTATTTTATTCAACAGTACATGCCATGTAGTCTAGGTTCAATGCATCAGACTGGTCCACCAAATCAGGTCGTGTGTTAGATTATTTCTATGTATTAAATGACACCATGTTTTGATCAGGAATAGGTGGCACACGGTTTCTAGATTACACGTCATGTGGTCCACTGAACACGGCGTGTAGTCCCTTCGGGTTAGAGTTAGACCATGTACCCCATACATGGATTTCCTGGCTGGAAACCGTGTAACGTATATATTACATGGCGTGTTTCCCATTGAACACACCATATACTCTAAAAAATTTATGAAGTACATCTACATGCCATGTCTTTAGGCATGTACTTTGGATGGATGGTGAACAAAATTACACGCCGTGTAGTCAGAACTACGCATCGTGTACTCATCCAAATTACACAGATTTATTAAAATTTATAATTATATTATACAAACCCTTGAGATGTGTACCATAGTGTAGGCATAAAGCTAAGGCACAACACGTGATAGGTGTTTTATATATATGTTTTTAATTTAACATCTGTGTAATTTTCATTTCTACTCATTGGGTAGTTATGAATATGAATTCACCAGGTTTTATCCAAGGTACAAGTTATGTACAAAGATAATTTTAAATGAATTTATTTGTTTAAAATTATGATGAATGAAAATCTCAAGGATATTCAGAAAAGTTTTTTAAGATAAAATTATTGATTAATTAAAGATAATTAATTGATTTGAGCGTGATTTATCTTAAAAAATGATTAAATAATAGTATGATAGTTTTATTTATGCATAAATATCTTTGCGTGCATGGACAATCATGAGACCAACCAAGACCTTCGTATGTGAATTGTTTCTTTTAATTTATTTATTTAAATTAAATTTTTTGGCCTACAAGACTTCTCCTCATTAATATATAGGGCTTACATGCCCAAGGTTTCTTTTATGTAAAACCCCATTTTACCCCTCAACTACATGTGAGATAAAATCATATGTAATGGATGGAGCTCCCAAGATAGTGGAGGTGGCTCAAGTTAGGATCCAAGATGAAACCAATCCAAGGAGATACAAATGTGGACAGGTGGAAAGCTGTAACACAAACCCAAAAGGTTCAAGGTGTTTCTCCCCTTGGTCTTGGGTTAGTTTATCAACCACTAGATAAACTAACCAATAGAACAAGATCATGATCATACCTTTTATTTTACTTCTCTCAGTTTCATGGTTTATTTATTTTGGGTGTGTTGTCACGATCACATAATTAATGAATAAAACATGCATGATGGAACTAAAATAAGACCAGATTATGTGTAAAATATTATATTATACATGTTTAATCACATAATTATATCCCACATAATATTAAAAATCATTTAATCAAAGATAATAAAATTGAAATTTATGTATAAGCATAAAATCTCTCAAATCAATATTAAGTAGGTATAGCCTTCCATAATCTTGGTTAGAATCGAACCATAGTTCAAAGTGCTTGACAAACCCTAGTTGGGGTGATTTCAATTATCGGGGAATTATAATTCAAGGTTTTGGGTTTACATGACTTGGTTTGCATCAAGGTTTGAGTGCCACAGTAGGACTTGGTGTGGCCAAGAGGAAAATGTTGAGGAAATCCAAAATAAAAGTATTTCAGGATTGGGGAGTCCACTCATAGGATCAAGGAGTTGCGAGTTAATGTAGTTGGTATTTATAATTCCTACCTAAAACTCTTCAAGTTTATTGAACAACCCTAGTTGGGGTAATGAAAAGGGAAATATGGATCCTTTCCACTAGAATATTCAGGCAACAGAATATTACGAAGTCAATTTTGAGGGCTATTAGATTTCGATAAAATAGTGGGAGACTAATAAGTATTAATTTATTTATTTTTCTCAATTTTACCATAATAAAGTAATAAAACTTTTCTCATCTTAATTTTTAGAAATGGTAAGAAAAATGACTTCAAACATATCCTTGTGAACCATACTTGATAAGAAAAACCTCTCACCGACACAAATTTACAAGAGTGACAGAGGCGTTTACGTGTCATCCTTCAGCACGAGAGGAAATTGTATGTGTTGGAAGAGAATGTTCCAGTTTCTCTTGGGAAAGTGGCCAATGGTGAGGAACTATCTCTCTGTATGAAACAAATGGATGATTCCATATATGTCCAATGTTTTATGTTATCGGCCATGTCTAATGAGCTCTTGAAGAAACATGAAAACATGGACGCGTATAGCATGATGTCTCATCTTAAGGATTTCTACCAAGAGAAGGTGAGACGGGGGAGATATGAGATCTATAACACTTTGTTTACAACTAAGCATGGAGATTCTGTTCAGCTGGTCCTCATGTAGTCCAGCTTATTGGACACATTGAATGCCTGGAAAACTTAGGGATTATGTTCTCAGATGAGTTGCGTACATATCACATTCTATCATCACAACCCAACATCTTCTAAAGATTTATTTTCAACTATAACATGATAAACAATGATAAGAGTCTATCAGAACTTCTGAACACAATTCTCCATGTAGATAAGGATATGGGTCGTGATAAACCTGCAGTCTTTATGGTGAATATGAAAAGGAAGGACAAGTCAAAGGGGTCAAGGACTTATAAAAAATATAAATCCCCATAGCATCGTCCCTCCAAGAAGGGGAATATCCAGAGGTAGGGAAAGTAATGGGAGGCAGTATGTTTTCCATGTGAAAATCCAGGCCACTGGAAGAGGAATTGAACCTAGAAGTGTGGGGACTCTAAAGGCGCGGTCATTATCAAGTGTAATCTTTCCATTTATACACATTGGGTATTAGATTCAACTTGTGGGGCTCAAATCTATATTCAAATATAGGAACCAAGTAGATTTATAAATATTGAAAGAGTATAGGTGGATCTTCGAGCTACCAATGGTGCGAGGATGGCTGCGTTGGCCATTAGAGATTACCACCTCTCATTGCCAACTAGGATGATTTTGGTTTTATATAACTGTTATTATGTGCCTAGTGTTACCGAAAGCCTAATTTCTGTATCATGTTTGGATATAGATGGGTTTATTCTCAAGTTTGGAAATAAGGGTTTATTCTTTTATAAGAATAATGTATGTTATAGTATGGAACATTTAAATAATGGTTTGTATGTATTAAATTATGAAAACTAAGTGTTGGAAATCGATAACGAAAAAAACTCACATGACTCATACATAACCAAGTAGTGGAATCACCGTCTCAGGCATGTAAACAAGAAGCGCTTGACAAAGCTCTACCAAGATGGATATTTAGACTCTATTGAGCTAAAACCACTTGATAGATGTCATGCTTGTTTACAAGGTAAAATGACCAAGCTGCCTATCAGTGGATAGGGTGAGAGGGCCATAGATCTTTTAGGATTGGTGCACACAGATGTGTATGGACCATTTCTAGTAGAAGTTGGAGGTGGATATTCTTACTTCATTAATTTTACAGATGATTTGAGTAGATATGGCTATGTCTACTTAATGAGTTATAAGTCAAAATACTTAGATAAATTTAAGGAATTCAATAATGAAGTAGAAAATCATCTTGGTAAGAAGATAAATAAGCTTCGATTGGATCGAGGTGGAGAATATTAGAACCAAGAGTTCATCGATCTTCTACAGGAGTTTGGGATTCTATCTCAGCTAACTCCTCCTTATACACCATAGTGGAATAGTGTTAGTGAAAGGAGGAATCACACATTGTTGGACATGGTGAGGTTGATGAAGATTCATACAGATCCTCCATTATCCTTTTGGGGATATTCATTATAAACTGTAACATACACATTTATCCGAGTACAAACTAAGGTAGAAAATGGAATTCCCTCCGAGTTATGGAATGGAAAGAACCCCATTTTGTCGCACACACATATATGGGGATACAAGGCATTGGTTAAGGTCTTCTTAGGCAATAAACTAGCACCCTGGGGCACAAATTGTATCTTTATAAGTTATCTTAAGTAAAAAAAGGATATTAACTATCTAACCCTATAGACAAGAAAGTGATTATCGCCATAAAATCTGTCTTTCTTGAGAGGGAGAACATTATAAAAAAATAGTGGGAGAAAGATTGACTTTGACAAAGTTTCTGCTCTAGATACATAGGAGTTGGTACAGTAACAATTTCCATAGGTCCTCATGAAAGTGATTCGAGAAACACAAGTACTGCATAGGAGCTCAAGAGAGGTAAGAGAACTAGAGATATTTGGTTTCCTAGTCACTGAGAATGGTGAATCATTATTGTTGGAAAATAATGAACCTCTGTCCTACAAGAAAGCAGTAGAAATCTCAGAAGATGCAAGATGGCTAGAAGTTATGAAATCTAAGATGGATTCCATGTATCAGAACCAAGTCTGGGTTCTGGTCGATGAGCTAGTTGATGTAAATCCTATTGGATATAAATGGGTATTCGAGATAAAATTGGACATGAAATGTAAAGTTATCACCTATAAAGAAAGGATAGTTGCTAAAAGATTCAGATAGCATCAATTAATTGACTATGATGAAACCTTCTCTCCAGTAGTCATGTTTAAATCCATAAGAATCATACTTTCCATAGAATCTTACCATGACTATGAGATTTGGAAAATGAATGTCAAAACTACATTCCTTAATGGGAACCTTCAAGAATATTTCTATATGACACAACCAGAAGGTTTTATGACCCTAGGTGAATCCAAATGGGTTTATAAGTTGTAGAAATCCATTTATGGATTAAAGCAAGCATCCAGGTCATGGAACATTTGATTTGATGAATCCATAAAGGAATTTGGTTTCATTAAGAATGAATGTGAGATATGTGTTTATAAGCGGTTTAATGGGAATGTAGTCATTATCTTAGTTGTATATTTTGATGATATATTTCTTATTAGAAACGATGTACCAGTCTTAAAGTCAGTTAAGGAATGGTTGAACAAGTGTTTCTCCATGAAGGATTTGGGTGAAGCAGCCTATATTATAGGGATCAAGATCATTCGTGATAGATCTAAGAGGATTCCTGGACTAAGTTAGGGTACATATATTGACCAAATACTAAAGAGATTTGGTATAGAATAGCCCAAGAGGGGATTGGTTCTAGTGTCACACAACCTACATCATTCTAAGAAAATGTGTCCTCAAACACTGCAAGAGAAAGATAGAATGAGTATGATCCCATACACTTCAGCTATAGGATCCATCATGTATGCCATGTTATGTACTTGGCATGATGTTTCCAATACACTGATCATGGTAGGAAGATATCGAGAAGATCTAGGAGAACATCATTGGATTGCTAAAAAACTATCCTTAATTATCTGAGAAGAACTAAGTATATGTTCCTAGTGTATGGAGGAGATGAGGAGCTTTTCATCAGAGGGTATGTTGATGTTGATTTTCAGACAGATTAGAATGATCTAAAGTCACAATCTGGATATGTTTTCTGTTTCAATGGAGGAGCGGTGAGCTAGAAGAGTTCAAAGAAACCAATTTTCACCGATTTTACAGTGTATTCGAAATATATAGCGACTTCTAATACAGACAAGGAAGCTATATGGATTTGGAAATTTTTCTAGGAGCTTGATGTTGTGCCTAGTAGTAAAGATCCTATCACATTATATTGTGAAAATACTGCAGTGGTGGCTCTTTTAAAATAACTAAGGTCACAACAATGGACAAAGAACATACTCTATAAGTATCACCTTTTTAATTATATAAAAGCGATGAAGTTGCAGTGAGTAGAGTGTCCTTGGAAGAGAACATGAAAAACCCCATGACTAAAGGCCAATCTCAGTAGAATCATGTATATCATGTGAGAGTTAGCATGTTAAAGATTATTAGCAGTTGGCTCTAGTCCAAGTGGGAGTCTGTTGGAGTTGGTGGCCTAAAACCAACTACTTTGTACTTTATTCATTAATAAATACTTTATCACATCTTGATTTTTCATCTACATGATAATGGATGTGATAATTTCCTATGTATAGTTGTTGCATTAATGGTTCATAGAAGATCCCTAATATGATGAGAACCCAGAAGTTCCATAACACTATTCTTGAATATATTTTCTATGGACAAATGATATTATTTGAGGGACACAAATAATACAAGCCATTAGGGGTGAGGACTCATAAAACATTGAGGCACCTTCTCATGGTGTGTTCCCTTAGTAATATCTAAGAGAATATTATGTGAACAAGACCCACCAGTAGGAAATCCACATTTCATAGTGTCATTGGATGTTCTTATCTATGGATGTGTGTATTGGTCCTTAGACTTTAATATTATTATTAATGGATATTACAACTCACAAACTTAGATGTATTGACGAAAACTATGAAGACACACTGTTTTCAAGGTGGTAGGATACGTTAGGTGAGTCACGAGTGATATTGCATTAATAGATAATGCGAGAAAGGATTTGTCCCTTCTGTTCTATAATGAAATTAAATATTTCAGGCCCTTTTATGGAATTGATATAGCCTAAATAAATCCATGGCCATGGTAAGGAATGGTCATGTTTAATTCCAAAAAGTCAAAGAAAGAATAATCAAGCACATGAGTTGATGGAACTAGCATGCAACCCACTCGATTCGAGATTGCGAGACAAAGGGATTATATTACACGGTAAGTGTTTGTAAGAGAGGACACTTCATTACAGTGTTAACTTATTTCTCTATGGGTGCCTTGGTATGTTTTTTGATGCTAACCTTGGACTTTAGGTAGGCTCCTCCTAATACCCCTGAGAAATAGGCCTTGAGGGTCACACACTAAGTGTGTCCAAGTACCTCAGTTAAATATTAATTTAACAAGTTGAATAAATATTATTCCCAACTATGGTTTAATAATTATTCAAGAATTCCTGATCTCATTTATTTTGACACTAGTTATTCGAGAGAATATATTATGGGCGAAATAATATATTTATTAGTGAGTAATGAAGTGATATTTACTTGAGAAATAAATAGTCATTATTCAAGGTCTATTAAATTTGGTGGAGTAAATAAAGGAAAATGGAAAAACAAAAGTACACGTTGTGTATATTAAATATACATGTCATGTATTTTTTTCTGGGAATTTATGATATATAATTTTATTTATTTAATTAAATATTGTTAGGTGTAATTCTCTAGGTGTGTGTTAGATAATAATAATGAACTGTTATTATTTGACATGGGGTATTACTGAGAATTAAATGAAATGAATAAATGATATTTGGTAATTAATTCATTTTATTATTCTATGTAATTATAAATCCTAATTATATATT
This sequence comes from Viscum album, assembly GCA_963277665.1. NCBI lineage: Eukaryota > Viridiplantae > Streptophyta > Magnoliopsida > Santalales > Viscaceae > Viscum > Viscum album. Next base: position 1,182,784,834 of record OY728158.1, on the reverse strand, counting down.
TCTCATTAGACTTGATATTTTTGGGGGTTGTGCATAACAGATTTGGAAAAGTTTTCATGTCAAGAGAGAATTCTTTTTTCCACCAAGAATGCTCTCAAGTTATGAGAGAGAGATCCACCACCACCAGATCAAGTCGATCGAAGGCGGGCATCGCAAACGAAGGCTCTTCTATGCTAGCACCCAAAGATCCCTTTGACAATGTCTAGAGATACATGGAACACAGGTGGATCACCGCTAGAGGAATCCTACTCTTGGATTATATGATGCAATGATGGATAACATCAGATCATGATCGAAAACATGAATGGAGACAGAATTACATCAAGTTATTTCTTATCAATTAATTAAATTAATTATAACCAACATATGATGATACTATCTATGGTTCTGGGAATACCATCTTTCTTTTTTGTTCCTCATTCTATTCCAAAGATCCGATGTTTCATTATCGTGACAGATCTCGGATTGATCATTGTTAACACTAAAATTAAATTTGGGTACACCCACTAACGTACTCCCACTGCACCCGGAACCTACATATATATGTTATGATTTTTATATCATATTAATGAATCCACTATAGGTCAATCTTGTATTTGTGATTTTTCGCTACTTTGTTTTGAATTTTACATGTCTAATAAAACCATTCACTAATTCCCCCAAATATATAGACATCATAAGTATCTAATATCTCCATGACACTGTAGGGTTATTTTTGTTACATCCTTGTGTATATCATAATGATATCACAATTTAGATATTCATATCTCAACAATAATCATAGAGATTGATTATATGGGTATTATTCCATTGATATGTTATTTTGGAAATTATTAATATGTTTTCATTGACAATTTACATGACCCAAAGAACTATTTACTTTAACAAAACCGATTTCTTGATCATACATAAGCCATAAAATACCATGTGAGTCTATGTTTTGAATATGATGTGTGAGCACATGACTCATTCCACCCAAGGACAAGAAGATAGCAAAAAACCATAACTTACAACATAATAACTTAATATATATCTCAATTATAATATTTTAAATCCAATAACACTAGTCCCAACTCCATATAAACATAAACTTTTTCACATAATTTTGTTTTTATAGGACATTTACTAATTTTATCACTTGTTATGACCAATATCATCTACTTCTACCACATCATAATATTTTATAAAAATAAGAAAAGTCTATCATGATAATTTACAATATCAATTTTATTAGTCACCCATATAGTTATTATTCTATAAAACTGCATAGCATAGGCACATCTATTAATTTATAAAGGCTACCAACAAGGAAATTTTTTCAAATAAACCAAATAGGGATATTATACCCTTAGTTTAATCACTTTAAAATAATAAATAAATCACAAAAAAACTATAACCAAATTACCTAATAGTATACATGTGGAGAAATAATAAAACCATTCTATAATTAAACAATATCATCATGGTAAAATAGATGAAATAATACATGTTATAATGAAATATAAAAATGAAGATTACCCAGTGGGATGATCATATATAGTATAGGAATATAAGAAAAACAACAAGGAGGCTAAGTATATTTTTTAAAATCTTGCATCAGATATTTATCATTACCCCCATTGAGATCATTTATCTCACACTCTTATATAAGGTTACTTTCCATAATTTTAGTGTCAAAAATATGTTCTACATGTCTATTAGGGTGAATGTATATGGTGTGATCATAAAACATGGTAAAAAACTACCAAATATGAACCTAATAATAAACAATGTATATTTATATAATAAATGAAATTTATGTTGTAACCAACATTCCAAATGTAAAAAAATATACATAATTGGGTACTCTAGAATATATTATGATGATCAACCCATACATTATTAAACTAGAGTGTCATAATGGAATAAATTCTCCCAATATCTAATAAAACATGATAGTGAATGATTTGTAAAATATTAATATATTATCCCATTGTAAATAATAAATTTTTACAAAAAAAATTATATTTGAATTATTATCACCACTCATTACATATGGTTTAGTGAATAATTAATCACCACATACAATTCTTGGGTGAGTGAACTATTAATATAAATATCATGGGTGAATATTTTTTCACCAAAAATATCCCAGGTAAATATTTTAACACCACAAATCACATGAGTATGGGTGAATGCTTCATCACCACTCATAATAAATAAAATGTGAATGGGTTATCGTCACTAATCACAAAATAAAATATTGATTAGGGTATCATTGATCCTCCTAAGAAGTACTTGAGTTTATTGGTTATCACTATATATATTTTTCGTGAATGGGATATCACCACTAGTCACAAAAATAGAGTTTAATGGATCATCACTACTCATAAACAATCTTTGGTGAAAAGGATACCACCACTAATCAGATAAGGTAATAGTGAGAGGTTTATCAAAAAAATCCCCCTAGAAAATACATGGTTGAACAAGTTATCAACTCTATTAAATAGAGAAATGGTGAGAAAGTCATCACTAATATTGCTAAACAATATAGAGAACATGTTTCCAAATATATTAGATAAGTAAATAGTTAAATTTTTATCATCGATCCTTGCAAACAATAAAAATGTGTATAGGTTATCTCCTCCATAGAATAAGATAATGGTGAATGGATTATAAGTATTCTACTTTGTAATATATAGTTGAATGGATCATTAACAATACTCTTAAAAAATAAATTAGGGAATATGTTATTTTATATAAAAAAATAAGAGTTATGACAAATCATCATAGAAAATGAAATTAAATGTTTTAATCATATCTACACCTATAAACCATCACACCTCATATAGAATTGATCATGAAATGACCAACACATAACCCTTATCTAATACCATAAGATAAACCACATACATTATTAAATTAAACCAATAATTATGGTTTGGCCATCCCAAACTCAACCTATCACTATCTAAACTCACCTCTCCTATGATGTAGTCCCTTAGGTGATAAACTTTGAATAACATGTGTTAAATTCCTGAGATAAAAAACCATATATCATTCATGAGATAATTTAACCTTGGTGGGTTATCATAAATTATGTAATAAGACTAGTTTGAGTATAATTCATCATCTCAATCCCAAATAACTATTCTATCCACACTCAATAACATATTCAAATAAGATCGTTCCTATCCAAAATCACACTCTAACTCCTATGTGAACACATATGATAAGTAAAATTTATTAAAATTTATTATTTAATTTTTTTGTTTAATATGTAATTCAAATTTATCAATAATTTTTTTTTGTTTTCTTATAACATGAAAATTCTATATTTTGGATGTGGACAAGTTCTAGTTGTTTTGAATTATTTTTGAAAGTATTTGTTTGAAAACCCTAATTTTTCCAAATAAAAAAGATATATAATGATTTTTAACTACTGTATAGAACTAGTTTGAAGGAGAAAATTAAAAGATACTTGAAGATAAATTTATATATAAATATTCTTTGAAATAGGAAGGAGTGATTTATGAAAATTCATTACTTGGGGGACCTATAAGTAATATTTTTCAATCATAGGGATTGATACATAAGATATTATTTAATGGTAGATTTTGGACATGCTTTGAGGATTATTACCTATGATTTATTAGGATTTATCTTAGAATCACAATGCATATGTGAGGCTCTTATTCTTATGTAATGTTTTTTAATTGGATGTAAAATATATTGGATGAAATTTGAGATCCAATAAAGTCATGGAAAATGATTTCATTTCACAACACAATGGAATATGAGAATGTATAAGGGCATCTAAGAGGGGAATAATGTATATGTAATAATCCATTAGTTTGAAAAAATTATATGTAGTTTGGATATTTCACCATATCCTATCCTTTTATTTTATAATGATACAATGGCGTATTTACAACGCTAGAAATTTAGTTTATTTATGATCCATGGTGGGGATATGTGAGATTGTCTTTGTGAATTAAAGAGTCATAAAATAATTATTTAATTTCCATTTGAATATGATAGTTTAATCTATGTCATAGTGGATACACCATGGCATGTAGGGTGGAGAAATGGAATAAATTCATGAATTGGGTTATAATAGCCTCTCATTTTAGAAGATTTAGCATGATGTAGATAATAGAAAAATGACAAAAAAATAAAACATAGGTTACATTACCACCATGTTTTAATCTAATCATCTATGTTTTAATGTTGGTAAAACCATGAAAAATGTAAAAAAGGAATGTATAATGATCGTTATGATTTTTAAAATTAAAACTAATTCATGTTTCTTTCATTCCGCTCTAACCCATTTTTTCGTGGAGTTTGTTAAGACATCATATAAGATTTATTCTTTTATTTATATATTTAACAATCATCATGGGTTCAAAAATGTGGTTTCTAATATATTTATTCTATATAATTTCATATTTATAATGAGTATTATTTTTGTAATTAGTTTTTGAGAGAAGTTACTTGAATATGAAGGCATCGAGAGAGAATACTTATAGGTAGTGAATTTTTCCTTTTCTTTAGAGACATTGATGTGTTGAATAAAACATGTGATATATAAATTAAAGGGTGTGTGGTAGTTCAGTTTCATTACCATCACCCTAGAATCACCTTGTTGTCCTTTCCTTTGAGTATTTTGCATCAATACCTCACGTTTACTATTCAATTTGTTGTGGATGGTCAATATTTCATGAATTAGTAGTCCCTTAAGGGATGTGGGATTGAATGAAGTAGGGTTATTATTTAATATAAATTATTAATTTTGTTTATGAATTTCATGTGTTTGATTAATATCCAACAAATACTAATCCAATCTTAACCCTTAGCTTCCTGGTATGAGTGATATATATTTTTGGATGAGGCCCAATGTGATAGAAGGGAATGTGAGATCAATATCCATCCATGGTTTTCATTTTAATTTTATACAAGGATTATTATATTAATGTATTATTTCATTAATATTACTAGATTAATTGAAAATAACTAGGTATTATTAATTTTCATTTACCAAGTTGAATTAGTTATATGAATAAGTAATTCAATTAATAAAACATTCTGAATCATGAAATAAATAAATAATAATCATTCTAGAAACATCCTTAGGAAATTATTCATCATATATGTCAAACATCTATATTTTTAATCAATTTATTATTTTTCTATAATCTACTATCTACATTAATCCCGTAGTTTTCCTTAATCATTCTATTAAATTTTTTTTATCATTCTTATTTTCTGAAATAACATTCTAGATTCATTAACATGGTTAATAGCCTCTATTTTCACAGTGGTTTGGCCTCGAGAATCCAAAATTCATACACAACAATTTTGTAGTTTTATGGATTATGGTTCTGGGTTTGGAAATTATAAATTATGAATAATTCCCCTTAAGGGTAAAATTTCATCTTTTTTTCAATATGAAAAAGGACTATCTAAAATTATTAGTATCCATTTTATCATTCATTATCTAATTGGAATTTTCTATTTTTACCTTTTCTTTTATTTTATAAAAAATCTGGTTTATTTTATATGGAATATAGGGTCATGACAAATAATCCACAAAAATTATCAAGGAGATTATATTATGAAGAGCTAATTGAATTCCACCAAAAAAGTAAGAGTTCTTGGTTGCACAATTGGAGAGAATTCTTTGAAACTCAACAAACGAATATGGTATGGTGGAGAAACAAATATCACTTGTGATAGAAAACAATAACTATACGGTATGAAATTAATATTTTAAAGACTATATTACATTTATATGGCTTATTATAGAATCCTCAAGCTGCCCATTTAGGCTACAAACTTTGAGTCAAAGGAGAGTGTGATGAAAATGATCTAGACTAATGGGAAATTTAGAGGCATGTAGAATGATGATACCCATGTCAATAATTCACATTCATTGAAATTTATGACCCATTTAATATTAATTAATACTCTTATGATTCTACATGACTTCACACCATCCCATTTTCATTAATGGGGATTGAAAAGGTGTTAGTAAAGTCAAAGTTTCTAGGATCAATAAGGATCTGGGAGAAACACACCTAGAGATTTCTGTGAAATTATTTTCCACTGAAAAAGATTACAAAGGTATGGATTGACATTAAAAACTAAAAAAAATATAATATTTAGAATAAAAATGGGTCCTGGTAATGATTCAAGGTGATTCTATGATGATTATCACATTAATGGTTAACCTTGAGGTTGTAGATCAAAACAATATATTATGGATAGTAAAATGGCTCTCGAGCCATAGTTGATTCATACTTAATAGGAGGAATAATGGGGAAGAACCCCACTAAATAACAATATATTCAAAATAAAATTACAAAAAATACTTTACAATGGAACTGAGATAGATCCTTAGATAAGATATGTCTTTACCATTTAGATTAAGTGGCCATGTTTTCTACCTGGTTGGAAGTAATTTCCAAGGATATGGAGACCATTTTTTCCATATATAATCATAGAATTCCCTATTGGCCTCATAAAGAGATTTCTTGTGAGATGTGTAGAGGTCCCTATCTATTCTAAGTCCTTTTAGTAGTGGTAGAGAGAAACTCATTAAATGAGGTAAAAAAAATTAAACTATAATTATCCTTGACTATATTTTCAGTACTATTATTTAAAATTGAGTGAGGATAATTACTTAGAATTAGGTTTGGAGAGTTATAAGGGGGTATAATAAAATTAATTATTAATATCCATTGATATTTTCTTAACATTATTAGGAAATGTGACCTTACTGGAATCAATTTTAGATTACATGGTGATTGTTTGATCAGTAATATTAAGAATTTCAACCAAAATCATATGATTCCTAGTTCTCTTCAAAAGAAAGAGTGATATAGTCTACCAAGTATCATAACTAATTTTATGTTAATGTATAGACCAATCTTATAAAGAATATAAATTATTTTAAAAATAGCAAGGGATAATCCAAAACATAGAGAAATGGATAGGATATCTTTCCATAAGGTTACTTGATTGTCCACATGTAACATTTTTGGAAAACATAGTGGTAGATTGATAAGAGGATAAGGAAATCACCTCTGAGAATGAAATATCGGTGCAAAAGATGAATTAGGATATGTAAAATGAAGTTGAGGTAAAATTTTGACAACCAGTGGATGAATAGGTCCAGAAAAATTGAATATAATAATTAAATAATGGAAAATTATTATGGAAACATAGCTTAGAACGTATGGAAGAAGAAGGAAGTACAACCACATAAGAGACATATTTCTCTTCTGGAGAGGAAACACCAAGGGAATATAAAACAATAGTATAATAATTTAATAGAGTTATTCAAGAAACATCACATAAATATTCTATTTGTTGAGGTGATAACATGGATTTATGTGTATTCCATGTTCCTTAAAGAACCACTCTAAAAAAATGAAATTAGAGGACTCTGGATTAATTTAATTCAGTGAATAAATTCCAGTTTTTGTATAGTAGAAACTCCCACAAAATCTCTATGATCTGAGTAATTTTTATATTCCTTAGATTATCTTGTATTCCATGTAAAAAAGGTTTTTTCTAAACTAATAAGTAGTGTGAACTAAATTTCTCATATTTGATTCAAGAATGTCATGATAACTAATATGAAATCTATGATAGTTTTGCATTAATTAGAAGATTGGTCCGTGGTGTAACCTAGCCGAATTATAAAATATTTCTTCGTGATGGTTGGAAGAATTTTCCTTCCCATTGATTTTAAAATTCTATAGATGGAAGAAGAATAATAGGTTTTTCATATTCAAGGAAATATCATTAAAATTTCATATAAGGATATTTGATTTTCTAAGTAGGATATGAATAGGTTCAATTTTATCTCAATGAAGAAATGAAATATGGAGAAGAATGGGAGGATAGTAATCTCATCACTACCACTTAATAATGTCATAGACATTTTCATAACAATATATATAGTGGAATAAGTTTTTTTAAATAATATTTTGATAAAGAAGAAGATATCAGTGAAAGGATGGATGTAGTGGAAGGTTTTTAGGTTGTATAAAAATTTTGAAGGGTGAATTTTACTAAATTAACTATATCATTTGTGAGATAAACAAATCTAGAGAATAATTACACCCAAAAAAAATATAACAAATTCTGTTGATAAAGATTGGTAATTTCATGGACTTATATTGTAGATATCTCAATGGAAAAAAAGAAACAATTTATTGAAGTGATAAAAATGAAATTAATAAATCATATATGGAACTGTAGATATTAATTTCATTAACACATCCATTTTCACCCATGAAGAAATATTAGAGTTATAGAAGAATATAATATGGTAGTGCCAAATAATTTTTACACCTACTATAAAATAGGTTTTCAGAAATGTGGTGTTGAAGTTTCTAGATATAAGAATAATTTTCCTTGTTTCAGATAGTCAATCGGTGTTCCCACTATATCTGGTCCCAATGGAAGAAAAATGATTGTTATTAAAAAGGAAAATCATATGATCTCTAAAAAGAAACGTAATGGGATGTAGGATTTTTGTTGAATACAAAAAAATTGTAAAAAAATGGAGGGTCATTTTATTCTTTCATTTGCTGATCAGGTATTGGAGTGACTAGTTGAGAGTGAATATTATTATTTCAAAGATGGTTATTTTTTACATAAGTATATTAATTTGGAACATAATAACCAATTCAAGAAAACATTCACATGAAAAATTGGAACCATCACTTAATTATTTCTCCAATATGGATTGTTTAATTATACCATTTCATTTTATCCATACATGAAACATATCTTTCATATATTGGTGGGGAACTTTTGTGTTGTTTTCATGGAGGAATTGTTTTCCATGGGAAGTCATTTGAAGTATTATTATATATTCTATACTTTTTTCTCGATAGGTTTGAAGAGAAATGAATTATACTAAATTTATAGTACTATAATTTTATAGTAATGGGTGGAATAATGAATTGAAACCATATCAACAAAGATTGCATGGATGTTGAACTTGGAAAACTAAACATGATAATATATGTATAACAGATATAGAAAATAATAGATCATATGTTTTCAAGGCCATGGTTGTATCTACAAATTATTTTTCAATGATTTATAGAAAATATATTTACCCTTGACTCTCCTATTATATGAATATATGAAATTGGGATTTGATGAAAATTTCAAGAATCATTTAGGGAATTGGGAATGAGGTTGATCATTGCACCCTTCATGAAACAACTGAATTGGAATGTACCATTAATATTGATGTGCGTCACTGTAAACTATGTGGTTGTATAATTACATAGAAAATGGAGGATAGAACTATTTAAACAATATTTATGCTAGTAGGACCATGATAGAAAAATATCTCAATTACCCAACCATATAGAAGAATTAACTTCAAGTGGTATTTATGTTTCATCATCATCGTCATCATTTATTTATTTAAGAAAAGTACAAGAACACCAACAATATGAATGAGTAGTAATAAGAAAACAATAACATTCCTAATTATGGTGGCATGAAATGGTGAAACCTGAGAGCATCGCCACTAATCCGATTCACCCCCTTAGGAGGAAGGTCAAACTCATTGTGATAGATTGTAATGTTGGCCACCATATTGGATATGGAAGCAAGATAATATGTTACCATATTACCTTCTCTATAGGTATTTAAAATATCTTATTGGTTACAGATTAGGCTCATGTACCTGTGGACTATATAAGAAATTGGCCATGGGGTATCATGGGTATTCTTCTAGGAATTGTAGAAGAATAGAGTCATTTTCAACCACCATAAAACTAACCTCCCTCTGCCTAAATATTAGAAGATCCAACAGAATAGACACTGCCTCATCTTTGATGTAATCACCTACCACAAAACATGCTGAGAAAGATTGGATGAGATTGCCAAAGGGGAAACATACCACACCTCCTCCATGAATGAGGACAATATAAAAAGAACCATATATGTTGAGTTTGAAGCCAGAACCTTATGGATTACAGTGTACCCAATTTCATTGTGGAGTACCACTAATGGGGTGGTAAGGAGAAATACCAGATAGAAATGGTCTCGAGGTGGGAGAATCCTTCATGTTATTTACAGAATGGATAAAAATCAGAAGTATATTTTTAACTCCAACAACCAATTTCCTCCCCACACATAGACCTCCCTCAAAATGGATACTATTTTACATGTTCCATAGACATCAACAACCCGTAAGAAAATATAGATGTAAGAACCCAAGATTTTGTAGCTGGTAAAGATTCCAACCCTGTTTGAATTTTTGACTTGTTCCTAATAGAACTGGGAAAATCTAGGAAGTTCTGGAAATTTAGAGACTACACACCATGTACTAAAAAGTACACATGGTGTATGGGTTGGGCGAGTACCAGCCGTGTGCTCACTGAGTACATGTAATGTGATGAGTGTGTAGGAATTTCTTACTACACAGCGTGTAGTTATAGACACGCTGTGTACCCTTGACTGTGTGAAGGCCATACATGGTGTGTAGGCCAGTTAGCTAGGTAGAATGTTTTTAGCATGTACACGTCGTGTACTATTGGTACACGCCATGTAGAGGGTTTGTGTATGGGGATATACATGGTGTGTTGGGGATGTCGACAGGGTAAAGAGGTACACACCATGTACCATAGGTACACGCCGTGTAGTCATTCGGCAATTCCTTGGAAAAATATCATCCGCCTTATGAACAGTAAAATGATACACGATGTTTAGTAATAAGTTCACGCCATGTAATTTCTTTTTTCGCTAAAATGGGCAGTAGCCTCGTTTTGAGGTAGAAACTCAACCCTTCGACGGGTTTGAGCATGAAGAGACGGCAGGAGCTCGTTTTTTTTCCCGATCATCCATATGAACTCTGTTTTGATCTCCATCACATGAATTAGATCCCCCACGGTAAGGCCTTGATTCCTCTTGAGCCTTTTTTCTTGATTTCTGTTCTAGATCAAGTTATAGGGGTTTGAGAATTTTTGATTCTTTTGTAGATATACCGCATTTTAGACTTCATTGGAGGCTATTATGGGAGAAGTATCATTGTACGAGTCTCAGATATGTGGTGCATACCTCTTTTTGTGTTTTTTCATACTTTTGGGTGGCACAACCTTTGGCGGGTTTTTGTGTATTTTGAGTGTGACCCTGTATTACCTATTATTTCTTATTAAGCTGTTATCTGGCCTATGGGATGCCTTGGGGTATGCCATGTTACCTATTTTTCTTGAGCAGGGCTAGGAGAGTGGTTGTTGCTCATCAGGGCCATTTGTATAGGGAATGAAAAAATGGTTATAATTGAGTTTTATTGTTTAAAACTGTTGAGTTTAGTTTTTTAAACCTTGGTATGAATTGTTGGAGACTTTAAGGACCTCAGTGATGGTATGGGAATTCACTTGGTTAATACATATCAACTATTAAGTTTTTTTTTCCTGTTTAAAAGTGTTTCCTTTGGTTTTATACGTAATTACTGAAATTCATATGTTGGAACCCTTGCGGTTGTGTTGGGCCTGGCTCAGATATTCATGAGTGATGTTGGTCACATGTTGGTCTTGGCCCAGGTTACATTGGGTGGTGTTGACCATGAGATTGGGCGTCAGAGGCAGGGTGACTGTCAGGTTGGGCATGGCCCGGGTTACTGGGATGGAAATTCCATCATACTTGAGAAACGTCGTCATAGGGACATGAGGTGTCAGAGACATTGTGGCTTGGGTACTATTTTGGTGATTACTGCTCACCCGAAACTATGAGTAGTGTGCCAACAGAGAGACTCTGTGATGAGGTGGTTTTGACCACTCATGTGGGTAGTGGCCCTCATTAGTTGTGGTTTAGTTACTATTGGTTTGGGGGTGCTTGTCATAGGAAGACACATGGAAGGTGATGTGCCTTCAGGGGATAACATTGAGGCTATCGGGTTAGGGGTAGAGGCTCTCCGTGATTTGAGGGGAGACATTGTTGTCCCTCTGGTTACTTTATTTGAGGGCAGACATCGCTTTCCCTCCATCTACTTATTTGAGGATAAGCATCGTTGTTCCTTCGAGTTACTAATGTTGGGCGTGCCTTTGGGATGTCGGTACTTGAGACTTGTGGTGTCAGGGGGCACATGGTTACGGGTTACATGACAGAGATTCTGGCATTGGATGAAACAGGTGACACTTCATGGTGGTTGCTGGGCACTAGTGGAGTTATGTTTATTTTTTCACCATACTGTTTACTTATTTTCTTGTAACTATTTTCCTGCTTAAACAATTATATTAGTTATGAACCATTGGGTGGTATCCTACTGAGATTCATCTCACACCCTACACGAGCCCTTCGGGACACGTGTAGACTTTATGGATTTAAATGAAGGAAAGATGTCAGCTTCAGAAGTTGGAATGCATTAGTTGTTTCATGGAGATGGTATGGACCTTGAGGTCTTTCCTAGTTGGAGTTTACATCATTTTTCTTTCTTTCATGTATCATCATGCTTACTTGTTATTATATACAGTTGTTTATCCACTAGAGCCTTTACATATGGATATATATGACTTACTTTGTACGCATGTTTGTGGTTTTGTAGTTGTTACAAGTGATCAGAATGATGTTGTGTTACTTTCTGATGATGTTGTTATATTTTTTGCTTCTTCTGTTTATTGCTATTGATTATGCTTCCACTACGCGGGTCTGGTTCGATTCTGCTGAGTCATTTATTTCCACTGCATGTTATATATATTATTTCTCGGCCCAGTACCATTACTGTCCTCTAAGAGGGTATAGCCTCACCACTATACCTATCAGACCCTCGCTGCTAGTCAGTAGCCTTTGGAGTTCAGGGAGGTGAACCTAAGGTAGTAACACCAGACCTGTTTAGCATTGTTCGGGTCCGGGTCGTTACAAAGTGGTATCATAGGAGTTCTTGATATGGATTTAGTAGTAGTGTATTGTTAGATACTAATGATATTGAGACTTATCTTTTTATTTCTATTGGTTTTACTATTTGGGATATGGTAGACTGGATATAGGTTGTTTCTAGAACTAGGTTTCTAACTTGTGTTTGGGTGCTTGCAGCCCCATGTATGAGTGATGGACGAAGTTACCTTGGGTGGGAATTGCTGTTTGGATTTTCCTTAGATTACAGTTTATATGATTTCCACATGAGTGGCTCACTTGGTATGTGATGTTGTTGATTTTGATGTGTAACCTTTGACACGGTGTGGTAAGGAAGAATTGGACCTTGGCCTGGTATGGAAAGGCATGTTTGCTTGGCTTTTGATAGGCACATTTTTAAGGTATTTCAATTTCATAACTACGTGTATGCTTTTTAAAGTGATAATTCCATGTGAATAATATCAATTGTCATGATTTGTGTTCTTTGTATATGTGAATAGGTTAAATTACTGATAGAATTTCTTGATTATTTCAATATGTTATTCCATGCTTTGTATATTTGTAGAATTGCATGTGGAAGGGTATTTGGGTCTGGCTATTGTACGAGAAGATAGGTACTATGGTTGAGGTGATTTTGATCATCAGTATTAGGTGACTTATTTATTGGTTTGATGAAATGTTAGTTGTCAGGATGGGCATGGCCCGAGGTACTTTTGATACTTGGCTCTGTTAAGGGCAGGTAAGGATTCCATGAGGCCGGGATTCCATGGGCATGGGTTGCGGTGGGGGGAGAGTGAGGGTAGTAGTTATGTGCTGCCTTTTATTTGTTTCCATAACTATTATATATATATATATATAAATATATCTTTGTGTGTGTGTGTGTGTGGGTTCTCTAACCATTTATGGTATTCAACGGGTTCCTTTTAGACGACTCAGATATAGCATCACACGGGAGGTGGTACTATGCCGTGGGAGTAGGATCAGGTTCATGATCCGGTGCAAGAAGAGAAGGAGCTATAGGTACAGGCTCAGGGACAGGATTAGGTTCCGGATCTAGTGCAGGAAGGACAATAGCTAAGTTTGGCAGCATTTGGACCATGGCTTGAGGAGAATCTCCGAGCTATCTTGGTACATGTCTTGCAGGGGATCGACATAGGTGCGCAGGGTATAGAGCCATCTCTGGAATATCTAATGTGGAATTTCCTATCACAGCACCTGCTACTTTTCCAGGGTGGGGGTGGTCCACAAGCGGCTAAGAACTAGATAGAGAGCATATAGATGATCTTCAAGCAGCTCAAGACACCTCCAAGGTGGAGGGTCAAGATGGCGACGTACATGCTGCGAGGACCGGCAACGTGTTGGTGGGATGTGCTGGTTTATGCTCACAAGCATGAGGGACTATCATGGAAAGTCTTCGAGGATAGGTTTTTCAATCACTTCTACACAGAGACACTAAGAGTACAGAGAACTTGAGAATTTTTAAGCCTTCAGCAAGGAGACATGTCTGTCATGGACTATGAAGCTACTAATACTGAGCTGTCTCGCTTTGCACCTAGTATGGTAAGTGATGACGCAGTAAGGATGAGGTGCTTCTAGTATGGATTATGACACGCCATTCGGATCTAGGTGAATATATTCAGGCTGGTTCCATTCTCAGAGGCAGTGAATCAGGCACTTATAACGGAGGGAAATCAGAGGAATATTACCCAGGTTGGTTGAACAACAGCTTCAGGTGATGGTTCAGACAATAGGAAGCGAGGATAGGATGAGTTCCAGTAGGGAAGTCAGACCAGGGACTCATCCAAACAACCTCATAGTAGTTCTTCAGTGGTTTTATCTCTGTGTGGACTACCATGACATGTTCAGACTCAGTGCAATAGGCCTCCAAAGGAGTGTTCGGAATGTGGACAGGTCAAACATCTTGAGAGGTTATACAGGAAGGCTTCTCAGATAGCCAGCAGGCAGAGACCAATACAGACGGTGGCATCTGGAGTTGGTTCTACAGGAAGGCTTCTCAGATAGCCAGCAGGCAGAGACCAATACAGACGGTGGCATCTGGAGTTGGTTCAGGTTTGGTACCAGGAGAGGGTATTCGAGGTTTAGCTGCACATGGAGGACATGATAGAGATAGCGGGACCCAACTTAGGGATCAATGGCTGCTTATTGGAGTAGCACCGCAGGGAGGTTAGGCATCAGGTGGCCGTAATTTAGGCCAGGTGCACATCGTGGAGCTGTAAGAGGTTGAGCAGGTTGGTGAGATGAAGATGGTTAGAGTTACACCATGAGTGTGGTCGTGACTATCTTGTTTTCATTTGTCATGACCTATTGAGACAAGTTCGTTTTGAGTGCACAAGGTGCACAAGATTCTTGTGGACTAACTAGATGCTAGTCAATGGGATTGGTGTCATATTGGGTGCGTGATATATTTATATACATGTATTAGATACGTAGCATCACGGGCATCAAGGATGTGGGTTACTTGAGGTTTCATGGGCATTGGGGTATCGAGGATGTGGGTTACTTGAGATGTCATGGGCATCAGGGCATCGATGATGCAGGTTACTTGAGGTTTCTTGGGAATCGGGGCATTGAGGATGTGGGTCACTTGAGGTGCATGGCATCGGGTTTTATTTTGAGCATCCATAGGATGCAGGACCTCATGGATGCAGACACCGATGTGGTGCGGGATATGTTTTGAGTGTCCAGAGCAACACAAAATCACCAATGAGGTACAGGGGTGATGATGCGTCATGATAGGACTATGAGTCTGGAAACAGGTTAGTGAAGCTATTCTTCTTTTGAGTTTTTTCGGATTGAGAACGAGTTAGGAAATTCCTAAGTTGGGGATCCCCTTGATTAATTTATCCAGAACCTTCAAAACTGGGGTAGTTTAGGTGACTTTGATAGGGATGGTATGTTCAGTGCGATCTCTGAGTTTTTTTGATAGCTCGTGGATGAGCTATGGTAAGGTGAAGAGATTGTAAGAACTTGGGTTTTTGTAGAGGGTCAAAATTCGGATCCTGTTGTAATTTTTGACTTGTTCGTAATAGAACTGGGAAAATATGAGAAGTTCTAAAAATTTCTAGACTACACGTCGTGTAATCTAAAGTACACGCTGTTTATGGGTTGGGTGAGTATTTTTTGTGTGCTCACTGAGTACATGTCGTGTGATGACTGTGTAGGAATTTATTACTACACAGTGTGTATTTATAGACACGCCATGTACCCTTGACCGTGTAGAGGCCATACATGGTGTGTAGGCCCGTTGGATAGGTAGAATTTTTTAGCATGTACACATTGTGTACTATTTGTACACGTTGTGTAGAGGGGCCATGTATGGGGATATACATGGCATGTTGGGGATGCTGGCAGGGTAAAGAGGTACACGCCATGTACCATAGGTATACGCCATGTAGT
Organism: Viscum album; assembly: GCA_963277665.1. Taxonomy (NCBI): domain Eukaryota; kingdom Viridiplantae; phylum Streptophyta; class Magnoliopsida; order Santalales; family Viscaceae; genus Viscum; species Viscum album. Next base: position 1,182,768,550 of record OY728158.1, on the reverse strand, counting down.
CAGTCGGCAAGTCCTCAGCAAAATATCAGCAGCCTTATGAACAATAAAATGATACACGACATGTATTTATAGGTACACATTGTGTACTTTCTTTTTTTCACAAAAATGGGCAGTAGCCTCATTTTGAGGCAGAAACTCTACCCTTTGACGGGTTTGAGAGGGTAGAATTGGCCAGAGCTCGTTTTTTCTCTCGATCATCTATCTGAACTCCATTTCGATCACTGTCAGATGAATTAGAACCCCCTCAAAAGGCCTTGATTCGTCTTGATCCATTTTTCTTAATTTATGTTCTAGAGCGAGTTATATGGGTTTGAGAGGTTTTGATTATTTTATATATCAACCGCGTTTTAGACCTAGTTGGATGCTATTATCGGAGGAGTATCATCATACGATTCTCAGGTAGGTGGTGCATACCTCTTTTTGTGTTTTTGCATACTTTTGGGTGGTGGAAACTTTGTTGCGTTTTCAGGTATTTTGAGTGTGACCCTGTATTACCTGTTATTGCATGTTAAGTTGTTCTCTGATCTATGGGATGCCTTTGGGTATGCCCTGTTACATATTTTTCTTGAGTGGGGATTAGCGAGTGGGCGTTGCTCATCAGGTCATTTTGTTCGGGGACTGCCAAAATGGTTGTAATTGAGTTTCATTGTTTAAAACTAATGAGTTCAGTTTATTAAACCTTGGTATGAATTGTTGATGACTTTATGGACCTTAGTGTTAGTATGGGACAACACTTGGTTAATACATATCAACTGTTTAGTTTGTTTTTCCTGTTTAAAAGTGTTTCCTTTGATTTTATATGTAATTGCTGAATTTCATATGCTGGAACCCTTGTGGCTGTGTTGGGAGTGACCCAGATATTCTTGAGTGATGCTAATCATAGGTTGGGCTTGGCCCGGGTTATATTGGGTGGTGCTAACCATGAGATTAGAAATCATGGGCGTCGTCTTGAGTCAGGGTGACTGTTAGGTTGGGCATGGCCTAGGTTACTAGGATGTAAATGCCATCATACTTGAGCGACATGATCATGGGGACACGAGGTGTCAGATAAGTTGTGGTTTTTGTACTATTTTGTTGATTATCTCTCACCCGGAACTATGAGTAGTATGCACACAGAGAGACTATGTGATGAGGTGGTTTTGAAAACTCATGTGGGTAGAGGCCCCTGTTAGTTGTGGTTTAGGTAATATTGGTTTGGGGGTGCTTACTGTAGGAATCCACGTGGAAGGTGAGGAGCCTTCAGTGGATAGCATTAAGGCTATCGAGTTGGGGGAAAAGGCTCGCTATGATTTGAGGGAAGACATCGATGTCCCTCTGGTTACTTTATTTGAGGGCAGACATCATTGTCCCTCCAATTACTTGATTTGAGGGTAGACATCGATGTCCCTCCAAATACTTTATTTGAGGGTAGACATCGTTGTCCTTTCAGATATTTATTTGGATACAGGCATCATTGATCCTCTAGGTTAATAATTTTGGGCGTTCCTTCAGGACATCGATACTTGAGACACGCGGTGTCAAGGGGCACATAGTGTCGGGTTACATGACAGATATTCCAGTGTTGGAAGAAGCAGGTGACACTTCATGGTGGTTTCTGAGCACTATTGGAGTTATGTTTATTTGTGCATCATACTTTTTACTTATTTCCATGTAACTGCATGCTTTCTTAAACACTTATATTAGGTACGCAATGTTGGGTGGTATCCTACTGAGATTCGTATCACACCCTGCACGGGCCCTTCGGGATACGTATAGACATTATGTATTTATGTGCAGGAAAGAGGTCAGCTTCAGGAGTTGGACTACATTAGCTATTTCATAGAGATGTTATGGACCTTGAGGTCTTTCCTAGTTGGAGTTTACATCATTTTGCTTTATTTCCTGTATCATCATGCTTACTTGTTTTTTTCTACAGTTGGTTATCCATTGGAACCTTTACATATGGATATGTATGACCTGCTTTGTATTCATGTTTTTGGTTCTGTAGTAGTTAAAATTCATTAGAATGTTGTTGTGTTTCTTTCTGCTGATGTTGTTATATTTTTGGCTTCTGCTGTTTATTGCTATTGATTGTGCTTCTGCTATGCGGGTCTGGTTCGAGTCTGTTGAGTCATTTATTTCCGCCACATGTTATATATATTATTGCTCATACAAGTACCATTATTGTCCACCGAGAGGGTATAGCCTCCCCACTATACCTATCAGATCCTTGATGCTATTCGGTAGCCTTTTGAATTCAGGGATGTGCGCCTAAGGTAGTAACACCCGACCCATTTAGCACTGTTCGTGTGGCTGTTCGGGTCTGGGTCATTACACTAGATCCCTAGAAATCCTTTCATGACCCTCTTGATATGCTCCCTGGAACAACTTGTGAAGAAATGACCTATCCAAATTATCACACATGTGAATACCTGTAAAGTCACTAAAATCATTCCAAACACTGCAATCCAATTCCCACTCGATGAATATGTGGACTGAGATTTCCTCCCTCCGATCCACACAGCACAAGAAACATGATTCAAGATTGATTTTGAGACTTTAATCATTCTCAATCATGGATAAAGCCTGATTTAATATCCTTTATACGAAAAAATTTATCTTTACAAGAACATCCTTTTTTCATAGGGTGTCACCCCTTAGATCAAATAGATGTGAGGGAGTATGCATTTTGTGGTATTCCTTCATTAAGAAAGCTCCTAAGGAAATTCAATAAAAATGCATAGATTTTGATCATCATTGATGTCAATAAGATCATAAAATCCCACAGATCGGTGTCCAGAACTACATTAATATGAAATGGATGCTAGCTGTCCTGCTTGAAGGTAAGGTCCATTGATGGACAACATGGAAGTCCCAACTCAACTCCCACACATTTTTGAAACCGTAATGATATATCAACACAACCAACAATCAAATGAGCATGTCCCCTATGATTATAAAAATGAGGCATAACCACATGCCAAAAAAACAACTCGGTTCCTACCTTTCCACATGGGAAAAAATTGATATTGAATGACCCCAATGAGAAGTAACCTCCATCACATCCCATGAAAGCATTGTATGCATTCCTTGAAGGCTATATTGAACATTCATTATGTTAATTCCTCCGACCTGAGTAGATCTATCAAATATCTTCGAATAATCCCAATGATATTTTCCATCTGCATTAGTTTCCTAAATAAAAGATGCTAGAATCTTATTTATATTGGAAATTAATACTTTCAGGACTCTTACAACTGAGATAGAATGATTTGAAATAGACGTGAGCACACTTTTGATAAGGGTTATCCTCCATCCAAAGGATAAAAAATGTTTCTTCCAATTGGTTATAGGGTAGTTAATCCTTTCAAAAATATGATCAAAATGATTGATACAAAGATGGAATGGGGAAATAGGGACCCCAAGGAAAATCATAGGAAAACTCTTCTATTGAATTCTCATAATGATACACAAGTCAGTCACTCTTCTGGTAGTTCATCAATGAGAGGTATAAACACTTCCTTTCACCTTGTTGATAACCTGAAAACTCTAATTGAGATAACTTTCTGGGACCTAACTCATACTCCAAAACAATATCTTTCTATCATTCAATAAAATTATTGAATCATCTAAAAACATTATATGATATGTACTTGTGTCTATGGTCTTGAAACATTATGGTGTAGAGTCACTGCTGAAAATTATCTTGTTGATGTTCCTACTAAGATAATCATGGGCTAAATGAAAAGGGTTGGGGAAAGTGGGTTCCCCTTCTTTAACCGATGTATAGTTTTGAAAAAATCACATATCATACCTAGAATTAAAATGGCCATCCATGACGAACTCATGAATGTAAAGATAAGATCAATATCCCATGTAGAGAGTCCCATTTTTTAATTCACATTAATGATGAAATTCCACTCAACTCATTCGTATTCCTTATCCATATCAAGTTTAAAAAATCAGTTTTGGAACTAATGACCTTGTTATTAATGTTTCTAACCATCTCCTAAGTAATTTAAATGGATCCCTAAATCATCCTTTTTTCATGAATGAAGCATTGTGGTAGTGTAAATCCATTGTGAGTTCATGAAAAATACAATGTTTATAGATGAAATTTGTAACGACAGAAAGTTTCATTAATGGAAATACCTCTTGATCTAATTAAATGTCTATTTATGTTTATATAAAATGTCAACTTCATTGGTTTTATGTTAATAATTTTTACCGTTGCTCATATAGCCATTGAACAGTGATCACATGATTAGTATAAATATAGGGCTTTAACTAATCCAAATTTTCTCAGACAAAGGAAGTGATGGCCTCATCTAGTAGAATTGCCCCATACGAAGCCCATTTGTTAGAGATTAGAAAAGATTTGGCATCCTTGGGCTTCACTCTTGACCAAGCCCAAGATGAGCTTCAACATTTCAAGCTCGAATGGGACCATCTACGGTAGAAGTGGATGTCGATATAAATTACCACTCGAGCGATGTTATTCGATCCACCCCAAGAGTCTATCACCATCGCGCACCTTACCCTTAGGTCTTATGCAGCTGTTTTAAGGGCTTATGTAAAAAATCTCTATTACTATGTTCATTTATATTATTTTGGTATATAATAATGAATATACCTCCTTGTCAATTTTTTGATACATTGTAAATAGTTTTTAAATTACAAATAATGATTTTAGTTATAATTTAATTAAGAATTATATTCTATTAAATTAAGAGATTTTTTAATTAAATAATATTTTAATAAAATATTATTATTATTATTAAATTAATTTTTATTAAATATAAATGATCTTATAATTTTATGAGTGCAATTGTAATTTTTATTAAGGTTTGAAAGCCATTTCTGTCAAAACCCATGAATTTTCGATAAATATCGGTTTTTATTTTAAAAGTGAAAATTAACATATTTAGAAAATTATTTAGATAAAATAAATGTTATTTCTGGAATCAAAATGTCGAAATTATCCAATGGTAAATTTTTCATAATTTTCTTTGAAAGTCAAATTTTTTGGGTAAAAATTGAATCTTGTTTAAGTATATAATGTGTTTTATGACATCATAATGACCAAATAGTGATGTAATAAAATACTATAATCTTTATGTTCAGAAAATATATGTTTTACCATTAAAATAATGTAATTTTGGGTTTGTTTGACTTACTTTTCAATGCATTAATGGACCCCTCAAGACTTATTAAACACCTTGTGTTTTTAAATTAATTTCCATGGGAGTATGACTCACCTCCACATAAGAAAACCTCTTATTTTAAGAATTTCGGACTTTGGCCTTATAAAATATTTTTTTCCTCTTCCCATTTGCAAAAACCATGGGAAAAACCATGGTATGGTTTGTGGTTTGGATTAATTTAATGTAAGGGGACCCAAACCTAAATAATAAAGAATTACCTCACCTTTCCTATATAAACCCCCCCCCCCCCCAAAGATCCCACTTCCTCCTCCCTCAAAGCCTTTGGAGTTCGTCCAAACTCTGCCCTACTCTCTCTAGAATCCTACCAAGGTTCCCCAAGCTCCCAATAAGCCTCTCACAAGCCTCTCTTTATCCTTTGGAAGCACACTTCCAAGTAAGGGTTTTTTCTTCCTTTCTGATTTTTGTCCAATTTTCATTAAGTTGTTTGGCCCTTTTAATTTAAATTATGAATGTTGGGGTATGGTTTCTCACCTCCCTCATACATCCCTATTTATGTTTTTATGATGGGAGACCCCTTTCTCTCTCATTAAATGCCTCCCATGTACACCTGTTCTTATGCCAAAATTCCGAAAGGAACTTCTCTCTCCTCTTTTACATTCAAAGAATACTTTTGTATCATGAATCTAAATTCCAATACAATTGTTGGGACATGTATATATATTACCTCCTTACTGTACATTACATGTAAATATTATGAGGAACCCCTTTATCTCTCATCAACCATTTTTATGAATTCTTATGTCAAGCCGTTACGCTGCCGAAATCTCACCAATTTTCTAAGCCAATGTCATTGTGTAGTGAATATCATTCCCATTTATCCATCAAGGGTATTCACCTTTATGCACATTTACTTATTTATTATAAAGTTTCATGTATTAATTCCACATTCTTTTATCGTGGAATAAATAATTATGTTTTATGAATCCATGTTTTATGATCCATGTGGCACACTTATGCATGAAATGAAATGTTTAAGAAGGGTGCTCCCTTATAGCACTACAATGCATCGGGTAAAGTATAGTATCATGATACATCATGTGAAATGAGTGTTGACTCATTCTAATTCAAGTGAAACTAGGTTTTACTCGTTCTTTATGTTTAATGAGGATTTACTCATGCTCCATGTACAATGAGCCTTGGCTCATGCTAATTTCATGTTAAGTGTTGTTGCCACATTCCCATGTTATGGTTATCATGATTTATCATGCCTTTATGTTCAGGTTTCTCTTGTGCTCTATTGATATGCCTAATGTCTAACATGTATTGTACTCCTCATGTTATTCCATATGTATTCCCTTACACAGCTTTATTGCTCACCCTTTTCTTATGCATGACCTTAGGTTATCCCATCCAATGCTAAGTACGAGGGAATGTAGTGGTCATGTAAAAGAAGTTTTCAATAAAGATGTTGTATTTCATGTTTTCAATTTTTATGTAATGATCCTAATCCCCAAAGACACTAAAACTCTTGAACTTATTTGTTGTATCAAGTGAAGTTTTATGTAATAAATCATGGTTAAGTTGTAATAAAAGAAGGGTTGTCATAGTTGGTATCAGAGGAAGGTTTAGTTATTTTTGGGATTAGGATTAGAAAACCCTATTAAAGCCTCAGAGACAAGAATAAGTATAATAAAAACATCCCTATGTTTTGTTGAGTACTGAGTAAGTGGTTTATCAAACAAATACATCCCTGTCACGATACGAGCAGGTAGAGGCGACTCTGTAACAGATGTATCCTAGGGGTAAAACCCGAAAACACCGCTTTGAGCTAGACTCGAATGAGAAATGATGCATGACAATGGGTATTTCTGCACTCTTGGTTACGACACTCCCGATGGATATGTTTTGATAAATTCACAATCATATTATGAAACCTTATTAAGGGAATTAAAAAGAATTCCCCTAAGAATACATGTTAGAAAGTAGAACATGAAAATCCTAGATTTAAGCCCATAGACTCATGAGTTAAGGAAATAAAAGTTTATTTATAAGTCATAAACTTTTGTATTTGGATTACCCTTTATGTGTTACCCCTAAATTTCCTTTTATTCTAGCCCATGGCCGGTAATAGGAGGACTCAGGCTAACAACCGTTGTGAAGATCAGTGTGATGACTGTACAAATGAGATGCCCAATCCAATGAGAGTGGGAATCACGAACTTTTTCATGCTTCTCTATCAACTAACACAGGTTTTGAATAGAAACATGAGTCAAGAGGAATTTTCAACCCCCCTATGAAAGAACAAGTCACTATCGAGAGCTTCATGAGAAAAAGGCCTCCTACTTTTAGTGGATCATCTGATCCCACGATCGCTGAAGAATGGATCCTCTCCATTGAAAAGATATTCTCCATCCTTCAATGTTCTGAACAAGAGAAGGTTCTCCTAGCAGCTTATCATATGGAGGGTGAAGCTGATCAATGGTGGACCTTGATCAAAAATAAGAAACCTGAGGAGGAGATCAAGGCGTTGGAATGGAATGATTTTCGGAAGATGTTTTTCGATAAATATTTTATGCGCACCCTCCGGCTTAAGATGGAAAGGTAATTCCTTTACCTCAAGAAAAAAGATGAATAATTTGTTGGAGCGTACAAGGAAAAATTCACAAGGCTTGCACGATACTCTTTCGGCTTTGTCGTTACCCCAGAATGCAAAGTTGACAGCTTCTTTGGTGGGTTGAAGCCTAGCATACGGAAAGCATTAGAAATCCGTGACTTCGACAGCTATGAGGAATTTGTCCGATGTGACCTCAGTGTTGAAATGGAGATCAGAGAATCACAGGGGTGTCATGGGGATAAGAAGCATAAGGTGGACTTAAATGCTGGTGGTCCAATGCATAAATCCAATGGTGCTAAGAAGATCTAGCACCCCACTTTCCAAATGTGTGGAAATAAGCACCCTAGAAATTTCATTAAGGGGATGAGGAAATGCTTCAGGTGTGGAAGAGAAGGGCACCTAGCTGTTAACTGTCTACAAGAAAGACCCGCAGGTGAGATAGAGGAGAGGAACGCTCCGTTCGAACCTCAAAGCATTGTTCAATGCTACAAATGCAAATAACCAGGTCATTTTTCAAATCAATGCCCTAATCCAAGGGTTTTTGGAGGCAACCAACAACCTCCATGGCAGCAAGGAAGAGCTTTTTCCATCACTTATGCCGAAGTGAACCCCGAAAACGAAGTGGTGACAGGTACGCTAGTTATTCATTCAAGAATAGAGAACATACTTTTTGATTCAGGTTCTACGCATTATTTTATATCTCGAAAGTTTAGTAGAACAATCCCAACACCACCACAAATCATGGATGTGAAAATGTCGGTGAGTACGGAAAATGGGGCAGTCATTGCATCCCAGGAAGTTAAGTCCTCCCCTGTTATAATCTGTGGGTTGAATTTACGGGCGAACCTCGTCATACTCCCTCTGGTAGAATTTGTTTCAATTCTTGGCATGGATTGGCTTTTCTTATATAGAGCCAACATAAATTGCCGGGAGAGGGAAATCACACTCCATATGGAGAATTGACCCCCGGTTCATTACAAGTGTAGGGAGGAAGATGAATCTCCTTTAGCTCCATCATCTCAAGCATGGATATTACTGCCTTATGAGCACGCGTATCTGGCTCAGATGATTGAGTTCAATGAAGAAACCATCCTTGATGAAATGCCTATTGGGAGGGAATTCGCTGAAGTGTTTCCCGAGGAACTGACTGGTCTTCCTCCTAGAAGAGATGTTGAATTATCAATTGAACTTATACCAGGGGCTTTACCAATATCCAATAATCTATATAGAATGGATGTTGTAGAGCTTGAAGAGATGAAGAATCAACTACAAGAGAATCTGGATAAAGGGTTTATATGCCCAAGTGCTTCACCATGGGTGCACCAGTCCTTTTCGTCAAGAAGAAGGATGGGTCAATGCGTCTTTTCATTGATTATCGTGACCATAACAAAATCATGATAAATAAAAAGTATCCCCTCCCAATAATTGATGACTTGTTCAATCAGCTGCATGGAGCACAATACTTCTCCAAGGTGGACTTTCGGTCGCGATATTATCAAGTAAGGGTGAAGAAGGAAGATATCCCCAAGACTACTTTTCGCACAAGATACAGGCACTTTGAATTCATAGTAATTCCTTCCAGACTCACTAATTCTCCAGCAATATTCATGGACTTAATGAATAGAGTCTTTAGAGATTACCTAGACAAATTTGTGGTAGTATTTATAGATGATATTCTAATATACTCCAAAACCAAGGAGGATCATGAGGAGCATTTAAGAAATGTATTGGAGACTTTGCGCAAGGAGAAGCTCTATGAAAAGTATAGATAGTGTGAGTTCTGGTTGAATTACGTCTCATTATTGGGCCATATCATCACAAACAATGGGATATCTGTGTATCCCTCCAAAACAGATGCAATTGAGGGATGGTCGAGGCCAACATCGGTAACGAATATCTGTAGATTCTTGTGGTTAGCTAGATATTATTGACAATTTGTGAGAAATTTCTCACGATTGTCCAACCCTCTTACCAAGATAACTCGAAAGGGATTAAAGTTTTCTTGGAGTGATGAATGTGAGGAAAGATTCAAGGAGTTGAAAAGGAGGCTTATCACTGCGCCCGTGATCACTTTACCCACAAGTGGGGAACTTTTTGTTGTTTTTAGTGATGCCTCAAAGAAGGGATTAGGCTATGTGATGATGCATAATGATAAATTTATATCCTATGCCTTAAGGAAGTTGAAAATCCATGAGCTAAACTATCCAACGCATGATCTGGAGTTGGCAGTGGTGATCTTTGCCTTGAAAATCTGGCGGAATTATCCCTATGAAGAGAAATGTGAGATATATAATAACCATAAGAGTATTAAATATATATTCACACAGAAAGAGCATAATATGCGCCATAGAATATGGATAGATATAACCAAGGATTATTACTGTTCAATCCATTACCACCCTGGGAAAGCGATCAAGGTGGCAGATTCTCTAATTAGAAAGGATCCAGCCATTCTATCAATGATGAGAATTGAGAAGGATCCAATCTTCTTAGACTTGATGAAGATGGACATGGGAATCATAGAGAAGGTAATATCATCAATACTTTCACAAATTATTGCTCAACCATATCTTTTAGAAAGGTTAAAGGATGCTCAAAAGGATGACGTGGGAATTCAAGAAAAAGTGGAAGCTATCGAAAAAGGGAAATCCTCGGAGTTTAATGTTAATGAAGAAGGAATTGTGCGGTTTGGGAAAATAATATGTGTTCTATCAAGTCCAGAGCTGAAGAAAGAACTTTTGGATGATGCACATAGTTCAAATTTCTCTATTCACCCAGGGTGCACAAAGATATGTCGAGATCTCTGAGAAAAATTTTGGTGGGATAATATGAAGAAGGCGATCGCTGAATATACATCAAAGTGCCTGTTGTGCCAGCAAGTGAAGGTAGAGAGGTAGAAGTCTAAGGGGATGATGCAACCATTGCCCATACTAGAATGGAAATGGGAGAACATCACCATGGACTTTGTCACTAGACTTCCAAGGACATCCAAAGGCAACAATGCAATCTGGGTTGTTGTGGATCATCTTATAAAGACTGCACACTTCATTGCTATTCAGGAGGATTTCTAATTGGATCAACTGGCACAGATATATATCAGGGAAGTGGTAAGGTTTCATGGAGTACCACTATCTATTGTGTCTGACTGAGATCCAAGATTCACCTCTATGTTTTGGAAGAGTCTTCAACATGCTTTGAATATTAAACTGAACTTCAGTACGACCTATCATCCTCAATCTAATGGCCAATCCGAGCGGACTATCCAAATACTTGAGGATATGTTGAGGGCGTGCTCAATGGTCTTTAAAGGAGGATGGGAACAACATATTCCTCTAGTTGAGTTCTCTTATAATTACAGTTTCCACTCGAGCATCCAAATGGAACCATATGAAGCCCTATATGGGAAAAGGTGCAGAACACCGACATGTTGGGATGAGGTCGGTGAACGTAAGCTTCTTGGACCAGAAATGGTCGAGGAAATGTTGGAGAAGGTAAAAACCATTCAGCATCATATCAAGGCAGCCCAAAGTCGACAGAAGAGTTATACAGATAATCGTCGATGAGACCTTGAGTTTAAAGTTTGAGACGTGTTTTTTCTACGCATATCTCCGTGGAAGAAGGTCATGAGGTTTGGAAAGAAATGGAAGATAAGTCCAAGGTACATCGGCCCCTTCGAGATTCTTGATTGTGTCGGGGTTGTGGCCTATCGACTAGCACTTCCACCTACTATGGACACAGTACATGATGTCTTTCATGTATCCCTCTTAAGGAAGTACATACCGGACCCTTCACATGTACTCTCTTCTGAGGTGGTACAATTGGAAGATGATATTTCTTATGAGGAGCAACCAGTGAAGATCTTAGATCGTAGAGAAGAAGTTCTATGAAATAAGAAAATTCCCCTCATCAATGTGTTGTGGAGAAACCACAAGTTTGAAGAAGCGGCTTGGGAATCAGAGGAAATGATGAAGTTGAGTTACCCACATCTGTTTTAGTGTGGGAAAAGGAAAATTTTGAGGGTGAAATTTTTTAAGGGTGGAATATCGTAACAACCCAAAGTTTCATTAATGGAAATACCTCTTGATCTAATTAAATGTCTATTTATGATTATATAAAATTTCAACTTCATTGGTTTTATGTTAAGAATTTTGACCGATGCTAATATAGTCATTGAACAGTGATCACATGATTAGTATAAATATAGGGCTTTAACAAATCCAAATTTACTCAGACAAAGGATGTCATGGCCTCATCGAGTAGAATTTCCACATACAAAGCCCATTTTTCAGAGCTCGGAAAAGAGGTGGAATCCTTGGTCTTCGCTCTTGACCAAGCCAAGCTGAGCTCCATCATGTCAAGCTTGAACGAGGTCGTCTACGGGAGAAGTGGTAGTTGATATAAATTACCACTCGAGCGATGTTATCCGAGCCACCCCAAGAGTCTATCACAATCGCACATCTTACCCTTAGGTATTACGCGGCTGTTTTAAGGGATTATGTAAAAAATCACTAGTACTATGTTCATGTATATTATTTTTGTATATAATAATGAATATACCTCCTTGTCATTTTTTTGATACATTGTAAATAGTTTTTAAAGTACAAATAATGTTTCTAGTTATTATTTAATTAAGAATTCTATTTTATTAAATTAAGGGATTTTTGAATTAAATAATATTTAAATAAAATATTATTATTATTATTAAATTAATTTTTATTAAATTTAAATAATCTTATAATTTTATGAATGCAATTGTAATTTTTATTAAGGTTTGAAAGCCATTTTTGTCAAAACTTGTGAATTTTTGATAAATGTCAGTTTTTATTTTAAAAGTGAAAATTAACATATTTAGAAAATTATTTAGATAAAATAAATGTTATTTTTGGAATCAGGATGTCAAAATTATCCAACGGTGAATTGTTCATAATTTTCTGAGACAGTCAAATTTTTGGATAAAAATTGAATACCGTTTAAATATATAACGTGTTTTATGACATCATAATGACCCAATAGTGATGTAATAAAATACTATAATCTTTATGTTCGGACAATATATGTTTTACCATTAAAATAATTTGATTTTGGGTTTGTTTGACTTACTTTTCAAAGCATTAATGGACCCCTCAAGACTTATTAAACACCTTGTCTTTTTAAATTAATTTTTATGGGAGTATGACTCACCTCCACATAAGCAAACCTATTATTTTAATAAGTTAGGAATTTTCCCTTATAAAATAATTTTTTCCTCTTCCCTTTTCCAAAAACCATGGGCAAAAACCAAGGGATGGTTTTTGGTTTGGATTAATTTAATGAAAGGGGACCCAAACCTCAATAATAAAGAATTCCCTCACCTTTCCTATACAAACCCACCCAAAATCCCACTTCCTCCTCACTCAAAGCCTTTGGAGTTCATACAACCTCTGCCCTACTCTATATAGAATCCTCCCAGGGTTCCCCAGGATCCCAAGAATCCTCTCACAAGCCTCTCTCTAGCCTTTGGAAGCACAGTTCCAAGTAAGGGTTTTTTCTTCCATTCTCATTTTTGTCCAATTTTCTTTAAGTAGTTTTCCCTTTTAATTTCAATTATGAATTTTGGGGTATTTTTTTTCACCTCCCTCATACTTACCTATTTATTTTTGAATGATGGGAGACCCCTTTCTCTCTCATTAAATGCCTCCTATGTACACCTGTTACTATGCCAAAATTCCGAAAGGAACTTCTCTCTCCTCTTTTACATTCAAACAATACTTTTGTATCATGAATCTAAATTCCAATACAATTGTTGGTACATGTATCTATGTTACCTCATTAATTTCCATTACATGTAAATATGATGAGGAACCCCTTTCTCTCTCATCAACCATTTTTATGAATTCTTATGTCACGCCATTACGCTGCCAAATCACACCAATTTTCTAAGCAAATGTCATTGTGTAGTGAATACCATGCCCATTTCTCCATCAAGGCTATTCACCTTTATGCACATTTACTTATTGATTATAATGTTTCATTTATGAATTCCACATTCTTTTATCGTAGAATAAATGATTATGTTTTATGAATCCATGTTTTATGATCCATGTGGCACACTTATGCATGAAATGAAATGTTTAAGAAGGGTGCGCCCTTGTAGTGCTCTAATGCATTGGGTAAAGTATAGTATCATGATAAATCATGTGTAATGAGTGTTGAATCATGATAATTCAAGTGCAACAGGGGTTTACTCGTGATTTATGTGCAATGAGTATTTACTCATGCTCCATGTGCAATGAGACTTGGCTCATGCTAATTCCATGTTAAGTGTTGTTGCCACATTCCCATGTTATGATTATCATGCTTTATCATGCCTTTATGTTCATGTTTCTCTTGTCCTATATTGATATTCCTAATGTTTAACATGTATTTTACTACTCATGTTATTCCATATGTATTCCATTACTGGGTTTTATAGCTCACCCTTTTCTTATGCATGTTCTCAGGTTATCCCATGCAATGCTAAGTACGAGGGAATGTAGTGGTCATTTAAAGGATGATTTCAATAAAGATGTTGTATTTAATGTTTTAGGTTTTTTTGTATTGATCCTAAGCCCCAAATACACTAAACCTCTTGATCTTCTTTGTCGTATCAAGTGAAGTTTTATGTAATAAATCATGTTTAAGTTGTAATAAAAGAAGGGTTGTCATAAAATTACTTAGTATTTTATCATTGATGTTGAGGATTTAAATTTATAGAGAATTTAATTAGTGGTATCCATCCATAAATGATCATGATAATAATCATTTTGGTGTTTTAATACTATATTTCAACATGGATTGATGTTTCATCCACAATAACTAACACTATAAAAGTTATTTCCATGATTCTAAAGAAGAACATATTCTCTAAATTCATGGTAAAAATTAATGTAATCAGTTATAGGGGAACATATTTTTACTATCATATACTAAGATAAAAATTGATGAAATATGGGTTTCATTAAAAACTGAGCACCCAGTATCATCCAAAAACCAGGGAATAAGGGGATCTGTCAAATATATATTTGAAACAAAGTCTTGAGAATACCACAAAAATTAATCAGAATAATTGACAAAAAAATATCTATGACGCTCTGTGGACATCACTAATAGCCTACAAGTAACCATTGGGGATTTACCTATACTGGTTAGTGTATGGGAAACCATTCCACCTTCCAATGCATCTCTCCCACAAATCATTTTCAAAATTCAAGGCTATGAAATAGAAAAAGATGAAGTTAAAATGAAAATGTTTTCAAATTTGCATGAGCGTGAAGAAATCTACATGGATTATTCTACCAATGTTAATATTTACAAAGGGAAAATATGTGGATGTCTTGAGCCACACCTTGGGATAAAATCCCTAACCCCATGAGACAATGAAATCTAATTTAATGGAACGTTTTCAATGATTCCAATAAAATTATGGTCAATATGGTTAGGTTCATTATGGATATCGCATTTCTCCCGCGTGGATATATAGATATTTGAATATATAAAGACCAAAAATTTTTAAAAATGGAAATCACATCAAGATGTAAAGCAATAACACTATGATGAGGAGTGTCGCTTCTCTAAACATTTAATGAGGAACCAAGTCTATTCATGATTTTAGCTTTAAATAAATAACTGATTGGTAGGAAAGCTTCAAATTGTTTTTATTCTATTGTCGTATTTTTATATTTGTGTCATAGATTTGATGTATTTGTGGATGTTGAGTTTTTATTTTAGGATTTGAATCTTTTGCTCATGTTGATCCCCACTAGGCATATCAAACATCCCTGAATGCTTGATGAAATAAGCGAGGAAGTGTATTCAATTAATGGGATAAATTTATTAGATAAGATATGAGAAACTGAAAATGGAGGAGAAACTATTCCACAATCAAGATTCCTTTCTAAAATTGGGGATTTGAGGGAGGTGTAAAATTTAAAATTCTAAAAATTATATGGTTATTATAACATGATCAAAGAAATATATAGTTGATCCTTATTGTAAATTTTTATAAATATGTCATTGAATCCCAAATTCCATGTGGTAATCCCTTACCTTCCAATATCTAAATTCCTCAATTCTTTGTTTTTTCAAGAAACCACTACATCTTCATTAGTTTTTTCAACTTGTTAATGAGACTTTGGGTCAATAATATTGATTTATTTTCTACATACACTGGAGGATTCCTTCTTTTTTCCATCCCATATCACTGAACCATCATCCAACTCTTTATTTCCAAAAAAATACCGCCATTCCCTAAATACATCCCCATAAACATTACCTGCCCCTTTTCCTATATTTATAAACAATTCGTAGTATTCAATAACAGTCTAGGTGAAGCCAGACACCTCCTTGACTGCACATAAAACCAATTCATTCTCAATTTTTAAGTCAAATTGATCCTCATACAAAATCCTAAACTGACCTCCTCCAAAGAGAAAATTTGTGAATAATTATGAATTCCCACTACTTAAGTAGTTAGCCTCATACAATAGTGAGAATCCTACCCCCTCCAATGAAAAAAATATGATCCCAAACCTAGGGCATCTCTATATATATCCCATGAACCATCTCAACCTCAACATACATCCCCCAACCATAGACATTCCACAGTCACTCAAGATACCCAATCCCACCAACATTAGTGGATATAGTTTATAGAAAAATATCATTACCTATGGCTAGAAAACTATAATAATAAATTCATCAAAATAAATAAAAAAATATAATTAGAATTGATATGGTGAATTTCTGTGATGTCTGAGAAATTCCATGCAATTTTTTAATTATATGGAATTATTTTGAGATGAGGCACTAAGACAACGTGCGAATTTGAGTCTTGCAGTGCCTGAAATGATCCATCGAAGAGTGGTACGTTTTAAATAGCTCACATGGTCATTTTTCTGAAATAGTTGAAGAATTGTTAAATAGGTTCATTGATCATAAATATGAGGTCACTGTTGCATTCAGGATGGTATGTTTACCCTAGGCATGAGATATAATTAGTCGTCACAGGTCTCCAAAGTGAAAACTCAAAAATACAAAAACTGTAATCAAAATAATTAAGTAAAATTATTTTATTTTTCAAATTCCCATATCTTAGGAATAGTGAATCATATTAAAAATTTGAGACCACCATTGATCTTGTAAGGGTATTCTTTCCTTATGTAAATTCAAACATTGTCCATCACGGGCCAACAATGGAAGTCAGTTTTTGGTTGTTAATAAAATAATTATGTAACAATTATTTTATTTTTAAATCCTTATAATTTCTAAATGGTAATATTATTGGAAATATGGGAGTACTATTGAGCTCGTGAGGGGGTTTTCTCCTTCGGCAGATCTTAACCTCGATAGATGCAGGTCAAGGGTGAAGGATAGTTTTTGGAAAAAAATTAAGAAACTGAAAATTGGGTGCATGCATGATTTTGGAAAGTTCTAAAATGTTTCCCGGATTGAAAATCGAATGGAACAGTTTCATCTGGAAAAAAGATATTACCTAAGAATGGACCTAACATTGACCAAATCAGATCAAGGGAAGAAGTTGTTTTTCAGTCCTTTCAGAAGAGAAATAAAATAAATTAAAATGTTATTTTTTTCCTCACTATTGAGTGATGTCACACCAACACTACGGGGGAGTGATGAAGAGACAATGAAACTCGTTAAATCAATCCCATTAATGAGGCACTTTAATTGAAGCATAATAGAGATGTTATTTCATAAATGATATAGTGTAACGATGCAACGATGTAGAGTAACAGAAATGATGCGATGTGTTTCTATTTTTATGAGATAAAGGGTTGGAGAAACAATTGGAGATATGGGAATTTCTCTGAAGAATCTACAATGAGGAATCCTCTAAAATGATGAAAGGCAAACACATTTTCCTTCCACCCTTCTAAGATTTACTAGAAACATGGGAAGCATATCATGAAAGGAGAATGAAGGCATGAAACCCCGCTCTTCCCCAAAAAAAGTCTATCCTAGGTAGGGTTACTTTTGGATGTTTCAATTCCCCATTATTTATTCTAAAACAATAAACATGGATCAACCCACGAATAGGTTGATCCAAAAGTCACTTGTTCTTGGTGGAGGGAGCTTATTCTCAGAGTTTCGCATTGGGATTAATTTTGACAGAATCGTAATCCTATCCCCCTATATTTTTATGAAACTATAACATGAAGGGTGTGGTCCAACATGAACAGGGCCCGATCCCCTCCACCTTTGTGCATTCTTAGGCATTCTTCATGGATAAACCTATGAGTTAACAATAAAGTGTTTCTGAGGCTGTAGAAGGGAAGATAGTACTCCATGGAGGTCGAAGGTGAAGATGGTCCAAAGAATAGACAACTAGAGCAAACCCAGTGGTCCGCATAAAATCTTGTCAGTACGCAGTCACCGACAGCGGTGGACCGCGGTGGTGCTCCATGATGGTGCACCTAAGAGAATGCAGTGGCCGACTCAAGACACATTGGTGCAGTAGGATCCACCGATGCCTGGGTTGGTGGCTGGAGGAGTCAAGACATGAATAAATAGCCATGTTGGAGGAGTGGCTCGTGACTTCATGCCAGCACGCGGTCTAGCAGGAACCGTGTGTGGGACCAGACAAGGCGGAAAACTAATCCAGCCACGACATGCACGAACCAGATTCCACATGGCGTGTGGGATGTAGTATACCAACCAACACGGCGGGCCGAGTTAGGGGTCATGAACCACGAATGGAGTGGCCCCAACTGCAATTAAGTGAGACCGATTTTGTGGGATAGGATGGTGGGATAAAGTCTATTCCCTGGGCAGCACGGGTAGGGAATGAAAACCGACCTGCCATTAGGGGTCGAGCCAGATAAATCCGTGTCACTGGGCGACCTGACCGGCAATACCAATGGTCGAATTGGGCTGGGTCCAACAAGGCCCAATGGTCCTGGCCTAGTAGCTAGGCCAAACTGGGAAGAGTAGCTAGGTTGGACCGGGCCAAACCAAACCTAACCGGGTCAGGTCGGGTCAAAATAAACTGTGTCAGATCAAACAGGACCCCAGGGCCAGGTTGGTCGGTTCGGTCGGACTGGGCCCAGACACAACCAACCCTTGTTTACTAAAACACCCATATCATTCAGACTGATCATTCGATTGAAGATCCGTTTAAGAAGATGGAACCCTCACGATGAGGTGGTTATTTTTTCAAGCTCAAAAGAGGGTTTAATGGAAGTTGAAATGCGATGAATGGCTTAAGGATTGGATTCTCCCGGAGTCAAGCATGCTACATATGGGAATCAGACAGTTGGATGAGACCCAAAGATTGTTGAAAAGTGATCCCAAGTAACCTAGTAGGTATAGAAGAAAATTGAACCTATGTAGATCATCATTAAGATACCTTGAGTTGTTCAGCTCTAATAGACCCTGTGTTGATCACCTCTAAGAGACCCTGTGTGGATCATTTCCAAGAAAAATTGTATAGATCATATACAAGTGACCCTATTTGGATCAGCTCCAAGTGACCCTCAATGGATCAGCTCCAAGAAACCCTATGTGGATCTGCTCCAAGAGACCTTGTGTGGATCAGCTATAAGAAACTCTTTGTGGATCAGTTCCAAGAGACCATGTGTTGATCAGCTACAAGTGGCCCTTTGTGAACCATCTTTGATGGCCTAAGTGAGAAGTGGCTCCATGTGACCCAGAAAACCCATGTTACCCATCAGGGATGAGTACCTCAGCAGTCCCAGGTGTTCAGTATATAACTTATAGTCTTGCTTTCCATGCATTAGATTATACATGTGTGAGATATCTTTCTTCGTGATCAAGATTCACGGTTTGATTTGAATATTTCTTTTTGGTCATTCCTTGGTGGTTTGGGGTCCTTACTAAGTACTGTGTTACTCAATACTGCATGGCCTTTTCCTAGACATGTCGTGTCCTGTACAGGTGATGGAAGACTCGATGGAGACCTTGGTGGTCTGGGACCATGTGGTACTTAGTGAGACGGGACTAAAATATGCTTCAACAGAGACCTTGGTGTTTCGGGACCAGGTGGTGCTCAGTGATACAGGATGGAATGGTTCTTTAATAGAGACCATGGTGGTCTAAGACCAAGTAGTGCTTAGTGAGACAGGACTAAAAGGCATACATCTATGGCTACCAGCAGCTACCCATGCACCTACCACTATAGGTGAGGTCTCAAGCAGATGGACCAGGGTAGTTTTACTTTACATTATTGTTTAGGTCCTGTATTCTGGTGCCTTTTTACATTCAATTTTTATTTTACTATCTTTATTTGTCTTGGTGAAAGTTGTGGTTCAATTTGTGTTTAATTTCCTTAGTTTGAGAATTGTATGTGTGTACTGGTTTAAAGGGAAATGGCTTAATATTTAGGGATATTCCTATTTGGTGATGATCGTCATCCCCTGGCCTATGGAAGGCAGGCTTGGGGTAGTCACAACCTATGCCATGGGGGACAGGTCGTAACAAAGTGGTATCAAAGGTGATTGTTCTACCAAAAAAACTAAAAGTCTATAAATTTTTATAGGGAAATAGTGTTATGTTTTTTGAGTTCATCATTTAGGATAGGGAGTCCAGTATTGGTTCGACGACCAACGTATCCATACACTAGGGCCCTGAATTCTTCTTTCTAACTCAGTATATAAAAAACTAGTTGCATGTGTCTTTAATTTTTTTCATGATCTTTCTGAGTCAGATTCAGCTCACCAGGTATAATATATTAATCTCGATTCATCTTGATCTCTTTCAAGATGCCTCAAAATAGACAACCAACCTGGATTCTAGTGTATGAACATGAGGATGGTCCATAGAGTGATAAGGCTTCGGTATGGGGATCATTTCCTAAGATGGCACATTTGGGTGGGGTCACAGCTTTCCCACCACTCATTGGTTAGTAGTTACTATAGGTGATACCAATTGAGGACACATGTAGGATCAGTGTCGTATACAAATTTCAGTGATAAAGACCCCTCAGTTTCTGAGGTGATCCCAACTCACCGGCAGCTAAGGACTAGAATGAGGTGGTGACTGAGTTTTCCATTTAGTCTAAGAACCATTAGATTAGATGTTATTCTTGTAAGGGATCCCTCTATGAGGCTCAGTATGTCGATGATGGTGTTTAGATCACCCAATCTTACAATGGGTTGACTTTTCCATGGAAAAAGCACTGGAAAGTCTCTCCATGAGTGGTATCTTTCCATAAAAGATAAATTAAGTGTGATCCCAAGAGATTATAAAGCTTTGGTGGGATGACATGTTGGTAGTTGATTATTCATCAAGGCATACCAACCCTTCTATGTACTCGATGAATACGATCCGACCAGTTCTCAATGATTGGACCTTTGAGCGAGAAGTGTTTATGGACATCTACGCCATCACTATTAATATGAACATTCATAATTATTCTAGGGTGATATAGAGAACCATTATTTTATAATGATCTTTGGATGAGAAGATACTAACATTGGATGTGAGTAGTGGGAAAAGCAGGAAACTGACGTCAGTCTCAGAGACTTGGACAAGCATGAGGATGTATTTCCAGAGGATGTTCTAAGACTACCTTCTCATAGAGAGGTAGATTTATGCCTGGATCTGTACCCCAGGATGGCACTGATATACATGCCTACATATTAGATGGCTTCCATAGATCTCTAGGATATGAGATTATAGTAGGAGGAATTGCAGAGTAAGGCGATTGTAAGGCCCATCATTTCACCATAGAGAAACCTCTTTGTTCCTGTTGAAGAAGGAAAACAAAATCTTGAGGTTATGCATGTACTATCGGTGCCTGAACAAGGTGATCGTGAAGAACATGTTTCCTCTACCAAGGATGGAATACCTCTTCGATCAGCTGAAGGGAGATACAGAGTTCTCGAAGATAGACCTCGGATTAGGCTATCATTAGCTTCAATTACAAAATGAGGACACTTAGAATATGGATTTCAGATTTCGCTACGACCACTACGAGTACTTAGTGATGCCATTTAGCATGAATAATTCCTCATAAGTGTTTGTGGGACTCATGAAAAGGATATCCTTTCCATACAAAGACCTTTTTGTAGTGGTCTTCATTGACTAAATCTTAGTTTATTCAGCGTCTGAGGAGGAGCACGTGATACACCTGAGGATGGTTCTGGACAAACTCCCTGAGAACCATCTTTACATAAATCTCTCAAAGTGTGTGTTATGGATAAGAAAGTTACACTTTCTAGGATATGTATTATCAGAGGCTATAGTTTTGGCAGTTCTATAAAAGATAGAGGCGACGCTTTCTTGGGAACCACCCGATTGTGTTACCGAGGTGTGGAGTTTCTTTTGGTTGGCTAGGTACTATCGAAGGTCTTTACCCAATGTTGATAGAGAGGAATCACCCATGGTATCATTGACCAAGAATAGAAAACCATTCTTGTGGATAGAAGGATTCCAACAGAGCATTTAGTAGTTGAGGCAGAGCTTGAAGAGTTCTCCTATCTTGAGGGTTACAATAGAGGGGACCGACTACGTGGTGTAATGTGACGCATCAGGAACCATGATTGGTTTTTTCCTAATGAATGGGCATGCAATTATTGAATATGGATCATGACTGTAGAAATAATATAAATAGAATTATGAATCTCATGACCTTGAGTTTGAAGTGGTAGTCTTCACACTGAAGATGTGGAGACACTACCTTATGAGTGAATGCTTCATCATCTACTCTGACCACAAGAGTATCATGTTTATCTTTTCTCAAAATGATCTGAATATGAAAGAGCGACATTGGCTGGAGTTCCTCTAGGAATATGACTTCTAGATATTATATACTCCTAGGAATGGGAATGTGGTGGCAGTTGCTCTCAGTAGGATATTGAGTTCACAGACACTGAACGAGGCCTCAGAGCAGTTGGACTCACATAAGATATTCTTTGTGGATATATTTGAGGCAGCATATCTTTTATCAATGGTGGTTTCCCTTACACTATTATAACAAGACTAGGAGGTGAATGTTGGATATGCTAGCCGCGATACCACACGTACCCAGATGTCCAAAGGGCACACCCCTGATGGATATTCGATAGGTGGGATGGACGTCATCCTTTTTAGAGGATGCATCATTATATCAGTGGTATTATGGGAGTATGTGGTGAGGGAGTTCGATACATTCCCTTTGGTTGTACATCCAATTGTGGTGAAGTTGTACTAGGACCTCTAAAATCAGTACTGGTGGCTGGGGAAGAAGAAGGTAGTGATCGAGTTTGTCTCTAGATTCCTCTCTTGTCAGTAAGTAAAGGTTGAGAACCAGGTTCCAGCAGGTTTGACACAAACCCTTTGAGGTACCAGAGTGGAAGTGGGACGGGGTATCAATGGACTTGCTGATAGGCTTCCCATGTATGTATAGGGGGAATGATACCATTTGGGTGATCATTTACCAACTCATCAAGTTGGAACACTTACTACCCATCCGGGAACAGGTAGCAGTAGAGGGATTGGGAAGCCCCTTTGTGATGGAGATAGTCTGACTCCATGGAGTCCCATTTAGGATAGTCTTATATCATTAATCTTTCTTTACATCTTGGTTTTGGAAAGTATTATAGGAGGTGTTTGGGTCTCAAATTCACTTAACCACAACATTTCACACACATATGGATGGTTAGATAGAGTGGACCATACAGACCTTGGAGGACATGCTTCATTCTTGAGTTCTTGATTTTAGTCAAAGTTGGGAGGACCACCTACCACTGGTGGAGTTTACATACAACAACACCTACCACTCCAACATTATTATGACATCATTAAAGGCATGGTATAGATGAACATGTAGGTCACCATTATGCTGAACAGACCTAGGGGAGTCAACACTCATGGGTCTATAGATGGTACATGATACCACTGAAAACGTGAAGGTGATCTGAAAGAAGATGACATCTTCATAGAGCTGACATAAGTCTAATGATGATAGGAAAAGCGACCCTTTGATTTTGAGGAGGGGTGGCATGTATTTCTATGAGTTTATCCTTGATGAGGGATAAAAATATTTATCTAGGGTTGGAGGCTATCTATGAGCTTCATCAGACCTTCCCAGATTTTGAGAAAAGTTATTGAGGTGATGTACCACCTAGCTCTTCCCCCACAGATGCATCAGGTGCATGATGTATTTCACATGTCATGGTTGGGGAGGTATGTGCATGATCCATTGCATGTTATCGAATGGGGTGAGCTGGAAATTGATGATGGTACAATGTTTTCAAAGTTCCCAGTTAAGATAGAGGATCAAAAAGAGTGGGTCCTTTGTGGATGGATGATTCCTCTTCTATGCATTCAGTGGCAGTACAAGAACCTCTAGGAGAGCACATGGGAGCGAGAGGCTCAGATTCTTGCTCAGTACCCCCATTTGTTTGTTTAGCCTTGTTTTTTATTATAGGGAAATGAAGACCTAAATGTGGGGAAATTTAATGTTCTAGAAATTATATAAAACTTATTTTAAAATTATATGGAATTATTTAGGGACTAGGTGCTGAGACGACGTGTGATTCTGAGAACCAAAGTTCCTGGAATGATTCATTGAAGAATATTATGTTCTAAATATCGTAAGTGAGATGTTTTCCTGAAATAATGTATTAACACATAAACGAGTTCCCATATAAGAAATCTAGGGGCATTGTTGTGTTCAGGATGGAGGTTTTACCATCGGCGTGACTTATGTTTAGTCGGTGCATGCCTCTAGTGAGAATACCTGAAAATAGAATAACCATAAATAAAACAAATAAATAAAATTATTTTATTTTTCAAAATATCATAACTCAAGAATGGTGACTAATATTGAAAATAAGAGGCCACCATTAAGCTCATGAGGGTATTCGTTCCTTGGGTACAACATAGCATAGTCCATTGCAGGCTAATAATGGAAGTTAGTTTTTGGATGTAAATAAAATCATAAAGTTACAATTATTTAATTTTAAAATCCTTTTAAATATTAAACGGTATCTCAGATTGGAAATCCAAGATTACATTTGAGCTCATGAGGGTGAGTTTCTCTTAGGAAGATATTAACATCAACTGGCATGAGTCAAGGGTTAAATATTGTTTTTGGAATTTTTTTTATGCAAATTAAAATGGCTTGCGTGGGTGGTTTTGAAAACATCTAGACAGGTGCCCAGATTGAAAATTTGAGGGTACCTTTTTGTCTAAAATGATGATATTACCTAATAATAGACCAAACCTCAACCAGAGTGGGTTGAGGGAAAAAATTAATTTTCATACCTTTGGGAAGAGAAATAAAATAAAATAAAAAGTTATTTTTTTGGTGTTTACTTGTCATTGAGCACTGGCACATTAGAAATGTGGTGTGGCGATGAGGCAATAACGAAAATCATTAAATGAATCCCATTAATGAGGTTATTTAACTGAATAATAATAGAGAGGTTGTCTCATAAATGAAACAGTGTAACAATGCGACAATGTAGCGTAACAAAAACGCTATGATGCATTTCTCTTTTAATGAGATAACTGTTTGAAGAAAGATTTGGAAACCTAGGAATTTCTATGAAGAATCTACATCAAGGAATCTTCTCCAACAAATAATGACAAATGAATTATCATTATACCCTTATAAGGATCTCAAGAAATGCGGGTGGCATATCATGAATGGAGAAATAAGGTGTTATACCCCTCTCTTCCCCGACCAACATCTATCCCCGGAAGGGGTTACATTTTTAAGTTTTCATTTCCCATTATTCATTCTAAAATAATGAAAACGGATCAACCCAAGAACCGGTTGATCCAAAAATCACTTTTTCTTGAAGGAGAGAGCTTATTCATGTGGTTTTTCATCGAGATAAATTTTGATAGAACCATCATCCTATGCTACTCATGTTTTTAAGAAACTCAAACATGGAGGGTGAGGGCCGACACTAACAAGGCCCGAGCCCCTCAGCCTTTGTGAATTATTATGATTTCTTTTTATCTAAACCTCTTATTTGATGAAGAATTTTTAATTAGGTTATAGTAGGGACGAAGGTACCCCATGGAGGTCGTAGGCATAGATGGTTTGAAGAAAGGACCACCAAAGTGGACCTGGTGGTCCATAGAAAATCATTTTGGTGATCATTTCCCAACGGCGGCAACCGTCCACTGGCGGCGGTGACCATGGACAGGTGGAGGCATTCTATAACACCATGCCAAGGAGAATTTAGTGGTCGGCTCAGTCCACAATGGTGTAGAAGAAGCCACTGACGCTCAGGTCTGTAGCTGGTGCAAGTGAGACGCAACCTACTTTGTGGTTTCCATGGATTCATGCTGGCATGTGGTCCAGTGGGGACCTCATGTGGGACCAGACAGAGAGGCCAGCTAATCTGGTCATGGCATGCACAATCTGGATGCCACTTGGAATTTGGGAAGGAGGATACCAACCCACATAGTGGGTTGGACTAGGAGGTGAAATTCAAGCCACGGAGCAGGCATGGATGGAATTAAGTCGACTCGATTTCATTGGATGGTATGTTGGGATAATTTCGATCCACTAGTTGGCATGGGTTGGGAAAAATACTGGTCTTCCAGTGAAGGTTTGGCTGGATAAATCTGGGTCATTGGGAAACCCAGCAGGTTGGACCCACGGTCAAACCGGGTTAGGTCCAGTAATGCCCAATGGGCCTAGTCCAGTAGCCAGGCCAGTACTGGTTGACCAAAACCCAAATGGGTTGGGTCAAGTTAGCCAAACTGGGTCATGTCTCGATGGAACCCCAGGCCGGGTTGGCCAGGTATGTCCGGCCAGGTCTGAATGGGCCCGGACACAACCAGTCCCTATTTACTAAAGCACACATATCTTTCAGACCTGACATATGATTGATGACCCTTTGTAGAGTTGGAACCCTCGCGATGAAGTGGTTCTTTTGAATTATCTAATTAGGCTTTCATGGAAGTTGAAATGTTACGAATGGATTGAGAAGTGGATTATCCCACAATCAAGAGTGCTACATGTGGGAATCCTATGGTTGGATAAGACCTGAATACTACTAACTAGTGGGCCCATGTGACCTTGTAGGACTAGAAGACAAGAGACCATATGTGGATCAGCTCCAAGAGACCCTTTTTTTATCAGCTCAATGCACCCATGTGTGTATCGACCCCAAGAAGCCCTATGTGAATCATCTCTAAGAGAGCATGTATTGATCAGATACAAGAGACCCTATGTGGATCATCTCCAAGATATCTTGTGTGGATCATCTCTAAGTGAACCTTTATAGATTTTCTCCAATTGAACCTATGTGGATCAACTCCAAACGACCCTATGTGGATCAGCTACAAGCAACCCTTTGTGGATCAACTCCAAGAGACCCTGTGTGGATCAACTACAAGTGTCCATGTGTGGTCTAGCTTTGATGTCCTATGTGGGAAGTGGCTTCGTGTGACCTAGAAAACCCATGGTAATAATCAGAGATGAGTACCTCATCAATAAAAGGTGTTCATTATATGACTGATAGTATTTGTTTCTGTACTTTAGTTTATATTTGTGTGACCTATCTTTCTTCATGATCATGCTTCATGGTTTGATTTGTAGATTGATTTGTTGTATTTACTTGGTGGTTTGGGGTCCCTAATAAGTATTGTGTTTCTCAACCATGTATGGGCTTGGCCCGTACATGTCGTCTCCCGTGTAGGTGATGGAAACTTTGATAGAGACTTTGGTTGTCCTAGACCAGGTGGTGCTCAGTGAGACGGGATAGAAAAATGCTTCGATGGAGACCTTGGAGGTCCAGGGCTAGGTGGTTCTCAGTGGGATGGGATAGATGGATTATTTGATAGATACCTTGGTGTTTTGGGACTAGGTAGAGCTCATTGAGATGGGACGAATGAGCGTACTTCTACAGTTACATGTATCTACCCTACACCCACCCCTTCAGTTGAGATCTTGATCGGACGGACCATATAAGTTATACTTTCCTTTATGGTTTTGGGATTGTATTTTGGACCCTTTTTACTTTTAGTTTGTATTGTACTATCTATAGTTGTCTCAGTGATAGTTGTGGTTTACTTCATGTCTACTTTTCATAGTTTGAGATTTGTGCAGGCGTACAGGATTGAAGGGCAATGACTTCCTTTTTTGGGATATGCCTATTTAGTGCTAGTAACCAGCCCCTGGCCTATGGAAGGTAGGCTTGATGTGGTCATGGTAGGGTCCCTCGGGGATGGGTCATGAAAATTTGTGTGGAGCAAAATTTCATGGAGGCCCAGTTATCCATGAATATAGAAATAATCATTCAAGTAATGGAGAAGGAATTTAAATAATTCATGGGGTTTTTTCTAACAACATTGGATATGGGTTTGGAATTCACTATACATAAGTATTACAGTTAAAATTGAAAAATAGAACTTATTTTACTTTTCATATTTGTTGGTATATATAGTTTTGTGTTTTTCTCACACCAACACATGTATCATAAGATCCTATTCCTAGAATGGATTATGTATAGGATATGTGGTAGTTTTTGGAAATTGATACCACCATCCTCTATGAAACCTCCAAGAAAATTTACAAACATATTAAAATAAAATCTTATCTATAATATTCATCGATCCATCACCCATGCTCAGCTAGAAAATGATGAATTTATACGATTAGTGAGGTACCATGATAATCTAATTTTTTTCTCCATTTATTTGTGGAATAACTAAATTTTACCAAATAGTTTTCCTTGTATTTTGAGGTCAATATTTTAAAAACATAATGGTATTATCAAGGATATAATCATTATCACACATCTTTCAAGATAGTTGAATGTTTTTGGAAACATAATGGTATTATCAAGGATATAATATGCCAGATATTCTTTCAATTTAAAATAAAACAATCATGGTAGTACAATTTCATAATTTAAAAAATTCTTTTCATTTCAAATGATGGAGGAAAAATAAAATGATGGATTAATTTAAAATTTCATAATTTTTTTATAGAAATCCCTAGGAATGGGTATAGTAGTATCACAATCAATGAAATATATATGAATGTAATCATAAACTATAAAAATGGTTATATTCCCTGCGGTATGATAATTTCTAGGTATAGGATCCTCACAATCTCATATTATTGGTCATAGAATATGTGTAAACACATCCCTCAGGATCATTCCAAATATGAATCATCTATATTCCATATTGAATAATATTTAAATAACCTAGTTTATGATGGAGATGTCATCATCAATCAATTTCTAGAGAATTAACAACCTATAGTGAAAGTCCCAGTTAAACTACTATCTACCTAGACCTGCAGTTTCTTAATCAATCAATCAGTATTGGTCCAATCCTTTCAAATAATTTTAAAATAAATTTTCCCTATTTCTAGTTTCAATATGATAATTTTCCATTAAAAATAAAAATAAGGCTTGTAATCAATTCGTTACTTTTTTAAGGAAAAACGAATTATAAATTATTTTCAAATGAATTTAATCCATTTTTCTTAAAATAAATTACAAAATCAATTTCCAAAAATTTACATAAATTTAAAATCACACCAAAAATTCCAAATCAATTGACATTTTGGGTATTCACAAAAAATCCATGCCAAATAATTTTCAATACTAATTAAGATCTAACTGGGTTTTCATATTTCAATTTAAATAAATTCAAATAAATTCAATTAATCCATAGTAAAATCAATTGTCCAAAATTAAACAGAACCACTTACCTTTAATAACAGAGATCATATAACACAACACCCACAATGGTATTTTCCAATGAAGAACAATGAAAACGTAGATCTCAAAAATGAATCTTCATTAATGATCCCAATCAGCAGATCTTAGATCAATCAAACACTTGATGATCTAAAAACCCTATGGAGGAACGAAAGAGTGTGTGGGAGAGAAAGAATGAGAGAATGATCACTTACCAAAGAGAGAGAAAATGATATATTCCACTATTAGATCCCCCTATAATGGTTTTTAGAGGAACCAAAATGGGTTATTGAGAGGCTCCAATAGTAAGAACTTTATGATATTTGGAGTTGGGTTTTATTGAGAGGTAAAAATGGGGATCAAGAATTTTAAAATTATTTTTTAGAAATAAAAATTAACACATGAATGGTTTTTTTATAGGGATCCAATTTTAGAAATGTCATGTTCCCTAACTATGTATCCTTACGATGTTGTGCATGGTTTATATAGGGTGGGTACGTTATTTTTCAAACCATTTACCAACTATGTAAACCCTCACTGACTGAGGCTTCACGGTTTGCACTAGGTGGGAACATTGTTTGGAATAACTGTGCATAGCCCATAATTTCAAAAAATTGTCATCTTTCTTAATGAAATAACTTGAGACCAACTGCAACAAAAGAAAGATTAAAATTTGATATTGGATAACCTAAAAGTTAGTAACCTGATGTTTTAATAAAAGGATAAAGACAATAATTCATCCCTTTTCTACCAATTAACCAAAACCAAAATAGTAAACACGTGTTAATATAATATCCAAAATAAATAAAGTTTCATAAATTATTTTATAAAACCTCAATGGTAACTCCAAAATTTCATCATAAATCATTGAATGATTAATTGACCTTAAATATCTTCAAAAATATTCTTAAGAAAATTAAATACTAGTAATTAGAAATATTTAGCAATATATTCATCCAATATTATCTTAAGATTTATCTTTAAATAACCTTAATCACTCATAAAGTGACATACCAAAAATCTATATACCATAATATTTTATTCTCCAAAATATACTATTTATTTACAAAACTAATCTGAGTCCCCATAAAAACACAAAAAACATATATTCTTACACAAGTAGTCTCAATACTTATTCCCAAAAAAATTCCATCCTAAAAAAATAATATTGTATTTATCTTAATCAAATAATGTTACCAATATTCAAAACTTCATAAAAATGATATTAATCACTTTATCACCAAATCCATTTTCAATATCATGGTTTTATAAATATATATTCTCAAAATATGATAACCTCGTTATTCCCATTAACCATAATTACCTGGTCAATAAGGAACATATTTTCCATAAAAGTTATGTGTTATTAGAAACTTGTTCCCCACATAAAATTCTTCCCAAAAAAACTTCACAATTACTCACATGTTGAACCTAGGGGATATATATACTATAGGTTTCATGTGTATTTGAATAATTTTTGGGGGGTATAAAAAAATTTTCATTTAATTTAAAGCTTCCCAAAACCATGAGAGGGGATATATCATATTAAATTTAAATTTTATTTATTTAGATAGTGAGGAAATGATTTTCACATCTTAGGATTCTTTGTTCAATGACATTATTGGTCTTATAAAAACTCTTTTGGACTACCTTCATTATGCTATAGTGATTCAATTGTACGATCCCTCTAGTAGTGATCTACACATACTCTGTTTATCTTCAAGAAATTCCAGTTTGTTTCCATGTGCTAGTGTGGAGAATCAAATTTTTTGTATTTTACATCTTGATATCTCTAAGATTTTGTGAACTTCAAGGAGTTATTCTCATTCTTAAGAGGAAGAAAGGTGGAATTGGAGGTAGAGAGAGAGAGAGAGTGTGTGTGTGTGTCTGTGTGATGGAGAGAGAGGGAGAGGCCTGTTGTGTGGAATTATTCTCCATCATCAATTTTCAATTAACCTAATACAAAAGGCATCACTATATAATTATAAAACTATTATTTTTTTTAAAATATCTTGTATTTTCATACTGAACCTTAAAAAATTATAATATTTAATAAAACCCATTACGTATAAAAATATAATTAATATTATTATTATATGGTGTGTGATAACTCATGCAATGATAAATATTATTTTTCCAATTTTTACATTAATATTTATCACCGTACATGATCTTGGTCCAATTGAAATCCTCATCATTTATTGAATATAGGAATAAATATTTCATTCTCTTAAATTAATATTTTTTTCACCAACCTATGAGTAAATATGTATATAATATTCAATAAATTACATAAATATTTTATACATAATCCAAGGAATAAATTTTTGTTAAATATTTATATAATTAAATATATTATTTAAAAATGATTAAATAATTATTCATTTCCATTGGAATAATAACAACAAATAAAAATTTAATAATGATTATTCATCAGTCCAGAGAATAATATTTACTCAGATAATTAAATTAAAATTGTATTTAATCGAGATCAATGGAAACACTTCATGTATGGACCTTTATGATTATTTCTGATAGGTATTAGTTAGGTATGCCTAAGTTCCACGATTACTTTATATCAATGGGTTGAGTAAAGCAAGATAAAAAACATAATTTTTCTATGCTAATAATAAAATATGAACACTCCATGTGAATTGTAATACCTTTATCTTAGTATCTCATCAAGAATGTTTCACATTTGTTTCATTAACCTATATTATTCACAAAACATTCTTTTACTATTTGAAATAATCATCATTACACCATGTCCATGGATTTTTATGTGATAGTAATATTTCAATCAAAGGGAAAATATATTATCATCCATAAAGATGGAAGGAAAAATCCTTCCTCGAATTATCCATTAATAACATGTCATTAATGACACACCCAATAGACCCTACTTATAACCAACATATGGAATGATGATTTTTGTTAGGATATATAGGTGTGTAAGTCATAAAATACATTAGTGATCAAATTAATTTATATAGATAATTTCACACACTCATTGATTGGAATGTCCAATGACACCATAACTTTCAGAACAACTACTGGTGGATCTGTTTATATAATCTCCCATCATGGATTTTACCATGAATGAAATTCCTGAGAAGAATCCTCATCCACTTATGAGTACTCCCACCAAATATAATTTGTCATATGTTCCCTTTAATAATAAATTATCATACCATATAACTAATTTTAAAAATATCATCATAGAATATTAATGTTCTCATCATAACGGGTAACTTTTATGAGCTCTGTGATGCGACATAAACTTTAGAAAATTATGACATCATTGTTATGTATAAGTATAGTCAATATGTGCTAATATATTTAAATTAAAATTCAAATATTTTAATAGACATGTAAGCTTAAGTAAAATATTAGTTTCTTCTAGGGAACCAACTCAACAAACTCACACATTCTCTAGATCCAACTTCTAACGACCAGTTAGTAATCACATGTAAATCCATGTTTCCACTAAGTATGGATATAACTTCTAGGTCTACCTTGTTTCCATGATTAGGTATGGGAAAACCCCATATTTCATTATGGAAAATATGTTTACTAGAACATTACTATCATAAAAAAATCACTCAAGTAGTGATATGACCAATTATGAACAAATTGTTCCCATGTGAAAGTCATGACATCCTAGTCAAATCCATAGTCAAAGCTAATAATGATAATGATAAAAATATTTATTTTGGAATAAAATTACATTAGAAAAAGATACTATTAAAAAACTCCTTAATCTATATTAGAAGATTAAATGTACTTAGGTATTGTAGATACAACTACCACTGCCTGTAATAGATTTTTGTTAAATATTTTTTCATTTTCTACAATACTAGATGAAATTGAATGAAATGGATACAGGTGTTTAAATCACTTGATCCCTAATATTTCAACTTCTCCAAACAATAATAACTCACATATTTATACTTTACAATGTAATATCAGATATTTTGAAATGAATTTCAATTTATTATTGTTTTATTTGTATGAAATTTATATAATTTGACCATGAATTATTAATATCATGCATTAGTTCATATCATCAAAGAAGCAATAAATTTGTTGCACTTAATCTCGTGAATTTTTTAATTAATCTCAACAATCTCTTCCTATTCCTATGCATGTTAATCTCTAAAGATTATATAGAAACTCAAATTTTGTCTTGAATTGTTGAAACATTTATTTTTTTAAAAAAATAAATATGTTTACTATGACTAAATTGAGAGAAATAATGCATCTATCTTGTAAATCCGATTTCCTATTACTGATTTGCTACTCGAAGTTTCACATGGATAAATTTCATTCCTTTTTTATTAACAACCCCATATGACACAACATTTTTCCATATATGTTATCAACATATCTATCATGAAAACATAAACGTCTCCCACTAACCAGATGGAGACACATTTCACTCATCCATTTTGAAATAAATATTCTATGATTGATATACTTGATTTATTCATTAATTAATTTACATAATATGTATATATTATTAACATTTATTGATGTCACCAACCCTTTAGAGTTACTCCTAGTATACATATACCATAATTCCACCTTTTTTTCACATCATATAGTCATATACCATATGGTTTCCATTAACTCAGTTGGCCTTAATAACGAATAACCCAATTTGATGATCATAAAAATATGTGTGTAAACATTGTAATTCAAGAACTATGTAATATAGGACTATTAGTCTATAGGTTTTTTCATAGACTGGACCTTTTAAAATCAATCATTATTTATTAGTACCATCTTATTCCATCTATGTCTAGTTTTTCATAAATAATCACTATATGTTTATTAGATACAAAAAATATAGAGACCTGAAATCATGAAACATTTAGTCCATTACATCAATTTAAACATACTTTTCTCCCTTATAATATTATCATTTTCTACTTCATTTTTTGAAATATTATTTAGAAATAATAATAAGTGTACCACCCATTATCATGACCATAAACCTTCAATCTAATTATAAATTCCTATGAAATATGTTCCTCTGGAACTAAAACTCCCACTAAGGTATATAGAGTTTAGTATTCCTATGAAAACTCATGTGCATCCAATTCCTTAACTCCTAGAAGTTTGGTATTATCCCACATTCATCAATGATACAAGAGTCATTTATTGAAATATAGTTTATCATGACTAGAAATTAATATCCTCAGTGATCATAGGATCATTAAATCAGATTCAACATAGTGTTTTGATGTTCATTTATTGCAAAATATTGATTTTAAAAATCTATTTTCAACAAACACTTGTGGTATTACCTTAATATATTCTTATAATATCACAATCTATATTATATTAATTAGATATTTTAGTTGGAATATGGTTTATTTGTTGCATATTAATTTAAAAACATGTCTCAAAAGAAATAATGGATGATTGGAAATGCATATAAGACTCAACTTTGATCTACCTTTTTCTACCATTATGAAAATGATGTGTATAAGAGACTTTTAGTTTTCAATTACCCTTAATCCATATATGTGATCAATGAATACTTGGACAATATTTTCTTCAATAATATAACTCATACATTCTATAAACATTACCAATATCAAATATTTACTTCATTGATAATTTATAAAAAAATTAGTGAAATATCATGAAGTATATGAAGTTACCTTTAGATTTAGAAAAGTTCACATGGACATGTTGAACTAACTATATATATTTTTATCATGTACCTTAATTTATAACTAATTATTTATGACAAAAATGATAAGTAGTTTGTTTTTATATCCAATATCTTATCTCAATTGAGACTAAAACACTTTTATTGGTATAAATAGGACAAATACTTTCATTTTTTTGACATAATTTCTTCCCAAAATTAGGTAATATTATTATATTTCTCATATTGATCATTCATTTTAATGGAAATGTTTAATTATAGATTTAGATAATTATTAATTTAGTGGTCAAGTATTATATCAACATTTATTCTGAAAATGAAATAATGTACCATTGTGTCAATCTGGATACTGAGATAATTGTTTTGGTAATAGTTATGGTAAACATGAATCAATCCAATCTGGTAATAAGATATAGTAGTATCCCCTTGGATGAAATTGAAATCACCCATTCTCATCTCATTTTTATTTTACTCTATTAAATTATATTATTTATCATTTATTGTATTTAAATATACTTATGTTGAAATAATGTTGAATTTAAAACAAAATAGGTTAACTGAAACATCACCAATATACATGAGGTGGATCTAACTAATTTCCTCTTCATTTCAATGAAATTTTTTTCTAGTGTCCATTCTTTCAACATAAGAAGAATATATACTCAAGTTTATTATACATTTAATTTTTTTTTTCTTTGAAGAAAATAATAAAGGATCTTTTGGATTTATATTAACCATGGAATCTCCACCATTTCTCTTCAGATTGTTTACCATATGGGTTGTGAAATATGTCTCATCCATTACTTTTATTCCCTTAAAAGTTTAAAATTATTTAGTTCTGAAAACAATTTTGTGGGAAAGTGAGGAACCCAAAAATATTACAAGACATACCAAGTTCAAACCTCAAATAAAATTACTAGACTGTTCCAAAAAATCTTTATAAAATTATATCTAATCACACTATATAAGATCCAAGAAATAGATGTTATAATTGTGTTTGTATCATCTTTGATGTGGTCCTCAATGTGGTATTACATCTTATCCCATGTTTGAATGTATTCTTCAATATTTATTTTCCTTATATTGATTCAATGAAGAAAAATCCATTATTTCTTATTTATCCAATCAAATTTATAATTGTTAATATCAACTTTAATTTATATCTTGTACATTCTATCAGCTTCCTCCTTTGAAAAATTAAATAAAAATATTCATTTCCCATCTTTTCCTCGGAATATTGGAGAAGCTTCAGGTCAACATCCTTCATCCTTTATTTCTTATGAACACCATCAGATACCACCAGATCATACAACTAGTTAGTATCTTCAATCATTTCACCTTTAGTCTTCTTAGCCTTGTCACTAGAAATCTCTATTCCATCTCTAGGATGTGTTGTTGGATTATCATTAGCTTTAATGTAATATTGAAAAATCTCCCTAAATTTAATACCTATTCTAACTAATCAGGTAGTCATCTGTTTTGGGAGGTGAGAATAATATTTCAATGTATTGTTGATGTTTGAAAAACAATCTGAGTGACTTATCAATTTTTTTCTCAATGTTTGGAATAATAAGGATAAACTTGGTTGTTAGGATAATAAAATAAGATTAATGGATCAGTTATTATTCATCTAGAATCCCAATTTCTCTAATTTGTCAATATACCCAAATCATTTTTAAAATATGATCCATAACTAGATTTCTTTCATCTTATTTATACTGATATAGTGCATTGAAAAAGTTATTTATTTCTAGCCATTACATATCTATCTCAAGAGAATGGTGATGTGATACTATAGTGTATGAATCCATGTATTTATTTTGCATCATTATATCTTCTTACAAAATTTATAATATAGTACATCTCAAATAGGAAGAATCCATAAAATATCTCTGGTTAGAATCCTTTTCACGTTCACTCAACTAATAGGGTGGAATAATTAGAATAGTGTATTCTAAGACATAAAGAAAAATTTATGATAGTAATTCCACACAAAAATGATTATACCAAATCTTGAAAAAAAAAATTGTAAGGATATACCATAAGGTAATGAGTGATCTTAGTGGTTTTATGGTTTTACTTTCCACATTCAACAATAATTAAAATTGATTATATATACTATTATTGATTAACTAATTATGTGAGAAATAATTAAAATTATTTTTATTAAATATCCCACTATTTTATCAAGTTTCAATTTTCTTCACCACTGAACTCAAAATTTCTAGATTTTATGAAATTATAGTGAGAGGTATAAATATTCCCCTTCTCATCAGTTTAATGAGGGTCAGAAAACCTACATGAATGTATTTAGTAAGGCAAGTATTTTATAACTAGAGGATTGTATCACATTTATTAATTGAGTAGACACCCCAATCCTGAAATCGTGACATATATTTTCTCAAAATTTACCTCCAAGTTAAATAATATCTATCTATGGCTACTTCTCTTGATATAATATGGTTATTTCAACACATGACCTTCATAATAACTACATGATTAATGTATGTGTCATAACTTGGGTTACTCAAACAATTAATTCTATGGAATTAATTCCTAATCAAGTAATGTAAATCCATGAATGGATAAATATATATTTGTGGTATTTTAATTTATTAATCATAAATTTTATCCTCTTTTATATTGTACATGTCATGTTAAAAATTATATATATATATATATGTGTGTGTGTTAATTAATTAATTAACCAAGTTGGATAACACATTTATGCATAATTAATCTATTTAAATTCAATCCATGAAATTTAATTCATTTATTTATAGGATATTGGTCTTACATCCATAAAATAAATAATTCATAAGAAAAAATTTAGTTAACAATTAATTATTTGATCATGATATTATATGAGTATTGATTTTTTGAGGATAAAATAAATAAACCTTTGAACTAGGGGAAATCCTTGTGTCAGTATTGGAATGAGTTACAACATTCTACATATACACTTATGTATCACCTGAGATTCCATCATTTTGGTTCCATCTTGAAACGCCTCCATGTGCCTTAGGATACTGCATTAATTATAATTATTTTTAACTCACATTTAGGTGAGAGTAACCCATGGATTGGTTATTAGGGATTACATAAATAACAATGGACAGGTAGGTACTCCATATTAATTATGGGAGGGATGACATGAATGCTATGAAATTTAATTTAATATTATATAATTTAAAACCCATGAAATAATTAAATTAAAACATCCAACACATGAAGATGTCATAGTCAAGCTCATGAATTGTCATTTTTCAATGTATTCACAAAAGTACACATGTTATCATTTATTTTTATTCTGTCATTATTATTAAGATAAAAATGATTCCATTAATTAATTAGTTAATTAATTCCCTTTAATCTTAATGATTAGAAACATTTATTTGTTGATACCCATTATTAATTTAATTCATGTAAAATAAATGGCAGGAGCTAATAATCATAGATTTATAATAATGAAATTAAGTATTTGAAATTCATTAAAACCATTATTAGATATTAAAACAAACCATGTATGTGAATCTATATAATATTGTTTTAATTTGATAATATTCAGTTTAATTTAATTTAAATCATTACTTTATTGGGAGGTTACACAGAGCGCACTTCTATGATAAACATCATGTACCATTATATATGTATACCTAGGTAACACACCTGAGGCTTAGGTCCTGCACCTCAACTAGAATATAGGGCTCGTAAATGTATTCTATGTGTTATGAATTAATTGTTTTGTGTGTATATGAAACCCTCTAAAGAACTTGGTGTGTTTTTCGGTCACGACTACATGACATGTATAGAACGACTACACATTGTGCATCACTCATAGAGTGTGTCCATATTACTCACTGAGTGGATAAACATGTATTTTAATCATGGGAATGGATGAAATACATTGTTTATACACTGAATACATGTCATGTATATCATTAATACTCTATTTTTTCAGTCTCATGTCGTTTGACCATGTATAATGGCCATATACATTACATGAATTTCACTGCTTACCTATGTAAGATACATAGAATGTACATCAGCTATACATATTGTAATCTATCACTCCTTATGCAAGGATATCCTACTCTATATTTAGTGTGTAATAAGTAAACCATGTATAATTAATACATGGCATGTCGTATATCCCACAACACATCCATGTGTAGTGAAATTCGGTACATGATGTGTACTCTAGCAACACATTGTGTAATCCCGTACTATCTAGACAGGTTTCTCAACTCCTCATGATGAAATCTCTAGTCATTTTTCACATATTTTTGAACTTTTTAAATTCATAATCTTGATAAAAGAAATTAAAACATTGAAACTATGTTAATTTAAATTGGATTAAGAATGCAATAATATGAAATGGAATATTAAACATTGACTGCACATATTAATCAAAATTAAAATAAATAATTTTAATTTTAAAATATGATTTATCCGATACCAATAATTCTTTCTAAGAACATATAATGGAACTTTTGGGGGAATTTAATAAAAATTTATTTTAATTTATAGATTCCAAAAATCATGGGAGAGGATAGATCATGTTCGATTTATAATAAATTTGTTTAAATCTGGAAGAAATGATTACCTCATATTATAATACATTATTCAATGAGGTTTCTGATGTTCTTAAAATCATTTTATATTACCATCATTTTGATGTAAGGATTTAAGTGTATAATCCATCTAACGGTGATCCACATATGCTCCTTTGATCTATGTGGAATGCCAATTGATATTATGGGGCTAGTGTTATGAATCCAATGTCTTTCATTGTTCATCTTTATCACTCCATGATCCTTAGAGGTTGAAGGAGTTATACTCATTCTTAAGATTAAGAGAGGGGGAATTCAGGAGAGGGAGATATGTATATTGATGTTTTTTATGTGAAAAGATTCTCTATACTCATTTTTTATTAAACATATATAATTAAAATAACCATCTATTAATAACACAATATTTTAGGTTAAAATATTATTTAATTTCATATATAACCTAAGAAATTTTATAATTTTAATATCCTCATTCCATATAATAATAATTAAATTATTATTATTATTATTATATGGTGTTTTCTAACCCACTGAAAGATAAATATTATTTTACGAGTTTGTAAACTGATATTTATAACTGGACACAATCTTTGTATTCTCTAACTCCACAACTTGTATTGAATACTCAAATAAATATTTTATTCACGTATATAAATATTTTCATTACAAATCATTAAATATATATTTAAAAAATATTCATTAAATAAACTAATTATTTTATTCAAAATTCAGTATATAAATATTTATTAAATATCCAGGTAATTAAATAAAGTAATTATTTAATGAATAAATTATCATTAATTACCATGAAAATATTAGTTATTAATAAAAAATGAATAAAATTATTCCTTATTCATTAGAATAATACTTATTCAAATAATAATATTGAAATAAAATTTAATAATGATTAATGGAAACACATAGTGTTTGAACCTCTAGGATTGTTTCTCGTTATCATTAGGAGAGTATGACTAAATTCCAACATTACTATCTTGGAATAGGTCAAGGAACCCAAGAGAATTAACATAATGTCTAAACATCAATAACATATGAACTCTCACTATGAAATATAATCCCTTTGTCTTAATACATCATCAAGAAGGTTTCCCATATGTTTCATCAACCTATTCGTTGGATATGTCGTTATTTGACTATCTAACAAAAATTCATTACACCATGGCCATGAAATTTAATGTTTTAGTTATATGTCAATCATAGGGATGAGATATCAAATTTTCTAAATCTAGAAGTAAAACCTCATTCCATAAGTTATCCATGAATAACATGTCATTCCTAACACACCCAACAAACATTACTTCTTGAAAACATATGGTGTGGTGATTTTTTTAGAAAATATAAGTGTTCATGTAATTACATGCATTAACAATAATTGTAAAGTATAAAGACAATAAAAATATTTTAGATAGGAATATCTAAGGACACCAATTCATTTAGAATTCTGAATTGTAGTTTTGTATACATAGTCTCCCACCATGGATATTATCAAGTATGAACATCATGAGAAGAATCCTCACCCACTTATGAGTACTAAAAACTAATAGTATATGGACTATGATCTCTTTAATAGTACGTTAACTCTCTATTAAACTAGTTTTAAGAATATCTTCATAATATTTCAAGGTTCTCATCATAGTGGGGAATTTCTAATCCCTTTTCAATACAACTATTACTCTAAGACATTATCAAATCAATATAATGTTAACCAACAATTAATATGTGATAATATTTTATAATTGATTTTTAAAATATTTGAATATAAATATAACCACAAGAAAAAAATTAATTGGCTCTTGGGAACCAGCCATGACATACACATTAAACATTTATTATGTTTCTCTAAATGTCATTAATCACCTTAAAGTTGAATCACTAAAAACCAAAATGGGGTAATGATTCCCAAAATTATGAACATACATTACTTTTCAACCCTTAATATTATACTTAACTTTTAAATTATACTCATATAGTAACTCCCTAACAACAAAAGAAATTAAAAATATTCTCTTCTTTTATTTAAAATATAATGAGACCCATAAACATAAGATCAAGTGCTAAAATCATATTCGTTACATATTATCATTGACACCTATAGAGGAGACCCAATTTTATTTGTATATAATAAAATTATTAATGGAAAATATTGAGACAATTACATACATGGGTCCTTTAGCTTGAGTATTTCTAAAGAATAAAAAAACCATTTTATGTAAAAAACTTCTTTATTTTTTATCAAAATATTATTTTTCCCATTATACATAATTTTCATTATTCCATAATAAAACATAAACAACTCTTAAATAATTATCCATGCATGATACCCTTGAAGATATATATTTTTTAATATTCTTCTTCAGTACCTATGGAAATGAAAATATAATTAAGGATGTGATCATATATTCAGGAAGTTTAAACATGGGAGATACTAATGGTTGATAATGTATAAGAACCTAAAAAAAATAAGTTTATGAGAACATGATCATAAAATATTAAATTCATAGACATTAAATCATATATCATAAATCATGATTCATGGCAATATACTTTTTCATAATAGGAGACACGAGTCTTATGATTGTGGAATCGTTGATAATCATGATTCAATCTAACATATCATCATCATATAACATAAAAATGGGGGATAAGTATAAAATTAGAAAATATGATATTTATAAACAAGTATAAACAATTATAGGCACACTTATAATATTATGTACATGTAATCTGTTCTGGGATGAAATAATTGAAATGAAACCATGTCTTCATAAAAAATTATGAACATGTCTAGATACAAATCCGTACACACTTATTATTGCGAACATAAAATAAGGTCCACACCTAACATAGTTATCCCATTATATATAAATCATTCTCCAATGCATTTGAGTGATATATAATTCTTCCCCAAACCATCAGATAATCAAAACCAATCATATTTGTTCTATAAGTACATAGATATATTCATCATTCCATCAAAGCATAACCCATGGAAAAGAAAGAGGTTTTGTATTGATTTTATCATCACATAATCAGAACCCATCTAGATAAAAAGCATGGATGGTACCATTAGATCATATACATAATAAATCTAATGAAACATGAAAGGATATTGACATAGATGGAAAATAAATTTAAAAGAGAATTAAAAACATACTTCAAAAATATCATAAAAATATCATTTTATTTTGATAACACATTAAATAAATATTTCAAGAATATTGAGAAAAATATATTATTTTAAAAGAAATTAAAATTAAAACATAATCTTAAAAAAATATGAATATTCATAATTGTAGGAAAATACATTCTTATGGTACATGTTAAAACAAATATTTCGTCCATAATTTTAGTTAAAAGTCAAAAATTACCAATTAGGAAAACATTGTAATAATTCATTTTATTTTAAATTGAATATAAATTAAAATATGTTTAGAAATAAAATTAAATAATAATTAAAACATAGAAAAGAAAATTCTTGAAAATATTCAAAAAAAAATTGATATGGAATAAAAAATTCTCCAAATAAATAGGAAACAAGTTAAGTATTTTTAAAAATATTTATATATTCTAATTAATTTTATGAAAAAATATAAGTTTCTGAATTGAAACCATGAATGGACCAAAAAATCATAGTATATGAAATAAATGGGGTTTAAGATATAAATATCATATAATTCACCCAAATGAGTTTCAATCATAAAAAATCCAAATTAAAAGTATAATTTCTACATAAACACTTACCACTTTGTTTACTTTTTAATCATACCCCCTTGATAGAAGTAACTTAAAATGAAACATTAAAAAACAAAAATATGAATAGATTCATGATATATAATATCAAAATAGATGTATATAAACTATCTAGTATAACTAAAATATTTCATTATGAAAAAATATTGACTTGAAGAACCCCCACAGTTTGGATAATGTCCGAAGAAAAAATTTATGTAAGAGAGAAAATTGAATTTATTAGTAAATTTCTGTATTATTTAAGAAAATATTCCTATAATAAATTAATGGGTAGTATATACACCACAAAAAAACAAGTTCTTAATATGGTATATGTCTCAAAAAAATAAAAGTGAGATGAAAACCCCTTAACTTTTGTCTAGAATTCTTCATATGTGCTCTTGTCCTCTATTATAATAAATTAATATATATTATAAAATGGTAACATAACCATATAAATTCTTATCATACTGTAAATGAGTTACCTATATTTTCCAATTAATCATTTATTAATAATTCCTCCTTGAAAAAATCATTCTTTGTGTTAATTATTCCAATTTTCTTGCATGTATTGGTTTGGTATTTATAGTCTTTCCACTTTAGTAATTACTTCATTAACTCTAAAATACTAATAATATCACAAGTATCACATTTCATAATTATATACACTTTTATAACCATTAATATATGGTGGTGATAAAAATTTAATTATATTCCTTCATGGAGGTGGTAGTCCACACATATGTGTGCAGGTGAGGCTTTCACATTTCGATGGATAAAATAAAATAATGGAAAATAATAATTAAAATTTACAAAAAATAATTATATCATATAAAAAAATTTAATATATCCTTTTTACCATCCATATAAATTAGAAAAGAAAAAACAAATTACATCGCTTTGTGGAGGTCATAGTCCACACATAGCCAGGAGCAATGTTATTATTTTCAAATGAATGAGAGAGTTTGAAGGTAGTTAATTATATATATATATATATATATTTACTATTAATAATTCAATAAAAATAATACATAATAATTAAATCCATTTATATATATATATCCATCCATTATAGGTAGTGATGAAATTAAAATACATTGGACATGGAGGTGGTAGTCCTTACATAAACACGACGATGTTTTCATTTTATATGGGAATGGATAATAAAGAGTAAATGGTTATTATATTAACATAATAACTTTTAAGTAAGGTAATTTTACTTATGTAAATATTTTAATGTGGTAAATATTTTAATATGGTAAATATTATTTTTAAGAGGTAGAATAAGAAAGAAATTTAAAAGGATTTGGTTAATATGATTAACTC
Source organism: Viscum album (assembly GCA_963277665.1). Taxonomy (NCBI): domain Eukaryota; kingdom Viridiplantae; phylum Streptophyta; class Magnoliopsida; order Santalales; family Viscaceae; genus Viscum; species Viscum album. Next base: position 1,182,723,815 of record OY728158.1, on the reverse strand, counting down.
TTCCTTGGAAAACTACTTTTGGATCTCTTTATACGAACCATTGTGTTAGTATTTTAAGAAGAAAAAACATATATAACATAGATACTAAAGATGAGAAAATATTTGGTTGTGTTTTGGGTGATCTAATTAGATAAATAATGTGTGAATAAGAGAGGGGAGGGTGTACCCTTTATAAGTTAGGTGACTCAAACACTTGTAATTATTATAAACTATAAAATAATATAAGGTCAATTTAATGAAAATTTGGTACAAAATTGGATAAATTTAAAATTTAGGATGCGATAACATCTAAATACATTCATCCAAGAGAATTTATAAATTTTTATAGATAATTTTAACCTATATATCCTTAGTTTATCCCTTTTAACACTTTTCATCCTTAAAATGGTAATAAGATACATAATAATTAACAGAATATAATGTCATTATAAAAGGGAAACTTTATCATAAGTGGAAAATAATTTATATAATATATCATTTACAATTAATTATAAAATTTATATATTTTTTTTCATTTTTTAAGAAATTAATGAAAAATTATTAAATATTAAATTTTCTTAAAGTCATTTTTAATACTATTCACCAAATTTAACAATAAAAACATAAATATTCACAGAGAGATAGAATATCATTATTTAAAACATTAAATAATGTTTAATTTTATCTATAAAAAATAATTAAATGATTTAACTTATCTAAATCGATCAACCTTTAATATTTTGAAACTATTTAAATGGATTTTTCACCAACTTACCTAAGTGCTATAATAGGGTTCTATAAGCATTTTAGGTAATTATAAAATCATTAAAACTTATAAATAAATTAATTTCAAAAATAAGTTTTTTTATCAATTATATAATATATAATCATTAATATATCATTTTTTTTCAATATCCATGTCATGAAAAAAATAAAAAGTTAGAGAGAGTCACATTATGTAATTACTGTTAAGGGAAAATAATATAATTGTTGTAATAAATGGAAAGTATCACCAAAATGATTTTTTTAATATATGTTGGTTTTATTTGAATTAATACCATTAATTTAAATAAATGTTTGTTTTTTTCTAGTTTTTTTCATCTTATACCATTGTTTTATCCATGATTAACCCATTTTACCCATTATGGGGGTGATAAAATTTTACCATGGTTATGATTCATTATAACCAAAAATGAAATTGAACTATATAAATAATTATAAGATGATAACTCCAAATATGTTATAAATTTTCTAATATTTAATTTTAATAATTGTTAATGATTACTCTTAATATATGTTTTCAAATAGTAAAGAAAAATATTTTTTAAAAAATGTGTTATTTAATCAGAAAAATGATTTTATAGAGAAATAATGTATAATATTGATTACAATTATATTCATTGGAATGTTTTAAAAAAAGTATTTCATTTTAATTTATAATAAAACCAAAACCTAAGGGAATTTCTGAAAATCATATTAATAAATAAATTCTAAAAATACATTTTAGTTGTATAAAAACATCACTTAGATTTCTATATTGGAAAATGTGGTATTCTAAGTTAAAAATTATATTATTATGTTCATTATATTAAAAATTAAATATATATTTTTTATATAATTTTTTTTCATAATATTTAAATTCATTCTTATTTCATAATAAGGTTATAAAAGTGACAATATTTATAAAATCGATATTTCTCACTATTCTCCCAAAAATAATCTCTTTCTGAAAATGAAAAAACCCTGTTTAATCAAACTAAAATTATAAAATTCATATTTTTTTAAAAAATGAAAAAATAATAAATCTCAAGAAAACCCTGTTTTAAATAAAAATATCTCTTTAAATTATTAAATATTCATAACTACATGGTATTTAATTTTTATTATTAAAAATATGAGTAATAATTTCCTTGGAAATAATATATAAACCTGTACATTGAAAAATATCAATATATATTTCATAATGTGGTTACTCATATACTTACCTTCCAAACAAACGACTAGGTTATAAAATTCATATATAAATAATAATATTTATATATTATATTAAAGATTGACTAAGCTCATTATTGTGTTTGGTATTCTATATTGAACATAGTATTTATTTAAAATAAAATAAAATAAAAAATATTAGAGTGTTACATCCAACATCACAACTCACCATATCCCCTTCAACCAGTTTTTTGCCAACTCTATGATTTGGCCCATCCCACCTCTCTACATGTTCCACCCAAAGAAGTCTCCCATCTACTTTATTTGAACATTATTTCTAATATATTACTAATCAAGAACCACTTATGATATATCTAGATTCCCACATTGATCTTGCTATATGTATCAATTTAGAGATTACTTACTAGACAAAGGGAAAGAGGAAGGTTCCTAATGTACCCTCTGAGATCCCTATCAGAGAATCAATCACTCGAAAGATAGCCTCATTCTCAATCAGTACATAGCCGCATTCTCCAAATATTGATACCATGGGCAACGTTTTTAACACAAAAATATCAAAGGCATGGCCATAGAGATAAACCAAACTCCACCTGCAATGGACACTGTTGGCGAACCTCATTTTGAACTAGTTCTAGGAAATCATGGTGGGGGAATGGAAACCACTAATGAAAATTATGATGTATCATGCCCCATTTTAACCCTAGTGAATCCAAATATTTTATTTATTTATTATTTTTCATGTTTTCCATTTCCTTGATAACTTTATTGTGTATCTTTATTGTGGTTTGAAGACTAATATACAAGTAAAATTTAGCAAGAAGCACTCTCCTTCTCATACATCATTTGAAAGATTATTCTTGATATTGGTATTCATTTTACGTATGGTTTTGATCCATTTTATGACATCACACACTCTTTCAAGGATTACATTAAAATAACATAATCTAAGGATCTAGTAATAGGTGCTATATTTTTTAAGAAATATATAGATTTTCTTCCATATCATTGGTTTCACCCTGTTATATTATTAATTTCCATTATGTCATTATCTATTACATATTGTATTACACACTAATTAAAATTTTCAATTATATTACAGTGTGTGATACTCAAACTCCATTTTATATTTCCCCCTCAATGATCTTCGATACATTATAAATTTAGAGAAATATTATAATTTTTTTTATTAATCATGAATATAGAAAATCATAGAGAGATGTGTAAGTCATTAAACATTCATGATGAATCTAGTTTTTTAATTTTTAAATGATATCTAATTTTTTTTATCCTTAAAATTTTTTATTCAATAGGATAATTATTAGTATTCATTCCTTGAAATGATTGACAAATATTTATTTAATTCCAATTCCTGTGAGGTGCTTGATTCCATTTTGAAATATTCTATCTTATTCTAGTATTATTTAAACAATATCAAGATATTCATAACTATAGTAACTTTTTGTTAATTTTTTCAAATCCATTTGAATTTGAATCACCTTAAAATAATTAAGTCCATTTATTGTATATTCTTTATCCCCATTGACATTAAGACAAATCCTATATTTTATCATTTATAAATCTATAGAGACCATGAATTTATTTATAGAAATCCACATTACATGTTTAATTATCCTTTATACCCAATTTACTTCATAAGGATGCATTGTTTTAATTTGTCATTAATATGATAGTTGGTTAATTCCATGAAGCTATTGTAATTTTAGTGTTTAAATGAATGAAGTTGGGTTTTTCACTAGATTATTTGATAAGATGGTTCACAACTGATATCTAGTTGTTGGATAACTTGGATTGGCCATTGAATATTTACGCCATCACCTAAATGTAGTAACTATTATAAATAATATCAGTCAAAGCATAATGGTAATAATTAAGTTTCTATCTATATTTTACTTTTAAGTATGTGAGACATTCTATTACACACTTTCCATTATTACTAAAAAATATACGAAAAACAATTTAGATAGAAAATGATAAAAATTTATCATTTTTCTAGAAGATTAAGATGTGATCCATTTAAATATAGATTGAAGTGGAGATAATGAAATTTGAAGGGAATTTAAGATGTATATTCTATCATTAATTGAGTTGAAATGATAATTTTTCTTTGTAATTAAATAAATATTTCCTTATTTTGAATCCTTGAGTTGAAATTTTATATCCATACCATCCAATCATTATTAATATAGATATTTTATCCTAAATAAATTTTCCTACTAATTTTTTGTTATTATGTATAAGTGGATATTTAGATTACTTTAAATCCTATGGATAGTGTTCATATACTATATAATGAGCATAATAGAAACCATATAATCTTTTTTTACTTGTAAAATTAATTTCCATTAATTTATATCATAAGTGGAATCGATATGAATGGATTTTTTAATAATGTGAATTATAGAGGAGTGGATTATTTAATTTTAATTATACCTATGGTTTTATTAGAACACCTTTAAATTGGATGAGGTGTGTTCTTTAGGAATTCATAATTCTGATTCTATATTTATGAATTTATGAATTAAATATTTCCCTTATTTTATTATTGATTAGTTTTTATTTTATATTAATTTTTTCCTAGGGACAAGAAATTTTCTAAGTACTGGTGAATTAGAATACCCTATTTTTTGAATATTTATTTTGGAATAATTTACGTGTTATTTTATTCTTTCCTATTTATATTTTTTATTTCTTTTTTAGGTGGTGAAATTCATTTTTTATGTTTTTGAAATGTCATTATGATTTTGGATTATTTTTGGAATAATTTCTTTGAGCACCCTAAATTTTGAAAAGGTTGAATATGTGTATTGTTTTTTGAGGTAGAATGTGATATTCTATCAAATTCATTACAATGGGGACACATAGGTATGTGTTTTTCACTCATAATGTGTCGTACCTAAAATAATATTATTGGGAATAAGTTGAAGAATCTAGAGGGTTCCCGGAGATGTGTATGGATTTTTTATAGAATCACAATGAATACAAAAGGTTTTTTTTCATGTTCTGTATTTTTGACTTGAATTCAAAATTGAATGGATTAGATGTGAGACCAAATCACAATATAGAAAAATATTTCATGGCTTGAATCACCTGAATATGATAATGTGTAAGAATATCCTGGAGAAGCACCATACATATGTAATGGTCCCTCCCTTTATGAAATTTATAAAATGGTTAGATATTTCACCATAACCTATTCCTTTACGTCATTATGTTATGTAAGAGTCCTTACAAGTCTAAAAAAGGTAGAATAGTATGAATCTACTATGGTGATATATTATATAATTTGTATGAATTAGATGGATATATAATAATCAACATTTTTGAATTTGAATAGGATAGAATAGTCTATGCAACAATGGATCTATCACAGTGTTATGGGTTTTAAAATGGTAGAACTACAAGAATTTGGATACATGACCTTCACATTATAGAATTTATACCATAAAGTATAAGGTTTCAAAATTACATAACCATGGAATGAGAGATATATGACCCCCAAACCACAACACTTCTCTGTACCACGATGTAATGAAGGGTGTTTTAATGATTTTTCTTCCGCGGTCAACAATATTAAATTTAATTCACCATGATCATTATAATGTCTAAAATTCAAAATAAGATGTGTTTTCTCCATGATAAAAATTCCATTTTCACAATAAAGTAGTTCAATAGTTAACAAAAAATAAAAAATTGTATTTCTTATTTTTACAATAACCTTGATTGTTTCACGGTGGTTTCTACTTATTTATTATGAAGACTATTTGTTTCATAGCTATACAGATTTTAGAATTCATTTTTTGGAGAAGAGTGACCAAAACATGAAGTAAAATGGAGATGATACTTATATTTAGTGAATAAAATATTTTCTTGGGGACATTGATGTATTTATGCATACTTGTGTGTTTGAAATAAAATTTTGTATGGTAGTATAGTTTCAATTCACTCACCCTATACAATACTTTCATTCTTTTACATTGATTGTTCTTTATTTTTCCCCCATATTTATGATTTTATTTATAATGGATGGCCATTCTATAATGATTGAAATTTTTCTTAAGGTATGATGGATCAAGAGTATGAGGAAAAGTCTTTAACAATATGATTAATTTTGAATGTGAATTGTATGTGTTTGATAAATAACACAATAAGACTATTTTAATCATATTACTTAGTCACCTATTGTGATTTGGGGTGATTAGGGTATGAACCTATATGCGGTAGAATGGAATGGGTGACTAATAACCAATAATAATTTTATTCTCTTTTTAATATGGGTCTGATTTTATTTAGATCTTATTAGTTTACCTTAACTATAGAAATAAAAAGAACCATGTAAATTATAATTGTAAATATCTAATTGGAATTAGTTATGTCAATAAGTATTTCATTTTATCAATTATTTGGATTTAAAAAATCATAATCTTTTAAGAAACATCATATGCAATTAATCCATTATATCTATTAATAATACGAAAATTTAATCAGTCGAAGAATTCTCCCTTTTATATTATCATTCTTAATCTAAAAACTTTTTTCAATATTTTTATCCAATTTTTTTCATCTGTCTATTTTTTTAAATAATAAATTAGAATAATACACAAATTTAGGTCCCTCCATGAACCCAATGGTTTGACCTCAGGTCTAAAAATTAAAATAATACACATTTGTAGTGTTGGATGATATGTATCCATGTTTAAAAATTATAAACTATGACCAATGCCCTTAGGATTTAATTAAACCATGGTAATGGTTGTAATAATTATGAAATTATCTCACTATTAATCCTTAGGGGAACTTACTATATAAAATTAGAAAGCCGTTTGAGACCTCTCAAGGTAGTTACAAGTTAAAACAAGATGTTACCTGTCATTAAATAACCAATGACAAATATGGTTTCTCCCACCACCAATTACTAGTCTCACCTATTTCATAACACTCTAGGTGAACATCATTCAACAAAACAAGAGACCTCTTACAGTCAGTGAAGATGTTTCCCAAGAATATACACCTTACAAGGATCTAATTCATATTAATCTATAACCCTTACATGGGAATCCATGCCTTCCATGTATATGTTATCAACACATAATGCTTAGGAGACTCTATGATTCTAATCAAACTCACTAGGCTAACATTAGGAAAGGAATCCCACATATGTATCTTCCTTGGGTCACTCACACACACTTACCCTCGCTTAAAAATACTTATAACATTATAATGGAATGAAAAGTGATAATATTAGGAAAACCTTCCCATATGGAGTTATCCCTTTAACCCAAGTCACTCTAACCTCAACCATTCTTTCCAAATCCCCCACAATAATTCATCCATTATCCCATGATCTAGGAGTCACACACTAATCAAAAACTCACTACATAGAGAGTGAACCACTCATGATATTTTTATTGAGCTGTAATGGTAAAAACACTATAATTTACATGATAATTTATCAATCAATTTTTCTAATTAAATAAAAATTAAAAATTAGGTTGAAAGATAAACTTACCTCTAAAAAATTAATATGATACCACAAGTATTACTTACTACAAAGATGATTTCATCATCCTCTATGATAATCATCATCAACACAATTTGATTTCACTATTATTTTGTAGAATCATCATGAAATCACTATATTTGATTTGTGGAAATTATAGTTGAGGGAGAGGGTGTGTAAGATAAAGAGGGTAATAGTGACTACCTCAATTGATAAACTGAATGAACCCAAGTTAGCCTATATTAATAGATAAAACTATAGGGGATGAATAGGGAGGGTCAATTAGCCTCCCCTTAGTGTGGGTTACCTTGGAGAAATACCCATGGTTAGGGGTTTTTAATAATAACCCTAAATGAGACATTTTCAATTTTTTTATAATAAAATACCACATTAAGTCTACCATGTTCCAAGTATATATTCACCAGATATCCAGTAGGGATTGTTCAGTTCCATCCCCTAAAAGAAAACTATATCAGGTTGTAGATACAATTCCCCCTAGTACCTAGTGGTTGATGACAAATTTCATAATACAACCAGATGGGTCAAGGCACCCCATGCACTTATATTGAATTCCTAATAGTCTCGACTTCTCTTGATAGCTAAATAAATGACTCCATTATGCTACCCAAATTTAAAAAAAAATACTTCAACAACTAAAACACATGAAAAAGAACACTTCGTTATATCCTTACTCAAATTAAGTATAATTGGATTTGAATGTTCAAATTAATCAAAAAAATTGTTACAATAGAGTCTCGTTCTACTATAGATTCATTGATCACTCCATGGGAAGGTCGGTACAAGAATTATTCAGATAATAAAATGTGGGGATATTATACACTTAGTATCAATGTAAAAAATAATAGATAAATAAATTAATCATTAATAAGATAGATAAACATCAGAGTATAAAATATAGAAGTAAAGTGAAAACCTTCCATAATAGAAAACAACACCCATGTTATAATAAAATGTACTCATGTTGGTCATACAATCATATAAAAATATAATATCACTCAATGATAAAATTTTATACAATACTAAATATATATATATATATATATATATATATATATATACCTGCTCCCACCTCAATCCTAGCCCTCATATCTGTAACACCCGAGACTTTTATGAGAAATATTTTGTATTTATGTTATATAAATTATCAAAGGAATCTTTCACTACACACAACACTAGCTTGGCTTGCTTTACATGCAACTGCGGCCTTCCTCGATAGCTTGTGTCGTACGCAATACCGAGTTTCACTAAACAACGATATGCTATTAAAATATTATTAAAACTAGCCGTTATGAATAGTACTAACTGAATTTTGAATTTTATAACATTTTAATTTAACTTATACATTTTCTAGAATGAGGTATAAAAGCAAAATCAGTTTTTTTGGATAAAAGAAATATTTTTCAAAAAATACAGTTTTGCCGCCTTTTGATGGCGCACCCACATTAAATCTAGTTTTTGACATGTTTATAAGTTCAATTTGACAAAATAAAATTCTTCTTTTGAATCAGGGTATAAAAATTTACTTTGGATAAATTTTTGATATTTTTCTGATAACTTTCATATTTTGATGAATAGTAAAAATACACTATTTTTTAATTAAAAAAAACTTTTTTCATTGAGATAATTTATATGGATAAATTATAATATTGAATGGTTTTAAAGTATAAATAGAATATATTTTTAACATTTAATATAATGTATGTCATTAGCATTAATTTCACATTGAATTCATAGGTAAAACCATTACAATCTTTGGCAATGTTTTAACTTCTAAAACCCGTTTTCTTAACAACGGTATTTATTTTAAATTAATTACTGCAACTTATATGTTTTGAATTTTGAAAAATGGATTCCATATTCAGAATCAGTGGGTCCAAATTATGTTAATAGACTACCTTTTATTTTTGGGCATTATGAATAGTAACTACGGTAAATTTTATTCACCGTAGTTAAAGGTAAATCGGGTAATTAAGGGTAAATATAAGATTATAAAATTACCCTAACACCTGAAAAAATCCTATTGGATGACTAAAAGTCGACTCATATCACCTAAGGGTCGGATTAGATTCATTTAATGGACTTTTGTCCATGAAAATAATTTAATTATTATTAAAACCAAAGAATGTGACAACATGTCACTTTCTTAAATCTTATAAGTATAATAATTTTAATTTGGTGATAACCTTAATGAAACATAGAACATGAATAGTCCCCAGAAATATAATACAATTATATACATTATAGGAATTTATTTAGAATTTTTAGGGATTAAATAATTATCATTAATTATGACACAATAGAGATGTTGAAATTATTTTATTAATTAAAATTTCAAAAAAATTGTTTTAAAAATATTAAAATAATTATTATAAGAACTATTTAATGTTTTACACAACTTTTCTAGATACATATGACATCTTATGAATCTATTAAAGATTTTAGTTTAAAAATATCTTCTGTATATATTTTATTTAAATTCAAATAATTGAATAGTGTCAAAATTGACACTATTGTTATTTTATAAAAATAACATATTATAAAATTGTGTAAAAATCACAAAAAATATTTAAAAATTATAAATTAAAATTTATATGGTCTAACATATCATATAGTGTCAAATTATGGAAAATTAACAACACATATGTAATTATTTATAATAATTTAAAATTTAGAATATTATTACCACAAATAAAATTAAATTGATAAATAAGGATAAATCAAGTTGATAATGTTTAAAATAAATTCATAACATGTCTAAATTTTATTGGTTGATGATATTACAACCCTATCTCATCTAATATTCGTATATGAGTCATTTGTGAAGTTTTTAAGTGGGGTTGGGATTTAATATAAACTAATATTTCTTATATTTCCAAAGCTGCCCCTCTCCTCCCTTATAAAAGGGCACCTCCTCCCTCTCTTCCTCACACCAATTTGAGCCTTCAAACTCAGCCAAACCCTGCCCATTTAACTTCCCCAATTCCTTAGAAACCTACTAGAGGTACTGTTCTTATCAAAATACCAACTCTAGTTCCTTAAGAGAAAGTTTAAAGGAGGCACTTCGAGAAAGAGGTAATACCTTCTACCGTTTTCTTCAAGTTTGATTCTTCTTCTACCACCTCTTCCTTAGTTGTTTCATTATGAGGTAATAACATCAGTATCACTTATATAATGATATGTTATTATAAATATTAAACAACCCTATTTCACCTCTTATCCATCCTACGGAAAACGAAATCACTACGCGTGCGTACGTACGGAATACCGTCTCCACACCGTGGTGTAATCTATTTTCCACCACCACCTTACTTTTATGGGTATAAGGGTGAAAGTAATGAATATATATGATTATTGTAAAGTTGTATTGATTCTGAAATAGTATACATACACTCCAATACAATTCCACGATCATGGGAACAATATCATCTCTCGTGCCTACGTACGGAATACCGTCTCCACGATGTGATGTGATTCGTTCTACATGATCATCATTGAATAATGATTATATAAATGAATTGAATGAATTAATATGATATATATTACACTAAAAAAATTCTGGAAATGAGGTATCTATATCCTAAAGAGAAGAATAAGAATTTATTTGACAAACACACATAAGAACAAAAAGTAATAAACACCCGAATAACAAGTAGTAATGAAATATTAGTAATAAGAAGCTAAGAATATGACCATATATGATATCATAACAATACGTATGATCCTGTAATAAGTCAATAACATTATTTAAATCATTATACAGAAGGTTCAGACACTTACGAAGCAAATCGGACCTAAGGTAAGGGAAAATCTCGCAATCTCAATTTTTATCCGAGATTGTTTATACTTCAGAATTTACTGTGGTGTATTTTATCATCCACATCCATGTTTCCTCAATATGTAATATTATTTACATCCACCTACAATTTTTTAAATACAATTTTACCCTTCGGTGAGTTTTTAGTAAAAGATATGAAAGGAATCTTTTGTCATTTTTCGTACGAGGTACTTTTTGACTTTTCCGACAAAAGTATGAGAAGAATGTTTTTTTAACTTATACGGCATGAATGGATTTTTAAAACATTATTTCCAAGAAGATTATTTTACAACTTTTCAAGTTTATTTTTAATCAACTTCTATTAGTTTAAAATTGTATGACATGTTAAAGAAAGGAAAATGTTTTGGAAGTAGAAAGGATATTTTCCTCAAGAATGGAGTTCAAGTGTTTTATCAAAATTATTTTCCATCTAAGATAATAAAGGGTTCTGTTTCTATCCCTATTATTACATTTATTTGATTATGTTGTGATGGAATTATTTTTATGAATTCCATTATCTTATATGAGTTGTTTTATGATGTCACGATGTTTAAGATTCCCATTTTTATTACATGGGTTATGCTATGATGTATGGTTTATGATTTTGTGGCACACATAAGAATGGTATCATTATGAGATGGGTGGGACCTATCTCTCCCTCCAATGCATTGGGTAAAGATTTTATATCTCATGAGATAGACATGGCTAGAACGGTAGGTTATACCGGTTCAGTGAAACATGACTGAAACGAGGAGTGAACTCGGTTCAGAAATGGACTTTGTCCACTAAGATAGTCTTGTCCATGAGTCTTGACTAATAAGAAATGATTCTCTATGATTATGTGTGTATGACACAAAGTTTCATGTTTTAAGTTATGATTATTGGGATTACATGTCACTATTATGATTTATCCCATATTATGAAATTATGATTTCTTTTGCAGGTTAAGATTTCCAAAAGTTATGTTCTTATGATGTGATTGATATTTCTTTTGTTTACCCTTACTGAGCATTTGATCTCACCCTTTTGAATGTTTTCTTTCCCCAGGTCAGGAAGAAGGTTATTAAGTAAGATATTCCAAAAGGGACTATAGATATGATGAAATAAATGGGAGATAGTATAGATTCTTTATGAACCAGTTGTTTATGTTTCCTAATTTCTAAAGACACTATACCTATACGGTCCTTTCCTGGTTTTGTTATATGTTGTAATAAGTGTGCTTCAATTTTGAAGTAATAACAATGTATGTAAAATATGGGTCATTATAATATCTACCTATCTATTCTATTATAATCACATGTATTAGGGTCCATTCCCAAACATCTAAGAAAACCACAAGATATGCATGCCCATATGGTCCAAGATTAGGTTATGAGAATAATAATTAGTATACCACCATAAATAGTGTCCTTATAATAAAAAAAATATATGTGTATCCATGTAATAAATCAACTAGAATCTATAAGTATTGAATATATATATCCATAACTGAATAGTATGTAAAAATCCACCTTAATGGTCAACTCATACCATATTTAGCAATCATTGTAAATAGAGAAGGTGATCCTGATGAATGATCATAAAAATATAGGTGGGACTTTTAAGAAATTTATTTCTCTCGATGAAATTGATGTCATCTAAGAGTTATGGGAGTTCATCTTCACATAGGGTCTAAGAAATGCTATCCTGAAGAGGAACACCATGGAAAATAATCTTTTTGTATTATCTATAAACTATCCCTAGATAAAGTTATATGAATAACATGAATTACAAATCTTTCATTATAAATATATATTATGAAAAAATATCCCCTAATAGTTGGATTAGTATTTATTTATCATAAAACTATCCATAATAAATAACATCCCTAATATCCATCATTATATAACATCACATTATCCTAAATATAGTTTTTGATAATACATTTTTAATAGTTGGAATAATAATTCATTATCCTAAATTTAATAGTAGAAAATATTTCCTCTATTTGGTGGAATAATAACAAATTTTTTTATCATACATTTATCCATAAGGAACAGATCCCCTAATATTTTTCATAGTATATCATTTTCTTATTTAAATAATTAATGAATCATTCCCCTGGTATCTATAAAAGTAAATAATAATTATAAATATAACTATATGTAATATCAACCATAGTATTTTGAATAATTTATCATCATAGTCATTTAACCATAGGATATATCACAAGTGATATTTGACATAGTACTCATTCTATTTAGGACTAGGAGGTACCTACCAAAGAGTATGATCAAATATTATCTCATATATCCCAATATGATTCTCTCTTAAAGTTTGTCTCAATGTACTTTCACATATAGCCCCAGTATATCCCCACATATATGAGGGATCAATGAACTGACAAATATATCCCCATAAGATACCCATTTTATAGATAATATAACTATTCATTGTGATAATTAAATCACAACTCAATCATTGGTATCCCCCTTTACAAAACATAACACTCAACTATAACCCATTATATCTCATAAAAATGTATAATAATATAGTTAACACTTATCCCTAAGATAACATCAATAGCTATATCACATGAATCATTGAAAAAAATACACATGGTAGTATCATCCAACAGAGGTTCATCCATTCCTTTTCAACACTCACTAATCAAGTGATACTGGCACTTATAACATAACTCAATAAATCTCATATGTCTATGGTCAGAAGATAGACCAACAATATCTCAACCAAAGATATTCAACCCTTTGTGGGAAAAATTAACCATTTAAAAATACTAATGTAGTTTAATAAACCAATGAAATTCCATCACACAAGTCAACCATTTCCTCATGACCTTGACAAAAAAGCTCTTCATTATCCAAAATTACACTCTAAACCCCATGATGAACCAATATATTTGTTGTTAGAATATTGTGAATCAATTATACAATTACTTGTGCAAACCATCGAAGCCTATGGATTCCATTTCAGGTGGTAACATTCCAAAAACCATTGGTATCCCCTCTTTGGATTACTCATAATCAGTATCCCATATGGATTCTATATAACTACTCACCAAGTTTTCCATGATCCTAACTCTCTAAGTGAACATAAATCTCTAAATTCATTAATACTCCCTAGGTCACATGAGGGATCTCAAAATTTTAGATTCCCTCAAGGATTCCAATTCCATTTAATCTACGACCTTCTAATCGATAATATATAATTTTGTGGTGCTTTGATCAAAACATAATTTTCAAAGGGCTCGTTATGAGTCAAATAGTACTCACTATCCTCACCTCACAAAAGGGAACCCATTTGTGCTTCCATATCATGTTAATATCACCCACTTACCTGGGGATAAAAAGTCAAAAAATAAATGTATTTTTTTATAAGAGAGTTACTATTAGGATCCACCTACCTCAAATTTAGGTTACCTCATTTATTCACCATGATTTATTCAAGTTAGAAACTATTTCAAAGATTACAGTAGTAATCGACAATGTTTTGGACATTTTATTTCCTAAAAAATCCCATGAACATTAATTATGAAATATTTATAATTAATAAATATAGATAACATATAAGAAATCAATTAGGTATAAAAAATATAAATAACTAAGTGTCACACACTCACTAACACCCAAGGAAACGTGATGTAAACTACTTTTAAAATAAATTTGGAAGTTATCAAAAGAAAAGGCCTAAAATTTCCATATAAATTTATTAACCTACTTCACCTAATTTAACCAAAATTAATAGATAAATTCATCCCAAAACATACCTCTATAATAAAATTAATCAAAAAATTTATTTATCTACACCCTTTGAACTTCTAAAAAAAGAACATTATAGCTGCACCATATTAGGATGATTTCACAATGTTCTAAAGAAATTTATATCAAAACAAAAAATTTAACACATTGAAATTAGGGAAGAATAATTAGAATAATAAAAAGGGAATTGAGATGGAGTATACAATTTTTTATAAATAATGAACTCATACCAGTATAGATTCATGGGGAAAAGTAGAGAAAATGAGTGGGAGGGACATCTATACTTCCTCCCATGAGAGTTACCCAAGAAATGCCATTGAGTGGGTTGTTTTAAAATATACTACAAAATCACCATTTCCACCTTTTCATAAAAAACCAAACACTATGTTTATTGACTACCTAGTAGACCCTCATTTGGTACCTATTGGATTATCTGAGGCTTTCCCCGCCATCCACCCCACCAATTATAAGATACCTTTTAATGATGTATCTAGTGGTTAACATATTTTAGAAAATATTCAACTGGAATGGGGTACCATGTGTACCCATACCGGATACCTGATGGCCCGAGTTAATTAATCCATCTAAGAAAAAACTATATCCATCTACATGAACCTTTGAAACCTCCTCTAAATCTCAATCCACATCCTAAAACATATCTTATTTTATTTTTCCATCAAATTTTTTTAAATAAAATTTAAAAATTCAAATTTACCCAATCTCTATACCCACTAGAGTTAGAATTTCATCTGATTATACCAAAAACCAATGATATGAGCCATTAAATACCTCACATCATAGATATTTTCATTCATAATAAGCCTTATTTTATATATCCTATGATTTTTACAATTCATAAAGATCCAATAAATGATCTTAATTTATACATACAACTTGATATAGGCTTACCACGTGTGAACCAATTCATGTATAACTATCTAATTTTTTATGATTCATGCTCTGGTCCAATAGGAAAATCAATCATTCCTTGAATAACATATTTGACAAATTCCTAAGGAATCATACATGATCATGTGAAAAATGTTCCATTTGGTATGACACTGCATAGATAGACTTTGAAAAAAATACATAACAAGGATAACTAAATTCCCCATCTCAATGATAATTTCACACATTAAGAGACATATATGATATTATTAATAATTGATATCGTACCCTAGAAGTTTATATTATTGGTCTCTATAAGAATAAATATCACTCTACACTACATCCAAACATCACTAAACACATAATCATTAAATCTACAGTTCCATTATCAACACATAATCCAATATATAAATAATTTCACCATTTAATTGGTCATTATACTATTACAAAGTATCATAATTTCTATACCCTAGTCACCACACTAGTTAATTTCCATAATTCACATATGGTTATCACAAAGACAATTATTGCACAATTTATAGTTTCCAATTAAAAAATTTACAGAATTTGGGTTATTATCATATATTTATACCAATAACATTATTTCCTCCTCTAAAAATAAATAATTGGTTGTTTGCATTCAAGCACCAATGTGAAAAATAACCATCTATTTGTTGGGATCAGGGAATATTCCACCATTAGTTTTCATTATCATCATATTATGATCATTTTGATACTCAAAATAGATAAATATTATTGTCCCTAACATAGGATTATTCTTAAACATGATATGCATTCACCAAACTATAAATTTTTCATTATCAATGAAACACTTCCACTCATGATACCGACTAATTATATCCCAAATAAATCTATCCCGTGAGACTCTCTATATGATTTTAATCAATAATTTTATTCACACCAAAGTTATAAAAATTTTATGATAATCTATATCCATGTAAATTGATTCTGGATTAAAGTATTTAAAGATCTATGACCTTGTTCACTTACATGATACACTCAAATTCAAAATTTTAATGGACCCTATATCATTTTGTTGGTAGTTTCAAAATATGGTATTACTCAACTCCAAAGTTGGGTAAATCTATAGATGTTTCAATAACCATGTTAGGCTACATAGTCCATCTATATTTGTTAGTGCCAGATGTCTCATTATGTCACACCACATTTATCCAAAGGTCAAAATTAATCTATAATTTAAACTGACCATTTTGATTTAAGTATGATATGAATAACCCATGATCATTACCCCATCTCAAAATGGAGACCTCATCTCTCACATCAGTCATACCATAATCCATTTGTTCTCTATGGACAATTCACAGTCAACTATTCTCAAATTCTCTCTCTCTAAATCAATCATTATATAGCATTTCAATGGATAACACCCTTATCCATTTAAAAATAAAAACAATTTATATCATATTATGAACCAACTAAGATATATAAATAATATATTCAGTGGTAAATAAATTAGTTTGATAAATTTTATTAAATTTAATTAAATTATAGTTATCAATGATTCAATTATCACATATAAAAATACATATAAAAACAATTTGGTATCAGATCATACCAAAGTGGTCATATATATACTCTTCACACCCCTATACTCCATGAGTGGTATGGTGTGAAATAAATACTAGAATTTTTAAGGGAGTTTATAATCAAATTACAACCTTCCATTCCAAGTGGAGGCATAACCACATAATAACACTTCCTCTTAATAGGGAGTCACACCTCAATTACAAAACTCTTTTTTAAGCCAAATGTCAAATAAAAAAATAAAATTTCATGGTGGTATAAGAAAATAATCAAATTTTAGGATTGGATTCATAGCCCATAAAAAAGAATTATATTGGAATGGAAAAACATAAACATGAATATAGATTAATCATCGAAGAAATATATAAAGAGGAAATTATAGACTCAAATAGACTAAGTCATGGTAGTATAATTTTAATAATTGAATAATAGATATTTTTTCTTGAGTAATGGATTGTATAGTCTCTCCATGGTAGTAAATAATATATAGGATCCTTTAATTCTTGAGATTGTTTCAAAAAATTGAAAACAATCACATAAGGTCAAAAAATTCATTCAATGGTTTGGAGAAGTGCAGTAGTCAAGAATGTTTTCTCATGTATCTTTTTTTACTATACAACTTAGTGTTGGATTTATGTGTAGTAGAAGTAGTGGGTGGGACATGGACAACTAATCCTATTATCATAATCGATTATTAATAAAATATTTACATGACGATACAAACCATTATAAATGGAATTGAATAAATTAATATATATAAAAGAGAAATTATAGAACAAAAGTGTAGGATTATCATATATTATTAATAATTAATTTTCTAAATCAATGAATTTCATTGTGATGAATTATTCTTTTTTGATGGATCTGAAAATATATCTACATCATATAATCATTGTGTTGTAGAAATCAATAATAGACTCCCTCTAGTGGTTCTACACATGTATTCCATGAAATTATGAATGTTATCATATGAATCAATAAATTATTGTATAGAAGATCAAAACTCATGCATCGTTCACCTTTTATCTCCATAGGAATCAATTCAAGGAATTGTTCTCATAGATATCTCTATACTTGAGAGTAATGGCAGAGGAGGATAAATCTCTATTCATAAGATTTTTCTTATAGGGGGATGACACTGGGGATTTTAAAGGATTCTATGAGGATCTCATTATGCATATAAAAAAAATATTTCTCCATAGGAAAATAATATAGTTGGGATTATATACCACTATGGTTAGAAAATAGTAATTTCACATGAAGCGTTATTATTTTCATAATCACTAAAAAACCCTATGTCTGTATTATTATTATTATTATTATTATTTCTTGACATGTACTAAACTCCCTAATTATATTAAATATTATTTATTAAAATAATATTCAATATATATTACCTCTCATTGGACCATTAAACTATGTATTCCCTTTTTACATAATATTTATTGAGCCTAGAATCATGAATATTTATTCAATAAAAAAATGTTTCTATATTATTCACCGATAAATAAATAATTTTAATATTCTCCAAATAGAAAAATAATATTTATTAAATATTATTCTCACATAATATTCTCTTAGATAACTGGTGAATAAATATAAGAAATATAGAATAAAATGAATTATTATTAAAACTTGTGCTGGAATATTATTTACTCATCTGGTCAAATAATAAATAATAATTCATTTTTTAACTTTGATTCTGGATACATATAGTGTGTGACCCTACATTCCTCTCTCTTAGTGGCATTAGGGGGAGCAACCAAAATTCTAATATAGTGTTACCAATATACCAAAGAATACAAGAAGAAATAATTTAATACCAAAATGACATAATTACTCATATAGATTGAAACAATTTATTATAATCCCTTTGTCATTATATCTCTAATCAAGTTGTATTCGGGCTGGTGTCATCAACCTTTATGCTAAATGACTCTTTCTTTGACTTTTCAAAAATCAAACTTTCCTATAGAACACCATGGCCAAGGATTTTTTTAGGTTATATCATTTCCATCAATGTGCTTGATATATCAAATTATGTTAATGAATAAATAGCAAAAATTATTTCTCACTTTATCCATCAATGAAATATCACTCATGATGCAACCAACGTATCCTACCTCATTGTGAATATATGATGTCATGGTTTTTTCAACACATTAAAGTATAAAACATATAATAATAATAATTTATAACGATAAATTCACATGTCCACATGTATTAGTATCCAATGAAAAATATAAATATTGATTTCTAATGGGTGGATCTTGTTCACATAATATATTACACTAGATACTACCAAGGGAATACAGTATGGGAAGGTGGCTCAATGTCCTATTAGTCTATACCCTTGATAGCCTATATCATTTCCCCTAAATTTATTGTATCCACCTTTAAAATATATTATTAATAATAATCATGTGGACCTTCTGGGTTCTCATCATAGATGAGAGCTACTATGTCCTTTTAGTGAGACAACTACTCTTAGGACCTTATCACATAATATGTTACATAGAAGAATAATCACCATGTGATAAAATATTATGATTCTTAAAAATAATAAATATAGTTTGTCACAATTTATGAAAAATTTGGTCCTAGGAAACTAACTCTAACATATTTCCACTTGAAATCAAGCCAACTACTCACATCCTCTAGTATGATAGCTCTAACATGATATACATTCTTTTTCTAATATAGGCATTTATTCAATGTGTTTTCCAGATTGTCTTCTATGGGAGATCTTATTATTGAAAATTCAACCCTCTTAGAGAAATCCATAACTATTTCAAACTTATAGAGTACGTATATTATCCATTGGTGTGACCTTAGTTCATTTTTTTGATCCAACACTATAGTATTATCACAGAAAAATTTCATTGGGTATTTATTGTTATGTACCGCAACAAGATCCTAGAAAAAGTTTCATATCTAAATAGCTTCCTATGGATGCATCAAAATCTACTATATACTCATACTTTATAGTAGAATCAGTGATAACTAGCTTCTTTGAACTCTTCTATATCACATATCCATCGTTGATAATGGAAACATATCCTAACTATCACTTAAGATCATTATGATCTATTTGAAAACTTACATCGTTATAACCTCTAATGATTATCTCCTCTTCGCCTCCATACACTAGGAACATATCCTTAGTTTTTCTTGGATACATAAGGATAGATTTTAGACCATATATATGTTTTTCTATTGGATCGTGTTGATATGTTCCTACCAATCTCAATACATAGGATACATTAATTCTAGTACCTAACTTGGAATACATGATTGGTCTTATAACCAAAGTACACGGGATCATATTTTTTATCTTTCTGCTATTATGTCTAAGGATGTGTTTTTCTTATAAATAAACATACCATGTGACACTTGAAGCAATCCCCTCTTGGAATGTTTCATACTGAATAACATTAATATGATGTTAAGGTATATAATTTTTGTTATTCCAAGAGGCCTCATGCATCTATCATGAATGATCTTTATGCCTATAATATAGATTCTTTCACCTAAGTCATTCATAAATAATTTTTTTAACTATACCTTAATAGTCTGTAAGAATATTAATTCATTTCTAATAATAAATATTTCTTCACCACTATTTCATCAGGATTTTGTTGTGTGAAATGGTTTTGCTCATCAGGATACCATTGTCACATTTCCAAGAAACTACCATTGGTTCCCCCATCTATAGCAGGGTATAGACCTTATTTCCAAATGCATGTGTTAATCTAGGTTTTTAGTCTCATAGCCTCTTAGGGACTCACATTAATATAGAGTATGGGAGTTCTATCTCACCGTACCCTTATTGGGAGAATTATTTCCTACTCTGAGACTCTCTTATATATTTTATATATGTTTTTGGATATCTTTCTAATCCAGATACAGGAATGGTTATATAAGGCCCCAGCCTTAAACCTTACTTAATCTTAAGTTATTACAAGATTACACGTTGAGGATCTTTTCAGGTTTAGAGTTTTAGAGAATTAGATCATAAAACTTGCATTACATTCCACATTTAAACAAAGTGGTTACATAAAAGATAGTATTCATTTTTTTTCCCATCAATGGAAAAATATTTAAAAATAAAGCATGGATTCTTTCTTGACACTTCCTTGAAATTATCATCATATCATGTACCTTTACCTTGACATGTGAAAAACATTTCAAAAAAAACTTGGGATGAGCATAAAAAGCTCAGTAAGGGTTATAAAAATATGGAAAGGAAACATGAGTTCATATATACATAAGAATGAGATCATACTTTACCCATAAAACATAGGCATATCAAATCCTGAATAAATCATGGAAATCATAAGACATAAAAGTTAACGTGAGGCATTCATAACATTCTTATGTAGGGAGTAACCCTCTTGGTTACATTTGGAATACCCACCACAGTATATTCCCTAAATCTCTTCGGAGAAACTTTAACGTTTCACTCCTTCACATTACCCAATGCATTGGAGAGCTATATCGGGCTCATTCGCCCTTAGTTTTTCATGGAACCAACCATATTCATAATAATGCCCAAGAACCATAACATAATCATAGCACATAACTTAAGCATAAAGGAAATATAACATTCCCACATTGCAATAACAATATAACATTTTAGGATATTGAAATAATGAATCCATTCTAAAAACCATTTTCAAAACCATTTAAAACATTTAATAAAGAGATTTTTGAATCAATGTGTACCATACCACTTTGAAGCTTTTAACATTTTAAACCATTAATATCCATATAAATAAATCCTTAAAACCATTTTGAAACATGGATATTAATGATAAATATTTATAATATTAAATCATTAAAACATTTAAAACGATATTTTAGTTAAAGGGTTTTTAACAAAATGAGAGACACTTGAATACAATAATTGAGGAATAACATTTAATAAAAACTTTATAATATCATGAGAATAAAGGGATTCATGATATAATATTCCAAATGATAGTATATACACCATATAAGAGTGAATTGGTTCATAACAACAATGAAGTCTTAATGGAAATGGAAATTGAATGAAATCCATTATAAAGATGGTATCCTTAAATTAAGGATAAATCAATATCATAATTATGTGAGACAAATATAAATATACCCAATATAAGTGGATATTAAGTGTAAAATAATCAAGGGTCATTCACACATATTCAAAGGATGACATATTCAACAACTACATGTTGAACCCAAAGAAATCGAACTTGGGTTAAGAAGTTCCCTTGACAACCTAACAGCATCACATCAAAATGAGTTAATGAGAGATAAAAAGGGTATCTCATCACTTGGACATAAAATTTACATCAATAAGGATATAGAAGGACATATCCCAACATAATAGTATGTGAATTAAAAGACATAACAAAAGAAGTCTTTTAAAAAGAGGTGGGTGAAAGGTTCCCTTACCGACTTGGGTAACTTTCGAAACATACACTCCGTGAAAGAAAGACAATACAAAATTTATGTAAATAATCATAAATGAAATTATATTACACAATGAGTAAAATAATTGGTAGTACATACACCACTCAAAGGAAATTGTGGCAAATGTAGCATAAATCCCACGAGAATAAAAGTGAGATGAAAAAACCCATATGAAAACTCGGCAGCCTAACGACGCCACTTAAAACACCCAAAATGGATTGATGAGAGAAAATAGGGTCTCTAATCATATGAAAATAAGAATTACCATAGTATTAATATGAAATAACATGCCAATAATAAGAAATATTATCTTAAAATGAATGACATAAAATAGTGTACTTAAAAAGAAAGAGAGGAGTAGGATCCCTTACCTCAAGTCCAACTTGTCTTGTTCGTTTCTTTATATTCCTGAATAATAAACTTTGGTCAATTTATAATTGATTAAGGACCTCATATAAATATTATTATTCAGTTCATATCACATATTTTAATGTCATAATAATTGGTTAATAATATGAGTTCATATCAGACGTTTTTGTCGATGTTTGGTACATGAGTCAAAAATTGAACTTGTTGGAAAATAAATTTCCATGTAGTTATAGGTACATCATATCTAGAATAGTATTGATGTTTTAAATATCATATATATCCAGTATATATCCATTTTATACTATTCTAAAGCATTTGGAGATTAAAAATTAAAAGCACCGTTCATGGAGACGGTAGGCCGTACGTATGCATGAACACTACTTTAATTGTTTTGTCATATTAATGGAATTAAAACAAAATTAAAGATATATATATATATATATTTATGATATAATTCAAGAATTATATCCATCATTTAGATGTAATATATTACATATATATCCATTATATATATGTTTTTATAATAGTACATAACATTTTGAGATAAGAAATGAAATGTACCGTTCATGGAGACGGTAAGCCGTTCGTACGCATGAACGCTACTTCCATTTCTATTTCATATTTAATGGAATTAAAACATAATTATACATAATAGTATTTTAATTCCAGTATGGTATCATATATAATATCATTAAATATTTCCTTTATACATACCACATATGGTATTAACGAATCAAATCACTTTGAGGGGGCGGTAGTCCTCACTTCCTTAAATGAAGATATCGCGTTTACCCATAATGGAAACCATAAAGGTATGCCATAAATGAAAAATAAATAATCTTAAGTAAAACATAAACATATTATATATCATATATAAATATAGTGTCATCTTAATGTCCACCTTTGAAGGTGTTAGAAGAATGTTGAAAAATCATCGTTTCGTGAGGCAGAAATTCGCCATCCACAGAAACAGTATGTTCTTTAACCATTATATGTAGGTGTGTGTAAGTGTAGATCGAATCCTTCTTATAACAACATCCTAGTATATTTTAGATACTGTATTTTTTACAAAATAAATGAATAAAAAGAGTTTAGGGGGTTGGAGAAGCAAAATAAAACATAAGAACACAAGAGAAGACACAACCTTTAAATTGGGTAACTCATTTTGATTTGAGCTCAAAGGCTTCCTTGGGAAGACTTCTGCCCAAAGTGAGGCTTCAAGGAGTTAAAAAGGGATGTGGAGAGGCAAAATGGGCAGGTTTTGGCCGAGAAAAAGGCTTTGGATGTGTGGGTAAGGTGGTAGAGGTGGGGGCCTTTTATAAGAGCAGAGGAGGGGCACTTTTGGAAAGTAAAGAAATGTTACCTTATATTAGAATGAGTTTCAGATTTTAATGGTCCCAAATTGAATTGTTTCGAGGGTAAGGTGATAAAGGTTCTAAATCCACCCATCCAATAGGTTTTGGACATGTTTCGGTCTTAGATTTTACATTATATTTCCATTTTATTTAAATCGTTAAATAATGAGGTCATCACTACATCATCATGATGTCATTAATAATTTAATTTATTTAATGTCTAAAAATTATAAAAAAAATACTATGATGTAGAAAATATTTTTAGATTTTCAATGACTATTTATATTCCAAATTATCATTTATTTAGAAAAAATTAAAAATATTTTACTCAGGTGATACATTCTTTGTTACATTTAACATTCTTTAAAAAAATAAAATTATAAAAAGTCACTTTCTCACAAAAGTGATTCCATGGGGCCCCCAAGTTTGGCACAAGGAATCCCATGGTCATCCATGAGACAAACAGTAGCCTTAGGACACATGTTGTGGTCATTTTTTATTATTATGATATTATTTTATTATCATTAACTACCTGATTACTCGTTAATCAAGATAATTAAAGATAATTACCGTCGTTACTATTCATAATGTTCAAAAATAAAAGAGTCTTAATTAAATAATTTGGAAATTCTGATTCCAAATATTTAATCCATTTTACCAAATTCCAAACACATAAATTGCAATAATTAATTTAAAAATAATTACCGTTGTCAAAACAAATAGCGGGTTTTTTGAAACAATATTCATGAAATGTTTGGCACTTGTTTATGCCCAATTCCAAAGTGAAATTAATCCCAATGATCATAATTTTATTACATGGTAAAATTATATTTTAATTACACTGTAAAAAAAATTAAAAATATAATATAACCATATAATTAAATTATATGAAAAAGCAGTTTTGATGTAAAATGCAGTATTTTTCAGTTTTCATTGAAAAATGAACATTGTCAGAAAAATACAAAAAATTAACCCAAGGTAAATTTCAATGTACCAATCATAAATAATATGTTATTTTTTAAAAATAGAGCTTGTAAAATTGTCAAAATTTTGATTTAAAAATGGTTTTCCATCAAAAGGTAGTAAAACAATCTTTTAAAAATACTAGTGTATTCAATGCTTAGGATTGGATTCATTTGTATTTTAAGCCTCTAAAATTTATTGGATAAAAGTAAAAACATTTAACAAACATATATAATCGTATTTTAGTTATTTCTATTCATTCCCTCCAATACAACGACTATGTGTTAACTACCATTTAAAATAATATTATTTTATTATTAGAGTGCAATGTAAGATTTCAAAGGAACTCGTTGTTGCGTATTGGGTAAGCCATCGAGCATAGCGTTCCATTTAAATTAATATTTAAATTTTTTCCAAAAATAGGGATAAATATAAAAATGTCATATTCTTTATTTACCTGGGGTATTACATCCTTCCCCCCTTTTGGGAATTGCGTCCTCACAATTTTAAAACTGTGCTTGGAAACATCATTGGAAATCCCACATCGGAACAAGAGTCAATAAAACAATCACATTAAAATAAAGAAGGATAAGTACAAATGTCACCCGAGTTAACCCATACTAGGATTCCAAGTATGAAAATATGGACATGGAAGAAAAAAACAAAGGGTCATGATATGAGGGAGAGTGATAGTAAACATGTCTAGGAGAAAGTTAACCATAAGAAAATCAAAAACTTGTGATGGGTTAAACGGTATTCGATTCCACAGTAGTAAAAGTTAATAGACATCATTTTTGTTTTATGTTAATTTTTATTAAGGAATTTATTCATAAGGAAACATAATTACTTATCATGTTTACTTTCAACATTTATTAGATTTCTTACACAAACTCATATTTTCTACAAAATACGAGTATTTAGGAAGACTTGTTCACATTAAGAGTACTATAATCAACTTCTATAGAATCACCTAATCCACAAAAGAGAACTATATACGTCCCATGTCTTTAGACTTTAACCAAAACCAAAACCAAAAAGGTTAGTACAAGATCAGATAATCCAGAAAAGGGTAACCCTTTATAAAAATAAAATCTATTCTTAATCTCCAAAATTTGTCCAACAAAACCCAAAGTTCAACGAGGACCATTTGATAAACAATTTGTCCATAAAATTCTTCAAAGTAAACCAAACTAAGATTGAAACCCCAAATATTTGAAGGATTTAGTCACATATTCTTCCAAGGTACAAATTAACTTTTATCTCTAAATAACATCAGTTGCTCTTAAATTCTCATATTGAAAAGTAATTAACCTAATCACATATCCTTGATGATAGGTTAATCATTTCCATAGATAACCTAAAATAAACTTACTCTTGATTCCTAAAATCATCTAACTAAAAATAATTAGTCAAAATAACCAGGGACTTCATGTAGTCCAGTGGTAGGCGATAAATACCAGTAGCACTTTGGTTGTGGGTTCGATTCTCGCAGCTTTGTCCGACGCGACGGGTTTTCACACGGTCTGCGTGTTGTCCTTTTTCCAAAACTATATAATTCTTAAAACATTTCCCAAAACGAGATAAAATCTTCAAAGATGATCATAACATATTTTAACCTCAATTTTATCTCATGCCTTTCATTTTCCATCATAACATATAATAACCCATAATTACCTCAAAAGTAAAGATCATATAAACTCTAATGGTTACCTTTATAATTATTACTTGAACTTCCACATCGATTGGTCATCTCATACATGATGTATTACAGAATATACCATGGTTCAAGTGGTTGTTCATGACACCTGGATAGTTGGTTTAGAACAACCACGAGTTTCCTCATTGAATCCCCCATTTTATCTAGTATATTAATCAGAGAACCACCATAGTTTCCTTCAAACCTATTGTCTCTTTGGTGCCTGCTAGATCCATCCATTCACAAAAAATAGAAATTTTAGTGTGAGAATATCAAAAAAACCATCATGTACTAATGAGGAAGGTAAACACTAAGATATACTTACTCATTCACTTTATCTAAAACTAGGACTCTTTCTGAAATCCTAACCATTATGGTAATGTCACTTATGCTTAGAGAATACCCTAACCTCTAAAGTTATCTAAATCGACCTCTGATACCAACTATAAGGCCACAGCCTTAAACCTTACTTAATCGGGAGTTATTACAAGATTACACGTTGAGGATATTTTTAGGTTTAGAGTTTTAGAGAATTAGATCGTAAAAATTTCATTACATTCGACATTTAAACAAAGTGGTTACACAAAATATAGTATTCATTTTTTCCCATCAAAGGAAACATATTTAAAAATAAAGCATGGATTCTTTCTTGACACTTCCTTGACACTATCATCATATCATGTACCTTTCCCTTGAACTGTGAAAAACATTTCAAAAAAACTTGGGATGAGCATAAAAAGCTCAGTAAGGGTTATAAAAATATGGGAAAAAAATATGAGTTCATATATACAGAAGAATGAAATCATACTTTACCCATAAAACATAGTCATATCAAATCCTGAATAAATAATAGAAATCATAAGACATAAAAGGTAACTTGAGGCATTCATAACATTCTTACGTAGGGAGTTACCCTCTTGGTTACATTTGGAATACCCACCATAGTATATTCCCTAAATCTGTTTGGAGAAACCTTAACGTTTCACTCCTTCGCGTTACCCAATGCATTGGAGAGCTATATCGGGCTCACCCGCCCTTAGTTTTTCACGGAACCACCCGTATTCATAATAATGCCCAAGAACCATAACATAATCATAGCACATAACTTAAGTATAAAGTAAATATAACATTCCCACACTGTAACAACAATATAACATTTTAAGATATTGAAATAATGAATCCGTTCTAAAAACCATTTTTAAAACCATTTAAAACATTTAATAAAGAGATTTTTGAATCAAAGTTTCCCATACCACTTTGAAGGTTTTAACATTTGAAACCATTAATATCCATATAAATAAATCCTTGAGAACATTTTGAAAACATGGATATTAATGAGAAATATTTATAATATTAAATCATTAAAACATTTAAAACGATATTTTAATTAAAGGGTTTTTAACAAAATGAGAGACACTTGAATACAATAATTGAGGAATAACATTTAATAAAAACATTCTAATATCATGAGAATAAAGGGATTCATGATATAATATTCCAAATGATAGTGTATACACCATATAATAGTGAATTGGTGCATGACAACAATGAAGTCTCAATGGAAATGGAAATTGAGATGAAATCGATTATAAAAATGGTATCCTTAAATTAAGGATAAATCAATCTCATAATTATGTGAGACAAATATAAATACACCCAATATAAGTGGATATTAAGTGTAAAATAATCAAGGGTCATTCAAACATATTAAGAGGATGACATATTCAACAACTACATGTTGAACCCAAAGAAATCGAAATTGGGTTAAGAAGTTCCCTTGACAGCCTAACAGCGTCACATCAAAATGATTTGATGAGAGATAAAAGGGTATCTAGTCACTTGGAAATAAAATTTACATCAATAAGGATATATAGGAACATATCCCAACATAATAGTATGTGAATTAAAAGACATAACAAAAGAAGTCTTTTAAAAAGAGGAGGGTGAAAGGTTCCCTTACCGACTTGGGTAACTTTCGAAACATACACCCCGTGAGAGAAAGACAATACAACATTGATGTAAATACTCATAAATAAAAATATATTACAAAATTAGTAAAATAATGGGTAGTACATACACCACTCAAAGGAAATTGTGGCAAATGTAGCATAAATCTCATGGGAATAAAAGTGAGATGAAAAACCCCTTACGAAAACTCGGCAGTCCAACGGCGCCACTTAAAACTTCCAAAATGGATTGATGAGAGAAAATAGGGTCTCTAATCATATGAAAATAATAATTACAGTATGATTAATATAAAACAACATCCCAATCATATGAAATTTGAGCTTAAAAGGAATGACATAAAATAGTGTACCTAAAATGAACGAGAGGAGTAGGATCCCTTACCTCAAGTCCAACTTGTCTTGTTCGTTTCTTTATATTCCTGAATAATAAACTTCGGTCAATTTATAATTTCGTAAGGACCTCCTATAAATATTATTATTCATTTAATATCACATATTTTAATGTTATAATAATTGGTTAATGATATGAGTTCATATCAGACGTTTTTGTCGATGTTTGGTACATGAGTAAAAAATTGAACTTGTTGGAAAATAATCTTCCATGTAGTTATAGGTACATCATATCTAGAATAGTATTTATGTTTTAAATATCATATATATCCAGTATATATCCATTTTATACTATTCCATAGCATTTGGAGATAAAAAGTAAAAGCACCGTTCATGGAGACGGTAGGCCGTACGTACGCAAGAACGCTACTTTAATTTGTTTGTCATATTAATGGAATTAAAACAAAATGAAGATATATATATATATATATGTGTGTTATAATTACAGAATTATATCCATCATTTAGATGTAATATATTAAATATATATCCATTATATATATGTACTTATAATAGTACATAACATTTTGAGATAAGAAATGAAATGTACCGTTCATGGAGACGGTAAGTCGTACGTACGCATGAACGCTACTTCCATTTCTATTTCATATTTAATGGAATTAAAACATAATGATACATAATAGTATTTTAATTCCACTATGGTATCATATATAATATCATTAAATATATCAATTATACGTACCACATATGGTATTAACCAATCAAATCACTTTGAGGGGGCGGTAGTCCGCACTTCCTTAAATGAAGATATCGCGTTTACCCATAATGGAAACCATAAAGGTATGCCATAAATGAAAAATAAAGAATCTTAAGTAAAACATAAAAATATTATATATCATATATAAATATAGTGTCATCTTAATGGCCACCTTTGAAGGTGTTAGAAGAATGTTGAACAATCATCATTTCGTGAGGCAGAAATTCGCCATCCACAGAAACAGTATGTTCCTTAACCATTAGATGTAGGTGTGTGTAAGTGTAGCTCGAATAATTCTTATAACAACATCATAGTATATTTAAGATACTGTATTTGTTACAAAATAAATTAATAAAAAGATTTTAGGGGGTTGGAGAAGCAAAATAAAACATAAGAACACAAGAGAAGACACTACCTTTAAATTGGGTAACTCCTTCTGATATGAGCTCAAAGGCTTCCTTGGGAAGACTTCTGCCCAAAGTGAGGATTCAAGGAGTTAGAGAGGGATGTGGAGAGGAAAAATGATCAGGGGTTGTCCGAGCCAAAGGCTTTGGAAGTGTTGTTAAGGTGGTAGAGGTGGGGGCCTTTTATAAGAGGAGAGGAGGGGCACTCTTGGAAAGTAAAGAAATGTTACTTTATATTAGAATGAGTTTCGGATTTTAATGGTACCACATTGATGTGTTTAGAGGATAATGTGATAAGGGTTCTAAATCCACCCATCCAATAGGTTTTGTACATGTTTAGGTCTTAGATTTTACATTATCTTTCCATTTTATTTAAATCGTTAAATAATGAGGTCATCGCTGCATCATCATGATGTCATAAATAATATAATTTATTTAATGTCTAAAAATTAAAAAAAAAATATGATGTAAAAAATAGTTTTATATTTCCAATTAATATTTATAGTAAAAAAGATCATTTATTTAGACAAAATAAAAAATATTTTACTCAGGTGATACATTCATTGTTACATTTAACATTCTTTAAAAAATTAAAAGATAAAAAGTCACTTTCTCACAAAATTTATTCCATGGTGCCCCCAAGTTTTGCACAAGGAATCTCATGGTCTGCCATGAGACAACCTGTAGCCTTAGGACACATGTTGTGGTTATTTTTTATTATTATGATATTATTTTATTATCTTTAACTACCTGATTACTCATTGATCAAGATAATTAAAGATAATTACCGTCGTTACTATTCATAATGTTCAAAAATAAAAGAGTCTTAATTACATAATTTGGAACTTATTATTCCAAATATGTAATCCATTTTACCAAATTCCAAACACATAAATTGAAATAATTAATTTAAAAATAATTCCCGTTGTCAAAACAAATAGCGGGTTTTTTTGAAACAATATTAATGAAAAGTTTGGCACTTGTTTATGCCCAATTACAAAGTGAAATTAATACCAATTACCATAATTGTACTACATGGTAAAAATATATTCTAATTAAACTTTAAAACAAATTAAAAAGATAATATAACCATATAATTAAATTATATGAAAAAGCAGTTTTGATGTAAAATGCTGTATTATTCACTATTCATTGAAAAATGAACATTGTCAGAAAAATACCAAAAATTAACCCAAGGTAAATTTCAATTTCCCAATCATAAATAATATGTTTATTTTGAAAAATAGATCTTATAAAATTGTCAAAAGTTTGATTTAAAAATGGTTTTCCATTAAAAGGTAGTAAACCAATCTTTTAAAAATACTAGTGTATCCAATGCTTAAGATTTGATTCATTTGTATTTTAAGCCTCTAAAATTTATTGGATAAAAGTAAAAACATTTAATAAACATATGTAATCGTATTTTAGTTATTTCTATTCATTCCCGCCAATACAACGGCTATGTGTTAACTACCATTTAAAATAATATTATTTTATTATTAGAGTGCAATGTAAGATTTCAAAGGAACTCGTTGTTGCGTATTGGGTAAGCCATCGAGCATAGCGTTCCATTTAAATTAATATTAACATTTTTTCCACAAATAGGGATAAATATAAAAATGTCATATTCTTTATTTACCTGGGGTGTTATAGGTTACCGAAAAAATGGTTTGTATGTTAATTCTCTCAGTAAATGGGGAAAGGGAGACTCATTAATGGAACCATCTATATGTATCTTAGGTTCTTAAACAATTTCCCTAGTGGAGAATAGCTAATTTATGTGATGTACCTATATAACCAAGTGGATCATAATATGCTTCCATACAAGGAGGCATTTAATATTTTGAGAAGGGGATTGATCCACTATGATGTGTCCTACATATCCTAGATATTTTAGGAATCAATACCCATGTAGTTAATTGATTCTCATTAGGATAAACCCAAGTTTTATGCCCTTATATTATAGGTATTCATTAATGATGCCAAATGAGGTATTCATTCATGTCTCCCTTTTCTCACTTGAGATATGACCTGCAAGAGAAATAACAGGAATATGTAATCATCTTCATGGTGTATATGTATGGAAATAGTGTGTTGGGATAATACCTCGGTGTTTGGTATAAATCTTGGGCCTTGATATGGCGTCATACGTTTCCTGAGTATGGTAGGAATCAGACTCTTCAAAGTTTGGTTTCTATTGGGGATTACACATTGAGGCTACCTTATATCATTGTGGTGGATTGTAGGGTAGATGATGTGATCCTTGCAACTCACTAAGACTATGTGACCCATGATTGTTTATGGGAAATAAAGGATAGAAAGTCATCAAGGACATTTCTATAAATATAGGTCACATATGTTGGTACCTATATGGATGATCAATATGGAGATCGATCCTCTGGGAGAGGTGACCAACATATCCTTGATATGGAAGGAATCAGAGTCTTCATAGTTCCCTATATTTTGGTTCTTACACATTGGTGATGCCCTGTACCATGGTCCTATTGTCTGGAGGGTGCCGCAAGACCCATCTGGCATATCATGGGAACCATCATGTGACCTGGTTGGACACATTTGGAGGGTGTCTCGTGACTTAGTTGGCATGTCTTTGGAGCTATAAAATTATCTTGATCACACATATTTTAGGAGTCACAAGAGCCAGTGTGACATAGTCTGAAGGATGTCATGTATCTTGTCTGTTAATTTCAGGAGACATTTTGAGGCTTGGACGATATTTCTGGAGGGATTCACAAGTATCAACTGGAATGCTTAGAGGGTGTCGCAAGAGCCTAGTTTTCATGCCCATATGCTTTTGTGAGACTCAGTTGACATGAGTGAACATTGTTATATGAGTCATGATATGTTTTAGGAGGACGTCGCGAGTCATGGGTGATAGACCTAGAGGGTTCTCAATGATAAATAGGCATCCTTGGGGGAACCATGTTACTTATTCTAATGTGTCTTGAGTATTTTCCATCTCCCATATGACATGTTGAGGGAGTGCTGCGATATTTGGAAAATTGTTCTGGTCTTGTTTCATGTCTTTGAATGACACATGTGAATCATATGAGGGGCTTTGAGAATGTTCTTCTCTTAATCCTTTTCTCCATTTATCTTGGTTCTAACCCTTGTATTTTTAATTGCTTAGTTTTGTTTAGTGTCAGTTTTTCTTGAGTCTCGTGTGTTCTAATAGGCTTGCGGGATGTTCATCACATAACCTTCTAGGGATTCATCATGTGATCTATGAATTATCACATGATGTGATTTATGCCTATGGAATGACTACTCAAGATTCTCATTGGTGTATTACCTGATGGAAGGTTGACCGATTGAGGGATTGGTTTTTCCATGAAAGTCGATTTAATGCTTGGAACTTTTCGGCTCGACCGTTTCCTTCGTGTACTAGTCAGTGCATTTTTTATGCTAGGGTGAGGGATGTATAGGCCTATCCATTGTGGATACTCATCGGTTTGTGTGGTGTATCCAGCATGAGTCTAGGTTGGAGTTTGAAAGTGGGGATATCACCACGCGGTTTTGAGAGTCTCTGTCGTGGACTTCTCTGAGTGTGTCACTTGATTTGATCATGAGTCTCTTAAACAAACGCTTCATTCATCAGATTACTTTCGATTAGTGATTATTTTTTTCATCATGAAAAATGTTTAAGTACTTATATGTTTTTAGGTTTAAATGTTTAATGGTCTTCATAATTTCCATGTTCCTGCTGGGAGGCCCTCGCTAGACATTAGGTGACTTTTCTTGTATTTTCGGTGAAACCAGGATGGTTTGTCTAGGGGTTTCATGGGATCATGTTTTGGGTGTGTCAGATGCCATTTGATATCCACAGACACCTCTCCCCTCCTCCATTTCTATCTCTTTTTTATATTACAAAGGTTGGGAGTTATGTGGGATTTCATGAGTGATGTTGAGGATATTTCTTCTATTTTTAGGTGATGTATAGCCTTACTAATATGGGTCTTGTAAGTGTATGCAAGAATTTTTAGGAAAAATATATATGCTTCTCCTTCGAGTTTTATAGATTTTTTTGGATATTCTCATTTAATTCCCTACAGTGAGGCTCAAATACCAAGGGTATTTTGTGAGATGATGTGAACATATCATCATTATCTTGCAGCACTTTGCGGACCACCAGAGGTACACCGCATGTCCTTCAGTGACCGAGAGTACCTATCACCTCGTACCTTTTTATCGTATTTGTTTGATTTTTAAAATTTTCAGGATTATATGAATTTGTATGAGTAATGTATAAGATATTTTCATAATTTTTGGATGATGTCTCGCATGACTAATATGTGTCATATGGAGCATGTTCAAGGATGTAGTTGATAGATATATATGTATGTCCCTACAGTGTCGGAGGGGCTCCATGGACATACTCAAGGACTTTTGTGTGGTGGGTATGATGATGAGGACTCGTAGGTCCTCATAGGTCTTTAAGGGAATGTCACATATCCTTCAACCATGACGAACCCCTTTCTCCTCCTCCTATTTATCTCTTTCATTTTATCCCACAACAGTTCAGAGGTTATGTGAGTTTATCTAGATATCACCAAGGGGTTTTATTCTCCCCAATGATTATTTGGTGTATGATATTTTTTACCACTAGGGGTATACATCTTTAGAATGTATTTCTATTTATTTTCTATGGATTTCATAGGGTTTGTTGGGCACATTCCATGGACAAACCATGCGACCTTGGAGGAGCTCTTTCGGCTTTCATCATCTGGCTATTGATTTTCAAGAGAACCTTCACAATAGAGGGATACTTCATTGAATTGGGATCCACAGGGCATGCCGTGGGCTATGCAGTATTCATGGATACTTCATGTGACCTTGAAATTGTCATGAGATCGCTTGTCCATTAGAGGATATTGTGATCAGCGAGTCTCATCCATCTTGTTATTAATTTTATTTTGTGGGGAAAATAATACCCATATTCAAGTATTTCTTTCTTTTTGATTTTTATATTTCTTATTTGGAAAGTATCAACAAATTACCCTCCTCAAGAAAGACATCCAAGTGGACATAGACTCGGTAATAAGTAAAAATAATTCCCTCTTGAATCCATTTCGGTGTCGCAAACCATTGCATCGGGTGACATTTGGTTTACCAAGTGATGTTTGATATTCCACTAAATTATCTATATATATGGAAGTTGAGGATCAATCATTCCACTATCCACCTTATCTTAAGAGAACTCTTGTTTTTCCTCCCATTTCCATACATTTCTATGGACACTAATCATGAACCCTATATGTAAGCCTTCATAATGAGTCCATTCTATAAAATCTCTAGTGTGAGGATGCTTTAGACACTCCAATTTGGTAATTTCTATAACTTTGGCTATGTGGGATATGGTTGTCCTTGAGTACATTTCAATATCCTTTGTCCTATTTATTCAACCATTTGTGATTCATGTGACCATGTTCAGGTCACATGATCATGTGTCTCTAAGTTGTTCAAGCAGTTCAAATGATGTCTAGAGGGGGTTATGTGATCCTAAAGTCCTTTTTAGGTTCGGTGATATGAAAACCCTTTATGAATTCCACGAATCCCTCACCGAATCATGAGATGTGAATGGTGTCACTTGAAAATTTATGGCTCCATTTTTGAAAATATTTTACGTTCACTTTGTCTGACGTATGGCACTTACTTATATTCAGATGAATTATAGTTCTTACCAAGGTTACTCATTTATGTCCAACCAAAGATCCATGATCTCTAGGAATCACAAAGTTAATCCATGATACAACATATATATTGATAATGAGGCCCTGGAGAGGTTACTTTCATCTGAAATTAAGGATCATCCATTATCTCGTTGATACGCTTTTTATAGTTTTGTTGTTCTAGATTATGTCATCATACCATCCCTATATTTTGATCTTCCATCTCACTGGATCTTTGTTTCTCATAACCATGTTCAGGCGATGATTACCAAGGACGTTCAGCTAATCATAACCCAATATCAAGGTTTAGCTTATGAGTTGGCCAACTCCCATCTAGGTTTGGATGGTCATAAATTTCCCCAGAAACCAATTGATCAGAGATATTCAATTATATTTTCCTCTTCTCTAGACTATTCTTTTGGAATATGGTATTCAAAATAGGATCTCTATCCTAGCAGAAATTTCTCTAATGAGTGTGTGTGGCCTTTTTTAGTCTGAAAAATCTATTTGTAGTTTTCTCATGACTTATATAAAGGTTACCTTTATGAATTCGTAAGGACCTCTCACATTATCATGTTCCACAATCCTGACCTTCAAAAATAAATTATTTTCCATTTGTGTCATGGGACCAACAAATTCCATATTCCCCATGGAGAGGTGGGTATCAGTTTATGGGATATTCATTAACTAGGTAGTATTCCTCCTCTAGGGGAGATGTACGATGAATTCCTCCCTGATGCAGATGTCTGGTATGATCCTTTACAACCTCCAGTTTAGTGAGGGAGATGCTTTTTATTGTGAAGAATTACTTGTAGAGAGAGTTGATGGTGTGGTTGATTATTCTCTTCATGGGATAAATTAATATTTATTTCTTGGTGACGGGGTTAGAAAAAATATTTTTCACCCCCGTTAGTGCTCATCCCAACAAGTCTATGATAATGGAGGCACATATTGGACTATTATGGATGTTGGGGACTACACCTCATAGGACTATTTGGTGAACCAAAATGTTTATTAAGATCATAGGTTGGAAGGTTCTCATGATTTGTTTCTTAATGAGTGACTTTTACTGGTTGGGGATGCGCACTCAGGAGGCTATGTTAGCACATCGGTGATGGCAGCCCAACTTGCAGAAGGTTGATGCCTTAACCTAGTATTACAAAGCCTCACATGACTCTACAAAATGTTAGTCAATATAGAGTATGTAAACACTCCCTATATGATTAGTGGCCCCTTCTAGTTATTATTTGGATGGACATGGGATTATTTCCATTATTATGAGTACTAAAATACTTCTATGATCCTGGATTACACCTCCCATCCTAGATTTCTAAATATCTCTAGGGTTGGGGATATTTTCCTAATCCCTGCTAAGTTTATAGGTGAACATTTCCAATTTGATAATTTCGACATTACTAACTTCCATGCACTAAGTGATCTAATTGTAGATGATGGCAGTGGTTCCCTTGATGAAAAATCATATATGGTCTCCCTTCAAGATGGGGTCCTCATAGCCAGGGTGGTTGAGGTGATCATCTATGAGTCTTACAGACCATACTAATTCATTTTATAGTATTTTTTTCTGTAGATTGTTTCTCACATTCATTTTGTTATCATCTAAATGGAATGACATTCTAGGATTGTCCACCAATTCTGGAAGATTTTGTCACATGAAGACACATGGGATGAGATTTTTCTTCTACCCACTGATGATTCTACTTCCCTTACCCAAGATTATTCCCCAACATGTGTGACAACTTATCATAATGGTGTGTTAGGCTAGATAATACATCATGTAAACAAGACTCCTACTTGACCAACTCCTTTTTCTGTGGCGTCAATGGAATTGATTGATGATCTAGGCATGAAGTCAAAGAAGTGACCCTTCTCTGATAATGGTCATTTGGCAAGTGGGTTAGATTATATTAAGAATATTTGTCCTCCATCATAGGCTACGGGTGATAAATCTTCTGATATTGGGGAATATGATGATTCCTCTCCCATTTCATCACTGATTTTTTTGTTTAGTCATCCTTCCGTGACACATACATTGTCATCTATTGAGGCTCAATCAGACCATAAGATGATTTGGGAATGAATTCTTGTGTTGATTACTGAGACCCCCTT
Source organism: Viscum album (assembly GCA_963277665.1). Taxonomy (NCBI): domain Eukaryota; kingdom Viridiplantae; phylum Streptophyta; class Magnoliopsida; order Santalales; family Viscaceae; genus Viscum; species Viscum album. The sequence goes on along the minus strand of OY728158.1, from coordinate 1,182,685,189 downwards.
GAAAATACTCTACTACCAAGAGGATCACATTTTCATGTATTTTCATGATATTGAGGCATATGGATTCAACCATCAAAATTTCTATAAAATTATGAAACAAATCATATTAACTCGAAGAGACTTAGTTGTGAATGAAAGGGACATTCATTATTTTTTGGATAAAGATTCTTTTTCTAAGACAATGAGAGAGATCATGGAGGCATTGAAGTAGGGTCATCAACTTTGTATAAACTATATGCTCTGATGGATACTTTGAGGGCACAAATATGGATATATGAGGTGATAATTTCTCATTTGTGGTCGAACTATTTGGAATATTATACTCAATGGTCACTACTCAGATGAGGGTTGAAGAGATAACTAATCCAATTGAAGCTCTACCTCCTAAGGTAGAAACATTAGAAACGGGGAGAATGAAACTCCAACTCTCCATCGATTCCTCTCAACAAAGCCTCACCAATCTTGTCAGTGCTACTGACCATATTTTATCGTGACCCACCATTTGTAAGCAAGCCATTTTTTGAAGAGGCTTCAGAGAGACTCCAGAATCTTTAGATACCTCCCTTCTTTTCATACTATGAATGGATGAATTTTATGAAATTTTTATAATACAATTGAATTTTATTTCCATTGTGATTGTTTGATAACTTTTGACTCTATCATTTTGGATGTCTTCATTGATACTTAACCCTTGCTTCATATTGAAGGAACTTGAAATCCAATAATTGAGTGTTGAAATTTTCTAAGATTCCCTTTTGGAGATTCTCATAAATTCCCACTCACATGAGTGTACCTATTGGTAATTGTTTGCAAATCTCATGAGATTACTTGATTTATAGAGGTATTAGATGGGTAGGAGGTATTAATTGGATTGCAGATGATTTATCTCTTTCTAAATGTGATAGTCTTGGTGAGCATAGACCAATGACTCTAGGACCATATGGGAAACCATATGAGCTCCTATAAACTGAATTACTATCATGATTTATTTTAGGGTCTTTATGATTAGACCTTCTATAACTTTAGTTTATGTTATTTGAGCTCAGACCTTCTATTGCATTAGTTTAGGGTCTTTCAGCTCATACATTATATCACCTTAGTTTAGGGTCTTTCATCTCAGACCTTTTGTTTCTTTAGTTTGAGGTCTTTTAAATTGGGCCTTCTATCTCTTTAGTATAGGGTCTTTGCCTCGGGACTTATATTTCTTTAGTTTAATGTATTTTAGCTCATACATTCTATATGATCATGTAATAAGGTGTATTCATTCTAAGAGTGACATAAAAAACTCTTAGATACTGGTTTTCAATGTGGTTTTGTTGAGGCTATCAAGGATCAGAATTTTCTTTTTCATTGAGTGACGCATTTGGTTAATGGGAATAGGTGAATATGAAGAAGACATGGGCATGTATACAAAGTCAAGAGAAGGGTATATTGAATCCAGATATCTTTTCCATGGGATATGTCGAATTTTTGGAGGAAATATTGGTGGGATGGAACACTAGGTTGTTGATGCTCCTTTTCATCACATTGTGTAAAAGAACGGAAAGGGAAATGACTTAGCACAAATTGATTTATCCTTTGAAGAAAACATCAAAAATAAACAAAGGCATGAACAAGGGATCAAGAGTACATGTGCCGCACAAGTTCTATCAATGTCGTGCAAGTCTACTTGTGCGACGCATGATGGTCACTCAAGTGACTTGCGTGACCTAAGTGATAACCGCCATGGGTCTTATCCAGCCTATAAATAGACCCTGTGGGCCCCCATTTGTAGAGTATTTTTTTCCAGAAACTCAGATTTGAGCTCCCGGTGCCCTAGTCTCTTCTCAAAGCTTCCGCATCACTTCTAATGTAATTTCTTACCTAGAAAGGAAGATCTAAAGAGGGGGAGGAAGGCCTAAGTGTTGAAACTCATCAACACTTGCTCGCCTGAGTGGCCAGCCCTTAAGGGAAAAGGACACACTTGCGCACCGCCTTACTCCTTCAATAGAACTTGCGCGCCCCTCTTCTGGAAGAACCTCAAAAGGATTATAAAGGATTTAATCAAGAGTTGCTCAAGTATTACCCTACTGGTTAACCGTCGTGCAAGTACCCCATATGTCGCGCAGGCATACCTGCGTGACCATGACTTGCACGCCCACGCAGTACCTGCGCGCCTGCCAGGAAATGCATGCCCCTGCCATTTTTGGTGTCTTTCTTGCCCATTTCACCCCTCTTAAGCCATTCCACCTTTCCTATTCAAGATTCAGTCTTCAAGACACTCTTCAAAACCATTTATGGCATGATTTCTTGATTTTACTTCCTTATATGAAAGGAATTCTATGGAAAATCTCTCAAAACCTAGTGATTTACACATCTTTATGTCACTAAAGATTGAGATTTCATTCATTCAACCTCATCCTTTAAGATGAGAGAACTCAATCATCCTGGGCCTCTTTTTCAGGAGTATTTCCCAGTCATAATTCTTAACTCGGGCATCCTCCTTAGGAGTAAGCCCCAATTCTTAAAATTCCCAAATCTAGGCATCCTCCTTAGGAGTAAGCCCCAGTCCCCAAATCTGGGCATCCTCCTCCGGAGTAAGCCCCAAACCTTAATTCCCTTAACCTGGGCCTCCTTTTCAGGAATAAGCCCCAGTCATAATTCTCAAATCTGGGAATCCTCCTTAGGAGTAAGCCCCAAGTCCTCATTAACCTGGGCCTCCTTTTCCGGAATAATCCCCAGTCCCCTTATTTGGGCATCCTCTTTAGGATTAAGCCCCGAATCCCTTAATTTTTCAAGTCTCTTAACTTGGGCCTCCTTTTCAGGAGTAAGCCCCAGTCTTAATTCCTCTTAACCAGTCCTAATTTACCTTTGATCTGGGATTCCGTCTCAGGATTAAAAACCCAATCATAATTACTCTCCTAATTTGGGCCTCCTTTTCAAAAGTAAGTCCCATGTTAGAGTATTCAAATCTCCATGAAGCACATATACCTTTATGGACCCTATTCCTGGATTTCTTCCCTGAAGTAAATCCAAATCTTTATTTATCTGGGCAGTCATACATACATAAGTCCCACCTTACTTCTTATGATTTCACCTTTCATGGCACAATTGTCCGTTTTTTACCAGTACCTCTTGTTTCTCACACCGAGCATGACTCACGTGAGCTTAGAGTGTAAAAGTAATTATGACATCCTTCTTTGAGCCATCAATCATATACATCATACTCCCTTACTTGAACTACGTGGGTTCTGATTCTTTTTCTAAACAAAGGATACATAGGTAGACCATCTGAGGGTTCGATCCCAACTCTGAAATAATCCATGTCCTTCTGAATGACAATAAACTTCAAGTGCCCCACTAGGTGGCTTTAAAAACAGCATGGTCATCATAATGACCAAGAGAATTATATATAAATGTGTCGAAGGGTACCATTGACCAAGAATCTATAATAAATACAGATGATTCTCTATCAATGAAGAACCTCTAATACATATAAAAGATTCTCTAAATTTCATACATATCGATCATTGATTGTCAAATCTGAAGGAAAACTCATTTTGTAATTGGTAATGTAATAAGGATTCACAAACATAACTTAAATCTATAAAGAGAGTCCCGGAGAAGACAATAATTCCCCTCAAAAAGGTGTGATGAGTCCGACCTCCCATCCTATCGACCAATGCAAATTCCTAAGCCTCATCAGTCCAAAAACTAATGAGAACCTACCTTTGGAGCGTAGGTACGAATGGATGTGGAATCATTGGATGTTTCCGGTTCTACGAACAAACCTGTTAGAAACCGATATGAATGTTTGAACCTACCATCAAAGGAGACCATCCCCGGAATCCGAGGGAAACAAAAATGGTGAACCCGACGTGAATCCTTAACCAAGTTAAAATGATGTTTTACCTATTTTATTAGGCCCCTATTTAAAACTCAATGAGAGGGCCAAACAAAATCATTGACATATGTGCTCACCCAAAAGATGTAGTGGCTGAATTTATCTTGATTACGTCTGTTATATCAAATAGGCACTCTTTTTCCAAGATCTTCTGCATTTCTAGAATGGCTGCTCTCAAGTTCACACATGTGAATACTGCTGCTGCAAATGCCACTGCTGCTACTCCTGCTGGATCGTCGTCCTCTCTAAGGACGATATCACCTACTCAGCGTCTTCAACGCTGGGTATCAAACTCACTAGTTAAGAAGTACCGTCAACATGGTACCATCCCAAATCTAGAGGCTTCCCGACAAGACCTCCAATTAAATAACTCACATCGGTCGTCCGGACAACGACGACCAGTGATCAAGAAGCAGGCGGTGCTGACTACCATCTCCAACCGTTTCGGATCGTTATCCCTGGAACACAATCACCATTCGCTCCCTTATTCTGGGGAGGTGAATGAGCAGGTCCCTCAAGACCTTAATTTAAAAAAATAGGAGTCCTTCCGGAGGGCTCCCACCAACAATCGTTGCCAGACTCGTGCGGCAGTGCGCCCTCAACATGATGAGGGTACCGACTCCTGGCGTTCGGATCAGGTTCCTCGAACCCGAGCAAGAAAGATGAACCACCAGAGGCGAAATCAAATCAACAGTGAGAAGGTTATCATCTCTGCCATCTCCGAAGAAGTCCACCAACCTAACTTGGTGGCAAGCAACGAGAGGGAACATATACCTACCCGTTTTAATTCCGTTGTCCAGCAGAATCTTCTGGCAGCATCACGCCAATCCTGCCAGGAAATTCCGGCGGAGTACTATAGGCAGGAACATACACCTGTTTATACATCATCAGCTAGTCAACAGGCTCGTCTGACTACATATGATGGATCTCATCAACCACGTTTGGCGAAGTGCAATCAGCAGGCACAAACACCTGCTAGTATTAATCAAGCATACCAACAGTCTCTCTTGGTAGCATTTAGAGAAGTTAGTCGGAAATCCCCGACAAAAAATAGAAGGAAGACTCAACTCTCTGCCCCCACACTTGAGTACTGTCAGGATTCACAGATAGAAAAAGGAGGACAGGAGCAGGAACATACACCTGCTCCAAGCCTGGAATGGACGTATATTCCCGTTCTGGCAGCTGAAGTCACCAAGCATATTCTATCAATGGTGAAAGAGCAAAAGAAAATCTCTGCTCATATTCTGGAGGCCTGCCAGGATATTATAACAAATTCAGTGGCATCTCAGGGAAAGACACATAAATCTATCTCTACCAATGGAGTGACACATCAACAATTCACTCCGGAACATACACACACATCTGTTCTAGTCCAATAGGGTTGTGGGTCATACTCCCCCATATCATACGGACAACCAAGTCAGGCACATACACCTGATTTGAGTAGAGATCATCAGCCTAACCTGGCCATATTTCTTGATCAGGAATATACACCTGCTCAGAGTAGCCACTTTCGTCAACAAATGGTTTCCAATGCAAGTAAGAAGGAGTCTAAGAAAAAGACCCACCCAGCATAGTCAGGAGATCAAGAGCCAATCTGTAACAAGGCCTTGCTCGATGATGGAGTTCTTGAAGCCCTCAGACAATTATCTGTTGAAATTCAAGATTCTACTCCCTCATTTCCCAATAGAGGGAACATTAATTCTGAAGGTCTTTAACAGACACATTCTCATGAAGGCTTACTTCATGACAATTCGGTCTATCTTGAAGTTTCATATTCAGATGAGAGCCACATGAACCCTCTGTGTGGTCAGAAGACCAAGGAGCAAGAGATCTCATCTTTTGCTGTAACCCATTATGGTGGTCCTCCCCATGATGATGAATTTTTCTGCGAAAGTCCTCTCCGCAGTAGTGATGAAAATTGCCCGGAAAACGCTCCAGTGGACAATGTAGTGCCGATAAATCCCTATTATCTTGAGCCACTTGAAAATGCAAAACCAGTCATGTCTGAAGCTTCATCGCTAGCAGGTGAAATACTTTCTCAATCAGAAGAGAGCCTTGGGTGTAGTTCATTCTCCAAACCACCCCTAAGTCATGCATATTCTAGTTTGATCAATGATTTCTCGACCAATCCTGTTGAATCCAATGAAGCAACAAGGAAACACCAACTCTGGTCAAATCAGGTAGAAGAATCTTCATCAAATGACAAAGAGGAAATGCTGAACATGAGAAAACAACTGGAAAAAGGTGAAGTGTCAGTCGTGTTTTGGCCTTTGGATGACTCTCAGTATAATATTCCAGAAATGTTGACAGAAGATGAAATTCATGATATTCGTCTCAACATATGGAAAACTCTTTGTCAGTTAAAAAAGATAGTATTATCATATGATGAATATGAAAATCATCTTAAGATAATAGAAGGGTTACATTGTCAGATTGATTTGGATTCTCTATCAGTCTCTTGATATCTAAAGGCTGAAAAGCAGCAGAGAACCCTTCAACATTCATGCCTTGGCACACTAAGAATATTGTGTCAGATAATTGCCAATGCCCCATCTGGTATTCGTGTCAGAGGATGGGGTGTTCATGGAGCACTGCATTTCACGGTGCTCTCCATTCAGCAAAGCCCGCCGAAAATGGTCTCATGCAATGTTATTGCCCATGGCCGGCCACAGTCAATGGGCTTTGTTTGTAATCAAAAGATTTCCCAAGAACAGGATTTAACTAGTTCCTCTCAAAATCAAGAATACAGAGATCAAGCTGTTGAATTACTCTTGCATCAAGCAAACGAGAATATTAAACATGCCTCTCATTTGGAGCAAGCACGTCACAAAGTGACAGAAGTGTCAGAAATAATCCAACGGTATTTTGAACCGGTTGATAAAAGCGGATACAGGTTAATGCATCCAGCTAATTTCTGGACTAAGGTTCGCAAGATCATGAGGACTTTCAAGAAAGCCTCAGACATACCATGTCAAGAACCACCCCAGCTCGCCAGACTGGGGACTCTTTTAAACCAACCCTCGGAATCAACAAATATGATTCGAGGAGTTGAGCGAGAACAGCAGGAACATCCCCAGTACACTAGACTGGGGATTTTTTATATCATCAATCCCCTCCTCAGAGAAAGTCGGTCTTTTCTCGATTGGGGAAGAAACCTCAAGAGGAGAGAAGAGCCAAATTATCAGGAGATTCCATCCAAATTATGGTTCATCAAGAAGTTCCTGAGGGATCGAATCAACAAAAGTCAATGTCTCATCAAAGACATGGATGAAGACAATATCACAGAAATGATGATAGAAGGGATGCAATGATTTATGCATCAATCAATGTCAGCAATGCCGTTGTTGTTGATCCACCAAATGATGCTCACTCAGGGGACTCAGATGAAGAGGTTCTTTCTCAAGAAGATGTAAATACTGACAAAAATGAAGAATGTATGCGTACACGAAGTCAAAAGATTACTCATAACCTAGTTAATCCTTCGAGTAACCCACTTCCCCCTCTCTGAAAATGATACAACAAAGGGAAGTGAAAGAACCAGGTTACATATCCTTCCTCTGGAGAAGGTCAATCGCTCTCACTAGAGCAAAGGTTTCCACAATAGGAGGAAGAAATGAAGGAATTATGAAGTTTGAATGCAGAACTACTTCGGAGTAGTCTTCTTCTTAAGCATGCTGGAGTTAGTCAGCAAAAGGAATTTGTTGCAGCTACTGAGATGGATCAAGAATATCCTCCTCTATTAGTACACCCTCACAGGTCTAATCCTACGGGTCAAGTGCAACAACAGTTGGCAGTGCTACCATCTGTTACAGAACCAATCACCACATCTGTCCAAGCTCCGGTCATTGCAACTACCCAAGTCCATGTTCAACCGGATGTTTCTCAAAAGTTAATAACTACTATTGAGTCATTAACAGCTCATTTAGAAACTATGGAAGGGAAACTTGCGCAAGTTCAACCATAAAAGAATGTTTACCCTGAATGGGTAGATTCAAGTTCTCCTCCATCCAGTTTTGGGAACCCTGTATTCCTTATTTTCAATGGATCAGGCGATACTGAGCAGCATTTGACGCATTGAGTGTCTTGTTGCGATCCTATGATGGGAACTCTGGAGAAGCAAGAAGCAGTGAAACTCAGATGCTTCGTGCGAACCTTGCAAGGACCAGCTTTTGTTTGGTATACAAGCTTGCAATCCCCGTCAATTACCGGATGGGAGGATCTTCACCAAAAATTCCTCATTCAGTTCAGCTCAACTTTTCCAAAGACAACAGTTTTCGATCTTACAAACTGTAAGAAAAGGGAGAATGAATGGGTCTCTGATTTCATTGCTCGATGGAAGGGATTTACATTTTCTTTGAGTTTAGCACTCCCTCAAGAAGAATTGTTCCCAATATGTGTGGAAAATCTGCATGATGAATTACGCACGCCATTAATCCCTGTGAAATACACAGGAGGGTTTCGAGACCTTACTTCAATCACTCAACAGATTGAAGATTCTCTTATACAGGCTAAGGCTAAATCTCATGTAATCCCATCATCTCCAGGAAGGAGAATGGGTAAAGCAGAAACTGCTACAGTTATGCTTAAACAATCACATGTACCTATTTCTACCTCAAAACCTTCATCTTCTCGAAGGGCTCCACCTTCTGAGCGCTAACAACAAAGGCCTTTTCATCCAGATGATCAATGAGATCAAAGAGGAAAAAAATTTGAGGATCTGAAGAGAAAAACATACTCTTTCCGAAATGAACAAGGTCTTGGTTATTTCATTTCAGCTCTGGAACACAATTTGGTTCAATTTCCAACGCCCAAGAGTCCAAACAAGAAAGGAGATGAAGACCGTCCCAATTATTTCCCTTTTCATCAAATGTTGGGGAATCCCATCCAGGAGTGTTTTGTCTTTATAGACCTCCTGAAAAAGATGGTCGACTCAGGACAGGTCACATTGAAAGGCTCCTCAGCCCAGGTAGCATGTGTCACTGCTACAGTTCCAGAGGAGGAAAGTGAATGGCATGAAGTCAAAAGAAAAAATGCACAGAAGTATAATGATTGGATGGTCAGAATGGCAATCAATCAAACTCTTGCTATTTTGCGAACACAATTAAAGAAACCAATTGTGTCTTCTGCCATGAATGTTGCGGCAAAACCCTCTTCGTCAGAGGGAAAGTCCTCAAAGAAACGGCATGATTCAAAGAAAGAAAAAGAATCAAAAGAAGAAGAGTATGTGTCAAAGCCTAAGTTGTCTTTGACTTTGGCGGACTTCATGCCATCTACTTCAAAGCCACGGGCACCGCCCCACCAAACGGCACAACCTAAACAGGCTAATCAGGTAGAGTCTTCATCAGATGAAGAGTTAATATTCGGTTCTTTTAATATGATTCAATTAAAAGATCTATATGCCAGTCGCAGTTTTGATTTCAATGAGCCTGAATTCCCTGTATCAAACAGAGGAATCAGAGGAAATTCTAGGGGCTCAGGATACAGGGGAAGACGTGGATCTTTCAGAAGACACTATTCCAATTCTACCCCTTCTAGAACTGTGTACGCAGCAGAAACTCATGGTAGACCCCTTCAGCGAGCTCAGCAAGAACAAGAAAGTTCTTCTACCAATAGAAAATTCGGTCTTGGAACAGTTATTTTGGATGACTGGTTGAAGGTTCCATATTCTTCCTCTCAGCAAGTAAATGGATCTAATCGGTCTAATCTTCCAAAACCAGGAATATTTCCAACTCCAATCCCAATACAAGATGCATCAAATTCCAAAGAATCTTCTTCCAAGGTACCTGCTAAACCACATATTCCTATTGGGAAATGCAGACCTCTGGATCAAAAGTATGATATATTGAAACACTTGTCCCAAGTATCAGCCAAGTTATCAATTCTGGATGCTCTGAATCTGTCAAAAGATCTTCGAGAAGCACTTATTGAGGCTTTGTCAAGTCCTCGGGAGTTTGAAACCAAAATTGCTGCAACTAAAGTCTATCACATAGAGAATAATCCTGCAGAATGCCATGCAATAATATATTTTACGGATGAAGATGAAGATGATGTTGTGCATGGACATATTAGACCATTGTACTTTTCTGGCAAGTTCAATGGCGTGGATGTTCGATGAGCTTTCATTGACAATGGTTCAGGAGTCAACCTCATGTCCATTCGTACACTTTGTTGATTGGGCCTCACAGAATCTGATTTATCTCCTTCCACCATGATGCTACAGGGATATGATAAAAATGAACAAGAACCACTGGGTAAAGTTACACTCAGAACTCAGTTTGGAGATCTTGTATCCAATTCAAATTTCATGGTTGTTGATCAAGACTCTGCCTTCAACATCTTTCTTGGAAGACCCTGGCTACATCAACATACGGTTATCCCTTCATCATACCATCAATGTCTCAAATATTATTTCGATGGTCAAGTTGGGACATTGTATGGTGATAAGGCCCCATTCAATACATGTGAGTCTCAATACATTGAGGCGGAATTCTATCACAAGAATCAACGGGAGAAATCCATAACAAAGGAGATTACCAAAGTTAATGCTCCATATGGTTTGGAAAAAATTCCAGTAAATCCATTTACACATGTGAGTACAGATTATGTGTTGCCTATCAGTTAAATTGACAAGATAGACCCAAATCAAAATAATCTTATGGAAAGATCCATAATGTCAATTACGACAATCGAGCCATACAACATGGGAGAAATTGGTAATCTACCAAGAAGTGATAAAAGAATAAATGGTGACGTCTTCATTTCATCTGATGAAATCCAACAAGTCTATGCTTCGCCAATTAGGCCAGAAGAAGTTATAGTAACATCGGAGGTGAACAATGATGTCGATTCTCAATCCATCACCTCCTCTTTATTACCCAAAGAAGACCCTTCATCATCAATCGGGTTGGAAATGGAAGATTCTTCTTCAAGATATGTAAATTTTGACTTCTCTTCGGATCATGAGAATTCTACATTATCATCTACTATGCAAGAAGAAAAGGAAGAAATAACACATGAAGAAGAAGAAGAGGAAGTTCCCAGAGATGATCCTCCAGCATTTGAAGAGGGTATCTCTACCACTGTGGATGAACTCAGAGAAATAAATCTGGGTACAAAAGAAGATCCACGCCCCACTTTAATCAGGGCGGCCATGAATCTTGATGAATAAGAGATGTATATTTCTTTTCTAAAGCAAAATAGAGATATATTTTCTTAGAACTATACAGAAATTCTTGGTCTTGATCCTGATGTTGCTACTCATCATTTGGGATTACCAAAAGAACATCGAGGATTTAAGCAAGTCGTGAGAAGAACACACCCAACTTATGATTCCAAAATTGAAGCTGAAGTGGATAAGATTATCAAAGATAACTTTGTTAGAGAAGTTCAATATCCCAAATGGTTTGCTAATATTGTCCCTGTGAAGAAAAAGAACAGACAAATTAGAGTTTTCATCGATTTCAGAGATCTTAATCGGCATTGTCCTAAGGATGATTTCCCAGTTCTGATAACAAAACATCTTATTGATGAAATAGCTGGATATGAAGCACTTTCCTTCATGGATGGATATTCCGAATATAATCAAATCTGAATGGCCCCATAAGGCGAGGAATCTACAGCCTTCAGAGCCCCTCAGAGTGTGTTTTGCTACCGGGTAATGCCCTTTGGATTAAAGAATGCAGGTGCAACTTATCAGTGTGCCATGCATTGTATCTTCAAACCCTTATTAGGGAAGTTTGTTGAATGCTATGTAGATGATTTGGTAGTTAAATCCAAACAATGTTCTTATCACTTGGCTGATTTGGAAGTCATATTCTGCAAGATTCGACAATATAATTTGAAGATGAACCCCTTAAAATGTTCTTTTGGGGTGACCTCAGGAAAAATTTTCGGCTTTGTTGTATGCCATCGTGGTATTGAAGTCGATCCTGTGAAGACCAAGTAAATCCTTGGTATGTCACCTCCTCAAAATTTGAAATAATTAAGAGGACTTCAAGGAAACTTAGCCTATATTCGGTGTTTCATCGCCAATTTGGCAGGAAAAAGTTTACCCTTCACCAAATTGATGAAGAAGGGAGTCACTTACCATTGAACAGAAAAATGTCAAAAACCATTCGGTATTCTCAAGAAATACCTCTTGAGTCCACCGGTACTCATGCCACCTATTGAAGGAAGACTACTTATCCTCTACGTGACAGCTCTAGAGAGATCATTGGGTGCCTTTCTTGCTCAAAAGAATGATGTTGGGAATGAAAACAGTCTCTACTATCTCAGTCAAACCATACATAAAGCAGAAACCCGGTATTCAAGTATTGAGAAATGATGCCTGGCATTAATCTTTGCAGTTCAGAAGTTGAGAAACTACCTGCAACATCACAAGGTCCAATTGGTATCTCGCAATAACCCACTCAAATTTATCCTTAGTCGTCCAATGCATACAGGATGTCTGGAAAGGTGGGCAGTTATTTTGCAGCAATTCAACATTCAGTATGTGTCTCAAAAGGCGATAAAGGGCCAAGCTCTGGCTGATTTCCTAGGTGAACTCCCTTCAGTGGATGAAACAACTTCAGATATTGAACTCCCTGATGAGGAAGTCTTCTCTATTCAAGAAAGTCCTCAGGCATGGGAAATGTATTTTGATGGTGCTTCCAGAAGTCCAACAGGGAGGAAAATGGGAAATCCTAAATTCAAAAAAGTTGGCTTAGGAATTGTGCTCATTTCTCCAGAAAAGGCAGTGTTACCTTATTCTTTCTTATTGTGGGAAGGTAGTACCAATAATGAAGCAGAATACCAAGCTCTCATCATAGGCTTGGAATTAGCACTTCAAGCACAAGTGAATCACTTAAAGGTGAAATGTGATTCAGACCTGGTAATCAAACAAGTCAATGGGGATTATGCCATCACAATAGAAGAACTAATACCTTTGTATGATTACATCTGAGAGTTAATGGCAGAATTCCCTTTGGAACCGACATTTTCTTATGTACCAAGATCACAAAATGCTCAAGCTGATGCATTGGCAAATATAGCCACAACTCTGGCAGATCCAAATCGGGACGAGACAACCATCAGTATTTCCCACCATCGTGTAATTTCACCTTATGTTCGAATCAGAACAGAGGAAATTAATGAAATTTGTCCCATTTCTGAACCGTATGGTCATACTACAGGATGGATGTCACTTATCAGGGAATACCTTCAAAATGGGACACTTCCACTTGATAGAGCTGAGAAAGAACAAATCCGGCAACGTGTGGTCAATTTTACTCTTTATGATAACCCAGATCGCCTAGGGAAAATTCTCTACAAATGTGGTTTTGATGGAGTTTTCTTCAGATGCATTGATGGTGAAGAGACAATGGTTGTCATGAAAGAAGTGCATGCAGGGGTCTGTGGTTCCCACAAATTTGGACATAGACTGTCTGATCAGATTCGAAGGCTTGGTTACTTTTGGCCTTCAATGATACAAGATTGTGTCGATTTACCAAAGAAGTGTTATTCATGCAAAGTACATGCCAACTTCATTCATCAACCTCCAGAGTTGCTTCATACAGCTAAATACTCAGGGCCATTTTCTACTTGGGGAATGGATGTGGTGGGACCTTACCCTTCGGCTACGGCCAAGCAGTTTAAGTACATTCATACTACTACTAACTTCTTTTTTAAATGGGCAGAGGCAATACCTATCAAGGAAGTCAGTTCTAAATGCATTGTTAGCTTCATCAAGTCTAACATCATTAACAGATTTGGTGTCCCTCATACCATATTGACGGACAATGGCACCAATTTCTGTTCATCCGAGGTGAAGAAGTTGTATCAAGAACACAACATCAAATCCAACCATTCATCTTGGTATCATGCAGCGGCCAACGGCCAGATAGAAGCCTTTAACAAGTATCTTCCAAATATACTGCAAAAGATGGTGAATAAAGATAATAGGTCATGTCCAGATAAACTCTTTCATGCATTATGGGCTTCTCGGACTACCACCCGCACTGCAACTCGGTCAACTCCATATTAATTGGTATATGGAACGGAAGCCATCTTGCCCATTGAAGTTAAACTACCCTCGCTGAGAGTTTCCATTTGTGATCAATCATCTACAGATGAACAATCTCAAAAGTGATTGAATGAATTGGAATGGTTAGATGAGAAAATATTGTGCACTTTGCACCACTTGGAAGTCTATCAGAATCGAATAGCACGAGCTTTTAACAAAAAAGTTCGTCTTCGTTCATTCACTCAGGGAGAATTGGTATTAGTTCTCAGAACTCCAATGATACCAAGAAAGAAACCTCCCAAACATGATACAAAATGGGAAGGACCTTATTTAATACATAGGGTCTACTCCAATGGAGCTTATTCATTAATCTCAATGGATGGAGAACTCATCACTACTCCAACCAATGACAGATTTTCAAAGAAGTATTTTGTATAAACTGCAAAGTACCTCTTTCGTCCTTGCTATATGACGTTAAACTATACAGTAACGGTTCATACATATGACCTTAAACTATTTGTATTGATTTCGTCCCACACGACGTTAAACTATGAAAAAAAAATTCCCTAATTTGTCCTCAATGCATGACATTAAACTGCAAAGTCCCTCCATCGTCCTAGATATATGACGCTAAACTGTACAAAAGTCCTTTAATACGCCCTACATGACATTAAATTGTACTTCATCCTTGCTATAGGACATTATACTATACAGAAAAGGTCCATACATATGACCTTAAACTATTTGTATTAATTTCTTCCCACACGATGTTAAACTACGAAAAAAATTCCCTAATTTGTCCTCACTACATGACATTAAACTACAAAGTCCCACCATCGTCCTAGCTACATGGCACTAAACTGTACAAAAGTCCTTTAATATGTCCTACATGACATTAAATTGTACTTCTTCCTTGCTATATGACGTTAAACTATACATAAATGGTCCATACATATGACCTTAAACTATTTGTATTAATTTCGTCCCACACGATGTTAAACTATGAAAATAAATTCCCTAATTTTTCCTCACTACATGACATTAAACAGCAAAGTCCCTCCATCGTCCTAGATACATTACTCTAAACTGTACAAAAGTCCTTTAGTACGTCCTACATGACATTAAACTGTACTTTTTCCTTGCTATGTGACGTTAAACTATATAGCAATGGTCCAGTATGACCTTAAACTGCAACTTCGTCCCACACGATGTTAAACTGTGAAAAAGATCTCTAAATGGTCCAGTATGACCTTAAACTGCAACTAGGTCCTGTATGACCTTACACTACATTAATGGTCCAGTATGAACTTAAACTGCAACTTGGTCTTGTATGACCTTAAACTGCATCACCAATGGTCCATGCATATGACCCTAAACTATTTGTAAGTCCCTTACGTCCAGCAAGACGTTAAACTGCGACGTCCTAACTACATGAAGCTAAACTGTATAAAAGTCCTTTACGTCCAGCAAGACGTTAAACTGTGATGTCCTAACTACATGACGCTAAACTATATAAAAGTCCCTTACGTCCAGCAAGACATTAAACTGTGACGTCCTAACTACATGACGCTAAACTGTATAAAAGTCCCTTACATCCGGAAAGACGTTAAACTACATAATCATCAAAGGTCTTGTATGACCTTAAACTACTCACACTTTCGTCCAACATGATGCTAAACTATGGAAAAAATCCCCAATGCGTCCAACATGATGTTAAAATGGTGTACTCTTTTGTCCTCACTGCATGACATTAAACTGCACAGTCCTCCTTTCGTCCAACATGATGTTAAACTCTATTGTCCCCATCGTCCTAACTACATGACTCTAAACTGTACAGAAAGTCAGTGATATGTCCTACATGACATTAAACTGTACTTTTTCCCTCCTATATGACACTAAACTATGCCGCACCAATAGTCTTAACTGCAAGACTCTAAAATACATAATCCCTTCATATGTCCTACATGACATTAAACTATGCATTGTTAAGGTTGTTGTTACCTCTTGTTTCTCACACCGAGTATGACTCATATGATCTTAGAGAAAACATCAACCTTAACACTCTCTTTGGGCTGCTAACCATGTGTATGTCCCAACATCATTTTTTAGGTCGTTGTCCCCAAGAACAACTTGATCATTAATTCATTCTTTAATTGAACTACACGGACTTTGATCCTTTCCTTCTAGGCTGGGTATGTAGGCAACCTCCCAAGTTTCAAGCCCAAAACCAATCTCTTCACATCTGTTCACCTCTATCTCATACGATGTTGATTCGTGAAACCGCCCCTAGAATTAGTATCTTTACATTGGTTCACTTTCGTCCATGTTATATGACGTTAAACAATACAACACTTTTTTCCAGTATGACAATAAGCTACAATATTATTTGATACCCTCACCTGAGAGGGAACCATTATTTACATTTATTTTTCAATCATGTTTCATTTCAAAGACTACCTACATACCTGGCAATGCCTAAACCTTTTATCTTGGGTTAAACCATAATTGTACTAAAGTCCCATTTCACCCTTCACATGTACGAACCAAATTTGTAAAAAGGTTAATTCTAGAACTATGTGGGCTTGATTCCCATCCTTATGGGATACTTAGGAACATTCAAGTGTCCCTCGAATCCAGCCCCAAGTCTTTGGGCATAACCCCAAATTCCATTTTCAGTTCCTTGGCTGAAAAGTCCCCATGAAAACACACACTATGTATTTCTTATAGTGGTCCAAGATCTATGACCCTAAACTGAGATCTCTAATCCTTTTGTCCCACATGACGTTAAACTGTTGTTTAATAAATACGTATGGCTTGATTCTCATCATTATGGGATACACAGTGAAGTACAACATTTCAATTCAGGACCCAGCCACAACATGATTACGGTTAGCATTGATCTGTGTATCTCTGTATACATTGAACAATACCCATCTTTATGTGTCATAATCCTAACCTTAAATATTTTCAGATCCTCATAACCCTTTTCATTACTTCTAGTCACAAAAATATCAAACTTCTAAGAGTTATTTTGCCTGACTATGCAGCATGTGCCCATAGGTGGCCTTGCATAAATAGTCTACATAACAGACTTGTTCGCCAAAATATACTATTATTTTACTATACATCCAATTCCCTTAGGTGACCCTGCATAATTCAACCCCCTAACGGGTTTGTTGTATAGTGGTAACTTCATTCTTGGGAAGAATGCCTCTTTTTTCTTATTTGTCTTAAATAACAGTATGTAGGAATCCGCAAAAATAGCCATCCTTAACATATTTGTCCCATATCCTTTTTCATGATCTAAAAGTATTGAAGTCTATGGATTATATTCTTCTTCCCTACGTTTGGGTCAGACCTTCGTAGGAGTGATATTCATCCAGTTCTTCGATAATTTTATTTGGAAATATCTTCTCCATATTCAAGTACCTCTTTCCATAAAGCAAACTCTATACTTTGAAAGATTTGAATCTCCATAAACTTTCACTGTCTTTTAGCACTAGGAAAGTAAATTTCTGAGAGTTATTTTGTCTGACTATGCAGCACGTGCCCATAGGAGGTCTTGCATAAACAGTATAAATAATAGACTTGTTAGCCAAAAGATACTATTTTATTTAACTATGCAGCCGATTCCCTTAGGTG
The DNA here is from genome assembly GCA_963277665.1 of Viscum album. Classification (NCBI taxonomy): domain Eukaryota; kingdom Viridiplantae; phylum Streptophyta; class Magnoliopsida; order Santalales; family Viscaceae; genus Viscum; species Viscum album. The sequence goes on along the minus strand of OY728158.1, from coordinate 1,182,667,661 downwards.
GCCCTGCATAATTCAACCCCCTAACAGGTTTGTTAAATAATGGTAACTTCATTCTTGGAAACTACTTCTTCTAATACCTTTTAGCCCTTTTTCATGTCATTTCTCAGATTCAAGTATTCTTAAGTCATAGCTTACATATTTTCCCTCATACATGAGTATGGTAATATGTTTTCATATGAATTTTCAAGGAATTGAGTCAATTCTAATCCATTTCGGTCAAAGCTATTTCGACCATAAACATTAGCCTTTTTATGTCCGACGTGAATGACTTTAAACTGCCCACAAAAGACAGGGGAACTCTGAATAAAAGTCACATTCCCAGCTCACTAAACATACATTTTGTATGATTTAGTTAATATTGAGAAATTAAAAGGTTTGAAGTTTTTAGGGTTATTTACATTAATCCTAGTAAAAATAAAACTATGCTTACTAAGCCCATTGGCTTAGGTAATATCTAAAGCATTTAGCAAAAGAGAATGAAGGTACAAATCAGTGAAGGTGAAAGTGTTTTTCATTGATGCACAAGACTTAGAAGGACATCCACAAACTGGAGTCTCTTCTCTTTTTCAAGAATTACAAGAGGCTTTCAACATAACTCTTCATTTGATTTACGGTATCCCAAGCTTCATTAGAAACCACTTGGAATTCATTCATTCAACTGGATACCATAAGAGATGCAGTGATACCATCTCTTCTTGGAACAATTGTAAAAGAATGTTCTTGAGTGCGGTTTGAGAAAATTTTCTGCTGATCAAACTGTGACTCTGTTTATGTCCAAGAGACTTGGAAGATGGATACATGGATTTGAGAACGAAGCATTGGAAGTAAAGAGCCATTTAGAGGGAGTACTCTTTTCAGATATTGCTCTAATTCCATGTTTTTCTTCTCTCCACCAACCGGCAGCGGAAAACATTTTCAGCCCATGGGTTTTCCATTTTCATATCTGCAAGGAAATGGCATGGATAGAGAATTTGAAATTTCACACCATTGTTGTTGCTCTTAATGAATAGCATAACCGAAATAGAGGAGTAGCCATGCAGCTGCATTTCAGGTGTATAGTTCTTTGAATTTGGAACATTGACTCCTTGCAGATGATCATGACCATACAGGGACAGGTAGATTCTCTGTGGGAAATTAAGATGACATTTCTTCAAGTACTTAGCCAAATCTGGGAGAGTGCTGTCACAGATATCATAATAATCATGGCCAATGATGTTCATCATGTCATCAATCCGCTTGCTATCCAGTTCATCAGCTGTTCCAATTCCCTTTGGAACCATTGAATCTGCACAAAGGATGAATAATTATCACTTAATTAAGTTTATTTTTTTCATAAAATTTGTGAAAGAATTCGAAAAAATGGAAAAGGCATTAAGGCGCACAAGTATAAAACTTGGCGAACAAGTATGGGTGTGCCGCGAAAGTATTTGGCGTGCAGGTATCACCGCTCAAGTCAAGATACCTTGACAGTAGCGCGCCATCAAGGAAACACCAGAAAATAGAGGAACCTGCGCGGTTAAGGTGACCTACGCGGCGAGAGCTCGATGGTTTGAAGTCCGGAAAGCCGGATGCTTTGTACGGAAGGGAGGCCCTCTATTTATAGATGTGGCCAGAACCCTATGCGCCGTACCCTGGGCGACTAAAGGCCGTACCCCTGCGCGCCGGACTCTGTGCGCCCGAAGCTCATTTGCACGCCCAAATTTGCGTGCCGCCTTTCCAATGGTTTTCTTCTTTTCCTCGGAGTCAAATCTGATTTTTTTTGGATCTGACTCTGAGGGGGGACTTATGTTGATGCTCCTCTTCATCACATTGTCTAAAAGAATGGAAAGGGGAATGAATAAGCACAAATTGATTCATCCATTGAAGGAAACATCAAAAATCAACAAAGGAATGAACAAGGGATCAAGAGCACATGTGCCACGCATTTTCTATCAATGTCGCGCAAGTCTACTTGCACGACGCATGATGGTCGCGCAAGTGAATTGCGCGACCTATGTGATAACTGCCCGGGGTCTTCTCCTGCCTATAAATAGACCCTATGGACCTCCCATTCATAGAGGATATTTTTTTTCAGAAGCTCAGATTTGAGCTCCCAGCGCCCTAGTCTATTCTCAATGCTTCCGAAGCACTTCTAAGGTAATTTCTTACCTAGAACAGAAGATCTAAAGAGGGGGAGGAAGGCCTATGTGTTGAAAATCATCAACACTTGCACGCTTGAGTGGCCAGCCCTTAAGGGAAAAGGCCACACATGCGCGCCGCCTTACTCCTTCAATGGAACTTGCGCGCCCCTCTTCTGGAAGAACCTCAAGAGGATTATAAAGGATTTAATCACGAGTCACTCAAGTATTACCCTTCTGGTTAACCGTCGCGCAAGTACCCCATATGTCGCGCAGGCATACCTACGCGACCGTGAATTGCGCGCCCATGCAGTACCTACGTGCCTGCCAGGACTTGCGCGCCCCTGCCTTTTTGGGTGTCTTTCTTGCCCATTTCACCCCTCTTAAGCCATTCCACCTTTCCTATTCAAGATTCAGTCTTCAAGACACTCTTCAAATCCATTTATGGCATGATTTATTGATTTGACTTCCTTATCTGAAAGGAATTATGTGGAAAATCTCTCAAAACCTCATGATTTACACATCTTTATGTCACTAAAGATTGAGATTTCATTCATTCAACCTCATCCTCTAAGATGAGATAACTCAATCATCCTAGGCCTCATTTTCATGACTAAGTCCCAGTCATAGTTTTTAACTTGGGCATCCTCCTTAGGAGTAAGCCACAATTCTTAAAATTCCCAAATCTGGGCGTCCTCTTTAGGAGTAAGACCCAGTCCCCAAATTTGGGCAACCTCCTCATGAGTAATCCCCAAACCTTAATTCCCTTAACCTGGGCCTCCTTTTCAGGAATAATCCCCAGTCATAATTCACAAATCTGGGCATACTCCTTAGGAGTAAGCCCCAAGTCCTCATTAACCTGGTCCTCCTTTTCAGTAATAAGCCCTAGTCCCCCAATTTGGGCATCCTCTTTAGGAGTAAGCCTCAAATCCATTAATTTTTCTAGTCTCTTAACCTGGGCCTCCTTTTCAGGAGTAAGCCCCAGTCTTAATTTCTCTTAACCAGTCCTAATTTACCTTTGATCTAGGATTCCTTCTCAGGAGTAAAAACCCAATCATAAGTCCTCTCCTAATTTGGGCCTCCTTTTTAGAAGTAAGTCCCAAGTTAGAGTATTCAAATCTCCGTGAAGCACATATACCTTTATGGACCCTATTCCTGGATTTCTTCCCTGAAGTAAATCCAAATCTTCATTTATCTGGGCAGTTATACATACCTAAGTCCCTCCTTATTTCTTATGATTTCATCTTTCATGGCACAATTGTTTGATTTTTACCAATACCTCTTGTTTCTCACACCGAGAATGACTCACGTGAGCTTAGAGTGTAAAAGTAATTATGACATCCTTCTTTGAGCCATCAATCATAAACATCATACTCCCTTACTCGAACTACGTGGGGTCTGATTCCTTTTCTAAACAAAGGATATGTAGGTAGCCCATCTGCGGGTTTGATCCCAAATCTGAAATAATCCATTTCCTTCTGAATGACAATAAACATCAAGTGCCCCACTAAGTGGCTTTAAAACCAGCATGGTCATCATAATGAACAAGAGACTTCTATATAAATTTGTCAAAGGGTACCATTGACCAAGAATCTCTAATAGATACATATGATTCTCTATCGATGAAGAACCTTGAATACATATAAAAGATTCTCTAAATTTCCTACATATCGATCATTGATTGTCAAATCTGATGCAAAGCTCATTTTATACTTGGTAATGTAATACAGATTCCTTAACATAACTTAAATCTATAAAGAGAGTCCCGGAGTAGACAATAATTCCCCTAAAAAAGGTGTGATGAGTCCGACCTCCCATCCTCTCGACCAATGAAAATTCTTAAGCCGCATCAGTCCACACACTAATGAGCACCTACCTTTGGAAAGTAGGTCCGAATGGATGAGGAATCATTGGATGTTTCCGGTTCTACGAACAAACCCGATAGAAACCGATCGGAATGTTTGAATCTCCCATCAAAGGAGGTCATCCCCGAAATCCGAGGGAAACATAGGTATACTAGGTCACCCTAGATATTTGTGGTCTGGATAATGTAAATCATAACTCTAAATTTTGATTCCATGAATTTGAGATGGTGTAGACATTACGAGTATGTACTATAAAATTTTGGGATTCCAGGTTCCATCGTGGTGCTTCTAGGGCCCACAATAATTGAACCTACTTTTTGGAAAGGAGAAGATGTCTTTTTTTGGAGGGTTAAGGCCCTTAAGCATTTGTATCATTCCAAGAAAAATATTCTCCCTGCTTCTTTTTGAGGGACATAGAATATTTTTGGGGACTCAAACACCTAGGTGATGAAGTTGGGTTTGGAAATAAGAATATATGATAAGGGTGATGGAATCCTTGGGTGATCAGTTATTGCATCATAAAGATCGATCCCTATGCCATGTGGTTTTAAATCATAAGGTGTGCTATACCGATGGTCTGAGAATGGCATGCCACATTCCATCCTTGAGAAGATTTAAAAACATGGTGACATAATTTCAAAGATATTGAATCCACTTGGAAATTTTCGTGTGTGGATTATAAATCAAGACCTGGAGATATCGAACCAGGAGGATGAAATGGGATAGTCACACAAGGAGTATTTATGACACACTGAGGCATTAAGTGCTATCGTGATGATCTCAAGGCTCACAAGGATCGTAATTTGATTTTTCAGAGTGACACATTTGGTTGACGATCATAGGAGCATTGCAGGATCCATAGATAGGAATGAATAGTCAACTAAAGTTTCCTTTAAGTTGGATATCCTTAACAAGGGACATGGAAGGTTATGGTGATTTGAAAAACCCCAAATAATGATGTTTGATGTGAGGATTTTTTAAAATACAGGGAGGTTTCATGTACCCTGAAAGTTGTGCCACCCCCAAATGAACATATTCTCATGGTGAGGTGATGTGAAAAATAATTTTTTCAATTTTTTCTTGGACCAAGGGGTCCAACAAGCATAGTATTTATTTTAATATGGATATAAATAAGACACTATGATATTTATTCCTTATTTATTTAGGCCCTTAATTTTTACTAAATTCTAGAGATGAAGAGTTTAGAAAGTGAGAACTTGACTTTTGCTCAGGCATCCCTTTGCAGGTATTCAACATGACAATTTTGGTGTCTCATTCACTATAATCTTAATGTACTGTGATTTGGACCATCATACAATAGAATTTAAGGTCATAGGGAGTTTATGGTCATGAATAACTTTGAACTAATATGGAGGATGATACAAAATATCCTAATTAGGATATCCAGTTTCAGGATTACTCCAAAATCCTTCTGAGCATGTGGTGGAAATGTGTTAAATCACAGATCGGGATACTCATATCAAAATTTATGATAAAAGAAAGTCATACAGTGAGTATTTTGTACATGCGGAGGTGTTGAGTGTTTCCACAGTGATGAGGTCAAGGCTCACGAGGATTGGAATGTCCCTTTCAAGAGTGGATCCTCTAGTTGATGGCCATAGGTAAATTATTAGAATCCATAGGCATGTTTGCATATATGAGAAAAGAGATCTTGAATCTAGACATCCTTTTCAAGGGACATGGAATATTGTAGTGATATAAGAATACCCATGCATGATGTGTGGATTATGGGCCAGGTGCGCTTCAGATGATGGTGGTAGCACTTCGTTCTCGGGTCAGCTGAGGCAAGGCATTTGTGGTCCTTTAATAAAAAGAGATGATGAATGATGGTCCTCCTGGGTTAGCATAATGTGGTAGGGATGTTCATTTGTGTCATTTAATATCATTTGGTAGGTACATAAACCCATGAAGTTTAACATCATTTGTTAAGAAAGTACTCCCTTGTAGTTTAATTCCATGTGATAAGGATGTGGGAGAACCAATATGAATGTGAGAGGATGTTGCGTCTAGGACCAAATATGGGGACTTTGGAGTCACTATGTATCTCATGAGGATAAGAATCAATCCAGATGTAGTTCTTGAAGAGGAAAAACCCTACGCATGTCTGATCCATATGTATAGGTGGCCATTATTTTCATTTACCATTGCAGTTGGGCCTAGGGTCTGAGATCTAGGCACCACTACATATCCCAAGATATTAGGAATCAATATACATGTAGATCTTGATGTTCCCTACATTTTAATTTCATGTGGTGAGGAAGAAGTTAGATAGACATGAATTGGTGAGAACATCACAGTTGGGCCCAAGGATAGAATTTTGGGTGTCACTACATGTCTCATGAGAAAATGGGAATCTAACCACACATAGATATTTGAAAACCGTGAAGTTTAACATCATGTTTTATGGACATGATCCTACCGTGACTGATATGCCTTGTTCATGAAAGGAATCCTTCTTTGTGATTCCTAAGACCACATGAGCTATGCTTAGTGTGGGAAACAAGGAACTACAAGGGCCCCATATAGGAAATGGGTATTGTGGATCGTGTAGTTGAAGGACCATGATATAAGGTCGATATACCCCTACATATCTCATTAGAAATACGAATCAATCCTTACATAGTTCTTGGAATCTCCATGTGGTTTAACGTCATGTGGTAAGGACGTAGGTGACTCGAGCTGAAAGGAGATGGGTATCAAGGATCATTTCATTTTTACATTATAAGGTAAGGACATTGAAGCTAAAGTTTAAAGTCATGTGTTTAGGCCACATGGTATGCCTTTTATTTTCATTCATTCAGGACCACAATGGATATTTTGTGTACCTTTGTTCCTTTTCTCTGAGGGTGAGTCCATATCACGATTCCTAAGCTCACATAAGATATGCTCGGTGAGAGAAATAAGGAAATGCATGTGTTTTCTTACAATAAAGAGACAGTTGAGGGTATAACCTAGGAAATTTATATCATCTAGTGGCTAGACCAAGATATAGGATTGAGGTGTCCCTACCTATCTCATGAGGATGAGAATAAATAAGTACATAGTTCTAGAAGAACCATGAATTTTAAAATAATGCATCAAGGATGCCGACCATTAAGTTTAATGTCATACGACAAGGATAATGGATTATCTAACATGATGGGGAACTATGGATCTGTGTAGTTTTATGTCATGTGGTAATGAAAAAGGGTTTTGTTTTGTTTAATGTCTTGTTTTTAGAAAACAATCCGTACAATTTAACATAATGTGGTCAGAAATATCCTGTATAGTTTTGGGTCACGTTTTTTGGAGGATCATGTACATTTTAACGTCATGTAGTTGGGACAATTTATGGGACATATTCTGATTTTGATAACCCTATTGCTGATGTCTATGAAAAGTATTTTTTTAGAAATCTCACATTGGTTGGTGGTGTGACATGATCCCCATCCATGGTGGCTAAAAAATAGGTACCATTATGATACAACATATGTATTTCATAGGGTCCTTCCCACATAGGATCCATCTTCAGGGGATTATTTTGTAGTATCATTAGGGATTGGAGATCCAACAGTAGTTCTCCCTAAAGGAAGGAGTAGAAGAGATCCTTTTTATTTAAGGCTCATTCTATCCAATCCTAGTGAATCTCTAGACATTGCAGTGTGTACAACATTTTCTCATCTAGTTGTTCCAACTCATCCAATTGATTTTTGTGATCGATCATCATCTGAGAGTTGTCCACAAATGGTTATCCAAAGTGTGGGAAACTATAATTATTTGGGTAACACCCCCTCTATCCCGAATACTAGTGAATCTTGTGTTTCATGTGTAGTAGTACGCGTGGGGGTAGGGTAGTCCTACAAAGCATGGATTAGTTTATTTGTACAATACTTATAATACTTTTCAGTAATCTTCTAGATTATTTTGGATAGAGTCTTATAGAAGGACTTTATCTATCCATTTTCCACTGCATGATAGTGGGATGAGTGATTTGACTCAATGTTGTACTCAAGGTAAAGCTTCATCAACTCTATGGAAAAAAATATGGTATCATTTCCTATTAATATTTTCCATTGGGATACAAACATGGTGATGATATGAAATATCACAATGTTGATGATATTATTCATATTTCCATATTTCAGGGGTATTGTTTCTTCCTATTTGGAAAAGGGGTTAGTAGCAGTAAGGATGTAGTTGAGCTACTTGGTTGTGGATGGGGGATATGAACCCACAAAATCCATCCCCCAAATAGAAAATGGATAGGAATATTTATCAATATGTATCAAATCTAGGGGATTATGGATGAATTTTTCATGGATCTATCAAACATGGAATTTTCTAGTTAATTCCATGTAGTCATGAATCATGGTTTAATAGTAATACCCCAACCCCCAGATCTAGTGAGAGTTCCTCATCTCATATTGATGGGATCCACAGAAGCCAGTAAAGACTTCCTCTTTGATGGCAAGATCTTCACTTTCTACTATGAACTTGAAGATAATTCCATCAAATACACATTTGTAGAGCACTTCATTATTATTTGAACCCTTCGGTAGGGTGAAGTTTTCTTCTTGTCATAGAATCTATTCCATTATAGAAAGATCACTTGGGAGATTTCCATCTCAAATATAGTAAATTATAGGCTTCATCTATTCAGAGGTGGACACTGGTTCATTACACTCTAAGGTAGTGTTGAGCTGATTGATATATTCCATATCGCATATGGAGATAAATGACACTAATCATTGATGTGTGTTATGGATGGTTTATTTTTCCTTGTTAGGGTTGGCTGGGATGGGGGCTACAATATCCAACGTATCAGAGCGATCATTTTTTGAATGGGGAACATACTGAAAAGTAGATTTAAAGGGTAAGTATTCTATAAATACCCTAATGTAGCCAGTGAGGGGGCCAGTTCCTCGTTTTTTATGGAATATTCTCTATTGGACAGATTTATCACTCACTCTGAATCCCCTTTAATGTTCAAATACGATATTTATAGCGGTAGTTCTTATTCTAATCCAGTGATGAGAGATTGGTATGATGCCTCATTATTTGTGAATCTATTTGATAGTGAGAAAGAGTAGGGCATGAATGCCTTTTCTGGAGAGACAAATACAATCCCCAGAACAACCTGGTTAAGATTTGGGTCCTCCATTATTATGCCAACAGGACTCTAGGAGGCTCCATCAAAGTACATATCCCATGTCTGCGAAGTGTCATGGGCATATAAGCTTATTCATCTAGGAGCTCGGTGTCTTCCGGTGTATTTATGGGGCCGGATGCGCTGTGAGGAAATTAGCCAGGGCATTCCCTTTTACAGAATTATGTGATATGAAATGCATGTCGTATTGCTAAAGAATGACCACCCATTAGACCAAGTATCCAGTCAGGATCAGGCAGCCAAAGATGCACATGAGAGTATCAATATGAGAGACTAATTGGACTTAATTATACTACATGTAATGCCTTATATTTTCCATAGAAAAGATGAGTGTGAGTTAGTTCTTCTCGATATCAAAGTATCAAGTATCAGTACCTAGAATTTTCTGACTGATATAATAGACACTATCTCTTCCCTCACCATTCTTTTCCATGAGGAGTGTTCCCAATGAGTGTTCCATATAGGTGACATATAAGAACACTGACCTCTCATCCACTAGGGGAATCAGGACCAGTGGGTGAAAAAGGTATTGCTTGATATTTTTAAGGACTTTTGGAAATTAGCATCCCATTGGTATGAGATTTCCCTTTTCATTAGATGAGTAGAGGTAATAACTTAACCATCTGGGATGGAAATGAACTGCTGAATGTAGGTGAGGTGACCTTGGATTCCCCTTAGTTATTTTTCATTTATGGGGATTTCATTTCTAAGGTATCACTAATAATTTCCAGGTAAATATCAATTTCATTGTAGAATAAAAATTGCCAAATAACTTTCCTGATGTTACTCCAAATGTACATTTTAGTGGTTTCATATTCCGACTGTGTTTTCACTTCTTGTCGAAAATTGTATGAAGGTTTGTGAAGTGATCACATCTCCAACAATATTTAACCACTAGGTTGTCGACATAACATTCATATGTCTATTCCAAAAATGGATTAATGATATTGTGCATGGCACATTGATATGTGGAACCAACATTCATCAAACTAAAGGGCATGACCTGATAATAAAATATTCCTTGAGGCACTCTAAATGTAGTGGACACTTCATCCTCAGGGGGGGCATCATTATCTGATTGTACCTCGAGTACCCATCTATGAAAGAATGGTCCTAGAAGCCATAATTTACTTCAATCAAAAGTTCTGTGATTGGTAATGGGAATTCATCCTTTCATAAATGTATATTAAGTTCATTAAAATTAATATATACCCCAATTTTTCCATTCTTCTTTTTGTGAGGGATGATGTTGGAAATCCATTTAGGGTATTTCATGTATCAGACATTGTATGAATCAATCAACTTTTCGACTTACACCTCTATATTGTTGGAATGAGAGGGGTGTGTCCTCTTGGGTTCCTTCTTGAAGCCTCAATGCTCTTCTAGTGGCCTGAGATGGTTCGTAGAAACATCTTGATTTGGTCCATATTTTCATGTGAACACATGTCAATATTTTTTTGGAAATTTGATATACATATGTTACTCTTTGAGGGGAATGCAAGAACTAATCATTATAGGTTGTGGATCTTCCTTTGTTCCCATGTTTATCTGCCTAAATTAATTGATGGTAGTGGACACACATTCCATGAATGCCAGATGAGAATTCCTGACTTCAACCTCATCTTTTTCCATTATAGAGAATTAAAAGTCGTTCTCAGATGGATATAGAAATTTGGGGGCTTCTCCATTATTATTATGATGAGATAGGCCATGAGAAGAGACATTATCATCCCCTATTGACTGATTCACTATAAGGAGATATTGGGGCTAACGATACTTAATATCGTTAGATAAAACATGAAGTTATTTGACCTATGGGTTTGTACTCATGATCTCGACCATATTTATGGGGTGTACATAGTCTCTATCGAGCATGTTCCATGTGTTCATAGGGGTGGTCCCGTTGACATTGGGAGAGGAAACCTATATATCATCAACCATTATTTGTTGTTTTCCTCCCTTGATATAAAACATTGATTCAGCATATGTTTCCCCACATGTCATAAAGGGATAACTATCACCATGTAATATGTTGACCTTTCCATTGATGGGATACAACAGACACTGATGGAAAGTTAAAGGTATCTCTAGGTGGCTATGATTCTAGGTCCTTCCAAGAAGGAAATTATATGTGGTGTATTTATAGATTACTATAAACTCATCATCTGATGTAAGATCCCCAAACTGGGATTTTATATTTATTTTCTAAAGAGGTCCTTGATTGTGTTTATCATACCCTTGTATGGTTAGCTTCGTGGGAGATAGATCCCTTTTTCATATCCCAAATTTTGTAGGGTTTGGATTGGGATAAGATTCATCCCAGAACCATTATCAATTAGGGACTCTAGACACTAACATTATTGAGTCTTCCTAACACATATAGGGGCATGATTCACCCCTATAGGGCCTCTTCCAAATCTTGATTAGTGAACGAGATGGAAACAGTACATTCGGATGTCATGGTCTCCACTTGATAGACATCAACTGCAGTGAATTATGGATCAAACTCTTGTGAGATCTAGAGGACTTAAACAAGTTCCTATGTAGGTTCTTTTAAAATATGATCACATAAAGTATTGATATCTTGGTTGGGACTAATTCCAGGTATTTTAAAATGACTTACTTTTTTGAAAAAGGTAATTTTTTCCCAATATGGGGTTTCACATTGTCTTGTGGATGAATAAATGAGGTTCTCAGGGTGGAAAAATCCAATGATTTTGTGTAGGTAATGAAAGGATCTACTGCCGGCAGCACAGTTCATCCTGTCCTTCCCCTTTTTCTGGACTGATCGGGCTAAGCTTCTGCTAGGTGTTCATGCAATACAATCAGGTACAGATGGATGTTAGAGGGTTCTAAGACACCTACCTACCCCTGTTGGTATCATTGGAACATTTACTCACACTTCTTAGTTGCATATGTAATTTCTATAAAGGTCTAACTAGAATATTTAGTTTGTCTCTATCTGCATTCTCTTCTATAGCCTAGACTTCATCACATGTGGCCACCTATTCCCTAGTAATGCATGGGAAACTCATTCTCTGGGGAAAACTCCTCATCAAATAAGGGGTTCGAAAAGTGTATTTCATTAAGAGAACCAAATATGAGATCTTAATCTGATAAGGGTTGAATTTGGTGGGGTAGTTCCCATGCTTTAGATGTCACATGGGAAGAAATTAGAGAGATTTAACACTTGATTTATAGTAGAATATGAATCTTCCTCTTTAGTATCAACTAGCCTCTAGTGGTCACTCACACATTTGAGAGGTATATCTGAAGATTATTCATTGGGTGGTGGAGCTACTATTGGTTATAAAAACAATACTCTCAGAGTGGTGTGGGCTCTATCAACTATCTTTCAAACCATCTAGTGGTCGAATTTTCAATCTTTTCTGGTCAGGAGCTTCTACCAATCACCATCTTCTTCTGATTGGACCATGGTCATGCAATCTACCTACTTTGGGGAATTATCTAGAACCAATTATATGAAATAAATAATGCCCTGAAGGAATTATTTTAAGATGAAATAGCTCTTAATATTATGACCCAACCTTCTATGGAAAGGTTTTTAATCAGGTTAGTCTATGAGGTTGACCTCATCGGGATCCCTAGGTTGTGGATGTTTGAGCAAGTTATTATTCATGGATTCCAAGAAATAATTGGTGACCTGTTAATTTTGGAAGGACTACGACTTTCTCATTCTTTCTTCAAAACCCAAATGACCATGATTTCTTTATGCTTCTAGAAAAGGGCGATTTGGTGGTTTTTTCATCTTAATAGGAGGTTCTGAGAGATTTGATTCCAATTTAATAATTTAGACAGGTGTCACTATTGGATTGAGAGTGATAGCTACATATTATTTCTTGGACATACTTTTTCTATGTGATGAGGGAATGAGTCAAGCTTTGGATTAGGTCCACTGAATAGCCTCCTCCATATGTTGGGCTATTTTAGAAAATTCAAAAAATCCACTTGAGAATTTCATTGGGATCTGGGGAATCTGAAACCTATCTCTATGATTTTCAACACAGAGTTCTAGAAGTTGGTCTTGTGAAAGTGGGATGCTAAGTAAGTAGTTCAAAACTCTTAATATTTTATTGAAATCAGACACCCTCTCATTTTCAGGTTGTTTTTAATTTTTCCGATGGATGATTGGTGTATACCTGAGTGTAGAACCTAATTGAAAACTCAATTGATGATGGATTTCTTCCCATCCTGACACAGATCAAGCTAGTAGACTGCTACACCAAATAAAGGCTAGACCATTCATGGTTTGTACGAAACACCTTAGCATGGTTGCCTCATTTTGATCTTGAGGGCCCATCATCAGTCCGCATTGGGACATGAAGTGTTTGAGATGTTTTTTGGGGTCACCCACACCGTCAATGGTAGATAAGATAAGGTTGTAAGAGTGGAGAGGATGTGGGGTATCATTGACACATTTGGGATATGGATTCCTTCTAGGCTGTACATGCACACATCACCCTTCCACAGCTTCTGTATGATTATCTAGGGACTTGATGAAGTTAAGGAGCTCTGAGGGAACTACTACCTGATCGATCTCCAATCCTTGGGGAGACAGTGATGGTTAATGAGGTGGTCTCACATTCATCTACCTTAGATTGTTGGTTTTTCCCTAGAATGAATGGTTATCCTGGTGGGGTAGTGGTTATTGCCTTAATGGAGGGAAGTCATTATTATTTTCAACTTCCATATGTATGAGGGATGTCTACCTAGACTTGGAACCAATTTGATATTAGAAGACAACCATTCTGGTGGATTAGATGTGGGAGGGTGGACATTTTTCTCTTTTTGGATTTGATACCCTATTAGAATATTTCCCCAGAGTAGCTCGTCATTAAGTTTCCTAAGAAAATGTATTTCACCCTCATACTATGAAAATTGGTCCTATGGGTAAGGAAACTCACTTCTCCAAGGATGTGATTGGGATGTTGTTGTGCCGTTCCATTTAGTAGTATTTTTTCAAGGATATGGAAACTCAATATTCAAAATTTCCATATTTTGGAGCCATCTCTAGTTCCTAGTGTGTGCAGCCTTGTTCGGTGCATTCAAGTCACCCTCATCCCAAGGTACATTTTTCATGTCATGACCATCTGTATTTGTTTCACAATCAATATAATCCTTGTTGATAATGATGAAAATAAAATAGGAATATCATGAAATGGTGTTCATCCATTACTTTCGATGCAATAGGATGATTCTACGTTATCACTTTAGGGTTACTATTTGAACCCTTGGCCATGTTAGTCTATTTTGGCCTGCAACCCTGGTGGGGTCTTTGTGCCCTCACCGTATGTTCCTCCAAATTTTTTTCGATGAATAGTGTCCCTGAGGGAGTTTTTGCTTGAGGTTTCCAAATGAGGCCTGACCAATAGGGGTTTATCTTATGGAAAGAGGGGTTAGTGGAATGACAAGCACTGATTGATTCCTACCATCCTGGAGAAGACTGATTCTCTCTCCAGTACTGATGATGATGAAAATTCCCCCATCCCTGTGGGTTGGGTGTCATTCATGTCCATAGTTGGCACTAATTGGTCTAGTTTTTGAGGATATCGTGGCTCTGGTTGGGGATTTTATGACTCCCAAGATGAAAACATAGGTACAAATTCCCCTAGCCGAGCAGGGTGGGGTTGTTATGGGATCACCGATGATGTCAGCTGGGTCATATCAGAGAACGATGGACCTGGGGATGGTGATGGAGATATAAATACCCTCATCTTAGGGGATGGTGTTTGCTTGCATCTACTACTGATGTGTCCCAAATACTCTCAGGAATTGATGATCCGAGAGGTAGAGGTGGTGGTAGATATACCCCCGGTCTAGTGGGCTAGTTCTGCTCCTAGATGGATGATTCTGCAACTGTAATCATAGAATTCTTGATGTGGTGTAGTTGTTCTCACATTGTAAATTGGTGAAATAAAGACCTTTTATGAGAACCATTTCCAATGTGAAGTTGTTTGTTTGATGAAAACTTTTGTCTCCGTGTTTGAAACATCTTCTTATTGTTTTGAGGGGCCTAGTTTGATGTCTTATGGGCTATCCTCCCTCTTCATTCATAATGTCAAGGCATAGTTTGAGTGGAGGGATTCTATTTTAGTAACCAACTGGACTGATCATTTCCTAGTACCTTCATCTTTCCAGAGGCTATAACATTCTAGGATTCTGCATGTAAAGGGATCTATTGTTCCAAGGGAGTAGCAAAGTGTAATGCTCTATAATAACCCTTCATCAAATATGGATGCATGGTGTGGCTTCTGTGACCAGCTTCCTGAGAGTCATGATGCAATGGCGGCATGCATGTTTCATATTTGCGATGTTATTTTATAATTTTAGATCATGGTCCATAGAGATATCATCTAGGTAGAGGTGACAACATATTATATTGATCATATGAAGGTGGTACTCATATCTTGGATAATGGATATGTCAATCCTTCAGTCTCTGATGATTTACCCACATATTATGGAGTAGATAAAGTACGTACTCCATTTTTAGCTCATTTGGGATCTCCTACTCACTAGTAGCTCGGGGCCAAAACATGATGGGGAGGTTGTTTCCAGCTAACTATATCTATATATCAATATTTATTCCTCCTCATCAGACTTACAAAACTCTATCTGTTCAGACCATATAATATGGTTCTGGTAGTTTCCTACTAATGGGAGTAGGGTGCTGCTAGAAGATATTGGGGAACCTTATAAAATTGACCCTGATGAATCTATCACCTATCTTTACAAATATGTTTTAGTTTGGGATACCTCTTTATACATTGGTCTCTCGTAAAGGGGTGGGATACATTATCCATGGGAGATATCACCATGGGAAGGTTGACCACATTGGATTTTAGTATTAGAGTCCTTGAGATCAATATCTACAATACCACAAGGAGGAATATTGTGGTAATGAATTCCTTCTGCCTCTACTATGATTTAAGAATATATGGAACCTTATGAAGTTTAGATTATGTCTCAGACACCCTAAAAGTCACCAGTTTTGAGAATATTAGGAATATAGATAATATTTTGTGTCATGGTCAGAATATGTCAACCTCACTATTAGAGTTGTGAAGGGGTATGTGCAATCTATGTGATGGTTGATGGAACCTGTATATAATCATATATTTCCATAGGGGTATGATCCTATGGATGAGAAGCTCCAAGAATATTCCAATTAGTTTCCTCATTGCTTACATGAATGTGAGCCTATCCATAGGTGAGTTTTATTCTCACTTTGTGAGCCTCGATTAGGTTGGGAATTAGAACCCAATTCTGTGAATTTGGTATATGTAGTCATTAATTCTTGTAAGAAATAAGTTCTTTCCCGAGGCATGTGTCGCTCTCACCTAGATGGTATCAGTTGGATTGGGAATATGGGCCACATTTGAATATGAATTCCCTGTCAGAATATGTCGATGGACGTCTGTAATTGGAGAAGGAATATTAACCTCCTCCTTTATTGTTCTGGAATGATGCTGGCATAGTTTTCCATCAAATGAAGAAGGAATATACACCTTAATTCCATGATCTACTAGAGTATTCTAGGTAGATTCACTTATACGAAAATAAGTTATACACGAGGCTCTTATCATTCCCACTTGGTCAGCCTCGGCCAAAACGGGGATATATGCCTGATCCTGGGTCTTTAGAGTATGCTGCAAGACTTTTTCAAAAGGCATGTGTCCTTATCCGGAGGTGTGTTCTACTCTCACCTAGTGATCCTCGGTTGGAACGAGGATATGAGCCTGATATGATGCCTCATCCATCATCGAAATATGTTTACAATCCTCCCGAGTAGGAGAAAGAGTGTGTGGTTTCTCCAGTACAACCACTTTTTCACGATGATCATAATTTTGCAGTATCCTGGCTATAGGGGAAGGAGTATTCACATATCCCTTCATCTAAAATAGTGCCAGAATATGGTAGAATGGTTCTTCAACTTCTGCTAAAATGTATTGGAATTTTATAAAATGTGTGTGCATGGATATGAGCCTGCACATTTTCTATCTCCATGATGAACTGGTACATGTATTCTTTGGAAGGGAGATATGTTCCCACTTCTCTCCTAATTGTGCCGCCAGATTATGCCAATGGGCTTCGTATATGAGGGTATTAATATGATCCTCCCCCATTCGTGATGCAAGAATATGCCACATAATTGTTTATAGAGAGCAAGGATATGAGCTTACTAGCTTGTTCTTGACTTCATATACAGGTAGTCATTTTCAGTGGAAGTAGGAATATGTTTCTTATCATAGTAATCTGATGCCTTTCTCCCATGATGATTCTTCCTTGCATCCTTTCCATGCACGTCAAAGGTGTCTGTGTGTCGAATGGTACACTCAGAAGGCGACTGAGGGGTACCGATGGGATGGTATTGGTGATAGTGGCTAATAGGATCCCTCCTAGGGGGGATCATAAACCTGAAGGTAGCTATATATATCTTCTTTCCCCACATACATCATGTAAGGAAGGTGGTGGTTATCGTGTTCTGGGGATAATCCCACTAAGTTGTTTTTTATGGAAACAAGATCCATCGGTTTAGCAGTGGCCTTCTCCAAGAAATGTGGACTCACCAGTTTCTGTTTTAGTGAAGTTCAAGAGAATCATCCATGGTCATCATTTTACCATATCACTGGTACTTCTAAACCATCGTATTTTCCACATAGCATTTGTGTCTTCATGAATTTGAAATTTATTTACGAGATACAGAAGTTGCAGTTGCGGATGATTTTCCAGAACAAATTCCAGTTTATGACCACATCATCTCGAATCGTCCTGCTGTATGAGTATCTACAATTATATAGAAGAAAAATAACAATTTTTCTGATGATTTTAGTACCCTATTCATGATATTATCAATCAGATAATCATGGTAAACACGTTTTTTCTTTTAATTCGGATTTTTCCGTTCTACTCATTTGGAATTATCAAGATGAGAATGGACTTATGAGAACCCCAGTTTTAGAGGATCATTTGTAAGTTTATTCTAGTCTTATTTCTTTTTTTGTATATGGTCTGAAAAATAATGTGTCCTGATGCATTATGACCCAATCGTTCTATCATTATAGTGATTCACATCAATTTTTTCATTTTGTTTTCATATAGGGGAAAACAAAATATCTCTATGGGTAATAACTGATTATTTCATAATTGGAGTGATTCATGTCCGGTTCACTATTTTTGATTCATCGGGATTTCATGGCATAAAATGGTTTTTCTCACTAGGCTATCTTTGTCACTTTTCCTAGAAACTCCCAATGGTTCCCCCATCTGTAGCTAGATACAGGACTACTTTCCAAAGGACATCAGTCATCTTGTATTTCAAGCACATCTACTCTTGGTTACTCACATTGGTCGATTGGATGGGAGGTCGGGCTCAACGCACCCATTTGTGGGGAATTATTTTATGCTTCAGGAATCTCTTATATATTTAGGATATGTTTGTGGATCTCTTTCTAATCCCAATACGTGACCGGTAACCCTGAAAGAATGGTTTATTAGTTAATTATATCATTAGGCAAGGAAAGGGAGTACCATTAATAGACCCATATATATGAATATGATGTTCTGCATCCATTTACCTATAAGATAATAGTTTTTTTATCTGTTGTAACCACATACCATGTACGTCAGAATGCGCTTCCATGCAAGGAGGTAGTTAATATTTTGAGGAGGGGATTGAGAAATTATGAGGCATCCCACTTATCTTAGATATTGTAGGAATCAAATATCACATAGTTTGTTGATGTTCTTTTGGATGACGCCAATGTATATGCCCCTATATTGGGGTATTCATTCATGATGCCTAATGAGGTATTCTTACACATCTTCCTAAGACCGTGTAAGCTATGATCATTATGAAAAATAAAGGAAATATATGATAATACTCAAGGAATATATGATGGGACATGTGTGCTGGAACAATCCTTCAAGTGTTTGATATCAATCTCGGGCCTTGAGAAGGCATCCTACATATCTTGAGTATAGTAGGAATCATCTTCATTGTATTTTTGTTTATATCAGGTCTTACACATTGAGGTTTCCTTGTATCATTGTGGAGGTTTATAGAGAAGATTAAATGATCACTTCAACTACCTAATCCCACAGGATCCTTGATAGTTTTTAGGAAAAATTGATAAGAAGTAATCAATTTCATTACTTCGAATAAGGGGCTCATATGATGGTCCCTTTATGGATGGTCAATATGGAGCTCAAACCTCGGGGAGAGGTGGCCTATGTATCTTGAATATGGCCATAATCAAAGTCATCACAGTTCCCTATACATTGGGGATTACTAATTGAGTTTTCCTTGTACCATGGTCCTCTTATCTGGATGGTGTCGCATGACCCAATTGGCATGTCATTGAAGCCATCGTGTGGCCTTGTCAAACTCATATGGGGGTGTCGCATGACCCAGTAAGAATGTCCAATGAACAATCACACGATCTTGCTGAAAAATATGTAGTGTGGCATAATAACTTATGTGAAAATATCTAAAGGATGTTTCTTATCTTGGCTGGAACTCCTAGGAGAGATTGTGAGGCTAGGATGATAGGTTTGGAGGGCATCATGAGTCTCAGTAGGATTGCCCAAAGGGTTCTACGAGAGAATGGCTGTTATGACAAGAATCTTTTGTGAGAATCAACTGACATGATAAAATGCCTTAATATGGGTCAAGCGATGTTTCCAGAGGACATCGCAAGTCCTGGGTGATTGAGCCAAATGGGTCACAATATCAAAGAGGCATCTGTAGGGGAACCATGTGACTTGTTATAACGTGTTTAGAGTATTTATTCTATCTCATATGATGTTTCAAGGGTGTTTTTCAAGATCTGGGCGACGTTTCCTAGTGTTGTTGTGTGTCTTATAATGAAACATGGGAATTGCATGAGGGGAATAGATAATTTTCTTCACTTCAGTCTTGTTCCATTAATCTTGGTTCTAACCATTTTATTATGAATGCCTTGGTTTTTTTAGTGTTAGTTAGTCTTGAGTCTCGCATGATCTAATAGGAAAGTAGGAATTTATTCACATAACCAACCAGGGATCCTTCACATGATCTACTAATGATCACAGAAAGTGATTTATGGATAGAACATTAATAATCATGCTTCTTGATGGTTTATTACCTAACATAAGTCTAGTCGGTTGTGTGATCTGTTTCTCTGAGAAAGTCGCTTCAGTGTTTGGGACTTTGCTGCTTGATAGTTCCCTTCATGTAGTATCCAATTCATTTTTTTTGTTGGTGTGGGGGATTTATATTCCTATCCACCCCAGATACTCATCAATTTGTGTGGAATATTTGGTTTGAGTTCAGGTTGAATTAAAAATAGGGGCATGGTGCCACACAGTTTTGCGAGTCTCTATTGTGGACCACTCCATGCGCATTGCTTGATTTGATCACGAATCACTTCTTCCAACACTTCTTATATGAGATTATTTATGATTATGAAATATTTTTTTGATCATATGGATGTGTTTAAGGACATCCATGTTGTCATGTGGACATGTCTAAGGGTCTCTGAAGGTTCCAAGTTCCTACTTGGAGGCACTAGAGAGACCATATGTGACTTGTATGAGATGTTCTATGAATCCAAGATGGTTTGTCTGGAGGTTTCATGGGACCATGATGTGGGTGTGTTTCATTCACTTAAATGACTGATAAAACCTCCCACCTCCTCCTTTTATATCTTATTTATTATGAGACAAGGTTTTGGAGTCAAGTGGGGTTGTATGAGTGATGTCTAAGATATTTACTCTATTTTCAAGTGATGTATCTTGTGACCAATATGGGTCCTATAAGGGTGAACGATCATTTAATGTAAAAATATATCTATTTTTTCCTTTGATTATTGTAGAGTTATTTATATATGGTCGCAAAATTCCATGAGGTGAGGCTGAAAAACATATGGGCTTTTGTGACAGGATGAAGACATGTCACAGACGTCTCACGGCGCTTCACCGATAGCCAGAGGCTCATCGCATGTCCTTCAACAACTAGAAGTACCTCTAACCTATTTTCTTTTGATCCTATATGTTTTATTTTACAAAGGTAGGTTATTATTTGTGATTTTAAGAGTAATATCTATGATGTTTCCATGATTTTTGGATGATGTCTCACTTTACCAACACGGTTCGTATGGAGCATACACAAGCATGTATTGGATAGGTTTATTTGTCTGTCCCTAGAGCATTGATGGGGATTTCTGAACATACTTGAGGAATTCTGTGTGGAGGGTCTGATACTGGGGACTCATGGAATCTTATGGGTTTTCGAGGGCACATCACATATCCTTCAGTGACTGCAAACCCCTTTCACCTCATTCTCTTTATCTCCTTACTTTTATCCCACAATGGTTTAAGGTTCGAGCGAGTTTTCCTAGATATCACAATGGTACTTATTCTTACCAATGATGATTTAGCACATGATATTGGAAACCAATAGGGATATCCATATTTGGAATGCCGTTATTTTTTTTAAGTATTTCATAGGGTTTTTAGGCACTTTCCAATGAAAAACCATGTGGCCTAGAGGAAATTCATTCATATTTCATCATGTGGCCATCGATTGTCTAGAGGGCCTTTGTAAGAGTGGGATGGTTCATTGAAGAGGGTTCTATGGGACATTCCCCTAGTTATGCTCTATGTTTGGTGACTTCTCATGACCTTGAAATGGTCATCTAATTGTGATTCCTTCATAGGCTCAAGAAATCTCTGAGTCTCATCCATCCCCTTCTTCCTTTTCTTTTTAATAGGATATAATACCCATATTCAGGTATTTCAACCTTTTTGATTTTGTTGGTTCTTATTTTTTTGTCAAAAACAGCCATATATGACTAGGATAAACACTAAATTCCCACTAAACATCTTGTAGATACATTTATCAAATACATTATTAATGAACCAAAATAATCATAAAACATCATTGGATTGAATGTTCCCTAACTTAGATGCTTGATTCAATCCATAAATAGATCTGTGTAACTTGAAAATCATTTTTTCATCACATGGAGTCAAAAATCATTCAGTTTATGTCGTATATAAATCCTCCTAAAAGTTCCCACTAGGAAAAGTTGTTTTGGCATCAATCATAACAATTTCATAGTCACGATAAGTTGTTATAACAAGTAGAATTTGAATGGATTTAAACATGTAAATTGATGATAATTATTCATCATATTTAATTCATTTATGTGGATTAAACACTTTATCCAGTGTGATTTATTTATAGGTATTTATTCTGCCTTCCACATCTACTTTTCTCTCGAATACCCATTTTCACCCATAGAAATTTACATTAACAGGAGCATCGACCAAAATCCCAAAAATGCTTATAATACATGGAATACATATCAAAAATCAAGTCTTCTTTCCATCATTCATATTCTAATATCTCTACTACATCTTTATTGGATAGAGGTTCATTATATTAATATGGTAATGAGTCACTATTTTCAGTGACAAGAAAACATATATACATTATTCTATTACCTATTTAGTGACCTTACGTAGTACTTCTGTTTTAGTAACTACATCATCCATGGGAACCTATGGAATATTTCCATGTACCAACTATTGTGTATCTTGAGCATCAACATCATATATGTGAATATTCTTCTAACTATCCTTTTCAAGGATGTGCTCCCTGTCATGAAATATAGCTTGTCTTGTGACAATCACTATATTATCAAAGGGTTTGTATATTTAGTATCCCTTTTTTCATTATGATATACTATAAAGATACACTTTTTCCCCTGGGGTGAAATATTATATCATAATAAGGCTATAATAATCTTATCATAACCTCATAAAAAATTATATTATAGAACAATTTTCTTTAAACTCCATAACTCTAATGTAATTTTATTTATCTCCCTAGTGGGAACTCAGTTCTGTGTGTATGCCATATTTTTAAATTCATGTCCCCAAAATGTTAATTTAAGGTCTTCATGACTCATAATTGACCATACCATATCGACCGGGGTAATGTTCCACCTTTTACTAGAACTATTCCACTATGGTGTTTAATGTGGAGTGAGTTGAGAAAGAATCCAAAACTCCTATAAAAAGTCGAAGAAATATTGGTTATGATATTCACCAACATGATCTAGTTGAAGATTATTTATCTTATTTATAAATTTATTATCTACTTCATTATTGATTTCTTTTAATTTAAAAAATTAATCATAATTATACCTCATCAATTAGACATTGAAATTTCAACTCAACTAATTAGTAAAAGATATAAAATAAGAATACCCACCTATATATGATTCTAAAAATGGTATACAAACATCAGTTTAAAAATACATAAATCTATATGTCCCTTTCACCCTATCCACTTAATGGATGTTTAGGAATTTTTCTTTGTAAACAATCATGACATATTTTAAGTGGTTATAGAGAAAAAAGTTTATAAATAACCATATTAATAGATGTTTGTCAAAAAAAAATATCATTTACATGACCACGATGGTAATTTCATAGTTGGGTGTTATATGAGTCATGAAAAAATGATTCTATAATAGGTACCAATATTTTTTCATAATTTAAAACATAAATACTATTATTTAAATGTTTTATATCATTAAATATGTTTTATTTATAAAGGAAACAACATTTATTTCCAAATTTAAAAATAAAACCATATGTGTATAGAAAGAATACAGAAATTATGTTCTTGGTTACAGTTGGTACATAATAACAATATCTTAAACCCAATATCATTAATATTGGGCCTTAATGTTGGTAATCATCAATGGATAGAGATGTCATCCTCTCACCATCAGTTGCTTTCAAATCCATATCTCCTATAGAAATCATTTTGAAACTACTCGATTCATGTATTTGGATACATATGTGATTACCAGAATCCTTAACTAATATCTAATGTATATATATTGAAATATTACACCTGATAATGAATGAACATTTAGATTCCCCTTGCTTCTGGGTGCAGTTCCTATTTTAGTGGCCTTTCTCACCACATGGAAAATATACTTCTTCCTTTTCCATTCCCTTCCATTGGATCTTTATATTTTTTGATTCTTGGTCCCCTTCACCTTGTTCTTCATTTTCTTATTCTCTATAAAGAATGTGATTTGTCATTCCTCATGTCCTTATACACTTTTAGAATCATTGTATGATGTTCTAAAAGTCACTTCTCATTATTTATCATGTTAAAATTTAAAATAAAACTGGATAAGTAATTATGTTGTATGTAAATTATGTGATACTTGTGAAACTCATCTGGGAAATCAATGCCTAATAGTCCTATTAATTCAATTTGGAAAATAATATTGAATACATGTGTTCCAAAAAGTAATCACTCTCCATGATTAGTTGTAAACATAGCATTAAATATCTCATATCTCTCTTATATCATTGTCTCTTTATATATATATCCCAATGGTGAGACATCAGGGTATATGAATCCATTTCCTCAGGTTTCATTAAGAGATCATCGGTTATTGATAATAAAATTAATCACTAAACATGTGTAGAATCATTTGAATGTTTCTTGTATAGATATGACTATATATTCTTAAATAGTATCTTTACTAGGCCCTTCAGGAATAGGTTCATCTAGCACATACAATTTCCATTCATGATGTAGGATAACGTGTAAAAACCTTTAACACAAAGATATTTTTTCTAGGGAGAAGTTTTACATTATCATGTATGGATCCAAGTGACCTATTTTAGGTCATTTATATTGTTGTTTCTACAAATAATAAGTAAATAATTTTAGAACCTAATCTGATAAATTTTTAAAAAATTAATAATTATTTTGTTTATTAATCCCCCAAAATTTTATTGAATCCAAATATCCATCACTATTGGATTCATAATATAATGTTCCTTTGACATTCTTGTGGAAAGAATCCATATTACACTTATCATCACCCCATAAATATCTGGTCAATAAATTTGAAGGGTTTTATATATGCCTTCAAAATATAAACTATTTTAACTCATAGTTCCTTGATCTTCTAAGTCGACTTCATAATCCCAAAATCCTTAAATTGGGTTTCCTCATCTTTTTTCTATTAGTTAAACATTGTATTCACTGTCATTTATCCCTTATATGTGAACTATGTTATGTTAACCCAAAACCTCAAGTTATAATTTTTAAATAATTGATAGCACCCTATCAATGATTATTTAAGCACTTTGAAATATGTTTCAATTTTAACATATGTAGTGGAAGGTTATAATGACATAATATATGTAATTGCATAATTTTATCATTATGTGTATTTTCCAATTATTATCTTTATTACATTATTTTTAATATTAATTGGATATAGTTATGTGATTAACCATATCTTAGATAGTTTGTATGCATAAACTAGTTTATTTTAGTTCTATCTTGCATGTTTATAAATTCACTAAATTCATGTGATCATGCCAAAACATCCATGATGAAATTACCACGCAACTTTATAGAATTAAAAAAAAATAACATGGTATGGTCATGAGATATTAATGAGGGTTAGTATAACTAGATAATGATACACTAACCATCAACCTAGGATAAAAACACCTTGAACCATTTATGGTTCATTTTTCGTCTTTTTACTCTCCACCAATGTACCTCTCTTATATTGGTTTAACCTCACCTTCAAACTTGCACCGCCTCCACTAGCTTGGGAGATCTAACCTTTACATATTATTTTACTCACATGCTAGTGCAGGGAACCATAATATTGGTTAACGATATTAAATAAAATAAACCACATGTTTTTAGTTCTGTACGTAATTAGAGGAGGGATGACACGCCATCTAATGATTTACTTTAATAATAAATTAAAAGAAACCAATCACATAAAATGGTCTTTTTTTTTTCTCATGGTCATCCACATACATGAAAAAAATAAAACTTTTAATAGAATTAGAATTCAACTATAACTGTTCCTATTTAAGATAAATAAAACTTTAATAAATAAATTATATTTTATAATAAATTAATTATTTTATCTTAATTATCATGTACATTTTTATAAGATTCTCATACATCTTAATTTTTTTAAAATATTTTTTTATAATTAAATGTTTACATAAATGTACCTTGGAGGAAAAATTGAGAGAATTCATTTGAACTACCCAATATGTATTATATTCCTATACTATTTACTCAGAAAAAATCTAATATACATGACTTATCACATAATGTCCCAACATGTTCTGTCAACATAGTGACCAAACAAAACACATGTTATTTATCTACTGTGTAATATTTCTATGCATGTAGAGTAATGACTATATCATGATTTATACCCAATATGTAGTTCCAAAAATTACATAAAAAATTAATTAGACAATTAATATATATGAAACATATCACATGAAGTGTAATATTAACATAATGACCACATTAAACACATGTTGATAAGATTTTTGAAAAATAATAAATTAATTTTTAATTCTTTGTAATTTTGAAAAATTACATAGTGTGTAAATTCAAGTAATAAAACATGTATTATTATCACTATATATCTATGGAACATTCCTCAATACTCAACAAGTAAATTTTCCACAAAAAATATTGGAGTACACAAAGTGTAAGTGGGATTCATGGTGTGTGGTCTCTGAGTTACATGTCCACTGGCCATGTAGGCTGTGTAGAAAGACGGACATCCCATTTGTGATCGAAGGACTAAACCTATTATACAGAAGTTACTTGATGTAAACTCTAGATGATCATGAAACAGGTTGTCCTGGTCAATATGTGGTGTGTAATTAAATTAATGATATGTAATAAATTCACTTGGATCGAATTATTTCCAAAAAAACCAGGGTGAATTAAACATGGGTCCCTAGTGTGTACCATTGGGTTACATGGAGTGTACTATTGTGTTGTCCGTACTAAATCATGGAGATGTTGATATTATATCATCAAATTTATTTCATTATAAAAATTATATTATTCTAAAATATTAGTGATAAAGGAGAGAAAGAATATAAGATCATATAATTAAGGATAAAGAACTACTTTACAAGAATTTAAAACCTACAAAAAATGTGTAAATAAATCAATGATATTTAAATAATTATAAATATTTTGGTGACTACAGTGATACCACTTTTAGGTTTTAAACAGAGAAGAAGAAGATAATTGGGCATGACCAACTCATATTTTATTCATGATCGATGGTTAATATAAGATATACATAGTGATAAATTTAATGATCTACAGAATTGAAACAAAGAATATAGAAAATAAGGAAATTCCAAAACCAAAGAACATGATTATAACATATTATTTATAATGAATTGATGTAATAAAATAATTAACCTACAAGGAATTATTTATTAGTTGATAGATCTGAAAACATATCTATATCTTACCATTATTGCATTGTATGGATCTATAATAGATTCCTTGTATAAATGATCTATACATATTCCTCGAACCTCCAAATGTCACCTTAGGAATCTATGAATTCCAAAATGATAGATATCAAAACTTACATAATTCTCATTTGATCACCCCAAGAATCAGTTTAAAGAAGGTTAATCTTCAATATATCTAGAATTTAGTGTTCTTGTGTAGGTGGATCATTACCTAGCCTTAAAATTATTCTTGGAGAGGGTGATCTCAAGGGCTATGAGAGGATTCTCTCCAGAAATCATTGTGCACAAAAAAAAATTGGATCCATGGAAAAATTATATAATTGTGTTTCAATACCACTAGGGTTTGAAAATATTAATTACCTATATGCCCTTATTATTTCCATAATCCATGTGAAACCCCATCTGTATAATATTAATTTTATTATTATTATTTTATATTCTCTAAACTCATGAATAAAATTAAATATTATTTCTCACTATCCCATTAAACTTGGTTTGATATTCCTCCACAACATTTATTGATAATTTAATATTGACTATTTAGTTATTAATCATATATAACCAAATTATTCACCAATAAATAAATAAATATTATATTCACTAAATGGAAAATTAATATTTATTAATATATTCTTATCAAATAATAATCTCTCGAATAATGGGTGATAGAATATATAAGATCAATAAAACATGAAAAAATATTAAAGCATGTATGGGAATAAAATTTATCCAACTTTTAAAATAATTATTAATAATATATTATTCAAATGAGATTCTAGGTGAACTTAATATGTGACCCTCTAGGACTCTTCCTCAGTGGCCTATGGTGAAGCATCCCAATGTACAAAATTAGCATCTAGGAACATGTCAAGTCACCCATAGAGAAAGTGGTTAATGCCATAATAATAAAATACCTCATATAAAGCTTACTAAATAATATAACCTTTTTATAGTAATATATCTATTCAATAAAGTTGTGTGATGGTGCCATCAACCAATGTGATCAATGACTCGTACATTGAATTTTTAGAAATCAAACATTCCTATAGAACACCATGTACATGGATTAATTTAGGCTATATAATTACCTTTATAGGTCCATCAATATCATCTTATTCTAAATAATGTAAAGGACTAATCCTATCTCACATTATTAATTAATGAAATTTTACCCACGATGTGCCCAACAAATCCAAACTCATCATCAACATATTTCGTCGCGGTTTTCATAAATTCATCAATTTACGTGACTTATAATACTCATTACTAATAATCATAAAGTTTATGGAACAATAAACATGCCAAAAGATAGGAAAATATAGTTACACATATAAATGGGGATGTTTTACTAGTGGATCTTGTTCTCGTAATATCATTTTCTGGATATTACTATGCTTTTACACCATGATAAGTGTCATGGCCACTCCCTCCAAAGATACCACAGTGAAGGGTGATAGATAATGACCCTGATTCCCACCTTTAGTAGGCCCCGTGTTGGTGTCTAGAACCAAGGGTGTAAAAATATCATGATATGGGAGGAATTATCCTTTACAAGAAACAATATTGGGAGATATAATGAATCTTCCACAACAACTCCATGGTGTAATATAAAAAGACAAAGCCAAAAAACTTTCCACATGCAAGAAAAAAGTATAACTGATACAAATAAAATATATTCTACAAATTAAATACCAAAAATAAAATCCAAGGAAGTTACACAATAGTTATCCCGAGGTCCAAGCTAGTAATGCCCAACACGGTCCAGAAAATCCTCCTAGAAAACTAAAGTCAGTTTTATATATTTCGGGTGATCTTACAAGTATAGTCAATTGGAAAACTAATGTCTCTGGTGCACATGTCAATAAAGTGTAATGATTATATTTTAAGAAAAAAAGAACAAAAAATCACCTAAATAATTATTATAAGCATCCCAACCTCTCCAAGGCACACTCACTAAGTAATTCAAGCCAAGTAATATAATATTAAGTAAAACACATCATGGATAGGGTACCACACCCAACTTTCCCACTACTATGCTACCCACTTCCAACATCGTACATCATGGTTCTCCCATGCCTTCTGTATACCACATCACATCCCACTCACACACACTGGGGCCTCACAACACCTCACCCCTGCACACACCAGGGCCTCACAACACATCCTTCCCACACACACATGAGCCTCACAACAAATCAGTCTTGCATACACCTAGGCCTCACAACACATCATCTCTACACACACATGGGACTCAAAACACATCCCCCCCCACAAAAGAATCACAAAATAATTTCATCATATAGCATCCTGATGACACATGGGAAAACACATCATACCTCATTCTAAAGAAACTTTAGACAAAACAAACCCCCTCACCCAAAAACACCTAGGCTATCACATCTCACCTGAAGACACCTAGGTCATCACAACCACCATCTAATGCACTAACATGACTTATTTCATCCCATCCTATACCATACCTACCTCACCTATAAGATATAACAGAAAATATTGGGAACCATCCATACGTGCTCCTCACCAGATGTTGGTAAAAACATCCTCCGGTGACGATGCAGGTGTTTGACACCTAGTTCAAAACATGAGTGGGGTGCATATAGAAATCACAATTACATAAAAATAGATGTTTTGTATCAAAAACTCTATCCCATACTATTTTTTCACAACCAAACAATCCATCTCACAATATTGACACTTTTTTCCACCATGTAATGCATCACTCCACACAAATAGTACCCAAGCCAAAATTCATTTTCAATATTTAATTATCACTTATCATTTCTCTATATTTTACCATTTAAACCCATTACCCTAGTATTTATTAATTTACCATAACACTTATCTGGAAACTACCATGGAACAACGCATATCAAACATCATAGAAATAATAATTTTATAAGGCAAAGTGACCTGATAAATTAACACTGCTCCACATTACCTCTCTATTTAACATGCATCCACTACACATCACATAATAATCCCCGATATATAAGGTGAATCTTAATAATTGTTATTCATAGTAAAACTTCAAGAAATTACTCATAACAATCGCTATTGTCCTTTTTCATGTCACCCTACCCAAACCACTATACCATTCAAAACAAATCCCCAACTCAAGACTACATCCAGTAAAAAATTACCGCACAACCCAAATTTGCTTCCCTGATGCATAATCATACCACACCCATCACAACCCCACTATACAAAAAAATTCTATACACATCCCAAACATATAATAACCACAAAAAATAACACATCACATCACAAAAACATTTTATAGGTTAAAAGGAACAATTTTCACATTCCATTAGTTTTCATTTGGGCGTTATCACATAAATGAAATCCTGGGAAAACTAATTCATTAGAAAGGTATTGGTGGTTAGATAATTTTCATTTTATGGTGATACCAAACTATCCCAAACATAGAAACAACCACAATATATATATCTAGAACAAAAAATCTAACAATGTTCTTAATTTTAAGTGGGGTGTTTAGCCTGTATAATCACAATATCACAAAAAATATCGAAGCGGTAAAAACATATAGATCAAACCCCATTTCCCCATTCAATTAAATTATCTAATTATTTATCATTAATTAAATTAGCACAACAATAATTAATAGATAAATATAATTAAATACCCACCTTCATGATGTACACTAAAGATAAATGAATGGATCTTAAATCAAGGAAGCTTTACAGTTATTGTGTGCTGTAGGGAGAAGAAGAACATTCAAGAACCATAACTACACCACAAAAACTACGAATCAACCTTTTATGCACCAAGAATCCATAAAAAGTATACCCGATGCATACCCCAAAACAAAGAATCACCATTGTAGAATACCCTTAGGAGAATAATGGTAGATAAACAACCAAGAAAGGGAAGAACATACCATGTTCCTACCACGGATCGATGATGAGTAACCACTAGGGTCAATGGATCGAAGAGGGAAGAAGAAGGGCTTGAACAAAACCTCAGGGAACCTAGGGTTCACCCAAACTGAGAGGGAAAAGGGAGTAGGGATAAATAAATATAATTTTAGTCAAATAGATTTTTTTTTAAAAAATATAGCATGATCGGGGTATTAAACAATATGTAATACCCTTTCACGTCGTGAAATACACAGTGTTCGATTTACACCATAAAATGCGTCACATATTTCATTTAATTATTATAATTAACCCCCAAACCCTAACTTTATGAATAATCCTTGTAAAATTCATTAAATATTATTTTAAATTGTGTAATACAATTACACGATGTGTAATGCATGCATCACACCTGCTGCACCTCCAACTTCCAAAAAACTCTCAAAAATTCACTCGAGAACCTCTAACAAAAAAACCCAAAAATGTAACATATCAATACAGAATGGACCAATACATAATATGCCTCTGAAATGAATAATTACCTCAAGAATCTAAAACCAATCCTAGGAGTAAAATTGGGTATGAACAACCACCTCGCATGATACCTCTCAAATATATCATCATAACTCAAACACTACCACTCGCTAAACACAAAAACCAAAATGGACACAGAATGCACATCACAAATACAATATGCCTCCTCTCACACAACCACACTGCCACAAATCCACTACAAAACTATATCGACCCCCATGTAGCCCAAACCAATAACTACTAAAACAAATTAACCACATTGTCCCAAACACACAAATCAGGGAATTTCGTCCTCCATGTCAAGATACTATCTGCTCTAGGTGGAACTGACTAACCCTCATAGGTGTAATCGAATCACAATTATTTTTTATTGATTAGGTATCAGGTCCTCCCCCTTTCACATGTATTTACTTTATCACACCTTACACCACACACATAATAAACCAAGAAAAATATCTCATCTCTTAAAACAAAAAGGATCCAAACAATACATCGCTTTTCATGGTGAAAAGGACGAGGTAAAATTCAAAACAACTCTGGGTAATGGGCACACATCTGTGTTCCCTACTCCAAATTACTCTCATCATAACAACCATGCCTCCATAACACATGAACCAATTGAATTTTCCATCCATTAATCTCCATCTCTTAATGGTCATGGATCTCTACTGGACACTCCCCAAATGTCATGTCATCCTCGATATCTAACTCCCCCCATTCAATGACATGAGAGTCATCATGATTATACCAACAAAGATAAGAGACATGGAAGAAGTTGTGGATCACCTTGAATAGTGGTATCATTTTAAACCAGTATGACACCTCACAAACTAACCCCAACCCCTCAAAGGTCCTAATAAACCTAGGAGAAAGATTAATCTCTCTTTCAAACCTCTATTATCCATTTCGTGGTGAAACCTAAAATAAAACATTATCCACAACCTCTAATAAAATGAGTCTCCTTATATGATCAACATAGGACTTTTGTTGGTCATTCACTACATTAATCCTCTCACGAACAAGATTTACATTTTTTGTCATGGTCTGCACTATATTTGGACCAAGAACAATTGTTCCTCCAACCTATGTCCAACAAAATGCTGAACGAAACAGTCTTCTGTAAAAATCCTCAAACGAGGCCATGGTAATGTAATAATGATAGTTATTATTATAATCCAACTCCACCAAGTGAAATTGGCGTACCCAAGACCTACCAATGTTTAAGATGAATTCTCATGGCATATCCTCCAATATCCAGATAGTCCATTCTTTCTACCCATCTATCTGAGGATGGAATGTAGTTTTGTTGGATATCTATGTCTGAAATTCATGTTGGAATCTCCTATAGACTCATGAGGTAAACTTTTCCTCTTGATCTAATACAATGGACCTAATAACTCCATGAAACACCACCACTTCATCAACGTACCTGTTATCTAAAGAATCCATTTCACCAAACTCTGTTATCACTAAGTAGCGGTATGATTTCATCAACTAATCTATGACCACCTAGATAAAGTCAAAACATCCCTGAGATCTATGTAACCTTATGAAAAAATCCATTGAGATGTCTTCCCCTTTCCACTTTGAAATATCAAATGGCTCCAACAAACCACCAGGAACATGATGTTCAACCATTACCTATTGGAAAACGAAGCACTTCACCAAACTATGCCACTTTCCATTCCATCCTGGTCCACCAAAACAACATCTTAAAGTCACGGTACATCTTGAAATCTCTTGGGTGCACCACTAAAGGTGAGATATGAAAATAAAAAATAAATTCATCCTGTATCACCACCGGAACAAAAAACATTATATGAAATATCATATGGTTCCAACCATCCTACAACAATCCCTTAAGAGAACCACAATGGCCAACATTATCACACATCACCTTTACCTCTAAATCTCCCAAATGAGACCCCTCTATCCATTCAATCAGAGAATACTTAACCATCATCAGAAACAAACTGCCTTTATCACCTTCCACTCTTGCATGAAAGTGCAAGGCCACTAACTCTCTTATCACTCACCACACAACCACATATTCCCAAAAAAACTCCTTCTATGCATTTCTTGTCAATGTATCATCCAATAAATTTCAAATTCTGGAGGTGTTGTGGATCTAAAAAACATAGTCCTATAGAAACTCTACCCACCTCTTCTTTCTTAGATTGAGATCACGCAGGGAAAAGATATACCTCAAACTATTGTGATATGTAAAGACCAAAAATCACTTCACAGTGATGTAATATTTCCACAACTTCAGCACGAATACAATAGCTGCTAGTTCCAAATCATGGGTGGAATAGTTATGCTGCTGGGAACATAATTACATAGACCCATAAGAGATCACAACTCATTTTTTCATCATCATGCATCCTAATCACAAGTGGGAGATGTCACAAAACACCTCAAACATCAACCTTTCCTCAAGGAATTGGATCATTGGAGCCCAAAACAACATCCCCTTCAGGTAACTGAACACTAATAAACACTAATAAATCCCCAAAAAAATACCGGTCTATCCTAGTCAAATCTATAAATTGGGATTTAAATTGAGATAAATTAGGTACAAAGTTCTGATAAAATCCTGTGAGGTCTTGGAAACTACAAAACTCTATCATGTTCTTGGGTGTTGTTCAAGAAACAAATACTTCTACCATTGAAGAGTCTACTACCAAACCCTACTGAGACAACATATGCCTGGGTAAATTCACCTCCCGTGTCCAAAAACACACACATGGAAAACATTCTATATAGATGGTGGCATTGAAGAACGTACTATACAGTTCTAATATTCTCAATGTGATCCTCCTTTGACAATGAGTAGATTAAGATTTAATCATTGAATACAATAATGAAATGGTCTTGTAACTCATGGAATATGGAATTCATAATCCCCATGAACACAACTGGTGTGTTAGTAACACTGAATGGAATGACTAGAAAATCAATTTGTGTATACCTATATCTGAAGGATGTTTTCAGAATACCTCTCTCCTTCTCTATAAACATGTTATATCTAGTCCGAAGATCGATCTCAAAAAACCAACATGCCCCTTTCTTTTGGTTGAAAATATTGTCTATCCTCAAAATAGGGTAATTTTTCATGACCATGCCCTAATTAAACCTCTAATAGTCTATACACAACCGCATACTATTGTATTTATTCTTAGAGAAAAAACACTGGATCACCCCATGGAGGCATACTAGGCTAGATAAAACCATTTTTCATTAGATCATCTATCTGAATTCTCAACACCCACATCTTAGAAGGTGTCATCCGATAAGGATCCATTGAAATCAGAGAAGCACCTGGCTGCAAGTATATCCTGAACTCAACATCATTTTGAGGGGGTAGTGAAACAACCTCCTTGGGTAAAACATATAGGATATCTTTAATGACCCTGGGAACCTATACCATCTCAGTGTCCACTGATTCCATGGACATATCATCCCACAAGGAAAGAAGAGGCTTCACATGCTGACTACACACTTGAAAACCCCAATCACCAATGAAAACCACATGTTGTCCATCCACATCTAAAAACACGACACTCTTCTAGAATCATTTGATAACCGCTTGTATGGAATGAAGATATTTGATTCCATGAATGACATCATTTAACTGCATCTTTAGACAGAAGAGATCCACATGGGACTGATGTTGTCCCATCATCATTCTACACCCCTAGGACACATAAAAAATTAGGTATGGCCTCTAACTGGTGAACTCAACACCAGGGGCATGGGAATCCTCACTATGTCTAGTCCTAGAGAATTGGAAATAGTGGGTGCAACAAAGGAGTGTGAAGTTATTGAATCTAAGAAAGCAAAAACAATGGTTCTAAACAAACTGATCATACCTCTAATGATCTCTATTCCTTGTGGAACTACTGCCTCCACTGTGTGAAAATTACAACACCCATCTTCTCTAAATATATAACGATGACCACATAAACAACCATGATCAAGTAATGGTCCATGAACACAAGGAATATCCTGAGGTCAGCCTCTACCCACTCCATCCCCCCATCAGTGAGGTAAAAACCTGCTTCTACTACTACTGAATGGGACTCACTAAACTATAGAATAGGCTGTTGCAAAACCTATCCACCTCCCCCAAACATATCTTGGGGAACTAGTGGGAATTGTCTTTAGTGATGACCACAATAAAACATCTACCTCATTCTGCTCTCCCATATATAGTGTCCACAAATTATGCGTAGCTCCCCATATCTAACTGACTGTCAAAGGGACCCAATACTCCATCGAAGCCCAGATCAGATTGAAATCAATCTCAAGATCCTCCAACTAGTGCTCTATCTCCACATCTAAAACACTTCCCCCATCCTTCCCCATATCATGCCACTAGAAAGAACACAACTTCTTCTACCACTGGTCATCCTCCTCAACTAGATAAACCCAACAACGATCAACCATATTTACCTACCAAACCTCTACTACATGAGACACATGCGGACAATGAACAATATCCATAACTAAAAGGTAAATAATGATTTCATAAGACCGGCAGTATGGATTTTAATTAGGTTTATTTTAATTAATTTTATTTATATTATCCCTTTTAACCTTCCCAAAATAACCCAATTCAAACAAGTACACAAGTAATTTTTATGGATTTACCTTTCCTAGGTTTATACCCTTCAAGCAGGTCCCCCTCACTTTGTCTTTCAATAAGTTCAGGGCTCATGCACTGGATCATGTGGGCCATAAAATCCAATGTCCTAGCTGGTCTCCATGGACTATGTCATACACCAAGGTAAACTATAACTATTTACATACCATCACATGTAATCCTCATTATTCATAACTCGACCTATATCGTTTCACTCAACCATCACCTTTGATACCACTATATCAGGACCCCCTCCCTCCAAAGAAACTACAATGTGGGGAGAGAGATAGTGACCCACCTGTCCTGCCTGCAGTAGGAAACTGGTTGGCTACTACCACCAAGGGTGTAAAAATATCACAATATGGGAGGAAGTAAACTTTTTAGGAAGAAATATTTGTAGATAGAATGATTCATCCACAACAACATGAAGGTGTAAAATAAAATAGAAATCCAAAATCCATTCCACATTCATGAAAATATTAGAACTGATAAAATTAAAATAAAGTATCTAATGTAAATAACCAAAAGAAAAGCTAAGGCAGTGACACCACAATTATCTAAAGGATCTACCTACAAAACCCCATCACATTCCACGAAATCCTACTAGAAACCTGAAATCAGTTTTATATACATAGGGTAAGCATACAGGAATACTCAGTTAGAAAACCAAAGTCTCTCATGCACATGTGAAAGAAACATACTAATGCTCCTATGAGAAAATAGCAGAACCATCCATCACGTAAACAAGTAAACAAACCATACCAACCTCACCAAGGCACACTCACTAAGTAATACAATCCATGTAATATAATATTAAGCAAATAACATCGATAATAGGTTAACCCGCACAAATTTCCCACTGGTATGCCACTCTATCCCAACATCGTATGTCCTGGAGCTCCCATCCCTTATGTATACCACATCACATCCCACTCACACACACCTATTCATCCCAAAACATCACACCCACATACACCATTTCCTCACAACACATCACACCTGCACACACATAGTCCTCACAACACATCTTTCTCGCAAACACTTTTTCCACAAAACACATCACACCCACAAACACCTAATAATCACAACACATCCCACCCATATACACATGGCGCAAAAACACATCGCATCATATATCATCCCAAAGACACATGGTAATGCACATCACATCATATCCCAAAGACACCTGGGCCAGTACAAATCACCTCTCCCACAAACAACTGGGATATCATATCTCACCTGAAGACACCTAGGCCATCACAACCACCATCTAAATCACTAATAGAACGTCTTCCACCATACCCCTTGCCATACTTTCCTCTTTTGGAAGATATAGTGGAAAATATAGGGTACCCAACCATTTTTACTCTACACTGAATGTTGGGAGAAACACCCTCGTCTGATAATGAGGATGTTCGGCACATAGTGGTCAGCATTTGTGGGGTGCATATAGAAATAAAAATAACATAAAAATATATATATATAATATTAGACACCCCAAACCAACCTATGGGTTCACAAACAAAAAATCCATCTCACAACACCATCACTTTTCTTCCACCTCTAAATGCATCACTCCACAAAAATAGAACACATGCCACAATTCATTTTCAATCATTAATTATCACTAAGTCATTCTCCATATTTTAACATTTCAACCCATTACCTTAGTATTTATTTATATACCATCGCACATACTGAGAAACTACCATGGAAAATTTCATATCAAACAATAGAAAAATGGTCATTTTAGAAGTTAAAGAGTAGTGAAAATTAACACAGCTCCACATTACCTCTCAGTTTAACCTACATCCATTGCACATCACATAAGAATCCACGAGATATGTGTTGAATAAATATAATTGTTATTCATGGAGAATATCCAGGTTAATTACCCATAAAAATCACTATTTTCCTTCTTTATGTCATCCTATCAAAACCACCATAACAACTAATACAATCACCCAACTCATGACCACATCCAGAAACAAATTATAGCATAACCAACATACGCATCCCTACTATATAATCATACAATCCCCATCATATCCCCACTATAGAACCACATACCATCCACTTACCCCTCACATAAAACACATAACAAATCACACATCACTTAAAAAACATTTTACAGATTCAAAATAATATTTATCACATTCCACTACTTTACTTTTGGGGTTTATCACACAATCCAAATATCGGGGAAACCAATTCATTATCCATGTATATGTGGTTATCTAATTTTAATTTTAGGGTAATACCAGACAATATCAATCAAAGAAACAACAACACAAATTGTATCTTGCACAGACAAAGCCACCAATGGCCACAATTTTCTATAGAGTGTTTATACCATATAATCACAATATCACAAACAATATCGAAGCTGTTCAAACATGTGTATCAAATCCCATTGACCATTTAAATTCAATTAACTAATTATTTGTCATTAATTTAATCCATAACAACAATAATTCACATATAAATAGATGTAAATCCCCTCCCATGTGATTCACAATAAAGTGAAACAAAGGGAATCATACCTCAAGGAAGCTTTCTAATTGATGTGAACCACAGGGAAAAGAAGAACACTCACAAACCACAACCACAACATGAAAAATATGGATAAACCTATACAAAACCAAGGATCCAAATACACAAAATCCAATGCATACCCAAAACCAAAGAAATTCCGCCATAGTGGATCCCCAAGAGTAGAATTGAAGAAAAACAACGAAGAATGGGAAGAACATACCACGGTCTAACCATAAATCTCCAAAGAACAACCGTCATGGTCAATGGATTGAAGAGGGATGAATAAGAGATTGAATGAAACCATGGGGATCCTAGGGTTTTCCTATAATGAGAGGAAAAATGGAGAACAGAGAAATTAATAAACGTTTGAATGAAAATAATTTTTTTAAAACTACACGTGATTGGGGTATTAAATGACATGTAATCCCCTTTAATATCATGTAATCTCCGATGTTCGGTTTAAAATATAAAATTCATAGACTCTTTATTTTTATTATTTAATTTACCCTGAAGACCCACATGTCGTGAACCATCTCTATATAAGTCCGGAAATGGGATTTCACATCATGGAATTCAATTGCACGATGTGTAATTCCTATAACACCCATTTTTCACCTCCATCTTCCACCAAAAACTCCAGAAACATCCCCCAAGCACTTCCAACAACAAAACACGCCAAAGTATTGGACGGGGAGGGAATGGAAAGTTACAAGAAGGTTCCTCAAAGTCCTATGAGTCTCCACACCTAATAGTTTATATCATTTGTGTCCTTCAAAATATTTCATCTTGCTATTTAAAATATATTTAAGAATTCTATTGTGGAACTTCTAGGTTCTCATCATAGAGGGGAACATTTATGACCTTTAAGGGTGACAAAAAATCTTATGACATTATCACATACGATACTACATAGAAGAATAATCATGATGTGATCAGGAGTTTATTTTTATTCAAAACATTAAATACATGATATCATACAGTAGACAAGATTTGGTTCTAGGGAACCAACTCCAACAATTTGATCCCATTAAAAATTTTCTGAAATAACGATACAGTAATCTATGATGGTTAGAATAATTTAAAATAACAATAATATTGGTACCCATGAATTATCACCAAAATTATCACTATTATTTGAAAAACTGAGAATAGTTAGTTAATATTTCCAAAATTATCATCCTTGGAAAAATAAATTAATTTAGAGTTTTTAAGAGATTAAATTCATACTGTGCATATTCTATAATAATAATCCTTGAATATTAATCCAAAAAAAATTTAATATTAAAAAAAATCTAACATTTTCATTTCCTTCTGCATAACTTGAAATATGAAATGCTTTCCAAAAACATGCAATAAATAAAAATTAAATAAATATTAAAACTAATAGGATAAATTAATTAATATAAGATTAATATATGATATTTTTAAAATAAACGACCCTTGTAAGATACAAAAATCATATAATATATAATTTTATTTAAAAATAATATTTTATAAGACTCTTATTTTCTTACAAATATATGTTTTATAAGTTTTGATTTATCATTGGACCCTAAATATTCATGTCTTTAGAGTTAATAAAAATTCAAATTTTCATAATACATTCACCAATTACATGAGGCATTTGAAAAATTCATAATACATTGTACTTTAAGAATATTTAGTTCCTAAGAAATTAATAAAAAACATAGAACATTTAAAATCACTCCATAATACATCATCATAGTGTTTGACTTTATACATAGACAAAATATGGATTTCTAAAGACATTAAAAAACACAAAACCTCATTGAAAAACATAAGTCTATG
Source organism: Viscum album (assembly GCA_963277665.1). Classification (NCBI taxonomy): domain Eukaryota; kingdom Viridiplantae; phylum Streptophyta; class Magnoliopsida; order Santalales; family Viscaceae; genus Viscum; species Viscum album. The sequence continues at coordinate 1,182,626,722 of OY728158.1, read as the reverse complement.
AAATAACTTTTTAAGACATTCAAAAATATTCATTACTGAAAAAGTGAAATTGTTTACATATAATTAAAGGAACAATAATAGCTACAATTAATGATGGTAATTAAATAAGTTAAATAATTTAGTTAAAAATTATAATTATATTATTTATAAATCATTGGTTTATAAGTAATAACCAAACTCATTATGATGTTAATGTTTCATCAATATCTGTTTAGAAAACACACAACAATTTTATAGAATAATCGAAAAAATATCATTTTTTTCTTCTAAGAAATATGAAATCTTAAAATGTTTTATTTTCTCACGTTATAAGGAATAAAAAATGATTTTCAAATAATGATTTTTTTATAAAAATTATGTTTTTTAAATAATGAAAAAATGAATAAATATAGTAGTGACAAGCCAATAAAAAATATCCCCATTTTTTTATAATTGAAAAACAACGCATAACTTAAAAACTCTACCATCTTTTTGAAATATTTAAATAATTATATAATAGACTATGAAAACATGTATTCCAAAAATTGAATTTTTAAAAAACATAAAATTTTGAATAAAATAATAATTAGGATATTAAATTTGGTATCAAGATTACAAACAAGTAATGATTTAGATATATTAAAACAATTTACACTATATATGATAGAATGTACTTAAATTTCAAAAAAATTAGCATATTAATAAATTATTTAAATGAAAAAAAATTTAATCATTAAAATATAAACTAATTTTTTTCATAAAAATATCAGGAGAAATAAAAATCATGCTTTAAGGGAAATATCAATTTAATCTATTAATTTCAACATAATTTCTATAATTAGAAAATAGAAACATCAAAAATGATATCTAATGATTTTAATATATATAGTATAAAGTAGTGAGAAACTCAACCAAAAACAAACATAGAAATATACAAGACTCCTATGAAAATATAAGATATTTATATAATTATATAAATATTTTAAAAAATATATTATTCACATATAAAATTGTAAACTTAATCTTTTTTAAAACTATTCCATTAATAATTTCACTAAAAATAAATTCATATAAAAAAGAACAAACATTTTACTAAGATTACATTATAAAATGTAAAAATTTAATATTTTAATACATAGTTTCAAATATTGATTTATTTATGATATATGATAATTTATTATTTTTTAAAACAGATTCAAAAACAATTTCTCATTTGTTAACATGGTGTATAATGAAATTAAATCTATCCTCAATATGTTATATTTTATAATTCTATAACGAGTTATTATAAATTTATATAGCAGAATAGTTATCATAATAAATTGGAATCATATTAAATTCAAAATTAAAATTTGACAATGTTTTATTAATCCCCAAACTTTTAAAATAATAATTTGAAGTATCTATATACTTTTCTTCAATTATTTATAAATAAACTGGTATTTTCATGACTAAGATCAATGAAAGTAAAAATTTTCAATGATTTTTTGTTTCTATCATGTGCTTTTTATATGTATGATACAACATTAGAAATAAAAATTAGAATAGTATATTAAATAAAAATATTTTTATCCAAAAAATAATCCATAATTTTTAGTTATTTTAATAAAAATAATATTTCATTAATATCATTTATGTGGGATTCTATAAGATTATCCTATAATCTAGTACACATAAATATATTAAACACAATATCATGTGGAGAAGATGTTAAATAATGATAAGTACATGTCATTCCTCTAAACAATTTATCATCAACAAGTTTTTCATATTTATCTAAATCCAATTTACAATTATTTCTAATAGGGGTTATAAAAATTTTACAAAAACATTATATAAAATTATTTATCATATATGTAATAATTAAAAAATATTCCATATTTTATTTGATAAATTTTAAGTTTTAAAAATATAATTAATTCTACCATGAAACTCAAGTCAAATTCACTTTTCATTAAATTTTAAGATTCATTGCAATGTAATTTACTAGGGGAACAAAAAATAATATCATCAACATAAATATGAATAATTAAGATTTCATTTCAAATATTCCTAATAAATAATCATGGATCTATATTACTATTATTAAAACCAATATTCAAAAAAATATTGTTTATTATTTCACATTCTTAAAGTGTTCTTAAGTGAATATAATGTTTTTACCATTTAAAAACATGATTAGAAAATTTATCAAGGTCAAAACCTAGTATTTTATTAAGATAAACTTATTATTAAAAAAATTATATAATAAAGAACTTTATAAATCCATTTTTTCCTATTTAAAAACTTGAAAAGATACAAAATGAAATAAAATTATAATAGAATCAATTATAGAAATATTTGAAAAATATGCATCAATATTTTTTCCCTTCTTCCAAAAAATAGTTATATGCAACAAGTATTTCTTCATTATTAATTTTTTTTCCAATAACATGATTATATTTTGGGAGTTAAAAAAAGGAAAAAAACTATTTCTAATAAATTAACTGATTTCTTCACCCATAGATTCAATCCAATTAGTATCTTTTAATGCTTCTTCAACATAATTAGATATAAAATATTAAAAAATTGTCCATAGCATAAAATTTCAAAGTAAATCTGCTTGTTTAATTCAAAAAATAATTTTAATAATTACATTATCAAAAGGGTGATGATAATTTATTTCTATGAAATATGATTATATTGATAAGGATTATACCCTCCCCCCTCCATAAATAAAACAATTTTAGGTTTTTCTTCACAAAAAATAAATTATTTGTAAATTTATTAGAATATAAATTTAGCCCCACACTATTTTCCAAAAATTTAAAATGAATGGATTCTTAAATAATAATAATATTAATTTTATTCATAGCTCTAAGAATATTTTTTAAACAAGAAAATCTTGATATAATTAATTATTTATAATTAAAATATATTATATCATAATTATATTCTATATAATGAATTAAAATGTTGTGTTCAAAGAACATAAAATATCATACTATATATTTATTTCTTTTCTATAATTTATATATGGAATTTTTCAAAAATGTTCTAATATCAAATCTATTGAAAACGTAATATGTAGAAAAAATAGTAATAGTAAAAAACTATTTAAGTAAATTATATTCACATAACATAATTCTATCCATTTTAATTAAATTTAGATTCTTTATTATAAAAAAAATCAATTTTCCCATGTCTTTTAGGTGTTGAAAAATTATGTAAATAAACAATTTCACAAATAAGTCACTTTAAAATTATCAAATTTCACCTTATCTATCAATATGAATCGTTGTAATCATAGAAATGATTAATTTTTTTTAATTAAAAAATAAGTAAACTTAGCTAGGGTTTCATTTTTCAACGAAATAAAGTATACGCAAATTAATATATTATAATGAAGTATAATAAATACAATAAATTTATTTCTTCTAAGACTAATAGATAATATAGGGAAAAAATGAAATATTCCATCACTATAAAGGATGATTATATATTATATGATTAGTTTATCTAAAATAATTTTTAATACATATTCCCTTTCATACAAGAGTTACACACATGAAACTTATCTTTTTTTAAATCATGTAACTGCAGGAAACTTTAATTCTTAGATAGATTATGTAACATTCATAAAGTCACATGTTCAATTCATCTATGCCAAATTAAAATACCATTTTATATAGTATTAAGGAACATTACATGTTGAACTTTTAGTTTAGGAATCTTAATCATATAATCATTTTTCTTATGGTTTATATTAAATAATAATGTAAAATTCATAAAAAAGCATTCATCATTTTGAAATTCAACTTTTATATCACCATCACATAATAGAGATATGCTATTCTAGTTATTTTGTAAACCATCATCATATAGATCATTAAAAATAATAATAGAGTCAAAGTTTTCAAATTTATACAAAACTACTACTTTACCTTTGGAATCATCTCCAAATGATATAGCGCCTCCATCATATTTGTTATAAGAAATATGTTTTGATGGATCTCCAATCATATACTAGGAGAATCCAAGGTCTATGTACAATAGATCATTACTAAGACTTCCATTTTATTTTTTCCTAAAATTTTAATTAGTATACAGTTTTGTTACGCAAGTTATTTTCGATTTGATAAGATGGGTAAAATAGTTCTTAGGTACCCAAAAAGATTTTTAAAAATTATTATTAGGTGATTTATAAAAAAAATATTTTCAAATATGAGTTATTGTAAATCCTAATGATTTTGGAAATCTGAGTGAACATTCATTGTCATAATATCCTTTTATCACATATCTAAACTAAATATACATCCCATTAAACTTATCATAAATAAATTATTATATATCATTGGAAAATACATATCATATCCAATTTTATTTTTAATTTTATTCATCTTATTCATTGATGTCATCTTATCATATCTATTTCATCCATGATCAAAATAAGATGGATTTTTATTTATATTATCAATCTCTTCTTTTTTCCTTATGATTCAACATTTTAGTATATTTTAAATGTTTATTAGGATACTCATTATAAGTAAATATAGTGTTCCTATGTTTTCATATTCTTATAAAATTTCATTTTTTCCTCAAAAGGTTTCTCATTATTACATGTTAACTATTTTTATATACTGGTGGCTCAAAAAAATACTTTCTCAATATATCAACATTTTAATTCAATTCATCAATGGCTGGTTTTTCATTGTTAGAATCTGTCACGAACTATCCTAGGTCACCCGAGCCGATCCACATCATATCCCGAGCGGCGTTCCAAATCCCCCAGGGATGAAAAATAGTATCGGGCATCAAAACATACATTTGGGAATGATTTAATCCCAAATTAATTAACCAAGACCAGCTAAAATGATAAAATAGACTAAAAGAGCAACAAAATTAAACAACTAAACCATAATCAAACAACCAACTAGTTCTGATACAAGATACACCTAAAAATACTGAGAACTAAAACAAAGAAACAAAAAAATGGCAGCACACTCTCTATGTGGCCCTGAGGTCGCCACCAACCATAAGACTAAACATACTCCAACACTAAGCAACTGAACTAGGAACTTGAAAAAATGATTGAACTGCAACTGAAAAGATAGGATATGTGTGAGCACTAAGATTCTCGGTAGGGTTTCCAGGATAAACCAAATAATCCAAATCTCATTTCCCAAAACAATCCTTTAACACATGATTAAAATATTGGTACGAAAGTACAATTTTCGTTTTCAAGTAAACAGAATCATTTTTTCCATTTTAAAAATCTAACACACACAAAAAATCATTTCCAAATCCAATCCCTAGTTTATAAACAAAATCCAAAAATAAGAAAAACCAAGGATGTGCTAAAAAGAAATAAATAAACAGTACATGATGGAAATAAACTAATTGGTATAGCAGAAAATAAACAAGAAATACAATAATAACCATCAGAGATCCTAAGAATCCCTAGAAGAGCCTCGGATGTACTTAGTTCGGATCCACCTATCGGCGTATGGCATAACCCCTAAGTCAATAACTATTTCGTGGTTTCGGTCTCGAAATGCCCAATGGTTCTGTATCTGATGATGCATGGACCTGCTTTCCAAAGGCAGGCATTCGCCGGATGGTCTAACCAATGATTCCTAAGAACTCACATTGGTCGAGAGGATGGGAAGTCAGGATCATCACACCCTTTTGGGGGGAATTACTGCATGTTCCGGGACTCTCTTATATATTTAAGACGTCTTCATATGTTCGCAAATCTTTGGTTTATACACAAACATAGTATCCACGGATTTAACCTTGGTAGGAAATGGTCACCTAAACGCAGGGGGTTCGGAATCATTTAGCTCTGAGGTTTACCATCCCTCGTTAAATTAATGACCCCATTGAGTCGGGACTCATTGAGGCGGCACTAGGAGTGGCGCGGTGAACCGATTTGAAGATAGTCGGACCGACCGGTTGTTGGGCTTGAACCTCATGGAGGCTTCCTACGTACTCTGCCTAGGGGACATGGATAAAAGTCCACGTAGTTCGAATGGGGAGCGTTGAAGAACCGACGTGAAGTTGGACTCGGGGGTCCGTTGGTGATCGGGCTTGAACCTCATGGAGGCTTCTTATGTATCCCTGTGGTAGGAAATCAAAGTCCTCCTAGTTCGCATTGACTTGGGACTTACACTATGAGGCAGCCCATGGTGATGGATTGGGGATTACACTCTGAGGAGGCCCAGAATGATGGATTGGGGCTTACACTCTGAGGAGGCCCAGAATGATGGATTGGGGCTTCCACTCTGAGCAGGCCCATGTTGATGGATTGGGGCTTACACTCTGAGGAGGCCCATAAGAGGATGTCATGGTCGATGCATACTCTAAGCCCACATGAGTCATGCTCGGTGTGAGAAACAAGAGGCAACATGGAATAGAGGATCACCTCGTGAAAGTTGTGTCAATGAGAAGTGGAGTGGGGCTTACGCATGAGGGGGGCCCATTAAGGCTTACTCCGGGTTGGACGCCCATGGAGAAAAAGCACAACGGGAGAGGGAAATGGGGAGCTCCTGTGCCCATCTCCCCTATTGCAGTGCATGAGGGCTTCCTTCTGATGGGTATTTTACTACCCCTAAGGAGCCCCTAACAAGTTGAGGGGTAGAAAGGGGACTCCCGAGCTCAAACTCTACATTACCGTGAGAATGTGAACCCAGGAATGCTTCAGGAATCTACTCAAGGGCCGGGGCAACTACTTCGCCTCAAATTATGATGGATATGTGAACTCAAACCAGCGCGCTGATGCGCCTCAGGGTTACACCACACGGATTCAGTGGCTTTGGTGGAGGCCTCGGCTCGGGGCCGATGAGTAGGCTAGCGAAGGAGTCACGAAGGATCAGGCCAGAACGGGAGGATCCTATGTGGCTTGGGGAATGGGGACTCTGAAGGATTCGGCGGACCACACAAGGGTAAGGTTGGTTGCTCCCTTCGCGTAGGGAAGTGCTACGTAGCTGGAGAGGCCTTCCGCGAACCCGGGTGGTCCACGGACTGAGAGGCTGCCCACGAACCAGGTTGGTCCGTGGACTGAGAGACCGTCCACGAACCAGGGTGGTCCGCGGATTGAGAGGTCGTCCGCAAACCAGGGTGGTCTGCGAACTAAGAGGCTATCCGTGAACCAGGGTGGTCCGCGGACTAAGAGGTCGTTCGCGAACCAGGAGGATCTGCGGATTGATTGGCATCCTGCGAACCAGGAGGGTTCGCGGATTCGGGTTTGGCCCGCTTACAAGATTGGTACACGAAGGGTTCCACGCGAGCAACGACTGCCAAGGGCGGTGCCGGTCAGGGGTTCGTCGGTCAAGGCTTTTCCCACGTAGGAAGGTGCTACATGGTGCGACGGATTGGAAAAGGGGCATAAACTCCCTGGTCCGCGGGGAGTGCATCCATGGAGGGGCTATGGTTCACGGTATTCTCTTTTTTATGTTATTTTGAGTTTGCAGTTCACCAAATTATTATGCGTTTTCGGTTCCTGATTAGTTTGTTCCCAGGTTCATACCTGCTCTGGTTCGTGAACTGGAACTTTCAAAATCCTAAGCCTTCCTTTGAAATCCTTCCACCCAAATCTAACTGATCTCCTCTCTGTCTCATTTCTCCGAAACGGAATTCCGAATCCCTTTTCCTTCCCCCTCGGTATCCTTTTATAGAGTGGGGAAAGAGATGTATCTACGATCACGCGGCACCTTTTGCGGAGGCCCGTGACCGAATACCCGGTTTACAACTGACTTGGTCAATCCATAATTTACGGTGGGTATTGAGTGCTTCTCTCCCCCCCCCCCCGCGAACCGAATGAGGGGAGTACTTCGCGGTCGCGGAGGGTTCCACCTCCATTTCGCGAACGATAGCGGAGGCAGTTCGGGCCGGCTGACACAACTCGCGGCTGGGGCAGTTCGTGTCGGTGAACCGGATTGGCGCCTGCCCTGCTTCGCACCCACTGAGGATCTCCGCCTCCATTTCGCGAACGACGATGGTCCACGGAGGAGGGACGCTTCCCGGAACCGGCCGTGCGTCATTAACATTATACCGCTCCATGGACCGGTTCCTCCTTCACCATCCCTGAGTATTGTCCGCATTTTCCCATCCCTTTTGAGAGGAAATTGGGCAGAATCTCCCTTGAGTTAAAGGGGATCACCATCCTCCTTCGCAGATTTTTCATGACACTACAAATGCCCCCATCGGAATGGGGTCCGATCGGAACGAAGAGGAGGCTATTCCGATGCAAATTTGTCCTGAAACATAGTTAGTTTGAAGTAGAGAGGTGGACCTGGTAAGGGACCATGCCTATAAATACGAGGGGGGGGGGCTTCATTTTTCCTTTACCGGATTATTTGCGTCACCAGAGCTTTTTTGTGTGCGTGTGCTTGTTCCTTCACGAAACGCTTCGTCCGCGAACCGACTGCTACTTCCGCGAACCATTTCTCGTTCGCGTCATTCTTCATCCACGGATCAACATCCCAGACATGAACTAACACTTTTAATTAATTAAAAAGTAAGTTACGACAGGCCGCGTGGGAACTCGCTTCACGGTTTTGGTGCTTAGCAGTTTCAATGCTCCGCGGTTTCGATGCTCTGCGGACTAAAATCTCTTGAACTTTAAAAATATCTAAGTCTTCCGAACATAACCACATAAATTTGATATTGAAATTCCACAGAGAAACCTAGTCCATGGTTTCCTAGCCAACGCTCCACGGGCCAGGGTTTCGCGGACTACTTTAGCGAAGGGCTGGTTCACGGGATGTTGTAATCACGAACCATCCTTCGAGGCCTCCTTGAAGACTTTTCTATGAAGGTTCCTCAACTAATACTCAGCCATATATCTGGTATTTTTGTCTAAAATTTTTTATTTCAGACTAACTTCTTCTTGGCTCTCGTCGTACAGGGAGAAAATATGGTTCCCCCTCGTTCTGCACCAAGCCCTGCTGCAGAGCCTCTCCCAATTGGTTCAAGGACGTGTTTAGCTATGATTCGCAGAGCGGGAGAACATCCAAGAGGACCCTAGTCAAACCATCATTCCTGATGATGGTGCATTGAAAGACTTGCTCCTTCTTGAGCTCCTGGATTATCCACTTTCAAATCGAATTCCTCTTCGTGGATTCGGTCTTCAAGACGATGTCCCTATTCCCCCCACTTTCTCAGGTCTTCCTTCTCCTTTCATGGAAGCATCGTCCAAGTGTATTCAGGCGAACCTTACCCAATCGGGGGAGATGGGTTCCGACTCTGACCAGAAAGACACCTTTATTTTGAGAGGCTCTGCTTGGACCTAAAGTGATCATCACACCCGAAAATTTTCTCAGGAAGCTGTCTTCAAGAGTTACCCTTCTATTATCAACCTTTCTCGGGTAGATGTCGATGCGGGGTGGATTCCTAGGTGGGATCTTTGGTCTGGCAGTCTCTTCTCAAATGACTGGGCCTGGGCTTTTTGGGTCCATCATCACTGCCGGGAGTCTCCTGAATCACTGGAAGCAGTCAATTTATACTCCGCAGTGTGGGCTTCCCAATTTTCTATTTACCCACCATCCTTGGTCCTGCCAGACCTACTCAGTCGCTGGTGTTCAAGCACTAATACTTTCCACCTTGCCTATGGTGATGTTAGAATTAGTCTGTGGGATATCCATCAGTTGGGAGGGCTCCATGTTGTCGGTGAAATGTATGACGAATTTCTGACTGCCCCTGACACATGGGATGACGTCAAACAAGTGCCTTTATTGGCAAGAGATCTGTTGGTTATGGCGGAACAATCACTGGGTCAGGCCTTGCATGCCCGCTCTCTTATTCCCTATAGTACCTGGATAGGGTTATTTCTGAACATCATTGTTCCTGTGCCGAATATCAAGTGCCCTAGGACTCATCCTTCTCAACAGTCGTGAACCTCCCCAGGTTCCTACTGGGCGGTTCTGGAGGCGGGCGACTACCTTTCATGGGGTTACGAGGTGTGCCCTGGTGTGCCGCATATGCTCCGACTAGCATGTTTGTTTTATATGTTCCTGTGTGGTTGGTTATTCCCTTCTCAGGATATTAATCCTGGCGTTAGAGTTTGCACCCTCATGATGCTAGTTGAGCTGGCAGAGGGCCGCCTGGTGAATTTTTTCGTATCCACATTGGCTCGTATTTATGAACTGTTGGGTCACATACAGAAGGGCGGTTCACCCTTCTGTATGAGTGGTCCATTTAAATTTTTGTATGGATGGGTAGCGGATCATTGTCACTGTTATGAGTATCATCACAACACAGTCATCCCGCTTCCTACTTTTCGGCCTACCCTGCTTAATATAGATGGAGTTCACTTGAAATCCCTCAGCCCTGGTGAAGTCCTCGAGCTTTTGAGTGACTTTTCCCAGTTTGGTTTCACTCCCTACCCCACCCCTTCTGGAGTCTTAGTTGACAACTTTCAGGGGAGCCTGGAAAAGCGTTCTTTCATGATCTCTCTGCAGGACGGATTTTTGTCTGCACGGATCGACGAAGTTTCTCTGTGCGAGTTGTATGTCTCGTATCGTTTCTCTCGGCAGTTTGGATGCATGAAAGTCCAAGTTTCCCTTCCCCCTCCTCAGGCTCGAGGACTGAACCTGGCCATACTTTGTCAATGGTGGCTGATGCTGACGCAGGAGGGATCTAACACGAGCATTCCCCTTCCTGTCGTGGGGGCGACTGCCGGCCTTTCCATGGAGTATGAAAAGGAATGGGAAAAATACTATCCCGATGGGATCCTATGGGAAGTTCGTCCAGAGGGATCCCAAATTAGGAGGTACTACGGCTGTTGCATCCACTGCACCTTCCTCATCAGCCCTAAGGGAGGATCGACTGATGGCTTTTCAATCAACGCGGCTTAGGGGATTTTCCTCTCCCAGTCCTACGGTGACCGAAGTTCAGGCGGGTTCGTCCTTCTTGGACGTGGATGAGGACGACCTTGTGGTTCCGGGTCCTAGCAAGACAACCCCACATGTTTTTCCAGTTGATACCGGGCTTAGCAACTTCATCCCCAAGCCTGAACCAGGGTTAGAGGCTCTAGACTTTCCAGCTTCGAAACCAACTTCTAGCAAGCACATGCCTACGCTGGTTGCAATGCCAGATTTTGTTCCCATGCTATCCTATGAGGATACCAAAGATCCTCAAGTCATGGCGGACCACCGGGCAGTGCGTAGGTGGGCCTGGCCTCGGATTTGCGAGATCATTGCAGAAACTCCTCTAGCTGAGATGGAAACTAAGACCGATGCTTTTTGGAATCTCTTCCTGGGTTTGGGGTCGGGTGGCTTTGATTATCGGCAATTTTATTCTCTTGCTTGCCACGTTTTCATGGCCTATGAGGGAGCTGCCACTAGTGAACACAAACTTGATCACTTTGCTGCTGCTCATTATGGGACCCGAGCCCTGGAGGAAGCCACGATACAGCTCCATCAGCTGATAGCACAGGAGGCGATCTCTCGAGATCAGGTGGTCGTCATATCCTCCGAGTTGCATGAATGTGAAGAACGGGCAGCGATGTTGAGGAATCAGTTGTCAGCTTTGACTGGTCATCTCAAAACCACCAGAAAAGGGATCAATGATCTCCAAACAACAGTGGAGCGTACTCATCCGGTGGCTGAGGTTGAAGCCGGGGAGAAGGTCGTGTTGGAATAGTCTTGCAACGACTTCTGCCGCACGGTCGCTAATCTGGTGGAGAGAGCGAGTCAGGCTCCTTTATGACTATCAGAGCCACTCTTTTACCCTCTGTTTTACTTACCCCTCTCCCCTTTTTTTAGGGAGAGATACCAGCTTATGGACGTCCTCCCTTTTTGTTCGAACGAAATACAGTCTTTGTCAATCACTTGTTGCTGTGAAATTTGATTGTTACTAGAACAATTGTTATGTAAATAACAATTCACTGAATCAAAATTAATCATAACATAGGAAAAACAAACTCTAACTGTTTCCTAGACCATGGGGTCTAGCGAGCATAGTCTGACTATAGCTAGGGATTTGTTGAAAATCCCTAAAAACTTTATGTCTCTTCCTTTTATACCCTAATTTTTCCTGGGCTCATTTAGTGTGAACCCAGCAGGCATGGCTTGACTTTTGCTTAGGTCGCCCTTTTCGGGTTTTCGGCCTAACAGGCTTTGTGCCTCTTTTCTTGGGTGGTTTAAAGTCCCTCCGTAAAGACTATCATTACTGATGTTTTAGGTCAAACATCTTTGACCAAATATGATGGGGCAAGGGCCTCAATGGGGTTTGGTTGATTAAAATATGTCTCAGTGTCCTTCAGATGCATTTAGAGGGAGTGTGTTTAAATTTGAACGACATGCAGGGCATGTCTTGAGGCATGGGAGTCGTGTCGGCGTGCAGAGGTGGGAGGAGAATTACCTAAGGAAATATTGCCTTTGGTAGACTGGATAGGGGTGATAAATATGCAGAGCCGCTGAGGGCATGGTATGCATAGTCGTGCAAAGGTGTCCTTAAGTCAACGACTCTCCATTTCTGATGGTCATAAGACTTCATGAAATTTCATCTTATGGAAACCACCATGGGTGGCTTGGAAGATTATGAAAACCACCAGGGGTGGCTCGGAAAGGGTATGTGACTTATGAAAGTTTTTGAGAACATTTGTATCAATCAGGAGTGTGGAAGCGAGGTTCCTGTCCTACGCATTTATCTAGCATAATGGACTGTTGGGGCTTGGTGTAGTTTAAGGTCGTGAAGCTGGGACATCATCTAGAATGGACCGGGTTCTCCTGGTCCTCGGTAATCTTTTCAGACACATTCCACCATATTCAGGTAGGGTTGTGAAAGAGGTTGGTAAACTATAACTCAGAGGGTTTCCGAATTCCAGAATAGACATAGGGGCTCGAAGTCCAAGAGGCGTACGGAGAGAAGCATTGCCTAAGGAAATCCTGCCTTTGGTAGACAGGCCAGGGGCGATCAATATGCAGAGCCACTGAGGGAATGGTATTCATATTCATGAAAAAGTGTCCTTAGGTCAATGATTGTATACCCCTGATAGCCAAGCGACTTCAGGGAAGTTGAGATTTGGGACCACCAGGGGTGGCTTATGAGAGTCCATATTTTTTATGAGTACAGAGTATGGTTTATGATGAGAGGGTTTCTGGATATGGGGGAAACATCTAGACTGAACATCCCAAGAATGGGTGAAGTAATCCCTTCTCACACGGGTGTGAGATGGTGGCTTGTGTCGGTCTCACCCGTGCACTGAAGGACAGAGAAAAGCATCTGTTCCTTACTGAACCCATAGTGGGTTTGACCGTGCAGTTTAGCGTCATTTGGTAAATAAGAAGATCATTATTAAAGGATTTTGTGCAGTTTATCGTCATGTGGTGAAGACGAGGGGGATTTTTCTTTCCTTTTCCAATGCTGTGCAGTTTAACGTCGTGCAGTAAGGATGATTGACCGTGCAGTTTAACTTCGTGAGGTGAGGACATAGTTAAAAAGGCCTCTCTTGATTAGAATGTAACTGGTCCCGAGTATCATGGCATGTCCAAGACATGGAGGCGGTATTGATGGTGTAAATAATGGTTTCGGGGCTTCTTGGGTCAGGAGATATGTCACGGAGGCTCTGAGGCCGGTAAGCGTACGGAGCTAGGAAGAGTATCGCCCGAGGAAATTTTACCTTTGGTAGATGGTTCTGGGGATATCAATATGCAGCGCCGTTGAGGGAATGGTATGCATAGTCATGCCAAGGTGTCTCCGGGTCGATGACTCTCCACTTCCGATAGCCATGAATGGTTATGAAGATCCGCAATTTCCAGGGCCACGAAGTCTGTCCTCGGGGAAGGAAATGTCTAAACATGTTGGGCATACTCGACCCTGGTTGGTGTTAAAGCTTAGAGATCTCCCTACGCTGATTTATTTTGCGCGTGGGGGTGTACCTTTACTCCACGCAGTTTTAATGTCGTGCGGTAAGTATGAGGTACTCTTAGTTTAGCGGTCATAGAGCTCGGACGATTGGGGGACTATTACTGTAGTAACTCTAAGGATAACTGGGTCAACATGTTCTGATATACTTGGAAAAATGCGGGGGATGAAGGTTGTAAACTGCAACTTTGAGTTTTCCCAGATCAGGAGGTGTGGTGTGGGGGCTCTGAGGCTGGTAAGCGTACGGAGCTAGGAATAGCACCACCCAAGGAAATCATTCCTTTGATGGACGAGCCAAGGGCTATCATTGTGTAGAGCCGCTGAGGGAATGATATGCATAGTCGTACAAAGGTGTCCCCAGATCGATAAATTTCCACTTCCGATGGCCACAAATGGTTTCAAGAATCCGTGATTGCTCACAGTGCAGAGTTTGGCACGTGGGGATAATGGTGTCCGAGTATACAAGAAACATCTTCACTGCAATTGTTCGTTCAGTCAAAGTAGCCAAGTCCTGGCTTGATGTTCGTTTATGCAGGTCGCTATGTGATCCTCCGACGGACACATAGGCTAGCCAGATAGGGATACCCTAGTAACACTTAGATGTGAAAAGGGGAATGAACTTGTAAACCACTACTCTATAAATTTTTGTATCGGGAGATGTGATACGGAGGATCTGAGGCCGGTAGGCATATGGAGCTAGGAAGAGTGTCACCCGAGAAAATATTACCGTTGGTAGAAGGTCCAGGGCCTATCAATATGTAGAGACGCTGAGGGCATGGTATGCATAGTCATGCAAAGGTTTCCATAGGTCAATGAATTTCCACTTCCGATGGCCATGAATGGTTATGAAGATCTGCAATTATCCGGGTCGTGGAGTCCGATGTATGGAGAGGATGTATCCAAATGTGCAAGGAGTATCTCCATCTCGTATCGCCACGTGTCTTGGGTGGGTCGCGATGAAGTCTATGCAGTTCAAAGTCATGCGGTGAGGATGATGTCCGTGCAGTTTAACGTCATGCGGTGAGGACGATGTCCGTGCAGTTTAACATCATGCGATAAGGATGAGGTTCGTGCAGTTTAACGTTGTGCGGTAAGGATGAGGTATACACCCTGTACAGGTCTGGTACGTACACGGGGGAAGGGGGAATTTTTAAATCTTGTTATCCTTGCAGTTTTACGTCGTGCGGTAAGGACAATAAGTACACCCCGTGCCGGTCTGTTCCGTACACAGGGGGAAAGGGAATTTTTATCTTTTGTTCAGGGGGCTGGGCCAGGACGGGGAACCCTGGCATCACTATGTATCCTGTGAGGGCAGGAATCAAGACGCACATAGTTCTCTGGATGAAGTATACCCCATGTAGGGCTGGTCCATACACGGGGGAAGGGGTCATTTTCTAACTTCTATTTTATTTCATTTGGAGGTCACTGGGATAGGACGAGGAAACCTATCGTCACTACGTATCCTGCGAGGGTAGGAATCAAGCCATACGTAGTTCTCTGAAAGAAGTACACCCCATACAGGTCTGGTCCGTACACGGGGGGAGAGGGAATTTGTAACTTCTTGTTCGTGCAGATTAACGTCGTGCAGTGAGGATGAGGGATACACCCCGTGCAGGTCTGGTCCATACACGGGGGGAAGAAGGCATTTTTAACTTTTATTTGGGAGTGGCTGGGCCAGGATAGGGGATCTCGGTGTCACTACATATCCTGCGAGGTCATAAATAAAGCCATACGTAGTTCTCTGAAATCCATGCAGTTTAACGTCGTGCGGTGAGGAAGAGGGATACACCTTGTGCAGGTCTGGTCCGTAGACGGGGTGAAGAAGGCATTCTTAACTCTTATTTGGGAGTGGTTGGGCCAAGATAGGGGATCCCAACGTCACTACGTATCCTGCGAGGGCAGGAATCAAGACATACATAGTTCTCTAAAATCCATGCAGTTTAACGTCATGCGGTAAGGTAGAAATCCATACAGTTTAACATCATGTGGTTAGGACAAGTGGTATTATTAGACTATGTGCAATTTAACATTATGCGGTAAGGATGGAATACTCTTTTTTTAGGTTCATAGAGTTTGGACCATTGGGTGCTTGGTAGTTTATTGTCATGTAGCTCGGACAATAACTACTACACCTTTATTTATTATGTGAAATACTTCTTCATGAATCTCGCATTTGTAGGAGTCGTGGTGACTTGCCCGTCCATGGAGATCAAGGTATATGCTCCGTTGGAGTAGACCATGTGTACAACGTATGGTCCCTCCCACTTGGGCTCCAGCTTTGGAGGCTTCTTGTCGGGTATCATTGGGGTCCGGGGGACCAATACCAATTCTCCTTCCAAGATGGACTGGAGACAGATTTTTTTATTGAAGGCTCATGCAATCTGATTCTGGTATACCTCCAGATGGTGCAAAGTGTGCAACCGCTTCTCGTCTCGCTGTTCCAATTCACCTAGCTGCTTTTCTAACTGCTCTTCATCAGATAATTGATCACAGATGGCAACACGGAGTGAGGTAAGTTGGAGTTCAATGGGAAGGACCACCTCTGTGTCGTACACCAATGAGTATGGGGTAGCCCAAGCAGCGGTGCAGATTGTGGTTCGATAAGGCCACAATGCATGGAGTAGTTTATTCGGCCATGACTTCTTGTCTTTTTCCACCATTTTCTGGAGAATGTTGGACAGGGTCTTGTTGAAAGACTCTATCTGTCCCTTGGAAACTACGTGGTAGTAGGATGAGTGGTTAGCCTTGATACCATACTCGTGGTATTGTTTCTCCAATTCAGCAGAGCAGAAGATGGTGCCATTGTCTGTCAGTATGGTATGAGGGAAACAAAATCTGGTGATGATATTGGTCTTCACAAAACTTAAAATATTTATTGCCTCGACATTCTTGAGGGGTGTGGATTCTACCCATTTGGAAAAGAAGTCTGTTGTCATGAGGATATGGTCCCATGACAACCATTCCCCAGATAGAAAACTGCCACGAGTACTTGACTTGATGAAGTAACTCTGGGGGTTGGTGTATGAAGTTGGCATGAATCTGGAATGAGTGGCATTTTGCGGTAAAATGCTCGCAGTCTCATGCCACTGTGGGCTAGTAGTACCCAATCCTTCGAACCGGATGGGAAAGCTTGGTCCCCAGTTGATGTTCTCCAAATGCTCCGGCATGCACTTAATTCATTACGGCAGGAGTTTCTTCTCCATCAATGCATCTGAGAAGCACTCCATTGAGGCCTCATTTGTAGAGGAACTCTTTCTGACCCATGCCACCATATAAGACAAAGTTGATTGACCTTCTCCATATTTTCTCTCATTCAGCCCAGTCTGATGGAAGTTATCCCCGTTGAAGGTAGTTTGCAATGGGGGTCATCCAGCTGGTGCAGGAGCATATGGCTCGGGGACATGACTGACTTAGTGAATTTCCACCATCTTGGTCTAAACAAATGGCAATACCATTCGACGGTGAGCAATACTGATAACTGTTTCATCCTGGCCAGGGTCAGCTAGGGCTGTGGCCGCATTGGCTAATGCATCAGCCTGAGCATTCTGGGACCGAGGAATATAGGTCAATGTTGGTTCTGTGGATAATTCCACCATTAACCCTCATACATGGTCAGACAGAGGGAACAAATCCTCCTTTTTAATAGCATAGTCACCATTGAATTGCCTGGTGACCAGTTCCGAGTCACGTTTTTTCTTAAGGTGTTGTACTTGGGCCTAGAGTGCGAGTTCTAGGCTTGCAATGAGAGCTTGATATTCCACTTCATTGTTCGTACATCCTTCTGATAGGAGGAAAGAATATGGAAAGACTGCCTTTTCTAGGGACACACGTATTATTCCAAAACCCACTTTGTTGAATCTAGGATCCTCAATCCTCTTCCTAGTTGGACTTGGGGATGCCTCGTCAAAGTACATTTCCCATGCTGCGAACTCATCTTGAACCGAGAAGATGTCTTCATCAGGTAGCTCAGCATCCGGTGCAGTGGTCCCTGTCGAAGGGTGATCTGCCAGAAATTCTTCTAATGCTTGACCCTTGATGGCTTTCTAAGGCATAAACCGGATGTCAAACTGTTTCAGGATGACCGCCCATTGGGATAGGCGTCCAGTTAACATCGGGCGACTGAGGATATACTTGAGCGGGTTACTCTGCGAGATCAAATGGACATCATGATGCTGCAGATAATGTCACAAATTTTGAACTGCGAAGACCACGGCCAAATAACTCTTCTCGATATTTGAGTATCGAGTCTCAGCATCAATCATGGTTCGACTGAGGTAATAGAGACTGTTTTCACTACTCGCGTCATTATTTTGTGCGAGGAAGGCTACCAGTGATCGCTCTAGGGCTGTCACGTACAAGATGAGAGGTCTTCCTTCAACTGGGGGCATGAGCATCAGTGGGCTTAAGAGGTACTTCTTCATGTTTCCGAATGCCTCTTGGCAGTCATTCATCCATTGGTACGTGACCCCCGTCTTCATTAAACTGGTGAAGGCAAAAAAATTTCCATCCAGGATGGCTATGAACCGCCTAATATTGTCTAGGTGTCCTTGGAATCCCCTCAACTCAGTGAGGTTGTGGGGAGGTGGCAGGCCAAGGATAGTCTTTGTCTTCTCAGGGTCGACTTCGATGCCACGATGGCGTATGACGAAGCCAAGGAATTTCTCTGAGGTAACCCCAAAGGCGCATTTCAAGGGGTTCATCTTCAAGCTATGCTGTCAGAGTTTGTTGAAGACAGTCTCAAGGTCTGACAGGTGATTTGAGCGCTGTCTGGACTTGACCACCAGGTCATCCACGTAACATTCAACGAATTTCCCCAGGAAAGGTTTAAATATCCGATGCATCGCGCGCTAATATGTGGCACCAGCGTTCTTGAGACCAAAGGGCATGACCCTGTAACAGAATACCCCTTGAGGGGCCCTGAAGGCAGTGTATTCTTCGTCTTCTCGGGCCACCCTGATTTGATTATATCCAGAATATCCATCCATGAAGGATAGAGCCCCATACCTGGCCTTCGCATCGATTAATAATTCTGTAATCGGGACCAGGAAATCATCTTTCGGACAATGCCGATTTAGATCTCTGAAGTCAATGCAGAAACAGATTTTTCCATTCTTCTTCTTGACAGGGATTATGTTGGCCAACAAAATGGGGTACTTGACCTCTTGAATGAAGCCTGCTTTAATGAGCTTATCGACTTCAGCCTCTATTTTGGCGGAATGTGAGGGATGCGTCCTTCTGGCAGAATTTTTATAGCCCTGGTGGTCTTCTGGAAGAAATAGGTGATGCGTCGCCACTTCAGGATCGAGTCCCAGAATTTTTGTGTAATTCCAGGAAAAAAGATCTCGATGTTGCCTTAGGAAAGAGGTATATACCTCATGCTCCTCGGGGGACATGGGTCAATTTATGAGAGTAGGCCTCTGATCTTCCTCGGTACCCAGGTTTATTTCCCTGATCTCATCCACCGTGGTGGAGATACCCTCCTCAAATGCAGGAGGTGCATCCCTAAGATCTTCCCCCTATTCTACTCCCAAGTCTTCATCTTCTTGATCGTACTAAGAGAGAGATTTCGGTCTGAGCCTTCGAGGGTTTGAGGGAGAGGCATCGTTGGCATCCCCACTTGAGTATTCGTCCCCAAATCGATGGTTGGCGGGTGTTCCCGCATTGTCATGCTCGGCCATCACGGCTGAAGTCATGAGGACATCAGAGTGCATGTCTGTACTTGAACTCCTACTCTCATCATAGTTGATGGGAAGGAAATAATCTCTGCTAAGCTGCTTGAGGGGGTCATCAGGAACCATTTCCAGCCCATTTGGAGCGGGGATCCAGTCAACACCATCGACCAAAGGCTTCTTTTTCTTTTTCTCATAGAACCCGGCGTCAATGTAATGTGACTCGGAGAGCTCTAAAGGGGCCTTGCCGGCATGCAATGTTCTACTTTTTCTATTGACGCAGTACTTGATACACTGGTGGTAGGATGAAGGAATGGCCATGTGCTTATGGAGCCATGGCCTTCCCAGCAGGGCATTGAATGTTGTTCTCTGCTGGACCACCAGGAACTCCGTGTAGGCTACCGGGTCACCAAAATGGGTCTTTATCTTAATTTTTCCCATTGGTTTTTGGTCACTCCTATCGTAACCCAACAGAGTTGTGGCCGAGGGAATTAGGTCGTCCTCACTATAGCCCAACTTAAGGAGTGTCCGTAGGGGAGGGATGTTAACTTTAGAGCCATTGTCTATAAAGACTTTCCAGATCTCAATACCATTCCGTGTGTCAGACACATATAGTGGTCTGATGTGTCCTTGCATGATGGAATCTTCATCCTGATTGGTGAAGGAAATCACCCCATTGCATTCAACCGGGTCTGTCTCTGCCCGATAAATTTCGGCGGCAGCTACCTTAGCTTGAAACTCCTAGGGGATGATCAAAGCTTCTATAAGTGCCTCCCTGAGGTCTGCTGACAGACTTAGGGCATCTATGATTGACAGCTTGGCTAGTACCGATGCCAGCTGCTTAAGGATATCGTATTTCTGCTCCAGCAGTCGACACTTCTCTGTTGGTGGGAGAGTCTTAGAGGGTTATTTAGGGGTTGGAGCATTTAACGAGGAGGGATCGGCCGTGGGTTCGGATATCGATGGCGTTCCCGCGTTTTGAGGACTTGGCCAGGCCGGTCTGTTTGTGTGCACTAGGCAGCCAGACACTTGCTCCTCCTCTGGTAGGTATCGTAGAACAACAGGGTTAGAGTGGCTGCTTATGGAGGTGGAGGGGCATTCTTTCTCCTGCTGAGTCTGTTGAAGGGCTCTCCCACAGGTTTCCGCGATATTAATAGTTTGGGCTGGGGTCCAACCATAGGGTTGGTTTCGGTCACGACTGCACCTCCCCTGGTATCCCCTACCTCTGTGATTCCTCCTCCCGGCTCCTCGTGCAGGGAACTCGGGTTCATAACTGTACCCTTCATCAGGGGATAATTTCATGAGATGAATGACGTTAATAGAACCAAAGATTGTCTCTTCATCCTCTGACTGGTCAACCTAGTTGGTTGTCCCTGATGGTGTCGTTTGGTGGGATGGTGCCCGTGGCGCCAAATTCGAGGGCATATAATCTTCCAGGGTCAGGAATAACTTTGGCCCTATCGCAGACTGCTCCTCTTGAGATTGTTTCCTACTCCTTCGATTATCCCAGATGACCAGATCGTGGAGGGTTGTGAGGTCGATACTATCAGCTCTGCGTGTAACGACCCGAAATTTTGAATAAATCTTGTTTCCTTATTTTTTCTGTGTTATTTTATTTTATTTTTTTAATAATCAACAAAACTATTTCATTTGATAACATGAGTATAATTAAAATGAGACCGTTGGGTTTTTACTATTATATGACCATTGGTCAATATGACCGCTGGAAACTAAAAGTTTTGATTATTGCCTCTAAATAAAAGTAATCTTGGTTAATTAATATAGGAAGAAGATTTGATGCCCTCACCCAGTAGTCTTGGACCGATCGAAGCCCATCTAATTGAACTTGGGAAAGAGGTAGCGCCACTGGGCTTTGCTCTGGACCAAACCCAAGCCGAACTTCATCGTGTGAAGCAAGAACGGAATCTCCTTCGCGAGAAGTTCAAAATGATAGAAATTACTACTCATGCGATATTGGTCGAGCCTCCCTCGGATTCTCTCACCTTAGCACATCTTACACTTAGGTCCTTTTCAAGTGTGATAAGGGGCTATGTAAAAAGACCGTAACTTCCTTGTGTAATCCTTTGTTTTAAATAAAAATTGGGATTTCTTCTTATGATGATGTTTATGACTTTTTAAATGTCCGGATAAATATAGTATTCATATTTATGTTGAATTTTAGAGAAAGCATATTTTAAGAAATGTTTATGTAAACCTTAAATAATTAAAAATGTGTAATGATTTTCAAAAAATGGTCTTCTACAATTATGTTCAGTACGAAATTTTGAGTCTAATAAGATCAACATAATTTTTGATGAATAGTAAATTATGAATAGTGATTTTATGCTTAGGATTAGAAATGTGACCAAATGGATTAGTAATCTCACTTAAAGAAAGTATTAATATAATATAGGCACCTTAATTAAGTAATGTGATTCAATAAAATGGTTAAAAACGGTTTCATAAATTATTATTCAAGTATTAGTTTTTTCGGATGAATAGTGTTTCTTAATTAAAAATTAAATTAAAAATATTTAGAAAATTATTTTTATAAAAAGGATTTCATTTTTGAACTCAGAGCATCAATATTATGTTATGGAAATTTTTGGGGATTTTTTCTGATAAAAATGAAATTTCGGTGAATAGTGTATTTATTTAAAAAATAAATTAAAAATATTTAGAAAATTATTTTTATAAAATGGAGTTCATTTTTGAAATCATGGCATTGATATTTGTTTAAGGTGACATTTTGGGATTTTCCTGAGAAAGTTGAATTTTCAGTCAATAGTAAAAATACAGTTTTAGGGTTTCAGTAAGTTTAATGACATCATAACTATGTCATGATGATTTCATGAGATATTTTACGGGTTGGCCGACCAAAGGTGATGAATTATTGTATTGGGGGCCCCATGTGGGCTAACTTCATGGGAAATATCTTGGGAGAGCACATGGTTTTGAGAAACCCACTTATGAGGTGTCCCTTGGACATTAATGCCCTGTCCCCTCACTTTCCCTATAAATACCAAGCCATTCTATCATCATTTGGACTCCAAAATCATTCTCAATGATTTTCAGGCCTCCTTACCTCCCAATGAGTCCCCCCAAGGTGCCCCCAAGCCCTCAAGGGCCAAACCTTTGAGTTTTATGAGTTACGTTTTAAGGTAAGGGATCCGACCTCTCTCTTTCTTTCCAAGTAATCTCTTTTATGTCATTTAGTTTATGCTCCATGTTCTTATGTTGGAGGATGTTATTTTATCTTCATCATAATTTCCTTTTTATGTTCATATTATGAGATAACCCCTCTTACTCTAATCATTTCTTTTTATGAATGTTTATGTGGTGTCGTTAGGCTGTCGAATTTTTAAGGGATTCTTTCACCCTTCTAATTCTTTTCAAGTTCAATTTTCTTGTCAAGTATTTCATGTTCATTTTTATTATGTTGGGGTATGATATCTATATCTGTCATACTGATCTTTTATGATAATATGATGAGACACCCCATTTTATCTCTTCAATTCAGTATTTTGAAGTTTTAAGTGGCGCCCTTAGGATGCCGAATTTTTAAGGGATTCTTTCACCCTTCTCATTTTCAAAGATCTACTTTCACGTCAAGTATTTCAAATTCCTTTTTATTATGATGGGGTGTGATCTCTATATCGATCATACTTAACCCTTATGTTCATATGATGAGAGACCCTATTTTGATCTTTTAAATTCATTTTTGGTTGAAGTTTAAGTGATGCCGTTAGGCTGCCGAATTTTTAAGGGATTCGTTCACCTTTCTCATTTTTTCAAAGATATACTTTCATGTAAAGTATTTCAAGTTCCTTTTGAATTATGTTGGGGTATGATCTCTATATCTATCATACTGATCTTTTATGTTCATATGAAGAGAGACCCTATTTGATCTCATCAATTCATTTTTGTTGAAGTTTAAGTGACATCGTTGGGCTGCCGAATTTTCATAAAAGAAATATTATTTTTGTCTTCCTTTCATGTTTTTCATTTCATATGGTATATCTTTCAAATTTCATTACCATGTTCTCAAATCCTTTATATTCAGTCCCTATACTGTTTTATGGGTCATTTATGAGTGTTTGACCCATGTCCCCTCTCTTTTCAAATGTTTTCTAAAACCCTGAAACATATCTGTTATGCTGTAGAATTTCTGTCTCCAAATGTCTCCATCTTTTTCTAAAGTAATTTGATTTTATTAAGTAAATACTCAAAGATATTTCTTCAAAAGGGGTATTCACGTATATACCAAAATGTTTTATTTTAAATTCTGGGATTTACATACATGAGACCCACGCTCCCCTTCCTTGGGTTTAAAGTGACATGAAGATCATGTCTTTAAAGCAGTTTTCAAAACGTTATGATTATGAAATGAGACCCATTTCTTTTATGATATATGGATTATTTATGAAATTTTTGATGATGATATATGTGGATCACATGATAATAAAGACAAATTTTAGGGTGCACCCGGATAGCACTCCAATGCATTGGGTAATGATGTAACCACTACAGATGACAATTTTCATGATATCTTGGTGAATAACCTTTTTAATTTTCAAATGACACCTTAGGGATAGACCTTGGTGATATGTTCATGATTGTCTATGTTAAATGATGTAGTCACATCTTAATGTTATGAAAAATGTTATTTTTATTATGATATGCCACATGATTTCTTTCTCATGCCTTAAAGTTCTTTTTCATGACATAGTTGATGTATCTCAAGTTCATGTGTTAAATGTTTCTCTTGTTCCATTACTGGGACTTCTGCTCACCCTTTCTTTTTTATGTATGTCCCCACGTTATGAGATACAGTAATGAACCTAGGATGAACTTAAGGAGAAGCCTTTCAGGTGTTTAAGAAGAATGTTTTTTTTCTTATGTAATAAGTTCCTGGTTTCCAAGACACTATACCTTAAAGATCCTCGATTTTGTAGAATGTAATGAAAAGTTATGTTATAAAAAGGAGGGATGTTATAGTTGGTATCAAAGGATCGTTTATTTATTTGTGGAAATTAGGATATGAAATCTTTGGGAAGAAGCCTATATAAAAGTTTATATATAGGAAATATTCTTGGTATTTTGGTGAGTATTGAGTAATGGGTTGCCAAGAAAATACATCCCACTCTGGATACGAGCAGGTAGAGGTGGCTCTGACACAGATGTACATAGGGGTAAAACCCTAAAACACTGATTTGAGCTATACTCAAATGGGAACTGGTACACAACAACGGGCCTTGCTACACTCTTGGCTATGACAATCCCGGTGGATATGCTTTGGCAAATTCATAAGCTATGTATGAACCATTATTAAGGAAATAAAGATAAAATAAAATAAAGATTCACATAAAAATATATGATCATGGATAACCTAGATTGGGATCTAGGGGATCACAAGTTAGGGTATACTTATCTTCTAGAAGTTATCCTTATATGTATTAAGTTCCTTTTCATGATTATTGGCTAAGTATTTAAGCCCCTAATTATACTTTCTCTTCTTAGTTAATGGTGGGAAATGGACGAACATGTCCCAACAACCAATGTGATAGGAAATGCGATGATTTCTGTATTAATATGACAGAGATGATTAGGGGATTAATATATGATTATTATTTGGAAGACGTTAACTATTTTAGGGACCCTATATGATCGAGGTAAATATATTACTACAGTATTTTTATTGAGGTGTAAGGTTGACTTATATTTTGAAGAATCGATGAATTTAAGGTGGACTTATAGTAATTTAGGTTACTTATGGGAATGATTAACCTATCTTGGGTAAAATATGTTTATGTTAGCTACTTTTGTTATAAGATGTTAGGTGTGGTTGATGTTGTTTGGAGATGAACAATGAAGTTTATTTTGGAATAATATGTTATAAAATCCTTCTTGTATTTGGGTTTCAATCATAGTTTGGTTTAATTTAAGGAATTTTAAGGAACATTATTTATGGAATGGTCTATGATAAACTTTTAATATTACCATGGAACTTTGAAGATTTAAAAGTAGTTTCCATTCCTATGGGATTATTTCTTTTTGAAGAGTTGTTTTACCTTAACCTTTCTGTTTTTGGGATAATGTTTAAAGATATAAGAAATAGATAGTTAATCTTTTGTGGATTATGTGATTCTATAGAAGATGATTCTTGTGTTTTGATGAGACCAAGTAGTTTTGAATTCTCATCGTTTGGAGAAAGAATAGTTTTGGAAGAGACTTATTAAAGGATGAAACTGTACTTGAAGGTAGGTATATTTACTTATTATTTTTTCTATGTAGTAAATTAATTCAACAAAATTATGAAAAGGAACGTAAAACAAAAACGTTGTTGGTTTACGTTTCCTACAAGGTAATCAAAGACCGTTTACACACATCATAATTTTGGGATTTTCTCTTGGTTAACTTTCTCCTAATCATGTTTTCTATCACTCTCCCTCAGAACTTGACCCATTGTTTTCTCCTCCATGTCCATGTTTTCCTACATGGAATCCTAGAGTGGGTTAACTCAGGTGACCATTGTAATCCCCTTTCTTTCTTTTAAAGTAATAGTTTTACTAACTCCTTTTCCAATGTGGGACTTTGAATGAAATTTCAAAACCCAATTTTAAAAATTGCAAGGATGCAATTTCTTAAGGGGGGAAGATTGTAATGAACCGAAATTTTGAATAAATCTTGTTTCCTGATTTTTTTGTGTTATTTTATTTTATTTTTTTTATACTCAACAAAACTATTTCATTTGATAACATGAGAATAATTAAAATGAGACCGTTGGGTTTTGACTGTTATATGAACATTGGTCAATATGACCGCTGGAAACTAAACGTTTTGATTATTGTCTCTAAATACAAGTAATCTTGGTTATTTAATATAGAAAGAAGATTCGATGGCCTCACCCAGTAGTCTTGGACCGATCGAAGCCCATCTAACAGAACTTGGGAAGGAGGTAGCGCCACTAGGCTTTGCTCTGGACCAAACCCAAGCCGAACTTCATCGTGTGAAGCTAGAACGGAATCGCCTTCGCGAGAAGTTCAAACTGATATAAATTACTACTCGTGCGATATTGGCCAAGCTTCCCTCAGATTCTCTCACCTTAGCACACCTTACACTTAGGTCCTATGCTGGTGTGATAAGGGGCTATGTATGGAGACTCTAACTGCCTTGTGTAATCCATTGTTTTAAATAAAAATTGGGATTTCTTCTTATGATGATGTTTATGACTTTCTAAATGTCCGGATAAATATAGTATTCATATTTTTGGTGAAATTTAGAGAAAGGATATTTTAAAAAAAATTTATGTAAACCTTAAATAATTAAAAATGTGTAATGATTTTCAAAAAATGGTCTTCTACAATTATGTTTAGTACGAAATTCTGAGTCTAATAAGATCAACTAATTTTTGATGAATAGTAAATTATGAATTGTGATTTTATGCTTAGGATTAGTAATGTGACCAAATGGATTAGTAATCTCACTTAAAGAAAGTATTAATATAATCTAGGCACCTTGACTAAGTAATGTGATCCAATAAAATGGTTAAAAAACGGTTTCATAAATTATTATTCAAGTATTAGTTTTTTTGGATGAATAGTGTTTCTTAATTAAAAATTAAATTAAAAATATTTAGAAAATTATTTTTATAAAATGGATTTCATTTTTGAACTCAGAGCATCGATATTATGTTATGGTAAATTTTGGGGATTTTTTCTGAAAAAATTGAAATTTCGGTGAATAGTGTATTTATTTAAAAAAATAAATTAAAATTATTTAGAAAATTATTTTTATAAAATGGAGTTAATTTTTGAAATCAGAGCATTGATATTTGGTTAAGGTGAAATTTTGGGATTTTTTCTGGGAAAGTTGAATTTTCAGTGAATAGTAAAAATACAGTTTTAGGGTTTCGGTATGTTTAATGACATCATAACTATGTCATGATGATTTCATGAGATATTTCATGGGTTGGCAGACTAAAGGTGATGAATTATTTTATTGGGGGCCCCATGTGGCCTAACATCATAGGAAATATCTTGGGAGAGGACATGGTTTTGAGAAACCCACTTATGAGGTGTCCCTTGGCCATTAATGCCTTGTCCCCTCACTTTCCCTATAAATACCAATCCATTCTCTCATCCTTTGGACTACAAAATCATTTTCAACGACGTTCTGGCCTCCATACCTTCCATGGAGTCCTCCCAAGGTTCCCCCAAGACCTCAAGGTCCAAACCTTTGAGTTTTAAGAGTTACGTTTTAAGGTAAGGGTTCCGACCACTCTCTTTCTTCTAAAGTAATCTGTTTTATGTCATTTCATTTATGCTCCATGTTCTTATGTTGGAGAATGTTCTTTTATATTAATTATAATGTCCTTTTTATTTTCATATGATGAGAGAACCCCTCTTACTCTCACAATTTCGTTTTATGAATGTTTATGTGGCGCTGTTAGGCTGTCGAATTTTTAAGGGATTCTTTCACCCTTCTCATTCTTTTCAAGTTCTATTTTCATATCAAGTATTTCAAGTTCATTTTTATTCTGTTGGGGTATGATATCTATATCTATCATACTGATATTTTATGATCATATGATGAGATACCCCATTTGAGCTCTTCAATTCAGTATTTTGATGTTTTAAGTGGCGCCGTTAGGCCGCCGAATTTTTAAGGGATTCTTTCACCCTTCTCGTTTTCAAAGATCTACTTTCATGTCAAGTATTTCAAGTTCCTTTTTATTATGTTGGGTTATGATCTATATATCTATCATACTGAACCATTATGATCATATGATGAGAGACCCTATTTTTATCTTGTCAATTCATTTTTGGTTGATGTTTAAGTGACGTCGTTAGGTTGCTGAATTTTTAAGGGATTCGTTCAACTTTCTGATTTTTCAAAGATCTACTTTCATGTCAAGTATTTCGAGTTCATTTTGTATTATGTTGGGGTATTATCTCTATATCTATCATTATGATCTTGTATGTTCATATGATGAGATATCTTATTTGATCTCTTCAATTCATTTTTGTTGAAGTTTAAGTGACGCCGTTGGGCTGCCGAATTTTCATAAGAGAAATCTTATTTTTGTCTTCCTTTAATGTTCTTCATTTCATATGGTATATATTTAAAATTTCATTACCATGTTCTCAAATCCTTTATATTCTGTCCCTCTACTGTTTTATGGGTCATTTATGAGTGTTTGACCCATGTCCCCTCTCTTTTCAAATGTTTTCTAAAACCCCGAAACATAGCCGTTATGTTGCAGAATTTCCGTCTCAAAATGTCTCTCTCTTTTTCTAAAGTAATTTTATTTTATTAAGTAAAACTCAAAGATCATTCATCAAAAGGGGTATTCACATATATACCAAAATGTTTTATTTTAAATTCTGGTATTTACATACATGAGACCCGCTCTCCCCTTCCGTGGGTTTAAAGTGACATAAAGATCATGTCTTTAAAGCAGTTTTTAAAACGTTATGATTATGAAATGAAACCCATTTCTTTTATGCTATATAGATTATTTATGAAATTTTTGATGATGATATATGTGGATCACATGATAATAAAGGCAAATTTAATGGTGCTCCCTGATAGCGCTCTAGTGCATTGGGTAATGATGTAACCACTAGAGATTACAATTTTCACGATATCTTGGTGAATAACCTTGGTAATTTTCAATTGAAACCTTGGGGATGGACCTTGGTGATATGTTCATGATTGAATAGGTTAAATGATGTAGCCACATCTTAAAGTTATGAAAAATTTTATTTTTATTATGATATGCCACATGATTTCTTTCTCATGCCTTAAAGTTCTTTTTCATTACATAGTTGATGTATCTCAAGTTCACGTGTTAAATGTTTCTCTTGTTCCCTTACTGGGCCTTCTGCTCACCCTTTCTTTTTTATGTACGTCCACAGGTTATGAGATGTAATAATGAAACTAGGATGAACTTAAGGAGAAGCCTTTCAGGTGTTTAAGAATAATGTTTTTTTCTCATGTAATAAGTTCCTTGTTTCCAAGATAGTAAACATTAAAGATCCTAGGTTTTGTAGAATGTAATGAAAAGTTATGTTATAAAAAGGCGGGATGCTATAGTTGGTATCAAAAGATTTTTTAGTTATTTTTGGAAATTAGGATATAAAATCCTTAGGAAGAAGCCTATATAAAAGTTTATATATAGGAAATCTTCCTGGTATTTTGGTGAGTATTGAGTAATGGGTTTCCAAGAAAATACATTCCTGTCTGGATACGAGAAGGTAGAGGTGGCTCTGGCACAGATGTACATAGGGGTAAAACCTGAAAACACTACTTTGAGCTAGAATCAAATGGGAACTGGTACACGACAACGGGCCTTGTTGCACTCTTGGTTACGACACTCCCGGGGGATATGCTTTGGAAAATTCATATGCTTAGTATGAACCATTATTAAAAGAAAAAAGATAAAATAAAATAATGATTCACATAAGAATATATGATCATGGATAACCTAGATTGGGACCTAGGGGGTCACAATTTAGGGTATAATTATCTTCTACAAGTTATCCTTATATGCTTTAAGTTCCTTTTCATGATTATCGGCTAAGTATTTAAGCCCCTAATTATACTTTCTCTTCTTAGTTAATGATGGGAAATGGAAGTCCATGTCCCAACAACCAATGTGATAGGAAATGCGACGATTTCTATATTAATATGACAGAGATGATTGGGGGATTAATATATGATTATTATTTTGGAAGATGTTCACTATTTTAGGGACCCTATATGATCGAGGTAAATAGATTACTACAGTATTTTAATTGAGGAGTAAGGTTGACTTATATGTTGAATAATCGATGAATTTAAGGTGGACTTATAGTAATTTAGGTTACTTCTGGGAATGATTAACCTATCTTGGAAAAAATATGTTTAGGTTAGCTACTTTTGTTATAAGATGTTAGGAGTGGTTGATGTTGTTTGGAGATGAAAAATGAAGATTATTTTGGAATAGTATGTTATCAAATCCTTCTTGTATTTGGGTCTCAATCTTAGTTTGGTTTATTTTGAGGAATTTTAAGGACCGTTATTTATGTAATGGTATATGATACACTTTTAGTATTACCATGGAACTTTGAAGATTTAAAATTAGTTTCCATTACTATGGGATTCTTTTTTTTGAAGAGTTGTTTTACCTTAACCTTTCTGTTTTTGGGATAATGTTTAAAGATAGAAGAAATAGATAGTTAATCTTTTGTGGATTATGTCATTCTCTAGATGACGATTCTTGTGTTTTGATGAGACCAAGTAGTTTTCAATGGTAATCCTTTGGAGAAAAGTATAGTTTTGGTAGAGACTTATTAAAGGATGAAACTGTACATGAAGGTAGGTATATTTCCTTATGTTTTTGTTCTATGTAGTAAATTAATTCCACAAAAATATGAAAAGGAACGTAAAACAAAAACGTTGTTGGTTTACGTTTCCTACAAGGTAATCAAAGACCGTTTACACACATCATAAGTTTGGGATTTTCTCATGGTTAACTTTCTCCTAATCATTTTTTCTATCACTCTCCCTCAGAACTTGACCCTTTATTTTCTCCTCCATGTCCATGTTTTCCTACATGGAATCCTAGTGCGGGTTAACTCGGGTGACCTTTGTACTCCCCTTTCTTTCTTTTAAAGTAATAGTTTTACTGAATCCTTTTCCATTGTGGGATGTTCAATGAAATTTCAAAACCCAATTTTAAAAATTGCGAGGATGCAATTTCTTAAGGGGGGAAGGTTGTAACGACCCGAAATTTTGAATAAATCTTGTTTCCTGATTTTTTTGTGTTATTTTTTTTTATTTTTTTTATACTCAACAAAACTATTTCATTTGATAACATGAGTATAATTTAAATGAGACCATTGGGTTTTGACTATTATATGACCACTGGTCAATATGACTGCTGGAAACTAAACATTTCAATTATTGTCTCTAAATACAAGTAATCTTGGTTAATTAATATAGAAAGAAGATTAGATGGCCTCACCCAGTAGTATTGGACCGATCGAAGCCCATCTAACAGAACTTGGGAAGGAGGTAGTGCCATTGGGATTTTCTCTGGACCAAACCCAAGCCGAGCTTCATCGTGTGAAGCTAGAACGAAATCGCCTTCACGAGAATTTTAAACTGATAGAAATTACTACTCGTGCGATATTGGCCGAGCCTCCATCAGATTCTCTCACCTTAGCACACCTTACACTTAGGTCCTATGCTGGTGTGATAACAGGCTATGTAAGGAGACAATAACTGCCTTGTGTAATCCTTGGTTTTAAATAAAAATTAGGATTTCTTCTTATGATGATGTTGATGACTTTTTAAATGTCCGGATAAATATAGTATTCATATTTTTGGTGAATTTTAGAGAAAGTATATTTTAAAAATTGTTTATGTAAACCTTAAATAATTAAAAATGTGTAATGATTTTCAAAAAATGGTCTTCTACAATTATATTCAGTACGAAATTTTGAGTCTAATAAGATCAACTTAATTTTTGGTGAATAGTAAATTATGAATAGTGATTTTATGCTTAGGATTAGTAATGTGACTAAATGGATTAGTAATCTCGCTTAAAGAAAGTATTAATATAATCTAGGCACCTTGATTAAATAATGTGATTCAATAAAATGGTTAAAAAAGGGTTTCATAAATTATTATTCAAGTATTAGTTTTTTCGGATGAATAGTGTTTCTTAATTAAAAATTAAATTAAAAATATTTAGAAAATTATTTTTATAAAATGGATTTCATTTTTGAACTCAGAGCATCGCTATTATGTTATGGTAATTTTTGGATATTTTTTCTGAAAAAAAGAAATTTCTGTGAATAGTGTATTTATTTTAAAAAAAATATTTAGAAATATATTTTTATAAAATGGATTTCATTTTAGAAATCAGAGCATTGATATTTGGTTAAGGTGAAATTTTGGGACTTTTCTGAGAAAGATGAATTTTCAGTGAATAGTAAAAATATAGTTTTAGGGTTTCAGTATGTTTAATGACATCGTAACTGTGTCATGATGATTGCATGAGATATTTTATGGGTTGGCCGACCAAAGGTGATGAATTATTGTATTGGGGGCCCCATGTGGCCTAAATGCATGGGAAATATCTTGGGAGAGCACATGGTTTTGAGAAACCCACTTATGAGGTGTCCCTTGGCCATTAATGTCTTGTCCCCTCACTTTACCTATAAATACCAAGCCATTCTCTCATCCTTTGGACTCCAAAATCATTCTCAATGATGTTATGGAATCCTTACCTCCAAAGGAGTCCTCCCAAGGTGCCCCAAAGCCCTCAATGTCCAAACCTTTGAGTTTTAAGAGTTACGTTTTAAGGTAAGGGATCCGACCTCTCTCTTTCTTTTCAAGTAATCTCTTTTATGTCATTTCTTTTATGCTCCATGTTATTATGTTGGAGGATGTTCTTTTATCTTCATTATAATGTATTTATATGTTCATATTATTATAGAAACCCTCTTACTCTCATCATTTCGTTTTATGAATGTTTATGTGGCGCCGTTAGGCTGTCGAATGTTTAAGGGATTCTTTCACCCTTCTCATACTTTTCAAGTTATATTTTCTTGTCAAGTATTTCAAGTTCCTTTTTATTATGTTGGGGTATGATCTCTATATCTATCATACTGATATTTTATGATCATATGATGAGAGACCCCATTTTATCTCTTCAATTCAGTATTTTGAAGTTTTAAGTGGCGCCGTTAGGCTGCCGAATTTTTAAGGGATTCTTTCACCCTTCTCGTTTTCAAAGATCTAATTTCATGTCAAGTATTTCAAGTTCCTTTTTATTATGTTGGGGTATGATCTATATATCTATAATACTTAACCCTTATGTTCATATGATGAGATATCCTATTTTGATCTTGTTAATTCATTTTTGGTTGAAGTTTAAGTGATGCCGTTAGGCTGCCAAATTTTTAAGGGATTCGTTCACCTTTCTCATTTTTCAAAGATCTACTTTCATGTCAAGTATTTCAAGTTCCTTTTTTATTATGTTGGGGTATGATCTCTATATATATCATACTAATCTTTTATGTTCATATTATGAGAGACCCTATTTGATCTTGTCAATTCATTTTTGTTGAAGTTTAAGTGACGCCGTTGGGCTGCCGAATTTTAATAAGAGAAATCTTATTTTTGTCTTCCTTTCATGTTCTTCATTTCATATGGTATATCTTTCAAATTTCATTACCATGTTCTCAAATACTTTATATTCTGTCCCTATACTGTTTTATGGGTCATTTATGAGTGTTTGACCCATGTCCCCTCTCTTTTCAAATGTTTTCTAAAACCCCGAAACATAGCCGTTATGCTGCAGAATTTCCATCTCAAAATGTCTCTCTCTTTTTCTAAAGTACTTTTATTTTATTAAGTAAATACTCAAAGATCATTCTTCAAAAGGGGTATTCACATATATACCAAAATGTTTTATTTTAAATTCTGGGATTTACATACATGAGACCTGCTCTCCCCTTCCGTGGGTTTAAAGTGACATTAAGATCATGTCTTTAAAGCAATTTTTAAAACGTTATGATTATGAAATGAAACCCATTTCTTTTATGCTATATGGATTATTTATGAAATTTTTGATGATGATATATGTGTCTCACATGATAATAAAAGAAAATTTAAGGGTGCGCTCTGATAGCGCTCCAATGCATTGGGTAATTATGTAACCACTAGAGATTACAATTTTCACGATATCTTGGTGAATAGCCTTGGTAATTTTCAAATGAAACCTTGGGGATGGACCTTTGTGATATGTTCTTGATTTTTTATGTTAAATGATATAGCCACATCTTAAAGTTATGAAAAATGTTTTTTTATTATGATATACCACATGATTTCTTTCTCATTACTTAAAGTTCTTTTTCATGACATAGTTGATGTATCTCAAGTTCATGTGTTAAATGTTTCTCTTGTTCCCTTACTGGGCCTTCTGCTCACCCTTTCTTTTTTATGTATGTCCCCAGGTTATGAGATGCAGGAATGAACCTAAGATGATCTTATGGAGAAGCCTTTCAAGTGTTTAAGAAGAATGTTTTTTTTCTCATGTAATAATTCCTGGTTTCCAAGACACTAAAACTTAAAGATCCCCAGTTTTGTAGAATGTAATGAAAAGTTATGTTATAAAAAGGCGGGATGCTATAGTTGGTATCAAAGGATTGTTTAGTTGTTTTTGGAAATTAGGATATGAAATCTTTGTGAAGAATCCTAGAGAAAAGTTTATATATAGGAAATCTTCCTGGAATTTTGTTGAGTATTGAGTAATGGGTTTCCAAGCAAATACATCCCTGTCTGGATACGAGCAGGTAGAGGTGGCTCTGGCACAGATGTACATAGGGGTAAAACCCGAAAACACTACTTTGAGCTAGACTCAAACGGGAACTGGTACATGACAACGGGCCTTGCTGCACTCTTGGTTATGACACTCTTAGGAGATATGTTTGGCAAATTCATAAGCTTAGTATGAACCATTATTAAAGGAAGAAATATAAAATAAAATAATGATTCACATAAGAATATATGATCATGGATAACCTAGATTGGGACCTAGGGGATCACAAGTTAGGGTATACTTATCTTCTACAAGTTATCCTTAATGGATTTATGTTCCATTTCATGATTATTGGCTAAGTATTTAAGCCCCTAGTTATACTTTCTCTTCTTAGTTAATGGTGGGAAATTGAAGAACATGTCCCAAAAACCAATGTGATAGTAAATGCGACGGTTTCCGTATTAATATGACAGAGATTATTAGGGGATTAATATATGGTTATTATTTTGAAAGACATTCACTATTTTAGGGACCCTATATGATCGAGGTAAATAGATTACTACAGTATTTTCATTGAGGAGTAATGTTGACTTATATTTTGAAGAATCGATGAATTTAAGGTGGACTTATAGTAATTTAGGTTACTTATGGGAATGATTAACCTATCTTGAGTAAAATATGTTTAGGTTAGCTACATTTGTTATAAGATTTTAGGAGTGGTTGATGTTGTTTGGAGATGAACAATGAAGTTTATTTTGGAATACTATGTTATCAAATCCTTCTTGTATTTGGGTTTCAATCTTAGTTGGGTTTATTTTGAGGAATTTTAAGGACCGTTATTTATGGAATGATCTATGATAAACTTTTAATATTACCATGGAACTTTGAATATTTAAAAGTAGTTTTCATTTCTATGGGATTCTTTTTTTTTGAAGAGTTGTTTTACCTTAACCATTCTATTTTTGGGATAATGTTTAAAGATAGAAGAAATAGATAGTTAATATTTTGTGGATTATGTGATTCTCTAGAAGATGATTCTTGTGTTTTGATGAGACCAAGTAGTTTTGAATGCTCATCATTTAGAGAAAAGTATAGTTTTGGTAGAGACTTATTAAAGGATGAAACTGTACTTGAAGGTAGGTATATTTCCTTATGTTTTTGTTCTATGTAGTAAATTAATTCCATAAAATTATGAAAAGTAACGTAAAACAAAATCGTTGTTGGTTTATGTTTCCTACAAGGTAATCAAATACCGTTTACACAAATCATAAGTTTGGGATTTTCTCGTGGTTAACTTTCTCCTAATCATGTTTTCTATCACTCTCCCTCAGAACATGACCCTTTGTTTTCTCCTCAATGTCCATGTTTTCCTACATGGAATCCTAGTGCGGGTTAAATCAGGTGAACTTTGTACTCCCCTTTAATTCTTTTAAAGTAATAGTTTTACTGACTCCTTTTCCAATGTGGGACTTTCAATAAAATTAAAAAACCCAATTTTAAAAATTCCGAGGATGCAATTTCTTAAGGGGGGAAGATTGTAACGACCCGAAATTTTGAATAAATCTTGTTTCCTTATTTTTTTGTGTTATTTTATTTTTTTTATACTCAACAAAACTATTTCATTTGATAACATGAGTATAATTAAAATGATACCATTGGGTTTTGACTAATATATGACCATTGGTCAATATGACCACTGGAAACTAAACGTTTCGATTATTGTCTCTAAATACAAGTAATCTTGGTTAAATAATATAGAGAGAAGATGCGATGACCTCACCCAGTAGTCTTGGACCGATCGAAGCCCATCTAACAGAACTTGGAAAGGAGGTAGCGCCACTTGGCTTTGCTCTAGACCAATCCCAATCCGAACTTCATCGTGTGAAGCTAGAACGGAATCGCCTTCGCGAGAAGTTCAAACTGATAGAAATTACTACTCGTGCGATATTGGCCGAGCCTCCCTAGAATTCTCTCATCTTAGCACACCTTACACTTAGGTCCTATGCTGGTGTGATAAGGGGCTGTGTAAGGAGACCGTAACTGCCTTGTGTAATCCTTTGTTTTAAATAAAAATTGGGATTTCTTCTTATGATGATGTTTGTGACTTTTTAAATGTCCGGATAAATATAGTATTCATATTTTTGGTGAATTTTA
Organism: Viscum album; assembly: GCA_963277665.1. Taxonomy (NCBI): domain Eukaryota; kingdom Viridiplantae; phylum Streptophyta; class Magnoliopsida; order Santalales; family Viscaceae; genus Viscum; species Viscum album. The sequence continues at coordinate 1,182,589,756 of OY728158.1, read as the reverse complement.
GAGAAAGGAAATTTTAAAAAATGTTTATGTAAACCTTAAATAAATAAAAATGTGTAATGATTTTCAAAAAAATGGTCTTCTACAATTATGTTCAATACAAAATTTTGAGTCTAATAAGATCAAATTAATTTTTGATGAATAGTAAATTATGAATAGTGATTTTATGCTTAGGATTAGTAATGAGACTAAATGGATTAGTAATCTCACTTAAAGAAAGTATAAATATAATCTAGGCACCTTGATTAAGTAATGTGATTCAATAAAATGGTTAAAAAATGGTTTCATAAATTATTATTCAAGTATTAGTTTTTTTGGATGAATAGTGTTTCTTAATTAAAAATTCAATTAAAAATATTTAGAAAATTATTTTTATAAAATGGATTTCATTTTTTAACTCAGAGCATCGATATTATGTTATGGTAATTTTTGGGGATTTTTTCTAAAAAAATGAAATTTCGGTGAATAGTGTATTTATTTATAAAATAAATTAAAAATATTTGGGAAATTATTTTTATAAAATGGAGTTCATTTTTGAAATCAGAGCATTGATATTTGGTTATGGTGAAATTTTGGGATTTTTCTGAGAAAGTTGAATTTTCAGTGAATAATAAACATGCAGTTTTAGGGTTTCGGTATGTTTAATGACATCATAACTGTGTCATGATGATTTCATGAGTTATTTTATGGGTTGGCCGACCAAAGGTGATGAATTATTGTATTGGGGGCCCCATCTGGCCTAACTTCATGGGAAATATCTTGGGAGAGCACATGGTTTTGAGAAACCCACTTATGAGGTGTCCCTTGGCCATTAATGCCATGTCCCCTTACTTTTCCTATATATACCAAGACATTCTCTCATCATTTGGACTCCAAAATCATTCTCAACGATGTTCTGGCCTACTTACCTCCCAAGGAGTCCTCCCAAGGTTCCCCCAAACCCTCAAGGTCCAAACCATTGAGTTTTAAGAGTTACGTTTTAAGGTAAGGGATCCGACCTCTCTCTTTCTTTTCAAGTAATCTCTTTTATGTCATTTCTTTTATGATCCATGTTCTTATATTGGAGGATGTTCTTTTATCTTCATTATAATTTCCTTTTCATGTTCATATGATGAGAGAACCCCTCTTACTATCATCATTTCGTTTTATGAATGTTTATGTGGCGTCGTTAGGCTGTCTAATTTTTAAGGGATTCTTTCACCCTTCTCATTCTTTTCAAGTTCTATTTTCTTGTCAAGTATTTCAAGTTCATTTTTATTATGTTGGGGTATGATCTCTATATCTATCATACTGATCTTTTATGATCATATTACTATAGACCTCATTTGATCTCTTCAATTCAGTATTTTGATGTTTTAAGTGGCGCCGTTAGGCTACCGAATTTTTAAGGGATTCTTTCACCCTTCACGTTTTCAAAGATCTACTTTCATGTCAAGTATTTCAAGTTCCTTTTTATTATGTTGGGGTATGATCTCAATATCTATCATACTGAACCCTTATGTTCATATTATTAGAGACCCTATTTTTATCTTGTCAATTCATTTTTGGTTGAAGTTTAAGTGACGCCGTTAGGCTGCCGAATTTTTAAGGGATTCATTCACCTTCCTCATTTTTCAAAGATCTACTTTCATGTAAAGTATTTCAAGTTCCTTTTGTATTATGTTGGGGTATTATCTCTATATCTATCATACTGATCTTGTATTTTCATATGATGAGAGACCCTATTTGATCTCGTCAATTCATTTTTGTTGAAGTTTAAGTGACGCCGTTGGGCTGCCGAATTTTCATAAGAGAAATCTTATTTTTGTCTTCCTTTCATGTTTTTCATTTCATATGGTATATCTTTCAAATTTCATTACCATGTTCTCAAATCCTTTATATTCTGTCCCTCTACTGTTTTATGGGTCATTTATGAGTGTTTTACCCATGTCCCCTCTCTTTTAAAATGTTTTCTAAAACCCCAAAACATATCCGTTATGCTGCAGAATTTCCGTATCCAAATGTCTCCCTCTTTATCTAAAGTACTTTTATTTTATTAAGTAAATACTCAAAGATCATTCTTCAAAAGGGGTATTCACATATATAACAAAATGTTTTATTTTAAATTCTGGTATTTACATACATGAGACCCGCTCTCCCCTTCTGTGGGTTTAAAGTGACATAAAGATCATGTCTTTAAAGAAGTTTTTAAAACGTTATGATTATGAAGTGAAACCCATTTCTTTTATGGTATATGGATTATTTATGAAATGTTTTATGATGATATATGTGACTCACATGATAATAAAGGAAAATTTAAGGGTGCGCCCTGATAGCGCTCTAATGCATTGGGTAATGATGTAACCACTAGAGATTACAATTTTCACGACATCTTGGTGAATAACCTTGGTAATTTTCAAATGACACCTTGGGGATGGTCCTTGGTGATATGTTCATGATTTTCTATGTTAAATGATGTAGCCACATCTTAAAGTTATGAAAAATGTTATTTTTATTATTATATGCCACATGATTTCTTTCTCATGCCTTAAAGTTATTTTTCATGACATAGTTGATGTATCTCAATTTCACGTGTTAAATGTTTCTCTTGTTCCCTTACCGGGACTTTTTCTCACCCTTTCTTTTTATGTATGTCCCCAGGTTATGAGATGCAGTAATGAACCTAGGATGAACTTAAGGATAATCCTTTCAGGTGTTTAAGAAGAATGTTTTTTTTCTCATGTAATAAGTTCCTGGTTTCCATTACGCTAAACCTTAATGATCCTCGGTTTTGTAGAATGTAATGAAAAGTTATGTTATAAAAAGGCGGGATGTAATACTGCGGCTTCAGGGGATGTTGGCGGAAACACCTGCTGCAGTAGTAGAGCTTGGAGTATGCCCTGGGCTCGGTTTACAGTCTTCCAAGTTATCCAGTTGCCAAATTTCTGCCCCTGCTTTCTGGTGACTTTCTTCCACCCCTCCTCTTTGTCGGAGTCGGTGGTAGAGATTCATGCCACAAGTGCTGGGGGTGGTCCCAGCTCGACCTGTCTAGAGTCTACCATCCTCTGTAGGAGGTCTTTGAAGATGAAGCATTCTCGGATAGTGTGTCCCACCATCCGATGGTAGGGGCAGTAATCTGGCCTGTCATCGCAGCCGACCTCTTCAGGTTTCCTCAGTTCTGGAAGGCAGAGCAAGTTGCAGTTCATGGCGGCAATGAAGTAGCCGCGGACATGATTGTCTTGGAATGACTATAATTTTTGTCTTCGTTCCTCAAACTGGGTTTTCTTCAGTCCTCTCTAATCGTCTCGTTTAGGTGGAGGTGGCCTCTGATATGTAGGAGGACCTTGACAATTTGGTGGAGGCCTGAGCAGTGGAGCAAGCACAGGTGCCATCTTGAGTGTGACAGCGGACGCTTCTGCTCTAGGGGCTCTTTTCGTAGGAGCCTACGAGGCTATTAGGGACATTGAATTGGTCCGCTGAAGGGAGTCCTCAATTCTCTTGTCAATGGTCAAGAGATGGCGAAATCCAGTGGTGCACTCCACTGGTATGAGCGGTGTTCGTAGCTCATCTCGAAGATTATCGATGCATATGGATAGCGTCTAATCTTGAGGCATTGGACTATTCAGGGAATAGGTCAGACCTTTCCATCTGGTGATGAAATCTGAGACCCTCTCATTCTCCCTCTACTTGCAGTTCATGAGATCCCTGACCGTTGTTTTAGGCAACGTTGAGCTGAAGTGGAACATGAACTACTGCCGAAGGTCTTCCCAGCTCTTTATTAACTAGGCTGGCAGACTCGTATACTAGACGAAGGCAGATCCTTGCATGTTCCGTAAGAAGTATCTCAGTTTTACTGCTTCTTGTTGCTTCGGAGTTCCCATCATAGGGTCACAATAGGATGTGTAGTGCATCAAATGTTGTTCCGGATAGCCTGATCCATTGAAGATAGGGAATACATGGCTCCCAAAATTGGGTGGAGGCGGTGTGTTGCTCACCCAATCCGGGTAGGGTTTTCGCTCTGGATGTATCGGCGCACGTCGGCCTTCCATCGCTTCCAATCGAGTTGTTAGTGCCTCGATGGTGTTGTTGAGACCCTGGTTTACATCCTGTTGGGCCCGGTCCTGGGTAGGCCTAGCCCGAGGCATTGCCTGAGGATCTAGATTGGACGACACCAGGGGTGTGTGTGCTGTTTGTGGCACCTTCAGAGGTTTCCGGAGTACTCACTCTGTTTGCTTCCTAAGTATAAGGAAGTCTTGGTATTCATCCGAACCTACGTTTAGGTAGTTGGATGGGTCGGGCGCCTCATTGGACGGGATCCCTGACCGTGTTTTGTTTTCCGGGGAAATCCTTAGTCTTTGAGATGCACTTACTGGGAGTGCATGATGTGGCTCCTCCTGGGACGCACTTTCTATAAGGCGATTCCTCTAGAGTAGCTCGGTGTTAATCTGCCTCAATTATTTCATCTCATCTTCACATCGAGCGAATCTCTCTTCGAGCGTGAGTGGCTCATCTTTGTCGAGAGAAGGGGGCGGGTTAAGGGTAACCAGTCCTTTATTATTATCCTTATTGGAAGCTCGCTGGGCAGGCGAAAGAGGGTTGGCTAGAAGGACAACCATACTTAGCGCGGCCCTCTGGTTCTGGGTGTGCACACCTGGTGGTTCATTGTGGGACACAACTTGACTGGAACTATCGTCTTCCGATCCCTCCCGATTTGCAGTATCTCTGGTGTCACCCGTGGGGTTAACCCTAATTACATTGATAGATGTATATCGCAGGGCGGAGAAGATGTCATCTTACAAATGGGAAGAGGATCTCCCGCGTCTTCTTCTGACCTTCCCTTTCATGACCTGGGATTTCCTACGGACTTCTTGACGAAGGGTCACGCGAAGGGTTCTTTGGTGTGACCTTACAGTGCGCCTTCCTCTCGTAGGGGATGATGATTCAAATGACGGGATAGGACGGGAACCTCCTCTTCTGATTTCCCCCCCTAGACGAGAGAATACTGACTCTCATGGGGGAGGTTGTTGTTGCGGGGGTAATAATGCCCCCAGCCCTGAGGGCTGGGGTTGGATCCATTCCTTGGACATTGAGTCTCCTCTCAGTTTTATTGGTCTTATGGGGGCATTTTTTGTTAAACATTCTCCCAGCCCTACAGGCTGGGGTTGACCCTAGATTGCGGTAGTGGCTGCGGCTATCGCTACTTTCCTGATCTTGCGTGCCCCCATTCTGGGGTGAACTGGGTTTGGTGCAGAGTTCTTCTGTGAATCGATCCCTAATGGGGAGGCATGAAAAGATCGTTTATTGGCATCTCTTAGGCAAGAGGCATGTTGTATTCTCTCGGTGGCCTAATTCAGGAGTTCTTGAATGTATTGTTCCCATCGGGCCTGACGCTTCTGGGACTTACTCAAGGCAGGACTCTGTTGGGTGTGTTGCCTTACCTGAACGGGGAGACCACTCGATTGCCGTCTTGATGTGACGACGTTTCCAGACACCATTCCGAATGGGTTTTTCTGGGTAGGGAGCGAAGTTAAATGCAAAGCTCCATGTTCTCCCCATCCCCTGATATGGAATCCTGTCAGAGCGTCACCGATTAGGTGGTGCAGCTGGTGCAGCGCACGGAGGCAGGCTATCTCCATTTTTCCTTTACGCCTCTCGGGTCGCTGTTGTCGTGCTGAAGGAAGATCTTCCAGGTTGATGTGACTCAAGAGGTCCCCTATTGTCTTGACGTGGTCTACATACCCGTCGTAGGGCAGGAAGCTTGATTTCAATCGGCAGAGGTTTGTCCATATATTATGGCAGATGTCGTGCATGTATTCTTCCGAAAACTCTCTGGGTATGTCGAACTGAGAGGTGGCCATAGGCCAAAACATAACTGGTATATCATCCATGGCCAGTCTTTTCCTCAGGTGCAACATATCTGCATACTCCGCCGCTAGCGATTTCTCTACCTGGTCAGCCCAACTAAGATGCTCGCTACCAATGTGGTCGGAGGCAGTGGGAGTGGTAGGTGCTGAATCATTATGTGGGCGATTCCGAGGTGGTTTATAGGATGAACGCGGCCCTGGACCATCTTTTGATTGTAGAAGGATGTCGTCGGTGACTAACTGGGAATCTTACATGCTTGATCCCATCCTTCTGAGTGCCTCGGCATATAAGGGATTTTCGGTGCTTGATTCGGCAGGAGGAGGACCTTCCTATCGATATGATATGTCATCGCAGGGAGGACCTCCGCAATGGCGGTCGTAATGTCAAGGAATACCATTACTGCTTGATGCTTCACTACAAAGATGACTTTTGCAGTGCACACCCTGGGGAGGACCTCCAAGGCGTGTTGTAGCAAGGGGAGGACCTTCTGGCTGCGTAGCATCGTTACGGGGAGGACCTTCGCAACAACTTCCATCATGGTGAGGATGACCATCATGGCTTGATGTTCGATGTGCATCCTGGGGAGGACCTTCAGGACACACTGCGACAAGGGGAGGACCTTCTTGTTGCTTGGGGCCAATGCGAGGAGGACCTTACCAATGGCGGCCGTGGTGGCTAGGACTACCATCACAGCTGCGACAATGGTGACGACTACCATTACTACGGTCGCAGGGAGAATATCTATGGGATACATCCTGGGGAGGGCCTCCAGAATGTACCGCGATGAGGAAAGGGCCTTCTCATTGCTTGACGTCTCCACGGGGAGGACCTCCGTTATCAGGGTGGAGAGGACTACCACTGTGATCTGATGCCCGACTGCGTGGAGATTCGTTGTAGTGTAACCCCTGGGGAGGACCTTCAGGGTAGTCTACGACAAGGGGAGGACCTTCTTGTCGTGATGAGACGTCACTATGGGGAGGGCCTCCTCACTTTCGACTATGATAGTGAGGACTACTATCATAATCTGTGGTCCCACTGCATGGAGAGTGTTTGCAGTGTATACCCCGGGGAGGACCTTCAGGGTGGACCTCAACTAGTGGAGGAACTTCTTGCTGATCGATCTTCTAGCCACGTGGAGGGTTTCCGTGGCTCGCATAAAAAGAGGAGCTCTTGTGATCGATCATTATACGACCATGGGGGAGGCCCCCATAGGTTCTCTGGGGAGGACATTCAAAGCTAATGGTAGCAACATTGTGGAGAGGACCTTCACAACTGATACTTCCACTCCCATAATATGGTAATGGGTGGGCATGGTTTTGAGCATGTGATGTGTGCTTAGCGGCGCTGGGAACCCCAGCTTCCGGCAGAGTGGAGCCGTGAACCCGCTCTTTATTTTCCAGCTTCCTTCGGTGAGTTCGGGGCACTATTTTGCAGGCAGCGGGGACCGTCTGCTGTTGACAATGGCCTTCACCTTTGGGTCCCTATCTAATTGGGTCTCGTGATGTTGTCGGGATACTCCGAAAAACATCCTGACTTTTAACAGGGATATATGCCTGCTCTGGAGCATCCACCGTGATGGACGGGTGTCCCCCAGTTGGAATGAGTGAAGCTACTCGATCTGGTTTCCCTTGTGTCACAGAATATGGCCGGTGACCCTACTGGGTAGAAGCAGAAATGCAGATATGCTCTGAGGCGACTATCTCATCTCTCAGATGAGTCTCCTCAATTAGGGAGACTGGCTCACAGGCACGAGTCCTTGCTGTTTCCGCTGATGAAATTACATTCTGTCAAGCCTGTAAGATATGATCTGGGATCTATACCTACTCCTCTATCATTGCCAAGATATGTAGAGAGACATCTTTGGATGGAGCGGGTATGAAGGCCCATTCCGGTATCGGAGTAGGAATATCCTGCTCCGGTCCTCTGGTGGTCAGTGGGTACTGACAATTATCCTGTGTCAGGGTAGGTGGAAGAATCTTCCCCTGTACCCGGATATACCAGTTTATCTCTCTGTATGCCTCCACATCGGGATGGCGGACTTTACTTGCATCCGCATGGCGCTGGCCCTACATATATTGGTTTCCCACCATATCGAGTCGGTGGCCTTTGTTGGCGGGGAGACGTACCCGCCTATGATGTGCCGCCACATCTGGGTGGCAGGATTTGTTGATCGCCACCATATCAGGATGGCGGGCGTCAGAAGAAACTGATAGGAGTTGGTACTGTAGGTGCTGGGTCGCCACCACGTCAGGTCGGTGGGCTTCACGACCCCGGGCATGGAGAGGTGTATTCCTGGTAAGTGCCCTCATGTGTGAGCGACGGGCTTGATGGAGCTCGGCGGGGATGTGCTCCATCTTGTATGATGCTGCCATGTCTGGATGGCAGGCTCGGGAGGAGCGAACAGGTGTAGGTTCTTGTTCATTGTATGTCTCCGGGGCTGGGCAACAGATCTCCTCCTCAGGGACTAGGGTGATGACCGGTCCCTGATTGTACATCTGCCGCCCTCGTCGGGTGGTCCGAGGGGCCGGAGCTCTGGGAGCATGGGCCTGAATCCTCAGGGATACATCCTCCTCGACGTGAGGATGTTGGGTCACTGCATGATCGCGATGACGTCTTCCGAAGGGGGCCTTGTAGCGGAACCCCCGTTCGGTGGGGATGAAGTCCTCAACGTCGACCTCATCCACCTCCCTAAGATAAGGGAGGTACGCATTGTCTCGTTCTAGGGATAGACTCCTGAAATGGTTGGATACAGCAATAGGGGATGTCTGGATCTACCTTTGCGGCCGCTGCTGGGCAGGCGACCAACGAGTTTTGGCGGATTGGAGGGTGTGCATGGCCACCTCCACCTTTGGGAGAGTACCTTCATGTGGTACTCTCGGATCAGCATGTTCGAGACCCATCGTTGAAGACGTTGGTTGGGTGATGGGGTCTTCCGTAGGTGAGGACATCCGGTCATTGCGTTGTTGGAAGCACGCGCTTGTGAGTTCCTTCGGGACACTATTGGATCGAAGGGAGTTCTGAAGGTAGTACCTGAAAAACATTTTAGAAAATACAAGCAGAAAACCCGTCAAAGCAGAATTTCATGATCCCATGCGTAGTTAATGACCTTTATTGGCCCTCCTTGTGAGTAAAAGGGGGCACAGAGTGGGATTAAGTTAAATCTGTCATGCTTGGTTAAAGATTCACATCGGGTTCATCATTTTTGTTTTGTGGTTTTGGTCTCGAAACGCCCAACGATTCCATATCTGATGACGTGTGGACCTGCTTTCCAAAGGAAGGCGTTCACCGGATGGTCTGACCAGTGACGCTTAAGAACTCACATTGGTCGAGAGGATGGGAAGTTGGGCTCATTGCACCCTTTTGGGGGGAATTATTGCATGTTCCGGGACTCTCTTATAGATTTAAGACGTATTCATATGTTCACGAATATTTGGTTTATACCCAAACATAGTATCCACAGATTTAACCCTGGTAGGCAATGGTCAACTGGACCCAGGGGGTTCGGAATCATTTAGGCCCGAGGTTTACCATCCCTCGTTGGATTAATGAACTCGTGGAGTCGGAACTCATTTAGGCAGCACTAGGAGTGGCGCGGTGAACCGATGTGAAGATAGTCAAATCGACCGGTTGTTGGGTTTGAACCTCATGGAGGCTTCCTACATACCTTGCCTAGGGGACAGGGATCAAAGTCCACATAGTTCGAATGGGGAGCATCGAAGAACCGACGTGAAGTTGGACCCGGGGATCCGTTGGTGATCGGGCTTGAACCTCATGGAGGATTCTTATGTATCCATGTGGTAGGGAATCAAAGTCCTCCTAGTTCGCATTGACTTGGGACTTACACTATGAGGCAGCCCATGGTGATGGATTGGGGCTTACACTCTGAGGAGGCCCGGAATGATGGATTGGGGCTTACACTCTAAGGATGCCCATGGAGATGGATTGGGGCCTACAATATGAGGAGGCTCATAAGAGGATGTCATGGTCAATGATTAATCTAAGCCCACATGATTCATGCTCGGTGTGAGAAACAAGAGGCTGCAGGGACCAGAGGATCACGCCGTGAAAGGTGCGTCCGTGAGAAGTGGAGTGGGGCTTACTTATGAGGGCGGCCCATTAAGTCGGGGCTTACTCCGAGTTGGACACCCATGGCAGCAAAGCACAACGGGAGAGGGAAAGGGGGTGCTTCTATGCCCATATCCTCTCTTACAATGCATGAGGGCTTCCTTATGATGGGTATTTTACTACCCCCAAGGATCCCTTAACAAGTGGAGGGGCAGAAAGGGGACTCCCGAGCTCATACTTCACCTTACCGTGGGAATTTGAACCCAGGAATGCTTCGGGAATCTTCTCAAAGGTCGGGGCAACCCCTTCGCCTCTACTTACCGTGGGTATGTGAACTCAAAACGGCGCGCCGGTGCGCCCGAGGGTTACACCACACGGATCTTGTGGCTCTGGTGGAGGCCTTAGCTCGGAGCCGATGAGTAGGCCAGCGAAGGAGTCACGGAGGATCAGGCCGGACTGGGAGGATCTTATGTGGATCGGGGAATGGGGACTCCAAAGGATTCGGCGGACCACACAGGGGTATGGGTGGTGGCGCCCTTCGCGTAGGGAAGTGCTACGCGACTGGAGAGGTCGTCTGCGATCTAGGGTGGTCCGCGGACTGAGATACCGCCCGCAAACCAGGGTGGTCTACGGAATGAGAGACCACCTGCGAACCAGGGTGGTCTGCGGACTGAGAGGGCGTCCGCGAACCAGGGTGGTCCGCGGACTGATAGGTCGTCCGCGAACCAGGGTGGTCCGCGGACTGAGAGGTAGTCTGTGAACCAGGAGGGTCCGCGGATTGATTGGCATCCTGCAAACCAGAAGGGTTCGCGGCTTCGGGTTTAGCCCGCGTACATGATTGGTATGCGGAGGGTTCCATGTGAGCAGTGGCGGCCAAGGGCAGTGCCGGTTGGGGGTTCGTCGGTCGAGGCTTCGCCCGTGTATGAAGGTGCTACGCGGTGCGACGGATTGAAAAAAGGGCATAAACTCCTTGGTCCACAGGGAGTGAATCCGCAGAGGGGCTATGGTTCACGGTCTTCTCTTTTTTATGTTATTTTGAGTTCGTGGTTCACCAAATTATTATGCGTTTTCAGTTCCTTATTAGTTCATTCCCAGGTTCATACCTGCTCTGGTTCACGAACTAGAACTTTCGAAATCCTAAGCCTTCCATTGTAATCCTTCCACCTAAATCTGACTGATCTCCTCTCCGTATCCTTTCTCTGAATCTGAATTCCGAATCCCTTTTCCTTCCCCCCTCGGTCTCCTTTTATAGAGTGGGGAAAGAGATGTATCTATGGTCACGCGACACCTTTTTTAGAGGCCCATGACCGAATACCCGGTTTACAACTGACTTGGTCAATCCGTAATTCGCAGTGGGTATTGAGTGCTTCTCCCCCCGCATGAACTGAACGAGGGGAGTGCTTCGCGACCGTCGAGGGTTCCGCCTCCATTTCGCGAACGACAGAAGAGGCGGTTCAGGCCGGCTGACATAGCTCGCAGCTAGGGCGGTTCATGTCGGTGAACCGGATTGGCGCCCGCCCTGCTTCGCACCCGCGGAGGATCTCCGCCTCCATTTCGCGAACGACGATGGTCCGTGGAGGTGGGACGCTTCGCGGAACTAGCCGCGCGTCATTAACATTAGACCGGTCCGTAGACCGGTTCCTCCTTCACCATCCTTGAGTATTGTCTATATTTGCCCATCCCTTTTGTAGGGAAATTGGGCAGAATCTCCATTGAGTTAAAGGGGATCACCATCCTCCTTCGCGGATTTTTCAGGACCCTACAATAACCAACTAGCTACCTTAATCTGGTATCACTAGTGGCACATCCCGCCTGGACTAACATCAAATACTAGGGGTACCAACCCATTTAATTAGGCTTGATTAGTAACCATCACTCAACCCTCTAAAAGTTTCCTAGGAACCCATGGTGGTGGTAGTAATGTTGTGTAAGTAGGAGGCCCTTGCACACCTGACTCACCTTACCTACCATCAACGCACTTCCCTACCCCAAAAACGGACACCCTATATGATAACCCATGAAGGGATATCCCTCTTATAGAGGTGCCCCAAAAATATATACATACATACTTATATCGCATATTCACATCATATCAGCAATGGTGCCAACTGAGCTTCTATAATATATAACCATTTAAAAAATTTCACGAAACCAAAAAGTTTCCAAATGTGCATACAATTTTCAAAACCCAATCCTTTCAAGGAGAAGAACCAAATATTACACTACAGTTGGAAGTTCCAGATAGTCCTTAAACCTTCACCCCTCCCAAATACATTTACCATTAACATTTTTAATTCCTATTCTCAAAAACAGAAACTAATAAAATCCACCAAACAGGTCATTTCTCTTTACAACATTCCAACATTATCCAAAAACACTTTTAAGACATTTCCAAAACAAAAATAAGTACCTCTTTTATATAAACAAGGCCAAACAGGGCTTTACACTAAGGATTTTTTAAAATGTTCCCATGTTTTTTTTATGCTATGTTAAAACCCACAAGCATATGAAAGTTCCAAACGGACCTTCAAGTCGACGTGTCCAAAAACATTTTCAAAATGTCACACTAACGCCACTTTTGATTTTATGAAGCCAAATGAGCCTTTTATGTTTTTCAAAAGCACACCAAAACATGTTTTAAAGTCAAATGGGCATATGATCAATGATTTCATTTCAACCCCTTTGAAAAATCACATGAAGAAACCAACAATATTTGGAATATATAACCACTTTAAATAACCAGGTGTTGAGAAAAATACCAATTCAATCCTCCATATTCATTTGAGGTAACATCCAATGGCATATAAACAATTCGAGAGGACAATCAAAAGGACTATGTCCATGAAATTCAATTTTATTTAAAACTATATCAAACCATTCATGTTATTTAAAAAGCACAAAAAAAAATCCCCCTTAAATCTGTAAAACCTCTTTTCCAATTCATTTTTAACACAATTTCCAAATTATAACATTGTAAAACTATGCCACTATAAAAAAACACCATAATGAAATAGCCACAAGAATTATCAAAATGAAAACCATATGAAAAAATCTATTGAAATACCATTGGGAATTAATCAAACTCTTTTCACATTAGCATAGGTGAGAATATTCAAGGAAGCGTACTGAAAATATTTTCTTAACTTATAAAAAATTAAAAATACTATACCATGACAATTAAGAGTGTTTTAAATCAGTGAATAAAATAATATAAATAATTTGAATATTGGAAATTTCATTATAATTCATTGGAAATGATAACCCGGATTCCCCTACCTAAAATCATGTGTAAACGCGACGATGTTTCAGTAGAAGGAAGAACAAAATGTCGCGAACCAACCACACACCATAAGTAATGAGGGAAATGCGCGAACACAATAAAATGAATTAGATTTGGTTAAATTATAATGGAATCCAAAACAAAATGGAATGAAACAAACAGGCGGGGAGAGGGATGTTGGTAAAGGGAATCATGGTTGTGCCAAAGCAAGGTGGGGGTGCTAGTAAGGGTGTTAGTGTTCTCCAGAGAAAGTCGTGGCCGACCGGAGTGAGAGGGGGAGCAAGGGTTGGTCCATCGGAACACGGTGCAAGGATGGGGTGTGTTGGGGAGAGGGAGTTCCAGGATTGGAAGTTGGTAGTAGTGAGGTTCGGTGCCGGTGAGAGGCAGAAGTCCAGAGTGCTGGTGAGGGTAGGGTTCGGCCTGGGTGAGGCCGCATGCCTGGGGAAAGAAGGGGGTGAGTGTGGGTCTCGCTGTGGAAGATGGGGGAAGTGATAGGTTAAATTATTTCTAACCCAAAATATCAGTATAATTATCATAATAATAACACTGAAATAATAATAATAATAATAATAATAACTTTTATTCATTTCATTTTAAACCATAAAGATATTAATTAAAATTTAATAATAATTATATTAATATCAATTTTAATGATAATAATATTATTAAATTTTTTAATAACAATAATATTATTAACTATACAATATTATTATTATTATTATTATCATGTTTTAAATATTTCCCCCATTTTATTCTCATAAAATATTATCATTTTAAGAAGTAGGAAACCGCAAGGGCTCTCAAGCCGACCACATAGTTACTACTAACCGTACAGTGCCAACACACTGGTCCAAAACCCATAAATATTATTAAACTAAAAAAATTCAAACCAAGACTCCAAAACAAATTTTTTCCAAACAATGTGAGATCATGAGAAAAAAAAAGAATAAAATAGTGTATGAGGTTGGGCTGTGACAAATCTCCCCACCAAAGACACTTTCTGCCCCCCATAAAGTCACCAAGTCAACAATTAAGACAACTCGAGTCCATAACTAGGCAAAACCAAAGGAAACTAAGAGCCTTGAGGTGACTATTCCCATTACACGTCACACCCAACCAATTAAAGAGAAACTACTGCCATAGATTGAGGGGAGAACATGGGAGGGTGCTCCCCACCACGAGAATTCACTAACATGGAAACCTTGAAACCCAAACACACCACCCAGGGGGGAACATGGGAACCCCCATACCGAACTCATTCAATTTCTCCATGTAGACCGAATAAAACCCCAAATACGTAAATGAAAAGTATGCTACAAAATGAACCAACAACATGAGGATGAAAAATTAACTCAACACCACCCACACCGAGAGAATAAAATCCTCACCATAAACGGATACTGGGGGATTTCTATCCAGAACTCAACCCACTTTCTCAATGCTAAAAAAAACTCCCCCAATAGAATTAAAATCATTATGGTACAAACTGGGACACTGGGACACTGGAATGGAGGTATCCCCTACAAAAATAAAACACACTAGAGGAAAAGCCATGAAGAGGCGCCCAAACTATACAAGGGCCTAGAAACACCACCCCTTAATTTCTCCAAACCAAACATCCCCTAATGAACACAACTGAAAATAAACTCATAATCAAAATGGGTCCATTTATTCATGGGCCCAATTCCCTTTAAGGGATCTGAATGATTTAGAAAACACCCTAAAAGTGGATAAGGCTTCTCAAATTGCGGTAGAATGAGATCATCACACCACCACAACAAGGATGAGCTTACAAAATTGTAAGAATAGAACAAGGAAACATTGGATATTTCCATCCCAATGTGAGAACATGATCTGAACCGAGGTTCTGCACACTCTCAATAACTCCTGAAGGTGCGCGAGTTTCACCCCGAGACCTATGGCTGGGGCCTTGATGGCTAAAGAATCTCCAACCTCACAGAAAAGAATTTGCATCCTCTGGTCCCCAACTCCTTCATCTCGATGATTAAAATGACCCAAATGGAGGTATGTTTTATAAGGGATGCAAGATGATGTCTTAGAATTCCTAAACTATCCATTCTGGTGGCACATAAGAGAATGATCTAACAAACTGGGAGTTGACACCGACAAATAATATTTTTCATAAACATGTTCTTCTAAAACACCTTGCCTCTCCAGATGGGGAACCCTTATGAAAACTGACTACCCTTTAACCACACCCCAAATCCTAACGACAACGAGGCACCCAACCTCCACTAGTCCAAAACCAGACACTCCATTAAATATGAGGAAAAATGGACTAACAAATTCAGGAGTTCCCAACCACCTGACGATGTGATATGCTCCTATCAAACCACTCCACTACTTCTAATAGACCTCAACCACCTTGGAGGACAAGAAACACCCGAGGAGAAATGCAAATTGGGCATGAATCACAGGAAACATAGAAACCTTTTTGGGTGGAATACTCTGAATAACATGAAAAACACAATGGAAGATGACATCAAACCCAAAACACAATCAAAGGAAAACACCCCGAGCACAAAACAACAGACTCGGAATCCAAAAAAACTCAAGAACAACCAAAAAAATCCTCTCAAAAATATCATTTCATATTGATTATTAAAATATCAACATTTCCAACCCACTTTCAAAATACTAAAACCCTCCTTTTAATCCAAATCCAATTTACAAAAATTCATTTCCTTTTTTTATATTAAAATCCCCACCTTAGATACCTTATAAACCATCACATGTCACATGTGCGTTCATCCAATCTCACATACATCATTCACGAACAATGCCCCCCACACACTCTACATTCATACCCACACACATGTGATAGAAAATTCATTTCTTTTATTTTCAATAGCCCCAATATCCTCCATGACTCGAAATTTCATTATCTGATATGCCAACACTATCCCAATTTTCCAAAAGAAACCTTCAAACAAGCTCAAAATGGGAGCGTGCACTAAAGGCAAGGGAAAAAGAGAATAGGAGAATCGTAACATGACATTATCATAACCTTGAATACAAAAACAGAACCTCTAAAGGGAAAATGTTGAAACAGGGGAGAACAAGCGAGGAAATGTTGAAACAGGGGAGAACATGCAGGGAAATTGCTCAATCACTGAGCATTCCTGAGGTCGCGCTTTGCGACCTCATAATAACCCGGGAGAAGATGTTGACCCTGCCTGTTCCGACCTTGAAGAAACTCAGAGATGAACTGATGAGGAGAGGACATCGTTGGTACCAAGGATTCTTGTATCTGCCATCTGCATATGCGTACAAACTATGGAAGACAAACATTGTCCCTGCCTCTAAGATACCAGCAACCTGAGTGTTCCAGCGACGTTAATCTGCATCTACATATAGGCCCAGGTAGTCGATGATGACCATGTCACAATACGAATCCAAAAAAATCAAACCAGTGGCACAAAAAAATCCCACAAAAGGAAATAACAATAGAAACACTCATTCTTCTGGTCGTGCCAAGATGATGTATGGTAGCACTGGGTCTGAACAGCCATCTGTGGCTGGTTCGGAGCAGGGGAACACGACGCCTCCAGCTGTAGAGAACCCTGGATCTGAAGCTGTAGCCTCTCTCGACTGCACAACACGGTCCGTCAAAGCTTCTTAAAAGACAGATGTCGGTGCAGGAGCAAAAGGGTTGAACCGAGGCGGGACGAAGGACAGAGGATAATCTCCATGTTCTGACAGATTCAGCGAAAGAGAGTTTTTTTGAAAACGTTTTTATAATTTTTTTTTGAAAAACTGCATAGGTAAGTTTTTTTAAAAAATACGCTTCAAAGGCGGCATCTGCGATGCCGCCTTTGTTTTAGCGCAGAAAGCCGGCATCTGCGATGCCACTTTTACTCCCCCACGCCGCCTTTGGCCTGGATCGATGACATGGCAAAGGTGGCCGGAGGGAGGCCGCCTTTCGTCTCAGGGTAAGGCGAAATGTGGCTTCTACGATGCCGCCTTTGGCGATACGCAGAGGCGAAAGGCGGCTTCCGCGATGCCACCTTCGCCTGAACTCCCTATAAAAGGGCGGCCACCCCCCTCGCCTCTCCTCACTTGATCATTGCCTTCCTCTCTCCCTCCTCACTTCATCTCTCCAAATTTCTCTCTCTCTCTAAAAAATTCCTTTTTTGTGCGAGTTTTTACGAAGCTTCATTTAGATGTATGTTTCTTTATTTTATTTAATATTTTTAATTAATTAATTTAATTTTGTTTAGTTTTAAATATTTCATTTGTTAAGTAGTTTAGGTAGTTCTTAGTATTTGGTTATTTAGTTTTTGTAATTAGTTATATATAGGTTTAAATAATTATTGTTAGGTAGTATAGATTAAGTATAGATTAACTTAAGATTAAGTATTTAGAAATTTTGGTAGCTTAAAGATTATGTGGTTATCTACGCAATTAAATTCTCGTCTGGATACAAAAAAGTGGATGTGTCTCTGGCACAGATGTACGTAGGGGTAAAACCCGAAAACACCACTTTGAGCTAGACTCAAACGGGATCTGGTGCACGATAACAGGCCTTGATGCATCCTGGTTTGACACTCCCGGGGAATATGCTTAAGATTATTCATATTTTCTTTATAAACTTCTAAAATTTCTAAGAGAAGAAAAAGAAAATCAGTATATTTATCAGTGATAAATGATAAATATAATGTTATAGAATCAAATAAGGACATAATAATTAACAAATTAAAGTTATTATTAGTTAATTATAGAATAATAGAATAATTAACGATTAGTTATTATTAGTTAGTTTTAGAATAATTAATAAATAACATAGGATTAAAACATGGATTCATATAATGATTAGCTAATGATACTAATGAACATTTAAAGTGAAATGGAGAAGAACAATCAATGTAAATAAAAAGGTGCTCTAAAATTACATTCTAATAAATATCATGTGGTCAAACACCAGTAGCTTAGTTTATGGTATAGTAAGGCGCACTAAAATTAAACTCTAATAAACATCATATCGTCAAACATAATTTTTAATATTTGTTACACTATCATACTTTTGATGAAAGAAAGATTTTTGACATAGAGAGCCATGTTTGCCTGTGTGTAGTGTTATGGGGAGATTATTCAAACTAGGCAAGGAACTTCTTACAGTACACAACCAATTACGGTGGTTAGAAAAGTTGATTGTGTTACCATAAGTGACATTCAAGAGAGAATTCGTGTTTCCTTAAATCTGGGACCCGATGAAGAGATCATGTCTATGAGCTATAGACATTTGCAATTTCCAACAACACTGTGGCATATAGCTTGTCCATTGGATGCTGATGCGGAGTGGGTCCAAGCAATTAATTTATTTTCTCAATGGTTAGATGGTACCATGATGGAGTTATACGTTGTTGTTGCTGCTGTACAACAACAACATCCACTTGTACAAAGATGTAGAAATACAAGAGTGGTTGAAGACAATCTACCCCATAACATTGAACCTATTCCAAATGATGCAGCAGAAGAGGAAAACCTAGATGATCTCCTGGAAATACATGTCAATCCGAATTTTGATGAGGAGTTTCATAATGATAGATCAGATGGCGACAAAAATGATGATGAGGAGGGACCAACAGTAGATAGAGAGGAGGTTTTGAGAAATGCAATTGTTGTACATCAACCTCGGTCAATAAATCATCCACCACTCTTTTCATCTTGGTCAGAAGCAATGACACGCATGCCTGAATTCGATAATATTGTTCTCACACCGACAACTGAGTTCCCTGGAGTTGTACCAGATAGGTTTAGTGAGGTGGAAAAAACCTTATATATTGGAAGGAATTTTCCTAGTAAAGATGCCTTAAAAATCAAATTAAAGAGATTTCATATTGAGAGACACTTCAACTATGTAGTTCACGAATCCTGCCATAGTAAATATGTTATACGGTGCGTGAAGTATGGGGATGATTTTATATTTCGCTTAAGGGATATTCCAGACATTACATTTGGAGGTTGGAGAATCTCAATGATTGAGGCGGCTCATACTTGCATTCAGCCAAGTCTCACACAAGATCATAATTCATTAGATGCAGAATTTGTGTCATCTATTATTGTTGAGATGATTAGGACATGTCAAGATTTTCCAATATCCCTTGTGCAAGAGAGGATTCTACAGACATTCGGTTATAAGATTTCCTATAATAATTCTTGGATGGCGAAACAGAAGGCAATTGTGAAGGTATATGGTGATTGGGATGACTCATATCGAGTATTTCCGCAATTTCTAGCCATACTGAGGAATCATAACCAAGTTGTCTTCCATATTGATACAAACGAACATGTGTCTCCTAATAACCGACTTGATCCATCTCGTGTTCAATTTCATCGGTTGTTCTGGGCATTCCTCCCTTTTATCTCCGTATTTCGTTTTTGCAAACAATTTATTCAGATTGATGGAACATTTCTGTATGGAAAATACAAGGGCGTATTGTTGATTGCGGCAACCCAAGATGGAAACTATTCACCTCTTCCGCTTTCATTTTCCATTGTAGAGAAAGAAAACTATGAATCATGGATTTGGTTTCTGGCATGTATCAGCAACCATTTCACCAACATTAAGGGAGTTTGTTTGATATATGATCGCCATCGAGCAATTAATGAGGCAATCAATGCAGATCCTGATACATGGAGATACCCAAATTCACAACATAGGTTCTGCATTAGACAAATTGCTAGCAATGTGCATAAAAAATTCCACAACGAACCGATGAATAAGGCAATCATGTGGCTTGGTACGTATTTTATTAGTTCTTTTTTGCTGTTTCAATATAAAGATAAAATCAATTTATGTGAAATATAATCTACGTTTTTTAGCATATGAGTCGGACCAACGACGATTTGAAGAACGTTTTGAACAAATTCATCAGGCTAATCAAGAATTTTATGATTATATGATGTGGATTCCAAAAGAGAAATGGACATTGGCATACGACGGGGGAAAGAGGTACGAACACATGACGACAAACATTGTGGAGTGCATCAAAGGTATCTTCAAAGGACATCGCAAGCTACCAATAACCACCTTAGTTTAGGAGACATTATATCGATGTGTGAAGTAATTTGTGGATAGAAAAAAAACTAGCATCAGACGGAATACATCAAGGGCTATGATATGGAAGACACTTTCAACGAGAGATTGAAAATAATATTGAAGAAGCTTCTAGTTATCATGTCTGTCTCTTTCGAAGAGAAGACTCCCGATTTGAAGTTCAAGAGCATTCAGACCCCATCACAAATTGCGTCGGTGAAAAAATGTTGGGATTACTGGAAAGAAGGCAATGCCAATGTGGAAAATTTCAGGCCTTACGGTTTCCATGTACACACGCCATCGCAGCATGTGCCTCTGTGAACATCTCTTGGGAAGCATATGTTGATCCAGTGTACCAGATGGATATCATTTCTAACTGTTATTCTGCACCATGGACACCTATTAGGGAGTATCGTTATTTCCTAATGCCTGAAGGCCAACCGATAGTGACACCTGACATCAATCGGTTACATCCTCGTGGGAGACCAAAGGAGAGTAGGATGAGTAATGAGATGGACTGGCCTCAAGAACAAGGATAGAGTTTGCGATGCACAATATGTCATAAAGAAGGTCATAACCGGAAACGATGCCCTAATGTTGTTGGGTCGACTTCACAGTCTCATTCATAATGATGTATTGTCTTCATTGTGACATTCCCATATTGTAAACTAAATGTTGTTATCTCTTCTTTATTCCTCGGTTTTCTAAAACCCAAACATATGAGATAAGTTTTCATATTAATATTCATGCTTTCATGAAATAACTATAAATATGAGATAATAGAATTTATTTCAAAACTCCGAAAGCAGAACAATTAACCCATATTGAAAAGTATATGTCAGTTAACCCATTAACATGTTTCCTGGACGTTAATATTAAAAACTTTAACCCTAAACCCTCCAACATAAACCCCAATCTAGACATGCAGGATATTTTAGAAAACTGTTCTATAACAAATTTATAGTATCATAATAATTAGCATAAGATATTGAATACATACAATTAGATAAATTCTAAAAACATCATTACTAATTGACATGGTTTATCTTAATCCAATCCATATGTAGTTAATCATAATGCTCCCCCAAAATTTGTGTAACCAAATTCAAGACTCAATATTTTAGATAACATAACTTATTTCATATTAATATTCATGCTTTCAAGAAATAACTATAAATATGAGATAATAGAATTTATTTCAAAAATCCGAAAGAGGAACACTTAACCCATATTGAAAAGTATATGTCAGTTAACCCATTAACATGTTTCCTGGATGTTAATATTAAAAATTTTAACCCTAAACCCTCCAACATAAACCCAAATCTAAACATGCAGGATATTTTAGCAAACTGTTCTATAACAAATTTATAGTATCATAATAATTAGCATAAGATATTGAAAATATACAATTAGATAAATTCTAAAAACATCATTAATAATTGACATGGTTTATCTTAATCCAATCCATAAGTAGTTAATCATAAAGCTCCCCCAAAATATGTGTAACCAAATTCAAGACTCAATATTTAAGATAAGATAACTTATTTCATATTAATATTCATGCTTTCAAGAAATAACTATAAATATCAGATAATATAATTTATTTCAAAACTCCAAAAGCGGAACACTTAACCCATATTGAAAAGTATATGTCAGTTAACCCATTAACATGTTTCCTGAACGTTAATATTAAAAAATTTAACCCTAAACCCTCCAACATAAACCCCAATCTAAACATGCATGATATTTTAGAAAACTGTTCTATAACAAATTTATAGTACCATAATAATTAGCATAAGATAGTTAATACATACAATTAGATAAATTCTAAAAACATCATTACTAATTGACATGGTTTATCTTAATCCAATCCATAAGTAGTTAATCATAAAGCTCCCCCAAAATATGTGTAACCAAATTCAAGGCTCAATATTTTAGATAACATAACTTATTTCATATTAATATTCATGCTTTCAAGAAATAACTATAAATATGAGATAATACAATTTATTTCAAAACTCCGAAAGTGGAACACTTAACCCATATTTAAAAGTATATGTCAGTTAACCCATTAACATGTTTCTTGGACGTTAATATTAAAAATTTTAACCCTAAACCCTCCAACATAAACCCCAATCTAATCATTCAGGATATTTTAGCAAACTGTTCTATAACAAATTTATAATATCATAATAATTTTTCATAAGATATTGAATACATACAATTAGATAAATTATAAATACATCATTACTAATTGACATGGTTTATCTTAATCCAACCCATAAGTAGTTAATCATAAAGCTCCCCCAAAATATGTGTAACCAAATTCAAGACTCAATATTTTAGATAACATAACTTATTTCATATTAATATTCATGATTTCAAGAAATAACTATAAATATGAGATAATAGAATTTATTTCAAAACTCCGAAAGAGGAACACTTAACCCATATTGAAAAGTATATGTCAGTTAACTTGTTAACATGTTTCCTGGATGTTAATATTAAAAATTTTAACCCTAAACCCTCCAACCTAAACCCCAGTCTAAACATGCAGGATATTTTAGCAAACTGTTCTATAAAAAATTTATAGTATCATAATAATTAGCATAAGATATTGAATACATACAATTAGATAAATTCTAAAAACATCATAATGTTTTTTTTAAATTTTACACTTATGACTCATTTTCTTTGTTTATATGCAGATGGATGATACCATACTACTCACTCAGAAGCCTACACATATTTCTCAGGCCGTGTTAGTGGGTCGTCCAGATCGATTTGTGAAGGTGCGCTGAGCGCACCATTTTCATCACATGGAGCCTCCACATGCCATTAGACCTTACTTGCGTCGTGCTGGCTTCTATGGCCTTGTCGTATCAGATTTCACATTTGTAGATCATTACCTACTTGCTGCCCTCGTTGAGAGATGGAGACCAGAGACACACACATTCCACTTTCCTGAGGGAGAGATGACCATCACCCTCGAGGATGTTGCAGTGCTTCTCGGTCTTCCTATCCAGGGGAGACCCATTATTCGACACACTCATGCAGCTTGGCCAGACCTTTCTCAACGCTTGTTAGGTGTTGATATTTTTTCCGACCATAGGGCTACAGATGGATCATCCATATCTATGCATTGGTTGGAGTCGCAGATTCCACATTTACAGGATGATGATGATGAGTAGACCGTCATGCGTTACGCCCGTGCATATATCTTACGACTCATTGGTGGGACCATGTGTACTGATCACTCAGGGATGAACGTGCATATGATGTATCTACCCCTACTAGAGGACTTTGATTAGGCTGGGATGTACACATGGGGATCAGCCTGCTTGGCATACACGTACAGATCATTATAAAGACTATCCCATAGGGTTTGTACATGTTTCATAGGATGCGTCATACTTATTCAGATGTGGGCATGGGAGCACATCCCAGCATTCCACCCTGACCTTGCTGGTCCACCGGTCGAGATGGAGGTTCTACATGATGCTCCGCGTGGACACTGGTATGATAAGTCATTTCTGTTGGTTTTTGATTCAACTATGAGTTATTGACTATAATTTCTCATTATTTGTCATTATCGTTGTATTTTACAGGTGGTGTCAGCGACACAATTTTGATGTGGTTCCGAGACAGCATTTGGGAGTATATCAGCTACACTTGGACTGTCTCTTACCTAATCAGGTATGTATATACAATCTATCACTGTCTAACATATTTAATAATAACATCAATTTTGGTTTTTAGTTGGGTGTTTTTTTGACAAAATCACTTGTCATTTCAGATTTCATGGCTTCCATACCGGAGTATTATGGTCCAGTTACCAGAATACTGCACTGTTGGGCTTGAGGATGCTATGGCTATAGTTACCCTCATTCACTTTAATATTATTGAGTGGAAGCAGCCTGACAGGGTCATGCTCCAATTTTTTCGTACTCAGCCGATTCCATTACCATCTAGACAGACAACCAGCTTCATGGGATGAAGCTGACAGGGAGGCAGGATGATGATTGTTCCCAAGTATATGAGAGTTTCATTGACTGCTGGCACAGACGTGCAGAGTTACATATTCAGGGTGTTCCTACAAATCAATTATCCCTTTCAGAGCAGGTTGATTATGCGCCATGGTATAGACTGGAGTCTATACTATATCTTACCCAAGCTGGCATAGAGATGCAGAGGATGGTAAGTCAATAAATTTCTTTTAGTTTGTTTATTGAATTATTTTCTAATTCCATTTGAATATACTTACAGGGAAGTCACACAGAGTAGCTTTTTCGCATGAGTGATGAAGAGGAGGAGGGGGTCTACAGCCGGGCAACCATCCATGCTACAACGCGGGAGGCAAGGGAATCTTTTCATGCACTTTTCATGAGCATTATCGCGCATCTGGCTCAGAGAGAGGAGGTTCCTGCCCTAGAAGAACATCCTGCAGCTGCTGCTGGTGCTGTGGAGCCACGACCATGACGACGTAGATAGTGTCATGCTGCACGTGAGGCCACGCCTGTCCCACAGGCAGAGGTCAGGCCTCTAGTAGTCCAGGATCAGCCTATTCAGGATGTGCCTCAGGTGGCATGGGATCTGTCTTTCGTGATAGGATATCCGCAGTTCTCTCCATCTTAGGTTCCAGATCCTTCACAACCATGGATTCTAGAGCCGTCGTCGTCTTGGGGTATAGCTCCATCACAGGCTTCGTTCCCCTCTGCAATGGATGCAGGTCCTTCTACCACCCTAGTGGGAGAAGGATCCGAATGGCAGTACGAGATGCAATTGACAGCTCCTCCCACTGACACACAGATGGAGGATGCGACAGTCGACGTTTCAGTGCTCGAGGATCAGCCTTCTCCAGGTCATCAGACTCCACTGTGCACTCGATGCGGACGTCCTATTCGCAGACCACCAGGTGGGACAGAATCTCCTCGCCACAGACATACGCATTGATTGTACATTATTGTTTACATGTTTTATGTGTACTGAAATCAAAATACTATTATTACTTATTGGTCAGAGTGGAATCTCAGGAGGGGGTAAATTATGTTTTATTTATATATATTTATATAACCATATGAACATAATAATAAAACATTAATAATTACTAATTACCTAATTACAAATTATATAATTAATAATTCTATTACGAATTAACTATTTAATTAGTATATAATTAATAATTATATTATGAAATAACTAATTAATTAGTATATAATTTGTAATTTGGTAATTAGTGTTTATTAATCATTAATTATATAATAACTAATTAGTTAATTAGTAATAAAATTATCAATTATATAATACTTAATTAGTTAATTATTTGAGAATGATAGAGTAGAGGCCTTTTTTATAATTAGTTAATTAGTAATATAATTATAAATTATAATTATTCATTATAATTATCAGTTGGTATTTATTAAAAATTATTATATAATAATTAGTTAGTTAATTAGTAATATAATTATTAATTATATAATATTTAATTAGTTAATTAGTAATATTATTATTAAATATAATTATTATACTTTTTAATTAGTAATTATTAATAATTAAATATTTCATAATTAATTAGTTAATTAGTAATATTATCATTAATTATATACTAATTAATTAGTAATATAATTATTACATATATAATAAATATTTAGCTAATTAGAAATATAATTAATAATTATAACTAATTAATTAGTAATTGGTAATTATTAATCAGTTAATTAGTAATATAAATATTTATTATAATTATTCATTATAATTAGTAATTAGTAATTAATAATTATTAATAAGTAATTAGTAATTATTAATTTGTTAATTAGTAATATAAATATTAATTTTAATTATTCATTAAATTATTACTCATTAATTATTACTTATATAATATTTAATTAGTTAATTATTAATATAACTATTAATTATATAATAATTAATCAGTTAATTAGTAATAATTTTATAATCTTTCAAAGTCACGTACTTGAAACATTTTTATGTTTCAAGTAGGCGGTTTTGAAAGCTTATAAATTATTTTTCATGAACATTTTTTACAGAATTATTTTTATTTTCGACTATTTCTTATATTTTTATTCCGTGTTTTATGTTTCATTTATATCGGTCTTATAGTTTATATTTTATAGGCTTTCAAAGTCACGTGCTTGAAACTTTATTAAGTTTCATGTTGGTTGTTTTGAAAGCTTATAAATTATATTTCATCAATATTTTTTACGAAATTATTTTTATTTTCAAATATTTGTTTTATGTTTAATCCATGTTTTAAGTTTCATTTATATTGGCCTTATAGTTTATATTTTATAGTCTTTCAAAGTCACGCACTTGAAACATTTTTATGTTTCAAGTAGGCGGTTTTGAGAGGTTATAAATTATTTTTCATCAACATTTTTTAGGAAATTATTTTTGATTTCAACTATTTTTTATATTTTTAATCCATGTTTTAAGTTTCATTTATATTGGCCTTATAGTTTATATTTTATAGTCTTTCAAAGTCACGTACTTGAAACAGAATCCCACATCAGAAATGCAGAATGTTCTGTGTAGGAAATAAAGAACCAGAATCCCACATCGGAAATTCCGAATGATTTCCCGGGTAAGCTCTCTTATAAAAGTGATTCCTCGGTGAGAGCTTCTGTTAGAATCCAGATTGCTGTAATGAATGTACCGCTGGATCTTTAATAGCAGAGAAATTCTGCTGAAATTTTTTGTTTTGTTTATATATATTTGTATATGTATATATATATATAAACAAAAAAAAACAAAAAAAAATTCAAAAAAAATTTTTTTTAGGAGAAAGGCGGCATCGTGGATGCCGCCTTTCACCCGTAGCACAAAGGCGGCATCTGCGATGCCGCCTTGCCTCCGAAATGCAAAGGCATCATCCCTGATGCCGCCTTTAATGCACATTTTTAAAAATATTTCTGCATATGCGTACAAACTCGGGAAAACAAACATTGTCCCTGCCTCTAAGATACCAGCAACCTGATTGTTCCTGTGACGTTAATCTGCATCCGCATATAGTCCTAGCTAGTCGATGATGACCATGTCACAATACGAATCCAAAAAACCAAACCATTGACACAACAAAAATCCCACAAAATGGAAATAACAATAGCAACACCCATTCTTCTCGTCGCGCCAAGCTGATGCAAGGTAGCAGTGGGTCTGAACAGCCATCTGTGGCTAGTTCGGGGCAGGGGAACACGACGCCTCCAGCCGTGGAGAACCATAGATCTGATGTTGCAGCCTCTCTCGTCTATGCAACGCGGTCCGTCAAAGATTCATAACTGCCAGAAGTCGGTGCAGGAGCAGAAGGGTTGAACCGATGCGGGACGATGGCCGGAGGATACTCTCCCTATGCCGACAGATCCAGCGAAAGAAGAATGCAATGAGTGAAGAAGACACAATGTCGTCGGAATACGGGAGGGTGACTCGCGCGGCGGGGTCAGGGAGCGTGACATGGTGTCGGATCTGAAGAGTGTGGTTGGACATGGTAAGGAAACTCATAGACGTCATCAGAAACCATGTGGGCGAGAAGGAGGCGATGATGAGGCAGAAGGCAACGCTTGGGTGGGAGGAGAAACCCTAGGTCGTGGCTTCCGAGTGCTCCATTGTTGGATCTACTTCACACACACATGTGACTATCCATAAAGGGTGCCAAGGTTCATGTGTTTCATTACCTTATCAAATCAAAACACATACATAAATTTCCAAATGGAAACACTTCCTTTTTTTAAAAAACCCAACTTGAGAAATTTATAAACCAATTGAGGAATACATTTTTCCATTTCAAAATCCCACTTCACTTTTATAAAACATTTACATCAATTGAAATTAAAATGAAACCCAACAAACAAAAAACCACTAGAATGAGGAAATAGTGTTCGTGCCTAACTTGGCGACATGGTGGTGGGTCATTCCCCAAGTAAGGCATCACACTAAGAGGACCTTGAACTAGGAACATGGAGTCCACTTGGGTCACTACCCCATGTGTGGCAAAAACATAACCTGATTCGCCTCTATTATCATCCCTCAATCCAAAACAACCCAAGACAAAAGACTGAAATCCTAGACTACTCTTGGTGACTCGAGGACCAATGCGAGTAAGAGTTCATGACAGTCTTCCCGCACCTAACTCCCAACTCCCGACATTCCTAATATCCGTCTACCAGACCACCTAAATAACAAGGCGAGTGCTCTGATACCATTTTTTCATGAACAATCCTGGGTCGACCCTGAACCGGTAACCTGATCCAGTATGTGGAATTTCCCGAGGGGTGTTCTCGACCCCCCAGATAGAAACTAGTGGCGGGCATCGAAACAAACATATGGGAATGATTTAAGCCCAAAATAATTAAACAAGTCCTGATAAAAATATAAAATAGCTAAAAGTCCACCAACATTAAACAAGTGAACCATAAACAAACAACCAACTAGTTTAGATATAAGAAACAACTAAATACACTGAGAACTAAAACAAGAAAACTAAACAACTTCAACGCGATATCCATGTGGTCATGAGGTCTCCACCAACAATAAGACTGAAGCTGCTCTAAAAATGAGTAGATGAACCAGGAACCTACAAAAAGGCTGGATCTACAACTAAAAATATAGAATAGGCGTGATCAATGATATGTTCATTAGGGTTTCCATGATAAACCACATAATCCAATGTCTCCTTTTCCAAAACAAACATTTTTCACAAGTTTGAAATACATGTATGAAAGTAGGGTTTTCATTTTCAAGTAAACAACATCATTTTTTCCATTTAGAAAATCCAACACATGCTACAAATCCTTTCCAAAACCAATCCCTCATTTATAAACAAAACCCCAAAAGAAGAAATACCAAGGCTGTACTGAAAGGAATTAAATAAACACTACAAGATGGAAATAAACTAACACGTATAACAGAAAATAAAAACCATACAATAATAATCATGGGTGATCATAAACATACCTAGAAGACCCCTGGACATTCCCAGTTCAGATCCATCTACATGTGTATGGTGAAGCCCCTAAGTCAATAACCAACTAACTGCCCTAAACTAGCCTCACTAGTGGCACATCCCGCCTAGCCTAGAAACAAATTGAAGGGATACCAACACTTCTAATCAGTGTTTATCAGCAACGGTCACTTGAACCTATAAAAGACACCCATGAACCCATGATGACATTAGTAGTGTTATGTAAGTAAGAGGCCCTCGCACGTAGGACTCACATTACCTATTATCACCACACTTTCCTTCCCCAAACACAGACACCATATATGACAACCCATGAAGGGATATCCCTCCTATAGAGGTTCCCCATAAATATATATATATGCATACTTACATCACATATTCACATCATATCATCAAAGGTGCCAACTAGGCCAGTGCAATATATAACCATTTCAAACATTTCAAAAAACAACAATGTAGTCAAATGGGCACACAGTTTCCAAAACACAATCATTTCAAAGATTAAACCCAAATATTACACTAGAGTTGGATTTTCTAGAATGTAATTTAACCTTCACACCTCTGATATACATTTATGAAGAACATTTTCAATTCCCGTTTTTATAAAAACAAACATCAAATAAAACCCACAGAATTGGTCATTGCTCTTTACAACATTCAAACATTTACCAAAAACACTTTGAAAGCATTTCTAAAACAAAAAACACCTCTTATATAAACATGGCCGAATGGGCCATTACACCAGGGATTTTCCAAAAATTTCCCAAGAGCCATTTTATTCCATGTTAAAACATGAGAGCATATGAATGTTCCAAATAGGCCTTTGAGTTAACACATACGAAAACATTTCAAAAATATCACACAAACACCACCTTTTCTTTTATGAAGCCAAACTAACCTTACAGTTTTTCAAACCCACACCCAAACACGCTTCGAATACAAATGGGAATATGCTCAAAGATTTCATTTCAACTTTTTTGAAGAATCACACGAGGAGACCAACAATATTTGGATGACATAACCTCTTAAAAAACTAGTCTTTGAGAAAAATACAAATTCAAAGCACCATAATCATTTTAGGGAACATAAATTTGTGCATGTAGTGCACCCATTGATGTTCCAATATCCAATGGTACATCAACATTCCAAGAGGTCACTCAAAAGGAATATTTCCAAAAACCCCCATTTTCATTATAACTAAATCAAACCATCCACATTATTTTGAAAGCACAATAAAATCCCCCTTAAATCCATAAAACATCTTTTTGAAATCATTTTTAACACAATTTACAAATTATAACATTGTCAAACTATACCACTATAAAAAACACCATGATGAAATAGTCACAAGAATTATAAAAATGTGAATCACATACACAAATTTATTGAAATAACATTGGGAATTAATCAAACTCCTTTCTAATTGGCATAGGTAAACATATTCAAGGATGTGCACTGAAATAATTTTGTTAACAATTCCTAAAAATTTAAAAACACTATAACAGGCCAATTAATATTGTAATAAATCCGATAATCAACTAAAATAAATAATTTGAAGACTACAAGTTTAAAAGGAATTCATTTGAAAGGATATCATGGATTTGCCTACCTTAAATAAAGTGTGAACTCAATTACACTTCAGTGAAAGTGAGAATATGACTTCATAGACCAACCACACACCCTATAAAATGAGGGAATCTCACGAACACAACAAAAAGAATTAGTGTTGGTTAAATTAAAAAGGAATCCCAAAACAATTGAAATAAAAAAACCAGTGGGGATTGGGCGGTCGACAAAGAGAATCATGGTCGTGATAGAGAAAGGTGGGGGTGCTACAAAGGGGGTTCATGTTAGCCGGAGAAGGCCGAGGCCATCTAGAGCGATAGAGGGAGTAGGGGGTGGGCCTCCAGAATACGAAACAAGAAGGGGGGTGCATTGGGGAGAGGGAGCACAGGGTTGGGGAGCTGGCTGAAGTGAGGTTTGGAACTTGTGAGAGGGAGAAGGTCAGAGATCTGGCAAGGGTAGGGTTCAGGCTGGGTGAGGTTGAGCGCCAGGGGAAAGAAGGGGGTGGGTGCGGGTCTCACTGTGGAAGATGGGGGGGGGGGTAACTCTATGTTATATTTTTTAACCCTAAGTAATTCAATAATTAAAATAATAATAACACTAAATAATAATAATAATTTTTATTTTTATTCATTTAATTTTAAAAAACATAGATATTAATAACAATTTAATAATAATTTTATTAACAAGAGTTTTTATGATAGTAATATTATTAATTTTTTTAATAATAATAATATTATTAACTACATAATAATAATAATAATAACATTATTATTAGTATTATTATTATTATTATGTTTTAAATATTTACTCCATTTTATTTTCATAAAATATTATCATTTTATGAAGTGGGAAACCGCAACGACACCTTG
The DNA here is from genome assembly GCA_963277665.1 of Viscum album. NCBI lineage: Eukaryota > Viridiplantae > Streptophyta > Magnoliopsida > Santalales > Viscaceae > Viscum > Viscum album. The sequence goes on along the minus strand of OY728158.1, from coordinate 1,182,558,104 downwards.
GCCGACCACACGGTTATTGCCAACCATGAGGTGCGCGCACACCGATTTGAAACCCATCAATATTATTAAACACAAAAAATTTCAAACCTAGACCCCAAACCAAACATTGTCCAAATGATGTGAGACCATGAGAATAATAAAATAAAAGAGCATCTGAGGTCGATGTGTGATAGAATCATAATCAAAACATTTGATTTAAAAAATCATGTTACAAAGCTCATTTAAATATTTCAATGAGAATAGGTTAACTAATTCCTTTTCATTTAATATTATTCAATGTAATTTAATTATTCAGTAAAACCCTACCTTGTGGTTAAATAATCTCTTACTTTCTTTTTATACACCGTACCCTCCTATAAAATTTTCAATCTAAGGAAATATGGCTTAATCCACCCTTTATTTTTGCACTAAAAAATAAAAGTTGTTTTATTATAGTTAACATTACTATTACCTTTTATTTTACCTTTTTGGTTGACCTTATGATAGTTCCTTCTATATTATTTTTTTAAACCTTACTTTTACATTCTATTAAAGAATATTGTGGGAGGTTGGTCCAAATTATTATTTTTTATTTTCCTCAAATTCATAATTTGGAGAGTAAAAAGAAATAATATTTATTGATTTTGAAGTTAAAACTTTCTGCTTTTAAGTCTCCTAATCAACAATGCAATTTAGTTCTATTTTATATTGTAGAAGTGAACTAATTTGTTCATCAATTTAATTTTCATGCAACTTATTTCTAAGAAAAATTGAATCCTTTTATGAACGCCCCTTCTTCTGTAGAGATTTAAAAACCCTTTCACTAAGAAAATTATTTTATTATTCTTCTCCATGTTCATTCATTCCATTTATAATGATATTAATCCTATGGAAAATTTTGTTAATTGTCCCAGGATCTACAATTTTTAAATCTTGACATTAATCCTCAAACATAACATGCTTTGACTATATAAAATTATCTATTACAGGGTGAGTAACATGTTAAAGTCTACAAATTTCATGGGTGTTATTAAAGAAAAAAATATGAATTAAAACATTTACATTAATTTCATAATGAATATATTCATAACATTATAATTCAAAACATTTTTAATTTAATTAATTTGTATAAGATAACTAGGATTAGAATAAAGTAATTTATTAGGATTTACCAAATTAGTAAAAGGATCAATAATGAGTTTCCTAAGATAGGAATACATCTGAGTCTTCTAATAACTATACTCCATAGAATCAATGTGAGGCGGTGCCTATGGAATTCGGCATGTATATAGAATTATTCCATCAGTTGAACTATTTTCACTATCATTAATATATTTTAATTAAATGGATAATTCTATGAGAAAGATTAGTAGCCCAAATATGTTTAATAGTTTCAAAGAACTGATATTGATTATGGTATAAGAATAATAGAAATAAGTCAATGTTTATAAAGGGTTCATCTTTGATACCAATTGATAGATCCCAACTAAGTTATTTAGAAGATCTTCAAGGGGGTGAAAACCAAGTTTATGATTTTTTAAGTAGCTAATTAAATTTGAGTTATCAATTATTTATGAAGTGGAAATAAAAATAAAAATTTAATTATTTTTATAGTTGTTCAGATCTATGTGATCGTATATCTACTCATTATAATCATATTATCCTTGGGAGGTATAGTATATACTAAATAACTAACATTCAAAGGGGAATAAAACCCCCGATTACAACCATCCTATTCTAGTGTATTCACAACCATACAACAACACTATCTTTAAATGGGGATCAAATCCCAATAAAAACACTAACATTTAATCCAAAGTAACAACCTAAATATATACCTTTTGATGAAGGTATAACCAAACACTGACTTTTTATACCTAGTGTAACATACTAAAAATAATGATGCTTTAGGAAGGGAAATCATAATGCACAATATAGTTTAATCATATGAGGATGGTAGATAGCGTAATAAAATAATCTAAGAGATGAGGTCAATGTTGTGAAAGTATAGTATTTCAATCACAAAAATTAGGTATTGAGTAATGGATTAGATTTTATCATTACTGAATTAAATGTCATGATGATTTAATTTTTCCTTGAGAGTTTTCAAGTTGTTTAAGAAATTATTCTAACATGATCAAAAAATTCTTTTAGTGTTTTAGAAAATCACAAAAATCGAGTATATTTTGTTCACATATATTCATTCACAATGTATCTTTAATCCCATTAACTAAAATATGAAATAGATATAAATAAACCCATAATGGATAAAATAATTCAATATGACAGTAATATCAAAACCCATAATTATCTCTATAGTTATGATTTTATTTTTAGGAACCAAGAATATTGATTCAAGATTTTAAGAATTATCATCCTTGAAATTATTAAATAATTCATTTTTTTCAAAAACATTTATATCAAATTGAATATATATACTAATAATAATACATGAATATTCATTAAAACTAATTTTAATAACTCTATAAATATCACACTTTAGTTTCCTTCTATAAAATTTAAAATTCAAAATACTTTCCAAGAACATATAGTAAATAATAAATAAATAAATATTAAAATAATATAGATAATTTAATTTAGGGAAAGATAGAAGATCTATGTGAGATAGGATATTTTTAAGATACATGATATTCATATGATATAAAAATCTCAAAATATAAATTTTTTATATGATATGAAATTCTGGAAGACATTTATTCACACAAGAGACTTTCTTGGATAAGTATTTATTTCTTGTATGACTATAAAAATCATAATTATTTAGATGTAGGTGAAAATTACATTTTAATAAGACTCTCACCACTCTCATAAGACATTTAAAAAAGTGTAATCCTCTATACTTTGAAAATTTTAGGTCCATAAAACATTTCAAAAAATCATCAGACTTTCAAAAACATTTTTATTGGATTCAATTCAATGTATCACTTATGTGAAAAACACAAGGCTATGAAATCACTTCGGATGACTTTCAACCAAATTTTTAAATCGGTATGTAAAACTATTTTCACTTAACTAAAAAATAAAAATAACTATATAAAATATTATTATGGAATTAGGAAATAATTCCATGATAAATTATAATTATCCAATTAATGAATCATTAGTATATGAGTAATAACTCAGCTCATAATAATATTAATTTTTCACAAAAATAAATTGATAAAATATGAAAAACATGAGAAATAATTTAATAAATAATAAAAATTAATTCAATTATTAATTAGTTAGTATAATGTCCAAATATTTATTTAATCATGTTAGTGGGAACATAAACAATGTTTTTATAGCAATTTGGTTTTTGTAATAATTTTTTTTTCAAATTATAAAAACATATATAAATATGCTACTATGGAGACACTAAAAATATCATAATTATTCAAAATCTATCTCATACCCAATTATATCCAATGTCTAATACCTTCCTAAAAGAAAATATAGTTCCATGACCTAACTCTTATCTTTTTAGGGATAATAGAGTTATTTACACTCTTACAACGTCATCACCTATGACATTCTCCGCATCTGTATAAGTATCATGTCTCATATTCTATCCAAGGTCAAATCCTATTTAAATGATCATTAATAGTATTGTCACATGGTAGAACATCAATTATCCCAACCCACAATCTAGGATTATTAAGTAAAATCTCACTCTATTATTCCCAGGGTAAGAGAGAATCTAAAAAAATAATCAAGCAATGATTTATTACTTCAACCTTTAAAAATAAAAACCCATAAAACAATTAAAATTTTATGTAATTCATATCCCATATGAATATACTATTATTTTCATCATTAAATGTTTACAGAAGCCTGGGTTATCCCCTATTTCATGGGATACCCTCATATATCAAAACCTATCCTGGGTAAAAATAGAAAATTGAATACTTAATCTACTATGGTAATCGACTCAGAAATATCCTAAGTTATATATCATCATATCTATGCCTTATGGTCTAGTTAAAAGACTATAGACCCCCTATATGTCACAACAAATAAAGAAAAAACACAGGTTCAATCTTAAAAACCACAATGCAATCCATCCAAAAATACGTCCAACCAAGGGATTCTATTAATGTCAGGTATCCACAAACCCATAGCACATACATAGCATCATCATCATCATATCAATTTTCATCTCATGAAAACATTATTATCAAGAAACATGTATCAATAAAATTCTTCTAGAAGTGTCTTTGTTCAGTAGAAAATAACATATAATTCATTTCATAAAATTTAGTTTAAAAAACTTTTTACATATTAAATAACTATATATTCATTATTTTTTAATTTATTTTATTATTTTAAATAATAAATTACATTTCATGAAAAACTTAGACTAAATTTGATGCAAGTATACACTCCAATTTTCGCATCGAGAAAATAGTAAAAACCAAATGTTAAAAACTCAAAGAACAATACCACATATAATTAACTCTATGGAAACATTTATTTCAACTAATAATTGAGATAAAAACTATCCAATATTAATTTTATTTGATGTTTTGAACAGTCTTATTCCCCTCAACCATGTCACAAATAACAAAACCTACAATCCAGTCCTTTATTAGGAATTTGTATATTTATTGTATCTGTTCATTTTAATAGTAAAATATTTGGTGAAACGTGTGACCTTAGATTTAGTTATCTATTTTTCATATGTTTTAAACTAGAAATGATAATTTGATAATTCCATAAGGTGAGACTATTCCATAAGTATCGTACCAATAATTAAAAGATAAATAACTAAAACATTTATAATGAAGATAAGAATAATTTTATACAATATGTAATTACAGTGAAAATAATATAATAATAAATTAAAATCATTAGTATAATTTTTTATACATGTTGATTCTAAACCAATATAGAATGTAAGATCATCCAATGGGTTGATCATAAACAATAAAAAAACAAAAATATGAATAAAAATTTGACCCACTACAATATTATTAATCACTAATCATACCAGTATTTATATCCCTATGTAACTTTTCTATATTTCTCACCTGTACTAGGGATGGTTCCCTAGAACTCATTCCTACCACATGGTCTACCTTTCCACTAGGGTCCACGCGTAGGGTATGAGCACAAACCTTAATTAACTACCACAAAAAATGTCTCAAATAATACAAGATCATATGTGCATGATTATAATAAAATAAATGTTGGGACCAATAGGGGCCTATATACCCTGAGAGCGGGGTGTATCAGGGTATGGATATTATTTTTTGAAAATTCTTCATGTCCCACTGGATCTTGACCTCTTCATTATAAGGGTCACTTTGTTTGCACTTGTGTGTTTATTATGACCACTTATTTTCTTATTTATCTGATGATGATGCTTTAAATGCAATGCAATGATGTAAGCCAACAACCACATATATTTTTACTTGGTTCACCCTCACTAGGCTACGTCCAAGGAGCATATAACGGCAATGTGCCATTGTACCAAATCCACTAAAGCACACTACCATTTATAAGGTTTGGGCTAGATCACTTATATGCCCATACTCACTACCTTTATAAGGTTTTGGGTCAGCTCACTGCTTTCCCAAGGATTACTCCCTTAGTCTCTCTCTATGGCTCACTTTCGGTGGAGAGGATCGCCTTCTTCCTCTTCCTTTGCTCACTGCTCTGGAAGGGAACCACTAATAGTTTATAGACCTGTAGGGCTCTTCATTATTACTAATGAATGCATCCTCCACTGTATGTAGATTCTCTGTTGAAGTTCAACTTTCACCCACAGATGAATCTCACTTTGCACCGGATGTACAAAGCAACCGAAATTTTTACGCATAGCCCTTATGAAACCTTGCACGTAATTCCCTTGCTTTGCGTGAAATTCAATTTTCACACAACATCTCTTTTACGCGCCACCACCAAATTTTATGCTCAGCCTCTACACTACCTTGCGCGCAATTTTCTTGCTTTGTGTGAAATACAATTTTTGCCCAACACCTCTTTTACGCACAAACTTGTTGTCTTCACATAACCCTCTTGTGCACTCCAATTTCACATGCCAGAGCTCAGATAATCTCTATGTCTTGAGATTCTCTGAATGGAGGGGGTCACTTCAAATTTATAGGAAAAATTGACCGCATGAGAAAAACCCTCCTTGAGCACGTAATTCTCTTTGAGCGCGAAAAACAAATCTTACGCGCAATAGTATTTTTCGCACACTGCTCCAATATTTCACACACCTCATACCTTTTCAAATTTTCAAACTTCGGACCTCGAAACACCTCTTGTGTGAAAAACATCATTCCACTATTTCACGCATCATTTTTCTTTTTCGCGCTCTGGGCAAATATTTCACGCAACCCGCTGATTTTTCGCGCGCCACAATATTTTTCGTGCATCCCGCTAATTTTTCACACTGCACATTATTTTTTTCACACCTATCTGATTTTGTGCGCTCTTACCTTTTCCAAAAATGCATCTCTCCATTTTTTTATTTTCATGCCCAAAAATTTGGCAAACACTGGAAAACAGCGCCACCATTTATTTTCTCTTTTCGTACCACCTACAGATCGTTCATTCCTTTATTTAGGTTCTTCAATCAATCATGGATTGTTGATAGAATCCCTTGAACCTGAAAAATCACCATGTAAACCCCCTTTTCCAACACACTCATACATCATGGTCTTCTTTTTCTACAATCCCAACATGGAGGCCCACTTTGTCAACAAACACAATCACCCCAAAAATGCTTCAATGAGGCCTTGAGGGATTTTTTTCCAACCCTAAATATTTCATGTGAATCCATACACCTCAATATCTAAGAATTTATTTTATATAAATGATATTAAATTTGATATCATGTGGTATACATAACGTCAATCTAAAACAAACCATGATATATTATAGGAATGTTATTATTTAAATATATCTTTTATAACCTAGTTTACAGATTTTCATGTAATAATAGGAGTAAACACATGATAAAATATATTTATAATCTTATTTATTAATAAAATTAATAATAATGATCATAAATTGGTTATAAATTAAGATAAATTCATCTAAATGTAAAAGAGATATTTTTATAAGACAATTTTTATCTATACAATACTCATTTATCAATTTTACTTATGTTAATCACTATAAATGAATTACATTAATGATATTTTTAGATCATATATTCAATATAATAACCTAAAAATAATCTTATGGTGGTCACTAGATAATTTGTTTCGATAAATTAATTTTACACTTCAAAACTTCATTTCATTTTAAAAAAATATTTCATTTTGTTCACATATATTATAATTAATTTATACCACTTTCCTAAATTTCATTTTATAAAATGTAAATTATTTTCTAGGTAAAAATTATTAATAATCTAACTATGTAATTTTTTATTTTTCTAAAAATGGTTATTTTTGGATTAATTGGAAAAAATATCGATTTTTCAAAAACTGTCATTTCTTTACTTTTAATCAAACTATTTTCAATTTTCCACTTAGTTTTGTAGTTTTTTAAGGTCAAAAAAGTTTAATTTTATTTTACACAATAAAATTAAGTCAAGGATAATATAAATTAAAAATGATTTCGATATGGAATTATTTTCATGCATAAAACGAGTATTTTTCTAAAAACACGTTTGTTTATGTTCGACATATTTATATTAAAATTAATTTTCACAAATTTTGGAAATTAAACTATAAAAATGGATTAAATATTTCTAATAATAATTTTTAAATTATTTAATAAGTACAATTTCATATTTATTCATAATGAAATAAAATTTTATCCCCTAGTAATGGATAAAATGGGTAAATCAAGGTTGAAGTCTAAATATCATTAAAAAAATGAAGTTATTTCATTTTATGAGTCAAATATTTTCCAAAATAAAAGTATATATTAAAATAATCCATTTTTACTTATTACTCTGATTATAAGAATTATATTATATTATGTTTTGAGTAATTACTATGTGTCGCTCTCTCTCAATTATTTTTTTGAAATGATATATATATATATACATATATATATAATATGAAAAAATTAGATGCTATGTTTTCTTGAGAATAAACTATATTAATTATTTTAATTTATTTTTATATTTTAATGATGGTATAATTACCTTGAACGCATATGCGACACTGACACAATGATTTTTCACGAAGCATAAAAAGTAAGTAAATGATTTTGTAAACATTAAAAGTAATATGATTTGGAATATTAATAGGGTTCCATGAATTTAGTGAATATTTATAATTTATAATATTTTGAGAAATATTATATTTTATAATGACATCTTTATATTGATATTTTTAAAGGCAATTATGTGAATTGTCCCAAAAATAACTTTAAATGGGATTTAATATCTAAAAATTATTTTTAAATCATTAGAAAATAATAAAAATTCCCTATTTACTCAAATGTTTGTGAAATAATATATAATATCATTAATGGTTAATTTATGTGAATATATTAATTTTTAAAACTACTTTAATCACCCTTAATGATTGAAAACTTTTTTTTAAAATGGTTAAGGATAAACATAGTTAATGAGGGGGGTCAACCAATAGATAAGGCCTAAAATGACACTAAATATTGTATAATTTTTTTTTGAAATTATTTCAAAATTATACTCCTTATATTCTTATATATATAATTTTTTATCCATTTCTCAGGATTTAGAAACATATTATACAATAATATCTCTTGTATTTACATGATTACAAGCGACCTCAACTATAAAATGGAATCACCTCTCCTCTATTCCTAAAACTTGATAAGATAAATATCTTAACCGAACCAAAACCAAACCATCCTCATTATTTCCTATAGGTTATATTCTCACTAAAATACAAACCTAGAGGGCGCATGTAGTAAGAAAAATGATGATTCTACAAAAATAGGTATAACTCTTAACATAGTGTTTTTATGTTTATTTATTCTTAAAAACCCTTTAAAGGTTATATAAAACTAATCATATAATTATATTAGTATCTTAAATATACATAAATGTTATTATTTTAATGACATATATTTTTATCTCATTTTTATACTACAATAAATGAAAACATCATGCATGTGTACGTGTGGACTATCACATCTACGAAGTGATAAGGTTCATTTTTCATCACCAACTCAAAAAAAAAAAGTTATTATGATGGATTTAATGAATATAAAATTTATTCATGAAATAATTATAAATATATAATGATTTTATATTACATACCTTCTTATCCTTCATCCATTAAAAAATGATAATGTCACTTGTTTTTATTTGTGGAGTACCTCCTTCACAAAGTGATGTGATTTATTATTCTTTATCGACATCCATGGATAGTTATATAAAAATAATTGTATAATGATAATAATTTTTTCTTGATTAATAATATGTATATAATTTTTGAATGATCCCTTTGACTGTGTTCAACCTATCGAGGTTGTTTTTGAGGATTATGAATTGAATATCCTCAAAACATTTGACTTTAAATTAACTAATTTAGTAACTAAATAAGACATGGTAATTAATGAAATAATAGGGATAATAATAAATAAATACATCTAAAATTTCTATTATGAATGTAAAAAATTTAATATAATTTTATTATATATTAGTTAAATTATGTGTGTGGTGAGTTAGACTAGAGGTAAGGGATTTTTCTTTAAAATGTTGCCTTAAATATTTTAAACACTTTTTACACATTGTTTATATTGTTTTTAATTTTTTTAAAGGAAGTAAATATGTTAATATAAAATATTCCAAATGGTCCCATAAAAATTATTATGAATTTATTTAAATATTTTTAAAAATAATCTTTTTTAAACTTTTTACAGGTCACTTTTTTTGACTCTTTTAACCATAGGAAAAATAAATAGTATTTTTAATGTATATGGAAAGATTTGAATTTCTAACTATCATGACTGTTATACTTAAAGAAATATTAATATATAAATTTTTATATTTTTCAAAATAATTGCATATTACCCATTCTACATATAATTTCTTTGTAAATATTTTTCAATAAAATGGTATTTTAATATTTATTTTTACGTGAAGCCTGAAAATGATTATATATATGCATTAAATGGAATAATTTATAATTTTTAATGATGGAAATTAAATCTGGAATGTGTTTTATGTATTTCATAGTCCTTATTCATTTTTCATAATGATGTGTGAGCTTGATATTTATCTCAAATGCATTATGTATGGATTTTTTTCTATGGGGAATATAAAATTGAATTAACCTAGTTGGTTATTCCATTTGTAAGAGTTATTATAACAATGATTGTAAAAGTGAAATTAATATGATTTCCCAAGGTACCCACAAAATCATCATATTATTTTAAAATAATTTTCAAGTAAATATTTTTATTTTATAAGGTAATCTAATGAGAATATGTTTAATGGAATGGTTTTTCCCCTTTTATAAGAGAAAAAATGTTTTTTCTGAGAAAATGTTTTCATGAGTACCGATGTTTTAAGAAAAACCATCATTATTATGTTTTTTATTTTAATATTTATAATGATATTTTTATGAAAATATTTTTTTTGGTAAATCTTATTTCACATTTTATACAAGAAATATTTGATCTCAATTTTTAATATATAAAATGGGAATGTTTTCTTATGGTATTTTGTGATTTTCAAAATGGTAAATTAGGTTTCTTTCCTTTTGCATCCCATGCTGAGAATTTTTGTGCTCATAATTTTTTTTTAAAAAAATCATAGAGGCTAAGGATGTGTATGGACTATGTAAAGGTTTATTATTATAATATGTCTATTTATCTTTAAAAAGCAATTGAGTTTTGAATAAATTAGGAGATTAATTTTAAGAATACTATTTTTGTTAAAAAATAGATACTAAGTGGAAGTGTCTATTTTATTTTTTAAGGATTATTATGTAAGATTTCACCCTATATAAATAAAACTATAACCTAGAATATTGTGGTAACAAAATAAAATTTAATCCTTTCAATTATCCTCATAAATGTGGTTTGATTGGGGAAAGGGTCACTATCGTTGGTCTCCGAGAAAGGGTTTTTATATGTTTAAATGTTAGGAACTTTTCAACTGAGGATAATTTTTTATTTTAGAATGTTGGATCAAAATGTATATGTAGATTTATCAATTAAAAGAGGGTTGGGGGTGAATTATAGGTTAAAAAACATTCATTTTTATCCTTAAGAAAATCTATGTTTAACAATGTTAAACAAGATGGATTAATAAACCCTCTTTAGGTCTTAACAGTAAATCTAAATTGCATAGAATATAACAATATGGAACTAATAAAGAAACATAAAAATGTATACTTAGGGAAATATTATACCTTAAATCATATAGAATCTTATTTATATCAGAGTATACAAGTATAAGAAATTGTAATAAAGTTACACTTCTTATATTTAACAAAATGTAGTGGAAATAAAACTTGTAACTAAACAATAAATGTATAAGAAATATTTTAACCCAAAGAGACGGGTATCCAAAAACCATGGATAAATATCCCTTGATTTATGCATTCAGGAATGTCTATCTTATCCAAACTTGGTTTTTCCCTCGATACGAAGATCAGAATCTGTCCGGCTATGCCAACAAGCCCTCAATCTCTATGGTGATCATTACCTCTATCTTCATATCCCCGAAATCCTTTAATTGATCATCCAAAATCGGAATCACACTAGGAAGGTTAAATAATATTTTCTCAATATGAATAAGTTGTTCACAATATTCACACAAGTTAGATTTGAGTAGAGATTTTACAGAGTATCACATTCTTCTAATGATCAACAACTATAAACAAAAATTCTAGCACTGAGATCATTCAAATGGCTTGGCATTTATAGAGATGGATTCATATGGTTGACTTCCTCCTATAATAGTTATATTATTCCTTAAATTTTGCAAGGATCTATACACCTGGTACTCAAGAAATGGTTATGTTTAAAATATATTGGATGATATCATTTTATATTACAAACTAGGAGAAACATTAACATGCTTATGAAATATTATCACATTTAGGATCTGATAAAATGAAATGTTACATCAATGAAATGAGGTAACTATAAGAAAAAACATTTAATCAGATTCTTAATAAAGTTACAATTGAAGTATGGAAATATTGATAACTAGATTTTGAAATAATAGATAATCAGATTTTGATTTCTGATCAAACCAGAGTCTGATTTTATAAGAAATTGGTGTTTGATTTCAAATGAAATTAGATTATGATTTCAGAAGAAATTAGAGTCAAATTTTAGAATAAATCAGAGTCTGCTTTCAGAAGAAATCAGAGTATGTTTTTGAAAGAAATTAATGTATAATTTAATAAGAAATCATATTCTGGATTCAGAAGAAACAAGACTCTAATTTCAGAAGAAATTGGTGTCTGATTTCAACAGAAATTAGTGTCACCGAAACTATAAGGTTCTAACTAAGAGAGAAAGATCTGATTTTTGACATAAAGAAATGATATATAGGTTTAGTTAAGAAAAAATTAGATAAGTCATTGAAAAATTTGGGTAAAGTAAAAATACTTAGAGAAATAAAATCATCCCTAAGAAATTGTGTTTTTTATTTTAAAAACATAATGGAATGGAAAATTCATAAGGAAACTTATTCACTCAACAATATCCCCCCTTTTGGAAATCATGATCCACTTTTTGTAAAATAATATAAGGACTAAAATTTTCATTTATAATCTTAAAAGAAATACTTATCTCCCTTTTTATTTATGGATAACGATGAATACAGTTAACACCACCTTAGTTTTTGAAATCCCTAAGGATCATATTCTTGTTTTTTTAGAGAAATTATTCCCCTTAATTAAAAATTTATTCTTTAGGTAATATTACCCTTACTTAGGAATACTCAATATTCTATTTTAGTCATTATTTTCTCCCACTTTGTGATTCTCAATAAGGAAGGTAGGGAAAAAAATGTTCCTAAAAGGTTAAGAATATATAAAACAAAACAATGGAAAGATAAATAATTTCACTTAGATAAAAAAAATTAAAAAGTAAAATACAAAAAAAAGATCATATTTGAAAGGATTAGTCATCCTTATTTTTCTCTTTTTGAATCATCTTTTTCATGGTATCTTTTATCTTCTTTAATTAATTATGATCATCTTCAAACTTCTTAATCAAATATTCATGATCCTTATTTTTCCTTTTGAGATCTTTGATTTTGTCTTCCTAAGACATAATAATTTCTCCTTTAGACTTTATAACTTCTTCCTAATCTTTGAGTTTTCCTTTTATTTCTTCCCTGAGTTCCATTTCCATTTTTAGATTGATATAAAATGAATTCAATTTCCCATTGAGAAATTTATCTTCCTATTAGTAGGTAGCTTTATATTTCTTAATATTTTCTGAAAAAACATGTTCAATTATTCTTTATCTTGTAATAAAAATGGTAAAAAGAATCTTTGACTAAGTCAGTGAAATGATCAGAATTATTAAGATCATCTATCGGTGACTTCAACCACTTAGTTATTTCATTGCAAGATCTTTTATGGGAAACATTAGTGATTTAAATATTCCTGAACTCTTCTTCAAGTTTTAAAAAATTTTCCATAAGAATTTTTGTTGAATTTGACTTCTGGTTGATTGAATCTTGAATCAGATGACATCCTAAATAAATAGAAGGAAAGAAAGGGATGGAGCTCACAAGATTTTTCAAGGATTGAAAGACAAAATCCTGACCTAAATAAGATGAAGACTTTTAAATATATTCTTTTTTGGGTGAACCAACATCATCTTTAACATATTATTTTCTCTTAGAAGTTCCAATAACATCTTTTTTATTTTTGAAATAACATATTTATTTCGTGTTTCAAAAACAAAATCATTTCCTTTATCATTCATTGACATTTTCTTCTTGACAATCTCAGTTTCATGCTCTGCATTTGATACTTCAATTATTCTTTCATCGTCATTATCAACTTCTTTATAAATACCTTTATCCAGAACATTATCATCCTTGTCATCAACTTCTTTATCAGAATTGTCTTCAACATGATGAAAAATATAATCATTACTGATTTCGCCATCTAAAGGGGATTTATTTACCTCATCCTAAGTATCATCATTTTTCTGAATGGACTATCCTTCGAAATTATCTTAGTGGAGTCATCTTGAGAGGTTCTTATTGATAGATTTTCCAAAAGGATTTTCTTTTCTTTATATTCTTCCTCAATTTTTATCACATTATCACATTCCTTATTCTATTATTATTCTTCTTCTTGGATTTATTCTTCTCCAACTCTAGGTTCTTGGATTGAAATATATTTTTTCCCTTTCTCTAGACCTGTAGTCGCAATTTTGTGAAAAAAATGATTCTGGAACTTGAACATGTTTAGAGCTTTTCACAGTATCTCTTTGAAAATCTTAGATGATTTATGCTTCTAACTTTTCCTTCTTTATCTTCTTTCCATTGGATTGCCTCTCAAGCTCTCTGGTTCCTTGAATCATTATGCCCTTAGCCTCATCTGGGTCTAACCAAAAATTTAATCTCATTCCTTCTTCTTATTCTTCTTCTTGAGCTCTCCCTATTTAGAAACAACTTCATCAAAAAATGTTTTCTGATTCCTTATATTGGGTGGAGAATATACTGATTCAGGTATTGGTGCTTGTTATTTCCATTCTGTCTCTTTACATTTTCTTTTATTTTGAGTTTTCATAGAGCCTTCTCAAATTTCTCCTTTCTTGCCAGAATCATTCTCATCCTTATTAGATTGTTCATAGAATTATCCTGACTCAACATTGAAACCAATATTCATTCTTCTCAGGGTATCTTCACTTATATCATATTCTTTAAGGTTTTCTCATTTGACATGCATGATATTTTGAAGGAGTATAATCATAAAACACTAATCCTAGATAAGATTTCATGGTACATACTGAATTAAGACCTGATGGTGACATTCTTAATATTGCTTATGGTTAATATAATGAACATGATGAGGTTCAACTTCCTTACATTCACCAAAAATTCCATCATGAAGTTACCAATTATCTTAAGATAATCCTTGTATCCCTTTCTCGGAATCAAAAAACCTTTCATCCAAAGAGCAACCAATCCTAGGTTTGTTGAATGATGAGTGGTCATTATTATCATTACTTTGTTAAGCCGAAGGCACTCAATTATCTTAACTTTCTCAAAAGAACCTTATTTATCTGGTAATCTATGTGATAAAATGATTGCTTCACCTTCATAAGGTATATTCGAGATACTTTCATCCTTCTTGAATGAAAAATAACGAGTCTCTCTATAACTACTGAATGATAACATTTCTTTTCCTCTTTGTTCATAAAAATGAATAGTATCATTAAATTATATTACCAATTACACATATACCAGATCCTAATTCTTCTCCTTGGATACACATAGGCTTTCCCATCCATTCTCCTTTTTGTTTTAGGAAATCAAGGATTCATAATTGGAAAATAAATTTGGGTCCACCAACCTTTCCCAAAAAATTAACTAATCTGTGAGTTCCATGTTGGAGGCTGTTGGAGTTTTCGAGGAAACTTAATGTGACATTCAGAGTTGAAGAGAAGGAAAACTGAATGGAAAACATGAAGGGTGACATGTCTTTAGTGAAAAAGCTCAGAGAAAAATAGTGTGCGACACGAATATTGGTGTCCTTTATATATACTTTGCAACGACAGTTCATATTCCCAGTTTAATCCAATGGTGGATATTTCTTGATCTGATATAATGGATGATATCAACACCAGATAAGGATATATAGGATCTAATATTTTGAGGTTTTAAGGGAAAATGGATTTAAGGAAAGTGAATCCAATAATGTTTTCTTAAAATAATATTGAAATACCAATAAGAAAAAAATAAATTATGATGATATAGATAATAAAACATACCTTCCAGATTGTTTAGAATGTTTTTTCAGTATTGATAAGGTTCCACTTGTATAAACTAGGCTCCTAAACGTTTTATTAGGGAAAAAACTTTTTAGTGTCTGGATTTTTTTTGGAAAAGGAAGTATAAAAGAGTGAACATATATACTACCCCTAGGAAAAGGAGTACCTTAATGTTAAGAGATAGATTTAAAAAAAATTAATATTTATAATTCTTATGGTAATCATTCCTCACTTTTGTTTAATGTATTAATATCTATCATAGGGTAAAGGTTTTTTAAATATGCTATCAGGTAGATCTTGTGTTCCGATAAATTAAAGGATGATATCCCATTTAAGTGTGTGAAACCTAATAAAGTGATTCTTGATATCTATGTGATTTACACAAGAGTGATGTGAAAGATTTTTTCTAAGAGAAATGGAAGTAGTATTATCAAAAATTATGTTTGTTTTAGTAAAACTCATTCCATAGTATTTGAGTGTGTGTTTCATCTACAACACTTGATCATAACAACTTCTAGCTGCTACATATTTAGCTTCAGCAGTGGAAATTGCTACAGAGAGTAGTTTCTTATATGAACAAAAAACTGATGAATCTCCTAATAAATGAAAACTTCCATATATAATTTTCCAATCCATTCTACAACCACCATAGTTATAATCCGAAAATATTTTTAAAACAAAATAATTTCTATAAGAATAGAAAAGTCCTAAATCCATGGTTCCCTTTAAATACCAAAAAATTATTTTCACGGATTTTAAATGATATTATTTTCAATTAGATTGATATCTTAGATATAAGAATACTGAAAACATTATGTATAGATGACTAAATGTTATGTATAATAAAATTTATATCATACTTCTAAAATATTTTAGATCTACCAGTTTCCCAGCTTCATCATTATCAAGAGTGTTTGAGGTACTGATTGGAGTACTAATACATTTAGTGTTGTCATATCCATACTTCCTAATAAGATCGTTAATATACATATGTTGAGAAATATAAGTTCCCTACGTTTTTTAGAAATTTGAAAACCAATAAAAAATGATAGCTCACCCATCATTCTCATTTCAAACTCTGATTTTATAAGATTCATAAATAAATCAGTTAAGGCTTTTTGAGTTGATCCTAATATAATGTCATCGAAGTAATTTTGAATAATAAAAACATTTTTATTATCTTTATTTATAAAAAGTTTTGGATTATAAGTTCTATTTACATAATTGTTTTGTAACTAAAATCATGTCAGTCTGTCATACAAGGATCTAGGGGCCTGTTTGGGTCCATATAAAGCTTTAATATGTTTGAAAACATGTTCTGGATGTTTTGTGTCTTCAAAACCAGGATGTTTTTAAAAATAAACATCCTCTTGAACATATCAATTAATTAATGAAAACTTCATGTCCATGTGAAAAAGTTTGAAATTGAAAAATACTGAAAAGGCTAGTAGAATATGAATAGATTCAAGTCTAGCAATTGGAGTGTAGGTTTCTTCAGCGTCCATTACTTCTTGTTGATTATAGCCATTAGAAAATAATATTTCTCTATTTCTTACAATTATTCTATTTTCATCGCATTTATTTTTGAAGATCTATTTTACTCCAATTCAAGATGTTTCATTAGGTTTTTGACCCAAGGTCCATAATTTGTTCCATTTGAAATCAATTAGTTCATCATACATAACTTTAATCCAATCATCATTACCTAAAGATTCATCATTACTTTTAAGTTTTAATTTGGAAAGAAATGCTAGATGATCTACTTCATTTATTGAAGATCCTTTGTTATGTAAATGTTGATTTACATCACCAATGATACTATCAACGGTATGATTCCTAAAAAATAACTGATTTGGGTTTTATAAACATGTTCATTAACATAAGGTAAAAATTAATATAGGGTAAATACTTCAGGACAATTTTTATGAGTATTTTATTTATTAGATGAATCGTCCATAAAAGGTTGAAAATATATTTTTAAAACACATCCAAAGATTTAGGTTGGGGTTGTTTAAAAAAATGGACAATTTCATAAAATTTATCTTGTACTGTTTCTTCAACAGTACAATAATTTTTGTTAAAAACTCTATAAGTCGTAGAAGTAGTGGAATAGCCTATGAAAATCCATTCATCGTATTTGGGTGCGAATTTATGTAAGTTTTATTTTGTCTTCAAGATAAATACTTTTCATATGAATACTTTTAAGTAAGAAACATTTGGTTTTTGACCATTCCATAACTCATAAGGTTTTTTTATTAAGAAATGGTCTGATTAAAACATGATTCATAGTATAGAAAGTATTACTAATAGCGTCATCTCAAAAGTGTTTAGAAATAGAGTATTAACTAAACATTGATCTAGTTTTCTCTTGAAGAATTGGGTTTCTTCTATCAATAAAACCATTTTTAAGGAGTTGTTGGAGGAAATAAGTTAGGAGTAATACATTTCTTACAACACAAGGTTTCAAAATCTGAATTTTCAAATTCTTCCCTATGATCACTATGAATAGTTATCAATGAATGGTTTTTTCTAATTATTCAATTTTGCTGAAAAAGATTTAAAATAATAAAATGCTTTATATTTATTTGCTAGAAAATATACACATGTAAATATATTGTAATCCTCAACTAAAAAAAATTACATTGTATTTTTCTCTAATACATCTAGTTTGTGTTGGACCTAAAATATCCATATGCACTAGTTGTAATGCATCAAAAGTTGATACTTCACTGATTGAACTATGCTCGACTTATGTTTCATACCATATTGACAAGGATCACATAATTTTATAAAATCAAATCTAAGATCTTGTAGATCCTTAACAAGTCCTTTCTTATAGATTTTACATTAGTTCCTATGTTTATAGTGTCCTAGTATTCTTTTCAATAACCAATATTGATCTTATATTGTACTAAGACAAGGTTGGTCTTGGCTCCTATGGTCTTATATGTTATGTGTATAAACATTCTCATGTCTATGGTCAGAGAGAATAAATTCTTCCTAGGGATTTTTTACTAGACATTTATAGTTCCTAAAATTCACAAGGTACCCTTCATCACATAATTGGATTATTCTTATAAGGTTGGTCTTTAGATACATAAAAAATAATACATTTCAAATTGTATATTTTTCAAGAAGAACAATATTACATATAATAACAATTTCTTCTTGAGAAATATCTCCAAAGGTTAACATTCCACCTTTAATCTTAATAATATTTTCAATGATGTTTTTTTACCAGTCATCTACTAAGAACATCCATTATCTATGCACCGTGTATTATTGTTGAAACTTACTTTGTCTTCCCAAATATAAAACATTTAGACTTTCAGAATCCAAACTTTCTTGGATCCGGAAATGTTAGAAAGTAAAATATTTGGTATTCAAATTAGATTAGAAAAATTAACATTATGAAAACTCAAGGAATGTATTTTATTCAATGAAATTTTTTATCCCAATGTCCACCATGTTGACAATTAGTACAACAAGGAGCAATTTGGGGGACAAAATTATTATGACTAAAAACATGTTTTGAATGAGAATAACCAATTCCAAAACTATTCCTTATAGGAATAAGTTGTGAATACATTTTGTTAAAACCATCATTTCCATGAGTTTAGATTGACAATAGTTTATTTAAGGAAACTATTTCTGATTTTATTCTAATGACTAAATTATTATCCTTATAGTCATTATTCTTATAATACGAGTCATTATCTAAACAATTTTTCCTAGAAATAAAATTTTCAAGATCCATAGAAAGTGTATCCTTCTCAAAATTAACTTCCTTATGGTTTTTGGAAACATTCTAAAAATCAAGGGTTTTGTGATCAAGATATTTTGAAATATTTGATACATTTTTTGTTAAAATAGAGATTCTAGAATTTTCCATAATAAGTTTCTTATTGATCTTTTTATTTTCATTCTCATGTAACATGGAAAACCTAGATACTTATTCAAATGAAGGTAAAGTATTATCTTCTGATGAGGAAGATTATTCATATAAATATTCATAATATTATTCATTATGATAAATAGAATTTAAAGAGATATTGGTTAAGGATTTAGTAGTGTTTACCTTATCCATGAGACATTGATTTTTATTAGGAATTATAGCAATTAGACCAAAATTCTTCTGTCTAGAAGATTCAATATTAGATGATTCATTTGAAGAATCACCACAAATAACACTATAGGTGTCTTTATCTTTTAGTAATTTCTTAGACATAGACTTGTAGTACTACTTATTATTTCATTATAAATGCCTATCCTTTCTTTATTTCATTTTGAGCATAGGATAGTCTAGTCTAATATGACATGCCCTCTTGCATTCCAAAAAAGTCACTTATTAATCTTTATCATCCTTTCTGTCTTTATTCTTGTATCTATATTGGAAATCATTCTTCCCTATAATATTGTTCATCCTTTTAGAAATTTTGTCTAGTTCATTCTCAGAATGAGCACTATAACTTGATTCATATATTATAGTAGCATTCAAGGCTTTTGATCTGGTAAATATTTAATGAGATATAGCTTTCATTTGATTTGATGTAGTAGTAAAAGCAACACTACGATTAATTTTTTTTCTTATTGATCTCTTCATCTATATTCATTCTATTTTCATGTTGTATTAGAGTCCCAAATAATTCATCAAGAGTGATATTAAAAACTTTTCTATTCTCATCAATCATTATTTTTTATATTCCCACTCATTGGGAATAATATATAGTATCTTACCCATAATAATCTCATAATCATGTCCTTTCTCACCCATAGACTGAAGGCTGTTGACAATAGTTATTAAACTTTGTTGATCATTACATATAGGTTCTGCATAAGGAAACCTAAAACCATGATATTCCACTCTTAGCATAACTCTTCCTTTTTCAATAAATTTGGATATACCAAAATGTGAAACATCTAATTTATTCTTTATGCTATGAGCATCTTCACATGATGAAATCTGGATATAGATATTCCCATTCAATGAACAAAATAATGTATTGTGTACCTTAATGTTAAGTTGATACTCTTGCTGTTATTTATTGGTGAATTGTTTGATTACCTTATCTGGAATCTTGTAGTCTCCTATCAACATAAAAATGATATCCACATTGGTATTGATAATAAAAGTATTCATCCTATATCTCTTGTATTCATAGTCATTTCCATCAAATACTGGGTGTCTGTTAAGATTTAGATTATCTATTGATCCAACATTCATTCATGTCATTCTAAAAAAAATTCATTTCCACAAAACATGTTCGTAGAAAAATTTTATAAAAAAAGATTTTATAAAGAATATATTTAACAAAAACTTGAATAAGTAAAGTTAAGCATGAAAAATAGAGTAAGAAAACCTTTATTTAATTATAGGTATTTTAGAAACCTCCTCTGATACCAATTTTATTTTCGAAATGTATATGTTGATTTCTCAATTACAAGGGGGGTGAATTGTAGGTTTAAAAACAGTCATTTTTATCCTTAATAAAATACATGTTTAACAAAGATAAAAAATATGGATTCACAAACCCTCTTTAGTTCTTAACAAAGAAACTATCATGCTTAGGATCTAATAATATGGATTTGATAAAGAAACATAAGACAAGTTTACTTAAAGAAATATTCTACATTAAAACATATTAAATCTTATTTATATAAAAGTATAAAAGTATAAGAATGTGTAATAATGTTACACTACCTAAATTTGACCAAATGTAGAATAAATAAAACTTATAACCACACAATACAAGTATAAGAAAACTTTTTACCCAAATAGAAGGGTATCCAACAACCTTAAATAAAGGTCCATTAATTTATACTTTTAAGAAAGCCTATCTTACCCACACCTGGGTAATCCCTCAATATGAAGTTCACAATATGTCTTTCTATCCCCACAAACCCTATATCTCTAAGGTGATCTTTACCTATGTCTTCCCATCCTCGGAATCCCTTGATTGATCAGCAAACAATCAGAATCTTACATGGAAATTTGAACAAGATGTTCTCATATTGAACAAGTTGTTCACAAAATTTTCACAAGGCATATTTGAGAAGAGCTTTCACATAGTATCACTTTATTCCAGAGATCAATAGCACTCAACAGAAACTCCATCCCTGAGCTCATTAAAATGGTTGGGTATTTTTAGGCATGGATTCCAATAGTCAAATTAATCCTCGAAAATTCACATTTTTACTTAAATTTTGGAGGTACCTGAACATGTGGCACTCAAGAAAAAGTTAGGTTTAAAAAATATTGGATGAAATAATTTTATATTACTAACTATGAGAAACATTAACATGCTTAAAAAACATTATCACATTTAGGATCTGATAAAATGAAATGTTACTTTCAGGTTATTAGGTAACTGTAAGAAAAAAAATTTAATCAGATTCTTAAGAATGTCAGAATCACAGTATATAAATATTTAAAATCATATTATGAAATAATAGAAAATTGAATTTTGATTTCTAATGAAATTAGAGTTCGATTTCAGAAGAAATCAGAGTATGAATTTAGAAGAAATCAGAGTCAAATTTTAGATGAAATAAGAGTCTGATTTTAAGAGAATTTGGAGTAATAGGAACCGTGAGGTAATGAGTAATAAATAAGGTTCTGATTTTTTACATTTGGAAAAAATAGTTAGGTTTAGTTAATAAAACATTATAAATGACATTGAAAACTATAGGTAAAGTAAAAACCATTATGTGAGAATGAAAATATACCTTAAGAAATTGTTTTTGTGATTTTCAAAACATAAAGGAATGGAAAATTCAAAAGGAATCTTATTAACTCAACATTAAATAAAATAATTGGTTAATAAGACTCCATTATAACATAAATTTAATTTCATTGATACCCATTATATTGTTTTATGTGATGATAATTCTTTATTATGAATTTATTGAGATTTAATAAATATTTGAGGTATAAGAAACCCTTAATTTTTTACATATGTTTTAGTAAAAATGTTATTTGATGAATAATGATTTTATATTTTGTGATATATTGATAATCTTTATGGTTATTATGATCCTAAGTATTGATTTAATTAATGATAATTGGGATAAAGGGTTATGGTTATATTTTTGATCATATAGATAATGATAGGATTGAAAAGTGCTTGGTGACTAAGTGATTAAAGTTATTTTGGATGATGTTCTTTATATTTTGGGAACATCTAAATATTAATGAAAATAAATATTAAGGAAAAAAATATTTAGTTAATTTATGGAAGAATATATGATTTTAATATGAATAATATTAGCATATTTTGGAGATTATAGGATTAGAGAAAGTTATTTTTTTATATGCCTTTATAAATGATTCTTGTTTTTTGGAGATAAATATTATGTAGATGTTGGAATAATATATGATCAAATATTTATTGTCATGACCCGCCTTCACAAAAAGGAGGAAAGGGACAGCAGATTTCCATACCCTTCCTTCTTTAAGTTGAAGGAGGGATAATGACCCCTGAGACCCGCCTTCAATAAGGACCAGAGTGGCGACTAGCACCAAGGGTATAGAATCACACACAAGATGGAAGGAATTAACCTTTTTATTTTAATAGGATTGGGAGATAAGATAGATAATCCCAAAAAACACCAAAAGATGAAGGTAAAGGTAAAGCCCAAGGTAAAACATTCCCATATGCATGTTCAAGAGTAAAAGATACAAGACACAATAACTCCAAAGGTAAGTACCAAGAAAAAGGAAAACAACAACAGCAACTGCCCCAAGGTCCGAGCTAGTACAGTTCCGCACGATCCCTGAAGTCTTCTTGGAAACTTGAAAGTAGTTTTATATACATAGGGTGAGCATATAAGTATACTCAGTAGGGAAAACCAGAAGCTCTCGTGCGCAAGTGGAGGGGCAATCTAATGCCCTGTGAGAAAAGAGATAACCAAAACATCTTACAAGGTAAACTATCTACCCAAGCCTCACCAAGGCACACTCCCCAAATAACTCAAGTCAAGTAATTTACAGTAGTATCACATAAATTTTTGGTTACCCCGCACCAATTTCCCATTGGTTATTGAAGATATCATATGCATCGAACCAATCCCGCCATTCTCACCATAGTCCCACTACCACACCCCGCCCGCACACACCTAGGCCATAACCGCCATCCCACCCAAAGACACCTTGTCCACAACCACTATCCCACCCACAAACAACTGGGCCACAACCACTATCCTTCCCATAAACACCTAGGCCACAACCACTATGTGTAACCGCGCCCGCAAAGACCTAGGCCAGAACAACTACTTCCACGCCCGAAAACACCTGTGCCTCATCTCGAAGACTCTTGGGAAACAACCTTCCCACACACACCTGGGATAACCACCAAAACTAACCTGCCCGAAGAATCTTGGGCTATAATGAACCTCAGTCTGTCACAGCCTGCCCAAAGAGTCTTGGGATATTCGGGAAAGGGAGCAGAAAGTGAGCTAATAACCAGCCACTCATATGAGTGTTGGAAAAAACACCCTCCCCCATGCAATGAGGGTATTTGATACTAAGTTCTCAACATGGGTGGGGCGTGAATAAGAAACATAAGAACTACAATTATATGTATAGGTAACAAGAACTCATCCCAACCAAGGGTTCCAAAACCTAAGCACAAACACCCTTGTTACTATTCCTTTGTAAAAGAACATCACAACACTCACAGCCAAGTCACAACTCATTCCCAAAAACAATTCCACATTTAAATGATTCTTGTTTCATGTTCAAACAACCGCACTTAAATGAATCCTACACTATTGGGAAACTAGCAGGCATAACCACAATCCATTGGAAAAGATAAACAGCCAACATCAACTTAAGCATTCACACCCGGTTCTCTTGTAAAGTTACAACAACAAAAGAGGATTAGTGAGATCCTTCAAAGTACTAGAACCAAATAAAACCTCACAAAAGGGATAAGTGAGATCCCATGAAGTTCTGGAAATAAGGAAAACCCGGAGACACAACCCCACGTCCCCAAAAATAGGAACCAATGGTTTCTAAACAATAGAAGATCCCACCCGAGTTCGTGTCACAAGTAGAGAAACCACACAGTTTCAGAATCACAACCAAGAGGATCCCATCCTGACCCACATCACCCCATAAGCATTTAGCAGGAAAACACACCCACTACCAAAATAGAATAGAAAAACATCCAGGTTCAAGAACATAATTCATTAGTTTCTTCTTTCTGTGGATTAAACGGGGTGACCACACAAGGGTTGATGTTCACTGGGCATCCATTTAACCATCCGAGTTTAAGTGATTAAAAAATTTCCATGTTATATTCATTTAATCATCACAGAATAAATGGTTCATTAGTGCACAAGGAAAGACCACCAATGGCCATGATTTTTAGTGAGCATAGGGCCGCACAATTCAGAACACATATCAACGTAAAAGAGTACAGCAGAACATCGATCACACCCCCTTAACTTCATTCTTTAGAGGTCCGTTCATTATATTCATTAATTTTGGTTTCATCAATCCTCATAGAAATAATAGATTACCCACCCCACATGATACACAGTATGGAGAGACGAAGGAAAATCCCTACCTGGTTGATCAAGTATCGATGTTTTTCTCCACGCTCCAAGAACAGGGGATGCACAGCTTTTAGGGGAGGAATTCTGTGGACTCCAAGAGGTGCAGAAAGCTCTAGAAGAGGCGCACCACAAGCCACGGAAAAAGAGGAACTCCAGGAACACCAGGAAGAAGAAATAAATCCAACCTAGAACAAAAAGAAAAAACTCTAGCGGGAGATATAAAGAGGAGATCCCACTGTTACGGGATAAGGAATTTTGAACGCCTGGAAAGTCAGATCATGGTTTCCTACGCGGGTGGGTAGTTACACATGATGATATCAAGGTGTTATTTAATACCCCCCATCAAGAAGGTTTCTTGGGATTTTTAAGAATTAATTATGGGCTTTAAATGGATTTAAAAAGGGTAAAATAATTAATTTACGTCAAAAATTACATTATGGGAGCAGGATTGGGAAAAGAAAATGGAGGGCTGGGTGACGACACGATGCCACCGTCACGGTGTCACCCTTAAGGTACCACTGTCATGGTGTCACCCTTAAGGTACCACCGTCAAGGTGTCACCCTTACGGTGCCATCATCACAGTGTCACCCTTACGGTGCCACCGTGATCGGTGCCACTGTTTTGGTGGAGCCTTATTTTGGCAATGTAATGGCCATGGGGGGTCCGGGCCATTACATCAGAGACCTCTCAAACTATTCCTACCCTCGAGAATTAATGCCAGCTCTGGAGAAAGGAGAGGGGTCCGAACAACCACCTCGAAAGATACCTCTCAGTAGTAGACCTGGAAAATCACAATCATACCGCTCCTCTCCCCCGTGCAACTATGCAAAACAAAAGATTATACCATCCGGTCATGTGGCGAGGGGTTTCCCTTCCTCCATGTTAAGATACTATCCTCTTTGGGTGGCCCTGACTCGCTCGCACAGGTTTATGCTCATCCACTCTAATGCATCTTAACTAGGGATTAGGTTCTCCCCTCCCCACATTTCAGGAAACATCACACACATCCATAGAAAAGGAAAATCGCACATTCCAAAATTAACAAGGTAAAGGGTTCCATCAACCAAGTATAAACAGAACAAAACAAAACTCAAAATAGCTCTGGGTACTGGGCACGCATCTACGTCTCTCATTCCCAGGTACTTTCCTCAAGCCCACCATGTCTTCACAACACACGAACCAAATGAATGGTCTGTCCACAAAGTACCTTCTCTTCACGACCTTTGATCATCGCTGGTCGCTCCACGAACATTTCAACGTCCCCGATATCTATCTTTCCCCAGTCGAGGACGTGTGAATTGTCGTGAAGATACCGATGAAGCTGAGACACATGGAAGACATCGTGCACCCTTTGTAGCTGTGGTGGAAAAGCAAGCTGGTAAACCACCTCGCCGACCCGCTGCAACACCTCGAAGGGCCCGACGAACCTACGAGAAAGATTACTTCCCCTGTCGAACCATCACTACCCATGCCAAGGGGAGACCTTCAAGAATATGTGGTCCCCGAACCTGAACTCCAAGGGTCTCCTCCTGTTATCAGCATATGACTTCTATCAGTCCTGAGCCTCCTTCATCCTATCCCGTATAAGATGAACCTTCTCAGTCGTGCTCTACACCACCTCTGGGCCAAGAGCACTTGTTTCTCCAACTTCAGTCCAGCACATGGGTGAGTGACATGGCCTTCCATACAAGGATTCGAATGGAGCCATGCAAATAGTTTAGTGATAGCTATTATTATATGCAAACTCCACCAGAGGCAAGTGTCACACCCACGATCCTCCGAAGTCCAGGATACATGACCATAGCATATCTTACATTGTCTGGACGGTGCACTCTGTCTACCCATCTGTCTGGGGGTGGAAAGCAGTGCTAAGACGTAGCCGGGTGCCAAAAGCATGCTGAAATCCTCTCTAGACTCGTGAGGTGAACCGTGCATCCCTATCCGAGAGTATGGACCTTGTAACTCTGTGTAACCGCACCAACTCATCCAAATAGCTCCGTGGTAAGGCATCCACTACACCCGACTCCTTGATCCACAGAAAGTGAGCCGATTTCGTCAATTGGTCCACCACTACCCAGATAGCGTCGCAGCCTCCTTGAACCCTGGGTAGCCCCGTGATGAAATCCATAGAGATGTCATCCCACTTCCACTCAGGGAAATCTAAATGTTGCAACAATCCAACTGGAACATGGTGTTCAGCCTTCACCTGCTGACACACTAGGCATTTGGCCACGAACTCTGCCATGGATCGCTTCACCCTGGGCCACCAGAACTGAACTCTCAAGCCCCAGTACATCTTGGAAACCCCTAGGTGCACTACTAGGTGTGAGTTGTGGAAATTACTAAGAACTCTCTCGTACATCACCTTTGTAACAAAGAGCTTTCCTCGAAGAAGCACCTGACTCTGACCATCCTCCATCCACCCTTCCGGAGCATCACCTTGGCTAACCTGGTCACACATCACTTCGCTTTCTAGGTATCTACATTGGGACTCCTCTACCTACCGCAACAGAGATGTCTGCAATGTCATCTCATACAGGCAGCCTCTACCACCTTCCATCCTCTCATCCAGGTGCATGGCAGCTAACTCCTCCATCACCTTCTAAGCATCTGCCGACTCTCGAACCGCATCCTTCTGTGACTTCTTTATCAAGCCCTCGACCACCACATTCCCTTTTCTTGAGGTGTAGGAAATATCGAAGTCTTAGTCCTAAACGAACTCCACCCACCTATGCTGCCGCGAGTTCATGTCCTGCTGGGAGAGGATATACTTCAAGATTTTGTGATCAGTGAAGACCAAAAAGCGCTCCCCGATGAGGTAATGCTGCCACAACTTTAGTGCAAAAATGACAGCCGCAAGCTCCAGGTCGTGGGTGGCGTAATTACACTCATCGGAACATGACTACCTATACCCATAAGAGATCACCCCTTATCATTGCATCAACACACATCTAAGGCCTTACCCTGAAGCATCACAAAACACCTCATACGCCGCCCCTTCTTCTGGCAACCTCAGTACTGGGGAACTAACCAACTTCTTCTTCAGATAGCTGAAGGCTACCTTGCACTACCCATTCCACACAAAAGCCTAGTCCTTCTTGGTCAAAGCCGTCAAAGGTGCGGAAACTTGGGAGAAGTTGGGTATGAATCTCCAGTAGTAACCTC
This sequence comes from Viscum album, assembly GCA_963277665.1. Lineage (NCBI taxonomy): Eukaryota > Viridiplantae > Streptophyta > Magnoliopsida > Santalales > Viscaceae > Viscum > Viscum album. The sequence goes on along the minus strand of OY728158.1, from coordinate 1,182,529,525 downwards.
CCAGCCCGAGGAAACTACGAACCTCCGCCACGTTCTTGGTTGCGGCCCAAGAAAAAACTACCTCAACCTTCTATGGGTCCACTGCTATCCCCTTCTCGGACACCAAGTGCCCATGGAAGTGTACTTATCACATCCCGAACTTGCACTTGGACAACTTCCCAAAGATTTGGTGTTGTCAGAGGACCTCCCAAACTGTTCTCAAGTGATCAGCGTGATCCTCCTCTGATCTTGAGTAGATCAATATGTCGTCAATAAATAAGACTAAGAACCGATCTAGGTACTCCTGGAAGACGGAGTTCATGATCCCCATGAACACAACTGGAGAGTTCATAACACTGAATAACATGACTACAAACTTGAAGTGCCCATATCTGCACCTGAAGGCAGTCTTCGAGATGTCACCCTCACTCACCCTCAGTTGGTGGTATCCTGACCGCAGGTCAATCTTCGAGAACCAACCTACTCCCTTCAGCTGGTCAAAGAGATTTTTTTTCCTCGGGAGAGGGTAGCGATTCTTGACCGTCACCTGATTCAGCCTCGTGTAGACTATTCACAGCCTGAGACCACCATCTGCCTTCTTCGAGAACAAGACAGGAGCACCCCATGGTGATGCACTTCGCTGAAAAATCCCTTCATCATTAGATCGTCAATCTGAATCTGCAAATCCTGTAGCTTCGAAGGTGCCATCTGGTAGGGAGCCATTGAAATCGGATGAGCAATAGGTTGCAAGTCTATCCCAAACTCGATGTCACGTCAAGGGGGTAGAGTCGTCACCTACTCAGGGAAGATGTTCATAAACTCACTGACGACCCCTGTAACTTCCACCGTCTCCATATCCACCGACTCCACTGATAGCTCATCTAACAAGGAGAGGAGGGGTTCCCCTCACTTGTTGGTTCCCTGGAAAATCTTCTCTCCATTGAAAGTCACCCGTCGGCTGCCCAAGTTTGAAAACACAACCCTTACTCGGAAGAAGTCAATGATGGCACATACAAGGAACAACTAGTCAATGCCTAGGATGACATCGTATGGCTATTTCTGCAATAGTAGAAGATCCCTGGCTGACTGATGTGGCCCTATCATCAGTTTTCCTCCTTGACAAACACACAACAAGTCGGTTTGACCTCTGACTGGTGTGTTTAGCACCAGGGGAACTGGAAGTCTCTCAGCATCTAAACCCAGAGCATGGGCCAGACTGGTTGTAAGAAAAGAGTGCGAATCTCCTCTATCGAACAAGGCATATGAAAGGGTACTAAACAAGATGATCATACCTAGAACGACCTCTGGCCCTACTGGAACTACTGCCTCCACGACGTGCAACTGACCGCACCCAGCTCCTCTGCCTATCGGCTATCAGCCACCTCCCCGACCACACCCAGGTTGAGGTCCCTGAGGAGTGCCCTGAGGTCGGACTCCTCCTGCAACGTCTTCCCTCGGCGGAGAGGGAGCCCACTGCCCCTGCTGCTGCTGCTGAAAAGGGCCTAGCTAGGAACTGTTGCTGCTGAGGTGGGTGCTGGACTTGCACACCCCCACCGTACTGTACTCTGTCTAGGCACTGATTCCAAAGGTGGCCATGGCTTCCATAGATGAAGAATCTCAAACCTAGTCCCGAAATAAAAGGGTGAGGGCTAGAAGGTCAGAACTAGAACTGTTGAGGCCTACTCCATACTGGTCGAACCCTAGAGGGTCCTGATGCAGGAGGCCTGATGCTGATGGCCTTCCCCTTTAATGAGCCCAACTGGACCCCCTCTCGCGACACACCTCCCAGCGTGTGCATCCTATTCACCAATTCATCCTTCTTCTACACCTCTAAGTATGTTGGTAGGGTGAAGGGAGTAACATCGTACTAAAGAGAAGGTCGGAGTTCCTCCTCTAAACGTCTCTCCTGAGACTCCTCATCCGGAAAGTGGTCCAGAGCGAAGCGAAGGAGATCCTTGAACTTGATCCCCAACTCTCTCACTGACATACTCCCCTGTTGGAGGGAGAGTAGCTCCTGCCTCTTCTTAGACTTCATCGTAGAAGAGAGGAATTCTGCCCGGAACACATTCTCGAAGTCTTCCCGTCACCTCGGTCTCCCTCCTCTCCCCAAGATAAAGCATCCACCACTGATGTGCTGCCCCACACATCTGGATTATAGCCAGAGGAACCCAATACTCCATCAGAGCCTGGATCAAGCTAAAGGCTATCACCAGCTCCTCTAGACAGCTCTCTGTCTCCACGTCTGAGATGCTGCCCTCGTACTTCCCGAGGGTCTGTCGCTGAAAGTCTCGAAGCGTCTTCTTCCACTGATCATCCTCCTCCTCTTAGTCAGTCCTCTGACGGTCGAACAAGTCAACCTCCTAGGCCTCTATTGTAACACCCCAGGTAAATAAAGAGTATGAAAATTTCAAATTTATCAATATTTGTGAATAAAATATTAATATTACTTTAAAGGGGATGCTATGCTCGATGGCGTACCCAATACACAACAACGAGTTCCATTGATATCTTACGTTGCACTCTAATAATAAAATAATATTATTTTAAATGGTAGTTAACAAAAAGCCGTTTTATTGGAGGGAATGAATAGAAATAACTAAAATATGATTATATATGTTTGTTAAATATTTTTTAGAGGCTTAAAATACAAATGAATCCAATCTTAAGCATTGAATACACTAGTATTTTTAAAAGATTGTTTTACTACCTTTTGATGGAAAACCATTTTTAAATAAATCTTTTGACAATTTTATAAGATCTATTTTTCAAAATAAACATATTATTTATGATTGGGACATTGAAATTTACCTTGGGTTAATTTTTGGTATTTTTCTGACAATGTTCATTTTTCAATGAATAGTGAAAAATACTGCATTTTACATCAAAACTGCTTTTTCATATAATTTAATTATACGGTTATATTATCTTTATAATTTGTTTTAAAGTGTAATTAGAATATATTGTTACCATGTAATACAATTATGGTCATTGGGATTAATTTCACTTTGGAATTGAGCAAAAACAAGTGCCAAACTTTTCATGAATATTGTTTCAAAAAAACCCTCTATTTGTTTTGACAACGGGAATTATTTTTTAATTAATTATTGAAATTTATGTGTTTGTAATTTGGTAAAATGGATTAAATATTTGGAATCAGAAGGTCCAAATTATGTAATTAAGACTCTTTTATTTTTGAACATTATGAATAGTAACGTCGGTAATTATCTTTAATTATCTTGATTAATGAGTAATCAGGTAGTTAAAGATAATATAATAATATCATAATATTAAAAAATGACCAAAAAATGTGTCCTAAGGCTACTGGTTGTCTCATGGCCGACCATGGAATGCCTTGTGCCAAACTTGGGGGCCCCATGGAATCACTTTTGCGAGAAAGTGACTTTTTATCTTTTTATTTTTTAAAGAATGTTAAATGTAACAAAGAATGTATCACCTGAGTAAAATATTTTTAATTTTGTCTACATAAATTATCATTTGGACTATAAATATTCATTGGAAATATGAAAATATTTTCTACATCATGGTATTTTTGTTATAATTTTTAGACATTAAATCAATTAAATTATTTATGACATCATGATGATGCAGCGATGACCTCATTATTTAACGATTTAAATAAAATGGAAAGATAATGTAAAATATAAGACCTACACATGTCCAAAACCAATTGTATGGGTGTATTTCGAACCCTAATCACCTTATCCTCAAAACACATCAATGTGGGACCATTAAAATCCGAAACTCATTCTAATATAAAGTAACATTTCTTTACTTTCCAAGAGTGCCCCTCCTCTCCTCTTATAAAAGGCCCCCACCTCTACCACCTTACCCACACTTCCAAAGCCTTTGGCTCAGCCAAACCCTGCCCATTTTTCCTCTCCACATCCCTCTCTAACTCCTTGAATCCTCACATTGGGCAGAAGTCTTCCCAAGGAAGCCTTTGAGCTCAAATCAAAAGGAGTTACCCAATTTAAAGGTAGTGTCTTCTCTTGTGTTCGTATGTTTTATTTTGCTTCTCCAACCCCCTAAACATTTTTTATTCATATTTTTTTGTAAAAAATACAGTATCATAAATATACTAGGATGTTTTTATAAGAATGATTCGAGCTACACTTACACACACCTACATCTAATTGTTATAGAACATACTGTTTCTGTGGATGGTGAATTTCTGCCTCACGAAACGATGATTGTTCAACATTCTTCTAAAACCTTCAAAGGTGGCCATTAAGATGACACTATATTTATATATGATATATAATATGTTTATGTTTTACTTAAGCTTCTTTATTTTTCATTTATGGTATACCTTTATGGTTTCCATTTTGGGTAAACGCGATATCTTCATTTAAGGAAGTGCGGACTACCACCCCCTCAAAGTGACTTGATTCGTTAATACCATATGTGGTACGTATAAAGGATATATTTAATGATATTATATATGATACCATACTATAATTGAAATACTATTATGTATAAATTTGTTTTAATTCCATTAAATATGAAATAGAAATGGAAGTAGCGTTCATGCGTACGTACGGCTTACCGTATCCATGAACGGTACATTTCTTTTTTATCTCAAAATGTTATGTACTATTATAAGTACATATATATAATGGATATATATGTAATATATTACATCTAAATGATGGATATCATTCTGGAATTATAACATATATATATATATATATCTTTCAATTTTTTTAATTTCATTAATATGAAAAAAAATTAAAGTAGCGTTCATGCGTACATACGGCCTACCGTCTCCATGAACGGTGCTTTTAATTTTTATCTACAAATGCTATGGAATAGTATAAAATGGACATATACTGGATATATATGATATTTAAAACATAAATACTATTCTAGATATGGTGTACCTATAACTATATGGAAAATTATTTTCCAACAAGTTCAATTTTTGACTCATGTACCAAACATCGACAGAAACATCTGATATGAACTTATTTTATTAACCAATTATAATAAAATTAAAATATGTGATATGAACTGAATAATAATATTTATAGGAGGTCCTTAAGAAATTATAAATTTACCAAAGATTATTATTCAGGAAGATAAAGAAACGAACAAGACAAGTTGGACTTGAGGTAAGGGATCCTACTCCTCTCTTTCTTTTTAAGTACACTCTTTTATGTCATTCCTTTTAAGATCATCTTTCTTATGATTGGGATGTTATTTTATATTAATCCTACTTTAATTATTACGTTCATATGATGAGAGACCCTATTTTCTCTCATCAATCCATTTTGGAAGTTTTGAGTGGCGCCGTTAGGCTGCCGAATTTTCGTAAGAGATCTAACCTCTCTCTTTCTTTTTAAGTACTCTCCTTTTTGTCATTTATTTTAAGATCATATTTCTTATTTTTGGGGATGTCATTTTATATTCCTCATACATTAATATTTATGGTCATATGATGAGAGACCCTATTTGATCTCATCAATCCATTTTTGGAAGTTTTAAGTGGCGCCGTTGGGCTGCCGAGTTTTCGTAAGGGATTTTTCATCTCACTTTTATTCCCGTGAGATTTATGCTACATTTACGACAATTTCCTTTGAGTGGTGTATGTAATGACCATAATTTTAATCATTATATAATATACTTTCATTTATGAGTATTTACATCAATGTTGTATTGTCCTTCATTCACGAGGCGTATGTTTCGAAAGATACCCATGTCGGTAAGGGAACCTTTCACCCTCCTCTTTTTAAAAGACATCTTTTGTTATGTCTTTTAATTCACATACTATTATGTTGGGATATGTTATTATATATCCTTATTGATTTAAATTTTATGTCCATGTGATGAGATAACCTTTTTATCTCTCATAAACTCATCTTCTGAATTTTGTAGTGATGCCGTTAGGCTGTCAAATTTTTGCAAGGGAACTTCTTAACCAAAATTTGATTCTTTGGTATAAACTTGTTCTCCTTGAATATGTCGTTCTATGAATATGTGTGAATATCATCTGATTGTTTTACACTTTATATCCACTTATATTTTCTGTATTCGTTTGGCACACATAATTATTTAATTGATTTATCCTTAAACCAAGGATACCGTCTTTGTAAGGGTCTTCGTCCCAATCTCCATTCATTGATGCATATTTTGTTTTATACACGACCTTCTTTTATACAGTGTGTAAACCACTTTCCCTTTTACTTTTATCCAAAAAGGAATCTTTTTTATATGAAGCGTTTTACTAAACGACAAAAGGGAATGTTTTTGTCGTACATATGCGGCGACAACGACTTCTTCACCGCCGTGACCATTATTTGAGTTTCGGTATCCTCTACAAGCCATACATTCTTTTTAAAAGAAAAATAATTACCATGTTTTACATTTCATTTATTTTGGTATTGAAAATGGTTTTCATAATGTTTTTATATCAATGTGTTGTATTGATGTCTTGTGATTGAAAGGTGGAAATGTTATGTTTCCTCTATGCATGTTTTATGTGATACGATTATGTTATGGTTCTTGGGCATTGTTATGAAGATGGATGGTTCCGTGATAATCTAAGGGCGGGTGAGCCCGATATAGCTCTCCATTTCATTGGGTAATGCGAAGGAGTGAAATGTTAAGGTTTCTCCGAAGAGATTTAGGGAATATACTGTGGGGGGTATTCCTAACGTAACCAAGAGGTTTACTCCCTATGTAATAATGTTATGAATGCCTCAAGTTACCTTTTATATCTTATGATTTCTATTATTTATTCAGGATTTGATATGCCTATATTTTATGGGTAAAGTATGATTTCATTCTTATGTATATATGAACTCATGTTTCCTTTCCATATTTTTATAACCCTTACTGAGCTTTTAATGCTCATTCCAAGTTTTTTTTGAAATGTTTTTCATAGGTCAAGGGAAAGGTACATGATATGATGATAGTGTCAAGGAAGTGTCAAGAAAGAATCCATGCTTTATTTGTAAATATGTTTCCGTTGATGGGGAAAAATTTAATACTATATTTTATGTAACCACATTGTTTAAATGTGGAATGTAATGCAAGTTTTATGATCTAATTCTCTAAAACTCTAAACCTGAAAAGATCCTCAATGTATAATCTTGTAATAACTCAAGATTAAGTAAGGTTTAAGGCTGGGGCCTTATAGTTGGTATTAGAGGTCGGTTTAGATAACTTTAGAGGTTAGGGTATTCTTTAATCATAAGTGACATTAACATAATGGTTAGGATTTCAAAAAGATTCCTAGTTTTAGATAAAGTGAATGAGTAAGTATATCTTAGTGTTTATCTTCATCATTAGTACATGATGGTTTTGTTGATATACTCACACTGATCTTTTTGGTTTTAGTAAATGGATGGATCTAGCAAGAACCAAAGTAACAGTGGATGTGAAGGAAACTGTGACAGTTTTTTGAGCAAGCAACTGAATGATATGGGAGCCGCAATGAGAACTCTTGTGTTTATCCTCAACCAACTATCTGGAGTCATGATTGACCACCTAAACCTTGGTGATTTCTCTAAGGCATAATATATTCGAGAAACAAATCCCTATGAAACTACAGGTAACAATAATAAAGGTATGTGTGTTCAAAAACCTATGTGTCAAAGATGTGGAAAGAAACACCTAGGAAAATGTTTCAAAGGGACAGAAATATGCTATAGATGTGGAAATAAAGGTCATAAAGCAAGAACCAGCCATGGAAAAAGGAAGCATCCAGTTGACTCGAGGAAAGGGAAAGAAGTTCTTTCTGAGGGATGAATTGAATGTTTTAAATGTGGTGTGCATGGTCATTATGCAAACACATGTCTAATGAAGAAGTTTCGTGAATGGGATCACCAAGATCGTACAAATATTCATTTACCAATACCTAATGACATTCCGATTGAGGATGAAGAAACTGACAATAACCAATCAAAGGTATGGATTATTTCATAACTTTTTTTCCTATTTTGGAATCTTAGGATATGATTCATGATTTTGTTTGTAGGAAAGAAGTATTTCAGAATAAGTTGGAAAGGAATGGTTAATGGATCATGAAAAATGTTGAATGAGTAAGAAGTAAACATATAAGGGCTTCAAGAGTTATGGTGAAATCCTTAAGAGTATTAAGTCTCTTTTGATGATGGGGTTACATTAGAAGTCTTTTTATAGTATGTGTAACCCAGATGATTAATATATGAAAATTTTATTCAAGGAATAGTTATATGTTCTTTTGTGGACATAGTTATAAAGAACCATTTGGGTTTATATGATCCTTACTTTGGAGGTAATTATGGGTTACTATATGTTATGATAGAAGTTAAAGGCATGAGATAAAATTGAGGTTAAATTATGTTATGGTTATTTTTGATGATTTTATCTCTTTGGGTAATGATTTGAGAATTATATAGTTTTGGAAAAAGGAAAACACGCAGACCGTGTGACAACCCGTCGCGCCAGACAAAGTTGTAGGAATCGAACCCACAACCAAAGTGCAACTGGTATTTATCGCCTACCACTGGACTACGTGAAGTCCCTTGTTAGTATGACTTATTTTTTTTAGTTAGGTGAATTTATGAATTAAGAGTAAGTTGATTTTGGGTTATTTATGAAAATTATAAACCTATCATGGAGGATATGTTATTAGGTTAACTACTTTTCAATACGAGACTTTAGGAGAAACTGATGTTGTTTAGAGATAAATGTTACGATGTAACTTGGAAGAATATGTGACTAAATCCTTCAAATATTTGGGTTTCAATATTAGTTTGGTTTACTTTGAATAATTTTATGGACAAATTGTTTATGAATGGTCCTCGTTGAACTCTGGGTTTTGTTGGAAAAATTTTGGAGATTAAGAATAAATATTCTTTTTATAAAGGGTTATCCTTTTCTGGATTATCTGATCTTGTACTAACCTTTTTGGTTTTGGTTTTGGTTAAGGTCTAAAGATGTGGGAAGTATATAGTTCTCTTTTTGGATTAGGTGATTCTCTAGAAGTTGATTATAATACTCTTAATGTGAACAAGTCTTCTTAAATACTCGTCTTTTGGAGAAAATATGAGTTTGATTAAGGAATCTAGTAAAAGTTGAAAGTATATATGACAAGTAAGTATGATTCATTAAGATTTAGTTAAGATCAAAAATAAATTCCTCAATGAAAATTAACTTAAAACAAAAATGTTCTCTGTTAAAATTTCCTACTGGGGAATCGAATACCGTTTAACCCATCACAAGTTTGTGATTTTCTTATGGTTAACTTTCTCCTAGACATGTTTACTATCACTATCCATCAGGACATGACCCTTTGTTTTTTCCTCCATGTCCATATTTTCATACTTGGAATCCTAGTATGGGTTAACTCGGGTGACCTTTGTACTTATCTTTCTATATTTTAAAGTGATTGTTTTACTGGCTCTTGTTCCGATGTGGGATTTTCAATGAAGTTTCTAAGCCCAATATTAAAATTGTGAGGATGCAATTCCCAAAAGGGGGGAAAGATGTAACACCCCAGGTAAATAAAGAGTATGAAATTTTCACATTTATCCATATTTGTGAATAAAATATTAATATTACATTAAAGGGGATGCTATGCTCGATGGCGTACCCAATACGCAACAACGAGTTCCTTTGAAATCTTACTTGGAACTCTAATAATAAAATAATATTATTTTAAATGGTAGTTAAAACAAATCTGTTGTATTGGCAGGAATGAATAGAAATAACTAAAATACGATTATATATGTTTGTTAAATGTTTTTTAGAGGCTTAAAATACAAATGAATCCAATCATAAGCATTGAATACACTAGTATTTTTAAAAGATTGTTTTACTACCTTTTGATGGAAAAACATTTTTAAATCAAACTTTTGACAATTTTAGAAGCTCTATTTTTCAAAATAAACATATTATTTATGATTGGGACATTGAAATTTACCTTGGGATAATTTTTGTTATTTTTCTGACAATGTTCATTTTTCAATGAATAGTGAAAAATACTTCATTTTACATCAAAACTGCTTTTTCATATAATTTAATTATATGGTTATATTATCTTTTTAATTTGTTTTAAAGTGTAATTAGAATATATTTTTACCATGTAATACAATTATGGTCATTGGGATTAATTTCACTTTGGAATTGGGCATAAACAAGTGCCAAACATTTCATGAATATTGTTTCAAAAAAACCCGCTATTAGTTTTGACAACGAGAATTATTTTTAAATTAATTATTGAAATTTATGTGTTTGGAATTTGGTAAAATGGATTACATATTTGGTATTAGAAGGTCGAAATTATGTAATTAAGACTCTTTTATTTTTTAACATTATGAATAGTAACAACGGTAATTATCTTTAATTATCTTGATTAATGATTAATCAGGTAGTTAAAGATAATAAAATAATATCATAATAATAAAAAATGACCACAACATGTGTTCTAAGGGTAATGGTTGTCTCATGGATGACCATGGGATGCCTTGTGCCAAACATGGGGTCCCCATGGAATCACTTTTGTGAGAAAGTGACTTTTTATCTTTTTATTTTTTAAAGAATGTTAAATGTAACAAAGAATGTATCACCTGAGTAAAATATTTTTAATTTTGTCTAAATAAATTATCTTTTGGACTATAAATATTCATTGGAAATATAAAAATAATTCCTAAATCATAGTAGTTTTTTTCATAATTTTTAGACATTAAATAAATTAAATTATTTATGACATCATGATGATGCAGCGATGACCTCATTATTTAACGATTTAAATAAAATGGAAAGATAATGTAACATATAAGACCTACACATGTCCAAAAACTATTTCATGGGTGGATTTCGAACCCTTATCACCTTATCCTAGAAACACATCAATGTGGGACCATTAAAATCCTAAACTCATTCTAATATAAAGTAACATTTCTTTACTTTCCAAGAGTGCCCCTCCTCTCCTCTTATAAAAGGCCCCCAACTCTACCACCTTACCCACACTTACAAAGCCTTTGGCTCGGCCAAACCCTGACCATTTTTCCTCTCCAAATCCCTCTATAACTCCTTGAATCCTCACTTTGGGCAGAAGTCTTTCCAAGGAAGCCTTTGAGATCAAATCAAAAGGAGTTACCCAATTTAAAGGTAGTGTATTCTCTTGTGTTCTTATGTTTTATTTTCCTTCTCCAACCCCCTAAACTCTTTTTATTCATTTTTTTGTAACAAATACAGTATCTTAAATATACTAGGGTGTTTTTATAAGAATTATTAGATCTACACTTAAACACACCTACATCTAATGGTTAAATAACATACTATTTCTGTGGATGGCGAATTTCTGCCTCACGAAAGGATGATTGTTCTACATTCTTCTAACACCTTCAAAGGTGGCCATTAAGATGACATTATATTTATATATGATATATAATATGTTTATGTTTTACTTAATCTTCTTTATTTTTCATTTATGGCATACCTTTATGGTTTCCGTTATGGGTAAACGTGATATCTTCATTTAAGGAAGTGCGGACTACCGTCCCCTCAAAGTGATTTGATTCGTTAATACCATATGTGGTATGTATAAAGGATATATTTAATGATATTATATATGATACCATACTAGAATTAAAATAATATTATGTATCATTATGTTTTAATTCCATTAAATATGAAATAGAAATGGAAGTAGCGTTCATGCGTATGTACGGCTTACCGTCTTCATGAACGGTACATTTCATTTCTTATCTCAAAATATTATGTACTATTATATTTACATATATATAATATATATATATATATGTAATATATTACATCTAAATGATGGATATCATTCTGGAATTATAACATATATATATATATATCTTTCATTTTTTTTATTCCATTAATATGACAAAAAAATTAAAGTAGCGTTCATGCATACGTACGACCTACCGTCTCTATGAAATGTGATTTTAATTTTTATCTCCAAATGCTATGGAATAGTATAAAATGGATATATACTGGATATATATGATATTTAAAACATCAATACTATTCTAGATATTATTTACCTATAACTACATGGAAAATTATTTTCTAACAAGTACAATTTTTGACTCATGTACCAAACATCGACAAAAACGTCTGATATGAACTCATATTATTAACCGATTATTATAACATTAAAATATGTGATATTAACTTAATAATAATATTTATAGGAGGTCCTTAATAAATTATAAATTGACCAAATTTTATTATTCATGAATATAAAGAAACGAACTAGACAAGTTGGACTTGATGTAAGAGATCCTACTCCTCTCTTTCTTTTTAAGTACACTATTTTATGTCATTACTTTTAAGATTATATTTCTTATGATTGGGATGTTATTTTATATTAATCCTAATTTACTTCTTATTTTAATATGATGAGAGACCCTATTTTCTCTCATCAATCCTTTTTGGAAGTTTTGAGTGGCACTGTTAGGCTGCCGAATTTTTATAAGAGATCTAACCTCTCTCTTTCTTTTTAAGTACTCTCTTTAATGTCATTTATTTTAATATCAAATTTATTATGTTTGGGGATGTTCTTTTATATTCCTCATAATTTAAATTTTATGGTCATATGATGAGAGACCCTATTTGATCTCATCAATCCATTTTTGGAAGTTTTAAGTGGCGCTGTTAGGCTGCCAAGTTTTCGTAAGGGATTTTTCATCTCACTTTTATTCCCATGAGATTTATGCTACATTTTCCACAATTTCCTTTGATTGGTGTATGTACTGACCATTATTTTTCTCATTGTGTAATATACTTTCATTTATGAGTATTTACATCAATGTTGTATTGTCCTTCTTTCACGGGGCGTATGTTTCGAAAGATACCCATGTCGGTAAGGGAACCTTTCACCCTCCTCTTTTTAAAATACTTATTTTGTTATATATTTTAATTAACATACTATTATGTTGGGATATGTTCTTATATATCCTTATTGATTTAAAGTTTATTTCCATGTGATGAGATACCCTTTTTATCTCTCATCAACTCATTTTATGAATTTTGTAGTGACGCTGTTAGGCTGTCAAATTTTTGCAAGGGATATTCTTAACCCAAATTTGATTCTTTGGGATAAACTTGAAATCCTTGAATATGTCGTTCTATGAATATGTGTGAATAACCTCTGATTGTTTTACACTTAATATCCACTTATATTTGGTGTATTCGTTTGTCACACATAATTATGTAATTGATTTATCCTTAAACCAAGGATACCGCCTTTGTAAGGGTCTTCGTCTCAATCTCCATTAATTGAGGCATATTTTGTTTTATACACAACCTTATTTTATACGGTGTATTAACCCCTTTGACTTTTACTTTTATCCAAAAAGGAATATTTTTTATACGAAGAGTTTTACTAAACGACAAAAGGGAATGTTTTTGTCATACGTATGTGGTGACAACGACTTCTTCGCCGTCGTGACCATTATTTGAGTTTTGGCTTCCTCTACAAGCCATAACTTTTTTTTAAAAGAAAAATAATTACCTTGTTTTACATTTCATTTATTTTTGTATTGAAAATGGTTTTCATAATGTTTTTATATCAATGTGTTGTATTGATATCTTGTGATTGAAAGGTGGAAATGTTATGTTTCCTTTATGCATGTTTTATGTGATACGATTATGTTATGGTTCTTGGGAATTGTTATGAAGATGGGTGGTTCTGTGATAAACTAAGGGTGGGTGAGCCCGATATAGCTCTCCAATGCATTGGGTAATGCGAAGGAGTGAAACGTTAAGGTTTCTCTGAAGAGATTTAGGGAATATACTGTGGTGGGTATTCCAAACGTAACCAAGAGGGTTACTCCCAACGTAAGAATGTTATGAATGCCTCAAGTTACCTTTTATGTCTTATGATTTCTATGATTTATTCAGGATTTGATATGCCTGTGTTTTATGGGTAAAGTATGATTTCATACTTTTGTATAAATGAACTCATGTTTCCTTTCCATATTTTTATAACCCTTACTGAGCTTTTTATGCTCATCCCAAGTTTTTTTTGAAATGTTTTTCACAGGTCAAGGGAAAGGTACATGATATGATGATAGTGTCAAGGAAGTGTCAAGAAAGAATCCATGCTTTATTTTTAAATATGCTTCCGTTGATGGGAAAAAATGAATACTATCTTTTATGTAACCACTTTGTTTAAATCTGGAATATAATGCAAGTTTTATGATCTAATTATCTAAAACTCTAAACCTAAAAAGATCCTCAATGTGTAATCATGTAATAACTCAAGATTAAGTAAGTTTTAAGGTTGGGGCCTTATATCGATCTCCCACACTACGCGTGGTCGCCTCCCAGTTTCCATACCTATAAGGTAAACAAATAATTCATAAGCCCGAGTAGTGTAGAATATTGTTCTTAAATTTTCTTAGACTTCTTTATTTATTTTGAATCCCCAAGACACCCATGAAACATAAGAACACATGTCATTATAATTCATTTACCTTTCCTAGGGTCTCTACCCTGCAATCAGTGTAGCCTCACTTGGTCATTCGGTAGGTCCAGAGTCCTTGCATTAGATCACAGAGGGCCCTAAAATCCCGTTTCCTAGCTGGTCTTCCCTGGCGTAATTCATGCACCAAGGTCACCCAACACTATTGCCCTACCACCCCATGCAGTCCTCACTATGCCTAACTCCAGAATCCATCCTATCTCTCAACACTCCTCTGATACCATTTTGTCACGACCTGCCTTCACCAAAATGAGGGAAGGGACAACAGATTGCCAGAACCTTCCTCCATTAAGTTGAAGGAGAGATAATGACCCCCGAGACCCGCCTTCAATAGGTCCTGGAGTGGAGAATAGCACCAAGGGTATAGAATCACACACAAGATGGAAGGAATAACCCTTTTTATTTTAATAGGATCGATAGATAAGATAGTAAATCCCAAACGACACCAAAATCTGAAGGTAAAGATAAAACTGAAAGTAAACCATTCCCATATGAATGTTCAAGACTAAAAGATACAAGCTAAAATAACTCCAAAGGTAAGTACCAAGAAAAAGGAAATCGACAACAACAACTGCCCCAAGGTCCGAGCTAGTACGGTCTCGTATGATCTCTGAAATACTCCTGGAAACTTGAAAGTAGTTTTATATATGTAGGGTGAGCATATAAGTATACGCAGTAGGGAAAACCAAAATCTCTTGTGTACAAGTGGAGGGGAATTCTAATGCCCTGTGAGAAAAGAGATAACCAAAACATCTAGCAAGGTAAACTATCCACCCAAGCCTCACCAAGGCACACTCCCCAAATAAAGTGAGTCAAGTAATTTATAGTAATAGAACATCGATGTTTGGGTACCCTGCATCACTTTCCCACTGGTTATTGAGACATCCTACGAATCGAACCAATCCCGCCATTCTCACTGCAGTCCCACTGACACACCCTGCCCGCACACACCTGGGCCATAACCGCCATCCTGCCGGCAGACACCTAGGCCAGAACCACTATCCCGCCTGCAAACACCTAGGCCACAACCACTATCCCGCCCGTAAACACCTGATCCACAACCACCATGAATAATCACGCCCGCAAACACTTGGACCAGAACAACTACTGCCACGCCCGAAGACACCTGGGCCTCATCCCGAAGACTCTTGGGAAACAACCTACCCGCACACACCTGGGCTAACCACCACAACTACCCTGCCTGAAAAATCTTGGGCTATAATGGACCTCATGCTTTCACAGCCTGCCCAAAGCATCTTGGGCTATTTGAGAAAGGGAGCACAAAATGAGCTAATAACCAGCCACTCATAGGAGTGTTGGGGAAAACACCCCCCCCCCATGGAATGGGGGTGTTCTACACTAAGTGCTCAACATGGGTGGAGCACGAATAAGAAACATAAGAACTAAAATTATATGTATAGGTAACAAGCACCCATCCCAACCTAGGGTTCCAAAACCTAAGCACAAACACCCTCGTTACTATTCATTCATAAAATAACAGCACAACACTCACGTCCAAGTCACAACTCATTCCCAAAAACAATTCCCCATTTAACTCATTCTTGTTTCATGTTCAAACAAACCCATTTAAATGAATCCTACACTACTGGGCAACTAGCAAGCATAACCACAATCCAAAGGAAAATAAAAACAGCCAATATCTACTTAAGCATTCACACCTGGTTCTCTTGTAAAGTTACAACAACAAAAGGGGATTAGTGAGATCCCTCAAAGTACTGGAACCAAAGAAAACCTCACAAAAGGGATAAGTGAGATCCCTAAAAGTACTGGACACAAGGAAAACATCGAGACACAACCCCACATCCCCAAAACTAGGAACCAATGATTTCTCAACAATAGAGGATCCCACCTGAGTTCGTGTCACAAGCAGAGCAACCACACAGTTTCAGACTCACAACCAAGAGGATCCCATCCTCACCCACATCACCCCATAAGCATCTAGCATGAAAACACACCCACTACTGAAACAGAATAGGGAAACATCCAGTTTCAGGAAAATAATTCATTAGTTTCTTCCTTCTATTGAATAACCGGGGTGACCACAGAAGGGTTGACGTTCACTGGGCATCCATTTAACCAATCGAGTTTAAGTGATTAACCAATTTCCATGTTACAGTCATTTAATCCTCACAGAAGACATGGTTCATTAGTATGCATGGAAAGACCACCAACGTCCATGATTTTCAGTGAGCGTAGTACCACACAATTCACAACACATATCAAAATAATGGAGTACAAAAGAACATCGATCACGCCCCCTCCCTTTAATTCTTTAAAGGATCGTCCATTATCTTCATTAAGTTTGGTTTCATCAATCCCCATAGAAAAAATAGCGTACCCACCCCGCATGATACACATTAAGGAGAGACGAAGGAAAATACCTACCTAGTTGATCAAGGATCAATGTTTTTCTCGACCCACCAAGAACAGGGGATGCGCAACTTTCAGGGGAGGAATTCCATGGACTCCAAGAGGCGCAGAAAGCTCCAGCAGAGGCTCACCACAAGCCATGGAAAAAGAGGAACTCTAGGTGCACCAGGAAGAAGAAAGAAATCTAGCCGAGAAGAAAAATAAGAAACTCTTGTGGGAGATATAAAGAGGAGATCCTACTGTTACGGGATAAGGAATTTTGAACGCCTAGAAAGTCGGATCGCAGTTTCCAACACAGGTGGGAAGTTACATACGATGATATCAATGTGTTATTTAATACCCCCATAGGGGAGGTTTCTCGGGATTTTTAGGAATTAATTATGGGCTTTAAATGGATTTATAAAGGATAAAAGAATTAATTTATGTCAAAAATTATGTTGCGGGAGCAGGACTGGGAAAAGAAAAAGGAGAGCTGGGTGAGGACACGGTGCCACTGTCACAGTGTCACCCTTACGGTGCCACCATCACAGTGTCACCGTCACGGTTCCTCCGTGAGCGGTGCCACTATTTTGGAAGAGCCTTATTTTGGAAAAGTAATGGCCAGGGGGGGTTCGGGCCATTACATCTATTAATTTTGTGTTTCAAATTTTGTTAGTCATAGTTTTAAGATAATTAATGTTAGTTATTTGTGGAATGTTTTAGGATTGAACATCAGTTGTTATTGTTGGGGCATTATAGATTAATTTAGTGTTTGTTCATATTATGGATTAGTCATATTGGACATTATCTTATCTTTTTAAAACAATTTTATTAATAAATGTAAACTAAAAAAACAACCTTTCATCATTTTTGGTCTTTTGATACACTAGAAGTTAATTTTAGTTCCTGATGCACGAAACATTTTATGATTTATCATTTAGAATATGGGATGAAGAAGAGGTTGAAAACTACTCAAAACAAAACCAGAAATTGGAATTTTGTTTTTGGATATTTTGATATTATCAAAAGTTTAATTTCTCATGTTCTCTATCTTGATGGTAAAAATCCCTCAATATCTTGAAAATAAATCTTGAAATGATTTTTGTTTTCATTTTAAAATCATTTTTGATGAATCGATGACCTATTTTTTTATTAGTAAAATAACATTTTAATTAAAAACATTGTCCTTTATTAACATATTTTTCTTAAATGTATAATATTGTAGAGATTAATTATCTTCCTCATTAGTGTCTATTTCTCTTGTATCTACATATTTTAAATTTATTCCACATTTATTTTTATTTGGGATCCCAATTATGTGTTATTCCCAACGACCTTTATATTTCCATTTTTATATTTCCAAATTTTTTTTACTTATATAATTTTGATGTTGGATTTTGAAAACAAAATTTTAAATATTTATAATTTTTCCACATTCATGTTCATATATTTTTTCTTCGACTCAATTGAATTGATTCTTAAAATTTATTTCAACCATTCTATCAGACAAAAGAAAAAATTGTGAGGATTAAATTTCTTCAATGATGGGACAATTCTGTTTTAAAAGTGGGTTCCCTAGACCCAACATGAACAATACATTTTATTACCATTACGTTTATATAGTTTGACATATAAAACTGTTTATTTTTACCATAATATTTTTTATATTTCTCAATACACCATTTATATGGTAATTTCCTTAGATTACATGTCACATCGAAAAGGTTATATCAATTCATAGCTATAATGAGAACCATGTGATACTATTATGGTAATCTTAAATGTATGTCATATGGTCTAGATACATCATACTGATGGGACACATATGATGTTTGACTATCAGGAATTTTGGGCTCATAATCATTGATATTTATTCTCATTAATTTCACACATAGTGATCTCTATAAATTATATCAGGAGGAAATACCCTCCAATAGGAAAACAACATGTTTCAGGTGTCATTGGTTGTTCCTATGTAAAAAATGTGTATTGGTCTCCATACATGAGATTGTTATCACTATGTCCCATTTGATCATGCACTTTGATGCAAGGTAAAAACCATGGTAATGAAACCATTTAGTGGTAGCTTTTGTTGGGTTCATCGTTGGTGGTATGAAATTTATTGAATGATCAAGATATATTTTCTCACTTTCAGGTTGAGGAAGAGATATCTCGTGGGCCCAGGTTTACTAGAATGGTAGTACTGTCATAAATACATGGCCATGGTATAAGAAGATACTTCCATATTGTAATGTCACAAAATATATAAAGAATCAATTGGATTATGACACTAGTGTGCATCCTTTTTATGATATATCATGAGACAATGATATGATATTGCATAATATGTGTTCGTATGAGGAAGTCATAGTTATGTGATTCCATATCGCTTTGGGGGACCTGATGGGTTCATAGAATCTATTATTGGTCTATGTGTTGGATTCACTACCATTAAGATAAGGTTATAGAGGGTCACACACTATGTGTATCCACAAGTTACACATATTCTAATTAATATGTGTTTAGGAAATTGTGGGCCCCACATGTGGGGGCATGTGAACATCAAGTATGAATGATCGCTTGTAAAACCAGTTCAATTATATTATTTATTTTTAGAATAACGATGATTAAATTTATTTCTCAAGGTATTTACATGTTTTTCGATCATAAATGTGAATATAAGAAAACTATATTTATTCAAATGAACATTGGATGTTCAATGTTCGTTAAATTATTTGGAGAGATTACATTCTGAGTTAATAGTTTTTATTTTATCTTGTAACATTTTATTTTTTTTAAAAGTGGGAAATAAAATATTTCTAACATTTTTGACAAGTTAATTAAGTCATACATGTGATAAAATTTATGAACACAAGGTTATTACTTTCCAGGGACCAAAGTTCAATTTAAAAAAGTATAAAATAAGTATAAAATCTCATATTAGCCACTTAAATTCCAACATCAACAATATTACAATATTATTGAGATAATATTTCATATATTGTCCTCTAAAGATCATAGATAGATATTCTAAATGAAGAAAAAGGTCCGATAGATCCCGGTTTCTCGATCGAATTTGCGTTCTTCAGGAATTAAAATTGATTTCATAATGCTCTTCAATTTCCTATGCTAGATACTAAGAAACATAGGTATAATATCCTAGAATTGTTTTTCATGTTTAGATGATATAAGGGACATCTAGTTTGGATTTTTTTTTCATCCATAACACATCGATAGTGAGTGAATCAAACCTGCGACTTCAAACGAATGTGGCATCATTTATTCTTTCATTTGATTTTATTTTTTATTCATAAATTTAGTTACAATTGATGTTAAAAGAAATCTAGGAAAGTGGTATTTTGTATTTAGTATTTTTTAACAAGAATCCAAACATAAAATTTTAAATTGATCACCTTCCACGCTTCCACTATTCCCTTAGTTCCTTTAATTTGTATCAGAGAGAATTTATAATTATTTGAGTCAAAATCATTGAAATTTCAATTAAATTATATATTATTCAAAAATTGGGTTTCAATATTGTCCCAAATCAACTAACGGAATAATAATTTTAGTTCTTATCATCATGATATATCTAATCGATGATTAATGGGTTTCCCATAGTAAGTGCTAAAAAATAAATGTTTTTTTTTCATCATTTTAACGGAAACCATTGTTATGGATGTTTAATTGGAGTGAGATGTATGTATGCTATGTGTTAAATAGATATATCTGACTCTATTTGGGGTAGTTCAATGGCAATACAATCTTTCCTAGGATTCTTATTTAATTACACTCATTTTCCTTCCTTTGGTAGCCAGTTTAATGATTCTCGTAGAATATTATTTCATTTAAAGGATAAAGCTTCTCGTGTAATTTATTTTATTTATTATAATAGAATAATATTTAATTAAAAGGATAAATATTCCCCTGGAATCTATTTTAAATCTTCTTATGGAATCTTGTTTAATTAGATTTACAAATCTTCCCTTGGATGTTTATTCACAGCTTTTCATGGATGTCTGTTTAATATATATATAAAGGGATAAAGCTTCCTTTGTATGATTTTTATCATTTTGTATTATATATATATATATATCCTTTAAATGGATACCTCAACTCAGGTCAGAAAAATTATTTTTGGGTCCGACTAGTCTAACCAATTTAACCTGTCACTAATATTAAATTATTTTTAGGGATATGATTTAGTATAAAATAAACTCGAAAATTTGTAAATACAATTTAAGAAATTAAATTTAATTTTATGAGATTGAATAAAATTATTCCATGTCTTGTGGGATGTAATGATAAGTAAAAAATTATTATTTTAAAAGATGTTAACCTATTAAAATACTCTCGAGTTTGATTTTATAAAATTTAAAATTTCTTATGAGATATAATATCATATTGACTAATAATGAGATGAGACCGAACCGTGAATGTTTGGATTATAAAAGATGGAAAGACAATGCACAAAATTTAAAATAAAAATATTCAATTTATGTTTTATAAAATTTAATAATTATTTTTATTTTAAATTTTGTGCATTGTCTTTCCATCTTTTATTTGTATGAGGGAATGAGTGTCCACATTTATATGCTAAAAGATGGAAAGACAATGCACAAAATTTAAAATAAAAATATTTCATTTATGTTTTATAAAATTTAATAATTATTTTTATTTTAAATTTTGTGCATTGTATTTCCATTTTTTATTTGTATGAGGGAATGAGTGTCCACATTAAAATTCTAAAAATTTAATTTTTAACCCCAATATCCCAACACCTACATGTGAGTATACATTGTAACAATAGGACGAGTTCATCATGATGCTGTTTGAGTTAAGAGATGGTTTAGAAAAAAAAGTGGAATACATGGTTGTCTCAAACACTATAATTCAATTTAGGTGGTAACTTAAGGAATTCCCAAAAGCTCTAGGTTAATATCTCATTCACTTAATGGATTAACTAATAGTGAATATCTCATGATACTTTCATTGTTTATTTTTTTATTAGGTGCCTAGTTTATTATTTTATGAATGTGAATTTATTATTTGTGATCACATAATATAATAATAAACAAAAATAAAAAGATAAAACGAATATTTTGGGTAAATGTTTTCTTTTTATAAGCATGGATAAGTTGTGGGTGAAATCACATAGAAAAAATGTTAAATATAAAAGGATATTTATAACAACCCGGGATTTTTAGATTTTTTTTCAAATTAATTTAACCTTTGTGATATTTTTCATTTCACATAACATTGAATATAGTTTATTTTATATTAAATCACTATGTTTGGATTTCATTATAGGAATCACCATGTTAATCACGCACTATACACAAAATTAATAATAGATTTATCTACAAAAAACATCAAGGTTAGATTGTGTTACACACAACAATGAATTTCCTCGATGGCTTACATAACATGCATGATTGAGTTTTACCCAACAAAAATATATTATTAAAATATTATTATTTAATATGATAAGATATAACCTTGTAGTCAAATTAGAGGTTATGAATGGTATTAACTAATTTATGAAAATATACAGTTTAAAAAATGATAAAATTATTTCACTGGATATCAATTAATTAAAAATGAATATCAAAACCGATTGAATATAAAGAATAACATTAATATTTTTATGGTCACAAAGCTGTTTTACCATAATAAATTAAATTTATTACAATTAGTGAGTTAATTTAATGTTATCTATATGGTATATATTCAATAAATGTTTTTGGTATTAATCCAATAGATTTTATCGATATAATATAAGAACAAACCTAATTTTAGGCATAAAACCTATATTTTTTATAAAGGTATTCTTAATGCCCTTTAATGGAGATCTCATTTTAAATCCAATTGTTTGACCATTAATAGATATAATATGAAAAATTAAAAATTAATTTTTTTTAAGCATAAATATTAATTTAGGATAATATTTTGGTATTTTTCAGTAAGGTTTCATTTTTTTATGAATTGTTTATAATATTGGATTTTAGTTCAAAACTATTTTTCCATATAATTTATTTATAAGTATAAATTAAATTTAAAATTTGTTTAAATGTATTATTAGATAATATTTTTATCAATTCATCCAATTTATTTCATTGTAACCAATTTATCTTTTAAATTTTATATAAAAACATAGGAAACGTTAGAATATTTATTACTTTAAAATCCTGCATTGTCGACCCAACTGCAGGATTAAGATTAAATTAATTACATCCAATTATGTGATTTGATTTTTTAAAAATGGATTAAAAATTTGAAATAATCATAATTTAAAATTTATAATAAGTTCAATTTATTTTTTTAATAGAAATATTAGAGAAATTAATTAAAATTAAATACATCGATTAAGGTATAATTAAGCTTAACTAAGTAGTAATCCATAAATTTAAGACCCAAAAATACCTAGAAACTTATCAAAAACCAATTTTATGGACCTTATTATTACATTAACCATAAATTCTTGAGTTGGGATGGTTTTTTATGTGTTTTTTGGGTAAAAACATGGGTACACCTAACATGTTTTCAAAAATTCCAAGTGTGTCCTTTCCCTTCCCTAAAAAAGAATACCACCTCTCCCTCTTCATCATACCTCTCAAACCACAAAGGTTTGTCCAATATATAACAAATAATCTTCCAAAAATACCTCAATTACTCTTTTTATCCAATCATTAGGAAAATAGTCTTCCAAGTAATGCTTTTGGCACAAACCAAAAGGAGTTACCTGATTAAGAGGAAACAAATTCTATTAGAATACTTTATTTTATTTTCCATCTCCACCCCCATCTAGTCTCTTTATTCCATTATTGTATAAAAAACATTATCCTCAATATACTAGGATTTTTTATGATAATTTTATACTTACTCTTGCACACACCCCTGTCTAATTATTAACAAACACACTATTTTTGTGTACGATGACTTCTGCCTCAAAAGACGATGATTATCAAATTTTCCTTACCACTTATCATGGAATAAATTATAATGGAAAATATATTTTAAAATATTATATATTAAATTTTTTATTTCATTAATCTCATTTATTCCTTTTAAAACACTTATATTTTTTTACATTCTATTTGGTGTAAATATGATAATTTCTTTTGAGGAAATGTGGACTACCGCCCCTCAAAGCAATGTGATTCATTCACACACTACATTGAATGAATTTAAGTGTTTTTTAGTGAAATTATATGATATATAAACCATTATTATTCTAATATAATGATATTATATACATATATAAATATATGTAATTTTATTTCTTTGTTTCAATATGACAATAAAAATGGAAGCAACATTCATGCATACACACACCTTACCATCTCCATGAATGGTGTATTCCATTTCATAATTCTATATTATATAGATTATTATAATAAAAATATAATGTATATATATGATATTTATATCATGAATTAGATTTTTATATCTTGATATAAGTATATGGATCAACGATGTAACAAATTAAGACACATAGGAAGAACAAAGAGAATATTATCTGATGTGAAACTTTGACATATAATGGTTAACAAGACGAAAATATAATGTCTTAATAAAAAAATATATTGTATTAGATTTAAAAATATGGTTTTTTAAATTATTTATAACAAATATTTATTTATTATATAGGTTTTTTGAATGAGTATGACAAGATTCAATACATAAGGTAAGTGGATTTCATTTCACTTTTTATTTTTATGAGATACATGCTATGTTCTCCACTCATTCCTTTTATGTCATGTGTGTAATACCCATGATTTTATTCTATTTATATTATAAATAAATTTATGGGTATTAACATATCTATCTTATGAAGTTTATTTTATTGGGATTATGATTAAAAATTAACCAAATTTGTGAAATAGTTTTGTCTCAATTTTCCTTCTTTGAGTCTCATGTTTTTTATGCGCCAAAATTATTTTTTTGAGATATATATACATACATTTTACATTTTATATCTTGAATCTCATTATTTTTATTATATTTAATGCTTCAAATATTTTTCATTTTCTCAAATGTATATTGTGATCCCATGTTACCAAGTGGTAAGAGTTTATTGAAAAAATCCAATCACTTTTCAGGATTATTTACGATTATGATTAAATTAATGAAATTTCTGGATATATTACTCAAGAAAGTCATGAATTTTCTTCAAATCTAGTGATTAATGATATATTCATGTATTGGTACCATTTTTTTACAATTTTTTACATAATAAATTTAAAAAAGCGTTTTTATGAAAGCCCGACTTTACTCTCTCTTTAGTTGGAAATCTATGTTCCTTCAAACTCATTTTATATAAAAAGGGTTTCAAGATTACAATACCATTATTTATTAATATTTAAAAATAATTTTTACCCATTTTTCCTTTTCCAATTTAGTCAATGGAATATTCTTATTTCTTTCTAAAGAAGTCATTTTTCTAACCATTTTACCATGCAAAAGGAATGGTCTATTTACCTCATTCAACATGTACGGATTTAGATGACTTAATTTATTTGAATCTACCTTTACATTTTTATTAAAATAACATTTTCAAGAAAATGATTTAAATTTTATTTTACTGGAATTTTTTTTCAAAATATTTTCAACCTTCTTTAATACGTTTTCATGGAAAGATGTTTTCAAGATGTTTTATAGCATTATTTATATGTTTTCAAATTCTTTTTAAAGAAATGGTTTTCAAAAGAAATTCAATATTGTTTCATATTTTATCAATTAAAAAGGTTTTAAAAAAAATTTCAATATTTATTTATATGTTTAAAAAAATTAAAAAAAACTAATTAAAATGTTTTAAAGCTTATTTTAAAAGATTTAAAAGAGAAATGTTTTCAAAATGTTTGATGTATCATTTATAAACATTCAAGGTATTTTCTAAGAAAATGATTTTAAATTTGTTTAATGTATTAAATATCATTTTTCAAACCTAAAAGGATATTTTCCTCAAGATATATTTTTGAAAGTTATTTCAAAATTATTTTCCTTCTAAGATAGAATCTGCTGATGTTACTCATGACCTTATAAGGAATTATCTAAATGTTCCATTCATATTATTTATATGACTAAGTTAAGCTTAATTTCAAGGTATTTATGAATACCTATTTATATTTAATGGGTTATATGTTTATGACATCCATTTCCCTTTCACAGTTTATGATTTTGATGAAATGATTATGAAACCTGTATCTTTTTCCATAGAATATGATATGGTTAAATTTTTATGATACCCATTTAATTTAATATATTATGATATAATTGTTTATAATTTTTTGACACATGTATGTAAGATTTTATTATTATATGGGTGGGAACTATATCTCCCTCTGATGTATTGGGTAAAGACTTACATCTCATGAGATAGAGTAAGAAGGTATTGGGAGTGAACGTTAACAACTAAGAGGGACATGAGAGTGAACCATAACTACAAATATGGTATGAGGAGTGAACTAATGATACTAATATGGCCATAGGAATGAACCATGAATACCAAGATGGTAAGGGAAGTGAACCCATACTACATATATTTCCTTGCTAGCAATGCCTTGGCTGCTATGGAAATCATATTATTCTCTAATGTGTCTGACATAATTCAATGTTTTAATCCTATTTTTTTAATTTCATTACTTATTAAATTAATTATATTATGATCCATGAATTATTAATTCCCAATCATTATTATGATCTCTAAAATGAATGGTATGATCTTCAAATGTTATGCTCAGGTTCTGAACCCATTGTTTATATTATGCTTACACAATTCCTTTATATACCTTTACTGTGCATCTGAGCTCACCCCTTATTATGTTTCCTTTACCTATATTATGAATTACAGTTTTATGTATAATTTTTGATGGTGGAGATATTTATTGGAGATAATGAATATCATTCAATTGGATAAAATAATTTGTTTCCATGTTTCCAAATACACTTAACTCTTATGGTTCTCCGTTATGTACTATTGTAATGTACAAAATATTCATCTAAAATGGTGTAATATCCATGACTGTTTGGACTGGGTCTCTATTGTTTGTATCAATAGAAGTATTTATTCAACCTTTGGAAACATGGATGAGAATAATTTAGGGAGATCCTAGGGTATATTTCAAAGGTTATGTTTAGGGATGTCTCTATGGATAATTCTAAGGAAGAGTTAAGGTTTATGAAAATGTCATAGAATTTTGGTAAAGGTTAGAGTGAGTAATTTCCTAGAAATAAATCCCTATTTGGATACTACAAGAAGATGTGGATCTATCATATATTACTTACAAGTCACAAATATGACAAGATTCCCTAGGTATGACTCGAGGTTATCTGGTACACGACAATGGGCCTTACTACACACCTAGTTTGACACTCCAAAGGGATTCAATTTGATAATTCACAAACTCTTAACAAACCTTCATGATGGATTTAAATATAATTTGGATATGAATAAAATAGTATGAACCTAGGTTGTCAATTTTAAATAAGGTTTCATGATTTAGACATCCTATAAGTAATTATTTTCATTACTATGTGGTTTATTGATGTGATAAGTAATGATCACACAATGATTTTGTTTATAGTCAATGGTATGAACTATAATGAATTAGATTAATGTTGAATGTGATGGAAAATTTCCTGATAAGAAGTCAATTTGTATGATCACTTGAGTGATATATTTATTAATCATGCCTATCCAATTTTCATAGAACAAGATTAACAACATGTACCTTATCCAACTCTCGAACTCACCAAGGAATAGAAAGAAGGAGTTTTCTGAGAGATTTGGTAATGTATACCTTGGAGGATAGAATATTTAGTTTCCTCTATGTCATAAATGTGGAAAGAATCACCTCTGTGAATTCCTTCAAATAACTAGAGGATGTTTTGGCTATGAAAAATATAGATACAAAGGAAGTGTGTGTAGGAAAGAAATTAAGAGTTCTATTAACGGAATGAATTAAAAGATTGGACTCCCGAAGGAATATTCAAAGGTTAAGTGTTTTGTGTGTGGAATAAATGGTCATTATATAACTAAATTCTCCCAGAGGAAATATCTTGAAGGGGATCAACAAGGTTTTATGACTAATGGTTACAATACCGATGATTAAGAGACTACAGATAAAATGTGAAAGGAATGTGGTATTGTGTATTAGAATGAGGTAGCATTACTAATGGAATAAGGATTAAGTGGAATAATAAATTATTTAATATATTTGGATTCAATAGGTAAGTAATATAAAAGTTTAAATATATAAGTATTTTTTAGATTATGTTTTTTCTATGGATTTATAAGAACACGTTGAATTGTTATGATGGAATAGAAAAGTGATATAATTTCATGGTGATATCCATGAAAAATATAAGACTAAGGGAAAGATAACACTTAATATGTTTCTTATGTTATGATTTTTTTGGATAATGATGCGTGGGATATGAATAAGTGAATTGGACAATATATATTACCTGGACACTAATTAAGGACTTGTTGAAAAGTAGTTTATCCTATCATGGTTGAAGATTACCACTTTGTGGATTTATAGAATATATCCAGTAATCTATGTAACAAAGAATCATGAATGTTTTCTAGAAGTTTTTATGGTAATTCAGGTTGTTACCATGTTCCAACAGAATTTACCATGAGGGTATTCAACAGTTTGGAATGTGAGAACCAATATCTACTTTATGATATATGTGGGATAAATGTTATGATGATTTCATAACTTTGTTTCTCTATTTTTTTACATTAATCATTGATAAAGGTTATAAGTTTAAACATTCATTAAAATTTTATTTTAAACATATGGGGAAGTATTTATACAATGAATTGGTTTTAAAAACCTTGGTTAAATGCCTACACAGTGATTCCAAGGATTTCCACCTTAGTTATTTCTAGAAATTATGTTAGTATGATTTTAGAAAAAGACATAATGTATGTCCGATGATAACCATTATAGTTTGGAAATTATACATTCTTGAACCGATGACCGAAGTAAGATAAGGGTTTCACACCTACGATTGGCCTACATGATGTCCGGGTTAATGTATATTTATTTTTGATGAATAAATATTTACGATGAAACAATAGTGTTAATTTTATTTTTATAGATTAATATATTAACCATATTTATTTTTTAATAATATTTATAGATAAATAGTTATAATTTTCATTATTTTATTAGCCTTAACATCTACTAAAAGTGTATTTTAGCACTTTAGGTATCAATGTTAATTTCTGGATGTCCATTACATAATGTAACAGATGAATTAGAAATTAGTAAAACCACAACTAAAGAATAAAATTTTGTTTATATAAACATATTAGGTAAATATTTTCCCTTATATTCATGGTCAATAAATTAAATAATCAACGTTTGTATAATGATTAAAAGAAAATTTGTTGTCCTAATACCACAATTTTATTGAACCGATGGCCTTTTAAATCATCACATATTTATGACATGGAGACTCTCAAATTTTCATTGATCATTCATTTTATTTTGTGATTTATTACCTTAATCCCTCCCTATAAATATTTATTATTTTCCTATATGTCGAATAATCACTCCCAACCTATGTTTTTATATGTGGAAACCAAGTTATATGTTACTTTGGGTAACCATTATGATTCCAACCATCCTTTTTAAGGAAAGTTTTTGTATCCATTTTTACGATGTGGGATTCTATGAATGAAAATTTTGAGTGTTAAAATTTTTATAAAATAAATGAATTTTTAGGGATAAATTCATTTTAAGGGGGTAGAATGTAACACCCATAGATTTTATGAATTTTTTTGAATTAATTCAATCTTTGTGATATTTATCATTTCACAAAACCCTAAAAATAATTTATTTTATATTAAATCACACTATTTTGATTGTGCTATTTGAAAAACCAAGTTAATAATGCACTAAACACAACATAAATATTATCTTGATCTATAAAGAACATCAAGGATAGCCTGTGTTGCACACAATAATGAATTTCCTTGACGAATTGTGTAACATGAATGACAGGTTTTTATCAAACAATAATATATTATTAAAATATTATTATTAAATATAATAAGATAGAATATAGAAGTTAAACTAGTGGATATGAACATTATTAACTAATTTATGAAAATATATTATTTACACAAATATAAGATGAATTCATAGGTTATCAATTAATTATAAATGTATATGAAAACTAATTGAATATAAAGGGAAATATTAATATTTTTACGGTCAAAGAGCTGTTTTTCCTTAATAAATTACGTTGGTAACAATTAGTTAGTCATATTAATGTAATATATTTTTTATATATTCAATTAATTTTTTTGGGGTTTCACCCAATATATTGGATATACGTATGATAAGAACAAACCTAATTTCATGCATAAAAACCTATATTTTCTACAAAGGTTGTTTTAACAGATATTAAAGGAAAATAAATTTTAATTAAAATTTTTGGAACTTTAATAGATTAAATATGTCTAAAATAACATTATATTTTAAATAGAAACATAAAAATAATGTTTGGTTAATTTGTTTGGTATTTTTTATGGTTTCATTTTTTAATGAATAGTTAAAAAACTGAATTTTAATTCAAAAATGTATTTTCATGTAATTTAAATATAAGGTTAAATAATATTTTAAATTGTTTTAAGGTTCTAATTAGATAATTGTTTTTCAATTAATCCAATGTAGTAAATTGGAACCAATTTCACATTGAAACTGTATATAAGAATGTATAAAATTTAAATCATTTTTTAAATTAAATACCTGCATTTTCAACCCGACTACGAGATTAATTTTAAATTAATTACATCAACTAATGTGATAGAAATTTGAAAAAAGGATTCCTTCTTTGGAATAATAATAATTTATAATTTATAATATGGTCAACATATTTATTTACTAAAAAAAATAGTGAAAGTAATGAAAATTAAAGACATTGATTAAGGTAAAGTTAATCTCATCTAAAGACTAAATTGTAAATTTAAGACCCAAAAAATCGAAGATCCATATAAGAACCCAAATATTCTTATCAGATATGTTTTCCTTTTTCTAGTGTTTTTGAGGAAAAGAGGAGTTCTTGGAAATTTCTTATGTACACGCCATGTACTTTATAAGTACACGTTGTGGACTCGGTTACCGCGGGTAGCCGTGTGCTGGCCGTGTAACGGTCGTGCACTCGACTGTGTGTAGTGACCTAGAGATCACCTAATGCGAGGGACAGTATGGGAAAGTACATTCTGTGTAATTTTTTTTCATTAAATGTATCAGGGTCACATCTAATCGATAAAACCGTCTTTTTTTAGGTATGTCTCATCTGAGAGCGACCATAGGGCTGTGGAACTTCTCTGATCCCCCGATCGATCATCCATTCTCCAAATGGATCGTCATCAATTGTGTTGAGAACGTCACGATAAGCTCTTCCTTCTTCTATAGATTTTTTTCCCTATTCCTCTTCTTTCAAGAGTTATCCTCGGTTGAGCATTTTTAGTGTTTTTGTGGATCTACGTTGTTCTTGGGTGATTCAAGGCTTGAGGTTCATGTAAAGTGATCACGCAACACCGAGGTAGGTGGTTTGTTCCTCCGTAGAATGTTTTGAGTTATATGTGCAAAAGTGCCCAATACCCTTGAACGGGGTATTGCGTGTTTATGTTTTTATCCCAGTCAATTGCCTGCTATGCTTGTATACATGAATATAGGTTAATTGAATGTGAATTGGGTTAATTTCTATGCTTTAGAAGTGATTTCCCATGCATGTTTTGTTTATGACCATTTAGTATCACTTAGCCTATTAGGCTGTTGTGATTTTCATGCCTGGTATTGTTAGGATGAAGTGTTTTATTTGACATGCTATTATGTTGTAGTTTGTTTAGTCAAGTGGTTCTTGAGGTTTAATTTGGCTACCATGTATTTCTGTGTCCGTTTGACTTATAAAGGGCCGTGATAACGTAGTGTAGTAGACCATAGGGAGAATGAATGTGAGGGCTTCTCCAGAGGGTCTGCTTTTTACTGTTACGATGTGAGACCATAGGGGTAATTGACGTAAGTACTTCGTCCGAGTGTTTGTAGTTCGTCGATGTGGGCTATATGGGGAAAGATATGTAAGTACATCCCCATAGTTCCTTTAGTTACCGATACGAGACTATAGGGGGAATTGATGGTGAGTGTTTCCTCAGAGAGTCTATGCCAAAACTGAACCAGAGGGGATAGACTATGTGTACATCCCAAAGGGTTGCTTGTGTTTACTAGGTAGGACCAGAGGGGATTAGGTTGTGAGTAAATCCTAGAGGGTTACCTATTTGTGACTATCTGCTTACTTGATATGTGGTATTCAAATTCATTAAACTGTAAAATTGTTGCTGTTGAGTAATTTCATGTTTACTGCTTCTATTTTCTTATTACCTACCATATATATTCGCTGACTGTTAGGAAAAAATCATTGGGTTGTTTACTACTAGTATTTAGTCTCACATCCTGTTTGGGCCGTGATTTTGGCCCCAAACAGATTATATATTTGCAGGTATAGATAAGGTCAAGCACCCTTCTAAATCAGGTACTTGATTATTGAGGAGCTGAAGAGCATGGGACCAAGCTGAGGCTTGTGATACTATTAGAGTTTATTTGTTTCTTTTGTACTTTAGTTATTTCTGTATTCCAGCATTGTGATTTCTTTGGCTGCTTTCCTAGACATATATATCATGCATCATCATTATATATATGTGCTCCTGTTTTTTCTTTTAGTCTTCCACTGTTTAATGATGTATGGTATTATTACTGCTTCTGCTATTGTATATTCGTTTACTCCCGCTATGTTACTCTACCAATGAAAGAATAGTTTCCCCACTATCACACCCTAGGCACTCGCTGCTAGTCGGCAGCCCTTGGCGTTAGGTAAAATGCGCTTGAGACCATGTGACCAACCGGGTACGAGGCACCTCTGGGCGGCTTCCGGAACTGGGATGTTAAAAAGTGGTATCAGAGGGTTCTTTTCTTCTTGACTTACTATTTGGAGCCTACTGTCAGGGCTAGGATGGAATAATTACTTGGTATTAAGATGTGCCTGGTATTATCTAACCCATGTATAGGGAAAATCCAATTTACCTCGTTTATTGTAATTTTTCTAGTTTTGCAATTTTATAGTTGATTTGATTTTCATCGTTGGGTGATTCACATGTTTTGTGTTATTATTGTTGATGTTATTGAGGTTCTATTTCTATTGCAACCTGATGATATGAGGGTATTCCATCTCATGTATCATATAGGAACTTTCTAGAAATCACCTGTCATGCATCCTTGCCATACCATTTAGGGTGCATTATCAATTGCATGTTGTTGTGATAGATGTTGGGCAAGATATGCATGCTTTTGTGATAGATTCCATGATAGAATACCTTCCTTTGATAGGGAATTTCTTTGCGTAAGTATTTCCTTGAATGAACACCAAACATTAGTTCTTGAGGTGTTATGGGCCCTCATAGTCCAGAATTTGGTGGATCATTTCCTTTTTTCCTTGTATATGACATGCATAAGATTCCAAGCTTTGATTCGTGGGGATTATTGGCCCTAAAAGATATGAATTTGGCACTTTAATGTTTGTTTCAGTGTTTTTATGGGTTCCGAAGTAGTTTCTAAGGCTTACTGTCTAGAAAAAACCAGAATACATGTCGTGTAATGATGAATACATTCCATGTGTTATTCTGTTCAGGAAGAAACTATTTTCTTAAGTACATGTTGTATAGTCGCTAACTGTGTCTCAGACTGTGTGAGTGGGGACAAGGGGGTTGGAATCTTTGGTAAGACACACCGTGTACCAGATGTACATGCCGTGTTGTAGAACCGTGTAACCATCCGTGTCACTAACAACACGAGTTGGTTGAGTCTTTTCTAATACATGTCGTATCCATCTGGAACATGCCATTTAGTGTAAAAAGAGTATCTATCCATGTCACAAACAACACAAGAAGATGAAATATCTTAGTACACACCGTGTTTGGAACAAAAACGCCGTGTAGAGTCAACTATGTAACCGGTCATGTCACTGACAACATGGGTCGGTGAAGCTCGTCTAGTACACGTTGTGTCTGGAAAGAAATGCCTTGTAGTAATATTTTAGGAGAACCGTGTGGGTTAGTCATGTAGAATAACTTGGGCAGAGAAAGAGGATTCAAGTACATGCCATGTGTTAGGATACCACACCTTGTGTATTTGGTGTTACACGACCTGGGTCGGTAGAATTACATGCCCCTGTGAAGGATTAAGGGAACACGCCATGTTGGAATTTTACATGCCATGTATCCATGTTTTGAAAAACTTGAATGCTTTATTTCTCTTGTTACCTTATTACACTTCTAGCTTTCAGTCCTTGAAAATCTTGGTCTAAGGTGTGCGCTTGACCTTGCATAGTCATTCCACCAAGACGTCCTCTGGTTGTCTGCCAGTTACAGGGAAGTGATCAAACATTGGACATGGCTGATCAGGGACTACCAGTAGATCCTCCAGTTGTTCTAGTCTTGGAACCAGCCATCATTCCGGACATAGGTACTGATGCACAGTTCTGATAGGGATTTATAAGGTTCATGCAGACCTTCTTAAGATTACCGCATCCTGCCCCTTTTATGGCAGAGTTGACACGGGTTTTCCAACAACAGCATCCTCCCATATTCACAGGGGAAGGAGGACCTTAGGTTATAGAGTCATGGTTAGAATCCATGCTTTCTATCTTTGAGAATCTGGAGATGCCTCTAGATAGGAGGGTGAATCTCACTACATACATGCTTCAGGATTCCACCATGAGATGGTGGGATGTGATCTCACAGGAGAGACACCAGCAGGTTATGGCGTGGGGTGTGTTCCAGTGTGCCTTCTATGAATACTTCTACCTGGAGACTTTAACGTCTTACCGTGCCTGAGAGTTCATGAGTCTGGAGCAGGGTACTCTTTTTGATACGGAGTAATCTTCTCACTTCACAGATCTGCATCACTTCACACCCATCCCAGGAGGTGATGAGTAATTCTTGGCTAGGAAGTTTGAGTATGGTCTCAGGCACGACATCTGATCTCAGGTGAACATCTTCAGGTTAAATTCTATCACTTTTATAGTCAACCGGGTGTTTATCATGGAGCACGATTTGAGGGATTCTGGAGTTGTGAGCCAGGGAGGTTTGACATCCAAAGTTAGTATCCCTCCTACCGACAACAGGAAGCACTGCAAGGGGTATTCACGTGGTGACCCAAGGAGGTGTGACACATTTTTTGGTAGCTAGGTGGTGTGCTACCAGTGTGGGAAGAGAAGGCATACGAGGCCACATTGCCCGAGAGACCTAGTGGAGTGCTGATCATGCAACAAGATGGGCCATCTTCTGTATTTTTGTCAGTTATTCTCACTGGAAGCTGGTGACATGGGTTCTTTTATGACTTCTCTTATAGGAGCAGCACCACCAGTTTCTCACCTGTATGAGAACTGGAGTTCTTTTGGCCGTTCAGGCCGAGGTGGAGGTCATGACCATGGTAATCAGTCACCAAGATTTCAGCGACAATAGGGTAGATCATCTTAGAGTGGCCATGCAAGTTCACAGGGCTGTAGTGCATGTCTGAAATTTCCAATGGAGCAAACCCAGTAGGAGCAGGATCCCGGACCCTCTACAGTTCGAGGTACAATCCTAGTTGCCTCAGTTTTAGTTTTAGCTCTTTTTGATATAGGGGATTCGCATAGCTTTATATCTGTTTCTATTGTGGAGAGCCTTGGGATCTGTATATTTTTTTTCTACTGATGTCTTGACACTAGAAACACCGTTGGGGACCAGAACGACTGGTGTACGGTAGTGAAAGGAGGTCCCTCTAGAGGTTGGTGGGTGTCACTTTTTATGGGAACTTTGTAACATCCCGGATCTGGAAGCCACACAATGGGTGCCCCAAAACCGGTTGGTCACATAAACTCAAGCACATTTACCAAAACGCCAGAGGCTGTCGACTAGCAGCGAGGGCCTAGGTATGATAGTGGGGAAACTATGCCCTCATTTGTCAAAGTGAAGCGTAATGGAATACAATATGTAAACATACAACAGTGTAAGTAGTAAAAAATATGTACTAGAAATGAAAAACTACAGAAAAAGATAAACAACATTTATTTAAAAAAATACAGCATGTCACTATTTCTTTGAATCAGCCAAAATAGGATACACTACAATACAATACAATACAACTCAAGGTACAAGGTACAACAAAACAGAGCAAAAAAATGTGAACAGAACGCAACAGCATCACAAGCCTAAGCATGATCCCATGCTCTCCTACTCCTCTGCTACAATCATGTACCTATATAGGGACCCTTTCCCATGTCGACAACTATAGAAATATAGTCTGTTTGGGCCCAAGACATGACCCAAACAGGGTGTGAAAGATAAATCCTTGTAGGCACCCAATAAAGGACTGTGCCCAACTGTCAGTGAATATGTGCAACAGATGTGTGCAAAAGTAAATGCAGTGAACTAGTAAGTAATCAAAAGTAAATATCACTACCAGTTTCATTTACATTTTAATTATTACTTATCACCTCCAATATTGTGCTTTATCTTGGCAGGTGCAACATAGAAAATCACCACAGTGAATATTCTAAATAGTTGTGTCCTCAGATATACTATCCTTACCCTCAGGTAATATAATCAAATACCCACAGGTGATTTACATTAGGCATAACGAAAATTTCCCTTAGGCATACAAGATATGGCCCTCAGACACAGAAACTACTGCCCACAGGCATAAACAAAGGTTACCCTCAGGCCAACCAAACACTGCCCACAGGCTAAGAAAACACTTCCCTTGGGCTAAATAGAACGCTTCCCTTAGGCGCATAGAATTGGGCCAAGCCCAAAGCATAAACAGTAAATTTATATAAATTTTCTCTCAAGAAAATGCAATACACAATATAATCATGGCATACCCTCGGGTATCCTGGCCAAATGGCTAAATAGAGGAACTCACCCCAGGCTGGTCCTAGATCCAAGTAGTGATCCCAAATAGTAGTTTAAACTTATCAACAGATTACCTATGCAATTTTATATATCTTTCAGCAAAGGCATCAACCATACGACACCACAACCATTGGCGCGAAGCAAAACAGTACACAATTTCAACACAATAGTTGAAAATAAACCCCAGACCACCTACCTCGGTTGTCTCTGACTGGTATACGCAAACGACGCCTCCCGAATCGTCCAAGAATGATGTAGATCTGGGATAAATATTCACTCATTCAAACACAAATAACTTTCCCTCAGAAAATAATTGGTAAGAACTACTCAAGGAGAAGGAAGAGCATACCCGTGCGGTTCAAAGGAGAGCACTAGCATAGGAATCAGGTTCTTGGTGTGTGGTCAGAATATCCTCCAAGGTCCGGTCGTCTCTCCCATTCTCCAAATGAACCCACTACCTCCTCTGCCATATCAGGAGGCTACTTCCCGTTTTAAGTGAAAAAAACAAATTACACGACATGTAATCTCAAGTACACGGAGTGTACTTTTCATTTTTTAACTGTTCCTCTGGAGGCTTCTTTCCATCGTGAAACTATTCATCTGTCGACATGAGTATACAACATGTATTTATGATTACATGGCGTGTACTGTCACTCCACTAGCGGCTGCTTCCACTGCCTTACTATTCACTTGCTGACTGATTACACAACGTGTAATTACTAAGTACACGATGTGTAGTCAGTTTTTACACCCTTCATCGCCAACAGGCCTAAATGCCATGTTTACTCATCCCACATGGACAAATTACGCAGCATGTAGAAAATTACATGGTGTGTACCCAAAAAATTTGGTATTTTCCCCATTTGTCTTATTTTATCAAAAACACTCATGGAAAAGAGAAAGAATAAACCCATACATCAAATATAAGAACCGGGTTCTTACAAACTTCCCACCTTAAAGCGATTCATCCCTGAATTTCCCTTATAAGGGTGATGAAGATAAGCTCAGAACAAATCTATCCACTGAGCACGTACATCGGTCTCCCACTCCCAGGTTTTGTCCTACACTCGGCAATGCTTCCATAGCACCTGTACGAAAGAAACTGACCAGCCTCGGAGAACCTTCATGCTCCTTTCAACAATATAAATAAGATGATCCTCAAAGGATGTATCGACCAGAAGCTCAACCTCCTCGGGTTGAAAAATGAGAGACAAGTCTGAGTGATAACGGCACAACTGAGATACATGGAAGATGTCGTGCATGGCCCAATACCTCTGTGGAAACTGCAACCGGTAGGCAACTGACCCGACTCTCTCCAGAATCTCAAACGGCCCCACATACCTTAGTGAAAGTTTACCCTGCCTTTTGATCCTCCTGTGTCCCAACCTTGGTGAAACACGCAAGAAAACATGATCCCTTACCACGAAATCCAAGGGTCATCTGCGGTGATAAACATAAGATTTATGATGAGCCAATGCGATAGAAATCCGCTTCTAAATCAACTGGACTTTCTCTGAAGTCTCCTGCATGAGACATGGTCCCAGTAAAGCTGCATCACCTACCTCCATCTAGCACAAGGGTGATCAGCATGGGTTAACATATAAAGCCTCGTAAGGTTCCATTTCAATAGTTTCCTGAAAACTATTATTGTAGGAAAACTCTACCAGGGGTATATGATTCTCCCAAGAGCCCCCCAAAGTCTAGGACACATGCACACAACATGTCCTCTAGCACCTGTATTGTATGCTCTGACTGACCATCGGTCTAAGGGTGGTAAGCTGTGCTCAGAATCACCTATGTGACCGGTTCCCTCTGAAAAATATACCAGAAATGAGACGTAAAGCGGGCGTCCCTATCAGAAATGATAGAATGAGGAACCCCATGAAGACGTACTATCTCTTGGATATACATCTTTCAGAGCTCGTCAACACCGAAGGTCTCCTTGATTGGAAAAAAGTGACCCACCTTCATAAGTCTATCCAAAACAACCCACACGACATCATTGACTCGAGGTGACCTCAGAAACCCGGTCACGAAGTCCATCGTGACATCATCTCATTTCCACTCCGGAATGTGTAACTACTATAATAGTCCAGATGGCCTCTGATGCTTCGCCTTCACCTGCTCATAGGTGGAACATCTAATAACAAAACCAGAAATCTCTCTCTTCATACCCGACCACCAATACTGACGTCTCAAGTCACATTACATTTTAGAAACTCTGGGATGAAATTTTCAAGCTGAAGCATGAAAATCCTGCAGCAACTCCTTGCGTATATCCTCTGGAACCCACACTCATCCATGGAAACATAGTACCTCATCATCGCCTATCGTCCAACCAGGAGAAGGGTACTCACTTTCCTCCGACTCTCGTAGAACAAGGCCTTTTAAATCTGATAGCTGTCATATTTTCACTCTATCCAGGAGGGTAGAAGTCACAAATAAGGATGAAAGTTAGGTTTTCCCTTGACTATGATGCACTTCCAAATACATCTCAGAGAACAAATCCATAAGCTTCCACTCACCACTGGCCTCCTGCACTGCCTGTGTCTGAGTCTTCCTACTCAGTGCATCAGCCACTGCATTACCCTTAACAGGTGTGTAGGAAAGTTCAAAGTCGAAGGAACGAAGGTATTTGAACCAAATTCATTATCTTAGATTCAAGTCACGCTGAGTAAAGATGTATTTGAGACTTTTGTGGTTGGCGAAAACCACAAAATGCTCTCCCTATAGATAATGTCTCCAACAGCGTAACACATGATCAACAGTATCCAACTCGAGGTCATGCATTGGGTAATTCCTCTCATGTGGCCTCAACTACCGAGACCCATCACAAAAACTCGATCGCCCAGTATCGACATTGATTCCATCCCAATACCTGATGCATCATAGTAAACTGTATTGTTCTTCCCTTGCTCCAGAAGTATCAGGATTGGTGCTGATGTCAATCTTCCCTTCAGATCTTGAAAGTCTATCTCACAAGCTTTTTTCCAAACAAACTTCACACCCTTCTTAGTCAAACCCGTCAAAAGTGATGCTAAGCAGGAGATGTCCTGGATGAAGCGTCTGTAGTAACCAACCAGCCCTAAGAAAATCCATATATCAAAAACATTCTTAGGATACTCCCAGAAAACTATTGTTCTCACCTTCTCTGGGTCTACTGCATCTCCTACCTCTAAGATAATATGACCCAGGAAGTGAATCTGGTCCATCCAAAAGTGTAACTTTGAGAGCTTATCATATAGATGATGCTCTCTTAGTGTACTCAATACAATCTCATGATGGGTGGCATGTTTGTGTCGAGTGTGAGAGTACACCAAGATATCGTCCATGAAGACAACCATAAAAGAATTTAGATAAAGGTGTAACACATGATTCATCAGATCCATGAAAACTGCTAGCACGTTTTTGAGTCCAAAAGGCATGACCAAGTACTCTTAAAGACCATATCTGCTCTGAAATGCCGTAAGTAGTATGTCTGATGGTCTCACGTGCAACTGATGATATCTGGATCTCAAGTCAATCTTCAAGAACACTCGTGCTCATCGAATTTGATCGAAAAATCATCAATCCTCGACAAGGGATATTGGTTCTTAACCGTCAACTGGTTCAGCTTCTGATAATCCCCACAGAGTCTGAGGGTATCGTCCACCTTATTCGCAAAAAGAACCGGTGAACCCCAAGGAAGAGTACTGGTTCGGATAGAACCCTTTGCCTACAACTCCTCTAACTGCCTATTGAGCTTCTGCAACTCAGGTGTGGCCATCCTATAAGGTGGAATGGACACCAGTGCCGCTCCTAGCACAATTCAATAGAGAAATCTACCTCATGCTCTGGAGGAAGACCTAAAAGTTGTCCAGAAAGACATCCCGAAAACGATCAACCATAGGAGGGAAATCCTTCTAACAAGTTCCCTGATCATCCGGATATAAACTCGCAATCTAGGATGTGACTCCACCTCGCCCATGATGCTCTGGTCCATCTCGGTTCGCCTGGACATCCCACTCGCCCTTGTACATAAACTCTCCACCCTCTGGTTATGTAAAACTCACTCTACGATGATAGCAATCCACAAAGGCTCGAAAGGGATCCAACCAGTCCATCCTAAGAATGACATCATAAGTTGTCATCTCTAAGACATAGAGGTCCCAAAGAAAGTGACACCCACCAACCTCTAGGGGGCACTCCTTGCACTGACGGACACCAAACATCCTCACTCCTAACGGTCTGTTTAGCGTCATGATAACATAAGAAGAAGAAACATAGAGCCCAAGGCTCTCCACAATGGCCACAAATATAAAGCTATGTGTAGCACCAGTATCGAAAAGTGAAGAAGATAAAACAGAAGCAACTAGAATAGTACCTCTGACAGTGGAATGTTCGAGATACTGCTCATGTTGGGTCTGCCGCACCGCATATGCCTGCCCAGTGCCGCGGCCATACAACACAACTTGGCTACCCTGAGCTGACCCACCCTGCTGCCTTTGAGATCCTAGTGTCTGGATACCATGTCCATGACCACCATCTCTGCCTGTATTCCCTAATGTATTCTAGTTTTCTGACTGGTAAGAGGCTACTGGTCTTACTCTCGTACGCGGAGTCTACAAAAAACCCCTCTCACTATCCACTGGTGGAAACGCCCTGCAAAAATGCTGAAGATGACCCATCTTGCTGCAAGCTCGACACTCCACTGGGTCACATGGACACTGAGGCCGCTTGTGCCCCTCTCTACCACACTGGTAGCAAATGACCTGGCTACCTGAAGTATTATTCTGACTAGTACTACCACCATGATAGAAGTCCATCCATCTCTTCCTCTTGCTCGTAGAAACAGTACCTGAAACTATTGTTGAACCACCCTGTCCCACACCACTAGCTTCCTGCAGGTTCCACATAGTAATCAGTGTCTGGTTCACAATATCATGCACGGTAGGCAACCTAAAAACATTCACCAGCGCTCAGATGTCACACCGAAGACCAACCTCAAAGCGTCTAGCCCTTAATGCCTCATCACCCACCAAAACAGGTGAAAAATGCTGAAGCTAGGTTAAGCGAGAAGAATAATCCATCAATGACATGACACCCTATTGAAGATTCATGAACTCTCAAGCTCGATCTGCCCTCAGTGTCTCTGAGAAGAATAAGTCATAGAAAACTGTATGATAATCTTCCCATGCCATGTCTCGGTGATTCTCAATATGAGTGGTAACATCCCACAACCTCTTGGAAGAATCACGCAACATGTATGTAGCGATCTTTACTCTATGCCCAAGAGGTGTCTCTAGATGCTCGAAAAGAGTCTGCAATGAATCTAGCCATGACTCTGTAGCCTGTGGTCCGCAATCCCCTAAAAACATAGGTGGATGCTGCTTCTGGAAGATAGGAGTGAGCTCTGCCATAGATGTGGTGGCCGGAAGTGCTCCCTGGAAGGTCTTCATGAACCGCATGAAGCCTTTACAGAACTTCTCATCTGTGCCTATGTCAGGTATAAGGGCTGGGGCTGCATCTGGAACTGCTGGAGGATCCACTGGTAGCCCATGGCCTACCATCTCAGGAGTATAATCGTCACCACTCTCCTGGAAAAAAACCAGTGGTCGTCTTAGTGGCATGACACTACAAGGTCAAACACACACCTTAGATCAAGATTATCAAAGGCTGAAAACGAGGAGACTAGGAAGGGAACAATAGGAAAAAAGAATTCAAGATTTAAAAAACTTGACTACATGCCGTGTATAAATACTACACGTCGTGTTCTTACAAGCCATCTACATGGGCATGTACACCAGCTTAAACTGGCCATGTAACACCCCAAACACACGACATGTCTTCTGAATACATGGTGTGTACTTGAATCCTCCTTCCTTGCCCGAGTCCTTCTACACAGCTAAGCCACCTGGATCTCATAAAACAAACCTACATGGTGTGTCCCACAGGCACACGTCGTGTACTTGACAGGCTTCCACCGGCCTGTGTTGTAAGTCACACGGCCTGTGTACCCAGGTCACACTACACAGAGTGTTAAAAAAGGACGTGTACAAGGAATCCCTAGACCGACCCGTGTTGTTCGCTACACGATCAGATACACAACTGACACTACACGACGTGTTCCAGGCGGACACGGTGTGTACTAGGAAAAATAACACCGAACAGTTTTTTTCGTGAAACGGCCAGGTACCTGGGTCAGACTACACAACATGTTCAAGGTAGAAATAGCATGTATGTCTTATGGTTTCCTCCATCCGTGTCGTTATTTACATGGGCGGACATCGGGTCAACACTACACGACGTGTACAACTGGTACACAACGTGTTATCCCAAGAAATTTCCTACCCTGTGTCTCCGTCCACACGACCTATGACACAGAAAGAGACTACACGACGTGTACTGAGGGTACATGATGTGTACTTATTCCCAAATAGAAGAACACACAACATGTGTCCATAATACTACACGGCATGTATCCTAGGTTTTTCGGATAGTAGGCCTTAAAAACTACTCTAGAACCCAGAAGAACACAGAAAAAACACCTAAGTGCCAAATTCTGATCCGTGAGGGCCCATACTCCTCACGAATCAAAGCATGGAATCTTATACATGTTATAATAAAGTAAATTAGACAATGATCCACCAAATTCGGGTCATTGAGGGCCCATGATCCCCAAAAACCAAAGTTTGGAGTTCATTCGTTCAACAACCTCACACAACAATACCCTATCAAATAGCAGGTATTTATCAAAGCAGCTATCACAACAACATGATTTTTCTAGCACAACATCTATCACAACAACATGCAATTTCTATTGTACCTACAAGGCATGGAAGAATGCATGACATGGGATTTCTAGCATGTTCCTAAATGATGCATGAGATGGAATAACCTCATCTCATCAGGTTTTAACTATATAGAACCCATTTATAACATATAAATAGCACAATCACAAGTGCTTCACCCAACAGTGAAAATCAAATCAACTGTAAAATTTCAAAACCACTAATAATTGTAATAACGAGGTAGATTGATTTTTCCTTGTACACGGGTTAGCTAATCCCGGGAAAAGATTATTACCAACTACCATTTCCATCCTATCCCTGACTATAGGCTCCAAATAGTAAGTCAAAGAAAAAAACCTCCACTCATACCACTTTGTAACATCCTGGATCCGGAAGCCACAAAATGGGTGCCCCGAACCCGGTTAGTCACATTACGTCAAGAGGATTTCACCAAATACAAGAGGCTTCTGACTAGAAGTGAGGGCCTAGGTCTGATAGAGGGAAAAATATGCCCTCATTTGTGAAAGAGTAGCACAGCGGAATACAACATATAAACATACAACAACGGAAGCAGTA
This sequence comes from Viscum album, assembly GCA_963277665.1. Taxonomy (NCBI): domain Eukaryota; kingdom Viridiplantae; phylum Streptophyta; class Magnoliopsida; order Santalales; family Viscaceae; genus Viscum; species Viscum album. The sequence goes on along the minus strand of OY728158.1, from coordinate 1,182,485,391 downwards.
AACAATATGAACTAGAAATGAACAACTGTAGTAAAAGATAACCAACAGTTGTATAAAAAAAATACAGTATGTCACTATTTCTATGAAGCATCCAAAACAGGATACACTATAATACAATAAAATACAATACAACTCAAGGTACAAGGTACAAAAAATAGAGCAAAACAGAGTGAACAGAACGCAGCAATATTGCACGACAAAGATTGGTCCCATGCTCTCCTACTCCTCTACTACAATCATGTACCTGTATAGGAACCCTGACCCCTATCGACACCTAAAAAAATATAGTCTGTTTGGACTGAAGACATGACCCAAACAGGGTGTGAGAAATAAATACCAGTAGGCACCCACCAAAGGCCTGTGCCCATCTGTCAGTGAAAATGTGCAACATCAGTGTGCAAAAGTAAATGCAGTGAACAAGTAAGTACTCAAAAGTAAATATCACTACCAGTTTAATTACCATTTTAATTATTACTTATCACCTCTAATATTGCACTTTATCTTGATAGGTAAAACATAGAAAATCACTACAGTGAATATTCTAAATAGCTATGTCCTTAGACATACTATCCTTACCCTATGGTAACAGAATCAAATACCCACAAGTGATTTACCTCAGGCATAACAAAAATTTCCCTTAGGCATATGAGATATGGCCCTCAGACATAGAAACTACCACCCATAGTCATAAACAAATGTTACCCTCATGCTAACCAAACACTACCCATAGGCTAGGAAAACACTACTCTCGGGCTAAATAGAACACTGCCCTCAGGCACAAGGAATCAGGACGAGCCCAAAGAATAAACAATAAATTTATATAAATTTTCTCTCATGAAAATTCAATACACGATATAATCATGGAATACACTCGGGTATCCTGGACAAATGACTAAACAGAGGAACACACCCCCGGGGTGGCCCTAGATCCAAGTAGTGATCCCAAAAAGTAGTTTAAACTTATCAACAGATTATCTATGCAATTCTAGATATCTTTCAGAAAAGGCCTCAGTCATATGACACCCCAACCATGGGCGCATAGCATAATGGTACACAATTTCAACACAACGGTTGAAAATAAACATCAGACCACCTACCTCGATCGTCTCTGACCGGTATACGTGAACGATTCCTCCCAAATTATCCACGAATGATGTAGATCTAGGATAAACGTTCTCTCCTTCAAACTCAAATAACTTTCCCTTAGGAATGAATTGGTAAGAACTAATCAAGGATAAGGAAGAACTTACCTGTGTGATTCAAAGGAGATTGACGACATAGGGATCGGGTTCCTGGTGTACGGTCAGGAGATCCTCCAAGGTTCGACCGTCTCTCCTGTGCTCCAAATGAACCCACTACCTCCTCTTCCAAATGAGGAGCCTAATTACTATTTTAAGGGAAAAAACAAACTACACGGATTGTACTCTCAAGTACACAGCATGCACTTTTCATTTTTTTAACTGTTCCTCTGGCGGATTCTTTCCACCGTGACACTGTTCATTTGTCGACATGAGTACACGGTGTGTATTATTGATTACACGACATGTACTGTCGCTCTGTTGGCGGCTTCTTCCACTTCCTTAATATTCACATGCCGAATGATTACACAGCATGTAATTAATAAGTACACGATATGTACTCAGTTTTTACACCCTTCATCGCTGATAGACCTGCACGCCATGTGTACTCATCCCACACGGCCAAAGTACACAGCGTGTGGAAAAGTACATGGTGTGTACTCACAAAATTTGTTATTTTTCCCCATTATCCTTATTTTCTCAAAAACACATAAGGAAAAGAGAAAAGAAGAAAACCGTACCTCAAATATAAGAACCGGGTTCTTACAACCTCTATGTCTTAGAAATGACATCGTATGACATCATTCTTGGAATGGACTGGTTAGTTCCCTTCCAAGATATTGTTGACTTCTATCACCGTAGGGTGAGTTTCACATCACCAAAGGGTAGATCATTTCTTCACAAGGACGAATGGGATGTTCAGGTGAGTAGAGCGGGACCCGAGCATCATGGGTTGGTAAGAGTTACAGCCTAGATTGATAGTATATATCTGGATGACTAGAGGACTTCACAGATAGACTTTATTCCAGTGGTGGATCACTTTAGGGATGCCTTTCCATAGGACTTTTCAGGTTCTCCTCCAAAGCGAGAGGTGGACTTTTCTATTGATCTTGTGCTAGGAGCGGCACTAGTTTCCATTCCTCCTTATAGGATATCTACACATGAGTTACATGATCTCAAGAATCAGTTGGAGGAGTTTCCTGCAAAGGGTTTTATCCAACCCAGTACTTCTCCTTGGGGTTTTCTTGCCTTGTTTGCGAAGAAGGCGGACGATACCCTCAAACTTTATGTGGATTATCGAAAGTTGAACTAGTTGACAGTCAAGAAATGATATCCCTTCCCAAGGATTGATGGCCTCTTTGACCAACTTCAAGGATCCCGAGTGTTCTAGAAGATCGACTTAAGGTATGTTTACCATCAGTTGCATGATAGACCATCTAATATACCTCTTACAGCCTTCCGAAGCAGGTATAGTCTATACGAGTATGTAGTTATTCCGTTCAGTCTCACGAATTCACTTGAAGTCTTCATGGCATTGATGAACTGAGTGTTCCATACATACTTGGATTATTTCATGGTAGTCTTTGTGGATGATATTTTGATGTACTCTCACACTCGACACGACTATGCCACACATCTTGAGATTGTTTTGAGTACACTGAGAGAGCCTCAGTTATATGATAACCTCTCAAAATGCCACTTTTGGATAAACCAAATTCACTTATTGGGTCATGTTATCTTAAAGATAGGAGTATCAATAGACCCAAATAAAGCGAGAAAAGTAGTTTTCTGGGAGCAGTTGAAGAACTTATTTGAGGTATGAAGTTTTCTAGGATTGGATCGATACTATAGACATTTCATACATGACTTTTCATGCTTAGAAATACCACTAATGGGCCTGACTAAGAAGGGTAAAAAATTCTTGTGGTCAGTTTCTTGTGATTCATCCTTGCAGGAGATGAAAAGGATGTTGAATTCAGCACCAATACTAGTATTTATAGATCTTGGAAAGAGCTATACTATTTAATATGATGCTTTAGGGATCGGTATGGGAGTTGTACCTATATAGGGAGAAGGAGTCGATGTGTATGAGTCTCGGTAGTTGAGGCCACATGAGATAAATTACTCGATGCATGATCTCAAGTTGGCTGTAGTTGTTCATGCTTTACACTGTTGGAGACATTATCTTTGGGGAGTGAATTTTGTGGTTTTCACCAACCACAAAAGTCTCAAGTACATCTTCACTCAGCGTGACCTGAATTTGAGACAGTGAAGGTGGGTTGAGTACCTTAAGTCCTTTGACTTTGAGATTGCCTATATTCTTGGGAAAGGAAATGCAATGGCTGATGCATTGAGCAGGAGGAATCAGATAAAAGTGGTTTAAGAGGCCAACATTGAGTGGTTGATTATGGATCTATTCTCTGAGATGCATATAGAGGTGCATGACAGACTGGGATAAATGTTTCTGTCTTCTATAGATATTACCTATACTCTTCTTGATCGAGTGCGAATGAGGCAGTTATCATTTTCTGAAGGCCTAGTCCTACAGGAGAGTTTGTTAAGAGAGGACCATATTCCTGGATGGACAGTAGGCGAGGATGAGATCTTGAATCTTTATGGGCGCGTATGGGTGCCATCAGGCGTACGTGAGGATCTGATGTGAGACTTTCATTCCTCAGTTTGGGCAGTTCATAATGGTGTCACGAAGATGTATCATGATCTACACCATCAGTATTGGTGGACAGGTATGAAGAGTGATGTTGCTGGTTTTTTCAGGAGGTGTTCCACTTGTCAGCAGGTGAAGGCGGAGTATCAGCGACTAGCAAATCTTTTTCTGCAGTTTCCCATTCCTGAGTGGAAGTGGAATGATGTCACGATGGATTTAATGACATGATTTCTGAGGATTCCTTGAAGAAATAATGCAGTATGGGTTGTCATTGACAAACTCGTGAAGGTTTCTCACTTCTTGATGATCAAGGATACCTTTAGTGTTGATGAGCTGGGAATATTGTATATCTGGGAGATTGTACATCTACATGGGGTTCCACACTACATTGTTTTAGAAAGAGATTCATGTTTTACTTCTCAGGTCTGGAAGAGGCTTCAGAAGGCTTTGGGTATACATCTACTTTTGAGTACAACTTACCAGCCCCAGATAGATGGCCAGTCTGAGCATACGATTTAGGTGCTTGAGGACATGCTTTGAGTATGCATCCTATATTTCAGAGGTTCTTGGGAGAGGCATATACCTCTTGTGGATTTTTCCTACAATAATAGTTTTCAAGAAACTATTCAAATGACACCTTATGAAGCTTTTTATGGTAGGCCATCCTGATCACCCTTATGTTGAATAGAGGCAGGAGAGGTAGCTATACTAGGACTTCGACTTGTCCAGGAGACCAAAGAGTAGATAGAGTTGATTCAGAAGAGGATGGAGACTGCACAGTAATGACAGAAGTCTTATGCTGATCGACGGAGATGACCTCTAGAGTTTGAGGTCGGAGATCAGGTTTTCCTACGTGCCGCACCGAGGTTGGGACACAGGAGGATTAGAAGGCAGGGTAAGCTTTCACCGAGGTATGTCGGGCCATTTGAGGTGTTGGAGAGAGTTGGGCCGGTTTCCTATCAGTTTCAGTTACCTCATAGGTACTGGGAAATTCATGAAGTCTTTCACATTTATTAGCTTTGACGTTACTTCTCAGACCCGTCTCAAGTTTTTCAACCCAAGGAGGTTGAGTTAGAGGTGTATGCCTCATTTGAGGAGCATCCTATCCGGATTTTTGATTGAAGTGCGAAGGTTCTCCGTGGCTGGTGTGTTCCTCTGGTAGGAGTGCTATGGAAGCATGAGTGAGTACAAGATGAGACCTAAGAGAGGGAGGCTGATGTACGATCGCAGTGGCCCGATATTTTCAAGGATTCTTCTTCTACATCGCCTTTCTAGGGAAATTTTGGGAAGAAATTTTTTAAGGGGGGAAGTTTTTAAGAACCCATATCTTCTTATCGGGTATGTTTTATTTTTTTTTCTGGTGTTTTTGAGAAAAAAGAGGAGTTTTTGGAAATTTCTTAAGTTCACGCCATGCACTCGGTTACCACGGGTAGCCATGTGTTGGCCGTGTAACACCCATGCACACGGTCGTGTGTGGTGACCTGGAGACCGCTTAATGCTGGGGGTCGGTAAGGTAAAGTACACACTGTGTACTTCTAAAGTACACACATTGTACTTTTTTTCATTAAACGTATTGGGGTCGCATATAATCGAAAAAACCGTCTTCTTTTAAGTCTGTCTCATCCGAGAGCGACAGTATGACCGTGGAACTTCTCCGTACCCCCGATCGAGCATCCTTTATTTGAATCGATCACTGTCTATTGCATTGGGATCGACATGGTAAGTTATTCCTTCATCTAGATCTTCATTTCCTAATTCCTCTTCTTTCAAGAGTTATCCTAAGTAGATAATTTTTAGTATTTTTGTAGATCTATTGTGTTATTGGGTGATTCAATGCTTGAGGTTCACCTATAGAGATCCTACAACACCAAGGTAGGTGGTTTATGTATTTTAGTAGAAAGTATTTGAGTTATATGTGCAAAAGTGCCCAATACCCTTGAACGGGGTATTGCGTGTTTATGTTTTAATCCGTGTTAATTTCCTGCTATGATTGTATGTTTGAATAGATGTTAATTGAATGCGAATAGGGTTAATTTCTATGATTTGGAAGTGTTTCCCATGCATGTTTTGTTTATGACTGTTTGGTCTCACATAGCCTGTTAGGATGCAATGCTTTTCATGTATAGTATTATTAGGATGGAGTGTTTTATTTAATATGATGTTATGTTGTAGTTTGTTTAGCCAAGTAGTTCTTGAGGTTTACTTTGGATACCATGTATTTCTGTGCTCATTTGACTTACACAGGGCTGTGAGAACATGGTGTAGTAGTCTATATGGAGAATATATGTGAGGGATTCTCTAGAGGGTTTGTTTTTACTGTTACGATGCGAGAACATAGGGGGAATTGACATAAGTGCTTCCTCAGAGTGTTTGTAGTCCTCGACACAGGAAAAAGGGGGAATGAGACATAAGTTCTTCCCCAGAGCACCTTTAGTTAATGACATGAGACAATATGGGGAATTGATGGTGACTGCTTCCTCAAAGACTCTGTGCCAAAGCTGAACCAGACGGGTTAGACTATGTTTACATCCAAAAGGGTTTCTTGTGTTTTCTAGGTGGGACGATAGGGGATTTATTTTTGAGTACATCCCATAGGGTTACCTATTTGTGACTATCTTCTTACTTGATATGTGGTATTCAAATGTTTTGAACTGTAAGATTGTTGATGTTGAGTACTTTCTTTTTTACTGCTTATATTTTCTTGTTACCTGCCATATATATTCACCAACTATTAGACACAGATCTTGGGGGGGTTTCTTACTGGGATTTAGTCTCACAACGTATTTGGGCCATGATTTTTGTCCCAAATAGATTATATTGCTACAGGTATAGATAAGGGAAAGCACCCTTCTACATCAGGTACTTGATTGCTAAAGAGATGGAGAGCATGAGACCAAGCTGAGGCTTGCGATGCTGTTGGAGTTTATCTATTTCTTTTTTTACTTTGGATAATTATATATTCCAGCATTGTGATTTGATTGGATGCTTTCTTGGACATATGTATCACGCATCATTATTATATATATGTGCTCTAGATTATTCTTTTATTCTTCTGTTGTTTACTGATGTATAGAAGTATTACTTCTTCCGCTATTGTATATTCGTTTACTCCCACTGTGTTACTCTACCTATGAGGGCATAGTTTCCCCACTATCACACCCAAGGCCCTCAATACTAGTCTTCAGCCTCTGGCATTAGGATAAATGCGCTTGAGGCCATGTGACCAACTGGGTACAGGGCGCCTCAGGGCAGCTTCCAGAACCGGGACATTACAAACCATTTCCAAAAAACCATTTTATTGAAATTATTAGTCCATTAATCTTACATTATTGATTTTACTTTATTTTTTGACGTTATTGAGGAAAAAACATGGGCACACCTAACTTATTTTAAAAAATTCCATGCCGGTCCTTTCCCTTCCCGATAAAAGCTGACCACCTCTCCCTCTTCTTCAAACCTATCAGACCACTTAAGATCATCCATTATATACCCAATACACTTCCCAAAATCCCTCCCTTCCTCCTTGAAACCTCCCTTTGGGCGTAAATTCTTCTATGGAAGCCTTTTGGGACAAACCAAAAGGAGTTACCCAATTAAGAGGCAAACCCTTCTCTCAAGACCCTTTCATTTATTTTCCTTCTCCACCCACTCCAATCAATTTATTACATTATTTTATAAAAAAATTTATCCCCAATATACATGAATTTATTCATGCAAAGGGTTTGACCTAAACTAAGAAAAACCTCTATCTAATGTGTAACTAACATTTTGTTTGTGTGTACGGTGAACTTCTGCCTAAAAAATGACGACTATTCAATTTTTCTTAATGCCTCTCATCGTGGACATTATGATTAAAACTATGTTTATATATATTATATATTATATTAATTATTCCATTAAGAATTTTTATTCCTTTTATAACACATAACATTATACATTCCATTTGGTTTAAATATGATAATTTCATTTGAGGAAGTGTGGACTACCACCCCCTCAATGCATGATGATTTGTTCACACACTACATTAAATGTATTAAGGATGGTTTTTCTGAAATTATATGATATATATAACATTATAATTATAGTGTAATGACATTTTATACTATATACATAGGATGGTTAACAAGATGGTAATATAAGGTCATAATAATACCATATATGGCTTCTAAGAAACAATTCATTTTTTCCTTCTCTTGGTATATACATAAACCTACCTCTGAGATGTTGTGAACCAGGAAATATACCATAACGATCCATAAATGACACATAGATGACTTGGAATATTGAAAAATCTCACTTGATTTAATCAAGATGATGTCACTATGTTTGTAATTATATTAATAAGTCTATGAGTAGGCCAAGATGTAATAAAATTAAGATAAACTAATCCATGTATAGGTTAATGATTTATTTTATCAAGGACATGAACACAATAGGAGCATTAATTAAACAAAATGAAAATATGATGAAATCATAATATCAATACCTAATTCTAAAAGAAATATGTGGTATATCAAAAGTGATTCCCTTACTTGATGATAACCCAATCTAAAATTAATCACAGAGAATACACAATAACCCTTGAACTGATCAAAAATTTCATCAATACATGTAAAATGATATAAATTCTTAATCATGATATGAATAAAATTCAGAAAGCTAATACACAACTATAATGTTTAATCTTCCTTCTTGGGGGATAAAACTATGGAACCCCAAGGGGTTGCACTCAGATGGATAAACCCATTATCCTCCAACTCTTCCAACTAATTATAGAGCTCAAAAATCTCTGCCAGATTTATTCAATTTTGTGGAATAGAAACGAGATCATCTTCTAACATCAGCTGAGTTATTAACACAACTTATATATTAAGTTGTAGACATTAAAAATCCAATGGAAAAAAAATCCTAGAACAGATCCATTATTTGAGTTAATACCCCATATTACACTCCCCCATCATCTTGTAGAAGAGTTTCTACAATGGTTGTGAGATCACATATCTTTAGACATATTAGACATAGATGCTGCATAGATGTTCCATATTTTGTGATGAATACAAATATCATGTTTAAGAGATTTGAAACACAATCTCATTTTTTTAAAATAAATGTAATCCTTGTAAGAAACTATCCATACCATCCCCTATATCAAGATGAATCTTGAATTCTCACAAATGAACAAGTCTTAAAGGAAGTAATACCCACTAATCTTGAGGGAAGACTCCTTACATTATTTGATTCCATTCAATAATACCCCTAATGGAATGTCAATCAGCATAACCCAAAAAACGTTTTCCACTGATACACCCAAAATATTCACAAACATAAGAGATATAAAATTTTTGGAATCCCTTGTATCAAATAAAGAATTTTAAATAATAGAAGATACAATAATCACACATCATAATATCTATGTTCTAGCCTCACTTATATCTAAAGTAGGCTGAATTTCACGTAGCTATCATGTTCCCCAACCCTACTCTCTTATCTAAGTCTAATGTGATGTACTACTCTTTAGATACAAATTATTTTATCCTAAAACCCTTATCCTCAACTATAACCATAGTAGATAGTGTAACTCTATCTTCCTACCTGATATGAGGTGTTAGATCCCCTACCATTATTATGTTTTATCCTAGGTCCTCCATTACTACTAACACATCAAGGATTCCTACAAAACCTATGCACATATCACATCCGTCCATAATATCATTACTCCACTGGTGGTCTATGTCACTAAAAAAGCATTTACCCTATCCTGAAGAACTAATGGAGGAACACTCAATGGCTTCCCTGAGAGGATGATCCTGTCCCCTGGCTAATCTTTTTATAACCACCCTAGTCAAATATCTCATAACAACACTTCCTACTATGAAAAGACATACCACATTATCACCTAGACAATCCTACCTATTCACCAAGTATCCATCATAAATGATATTCTAGTTCACCACATTATAAAAAATCTTCAAACAAAATATATTCATATAGAACATAACCTAACATAAAATTAATTTCTAAAAACATCATTTCATTGATGAATCTTCCCCTATAAATGTTATAATGAAGTAAAAAACAATTAGTTAAGAGGCCAGAATAATTAATCTATAAAAATATTTCTTGGGTAAGACTCATAATAGTTTTATCCCCTATTTCCTCAAGGTATCTAGGTAAAAATATTCCAATAACATTCCTTGGATTTATTTCGAATCCATTCCCTTTAACCTCTTACTCTGGACCATGATATTCCAATAGAACTTTTTTGATCCTCAAAAAATTTAATTTTCTAATATCTCCCTATTCCTTGTAGGGATCTCCATGTGATCCAAAATAGTTTGGATAGATTCAACATATAACTTAGCTACCTCAGGTCTACCCTCTCTAAAAAACATTGCAGGATGTTGTCACTAGAATTATCTTATTAAATCAAACACACTCAGCGCTACCCACCCTTTTTCCCTCTCCATAAACATTATAAAATGATTTATTTTATCATTAAAGTTTTATTAACCTTATCACTTAAAAAAATGGGGGGTTCGTTTCCTATAACTATAGGTGTGTTCTTAGTAATTAAATTATATATTTCTACCAGTAATCCTTTTAATGGTGGTATATATTAACAATTATAAATGCATGATTGAGGTAACATAACAATTCCTTTAATAATTATATAATGTATGGGTCACAACTATCAATAATGATCAATATAGAAAACACTATCCAAACAGATACAAACACATCACCATCAATACCCCAACCAACCCTATTTTGAGCCATGGTCAACGTAGGGTAAACCAAATTTAAAAATTTCATATGTCACTATTGGAATAATTTTAAATTCCTTTAATATCTAATTTTTTTAAAAAACTCATTAAGAACTATTTACACCATTTCAATTTAACATCCTTTCAATTAAAAAAGTTAACCTTCTTTATTAGGAACCACTTCTTTATCCCATAACCCAGATTCTCTTTCATGTTTTCTTAATATGATGTATGTCACATAAATCATTGAATGCCTATGATGATTCATGAATAAAAAATCATGTTCCATGTTTAACCATGATTAAAAACACAAAATCAATAAAATTACATCAAGTGAGACACTCATATTGAAACAAAATTTCAACTATAATATGAAAAATCAGTAATAGAAATCCCACCCTAGGAACATAGGTTTTCCAATGCACATGGGTTTCCTACTCCCATTAATGAGCTCATTTCAAGGACTGAGACATCCTGATATCTAGAATACCATTCTAAAATAGTAATTCAATATAAAATGAACTCCTTTGATACCAATATGTAACATCCTATCCTAGGATCCACTAAATTGGTTCATGAATCTAGTAATTCCGCATGATCTCAAGTGTGCATACTTGTACGAAAAATGCCTCTGACAAGCACGAAGGATCTATTGAGTCATGTGGGAAGAATATAAAATCTTTTACATAGTTAAAAAATAGTTGAAATCAAGATAAAAAATTACCACATAATAATTATCAACAACCAATAATAAAAATGCATCACATTATAACCAAAGAATTGGGTAAATGCCCATAAACTAAAATAATAAACCTGTCTTGTCATAATAATTCCATGTTCTAGAATAAAATGAAAATAAAGACACATGGAAAACCCAAAAAACTATTCTCAACATAAATATTTTTCCTCATTAATATTACACCATGTAACCCAAATAATCTATAAAATATAGGGTCTTTTCCAAAATCCTGACACGTAATAATGAAATTAGCTCAAGTACCAATGACAGACTGAGTAGGGTGTGAGTACAACCCATAATTCCACTACTAATAGTGTCTAAATAAATATATAGTTTAATAGCAATGTATGATAATTAATATATTAACAATTAAAAATTTAATAAATAAATAAACTTCATTATTTATTAGTATTCAATTTCAATAACATTTTCCCCTGATTTCTAAGTGACACTAGAACTCATCAAACTGGATTCATCCCATGTTGGAAGTAGGAACCATACCAATTATTTTTAACTCATTAAATTATAATGGAAATTATTTTTATCGAATGCACATAACAATGTATCTTATATCCTAAACCAAGGTACTCATACCAAAACCAAATCTAATGGATTTTGGAGTTCCAGTACAACATACAATCCAAGCAACACATCGATGGGGCCTAGTGCATCAGTTTGGATTGATCCAATGATAAGGATCCTCACTCTGACATCACAACCATCCAATGTTTTCATATATTTTTTGGGTTTACCCTTAGTGACCTTTTTGAAACAAGCATAAAATTGGTGCACTATTTCTTTTTTCAATATTTACTTTGTTCATTTCATTCCTCATATTAACTCATTTCCATGAATAATTTGTTTTACCATTTATAAATAAGAACAAATCCATAAAATTCAATGGAATTTTGAAAACAAAACAACACCCCTTTGACCATTTAACACTTTGAAACATAATTATACAATAAAAACATTATATTATATTCATCATATTGACATAATTAAAATTGGTTTAATAATCTAAATGGTAAGAATCATTCTTTAATCACAAGTTTCACAATTTTCCAAGGAGTGGAACACCCCTTGAGTGACCTCTGGATCATCTTGTAATCATCAATGGACTCGATTAGGTCTATAATTGGTCTCATTTTTCAATTAAAGTCTAAAATTACTTTTCATAATCAAAGAAATAGATGCATATTTTGGAAGCACATTAAAGAAACCACAAACACATGAATAATATTAATACTATGAGAGAGGTAATATAGACCTCCTACCTCATGGTCATTAAAAAAATCTCTCCCAATCTTATTCCTTGAATAAAAATCGAATGACCAAAACCACAAAGATGAATAATCTCTTGAAAATAAGGTTCATAGGATTAGGAAGAGTAGAAAATATCCCAAAATTATTCTTCTAGATAGTAGAAGGAATCATAGTTGGAGACCTAGAACAATCTTTGATTCACACTAAGAGTTACTCCAAATACCTAAAAAATGAATTAGAATCACCCTTGAGGGAGGAGGGATCCCTATTTTTATAACCAATGATACTATAGATGAAATCGGGAATAATTAGATTAAAATCATATACAAGTTTGGGAAAAAATTTAAATTCCCCCACTTGTTATTGTGTGAATGGTTTTCCACATGGTTGGTCAAACTGTGTCCCAACCATGTGGTACCCTCTATCCAAGAGGGGGTCTGTGATACGTGGTTAAATTGGCCCACACATTTTAAAAAACCATATTGAATCTATGTGGCTAGCTCTATCCAAGCCCACATGGTTTCACCAGACCCATACATGATCTATAAAACCATGCTCTCGCTCTTAGTAGGCTACATGGTTATAGAAAAATGTTATCTCTAATAGTTCTATAACCATGATCCCAACATTGTATGAAACCTTTTTCTATATTTCATCAAGACTAAGATCATAGAGTTATTTTTGTTTTACATTATTCATGATAACATATGATCCTGATATTTTCAAAAAATTCATTGGGTAATGATTTCCTTCTCTGGGGAATATATATAGTAATTAATTTGGTAGCTTATTTGATATGTAAGAGTTCTTGTAAGAGTGATTTTAAGAGTGATATGAATATGACATCACAAGGTACCTACCTAACTATTATATACTTCAAAATGATTTTTCATTAATGTATTAATTTTATAATGTTTGTTAATGGCCTTATATTTAATGGAATTTTTATGGCCATTTTATGTCTGAAAAGCTTGTGATCATGATTTTTTTTCCTGAAAACCATTTTTTTACAAGAAACCCCCAAAATTATGATTTTTTACTTTACAATTAATGAAGAAATTTTTTATGAATATATTTTGAAAAAAATAATATTTCATGACTATGTAAATGAATAATTTGGTAGAAAATTTAATAGGTAAAAATGGAAGATTTTATTTTTTTATTTAATTATTTTTAAAATGGAAAACCCAATGTCGTTCATTTTGTACCCCTTAATGTTCTTTTTCAGTTCATACTAAATATTAAAATGTTTTTCAAAAAACCCAAGTAACACTAGGAACTAATGAAATTTCTATATTTCTGATTTTGGGATTCATATTTAAAAAAGATACTAATATTTTAAGAAAATAAAGGTTTAAATTTATGATTCTGATTTTTTTGGGAAAATGGATATTGAGTGTGAGTGTCCACTTTGTTTTGAAATGGTTTGATATATAACGCCATTCCCAATACTATAAAAAGATAAACCTAAAATATCATGGAAATATATGATAATTATATCCATTCTATTAAACTCATTATTAAGGGTTGATTATGTAATGGATCATTATATCAAACATCATATGCATAAACCATTCAAATCATAGGGTACCAAATATTCAGACATAATGGTCGACCCATACCAGATTATTCCCATGTTGGAGATGGTATGAGTATACATGATTTTTTATCATGAGAATATAGATTTTATTTCTAATAAATGACCAAATTCAAATGATATTTATTTCCTCTAAGTGGGATGATATTGACATCTACCACGGTGTCCAAGAAAATCACATAATAGGAGGAACAACCACTATAATATTATTTTTGAACTAAACATAAATTAACCCGAAGGAAAGAGAACTCGATGAGGAGTTAAATGTATCCTTAATCCAAAATATAACCTTTGGAAATATTGAATCTTATAGTTAAGATAATATATATCAATAATAAACCTATCCATAGAGAATAGTTTCACAGATGACTGGAATAGAATAACATTTTGATCATCCAATATATAGATACAGGTAATAGTTCCCCTAGTAGCTATCATAATATATCACCATCATAAATCGATTAAGTGTCAATAAAAAACAAGATATCCAACATAGTATAACATCATATCATCATAAATAAAGTATAATGAAAAAGAACCATTGATAGTCATCTTTGTATATCATCATCATACATCTATCCATACGTAATAACACCCATGTTAATTGGAATAATATGTCATCATCCTAAATCTAGGAACATTAAATTGTTCCCTGAATAATTGAAATAGTATATCATCATCAAAATCAATCCATAGAGAATAAAACACCTAAAAACTATATTAATAAGGGTTTATGACCCCAAAATATCCCCTCCAAAAATAAATATCATATAATATCTCATTTAGCATAAAATGATCCCCTTCAGATACAAATCTCAATGTACTATCATATATAGCCATAAATGATCACCTACAAATAGTGGTATCAAATTTAAAACATATATTACCCCAAAATATCTAACAAATAACAAGAATAAATAATGGTACGGATAATTAAAATTATTACTCAATCCTAGATGTCACCCTTGGTCAAATTTAACACTCATATATAACCTGGCACACCCTATGAGGAATGCATCCTACATTATCTAACACTTATTTCTCAACTAACATCACTGATTTCATTACATCAATCACTATAAATTGGCACAATTGATAGGATAAACCAACCCATGGTCAAAACTTCTCTCTTATCACTCTACTTTTATGTGATATAAGAACTTAATACATATACTAAAAAAATCCTATGTGTATATGGTCATGAGATACATCAAAAATCAATCAATCAATCATAAGGTATTACACCCTCAAAAATTCATTTTTCAATATCTCATAAGATTAAAATTGGTCAAATATCTTTGTTTAATACCTTCTCACAAGTCATCCCTCAAATAATGACTTGGTTATCGAGGATCTTGACCAGATTGAATTAAGATATAACCCTATGGAAACCCAATTCTTGATCAATTATCTCACTAGTAACCCTTCATGTAATTTGTAATAATAAGGATTTAATCATATTGTGTCTATTCAGGGTATTCCCATATCAAATTTATTGGATACCACTCATTGGATAACATATAACCATTATCCTATACAGTTTCTCTAAAAACACTCATAATGTTCACCCCTAGTCCAATGCCCAAGGCGAGTGTTAATCATCAAATACATAAGACTACCCTAATTGATAAGAGAAATTAATCAATTTTGGGCTCCCTATAGGGTTTGAATTCCATATAAACTTTTTTCCTAACATTGAAAATTTTTTGGGGGCAATGTGGTGAAAACATAATAGTAATAGAACTCTCTATGGGGGTAATAAAACCGACTAGGTTCATCTCACATAAGGGAACCCACTTATAAATCTACCTCATATCTACCCTTGACACTAATAATTACTTATTAATCATAAAATAAATTCATTTATATATAATTTTTTTAATTTTGGGCCCCAACTACCAAAAACTGGAGTAATCCCTTTTATTCATGATGCAAACTTTACTTTATTCAAGCCAGCCACAAGGATCAATCTTTTACCATTAGGTAACCACAATCATAATATCACATAACTCACAATATCCCATGAAATATAATTAAAGACCACATTTATTTAATATATATAATTAATTTATAACACTTAAATTAGTTATAGCCAAGGTAAAACTCATCAATTAGTGCACACTCACCAACATCACAAATAAATGATGTGTGGACCACAACAAACATGCCTCCATATTTATAATGAGAAAAATATTTAAATTACCATGGAAATTTATCAATTAATTTCACCCATTTAAAAATAATTAATTGTTGAATTTTTTATTACATACCTCCATAAAAGTGGTGAGCAACAGTGTGGGTTCACCACTCCAAGGACACCTCTACACCCATACATGATACCCACCTCTTATTAGGATGACTCTACTATTATATATTGGAATCATTGAAAAATACCTAAATAAAACCCAATATAATAAGGTTAAAAAATGAGGAGTAGATAGGGGTGTAGGTGTAAATATATTATTCCATTTTTCATGAAGAATAAACCTACTGAATCATAGATCTATGTATTAAAGGGGATGGGAGAGGGAGGGAGGGAAAACCAACCTCCCGTTTATATTTATTACCTAGGGGAAGCACCCCCAAGAGGGTTATTTTAAAAATAACCCAAGAATTTTCTTTTTACCCTTTTCATAAAACCCAACATTGGATCTACTAGGAACCGGGTACACCCTCATCAGGTATCCAGGGTCCATTCATGGGCCTTCCCATATTGGCCACCTCCACTACATACCCAATATACACCCACCATGTAGCCATTGGTTTTTAACATATTTCAAAAAAATATATAACATTATACTATATATACCCATACCGATTATTTTTTAGTCCCAAGTTCTCTTGGAATCTAGAAAACTAAATCTATTCCACCAACGAAACCTACAAAATCATCTTGTATCTTCCTGAAACATTTGAACACCTCACCTATATAACGTTTCACTTATAAAATTTTAAAACGAATAAAAAATCAAATACATCCCAAATATATTCCCAATATAGTATTTATTGGAAATAATTATACTGAATAAATGATTTCATGGATCATTATAAAAACCACCAAGGAGACGATAATGTTCATTGTCAGGGATGAATAGTAATATATGGGTTAGTTCCTAGAAGAGTCAGCATGTTAGTATAACTCAGGCGAAAAATATGGGTTGGTCAGTTTAGTGATGTTACAATTTTTTTTATATATGTTTAGAAGTATTTTAATTTAATATTAGTTTTATCATAATGATATATTTGATTAAATTTGATTATTTTTTGAGTAATTGAGAAAATTAACTAAAGTGAGATATTGTTAAATTCATTCTCACTAAGAATGAACATAGTAATTCATTGATAAAATTCAAATAGTAAATCTTATTTATTTGTATTTTTTAGAGATTTGTGGAATATTGGGATATAATTCATTGAACTCAATCAATATATGATTAAAAAATAAAAAATATCCTATTGGGCCTTTAATAAGACTTGTGTGTTGGGCCAACTAGATATGACCTTGATTTAGTGTTTGATCCATAAGAATATATGTAGAATATATTTTTAAATTATTCTATTTAAAAAAAAAATATTATTATTATAATATGATAATATAATAAAATTAGAATTTCGTTTTTTGGAGCTGTTGAAATATTTAAAGATGTTTAAGAATGAATTTTGTCAAGATAGCTCACATAACCCACAAATTTCCTTGGGAATTTATTTTATAGATATCTCCACATTGAATGATTTAGAAAGATAATTATATTTTAAGAAAATATGGGTTTAAAACCATAAAATATATTTGTGTATTGAATATAGATAAACTAAGAGGCTAATGAAACGTTGAGAATAAAACTTGTGTAGAAGAATGATCTTGGGGAAGGAGGAATATGAACTATTCCAGAATATAGTGGAATATAATTCCGGATAATCCTTTTAACACCACTAATTCATAATTATCTCTATAAATTTTCTTTTTATTATCATATTAAATTCTTTATATAATTGTAGTTTGATCATGATTGGATAAGCCTAAAGAGGTTAATGGGTGATGTATCGTGATAATTTTCTATTATTGTTTTTTTATTTTCTATTTGTTTTGTTATTTTATTTTTCTTAGAAAAATAAATATATATATTAGGATAATACTATAAATTATATTATATTTTTTTAAGGAAATATTGTAGAAACTCTATCTATATGCTAGGAATATAATCATAATGCCTTGACAGGTGATGGTACCATTGAGATCTGAGAAAAAATATTCCACTAAAACATTAAATTTATATTATTATACAATTAAGGTTATGTGGAGAAGGTTTCCTTTGTTTTTGTCTTTTTATTCATGAATTATTTTTCTATAGTAGTTTAGTAGGATTTGGTTAGAAAACATATATAATGTAAAGGAACAATGAAAGTGTTAATCAAATAAAATCACATGGATTCTCATAATTAACAATTAATGGACTTCATGTGTGATTTTCCAGTTTCTTCTCATTTTTATAATTTTAATTTAATTAAAAAAAATTATATTTATATTTAGATTTATATTTTATTATATAAAAATGATCTACATGTACAAACACATACATCCATGTGGGAATGATCCTTCACCACTAAAAATATTGATAGTTTTTAATGTATATTTTAGTCAATCATGAGATGAGTGAGCCCAAAATTTATCACTTTTTCAAGGGTGTATGAAATATTTAATATTAGTTGGATTATATAAATTACAAAAAATAATAATTGTTAAAAAAAACAGAACCAATCATTATAAAAAATAATAAATCAAGTGGAATTTTTTTCTATCATTTTACTTCATATGAATTAAGTTAATATATTTTATCCATTATTTATATAGTTTTTACTTTTGATATGTTCTCTAAAAACTAACATGACACCATTAAATCCATAGATTTAATTATAATATATCCAAAAAATGGGAAGAGGATCTAGAATGTGAAAATGAATTTATTATAAACTATTTGGTAAATTGTTTATAAGTGGTCCCAATGCCTTAATATTATAATATGATAAAATGTAGTTAAAATAATACCTTTTTTTAATTAAAAACCCTCAATAACTTGGTACACTAATAACTAAGTTGGTCTTAACATAAACTTAACGTTATTATCAATCCTCATGGGATGGAGATAAGTTCCATGGAATCTGTAAATGGACTAAGGGAAAAATTCTCCCCAGTAATATACAACAAAAAATATAACAATAATGGATTAAATAATAAATAGTAATTTTGAAAAACACTCCTCAATGATAAAATTGTGTCATAAGAAGATTGATATCCCAATGTTTATTTAAATATTACTAAATTCCTATCAAGTTTAAAACTCAAAAAACTACGTTTAAAGTGTGGATCATAACTCCACTACACGCTCACCTTCCACCTCCAAGTCACACTTTCCCTTTTTCTAGACCTAAAAAAACATAGTCTATAAACAATTAGAGGAAAATGTATGGTTTATGAAAAAATAACATTGACATTTCACTAAATATTCTATAATAAGTTCCATAAAAAATAAATCATTTATTCTAAAATTTAAATATAGTCATGTAATGTAAAAACCTTTCACATTTGAAGACTAAAAATGCTCTCAAATCATGTAGATGGAAAATATATCATGTTAATTGTGGAATGTTTGTCCTATTTAGTTGGTAATTTGATTAGTGAAAACTATGAATATATTATTGTTCATACTTTAGTGAAATTTTAGGTGATTATCACCCTCCATGTGTATTATGTAATAATTAATCATCTATGGATTGTTCCACTCTTGGTTTTCCATAGGTATTTGAAAGTATTATCTAAATGGTAATGGTAACAATGAAAATTAATTGAGGTGATAAGGTGATATTTGTATTAAACACATGATTAATAGAAAGATAACCCCTAATATTTGCATGATGTTGGGAGAATACTGAGATAAAAAAATGTTTTATCATGATAAAATAAATGGTTTATGATATCATTGTAACACCCCGACCCCTCTATACCGGAGCCGGTGCATTACTTGTTATATTGGCATGGTTAGAAGGAATGAAAATCCTGAAGGAAAATCCAGTTTAGTAGTCTTTAAGGCACTAGATACATATATGTAGCTCAAATTACATTGGAAAATGTTAAAAAATACTATACATAACAAAAACTAAAGACTATATCCACAAGAACTCATTAAATGATCTCCTCTTCGTCACCTGTTGAAAGTAAACGATGAAAGGGGTGAGATCAAATGATTAGTAAGGGTTACAAATGGCGGAATCTTGAATCAATAATAAAATAATTTTAAACAATTTGACATAATCAATATAGCATGGAGAATAAATGAAAAACTCACGCCATTAATAAACTGATAATGAAATTGCATCCATAGATTTTGTCCTAGTGAAAACCTCATGGATAGTAATAACTGATAATGTATAAAGAGAATGATTCTTAATTGAATATCATGTAACTGGCACATGATACCACAATACCATAAATATGGTTTAGTTCTATGGGTAGAAACCCATTTGATTTTTTTGGGAAACAAACTTGAAGGGTTTTTCGCCAACTGATTTGTCTCATGAGACCTACCGATGCATATAGGGCTTATAGTGGGCCCCAACTACCACTGTATTTCCAAAAAATTATTTATAAATTTATTCAATACAAGAGAAATATTCCTTTTCAATATTCGTATAGAGTAGAGTATACAGATTCATCATTATTTCCATAAGTAAAATACATTTCCAAATAAACACCATATGTAAAATGGAATACGGTTTAGACAACAAACATATCCATGATATGATATTATGGATATTTAAGATAAATATAATTTCAAATGAAAAGTGATCTCAAATGGGCAGTAGGTACACCACATAAGGATTATTAGGTGCACAATACAAAGTTAGTCACAACAAAATAGTAGTTGAGACAAAGTCTCTTACCATAATATAATCGGTCGAATCATATGACCAGAACATAATAACCCTAAAATGAGTCATTGAATACCATTAATATAAAAATATTCATGTTATTATATATAAAATTTAAGTACACATATAACACATATAATAAATAATTGGCGAACAATGGAAATCTCACGGAAATGAAAGTGAGCTGAGAAACCCCTTACCTTTTGCTCGAGTGTGTTCTTAATTTGTTTTAATGGCCTGAATAATAAAATTTAGATTCATTAATTAATAATTCCATAACATCATATACATGTAATTGGTTTAGTATAAGCTTATTAGGTTCATTCATCTAACTTTTAATGGTTTTAAGAAGTTCAATTGTTTTTGGAAGCATTTTCTTCCTTGGTTTTCATGATTCGTTTACTTGCTTTCATGAATGGAAGTTCATTTGAAATGTGGATAAACATCCAGAATTTTTAATATATATTATTTTTGACATTAAATATATATAAATTATCTTATAATGATTCTGGGTTATAAACTTGACGATGAATCATTAGTTAAAAGTTTTTGATAAACGCTTGGATTTAGCTTGCAAGTTTTGTATACAATCAACTTGTTTTGTATTATTATTACATATTATGAGTGTGTAGGAATTATAGAACATTAATGAGATGAAATAAATATATTTGGATCCGGTTCAACCATAAAAATGGTTTCATGACCATAATTAAATATGGTAACAAAAATTGAGAACCCGTCATCCTTGAATGTGATAAATTAACACATCTCGGACAATATTTTTATTTTTAGTAAAAGAGGAGGGGGAAAGATAGATGATGAAGAAATATTCCATTATAATAACATAATTCTAGTTCATATAAGTTAATTTAACTATAATATCATTTTTATGAGGGGATATAAGGAATGAAGTATAAAATAAAGGAACTCAAAATAAGAGAAAAATTGAGAAATCTCTTACGAAAATTCGGCAGCCTAACGACGTCACATAAAATTTTATAAAATAGTTTGATGAGATAAAGTGGGTATCTCATCAATAATAAATAATATGGGAAGTATGGGGAATATGTAATGAAATATACCCACCTAATAAAATTTAAAATTAAAGAGAAAACATAAAATGAAATCTGTAAGAAAAGAGAAGGGTGGTTGATTCTCTTACCTTGTAGAGTAACTCCCAAAACATATAGGTTGGGACCATGGGGTTTTAAGGAAACCTTTTTAGGACTCCTAGGGAGGTAATACCACCATATATTTGATGATATTGAGTTTTTAATGAAATAAAACGAAGGGGGTGGGTGTGAGTGGGTATTTATAGCAATTAAAAGAGAGTTTTTTATTAATTAAATGGAAAACCTCATTAGTGGTTTTTGCAAAAATAGGGGCTTTCCCATGGTTTTACCCACTTGGGAATCATCATGTCATAAGTTACTGCACCAAGTTGACCATACTTTTATATTTAATTATTACATCATTATTATGTCATTAAACTACCAAAAACTCAATATGTATTTTTACTATTCATGAAAAATTCAAGTATTTTAGAAAAATCCAAAAAATTCACCCTAACCATTTTTCGACGTGAAGAATTAAAAAATGAACTCCATTTTTAGAAAATAATTTTCTAAGTATTTTTAATTTAATTTTTAAATGAAATCATTGTTAATTTTATAAAAAAAAATTAAAGTCATAATTAGTTCTATATCACATTAAAAAATCAATTAAGATCTCATTATCTTACTAACATAAAAAAATATAATCATTATTTACTATTTATAAGGTTCATATTACTATTCATATTACTATTCATAAGGGTATGTTACTATTCATCAAAAAATCAAGTTGGTTCAATCAGACTCCAAATGACTTACTGGTTACAACTCTAGATGACCGTTTCTTGAAATTCAAAACATTGAAGTGGAAAATTTATGTTTAATAGATAGATTATAACTTTATCCTATAATATATTAGTTCACTATAAAGACCCGAAATTTCCATGTAATTGTTTTAATTAAATGGGAATTTTACAAGTCCGTGAAAATTGACGGCACGGGATTCTGAGGCCCAGAGTGCCCAGAATGAATTTCTGAACTTTTTTTGGTACGTTCAGTATACGTGCGAGTGGGTTTTTCTAACTTTTTAACCATTTCTCAGAATTTAAATTCAAGGGAAACGTTAAACTCACAACACCGGTATTCAATTAAGAAGACCTTCACCTAGACCGTAGTAGGTCAAGGGTGAAAGATAGATTTTTGGCTTTTCATGGGAAAATAAAAACAAAATTATTTAACATTTTATTTTTATTCTTGAAACCTCCCATGTGTGGGTTATGGTGGTGGGGACCACCCAAGCATAAACCCCCAATTGTTGAATTCTTAGAGGTGGGGACCACCCAACCCCTCTTAATGGAGGAGAAACCTCTCAACTCCCCCTTTAATGTGGAGGAGCCTCTTGAGCTTCCTTCACATTAATTATGCCAACACATCACATTAATTATGAAAAATCAATTTAATTAAAATAGGCTATTTTGAATTTTTTCCAATAAAATAAATTATAGATATCAAAATCTATTATCATGGGATACCTTTTCATTTTGGTGGAATTGGAGAAAAGGATTGGCAAAAGAGAGAGCATTGGAGAACTTGGGAGAAAGATCTCTAATGAAGAATGCCAATGAAGAATGTTGACCTCGTCTTTGAATTTATTCCTTGGAACATAATCCAACTTGGGATGTCTTTAATTGACGATCATCTTTCCCTCCCCAATGATGTCATCTTCTCCCTCACGATCTCCATCGACGAATCAAAAGAGGTAGGGGTTTGGTTCCCATGTTCTTCCCTTCAAAGTTTATTTTGCGGGAATGGAATTAGTGATTGACGAAGGTTGTGGGGATTGAAGTTCTTAAATTTATTCCATACACGTTATTGTTCTTGTTGAGCCACTTTCTACCGCTCTAATGTGGAGGGTGAGGGCTAAACAAACATGGCCCGACCCCTCCACTGTTCTTCTTGAATGGTGTATCCTTTGTGATAGAATAAGGCGACTTTGGTGACGGCGACTGGTTCCGGTGGTCCACACCGGTGGAACTTTAAAACCACTGATGAAGGCATGGTGCCTCACCGCCGCATGACGCTCCACTGCCCCACGACGCTTTGCCACCCCACGACCATCGCTGCACAGTGGCCTCCGCCGCCCCACACCATCCGAATCCGAGCCGACTCGAGTCGCCGTCACCGTCCGAGATGCCGATGTCTGAGCCGCCGCCATCTGAGCCGCCATCGTCGGGCCAAGCCGCCGCCGCCACCGGGCTGAGTCGCTGATGCCATCTAATCCACTGCCACCATCCGAGTTGCTGCCGCTGTCCAAGCCACCACTTCCATCTGAACGGCCACTGCCATCCGAGTCGCCACCGCCATCCGGGCTGATCCGCCGCCGCCGTCCAGGCCGAGCCGCCACCCGAGCCACCTCCACCCTTCTGGTCGAGCCACCCCGCAGCCTCCTGCCATCACAGCAACTCCTGGCCAAGCCGCTCCACGATCGCGCGCCCTCGTGGCACCCTCTACGGCCTCACGACCACCCGCGACCCTCTACGGCCCTCGCGACCTGTCGAGCCGAGCCAGACCCAGCAGGTCCAGCTGAGTTGACCCAAATCGGGTCGGGTCAGGCTGGGTCAGGCCGGGTCAGTCCGACTAGGTTGGACTAGACCCGGGCCCACTATGACCCATTTACATTCTTTTGTCCATTACTTTGGCACCAGACGTCCGTTTGACGAACTATCAATGACGCTGGAAATATTGGAGCGAGAAGGTCTCTTTGGTATACCCCACTAGAGTTTAGGATAAAGTTAGGTAATGGTCAGGTTTGATCGGGGACAAATCCAACCAGGCCCTCGGGACTAAAAGGCTAATAACTCATAGACCGGGCGTCTGAATGACGTGCCTTCTGTTGCTTTGAGACCCCTATGATGTGGCAGTCCTTTGAGATACTTTCAGATGGGAAATCGTGGTAATAGTAGAATCAACCAGTGGCTTGGGGAGTTGACTCTCCTAGAGACGATCAATCCTAGTGCGGAAACCTAGTAGCTGTCTATGACGAGAAGAGTGCTCCTAGCTATCCTGTACGGGTCATCTCCTAGCGATCCTGTGCGTGTCAGCTCCTAGCGATCCTATGTGGGTCAGCTCCTAGAGATCTTGTGTGGGTCAGCTCCAGAGATCCTATGTGGGTCAGCTCTTAGCGATCTTATGTGGGTCAGCTCCTAGTGATCTTGTGTGGGTTATCTCCTAGCGATCCTGTGTGGGTCAGCTCCAACGATTCTGTGTGGGTCAGCTCCTAGCGATCCTGTGCGGGTCATCTCCAGTGATTCTATGTGGGTCAGCTCCAAGCGATCCTGTGTGGGTCATCTCTAGTGATACTATGTGAGTCATCTCTTAGCAATTCTGTATAGGTTAGCAACAGAGCCTCTTAATAGAGTAAGATGATTTAGTAGTTGCATCTAATCATCTCTACTACTGTACCTAAAGATATACCTGGTGTGAGCTGAGTCATAACCTCTATGTTACTTCATGATTGAGATGTATTACATGATAACTTAGGTATATGTATGGGAATATACTTAAGTAGGGTTATTTGTTGATTTCATACTTTTTGGATTATCCTTGGTGGATTTTGTGAGACCTTGAGGGTCTCAGGGTCCCTATTGAGTATCGTTATACTCACCCCTGCATGGGATATGCCCGCACATTGTTGTGTTGGATGCAGATGATGGATAGTGCTGACTGGGGACAAGGGTACCAGGACTGGAGGTAGCTTGGAGGTGGACCTAGAAGAGGCGTACCACAGAGACGACCAATCGAGATCTATACCTACCCTTCAGGTAGTATCCTTGGCAGGTGATCACAGGAGCTGTTCGAGTTACTTGTACTTTCAGCTGACTTGTACTTTATAGTTTTCCTTGTACTTTCCAATTGGGATTGTATTCTGGCTTCTTTTTTACTTGTTTTACTCACTATATTTACCATTCAGTTTACTCGAGTTCGTATCTTGCTATGTGCTTGGTTGTGTGTTTTATAGGTTAAAAAGGAAATGTCTTCCCAGTTTTAGGGATTACGCCTTCGGTTCTAGTCGCTAGCCCCTGGCCTATATAAGGCGGGCTTGGGGTAGTCACGCACGGGCCCCGGGGGATGGGTCGTGACATTCACAAAAGATTTAGTGCTTCATGAAATATAGGCTATCTAATGAATAGAATGTATTTAAGAGTAACATTCCATAAAATGTTTGTGGTGTTATAATCATGGATTGATTTTATAGAATTTTTGGATTTATGGTTTGGGGAAGAATTAATTTTTGAATTAATTTTTGTTTTTACCAAATTTTTAGTTTACTTTTGGGTTTTACCATGTTTTAAGGGAATATATTATATTGATATCCACATGTTTGGTGAGTGAAAATTATGAGATACATAATGTTTTTTAGGGGAATAATGATAAGTCGATTTTGAAACTTTAGTGACCTTCATTCGAAAGTTTAGGATTTTAATCTTTTTAAAGGATTAGAAGGGTGAGTGTTTATGAAATTTTCTATATTGAAATTTGGATAATGATTAATATATTACTGTATTACATAACCATATGAATACTTATGCATATCAGAAATTATTTTATATCTATTTTTTTATAACTACATGCAGAAGGATTGAATTGTCATCCCATTATAGATATAATGAGCTACCAGTTATATAGAAATTAAAATTACAACATAATTCCTTAGAGTAATAAAATATGTAAAATTTGATCAAGGTATAATAAAATACTGATATTTTACTCGTGATATAAAATAAAATAATTATATATTCTGAAATGATTTTTCAAATAAAATATTGACCTATTATCATCATTTTTGATGATATTGGTGATATTTTTAAAATATATTTGGTCTATGTTTTTTTCATTAACATTATAATAACCATGTCCTATATAATTCTCCTTTAAAACATGGGAGTTATAATCCTATCCCATGTCCATGTTTTCACTTTTTGATAATTTTATCCTAATCAGATTCATAGTTTTGTGGTGATCTTCACCATTTAATTTCCCTCTAGTTAAAAGTATGTTTTATTGACCCCTTTTCAAATATAGGATTCCCACAAAATAAAATTTTATAAATCCATCTATTATTTTCAAGTTCATTTTCAAATTTGTGAGGATGCAATTTTTTTGAAATTCATGATCATATCAGGATGATAGGTTATCAATTGGATCTTCCACCAAATCCTTGTAAAGCTCATAATATGTTCCACATATCTCTCATGAACAAGTACATACCCGATCCTTCATGTATAATAAACTAATAGGACAAACCAATGGAGAGATATTTCATATAAGGAACAATTGGTAGAGATTCAAGACCATAGATTTAATGTTTAAAAAACCGGACCAGTCATCAGATTAAAGTGTTGCAGAAAAACTGACAATTTGAGGATACTATTTAGGAACCTAAGTATGTGATGAGGTAGAGGTATCGTCATCTATTTTTTTCTGAGTGATTAATTTTTTTGGAGAAATTCATTTTAATAGGCATAGAATGTGACAACCAAATATTTTATGTTGTGTCTCTTTTTTGAAGCAAATTAAATCTCTTAAATATCTTACTTTATAGAAACAATTGAGCATAAAAGAAATAAAAAATATTATTATAGTTATAACCTAGATATTAGAATGGCAGGAATGACTAATATTAACAAAATTATGAATATTTATTTTTCATATGTTTATTAAATGAATTCATTAGTTACTAATTAATTTGAAATGAAAATAATAACCAATTTAACATAAAGGAAGTGTTTTTCTAAAAAAATATTTTTATTCCCATACTTGAATTTTCTATTAATAAATTAAATTAATCTATATTTGTGAAATATATTAATTAAATTTATTTTTAATATATTCAACAAATAAATTTCCAATATGTTTTATAGGATTAAGATATGAATAAATCAAATACTTAACATAAAAATATATATTTTTGTAAATTAAATTTTTTTCACTTTTTAATAGTTCAATTATTTTAAAAATAAAATCTTACAATTTTAAATAAAAAAATTAAACAATAAAATTCAATTTTTTTGAAATTTTAAAATCAATATTATCTTATATTAAAATTTTCTAATATTTTGGTGAAATTTCATTTTTGATGAATTGTAAAAATATACTTAATCTTAATTTAAAACTACGTATCCATATAAATTATTTATAAAATAAAATTATATTTAAAATTGGGTCTAACCTATAATTAGTTCAATTATACATCCATAATTCCAGTTAAGGTTATTATAATCAATTTCACATTGAAATCGGATATAAAAACATTAAGATGTCATGAAATTTTTCACATTGAAAACCTTCTTTCCTCTTACATCTGTAGGGTTAATTTTAAAAATAATTTTATATATTTTTGAATTGGATTAGGCAAAATTTATTCAATATTTGGAATCATAGGTTACAAATTAGGTAGTATGTTCATTTTCATTTTTATGCATAAAAAGGTACCCTTGTGAAAAGAAATTTTACCACGATATATGTAAAATAATGAAACGAGTTAAGGTTAAAAGGCAAACAATTAAAATACCTAAAAGATACAGAATTTATTGGGTGGTTGAGGAATTTTTCATCCATAACTATCCTTAAAAAATATAATCCCAATTCTTGGAAATAATTTCCACCTCAATATGGTTGGAATTAATAATAAAATAATCATTATTTGACCACCTTAAACCACCCCTCCTTAAGTATAAATACCACCCCTCACCACACCATTTCTCATAAAAATATATGAACCTGATAAAATATATTCCACACACATTCCTCTTCAATCTCCCTAAATTTATGTTCTTATGTTCTCACACAAATACCATTTCTATGGTCTTTAAGGGATCCTCCATGGAGGTGATATTCAAGAGGTAATTTTCTCAAAGAACCTCTCTTAATTTAATTTATTATTCTATTATCTCCTAATATAATTCATCCATAAAGGTATAATAAATCCAGAATAACGTATAAAATGGATTATTATGTTCTTAATTTAATATCTCATATCTATTTCATTTCTCATCTCCTCTTATTCAATGAAACCAATCCATTCTCCAAATTATGGTGTTTTATTGTCTCTGTGATTATCAGAATTGTTTGTTTTATATAACAATCTTCATGGATTTTTAGAAATGTATCATTAAGGTTAAATAATATTTAAGTGGATATTATATAACCTATTTATTTTTCTATAAAAAATATATACCCATAATATTAAATATAATGAAACTAGTTCATGATGTTTTGAAAAAAATATCCAAAATAAACTAAACATTTATCATTAACATTCTATAAAATTAATCATCCTAATACAAGAAAAAATGATATATGGAAACATTAATACTTTTATAAGTTCATTAATACTATTTAAATACAATTTTTAGTTGTAATACAGTTTTACAAGAACATCCATAATTTTACATAAATGAATCAATCATGAAACCATGAAACGATGACCCCGAAAATGATGAAAGTGATGAAATATTATTAATGAATTGTTTATAAGTTGTTAAAAAATCATCACATAAATTATAATAAATACAAATATTTTTATTTAATTAGTTAATAACATTCATTAAACCATTATAAATGTGAATTAATTATGCAAAACTAAAGGGAATAAAGAGGTAAGGGTTTCTCGTCTCAATTTTTTCTTCTATGAGATATATGCCTTATTCAACACTAATTTATTTTGTGAAGTGTATAAAAATACATTTTATATATAATATCATCAATCTAATTTTACTAAATTTTTTGAATGTCTCATTTTATAATTTTTATTTTATGGGGCATATGATTCGACTAATTACAATGTGGTAAGGGGATTATGAACCCAATTAAAATTCTTTGTGTTAACCTTCAAATTCATTGATTGTGTCATTATAGGATTATGTGTGGTATTAATTTTTATTATCTTATGACTAACTAATTCTTTTATGTGTAGTTAATACACATAATCAATTAATTTAAATAATTCTCACTTCAATGATACAATATTTATAAGATATATTTTTAAAACAAATTACTTTTTAAAGTATCCCTTAAAAATATTTTTTCCTCCATGTCCATGTTTTCTAAACTTATTTCAAAAAATGCTTTCACTTTTATCCTATTATTTTTAATGTCATTTTACACATGTTTTATATTTTAATAAATGTTTTGAAAGGACTATTTTTTATATTTTAAGAGAGTTTCATTATGACTTCTCCCTACAAAAGTAATGAAGGAATGTTTTTTTACTTATATGGAATGAATACATTTTCACAAAATCATGAAGATTTAATGACACAATTTTTCCTTTATAATCTTATAAGGTTATTTTTAGAGGAATTTTTTCCTTTATAATTTCATGACATTTAATTTTTATCAAAAATAGAAAATATATTTTCCAAAAAAATAATTTCAACTGATCATTAAAAATTATTTTCCATCTATGCTATCATTATTTGATGTTACATATGATTTATTGGGGATATTATTCATGAATACAATACTTATTGTTTTGGTGGGTTTATTTTTACAATGGTATTATATTTATCAAACCTATTCCTATTCCATGGGTTATGTTATGATGAAATGTTTAATAAACCCAATTAATTTTCATAGGTTCTGATATGATTGATGTTCTTCTAGAATATATTGATTTCATTATGTTATAATGGTTAAATTATAACCCAGAATGGAAGGGAACTTTATATCCCACAATTTAATTGGGAAATTATTTATATATCATGATATAGAGAGGACTGAAATAGGATGTGAACTTGGTTCATTAAGATGAACTGAAATTGGAAGTGAGCTCGGCTCAGTAATATAGGATTGAAACGAGAAGTAAATCCAGTTCATTAATGGAAATTTTCTTCTATGATAGTTTAGGGAGGGAACCCAATCCACTAAGATATAATTTAGAGTGAATCTTGGCTTCTAAGATGGTTTCTGGAGTAAAATTAATTGATTATGATCTTCATGGGAGTAAACCTTAGCTACTATGATGGTTTGGAAAGGGAACTCATTCTACAATGATAGTCGTTGAAAAGACCATTGACTACTAAATATGTGATTTTATATTCATAGGTATATTCCAAAATTACCTATCTTATACAAATATATTTTTCTCATATTCATTTATGATTCATTTCTTATGAACGTATATGATTTATTCCATTACTACATATTATCATCTTTGTTATGGAGGGTATAATTTTCAAATTTTATGTTCATGGTCTTATGTTTATGTTATATGTCTCACTTTTTTACCCTTAATGATAATCTATGATCACAATTTTCTTATTTTTATTTTCCACTAGATATAATGGAATGGATTAATTATGACATGTCAAAAGGGATCTTATTATGAATGAATAAGTGGGAGACAATATAGATGTTTTATGAACAATATCTTTTTGTTTAAAACTTTACAAAGGCACTAAACCCATATGATTAAAGCATGGTTTTGTTATTATATTTAATTATTATTCATTTATTTAGATCTGATATCTATGTATGAAAAGTATGGGTCATTAAAAATTACATCAACAATTTATTATTATTATGATCCACTAGGGATATGTTTTATTGAAATCATACTTATTCATTCTTTGGATGGTTTATGATATGTTTGAAAGAGGATGTATAATTTTACATCAATTCACTATATTACTATAGTTAGTTTATGTTTATGTTTATTTTACTAGGTTGTTTATTAACATTGAATATTTTATTTTCTAATATGATTGTTTTTGTATACTACGTGTCCGGCCTTTCATTTAAGGAACATATTAGACTTAATAAGTGATGTATGGGACCTAGTTATTTCTAGGTCCTCTATGAATTGATAGGTCCATTGATACAAATTAGTTTTCAAAACTATATGGGTTTCTATCCACATATTTAAATATTATTATGAAAGGTCCTGATAATTCTAGATGTTTGGTATTATGAATTCCCTCATTAAGATATCTGTTATTGATTTCTATGCGATTTCTTGATTAGTTATAATATATACTGATAATTTTCAAGTTCGTATAATTATTTTATGGATATATATTATAATATTTTATTTATTCCATTTAATCCCCATTTTTTGGTTAAATTGAATGTGCTACAGTTATTTAATTTTCCATCTCGTTATGCTTATTTATTCCTAATAGGTTTTGTTGTACGCTTATACATATTAAGCATTAGAGATCACCACATTCCTATGTTTTATTTTCTCCAAGATACAGGGAAGTGTTTTATAATTGATATGAAGTGATATTTTAAGGATAATAATGGAATAATCAACTAAATTAATCATTTTTATTTTATATATTAAAATGTGTGTAGAATTTATGTATGTATCAAGTTTACCATGTCTACAAAACTATTTGGTCCTTCACGATAGGATTCCATGTATCTAGTTACCATTTAATAATTTCAATACTGATTCCAGGTAATAGGAGTTAGGTTCATTACAAGAAAACATGAAGAAAATTCTTTTAAAAATAAAATTTTCTCCATTAAATCCTTATAACCTTTCCCCAATCATGAAATCAAACGATTTCTTTAAAACCCATTTTTAGAATCATAATATAGGTAACTTGGGGAGTCTTACTCATAATATATGTTTACTACTTTTTAACACATTTAATAATAACTAAATCCCATTTCATTCCATAGGAGTAACCTACCCAGTTATCTCCCTCATTTTTCTGTTTCCAAGACCATTCATTACCCATTCTCTTGGAGAGATATATCGATATCACCAATCACCGTGACCTATATTGGGAAAAACTAAAATATTTATAATACTAAAGTACATATCATTATGATAAAATATATAATATTTCACATTTTCATCATGAAACCATTGTAGCACTCATTTGAACACATAATGAAAAAACATTCAATTATATCAATAATTTGAGAAAAAGTTTCCATTTCTTTATAAAAATATTTTAAAACTAAAAAATTCAAAATTTTGGTAAAATTGTAATATTTAAAATTTAGAATGTAAATATTTAATGGAATATTAATAATGAATAAGGTATATGATTTTATGAAAATGTGGAAAATTTGCATATGTTAAGAAAT
Source organism: Viscum album (assembly GCA_963277665.1). NCBI lineage: Eukaryota > Viridiplantae > Streptophyta > Magnoliopsida > Santalales > Viscaceae > Viscum > Viscum album. The sequence goes on along the minus strand of OY728158.1, from coordinate 1,182,452,202 downwards.
ACGCTTTCCATTCTTGAAAAACCCCAAAAATATACTATATCAAAAAATTTGAAATTATTTCTTCTTAAAACATTTTAAATAATGTTAAATATATTCTAAAATGACATTTATCAATAATTTAATTGTAAATGATAACATTCATGATCCATTTATTCACTAAAATACCATGGAACACCTTGGTAAGAAAACAATGGTCTTATGATAACTAGTCAATCTATCATTTTTTTACATTTGAATGAGATGTCACAGTTAATTGATTTCATGTTAGTTTCACTATTTTTATTATTAATAAAAGGATAATACTTCCTATAAATATTTATTTTCCCAATGATTTATTGCAAGGGGTTCAATGTCCTCAAAAATCAGTCACATTGAGTTCACTATTGTTTTTCTTAGTGGAAACTCCCAATGGTTCCCACATCTATAACTTTGTATAGAAATGATTTACAATGATAGGTGGCCCATTGGGGTTTCATACCTAATGGAACTTAGGAAATCACATTGGTTGAGATTATGTGAGTTCGGGATTATCACACCTTTTTGTCGCAAATTATTTTCCACTCTAGGAGTCTCTTATATATTTAAGATATATTTGTGAATATTTTCCTAATATTGATACAAGATCAATTACCTTATCAAAATGATCAAGTGTTAAACCCTTTCACATATAAATGGAGTTCTATTCATGAGTTCATCTATATGTATCCAAGGTTCTTCATCTGTTCAGATTAATGGGTGGATGGTAATATATTGAATCCATATAACCAGTCACTCTATAATTTTCTGTTATCCAAAGAGTAGATTAATATTCTCAGGATGGGATTGAACCTTTATTAGGTGTGATACATATCTTACATATAATAGGAACCAAAACCCATATAGTTCATTACACCTATTTAGTTTAATGTCATGTTGAAAGGGCATATATTGGGGAATATATGGATCATCTATTGTGCTCTATCTTTAAGGAGGTGTCATATATATCATTTTTATAGATGGAATCAAAGTAATAATTGTTAAATAATTCCCTTGGGACTTAACCGAAGGCCGATGAACTTATATAGGTGCAGTCATATCATGCCACTAATTAGGTATTGAACATTGTGGTCTCCCTAGTACGTGTAAATTCATGATGTGATTGATTTTATCATTATGAATCACAGATCCCTTGCGATACATGATTAGTGTGGGAAATAATGGATAAAAAGTAATTAGTATCACAAAATATGGATGTGGTACTAATTTATTATGATATTACTTGGGATGTTTGTTATGGATGAGGATTCTATGTATGGAATATTATGTATCTTGGGTATGGAATGAATTGGAGTTCCAGTAGCTCAATGCCTTCCCAATATGTAGGTGGATGAGGATGAATGATAGCTCATGGGAAATATTGGGTACTACTTTTTGGAATTTTGGTTTCATGAGGGACTTACAATGAGATGGATGGCTATTTGAGCTTGATCCTTATGAACACGTCTTGTATATCTTAGTTATAGAGGGAATTATTTTTATCATAGTTTGATTTTATGGGGGTTTACACACTGAGGTGTCCCTAATATATGGGGGCAGTCATATCATTCCACTATTTTAGGATTATATAATTAGGTATCCCTAATATATCTACCCAACAAGGTTTTCATATCCTAGGAAATCTTCTTGACATAGGCTAATTGTTTATAAGACATGTTATGATTTTTTCCTGACATATCTGAAAATGTCTGGAGAAGTCCTGGATTAATAGAGGACATGTTAAAGGACAATCACATGATCCATTTGATTGTTATGTAAGACATCATATAATCTGAATGGAATGTTTGGGGACCATCGTATGATAATGTATGACACATCTGGAGGGTGTCTCATGATCTAGATTACCTATCCAGGGACTTAGTGAGATAAAAACTCACATGTTTGGAGGGTTTCACTTGAATAGGATGACGTGTCTGGAGGGTATTGTATGACCTAGATCTCTTGTATGGATAAAATCACATGATCCAGGATGATATGTATGGAGGGTGTTGCATGACTTGTCTTTCTTCTCCGAAAGAAATTGCATGATCCAAGATGACTTGTTCAGAGGGTGTCTCATGACCTGGATATTTTGTCCATATGACATCGCATTATCCAAGATGAAATGTCCTGGTGTCATCATAGAACCTATATGACATACCCAGTTGTCTCTGTATAACATGGGTGATATATCTAGTCAGTGTCGCAAGATTTGGCTAGAAATCCCATAGGGCATAGTGAGACTTGGTTAGTATACCCATAGGGCATAGAGATACATACTAGAGATGTCCAAGGGACATCTTATGATCCATATATCATGTTTACGGGTGTCATATGATTCAGGCAACCTATCCTGGTGTTGTCACAGGATCTAGGATGGACATGTGAAGTGCATGATGACCAGAAAAGCCTCATTTTAATGACTCCCCCTTATTTTTATTGTCTTTTATTGAAGAAATTATTTAATATTTCCTCATATTAGTCTAATGTTATCTTATATATGTTTTTTCATGACCCAATCTACATGCGGGCCTCATTCGCATGACACGACTAACTCACTATACAACCTTCGCATGATCTATGGGAGATGATGCAAAGTGCCTATGCATTTTTTTTGGTCCCTCGGGTGGTTTACATGGTTTTTTATTAGAATAAGACCTTATGATAGCATGAATGGTCATTATAAGAATTAAAATCATATGATCATGTGTATAATGGATTGTCCATTGGTTCTTTTTAATGATGGGGGGGATTTGTAGACCTCACTACCCTAGTAATACACCACCTTTCACATAAAGTTTCTCATTGATTTTAAATAGATTTGTTTGAGGTATTTTGTGTCTCATACCTCAAAATATTCTATTGGGGGTAACCGACAGTGTCATGTGATAATCATTGACATTGAGAATATCCCACATTTTCCATTTTTAATGGTCCCCAGCTGATCAAATGGATTTTTCTTAACCATGTTGATATGTCAAGAGACCATTATAAGTTCAGACCAGCATGTGTATGAGTTTAGTGAGATCATTATTCCCTAAAGAAGGCTTCCGTGTGATCGAAGACAACTAGTATGGAGTCATCTGTGAGGAAAAAGTGGCTTGTTAGGCAACCTTTATGAGATCAAGAAAATTTTTCAACGGGACATTGTGTGATCACACTAGCTTTTTGAAGGGTTACTCAATTGATCATTGGGGATCATCTAGGTAATATGACCCATTTTTCATAAAGGATGGAATATATTTTACCCGTGAGAAGATTACACTTTTCCCCTATTTATTTCATTCAATATTTTAATGGGAGAGGAGATCATGTGAAGCTGTGTGAGTTTTTTCAAAGACAATCATTCTACTCAAATTACATGCATCATGTGAACAATAATGTGTATTTTGGTGATTTTTTATTCATTTTATTGGATAAAATCCTCTTCTTGTATATAGATATTAAGGGGTAACATGGAATTTAATGGACATGTCTAAGACCTTTCACATGATGAAGGTGACACACCAACATGATCTCGTGTGACAGGTTGGACCTGTTTCCAGGGACTATAATAAGTATTGTGGATTTTATGAGTACATCACATTAAGATAAACTACCACAAAAAGTCTTGAAATTATTCATTTATTTTAGCTATAATTTTATTGGGGGTTTTGAATGATTTCTACAAATCCTCCAATTGGCATGTTGCGTGATTCAATATAACTAATTTGACAGACACTATGTGATTAGAGTTTTCATCGGATGAATTTGATTCATCATATTTTCAATGATGGATCACACAATGGAATGCATATATTATCAAATATAGTTTCTATTATTTCATGTGATGCATTGTGTGTTCAATGATGGATCTTATGACGGTGTTCATACATTATAAGTCACAATCACTCTGATTTCATTTGACGTGTCATGTGTTATATGATGGATCTCACGATGGCATGAAAAAATTATCAGTTATTGTCACGCAGCTTTCCTTTAAGGTGTTTCATGCTCAATTATGGATCTCACGATGGTGTGCAGACATTTTATAGGATATGTTCTCTATTTTCCATCGATGAACCATGTTTTTATGGATGTATGATTGCATATAATGATAGAGGGTGTTTTCATGTCAAGGAAACATGAAAAAAGGTGCATGGATTGTGTTGAAAGTTGTCACATGAATGTCACATAACTAAATCAACTTTAAGGTGTTACGGGACCAAATTTTCACATTAGGGTGTCATACGATTCTCAAATACTCATGCGATTGAGTAAAATAGGTAAATCAATGGAATATTATGAAGTCATCACTCATCATTCTTTTGATACATGTACATGGGATATGTATCCTCTTCACCTGATGATATTAAGTTCAGAATGGTGTTTCTCATGCACACATGAATATTGAATGTTTGTGGTTTAGAATTCCATCAGATCGATATAATGCACTGGTCTTTGAGTGTTATTCATGATTATATTTCACAGTGCATCAAATAAATTTTTTAGATCTTGATCATCCCAAATATTTGAGCTGTTATCCAAAATTCCTTGTATAACAAGGTATACATTAATTCACTCCCATGTTTAAGATTCGGCCTGTGATATGAATTGGCCTCTGTGTTTTTATAACGATGTATATTATCAAGACACGAGTTTCTATCCTGGAGATAACATAAATCCAATCCTTCACATGATAGGTAACAAAGCATTAGATTTCTACATGATGGATCATGTGATCAATCATCTCTTCTCTTTACTTAATGCATATAGTATTGCATAAGATTTATCATATAACACTTATGCAATCTTGCATTAGAGGATTTGTGTTTCTTTGCTTTTCATAAAAAATGGGGGATCTATTCTACCAAATGGTTATAGCCCTCATCAACTCATGATATCCAAGTACATATATATGAATTATCACACTGCATCTTCACATCCAAGAATGGTGGAATGTACGATAAAGATGATTCACTGTCTATCACACCAACCTACTCATCCTTAGATCTAAAAATAATGTTGTGTTATGAAATTTTCTCAGGGAACAAAAAAACCCTTCATTTTCAAATTAATCATACGATGGGGTTAACAACATTATGAGAATACAATTATTTCATTTTTCTAACACTATAGAACTCATGAGATTACTCTCTTTATTTGATACAATTATTTTAATGACCTGATATTTTTGAATAATATTTGTTTCCATAAAATATGTGTTATATGATTTTATGCTCAACATAATATATAGCCTTAAAAATGAAGAAAGTATAATTTGAAATTTGACCACCAGGTTTTGACCATTATATGGTTGTTGGTAAATTATGAATATTGGTAAATATGACCATTGAAAACTATACTCTTAATAATTATTTTAACATTATAATTATTGTTTACAAGTAGAAGTGACAATGAAAATTTAACATGGAAAGAAGAGTTAATGGCCTCATCAGGTATAGTCATTCCATACAAAGCCTATTTGTCAGGGATTTGGAAGGAGGTAGCATCACTGGTCTTTTCTTGACCAAGCCCAATCCAGGCTTTAACATGTTATGCTAGAATAAAATCACACAAGGGAGAAGTTCATGTTAGTGGAAATTACCACACGTGCGATGTTAGTCGAGCCACCCTATGAATCTATCACCATCGCACACCTTATCCTTAGTTCATATGTAGGTGTTATAAGGTATTATTTTTCATGGTATTAGATAGTTAATATATAACGGCTTTGTATAAATAAAATTATTATTCTATCAATTCCATTTTGAGAATAGTTTTTCATAAAAATATGATTATTTTGATAAATTAATTTTACGTATTGAAATTATAATATCTGAAAACATATAAATATTAATAATAAACTAAAATATTGTGAATAATAATTATTCTAGTGAAAATTTATTATTTAAATACTGATTCATATTTAAATGTTATTTTTTTTTATTTTCTCAAGTGTAAGAAATTTTACTATGCATTTTCTATCCTCAATTTTTTTTGATAAATAAAGTTTTTTATATTTAAACATAAAATTTCACATAATTATAGAATTATTATTATAAAATTAACATCATTTTAGAAATCATCATGCCAAAATTATGTTAGTGTTAATTTATGAGAATTTTCTAAAAGACATTATTTTATCTTGAATTATAAAAATACAGTTTGAGTTTTTTGGTATGTTTAATTGAATAATAATTATATAATAAGTATTATAAAACTATGGCTGGAAAATTTGGATTATAATAACATAATATGTGTCCAAATTGGCCGATACTAGGGTAAAATATCATGGGAAAGAACATGGTTTTGAATTTACCACTACTTAGGTGCCCAAGGAAATTAATAAAAAAATCCTCCCATTTGACTATAAATACACATCTATTTCTCCATTATAAATAATTAAAAACTAATCCCATATAATTATATGATAGTTTTACCTCCAGAGGATTCCTCAAAAGGTTTTCTCAATCCCCCAAGGTCCCAATATTCGAGTTTTATGAGTCACTATTCAAGGTAAGTGAAATCTCAACTCCCCATTTCCTTTCAAGATCCCTTTTTTGTGGTATGCCGATAAAATATACATAACATGATTTTATATCTATTTTATTATATCCCATTAAAATATTAAGAGTCTCTTTTTAATTTTATACCCTTTCCCACATCTTTATTATTTTTTTACAATCATTTTTCATACCCATTATGCTGCAGGATTTTGATTCTCAAAATTTCTCTCTTTTTCTCAAGAAATTATTTAATTATATTCATGTGAATACCCAATACTATTTATTTTCTAGTATTAATCACCATAATGTAAAAATGATTTATTTTATTCTAGATTTGACAAACATATAACCTTCATTTCCTTTCCATGGGTTATAAATGACATAAATATATTGTTTTTAATAATGTTTTAAAACTCCATGATTTTGATACAAAACCCTTTTATTTTATTTTCAACAGGTTATTTATGAGATGTTTGATTATGATATATATGTATAACATGAAAATTAATACATATTAGGGGTGTAACCTGATAGAGATCTAATGAATTTTGTAAATAATTTAATCTCTAGGGATGATATGTTTTATGATACCTTTTTGAATAACCTAGGTAATTTTTATGACACCTCAAAGAAAAAACATTGTGATAAGAGAATGAATATATAAAATAAATGTTTTATAAAGATTTCCAAGTTATAATTCATGTTATTTTATTTATTATATTCCTCTTGTTCTATTTTCATTCCATAATAATATTCCTCATTTTATTATTGATATTTTTCAAGATTGAATATAAAAAGTTTCCCTTTCTTTCCCTTACTTGGCCTTATGCTCACCCTTTCTATTAGTGTTTTCCCTGGTTATGATGTGAAAAAATGTACTATGGATAAACCTTAAAAAATCATTTCAAGTGGATTATAATAATGTTGTATGTTTTCATGTATTGTGTACATTTATTCTAAGAAACTAAACTTTAAAATATCCTATGTACAAAGTAATAAAAAGTTATATAATAAAAAAGGGAGATTCCATAGTCGGTATTAAATAATGGTTTCATTATTTTTGGAAATTAAGATTTGAAACATTTGGAAGAACCTTATATAAATGTTTAGATATAATAAAATCATCCTTGTATTTCAGTGAAATATTAAGTATGTGGCTTCTATGAAAATAAATCCCTATCTAGATACGAACAAGTGGATGTGGCTCTGGAACAAATGTACCTAGGGGTAATAGCTCTGACAAGGTACATCGATCCTGACACAGCGTAACCTAGTACACAAAAATGGGCCTAACTACACTCCTATTTTGACACCCCCAGTGATTATGTTTTGTTAATCACAAGATTTTTATGAACCATTATGAGTGATTTATAAAAAATGTAGTTGTTGTTAATGAATAACATATTTAAGCATCATATATTACGATATGAAATTTCATTATAATTATAAGATTATTAAATCAAACATGTTTCAAACTATGTTTTTCTTCATTTAGTAAAAGGAAGGTAATATTTGAAATCACTTAAATTGTGAGCATAATAGACTAGACTCTAATAGAATTCTGATGGAAGATAGAATGGACAACAACCTAAGAATGATGAATCAAAAAACTTGTGTTATAAATAATTAATTGCATCATTCCAAGAGACCAAATTCACATTGAAGGGAAAAAATTTCCATTTAGTTCTTTATGCGTCAATGACCGCCTTATTTCAGTGGATATACTGACTCATTGATTGATGAAAAATGGATAAGATATATAGAAATTATCTTTTTAATTCTCCAGTGTTAATAATAAGGGAAATTCACATTGGTTATGTACCAATTATGGGGAGAAGCTGCTCAGTGGTGGATACATGTTAAAAACACAAATACGAGGGTATATATTGAGGATATGGAGTGGGAATAGTTTATGGGAACCTTTTTAAATACATATTTCCTATTTTTGATGTGAATGAAAAATAGAGAAGAAATTCCCAGTGTATAAGAAAAGGGAAAATCAATCTATGGGAAGCTATAAGGCGAACATCATAATAATTTATTGTTACACCTATAAATTTTTCATGTATCCTATTGTGAAGTTTTAAATATTATTTAGTGGAGTAAGACATCATCTATAGAATAATAATTCCAACTAAGACTTTGAAAACTATGAGGAGATTGTGAGTGGTTCATTGAAAGTTGAACTGGAGTTTGGAGAGATGCAATGGTCCCATAGATCATATTAAAAGAATTGGAATTTTTATCCCAACATGGGGAGGATCTTTGACCATGGAATAAGAGGAATTATAGTTCAACATTCCACATATAACAAATAGGGGAAGAATCATTCATGGAACATCATACTTGGGAGTGGAAAATATCACAAGTGTAGAAGAGAACGCTAAATTTCTTGGAACTATCATAGTGAGGTGAAGCCTCAACATCTAAAAACTAATGAAAAAAGTAATATAGTGCATGCCTTTCCTATAATACAGTGCTTAAAGTGTGGATAAATTTGGAACTTTTTAAATGAGTTTTAAAATATGATGTTAATAGAGGGGAACCAACATCAACCTCATCATAGGTCAAGGAGGAAAGCTCAATCTTTTACTATAATGACAGCTGATGTTGAAGCTCCAAATTATGTAGTGAAAGGTACCCTAGTTTTTCTCTCAATTCTATTAAGTAATTTTTTTGATTGTAGTTCTACGCTATCCTTTGTTTCCTTCATGTTTACAAAGAATATAGAATCAATACTTGAACTTATAGAAGTATAGTAATCAGTAAAGACTCTGGAAGGGATTGTCTAATCATCAATAGTGTACAGAAACTCTTGTATTCACTTGGGAAAACACAATCATGTCGTAATTCTAGAACACATTCTCTTGTATGAATTTGATATTATACTTGGGATGGAATGTCTCTCAAAGTAAAATTCTAAGATCAAATATAAAAGAAGTGAAATCTCTATAATGAATCATACTCTACATACATTTATATTGATTAATAATGGAAGTATTTTCATTACAACATATAACAAAACCATCATAGGATCATATGGGTATAGTGTCTTTAGAAACATTGCAACATAAACAATTGGTTTATAATACATCTACTTTGTCTCCCATTTATTTCTTCTTAAATAGACTCATTTTCGGCATATCATACATAATACCATTTTTCATGACATAGTTAAAAGAAACATATGAAAGGTGTGGGCTCAAATTATTAGTAAGGGTAAACAAAGTAATTATCAATCATATCATATACATAAGAACAGAACATTTGAAAATCATATCCTAGATATAAAAGATCATAATATCATGTCATGGGAAAAATCATAAAAGTGAAATGAAATCCCAGTAGTCATAACATAAGACATTAAATTTTGTGGAATACACACATAATCATGGAAATCATTTCATATTAGTCATGTCTCATTTCTGAGTCCATCATAGTAGACATAGTCCATTACTGAACTGAGTTCACTCCTTATTCCAACCCTGTACTAGAGAACTAGATTTACCTATCAATCTAGTCATGTCTCTATCTTGAGATATAAATTTATACCCAATGCATTGGAGGATGATATAGGTCCCAACCATATTATAATAAAACCATTATTATTTGTTCCATAAAAACATAATAACATTCACTATTTCATAACCCCTGAAATAAAATGGCTTTCTTAAACATCATTCCATCATAACATAATTAAAAAATGGATTTCATAAAAATAATTCCATAATATAAAAAATCAATTAAAAATAATAAGAGGGATAGAAACATAAACCTATGTAATCTTATATGAAATATAATTTTGATAAAACACATGACTTTCATTCCATAGGAAAATATCCATTCTTCTACAAGAATGTTTTCCTTCCTCAAAATACCACAAAATTTTAGAAGAAATATTTTTTTTGTGAAAATAATGATGTAACACTCAAGGCTAAGATTCAAGGAAATCAATCATTATGAAATCATAAAAATATATTCATTCTATACAAGAAAAAAACATTCTTCTCATACTTATTCCAAAAAATTCAAAAAGTGACTCGTACTGAAAACGACAAAGATTACATTCATACCATTTAGAAAAAATTTACAAATGGATAAAATTGACATTAAAATATTATTGAAGGATATAAATAATATTTATAAATACATATTTCGGAAACATGGATGTGTATGATAAATAAGCCCCCAATAAATACTTATGAATAAACAATCTCAGAAAAAAATTAGATTTATAAATTTATCCCTTACCTTAGGTCTGGTATTATTAATATGTATCCAAAACTCCTATATAATGAGTTAAATAATGTTATAGATTTATTCTATAATCATTATAATTTTTATAACAACATTTATGATCATATTTTCATCTTTTTGTTTGTAATATTTCATTGTTACACGTTATTCAGATATTAACTACTTTATGTTCTTTTGCATGTTTTGAAAGATAAGTTCTTATTAATTTTTTAGGTTATAGTTATATCATTTAAATAATTTTATTAGTATAATATATATCATATTTATTAATTCAATTAGTTTATATAATCATTCTTTAAGTAATATTATGTAGAAAAAATCATATGGCACTGTGGGGACGGTAGGCCGTACATACACACGAGCGACAATATTGTTCCCGTAATTGTTGAATGGTATTTTTGTCGATGGTGTATAATATATCATAATTAGAATAATTTTATAATAATAATATATATAGTTATTATTTCCAAAATTATACCAATCCATGTAAGGTGGTGGTGAAATACATATTACACCACGGTGTGGAGACAGAAAGTTGTGCGTACACACACTCGGTGATTTCATTTTTCGTAGGATGGATAGAAGGTGAAATATAGATGTTTTATATTTATAGTGACATATAAGTATATTATTGATACTTATGTTATTACTTTATAATGAAACAAATAATGATGAGGAAGTATAAAAAGAAATACATTTGAATGAATCATAAGAATATATTGCCTCTTCCTTGACATGCCTCCATAAAATTTTCCCTTAGGGCCCTATAGTTGCTCATTAAAGAAGACCAGAACCTATAGAATGAAAATAGGGAATTTGAAAAGAAACAATGTTAGGGTTAGCTGAGCATGAAGTCTCAAAATGAATTGAATAAGTGAGGGAGGAGGTTTCATTTTATAATTGAGGTGAGGGGAACTTTTGGAAACCTCAAAAATGTAAATTTATAATAAATTCAAACCCCACTTAAAATTCTCTAAAATGTCATAATATATAATATTAGATGATATAAGGTTGTAATATCATCAACCAATAAAATTTAGAAATTTTTTTATGTATTTTTAATCATTAATATTTTAATTAACACTTAGTTATTCTATTTAATTTTAATTGTGTTAATAAGATTGTAAATATTTAATAGTTATAAATATTTACTCATATGGTGTTAATTGACCTTAAATGGACATTTAATGACATTTTATACCTTAAAATAATCACATTGTAATTTTTAAATATTTTTTATAATTTTTAATAAATTTAAATAAATACTATTCTTATAAAAGAACAATAGTGTAAATTTTGAAATTATTCATTTATTTTACTTTAAATAAAATTCACACCGAAGATAAATTCATACCAAAACATTTAATACATGACTACCATTTAATATTCACCTAGAAATTTTTTGGATCATTTTAATTAGTTTATATGATATTTATTTTGAAATTTATAAACCCATTTATTGGATATTTCTATTAATAAAGTAATTTATACATCACTATTGTGTTATCATTAATGGTAATTATTCAAACTCTAAAAATTATAAATAAATTTATATGGTGTAGGTAATTATTTTAGATTTTTAGAGACTATCTATAGTCGATATTATCTTATAGTAATCCATATTGTAAAATTTTTATATACTTATATAAAATGAGATTGTGGCAATTTGTCACATTCATTAGTTTTTTTTAAATTCATGTCATATTCAATGGTAAGTGGCCATAAATTGGTTTTATTTTGAACAATAGATGATAAGGTTTGAATTTAGTGATCTAATATAATTTTTATAGGTATTATGGAAATTGTATAATTTTTTTATCCTTAATTACCCGATTTACCTTTAACCATGGTAATAAAAATAATTAACAAAGTAACTATTAATAATGCCCAAAAATAAAATTAGCCTATTAACATAATTTTGAATGACTGGTTTCAAATATGGAATAAAATTTTCAAAATTCAAAATATAGAATTTGTAGTAATTAATTTAAAATCAATTCTATTGTTGAAATGTGAAAACGAGTTTTAGAAGTTAAAACATTGCAAAAGATTGAAATGTTTTTACATATGAATTAAATATAAAATTAATGATAATGACATAAATTAAATTTAATGATAAAAATAAATAATATTTATACTTTAAAACCATTAAATATTAGAATTTATCCATATAAATTATCTCGATGAAAAAATTTGTCTTTAATTAAAATTTATCTTGTTTTTACTATTTATCAAAACCTGAAAGTTATCAAAAAAATATCAGAGGTTTAACCAATGTAAATTTTTATATCCCACTTCAAAATATCATGTTTATGTTGGATTGAATATGTAGATATAAGTCTATTAGATGGAACAATACAAGAGGGGGAGGGGGGGTGGGTGAATTGTAGGTTTAAAAACCTTTGAGTTTTAGCAACAAAGAGATTAGTTTAAATGATCTTAAACTAATACAAATACAAACACCCACACTTGTATTGAATATAAAAGGTATGATGTATTGTAATACTAATGTAATGTAAAACAATTGTATTCAAGGTGAACACAATAACCAGAGTAATACAAAGACGAATGATTCTACCTTAAAGCGTATAGAATCAATCTATAAAAAATGTAATAGAAAGATTGTAATTGAAACAATTACAATTGAATATGTAAAGAAGAAAGGAAACAATACAAATCCCTTTCTAATACAAGTAACAGCGGAAATGTAAAAGAAATACAATTCTTTTAACCCAAAGAGAAGAGTTATCCTTTCACCTAGGATAAAAGGTCTGTCTCACCAACACCTTGGTGAGCCCTCGATACGATGATCGACACGTCTGTCTGCCTATCCCTGGCATCGCTCGATACGATGATCGGCATGTCTGTCTGCCTATCCCCAGCAGCCCTTGATACGATGATCGTCACGTCTGTCTGCCTATCCCCGGCAACCCTCGATACGATGATCGGCACGTCTGTCTGCCTATCCCCGGTAGCCCTCAATTTTGTTGGTAATCGGCACCTCCGTCTTTCAATTACTTGAAAGACCTCGATACGATGATCGGACGCACAAGGCAGATGAGAGAAGTCACAATGTCTCTCTCTAGAATCTTTGTAGTTCACAGAGTCTCTTCATTTGTTCTCTTTGTTCATCGTTGTGCTCTCAGCTTCAAATGACCTCCTATTCATAGGCCTCGGGTTCCAACTGTCATATTGCCTCCAATGGTCATATTGAAACAGAAAGCACGACATCATTTTGATTAGTTTGTAACTAACTCAACGACATTTTTTTGTTTGGACACGAGATATATAAAAATGAAAAACATGATTACGATTCATATGCAATGAGTGTTTTTGACAAAACAAATAATGAACATCTGAATAGCAGAGTTGGTACGATACGATTGACAGAGTCAGTATGGTACGATTGACAGAGTCAGTACGATACGATTGACAGAGTCAGTACGATACGATTGACAGAGTCAGTATGGTACGATTGACAGAGTCAGTATGATACGATTGACAGAGTCAGTACGATACGATTGAAAGAGTCAGTACGATAGAGTCAGTACGATCAGTATTGTACGATACGATAAACATGATAGAAGACAAATGTAATTTCCAAAATATGATAGAATACATTTGTGATTTCCAAAACATGATATAGAAGTCAAAAAAAGAATTTTGGCTTAACAATATCCCCCTTTTTGGAAAGCACAACACACAAAGTAAATGTAACAAGAAATACTTATCTCCCCCTAAGTTATTGAAAACTCTTCTGAATAAGAAATTGAATACAACTAACTCCCCCTTAGGTATGGACTTTACTAAGGATTGTATTCGTAGATTTTCCTTACGAGCATTTTAAAGCATTCTACCCCTTTATAAAACATTCTCCCCTTTGTAAATATTCTCCCCCTTTGTGATTTACAAAAAGAAAGGAGTAATCATGAATTGTCAGAAAGAGTTAGTAAAGCAATACAAGACAATGGATAAAAGAAAAGGATCAAAAAAATTTTTTTTACAAAACAAAGACAAGTTCCAAAGGAAAAAAAATACAACAATCATTTGTTTTCTCTTTCCTTCTCCTTCTTTATATGCTCATGAAGAACAGCTTTCATCTTCTTGATCTCCTTCTTGTCTTCAGAAATTGATTCACCCTGAGTTTTGAGAAGCTCTTGTTGGTCCGCAAAAATCTGATCTTGATTTCTGATAGTCTCCTCCTGGACTCTGATTACTTCTTCAAGGGTATCAATTCTGTTTTGAAAATTCTTGTTATCATTGGATAACACAGAATTTTGATTCTTCTGCAAAACCATTTCATCTTTGAAATATGAAACCTTCGAGAATTCATATTGAAAAACATTCATTCTCTCTTGCAAATATTTCACTGAAGGAACATCGGCTCTTTGAGAAAACAAAAGATTCAACCTTTCAAACGTTTCTCTATCAAGCTTGTTGAAAGAAATTGAAAGCTCATTTGATAACCTTTTTATATCTTCAATAGCTATTTCATGATCATTGATTGAGCTCTCTATTTTGTACGACCACTTGGTCATCTTATTGCATGCCTTCTTATGAGCAACCGAGCTTTCTGAAATAACTTTCAAATCGGCTTCAACTGACAAAACTTTCTTCCTCAACTCTTTTACGTAGCCAAACTTCTTCTTTTGATTGTCAGTAATAAAATCAATCTTCCCTTCCATCCTCGGGAAATAAGGAATGGTCTTCTCAACTCTTCTCAAAACATGAACAATGTAATCACTCTTCATGAGAGAGATTGTATATTCTGAATCAGTATCTTCATCGTACGATGCTAGTTCATACGATCGGCTTTAGTCAACAAGTGGCTGTTTCCCTTTTGCTTTTTCTTTCTGCTTTCTTTCTTCTTCCACTTTGTCACTAATGACAACAAATTTATCAGAGTGAGAGGATTGAGCACCTTGCTTTTCTTGAGATGACATTCTTTCCGGATATCGTGCCTGATCGGCATGAGGAGTTTGTTGAACACCTTCACTCGGCTTTTGAACCGATTCCTCTCTACTCTTCTTTGAACTGTGAAGAAATTCTAAAAGAAAGTCTCCTTATTCTTCTTCCACTTCTTCTATCTCTTCCATCACTTGTTTTTTTTTCTTTCTCAGGGAGACTCTGTACGATGGGCTCTTGATGCACTTCTTCTATTAGTTGGGCACTAGCATCCTCAACCTCTTTCAAGACTTTAGAGACATCAAAGTCCCGAGCCTTTCTTTTTAAAAGAACCTTCTTCTTCTTTTTAGCCTGAAGGGTTTCTTCTACCCTTACTCTTTCTGCAAAAGCCTCAGCAGGGTCAAGACCAAACTTCGGATCTCCTTCATTTCTCTGTTCCTTATCCTTTCTCCATTTTGCTACAACCTCCTTACTGTACCTTGGCTTCTTTTTCGGCTTTGAACTGGTTTGCGGATCAGACTTTTGAGTAACACCGGTAGATTGAATGTCTTTGGTTGGCATAGGTGCCGATTGATTCTGAGCCAATTCAGCTTCTACATATCTGACAAAAAGTTTTGAATTCGGATCAAAACAAACATTCAGCTTTTTCATCGTACTCTTAATAATCCATGAGGGCTTCAAATCCATGGGGTTTCCTTTCAAAGGAATGTTACAAAACTTCATACTTTCAAGAATGAACTTCGTAAGGATAGCTGGATACATAATCATCTGGGACTTAATCCCTCCTGTCTTGACATTCTTAATGGATTCAAAAACATATCCCATGAGATTTACTTTTCTCATATTCACAAGATAGTCAAGCATAAAGATATCAGAAACTTTCAGAGTTTCTCTATCCCCTTTCCTTGGGATAAGAAAACCTTGCATCCATAAAGTGACAAAACGATTGTCCGGAGAAAGATGAGACACTTTTCTCTTTTCTTCATTAATAACAAACAAAGTCTTTTCAGCACTTTCTCTATTAAACGTACCAACTTCCTCTGGTAGTTTGTGCGATGGACAGAAAGAATCCCCTTCAACAGAAAAATTCAGAAAATGTGCCGCTTGTTTCACCGACATAGGCAATTTTAAATCGTACACAACGAAGTTTATAGTCATGTATTTGTCGAAAGAAACGGTTTTGTAAAACAGAAAAACTTCTTCAAAAAGAACCGGATCTTGAAAATCAGGCTTTTCAACACACAGATGTTCCCATCCTTGAAAGAAACTTATCCTCCTGATTGTAGAATCGTACGTATCGAAAAAATTTCGAGATACTAACCTTTCTCTGTTAAAGTCTTTCTCTGTAAAAGTCTTTGAAGACATTTCAGCGGGAGTATTAGCAGAGGATTGAGACATAAAGATGATGCCGATGAGAAGATCATACGATGATTTATAGCTGGTGGAGCAGAGCTTCGCCTCAAATCCTGAAAAATCAATGTGGGTTTGGGGAGGGGAGGGGGGCTATTTATAGGAGATAAAGGGGTGACCGTTGATCTTCTACGGTCGAAAAAGGGTGACTATTGATCTTCTACGGTCAAGATTAGAGAAAACTAGATCAATGGTTAGGATTAAAACAAAGGAAAAAAATTAAAAAATGAAAAAAAACCTGTCAGAGAATGTAAGGTAATTGTTGGTTTCGATATATTTCAAAAGAAAAAAAATGTATGAAATAAAGTACAATAGAATTATTAGACGACATGCCGATGGAAAACAAATTCAATACTATCATCGGCCGATTCAATATCATGATTGATTGATACGATGGAAAACAAATTCAATACCATCATTGGTTGATTCAATCCCATGATTGATTGATACGATGGAAAAGAATTTCAATACCATCATCGGTTGATTCAATCCCATGATTGATTGATACGATGGAAAAGAATTTCAATACCATCGTCGGTTGATTCAATCCCATGATTGATTGATACAATGGAAAAAAAATTCAATACCATCATTGTTCGATTTAATACCAAGATTGATTGATACGATGGAAAAGAATTTCAATACCATCACCGGTCGATATAATACCAAGATTGATTGATACGATGGAAAAGAATTTCAATACCATCATCGGTCGATACGATGGAAAAGAAAAAGTAAATGATACGATAAAACTGTCAATACGATAAACAGGGAAAAATGAATGATACGATAAAACTGTCAATACGATAAACAGAAGGGAAAAATGAATGATACGATAAAATTGTCAATACGATAAACAGAAAAAGATACACAAATTGAGAGAGTAAATAGTTAAAGATCATAAGATAAAAAGAAACATAAAGACATAGAAAGAAATGTCCTCCCCCTTTCTACGAGGAGTTTCTTACTATTAGGAGAGATGTAAAACAGGAAGTAAATATGAATGATTATTTTAATGTAATAATTCTTAGCTTCTGTTTTATAAATTCAAATCTATCGGAAGGTAAAGGATTTGTAAAAATGTCAGCAAGTTGTTCTTGCGTTCCGATGAATTGTAAAACAATATCTCCTTTTTGTGTGTGATCCCTAAGAAAGTGATGCCTAACATCTATGTGTTTTGCACGTGAGTGATGTGCTGGGTTCTTACTAAGAGCTATGTCACTTTTATTATCACAAAGAATTTGAGTTTTGGAGAAACTCAAACCATAGTTAGTGAGTGTGTGCTGCATCCACAATACTTGAGAACAGAAACTTCCAACTGCTACATATTCAGATTTAGTAGTGGAGAGTGCTACTGAGTGTTGTTTCTTGCAGGACCAAGAAACCAAAGAATCTCCTAAGAAATGACATGTTCTAGATGTACTTTTTCTATCCATTCTACAGCCACCAAAGTCAGCATCTGAAAAACTTTTTTAAAAAAAATCATTTCCAGAAGAGTAGAAAAGACCTAAATCCATAGTGTCTTTTAAATACTGAAAGATTCTCTTTACGGCTTTTAAGTGAGACTCTTTTGGATTAGATTGATATCTTTCACATAAGCATACAGAAAACATCAAGTCGGGTCGACTAGCTGTCAAGTATAGCAAACTCCCTATCATACCTCTAAAATTTGTTTGATCTACTGGTTTCCCAGTTTCATCAAGATCAAGAGTATTTGAGGTACCAATTGGGGTGCTAATACTTTTTGTTTTGTCCAATCCCTACTTTTTGAGTAAGTCTTTAATATAAATATGTTGAGATATATAAGTTCCTTCTGGTTTTTGAGAAATTTGAAAACCTAGAAAGAATGTTAACTCACCCATCATACTCATTTCAAACTCAGATTTCATTAAATTTGAAAAATAATCAGTTAATGATTTCTGAGCTGATCCAAATATGATGTCATCAACATAGATTTGGACAATCAAAACATTTTTGTTTTCCATTTTGATAAAAAGTGTTGGATCTGCTGTACCTTTTGTATAATGTTTTTGAAAAAGAAATCTTGTAAGTCTATCATACCATGCTCTAGGGGCTTGTTTAAGACCATATAGAGCCTTGGTAAGTTTAAAAATATGATCAGGATGTTTTGGGTCTTGAAAACCAGGAGGTTGTTCGACAAAAACATCTTCTTGAACAAAACCATTTAGAAAAGCACATTTGACATCCATTTGAAATAGTTTGAAATTGAAATATGCTGCGAAGGCTAATAGAATACGAATAGATTCAAGTCTAGCTACAAAAGAATATGTTTCTTCATAGTCTATTCCCTCTTGTTGATTATAGCCTTTAGCAACAAGTCTTGCTTTGTTTCTTACAATGATTCCATTTTCATCACACTTGTTTCTGAAAACCCATTTTACACCAATCACAGTTGTTTCTTTAGGTCTTTAAACTAAAGTCCAGCCTTGATTCCTTTCAAATACATTTAGTTCATCTTACATTGCATTGATCCAATCATCATCACCTAAGGCCTCACTTAGACTTTTAGGTTCAAATTGGGAAAGAAAATCAATATGTTCTATTTCATTTCTTAAGGAATTTCTGGTCCTTACAGGTTGATTTATATCACCAATGATGTTATCACTGGGATGATTCCTATGAAACAATTGATTTGGGTTTTGTAAAACCTGTTCATCAACATATGGTAGAAAATCTTCTGTGGTAAATGTTTCAGGAATACTTTCTTGAACATTTTCCTTATCAGAATGCTCTTCTAATAAAGGTTGATAAACATTTTTAGAAAACACATCCGAGGATGTAGGATTTGGATGGTTGAAAACAAAATGATCAGTTTCATCGAATTTTACATGTACTGTTTCCTCAACAGTACAAGTGTTTTTATTGAAAACTCTATAGGCCTTAGAGGTTGTAGAATATCCTAGAAAGATTCCTTCATCAGATTTTGGTGCAAATTTGTGTAGATTATCTTTTGTATTCATAATGAATACTTTGCATCCAAAAACTTTGAAGTATGAAACTTTAGGTTTTCGGCCAGTCCATAACTCATAAGGGGTTTTATTAAGAAATGGTATTGTTAAAACACGATTTATAGTATAGAGAGAAGTACTAACGGCTTCAGCCCAAAAGTTCTTAGAAATTGAGTATTCACTCAACATGGTATGAGTCATTTCCTGAAGAATACGATTTCTTCTTTCAACAACACCATTTTTCTGAGGAGTTCTTGGAGCTGAGAAATTGTGAGTAATACCTTTCTTACTACAAAAAGTTTCAAAATCTGAATTTTGAAATTCACCACCATGATCACTATGAATAGTTATCAATGGTAGGTTTTTCTCATTTTTAACTTGGGCTCTAAAAGTTTTGAAATAGGAAAAGGCTTCAGATTTCTTTGTGAGAAAGTAGACCCATGTAAATCTAGTAAACTCATCAACTAAAACAAATACATAGTATTTGCCTCCAATGCTTCCAGATTATGAAGGACCAAACAGATCCATATGAACAAGCTCTAATATATTAGAAGTTGAAACTTCATTAATTGATTTAAAGCTAGTTTTATGTTGCTTGCCAAATTGACAAGGATCACCGACTTTTGAAGAATCATATCTAAGGTCCGGTAGCCCTTTTACAAGTCCTTTATTTGAGAGTTTTCTTAGGTTTCTCATATTACAGTGTCCTAGTCTCCTATTCCATAGCCACGATTGGTCTTCTATTACACTTAAACAAGGTAAGTTTTGGTTCCTAAGGTCTTCTAAGTTAATAGTGTAAACATTCTCTTGCCTATGGGAAGATAGAATGAACTCATCCTTGGAATCGTGAACTAGACACTTATCATATCTAAAATTCACAAGGTAACCTTCATCACATAATTGACTTATGATGATGAGATTGTGCCTAAGACCTTTAACAAACAAAACATTTGAAATAAGAACTTTTCCAAGAAAAACAATATTACCTATACCAACAATCTTTCCTTGGGCATTATCTCCGAAGGTAACTTTTCCACCTTTTGTTTTGATAACCTTTTCAAAGAGATCTTTCTTTCCAGTCATGTGTCGAGAACAACCACTATCCATGTACCAAATTTTCTTATTGGTACACTTCTCATTTTCTTGAAAAAGAAACAATTATTTTTTCCGAATCCAAACATGTTTGGATCCAGAAAGGTTAGATAAAAGAATTTTAGGAATCCTCATTTGTTTTGAAAAATGTGCTTTAGGAAATACTAAAGATTGAGTTTTTTTAAGAGAATAATTTCTTCTCCAGTGTCCTCCACATTGACACTTAGAACAAAAAGTGGTTTTTTGAGGAACAAAATAGTTGTTACTAAAAACCGGTTTGGAATAAGTATAACCAAGACCAGAACGATTTATCAAAGGTCTAATTTGATAATACATCATGTCAAAGTTTTATTTTCCATGAGTAAACACTGACAAACACTTTTTCAAGGATAAAATCTCTGACTTTAGTTTTAAAACCAAATTCTTATTTTCCAAAACATTTGAATTTGAACTAGAGTTAGGATCTAAAATATTTTTCTCAGAAATTACAGTTTCAAGATCCTTAGAAAGTTTATCCTTATCAGATTTAACTTTCTCAAGGGTTTTTAAAATGCTTTCAAAATCAGAAGTTTTCACATCAAGATCTTTAGAAAGATCTGATACTTCTTTAGTCAAAATTGAAATTCTAGAATTTTCTTTCTCAAATCTCTTTTTGAGTTTCGAATTTTCATTTTCAAGTAACTTAGCAAATCTAGAGACCTCTTCAAAAGAAGGTAATGTATCATCTTTTGAGGATGAAGATTCATCATTTGAAGATTCATAATATATATTATCTATATAATTTTCATTTAAAGAGACATTTGTAATAGCTTCAGCATTATGTACCTTATCCATGAGACAATTATCATTAATTGGTAATCTGGCTAAGAGTCCAATATTCCTTTGTCCTGATGTCTCATATTCTGAAGAATCATCTGAGGAATCACTACCACTTGCACTCCACGTATCATTTACTTTCAAGACTTTCTTTGTCTTATAAAACCTTTTCTTGTTTCTTTCAGAGTGTTTCTCCTTTCTATCTTTCCTCTTTAGTAAAGGACAATCAGGCCTTATATGTCCTGCTTTCTTGCATTCATAACAAGTTACCTCTGAATCTTTCTTATCCTTCCTATCTTTCTTTTTGAATCTATATTGAAAGTATTTCTTTCCCATGATCTTGTTCATCCTTCTAGAAAGATTGTCTCACTCATTATCCGAAAGATTACAATCACTTGAATCAGATATAACAACTTTCTTGGATTTGGACCTTGTATGCCTTTCAGGTGTTTTAACTTTAGATGCAAAAGCTACACTTCCATTCCCATTCTTCTTCTTATTGAAATCAGAATCTCTCTTTATTCTTGTTTCATGCTATAGGAGAGTTCCAAAGAGTTCATCAAGAGTAATCTGGGAGACTTTTCTATTTTCATCAATAGCTGTCCTTTTTGACTCCAATTCATTTGGCATAATATCTATAATCTTATCAACAAGAGCTTAATCATCAAGACCTTTTTCTCCCATAGATTGTAAGCTGTTTACAATCGTCATAAACCTTTGTTTCACTTTACATACTGGCTCTCCATAAGGAAAAACAAATCCATGATACTCTGCTCGAAGCATTGCTCTCCTTGTTTCTATAACCTTGGATGTACCAAAATGAGTAACTTCTAATTTTTTCCAAATACAGTTGGCTGCTTCACATGAAGATATCTGACTATATATATTCCTGGTCATAGAGCATAATAAAGTATTGCGTACCTTGTAATTCAGTTGATATTCTTGCTTCTCTTGGTTGGTGAAAGTAATAACTTCTTTGTCAGGAATTTTGTAACCCCCAGTAAGCATAATAAAATTATCTACACCAGTATTGATAACGAAAGTCTTCATACGATCTCTCCAATACTCATAATCATTACCATCAAAGATTGGTGGTCTAGAAGGTTTCAGATTGTCTATTGACCCGATATTCATTCCTGCCATCTAATACAACAACAAAAACGTTTCCACTCCACACGTTAGTGTATTAAGTATTCAAGATAATAATATGAAAGAAATAAAGCTAGTAATACAAATCAGTGGAAAACCTCCTCTGATACCAATTGTTGGATCGAATATGTAGATATAAGTCTATTAGATGGAACAATACAAGAGGGGGGTGAATTGTAGGTTTAAAAACCTTTGAGTTTTAGAAACAAAGAGATTAGTTTAAATGATCTTAAACTAATACAAATACAGACACCCACAATTGTATTGAATATAAAAGGTTTGATGTATTGTAATACTAATGTAATGTAAAACAATTGTATTCAAGGTGAACACAATAATCAGAGTAATACAAAGATGAATGATTCTACCTTAAAGCGTACAGAATCAATCAATACAAAATGTAATAGAATGATTGTAATTGAAACAATTACAATTGAATATGTAAAGAAGAAAGGAAATAATAAAAATCCTTTTCTAATACAAGTAACAGCGGAAATGTAAAAGAAATACAATTCTTTTAACCCAAAGAGAAGGGTTATCCTTTCACCTAGGATAAAAGGTCTGTCTCACCAACACCTTGGTGGGCCCTCGATACGATGATCGACACGTCTGTCTGCCTATCCCTGGCAGCCCTCGATACGATGATCGGCACATCTGTCTGCCTATCCCCGGTAGCCCTCGATACGATGATCGACACGTCTGTCTGCCTATCCCCGGCAGCCCTCGATACGATGATCGGCACGTCTGTCTGCCTATCCCCAGCAGCCCTCGATTTTGTAGGTAATCAGCACCTCTGTCTTTTAATTACTTGAAAGCCCTCGATACGATGATCGGACGCACAAGGCAGATGAGAGAAGTCCCAGTGTCTCTCTCTAGAATCTTTGTAGTTCACAGAGTCTCTTAATTCGTTCTCTTTGTTCATCGTTGTGCTCTCAGCTTCAAATGACCTTCTATTTATAGGCCTCGGGTTCCAACGGTCATATTGCCTCCAACGGTCATATTGAAACAGAAAGCACGACATAGTTTTGATTAGTTTGTAACTAACTCAATGACATCGTTTTGTTTGGACAAGAGATATATAGAAATGAAAAACATGAGTACGATTCATATGCAATTAGTGTTTTTGACAAAACAAATAATGAACATCTGAATAGCAGAGTCAGTACGATACGATTGACAGAGTCATTATGGTACGATTGATAGAGTCAGTACGATACGATTGACAGAGTCAGTACGATACGATTGACAGAGATAGTATGGTACGATTGACAGAGTCAGTATGATACGATTGACAGAGTCAGTACGATACGATTGACAGAGTCAGTACGATAGAGTCAGTACGATTAGTATTGTACGATATGATAAACATGATAGAAGACAAATGTATTTTCCAAAATATGATAGAATGCATTTGTGATTTCCAAAACATGATATAGAAGTCAAAAGAAGACATTTGACTTAACTGTTTATGTTTTTATATAAAAATTATTAACGTGTCAAAATATTAATTTAAAATTGGTTCACCATTCAATGGTGTAAAATTATCCTTTTTAAAAAATAGTTCTTTATACATTAAATAGGGTTTTATGCATGCCATATGACTAAAATATCAATTGAATGAATATCAAAAATATTATATTAAATATATAACACATATATATCTCATTAATTTCATTACAAAAAGTAATTCACTCAAAAATATATTTATCTAATTGATTTTTATTGTTCATAAATAATTAATAGAAAATGAATTCATAATGCATTTTAATAAGTAAGTTATAATTATTCCCACTAAAATAAAGACTAGGCTATAATGGTAATTTTATAATTAGGGAATCTCATAGTTCTTTTAAACTCACAATTTTGTGTAAAGAAAGCTACTGAAGAATAATTGTTTTTAAAAGAAATATTTCAAAAAATATTCAGTTGTTACATTATACCCCCATGAACTGAATTTTGCTCTCAAAATTAGTCACTTGAAAACAAAAAGATAAGGACGACTATCCTTTATAATATCACCAAGTTCTCATGTAGATTTTTCAAATTGTTGGTTCCTCCATAAAACATAAACCAAGCGAGTGGTCTTGTTTCGTAGAACTTTTTCACTATGATCCAAAATATCTATCTATTATTCTTTATAAGAAAGATCTTGCTCCAGCGATATGATTTCTGAGATTATTATATATGAAGGATTATATATTTACTTTCTTAGGAGAGATACATGGAACAGATCATGAACTTGAGATAGATTCTATGGAATCTCCAATCAGTAAGATACCTTCCCAACATGATCCAATATTTCAAAAGGAATAATATACCTAGTGCTCAACATTCCCTTCCTTCCAAATATCATTTCTCTATTCTAGGGATATATTCGTAGGAACACCTTAACATCCATTTCAAACTCTAAGTCATTTCTTCGGTTGTCATCATAAATGTTATGTCAACTTTGAGCTTCTCTTATGTGTTGTTGAATAGATCAGACCTTTTTGGCCATTAAATCAACAAGATCAGTTCCTAATATCTTTCTTTCCAAAACTTCATCCCAGCAAGTTGGAGTTCTACACTTATTTCCATAGAGGGATTCATAAAGATCCATATGAATACTAGTGTTAAATCTATTATTGTATGAAAATTCAACCAATGGTAGGTGTTGATCCCAACCACCTTTGAAATACATAGAGCAGGTTCTCAACATGTCTTCTAGAGTTTGAATTGTCCTCTTAGATTGACCATCTATCTGAGGATGATAAGAAGTGATGAAAATTAACTATATATCCAGAGCATGCTAAAGACTTTTCCAGATCTTTAAGATAAACCTCAGATCCCGATCGGATATAATGGAACAGTGGTACTCGATGAAATCATACCACTTCCTTTACATATATCATGTCTAGATAATCAAGAGAGAAATCCTTTATAATAGAAACGAAGTGTTCCAAATTCATAAGGTGATCATCAAAACCCAAATAGAATTATTTCCCTTGGATGTTTTAGGAAGTCCGATTAAAAAGTCCATGGTGAGGTTTTTCAATTTCAATTCTAGTATGGGAAATGGTTGTAACACCCCATTAGACTTATGTATCTTAGTCTTAACGTGTGGAAAAACCCATCATTTAGTGATATATTCGACAACAAATATTTTCATTACATTCTACTAGAAGTACTCTTTCTTGTACATATACATATTTTTGCTTCTAGGGTGAATAGAGAATGAAGAACTATTTTCCTCATCAAATAGCTCATACTTTAATTCTGGTATGGGATGAAAACAAGTCCATTTCTTGAACATTATTATTTTATCATAGTCAAGGTTGAATTCAGGAACATTTCTCAACTTCTTTTGTATCTCCACATACTCCTTCTGTTCCTATTTAATCTTCACATGAATAGATGGTTCACCATTCATTTGAGAAAGATAATATTTTCCCCCTTCCATTAAAATTTCAAGATACATCCTTTGAAACTTCATAAATATTATATCTTTTGTGATCCTCATCATGGATAATCTAGCATGGTGTTTTTGACTCAAAGCATCTGCCACCTTGTACCGTTTCCTAGGGTGGTAATTTATTGAGCAGTCATAATCTTTAATCAACTACATCCATATTCATTGGGGAATATTCATATACTTTTGTGTGAAAATATAATTTAAACTTTTTTTGATCAGTATAAATATCACACATTTCACCATACTGATAATTCCACCATATCTTTAATGCAGAGATTATTACAGATAAATCCATACCCTGAGTTTGGTAAATTTTCTCGTGAATTTAAAACTACCTTGAGGCATAATATATCACCATATCATTTTTCGTGAGAACACATCCTATCCCCTTCGTTGATGCATCACTGTAGATCAAAAACCATTCTCCACTACAAGGTAGTGTGAACACAGGTGCACTAGCTAACCTTATTTTTATCTTGTTGAAATTCTATTCACATTCTCCATCCAAATGAACTTAAATTCTTTACAATTCAACTTGGTTAGTGGATTAGATAATGGGGAATAAATTAAAAAAACATAGAAAATATCAAACCAAATCAAGAAAATTTTGGATCTCAGTCACTATTGTTTGTCTCGATCATCTTCTCAATTAACTCTATTTTTTGGATCCATAGATATCCCCTCTATTGAGATTATGTGACCGATAAATAAAACATTATGAAGCCAAAATTCAAACTTTGTAAATTTGGAATAAGGATTCTCCTTTCTCAGGGTCTTCAGTACAATTATAAAGTGATTTTCATGTTCTTCCATTATCTTTGAATAGACAAGAATATAATCTATAAATTCTGCGACAAACTAATCACGGTAGTCTCTAAAGACTCTAGTCATTATATCCATGAAGATAATAGGGAATTAATAAGACCAAATGGCATCACTATAAATACATATTGTCCATACCATGTATGGAATGTCATATTTGGTTTGTCCTCCTTTTTTGACCCTTAACTAATGATATCTTGAATGAAGATCAATCATGGAAAATAATTGAGCTCTGTATAGTTGGTCAAATAATTCATCAATGCATGTGAGATTGTATTTTTTTCTTGATAGTGATCATGTTATGTTCTCGATAATCAATGAAGAGTCTCATTGATACATATTTCTTCATAACAAACAAAACAAGTTCTCCCCAAGGTGATTCACTATGGTGTATTAATACTTTATCAAGATTCTCTTGGATTCACTTCTTCAATTCATTCAACTCAATTTGTTCTATTCTATAAGGTGTATTTGAAATAGGTATAGCACCCAGTATGAGTTCTATTGAAACTGAACATCATGATTTGGTGGAAGAACTAGAAATTCCTCTAAAAACACATCATCAAACTCTCATGAAATGGGTTTATTCTTAATCATTAGTTTCCTCGCAACAATCTAATATAAATAACCTTCATTTATTGGAATGAAGACCCATCAGATGGAATAAATTTATACCAGAAGGATATATCCATCCTTACATCAAGAAATGATCATAGATTTATTTAGAATAAGAAATGTGACTTCTCCTCATTGGAAATTGATATATGCTTCATATAGAGAAATCTAATCCATGACAAGAATCGTATCAAATTCTAAAATAGGAAGGATCAAAGATTTTTAGTAATCCCTTTCCCACAAACAACAATTGGAGAAGAATTATAAACTTTTGATGTGACCGTTGTGCCATTAGGAGTTGTCACAATTAAATCAACATCAAATTGTTGAGGTAATAAAATGATAACCTCATAATATTATTCATAAGTAAAAGGGTGGGTGGATCTAAAAACAAATAAAACATTTTATAATTTATAGTGGATGGTAAGTGTACCTTTCCCCACTTCATAATCATACTGCATGTCATCGATAGTAATTGTATGTGACATTCCTTTTTCTTTGTCTATAAAAGTTTGTTGACATCAAACATCATCAATAACCCTTGGATTAGGTAATTTATTGGCATAATGCACCATTACCTTGCACTTGTAACATTTATGTGTAGGAGGTGCATTCTGTGCAACATTTTATTTGTTCGCATCATTACACATCTTTTTTGCATTACTTCAACATTCAATTTCCTGATGACATTCTTTTCCAAACATACAAATTTTACTAGTCTCTTTAAGACAATTTCCTCCATGTTTCTTTACATAGTTTTAGAATAACGGGAAAATCATCTTCCTTTCAGTGTGGTCTTTAGATTTTCCTTTGAATTCCATTTTTATCTTCTTATCAAACCCATATGACTGCTGGGTTACTCCAATCTCCATCTCATTATTAAGACCACATTGAAAAATTTCCTCATAGTTATTGAAGTCCCTTATGGATAATTCCCTTTAGAGACTTTGTTTAAAGCCACTAAAGAATTGATCAATATTACTCTCAGGTTGGATAAGAATTCTAGAAGCAAACCTTGAATGTATTGTAAATTTCTCTTTGTTGGTTACAACATATTCATCAACCTTTTGAATAAGTTCAAGGAACTTTTTTTACATCTTTGTTTGAAGAATATTAAGAATTTAAATATTGAAAAATATGTTCTTGATCTCATCCCATTCCATAGACTCAATTTCATCTCATTGCCTCGTATTCTTGAAAGGATTCCACCATTGACTAGCTTTGCCTTACAAATGATGGACTGATAATATAAATTTATCATGTTACAACATTTTATAATTTAAAATGTCTTTTCAGGGGTACTAATCTAGTGTTTATCCACTAATGGATCAGAGGTCCCGCTGAATGAAGGTGGACACTACCTCATGAAGGATTTAACAGAATGTTTCTCACTTATTTACTCATTTGGAATTCCTACATGATTCATAGCTTGAGAAAGTTTTTTAATAATGGCTACAAGATTTTTCATTCCATCTCCAATAACATTTGTTTTCTTTGGGGGGAAATCATTGCATTGTTCGTTGCATTCACCATTAACGTGGTTCCTTCTAGTTCCATCCTTTGACTAAAACCAAGAAGCATATTGTGAGAAACCCTAATTATATTAGGAAAGACACATAATCAAGAATAAAATTTCAATTTAGGACACTTTATATTTTATCCTAGGTTATTTATGAACATCTCTAAAATACTAGGATATGATTGTGACCAATACTTACACATATCCTTAGGGTTCCTACTAAGGTTCTATCATCCATGTTTCCAAAGGTTAAACATTCCTTTAAATTAATACCAACTATAATGACCCATAATTTACATAAATTGATATTAATTCATAATAGAAGTATTTTAATTACAACATATATCAAAACCATTAAAGGACTGAATAGTTACAGTGTCGTTAGAAACTGTAAAACATAAATAACTGGTTCATAAAACATCTATATTGTCTCCCATTTATTTCTTCATAACTAGACTCCTTTTTGGAATATCATACTGAATACCCTTCTTCATGACCTGGGTAAATGAAACATATGAAAGGGGTGAGGTCAAATTCTGAGTATGGGTAAAAAAAATAATTATCAATCATATCATATTCATAAGAACATAAAATTTTAAAATCTTATCCTACATATAAAAGATCATAAAATCATGTCATGGGATAGATAATAAAAGTGTAATGTAATCCCAATTGTCATAACATAAGACATGAAATTTCGCAGTACACACACATAACCATGGAAAATCATTTCATATTATTCAAGTCTCAATTTCAAGGACATCATAGTAGACAAATCCCATTACTGAATTGAGTTCACTCTTCGTTCCAGCCTTGTACTACTAAACCTGATTTACTTTTCATTCCAGTCATGTCTATATCATGAGATATAAATCTTTTCCAAATGCATTGATGGGATATATATTTCCCTCCCATCTCATAATGAACCCATTCTTACACATGTCACATAAAAATAAAAACATTCAATATAGCATAACCAATGAAATAAAATGGGATTCATAAACATAATTCCATCATTTTCACAATCAAATAAAAGTAATAATAGGGATAGAAACATAAAACTATATAATAATTTATGGAAAATAATTTTGATAAAATAATTAATCTTTATTATTGAGGAAAAGAACTTTTATTCTTCAAAAAAAATTATTTTAACAAAATACCACACAATTTTAGAAGAAATAATTTTATGTGAAAATAACATTGTAATATTGTATGGGAAGCTTCATAGAAATAAACCATTGTGAAATCATAAAAATACATTCATGCCATACAATTAAAAAATCATTCTTCTTGTACATTTGCAGAAAAAGTCAAAAAGTACCTCATTCCAAAAATGACAAAAGATTCCATTCACACGATTTAGTAAAAATTTAACAATGGGTAAAATTGAATTTAAAAAATTATTTAAGGATATAAATATTATTTTTAAATAAATACTTTGGAAACATGGACATTAATGATAAATAACCCTCAATAAATACTTACGAATAAAAAATCT
Organism: Viscum album; assembly: GCA_963277665.1. Taxonomy (NCBI): domain Eukaryota; kingdom Viridiplantae; phylum Streptophyta; class Magnoliopsida; order Santalales; family Viscaceae; genus Viscum; species Viscum album. The sequence continues at coordinate 1,182,421,193 of OY728158.1, read as the reverse complement.
AAAATAAAAATGAGATTTGAAAATTTATCGCTTACCTTTGGTATGATATGATTTGTATGTATCTAAACGTCTTATATAATGATTTAAATAATGTTACTGATTTACTATAGAATAATAATAATTTTTATGATAAAATTTATGATCATATTTTCATCTATTTGTTAGTAACATTTCATTGTTACTCTTTATTCTGGTATTAACTGCTTTATGTTATTATGCTTGTTTTTGTCGCATAAGTTCTGTTTCCTAATTTTAGTTTATAGTTATATCATTTAGAAAAAGGTATTTTTAAAATATATATACTATTTATTCATTTAATTTATTTATATAATCACGATTTAATGAAGATTTTGTAGACCGAATCACATCACCATGTGGAGTTGGTAAGTCGTACATACACACAAGCAACGATATCGTTCCCATAATTGTTGAATGGTATTCAAGTGGATGGTGTATAATATATCAGAATTAGTATAATATTATAATATAAATATATATATATATATATATATATATTATTTCCACCATTATACCCATCTGCACAAGGTGGTGGTGAAAAACAGATTACACCTTAGCGTGGAGACAATAAGTCGCATGTATGTACGCGCATTGATTTCGTTTTTCATAATATGAATAGAAGGTGAAATAGGATTTTTTTTCATTTTTATAATATCATATCAGTGTATTAGAGATAATTATGTTATTACTTTATTATTAAACAACTAATGAAGAGGAATTATGAGAATAATGAAATTTGAATGAATCGGTAAAAGAGATTACCTCTACCTCGACGTGCCTCCTTAAAATTTACTCTTAGGGCGCTAGAGTTGGTTTCTGAAGAAGACCAGAAAATCTAGAATGAAAATAGAGAAGTATATAAGGAAAAATGGTATGGGGTGGCCAAGATTGAAGGATAAAAATGAATTGAATATGTGAGGGAGGATGTGCCCTTTTATAATTAAGGTGATGGGCACTTTTGGAATCCTCAAAAATATTAATTTATAATAATAAAACACCACATAAAATCCTAAAAAATTTCCCAATTTAGAATATGAGACGATATAGGGTTTCAATATCATCATACAATATATTTTAGTCAAGTAATTTTTTTAGTTTAAGCATTATCATTTTAATTAACACATAGTTATTATATTTAATTTTAATTGTGGTAACAAAATTCTAAATATTTAATGGTCATAAATATTTACTTATATGGTGTTAATTGATAATAAATGGATATTTTATGAAATTTTTTACCTTATAATTATCAATTTGTAATTTTTAAATATTTTTATGTTTTTTTAATAACATAATAAAATGTTATTTTTATAAAATTTCAATAGTGTCAATCATGAAACTATTAATTTAGTTGAGTTTAAATAAAATTCACACCGAAGATAAATTCTAAAAAAATATTTAATACACTCCTAACATGTCATAGTCACCTAGGAAATTCATGGATCATTTTAATTAGTTCATATTATTTTTTTTTTAATATTTTTAAAACCATTTATTAGATATTTCTTTTAATAAAATAATTTCTACATCACTATGGTTTCATCATCACTGGTAATTATTTAATCTCTAAAAATTATAAATAAATATATATATTCTGGGTAATTCATTTAGATTTTTTGAGACGATATATAGTTGATATTATCTATAAGTTATCCATATATTAATATTAATGTACTTATATAAAATGGGATTGTGACATTTTGTCACAAAGATTAGTTTTTATTACATTCATGTCATTTTCATAGATAAGTTACCATAAATTGATTCCATTACAAAAAATAGATGATATGAATTTAATTTAGTCATCCAATAGGATTTTTTTAGGTATTAATATAATATTATAATATTTTTTTACCCTTAATTACCTGATTTACCTTTAACCATTGTAATAAAAATAATTACCAAAGTTACTATTCGTAATGCCCAAAAATAAAAGTAGCCTATTAACATAATTTGGATCTAATGATTCCAAATATGGAATCAATATTTTAAAATTAAAAACATATAAGTTACCAAAATTAAATTAAAATTTACCCCATTGTTGAAATGAGAAAATGGGTTTCAGAAGTGAAAACATTGTAAAAGATTTAAATGTTTTTACCTATGAATTCAATGTAAAATTAATGATAATGACATAAATTATATTTAATGATAAAAATATATTATTTTTGTACTGTAAATCTATTCAATAATATAATTTAACAATATAATTTATATTGATGAAAAAAGTTTTTTTTAATTAAAATTTTGCGTATTTTAACTATTAATCAAAACATGAAAGTTATTAGAAAAGTATCAGAAATTTATCCAAAGTAAATTTTATATCCCAATTCATAAAATAATGTTTATTTTGTCATATAAAAATTATTAATGTGTCATGATATTAATTTAAAATTCATTCACCATTCAAAGGTGTAAAATTACCCTTTAAAAAAAGTTTTTATACATCAAATAGGGTTTTATTCATACCGTAGTACTAAAATATACATTGGATGAATATATATTTTTTCTAAATATATAACACACACACACACACAAAAATATATCATTAATTTCATTACCAAAAGTAATTCACTCAAAAATAAAAATATCTAATTGATTTATGTTTTTCATGAACAAATGATAGCCAATGAATTCAAAATTGATTTTCATAAGTTAGTTATATTTTTTCCCGCTAACCAAACGTCTAGGTTATAATAATAATTTTATAATTTGGGCATCTCATGTTTTTTCAAACTCATGATTGCGAGAGAATCATGATATTGAAGAATAAAAATTATTTAAATAAAATATTTCATAAAAACATTCATGTGTTACAATCTCTGTAGTCATGATTGTACAACCTACAGTTTTTTGAACATAGAGATATGTTGACTAAATATTTTTTTATAAGCCCCACATGTATCCTTCTTTATGGAGATGATCAATGGAGGCGACTAAGGAAATAAAACTCTATAAATATGGAATATTCCCATATTTCAAGAATACATTGATGTATTTCCTAAGGAGTTACCTGGAACACCCTAAGAAAGATGGGTATAATTATCCATTGAGCTCATTCCTTATTGAAATCTGAATTCAAATACCCCATATAGTGTATAAAATGTGAACTTCATGATTATAAATTAACACTAATATATTTTGGAGAATGGGTTTATCCAACTAAGTGTGTCTCATTGGGGATCACATATCCTATTTTTTAAGAATAAGTATGGATCAATGTGAATATGCAATGATTATAAGGAAATTAATGGGATCACAGTGAAAAACATGTGCCCTATTCCATGAATTTATGGATTATTTGACAAGTTTTAGGGGCCTGAATTATTCTCCAAGATTGATCATTGATATGGTTATCATCAATTTAGGGTGATGAAAGAAGATATTCTAAATACCTCCTTCTAATCAAGGAATGTGCATTATGAGTTTCTTTTTTATTCCCTTCAGATTGAATAATTCTCTATCTATATTTCTGGATTTGATAAATAGAGTATTTAAGGATTGCCTTGATATATTTTGGGTATTTTTTATTTATTATATTATGATATATTAAAAAAAATTAGGTGCATGATGATAATATAAGGGTTATATTTCAAAATATGAGGAAGAAGAGGTTATTTTGAATGTTCAGAAAATGTGATGTTTTATTATAACGAAGTTGCTTTCTTTGGGAACATTGTAACAAATGAAGAAATCTTATTTGATCCATCCAAGAAAAAGGTTATGTAGGAGTGTCATTATCCTTCAATATTAACTTATATTTTTAGTTTTCATGGTTTATATAGATCTTATAAAATGATTTTGAAAAACATTTTACAATTTTATAATCCACTAACCAATTCAACTCGAAAAGGGGTTATGTTCATATGGACAAAGAAGTGTGAATAAAGTATCCAGGATCTAAAGAAAAGTTTGGTTATTGCACCCATGTTAACTCTACCCTCTATCAAAGAAGAATTCATTATTTTTAGTGATGGAACTCTAAAAGGGATTGGGTGCTTCCGCATGTAAAATGAAAAGGTGATTTCTTATGCATCTAGATAGTTGGAGCCTCATGAGTAGAATTATATTACGCATGAAAAGGAGGTGGTTGTGGTTGTATTTTCTCTGAAGATGTGGAGGTACTCTCATTATGTGTAGAAATGTGATATATACAATGATTATCAATGTTTGAAGTGTATTTTCACACAAAAGTAATCAAACACGAGAGACATGGGAGATGGTTGGAACTTATTAAAGACTATAACTGTTCAATTCATTATCATCCAGGAAGGGAAAAAAATGTCACAGATGTATTAATTAGAAAATTCCCTATTTTTTTTAGGAATAATGAGGATTCAATGAGATCCTTTGATCAATGTCCTAGTAAAACAAGACATGGAATTCATAAGGGAAAGGGATTAATCAACCCTATCCCAAATTATTTCTCCATCATCTTTAATAAAGAAAATAAATAGATCTAAAAGGGAGGATCCATTATTACACAAGAAGATAGAGGCTATGAAGAATGGGAATTTTTATGAGTTCAATATTTATCAAACAAGGTGTACTAAAATTTCATACAAGTCTATGTGTTCCATATATTCAAGAAATAAATAAAGAAATGATAGAAGAATCTCATAGTTCTACTTTCTCTATAGATCCATGAAGAATGAAAATTTATAGGGAACTTCATTATAATTATTGGTGGCATAACATAAAAAGGGAAATTTCTAACTATATTACTAAGTGTTGGAAGTTCAAACAAGTGAATGAAAAGTGAAAAATCCCTAAAGGAGTATAATAACCACTACCCATTCCAACATGGAAGTGCGACAATATCACTATGGACATCATCACTCATCTCCTGAAAAAATACAAAGGAAACAATGAAATATGTGTTATAGTAGACAGTTTTGTAAAGACTTCCAATTTTATCTCTATTTGGGACGATTTTTAGCTTGACCAACATTCCAAGATAATCATAAAAAAAGTGACAAGGACAAATAGAGTGACACTCTCTATCATATCTGATCATGATCCAAGGTTCACATCAATGTTATAGAAAAATCTTCAACATGATATTATTACTGAATTGAATTTCAACATGGCCTATCACCACTAAAATAATTTCCAATCTAAAAGGACTAATCAAAAACTTGACGACATTCAGAGAACATTCTCAATGGAATTCAAAGGTGGATGGGATCAACATCTCCCATTAATTGAGTTATCATATAGAAGAATGATTCCATTCGAGTATTCAAATGGAACCCTATTAAGAACTATTTTGGAATCATTGTCAAACTCCTACTTGTTGGGATTATGCTTGTGAAAGAAACCTTATTGGGCATGATCTCGTGCATGAAATTAATGAAAAGTTTCATTTCATTCAATGACATAAAAAGGGTGCACAAAGTAGGAAAAATAGATATGTTGAAAAACATCAAAGGAACATGGATTTTGATTTTGGTAAAAAATTATACCATTGAATTTCAAATTGTAAGTGATTCATGTGGTTTAGGAAGAAAGGGAAACTCAACCCTAGGTATATTGGCCCATTTGAAATCCTTGATCGCATAGGAGAAGTGGCCTATCAGTAAGAACATCCTCTAAATTAAGCTAATTTTCTTAATGTATTCCACATATCTATCCTGAGGATGTATACACCTGACCCTTCACATGTATTGGATAATGATGTGGTACAACTGGAACATGACATCTCTTATGAGGAGTATCCAGTGGAGATCATGGACCATAGAGATGTGGTTATATGAAATAGAACTACCAACCTCGTTAAATTATTATAGATAAACCAAAAATATGACGAAGCCACATGGGAACTAGAGGAGAAAATTGTAACATCCCCAAATGATAAAAGGTTAAATGACTAAATGATATGTCTTATGTCAACAAGGTTCACCTTCCTTTTCAGGAGTCTGTCTGATTAGGATTCCATAATTAAGCGTGCTTGGCCTGGAGTAGTGATTAGGATGGGTGACCTTCTGGGATGTTTTCCAGGGTGTGTGTGAGTGAGGACAATGCACACTGGAAATGACATGTGTTGACCTGTGGGGACTGTCATTAGTCATATGACCCGTTTAGGCATGTGGGTGGATCATGGAGTGGGCCCCACATGTCTGCGGGGAAACTGGTGGTACCTGACGGGCCAGGACGTGACGACCATATTAAGGCGGGGTGGTTGTGCTGTCACCGGGACCCAGTTGTCACATTTGGTATTAGATGAGGAACCCAGCCTTAAGTGCAGTGCATTTCCTGGGTTGAGATGTAGGGCTCACAATGAGGACGTTGTGCTCTAAAGGGGGGGGGGGGTGATTGTAACATCAAAAAATGATAATAGGTTAAATGAATAAATGATATGACTCATGTCAAGAAGGTGCACCTTCCTTTTCGGGAGCCTTTCTGATTAGAATTCCATAGTTAAGCATGCTTGGCTTGGAGTAGTGATCAGGATGGGTGACCTGTTTGGGCATGTGGGTGGACCCTATGGTGGGCCCCACAAGTCTGCGGGGCAACTGGTGGTACCTGGAGGGCCAGGACCCGACAACCATGTTAAGGCGGGGTGGTTGTGCTGTCACTGGGACCCAGTTGTCACAAAAATGAGGAAAAAACACCCACACCATTTCTCAACCGAGGTAATGAGTTGAAATTTTAGGGATGAAATTTATTAATCGGGGAAGAATGTAACAACCCAAACTTTTTTCATACTATTTATTTCCTAAAATATGTGTGTTATATTATTTTTTACTCACCATAAATATATCTATTTAATAATTAAGTGAGAATAATTTCAAATGTGAAAATCGGGCTCTGGCTATTATATGTTTGTTGTCCAATTATGATCATTGGTTAGTATGACCATTGGAAACTATACTGGTAACAATTATATTAACATTTTCATTAATGTTTATATATAGAAATGAAAACGCAAAATTAATTCTGAAAGAAAAGTCGATGGCCTCATTCAGTATTTTCATGTTATATAAAGCCCATTTTTCAGAGATTGAGAGGGTGGTAGCATCACATGGATTCTCTCTTGATCCAGAAAAAGCTAATCTTTAGCATGTTAAGCTTGAAAAAAATCTCTTATAGGGAAGGTTCATGTAAATGGAAATTACCACACAAGCGATTTTCGCTGAGCCGCCCCATGAATCTATCACAATCACACTCATTTCCCTTAGGATGTATGCTGGTGTTATAAGAGGTTATGTGTCAAATCCTTAATTAATATATAATCCCTTTTTATAAGAAAAACTATTATTCCATCAATTCCATTTTGAGATTAGTTTTCTTAAAACAATGACGAAATAGATAAATTGATTTTTCCAACAGTGATGGTACTTTTTAGAAAAGATACAAATTTTTATAATAAACTAATATATTATGAATAATAGTTATTTTAATGAAATAGTATGACTGAATCACTCTTATTTAAATTTAAATGATAATTTTATTTTATTTTTTCAATCGTCATAAATTTTACAATGCATTTTACAACACATTTTCTATTTACTATTATTTTTAATAAATAAAGATTATTTTATTTAAACGATAATTTTCTCATAAATAGAGAATTATTTTGATGAAATTAACATCATTTTTAAATCAGCACATCTAAATTAGGTTAGGGTGAATTTATGAGAATTTCTAAAATTATTTATTTTTTCATGAATAGAAACAATATATTTTGAGTTTTTCGGTATATTTAATGAAATCATAATTATGTAACAATTAATATAAATTTCTGGTCAACTCTTGTGGATGTTAATAACATAAACGGTGTCCCAAGTGGCTAATTAAATGGAAAAATACCATGGGAAAACCCATTATTTTTTTATATACCACTACCTATCTGTCCAGGTAAATTAATAAACAAATCTGCCCCTATTTTCTATAAATACCCACCCATTTCTCAATTATATTTTATTCCCAATTCATCCTCCAAAAAAATCTATTAGTTTAACTTTCTATGGATCCCTCTAATGGTTTCCTCAATCCCAAAAGGTCCCAATCATTGAGTTTTATGAATTACTCTACAAGGTAAGGAAAATATCAACTTCTCATTTCCTTTCATGTTCCCTTTTTTTGTGATATGTCCTTCAAATATCAAAAATATGTTCTTCTATCCATTTTATAATATCGCATTACTATATTAAGTATTTTTATGAATTTTATACCCTTTTCCCCTCGTTTTTTCATGTTTTCTAGAATCATGTTTCATACCCATTATGATGCCAATTTTTCTTCTCACAGTTTCTCTCCTTCTCTCAAGAAATTCTTTTATTTTATTTATTTTTATACCAAAACTTCGTTCTTTTCAATTAGTATTCATCAATATGTAAAAATTATTTATTGTATTCTTTAATTTACGTACTTATAACCCTCATTTCATTTCAATGTGATATAAATGACCTAATGATCATGTTTTCATGCACTTTTAAAAAAGGGATGATTTTGATACAAACCCCATTTCTATTATTCATCAAGTTTTATTTATGAGATGTTTTATTATGATATATGTGGATCAAATGAAATTATTACATATTAAGGGTTTTTCTTAATATCACTAAAATGCATTGGGAAAATAATTTAATCTCTAGTGATGACATGTTTTATGATACCTTGGAGAATAACCTGGGAAATTTTTATGACACCTCTGTGACAAACCTTACTGATATGCTTATGAATGTGTAAAATAAATTATATAGCCACATTTCCATGTTATGATTCATGTTATTTAATTTATTATAATCCTCATGTTCCATTTTTCTCTCATAATTATATTCCTCGGGTTCTTATTGATATTTTACAAGATCACATGTACACTATTTCCATTTCTTTCCCTTACCGGGACTTATGCTTTATTCCTTAGATGTATGTCCCCTGGTTATGAGATTCAATAATTTTACATTGTATGAAACTTTAATAAGGAATTCAAGTGGATTAGAATAATGATTTATGTTTTCATTTATTATGAACCATTTTTCTATGAAAGTAAAATTTAAAATATACTTTGACTGTAGAATGTGTTGAGAAGTTATGTAACAAAAATCTAGGTTTTTTTAATTATAATATTTATCTATACAATGGGATATTACTTCCCACACAATAAAAACTATCATAATAACCATAAAAAAATAAATTTATCTTTCCTTCTTCACGTATTATCCTCTTATGACACAATACATGTTTTCATCATTCACCGCATATATGAAAATATGGGTGTGGTGATTATTTTATTGTGAGATAGATGAGCCTATTTCCTAGGCTGATTTTTAAGTGATGATGGTGAAGTTTAAGATGATCCTAATAGTTTAGGGATTGTTTATCCTCCGACTCCCTCATAGTAGATACTCTCAGTGTGCATGTGATATTCTCATTCTTACAGAATTAATAATAACATGTACATGCAATCATTACCTTCATTATATTCTATATTTTTAAGAATAAAGTTCCATTTCTTAATGTGATTAAAATTTAATATCATATATTCCAGACACATGTCCTTTTCCCACCCAAGAACTCATATTTTGGAATCAGGTATCTATTCTTGACATATGCTCATGATAGATTCACATAGAAACTCTCATATCACACACTCCATACATTCAGAATCTGCATCAAGAGCATTATTCATAAGATATGGAGCTTATATGAGCATGGTGCTTTTCTACCCCACATTAAACAAGATCATAAATGGTCATGATATCCTGGTTGATAATTGTTTTCTATATGTGTTTCAATCTATTTATTATCCACAAATCATCTCTATTTCATCGTGTGTATACATAGAGGCTTCACATAATCTCTCAATCTTCATATCCTCATGCTAGTGTGATCTTCATTACGAACATCCTGCATGCTCCATGATATTTCATACCATAATGGATGTTCTCCACATAAACCTATGAGTTTTGATGTGATCAAGCTCATATATTTGGTGCGTGATAACATGGTTCTTTTTTTCCTCACATAATAATATATACAATTTATTATTCTCTTTCCAATATAGATTATCAAGAATGGGGTATTTTCATGATGGAATTTCATATGGAAGTCTTGGAATGGGGTTTTTTGTGATATATTGCTCATCTTCTTGAGGTTATGGTGGTCTTTGATATCCATTTTAGGTACGATGAGAAATACGAAACTCCAGTACTATGAGGTTGAAGAATACCATGTGCGACGTCATTTATCCATCACATAATATACACCCCAAAAATCATTATAACACCACATTATGTATTTTTATCTTCTAAATAATCACATTATGTGTCCATCCATTGAAATTTTCATGTAAAATATTTAGTGGTTTCAAAAATGGGCCCCCTTTAAATTTAGATTCATTCATAACAAAAATAAACTAATTCTAAGGTAATTAAAAAACATTTTCCTTTAAATCTAAACAACGGTGGATTCATCTTTAATTTTCATGCTAACAATTAATGGATCTTTTGGAAATTATATGTCATTATATTGGTCTCTTTAATGATATACGTGTCATTTAATTGATCTAATGTTTCTTCAATCATCAGTGATACACATCATTTTAATAATACAATCAAAATATAAATTCCTATATTTGACTGCATAAATCCCAAAATATTTTTCTCTATAATTTCACATGAATACCCACTAATGAGAGATTCTTCATCGATGTACCTTCTCTAGTTTTTTTGAGAGCTCTATATTTTCAAAAGGATAATTTGGGTTGAATATATGTCCCTAATGGAGAATTATATATCATTAGATAAAGTCAGTAGACATAGAAAGTACGACTTGATATTTTCTAAGGACATATGATCGGCCTCACATTCCATGTATCTATTTCGTTTATACTTATCTAACTTGTTATTAATCTTTATATGGACGAATACTTAGTGGGAATTGGCTCATCTTTTTCATAAGCCCCATATTATGGGTTCACATCCTGATAAGTTTTATACCTTTTCTATTAGTGAGTGGCCAATATTTCTTGCATCACATATATCATATATCCAGTGTGATGGGAGTTTACTATTCCTTGGGATTTACTTCTTAGGTTTTCAACCTTGTGAAAATTCTCTATCTTTTGGTATTATAAGATATACCAATGATTTTATGTTGTTTAATTTCATTTATCTCAGGCCTTATTTTCTCATAGTATATGGTCCTTTTCCTCAGACTTTCTATTTTTGAATTTTTGAGCCTTATAGTTAGGAGCTTTTATTACAATATATTAGGTTCACCTACCTAAGACCTTTTATTTCTATGGTTTAGGGTCTTTTGGATCTGACCATTTTTTTGTTTTGGGTCTTTTGGATTGGTCCTTCTATTTTTTTATTTTAGGTTCCTCTAGCTAATAATTTCTATTTCATTATTTGGGGTCTTCTGGCTCAGACTTCATTGAAGAAATGGAATATGGGTAAGACATGTCATAGATGACCTAATGCAGACCAAGGTTATGTGTTCCTATATGGTATTTCAAATTATCATGAGGATATGAGTTCCTTTACTATAGGGGAAAGATTCCTATGTTTGGTAGGTCAAATCCCTTATTTTTTTCTTGCATTGTTATATAGATACATCTATACTCTTTTCCAAGGGATGTGGAATATTTATAGGGGTAATATTGGTTGAAGGTGAAATACTTAGGAAGCCAAGTCCACCTATATAGTTATAATATATGTTGTGTAAATCATGTGTCTATGAGCATTAATTTATGAATCATGGAATGGGGTTTACATATTGGGAGAAATCCAAGACACCATATGCTTCGAAGTTCCTCTATGGTGTAATCAGGCATCACAAGGATTGGAGTTCCTATCCTATAAGGATGTGATTCTTCTAATTAGTAGATCAAATCCATTATAAATTAGTCTAAAGGAAATACATTCATGGTCATGTAGAGTTAACCCCCGCTCATTTTTATATCCATGAAATAATTATAAATACTAAAAAATTTAGTAAATGAAGTGGGGCATGGAGAAAAGGGATATCCACGAAGGGTTCTAGGACACTGTAGATATTTAACTTTTTATTGGGATGCTCAATCCATATAAAATTTGGTTTTTATTCACATGGTGTGGGCCATCAAAATATTTGGGAATGGTGTATCAGATTCCTTCTTTGATAAGGGGAGGTATATACAACCACATAACATAGAGGATGTTGAATATAATTGAATAGTCTAGCTATTAGAATTATAAATTAGTATCTGGAAATAGTTGGGTCAACCAAAGGTGGGAACCATTGTGTACAGTTCAACCATTAGTAATAGAGTGAACCTCTAATCTTTCACACAGTCAGGATAATAACTCATGGATTTAAGGAGGGCCTTCCAGGGATCTCAGTGTCCGTTTAGAGGAGTGAGTCCCTGTTACTAGTTTTCTACAGGGTTGATCCAAGAGAAAATGATTTTAAGGTCCGTGGGATTCTAAGATAAGGATATAAACATAGGTAACTGGTTGTTTGAACTCATACTTCAATGTTATAATGGTGTATTATGAAATTTTTCATATTCAATAAGGACTTGAGCACTCTAAAAGTCTTGTCGCCTCCTACTAAACACATTATCTTAGTGAGTAAAAGTATCAAATAATTACTCTATATTTTTTTTGGATGAAGAAATACATAGATATTGACATTCATTTTACTAGGTCCATAATGCGGGAAGCATTATCTTTATATATTTTTCATTTACACTCTAATTTTTTCCTAAATTCTTGAGATGAAGAGTTTTTTGTGAAAATACATGAGTTTTTATTAGGATACCCTCTTATGGGGTTTCAACCAAATAAGTTAGGTGTATATTTAACTATAATTTTATGGTCTGGTGATTTTTACCATCAAAGGATAGAATATAAGGTTGTACATATTTTCCAATGTGCATGCAGTTTAACATCATAGTGCATGTAGACATGGTATAAGGGAAATGTTACAAAAGATCCTAATTAAGATGTCCAGAGTAAATAGAACTTCAAAATCCTATTTAGAGGTATATTCAAATATTGTAAATTATGGATTTAGGTTATCAAGTGATCAGTAATGATATAGTAAAATCATTCCAGGGATGGCCCAGAACACCCTTAGATGATAAGTTCTTCCATGATGACTTCAGGATCAATAAGATAATAAATACATTTTTATAAGGAAAATTTGTATATGGATGATAGTTATACTACCTTATGAATAAATAGAAAGGTAAAAAATTGATATATCATTTCCTTTCCAATTTAAATGAATGTTATTCCTAAAACATAGGTTCTCAAGATATGAAGTGTGATTTATGGACTATGAGGCTTAAAAGATGATAGAAACTCTATGTTCTCTAGCAGAACGGTGTTAATCACCTATTATAATATGATAAGTAATAATGATGGGAAATTTTATTCACTTTTTAATGTAATATAGTGTGAAATTATGAATTCCATTTAAGTTTAACATCATGCACCAAGGATGTGGGAACCGATCTGAAATATTATGAATGATTTACTTGATGAAACTTTGCACTGGTTTGGGTATTTAGATGCATGTAGTATCTATTATCTGTGAATAGGATTATTAGTGGATAACTGTAAATTGTATCTATTATTTCACAGATATATCATGTGCTCAATTAGGTCGTATGTAGATATGACTCAAGCGTAGGCAAAATAGGATTGTGTGACTTATCCCCTTCTTAAAAATAGGTATATGATTCTTTTTCATGCAGTGTAATATCATGAGGCTACGATATTTTATACATATTTCTAGCACATATTTATTTAGTTGTGATATATTTTTTAATATGTTTTTGTTTAGCCCAACAGTGGAGGTCTATGTGTCTCTTTGTATCTTATTTTAACCCGAATGAACCTTATATAGTTATTACATGAAGGTTACCTACACAGGTATGACTCATACATAGGGATGGGGTTTTTTTTATGTTTAATCATTAATAGACCCAAAAATTGGAGATATGTGTTTCACTAAATGTCATGGGATGAAAGGAATCAAGCCACATGTTGTTCTTGAATGAGAAGATCTCTATGAAAGTCTTACCCATATGTAGAGGAACATTTTATCCTATTGATTATTGATTCTTGGCTCGACATTGGAGATATGATAATCACTATGTATCATGTGATTGTAGGAATCAAGACATATGTAGTTATTGAGAAACCATGTAGTTTAATTTAATGAGGCATGGACATTGGCTCCCCAATGTGTAAATGGGATATTGCGATGGGCCCATGAATGGAGGTGTGTGAATCACTATGTATCCTATGATAGAGGAAATCAATTCACACATTTTTTTTGAAATAGTAAATTCTTTCATCATGTTTGACCCATATACAGAGGTGTGGAATTATTCCTATTGGTTGTTATAGCATGACCTAGTATTGGGAACATGGGCATCATTATGTATCATGAGATGACATAAATTAAGAAATAAGTAGTTCAGAAATGGATGTATATTGGGAGAAAAAAACTAATGATTGAGGAACATTTGATCATGTTCCATGGTAATACATAGTTTTATGTTATGAAAGAGACATCAACCAAGTAGTTTAACGTCATGCATGATGGAATCATCGATTATACTTTAAGTTCTTGCATCCAAGACCATGATAAACCTATAACAAACTAATTTGTCTTGGTGAAGTAGGGAATCCATTTCAAAAATTCCTAATCTCACATGAGCTATGATCATTGTGATTAAGAAGGAATGGAAAAGGTTCCCCTATACAAAAAGTGGAAATTAAATATAGGATAGCAGAATTTTCTATCATGCAGTTTTTGGACCGTGATATAGGATCGAGTAATACTTACATATCTAATTGGAATGATAATGAAGTCATACAAAGTCACAGAATACTGGGGAGTTTTGCTTCATTCAGATAGGATTTATTATATGAATTTTAGTGTAATGTTGTAAGGATAAAGTTGATTGGACATGAAAGAAGAGAAATGTTGGGGATTTGTGTAGTTTTATTTCATGTGGTTAGGATGTCTTCCATGTAGTTTAACTTCATGATGTAAGGATAAAATACTCCTTCTTTTTTAATGTCTTATTATATGACTTCTTTTGTAAAATATAGTTTTATGTGGTTTGGAAGTTTTTGTGTAGTTTAACAACATGTGATTAGGGTGAGATATATTTGATGGAATCTATGAAAAGTATTTCCTATGAAAACATGCATTGGTGTGGGTGTGACACACTACTAATCCACTGTGTCTAGTGAATAGGATCCATTGTGATCGGCCTTGTATATGATATAAGGTTCTTCCAATTTAGGTTCCAGTTTCATAATTTTCTCATCTACTATCATTGTGGTTATTCTATCTAATAATAGTTCTGCATATAGGAATTAACGGAGGAGAATGTTTTTATTGAAGGCCCATGTGATATGATTCTAATGGACTTAGAGGTTGTGCAGGGTATGCAACCTTTTCTCATTGAGCTACTCTAATTCATCTATCCACATATATGATTTCTCATCATCTAAGAGTTTTATCTAAAAGGATATTCAATGTAAGGGTAATTGGACGTCTATGAGAAACACTACCTTAGTTCCATACCCCACTCAATACATTGTTTATTATGTAGCATTATGAGTGGATATATGGTAGGCCCATAAATAATGGAGGAGCTTGTTCGGCCTGAACTTCTTATCATCATTCATCATATTTTTTATCATATTCGATAGAATCCTATTAAAGGGATCTATTTTTCCATTTTCTACTACATGACATGGGATGAATTATTAGACTCATTGTTTTACTCCTAGTACTATTTCCCCAACTTGTTAGAATGAAATTTGGTTTCATTCTCTTAAATATAATGTGAGGGAGTCTGAACTTGGTGGTGATATTTTATTCACAAATTTGATGATTATATTCTCCACAACATCCTTGAGGGGTATTTCATCACCAAATTTGGAAAATAAGTCAGTATTAATAAGGAATTGCATAAACTGTTTAGCTGTGGCTAGGGGGAATGGAATCACCCCATCCATTTCCTATATAGAAAATATCCCAGAATATTTAGTGGTTGTAGCAATTTCAGGGGGTTATTGATTAATTTTTCATAGATCTAGAATGGATAAAATTTCATTGTGAATTTTACATAGTCATGTATTATGGTGTTCCTATAATAACCCATCCATCTGATTTGGTGGGGCAACGTAATCCTAGATTGATGAGCGTCATAGGATAATGCATGGAATTATTCCATATTGATAGGGATATCTCTTTCTTCTATGCATATAAATAGTATTCCATCAAATCTATTATTTTATAGGTAATTTAACACATTTTAACCATCCCAATGAGTGAATCCTATTACATGACATCGAAACTATTCCCTTTCGGCTCAGACAATATAGAGAGTCCCATTTTCGTGATAACCGATTTTGTGCTCCATACTTCTAGGGGTGGATTTTAGTTCATCATAGAATGGATTGGTTTTAACATTAATAATATCTTCAATGTCATAGATTATTATTAATGAGGCCATCCATTGAGGTGTGATGCAGATGATCACTTCCTCTTGACCAGTGTTGTCCCGGACTATGGATATATTATCCAGTGCATCGACATGAGCATTATATGAAAAGGGGATATGATGTAGCTTGGGTTCAAAATGGAACTCTTCCATTAGTGCCTTGACATAGGCGGTTAGAAGGCCCAATTCATCATTTTTGATGGAATATTCTCTATTGACCTAATTTATAACTATATATGAATTTCCTTTGTTGTTCATATAGGATATAAGTAGTTTTAGGGATAAATCCAAGCTATTAATGAGCTATTGATATTCGAAGTACTTATTTATAAAGCCTTAAAATAGTGAGAAAGAGTAAGGAAAGCATCTTTTTTTGGAGAAAAAAATGCAATTCTTATAAAAACATTATTAATCATTAAGGTTTTTTTTCTCAAGAAAACATGACTTTGGGAGGCACCATAAAAATACATCTCCAATGTCTAGGGTGTGTCATGAGTATAGAAAACCTCCTTGTATGGAAGCTCACTGTCCAATGGCATTCTTTCTAGGGAGATATGTTCCCTGTGTAAATCATCATTGGACTTCCCTTCCACTAAATTTTGTGACTCAAACTAAATTTAGTATTTTTTTGTGGAATGAAAACCCATTAATCCAAACACCCAATCAGAATAGGATGGAAAAGGATGTACTTGATTGGGTAAATATGCCTTATGTTTTTTCACTACCAAGATAAATGTAAGGCAGTTTATATCGATATCAGAATATGGAGAACCAATTCATAACATCATTTTAATGATATATTAGAGTTTTTTCTCAGTTATCTATTTATTGTTTGGTGCGATTATAGAAACAAGTGATCTTTTTATGGCGGCCACAATGGCTTTCCTTCCACTAGTGGCATCAAGTCTGGTCAGTGAAGCATGTAATACCTGAGACTATCAAAGGCTTCATGGAAGGTCTCATCCCATTGATATATTATTACCTTATACATTTTACTGGAGAAGGAGGAAGATTATTTGAAAATGATTTCTATGTTATTTCAAATGTAAAAGAGGTTCCCTTAGAGGCCCCTTTGTTATTTAAGATTCATAGGTTGTGAATTTGTTAGAATTTCATAGTTCTTTTCATGTATTAACCTGATCCATGATAGCATAACAGAAAGAAAAGGAACATCCTTGATGTTATCTCAATAATTCATTTCAATGTTTTCATCTTTAGGTTGTGTTGCCGCAACTTTTCGAAGACCATTTAGCAGTTCGTGAAGAGATTGCTTCACTGTCTCAATTCGACCATAGAGTCATCCACATAACATTCATTTATTTAACCAAATAATGGATAAAAGTGATCATGAACGGTGTGTTGATATTTATTTCCATAATTAGATAACATAAATGGATTGATCTGATAGATAAAGATCCCTTGAGGTGCTCCAAAGGTACTACCTTCCTTGTCTTTAGGGGAATATTTTTATGGATGTACCCTGGGAACCCATCCATGAAATAATGTTCTTGGAATCCATTAGTTGAATTGATCAAGAGTTTTATGATCAGAAATGGGAATTAATCCTCTTTTCAGTGTCAATTAAGGTCTCTAAAATCCATGCAGGTCCAAATCTTCCCACTTTTTTCTTTATAGGGATTATATTTATGAGACAAATTGGGTATTTCAACTCCCAGAAAAATATGGATTTAATCAATTTGTTAAATTTTACCTATACATTATTATAATTAGAGGGTTTTATCCTCCTTGATTACTATTTTAATCCTAGATGGTCATTAGGTATTCCTAGTTTGTGCATAGACACATCTATGATCAGTTCATTAATTTATATATAACTCCAGGAAAACACATATTGACTTTTTTGTAAATGGAATGTGAATTTCTTCATCCTCAAGAGCCATGGTGGAACTAATTAATATAGGTCTTGGGTCTCCTTCTATTCTTAGATTTACCTACCTGATCTCATTGACAGTGGTGGAGACACATTCCTCAAATGTTGGAAGGGATTTCCTAATATCATCATCATCTTCTTCCACCTCTGAGTCTATGGAGGCATTTTTTTGATGAAGTACAAAATATAGGGGTATCCCTATCACTGTTTGGATGAGAGAAGCCATGGGAAGTGACATTGTCATCCCCTAATACCAAATCCATTACATAAATATTTCAAAGATGATTTCATTTAACACTATCATTTGGGAAAGAAGGGGTTTGGACATATGAGATTTGGTCTATTACATCTGTTGGATTGATGGTTATCACATAATCATTATCAAGCACACTCCAAGGATTTGTAGGGGTAATCCCCAAGTTGTTGGGTGATAAAACCTATATATTTTCATCCATTATTAGATGCATGAATTACTTTTTAATGAAAATTATCTCAGCATATGTGGATACAAAAGTATTGAAGGTGTTACTAGAGAAACACTATATTATGACCTTTCTATCATGGGTTATTTCAACCACTGATTGAATGTTTAAGGTTCCACCATGTTGCTATGGAGCCAAGGCCTTCCAAGAATGGAATTGTATGAGGTTTCTTTTTAGATGACCATAAACTTTGCTTTAGATGTGATTTCCCCAAACAAATATTTGAGCTTGATCTTTCTAATAAGTCTTTACTCATTCTTATTATACCCTAGAATAGTTATCTTTTTGGTTGAAAGATCCCCTTAACTATATCCCAAATGTAAGAGCATCAAAATTGGGATGAGGTTGATCCTTGGACCATTATCAGTCTTATCATATCATATGTTGAAATTATTGCCTATACCAAATACATATAGGGGATTTATGTGTCCATGAATTACCTCTTTTTCATCTTACTGAGTGAGTGATATCGGAAAATGGAATTCTGATGTTATGTTCTCCACTTAATGAAACTCAATTGCAGTGACATCTGTCCTAAAATAATATGGGCTCTAGATGGATTCAATAAGTGCCTCCATTAGTTCATTTTATATATGATGGGAATACTATATTTTGAACTTGGTTCGGACTACAACAAACTATTTTAGAATTTCATACTTTTGTGGAAAATTTCGGCACTTCATGAGGTTGGGTCTTTATTTTTTATTTTTTTTCAGGAGATGATGAATTTGAGCTAGATGGGCATGGTGCTTATGCATAGGTTGAGGGAGAATCTACTACCCCTGAATTCAGTCATGAAAACTATCCCAATCGTCTAATATTATTAGATAATCACACCCACTATAGGTGGTCATGCAACACAACTGGACTTGGGTATCACTATAGGGATCAGAGGCACTTTCATGTTTTTATTGAGATATATGTTATGCTTGACCGTAGGTATTATATATATATATATATATATATATATATATCCTCTATGGGTATGTGACCTATATATTTGGTTTGACCATTCCCGCATTGTCCCCTGAATCCATGGATCATGTGCCTGTGGCCTCCAATTCCCCAGTTAGGTTTGGGGAACTAATACATAGAATCATATTAATCATCATAGAAAGGGTATTAAAATAATATTTTGTTTTAAAACAAAATATGAGTACTTCATAAAATGATGGTTCCATTGGGCAGGGTGGTTCCTGTGCTTCGAATGTTGGAGGGAATTAATCTACAAGACTCAGTGCTTACTTTGGAGCTCAATATGACTTGCTATTCTGTATCTTCTTGTGTAAGATGTGTTGGAATTGGACGTGTAGCGGAAGCCCCCAATAGGTGAGTTTTTAAAATTTTCCACCAAAGTTCGACGTGAACTTGTCGACGTCGGTGAAGATCAGCCTGGTCAAAGCTAAGGACCACACGTGAATGACTTTAAGCACAAAATAAACTATAAAAATACCTGGTTTAGATCTGAAGACACGCATGATGTATTCTCTTCGTTGGCGGTCTTTTCTAGAAGAATCCTAATTAAAATTTCTCTACATCATCCACGCACACTTCAAGGAATCCACAGGAGCACCGTTCGTCATAATCTGGGTACTAGCATAGAATTGTGACGATGCCTTCGACGCTCCAACGATCACCGCATCACTTCGCTAGCGATGCCTGAGAGAGTGCTCGATCCAATGTCCTTGGATCCAGAGCCACTCTCTCTATAACATGAGAGAGGGGATAATATAGAAAATCCCAATGAATAGACCTTGGCAAAATCCCCTCCTCTTCTATTTAGAGTGGTTAATTAAAATACCTGGTATCGCCTCACCGACCCCGAATACTTAACGCACTATCAACGACATTTCATGACTAATAAAATGAGTCATAAATATTATTATCATTTACTTATAAGATATTAAAATATATTACGTGATAATAACTAAGTCATTAACTCAACTCATCACTCCCATAAATACTAATTGATCCTTGAATAATTTAATATTCTTCAATTAGTATTTTTCATGTATTTACCTAAAACTCATAAATAAATTTAATAAATAAATTAAATACTCATTATTATAAACTCTAATAATATGAATTTATTTATTTCATTGGTGATTGTTTAAACTGGGGCAAATTTCGGACCCCATTGGTGGGGCCCACCAAGTCCAAAACTCCTATTCAACTGAATATGGAATATTCTTGAATTCACTATTGTGTGTGACCCTCTAGGCCATTATCTCGATGGTAGTGAATAGTATTCATAGACCAAGATCATGATCTAATGACCCATCGTGGCCTATGAATAAATAAGGATTTTCATAGTAGTGATAACCAACTTACGAACACGCACTGTGTAATATAATCTCTTTGTCAATAATATCTCATAAAACAGGATGCACTCACGTGTCATTACCCTTTTTCGCGCTTTACTGTTTATTGATGTAACTTGATGGATTTACCCTTGACTACCATGGCCATGGTCTTATAAAGGTACTGCCATTCATATCAACATGGCCTGAGATATATTACTTCTATAAACTGGAAGCGACAAATCCTTTCTTGACCATTCAACCAATGTCATGCCACCAATGATGCACCTGACACAAACTACCTCGCCACGACTTCATTTCCATGGTTTCCATATTTCATCAATGTACGCAATCAAATGACATACATTAGTAAAGATCTCAAGTCAGGAGACCATAACACATGATCGTAGATATGAACATCCAATGAAACCCGAAACATGTGGTGTTCTTATTGGCGGGTCAGTCCTCATGATCTCACAACTAGAGATCACCAATTGCGATATTCATGAGAAGAAGTCTCAATGCTTATGAGCCCCCAAAACCTGATAGTCAAACATTTACTGTGTCCAATCAGTAATATGTATCTAGACCATAGAACATATGTTTAAGATTAATTTCATAGTATCTATAGGTTCTCATTATTGCTTGGGAACTGGTATAACCATTCGATACAACAATTAATCTTTGGACATTACCATTTTAATAGTGGACACAGAATAGTCTACACTATAATGGTAATATGACATCATGCATAGCTAGTTATATACATGATATGGTAATCAAAAGAACTGAATAGTTGGGTCTAGGGCAACCACTTTTTCAACAATCCCACTTGTAATAGATCCAACTTGCTAACCAAACTTGTTATCTACTCACATGATAAACATCATGTTTCTGCTGAGTAACGACTTTAGCTACTAGGTCCACCATGGTTCTGTTGCATGGCTATTCTTCTATTGGGACCTTATCTAAATGAGTAAAACTTCTCAAGAGATGGTATCCCATGTATATTCCTTTTTTTTTCTACTTTTGATATCTTGACATCTTGGATAGTAAGAATATAATAATTTAGATTATGATAATACTTTTCTCACTAGGTGCGATTCCAAGAACTGGAATAGATTGTTGCATATCGCTTCTTAGTTGCCTGAGAATCTGCAACATGCTCAGTCTTTGTAGGTATGGCTACCACTAGCTTATATGATCTTTACTTGCTCATCACCATTAGCCTAACTGAAATACCAGATCCCTTTGATTTATAGAAGACTAGTTTTTATCTCTGAAAACTAGTATCCTTTCTTCTCCACTTACCAGGTATATATCTTTTTTAGTTGCCGATGTAGAATTAGATTGTTCTGACTACATCCCTTGCAGTTCTCATGGATATAATTTATATTTGCTGATTGTAAAATATACCTTAGCAATATCGATTCTGGTACATATCATGGAATACGTGATTGATCCATAGCTCCGACGTATGGATTTCAACTCACTACATTTATCTCTTCCCATGTCACAAACCGATTGAGATAGAGAGATTATGCCCTATGACATAGGCAACAATTCATCTCTTGAATTGTTGCAACATATATTTTTTTCAATACAATGTCACTGTTTATACAATTGACTAGGACCAAGCAACCTATAGATATACCTTAGTAGATCTTGTTCCATAAAACATATGTTGTCACTTTAAGTCTATCTCTGGAGAATAAATTTTATTTTGGTCTTAAATAACTATGAGACCAACGTCTGTTTTCTATATGTTGTCAAACATATTTATTATTGGAAAACCTTAGTGCTCCCACTAACCTCTGGTAGACACATGGAAAACATTTTTTTTAAATGTATATTCTTTGATCATGTTTCTTACTTTAATCCCAAAATGGATTCCAATAACTTGCAACCTTTATTAGCATTATGTGACGTAACCATCCCTTAATGGTTGAATCGTATAGACACCATCCACAATAGGTGGTCATGAAATCCAATTCTAAATAAATTGATCATAGATATTAGCTATGATAATAAAATTACAATGGATCTAGGCATACCAACTTGGTGAAACCAATAGATCCTTATTGGTACTACACTTGTACCATCCATGTATCAACTCACTTGAATACCCACCACAGTATTCAAAATAATAAGCCCCTTTTTCACTTTGATACATGGAATCCATTAATTGAATTTTAGTTGGTTTATAAATTTTAGCTAATTGTCATATACTTACTACTTGTAGGAAATATTATTCACTTTGAATAATAGATCAATGATCACGGTGATTATAAAAACCATAACCATGGTTTTATCCTTCCAACGCAATTTGTGTCTCTAGAATGTACTTTGTTCCACATGCCCTGGTGGAAGTAGTTCCTATGCCAACTACTTGTGAATTATGAGCATTGACTAAACACAAGTCAATATAGCTCCCACTATCTCAAATAGATATGTGAACCCTTATATAGAAGTGTAGTATATTTATTAACTACCTACAATTCTATATTAGGGATTTATGTAACATCTTAAACAACTATTAGGATTATTACACTAAATTCACAATGTGTTTGTGTTGACGCAAGTTTGTTTATGTCCAAACAAACTCTTTGCATACAAACACATGTTCTTATGACATAATGGGATTACATCATACTACGACTTGTATGATATCCATTTGTCATTATAATTGGCATATGGTTGTGGGATATTGCCATTAATTGAAAAGCACATCATAAAATATAATTCAAGCTTCTACTAGTCGTAACATTGATATTACTTACATCAATACTTTGATGTATAAAATGTGCATTTCGGAATTATTCCACACTATATTTTTTTATCAATATTGATATGTAAGACTTCATCATCAATCCTCTCCATTAACATCAATGTCGTGATGTCGATAAAGTAATGTGCGCTTAGGAATTGTTCCATGCTACATTATCATGATTGATGAATGCTTGATCGAGATATTCTTCGGTATCCCAACCCGAAGCAACTCATATCTCTTGACCATGAAAATAATTCACTTTATTATTCCTTAATTGATTAAAGGAATCTTATGAAGCATATATACCTCTAGCTTATACTTGGGATAGTTCATGCTATGTTGTTGAACTATATCCAAAAGCATTGTGACATAACTTTATTTCTAATGGATCTTTTGTCCAAACAAAAGATGCCGATAATACCAAAAGTATTTATCTATGCCGAGCCTAAATATCATAATTGGTATATTGATGATGTTCACTTTTAGTATTACTTGACAATGAATTATATTGTTACAAATTGGTATAAGTATTAAATTTATATTCATCACTAATTTCTTATGATTTATGTATTACTGAACTAATGAGTTTACCAAAAACAACATTCATTCCAGAGCCTGAAAGAATGTCTCCTTATGTCCAAGGACACATGAGATTAATTGTTGTGGTTATACTCAATAATAGTTCAACACGAATATTTCATTTGGAAATTAAGAAGTCGTGTACTTCTCACCACTAGCCTAGGTATCACCCTTTAATAGCCACTTGGAGAATACACCTGACTTCTAATAATGTTTCTATACTTACATGGTTAATATATTTAAATACACATATGTAAAAAATATATAGCATTAAATACCCAAGTAGTAAAATGAAACATTACATTGATGAATATTCTTGATGTAGAAGCAACAACATGCTCCTTCAAATCAGTTTATTTCTTTTCATCGTCCATTGTATTATTTTATAATATGCAATGCAATAACCTTTGTTAATACCTCATTAGTTGAAGGATGTCGTGAATGTGTCATTGGCATTAAATTACTTTAGCCTTTCCACAATGTCATTCAATTAATTTTCCATAATAATTAAAACTTAATTTTCTTTTATTCTTATCCACTTGGCGAACCTTACCAAGATAGGTAATGGAACGTTTACTCAATACTTGTTGGTCTTGTAACTTAAAACGAGACTTGAGTAAAGCGTTGAAAATGATATGAGAAAGGGATCGATTTAAATATCATGATCAATATTTTAATTTACACATGCCGGTGTAAATTTCTCCTTATTCATATCATTGATACACTTTCTCCTTGCAAACTTCTTGGAGTTGAGACTTTTTGTTATATCATCTATGTCCTGGTGTAGTGACCGAAACTAACAATGGACATTGATGAAAGCATAATGATATGATTATTATAAGGCCCCAACCTTAAACCTTACTTAATCTTGAGTTATTACAATATTACACATTGAGGATCTTTTCGGGTTTAGAGTTTTAGAGAATTAGATCATAAAACTTGCATTACATTCCACATATAAACAAATTGGTTACATAAAGAGAGTATTATTCATTCCCATCAATGGAAACATATTTAAAAAAACATGGATTCATTCTTGACACTTCCTTGACACTAACATCATATCATGTACCTTTCCCTTGTCCTGTGAAAAACATTTCAAAAAAACTTGGGATGAGCATAAAAAGCTCAGTAAGGGATATAAAAATATGGAAAGGAAACATGGGTACATATATACATAAGGATGAGATCATAATTTACCCATAAAACATAATCACTTTAACATACCTCATCAAATCATGAATAAATCATATAAATCATAAGACATAAAGGTAACTTGAGGCATTCATAACATTCTTACGTAGGGAGTAACCCTCTTGGTTATGTTTGGAATACCCATCACAGTATATTCCCTAAATCTCTTCGGACAAACCTTAACGTTTCACTCCTTCGCGTTACCCAATAAATTGGAGAGCTATATCGGGCTCACCCGCCCTTAGTCTATCACGGAACCACCTGTCTTCATAATAATGCCCAAGAACCTCAACATTATCCTATCACATAAAACATGCATAAAGGAAACATAACATTCCCACCTTTCAATCACTAGATATAAATACAACACATTTATATATAAAACATTATGAAAACCATTTTCGATACCAAAATAAAAGAAAAGTAAAACATGGAATTTATTTTTCTTTTAAAAAGAAGGTATGGCTTGTAGAGGAAGCCGAAACTCAAATAACGGTCACGACGGCGGATAAGTCGTTGTCGCCGCATACGTACGACAAAAACATTCCCTTTTGTCGTTTAGTAAACGATTCGTATAAAAAATATTCCTTTTGAATAAACTTAAAAGTCAAAGGGGTTTATACACCGTATAAAAGAAGGTTTTGTATAAAACAAAATATGCCTCAATGAAAGGAGATTGAGACGAAGTCCCATACCTCGGGTCCGACATGACTCGATCGTTCATTAATGTCCTGAATAATAAACTTGAGTTAATTTCTACTTGTTTAAGAACCATTTTAAAGTTCATTATTCCTTTTATATCACTTATTTCCATGTCATTAACACTATGTAATTATTTAAGTTAATAACGGTCGTTTTAACGATCATTGGTACTTGAGTCAAAAATAAACCCTTTATAATTACATGTTGTTCATGTATCCATTATATCCAGAATTATAATCATGATGTATATATAATATATATCGTATATATTCAGTATATACGTGCATTTATAATATTACATAATCATTTATAGGTATGAAATGAAATGCATCATTCATGGAGATGGTAAGCCGTACGTACGCATGAATGCTACTTTCATTTCTATTTCATATTTTATAGAATGGAATCATAATGATATATAGGTATATTATAATTAAAGTATAATAACATATATAATATCCTTAACTTTATCCTTTACACATCCCACATATAGTATTAATGAATCAAATCACTTTCAGGGGGAGGTAGTCCGCACTTTCTAAAATGAAGATATCTTGTTTACCCATAATGGAAACAATAATGGTATGCCATAAATGAAAAATAAATAAGCTTAAGGAAAGAATAAACATATTATATATCATATATAAAAATAGTTACATCATAATGTCCACCTTTGAAGGTGTTAAATGAGTATTGAACAATCATCGTTTCGGGAGGCAGAATTTCGCCATCCACGGAAACTGTATGTTCTTTAACCATTTGATGTAGTTGTGTGAGAGTTTAGCTCGAATAAATGTCATAAAAACATCCTAGTATTTTTAAGATACTGGTGTTGTTACTAAATAAGTAAATAAAAAGTGTTTAGGGGGTTGGAGAAACAAAATAAAACAAATGAACATCAGAGAATGAATTACCTTTAAAAGTGTAACTCCTTTTAATTTGAGCCTAAAGGCTTCCTTTGAAAGGATTATTCCCAAAGAGAATCATCTAGGATGAGTAGAGGGATTTGGAGAGAGTAAATGGTCAGGGTATGGCCGAGCCAAAGGCTTGAGGAGTGTGTGAAATGAGGTAGAGGTGGGGGCCTTTTATAAGAGGAGAGGAAGGGCACTTTTGGAAATCATGAAACTATTATTTTATTTTCAAAAGTGTTTCGAATTTATAAGGTCCCACATTGATATATTTCTAATATAAGATGATAAGTCTTTGAAATATTCCCATCCAATAGTTTTTGGACAAGTGTAGGTCTTAGAGTTTATATTATCGTATCATTTCATTTAAACTGTTCATTAATGAGGTCATTGTTGCATCATCATGATGTCATAATTAAATTAATTTATTTAATGTCTAAAAATTATAAAAAAACAATCCTGATGTAGGAAAGCTTTTTATATTTCTAAAAAATATTTATAGTCAAAAATCTGACTTGTATAACCCCATATAAAAATTGTTTTAGTAACATAACTCATGTTTGTGTCATTTTTACTTTAACATTAAATAAAAAGTTATTTATGTCATTTCTCAACCAAAGTGACTCCATGGGGTCCCCAAGATGACCCATGGCTTGTCTTGGTCGGCCATGACACATCCAATGAGGATAGGACATGTTTCAAGCTCATCTCATTCTATTAAAACATTATTTTTACTTTAAACTACACTAATTACCACTAATTGCGATTAAGAACTTAATAAGTTACTATTCACCAAAAAATTATTTTAATCCCATTGAACCAAATTTTACTTCTTAATGACAACCATGTATGTTGGATTTTTAAAATTCAAAACACAAATATGGAAAAATTTCATTTAAACGAAAAATCAGTTTGTTTAACTACCACTTAGTGATTTCACTGTTCATCAAAAATTGATGTTTTTCAAAAAAATACCAAAACTTCACCCTAAGATATATTTGATATTATGAATTCAAAAATGAAGTCTATTTTACAAAATTCAAAACATATAAGTCACATTAATTAATTTTATAATTAATTCCCGCTGTCAGAGCAAATAGCGTGTTTTTATGAAACAATTAGTAGCAAAAGATTGACACCAATTTAAGTACAATTTCAAAGTGAAATTGATTCCAATGACCACCATTGGAATAAATGGTAAAAATATATTCTAATTTCACTTTAAAACCAATTCAAAATATAATCTAATCATATATATAAATTATATTAAAAAGCATTTTTGATGTAAAATGCAGTATTTTTCACTATTCATTAAAAAATGAACACTGTCAGAAAAATACCAAAAATTCACATAAAGTAAATTTTGATGTCCCAATCATAAATAATAAGTTTATCTTGACAAACATAGCTTATAAAGTTGTAAAAAAATATATTGAAAAATGGTTTTCCATCAAAAGGCAGTAAAACAATCTTTTAAAAATATTAGTGTATTCCATGCTTAAGATTTGATTTATTTTCATTTTAAGCCTCTAAAACACTATCTAATTCATTAATAGACATAGATAAAAAATATCTATTACTCATTACTTACATGGGATGTTACAATTATCATATGATTTGTACATTAGTCTCATGTAAGCAATTTTCAACCTTGCTTCCAGAGGTATTTTAATAGTGTTGGGGACACTGAAACCTTGAGTTTCCTATATCATAGTATTATGCGCATGCACCTATACTATTCATGGATACTCGTGTCAGTGTGGACAATTACTTTGTCCATTATAATATCACTGATTCAATCATTTTATATAACTTGCCATTTTTTCTACAAAAATGAATTTTATCAAATTAGTTCTTTTTATCTGAATTACTAGTTTAGACATTTTTGATTTATTACTTAAATCATTTAATGTATCCCACAATTTTATCGGATTATAGGAACCATTTGTGCTAGAATCGGAATACTCTGTCGCATGAATATTCTAGTGGCAAAGATCCCAGAACTACCCCTCATAGTCTAGAAGCTATGGATACGCCACTACTTGGAGGGTTATAGGAAGGATTTTGGCTGGATGACCACATTAACTTGCGGCTCGTCGATCTGTTGAGTGAAGTCCCAACTTCTTAAAGTCAGAAGTTGATTTACTCAATGCTTGCCTCTAAAATTTAAAAAAATCTAGCTATGGCTATTTATTTGCTGAAATTTTAGTTAAGTCCACCCATAATTCTTATAAGGACTCCCCAGTAGTTAGAGGCACCCTCAGATATGGAATGACTGGCACCTCCAACAGTCGGTTTTGTCCAAATTTGAATGACGGAAGGCTATTTTAACATAATATATTTTTGAGGCTTTTATTATTTTTAGTGTGACGAAAGAAATACTTTTCTATTTTTTTATAAGAACATACAATGTGATCGCACTCACAAATTACCATTTAAGAAATATAAAATTCATTGTGTCACATGTTAATTTTATCTTCCGTGCTTGTTTATTATTCTATGTGATCACGCTATAAACTACACATTCCCACAAAAATAATAAACCATGCAAAACAAAATGAAAAACCTGATCATGAGCCGATTCTAATGGTTGATCCATGGAGTGAATAATGGACCAACTGCAACCCTAGGGGTAAGTACCTTTAATCGTGTGGCATGCAACATGAATAACAACATCTTCTTATCCAATTCAACCATCTTCTGTCTGGTGTGTCGCCTTCACTCGGCGCGAAGTGCATCATATGTCATCTCGTCATTATACAACATTACTCGCACGTAGGCGAGGGAGTCTCGGGGTAAAAATGTATAACTTTTGAGAATGGGAGCATAGGCCCTTACACATATAACGACTTTGAGATGACACACAGATCACTTTTTTTATTTAATTAAACTAATTATTAATAAAACATTGCAATAAATAAATAATTAAATAAATAATAAAAAAACACAAAACACGCATTGGTCAGTCTCAGTTCATGATCATACATATATGAATTAAGATTACGTATATTCAATAAATGTAGAATAAAAATTAAACTTCCATTAAAATTAAACTTGAGGGCATTTTAATTGAATTAAAAATTTCACTATAATTTTTAATCCAATATTTACGTCATTAGGTCCCAATTAATTAATTGAATTTTAAAACTAAAATTAATTTCATTAATTAATTTAATTCATATTAAAATTAAATTAATTAATCCACAATCATAGTTAAATAAAAAATTAATGTTTAATTAATCTAATTATCAACTGTAATAAAATCAATTATCTTAATTAATTTTTGATTAATTAAAATTATATTTAGTCCTCAAAAACTGGGCGGGGCCTGTGTGGGTCAGAGAGAACTCGCACAG
Source organism: Viscum album (assembly GCA_963277665.1). Lineage (NCBI taxonomy): Eukaryota > Viridiplantae > Streptophyta > Magnoliopsida > Santalales > Viscaceae > Viscum > Viscum album. The sequence goes on along the minus strand of OY728158.1, from coordinate 1,182,390,525 downwards.
GCCCAGTCCATGCCTTACAGACCTCATGCATGGGTGTTCTAAGCTGGAAAGGTCCGCCCATGCCAGTTCCTGGTAGAGTAGACCCATCTGGGCCCATTTCGGGGCGAACCTAGTTTGAGAAAAAACAAACTGAGTTGTACCTCAACGATTTTGTTCGACAGACGACCAGAAGGAGGCGGGTGTGTCACCTCGTAGAGGCATGAAAATCAATCAGGGAGGCTTCACGGAGAGTAGCACATAGCTTGTAGAGGCGGCCATAGTCTCATGGGACATGGCGTAGCTTACAGCCCAGAACACCAACAAAGGAGTACACCGAGGGAATTTATGCTGTGAGTTGTTGGCTGGATCCGAGGCCAATGCGCTGCATAATGGAGGTGGCTGGTTGGTAGCAGGAATCCGCTGCATGCTTCTAGAGGTGATATGGAAGGGGGTTACAGGGGTTGCACGGTGAGTGTTGGCCGAGAGTAACCGGGGTGGAGCGGTGGTGCGGGAGGTGACTCGCCGGCCTGGAGTGGGAGGAAACCTGGTATGGGTGCGGCGCATGTGAGTGCTACGCGTGGAAGGCTACATGAATCTTATTCAGGCATGGTTTGGGGTTGGTAGGAGCGGGTGTGAGGAGCGGGTGCGAGGAGCGCGCTGGGTCTTTGCACCTTGGCTATGCTGCAGCACGGTGGAAGGAGAAGTGGAGTGCGCTGGGTCTATGCGCCTTGGCTTAAAATGGACACGCATCCCACTGATACCACTTGTTGGAACCAGGCATGCAGAAGAAGCCCCAAATTGGTGGGTTTTTCAAATTCTCCACCAACGTTTGATTTGAACTTGTTGACATCGACGAAGAGCAGCCTGATCAAAGCCAAGGACCACGCATGAAGGATTTTAAGCACAAAATGAACTGTAAAAATTCCTGGTTTAGATCCAAAGCCACGCACGATGTCTTTTCATCGTTGGTGATCGCTGCTCGAAGAATCCAAAGTCGAATTCCTCTAGATCATCTAAACATGCTTCAAGGAATCAGCGAGAGAGCCGTTCTTTGTAATCCAAGTGCTAAAGAGTAATTGCGATGACGCCTTCGATGCTCCAATGATGACCGCATCGCTTCGCTAGCGATGCCTAAGAGAGTGCTCAATTCGAAGTCCTTGGATCCAAATCCTCTCTCTCTAGAACATTGGAGAGGGGAGAGGAGAGAGAAGCCCCAAGAATAGTCCATGGAAAATTCCCCTCCTCTTCTATTTATAGTGGTTAATTAAAATACCTGGTATCGCCTCACCAGCCTCGAATACTTAACGCACTATCAACAACATTTTATGACTACTAAACTGAGTCATAAATATTATTATCATTTACTTTTAATATATTAAAATATATTATGTGATAATAACATATTCATTAACTTGACTCGTCACTCCCATAAATACTAATTGAACCTTTCATAATTTAATATTCGTCAATTAATATTTTTTATGTATTTACTTAAAACTCATAAATACATTTAATAAATAAATTCAATACCCATTATTCTAAAAATCGAATAATATGAATTTATTTATTTCATTGGTGATTGTTTACCCTTAGACAAATCTCGGACACTAGTGGTGGGTCCCACCATGTCCAAAACTCCTATTCAACTTAATAATGAAGATTCATGAATACGCTATTGTGTCTGACCCTCTAGGCCCTTATCTCGACAGTAGTGAATAGTATTCTCAGTCCAAGAGTGGGATCTAGAAACCCATCATGGCCCTTAAAGAAATAAGAATTGTCACAACAATGACAACCAACCTACGAACCCGCACTATGTAATATAATCACTTTGTCAGTAATATCTCATAAAGCATGACACAGTCATGTGTCATCGCCCTTTTTCATGCTTTATTGTTTTTTGATGTAACTGGATGGATTTACCCTTGACTTCCATGGCCATGGTCTTATAAAGGTACTACCATCCATATCAACATGGCATGATATATATTACTTCCATAACCTAGAAGCGACAAACCCTTTCTTGACCATTCAACCATTTTCATGCCACCAATGACGCGCCCAACACAAACTACCTCGTCACAACTTCATTGCCATGGTTTTAGTCTTGCATGAATGTACGTGATCAAATGACATACTTTGGTAATTATCTCAAGTCAGGAGACCAATACACATGATCTAGATAGGAACATCCAATGACACCCAAAACATGTGGTGTTCTTATTGGCCAGTCTGTCCTCATGATCTCACTACTAGAGATCACCAAGTTTGAACTTCATGAGAAGAAGTCTCAATGCTTATGAGCCCCAGCACCTGATAGTCAAACATATACTGTGTCCAATTAGTAATATGTATCTAGACCATATAACATATATTTAAGATTAGTTTCATAGTATCTAGAGGTTCTCATTATAGCCTGGGAAGTACTATAACCTTTTGATACAATAATTAATCTTTGGACATTACAATTTCAATAGTGGAAACAAGAAATTCTACACTATAATGGTATGATTACATCATGTATAACTAGTTATATACACGATATGGTAATCAAATGCACTGAATAGTTGGGTCTAGGGAGCCCACAATTTCAACAAGATGATGATGTACACCTTTGAGGGTTTCTTTGATATCACCTTCCCAGGGGATGAGGTCATTATGGGTTTAAGAAGCTATGCTCTTAGTGTATCTTGATCTCAGTTAACTTTCTTTCGAGTCATCCAATTGTCGAACTTCTTCCTATGTCTAGTTGGAATATTTTTCCAATCACCTTCTTCTTTAGGCTGTGAAACAAAAATTCATGTCACCTGTATCGGGTTTTTTTTATTAACAATAATTGTCTAGAATGAACCATGCTTTGGGGGATGTGTATGAATATTATGAAATCCTTGATGTAGTGACCCAAACTCTTATAGAAAGGGTAGTAGTTAGGGAAATTGGTAAGGTTGACCTATTTGGTATTCCTGGATTGTGACAGCTTCATAAACTTATTTTCCATGGCTGCAAGGAAATAATTGGGTAGTTGATAGTTTTGGAAGGATTATGGTTTATTCATCGATTCTTTCAATCTCAAGTGACCTTGATCTCTTATGAATTATATCTGATGATGATTTTGTCATTTCTACCACATGACAGGTTTCATTGGGTGATTTGAGGCTTTAATTGGTGATTGGATTGGAACTGCGACTCATTTGAGTTTAACAGTTATAGTCTTTGAATTTCTATAAATTTTCCTTTTTCGTGATGGCATGGGATGTGATGTATCTTGGGTCTACTAAATGGAATCATCCAAACATTTTTCCACTTCTGAAAAGTCTTGGAACCCACCTAGATACATCATTCAAATTAGAGGTCTCTATAGTTCATTAGAGAGATTTTTAGTATAGAGGTCCATTAATGTATCATGTTATGGAGGTTTGTAGGGTAAATAGGTTAAAACATTTAATTGTTTTATAAATATAGACACCCTCCAATTTTTCAATTCATACAATTCTTCAAGTAATCAAATTTTATATTCCTTAGTATAGAGATGAATTATTGATAAAATTTTTGATCATGGTCTTCCCAAACTACAACGGATCCTATTGGGAGGCTATTATAACAAAAAAATTCTAGACCTACCAGATCATATAACAAATACCTAATTGTGTTCACTTACTACTGATCTCAAGGTCCCATCATTATACCACATCATTATACAATGTGTTTGATATGTTGTTTGGAATCTACCATGCCACCAGAGGGGGAAAATGTGGGATTGCAAAAATTGGGGGGGGGGGGAGTGTCACCAACCAATTTAGGATATGGATACTTCTTAGGATACACAAGTGTGTGTCTCCCTTCCCTGGATTCCATTCATGTAGCTAGAGACTCAATGGTTTTGAGAAGGTTTTGGGCTACTATTGTCTGAGATGCCTCCTATCTACATAGAGTGAGCATGACCCGATGTGGTGGTACAATTTTCATCTCCCTCGGATTATCGATCTTCCCAAATACAAAATTATCATCCTAGAGGGGGAGAGGTTTTCACCTTAATGGAGGGTAGTTTTGATCATCTTCACCTACCTCATGTATGTAGAATGACTAACTAGATCTGAATCTATTTTGGTGCTTAGGTTCTTATCTCACAGGTTGATTGACTCTTTCCTGATATATTGGAGAAGGGATATTCTTCTTGGTCTAAAGACAATACCCAATGGGAAAGTGTACCCCGGTTAGATAATAATTGAGTTGTATGAGATTGAAAATCTCATTCTCATATTGTTCCATTTGTTCTTACATGGATGTAGTTTCATCTCTTCTAGCTGGTGATTGGGTTGTGGCTACACCTTTCCCTTTATCACTAGTTGTGTTATTCTATAAAGGTGGTTTCTCAATATTTAATGGTTATAGTTTCTGTATTATCCTATGATTTTGGGAATGTGTAGGATTAGTGGGTGCACCCAGATCCTCCTCCCAATTTTTATTTTTTATATTTTGTCCTTTTGAATTTCCATATTGATCCATATTATTTGTTGTCATGATATTTATGAAATTAAAAAAGGTGTATCGATCAATGATAATGATCCCATTACTCTAAATTAAATAGGATGATTATATATTTCTCACATTAGGTATTTTTCCTAAACCCATGGTTGTCTTAGACATTTTTGGATTATGACCCTAGCATGGTTTGATTGCCTTCATTGTACACTCCTCCCATGTTTCCCTAAGAATACTAACCTTGAGGGAGTTTCTCATCATGGTTAATAATTGAGACCTGAACTGCAGTGGATATTCTAGTGGAATGAGTAATGGGTGGGATTCTAACCATCGATATTTAACTCATAACATGGAAGATTCCATTTCCCTCTATGGTGATGATGATGGTGAGAATTACACCACCCAAATATAAAGGGGGATATTCAGGGCCATAATTGAAAATAGTTTATCCTATTCTATGGAGGATTGAACCATTATCAAGCAACCATTTTGATAACTCTTTCAATTCTAAAATCTCAACTTAATAAATTTTATAAGGATGTTTTTAAATTTTCTTAGCATTAGGCACTAACTCAATAGTAAACACAACCTCCCAATATTGATAAAAAATAGGAAAATAACTCACAAATACATCAATATATAAATTTAACACTAGAACATAACTAATTTAACAAGATCATTTATCTTGAAAAATAAATGTTAAATAACATTTAATTCCATATATAATAAATTTATGATATTCTTTATATGTTATTAAATTTATGAAATAATTCTTATATACAAATTAAAAATCACTCTTAAAATTGAAAAAAACTTGTTTTTCTCGAAAATATATCTTATCTTGATAAACTGAAAGCTAATCCATACCCTAAATAACATAAAATTATAAAATGGGAAAGAAAATAAGATTTTTAGTAAATACCATTCACATTTTTCAATGGGAAGATTTCTATGTAGTCATGTTTCCTTTATACCACCTCTAAAAAAATTTATGAAAAGTTTTATCTTATTTAATAAGATGGTATTACCATTTTAAATTAAAATTTCCTATAAATAAATGAATATGTGGATCCAAAATCCAATAAAAATTTGGCATAAACTGATCAAACTATTGATGTAGTAGACATCACTTCATTTTTTGGTCCAACATCTACCATAGTAGTAGATAAAAACATTTATATATAGTTTTTATTTTAGTATTTAGGATTCCCAACATGAGTAACATTATTTGGGAAAGTACTAGAATAATAACCCAACTCATTACAACTAAAACATCTCACAACTTACTGACTATATCATTCTCATTACTAGTTTGATTAGAACTCTTCTCCTTATAGTCATAATCCAAATGACTTATATTACAACATTGGAAAGACATTACAGGTTCATCCAAAAATTATTTTAAAAGTCATTTATCACAGTTATAACATTTTCGTGGTTTTACCCCTATATTCCTTAGTTTATTACTTCTTTATTACTTTCCACCATAATAACTTCTTACATTTAACATAATGAAGTATATATGTTCAGGAAAAACTCATCAAGGCTTTCTCATCAAAATAAAAAATTTTCCTTATAAAAATTAAATTTATTATTTCTAGTTCTCTTCTTGAACATGGTTATAGACCTATATAAATTCTACCAATTTTACTCTCATGGTCTAGAAATTTTTTTTTTACATGAAAATTCTGGTAAAATTTAATTTATAAGCGTCTCATGAGTCTTGTTTATTTTACATAAACCCTAGAAATTTTACTTTCGAATATAATTATAAGTAATTTATAAAAATTATTCTCATAAAAAATATCTATAAATTTCATCCACTATTTGTAATAAACCCCATATTTTTCTTTATAATTTTTTGTCATAGCCATCCATCGATTTTATTCACCTTCAAAACAGAAATTAGAAAGAGTTACATTTTTATTTAATATAAATCCAAATATATAAAATATATTTTATAGATAATTGATCTATCTTTCCCATTTCACTAGGTATAAATATATACTAGATGTTGTAGGGTGATGTTTCATGGAATTCCATACTATAAACAAGTTCCGCTATAGAGAATTTTATTGCACTCTTTCCAAAGGCCCCTACTAATATCCTACATAAACGAAGTCAAAACATCCATAAAGTAGTATATTCCAACCATCCATGGTTGTTGATTTGTATGTTCATTATCCTCTTGATGTCAACATACTTTATCTACCTTGTTTCATTTATATAAAAATATTCTGAACATACATGGATTAAATGAATCAGTAGGCCAAAACTCAAAATCTATCTCATGATAATATAACCATAAATTGTAGTATCTTGGAAATATATTTTAATATTCTATTAACTGCTAATGATATCCACACCTTTTCTCTAATACCATCTACAATGAATCATTCCCTTTTCAACCCATAATTATATGATTCACAATTAGGGTTGAACCATCATACATTTCAAGAAACTTTTTTTAAATGTTTTAGAGAATTAGGTAAAAATATTAATTAAGTACTGTACACATTCAAAAAAATTATACATTATTTAATAAAACAGATCTTTAGGTTTCCACCCATGTTTCATTCATGACACATTTTCTTCATTTATAATGATTCACCATAGTATAAATATTGACATTGATATTATTTCTACACATCCTTATATCTTTTTAAGAACATTTGAAAACATGGGATGAGAAATATGAATCTTATTAAAGGATATATAAAAAATTATTCTTTGGTTTATAGTTAAAAACATGAAAACCCATGAGGTTGTTTACCTTTTCCACACAAAAAAATAAGCACATAAATAAAAAAATTCCATAATTAAAAATAAAAATTTAATCAAATAAAAACATTAAAACCCATTATAAAGTATAATAATCATTTGTAACATGAGAAATAATTAAAATAGTTCATTAAAAAAATTCACCATTAAAAGTACACAATGTCTCCTTACCTCATGAATTCAAAATATTTCTATAGAATTACTTTTTTGAAAGAATAATATTGGTAACATGGAGACTAATATCCAAAACCAATATACAGTCATTTTTAAATTTTTTCATAGTAACATGAGAACAGTTCATTCCATATGAGTAATATACCCGATTATCTCCCTTATGTTTCATCTTTGAAGACAAATAATTAACCTATGCATTAGAGAGATATATTGGGCTCACCCATCTTCATGAGATTCATTAGGATCAATCATCATCATCTATAATTCCAAAGTACAAAGTAATGATGAAATAATATATAATATTTGTCATTTCCACCATAAAACACATATAAAACACATTTGAACCAATAAACCACTTTAAATTGTATCATAGAGATGAGAAAAATAATTAGTTTCCTTAAAAATACATTTTAAAACTAAAAATTTCCAAAATATTGATAAAAATATATTTCATTTGAGCATAACTGTGGAAAATATTAAATTAATATTGACAATTAATTATGCCTATGATGGTGAAATAATGTTATTAAGCCATATAAATTTTTTTTTACATTTTAAAAAATAATACAAAATAATCCACAAAGAAAACATTGAAAATATTCCATTGTAAACCTTTATAATAAATTTAAAATATAATATAATGTGGGAATTACAAACTATTGGTTAGAGTAGAGTACTAAAGAGGGTGGAAAATTGAGTATATATAAAAAATTATGTGAAAAAAGTTCACTTAAAAGGATTCCCCAATAAAAATGAATACAACCTAGTTAATCAAGGTAATATGTTTATACTATTTTGACTGCTTAAATAAATTCTCATAGGATTGATTAATTATTATTAATATCAATGTGAGTTATTGATACAACTTTTGATTCCACTATAATTGGAAAAAATAGTTATATCATCTATCCAAGACTAATTATCGAAGTAAAATTTAGTTTTCTAAAATAGAAAGTAAAGCAAAGAAAACTAAATTAAAAGACATAGCGACTAAAAAAGTGGTTTAGTCTCAAGATGAGACTAAAGCCACTCCACTTGGTGATCATCTAACACCAAGAAGTTTATATTAATAAACTTTATCCACACCCTGGATCGGGGTAAACAATAGTACACATGACTGTCCAGTTCACACGACCACTTCCACAGTTCATCGTGGGTATAAACTACTCAGTCACACAAGGACCTCTTCTACACTTATCTGTGGGAGTAAAAAGATGTAAGAAGATATGAGATCAATGATATCTTGTATCCTTCTATCTAATATAGGAGATAGTGTGTGTTTTATCATAGACACACACACACACTCTCCTTGAAAGATAAAAATAGTACAAAACAGAGCAAAGATGATAATAAAGGAATAGAAATGATCTGAGTGTTTCTATATTCATCTAGGTACTTGTAAAATAATGAAAATGAAAATATCGTTTCCTCTTGTGAAAAATAGAGTATCAAATGTCTGGTGCTCTGGTTTTTAGTTTGATGAAGAAATATATGAATCTCATGTTATTCTTTGAGTTGTTACTATAAATATGTTTGAGGCTCTGGTCTACAACAGTTCAACATTCAAGGATTGAGACTGATTCATGTGGCCTGCATTTGTATATATTTTCAGGCAATTACTTCTTGTTTTTCCACTGCATGCTCCAATTCCATGATTTTCATTTTATTTTGGGTGACTGTGTTGGAGCCGACAAGATTCATGTATTCTGCAACTCGTACCTCAAACTGTCAGGTGACATTTCTACAATGAAACATTAATTATTTTAGTGCCATTAAAAAACAAAAATACAACCATTAGAAAGTAAATTGTAAATGACAAAACATATTAAATAACCGTGTCACATTTTGTCTTGAAACGGTGTCACTTAAAAACTGTGTTACTCATAAGTAGTGTCTTCTTTTCCTTTGAGCGATGAGATAGTTATAGTGGCACATTTGGGTTGAGATATAGAATTGGTATCACAGATACGGTGCCAAAATCATGGTGTCTACGGTAATAGTGTATAGTCATTTTCCAAAAAATTTAATGGTGTCTTGGTGATGGTAGTAAGGATCCGGTGTCACATACTTTATCAAATCTGGAATTGGTTACGGTGTCTGAATCACGGATTCAGGGTTACGGTGTCTTGATTACAGTATTTGGGTCATGGTGTCTAGATTACGATGTCTGGGTCACAATGTCTGGCTTATGGTGTCTGGGTTATAGTGTCTGGATTACGGTGTATGGGTCATAGTGTCTAGATTACGGTGTCAGGGTCACGGTGTCTAGATTATGGTGTCATGGACTTTGCCTAAATCCAAAACTGGTGGCAGACTTACGGTTTCTCAGACTTATCCAAATATCTATAAAACTGTCATAGAATATAATATTCACAAAATTAATTAGACTCAAACATTAATATAATAATACATTATAGAAAAAAATTAAATATATTTTACACTATTAAAAAATGATTTATAAGATTCTGAATCAGGATCTTGTGAAAGTTTATACCATGAGTTGTAAACATTAAATCATAGGGAAAACAACAATTTCTACACATGATTTGAGATATATTAAACAATTTTAACATGAGTTGTAATAGATTAAAAAAGGTTAACATGATTTGTGATCATTAAAACATGATTAAAACACGAGGAGTACAAATATCTCCCCCTTTTTGATGACCACAAATCGTGGGATTTACTCTGAATTCTCCCCATTTTTGGATTATCACCAAGAATATATTAAAAATAAAATAAACATGGAATGGAAGTAAAACAAAAATAGGACACATTTCATTAGATAGATAGATATAGGGCATTAAAAACATGAGGAAGAAAATAAAACACATCCCTATCAAAAATACATCCTTCACTTCTTTTCAGGGTTAGCAGTCTTATCTTTTCCTTTGGTAGAGTCATCAGGGGGAGCCAAAGGAGCAGAAATATAGTTTTTAGAAGGGATTGAGACAATAGTGAGAGAAGAAATAGGTACTCCTTAAAAAATGGAAGGCTCCAGAGTGGGTTTGGTTGAAGACCAAGGCACAGATTGGTTATGGATAATAGGTCTGATATGGTTCAGAGCCTAAGATACAGACATGGAGGTAGAAGAAAAAGAAATGGATGAGGAGGGGTTTGATCCAAGCTACAAATGTGTAGCTATAGAAGCCACAATGGAAGTTCCTTGCACATTAAGATAAGTCTACAACAATTGAATGAAATTGGTATTGATATCACCACCATAGTACGTTTCCATCTTGAAATCATCTTTGTTCTCTAGGAACCTTTTTCAATAGAGGAGTAAAATATTTTAGATTTTGGGCTTGGTTAATAACGTCTTGAGTGATAGGAAGAATTTTCAAATTCTATATAGGTTACATGAAATTATTGGTTAGATCATTCTTAGAGTAAATCCAAATAATATAGAAATCCACTTTCTCAGTAATTTCTTCTTGAGCATCATTTGCAGTCTTTGAGTGAACCATCACTAAGTCTATTACTCGATCACGACTTTTTATGATAGTAGATAAACATTCCTTATCAAAATCACATAAAATTTACTAAATTTGTTCTTTAACAATAGTTCTGATTAGATCACTGTCTATAGGTTGATATGACTGTCCAGATGCATTTTAAGGTGTAACAGATGAAGTGATAAATTTAACATGATTTAGAACTTTATGTAAACATCCCTTGAACTCATCAATTAGCTTGTTAAGGCCAACAACAATCTCACAAATTTAATTTACTATCTTGTGTTTCTCTCAACCAATTTTTCATATATTGAAGTGAAATTTGGTTGAATCAGATATGCATCATTCTATGGAATCTAATCACTAAAATCCTGAAAAGGATGACCAGTAGGGGCTTGACCAATTCATAACACATGTTACATATCTTCAACCATGGATATGAGAGACTTCACATCATCACTCAAATGCTTGTTCATAACTATAAATTCTTGTATTTCAGGAAGCATTTTTGGTTGAACTTTCCATATGATATTCTCTAATAGCAAGGCATCATCTCTTTCTGTAAGATTTTTCACCGGAGTAGGTTGGGAGTTCATGATATTTTTAAATCCAGCTGAAAAATTATCTCCAAAAGTTTTTAGAACATCGTGACTCATAGAAACATATGGTTATTGTGTAGGTTCAGGAACAGGAGATGATATAGGTTTATGATCCTTAGCATAAATTAATTCTAGAGTAGAAACTTGTTTCAATTGAAACATAGTGGAAAGACCAATGCCTTTAATCAAGGCCTCCTGGGTATTGTCCACATCAAAATAGCTAGGAACCTTATACCAGGTATCCACAGGTCTTTGATCAATAGGATTGGGAACTTTAAAACTATCTAGACTAGGTTGATGATTAACCTCAATAGGTGTATCTCTTATGGGACTAAGAGATTTAGTATCCTAACCTACTTCTACGTCTTCATCTCTAAAAGGATTACCCATTTCCTTTATAGCCAGCTGAAACGCCTGTACCATTCTTTCCTCAGAAGATAGAATAATTTCAGGATTTTATTGTTATTTTAATTGTTCCCCAACAACAACCTATTCCTCAATAGAAATTTGTTCTTCTAAATTATCCTTAGAAACAAATATTACTTTTACACTAGTAGAAGATTATTTTTCAGAATAAGGTTCTTTCCATTGAATCCGTACTTCTTTTAGTAACAGGTATATCCTTTTCACTACATTTTTTGGAATAGGTGGACTACTATATTCTCTGCCAAAGTCAATTCCTTCCTTAGGTGTAACAACTATATCTCCCACTTCTTTATCCGAATAATAAAAAACTTCATCTGGTTCCAAACTAGGACAAGATATGTTCTTATGTATTGAATGATTCTAAACTAGACTAAAATTTTCATACAACCTTTCATTTTCCACCACCCAAGACATTTTCCAAGGATTTTATCTTATATTCATCATTCTGATTGTATCATTTGAGATACAGAGCTGATAATATTCAATGAATTCTTCATTCGGGCAAACTACTCCTTTATAAGATATTATTGTAGAGATTAATCATGAATATAACAAGGAGGTAGACATCGAAGCTGTATTGATCAATTCACACATGTGAAGTATAATATACTTACAAAGATTAATCTTGTTCCCATTTTTCATTAAGAGTATCAAGAATATATCATGATTCTTTATAGTAGAGAAATCCAATTTCCTTGGAATAATAATATTTTGGATAATATTAAATAGAAACCTTGTATCCCCATACAACTCAATATAAATTTCCCTTTTTTTCTTCTTATCTATAGTCATATTTCCTAGGGACACTTTTAAGACAAAAAAATCACTAGGAGGAGGAAGAATTCTTTGGTATTCCTCAAATATTCCTTCTTGAGGTATCTCTAGGCAACCAACCCATAACCTCTAGGAAAAATTACACCTTTGACCATTAATACAGATTCATACAACAAATTCATCTATAGTATTAAATGAGAGATAGGAATATTGATAAAACTGAGAAACGATTTTTGGATAAATAAACCTTTTCTATTTTGTGAACTTGTTCATCCATCCCTGCTCTTACATTACTTTAAATACTAGTGACTTACATGTAATCAACCACTTTGGACAGACTTCCTTTTTTGGTACTATTATTCTCTCAGAAAGATTCAGATTCAACATTCCCTCAGGGGTTAATTTCAGATCCCTTTTCACTTACTTCTGAGATCTACAGTTATCAGGAGTTGATGAAGATGTGCACTTTATTCTGGGAATTCAACATGGGTTTGAGATGGATTAATGACTAAAATATGACTAACAGTTCTAAAGAGAGGGATTTCAGTTTCAAGAGAAGAGATATGGAGTGAATAAAGGAGTGAAAAATATTGCATTTTTATCATTTAGGGATTTCAAGTTTCTCAAATTAAAAAATTTGAAAAAAACAATAAAATAATAAACACATAGATACAGGAAATAAAATTAAAAATTTATAAAACTGATTCATTACGGTGAGACTAGAACATGTTGTCACTATGTAATCATTACAGTGTGACTCCAAATGGTGCAACCGTATCCTTGAGACAGTAAGTGTAAGACAGTATCCAAAACATAGTAACCATGAGACCCTAAACATGAGACGGTAACTTCAAGCTAGTTACTTGTGAAACCGTGAAAGTGATATAGTAATTCCAAGATAGTAACTTGTAAAACCGTGAAATTGATATTGTAATTCTAAGACAATAACTTGTGAAACCATGAAGCATGATACCATAAAATGTGAAACAATAAATGTGAGACAAAAACATTGACACCTTAAACCTTTTACTTAGGATTTATCATTCATAATTCATGTATGATGTAATTTATCCTATGAGAATTTAATGGTTTAGGGAATATATCAGCAAGATGATGTTCAGTGACAATGAAATGCGATATCACCATTTTGATAATGATATCTTAAAAAACAATTACTGACATCAATATTTTTTGTCCTAGAGTGTGAAATAGGATTCTTTGAAATGTTAATAGTACTTTTATTGTCACAATTTATAGGTACATGTCTGAATTGATATCCGTAGTCTAGTAATGTGTGTTTAATCCAAAAAATTTGGGCACAACAACTACCAGAATCTATATATTCAGCTTCAATTATCGATAATGCAACAGAGTTTTGTTTCTTACTACACCATGACACTAGATACTTTCCTAAAAATTGACATGCTCTAGACGAGATTTTTCTATTGAACTTACAACCACCAAAATCAGCCTTATAATAGCTCACTAACTCAAATGTTTTTCTCTAAGATAGAAGAATACAAGATTGGGTGTATGTTTAAGGTATTTGAAAATCCTTTTAACAACTTTAAATGAGACTCTTTAGGGTTTTCTTGAAAGCATGCACACATACATACACTAAACATAATATAAAGTCAGCTAGAAGTTAAGTAGAGTAAGCTTCCAATATTTCCTATATAAGTGGTTTGATCAATAAATTTTCTATCTTCATCAAGATCCGACTTACAAGTAGTACTCATTGGAGTATCAGTACTTTTAGTGTTGTCTGAGCCAAAACGTTTTAGAAGATATTGAGTATATTTTATTTGATTTAAAATAATACCAACTTTATTTTGATATATTTGATATCAAAGAAATTATTTTAGTTCACCCATTAAACTCATTTCAAATTCATTTTGAGTTATTTTAGAAAAATAAATACATAATGAATTTTTTGAAGATCAAAAAATAATGTCATCTAAATAAATTTGAACTACTAAAACATCATTAGAAATTCATTTTATAAAAAAATTAGGATCAAAAATACGTTTTTTAAAACCTTTTGAAATAATAAAATTACATAATCTATTATACCAAGATCTTGGAGCTTGTTTTAAATGATACAAAGCTTTTGATAATTTAAAAACATGATTTTGAAAGTGAGGATTTGTGAAACTAGGGGGTTTTCAACAAAAACAGCATCAGATATATACCCTTTAAGGAATATACTCTTGATATCCATTTGATATATTTTGAAATTCAGATGTGTGGCACATGCATGAAGAATTATAATGGCCTCAAGTCAAGATATTGGGGGGAAAGTATCTTCATATTCAATTCCTTATTCTTGACTATAGCCTTTGGTAAAGAATCTAGATTTCTTTCTAACTATGTTACCAGCTTTATATGCATTATTTCTAAACATCCACTTAGTAACTATGGTAAAAATGTCTTTGGGTCTATCAACAAGTTTCCGAACTTTGTTCCTTGAAAAATTATTATGTTCTCCCTCTATAGACGTCATTGAAAATTCATCACTGATAGCACCATTGATTCTTTAGGTTCATGTTGTGAAAAGAGAGCTTCATGTTCATCCAAATTTCTATGATAAGATCTAGTTTGTGTTCCTCTATCTAGATCTCCAACTACAACATCGAAAGGATGGTTTTTAAGAGTCCTAGTTGGTCTAGTAAAATTAGGGCTTGTTTTTCATGTTCAATATTTTGTTCTTATTCATTATGTCTTGAATTTGAAGAATTTAAAGTACTAGAATTTTTTTAGATTCCTTCATTAAATGGTCAGACGATTAATCATTGATGTCAATATTTTCTATATCATCCTCTATATTCTCTAGAGATGTGTTAGGATCATGTGAATCTATCTCAGTAAACATGACATGAACAGTTTCCTCCACACATTAATTCATTTTTTAAAAACATTATAAGATTTACTAGAGACTGAATATCCTAGAAATATTCCTTCATTACTCTTGGATGGAAACTTGTCATGATTTTCCTCAGTATTAAGGATATAGACTTTGAAACCAAAGACTTTAAAGTAGTTTACTTTGTGTTTTCTATTGTTCCTCAATTCATGTAGAGTTCTTTTAAGAGTAGGTCTAAACAACACTATATTAATAATATAGAATGTTGTATTTACAACTTTAGCCCAAAAATGAATAGGAAATTCATATTCACTAAGTATAGTTATTGAAATTTCTTAAATGTCCTATTTATTATTTCTACAACTCCATTTTTTTTTGAGGTGTTATAGGGGCAGAGAAAATATGACTATAGCCATTTTGGGAGCAAAATGATTCAATCTATTGATTTTTAAATTCATGGCCATGGTCACTTCTTATAGATTTAATTCTAAGTCCACTAATATTTTCTACAGTTTTAGCACACTTGGTGGAATGAGAGTTGGCTACACTTTTGTGAGCCAATAAGAAGGTACAAGTATACCTAGAAAATTCATTTACAAGACCATAAACATAGTGCTTCCCATTTAAACTATAAACTATACATGGTCCAAACAAATCCATGTGAACCAACTCTAGAGGTTGAGATGTTGAGACTTCTTTCTTTAGTTTGATAGAAAATATGTTTTTTTACCCTTTTGACAAGGATTGCACACTTTATCATTTGGAAACTCTAGTTGGGTAGATCATTGACTAAACATTTTCTATTTCTCTTTTTAAGGAAGTGAATATTGCAGTGTCCTAATCTTCTATGTAAAAAACAAGAGTTTTTGTGAAATACAATTAAACAAAAAGCTTTTTTAGAAACAATAATATCTATGTTAATAGAGTATACAATTTTATTTCTTAATGAAGAAAATTCTAATTCATTTTTATAATTAAAAACATTTAAAGCATCATTTTCAAATTTAACATAAAATCCAACATCACATAGTTGTGAAATACTAAGTAGATTATACATCATTCCATTAAAAAAAGTACTTTATAAATTAAAACCGAGTTAGAGTTACCGATTTGGCCTAGGATAATGATTTTTACTTTGGAATCCTCACCAAACGTTACATATCCTCCATCAATCTTTATTAGGTTTTGGAATCCTTAATAGTCTCATGTCATGTGTCTTGAACACCCACTTTCCAGGTACAATAAGTGTTTATAGGATCTCTTCAAACAATTTCCTAAAAAATAGTCAAATAAAACAAAATTTGGTACCCATAGTTGTTTGGGTCCAGTAATATTAATAACTAGTTCTTTATGAATCCACATCTATATCTTAGGATTTCTATAGTAATTTTTCAATGTATTTGAGAAATAAAAATTATTTGGTTCAGAAAAACTCAAAATAATAGAGGTTGTATCATAGTTTAAACTAGAATTTTTTTTCCTAAACTCGAAATAAAGTGGTATGTTCTAGATTTAGAAACAAAATTGATTCGTCCAGAATTTATTTTATGAGTTTGATAGAAAATACATGTAGTGTATTTAGGTTCAGTTTGTTTACCTAGAATTTGTACCAAGATATATTTAAAATTAGTAAAACTTTCAAGGTCCTTTTTTAAATTCACATTATATAGCTTTAATTCATTGTTTTATTTTAGTAATTGAACGTTTTTCTCTCTTTCTACAACAAGTTCATATTTAAAAATTGTGTAAAGATCATAATGTCTCTTTGAAGACTTTTATTTATCTTCTATTTCATTATATGTATCTTCAAGAATATTGAAATACACCAAAATTTCTTCTTTAGACATATATTCATAATCACATTAATCTCCATAATAATAAGATTTTTTATAGTAGATTATAGGATTACCTTAGATGTGTTTTTCATGAATCACATATTGGATTTGTTAACATGTTCATAATGTGAAGACTCTGAGTCACTCAAATTTTCCTCATAAGCTCTCTATGTTTCTTTCATTTCCATTTTATACTTTTTATCTTTGTCCTTATATTTCTTTTTATACATGATCTTGGGATAGTTAGCCTTTACATGTCCCTTTATCTTACATTCATAACATACCATCTCATCAAACTTTGTTCCATCTTCCCTTTTGATCGTATTTTCTTTTGAAGTTAGGATTTCTAAAAAATTTCTTCCTTTTGTAAAATTTCTAAAACGTTCTTGATAATTGAGCCATCTCCTCATCACTATCAGGTGACGATTGTTCACTGTTGGAACATTCTACATAGGCTTGTAGTTTCTCCATTTCTTTATGTTTAGATCTAGTTGTATTAAATGCCACATATTTTCTTTTGGGTTCATCCTCCTCTTCCTTTCTCACTTTCAACCCTTCTTCATACATCATTATTTTCCCAATGATTTATTTAAGATAGAATTTACTAATGTCACATGACTCTCTAATAGAGACAAAAGTTCCTCTACATCTATTAGATAGGCATATGAGAGTCCTAATAATTTTTTCATTGGCAGTAACATCTCTTCCTAGAGAGATCATAGTGTTTACTATTTTATTGAACCTGATATATATTTCTAAAATAAGCTCATCAGGGTTCATCTTAAAATTATCATATTTTATAGAATATTTGTTAAGTATCATTTCTTTAACACTATAAGTTCCTTCATCTTAAACAAAAAAAGTATCCCAAATTTCATGGGCAGTTTTTCATGTAGAAATTATGTTAAATTACTCGTATTCTAAAGATAATTATAAGGAATTAATTGATTTTCAATTATTGTTATTGGTAGTCTTGGTAGGGTAATCCCATGTCGTTCTAGTAGTAGTAGTAATCTTATACTCTTCTACAATTGAAGAAAAAAATTTAAAACCCATACTTTCTAAATGCATTATCATTTTAATTTTTTATTGGGAATAATTGGTTCCATTGAAAGATAGAGGTATTTTTGTTGAAGCACCTTCTAGTCTATTATCTATAAAAGGAAAATACATTTAATGAGCTTGAAATTTAGAACTAACGGAAGTTTAAAAATCATTTATGTAACACTAAAATCACCGTTGAAAAGATTTTAAAATAGAGTCTTAAAATGAATAAACTCCTCTAATACTAAATTTTTCTCGTAGTAGAGTACTCAAGAGGGGGGGGGGGGGGGGTTGTGGTAAATTTAGTATCTATAAAAATATATATTAAAATATTCAATTAAAAGGATTCCCCAATTAAAATTAATACATATTAGTTAATCAAGGTAATATAGTTATACCTGTTTGACTATTCAAATAACTGCACAGAATATTGATTTATTTTCAATAATATCAATGTGAGTTATTTATACAAATTTAAAATATACTCTAATAGGGAAAATAGTTATAAATTCTGTCCAAGACTTACTATCAGAGTAAAATTTAATTTTCTGAAATATAAAGTAAAGCAGAGAAAACCAAATTAAAAGACACAACGGATAAAACAAGCGGTTCAGTCTCAAACAAAGACCCAATACAATCAACTTGGTGATCACCTTCCACCAAGAAGTTTATATCAATAAACTTGATCCACACCCTAGATCGGGTTAAACACCAGTACACAGAATTTTTTAGGTCACATGACCTCTTCCACTGTTATTCATGGGTATAAACTACCAGGTCACACAAGGACCTCTTCCACACTTATATGTAGGACTAAACAAATGTAAGAAGATATAAGAAGAAGGATATCATGTATCCTTTAGTTTAATATAGGATAAAATGTGTGTTTTATCACAGAATCACACACTGATTTATATCTAAAAGAGTACACAACAGAGAAATGATGATGAGAAATGAAAAGAAATGATTGGAGTGTTTCTCTATGCATATATGTACTTGTAGTATGAAGTATATGTAAATATCGAATCCTATTATGAAAAACAAAGTATCATAAGTCTGGTCCTCTATTTTTGATTTCGATGAAGAAAGCTATGAAGCTTTTTTTCTTCTATGAGTTGGTACTGTGAAGATGTTTGTGGATCTGATCTATGGTAGTCCAAACATCAAGGATAGAGAGTGCATTATGTGTTCTTCAGTTTTGTATTATTTCATGCATTTACTTCCTATTTTACGCTGCTCGATCTAGTTCCACACTTTTCTTTTAATTTCAGGGTGCATGTGTTGGGGCCTACAGGATGCATGTATTCTGCACCTTGTACCTCATACTGTCAGGTGAAATGTATACAAATAAACATTAATTATGTCTGTTCCATTAAATAACTCAAATACGAACATTATAAATTAAATTGAAAATGAAAAAACAGATTAAATAATGCGGTCAAAGTTTGTATTGAAACTTCATCACTTAGAAATGGTGTTACTGGTAAATGGTGTATAATTTTCCTTTGAGAAGTGAGACAATCACGGTGCCACAATTTCATTGAGATCTAGAACATGTAGCACAGATGTGGTGTTAGAATCATGGTGTCTTAGGTAATGGTGTCCAGTATTATTTTAAAACATTGAACGGTGTCTTGGTGATGGTAGTAAGGATACAATGTCACATACTTTATGAAATCTAGGACTGGTTATAGTGTCTAAAACATGGTTTTTGGGTTACGGTGTATGGATTAAGGTGTCTGGGTCACGATTTCTGGATTATAATGTCTGGGTCACTATTTCAGGATTACAGTGTCTTAGTCACGGTGTTTGGATTACAATGTCTAGGTCATGGGGTTTGGATTACGGTGTCTTGGTCATGGTGTCTGGATTACAGTGTCCGGGTCACGGTGTATGGATTACAGTGTCAAGGAAATTAGAAAAATACATAACCAGTGGAAGACTTATGGTTTCTCATACTTAGCCAAATATCCATAAAATTGTGTTAAGAAATAATATTCAAAGAATAAATTATACTTAAGTATTAATATAATAAAACATTATTGAACAAAATTAAATATTGTTTACAATATTCAAACATGATTTATAAGATTCTAAATTAGGATCTTGTCATAGTTTATACCATGAGTTGTAAAAATTAAAGCATATAGAAACCACAAATTTCTACACTTGATTTGATATTGATTAAACATGGATAATAGGATTTGTGATAGATTAAATAAGGTTAACATGATTTTTGATCATCAAAACGTGATTAATACATAAGGATTCCAACACAAACCATTTATGAATAAATAATAACATTCTTGAGACATTTAATATAACATTAATATATAGTATAAAGTCTAAAAACATTTAATATAATTATTAATGGAAGATCACTTTCATTAAGTCCTTCCTGACTTCATATATTTCCTATAACCTGTATTATAAATCTTTTATAGTTTAAAATATCATAAGATTTTTTTTAATATTAATAAAATTATCATTACTCATATTATTTCATTTATTTCCATACATTAATTATTTACTAAAATGGTTATTTTCACATTGGATTTTTTTGGGGTATTCAATTTATAACCTCCAAACCACATCAGTTCATTAACTATGGTCCAAAGATTTATGATTCATTTATAAAAAAATACTAAACATGTTTTATTTATCATATTCATATATTATATAGTCATTTTTTACAAACTATATATTACCTTTATCAATGATGAACCATGTATTTTTATGGAGATGGTAGTCATTACGTATGCATGAATGATGTTTTCATTATTCTAACAAGGAGAAAGTAAATAAATAAAATATTATTTTAATTTTATTGAATTAAAAATATGATGTAAATTTAATATTTATTCATTATTTACATCCCTATGAACATCATTATATGTTAAAAATGAACAATGAACAACATCGTTATGCTTCATGGAGGTATTATTCCACACATATGCACAACCAACATTATCAAATTTTAATGGACCAAAAAGTTAGGAATAAAAATAAATAATTTTTTTTTTCAGATTCATAATTTTGTCATAAATTTTATTATAATTAATTTTTCAATCATTTTACCCAATCATATATTTTGTGGATAAAAAATGAAACACATCTCTTTGGGGGTGTGGTAGTCAACTAGAACACACGAGTGATGATTTCATTTCTCATAATATGGAAACAAGTATGAAAAATGGTTGAATCATAATCATATAAACACTTAAATATTTTTAATATAACTATTTTATTATTTCATCATGGTTTAATATTATTTTAGGAGGTAAAAGATGAAATAAACTTTAAATAGGTCTATTATGACTTATAACTTCTCCTCAAATATCTCCAGTTTGATTACAACTTATGCCTTCTAGGATTGGTATTTTGATAGGAAAATAACATATGTTATTTATATTGGTATGTTTTTTTGATTTTTTCAGTTATTATCTAATCTAATGTACTTGAATGTTCATAGTAAGAGATGATTTGAGGTACCCCATCATAAGTGAGGGGAGTAGCACACTTGTGATTTTTTCAAAACATTTAAATATTATAAAGTCTTACTTCTAGAAAAGTGTATATAAAACTATTTAATTCCGAAGATATGTTGATATAGTATAAAATAAAGTAACTTTATTAGAATTAAGATAATATTTGTTTTCATTATCACTTAGTTTTCTGTTTAATTTACATAATTTATCTTTTACTGTGGTGACAAGTTTTACCCTGGTTAAAATTCACATTGAAAAAAATGAATTTTAAATCATTAATAAATTTTAACCTTCTAAATATAATTTTGGAAACAGTTTTCCTTGATTAAATTTATATAAGTGTATGATATTAATTTTAAATTAATTTCACAAAACAAAATGAAAAACAGTTTTTAGAACATTGTGATTTAAACATAAAAATGATCTTATAATAAATTAAAACATAATTTCAATTCATATAAAATTATTTATAATATATTTAAATAAAATGGTCTTTATTTTACATTAAAACAAAATAAAAAATATAATTTTATTTATAAATTCCTTTTTTAAAATAAATAAATGACAGTTTTGCAAAATCAACTTAGTTCAGCATTCACTCAAAAAAATATATATTCATATAAATTTTCAAAATTCATTCTATGTTGTACTTTATTTTTTTAATCAGACAATTAATTAATTTTCACAAAATTAATTCTTTATAATAAATAAATTTATCTCTTAAACAAAACCATGTAATTCACAGAAAAAGAATTTGGTTAAATAAAACGGTTTCATTTTAGACAAAAATTTTTAATAAAATTATTTATAAAATTATGATGAAAATAAAAACATAAAATGATTATTTATAAATCATAATATTGATTTATTTCTATAATTACATAATATTCCATTTAAATAAAGGAATATGATGGAAAATTCATTTTATTAAATAATTATTTAGTTCTATACATGGAATTTTACAGGGATGTATTAATTATTTCAAGAATACCATTTTAGAAATTAGTACAGCTTGATATGGGAAATGGGAAACTAATTTTTAATTTAGTAGTTGAATAGTATTATTTTAATTTTTTCCTATAATGGGGTTATTATCTATGGTGGGTGAGTTTTTTCATGTGTATGTGGTTGAAAATAAGAACTTCAAATCATCAATAAGATCCTCATTTTCCAATAATTTGATATATATATATATAATATAATTGATATTTATATTTAAAACGATATAAATGATTATAATTTGGTTTATATTTAT
Source organism: Viscum album (assembly GCA_963277665.1). NCBI lineage: Eukaryota > Viridiplantae > Streptophyta > Magnoliopsida > Santalales > Viscaceae > Viscum > Viscum album. The sequence continues at coordinate 1,182,367,370 of OY728158.1, read as the reverse complement.
TATTTGTATTCAAATAAATTTAATATATATTCATAGGAAATAATTGAATACTTGGGTTCTCTAAACCCAAAGGACATACCATCACTAAAGGATCCTCCAAAATTATAGCTCAAAATACTGTTGAGTCATCTATGTTATTATTTTATTAGTGAGGGTAGAAATTTGCCTATTATTATGTAATATATATTAAATATATATCCAGAATAAAATATTTTATTTGTTATCTTATCTCAAGATGAAAATAGAATCAATGATTTCACACATTAAGGGGAATAGTCCCTCAATATACATGCATATAATTGTGAAAAAAATTAATTAAAAACATAGTATTCAAGGTTTGTGTTAGATTAATCCTAAAATTAAAGTGGTTTAAAGAAATCAGGTAGTAAAAATAATTGATAATTTAATAATATATCCAATCTAAATTGCTCATGGGTTAGACACATTCATACTATTCTAATACAATGAGGGGTTACAACTATCACTAATGAAAACTATTTGCCCTATCATACATGAATGCATAAAAAAAGGATATATTTACCATTACATTTATCAATAAAAATATAGACTGTTTATAAGGTCGTGATTTTTACTATTTTCTAGATATTTATCCAAGTTATAATTAAATTCCTATTTCATCTTAGGTTGAAGAAAATCCTATTTTCACATGTACATATGAAATTTCCTCTTATTGAAATATTCTATTTGAATTAAGTGGTGTTACATAAAAAAATCATTATTTCATGGTGGAAATTTTATCTCATATGGTTGAAATGATAATTTAAATTTTCACATATATTCTTTCTATTTTAAGAGTAATATTTATAAATTCATTAACAATATAATGAATGCTTTTCAAATCTATGAAGAATGTGATTTAGTCCCCATTTGTGAGAAATTAATATTAATGGCGACTAATTTAACTTTTCATGGTTAGAAAATATCTCAACATGGTATTGGATATGATATTTCAAAGGTTTAGATGATTGAAAAGTAACAACCAAAAATGTTTTCAAAAAAATTTAGAGATTTTTCGGATCTGTGAGATTTTACTAGAGGTTTATTCAAATATTTTATAAAATTATAATAAAATTATGTTATTTATTAGTAAAATATTCCTCATTTATATGTTATGACCAATTTTTGAAGGGTTCAATTTTTTGATGGAAAGGTTAATCTATACACCAAATATTATAGATTTAGGTTGATGTATTCATTTTTATATTTTGTACAAAACAAGTTATATAGGTGTTATATATATTTTGGGACATCTTGGGGATCATAAAATACATTTAAAATATTTTCCATGTAATCTTTAAAATTACTCTCAATGAAATTAAAAAACATGTGAGAATGAACTTCTTGTGGTGGTTTTTGTAGTATAGATGTTATGATAAAATCTTATTAGGTTTAAGGTGATTATTTACACCTACCATATTGTATTGAGATAGTTATTTACTAATAACGATTCCAAACCATGGTTTATATTATGGATCCTAAAATTTAAATATGTTTATATTGATATTAAATACATGAATGGAATCTATAACCTCATTTTTTGTTATCTTTCAAGGTTAAAAGTATTTGAGGAAAAAAACAAAGAGGTAATTTCTACTGAGTTTCTGGATGAGATGTTATGGGTGATACATGAATTTAATTTAAATTGGATTAATTGGTGTCAAGAGTGGTCCCCCATGATTTATTACACCACCAAATAATGATTTTTTGTTCATAGGTAATGCACTATTTTTGTGAATTCCAATTTCATTTTTAAATATCTATGAGTTGAATTATTTGAAGATATATTCTTAATGGGTAAATATTTTCATTTATATATCATTTTATTCTTATACATTGGTTATACATCAAGGAAAAGATAAAATATAGGTGAAGGTACTTTGATTTATTTTATATTATCCCATATTTTTTAAGGATTAAAGGGGTTATATTTTAGAATATAATCACTGGTATCCAGTTATAAATAAAAGTATAATATAATAAATAAAATAAAATAGAATTATTAAATATGAAATAATTGATGTTTTGCGATTATATTTAATGAGAATATTTTTAATGTTCTTTGTAAATGTGTGCATTCCTTTTAGAGTGGATTATGTCTCAAAATTGGTTAATTAATTGGAATTATCCAACAATGTTAGTTCTAGTGTGGTTAAATATATTAACAGAAACATTTTATATACATTGGATACATAATGTGCCTCATTAGTCGTAATAGAGTTAATTTTTAAAAAACCTCATTTCAAATAATTAATATAGAAGCATGGTTATCATCATAAAACCATCACCACCTACCACCCACAAACAAGTGGTTAAGTAAAGGTTTCTGACTAGTAAATAAGTTGAAAATGTAAAACGTTATTTTTGGGGAAAGAAAGGATTGGTTGAGGAAGCATGGTGGTGGAATATGGGTCTACAAAATTGAATTGAAACACCCATCATTATTTCTCTATATCTTTTTTTAATCATATCATTTCTCATAATGATTAAACATAAGTAATATTGGGATATTAAATAACTAAATTATAATTTTAAAAGTAAACATATAAAAAAGACATCATAAATTCAATGAAATTGATGAGATTCATTAATAATATTATGAGAATTTCAGAATTTAAAAATATCACACAAAATTATACAATGTTAATCTTATTCAGATATATGATTTTCAAAATGGAAAAAGGTTTTACTCTTATTTTATAAATTTAAACTCATTTTTTAGAAGTATAAATTGAGATATTCTAGTCTATTCAAAGTCACTATGGTGTTTCAACATGGTGTTGTTGAAATTATTGGGTAGAGAAGTGGATATTCTTAGTTATTTATACATTTTTAGGCCTTACATGGAGAAGAATCACCTTGAACATGTTTCTGGTGTATAAATTTATCATTTATTGGAATATGTTTCATCAAGCTAATGATTTTAAATTTATCATTTCATTGGATGTAAACCAAAATTGAATGGAGTTTTCCAAATTTTTATACATTCTCATCTTTTTTTCCATTTAGTTGTTTTTTAATGTTTCATAAATATTCATACTTTTTGGATACTTATGATGTTTTAGGGTTAGATTTTTTTTGGAAAAGGAGGTACTTGACCATACAACTTCAGAAGGCATGTCAAAAACTACTGATGTAATTTTTCATTTATTTTCGTTTTTTGTTTGTATTTTATGTCTTTGAGTATCCAATCTAGAATTTAATAATTTTCCCATAAATATCCACATTAATATTACACATTATTTGGAAATATTTTTTGTGATCTACATATGAAACTTTTATTGTTTTTATATTAGAGGAGATAAGTTTGGTTAAAAATATATTTCAACTTCACATAAATGTTAGTCCTTCATGATAATAATTGTGTAATAATAAGATTTAATTACTAAAATATAATTATTTTAATTTTATTTCATTGGATCCTCTCTTAATAAATATATTTTATGTGAATCTAAAATGATTTTTTATAATTTTTTGTTCATATAATTATGTTTTTTATGAATTGATTATGATGTAGTTTAGAATTTGGTAAACTTTTGTGTTTTAATTATTCAACCAAAATTTTTAATTCTAGTTTTTTTGAAAATAAAATAAAATAAAATAATATAAGGATAAATTATAAATATTTTATTGAATAATAATTACTATGTCTTTCTACTTCATGTCCTTCAAATAAAAATTGTCACATGAGGTGATTGATATGGGGTTTATGATTCCAATTGGTTTGACATAAAATAATTTATTTTATTGTCTAAAAACCACTATACCATTAAACGTTGTGACATAATTATAGAAAAAATAGTCGCAATTGGAAATTTATGGGGAGATTACACATTTTGGTAGATTTTAATAACAGTTCATGAAATAAAATAAAAATATAAAAGGATAAATTTTCAAAAGTCAAAGAAAAAAATTATAAAAATAATAAAAGTCTTATGTAATAGTGGTGTAAAATATGATGTGAAAACTAGTGTGTGTGTGTGTTCCCAAATGTAAGAATGATATGAATCATAAAGAATATGTCCTTTAATAATAATGAAAAATGAAAAATTCTTATCAATTGTTCTATGTTTGAATGTGAGTATTTTGACTTAATGTGTGAGGTAACATAATTAACCATTATTAGTAATGTACCATATTTGGACGATTCATTCGTCATATGGTACAATATTAATTCGTAATTGAGAATAATTTATAATCATGTGATTTTACCCATATCTAAACCATAGATTATTTTTTTCTCAAATAAATTATTGAAGTGTTTCCTTAGGACAAGAAATGTTTCAATTATAACGAAATTTATGTGTTAAATTTTTTAAATATTATTTATATAATTTAAATTTTAATTTAAACATAAAAAAATATATTTTATTAATTTTTTATCATGATTATATTTATTGAAATGAGATAAAGTTGATTTCTGTGCATATTTTTTCACGCTAGATTAGTAATTTATTGATAAAATTTATCTCATTACTCTAATGGTTATAAAATTATGTGTAGACGTTCTTCAAAATTTTGGATGCAATTTTATCATCAAGGTCTATAACTAATTTGACCATTAAAAACATAATTTTATTTCATTATGAACATTTACCTATTTCTAAAAATAGACAATACATTGATGTAACATTTTCTTGTAATAACATGGGTTATAGAGGTGATTTAGAAATAAATATTATTTTCGTGTAAATATAATTAAAATCCCAAAATAATATGAGAAAAACATATATAAATAAATTTTTTATGGTTTCCAAACCATCACTAGTAGTTTAAGATTGAATTTAGTTAAGGAAATTCACCTACACCATATAGGCTATTGACATTATATTGTCTAGCCATCTCCACATGCAGTTATTTTGAAAGGTAATATTTTTTTTATGAAAATTGGGGTCTTAATACATTAAACGAGGTATATAGAAGTTGAATAAACTGTAAGGATAAATTTTGGAGGAAAATAACACTTATGAGGAAGAATGGTCATGGAGAATGAGGAGGAATATAAACTTTTCTTAAAGAAAGTGGTGGATCTTACTAGTTCATCCTTTCAATATCATGAATACTTATTTATATCCATAATTTTCATTATTATTATTATTATCCTTTCAATCCTTTGATATTAATTTATTTTTAGCTTGATTGGATAATCTTAATGGGGCAACGGGGATTTTGATAGATCATTTTATCCTATTGTTATTTTTTTCATTTGATGTTTTAATTCAATTCAATTTTTAATAGAAACAATTTCACTATTATTTCAACACCTGAAATTACATTTTATAGTACTTTGATAGATAGATTGGATAAAAACTCTTATAAATAAGAAATAAAAATAAAACCCTCATAGGATTATTGTACTATTGATATTTATGGAAATATTAGACTACCAGGAGCTTAACATTATCTTAGGAAACAATTATGAAAATAAAACTTTGGTACCCATTATTGGATATTCATTAATTATCTATATTACTTTATATAATTATTCAGTGTTCTTTGTTTATTAAGTAATTTATAATGTAAAATAATAAATATAATAGTATTAAAGTAAAATCATATAATTTTATCTACTTCAGAATCATGGGAATTCACATGTGATTTTATATTTTATTATCATTTTTAGAATATTAGTCTACTTTAAAACATCAATAATATTGTTATTTTATTTTATTTTTATTTCTATACATTAATAAAACATACACACACGTTAATTATTAGTGGAATGATCTTTCACAACATACTATATAGTTAGTGTGTATGGTATATTATGGAACATTTAGTTATGAGCATGAACAATTAACCCAAGAAGACCTATGAGTCAGAATGTAATGTGGTGGGTTATATATTTAGACTCAGATATTGTTAAATAACGATTTTTTAGATTGGGGTCTCCATAATAGCTTTTGGTGTTTCATTCGAAACCATCTATTTGAAGGACCCCTGAACACCCTGAGAGGGAATGGGTGAATCAGGGTGTCAACTTTATCTTTTTAAAGTTGCGGATCTTGTTCCCACGTTGGTAAGAACTTGTTAAATCTATCAAAAAAATGAAATTAGAAAGTTGACAAAGCACTTTTACATGGTTCACCACAAAGTGCTACATCCAAGGAGAATATGCCGACAGTATGTCGGTCATACCAAAATCTACTAATCTTCACTAGTTTATGGATTACAAGTTTTGGTCACAGTCACTCTGTGCCTGGTATACTACTTTTAAAAAGGTTCAGGGAATAGTCACCGCATCCATCAGATCACTTCAATCTACTCCTCCTAGCTCACTGCCTTGAGAGAAGTCAAACTCAGTTTATCAACATGAAGGTCTCTTCAATAGATTTTCATTGAAGTCTTTGTCTCTGTTCAGCATAAGACACATCTTGCATCAAATACTTGAAAAGATGCACTTGAAATCATTGAATCATTTAACCAGATATTCGGAACATGAAAACAGGTTACACTGACGATTGCGCTCAACACCTACCGTTTGTGTGCAAGATCTCACTTTTGCGCACAATATTTTCTTTTCGCGTGGAAAATATTTCACACAACAAAACCATTTTCACACAATTGAATCTTTTACATGCAGCCTACAATTTTATGCGTAGCTTCTTCTTTTTCACACACCTCATTCTTTTACGTTCCACTTCATCTTTTATGCGCACCTATAACTTTTATGCACAGCTTCTACTTTTTCGCGCTCCTCTGACTTTTACGTGCTACTTCCCCTTTTTTTTCACAACTCCATTTTCACGCACCATTTACACACATCATAACTTAGATCTTATCTGATTTTTCACTCGTGTCAAATGAGGGGGGTCACCTCTTATTTTTAGGCGTCACCGACCCCCGCACACAAAACCCCGCATTTTGGGGCAAAACACCCATTCTATGTGCAATCCTTTTTCGCACATGAACCATTTTTCACGCACATCTTCAGATTTTTCGTGCACCTCATGCCTTTTCCATTTTTCATTTTTTTTGATCTCGAAACACATTTTGCGTGAGAAAACCAACCTACATTCACTATTGCGTGCAAAACCAATTTAGAACGCAATCCATGTTTTTCACGCACCACTCCAATATTTTGCACAACTCATGCCTTTGCCATTTTTCGGAAATCTAATCCCAAAACATAACTTGCGTGCAAGTTTCCAACACACCTACCATTTTGCGCCCAAGTTCCTTGGCCAAAAACACCTTTTCCCATTTCCTGATTTGCAGGCCCAAAATTTTTTCAAACACTCGGAAATAATGCCACTTTAATTATTGTTGTCTACTTAAACTCTATGATCACATAACTAGAAAAAATTCTAAACATCCAATATGTATTTACAAAAAACAAAAAACATACTCCAATTCTTGCAAATAATGGCATTGGTTCCAACAATCTCCCCCTTTTGGTTTATTGACAATCACCAAATAAATTCAATAGAGCACCAGCCATATGCAAACCAAAAATGCAATAATCAAATCAGCCAACACTCTAAGTCTACGTGAGCAATGCTCAGTGTAAAAAACAAGGGGGGAAGTGTGAATTGGGATCCCATGTTTTGGAATTCTTAATGATGCCAAATCTATTCTCTTACTTTGTCACAGAAGCATTACATGTCCAAAATGTATTCCTTATCCTCCTAAAATAGAATTATCATCGTGATACAGAACATGTACTAAATTTATTCATTCTCCCCCATTGGAAATAAACCCAAAGACTGGTATTTGTTCATTGAAAAGATCGATACACCCCTGAATAGTATCTCCCCCATAAACCTACATCACATATACAAACAGATTAAAAATAGTTAACATAACTGGGGAGAGGGGGTATTTTCATAACATCCTTATGCACTGGGAGGTGGCTAAACACTGTGGTTCAACCGATGTTTCTCAAACTCAGCTGTTGATAGTGTCTTGGTCAGTAGATCAGACACTTTCTCATCATTTCCCACATGATCCTTTCTAATCACGCCTTGCTCAAATTTTTCTTTGATAAGGTGATACCTAATTTCAATATGTTTTGTATGAGAATGGTGAACAAGATTCTTCATAAGATCAATCTCCCTCTTGTTATCATAGTAAATCACCATTGGTTGTTTCACCTCATCACCAAAATCTTTAATTTGTTGCTTTATCTATAGTAGTTGAGTGCATGCCTTTGTAGCGGAGATATACTCATCTTCAACAGTACTAAGAGAAGTACTTTCTTATTTCTTGCTCAACCATAAAACACATTTCTACCCAATATATAATGCTCCACCACTTTTGGAATTTCTTTCAACTACATATCCAACCCAGTTAGTATCAGAAAACGCGGATAACTCATTATCCCTTCCTGGAGAAAAGTTTAAGCCATAATCGTGAGTAACTTGAATATACCTCATGATTATTTTTACTGCTGCCATATATTGCTCCTTCGGATTACTCTGAAAGCGGGATGTTAAGCATGTTGCAAAGTCAATGTATGGCCATGTTGTTGTAAAGTACAATAAGATCCCAATGATTCTTCTATAAATTTTGGGATCTATAGAGGTCCAATCCTAATGTCTTCCAAGTTTGATTCCAACTGAAATTGGAGTTGACATTGGTTTTGAGTCATTCATATTAAATTTCTTCAGTAGTTCTTTTGCATAATTTTCATGATAAATGAATGCTTAATCCTTCTTTTGAATCACCCGCATCCCCAAAAAATATGTGCGCTCCCCAATCATAGACATTTCAAATTATGATTTCATGTTATTGGTGAATTCGTCAACTGATTTCTTCCTGCTACCATCAAATATAATGTCATCAACGTAAACTGGAACCATGAATTGATCTTTTGTAGAAATCATTACATATAGATTGTGATCTACTCCTCCTATTTTGAATTCTAGCTTCTTAAGGTAAGAATCCAGTTGGGAGTACCATGCCCATGGTGCCTGTTTCAAGCCATATAGTGCTTTCTTTAGTTTGCAAACCATTGTTTCATCAGTATCAAGAAGAAAACCCACTGGTTGTTTAATGTAGACTTATTATTCAAGTACACCATTCAAGAATTCTATTTTGACATCCCTTTGATATAATTTATATCCTATTTGGAGTGACATGGTAAGGAAAATCTTGATTGACTCCTCTCTCGCCACTAGTGCAAAGGTTTCTTCAAAATCAACACCTTCAATAGTGGAATATCATTTATATACCAGTTGTTCCTTGTTTCTAATAACAATTCCAAAATCATCAAACTTGTTCTCGAAGATCCATTTTTTACCAATCAGATTTTGACATTCAGGTCTCTTGACTAGATCCCATGTCTGGTTCTTTTCAAACTGATCTAACTCTTCATTCATAGCTTTCACCCAAGATTCATCCTTTGCAGCTTCTTCAAATGAGGATGGCTCCAAAATTGAATGAAATGCAGATTGAGTGTTATTCCTCATCCTCCTTGTTTGTGTGGGTGCACACCTATCCCCAATTATATTAGATGGATCAATCTCAGCTCTTATATTTCTCCTGATAGGTTCGGTTTCATTCTATATAGCCAAGGTTTCCTCTTCAGATTCTTCTTCTAAGTCAACATCATGATGTGACTTCTGAGTGTTTTTTACACTTTACACTATTTCTGTATTTTTATTTACTCCATGTTCACTTTCTTCCTCACTTTATATCATATAAGCATATGAAATACTTGAAGCATTTGTGGTTTTCTCTTTAATGATCTTAACATCACTGCTTTCCACAATCCTTCTTAATCGCTTGTTGAAACACTTGTAGGCTTTTCTGTTCATTATGTATCCAATGAAAATTCCTTCATCTGCATTGTATCCATATTTTCATTGATTTCCTTCTTTGTTTCTGATGAATCACTTACTTCCAAAAACACAAAGTATTTCAAAGAGGGATTCCTTCCATACCACTATTCATAAGTTGTCTTTATGTCACCCATATAAATTCCTATTCGATTTTGAATATACACTGCATCATGAATGACCACTTTATAGTAATTCCGTGGAATACGACTCTCAATCAGCATAGTTCTTGCCATGTTGTTCACATGTCGATTTCTACGCTCAATAACTCCATTTGTTATGTGGAGTTCTCACGACAGCTACCTCATGTTGTATCCCATGATTCTCTAGGTAGTTTTTAAATTCAATAGATGTGTATTATCCTCCATTGTCTGATTGAAGCACTTTGATCATTCGTCCAGTATCATTCTCGGTGATTCAATGATATGTTTTCAGGCAATAAAGTAATTTTTGTTTCCTATGTATAACCATTACACATTCCATTCTACTATAATCATCTATAAAAAGGATAAAGTACCTTTCTCTATGAGTTTTGGTAACATTTATTGGGCCACATAAATATGTATGAATGAGATCAAGAAGATGTGATTCCCTTTTCTTCTTTTTCTGATTTGAATTGTAGACCAGCTTCCCACGAATACAAGCATCACAAGAATTCTCACGTTCATTCTTTAGGTTGGGAATGCCCATGAAAATCCTCAATTTTGATATTTTTTCCATGTATTGTTGACTGATGTGCCCCAGTCTCTGATGCCACAAATTATTTTCATCTTAAACAATCATGTAAAAAACATTTTCTTTACTATCTACCTGCTACATGTTGCATTCTATTCTACATCCATTCATAAGTGCATTTCCGGTCTTTCCCTTGATAGTGCAACCTTTCTCATAAAAAGTAACTATAAGTCCCGAGTCATAGAGTTGACTCATGCTGAGTAGATTATGACATAGGCCATCTACATAAAGGACTGTAGTTTTCTTTATCTCACCATTATCTAATTCAGTACTTCCACTGCCTTTGATTTTCAGAGATCCATTATTACCAAACTGTATAGTTCCATCAACCCTCCTTTTGATATCTGTTAATAGGCCTGCAATACCTATCATATGAGATGAACAACCAGTATCCAGAATCTAGAAACTGTTGTTTTTTTATCTTTTATGCCCACCTCTGCAAGTTTTGATTTCTCAGTTTTCATCTTTTCTTTCTATGAGACATTGGATTGAGTGTAAAACATTGATGGCCTTTCAATTATCCCTTTTGTGTACATCGGTTCTTCATAGTCGAAATCTTATTCGAGAGGAGAAAACATGTTTGTAAGAGAAACATTATCTTGTTCATGAGATTTGATCTATCTTGAACTCTGGTATGAGGTGTATATGTCCCTCCTATGTATGCAATTAACAACCTTATGACCAAAGTTAGAACAATGAAAACAATATCCATAGAAACTGTTTCTTATAAAAGAAATAGGATATGAATTTTTTATCATCTGTTGAACTCCCATATCTTATCTATTCATATATCTTCTTGTCTCTTCGCAATAAGACATGGTATGACCCAAATATCCACATAACTAACACTTCATGAGAGAAAATGTCTTCTTACTTCTGTTTATTCTCATTCCTTCTTCTGTGGGATTATAGTTTGAGGGATCCTTTTTCCAGGAGGCTCAAGGATAATATTGTTTTCTTATTTCATATTGAATTATGGGTTTTTGTTTCAGCACTTCAGATGAATTTTCCACATCACCCACTTTTAGCTTGCCTTTATTTTGGTTACCTTTATTTGCAGCATTTGATGACTCTGCCTCACAACCGATTCCACTATTTCCCATGCAAGAAGGTATTTGATCATTCAAAATATTTTCAACTCCATTAGAACCACATTTCTCTCTCTCTCCAATATCTCATCATCTGAGAACCTTCCAAACTTTATTTTCTTCCTTGATTCTTTTGAAATTGATTCAGTCTCAAGTTTTCTTATAAGAGTAACAACTTCCTCTTCAAGACTCTCAGTAGTCTTGGTCTTTTCTTCCAGTATAGTGGTGATTTCATTAATGACCATTTCTTGATCTTCAATTCTAAGCTTCAAATACACTACCTCATCAGTGCTTTCAAGAATTTTAGATTTCACTTTCACAAATTCTTCTAGTCATTCAATTTCAGCTTTTAGCTGATCAACTTAATCAGAAGATTCTTCTATAGTTGTTTTCCACTTATTGAACACTTACATTTGATCTTAAGCATACTAATATAATCTTTAAGTTGTAACTCAAGATTGGAATTAGTTTTCAACTTATTGTCTCAACCATTATCTTTTGATGGTTATGATTTTTCAATAGTTTCCATCATGGAAGCATGGTTTCTAGTTTTAAGTTCTGGTTCTTCTTCTTCATTTAATTCATTATCATCATCTTCCTTTTCATAGATAATACTATTCTTTAGAACTTTTTTTCTATATTTTAAGTCTCTCTTTTTGAAAAACCTTTTATGAGGCTTCTCAATGTTTTCATCTTCACTATCTTCATCATTGATCTTTATTAAGTACTAAGAGGCAATGCGCCTAACTTTTCCACAATGAAAGCAAGCAATATGTAACTTCCCTTTGAATTTTCCTTTTCCCTTCTGGAACTTCTTTGCAAGGAGAGAAATAATTTCTTTTTCTTCATCATCTTTACCACTACTATATTTTGAAATTTTCAATTTTTCCATAGCCTTGAATGCCATTTCCTTGCTCACTTGAGTCGTAGCATCTTCTGGTTTGACTCTCATTTCATATGCTACCAAAATACTCATCAGATAATCCAGAGAAAGTTTAGAAACATATATTTCCTCAAGGGCTGACACATTTTCATTGTATAGGGGTGGTAGTCTTCTTAATATTTTCTTTACAATATCAAGGTCTTTGATTTCGTCTCCTAGACCCTAAATTTCTCCAACCACTTCAGTAATTCGATTGAATAATGAGTCTACATTCTCATCTGGATGCATCTTTAGATCATCAAACCTATTGTGTAGGACTTGTAGATTTTCCTCCTTCACTTTTCTATCTTCTTCATAATCATTTTCAAGTTTATCCCACATGGAATTTTCTGAGGTGAAACTTATAACCTTTAGATAGATCTGATCAGAAAGGGATGTGGTGAGTGCATTTTTTGTTTTAGAATCTACCTGAAGAATTTTCTTGTCTCCGTCAGTCATAACCAAGCATGTTGGATAAGTTACTTGTATTACTTGCACAATAGAAAAAAGGAATTCTATTCCAATAGATCTTAGATGAGATCTCTTTTTATTCTTCCAGATATAGAAATTACTGCCATCGAAGAGAGGGACTCCACTGACATTGGCTGAATTGTCCATAACGGTATATGACATATCAAACACCAGTTAACCTCCCTTTGATACCACTTAAAGGACCCTGGAACACCCTGAGAGTGGATGGGTGAATCAGGGTGTCAAATTTTTCTTTTTAAAGTTTTGGATCTTATTCCCACGTTAGTAAAAACTTGTTAAATCTATCAAAAAAATGAAAGCAGGAAGTTGACACAACACTTTTACTTGGTTCACCACAAAGGGCTATGTCCAAGGAGCATAAAACAGGAGTATGTAGGTCGTACCAAAATACACTAATCTTAACTAGTTTATGGATTAAATGTATTGGTCACAGTCACTTTTTCATGGAATACTACCTTTACAAAGGTTCAGAGAATAGTCACTACATCTCTCGGATCACTTCTGTCTACTCCCTCTAGCTCACTTCCTTGAGATAAGTCAAACTCAGTTTATCGACTCGAAGGTTTCTTCAGTAGATTTTCATTGAAGTATTTGTCTCTATTTATCATGAGACACTGCTTCCATCGAATTCCTAAAAATATGCACTTGAAAGCACTAAACCACTGAACCATATATTCGGAATGTGAAAATAGTTTACACTAATGATTGCGCACAACACTGACCCTTTGCGCACAAAGATCTCACTTTTGCGCGCAATATTTTCTTTTCGCACAGATAATATTTTTCACAATAAAACCATTTTCACACAACTGAATCTTTTATCTGAAACCTCTATTTTTACACACAGCTTCTGATTTTTCATGTGCCTCATAATTTTACGCACAACTTCATCTTTTACGCGCACCTCCTACTTTTACTCGCATCTTCTGATTTTTCAGGCACCTCAAACTTTTATGTGCAACATCCCCATTTCATTGTGAAACTCCTTTTTTGCACACCTTTTATACGCATCAGAAATTAGATCTTGTCTAAGTGTCCACCCATGATGAATGATGGGGGTCACCTCTTATTTATAGGCGTCATCTACCCCCGCGCGCAAATCCCCGCCTTGTCGCGCAAAAGGCTCATTCTGTGTGCAATCCTTTTTCGTGCATGAACCATTTTTCACACACATATTTGGATTTTTTTCACACCTCATGCCTTTTCCATTTTTCATCATTATGATCCCAAAAATCCTTTTTTTCTAGAAAACCAACCTAAATTCACTATTGCACACAAAACAAATTTAGTGCCCAATCCATGTTTATTTGCGCAGCACTCCAATATTTCACGCAGCTCATGCCTTTGCCATTTTTTGGTGATCTGATCCCAAAGATTACCTTGCACGGAAGTTTCTAACACACCTACCCTTTTGAACGCAACTTCCTTTTCCAAACACACATTTTCCTATTTCCCAATTTTCAGGCCCAAAAATTTGGCAAACACTAGGAAATGACGCCACCTTTAATACTATTGTCTGCTTAAACTCTATGATCATTTCACTAGGAAAAATTATAAACATCCAATAAGGATTGACAACAAACACAAATCATACTCCAATTCTTACAAAGAACGACCATGGTTCCAACACTATTTGATTTCTATGACCTCCTCCTTTGGGTTTCCTCCACCTTCTCTTTAACTCCACACTGGGTCAGGTGATATCCATGGGTTATGTTCCCCTTTAAGGGTCTTCAAAAAATTACACAATTCCACCATTCACCAATATATATATATATATATATATATGTGTGTGTTATATCCTATCTACCAAGATATAATTTATCTCTAGTCATAAAACATAGAGTTTTGTGGAATATTTGGATTTTGATGGTGGAGTGTTTATTTTGGATCCTCGATAGATCTATATTTGGGTTTTATTGTTTTTTTCTTTAGATTTTTATTAGACACCCACCATCAAAGAACTAAATTTATTCTAAAATTCACATCATTTCCTATTTCATTGAACTAGAATTTTTTTTTATCTGATGAAATCTTTTTAGAGGTAGGTTGAGAGGTTTTGTGGAGTGTTTGATCATGTTTCAAGAAGTGTTTCCTACATTGATTTCTAATATTCCTATAGTTTGGATTTTTTATTAGTATTTATTTAGGGATTTTTTATTAGTTTTAGTCTTATTGATATCAAATGACATAATTATAATAGTAAAAAATATTGGTTTTAAATGCATTTAAATTTAGTTAAGACTCATTGGTGACTTGTGTTCCAGACTCCACATATTTGTCTATAATTCACTGAGGTGTGCTTCCAGGGGAATGATTCATTCAGTGAAAGTTTTATAGTTCTTTTTGTTTATGTTTTTCTTGTTTTCATATTCAATTTTCTTTTATGATTCTATGGTGAGTTTTATATAAGAGGATGGATCATTTTATTTTTTTATTCTATGGATACTTTGGTGGTTCAGTAATGGTCTTCTAGAAGACTAGAGTTTAGTTGGTGATGAAACATGTTTTTTTAATTGTGATGGATTTATATTTGTGTTCTTCAATAGTAGATACAGATATTAATGACATCTTACATAATGACATTTTTTGATCTGAGGTGTATATCATAGTGAAGATGGCATGAGGTTGTGTTTGTTTTTATACCTAGAAACACTTTTAGCCTATTCCAATTGTTGGGATCTTTTTATAATACGAAATTCAAATTTGTTTTCATTATTAGTTTTTTTTGGGATTTTATTTTTGAGTTGGTTGGTTTTTTTAGTTTCGGTAAGGTCCGCACTCATATAAAATAGTATTTTTTACAAAAATATAATAAATGGATTAGATAATGTGTTTTTCGTACATGATCAATGGCCATTAATTGGTGAAAATGAGTCTAGGGGGTTGTGTCTAGAAATATTTTTCATTTTTTGTTTATAATTAATACCATCATCTCTGGGTGTGTTGGGTATAATATGATAGATAATAATATGATTTTAATGAATTATGTTTTATTGTTATGGTCATCCTAACTATGATGTTACAAAGTGTTCTTATAGAGAATTTATTTCTATCCTTTTAGGAATTCAGATTCCAAAAGATATAAATGAGGCATAATTATCTTCTAGGGGATTCTCATGATGTTGAATTTGTTATTGAGACCCATTTTACTATAATATGAACTGTATTTCCCATAATGATTGGATTGACCTAAACATTATAGTGAAACCCTTGGAATATACGTATATTGAATCCTGTATGGTTGGATGGATTTTTCAATTAGAGAACTATGTTTTATTATGGATTTATTAGACTAGATTATATAATAGGGTATCATTTATTTTCAATTCCATGGTCAAAATGACTTATCAATTGGGTTTTTATTTATTATCCATGATTATTGAATCGACATAGAGACTAGGGAACCACCATGTAATGATTTTTGTATGACTGGTTTGATTCTACAACCTGGTATGATGTATTTAGTGTAATGTATCACGGTGGATGGGTAAGAATATGATGACATGACATGATTTATTTCATATTTTAGATTCCATATTTTTTATTTTATCAAAAAAATCACTCATTATTTTACAGAATATGTTAGAAGATCTTTTCTTTCCTCCCTTCTAAGATTTATTCTCACACCCTATATGTTTACCTTATCAGATATACAAAATTTATTTTTAGTATACAGGTAGTTCATAAGTTAGGCTTGAAGGTATTTACTCAATGGGATGGTGGATATGGGGATAAGATAAGGCCCATTACATTATTTCATTATATCCTTATATTTTTGTGCCTTAATTATTAGACTTTTATATGATCAAACCCTTGTTAATTCTACTCTAGTTTCCTATATTTCGTGATAGTATTCATTCATATTGTTATATCATAATTTTTTTACTTTTTTATGGTCAACTAGTAATTCCATGTTTTACTCTAATAAATTTTTATGGATGTTTATGTTATTCACATCTTATTATATATTTATGATATCAAGGGTATAGTCTACCCAAAATTTTCTATAGAACCTTGTTGCTAGTTAGAAGACTTTGAAATTTGGGTAGGTATGACCAATGCCCTGTAATGCTACCATGATTGAAAAATTTTCAGTGGCAATGTCTAGTACATTACATAAAAACATTAATTGATTTACATTTTTAAAGAATATGAGAGCTCTAAATATATACACCATAATAAATTTATAGGTTACATAGGAATAGAAACGTCATAAAGGTATGATGTAGAACGAAAATGGGATGGAAAAGTGGTAGTGGTGGCCAGTGGAAGAACATGATTGGAGTTGTTGATGTGTCTAGAGTTTCTTTGATTGTGTATGGTGATTTATTACTCTATTACTTAAAAATATGTATGGAATTTATTTTAGTCAACCAGAGTAATCACACTCATCAAAGTCTGTGAATAGTTTGAGAAAACTTGAATTATGTCATAGATATGGAGGACAAGTCTCATGGGTAATACACCTTTACTATATGTGTTTCCTAGACCCAATCACCCTCTCTAAGGGTTGGCTAGTTGACTGACCAAAAAGGGACTAGTCCAAACCCTGATAATTCAGGTTCATATAACACAACTAGTTAGGTGGGTAAACCATGCCCCACACGCTTAAAGTGAATCATACAGATCATGCCTTATTCACACCATGAATCCACATACTTATTATCATGTTTTCATATTGATCTCCCTTATTTAATACTACACGAAACTCATATTTGATATAAATATTGAAATATACGTGACATTTTGGTTAGGTGTATATTTTTCAAACAATAATAATCTATTTCACTCATTTTAATGAAGATCACAATGAGGATATTATTATTGAAATAATATTTCATTTATATGATTTTTTGGAATTTTAAATTTCTAATCACTAACATTGTATATAATATTGTTCAAAAAATTTACATTAGTTACATTGTGATCATTTTTTTGATTAGAACATTATGGTGCTATTTGTTGGGTTATTTGGAACACTATAGATAATATTATGGATCAAGAAATTTTTTTGGTGGTTGTTTTTAAGAATTATCCAAATATATTATAGGATGATGAGACTGCATTAGGTAATATTTTTGGGACACACATATTTCAATATAATCATGTTGATTCCCAAGAAATGATGATTATGTATGATGTTATTTTTTTATGAAAAATATATTTCATTTTGAAAATGTGGGAAGAATAAACAAATCATAAAATTCTAGGAAATGTTATGGAAAATCCTTTTTCATGACTTATTAATATTAATTAATTATATTTTATATGGTTATATTCATTATAATAATATTTAGTAATTATTATTTTAAAAGGAAAATTTTTTATTTCTATCCAAATTGGGTTTTCATACATTATATTGTTTTTAAAATATAATTAATAAATTTTAAAATTTTAATTTCAAAAAAATGAAATCATTTTTTTATTTAATCATATCAAAATTAACTTAAGATAAAATTAGGAATTTGTTTTGAAAATGTTGATTTTTTTGTGAATAGTGAGAAATAATATTTTTAATAAATTTGTTATTTCTATTCAAAAGACCAATTATTCATTTAATTTGATCATAAATTAATATAGTTATTATTTAATAAGATCTAATATAATTAATGAATTTTTATTCATCATTATAATTGATTTTGGTATAAGTTCATTTTCTGGCATAAAAATGATTATTTTCCTAAAAATATATTTTTATGCATTTTTTATTTCAATCATAAATTGTATTTTGTCGCCTCTAGGAAACTAATAACAAAAAAGAACCCATATATGGAATTTTAAATTTTAAATTTGGTAAATAATTACATATTTTTCATTATGAATAGTAATTATAGTAATTCTTTATTACCATTGAAAATGTAAAATAGGTTAACTAAGATTAAAAACAATATGATAAGGTCTCAATTATCAAACCATAATTTTTTTATATTTCATTAGCTGATTAAATATCGTCCATATAAATCCATACCTTAAAAATGTGGATATATATTTTCTATTTCCTTTATATTTATGTTATTCAAGTATAAATGTTTAATTTAAAATTAAATAAATTTTTTTATCATGTTTTTTTTTAAATTTTAGTGATGAAATAAGTACATTAAATGATTACAAAAAATTGAAAAATGCTTGCACAACAAGTAAAAAATATCAATTAAATGGTTTTAAAATCTATTAAAGAAACTCTTTTGAGTGATTTATAGTGTTATAAGAATTATATAGGTCAATAAAACATATTTGGGATGTTTTAAAGATTTATTTTTAAAATTAATTACAATATTCCTATCTTTGAAGTCAAAAAAATTGAATAGTTCCAAAATATGTCATTAATGATATTTTATAATAAAAAATACCATATTAAATTATTAAAAATTCACAAAAATATCATATTAAACCAATTATATTTTTATGGTTTAAAATATCATACATGGACAATTTATGGTTCAATTTTCCCTTAATAGTTACTTTCTATGGTCCCTTAGGGTAAAAACATTAATATCACTGTAATCAACAAAATGGTTAACGGGGATTAAAAATATGATTAGGCTAAAACATCACATAAAATTATAAATTTTTATCTGATGCGATTATTTAGACACATAAAAATCCTTCAAAAAAATTATATAAATTTGGATTTATTTTTCCATGAAAATTAATTTATATTAATTTAATACTTTATGAAATTCTGAGATTTCCCCCCTCGCTTATAAAAGGGAACCCCCTCTTCTCACCTCTCCACACATCAAGAGGAATTTGGTTCATTCAATACATACCCTAATCCTATACTAAAACACCTATACACATTACAGAGTTCATATTATAGATATAAAACCATCCTTATAGGTAATAAAGTGTAAAGAAAAAGAGGTTTTCTAAGGAATTCGTATAATTTTTAATCGATTTTTTTAGATTTATTTATTCTCATACATCCTTCATGTATTTTTAAACCATGATGAAATAATTATATAAATTTAGTCCACATAATTAGATGTTATTATTTTAATTTCATAACTTATATCCATATCCTCTTCCATAAAATAGAAAATAAAACTATCATTCATGTGTATGATGGACTATCACCTCGCAAACCGATATAATTAATTTTTCATCCCTACCTATCATGAATTTTTATAAAGGTGGATTTAATATATATATATATATATATGATATATTTATCATTCTTGAAAAATAACATATTTTATATTTTATTACTTCTCCATCCTTTTAAAAATGATAACATCATCCGTCTGTACCTGTGGATTACCACCTCTATAAAGTGATATGATTTATTTTTTATCCAACATACCACATTGATGGTACATAAAAATTATTTAAAGAGATACTATTTTTTATGGTGTGGTAATAATTCTATAAATATAAAACATATTTACCCACATTATCTCATATTCATTGAAAAATAGAAACGCTTTGCATGTGTGCATAGATCTTACCTTCTCTAGAATTGTATTGTAGTTCATTTTTCATTACCATATTTCATAATTGGGTTCAAAAGTATAATTAATTCATAATTATGATAATTATTTCATGTTTATTATTCTGTATATGATGTAAAAACCCCATTTTACCGTGGTCAATACATCTAATTCATTTTGTAATTATGAACCAAACAATCTAAAATACTCGACTTGGGATTAAATGAATAAGAAATTAAATATGTCATTGAAATAAATAAAATAAATGGTTTATTGATAATTTAATAAAAAAATGTTCTTAAACATATAAATAATCATTATAAGTTTTTTATATAATAGTTAAGGGAAATACATGGCATGTCTCGACTCATTGTAAGGGATTTCATCTAAATTGCACATCATTAAGCCATGCTTTACTGTTATGCACCTAATTTATTTTATATGGTTTATGTTCGGATTTTTTTCAAATTATAACATTAATTATTCATACATTATAAGATATTATTTTTTAATTATAAATATTTCATTCAATGGGTTTTGACATGATTGTTACCAAGTGTTAAGGGGTTTATTCAGAAAAATTTCCTTCATTAGGTTTTACTTCAACTTCATTGATTTTTTATTACATTAATATATTTCAAATTACCTCTAAAATATTTTTATTATGTATTTACACATGTTTTATTTGGATTTTAATATGTCTACATAATCAATTCATGGAATAAAAATCACTTCAAATGTTATGATCATTAAAAGGATTTTCTTTATCTCATTCTAATTTCTATGATATATAATTCATGTAATGTTCCATGATTTCTATATTTCTTGTACATATTTTTAAAGGAATGGATTTTTTCATCTTACATAAAGCCTTTATCTTAAAATCTCATATATTTTCAAGATTTTTTAAAATTCAAGGTTCTTTTTTTGATACCATATTATATTACTTTTTTAGACCACATGTTTTTTATTCTCATCAATTTATTAATACAGTGTACATATTTTATTTCTTTTTACTCATTTATTTATTAAAGTAACATCAATAAATGTTTTTTAAGAGATATTGATCTTCTATCATCTTTTTGACCTAAAATATTTCTCATCCATACCCACGAATTCTGAAATGTTTTCAATAATGTAATTTTATAAATGTAAAATATTTCTGAAACTCATTTTTCATGATCATTTACCTTCTTTTAAAATTTTTAAAAATGAAATTTTTTAACATTTTTTATATGGCTCACTTTTCACTCTTCTTAATTTTTTTAAAATAATGATTATTCTCTATATTTTCTAAATGAACGGATTTTCCTATTTTCATGATAGTTCCTTTCATTAAATTTTCCATTATATTTTTACATGGTAATTATCAAGGAAAATAGTTTTTATCAAAATTTGGAAACTTTTTAGATTATAAAAGTACTGAATAGAAATTGTATTTTCCACTATTTATGAATATATTGTTTATTGTTATTTTACATGAATTTTCATTTATTTAATTATATTATAACAATTCCTTTGATTCATTAAGATTTTTATCTTCTAATACCATTCATATTACTTCATTTAATGGATTATAACAATTTTTTAATGATATTTTTATTAAATCCATTTCATTTACATGGGTAAGTATGCTTCTAATGGAATGAAATTGTTGTTAAATGATTAATAATGAAAATGAAATATTTCAATTGTTATATTCATGTACGGTAATTAGAAATTATATATGATGTTGGTTGATTATAATATATACTATAGAATGGGTGATCGATATACAGATTATATAAAATATGATCCTAATAAAACATATATTATGGGTGATCCTGATACAGCTTATATATTGGGTGAGCCTGATATATCTTTACAATGCATTGGGTAATGTTACCTAAATTTTAATAAAATAAGGAAGGAGTTCAATTAGGATGATTCTCTTATGCATTTAATTGGGATATAATTATTTATAACATGGGTTATGAAGATACTATTTCATGATACCAACACATTTCCTTTATGATTTATATTATTTTTTCAATGTTTAATTTTATCAATATTCTCATCCCTGGGACCATGATTATTTATTCCTTCAAATCTTAAATTTGATAAATCTTTATTTCAGGTTACATTTTTAATGATTTACAATTCTATGGTTATAAATTCTCATATTCTATGCTCATGAACTTTGATTATTTAATCATAACCTTGACAACTAATAATATAGAAATGTTAATGCTTGTTTTTACCCTTAATTAGCATTTGAGATCCCCATTATTATGTTTTCTTTTACGAAGGTAATGAAGAGTGATGTTAGGTGATTTTTTTCACTAATTTTTTTTATTTAACAATTCTACGGGATATTTTAAAGAATTATTGTGAAATAAGAAAAGTTGGGTATATCATAAAAAATTATCACTTAAGGTGGTGGGTATTATTATGTAAGATTCATTCATAATTCCTTAAAACTATAAACCAAAAAGTTCCATTTGTATGTAAATGATCCCATATTTCCATTTGATGTTGAATATTTTAGATGGATAAAATTGGGTCACATTTATTGATATCAAATCCAAGAATTTAAAGATTATGTTTATAGTAGTTGATCTAGGAGTATAGGTTTGGGGATATTATATTTGTTTTTATAATAGTTTTTGGAAAACTTTTTAAACAATGATGTTTTCTTTTGAGTTTATATTAAGCGTTATGGATACCATAATTGTTGTATGAGTTTAATGTTGCTCATATATTAAAAGGCATAGAGTCCCCTTTTAGGATTTATATGATGGGATTTTTAGGTGACCTGAATCCTTTACAAATATTATGAGGATTACATTATTATATCTAAAATAGACCATTGGGTTAGTATATGATTTGACGTTAAGTTAATTATGGTTTATTTCATAGTGGTATTTATATAATAGTTTTGTTTGAAAATTGAATTTTTGACAGATGATATTTTAAGAGATATTTATGTTCAAGATAGGGATTACCTATTAAAGTTGTATCTAAATTTTATCCATGATATTTTGGAGAATTTTACAGAATTATAAGATTATATAGTGATTTATTAAGGTGATAAATGATATTATCAGAGATATTTACTTTGTTTCGGGTATATTTAATACTTAAGTTTAACACGATTGATTATTTACAAATGATACAATTATATTTTTTTATATATAAGATGAAACGTATGATATACACTTTGTAATTATTTTTTTAAATGTTTAGGTTATTGAGAGTATTTGGGATATAAGTTTATTTATTTATTAAATTATCTAATTTTATCTTTTGGTTATTTTTTACACTTTTATATATTAATTCATCATATGATGCATATTTTATCATCTTGTTCTAACATTTATGGTTTTGAATAATGTTTAAATATAGGAGTAATATCTTATTATCCTTTCATGGATCATGTTATAAGTTATAATATGATTTTAGTTCTTTGGTAATGAAAAATTAAAATTTAATAGTCATCATTTAGAAATAAAATATGATATAAAGTTGGAAACTGATTAAAAATGATCCCAAAAAAATTGAATCTATAGATTTAATGAAAATATTATAAGTATATTTCGAAATGTTCTTAGTATAGATTAAAAGGGAATTATTTAACTCAAGGGAAATAATCATGAAACAAAAAATGTATCAAATTAACTTTATTTCCAATGAATTGAAAATCTTTTCAACACCTCAATAGTATATGGTTTTATAGTGATTTTTGTTCTCATGAACATTTTATTTCTTGTAATAAATGTTCTATTTCACTCTCCATCATTATTTGGAAATTAGATTTGACATCAATGTCCACATTTTCACATCCAAGTAATGTTATCCAATTTGGAAATCTGGTTTTCTATTTTTCTAGATGACCTTCTTATTTTCATTTTACTATTTAAAAAATTATTGTTATAATTTTTTATGATGTTATTTTCATCCAGGATTTATAAAAATCTTTAGAATAAATTTCGTTATTGTCTATGTGTTTAGTCATCCACTCCTTGGATTTGATTTTGGAAATATTTTAAACCTTTTTATCACACAAAATATATAACTGTGAGGATGCAATTTCAAAAATTAGGGAAGAATGTAAAAACCAAGGTAAAGTAAAAATAAATAAGATTTATATATTATAAATATAAATTAATTATATTTTAATTATTTATATTAATTTTAATAATATTAAGAAATTTTCGGTCAAAATGAATAAAATTAATCTATCTAAATTAGATGTTCACAAATTATATGGGCTTATTTAAAAATATATTTTACTAATTAAGGAATATTAACATGATAAAAATGATATAATTTTTTTAATTAATCATAAAAAATTATCATAGTGGGAAATTTTATGATTTTCCTGAAAACAATATTGAGTTTCATTATGTATAGTAAAAATTACATATTTTTGCAAAACAATCATTTATTATCCTTATAAAATTAAATTTGTAAGGAATCGGCAAGAAAAAATTAATATTATAGTTATTTTAGAAATGTATATAACTTTATTATCCCAATGATATTTTAGGTTTAGTGTTTAATAGAATTTTAAAAAACTGTTACATAGTCAATCCATACAATACAAGGGGACACATATACTCAGTATTAATTTTTTCCACCAAAAGAAAACCTTTTAAAACAAAACATGTTTTATTTTTATGAAATATATTCAAAATTTAATGTTGACCTAAGAAACTTCCACATAATTTTTTAAAATCATCTTATTCATTATAAAACATGTGATGTGCACAAAAACTTAATAAGAGACCTCAAATGAAATAACAAAATCATTAATCCATAAATATTAATTTAAATTTTCCATTTTTAAAATTACAATTGGGATCAAAATAAACATTTTATTACTAATGAAATGGCATTCTCTACAAATTTATTTTATAAATACATTTAATATGATAACATAAATTCAATATAAAAAATAGATAATGGTTATATGAAATTGTTTCACAAAGCTATAACTTTCACACACAAAACATAACTCTTTATCTTACATTATGAAATCATAAGATTACTATAAAATATATATTAAAAATAATATATAAAAAAGTTAAATTTTAGAATCATATTCATATCATTATAACTTATTTGGTATCTCTCACATCTACATAATGAGTAACCATCATAGTTACATTTGTATTAACCATCACAGTTAATTCCCATAATATCTTAGGATAAAACTTATTGGTTAACTCAATCCCCTTACCAAATGAATTGAAGATATATAATGGGATCACCTACCCTCAGTTCATAACATAACCACCCATCCTCATAAACAGTTCTGATGAACCACAAAATAATCATAATAGTCAAATCTTAAAAAAAACAATATTTATAAAAATAACCTACCATTTGGAAATCAATTTTATTTTTAAAAATATATGCACTTAAAAAAATTATTTGAAAACTATCTTTTACACATGTAAAGTATGTCAGAAAAAATTATATTTTAAGGAAAGAGGTAAAATCTACACATTCTATATATGTTAAAAATATTTCATTTTAATTTTGTAAATATTGTTGAATGAGTAACTATAAAATATGATTTTTAAAATAAATTTCCTTAAAGAAAACCTTAAAAATATTATTTTTTTTAAAAAATATAAGATAAACTAAAAATTTGAGATTTTAAAATATTCATTTTCTCATAATTAAAAACATAAAAAACATTTTAAAAATATATACATGATAGATGATGATTTAGAAAATAAATCTTTAAAACTTTTAGGAAGTGGTTTTTAATTAAAGAGTGTCTTACCATGTGGATGAATCATCACATAGGTAACATAACTTCAAAAATAAAAAAATTATGTTAATTTATAATTTCTTTAAAAACTTTTTATTTTTTATTATTCCTTATTACTTAACTCATTTTTATGTTATATACTTTTATTAATCATTTGTGATCATGTTATACATTTTGATGATATTCAATTCATAAATCCAAAATTGTTTTGGTAAGTATAATATGGTATAAGATGTAATAATTACATCATATATTGAATAATATTAATGAAATAATTATAATTTTTAGACATAAATTATAATTTTAAAACAAACTACTAAATATACTTATGAAAAATGAACTATGTTTTAACCATGGAGATGGTAAGTCTTATGTACGCTTCAGTAACATTTCCAATTTTCAATGATCAATATGTAGAGGTTTATCTATCAAGAATTACAATAATATATTGAATAATATATTTCTTTGTTAGGTATACTTATATATACCATTCATATGATGTGGTGATGAAAACAAATCACATCACATCATAGAGGTGGTAGTCCATACGTACGCACAAATGACATGATCATTTTTCTATTTGTGGAAAGTTAAATATTTAAGTGATGTAGTATTTTTTTAAGAATGAGAAATATTTCATTAATATCATATATAATTATTAATTCCATCATTATAACCATTATTTAGTGATAGTAATGGAAGAAGAATTACATTAGTTTGCAAGGCGGTAGTCCACTGTATAGAGAAACAATTATTTATTTTCGCATTTCATGGAAGTGGTGATGCATATGGTTTATAAATCTAACATAATAACTTCTAATTATATAGATTATACTATAGTTATTATTTTACCGTCATTTAATAATATTTTTTGGTGGTGAAAGAAGAAATAAAATAGAAACACTTGATAAAAACAATACATTTCTTTTGAAAGCGTCAATTTTATAACAAAATAAGGCCACTAAGATTCATATTATTCCAAAAAAAGATCCATATAATTTGGGTTATAATTTTAGAAATATATCATGGAAAATATTTTCTAAATGAAATTGTTATTTTAGTGTTAATAAATGATAAGAATACCTTATAATTTCTCAATATATTATATTAATATAAATTAATTTTCAATTTAAATTGTCTTCAAAGTAACTTTTTTATAATATAATATTAGTAAGGTTCTACATAATCTCATCCATTAATTCTATATTCATTTATTTCATATTCTTACCCTTATCATTTCATTTTAACACCTGTTTAATTCCTTTAACTCTTATCATCACAATATAGATTTTTTTACTTCTTGAGGTTTAATATTTTTACTATAAAATTAAAAAATTCCAATAATTAGATCATGGTTGATATTTTAAGCCTCAACATACTCACTTTTCTTAATTTAATATTTTTACGAATTTTATATTATTAAACAAAATATTATTTACTTCAAAAAATCATTAATGACAATTTTGAAACAATTAATAACTTTGACTTTAAAAAATATAAATACAACAAGATAAATTATAAAACATAATATAATACATCCCTCAAATATAAAATTGACCTATAAATTTATTATATTACAATAATCACATTATAATGTATTTATTTTAATATTTTTAATATCATTCATTTTAATTTTCTAGTTATTAAATAATTATTGCATCTGTGTTGTGAAAGAATTTAAGTAATTATTTACTCATTAGGAATTGAAAATAAATATAAATATATTATATTTAAACAAAATATTTATAGTCGATCATAGATTCTAGATAAAATAATATTAAATATATTATACCTATTAAAAACAATAGTATGTTATGTTTTACTTTTAATTAAATAGAATATTATAAGGGTCACGATCTAATATTAGTCACCATAAATGGACATATAATATAGACTTTAATGAATTTTAATATTATCATAGCATTTTACCCTTAATTATCTGATTTACAATTTAACAGGGTAACAAAAATTATGATGGTTAGTATTCATATTATCTAGAAATAAAGATGTCTTATTTAATATATTTGGATATCATGATTCTAAATATTGAATCCATTTTTTAGAAAGTAAAAACATACATGATGCATCATTTAGTTTAAAAGTAAATTGGAAAATAACATTGAAACTATGCTTTTCAGAAAAATAACCTTTTAAACATTAATTTTCTATACTAAAATAATGTAAAAAATCCTTATAAAAAATAATTATATTATTTTAAATAAAAAATAAAAAATAAAAATTTTAAACTATTCCTAAATATAATTTAATAATGTAAATACTTGAAAATAAAAAGCAATTTTTAGGAAAAATTTGTATTTTTCAACATTTTTTGAAAAGGAAACTTTTTTAAAAAATTATAAAATTTTAAACTTATGATAATTTTGTTATAATGATTTCAAAAATGATATTTATTTAATAAAATAAAAATTCTAAAAATTATATAAACTAATTATATTATTCACTCAAAAATTCATTAAAATCATTATTGAGGAAAGTGTATTTGAAGAATAAATGACATTACTAAAATTAAGTTCATAATTATAAAATATATTTTTAATAAATTATTAAAGAGTAACAAAATTTTATATTCAAAATTTTACTTAATACCATTCATTCTCAACAATTTAAATTCATGGTTATAATGGTCACATAATAAAAATATTTAGTTGTCATTTAAGATCGGTATTTAATTTCTCATACCCTATCACGTGAGATATTAAATTTTCCTCAATTTTAAAAATTTAATTCATAAAATATTTAATTAATTCCTAGTAACTGTGGTTTAACTTCTCGAAATACCTTTTTTGAAATCCCACATAAAAAAGGATTAATAATAAATCCAAATTAAAAGAAAATAAAGGATATACCAAGGTAATATGGAATAACACATAACTAGGTTTACCTATAGGATAACAAAGACATTTAAGATAAAAGATAACACTCATTTACTGATAGAGAGAGATAGAGAACATGGTCATGATAATGTCAACAATCTCAAAACCATAAATCATGTGATGAGTTAAAAGGTCATCGATTTTCTTGGTAAGAATGGTATATGGATAAGGTTTTTGTTTGAAGATACATTTCATATGGGAGAGGAATTACTTTGATTAACTATATAAGAAAATTATTAAATATACTTACATTACATGTAGAGTTTCGTCCTTTAATCAGTTTCCAACCAATCTAATCATTTTCTCCAAACGATGAGTATTTAAGATGAATTTTTCATTCCTAAAGTATTATATTCCAGTTATACGGATCAATAAATCCATAAAATAATGAAAATATATTCCTCCAGTCTTCAAGAATTATCAAAAACCAAAATAGATAGGATAAGATGAGATAATTCACCAAAATAATAAACCAATATATAATGAAAAAAAATTTAATCTCCAAAATTCAACAATAATTCCCCAAAGTTCAAAATTGGTCATTTGATAAATAACTGTCGTCAAATTTAATCCAAATAGTTCAAACTATTATTTAAACCCAAAATTCTTAAGTATTTAATAACATAATATTATAATTTAATTTCAATATTTATCTCTAAACAATATCAATTTCTCTCATCACAAAAAATTGTATAACCAAATCATGTAATCTCCAAGATATGCAAATCATTTCCACACATAATAAAGCCACATAAGATATGTTTAACTTTGTTCATTAAATAACATTTCATGGTATTTTTTCACAATATTCACGTAATTCTCCCAAAAAATTATATTGATCTTCTTCTAAAATTATATTTATCACTAAATCACCAAATAAATTTTCAACCCATGGTATTCTATAATATAATACATATTATCCAAAAATATACCCATTCTTCATCTATAAAATTGTTTAACTACAAATAAAACATTATACTAACAATAACATCACATAGGATATTGGTAGGTGATGCAGACACGTCACCCTTTTGTTATGGGTTTAATTACCATGGAATTATCAAATGTTACTAGTTTTTACATGGCATGTTGGCTATCTGTTTATAAAACAATATAATTAATATCATATTCCAAAAAAAGTGATAAAATACACACAAAAAATTTTAATATATTCAATAATAATGAAACAATTTAACCTCAAATATAATCTCATACTTTTCATTTTTCATCCAAAAATTTAATAACCCATAATTACCTCAAAACATTCCACCAAAAATATCATTACCCACATTAAAAATTTTATAAATGTTGGGAAAAAATCCATCAATGTGTCCTATCAGTTTGTTTTGGGTGCGATTGTGCTTGTTGACAAATCTAAATGACTAAAAATGTGTATGTTTGGTGTGAAGAATGGTATTGGAAATCAGAAAAATAATATAACCACATATATTAGATCATGGACCATGTACCATGTCCCGAAATGTTTTGAAACTATGTACCAGGCAACGAGAACGATATATGAGATCTATTCGTAAAACCAAAAATGGATAGTAGTGACAATTTTTGATGAAGGTCATGTAGTATGTGGAAGGAATTATGGTTCATAGGATGACAGAAGAGAATCGCGCTATGTAGTAGAAAAGGAAGTATGCTGATGATGGTTGAAAAATGGTTGGCGGAACAGGTGTTGTTATTAGTTAGAGAAGATGTATGAGGAGAAGGCTATACCAAATCAATGTTTGTTAAATCATGAGTTATCAGATATTGTGTATATCTTTTACTATATATGGGTTGATAATCTCACTGATTATAATTGGGAGCAGATATCATTAGGGAACATAAATTTTCTCTGCAAATTTGGTGAAGTCCGAATGTGGTTCGCGAGGAGGATTCTGAGAAGGAGAAGAAGTTTTCATGGAAGTAATTCCACCAACGGTTTTTTCGGGAAATTGTTTCTCGTAAAGGATATGGTACGTACATGAAGAATTCCATAATATACAGAGGAAGAATGCACATCCCATAGGGTAGTCTATGAAGAAGAAGTTGTTCATGGGAGTTGTTTATAGATGAGGTTTGTAGAGTTGGTATGTGGAGGTGGAATGTGACAATGAAGGCAGATGAAGCCTGTGGAGGAGAAGCGGTACATGGAGTTGGAGTCGGTTCATAGAGAAAGAAGTCTACATACCATAACTGGTACACCGTATGTGGGCCAAGCAAGGTGGATCACAGTTTTTGAAAGTCATTTCAATTATCTAACAATATGTGGAATTGGGGATTTCATCTATAGGTGAAAAAAGGACTTCAAAAGGGGGTCTACCTAGTGTTAAGGATGCAAGAATTCATTCAAACAAAGGGACCGACATATCCATAAACTATGTCTGACCTAAAAGTCCATAAACTATAAGTGGATTCCTTTCTAGGAGCATTAAGAAAAGGAAGAGGAAGATGGTGACCCTTTCCACTAGTAGTGACACAGAGAAAGAGGCATATACAGCGACCCTTTGTAATAAAGTGATTATACCCTAAACCATGTAAATGAAGTGAGCTTGAACATTGAAGATTTGTCCCAAACCTTGTAATCATTTTTTGAAGTGAGCGTTAGTGAATTAGGTACATCGGCACATTGCCATTTTATTCTCGTTAGACATAGTCCAGTGAGGGTGAACCATGTACAAACTATTTTCTCTCACGCATGATTTAAATATTTTTCACACTTATCAATGGGAATTATAGAGAAGAGAGTTTTGTTTAATGATGATACATGATTCAAAAGGGTTTAAATTTTAATCTTTTATACCCTGATTCACCCACCCCCCTCTCTGGGTATTCGACTTAGTATACCTATCAATTGGTATCAGAGGTGAAGGGTAAAAGTTAGTGAATCTCTCTTAGTATATGAAATGGTGGTGGTCAATCACAAAGGTGTTATGATATTTCATGGAAATAATTTTCAATTTAAATTAAATGGATGCAGAACTACTTCCGATCATTAGTAATTAATATATTCAAAGTTTCAATTCATGAAATCTCTGCCAATATCAATAATTTTTCTCTATAAAATCTAAAATAAGGGAATTGGATACTCATGCTCAAGGTATCAATGCTTTAGGGGGAGCCCTGTTAGTTGAAATTTATACAAAGGTGGTGTCATGTAAAACATCACATGCTATGTGGGAAATATTTTTGAATATTTATGAAGGTTACTATAAGTGACAGATCGAAATATGTAGTTTCTATAGAACAAATATGAGGACCTCAAAATGAATTCTAATGAGCCTGTTGATACATTCTTTGATTGGGTAAATATTATCATGGAAGAAATGTGTGGTCTTGGGAAAAGTATTGAAGATATAATGATTGTTTAGTAAATATTGAGAAAAATTTCTCCTCCGTTTAATCTGAAAGTTTCTTTATTGGAGGACAATGATCTAAAGTATCTGACAGTAGATAACCTTCATAGTACTCTCACTATATATTAAATGAGAAATGATGAAAATAATGTCGGGGAAAAGGGTAAGTCTAATGAAGTGTTGTTAAAGGCTATGAAGAATATATCTATTGAAGATAGTCCTAAGGAGGACAATTTGGATGATATCATATCATTTCCCTCCTCAAATCTGTAAAGGAGAAAAGGAATGTTCAAAGAGAAACTTCCATTTTCATTCTTTTGATGTGAAATGATTAGGAATTTTTCAGTAATGTGTCATAATAAGTTTGATGATGATAATGAATACAATGATAAAATTCCCCAAATAAAGTATTCATCAAATGTGAAATATAATAGAAGAACTAATAGAAAAGTATTCAAAAATAATAATCTTATTTCAAGAAAAGTTTAATGTTCAGAAAAATTTGAGTCAGATGATTTGGAGGACCACATGGATTGTAAATTAGATGAATTGATGGAAGTTGTTGGATATTCTTTAACAAGAGAATAAATTTACCATGATGAAGGATAAATTTAAGGAAGAGTTGATCTTCAGGTTGAATTAGAAGATTCCCTTGAAGGGATATATATTTTGATAAAAAAGAAATATAAAAAAGTTGTTCATGATTCAAAACTCTACATGTAACTGTAGGAAGAAGAGAATTATGAGAAGAATGTAGAAATTGAAATGCTGAGTACTTCAAAGCTTGAAAGCTCAGAAAAGTTGGTTGATTACAAACTCAAAATTGAAGAGCAGAGAAGAGATATTGATAGTTTGACTAGAACTGGAAAAGGTCAAATAAAATGTATTGAAGAAGATGAAGAGGAAGTAATCAGACCATTACAAAGTGTTAATTATAATGAAAAACTGTTTACTCACAAAACAAAATCAGGAAAGGGGAGAACACAGGAAAAAAAAATTAAAGTGGAACATAGGTTTCTAGTAGAATAGAAGAAAAATTAAAATCCAAATGATAAGAATGGTACATGGATTGATCATAAATAGAAATCAGTAATTACTGATGTTAAACCACAAGCACCCACTATGATATTGAATATTGATTTATTTATTAATTAGAATCAGAAGATTCATAGGACACAAGGTATAACTAGTGGTGCAGTATTGCCATGGAGGAATGTACCCCATATAAGATGCTATTTTTTTTGAAACATGTGACAATAAAAATTTGCTTTTTCCATATTAAAGTGATACCAATGAGAACATGACCAAGGGAGGCAGTCATACAGAGCTCACTTTTCTAGGTAATCATTTGATGGCCACTATTTTATGTGTAGAGGATTCAGACACGTGGAAACATATTTAACATCAACAATATAGAGGAATGTGCCGAAGCAGACTGAGGTTGGTTATAAGAAGAAGAAAAATGTATCATCAAAGGAGATGAAAAAAAAAATTTCAACTCCACAAGATGAAGCCAGTACGTCATATTCTAAGGTATTTATAATGTATCAATTCATACCACATATGAAATAAGAAACATGGGTCAAAAAGAATAGATATAAGAAGGAAGTGGATGTAGAAATTGTGTTCAAGGAATTAGATCCCACTAGGATATGGGTTATTGATAGTGGATGCACCTCCCATATGACATGAAACAATGATTTGGTGATAGTAATCATGTATGATAAATATGGTATTGTAATATTTGGAAATAATAAAGGGTTGAAAATTATTAGCTCTAGAAAAGCAATGTTTAGGGGAAAAGACATGAGATGTGAAGATGTCTTAGTTTTTGAAGTTATTAGTCACAACATGTTATGTGTAAGTAAATTGTGTGACTCCAGACATTCCACAAGCTTTTCCATGAAATTATGTTCCATAAAGGAAAAAATTTATGTTTTATGTTTCAGGGAAAGTGTACAAAAGGTAATCTCTACCTTGTGAGTATAGTAAGAGATATGTGATTTCTGTCCATGGAAGAAGAAAATAAGTTGTGGCATAATCATATTGGCTATGTGATCCAAGCTTCATTGGTTGATCTGGTAAAATATGATGTTTCTTGAGATCTCACAAGATTATCATGTGATCTTCCACATATACTTGATGCTTGCGAGCAAGGGAATATTATATCAAAGATATGTAAGGAAAAATAGAAAAGGTTAACTTGATTTCTTGAGCAGGTTCATACTGATGTGTGTGGACCAATATCACCAAGAGATATTGATGGGAGGATATATTATGTTGTGTTCATTGATGATCATAGTTTAATGGTATGAGTTTCAATCATCACCCACAAATATGAGGTGTTTAGTTTCCATACAAGATATATATGGGAATGTGAAAATATGCGTGGTAAAAAATCTATATGATTCGAACTAATAATGGAAAAGAGTTCACAAATATCCTCATGTAGTATTATCTCAATTAACATGGTATAAGTCATTAGATTTCATTGGTAAAAACTCCTTAGTATAATGGAGTTGTTGAGAGAAAAAAATTCAGATTTTGAACGACATGTCTAGAAAATTTTTTATTGAGAATGATCTTACAAAGAGGTTTTGGAAAGAAGTAATGATGAATGTAGTCTACACATCAAACAGATCCTTATTGTGTCCAAAAGAATAGAATATCCCATTTGATCTATGGTATGGAAGGAATCCATCCTTTAGGTACTTTATAATCATAAAAAGTAATAGTTTCATTCTCAATATTGAGAAACATAAATATATTGAATCTCATGGAGGTGAATGGATATTTCATGGCTACTCAAAGAAAATAAAAGCATATATGTTCTTTAATAAACAACTATAAAATATTGTTTAAATTCATTATGTCACCATAGTGGATAATGAGTACAATCTTCATCAAATACATGATCAGTCTCAGGAGGACAGTGATGAAGATATAAGAAGACTAGGAGACAATACAGTTCCATAGGTTAATTCAGAATAAGAATTAGATGATGAAAATGATGAGAATGATTCAATATCTTCACAAAGATAGAGTAGAAAAGATGAAATTGATAGGTAGAACAAAATTGGTGATCATACAGTGCTAGTACAGATAAAAATAATGAATAATCTACTGCAAGAATCATACTTATCACATGTAGATCCTAAAAGTTTTAGTGAAGCAGTTGGAGATAAGAATTGGGTTTAGGAAATGAATGAAGTGCTTCACCAAATTGAGAAAAATTAGAAGTGGGACATTGTTTTGATTCCAAGAGACAATAATGTTATCAAGACTAAATAGGTCTTTCTAAAAAAATGAATGGAGAAGGTGTTAGGATTCGAAAATATCATGACTAGTGTTCAAAGGGTACTCCTAGATAGAAGGAATTTATGTTGATGGAACATTTTCTTATGTTTCTTGGCTTGAAAATAATTAGATTATTCTTGTCCATATTAGTGAAATGGAAGTTCATGGTATTCTAGATGGATGGAAATTCAGCATTTCGAATTCGGGTTCTAGAAGAAAAAGTCTGAATTGAGTAGCCCGATGGTTTTCTTATTCACGAAGATGTGAATAGAGGTCATTGGATGATAAAGGCATTTTATGGGTTGATGCAATAACCAAGAGTTTGGTATTCAAGGCTTGATAAATTTTTGAAGAAGATAGGTATCCTGCATGGTGGATTTGATTAAAATATCTATTTAAATAATGATAGTAATCAAAGGTTGATGGTGCTAGTTTATATCAACGACATAATATTTGGTGGATCAGATGATGCACATTGCATGCCGTTTTATAAATTCATGAAAAGAGATTTTAAAATGCCAATTATTGGTGAACTGACATTTTCCTTTATTTATAGGTGACAAAAGGAAATAGTGGCACCTTTGTTTCTCTATATAAATATCCGAAGGTGGTTCTGAGAAAATTTGGAAATGAAAATTCCAAGGAGATAAAGACTTTGGTTGCTATCTAGATGGAATTATAAAAGGATGATGATGGAAAGGAAGTTAATATCACAGAATACAAGAAAATTATTAGATATTTACAGTATCTAACACAAAAAATACCTAATATTGTTTTTTCCACATGCTAAGAAGTGCGATACCTAAGAAATACAAAAGAATGACACATAATTACCATTAAAATAATAATTAGGTGTATCAAAAGTACTATGGATTTTATTTAATGTATAGTGAAAAAACTCTACATGAGTTATTGGGATGTACAGATGTATATTGGGCTTGTTTAGAATATGAAATGGAATCAATTTTAGGATATTTTTTATATATTATTGGATTATGTGTTTCTAATCTAAGTAAGAAACCAGATTTCATTTCATTAACCAACATAGAAGATGAGTGTATTGTAGCCACTCAACCATTCACACAATTATTATGGATGAAGCAACATTTTGAGGTTATGGGAGTCGAAGAAAAATATCCAATCATAATCCATTATGAAAATTCAAGTTCTATAAATCTTAGAAAAAATATAGTCCATCACTGAAGAATAAAGAACAATGAATTCAAATATCATTTTTTCTAAGAGATGGTGGAACAAGTGCTTGTGATGCTTGAGTATGTTCCAATAGAATTAAAAAATTATTATATTCTTACGAATTCTTTACCCAAAGATGATTTTGAAAGGCATCGACTGGCTTTGAGTGCCGAGTTTACTCCCCACACATGAAAAAGTATAGATGTGGGACCTCTTCTCCCTGAGGTATGATGAATATTTCTATAATGCACTAATATTTTTTCTTTACACAGTTCAAGAAAACCTTGATATGCCCTTAAGGTTCATTGATAAAGGGGGGGAAAGTGTTACTATTCAAGTGGGAGAAATTTTGGATGAATTGGAATTTTTCTTGTTCAAGACATGGGGAGAAGATGTTAGGTGGAGCTACAAGATATGAAGAGTTGAAGCTAAGATGAAGATTTTAGGAGGATAAGCAACATAAGGTGAGTATTGAATCTGATGATGCTATAAGTGATCACTTAAAGATAATATATCATGAAATTTGGTGTTTTTTATAAAATTAGTTGATTGGTTTCAAGATTTGGTGTCAGGAATGAAGTGATTCATTGATGAAATTCTCATTTTACTATTGTTTTTCACGATCAACATGGCTTATGTGGTCTTAGAGTATGTGTTAAGTAAATTTGTGGTCACAATCATTTTTTTCATTAAGAGAATGCTAATTGAAGAAGGGCGAATCCTTAACAAGGTATCATATTAAGAATAATTGTTATGAGAAGTGTTGTCAACAAACCCAAAGGAGGATATTGTTGTGAAAATATCCATTAATGTGTCATCTCAGTATGTTTTAGGTGTGATTGTATTTATTGATAAATCCAGATGACTTTGAATGAGTATGGTTGGTGTTTTCCTAAGATAGATTTTTAATTTGGAATAGTTTTACAGTGTCATCAAAATTTTTGGGCCTCAAAATTGGGAAAATTTGTTTGGAAAATTATTATTTTATTCATAGGATGGAACAATGTGAAAAATTATAAAAGAAAATCAACAAAATAAGAGATCCACAAATCTTGGAACATGGACCATATACCATGGTCCAAGAATGGTTCATGGCCACGTACCAAGAAGAAGTAATAGTACACCGGAGTGGTACTTAGAACCAAAAATGGTTCATGGTGAATTTTTGTGGTGAAGGGAGTGCGGTATGGGGAAGGTGTGATGGTTCACGAGATGGTGGAGGAGAATGGTTCCATGTAGAAGAAAAAGAATTAAGCGGACCGTAGTGGAAAAATAATTCATGGAATGAGTGTTGTTTGAAGTTAGAGAAGTGGTATATATAGAAGGCTGTACCAAATCAATGACTTGGTAAATCTTGAATTAGTGGATTTTTCAGATATCTTTTCCTATTTAAGGATCCCTAATCTTGCCGATTATAAGTCAGAGTGGAAATAATTAGATAACATCTTTTTTTCTCTGGGAATTTGGTGATGTATGAAATTGGTTCATGAGGAGGATTATAGGAAGGAGAAGTGGTTTGCATGGAAGTAATTCCACTTATAGTTTTCCTAGGAAACTGTATCCCGCAAAGGATGTGGTAAGCATAGGAATAATGATATGGTATGCTGAGAAAGAAGGCATGATATGTAGGGGAGTCATTGATAGGATATATTTCATAGAAGTGGTTTTTATAGGAGGTTCACTATGTCAGTACGTGGAGTTGGTACACGACAGCGAAGGAGGAGGCATTCCATGGAGGAGAAGTGGTATGCAGAATTGGAGGCTATTCGTGGAGTAGGCAATCTTCTAACCATACCCAGTACACATAATGTGGAAAAATCTAGGAGGTCTGCAGTTTTCTCCAGAATTATTGAAATTTATTCAAATCAATTTGTGAAATTAATTTTTTTTACCAAACGGTACACGAAAAGGTGGATTTCATCTACAGGTTAAAAAAGGACTTCAATAGAGCATCTACCTAAAGTTGAGGATGCATGAATACTTACAATGAAGGGACCAAAATATGCTTAATTTTTTGTTGGACATAAAAGTCCATATACTGTGAGTGGATTCCTTTAAAATAGTAGTGAGAGAATGAAAAGGAAGATAGAGACCCTTACCACTAGTAGTGATCTAGATAATGAAGCATAGGGAGTGACCCTTGGGAATGCAGTGAGAATACCCTAAAACCTGTAAAGGCATTGAGCCCGAGCATATAAGATCTAGCCCGAACCATGTAATCATTATTAGCTATGGGACTTAGTGAATTTGGTACATCATCATATTGTCATTTTATACTCCATGTGTGTATCCAAGTGATGATGAACCGTGTAATTTTTTTTGCCTCATTCATGATTTAAATTATGTTCTTACTTAGCAATTTGAATGAGAGAGAAGAGAGTTTAGTTTAACGATGAAACAATATATGAAGAAGAATAAATTTTAATCTGTCATACCCTGATTCACCCCCACCCCCAATCTTTGGGTATCCACCTATTAGAATAAACAATAAAAAATACTTACAAATTATTTCTATGACATTAATCTTATGATTAACCATAAAATTATAAACCCACGATGGTATCCATAACTCTTAAAATACCTCTCCTAAAAACAACATAATCTCCAAAGTTATATAAACCCTGTATGATACAAATTATAAGGACCCAGCGATAAGCAACATATATTTGAGTTATTTTAAAATTATATATCATTTTCTATTCAAAAAAGGCCATTTAGGTTTAGATTTTTAGAGAATTATGAAAAACTCTTACATGGTAGACACATGCATTACAAGTGGAAACCAATTCTCATTATCCATTATTTCAACCTATGGAAACCCTATTAAAATAAAAAATGAGTCCTTTTCATTAAAAATCTTAATAAGTTTGATATCCACCTCATCCTTTTTTATAATATTCCTTAAAATACGGAAAATGTTTTTAAAAGTATATGGGATGAGCATGAAAAGATCAGTAAGGGACATAAAACAATTGAATAAATCATCAGTCCTTAAATCCTTATATATATTATCCTTTTTAGAAATAAACTATAGACTAAAAATAGACATTTTATTACCTAATAAATCACCATAAATATCCTTTAATTTCTTAAAAACATTTCTCAATAGAACATAAATGGAAATATAAATACTCATAAAAGTTTAAATAAAACTTTTCATAATGTTATAACTTTCACCCCTAAAACGTAAGCTCTTTAGCTTACCTTATTAAATAATAAATTTTCTATAAAATACATAGAAAGAATAAATAAATTGTTATGGTAAATTTTTGAATAATTTTGATATCCTTATTACATATTTGGTTTCTCCCACAGCTACATAGGCAGTAAACATCACAATTACATTTGAAAAAACCATCGTAGTAAACTCCTATAATCTATTAAGAGAAACCTCATAAGATAACTCCATCTTATTACCCAATGGAATTGAGACCTTTATAGGCCTCACAAACCCAAGTTTCATAACATAACCACCCATCCTTATATAATAATCACAAAAACGATATAATAATCATTGCACTTAAATCTTGTATAAAAAATATTCTTGAGGAAAACATCCTTTCAATTTTCAAATAACTTTTATTTTTAAAAATCCACGCCCATAAAAATGAAAACATTTTTTTTTGAAAATAAATTTGCAAACATGTAAAGTGCGATTCGAAACATTAATACCTAATAAATTCGTGAAAATCCACTTATTCCATATAAGTTAAATAAAACAATAATTTTTACTTGTTAACATGTGTTGAAACAGTAACATTAAAAGAGGATTTTTAAAAGAAAGTCCCTTTAATAAAAATATAAAAATATTATTTCATAAAAAAATTTAAAATTAATTATTAAAATAATTTTTTAATAAATTCAAGACCATATAGATAAATACATAAAATTAATTTTAATAAATTTACATTAGAGAGAAACATTTTGAAAATAAATGATTAAAACTTTTTTAAATTGGGTTTTTAGTTAAAGAGTCCTTTAACTAGAGTCTGACTCATCACTTATGTTCTTTAACTTCCTGAATAATAAAAATATGTTAATTTAGTTTTATTGGTAATATTTTTATTGTTTATTGTTATTTTTTTTCAAAATTTTTTATATTTTATACTATTACTTAATCATTTGTGTTCACATTGGATGTTTTAATGATTTTTAGTTCAAAAGTACAAAATGGCATCGGTAAGTTGACTATAGTCAAATAGTTCATCATTACATCATCTCCAGAATAATATTTATTCATAATATTTATTACCAAAACAATAATTTTTAATCAAACCATTATATATGATAATGAAAAAACTAAGCTACAATCATGGAGATGCTATGTCAAATGTACGCATGTATGATGTTTACATTTTTAAATGATCATTATGGAAAGAAGTATAATTTTATCATTATAGAATGATTGTTATATATTAAATATGATATTTCATATTTTTATATACTTACATATATTATTCAATTGAAGTTGTGATGCAAAAAAATCGCATCACTTCATGGGGATGGTTGTCCAAATGTACACACGAACGACATTATCATTTTTTTTTCATGGAAAGGTAAGAATGTAAATGATATATTATAATTACTAAATGTGAAATGTGTCATTTATGTGATATATAAATATAAATTATATCATTATATCCAATCTTGAGAGATGGTGATGGAAGAAAAATTACATCGATTCACAAGGTCGTTGGCATCCTTACACGTGAACGATTAATTATTTTACCATTTGATGGAATAAGAGATATATGTGGTCCATTACACTAACATAATGTCATATATGTAAATTTAGGATATTTAGGATATTGTTTTATAATTTTTTAATATTTTTTGGATGATTTATAGACAAAATAAAACAAAAAAACTTAATTAACAATGATACATCTTCTTCGGAAAACATTATTTTCTTAACACGTTACGTCCACTAATATTGGTATTCTTCCTAAAATAACACCTCTAGAATGTTGTTTGGGATTTTAGGAAGATATTTTGGTAGTTATTTTCAGACCCAAAATGTTATTTATGTGTGAATAATTGTTAAGAATAGGTTCCCTCTAATTGGAGTGGGGAGGGGAACTCTAGGAATTTCTAAAAATATTAAATTAATTTTCAGTTATAAATAGAACCAAAATGATTTAA
The DNA here is from genome assembly GCA_963277665.1 of Viscum album. Classification (NCBI taxonomy): domain Eukaryota; kingdom Viridiplantae; phylum Streptophyta; class Magnoliopsida; order Santalales; family Viscaceae; genus Viscum; species Viscum album. The sequence continues at coordinate 1,182,325,265 of OY728158.1, read as the reverse complement.
TTAGAATATAATATTATTATGGGTATCCATACTCCCATAAAATAATTTTTATACACGGCTTTTTCACATTATTACTCACTTCATTAAGTTTTAACATTTGTTTACTTTTTCTAACTCTTACCACGACAACATGTTTTTTTACTATTTTTAGGGTTACTATTTTTACTTTAATAATAAAAACTACTCATAATTTGATCTTTTTTGATATTTTAAGACTTATATGAATCAATTGGTATAATTTAATATTTTTGGTATTTTATATAATTTTATTTAATATTATTTAATTTTAAATATCATTAACATCAATTTTGACACTATTTATTACATTTACCACTAAAAATATCAATACCAAAATATAACTTCTAAAAAAATATTTTAATAAGTATATAAAATGTAAAATTAATCTATAAAATTATTTTATTTCAACAGTTTCATCATATTATATTTAAGTTAATATTTTTAAAATTATTTTATTATATTTCCATTAAATAAATAATTACTCTATCAGTGTTGTGTAAGAATTTAATGTAATGATTTCATCACTAAAAATTGAAAAAATTAAAATTATTAATATTAATAAATTATATTTGAAAATAATATTTATATTTGAACACATATTCTGAATAACACCATATTAAAAATATTGTTCTTTCAAAAAAATAGAGTTTGACATGTTTAACTTTTCAAAAAATAGAACATTATAAATGTAATAATATAATCCAAGTGTCCATAAATGGTCATATAATCAAAAAATGAATACTTATGGATTAATATTACTCATCAAATAATGTTTTTCCAAGTTTTTGGTTCATTTTATTTTCATTGTCATTTTATTTTTACCGTTAATTACTTGATTTAACTTTTATCATGGTAATAAATTTACTAAGTTTACTGTTAAAATTGTCCTAAAAAAGTTACCTATTTAATAAATTTTAATATAACGATTCCCAAAAAATAATACATTTTTTTCAAAATTAATAACATATAAATTTCAGTAGTTAATTTGATTTTACATAAAAAAACGCAAAGAAAAATACTTCTTTAGAAAAATGCCATTTTTAACCATATAATATTTATTTACTAAATTCAAGTACAAATTCCATTTCAAAAACAATAATTAAGTTATTATAATAAATAATTTATTAATTTATTTCTAAATTTAGTCTAAAATATAATTTAATTTTTAAATACTAGAAAATAAAATACAAATTTCAATAAAAATTTCATTTTTCACTATTCATTAAAAAATCAATATTTTCCAAAAAATGTAGAAAATTTACAATATGATAATTTTGAAATTGTGATTCTAAAAATTATATTTATTGTATTAAATATAAATTATAAATGTTACTTAAATTAATTATATTTTTTCTCACGAAATAATTAAAAAACTTGCTTGAAAAAGTGTATTTGAAGAATAAAATGACTTTACTAAAATTAAGTGCTAAATTTTATAATCATTAATTAATTAATTATTAATGAGTAGTACCGTGTTATACATAATGATTCATTAAATACTTTCCATTCACATCAATTTCATGGCTAGGTTATAATGTCACATAATGACAGTATTTAGTTGTTCAATTAAGCTCAATGTTGTGTATCTCTTACGTTATCGAACATAGTATTTCTTTTTGAAAAATCATGATGTTAAACTATTGTAATTTGAATTTATTTTTAATTAACATATTTATTCATCAATTATATATAATATGATTAATTAAATTTGAATTAAAATTGTACTTGATCTGGGTATAATACAATTTTTGGGATTAAACAAACATTTTTTCTTAGAAATCAATTTCATTTTGTTCAGAATTTTAATATGAAACTAATTTATCAAAGATGTTGTATTTTAATCTTGAAAATTGGATAAAATATTTGGAATTTTGATTTTCTAATTTTATAGAAATTTCTTATTTATTTTTTTCTATTATAAATAGTAACCATGTTAATTTTTTGTTACCATGATAATGTTAAATTTGGTTAAACACGGTTAAAAATAATATGATAAGACATAAAAATAAACCTAAACATGATTTTAAAAACTTTAAAAGTAGTAAAAAATAAATTAAATGATTTCAAAATCACTAAATGATTTTTTTGTGAGTAATAGTGCACCATGAATTTTATAGATCCATATAAGATATTTGTTATGTAATCAATCAAAATTTTATAAATCCATTACTATAATTTAGTATTTTATATCAAAGAAAATGAATTGATCCAAAAACGAAATTAATGATATTTTATAATATACAATATTTTTTTAAATTATTTCTAAATCATTAAATTATTATCTTAAGAAAATTTAATGGTATATGTTTTAAAATATCATAAATGGTATATTTATGCCCCACTTTTACTTATATAGTTTCTTTCTTGGTTTCGTTAGTGTAAAAAGCTTCGATATCATGATAATTGTCAAAAGGGTTAATGGGATGTTAAAACAATGATATATGGTTAGTTAATCACCTAAACATGCAAAAAAAATTCATTTATAAGGTTTATTAGGGAAACAAACATCTTTAATACTAATCATATCTATTTGGATCCATTATTACATGAAAAGTGATTTATATAAATTTAATACATATGAAATTCCACGAAATCCCCCCATTTATAAATGGGAACTAACTCTCCTCTCCTCTCCACACAACAATATCCATTGTGATAGGTCAATACCAAGTCAAATAATTCACTAAAACCCTATAAATTTTTTAGATATCTTAATTTTGGTATAATACCAACATTGGAGGTCTTAAGGTGTAAAGGAGTGGAGGTTGTATGAAGAATAAGTGTAGCATTTAACTGTTTCGATAGTTTTATTTATTATTATATGACCATAAAATATTCATCAACCATGATGAAATTATAATATAAATATCTTCCATATAATTCAATGTTATTATTTTTATATAATAACCAAAATTTATCTCCTCTTCCTTCAATGGGAAATGAAACCAAAATTCATGCGTGTGGAGGTCTACAGTCTCACGGATCGATGTAATTCATTTACCATCTCTACCTCTCATGGATGGTTATAAGGACGGTATTAATAAATATTATTTAAATTAATTAAATATATATCATTATATAAAAATAATTTTGTTTCCATTTTTTAACATTTATATCCATTTAAAAATAATGATGTTTTTCAGATGTACGTGTGGAATACCACCTCCAAGAAGTAATGTGATTCATTTTTTACATCACTGCATTACATGGATGGGATAAATACAATATCTAAGGATATAATATTATGTTTATAATAGATTAATAATTATGGAAAGATAAAATTATACTCATCCACATTCCCCCATTTTCATTTAAAAATGGAATCATTACTCATGTGTATGTACAAATTATCGTCACCATTATTATAATATATTTAGTTTTTTATATACATATTTCATAATTGGAATAAAAATAATACTTAATGTATAAAAATTATAATAATTTCATTCTTATTTCTCTTGATATTTATGGAATAATTTCCCCTTTGACCACAATCAACACACAGAAGTCTTTTTGAAATTACGAACTAAATGTCCTAAAAAACTCTAATGTGGACTTCACTAAATAATTATTTAATTATATAATTAAAATAAATGAATTTTTTTTAAAGAAACATTAATAAACCATGAAAAGTTTTCTAAACAATTAAATAATTCATATAATATTATTATACATGCATAACAAAAGGAAAGTCTGGAATCAAGGTAACTGATCTCATCTCAATTTCCATTCATTATGGAGTGTCTTAATTTTATACACCTAATTTATTATATATGGTGTAAATTATTCCATTTTATATGTTATATTATGAATACATAATAATTTATTTTGTATTATGTTTCAATCCAAAATATATCATTTAATGGGATTTGTCTTGAAAGTTACTAAGTGGTAAGAGGTTTCATAACTAATTTTCCTTTCGTTAGGTTATACTTCCAATTAATTCATAATCTTATGATATTATTATATGTGGATTTATCTCTTAGTTTTTTTATTATATATTAAAATAAATATTTATATTATCATATTCCATCATAATCACTTCACAGATTAATTATCACTTCAAAAGTTACGACCTTTACAAGTGTTTTATTTTCATTGATCTAATTTTCCAAAGACATGATTTATATTGTGTACCATGATTTCATTATATGGAATATTTATTTTTTTCATGAATTAATTTTGGATTATTATTTAAATAAATAATTGTGATTTATAGAACCATATAATACCCTTTTTTTAATGACATTTTATTTAAGTATTATCAAATTGGAATAGTCTTTATGTTATAATCTCATTTATTTTTGGGATTATATATATTCAAGGAAACTTTGGTGAAATCATGTAGTCATATTTTATTAAAAAACATATTTTTTGTTATCCTATATTTATAGTTGTTTTTTACATTTTTTCTTTTCATTTAATCTCTTCTTGATTAAAGAAACATTGATAAAGTTGTTTGTAAGTGATACAGATCTTGCATCTTCTATTTTATCCAGAAACATTCTCTCTCTTGTCCATATATTCAAAAATTCATTCAATATTGTTATTTTATAAAAAAATTATTCCATAAAGATATTTAAAAATATAATTAACCTCATTTTAAAAGGATTTAAAATGTCAATTCATATCTTTTTCCACATGGGTCACTTTTGACTATCTTTACAAAAGAATGAAAATAATGATTATTTTTATCAATTATGATAGGAATAGATTTTCCCACCATCATAATAGTTCTGTTATTTAAATATTCATATATAGGTCTATGTGGTTATATTCAAATAAATTCATTTTCTTAATATTTTTTGATTTATAAGATTTTAATGTTTTTGAAATAATAACTCATTCTACCTTTTTTTCAAAGAATTTTTTAAATTGTTATTTTAATGTTATTTTCATCTATTTCAACATAATTTAATGAATCATCAAATACCCTAGTATTAAGATCTTATGATACCATGTATATTATATATATGGATGGATTTCACATATTTTTTTAAATATATTATCATGAAACCAATTTGATTTCCAAAATTATGTAAAGTTATAAAAAAATCAAAGATATTATTGAAATATTGATGATGATAATGCAAGATTCCATTTTTCGTATTCCCGTGTGGTACTTTGAAATTATGATGATTGATGATCCTGATACATCTTATATTAAATTTCATCTTGATATATATAATAATATGTGTGATCTCGAAATAGCTTATGTGATGGGTGATCCCAATAAAGACTATATGATGGGTGGTCCTGATATAGATCTCTAATGAAATAAGTAATTATAATTGTATTTAAAGGTAAGAATAATGGAGTTCAAGTTGGAGGATTCTCTAATCTATTTAATTGGGATCTAGTAATTTTTGAATGGGTTATGAAGATTATGTTCCAAGATACAAACATGTTTCCTTCATGCTTTCTATGTTTCTTTTAATTTTACATTTGATCAATATTGATGTCACATAGCTCTTGATTATTGATTCTTATGAATCTTTCCTTTTTTAAATATTTATTCCATGTAATATGTCTAGTGATCCACGATTTTATGGGTATGAATTCTATTATGTTATGCACATGTACATTGATTATTTCATCACACCCTTATAATCAACATCATCTAACTAATGACATTCAATTATTAATTATTTCATTTGACCTTTATAAGAATTTGAGTAACCACTATTATTTTTCCTTTTTTCCCAAGGTTATGAAGAATGATGTTAAATGATTTCTATCTATAAAGGGTTCATGTGAGGTGAATTTTATGGGAGTTTCTGATGAATTATTATGAAATATGAAAAGTTATTTATAGTTGGAAAATGATCACTTAAGAACATGGGTACAGTTGTATAATAGTTATTCATACTTCTATAAATCTCTAAAAATAAAAATTACTTGGGAATTTTAGTGATTAAATATTTCTATTTGATATTTTATGTTTTGGAGGGTTAAAGATGAGTCAGGTTTATTTCTATCAAAGCTTTAAATGTAAATATATATTTTTAACACTAGATATTGGAGTATGTGTTTTTTTATATTATATATAGCGGGGACTCTATTTTATGGGAACAAGAATATTGAACGTTCTATGTGTCATGAAAAAAAATTGATCTACAGGATAACATGTCATGAAATAATTTTCCTATTGACAGATATTTAACATTTATAATCAATGTTATGATCATATATTCTCTAGTGATAGTGTTACTATAAAGGGTTAGTTGTCTTCTACCTTCATTGATTTTATTATTTTAATGATTATGAAGCAATAAATAATGCCCTTTAGTTTTCATATCATGATCCAAACACATAGAAAAAATATAAAGTGGCAATGAGTGATGATTGGGAACTCTATAGAGTCTAGTGACCCATTTTTTATGATAAAATAAAAAGAGTTCCCTCTATGTTACAAGTGGAGTTGTAGCACCCATTTGATCAATATATATATATATGATATGTGGGGGTCCTCCATACATGGTTTTTTGTACCCCCATGGACTGTATATATTAATGGTGGGGGTGTTTTATCTTAGCATTTAATAAAGGAGCCTCTTTACCATATATTTCTAGTTGACCCTTCAGGGATAAGAGTGCGATTTTTAAGCCTTTTATTAATGTTATTCCTTACACGTGTTTTATTCTTAGTGAGTTTTATATATAGAATGTTTTGGGTATATAAATTTTATGGTATAATTTTATTATAATTAACCTATGTAACCTTAGCTACTAGTTTTCAGTAAGGACCTTGTCTTATGACATTTGTTAGGACAACTTTTTGGATGTTGTAATTGAATCCAATGATATTGATGTATAAATGGAAATTTATGTAAATATTTTGATGAATAAGATTTATTATAGATGTTTTTAAAGAGAACAATATTATTTTAAAAGAATAAGGGTTAGAATAAATGTTTCTACATTATTTAAAGTGAATATGGATTAAGGGTAATCCTTAGAGTTACTTTGATATTCATTGTAAGTATTACTATATGAAAAGGTGAAGTTTTTGAATTTATTATCTTTTGGATTAATTTATATTTAATGAAAATGTGTCTGAAAGAATTTACCAATCCATCCTTTTGGTATTTAATGAGTAAAAAATATGAATTGATGTTGTTGATAATAGGAATAAAAGAATAGTGGAAGGTTGGAATTTTTGTCTTCTTATTTTATCTTTATTGCAAATTCCTACACAAAATATTTGATAAAGGATTTTAAAATGAAATTAAGGTCAAAAAAATATTCACAGCACTCATGAAATCACTAAATGAGAAGCACTGTTATCATATATATCCATTCGATCATAAAGGTATTCTAGTAAGGATGGAACATGTGAATTCCAATATAGTTCAGCACCAACCTGAGGAGAGTGATCCAAGCATGGGTCTGTGATGTGGGAAGGTCGAAACCCCGGTTCTATATGGCACTATAGACCCCTATAATGGGTTGGTACTATAGTATTCCATTCATGGTCCCTCGAATAAATTTGGATGATAAACACATACTTTCCTAAATGAAATTTTGATGTGATACTATATTAAAATTGGGTGTTGTTCAAAATTAATAACATCGATGTGCATTAGTGGAATGGTTTCACCTTGATCATCTTCACTACTACATAAGGTTTCTCACTAGTCTATGTCATGCTAAATGTGAATAAATCATGCTTGTATACCATGTAGAATGTGTGTTCCGGAATCTATATGATGTTTTATGTTTGGGAAGAATTCATTAAATAACTTATACTATAAGAATACATGTTCATGAATTCAGAAGGTTAGATGGAATTTCATATAAAGGGAATTTATGCCTTATATGAAAGAATATTCTGAAAAATTTGATTTTGGTTCCTAAGATGGATTGTGGGTCATTTTTCACTAACATCAGAAGATACATTCTTTATTTAGAATATTCTTTTAGAAGATGTTGTAAGATCCATTATATATACTTTGTAATAATAAATCAATATTCAAATGAGTTAGGTAGTATTTTTGTAGAGTTTGGGTTTTTATTCCTAAAATTGATAAAGGTGGATCATACGTTTGATCTACTCATAAGGTTTATTTTCCCTTATAATTCATGTATAGTTCATGAACCTTATAAGGTTCCTGATCATTATAATATACATGTTAATTTTTTAGATTATATTGGATCATATTATTGTATATTATAGGGTAAAAAATACTATATTGGTTCTGTATAAGTTACAGTTACTTTTTAGATTTTTTTAAATTGAATAATTTTTAAAATATAATTTGATAAAATTTTTCTATACTATTCATTGTTTCAGTTATAAATATCAATGTGTTGTATAAATTGATTATAATATTAGTGATTAGTGTATCATATCAATAAGAGCATTATTACTATAAATAAAATAGATTCATCTATGATAGTTACTAAATGTATTTACGAATTTTTCATAAAATTTTAAATGATATTGGTTTTCTGTTAAAGTTGTGTAATATTTGGAATGTGATGATTCTTGGAGATTTAAAATAATGATTCTTTGTGGTACTATGAATACAGACAAGGAAAAATAATAGAGAATGAATTAATGTCCATTATTGATTGTTATTCTATCATATATATATATAGATATATTATCTCAAATTATTTATAAGCTTTCCTCTTTCAATATTATAAAGGTAAATCCTTTTATCGAGAATAAGTGAATAGATACTATAAATATAAAGATCAAGTTTTGAGTAGTGAAGAAAAAAAAGGAAAATTAACTCTTATATACATATATTAGAATGATTTAAATTGAAGAAGGATAGATCATGTAAATTGTTTTCAATAAATAAAAAGGAGTCATGAATTTCTAAAATATAAAGAAGGATATTATTTTAAGTCTTTTTTAGTCAATAAGTGTCACTTGCTACAGTGAATTTAAGAGAATTAGATAATATAGGCAGAATATCGATAAATTAAAGAGTCTATATTAGTGGAGGATTTTATTATTATTACTATAATTTATTACAAAATAGTCGAGGGGTAGTATAAATACCTAAGAGGATGTTGTAGATGTGTGGGATACACCAAGCACAATCGAAATATATTTAATATTAGAAAAAAGATATATTCTTTTCATTGTACTCACATGTTGACACTGGTTTGTTTTATAGCCTTTTTAAAATTTAGATTTTTCTAAGGAATAACATTTTATTTTAAATGGTAAAACTTGTAAATATGGTGTGACTCTTTTTTGTACGTGTTTGGATGTGTTTTAAGAAAAAGAAAATGTATGAATATCAAACAAGAAATCCACTACCTTAAACAGTTACAATGGAATACGAAGACAAGGATAAAATATTTTGAAAAACACTATCCTTGATCCCCCTGACACCATTAGTGTTTAACAAATCTTAATCGGTTCCATAAATTAGTAATAATGGTTAGTTCACCTCTTCCTGGAATATCTATATTTTTTAATTTATACCCTTTTGAACACTTAAGTCACTTTTGAAATTTATAATGTAGTTTAGTCTTAATAAATCATTATTAATCTCATATTAGAAATTTATCTCAGCCAAGAATATTATGAACATTAAAAAGAAATAGAATAAGATATTAAAGAATGTATCCCCCCCGAGAAATAAGGACAAATATTTAGTTTATCCAATACATTATACTAATGAAGATAGAAGTAGTATTGATAGATAAAAATTGTAATTTCAATCTACCACTAATCTGATAAATATTTTTCCTCCATTGAAGATTAAAGGCATTAAGATGATTAGAGGTATTTGAATTCTCATGTTTTAATTTACCTCAAGAAGATCCATGTATCAATTTTAGTGATAAAATTTAAATAAATAAGCTAATGATATATGTTTACACACTAAAATATTTTCTATATTTTTTTCCAAAAGTAGTAGTATATTTTTTGTGGTATTTTTTAAATTCAGCTGGATGAGATGACCTACCATGAATTAGAGGCAATTAATTTTTATAATTATTTTGATGAAAAATTTCTCACTTGTATAAATATATCTAAGAAAGTTATAGTGGAGTGAGTAATGAATTAAAAACATGAATTAAGGTTCTATAAATTTGAAAATAAAAAGCTCAATATTATTCAATAAAAGGATAAAATGCAAAAGATCTTTAAAGGCAAGATCTATGCAATAGAGAAATATCAAAAAAATTCATTGATGTTAAAAACATCCAACATAAAGTCAAATTGAGTAGGATAAAGGATAATCTTAATTTGATGCCAAAAATAATATTATACATGAATATAATATTTAAAAAATAAAAATATATTGTGAATAAAGAGTGCAGTTGATTGGAATTTGGAAGAACAAATTCAATATTAAGTGTATCGAATAATAACTAATAATTCCTAACCTAAAAATGACACATATTAAGTCATAACAATACAATGAGAAATAATATTCTACCACACATTTTTTATATAGTATTATGCTACCAAAATACCATTATCATTTGGAAAGATGATCATGACATTATATGATTATAAATCTTGACTAACCTCAAATTAAAATGTTCCATATATATAAAATATTTAATTTTATTTAAATTATTTTATTGAAATAAATTTATATTTCACAATAAAATTGATACAAATATGTATAAATAAAATAGAGAGAAGAATTTGGACAAATATTCATGAAGGTAACATTGCAATGTTTTTGGGTTGATTATGTTTGTCGTCAAAGAAGGTTTCCATGGTAAATTTCTGAGTTTGGGAGAGATTATGGAAAAGGTATGTTGATAATGATCTATGTAAAAGAAGTAGATGATCTATAGTTTTTATATAACTATGTGTATAAAAGGTGGTTTTCCTTCATAGTTTTTGCTAAATTTTTGGTGTCCAAATTTTAGAGAATGGTTCAATCATCAAGAATGTTGGAGTTCCGTCAATAAATCATAAAAATCTGGAAAAGCCATGGTTTTTGTAAATATTTGAGTTTCATTAAGGTATGGAGATTTGTGAATTCATTTGGTGTCGTGAATCCTGGGTTATATGAATGTGTGGAGAAAAAAAAATGTGTAATAGGTTGAAGGTAAATATCTGCAACTACAAGAAGTGGAGCATCATGAATTATCAAAGGGTTGATGGTGAATATCCATGTATATGAGATCCTTTAAAAATGGTTAAATTTTTCTAGTGCTTCATGAAAATATGGAGCTTCATGAGTGAGATATGCGAGCTTCAAAAAAAAGGAGATGATGAGGATAGATGTTTCTAGATTGGGGGGAAACACTAATAAGTAGGAATTTATCCCCCTCAGAAATGGAGATAAAACCTAAGGAGGATTAAAAGGCCCTAAATCTGTGAAGCTCAGTCATGAAGGTTGTTCCTATGAAAACATTTCTAAATAAACGATGATTTTGAAGGCTATAAAATCCAAAAAAATTGAAATCATCACAAAATTTTCGAAGTTCACGAAGTCTATAAAAATTCAATTGATATTGGGGAGTTTCACGAAGGGTAAGTGAGATTCATGTAAGTGTTTGAGCTTTGTGAAAGGATGTTGCGTTATAAAGGATGTTTGATCTTTGTGAAGGATTTGAGCTTCTAAAAAGTTGTATCATTCGTGAAGGTAGTATATATTTGTTAGTAATTGTGTAGTTTCATTATTTTTGGTTGAGATATGCGAATCTAGTGAGCTTTACAAATGTATTATGAAGGTATTTCCAAGTAAATCTTCTATAAATTTAAATTCATAAAGTGGATGAAATTTGAAATTAAAAATAACATCTACCTAAAATTTAGGATTTATACATTATTTATAATTTAGGGACCTACTTGTACATAAATTTCATGTAAATCCATTCTAGAGTAGTGAAAAAAGAAGAGGAAGAATGTGAACCTTTTCACTAGAAGTGAGTCATTTAAGGAGAGATTGAGGGACTTACACTTGGGAAGAATTGTGTTATCTATAAAAAATTTAAATGCAGCGATCCTAGAATATAATTGATCTAACTTGAACCTTATTTTTTAATTGATCCTTAGTGGACGTGTTAAATCAACACTTTGATGTTGTATGCTCCTTGGGTGTAGACCAGTGAGGGTGAACAAGGTAGAATTTTCATTTCCCATGTATTCTTTTATTTTTTTCATACATGATTATGAAAATATATAGAAGAGTTTTTTATTTAATTAAGAAACAAGATATGAAGGGGAAGTTATTTCAATTTGTCATACCCTGATTTACCCCCCCCCCCCCCATTAGGGTATTTAACCTATTTGGGATATCAATTGGTATCAGAGAAAAAGATTACATTTAGTGTTTCACTCTAAGAGGTTTTAATAGATGTCTTTCAATCATAATGGAATTTTGATATTTAATGGAAACAATTTTAATTTGTTGAATAATAAGATGCATAATTATTTTTTATCTTTAAAAATTTAAATATTTACATGAGTGATGCATGGTATTTCATTCAGTGTAGAGAGTAGTACTTTATAAAAATCTAACTGAAGGAAATTGGAAGCTAACTAAAAATAAATAAATGCTTTAGGGGGAGCCTTATCTAATGAAATTTTTATGAGGGTGATCCATGTAAGTCATCACATGATATGTTTGAAATTTTTATAAATATTAAAAAGGATAGCACAAAATTCAGTGAATAAAAGCTACAGGTTCTATTGAACAATTATCAGGGTCTCAAAATTCACTTTAATGAGTTTGTTGATGCATTATTTTATTAGGTGAATATTGTTTTGGAAGACATATGTGGGCTCAAAAAATTATTGAAGATGTAAATAATGGTAAGAATATCTTAGTAACAATTTCACCTTGGTTCAATCCAAATGTTTTTGTTTTAAAATAAAATGGTCTAATGGATATGACAATGGATATCTTCCATATTAATCATGTTACATATGATATGATAAGTAATGATAATGGATCTGTGGAAAAAGAAAATTATAATGAAATGTCATTAAAGTACATTAATAAACTCATCATTAAATATGGATAGGAAGTAGAATAGATGGATGAGGTAATGGAATTATATACCTCAAATCTAAAAAAAGGAAAATGATAGTTCAGTTAGAAACTCTTATTGGAATTATTTCGGTGTGTAAAGGTTTTTAATCTTAAAGTAAGCTTCCGAAATAAGTTTCAAGAAAATGATGAGAATGAAGTCAAAATTTCTATAAAGAAGTCATCATCCTTTTTGAATGGTAAGATAAAGTTCAAAATAAAATTTATCAAAATTAAGAATAACTATTCATAAGAAAATGATAGTTTAGAAGAGTATTAGGTTGAAAATATGGATAACTATAAAAATAATGGATAAAATACTATGGTTGGAGTTATTGGTAGCTCCCATAAAGTGGTTGAAAGTGACAATGATGAAGAAGAAATTGAAGGAAGATTTGGTATGACTGATGAATTAGAAGAGTCTCTGGATGAGAGAGATGATTAGTGATCCAAAATAATGAAATATAATATAGTGGTTTGTGATTCCAAACATTTTATGCAGAAGTAAGAAGAAGATAATCCTGAGTAGATAGGAGATCTAGTTAATATTAATTCTTTAAAGCAAGAGAACTCTGAAATGATTTGTTTGTCCAAGCTCAGAGTTGATGAAAAAAAGGTGATCGATGATTTGAATAACATCTATAAAGATAAAGAGAAACCATTGAACCAATCAATGTAGGCTTCAGAGGAGGTAAATAACAGTAAAGAAGATTTCAATGTTATAGTAAAATAGAAAAAAGCAATGTCATGAGAATAAAATGATTGATCATAATGATATAGGTGGTATGGGGCTTGATCGAAAGAAGAATGTAGTAATGGTTTAACTCAAACCACAAGAACCCACTATGAGATTGAAAATTGATCTAGATTCGATTAATAAGTATGATATTTTAGAACCCCAAGGAAAAATAGTAATAAATTGGTCATACAAAAGAATGAATCCCGCATTAGTTATTATTCTCATAGAATGATGGGACACTCACATTATGTTTTTTTCAGAGCCAAAATTTATCTAAGGGAAAAATTACAATAGAGGAATTCATACATAGCTAAATATTGAAGGATATCATTTGATGGTCTCTATTTCTAGTGTGGATGATTTGAACATATGGAATGATATTTCTCATCAACAATGTAGAGGAATGTGATAAAAATGAATGAATGTGTTCATATGAATCCGCCTAATGGATCATCTAATAAACAGAAAACTAAATATCAATTTGAAGCCATGAAAGATGATTCTGGTCTATCATAATCTGAGTAATATTAAAATTATCAATCCGTATAGATTATTATGTAAAAAACAAGTATAAAAATTAAATAGTTCACCGAGAAGTGGTTAAAGATATTTCTATTAAAACATCAGATCATTCTGGTTTATGGATCCTGGAAAGTCGAATCACATCCCATATGATAGGTAATTAGGTTATTTTTACAGGAATAAAATATGACAAGGAAGGTCTTGTCAAATTTGGAAATTATGGAGGCCTATAAATTATTGGCTCTAGGAAGGTCAAATTTTGGGGAAAAGAAATGAGATTTGCTGATGTCCTGTTTGTTACAGGTCTCAGTCACAACATGCTTAGTGTCATCCAACTATGTGAAATGGGGCATGCTATAAGAATTACTAAGAAGATGTGTACCATCAACAGAAATGATGGTGCAGTTTTTATATAGGTAAAATGAATGAAAGGTAATCTCTATCTTGTGAGTTGAGAAGAATAAGATGTTTTTTTTGGAGAAGAAGAAAATAGATTTTGGCAAAAATACCTTGTCCATATTTGACAAAATTCCCTATAATATCTAGTCAAATTTGATGGAGCTTGAGATCTCAAAATTCTATCATGTGATTATACACATCGATGCGGTACTTTTCAACATGGTATGATTATTTAATATAAGTACAATGAAAAAAGAACAAAAGTCAACCATATTTCTTAAAATGGAGAATAAAGATGTATATTGAAATTTCTCACCAAGAATAATTAACATGAAGAGTTATTATTCTGATCTTATTGAGGATTTTAGTAGGATGACATGGGTATTTTTCATTTACCACAATTTTGATGTGTTTAGTTACATAAAATTGTATTTAAGGGAATATAAATGGATGGTTGGACACATGATTATGATGTTTCATACTGATTATGCTATGTAATTAATAAATATTCATGTGGAATATTATCTTGGGAAACATGGGATAAGGAATCATGTTTTAGTAGTGATAACACCTAAAAAATTGGAGTGGTTGAGAGCAGAAATCGGTTCATAAACAACATGGTTGCAATAATGCATATGTAAAAGTACATACTAGATGAATTATTGTAGAAATTCATCTTGAAATCATTCTACATATCCAACATGTCTCTATTATGTCTAAAGGAAGAAAATACTCTGTATGATTCCTATTATGATATAATCCAACATTGAAATATTTTCAATATTTGGATGTAAATTTTTTATTATCAATAAATAGTAAATTTGAACCATGGAGAGATGATGGTATTTTTCATAGATATTCAGAAAAAATAAAATCATATAAATGATTCAATAAGAGGCATGAAAAGGTTGTTAAAAGCAATGATGCCACAATTGTAGAGAATGAACAAAATATTCAACTACATAGTGACCAGTATCATGATGAAAATGCTGAGGTGGTAAGCACCTCATGAGGATTATAAGTGGAAAATTATGATTCATAAGAAGAAAATGATGATTAATAAGATGATGTGAAATCTATATCTACATGACATCCAAATAGTTGAGATGATATTGATATAAAGGACAACATTGATGATGTAACATTTCCAATTCAGACATAAATAATTAAGTCCTTACAATATCAATCTTTCTTATATTCTATAGATCGTAAATGTTTTAAGGATGTCATTGGAGATGAGAACTGGGTTCATGATATAAATGTAAAGCTTTATAGAATAGAAAAGAATCAGATATGGGGGATTATTTTGAGACCAAAAAATTAGAATTTCATTGGTACCAAATGGTTCATTAAAAAATTACTAATAAATATGCCATAGTTATTTGAAACAAAGCATGATTAGTGTGAAAAGGGTACTCCCATATAATGGGTATCTATGTTTATGAAACATTTTCACCTATTGTGAGGCAAGATATAATAAGACTATTCTTTTAAATAGTAGTGAAAAGAAGGTTAAATGTTTTATAGATGAACAAATGTTTTCAATTTATAATGGGATTCTAGAAGAGGAAGTTTATATTCATCATACTGATGTTTTTCTCATAAATGATGGTGGGAATATACTTTTATCAGCTAAATAAGGTGATATATGGGTTTAAGAAAGCACCCAAAGTGTGGTATGCCAAGCTTGATCTGTTTTTAAAGAAGCACTATTTTCAATGTGGAGTAATTGATTAGAATATCTATGTTAAAAATGAATGTAATCACATGTTGATGGTGCTTTTGTGTGTTGATTAAATAATTTTTAGTGGATCAGATGAAGCGTTGTGCAAACAGTTCATCAAATTCTAGAAAACTGAGCTCAAAATGTTAATTATTGGTGAACTAGAATTTTCCTCAGTATAAAGGTCAAAAAAGAAAGTAATTAAACATTTATTTTGGAATCCTAATATTCCAAGTAGGTTCTCAGAGGATTTTTAATGGATAATTCCAAGGATATGAAGACTCTAATAACTGTAGAGATGAAATTATCACATGATGATGAAGTCCATTTAGTTAATTCCATAAAATAAAGGAAAATCATTGGCAGTATAGTTTAATTGATAACGATGGGACCTAATATTATTTTTTCCACATTCCAAGAATCAATCTATAAAATAAATATCAAAAAAAGACAACTATAGTAGAAAATTATAATTCGATATATCAATAGGATATCAGATTCCAGTCTGTTCTACAATTAAAAATCACAGTAAAAGTTATGGGTCTATAAAAATGCATATTGAGTTAGTTCCGTAGATGATAGAAAATCGACATCAGGTGGTGAATTCAATCTCAGATGATTGTGTATTTCTTATCTAAGAAAAAAAATCTTATACTTCATTGAGCACCGTAAAAGTTGAATATATTACGGCTACTCAAGATTTCATGAACTTATTGTGGATAAAGTATTATCTTGATGATATGGTAGTTCTAGTGAAATCTTAGATTGAAATACATTGTGAAAATTCATGTGCTATAAATCATAGAAAAAATCCTGTCCATTACTCAAGGTAAAATCACATTAAAATATATTATTATTTTATTAAGGAGATAATGGATCAAGGGCTTGTGATATTGGAGTTTGTGACTATATAACTATAGGTTGTAAAAATTATGACAAAGGCCATACCCAAATTACTATATGAACATCATTGACTGGGTCTTGGAGTTCAGTCAACTCCCCACAATTAAGAAGTATGGTTGTGTGGCCCACTCTCCCTAAGGTATGATGTGCTTTTCCATAATTTTTCGATATATGTTCTTTACCCTATTGAAGAAAACAACAAAGTGAAGTTCGATTTCATTGAAAAATATGGAGAAATTATGTCTATAAAGGGAGAGAAATGTATTACTCTAGATAGCGGTTGAAGCTGGTAGTTGGATTAGTGAAGTAGGGGTAATTTTAAATTTGGTGATGCTAAATATGATTAATGAATGTTTATATATCATGATAGATGGGGTGGGTGATGAAAGTGACTAACTAGTTTTGGAAGGAAGTGATTAATTGATGAACGTTTCATGATACTCTTGTCTCTAATGTATATAATAGATCATGTGGTCTTAGAGTTTGTGTTGATTAAATCCTTGATATCTATCATAATAGAAAGAAGAAAATTTTAGAATAAGATGGAAGACTATTTAATTAGGTACCAAAATGTGAAGAGTTTAAAAAAATACAAATGGTAGATTTTTTATAAAAAATCACTCAGGGTAACATTGAAGTGTTTTTAGGTGTTTTTTTGACAAAGAAACCTTCAATGTTAATTTTTCTAGTTCAAGATAGAATTTTGAAAATGTTTTTTGACAAGGATCTGAGACAATATAATGGATGGTTTGGAGGTAGTATGGAAAAAATTTTATACAACATGGCACAATTTCCCATTGTTTTTACAAATTTTTGGGGTTTAAAATTCAGTGGATGTCTTAATAATCATGAAATTTGGATTTCCATGTATTCATAAAAAATATAACATTCATGAGTTTTATAAATATTATAGTTTTGTGAAGGTATGGAACATTTTAGAACATTCAGTGTTGTGAAAAAATGAGTTTTGTGAAGGTTTGGAGCATCATGAATGCACACATGGTTGTTAATAAATGTACACAACTATAAGATGTGGAGCATCATGAATTCATGATGGTTTGATGGTGAATATCTGTGACCTTGAAAATCATCACAGATAAGTATTTTTTTCTGTGCTTCATGAAAATATGGAGCATCATGAATGAGATAAGTGGCAATCATAAAAAGGTGATGATGAGGATGGAAGATTCTAGAATGGGAGGAAATGACTATAAATAGGCCTCCACCCCCTTATAGAAGTTTATGAATACTTAACGATTATAAAAAGTCTCTATTTTAATGATGGTGATTTGTGAAGGTAGTTATTAATAAAAACATTTAAGATAAGAATTTCTCAAAGTCTATAAAAGTCGATCAAATGTTGTAAGTATTGTTAATATTTTGATTTTCATAAAGACTAGAAAATAAATAAAGTAAATTGTGATCTGTGTGATGGATAATTGATATTTATAAGAGTGTTTGAGATTTAAGAAAGGAGGTTTTCTCCGAAAGTTTATTTGATCTTAATGAATGAGGTGAGGTTTGTGATAGTAAATGGGTTCATAAAGGCAGTAACTAATTTTTAGGAATTGGGATGTTTTTCAATGGTTTGTGATATTTATAAGGAAATGAGAATAAAAATTATTCAAAAGTTATTTCCCAATAAAATTGTCGTAAATTGTTATTATTGAAGTGGATTAATGTGGATATTCAATAGATAATCCACCTACTAGTTATGATGTATTCATTATTTCTAATGAAGGGACCTACATGTCCATAAACTGTTTAAGAGTCATCTACAGATTAGTGAGAAAAATAAGTGGTATAAGGTGTTCAATTCCCCTGGTTTTGATCCGTAAAAGGAGATATTGAGGGAGTGACCCTTGGGATGCATTTATTTATCCCAAAACATTACAAAGGAAGTTATTTTGAATTATTCCATGTAAATGTTGATAACAATTGGTACCAATCAATTATATTGTCCTAAAATATTTCAACAGACCCAATGAAAGGTGATAAGTTGCCTCATTTTAATTGGTATCATATTATTTTATAATGGGAATCTGTAATGTTTTAATAAAAACCTCCTCTAATCTTTACCGAGCATGACTCACATATATGTATAGTGGCCCAGTTAATGTAACATTGCTTTAGTATTTAATGATACCATCATTTTAGAGATATATTGTATTTATTTTCAATAAGTGGAAGATAATAAAATGGAAAATGAATTTCATATGAGAATTGGGGAGAGAAAGAAATATAAGTGAGAATGAAATAGTCCATATTGACATATTATTTTATTGTGTGTTATAAACTAATATAAAACAGGATATTTTTATCCAAAATTTTGTGAATGGTATTTATTATCAATGATATTTATGTATCAATGGATTTTTCTATCAATGTATTGATAGAATAATAAGTGTCTTGTATGTTATTTAGATGACCCAATCTTGTTAAAGAAAAAGAGTTCCCAAAGAGGTGTCTACATTATATTAAGTGAATAAATATTATAGATAAAATGGATGTTTAAATGAAAATTTTTACATTATTACTATACAAAAAATAAGATTTATTTCCATTATATTTTTTTTGATTCATTTATATTTAATGAAAAAGTGTATATATCATTTTAGGATTCCATTTTTTTGGTTTATGAAGACTATAAAATAATAATAGACGAAGATTAATATAAAAAGAAGAAAGGATAACTTGGAAGGTTGATATTTGAGTATTTTAGGTATTTATTTATTTTGCATTTCTACAATGTATATTTTTGAAAGGATTTGAAAAGGAATAGAAGGCCCAAAATTAAGGCCAACAACTATATTTCCACTTACTAGGCATCCAATACATCATAAATATTTGGTCGAGAATAAATTTAAGCCAACAAGGAATACATTTTAAAGGATAATGTGGATTATAATTGGCTTGTGTTGAGAACTCAAAATATAGTTTGATGATGTTTGATAGTCAGATAAATTATGTGGGGTGGAACCATGGACCTCGTGAATGGGTAAGTACAAATTGGCTTCATATTTTTTCCTTTGGAGAGCATTGGTTGATAAAATAGTTCCCACCATAAAAATAATTCTAATGTTTGACAAGATTAAAAGTAGATACTATTCAAAACATAAAACACATATATATGTTAGTGGAATACTATCACCTAAATCATCTCTATTTCATGGTGTTTCTCACTGATTTGTGACACTTCAAATTAGAACACATCACACATGAATTGCATACAATAATATCTTGAAAGAATCCATTAGATGCACAAAGGTTGATCAGTTTTCTTTTAATTAATGTAACTATGAGGAATCATGTTTAATATAATAAAATAAAAATGGAGTCATTTTTATGAAAATAAATGAAGCATCAAATAAAATAAGGTTCAAATAAAGAATACCAATGTTCAAAAGAATTATTGTCGAACTTTGTAAGATAATTTTTAGTGACTTCAAAATATTAATTATATAATTTTAAAGAGTTAGTACATAAGTCAATAAAATTCACTCAACTAGGGTTTTAAGTGTCCTTTATATGGATACATAAAACTTATAAATAATTTTTTTGAAGGGTAATGTAAAATTAGGAAGTGTAAGTTCTGAGTTTAGAAGAGTAAAAAAAAATTAAGATTCGTTGAATTCCTTGGAAGAGTATTAATAATTTAGAAATATTGTTGTAGTATGTATGTTAGGTTTTTTTCTCATAATTTTGAGAAATTAGTATAGTAAGATTGATCCAATTATAAGGTATATTTAACCTTGTGATGTGTGTAAGGTTCACGAACCTTGTAATGTTGCAAATCATTATAAGTTACAAGTGATGTTCGTAGATTACTCATAAGGTAATTTGGAGGATTGTACAATACAAAATAATTATTTTATATGGAATAATTAAACCGATACATTAAAGAGAATGAAAAATATTGGAGTATTAAAGATAAAACTATAATTGAATATTATATTATTATAGTCGGATGAATCAAATTGAAGAGTGAGATATCCATTATATCATTTTCATAGAATGAATTAGAGTCATGAATTTTTATATGATAAATAAGGAACACTTTAATGTTAAATGTAGAGAATAATTATTACATGTAGAATTCTATTTGAGTAAGATAATATGAAGAAGATCCATATATCATATTAACAACTAGTATAGTCTACATTGGTGATGAAATTTTATATTGTTATTTGGATTTTTTTTAAACGATCATGATTAATTAAAAAGAACATATAAGATAAAATAGATGTGTGATATACAAGAAAACAAATTTACTAGATTAGTCATTTGAGTATAAGGATATTTCATGCTCATTTTAATGACATGTCAATACTAGTGGGTTGTGTCTTCTTAGTGAAATATGGTTCTTCCGTTGGATTATACTTTTGTTTTTATTGGTGAAATATATAAATATTATCATATTTTTGTGTGTGTGAGTAAGAATACATAATATAAAAAAGTGAATATATCAATAGAGAACAATAAATCCAATCACATAACCAATAGAATAGGAAAAATAAGAAAATGATAAAAAAAATTAAAGACACCAACACTAGTTCAACCCCCCCTGTCGAACTACTTTATTATCTCAATAATTTACAAATTTAATTGGATTATTATGCATGAATTATTAATATTTATTGTTACTAAAAACTTCTTCAATATTAATAGGTTGTTATAATCATTTATATATAGGTTCAATTGTAGTTATGTTCTTATAGTACTGTAAAAAGAAAATTTGTTTTTTCAGAAAATGTGTTTGTCAATTTATAGGAGAAGATGATCATTTTATTGGAAGTTAAGTAGAGACCAAAGGAGTTTAAATGGGATTAAAAAATTATTTAGGTTCTTATATATGTTTTATTAATGTCTATAAAACATATATATTACATTATTATGAGTATAAAATGTGTTATCATGTATTTATTTTTTATATTAATGTATTCCAATTTCATTCTTTGAGTTAGTGGTTCTCTTTAGTTCCATGTTTATAGTTTTTATTGGTTAATGTCTATAATTAATTTTAGTGTGCCCTTTTACTTCTAGTCTTCAATTTCTAGTCTATTTTTGGTGGAATTAGGGATGAACTCTTAGCCTTATCGCTGGAATAAGTATGTTCATAGAAGATTTTATTCATGTCAAAGTGTAATAAATGTGGTATTACTATGACTCTTTGTCTGTAGATAGGCACATATGAGCATTTGCTTTCATAACTAGTGAATCAATTTACATGTAATTATAGTTTAGTTTATCAG
This sequence comes from Viscum album, assembly GCA_963277665.1. Lineage (NCBI taxonomy): Eukaryota > Viridiplantae > Streptophyta > Magnoliopsida > Santalales > Viscaceae > Viscum > Viscum album. The sequence goes on along the minus strand of OY728158.1, from coordinate 1,182,302,745 downwards.
TCTGGTAAAACTAATAATATATTATGGAAGATGATTAATTAATATACATGGACAATAAAAAATTTTAAAATTCATTTAGTTTTTAAGAATTTTTTCATGAGGTAAAATTAGGAAAATATTTAATGAACCAATCTAAATACCCAACCCCAAGACCTGATCTGGATCATCACATGGCCTCCTGTGTATTCCCTAATACTAAGTGGATGAAAAATAGTGTTAAGGGATAAAACAAAATAATTAAGGAAAAATTTAGCCTCATAAAAAATAACATACCATATATAATAAAAAATTATTTTTTATTTAAATTAAAAAATAATATCCATAATATAAACCATTTTAATGTGAATGCCATCAAAATATAATACAGTGGAAATAAACAGAAAAATGTATCACATGACACTACCCTTAAAACAGATGCTACTTATCCATTATAGATAGTATAGAGCATCTAATAATGTACAAATACACACTACCACATCCAACATGATAAATTATAATATTATTCCTTTCAAATGAATATCATATCATTTTCTTTTATTATACAAGGAAATAGATATTTATACATGATGATATTTATATTTGGATTTGAATTTGTTAATACCCAATAAGGTTTCCCTAAATGAAACTATTGAATTTACTTTTATGATATATTCCCATCCATATATTCAATTCCATTGAAAATTTTAGGACATTTCAAAATAATAATCTAACGACATAAATCTTGACAAAATAAAGTTATAAAATTAAAAAAATCGCACTGGTTTTTTTTATTTATCCAAATTATCCAATCTTGGTTCACCCCAACCATATAATCATTTGAGATCCAAAATGATCCCAGTTAACATGAAAAATATGAAATATATACCATAACTACATGTGTATAATTGTAGTATATATATTTTTTGTTTCTTCACCAATCTGAGAATTTACCAAAATGGTGTTCCTCCATTATCCACATTGAAAACAGTTGAACTTTTCATCTTAATCAATATCCAAACCCATTTCTCTATTTCAAAAAAATCTTGGTTGTTTATATACACAAACATATTTATTTTAAAAAAAAATTTCTTCCTATAAAATATTTTCTGAAATAATTTGAACAAATTAAAATATCATAAATTAAACAAACTTAAGAATCAAGATTATATTTTTTCTAATAAAAACCTGATATATTGCAAATTCAATTGTTTTTTCGAAAAATATTAAAATCCAGATTTTATAATTCTAGAAAACATTAATTTTTATAAAATTAATCTTTGGAAATTATTTAATAATATCCACATCTCGAAAAAAATACAACGATCATATAAATAATTAAATAAAGAACCAAATTCAACTAAGAATCGATAAGATCCAACTACCATAGATGCATAATACCAGATGATCCATGAAATTCTAAATTTGAAGTGAACAACCATAACTAATCTACCAAAACCTATCAATATTAAAATGAAAAATAGATTCTTGCTTTCATGATTAAATATCTATAATTTTATCACTTCTAATCTAATTCACCATGAAATATCTCCCAAGAGAGGGAAATAAAAAGAGATATAAGGATGTTTATTCAATAAATAACGAAATTAAAGTGATACAAACTTGGATTTTATATTGATTTATTTGATCCTAGTAAAAAGTTTGTTGTTATATAGTGGACAAGAACCAATATTTCTCCCAAGTATCCCTAGGTTCATCTAAATTTGTAATAAGGTGTTAATAGGGGTTCTGAGAAGAAAATAGAGTCTTTAAATAGAAAAATTTCATAACATAAAACTAACTGTATTGTTGGACTGTTTGGTTTTTTAAACTATGATACCTTTAATGCATGTCATTGTTCCCAAAATTCTTGGATGCATGACTGAGATGCAAGGTCCATGGGACTATGTGTTCAATCATTCTTATATTATGATATATCCCAACAAGTTATGTATAAAAATCTATGAAATTTGGTGAACCATACACTTGATCATGAATAATTATCTAATTCTCAAGAAACATAATATTCCCACCAAAAAAACATCAAAACCAAAAGGCACCTTACCTTTGATGACCTGGGTTCTATAATCCTCTCTACCATAGGGATTTTCATCATCAAGAAGTGATCTATGATCCATTATCCATGTATAAATTAGTTCCTTGTTATAATTTATGGATTTCAATCTCCCATAATTCAACTTGGATCTATCCATAGTAACATAACACCCACTAAAATAATACACCATACTCTAAAAAACTTCTCCAGTATATTATCAATCCAAATTTTCCTTTCAAAAAATATTGAATCTAGTTCCAAATACACTACTTCAGAGATAATACAATTATACATATATGGCCAGTACCTCCTTAGTAAATAACCATGAAGCACATAATTTACTATAGTATAAATTAATGGTATTTCCAAACTGTAAGCTATATCTTTATCCATCTATATAGTCACAAATGAACCAACAAACCAGATTTCCAACTTCCCTTTATTCCTAAGACATCAATATACCTAGTATTGAGAAACTTATAAAAATATCTATATTTAACTAAAAACTCCAACATTCATCATAGATGGTCATCCAAAGACCATTTTTAGGACTAACTTTTCTTCAATATAATTTAGATTAAATAAAAATTATTCACCATCTATTGTTCCAAACAAGGTTTGAGTATGGATGTTTTCCCACTTATTACTATCATAATTGTGATCAACATGATCTACCATAAAATTATTTAAATATATCCATTTAAATAAATGATTTATTGAAATTATTTTAAAAAAACTCTAACAAAGTAACATGATTTTCACATGAATTTGAAAAATCCAATTCATAATCATGAGGAATTTCCTCCAAAGTCCATATGGTGCATCTGGTTTCTCATCAATATTAGGATGATATGATATAATCATTTTCAACTGGTTATTAATTTACCTTTAAATTTCTCTAGAAAATATTGAATTAAATATTATATCTAAATTTAACATGATAGATAAAGGATCACCATAAAGTAATCCAATTTCATCTATGGATATCTTAGCTAGGTGTTTTATTGATAACATCACTTGAATGGGTAAGAAGTTATAAAACATCATGATTTGATCTGTAGTCACCAAAATATCATTTTTTCTAGAAAATCAATATTGGTAATCAAACCAATAAATCCATCATGATATCCAATGATTTTCATGTTGATATAAGTAGTGGTTGGAAAATTCCTATAGGTCATTAATGACCTATATTAACTTAATAACATGCCATGATCCTGGAGAGATGTCCATCTACCTCTCTCTTCATTCATAACCACCAGAACTATCATTTGATTTCAGAAAACATATAGGTATTTCTTATATGAATTGTCTAACAAGAGTTATGAAGAAGATTCATAACAAATTCCATCAGGATTAATGGAATAAACACTCTATCTAAAAAACCAATCATTATATTAGCTATTAAAAAACACCTATAAATGGTATCTACACTACCAAAGGTGTCACTAATATTTATTTATTCAATATTTTGCCTTTTTATCTTCTTTACTTGTATCAATGTCATGTAAGTGATGTTGATCCAATGTAACACCACACAAACCCCTCCTTAATAAATTCCATATACAAATCCACCATCAAGAATGTTAACTACCACTTAATCTTTGATTCCTCCCCACTTGATTCCTCTTACACAAGGCATCTTCTATAACATTACCCGTACCTAGTTTAGAGGATAACTAAATTATGAATGTTTGTTGATAAATTATATATGTTAATTTCCTCAAATTTAGGTCCTATTGAAAAAATATATTCCACAAAAATTTATAATATAACTACACAATGAGTTCTATACTAAACATATAAGGCCCCAAAATGATCATGGACAGAGAAAATATTATCGAATAAAAATCATGTGTGAAATAGGTCTTACCATTTTTTAATTACTTATTTGATCCATATTATACCATTTTATCCCCTATTAAAAAAAACTAGTAATCTAAATAAAAAATAATCATATTATGTGATATCTAAATTCAATATATTTTTTTTATTAATATTATTGTCTAATAGGTGGTATGGTCTAATAATTGTTAGTTTTATTGTCAATATTATTGGAATTACTTTATTTTAGATATAAAAAAATATTGTAATAGTTTATATATTGATACAATGTAAATTCAAAGGATATCACCCCTATGTATGATTAAAATCTGAATAAAAACCTCATGTATGACTAACCAATGTGAAGGAAAAGGAACTAAAACTAATGGAGTCAAATTAAATCATGGAAGTAGGAAACTATATGTGTCACGACCCATTAATCATGACATAATGAGAACCACATGTAATATTAACTTATAATCCATCATTTTCATGTAATAATACTTAGAATTTGTATTGATATATGTAAAAACAAATAGATAATTCCCCTATGTGATACTATATTGAAAAAATTTCTACTCTATGGCACATTCTATTAGATTGTACAATCTACATACCTTAAATGATTTCAAGAATAAATAGATGTTGTGTAATTATTCCTAGAGGTTGTGCCACAATATATAAGAGAAATATGTAGAATAGAAAACTTAAGAATCACATAGAAGATGATTATGCCACAAGTTACAGAATATATTGTTTTTTGTATCGTGGTTTCATATGAGGAACATTATTTCTACATGCATGGAAGTTTAAAAATAGAGAGAAGAGATGTGGTGTTTCAGGAGCATGAATAATTCAATAAATGGGAAATCAAGGGTTTTATCTTTATTCATTACCACCTGTATTGTTTAAGAAATGTTTATACATCTATAGATAAAAAATTATGAATTATGTCTTCTTTTTTAATATATTATTTAAGATATATTTCAGAATATATTAATAATATTTGAATAATATTTTTAGTGAAAATTTTTAGTCATGTGAAGTTAGATATTAGAAAGTAAATTATATTTTGTAATATACGTAGGATATATATCGAGATTGAAAGGAAGGCCATTAGTTTCATATAAAACAAAATTGATCTCGTAATTTGAAATAATCCATATACTAGAAGATTACTATAAGAATTTGTATGAGGTTATAAGGCAAGGGTTGTTAGTCTATTTTTTGTTCTACCCCTATATTATCATGAGGGGTGATATTCTTTGCACCAAATAATGTATTTATGATTTATTTATTTATGGAACTTTCTATTTCTATTATAGTCCTTGTTGGGTTTTTTTCATTAACTTATTATTCTATACCTTATGTCCTTCATGAATATTATATATTGATGGTTAATGTAATTTTAAATTAATTAACTAATTACTTGTATTTAAGTATGACCATTGTATGATTTAGTGTGAATATGTTTTAATATAGTTTTGGGTAATCTGGAGTTTAAATGAATCGAGATACTTTACCATATCAGGGGGGCTATGAGTTAGATAGTGAATACCAGATGAAGAATTATTTTAGACCCCCAACAAAATTAATATTGATTTTTTGTTTTTTTTTCATAAATATTTCAGGATCTTAGATTCAATAATGTTTGGTATGCTTCCATAAATACGAGTTTCATTTTATGACTTCTTAATTTGACAGATTTTATTTTTTCATTAGTTTTTATATTTCTTTTCTCCATGGGTTTGACTTTAGACTTAACCTATACTATGCTAGTTTAGTTTAGTTATATAGATAATGTATATTATAAATTATACATATGAAAAATAGGATTTAATAATGATCTTCAATCCAGTAAAACATTTTGGAACTATTTTTAGGGACTTTGAATTTGAAAACATAGGTTAATTAGAAATTTTTATTTTCTTTTAACATTCCATTTTCATTATTATTCTTGGATTTTTCCTAGTGTGGTTTTAATTTCCTGACTTTTTCATTAAAAAATAATCAACTCTAAGAAATGGAAAATATATCTTCTTAGGATCAAGGGTAGCTTGAGGATGGGAAAAAAAGGAAAACATAACTGATGTATATCAAGAAAAATGGATGAACCTTATTGTGAAAAGGTAACAGTGAAGTAAAAACACTCATGGGGTATATTTTACCTTCAACTGTGGGGGTATAAACAAGAATTAACATGCCTCTGGTTTCCTCTAATCACGTTGAGATAAATTTAGTGACCTTTCAAAAGATCAAAAAATCCCTTAAATTCAATTGGAAATCACATGAAGATCCAGAAACACACTTGTAATGATTTTTTGGGCTATGAAATAATTTTCAATTTAATAATGTTTCATGTGACATGGAAGGGATTTGTATTTTCTTGTTTTTGCATATATATATTAAAAATAATGGATTCATGTCTTGTAATCTCATTCCATCACTATATGGGATGAAATGTAAATATGATTTTTGGCATGATTTATTTCCCAATCAAAAACAATTAACCATTGATTAATTTTTTTTAAATTTCAATCAAAATGATATAGAGTTTCTTTACACTATAAGGGATAGATTAAAATTATTATTAATAAATATTCATATTCATGGTTAATAGAGTTATTTAATCATTAATACATTATATAATGGCTTATATCAAGGTGATAGGTTGGTCTTATATGATATCAGAGGAGGATCGTTAATGAAGAGGATGGTATAAGATATTTTTGATATGATAGATCATATGTCTTGCAATAATTTTAATTGGAAACATTGGGAAGGTTTTGAACATAAATCATCACACTTAGTTAAAACTATTTTGGGAGGTTATAATATCTCATATATATTTTCAATGGTTATGTAGGTCATAAAATAAAATAAATTTACATGAAATAAAGACATTAATTATAATGATTTTGAATGATTAAGTTATTTTCATGGAATATGGCCACATTTCATGACCTCTAACAGGGGACCACTTGGCATACCCACATATGGGAGGCATTAAACTAAGAACATATCTTCACACACACAAACAAAAATATTTAAGCCCATAAAATTCATAAAGTAAAGTGAAACTGATACCAATGCATTCATACATATATAATCCCATAACCACAGAATGAAAAAGTACAAACAATAATATAATGGAAAATTACAAGAACACCAAAACTAGAAATAAATCTGACCATATCAAAATGATAGAACTACTATCAAATGTATAACTGGTAAAAACTTCTATTTTTAACCTCAAATCTATGCTCCACTTTCTCTTGGTCCACCCATTACTATTTCAAAAGGTCAAAAATTTTCATAAGACATGAAATTTATGGGAAATCACATGTGGGGTTAATTATAATAGTACCGTGTATGATACTCGAAAATAAATAATAATAATTAATCAATATAATTTATCTTCACACAAGACAAGTCAACAAGAAAAGTGAAATTGTAATAATAGCCCCAAATATACTCATAATACACAACTGATCTAAAGAGGCCTCAATCATTACTACCAACCATGGGATTCGACTCAATTATTCAAGGTAACACTCATCTAGGTAGGTTCTCTCCTGGATCTATGATGTCTCTAAAGAAAATTATTTCAGATTTCATGCCCATCTGAACCCACTAATATGTAATCACTTGGTCTCAAAAGATCATGATCTCTGAATAGTGTATTACACATGGAACTATTAGGGGGATACAATGAAAAATAATGGATAAATATTCTAGAGGGGATCGACCACCTATTCAAGGTTTTCATGTGGATACCATGAACCCCACCTAGGAAGGATATGGTAGTGTATCCAACCCCATGCATCATAGAGGGATACTGTGACCACTATCCAAAATGGAACCCATAGGGTGGATCATAATATTATATGAAGGATGTAATTCCACACTGTATCCCCATAAGGATAAACCAAGGAATCATACTCTATTGAACCTGGAATATATACAAGATATGAGGGGCTCTAATGCAGTATTAAGGAAGTAAAAGAAGTTTATAGAGGGTACATGGTGTATACCTCTAATCCCATAACTTCCCACATCTTTTCCTATTTTCTTATGCACATTCCAATATACACAAGGCTAGGGCCATCTATTATGGTTGTGTTCGTGTACATGCTTGTGTCTGATTACTAGTTTGTGCCCACACACTCTACCCATTAATGTGTTCTTAGATATTTTGATGCCTGTTTACACCTAGAGAACATTCTGATCCACTAATACAGGGCACATAGTGTGTGACAGATGTCACATGGAATGCAATATTTAATTTTACATGAAATTCCAGTACCATTGACAGGGGACCCCACATGACATGTTTTTTGGATGCATTCTAGGTAATGTATTATTTTGTAGAATCCCACATCTCTTCTCCACATCATTTTATTTTTTTATATCGTCCATGAATCAATCCCTGATATCATGGATCTAGGGCTGACTGACCTTATCATTTCCACTCTCTAGATTCTGGTCATCGATCCACTTAAATCACATCACTGTATACGGATTCCCAAGTCTTGGATGAATTATTAAAATCTAATCTTAGTCCTTTATCATATAGTTATTATATGTCTTTTATCTCCATTTTTGACCCATTTTAATGATCAATTGCACTAAAGATAATTTGTGCAACAAACATCCACCGCATATTTGTCCAACCATATCGAAATGAAATCCCAACAGTTATCCCACATTGAATGCGAAGAGAAATATATAAACCATAAAATATGGAACCAACATTGGTTATGGTTATATTGGCCTCAATTTATTTATATAGGTACAATGAATATTGATTAATATAAATCATTAAATTCAATTTCCCTAAATCCCATGAAAAATAAACCTAAATGTGCATGAATGATTGACCCGAAAATCAAGATATTAAAAAAAATATTCTTGATCATCATGTTACCAAGAAAAACGGATATATATACACAAAACAACATCTTACCTTGGATTAGGATTGTTCACATATGAATAACATATTTTTTTTTCATTAGCAAGATCCACAACTAATAATTGGCACACTGTTCACCAATCGATGATTTTTCCTGGTTCATTCAAGAATCCTCTATGAATACATTTCCAATAGCTCCTCTGAATCCACAGGGTTTTGCAACATACCCTATGTCATATCTACTATAGTATTTTTATATAGGATTTTAGATCACTATATCAAGGAATAATAAAAAAATATATTAATTTATTTATTTTGTTATTTTCACCTGGGATAGAACATTATCAAAAAACCTGATATTGATAAACATTATTTCATACATAGGGAAAATCTCATATTCTAGAATCCATGGTTGCCTTGGGTTTATCATCATAATCCCTATTTAGGTGATATTAAACTATTTCAAGAAAACTATATGTGTATGATATTTACATATTTGAAAATTATATAATATCAATATCTATCTCCCGGGTCCTTAGAATGTAGAACTACCTCAATACCTGACACCAAAAATATTTCTAGATATAGTCTAAAGACTTATATATAGAAAAACCCGATGTTACAATATACCCACATTAGGGCCTTTAATCTTAAATGTCTAAATAGGATACTAAAAAATACACAGGTATTGAGCTCAAATTTAGGTCCCCCAAACCTAGGTGCTCTCCAAGTGATTCTCATGCTTCCACAGGATATGTACCAAGGGAAAGGTTGCCCACAATGGATCCTCTCCTACCAATATTCAATGTCATTTGGGTACTCTATAAAGGTTTCTCTATCCTTTATTTTTATCTCATCCTAGTCAATGACATGTGATAGATCATGCACATACCTCCTTAGATGAAACACATGGAAGGCTTCATGTACCCAGTCCAACTACCATGGTATTTCCAATCGGTGAACCCTCTCACCAACCCTATTAAATACCTATAAATGGATAATTAATATTAGATATAACCTTCCACCCCATACAAATATCTATAACCCACATCAATTTCAGACCTTTAAGAACACATGTCTCCCTCCTCAAACTCCAAATTCCTCCATTGTTAGTCTTTATAGGACTTATAATAGATCTTGTAGTCCTTATCTTATCCTATATGATCTACACATTATATGTCATATCTCACACAAAATATGGGACCATGAGTGTTGAATCGCCTTGTCCAGTCCTACACTGTGTTGACATAAAGGGTTCCCTTTAAAACCCCATGTATAGAACTATACGGATGTTACACTGGTATCTTAATTTGAATGCTAACTCCACCAACGGTAGGTGATCCTCCTAACTATAACCAAAGTCCAACATGAAATCCGATATTATGTCTTCCAGAACAAGAATGGTCTACTTAGTTTGACCTAATTTATAGGGGTGAAACATCATGCTCAAATTCTTCTAAGTCCAAAAGTCCTCATGTAATTCTCTCTACAATCTAGATGTAAAGAAAACATCAAGGTCTGGAACAATCATCAAGGTAAATTTATGGATTCAGACTATATTCTACATTCTATACAGCTTTAGTAACCACATATTGAATTCCATAGATATTCCATCCCAATTATAATATATAAACATAATGGGTTGCATTAAACCCATTGGAGCTTTGTGCTCATCCATCACTTGATGACAAATGAGGCATCGAGAGACAAACATTGGTACACAAATCTTCATGTTTATCCACAAGAACTAATGTTGGAGTTCCTATAATAAAATACCCATACATTTATATACTAGAAAAGGGTATGTATAAAAATCTCCTATCACCTACTCCTACAATGCCACTAGTACCATTTTTTAATGTCTGAAAAGGATGACATGCTCCCTACCCTATTAAAAATCCATTAGAAGAATTTCCACTAGATATCTAAGAACAGAAGGTATCAGAGTTAATATCTCCATTTCAATCATCCTTATCATGTTGTATAATTAGTGGAGTAAGAACCATCAACTGGAGGTATGTTTCACCAGGTTTATCAATAAGGGAAAACTACAATAAGGCTAACTACAATGACACATCGACTAAGAACTATGACAAACATCTCCTACGGATAGGAAATTATAGTACATTCTTTTCTTAGTGGTATAGACTATATTGAAATCTTAACCCTAGAGAAAATATATACATCACCTCTAACTCAAATTTTGATCCTTCTGAGAGAATATATACATGAAACTCTTATGGTTTGAATACAAGATAAACCACTCTACCATAAAATATTGTCACCATATCTTTAGGATGAAGACTACTTCCACCAACTCTAGATTTTGAGTCAAGTACTTATAATTGTGTGATCTTAACATCCAAGACCCATAGGCGGTCAGAGCCTACCTCTTTCGAAGAACACAACCATGTACGAACCCTAATGTATCAAAGAACACTACGTACTTGAAACCCTCCCATGGTAACTCCAGACCGGGGTTATCATCAATCTCTTACACAACTCTTGAAAGGCCTAGTTAATCCTCTACATCCAAATAAAAGTTTGACCCTTCTTGGTCAATTAATTCAAATGTGTTAACACCCTAGAGTAATTAGTAAAAAATATTTTGTAGTATCTTTCCAACACAATGATGGTATTCACCTCCATCACTCTCATGTGTGGATCCCAAGATAACACTAGCTTGACCTTCACTGGGTCTACTACTACACCATCATTCGAGATGAAATCTCCTAGAAATTGGACCTCCTAACTCCATAACTAACACTTGAAGAGAATCCTATAAATACGATTATCTCCGAATATGTCTAGAATAATCCCCAATTTTCGTGTGTTGTACTTATCAAATGCTTAGTATTTTAGGGTTTCATCAATGAAGACCACTAAAAATGGTATAAGAAAGTATGAAAGATATGGTTTAGGAGTCCCATGACCACTGTTACAGAATTCTTTACACTGAAATGAATCAAAATGTTTGAAAAGTGACCATAGAGACATCAGAATTCTATATTTGGTATATCATCATATTGTGCCTCATTCTATGGATACCTTATCCCCTACTCAATCATCGAGAAACACCATTACCCTCTCAACTGATTGACTGGGTTTTTGATCCTTTATAGTGGAAAAGTATTACTTATGGTTACCTTGTTTAGGTGCTGATAATCTATGTGTATTCTCAAGATCCCATCCACTAACTTAGTAAAAAATAGTGGGGCCTCATATGGGGGATACATGATCTCATGAAGCCCTTCCCCTAAAAGTCCTCCAACTACACCCCTATCTCACAAATCTCTGAATGATCCATTCCATATACTGGAATTGATATTGAGGTTTTCCTTGGTTGTATATCAATGAAAAATTCCATCTGTCTTTGGGAAGGTATGACCTTATCATCATCAGGGAAGACATCAACATATTCTAAAATTTCTTTAGTGAATTGAAATACTATAGAATCTATATCTCCAAGGGAAATACTATATAACATGTGAGTGATCGTTTATATCCTCTTACATGTGATCCCATATTTATCCTCGTTGTTTTCCTTCACATCTACGATGGAAACCCTCATCGCATTTATGTGGATACACTGTATCATCCCCTAGAAAAAATACATTTTTTCATAAATTGTGTATAGCTAGTTTATGCCAAAGATGACATCGTAAGGCCACATCACTTATAAAAATATAGTCAACAAGAAACTTTTACATCCAAGATTTAGATAAAATTATTGGGTGTGGGATCATTAAGTCCCCACTAGTGGGAGTCTCTAAGTGTAAGGGTCGATCCAAAGTCTCAATCGAGATCTCTAATTCTCGAACCAATGAAGTTTCAAGGAAAGAAGGCCTACACCCTTGTATATCATTACTAAAAATAATGTATAGAATACTAATATCATACCTACTATCATATTTGGATCCTTAGGGAAATAGGCCTCCCCTATCTGTTGTTGTCATCTCCCATGACAGAATCTCCCTCAACCTAATGGGGACCACCTAGGTTGGTGGTTGTAGTAAGTTAAACTGCCTGCAACCTCCTGCTTCTCTAATTTATCATTTTTCACATTTTCTTCCTTTTAAAATTCCCTAATAATATCATTTCCTCTATATAGGAGGTCCATTGACCATATCCCAGCCATCTGTATAGAGAGTTGGACTATCTCTATCAAGATGTCCCCAACTATGATAAGAGAATCACCACCTATATCCAGTCTTACTTAAGCCATCGTGAGATGCCTAAACCACTGATCTTCATTCCTAGGATTTCCTCATCAAGATTCATGCATTACCAGATCCCTATGATTTCTATTAGCTACTAGCTACAAGGGTCACAACTCTTATGTTCCCACTACCAGTGCCTACTTTTTTCATATACACTACCAAGAAGATATCTATTACTAGAGCTCTCTAAATAACTCTAGAATATGTAAGAATGAAAAGTGATATCAATATATCACTAATATATATTTTTTAAGACCCACTAAAAGGACCTTTATCTTTATAACATATCCCTAACCATAACCAAGGAGTACCATGAGAGGTTAGTGATCCTCATTGAATACTACACCAAATTCATATTTCCCTACTAAAACTATATAACCTCTTGAATACAAATTTATCATAACATGTCTAGATAGAACGAATACTTAAATAGATGATAAAAATATTACCAAGAGAGTTGTCTCATCATATGACTAAGTCACCAGAATCCAACATATCATAGAAGAGTCTTAAAGAAGACTCTCTACAGTTTCAACCATCTACCTTGTAGGTGTCCTTGCAAGGTGAAAACTTAGGTTACTTAATCTATACCATCATTAGCTACCTGGGTGCCTGGATCACCCCAAAACCTGGGAGGCATTTTCCTCTAAAACATGTGAAGTGCACTCAACCTGCACACATAATCAGTTGATACTATAGGTACAATATGCTTCTTAGTGGGTGGGATAATTACAATAAAACCACAAGGAGGTATAACCTCATATAAATGCCATTGTACTGAATCCTAAATAATCAGTTGATCATCCTCATGTTCATGTAGTTGAATCCATGTTGGATCGCTTCATGGATATATCCTTAATTAAATTAGACACACTATGATCAATGATTATAGTTTGGGAACTAGCTCAAGAATGAAATAGAAACCCAAACACATTACTATATGATGAATGTAACCATGAAACCAACACCATCATGTACCCATTAAATAAGTAAGTTATCATAATCATATTGAATGGATATGTGAGCTATTATATTAACACTAGGGTTCCTGGCATGAAATATAAACTCGAAACACATTAACACTATTTCTATAAATCCCAAAACATACATCAAAGCTAGAAAAAATACATGAAAAATTGGTCCTAAGGTATAACCATTCTTTGATACCACTATGTGATGACCTGAAACACCAGGTCCTACCTTAATAGTGATATGCTCAATGTGACCACCATAATCCCACCTCAAATAGGCAAGAAGTTGGGTGAATATCACCGAGTAGACATATCTAACATATGGGAGGTGTTATCCTAAGTCCCTATATACATATACACATCAATAATCAAATAAAATTCTAAAAAGAAAATATAAATGATAACAATTCACGTATATATCAATAATCCCACAACTAGAGTGTGTTAAAAGTACATAAAGCGATAAAGGGGCCAAATAAAATCCCATCGAAAGAGGAAATAATTCCAACCTACTTTGAAGGTGGGACTATAATCTAATGTATAACTAATAAAGACCTCAGTCTGTCTTTCCCAAAACTATGCTCTAACTTCTTCTAGTCCTCCCAAGACTATATCAAAAGGTTTTACATCTATATAAGTCATGACCTTCTTGGGAAAATTCAAGGAAAGGATGACCATAACAATACCTAATAGGTCACCCTGAAATAACTAAGAATAAAATATTATAGTGTATTAATCTCAAAAAATGATATGTCAACATGATAAGATAAATTTCAATAATAAACCCAAATATACTCATAACAAACAACTACTCTCAAAAGGTCTCAACCATCACTTCCAACTATAGGATTTCTATTTAGGATTCCAGGTAATGCTCATATAGGAGGGCTCACTCCAAAAGACATGTTGTAACTGATGCCAATTTTATGAGTGGTCATAATCATTTAGACTTTCCATGATATACTCACTTTATCTCAGAAGATAAATATGTTGAGGTAGGGGATCATAGCTAGAACCACTGGGGGATTCCACATACCCTATTGGATCAATCTGGTAGATAGGGGTGGATTCCAAGTGAATGATGGTCATGTCGATACCATGAAACCCACCTGTAAGGATATGATAGAGCACCTAACCCTTGGCCTCATGGAGGTATACTAAAAACACTATCCAAAATGGGATCCATAAATGTATAATAATCCCATTCTGACGATATAATTCCACATTATATCCTCATAGGGATGGACCAAGGAATCACACTTAACTGAACCTGGTCTATACTAATTATAAAGATGATTTTAATCCATTTATAGGGAAGTACATAATGTTTATAGTGGGTACAAAATATGCACATAAAATTCCAGACTGACCTATGTCTATTAAAATGTTCCTCTACCCGTTCCCATGTAAACCTGGTCATGCCCGTGTACTATGGTCATTCCTGTATAGCTGGTCATGTATAAGTATCAGGTCGTGCCCATGTACTCTACCCCTTCTCGTATATCTGGTCATGTCTATACATGTGTAATACAATATTACACATAGAGATTAAAGTAAAGGGACACATGGAATGTGAAAAATGTCACATGAAATGTGATATGAAATTTCATGTGATTACCTAGCACCACATCCAAGGGACCCCACATAGTTATTCTCTTTGGGGTACACAACAATTAAGTTGGGACTCTACAAAATCTCATAACTCTTCTCTGAATATTAAGATTTTGTTTCCACTACCATTAATTATGCCTCTTTATCATAGATTCAGGGTTGATTTGCTTCACATTATCTATTCTCTTTAA
Source organism: Viscum album (assembly GCA_963277665.1). Taxonomy (NCBI): domain Eukaryota; kingdom Viridiplantae; phylum Streptophyta; class Magnoliopsida; order Santalales; family Viscaceae; genus Viscum; species Viscum album. Next base: position 1,182,286,984 of record OY728158.1, on the reverse strand, counting down.
TTTGATGGTCAATCCACTCAAATCACATCTTTCGTTACATCACAATTTTGAGAAATAGAAGCTATGGATGAATACTCTTGATCCAATATTGATCCATCACTGTTTAGTACTTCCATGTCATCCATCTATATATTGAAACCATGAAAAATGATTTGTTTCAACAAAGATAATTTTTGTGACGATCATCCACTATGAATTTTTTGAACCACCGGCTAAATGAAACTCCAAGGGGATCACATATAAAATGAGGATACAAACCCAAAAACCATAAAATGGGGATTGAAACTTAGTAATTTTTGGTATACCCTCGATTTGGTGGTGTTAGAAAAAAAGTGAAGAATAATATCAAAAGGAAAATTCAATTCCCCTAAATCCTAGGGAAGAATAAAAATGAACCCACAAGCATGTTTGATCGATGAATCACATTGTTAGATTAATTTTTTGTGTGTTAATCATGGGATAAATGAACATGGATAAATTCAAATAAAATAGCATCCTAAATTTGGTTATGATCGATCAATGATGATAAATGTAATTGTGTTGTCGTTATTTTCATGATCTTAAAAATTAAATTGGTACACTGGTCACCAATACTTGATTTTTCATTGTTCATTCGATAATCCTCCAAGAACATTCTTCGAAAATCTCTACTCAATCCCTGTAGTTATGAAGCTAACCCTATTACCTTTCTACAATGGTATTTTCATGTATAATTTTTGGTTGCTTCTTCAAAACGTAATCAAATAAATAAATTTATTTTATAATTTTTTCCTGTAACAAAACATTATCAAAAGGAATGATGCTGAAAAAAACATATGTTTTTCATCGGGAAAACCCCATGTTCTAGACACAATGGCAGTCTCATATTTCATTTTTGAGTCACCATTTTGGATTTAATCTAATATTTTAGGGAAACTATACATGCATGATATTAATATATATAATATATTTATAATATATATATCAAGGTCACTAGGCCTCAAAATCTCACGATGAATCAACACCTAACTATTAAAATATTACCAGATATATTCCAAATATTTACATAGAAAAAATAGAGATGTTATGATACAAGAGATTTTTTTAGAAGAGAGAATTGGAGATCCAAAAATAGTATGGATCATATCATAAAATTCAGATTTAATTTTTTATAGAGAGATTTTCAATAATCCTGAAAAATAGGGGGCTGAAATAAATGAAATGAAAGAATATTCAAAGGATAAAAAGTATTGTATGAGAAATATTTAGTTATTTTTTTAAAAAAAATAGAAACCATCTCATGGAAATATTGAGTGAAATATTTTTAGTATTCACATAGGTCCACCTAAGTGGATAATTAAAGGAAACTTCTCTGAGAATTGGAAAACATAGAATTGTTCTACAGAAAAACTATATGACAATCAGAAAATCAATTAGAAAAAGTGATGATGGAAGATGAAAAGATAACCCGATGGGAATGTTAATCAATGAATGCAATAGACAAAAGGTCCTACCACCTTACTAACCAATACTATTATTACTATAAAGGATGAATCAATAGAAATTCAAGGAAAAGAGTGTCAATTTCATGAAATTTTAATGAAATTTCATATTAACATTCCATTTTAATATAGTTTAGTAAATATTTCAACATATAAAAAGTACATAAAAGAGTTGATTTTAAGTAATAAAACAAATTAGAGGAAGGGAATAATGCTAATCATGGGAGAATGTTCAAGCATGGTTTCACGTAGTTTATGAAAAACAACACAAGATCTCGATATTTTTTCAATTCTTTTTAATTTTAGAAATTATGAGTTTGGAAAATCAATTTCTAACAATGGTTGGAGTGTGTACATTTTATCATACTCATCATTAAAAAACATAGTATTAAATTAGATTTAGCCACTAAATTTTCTCTTTCACTGGTGAACACAACTGTAAGACATCTACTAGGTTTTATTAAATATATTTTGGTTAAAGTGGATAGATTATATTTCTTATTAACTTTCTTATAATTGAAATAAACTGATAGAGAACCTTCCCCCCACACACATGAAAGGTATTGTTTTAATGGTAATGTACTTTATTGATGTTTAAAGTTGATATTTATCTTGAATAGTTGTTACTGGGAAATATATATTTGTAATTCCTTAAGATACATATAATTTTAACTAAAAAGGTGATAATTTTATGAAAGGACATCTATATTGGATTTTGATTCCATGAGTAAAAAATGAAAATAAAAAATTGATAAAAAGAGAAATGAGTGATATTAAAGGTCATAGGATGTATGAAATGATACTAAGAATATTGATTTCAAACATAACTAGTATGTTTGGATAGTCCATGATTTTTATTTTTTTAGGATTATTTAAAAATAGGTAGATTGGTATTTTGAAAGTGGAAAATATTATTCCTCAATAAAGAATGAATATAATATAGATAAGGGGATATTGAACATTTATATGGAGGGAAAACTATATAGATAATTCATTGATAAAGATTAGGTAAATAATTTCCAATATTCTATTACATTACATAGTGATGTAGTGACATTATTAATGATATCAAACAAAGAGTTTATGGGAGGAAACATGGGTTCTTTTTATTTATTTCTTATAATATCTAGGAAATAAATCTTGGGAATTATTTTTGGAATATTTTTAAGAATATTTTTAGGATATATATTCAATCACTTATATACTATTAAGATTTATTAGAATAAATATTTTACTTTCACTAGTTTCATTTAAATTTTTAGTTTAATAATGAATGAATTAATAAAATATAACAAGAATAAAAAGGGATAGAAGAGCTTAAATGGATAGGAAAGTATTTCGCTTAATTATTTATTATTTTCCCATCCCTAATATTTTTTAATTATATTTGAGGAATTTTAATTTAAAACTTAGATTTATGGATATATTATTTTTTAATTGTAAATAGTATTTTTTAAATAATACCATCATTCCATTTTCTAAATCACAATTTTGATGGAATTGAATGAGTAAGAAGATTGGATGATATGTAAAGATAATCATGATGATATTAATTTCATAAATAATTATTTTTAGTGATGGGTTCATTTATGAATATTAAACTCTTTATAAATGTTTTTGATTTGATATTATAAATATTATATTGATGGATTGGTTAATATAATTCATGCTCAATATGATTTTACAATTTTATATTTCGCATTCTCTAGAGGGTTTTGAACCATTTTGATTAGATACATTATAATAACCTATCTATTAAGAGATACTTGGGGAATGCATGCTATATGAACATGAATTTAAATATTGCTAAATAAATTTAATAACATAGTCAAATTATGATGATTAATGAATTTTTTAATACATTATACCATTGAGACTTCACATTAAATCTAATCTTTCTTTTATGAAAGCATAATAAATGAATGAACTTGAGAGAGAAGTCACATTAAAATATTTCTTATTATTGAAACCCTATTGTCAGTACTTTTTCATTATTTATAATGGAATAAGTTTGTGGGGTCATTTTATTTTCTGAAGTGAATTGGGTGTTTTGTATTAGAATAGTAAAATATATATTGAGTTATCATTATGGGTGATTAAAGATTTATAAATTACCATTTAATAAAATTACATGGATAACCTATAAAAATAGAGGGAAATTGAATGAAAGTGAAAATTTTATAATGGATAATTCTTAATGGAAAGAGGGTAAGTTTTTCATTATGATTATTATTACTATTTTGGCGCATTTAGATAAAGATGGAGGATTATTTGGGTGATATAATTTTGATCCATATTTTAGAAGGTGGATATTTTTATTGAGACTTATATTATATATCATGAATTATAATTTATAATTACCTCCTTTTAATCTTTTTTGTTTTTCACACTATTTAATTACCAACCCATAGCCTCATAATAATTTCTTATATTCTTAAAAAATATAGTGGTTAATGATATTTTTTTTCATGATGTGGATATTTAGATTCTCATCAAGCATATTGTTATGTAGAATGTTTTCAAGGTTTAATTATAACTCTTCTTCTCATATGATCATGAATGATTATAGAAATTTTTTTTTGGTAAGGTATATGATATGTTGGAATAAATATTAATAATAATAGGAAAGATGTTATGTTTATGAAAATTTGAAAATTTTCAATATGAAAAGTAAAATACATGGTTTTATTGAATTTCTTGATAATTGAGGAGTTGGGAAGATATTTCTTGTGTGATACATGAATATTTATTACTCATTGGTAATTGTATGATTATGTTGATTATGTTGTTTATGAATTGTTAGAATGGGTTTAATTTGAGAGGTTTTGAAGATTTTATGCTTGATTAATTTAATGTGTTTAAGTGGGAGGGATTTAATAACAAAATTCCATGAATTTATTTGTGTACTTAATTTTATTTTTAATAAGTACATTTTAATATATATTTTAATGTTAAAATGGAATTAATTCCATTATTTTGGATTTTTGAGAATAATAAAATATTATTGAGAAAATATAAAATTAAATTCAACGTACCCCTAATTAAATATGATTAAGGTTACGAAAAGGACCCCACATATGATTATATTGTGTGGAAGAAATGAATTTATGGCTAATTGTGATAGATTAATTCATAGATGGAGGAAACTAACTATTCCTTAACCGATTCATCACAGTAAAAGGATAATCACACATAATATTAACTTAGAATACCTTATTCTCTTTTTAGAATATAAGAAACTGGTATTTATCTATATAAACAGAAATAGATGATGTCACTATATAAGACTATATTAAATAATCAACCACACTGGGATTTTATTATTTACACCATGAATATTATCATTCGTGAAATTCTATCAAGAATCCATGAGAAATTTTTTTGAGATTTGTAAAGATTGATCCATAATGGAAAAGGGGATGATGGATAGTTAAAAAATAAGGACCATGGGGAAAATGGCTACACAATGAGGGTTTGTTGTTCCATAGAATTTGTGCCTCATATTATTTTTTTATAAGTAATATAATTTCTAGATACATGGAAGGTTGGATATGGTTGGGATAGATGTTTTGTTTTATGATAATGTGAATTTTAATAAATGAAAATTTATGGTTTTATTTTGTTACATCAAGAACAACATTTTTGTGTTTGGGATTTTATAATTTTATATATAAATCTTGTGAGTTGTATTATTTTAATTATTATTTGAGATATATTTTTTAAATATATTGAATATTTATTCTTAGGTTTTAAGGATAATTTATTAGTATACATATTTAGAAGCTAAATAAAAAAATAAATGTAGAGATATATAGAGACACAAATGAAGGTTTTTGTTGCTTATATATAAAAGATGTTGTTATACTATAACATTATTCATTGACTAGAGGTTCATTATAGGTGTTTCTAGAAGGTTTTGAGGCTTGGTTTTATGGTTATATTCAGGTTCCATACAAAATTATCATGATATTATGATATATTTTATAAATTTTATGGTACTATAAGTGATTTAATTGGTGATGTTTTCTTTTTTTGTATAATATCCCATGTTGGGTTTTTGCATTCACATATTATTCTATATCATATCTCATTATTCATACAAGAAAATTATATATTTATGGTTGGTATAATATTTAATTAATTAATAAGTTTTTTTATTTATATAAAACCATTGAATAAGTTGTAGGAAATATTTTTCAATACGGGTTTTGGTTACCTTAATTTTAAATGAACTAACAAACTCCACCATAAAAGTGGGGAGTATTTATGTTATATATTGAATACCCAACAAAAGAAATTATTATGATAAATTTGAATAAATTACTAAATGAATTAAATTATTAAAAAAGTGTAATAAAATTTTATGGGTTAATGTATGTTGGAAATGATAAATAAAGTATAATTAGGTGAAAATATTGATAAGTGGCTATTATACTGAAGTGGTTTTATTTTTAAGTGACTTATAAATGATATGTGATTAAATAAATTTTTAACAAATAAATAGATGTTTATAGATATAATTGTAGTAGCTTAATAAAGTTGTGATATATTTAATGTAATGTTGTTCATAATGATAAGTGGAAAATGAATATGAATTACAAATACTGAGCGATGAATACAAAATGAGATAATGATTTTTTTAATATTTTTTGGTGGTTATGGTTCTTATGTGGAGATTATGGGTATGGTTCTTGTTTAAGTTATATGTAGCAGTTTCGTTGATGTAAATTGTTGAGCATTGTAGTTATTGAATCATCTCAAGGTTTGTAAAATATCCTTAGGATGTGATTGTATTTATTCATATATTTACATTGACTTTTCTATTATTTTTTAAGTACCACAAACCTGAGTTGATCAACATTGAAAAAGAATGTGTGGTATTGGGTTACTAGTTTACCACCAAGATCCATTTTATATATCATAAAGATAGCTAACTACTCCCATTTCCCTTATCGCTCTTCCAGAAATATTGTGAGTTGTAATGGCATGAGGTTATTGTTCTTAAGATTGGAGGATGGAATGAAATTTATGTCCTTATTTGTTTTACCTTATCGATTTATGGTAATGATTAATTGTTATGTGGAGATGAGGAAGTGATATGTGATATGGTTATGGTTATATGGATACATCTTTATGTTATGCGTGATGTGGTTCACAAAAAGGATGGTAGCACAAGGATGTAAGTTATTAAGTTGTGAGAGTGACTATTTTAGTGGGGAAGTGAATTTGGGGCATGTTGAATTAAATTTATAAGATTGTTATATAAATATACTATTGTGAAATATTAAATGAGTTGGAATTGGTGAGTATGGGAATTTGTTGACCTAGAAAAGGTAACAAGCTGGTTTCATTTTTTTATTCATCATAAAATTGGTATTCTTATTTATCATTTCATCAAGGGGTTTTGGGAAGGGTCCTACTATGTGTACTTGCATTCTTATATATATATATATATATATATTTATATATATATTATTTTTTTGAGCAGGCTAAACCATAAAATCTTAGAGTTTTTTTGCTGTTTGTGGGTGTTTGTGGAGTTATTATCATAGGGGTGTTCTCATGGTATTTCCTTGGAATATTTTGGTCTATGTATGAAATTACATGCATTTAAATATTCGTTTCTCTTCTATTATTTGTATGTATATGGGTAATACCTCTTATATGTTTGTTTTATACCCTTGGGGTTGGTATCCAGCCCATGGAATATTTGAGATGGGCTCCAAGGTTTACACTAATATTCATTGCTGGCCTAGTAGGGTTTCAAGTGGGAAGAGGTTTTGATAGAGTGCTATCATAGATTTTGGTTGAGATATTGGATGGGGTTTCGATTTATGAAAAAATGAATATTTTATGGGAATCTTTGGGAAATAGTATCAATAAGAAGTTTCATGTCATGTAGGAAGATTCTAGTTAGGACACTAGTCATTGTGGCACCCAATTGTCTAATATAGAGAACATAAACTTATTAAACACTGTTGATTCCCACCAAATATGCATCAGAAAAATCATAAAGTAAGAAATGGCTGAATATGGGTATTAGTTTCCCCACAAAGAAAAGGAATAAGATGATGGTGGAGACCTATAGATCACATGAACCTCTAACGGATTCGTGATTTCATGACCATTTCAAGGTCACATAAAGTCTCAAACACATGGTGCATACCCCACAAAAAGTCCCACAAAGCCCCCTTTGACGAACCTTCTGGATCCTTAAGAATATTCCTAGACAATCGATGGATACATAAAGATATCTGATCGAGCACCCTAGAAACACATTGTTTGTCATTGGTGTAAGAACCTAAATCTTCTTTTTAGCTATGGATCCTATTTTTCGGGTGTTTTGAGCAAAATTGGAGTTTCTGGAAATTTAAGGAGTACGCACCATGTACTTTGAAGTATACTCCATGTACCCAGTTGCTGCGGGCGGTCATGTACCAGTTGTGTAACGGTCGAGTACATGGTCGGGTGGGGTGACCTGGAGACTACCTAAAGTGGGGCCCGGTAAAGGCATATACACACCATGTACTTTTATTTTTATTTGTTAAATCGGGTTGAGGTCATGTCTAATTGGCCGAAATGCCTTCTTCTCGACTCGTCTCATCCAGGAGTGACCGTAGGGTGTGATTCTTTTTCGAGACCTTGATCAACCGTTCATTCTCTGAATCAACCACTATCTATTTCATTGGAATCGCTACAGTGAGTTCTTCCTTCTTCTAGAGCCTCGTTCCATGATTTCCCCCCTTTGTGTGATATCATTGGTTGAATGTTTTAGGAATTTTTGTTGATCTACATCATTCTAGGCCGATTCAAGGGACAAAACCGGATTATATCGATCTCACAACACCGAGGTAGGTGGTTTGTGCCTTTTAGTAGTTTTTCTTTGAATTAAATGTTCCAATTTTCCCAATATCCTAGTTTGGGGTATTGTTTTTTTAGGGACATTAATCCATGTTGATGTATGCTATGATTGTTTGCTTGAGTTAAGACTCTTGTCTATAAATAGGGTTTTTTTCCATGCTACGGAGGTGTTTTCCCATGTTTGATACGATATTGACCATTTGTTCTAGTTTTACCTATTAGGCAGCTTTCTTTCCATGCCTAGTGTTCGTAGGATGGAGTGATTTATCTGATGATGCCATATGATTTGTAGTTGCTTAGGCAAGTATTACTTTTAGGTTTACTTTGGATACTGAACATTGTTTGTGCATGATTTCTTTACACAGGGTTGTGGGAACCTGTTGTAGCGAGACCATAGGGGGAATTTATGTTGAGGGATCCCTAGAGTGTCTTTCAATCCTTATCACGCTGCGAGACCATAGTGGTGGTTGGCATTGAGTTCTCCCTCAGAGTGTTTATAGTAACAATTAAGAGACTATAGGGGGGTTGGCATTGAGTGCTCCCTCAGAGTGTCTATAGTTACCATTACTAGACGACATAGGGAATTTATGTTGAGTTCTTCCTCAGAGTGTCTATAGTTTATCATTAAAATAATATAGGGGGAATTGATAGTGAGTGCTTCCTCATAGAGTTTTTTTTCATGAGTCCAAAGGGTTCAGACTGTGTGAGATTACCTAGGAGGTCGTTATATCCTTATATAAGTTGAAAGAGAGTCATTAGGCTATGGGAACATACCCAGAGGGTTAGTTGAGATTGATCGGTTGAACCACAAGGGATAGGACGTGAGAACTTCCCAGAGGGTTGTTATTTTTCATTTTTTCGATTAATTGAAAAATTTAAATGAATGTAATTGAAACTTTAGGACTGTTTAATTTTGAGTACTTCCTTGTTCATTAATTATTATTTATATTGCCTTCCATATATATTTTCTTATTGTTAGGTAAATATCATTGGCTAGTTGCCTAGTGGGATTCATCCCACACCCTTTTTGGGTCATTATTTTAGGCCCAAATATATTATATTGCTACAGGTATAGATAATGGAAAGATCCCTTCTACTTCAATAAATGATTTTTGTGGAGTTGGAGAGCATGGGACCAAGCTGAGGTTTGTGATGTTGCTGGAGTTGTTTACCTATTTTTCCTTTGTATCTTGGTTTATTACGGTATTCCAGCACTGTGACTTGTTTGGTTGCTTTCCTAGATACTTTTAACATGCATCATTATTGATATATATATATATGTTTTAGTTGTTTATTTACTCTATAATCTGCTGTTTAAAGTTGTATGGTATTATTTTTACTTCTTCTACTATTATCTGTTTATTTCCACTGTGTTACTCTACCAATGAAGAAATAGTTTCCCCACTATCACACCCATGTCCCTCACTGCTAGTCGGCAGCCTTTGGAGTTTGGGGAAATGCGCTTGAGGCCATGTGACCAACCGGGTACGGGGCACCTCTGGGCAGCACTTAGAACTAGGACATTACAAAGTGGTATTAATGGAATTATTTTCTTCCTGACTTACTGTTTGGAGCCTATAGACAAGGATTAAAAAAGGAATATGCAGTCAGCAATAAGCTGTGCCCAGGAGTAGCTAACCCGTGTATATGGAAAAGCCAATTTACCTCGTATATTATAATATTTCTGGGTTTTCAATTATTACAGTTGATTTGATTTCACCATTGGTTGATTCATTTATTTTTTGTTGTTAACATTGAAAATATTGAGGATCTATTTCTATTACAACTTAATGAGATGATGGTATTCCATCTCATGCATCATATATGAACTTGATAGAGATCACATGACATATATTATTTCCATGCCATTTTTGGTTCATTACTAATTCCATATTGTTGTGATAGATGTTGTGATAGATATGCAAGTTTTTTTGATAGATACCTTGATAGAATACCTGCTATTTGATAGGGTATTGTATTGTTTAAGGTTTCGTTTGAATGAACATCAAACTTTGGTTCTTGAGGTGTTATGGGCCCTCAAGGATTGGAATTTGGTGGGTCATTACACTGTTATGCTTGTATATGACATGTATAAAATGCCAAAAATTGATTAGCGGGGAGTACAAGCCCTCACAGATTAGAATTTGGCACTTTAATATTCGTTTCAGTGTTTTTTGGGGTTCTAGGGTATTTTCTAATGCTTACTGTCCATAAAAACTTATAATACATGATGTGTATTGCTGAATACACACCATGTATCCTTATATTTGGGAAGGATTTGTTTTTCTTAACTACATGCCGTGTACTATATATACACGATGTGTTGTCTCTAACTGTGTCACTGGTTGTGTGGTCCGAGACAGGGGGTTGGGAAATCCTTGGGAGAACAGACCGTGTATCATACATAAATGTCATGTTGTAGGGACTATGTTTCCACCCATGTGACTAACGACATGGATGGATGAAACATAGGTTATACATGTCGTTTCAAGCTTGAAAACACCATGCATTTTTACCCATGAATCTGGTCGTGTGACTAACAACACGGGTTAGTGAGATCCTTCTAGTACACACCGTGTCTGGCACGAACATGCCCTATAGTCTCATTCTAGGAGAACCATGTTTGTTAGTCATGTAGAAGAACTCGGGAAGGGTAAAATGATTCAAGTAAACGCTCTATCATGGGAGTAAACTCTGTGTGAATGGGGTGTTACATGACCAAGGTTGGAAGGAGTACACACCCATGTGAAGGCTTAAAGGAACACACCGTGTAGGGTCCATACACGTCGTGTATCCATATTTTTAAAAACATGAATTCTTTCCTTCTCCTTTCCATTTATTGAACATCTATGTTTTATTCCTTGATAATATTGAACTAAGGTGTGTGCTTGACCTTGCAGAGTCTTTCCACCGTGACGTCCTCTGGTTGTATTCCAGATTCAGGGTAGAAATTAGACACTTTACATGGCTTATTAGGGACTACAAACAAACCCTCCCATCATTCCTGTCTTGGAAGAAGTGGTTATACCAGACATAGGTATTGATGCACAGTTCCGAGAAGGATTCATGAGGTGTATGGAGACTTTTTAGGGACCACTACATCCTTCCCATTCTATGGAATAGTTGACGTGGGTCTTTCAGCAAAATCATCCTCCCACCTTCTCAGGGGATGAAGGCCCTTAGGATACTGATTCATGGTTAGAAGCTGTGTTATCTATCTCCAAGCATCTGAATACGCCTCTAGACACTGTACATGGCTTATTAGGGACTACCAATAGACCCTCCCAACATTCATGTCTTGGAAGTAGTTGTTATACCAGTCATAGGTATTGATGCACAGTTCTGAGAAGGATTCATGAGGTGTATGGAGACTGTTTAGGGACCACTGCATCCTTCCCATTCTATGGAAAAGTTGACGTGGGTCTTTCAGCAGAATCATCCTCCCACCTTCTCAGGGGATGAAGACCCTTAGGATACTGATTCAAGGTTAGAAGCTGTGTTATCTATCTCCGAGCATCTAAATACGCCTCTATATAGGATGGTGAAGCTCACTACTTATATGCTTCAGGATTCCACCAAGATATGGTGGGATGTGATCTCACATGAAGAAAGCCAACATGTTATGGTGTGGGATGAGTTCCAAAATACCTTCTACGATTACTTCTACCCAGAGACTTTGAGGGCCGACTGGGCCTGAGAGTTCATTAGTTTGCAGCATGGTACTCTATCAGTCATATAGTATTCTTCTCACTTCATAGAGCTGCAACACTTCACACCCATTCTAGGGGTGTTGAGATTTTCCAAGAGAGGATGTTTGATGATGGTATCAGTAATGACATATGATATCAGGTGAATATATTTAGTCTGGAGACCATATACTCCATATTCAATCAGGAGCTGATTACTGAGTGTAAACTGTGGAATTCTAGAGTTGTGGGAAAAGGCGGTTCATCATTCAGAGTTAGTGCTTCTCCGGCTGATAGAAGGAAGCACCATAGGGAGTATAAACATGGAGATCTGATTAGGTGAGATACAACTTCAGGTATCTAGGTGGTATTCTACTAGTGTGGTAAGGGAAGTCATATAAGTCCAATTTGCCAGTGAGACCCAGTGGAGTGATGATCTTGTGGAAATATGGGTCATCTTCAGTGGTTCTGTCAGTTTTTTATCATCGATAGATTGTGACAGGGTTTCCTCAATGACTTCTTATTCAAGAGCAAGACCACCAGTTTCCCATTAGTCTGGGAACTGGAGTTCTTTAGGTAATTCCATCCAAGGTGGAGGTCACAGTAATGGTCGGTAGTCCGCAGGCTTTCAGAGACAATAGGGTGGATCTGCTCAGGGTGGTCAGGTAAGGTCACATGGCTGCGGTATAGGCCAGACTTTTGCAGTGGAGTAGACCTAGTTGGATCAGGATCCCAGACACTCTACAGTTCGAGGTATGATCCTAGTTTCCTCAGTTTTACCTTCTTCATTTTTCGATACAGGGGATTCATATACTTTCATATTTATTGCTTTTGTGGAGATCCTTGGGCTCTGTATCTTTACTTCTATTGAGTTCTTGATGCTAGACACTCCGTTGGGACAAGAATGGCTAGTGTACGTCAGTGTAAGGAGTTCCCTCTTGAGGTTGGTGGGTGTCACTTGTCATGGAAAATTATTTCATAGAGATGAAAGGTTATGAGTTCATTCTCAGAATGGACTGTTTGGTTCCCTACCAGGCTATTTTTGACTACTATCATCATACAGTGAGTTGCATATCACCATAGGGCAGTTTGTTCTTACATAAGGATGAATGGGATGTCAAGGATAGCAGAGTAGGACCCGAGAATCATGGGTTTCATTCGACCCAACACTTCTCCTTGGGGTTCGCCTGTCCTGTTTGCAACGAAGGCAGACGATGCCCTCAATAATTGTGTGGATTATCAAAATATGAACCAGTTGATGGTCAAGAACTGATATACCTTGCTGAAGATTTATGATCTATTTGACCAGATTTGAGGAGCCTGGGTGTTCTGAAATATTGACTTGAGATCTGGTTATCATCAGTTGCACGTTAAACCATCAGATATAACTCTTACCGCTTTTCAGAGCAGGTATGATCTATACGAGTATATGGTTATGCCATTCGATCTCATGAACGCACCTTCAGTTTTCATGGCACTGATGAACCAAGTATTCCATCCATACATGGATTATTTCATGGTAGTTTTTGTGGAAGATATATTGGTGTACTCTCACACTGGACATGACCAAACCACACAGCTATAGATCCTTTTAAGTACACTGAGAGAGAATTAGTTATATGGTATGATCTCAAAACTCTACTTTTGGATGGACCAAATTCACTTCTTGGGTCATGTTATCTCTGAGATATGAAAATTAGTAGACCCAGGGAAATTGAGAGCAGTAGTTTCCAAGGAGTAGCTGATGAACGTCTTTAAGGTATGAAGTTTTATAAGTCTAGATGGATAAAATAGACGTTTCATACAAGAATTTTCAAGCTTAGCAGCACCACCGACGGGCCTGACTAAGAAGGGTGTGAAGTACTTATGGTCAAATTCTTGTGAGTTATCATTTAAGGAGTTGAAAGGGAGGTTGACTTCAGCACCGATACTAGTATTTCCAGTGTCTGGATAGAGCTATACTATATACTATGATTCATCATGTATTGGGATGGGAGCAGTGATTATGCAGGGGTAAAGAGTTGTTGTGTATGGGTCTTGAAAGTTGAGGCCACATGAGAGGAATTACTCGACCCACGATCTCAAGTTGGCTGTAGTTGTTCATCCCTTATGCCGTTGGAGACGTTATCTTCTAGGAGAGATTTTTGTGGTTTTCACCTATCAAAAAAGTCTCAAATTTATCTTTACACAACATTATCTAAATTTGATATAGAAAATGTGGGTTGATTTCCTTCAGTCATTTGACTTTGAGCTTTCCTACACACTTGGGAAGGCAACGTAGTGGCTAATGCGCTGAGTAGGAGGACTCATATACAGGTAGTTCAGGAGGCCAAAAGTGAGTGGAAAATTATTTTGGTGTTCTCTAAGATTCATTTGGAGGTGCATGATAGACAGTGGTATACGTTTTTTTGTAGATGTTACCTCTACTCTTCTTGAGTGAGTGTGAATGAGGAATCTATCAGATTCAAAAAGCCTATTTCTATGGGAGAGTGTGTTAGGAGAGGACCCTATTTCGAGATGGACCATAGGTAAGGATGAGATCTTGTGTTTTCATGGATGCATATGGGTGTCAGTAGACCTACATGATGAGATGATGCAGGACATTCATTCCTCAGTTTGGACAGTTCATTCTGGTGTCACCAAGATGTATCGAGATCTACACTATCAGTATTGGTGGCCCAATATGAAGAGAGATGTTTCTAGTTTTGTGATGAGGCCTTCCACTTGTCAGTAGGTGAAGGTGGAGCATCAGCGAACAACATGGCTTTTTTAGCAGTTATCCATTCCTGAGTGAAAGTGGAATGATATCATGATGGAATTTATAATTGGTTTTCTAAGGGTTTCTTGAGGGATTGATACAGTATGGGTTGTCATTGATAGATGAACAGAGGTTTCTCACTTTTGGTTGATCAAGGAGACCTTCAATGTTGATAATTTGGAAAGGCTATACATCTGGGATATTGTACGTTTACATGGAGTTCCTCACTCCATTGTTTCAGATAGGGATGCTTATTTTATTTCTCAGGTATGGTAGGGACTATAGAGGGCTTTGGGTATAAAAGTACTTCTGAGTATATCTTACTAACCCCAGATAGGCGGCCAATCCAAGCGTACGATACAGGTGCTGGAGGACTTGATTCGAGCATGCATTCTAGATTTTGTAGGTTCTTGGGAGAAACACATACCTCTTGTAGAGTTTTCCTACAATAATAGTTTTCAAGAGACTATTCAGATGGAACCTTATGAGAATTTGTAAGGTTGGCCTTGCCGATCACCCCTATGTTGGATAGAGGAAGGAGTGGTAGTTATGCTAGGACCTTGTCTTTTCCAGAAGACCAAAGAGAAGATAGAGTTGATTCGAAAGAGGATGGCTACTGCAGAGTCACGACAGAATTCTTATGTTGATCAATAGAGAAAACCTCAAGAGTTCAAGGATGGATATCATGTTTTCCAATGTATCACATTGAGGTTGGGACATAAAAGTATTTGGAGAGAGCAAAATCATTCACTGGGATTTTTTGGACCATTTATGGTTTTGGAGAGAGTTGTTCCAGTTGTTTATCGGTCGTAGTTACCTTATTGGTATTGAGCTATGCATGACGTCTTCTATGTTTCTTAGCTATGACGTTAATTTTCAGACCCATCTCATATTTTTCAACCTGATGAGGTTGATTTGGAGGTGGATGACTCATTTGAGGAACATATTATCTGGATTGTTGATCAAATTATGAAGGTTCTTCATGGATGGTCTATTCCTCTGGTACGGGTGTTATGTAAGCACATGCAAGTACAAGACGAGACTTGGGAGAGGGAGGCCGATGTGCGATCTCAGTAGCTGGATCTATTTTAGGATTATTCTTCTTTACCCCTTAGGAAAATTTGGGGATGAATTTATTTAAGGGGGAAGTTTGTAAGAACCCAGATCTTCTTTTCAGGTATGGATTCTGTTTTTAGGTGTTTTGAGAAAAAATTGGAGTTTCTGGAAATTTAAGGAGTACACGTCGTGTACATTGAAGTACACGCCGTGTATGTGGTTGTCACGGGTAGCTGTGTATTGTCCGTGTAACAACCGAGTACATGGTCATGTGGTGTGACCTAGAGACTGCCTATATCAGGTCCAGGTAAAGTCATATACATGCCATGTAATTTTAAAATAAATGTTGTGTATTTTTATTTATATTTGTTAAATCAGACAGGGGTCGCGTCTAATTGTCAAAAACAACTTCTTCTCGACTTGTCTCATCTAGGAGAAACTTTGGGGAACAATTCTTCTCTGATCATCCAATTAATTGTCCGTTCTCCGAATCAACCACCGTCAATTTCATTGGAATCTCAACGGCGAGTCCTTCCTTCTTCTAAATACTCGTTCCATGATCTCTCCCCTTTTGTGTAATATCCTTGGTTAAAGGTTTTAGACGTTTTTTAGATCTAGGTGGTTTTAGGCTGATTCAAAGGCCAATTCCAGAGTATGTCGATTGTACAATGCCGAGGTTGGAGAATTGTGCCTTTCCATAGTTTTTCTTTGAATTATATGTTCAAATTTTCCCAATACCCTAGTTCGGGGTATTACATGTTTAGGGACTATAAACCCTACTGATGTCTTATATGCATGTTTTCTTGAGTTCAGACTCTTGTTTATAAATAGGGTTATGTTCAAATTCTATGGAGGTTTTTTCCTAAGTTTGAATTGATATTGACCATTTGGTCTAGTTTTTCATGGTATGATACTTGATTTCCATGCCTTGTGTTGATAAGATGGAGTGATTTATCTAATGCTATGATATGCTTTGTAGCTGTATAGCCAAGTAGTACTTTCATGTTTACTTTGGACGCTGAACATCATTTGTGCACAATTTCTTTACATAGGGATGTTGGAACCTGGTGTAGTGAGACCATAAGGGGAATTGACGTTGAGGGATTTCCCAGAGTGTCTTTTATTTCTTATCATGCTGTGAGATCATAGAGGTTATTGACATTGAGTGATCCCTCAGAGTGTCTATAGTTACCGTTGCGAGACCATTGGGGGGATTGATGTTGATTTATCCCTCAGAGTGTCTATAGTTACCGCTATGATACCACAAGGGGAATTGAAATTGTGTTCTTCTTCAGCGTGTCTGTAGTTTATTGTTAAAAGACTATAGAGGGAATTGACGGTGAGTGATTCCTCAGAGATTCGTTGTATTCATGATACCATAGGGGTTAGACCATGTGAGATTACCCAAGAGGTCATTATATCCTTTTATAAGTTGAACCATAGGGGTTAGACTATGAAAACATACCCAAAGGGTTACTTGAGATTGGTTGAACTGGAGGGGATAAGCCATGAGAACATTCCATAGGGTTTCTTGTTTTTATTTTGTGGATTAATTGAAAAATGAAAATTTATGTAATTGAAACTATAAGAATGTTTACTTTTGAGTACTTTCTTGTTTAATATTTATTTTTCGTATTGCCTGCCATATATATTCCCTGAGGGCTAAGCACGGATCATTGTGTGATTTCTTTTTGGGATTCATCTCACACCCTGTTTGGGTCATTATTTTAGTCCCAAGCATATAATATTACTACAGGTATAAATAAGAAAAATCAACCATCTACTTGTTGTACTTTATTTCCATGGAGCTGGAGATAATGGGACTAAGAAGAGGCTTGCGATGCTTCTATATATGTTTACCTATTTTTCCTTTGTACCTTGGTTTAGTACTGTATTCTAGCATTGTGACTTGTTTGGAAGCTTTCCTAGATACTTGTAACATGCATCATTATTGATATACATATATATATATATATGGGTGTGTGTGTGTTGTAGTTTTTTATTTACGTATTTATCTGCTATTTACTGTTGTATGGTATTATTATTACTTTTGATAGTACTATCTGTTTATTTATGCAATGTTACTCTACCAATGAGGACATAGTTTCCCCACTATCACACCCAAGGCCATCACTACTAGTCAGCAACCTCTGGCGTTTGGGGAAATGTTCTTGAGTCTATGTGACCAACTGGGTATGGGGAACCTCTGTACGACACCTAAAATCGGGACGTTACAATTGGTTTGTTCCAAAAAATCCATTGAAAATCCTTTGAAAATAAGGAGGGATGATATCCAAAGAGAGGGAAACCCAGAGGTCATGAATTTAATCCACCATATCATCATTTTAAAGAATAAAATTATTTTATGATATCCAAGATAACTCCCATAAACCCTAAAACTTTTAAGGAAATAATAGAGGAGATAAAGGGAATGAGGTGAGAGCTATTCGCAATTACAAAAAGACATGTGATGCACCACAGTACCTCAGCAGCATGTATGAATCGCCTTGTGAATGTTCTTTGTCTTGTCATCCTCATCATGTGAAGCGCCCCATAAAACTCAACGGTGCTCTAAGAAAAATATAATTGTCATATCCACTGCATTCTTACACACTCTCCATATGAATGATAATTTTTCATGTGGGACATCACCCAAAAATCGAGTAAAAATCCTAGATATTACTTGTACAAACTCTAAATACCAATAAAACATTGTTGGATTAAACAAGGTAGACAAAAGGGAGGACACAAGAGGTTTTCATGATCACTGAATGACATTTGATGCGCCCCTAGAGACTAGAAAGACACCATGAGACCTTGGTGACATTTCTGCCTTGCCTCTCAATAGCCCTTTGGGTTTTCAGCCTCACCACACAGAAGTCCTTGGTTATGTCTGGGCAACCCTTCCACACACTAAGGGTGAAAAAATAGATTTTTTCATGAAATGCTTGTACTACCCCAAATGACCCATATTGGTCACGCGACGCATCACCAAAAAATAGAAAACATTTACTTAACATTACTCATGAAATTTCACATGACGACCAAACATTGTCACATAAAACAAAGGATGTAAAATAGGGAGAAGGTGTAAGGTACTCACTATTGATAAAGGGCATGTGATACGCCTAGCGTACCCCCATCGTTTTCTCAAAAGACCCTGGACAAAACATCCTTGTCTCATGATACCCTCAGATAAGTCACCCAAGGTCTCATGGATACCTTTAAACAGGCATTTGGATCTTGATAAATCCATTGGACATGTCAACATGATGACATGGGATCCCTTTTATGTGTCTTCATGAACAAACAAGTCATCATTAATCAGTAACAATCTGATGAAGGAAGCAGTGAAGGAAAAGACTTGTGATCAATAAAAATCATAAAATGAACTTAGCGTGATCCATGAAAGAGAATTGCAGAGAAATGTGGTTCCAGGTCCCTTCACCAACTCAATCTTAGAATTTTCATATATACACCACACAAAGCACCAGATGACCAGGGTTGTGGTACCTATAAATTTCCCGCTCCAACATGAATACGGGGTTGGACTCTGAGACTCTGGATACATGGATTCTGGATGATACGATTGTCAACCTCTACAAGTTTTTAGAGTAATCGATCACTTGACCAACATCTTTCTATTATTAAATACATTGTAGGACTATTAGATAAATCATGTACCACATATAAGGTGCTTCGTATGATCATTCATGGATCATGTGAATGATTCCTTGTAGGTTATGGGAAAAAACATCTTGGAAGCCCACTAGATCGTACAAGACCGAAGAAAATTAAAATTGAAAAAATATATGGCCCTGAAAATATAATGGTTGGAGCTTAGATTATAAGTGGAAGGATTAAGAAAATCACATGCACACTGAACCTCATGCGCTTTGTGTAAGTCGTCCAATGACATGCGAAAATACTAAGGAATGTCACCCAGATCATGAGAAACTCCATCAGCATGCCATCTGGGAAATGCGTAATACTCTAGGAACGTTAGTGAAAGTCACATAGTTCCCCCATGGGAACCACTTTGATCTTCTAAACCCTATGGGTATATCACTCGTGACTTGTGAAGTCCTTAATACACAACACTGGACTCATATAAATGTGCCTTCTCATATTAGTCATGTATGATGTCGCGTATGTGCATGATAATAAAGCTCTCAGAAAATCCTTTGGGAAAGTCAACTGATACCCGCGACACCCTCCAGGTTTGTCAGTTAAGTCCCATGAAATCATATGAATAAATTCAGTCGAGACTCGTGATGCCCTTCCGACTTGTTGGTGAGGTCTCGTGATGCCTTTCATTGATTTCAATTAAGACACACAACATCCTTCAGACTGTTTCACACTAACTCTTGTGAAACCTCCATATGTATCATGTTAGATCACGTGATGGCTCGTAATATATGCCAAATAGGTCATGCGACACCTTCCAGATAAGAATGACATGTTATTAAGACACCCTCAATGCATAATCCCCAACATAAATGAACTATGAGAACTTTGATTCCAGCCATAACTGGGATACATAATATTCCTTCTTAAGAATCAATATCTATACCCAAAACCCTTAGGGATGTTATAATAACAAAAGTTCAATATCTATGTTCCATAGGGATGATCATTCACTCCACTTTTTTTCTCACCCTAAGCATAGATCACGTAGTCTTTGGGGTACATAATGAACACCTCAGTAGACAATATGAACCTTTGTAATTAGACCTAGCAGGCTCACTGTGTAAGACCCAACATTAACGTACCTATGAAGACTATGATTAATTCCATATCCAGAATATGTAGTCTACCTCTATTGGATGTTCGAGATCCATTTTGATGATCTAGAACAATTCATGCATCTAAATCCCTTATTCAAATCATTGACATTAACCATTTTCCATCCCATGATTCTCACAATGATCATGTATCATGTGGGATTTAGGAGTATCCATGATCATATAATATGTAATATAAACCCACACTATGGTATAATGATGTCTTAGTGTGTAATACCCAACATAAACTGAACTATGATGATTTTGATTCCTTCCATCATTAGGACACATAAGATGTAACTCGGATAACTGAGTCTCATGATGAATCATTTCAATGTAGTCCGAACTCATAATTCCTATATCAAGATAGATGAGATGATCATTCTCCATATCTTGGTTCTCACATTGAGAATAGTTCACATGAGCTTAGGGAGTTATGGTAATCTTATCATATGCACTATGAGTCTCTATAATGTCATGGGAAACCCCAATTCCTAATCCTGACAAGAATAAACTAAGATAAATCAGATTCTCGCTATAATCAGGATCTGTAGGACACCCATATGGTTTTAAGCTCATTTAGTTTTCATCTCAGTACCCAACCATATGTCCTCTCCACATGACACTAATCTGTATGGGTCTAAAAAACTATTTGGGTTTTTGTTCCTACAATATCAAGGATACGTAGGACACCTCATAATGTCCCAATCCCCTCATCATAATATTATTTGTCTCCTTATATGGAATCAAATTTTAAATCATTTGTTACATGACTTCTACATGTAACCAACGGCCCATTAATAGAAAATTATAAAGAACCTCAGATACATATAGATGGATTCACTATAGAAATCCCAATGTTTTTTATATAATGTTAAATAAACATATATTTTTTCATTATGGTAACCAGTCATGTATCGGGATTAGGAAGAGATTCATGAATATATATTAAATTTATAAGAGAGTCCCAAAGTAGGAAAAATTTTCCCCTAAAAAGGGTGTGATGAGCCCAACCTCCCATCCTCTCAATCAATGAAAATCCCAAAGAGTCACTAGATCTAAAAACTCAAATGACCACCAGCCTTTACAAAGCAGGTCCATACCTTGCTACGGATAAAGAAAATATTGGCAGTTTCAAGGGAATATGAAATAGATGGAAAAAATCGATATGTTGGATTCAGTGAGGCCTTAAAATATCCCTCAATAAAACCATAAAATGGAGAACCCATCCCATTTTCACGTTGAATCCTAATGAAACAAAATGGTGATCTCGACAAGAAACTATTTAAATTCAAAAGGATTGGGTTACAATCCATGAATCCTTGTTAATTTCTCCCTATATGAAAACAACAATGATATTCTTGATGTAGATATCTGATATCACATTGTTCTAAATACCATATATAAAAAAGGTAGTAAGACATTAATAAGCTAGTTTTCTTGTAAGTCCATCCTCTTCCTAACAATTCCATGTGAGTAGAATGGCCATAAAGGGAATACCTCACAATTGTGTTAACCATTCATATCTAATTAATCATTTTTATGCCTACAATATAACACATATCACTACCCTTGTTCCTTTTTTCTATGTGATTGCAAATACTGCTCTTGTCGATAGACTCTCAACTTGAGGAAATGTCTTTATCATCCAGCATTATCTCTAGTAACTCATCAACCACTTCGACCCCCATGAGTTATAAAGTGATCTCAACTTCTCGATACATAAAATGGTAGGTGGAGAATAAGATTTTCATGGAGTACTAACAACATTGTATGATCCTAAAAATTAAATATGTGTATGAGATTCTCCATGAATGGTAGTCAGTGAATCTACATCACCCGAAAAAGGCTGCTACTAAACCAGTATCCCTCATCGCTATAACCAACCGCTTCAGGAGCTTATCTTTATAGTGCAACAACTGCCACCTTTCATATCTAATGAAGGTGGACCATGTGGCTGAATGTGGATCCCATTCGATTTAGGTGTCATCGTGGAGGGAACATACCAACCTCCATCACCAACACTATCTCATCGGTACCCATCAATATTCTACTGAGGGTACCATCCGACACACATATTCCTCTTAATCCCATGCTTGAGCTACAAGGAATAATAATTGGAGGATAAAGATGTTGGATATTGAAGAGAGGGATCATATCCCCACTTTTTCTGAAGATTCCTACTAATATAATCTAACAAGAACCAAAAATAATTATCATATCCTTGCTATCTCGGAACAAGTCTATGGTCATATTCCCACAACAATAATTTGGGAGGCTCAAATCACAACCCCACACATGAAGACCATCCGCATATTTTGATGGCACAAGGAGGAAAAAAGTGGATGAATATCCCCACATCAGTTGAATATATCTATCGATATATAATAGAGATAGATAATGTGTTGGATAATATCCATTTGAAAACTATCAATATATTTTAGAAACTACTGAAGAACTCTGCTAGTATATTCAGGCATTTTTGTAGATAAAGGGAAAAGCACATACTCCTATCCCTATAGTCATGGAAACTCAATAATATGATCATCCCGAACAAGTGGATGTACTAGAGAAAGTTCACATCCATTCTCCTGCCCAAGAAGATTATCAGCATTTTCTGATAAAGCGAGAGACATCTGATCAAGATCAAAATCTTGTTCCAACTGGGGATCACCAGTTGAGAGAAAAATAAGCCTTGGGAAAAGGGTAAATTTCTTAAAAAAGTATGGATGTATATTCCAAAGCGCTAGGATTAGGATCATAACCCCATTATTTCTAGATCTGATAATGTGAGAGGGGAAAAAGCCTCGGGGTAAGCTCAATTATTTTTGAAAAAGTCCAGTGACACACTCCAAAGGCCCATCATCAGGCATATATCCCTGTTCTGGACAAGGATAATCCTGTGAGAATGGGAAAATACTCAGGAATAGTTCATATTATTCTTAGAGAATCTCCCTAGGATAGTCCAACAGATCACCAAATCAAGATGCATATTTCTACTTATTCCAACAAACGACTGTGACATCATTATTCCAAGGCAATAGAAGAGGAGGCTTATATTCCTCTAACCATTTTGGTGCTTCATCGGTATATTCTAATGGGGAATGAATATTCTGACCATGCTCATATTCCAATTCTAGTTGGGTCCCACCAAGTGAGAGTGGCACACACCTTAGGGTAGGATTATATTCCAACCAAGCAAGACCAACAACATATTATGAAGGATCAAGATCGCGCCCATACTCCTATCTGGACTAAGGCTCACCATGTGAAAATGAAACATGCCTCAGGACATTATCATATCCTTGTCGATAATGAGACATCTTATTGGTATATTCCAACAGCTTCTCAATAGTGGGATCATACTCCCGCAGCACTTGGAGGATATATACAGGATTCAAAAACCATCACATAGCTGGCTCATATTCCAGAACAATCCCAAAAGGAAGGTTAGAATATTACATCCATGATGTAGAATATTCCCCATATTCCAAATCTTCTCAATGCTAGTGTCCTTGGGGTTGTTCAAGACACATTCTCAACACCACAAGGGTCTATAGACTCTTCAACCTAAGTGAAAGCAGAATACGTTCATTACCACAATATTCATCCTCATGTTAGTGTGGAGATGGATCACATGGACTCTATTCCTGATATACACCATGGAAATCCTCCCCATGAAAATATATATAATGGGAAATTAAATACTCCCATTTTTTTACACCTACGTAAATATAGGTGAACCAAACCCCTACACCTATATACATAGATGTGCTCGAAACACCAAGGTCAACTGTATATGGTGCCCCATCAACTTCCAGCAACACTCCACTCCTGTCAGTGGGAAACCAGAAGAGCTATTTTATATGGTATAACTGGATGGAGTCATGTAAGTCTGATAAATAGTAATCCACCATTGACATATTGAGTTCGTTAACTAAAAAAACCTCCCCACCATGTTTTTCCCCCTCCCTACTTCCAGCTATGATATCCCAAACGAGATGGAAAAGGAGAGAATTACATACCTATCCCAAAAAATTTTGGATACACATCAGTGATTGAAGGATCCATACTTCCCGTATCTAGGATATGAGTCTCACCTTAAAAAATTCATGATACTCTCTTTCTAGCTTGACCTAGTTGATGTCTACATGGCCTGGAATTGAAATCCCGAAAATCACTGTGAAAATATGTGACACACTTGCCGTCATTGCTTCATGATGATTTGGAAGTAGTTCTCCAAATTCAAATAAAAAATTTGTATATGTATGGAGTGTTACACTTTATTTCTCCCGTGGAAGAATCAGAACACTTGGATACAAAATCATGTTATGTTATAGCCTCTGTAGAAATCAGAGGATGAGGTATTAATCGGGCTAGTTGGTCAATGAAACAAAATCCCCCCTCATCATTGGTGCCCAAACACCATGGATGGGGAGAGAGTATATCCAACATGACTTCAAAATTGGACCCTAACGATAAAAAGATGGAATTACAAACATGAAAATCAAATTTTTTATGACATAGACAACTTCTATTAAAAATATAATTCTTACCATGGGCTTCCATCACACCAATCTCCAATTAGAGAATAGCTATGCCACATCACCCATATTGCAGTAACTATTCTTATAGAATCCACCTAGAATTTGACTCATCCACCTAGGATAAATTAATGTCTACCACTACCTCCACCCCTTGGGTCTTCAATCCCTAAGGGGATTCAGGGCATACCCTCAACAATTGTAGGTGAACCCCATTCTATTGGGCTATGGTTGTTATATCTCAATGATCACCACCAGGTTCATTATCCCCCAAGAGGACCCTAGAGACACCATTACTGATTCCAGATCACCCCACCCCATTGGGTTGGGGGAATTTTTTATCTTCATGTCCATCCTTGGAATCATCAAGTCCCCGACTGAAGCCATTGGATCCTCAACAACAGGACTAATTAGTGCTAATGGTGGTCACAAATGAACCCCACCCCATAGGTATGGGGTTATTTTTGTCATTATCATCACCATAGAGGGAATTATCCATATCTAGGTTAGGAGGAAGAAACCAATGGTTGGAATCCCACCTATTCCGACAACCAAAAGACAAACCTCTATTTTTCAAGGATTTCTCCACAATCACGACTAGAAACACTCTCAGAGTCACTATTCATTGGCCGAGATAGGATAAATGTAACGAAATGGTAATCATAACCTAATGGAGTCGCAATAAAAAATGGATCAACAAGGGAAAGGGTTTAAATAACAACCCTGATGGAAGTTGTTTCTAATTAGTTTGATGCATAGAAAGAAATGATACAACCACCATTGCCTAATATGCCACTGTGACTATCATAACTATAAACATAAGAGACATTGATGAAGATGAAAATTCATAGGGACACAATGCTAAACATGTACCCCAGGAAGTGGGAAATTTGGATTCACCAAATGAGGTTGCACTCACCTGGAACAAAGGAAGTATTTAAAATTTGGAATCACCAAATATTGGGTTTCCACCTTCACGGTGGAATATCATAACAGAAAATTGAAAATATGTGAATACATATAAGTTTCCATCTGCATAGGAATATTTTCCACAATATGAGAGTGGAATATGATTACTATGGAAACTCGATGTTGAGATACTCTGGGAAAATATTCTTGTTGGGTATAATCTCTATAGAAATGAATATTCTCCCTCCCATAGCTGATCTTCCAGAAAGAGAGGTATCTCAGCTTTCGGTTTTCTCTAGATCGAGAATTCTAGACTGCGTAAATGAGGAAACCCAAAATGATTGGTACTTCCCTCCATTGTGGTGATATCCTCTACCTCAATAGGGTAATCAATCACTCATTGGACAAAATGAGGATTAATAGGAGATGAAAGCATGACCACCTCATAGGCCCCCACCCGCTCCCAATAGATGAGAGGTAGCTCAGATAGTAGTTACCCATGAGATACTTATATCCATTGATTCCATGCCCAGTCAAATAGCATCCATATAAGGGTGGCATGCACATGTTTATCCGGAAATGAAGCCATGTCTCTAATGGGTGGATGATGCTCTACCTCTTCCAAACTTTTAAAACCACACTTTTTCAAACTTTGATGGTATTGGTGACCCTGAACATCATCTCACACACTCTATATACCGATGTGGGCTAATGATGATACCTCAAAATCAATATGAGGTAATAACTGTTTTTTGGTACAACAGTCCAATAGTGGGATTTATTACAGGATGGGAAGACCTTCTTTATCAGTTCTTTATTATATCAGTTCAACACTATGGAAAACAATTATTGTTGACCTGAAAAACATCAAGACAGATGATAATTAGAGGCTATAAAATTTAAAAGTAAGTGGGAATGGTTTAACATATTCACTCATCATCCACCTCTCATAGATGGAATTGATGGAACTCTATTTCAAAAATCTCATGGATGAGTTGCATAGGACCCTAATACCCATTAAATAACCAAGAGGGTTCCAAGAGTTTATAAAATAACATAATTCCTTGAAGATGATATCTAGTTAAACCAATCCAAGTCCCAAATCATGACCATGCAACATGGGAAGAATACTGGAAGAGCATAAGCTGAAGATGTTTCTCTCAGGCCTACAGTAGTGACCATCCATGATCCTAGGCAAGCCTCACACTGCCCAGCACCTCTTGTCAAGTAGCATCCACTACATAATCTCCCACATCCAAAAGTGCAGATAAATCAGGGTTTCCCAGGATATAAGGTGTGGATAAACAAAGTACAATCATTCCTAAATGAACAGGTCCCGTGTAATTTCTTGGAATCCATTAATAATAACCTTTTCACCCTCCTACAACCTAGGATGCCTAATGAATTCAACCTCACCGACCGTCTGATCTCCTACCCTTTCCGTAGTAGGTTGGGTGACAATATACATAATTTATTTATCTTAAAATATGTCCATGAAGGCATGGTCAAACCTAGATAGGTGATGATATACCATTCTCCAGAATACATGGATTTCATAATCGTCACAGGACCAAAATAGGTGCATGATTGGTTGAATTTTCTAGCCAGGAAAGTGCAAAGGTGTAATGTCCCGGTTTCGGAAGCCACCTAGAGGCGCCCCGTACCCGGTTGGTCACATGTCCTCAAGCGCATTTCCTCGAACGCCAGAGGCTGCTAACTTGCAGGGAGGGCCTTGGGTGTGATAGTGGGGAAACTATGCCATCATTGGCAGAGTTCAAAGTGGATTTAAACAAACATGTAATTGCAGAAGCAGTAAATATCCCACAATAGTAAAGATTTGAAGAATGAGATAATAAAAAACTAGAGCAATTCATAATAATTATCCATGATACATATGTATAGGAAACCATCCAAACAAGTCACAATGCTGAATACAACACTAATGAACCAAGTACAAAATAAAAGGATAACAGCTCCTCAGCATCACAAGCCTAGGCTTAGTCCCATGCTCTCCATCTCCATATCAAGTCAAGTACCTAAAGTGGAAGGGTGGTTTCCCTTATCTATACCTGAAGAAATATAATCTGTTTGGGCCCAAAAGCATAGCCCAAATAGGGTGTGAAACTAAATCCCAGTAGGCAACCACCAGAAGATCTGTGCCTAATAGTCAGTGAATATATGGCAGGTAAAAGTACTGAAAGTAGTAAACAAGAACATGTTGAATAGTAAACAATCTACAGTTCCAATATCAAGAAACAACTAACAAGAAGTTAAGCACAAACAGGTAGCCCTATGGAAAGTACTCACATCCATCCAATCTGGTCCTACCTAACAAGTACCAACAACCCTCTGGGCAGTACACTCAGCCTAACCTCTCCGGTTTGGTCATATAAAAATTATAAGAATCTGTGAGGAAGCTTACTCGATGAATTCCCCTTATAGTCTAAGGTTGTCAGGGACTGTCTAAGGAAGCTCACTCAGTCAATTACCCTTATAGCCCCAAGGTCAAGGAATCTCTGAGGAAGCTCACTCAGTCAATTCCCCTTATAGCCTAGGTCATTCAAAGACTCTATAAGGAAGCTCACATAGTCAATCCCTCTAATAGTCTAAGGTAAGCATGGTAATTCAATGTAAAACAAAACTCTCTGAAGAAGCTCACATGGTCTATCCCCTTATAGTCTAAGAAGTCAAGGACTCTCTAAGGAAGCTCACATAGTTAAACCCATTATATCCCAATGTAATCCTAGGCTCTCTGAGGAAGCTCACACCGTCTATCCCCCTATAGCCTAACGCCCAAAGGCTCTCTGAGGAAGCTCACTCCGTCAATTCCCCTCATAGTCTACTACACCCAGTTCTCACAGCCCTATGTAGGATAGCAACATAAGAATGCAATATGGCCATTGTAAAACTACAATATTACTTGGATAAATAGTCTACAACATATCAAACATTTCAGGATTCAAACTCTCCATCCTACAATAACAGGTATGGAAAATAGGAAAGGTGGCCAAACTGGCTAAACATGACCAAACAGTCATAAACAGAACATGCATGGAAAAAACATCCAAGGCATAGAAAATCAACCCTATTCTTATCCATTAAACCTCTACACAGGCATACAAGTATGGCAGGAAGACAACATGGGTAAAACGGTAAATATTCAATACCATGTTCAATGGAATTGGTGGAAATTGCGCATAATAATCAAAGACTTTGAACGGAAAGTCACAAACCACCTACCTTGGCGTTAAGGGATCAATATAATTGACCCTCAATGCTTGAATCGCCTGATAACAACATAGATATATGAAAACATATAAAAAGTTCATCCCACGATAACTTATAAAAGAGGAGGAATTGGAACACGATGCTCTGGGACAAGGAAGAACTCACCGATGCAATTCCAATGCCGTCACTTGTGTTCGAATTAAAGGATGGACCAAGGCTCGGGGGATCATTGAAGATCTGTAGCCATACGAGTTCTCTTAGATGAAGACGACCAAGAAGAAGTGAGTTCTATCCATTACATGTGACCCTGGTGCGTTTAATGAAAAAACATACATGACATGTACTTTCTATTTCCATACTCTGCATTTGGAAGAATCCAAGTAACTTTGACATGGCCGTGTGTGTGGCCATGACACGGCCAACACACAGCCTCCAGCGGCATCACAGTACATGGTGTGTATTCATAATGTACACGACATGTACTTTGAAAATTTCCAGATTTTCCTCTTTTTCTCAAAAATGATGTGAAAGGAAAAAATTACCTGAAAAAAAGATTCGTGTTCTTACAAACTTACCCCCTTAAAGAAATTAATCCTCGAATTTCCCTAGCATGTTGAAGAAGAACAAATATCATGCCACTCTGGCCACTGTGATCGTACATCGGCCTCCCTCTCCCATGTCTCATCCTGCACCTGCCCGTGCTTCCATAGTACTCATACCAGGGGAACAGACCGACCATAGAGAAACTTCATACTGTGATCCAAAATCCAGATAAGATGCTCTTCAAATGACACATCCACTCCAAGATCAACCTCCTTGGGTTGAAAGACATGAGACGTGTCCGAAAAGTAACATTGGAGCTATGAAACGTGAAAAATATCGTGCATAGCCCGGTACCTCTAAGGTAACTGCAACCAATAGGCAACCATCCCAACTCTCTCCAACACCTCAAATGGCCTGAAGAACCTTGTAGAAAGCTTACCCTATCTCCTAATCCTCTTGTGTCCCAACCTCGGTGTGACATGTAGGAAAACCGGATCCCCAACCTCGAACTCCAAAGGTCGTCTCCGCTGATCAGCATATGTCTTCTACCGAGACTTCGCAATAGCCATCCTCTTCTAAATCAA
Source organism: Viscum album (assembly GCA_963277665.1). Taxonomy (NCBI): domain Eukaryota; kingdom Viridiplantae; phylum Streptophyta; class Magnoliopsida; order Santalales; family Viscaceae; genus Viscum; species Viscum album. The sequence goes on along the minus strand of OY728158.1, from coordinate 1,182,256,550 downwards.
CTCTATCTGCTTTGTGGCCTTCTGAACAAGACAAGGTCCCAAAAAAGTTTCCTCTCCTACCTCTAGCCAGCATAAGGGTGATCAGCATGGCATACTATACAATTCCTCATAAGGTTACATCCGAAGAGTTTCTTGAAAACTATTATTGTAGGAAAAATCTACAAGAGGTATATATTTCTCCCAAGAACCACCAAAATCCAGAATGAATGCTTGGAACATATCCTCAAGCACCTGAATCTTATGCTTGGACTGGATATCTATCTTGGGATGATAAGCTATACTCAAAATCACATGTATACCCAAAACCTTCTGAATCCCCTACCAGACCTGAGAAGTAAAGCGCACATCCCTGTCTGAAACAATGGAGTGTGGAACTCCATGCAGACGTACAATATCTCGAATGTACAACCATCTTAGCTCATCAAAACTGAAGGTCTCCTTGATCAGAAATAATTGAGCGACCTTAGTAAGACTGTTAATGACAACCCAAAAAACATCATTCCCCCGAGGTGACCTTGGAAAACCAGTCATAAAGTCCATCGTGACGTCATTCCACTTCCACCCGAGAATGGGTAACTACTGGAAAAGCCATGCTAGTCGCCGATGCTCCACCTTCACCTACTAACAAGTGGAACACCGCATGAAAAAACCTACAATATCCTCCAACGTACCTGGCCACCAATACTGGTGGTGTATATCACGATACATCTTGGTGATGCCAGGATGATCTGCCCAAACCGAGGAATGAAAATCCTACATCATCTCCCCGCGTATGTCTGCTCCCCCCATATGCGCCCCAGGAAACGTAAGATCTCATCCTCACTTATGGTTCACCCAATAAAAGAATCCTCCCCTGAAAAACTCTCCCTTAGGACTAGGACTTTAGAATCTGATAGCTGCTTCATTCAAATATGATCAAGAAGAGTAGAGGTAACAGCTACAGAAGAAAGACATTTCTTCCCTTGAATATCTTGCACTTCCAAATGCATCTCAGAGAACAAAGCCATAAGCTGCCACTCATTGTTGGCATCCTAAACTTCCTGTATCTGAGTCCTTCTTCTCAACGCATCAGCCACTGCGTTTCCTTTTCTAGGCATATAGGCAAGCTCGAAATCAAGGGATTGTAGGTACTCAACCCACCTTCACTGTCTCAAATTCAGATCACGTTGAGTGAAAATGTACTTGAGACTTTTGTGGTCATCCAAACCCGCAAAATGCTCCCCTAGAAGGTAATGTCTCCAACAACGTAAGGCATGAACAATACCTGCCAACTCCAGATCATGCGTCGAGTAGTTTCTCTCATGCATCCTCAACTGTCGAGACACATACACAACGACTCCATATCCCTGCATAAGCATAGCTCCCTGCCAGATACCTGATTCATCACAGTACACAGTATAACTCTTGCTCGACTCCGGAAAGACTAGAATCAGTGTTGATGTCAACCTCCCCTTTAGCTTCTGAAAGGCCGACTCATAAGAATATGACCATAAGAACTTCAGACCCTTCTTATTCAGACCCATCAGTGGTGTTTCTAAGTGTGAAAAGTCTTGTATGAAGCATCTATAGTATCCATACAGCCCTTGAAAACTTTTATCTCAAAGACTTTATTCGGATACTCCTAGTAAACTACTTCTCTCACTTTCTTTGTGTCTACTGATACACCTGTCTCTGAGATGACATGACCCAAGAAGTGAATCTGGTCTATCCAAAAGTGGAACTTTGAGAGCATAACATATAACTGATGCTCCCTCAGTGTACTCAAAATGATCTCATGATGTGTGGCATGGTCGTGTCGGGTGTGAGAGTACAACAAGATAGAATCCATGAAGACAACCATGAAGGAATCCAAGTATGGATGGAACACTGGGTTCATTAGTTCCCTGAAAGCTGCAGGGGCGTTCACGAGACCGAATGACATAACCATATACTCGTATAGACCATACTTGCTCCGGAAGGCTGTAAGAGGAATATCAGATGGTCTAACGCACAAATGATGATAACTGGATCTCAAGTCAATATTTTTGAACCCTCGGGCTCCTCAAAGCTGATCAAAGAGATCATTAATCCTGGGTAAGGGATATCAGTTCTTGACCGTCAAATGGTTCAACTTCCGATAATCCACAAAAAGCCTGAGGGTGATATCTTCCTTCTTCCCAAACAGGACAGGTGAACCCCAAGGAGAAGTACTGGGTCGGATGAAACCCTTTTCCTACAACTCCTCCAACTGCTTCATGAGCCCCTGTAATTCTGGTGTTGCCATCATATAAGGAGGAATGGACATCGGTGCCACTCCTGGAATAAGCTCAATAGAAAATCCCACCTCGTGCTCTGGAGTAAAACCTAAAAAGTCATTTGGAAAGACATCCCTAAAACGATCCACCACTGGAGGGAAGTCTAACTGTGAAGTCCCCTGGTCATCCATATATATACTAGAAATCTGGCCCGTAACTCCTCCTAACCCATGATGCTTTGGTCCCACTCTGCTCTCTTGGACATCCCACTCTCCCTTATGAATAAAATATCCACCCTATGGTGATACGAAACTCAACCTATGGTGATAAAAATCGACGACTACCTGGAAGGGAACTAGCCAATCCTTTCTAAGAATGACATCATATCTCGTCATATTTAGGACATAGAGGTCCCATAAAAAGTTACATCCACCAACCTCTAGAGGTAACTTCTTGCACTGACATACGCTAGATGTTATTGTAACCAACGATGTGTCAAGTGTTAACATATCGGTAGAAGAAAAGATTTTTATCCCAAGGCTCTCCAAAAAAGCAACAAAGACAATGCTATGGGAAGACCCTGTGTCGAACAGAGCAGTATATAAGACTAAGGCTACTAAGATCGTACCTCAAACTGTAGACGGTCTGAGATCATGCTCCTGCTGGGATTGCTCCACTGCAAAAGTCTGGCCTGCTCCACAACCCTGTGACCTTACATGACCGCTCTGAGTTGATCCACCCTGCTGTCACTGAAGTACCGGCGACTGACTACCCCAGACATGACCTCCACCACAGCCTAAACATCCAGAAGAACTCCAGTTCCCATACTGGTGAGAAACTGGTGGTGATGCTCCCAAACGCGGGGTCATAGAAGAACCCCTTTCTCCATCTTCTGAAGAGAGAAACTTACAGAAAGGCTCAAGATTTCCCATCTTGTTGCAAGATCGGCACTCCATCATGTCTCTCAGGAAATGTGGCCTCGTATTCCCACTCCTCCCACACTGGTATCACACCACGTGGCTACCAGAACGTGTATCCTGCTTTCTCTGATCTCCCCATGCAGTCTCCCTACAACGCTTCCTACTATCAGCTGGAGGAATACTAACTATGGATGCTAAACCACCCTGGCTCAAATATTCAGAATCCCTCAGATTTCACTATGTAATCAGAACCTGGTTGATAATAGAGGATATCGAAGTCAACCTATTGATGTTCACCTGGGAATGGATCTCTTGCCTAATACCATCCTCAAACTTCTTAGCCAGGAGGAACTCATCACCTGCTGGAATAGGAGTGAAACACTGCAGCTCCGTGAAGAGAGAGGAATACTCCATCACAGAAAGAGTACTCTGCTCTAGGATTATGAATTCATGGGCTCAATCAGCCCTCAAGGTCTACGGTTAGAAGTAATCATAAACTATATGCTGGAACTCCTCCCAATCCATATTCTGGTAGCGTCCCGCCAGAGAGATGACATACGACCACCTCTTGGCGGAGTCTCAAAGCATGTAGGTTGTGAGATTCACCCTCCACTCCAGTGGTACCTCGATATGCTTGAAGATAATCAGAATGGCTTCAATCCACGACGTTGCAACCTGTGGTCCTCCCTCCCCTGAGATGGTGGGAGTATGCTGCTGCTAAAAAACCCATGTCAAATCTGCCATCGACGGGGTAGGAGGCGGCACTCCATGGAAGGTCTGCATTATCCTCAGAATACCCTCCCCAAAATGTGCATCGACACCTACAACTAGTATAACTGCTGGTGCCAAGTCTGACACAACAAGAGGATCTACAAGAAGTCTCTAATCAACCATATCAGGCGTCTGATCATTTCCCTAAAACTGGTAGTCAACTGGGGGATGTCTAGGTGGCATGATTTTGTAATGTCAAATGCACACTTATATTAAATATTATCAAGGACTAAAGACTGAAGGAACAAGAAGAAAACCGGAGAAATAAAGCACTCAAGTTAAGAAAAACATGACTACACTGTGTGTGTTTCCCCTGCATGGCATGTTCCCTTAAGTCATTCACATGGGCGTGTACTCCCGACACAACTGGTCGTGTAACACCCCAAAACACACGACATGTTATCCTAGAACACGATGTGTACCTGAATCCACCTTCCTTGCTCGGGTCCTTATACATGGTTAAGCCACACATATATCCTAAGATAAGACTACACGGCGTGTTCAAGGTAGACACAACGTGTACTAAACAAGCTTTACATGGCCCATGTTGTTAGTGACACGACCTGACAAACGACTGAAAATACACGACGTGTTCCAGACGGACACATCGTTTATGTGAAAGGATAACACCGAACCATGTTGTTCGTGACACGGCTGGGTACCTAGGTTAGACTACATGACATGTAAAATCCTAACACAACGTGTATGTGAAAGGATAACACCGGCCCGTGTTGTTCCTGACATGGTCGTGTACCTGGGTTAGACTACACGATGAGAGAAACTCGCACACGACATGTTCCTACAATGAATTCCCCATCCCATGTCTCGGCAACATGACCTATGACACGGTTAGAGATTACACGACATGTACATACGGTACACAACTTGTACTTAAGAAAAACTATTTCTTCCCAAACAGAAGAACACATGGTATGTATTCAAAACTACACAGCATGTATTCTGGGTTTTTCCAGGTAGTAAGCCTCAGAAACTACTCTTGATCCTAGGAAAACACTGAAATGAGCATTAAAAGTTCCAAATTTCGATTTTTGAGTGCCAATACTCCCCGCTAATAGAATCTTGGCATCTTAAAAATGTTATAACAAGACAAGAAATCGATGATTCGCCAAATTCCGGTCCATGAGGGCCCATAACACCCCAAGAACCAATGTTTGGTGTTCATCCAAAAATATCCTTACACAATAATTACCTTATCAAATGACGGGTATTTTATCATGTCATCTATCACAACATCATGCATATTCTACAAAAAATCCATCACAACAACATGCAATTGCTAATGCATCCAAGATGGCATGGCAAGATTTCATGACATGTGATTTCTAGTAAGTGCCTATATGATACATGGGATGGAATACCCTCATCTCATCGGATTGAGACATAAATAGAACCTCAATATCATCAAAAGTAACAACAAAAAACATTTGAGTCACCCAATAGTGAAAATCAAATCAACTGTAAAATTGAAATATAAGAAAAATTGCAATTAAACGAGGTAGATTGGATTTTCCCTGTACACAGGTTAGCTACTCCTTGGCACAGCTTATTACCAAGTACCCATTCCATTCTATCCCTGACTAAAGGATTCAAACAGTAAGTCAAGAGAAAATAATCCCTCTGATACCACATTGTAACTTCTATATTCTGAAATCCACCAAGAGGCTCCCCGTACCCAGTCGGTCAAATGGTCTCAAGCACATTTCCCTGAATGCCAGAGGCTGCCGACTAGGAGTGAGGGCCTTGGGTGTTATAGTGGGGAAACTATGCCCTCATTGGAAGAGCACACAATAGAATTAAACAAACATGCAATACCAGAAGTGGTAAATATCCAAAAATAGTAAACAGTAGAATACTGAGATAATAAACAACTAGGGAAATGCATAATAATGATGCATGATACATATGTCTAAGAAAATAGACAAAAAAGTCACAATATTGAATACAATAGTACTGAACCATGCACAAAATAAAAAGAAAACAGCTCCCCAGCATCACAAGCCTAGGCTTGGTCCCATGCTCTCCATCTCTATAACATGTCAGCTACCTGAAGTGGAATGGAGCTTACCATTATCTATAATTGAAACAATATAATCTATTTGGGTCCAAAAGCATGGACAAAATTGGGCGTGAGACTAAATCCCTGTAGGAAACCACCCTAAGATCTATGCCTAACAGTCAGTGAATATATGGTAGGTAAAAGTACAGAAAGAAGTAACAAGAACATGTTGAACAGTAAACAATCCATAGTTTCAATATCAAGCAACAACTAACAAGCAAGTAAGCAGAAACAGGTAACCCTATGGGAAGTACTCACAGCCATACCATCTGGTCCAACCTACCAAGTACCAACAACCCTCTGGGTAGTACACTCATCCTAACCTCTCTGGTTTGGTGCCACAAAAATTATAAGACTCTCTGAGGAAGCTCACTCGGTCAATTCCCCTTATAGTCTAAGGTAGTCACGGACTCTCTGAGGAAGCTCACTCGGTCAATTCCCCATATAAACCCAAGGTCAAGGAATCTCTAAGGAAGCTCACTCAGTTAATTCCCCTTATAGCCATGCTCATTAAAAGACTCTCTGAGGAAGCTCACATAGTCAATTCCTCTAATAGTCTAAGGTAAGCCCAATAATTCAAAGTAAAACAAACACTCTCTGTGGAAGCTCAAACGGTCTATCCCCTTATAGAATAATAATCCAAGGACTCTCTGAGGAAGCTCACACAGTCAGTCCCTTTACAGCCCAATGTAATCCTAGGCTCTTTGAGGAAGGTCACATAGTCTACCCCCTATAGTCTAATGCTCAAAGTCTCTATATGGAAGCTTACTCGATCAATTCCCCTTATAGTCTACTCCACCCGGTTCTCACAGCCCTGTGTAGGATAAAGACATAGATATGAAATATGGCTGAAGTAAACCTACAGAACTACTTCGATAAACAGTCTACAACATATCAAGCATGTCAGGATTCAAAATCTCCATCCTACAGCAACAGGTATAGAAATCATGCAAGGTGGTCAAACTAGCTAAACATGTCCAAACGGTGATAAATAGAACATTCATGAGAAAAACATCCAAGGCATAGCAAAACAACCTTATTCTTATCCATTAAAACTCAACACAGGCATACAAGTATGGAATGAAGACAATACGGGTAAAATGGTAAACATACCATACCCCGTTCAAGGGCATTAGGGGAAATCACACATAATACTCAAAGAATTTGAATGGAAAGGCACAAAACACCTACCATGGAATTAGGTGATCAATATAATTGATCCTCAGTGCTTGAATCACCTTAGAACGTCGTATATCTATGAAAACGTATAAATGTTTTAACCCACGATAACTTAGGAAAGAGGAGGAATTGGAAAATGATGATATAAGAGAAGGAAGAACTCACCGATGTGATTCCCACGTGATCACCAGTGTTCGAATCGGAGGATGGATGGAGGCTCGGGGGCTCGTTGAAGATCAGCAGCCATACGTGTTCTCTCGGACGAATACAACATAGAAGAAGTGAGTTATGTCCGTTAGACGTGACCCTGTTGCATTTAATAAAAAACAAAATACACGGCGTGTAATTTTGGTTTACACGATGAGTACGTACTATTTCTGTACTCTGAATTAGATGACCTCCAAGTCACTCTCACACGGCTGTGTGTGTATCCATGACACGACCAGCTCATGGCCTCCAGCGGAATCGTAGTATACGGCGTGTACTTAAAAAATTTCCATATTTTCCTCTTTTTCTCATAAACAAAAAGAAAAAAAAACATACCTAAAAAGAAGAACCAGGTTCTTACAAAAGGTTTGACAACTGGATGAGTCATAAAATATTTGATTGAGCACATACTTATCAGAAATAAAAATTATTCAGACTCATGATAGATCCACCACATAAATGGTAGATTTTATATATGCCTCCCATAGGTGGGAGTGATCACCAGAAGTGGGAAGATATGGAGGAGGAGTAAAAATATTCTTTTCTAAAGCAAGCCCTAACTCTTGCATATTTATTCCTTGTGAAATCTACAACACGGGAACCACCCAAAAAAATGGAACCGTCATCATAAAAATAACCCACATTCAATTTTGTAAATGCGATACACTTTTCAAACCTCTTTTTCATTGATGAGTATGCCCCAGATTATGGTTTTATTATGTATAACTGGGGAATAGGAGGCCACATGAGCAGGAGCTGAGGACATCGTGGACAATGTAGATGTGGTCAAACTCAATATTCGGATTAGATCCCAATGGAAGATATATATGTATCTAGGACCTATGTTCAATCAATCTAGTATACTCAAAAGAAGAAAGGATATGCCTCAGAACCCTCCCATAGTCGCCCGCACCCAATTGTTTTGCATGACCGCTTAGTGGGGTTTCAATCCGATCAACCCAGAAAATGTGGAATGTTGGTGCAACTTACACCACTATTAGAAGATACTCCCTCAACCTCCTTTCATGTACCGGGACCACTTCCCTCATATTTTCCATCACTTGCACTTCAATTCCCAGGAGATCCCAATATCAGGAAGAAACAACCTCTAGAAGAAAAGTGAGATGTTCTAAAAAAAACTAGTTGTTGTACCATCTAATCTATCAATCCTAAATGAAATTAATATTTCAAAATTACTCATGGATTCGCTTTTCGAATCCATCCTGATCCCATAGGTATTTGAGACAGAATTAATTGCAGGTAAGCACTATCGAGTGGTGAATATATCCATAAGATGTCATGTTTCCATCTCATTCACTAATAAAGATCATGAGGAGGCCATCCAAGGGAACATCATTCCATTATATTTTTCAAGAAAACTCAATAATTTCTATATGAAAAGCGTAATAATTGATAATGTATCTAGGATAAATCTCATCCCAGTTCAAACCCTCAAATTATTGAGGTATATAAAAGGGGAATTATTCCCAACAAAGGTGACCATTCAAGGATATGACCAGCATGAGAAATGAACTCTCAAGAAAATAGATCTCAAGGTCCAATTTTTGGGAACTCACATATCATGTTGAGTTCATGGTTATCCAGTAAGACATCAAATACAATGCCTTACTTGGAAGGCCCGGGATTCATATCCAATTGGTAGTTCCATTGACATTCCATCAATGTCAGAAGTACCACATCAATGGAAAAGTCTGAATATGTCATGGTGATAGCAGGCCCTTCGAGACCTGGAGATCCACATATGATAAAGTATATTTCTATAAGAAGGGATAATGAAACCAATGGAATATTATGGCATACAAGATGCATCTCCCAATGGACTAGGGGCCACCCTTGGGAATCTCTGGGGCATGCTTAATGATTATTATGTGGTCCCCATAAACATGGTCAAAGTAGGAAGTCTAATCCAAGAGGCCCAAGCCTCAGCTGTCCTAAGTGACAACAACCTACTATGATGTCTTTCTAAAATGACTCATGTGGAAATGGACTACGATGTCTCTTTTAATATCCTCCCTCACCCTGATATATAGGGACAGGCCCCAGATTGTTTTGTTCACCTGAATACATCTACACATACTAAAAAAAGGATGAGGATGACCTCAAGAACACCCCTCCATCATTAGAGGAAGGTTTATCCACCCCCCATATATGAGCTTAGGTAGATAAATATGGTAATAGAGGAACACTCATGGCCTACTATAATCAGTTCCTCCATGACACTCAAAGAGAAAGATAAGTATGTTGAATTTCTAAAACATCACTTTTATGTGTTTGAATGGATGTATACATAAATTTGTAGAGTAAATCCTTATATGGATATGAACTATCTCAGACTTCCCAATGAACATCAATTATTTAAGGTGGTATCTAGAAGAATTAACCCCTCTCATGAAACCAATGTATAGGCGGAATATGACAAATTTTTCAAAGCCAACATTGTTTATGAAGTGAAATACCAAAAGATTATTGAAAACATAGTCCACATATAGAAGAAGAATGAGATGATTAGGATCTACGTCAACTTCAGAGTCTTTAATTATCATTTCATGAAATACAACTTCTTATTACCGATCAAAGAACTCTTGAATAATGAAATCACTAGCTTACAAGCCCTTTGCACCATGGATGGGTTCTCATTGTACAATCATATTAATATTTCCCTCAAGAATGAAGAATCTTCCACCTTCAAAGCACCTTAGGGGGTCTTCTAATACCAAGTCATTTGCTTTGGATTAAACAATGCTGACACCACATATTAGTTTGCCATGAATCACATATTTAAGACATTATTGCAGAAGATAGTCGACTGTTATGTTGATTTCTTATTCATTACATCCTGATAGTGGTGTTATCACTTCACAGATCTCTGAACAATCATTGAAATGTTGTGACAGGATAGTCAAAAGATAAATCCACAAACGTGAACTTTTCGGTAAAATCTAGCATGTTCTTTGGCATTGTGGTACACTACAATGTCATTGAGGTGGACCCAGAGAAGATGATTGATGTTTTAGAAATTTCAACCCCTAAAATCTCAAATAACTAAGGTGAATTGAAGGGAACCTTTCCTATATTTGGTTTTTCATAGACAACCAGGCTAGAAAATCTCTCCAATTAACTCAGCTAATAAAAAATTGTGTCTCCTACCAATGGGAAGTTGAATTTAAAAAAGAATTTGATAGTCAAAAGTAGTACTTTATTCACACACTAGTTTTGATGACTTTGGTGGAAGGATGGTCTCTCATCTAATATGTGGCTACCACAGAATTCTCACTGGGCTCCCTCCTCCCACATAAAAATGATACGAGAAGTGAAAATAGTCTCTATTACCACATTCAGATCATGGTAGGTACTAAGACTAGTTATTCTGACGTTGTAAATAACCACCTCACACTCCCCATAATAACAAATAAGTTGAGACAATACACAAAAGACCACAAATCCCATCTGGTATCTCGTATTGACCCACTCAAGTATATCCTCACCCACCCAATCTTGACTAGTCACATGACCCAATGGGTGGTCATTCCTCAATAACATGACATTTAGTTCATATCACATAAGTCAGTGAAGTGAAAAGCCCTATATGATTTCCTTGTAGCACATCCAGCCCTAGAAAATAGAATTAAAGTCATCTATCTCCCTGATGAAGAGTTATTTTATGCCCATGATACCCCTCAGACATGTGAGATATACTTTGATGGAACCTCTCGATGTCCTCTCAGTAAAAGAATGGAAAACTCGAAGCTCAATCGGGTTGTTATAGGGATTTTATTTGTGTCTTCATACAATGAAATACTAACCTACTCTTTCTCACTATCATATGGATATACATATAACTAGTCCAGGAATCAAGCCCTCATCAATGGATTGGAACTAGCTCTATTGATTTACATAGCCTACCTGAATATCAAAGAGGACTCACAGATAGTAATAAAGTAGGTCAATGGAGAATATTCCCTGAAAAATGAGGAAATAACCCCCCTCACTAACTACTTTGGGGGATTAATGGAATAATTCTATTTTTATCCCACATTAAATTATGTTCCCCAATAACAGAATTCTTGTGACGACACACTGGCTATTGCAATTGTTGTCTTCACCGACCCTAAATAGAAGGAAGCAACCTTCGGTATCACACATGAAATAATTGTATCATTGATAGTCATATGTGATATAGAAGAGATCAATCATGTCAACACCTCCCTAGAGTGTAATGAACCAATAACCACACCAGGATGGATGGAGCCTACAATCAGCTATCTCTGGTATAGGACTCTCCCAACAGATCGTTCCAGAAGGGAACAAATTTGGTGGTAGGAAGCCAATTTCACTCTGTATGATGGTTCAAATGAGAAAAAGTGTAACACCCCAATCTTCTATAGTGCACTTCCTTTTAAAATAATTCAATAGCTTGTGTTGTACGCAGCTTTGAGTTCTAGCACATAATGACCAATCATACTAGCCATTTAAATAGTAGTTATGAATATGAATACCCACTTTTTTAAATATTATAAATTTTATTTTTCAAAATGGACTTCATTTTTGGATTCATAATATCAAAATTAGCATATTCGGAATTTTTGGTATTTTTATGAAAATATAAAACTTTTTATGAATAGTGAAAAACATTGCGCAATTGTTTAAAATCAAATTTTTAATTAAATAATTATTTTAAATTTAATTTTTTTAAAGTCAAAATAGATACTTAATACCTATATTAATACAATATAACTCATTGGATTCGTTTACTAATAAGATTAGATATATAAAATTTTTATTGAACTTTTTAAAATCTTACACCCACCATCTAGGAACATTTGTAAATCTGCATAAAACATATTTTTGCACCTTCTGTAAATTGAATTTCAAAAATCCAATACACATAGTTGTCATAAGTAAGTAAATGTGGAATAATAGGATGAAAATAATTTTTGGTGAATAGTAACTTTTGAATTTTATTTACCATAGTTAAAAGTAAATAATGTAATTAAAGGTAAAAATAATATTATAATAATATAAATCACCCCAAAACATGTAATAATTATATTGGATATGTTTTTTTGACCAAAATCAATCTTAGGAAAAATATTTTATCTTTTTTTATCCACTTGGGTTATATTATGACATTTATTATATTTTATTTAAAGAATTGTTAAAAGTGTTAAATTAAAATTTTAATAACTAAACCATTTTTAATATAGGGTTATAAAATAGTTAAATTCAACTATAAATATTAATTATATTGATAAAAAGTTCTCCTATATCATGTTATTTTATTTATAAATTTTATACATTAAATAATTAAATTTATTTATTACACAATGATGTTGCGATAATTACCTAATGAATAAATGATTAAAATAAATGATATTATAAATATTAAAATAAATGTAAATTGAAACTTTTGATGACATCCAAGAATTTTATAGGTTAATATGATGTTTTAGGGTTGATTCAATGTATTTTTTTTCGGAGGAATAAAGTTCTTATGACTTTAAAAAAATCAATTACTAAATAGTGTCAAAATTGACATAAATGAGTTTTTAAAACAAATACTATATTATTAAATGATATAAAAATCCTAAAAATATAAAATTCCTAAAAATGAATTAGATCATGATAAAAATGTCACTAATCTTCCACTTGAGGTTCCCTTTTAAATTTATAGTAACTAAATTAATCTTATAGTATAAAAATACAAGAATACATGGTAAGAGTTAAATTGTATAACTATGGGTAAATCCCAAAAGATAAGGATAATTTTATGACTTAATCATTTCTAAATCCTATTGTTTGAGATTATTTTGACCCATAATAATTTTATACTTGAAATAAATTAATCTGGATCTATAATAAACCAAAATCAGTTTATGATAAATTAATATATCAGGATTTTCCTAAAGTGACCATCACTTCTCTTATTAAAGGTCACCTCCCTTTATCTTTAATTCACACCACAAAAGCCCTTTTTCTCGTCCAAAACCTGACCAAATCTCCTCACAACTTCCCTTACTTCATCCCAGTTTCAAAACATGGGTCAGAAATCTAACTTGTGGAGTCATTTTCTGCAAATCAAAAAGAGACACCCGAAGAAGTGGAAATCATTTTATCCATTCTTACAAAGTTCATTTCTTCTTCTACATTCTATTAAAAAGTTTTTACCATAATAAAATATAAACTCCAACATCTAATATATTATGAGACTTATTTAATATTATGGGGCAACCATATTCGTATTTTTACCCATCCTATGAAAAACAATAACACCATGCGTTCATACGTACAACTTACCATCTCCACGCCGTGGTGTAAATTGTTTTTCATGTACAATTTATTTCTATGGTTATAGCGATGAATATAATTAATTTAAATAAAAAATATGACATTATATTATTTTTTTATAATTCATATTTCATTTAAATTCATAACATTCAACCATTAAGAAAATGATATCATCGCTCATGTGTACGTACTGATTACCGTCTCCACGACACGATGGGACTCAATATCCATGTTCACCAAGAAAGAATGATTATAAGAATAAACATTATTAATAATTATAATATATAGGAAATAATAATTCTACTAGGATTATATATATATATATACATATAGTCCATTCACTTACTTCTTTACGATCAAAAAATGGAAACAACATTCATGCGTACGTATGGCCTACCTTCTCCATGAACGGTGTATTCCATTTCATAGATATATTCATTATATATATTTATATTTATGATATATAAATAATATTATACATTATATAAGTAATTAAATCATGATAAATGTAATATGATCAAGAATAACAATTCAAATCACATAAGATAAACAAAGCGGTATTACCCAAAATGTTGAATTAACTTGGAATTGTTAATAAATGAGTAATATAAAGTCATAGAAGAATCATTTATGATATCATAAATATTATTATGATTCTGATATAAGGTAATAATATGTTTAAACACATTATACATGAGTTTCATACACATACGAAGAGTACCAGACCTAAGTTAAGAGTTAATTCCTCAATCTCATTATTATTCGAGATTGTTTATGTGTAGGTATTTAATGGGACATAATTATCATCCATGTCCATGTTTTAGAAAATTGTTTTCAAAATTAATATTTTAATGTTTTATAGATGTTAATTTTTAACTAGATCATCATTTTTTATATTTTTAAGATTTATTTTTCTAACTCTATTTAATTAATGTCCATGTTTTCAAAATTATTTTAGGATTTACTTATATGGACATGGTTGTTTTAAAATGTTAATTCATTTAAAAAGTATCAAAGTGTTATGGGAAACATTTATTTAGAAATCTATTTTAATCAACTTCCTTTATGAATTGTGTGACTTTTAAACGATTTAATGAAAAATTAGTATTTCTCTCAATGAGTTTTATTGATCATTTTCAACCATGTCAATAACCTTTAATAGATATTATTATTGATTCTTGTTGATTTATTATAACACAGTCTCTTATATTGTATTGAATGGGTTATGATGTGCATGTGCTATTTTTATACCACAAAATTTTTATGGTTGAAGTAATAACATTTTGTATGCTGTTTTTAATACGATTTTTTATGTTATGTCTCAACCTTTTCATATGAGAAATGCATTGAACTTAGTAAGTGACGAGTGGGGCTCACTATATCCCCTCAATTCATAGGTAGGTCTAATGAGACAAACTAGTGTCTTAGCACAAGGCCTTAAAAGAATATTTGTGAATGGTCTTGGCATAAGGCCTTGACGTAGTAGTTATTATGTCTGGTATTATGTATTCCCTCATTATGAAATTAGTTATTACATGTGATTATTCGACTAGTAGAGTATCCATGTGCATGTTTATATGGTAATGTTTGATTGATTTTTGACGTATAATGATCAAGATTATATTTAAAAGGTTTATGTTTTTATTATATATCTTCATTAAATGTTTATATCTTCCAGTAAATTATTTACCATTACTGATCATCTGAGATCACAGCTTTCTTATGTTTTATATATTTCCGGATTCCAATAAGTGTATTATTATTGATATGAATGGTTAATCCCTGTGAATGATTGTGTCATCAAAGGACTATCTATGTCGTATTTTATATTATAAATTTTAATGTTAAGTTATTGTATATAATCTATTTTCCTTGACAACTTAACTGATCGGTCCTTTAGGACTTCATTCCTTGTAATCTTGCCAATTTATTAGAATAATTCATCAAATTTTTTGATTCTGGGGTTAGGGCGTTACAATTGGTATTAGAGGAACTTTAGAAAGAAACTTGGAAATATATTTAGAAAACATACAATAGGGATCATAACCCTAAGATAGACTTTGAGGATAAGTATAGAAGACCACATATAATTGTGGTAAAGTAGGGATTACATGGATATTCTAGGATATACATCGCTATCTGGATACTACATGTGGGAATGGTTTTGAAACAGATGTACATTGGGTGGAAAACTCTGACAAGGGGTTTTGATCTTAACTTGGGGTAAACTGGTACAATACAATGGGCCTTACTATGCACCTGGTTTGACACTCTCCGGGGATATGCTTTGGATAATTCATATTTTCGTTAAAAATAATTATGAAGGATTTATGAGTAAATATGTCCTCAATGGAACCATATTTATGATTATGGATTAGATATCCAAAAAAATTTCAAATTATGTTCAGTATTTTACTATTTTTGAATTATGTATTATGATTCATAACCTAATCTTGTGAATTCCATCATTTAGAAATGGTTCATAGTGGAATAAATAGAAATTGTATCAATGAACTAAATCCATATAGAGATTTTCCTCCTTTATAAGATAATGATAGTGGATTTGGTGAAAAAAACTGGTGCTGAATATCTTATAACCATACTAGGACCACTGACTCAGGTTTTGAATAATAACCTCACCAGTATGGAGAAGCCTGATCCACAATGCAGAGGATCAATGTTAGACTGCTTTATGAGACAACAACATCCAACATTCTATGGGACTACAAATCGTTTTGTAGCTCGGCAATAGATAACTTCCTTTGAGAAAATATTTCTTTCTTTGGGAAGTAACGAAAGGGAAAATGTTGTCATAGAAGTTTATAATCTCATAAGAGATGCGGATCAATGGGGGTAATTAATTCAAAACACAAATTAGGATGAATAAGTTGAAAATATGGACTAGAGGTGGTTTAAAGAACTTTTTTAAGATAAATACTTTCCTCATGAACAACTAGTTGATATAGAAATACAATTCTTGATCCTACGGAAAATGAAGGTTGAGAATACCAAAAAATATGAGGCTAACTTCACAAGGTTATTAAGGAATTCTATAGACTACATATGTATCCCAAGAAGTAAGATTGATTGATTCTTTGATGGGTTAAATACTTTCCTATGATTGGATTTGGTCTCACATTCTTTCTCATCATACGAAGATATAGTCTCATGTGCTATTAAGACAAAATGTGATTCTCAAAGTCTTATGACATTAAAATAAAGTAAGAGAAGAAGGTAATGGTGGAGAAAGAGATAAATAACGTGAAAAAGGGATAGACGGATTTTCTCTTATGTGATAATTTCGGGAAGAACCACCCTGGTAGTTGCCTAAAAATATTGCGAGTGTGTTACAAATGTGGAGAAAAAAGTCACCAGGATTGTGATTGTAAGGGAAATAAATATGTTTTTTAATGTTTTAATTGTAAAAATATGGGACATTATGCTGATGATTGTCCAATGTTTGAAGGAAATATATCTTATAAATTTCAAATTAATCAAGGTCAATCTTATGCTATTACTACAGTAGAAGTGAAATAATAAATGTATTTGTGTTTTCGGATTCAAGAATTATATTCTGGTTATAATAAGAATGTGATATATATATATATTTTACTATATTAATTTTTTTCATCGAGGTTTTAATATGATGAAGGTAATCATATATTCATTATGTGATATCAAGAGCAACATTACGTTGCATGGGGAATCTAATGTTACATTTGATTTTGGAAATTTAGATCCCTTTTAGACAGAGATTGGGTAGAAGTATTTTGGATAACTCTAATGGTTGGAATGGATTAATTTGTACTTTAGATATCATTGTTTAAGGTTCAACTTTTCTTAATATTATTTTTGGAATTTTATAATACTATTGTTTTAGAAAAAGGACAACCTACAGGTCGGGCGATAACCTATCATGTCCGACAAAACTGAGGGAATGAAACCAACAAAAAAAGTGTGATAAGGTTTTATCACCTACCACTAGCCTACATAAAGTCCCTAGTTATTATAAAATAGTTTTCACCATTTAAATGGTATATGTTTATATTTGGAACCTTATATGATTGAGATAAATAGAATATTTTTGGGTTTTATCTTTTAAAGAGAAAGATGAATTTGTGGTAGAAATTAGTTAAAGGAGAAAATATACATGTAAATTAAGTATGCTTACTTTTTTTCTTGATCTATTAATTTAATTAATTCTATAAAATTAAGAAAAGTATCATAAAACCAAAAAAATCCTACCACTTTCTTTTGCGATGAATCAAATGGTCCCTTAAATCATCAATGATTTACAGATTTTTAGTTCTTATCATTATCCTAATAATATTCACTATCATGATCCATCATAAAATGATGGGGTTTTCTCTTACATATCCATATTTTTACATGGAACCCTAGTATGTGTTATTTTTGGTAACCTTCATAATTTATTATTTATTTTAAAATAGAGGCCTCATTAATCCATTTTTTGATGTGGGATTTCAACCAAGATATTTTAAAATGTCAAAGCCTTAGTTTTTAATCCCTTGTTTAAATTTTGAGGATTCAATTTTTTAAAGGATGGATAATGTACCACTCCATGATTCCACGATATGCTTCCTTTTAAAATAATTCAATATCTTGTGTTGTACGCAACTCCGAGTTCTAGCACGCCATGACCAATCAAACTAGCCATTAAAAAAGTAGTTATGAATATTAGTACACACTTTATTAAATGTTATCAATTTTATTTTTCAAAATGGACTTCAATTTTGGAATTATAATATCAAAATTGGCTTAGGGTTAATTTTTGGTATTTTTTCGAAAACATTTTATTTTTTATGAATAGTGAAAAACACTCTGTTATTGTTTAGAACTAACTTTTTATTTAAATGTTCATTTTTATTTTAAATTTATTTTAAATTCACAATAGATACATAATACCTATATTAATCCAATGCAATTCATTGGATTCATTTTATAATAAGATTAGATATATAAAATTTTATTGAAACTTTTAACGTCTCTTACGCACCTTCTAGGGACAATTGAAAATTTACATAAAACATAATTTTACTGCTTCGTGAATTAAATTTCAAAAATCCAACAGATATGGTTGTCATAATTACGTAAAATTTTGTTCAATATGATGAAGTGAATTTTTGGTGAATAATAACTTTTGAATTTTATTTTACACGGTTAAAAGTAAATAAGGAAATTAAAGGTAAAAATAATATTATAAAAAAATAAAATTACCCCAACACATGTCCTAATTATATTGGATAAGTTTTTTCGACCAAAATCAACCTTATGACAAAAATATAATCCTTTTTGTTCCACTAGGCTTAGATTAAGTCATTTATTAAATTTTCTTTAAAGAAGAGTTAAAAGTGTTAAATTCAAATTTTAATAACTAAAACATTTTTAATATTGAGTTATACATAAGATAAATTCCACAATAAATATTAATTAGAGGGATAAAATGTATTTCTAAATCATGTTATTTTATTTATAATTTTTAGACATTAAATAATTAAATTTATTTATCACCCAATTATGATACAATAATTACCTTATTAATGAAGGATTAAAAGAAATGTTATTATAAATATTAAAATAAATTTAAATTGAAACTTTTGATTACATCCATGAATTTTATGGGTTAATATGCTATTTTAGGTTTTATTAAATGTATTTTTTTTAAGGAATCAAGTTGTTACGACTTTAACAAAAATTAATTACTAAATAGTGTCAAAATTGACATAAATGAGTTTTTCAAAACAATACTATTTTATTAAATGATATAAAAATCCTAAAAGTCCAAGATTCGGAAAACATACTTAGATAATGATAATTTTTTTAATAATAATGCTTTTTAGGTTACCTTGGCATTTTATAGCAACTAAATTAATCCTATAGTATAAAAATACAAGAAGACTTTCTAAGAGTTAAACTGTTTAACTAAGGGTTAATCTCAAAGGACAAGGATACTTTTATGACTTACACATGTCTAAAACCTATTTATTTAGATTATTTAGACCCATACTCATCTTATAATATAAATAAATTAATTTATAGATATTGTAAAGTGAAAATAATTTAATAATAAATTAATATTTCAAGCTTTTCCTAAAGTGCCCCTGATCTCTTTTATAAAATGGCCCCTTCGTTTCTCTTTAATTCACACATTCAGAGCCAGTTGGCTTGGACAAACCATACCCAAATTTCCTCCCAACTTTTTCACTTCATCCTAGAGGCACTACTTTGGTCAGAAAGCCATATTAAGAATTCCATTTGTGAAAATCAAAAGGAGACGCCTGAAGAAGTGGTAATCATTTTATCCCTTCTTTCAAAGTTCATTTATTCTTATACTTCATGATACTAAGTTGTTACCATAATAAAATAATAAATACAGAATCTATTATATGATATTGTTTTTAATATTATGTGAAAACCATATTCCTCTTTTTACCCATCGAATGAAAAAATACCACCACACGTGCGTGCGTACGACTTACCGTCTCTACGTCGTGGTGTAAATAATTTTTCACGTACACATTATTTAAGTGGGTATAAAGATGAATATAATGGATTTAAATAATAAATATAACATTATATTTTTTATTTAAAATTCATATTTCATTCAAATTCATACCATTGAACCATTAAGGAAAAGATATCGTCGCTCGTGCATACATACGGCTTACCGTCCCCACGATGCGATGAGACTCAACTTCCATTTTCACCATACAATAATGATTATAAGAATAAATATAATTAATAATTATGCAACATAGGACATTATAATTCTACTGGGATGATATATATTTTATTCACTTACTTCCATACGATACGAAAATAGAAACAACGTTCATGCGTATGTATGGCTTACCGTCTCCATGAACGGTGTATTCCATTTCATATATATATTTATTATATATATTTATATTTATGATATATATATCATATTAAACATTTTAGAAGTAAGTAAATCATGATATGATTAATATGATCAATAATAACAAGTCAAAATACATACGATAAACAAAGCAGTATTACCTGAAAGGTGTCACTAACTTGGAATTTTTAATAAATAGGTAATATAAAGAGAAAAATGAATCATATATGATATCATAAATATTATTATGACTCTTATATAAGTTAATAGTATGTTTAAACACATTATAAAAGAGTTTCAGACATGTACATAAGTTATTGGGCCTATGTTAAGGGTTAATTCCTCAATCTCATTGTTATTCAAGTTTGATTATGTGTAAGTATTTACTAGAACATATTTATCATCCATGTCCATGTTGCCTTATTGTTTTTCAAAAGGATTATTTTAAGGTTTTATGGAAGTTAATTTTTGACTAGATCATCATTTTAAATGTTTTAAATATTTATTCTTGGCAATCTATTTAATTAATGTCCCTGTTTTCAAAATTATTTTAAGGACTCACTTATGTGGACACGATTGTTTTAAAAATTTTAATTACATTAAAAAGTTTCAATTATGTATGGGACAATTTGATTCAAAAATATCTTATAAATTAATTCCTTTATATATTTTGTTACTTTTAAATGATTTCATGTGAATGGGATATTTCTCTCATAGTGTTTTACTGATTATTTTCAACCATGTCAAAATCCTCTACTAGATGTTATTCTTGATTGAGGATGATTTATTATAATAAAATCTTCCATACTGTGTTGAATAATTTATTATGTGGATGTGATATTTTAATACCATTCATGGTTTACGATTAAAGTATTAACATTTATTATGCTGGTTTTAATATGAATGTTTATGTTATGTTTCAACCTTTTCATATGAGGAATGTATTAGACTTAGTAAGTGATGGAAAGGGCCTGTTATAGCCTCTTGATGCATCAGTAGGTATAATGAGACAAACTACTATCTTGGAATAAGTCCTTGATAGAATATTTGTGAATGGTCTTGGCACAAGGTATTGATGTAGTAGTTATTATGTCCAGCTTTATACATTCCCTCGTTATGAAATTAGTTATTACATGTGATTATTCGACTAGTATAATATCCATTTTCATGTTTATATGGAAATGTTTGATTTATTTTTTCCATATTATATTCATGTTTATGTTTAAATGGTTGTTGTTTTTATTATACATCTTTCCTCAAAAGCTTATAGCTTCCGCTGAATTATTTACCCTTACTGAGCATCTGAGCACAACCCTTTCTTATGTTTTATTTTTCCCAAAATGCTAAGAAGTGTATTATGATTTATATGTAGTGTTAATCTAGTTGAATAATGGAGTTCTAAAAGGATAATCTATCCTGTATTTTATGTTAGAAATTGTAATGTTTTGTTCATATATGTAATCTATTTTCCAAGACTGCTAATCTGACCAGTCTTTTAGGACTTGATTCCTTGTAATCATATCAATGTATTAAAGTAATGCACTAGCTCTAGGATTCTGAGGTTGGGGTGTTACAAAAAGTTCTCTGCAAACATCGATTTGATGGAATTCTCATCAGGTGAATATCATAAGGTGGAGTTTTCTACATTATGGAAGAATTCTCTACAGGCTCTTGTGGCACCCATAAATCTGGAACTAGGCTCTCTCAGCATATCAGAAGGTTGGGATACTACTAGAAACCCATGTTATAGGACCATGAGGAAGTCACCAAGAAATATCATGGCTTCTATATCCTTGTAAACATCAACCATCATCCCCCGAAATTTCTATATAAAGCTAGATATTCTTGTCTATTTTCCATTTGGGGGATGGATGTTTTGGGGCCATATCCCCTAGCTACAGCTAAGCAGTTCAACTACATAATTACTAGAACTAAATTATTTTTGAAATGGGATAATGAAATACCCCTCAAAGAAGTGTAAAAAAAGAATATAATAAACTTCATGAAGTCTCATATCATCAACCGGTTAAGAGTCCCTCAAAAAATATTTACGAGAAATGGAACCAAATTTGGGTCCATAGAATTGAAGAAGCTATACCCATAGTACAACAAAGTGTCCAAACACTCATCTCGGTACCATGATATGGTAAATGGATAGATAATGTCCTTAAATAGGATTCTATGGAATATATTCTAGATGATGGTGAATAAGGATAAAAAGTATTGTCTGGACAAAATCCTCCATGATTTATGGGCCTACTATAACACCATGCGTACTACTACTCAAGAAATTCTTTTCTCACTGGTGTAGGGAATTGAAGTAGTGTCACCCATAGAGGTCCAACTGTCCTCACCCCAAATATCCCATTGTTTATAACTCTCAGATGATGAACAATCTCAGAAGTTGATAGGTGAGTTGGAACAGCTAGATGATAAAAGGTTAAGCACATTGAAAATTCTAGAAATTTCTCAGAACCAAATTCTTTGATCCTTCAATAAAAAGGATTTCCTCCATTTATTACTTTAATGAGAATTGGTGTTGTCTCTTAGAACTACAATGATAATGGGAAATAAGTTCCCAAAACTAGATCCCAAGTGGGAAGGAACATATTCCATAGATGAGGTCTATCATAATGGAGACTACATATTGGCTACAATGGATGAGGATCATGTCACACCACCCACAAATGAAATATTTATCAAGAAATAAATTACATAGTTGTCTCCATGAGCATGTCAGCAATGGTGTAAGTCCTATCATTCATCCTATGTTTATGATGTTAAACTATACATGTTTGTCCTCGAACATGACGTTTAACTGGACAGGGTCATTCCTTTCTGCAATTTGTTAAAATGCACGGTTTCTAGAGAACTATGTGTGGAATGATTCCTATAATCACTGGATTTTTAGTTATACCCAAACATATATCTATGGGTCCAAATACAAGATTATTTCCCTTTCAATTTGGGTGATCCAATGTTCTTACTACATGACATTAAACTAAATAGACCAATAACTTCCCACTTCATGATGGGTGGCCCAATATCCTCACCATACAACATAAAACAGCACTGATTCGTGATATTACTCACCATTCACATAGATTCACACCATTCTTTGTAAAAATACACTAAACTGAAAGGTTCTCTGCAAACTACATATGGATTGATTCTCATTTTCAAAAAGGATATGTGTGGACACCTCGATCTTGTATCTTGGTCCAGCCACTGCATGTTGCACAATACTCTATCCTGCTTAGGGCCTTTGTCATTCCATGTTTCTCACACCGAGAATGGATAATATGGTCTTAGGAATTATGATAAAGGCTTCCTTTCATGGGAGAGTCAAGACATATCATCATTGGCATGTCATCATCCTCACTGCATAACGTTAAACTACATATAATTCCATAACTATGTATTGTTTGATTCTTATTATAATGAGATAGGAAGTGATTCCTAAATATACACCCTTGATCCCAACTACAAATATCCCGGTCAACTCAAGATAGCTCACCTTCATATATACTTCATGGTGATAAATTACATGGAACATAAATAACTATGTGAAGCTTGATTCCTATCATCATAGGATACATAGTGAAACCTAGATCTCTAATCCTAGGACCTGATGGAACCGTCAACAGAATTAATTATCACCTATACATACGGCTCAAATATGTGTATATTATTTTCCATTCCAGAACTACGTGTGGTTTGATTCTCATTATTACGAGATACGTAGTGACACCCAGACTTCAACCCTTGTTCCCAACGACAATGTTCCCATAAACTCACGACATCTCACATTTGACCATACCACATGAAATTAAAGTGAATGTAACATCAATAAATACATGTATCATGATTCTTATAATCATAATATATGTGTGACACATGGTTCTAAAATCTTATGGGTAGATGTAACTATCAACAGATATAATTCCCACCTATTTGTATGGGTCAAGATAGCATAGATTATTTTCAATTCAAGAATTATGTATGGTGTGATTCTCATCTTCATGAGATATGTAGTGATGCCATTTTCTCAATCCCTGGGCGTAGCCACAACACTACCACTTTTTATGTTGGTCCACATCATTCCTCACCGTAAGAGAATAAACTGCACACCATTCTATGACTAAATATGGTCTGATTATAATCCTTGTGAGATACACAGTGATGACCAAGTATCCATATTTGGGTCCATCCACAACATCCTCTCGCATTCACATCAGTTCTCATTTCCTTATTGCGTGACGCTAAACATTAGGGAAGTACATCCTTATTGCATGACCTTAAACATCAGGGAAGTATGTCCTTACCATATGAAATTAATATACATGGATTTTTGTCCTTACCACTTGACATTAAACTTTATTGAAGTACATCCATTCTAAATGACATTAAATTTCATGGAAGTACATCCTTACCACATGACAAAAAACTGCAGAACAGATGTCCTTATCACATGATGTTAAACTAAAATGAAGTAAGTCTTTTCCGCATGATGATAAACTTCATGATGAATTCCCTTACCAAATGATGTTAAACTTTATGATAAAATTTACCCACTACATGAAAATAAACTATAAATACCATCTCCCATTTTTCATCCCGTGTCAAAGGGTCATGAGAGACATACCTTGATCAACCAGAGTATGGGGTGCTTACACTATCTTTCTAGAGAACCTATAATACATATAACAGTCTTCATGTCCTATGTGCATCGGGTCTCTATAATATTCCATGGCCCTTATAATGGATATCTTACTTCAAGGACTATTTTCTTGACTATGTATACATGCTTATAGATAACGTATATGCACCTATGGACATCAACCAAATTTGTCACTCTGAAAAAGGAAGTTAACATCCTCATTAGTCCTAAAAATCATTACGACAACACTTAACACACCAACTAGTTTTAACTACTCCAAGTATGACTATCCCATTTCATTACCCATGACCCAAGGGAACTTGATTCGTGATTTAAAATATTTACATCCCATGCTCAGGAAGATATTGGACTATTCTTGACATTGGATATCCTAATTAATCTCTTTCACATCATTCTCCATATTAATTTTATGTCATTTATGACCTTAAACTGCTTTCATTTTGGTCAATATTGTATGACCTTAAACTCTAGCACATAATTTTCCAAATCACAAGACCATAATATTCAAATGAAAGAGACACAAACCTTGTTTGGTCGAAAATCCACAAAAGAAGATATGAGGAATTGTTAAGTCTCTACCCACTCATCTCTTCATCCTTAGGGTTTAGGAAAAAATTAGGGCACAAACATAAAAGGAATAAATATCATAGGTTCTACCTTATAGACTTATTAAAATAAAATATATGATCAATGGACCCATTGGTCCAAGAAATCATTATATCGGTTTTTTTCACATCTCCTTGCTGCAAGAATATTCTCATTAGGTAGTGGCATAAACTTTAGGGTACTGAAACCCTCCTTGTATTTTACACTCTCTACAGATCACAATTCATGATTTTGGGTATCTAGAATCACCACAACCATTGATGGCCCTTGTAAAGGATATCCATCTTTAATGAACCTTAATTTAGTAATGCATAAATTCCCATGGATCCTGCATATGCCCCTTTGGCAATAAAGCAAATGTGTCACTCTAAAAAAGGACATTCAAATTCTCGTGGGCCCTAACAACATCACGATAGCCCTCAACACCCCAATGTTTCAGAACCACTCCATGTGTGACTGTCCCATATCATTCTCTTAATTTGAGTGCTCTGGATTATTATTTTCAATCCAACACGAAATTATCCAATAAGAGTTGACATCCTTAACATGAAATCACCATGCTTTATACCCTTTCTCAAAGATAAAATGTGGCACTCCATTCAAAAACCTTTTATAGCCCACACTTCGTGATTCCAAACCAAACTTCATAGAGTTTGAGCTTCAAATTAAGATCTAAAATGACCTTTGGTGACAGAAACAACCACAGGGGACTTTCTCCCATTATCCAACTTCTTTATTTAAACGTGTATGTCTTCACAAATCAGTCATATCCCTCATAAATAAGTAGATATCATATCTAAATTGGATTAATACCAACACATAGGGCCATAAACCACCAACTAAAGGAATATTATCCTTCACAAATAATAGATTCAATTCATATGAGCCATGGAAACACTGTGACAGAACCTGGAATTCTAAAATAGCATGGGACATACCCAAAATGTCTGCACGATCTCATATTCATGGAATCAAACTTTCGGGTTATGATTTACATCATCCACACTCCAACTACTAGGGTGGACCTAAAACCCCTAGTATTCCGAACTCCAACAATTATATCTCCATGAATCATTCACAACCCTTGAAAAGGATACCAATATTCATGGACACCCTTCTTGAATATGGATATATGACTCTGGATCCTTCATATGAACCTATGTCCATAAACAAACTGCTTCTCTAAAAAAAGGGAATATTGATCCTTGTGATCCTCAGAAATGACATGACATAATTTAACTCATCATATTGATTTAAGTAATTCCTCTTATGTCTTCACCACATCTCATTATCAATAGAATTTCTGAGTGAAAATACCCTAAACTAAATTAGTATTAGTTCTGAGCTAAATAACCCTAATGTAATGCAATAGGAGGTCTGAGCTAAAGGAACCTAAACTAAAGCAGTATTAGGTCCAAGATAAAAATCCCTAAACTAAAGAAATATGAGATCTGAGCTAAAATACCCTAAATAATATCAATAGAAGGTCCTAGATAAAAAAAATAAAAAGAGAAAAGGAAAGGGACTACGGTGTAAATGTTGATTAATGAAAAAATGCAGTTGGTAGTGATGGAAAGATAAGTAAGAGTCTGGTTGGAAGTTTCAATAGAATGTTGGAGTGCCCCCATTCTTGATTCTTCTACTTATGACTTAGGATGGAGTACATTGAACAGTTTAGTCATCTCTTTGACCCCCTCAGAGTAGTGGTCAATGTAGTTGATGATGCCAAAATGTTGGACCTTGATTGGGCAATCATATCCTAATATCTCCATATCTATGTCATCAATGAATGCATATAAGCTATAACT
Source organism: Viscum album (assembly GCA_963277665.1). Lineage (NCBI taxonomy): Eukaryota > Viridiplantae > Streptophyta > Magnoliopsida > Santalales > Viscaceae > Viscum > Viscum album. The sequence continues at coordinate 1,182,228,881 of OY728158.1, read as the reverse complement.
TCATACAAAAGATTAAAAACGTTCTCCATTACCTCCATAATCTCCCTAATTTTCATGGAAAAGGAATCCTCATTCACAAAATCATGCAAGACCTTTCATTCACAACTATGTCTCTTCATATCAAGATGATTTGTTACATAATTTCGCACAAAAGTTGTCGGTCGAAGTCATCTTCCCCTAATTCATGAAATAACTAGAAAAAGAACTGCCCTTGACTGTAGATTATTTCTAATGGGGTCTCAATAATTAAGATGATGATGTGTTCCCTAGTCAACTTACAGTGTGATTGAGCCTCGACAATTGATGAAGTATCTACAGTGGAAGGATTACTAACATGTCGAATTAGTGCTAAAATAGGAGTAGAATCCCTATATACCTCTCTCTCTATCTCAATAGGCATATCACCTATAGCCTATACTGGATGAATAATATCCTCTATAGAATCTAACACATTATCCAAATGATCATCATTGGAGTGCGGTCACTTACTTAACACCTCTCTTGAATCTTCAATTAATTCCATCGACACTACAGAAAAAGTGGTTGGTGTACTAAGAGTTATGTCCAGATGAAATATTAACTAGACTAAAACACTTTTTAAGATAATATATCACCCATGTCTAGGAAAAATCATGGTTAAGAGAAGAAGAAGAATATGTGGGAAGAATAATAATCTCTCCCCTGTGTTTTCATGTGACAATATCCTCCATAATTGGCAGATAATCCCAGTACTTCATTCCCCACAGATGATCATCAAATGAATGGGAGAAATCTCTGAGTATAGCCAAACCATAAATCAAATCAGTAAGGTGTGTATGACATGTATATGATCCACTCATCTACCATGGCTGTGAGGATCCTATCCCGAAGGGAGACCATATAAGATTTTCATCAAGGGAACCAATTCCATAATCTATGATCAGACCACTTGGTGCATAGAAGGTAGTATGGTAAAACTATCATATTATAATATTTCACCTCTAACCTCATTAGGGTTTAGGGAAATATCCCCAAACCCATAGATATTCAGAAATCGGGATCATAGAATAATTTTAGTGCTTATAATAATGGAAATACATCATAATCTATCCAAATAGGAACTGGAGGAGGCCACTAATCCTATAAGTAATGTTTCCATACTGGATATGGCCCAACATTTGGTAGAGGCATGCAAGGATGGGTACTCCCAGGTGAAGGCACCTACCTTCTACATGTCGCTCCACCATCACCAATGTGTTGACAATGACTCCTGAGCGCGCATCCCCAACTAGGAAAAGCCACCCGTTTTGGAAAATATCAAAAAAAAGAACAAAATAATATATGAGGGAATCCTTGGTTTCACACGATAACCCCATGAGGTGTAGTACTCAACATCCAAAATAGAAAAATATGGGCCAATGCAGTCATAAAACTATTGGTAAGGCCACTGATTAAGGTGAATAATAGTTGTTCTATCCCCACTACCACACAAGAAAATAGTGATCTAGTATACAAAAGAAATAATTGAGCCCAATTTCCACCCTCTCTCTCTCTCTAATTATTCATTCATAATGACAATCATATCCCTTGCCAAAATTGGTGTCTATAAAGGATCATCCTATACAAATCAAGTAGAGAGGAATTCATTATATATCTCCCCAAGAGGAGGAATACCACTTAGTTGATGAATATCCCATAAGAGGATACCTACCTCACCATGGGGAAGATGGAATATGTTGGTCCCAAGACACCAATGGGTATTCATCTACTAATTATGAACCCTGTATAAATCATCAACAAACTCCAAACAACTCCACCTCACACAAAAATTGTCATGCCCATTCATGAGAAAAACTGTCATCGGGATGGTGATCCCATTTTCTGTTCCATATACCACCGAGGGTATCTAGGGAAGAGGAGTATATACATGGACACCTTTGTTAAATTGGTTTTTGGCAGAATTATTGACCATCTAGTCTCAGAGGAGTGTTTTCCAGTAGATAATCCAAACTTTGGGATTGAGCTGTAACTAGATTATAGTCCTCAATAGTGGTTGACTAAACAAAATTGGGAGAACTAGATACCCAGCAGCGTGGGAGATTAAAATATTGGCGAGGTATGGAAACATCATCTAGTAGGCCAAACCCATATAGAAGAATTTGACTAGATGAGGGATAATATTAAATGTTGTATGGAAGGAACCACTTCAGGGACACATTATTGGTATGTACAAGATAACAGGGATCATTATTGAGATTCCTAGTGATCATGGCTATTTTATTGACCAATGTTGAGGAACCATTATGAAAACTGGAAGCCATCAAAAAATAATTAAGTACGCATATGTTAGAAAAAAAGAACAAAAAATAATATCAAAACTATAGGCGTGAATTATTTAGTGACACCACGCACATCACATGATTTAGTAGGGGATTCACAGACCGCAAAAAAGGAATCTTAGATCACCTAACATTAAAAAACTTTCGTGTCACATAACCCCTATAGGGAATTATGTGAGGCACAAACCCCCTAGAGACTCATGATCACATGACCTCAACATGCTCCCACATGTTACAAATGCTCAAAAATTCAAGCCAACGGATCTTGAAAATACCTCAAAGAAACCATATCTATCATAGTCAAAGTCTAATAAATTACCAAGGAGTAGTTAATGACCTGTCGGCAAAGCAGATGAGCAAGAAACAATCTTGTGGGAGAACTCTAGAAAAATATAATAACCGCGAATTCTTGCAGACAGGGCTCTGCGGCAGAGTCTTGTGAAGAAAGAGAATGTGGGAGATCCCTAAGAAGAAGGTGATTGATGGAATGAATTTCTCCCCTAACCCTATATATAGAACATTCCATAGGATAATAAGAGACACATGGTAGACCATCTTCACCCGAAGAACCAGTTTGTGACACGACCAAATATTCTGGTAGGCATTAGTTTTCATCAGAACTGAGTCCTCATCCCCTCGGACGGCACTCTTGAGGGGGGGGGGGATTTTTTAACATATGAAAAATAGGAATCAAAAAAATCAAAAAGGAAGAAATAAATGAATATGAGTATTATTTTCCCAATAAATAAAAGGATGAGGGGGATGGTTAAGATCTTCAGATTGCATGAGCCTCTAAGGGACTTGCGGTTGGGTGAAAATTTCAAGGTCACGTGAATGATCCAATGTTTGGAGCATAACCCCAACCATGTCTAATGGACCCCCCTTAATTGAAACTTCTAGATCTTACAAAATATCCCTAGACAACTGATAGTCTCATGGTGATAGCTAAATGAGAACCCCATTTTTTCATGGTTATTCATGGGATACTTCCTAACAAACCATCCAAAATCTTTTGAAAATATGGTGTGATGATATCCAAAGAGAGATACCCCATAGGTCATGAAGATCACACTCTATATAATTAGTGGAAATAATATAATTCTTATATTATATCCAATCCAAATCACATGAACCTTGAAAATTGGAAGTGCATAACAGAGGATATTAAGGGAATGAGGCAAGAGGTGTTCATAGTGTAAAAGCTAAGGCATTACATGCATCACCCTAATGTCCATCTAGTATATTGTATTTACCAACTCAAGTAGATCCTTAACTGTCCAATATTGATTGGGCACTTGGCATGATGGGCAGTCATTCTTCAACAATATGAAATTATGTTCATATAAATGAATTCAATGAATGTAAAAGCCCTAGTTGATTTCCTTGCATCACATCCTGCCATAGAAAATACACCAGAGGACATTGAGCTCTCCAATGAAGATGTCTTCTTGACCCATGATACCCCCCTAGACATGGGAGATATATATTTATAGATCCTCTTAGAGTGTTATCGGTACAAGAATGGAAATCTCAAATCTTGATATAGTTGGTGTAGTGATTGTATTTATATCTCCAAGAAAACAAATAATTCCATACTCTTTCTCACTAACTGAAGGCTGAAAAATAATGAGGTCGAGTATCAAGCCCTTATCACTAGATTGGAACTGTCCCTACCACTTTATAATGCCTACCTGGATATAAAAGGGGACTCAAAGCTAGTAAAAAATCATATCAATGGATAATATTCTATGAAAAAGGATAAACTATCCCACTCACTAGATACATATGTGGATTGATGGAAGATTTCCCTTTTGAGCCCACCTTGCATTATGTTCCCCAATTATAGAATGCTCATAATGATGCATTTCCTAATGCAGCCACTATCCTCACCGACAATGATCATGATAAATCAAAATTCTATATCAAAAATTGAATAATTTCACATTGATAATCGTATGTGATATGTATGAGATTAATTATGTCCACACCAGCATAGAGTGTGATGATCCAATAACCACCCGAGATGGACGGAGCCTATAATACGCTATCTCCGGGACATGGATCTCTCTACAGATCGAATTAAAATGGAATAAATTTGATATTGGGTGGCCAAATTAACTTCTCCTAATGTTCCAAATGAGTACATGTTCTCTATTAATACGGGATTGATGGAATTATCCTTAGGTGAATAGTAGAATGATATGTTCTTGACATCATGGAAGAATTCCTTACAGGCTCTTGTGGCGTCCATCAATCGCAAATTAGGTGTTCCAACCAAATTAAGAGGTTGGGATACTACTATAAAACCACGTTAAAGGACTCCATTGAATTTCCCAAGAAATTTCATGTATTAATGATTCTTGTAAACTTCATCCATAACCCCCCATAATTTCTATATAGAGCTAGATATTCCTGGCCATTTTCAGTTTGGGGGATGGATGATGTAGGGCCACATCCCCCAGCCACAACTAAATAGTTCGAGTAAATCCTTATTGCTACCAACATCTTTTAGAAATGGGTAGAGGAAATATCCCTCAACTAAATCAAAACAAAGAATATCATTAACTTTGGTAAGTCTCATACCATGACCAGGTTCAGATTCCCTCACACAACATTGACGGACAATCACACCAACTTTTATTCCACAAAGTTGAAGAATCTATACTAGGAGTAAAAAATAGAGTCCAACCACTCATCCCACTACCATACATTGTAAAATGAATAGACATATTCCTCTGATAAGACTCTATCTAATATAAACCAGATGATAGTGAAAAAGGATAGAAAATATTTCCTGGACCAACTCCTCCTTGCTTTATGGGCCTACTGTACCTCCACGCGTACTGATACTCAATAAATTCCATACTCACCAGTATATGAAACAGAAGTAGTGTAACTGATAATGGTCTATATTTCCTCACTCTAAATATCAATTTGTGGAAAACCCTCAAATGATGAACAATAATTGACTGGATAAGTTGGAACGTCTAGATTAGAAAAGGATGCACACATTGAGAAATTTGGAAATTCCTCTGAACCTGATTGCACGAGCCTTCAATAAAAAGGTTTTCCACTATTAATTCCTTCAAAGAGAACTGGTGTTGGATATTAGAAGCCCAATGATACTAGGTACCAATCCACTAAAATTTGATCCCAATTGGGATGTATTTTACTCCATACATGTGGTCTATAGTAATGGATCCTACTCGTTGTCCACAATGGATAGAGTGTGTGTCACAACACCCACTAATGCATGATTTCTCAATAAATAAATTGCATATATGTCTCTATGAGGAAGTCTACAGTGGTGTAAGTCTCATCATTCATCCTAAGTGAATGATGTTAAACTGTTCAAGTACATCTTGACCACGTGATGTCAAAATACATGGATTCCTTCCATTGCACAATATGTTAAGCTACACAGTTTCATGAGAACATTGTGTCGCGTGATATGTGTCATAATAGGATATGTAGTGATGCACAAACCTCTATTTTTTCTCTACCTTCAGTATTATTTTCCCTTAATTTTGGGTTATCCATTGTACTTACTACATGACATTAAACTGCAAAGACCCAAAACATTCCACTACAGGATGGGTGGCCCATTGTCCTCACTATACAACATAAAATTGCAATGATCAGTGATATTCCTACCCATTCACATAGAGTCACATAATTCCTTATAGAAAGAAATCAAAACTCATAGTTCTCCTTGAACAATGTATGGATTGATTCTCATTTTCATATGGTATATGTAGGGACACCTCAAACTTGTATATTGGTCCAGCCACCACATGATGCATAACACCCTATCCATTATAGGGCCTTTTTAGTACTTATTTCTCACACCAATCATGGATCATGTGTGATTAAGAATTATGAAAAAGTCATTCCCTCACAAGCATGGAGAGATGTATCATACTTGGCATGTCTTTGACCTCAACACATTATGTTAATCTACCTGGAATTACAGAACTATAATTGGTTTGATTTTCATTATCATGAGATATGTAGTGACTCACATTCTACCAACTTTGGTCCCATCTGCAATGTTCCTATCAATTCACAATGGATCACCTTCATCCTTACCTCATGATGGTGAAATACATGGATCATCAATAACTACATGCTCAATTATTCCTATCATCATAAGATATGTGGTGACACTTGGATCTTCAATCCAATGCATATCTGCAACCGTTAATAGAAATAATGCCCACATACACACACGGGTCAGACCTGCGTAGAGTATTTCCCACTCTAGAACTACAAGTGGTTTGATTCTCATTACCATAAGATATGTAGTAAAGACAAGACATCCACCCTTCAGCCCAATTGCAATGTTCCAATCAATTCACGATGGCTTTCCTTCAACCATACCACATGGAATTAATCATCTTGGAACATTAAGAACTATGTGTAGCTTGATTCATGTTATAATAGGATACCTAGTGATTCAATGATGTTTGATTCAAATCCTAGTGTAAAAAAACAATGGAAATAATTCCCACCACTACGTATGGGTCAGACCAAAGTAGAGTAATTCCCATTTAAGATCTACGTGTGGATTGATTCTTAACATCATGAGATTCATAGTGATTCCCAAGTCTCTAACCTTGGGACTACCCACAACACAAAAACTTTGTTACATCAGTCCACATCATTCCTCACCATAAGAAATTAATCTTTGGTACTTTCTTGAACTATGTGTGGCTTGATTCCAATCCCCATGAGATACATATTGATTTCCAAGTCTCCATCTTTGGTCTTAGACATAACATCCCTACACATTCACTTCAGTTCCAATATCCTTACCACATTACATTAAACTACATGGAAGAACATCATTACTGTAATACGTTTAATTGCATGGATGAATTTCCTTATCATGTGATGTTAAAATACATTTAACTATATCAATACCACATAAATATAATCCTTATGGAACATTTACATAATGAATGATATTAAACTACATGGAAGTACTTCCTTACCGCATGACAATAAAATATAAGGAAAATATCTTTACCATATGATGTTAATCTTCATAGAAAAATGTCCCCACTACATGAAAATAAACTAGGAAAACCATCTCCCATTTTTTATCCTTCATCAAAGGGAAATGGAAGACCTACCTCAGTTAACCAGAGTATAAGGTGATTCCACTATCTTTTAAGATCACCTCGAATCCATATACGAGACTTCATGTCACATGAAACTAAGTTCTCCATAATCTTCTATGTCCCTTGGAAATTATATATGACCTCAATGACCCTTTTATTAACTATGCATACATGCATATTCCTCTTATATATGGAACTATGTATTTCAACCGAATGTGTCACTCTGAAAAAGGATGTTCCAATCCTCGTGAGTGATAATACCACTTTTTTAGAACTTAACACCATAGAATGTCTAAACTACCCTCAGTATGACTTTCACACTTTATTACCCATGACCCAAGAGAACTCGATCTATGATTTACAATATTTCCAGTCCATGATTGGGACGTTTATAGACTGCTCTTGACCTGGGTTGTCCAATTTAATCTCTTGTTTATCATATTACATATTTTGTCATTTTCATTCATGACCTTAAACTTCATGAATTTTGGTCAATGTTAACTTAATCTCTAAAACATAATGGTCCAAATAAGAAGACCTTAAGTTTCTAATGAAAGAAACATAAAGCTTTTTAGTTCAAAAACTCGATAAAGGGTGATTTGAGAAAAAGTCATGACTCTGCCTAATAAACTCTACATCCAAAGAGTTTAGGAAAAAATTAAGGCACAAAAATAAAATAAATAAATATCATAGGTTCTACCATGAATCCCGATTAAAATATAATCTATTCTCACTAGACCCACTATTTTGGGAAAATTTAGAGAAATGTTTGTTATATCTACTTTCCATGACAATACATTCATTATGCTGTGGAAATAATTTTAGTGTACTAAAAGATCTTTGGATTTTACACTCTCCATAGATCACGATTCTTGAGTTGGGGTATCCTGAATCACCATAACCTTCCATGGACCCTAGAAAGGATATTTAGCTTCAATGGACCTTTTCATGACAATGCATACATCCCCATGACTTTTGAATATGTGCATATGGAAATCAACTAAATACATCACTCTAAAAAAGTACATTCTAATTCTTGTGAACACTAACATCATCACGACAGCGGTTAACACCCCAGAATCCCTGAACCACTCCATGTATGACTATACCATATCATTCTTCTGATTCAAGATCACCAGATCATGATTTATAATCCCCACAACATAAAATCCAGGTAGATTTGACATCCTCAACGTTACATCACCATGTTTCATACCCTTTATCAATAACTGGATGTGGAACTCCATTCATGAACCTTTGATGGCACACACTTCATGATTCAAAACCACATGTCATAGAGCTCTAGCTTTACATTAATAGCTAAAGTGCCATAGGGTACGATAACCCTTCCCCGGTGGCTTTCTCACCATATCCAAATTCATCATCTAAACATTTAAGTCTTCAAAAATATCTCATAGTCCTTGGAAGTAAGTTGAGATAGTATTTCACAAGGCATTTGACTAATTCATAAAGGCCCTGATCCTCGATTTAACTGAATATTATTCTTCCCAAAATAGAGCTTCAATCCTTGTGAGCCTTAGAAACACTACAGTGGAACCTGGAATTCCATAATTTCATGGGACATACCTAGAATGTCTGCACCAGCTCATATTCGTGGACTCAAACTATCATGTTTTGATTTATATCATCCATACTCCAATAACCCAAGAGGGGCATGTATCCGTAGTATTCCAAACACTACCTTTTCTATCTCCATAAATCTTCCTCAACCCTTGAAAAAGATACTCAACTTCAAGGATTCTATACTTGACTATGAATACATTCCAAAGTCTCTTGCATATACTCCTATGGATTATAATTAAATGCGTCACTCTACAAAAGGGCATTTTGATCATCGTGAGCCTCAATAATGCCAAAACAGAACCTATCACCTTAGAGTGATTTAGGTTATTCTTGGCATTTATACACCATATCCCATGATTAATATAAGGTACGAGCTAAATACCCTAAACTAAAATAGAATTAGGTTTGAGATAAAAGAACCTAAAAGAAAGAAATAGAAGGTCTGAGGAAAAATATAGTAAACTAATGAAGTATTAGGTCAGAGCTAATAGACCCTAAACTAAAGAATTATTAGGTCCGATCTAAAAGACCCAAATCTAAATCAATATGAGGTCTGAGATAAAAGACCATAAACTAAATCCATAAAAGGGATGATCTAAATGGACCTAAAATAAAGCGAAAGAAGGTATGAGATAAAAGATCCCTGACAAAATAAATAGATGGTCCAGCCTAAAAGGACCTAAACCAAAGAAATAGAAGGTTCAAGCTAAAAATACCCAAAACTAATGAAATATTTGGTATGATCTAAAAGACCCTAAACTAAAGCTTGATTGTGATGGAATCTTAAAAATATTTAAAGGACCCCCATATGACCTTGGGAATAATTTTATTCTCACCAATACCATTAGATTTGATAACAGATAGGAAACTCTCCCCCCAAGACATATCTCCTACCCAGGTGATCCCTCTGTAGGTCAAGTAAACTGAAGATAGCTAGAACAAATTTCTGATACAATATCTTCTATGAGTGGGAATTCATGAGAATATCCAAAGTCGAATCTATGAGAATTTGAACATTAAATTCTAGGCATTCATGTACATTCAATATAAATCGAGGGATATATAGAGACAATGAATTCCAAAGTGATGGAGTAATATGATATCAAACACATCATGAGGAAAAGAAAATTTAATTTTATTATAGAATTTTCAGAAAATTCATCCATTCATAGTACGAAAAGGAATGAAGAATATCGACATATTAGAGTCTATCTGGAGACTAAAAAAAACAAAATAAAAATGTAAATGTAAATGGAGTGCGGTGTAAAACCTGACCCATGAAAAAATAAATTCAGTAATGATGGTAATATTAGAAAGATTTTGGTGGGAGGCTTCCATAGAATGTTTGGATTTCTTCCCTTCCTATTTCTTCCACTACTACCTCAGGATGTATAAAATCAACTAGGGAAATAAACTCTTCAACCATAATCTAATTATTGGTCCTAGCAGTTGATGATGTCAAAATCATGAACCTTATATGGGGAATCATCTCCTCATATCTCCATATATACACCACATAAGAATCCATCTGATCTTTCAGTTTAGAGAAAAGATGAAAAAACTTCTCCAGTACCTCCACAATCTCACTCATTTTCTTAGTAAAGGATGCCTCATTCACAAAATCATGCTGGTCCTTTTATTCTCTGTGAAGTCTCTTCGAGTTAGGATGATCAATTATTTAATCTCATATAATGGTTGTTGGTCGAAGTCGTATTCCCTTATGTCATGAAATAACTGAAGAAGGAACTCCCCTTGGATGAAGAATATTTCCAAGGGGATCTCAGTAATAAAGATGAGGATGTGTTCCCATATCAGATTATGGTGTGACTGAGCCTCAATAGTTGACGAGTTATGTGCCACATAAGGATGAATAACAAATTGAGTCAAGGATAAAATTGTAGAGGAATCCCTATATTTCACTCTCTCAACAGGTGTATCGCATATATCCTATACCATAGGACTAATCCCCTCAAAAAAATCCGACCAACTTTCCAAATGACTGTTATTGGAGTGGGGTAGGTGCCTTTACACATCAACTGATTCTTCGATCAACTTCATCGAGGCCACAGATAAAGGGGTTTGTGACACAAGAGGTATATCTACATCACAATTCAACTAGAATAAAACACCATTTGGATTAGCTGTCACTCATGCCTATTCATAATATTTGCTAACATAAGAAGATGCATCAGTGGGAAGAAGCATAATCTTAGCCCCAATGTCTTCACATGAAAGCATATTCTAGAATTGGAGGAAAATCCTAGGACATCGTTCCCCTTAGATGTTGGTCAACATAATGGGAGAAGCACTCTTAATATAGACAAATCGTTGAGTGAATATATAAGGTGTGAATGACTTGTAGATGGTTATCTCATCCTTCTTGGCTACGAGTGCCCCATCCCAAAGGGAGACCATATAAGATATTTCATCAAGGTAAACACTTCCACCATCTATGATTGGATAACTCAATGCATAGAAGGTAGTAAAGTAAAAACAATCAAATTGGAACAGTCCACCTTTGACCTCATTTGGGATTAGGGAAATAGCCCCAACTCCCATGATATTTAGAAATCTGGGATGGGAGGGGCGTCTAGGATCATAGAAGAATTGTAGTACTTGTAACATTGGAAATACACCCATGTATAGAAAAATAGGAACTGGAGGGTCACACTGATCCTATAAGGAGTGTTTCCCTACTATATGTGGTATATAATTTAGAAGTGTCATGAAAGGATATGTAATTCTCGGTTATGGCATCACCCTTCTGCATGTCAGGATACCATCACCAATGTGCTCACATGAACTCCTGAGTGTGCATCCCTAACTGGGAAAAGGCACCCTTTTAGGAAAATAGTAAGAAAAAGGACCGACATAACACTTGAAGGAACCCCTAGGTTCACCTGATATCCCCATAATGTGTAGTCCTTGACTTATAGAATTTCTCAATATAAGATAGTGCTATCACTGACCTATTGGGAAGGGCACCAATAAGGGTGAATAATAGTTGGTCTATCACCTCTACCACATAAGAAAATATTTATCCTACCCTAGAAAGAAATAATCAATCACACTTCCAGCTCCCTATCCAATTTTTTCTTCACAATGAAAATAATATCGCATATACAAAATTGGAGTCTATAAAGGATCATCCGAGGCATATGATGTAGTGAGTAATTCATCATAAATCTCCCCAAGAGGAGGAATACCACCCGGTTGATGAATATACCATAAAATGACACACACCTCACCATGGGAAAGATGGAATGCATTAGTCCCATGAAACCAATGGCTAATCATCTCCCAAAGAAGTTTTAGATGATGTTAAATGATGAATGAAGAGATCCATAGGGCTTCTTAAATATAAACCCTATATAGATCATCGATTAACACTAAATAGCTATGCCTCACCCAAAATGGACATGCCCATTCATCAAAAAAATTTATATAGGTCTGAAGTTCCCATTTCGAGTACAATCCACTGTTGGAAGTATCAAAGGAATATGTGAGTATACTTGGATAGATTTGGTCAATTGGTTGTTGGATGAATTCATGTCCATCAAAACTCATAAGAGAGTTGGAAAATAGAAAATCCATAATCATGGATTGAGCTATAATCAGCTGAACATCTTCAGTAATGGTCGAATGAACACAACTAGAAGAACTGAATACCCATGGGCATGGGTGATTTAAATATGGGGGAGTTAGGGTGGAATCATATAGTATACCTGACCTATACAGAGGAAGTCGATTAGATAAGGGATAATCTTGACCATTAGATTTACCGAACCCCTTCAGGGTCTCATTATCGGTATGTAGAAATAGTAGGGATCAGTAATATGATTCCTAGTTATCCTAGATCTTTGATTGACCATAGCTATGGAACCTTGAAGAAAACCTAAATCCATCTAAAAATAAGTATGTTGGTCCATGTTAGAAAAATCGAACATAAAATCTTGTCAAAAATGGAGGCATAAATGTTCTGGGGAAACTATGAACATTGCATGATTCAGAAGGGGATTCATGGTACAAATAAAGGGTTCTTGGATCACCAAACATCCAGAGGATTTTCGGGTCACATAACCCCTGTAGGGAATTAGGAAAACACATAACCCCTATGGGATTGTGAATTTGAGACAAGAACATGGTCACACTAGTCACAAATGCTCAAATGATTAGGCCAGTAAATCTCATGAAGACATAGAAGAAACCATATCCCTCATAGACAAAGTCTAAGATATTTGTAATGAGTATTTAATGACTCGGAAAAAATATCCTGAGAAAGAAAAAGTCTTTCTAGTGATCTCGGATGAAACAAACTTATAGTGAAGGCTTGCGGATAGGGCTCGCGATTGGGGTTCATGGCAGGGTCTTGTGATGAAAAAAAACGTGGTAGCGCTCTAGAAAGGAGGTGGATTGTGGAATGAATTTCTACCTACCCCCGCCAACATATAGTACTTTTCATGGGATACCAAGAGACACTTGGTAGAAAAAACATCACCAGAAGCATCGGTTCATGACACCACCAAAGTCTATGGTGGGCATTAGTCTTCATCATAACCGAGTCTGTGTCCCATTGGACGTCGCTCCGGAGGGAGGGTGTATTTTGTTACTATAGACAAATAATAATCATAAATATAAACAATGTATAAAAACATGAATATGGGTATTATTTTTTCCACAAATAAATGGAAGAGAAGGGAGCTCGAGTGCTGTAGATCGCATGAGCCTCTGAGGGTCTCGCAATTGAGTGACTATTTCAAGGTCACATGAATGATCCCTCACATGGTGCATAAACCACTACAAGTAACATAGACCCCCCTTAGAAGAACTATTTATATCTTGAGAAATATCCCCATACAACCGATGGATTCATGGTGAAAACCAAACGAGTATCCCAGGTCTCCATGATTTTTTATGGGAAAGTTCCTAAAAACTTTCAGAAATCCTTTAAAAATAAGGGGTGATGGTAACAGAAGAGTGAGATCCCCATAGGTCTTGAATCTCACATGACAAATCATCATTTGAAGAAATAAAATTCCATGATGATATCCAAGACATGTTTCATGAACCACAAACCTTTTAAGGTAAAAACAAAGGATATAAAGGGAAGGAGGTGAGAGGTGTTAATGGTAGAAGAATGACATGTGACACCCCATAAGGCCTTAGTGGTATGTCTGACTCACCTCATGAGTCCCCTTTGGGTTTTTATCCTTGTCTTGTGATGCACCACAAGAAACTCCCTTGTGTTATGAAGGAAAATGAATAGGCCAATCCAGTACATTATTACACACTCTTCATATGACCCATAATTGTCCATATGAAACATCACCAAAAAAATAAAGTAAAAATCATAGATACTACTCATACAAAATTGCAGGACCTCAAAAACATTGTTGGATAGAAAAAGGGTGATAAAATAGAGGAGGTTAGAGGTGTTTTTGTTCCCTGAATTTCATGTGATGCGACCCTAGTGACCTGAGAGACACTGTGAGACCTCGACTAGATATCCACCTCACCTCAAGAAACCCCCTTTGCTTGTCAGCCCATCCAAACAGAATTCCTTGGGTATGCCTAGGAAACCCTTTGGCTCACTAAGATGAATGAATATCATTTTCCATGAAATTATCTTTCCACCCCATATGACCCATATTGGTCATGCGATGCATCACCAAAAAATAGAGAAAATGTCTTTAACATTACTCATTCGATCTCATGTGACACACAACCATTTTAACATGAAAAAAAGGAAATAGAAAGGGAGGGGGAAGAATGTACTCATGGTCACTAAAGACACGTGACATGCCCAGTGAACACACGACGTAGTCTCATGAGACCCTTGGACTAACCATCCTTGTATCACAAAACCCTAGGACATGTGCTCTAAGGTCTCATGGATACCCTTCAACTGACATTTGTATCTTGTGAAGGTCCTTGTACACGACAACATGACAGAATGGAATCCCATTGACATGTTCACATGATCAAACAAGTATTAGATAATCTTCCATAATCTGATGAAGTAAGAGCTAATGGATAAGCCATGCGATCGCTAAAAATTAGGTGACACACTTAGAGTGATCTAAAATAGAGAATTGTGAAGCTGTATGGAGCCAGTCGCCTTCTCTAAATCGATCTTAGACTTGATATTGATACACCGCACAAAGTGTCAGATGATCAAGATGGGGATGCATATAAATTTCCCAATATAACATGAATAATGGTTTTGAATCTAAGAATCTGGTTGATTCAACTACTTGCCTCTGTGGGTTTCTCAGAGAAATCGATCATGTGACTAGAATATTTATCATGTAATACACTGATGGACAGCAAGAGCAATCATGCACCGCATATAAGGTTCTTCACATGGTCATTTAAAGATAATGCTAAGGATATCTTATAGGTTATGGGAATAACATACTCGAATCCCACTAGATCACATGATACTAAAGACAACTAATACTAAATAAATATAAGGGCCTAAAAATACAGGGTTTGGATACAAGATTATAAGTGGTAGTCATAAGAAAAGGACATGCTCACTGACTCTCATACGCTTCGCACAAGTCATCCAAAGACATCTGACCACAACAAGGCATGTCACCCAGATCTTATGAAACTCTTCCAACATTCCATCTGGGACACGTGGAATACTCCAAACAGGTCATAGAAAGTCACATTGTTCCCATGTGGGAACCACTTTGATCTTGTGAAAAATTTCAGCCTATCACACCAAGACTTGTGACATCATTTAGAAACATTACTTAACTCATATAATGGAATCCACTCATATTCCTCAAGTATTTTTGTCACATATGGGCCCGATAGTAGATCTCTTGCAACATCCTTCGGGAATGGTAGATAAGACTCATGAAACCCTCCAGGCATGTCGATTAGGTCTTGTGATACCCTCCAAATAATTTCATCTGATACCCACGATGACCTTCAGACATGTCAGTCAGGTCTAGTGATTCCTTCTATGAATGTTAGCCAAGACACACCAAAAACATAAGAATGTTTCATAGTGACTCTTGTGACACCCTCTATATGTGTCAAGCCTGGTCATGTGACAACTCTGAGGAGATGGAAATTGGGTCATATGACACCATCTAATAAAGAATTACCTGTGAATAGGGTATTCTTACTACACAATTCCCAACAAAAATAAACTATGGGAACTATGATTCCCTCGATAACCGGTATACATAGGATGAATTCTTAACGCTCAAGATTTATACCAGACACCCCAAGGGTTGTTCTATTAACACAAGTGTCATATCTATGCACCATGAGGCAGATCAGTTTATCCCCCTTCTTTTTCACCCTAAGCATATATCACGTGGGATTAGGGGGATGCAACGAACCCCACATTATCCAATATGAACCTCCACAATGGTATAGGGTAACCTTAGTGTGTAAGCCCAGACATAAAGGAAACTTTAACGAATCTAATTCAGTAAATATCAAGGATACATAGGCTACCACTTCCCATGGTTTGATATCCATATTGATCATCCAGGGAAATCCTAGCATCTATGTCCCTTATTCAAAGAAATTACACTTATCAATTTCTATCTATTGGTTCTCACAATGATCATGGATCACATGGGATAAGGGAGTTGAAAATATCATAGAATCTTCACTATAAACCACCACAATAGTACATGGAAGCCTCAGTCTGCAATCCCTAACAAAAAAAAACTAAAATGACTTTGATTCCTTCCATAACTTGGATAAGTAAGATGTATCTCCAAGACCTGAGTTCCCTGACAAGTCATTATAAGGAAATCCCATAACATAAGTTGTGCAACATGAGCAATGAAATGAACATTTACCATCCTTTGTTTCTCACACCGATAATAGCTCACATGATCTTAGAAAGTTGGGGTAATCATATCATCAGTACTAGTTTTCTATATAATGTTATGGAAAACCCCAATACATAATCCCTACAATAATGACCTATGACATCTATAATTCTCACTACACTCAGGATATGTAGGAAACCACCTCAGGGTTTGAACTCAAATACTCAGCATCTTAGTAACAAAACATATGTTCTCTCTGCATGAAACTAAGCTGTATGGGACTAACAAAATACATGGGTTTTTATCCCTACAATAACCTGGATACATAGGAAACCTCATAATACCTCAATCCCTTCTTCAAAATATTAACGGCCTCCTTACAAAGAAGCATATTTCGAAGCATTTGGTGACATGACTTCAGCATATAAACAACTCCCCAATAATAGAAAATGGTAAAGAAACTTGGATACAAATAGATGGATTCACTGAAGATATCCCAGTATTTTACATATAAATGATAATTAACTGATAATAATTTTTTATGGTAACTTCTCTCATATATGGATTAGAAATAGATTAAAAAACAATTCTTAAATCTAAAAGAGAGTCCCAAATAAGGAAATAAATTTCTCTAAAAATCATGTGATGATCCTGACCTCTGATCCTCTCAAACAATGAAGGTCCCCAAGAGTCGATGGGCCTGAAAACCCACATGACCTTCATCCTTTGGAAAACATCTTGACAGCTATCTATATAGGAGGGAATCATTGGGAGTTTCTTGGGGAGACAAAATAGATGGGAAACCTATTATGTGTGATTGAGTAAGGCCTTAAAATATCCCTTAATCAAACCATCGATGGGGAACCCATCCCAGATTCACATTAAATCCCGAAGAAACAAGAAAACAATGTGAGATGATTTAGATTGAGAGGTAGAAACCTAGGTGGGGTAAATTCATAATTATTGATTTTCCAAATATTTGAATCTGGGAAAGTCGGTGTAATTTTAAATACATGATATTAATGAATTTTTTGGAATTTTTATATTTTTTGTTCTCATTATTTTTATATATATGGATCATAGTTATCATTATTAATATAAATATAACTTTTGGTTGGTTTCCTCATGAGGTTAAGGCTGATGAGGTGTAGTAATATAATCTAATAGATCATTATAGGGTTGATTTATGACGTTAATTTTTTGAGGAAAACTTCTCATGAGGTTCAATGTCAAATATTTCCATGGTATAAAGGTTTTTTTAACCAAGAGAACAAGAGGTGGTTTGGTGAGTTGATGATCATTTTTAGCCTAATATATTCCAGGATGGAGAACAAGATATCATTAATCATTATATTATTACAAAGAGTTTCTTTAACATGGTGTATTTTTTTTCTAAGTGATCTAGAAGAGTATGAGATAACATGGGAGAATCTCAATGGTCAGTTTCGTGTAACGTTTACTTATTTGGTGATCCAGTAATTTTGATTACAATAGTTTCTTTCTCTTTGGTAGGGGATATCAAGTGTTATAGATTCTAAAATTTACATTAAATATATCCTTTTTATGATTCCATCACTTCTAAAAACATACCATTAATAGTAGTAGAAGAAAACACTACTAAATGGAATATTTATCAGTGATAAACAATGCGTTGAAAAATTTATAATTTTATCAGAACTTTTATTTTTTCATTGATAAAGGAAACACTTATTAACGCTCAATTTTTAGTGCTGATAAAGGGTACAATTTGTATAAGGACCTGGACTTAAACCATTACATAATCTTGAATTAAATGAATAATTCACATTAAGGATCTTTTCAGGTTTAGTTTTTTAGAGAGTTAGATCATAACTATTACATTGCAAAATATTAAATCTAAAAAATAAAAAGTAGACACTCCTACTCAGTTTCCATTTGTCACACAAAATAAAAACACTTGAAAAAAAGATTCATGTTTAATTCCATGTTTAAGAGAGCATTACTTTTCCTTGATCCCATATGTGGCCCTATTCCACTTTATTTCATGTGAAAAACATTTCCAAAACTTGGGATTAGCATAAAAATCTCAATAAAGGATACATAAAGAAATAAAACAGTTAGTTTTTCAAGACAGCAGGTAAACCATGAATACTTTATCATATTTAATACTTTTAACCTTTATGAAGTAGTAAATACTCTTCATTGGATAAAAGATAATTACTTGCCCTTTTTTAACAAAAATATTACCAGAAAACCCATATAAAGAACACATAACATATAAAGGTAACTTGGGACATAAACATACATAAATGGAATAACCATACGGTCACCTTTCACACATATTACTAAATGGAATAGCCATACAGCCGAATTCCATACCCAATGCATTGGAGGTTATAATGTAACCACCCGTCCTGGTATTCACAACACCACCCGTCATTTGGTTTATCACGTAACCTCCCGTCAAATGTCTAAGTACCATTATAATATCATAACACATAAAACTAATATTAAGGGAAGAAAACATGTCCACATTTAAATCACAATATATCACTTAAATATATTGACATAAAATAATCCTTTATCAAAACAATTTTCAATACCAAAATACATAAAATAGTATATGGTATTTATTTTCTTTTAAAAACATTACAGCTTGTGGAGGATTCAGAGATCAAATAATACTCGCGGCGGTGGAAAAGGTCATTGTCACCGCTTACGTTAAAAAGAACATTCATTTTTTCTTTTAGTAAAATGATTCGTATAAAAATATTCCTTTTTAATTAATGTAAAATTCAAAGTGGTTTATACATCGTATAAAAGAAAGTTGTGTATAAATGAAAATATGCCTCAATGAAAGGAGATTGAGATGAAGTCCCTTACCTCGTGTTCGACTTGACCCGTTCGTTCTCTAATATCCGGAATAATAAACTAAAGTTATTTTCTACTTGCTTAAGAACCTTTTTCAAGTTTATTATTCCTTTTATATCAATTATTACCATGTTATAAACATTATGTAATCATTTAAGTTAATAACGTCCATTTTTTCGATATTTGGTACCTAAGTCAAAAATGAACAACTTATATTTATGAGTTGTCCATGTGGTCAATAGTTCATTATATCCAGAATGACATTCATAATTTATATATCATATATTTCATATATATCCAGTATATACATGTATTCATAATAGTACAAAACATTTGGAGGTAAGAAATGAAATGCACCGTTCATGGAAACGGTAAGCCATACGTACACATGAATGCTACTTTAATTTCTATTTCTTATTTTAATGGAATTAAAAGATAATGATACATAGTTATATTATAAGTACAGTATAATATCATATATAATATCATTAAATCTATCCTTTATACATCCCACATAAGGCATTAACGAGTCACGTCACTTTGAGGGGGCGTTAGTCCTCACTTCATCTAATGAGATTATCGTATTTACCCACTATGGAAACCATAAAGGCTTAATATAATTAGGAAGCACAGAAGAATAAGGAAATAATAAATATAATATATATCATATATAAATATATTTCCATCATAATTACCACCATTAGAGGCAGTAAGATGTAATGGAACAATCATCGTTTCGTGAGGCGTTAGTTTTCCATCCACGGAAACATTATGTTCTTCATCCATTAGATGGAGGTGTGTGTAAGTGTAGTTTGAATAATTCTCATAACAACATCATAGTATATTGAGGATACTGGTGTTGTTATAAATAATGGAATAAAAAGAGTTCAGGGGTTGGAGAAGTAAAATAAAAGAAAACAAATTAATAGAAACGTTACCTTTAATTTGGGTAACTCCCTTTGGTTTGAACCAAAAGGACTTCTTGAAGTGCATTCTGCCTAAGGTAAGGATTCTAGGAGAAGGAGAGGAATGTAGGGAGATTAATTGGGCAGAGTTTGGATGAGCCAAATGTCTTGATAGGTGTGTGGAATTGATAGAAATGGTATCCTTTTATAAGGGAGAGGAGGGGCTCTTTAGGAAAGTGTGAAAATATTATTTTATTATATAATGATATTCGCTTTCTAAAGGTAAAAAAATGATTAAGGTCAAAGAAAAGATGAATAATATTCATAATAAAATCATCCAATCCGAATTGGGCATGTTTTGGATAATATTTTATTCATTATAATCTTATTTATTTAAATCATTTATTAATAAGGTAAACACTACATCATTATTGTGTAGTAATTACATTAATTTAGTTGAGGTATAAAAATTATAAAAAAATACCATGGTGTAGGAAATCAGTTTAGCTTTCTAATGAATATTTATAGTCTAAAAGATAATTTATATAACCCCATATGAAAATTAATTTACTAAACAATATTTTCTTTTGTCATTTTTTTCCATTACTTTAAGTTAATTAATCTAAATTGTCATTATTACTCCGAAGTTGCTCAATGGGGTCTAAAAATAGACCCAACGATTTCCATGGTCGTAAATGACTCAACCAATAAGTTTTGGACAAGTGTTAAGGTAACTTAGAATTATTATAATATTCTTTTAACCTTGAATTACCCTATTTATCATTAACCGCGGTAAATAAAAGTCAAAAGTTACTATTCACCAAAAATTATTTTCATCATAATGAACCACATTTTACTTCGTGATAACAACCATGTCTATCAGATTATTGAAATTCAATTCATAGAAGTGGTAAAATTTCATTTAAATGAAAAACTCAGTTTTTTTAACTACCACTAAGTGGTTTTACTATTCATCAAAAATTGAAGTTTTTCAGAAAAATACCAAAAATTCAGCATAAGCTATTTTTGATATTCAAAATTAAAAAATGATGTCTATTTTTCCAAATTCAAAACATCGAAGTGGCATTAATTAATTATAAAATTTATTCCCGTTATCAAAACAAATAGTGTGTTTTTAAGAAACAATAACTATCAAAAGATTGATACTGGTTTATGTCCAATTTCAAAGTGAAATTAATTCCAATGACCGAAATTGGATTAAATGGTAAAAATATATTATAATTATACTTTAAAACTTATTAAAAGATAATATAACCATATAAATAAATTATATTAAAACATAGTTTTGAACTAAAATACAATATTTTCACTATTCATTTAAAAATGATATTTATAGGAAAAATCCCAAAAATTTACACAAATTAAATTTTGATGTCCCCATTATAATGAAGGATTTTATTTGGTCATATAGAATGTATTAAAGTAACCAAAACTATATTTAACGAAGGTTCTCCATTAAAAGCTGATAAATCGGCATTTTAATGTAAATTATGCTTAAAATTAGATTCATTCACATATTAAGCCTCTAACTTTTAGTGGATAAAGGTAAATACATTTAAGAAACATGTATAATAATATTTTAATTAGTTTTGTTCATTGCACCAATACAACGGCTTGGAGTTAACTACCATTTAAAATAATAATATTATATTATTAGTGTGAAAAGTAAGATTTCAAAGAAACCCGTTGTTGCTTATCAGGTACACTATTGAACATAGAAACCCTTTTAAAGTAAAATTAATATTTAATTCACAAATATTAATAAATATGAAAATATATTATTCTTCATTTAACTGGGATGTTACATCCTTCCCCCCTTTTAGAAATTTTATTCTTGTAATTTTTATTCACTTATCATAATAAGTGGGGGTATTTATCCCTCATAGCATTTTTAGATTCCCATGATTCCTCTTCAATCATATAGTTTTACCACCAAACCATTACCTGGTGAATTACCTTATTCTGCAACACCTGCTCTCTACGGTCAATAATTCGGACTGGTTGTTCTACAGAAGAGATATTCTCTTCCAAATGAGCAACCTATGGGCTCAAAACATGAGATGGATCTGGCATATACTTTCCCAACAATGAAACATGAAAACAATTGTGTACCTGGGATAAAATTAGATGTAAATCCACTCTATACACAACTGGTCCAACTTTCTCCAGAATTTCATAAGGTCCAATGAACCTCATACTCAACTTTCCCTTCTTACCAAAATGCATCACACTTTTCCTTGGAGAAAATTTTAGAAAAACAAGATCACCTACCTCAAAGGAAAGATCCTTCCTCAAGTTATTTGTATAACATTTTTGCTTGCTCTGAGCTATTCTCATGTGCTTCTGAATCAACTGAACTTTCCTTTCCATCTCTTCTACCAATTATTGTCCCATCACCTTCCTTTCACCTTCTTCATCCCAAAATGATGGAGTTAGACAATGCTTTCCATATAATGCCTCAAATGGAGCCATCTCTATACTGGAATGAAAACTGTTATCATATGAAAATTCAACCAAAGAAATAAGTTGGTCCCAGCTTCCCTGGTAATCCATCGAATAGGCACGTAGCATATCATCCAATGTCTGAATTTTTCGTTCTGACTGCCCATCTGATTGAGGATGAAAAGATGTACTAAAATTTAATTCAGTACCCGATGACTTCTGAAGGCCTTTACAAAAGTTAGAAGTAAACCCGGGATCACGATCAGATACAATGGATAGAGGAACTCCATGCAACATGACTATATATTTAATATACCATCGATAAAGTTGATCTAGAGAAAAATTATCTTGAATAGGAATGAAATTGGCAGATTTAGTCAATCGATCAACAATAACCCAAATTGCATTATTACCTCGAGATGTATTTGGTAATCCCACAACAAAGTCCATTGATATATTTTCCCATTTCCACTATGGCACCAGTAAAGGATGAAGGATTCCTTTTGGTATCTGTTTCTCTACTTTAACCTGCTGACAAGTCAAAAACGTTGTAGTAAAATTAGTAATATATCTTTTCATTCCATCCCACCAGTAATACTCTTAAAGATCTTTGTACATCTCCGTACATCTAGGATGAACTGAAAATGGAGAACTATGAGCTTCACATAACAACTCATTCTTCAACTGTGAATCACAAGGCACACATAATATCATTCCAAATCTCAAAACACAATCATTATCAATGTTAAAATTAAGCAACATACCCTTCTGAACCAACACTACCTTTTTCTGCAACTCTCTGTCTTTTTTCTGCGCTTCCTTTATTCTGTCTGATAGAGATGATTTCACTGATACCTAAAACAAAATAGAATAATTTCATGCACCAAAAAATTCTATTCCAAAGTTCATCAAATCAATAATTAATGGATATCATTCCAAACGTAAAATGTTTAATAAAGTATTACCTTTTCAACTCAAAGCATCAGCCACTTCATTTTCTTTTCCCAGATGGTAATGGATCATGAAATAATAATCCTTAATTAATTCCAACCATCTCCTCTATCTCATGTTCAATTATTTTTGAGTAAATATATACTTCAAGATTTTGTGATCAGTATATATTTCACACTTCACTCCATACAAATGATTCCTCCAATTTTATAAATAAAAAACAACATCAGCAAATTCCAAATCATGTGTAGGGTAATTTAACTCATGTGGTTTCAACTGACGTGAAGCATAAGCAATTACCTGATCATTATTCATAAGGACACTTCCATGTCCTTTAAACAAAGCATCACTGTAAAAAACAAACTCACAATTTCTGTAAGGCAGTTCCAAAACTGGAGCATTCACCAATCTTCTTTTCAATTCATGAAAACAATCATCACATTATTCTGTCCAGATGAACTTAACAACTTTTCGAGTTATCTTAGTCATTGGACTAGATAACAATGAAAAAAGTTCAACAAACCTCTGGTAATAACTTGCTAAACCATAAAACTACGAATATCGGTTATATTTGTGGGTCTTGGCCATTATTCAACAACTTTTGTTTTAGCAGGATCAACTGTTATTCTATTTTGTGAAATAATGTGACCAAGGAAAGAAATTTTTTTCAACCAAAACTCAAACTTTCTGAATTTACCAAATTGTTTCTTTTTTTAAGGTTTTCTAGATAACCATTAAATTACTTTCATGTTTCTCCTTACTTTTAGAATAAACCAAAATATCATCATTGAACACAACCACAAACTTATCCAAGAACTCACAGAAAATTCTATTCATAAGATCCATGAATACATAAGGTGCATTGGTTAACCCAAAAGGCATAAATACAAATTCATAATGTCTATATCTAGTATGAAACGTGGTCTTCAAAACATCTTCTTCCTTTTCTTTCAACTGATGGTACTCTGACCTTAAGGCAATCTTCAAAAAATACTGATCTCCCTTGAGCAGATCAAACAAATCAACGATATGAGGAAAAGGATACTTATTCTTAATAGTGATGTTATAAATGCTCTATAATCAATGAAAATTCTCATTGAACCACCTTTCTTTTTAATAAACAAGACAGGAGCACCCCATGGTGATTTTCTAGGTTGAATGAAAACTTTATCTAATAACTCATGCAATTCCTTCTTTAACTTTAAAAGTTCAATTTGAGCCACTCGATATAGGGGTTTTGAAATTGGCTTAGCATCAGGAACTAAGTCAACAGTAAATTCAACTTCCCGATACGGTATAATACTAGGCAACTCATCAGGAAAAACATATAGATACTCATTTACCACCGGCACATCATTAATATGAACAGTTCCTTTATTTTCAACAATATGTGCAAGGTAACATTTATTTCCATCTCTTACTAGTTTTTCAACTTCCTGATATGTTATCAAAAGAAAAGGTTCATTCTTGTATACAAACTGTAAATATTTTTGAAAAGAAACATCTTTATCTCTACATTCAATCTTAGAATGATAACCAAAAAGCCAATCCATGCCAAAAATAACGTCAAAATATACTAGAGGAAAAACAATATGGTTTGTAGGTAGATTCTTTAAGCAGACAAGGACAAGAAGGTTCTAATAATTTATTTTTGTCTCAAAATTTCATCCAGGTGTTTTTACCGTAACTTCAGTATTCATATCTTGAGGTGGAATTACCAATTTACTAGAAAACTTCTCAGAAATGAATGAGTTTGTAGACCATGAATCAAACAACACTTTGGCATAATCTGAACAAACAAACAGTGTACCTGATACTACTTTGTTCAATGGCCCAACATCTGTTGAAGTAGTTGCAAAGGACTTCACCACCACTTTCTACTTGTAGTCCGGATAGTTTCCCTTACTTGAGATCTTTGATGGACACTCATTTTCATAATGACCTATTTCATTACACTTAAAATATCTTACAGATTGATTTTCATTGCCTGCTTGATCATATTCCTTATAGTTACGAGCAATATGACAAGACATACCATAATGTAAGCACTTTCCAGGATTTGATAAACATTTTCCGAGATTCTTTTTACCACACTTATCACAATATGGATGTTTAGTTTTCTTACCTCTAGGCTTCTTTGATGAATTCTTCCCCTTTTCCTGCCAACTAGACCTCTTAATCTGTTGTTTTTCAAAGAACACTTGATCATCAGAAAACTCCATTTCCACCTTCTCCGCACATCGAACAAGTTTTTCATTACTTTTGAACTCACGATAGGATAACACTCTTCGATATTGTGGATTCAGTCCTGAGTAAAATCGAGTTATCTTACTATCAAGATCTTGGATTAAATTTGGTGCATACCTTGCCAGTCGAGTGAACTTTGCTTCATAAGAAGCCAATAAGTCATCCTCATTCCTCAATTCTAGGAATTTTTTTCCATCCTATGACGAACCACCATAGGAAAATATTTCTCAAGAAACATACATTCGAATTCATCCCAATCAAGGGCATCAATATCTTCTCTATCCCTGATATTTTTCATCATCGAGCACCACTGATTAGCTTCACCTTCAAAATGGTAAACAAAGAGACTAACCTTTTGATGTTCTGAGCAATCCATAACATCGAAAATCTTTTCTAGTGCTTTAATCCACCCTTCTGCTAGCACATGGTTAGATGATCCTCTGAATGAAGGGGGATGTTGCCTCAAGAAATGCTCCACTACTGACATATTCCTCAATGTTTTATTACACTGATCTCGTGCATGGATTCCACCACCATTTATAGCCCGAGTCAACTGTGCCATCACTGCAACAAACTATGCAGTTCCAATTCCGACCATCTCAGGTTTCTAGTTTGGAAGGTTGTCTTCTTCCTGATATCTTCCTAACATAGATGCCGTATTTCCTCTGCCGAGAACCATTCTGAACACAGAAATATCTTAGGCCAAGAAACATGGTAATCTGTAAATGCTATATGATTTCAACATTAACATAAATTACTTTATGGATATTAATTTAACAATACCCTAACTCCTAAAGTTGCCTAAACCGTCCTTTGATAACAACTATAAGGATCCGACCTTAAAAAATTACATAATCTTGAATAAAATGAATAATTCACACTGAGGATCTTTTCAGGATTAGAGTTGTAGATATTTAGACCATAACTATTACATTATAAAATATTAAATCTCAAAAATACAAAGTAGACACTCCTACTCAGTTTCCATTTTTTTCACAAAATAAAAACGCTTGAAAAAAAGAGTCATGTCTAATTCCATGTTTAAGAGAGAATGAATTTTACTTGATCCCATACTTGTCCCTATTCCACTTTATGTCCTGTGGAAAACATTTCAAAAACTTGGGATGAGCATAAAAAGCTCAGTAAGGGATACATAAATAAAGAAAACTGTTATTTATTCAAGACAACAGGTAAAACATGAATACTTTATCATAAGTAACACTTTTCACCTTTATGAAGTAGTAAATACTCTTAACTGAATATAATATCATTACTTACCCTTTTGTAACAAAAAGATTACCATAAAACCCATAAAAATAACACATAACAAATAAAGGTAACTTGGGACATAAACATACATAAATGGAATAACCATATGGCCGACTTCCACACATATCACTAAATGGAATAGCCATACTGATGAATTCCATACCCAATGCATTAGAGGTTATAATGTAACCACCCATCCTGGTATTCACGGCACCACCCTTCATTTGGTTTATCACGTAACCACCTATCAAATGTCCAAGTGCCATTATAAAATCATAACACATAAAACAAATATAAAGGGAAGAAAACATGTCAACATTTAAATCACAATATATCACTTAAATATATTGACATAAAAGAATCCTTTATCAAAACCACTTTAAATACCAAAATACGTAAAAGATTATTTGGTATTTATTTTCTTTAAAAACATTACGTCTTGTTGAGGAAGCCAGAGATCAAATAATACACGCGGCGGTGGAAAAGGTCATTGTCACCGATTATGTTAAAAAGAACATTCATTTTGTTGTTTAGTAAAACGCTTCATAGAAAAATATTCCTTTTGAATTAAAGTAAATGTCAAAGGGGTTTATACACCATATAAAAAATTTGTGTATAAATGAAAATATGCCTCAATGAAAGGATATTGAGACGAAGTCCCTTACCTCGTGTCCGACTTGACCCGTTCATTCATTAATATCCGGAATAATAAAATAAATTTAATTTCTACTTTCTTAAGACCTTTTTCAAGTTTATTATTCCTTTTATATCAATTATTACCATGTTATAAACATTATGTAATCATTTATGTTAATAACATCCATTTTGTCGATATTTGGTACTTGAGTAAAAAATGAAAAACTTATATTTACAAGTAGTCCATGTGGTGAATAGTTCATTATATCCAGAATGAAATTCATCATTTAGATATCATATATATAATATATATCCAGTATATACATGTATTTATAATAGTACATTACATTTTGAGGTAAGAAATGAAATGCACTGTTCATGGAGACGATAAGCGGTACGTACGCATGATTGCTACATTTATTTCTATTTCTTATTTTAATGGAATTAAAAAATAATGATACATATGTATATTATAATTACAGTATAATATCATATATAATATCATTAAATGTATCTTTTATACATCCCACATAAGGTATTAACGAGTCACGTCACTTTGAGGGGGTGGTAGTCCGCACTTCCTCTAATGAGATTATCGTATTTACCCACTATGGAAACCATAAAGGCTTGATATAATTGGGAAGTAAATAAGCATAAGGAAATCATAGACATAATATATATCATATATAAATATAGTTCCATCATAATGGACACCATGAGAGGCAGTATGATGTAATTGGACAATCATCGTTTCGTCAGCCGTTAGTTTTCCATCCACAGAAACATTATGTTCTCAATCTATTAAATGGAGGTCTGTGTAAGTGTAGTTCAAATCCTTATCCTAAAAACATCCTAATATATTGAGGATACTAGTGTTGTTACAAAATAAAATAATAAAAAGAGTTTAGGGGTTGGAGAAGTAAAATAAAAGAAATGAAATTAAGAGAATCCATTACCTTTAATTTGGGTAACTCCCTTTGGTTTGAACCAAAAGGACTTCTTGAAGTTCCTCATGCCTAAGGTAAGGCTTCTAAGAGGATAAGAGGGATGTAGGGAGATTAATTGGTCAGAGTTTGGATGAGCCAAATTCCTTGAGAGGTGTGTGGAATTGGATATAAATGGTCTCCTTTTATAAGGGAGAGGAGGGTCTCTTTAGGAAAGTGTGTAAGTATTATTTTATTATATAATGATATTCGGTTTCTAAAGGTCTAAAAATCATTAAGGTTGAAGATAAGATGACCCATATTCGAAATAAAATCATCCAATCAGAATTGGACATGTTTTGGATAATATGTTAATCATTATAATCTTATTTATTTAAATCATTTATTAATGAGGTAAACACTATATCATTATTGTGTCATAAATACATTAATTTATTTGAGGTATAAAAATTATAAAAAAATACAATGATGTAGTAAATATATTTATATTTCTAATGAATATTTATAGTCGAATAGATAATTTATATAACCCCATATAAAAATTAATATACTAAAAGATATTTGCTTTTGTCATTTTTGCCTTTACTTTAAGTTAATTAATCTAAATTGTCATTATCACTCCTGAGTTGTTCAATGGGGTCCCAAAATTGACACAATGATACCAATGGTCATAAATGACTCAAAAAAATAAGGTTTGGACAAGTGTTAAGGTAATTTCAAATTATTATAATATTCTTTTAACGTTGAATTACCCTATTTACCTTTAACCGTGGTAAATAAAAGTAAAAAAGTTACAATTCACAATAAATTATTTTCATCATAATGAACCAAATTTTACTTCATGATAAGAACCATGTATGTCGGATTTTTGAAATTAAATTCAAATATGTGGTAAAATTTCATTTAAATGAAAAAGTCAGTTTTTTTAACTACCACTAAGTGTTTTCACTATTCATCAAAAATTGAAGTTTTTCAGAAACATAGCAGAAATTCAGCCTAAGCTATATTTGATATTCCGAATTCAAAAATGATGTCTATTTTTTCAAATTCAATACATATTAATTTTAAAATTTATTCCCATTATCAAAACAAAGAGCGTGTTTTTAAGAAATAGTAACTATCAAAAGATTGATACTTGTTTATGTCTAATTTCAAAGTGAAATTAATTCCATTGACCAACATTGGATTAAATGGTAAAAATATATTCTAATTAGACTTTAAAACTCATTAAAATATAATCTAACCATATAAATAAATTAGATTAAAACATAGTTTTGAATTAAAATACAATATTTTCACTATTCATTAAAAAATGAACTTTATCAGAAAAATTCAAAAAATTTACAAAAATTAAATTTTGATGTCCCCATTCTAAATAAGGATTTTATTTGGTCATATAGAATGTATTAAAGTAACCAAAACTATATTTAAATAGGGTTCTCTATTAAAAGGTGATAAATCGGCCTTTTAATGAAAATTATTCTTAAAATTAAATTCATTCACATTTTAAGCCTCTAACTTTTATTGGATAAATGTAAATACATTTTACAAACATGTATAATCATATTGTTGTTAGTTTCATTCATTCCGGCCAATACAATGACTATGAGTTAATTACCATTTAAAATAATAATAATATATTATTAGTGTGCAACGTAAGATTTCAAAGAAACCCATTGTTGCGTATCGGCTACGCTATCGAACATAGAACACCTTTTAAAGTAAAATTAATATTTAATTCACAAATATTAATAAATTTTAAATTCTCTTATTCTCCATTTACCTGGGATGTTACACTTTGTCAGTGCTTTGTGTTTAGTGCTGCTAAATATTTCATTCATCAACACATTTTTAGCGCTCATAAAATGAAAATATTTAAATAAAAAAATAAATATTAAAAAATGTTTTTTATTAAAAAAATTAAAAATTTTATTAATTGAATAATTATTGAAAATCATGAATTGATTTATTATACATTATTATACATTTATAATTTTATTAATTATATAATTATAATAATTAATGTTATTAAAATGTATATATTTTGTTTATAGATATATATTAATGTATATAAAGATTATTTATATATTAAAAATATTTATTCACTTTATATTAAAATTTTATATATTTATTGAATAATGGTATATAATAAAAAAATTATATTAATTATAAAATATAGACTAATTGAATAATACCGAACATATAATTGAATGTGATATGATTTTTCAATTTAATATAGATTATATTTGTGTTATTATGATTTCACATATACGTAATTATTACATTTTTATATACAATATAAAGTAACACAAAACTCATCCATTTTTTCAATATTTTGAAAGTGTACCTATATTCTTTATTTATCCAATTTCAGTCTTTTTGTACATATATGCATGCCCTCAAAATTTGATATTCATTAATAATGTCAAAAAAATATTTGTAAAAAATATTTATAAATAAATATATTTATACATTTACATTCACTATATTTATATAATAATATATTTATAATTATTAACAAATAAATATTTTTTTAAAAGTATTTATCGAATCAAAAATTAATAATTATATATATTTAAATATTTATTAAATTTATAATAAATTTACATAAGTAATGAATATATTTACTATATATATATATATATTAAATATATATTTGTATGATTATATAAATATATACAATGATATAAATAATATTTTTATAAAATATTTATATAATTATAAATAAATAATTATATCATTATAATAAATCTATTAATAAATGAATATATTTACTATATTTATATTTTTATATATTTATTATGTACTTATAAATATTTATAATTTAATTATTTGTATTTATAATTTTAAATCTTTTAATAGTTCTTCAGTAATAAGAACTAATAACTATGAGGATTTATCATCACTAAAAATGTGCTGGTAAAATGAAAATTTATCTCCGCAACAAGTTTAGAACTTATAAAAATTTGATTTATCAGTGCTAAATAAGCACTAATAAAAGGCTTCTTTATCAACACTTATGGACAAGTGCTGATAAAAGTTCCCCAATATATTTAGAAAAACCTAACCATTTTTGAACCTATCATGATATAAAAACTTTCCATAGAAGCCAACCTATGTCGTCACTCCTCCTCATTGAATTAATGGTCAAATGACACCACTCTACTGGCTTCGAAAATATTTTCCAACAACCAAATAGTGTCTCATATTTTATTAGACCTAGCGAGATATGCCTTCCAATTTTCTTGGTGTATTTTTCATTTCATTTTTGATTTCGTCTTCTATGATTTTTTTGTGATTCATTTTTTTATTTGTTGATTATGATTTGTTTGTGATCTTTTGTTTATGGAACAATTTGAGGTAAATTTTATATATTGAATATCGATGTATGATATGTTGTTTATATTTAATAATGAACCTTGGATTTATTTATTATTGTTTTACTACTATGTTTCATATCTATTTTCTAAATAATATTTTCATATATTTATATACATGTTTTGAAATTTTCATGTACATTTTAGTTTATTAACTACTAATTTGAGGCACATTGATTATTCCCTTATGATTATATATATGCTGCCACCTTTCATGGACACATAAGTGGACATGCAACTGTAGATTCAATTTTTCAGGAACCAAGTTAGTAGAGTGATGTATGTTCCACTATTGGTTATATGTATTATAAGACCCAGTTCCTCTTAGAATTCAATATCGTCATTAGTTTTCTTATGGAGCAGATTCAAAGGGTCCATCCCCAGTTAATGACATGTGGTTTTAACACATCAAGCCTTCACTTTTTGAATCATTATGATGCCTTTAGTTCACATTATGTTTTAATATTGGGTTTTATCAATTTGATATTTCTTATAGACTGTATGTGAGGGAGTTTTTATACTAAAGTGACATGAATGCTTGTCTAAATACTTATTGAATCAATCATTTCCATTTTTTTGTCTAAAAGGTATGCCTATATTGGGTAATTATGAATTTGGACCCGCATGTGCGTTGTCGCCAAGGGTCATGCTATAATTGTGTTCGACCTATAGTACTAATTTTTTCTATTTGGGTGGGGGAACCTCTCATTTACAGTTTTTTACACCAAAGGTTTAATCCATCCATTAGTGACTTTGTTGTGTGTTAGAGGTCATAGGATGATCTAAACTGGTGCTGTTTGGGTAATTCAGGCTAGGGTCATTACAATATCCATCTTCTAGTTTACACCTCTAAAGTTTAGTTATGTTATAAATTTTTTATACCTTTATCTACCCCCAATTTTTCAAATTCCAGTATCCCTTTATATTTGATTTGGAATGTCTAGGTGATCAGATATTCTAGTAGAAATAATCCATATTTCCCTTATTATAATTTTCTTTAACTTTCAATTTTGATAATGAATATCTTTTTTATTTATTTATATATTTTATAAAATTAATATTCTATGGACCCACCATGATTGATATGTACCAAAAATAGATTCATGCTAATAATTTGACAAATGAATATGATTATGGAATTAAAGAGTTCATAATGTTTTAAAGAGAGAATGCAGATGACCCTTCTAAAATCCTTTTTCCTGGTTTAAATTTTTGTAATTAAATAAATAAGAGTCTAGAAGAGTTGTAAGAAAATATGATTTGTCAAAAAATAGATCAAAGCTATAAATTTTGGAAAAAAACATGAGGAAAAACTTAATATGGACATCAATTGGGATGATACTGCGGTTTATGAATAATTTGATACGAATAACTTTGATAAAGAGAATATATATTGCATGGAAGGAATGACAATGGAAATTGATGATGAACTTCATGATTTTCCAACGTTGTTTTAGGAGTTAAATAGTTTTTCCAAAAAACCATCATATATTGGTTGTACTAAATACACAACATTATCATCTATATTGAAGTTATATAATTTTAAAGGTGACAACAATTAGACTGACACTAGCTTAACAGAACTACTTGGTCTTCTAAATGATATTTTACCAGAAGAAAATGAACTACCATGCTGAAAATATGACACTAAACAAATGTTACATTCAATGTGAATGATCTCTAAAAAATAAATGCTTGTAAAAATTATTTCATAATGATTTTTAAAGACTAATAATCACTCATCAAATGTCCTATGTGTGGCTTAGATCGATACAAGAAAAATGGATCATGTAATTCAAAATATGTATGGTAATTTACTATCATTAAATGGTTGAGAAGACTATATAGATGTCAGGAAACTACAAGAAAATTATCATAGAATACAGATACATGAGTTAAATATGGGATCATACATCATCTAAAAGATTCTCCTCAGTGGAATAATATTAGATATTAGTTTCCTGAATTTGGAGATAATCTGAGAAACATTCATCTTGTTTTATCTATAAATGGAATAAATCCTTTTGGTCTATAGAGCAGCACTCAAAGTACATGTCCCATCATGTTAGAAAACTATAACTTATGACCATGGTTAAGCATGAATCACAAATACATTATGTTTTCTATACATATATCTAGACTTAAGAAACCCGGTAATGATATTGATGTCTATTTGGATCCACTAATCGAAGATCTCACATTGATGTGGGATACATGTGTTGTAATGCATGATTCTCATAGAAGTGAAGAATTCACGTTGAGTTCAATGTTTTACGGAATAATAAATTACTTCCACTCTTTTGTAAATTTATAAAGCTATATAATTAAAGGCATGTTGTTGTGCCCCATTTGAGAAAAATAGACATACTCAATTCAGTGAAACATTCCTCAATGATTGTGATTTTAATAAATCAAAATATTTTTACCTTGAAGACTTAAATACCGATCATAAACGAAAAATTTTTATGGGAATATCGAACAAGATACAAAACCATATCCAATAACAAGAGATTAACAGTAAAAAAGTTAAAAAAATTGAAACTATTTTTGTTAAACCATTTTCAAAAAATATATTACAAAATCAGGTTGGAAGAAGATATCAAATTTATTTGAATTACCATATTGTAATTTTTTTATGTCATACATTTTATTAATGTCATGCCTGTAGAAAAAAAATTTATTTGATGATTTTTTTGGAATGTTACTAAATGTTACTGAAAAAATGAAAGATGGAATCAAATATTGGTTGGACATGATTGAGATGGGGATATGGGAATAGTTTGCACCAATGAAGGGTAAAAGGTAGGTTTTTATTCCTCTCGCAGCTTACACTATATCCAGAAAATAAAAATTGAAAATTTTCATTTTTTTTAAGGGGGTAAAAGTACTACATGGGTATTCATAAAATATAAATAATTTCTTATTAATGAATAATTTGAAGTTGCAATGACTAAAATCACACGATTGTCTTGTTTTGATGAAATATTTAATTCATGTTTCATTCCATTTCATTTTTCCTCAAAAAGTATGAAATTAATTAACCAAACTCTACTTCTTTTTCAAATCCATATGCAGTAAAGTTATAGACTTGGAAAAGTTTCTCATCATGAATAACAATATTTGAATCATATTATGTGAATTATAAATGTTCTTCCCACAATTATTATTTGATATAATGTTCCACCTAATGGTTCATTTATTTAGAGAGGTTCAAATTTGTGGTCCTATCTATTACAGATGGATTTAACCCATTGAACAGTGTATGAATATTTTGAAAAGGTATGTCAAGAATGAAAGTTGACCAGAAGGTTGTACTGCATGATGATATATTGTTGAAAAAGCTATTGAATTATCTAATGATTACCTATCAGAGGTTTAAATAATCATTCTCCCAATGTCTTGTCAGAACAAATTCCTTCTAGGTGAAAGTATTCCGGAAAGATATGTTGTTTCAATTACCTTGATAGAGAATTAGAAATCACATATTTACATATTACATAAGAGTGAAGATGTTTCTCCATACATTTAATTCCACAAAAAAGTTATTATGGAATTTAATACACTAAGGGATGAAATATGGATATCAGATAAATATAATCAACAACTTATAAGATGGTTCAAAGATCAAATTTATAAGGATTTAACTGAAAGTACAAATTCAATTGCTGAATGACTTCAATGGATAGCCATATAACTGAATGATTTTTTTAACTGTCACTGTGATTGTAATAAATGTTTAAACATTCTATAAAAAATAATGTGATGGATTAAATATGATAAAAAATATTGGTGTTAAACTTGTGGCTAAATAAATGTACATATCTGGTTCCATGGATATAAATACAATTTATGAAAATATTCCAAAATTTGGCATTATCAAATAGAAATACAAGTTTTATTATAAAATATGTCTTGTGGCAATTTTACATTTCAAATTGGTTTCCAATATCAATGGAGTGAAAGTTGGTTAAATGAGATTTGTGAAATAGAATTTCAGTGTATAAGGGGAAAGAGATAAACCATTTATAAAGGA
The DNA here is from genome assembly GCA_963277665.1 of Viscum album. Taxonomy (NCBI): domain Eukaryota; kingdom Viridiplantae; phylum Streptophyta; class Magnoliopsida; order Santalales; family Viscaceae; genus Viscum; species Viscum album. The sequence goes on along the minus strand of OY728158.1, from coordinate 1,182,192,376 downwards.
ATTACAAGTACTGAATGTATTTTATATCTCTGATCAAATAAATAATAATTGGTCGACTGTCCTACTGGAGACTAAAAAAATGTGTATTCAGTTGATAAGTCTATCAATTATGACCCTTTCATTGGGACATCATAATCAGTTCATGTCGGTCCCAATTTTGGAAATGTCTTGCACATTAGAGGGTACCGAAAAGAGCGGATTTAGATTCTCATAAGAGGAACCACATCCTCGAAACCTAAAAAAATAGTTAAACGATAATGTAAAAGATTTTTTTAATATATTATAATTTTCATCATACTATTATATGTTCTCTACTACATTAATTTTGTCTAAATTAAATTATTGACTACTAATGTAGATATTTTCTTTAGCACATTATGATGTTACTAATCCCTCATAAGAAAAAACAATAATGAAGGAAACCATTTTGAGAGATGTAAAGGTAATGTTACAACATACATTCTCTATTTTACTGAAAAATTATATAATGGAACATTGATTTAATTTTCATTATTCCATGGAATGTTTGTTTATTTTATATGATTTCTGTCCATGTTTCATGACTTTTTAATAATAGCAACGACATTGTTTCTTCTCAATCACAGAGGTAATTTGGATTTTTACACATTAAAATCATTGTCTGTAGAATTAACCTATTTTTTATATTTATATTTAATATATTAATTTTTAGTATTACTCAAATAATAATTGTTTTTAAAATAGGTGGATTCTTTTGTTTGAGTTGGGGTGCTCTATCCCACATTTATGCTCCTTCTCCCTTAAAACCATTTCACCCCTACAATGGGCCATTTATCACATTATTTCAAGTTACCTCCACAAGACTTGTAGAAATAGAAATGGCGTATTCTATTCTCAATAATATAGGTGATATTTATGTTTTTACATTAAAATCAGTATCCATATAATTAATGTATTGTTCTATATGTATGTTTTATTTATATTTTTTTAGTATTACTCACATAATGATTTTTTTATACATGTTGATTATTTTTTATAATTTGGGGTGATTTTTCCAAAATTTATTCTCCTTATCCCTTAAAACCTTTTCACCCATACAATGGTTCATTTATCACTTTCTTTCAAGTTACATCCACTCCCTTTCTAGGAAGAAAAATGATGTTGCTTCTGCTCAATACTAGAGGCAATCTTGATGTTTTCACAGAAAATAATTATCCATATAATTAATGTATTATTTCATAGGTATTTTTAATTCATTTATTTATATTATTACTCACATAACAATTGTTTTTCATAAACTTGTATATTCTTTTGATTGATTTTCATTGCTCCTTCCATCATTCATCCATTTCTGCACTAAAACCTTCACAGACTTCTTCTCTCAAAAAACCTTTCACTCATGTATTGTTAAAATTTATCACTATCTTTCATGTTCCCCCAAATAATCAATGACAGAGGTAATATTGATATTTTCAAAGTAAAATCATTTTCCAAATAATTAATGTATTATTTCATATTTATGTTCAATTTATTTCCTTTTAGTATTACGTATAATAATTTTTTTCTTATATAGGTAGATTCTTTTTTCGAGTGGAAGTGGTTTGTTTGAAACTAATCTTGAAGTGTTTGTAATTAGATTATGAAATTCAATTGAAACTATTGTAACATTTACTGTTAGAATTGTTTTTGAATGTATGTAATAATTTTTATTTTTTTAATTGTATAAGCTAATGTTTAAATGTCTATATTATTGTGTTTTTTCTGTTATTTATGTTGTAAATTTCATTTCATTTAAATTATCTATTATGAAATCATTTTGTTTATATCAGATGTGTTTATAGTTTGATTTTGGTGTTACGATGTTCTATTATAGAACGTTGTAGTGGTTCTATGGTGTGTTGTAACTGCATTCTGAATTATATTCCTTTATCATTTCCTTTTCAATGCTAATAATAGTACTCGGATTTTAATGTCGCTCATGTTGTTAGTGCTTTTCTAGCACTGATAAAGAACATTTCTAGCAAGGTGGTGAAGGGTCGTTGTTGTGCCTAATCTATGATGGGATTGGTGACAGGGGGCATGTAATAGGATGCAAAGGGACCTGTGTGAGGCCTGATCCCCTCAGTTTATTTTGGGATTGGTCAGTTTTGGATGGGGATCCTTTTCTGGTCTACTTATGTGTCTTTTTCATGGGGTTTGGTAGCTTTCTTTTAAGGTTCCCACTCAACTAAAACAAGATTATTTGAAAATTTATAAAATTTCTTTTCCAGAAAGGCCAGTTTTGTAGCAGTGTATCCTTATTCTCGAGGAATATACTTTGTTTCATAATTTTAAAGAGGCATTGAGTCCATAGATCTAGTTTTGGGCTATCCGCATCTACATTATCCATGTACCGTGACATGTTGGTGAAGGTATGAGTAATATAATTAATTCTATAATAGCTTGGTTAATATTGATAGGTAGTTAGTCAAAACATTCAACATGATGAGATTTTACATGGAAATTATTTGTTGTCTGAGGAGTAAAATTTTCAGATTACAGGGATTCAATCTTTTCCCTTCTCATCGAGGCACATCCGAGTTGGCATTTCTAAAACCTCTATTGGTAGTTCTTGTGTGGTTAGATTTTATTTCATTGTTCATTGTCACCCAAAAATAAAATTTCTAACTAACTTGGTATTTAGTGTGGATTTTTTAATTCAAACCAAGTGTAATATTTGTAGTTGTTACCTCTAAGGCCTCATTAGTAGTTGTTATATGTTCAATAGGATTTTTTATAGCTGAAGGTAGATAGACCAATATATAACATAATTTTTTTATTCCCCATCATTAATAAGATATGTATAATCGTGGCCTTGGTTTTGTTTAGAATTAGAGTAAATTAGGTGTATGGTTAGGGAGAGGCTAGATGCATTTAATGGAGTTTTGCAACCCCATATAGAAAAAATAATTCAAGGCACCATTTTCTTATCTTCTACCTTTGTTCATGTTTTGTTTTATTTAGAAGTTTCTCAATCATTCATTATTACTACAATATTCTAATCTATAGGACATAAGGTGGAGATACTTTTATTTTCTCATGGTGTTATCTATTCTAATTGGAGTTAAGACAAGCTTGTTTGAAATGTGTTGTTATTGTGATCCACTGAGGGGGATCATCATCTATTAGTTGATTTCCTGTGTCTATGGTTACAATAATTTTTTTTCATCCTTCAAATGGATTAGTTTTATTTAGTGAAATTTTATATTGATTTTTTAAAAGGAAGGGTTTTTTTAATTATGTTCAATTCATGTGTGCAATGTATATTAGAAATCACGATCATTAGATGGATCAAATACAATTGGATCCTTTTTCTTCTAAATTCATATGGATCAGTGGAGGATTAGATGTTATTAATTTTCTGTGTTTTATAAAGAATTATCTAATTTCTTTCCTCAAGAGGTTGTGACATTTACCCCTTGACGTGATATTGAGTTTAGGATAAAGATATAACACAATGTTTATATCATATATATATATATATTTGTCTTTGTTTAAAATGGTACCTTCTAGTTTTCAAATATGTGAATCTGAATCAATGACATGTTTCATAAGGATATCCTTTGGTGCAGTGTGTTACCTTGGGGTACCCTTATATTGTTCCCAGAGAAGTTAAATGTAAATATGTTTTTTTTTACATTGATATGAATAGTTTTAGTCATGTGATGGTAAAGAAAAACTATCCTCACCTAGGTATTGATGATTTATTCAATCAATTAAGGGGACATAGCCAGTTCATAATTATTAATGTATGGTTTTGGTATAATAAGATGTAGGTAAAAGAGTAATGTAACCTAAAGACTTTCTTTGTATGTCAATATGGATATAACGAGTTCATAAAATTTTGTTAAATGTATCAAATGCCACAATTATTTTCAAGGGAGTGATAAATAAATTATTTCATGAGTTGCTAGACCATTTTTTGGTGGTGTTCATCAAAGAAATCCTTTCATATTCACATTAAAAATAGGATAAGTCTAATAATATAAGTACTTTTATGGAATTTATCAGATTCTTTTAACTTTTTGTGAAGCTTTCAAAGTGAATTTTTTGGACATGATAGGTGTAATTTCCATGGCATGTTATATCTATACAAAGTATTGTAGTATACCCATTAATGATAGAGATGGTTGTTTCATTGGTGGAACCAAATAATTTTATATATGTTCATAGTTTTCTTAACATCATAGTATATTATTGGAGTTTATTATCCAATTTATCTCATGTTTTGACTTCTTTGATAAAATTGACATAGAAAGGATAGTATTTCATTTGGTTTGATCAGTGTGATGTGGTGTCTGACCATCTAAATGAGAATATGCTTCATGATCATATTCTTTGGTTTATAGAGTATGGGGTTATGTTTGAGGTTTTCTATAATTATTATCATCTTGATATGGGTTATGTTATAATACAATATATGGTAGTCATATCCTATGGGTCATGGTAGTTAGGACAACATGAACATAACTACACTACCCCTGATCTCAAGGTTGCAGCAGTTGTGATTCCCTTAAAGATGTGGTGGCACTGTCTTATAGAAGATAATTGCATTATATTCAAATATCATAAAATCATGAGATATATTTCAATAATCATTATTTACATCTACATCATCAATGGTGGATTAAGTTATTGTAGGATTATGACTTTGATATATCTTAAACACTAAAGAAAATGGAATATAGTAGTTGATGCATTGATCAGGAAGTCATGTGGGGATGTTGTTCATGAGTATGAAGATGTGTGAAATATGATGGTGGATATTTAATATTTTATCCTTCAAAATAAGATTTTGGTGGTAATGGTTTCCTATATAAAATGAATGTGTAATCATTCATGTTGAAGTAAGTGGTAATGTCTCAGTTTGGAGATCTTGATGTGGAAATGTGGTGAGATCATGTAGTATGTGGATATGATCCTAAAGTATGGTAATAAGATTATTATAATAACATACCTCTCAAGGGTAATATTTTTTTATTTATTTTTGTGGGAGTTTTTTTCCATGTGTTTCATAGCTAAACTCTAACAGTACCTCTTGGAATAACAATGATGTATCATTCCTTGGGGAGTCAATTTTAGTTGTTATGTTTGATGAGAGATGTTGCTGAATCCTTGTATCTTTCCAAAATTATCAAAATCCACTATAAATAATGAATCATTTCCCTGTTTTTTATTTTTATAATCTTAATATCCTGCTAATTTTTTAATTTATCTATGTTTTAAAAAAACTAAATTAGTTGGGGTTCTTTACCCTTGTTTTTTATACATGGCTAGTTTTTAAATTTATACACGTTTTTGAAGAATGTAAATAAATTTTTATTTATTCAAATTTTTAGATAAATCTTTTTAAACATCCCATGTTTTTTATCTTAGAAGCGTTTTTAAATTTAGCTAAATTGATTTAAAAATGAATGTTATTTAATATGTATATATTATTATTATTTTTTATCAAATTGTAAAATTTCAGACACACACAAACACAAATATATATATATATATATATTAATATATATTAAATAATAATAAATTTAAATTGATATTGGGATTTTTAATTGAATAATATATATTTATTAGAAAATTAAATTATGTATTTTAAAATAAAGGTTACAAAATAGTTATACTGAAATTATTATAACAAACGAAATAATCATTAAAAATAAATAATTAATTGTAAGTATAAATATATAAATGCACATATATATATATATGTGTGTGTGTTTGTGTGTGTGTGTGTGTGTCTATACAAGTTTATAGATGGCTTCCTTTTAAGAAGGATCTTGCTCCTTCTATGATCTAGGATTTCTTCCTAGTGGCCCTCAGTGTCGTATGCTCGTGCTTTACATAGGTGTTACATCTAAGTGACATGTGTATGGTTCACATACATGGATGTTTCATGCTTGACTAGTAATATTATACATAAATGTCTAAACATTATCCCATGTAAAGGGTTTTCAAAAAAGTGGAGTTACACAGAATGGCATGGCAAAAAATCTATATGAGGGACTTAAGAACAATTCAACATTTTTCCAATAAATACCAGGATAGCCACCACATTTGGTGGGTAGGGATAAAAAATCAAGAGAACTATTTGTAGTCGCTATTGTTGTTCAAGGAACACTTGAGTGAACTAAACCTAATCAAAGTATCTAGGTGAACAGGTTTCACGATCATAGTACCATAAACTGAAGAATAGTGCATGGGTTTCAAGGCGTAGAGAAAATTGCAAGAGTTATGTGAACTAGATAAGGGTAAAAGTGTTTTACGAAGAAGGTATGATCTCATTATCTTCATGAAATATACTTAAGTGAACATACCCGGGTGAAGGGGCCTAGGAAAACATAAATGTACAAACAATTAATAGTGACCATTTCCAAGAGAACGTGCATAGGAAAACTCACCTTAGTAGAGGGGGTTACATAAACTAACTTACATGTACTACCACAGCGCACCAAATTTTGTTGATAAATAGTTGATGTGTACATTGGTGGAATAGTAAACATTAGAAAAGTTGAACGTAGGAAAATCTAAACATGGGAGAGGCTAAGTACTTTTATAAAAATATGGAATTTGGTGAAGCATGTAACACTGAATACCCATTTATCATATTGAATGTGCCTAGGATAATCTACAAGAGAACATCTAAGGTAAATTATGGGTTAAATAGAAGAATAGGAAAGCCATCATGGATTCAAGTTACTAATCTAGTTTTGTTAAATTAGTGAAGGATCAAAGGTATAAGGGAGATTATCCATCACTATATCTGAATGAAGAAGGAGAAAGAGTGAAAATAAAATTTATGTTATGGAATCATCCACATATTGATAAAATGTAAAGCTATATTATTTTGGAAGACAAAGACTTGACCACCTCATTACGGAGATGATACCATCTGGAATTGAAGAGGGAGAGTTATATAGAATGAAGTTCAACATCGAATGAAACTAGAATTTAAGATGAATGTAGAGTATCATGTTGTATAGAGATACTTATTCATGGCCAATATCTACTAAAGATTCATAAAATTCTATAAACTATAAATAAATTTCACCAAATTAGTAAGTGTAAGTGAAGGTAGTGCACACTATGTATAGAGTGAACAAACCCAAAATCTTGTAAAGGGCGTGATTCTATAATGGAGTGACTATAGATTAAACATTGTATATACTAAACTAGTAAAACATGATGGAATTTAGTACAAAATACATATCATCATAATATGATATAGGGACTAGAACCTTGTGTTGAAACATGTAAAATCATTGTCTTTTGTGTGTGACATACTTTCAAGTACATTTGTTATTTTTTATAAATTTGTGAGAGAGTGTATTTATGAAAATGTTTGACCGTAGTTCCTTCTAACATGGGAAGAAGTTCCTAAAGTAATTTAAATATATTTAAATGAAAGGTTCTATTTTCTTAACACCCTTATTCCTCCCAGTCAAGGAACCTATGGGTGAAAAAATAATTATAATATTCACATTAGCACTTTTTTAGCATTTCAAAACTAATAACATGTCTACTAAACAATGGTTACAAGTGAACTGCATAGTACTTCATGAGGAATTACTTGAAAAAATTAGTGGATGATAACATAAGATTATGATCATTTAATAGTAGCCCAATAAAAATTTATTTCATCAACCATTAATATGTGTCTACCGGATAGTTAAATTTTAATATCCTCTATCATAAAAAAATCACCTCAGATTATATATTCCTAACTCAATTCAATAGAACATACCACTCAATATTCATCTCTAACTAAAAAACATTCTAAAATTAATTTTTTTATAGAAATTATAGTGACATAAATAGTTCAAAAACTTGGGTACTTTAGTCTCCCCCCTTTTTTTCAACACGTACGTCAACAACTCACACACCAGAACCTCTCATATTTCAATCGAAACACAACCTATCTCATAGATAACTTTCCTAAAACAAAAATGATGTGTTAAGTAATTTTTTTGACATTATTTCATCACATACTGAGAAGAAATTTTATGGACCTAATATTTATATACTCCTCATCCATAATATTCAAAATGTTTAACTTTTTAAACTTGTATTCCCCTTTTTTATTATAACAAAAAATTTTGATCAAAAAATGATAAATTACAGAGTTTCATACTTATTTATCCCCATTAATAAAATACATAGAACTATGAGGGTCCCTAGAACATCCTTAAATGAGGGTTGGATACTGAATATGATGTTTCAATCTAAATTCCTCAAATATTCCAATTACAATAGATTTAGAAAGTATATTAGTAATTAGATATTTTATTGATATGTAGTCAAATATGCACATGATCCTCAACCCGGTTGGTGAGGAATCTTTAAGTGAATCCAAGAGACATGAGATCAAATCCATGTGGATGTATATTTCTGAGGTATTGTAGAAGGTATTGTAGAGGGTACTATTTAGAACTGTAGCCGATGAGACTATTCACCTATTTGGGCCTTTGGGCCACCGATTTGGTCCCCGAATCCTTTAAGGGCCTCAGGCCACCCATACCTTTGGGTCAGTAAGGCTTTTGTGCCACCTCAAATCCTTTGGGCTACCTTAAGTGCAGATGAAAACCAGATAACCTACAAGGAACAAGCTCTAGAAGGAGGATGACCAATGAGATTTCAATATTGTAGAAGCTAAATGGATTGAATGAATGAGAGGGTATAACACCTGCCATCGAGACAAGCCTGTGAATGCATGGGAAACCCAAGACGAACAACCATGCGAAGGTGGAGAGATGATTTCACGATGAAGATACTAGGGAGGAGAAGTTCCAAGTAGTTAGTCTGGGTTGTATGTAATGATTGAATCCTACAGAAAATGATTTACTATAAGGCCTATGAACCATGTAATACTTATTTATATGGGCCTTGTAAGGGTTCCACCTCACCCCTTGAATGGTGGATTATCAAAATCAATAAAAAATGAAGGCCTTTGGGCCATTGGAGGGGAGTAGTCAAATATTATGTTATCTCTAGAGACTTTATATTGGAATAAAGGATACATAATATCAATATGTTTGGATCTAAATTTTTTCACCATATTTTTGGATAAATTAACTACATTATGACTATCACAATTAATTTTCAATTCCTTTTCAAAATTATCTCTCATATCTTATATGTAAACATTCATTGACATCATTTGAGTACATGCATGTGTGTCAGAAAAATGATCATTTTTTTAATTAATGTAATGGTAATTTTTATTTTACTATTCCAACTCACAAAACATTCTTCCAAAAATAATGTTCCTCGTGATGCTTATTTTCCGTCATTGAAATCTGTATTTAAGTCTGTATCAGTGAAACCAAGTTAGTACAACTTTCTACACCTTTTATACCTCAAAACATAATTTCTTGATCCTTTAATATACCTAAGGATTAAATTATCATCCATTATGTGTGATTACTTATGATAAATCTGATATCTTTCATAAAAAGTTAATATATATATAATGTCTATTCTCAATTACATCAAATAATGAATGATTATGATTAACTTTTTAGGGACCTTTTGATTCACAATTTTTTACTTATTCATCTTTACTCAATTTAACATCAATTGTAATGGGTGTGTTAACTTCCATTGATTCTTATATGCCAAATATATTAAAAAATTACATGTTATATTTTTCCTCTTAAGGTAATATGTATATTTTTTCTATTAAAATTGTATCCTTATAAATATATTCCACTCTATGATCATAAACATCTCAAATTTCCTTTTCACAATTTTAGAAACTTCTTCACAATATTTATCATTATCATCCAAAAAAGTTCATCAACATAAATTATCCAAATCGGGGAACCTTTGCTCATTTAATTCATATATAAGTATTTGGAAAGTATTAATTTAGAAAAATTAATATACTCTATGAAATTGTCAAGTTTAATAAACCCAGTCATTCAAGACTAATTCAACCCCAAAAAATATTTTTTAGTATAAACACCATGGTTCCATTATATTCTAGTATTAAAACTTCATGTTTCTCAACATAAATTCTCTTTCAGCTTCACTATTTAAAAATGTGTAATTTATATATACCTACAAAACATTATAATTTTGATGGGAAAAAACACCAAGAAACATTCTTATAGTTTAATGTCTTTCAATGGGGGAAAATTATAATCAAAATAAATATCATCTTCTATTTGATATCCCTAGAAAAATAATCAAGATTTATTCCATGAAATAAATCATTTTCATTATGTTTATTTTTAAACACCCACTCTGTTCTTATAAAATTATTTCCTTCCAATCTATGGAAAAGATCTCAGCTATAATTTATTTGAATTTGATCTAAATAATCATTCATTTCATTTATCCAATATTTATTCTATTTTACTTGTAAAATGGATTGAAGTTCCTCCTATGAGATAAATTTTATTTTATTTCGAAGCATCAAATTTCATCAAGTACGAACTAGGGATCCCTATGTACTAATGATTTTTTTCCAATTTAAAGAAATTTTATAATTTCTGGGAAATTAATCAATTTATTTTGATGTTATTATACACATCATTGAAAAAGAAGTAATCACTTTGGATAAGCTTGGGTACATATTTATCTCCCTTTTCATCAAATCCTCTAAAAGTGATCACTTTGTCTTCTGTTAATCTGTATCTATCAACATCTTCTCTAATATCCATTGTTAAGTATAACATATAGTTGAAGAATTTTATACAATACGAATTTATTAACTTATGTATACATTTTTTTCCAAAATTTGTATCCTATTCCATTGGATTTATATCCCATGAAAAGACCTTCTTCCACATTTCTATTAAATATTTATAAATCTATATTTTTAATATTCATTATGAAATGGAAACAAAAAATCATAAATTATTTAAATAAAAGATTCTTATTTCACCAAATTTCACGAGGAGTCCTTTTTTTATTCCAATAATAATAATAAAATTTCTTAAACACGCACAACATTAATTATATCTTTTCTCTAGAATAACATTGAATGTATATATTTAGAAATAATTTTTATTCTTATTTCAAATAAAATTCTATTTTTCCTTTTTGAAACTCCATATTGTTGGGGATTTATGGATAAATATATCAATGTCTAATTACATGTTTCATTAGTAATACTCAAAAGAGATTCCACTATGCTCTATTCTATTGTTTGTTCTCATCTTTTAAATAAATACACCCAATTCATTCCCAAATTCCCTTTTGAATATTTTGAACATCTCCATACATTATAATTTATGATTCATGAAATTTAGTTATTCATTAGAGTTAAATGATCAATAAAAGTGGAATATAATAAATTATACTTCACCTATATATTTCTCATAGGTCCAAATCAGTGAAAATATATGAGCTAAAGTGGTCTGGTGGAATAGATTTCTTCTATTTTATAACTTCCCCTAACCATCCTTCCTTTCTACGAAGGTTTAAAAATAAAATCATATTTCCATTTTAGTTTTATAAAATATCACAAAAATATTACTTTTAGATTTTTATCATATTATTATAGCCAATATTTCAAAGTCTCTCATGCCACAACTCATTTTTATCTATGTCACTCAAATAAAAAGAGTAACTTGGTTCCTCAGTACGGAATAAATTTACACTATTATATCCCTATGAATAAGTTTTCTTCATATTTCATGCAAAATATTATATGGAAATTATTAAAAAAGATAAATTCCTTCAAATAATCATATATTTATTTAACACTCAATAATTTATGATTATATTTGTAAAAAAAATACGACATTCTTAGACATTATCTTCTGAGAATCAATTTCAGAAATATCAATTACTCTAATTTTCAAGGAACTCTAATTTTTAAAGGTAACTAATCCTACCTCATTTTAATAAATGTTTAAAAAAAATTCACATCACTTATCGTATGTGAGTAAAATTTGTTTTCATGTATCCATGTTTCAAATTTTCTATTGAATTTTAGTAAAACCTCAAAAATAATATTATTTTATTTTATTATCTATTTCTCATAATCCATTTATTTTCTAGAACTACTAACTTTCCCAATAAATCATGTGAGTAATTAATATTTATACTGAATTGGTTAGTTACACCATCAATAAATAACCTCCTAAAAATAAAATTAGTTATAAGATGAATATTTTTTATCTTCGAGTTTCTTCATTCTAATGTCTTTACTCGTGTTACTTAATTTTATTCCTCTCTTATAGTGTTTCCCCACCTCAATTCATGCCTACTACTAGGGAGTGGTATTGTGTGTCAATTGTTAAAATATTTTTTTCCAAATATCCCATAACACAAGAAATATTAGTTTTACCATAATCATACATAGTGGTAGGATTTATTTTTAGATCAATAAAATCAATGAGTACAAAATATTTTACAAAATCCATTTTACCTTAACATATGGATCCATTATCCAATAAGTTACCCTCAACTTCCATTGATAATTAATATTTCTCACATCCCTTCCTAACTAAAACACTTCCATTTACAGTTTTAATTTTTTATTGTTATTAAAACTAGATGAACATTTATGTTTTGCACGAACACATTTCATCTTAATTTTTGGGTGGGTTTTCTCACAATCCTGATATGATTCATCCTTAAAATCAAAAATCTATTATAATTATATACCATATCATTATTTTTAATTTAAATCTCAATACACTTTTATTTTTTCTTAAATATCCCTATTCCCTTATCATGGATTTTTTCATCGAGGTATCTCACCATTTATCCTTTCTATATTACTTTCAACATATTGTTTTTCATTTCCTTAATGTAAGAATATTTCCATTTGAGAAATTATCATTTTCCACCAAAATTATTTTCACCTTCCTTTTTAATTATCCTAACTTATTTCTGGAGTTTAGTTTCATTCTAAGGAAAAGTCTCATGTTTTTATCTTAGAATATGTTTCACATATGATTCTTCACCTCCCTCTTCTTTACTAAATAAAGTATGTTCCATTATGCTAACATTATCTATAAAGGTTCGAAACATATCATAAACCTTATCATTTAATATAAATTTAATAGTATATTAGTCTAATTATTTATATAAAATACCTCTTTTAGTCATACAAATAATCTTTTTCTTGCTTTTGGTTGGTTTTTTCCTTACTTATATGTTTTATCCAACTTCTCCTAAACATCATCTTCACACTTTAAAACATTATCCATAGAATGGTTTATTATAAATAGTCTGATTTCCCCACACCCAAAGCATTATAGTGGGTGTTTAACTTTTTACTTACCTCTACCATTAAAGAGGTTTATGTTGATATTTTAAAAAATCTTCTTATAATATAGATTATAATATTCCTTATATTCTGATTCACTATAATCTACATCATCTAGTTCTAAATATTTAAGCATCCCCATAGATTCAAAATCCATACCCTCTTTTATATTGTTTTAATGTTATAGACTTCCTCATATAATATTCACTAAGTATGTTATATAGTTCAAAAGGAGATATGTCATCTATATATTCCAATATAGATACTTCAATATAAAATTTATATAAAAAATATCTCATGATTTTTTTCAGAGATATTTGAATCTTATAGAACATATCTAAATCCAATTATGTTGATGACTACTTCATTCATTATAATTAATAAATCATTATCAGTTTATTTATCTGCCATCCTGATAACTTTGAACATGAATATCTAGATGTAATATTTGTCTTCCTTCACTTTTAACATGAAGACCCAAATTTTTTTATAAATTTTTCCAAATATTTACATTAAAATATAATTTTTAGATTTTATTTTCACATCAATATTCTTTTTATCATTGATGTTCTTGGGATAATATTTCACCATATCTGAAAATATCGTAGTATCTATATAATAAATATCCAGTATAGCTAAAAGATTATAGGGTATCATCATATTCTTCCATCCAAAATAATTATTATTTGAGGTAGGAATACACTTATTGTTTTTTTGTTGAGAGTATCCATCCTTAGTAAATAGGAATATTACATAGGGAACCTAGGTGCTCGAATACCAATTGTTGTTCCTAAGAATATATGAATCAATATTAATGGAGGGTTGAATCAATGGTGATATTTTATAATTTTCATTATCCTAAAAATAATATTTGAAACTTATTAGAGTTTTTTTATATCTACTATATAATCCATCCTCACCTATAATTATTAATAATAAAATTTAATTCAAGGAACATAAGTTTTTCAATGTCAATCAAAATGTGGGTACCTACTTCTTACTGTGATTGGTTATTATCACAGGAAACAAATAGCCACTATATAATTCAAGTGAATACAAAATATCAATCTCATAAAAATTTATAACGACATACATATGGGAAATTATACTTGTTCCTAGAAGTTACAATTATTCCTCCAACAAAAGTGAGAGGGAAATGTTTTTAATATCGTTTATTCTACAAAAAGAATATCTTATTTTAAAACATATGAACTCTTCTAAAGTCATTTATTTCATAGTAATATAATTTATATAGCATAAATATCTTGAACTTTAGCTAACCAAACATGAATTGTTCATTGTTCTAAAATTAGTGGCCTTCAACTTCATCTAGGAACATCTTTCAGATATTTAACCTTAGGTTCTTTGTAACTGTTATTATAAAGACCATGGGTGACGATTTCTTATTTTATATAACTGACCCTGATTAGATAAATATAGTTTGTGAAATCAATGTATTATATTTTCTTCTAGTCTTAGTCAATTTCCATCAATTCATCTAATTATATTGGATCTTTATTTTTTCAAAACGTTTTAAAAAATTAATGTCAATAGATTTTTATTATTCCCTAATTCATAACTAGACTCATGTTATTTCCATTGTTAATAATATAAATTTAATGTAAAAATCATAATATCTACATTATATATATTTTGGTTCCATAATATTAGTGTTTTTAACTCTACTTTATTCTACTAGATGTGGCCTTATGATTTTACTAATAATATTGTATTTTCCTAACATACATATTCTTTTCTTCATATTATTTTCATTTGAATCCACGAAACTAAAAAATTTATTGCATTTACATATTCTTGAAATAACTTATGAATTTGATTTCATTTTTCTTAAACATAATAATAATCTTTTACCTTTTTATAAAAAAAACTTTTGTATGCATTCAAGAAACTTAAATAGAATAAAAAAAGCTTCGATGTCACAAAATAACATGGTAACCAAAAATGATAGTATTTTGTAAAATTTAACATACAACAATCCATAATCAATTTAATTTACAAATTATGTTCTATATTATTCTTAAATAGATATTAATTCAGTTATTGTTCAATAATTTGGACACTCACATTATCTGATCACTCTCAATCCACTAAAAAATAATTTTTATTTAGGTATCATATGTTGGTCCAAACTTTATATTGAAACTTATTGACATAAAATGAGATCTATATGAAAACCATATCTCCAATTCACATGGATGATGATGACATATAATGGAATCATTCCATTAAAATTCAACATGTTCTCTTCATCTAAGTTGTACAATCACCAAAGTGAGTGAGTCCAACTTGAAAATTACTTCCTGAAAAGAGATCCTTCATTAGTCTAGATATAGAATAATAATATTTTAAATTACTATAGAACTACACTATAACACAACCTTTGAATCCTTTATTACATAAAACTACCCAAGGTATATTTTTTCAGTGATAACTTTTATCAGCATACTACTCTTTTGCCACCACCAATATTTGAAAAGGTTAACCTTAGTCATTTCCACATGGTGTAAGAGCATGTCTCCTATAGAAGGCATGGTTTATTAAGATTTTTCAATATACTAAACTTATATTTTCCCTTTTTTTGTCAAAAATATTTGTTGTAGTATTTCATATCACCATTCCACAACTCGTTTCATCTATACTATAAAATGATAATCATTGGCCTCCATAAGCCATCTCGAGGACTTACATAAATCAATATATGAATGATATATTCCAACCATGACACTTAAAAAGAATATGAAAAACCAAATATCTTTTATCATCCAAAATTATATCTTATTATGAAAATAGATTTTATAAATTCTAGTATCATAACCAGATCACCTTGAATTACATATTCTAGAATCAAATAACTGGAACTTACAACTCAATGTTCATCTATACATGAAAAAAAACTATTGAAAAAAATGTTAAAAAATAAAAAAACATCAATGATTTCACACGATATATTATTAAAAAAGTGATTGAAATGTGTTTTTATAGTGAGGTGAAGGTTGAGAATCGTGTTCCCAATGGGTTTTATCAATCATTATATGTTCTTTGGTAGAAATTCGATGATATTATTATTGATTTCATTAATATTTTTCCATGATCTTTAGGTGGATGTGATTCTATATGGGTGATTATGGATTAGTTGGAAAGGATTTCTCATTTCTTGAAAATAATGTTATCAAGTGTGCTGGGTTTTTTATTAATTCAGTATATTGATGAGATTATGAAACCTCATGGGTTCCTGAGGATGATCATATCTAATTATGATCCTTATTTTCCAACAAGAATTCAGAACACTATTTAGCATGCTTTTGGATCATAGTTATGTCTTAGCATGATTTTTCTTTCTGAAACATATAATCAGGTAATCATACTACCCAAAAATTTAAATACATTTTGTATTTTTCTTTTAGACTTTAGAGGATAGGGGTCTGGCATTTACCCTTGATTGAGTTTTCTTATAAGAATAGATATAATTATTCCTTTGTAATAACTCAATTGAAATCATTATATGGGTGTACATATAGATCTATATTGTTTTTAACTAATATAGGTGATTCAGATATTCTTGGAGTAAATTTAGTGATGATAACAATAGAGAATCTTTAAGTAATAGATGAGTTGATAATATCCACTAGATATTTTATGAATAAATATGTTTATTAGAAAATAATACATCAAGTGTTTGAGGATGATTAAATTTTTTTCATGAAGATTCATTTACATCATGGGTGGTAGAATTTAGATCAAGGTATTTTATGTTGTTGGAGTGCATCAGAAAGGTCTCATTTAGATTAGAACATCCTCCATAAATTGATAATGTACATGATATCTTTAATGTGTTTCATCTTATTCAACTTCTTAATAATGAATCTATCATCCATAATTAATGTAAATTGGATATTTAAGATGATGAAATATTCGTATAGTGTCCTATATTGATTATAGATTATAAAGAGAAAGAGTTGTGTGGGTGCCTTATTACCATGGTTCATATATTG
This sequence comes from Viscum album, assembly GCA_963277665.1. Taxonomy (NCBI): domain Eukaryota; kingdom Viridiplantae; phylum Streptophyta; class Magnoliopsida; order Santalales; family Viscaceae; genus Viscum; species Viscum album. Next base: position 1,182,175,120 of record OY728158.1, on the reverse strand, counting down.
TAATGTCATGGTAGGCTTGAAAAGTGTATATGGGAATTTGTGACATACATGTGTGTTTAATATTAGAATTTGTTTTAAATATGATTAATGTTTTGATAATGAGATTGGATTTAATTCATTTTGATTTTGGTTTTCACTCTCTTGTTGGGATGATGAGTTTGTTTTTATGATAATGGGATCAATAAGTTTATCATTTCATATGATAGTTGTCATTTAAGTTATTGCAGTATTCATATTTTCAAGGTATCTCATGGGGACATGGTTATAGTTGTTAGTTTGTTTTTTTTATTTTTGTTAGATTTTCATGGATTGGAATAATTTGAGAATTATTCAATATGGAGGGATGAGGTTCCCGTGGCCATATACTTTTCATTTGAGAGTATTGGGGATGCTATGGAGGAGTTGAGGATAAGTATGGATGTATTAGGTTGAGTTTCATTATTGGCGGCCAATGTAGGTGGAGTGAAACCCACTTTTACAGGGTGAGTCAAACATTTGATAGGTCATAACACACCATTTATTTGGATTAATAAAATCTCATATTGGATGATCATAGCCCCATTTGACTCTATTCCAAACATTTCATGACACTAAAATGTTTTATGGACTCATGCCATTTCCACATTTCCCCTATTACTTATTTTCATTATAAGTATGGGAAGAGGGGAGTTAATGGATGAGAGTTATAGAAATATTATTTCCTCAATTATAAATTCTAATAGAATACAAAAAACCACTGACACCAATATTTAATTTTCAAAAAAACTCTCTTCTTATTTATTTTTATTCTCTCTTTCTCTCCCAAACCCTAGGTAAAATATGTAATATTTTTAGTGAGATTTTAGGTTGATTTTTGGTCTTGTAGAAACACATCACATAATTATCTATTCTTGATTCCACTTTTCTTCAATATTATTAAAATATTTATTTTTCTAAAGACACATATAATTTACTTGGTTTAGATTTTATGGTTCTTATTTGAGATATTGATGATGGATCAATGTGTATATGTTTTGTGAGAAATAATTGTTTGTGGAGTGGTGTTTGATCAATGGTTCTCCCTCATTAATGTGTTATGACTGAGAAATATTTGTTTAATGTATTGGATTTATGATCTCTCTTCTTATATTATCTTTTTATTGTTTATTTATCATGATTGACTTACATTGGGTAAGGATTGGGAATTGAACTTAGAGAATATAATAATCTATCTATGAAATTATAAGGCATGAATATTGACTTTATGGTTATAAATACCTATATTTTTTAAAATATATTGATCATTTTTTCTTATTTAATTTAATTTTAATCATAGGGAGTTTGTCTTATAGCCTAAGGGAGTTCTTGTGAGAATCTGGGTCTTCTTTAAAGCCTAGATCATTAAGAATTGGAGAGAGAAAATTTGCCTCCTGATTAGTGAACATTTTTCAAAAACCATGAGACTCAACAATGCAGGGAACTAAATCCATAGAAATAGGATAAATGGTGCTCGTTAAACATGTGAGCAAGTAAACACAATTTAATGATTTGTCGCAGAAAAATTATAGATTCTTTTCTCACATGTTTTACATAGTTAGTCAAACTATGCACCTAGACCATGAGAGGGGATTTCATGGATAGTGTTATGATAAAGGTGGAACATCGTTTGGAAAAATATGCATCCAAAATTTGTAACCCCTTAAATTAAGGGTAATTTTCTATTTTTCCTTGATTTTTATAATTCCCATTCCCTTTTTTATTTTCCTTTAGAATATAGTGATCCCTCTCCCTATCCCATGTTAGAATAACCTTCTCTCCTCCTTGATAGGTATTTCGATAACTTCTCCATCGAATCTCTATTTTCATCATCATCGAGTTCATTAAATCTGCAATGGTATGGTATTTAAACCACTTGCACACAATCTCCATTTATCATTATATCTCCTATACTTTTTTGGTGTGAGATCATATTCTTTATTTTTAGGAAGTTGTTATGTTCTTTATAATTCTTCCATTATAACATATTTCAATGGACTACACAGGATAATGAGAATACAACAAGACTAATTTAGGTGTTCTAGTAATATTTTTCCAAAAGTTTTAGGTTTTTAAGGATTTTTTGTTGTTCCTTAAGCTATAAATTTCCACATGTTTCCTTAAAATGATGTTCTTTCTTATAAATAAATGTATCATGTTATAAAATTCCTTTAAATCCTTTTAAATTTATTAGAGGATTCCTATGTCAATTATTTCCAAACCATTGGGTGTGTTAAATTAAATTTCCACTTTAATGAAAATTTTAAAAATTCCAAACACCTTCTACGTGGGCTGGGTAGACCATTATTATTAGTTTCCTTGATTAATAAATTAACTAGCATGATTTTATTTCATTTATGTGGGTGGAAAGGCCACACCCCCTTTTGTATATTTATAGACATGAACTATATGAATTGTAATACCCATGGTTGAATTTTGTAAAAATATTATAATTGCTTTAGTGGAAATTTCTCTTGATTATGATGACTAGAACATGGATACTAGTTATTGGATAACATTTAAGGAATTTTGTGAGTATTTCATTTTTTGATCCATTATATTTCTTGTTGGGAATGAAATAATACTCCATTTATATTACATGGATGATGGGAACGATGTTCCACGTTATATAGAATCAGGTGTTGTCCATGAAGACTCACCCCACTGTCTTTATTGATAAGAATGACATCTCACATTCATATGAGATTCAGGGATTATACCATTTTATTTAACCAATAACTTGTTAGACTAGTCATAGACTCACGAGTTATGTCTGGGGTCCATCTATCACTTCGTATCATTATATATGCCTATATATATCCTTAGATATTATATATATATATGTATACATATTATATGTGATTACTTATAAATATATATATATATGGTAAACTAAACAGACTTATCATAACCCATGATAATGTAGGTAGAATATCCTGGGCTTCCACTACGAACCTAAGCCAACTAGAATTTACTTTTCAACATATTTTATTATCTGTTATACCTACACACCACAATGTTATATAAACTAAATGGATTATTATAGACACCATTGGTGCTAGAATACAGATTTTTCCTCACACCCTATTTGGTCCACCTTTGGTACCCAAATTCACTTCATGACTACATGTGTGGATAAGGGAAAGTTCCCTTTAATGGATGCCTAATATGTTTAGCTTATGGAATAGAGCATCGAAGAAGAAGAAAAAGTGTAGGAACTTGATGCTAGTGGAGTAGTGTTTTGGTATTTCATACTTTTTTGTAGCATGTTGTATATGTTTGTGATCTATATCCCATGTATCCTCTTTTTTATATCAGTATTCCATGACATGATTTGTTATATGACTCATCCTATAAATTTTAATTATTATCACTGCTTGGATGTTTTCCTTTTCTACTATTCTTATATATATATATATATCATATGTCTAAAATATGGTGTCTTTTATATCATGCTTATGCTATTTTTATTTATTTATTCTTACCGTTGTGCTACTCTGGTATGAGGTTATAGTCTCCCCACCATACCACCTTGGTACCTAAATTCTAGTTGACAGCCATGGGTGTACGAGTAGGAATGATCGGGGCCATGTGACCCCCAAATTAGAGGAACCTTTTTATTGGTTCTTGGGTTGGGATAATACAATGTTGTATCAATGGTGTTTCTTTTCCTTTTGTATTACTATTTAGGTATTAAACATGATACTATGTTGTCTCTATTTTAGTAATGATCATATTCTTAGGAGTAGCTAACATAGATATAGGATAAAACTATAATTTACTTAGGGTGGGTTTTTGGTGTACTGATTTGTTCCTATTATAGTTGCACTAATTTCACCATTGGGTAATGCACATGTTTTTGTGACATTATTAATACTGATAATATTAATATTTTGGTTTTTTTACTTGTCCTACTCATGTAAAAAGTTATAATCACAAAAAAAATCCTAAAAACTTTAGACTTATATGTCATTAATTTTCCCATCACATGTTTACTTTTTTTCATGCATTTTCTACATCATATAGTTAGTTCAATGATTATTTTATATGAAACTATGCTGAAACATCTTTTAGGGATATATAATTGTATTAATTAAAGTTCCTACATTAATTTAAATGGTGTTTTCTATATATGTTGATGATGAAATATTAATTCACCTATTTGTTCCATGTTTGAGTTATGAACCATTTCTTCTATAGAGGGCCCTTTGCTTCCAGTGATATCTATCATAGTTCCACCTATGAGACCACTTTCTATACCTAATTTAGGTACATATGCCTAGTTCTATATGGTTTTTCATCATATTATTCAATCTATACAAGATGTTTCTCATCGTTACCATACTATGGAAGAGTTGGCACTAGAATTTTAGTAGTGTAATCCTCCCACCTTATCAGGGGATGGTGGACCTCATGGTACATAATCATGGATAGAGGCCATGTTATCTAGATTTCAACTTTGTAGAGATGTCTCAGTAGAGGAGGGTCGAGCTCACTACCAATATGTTATGTAGTTCTACAAAGAGATGTTGGGATGTTATTAATCAGGAATACTAACATTAGGATATCATCCAGAGGGATCCAGATAGTATTATACAAATAATTATTTCTATATACATTGAGTGATGACTAGGATAGAGAGTTCATGAATTTAAAGTAACGAGCTCTATGTATGATGAAGTATTCTTACCATCTTAAAGAGAATTAGGGATTCACTCTGACCATATCTATAGATGAACTCCTAAATGTGAGTCAATTAGATAATGGGTTGGAATATGCACTCTAATTGATGGATAACTTCTTCTAGTTGACAACTAATTTTTGAAATCATCATCTAGGCCCTCATTACTAAATTTAATTTTTGGGAATCCAATGGTGTGAGATATGAAACTCAATACCCTAACCAATAAGTTGTTCTTCTAGAAAAATGAAGAGTCGATTTGAGGTTTGTCATAGATGTAGTGGTATTAAAACCCCTTGTGATGATAGTTTCATTTTTTTTCACCAGTGTGGGAAATCGAGACACATGAAACCCTAGTGTATATGATATCCAATTGATTGAAGAGATTCTGGAATGATGGGTCATATCCCGTGCTTATGGGGTACTTTTCTACAAATTCCTAGTAAGATAGGGTATACACTGACTACATACTCTAGAGTGGGAACATTATTATCTCACCATGTTGAATGCTGGAATACCACATGCCACTTAGGACAAGGTGGTGGTCGAAGAAAAAGAAATTAGACTTAAGATTCACAGTGATAGTAGAGTGGGACTGCTCAGGGTAGTTATATTGTAACTCAAGGAAGTGGTATGGTCCAATTACATATTGTGAAACCTATGTTATATGAGAAGAGTGCCAAACCTTATACTATTCAAGGCATTATTCTAGTGGGATCTACCTTAGTATATACTTTATTTGGAATAGGTGCATCACAAATATTGGTATCTTCAGAAATTATAGAGAGTATGGACCTTGAGATAGAATAATTCTATGAAATTATTACACTTGTTACCCCATTGGGTATCTGATCAAAGAGTGTTTGATGATGCAGTGACCGTCCCATTGAGATTTGAGGTTATCTGTTCCTGCGGAATATTTTCATATTTTACATGAAAGGGTTTGGTTTAATTATTTAGAGGGACTGGTTGGTTCCCTATTGAGATCACATTGATAGATATCACAAGAGGGTGACATTTAAATCACCATTGGGTGGTAGAAATATCCATAAGGTATAGTGGTATGTTAATCTGTCGTATGTTGTACCTGATAATAATGATCTTGGAAAAGTGAAAGACCAAATCACTAGTGTTGTCATGGATGATAAGGGGATACAACCTATAATTTTCCATTCGGTAGTGGATCATTTTAGGGATGTCATTCCTGATGAATTTTTTTGTATACCTCTAGTGAGAGAGGTAGAATTTACCACTACAGTTGTTCTAGGATTTGCACTAGTGTCAATTCCTCTTTACCAAAATAGACTTACATAGCCTTTAAATATTAATAAGTAGTTAAAGGTACGATAGGATAATTTTTTTGTCTAATCTAGTACCTCACCATGGGTTTCAATCATTTATTTTCCAGGAATTTGTATGGTACCCTCTGACTTTGCGTGCAATGCAGATGGTTTAACCAACTCCCTCTTAAGAATCAGTATGCACTACATTGAATAAAAGTTCTCGTTGATCAGATATGAGGATAGTGGTTGTTTTTAATGATTTATTTCAGGTTAGTATATCATGAGGTGTGTGTTAGGAATTCATAATTTCCATTATATATTTTTTAAGAAGCTATGGAATTTATGAGTACCTTTTATTTTCCTTAAATATCACAATGGTTCGAGCTATTTTGAAAGCTATGGTGAGTTAGGTTTTCCATCCGTATCTGGAATTATTCATGGTAGTATTTTTGAAATAAATCTTAGTGTGTTATCACACAAAAAAATTATTAAATAACATCTCTAGATTGTGGTGAATACAATGAGGTAGTAGTAACGTTATTTAAATATCACCAAACTCCACTTTTGGATTGAAAATTTCCACTTCTTATGTCACATAATCTTAGAATCTAGAGTACTAGTAGACCCATAGAAGGTTTGAGTTTTAGTTTCATGGGAGTAGTCTAATTACAGATCTGATATAAAGAATTTCTTCAGGATATCTAGGTATTACAAATTCTTCATATAGGATTTCACATGCCTCATTGTGCATCTTACAGCCTTAACAAATAAGGGTGTGAAACTATTATTGTTAGATTCCTTTAAAAGAGCCTTTGAAGAGTTGACAGTATGGATGAATTCACTGAATGTACTGATTCTATTAGATCCATTTGAAACCAATACAATTTATCACGATTCATATGGGTTTTTTGGACACTGTTCTGATTTAGGATGAGCGAGTTGTAGCATAATGGTCTTTTTCAATTGATAGCCCATGAAATGAACTACCTGATTGATGACCTTAAGAATAAAGTGGTAGTTCATGTTTTATATTTTTGGAGACATTATATTCAAGGGAATAATTTTAGGATGTTTATATATAAAAATATCATTAAGTATATCTTTATGTAGTTTAGTATAAATTGAAGGAAATATAAATGGATTGAATACCTAAAATCATTAGATTTTTAGCATGCCTATATGCATAAAATTAAATGGTGTAGTCGATACTCAAATATAGAAGACATAGATGTAGGAAATTCAGGAGGCTAGTGGCGAGTGGAAGATTATGTACCTATTTTAATATATGAATATTTAGGTTCCAAATAATCACCGTCAGATAGTCCCCATCTCTTTAGGAGTGAACTCTACCCTTTTAGGATGGGTAAATTTAAGGCAACATTATGATTATGACGGCCTAGTCAAGATGAAAAGCATCTCATATAAGGGTTTATCTTTCATTTGGACAATGGATGATGATAAAACCTTTCACAAATTGGGCATGTCTAGGTCCTAATAGACATATGAGAGGCACTAATAAGTAAATATCATGCCTCGGCCTAGGCAGTACATCCCAGTGTCACCAAGAAGTATCATGACTTATGTTTCCTATACAGGTGGACTGTTATGATATAGTATATATCTAGATTTATGACATTTTGTTCCACCTTTAGGGATGTGAAGGTATAACATCAGTGAATAATGGGACACTTGTAGTAGTTATCCATTCTTGAGTGGAAATGTGATGATGTCTCCATGGACTTCATGATAGAGTATCCTCGATCACCTCGATATAACAATATGGTTTGGGTAGTTATTGACCGGTTGATGAAGGTTCCCCACTTCTTAAATATTTAGGATATGATCACAGTAGATGATATATGGGTGATTTATGTTAGGTAGGTCATACAAAATTATGGAGATCCAAATTCTATCATATCTGACAGGGATGCATGTTTCACATCATGGTTCCAGAAAGGGTTGTAGAAGTCCATGGGTTCATAGTTTCTTCTAAGAACATCATATCACCCTTAGACCGATGGTTTAATAGAACGCACGATTTAGGAGTCAGATGTAACACCCAGAGATTTTATAAGATACATTATTTTTAATTTCTTTGAGGTCTTCTATTACACACTACACCAAGATTAGATTGTACTATATGCAACACTGTATTAGCTTGCAGTATATGCATCACTATTCTTGGCTCGTGTTGCACACAATTTCAAGTTCGTTTTATGGAAATTATTCTACGCAATATTAAGTATAGATTTTGTTTAATGTATAAATGAAATGAATTTTGATTATGTTATACGCAACACCAAACAGGGATTTCACTACACGTAGCCCTGACTTGGCTTGCATTACACGCAATCAAGACCTTCTTCGATAGTGTGTGTAGTACTCAATACCGAGTTTTACTATATGAGATATTATTATAATATTATTATGAACTAGCCGTTATGAATAGTAATAACCAATTTTTCAAATTTTATAAATATTATATTTCAAAATGGACTTCATTTTTGGATTTGGAATATCAAAATTATCCTAGGGTGAATTTTTGGTATTTTTTTATAGTAAACTTTTAATTTTTGATGAATAGTGAAAACACTGGGTTACTATTTAAAAACCGACTTTTTATTTAAATAATTATTTATTTTATTTAAATTTATTTTATGTCAAAACTGATACATAATACCTATATTAGTTCAATGTAATTCATTGGGGTCATTTTATATTAATTTTAGATATATAAAAATTTTATTGAACCTTTCACCGTCTTTTACCCACCTCCTATGAGAATTTGAAAATTTACATAAAACATAATTTTACCGCTTCTATGAGTGGAATTTCGAAAATCCAAGAGATACGGTTAATATGAAGGAGTAAAATGTGGTTCAATAAGATAAAAATAATTTTTGGTGAATAGTAACTTTTTACTTTTATTTACCACGGTTAAAAGATAATAGGGTAATTAAGGGTAAAAATGATATTATTATTACCCTAACACATGTACTAATTCTATTGTATAAGTGTAATTAGACCAAAAACAACCTTAGGTATAAAATATTTCCCTTTAGGTCCACATGGATTTGATTAGGACATTTATTATTATTTTATTTAAAGAAGAGTTAAAATAGTTAAAATCAAAGTTTAATAAATAAAACATATTTAATATAGGGATATACATAAGATAAATTCGACTATAAATATTAAATGGAAAGATAAAAATATTTCCAACATAATGGTATTTTATTTATAACTTTTAAACATTAAATAATTTAATTTATTTATGACACAATGATGATGCAGTAATTACCTTATTAATGAAATATTAACATAATTGATGTTATAAATACCCAAATAAATGTAATTTGAGACCTTTTATAAATTCCACATATTTTTAGTCTAATAGGACATGTTAGTATTGATTCAATTAACTTTGTTTTGAAATAATCATGATGTTATGATTTTCACAAAAATCAATTACCAAATAGTGTCAAAATTGACATAATATAGATTTTAAAACAAATAATATATAATTAATTGTTATTCTATTCCTAAAAATATAAGGTTCAGCCAAATAACTTAGATAAGGTTATATATATTAATAATGAACCACTTGGGGTTATTTTGTATTTTTATAGTAATTTAATTAACCATACAGTGTTAGAAAACAAGAAGACATGGTAAAAGTTAAATTATTTAACTTAGAGTTAAATCTAAATGAAATGGTTAAAATAGTAATCTAAACTTGTCTAAAACCAATTGATTTAGAGGATTTAGACCCATCCCCACCTTAGCTTCTAAATAAGTCAATTTGGATCCATTATAAACCGAATATGACTTTAATATAAAATAATATTTTATGTTTTTACCTAAAGTGCCCCTCTCCTCCCTTATAAAAGGGAACCTCCTACCTCTTTTATTTATACAATTTTGAGACTTCAAGCTCAACGAAACCCTGAAAAGTTCCCTTATCAACTTCCCTAGAAACATTACAGAGGTTCTGGTCTCCTCAAAATACCAACTCTATTGCCTTAAGTGGAAGCTTAAAAGAGGTGTGTCTAAGAAGAGGCAATCTCTTCTACCGACAATGAATTGGAGAGAGGTACACTAGTTATTCATTAAACAATAGTGAACACAAATTTTTATTCTTGTTCTACATATTAGTTCATATCATGCGATTTTAGTAAAACTATTCAAACACCACCACAAATCATGGAATTAGATCTCTATAGGGAAAATGGAAAATGGGGAAATTATTTCATCCCAAGTATATAACTCCTCCCCAGTCAAAATTTTTGGGTTGAACTTCACAGTGAACCTTTTCATACTCCATTTGGTTGAATTTTATGAAATTATGGGTATAGAATGTATTTCATTATATATATACAACATAAACTATCACGATAATGAAATCACACTCTATATCATTAATTGGACATCGATTATATAGAAGTGCATGGGGTAGAATCTTCTTTAGAACAAACATCTCAAGAATGGATTTTATTTACCAATAAAAAAGATTATCTACCTAAATGGTTCAGCCTTAGGAAAGAATCAACCTTGAATAAATTCCAATTATGATAGAATACAATGATGTGGTTCCTAAATAATTTCTTGGTCTTCACTTAGCTGAGTGGTTCAATTTTCAATCAAACTTATAATAGGGGAATTTTCTTTATCTATGTATCCATATATAATGGATATTATTTAACTTGATGAGATGAATAAATAACTACATGAGAATCTTGAAAATGGTTTCATATGCCCATGTGATTCACCATGGGGTGAACATGTCCTCTTCATCAAGAAGAATGATGTGTCAATTTGTATTTTCATTGATTATTATGAGCTTATAAGGATCCTAATAGAGACAAAGTAGCCTCTGACATGGATTGATGAATTTTTTTATTAGCTATGTGGGGAAAAATACGTCTCTAAGGTGTATTTCTAGATAGGATATTAGCAATTTTGGGTGAAAAAGGATGATTCCCACAAGACTTTTCTCATACAAGGTATGAGAACTAAGAGTTCATAGTAATGCCTTTTAGACTCAACAATTCTCGATATTTATTCAAGGAATTGATGAATTGAGTCGTTAAATATTACCTTGTCATATTTGTTACAGTATTTGTAGATGGTATTCAAATATTCTGTAAAACCAAGTAGGGGCATGAGAGGCATCTGAACATTGTTCTAAAGACATTACAAAAGGAGAATATATATTCAATGTAAAGAAAATGGGAGATTTGGAGGAACTAAGTCTCATTCTTGGGAAATATCATTATAAGAAATGGGATATCTATGTAACCTTTAAAAATAGAAGCAATTTATGGATGGTTTATGTTAACATCTGTGAAAGATATCCATAGTTTCCTTGGATTAGCAGGGTACTATCATTGATTTGTGAGATATTTATCAGAATTTGTATAACTTCTTACCAATATATCTCATAAGGGAGTCATGATTACATATAAAGATGAATGTGAAGAGAATATAAAGGATTTGAAAAAGAGTATTGTCACAATACTTTTACTCACACTTTCGAAAAGTGGATATCATTTCATGGCATTCAGCGATGCATCGAAGAATGGATTGGGTTGTGTGTTAATGTAGAATGAAAAAGTAATAGCCTATGATTCAAGGCAGATGATATTTTAAGAAAGGAACTACCCAACACATGATCTGGATTTAGCTGTAGTGATTTTCACATAGAAAATATGGTTGAATTATATCTTTTGGGAGAAGATTGAAATATATGGGGATGAAAAAAAATCCATATGTATATATTCACAAAGAATGATCCGAATATGCACCAATGAAGATGGTTAGATCTGATAGAGGAGTATGAATGCTCAATTCATTACCATCCCAGGAAAGTGAATAATGTGGTGGATACTCTACGTAAAAAGGATCTCAAAATTATATCATTGCAAATAATTGATGTGGATTTGATATTCTTATACTAAAAAAGGATGGAAAAGGGAATCATAAATAAGTAACATAATCAATCTATTGAAAAATGATTTCTCAAGTGTCCCTTCTGGAGAGGATAAAGATCAAAGATATGATGTGTGAATTTAGAAGAAACTGGAAACTATAAGAATAATTAAATCCTCATATTTCAATGTTAATGAATAAGTAGTTCTATGATTTGATTTAGGAAAATATATACCATCATCTCTTGAGTTAAAGAAGAAGATATTGGATGAAACACATAGCTCGACCTTCTCTATCCATCTTTTAAAAAAAAAAATATTGATATATCCCTGAACATTATTGGTTGAGAAATATTAAGAAAGATATAATAGAGTATACATCAATATGTCTTATATATTATCAATTTAAGGAACAAAGGAAAAAATATATGTGTATGATGGAAAATTACCCATACCTACATGAATATGGGAAAACATCACCATATAAATTTTCCCTAGTCATCTGTAGCAGTCTAGAGGAAATAATGTTTTATGGGTTGTGGTGGATCATCTTATAAAGACATCATACTTCATTAATATTCAAGAGGATTTTTCACACCATAAACTTACAAGGATATACATTAGAGAAGTTGTGAGGATACATGAAACATCACTATCAGATTTATCTAATCAAGACCCAAGATTTATATCTATATTCTAGAAGAGTCTCTAACAACCTTTAAATATAGATTTGAAATTCATAATGGCCTATCACTGAAAAACTGACTTCCAGCCTAAGAAGACTATCTGAACACTTAAGGACATGTTTAGAGCATTCTAAATTTAATTAAAAGGAGGATGAGATCAATATCTTTATCTGATCAAGTTCACATATGATAATATTTACCACTTAAGAATACAAATGGATCCTTATGAATCAATTTAATGTAATAGGTTCAGAACACATGCATGTTAGGATGATGTTGGGGAATGAAAAATGAAAGGTCCTGAATTGGTGAAGAAAATAGTAGAAAAAGTTAAGACCATTCAGTAGCACATAAAGGCTTCTCAGAGTTGACAGAAGATCTATAATGACAATTTTTAGTGATTCCTAGTGTTTAATGTTAGATACATGTCTTTCCTCCTTATATCTCCATAGAAAAAATTCATATTATTTAGGAAGAAGGGAGATCATAATTCCAGATACATTGTTCCTTTTGAGATACTTGATCACATCAGAGTGGTGGCCTCTCAACTAGTACTACCACCTAACTTATCTTAACTACAAGCTGTATTCAATATATCTATCCTGAAGAAGTAAATACCAAACCCCTCACATGTTATCAATCCACATGGTATACTATTGGATAACAATCCTCCTCATGAGGATCAACTTGTGATGATCATATATCATAGAGAAAAAGTTCTATGCAATAAGAAAATTCACATAGTATATGTGTTGTGGAGAAACTACATGTTTTAAGAAGTTTTTTGGGAACCAATGGGTGTGATGAAATAGAGATACCCTCATCTATTTTAGTGTGGAAAATGAAAATTTTGAGGGTGAAATTTCTAATGGGTGAATATTGTAATGATCTAAACTGTTATAAATAAAATTCACCTTGTGATGTAATTAAATGTCTTATTATGTAATATGTTTTTATAAAACACATGAACTTCATTGATTTTATTATATCCTATCAAATTTAAAAGACCCTTATGTATCATTACTGATAATAATATAGATATTGAACAGTGATTAAATGATTTGTATAAATGTAGGGTTTTAACAAATCCAATTGACATAGACAAATGAAGTGATGGGATTAACCAGGAGTATCATATCATATGAAGCCCATTTATTAGAGCTTACAATAAATATAGAATCTCCAGGATTTTCCCTTGACTAATACCAAGATGAAATCCATTAACTTAAGAATGAGCAGAACCATTAGCAGGATAATTTCAAGATCATCGAGATCACGTCCCAAACAATGTATGCTTAACCACCCCATGAATGTCTCACCATCATAATCCTTACTCTTAGGGAGTTTCCAAGTGTATTTAAGTGATTTTTATCAATACCTTAGTAATATGAATATGTATATTATATATAATAATGAATATATTTTAATCTTATTATTATTAATTTATAAATGATTTGATATAATAAAAAAAATTGAATTTTCATGTCATATTCAAATTCAATTAAGGATTTTTTTCATAAATTATTTTATTTTTAAAAAAAATAATATATTAACAAAACATTATTATTAAATAATATTTATAAAATATAAATAATCATATAAATTTTATGATGTCAAATGTAATTTTTATAAGGTTTCCAAAACTATTATTGTCAGAAAACCTAGAATTTCTCAATAAATTTTGATTCATATTTTAAATTTGTGGATTATCATATCTGGAAACTTATTTTGATAAAATGAATAGTATTTTTTGAATCCGAACATAGAATTTTTTCAATAGTGAATTAATCACAATTTTCTGAGATAGTCGAATTTTTTTGATAGAAATTAAATACCATATAAATATATGGTTTGTATTATGACATGATAATGATCAAAAAGTGATGTAATAAATACTTTATAAGTCATAAAAGACCAAATATATGGTTTCTATTTAATATAATTTTATTTTAACATTATTTATCTAATTTTATAAGGCCTTTATGAATCCTAAAAAATTATTAATCTATTTCATGGATTTAAAATAATTTCATTAAGAGTATGAATCACTTCCATATAAGAAATGGTGTTATTTTATTAATATAGATAATGTAATTATAATATAATGAAATCCACTCCAATGAGGAATAAACCATGGTATGGTTTGTGGTTTTTGTTATTTTATTATATATAGTCCAAAACCTATGTTTGAAAAATAATAAAGCAATCCCCACTCTTTTCCAATATAAACCCACACAAGATCCCATTTATCTTCACAAAAAATCCATGAATCACATCTCTACTCTTCCCTTCCCTCCCTAGAGTCCTCCCAAGGTTCCCCTGATGTCTCAAGAAGCTCTACCCAAGTATTTGGTGTCACAAACTCAAGTAAGGTATCATTTCCTTATTTTATTTATTAAATACCTTTTATTATCTTATGCCTTCTATTACCAATTCCTAATGTTAGGACATTACATTCCATGAAACTATTTCTGAAAATTTTATGTTGAAATGATGAGACACACCTTTCTCTCTAATCAACCAATTTTATTAATTTTAATGTAATGTTGTTATGCTGCCGAAATTTCACCATTATTTTCTATGCCAAAATATTTTTGTAGTGAATACCATACCCATTTACTATCAAGGTTGTTCACCTTTATACACTTACACTTCATTGAATTGGTAATTAAATGTATTTATTACACAATCCTTGATTTTGGAAAAAATATGACAATGAATAAATTCATACTGTATGATATAAATGGAACAGATAAACATTAGAATGAAATTAAAGTGACGGGTGTGCCTAGAATTATATAGTGCTCCAATGTGTTGGGTAATGTTTAGTCTCATGAGAGGTCTTCTTGGGACAAGGAGTAAATCTGGTTCTTTTATGGTATATGTTCCATCAGGATGTATTGGCTATTTTCCTTGGTTAATGTTAATCAAGTAGTATTTTATGTTGTTTCCACATTTCCCATGTTTCCCTTATTTCATCATGTTATATCATATCTCATTGTTCATCATTATTATTTTCACTCTTTTATGACCCATTGATATGCCTATTCTCTAACGTGTATTACTTTTCTCATGTTATGCCATGTTTATTCCCTTACTGGGCTTCATAGTTCACCCATTTCTTATGTATGTCCCTAGGTTATCCCATTAAATTTTATGTGTGAGAATGTTAAGTAATTTTTCATTAAAATTAATGTTTTTTCTAATTTAAATGGTTGTGTAATGTAACTAATTACTAAAGAAACTATAAATCTCAATTATTCAGGTTTTATTTAGTGTAATCTTATATAATAAATCATATATTAACATGAAATAAAGAGTAGGGTTATGATATATATCATACCTTCACATATATTTTCAGGAATATAATATTAAAATAATTGTTTGAGAGATAGGTGATTGAACCATAATGAGGATGGGAATTAATATATATATCATAGGTAATGATTTTTTTTGTTTTTTATTCATAGAGATATTAGTATACTTCTTACATGTTTTTATGGTAGGTTTTGGGGATAATAATGTTGAGTATACTTATATTCTCACCCCTATATATGTGTGTGTGTGTGTGTGTGTGTGTGTATGCGCTTTAGGTCTATTGGATGATGTTGGAGAATAGGTTAGACCATACTCATACAAGTTGGTTGTTGGTGTTAACTATTGTTCATGGAATGTTTTACATAAGATTATTCTCATCGTATTTAATTTGTATCTTTCAGTTTATGTATGGAATTACATACGTAGTGGTATTGATTAAATTATTATATTATGGATTTTATTAATGGTTTACCATTTATTGGAAGGATATTTTAGTATAATTCCTCCCAGATGTGTTTTTATAACCTCAATGTTAGTTTCCAACTCATGGCATATTGGATATGAGATTTGGGGATCACACTTGTCTTCACTGCTACTATATGTATAAGGAACCAGTCTTAAAACATAACATAATCATCAGTTTTAGTCAAAAATTTACTTTCATTCAAATTGAGGATATTTTCAGGTTTAGAGATTTAGAGAATTAGGATATAATACATACATAATAATCTATATTTATACAAATTGGATACTACTAAAACATTATCAATTTATTCCAAAATATAAAACATTAAAAAAATAAAACATGTTTTCTTTGAAAAATATTCATAACATTTAACATCACTTCATTATTTATCTTACACATCCTTATAACATGTAAATAACATTTAAAAACATTTGATGAGAACAAAATTATCAATATGGTATATAAAGAAGGAAATCGTTAATCAAGTGATAACATAAACATTATTAAAAAATTGTTGCATAAAAACAAATTAGCATGTATAGAAACATCATGAAGATTCATTAATACATATTTACTATATCACTCTTACCTTAACCCTTACAAATGGAATATCCTTTTGGTTAACTTCTATCTCCAGAGTACCCAATGAAATGGAGGGCTATAATGGGGAATACATGTCATATCTTGAGCTCTAATGGGATCAACCGAACATATCCTGAGCTATAATGGGGCTCAACCCATCATATCATGATATATAATGGGTTCAACCCAACAGAAATAGTGTCCATGGAACATGTCAAGAAATAAAACAATTAATCACTCTTTTATACCATGGATAAAAACACTTTCATATTTCAAAATACCATTTTTCGTAAAAAATCACATTTAAAAATATAATTAATGTGAAAATAATTTTGAAATAATATTATTAAAAATAACTATAAAAATATAAATGAAAAATTATTGTAATAAAACATCATTAAATTATAAAAAAATTCTCATGACATTAAAAATTCATTTTGAATTTTGTAAAAGAGATATTAAAAGGATTTTAAAAGGAAGTACCTTACAAAAACCATATCATGGAAGACAGAATTAATCAAATAAAATTAATATATATATTCAATTTAAATCAACATAATTTAATAAAAATTATTTTTACAAATAATCATATCATGAAAAAATCAATGAAGTAGAACATTTAGCTGAATAATGGAAATTGGTTATAAAGTTCCCTTACCTCGGGTTTTTCTTACATTAAACATGTCCAAAACACTTGTATAATGGTTAAAAGAGTGTTATTAATATATTAAATGTCCATATTCTTATTAATAATACATTATATTATATTTTTATAACATATTTACACCCATTTATTAATAATATTTTTTTTGTTTCCATTGTTTCATGTGTGTTCTTTATGTGGTTTTCACAGTCAGTTTGTTATGGAATTTCTACTCAAAAGGAAGAGACACTCCAAAATTTGAATAAAATGTTGTTTTAATGTTTAAAAAACATTAAATTATACCATTTTTTATTTTTTAGATTTGACTATTATTCATTAGATAAAACATTAATGATATTCTTTTAATTGTTTTTTGTGATTATTTGATCATAACAAACTAGTTTATTTATATAATTCAATATTAGGAATATATGTTTAATATATAACATAAAAGAGGTTATATCAAAAAATTTAATACATGTTTATACTATTAAAATGGTTTTATGACAATCCATGAAGGCATTAATGAAAATTGAAAACACATTGTCCACGATGATGGAAAATAAACACATCACAGATGACATTAATAGTTTTAGAATAAAAGGGAGAGGAGACGAAGTATGATGATGAATTTTTACATAAACATGAAAATATTATAATATGTATAATATACTATAATTTTCATTCGTCTTGTATATGGATAGGTTATTAGATTATAATAAAATAAAAATAACTGAAAGGAAAATGAAAGCAAAATGAAAGAGGTTTTTACCTCTTGAATTATCTTCCTTGAGAACCCCCTTAAGGGCCTTGGTTATGGCCTTTTTGTGAGAATATTATGTCTTGTACTGGGGAAGAGGCTTGTAAATATTTGTAAGAAAAATTTGGACAAGGATCAAATCTTGAGAGGTGTGAAGAGAAAAGGGGTGAGGGGGTGAGGGTTGTATTTATAGTAGTGGGGAGAAGGGTTTTTAAATTATTTTAATCATTATTATGTTATTTTTATCAAGACAAGAAATAGTGTTGGCTATTGTAACCAAATACAATAATTAGTTCTCATGAGTTAAAACCAAGGGTTCTTACCTCAATAAAATAACATCCATGACTCAATAATTAATGTGTTTAGCTTATTTCATAAATTATCGTATTTCACTATTCACCAAAAATTCATGTATTTCATAAAAATCTCAAAAAATTACCCAAACCATTTATAAATGTGTATAATTCAAAAATGAAATAATTTTTTTGGAATTAATTTCCTAAATATTATAAATTTTAATTTTAATTGTAATTTACTAAAAAATATGAATTTTAAAACAATAATCGATTTTATAACACTTTGAAAATTGAATTAAGTTATTATAAAATTATATTATAAGAATAATACAATAAAATATTAGTTCATGAATCTATTTTACGAAAAAAATTTATCTTTAAAATCATTATATTTATTATAAAATTATAAATAAATATTTGTGTTTTACAAAAAAACAAAAACTTAATCTTTCATTTTAACAACATTAATTTACTCACTCCGTGATATATATTTATATATCTTATTTTATCATATAAGATAAAAAAATTTTGGTTATACATTCCTTGGATTAGTTATTGTTGTATTTTCCAATTTACTATTCATATGGTTCATATTACTATTTCTAAGGTCATTTTACTATTCCATAAAAATTATTCCATAAAATTCCACTTATTTCATTATACATTTGTAATGGATTTACCTATTTAATTTAAAAAAGAAAAAAAATTATTTTATAAGTACCAGGTTTGTTATATTCTCCCCACATTCATGAAATTTCATCCTCAAAATTTATAATCCCTTATTAAATATGCGAGGATACCATTCCCTCAAAGAATATTCAAATTTCCATGTTTCTTCTTCAACCATGTGGTTTCCCCAAAAAACCATAACCTCATGAATTACCTTATTCTGAAAAACATGATCTCTAAAATCAATAATTTGAATATATTTCTCTTCATAAGAAAGGTTCTCTTCCAGCTGAACTAATTTTCAGCTTAAAACATGGGATAGATCTGACACATACTTTCATAACATCAAAACATGAAAAAAATTGTGTACCTATGATAAACTCATGGGTAAAGATGATCAGTAGGCAAATGGTCCAAATTTTTACTAGATTTACAAATGTCCAATGAATCATGGGAATAAATTTACATTCTTACCAAAATACATAAAAATTCTCCAAGGGGGGATTTCAAGGAAAACATGTTCACCTACATCGAATGAAAGGTCTTTCCGCCTGTTATATACATGACTTTTTTGTCCAATCTAAGTTGTCTTCATGTGCTATTAGATCATCTTCAATTTCACAGAAACATATTCTAATAATTATGTTCCCATCAACTTCCTTACCCTAACATCATCCCAACATGCTGGAGTTCAACACTACTTCCCATATTATGCCTCAAAAGGTTCTATATGTATAATAGAATGAAATTTTTTGATATAATAACACTCAAGTAAATTAATACATTGACACAAACATCCCTAGAAATCCATTGAACAAGTTAGAATAATATCCTCCAAGGTCTAAATTTTTCTCTCAGTCTATCCATCAGATTGAGGATGAAAAGAGTATTGTAATTTAGTTCAATTCCCGATGAGTTTTGAAGGTCTTTTCAATATTTAAAAGTGAACCTAGAATCTCAATCAGATATAATGGATAAAGGAACTCAGTGTACCCTAAAAATATCTTTGAGGTATAGTAAAAAAATATTCTCTAAAGTCATAATATCGCAAATACAAAGTAAATGTGTAGGCTTACTCAGTGAGTCAACAACAACCCTGATATAATTGTTACCTTGAGATGTTCTTGGTAGTCCCACTACAAAGTCCATGGATATATTTTCACATTTCTAATCTAGAATAGGAAAAGGTTGAAGAACCCCTTTCATTAGCTACCTCCCTTATTTAACCTATTTAAAAGTCAAACATTTCACAATAAAATCATTAATATATATTTGCATTCAAGACCACCGATTATACTCTCAAAGGTCTCTGTACATATTTGTGCTTCCAGGATGAACTGAAAATGGAGAACTATGAGCTCCACATAACAATTCATTCTTCAAACGAGAATCAAAATAAACACATATTCTATTCCCAAACATCCAAAAAAATATTTTTCAACAATAAATTATGGCACCTTACCCTTCTTCACTAGTTCTACCTTTTTTTGTAACTCACCATCTTCCTTATACGCTTGCCTAATTCTATATGACAGATACAACTACAATAACACCTCAAAAAATTGGACAATTTCCTTCATCAACAACTTCCAACACAAAATTCATCAAATCATTAACCAAGAATTTAGGTTCCAAATGTATCATGGTTAATTTAATATTAATTTTCTGACACAAAGCATCAGTCACTATGTTTTCTTTTCCAAGATAGAAATGAATCAGGAAATCGTTATCCTTTATTAGTTCCATCCATTTTCGTGGTATCATGTTAAATTCTTTTTGAATAAATATATAGTCAAAACAATTATGGTCAATATATATTTCACATGGAAATGATGTAGAGAATAGATCATTCTTTTCATTCAAACATGTTTCATGTCCAACTACCATTTCAAATTCATCCTACCATTAGCTCACTAGCGACAATCCTCACGACAGTGGATCAGCCTCTACTCATGGAAGAGGGGCCCTCTTAGCTACCCCCTATATTAGCCATTAATTCCTTAATTATGGCAGTGTGACTTCTTTTCTAGATTCATCTTCCTAACCTCTTTCATGGTTTTACTCCCCATGTTAACTGTCACCTTGGCCTCTGTCGGGGTTATCCTCGAAGGAGGTTCTTCTTCGCCCACATCCACCTCGGTCAGTAATGTTGATCCTGGAGGTCCGGTTATCCCCTTTATGCCCCTACCAGGTGGATGGTCCTCCAGTCATGGTTTTCTTGGATTCTGTGTTTGATAAAGAAAATTTTCTCCATCAATAGATCTTGGTGGCCAGATTTGTAGCTGATAATTTTCCTCTGGAAATGTTTTAAGATTTTGTCAACTATTGGTATTTGAAGCCACTGAAACTCATCTCGGTGCTTAATTATAAATGTTTTTTTATTTTTCTAACATCCAGATATGATTTTTTGATGTAGTGGTCTCAAAACACAATAACAATGGGTCATTACCCCTTCAATAATTTTTAATGGTCGATGATTGTGCGCCCGGGGAATGAAACCCCTATCAAAGTGGTCTGGATCATCCTTCTTAGTCTTCCTCTCCCATTTAAAAATTTCTCCTTTATTAATACAATTAGTGAATCTCTTTTTGATTACCTGGGTGTGGATTCCAAAACTATTCATCTCTATGAAACGTAGATGTACCACAACATTGTATCCATGGAACTACTGCTTCCCTTACCATCATAGATTATCCTCTATATTGAATGCTCATCAGAGTAGTAGAAGACTATTGACTACTCTTAATCACTGGGTTTTTTCTCTTCTTTCCAACTCTAGGGTCATTTAGTGGAAGTGTAGAATAAATACAACCCATGGAATCCAACTCCCCACAGTTTGTGCTAGGTTCCCCCAGTGACTATGTCTCTGGCCTCATCCTCTAAAGGATCCTCTACTGGTGCTTTGGTTCTACCGGATGGGTCATCTGCTAATTCACTGAGCTATTGATATCCTGGATCTCCCTCTATAGTAGGATACTCTAGTTCAAAGGTCCTAATGATAGTTCCTTCTTAAGCCCCACACTTATCTTTGGTGTCTTTCATTCTTCTCTTTTTCTTCTTTATAGTTGTCTTTCCCCACTGATTCTTCCAGGTTTGGAATACTCATTGACTGTGGTCCATTATATGCCCCCACCTAAGGAAATTACATCTAATGATAGGCTTGAAGTCTACTAGAGTTTATAGCTCTAATATGATTCAAGAATTCATGATACTTTGGTTAGTAACAATTTTGTGGTATCCAAGAATAGGTTCAGTTCATAATTAGAGGTGTCAAAAGGCGAGTTTCCCTCTCCCTCTCATTTTATTTCCTTTCCCTGATCATCCTCTCCTAGAATTCATCATCTTAATAAAGCATCATTAGTTTCTCCATCATCTTTTATGAGAGTATGCACTAGGGAACACTAAAAATTATCTTCTTCTATCTCATCATCGTATTGCACTTGCACTTTAGTCATATGGGGCCAAAGTTAAGCACCTCCAGTTTAAATGACTTCTTGTATTATATGTAATTATTGAGGTTTGGGTGCCCAATTGAAAATGGAATTCCATTCAAATTAATTCTGTAGTAAACATATTTATTTGTTGGCTATTTTTGAGACAAAACAGAGATCTTATAAGATTGACAGTATTGCTCACAGGACTGGGTTCCACAACTCCTTTTATTGTGATCATATGAATAACAATTTTTGGTTGTTCTGTGAAAATTCAGTCTTGATAGTGAAATATAATTTTTTGGACCATCATATCACTATTTCTATCAGCAAGGGTAGCATCTCAGGCATCTTCTCCATTTTCTATTCCAGCTGCATATCGAGTGCTAGGGATTTTCTATAGGTGATCCTTGAATCGGGTATTGTTCAAAGATATGCATGGATGATTGGGGAAGACATTAAAAATATCCTCAATGTATTGTATATAAATTTGGTTGTGTTTTCTATTATAGGGATCAACAATAATTTTTTTTCTTCATGGTGAAGAGAGGTCTTGTATACCTGAGCTTCTCAGGAAACAAACTCACGTGGTACTACAATAGAAGGGGGATCATAGAACCTGGTGTCACTTGGATCATTGCTTCAATAACCTACATTCCATATCATGGTTTCCAGATGCTAGATTCCTCCACATGGTATGTTTTATTTCAGAACACTCTCATATTCTCATTTCCCTCACATAAAGGAACCCATCAAGTGAGCACTTTACCTTCTCTAGAAGATAGTGATTCAATCCAGACATTCTCTCAATTGTCATTTCCTCTTGGAAAAAACCTACAGAAAGGAAATCATGGATAAAATTCCACAGTAAGATTATAGTACTGAAGGCAGACCTCAAGAAATGGATTTATAGTCATCCACCTAAATATTTCAACCTAGATGCCAAATAATTGACATTTTCTCTTTCAAAGTGGCTTTGGAAAATTGTTGGGATGAAAATACATTCAATAACCTTACTTTCCTGAGAAACCAGTATGTAGACATGTTTCTTGAGAAGGAAATAATTTTCCCTGATAATTCCATGGACAATTAGTTAAAATATGGTGATAAAAATATATATTTTTTCCAACAATTTATCAAGGAAATGAGAAGGTGTTGCAGACCAAACATTTCACTAAATTATGGTTTCTATTCTAATGATCTAGTAATCATGGGAGGTATGGCTGAGTCCTTCTTCAAATATTTTATATCTGATGCTAACCCACACATGTAGGGTGGTTATCCCAATGGGTGGTCATACTTATTGTATTTTGTCCCTAGAGTGGTGTCCTCGATTATCGATGATTTTTTCATGCAATTCACATATGTTCAAGAAATATGGGATGCAATCAGCTCCCTAAATTAAAACAGTCCCCCAATCTCGATGGGTTACCTACCTTCTTCTATTTGGCATCTTTGGATCCCATTAAAGGTGACTTGTTTGATGACTTCACTAACATCTTTGGTGGGGGATGTGCTTCCCTGAGTGTTATGTGCTACCACTCTTGCACGTATCCCAAAGTTCAATGACCCCACTACGCTCAACCAATTTAGACCAATTATTATCTATAACATGTCATTCATGATTCTTGAAAATATTCTCAATAAATATTTTTCTTGTCACCTTCTGGAATGGGTCTCAGGGAATCATTAAAGATTTATAAAAGGTAGATCGTCACAAGATACTATTTCCATTACCTATGAAATGATGCAATATTTTAGTGCCAAGACTCAAATATCTGATTTTGTAATTAAAATTAATGTGGAAAATGTGTATGACTACATTTATTGGGAGATTATCAATAAGTTCGTGGAATGTATGGGGTTTTCTCAATTGGTGAGGGATCATTTATTTTGGTGTTATATCTCCCCACAGAATTATTTATTCATGATGGTAAAGTATTAATGATTTTTCAAGTTGGTGAGTGGCCTTAGGCAATGGGATCCATTTACTCCAAGATTTTTCATTTTTATCCAAGACTCTTTGAGTAGGTTCCAGGAAGAAAAGGAGGTATAAGGTTCCTTCCATCCCTTTAAATGATATAGACAATTTATTGGAGTCTCTCATATTCTTTTTTCTAATGACCCGATCATTTTACTTAATGGTGGTCATTGATCTATCAGGAACTTGGTTAAAATTCTTGATGAATACAAGAAATGGGACATGGAGATTATTAACATGGATAAAAGAAGCTTCTTTACCCCAACCCACTACTTAAAAAGGCAGGGTAATAACATCCATAATTTTATAGGTTTTATCAGGAAGTAGTTCCCTATGTATTACCTTGGTACCCCTATATCACCGAGTAAGATTCGTATTTCTCACTTTTAAGGGATTGTTAGAATTATTACCTACCATATCACTAACTAGAAGAATATGTTCATATCTTTTGGAGGTAGTATTAACCTGGTTAATTGTGTTCTATCATCTATCCCCAGGCATATACTTTCATCTTTCAAGGTACTGAAAATTGATTTTAAAAATATTGAAGGTATTATATCCAGTTTTATCTAGGATGCTCATGGAGAGGGAAGGTGCAAGTGGGATTCATGGAAAATAATAGAAGCCCCGGTGGATGAGGGGCCCATAAACCTACTAATTTTGGAAGGATCTATGATATTAATACAATAAAAATTGGATTGGGATGTCCTGTAAGGAAGTTTAGTGTGGGGGTTTTTATTATTCGAGGTAAATATAGTCATGATTTTGACAACCCAAGAGGAAAGGTCTCAACTTCTTAGAAAATGCATCGACAACACATTAACCTTCTTAACCTTCACTCTTGTTGGATCGTGGATTGAGGTGACATCAACTACCGGTTTAATAATTGGGAGGGATAAATTATTGGTTCCTGGGATTTCCTACTCTATATATTTCTTTTTCCCATGTGATTCTACACCCATTTTTTATGGAGTCCACCCTTAAACATAATTAGTGAGAGATATTTGAACTCATTGAATTTTCATCAGACAAGGATCATTTTTTTCAATATATCACCCTTTTTTTTTTCTCTGTAAAGTCCTATAGGCACGTACTACAAGGGGATAGTGTGAACCCCTATGTTATCATTTTATATGAAGCTAGGATATCCCCCATTAAATAAAACATCATAATGTGGAGGATTTAGAACCTGGAAATTCCCACCGATGAGGTGATTAGAGGTAAAATTTTTAACATGGCTTTGAAATACTAGTTTTTCTCCAATGGAAATGAAAAAACAATGTGCCATATTTTTGTATAAATTTCTTGGGCTACATCGGTGTGGAGAGGCATTGCAGAGTTCTTCTGATTTTCTAATCACTCTTGTGGTGATTTGAGAGATTTCTTTAACTTTTTTTGTGTGGCCAATGTTAATCATCAAGAGAATAAATCTAGGGTAACCATTTTTACTGCTAGATGATAGTGTATATGGGATGTCAGAAACAGAGCCCATATTGAGGGTTTCTATAGATCACCTCTTGGTGTCCAGATCAATTATAGGGGTCTTGAGGTTGAGCTGTGTCTCATGGTGAGGTAATGGGACTCTAGTATTTCATTGAGGGAAGTAATTATTGTAAGAATAATTCCTACTCCCATTCCTTCCAGGTTGGGTAGTTGGATGCAATGGTCCCCTCCAAGGGATGGTCTCAAAACAATGTGGATGGATCTTGTACTCATGGCCTTATACAGGTAGGTGATGTCATCTATGACAGTC
The DNA here is from genome assembly GCA_963277665.1 of Viscum album. NCBI lineage: Eukaryota > Viridiplantae > Streptophyta > Magnoliopsida > Santalales > Viscaceae > Viscum > Viscum album. The sequence goes on along the minus strand of OY728158.1, from coordinate 1,182,148,629 downwards.
ATGGTTCATTTTAATCATCCATCATCATCTCTTATGGTATTGGTTCGCCAATCATGGATGAATGTTATGAACGGTTTAATGGGATTGAGACCCACCTCTTGCATAACATCTCTATTAATGTCACTGAATTGAACCCTTTGGTGATCTAAAAACCCTTTTAGGAAATTCCACACCCCCATTGCCCATTTAGTATCTCATCCACAAAGGCTATAGTCGAATCCCTAGTGGAATGACCATTATTCATACATAGTGAGAAGGTAACAAAGTTGATGATTTCATAGTTACTCAGGGTGATCATGAATTCCCCTATTTAGTTTACATTGGTATTGGATCCCTACCTCTGGAGTTTGTCAAATTTATTAGAGGTGATGCACTTGGTCTTCATTACTTTAGGCCTCCGGGAAAGCTTCTTCTCTTTGTTAGTTGTTCTCTTTTCTTTTATCTTTTTCTCATTTCTACATTTTTATTCCCTCTCCTTTAATGACGATGAAAATATATTTATGAGTATATATTTCAAATTTTACTCCATATAAATGATGCCTCCAAATTTTTAAAGAAAAAACAATAACAACTAATTCCAAATCAAGTGTTTCATAATTTTACTCATGAGGTTTCAACTGCCATGAAGAATAAGAAATTACCTGGTAATTCTATATTAATTCACAACCAAGTATTTTCAATGAAGCATCATTATAGATGAAAATTCACTATTTCTAGAATGTAGGACCAAAACTGGAGCACTCACCAATCATCTTTTCAATTCTTGAAAATAATATTCGCATTCTTTTATACCAATGAACTTGAAACCTTTTCAATTTAACATAGTCATTAGTCAAGATAATCATGTAATGTTTTCAAAAAACCACTGGTAATATCCTAAAAAACCAAGGAAACTATGAATCTCGGTTATATTTATGGGTATTTTCCATTCTTCATAAACATTTATTTTAGTAAGATCAACAGTTATTCCATATTTAGAAACAATGTGACCAAGGAAATAAATTTTTTAAAACCAAAAAACACACTTTCTGAATTTTACATAGAGTTTCGTTTCTTTTAAGGTTTTCAAAATAACTGTTAGATGTCTTTCATGATTCTCTTTACTTTTAGAATAAAATATCACTTCCTTAATAAACACAACCAAAAACTTATCTAAGAACTATTGAAATATTCTATTCATAAGATTCATGAATATGGTAGGTGAATAAGTTAACCCAAATGGTATAACTAAAAATTAATGATTCCCATATATTGTATAAAATGTAATCTCTATAACGTCTTCATGTTTTACTTTGAACTGATGGTACCACAACCTCATGTAAACCTTTGAAAAAGTACTATGCTCCTGGGAGCTGATAAAAATAATAATTAATATGTGGAAAAGGATACGTTTTCTTAAAAATGATTGTTTTCAAGGCTTCATAATCAAAGAAAAGTCTCATTGACCCATATTTACTTTTAACAAAAAAGACAAGAGAACCTCATGGGTGAAGTGCTAGGTGGGATGAATCCTTCATCTAATAATTCATGTAACTATTTTTCCAACACTAAATGTTACATTTTCTAAATTCAATAAGGGGGTTTTGAAATTGGATTAACATCAGGAACTAAGACAATATTAAAATAGACATATTTATTAGGTATAACACTAGAAAACTCATTAGAAAAATCATCAAGAAACTCATTTACTAGTAGCACATCATAAATCTGAACAATTCATTTATTTTCAAAAATATGTGCATGATAAACTTAATTTACATATATTAACACTTTGTTGGATTCTTGATATGTTATCAATAGTATGGTTTCATTCTTATACACAAAGTAAAACTCTTTCTAAAAAACCAACTTATTTAGATATACAATAAATCATAGCATGATAAACAGAAATCCATTTCGTAACCATAATAAAATCGATCTCTTTTAGAGAAAAAAACATGGTCTGTAGGTAAAATATTTCCATAGAAAAAGAAATGTAGATTCCTGTAATTTATTTGTTCCTGAATATTTTCTAAAAGTTTTTTTAAAATGAGTTATGGGTTCATTTCTTGATGTGAAATTTCGAATTTAGTAAAAAATTTCATAGAAATGAAGTAATGTCTAGATATTGAATCAAATAAAAAATTGGAATATTCGGTTAAAAATAAAAAATATACCCGACAACACTTCCTTTGATGGATCAACATATGCTAAAGTAGTTGCAAATGATTTTACTAAAACATTTTTCTTCCAACCATACTGATTTCCTACCTGAGTGACTAGTTTTGAACACACATTAATAAAATGAACCAATTCATTACAATTAAGGAATATCACCATCAGATTCTCATTATTTTTCAGATTATTTATCCTTTAACTAAGGAGACATATGCCTAGACATTCCACATTTCTAGGATTTCCAAGAATTTATAGGTCATTCTATTGGATACTTTTTATCAAACCTTTCATAAGAAGGAAAATTTATTTTCTTACCTTCAGATTTATTTTTAGAATTTTTCCCCAAATCCTTAAAATTTAACTGATTATTATTCTTATCATTGTGATGAACATATGTGTCCAAAAATCCATCTCATATTTTTTAGCACAATAAAAAGGATTCTCATAGCTTTTAAACTCTCGGAAAGCCAAATCTCTTCGTAAAATTGGTTTCCAACTAGAGTAAAATATAGTAATCTTACTATCAAAGTCCCGAGTAAAATATGGTAAATACCTGGCCAATCATGTAAAATTGACTTCATATGTTCAAACGATTCATCGTCTTTATTCTTCAATTCATGGTTTTTTTCCATTTTGAGTTGAATGGTTCTAGGAAAATCTTATTCTAGAAAAAGACTCTTAAAATCATCCCATTTCTCTATCATTATTATCTATTTCTATGGTATTCTCAACCATAGGACACCGTTTATTAGCTTCAACTTTAGAATGATAATTTTCATGGGTTACCTTTTGGCATTCCGAACATCCCAAGACATCAAATATATTTTTTATTTCATTGATCCACCCTTCGGCTGTAACCAGATAACTGATTTCATTAAAAGATGTAGGATATTTCCTCATAAAATGATCCACAAAAGACATGTTTCTTCATCGTAGAGTAGGTTACTCTCTATAATGAACACCAAAAATATTTATCACATGAGTCAATTGATCTATTAAAATAAAAAACTACTCGATTCCAATTCCCACCATTCTAGGCTACAGATTCAGATAGATATCAACCTCTTGATTCCTTCCCACTTCAGCCTCCCTATTTATTCCATGGAAAACCATTATTAAGAGACATATCCTACTTGAATAAACATGTAAATGTTTAAATGATATATCATTTTAAAATAAAAAATAAGTAAAAATAATTTATGGTATTATATTAATATTATTCTAACCCCTATAGTTATCTAAAATATCCTCTCATACCAACTATAAAGACCCACCCATAAAACATTAAATAATCTAAACTTTTATTCAAAAACTTACTTCATTTCATATTGAGGATATTTTTAGATTTTCAGATTTATAAAATTAGGAAATAATATGCACATAACACCCCATAGTTATATAGTGTGGATACTACTAAAACAACATCCATTTCTACCAAAATATAAAACATTAAAAAATAAAAAATGGATTCTTTGAAAAACATCATAACATTTAATTTGAATTAATTATTCCTCTTAAATGTCCATATAACCTATGAAAGACATTTAAAAACTTGTGATTATCACAAAAATCTTAGTAAGGTATATAAAGAAGGAAATAGTTAATCAACTGATAACAGAAAAATATTTAAAATCCATTTTGTAAAACCTCATTAGCATAAATAGAAACATAATAAAGTTTACATGGGTAATATTTACCATATAACTCTTAAATTCTCCCTTACAAATGGAATAACCTATTATTCTACTTCCATTTCCAGAGTACCCAATGCATTGGAGAGTTATAATGGGGATAATCCGTCATATCTTGAGATATAATAGCCTTAACCCAACATATATTGAGCTATTATAGAGATCAAGACATCATATCTTGATATATAAGTGTCTAAATCCAATAGAAATAATTTCAATGTAACATATCAAAAAATAAAAAATTGATCACTCATTTAAACCCTTATAAAAAAGAAGTTCATATATCATAATACAATTTTTTGGTAAAAAATTAACTTTTAAAAATATAAAATTCGTTCACATAATTATGAAATAATATTCTTCCAAATAACTATAAAAACATATAAATGGAAATTTATATTAATAAAACATCATGAAATTATAATAAAATGCTCTTTACAACAGAAAAACAATCTTTTTGAATTTCATAAAAGAGACATTTAAATGGATTTTAAAAGGTAAGTCCCATACAGATACCATATAATTTATGAAATAATTAATCTAATCAAGGGAATATATATATTCACTATAAATATAAAAAATACAATGAAAAATAATTTTAAAAATAATCATATAATGAAAAAATCAATGATGTAGAATGTAAACCCAAAGAATGGAAATTCGTTTATGAATTCCCATACCTCATGTTTTTCTTACTTTAAACGTGTCTAGACCTCCTCTTTAAGGTTTTAAAGAGTATTATTAATATATTACACAATTGTATTCATATTTACAATACATTATATGATCTTTTTATAGCATATTAACACCCATTTATTAATAATATTTTATTATTTCCATTGTTTTGGGTGCGTTGTTTACATGGTTTCCATGGCCGGTTTGTTGTGGAATTTATTGTCCAAAGGAAGAGAAACTATAGAATTGGAATGAAATGGTATTTATAACATTAAAAAACATTAAATTATACCATATATAGTTTTTTAGATATGAATATTATTTATTAGATAAAAAATTAATGATATTCGTTTTAATCATTTTGGCGTCTCTTTGATCACGATGAACTTGTTTCTTTATATAATTAAATATTATTAATATATATTAATTATATAACATAAAATAAGTTTTATAATAAAATTTAGAAAATATTTAAACCAGTAAAATGGGTTTATGACCCTCTAATAAGTATGAAATGGAAATTTAAAACACATTGTCCATGGTGTCAGTAAACCAACACATCACAGACTATGTTTTTAGATGTAGAATAAAAGGGCTAGGAGAAGAAGTATGATGATGAATTTTTCCGTTAACAAGAAGTCATTATAGAATATATAAGACACTATAGTATTTATTCTTGTTGGAAAATGATAGGTGATGATATTATAAGGGAAGAAAAATAATTGAGAATAAAATAAAAGAAAAATGAAAGAGGATTTTTCACTCTTGAATTATCTTCCTTGAGAACCTCCTTAAGGACCTTGGTTTTGGCCTTTTTGTGAGACCAGAAGGTATTGGACGTGGGAAATCGTCTTTTGAAGAATTTTAGGATGAATTTGGATAATTATTAAAGATTTATAGTTGTTAGAAGAAGAGGGGCGAGGGGTAGTATTTATATAGGAGGACATGAGGGTTTATCAATTATTCTAATCATTATTTTATTATTTTTCTCAAGAAAAGAAATAGTGTTGGTTACTATGAATAAATAAAGTAAATAATGCATATTAATTCAATTATAGGGTTATTTACTCAGAATAACATCATCCATGACTCAATAATTCATGTATTTATCTTATTTAGTAAATTATTGTGTTTCACTATTCACAAAATATTCATGTATTTTAGAAAAAACCCAAAAAATCACAATGAAATTTTTTCAACATGGATAATAAAAAAATGTAATCCATTTTTTGAAAATATGTTTCTAAATATGAGAAATTTTTATTTTTATTTTTATTTCAATAATAATTTATTCGATAAATACCCATTTTAAAATAATAACTGATTTTATAACACTTTGAAAAATTAATTATCGTCTCATATAATTATATTATAATTATAAGATAATAAAATATTAATTAATGAATATATTATATGAAAGTATTTTTCTTTTAAATAATTTTATTAATTATAATATTATAAATAAATATTTATGTTTTACAAAAAAACTAACACTTAATCTATCATTTAAAAAAAATATTTACTCATTCCAAGATTTAAATATATCATATTATTGCATATAAGACACATAATATTTTTTACACTTTCATAGGTGTGGTTACCATTCTATCATCCAATATACTATTCTTAAGGGTTGTATTACCATTCCAAAGGTCATGTTACTATTCCATCAGAAACGATTCATTAAAATACCAGTTATTTAATTATACATTTGTAATGGATTTAACTATTTAATTTAAAAATGGAAAAAATTATTTTATAAGTACCTAGGTTTTTACAAAAGGATGTGTTCTTGAGGGGGAATGCACATCATAAAAAGAAATATCTATTTGGAATTTCTCCAGGTTAACCAAAACACCACTCTCATAGATGACATGTCCCAAGAACATCATCTATGAAATATACAATTGATATTATAATAAATTCTTATTTATCATGTGATTATATAGTGTTTCTAACATAATACATAGATGCCTTTAAAAATCCTATCCATATCAATAATAAATCATAATATGATCCTCAAACTCTATAAAAAAGTCAGGATATATAAAAAAGATATGATTCATCAAGTATATAAAAACATCATGATAATTAGTATCCCTAAACATCATTACAAAGAACTCATAATGTTTATAACCACTCATAATTTATCTTTGAAATTTTTTCATCTTTCACCCCCAGTGGGTGATATCTCAATATTGAGTCATTCTTTAAAAACCAGATATCCCTCTTTATTTAATAGAATTGGTCATTAATGTGATGTATAGGGTATTCATTATCATTTTCATGTGATTTTTCTTATAGTAGTAGATGAATAACTATAATATATCATAATCCTTTTTGAAAAAAATGACTCATATTTCCTAAAGTGAAACACACAGTTGACTAAATATATTTTCCTTTAATTCCTCCAACTGGGTATTCAACTATCATAAATTTTCAAGTTTCATTAAATATGAAAGAAAGTAATTTGGACTCATCCTAAGAAACAAGAAAATAGAGAACTCCATGCATCATTTTGGTGCAAATCATGAGATGTTTTCAGAAAAAAAAAATATCCCACATTTACTATAAATTATTATTGATTTAGATATTTCACTGATATAAGAACCCATTTTACTAACTTACTAGTTAAATCATTAATATATTTTTCAACTAGTCCTGATCAACATCCATTCACATCTCATTCTCCATGAAATTTTTTAATAGTACTATCAATTGATGTAAATTAAACACTACACCGAGTGTATTCAATTAAATAATTTAACTGCACCATCAATTACATTGAAATTATAAGGTCTTATGAGTCCATATCTTTCCCTAACAAATCATGCGAAATCACAAAATCCAAAATAATATTTTAACATGAGGTATAATTAAATCCTTGTTCTACCAGTCTACCAAGAGGCAACGCAATATTCATGAAATGAGGCACAAACTCTATGAAAAAAATTCAATTTTTCTACCACCAGTGTATATATTAATTAGTGAGATGAATCTATATCAGATATTATATAGACCATAATATAAGTTTAAAATTAAAATACCTCATAAAGTAAAAAATTCATTCCTTTGAGTCAACCATAGCATTAAATTCAGTAAAACACAATAACTTTATCATCTCAGTGAGGTACTACTATAGATTATAATCATCCCTCATCTATTATTCATCTCTATCTTTGATTTATATCTTTGAAAGTATCATTAATACCTACATGTAGTTGGACCATCCTACATTATAATTCGTTGAGAAAATATGGTTGAAATTATTTAGATTCCCAATATTATCACTCTAATGAAATAACCAAGATTTTTCAAGAATGAGAACATACCACACTATTAACAACCAAACTATCTTCTACCATAAAATTAACATATGTTGTATGGTCTGATATGGATACCTTATTGTTGGGATTTATCCCACTTCCTATTTTATCGACTAGAAGATTATTTCCAACTTTAGGTAGGAGAGAAAAGAATGAATTCCTTTAAAATCAATCATATTTTTTTCTTCTATAACTACATTTTTCACCACTACTATAGAGGTGGGTAAATCAATTTGAATCAATTTGAAAAAAATATCTGGTAGAACCACCATCACAAACCAGTATTATTTGAGATTATCATTACTGTCATGTTATGGATGAAACCAAATGAACTCTTACAAATGGGATGCGTACTATAACATTTTCATGTTCCATATATCATACTATAATAAATCATTAACCTTATTTGACATAAATGTATCTTGGTAAAACTATTGATTAAAAATAGAAACTCAAACTCTAAATATTCTATATTTAGTGGTTACTCTATAACATTGGCACTAGATACAAAAGATCATATACCAAAGGACCGAATAATTTGTTAGTTTTGGTAAGCTAGATACATACATGATTCCCATGTTATATTCGAAATATAAAAAAATAAGATAAGAAACATTTATACATACATTATATCATTATCAATATCATTCTTTATATCTCAGGGAAAGGAAGACAATTAATGAGTGACCATAGATTCTCAGTAAGGGTTACATAAATTGGATTCTCTCGTGAGTAAATAATGAATAATTTATATGGTAGAGTGGATAATTAAAACACATTACATTAAATCAATAGCATTGGTAATTGAGAATATATTTCTAATATCAAAATAAAAGTCACACAAAAAATGAAACCTAAATCCTTAATAAAGAAAATGAATAATTATATACATTCTTGGTCAAGGCCTATCAACCATGAAATAATCAATTTTACAATCAAGGCCTCTCAACCAAGACATTATCATTCTTTCAAGGCCTCACAAACATTAAATTAACACTATTTTGATATAAATACACCAAATACCCAACTATTATGCAATGATCTTATTATAACAACCCAATATTATTATACATATAAATTATATAAATTTTCCAAAATACATAAAACATTATTCGAAAGGACGCCCAAATAAAATATTAGTTTATTATTTTTGGATATATGAAAATATAAAAACTTGTACACAAGTGAGATACATTATATCCCAATAGGTTATCCAATACTAGAACCCCTCTTATATATTTCATACATGAAATATATCTTCATAACCTGGGGAAAGAAAAATAAAAAGGGTGAGGTCAGATGCTCAGTAAGGGTAAACAAGGAACACATGTAACCATAAACATGAGAAAAGGGGTATTATAACATGATCATAACATTATAAGATCATAGATTTCATATCAAAGATCATAAACATGAATCATGGAATAAATCAAGTATGTTCATAAGACATGAATTATAAATAAAGAAACATAATCCATGAAAGCATAACAAAGGAATAAGACATGGGATTTCTAGTAGATACATAAGAATATAAAATCATATGTAAAGGATACCTATTATGAATGTTATAAAATTTAAGGACTAGACTATATTTGTTTAACTGATTTAGACATGGCCTAATAACCAGTGTACCCTCTTACTTTTAGGCTTGGGATACGACTCATATAGCTTCTTATTTTCAGGATTCGACTATAACCTGAGTCTTATTTTTAGGCTGGGGAAGGAGCCCATATACCTTATTGTCTTCAGGCTTAGGAAACATCATCTTTGCCTTCTTATTTTTAGGCTTCAGATACAACCAATGTAACTTTATTATTTTAAGATTGGGATACAACCCATGTACCTTCTTTATTTCAGGCTTGGGATACCACTCATGCACCCTTTGATCTCATATACCCCTTATCATTACCCTATACATTGTAGGGATATATAGATCCCTCCCATCTCATTATAACATCATTTATACATATGCCAAAAAATAATAAAACATTCATCATATCATTTACCATAATAAGAGATCATATCATAAAACATGAAATGGAATGGGTATCATTAACATTCAATTATATAAAAACTTATTGAAAATATGTTGGTTTCATAATCATTTCATCGTAGAATAACCTGTGAAAGTAATAGTATTTCATAATCATTTACCATGGCATAAAAAATTGAAGAGAAATGGGTTTTTTAATCATAAAACTCATTTATGAATAATTATTTTCATAAAAATATAACCCATGAAAGTGAAATGGGTTTTCATAAATTTCATGCAATAAATACAAAAACCCTTCTAAGAAATATTATGAATGGAACCTTTGGACCATTTAGAAAAAAGGCATTAGTAACATCAACAGTTATCGTCTTAGATGGAAAATAATTTTGAGATATCATTTAAAACCATATATTGAGGAAAATATTATTTATTCTATGGAAAATGATTTTTAAAACACAAAACCTTTTGAAAAATATTTTCTTGAACAAAAGCCTGAAACTTATAAATAAATATTTGAAAGCATTTTGGAAACCATTTTCTTTAAATAAAACTAAAGATAGTATTAAAATATTTATAAAACTATTTATCCATGAAAACATATAATACGGGAATGAAAATATATTGGAAAAAAATTCATTGAAAATAATTTGAAAAATTAAAAATAAATCTTGAATTTTTTTGGAAAAAAATATCTTTTAAAACAAATTTAAAACTTATAAATAATTCTTGAAAATTTCTTGAAAACCATTTTTTATGAAAACATATAAAATAGTATGAAAATGTTTTGAAAAAATTTTTATTTTAGAATAATTTGAAACAATTAATTTATATAATATTAGGAAAACATTTTCATTTAAAAAATATATTTTTAATCATATAAAGGAAGGCTCAATGGAATTATGGTCATGATGGTGGATAAATTAACAGAAGTTGATCATTCCTTTTTCACAATAAAAAGTATAGAAATATGCCTTGATCATAAAATGATAATAAGATTCTTTATTAAAAACAAATTTGGTTTAAAAAATTGATACATTATAAAAAATTTAAATATCATTGGAGAATAATATAATATTTTCGAAACCTTTTAGAAGGAGTGGTTTTTAATCAACATAGATTTATGATCAAAAAGACGGTAACATTGGGCTTTCTTAATAACACTTTATTACCTATCTTATGTACCGATTAGTGAAAATGGTACAAATAAATGAATATATATTTAATAAACACATGAATAAAAAATTATTCAGAGTTTTTTAAGATATGGATCATAATATTTCATCAAAGTAAGCATAATCATATGCAATCTCGAAAAGTGATGAGATTGTTCCAATAAACTCTTACGACTAGGTAAATTTGAACCATACCACCATGTAATAAAATGAAATTAACTAAATCTTAAAATTTCATGATAAGAATTATATTCAGGATATAACATTTGAAATTTGGTATATAAACCTCATGGATAAATATGGGAGCATAATAAGACAAGTGTCTCAAAGAAAGAAAATTGAGAAAAAAAATCACTTTACTGATTTGGTATCATTTTAAACGTAAAACCCATGAAATAAATATCATAAAAGGGTTATGTAAATACACCTATAATTAAATATATGATTCATATAATTAATCCATGGGAATTATTCACACCATAAAAATATATGGGTTTTTAATAAAGCATGTATCTCATGAAAATACAAAGTGAGATGAAATTCTCTTACCATGTGTCTCGATTTTCATCATACTCATTAAAAAATACTATATAATAAATATAAGTTTATTATACATATCTAATAGAACCAAATTATTATATATAATACCATATAAGTTTTTTCTATTACCTTATATTACATGTTTGTTAACAATTCCATGATAAGGTTACACTTCGAGTAACATTCGCTTTGTTTTTTGCATGTGTCTTAATTTGTAATATCATTGTTCCTTATATTTATATCATGATTTAAATAATGTAAACCATGATTTAAATATCACTACTATTTATTATAGTTTTATTATAATAATCTATAGAATATATAAGTATGAAATGAAATACAGTATTCATGGAGATGGTTGGTCGTACGTATGTAAGAACATTGTCTCTCTTTTATTATCGTATTGACTAAAAGAAATAAAAAAGAATTTATGTATATATGTATATAATATCATTACAGTATAATTATTATATTATTTATACCATATTATTTCATTAAACACACCCTCGATACATTCCATGTAGTCAGTACATGAATCACATCGCTTTGAGGGGGCGGTAGTCCACACATCCAGAAACGAAATTATGATATTTACTTAAAATTAGAAGTATAGATATATATATTGTAAAAGAATTAAATAAGATTAAATCAATAAAAAAATATAATATATATCACATATAAATAGTATTTCCATCATAATTCATACCATTAGTGGTGGTAAATTCATAATGAACAATCAGCATTTTGTGAGTCGGTAGATCACTATACATATAAATAGTATGTTCAGTACCCATTAGATGAATGTGTGGGTAATTTTAGGCTGAAAACATAGAATAACAACATATTTTAATATTTAGGATACTTTTTTTATAATTATATAATAAGGATAATTTCATAGGTGGATAATGAAAACAAAATAAATGAGCTTGTGGAAGGATGTTACCTCTTCTCTGGGTACCTCCTTATGGTTTTCACCAAAGGGATTAATTTGATTTATTTATTCCCAAACAGAGGCTTCAAGGTGGAAGGTACGGATGTTGGGAAGTTTATTGGGATGATCATGGCCAATCCTAAGTGGTTTAAGATTTGTGAAGAAGATGGAGAGATGGTGTCCTTTTTTGGAGAGGGAAAGAACACTTGGGATTGTTTAAAACAAGTTAGGTGTATCCATGTTTTTACCAACAAAAGTCCTCAAAAACCAACCAAACTCAGTAACAGAACGTTTATAGATGAAATATTTCTATCCAATTGGTTTATTTCAAGTGTATAGTTCATTTTTTACCATAAATTTAAGTTTTACTATATCATCAATCTTAATTTTAACTTAATCAGTCTAATTAATTTAAATAACATCCACTAATTTTTTTAGTCAAAAATTAATTTTATATTATTAAACTATAAATATAATATCGATTAAAACTATTTATTTCCATTTTTATAAAATCAATACACATAATAAATAGAATTAATTTTAATTCTAAACTCATAGACGTGGGAAGAAAACGAGTTTTTAATGTGAGAATGTTCAAATGTTCATTAAGGTATTATATCCAAATTGAATATCAAAATGATTCCAATTATATAAATTGGATTAATATATGTATAATTTATCTATTTTATACTTTAAAAACTATATAAGATATAATTTAACTATATAAATAAATTATACAAAAATATGTTTTTAATTAATATTCACTATAATTCAATATTCATCCAAGAAAAATACAATAAATTTACCCTAAGATAATTTCCACATTATGAATTAAAAAATGAAGTTTATTTTATCGAATTCAATTTCCAAATTTCCCAAAAATTAATTTAAAATTTTCTCACATAATGACATGAAATTATATTCATTTGTGAAAATAATATTTTTAAACATAGACTGACTTTTAAAACATTTTTAATTACTATATCATTTAAATTACTACAACAATAGAATGGTATTTTTTCAAAACATGGTGTTGTGTGTAAAGTAAAATAGGTTAGTATTGTGTGTAACATGCTCTAGGTTGGTGTTACATTTAGCGAAAGACAATTCAGTTTCATGTTGAAGGATTTTTTTGACTTAGTGCAATGAAAGACCTTAATTAAACTTAATTCATTCAAAAAACAGGTCTATAAAAACCGAGGGAGTTGCATTCAACCCCTGTTAAAATTAATTTCTCCCTTGAGCTTCTTCTTGGTCATCAAAGGTTTAGTACTTGAATGTTTCTTTCATAGAAACCCACATAAAAAGGGATACTAAAACTTACTTTAAAAAAAGAAGTTTGGGAACATAGTGATTACCTGAGGTTACGTGTAACTATGGTTACACATAGGAGAACATATTTGGGAAGTGAAAACATAGACATGTAAGAAAAATAAAAATATCATGTTCCGATAGAGAGTGATAGAGAACATTGATTAGAAGAAGTGTGTGAACACAAAACCATAAATCATCAATGATTTAATGGAGAATCAGATTCTTCAGAAATAAAAGTTCTAAGAGAAATATTTTTCAATATCCTTTTTCCATGATTTGAGGATTTATTTTACTATATAATTATATAAGAAAATGTACTTATTTGATTTTGTTTCATTTAATTTGTACAATATCACCCCTTGGTTTTTCCTTGATCAATTACCACTACATATCTTACTACAGGGAATGATGGTGAATTTTTCATTCCTAAAGAACCAATATATCCGGAGATCCATTAATATAATGATAATTTATTCCATCTGTCTTCACTTAAAATCTCCACAAAATTCCCAGCACATGTTATCCTACATGCACATATCCTCAAATAGTGATATATTACTTTAATTTCACAATATTTATTCAATGTTTAACTTAATATTTATATAAAACTATTATCTTTATTACCCTTCCAAAATATGAAATTACAAAACATGATGAAGAACATTACTAAATCATCTTATCATTGATCCCCCATAATTTAGCTCTTGGTAGTCACATTCCATACATGTGAGTACCCTCATCATATATTCCCCTGAAACATAGTAATAATATGAATGTTCATAAATCCCTTTGGAAAACATGCTTGCTTCCTTATTGCAAGTATTACTTGATACATTCATTAAATACAAGAAGTTTTAAACTTCATCCATGATGACATAGGTAACTTTTCCAGCAAATCAATAATCAGATCCAAGGTAATTGGTTTTATCCAATTTACTTTTTCAAAATCAATCATCTCTTTATCTAATGTAAACACAATTTTCTCAACATCTTTATCACATTAAGGGGTACCTTCCCTTAACCATAATATCACATTTCTATTAAGACCATTTTCTTGTCTTCATCACAATTCCATATATCATTTTCAATCCTTATTGTAAACATATACTGGAAATACATATTTATTTCATGATTCATATAATATATTAATTTAATTAAAATAAATAAATAATTTATTCATATAACTCTATTCTTAAACCATTACTCAACCTTCATCAAATTATTCCTAAATAAAACAATCCTAAATTATGAAATTTGAATCATGTGTGTAGGTTACTAAACCTCAATCTAATCATGACTCTTATGTTTAATGTAAACAATACTGGAAGAGCATCATAGATCATTCACATGTTATTTTCAGTATCTTTATCTTTGTAAGTATAACCAATAATCATATGACCTTCCTAATTATCTTTTTGATATTTACACATGGGAAATTTATTTCCATACTGACCACACATTTCACACCAAAAACATTAAATTTTATCCATGTTCCTTCCAAATCTAACCATTGACTAAAACCACAAAGCATAGTGTGAGAAACATTTATCATAATCGGATACCATATAATCATGAAAATTGACATATAGGGTGCCTAAATCTTGAATCACACTTATTTAATATATGAAACCATAATATTATCCTACATAATTCATTCTTAATGATTTTTTGTAAAGATTTTGTTAATTACCAATGCATATCCCATAAGAGTGTCAAAATAGGTGTGCATCATGACCCATTATCTTGTACGTGTTTATGTCTTGTCAGGCCTGACACGCCTTGTCGTACTTTTTACTCTTAGGTACATCTATGATAGAGCCACATCCAATTATAGTATCTAGAGAGGAATGTACTGCAAGGAAACCACTCACTCTCTATTTTACTAAAATTTCAAGTAGTTTTCTTAAATATATACTCATCCTTAAACATATCCTTAGAGATATCCCTAGACATATCCCTATATATATATGGCTAAAGATCTCACTTAATTTTTATCATCCCACTTTCCAATGGTTGACTAAATCTTTTCTATGATTCGAACTCTAAAAACCCAATATTAATGTATATAGAAATTACATAAATATTGCAGAATACATATAACATTATACAAACTGGTGAAAAAAGACTGTATTAGTTTAGTTCCTTTGGAAACATTAAAACATAATCACTGGTACATAATCAAGCTATATTATCTCCCAATAGGTTATCCAAGACTATAACCCCTCTTATACATATAGTATATGAAATATATCCTCATAAATATGGGAAGGAAGCATAAAAGTGGGTGATCTCCAATGCTCAGTAAGGATAAACAAGGCAGATATATAAGGATAAACATGATCATAGGGGCATGATAACATGATCATAAAATTAAAAGAGAATATCATATGTATCAAACATCATAAACATGAATAATGGTGTAAGGATTGGATGTTAATAATACATGAATCAAAAATAAAGAAAAATAATCCATGAAAGCGTAAAAATTTAATGAGAAAAGGTTTTTGTGGAAGATACATATGAATATAAAATATTTTTTCAATTATACATTCCAAGTCACATATAACATGTTGGGATTGGGATAAAAATCGTGTACCTGCTTTGGACTTGGGCTAATTACCCATATACACTATTACTTTCAGTAATTAGATAAAACCCACATACCTTATTATTTTCAATATTGGGCTACAACTCATGTACCTTTTTTCAAGATTGGGTAACAACCCATGTACATTCTAGTTTTCAAGGTTCAGTAACAACCTATATATCATCTTGTTTTCAATCTTGGGCTACAGCCCGGGTACCTTCATTCTTCCATGTTTAGTCTATAACCTATGTGCCTTCTTTCTTTCTGGCTTAGGATACCACTCATATACCCTTTTCTCTAATATACCATTTATCATTACCCAATTCATTTTTGGGAGATATATGTCTCACCCATATCATAATAAAATCATTCATACTTGATCCTAAAAATAATAAAACATTTATCATATCATGAAACATAAAAATAGATCATGTCAAAAACCATGAAATCAAATGAGGATCATAAACATTTAATCCCATCATATCATATGGAAAATATATTGGGTTCACAATCATATAAACTTAGAATAACCTGTGATATGATTCGGGGTTCATAAGAATTTATCATGGAATAACTCATTGAAGAGAAACAATTTTTATAAGCATATAACCCATGTAATAAGAACATGTTTTATAAACATATAACTCCTGAAATAAAAAAAAGATTCATTAACATATAACCCCTGAAAGAGAAATGGGTTTTCATAAACATCATTCCAACAAAACAAAATCTATTCAGGTAAACAATATAAATGGAATCATTGGATATTCTCTTATAAATTCATGATTAACATCAACAGATGTCATTTAGTTAGAAAATAATTTTGAGATATCATTTGAAAACAATTCATGAAGAAAATATACTGTATTCATTGAAAATGTATTTTTAAAACATAAATTCATGTTAAAATTATTTTCTTGAAAAAAAAAATTTAAAATTTATAAAAAAATAATTTAAAAAAATTGGAAACATTTCTCGTAATAATATACAGAGAGATCTTAAAAACGTTTTGAAAAACATTTTCCCATGTAAATTATAAAATAATATTGAAAATATTTTTAATGGAACTTCATTGAAATTAATTTGAAAACATATAATGAAATATTGGTTTTTTTAAAACCCATTTCTTTTAAATTAATTTTAGAATATATAAATAAATCTTGATTTTTTATTGAAAATTATTTTACTTGAAAACATATAAAATAGATTGAATACGTATTGAATACATTTTTCCATGTAAATAATTTTAATCAATGAATTTCCTAAATATTATGAAATATTTTTAAAAAAAATCACATTTCAATCTTGAAAATTAGGCATTAAGGAAATATTGGTCATGGCGGTGGATAAATCCATACACAGAAATCATTTCTTTTGTGACATAAATAGATTAGAAAGGTTCTTCAATCGTAAAACAACAATTAGATTCCTTTTTGAAAAAACATGAATTTTAAAAGGGAAAATATGGGTAAAAAATTTTTTTAAATATCATAGGAGAATAATATAAGATTTTGGTAATCCTTTTAGAATACATGGTTATGAAGGAATAAAAATTTCCGACTAAAGTGAGGGTAAAGTTGGGATTTTTTAAAAATTATTTCATAACTATATTATTTACCAAAGAGTGAAAAAATGGTACCATTACATAGATATATAGTGAATAAACAGAGGAAAATAAAATTCATGAGTGTTTGGAAGAGATGGATCACCGGATTTCATCAAAGTAAGCATAATCCTAAATCATCTCAAAAATTGATTAGATTATTTCAATAAACTCTTACCACATGGAAACTTTGAATCATACTCCCCATGTCAAAAAATGAAATTTCATGAATCTTAAAATATATTTATAATAAGTATATTTATGATATATCATTTCAATGGTAGTAAATACACCTCATGAAAAAATCAGGGTATATAACATGTCAGCAGTCTCAAAGAAGGAAAATGGAGAGAAAATTACTCTATAGATTTGGTAAATTTTGAAATATAAATCACATGAAAGAAATATCATCAAATGGAAATGTAAATAACTATAAATTTAATTACAAGAAACATATAATTCATCCATGTTCATTATACACACCATACAAAAGGAATTGGTGTTGAATAAAGAAGGTATCTCACAAAAACAAAAAGTAAGATGAAATCCCCTTACCATGAAGCGACCCTCCCTTGATATAAATTAATCACCACATCACTTTTTCGGAAATCCTATACATTATAAAAAAAACACCCAAATACTCTAATTAGTTTTGTGGCATTGGAATCATAAAAACATAAACACGGATACATAAGTGAGATACACTATCTACTACTAGGTTCCAATTTACTAGAATCCATCTTAAACACAAAAAACATAATACATATATTGATAACCTATGGAAGGAAACAAAAATGTGGGTGAGATTAAATGATTATTAAAGGTACATAAGAGATTAATGTAATCATAAACATGAGTATAAGTGTATGAAAATGTGATCATGAAAATAAAATATCACACCCAACATATCAAAGGCCATAATAGGAATAAATAAATAAATATTTTAAATTTATAAGACATAAATCATAATGAAATAATGAAAATAATACATGAAATCATAAAATAGGAATAAGACACAAAATTGTGAAAAAAACATAAGCATATACTTATTTCCATAGTATCCAAGGCATTAATGTCAAGACCATCTTACTAGTGTGTGTTCACTCCCCGTACCATAATAGTTGTCATGGTTCACTCCCATTGACATCTTAGTATCACGAGTTCACTCCTCATACCATCTTAGTAGGGAAGGTTCACTCCCAATACCATCTTATTTTATCCCATGATATATAAATATTTAACCAATTCATTGGAGTGAGATATTGGTCCCACGAATCTCATAATGAAATCATACATACTTGTGAAAAAAAAACATAAACAATAATATCATAAACCATTAAATGAAATTTTCATCATAAATATGTGATCATATCATAATATGTTGAAAAATATAGAAACTCATAATCATTTCATCAAAAACAATATTCGTGAAAGACGATTGGATTTCATAAACATATAACTCATGAAAGAGAAATGGTTTTTGTAAAGACCATGAAATAAATCCTAAATAATTCATAGAAGTAATATGAATGTAACAATTAGATCACTACTAATAAAGGAATGAATAGAATCAACAAATGTAATCTTAGACGAGAAATAATTTTGAATGCTCTTTGATAATATCATTCTTCTTTAAAAATTTATTTTTAAAACACAAAACCTTTTTATGAATAATTTAATTATAAATATACTTGATAACCTATAAAGGAATCTTTAAAACATTTTAAATACCTTTTTACTTGGAATATATAAAGATGTTTTTAATCCATCTCAATACTATTTTCCATGAAATCATATAAAAGTATCTTAAAACCCATTTTGAAACAAAAATTATATTAATAAAGGATAATATAATGGGTATTCTTATATATATATAATTATAATAGGCATAAAATACATTCATGTATAGTATATACACCACAAAAAATAAGTGAGTGGTGAATAAGGCATATACCTCATGGAAATAAAGAGTGAGATGAGATTCACTTACCTTATGCTTTTACACTCTACATACTTGTACATACCTCCTATATAAAAAATATAAATTTATTATAAATATATCACAGAACCATATAATTATATATAATACCATATATGGTTTTATTATGACCTTATATTACCCTCTTGTTGACAATTTTATGTTAAGTTTTCACAAAAGATAATATTATCTTTGTTCTTCGCATGTGTATTAATTTGTTAATCATTGGTCCATATATATATAAAGATATAAATAATTTAAATCAATATTTAAATATAATTTATATTCAGAATATTTTTATTATAATAACTCATATA
This sequence comes from Viscum album, assembly GCA_963277665.1. Classification (NCBI taxonomy): domain Eukaryota; kingdom Viridiplantae; phylum Streptophyta; class Magnoliopsida; order Santalales; family Viscaceae; genus Viscum; species Viscum album. Next base: position 1,182,128,345 of record OY728158.1, on the reverse strand, counting down.
ATGTATAAGTGTCAAATGAAATACATCGTTCATAGAGATGGTAATCAATACATACATATGATTGTTTTTTGTGTTTAATTATCATATTGAATGAAATAAATTAAATGAAATGAATATATATATAACATAAATAAATTATCATTAATATTTCATTAGAATTAGATATTTTTACTAAAACAATCCTTGATACATTCCATGTGATGTGTGAATGAATCACATTGTTTTGAGGAGGCGGGAGTCCACACGTCCCCAAATGAAGTTATTGTATAAAAAAATATGGAAAGAATGAAGTTATGTTTAATATAAAATTCTAAGAATATTAAATAGGTTATAATATACATAATAAAATATTATTTTCCCATAAAAATGGTTTTAATACCATCCATGAAGGCATTAATGAAAAAATAACAAAAACATTTTTCACAGAGGTGATTAAGCAGAATAACATGGACAACAATTTTTTTTCTTTGAATAAGAGTAAGTGATAAATGAAATTGATATAATAAATTACATTATAAACACAAAACCCCATTATATACATGATTCTAGAGTTATCATAAATTTATGTATGGAGGTGGTGAGGAGAATGTAGAAAAACAAAAGAAATTAATAGTGATACTTTGAAAAAATTACATCTTGAACATCCCCTCCTTGAAAGACACTTGAGGGCCTTGGATTTGGTTTATAGTGATACCAAAAGTGATTGGATTTGGGGATAGTATTTATCAGATGATTTGGAAGTTATTTTAGGATATAAAATGACTTTTGGGTTGAAAGGGGAGGTTATGGTTTTTATTTATACTGGAGGATAGGTGGGTTCAAGTGATTATTTTATTAATTAGTTTATATTAAATGATAATCATATAGTAGTGGCGTTAAATTACACAAATTTGGATAGAAATAAATGTTGACTAGAATTATTAGGTTTGAACGACACCTCAACCACCCATAAAATGTTTTTTATGTATGATATGCTTTTTACTTTTAACGTTAACCCTTGTCAAAATTTTACTTTTAATACGGTAAATAATTTTTTTACCATGGTAACTTTTTTATAACTAAAAATAAAATTAACCTTAAAACCAAATTTGGACCTTATTATTCCAAATATTTAATCCATTTTAACTAATTCAATTGAGAAAATTATATTTCAAATTAATTCCACAGACAAAACTACAAAGCATATTTTTAAATTGAAACGTTCAAAAGTTTAAAATGTTTCTATAATTAATTTAAATGATAAATTGAATAAAATGACCTAAATTGGATTTATTGACATATATATTATATAATTAAACTTTTAAACCAAATATAAAAATTATTTTTTAATTAAAAATTAGATTTGAATTAAAATTCAATATTTTAAGTAAAAATGAATTTTCTCAGAAAAATCCCAAAATTTTACCCTAAGATAATTTTGATATTATAAATTAAAAAATAAAGTTTATTTTATTAAATTATATTATATTTTTTAAAATTAATTTTATTATTTTTCACATAAGAACATTAAAATTGGTTCATTTGAGAAAACGGTGTTTTTAAACATAAAAAAGACTTAAAAATTTCAAATATTTCATTATAAATATGTTTTATTTAAATAAATAGATTATAAAAAATATTTGAAAATTATTTATTACTATTTTTATAACTATGTTTAATGGATGGGTTATAATTATCTCATTTAAATAATTATAACAATAAAATTATGTTTCATAGAAACATCAATGTTGCATGTAACATAAACTAAGTCAGTGTTGGGTGTAAAGTAAACCATATATGTGTTGAGTGTAATATACCAAAGTATGTGTTTCATGTGATGCACACCATGTTCATTCCTTGGGAAAGGAATCATTGACTTAGTGATTTCAAGTCATAAATGAAAATTTAATTTATTAAAAAAATGGTCCATAAAAACTCGGGGTGTTACATTCTACCCCCTTAAAATGATTTTTCCCCCAAAATTAATCACTTGGGTAAAACAAATAAGGATACTTCTAATTGAACCTTTCCACAAGATCCTACATGTATTCCTCTAAATGGTTATTTCTCTACAAAACATTGACCAGGAGAGTGGTCCTGTTTCATATAAATTTTTTAATCTATCAATAATTTCTACTGGTTTCTCCTTGTAAGAAAGATCTTTTAACAGTAGTGTGACCTCTGAGTTTATTACATGTGAAGTGTCAGGTATACACTACCCTAAGATATATACATTAAAAACATCGTTAAGATGAGATCTATTTTGAGAATGTTCCAACTAGTATGTTATTATCTTGATATAATCAATAATTTCAAAGGGCACGATATACCTAGGGATTGGTTTCCATTTCTTCCCAAATATCATAAACTTTTTCTAGGGTGAGATTCTTAGAAATAGCTTATAACCAACTTAAAATTCTAGATAATAATAAATATTATCAGCATAGCTTTTCTTCCTTCTTTGAGCTGCCTTGATGTGCTTCTAAATGTTTCTAACCTTCCCTACCATTTCTATAGTGATCCCAAGTCCTAATAGATTTGTTTATCCAACCTCTACTCAGCACGTTGGAGATCTACATCTTTTACCATAGAGGGATTTATATGGTTTCATCTAAATGATTGGGTGAAAGATATTGTTGTATGAAACCTCAACTAGAATAAGGTGTTGATCCCAACCACCTTTCAAATCTAGAGAATTGGATCCCAACATATCATTTAGGGTTTGAATTTTTCTTTCAAACTAACCATCTATATGGGGATGATATGCAATTCTAAAACTCTATTATGTATCATGTTATTTCTGAGGACTTGGCGAGAACATTGAGGTAAACCTCAGATCCTGATCTGATACTATAGAATGTGGTACCCCGTGAAGCCTTACCACTTCCTTAATGAATATCATTGAAAGATAATCCATAGAGAAATATTTTTTGATAGAAATGAAGTTTACTGACTTAGTATGGCAGTCGACTACCACCCATATAGTATTATACTCTTTATAAGTTTGGGTAGTCTAATGACCGAATCCATATTGATGTTCTCCCATTTCCATTCTAGTGTGGGTAAAGGATGAAACACCCCCTTAGACGTTTTCCTTTCATCCATAACTAGCTGGCATACCAAACACTGTGATACAAACTTTGTGATATCTCTCTTCATGCCAACCCACCATAAGTATTCATTCAAATACTTTCACATCATTATACTTCTAGGATATGTATATAATCAATAAATATGAGCTTCCTCTAATATCTTATACTTATAATATGGTATGGAATGAATTAATACATGATTCTTGAACCTTATCATTCCATCTTGGTCATGGATAAACTTAAGAACATTTTTGACATTATTTTGTAGCACAACATCTTCCTTCTGCACCCCTTTATTCTCCACATTGATATAGGTTCTAAAATTCATTTGATAAAGATAATATTTCAACCCTTCCTTCATGATTTCAAGATCCATCATTTTCAAATCCAAAAATATGGGATCTTTTCTGATCCTTATCTTGGATATGCTAACATGATCCTTCCAGCTTAAATCATCTGCCACCTTGTTCGCTTTCCTAGGGTGGTAATGTATTGATCAGTTATAATCAATTATCATCACCAATAATATTCTTTTTATTCATGTTCAAATACCTCTATGTGAATTTATATTTCAGACTTTTATGGTCAGTATATGTATCACAATTTCCTTCATAAAAATAATTCCTTCATATCTTTAATGAAAAAATTACCACTACTAACTCCAGATCTTGAGTTCTGAAATTTTCCTCATGAATCATCAATTTTAATGATTAATTGGATATAACCATGTTATTATACATAAGAACACATCAATATACCTTCTTGGATTCATCACTCTCTATTACAATACACTATCCACTATAGGGTAATGTAAGAACCTGTGCGCTGAATAAGATTTTCTTTATCTCCTTGAAATTTTTCCCACATTCATCTGTCCCAAGGAACGTAATACCATTATGAGTTAAAATGGTCATAGGATTAGAGATTAATGATAAATTATCCACAAACTGTTGATAATATATAGATAATCCCATAAATCTACAGATCTCAATCACCATGGTTAGTCTATGAAATCATTCAACTGCCTCCATTTTTTGATTGATCTACTACTATTCCATATCTTGAGATTATGTTACCCAAAAAATAAACCTTCTTTCAGAAAAAATTCACACATTATAAACTTTTTATATAGCTTCTCCTTCCTTATGGTCTTCAGTATAATTCTCAAGTGATCATCATGGCCTTCATTTCTGTTTAAATAGATAATAATTTCATCGATAAAGACTACGACAAATATATCAATGTAACATCCAAAGAATATATTCAATAAATACATTAATATATCAGTGGAATTATTATGACCAAAAGGAATCACTATATATTCATAGTGACCATATCTTATATGGAATTCCATATTGGTTATATCCTCCTTCTTGACACTTAATTGATGATATCCAGAATGAAGTTCGGTCTTGGAAAATTATTGATATCCATGTATTTGGTCAAACAAGTCATCAATACATGGGGGAGGATACTTGTTCTTGTTTTTGATCTTGTTTAAATCCTGATAATTAATGAAGATTCAAATTGATTCATTATTATTTTTCACAAAAAGAACCGGTGCACCACAAGGTGATACACTTGGATGGATGAATCCATTATCATGGTTTTCTTGCAGTTTCTTCTTATATTCCTCCAACTCAATTAGTGTCATTCTATAATGAGTCTTTGAAATTGGTGTGGAACTAGGAATGGTTTCTATTGAGAACTCAAATTCATCAATGTAGATTTTCTCCCTAACCATTTGAGATAAACAAACCTTTTTAATAGGAATTAATACCTATACACTGGATGTAATATCCATAGGAAGTTCATTATTATCCTCGAAATTATGGATGATCATAGGAGGGTCTGAATTATTGAACATAACTTCCCTTACTCAGAAATTGATATGGTATTTATGCATATAAATCAAATCCATTCCTAATATGACATTAAATTCAACCATAGTAAGAATGAAAATATTTGTAGGAAACACATTCCCACAATGTTAAATAGGAGATGAATCATAAAATTGAGATGAAATCATCATACTATTAGGGTTGTCACTATTAATTCCACCTACAATTATTTTTTAGTATTCTAAACATGCTTAGAAAATTCTTTAGATATGAAAGAGTGGGTATATCTAGAATAAAATAAGACATTAGCAGTTCTATAGTGGATAGTAAGTGTACATTTTATCATGACATTATCACATCCCTCATTAGAAATAGTGATTGAATGGTATTTCCCCTTGTCCCTTGGCTTAAGAGGATACAAGCATTGATCATCATCATCAGACATTGGATTTTTGAACTATTTAGAATATGGACCATTCTTCTTACACTTGTAGCATTGGAGCATGGTGGGTGCATTTCTCACAACATTCTCTCTATTAACACTGTTTGATAACTTCTTCCCATCACTTTGGAAATAAATTTTTTTGTAAACTTCCTTTCCACACATAACACATTTATTATACAACTTAAGTTAATTTCCTCCATGATTCTTCCCACACATAGTGCATAAGAAAAAGATCATCTTTTCTCTTCATGATTTTAATATTTTACTTTAAACTCCATCATCCTTTTCTTATCAATACCATAATATTGATATGTGACTCCCACCTCCATTTCATCCTTTATTTTAAACTGCTAAATCTTCACATAGCTACTAAATTATCTTATGGACAACTCCCTTCTGAGATATATATTTTATTCATTGAATAACATATCAAGTATACTTTTGTGTGGGATGATAATTCCGGAAGTGTACCTATCATGTCTACTGTAATTAGGCTCATAGGTGCCAAAAAAGTATCCTCCATTTACTTCATCTGATGGAACACATTATCCATCTTGGTACAAATAATATGAGGAAAGTACTTATTGAAAAATATGTTCTTGAGCTTGTCGAATTCCATGGATTCAATACCATATTCCTACCTCGTGTTTTTTATTAGAGTCCACCACTGGTCCGCTTTACCTTATAAATGATAAATAGCTAGAATAAAATCCTCATACTCTAAAAACTGATGAATGGAGAATATCTTTTCATTGGTAATGATCCATTGTTCAGTAATAATTGGATCAGAATACCCATTGAAAGAAGGTGGATGATTCCTCATTAAAGAATTAATAGAATTTTGTTCCCTCCTTTTCTCTTTTAGAAGTTCTCCATGATTCATATCTTGGGAATGTTGTCTAATCATAGAAACAAGTTTTTCATTACATCTCAAACCGAATTCAGTTTCTGAAGAGTAAATTCTTTTCATTGTCTATCGTACTCCTTAGAGATGCTCCATTGGGTTCCAGACATGGAATAAAACCAAAACCATAGAGTAAGAAACAATTATCATAATGAATAAACACATAATCAAGAAAATTCACCGAAAGGATGTCTAAATTATGACACCTTCATTAATCTATGAAACCTTAGGTTTATCCTAAGTTATTAATATCCAACATATATTTTAATCCTTCATAATGGTTCTTAAGGAGTTTGTGAATTTCTAAAGAATATCCTAGGGAGTGTCAAACTAGGTGTGTAGAAAGGCCAATTGTCATGTACCATATTACCCTAAGTAAAGCCTGGAACATCTGGTCAGACTTATTACTCTTATGTATATTTGTTCCAAGTCCACATCCACTTGTAGTATCCATTCAAGGATGTATTTATTGGAAAACAATTTCTCCATCCTTTACCATGATTCCATGACATTTTCCGAAATATTAACCCATCCTTATACATATCCTTAGATACATCCATAGACAAATCCTTAGAAATATACATAGGGGGCTCACTAAATTTTTCCCATCCTAGTTTCTAAATATTAACTAAATCTTCACATTGATATCAACTATAATGAGCCAGTATAGACAGACATTAATCATTACATAATTTTTGTGGAATACATGTACAGTATACAAAAGACTCTTAAAGACCATAATTGGTCTAGTGCTGTTGGAAACATGGAAACGTGATCACTAATACATATGTGAGACATAAAATATTTCACTAGGTTCTAATTGACTAGAACCCTTCTTAGAAACTAGAAACATAATACATGTCTTCATAACCCAGGGAAGGAAAAATAAAAAAGTGTGAGGTCAAATGACCATTAATGGTAAATAAGGGAGACATGAAAGAATAAACATGAGTATAAGGGTATGAGAACATGATCATGAAAATAGAATATCATACCCTACATATTAAAGATCATAATAAGAAGTCATGGTAAAAAAAATTTCTAGCTCATAAGAAATTTATCATAATGAAATAAAGAGAATAATATTTCAAAACATAATAGAGAAATAATACTTGAAATTTTGGCAAACACATAAGTATATAATGATTTCAATAGCATCTATGGAACCACTTCCAATATAATCGTAGTAGTATGGGTTCACTCCCCATACCATATTAATAGTCATGGTTCACTCCCATGACTATCTTAGTAGCATGATTTCACTCCTCACACCGTCTTAGTAGTCAAGGATCACTCCCAAGATCATATTATTTATCTCATGAGATATAAATCATTACCCAATTTGTTGTAGAGAGATATAGGTCCCACCTATCACATAATAAAATCATATATACTTGTGCCATGAAATCATAAACAATCCAATTATAACCCTATAAATTAATATTTTATCATTAATATTTAATCATATCATGTTCTATAGAAAAAGTGACAAACTCATAATCATTTCATCAAAAACATAATCAGCGAAAGGCAAATGAATTTCACAATCTTATTACCCGTAAAGGAGAAATGAGTTTATTAAAGACCCTAAAATAAATCCTAACCTATTAATAGAAGTAATATGACTTTAATTATTATATCACTACCAAGAATTTCATGATTAACATTAATATATGTAATATTTGATGTGAAATAATTTTAAAATATCTTTTAAAACGTTTCTTGAGGAAAATATACATATTATTTGAATAAAGACTTTTAAAATATAAAACCTTTTGAAAAATAATTTATTTATAGATAGACTTGAAAAATTATAAGGTAATATTTATAAAAAAATTAAATCCCTTTTTTGGAACATATAAAGTTGATTGTAATTCATTTCAAAACTTATTTCACTGAAATGTTATAAAACAATCTTAAACACTATTTTTGAACATAATATATATTAATAAGGGATCATATAATTGGTATTAAAATATATATAAGTATAATAGTCATAAAATAATTTCATGTGAAGTGTATAAACCACAAAAAATAAGTGAGCGGTGAATAAGGCAAGTATGTCATGGAAATAAAGAGTGAGATGAAATTCTCTAACCTTATGTCTTGACTCTCATCATATTCGTAAAAAAATTTATATAATAAATATAAGTTTATTATACTTATATAATAGAACTATATTATTATATATAATTCCATATATGGTTTGATTATGACTTTATATTACCCACTTGTTAACAATTTTATGTTAAGGTTTCTCTTTAGGTAATATTCACTTTTCTCTTTCATGCGTCTCAATTTGTTATATCATTTGTCCTCATATTTATATCATTATGTAAATAATTTTAACCATGATATAAATTTAATTTATATTAAAAATATGTGTATTATAAAAATTCATATAATATAGAAGTATCAAAATGGAATATACTTTTCATGGAGATGGTTATTTGTACGTACGTATGAAAGATGTTTCTGTTTAATTATTGTGTTAAATGAACAAAAGTAAATGACATATATATATATATTATCACTAAATTTGAATTAATATTTTCTTAATATCATATATTGTTAAAAAAAATCCTTAATACATTCCATGGGATTTTTGATCGAATCACATCCTTTTGAGGAAGCTGTAGTCACACACATCCCCAAATAAAGTCATCATATAACCACAATGTGGAAATCCAAAATCTCTGTTCAATATATCATTTACAGAATATTAAATAGGTTATAATATGAATATTAACATATTATTTTAACATTAAAATAGATTTAATACCATCCATGAAGGTGGTAATGGAAAAAGAAGAAAAACATTATTTACTGAGGCAATTGACCAACATAACTTGGACAACAATTTCATTTATTGGAATAATAAAAAGTGAGAAATGAAACGGATATGAGATATTAAATTATAAATATAAAACTCTATTATATAAATTTATCTATATTTATCATTAATTTATTGATGTAATAGGTGAGGATAAAGTATAAAAGAAATGAAATTAAGAGAGGTAGTTTGAGAAAATTTCCTCCTCAATATCCCCTCCTTGAAAGACACTTGAGAGCATTGGATTTGATATTTTGGTGAGAAAATAAGCCCTTGGACGTGGGGAAAGTGAGTATTAGAGGAATAGTAAAATATTTGAGCATCTAAAAGGTATTTGGGTAAAAATGGGGAGGTGAGGGTTGTTATTTATACTTTAGGAGAGGTGGGGCCAAGTGATTAATTTATTGATTAGTTTATATAAAAAGATAACCATATAGAGGGGGAATTAAATTACATGAAATTTTAATGTAATTAATGTTTTATAGTCTGATTAGGTTCAATAAACAAATCAACCACCCTTCAAAACTTGTAGTTTTTTGTTATGTTAAGCTTTTATCATTTAACTTGAACCCCTATCAAAAGTTTACATTTACTACGGTAAATAATTTTTTACCATGGTAACCTTTTTATTCCTAATATTTAAATTAACCTTAAAACATAATTTGAAACTTATAATTACAAATATTTTATCCATTTTACCTAATTAATTTCACATAATTTGGATAATTATATTTAGAATTACTTTCGGAGACAAAACTAAAAAGAGGGTTTTAAAAGTGAATCATTCAAAAGTTTGAAATATTTTTTTATATCTAATTTCAATGTGAAATAGACTAAAATGACCTAAATTGAATTTTTGACATCAAAATTCTCTAATTAAACATTTAAACCAATTATAAATATAATTTAATTTTGTATACAAATTAGTTGAAAATGTTGTTTTGAATTAAAATCTAGTATTTTAACTAAAAATGAAGTTTGTAAAAAACCAAAAAAAATCCGTAACCTAATTTAAACATTCTAAATTAAAAATGATTTATGTTTTATTAAATTAAATTTAAAAATTTTTCTAATTTTTTTATTATTTATCATAGAATGGAATTAAAAGTGGGTCATTCAAGAGAACGTTGATTTAAAAAATTAAAAGAACTTTACCAAAAATAATATGTTTCATTACCAATATGTTCTATTTATATGAAAAATTTATAAAAAATATTTTAAATGTATTTATTACTATTAATATAACTACATATAATGGATATGTTATAATTATCTCATTTAAATAATTATAATAATAAAATGATGTTTTGTAGAAACATCGATGTTGTGTGTAATGTACACCAAGTCAGTTTTGTTTGTAATGTACACCGAGTAGGTGTTTCTTGTAATGACTAAAAAGTTGGTGTTTCATGTAACATACACCATGTTAGTTCTGTTTGAATGGATAATTTTTATTAGTGCATTACAAGATATAAATGAAAATTTTCTTTATTCCAAAAAAATAGTCCATAAAAAACTCAAGGGGTTACATACATTGTGTCTTAACTCTCGTTTTACTCATTCAAAACTCTTATATAATAATTATAAGTGTATTATACATCTATAATAGATCCATATTATTATATCTAATACCATATATGGTTTGATTATGACCTTATATTACTCACTTGTTAAAACTTCCATGTTAAGGTTATGCTTCTGGTAATATTCACTTTGTTTTTTGTTATATCATTAGTCCTCATACATATATCATTATTTAAAAACTGTAAACCATGATATAAGTATCATTGATATTCATTATATATTTATTATAGTAATATATATAATATAGATGTATGAAATGGAATACACTATTCAAGGAGATGGTAGTTCGTACGTATACATAAACTAACTCAAAATTTTACATTCATTTTGAAAGTATGAAATAAAATGATATATATGTGTACATATGTATATTACATAATTATATAAGAAATATTATTTTATATATATATCATATAATTTCACTAGACACATCCTTAATACATTCCATGTAGTGTGCGAATGAATCACATCGCTTTGAGGGTATAATAGTCAACACTACCTCAAAAAATATTATCATTTTTAAAAACAATTGAAAGTATAATGATATGTTTTTTAAAAGTAATAATGAATCATAAAAATAATAATAATAAATATCATATATAAAAAAAAATTTCATCATAATTCCCACCAAGAGTGGGGGTAATGGAAGAATAAACAACCATCGTTTTGTGAGGTGGTAGTTCACTCTACACATAAATAGTACATTCGTCACCCATTAGATTTATGTGTGTGTAAGTGTAGATATAACCATTATAATAATAAAATATTAGTATATTGAGGATATTATTTTTTATAATCATTTAATAAGTTGATTTCATGGGGTAAATAATTGAAATAACATAAAGTAGATTGAGGAAGGATCTTACCACTTCATTGGGTACCTCCCTTTGGTTTTCACAAAAGTGATTACATGGATTACTTTATGTGCAGAGAGAGGATTCAAAATGTAAGGTAGGGATTTAAGGAATTTTATTGGTAATATATTGATTGAAACTAACCTTGTGTTTTGTGAAATTTTAGTAAAAGAAAAGAAATGAAATGATAGTTTTTAAAAGAAAAGAAATGGAAAGAAATGATTGTGATTTCTCTCCATGTGTTTTGATTAATAAATTAGTAAAATAAAAGAACTGATTTGGATTTCTCTCCATCATGTTTGGTGACAATTTTTAAATGAAATGAAAAGAAACTGTTTTGATGCAAATGACACAAATAACCTTTGTTAAAAAATAACACATACACATAGAATTAAATGTCATTTTTTTCCAAGATAAAAAAAATCATAGATTAGATCTTCATGGACACCACACCTACCACCATTTTTGTCCAATATCAACAATTTATGTTAAATGACCCAAATAACTTTTTAAAAAATGTATTTTTATAACCTTTTTTAATGAAAAATCAAAACACCTTAATTTTGATTCTAATCATTTTTTATCTTTCACATCACCAAAATTAGGTAAATATTAAACTACAAACATATGATAATACAAATTTTAAATTTTTTAAAAAATAATTAAAGATAATAAAAAATATTTATATAATTTATTAATTCAAAATTATTAATTAAGGGTAATCAAAAATATTAATTCAAAATTTTTAATTAAAAATAATTATGAATTCAAAATAATTATCAATTCAAGATAATTATGAATTCAGAATAATTAATAATTCAAAACATTTTATCAATTCAAAATTATTTATTCAAAATATTTATTAATTCAAAATTATTTATAAGTTATTAATATAAATAATTAATTGAAGATAATCAAAATTATCTATAATCAAAAACTATTTATAAATTTTTTATGATTATTCATATACACATAATTAGTTATAATAAAAAATATTTATATACACATTATCAAAATTATTTATATTTGATTATTATTATTATTAAAAAAGGTTGGGTACAACCATCAAATAGCATCTCACGCATGCTACAAAGAAAATTCACAAACGGTATGGGGACTCAACCCCGCGAACAACGCCCACGAACAATATTTTCATGGGTATCTAAATATTTTGTTTTCCCTTACACAAAAAATAATAATATTGTCTGCTTCATGAAAATATTTTGTTTTCCCCATATAATATTTTTTGTTTTTATTATTAATAATTAAAATTATTTTCATTTTTATAAATATTAAGGGGGAACAGTGCGACGGTATGAAGAAATACAAAATGAAAATACTATTTATATACATATATAAGGATAATATTGGAAATTTAAAATACACCTCAATTTTGGGTACTATTTCTGTCCGAATCATCCCAATTTTAGGATGATTCGAAACTGAGGGTTGGAGAGAAACATTTCTCTCCGTTTCTGCCCCCTCATATTTCCTTCCGGTTGCGTTTGTCTAACCAAACGATGGAAATAAATTTGGATCCCTTCAAATCGTCTCTTTTCTTCCATATTCTCCCCTACCAAACGAGGCATAAGTGTTTTGATATGTGTGAAGAAGACATAGAGGTGGTGGCCTTTTATAGGGGAGGAGGATGGCATACTTGAATGTTTTTTTAAACATGTTAGGGGTAACCATGGTTTTACCAAATAAAATTCATCAAAAACCATCCAAGATAAATAGCTTATGGTTTATAGACTAAATATTTCCATAAATGGGGGTTGGAAAAGTTTATAGGTCATTTTGGCCCATAATATTAAGGTTTATTCCCTTGTAAATCTCAATTTCACCTAAATCGTTGTAATTAATTTTAAACACTTTCAAAAATATTTTTATTAAAATATTAATTTCATTTATTAGAATATAAATATCAAAATTATTAAAAAAATTTATGTCCATTTATTAAAATTCAATCCATGGAATTTATAAAATTATTTTTAATGCTAATCTCACAAATGTGGCGAGGAAGCATGTTTTTAATGAGAGAATGTGCAAATGTTCATTAAGAATTTATATCTAAATTCAACATAAAAAAGATTCAAACAACATTAATTTGATTAAGAGATGTATAATTGACCTATTTTGAGTTTATAAAAAAAATTAAATATAATTTATCTATAAAAATAAATTAGATGAAAAATCATTTTTCATTATAATTTTGTATTTTTCACTATTCAACCAAAAAATGTCGTTTCGTAGAAAAATAAGAATATTTCACCCTAAGATAATTTTCAACATTCTAGATTAAAGATTAAGTTTATTTTATCAATTTCAATATCCTAATTTCTCTAAAATTAATTTTATTTTATTTTTCATAGAAGACATGAAAATCAATTAATTTGAAAAAATAATTTTTAAAACATATTATGACTTTTCCAAAATTTATATTTTTTTATTATCAATATGATTAATTATATAAACCATTATAAATGTTTTTTAAATGTAGTTATTACTATTAGTATTACTATGTTTAGTGGGTAGTTTAAAACTATACTATTTAAATAATTATAACAATAAAATGATTTTTCATAAAAAAATCGGTGTTGCATGTAATGTGTGTCAAGTCATTGTTACGTGTAACGTATGCCAAGTTGGTGTTCCAATTAGTGAAAAAAATTTAGGACCATGTGAATGTAATGTTTCACTTAGTGAAATGAAATACATCAATGAAATTTAATTCATTAAAAAATTGTCCATAAAAAATTGGGGAGTTACACTTATAGGCTCAGCATATACAATATGAAAACCTATTTTGTCTCATGAGACCTATCGATTCATCAATGGGCTATCTATAACAATGTCCCACCTTTAACATTCAATTTTAATGCATTACTTATATATTTAATGATCAATACAATTCATTCTCAAATTGAATTATAAATGAATAAGTTTCTATACTGATTCATCAATACATTAAAATCAATACCTTATCATCACACACATTCTAGATAAAGAATAAATATGGTTTCAATGGATCATATATCCATTAACATCAATTGGTGTCACATTATGGCTTGAGTTCTACTAAACTTATTACTCAAACTAATGTGCCACAAAACCGCAGGTGCACCTCTACATATTCTATAGGCAACCAACTGTAAATCGGGGTCTAATAAGGAAGGTAAAAAGATGACACCATCTTTACAATAGTATTAAAATAATACAAATAAAAAAATAACTGAATAATTAATAATAAATAACCTTTCTTCCCGTAAACAATTCTCAAAACAAGGTTAATACCCATAAGAAAAAATAATACACATGAAAAGGCATAATATTGTTATGTTCCAATGCATTACCAGAAATAAAGAAACACTGATAATCCCTAAAATAGTTCATCACATCAGTTTAGTCCCCTAATCCACACTCCATCCAATATCCCAAACCATCCATCAAACATAGGGGCTTTACCCTTATCCTGACCTGAAAAACTGAAATTTTATCGAGTAAAAATGACAGCATGATCAATATGTGAGTAAAATTCATTAACCCCCCCCCCCAAGGTTTCTAAAGAAAAATCCATTCTATAATAATAGAGGTGTTTTTTAGAAGTTAAAGGAAAAAATATAAATAATGAAATAATGAAACATGTTTCAGAATTAATATTTTTATCAATTATCCAATAGGTGACTTTAGGTATACTATGAATCCATCCCATGTAACCTACATCTGACAAGTCTGAAGTTTGAGGCTTTAAAGAACTAGGGTAAATTTTTTAAAAATAATTTCATTCATTTATCATTTAAATTTCACATAATGAGTTTCTCTAATCCAATTACCCTTATAATATCAATTTCTATTTATACCAGATCATTTTGTTGATACCCAAGCCAAGAATAAGTATCATTGTATCCACTATATTGTGCCAGGGATGCAAAATTCCCAGTTTTCCCATCCTACATCATTGAAAAGGAATTCCATATCCAACATCCTTACCCATGGGTGTTGATAATAATCCACCATTCATATTTGGGATATATAGAATGTTTTTCCATCATTTCCAACCAATTCATTATCAAATAATTTCTAAATTTTAACCTATACATCATTTCCAATATATCACAATATAAAGAGTTCACTTCATCCATTCACAATTAATCTCATGGTCTATCTCATTAAGAATATTTAACCCATTTTAATTATCAATCAATTTATCCCTTTATTAATTTAACTCAATAATTAAGATTCTTCAAAACCATTTAAAAATGTAATGAATCCCCCAGAACCATTTAACATTTATTTCTCATCACTCACATAATACTACTATATTATAAATAAAGAAAAACAATATATTTTGTTATGCTAATATTCACAAATAAAAATCACAATCAATTTGAACGCGAAAACCCATTATTTTAGTAATAACATGTCAACTTACCATTTTTAATGCATTTAAAAATCCAATGAGTGGCCTTAAAATCAAGTGTATACTCGTCAATAGACCTGATGTGGTCTTATATGGGTCACATGCATCATTTTAATGATCAAATTGATTTTCTTGATGTAGGAGATAAATAAAAATCTAGAAAATGTAATTGGACAACCATGTACACAAGGAAAACATCTATACTATGGGAGAATGCTTGTGGACCACCTACCTTATGCTTATAGACAACCAGTCATATATTAATGTCACTTATTCTATGATAGAATATCCTCAAATTTAAAAATGAAGATATCAATAGAAATAGTTTTTATAATATTTAGAAAAAGAGAAAATTACTAACCATGGTTTTTCTTGAAAATAGATGGTTCATGAATCTATGAATAACCAGAAGCATCAATTTTAACTAAAAAAATCTAAACCGAAGGGTTTTAATCCTAAAAATAGAAGTCCAATCCTGGTTCACACCCTTTACTCATGGATATGAAATGGGGTGATTAATAGAAGTGGACACATTTAATGCCATGAAGGAAAAAACACATCATTTTCCCACTATTAATGGGGCTCATGGTTAGGATACAAGGTTTTCCTAACTGTGCACTAACCATGTTGTTGCCTCTATAGAATAGGAAACTATGCTACATAGTTTTTTTGGGTAGCCCACATGTGTTTTTAATAAATATGAATTCGGTGTAGATTTCTCTATCCAAGGAGACATGATTTACAAACACTACGGGAAAAATGAGCAATTGCGACGGGTTATTTGCGACGGGAATAAATCCCGTCGCAAATAGTCCTGTTAAAAACTTATTTGCGACGGGGGTATTTCCCCGTCGCAAATAAGTAGGCTTTTGCGACGGGATTGCTTTCCCCGTTGCAAAAGAACTGGCGCGCGTTGCGCGCCAAATCGCGGGAAAACTATTTGCGACGAGGGAATATTCCCGTCGCAAATAACCGGCGGCGGTAAAAGGTATTTGCGGTGGGAATATTCCCCCGTCGCAAATAGTATGTCGGCAGGTGGTTATTTGCGACGGGTCCCGTCGCAAATAACTATTTACCTATTGACCGTAATAAATGTCGGCTAAGGTATTTGCGACGGGTCCCGTCGCAAATAATACTAGTTGCGACGGGATTCCCGTCGCAAATGGACCCGTCGCAAATAATCTAACCTATAAATACCCCCCATCCGTTTTTTTCAAAACATTCTCAAATTCCATCTTCTTCTTCTCTCAAAGTTATATTTCTAAAGTTCAGTTTTTCTTCAGTTTAATTTTTTTCTCCGGAGCTGATATTAAAGTTTTGAAGAACGATCAGAGCAGATCAATTTTCAAGGTATTTATGTTCAATTTAATTTAATATTTATTTTTAATTTTTTATTAGTTTCAATTATTCTTAATTAGTTGTAATTTAATTATGTTTATATTGTTTTATTACTTAATAAATTTAAATTATTAGTATTGTTCATAGTTAATGGTAATTAGGAATAATTAGTAATAATTTTTAATAATTAAGAATAACTATTAATAATTAGTAATAAATACCAATAATTAGGGATAATAACATTATTACATTATTAGTCTATTTTATTATTAATATTAAAATAATATAATTTTTTATATATATACAGTTCTCTTTTCATCTGTGTGTTTGCTGTCTTCACATGTATTATTTGTATGTGGAGATAGAAAACGCACAGATGAAAGGAGAATTGTATATAAATTAGAAAATTATATTATTTTAATATTAATAATAAAATATACTAATAATGTTATTATTTGTAATTATTGGTAATTATTCCTAGTTATTAGTAATTATTCATTTAATTACTAATAATTAGGAATAATTACCAATAATTATAAATAATTAGGAATAATTAGTAATAATTACCAATAATTAGTAATAATTACCAATAATTAGTACTAATTACCAATAATTAGTAATAATTACCAATAATTAGTAATAATTACCAATAATTAGTAATAATTACCAATAATTAGTAATAATTACCAATAATTACCAATAATTAGTAATAATTAGTATTAATTACCAATAATTAGTATTAATTACCAATAATTAGTATTAATTACCAATAATTAGTAATAATTACCAATAATTAGTAATAATTACCAATAATTAGTAATAATTACCAATAATTAGTAATAATTACCAATAATTAGTAATAATTACCAATAATTAGTAATAATTACCAATAATTAGTAATAATTACCAATAATTAGGAATAATTACCGGTAAATAGTAATAAATAGTAATAATTAGGAATAATTAGGAATAATTACCAATAATTAGTAATAATTACCCGTAATTAGTAATAATTAGTAATAATTACCAATAATTAGTAATAATTACCAATAATTAGTAATAATTACCAGTAATTAGTAATAATTACCAGTAATTAGTAATAATTACCAGTAATTAGTAATAATTACCAGTAATTAGTAATAATTACCAGTAATTACCAATAATTAGTAATAATTAGTATTAATGAACAATAATTAGTATTAATTACCAATAATTAGTATTAATTACCAATAATTAGTATTAATTACCAATAATTAGTATTAATTACCAATAATTAGTATTAATTACCACTAATTAGTAATAATTACCGGTAATTAGTAATAATTACCAGTAATTACCAATAATTAGTAATAATTAGTATTAATTACCAATAATTAGTATTAATTACCCATAATTAGTATTAATTACCAATAATTAGTATTAATTCCAATAATTAGTATTAATTACCAATAATTATTAATAATTACCAATAATTAGTAATAATTACCGGTAAATAGTAATAAATAGTAATAATTACCAATAATTAGGAATAATTACCAATAATTAGTAATAATTACCAGTAATTAGTAATAATTAGTAATAATTACCAATAATTAGTAATAATTACCAATAATTAGTAATAATTACAAGTAATTAGTAATAATTACCAGTAATTAGTAATAATTACCAGTAATTAACAATAATTAGTAAAAATTAGGAATAATTACCGGTAAATAGTAATAAATAGTAATAATTAGTAATAATTAGGAATAATTACCAATAATTAGTAATAATTACCAGTAATTAGTAATAATTAGTAATAACTACCAATAATTAGTAATAA
Organism: Viscum album; assembly: GCA_963277665.1. Lineage (NCBI taxonomy): Eukaryota > Viridiplantae > Streptophyta > Magnoliopsida > Santalales > Viscaceae > Viscum > Viscum album. The sequence continues at coordinate 1,182,109,233 of OY728158.1, read as the reverse complement.
TTACCAATAATTAGTAATAATTACCAGTAATTAGTAATAATTACTAGTAATTACCAATAATTAGTAATAATTAGTATTAATTACCAATAATTAGTATTAATTATCAATAATTAGTATTAATTACCAATAATTAGTATTAATTACCAATAATTAGCAATAATTAACAATAATTAGTAATAATTAGCAATAATTAGCAATAATTAGCAATAATTAGCAATAATTAGCAATAATTAGCAATAATTAGCAATAATTAGCAATAATTAGCAATAATTAGCAATAATTACCAATAATTAGTAATAATTACCAATAATTAACAATAATTAGTAATAACTACCAATAATTAGTAATAACTACCAATAATTAGTTATAATTACCAATAATTAGTAATAATTACCAATAATTAGTTATAATTACCAGTAATTAGTAATAATTACCAGTAATTAGTAATAATTACCAGTAATTAGTAATAATTACCAGTAATTACCAATAATTAGTAATAATTAGTATTAATTACCAATAATTAGTATTAATTACCAATAATTAGTATTAATTACCAATAATTAGTATTAATTACCAATAATTAGTATTAATTACCAATAATTAGTATTAATTACCAATAATTAGTATTAATTACCAATAATTAGTAATAATTATCAATAATTAGTAATAATTAGTAATAATTACCAATAATTATTAATAATTACCAATAATTAGGAATAATTAGTAATAATTACCAATAATTAGTAATAATTACCAATAATTAGGAATAATTACCAATAATTAGTAATAATTACCAATAATTAGTACATTATTTGTATATTTTATTATTAATATTAAAATAATATAATTTTCTATATTATATACAATTATCTTTTCATCTGTGTGTTTTCTGTCTCCACATGTAATATTCACATTCTTTTTCAAAATTATCAACTTACTCGCCAATGGAGAGGTGAAAGTGAATGCAAATATTACATGTGGAGACAGAATGTTAAACACACAGATGAAAGGAGAATTGTATATAATATAAAAAATTATGTTATTTTAATATTAATAATAAAATATACTAATAATGTAATAATGTTATTATTATATAATTAATGTTTATGAAAAAATTATATTAGTATTATTAAAATAATAAAAAATCAATATAATATTAAAATTATCAATATTTGTAACATGTTTTGCTTTATTCTCAATATATTCAATCTTTACTTGAGTGTTTTTTCTAACAAATTATTCAAAACCAGCAATGCTTTTATATTTTATAGAGAAATATGGAACAACGAGGTCGTCAACAATCATTATTAGGTGACCGCATATGGATAAATCAACGTATTAATCCAAACGGTTCTGGTTTAAATCCAGTATATGTTGAGGGTGTGGAGACTTTTTTATCATTTGCGGAATCAAATTCAGAATTTGTTTCAGAAAGAAAAATAAAATGCCCTTGCAGAAAATGTGCATTGAGAACGTTTGACACGTTTGACAAAGTGGGAGAACATCTCTTGCGTTTTGGTTTTCAACCAGATTATGTTTTTTGGTATCAACATGGTGAACGCAGTTCCAGAGCAGGTGATACCAACTTGATTCCGGATCCATCCCGGTTTCAAGATTTAGTACATGATGTCACAGGTTCATCTGTTCAACATACAGAAACTCCGGCTGATATAGCTTCAAATCCTGAGTTGGCACCGTCTGAATTTTATGAGTTGTTGAAATCTGCTGAGGATGCATTATATCCTGGTTGCAAGATGATAAAATTAGAAGCAGTTGCAAAATTTATGGCTATCAAATCAGATAACGGAATGTCGAACACCTGTTTTGACAAGATATTTTCTTTGCTGAAAACACTGTTACCCGAAGGAAATGTTTTACCTGCAAATTACTATGAGAGTAAGAGGCTGGTTCGAAATTTGGGACTTACTTGTCAGAAGATTCAAGCATGTTCAAATGACTGCATTTTATATTCTGGGGAAAATGAGTCGTTGGATAGTTGTCCTACATGTGGGAAACTGAGATATAAATAAGGACAACACGAGAAGTCTGGTTTGATTCCTGTAAAACAGTTGAGATATTTTCCACTTACATACAGACTTCAGCGTTTATTCATGTCTAAGAATACAACAAAAATGATTTCATGGCATAAAGAGAATATTTCAACCGATAAAAGCTTGAATCATCCAGTCGATGGTGATTCATGGAAACATTTTGATAGAGTGCATCCATCCTTTGCATTAGAAGCTAGAAATGTTCGACTGGGCCTTTCCACTGATGGTTTCTGTCCGTTTGGATCTTATGGTAGTCAATATTCATGTTGGCCTGTTTTTTTAACTCCGTACAATTTACCTCCATGGATGTTGATGAAGGAGCCATATATCTTTTTGACTTTACTAATTCCAGGACATCCGAAGAAAAATATTGATGTTTATTTGAAGCCATTGATTGATGAATTAAATTTATTGTGGAGTACTGGTGTCAGTACATATGATGTTGCAACGAAACAGAATTTCATACTGAGAGAAGCATTGATGTGGACAATAAGTGACTTCCCGGCTTATGGGATGTTATCTGGTAAGAGTACACATGGTCAGAAATCATGTCCTTACTGTATGGGAGAGAACAAAGCATTTATGATCATTCATGGAAAGAAACCTTGTTATTTTGACTGTCATCGCAGATTTCTTCCAGCTGATCATCCTTTTCGTAGAAACAGATCTCATTTCAGAAAAGGAACAGTTGAAAGGGATGGACCTCCAAAAATGCTATCAGGTTCGGAGTTAAAATCAGTTGTATTTTCATTACCTCCCATAACTTTTGGTCCCACAATAAATCAACAGAAAATTTCTGGTTTTGGGAAAGAACACAATTGGATTAAACGTAGCATATTTTGGGATTTTCCATATTGGTCTGATCTGTTGGTTCGACACATGTTAGATGTCATGCATATTGAGAAGAACTGTTTTGATAATTTGTTTCATACAGTTTTGGATACGCCAGGAAAGAGCAAAGACAATGTAAATGCACGTTTAGATCTTGCCCAAATTTGCAGGCGTCCAGAATTGGAACTATTTGAGAATGTCAGAACAGAAAGGCTACTGAAACCAAAAGCATCTTATACACTGTCTAAAGAAAACCGTTTATTATTTTGTCAGTGGATTGCAGATTTGAGACTTCCAGATGGTTGTGCTTCTAATTTGGGTAGATGTGTAAAGAATGGTCATATTACTGGATTAAAAAGTCATGATTGTCATGTTATAATGGAGAGTCTTCTACCCATTGGATTAAGAGGTCTGTTGAATTCTGTGATTTGGGATTCCATAACAGACATGTCTCATTTTTTTCGGGAAATTTGTGCGGCTACGGCAAATTATGATGCTCTAGGCAAACTTGAAAAAGATGTTGTTGTAATTATATGTAAACTGGAAAAAATATTTCCGCCGTCTTTCTTCAACTCAATGGAACATTTGATGTTACATTTGCCATATGAAGCCAAATGTGGAGGTCCGGTACAGTTTCGATGGATGTACCCATTTGAAAGATGCATGCAAAAATTGAAAAGAAAAGTACGTAACAAAGCATCTGTTGAAGGATCTATTGCAGAAGCTTATTTGCAAGAGGAAATATCTTTTTTCTGCTCCCATTATTTTGAATCTGAGTATCCTTCAAAACACAACCAAATGGGACGGAACGAGAGGAATATTGATGAAATCGACAATCAATTATCTATTTTCAACCAGTCAGAGCTTGGTTTTGGTGGAGTTTATGAACGCTGGCTTTCAGATGATGAACATCAGAGATCTCATACGTATGTTCTGCTCAACTGTGAAGAGATGACATCAGTTGTACTGTAAGTGTTTATATCACTTATTCTATCATTTATGTTACAGTAAATAACTTTGGTTTTTGTAGTTTGTATGATAATCATATCAAGAAACAAATTCCACAAATTACAGCAGCTGCTCTCGAAGAACGTCGACTGAAAAATTTATCTCAGTGGTTTCAAAAACTGGTAACATAAATTCTTTATCTATTAGCAACTCATTCAATGTATAGTTTACTATATTGATAATTATTTCACAAATTTTCAGGTGTCTCGACATGCTGATAAAATTGACAAATGGCTGTGTGTATTGAGTAACCCACCTTCCAAACATGTTAAAACTTATAATGCATATGTGGTGAATGGATTTTTATTCCACACACATGCATATGGGGAATCGAAAAAAACAATGAACAGTGGAGTTAGCTTGAGAGGATCCCATCATCGAGAAAATGAAGTTGACTTTTATGGCATACTTGATGAAATCATTGAACTCTGTTATCTAGGACAACATTACATAACCATGTTCAAATGTCGGTGGTTGGATACAGAGAGAGGCGTGCGTGTTCATCCGACTCATGGAATCATCGATATTAAATGTAAAAGTGTTCTCGCAGTAAATGAACCATTCTTATTGGCTCAACAGGCATATCAAGTTTATTATGCAAAGTACTGTGCAACATCAAGAGACTTGACTGATTGGTGGAGTATAATAAAAATCAAAATTCGAGACAATCAGTTTAGTCAAAGTGAATGTGCTTTCACTAATGTGCAAAGAATTCAAGTTTTTCAAGAGAGTACTCAAAATCAATATTTTTTACAAAGAGACATGAGTATCGATGACGACACCCCACATTTAAGAGTCGGTTATGATTATGATGTTAATGACGTCACATATGAATTTGAAATGGTAATAGATGAAGCAACTGTAACTCGAATGGATATCGATGATGTTGAAGAGGAATATGAAGATGACATTGACATATATGAAGATGATGATGAAGATGAACACTGATAGCATTCCATGGTATTTATATACAATCATAATATGTATATATGTATATATGTATATATAATAGTAATTATCAATTATTTGCTAACATTAACATTTTCTGTTTCAGATGGACGAGGCCACATTTCGTGAGTTGGCGGATGCTGACCTGACTTTCGATGCGGATGCGTTACTGACAGATGACCCTCAGCCTGCAGGTGCTCCAGGGAGTACGCGGAGGGGGCGCGGTCTTGCACGATTGATGATTCCTGACCCCGTCCCCGAGCGACGTCCACGTCTTGGGTTTGATCCACACACACGGAGGTGTGATAACCTGTGTGATAACCTGTGGATTTGACTAAGATTTCATTAATCTATTCACATAATAAATGTTTATTATTTTTTCATTTTTCCGCATATAGCAGTCAGACAGGGCAGCGCTATTTTGCGCAACTCTTTCTCTCAGCCGTGGACCACATGGGAGCAGATTCCCATTGATGTGCAGCATGCCATGTTCGGCCATTGGTTGGTACGTACGTAAATAAATAATTTTTATTTTGAAAATTATTTCATTTCTAACTTGATATTTTGATTTATTTGTGGGTTTTATGGTATCCGATCGAGGATACCATGCGTGACGCCATCCACGAGGCATGGGAGGTGGCCATGCGTGATCAGCTTCGTCAGTTTTTGCACAATTTAAGAAAAGCTGCGATGAAGAAAGCAGGAGTGTCAGATTTTGAGGAGTCATGTAGAGCACACCGGCCAGAGTATATTTCATCCCATGTATGGGATGGATTATGTGCGCACTGGTTGAGTGGTGCCTTTCAGAGGAGATCATCGGTGGGGAGGCAGAATCGGGGGAGACAGGAGGCGACTCATCGAGCTGGGAGTCGTTCTTTCAGTACTCATAGACAGCATCCGGTACGTACATTATTTATAAATATTTTATATAACTATAAATATTAACAGTTTATTTTTTATTCTTATAGGCTGTCGAGCACCCCGATATTACAGAGTACGACGTATATCGGAGGATGTATAGTGATCCTGCTACTGGGGAGCTCAGAGGTGATCGTCAGCATCACATCGTGGTCAGTATTATTTGTTTTCAAGTTTAAAAATTAACTGCATATAATATATTCAGAATTTTAATTTTAAATTGCAACTATAGGAGTCATATGAGGCCGCAGCGTCACAGGCCCGGCCTGAGAGTCAGGCCGAGTCATCAGATCAGACCACTACCCATCAGTTTGATGAGGCGGCATGGATGCAGGCCACCCAGTATGCCTTCGAGAAGGGACGAGTAGTTGGTATCGGCTCTCGACTGACTCCCGGAGATTATTATGGCAGTGATGCGATGTCGGCGTCCAGCTCGAGAGAAGCTCGTGCTTCTTCTTCTACTGCACAGTATGAGGATCAGTTGCGATCTCAGACTGCACAGATAGAGAGTCTCCGACAGGAGCAGGAGCAGATGCGTCAGCAGCATGAGGAGGAGCGTCGACGCCTGCAGCAGTTGTACGAGGAGCAGACGAGTCGGTGGAAGCAGCAGCATCAGGAGCAGATGGAGTACATGCGCCGACTCACTCATGCTTTAGGGATGGAGTTTCCTCCACCACCATCTGCAGATCCCCCACCTCCCCCCTCCCCCCTCCTTCAAATTAGAGTTTGTATTTATGTTATAAAATTTGGGAAATCAAAATATTTTTTTTTCTATTCTTAGTTTTTGTCTCATTATAAAATATAAATAATATTATATTTTTAAATAACAATATTAATATGAATAATAATATTATTTATATTTTATAATATTAATATATATATATATATATTAAAATTTTATAATATTATAATTTCATTATATTTTTTGTAATACTTGAATTATTTTAATATTTGAATGTAAAATAATTTATTATTTTTATATTAATTAAAATAACTTATTAATATTTTTTTTATTTATGAATTATAATTCTAATATTATTATATTAATTAAATCATTTATTAATATTCTATTATTTTTTATTTTTGAATTATAATTCTATTATTATTATATTAATTAAAATAATTAATTATTTTTATTTGTGAATTATAATTCTATTATTATATTAATTAAAATAATTTATTAATAATTTATTTTTTTTATTTTTTTATAGTATTTGCGACGGGATACTATGCTCGTCGCAAATACTAGTATTATTAATAGTTTTTATTTTGTTTAAAAAAATAATATTTGCGACGGGACCCGTCGCAAATACTATAAATCGTATTTGCGACGGGATACTATGCTCGTCGCAAATAGTAGTATTATTAATAGTTTTTTATTTTTTTAAAAAATGGTTTTTGCGACGATATCGTCGCAAAAACCATTTTAAAAGTTTTTTACAAAAAAAACGAAATACTATTTGCGACGGGGAGAATGACCGTCGCAAAAAAAGGCTTTAGCGACGGGCCCGTCGCAAATAAGTGTTGTTGCGACAGCGTTTTCTGCAACGGGCTATTTGCGACGGGCCCCCGTCGCAAAAAGCCATCGCAAATACCTGTTTTTCTAGTAGTGAAAGTTCCCTTTCATGGTTTCAATACCATGAACCTCCCATTTTCATGGTGCACAGTTCTAGAACACAGTTAGTATTAACTTTTCATGAAGTATTCACTTTGCATTGGAAGGCCCCATTTCCCCTCTTATCATGTCTCGAACCCTGAGGAAACTTCCAATGAATCCCCTACTCTTAGGGATTGTTTCTTCAGATAAAGTCGCACAGAATGGGTTTCTCTTATCAGGTTACCATTTCCACTTCTCCTATAAAGTCACAATGGTTCCCCTATCTATAACTTGGTATAGGCCTGATTTCTAAAGGTCGATGGCTATCTTGGTTTTTTGGCCTAGCAACTATTGGGGACTTGAATTGGTCAAAAGGATGGGTGTTCAGGATCATCACACCCTTTTGGGAGGAATTTTTTCTAACTCCATGACTCTCTTATTGATTTAAGATATGTTTGTGAAATCCTCATCAGACCCTAATACGGGACTTGTTATCCCTGTTTCAATGTCTTGATTACGAATGTGTATTGATAGGGATAATCACACATATATCCTCAGTTCTCTATCACTCTATTGTTTAATTATGATTCTTTAATCCATGACCTTGTTCAAGCACTCTGGTGTTTATTGATGTTTTGGGTTATGATGGTTTCTTGGGGATGGGTTTGAACCTCTATGAGGTGTTCTACACATCCTATGATGGGATGAATCAAAATACATGTAGTTAGTTTGACATAATTTAAGGTCATATGACTGGACCCATTCATACAAATTAGCATCATGCAGTAAGGTCATGAATATTGGGATCAATCCACGGTGGGACATCCTACCTATCTTTTTTATGAAATCAATCAGATTCCATGTAGTTCTTTTGATGGGTGCATGTGTCGTGATATATATGACACTAGAGCCTCTAGGAGAGTTTTATGGATTTGATACTTCTCTATATTTTCTTCTCCAATAATGTGGCCCTTTGAGTGTATATGATATGTTATTAGTCATACATCCCAATTGTGATTCATCACCAGGGAATTATCATCATACTATTGGTACATTCATCACTAATCTCTATGCTCACATGGTCCGTTCTCATTGTGAGGAACAAGAAATAGTGTTATATTGGACACGTCTCTTGTGATCATATTTGTACGGTGGTTACAGATTATAGATTCCATTTAATGTGTATGATTTCCCATCTCATAGAGGATATGGTATGAGGCTCTGGACTTAGGAAGGTGTCCAACGTATCCCAGATATGGAGAGAATCATAGTTCTTATAGTTCACTTATCCCACAACCTGCAGATAATCTAAGGTAGGTTATTACAATTGGAGACATTATGGTCATACCTGAGGTCTTAGGAATGATAGGTCTTATACTGAGTTGAATTCCCTATCGATCAAATATAATTATACGATGTCGGTAGTTGGGGATTACACTACGAGGATTCCCATTTAGTGTGCTCATATCATGTCATTGGTCTGGGATTCCAATCTAATTCTTCCCTACCAGTGGGGACATAATATATTGTATTGGAATATGGGGCTTATGCACTGAGGATTATTGATTGGATAGGTATTATACATGAAGGCTTCCCACTGACATTCTCATTCTTCATCCTCTAGCGGAATAAAGAGATGTATTCATGACAATGATGGTCTTTCCAAGATCATGATATCAGGAGGATCACATGAGGTCATAACCCTAGCTCATCAATAAAAATTTCCTTACAAAAGGGGTATGTGGTTGAGGATTCTTAGTCAGGGTCATCATTTCATGGATCCAATTAGGCCCACCATAAAAAGTAGGCCATTCATAGGGGATTTTCATGACCTGTCATGGATATCTTCTAGATATGACTGGATTTTTTTATTGATATATTGTTGGCACCAATATGAAATCATAGAGATATCCAATGCTGTCTCCCTGATGAATTGGTATGCCATGGATTCATTCATATGGGTGAAGCATCATACTCAAGATGATTTGCGTGGCTAGAAAAGGGAATGTATGGGGTCTCGTGCATAACCAACTAACTTGTCTCAGATGTTCTCACCTGACCAATGTAGAAACATCTAGAGTCTAGGACATGGTCAAAGTACACATGACCATACACTATTGAATGATTAACTTGACGTGTCTTCGGACTGTCACATGACAATATGGACATTTCTATGGACAATCGCATGGTTATTCTGAAAAGATAATGAATCCTCCGTAGGATTCGAGTGTGTTGTCTTAGATTTCATTGCATGATCCAAGTGGGCTATTATGAGGTGATTCAAATGAATTATATGGATTTTATCAAACATGTTAAGGGGGTGTCTCATGTCATAGATAACGTAAATTGGTGTCATTTATAGGAGTCATCTTAACACATATATGGGGTGTCACAAGAGTCGGTGCGGCATGGTTTGAATGATTTCACATATCATAGATAACATCCCTAGAAGGAATCACAAGTCCTAGTTGTCATGTCCATAGGGAATCACCAGTTTCATTTAACTACCTAATGGGTGTCACGGAACCTACCCGACATGTATGGAGGGCATGAATGACGTCTGTTGATATGCCTAGTTACTTTCTTGAGACTCGACTAACATGATCAGGTGCCATTATATGAGGAAAACATTATATATGGGGGAAATCACATTTCGTAAGAGATGATCCCATGGGGAATTCCACGAGACTATGTTGACATGCCCAGAGGGTCCGTGCGATATTTCCTTGACACATCTGGAGAACTTTGTGTGACCCAAATATCATGTTGGATGAGCATCGCGAGATATGGGAGACATGTCCTGGTGTTATTTCATGTCCTTGAATATGCCTTGGTTTTATACAGTGTTAGTATATTTTGAGTCTTTTGTGATTTGTAAGATATGTGGTATGTTCTTTTCATGTCTTGTCAATGGCCCTTTGCATGATCTATGAATGATCACACGATGTACCCTATGTATGGAACATGATTTCTTTGGCAGTACACTAGTGCATTACCTGATGGAAGGGTTGATGGTCAAGAGATCCTCCACTCTAAGAAGTCCAAAAAGTTTGATAGTCGAGTCATCTAGAGTCTCCAAGTCCAAACCATTCTTCATCTTTTTGTGTGGAATTTATAACCATTGTTTCCCTCGTTGATCATTACGTTGTATGGTGTATTTGGTACGAGTCCAGACAAGATTTAGTGAAGGGGTCTGGTCTTATGCATCTTTGAAAGACATTTATTTAAGGGATTCTCTTAATTTTCAGTTGTTGTGAGTCTATTCCATAAATTCTTCCTTGAATATTCCTTGGGAAAAAGGTTGAATTGTTTGAATCTCTTGTGGGTTCGGGTTGACTTGTCTAGAGGTCTCGCGGGGTCGTACTATGGGTGCCCAAGGCACATCACATGTCTTTGAGGGACTATGTGTCCCTTCATCCCCCACCGAATTTAATTTAAAAATATATATGTGTAAAGTTTGGTAGTCATGCAAGGTTTATTGAGTAAATTCATAGAAAATTACCCTATTTTTTTGTCATGCATCTCATGACTGATATGGGTCTTGGGGAGATACATGATCATTTCGTGGAAAAATATGTTCATTTGTCCTTGTAGAGATGGAAGGAAGCATATGGTTGTCTATAAATACCTGAGGAATTATATGTGGAAAGGATGAAAAGCTAAAAGGGTTTTGTGAGATAAGGAGGGCATTCCGCTAGGGACCTGTGTTTCCTTGCAGATCACCAAGGGCGCGTCACATGTCTTTCAGCGACTGCAAACACCTTTCACCTCCTCCCCTTTATCTAAATTTTATCATACAACGGTTCATGGAGGTATGCATGTCTATATAGGTAATGTATATTATTTTTATTCCATTTTTTTGATGATGTATCATGTGGCCAATATGGTCCATGAAATGGTGTGCGAGCATGTCATGGAAAAATCTATCTATTTGTCCTTAGTGCACTGAAGTGAAGAGCATTGTTTTCTGGAGACACGTGTGTGGATTCATGTGTTGAGGATGAAAATACAGAGGGATTTTGTGAGATGAGGCAGGCATGTCTCCAAGGACACGTGGTACCTTGCAGAACACCATGGGAACACCGAATGTCTTTTAGCAACCTAGAACACCTCTCGTCTCCACCCCTTTATTTCCTTTTTTTATTATACAAAGGATTGGGAGTTCATGATTTTTCTAGGATATCATCTAGGAATTTTATACATAAAACTTATGACTTAGATCCTGAGAATTAAAACCACTATGGTTATCTCTATTTGGATATCACCTCTCTTTATATTCAATGGATTTTGGATGGTTTTCCAGGAACATCCAATGAAAAACCGTGTGGCCTAGGGGAACTCACTGATTGTATGTGAGTGTGTCACGTGATCAATATGAGATCTTGTGATGGCATGCACACCTTTTCATGGTTGGTCATCCTATGTTGCATCACATGACCAATGCTATATCGTATGAATAGATGAATAGTTTTACAAGGATAGTTTCTCTGATTGACAATGATGCATCACATGTTCATTGATGGGTCTCACAATGGTGGGCGGACAATGTCCAGGATAGTCACTTTTCTTTCCTACGACACATTTCATGTTTAATGATGAATCTTTGGATGGTGCACATGTGTTTTCATGGAAAACCCTTATTTTTTTATATGGTGCATAGTATTATCAATGATGAATCTTACGATGGAACATGGACATTGTTAGGGACAATCACATTGCCTGCCTTTGATGATTTTCATTTTCACTGATCGGTCTCATAATAAATTTCTAAAATTTCGAAGTACATTTTTTGTCCTTCACTATGACATGACGTGTGTTCAATGATGAATTTTGTGATGGTGTGAAAGTAATTTCATGTAAACCCCTTATGTTTGTATGTGGTGCATCACATGATCAATGAGGGATCTTGCGATGGCATGAGAATATTTTCATGGATAGTCACGTTAACTATCTTTGATTCACAACATTTTCATTGATGGGTATCACGATGGATTGCGAACATCACTATGGATAGTCATTTTTATTGTCTATAACATTTCATGCATTCAATGGTGAATCTTGCGAGGACATTCAGACCTTATCAAGGTAAGATTCATGGCTCTCCATTGATATGTCGCATGTCCATATATGGAATAGTGTCATGAGCTGGAGGAAGATGATGTGCAATGTTGTTTATCCGTAGACCAATATTCAGGACATGTATCATTCCACGCTAAAGTGTGTTATGCGAAAATATGAGTGTCAAGAAATCCCCCCTTAGAATTAGATTCATTCAAAATAAAAATAAACTAATTCTAAGGTAAATATATGAAACTTTTACATATCTCCAAATGTATGCTGATCCATGATAATGAACAATCTAATAGGGTATGTCCCAAGTATGTTTGAGGATTTATCAAGTATTATGAAGATGATACACCTGACCACAATAGCCAGAATGAATAAAATATGGGAACTAGTTTTGATCAAAAAATGGATACCCTAAAATGGGAAGGTATATGCATCCCATAATGGAATAGGGATTGGGTGGAAAGGAACTTTTGGATGGATCCAAAGTAAATCAATTGGATGTATCTACGTATCCCAAGAGGATTGGAATCATGTCGCACATAGTTCTGAAATATATCCTTATGGATATCAAACTCATGATTAGGAGACATCGGATAAAAAATATGTAACTCTTCAGAGAATATCCATAAGTAGATCTATATCATACATAGGAGGGAATATATCACTATTTTGTGATGAAATATTCGGTAAGGTTTAATGATTTTGTGGACACGTTTATTAGAAAATCAATGATGCCCATCCCTTGTGTGTAATAAAAAATATATTCGATTGCTATAATTTGAGTGATTTATATTCAATAGGTTTATATTTGATAAATTTTCATGAATTTCCATAGACCTGAAAGCTTTCATTAATGTACCTATTCTAGTAGTCATGGGATCATATGATTTACAATGATGGTATGGACATGGTATCCTTTACGAATACTCTACATTTTTCCAAAGTTAGTGGACTTATCAAGCATAGCTTTATTTTTTCTAAGGCCATATGATGGGACCCACAAAAAATTGTATCTATATATTAACTTTTACCTAAATTTTTTCTAAGCATCATATGGATGAATAATTTACAGTAATAAACATGGTTTCTTCTGAGGATTCCATCTTATGTATTTTCAACCTAACAAGTTTTTATGCCTCATATATTTTATAGATGCTCAATATTACATGAATCACATAAAGTGAACATTGAGTGAGATGATACTCACCTTTTTCCCAGGATTCCCTTATATAATTTTCACCTTGTAGAGTATCATATCTCTTTCAATTTGAAGGTCATGTAAGCTTTACCATCATTGTGTTGTAGTTTAGGTTCTTTTAGCTTAGAACTTTGGTGTTGTTTAAAGTGTTCTAGGTTGGACCTTCTTATCACTATAGTTTAGGTTTCTATAGCTCATACAATTGGTATCCCATGTAGTTTAAAGTCCTAGTGCCCAGAAATTATATATTAAAGGTCTAGTAGACCATGGATGATTCAAAACACTAGTGGGTGTTGAGTTCTACTGTGATGCTAGTTGGGCTCACGAGGACTGGAGTTCCTTTCTGGCAAGGATGATATGTGTTTAGTTGGTGGGATAAATCCCTTATTCATTAATATCATGGCCCAGAAAAGATGATCTATATTATTTTCAATGTTCTTTGGATGGTTTATAAAATATTATGGATACTAGGAATTCTTGGATAGTTTGTTTATGGGTGATATAAATAATAACCCAAAAGCTTGAGTATGTTAATATTGGATGGGCCAGACATGCTAGGTATGTCCCTTAACACGATGGGGTGTTGGGATCTATAAAATTTTCTCTAAGGCTCACAAGGATTAGAATATCCTCTTATGAAAGGGGAAAATGCATATAGTTGGTGGGTTAAATTCCTTATGCATCAATAACATGGTTATGTAAATCTTGTCTCTACTTATCTCCAAGGGTCATGAAAGATTTTCAAAGAATCAAACATCTAGATGATGAAGTAGTATATGTAAGGAAAGTTATCCAGGTAGGGTTCCGGTACCCTAGGTTAATCCAACTGTTATGTTAGAAAGATTGATCTGTAAACCCTATGGTTTTGAATCATGATGAGTGGGCCACCAAAAGGTTCAATAATGAAGGGTCGCATTATGTCCTTGAGAAAGGGTACAAAATATATTGATGCAACATTGAGGATATAAAATCCACTTGAATTGTATAATATAGATATTGTAATTCATAGTCCAAAGTGATTATATCATTAGTAAGGTATGTGATAGTCACACCAAGGATATATTAACACACAATGGGGTGCTAATTTCCTTCATGATGATGTCAGGCCCACTAGAATAAAAAATCCCTTGATACTGTGTCAGGATGTATCTGGTCGGTGAGTCTTGTCCCTTCTACGCCAGTAGCATGGGCGAGCTGATAATGCTCTTTTCCAAATTATGGGTGATGAATGGTTTGTAATGACTTGATTTGATTTAGATCATGAAGTGGGATTTATGGAAACTGTAATATCCAAAGAGGGTTTGAGCACCATAAAAGTTGTGTCACCTACCATTGAATATATTCTCATGGTAAGGAGATGTTGAAAATAAATTCTCCTTGTTTTTTCCTGGACATGGGGGTCTAGTAAGCTTAAATAGTATTTTACTAGGGCTAGAGAGTATACCTTATGATCTTTGTTAAATTTATGTTTTCACCCATATTTTTACCTAAACACTATGGATGACGAGTTTAGAGGGAAAATACTCGATTTTTTCTCATGTCACCCTTTGTGGATTTTCAACATGAGAAGTTTTTAGTTAGTTTTGATACTAGTTTAAGGTATTTCATTTTGGAAAAATATGGGATACAACATAAGATCATATATCTTTGACCATAGAGCTGGTAGTTTATGGTCGGGAATCACATGGACCTAAAATGGATGATGTTACAAAAGAGACTAATAAGGATCCATAGGTTCAAGAATATTATAATATCCTTCTGATTGGGAGGTGAAATCATTGTAAATCATTGGTAGAGTTCCTTAGATCATGAGAAATGATATGGAAAAATCATTCAAGGGATAAACAAAAACAGAATGGGGTGCTAGGTTCCTCTATGGTGATGTCAAGATCACAAGAATCAAGATTCCCTTCATATTGGACCAAGATGTCAACATTTGGTGGATATAAATCAATTTTGTTTAAGAATGATGGACAACTGAGAGATACCTTTTTCCCTTTTCAATGAAAATGAAAGGCTTACAAAAATATATGGAATACAAGACGTGAAGTGTGGAATATGGATTATGGTTCTTTCAAAAGATGTTAGTAGAAACCTGTACTCTGGTTGACCAGGACAAGTATCTTTTCTTCCTTTGGAAACAAGTAAAAAATTTTAGATGGTATTTGTAGTTTATCAACAAGTAGAGAGGGCATTCATCTCCATGTATTTTAACATCATGCGGTAAGGATGTATTTCCATGCTGTTAAAAATCATGTTGTAAAGACGTAGGAACCAATGGGAAAATTGTTAATGTTGTGGTTTGAAAAAAAGGGATCTTGGACGTCACTAAATATCCCAGGAAATTGATAATCAACCCACATGTATTTCATGGAGGTTGTACTATTTAATGTATTGCAGTGAGGATGATGTAGCACAGCTTAATTTCGTGTTACAGAGACATATGGGAACAGTTTAGGGTCATGTGGTCTAGAATGGAATATAGAGCTCCTAATTTGGAGATGTGTAGTGTGATTGCATGAAGAAAACTGATGCAAATGAGGGCCAAATAAATCACAACCACACCAAGCACCCTCCCAGGAAAACACAATCCAAAGTTCCAACGAAGGTTATGGTTGTGTCTCATCCTGAAGATGAAATTTCTGGGAATCACTACATATATAATGTGTATGTGAATCAATACATTTGTAGTTCTTGAAGTTCCATGAAGTTTATTTCCATGTGGTGAGGATGAAGGTTGGATGACTTGAATTGGTGGAAACATCGTGGTTGGGCCCAAGGATAAAATAATGGACGTCACTACATATCTCATGATGAAATGAGAATCAAGCCGTATAGAGTTCTTTGAAAACCATGAAATTTAACATCATGTGGTAAAGTCATGAGGTGACTCGATGTGAATCATGATAGGTATCACATATCCATGTAGTTATATATCTTGCGGTATGGAAATTGACAATCAAATTTATATCATGCGGCAAGGAATCATGGTATTACTTTTAATTTCATTCATTTTGGAATGTGATTGAATTTTTGTGTACCTATATTCCTTTCTTGAGAGGGTGAGTCACTAACACGATTCTTAAGCTCATGTGGGCTATGCTTAGTGTTAGAAGCAAATAACAACATAGGATTCTCTATAATTCAGACACATAAGAGGGTAAAAAAGGGAATTTTATATCATTTAATGGATGGACCGAGATATAGGATCATGGAATACCTACATATCTCATTAAAATTAGAATCAATCCATACACAATTCTAGAAAAACCATGTAGTTTAACATCAGGTGGCAAGGACACCAACTTTACAGTTTAATGTCATCTGGCGAGGATGATGAATTATCCAGCATGAAGAGGAAGGGGAGTTTTGGTTCTATGAAGTTTCATGTCATATGATAAGGAAATTAGGTGAAAAGTTTAAATTCTTATGGAGAGGAAATTGGTTGTGCAATTTAACATCTTATGGTAATGACATTGGGCCACCCCTCATTACAGGGGAAGCTGTGGGTTGGTGCAGTTTAATGTTGTTCGGTAAGGACATTGGATAACCCTATGTGACGTAATTCCATGTATAAACCAAATAATATAGTATTATGCATCACTATGTATCTTGTGATAGAAGAAATCATGACATAACTTGTTCATAGGAAGCCATTATTTTTAATGTCTTATGATAAGGATGAGATATTCCATGTTGTTTAATGTCATGAGGCAGGGTTGAATGACCATAATTTCACTGATGTGGATTCCCTTTGGGTGGTCCGGGATGGTGTGTGTCCATGTTCAGTCAGGGCATTCCTATGTAGTCCCAAGTTAACACATATCGGCGATTCAACAAAAAACGTGATGTACACCTCTTTCTAATTAAGGGGAATGGAAGAACTGATCAGTGTAGGCCACAATTCTTCCTATATTCTAGGATTTATCTTTCTAAGATAATCTATGGTGGTAGAAAAAACTTTCCTAAAAATGTTAGAGAGGTGTTCCTATGATCATCCTCATCCCCTTATATTTTCATACCTATGGGGACACCTATGTATGCAGATGGAAATCTAAGCGATCCTCTATCACAATCATTGTGAGAGAGGCCATAAGAGAAGACATTATCATTCCCTGCTATGAAAGTCATTGTATAGGTATGTTGTAGCTAATAACCTTCAATGTATTTATTATGGATAGGAAGGTATTGGACCTTTGATATTATATCTATGACCCCAAAAATGTTTATAGGGAGCGTATAGTTTTCATCAAGCATACACCAAGGATTCACATGGGCGGTCCCCAAACCTTTGGGAGCTGCAACCTACATTTCATCATTTTTCATTGGTTTCTTACACCCCTTCTTGTAGGGATCTTCTTCCGCCTAAATGGATTCACAAGTATCGATGGGGGAATTTTCACCATGTAGTATGTTTCCTTTCCCATATAATGCTGGGGATATCTCCCATAGACTGAGATGTCACCCAGTTTATCATTCTGTGACAAGGACGTGTTCTATGTAGTTTTTCATCCTACGGTAAGGATATAGATATTGGTGGATGAGATATGATATACAATCTATGATTCCCTATGTATCTCATTAAAATATGAATAAAGATATATGTAGTTCTAGAATGTAGATGTGTTAGGAGAAAGACACTAACAACGGTGGTCCTCTAGAGCGAGGTTCATGGGAATGTAAAGTTTTCTGTCATACAGGGGACATAAACCATGCAGTTTGACATTATGTGGTGAGGAATATTTGGTATTCCCTTTATTTCCTTTCATTCAATACTATAATGTGCTCATCTCAATCCTCCATGCCTTGTCTTATTTTGGGAAACCCTTACTGGAAATCCTAACCTCACATGATCACTTCTTGGTGCAAGAAATAAAGAATGGAAAGGGCTACCTTCACTATTCAAGGGGAATTCCAAGGTAGGATAGCAGTATTTTACATTGTGTGGTGGCTGGTAAAAGATATAATATTATGTAATCCCTACGTATATCATTGAAAATTAAAATCAAGTCGTATGTAGTTCTAAAAGAACCGTGAAATTTAATATCCATGTGGCAAGTATATCTTCCTTGAAGTTTAACTTCATATGGTATGTTTTTGTTTTCATGTTGTTTAACGTTGTGCAGTAAGGATTTACTTTTCTGTATTTTAATGTCGTGTGGTAGAGACATATTCCCATGAAGTTTAGCATCATGCAGTAAAGATGTTAGCCATGTAGTTTAACATCTTATAGTAAGGAAAAATTTCCATCCATTTTATTGTCATGCAGTAAGGATGATTTTCATGAAATTAAATATCATGCTACCGGGATGTACTCCATATAGTTTAACTTCTTATTGGTCAGGATGAGATCCATGTAGTTTAATGTCATGTAGAAGTGATAGGATCTATGTGGTTTAACATAATATAGTAAAGATGGTGGCCATACAGTTTAACTTCTTGTGGTAAGGATGAGGGATCTATATAGTTTAAAATCATTGTGTCAAGAAGATAGTCAGATAGTTTAATGTTTTTAGGTATGTACATGTTCCCATGTAGTTTAACATCATGTGTTAAGGATGAATTTCTATGAATTTCATTGTTCTGTAGTACGGATGAGAGGTAGTAACATGACACGAGGGAGGATCTTGTTATATATCTCGGAAAACTCTAATGCATATTTCATGAGTTTCAGGATCTTTCAAATATATGAAGATTGTAGATACATGTTCGTCCAACTGATCTTTAAGGACATATCAGATTTCTATTGTGTGACTGATATATTGATAAGAAGATAAATAATCGTCTTGGACTATCAACCCTTACCCATGTGGCTTTCTTATTATTGAGAGTTTAATTAAACCATTATCCATGGAACAATAAATATATTTAGAGACATTCCTTGTCTGGTAATAGTAGGTATTATTCAATCTTGATTTGAAAGATGGTTTCTTAACACTAGGAGGAAGGTAACTCATGCCTTGCCTCCCAATTGGTGTATATTGTTAAGAGTGATCAGATGACTGGAGTGGGGATTCAAGTGTTTGTGGTTATAATATTCTTGTGTCCTTCTCCACTTGAAGCTAGTATTTAATGTAAAATAAACCATCTAGGGTGTTTCTGAGAGGTTGATGATAGGGAAAATACTCGTCATGGCCTATCAACCCTACCTCACATGGATTTTTTATTGTGGGGAGATTCTTGAAACTTATTTCTATAGTATAATATAAATACAATAAAACATGTTTGGAATGGAAAGAATTTACATTTCACTACATATTTTCTAGATATTGAAAACTAGACAACTTCTCTCGTGCATTAAATGTACCACCATTGGCACGTGTGTACGATTGAATCTAGAGTTAGGGGTATATAGTCCTAGTCTCTATTGATCATGGTGCAAGTGCTAATGAATTTGGGGTCTTGGATGATGAATAAGCTTCAGATTTATTAAAATTGCATAAATCCCCTAAAGGTTTTGTGGGGAAACCTAAGAGCATATAGTTTCCGTAATATCCCAGATGTGAAGGTTGAAAATATGGAAATTCCACCAGTCCTGTGGGTTATGTTGAGGTGGAACAATGATTATATTTCATCCTATGGGGGGGGGGGATGGAAAATTTGAAAATTCCCCTAGCCCTATGGGTTGGGGAACCTCGCAATAATGTATTTCTTTATAGATGGAAACTTTCTCATCATCCTGAGATAGAGGCCTCAGATGTTTTTTCACAATTATCTCATGGAGATTACAATTTTCTTATTGGGGTTGAGTGATATGTTCTTCTCTAGAAGCTACCTTATCATCCTTAATGGTTTGACCAGATTGATACATGGAAAATCCCCTTCCTCTTTCGGTGGCATGCAATGTAGAAGATTGTGATGGGGCTTCTGATGTGGATACCATAGAATGAATCCACTGCTACCTTTGTCCTTATGGTCCTTGTTCTGACCATATGGAATAACAAAGACTTCTATATATTATTGGTGGATACTACTAAGTATTTATTCTTTATTGAATGCAGAAAATGGTATTCCAACCTAATATGACTTAGATAACTGTAGGAGGGTATGATTGTACCCTTTAATAGAATTCATGTGCAGATCTATTGAGGAGTCTTTAGATTCGAATGATATCATATTGACTGAGACATAAGAAGGCTGGTTATTCTCATGAACAGAATATCTCTTTTGATGGGGTGATTCCCAATGTACTGTTTTAGGTGCAATTTCCCATAATAAAGACTATAATGGGGTAAAAAAGGAAAAATTTCCCTCATCCCTATAGGTTGCGGTGTTCCTTAGGAATCTGCAGTTACCACGACTATCTGAGATGAAGCCAGAGTCTCATGGAATGTTATGAACTAGGATTGATTCTAATCCACTAGAAGGATATATTTGTGGGCCATAGAAATATTTCTAATAATATGGATTTAAACCTACTCTGGAGTAATATTACTGAGGTACCCTAGGTGGGCCCTCCAAATGGGTTCTCTATCCTAGATAGTTGGTAGAGGCTTAAATTCCCCTACAACTCCTTGTGGAATCATTGCAGCATATCAGCGATGATGGTTAGAATGGATGGGATCCCTCCAATACTGCACCTGTGTGATTGTGTTATCATGCTAACCTTATTCATTGGATTCCCCAACATAGGGAAGGTGTACGTTTTTGTATTCCAGAGATAGGTTCCCAAAGTAGTTGAATGTGGAGATAAAGGTTACTTCATCTCCCATGGATTATTATGGTAAATACAGATTGAAAAACATCATCCTATGATAGAATTCACAAGATGGTTCTAGATTTTTGATGGACCAGTTGATGTGGTACTCCTATCCCAGTCTGTTCACCAACCGATGATGGAAGCAGTGTGTTGGTGATAAAGTGTATCGGGGCCTCAAAGACAAATAAGCTTATCCAGTGATATTGGGATCTGTTGGAATGTTTGAGGACATTATTTCAATTTCAAGGAATCTTAGGAAGTCTTGGGGGAGAAAAACAAGACACCTTTTCCATGAATCATCATTTATAAGAGTATATGTTTTATGAATTTCTTTAAAAGTTAAAGGATAAATAGGTGATCACTTTTTCTTACATGAGATTTAGTATAGTTAAAAGAAACATGTTTTGTCCACTATTCTATTGTGATATGAGCACACCATATATGGGCCTGAGGATCATTAAGGAAATCTATAGTTTTTTACTCAAGAAAGGGATGAAACACTTAATGGTATTTACATTGTCTTCACCATTTTGTTTCATCAGAAATCGTCTCATGGAATGGTTTTTTTGCTCATTGGTTTACCATTTCCACTTTTCCATGAAATTTCTAATGGTTCCCCCATCTATGGATAGATAAAGACATTCTTTCTAGAGGCCAAAAATCATCTGGTTTTTCCGGCCCATATACTCACGGGGACTCACATTGGTCCAAAGTATGAGGGATCAGGCTCATCACACCCTCTTTGGGGGGATTATTACCTACTCGGAGACTCTCTTATAGATTAAGATATATTCATGAAATCTTTACCAGTCCCTGATGTAGGACTAGTTACCCATGATTCAATGGATTCATTATTAATGTGTATTAATAAGTATGTACCTTAAACAATCATAACCAATACACATTATACCAATAATAAACCATTGGATACTATATTTGGGGATACATGTGTGTGAATTTTCAGAGGCCATGACATATCCCTATAAACATACATTGGAAACTAAATGTAATGTATACCAGCACAAGTAAATGAAAATATAAGAGAGTGGGGGTGGTGGAGGTAATCATCCATCCATTCTTCCAGCGAGATGTTAGGCAAAACACTATCCCATTGTCCACGACGTGTAAATATACATAAATGAAATGGGTGGGGTGGGATATAAAATTAAAAAACATACATGATATAATGTAGAACACAACCATACAATGGGAATAACCTATACTTAGAATAATGTGAATATAACATCACTTAGACTCTTGAATTCCACTGGTATGAGTAGATATTTTTTAAGTACACAAAATTTTTAAAGAGATATATTAATTAATTCACAATTTTTTTATCATTTTACTTCCATTAATTAATTCATTAGACATAAAATTAATCATTAACATTATTATACATTACATTAAATTAATCAATAGAGTAAATTACATTCCCTCTAAGAATAATTCAAACTGAGTCTATGATTTCCCAATATTAACTTCTTTTCAGAATTGGTATTATATCTTTACTAACCTCATATGTTAAGAAGGTAATAATCATTAATACTTTCCAAAACTATTAGTAATCTAGGAAGATTATCCTAATCTACCTCCAAGAGTAAACTTTATACCAAAATGTTCTGATAACCTCATGTTGCGGGGAAACGACTACTAAAAAAACAAGAATCTCAGCCATCTACCATTAATCATATTAATAAGAGAGAATCCCATATCTTAGGATCAAATAATCAGGTAATCCCAACATCAAATCATTTCAACATATTAATTTCCATAGTTGATAGCCATAACAATATACTAATGTCTCTCACCATCATAATCATGAACTACTATCACATCATTTGGACTTCCCGCCCACATCACATCAACCATCCCATGCACATAACACATCTGGCCCCCCACCCATATCACATCGTATAAAGAATATCACATGTAAAGAACATCACAAAAGAATAATGAAACAAGAAGAATATACAGTAGGGGAATCTAGGCCCAAAACCAAGGCATCTATCCTTCATACACAAAGGATCTCACATGCATCTAAACTCAAGGCAATCACCCTTCTCAAGAAGATGAGAACTTTAGTTCTTCGAAAATGTATTCGTAAAACAAGTTTTTTATTCCTTATTAAAATAATGTATTAATTGTTATTAGTTTCCAACTATAGGAAAACTAAGGAATCATGCTATAATAAGATACTAATTTAATTAAATAGTTAATTTAAACATGATTCCTAGCATGAATTCTAGTTTAAAAAACTTGTGGAAATCCAATTTGTTAAAATAAATTTATTTATTTACCTATAATAAAATTATCATGATACAAATATTTTATCAAATTTCATCAAAACATGGAATTACATATTCAAATAAATATGTGATCTACATCAATTTGAACATTATGAAATTACAATAAACACCTGGTTTATAAAACATGCCTCTTTATTCTACAGCCAATTAAATATTCATTAGTTTTATCTTTAGGTTGATTTCCATTTTCTATCAAGAAAAACATATTAAAATGAGTAAAATATTATTCTACATAGTCATATAATATATAAAACACTATTTATAAAATCAATAGGAAAAGCGTTATCATGATAGAAAGAAACAACATGCGATCACTACAACCAATTCTTTATTATCTTGTTTAATCATAATATCATTATTTCATTTCCATAAAAGGGAAAAAACATGGAAGACTTAATGTTACATATAAATAAATATTATAAGAAATTAATCCCCCAACTAGAAGAAATAATCTCTCAATGATTCACTACAATAAAACTGCGGGCTCGCGCAAGATGGGATCACTGTTGGAGAACTCAAGCCACCGACAAAAGGGTTCCATAGATCCAACGGAATAGATAGAGAATTTATAGTCTTGAGAGAATGAAATAATGGAGTAATGAATGAAAAAAAATCTATTTAATAGTGTAAATATATAGGGTGTTTGGGCTTTACAGATCGTAAAACATTTTAATTCCAACATTTGGGGATCTCATTAAATTCCTTACACATAGATGTTTCTACATCTTGGACAACTAAAAAAATCAATGATATAATTATACTTGATGAATTGGACATTTAAGTACCTCAATTCATTCCACGTAAAGGTATATATGGAAATTTTCATGATAATATAAAAAATATCAATTTAAGAGATTTAACATAGCAAGAAGCACCATGTATCCAAAATCCTCATTTAGTTATTTTACAACATAGTTTAATTAACATCATAACCAATAGTCCCATATAACTGTTTTCCCACATATCAAAATTTCCCACATAGAATGAAGTCCCAAGATTCTATATTACCTATGTAATTCATTTCCTATATAGTTGTTCTCCCCATATAGATGAATCATGTTGTCAATGCCTCACGTATCTTATCAACATAGCTGATCCATCCATGTAGCTCATTCATGTAGGAAATCTACATAGTAAATTTTCTTAAATTTTTGTTTAATCCATATACCTAATCCATTACTATATATTATTTACATAATCGATTTATCCATGTACCTGATTTCACATATCCATTGGGTCAATGTAGCCAGTTTGACTGGTCATGAGTTAGCCTCTCACCCTAGACATGAACCAAAAATTCAAGGTGTGATACTCAAATTGATTCTATATTTTAGAATCCAAACACATAAAAACTTGATCTAAGACACCTCTGAGCACCATGAGATTTAAAAACACACAAAGGGTCAAAAAAGATGGATCTAGTCCCTTACATTAAATCCTCTCAAAACATTGTCATCTAGACAATCTAAAACCAAACCTAGCGAGTAAAAAGGGGTCATAAAAACATCCACCATGTGAAATACCTATCAAAGATCTGTCCATAACTTGAGATTAACGACCTCATTAAAGTAAAGAATCATTGAACCACTAAACAGAAATAACTAGCTCGTAAACGCTCTCCCATGAGAGAATCAACTCAAACTAGATTGAGGTTATTGACATGAAATAATAGGGAACCATATCACACACTAGAGAGGTCAATATCTATAGAATGGATAGCGTTACTAGAGAGGAGTTAAACATAAAATAGATCCAGGTACTGAGTGTTCATAAGAGGCCCATGCACTCTCCTCTATGCCACCAAAACTAACCTCTCAAATCATTGAAAACATTTTTTATTCTGGGATGTATCACTAAAGGGGGGCTATGGAACCCATGGAGAACCATCTCATGCATAACTAAAGGGAAAAACTCCTCCCTGGAATAACACATATTGTTATCCATACTCATACCAACCATCAATAAAATATCTAAAAACAACTCAATCTCTTTATACCACAACCTCATAATCCCCCAACTAGGACTCCTCAACCTCCCTCACCAATGATGAAATCTATCATTTGGAAAAGAAAATATCTACCTCCATCATGTCCCATATCTAGAATAATTTCTTAGGGTCATTCCTTCACCCTTATGGAATCTCTATATTCATGTACGATATTACTACATGAATTCATGGTTATTACATCAGCCGCAACATTTCCCTTTCCTTGTGTGTAAGAAATCTCAATGTCATAATACTATAAGAATTTCATCCACTGATGATGATGAAATTTCAATCCATAATGGTAGAATACATAACATGAGATCTTATGGTTGGTAAAGACCAAAAAATTCTCATCGACAAGGTAATGTCACCACAACAACAAAGAAAACATGATTGCTGATAACTAAATAACATGGGAGGAGTAATTACACTAATGGGAATGTAACTTCCAAGACCCATTTGATACAAATGATTTATACTAAATCATAACAAAACCCAAGCCAAGATGTGATGTATAATATGATTTCATCATTTTAAACCAAAATGAACATATCCAGTTACTCACTATGTATTGCATTCATAAACCCCATCAACACAGCTGGAGCATTCATCACACCTAATGGCATCAAAATGAACTCATAATTCCCATGACAACAATAGAAATAAGTATTTTAAAAATCAACATCCTTCACCCACATATAATGATATCCCAACCATAAATCAATCTTGAATAACAAAAATTCACCCTTCAACTGCTCGAATAAATCCTAAATCCATAGAAGATGATAGTCAATCTTCACTGTCACTTAGTTCATGTGATGATAATTGATAAAAACAGAAATGTTACATAATTAGTCTTCATGAATAAAACAATGTCACCCCAATATTACACAATTGACTAAGAAAAACCTCACTATAATAAATCATCAAGTTTTACTCATAGCTCTCATAATTCATAAGGTTACATACTATATTGAGACATTGAGATTGGAGACATGTCTAGTTGCGCTCAATCCCAAACTTGATATCCCTTCAAGGGGACAACTCTAAGAACTTCTCAAGGAAGAGATCATGATACACTTATTTAACTTGAGGAAACACTAACTACTAAGACTCCAATAATCTAAACAATAACTCATCCATCAAGGATGAAAAGGGTAGAAGAGACCTCTAACCCATCTGAGGGTTTCACGGAGTAATGGAAAATGTTGGCTATCCATCATCATTACAGAACACAACCATCAACCCAAATTAATTCATGATATTCTACCCTAAATACACCTAATCCATACTAAGGATGATTTTATATGGTTTAATATATATACATATGAAATATCCCCAAGATCGGTCCTACCATAACACTACCTCAAAGCCTCCACATATTTAATCTCAACCTCTAAATAACGTAGTCAATGCCAAGGGAACTGGAATCCTCTCTAACATGTTTCCCAAAGAACGGATGAGGGTAGGTGATAAACCTTTTTTTGTTTCTCCTAAATAAAAAATCATTTAACCATGAAGAAAACAAAAAAATGGTACCTAGAATGATGTTTGGATCACCTGGAACTAGTAACGATAAACAATGAAGCTAACCATGACCCAGTCTATGACTTTTCTGGCCTTATTGAAGTCCACCACCATGGTCTTACTCTACTCTCGGAGGAAAAGAAGAATATTGGGACTACACTACACATGCCCCACCTCCCCTATATTGATCCCAAACTGAAGAACCCTTCTAATACTAGCTCAGTTGAAACATCCAAAACATAATAATAATTTGAAGCTGATCCCTTGGAATAGGCTTGAGTGCATTCACCACTAGAGAAATGATATGATGAGGGCTAAGACCTACCCCCATCTGACCAAAAGTTATTCTGTCTAGAAAACATGGAACCTCATAATAAATTTATTCTTTAAAAGAAATCCTAATGAATCCCCTCCCATGATGACCTAGTTTTAGAAAACATCCTCTCAATAACCTCTCCAATTTTCATCACCTAAATATACATATTTATAAAAAATGCGGTGACCTTCCACTGGATCTATGGTTGAAAATCCTACTAAAAATTACAATCTCTGGCCTCCTCATCTGAAAATAGGTTAGAATAATATCATATAAGGGAATTAAAATAGATCACAAACTCTCACATTCTCACAATCCCCTATTGAAGGGTAAATAACTACTTGCGATGGGCTGCATCCATGGAAGAAGAAATGAAATATACTTATAACTGGTCTCATAACTTCAACCATGAGATTGCTGAGTCTGTGTGATCCCTAACAAACAAATATCCACTACTACCTCATTGTTCCACACAATATTGTAACATCCCAAAAAATCTAC
This sequence comes from Viscum album, assembly GCA_963277665.1. Lineage (NCBI taxonomy): Eukaryota > Viridiplantae > Streptophyta > Magnoliopsida > Santalales > Viscaceae > Viscum > Viscum album. Next base: position 1,182,081,273 of record OY728158.1, on the reverse strand, counting down.
TGCTCTATCTATGAACTGATCAAACTAAAATCTATTTCATCCAACTCTAACCAATTTTCTATAACTGAATCTAAAATGGATCTCTCATACATCTATAAACTCTATCATTGTAACTCTCGTAGTTTCATACTTTATGTTTCATCAATGTTGAACTCTACTATACAATGTTCTACTGGCACATCCTACTCAATATCTTCATCCCAAACCTGATGATAATTTCAACCTAGATCCATACATAAAAAAGAATAAAATTTAATATCTCCTTAACCTATAATATATAATACTTAACATTAATTAATTAATTATTTTATTATATTGTTAGGGTTTTAACCTATACAAATGTATTCCCATTTCAAACATAGGACCAAGGGAGAATAATGCATGAACATTCATGTTTCTCAACCCTACAACTAGTATCGCTTCATTTAGAAGGTTTAGTAAACATAATGGTCTATACATTTGAACATAGGGGACATAAATACCTATGTCTCATCTTGTATCTTGTGCTTACATCACTCACTAAACATAGTATACACTTTTTTCTTACCAACCCATTGATTCTCACATGTTTCTAACTCCAAAATCTGTTGTATCCTTCAATTTGAGCCTATGATACCACTATATCATGACCACATCCCCCCAAACTATACAAATCCTAGGTAAAAATGAGGTAAGTGAGATTTTGACAAACCGATTCCCTCTATTAATTGGACATAGGTGGGAAACTAGAATCAAGGGTATAATAAACATACATATAGGAGGTGTTACCCTCTAAAATAACCTGATAAAGAAATAGATAATACAAATACACCAATAAACACCTAACCATAAAAATATATAATTAAATTCAAATACAAAACATACAATTATGTATTTTCATAATGAAATTGAAATGAAGTTTATAAGTACCAAAAGGTAAGACGACAATGACCTTGAAGCCCAAATAGCTTTTACAATACAGTAAGATAGTTTTATCGAGACTGATCTTCAAACTGGTTCGGTTTACCAAAAAATGGATTACATACATAGGGTAATCCTAATGGTATTTTCATTAGGATCCTCTATGGATCCTCTTGTATAATAAATAAAAAATGTAGTTAAAGCATGGTGAGAAACAATGGAACTAACTCATCACCTAAACAGGTAACCTATGTTCCCAACCTCACCATGTATAACTCTCACTATGTATCACAAACAAGAGATAATATAATACACTGTTTAAACATAAAAGATACCCCAATACTTATTCCCCACTGGTTTTCCACTCTACCCCAATGTCGCATGTCCTCACCCATCTCTCTCCAAAATAGGCCACCCCAAAGACACCTCAGAAAGGCATCACAACTTGAACTGCTTACATCACATCATCACATTATCTCATATCACATATCCATATAGTAACCTATAATTTACAAGAGACACCAAATATAATATAATTTTTATCATACAATGGTTATTATACCTCAATCCATCACATCCCATGCACTAAGTAAGTACTTGAATCCATCACAACATATACATTTCATAACTATAACAATCCTTTGGATGTTATTTCTATGTATAAAAGTGTGTGAATAACCAAAATACATCACAACCATCTACACATATATATGTGAAGCTATATTTCATGCATACCCACACAAGTAACTACTAAGAGAAGATAGTGGGGTTATAGGGGGTAGTTAGCCATCCATCCTCCCACCGAGATGTTTGAGAAAAAACCCTCCCATAGTTCATTGGGTGTCAGTTTCCCAAACCAACATGGGTGGGGTATCATATAAAACAAAAATCATACATGATAAAATATAAATCACAACAACAAAATGTGAATAACATTGTGATAGTCTCACCTTCACCTAATGTCGCTCGGGCTCCTAGATACCGCTACTAAGACCAGATATCCTTTAATCACACAAACATTTAAAAGGACTACATTAATTACATGATTTCTTTTTATCATTTATCTTTTGTTAAGTAATTCATTATTCATTAAATTAACCATTAAAATTATTCCACATTATAATACACTAATCATCTGACTAAATTCATTTCCCACTATGCATAATCCAAACTGAGTCTATAGTTCTTCATGTTTAACATCTTTTCAACATTTTCATTCCATCATTACAAACCCCATGGGTTATGGATTTATTAAATATTAATAATTTCTATAATTCCTGATACTATAGGAAACCCATCCTAAGATAAAACCAATAGGAAACATGAAACCAAGAACATCTAACTGGATCAAGTACTAGGGAAGGGAATGTAGTTAAAACAAGCAACCCAACCATCAACCATTAATTTGATTCATATGTGATCATCCCATATCTCAACAACACATCACTATGTAATACCAAATTCAACCCATTCCATAATATCTAGTTCCATATTCAAAAACCATGTTCATATCCAAATTAATTTTTCCATCATTGGAATCCACTGCTAGTACATCATTCGGGAATCCCCACCCACATCACTACAACCATTCTAAGCTCATCCATCCCTATTTCATAACACATAAAATCCTCACTTCCCTATATCACATCATATAGAAAACCAAACATCTAGATCACATCAAAAAAGAAACATAAAATAAAAAACATAGTCAACGGGTAAATTTAAAACCCAAACCAAGAAATCCAACTTCCAAACAGAAACAAGCTCTCATGACACTGAATTGGAAGCACTTGACCTTCTCAAGAAGATATGAAACTCATTCCCTAGCTAGTGTATATATCAAAAAACAATTATTTTTAATCATTATTGAATTAAATGATTCATTATTCATTGGTTCCAATTAAAATAAACCTATGTAATCAAGCTACAACAAGATAATAAAATAATGAATCTATTAATTTTAGCACACCTCACAAAAATTATTCCAGATAGAACAAAATTTTAGAATTCAAATTTATTTACATGCATTTAATTATTTCCATTAACAAGAGTTATCAATCTTTACACACTTTATCAAATTCCATCAACACATGGGAATACATATTTAGATAAACATGTGACCGACAACAATTTTGTGATGACCTAAATATTTATAAATAAAATTTCACTTATGTTTTAAATTAAATTTATTATTTTCTTCTATGTTAATAGAAAACACTTGAATGTATTTTGTTTTATTATGTCCTATCGGATTTGAAAGAACATTATTAATCATTAATGTAGATAATATAATCATTGAAAAGTTATCACATGATTAGTATAAATATAGGGTTTTAATAAATCCAATTGACATAGAAAAAGTAAGAGATGACCTCAATCAGTAGGATCATACCCTATGAATCCCATTTATTAGAGCTTAGTAAGGATATAGAATCACTAGGATCTGCCCTTTATCAATCCCAAGCAGAGATCCAAAAAAATAAGAATGAGCGAAACCATTTGTGGGAGAAGATCAATCTCATAGAGAACATGGCCCAAACCTTGTACGCTGAACCACCTCATGAATGGATCACTTTCGTGAAAATTACACATAGGATGTTTTACAGTGTTTTAATAGGATATGTAACAAGACCAAAATAATATGATTATATATATTTTATTTTCAATTAAATAATTTTATTATTTTCTTATTATCATTTCTTTATAAATGATTTTGACTTTTATATAATAAAACACAAATTTTATTTTTAATTAGTATTAAATTTTAGTTAAGAATATTTTTTGATGAATTAGTTTATTTTTTATATAAATTATATTTTAATAAAATAATATTATCAAATATTTTTTTATTAATAATAAATGGTAATGAAATTTTTATGAACTCAAATGTAATTTTGATAAGTGTTCAAAAACTATTCTGGTAAAAATACCCAACATTTCTCATTTAAATGATGATTTTTTTTTAAAAATGAAAATATGAATATTAAGAAAATTATTTTGAAAAAATGAAAACAAAATTGGGAATCAGAATTTATAATTTATCTACAAGTTTATTTCTCATAATTTTATGAGATAGTTGAATTTTTTGGAAAAAAATAATTTTCCAAAAAAATATACAGTGCGTATTATTACATTATAACGACCCAAAAGAGATTTAATAAATACTAAAAATTGGATCCATGACCAAAAAATATTTTCTACATTTAATATAATGTTATTTTATATTTATTTGATTAAAATTATAAATCCTTTATAAATCCTCCAAAATAATTAATATATTTTAATGTTTTAAAATAACTTCCTTAAGAGTATGACTCACTTCCACATAAGAAAATGTATTATTTTATTATGTTATTCCCAAGGACTTATTAAATAATGTAAATCTGTCTTCTTTGGTACAAACGATGGAAAAAACCATTGGGTGGTTTGTGGCTTTGGTTATTTAATTATATAGATTCAAAAACCTATATTTGAGAATTAATAATGAATTCCGCACTCATTTTCTATATAAATCCACCCATGATCCCATTAATATTCACTAAATAAACTTCTATAACATAATTTGTCTTTCCTTACCTATATAGATTCATCTTAAGGTTCCCCCACACACTCAAGATGCCCCTCTAAATAATTTGGAGTCACACACTCAAGGTAAGGGTTCTTTTCATTATCCTCTTTATTCAATTATCTTATTTATCATATGACCTTTTTCTCAAATTCCTAATATTTGGATAGGCTCTTATATATCCCCCTTATTTTCCAAATTATTCCTAAATCATTAGATACCATTTGAACTCTCACCAATCCCTTCCATGACCATTTATATTCCCATGTTATGCTGTAGAAATTTCATTGTGATTTATCAAGAGAAACAATTGTGTAGTGATTACCCATACCCATTTCAAATCAATGGTGTACAAATTTATAAACTTATAATTCATTGATTAGGAAAATACATCTATTTATTCCAGGGTCCTTTATCATGTAATATGATGTTATGATGAATGAATCTATTTTTTATGATCCATGAGGCACACTTAATCATGATAATGAAATGAATGTGATGAGTGCATTCAAAATTATAGAGTAATAAGATGAATTGTTTAATTTTTTTGTCTCATGATACTTCATTAAAAGGATTAAGGAGTGAAATTAATCCCCCAAAGGACTTTTACCACCATTTATTCTTTGAATTTATCCCTAACATATGTTTATGATGTAGTGTTTTAAGTTGTTTAAACATTTCCAATCTTTCCATTATGTTATCATGATATATGATGCATCATTGTTCATGTTTCTGATTCTCACCCATTTTATGTCCCAATAATATGCGTATTATCTAACATGTATTAATTTTTTCATTTTATTCCATGTGTATTCCTTTACTGGGATTTCTAGCTCACCCAATTCATCTATATCTCTCCAAGTTATCCCATGCAGGGTTAAGTGTGAAGGAATAATATGATCTTGTTAAGGATGTTTTCAATAAAGCTGATGTATTTCATGTTTTAAGTTGTTATTTAATGTATATATTTAAAAAATACACCAGGCTTATCGATCATTCAGGTTGTATAATGTGTAATCTTATATAATAAATCATGTATTAATGTGAATTAAAGAAAAGGTTTGTTATAATTAGTATCAATGTAAAAGCTTAGTTATTTTTGGTATTATGATTATAAAACTCTATAAAAAGCCTCATGGATAAGATTTTGTATAATAAAAACAACCATAAATTTTGGTAAGTATATATTAAGTGGTTTATCAAGAAAATATATCCCTATCTAGAGACTACAAGTGGATGTGGATTTGGCATAGATGTGTATAGGTTTAAAACACAAAAAATTGTGTTGAGCTAGACTCGACCAGGAACTGGTGTAAGAAAATATGCCTTTCTACACACCTGGTATAAACTCCCAGATGATATGCTTTGGCGTGTTCATAATCTCATTATGAAGCATTATTAAGGGAACCAAAAATACCCATAATAATATATGTTAGGAAAGAGATCATGGATAACATAGATTTATGCCTATAAATTCATAAGGTAAGGAAATATAAGTATGCTATATATTTAATATAATTAGACTATAATTCATGGGTTTAATTGTTTAAAAATAATAATCCAAAAATTTCCCATTATTATAGACAATGGTCAAAAATACTGGTAATTGGGTAAAAGCCAATGTGACGAGAAACGTTACGACTACCCAAGTGAGATGCCTAACCCAATGGGAGATGTGATCATGAACTTTGTAATGATACTATCTTAGGTTACATAGGATTTTAATAGAATCATATATTTGGAGGAGCATCCAAATCCCCATAATAAATAGCAAAATACAATTATGAGTTTCACAAGACAAAGGCCTTGTATATTCAATGGATCATCTGATCCCTTAATTACAGAATAAAAGATCAACTCCATGGAGAAGTTCTTCTATATATTCTAATGTTTTGGTCAAGATAAGGTGTTACTAGATATTTATCTTATGGATGGAAAACATATTAGCGGTGGATATTTATCAACAATACAAATCCTGAGGAAGAGATCAAAGAGATGGGGTGTAATTAATTCTAGAAAAAAAATTGATAAATATTTTCCCCTCACTCTTCAACCTAAAATAGAAAAGGATTTCCTTTACCTTAAAAAAGATGATGAATATATCATGGAATATGAGGATGACTTCACAATAATTCCACGATATGTCTCCATGTTTTTTAGTACCCATGAAAACACGATTCAAAGATTTTTTGGTTGGATAAAACCTGGTCTATGAAAATATATGGCAATAACAGACATTGATAGCTATGAAGAAATTGTTAGATGTTACCTCAAAGTCAAAATAAAGATAAAATAATCTCAAGGGTATCATGATGAAAAGATGAAAAATGTGGAGTTTAATTCGACCAGTCTAATGGGTAAATCTAATGGTGCAAAAACATTTCAACATTCCACTTGTAATATTCATGGAAATAATCCCCTTAGAAATTACCTAAAGGGGAAAATGAAATGCTTTTGGTGTGGAAATGAAGGGAACCTAGCCAACAATTTTTTATGGGAGAAACCCAAAAATGTGATGGAGGAAATAAATGATGTGATCAACCCTTGGTGAATTTTTCATTTCTTAAACTAAAAGAAACCAGAGAACTTCATAGACCAATTCAATAACATGAGTACATTCAGAGACAACCAACAACCTCTAAGGTAGAACATGTGATTTTTACCATCACAGCCACTGAGGTGGATCCCAATAATGAATTGGTGACAAGTACACTAGTTATTCATTCAGAATATAGAATCTAATTTATTATTCTAGTTTTATAAATTCATTTATATAATAAGATTTTAGTAGAACTATTCATACACCACCAAATATCATAGAAGTAGAAATGTTTGTGAAAATAAAAAATGGGGAAATTATTGCATCCCAAGAATATAACTCCTCCCCTATAAATATTTGTGGGATGAACTTTCCAAAAAAACATTTTCATACTCCCTTAAGTGGAATTTGATGAAATTATAGGTAAGAATTGGATTTATCAATATAAAGAAAATATAAATTACTAAGATATTGAAATCACTCGCCACATGGTGAATCGTCCCCCGATTATGTTCAATTTCAAGGAGGATGATGAATCTTATTTAGAAACAATATATCAAGCATGGATATTATTTCCCTATGACCAAACGTATCTAGTTCAAATGATTTATTATAAGGAAGGGATCATCCTTGAATACATTCCCATTATGAATGAATACACTGATATGTTTCCCAAAGAATTGTATGGTCTTCCTCTTAGTCGAGAGGTTGAATTTTCAATTGAGATTATACCTGGGGTGTTACCATTATTGAAGACTACATATAAAATATAAACTGAAAAACTTGAGGATATTAAGAAACAAATATAGTAAAATATAGAAAAATGGTTCTTACACCTATGTGTTTCACCTTGGGGTGAACTAGTCCTCTTCACCGAGAAAGGGGATGAGTAAATGCGCCTTTGTGTTGATTATTGTGATCCCAACAAGATCACGATAATGAAAAAGTATCATATTACACATATTGATTACTTTTATTTAATAGATACATGGATAAAAATAATTTTCCAAGGTTTATATATGACTAGGATATTACCAAGTTAGTGTGAAAAAGGAGGATATACCCAAGTCTTCTTTTTTTTACAAGGTATAGGCACTATGAGTTCATTGTAATACCATTAGGACTCACAAATACTCTAAAAATTTTCATGTACTTTATGTATATAGTATTTTGATATTACCTCAATAAATTTGTTTGGGTATTTATATATGATATTCTAATATACTCCAAAATAAAGGAGGATAATTATGAGAATCTGATAACTATGTTAAAGACCTTGAGAATGTAAAATCTTTGTGAAAAGTAAAAAGAAATGTGAATTCTGGTTGAATTAAGTCTCACTCCTGGGGAATATCATCACATCCAATGGGATATTTGTGGATCCTTTAGATACATAAAAATGTTGTGGATGGTAAAGCCCAATATCTATGATATATATACATAGTTTCCTTGGATTAGTTGGGTACTATCGACATTTTTTGATAAATTTATCAGTATTTTCAAACCCTCTAACCATGACAACTTTGAAGGGAGTATTGTTTTCATAGAATGATGAATGTGAAGATAACTTTAAGGAGATTAAGTATGCTAATCACTAAACCTGTAATCACACTACCCCCATGTGGTGAATATGTTTTTGTATTTATCTATGCTTTGAAGAAGGGATTGGGTTGTGAGTTGATAAAAAATGACAATGTGATAGTCTATGCATCAACAAAGTTGAATGTTCATGAACATGACTACCCAAAGGAAGATATATTGTTAGATGTACTGATATTAATTTTATAAATATTGTGGCATTATCTCTTTGGGATAAGTGAAATATATACATCTCACAAAAGTCTCAAGTATATATTCAGATAGAAAGTGATGAATATATGTCAATGTAGATGGATAGACCTTGTTAAGGACTATGAATACTAAATTAACTACCATATTGGGAATGTGAATATAATGAAAAACAACATTATTATAAAGGATATATTAATTATATCATTAATGATAATTAAGAGGGATATAATCTTCTTAGATTTGAGTATGATGGGCATGCGAATAATAAAGAAAGGAACATCATCAATCCTTTCAGAAATGATTTCTCAACCATTCATTATGGAGAGGATAAAGGATTATCAAAAATATGATGTGGGAATTTAGAATAAATTTTAAGATACACAAATATGGAAATACTCAAAGTTCAATGTTAATGAAAGGAGTTCTAGGATTGGGGTAACGAATTTGTGTACCGTCAAATATTGAGTTAATGGAGTTGTTGGATAATTCCATATTACATGTTTCTCTATCCATCCAAGAAGTACAAAGATGTATCGAGATATTTAAGAGAACTATTATTGTTATAATATGAATAAGAGTAACAAGGAATATACATCATGATGTATTTAATGTTATTAAGTGAATGTTAAAAGGAAAACATTCAAGGTAATGATCCCACCATTACCCATACCTACATGGGAATGGGAAAACATCACAGTATACTTTTACACTGGTCTTACAAATACATTAAGAATAAATAATGATATCTGGGTTGTTGTGGATAATCTTAAAAACATTGTACACTTTATTGTTATTTGAGTGGACTAATCACTCGACCAGATTTCAAGGATATACATGATAGAAGTGGTGAGGTTTTATGGAACACCACTATAAAATATATCCGTTTGAGATCCAAGATTTACATACATGTTTTGGAATTGTCTCTAACAAACTCTAAATATTGATTTGACCTTCATCACATCTTATCACCCTCAAACTAATGTAATATCTGATCGTACTATCTAGAAAATTGAGGACATGTTGATAGAATTCTCAATTGAATTCAAAGGATGACGGGATCAACATATTCCTCTAGTCAAGTTCTCATACAATATTATATTCTACTATAGAATCCAAATGGCTCCCTATGAATCCTTTTTTGGAAAGAGGTTTAGAACACCTATATGTTGGGATGATATTGGGGAACAAAAACTAATATCTCTTGAAATTGTATTGTAAATGGTGGAAAAGTTCAATACAATTTAGCAGCACATTAAGGATACTCATATTTCACAAATAAATATGATAACAATCTTTTATGAGACCTATATTTTGATGTTAGAAACATGGTATTCCATATTATATATCTAGGTAAACAATTCATGAGATTTGGGAATAAGGGAGATATTTTTCCAAGATACGTTTTCCCCTTTGAGATCCTTGATCGAATCAGAGTAGTGGCCTATCGACTAAACTCACACCAAACCAATCCCAAGTACATGATTTATTCCATAGATCCCTGTTAAGGATGTAAATACTATAACTGTCACATATTATAAAAACAAAAGTGGTACCATTAGACAATGATCTTTCTTATGAATTATAGCTGATGAAAATCATAGATTTTAGAGACAAATTTCAATACAATAAGATGATGCACCTGGTCAAAGTGTTTTGGAGAAACCACAAGTTTGAAGAATAATTGTGGGGACTAGAGGACGTGATAAAAAAATTACCCTCAAATGTTTTGTTAGGTGAAATGAAAATTTCAAGTGAGAAATTTATTCATGGGGGTAAGATTGCAATGACCATAATATTGATAAATAATATTTTCCTTATGTTTTCAAATAAATTTATTATTATGTATTATGGCTACAAAAATTACATGAACATATTTTGTTTTATTATATCATATCAAATTTAAAAGACTATTAATAATCATTAAAGTTGATAATATATTTTTCTAATAGTGATCACATGATTAGTTTAAATACATTTTTTATAAATCATATTGATACAAACATAAGACACGATGGCCTCAACTAGTAAGATTGTTCCCCATGAATAAAATTTATCAGAGCATCTGTGGGAGATAGAATCACTAGGATTTTCCCTTGACAAATCCCATGATGAAATTAAAAAACATAATCATGATTGAAATAGTGCATGGGAGAATTTAAAACTCATCGAGATCATGACCCAAACCATGTATGTGAAACCACCCCATGAAATTCTCACTATAATGAACTATACCCTTAAGGCGTTTCTGGTGTATTAACGAGATACATACTAATACCATAAAAAATGAATATTTATATTTAATTTTTAATATAATAATGTTTATATTTTCTTCTTATTGTTACTTTATAAATGTTTTTTATATTTATAAAAGAAAACACAAATTATATTTTTAATTAGTACTCAATTTCAATTTAGAAAATTATTTTGAGGAGTTAATGGATATTTGAAATAAATGATATTTTAATAAAATATTTTTATCAAATAAATTTAATTAAATTTAAATTTCCATATAATTTTTATGATGTAAATTATTTTTTTGAGAAATGTGATTTCAAAGGCTATTATAATAATGAATAACAGTAGCTACAGAAATCTTAAAGTGGGACAATTAAATTTATCCTTTTGAAACATTAACATGAGATCATGAGAATGTGTATTGTAAAGAATCCTCATTGACTCCATTATTTTAAAGAAAATTTGAGAGGGTGTTAGATTCCCAGTAAACATGTGTGATAATGTAGCTCATTTAATCTATCTAGTTAAGGCACTCGATCCACTTTGATGGCAACATCCCAGATAGGTGTGTTTGTCCATGACAGATATCTTGGAACAAGGATGTGTATTCACATTCAAACCAAACATGATTCAAATTTGTTTACTTCAAAAAATTCAGAGCATTTATCAATCCATTCAGTTCTACCTCCAGGGATATTGCAGTCCCGTAAGGACTATACTGGAAGGGAATGATATCTCCAATAAGATCACTAAAAAAACCCATAACACACTTTCACAGGATTTCCATTCGAGGCCTTGTTAGTATTACACTGAGTCCAGATAAAAGGTGGAGGGGTCGAGATAACATCAATAATGTAATGCGGAGGGGGGAAAGAGCCATGAACTATTAGGAACCTAATTACAACAAGTTCCTTCACCTAATTAAATCAATGAGTAGAATGAAGTGTGTTATCCTACTGAGTTTCCAGCAAGATTTCAGACAATGAAGCACTAAGATTGAAACGGGGATAGTTATGGATCACATTGTTTCATTCCCTCTACATAATGTGAACATGTTCAGCAAAAGATACCTAAAAGATAATGGAATTTTTTTTAATATTGATGTTTTGAACATTGCAGGAACAAAAACAATGATCTCATTAATCTGAACTGGACGAACTTCAAAGAGGTCAAAGACTATTTATGAATGGGAGGAAGTAAGTTTTATCAAAGTAGCAAATGATCAAAATCATCAATCTATTTTTGGCAGATCATGCACTAGGACCCGAGAGATAAACCCACTTTCTAGAGTTTTTTATCACCAAGTATTTTATTGAATCCCACATTCATACTTTTCAAAGAAAATCTAATTTTCTGGTAAAAATTAAATATCATATAAATATACGGAATATATTACGACATCATAATGACCCCAAAGTGGTGTAATAAGTATTATAAATGGGATACGTGACCAAATATATAATTTCAAATTGAAATAAGCCCTTAGAATTTTAATATAATGAAAAAACATTTGGAAGACACCATGAGTGAAACCCATGGTACGTTTTGTGGTTTTCATTATATTATTTTATAGTGTCCAAAACATATGCTTGAGAATTGATAAATAATTCCCTACTCATTTCTATTATAAACCACATAACATTGAATTTATATTAACTAAAAATCCTTTTATCACATACTTACTCTTTTCTCCACTCTCTAGATTCCTCTCAAAATTCTCCCAATATCTCATTAATCTCTTCACAAGCATTTGGAGCCACACTCTCACGGTAAGGCTTATTTTATTTCTCCTCTTTATTCAAGTATCTTTTTTTTCTTACTCTCCTTTTCTCCAATTCTGAATGTTGGGATATGGTCATACATATCTCCCTTACCTCCCCTATTATGAGTAAAATATGAGATACCCCTTTCAGTATCATCAAGTCCTTCCATGAACATTTATACACCCCTGTTATGTTTTTGAAATTCCACATCAATTTTCCATTCCAAACAATTGTGTAGTGAATAACTATACTCATTTACTATCAAATGTGTTCTCCATTATGCACATATACTTATTTTATTATATACCTAAATTTATTTATTACACACTCCATGATCTTGGAATTTTTTTTAGGAATGAATCCATATTTTATGATCTCTGTGGCACATTTAAGCATGAGAATGAAATAAACGGGATAGTGTGCCCAGAATTTTATAGTACTATAATTAATTAGGTAATGTTTTAGTCTCATAAGACATTATCCATGGAAATTGGGAGTGAACCTAATCCACCATAATATTTTTTCCTTCATTATGTCATGGAATTTATCCTTGACTTATGTTTATGATGTAATGTTTTTAGATGTTTCCACATTTCCCTTGTTTCCTTTATGTAATCATGTTATATCATGCCTCATTATTCTTATTTATGATTCTCACCCCTACTATGTCCCACTTTTATTCTTAATGTATAACATGTATTTATTTCTTCATGTTATTCCATTTTTATTACCATATAATGATTTATTACGTACCCCTTTCTTTTGTATGTAATCAGGTTATCCCATGTAGTATTAAGTACGAAAGAATAATATGATCAAGTTAAAGATGCTTTCAGTAAAGATTTTGTATTCAAAATTTTAAGTTGATATGTAATGTAAGTAATTGTAAAAGAAACTATAATTCTTGATATTTCATGTTGTATTAAGTGTAATATTCTACAATAAATCATGGATTAATTTGAAATAAAGTTCCAGGTTATTATAAATTTGATCACCATAAAATTACAATAAAACCTTAATTCCTTAAATATTCCAGTTTATTTTACAGCCAATTAATTATCATCTAATTCTTCCATTACATTATTTACCATTTGACATAAATAAGAACATGATATATTGACCATAATATCACACAACATATTTATAGCATGGAACACACACAATCTAGAAAATCAAGAGGCAAACAATTATCATGGTAGAAGGAATCAAATTTTAATAACTATAAACAACTCATTACTATCCAAGAAAATATTTTTTAGGTTAATCCCATTCCCACACAATGGGATAAACAATTCTAGCTTTATGATTTCAGTTAAATAAATATAAGAAATAAGGAATCACCTACATTGAAGGAAGAAGCTCCACGTGACTCGCTACACCATAACAAGGGGCTCGCACAATATGGGATCACTGGTGGAGAAATCAATACACTATAAAACTAGTTCCATGACTCCAAAGGAAATACTCTATAATATCATGTGTTGAGAAAATTCATGTAGGGACGGAAAAATGGAAATACCTCCATTTTAGAGTAGATTGATACGTGTTGATCAGGTTTTCTAGAATAAAAAATATTTTAATTATAGCTTTTGGGATCTCATTAAACTTCAAACAAAGTTATGATTCTACAGACTCAACCCACTATAAAAATAAAGAATATAATTATCCTTTATGAATCATCCTTTGATGTCCCATAATTTTCACCATCGAGAATTCCATAATTTCATTTTTTCAAAATAGGAAAAAATATCCATCAAGGTTATTTCAAATAGCTAGAAGCACCATGTATCAAAAAGGAACACTTAGCCATTTTCCCATGTATCAAAATTATCCATTTAGCAAGAAGTCCCACATATTCATTTTGACATGTATCAAAATTTCCCAAATCTCTATAAGTCTCACATATCTTGATTCTGTATGCATCCAAATTCACCACCTAGTAATTTTCACCACTTAACCAAATCACGTAGTTGATCACTAACATGGCCAATTAATTATGTTCTTCGGAGTAGATTAATCATGAGGGGAGGGTTGAATTGAGTAACTATAAAAATTTATGTAAAAAGTATTTCTAAAATGGTTTCCCCAAAGATTTAAATACAACCCAGTTAATCAAGGTTACACTGTTATAAGAGTTTGACTATTTAAGTATCTTCATAGAATATTGATTAATTCTTAGTAATATTAATTTGTGTTATTAATATTAATTTTGGAGTTATTATACTATGACAAGCCTGTTATAACTTCTTTCCAAGACTAACTATCAATGAGAAATTATAGATTTCTAAATTATATAGTAAATCAATAAACTAGAGTATACTAATTTAAGAAGCACAACAGATGTGAAACAAGTGGTTCAGTATTAATCCAAGACCTAATCCACTCCACTTGATGATCACTTTCCACTAATAAGTTTATATAAATAAATATTGATCCACACTCTAGATCAGGGTTGACAACAGTACACAAACTGTCCAGGTCACACAGAGACCTCTTCCACAGTTTTCGTGGGAACAAAATACAAGGCCACATAGGGACCTCTTCCACACTTATCCATGGGTATACACAAGATTAAAAGAATGGTTGAGTAAGGATATCTTTTACCCTTAAGTTTAATAAAGGAGACTGAGTGTTGTGTTCTATAGGTAAACACTCTGCTCGAAAGGTAATAAACAAATACACAATAGAGAAAAAATATGGATATGGGTTTAGAAGGGCTCTAAATGTTTGTCCTTGCAGCTTTGGACTTCTTGAGATGAAGTAGATGCAGATCTCAAGTCCTCCTCTGTAAAACAGAGTGTCGCGATTCAGCTTGTGTTCTTCATGAGGTTCAACAGAGTGAAGATGTTCTCTAAGCTTGAAATATGCTTTGTGTGTTCTCCAGCAGTGTTGAGTTGTATAAAGTAGGCCTTTTTCTTTTGAAACTTTCTCAAAGTGTGTTCTTTGTTATGGTGCTCCCGGACATGCTTTTTGTGTTGTGTCAGGAACATTGATTCTTGGCAAGTCTTCACTTTTATCATGGAATGCATGTTTGGGAGCCGACAGGTTTCATGTATTCTGCACCTCGTACCTCATACTGTCTGATGATATGTCTACAAAGAAACATTAATTAAGTTAGTACATTAAAATCTTCAAATATTACTATTATAAATTAAATTTAAAGACGAAAAAATAGTTTAAGAAACGGTGTCACAGTAAGTCATGGAAACAATGTCTCCTTTACACAGTTTCTAGATTGATCACGGTGTCTGAGTGTCCCAATGTCTCAAGGTCACAGTGTCTTATTCACAGTGTCTCATGGTCACAGTGTCTAGATTGATCACAGTGTCTGAGTGTCATGGTGTCATGGTGTCTCATGGTCCTGATGTCTTGTTCACAGTGTCTCATGGTCACGGTTTCTTGTTCACGGTGTCTGATGGTCACAGTGTCCTGTTCACTGTGTCTGCTTCGCGGTGTCTACTTCACGGTGCCTGATCCTTCAGTATGTCTTGCTTCACAGTTCCAGAAAGACATAACCAGTGGCAGACTCACGGTGTCTCATGCTTTTTAAAGTAACTGTGTTCATACATAAGCAATGATGATAATAGAATGGATTAGACTCATGAATTTGTCAAAGAGGGTATTATGAGAGTAGATCAAGGATAGTATAAAGTCAGTAAACTGAATTTAGAGCAATTAAGATCTTGAATGGCTCTCCTTAAATCATGAGAATAATTTAAGCATTAATACACAAGATTTAATCTAATTTACAGGAGTTAACTAGGTTGAATAAATTTTTGGATCATTAAAACTTTATTAATACATGAGTAGTCCAACAATATCCCCCTTTTTGATGATCACAAATCATGTAATGTTAATGTGTATATTGGATTCAACTATAGAGATAAATTGATAACAGATGGAAATTTCTCCCCCTTTTGGGATAATCAAAAATATGGAATAAGAGAAGTCAAAAATTCATATTCTATTAATAGAAAACACGGTTCAGTACATAAAAAAAGAGTAATACAAAATAAATAGCCTCCCTATAAAAAAGGATGTAATCAAGGTTCTTCTTTAGGGGTTAGCCTTCTATTTTCCTTTAGAAGTAGCAGAAGAGGAAGCCATATGAGTAGAGGTCTAGGTAGAAGAAGGTTGTGAGGTGGTTGAAAAAGAGGGTAAAGGAAGGCCTTCAAAGACTGAGGGAGCTAATGTAGAAGTAGTAGAAGATCTAGGAAGTTGTTGACCGAGAATCGCATGCCTGATCTGACTTAGTGCTTGTCCGACAAACACAGTGGTAGAGGCTAGGGTAGAGGTGGAGGTGGGTAGCCCAGGTCTAAGACGGGCAGCTACTAGAGCAATAATGGATGTACTCTGGACATGAAGATAGGGACTCATAAGTTTGATGAAATCTATAATGATCTCCCCACCATACTGCATGGCTTTCTCAAAATAATCCTTTTTCTCCATAAACTTGTCCAACAATCGAGTAAACTCTATGAGCTTCTGGACTTGGGTCTTGAAATCTTGAGTCACAGGAGGAATCCACATATTTTCTACAATATACTTGAAATGGTTTGACATATCGGTCTTAGAGAAGATTCTGTGGAAGTAGAAATCCAATTTCTTGGAAATCTCATGCTGAGAATCATTAGCAATTTTGGAGTGTATTTTCACTAGGTCAAGAACTCTATCACTGTTCTTGACAACTACAGATAGAGAATCCATATTGAAACCACTGAGTACATTATGAATCTCTTATTTGGCTATAGTGCTGAGCAGATCGCTGTCCATGGAGGGTTTAGAGGATTAACCTCATTCTTTAAAGGCATTGACAGCTATGGTCAAAGATTTGAGTTGATCTAGAACCTTTTGAAGACACCATGTATACTCATCAGATATTTTATTAAGATTTACAACAAGATCTCTCATTTTATTCAAAATTTGTTTGTTCCTTTCAGAGATATTTTCATCTATGGAAACATGATAAGGATGAATCTGAGACATGAGAAATTGTGGGATTTGAGGAGCAATAGGTTATGAAGGAGGAGCAACAGGCTCAGATCTCAAATGAATATTTCTTTGCATGTCTTCAACCATACTTCTTAGGGTATTCACTTATTTACTGAGCAACTTATTTTCAACTCTTACGTCCTGAATCTCATGAAGCATCTTAGGTTTTATTTTCAAAATAATTTTCTCCAATAATAGTGTGGCATCTCTCTCACTTAAATTAGTTATAGGAAGAGGTTGGGTATTCATGGATTTCTCAACTTCAAATAAGTGGGTATCACCAAATTCGTTCAGATCATCCTTACTCACAAAATATTATTATTCAGATAAAGGTTCAAGAGTAGGGACTGGTATAGGCTCAGGTTCCTTCTCAGGTGCAATATTGGTGAATGATTTCAACTGAAATATTGAGGAAAGATCGTGTCTGGTTGCTGTAACCTACTGAGAGCCATCAACGTCATAGAAACTGGAAACTTTATATTGAGTGTCTACAGGAGATGAATCAGTTGGATGTGAAGCTTCAATAGACTCTAGATTTGGGGTTTTCTCCCCCTCAACAGGTGCCTCCTTCTCATTAATGAGAGGCTTAGGATCTTGGTCTAATTCCACAGTTTTATCTCTATGTTCCTCACTCATTTCTTGTCTAGCCAGCTAAAAATCTAGCTTCTTCTATTCTTTAGACTAAGGGATGATTTTAGGAATAGATTGTTCCACGGGGAGTTCCTCAAGATTTAACTCTTGAAAAATAGGTGGCTCTTCCGCTATAGGATCTTCCATGAAATTCTTTTTAGACTCTTTGACAACTGATTCTATTTTAGCCTTGGGTTGAGTTTACAAATTAATAGCTTTTTTAGGAGTAGGAACTTCTTCCTCATGAACTTCAAGAAGAACAGTAGTCCTGTCTTCCTCGACAGCTTCACTAGGTGGAACTACACCCTATTATTCCTCTTCTTCAGGATACTCAACAATCTCACCTTTTTCCAAAACAAGATCAGAAATATCTTTTAATCTTGAGGGGTACTCTACCAGATTGAATTTCTTATAAACTAAATCATCATCTTCCTCCCATTCTTTTTTCCAAGGATTCCAGTTTATCTTCATTCTTTTGATAGTGGCTTTTGAGAGACAGTACTCATTGTCCTTAATCACTTACTCATTAGTTCTAACCATACCTTGGGCAAGAATCATGGATGTGATTAACCAAGAGTAAAACAATGAAGTTGACTTGGATGAGACTTTGATCAGCTTATACATATGATGAATGATATACTTGCACAGTTTGATCTTATGTCCATTTTTCATAAAGTGGATCAGAAACACATCTTGATATTTTAAAACTGAAAAATCACATTTTTTGGGACTAACCATATTATATTTAAACTTTAACATAATCCTTGATTCTCCATCTAATTCAGCAGAAATGTCTCTCCTCTGGGTGCCATTTCTAGTTAAGGTTTTATGGGAATATTCTATATCAAAGAATTCAGTTGAAGGTGTAAGTCCTCTCTGATAATCCTCACAGATTCCTTCATGAGGTATCCTAAGGCATGCAGCCCATATCCTCGAAGAGAATGAGAATCTCTGTCCATTGAACCATCTTCTTACAATATAACTATCAACATAATTGAAAGAGAACTGCATCCACTCGTAAAATTGAGCCACTAACTTAGGGTAGATGGGTCTATCTTCCTTCGAGAACCATTCTAACCCAAATTTCTATTCTAACAATTTCAATACCATTGAATTACTAGACAGATGCCATTTGGGGAAAATATATTTCTCAGGTACACCAACGTGGCTTACCATATTCTAATTTAAACGTCCTTCGAGTGTTAGATTATGTGCAATCTTCTTCTTCTTCGATCTGCGCTTCTCAGGTGTCAACGATGAAGGATGTTTCATTCTTGGAATTCACTGAAGGTTCGAGCGAGAGAAGGATTGCAGGGATAAAGAAGGGTTTTAAATGAGTAAGTATAAGAAAACCCCGAGTGAAGAGTGAAGTGATACATTCTTTGTTTTATCCTTTCGGGATACCAAACATCGCAAAATAGAAATGTGGGAAAATAAGGAAGGGAAAAGAACAATTATTGCGATATAGGTTTTTACAAAGAAAAAAAATTATAATGAATTTTTACGGTGAGACCATGTATGGTCATTATGGTGAGACAGTAACTATTAGACAGTAATCATAGAATACTAACTGTGAGACCGTAAACATGAACGTTACAGTGAGACAGTAAACATGAGAGACAGTAACAGAGTATTACGGAGAGATAGTAAGCTGAGCAACCATAATCATGAAACAGTAAAGTATAAAATAGTAAGATATCTAAAAGTAAGACCTGAACCTGTAAATAGTAAGGTATCTATTTGAGATTTATCATGCGTAGTTCATGGATGATGTAGTATATTCTCTCATAATTTAATGGTTTGGCCAATATATCAGCATGTTGATATTCAGTACCAATGAATTCTAAAGTGATATCTCCTTTTTGATAATGATCTCTCAAAAAGTGATGTCTTACATCAATGTGCTTTGTCCTAGAAAGTGAAATCGAATTTCTTGAGATGTTAATAGGACTTGTGTTGTCACAATTGATAGGTACATGTCTGAATTGATATCCATAATCTAGTAGTGTGTGTCTCATCCAAAAAATTTGTGCACAAAAACTTCCAGAAGCTATGTATTCAGCTTCTAAAGTAGATAATGCAACAAAATTTTGTTTCTTACTACACCATGATACTAGTGACATGCCTAAAAGGTCACATGTTCGAGAGGTGCTTTTTCAATCTAACTTACAACCACCGAAGTCAACATCAAAATAACATACTAATTCAAATGATTATCTTTTAGGATAAAATAGTCCTAGATTGGGTGTATACATGAGGTATTTGAAAATTCTATTTACAACATTTAAATGAGATTCCTTATGGTTTTCTTGAAAACGAGCACACATACACACACTATGTAACACCCCGACCCCAGTTACACAGATTCGGTGCATTATTTTAATACATTGGAATGATTACAAGGAATTAAGTCAAGAAGGACCGATCGGTTTAGCAGTCTTGGAAAATAAATTACATATATGAATGTTACATTACACTTTATAACATACAAAACAACATAAACAATACTTTATGAACGCCATTATTCCCATGGCTTAACCCTGCATATCAATCACAATACACTTCTTGGAATCCTGGGAAAAATAAAACATAGAAAGGGGTGAGCTCAAATGGTCAGTAAGGTTAACAATACAGTGGAAATTTTCATAAATAATCATAAACATTTAAGGCAATGCATAACTAAAACAAAAGCCTTTAAAACATTAACTTCAGCATAATATGGAAAAATAAAATGATGTAATTCCATTTACTTATTCACATGAATATTCTACTAGTCAAATAATCTCATGCAATATCACTAACCAATTTCATAATGATGGAATGCATAATGCTAGACTATCATAACCACATAGTCAAGACCTTGTGCCAAGACTAAAATACGATTTTTTTTCAAGGCCTTGTGCCAAGACACTAGATTGTCTCATGAGACCTATCGATGCATCGAGGAGCTATAGAGGGCTCCACCCCTCACTTACTAAGTCCAATGCATTTCTCAAATGAATAGGTTTAAACATAACATAAACATTCTCATTAAAACTAGCATAAAAAATGTCAATACTTTATCCCTAAACCATGAATGGTATAAAAATAACACATCCATAGCCAGACATGTCACAAAACCATCAATACAATATGGAAGATTTGTATCATAATAAATCATCTTCGAATGGGTTTAAAATCCATCAAAGGATGTTGACATAGATGAAAATGATTTGTAAAACTCTTTTAGAGAAATATCCATTTTTCATGAAAACATATAAAAGTAACACAATTTATAAAGGAAAACATTTAAATACATTTTTAATCAAAGTGTCCCATACCACTTTGAAACTTTATAAAGTTATTGACATTTTAAAACATTCATGTCTATTTAAATGAATCCTTAAAACCATTTTGAAAACATGGACATTAATGATAATGGTTTAGAAGAATAAATCATTAAGACATTTAAAATGATGTTATAGTAAAATGAACCTTAAAATAATTCTTTTGAAAACAATTTTATGAAACATAGACATGGATAATAAATATGTCCCGGTAGATACTTATGTAAACACAACCTCGGATAATAAAGAGATTGTGAAATTAACCCTTACCAATTTGGTAACTTACGAAACATACACCCCATGAAAGAGGTATCATACAACGAATATGAAAATACACATAAATTAAATTATATTACACAAAAAATACAATTATGGGTAGTACATACACCACACAAAAGGTAATAGTGGCAATATGGCATGAATCTCACGGGAATAATAAGTGAGATGAAAACCCCTTACCTTGAATTTTCCTTTAGTCCAGCGTACGTTTAACCTCCTATATGAAGACAATAGTATGTTATTAAATTATACCAGAACCATATTAATATTTATGATATCATACATTTTTAATTTAAGACTTTATACTACCCATTTTATAATAATTTCCTTGTTAAATTAACATTTCGGGTAATAATCGCCTTCCTTATCGTACGTGTTTTAACTTGTTACTCTTGATTGTATCAATTATATCATGTTTTAAATACATCCAGAATATAAAACATTATTTATATATCATATATATCTATAATATAAATATGTATAATAGACATATATATGAAATGTAAAACACTGTTTATGGAGACCGTAGTCTGTACGTAAGTATAAACACTGTTTCCATTTTCATAACGTATTGAATGGAACTAAGTGAATAAAATATATGTAAGTACATATATATATATATATATATATCCAGTTTCATTATTATTTCATATATTCCAAAAATATTAGTAATATATATTTTTATAATCGTCGATGAATGGTGAATGTGGAAATGAATCTTATCCCATCGTGGAGACGGTAATCCATACGTACGGACGAGCGAAAATATCATTTCTTTAAAGGTGTGGAATTGGATGGTATATTAATTTTATATAGACATTATCATGTTATTTTAATTATTTATATACATATTACGCATCAATATATCCATCCAAATAACATAGTGTTGAATAAGAAATTACACCACAACGTGGAGACGGTAAATCGTACGTACACACACATGGTGACAATATCATTCATAAGATGGATATAATAATGAATATAGTTGTGAAATATTTATAATAACATCATAGTATATATAAGATACTGATTGTATTATTTTAGAATGGAAATAACAAAGAAATAATAAGTGGAAGTAGAAAGGAACTTGAAAGAGGGTGGTGAAATCATTACCGCTTCTTCAGGTTCTTCCTTTTGATTTTATCAAAAGGGATCCATAGGTTGGATTTATGATCAAAATAAGGAATCTAGGTTGAAGTGAGGGATGTTTAGAGGTGTGATTTTGAGAGAAGGGGAAGTGCCCTTTTATAAGAGGGAGAGGGTCACTTTTGGAAAAGATTAAAGTATTAATTTATTATACAATCATATTCGGTTTATAATGGTTACAAATGAATTTATTTTGAGACATAGGTAGTTATGAGTTCAAATCATCTCAACCGATAGGTTTTAGACAAGTTTAGGTTACCATTTTAACCTTATCATTTAGATTTATCTCTTAGTTAAATAGTTTAACTTTTACAGTGACTTCTTGTATTCTTACTATATATGGTTAATAAACTTACTCTAAACTTCCAAGAGAACCTCAAGTGGCTCATTAATGATATATATAATATTATTTAAGACCTTTGGCCGACCATTAAATTTTTTGGAATATTATATCAACCAATAATATAGCATTTGATTTACATATTAATTTAGGTCAATTTTGACACTATTTGGTATTATGTTTTTGTGAAAGTCATCACAACATGATTGCTTCGAACACGATACATTTAATCCGCCCTAACATCTCATAGTCACCTAAAATTTTTTTGTATGTCCTAAAAATTTGAAATTATATTTATTTTAATATTTATAATACCATTTATTTGATTATTCTATTAATAAGGTAATTACTGAATCATCAATGTGTCATAAATAAATTAAATTATTTAATGTCTAAAAATTGTAAATAAAATACCTTGATTTAGGAAATCTTTTTATCTTTATATTTAATATTTATAGTTGAATTTATCTTATGTGTAACTTTATATTAAAAATGGTTTAGTTAATAAACTTTGAATTTAACACTTTTAACTTTTCTTTAAATTAAATAATAATAAATGTCCTAATCTAAACCAATTGGACCTAAAGGGTCATATTTTATTCCTAAGGTTGTTTTTGGTCGAATTACACTTATACAATAGAATTAGGACATGTGTTTGGATAATAATAATAATATAATTTTTACCCTTAATTACCCTATTTACTTTTAACTGTGGTAAATAAAAGTAAAAAATTTACTATTCACCAAAAATTATTTTTATCTTATTGAACCACATTTTACTCCTTAATATTAAATGTCTCTCTCGGATTTTCGAAATTCAACTCACAAAAGCGGTAAAATTAATTTTTATGTGAATTTACAAATTCTCCTAGGAGGTGGGTAATAGACTATGAAAAGTTCAATAAAATTTTTATATATCTAAAATTATTATAAACTGAATCTAATGAATTGCATTGAGATTATATAGGTATTATGTATCTATTTTTACCTTAAATAAATTTAAATAAAATAAATAATTATTTAAATAAAAATTCAGTTTTAAACTATAACTCATTGTTTTTTCACTATTCATCAAAAATTAAACATTTTCAGAAAAATACCAAAAATTCACCCTAAGCTAATTTTGATATTACTAATTCAATAATGAAGTCTATTTTACCAAATTAAAAACATATAAGTTTCATTTATTAATTTAAAATTAATTCCCACTGTCGAAACCAAAAGGCGTATTTTTAAGAAATAATAACTATCAAAAGTTTGACACTTGTTTATGTCCAATATCAAAGTGAAATTACTTACAGTGACCATAATTGGATTAAATGTTGAAAATATAATCTATTTATACTTTCAAACCATTAAAATGTATAATTTAACACTATCAATTATTTTGATTAAAAAAATTTGTTTTCAGTTAAAATATAGTATTTTTCACTATTCACCCAAATATGAAAGTTATTAGAAAAACACCAAAACTTTATTGAAACTAAATTCTTATGTCATGATTGTAAAGAAGAAGTTTATTTTGTCAAATTGAATATATAAAAGTTTCAAATATTTGATTTAAAAAGGATTCTCTATTAAAAGGCGGTTAAATTGCATTTTTTTAAAATTACTTCTTTTATCTAAAAAAATGTATTTGTTCTTACATTATGTCCAAGAAACTCATAATATGGATTCTAAAATTATAATGATTATATAAAGTTCAAAATTAATTTAATACATTTCATAACCGCTTTTGAACGACTAGTTTGGTAAGTCGTGGTGTGCTTGAACTCAGTGTTGTGTGTAGTGCAGGTTATTGAATTACATTGAAAAAAATAACGTACTATGAAAACATGGGGTGTTACATTCTTCCCTCCTTCAATAAATTGTGTCCCTGAAATTTGAAATTATTTTTCAAAAATAAAAGGTTGCAAATAAAAAACACCCTTGGGAAAACCCACATCGGAAATTAGGTTAATAAAATTTCGTCTTAATAAGAGGAAAAGGAAAATGAAAGGGTCACCACCAAATTATGATCTCGATTAGGAGAACATTGGTGGAAATTAGAGACATATAATTGGAGGAAAAACATAAATATTTATAGGTAGTGATTGAGGTCATCAATCAAAAACAAGTGTAAACTTGAGGGGATTAAATTCATCAATCTATGATGATTTAAAATACCATTGGTTCAACAAAACATATTGTATTAGGATAACACAGTTTTGGTTTTAAGATCCCTTCTCTAAATTATAAGAATTAATTTCTTCATAGAATAAGAGAATAATAATAATATATACTTGACAAGTAGAGTCCCATCCTTTAACTAATTTCCACCACAAACTCATCTTTCACTCTAAAAGATAATAGAACTTAAAAATAATATTCTATTTATCCTATTCGTATAGGGTTCAAAAAAATGAATTTATAATTCATATACCAGAATTTTTAAAAAATACTACACTATTCAATCCAGGACATCAGGTGGGCTAGTGGAAGGTGATACAACCTTATCGCCCTTCGGTTGTGGGTTCAAGTCTCGCGGCCTTTCCGGATGCGACGAGTTGTCGCCCGACCTCCAAGTTGTCCTTTTATGGAAATCCAAAAATAATATCAAACTAGAATTATCCAAAATAATTCTTTCCAAACTCACTATCCAAAATTTATGAGGAAGGTAAACATAATGAAGATCCTTTTTGCCACATAATCACATGTGAACACCTTCATCATGTACTCTTTTAAAACACTGCAACATCCTAAATTACCATAAAACATTATTGATTACATTCATGATACTTTATTCCTTATAGAATACTGGATATACTCCTTCTATCCAAAAATGTTGTAAACTCCAACAATGAAGGAATATAACAATCATTAATCAGTTTCAAGGTAATCAAGAATATCCAATATAATTTATCCAAATCAATCATGTATTATTCCAAAATCACTACCTCGGTATCAGAACCATATTATAGTTTATCTTTCTCTCAACCATATATTTTCCAAATATTT
Source organism: Viscum album (assembly GCA_963277665.1). Lineage (NCBI taxonomy): Eukaryota > Viridiplantae > Streptophyta > Magnoliopsida > Santalales > Viscaceae > Viscum > Viscum album. The sequence goes on along the minus strand of OY728158.1, from coordinate 1,182,054,770 downwards.
ATCCTCCTATTGAGTAACTTTTCTTGGATCCACGCAATCTCAAGTCCTTAATGAAATATTACTGCAGTACAATCCTTTTATACTCCATAATTATTATAACCAGTACATTGTTGATACAACACTCAAATGACATAATTCTCTAATAACAACATAAAAATTATAATCATTCCTTCTCATCTGTGGTAGTACCATAACTTGATTATTATCCAATATCATCATTTAGGGCATAGTATGATGATTTGGACATTGGTTCGTGTAGTGTCCCAACTCTTTACAGACGAAGCATTGTACATTTGAAAGCTTTTTCTGACCCTTGCAGTCACGTACTTGGTGTCCTTTTTATCCACAATTATAACAAACTCACATTCCCTTTAGGCAACTTCCAGGGTGTTTCTTCCCACGGTTATCACATATGGGAAAATTCTTCTTTTCCCCCTCCCTTTATCCATCTTTCTTTCGTCCATCCTTTTCTTCTCTTGTTTCCCTTCAAATCCATAGGACTCAAGTAATTCTATAATTATCTTATTAACACATGATACTATTTATTCATATGTTGAGAATACATGGGAGACAATTTCCCTTCTAAATGTTGGCTTAATACCGTGAAAGATATGATACTTCTTACACTTTGGATCATATGTATTACTGGAGTTCACATTCTTTCTACTGGGCACCATTTCTATACAATGGCATACACCAGATTAGTTTAGTAATCAAAATACATAAATCCAAACATCTAAAACATTTAACATAAATTTAACAGTTTATGGATATAATTCATATTCATAAAAATTATTTCTTTGAGGAAGTATATATTCATAAGCCCTTCATAATGGTTTGTAAAGAAAATGTGAATTATCCTAAGCATATCCCCCGAGAGTGTCATAACCAAGAGTGTAGAAAGGCCCATTGTCATGCACCAGTTCACGTTCGAGTCTATCTCAAAGTGGTGTGTTCGGGTTTTACACCTAGGTATATATGTGCCATAGCCGCCTCTACCATCTTTTATCCAGACAGGGATGTATTTCGTGGAAAACTCACAAAATCTCTACAATACCAAAATTCTAGGAAGCTTATATATACTAATCCTCAAAGTCCATCTTAGGGCTATATGATCTAATCAATGTTTATCTAAATCTAGTTTCCAAGGTTATTGCTAAACATTCTTTCATACCAACTGTAATGCCCCGACCCTAGTTACCCGGAGTCGGTGCATTATTTTAATACATTGGTATGATTACAAGGAATCAAGTCCCGAAGGACCGATCTGTTTAGCAGTCTTGGAAAATACATTACATATATGAATGTTACATTACACATTATAACATACAAAAAAACATAAATAATCCTTTATGAACGCCATTATTCCCTTGGCATAACCCTGCATATCAATCACAATACACTTCTTGAAAGCCTAGAAAAAATAAATCATAGAAAGGGGTGATTTGAAATTCTTATTAAGGATAACAATACAGTGGAAACTTTCATAATTAATCATAAACATTAAAGGCAATGTATAACTAAAAAAATCCTTTTAGACATGAACTTCAGCATAATATGGAAAAATAAAATGAAATAATTTCATTTACTTATTCACATGGATATTCTACTAGTCGAATAATCACATTCAATATCACTAACCAATTTCATAATGATAGAATGCATAATGCCAGACTATCATAACCACATAGTCAAGGCCTTCTTCCAAGACTAGAAATAACATTTTGTCAAGGCTTTGTGCCAAGAAACTAGTTTGTATCATGAGACCTAGCGATGCATCGAGCAGCTATAGTGGGCTCCACCTGTCACTTACTAAGTCCAATTCATTCCTCATAGGAAAAGGTTTAAACATAACATAAACATTTGTATTAAAACTAGCATACGAAATGTCAATAATTTATCTCGAAACCATTTATCATATAAAAATAACACATCCATAGTCAAACATATCACAAAACCTTCATTACAATATGGATGTTTTGTATAATAATAAATCATCTTCCAACGGGTTTAAAATCCATCAAAGGATGTTGACATAGATGAAAATGATTTGTAAAACTCTTTGAGAGAAATATCCCTTTTTCATGATCACATTTTAAAGTCACAAAATTTATAAAGAAAAACATTTAAATACATTTTTGAATAAAAGTATCCAACACCACTTTGAAACTTTTTAATGTAACTAACATTTTAAAACATTCATGTATATTTGAAGGAATCCTTAAAACCATTCTGAAAACATGGACATTAATGAGAATACTTTAGAAGAGTAAATATTTAAAACATTTAAAATGATGTTTTAGTAAAAAGTACCTTAAAATAATTTCTTTTAAAAATATTTTATGATACATGGACATGGATAATAAAAATGTCCCAGTAGATTCTTACGTAAAAATAGCCTCAGATAATAAAGATATTGTGAAATTAACCCTTACCAATTTGGTAACTTATGAAACACACACCCCATAAAAGAGGTATCATAAAATGAATATGTAAATAAAAATAAATTAAAGTGTATTACACAAAGAATACAATTATGTGAAGTACATACACCATAGAAAATGTAATAGTGGCAATAAGGCACGAGTCTCACGAGAATAAAGAGTGAGATGAAAACACCTTACCTTGAATTTTCTTTTAGTCGAGGGTACATTTAACCTCTTGTATGAAGACCATAGTATGTTATTAAATTATACCAGAACCATGTTAATATTTATGATATCATACATTATTCATTTTTTACTTTATACTACCCATTTAATAATAATTTCCTTGTTAAATTAACATTTCAGGTAATAATCGCTTTCTTTATCGTACTTGTTTTAACTTGTTACTCTTGATTGTATCACTTAGATCATGATTTAAATACTTCCAGAATATAAAACATGATTTATATGTAATATACATTTAGAATAAAAATATGTATAATAGACATATATATGAAATGGAAAACACCGTTTATGGAGACGGTAGTCCGTATGTACGCATAAACGTTGTTTCCATTTTCATAACATATTGAACAGAACTAAGTGAATAGAATATATGTAAGTAAATATATATATATATATATATATCTTGTAGAATTATTATGTCATATATTACAAACATATTAGTAATATATATTTTTATACTCGTCGATGAATGGTGAATGTGGAAATGAATCGCATCGCGTCATGGAGACGGTAATCCGTACGTACGCACGAGCGACAATATCATTTCTCTAAAGGTGTGGAATTGGATGGTATATTAATTTTACAGAGACACTATCATGTTATTTTCATTATATATATACATATTAATCATCATTATATCCTTCCAAATAACATAGTGTTGAATAACAAATTACACCACGACGTGGAGACGGTAAGTCATATGTACGGACGCATGGTCACATTATCATTCATAAGATGGATAGAATAATGAATATAGTTGTGAAATATTTAAAATAACATCACATTATATATAGGATAGATGAGTTATTATTTTATAATGGAAATAAAAATGAAAGAAGAAGTGGGAAAGAAAGGAACTTTAAAGATGGTGGTGAAATCATTACCTCTTCTTCGGGTTCTTCGTTTTGATTTGATCAAAAGGGAACCTTAGGCTGGATTTATGGTCAAAATAAGGCCTCTATGTTGAATTGAGGGATGTTGGGAGGGTATTTGTGGAGGTTTTGGCCGATCCAAATGGATTAGGAGGTGTGATTTTTAGAGAAGGGGATGTTCCCTTTTATAAGAGGGGTGGGGGTCACTTTAGGAAAAGATTAAAATATTAATTTATTATACAATAATATTCAGTTTATAAGGGTTCCAAATGAATTTATTTAGAGACTTAGATGGTTATGGGTCTACATAATCTCAACCAATAGGTTTTAGACAAGTTTAGGTTACCATTTTAACCTTATCATTTTGATTTAACTCTTAATTAAATAGTTTATCTTTTACCGGGCCTTCTTGTATTCTTACTATATATGGTTAATAAACGTACTATAAAATTCCAAGAGAACCTCGAGTGGATAATTGATGACATATATAATATTATTTAATCCCTTTTTCAGAACCTTACATTTTTAGGAATATTATATCAACCAATAATATATTATTTGATTTAAATATTAATTTATGTCAATTTCGACACTATTTCGTATTTTGTTTTTGTAAAAGTCATAAAAACTTGATTACTTCAAACAAGATACATTTAATCATCCCTAACATCTCATATCCACCTAAAAAAATCATCGATGTCATAAAAAAGTTGAAATTATATTTATTTTAATATTTATAATACCATTTATTTGATTCTTTCATTAATAAGGTAATTAATGCATCATCATTGTGTCATAAATAAATTTAATTATATAATGTATAAAAATTATAAATAAAATACCATGATGTAGGAAATCTTTTTATCATTATAAGTAATATTTATAGACAAATTTATCTTATGTATAACCCTATATTAAAAATGGTTTAGTTAATAAACATTGAATTTTACACTTTTAACTGTTCTTTAAATTAAATAATAATAAATGTCCTAATCTAATCCATGTGGACCTAAAGGGTAATATTTTCTTCATAAGGTTGTTTTTGGTCGAATTAAACTTATCGAATAGAATTAGGACTTGTGTTAGGGTAATAATAATATCATTTTTACCCTTAATTACCCAATTTACTTTTAACTATTGTAAATAAAAGTAAACAGTTACTATTCACCAAAAATTATTTTTATCTTATTGAACCACATTTTACTCCTTTATATTAACCATGTCTTTCATATTTTCGAAATTCAACACACAGAAGCGGTAAAATTATGTTTTATGTGAATTTACAAATAGTCCTACGAGGTGGGTAAAAGACGGTGAAAAGTTCAATAAAATTATTATATATCTAAAATTATTATAAACTTACTCCAATTAATTAAATTTAATTTATATAAGTATTATGTATCTATTTTTCACTAAAATAAATTTAAATAAAATAAATAATTATTTTAATAAAAATTCGGTTCTAAACTATAACTTATTGTTTTTCACTATTCATCAAAAATGAAAAGTTTTCAGAAAAATAAGAAAAATTCACCCTAAGATAATTTTGATATTAAGAATTCAATAATGAAGTCTATTTTACAAAATTCAAAACATAGAAGTTGCATTTATTAATTTAAAATTAATTCCAACTGTCAAAACCAAAAGGCGTATTTTTAAGAAATAATAACTATCAAAAGTTTGACACTTGTTTATGTCCAATTTCAAAGTGAATTTACTTAAAATTACCATAATTAGATTAAATGGTAAAAATATAATCTATTTGTACTTCCAAACCATTAAAATTTATAATTTAACACTATAAATTAGTTTGATTTAAAAAAAGTTGTTTTCAGTTAAAATACTTTATTTTTCACTATTCTCCCAAATATGAAAGTTATTAGAAAAACCACAAAACTCTATTGAAACTAAATTTTTATGTCCTTATTCTAAAAAAGAAGTTTATTTTATCAAATTGAATATATAAAAGTTTCAAATATTGGATTTAATAAGGCTTCTCCATTAAAAGATGGTAAAATTTCATTTTTTGAAAATACATCTTTTATCTGAAAAAAGGTATTTATTCTTAAATTATGTCTAAGAAACTCATAATATGGATTCTAAAATTATAAGGATTATATAAAGTTTAAAATTCAGTTAATACTATTCATAACTTCTTTTGAACGGCTAGTTTGGTAAGTCATGGTGCGCTTGAACTAAGTGTTGTGTGTAGTGATGGTTACTGAATTACTTTGAAGAAATAACATATTATGAAATCTTGGGTTTTTACACACTAAACATAATGTCAAGACGACTAGAAGTTATGTAGAGTAAACTTCCAATCATTCCCCTAGAAGTGGTTTGATCCATAGATTTTCTATCTTCATCAAGATCCAACATACAAGTGGTACTCATGGGAGTGTCACTACTATTAGTGCTATCCAATACAAAATGTTTTAGAAGATCTCTAGTATATTTTCTTTGATTTAAAAAAATTCCATAGTTATTTTGAATGATTTGAAATCCATGAAAGAATTTTAGTGAACCCATTACACTCATTTCAAATTCGTTTTGTATCATTTTAGAAAAAAAACAAAACATAAAGAATTATTCAAAGATCCAAAAATAATGTCATTTACATAGATTTGAACAACTAAAACATCATTAAAAATGAATTTTAAAAAAAGGTTAGGATCCTCTATTCCTTTTGTAGATCCTCTGGAAATAAGAAAAGCACTCAATCTATCATATCAAGCTCTTGGAGATTTCTTTAAACTATATAAATCTTTTGATAGTTTAAAAATATGATTTGGAAAATGGGGGTTTTTAAATCTAGGGGTTGTTCAACAAAAACATTCTCATCTATATACCCATTTAATAATGCACTCTTAACATCCATTTGATATAATTTGAAATTCAAATGTGCAGCATAGGCAAGTAGGATTCAGATGGCTTCATGTCTAGCTGCTGGGGAAAAGGTCTCCTCATAGTCAATTCCTTCTTCTTGACTATATCCTTGTGCAACTAATCTAGACTTGTTTCTAACTATGTTACCAGCCTTATCTACCTTATTTCTAAACACCCATTTAGTGCCTATGGTAAAAGTGTCCTTGGATCTTTCAACAAGTTTCCAAACTTTGTTCCTTTCAAACTGAGTAAGTTCTTCTTGCATAGACATCACCCAAAATTCATAATTTATAGCATAATTAATGTTTTTAGGTTCCAATTGTGACAAAAAGATGTGATGTTCAACCTGATTTATAAGAGAAGATCTATTTTGTCTCCCTTTGTCTACGTCTCCAACAACATCATCTAAGGGGTGGTTCTTAAGGGTTCTAATTGGTCTAGAAAAATAGGGACTAGTAATTTCAGGTTCATCTATAGATTCAGGTTCATTGTGACTTGATTTTAAGGAATTTCCAAAGCTGGAAGTTTTCGCAGATTCTTTCACAGAATAATTTGAGGATTGATGTTCAGATTGGATACATCATACTCCAGATTCTCTAGGATGGTTTTAGGATCATGTGGATCTATTTCATCAAATTTTACATGAACATATTCTTCCACACATTTAGTTCATTTATTGAACACTCTATAGGCTTTACTAGACATGGAATATCCTAAAAATATACCTTCATCACTTTTGGATGAAAATTTGTCAAGATTTTCTTTGGTATTGAGAATATAGACATTGAAACGAAACAATTTAAAGTGGCTAACCTTGGGTTTTCTATTATTCCCTAATTCGTAAGGGGTCCTCTTAAAAATAGGTCTGATCAACACTCTATTGATTATATAGCACATAGTACAGACAACTTTAGACCAAAAATAAATAGATAGATCATATTAACTAAGCATTGTTCTAGAAATGTTTTGCAGGGTTCTATTTCTTCTCTCTACAACTCCATTCTGTTGAGGTGTTCTAGGGGAATAGAAATTGTGACTATAACCATTTTGTGATATAAAGGATTCAAAATCTTGATTTTATAACTCATGGCCATGATCACTTCTTAATGAATTAATTCTAAGTCCACAAAGATTTTCTACAGACTTGGCATGCTTAGTAAAATAAGAACAGGATTCACTTTTGTGAGCCATAAAGAAGGTCCAAGTATATCTAGAAAAGTCATCTATACGATCATAAACATAGTGCTTCCCATTTAAGCTAGAAACTCTAGATGGTCCAAATAAATCCATGTGAACCAGTTTGAGAGGTTGAGAAGTTGACACTTCTTTCTTTGGTTCAAAAGAAACTTTGTGTTGTTTTTCCTTTTGATAGGGATTACACACTTTTTCACTTGGAAACTCAATTTTGGGAAAGTCTTTAACTAGGAGTTTTCTAGATATCTTTCAACGAGAGTGAACATTACATTGTCCTAGTCTCCTATTCTAGATCCAAGATTATTTTTTTAATACACTTAAGCATGATGCATTTTGAGAAGCAAAAGAATCTAAATCAACAGAATAAACATTTTCATTTCATAATGTAGAAAATACTAATTCATCTTTAGAATTAAAGGCATTACAAGAATCTTTTTCAAATTTAAAATGAAATACATCATCACATAATTGTTTGATACTAAATAACGGTATTTTAAACCATCAACAAACAATACTTTAGAAACTTAAACTAAGTTAGAGTTACCGAATTGGTCGAGGCCAATAGTATTTCCCTTGGCATTGCCACCAAATGTGACATGTCCTCCATATTCTTTTATTAGGTTCTTGAAGCATGAGTAGTATCCAGTCATGTTCCTTGAACATCCACTATCCAAGTACCATAGACTCTTATAGGATCTCTTTAAGCATCTTTCCATAAAAAATATTAAGCAAAAATAGATTCTGGTATCCATTCTTGTTTGGGTCCAGTAATATTAGTAATAAGTGCTTTAAGAGCCCATATTATCCTCATAGGTTTCTTATAAGCATTGTGTAAAGTAATTGAAAAATAAACTATATTCGGTCCACAAAAACTTGACACAGTGAAATATGTATCATGGATTGAATTAGTTGATTTAATTCTAGAACTGGGTGTAAAAATGTATGACATAGATTTTGAAACAAAATTTGTTCTAGTATGGTTTCTTTTACCAGATTGATATCCAATGCTAGTGTTGTATTTAGGGGTAATTGGTTTTCCTAGAATTTGGGTAAGGGTATTTTTTCCGTTAGTAAACTTTTCTAGGTAACTCTTAAATTTTTCATTATACATTTTTAATTCATTGTTTTCTTTAAGAAGTTGAGAATTTTTCTCCTTTTCAGTTGTGAGTTCAGATTTAATAGTTACAGTAAGAGCATGTTGTTTCTTTAATGATTTATATTTTTCTTTTAATTCATTACATGTTTCATCAATAATGTTACTGTATTCAAACATTTCTTCATTAGTCATTTTTTCAGAGTCACTTTCATCTTCAAAATAAAATGAGTTATGTATATAAGATTCCAGTGTTACCTCAGATATGTTTGTCAGAAAACACATATTGGATTTGTTAGTGTGTTCATCATGTGATGTCTCTGAGTCACTTGAACTATCCTCAGAAGCACTCTAAGTTTCTTTCATTTCCTTTTGGTACCTCATGTCCTCATCCTCATATTTCTTTTTGTACATGAGCTTTGGACAGTCAGCCTTTATATGTCCTTTGTGATTACATTCATAGCATACTATTTCATCAGTTTTTTCACTTATTTTCCAGTACTTCTTCCAGTTTTATTTTTGGTCATATCTGCCCTTAAAGTTAGGCTTTTTTTAAAAAGTTCTTCTTTTTGTAAAATCATTTAAATCTTCTGCCTACTTAAGCCATCTCCTCATCACTGTCAGATGATGATTTTTCACTGGTGGAGCTTTCTACAGAAGATTCTAGTTTCCCTTTATCTTTGTGCTTAGAGGTGGTGGTCTTGAATGCAATATATTTACTTTTTAGTTCATCCTCCTCTTTATTGACTTTCAGTTCTTCCTCATACATAATCAGTTTCCCAATGAGTTCTTTTACATGTAGTTTACTGATGTCGCATGATTCTCTAATAGAGATAGTGATTCCCCTCCATCTGTCAGGTAGACATCTAAGGATTCTCATGATCTTTTCCTTGGTAGTGACTTCTCTTCTAAGAGAAATCATTGTTTTGACAATCTCATTGAACCTAAGATACATGTCAAAAATAGTCTCATTAGGTTTCATTTACAAATTATCATATTTGATGGTATAAGTATTAAGCCTCATTTATTTTACACTAGATGTTCCTTCATGTGAGACAAACAGGGTATCCAAAATTTCATGGGCAGTCTTACAAGTATAAATTATATTAAAATCTTCATCTCTTAAGAAGTAGTGTAAATCATCCATAGCTTTTCAGTTGTCATTATAGGCAGTTTTGGTAGATTCATCCCATGTGATTCTATGAGTAGCAAGAATTTTTTATTCTTCTATAATGGAGGACCAAATTTCAAAACTCATACTCTCGAAATGCATTTTTATTTTAATTTTCAATTGAGCATAATTGGTTCCATTAAATAATGGTGGTATGTTAGTGGAAGCACCTTCCAATCCATTATACATAATAAAGTATTACTTTAAAAGAGCTAGAAATTTTTAATTAATATAAATTTAAATATCTTTAAAGTAAAACTACAATCAAAGTTGAATAAAATTACACAGAGTCCTAAAAAAACCTCTGAAACTAAATTTTGGTTGGAGTAGATTACTCAAGAGGTGAGGGGTGAATTGAGTAACTATAAAAATTTCTATAAAATTTACTTCTAAAAAGGTTTCCCCAAATACTTAAATACAGCTCAGTAAATCAAGGCTATATAGATATAAGAGTTTTACTACTTAAATAACTTCTTAGAAGATTGATTAATTCTCAGTAATCTTAATTTGTGTTATTAATATTACTTTTGAAGTTATTCTACTAAGACATGGATATTATACCTTCTTTCCAAGACTAACTATCAAAGTGAAATTAGAGATTTCTGAATTATATAGTAAATCAATAAAACAGAGTAGACTAATTTAGGCAGCACAACAGATATGAAACATGTTGTTTCGTCTCAATCCAAGACCTAATCCACTCCACTTAGTGATCACCTGTCACCAAGCAGTTTATATAAATAAACGTTTATCCACACCCTGGATCGGGGTCAACAATAGTACAACGACTGTATAGGTTACACAATAACCTCTTTCATAGTTTTCTTGGGAACAAAATACCAGACCACACAGGGACCTCTTCCACACTTATCAGTGGGTATACAGAAGATTAAAATATTGGATGAGTAAGGATATCTTTTATCCTTCAGTTTAATGAAGGATAAAGAGTGTGTTGTTCTATAGGTACACACTCTAGTCGAAAGGTAATAAACAAATACACAATAGAGAAAAAATATGGAGATGGGTTTAGAATTGCTCTGAGTGTTAGTCTTTGCAGATTTGGACTTCTTGAGATGAAGAAAATGCAAATCTCAAGTCCTCATCTGTAAAATAGAGTATCACAATTTAGCTTGTGTTCTTCGTGAGGTTCAACAGAGCGAAGATGTTCTCTAAGATTAAAATATGCATCGTGTGTTCATCAGAAGTGTTGAGTTATATGCAGTAGTCCTTTTTCTTTTATAACTTTCTCTAAGTGTGTTCATAGTTATGGTGCTCATGACCTTGCTTTTTTTATTGTGTCATGCGCATTGATTCTTGGCCACTCTTCTCTTTTATGTTGGAATGCATGTGTTGGAGCAGACAGTTTGCATGTATTCTGCACCTCGTACCTTGTACTGTCCAATGATATGTCTACAATGAAACATTAATTATGTCAGTTCATTAAAATCTTCAAATATGACTATAAGAAATTAAATCAAAGACGACAATATAGTTTAAGAAATGGTGTCATAGTAAGTCTTGGAAATATTGTCTCCTTTTCACGGTGTCTAGATTGGTCATGGTGTCTGAGTGTCACAGTGTCTCATGGTCACGGTACCATGTTCACAGTGTCTCATGGTCACATTTTCTAGAGTGATCACGGTGTCTGAGTGTCACGGTGTCTCATGGTCACAGTGTCTTGTTCACGGTGTCTCATGGTCACGGTGTCTTGTTCACAGTGTCTCATGGTCACAGTGTCTTGTTCACGGTGTCTGCTTCACGGTATCTTCTTCACAGTGTCTACTTCATGGTGTATGGTCCTTCTTGGTTTCTAGCTTCACGGTGCCAGAAAGACATAACCAATGGCATACTCATGGTGTCTCATACTTTTCAAAGTAACTATGTTTATATTTAAGAAATGATGAGAATTGAATGGATTAAACGAAAGAATTTTTCAAAGAAGGTATTATGAGAGTAGATCAAGGATATAATAAAGTAAGTAAACTGAATGTAGAGCAATTAAGATCTTGAATGACTATTCATAAAGCATGAGAATACTTTAAACATTAATACACATGATTGGGTAGAATTTACAGGAGTTAACTAGGTTGAATAAGATTGGTGATCATTAAAACATGATTAGTACATGAGGAGTCCAACAAATCCTTTTAGTTTATCCATTCAGGTAGCCAATTAAGATAGCTAATTCATCTACATACCAAATTTCACATAGTTGATGGATTTACATAACTGATTCGACAAGTCGTAATTCAAACACTCACCCAAAATGTTAACCAAACATTCATGGTGTGAAACAATTTCTAATTCCATATTTTAGAAACCAAAAAACCTCAACACCAACTCTAGTCATTCTCCAAGCACCATAGGATTTGGAAACATTCGTCTATTTTTCTTAGAAGGATATATGAACCTAAATAAATCTTTCACCACATTGGTATCATTTAAATCAAAACCCCATGAAAGAAATTACATAAAATAAAATGATAAATACCTTAAATACAAATTTTTTCATGGTATAACATATCAAAGAGATAATATACATATATATATATAAGAAATTAAATAAATAATTGAAAAATATGGAATATGTCTCAGTGAAAAAAAAAATATAAAATGAGATAACCTTACCTCACCTCAGACATTCATTATAAGTGCATTTATCCTCCTATATAATAAATATACATTTATCAAAATTCTATAAAAATAATATAAATACTTAAAATATCATATATGAACAACTTATTACATTTAAATTATTTTTATTAATAATTCAACATGTAAAACAATATTTATGAGTGTAACTATTTCATTTTTTCATTAGACTTTTGGTTTAGTAGTTCTGGTTCTTATATTATATCATGGTTTCATAATATCGAAATATTTATTCATGATATAAATATAGTATATATTCATTATATATATATATATATATATATATATTCATCCAAACAAATAATATATATAAAAAATAGTTACACCGTTCATGGAGTGGGTAGGTTGTACATATGCATGAATATTGTTTTCAATTTTGGACGGATGAAAAGATAGAAATGTAAATAAAAATTCACCATTAATAAATAATTATTATATAATTTATAGATTATATATTAATTACTTATATTCTTATTACCATACATGTAAATTAGATATGAAAGATGGGTCACATCACTTTGTGGTGGAGGATGTCCACATGTTCGCAAGGGCGACGTTATCATTTTCCAACGGATATGAAGGTAGTAAGGTGAATATGATATATTAATTATAGAAGAATAATTATGTCCCAAATATATTATATATTCATTAGTTAAATATCTATAACCATATTAAATTAGCGATAAACAAAATTACACCACACCGTGGAGATGGTAAGTCCTGCATACACAAGAGTTATGTTTTTTTCTTTCAATATTATGGAAAAGTGATAAAAATATATTTTCTCATATTAATAATACCATCTCAAAATATTTTTTGATAAAGTAGTTACTATATTATTATTTTTACAGCATATTTATAGGAAGATGAAGAAGTAATAAATTTGAAAGAGTGGGTGAAGATAATTACCTCTTCTTCAATAGACTTCCTTTGGATCCCTTATTAAGAGCCCTTGAAATTGTATTTTAAGAAGAAAAAACCAATAATTAATGCATACATAAGATTATAATAGAATTTATTAGGGTTTGGTCAATCTATAAGGCTGATGGTGGTGTAAAGAAAAGAGAGAAGTGGTTTTCTTTTATAAGGGAGGGAAATGACACACTTAGAATTATGCAAAACATTAAAATATAATTAGTGAATTTATCATGTTAAATGCATACGAATAGTCATGAATTAGAGTAAAAACATTATATGGTCAAAAATATAATTATCCAATGAAATTTTTATATGTTTTGGTATCATTATAAAACCTATATTTTGGTTCAACCCCTTCATTAGCCAATTTTAACCATTATTGTGGTAATGATTTTTTTAATCTTAATTGGTTGTAATTTTACTTATAAGGTAATAATTGGATCATAAATGGAAAATAGATGACATTTTAGACCAATTATAATCAAAATTTTCCTCCTTAAGTATTTTTATGAACTTTAAATAAAATAATAAAATATTATTTTTAAAAATTAATATCACTAATGTAATTTTTGACACTATTGATATAACACCCCAGGATTTTATGGTATTCCTCTATTAAAAATTAATATATTTGATAGTTTATTCATCACACAACAATGAGTTTAAAATCGTAATATAATATTGAATATGACCGTTACAATAGTAAAGTGACCATTATCAATGGTAATATGACCAATGGAATAGTAACTTCACGTATGAATGTATAAATAAATTTTAGGTATCTTATAAATGAAAATATGATATATTTATATCATATAATATGTAAAAAATGTTTTAAAAATGATAAGTTAAGTATTGATATTTTTATGTTATATAAATACTTATTTATAATTTTACAATTAAAACATTAATTTTAAATAAAATTTATATTTTTATAATATTGATTCATAAATTAAAACTTTTTTGGCTTATGGTTATAAGATAATTTTAAGATACCTTATTTATTATTTTAAAGTGTCATAAAATCAGTTATAATTTTAAAAATGTTATTTTTTAATTAAATGACGAATTTAACTAAAAATGAAATTTATAATATTTAGATAACAATTTTCATACAACTGAGTCCATTTTTTAATTCTAAATGTTGATAACAATTTAGAGTAATTTTTGGTATTTTTCTAAAATAGTTGATTTTTTGGTGAGTTATGAAATATAGTAATTTACGATATTTAACAAATACATGATGTATTGAATCATAGATGATATATGGTTGATGTAATCATGTAATATCAAACTCTAATTCATTATTTTAATATATTTAGTCATAAGGTTCAATCTATTGAAAATCTTGAACTTAAATAATATTCCGATGATTAAAATAATCCAAAAACACCCCTCTGCTCCTCTATAAATTAAACCCCTCACCTCCTCTTCTCCACACATATAAAAATACTTGAAACATGTAAAATTTCATGCAATACATCTCCCAGACCTCTCCACCGCATTATTATCATTATAATATCTCTAAAATATCTTTTTGAAGTTCCTTAAGGAGGTTCACAAGGAGAGGAATTCAAGTGGTAAAATCCCCTTTCATTCATTTTATTTTCATTCAATTTATTTTCTTCTATTGAAATTCAGTTACCTAACCTAAAAAAACATGAATAATAATTAATTAATATTATATATATTATAAATTTATTATGATTATTGGATATACACCATCAATTATTTTCTCTTCCCCTTTTTTATTCTATAAATGAAAACATTGTCTGTGAGATCCTGATTTACCACCTTCATGGATGATGAGTTTCCGTTTTTTAATTACACATTCAAGGATGTTCATAAAAACGTTTTTATGGTTAAAATATAATTTAATATATTTAATAAAACCTTGAATGTATACATAATATTAATACATAATACAAAACAAGTTTGTGACGATCGAAAAAAAGGAAAAATTATCTAATGAATCATCCTCATATATAGCAATAAAATGATATATAGGACCATAAAATAAAATATTATTTACTTAATAGCATATAATTTGAATTCTAGATAACATTTCTATCTCACATGATCTTTCTTACAAGTATAAAAGTGAACCAATCATGAAAACAAAGTAGAAAAACACTCCTGGAAGACAAAATTGAATATCATAACTAGTTAAAAAGTCTCTAAATAAACATAATAAAATTATACTAAATATAATACATGTTTAATAGGTTTGGAATTACATTTTTAATGAATACAATTTTATTATATAGGTCATTAAGAATGAATGGAGGACACTTTCAAACATAAGGTAAGGATTTCTTCCTGAACCTCCACTTTTAAATATGGTTATCATTTATCTCTCATTACCCCAATTTAATTATTCATTGATTTTATATACTTCTTATAAATTTCTTTATGAGTTCCATACTCATTTATCTAGATTAGTTCATCTTTATATGATGGGAACAAACATGTTTTATATTGTTCCACTTTCAATTCCTCCACAAAAGGACCCTAATTAAAGTGTACTTCCCAATTTCTTACAAATTTTCTAGTACCCTATATAATATATTATAAGACAAAAATATTTTTCTATGATAAATATTTTTTTCCTAGAAAACTATATTAGCTTATTTATGGTTCAATTTAAGAAAATAAGTCTTTTATAATTTAATTATTCTTTTATATTTACCCTCAAACTGCACTGAAGAGGCCCAATTTGAAAGCTCTAAAAAACTATATTACATCTTTTCAATTCATTTAGACATCATTTATTAATAAAAAATAATTACATTTTACTCCATTTTATTCTCTAGTATATACATTTTTACAATCTGATTTTATGACAAATAAAAATGATTCTTCCAAAAGAATTGTTCAATCCAAAGTAAAAAAGAGTATTTCTACCAAGAATTCTTCAATGATTTCATTAGAGTATTTTCATATAATTAAAAACCATAAATTAATAATTATTATCAAATTTAATTGATATTTATGATTTCAAATAATATATTTTATTATATGGTCTATCATCAGTTTGACTATGGATGAACTATCTTGATATAATTCACCATATTGCTCAGAATTGTTAGTAATTATGTTTACTATTTGGGGAGTCTTATTTACATTTCATATGTATATGTTTTTTCTGATTCCCCCAATTATTTTTTGTAATGAATTTGACACAATATGTGATATACATGGCCATATATAACCCCTTGATGCATCATTAGGTCTCAAGAGACAAAAAATATATGGACATGGTCGACACCTTGCCAATTTACTTTCACGTATATATTTAGCTGAGGCCTTAACCATTTATTTTTAAATGTATTAGTAAATGCCACAGAGGTATGTTTTGGATGTGTACTATTATTAATTAAATTATTATGATATTAGAAATTGAAAATAAAATAAATGATTTTAAAAATATTAAAAGTAAAACAATTTTGATGAATTATTATGTTCCATGAATTTTTAAGATAAATTTAACATATTAGATATGTGTTAAAGTATTATATTTTAATTAAGTAGTTATATAGATGACTTTAATTTCAAGGTAAATGAATTGTAAATACCCTAAACCTAGTTTCCCAGAGATGGTGCCTTATTAAATTACATTTGTACTACAAAAGGAGATCACATCCCAAGGGACAGAATAGATTATTAGATTTGAAAAAATAGATATTACCATAATTGTTACATTATAACTATGAAAGGAAAAAACATAAAAATGTCATTTGAAATAGTTTTAAACTCATTTATTATCCCTACAAGTCATTAATAATATTCATCTTCAAATCATAGGGAAAAAATAAAACATAAGAATAAGGTGAGACCAGTTGCTAAGTAAGGGTAAGAAATACAAGAGAACCTATCATAGACATAAAAATTATGAATATTTTATTAAATAAAATCACATTTCATTAAAAAAATAATCTTAAGAATAATATGGAAGGGATAAAATATAATTTAATAATGATAAATTAATAATCATATGAGAATGTAACATAACCATGGATACCATTATATTTGTATAATAACATTTAGTTTCAATTTCTAATATCATAATAATTTAATGAAAAAAAATGATAAATAATATAATTTTGGATGTCTATAGTTAAATTAATTCACTTAAATTAAACAAATTCATGTTTTGGGTTGATTTTGAGCCCTTATATCATGGTTTTTGACCTTGTTTTACCAATTTTACCATTACCGAGATAACAAATTTTGACCATATATATTATTCATAATTACAAAAAATAAAAGTGGTCTATTTAATAAATTTAAAATTATTGATTCCAAATATTCTCTCCATTTTTATATATTCAAAATATAAAATCATCATTAATAAGTATTAATATAAACATGTAAAACTCAATGGATTACTATTTTTAAAAAATGCATTTTTAAACAAAAAAATTATCTTATATCAAAATCATGATTATTATATATTAAAATAGAATTAAATAGATTATTATAAATCAAATTTATTATATTTAAATTTAATACCAAATCCAAAAATACAATGGGGATTTAAAATTAATTAATTTAGTAAAATACAAGTATTTGAAAAATCTAAATTTTTCACTATGCACAAAAAAATCAGTCATTCCCAAAAAAAAAATATCTCACTGTAAGTTAATTATGATATTATGATTTTAAAATTTAATTTTAATTTAATAATATAAAATTTATAAAAGCATCATAAAATATTTATAATTTCCATTCAAAAAATACAATAAAAACATTTTTTTATGACAATAAAATTTTGATGTTTAATAAAACTACACTAAAAATTGAGTTAGTATTTCCTAAATATCCATAAATAAAATTTAATGGTGTTTTAGTATTTTATATATATACTATAATTTAGTTACTCATATTCATACCTTCCAATTCAAAAACTAGGTTGTAACATTTAAATAATAATATTTTTATAATATATCTTAATTCACTAATGCTCAATTTTTTATGTTAATAATTTTATTGACAGAAATTATTATTTGAAGAGGGATATACCTTAAAATCTTGGTATTGTAGACAAAACATCCTCCATGATATAATCGATGTTATATTCTCATGCCTATTTTTTTCTATATCCATCTCCCACCACTTATTGAACTCTCCCAATAGAATATAAGTAGTGAAATCCTCCTTCAATGCCTCATAAGTATGAAGAAAATAAATTCATTTTATTCTCTCCAACCAACCCTTACTTTCCTGCACTCCACAATCACCCCTAAAGACAATAGTTTTTTACATCAAAAATTATATGGATCATTCCAATTTCTTAATTCACTTCTGATCCACTAACTTTCCCAGAACATGGATCTTTTGTACTACTGTAATTAACAGTTTAAGAACAGCTTCTATGTTCATAAATCCATCCTCACAAATATAATATCTATGAAAATGAATATTTATAACACCATAAAACAAAAATCAAACACAACACTATATAGAAATTCACTATTCCTATATCATAGTGTTATAAAACTAAAATATGATATATTAATTTTATATATATGTGGAATTATCCTACATTAAAATTTCTATTGTTTCCACTATAAATTTTCACACAAGACATCATAAAAAATATCAAAAAAATATTTTTCTAGAACACAATTATTTAATATACTTTCAATCCATTTCCAAACAAATTATTAGCAATTAACTATTTCTTAAAACCCAATTCACTTTTCATCATCAATAAGCATGCCTACTATACACGAACACACTACCCATCCTAACCCAACATAGGTGTAGACACCTATAGAGATCAACTAACCAACATCTTACATGGGATCCTCTAATCACTTATTTTTCTTGAACTCCTTGAGAACTAAATTCTCTCCATAATTTTGTTATATGCTCCATTTTATGGTCACATAATAAGTCTATATTATCATAATCTCTCTACCCGCTGATCATCATAATACTAAACATTAAAAAAATGCTCTGATATGATTTTGTAATGAAATGATTAGAATAAAAAACCTAAAGACCAGATTTAGATTACCATATAGCCTCAAGTGTGTTCCTCTATTTCCAATGGGTAAAAAATTGTATTAAGGGATAAAATATAATTATTGGATAATGAATTTCCCTCACATAAAATAAATAAATTTATAAAATAAAGATTTAGTTTTTATTTTAAATTAAAAACAAAATCTTTAAAATGATCCATTTTAATGTAAATGAAAATCAAAAAACTGTCTAGTGGAGATAAAAACCGTCATGTCCAAAAAAATAAGATCAGTTAAAATAAAATATGTTTCTCCATCTAGGATAGTCCCACACCTTCAATAATGTACAACCAAACACCACTATTTCTATAATATAACCAAGTCCAAATATACATCCCCAATTAATATCATATCATTTCCCTTTCACTCCTCAATAAAATACCTGCACCTATCGAGATGTATGGATACAAGTGAGTACTCAAATCCCCAAAATTATTTCCCCATAAAATACACATATATCAACAAGCAAGATACATTCATAACCACATAACCAATTCCATTAAATAATATTTATTACATTTCAATAAAAATAATTTATCAATAAACATCATATAAAACCATGTCATCAAATAAAAATAACTCACACAGTCATTTTCCCAAAATCTAAGAAACCCATCCCAGTTGGAACCAAACATTAAATCATTAGTGATCCATAACTTTAATACCTCTAATATCTATAGGTTATCAAAATGATGTGATTTTTTATAAATCTTTTATTTTGGGTATTTAGAGTATTTGTGGCATGGATGGGGGTGCATGGGTCAGTTTTGATATGGTAGGTTGGGTTCTACAGTTTTTCTACTTGAGATGTACTTCACTAGGTACTGTGTGTTCTAGTGTTGGGTTCTTGGTGTGACCACAATTTTATGGGATGATTCTATATGGGAAATATTTTTCTTGATACCCCTGGGATGAGTATGCAGTGGGTACCGGATACCCAGTAGGCACTATATTGGTACCACGTTATTGTCTACTTTTTTAATAATTGATTAATTTAATTGAATATTTAATTTAATAAGAACACATAACCCCCCCCCCCCCCATTTTCTTTAGCAGTTCTATGTGACCCATTTAATTTGGAGATACATAAAATGAAAATATGTGAGGTGAGTAGCCCTTTAAAAATGAAATGAAAACATTCTATATTTTTTATAAACTTATTTATAATATAATATTGAAATTAGTACCTTTTAAATATAATAAAAATATAATTGAACGCTGAAAGAATATAAATACAATTATATAAAATAAGTTAATGGTAAAAATAAAAATAAAGAGGGATTTTATTAAGAGATTTAAAAATGTTTTGAGTGATTTGAATAATGAAAAGGATTTAATGTTAAATTATGGATTAAACAATTTCAAAAAAAATGAGTTAAAATGATAAATCATTGAATATAAAGAAAGTAAATGAGATAGGATGTTTGGTTAAGATGGTTGGAAATTCTGCCCAAAGATACCCCCACACATCTCACCTCAATCACTTGAGGTTTTAATGAATTAATCCATTATCTTTAATGGTGTCCAAGATACTAATACAATCCCTTGATTTTTAGGTTATAGAAGGAAACAAGATATAATAGACACTATATCATTAAAGGCTAATCTAGAAACCTCAGGAAAAAATAGTCTCCATCATTTTTAAATAACACTGTATGCCAACCATGGTCCATAATTATAATGGTATTAAGAGAGTAATTTATAATAAATATGAAGATGATAGGATTAAATGTAAGAAACTAGATATTATTATAGTCTCAATTCTATCAAATTTTAAGAATAATCCTAGGAAATAAATATTAAATAATGATAAGGAGAAAGATATAAAATTTGGCACACAATATTTTATGGAATGAAGGATTTTATAGATATAAATTAAGAGCTTGAAATGTTGTGAAGAGTGGTTGAACATTTAGGTGATTGGATGAAAAAGTTTTTATTGTATCGTTGTGGATTTATAAGTCTTCAAAAGGTATATATTTATATCAATAAAATTCATTTGGTAGAGTTATTGAATGCATTGGGAGCCTTTATGATTAATACATCCATGTTTCATGTATTTTGAACAACATTTAAATAATTTAAAATCGCAACCTATTGGGCCTTTGAAGAGATCCCTTCACCATGGAGGGTAGAATTGCAGTATAGGTATAAACACAAAATTAGAGCATCATGATGAATATTATTCTTTGTTTTGAAAATATTTTTGTAGTTACTATATATCCTCTAGTCAGTGATGTCGAGTCTCATAGGAATATTTTTTTTGGATTTTCCAAAATTGATCTCACTATGACGTAGCCTATGGGATTTGGTGTGGACAACTCTTGAAATGAAAATATTGTGGTGTATATCATACCATGCAGTGTGGACCTGGTCATGATTTTAGGAAATAAAAGTTGACATAATCTTTCCCTAAGGAAACATCACTATAAAAAATGAAACAAAATTAGACCCAGCATGGTTGCAATCCAAGTGTAGTATGACAGTTTCATAAGGGCAATCTAAAAGTTGTATAAGGGAAACCCAGTATTTATAAAGATAACATAAGGGTATGAAATTTCCTAAATAACTCATGTATGAATAAAATGATACATATGTGCAAGGGAATATCTACGTCATGGTTGTTTGGAGCCATGTTGTAATGACTATTCTTCATCATGGTGTTATGTGATACACCATAGAGCTTATTCAAGGAGTACAAAATGACAACAAGAAGATATATTAAAATAGATCTATCATTATGAGATCAAGATAGTGGTACATCAATTAATAAAAGATATTAAACAATTTAAGGAATATTTTTCTAATTAAAATCAATGAATGGTGTGAAGCACAACCATTTCCTCCATTTTTGATGATCACAAACATTTTAATAATAATTAAATTAAATAAGAGAACAAAAGTTGGAGTTACCATAATACTAAGATAAAAAACTTCTCCCCTATAATTTTAAAACATAAAATTTTATAAAATGTAAAAACTTATCCCTAAATAATAAACATACAAACATTACACTCTGATAGAATGGCTAAAATATCAATTTCAATCCTAAAATGTGATATTATAATAAAAAAACAGATATTTCACCACTATTATGATGGTATGGGATGGAATGTTAAAACGTTACCCCATTTAATATTATAACAAATAATTTATACTTTGTGTTAGATAATAAAGAGACAAAAAGTAAACCTATGTTTATCCTTATTAATGATCTTTCAAAAGAGTTGAAAATAAACTTTCAAAAAAAGTAACCATGAAAAAATTAAAAGGTTTTAGAAAAAAATTATTTTTAAAATAGAGGTTAAAATTTTAAATTCAAAACATTGAAAAATGTTTTTTAAAAATTCTAAATAACTATTTTTTTAAATCCAAAAAAACATAAAATGTTTCTTTTGAAAAACAAAATATCACTTATATGATCATTTCAATATTAAAAATATCCCTTCCTTAATTAATGCATGAATAGAGTTTTAAGGTATAAGAGTATTAAAAAATATTAAAATAAATAAATAAAACACTTAGAATATATATATTTTGAAAAATCATTCCATTTCTATGGTTATGTAATGGTTTTATTAATAAACCATATACAATTATCTGGGGGTGTCAAACTAAGTGTGCATTAAGGGACAATCATCGTTCCCAAGATATATAATGAATTAAAAATACAAATCAACTATTTTTGTGATAAATTCGTCGGATAATTTTCACAAGAAACACGTACAATTTTTTATATCTATATAGGAATGTTTTTCATGGACTATTATACTCACTTTAATAATTCAAAATTATAAAATATTTTGGAAAATGTTTGTTAATTTTGAAACCATTTTTTGGAAAATATCTTTGAAAATATAATTTTAAAAATTAAAAAATTATCAATATTTAAAATATATTAAGGGATAAGAATGATAATCTAATAATACCCATATTATCTTTGATTAATTCCAATAAATAAAGAAGAACAATTTTAGTTAAGTTATCGATAAGTTAAGGGTTTGTGAAAAAAAATCAATAATTACATTACCACATTGTAACAGATCTCATAGAAAATGGTGTATCAAGACAATGTACCTAGTAAAAGAGTTTTGTATAGGATTTTTAGAAATATTGATTGAACTAGTTTTATCAAACTAGATGTGGATGGAAGAATTTGATAGTTCAAATTCAAAGAGATTATGTTTCATCCATATAACATGGACACAAAAACTCATAGTGGATATTCATTCCACTTCATTTGTAGAAATAGCCACAAAATATTTATTTTTACTAATCCAAGAGATGATGTATTCTCCTAGTATATTAATAGTTCAACAAATACATATATTATCTAGTTTTTATCTTTGAAAATCTACATCAAAATAACAAGGAAGTTCAAAATATGTTTCCTTTGGATAAAATAATACAAGGTTTTTAGTTCTTTTAAAATAATGGATTTTTTTTGAGGTGTCTTATATGATATTCCAACGGATTATATTGAAAATGATCACAAATAAATACACTAAACATGATTTCTAGAGGGGTCATAGTAGGTTAAAGTAGACTTCCAATCCTACTTTGATAAATCATATTTTCTACTGATTGAATAGATTAGTCCAACATCGACTAACAAGTAGTACCCATCAGAATTAAAATTTTCTTGGAATGATTCATGATAAACTTATTTATATGTTCCTTATATTATGTACTTTGGTTATAAGATAAATTCCACTTTAAAATTAGGGAATTTCAAAAACCAAATAAGAATCTTTGTTCTCTTAATAAATTATTCCAAACTCTAAATTAATTAAATTAGAAAAATGATTATATTTAGCATCTTTAGTTGATCCATAAATAACATCATCAATAAAAAATTCAATCATTAAAAAACCATGTGAAAATGTTTTGAGAAAAAATTTGGAATCAAAATTTTCTATTTTTTAATAATTTGATAAAATAAATTTGGTTAGCCACAAATACCAACCCTGATGGTATTTTGTTAAACCATATAAAGATTTCAATAATTTAAAAATACAATTTAAAAAATTTAATATTTTTATAATCATTTGGTTTCACTACAAAAAAAATTTTGAAAAATAAAACCAATTCTTAAAATGTACTTTTTACATCCCTTTAAAAAAAGTGTGAAATTTAAAATGATTATCTAATTACAAAAATAATATAATGTATTTTAGTAGGTAAATGAGTGAAAAGGATTAATCATAATAAATGCTATATTTTTTATAGTATCCATCAACTATAATTCAACCCTTGCTATAGATAACATTTCTATGTTTGTCAAGTTTATTTTTAAAACCCCACTTAGTGACAATAATAGGATGATTATCTGGATTTACTAAAAGAGAACAAGAATTGATCAATAGAAATGGGTTCAACTCTTATCACATAGTAAGTATCCAATTTTCATCATTAATATACTTTTCAAAAGAATGAAATTAAAGGTGATCAAAAAAATAATAAGTTTCAATCTAATTTAATATTGAAATGTATGTATGATTTTTATATTTTAATTTTCCAATAGAATTAAAAAGAGTATGGTGTTTGTATTGTGTTAAATTATTAGGTAATGTAGAGGATTGAGGTTCCAGATCATCAACAATTATTTTAGAATATTTAGGTTTATAAAAGGTTAAAATAGGTTGTCCAATATCATCGTCATTTTCTGGATGTGACATAGGAATATTCTCATTGAATTTGATATGAAATAAATCTTCTTGGGTATTTGTAAAATTATTAAATATATTGAAGAATTTACTTGAGTTAGATTTTCCATAAAAAATACCTTCATTATATTTAGGGTCAAAAATAACAATATTATATTTGGTATTAAATATAAATCATTTACAAGATAATAATTTAAAGAGGCAAACTTTTGTAATGTTTCCTTTACAAATTTCATAAGGATTTTTTCTTAAGATGGGTGTAATGAAGGCATGGATAAAGATAAATAATTTAGTATTTATCCCATTATACTAAAATAATTTTGGAATATAAAATTATTAAGAAGAGTCCTATGAATTTCATAGAGGTTCTTAATTCATCTTTCAATAACCCCATTTTATTTAGGTGTTTTATGAGAGGAAAGTAAGTGACAATAATCTTGAGAAGAAAAAAACTCATCAAAGTAAATTTAATTAAATTATATCCAATGGAAAATTCTAAAGGAAAAGTGTTTTTAAACTTATTTAGTTTTTATATTCCTGGAACTACATTTAAATACATTTCAAGACTCATTCTTACACTCTAAGAAGAAAACTGAAGTACATCTATGAAATTCATAATAATTATAAAGGTTTAATTATTCCCATTGATTCTATAAATTTCTATTAGTCTGAAAAGATAAAATTGGGATAGTTTTAGGTATTTAGAATAGGAAACAAGGTTTCATGGTTTAAAGGAATACTTTTTTAATTTACATTATGGAAAGGTTCAAAAACTAAATTATAATTAAATGAATGTTTTTTTAAATCTCATACATGAATGTTACCAATGAGTTTTATAAGAGAGTGAATATTAGAATGACCTAAAAACAGCTACCAAATCCAAGAATCTTTATCTTATTAACTTAAACACTTAAAATAATTTCTTACTATATATTTTAAATCTATAGTATAAAAAATATAAAAAATATCATGTGATACATAACTTTTTTCATTTATAATTAAGAACATTAAAAAAATAAATTTTAAAATAAATTTTAAAACAACAATAACATTATTTAATAATACATAATAAGTAATTATTCAATACTTTAACAAATAATACATCTTTGAAAATGTTAGAGTTAGAGAAACTAATTATTCATAAATGAGTAATTTTAAAATTTTATTTGTGTTTAGAGGTGACATGTTCTCCATCAAAATCATTGAGATGACTGAATTCAACTCGATCACTACAATAATTCATTGAGAACCTAAAATCTATATACCATGTAGCTTCTAATGTTTTTGAATTTTATAAAAATAAGAATTAATAAATTGTAGCTTTTGATACTCATGCCTAGGGATTGGTTGTGTGAGCTAATAAAAATTGAGATTGAGAAAAAATTAGTTACACCAGGATTTAATGATAAGTGTTTTGTATCACAAATTTTTTTATAATGGGAATTTATATCATAAAATTGGGAAAAAGGATCAATTCATTTACATCTACCAAGTCTATAATTTTAAGATTTTTAATCATAAACTATATAAAAAACATTCTTAAAATAATTTCTAAATTAATTTTGCAAAATTAAATTCACAAAAGTATTCTTTTTATAAAAATTGGAAAATATATATTATTTTGAAAACAAAAAAAAAAGATATTTTTAATTGGTTTTTAGGACACCCCAATATTATTTAAATTCTATTCCACTTTTGAAAAATGTAAAAGGTCATTTTTAATCTCTTTAATTTGAAATTACACACTTTCAAAATTTAGTTATTCATTTAGATTTAAAATTGAATTATCATTTTCATTTAAAATTTGATCTTCTTCAGCAAAAAAATATTGATCTTATTTTCATAATCTTTGAATTTTTATGGATGATAAAAAACCATTTTGAAGAATATTTTTATCATTAAAAGTATCATTAATGTTAAACTATTGGTAGAATAAGAATAATAGTAAGACGAAGATAGTGAAAGTGAATAAAATATTTATAACTAACCTCTATTACATACTTGACATGTGTCAAGAAAGACATGGGACTTCCATCACATGAGTTTTATATAGAAATAGAGTCCTCTATTGTACTCCAAGTATTATACTTTAGATATTTCATACATTTCCTATTTTATTTTTTATTTTTCTTATTTAGGGTAGAATATGGTTAGATGGGACCCTTCTTTTTAAAACCAAAAATATTTACCTTAAATTAATTTATTTCATTTTTTAGGTGTCGAGTGGATTACTTCTTTTTCTTGTGCTTTTCCATCATCTTGGTAAAGTTGGAAACATCAGATTCAATCCCATATGGGTGGTTGTTTTTATATTTGAATATAATTTTTATTTTTTCCCTTTGCCGCATTATCCTCCATTTCATATTGTCTCTTCAAGGTTATTTCAAATTTCATGAGAGAACCTATGAGTTCCTCAACCATAATATTTTTTTCTTATTCAGCTTCTTTAATAATGATGAATTTTACTTTTGAAATACTTTATAAAACCTAGTATATTTTCTTGACTCATGTTTCTATAGAATAAGAGACACTAAGAGCTCATTGGATATTAAAAATTTAGATAAATATCTTAAAAAAATGGCGATATATTTTTTAGGATTCATATAAACACTCTTAGAGTCTTTTAAAAACATATCTAAATGGGTATCTTAAACATTATTTGATCCTTTATGAGTCACTTAAAAGGGTTTCTAGTTTTTATGATTCATTTTTCATATAGAAATAAGAAACATTCATTATTATCCAAACCAAAATGCAAGGAATTAATAGATTTATCATCTAATTAAAAATAATGCATATCAACTAAGGTCTATTTATCTTTTACTACAATTTTAGGATTATATCCATGCTAAATAATATTAATAAAAGGATAGAAACTTGATCTAAGAAAAGTAGTAATGTGAGTTTTCCAATAACCAAAATTACTTATATAAAAAAATGGTGCACATCCTATGGATTTTCCTTAAGAAACACCGAGGGTTTTCTAAAATTCCATTTCAATAAAAAGTTATTAATTTTAAAATTTGGTTAAAGATTTTGAAAATAAAAACATTGAACTAATTGAAAAATAAAATAAATTAAAGACATTAAAAATTCTTCTGATACCAAATGTATTTGGAGATATGTAATATTGAATGTGGGGAATAATTTTCCTCTAAAAATTAAAGAAAAACAATAAAAAAGTAGAAACTTACTTCTAAAATAATTAATAAATTACAACTATTTTGAAATAAAAATATAAGAATCAATGTTTTAAAGAGAAATAATATAATTTAATATAATTAATTAAGAATGAGAATAAAAATAAATATTGATTCAATTGAGTGATTTAAAAACGTTTTAAGTGAATTAGATAATGTAAAAGATTAATAATTAATTAATGGATTAAATAATTTAATGAAAGAATGATTTAAATTGATAAATAAGTGAAAATGTACAAAGTAAATTGTACAATATATTTGGTAAGGATGTTCATAAATAGTACTCAATGTTACCACTATATCTATAACTTCAATTCATTGAGAACAAGATAAATTCTTCTCCTGCATTTAATGGTATCCATGTTATGAAAAATATCCATTTCTTTTTAGGTTATAGAGTGAAACAAGATACAATAGAAAATATCCCTTTTAAAGGAACTCTATAAACCTCAAGAATAAATATTTCCCTTCCTTTTAAAAGAAAAATAAAGAAACCATGGTCCTTTAGATTAATTATATTAGGTACCTAATATAAAATAAATAAGATGATAAGAGGATTTATAAAAGGAAATTATTTTTAGTACAATAAAAATTCTATAAATTTATATTAAGAATTATAGTAGAATATAAGAAAAACAAATAGAGTGAGAAAGATATTAAATCTGTAATGCACTCTTTTATGGAAGGATTATTTCTAAATAGAGAAAATTAAGACATTGAAAAACTATGAAGATAAATTTATCATGTGGAAATTGGATGATCATGTTGTTCTTATATTGATGTAGATTATCATGGCCTCCCAAAGTTATTATTTATAACATTCAAATTAATTTGGGAAAGTTCCATAATTTATCATGATTATTTAAGTTGAATATGTCCATGTTGGATGTATTTTGACAAAAATAAAATTAATTTATAATCATGTAATTTTTTATCCTTAAAGTTATTTCTACACCATGGACAAGATATTTACTGTCTGGGTATTAACATTGTGATATAGAATCTAGGGGAGTATTTTTTGTGGTTCTGTAAATATTGAGGTTGTTGTAGCATATCCTTCGGGTTGTAGTAGGGATACTCATTGGAAGATTTTGTGGTGATTCAAAAATTGAGGTCAATGTGGTGTGTCCTATGACTACAGTATAGATAAATCCTGTATATTAAACATTGGGCTTAAATAATACCTTGTAGTGAGGAGCAGACTGAGATTATATGAATAGTACAATGACTATGGTGTGGCCTCAAGAGACTTCAACAAGAAAATCTCAATGTATTTAAACCATGCTAGGTTACAAAGTCATGTTAGACTAATATTTAGGTAAAGGAAAACAAATAATTTCACAAGGGTGACCTGAGATTTCAGACATTTTGAGAAGGGCAGTCTAGGTATTCCATTACTATAGTAAGGGTAAACTGATATGTAATGTTATGGTTCTTTATATGGTGTGGTTCTTAAGAGTTTCAGTGTAATTCTTATTCTACAATGTGGTGTTATGTGCTACGTCATAGAGACTATTCAAGGAGTCAAAAATTATTTCAATAAGGACTCTTTAAAGATATCTATCATGATGAGAGAATGAAATTTGTATATCACCTAAGATGAAATATTATATACTTTAACGTTGTTATTATCCTTAAAATCAAATAATGGTGAGAAGAATAGAAACATATCCCTCTTCTCTCTCGATCTGTCATATATAAAGAGGCAGAACTCTTATGTTCATTTTCAAAATATAGGTTGGATTGTCTTGTTGGAACACTATGGGTGTGTCTACCACTCCCCCTTTAATAATTTCACTATTTATTTTGTTTTTTTTACTTTGTATAATTATAAATTACCTTATTTGGATAATTTTTATAGGATTCTTGATTTCAATCCAGTGTAACTTAATCTATCTATGATATTTAACTTAAATAGATCACCTAGATTGAAGTTGGTGGTTTTTAGCCTTCACATTGGTTATTACAGCTATCATATGTGTTATATAAAATACAAGGTGATTCAACTATGTTAGTAAGTTCTAAATTATTATTTAAATTTATTTTCAAGTTTCATAGATTAGTTGAGATCTTTTTAGATTGTTATTGGTCTTGAAATAGTCATCTATCCAAACCATGATCATCTGTGACCTTATATCATGTACAATATGTTATGTAATTGATTACTGGAGCCTAAGAATGTTTTTTACTAACCTTATAACCATAATATTCATGAAAAGTGTACTAAAATATCCCTTGATGGGGAATAGTATGAGAATTTGATGGTATAAGGATGTATTATCCTAGGTAAGTTTATTGATAGGGTTTATGGATTTTATATAATGACCATTCTAAATTAAATAATTCAAAATGTTATGTGTTTTATAAAATTGATAAATCAATCACTATGATCACTTTCACATGGTGAATCATCCACCCTATGTATTACGGTGGTATCTTATCCACCCTATGATGTGATTTGAGGGTAAATAATCTACCTTGAGTTCTATTGGAGGTATGTCATCCACCATAGTTTAGTCAGTGATCCATTAGTCAACATAAGGTTAACATATTGTAGGTTCCTTATCCTCCTATATAAGGATAGTGGTAGTATATCATCCACCTTTTATTTATTAGTGGTGAATTATCCACATTAATATTTCTTTTATTGGTATTTCAACCAATATGTGATTGATGTTATAAGTACTTTATTCACCTAGAGTTGATTAGAGATGTTATATCATCCACCCAAGGTATTTGGTATTGGATGCACCACAATGACCCGTAGAGTGTTATATTAGTGATGCATCATCCCTCTGAGATGTGAATCATTTTTATATTGTAAACCTAAAATTAGTACTTCCTCATTCACCCGAAAATAGATCATTATTTAATGATATAGGGATGGTGGTGAGTTTTTTACATAAATGATGTGTGATGTTGTAGAATACCTCATTGAGTTGTAATAGAAAGTTATAGATCATTCAACATGATTATGAGATAAGGAGTGATATATATTTTATCATAGAAGTGTGTCCAAATTAGGTTATGTCATCCCATTATCACACTATCTAAAGTAGTTGTGGTCACACATTGAATAACATTTAAGAGTTTCAAGATTAAATGATTTTTTTTCTGCAATTACATATGATTCATGAACTTTTATTAATTGAACATTTATGGTAAACCATTTGTTGTGACCTATTAATTTTTACTCAGACTCTAATATAGTTCCCAAGTAACTTATGGTTCAAGATATAGTCAATGGAAAGTGTATTTTGTTAAATCATTTAGTAGGTATGTTGTATAAGATTTAGGGTATAGGATAGAGCCAGCCCATGGGACTAATTTTTTTGGAGACCTCATTTCTTTTTTATATGATAACTTATCATATATGATCAAACGACAGTGGAATCTAATTACACTAATATGACTTGTGTGAAATCACTATATCCATTTCTGAATGAATTTCAGTTGTTATATACATTGGTTATGACTATTATATGATGTTTATCTTTCAATTGTTATTATCCTAGGATGATTTTAATTTCATATTAATTCATATGTATTTTATGGATTTTTGTACCAAAGAAGGTATAGTATCCCCATGATATACATCAATCTATCCACTAGTTGGTACCCTTTGAGGAATCTGGATTTCTTATTAAGGTATATATTTTCCTGATTTGATCATAATTAGGTTGAATTGGTTTTAGGACATCCCAATGTGATAATAGATCCATTTTTTATTTTTTTAAATTATTTGGGTATGTTAAATAGAATATAGTATGTAGTTGAAACCTAAGACGGATAACATGACAATAAGTGGCTAGTGCAAGTATTAAAAAATTCTAGGTTACCATAGATGGGATTGATATTTATGGTTTTTTATATTTATGGTTTTATATTTTTAAAAGGAAATTATTTGTGATTTATAATGTATTTATTTTACTCTTTCCATTGTGTGGAAAGTGAGTGTGCATACATATATCATACTCGGTACATAGGTATCACATTGCATTTTATACTTATATGTAATTGGGATTTTAGTTGTGATGTAAGATTTAGTAATTTATAGTTTCAAAAATAAATTATATTTTATTTTCTAATAATGATTCTTGGTATATCATTTCAAAATAATATTATGATTATAGGAGTCTATCATTGGAGTAAAATGACTATTATGTGAACCTATGTGATATTTTACCTAGCCCAAGTATGGTTAGGTTTAGATAGAATAGATTCAATATGAAATACATTTATATCATAGGGTGTGTGGTTGGGGTATTGTACTGTGTGTATCTTATTACTAACCTAAAACTGTGACATATAGATTTTTTGATAGAATTTTTATTAGAGTTAATTACTTAGAATAGTAGTGATATACCACCATATGTGGCCTCCCATTGAGCTCCAGGGGTAAGGATAAGCATGCCAAATAGAAAGTAGAGTTGAAGAAACTTGTTGTGTATATTCCTCCTATTAGTCAATAGCTTTTAGAGAGTCTTATTTAGTTGTTATATTCTATGGATAATAGAGTATGTAGGGTAAGTATGACCATAACAAACTTAACTAGACAGTTCCAAATACATCATTTATCCCCCATAATAGGTGAGGGCGGACTATAAGCATTTGAGTTCTAGATATATTTCGTATAAACCATATTAGATCATCTATACAAACCCCCCTAATAGTCATCTGATTCCTGAAATCTATATAATTATAGGACCAAAAAAATCACTAGGTATACATTTTGGTTCAAGTGAATGAGTAGGAAAGGCTATCCCGGAATGATTTACATACTCTATTTTGTCACTTCTTCCTAAAGACTCTAAAGGGATATATGGATACAAAGTTTCTCTACCTTGTTCAGGAAGAATGGAATTTATGGATACGGTCACCCACTTTACCAATTTTATATGGTAAGTACCTAAATTGGTGAGTGATGACAGTGCTAGGGTTAGGTGTTTGGGGACATCCATAGGCATTGTACTTCTCCTATTATGAATATCTTTCACTTGAAATCCCTCACTAAGGTTTTTAATTGATACATTATTTTTTAGAGATACTAGATGAACCGTAGATCATCTAATAATCATAATTATTATACCAAGTCAAGTGTAGGTTTTGAGTAAATGGAATCAAAGGTATGAGCTTTGTATCTAGGTTTGATAGAGATAGGGAACAAATTCATCACATCATCCAAGAGGGAGATCCTTGGTTGAGTACCTTAAATGTTGGTTTCAAAGTAATATTTGGAATGATTGTGATAGATACTAAAATGTGTTTCATTCCAAATGGGTAGATGGGCCACCTAGTGGGATAGAAAATTTTTGGATTTACGGGTACAAAATGGGAAAAATTTTGGAATCAGAAGCATGACCAGAAGAATTGTAGCTATCTAGTAGTTTCGGTTCATCTATCCATTCAAGTCATAGGGGGACATACTGATTGAGTTTAAAGGAAATAACAGTAGTAATTTGAATCCTCTCAAGGGAGTCAAGAATAAAAAGCTTGGGGATAAGGTTTTGGTCAGATACACACCATCTAGTGGCCTCCTCTTAATATGGGATTGAGGCAATGTATGGTTCGATGTAAAATTCTTTTAGAATAGAAAATTTCATCTTATTTATTTGATCCAGGTTAATAAAACTCATATATATCTTCTCAAATTTCTAATAATCTAGGTATTTCTATAGATTAATTATATTGTGTGACTTCTATCACTATACATTTAGGAGTGTGTTCTGAGGGCATTTCTATATGTCATGGGCGTGCTATAGTGATCAGTGGATGTAATATTTTCTAGGAATTATCTACGGTAGAGATAAATAGCTTTAATATGATCCTATTGATGGAATTAATTACTTGTTATAATTTTATCATTCACAATTACCATCAATGTGTAACTTTCACATCATTAGTGGGTGATTATCATAACTATGTGGGAGAATGAGATTTATAGGTATGCCATTAGATAATTGACTACAAGAAGCTAGGGGTGACCTTATATAATCTTTTTAAAATGTTTATGAGATATAAAGATACATTATAAAAGGTATTTTATACATTTTATTATTATTTACATGATATATTTTCAAAGTAATTATTGTGATTTCCACCAAACAAATAGATCAAGTTCGTGATTGAACTTATTCCACACATAGATCCCATATTAATTCTTCAATATAAGATAGATCATATCTACCTTATATAGATAAATAATAAGATATAATATATATATGTGAAGGGTTTTATTTTCCTGAGGATGTCACCTCGGTGTTATCCTATGTCATTCTCTAAGAAGGTGGAAAGTCAATATGTTTATGTCTTTATTTTCATAGTTTGATCCAAGTAATGATTATGAATTTGTATCCTATTCCTCATATTTATGAAATGTTTAATAAGTTGAGGATAATCAACTATTTCTCTAAGATATATTTGATATTGGGATATCATTAGTTGTGAGTGAGGCCTTCTAATATTCCATTTAAGGATTTTAAAATTTGTTCTACATTGTATAATTTCCTTGTGATATTGTTTAGTGTGATGAATGCATCAATAGTGTTCATGGAACTAATGAGTAGAGTATCCCATCAATATTTAATTGTGTTAATGGTCATATTCATTGATAATTTTATGCTATAAACTAAATTGATGGAGGGCCATTCTCTCAATTTAGGGATTTTCTTGATCATTGTGAGAGATATTCGACTAGCCAGGCTCTCAAATTATAAATTATAGATTATTGAGGTGTGATTCATAGAGAAAATAATATATTTGGGTAGGTTATTAGTATAATATAAGAAGGTATAGGTTTTGTTTTATTGTGTGCAGCCAAAAAATATCATCTAGATTCATAGTTTTACAGGTTTGGAAGGCTACATATATAGGTTTATCCTTGAATTATCTCATTTATTAGTGTTGATTATCGGCCCATAAAATAGGGTAGTGGAGTTTTTGTAGTCAAATTGTTGTGGGAAGTAAAATTAGTTCCTAAAATGGAGGTTTCAATCCACATAAATAACATCCTTACATAATTTCGTCCTGGAATATAAATTCTATAATGATACATTAAGAGTTTTCCATGAATCTATTCTAATTAAATATGTGTGATTAGTCTCTTATGGGTCTAGATAGTTGTGAAAACATGAGTGGAACTGCCCAAAACATGATCTAGTGTTGGTCGAAATAGTGAATTTGTTGAGATTCTATCATCACTACCAATTACGTGATATGTTTATGGTTTATACTAAGTAAAAAATTTTGAATTATATATTTTGTTAGCATGAACTAATCCTTCGTTATAGGTTATGGATCATCAATATATATTATATTATTTAAAGATGGTATAAAACTCTGGAAAATATAATATATTGGTTAGAGTGCTGAGTTGAAATGCTTAATTATAGGTGGTGTAGGTGGATAGTTGTGAGTTGTAGGTGATGATACTATTCAGTGAGTTTAACCATGATCTTTAGAAGTGTTAGGGAAAAGAAACCATGATATCCTTTAGTTTTAGCTTCTCACTCATATAGATGGTGAAGTAGAGTATGTTTTCTGACTTTAACTTTACAGTGTTATGGGACATTATATATGGTGGGGAGAGACGTAATTGGTCCAGGGATGTTGATGAGGTCATTTAAATATAGGGTGCTGTGGTAGTCCATTTTAGTATAAAAGACAAGTTTATATGGGATTCAAAGACTTAAATATGGGTTGTTTTCATTGCGATTTCCATAATATAATGTCGAATTAAAATGTATTATCGGTGGAATAGTATAAATAGGGATATAGGACGGTTGATTTCATGATGCATCACTAATTAATAGGTGGAATTTTAGCATCAGTGAACCTTCCATCATCTTCTATAATTATTTTTTATCAAATATAAGTAGGATTATGTAATGATGGATTCCATGATAGTATTCCTATGTTAATATCGAGTTAGTGATTTATTATGGGTTATAATTAACTATTTAATGAATATTGATCATTTTTTAACAACCCGAGAGACCTATTTTGTTGAGGTTCTTGGGTGATTGTATGTCTAAGATATTGTTCATCATCATATAGTGTATAAAATGATCAATTATGATTGAGAGTACCATTTTACATCACTATTCTATCAATACCTTTAGAAATATTGATATATAGGAACACATGAGAGCTACCTATCATCCAAA
Organism: Viscum album; assembly: GCA_963277665.1. Classification (NCBI taxonomy): domain Eukaryota; kingdom Viridiplantae; phylum Streptophyta; class Magnoliopsida; order Santalales; family Viscaceae; genus Viscum; species Viscum album. Next base: position 1,182,018,252 of record OY728158.1, on the reverse strand, counting down.
GATGAATGGGTAGTTCAAGTGTACTGTGCAAGTGTTGGAGGACTTGTTTAGAGATGGTATCATTGATATCAGTGGATATTCGAATAAATATATTTCACTTGTGGAGTTATCCAAGAATAATATTTATTAATAATTAATTTAAATGGAACCACTTGAGGTCATGTATGGAAGGATGTGAAAATCGCCTCTTAACTAGTTTGAAGCTAGAGATTCTTTTATTGTTAGACTGATTCACATAAAATAGACATTAGAAAATATTTTTTTCACTAGGTCATGGTTAGATACCTCTAATACCATGCATAAATCATAATCTTACCAAATACAACATCATATGTAGTTTGAATTGGGTGATAGTTTATTTTTACAGGTGTCTCCTTGCTTAGGAAACCATCATATTCAGAGGTAGAGAAAGAAAACATCAAGTATCATGGGTTATATTGAGGTTTTAAAGAATATTTTTACCATTTAATGTTGGATATCACTTCATTTGAGAGAAAATTATATGAATTAAATCATCTATTTTCCTCACATTCAAAGATAACATTCTAACCTTTCTTATTTGATTAGTATTGTCAATGTCGAGTTGGAGGTTGATGTATCATTCATGGAATGATATACTCATATCATAGAATATAGTTATAAGTTAATTCATTGGAATATGTTTCCTATGGTATGCATGTAGTGGCAGTATAATCATGTCATGGAGCAAACATGGGATTAAGAGTCCAATATATTGTCACAGTGGCTAGAATTATTCATCTATGAGGCTTAAAAGGCATAACTGGTTTTAGATTCTATATGCTATAAACTTTAGAACACCCTAAATATTTTTAAGTTATGAAATCAATCTAATTTTTTAAAAACCACTTGTATTTTAGTTTTTATATAGTGTTGGGGTCCTTATTAGGAGACTGAGGGATCGCTTTTGAAATTTAGACCATGTTCAGGAGTTCCTCTCATTAATAGAGACTCCATTAGATATCATGAGTTCTAATACCATATACCCAATGAACTACTACATGATATGTGATGGTACCGTAAGGGAAGGGTTGATTCTACGAGGAACATGGGGTGCCTGATACTCATAGGATGGGTTCCTAGAGGGTACCGAGTACTTTTTGGTCACTGGGAAGGTACACAATGGCTACTTGTTGTATTTTTACAATTTAACTAATTTAATTAAATGTTAAATTTCCTAAATAACCTATCCCCTCTCATTATACCCATCAATTCCACATGCCCCATTCCTCTTCTCCCTCATTCTCATATCATGTTAGATGTGGAAATCCTTTTTATATTGTCTAAATAAAGAGTTGATCATATTGTGGAATACAGAATGTAATTCTAGCACTCCTCTTTGTAATTTTCATTTATTCCTTCTCTATATCATCATTTATTATAAAAAATTTACAATAGTTGGATATTTTGGTTATATTTATTGATTAATACTAATTGAAGATGAATTGGTCGATGATATCCAGTGGGAAGAGATTTCATAACCTAATGTAACTGTTACCTAGATTTCTTATTGGATTGTACCAGTGTGGAGTGTGTCTTATGAAATACAAGATGTTGAAACTGGGTGAATAATCCCTCGCCTAAAATAAAAAAAAATGTTTCCTTTAGACTGATTAAGATCATTTAGGGTTATGAGTCCCCCTCTAATAGGTTTACATTAATACTATAGTCACTGATGTCCTTTTTTTTTGAAACATGTTATAGAATCAAGACCCAAATCCTCATAATAGCTTTTATGATAATTTTATAGCCTTAGTATCCATTTTAGTATCCTAAACTATTCCTTTAATGTTAATATCACAGGAACATGATAGACTAGGGGTGGGAGAGTATAGGCATAAACCATGAGCGGGTTTCTATGTTCGGGAGAAATACCCTTATGCATTACATAATTTCAAATATTATGTGATAGATAAGAGTGATAAATAATATATGAAGATGAATTATTATTATTGTATTATCCTCCCTTAGTATGTTGGTGGTATATTTTCACCTTATTACATGGTTTGGTATTTTATCGCCTACCCTATGGTGGATTTGTGCATCCCATCCATATGAGATAAGTCAGTGATCTATATCTCGACATGATCTTGATGTATGGATGGTGTATTAAAAACCTAGATATGGATAGTGTTGGAAAATAACCCCACCCCCAGAAATAAAGGTGGTGCATCATCCACCTAGAAAGTATTGGTCAGCGTACATCATTTATCTAGATATTTGTGTTAGTGGGGTATTATTTATCTAGAGTTTTCAATTATGTTACATCATACAACCAAGGGATTTTATATTAGTGGTTCATAATCCCTATTGGAGTGATGTGTTAGTAGTTAATCATCCATATAAAATATATATCAGTGGTATATCATCTATTCAGAATTTGTGGTACCTTATTCATCAATCTATGAATAATTCTCTAATGATGTTAGAATGCTGATGAATTATTCACCTAGATGATTTCTGATGGTGATTCATAGTATTATATATGTTAGTTGATGCTAATAGACTATTGATGTTGATTTTAATATGAGGAGTTATATATCATTCATTATTAATTATTTTTTATAGTATGGTTATATCATCCCATTCTAACACAAGCCAGTGTTGGTATGGTTACACATATCCGGACTATTGAGTATTCCATGATTTGATGGGGTATTTATTTTATTTGAATACTAGAATTTAATATAATGTATTTAATTGGTTTTAATATACATCTTAGGGGAATCATTGGATGTTTCCTACTATATTATACTAACATCCCTCGTGGGTCCCTTGGTAACCGAATAGAAGTCATTATTCGTAATGTAGGTATTGGAAAAGGACCTCTATTGGATTTTTGATTTGGGATGTAGTGTTGGATTTAAGATATGGGTCTTATATATGAACTGGGAATAGATTTTTAGAGACCTCCATTCTTTTATTTATCATAACCTTGACTATATATGACTTACCCACCGAAGATCCTGGTTATGATCTTCTGATTTGTATGACATTACAATATACATTTCATAATAGTATGAAAATTATAACTTACATTTATATTGAACATAGATATTATATATATATATATATATATGTTTCTATGGTTTTCATATTCTTATGATTATTTTTGATATTTCATATATTATTTTTTATGGTTGTATTTACAAAATAGGGAATAGTCTCCCCACCATATACATTGACCATCATTGTTAGTAGCCTTTGGTATGCGGGGAGGCACACATGAGGTATGTAGAAACATAGTTTCGACATGGTGGATGTGAATTGGGTTATGAAAATCATAATAATAATTTTAAAAGACATGAGAAATATGAAATATATACCATAAATGGCTATATATGATCATGATATACACCTGTTATGGATTATCACTTGGTAATGTTTTCCCAAAACTATTTTCCTCCCACAACCACACAAAATACAATGGAACTACACAACCAATAATAGTGACAAAAAAATTTGCTAATCCAGACAATTTTTCGCTATTTCTCATACTCAAATCCATTTAATTTTGAACATTATTTTTTCTTCTTCATAATGGTTTTCTAAAAAAAATCCATTCAAAATCAGATATATTAAATATAAAAAAATTAAGATAAAAAAATCTACCATTTCTAAAAATTAATAATTTATTCCAAATTCATGGTTATTTCAATAACACCAAAACCAATTTTTTATAAAATCTTGAAATCCCCCTTTTCTAAATCATTTTAATGAAAATAATCAATAAAATATATTTTGGGAAAATGCTCAAAAATCAAATCAATCATGCAATAAAGAACCATAATATACTAAGGAATAAATAGGATTCGCTGACCTTAGATAATAAATACTCATAGATCCATGAAATATTATATTTAAATTCAATGATAACATTCTGATCTATTGAATATTTGTATTAAGAACACAAAATCATTTTTCTCATATATGATTCAAGATATATAATCTCATAACCCTAGTAAAAATTAAAAATGATAGATATGCATAGAGAAAGAGACAAAGAAAAATAAAAATAAATATAGATTTATGAACTGACGAGATCACATATATCTTGTAAGAACCCGGACCTTCTTTTCAGGTATGTTTCTTTTCCTAGTCGTTTTTGAGAAAAAGGAGAAATTCTAGAAATTTCAAAAGTACACACCGTGTACTTTATGAATACACACCATGTAATTCGTTACTGCAGGTAGATTGCTATTGGTCATGTATCGGCCATGCACGCGGCCATGTGGGGTTACCTAGAGGCCAACTAAAGTGGAGTACGGAAATGGAAAGTACAAACTGTGTACATCAAAAGTATAGACTGTATACATTCTTGTTTTTTTTCATTAAATGCACCCGGGTCGTTTCAAATCACCATAATGCTCTCTTTCTAGGTCTCGTTACAACTGAGAGCTCTATACGGCCATTGATCTTCGAATAACCCCCGAGAAAGCCTACCTCCTCCAAATTGAACACCATCGGTTGCATTGGAATCACATTGGTGAGTTCTCTCTTCTCATAGAGCTCCATCTGTTGTTTTCTCCTCTCTCATGAGAAATCATGGGTTGAACGTTTTAGACGTTTTTTTATATCTACCGTGTTCTAGGTCAATCCAAGGGCCGACGCCAGAGAATATTGATCTCACAACACCGAGGTAGGTGGTTTCTACCTTTCCATTGAATGTCTATGAGTATTATGTGCAATTTTGACCAATACCCTTGAACGGGGTATTGGATGTTTATAATTTTACCCCTATTGTTTTCTTTCCATGCTTTTATGCTTGTGTAGTGGTTAATTGTATATGAATAGATTTGATTTCAATGCTTTGGATGTGTTTCCCAAGCATGTTCTATTTACGACCATTGGTCTACTTAGCTCGTTTGGCCACCTTGCCTATTTTCCATGCCTAGTTCTATAGGGTGGAGTGTTTGTATTCTAACATGCTTGATAATCTGTAGACTGACTAGCCAAGTAGTTCTTGAGGTTTACCATGGCCGTTTTTACCTTGTTATGCTCATTGACCTCCACAGGGATGTGAGAACCTGGTGTAGTATATTCTAAGGGGAATGGACCGAGTGAGCTTCCTCAAAGAGTCTTTGAGCACTTTAGACTATACGAGGAATTGGCCGAGTGAGCTTCCTCAGAGAGTATTTAAACAAATTGGGGTTATAAGAGGAATTGACCGAGTGAGATTCCATCGAGAGTCTTTAAACAACTTGGGACTATAAGGGGAATGAATGGTTGAGCTTCCTCCGAGAGTCCTTGGCCATGTGGTTATGAGGGGAATTGACCGTGTGAGCTTCCTCAGAGAGTCCTTGACTTACCTTAGACTATAATGGGAATTGACCGTGTGAGCTTCCTCTGAGATTCTTGAATTACTTTTGACTATTAGGGGGATTGACTATGAGTGCTTCCTCAGAGAGTCCTTATATATTCTTATAACTGAACCAGAGAGGATAGGCTATGTGAACATCCTAGTGGGTTACCGTTCTTGATTAGTTGCTTTTGATATGTGGAATTGTTTTTTGCTGAGTACTTTCTTGTTTACTGATTTGGTACTTTTACCTACCATATATTCACTAACTATTAGGCACATATCTTTGGGTGATTTCCTACTGTTATTTAGTCTCACACCCTATTTGGGCCATGATTTGGGGATCAAACAGACTATATTGTTGTAGGTATAGACAAGGGCAAGTTCCCTTCTACTTTAGGTACTTGACTTGCTATGGAGCTCGAGAGAATGGGACCTAACATAGTCTTGTGTTGTTGAGGATCCATTCATCTATTTCTTTTGTACTTTGGTTTAGTGCTTCTTGTATTCCAGCATTGTTATTTGTTTGGATGCTTTCCTAGACACAAGTTACCATGCCTCATTTATATATGTGCCTAAGTTTTTTGTTATTATAGTCTTCCTCTTTTACTGTTTTTGGTATATTTACTGCATCCTCCATTGTGTATTTGTTTCCCTTCCGTTGTGTTACCCTGCCAATGAGGGCATAGTTTCCCCACTATCACACCCAAGGCCCTCGCTGCTAGTCGACAGCCTCTGGCATTTGGGGAAATGGGCTTGAGGCCATGTGACCAACAAGGTACGGGGCGCCTCTGGGTGGATTTCGGAACATTGACATTAAAAGTGGTTTCAGAGGAATTATTTTCTCTTGATTTACTTTTTGGATCCTTTATCCTGGGATAAGATAGAATAGGTACTTTTTAATAAGCTATGCCCGAGAGTAGCTAACTCGTGTACAAGGAAAAACCAATCTACCTCATTTAATGCATTTTTTCTGGTTTTTCAACTTTACGATTGATTTGATTTTCATAGTTTAGTGATTAACATGTTTTGTGCTATTAAAACTAATGTTAATGAGGTTCTATTTATGTCGCAACCTGATGATATGAGGGTGTGACATCTCATGCATCATATAGGAACTTTCTAGAAATCACATGCCATTCATTATTTCCATTCCATATAGGATGCATTATCGATTGCATGTTGTTGTGATAGATGTTGTGTAGAATATGAATGTTTTTATGATAGATTCCTTGATAAAAAAATACCTGATGTTTGATAGGGTATTGTTGTGTAAGGTTTTGTTTGAATGAACACCAAACCTCAGTTCTTGAGGTGTTATGGGCCCTGATGGACCAGAATTTGGTGAATCATTTCCTTGGTTTCCATGTTATAACGTGTATAATATGCGAAACATTGATTATCGGGGAGTATTGGCCCTCACGAATCAAAATTTGGAACTTTAAATGTTCTTTTCAGGGTTATTCTGGGTTCCAGAGTAGTTTTTGAGGCTTACTATTTGGAAAAGCCCAAAATACAGACAGTGTACTATTAAGTACATGCCATGTGTTCTTCTGTTCAGGAAGAAAATGTATTTCTTAAGTACACGTTGTGTACTTTATGTAAAAGTCATTTAGTCTCTAATTGTGTCATAGGCCGTGTGGGAAGAGACATGGGATAGGTAATTTCATGGGGGAAAACGTTGTGTACCATTTGAAGATGCCGTGTAGTGTTGAAATTGTGTCCGCCCGTGTAACTAACAACATAGACGAACAAAACTTATGCTATACATGTTGTGTCTGGATCGAACATGTTGTGTAGTCTGACACAGGTACCCGACCGTGTCACTGAAAACACTGGTCGGTGTTAGCCTTTCACATACAGGCCATGTGCACCTTGAACACATAGTGTAGTGTGAGCTGTGTGTTAGACCGTGTCACTGACAACACCATCCAGGTGAAGCTTGTCTAGTACAGATCATTTCTACCATGAAAACTCCGTGTAGTCTTGTCTTAGGAGAGACATGTGGATTAATCGTGTAGAAGGACTCAGGAACGGATGGAGGATTCAATTACACGTCATGTTTTAAGACAACACGCCCTGTGTTTGGGGTGTTACACAACCAGTTTAAGTAGAAGTACATGCCCATATAGATGACTTAAGGGAACATGCCATGTAGGAATTGTACATGTCGTGTATTTATGTTTTATGAAAATTTAATGCTTTCTTTCTCTTATTCCCTTATTACACTGATTATTTTAAGTCCTTGATAATCATGATCTAAGGTGTGTGATTTAACTATCAGATTCATTCCACCAAAACGTCCTTCGGTTGTACGCTAGTTTCCAGGCGGTGATTAGACACCAGACATGGCTAATCAGGCACTACCTACAGATCCTTATGTCATTCCAATTATGGCACCAACCATTATACCCAACATAGGTGATGATGCACAGTTCAGAGAGGGATTTTTGAGGATGATACAGACCTTCCAGGTAGCACCGCCTCATACCCCATCAATGGAAGAATTGACGTGGGTGTTTCAGTGCCAGCATCCTCCCCCGTTCTTAGGGGATGGAAGACCCCAGGCTGCATAGTCATGGCAAGAAGCCACACTGACAATTTTCGAGCATCTAAAGATACCTCCAGAGAATAGGGTGAAGCTCGCTACCAACATACTTCGAGACTCCTCCAAGAGGTGGTGGGATGTTATCTCATAGGCAGGAAGCCAGCAGAATATGGCTTGGTAGGAATTCTGGTGCATCTTCTACGATTAGTCCTAACCAGAGATCTTGAGGGCTGATCGAGACCGAGAGTTCATGAGTCTGGAGTAGGGTACTCTTACTGTTATGGAGTATTCCTCTCACGTCATAGATCTGTAGTGTTTCATGCCTATTCCAAGAGGTGATGAGTTATTCCTTGCATGTAAGTTTGATGATGGTCTAAGGCATGACATTCGATCTTAGGTGATCATATTCAGGTTGACTTCGATATCCTCTATCGTCAACTAGGTGTTGATCATAGAGTATAATCTGAGGGATTCTAGAGCTTTGAGCCAGGGTGGTTCGGTATCCAGAGTTAGAGCTCTACCAGCTGATGCCAGGAAGCACCGCAGGGAGACTGCACAAGGAGATCAGAGTAGGCGGGATGCATATGCGGGTATCCATGTTGTGTGCTAACAATGCGGGAAGAGTGTGAATACGAGGCCACATTTCCTGAGAGACCCAGTGAAGTGCCGATCTTGTTGCAAGATGGGTCACCTTCAACACTTCTGCCAGTTCTTTTCACCAATAGCTGGTGGAAGTGGTTCTTCTATGACTCCTCGTTGAGGAGAAGCACCACCAGTTTCTCAACAGTCTGGGAACTGGAGTTCTTCCGGCCATTCTGGCCGAGGTGGAGGTCGTGGCTGTGGCATCCAGTAACCTAGTTTTCTGTGAAATTTGGGTGGATCAGGCTAGAGTAGTCAGGTATGGACACAGGGCCGCATTACAGGTTATAATTTTTCAGTGGAGCAGACCCAGCAGGAGCAAGATCCCGGACCCTCTACCGTTCGAGGTACGATCTTAGTAGCCTTAGTTTTAGATTCTGCAGTTTTTGATACAGGGGCTTCCCATAACTTTATATATGTTGCTGTTGTGGAGATACTTAGTCTCTGCATCTTTTCTTCTACTGATATCTTTATTCTAGACACCCTGTTTGGGACTAGAACGGCTAATGTACGTCAATGTAGGGAGTTCCCTCTACAGGTTGGTGGGTGTCACTTCTTATGGGACCCTATGTCCTAGAGATGACATGCTATCATTTCATTCTAGGGATGGACTGGTTAGTTCCATTCCAGGTAGTCATCTACTATAATCGTTGAATGGTGAGTTTCACTTCACCAAAGGGTGAATCTTTTCTTCATAAGGGAGAATGGGATGTCCAGGAGTGCAGAGTGAGACCCAAGCATCATGGGTTTGGAGGAGTTACAACCTAGATTTATATTCTATATTTGGATGACTAGGGGACTTCACAGTTAGACTTTCATCCAATGGTGGATCGTTTCAGAGATTTCATTCTAGAGTACTTTTTAGGTTTTCCTCTGGAGTGTGAGTTTGAATTTTATATTAAGCTTGTTCCAGGAGCGGAACTGGTGTCCATTCCTCCTTATATGATGGCTACACCTAAGTTGCAGGAGCTCAAGAAGTAGTTGCAGGTGTTATAGGAAAAGGGTTTCATCTGACTCGGTACTTCTCCTTGGGGTTCACCAATCTTATTTGCAAGGAAAACAGACAGTACGCTTAGGCTTTGTGTGGACTACTGGATGTTAAACCATTCGACGGTCAAGAACTAATATCCCTTTCCTAGGATTGATGATCTCTTTGATCATCTCAGAGGATCCCGGGTGTTCTCAAAGATTAACTTGAGTTCCGGTTACCATTAGTTGCACATTAGACCATCAGATATACCTCTTACAGCCTTCCGTAGTAGGTATGGCCTATACGAGTATTTGGTTATGCTGTTCTGACTCACAAACATGCCTACAGTTTTCATGGAACTGATGAACCGACTGTTCCATCCATACATGGATTCATTCATGGTGGTATTCATGGACGATGTCATGGTGTACTCTAAAACTCGACACGACCATGATACCCATCTTGAGATTATTTTGTGTAAACTGAGAGAGCATATGTTATATGATACGCTCTCAAAATGCCACTTTTTGATGGATTAGATTCACTTCTTGGGTCATGTTATCTCAGTGACATGAGTATTAGTAGATCCAGAGAAGGTGAGAGAAGTATTTTCCTCGGAGTATCTGAAGAACGTCTTTGAGGTGTGTAGTTTTCTAGGGCTGGATGGATACTAAAAACATTTCATACCTGACTTTTCATGCTTAGCAGCACCACTGATGGGTCTGACTAAGAAGGGTGTGAAGTTCATGTGGTCATATTTTTGTGAGTCAGCCTTTCAAGAGCTGAAAGGGAGATTGACTTTACACTTATACTAGTCTTGCCAGACCCTGGCAAGAGCTATACTATTTACTGTGATGCATCAGGTATCAGGCTAGGAGCTATGCTTATGTATTGAGATGGAGTCGTTGCATACGGGTCTCAGCAGTTGTGGCCACATGAGAGGAATTAGCCAATGCATGATCTTGAGTTGGCTGCAGTGGTTCATACCTTATGTTTTTGGAGACATTATCTTCTAGGAGAGTATTTTTTGGTTTTCACCGACCACATAAGACTCATGTACATTTTCACTCAGTGTAATCTGAATTTGAGACAGCGAAGGTGGGTTGAGTACCTTCATTCCTTTGACTTTGAGCTTGCCTATACACTTGGGAAAGGCAATGCAGTGGATGATGCATTAAGTAGAAGGACTTAGATATAGACAATTTATGAGGCCAACAGTGAGTGGAAGCTTAGATCTCTGTTCTCCGAGATGCATTTTGAGGTGAACGACAGTTAGGGGTAGGCGTTTCTTTCTTTTGTAGTTGTTACCTCTACTCTTCTTGATCGAGTGCGAATGAGGCAGATATCGGATTCAGAAGACATAGTTTTATAAGAGAGTGTGTCAGGAGAGGACCCTATTCCTGGATGGAAAGTAGGAAAAGATGTGATCTTACATTTCGAGGGGCGCATATGGGTTCCAACAGATATACGAGATGAGCTGATGTGGGATTTTCATTCTTCAGTTTGGGCAGTCCATCCTGGTGTCACCAAGATGTATCGTGATCTACACCACCAGTATTGGTGGCCAGGTATGGAGAGGGATGTTTCTCGTTTCGTTATGAGGTGTTCCACCGGTCAGCAGGTGAAGGCAGAGCATTAGCGGCCAATAGGGAATTTACAGCAGTTACCCATTCTCAAGTGGAAGTGGAACGATGTCGCGATGGACTTTGTAACAGGGTTTCTGAGGTCGCCTTGAGGGAATGATACAGTTTGGGTTGACATTGAAAGACTCAAAAAGGTTACCCACTTCTTTTTGTCAATGAGACATTCATTGTTGATGAGCTGGGATAGTTGTACATACATGATATTGTACATCTTCATGGAGTTACACAATCCATTGTTTCAGACCGGGATGTTTGTTTTACTTCTCAGGTCTAGCAGGGGATTCAGAAGGCTTTGGGTAAACATTTACTTTTGAGTACAGCTTACCACCCCCAAAAAGATGGTCAGTCTGAGTGTACGATTAAGATTCTTGAGGAGATTCTTGTAGCATGCATCCAAGATTTTAGAGGTTCTTGGGAGAAGCACATACCTCTTATGGAGTTTTACTACAAAAATAGTTTTCAAGAAACTATTCAAATGGCGCCTTATGAGGCTTTGTATGGTTGGCTATGCCAATCACCCTTCTGTTGGATGGAGGTAGGAGAGGCAGCTTTGCTGGGACCTCGTCTTTTTCCAGAGACCACATAGGAGATAGAGTTGATTCAGAAGTGGATTGCTACTATGCAGTCTCGATAAAAATATTATGCTGATCAGCGGAGACGACCTCTAGAGTTCGAGGTTGGGGATCAGGTTTTCCCGCCTATCACCTTGAGGTTAGGACATAGGAGGATTAGGAGATAGGGTAATCTTTTACCGAGGTATGTTTGACCATTTGAGGTAGTGGGGAGGGTTGGGATGGTTGCTTATCAGTTTGAGTTACCCCAGAGGTATCGGGCTATACACGACGTGTTTCATGTTTCTCTACTCTGATGTTACTTTTCAGACTCGTCTCATGTATTTCAACCCGAGAAGGTTGAGCTCGAACCAGATGTGTCATTTGAGGAGAATACTCTCTAGATTGTTGATCGTAGTACAAAGGTTCTTCATGGCGGGTCGATTCCTCTGGTATGAGTGCTATGACAGCATGGGCAGTTACAGGACGAGACTTGGGAGAGGGAGGCTGATGTACGAGCATAGTGGCCTGAACTGTTCCATGGTTCTTCTTCTATTCCGCGATTGGGGAATTCAGTGAAAATTTTCTTTAAGGGGTGGGGGGAGTTTTTAAGAACCCAGACCTTCATTTCAGGTATGTTTTCCTTTTTTGGAAATTTTTTAGAAAAAGATGATATTTTGGAAATTTTCGAGGTACACACCGTGTACTTTATGAGTACATGCCATGTACTAGGTTACCGTAGGTAGCTTGTTGCTGGACATGTAGCGGACATGCACAAGACCGTGTGAGGTTACTTGGATGCTACCTAAAGAAGAGTATGGAAACTATGAGCACGTGTCGTGTACGTTCTTGTTTCATTAAACGCATCGAGGTTGCATCTTATCATCAGAATGCTCTCCTTCTAGGTCTCGTTCAACCGAGAGCTCCGTACAGCCGTAGATCTTCAAAGAATCCCCGAGCGAGTGTCTGTCTTCTAAATCAAACACTGTAAGTTGTGTTGGAATTAGATCATTGAGTTCTCTCTTATTCTAGAGCACTATATTATATTTTCTCATCTCTCATGAGATATTGTGGGTGGGAAATTTTAGACGTTTTTTGAAGATCTACCTCATTCTAGGATGATCCAAGTGCTGATGCCAATGTATATTGATCTCACAATGTTGAGGTAGGTGGTTTGTGCCTTTCCGTTGAAATTATATGAGTATTATGTGCAATTTTGACCAATTCCCAGGAACGGGGTATTGTGTGTCTAACATTTTACCCCTATTGTTTGTCTGACAGGCTTGTATGCTTATGTAGAGGTTAATTGGTTATGAATATGGTTTATTTCTATGCATTTGATGTGTTGTCCATGCATGTTTTATTTACGACCGTTGGTTTTCTTAGCCTGTTTGGCTGCCTTTCCTGTTTTCCAAGCCTAGTGTTGTAGGGTGGAGTGTTTGTATTCTGACATGCTTGATATGTTATAGACTGACTAGCCATGTAGTTTTTCAGGTTTACCTTGTCTGTTTTTACCTTGCTATGCTCATTGGCCAGCATAGGGCTGTGAGAACCTGGTGTAGTAGACTATAAGGTTAATTGTCCAAGTGAGCTTCCTTAGAGATTCTTTGAGCACTTTAGACTATAAGGGGAATTGACCGAGTGAGTTTCCTCTGAGAGTCTTTGAACCACTTGGGGCTATAAGGATAATTGACCGAGTGAGATTCCTCATAGAGTATTTGAACCACATGGGGATATAAGGGTAATTGATCGAGTGAGATTCCACAGAGAGTCCTTGAACATGGGGCTATGAAGGGAATTGACCTTGTGAGCTTCCTCAGAGATTCCTTAACTTACCATAGACTATAAGGGGAATTGACTGTGTGAGCTTCCTCAGAGAGCCTTGAATTAATTTTTAATATAATGGGAATTGACTGTGAGTGCTTCTTCATAAAGTCTTTATATTTTCTTATATCTGAACAAGAGAGGATAGGATATTTTCACTTCCGAAAGGGTTACCGTGCTTTATTAGTTGCTTTTGATATGTGGAATTTATTTCAACTGATTACTTTATTGTTTACATATTTTGTACTTTTACCTTCCATATATTCACTAACTTTTAGGCACAGATCTTTGGGTGGATTCCTACTTGTATTTAGCCTCACACCCTGTTTGGGCCATGATTTTGGGCCCAAACAGATTATATTGTTATAGGTATAGACAAGTGAAAGCACCCTTCTACATCAGGTAATTGACTTGCTGTGGAGGTGGAGAGCATAGAACCAAGCATAGGCTTATGATGTTGAGGATCTGTTCATCTGTTTCTTTTGTACTTTGGTTTAGTGCAGCTTGTACTCCAGCATTGTGATTTGCTTGGCTGCTTTCCGATACACATGTTACCATCCATCATTTATATATGTGCTTTAGTTCATTGTTATTCCTGTGTTCCACTATTACTATTGTTGGTATATTTACTGCTTCCACTATTGTGTATTTGTTTCCCTTCCACTGGGTTACTCTGCCAATGAGGGCATAGTTTCCCCACTTTCACACCCAAGGCCCTCACTACTAGTCGATAGCCTCTGGTGTTTGGGGAAATGCGCTATAGGCCATGTGACCAACCGAGCATAGGGCGCCTATGGGTGAATTCCGGAATCGGGATGTTACATATCTGACATTCAATTCAACATTGAATATCTATATTAGAGTAATAATAAAATTTTCATAGGATAAATAATCCCTAAAATTTCCACCGAGGTACCCTGTGTTCATCCCACATCATAATAGGGGTATAATTGGGGTTATGGGAGCTTAATTGGGTTATTAAAACGTAAAAAATCATAACATGTATTTAATTTCAATGTCCGATAGCATGATCCTAGGGATCATGCATCTATCCATGCATGTCACTCTTCCAAAAAACACAGGATACACGGTTGGGATTCATGATCCATGGGACCATTTATCAAATAATTTTTTTACACTTCACCCAAAAAATCCATGCATGGTCAATTAAATATTCTAGGTAATTATTCACCTATGGGTTTATATTTCTTTACTTCTCTAAAAAAATGAAAATTTTAACTTGAAAACAACTAAAATACAATGAAAACACTCATGTCAAGCCAGAGGTTCCACAAAAAATAGGAAGCATATAACAATTAGGTCATCTATTGTTATGATATATTTATTGTGAGATAAATAATATCTTGGATATGGAAATTTAGGAATTAATTATTTTCTATAAATGAAATATATTTGATATATTCTTTAATAAATTATGATATTAGTGGTTTAAATACTGATTACAACATGTGCCCTCATATATATTAAAAAATTGCAATAAATTTTACTTAAGACAGTAATTTCACAACTAGTTGATTATTCTCATATAGTTGTAGAGTATATATAGTAACCCATATTAAAATTTGTATAAGATATCCACATGATATATATTATGAAACCTATAAAGTTAAAGGAGCTATATGATTATCAACACCAAAAAACCCCTTGATGCACGAGAGATCTCGTTCCATGCATAGTAGATGATTGTATCAAGGTTATTACATTGATTTTTAAGATGATTTTGACCTCTAAACAGCATATGGTTTTTTAAAAACTTCTATATTTTTTTGGGTTAGAATGGAAATTTTGGATCCAGTCTTAACAAATGTTTTGGATAATCCATCATATCTCAACTCGACCTTGAGAGGTTATTTTTGAAGATGGATTAACCAGAGAGTCTGTGGGTGGTAAAGTTACTGATTTTATTCAGCACTATAAATAGTAGTAGTAATATTATTTTTATCATAGAGTATTATGTTTCAGGATTGATCAATTTCAATTATAGGTATTTATAGTTTAAGGGACATTATAAGTGTTTATAAAATTCACTTGTATTATATTTTATATTTGTGGTGGCCAATGCCAAAAGTTTGATGACTATACATCTAAGAGGACTGCTCAAAGTGCTAAAGGTGTATGAGTTGATAGAGGTGGAAAAAAACTTTATCCTAGTTTTACTAGCACCACTAATCGGAGGTCAATGGAAACTGTATCCAGACCCCTATAAAGAGGGAGAAACAACATTGGATTACTAATAACTTAATTCCATAAAGGTATTAAATGATGAAACATGAATCCTCAATCAAGGTTTGATATATACCTATTTTACATAATTATATGTCCATATAGATATAGGATACACAAACTCTTTCATTTATATAACTATTATTTCAGATCTAGATATTTAAAAAGAGTAATTGAATAGGTATATCATGATATATACAACCACTGCTGGTACTCGCTAAATATTTTCAAATTACCATATATGCTGGTAGGATTTCAATTAGTGGGAGTTAACTAAGTTCTTGGTCATCATGGACACAAACCCATATGATCTTGTTGTTGAGAGGGACTAGTTATCATGGGCCACAATATAGCATAGAATAACACTGATGATCTATGATGTATATAATATACAAAAAAATCTCACTTTATGTTTATGGTTTTGTGGGATACTTATATTTAGTGAGTTGGGCCTATGAGGATGGATTTATAACTTTTTACATGTTATATCATTATTCTTTAACATTTTATAGTGGATACCTAGGAGAAGATCATTTGTTATGGCATAATAGAATATATGGATTACTTTTTAGAGGGAATTCTTAGAAGACCTACCTGGTATAATATTGAATTATTTATTAATAGGAAATTTCAACACACTCTAATTTTAATAGGATCATACCATATTAAACCTAATAAGATCGAGGATTTGTGGTAATATGTATATTAAATCCTTCAAAAGTGATTTATGGAAAAAAATGTTACTATGGGAACCTATGTTTCAAATTACAAACAAGAGCTTATATTCCTTAGCGATAACCACTGAACACATACCATCAACCTTACTTATATAAAAAACTCTATTACCAATCTATATGAACACCCTAATTATATAGTATGTAAAGATCTTCAGCATAAAAAATGTCACTTATAAATAACAACAACACTTGCTTTACTGAAATTGATATTACATAACTTTTGCAGAATACTTAAACAATATACAAAAAGATGCCCAAAGACCGTAGTTGCAATTGTGCCTTTGGAAACATGGATACATAAACACCGGTACATTTTTGAGATACATCATCTCCGAATAGGTTCTTCTTAACTAGAACCCATCTTAGAAAAATCAAATATTGTACATGTCGTTATAAACTGGGAAATAAAACAAAAATGGGGTGAGCTCAAATACCCAGTAAGGGTAAAAAAAGGGAGACATATTAGCATAGACATGATCATAAGAGTATGAGAATGTGATCATGAAAATAAAATATCATACCCTATATATAAAAGATCATGAAACATGGATTTACAATTCATTAGACATGAATCATTATGAAATAAAGAGCCTAAGATGTGAATGCATAACATAAAAATAAGATATGGAATTTAGGAAACACATAAGAATATACAAATTTCCATAGTAGCCAAGGAATCACTACCAATACCATCTTAGTGGACAAAGACCTTTATTGAATCGAGTTAACCCCCATTTCATCCCTATATTACTGAACCGAGTAAACCCTCATTTCATCCCTATATTACTGAACTGAGTAAACACTAATTCCATCCTTGTATTACTAAACAGTGTATACCCTCATTCCAAACCTGTATTACCAAATCGATTAAACCCTTATTCCAGTCCTGCATTACTGAACTAAGTAAAACCTTATTCCTACCCTATCTATCTCATGAGATATAAATCTTTACCCAATGAATTGGAAGGAGATATAATTTGAAACTATCACATAATAAAATCATTCATACATACGGCACAAGATCATAAATAACATATAATAACCCATGAAATGAAATGGGTATCATAAAGATGTAAACATATCATAACCTATGAAATAATATAGGTTTCATTATCATTTCTTCATAAAAAACCCATCAAAAGAAGCAGTTTTCAAAATCATATAACCTGTGAAAGAGAAATAGGTTTTATAAACATATTAACCATGGAGGAGAAATGAGTTTCTTAAATATATTATCAATAATAGAGAAATAGGTTTCATAAATATATTACCCATAAAAGTGAAATGGGTTTCATAAATACCATATAATTAATCATAATTAATTCATAAGAAGGATGTGAATAGAACTTTTAGATAATTTCCTAGAAAGGAATGATTCACATAAATATATGTCATCTTAGATGGTAAACAATTTTCAAATATACTGTAAAACTTTTCCATGAGGAAAATATCCTTTCTTGTTTGAAAGATGATTTTTAATACATTAAACCATATCAAAATAATTTTCTTGGAAAATACCTTGAAAATATATAAAGAATACATGATATCATTTTTAAAACCTTTTTCCTTGAAGATGTTTAAAATAGGCATCAAAACATTATAAAAACATTTTCATTGGAAACACATTGAATGTTTTAAATAAATATTGAAAATATTTTGAAAACTATTTCATTGAGAATACGTTGAAAAATTATAAATAAATCTTTAATCCCTTTCAAATTATTTTTTCCTTGAATAGTTATAAATAATATTTAAAACATTTGGAAAATAATTTCTTTGAAATTAGTTTTAAAACATTTAAACAAGGCTTCAAAATATTTTGAAAACATTTTTCATAAAAAATTGAAAAAAAAATTTGAACAAATTTTGGAAAAATAAATTCTTAAAAATAAATTTAAAAAAAATTTTCATAAAGATTATCCTTTTAAAAATGAATATGGAGATTTGGATAAATTCCATCGGCTAAATCTGTACATGATGTATGAGTTTTATAGAATATTCATTTTTCACAGTAAAATGTATAAAGAAGTGGATTGTTCGGAAAAGAAATATGAATATTAAATTGAAGATATTTCTAAAAGATAAAAGGTTAAAAAATTTCTTTTAGATACTATATGGTAATGGTATAATAATCATGGAAACCCTTTTGAGAAAACATAGATTTCTAACTAAGGAAAGGGTAAAGTCGGGTTTTTCTAAAAACTATTTCTTAAGTTACTTAAGTAAAAAAGAGTAGAAAATGGTACAAATACATGAGTATATCATGAAATAAAATAGGATAATAAAACACATTAATATTCCTGAGATATTTATCATAAAAGTTCATCAAAGGAAACATACAAAAAAATAATCTCGAAAAGCAATGAGATTGTCTCAGTAAACTCTTATAAATGGGTATCTTGGTATCATGTTCTCCATACAAGGAAATTAAATTATATGAAACTTATAATATCATGAAAATATTTATATTCATGATATGTCATGTAAAATTTAATTACATTTACCTTGAAAAAGAGTTTAGGTATATATCAAAACATGAGTCTCAAAGAAGGGAAATTGAGACAAAACATTTTCACCAATTTGGTATATTTTGAACCATAAACCCCATGAAATGAGAATCATCAAGTTGTAATGTGAGTAAAAATAAATTTAATTACATGATAAATATAATACAATCATGTTCCGTACATAAAACACACAAAAGTAAAGAGTGGTGAACAAAGCTTGTATCTCATAGAAATTAAAAGTTAGATGAAATCCCCTTACCTTATGTCTTGATTCTCTCTATACTCATAAAATATTCCTGTATAATAAATATAAGTTTATTATAAATCTTTTACAAGAGAATATTATTATAAATAATAACATATATGATTTTATTGTGATCTTATATCACCCACTTGTTAATGATCCTATGTTAAAGTTTCACATCATGTAATATTATTTTTATTCATCACATTTGTCTTAATATGTTATATCATTGATTCTTATACTTATATCATGATTCTTGAATGTAAAACCTGATATACATATAATATATATCAAATATATTTATATTATACTAATCTATATCCTAATGGATTACGTAATTGAATACATCGTTCATGGAGAAGGTAAGCAGTACGTACGCACGAACGTTGTTTTGTGTTTTTATAATTGAATTGAAAGAAAGTATTTTGATAACATATATATATATATATATAATTATTTAATTATAATTAATATATCATATATCAAACAAATTCATTAATCCCATTGTTAATACATTATATGTGGTGTGTAAACGAATCACATTGCTTTGAGGGGTGGTAGTCCACACTTCCTCAAACAAGATTATCGCATTAACGCCAAATGGAAGGTAAAAATATGTGTGCTTTAAAAGGAATAAATAATCATAAAAACTTAATAAATATAATATATACCATATGTAAATATTTTTTTCATCATAATGGAAACCATGATTGGTGGTAAAGGAGAAATGAACATTCGTCGTTTCCTGAGGTAGTAGTTCTGCTTACACAGAAACAGTAACCTCAATATACATTAGATTGAGGTGTGTGTAATTTTAGTTTAGAACCTTTTCATAAAATCATAATAGTATTTTTAGGATACTTTTTTTCACACAAGAATATAATAGAGTGAGTGGAGGATGTGGGGGGGAAATGTAAAGGAGCTTGAGGGAAGACGTATCCTCTAAATCGGGTAACTCCTTTTTGTTTGTGCAAAAAGGCTTCCTTGAGAGGGTTTCTTCCACAAGGTAGTCTTACAAGTATAAGGAATGATTTTTTGGAGGCTAATATTTCATATCCTATAATATCATAATGGTTTGATAGGTGTGATGAATGGGTAGTGGTGGTGTCCTTTTATAGGGAAGTAAAAGGACCAACATGGAATTTTTAGAATCAAATTTAGTGTTGACATTTTATTACCAAAAAAAATATTATAAACACATAAAATAGATAATATAATTTTTATGGACTAACTATGGAAATAAAATGGGCGTTGAACAAGTTTATAGTCCATTTGGGCCCTTAATGTTAAGGTTTAGTCCAAAATTAAGCTTAATTTGGCCTTAATTGCTAATCAATTTTCTAATCATTTTGGTAAAAATTTAACATGAAATAATTAGCATATAATTAGTAGAATGAATATAATGATTTATATAATATTTTTTGAAATTCCAATCATAGAAGCGGAAAATATAAAATTAGTGCTAATTGCGCAGATGGTACAAAATAATGGGATTTTATAGGAAAAAGTTCAAAAGGTTATTAAGATTTTATATTTAGTATCAAAGTGGTATGGATTAAAATTAACATTATTTTATTATTATATGTAATATTAATATATTGTGACATTAAAATATTTTTATAATATCAATCATCATTAATAATTAATTAGACAGAAAGGCAGATTTTAACTAAAAAGCAGTATTTTTTACTATTCATTTAAAAATGATGTTTCTCAGAAACATCCCAAACCATCACCCTATGATAATTTCAATGTTCTCAATTAAAAAATTAATTTTATTTTACCCAATTAAATTCCTAATATTTTTTTAAAATTACATTTCTTATTAAATTTGATACATTGAATACAACAATATTTTTGACACCGAAGGACATTACAAAAAAAATATATTTCATTATAAATATGTTTTATTTATATAAAACAAAAATATTTTCAAATTAGTTATTAATATAAATATTATTATTTTTAATGGATAGGCTATCATTATCTAATTTAAATAATTAAAAAAAGGAAAATAGATGTTTTGTAGAAACTCAGTTTGGCGTGCATCATACGCCAAGTCAGTGTTTCCTGTAGCGTAAGCGTAGTTGGTATTGCGTGTAACGTAATCCAAGTTGGTATTGTGTGAGAAAGAAATGCTTGAATTATATTATTAATATATATATATATAAAGAACTATTTCTAGTGTCATGTGATATGAAAAATATTGAAAAGTTAAATTGACTCAAAAAATAATAATTCTCAAAATATCGGTGTGTTACATTCTACCCCCTTAAAATGAATTTCTCTCTCAAAATTTGTCATTTTTAAAAAAGGTTTAATACTTGATTGTTTCATTCATATAATCCAACATTGTAAAAATTTATTCTTAAACATCCATAAAAAGGGGGAATTTTAAACCATAACGGTTACCCTATGTAACATATAACTGGGTTTCCACATTGGATAACATAGGTTGGGAGTGAATATTGGACATAGAGGAAAACCAAAAATATTTATAGGGGTGATTTTGGTAATCAATAACAAACAAGTGAGTGATTAAAGGAATGTTGATGGATTCAAATTCGTAAATTTGTGATAATTTAAAAGTTCATCGTCTCAACAAAAACTTAGGTATGAGGACAACTATTTTTTTGATCACTTTAAGAACCTTCAGTAATTATTGATAAAATTCTATAAAAACAATTTCATTATTATTTTCTTCTATTAAAAATTTATAATACATCGATTATCTCATTTAATTAATGTCTAGAAATTAACATTGTTGATTAAAACACTAAAATATGATTTTAACAGATCTTAAGGCCCCTAAAAAATAAAAAGTATAACTATTATTCATTAAAAATATACATTAATATAAAAAAAGTAACACTAATTGTTCATCATAAGTATTTATACATTAAAAATAAATATTCATTAACAAATAAATATTTTAGGCCAGTGGTATGTGTTATACCCTTATCGTTCTTCGGTCATGGGTTCAAGACCCACAGCCTTTCCGAACATGATTGGTTGTCACCCAACATACTTGATGCCTTTTTTAAACCCCACTAATATAATATAGAATATGGTAATAATTATAATACTTTTATCACTAAATATCGTTTTAAATAATGTTTCCAACACAAACTCAGTGCACAACTACTTCCTATGAAGTTTAAATATAACTATTCATGAAAGGTTAAACTTATAACCCTTTAGAAAGTTGAAAATAAAAACCATTAGAAAAAGAGTCACAAAATCATATTAACATTGATTACCCTCTATAACACAATATTGATCATTATTTTCATGTACCAATAATTTGTATAACCTCATCATAAATTCTATTGAAACATGGTAACAAATTTAATTACCATAAATACCTTTGGAAAACACACAAGCTTTCTCTGTCAAAAGTATATTAAATTTACTCCTTTAATCCAGAAAACTTGAAAACATAATTAGTGGTAACATAAAACACCTATAAAAAGGTCCTTAATTAGTTTAGAGGTTATGAGTACTATCTTATTTACTTATTCATATCCCACATATCTTTATCCATATATCATTATCGTAACATAAAAAACATGTTAAGGGTTACCTTACCTTTTTCAAAATGATAGCATTCATGAGATAACCATTCTAGTCCATCATGACCATTCAATATATTATTGTAAATCCTTTAAAAAACACAAATTGAACAATAAAAACATAATTCAACATTATTAATTATGGAATACAAATACATAAGATACTTTTATTACTTCATCCATGATCAACTAACAATGATACCTATTTCATTTAACATTTCATCTGTATTATCTTCATCATCAGTTATGTAAGCATTACTCACACCACCTTGGTGATTATCTTCATGAACATTCTTCTTGGAAAATTTAGTTGCATAATGACCATTTTCTCTACACTTAAAATACTTAACCTTCGATGAGGACATAGGGAGGCCAAAATTTCCATTAATTTCATTAACTTAACTATTCATTTTTTCCTTGCATTAACTTGCTTTGTGTCCTTCTTTTCCATAGTCAAAACACCTTCTTGTTCCACTAATAATTTCACTTAATTTATTATTTCCACATTATTGACACAAAGGAAATTGAATCTTTTTCCCTATATGCTCTCTGTTACCCAAACTCTCTGTGAACTCCTTATTTCTCTTCCTTAGTTATTTTGAGAGTTTGTTAAGGTATAAATTGTTAGTCATCTTCCATGAAAACTGTTTAGGAATGATCATTAAATCTTTTCCCCACTAATCATCCAACATGACTACTCATCAAAAAATATTCCATAACATTCAACACTAATCTAGTTCCTTCCAGTTCCCACCATTGGCTAAAACCCGAAGCAATGTTTTACCATTACTTATCACAGCATAAAACCACATAATCATGAAAAAATTACATATAGGATGTCTAAATCATAACACCTTCCATAATATATGACACCTTGGGTTTATCATAGTTTATTCATCGCTAACTTGAATCTAAATCTTTCATGATGGTTTGTGAAGAGTTTGTGAATTATCAAAGTATATCCCCGACGGGTGTCAAACCAGGTGTGCAGTAAGGCCCGTTGTTCTGTACCTGATTACCCCAAGTCAAGCCTAGAATATCTTGTTGGACTTGTTACCCCTAGGTACATCTGTTCTAGATCCAAATCCATTTTTAGTATCCAATCAGGGATGTATTTCTTGGAATCCACTGAATCTATACTTTACCAAAATTCTAGGTCATTTTTTGAAATGTTAACTGATCCTTATACTTATCCTTAGAGACATCCCTAGACTTATCCATAGAAATAAACCTTGGGATCTCACAAGGTTTTTTCATCCTAGTTTAAATTGGTTAACTATAACTTTTCTTTGATACCAAATATGGAGACCCTCTATTTATAAACAGTAACATTATATAAATTTTGCGGAATACTTAAACATTATACAAAAAGAATCCCAAAGACCATAGTTGGTATAGTTCCTTTGGAAACATGAAAACATAGAAATTGGTATGTATATGAGATAAATCATCTCCCACATGTTTCTTCATGACTAGAACCCTTCTTATACATATCAAATAATGTACATATCATCATAACCTTTGTTAAAGTAAGCATAAAATTGTTGAGCTCAAATGATTAGTAAGGGTAAACAAGGGAGACAAGTAAGCGTAAACATGATCATAATGGTATGATAATGTCATCATGAAAATATAATATCATAGAATACATATCAAAGATTATGGAACATAGATTGAAAGTTCATAATATAATAATCATAATTAAATAAAGAGCATAATCCATGAAATCATAACACACAAATAAGGCATGGAATTGTGGAAACACATAAGCATATACTGATTTCCATAGTAGCCAAGGAATCACTTCCAAGACCATCATAGGGGACAAAGTCCTTTACTAAACCTAGTGAACTCCCATTCCAACCCAGTATTACTAAACTGAGTAAGCCCTCTTTCCAGCCCTTTATTACTAAACTGTGTAAACCCTCATTCTATCCCTTTATTATTGAACCCATTAAACCCTCATTCCAGTACTATATTATTTAACCAAGTAAATCCTCATTCTAGACCTATATTATTGAATCGTGTGAACCCTCTTTATAACCCTATATTACTGAACTGATTAAACCCTCATTCTAGCACTATCTATCTCATGATATATAAATAATTTCCCAATGCACTATAGAGAGATATAGGTCTCATCCTTCACATAATGAAGTCACACATAAATATTCCACATGATCGTAAATAACATATCATAACCCAAGAAATGAAATAGGTATCCTTAACATGTAAACATATCATAACATGTGTAAAGAGAAAGGTTTCATAATCATTTCATCATAAACATAAACCATCAAAAGAAACGGGTTTTGAAAGCATATAATTCGAAAAAGAAAAATGATTTTAATAAATATATTACCCATAAAGGATAAATGGGTTTCATAAATATATTTCCCATGAAAGATAAATAGGTTTCATAAAGGACATGGAATTAA
The DNA here is from genome assembly GCA_963277665.1 of Viscum album. Classification (NCBI taxonomy): domain Eukaryota; kingdom Viridiplantae; phylum Streptophyta; class Magnoliopsida; order Santalales; family Viscaceae; genus Viscum; species Viscum album. Next base: position 1,181,993,018 of record OY728158.1, on the reverse strand, counting down.
TTATAAATCATTCTTATAAAGGATATGAATGGATCCGTTAGATCATTTATTTGAATAGAATGAGTATCATCAGTAGATTCCATCTTAGATGGAAAATAATTTTGAATTATAATCTAGAGAAATTTCTTGAGGAAAATGTCAATTCTTGTTTGAAAAAATATTTTTAATTATTAAAACGATTTGAAAGTAATTTTATTATAAAAAACCGTGAAAACTTATAAATAATACATAAAATCCTTTTAAACACCTTTTTCCATTAAAACATTTAAAATAAACTTTAGAAAATTTTAAAAAAAAATTATTTGAAAAAACTTGGAATCCTTTATTGAAATAATGATAATGTTTTGAAAACCAATTATTTGATAATTATTTCAATTAATATAAAGAAATATTGACTTTTTTTAAATCATTTTCCTTGAAAACCTATAAATAATCTTGAAATTTTTTTTGGAAATCATTTCATTGAAATAACTGTGAAATTTTTTTAATAAGTTTTAAAAACATTTTGAAAGCATGTTTCCTTGAAAATATGTAATATGAGTTTTGAAAATTTTTGAAAACAATTTTAATTTAAAAATACTTTTAAACCATTTTCCTAAAGATTACCCTTTTAAAAATACTCAAATGGATCTTTATGGAAATGATAGCCAGTAAATCCATACATGTCGTATGAGGTCAAAAGAATATTTTTTTTTCATGGTAAAAATGGTAGAAAAATGACTTGTTCAAAAAGATAAAATAATATTCCCTTTAAGATACTGGTAAAACACAAAAATTACAAACATTTATTTTAGATACTATAGGGGAATGGTATAATATTAATGGAAACCATTTTAGAAAACATAGATTTCCAATCTAGGAGAGGGTAAAGTCGGGTTTCCTAAAAACAATTTCATATCATACTTATATAAAAAATAGTATAAAATGGTACCAATACATGATTATATCATGAAATAACATATAATATGTAAAATCATTAATGTTCTTGAGATATAGGTCATAATATTTCGTCAAATAAAGAATAAACATAACAATCTCGAAAAGCAATGAAATTGTCTCAATAAACTCTTGTAACTTGGTATCTTGGGATCATGCACTCAATGAAAATAAAGTAAATGAAATGAAACATATAATATCATTAAAATATTTGTATTCCTTATATTTAATGTAAAGTGGTTGTATATTCCCCTCAAAGAATATTTTAGGTGCATAACAAAACAAGAGTCTCAAATATGGAAAATTAAGACAAAATATTTTTACTGATTTTTTAACTTTTGAAACATAAACCCCATGGAAGAAGGATCCTAAAATGGGCATGTGATTACCCACAAATTTAATTAAAAGATACATAGAATATAATCATGGGAATTACATTCACCGAATAAAAGTAAAGTGTGGAAAACATAGCTTGTACCTCACAGAAATTAAAAGTGAGATGAAATCCCCTTACCTTGTCTCTTGACTCGCTCTATACTCAAAAAATATTCCTGTATAATAAATATAAGATTAATATACAAATTTTAAATATGAATATTATTATAAATAATACCTTATATGTTTTTATTAGGACCTTATATCACCATCTTGTTAATGATCCCACGATAAATTATCACTTAATGTAATATTCATTTTGTTCTTCATATGTCTCTTAAATTTTTTAAAGGTTGGGGACAAAGCCTCATTTATTATTAAAGCAAAGAAAATACCTCTTTAATTAGGTAGAGGGAGAGACATTACATAGCTTGAAGGCACAATGGGCATCTATCCCATTACATGGCTCGTAGGCCCATTTTTTTGGCCCAAAGCGCATTCTTTGAAAAGTACAACTATAGTACTCACACTGCTATAGTACTGCATAGTACCCACCACTACTATAGTACTCTACCACCGCTACAGTGCCCTGCCGCCGCTACAGTGCCCGCCGTTGCTACAGTGCTGCCACTACTATAGTATTCTTAATTTGTTATATCATTGATCCTTATATTTATATTATAATTCAAAAATATATAACATCTTATAGGTATCAGTTATATTTCTTATAATTATATTATAATAATCTATATAATAATTTAGTATGTAATGGAATACACCATTCATGGAGACGATAAGTCGTACGTACACATGAACATTTTTTTCCATTTTTATTGTCGTATTGAAATAATGTTTGTAAATTAAATATGTATATTAATTTATGTATATATGTATATATCATTTTTAAATTAGAATTAATATATCGTATATATCATATAAGTTCATTAATCTCATCAATAGTACATTCTATGTGGTGTGTGAATGAATCACATTGCTTTAATGGGGTGGTAATCAACAATTCCTCAAAATAGATTATTTTATTAGTGCCAAATGAAAGATAAAAAGATGTGTGTTGTATGTAAAGACCCAGAATTTTTGTGGAATTTGTTTTCAAATAAATAGCAATTTTACGAGTCTGCAATTTCTGAAGGCGCCTGATTCCAAGGCCCGGTGTGCCCAGAATCAATTTCTGAAGTTTCGTTTGGGTTCGTTCAGAAAACGTACGTGTAGGAATTTATATCTTTTGAACTGTTTCTTGGAATTAAAATCCAATGGCACCGTTGAACTCACAGCGCCGATATTCGCTTAAGGAGACCTTCACCGCAGTTATGTTTTATCGAGATTAGAAGTTAATTATAGGGGTTTCTAAATAAATTAAATAAAAATATGTCTAACATATTTTTATATTGAGTGGTGGTTTAATCCTCCAAGGGGAGGTTGGAGGTGGGGCGCACCCATGCATAACCTCCCATGGGAGGATATTACGTTGTGGGGTCCACACGAGCTCAAACCCCCTAAAACCCCCTTTAACCCGTTGAGTTCCCCATTAATGGGGGAAACTCTTGAACTACCCCTTAATGGTTCCAACACACCTAAAAGATAATTAATGCCTCAATTAATTATCTTTTGAAAACTTTTGAATCCATTCGTCAGCATTAAATTAAATGTGTTGTCACATTTAATTGAAGACAACTCTTGTGTTTTTGTTCTATAAAAATAATAGAGGACTTCCTGAATTAGTTTGGCGTAGATTTATTTGGTGGAAAAGTGGTATAGTCCTTAGAGAATTATCCTCTCCAACGAAGAACCATCACCCACAAAGAACGCCTCCTCATTCCAACGAAGAATGTGAAGAACACCGGCCACGTCCTCCGTTCTTAGACTTCTTCCTTGGACATCTTTTTCCTCTCCAACTAGGATGAGAAAGGGAAGATGTCTCCCACAAAGAACGTCTCCAATGACGACGTCATCACCTCCCGACGTCCTTGGAATGACACCACATTCCCGCGACTCAGCTGAGCGAACACCGATTACAAGTTAAGGGGATTTGATTATTTTATTGTAGGTATTATACCATCATTCCTAGAAGTTTATTCGGGTTTGATGGTGGCCACTTGTTGTCACCTAATTCTGAGGGAACATGCTGAACAAACATGGTATGACATCCCTCCGATTGGTTCTTGTTTTTGATGACGACGGAGGCGGAGCTGGAAGGGCGCAATGTCAACGCACCACACCAGATAAGAACCGCGACCATACGGTCCGCGGCCGATGGAAGAGGCACGGCGCCATCGCGCCGCGCCGAGGAAGCCCCACGTCCGAGCCAGCCCTCGGACGGGACACCATGGCTGGGCAGCCCCACAGCTGGGTAGCCCAATGGTCGGGCCGCCCCGTGGTCGGGCTGTCACTGTCGGGCCGCCCCGTGGTCGGGCTGCCACTGTCGGGCCGCCCCTCGATGATATTGTACTAGGATCCTCTGTGGGTTCGACACTGATTACTTCTGTAACAGAATACTCTGTGGGTTTGACTGTGATGACTTCTGTACCGAAATCCTCTGTGGTATCGACAACGATGACTATTGTACTGGGATCCTCCATGGGTTTGATAGTTCTGACTTATGTTCCTGGATCCTATTTGGGTATGACAGAATAGCTGATCCTAGATCATGTGTGGGTCCAACAACTTACCTAGTCCTGAATCATATGTGGGACTGATAGCATAGATGAATCAGTGACTATATTTGATCATCTCTATCACTCTACAAAAGATGTATACCTGTGTGATATGAGTCTTGACTTTCAATCGTTATCACTGAGGTGATCGAATTTACTTCCTTTGTGGAATGGGTTGTGCTTGGGCTCGAGAGTTGGAGCCGGACTATGACTGGTAACTTAGGTATATGTATGGTCATATATCTAAGTAGGGTTGTTTGATACTTCATGATTGTATCTTTCTTCTTTGGTTATCCTTAGTGGATTCTAGGAGACCTTCAGGGGTCTCGAGGTCCCCTATTGAGTATTGTTATACTCATCCCCTGCATGGGCTTCGTCCGCACCTTGTTGTGTTCTGTGCAGATGACGGATAATAGTGATCGAGGTTGAGGGTGATAGACGGGAGGCTTCTCAGAGCTATACAAGATGGGATGTACCTCAGGGACGAGTTGATCAAGACCTATACCTATCCTTCAGGTAGGATTCCTCGGCAGACGATCTAGGAGCTATTTTCCCTTTTTACTTGTACTTGTTCTTGTTATTCAGTTGGGTTTGTATAATGGTCCACTTACTTTCATCACACTTTTCTTTTCTATTTTAGTACTTGTTTCTTCTAATTCTTGTGTTCATACTGGGTGTGTTATAGGTTTAAAGGCAATGCCTTCCCATTTATCGTGAATTCACCTTTGGTGCTAGTCGCCAGCCCCAAGCCTATGAAAGGCGGGCTTGGGGTAGTCACGACATAGGCCCCAAAGACAGGTCGTGACATTATAAATGGAACACAAGAGTCTTAAAAACATAATAAATATAATATATTACTTATATAAATGTATTTTGCATCATAATGTCCACCATGACTGGAGGTAAAAGAGAATTGAACAATCATCGTTTAGTGAGGCGGTAGTTCGCCGTACACAGAAACAATATGTTCAAAATCTATTAGATGGAGGTGTGTGTAAGTGTAGGTCAGACCTTTTTTATAAAACCATCCTAGTATATTTAGGACACTGGTTTTATAAAAACTAATGGAATAAATAGAGTGGAGGTGGTGGATAATGAAAATAAAAGAAATGAGCTTGAGAGAAGGTGTTACCTCTTAATTGGTAACTCATTTTGGTTTGTGAAAAAAATGATTCCTTGAGAGAGTTTACTCCCAAAGGAAGGATACAATGTATTTGGTAAGATTTTTGGGAGGCTAAGTGGAGAGATTCTGGAATAACATAAATGGTTTTAGAGGTTTGAGAGAGTTTATGCCCAAAGCGAGGAATTAAATTTGGTTTGCACATGTACTTACCTAACCAAAGTCTTACCAAACAAAAATCGTTAATAGAAGGTTAATGGACGAACTATGGACATCCAATGGGTTTTGGACAAGTTTATCGGTCATTTGGGCCCTTAATGTTAATGTTGACTCCCTAATTAAGCATAATTTGGCCTTAATTATTGTGATTAATTTTTATCACTTTTACTAATAATTTTGGACAAAAATTAACATGGTCTTATTAGACAGTAAATATTATACAGAATACAATGGATTATGTAAAAATTTTCAAATTCCAATAATAGAAGTGGGAAAATTAAGATTAGTGCTTATCCCTCAAATGGGATGAAATAACGGGGTTTTAATGTAAGAAAAAGTTCAAACGTTTATTAAGATTTTATATTCAATAATTAAGTGGAATTGAATATATTGAATTTAATTTTATTACTATATGTAATATTCATGTAATGTGACATTAAAACATATTAATAATATAATTTATCATTTGTAATTAAGAAGTCAAAAAGTCAGTTTTTAACTAAAAGGCAGTATATTTAACTATTCATCAAAAAAGGATGTTTCTCAGAAAAAACGAAAAATTAACCATAGGTTAGTTTTGACATTATAAATTCAAAAATTAATTTAAATTTATGCAATTAAATTCATTAATGTACCTAAAATTACTTTTATTATTAAAATCTATTTATTCAAGAAAATAATATTTTTATCATAAAAGGACTTTACCAAAAATGTTATCTTTCGTTATCAATATGTTTTATTTATATAAATAAAAATATTTTAAAAGTATTTAATACTATTAATGTTACTAATTTTAACAGATTAGTTATAATTATCTTATTTAAATAATTAAAACTATTAAAATAGTTGTTTTGAAGAAACATAGTGTTGTGTGCATCGTACACCATGTCGGTGTATCATATAGCACAATCCAAGTTGGTATTGAGTGTACCTCAAGCCAAATGGTATTTTGTGTGAAATAAATGTTTGAATTAGTATTTTAATATATATATATATACTTATTTCCAGTGTCATGTAAAATGAAAAATATTGAAAAGATAAATTAATTTTAAAACAATTATTCTCAAAATATCGGGTTATTATAGAAATTATCCCACCGTGAAACTATCAAAAGGAATTGAACATTAAATATAACCCATAAATAAGTACCAAAAATATGTCTCAGTATGTAAAATACACTCAATCAAATATAGCGTACCTATATTTGAAAATTCACAATGATCTGAATACAAAATAAAGAGTCTTATGTAAGGACTCATGATATTAGTGATAAAATAACCTCATTGAAACCTGAAATCTTTTGCCACAAAACCATTACCCCAATTTTTCCTATTAGGGTAACCTTTTAACCCAAATCATCCTTGTCTAAGAAAAACCAGTAATATAATTATCAATAAATTTTAATAATATGAAAAAACTCATGAGGTATATGGAAATAAATGGGAATAGGAATAAAAAAACACAGTTAATAAAACTATAAATATAATAAGAATGAATTAATAAAATAGTGGAAAATTTTTCCTAAATAAAATAATATTAATAAGTATCTATACCCAAAAATGGACAACCACCAAGATTCTTCAAAAAAACAAAAATAGTGATTCTAATTTCCCTTGTATAGAAATAAATGGATTTGGTAAACTAATATTTTTCAGCATTGCTTAATATAAGGTAGCACACCTTATATATAAAATCAAATAATTTATCCCTTTATAATTTATTAACCCATCCATCACCTCTCTACTATACAATCACCTAATGAAGGTTAAATAGTTTTTTTCAGATAATTTATTCATGTTTCCTATAAGTAGGAATAAATTTCTAGATTTTATAATGTTAAAGATTTGAAGAAAATTTATTTAAAAAAATCTTTTACATTAGTTTGGAAAATGGGGTTTAAAAACACAATTAACTCGAGTGATAATTATAAAAATACATCCAAGATTAAATTCAATCAAATTACTTCTTATAATCAATTAAACTAGTAATCATTTAACTCAAATTTCAAATGTAATTATAATCTAACAAGGTCATCAAAGAATGAATAAATCCACTATTATTTTATTAAAATAATGGAAACATTACATTTAATCAAAACACTTATTCCTGATTTAACGTATTTCAATATAACTAAAACAAAGTAATTAATAATGTAATTTATGCAATATTTCATAAACTCCAAAACTCATTCTTGAAACTATTTACATTTCTATATATATAATTATAAAATCCTCCCTTTACAAATTCAAAAATATAATTTTATGGTTTTATTATATGTTATAAATCAAGTGCAACCACATCATAAGAATAACCCAATAAATGTCATAAAGGGTCAAGACATCCTAACAACACCATCCAATAGTGAGATCCTTGTGCTTTGATAAAAACAAATAATCCTCATATGATTAATAAATAAATTTCCATAACTAATTAACCCTAATGAAGTCAGCATAACAAATTAAGATTAATTACTACCCAAAGAAAACTGGTGCAGATAATTTCAAATAAAATCATGATATAAAATCCAATAAATCCCCTATTTTTTCTACCCCTAAGAACCCATAATTTAAACACACATTAAATAAATTCCTATAATAAATCATATTAATACTGATCACTATAAAAATATTGGTTAAAGAAAAGAAATTGATCTTCGTCAACCTCTTATAGATAATACATGAGTAATTCATATCATTAAAAAGTGATCACGCCATAATCTTGTGAAATCACCCACTAAAATCCAATAAATATATATCTAAGATAGAGAAAATGGATATAAATAGGAAACAATAGAATGAATCAAAGTGATTTACCTTGTTCCTAGAGATAAAAATACTATTCAATACTATGTGAAAGAGGGAAGAATAAAGGAGAAATTAAATCCAAAAGGGGGGATCTCGAAGGACTGGGGAGAGGGATGCATGTAATATACGCAAATATTGGTCTAATAAGTAATGGTTGAAAAGGAAATACTATCATTTTTAAAAAATATGTTACATGGGGTATGAGTTTCCTAGTAGAGGTCATCTACTACCTGGTGGTCATAATTGAGACTTCCCCATGCCTCTAGATAGACACGGTGCCCATTAAACTTTCACTGGTTTCCTAGTGTATTATCCTATAGTTTGTAGGAATTTTTCAACTCCCACTGCGTTCCAATTAGGATTACATCGGCTATCTAGTAGATCGACTACTATTTTAATATAACTAGTACGAACTACAAAGAATGATCATACATCACTATTGAAACATTTTTTCATACACACCCATTTCCCTAACATCCTCCAAAAACACTATTAAATCAAACACAAATAAATACCCAACTATCTAAATTTAAATTCATATCTCCAACTTAACCTCAAATCATACATCAAACAATTCAGAAGTTTATCATAAAACATTAAAATTCATGATAGAATTCCATAATGAAAAATTATCTATACTCTAAATCTAAAATTTTGAACAATATCATGTTTTATGGTTTAAATATCCATAAAAATCATTAATAATAGATTTATTAATATATTTATAAAATTAATCAATAAAATCCTTCTATCATATGACTTATCATCCCTAATAAGTCCAAACATTCTTTCATTCAATGACTCAACCACATACTAACTCACTGATACTCATAGTTTCTTCCAATACATATCTCCAAACATACACTAGACTTATGATTCAAAACTCCTAAAACAAAAAACAAATCTATTTGTAAAACCACGGTTTTATATAATAAATATGTGAGAACATCATAAATTTATTATAATATAAAAAATAATATTAGATATGATCTAAGGTGTTCCCCACTAGAGGAATCACCTAGAATATATCTATTTTTATCATATAACTTGATTTTCAATTTACAAAAATATCTAATTTGTCCATATAATTTTGTCTATGTTAAATATCATTTTGTAAATCAAATAATAAGTTTATTTTTAGAAATTACCATATTCATAAAGAAAACCCTTGTATAATTATTTTTTAGAAAACATTTTCTAGTTTATTTAATAAAATTCAACTATTTATAAATTGTAAACTAGTTTCAAAATCACCTTCCATTAAAATAAAATGTTATAAAAACCATTTTATTTCATTTTTAAGACACAAAATGGATTTTCTCAACTATATAAAAATCGTGATTAAAAAACATCTCTATAAATAATTTTCTAATAATATATTAAATCAATAATTACCATACAAACAAGTATGTGGTTGAATCAAATAAATTAAATTAAACAAAAAGGTATTTAGGAATAGAATGATTTATTTATTTATTTTATTATTAATTAATTAAAACTATTTACATATAAAAAATTGAAATATAAAATAAAATTAAAATTTATTGTTGTTACTTTTGATAGACGCTTCATGAACCATTATAGATTGTGGATCTCGATGGTTCCCACATACATATTTTGAATTCCAATATATTGTACTCATGAAATTTAAGAAAAAAACCCAATATAACATATGGTTCCTACTAAATATGTAGACATACCCATTTCACATTATCTTATTACATAATATTGTAAACCTGAATAATTTATGGGTTACATGTCATGTTTATCCACTCCTATAAATTTTCTAGAAAAATCCCTTAAAATAAAAAAAATGCTGCTCTGATATCACTTCAAAAAACCCAACCTAGATACCCCAAAAGCTGCTGAATTGGAAAACTATAAACCATTAGGCCATTCCTTGATCCCCTGGTGCAGAGGCCAGTACTAAGTTTCTTAGTTTATTTTTGAGGAACGATATATCTTCTTAGATTATTAATATGAGTTAATTTCATAATCTTATGAAAATACTGCCTGACATATCCATATAAAATGAATTCCAAAGACTTATAGAAACAAAATATGGAGTCAATATGGAATACTAATGTCAATAATATTGACATAAACCACATATATTATTCATTAAAAATCATAAATAAGAATAGAATTATGGACAGAAGTGGAAAATATAGTGAACTAAATCATATGATAATAAAATATGTAAACTTGGGGATGTTCTATGTAAATCCACTTACCAACACCAAAATCCCATGATCCCACACCTAATAGTGTTTTTAATATATTAGTGTGATAATAATATATATTAATGATCAAAGTAAAAAATATACCTAAAATAAAACACCTAATTTATCATTACTAATGAAGTGAGCATTTAGGGTGTGTGTATAAAGACTCATTGAGGCACTACTAACAGTGTCTCATCTCACTTGTATAGGAAATAGGTGTTTGGAAGAAATCTATCCAAAAATTTAAATATAAACTAATAAATTTATTTTAAAAAATATTAATCAGATAATTATAGTAATAAAAAATAAATAATAATATAGCATAATGATTAGTATCTGACTAACTCCCTATACTAGGAGGGTCTAACTATAACACACTGATAGTTTATGAGAAGTATATTTTCTATTATGTCTTATGTTATACGAAACATCAAAGGAATATTTAACTACACACAACACTAGCTTGTCTTGATTTACATGCAATCGCGACCTTCCACGATAGCGTGTGTTGTACGCAATACCGAGTTTCACTAAACAATGATATGCTATTAAAATATTATATAAACTAGCCGTTATGAATAGTAATACCAACTTTTGAAAATTTTTAAATTTTATCTTTCAAAATGGACTTCAATTATGGATTCAGAATATCGAAATTAGCCTAGGGTGAAATTTTGGTATTTTTTTTGAAAACTTTCAATTTTTGATTAATAGTGAAAACAATGAGTTATTGGTTAAAACCTACATTTTATTTAAATAAAAATTTATTTTATTTATTTTTTTTAGGTATAAAGGGATATATAGTACTTATATAAGTTCAATGTAATTCATTGGAGTCATTTAAAAATAATTTTAGATATATAAAAATTTTATTGAACTTTTCACCGTCTTTTACCCACCTCCCAGGAGCATTTGAAATTGTACATAAAACTTAATTTTACCACTAATGTGAGTTTAATTTCGAAAATCCTAGAGACACGGTTAATAAAAAGGAGTAAAATGTGGTTCAATAAGATAAATTTTATTGGTGACTCGTAACTCTTTACTTTTATTTACCATGGTTAAAAGTAAATAGGGTAATTAAGGGTAAAAAAGATATTATTATTGCCCTAAAACATGTAGTAATTATATTGTATAAGTTTAATTAGACCAAAAAAAATCTTAGGAATAATATATGACCATTTAGGTCCACTTGGATTATATTAGGACACTTAGTATTATTTTATTTAAAGAAGTGTTAAAAGAGTAAAAATCAAAGTTTTATAACTAAAAACATTTTTAATATAGGTTTATACATTAGATATATTCTACTATAAATATTAATTAGAAAGATAAAAATATTTCCTACATAATGGTATTTTATTTATAATTTTTATACATTAAATAATTTAATTTATTTTTGACACAATGATGATGCTGTAATTGCCTTATTAATAAAATATTAACATAATTGATGTTATAAATACCAAAATAAATGTAATTTGAGACTTTTTTAAATTACACTAATTTAATAGGTTAATTTGACATGTTAGTATTGATTTAGTTAATTTTTTTCGAACCAATCACGCGGTTATGATTTTTACAAAAATCAATTACCAAATAGTGTCAAATTTAACATAAAATAGTTTTTAAAACAAATATTATATTATTAATTGTTATTCTTTTCCTAAAAAAATAAGGTTCGGAAAAATGACTTAGATAAGGTTATATATATTTATAATGAACCACTTGGGGTTATTTGGGCTTGTTATAGTATGTTTATTATCCATATAGTGTAAGAAAACAAGAAGACACGGTAAAAGATAAATTATTTAACTTAGAGATAAATCTAAATGATATGGTTTCAATAGTAACATAAACTTGTCTTAAACCTATTTTTTTATAGTATTTCGACCCATACCCACCTTATATTTGAAATAAATAAATTTGGAGCTTTTAAAAACCGAATATTACTTTATTATAAAATAATATTTTCTGTTTTTCCTAAGGTTCCCCTCTCCTCCCTTATAAAAGGGAACCTCCTCCCTCTCCTCCTCACACAATTTTGAGACTTAAGCCTCCGCCAACCCCTTCCCATTTCCATTATAAACTTCCCTATAAACATTCTATAGGTCCTGGTCCTCTTCAAAGACCAATTTTAGTGCCCTAAGAGGAGGTTTCAAAGAGGCGTGTCAAAAAAGAAGTAATATCCATTACCAATTCTTTCAAATTTATTTCATCTTATACTTCCTCTTATTTAGTTGTTTCATTATGAAGTAATAACAAAATTATCACTCATATACTTATATTTTATTATAAATATGAAACAAATTTATTTCACCTTCTATCTATCCTACGAAAAATGAAATCACCGCGCGTGCGTATGTACGGAATATCGTCTCCACGCCGTGGTGTAAAATGTTTTCCACCACCACCTTACTTGGATGGGTACAATGGTGTAAAGAATATATATATATTATTATTGTAAAGTTATATTGAATTTGAAATAGTATACATACACTTCAATACAATTTCATGATCATGGGAACGATATCATCGCTCGTGCATACGTACGGCCTACCGTCTCCACGATATGATGCGAATCGTTCTACATTATATTCATTGAATAATGATTATATCATTGAATTTAATGAATAAATATGATATATATTACACTAATACCATTCTGGAAATGAGTTATCTATAACCTAAAATGAATAATAACAATTTATTCTAAAAAACATACATAAGAACATAAAGCAATGAACACCCGAATAACAAGTAGCAATGAACTATTATTAATAAGAAGATAAGAATATGACCATATATGATATAATAACAATGAATATGATTCTGTAATAAATCAATGATATTATTTAAATCATTATACAGGAGGTTCGGATTTGTAGGAAGCAAATCAGACCTAAGGTAAGGGAAATTCTCCCAATCTCATTTTTATCTGAGATTGTTTATACTTCAGAATTTACTGGGGAATATTTATCATCCACATCCATGTTTCCTCAATATTTAATATTATTTATATCCTCCTACATTTTTTTAAATCCAATTTTACCCATTGGAGAGTTTTTAGTAAAAGATATGAAAGGAATATTTTTTCATTTTTATTACGAGGTACTTTTTGACTTTTACAGCCAAAGTATGAGAAGAATATTTTTTTAAAATTATACGGCATGAATGGATTTTTTTGATTTCATAGAACACTATTTCCATGAAGCTTACTTTAAAAGTTTTCAAGTTTATTTTTAATCTACTTCTTTTATTTTAAAATAGTATGACATGTTAAGAAAGGAAAAATGTTTTTGAAGTAGAAAGGATATTTTCCTCAAGAATGGAGTTCAAGCATTTTATCAAAATTATTTTCCATATAATATAATATAGGGTTCTATTTATATCCCTATTTTTACATTGATTTGATTATGTTATGATGGAATTATTTTTATGATGTCCTTTTATCTTATATGTATTATGTTATGATGGCATGATGTTTAAGAATCCCATTTTTATTACATGGGTTATGCTATGATGTATGATTTATGATATTGTGGAACACATAAGAATGGTTTCATTATGAGATGGGTGCGACCTATATCTCCCTCCAATGCATTGGGTAAATATTTATATCTCATGAGATAGACATGGCTGGAACGACAAGTTAATCCGATTCAGTGATACAGGACTGGAACGATGAGTGAACTCGGTTCAGTAATGGAATTTGTCTGCTATGATGGTCTTGAAAAGGAGCCTTTACTAATATGAAATGATTTTCTATGATTATGTGTGAATGCCACAAAGTTTCATTTTTTACATTATGATTATTGTTATTACATTTCACTACTATGATTTATCCCATGTTATGATATTATGATTTTTTTTGAAGGTAAATATTTTCAAAATATTATGTTCTTATGAATATGACATGATTGATATTTCTTCTGTTTACCCTTACTGGGCATTTCAGCTCACCCTTTTGTATGTTTTCTTTTCCCCAGGTCAGGAAGAAGGTTATTAAGTAAGATATGCCAAATGTGACTCTAGATATGATGAAATAAACGGGACACAATGTAGATGATTTATAAACCAGTTGTTTATGTTTCTCAGTTTCTAAAGACACTAAACTTATACGTTTCTATCATGGTTTTTTTGTATTTTGTATGAAGTATGCTTCAATTCTGAAGTAATAACCATGTATGAAATGTATGGGTCATTATACTAACCTATGTATACCAACTTCTTGCATTGCTAAGAATCCATGAATAAGTGATGAATATGTTTGGGAACTATCCTCTTATCCCATGGGAAAAGGAAAAGTGTATACTATATTGTGGAAGTAAAATATCACATCCCTTTAGGAATGGGTAATGACTTAAAAATTCTATGACGAAACCTAAGATACTTGGGACTTGGTAGGCATGTTAGACCGTAACAAGGAAAAAAAGGAATTCTCAATCCCCAAATGTTATAAAATAGTGAATGATCATCTTGTATAAACATTTGAGAATTAATTCCTCTCAATAACCTCATCAAGAGGGTCCTAACTAAGAACCCAACATGATCACACCATGTTTTTGGGTGAGAGGAACTCAAATAAATCGATGAATAAAAATAATACAAAAAACTATTTTAAAAAATCCTTAAAAGTTAATATAATCATGAACCAAGAGTAAATATACATGTCCAACATAAAAAAAATATAATTAAATGGTATGGGAAGTTTGTTAGGAGATAAAAAAGAGGAAAATTAGACAACAATACAAAATATAAAACAAATAACGATACCCATATTGATCTGACATAATGGATACCTCCCATCATGCCACCTCCAATAAACCCAATCAGAACTAACATGGGAATCTACCACACACAAGTGGTTCCTTTACTTTACTTATATCAGTCAAAACATGTTATACATACACCCGATGTGTTTATCTAAGGATTAAGCATAAATAATTTAGGTGGATGTCACCTAGTATTCTATGAGTAACATTTTTTAGATAATCCAAGAATGCTTGTTTGAAAAACAAACTTATAAAAATATCCATTATAATTTTTAATGGAAAATGGAATTCAGAAATCTTGATAACACTAAAAACATGACAATGGAATTCATGTTAAAAAAATTCAAAAGAATCATAATTGTATATTCCTAGAGGTAGGTAAGATCAAATAACACAAGGATACTCATACATTCTTACATCTTAAACTAATCATATCTAACAACTTTTAGTCCCTATAAGGAGATCTATATCAATTTCTAATTTGTGAAATAATATCACAACCAAAGTAGCATCACGTTATTGATATAATCAAAGGTCAGGGATGCAAAAGTTTAATTCCTTGAATGTAAATTCCCTACGCCCCCTACCAAATCACTTTAGTTTCCCATTAAACATAATCATTTTCAATGAATTTTAATTTTATTGAAAAAACCATTTATATTCAATGATTCATTTTATCATGCTCATAATTGTAATAATCAATTTCATGAATAAAAAATGCTTTTGAAATCACTATAAATGCTAATATCAAGAGGAAAATTTATAAAATAATATAACATATATATCAATACTCAAGGGTGACCAAAAATAATTTAAAATAATTGAAAATTTTATTTGATAAAAAAAGAACATAAGGATATTCAAAAAAAGGATGCTTATAGAACTTTCTGCATTAAATTTATAAATTTTTTAACCAACTGTGATAATCCACTAATGGAGAATAAATAAATCCCAAACATCAAGACCCTTTATCTTTAGTATGGTAAACAAGAACTCTAAGCCACTTTAGATTTTGGGAAAGAATGAAATCTTGGAGAATAGGATATTAAAACATAAAGGAGAAAGGAAGATCGCATACCAGTGATTTTCTGATGAAATATCTATTCAAATAGAAAGAAATATGATATGAACAAGGGGAAATGCCTATGTTCTGGATGTTTCAAAATGGGTTTCTCAAATAAAAAGGATTGAAAAATAAAAAATTTACCATTTAATGACGATTAATTTATTCAATAAATTAATATTTAAATAAGATAGTAATAGTAGATCATGGCGTGACCTTCTCTATCATACTATGACAGTCCTCCAACAAATCCAAGATGAAATTAAAACTCCTCTGTCAAGGGTTGTGTCATGACATAGCCTATTTCTTATATCATGTTTCAACTCTATTCACATTTTTTTCACATCATGGAACTCACTGATGACACCCCCATCATAGTATAGTGTTGAATTTTTATTGCATGAGTGTATAGTTTTTGGTCGTTCTAGGATCATATTTTGATCATGGTGTGGCCCCTCAGATCTCTATATGACTGCCTCTCGCACCCAACACAAATTTCACAAATTAAAAAACCTTACACATTATCAGGGAGTACCACTATGGATCATTTTTTAACTCTTAAACACCTTATGCATCACCAAAATTCTCATGAATGGTTGTAGTATGACCTTACCTCATCATGACATGATTATCTTGCCCTGTATGAAGTTAGGGAAATCCCTTCCATGGAAATGAAAGAACCATCATGATTAGAAGACCCAAATCCATGATTTGTAACGCCCCAACCCTAGTTACACAGAGTCGGTGCATTATTACAAAACATTGGCATGATAAAAAAAGATCAGGTCTCAAAATACCGATTAGTCTAGTATCCATGGAAATACTAGATACATTCATAATTTTTATATTAAATTATTAAATGAAAAACTATAACAACAAAGTCTCCCTAGGCCACACTGATATCCCTTAGACTATCCCAGCAGGTCAGTCATAATATACTTCTTCGCATCCTGGGAAAAATAAATCATAGATAGGGGTGGGATTAGATGCTCAGAAATGATGAAAATATAGCAAAAAATTTTATAAATAAGCACAAAAATTTAAGGCAATGAAAGACTAAAACAAAATCCTTTTAAACATGAACTTCAAAATAATACGGAAAACCTAAAATCAAATAATTCCATTTACTTATTCACATGGATATTCTACTAGTCGAATAATCACTAGCAATACCGATAGCCCCTTTCATAATGATGGAATGCATAATGCCAGACTTCATAACCACATAGTCAAGGCCTTGTTCCAAGACTGCAAATAAAATTTAGTCAAGGACTTATTCCAAGACACTAGTTTGTCTCTTGAGACCAATCGATGCATCAAGTATCTATAACGGGCTCCACCCGTCACTTACTAAGTCCAATGCATTCCTCATATGAAAAGGTTCAAACAAAACATAAACATTCCTATTAAAAATATCATATGAAATGTCAATAACTTTTCTATAAACCATGAATGGTGTGAAAATAACACATCCACAGTCAAACATATTACAAAACCTTCAATACAATATGGAAGTTTTGTATCATAAAAAATCAACTTCAATTAAGCTTAAAATCCATCGAAGGATGTTTACATAGATGAAATCAAAAAAAATAGAGAAATATATCATTCTATTCTGAAATTATTTAAGACTCACATAATTATAAAGGAAATATTTATTTTGAAAATATTTTTATTATTGACCTCACCTATTTTGATAATATCAATTATGATTTAATATGTTTTGATAATCCTTTCTATATGTTAAATTATATAGTCCTTCTATTGAGTTGAAAAAAACATCAAAATAATCATTGGAATATGTTAATCAATGTTTATCTATGTTTATACGTGTTTTGAAATAATACTAACTCACTCTAGATATGATTTTCATAGAACAGATTTGTATTACATTTTTAAGTCACTGAAATAGATCAACTGTTACATAGTCTACCGATAAGAAAAGATCACTGATAGACAGAATCCGCTGTTATAATCAAGAGCTACTAATATGAAGTCTACTGATACAGACAGACAGACAGCTACCGATATGAAGTGTACTGATATATAGATACAGAAAGCTACTGATATGAAGTCTGCTGATACAGATAGAAGGAGCTACTGACAGAAGGAGACACTGATAGAAGGAGCTACCAATAGAAGGAGAAACCAATTCAAGTGATCTACCATTACAGATACTAACATTTACTAATGCAAGACCTACTGTTACACATCCACCGCTACAAGCTCACTGATTCAAAGAGCTATTGATGAAAACCATTCACTGTTTCCCTAAACTCTATTTCTATTTTTTTATTTAACAGTGGTCATATTTGATGTTTTTAATGCATCTACTATTAATTTATGATTTTTGTTGGCATGTAAGGAAACCATACCTTGTACCTGTAAAAAATTAATCATTCCCATTGTTGGAGCTATGGATATATATATAAAAGGGAACCTTGAAAACAATTGGTGTAGAGAGAGATCGATCAGTACTTCCATGCACATATGAAACAACCTTCTGGATATACACAAGGACTTACATGCATAAAACAAGAGGAAGAATACATTTGAATCTGTAGAACCTGATCAAGCTGATCAACCTAGACCTGGAATTCAAATACAAAAACAGCACTCTGTTTTTCAGGACTATAACTAGAGAGGGACTCAAAGCATCATCTGCATTCAATCCAAGGAGTCTATAGATTCAATCGAAACACATAGAGCATTCTAAACTCATATCTATTTGTTTAGCTCTATTGTGTTTCATTTATTTACATTTTGAGAAGTCTGGGTTATTTATTTTAAACACACCCTGTATCCTGTGCTGAATTGGAGGATTAATAAATCCTCACTCAATCGTTCCCTTAGACTATTATATCCCACTGTGGATATTGGTAAAGGTCATGTGTGACCTGGAAAACATGTGAGATGTTGTTATTTTTTGTTTTCCCAAGTAGAACAATGGTAGAGGTCTGAGGACCTAGACAGTCTGAGTACTATTGTAAACACTGATCTAGGTTGTGGATCAAAGTTTTTATAAACTGTTTGAGAGGACTAAGTCTCGGCTTGAGACTGAACCTCTTCGTTAAAACTATTATGCTTGTTTATTTTGGTTAAAACTATATAGAATATTCTGCTACTAATTACATTGAAATTCAAATCTATTTTAAAGTAACTTTGATAGTTAAAATAGAATGTTTTTGTTTTTATTGTAACCCAGTGGGTTAGTTTCAAATGCAAATATAATCTTCAGATTATATTAATTGAGAACTAATCAATGTCTTGACAACCTAACTGAACCTTTAATGTATTACAAATTCACTATAGTTTAGCTTGTTATTTAAATTGGGGTATTTTTAATATAAATATTTAAAAAAAAAATTAATTGGAACACAATTCACACCCCCCCACCTTTGAGTGTCCACTCCAACCAACATTTGGTATCAGAGGTTTTTATTAATAAAGGATTTCCAAACACTCAATTTTTCAACTGTGATTTTAGTGGTATCTAAAGATCTCAAAATTTCTGTTATTGTTAAATTTTTATCTCTTTAAATATATTTTCTAAAATTTAATTATGGATAATAGACTAGAAGGTGAAACTACCAACAAGACACCTTTCTTTAATGGTGTTAATTATGACCAATGGAAACTAAAAATGATAATTAATTTAGAAAGTCTGGAATTTGATATCTGGATTGCTATAGAGACTCAGTATAAGATTCCAGAAACTGAAAGAACTACGTTGGATGAACCTACTAAAGTTTATTAACATAATAATTTTAAAGCAATGAATGCTCTGTATTGTGATTTAGGAGATGAATAATTTAATCGAATATCTTCTTGTAAAACTGATTTTGAAATTTGGGATACTTTGGCTATTTCCCATGAGGGAACAACCAGTGCTGAGGAAATGAGATTGAATACCTACACTATTAAGTATGATAATTTTAAAATGAAGCCTGATGAATCTATTTCTGGTATGTATCTAAGGTTCAATGAAATTGTAAATACAATGAGCTCACTTGGAAAATTTGTTCCTGCAAAAGAGAAAATCAAGAGGATACTAAGATGTCTGTCAGAAAGATGGAGATGCACATCAGTTTCAATTAAGAAATCTTGTGACTTTAGTGCTTTGCCTATTAAGGAACTCAATGGTAAGTTAATGATGTATGAGGAAGAATTGAATGAAAACAAAGAAGAAGGTGATGAACCAAGAATAAGTCTATAGCTTTCAAGACTTCTACTTCAAAACATAAGGAAAAAAGGGAGAATTCAAAGTGAAAGTGATAGTTCGAGCAGTGAAGAGAGTGCATCTGACACTGATGCTAAAATGGCTCAGATAGACAGATGATTCAAGAAATTTTATAAAAAGAAGAAGTTCTTTTGAAAATTCAACTATAAGGGAAAGTATGACAATAAAAGACATTAGAAGAAGCATTGGAAAAGAACTGATAAAAGTGGTAACATAGTCTACTATGAATTCAAGAGGAAAGGACATGTGAAAGCTAACTGTCCAAAATTAAAGTACAAGAAGAAATTTGAGTACAAGGACAAAAAATATAAGAAAGTTGTGAAAGCAACCTGGAGTGCTTCAAAAGACAGTTCAATTGAGTCTGATTCCACTTAGGATGAAAAATATCAAAAATCTAATATGTGTTTCATGAAAAATACATCTGAGGCAACATTGGATTCTCCTGTTTTAAATTCTTATTATTCTAGAGATGATTCTAATTCTGATTCTGAAAACATGTCTAGTGAATATTTATTTGAATATTGTAACATGCTAGAAGATACTTGAAATGAACTAAAAGTCATGTATAAAACCTTAAAGAAATAGTATGTTTTAGATAGCACTGT
This sequence comes from Viscum album, assembly GCA_963277665.1. Classification (NCBI taxonomy): domain Eukaryota; kingdom Viridiplantae; phylum Streptophyta; class Magnoliopsida; order Santalales; family Viscaceae; genus Viscum; species Viscum album. Next base: position 1,181,971,984 of record OY728158.1, on the reverse strand, counting down.
CAAATCTGCACTAGAAGTAGAAAAGGAAAAGAATGCTCAACTGTTAAAAGAAAATACTGAACTAAAACTGTCTAATGAGAAACTTAGGAAAGATTTGGAAAAAATTTCAAATGGAAAGAAAACTCATACAAAAATTCTAGGCAAAAAAATGACACCAAAGTATACTACTAGGTTAGGCTATCAACCTGGAAAGAGATAGATCAAAAAAATAGATTTACTCCAAAAACTGGACAGTTTGATACTAGTTCCAATTCTGGAAATTCTTATGTCTCGACCAGTGATTCACATAGTTATAGATCAAGCGAAGTTTCTCTTTGAAATTCTGTTGAATCTATTGATTATATAAAACTTGTTAGCCAAATATTGGTTGCAAAAGTTTTTCTTGCTAACCTGTTCAGACCCAAGAAAATATTGGTGCCAAAATCATATTCCATCTAAATCTGTTTTATAGGAAACCAGATTAAAAAGTTCCTATAAGAAGACATGGTACTTGGAAAGTGGATGTTCAAGGCATATGACTAGATATTACTCATGTTTTAAAAGCTTAGTCAAAGTTGATGGAGTACATGTCACCTTTGGTGATAACTCAAAAGAAAAATCATCGGCTTAGGAAAAATTGGTTACATTGAATCAATTTCAATTTCTATATTCTTACTTGTTGATGGACTGAAATATAATCTGTTAAGAATTTCTCAGTTGTGTGATGATGGATTTCATGTTAACTCTGAAAATTATTCTTGTAATATTTTTAATTCTTAAAATGTTTTAATGTTTTCTGCCTTAAGAAATGAAAATGTTTATAATGTGGATTTAAATTTTTTAGCCAAATAAAGGGTTACCTATTTAAATGCTTTTCATAATGAATCATGGATTTGGCATAAAAGATTAGGACACTGCAATGTTCATTCACTTAGGAAACTGACTTAGAAGAATTTAGTTAGGGACCTACCTAAACCTGAATTCCCATCTGACAAAGTTTGTAGTCCCTATCAAAAGGGAAAGCAACATAAAGATTCTTTTAAATCAAAGAAATAAGTTTTAACTTCTAAGCCTCTTGAGTTGGTTCACATGTATTTACCTAGACCATCTAGAGTTTCTTGTTTAAATGGGAAGCACTATATCTATGTCCTTGTAGATGAATCTTATAGATATACTTGGGAATATTTTCTACCTCACAAAAGTGAAGCTTGTTATTACTTTATGAAATACTCCAACTCTGTAGAAAAGCATAGTAGACTTAAGATTAAAACCTTCAGAAGTGACCATGGTTTTGAGTTTAAAAATCATGAATTTGAATCATATTGCTCACAAAATGGCTACAATCATAATTTCTGTACCCCTAGGACACCTCAACAGAATGTTGTAGTAGAAAGAAGAAATAGAACACTTCAAGAAATTTCAAGGACTATGCTAAATGAGTAAGAATTACCTATTTATTTTTGGGTTGAAGCTGTCAATACAGCTTGCTGTATTATAAATAGAGTCTTGATTGAACCTGTTTTTAAAAATACCTCTTTTGATCTATGGAATAATAGATAAACTAATGTTAGTTACTTCATATTTTTTGGTTGCAAAGTCTTTATTCTCAATAATAAATTCAATATTGATAAGTTTTCATCCAAGTGTGATGAAGGAATCTTTCAAGGATATTATTTATCTAGAAAATCCTGTAGAGTTTTAATAAAAGAAACAAATGTGTCGAAGAATCAGTTCACATCAAATTTTATGAAATTGATCCGCTTGAACCTAAACCTTCTCTTGAAAATATTGAAGAATATCTGACTGTTCTAATCCTTAGTGATAATTGTAAAGATAACTAGTTTAGGAAATATTCTAGAATCTACTTCTGTTAAACCCAAACCTAGATAAGAATCAAAAATTTCTAGTCCTACCTTTACCAGATCAACTAGAATTCTAAATAATCATCCTTTAGATGATGTTGTTGGTAATCATGATAGAGGGACCCAGAATAGAGATTATCTGAGAAATAATGTTGAACATCAATCATTTATTTCATAGTTAGATCCTCAGAATATAAATAATGCAATCAATGGTGAATTTTGGGTAATGACTATGCAAGAAAAATTAAATCAATTAGAATGAAATAAAGTCTAAGAATTAGATGACAGACCTAAGGAAACTGACCATAGGCACTAAATGGGTTTTAGGAATAAAGTTGATGAGTCTGAAAATATATTTAGGAAAAAATCAAGACTAGTTGCACAAGGATATAGTCAAGGGGAAGGAATATACTATGAGGAAACCTTTGCACCTGTAGCTAGATTAGAATCTATTAGGATTCTACTTGGCTATGATGCTCATCTGAATTTCAAGTTGTATCAAATGGATGTTAAAAGTGAATTTCTAAATGGTTTTATAATTGAAGATGTTTTTGTTGAAAAACCACATGGATTTTCTAATCCTCATTTTTCAAATCATGTTTTTAAGCTATCTAAAGCTTTATATAGTTTAAAACAAGCCCCACGAGCTTGGAATGATAGACTTAGTAGTTTTATTATTTTAGAAGGTTTTATTAAAGGTATTTTTTATCCAACTCTATTTATTAAAAGAATATCCAAATATGTTTTGATAGTACAAATATATTTTGATGATATTATTTTTGGATCTTCTAAAAATGCTTTGTGTATTGATTTTCCAAAGAGTATGAAAATGAATTTGAAATGAGTTTAATGGGAGAGCTCAAATATTTTCTTGGATTTCATGTTTTTCAAAATGAAAATGGTATTATATTAAATAAAGGTAAATATACAAAGGATATTTTAAAACGTTTTGGTTTGGATAGTATTAAGGAATGTGATACACCTATGAGTACTATTTGTAAGTTGGATGCTCATGAAACTGGAAAACCAGTGGATCAAACCAACTACAGAGGTATGATAGAGAGTCTGCTCTATCTTACTACTAGTCAACCTGATATTATGTTTAGTGTGTGTATGTGTGAAAGATTTCAATATAATCCAAAAGATTCACACATTCTTGATGTTAAAAGTATTTTCAAATATCTAAAACATACTACTAACTTAGGATTATTTTATCCAAAAGGGAAATCATTCGATTTAATAAGTTTTTTATATGCTGACTTTGTTGGTTGGAAGTTAGATAAAAAAGAGAACTTCTGGAACATGTCATATTCTAGGTAAGTACCAAATATCGTGTTGTAGTAAAAAACAGAATTCTGTTTCATTGTTTACTGCTGAAGCAGAATATATTGCTACTGGTAGTTGCTGTGTACAAATTCTGTGGATGAAACATACATTATTGGACTACGGATATTAGTTTAGACATGTATCTATAATCTTCGATAACACTAGTGTGATCAATATCTCTAAGAATCCCATATCTCACTATAAGACTAAACACATTGATGTAAGGCACTACTTTTTGAGAGTTCATTAACAAAAAAGTGATATTACTCTTGAATTTATAGGTACTGAAAATCAATTAGTTGACATATTCACCAAGCCTTTATGTTCAGATAGGTTAAGGTACATTAGACATGAGTTAGGAATGATAGACTTAGTAGAAGAAAATCCTCACCGTTAACCAAATCCTCATTGTTATCTAAATCCATACCCTTATCCAAATCCTTACGGTTAGCCAAGTCCTCACCTCTAGAAATCCTCACTGTAAGAAAACATCACCGCTAGAAAACCTCACCGCTAGAAATCCTCGCCACTAGAAAACCTCACCGATAGAAATCCTCACCGCTATAAAACCTCACCGCTAGAAATCCTCACCACTAGAAATCCTCACCTCTAGAAAACCTCACTAATAGAGACACATCACCTCTAGAGACCTCACCGATAGAGAAACCTCAGCGTCAGGGTTCTCAACAGTAATCTTCATCAATATTTCATGCACTGTCTGTTTTTCATTTTCATTATCTGGAACTCTTATTGGGTTCAGTATAATTCTTTTTATTACATTTCAATTCCTAAATGATAAAAACTAAGCCTTAGTCACATTTAAATCAACCGCAAACTCTCCTCTATTAAATCCTCACTTCTCAAACCCCCGCATTACGCGTAACCCTAAGTTCTTTGATTGGAGATGGAAAGAACAAAACTCCCAATAGTCAGGGATGATAGTGATGAACCAAGTGCGAAGAAGCAGAAAATAGGACCCGATGGTAGTGTCAGTGAAAGTAGAACAAGGTCGGGGAAATGTGCAGTGAACCCGCAATTGTAGAATATAGAAGTAGTAATCGAAAAGGAACTCAATGTAGAATGGCTCTTGCCTAGAAAGTCATTGATTCTAAGAGTATTTGAGGAACATAGATGGATTGTGTGTTTTCCAAATAATAATGGACCTCATTATCTAAATCTGGTTAAGGAGTTTTATGCTTTTGTTCGTTTTGAGAGGTCTGAAGAAGAAAATAGAATGGTATCATTAGTGAATGGAAAATAAATTTCATTTTCTTCTGTTGAATGGGATGAATGTCTTAAAGTTCCACATGAGGGTTTATTTGGGTATACCGCAAAGGAAATACCTCCTACCAGTGAAATTTTTGACTATGAGGTTTCTTTGGAAGAGCTCACCAGTAGTGACAAACAAAGAAAGATAGTGGCTATTGAGATGGATGGAGAAAACCAGCTATTATTCATATTCATCCAACATGTGCTAAGTCCAAGAAGAGGGGACATTGAAAATCTGATATACCAAGATATTTATTTGTTTTATCTATTGAGGCATGGTGTCAAGGTAAATATGTGTAGGCTACTGATGATCCAAATTGGGGATATGACCAGGCCTAAGTCAAAATCCAATGATTTATTCATTGAAAATTTGATTTCAGTAATGATCAAAGTGAAAGGAGTCGCTGAGTATCAGGATGAAAAAGTAGTTGTGAGGAACATTTTTAGCATCACAAGAAAAATATGTAAATATATAAAGATTGGATGGAACCCATAGAGAAGACAATTGGTTATTGATGATGAGAATATGTATGATAAGATCAACCCTGTTGACCATTCCAATAGGCCAAAAGACAGAAGAGATCCAGGTCAAGGACCTTATGAAGTGGAACCTCAGTATAGTGATGATACTGATGAGGAGGATACCTCTGTAGCTGATGGAAGGGATTTGGACTTTCCTCCAAGTTCAGTTGCTGAAGTTGTATCATATGGAAAGGAAACCATGTCGGGAGTAAGCAATGAAAAATCCCCTTTTGATGAGGAAGACCAGCCTGCTCCAGAGAATGAGGTAGAAGTATAAGAAAAAAGAGAACATGTTTCTGATAGTTCAGATGTGAGTATATTGGGCTTAAGTCCTCTAATTGGGAATTATGATATGTCTAAAGAGGATGTTTTGGTTGAGATGGAAGAACCTGCACCTATTCTTAATGAGCCTCCTATTGTTGAAATGGAAATGGTTGTGGAGGATTCATCTAAGGAAGACCTACCTGTTCAATCTGCTGTTGATATAAATGTTTAGGTGAATGTCCAGATTTAGGGGGAGAATCCTATCCGACATGGTACTATTTTAGTAGCTTATGAGATTGAATACTAGGCTGAAGACCCAAGTTTTATAGTTTTTTGGTTGCACTATCCTGTTTCAGAAGATGATACACCCATCACTAAACCTCCTGTCACTTATAATATACTTTTTGAAATTTTACCTAAGGATATAGTAAGCAAATATGATCTAGACAAGTTGAAATCTGATCTTAAGACCTGTTTTGTGGAAGAGATGATAAGAATGGAAACCTCCTTAGTATCATCTATTAAATATGTGATGACTGATTCAGTATCTATTGTTTTGGGTGAAGTCAAGACCTGCAAGAATCAAGTTTCAAGCTTGGAAGAGGATGTTGAATCTCTAAAGAAATCAATTGTCTCTATGGAGTTTTATATGAGATCTAAATCTCAAGGAGACAAGGATATGGCATTTGTAAAAAGTGTAGTTAGCCAGATGGTATCAGTTTTTGAGGGATTTAAGATTTCCATGGAACAACATGTCAGCACCCAGGACTCTATTGTAAAAAATCTCATAAGTGGGTTGACTAAATCTTTTAAGGAAACAGTAGCCTTTACTGCTTCACCTCTGAGTACTACTAGGCCTTCATTGGATATTGATCAGATTCAAGATATAATGAGAGACGAAATTGGATATTCTTCCACTAGTGGCTCAATAGACTCTGCTTCCTTGACCCAAGTGGTGACTACCACTAAGGATATAGGGAAAATTGTTCAGAATTTTATGAGATATGCCACTGCTTCTCTAAAAGAGGTAAAATACAAAGTTGATTTCTATTCCCAAAGGTTCTACCCAAAACATCAGTTGACGAATCATTTCAATATTCTGTTAGAGAACATGAAACTACCTCCAGTCACTCATGCTTTCAAGGAACAAGTAAGCAAGATCCGGGAGTAGACTCTTGCTTTCAACAAATTCATGGAGAACAAAGATGACTTCATTTCTTCGATAGAAAGAGTACGAGGAATCATTATGGACTTTAGGAATTTGTTTCTTCCATTTTTTCATGTAGACAATACTCCTATCATTGTACCTCTAGATATACCTGCCTCTACTCATTCTGCCTCCATTCCTCATGTGACACCAACTCAAGAAATCAGAAGTCTTTCTCCTACGATCACCCAGATGACTCCACATTATAGGCCAGGAACTGTATCAGTAGCTCAGCCTCCTATGATTATCACTGTTATTCCCAAGCCTCCACATGCATTTATTTATCCTGAATCCTCTTCTGATTCCAAGGGAAAATCCAAATCACATGCTGAAGAGGTGGATTAAATAGTGGATGGGAAATTTGATTGGAATCACTTGTACTCTTTTTTCCTCAATTTTTTATTTCTCTATATTTTTTTCTTTTCCCGAAGACATATAAATGATCTTATTCTCTTTTTGCCTCATCCTTTGTTTACTACTTTTTTCTAATCACAAAGGGGGGAAAATATGAGTATAATATTTTCTACTACATTTCGGCATAATATTTTCATACCTCTGGTACATTTGTTTCATAACTCTACCTCTGATATAGTGGATTCATACCTCTTATACATTTGTATGTAATACTCTATTCTCTGATACAGTTGAAAATTTCATTACTCACACTGAGAAGTGAGACCCCATGTATTTTATACTGATATATTAATGATTATTTTGGATTATAATGCCATTATTTTTTATTATCAAAAATGGGGAGATTGTTGACCTCACCTGTTTTGATAATCTCAATTATGTTTTTATATGTCTTGAAAATCCTATATATATGTTAAATTATGTCATCCTTATATTGAGTTGAAAAAAATATCAAAATAATCATTGGAATATGTTAATCAATGTTTATCTATGTTTATACATGTTTTGAAATAATAATAACTCCCTCTGGATATGATTTTCATAGAATAGATTAGTATTACGTTTTTAAGTCACTAATACAGATCTACCATTACATAGTCTACCAATAAGGAATGATCATCTATAGACAGAATCTACCTTTATAATCAAGAGCTACCAATATGAAGTCTATTGATACAGGCAGACAGGCAACTACTGATATTAAGTCTACTGATATAGAAAGATAGATAGCTACTGATATGAAGTCTACCGATACCGATAGAGGGAGATACCGACAGAAGGATCTACCGATAGAAGGAGCGACTGACATAAGGAGCTATCGACAGAAGGAGCCACCGATAGAAGGAGATACTGATAGAAGGAGATACAGATTCAAGCGAGCTTCCATTACAGAGACTAACAGTTACTGATGCAAGACCTACCGTTACATGTCCACCGCTATAAGCTCACTGATACAAAGAGCTACTGATGAAAACCATTCACTGTTTCTCTAAACTCTATTTCTATTTGTTTATTTATCAATGGTCATATTTGTTGTTTTTAATGCATCTGCTATTAATTAATGATATTTGTGGCCATGTAAGGGAACCATACCTCGTACATTTAAAAAGGTAATCATTCCCATTTATAGAGCCGAGGATATATATATATAAGGGAACCTCGAAAACAATAGGTGTAAATAGAGATTGATCAGTCTTTCCATGCACATACAAAACTACCATATAGAGATACACAAGGACTTACTTTAATAAAATAAGAAGGAAGAATACATTCTGAATCTGTAGAACCTGATCAAGTTGATCAACCTGGACCTGGAAGTCAAATACAAAAATGAAACTCTATTTTTCTTTACTAAAACTAGATAGGGACTCAAAGATTCATCTTTATTCAATCCAAGGAGTCTAGAGCTTCACTCAAAACACATAGAGCATTCTAAAGTCATATCTATTTGTTTAGCTCGATTGTGTTTCATTTATTTACATTTTGAGCAGTGTGTGTTCTGTATTTTAAACACACCTTGTCTCCTGTGTTGAACTGGAGGGTTTATAATTCCTCACACAATCTTTCCCTTACACTCTTATATCCCACCGTGGATAGTGGTAGAGGTCAAGTGTGACCTGGAAAGCCCGTGAGTTGTTTTTATTTTTGTTTTCCCATGTAGAACTGTGGTAGAGGTCTGAGGACCTGGATAGTCTGAGTACTGTTGTAAACCCTGATACTAGGTGTGGATAAAAGTTTATATAAACTATTTTAGAGGACTATGTCTCAGATTGAGATTGAACCTCTCGGTTAAAACTTTTGTTCTTGTTTATTTTGTTTAAAACTATATAGCATATTCCGCTGCTATGTACTTTGAAATTCAAATCTATTTTAAAGTAACTCTGATAGTTAAAATAGAAAGTGTTTGTATTTACTGTAACCCAATAGGATAGTTTCAAAATATAATCTAATCTTCAGATTAGATTAATTTAGAACTAATCAATCTCTTGAGAACCTAACTGATCCTTTACTTTATTACAAATTCACCACAGTTTAGCTTGTTATTTAAATTGGGGGATTTTTATTATAAATATTTTAAACAGAAATTTTTAATTGGAACTCAATTCACCCCCTCCCTCTTGAGTGTACACTCCTACCAACACTTATAATATTTTAAGGGACACTTTGATGATGTTATAATGGCAGAAAATAGCCACACCTTCCGTATAAGTTAAAAAACATTCTTACCTTAATTTTGTTGAAAAGGTAATAAAGTAAATTGTTTGGAAAATGATGGAAATATTCATTTCAAAACATATAAGGTCAAATAAGGGCATAAATGACTCTAACCCATTTTCTAGTAAATAGTAAAAATGTTTTGGAGTATATTTTTAAGATACATTGATGTGGATGACAAATGGGTCCCATTAGATACTTACGTAAAAATAATCTCAGATAATAAAGAGGTTGTAAAATTAAGCCTTACCTTGTACTTTTCCTTGGTTGAGAGTACATTAGCCTTCTGTATAATAGATAAATCGATGTTATTAAATTATACAAGAACTATAGTCATAAATATAATATCATATATGATCTTCTAATATTTCTTTGTTAATGATATTTTGGTAGTATCATCATTTAGGGTGTTAACTGATTCGTTTTCCTTTATATGATTTGTTACATAATTAATGTTTGTTATGGATAGGATGTATCTTATTCATATTTATAATTATATTGACTCTTCAAATATTATTTTTAATCATCACATAAAAATTATTCTTTAATGGATATGATGGGGAATGAATCTCATTGCGTTCGTGGAGACGATAATCCATACGTACGCATGAGCGACAATATCATTATTTTGATATTAAAATCATATATTATTGGACGGTATATCATATATACAGAAAATTATCATATTATATTTATTATTTACATTATTTATAATCATTATTATACCCATCCAAATGATGATGTTTTTGAATAACAAACTACACCCCAACGTGGAGATGGTAATCTGTACGTATGCACATATGGTGACGGTCATTTATAGGATGAATTGAATAATGAATATGGTTTTACCATATTTATAATGACATCACATTATATAGATGATACTGGAGTTATTATTTGAGAATAGAAACAAAAAATAAAGAGGAAGTGGAATAAGAAAAGAACATGAAAGAGGTGATGTAATATTTACCTCTTCTTCGGTTTCTTCATTTTTATTTGATCAAAAGGGATTCATAGGTTGAATTTTTTAATAAATTAAGGCCTCTAGGATTAAGGGAGGAAAATTGGGAGGATATTTGGGTATGGGTTGTCCAAGACAAAAATATTTGAAGGTGTGAATTTGAGAGAAGGGTAAGTTCCCTTTTATAAGAGGGGTGAGGGGCACCTTCGGAAAAGATTGAAATATTTTTTTATAATAAAATAATTTTCGGTTTATAATTACTCAAAAATGAATTATTTAAAGTATTAGGTGGGGATGGGTTGAAAAAATCTCAAATAATAGGTTTTATAATGGTTTGGGTCACTATATTAACCTTATCTTTAAGATTTAACTCTTAGTTAAATAGATTGACATTTACCATGTCTCTTTGTATTTTTATATTATATGGTTAATAAACATACTATAAACTTCCAAGGGAACCTCAAATGGTTCATTAATGACACACCTATTATTATATAAGTCTTTTGGATGAACCTTATATTTTTAGGATTATTATATCAACAAATAATATTTTATTTGTTTTAAAAACTCATTTATGTCAATTTTGACATTTAATAATTGATTTTTGTTAAAGTCCTAAAAACTTTATTACTTCAAAATAAATACATTTAATCAACCCTAACAAGTCATATTAACCTAGAAAATTAGTTTAATTCTTTAAAAGACTCAAATTATATTTATTTGGATATTTATAATATTAATTAATTTAATCTTTCATTAATATGGTAATTATTGCATCATTATTGTGTCATAAATAAACATAATTATTTAATTTCTCAAAATTATAAATAAAATACCATTATGTAGGAAATATTTTTATCTTTTTAATTAATATTTATATTCTAATTTATATTGTTTGTAACACAATATTAAAAATGGTTTAGTTATTAAACATTGAATTTATCTCTTTTAACTCTTATTTAAAAAAAATAATATTAAATTTCCTAATATAATCCAAGTGGACCTAAGAGGTTCATATTTTATTCCAAAGGTTTTTTTGGTCGAATTATAGTTATCCAATAGAATTAGGACATGTTTTATGGTAATAATAATATCATTTTTACCCTTAATTTTCTTATTTACTTTCAATAGTGGTAAATAAATGTAAAAAGTTAATATTCATCAAAAAATATTTTCATCTTATTGAACCACATTTTACTTACTAATATCAACCGTTTCTCTTGGATATTTTAAATTAAACTCACATTAGTGGTAAAATTATGTTTCACACAAATTTGTAAATTCTCCTAGGAGGTGGGTAAAAGACGGTAAAATGTTTGATAAACTTTTATAGATCTAAAATCATTAAAAAACGACTCCAATGAATTAGATTGAAATTATATAGGTATTATGTATCTATTTTGACCTAAAATAAATTTAAATAAAATAAATAATTATTTAAATAAAATGTCGGTTTTAAACAGTAACTCGGTGTTTTAACTATTTATCAGAAATTGAATGTTTTGAAAAAAATACCAAAAAATCACCCTAAGATAATTTCAATATTCTGAATCAAAAAATAAAGACCATTTTGAATGAAAAAATTTATTAAATTTTAAAAAGTGGGTATTAATATTCAAAATGGCTAGTTTTATTGGTCGTGGTGTGTTAGAATCTCGAAGTTGCGTACAATGAAAGTTATTGAATTATTCAAACATAAAAGTACCATGGAAGATTGGGGTGTTAAATTATTCCCTCCTTTAAATAAATTCATCCTTGATATTTCTAGAATATTAATGCATAAAAATATTTGGGTGGTTCTTCATCATAAGTTCCTCAGGTTCCCATGTCGCCTCTTCCATCTTATGGGTTCTCCATAGAACTTTTACTAGAAGAGCCGTTTGGTTTCTCAGTACTTATTCTATAGTATCAAAAAATTTTACAGGCTCTTCACAATAAGAAAAATCAGGTTCCAGTTCTATTTCTTCAAGGGTGAGTACAAGCGTTGGGTCAGGCATGTATTTTCTCAACAGTGATATGTGGAACACATCCTGAACTATGGAGAAACTTGGAGGCATTTCTAACCGGTAAGATACAGTCCCAATTTGTTCTAGAATTTCGAAAGGTACGGTGTACCTGAGACTTAGTTTACCCTTCTTACCGAATAGTATAAATCCCTTCCATAGAGATACCTTTAAGAAAACATGATCTCCTACATGAAATTCTAAATCCTTCCTTCGGTTATCGGCATAACTCTTCTACCTACATTGTGCTATTTTTATGTGGGTTTGGATAACCTTCACCTTTTCCATCATTTCCTCAACATGTTCTGGGCCTACGAGTTTTCTTTCACCAAAATCATCCCAACAAGTTGGTGTGTGATATCTCTTTCCATACAACGCTTCATATGGTTCCATCTGAATACTAAAATGGAAGGTATTGTTATAGGAAAACACAACCAGAGGTAAATATTGATCCCATATACCTTAAAAGTCAAGTGATCAAGATATCAACATGTCTTCTAAGGTTTTAATAGTATGTTCTTATTGTCCATCAGTTTGAGGGTGGTTGGTAGTGCTCAAACGAAGTTCAGTATCTTGGGATTTCTGAAGAATTTTCCATAATCTTGATGTAAAATGGGGATCACGATAAAAAAATCGATAGGTATACATCATGGAGTCTTAAAAATTTGTTAATATATAGTCTTGCTAAGCGTTCAAGTGGTAAATCATCTCTTATAGCAAGAAAATGTGCTGACTTGGTAAGACGATCAATAATGACCCATATTTCATCATTCCTTCTAGGTGTCTTTGGTAGCCCAATGAGAAATTCCATCATAATATTATCCCATTTACACTCATGTATGGGATTAGGTTGCAAGACTCTTCCAGGCTGTTGCCTTCCAGCTTTCACTTTTTGATAAACCATACATCGTGACAAAAAATTAGCAATCTCCCTCTTCATGTTGTCCCACCAAAAATGTTCCTTCAAATCTCTATACATTGTATTGCTACCAGGGTGTATAGAGAAATTGGAGCTATGAGCATCATCCGAAAATTCACTTTTTAGATCAGGTATGTTAGGAACACAATGTATCTTCCCAAATTTCAAAATTCCGTCTTCATATATGAAGTCACTCAATCTCCCATCGTTCACAGCATTATTTTTTATGAAACTCCTCATCATTAACCTGAGAACTTTTTATTATTTCTAGTAATGATTGTTTGTCAAACATTTGAAAATTTATTGATGTTTCACCTTCCATGATTATTCCCATATCCATTTTCACTAGATCCATGAAAATAGGATCCCTTTCAACTCTCATCTTGTTCAAAACTCCATGATCCTTTCTACTCAAAGGATTTGCCACCTTATTTTTCTTCACTGGGTGGTAGTGTATTGTGCAATAATAATCCTTGAGTAGTTGAATCCATCTCCTTTTCCTCATGTTGAGTTCTTTCTATGAGAAAATATACTTCAAAATCTTGTGATCGGTATATATCTCACATTTTTACCATAGAGATAATGTATTCATATATTCAAAGAAAATATTACAGATTCTAACTCAAGATCATGAGTAGGATAGTTTTTCTTATGAATTTTTAGCTGTTGTGATGCATATGCAATAACTCTATCATTCTTCATAAAGATACAACTAAGTCCTTTCTTTGAAGCATCACTATAAATAACAAACCCATCATTCCCCGATGGTAGAGTCAAGATATGGGAATTTAATAATCTTCTCTTCAGTTCTTCAAAACATTCCTCACACTCTTTTTTCCAAAAACAATTTGACCCCTTTACGTGTGATCATTGATAATGGGTTATCCAACTGGGTAAAATTATGGACAAAACATCAATAATAACCTGTTAAAGCAATAAAACTGTGTACCTCAGTTATACTGGTTGATGCTGTCCATTCTTGGATTTCCTTGGTCTTTGAAGGATCAACAGAGATTTCATCTTTAGAAAAAATATGGACAAGAAAATAAATCTCCTGAAGCCATAATTCACACTTACTAAATTTCCCATATAATTCATTTCTTCTAAGAGTCTTTAGAATAATGCGCAAGTGATTTTCATGATATTCATAGATTTTGGAGTATACCATGATATCATCAATAAATACCACTACAAATTCATCAAGATATTCCTTGAATACTCAATTCATTAGATCCATGAAGACAGAGGGTGCATCAGTCAATCCAAAAGGCATTACTGTAAACTCGTAATGCCTGTACCTGGTTCGAAATGCTGTTTTTGGAATGTCTTATTTTTTGACATACAACTAATGATATCCAAATCAAAGGTCAATCTTTGAAAAATATTGAGATCCATGATGTTTTCTGAATAAATCATCAATGTGAGGTAGGGGATACTTGTTCTATATTGTTATAGCATTGATGTCCTTGTAGTCAATGCACATCCTCATAGATCCATCTTTCTTCTTAACAAAAAGAACAAGAGATCCCCATAGAGAAATGATAGGGCGAATAAATACCATATTACTCAATTACTCTAGTTGTTTCTTTAGTTCCACTAATTCCATAGTGGCCATTCTATATGGGGTCTTCGATATAATCCTTGAACCAGGAATTAAATCAATGGAAAAAATTAATTTCTCGTTCTGAAGGATGTCCTAGTAAGTCTTCTGGAAACACATCAACATATTCTTGCACAGTAGGTACATACTCTATTTGAACATTCCTTTCCTGACCCATAGTTATTTCATTCTCTTCCTCCCCAATAATTGAATTTAGTTGAGCTGCTAGGGTTAGATCTAGATAAGAATTAGGTGATGACGTTTCTTTTCTATAGATAAGGTACTCTTTATCATCTTCAAGAATTGTAACCTCCTTCTTCTTACAATAAATTTTCGCATCATGGTCCAAAAGACAATCCATACCAAGGATTATATCAAATTCAATCATCGGTATGATGATGATAACAGAAGATAAATAACATTTATATGCCCTAATGGGAACTGATTCACAAAAATTTGTTGCAATGATACTTCCCTTAGGTGTTTTTATTGAAAAATCCCTTGTAAAGTCATATTGAAAATATCTAATTTTCTTAGAAAAATGGGATGATATGGAACAATGCGATGACCCAAAATCAAATAAAGCATTGGATAAACTTGAGGAAACCATTAAATTGCCTTCCACCCCATCTTTCAGAGCTTCAACCTTAGTATTAGTGATAGCATAAGATTGGATGTGATCCCTTGGACTTTTCTGAGGTAATTTTACTTGTCTCTTAGGACACTCACTTGCATAATGCCCCATTTCTCTATAATTGTAGCATTTAACATTGACGTCATATTTCTTCCCCTTGCAATCAAAAGCTTTATGACATTTTTCAACACACTTGTAACAGACACCCATTCCATTCAGGAAAGTAACAGGGTGTTTCTTTCTACATTTACTATAGGATGGGTATTCAACTTTTCCCTTCTTCTCCTTATTTCCATTTCTAGAGTGTTCAGCAGATCTCTTCTTCTCTTACTTTGCTTTAAAGTCGTAAGAATTAGAGAATTCATTTTCTGTTTTGATAGCACATGATACAATATCTTCGTCTGACAAGAAGGATTGTGAGACTAATGCTAACTGGAGAAATGGTTTTAACTCATCAAATAATCGATCAATCTTACTCTTTGGGCTACATATATAATCTTATGCATGCCTTGATAACCTTGTAAAGTTAGCTTCGTACTTTGTGACATTCTCTAAGAGGATCATTTTGGGATATACATAACACTGAGAGGGGGTTGAATCAGTGTTGGGTACTTTTTAAACCAATTCCATCATTTATCCTTGTACCTCCTGACCTATTAGGATCTTGATTCTCTTATTCTCTTCTCCCTGTCACATGCAATAATAGAAAGTAGTAAAAATATGCACATGATATTTTTACAAGGATCACAACTCAATAAAAGTAGCTACATCCTTTCCATGCATGGGTATGACCACTACATGGATTCTCCATCATAATGTGATAGAATTTTACATTGGAGTGGCAACGAAAAGAATCCTCTAGCCAGTGTGAGTCTCTACATTTTTGAGGGGGGTGGGAAACGATCCTCTTCACTGGACTGGTGATAGCCTTGTCCAACTTGTAGCCTCTACCTGGTTCTTTATACTGCCTATGGAGACAATTTTCTTCCTTATTAAAAAGTTAGATTATTCTATTGGTCTTCTTTAATGATCTTAACATGATTACTTACAACGCAATATGCAAGCAATTCTTCCTTCTTTCCTTCTCTTCTTTTCTAGTGCAACACCAACTGCACTAGGCTTAGTCTTTCTTCTTGTTAGTGAAACAACCAACTACACTAAAACTTATTCTCTATTCTTGGCTAGAATCACATATACCAATGTGATTATTCAGGCAGTGGAGATCGGTTCACTTGGAATCATCTGAATTAAACTGCCCTAAATAATTGTAAGATTCAATTGGGAATACTATGTTCCTCTTCTTCTTCTTATATTCTTTCGATGCAGCAAACTTGTAAGTTTCACACTCTTCTTCTTCTTATTCTTCATCAATGCATAACCAGCTACACTAAAACCTACTCTTCTTCACACGTTATCTTTCAGTGCAAAACCATTTTCATGGAGCTCTTCTTCTTCTTCTTCTTTCTAGAATCACAATTTCTCTTTGTGATTGTAAAAACAATGAAGTCTAGATCAACTTATCATTATCATAGTTGATTAGAAGATGGTAAGAACTTCTATAACACCTCATAGCTTGTGCACCAATCCTTACAAGCGCACCACCCTGCTTGCGTGCCTCCCTGCTTGTGTGCCTCCATACTTGTGTGCCATCTTACTTGCGCACCATCAAATACTTGCGCACCACAATTGTTCACAACTCACAACATGCACGCCACCGTTGGCTTATTCACACTCCCTTCTTGCGCACCTCTAAAAACTTTCATGCCAAAACATGCACGACACAACTTGCGCGACAAAACATGCATGACACTCTACTTACGCTCCTTATAAATAACCCTTAGATTGCACGCCACTTCAACTTGAACGTCGCCCTCTACTACTTGCGCGATCAGAGCACCTTCTACTACATGCGTGATCAGAGCTCTAATTTTCTCTTATGTGTTGAGAATTGAAAAATGAGGAGGCTAGTCATTTATTTATAGGCATTTTGGTGACTTGCGTGCCACATAAACTTGCGCGTTGTTCCTACTTGTGCGCCGCTCCATCACTTGCACGCCGCTCCATCACTTGCGTGCCCTTCCGTCAATAGAACGACACTTTCTTTAATTTGTTATATTTTGATAAGATGATGTTGGAATATGACTTTCACACAACATACACTTTCACGCCACATATACTTACACGCCAGACTTGCGCGCCACTTATACCTATGTGCCACACTTGCTTGCGCCCTACTCACTACTTGCGTGCCACCATTGAGCCCATCTCACAACTTGCACGCCATTTTATTTCCTTTTCCAAAATCACTTCTTTACTCTCTCTACTCTTCATAAGGCTTGCATCACATGTTTTCCAAAATTATGATATTTGTGAAATAAAAATCATCAAAGCATCATCATAGTTTTGTCCATTCTTTTTGGAATATTAATTCCAAATTAATTATTTCATACTCACTTCAAATCCTTAGTTACTTTTGGAGTGTTAATTCCAAAGAACTCCAATCATCTCTCTTCATCCAAAAGTGGAGGCTTAAAGATTCTTCAAATACCTTCACTGTTTCAGACAATGTATCACCTTTGATACATGTATTTGAAGCTTTAATAACAGTGCAATAGTCATCTGATTTGAAGACAATGTGTAATTCATGACCTTATTAGAATTCCAAGTCATTCCACACACTCTATTATTCTTCATCCAACATTCTCTACTTCATTCAAATCAAATGATTATTTTCTTCAAGTAAGCTCTTACATGGTTCTCATGCAATCGTGAAGCATTACATGGTCTTCTTTAAATCCTCATTCTTCTTCAATCATCCTTAGATGGATGATACTTCATCATTCTTCATTGTTGTAAACAATGTGTCACCTTTGACACAAGTTCTTTGAACTTAGTATCAGTTCAACAATCATCTAAATTGAATTCATAGGGAATTGGACAATCCTGACATTCAATGTTATGATTGCATAACAATTCTCCAAGCATCCTCACTTTATCAGATCTATAATGTCTTTGGATTCCTTCTTCATATCCTTCTTCATTTTGACTGATATTGACAACTTTTGACAACAAATACAGTCTTCATACACAAAGTAGTCCCAACATTCTCATCCCCCTTTTTCCTCAGACTCAGAAATTTCCTTTCCATATCCACTCGATGGTCATGATAAAAGTATTTTTCTATGAAAATATCTTTAAACACCCTCCATTATATATTTGATACTTCTTCATCTTCCTTTGTGTTTTTAATCAATTACCACCATTGATCTCCATCCCCCGTGAGGTGATAAACTGCCATGACAACTTTTTCCCTTTTGCTACTCCCCAAAGTATGAAATATTTTCTTTAAGAAATTTATCCATTGATCAGCTACTAATGGATTTGTACACCCATTTAATGTTGGTGGTTATTTCCTCATGAAGTATTCTAACATTGATCCTCCACATTGTGGATCAGGTTTCTCTATGCGGGTAAGGTTATTATTCATAACCTAAATGAGTTGTCAGAGTATGGTGATAAGATGATCAGCACATGTTGCTTCACCATCTCCACTATAATTATCTTGAGTAGGAGGTAAATTTCTACAAGGATTACCTGCATTAATATGGTCTCCATTCTTTCCACTAGGCACCATTTCTAAACAATGGCATAAACTAGATTAGTTTATGAATCAAAATACATAATTCTAAACTTGTAAAATAGTTAACAAAATTGAAAAGATTATGGATATAATCCATAATCATAAATTGTTTTTTCTTTGAGTAAGTATATACTCATAAACCCTTCATAATGGTTTGTAAGAAAAATGAGAATTATCATAGGAATATCCCCCAGGAGTGTCATATCCAAGAGTGCAGCCATGCCCGTTTTCGTGCACCAGTTCCTGTTTGAGTCTAGCTCAAAGTGGTGTTTTCAGGTTTCACCCATAGGTATATCTGTGCCAGAGCCACCTCTACCTGCTCGTATCTAGATAGGGATGTATTACTTGGAAAACTAACAAAATATCTATAATACCAAAATTCTAGGAAGTTATTCTATTCTAATACACAAAGTCTATCTTAGGATAAGGTGTTTTAATAAATGTTTTTCTAAATCTAGCTTCCAAGGATTGTACTAAACTTCCTATGATACTAACTGTAATGCCCCAACCCCAGTTACCCAGAGTCGGTGCATTATTACATAACATTGGAATGTTCACAAAAGACCATGTCTCGAAATACCGATTAGTTTAGTAGCCTTATAAGTACTAGATACATTCACAAGGTTTACATTACATCATAAAACGGAAAACTACACAACATTGTTTCCATATAAAACAATGAGATTCCATAGACTATCCCTATAGGTCAGTCATAATATACTTTTCGCATCTTGGGGAAAATAAAACATAGAAAGTGGTGAGCTCAGATGGTCAGTAGTGATAACAATATAGTGGAAACATTCATAAATAAGCATAAATACAGTGACCACACCATTTTATATATAACATTTCATGATTTTAAGCATAATTAATCATCAAAGTACATGCCAAGGATCGTTATGTCTAGTGTCCTGGAAGACTAGGTACATAACACATAAAACACGGGGATAAAAAAACTTCTTTATTTAATTTCCATAATGACATCCTAACTTTCTTTGAGCCCTTACATCTGCATAGGATACCCTGGGGAACACATGAACAAAGGGATGAGCTAAAAATCCCATTAAGGGAAGGAACATAAGGATACATATTAAGCACATGAGTAAGGACGCAAGACATAATGAAAATAAAACATGGAACATATGAAATCATATCATATAAGCATGTGATCATATAAACATGGAATCATATAAATGTGGAAAATTAATAAAACATTTCTTTAGTATGGGTCAAGGATAACCGCCAATCCTGTTTCTCATTTTAGTACTGGTCAAGGCTAACCGCCAATCCTGTTTCACATCCCATCTCATGAGACATAATTTTACCCAATGCATTGGAGAACTATCTGGGAACAACCATCTCAATAGTTTCATGAATATTCTTTCTAAATGAATATTCTTTCTACATAAATATTCTTCCACATAAATAATCAGACATAATCAATCATTCATAAACATATGGATACCCATGGAGATAATTTGGTACCACAATCATGACATAGAGCATAACCAATGAGTGTATCATGAAAGTGTCCTTGAAAGAAAGGTATTAGAACATTCATGGATGTTCATAAAGTAATATACGCATATAACATGGTATTTGGTAACAAATAGAAGTGACAAAATATAAGAAATGTATTTGATAAACATTAGAATCAAAACATTTTTGTGTGGTTTTATGGAAAATACTATAGAGCTTTTAAAAAAGTAAAGAGGACATGATTTTATATAAAACAATAATTGAAATAAGAAGGTTTTCATAATAAAAATACTGATTTTATAAATAAAATGGAGTCTTGAAACAGAGTATTGAGTGCATATGATATTGGGTAAAAGTACGGGAAGTTCCTTTAAAAAGAGTGTGCTGATTAGGAAGTATCGAGGATGGATTCGCTTAAAAGAATGTACATCCCTGAAAGAGAATGATATATGGATCTTGGAACATGATTATAGAGCATATAAATAGAATGTATAAGTTTTAAACAAAAATAAAGGACATCTACATTTTTGAAAAAAGAAATATATATCAACTTGAAAGAATAAAGGAAGTTCAGGTAGAATCCAATACGGTTTATCAGCACAGTATCAGGTGGAACTAAGACTGCTTTATGAGAGAGATAAGGGGTTTATCATCACTTATAATACATTAGGGTGGTATGGGGGAGGGGAAAAAATATAACCCATCACTTGGTATTACAAAAAATTCATAACATAGAGAACAATCTTGATTAAGAGTGAAAAGGAGAGGGCCCCTTACCTTAAATTTGTTGGTGTTCTCTACTTATTATTAAAGACTTGAATAAAAAATTATGATTATTAATTAAAAATTACAGAACCTATTATATATGTAATTGATTTATTATAACCCCTTTTAGTTCATTCAAATCATTTTTGATTAGTTACTAGGTTCAATTTCGTTGTTTGGGCTCGTTTGTTTACTTGGTTTTAATGGATCGGTTCACTTATATTCAAGTTCGGATAAACATGAAAGTTGAAATTTGTTGTCCAGAATTAAAGTTATATTTGTTAATGCACATCCCAAATATTACAATGTTTTAATTTTAAAATATAGTTATATCGTACTTCCAACATGAATATTATTTTTATACTATCATAGGTGAGGCTACAATTCATTAGGGTATATCACTATTCATAAGGGTATGTTACTATTCATTAGGTTAGGTTACTATTCACAAAAAATTGTGTTTTTATTATTGGACTCCAAATAAATTACTAATTGAAACCATGTATATCTGATTTTCAAAATTCTAAACACAGATGTGACAAACTTAAGTTTAAAGGTCACAAAGCACATTGTAGTTCATTATGTTCTGTTTTCATGTTTTTTATGACATATTTATAAGAAGGGATATTTCCATTGAAAACATTGGGTCGTTAAAATAAACAATTAAGGCAATGTAAGACTAGAAAAAAAGACATTTAAACTTGAAATTTATAATAATATGGCAAAGGTAAAATCAAATAATGCCATTTACTTATTGACATGGATATTCTACTAGTTGAATAATCACATGCAATATCAACATCAACTTTCATAATGATGGAATTCATAATTCTAGACATCATAACAACATAGTCAAGGCCTTGTGCCAAGAATACAAATAAGATTTTTTTTTCAAGGCCTTGTGCCAAGACACTAGTTTGTCTCATGAGACCTACTGATGCGTTGAGGAGCTATAGCGGGCTCCACCCATCACTTACAATGTCGAATGCATTCCTCATATGAAAAGGTTTAAACATAACATAAACATTAATATTAAAACTAGAATACGAAATGTCAAAACTTTCTGCATAAACCATGAATGGTTTGAAAATAACACATCCACAGTCAAACATATCACAAAACCATCAATACAATATGAATGGTTTGTATCATAATAAATTTACTTCAATTAAGCTTATAATACATCAAAAGATGTTTACATAGACGAAATCAAACCATTTTTTTAGAGAAATATATCTTTTTATTTTGAAATCATTTAAGAGTCACATAATTATAAAGAAAAAAATAATTTTGAAAAAATTATTATAATCTTGTAAGGGAAGATCCGACAATGTTATAATGGCAGAAAATAGCTGCACCCACCGTATAAGTTAAAACAAATTCTTACCATAATTTGTTTGAAAAGGTCATAAAGTACCTTGTTTGGAAAACGATGGAAAGATTCCTTTAAAAACATATAATTTCAAATAAGGGTATAAATGACTTTAACCCATTTTCTAGTAAATAGTAAAAATGTTTTGGAATACATTTTTATGAAACAAGGATGTGGATGGTAAAGAGGTCCTTGTAGATACTTACTTAAAAACAATCTCGGACAATAAAAAGATTGTGAAATTAACCCTTAACTTTTACTTTCCCTTGGTGAATGGTATGTTAACCTCCTATATAATATTTAAATCATTTTTATTCAATTATACAATAACTATATACATAAATATGATATCATATATGATCTTATAATATTATTTTGTTAATGATATTTCATTCGTATCATCATTTCGGGTGTTAACTGATTTGTTTTCATTTACATGATATGTTACATAAGTAATGTTTGTTATGGATTGGATTTATCTTATTCATATTTATAATAATATTAAGTATTTAAATATTATTTTTAATCTTAAAATGAAAATTATTCTTGAATGGATATGATGGGGAATAAATCTTATTGCATTCGTGGAGACAGTAATTCGTACGTACGCCCGAGCGACAATATCATTCTTTTGATATTAAAATCATATATAATTTGATGGTATATCCTATATATAGAATCATTATCAAATTATATTTATTATTTAAATCATTTATACTAATTATTATACCCATCCAAATGATAAAGTGTTTGAATAACTAACTATACCACGACGTAGAGACAGTTATCCGTATGCACACACGTATGGTGACTATGTCATTTATAGGATGGATAGAATAATGAATATGGTTGTACCATTTTTATAATAACATAATCTTATATAGAATATATTAGAGTTACTATTTTATAATGGAAACAACAAAGAAAGGGGAAGTGGAAGAAGAAAAGAACTTGAAAGAGGTGACGAAATATTTACCTCTTCTTCATGTTATTCCTTTTGATTTGATCAAAAGGGATCCATAGGTTGGCTTTATGACTAAATTATGGCCTCTATGATTAACGGAGGAAATGTGGGAGGATATTTCGGATGGTTTTGGCCGATCCAAATGGATTTGAAGGTGTGAATTTGAGAGAAGGGGAAGTGCCCTATTATAAGAGGGGTGAGGGACACCTTAGGGAATGATTGATATATTATTTTATAATAAAATCATTTTCGGTTTCTAATTGCTCCAAAATGAATTATTTAAATTAAAATGTGGGTATGGGTCCAAAAAATCCCAAACAATAGGTTTTAGACAGGTTTAGGTCACTATATTAACCTTATCTTTTAGATTTAACTCTTAGTTAAATAGACTGACATTTAACATGTCTCTTTGTATTTTTATATTATATGGTTAATAACCTTACTATAAACATCCAAGTGAACACCAAGTGATTAATTAATGATACACCTATCATTATATAAGTCTTTTGGGCGAACCTTATATTTTTAGGATTATCATATCAACCAATAATATTGTATTTGTTTTAAAAACAAATGTTTGTCAATTTTGACATTTAATAATTGATTTTTGTTAAAGTCCTAAAAACTTAATTACTTATAACTAAATAAATTTAATCAACCCTAAAATGTCATATTTTCCTAGAAAATTAGTTAAATTCATTAGAAGTCTCAAATTAAATTTATTTGGATATTTATAATATCACTTATTTTAATCTTTCATTAATATGGTAATTACTACATCATCATTGTGTCATAAATAAATTTATTTTTTTAATGTCTAAAAATTAAAAATAAAATCCCATTATATAGGAAATAGTTTTAGATTTTTAAGTAATATTTATAGTCAAATTTATATTGTTTGTAACCCTATATTATAAATGGTTTAGTTATTAAACATTGAATTTAACTCTTTTAACTCTTCTTTAAATAAAAGAATAATAAATGTCCTAATCTAATCCAAGTGGAACAAAGAGGTTCATATTTTATTAATAAGGTTGTTTTTGGTCGAATAATACTTATCAAATAGAATTGGGACATTTGTTATGGAAATAATAATATCATTTTTACCCTTAATTACCCTATTTACTTTTAACCGTGGTAAATAAAAGTAAAAAGTTATTGTTCACCAAAAATTATTTTCATCTTATTGAACCACATTTTACTTATTGATATCAACCTTTTCTCTTGGATTTTTGAAATTCAGGTCACAGAAGAGGTAAAATTAGGTTTCATACAAATTTCGAATTGCTCCTCTCAGGTGTGTCACGACCCGTCCTCGGGGCCCGTGTCGTGACTACCCCGAGCCCGCCTTCCATAGGCCAGGGGCTGGCGACTAGCACCAAGGCGTAAATCCCGGTAAAGGGAAGGCATTGACTTTGTAAAGAAAACCAACAAACACCACAGAGTAAGCAAGCATAAGTAAAAACTAAGTAAAAACTGGTACAACAGTAAGTGCGGAAGTAAGTGGGCCAGAATACAAACCCAAACTAAAAGTAAAGTACAACTCGAAAGGGGAAACAACAACTAAAAAAGTAAACCTGCAACGTCGAGCCGCCCAATGGAAGTCCCACCTAAAGGGTGGGTACAGATAGCCTCCACTGCTCCTCGGGTCCAGCCGACCGCTCCGAGTACATCCCGCCTAGTGGTCCACCTCCAGGTACCGTCCTACTCCGCAAGCCTCCACCACGACCAGCGATGTTCGTCGTCTGCAACCAACACAACATAGTGCGGGCATAGCCCGTGCAGGGGTGAGTATAATCTACTCAGTAGGGTCCCCAAGACCCCCGAAGGTCTCCTAGAATCCACAATGGATAATCCACAAAGGAATGATAAAATCAAAAAGTAACATCCGACACTAATTAGGTATATGCCCATACATATACCAAAGTCATCAATTCTCACTCGGCTCCAACATCCGAGCTTAAATATAACCCAGTCCACACAGGAAATCAAAACGTAAATCCACACAGGATAGCACAACACAACCCACAAAGGAAAGAAAATGTAAATCCACATAGGATAGCACAACACAATCCACAAAGGAAAGTAAAACAAGATTCATCTCACACAGGAATACTACTTCGTAAGACGGTAGAGATGATCAGATGTAGCCACTGATTCATCTAAGCCGTCGGACCCACAAAGGATCGATAGGTACTAACCCCCAAAATAACCCACACAGGATCGATCAAGAAGTGAAGACCATAGCTATTGGGTAACTCCATCCCTATCAAGTACAATGGTTATGCCGCTACAACCAAGCGCTTCTCTCTCACCTTGGACTGCTGTAGTACTCCACCTATCGAGTACTGTGGGCATTCTGCTACAACCAAGCGCTTCCCACCATGGGTCTGCCGCGACAACCAAGCACTCCCCCTCATAGCCTCTAGAGGTACCCCTTTTGTTGAGTACCACGGGTCAGCCGCTACAACCAAGCGCTCCTCCGTCGTGGGTCTGCCGCTAAAACCAAGCGATCCCTCGTGCTGCTACAACCAAGCACTCCTCCGTCGTGGGTCTGCCGCTACAACCAAGCGCTCCCCCTCATAGCCTCCAGAGGTACTCCTTCTGTTGAGTACCGCATGTCTGCCACTAAAACCAAGCGCTCCTCCGTCGTGGGTCTGCTGCTACAACCAAGTGCTCCCCCTCATAGCCTCAAGAGGTACTCCTTCTGTTGAGTACCACGGGTCTGCCGCTACAACCAAGCGCTCCTCTGCCATGGGTCTGCCACTACAACCAAGCTCTCCCCACTGGGCTATCCATAACACACCGATTTGTTCGATCAGCAGTCTTCAAGTCTCAACCGGCTCTAGGGTTTCCGCCCATGGTATGCTCGTTCAAGGAGGGTCCACTCCACGATCTAAGAGTTCAATTCATCAACTGACATGTAGTCCGGAGTTGACATATCCCAAGATGCACCGTAGTAGTCACTACTGAAAACACGGAGGATTCTCATACTATTTTCATCATCATCACAATCGAATCCACTGAGGATCTCTGTACAGTCGTCGTCGTCACGGCAGCAATTGCAGCCTGCTCTAGGGTTCCCGCACATAGCAAGCTCGTTCGTGAGGGTACGCTCCACGAGCCGAGAGGCTGATATGTAAACTGACACATAGTCTGGAGTTGATGTATCCAAAAGTTCCGTATCACCAACAGGAACTCAACGTCGCAGACGGCGCGTCAATCGGACGCCCGGTCTGAGAGTTATTGGCTTTTTTGTCCCAGGGGCCCGGTTGGTTTTTAATGCAAAACCAACCGGACAGTACTCCACCTACGTCCAAACCTTGGGCGGATTATGCAAAAAGATCCTTCTCACTTAGAGGAAAACAACAAAGTTGACGGCACGTCAATCAGACGTCTGAAGCTCAAGATATGAGCGTTTCCGCTCCGAGGGCCCGGTTGGTTTCGTGTACGAACCAACCCGGCAGAACTCAAAGTAATCCAAAACCTTGAGTGTGATATAACGAAACGACCGTCTCGATCCAAGGATTGCATCACCGCTAATGGCACATCGTTCGGAGGCCCGTAGCTCAAGTTATGAGAAAAAGACCGAAAATGTCCGGAGACGGGGGGTCTGGGCCCGGACAGACCCGGTCCAACCCGACCCGCCCGGCCCGGCCCGGCTCGGCCGGGCGTGGGGAAGCCGCGGGGGGCTTGCTTCCCCCGCATGAAGAAACACCGCGGCCCCGTGTGGGGCCGCCTCACCAGCGGACGCGACGGCCGGGCCGCATCCCTCCTCCTGGTTCCGCGCGGCCGCAGAACCGGCTCGCCGCCGCGCCATCGAGGCGCGCCAGCGGGAGCTTCCGCGGGCCACCGGACGCGCTCCGGTGGTCCTTTTTGCATGCGGTCTTCGCCAGTGGTCCTCCCGGGACTCGATCTTCATTGCCAGGCCCTCGAATCTTCCTTGCGGCCCCATTTGTTGTCGTCCTCCGTTTCGCACACCAAGAACGAAAAGGTCCAGTGGGTTCGGACTTGTTCGTTAGTCCGCACCCAATGCGTTAGCGGTCTTAAAGATATTCACCCAAAAATATTTAAACGACCGGGGATTTAATCACAAGGATTTAAAGAATCAAACCCCTACCTCGCCGTAGTCGTCGAGCGTGCGTTCTTCACGGAATTGATCGTCGTGGAAGGAGAGGAACGTCACATCGTGTAAGGGCGTCGCGTCGTCGCGGTATACGGCGTTGCGTCGATGAACTCTGAGGATCAAGAACATACAGATTTAATTATAACAATTAAATCCATGTTGTTGTTATAAACCACAACTAATTAAAAAGTTCTGCAATCTCTCACCTCAACGGATGATCGAAGATTTGTCGCGGATGAAGGAACGTCGCAGAAGAACATCACGGGAGAAGAATCGTTGGCGTCGCAGAACATGGCGTCGCGTCGTCAATCTCTGAGGGTTTGGCGTTCTTCGTCGCCTTTCATCGAAGGTCGACGTTCTTCGCGTTCTTCGCGTTCTTCATGAAAGAGGATGACGGACTTAAGGTTCTGTCAAATCCTCTCAACGAACAACACACAAGAATAAAAGTGTTGGTCTTATTTTATTAACATGCCAAAAAATGAAAAAAGATAAGTTAAGTAACGACCCATTAATTCATAGAATTAATTCAACGAATAAAAACTCCCAATTAATAGGAGCATTTAATTTTTTAAGAAAATTCCCCAGTTGACTTTTATTTAATAGGGGTTTTCGCGGGTGCGTTACTTAGCGGAAAAGAAACGGTGGGGCTCGTGCGGGCCCCACCTCACAAATATCCTACCAAGAGGGTAGGATATTTTGAATTATACCCTATCCGCTTTAACTCAGCTTAAGCATCTTTAAGTGGCTTTTAAGAGGCTTAAGTGAAATAAAATGAGGTTTTTCGTACCACATTATTTTATTTCATAACTTAAAGCCCAAAAATTAAAGACCACACCTGAGCAAACGCCACTCCAGAAGAGGCGTTTCTAAGCAAAAATCGGCGCTGCGATTCCATCGGTGCCCTCAGAATTTGATTCCGAGCACCGATTTAAAAGTTAGAAAAACCTGCTCATTCGTTCACTGAACGTACCTGAGCCAAACTTCCGAAAATGATTTCGGGCACACTGGGCCTCGGAATCAGGTGCCGTCAGAAACTGCGTTCTATTAAAATTCCAAAGAAAATTTAGAAAAAAAAATTCCTTGAAATTTATGGGTCTTTACATTACTCCCACCACAGGGCTTTACGTCCCCGTAAAGCTTCACCACAACCTTAGGGATACAAAGGCGGTACTGAGCACACATCTGATCCTCCAGCTCCAAAGTGCTCTCCTGGAGGTTCTTGTGCTGCCATCTGAAGCGCACTAGAGGAATCGATCGTCCACGTATGACCCGCTCCTGTCGATCCTCGATCTCCACCGGAACCTCTGAAAAGGTCACCCCATCTTCAAAGTCTAGCTCCCCATGGTCAGTGATGTGTGTCGGGTCATGCACGTATCTCCTCAGCTAAGATACGTGGAAGACGTCGTGCACCTGGTGCAGCTGAGGTGGTAGAGCCAGGAGATAAGCCACCTCGCCAATCCTGCTGAGGACCTAGAATGGTCCGATGAAGCGTGGAGACAACTTGCCGCCTCGGCCAAATATCTGTAACTCACGTCGGGGTGTGACCCGTAAGGAAATGTGGTGGCCATCCTCAAACTCTAGTGGTCTCCGTCTCCTGTCAGCACAAGACTTTTTTCGGCTCTGAGCTGTCCTCATCCGCTCTTGGATGACTTGGACCTTTCTGGTCCTACTCGAGCTGCTGAGATATCTTCTTTGCCGAGAAGAGAAATCCGGTCTCATCCCCTGGATGAACCATGTTCTTCACCTAATACAGTCAATCCCATCATGGATGATACAAACCCATAGCAAGGATGACGTCGTAAGGACTTGACGCTACTACCAAGAGAACCAACCATTACTCTTGCCTCTAAGGGTTGAGTCACACCGTCGGCATCAGTGCGTGGTCACTGGGTCTCCTCTAGTAGGTATCTCAAAGTGAGGGTCAAGTCAATGGTTTTTAAACCGGAACCTCTTAGTAACAACACAAAGAGAGGACAGGAAGGTAAACGCCAAAATAAAGGTGTCTTTTATTACTGCATCTCAAAGTACAAAGACACAAAACACCTACAAACAAACATCAACAACGCTAGAAGCAGCAAAAACAAAAGTCTCTAGGTCTGGAGCTAGTCCATCTCCTGTCCATCTGCTCTCGGAGCTCCACGATCGTAGGCCTCATCTGCCTAAAGCTGAGCTCTCCCATGTCCACCAGCTCCCTACGGTTGGGGTGGACCTCCTGGTGGTGGTGGTGGAAACATCTCGAAGCGTCGTCCACCTCCAGCTGCATGGCCAGCTCCCCTGCCACGATATCCTGCTCCATGCGATCTGCCTCGATCGAACCTCTGCCTCCGCCTGGGAGGTCCTTTGTTCATCTGCTGGTCATCCATATGGCGGGTCGGACAATGACGAGCCATGTGACCAACTCCACCGTAGGAGTAACATTGTCCGCTCATGGTAAGTTGTTGTCCACCCAGGGTTCCTCGCACGAACGATCTTGAGTCATGCTGTCGGCCACCTGTAGGTCTAGTCCTCTTGGACCCCTGCGTCATTTGTCTACTGCCCACAACAGAAGACTCGGCCGCACGTCAGCTAGTGGTGGGTCCTGCTACTGAAGTCTACTCAGCATGGAAACTCTCTACTAGGAGGGCTCACTCCAACACCCCTGCCTGTATCGGAATGCTGTGAGAAACAACTGAAGCTCTAATATCCCTCCTGAGTCCTTGCTCGAAGGTTTTTGGGCCTGAAGAAAGGGTCCCGTACCATGTCCGTGGAATAGCGCGAGAGATCGGTAAACCTCGTCGCGTACTGGGCTAATGTCATGCTGCCCTGACGCAGCTGTAGTAGCTCATGGATGCGCACCGCTCGGAGGGTGGCTGGGACAAACTCTGAGAGAAAAAGGCTCTCAAAGTCCATCCAAAGAAGTGATGCCTCGTCGTGCACCTGGAGCATCAAGCTCCACCATCTGCATGTTGTCGCATGCAAGAGGCTCGCTGCAAGGACCACCATAAGGTCTACTGGTGTCCTCACTAACCAGAAAACTAATACAACCACCTCCATCCAGTCCTCGGCTGCCTGGGGGTCCGTCTCCCCACGGAACCTAGGCGGTCGCTGGTGCTGAAACTCGAGCAGAGCTCCAAGGCGACGTGCATCGTCAGCGGTTGGGGCTGGAAGCATCGGTGGCTCGGCGGGTAAAGGTACCGCCGGTGCCTCAGCTGTCAAAGGGCTATGCACCGAGGCCTCGTTGCTCGGTGGGTTGTCGTCACACTCAAACCTCGGAACCCTAGCTGGCTGCCGTCGTGGAGCCATCCTGAAAAGGAAACAGGTGCGCCATGGTCAGAACAGTATACCTGGTGAGATGATACAAAGTAATCACAAATAAAACTTGAACACACATGCAATCAATGTTTTCGTGCATTAAGTCGGAAATCAGAAGTCAGGGTCCTGGTGTACGGATACGTCGGTCACCGCAGCAACACTGGACTCCCTAGGCTAATAACCACACCCAATACAATTAACACTATTGATTCACATAGAAAAAGATCAGAGTATACAGTAGAACTTAACTCCTCTGATACCAATTTGTCACAACCCGTCCTCGGGGCCTGTGTCGTGACTACCCCAAGCCCGCCATCCATAGGCCAGGGGCTGGCAACTAGCACCAAGGCGTAAATCCTGGTAAAGGGAAGGAATTTCCTTTGTAAAGTAAACAAACAAACACCACAAAGTAAGAAAGAAGAAGTAAACACTAAGTAAAAACTGGTACAACAGTAAGTGCGGAAGTAAGTGGGCCAGAATACAAACACAAACTGAAAGTAAAGTACAACTCGAAAGGGGAAACAGCAACTGAAAAAGTAAAGCCGCAACGTCGAGCCGCCCACTGGAATTCCCACCTGAAGGGTGGGTACAGATATCCTCCACTGCTCCTCGGGTCCAGCCGACCGCTCCGAGTACGTCCCGCCCAGTGGTCCACCTCAAGGTACCGTCCTGCTCCGCAAGCCTCCCCCACGACCAACGCTGTCCGTCGTCTACAACCAACACAACGTAGTGTGGGCATAGCCCGTGAAGGGGTGAGTATAAGCTACTCAGTAGGGACTCCGAGACCCACGAAGGTCTCCCATAATCCACAAAGGATAATCCACAAAGGAAAGATAAAATCACAAAGTAACATCCGACAATGATTAGGTATATGCCCATACATATACCTAAGTCATCAATTCTCGCTCGGCTCCAACATCCGAGCTCAAGTACAACCCATTCCACATAGGAAAGCAAAACGTAAATCCACACAGGATAGCACAACACAATCCACAAAGGAAAGCAAACGTAAATCCACACAGGATAGCACAACACAATCCACAAAGGAAAGCAAAACAGGATTCAGCTCACACAGGAATACTACTTCGTAAGACGATAGAGATGATCAGATGTAGCCACTGATTCATCTAAGCCGTCGGACCCACAAAGTATCGATAGGTACTAACCCCCGCAATAACCCACACAGGATCGATCAAGAAGTGAAGACCATAGCTATTGGGTGACTCCTTCCCTATCAAGTACAGTGGTTATGCCGCTACAACCATGTGCTTCTCTCTCACCTTGGACTGTTGTAGTACTCCACCTATCGAGTACTGTGGGCATGCTACTACAACCAAGCGCTTCCCACCATGGGTCTGTCCCTACAACCAATCGCTCCCCCTCAAAGCCTCTAGAGGTACCCCTTCTGTTGAGTACCATGGGTTAGCAGCTACAACCAAGCGCTCCTCCGTCGTGGGTCTGTGGCTACAACCAAGCGCTCCCCCCGTGCTGCTACAACCAAATGATCATCCGTCGTGGGTCTACCGCTACAACCAAGCGCTACCCCTCATAGCCTCCAGAGGTACTCCTTCTTTTGAGTACCACAGGTCTGCCGCTACAACCAAGCGCTCCTCCGCCGCGGGTCTGCCGCTACAACCAAGCGCTCCTCCGTTGTGGGTCTACCGCTACAACCATGTGCTCCCCACTGGGCTATCCGTAACACACCGAGTTATTCGATCAGCAGTCGTCAAGTCTCAACCGGCTCTAGTGTTTCCGCCCATGGCATGATCGTTCCGGGAGGGTCCACTCCACGAGCTAAGAGGTAGATGCATCAACTGACATGTAGTTCAGAGTTGACGTATCCCAAGATGCACCGTAGTAGTCACTGCCGAAAACACGGAGGATTCCCGTACTGTTTTCATCATCTTCGCAGTCAAATCCACTGAGGATCTCTGTACAGTCGTCGTCGTCATAGGTGTAGTTGCAGCAGGCTCTAGGGTTCCCGCACATAGCAAGCTCGTTCGGGAGGGTCCGCTCAATGAGCCGAGAGGCTGATACGTCAACCGACACATAGTCCAGAGTTGATGTATCCAAACGTTCCGTATCGCCAACAGGAACTCAACGTCGCAGACGGCGCGTCAATCGGACGCCCGGTCTGAGAGTTATTGGCTTTTTCGTCCCCGGGGCCCGGTTGTTTTTTAAGGCAAAACCAACCCGACCGTACTCCACCAGCATCCAAACCTCGGGCGGAGTATTCCAAAAGATCTGTCTCACTTAGAGGAAAAACAAAGTTGACGGCACATCAATCGGACGTCCGAAGCACAAGTTATGAGCATTTCCGCTCGGAGGGCCCGGTTGGTTTCGTGTACGAACCACCCCGGCCGAACACAAAGTAATTCTAAACCTTGAGTGTGATATACCGAAACGACCGTCTCGATCCAAGGATTGAATCTCCGCTAACGGCCCGTCGTTCAGAGGCCCGTAGCTCAGGTTATGAGCAAAAGACTGAAAACGCCCGGAGACGGGGGGGTCTGGGCCCGGACCGACCCGGCCCACCCCCCTGGGTCGGCCCGAACCGGGTCGACCCGACCCGAGTCCGGGTCCCGCCCGACCCGGCCCGACCAGAGTGGCCCGGCCCGACCCGGGCGCGACCCGGCCCAGCGGGTCGGCCCGGCTCGGCTCGGCCGAGCGGCCGAGCGAGGGGAAGCCGTTGGGGGCTTGCTGCCCCCGCGTGAAGAAACACCCCGGCCCCGGGTGGGGCCGCCTCGCCAGCGGACGCGGCAGTCGGGCCTCGTCCATCCTCCCAGTTCCGCGCGGCCGCGGAACCCGCTTTCCGTCGCGGTTGACGCCGCGACGGGTTTTTCCGGCGGCGCGCCGGGCGCCCCCGCCGCCTGGGGGCCGGCCACTACCGGCCGCCGCCTCCGGCCGCCGGTGGGAGCTTCTGCGGGCCACTGGATGCGCTGCGGTGGTCCGTTTTGCGTGCGGTCTTCGCTAGTGGTCCTCCCGGGTCCCGATCTTCACTGCTAGGCCCTCGAATCGCCCTTGCGGCCCCGTTTGTCATCATCCGCTGTTTCGCGCACCAAGAACGAAAAGGTGCGGTGGGTTCGGACTTGTTCGTTAGTCCGCACCCACCGCGTTAGCGGTCTTAAAGATATTCACCCAAAAATATTTAAACGACCGGGGATTTAATCACAAAGATTTAAAGAATCAAACCCCTACATCGCCGTAGTCGTCGAGGGTGCGTTCTTCACGGAATTGATCGTCGCGGAAGGAGAGGATCGTCGCGTCGCGGAAGGGCGTCGTGTCATCGTGGTATATGGCGTTGCGTCAACGAACTCCGAGGATCAAGAACATACAGATTTAATTATAACAATTAAATCCATGTTGTTGTTATAATCCACAAAGAATTGAAAAGGTCCACAATCTCTCACCTCAACGTATGATCGAAGATTTGTCGCGGATGAAGGAACGTCGTAGAAGAACGTCGCGGGAGAAGAACTGTTGGCGTCGCGGAACAAGGCGTCGCATCGTCGATCTCCGAGGGTTCGGCATTCTTCGTCGCCTTTCGTAGAAGGTCGGCGTTCTTCGCGTTTTTCGCGTTCTTCGTGAAGGAGGATGAAGGACATAAGGTTCTGTCAAATCCTCTCAATGAAAAACACACAAGAATAAAAGTGTTGGTCTTATTTTATTAACATGCCAACAAACGAAAAAAGATAAGTTAAGTAACGACCCATTAATTCATAGAATTAATCCAACAAATAAAACCTCCCAATTAATAGGAGTGTTTAATTGTTTAAGAAAACGCCCCAGTTGACTTTTATTTAATAGGGGTTTTCACGGGTGCGATACTTAGCGGAAAATAAACGGTGGGGCTCGTGGGGGCCCCACCTCAAAAATATCCTACCAAGAAGGTAGGATATTTTGAATTGTACCCTATCCACTTTAACTCATCCTAAGAAGCTTTAAGTGGCTTTTAAGCGGCTTACGTGAAATAAAATAAGATTTGTCGTACCACATTATTTTATTTCTTAACTTAAAGCCCAAAAATTTAAAAGCACACCCGATCAAATGCAACTCCGGAAGAGGCATTTCTAAGCAAAAACCGGCGCTGCGATTCCATTGGTGCCCTTGGAATTCGATTCTGAGCACCGGTTTAAAAGTTAGAAAAACCCGCTCATTCGTTCATTGAACGTACCTGATCCAAACTTCCGAAAATGATTCTGGGCACACCGGGCCTCGGAATCAGGTGCCGTCAGAAACTGTGTTCTTGTAAAATTCCAAAGAAAATTAAGAAAAAAAATTTCCTTGAAATTTACGGGTCTTTACAAGGTGGGTTAAAGATAGTAAAAAGTTTGATAAAATTTTATATATCTAAACTCATTATAAAATGACTCCAATGAATTAAATTTAACATATATAGGTATCATGTATCTATTTTGACCTAAAAATAAAAATTCAGTTTTAAAAATAACTCCGTGTTTTTCACTATTCGTCAAAAATTGAAAGTTCTCAGAAAAATAACAAAAATTCACACAAAGATAATTTCAATTTCCCGAATCCAAAAATGAAGTACATTTTGAAAGATAAAATTTATAAAATTTTAAATAGTGGGTATTAATATTCATAACAACTAGTTTTATTTTTCACGGTGTGTTAGAATCTCGAAGTTGCGTACAATGCAAGCTATTGCATTATTCAAAGGGAAACATATTGTGGAAGCTTGGGGTGTTACAATGATGTCTCCATCAGATTTCCAAAACCCAAGGACACTCCATAGGCCTTCACATTTTTATAATTCTCACACACACCTCACCATGTCTTTTTCCCTTAAGTCACAATGTGGAATGTTTTATATATTTATAAACTCATTTCCAAATTAAGAAACATAAATTAGAATTAATAAAACTAATAAATTATACAGCTAAAAGAAATATTTTTGTTTCAATTCATCTGACCATATCACATTACCCACCTAGAAATTCATCCCATAGATTGATACTCAATATTTTTTTTCTACTACTCCCTCAAAAAAAAGTGTCACTACCATGTCTTACGAGAATCAACTCTGTACTAAAAAATTTCCAAGACCAAAAGAAACAAATTTTTCATACAATATGTTACTTTGTGAGTCAACTATATGAATCAATTTATTAGTCATCAAAACATCCATCTCTAGTTCCAGTTCCACACTATACAATACATGGGAAGGATCAAGATGATACATATTTAACTAATAGGTATAGTAGATATTTTGAATATCTGTCATATTAGGAGAAAATTACAACTAATAAGAAACCCTATAAATCCTTTTATTGGCCTTGAATGGTCCCACATACCTTATGTGAGATTCCCTTTCTTATTGAGTCTTCAGGGAGCCAACGAAATGATACATTTGATAAAACCTAATCATCGACTAAAACTATTATAGATAGAAACAATAATCTATATAATATTTATGGAGGTTTAAGGATATAACTATTCATTTTTATGATCTAAATCTTATTGATCATTTCCTACACAATTCCCATTCCCCCTAGAGAAGTCCCTCTGACCTTGGTCCTAATGAGGTAAGACCAGCATGGTTGATCATTCAAACCATTGAAAACATAAATTCTAATAGGAGAATCATAACTAATATTAAAAGAAAACTCAACCAATTCCACATGGCTGTACCAAAAGCCTTTAAAATCTAGATAAAAAGTAGAGAGAATATCCTCCAAAACTAATATTTTCATCTCCATCTCCCCATTCATTTCTAGATGTTAAAATACATTAATTTCTATTAGTATCTCATTATCTCTTTGACACCTTTCTAGAATTAACCTCCAAATCTTTTTTTGATATTTTCTAAGATCCACTTTAAGGAAATGTGGTAACTGTACATCATAAAATTCAAAAACAGCACCGCATTAGAAAAACTCACATCCCGCATTCTTCATAGCCATAGTGCCTTTCCACTTACAGAGTTTTCAAATTCAAAATTCATAGACATAAACCGTTTTCCCATCCATGTGCCAGACTTCGTCATTGCGAATTTATCGAAGATCCACCTCGAGTCGCGTAGACACTGATTCGATCACCCACCTCGATTTGAGCGAACATCGTAATCATGAACTAGTCAACCCCATAAACATCTCTTCTTCGAACCAAAAACATTATCGTTATTATAGCTTCCATCAATGGCATTACTGGAGCTACCATCACCATCTAGCGGTCCGCGTTGCTCGATAGCAATGTACACTCATCGACCTCTCCAAACAAGACATCGTCAGCATCACCAAAACACCCGAAAAGAAACCAATGAACCAGTCCCGCCTCCATAGACACCCATCCACTCGCACGAACACCTATCAATGCCTCCTTGAATCTACCATGCCCAAATGACCTGGGAGGGTGCGAAGAACGTAGAAACTAGAGCAGAGAACAAGCATCAGGGTCTCCACACCAAACCTAAGCCACCCCATCGTCGCTTCATCTTTGTCGTCGCCGTCGACACTGATGTCCGACACCGCACATAATAAAATATCATCGAAACAAGAAACCTAATATTACTTCAACACCGATTGATCATTAAACAGAGATATCTCAAGTAGAGAATATCAAAAATTCTTCACCAATTTAATTAAGGAAGAAACACAATTAAAAACCAACCGGCAATAAAATGACTACACAAGAAAATACCACCTCATGACACGTCTTGTCCACCAGTAGCCACCGAACCACACATCCAAGAACCTCAAAGATTATATCACTCCAGGTCTGACTCGGAGAGGAGCGAATGAATTCAAGGTCAGAGGAAAGCTGAGCAATAGAGGTCTCTAACGGATGATGACTTCAAATAAAAACCAAAGTAGGCCTGACAGAAGCAAGTTGATTCTTGAAGCGCCTAGAAACTTTTCAACCATCGGACCACATAACCCAAAATCTCTTTGAACTGATGCTCCACGCCAACCTGGAGAGGTGTAGGGGACAAGAAATAAGAGTAGGGTGAGACCAGCCAAGGACATCCGCATCAAACTTCATGGCATAGTACATCTTACTATATCATAGGTTAACACCAAATAAATGTGATTATAACCATTCATCACTTCATTCCCCGTGGTTAGAAGGGATAATGATTTTACATAAAATAGAGAATGCCCCCATGTGATAGAGACTATATACCAGTGGTATCCTAACTATTTACAGTTCCCATAATATCTAAGTAATTCTCATCCCTAGATATCCCTTGAATAATAAAATAAAAAAGAGTTATTTTCAGATGAAC
The DNA here is from genome assembly GCA_963277665.1 of Viscum album. Lineage (NCBI taxonomy): Eukaryota > Viridiplantae > Streptophyta > Magnoliopsida > Santalales > Viscaceae > Viscum > Viscum album. Next base: position 1,181,933,927 of record OY728158.1, on the reverse strand, counting down.
AATATATAGAAACATACTATCATATTATTTCACATCTGAGAACATTTTAGTTAAGAGGGTCATCATGTTCCATTCATCATTGGATTATTTCAAGGCTTGTGAAGGTAATTTAAAACTAACATCATTGGAAACTAAATTTCCATTTACTAGTGTATTGGAAAAACAGACACAAAAAATATAATGTTATTCCACAAATCCCTTTTTCCTAATATTAAATTAATTTAAGGATAAAATATAATTCAAAAATATTTTATTGTTAAATAAAATTAATTTTTCACCAGGAAGCTAGTGTCTCCATAATGTTAGAGCATAGATGACCACCAATAGTTCAAGGTCAAGTATTAAGTAATTATTTTCATGTGTTTAATTTTGATGAGAATAATATTAAAACACCTGATTACCCTACAACATCACATAGCCCAACCCCAGACCTGATGCATCACAGAAAACAACATATAAATTTACAGTCTCAGGAATAATTAAAATTGGAGCTGAAATTAATCACTAATTCAACTAAATGAATATGGATTGGAATTTATTTTCCCATAGAAACCTCACCCCCTATTGAGTGAGTGTGTTGAAATAAGAAATATTCCCCACATCTTAAAGAAGATGAATATCTCAAAGACGTTCCTTGTTTCTTCTGAAGAAATAATAGCTCTACCATTTTTAGGATCAACTGAAATTTCTTAGTTTGACACCACATGTCACAATAACTTAACATCATAGATCTAGAATAAATAAATTGATAACATTTCAGAGATATTATGATCATTGAGTTCTTACAAAACTATATTAAAATGATGACCATTATCTACTTTTGTTTTATAATAGACCATGACATGATACATGAATACCCCAATAATGGATTCATGTTATCTTTGGAAAATATAATTCATAAGATCCATAAATACCGTAATATAATTAGATAAACCAAATGAAATCACTATATATTCATAATGATCATATATAATCCTAAACCAAGTCTTGGAAATATGTAATTTTTTCACCCTAAGGTGGTGATATCCTAACTATATATCAATGTTCAAGAACCACTTTTCCATTTGAGTATAGAAAATAGGTAATAAATGTTACGCAAGGGGTATTTATTATTTATAGTTATATGAATCAACTTCTTATAACTAATGTAATATTATGTAAACCCATCCAAATTTATTTAAAAGAGAACTTGAGTGGACCATAAAGATATGTTGGGATGTATAAATACCTAGTATTCCAATTCATCTAACTAAACATTTAATTCTTCCAATTCGTTAGACACCATGTGATAATAATTTAATGAATTTTTCTATGTCCTAGGAATTTTTTTAGTAGTAAACTAGAATTCCCAATCTAAAATAAACCCTGATGATTCATCCAGAAATACTTAGGGAAACTACCTAACATTGAGAGGAATATCACTCCCCAAATTCTCATCATCGTCCTCTACCAGAATAGATGATACCTTTCATATTGATTTATTATCCTTGCCGAGATGAGGCCTCGTTAGACAAGACCACTAGTCTAACTCTTCTAAAAATAAATGTGAACATCTATAAAGGGAAGTCAAGGTCACCCCTAATGATAATAATCAATAAAAGGATTTAAAAGTATTCATCCAATACATATCAATAATTATAGAAAGTTAGTCCATCTCAATATTAAGTCCCATGATAAATCCACCTCAAATTTAGAGAATACACATGAGGGACAATGTAAACCATTCTACTTTATCTTCCCAATAAGTTTATATATTTCATCAAAAAAACAAAATAAGATTAGATATAAAATATAATACATCCAAGATATATGAATATATAAATTAATGAGAGGTACATATATCTAATAAATCAGTAGCCATATATGACGCAATTATAAAGTACCTTGTACTTTTTCCAATCCTACATATGATCCTACAAGTACTTGGTCCACCACATGAATCTATCTTGCTTGAAAATGGTAATGAGGCATACTACTAGACTGAGTTTCTTCCCTAAAATAATTCTACCCATAGAATGATATTCCACTACTTAAATTGAGATCTAGATCTCACTATATTAGTGGATTCATATTGAACTATGGATCCCCCTAAAGCTGATGATCCCATAGCTCTTCGAGGATAAGGGTTTACTCTAAAACCCAAAAATCAATATCCCATGAATCATAATATATGGAAATTCTATGGGGATGAAAAAATTATGGTATCACATGAATACAATTTAAAAATTAATCGAAGATGAGTAGTATAATCCCCATGGATATAGATGATACAAATTAGGATGGGTTCCTAGAGCCATTGAAACATCCACTTCTAGATTCATCACACATACTATTATTTACCAAGAAGCCACCTTTTCTCCTACTTTAAAAGTGAAGATAACCAAAAAAACCCTAAATCGGTTTCTGATATTTTTCTATCATAAATTATTAATCCACATCCTCTGTAAATGTCGTAAGATTCAATTATAAGACTTAGCACTAGATGTTAGGTCAATAATGACACAAATATTATATATAGAAATTCTCCTTCTAAATGTATTTGGGTTTCATATTAGAAAATATAGATAATAAAAATTAATATCACCTTATCTATAATTAGTAACATAATATTAATATAATATTACCATCATGATAATGGTATTTTAATAACATATATCATACTCTAAGATGTATTTTAAGAAACATTTTTATTTTATTTTGATAAATTATATCTATATAAAATTTATCACTCATATAAGATTAATATAATAAAATTGATTTAATTTTAGGATTCATAATGTGAAAATGATCTTTGGATTATTTCGTGGTATTTTAGTTTATTTTTAAGTCATATAGGGTAAAATTATATTTTTAACAAAAAAAATAATTCTTAAGATATTTTCATACAAGAATATTAGTTTGGAAATTTATAATGCACTGAAGATGTGTTTAAGGAATACAATTTCTTAAATTAAATATTGTATATTGAACTTATTAAACATATTATTAACATTTTGGAACATAAATATTAATTATTTCAAATAAAAAACTATCTTGGACTTTTCCTTAAATTAAATATTTTTTTTGTAAAATTTAGTTTTGTTTTTCATAAAATTCACAAATATTGTTTTTGTTTTATAATAAATAAGTAATTTTCATGAAAATCTATAATATTTACAATCTTTTTCAGAAAATAAATTTTTGAACTTTAAATGAACTATTTAAAAAATTGGTTTTTACATGTTAAATGCAGTAATATTAATTTTTTTACACATATAATATTTATTTGATAAAATGGATTTTATATTAGGAATCAGTATTCCAAAATTATTTAATAATCACCATTTTTTATGAATTAAAAGTAAATTACAAAGGAAAAATGTTTGTTACCATAGTTAAATGGTTATTATTCAATGAATAATGATTTTTAAAATTTTTTTGTATATTTAAATTAGATTGATATATTTTTACATTAAGACTATATTATAAATTGTATGAATACATAAAAATAAATTAACACTCATTATTTTATATTTAGTGTTAAATAATATTCATAAAACTTAACAATTAAAACATCATTTATCTACAAAACTATATTTCTACACATAATCTGTTTTAATATATAAGTTAATTTTCTAATTTGTAGAATTTTATATGTGTTAAATAGAGACCATAATTGGATTAATGAAATAAATTTTAGAAATAAGTGACACATTATATTTTCTGGACAAAATAATTACTATGATTAATATTTAATCAAGCTTAATAAGTGTTAAAATGTAACGTCTCGGTTCCTAAAGCCATCCAGAGGCGCCCCGTACCCGGTTGGTCACATGGCCTCAAGAACATTTCCCTGATTTCCAGATACTGCCGACTACTAGCAAGGGCCTTGGGTGTAATAGTGGGGAAACTATTCTCTCATTGGAAGAGTACACAGTGGAAGTAAACAAATACCTAAAATAGCAGAAGTAGTAATTACACCAAAAAACAGTAACAGTGTAAGACTGATAAAGAAACAACTGGAGCATATATATATATGAATGATGCATTATACATATATGTCTAGGAAAGCAGCTAAAAAATTCACCATGCTAAATACAACCAATACTAAACCATTGTTCAAAAGAAACAGATAAATACCTCCTCAGCATCGTAAGCCTAAACTTAGTCCCGTGCTCTCCAGCTCCACAAAAAATCATGTACTTGAAGTAGAAGGGAACTTTCCCTTGTCTATAACTACAACAATATAATCTGTTTGGGCCCCAAAGCATGGCCCCAAAAGGGTGTGAGATGAATATTAGTAGGCAACCACCACTAGATATGTGCCTAACAGTCAGTGAATATATGGAAGGTAAAAGTGTAAAAAGCAGTAAAAAAGAAAGTAATCAATAGTAACAATCCACAATTTCAGATATCAAGCAACAACTAAACAAGGTAGATAATCACGACAGGTAACCCTCTGGGAATTACTCATATCCTGTTCTTCCTACCTAACAGAAACAAAAAAGAAGCTAACAAACAATAAACCCTCTGGGAAGTGCCCACATCATATCCAATCTGGTCCTACCTATCATGTAAAAACAACCCTCTGGGAAGCACACTCAGTGTAAACCCTCTGGTTCTGTATATGAGTATAATAAGTCTCTCTGAGGAAGTTCTCACTATTAATTCCCCTTATAGTCTAATGTTGTCAGGTGCTCTCTGAGGAAGCTCACGCGGTCAATTCCTCTTATATCCCCAAGGTCAAGGACTCTATGAGGAAGCTCACTCGATCAATTCCCCTTATTTCCTAGGTCATTCATAGACTCTATGATGAAGCAATCACTGTCAATTCCCCTTTATTATCTAAACAATTCAAGAATAAAATCAAAGTCTCTATGAGGAAGCTCACTCGGTCAATTCCTTTAATATTATAAAGCAATCAAGGACTCTCTTAGGAAGGTCACTTGGTCAATTCCTCTTATAGCCCCAAGTGGTTCTATGCTCTCTGAGTATTATCACTCGGTAAATCCCCCTTATAGCCAAAAGTTCTCAAGGACTCTCTGAGGAAGCTCACCTAGTCAATTCCCCTTATAGTCTACTACACTAGATTCTCACGACCCTATGTAGGTCAACAAGCATAGAAGTGAAATATGGCCATGTAAAACTACAGAACTACTTGGATAGAAGTCTACAGTATATCAACATGTCAGATAACAAGATCACTCCATCCAAAAATACTAGGCATGAGAAACAAACAAAGTAGACCAACAGGCTAAGCAGAACTAAACGGTCATAAATAGAACATGCATGGGAAGCACCTCCAAATCATAGAAATCAAACTTAATCACATACAAATAACCTATACTCGCACACACTAGCAAAGCAGGAAATTAACAAGGTTAAAAATGGTAAACTCAAAACACCTCGTTCATGGGTATTGGTGATTTTGCACATACAATTCAAATACATCAATCCAAAAGGCAAAAACTACCTACCTATTAGGGTTTGGTAAAATCGACCTCTTCACCCAAACATGCTCCAACCCGGGTGAACGCCTCCTCGAAACCACCTCAAAAACACTTCCCTAACATCAAAAAGGTCAACTTTTAACACACAAGGGAAACACAACCATAGATATACATGAAACCCTTTTAGATCTAGGAAACTAAGAGTGGAATAGGGCTAACCCTAACAAAAAACTCAAAGAACCAGAAGGGAGACTTACCCGAGGAGAACTACCTTCGATCTGCCTAGAAACCCCTTCGATTTTCCTACAAAATGAGCTAAGGATCTCCCCCATACTCTAAAATTTGAAAAGACCATGTGAGCCATGAGTAGGGGGAAGAATGGTGGAGGAATGGGAAATCCCGAGTGGCATGGGACTTAAAACCCCTGACTTTATGTGGCCACATGGTTACCCTACACGGTTTGGCAAACTATGTGCCAACTGAGCAGTTTACACTGTCTCACCCAGGAACATCGCACCGCTTGCTCGTATGGTCTGGAAAACCTGTGTGCCACCCGTGTGGAGCCTAGTATCTCACCCAGTGACTTTTCACATCTTTCCCACACGGTCTGACAAACCGTGTGCTGCCTATGAGGAGTCCACTGTAAAGGGTGCACGGTTTCCTGGGCTGGCCACACAGTTTGTTCAGACCGTGCACCAACTGTGCACCCCTGCACAACCACCACAACTTTAAAGGGTTCTCCACAGAAATTCCTCATTTTCTCAAAAACGACAAGAAAAGTGAAAAATACCTTAAGAGAAGATCTAAGTTCTTACAAACATCCCCCTTTAAAGAAATTCATCTCTGAATTTCCCTAGCACAGCGCAGAAGAAGAAGCCCCAAATAGTTCTAGCCACTGTGCTCAAACATTAGTGTCCCTCCCCCAAGTCTCATTCTGCACTCTCTCGTGCTGCTACAACACTCGTACCATAGGAACAGACTTGCCACAAAGAACCATTTTACTATGATCCACAATCCATATAGGATTCTCCTCGAAAGATGTTTCCACTTACAACTCAACCTACTCAAGTTAAAAGACTTGAGATGGGTTTGAAAAGTAACGTCGAAGCTGTGAAACGTGGAAGACATCATGCATAGCCCAATACCTATGAGGTAAATGCAATGGATAGGAAACCGATCCAACTCTCTCTAACACCTCAAATGATCCAACATACCTTGGTGAAAGCTTACCCTTTCTCCTAATCCTCTTGTGTGCCAACCTCAGTGTGACATGCAGGAAAACCTGATCCTAGAACATGAACTCCAGAGGTCATCTCCACTGATTAACATAAGTCTTCTGTCGAGGCAGTGTGGTAGCCATCCTCTTCTGAATCAATTCTATCTGCTCTGTGGTCTCCTGAACAAGATGAGGTCCCAACAAAGCTGCCTCTCCTGCCTCTAGAAAACATAAGGGTGATCGGCATGACCAACCGTACAAAGCCTCACAAGGTACCGTCTGTATAGCTGCTTGAAAACTATTATTGTTGGAAAAATTCCACAGAGGTATATGCTTCCCCTAAGAACCTCCAAAATCCATGATGCATGCTCGGATCATGCCCTCAAGCACCTGAATCGTATGCTCAGTCTGGCCATCTATCTTGGGATGGTAAGCTGTACTCAAAATTACCTATATACCCAATGCCTTATGAAGCCCCTTCCAGGAACAAGAAGTAAAACGTGCATCCCTTTATGAAACAATGGAGTGTGGAACTCCATGTAAGGACACAATCTCTTAGATGTACACCCATACGAGCTCATCAATACTAAAGGTCTTCTTGATCGGCAAGAAGTGAGCAACCTTTGTAATCTTGTCAATGACAACCCATACTGCATCATTCCCCCGAGGAGACCTCGGAAAGCTGGGCACAAATTCCATCATGACGTCATTCCACATCCACTCGGGAATGGGAAACTGTTGTAAAATCCCTACTGGTCACTGATGCTCTGCCTTCACCTACTGAACAGTGGAACACCTCATGGCAAAACTAGCAACGTCCCTCTTCATACTTCTCCACTAATATTGATGGTGTAGATCACGATACATCATGGTGACACTAGGATGAACATCCCAAACCAAGGAATGAGAATCCTGCATCAGCTCCTCACGTATATCTGCGGGCACACCTACGCGCCCCTGGAAACGCAAGATCTCATCCTCGCTTATGGTCCATCCAGGAATAGGTTCATATCCTGACACACTTTCCATTAGGACTAAGCCTTCAGAGTCTAATAGTTGCCTCATTTTCACTCGATCAATAAGAGTGGAGGTAATGGCTATAGAAGAAAGAATAATCTGCCCCTCTCTGTCATGCACCTCCAAATGCATCTCAGATAACATACCCATAAGCTGCCACTCACTACTGGAATCCTAAACTACCTATATCTGAGTCCTCCCACTCAACGCATCAGCCACTGTGTTGCCTTTCCGAGGCATATAGGAAAGCTCAAAGTCAAAGGACTGTAGGTACTCAACCCACCTGTGCTGTCTCAAATTCAGATCACGCTGAGTGAAGATGTACTTGAGACTTTTGGGGTCGGTGAAAACCACAAAGTGATCTCCCAGAAGATAATGTCTCCAACAGCGTACGTCATGAACAACTACTGCCAAATCCAGATCATGCGTCGTGTAATTCATCACATGTGGCCTCAACTACCGAGACCCGCATGCAATGACTTCATCTCCATGAAAAAGCACAGCTCCCCTCCCGATAACTGACACATCACAGTAAACAATATATCTCTTTCCTAGCTCTGGAGAGACTAGTATCAGTGCTGAAGTCAACTACCCTTTCACCTCTTGAAAGGTTGAATCACAATAATCTGACCATAAGAACTTCACCCCCTTCTTAGTCAGACCTGTCAGAGGTGCTTCTAAGCGTGAAAAGTCCAGTATGAAATTCCTGTAGTATCAAGCCTACCATAGAAAACTCCACACCTGAAATACGTTCTTCGACTGCTCCCAGGAAACTATAGCTCTCACTTTTTATGGGTCTACTCATACTCCTGCCTCTGAGATAACATGACCCAAGAAGTGAATCTGATCCATCCAAAAGTGACATTTTGAGGGATTAGCATATAAAAGATGCTCTCTCAGTGTACTAAAAATGATATCAAGATGGTTAGCATGGTCATTTTAAGTTTGAGAGTACACCAAGATGTATTCCATGAAAACAACCACAAAGAAATCCAAGTATGGATGAAACACTTGTTTCATTAGTGCCATGAAAACTGTAGGAACGTTATTGAGACCGAAGGGAATAACCATATATCGTATAGGCCATACCTACTCTAGATGGCTGTAATAGGTATATCAGTTGGTCAAACGTGCAAATGATGATAACCGGACCTCAAGTCAATATTCAAGAACACCCGGGCTCCTTGAAGCTGATCAAAGAGATCATCAATACTAGGCAAGGGATATCAGTTGTTTACCGTGAACTCGTTTAACTTCCGATAATCCACACAAAGCCTAAGGGTACTATCTGCCTTCTTTGCAAACAGGACAGGCGAACCCCAATGAGAAGTATTGGGTCGGATGAAACCCTTTTCATGTAACTCCTCTAGCTGCTTCTTGAGCTCCTACAACTCAGGTGTAGCCATCCGATAAGGAGGAATGGACACCAATGCATATCTTGGCACAATATCAATTGAGAAGTCCACCTCACACTCCGGTGGAAAACCTGCAAATTCCTCTAGAAAGACTTCTCTAAAATGATCCAACACTGGAGGAAAGTCTAACATTGAATTCCCTTGGTCATATAGATATAGACAAGCTATCTGGGCTATAACTCCTCCCAACCCATGATGCTTTGGACCCACTCTGCTCGGCTGGACATCCCACTCACCCCTATGAAGAAAGGATCCACCTTCTGGTGATATGAAACTCACCCTGCGGTGATAACAGTCGATGAATACCTGGAAGGTAAATAGCTAGTCTATTCCGAGAATGACATCATAGCCTATCATAACTAGGACATATAGGTCCCATAAAAAGTGACACCCACCATCCCCTAGAGGGAACTCCTTGAACTGACATACAAAAGCCGTTCTAGTCCCCAACGGAGTGTCTAGTGTCAAGATATCAACAAAATAAAAGATGTAGAGACTAAGGCTCTCCATGATTGCAAAACATATAAAACTATGAGAATCCCCTGTATCGAAAAGATATGAAGAAAACACTATAGCCACTAATATTGTACCTTGAACGGTAGAAGGTTTGGGATCCTGCTCCTGATGAGTCTGCTCTACTACCAAAAGCCTGGCCAGTTCCGCGGCCCTGTGACCCTACATGGCTACTCTGAGCTGATTCACCCTGATGTCATTGAAAAATGGGCGACTGGCTGCCATGGCCATGACCTCCACCTCAGCCCGAACTGCCGGAAGATCACCAGTTCCCAGACTGGTGAGAAGCTAGAAATGCTTCTCTTGAACGAGGAGTCATAGATAAACCCCTATCACCTGCTGCAGGTGAAAAGATCTGATAAAAACACTGAAGGTGTCCCAACTTGCTGCAAGATCGGCACTCCACTGGGTCTCTTTGGCACCACGGCCTCATATACTCTCTTATCCCACATTGGTAGCTCACCACCTGGATAATAGAAGATGCATCCTGCCTACTCTGATCTTCTCGTGTAGCCTCCCTACGATGCTTCCCGCTATCAGATGGCGGAGCAGTAACTCTAGATTCCGAACCGCCCTAGCTCACAGCTCCATAATCCCTAATATTGTGCTTTTTGATCATCACCTAGTTGATGGTAGAAGATGTCAAAGTCAACCTGAAGATGTTCAACTAAGATCAGATGTCATTCCTTAGACCATCCTCAAACATTAATTCAAGGAACAACCCATCACCTCCTGGAATAGGCGTGAAATGTTGCAACTCTGTGAAGCGAGATGAATACTCCATAATAGAAAGAGTACCCTGCTTCAGGCTTATGAACCCTCGGGCTCGATTGGCCCTCAAGGTCTCTATATAGAAGTAATCATAGAAGATGCGCCAAAACTCATCCAATCCATATTATACTGGTATCTTTCCTGTGATATCACATCCCACCCCCTTTTGCTGGAGTCTCGGAGCATGTAGGTAGCAAGTTTCACACCCTTCTCTAGAGGTATCTCTAAATGCTAGAAAATCTTTAGTGTGGTCTCTAGCCATGACTTTGTAGCCTGAGGTCCTCCTTCCCCTATAAAAGTGGGAGGATGATTCTAATGAAAGACCTGTGTAAAATTAGCCATCAACAGGGTAGGAGGTGGTGCTCCCTGAAAGGCCTACATCATCCCCAAAAGCCCCCCCTGAACTATGCATCATCACATATATCAGGTACAACGGCTGGTGACAAGGCTTCCACAATGATAGGATCTGCAGGTGGTCCCTGATTAGCCATGTCCGGTGTCATATCACAATCACGTAACAGGCACACAAACGAAGGATGTCTTGGTGGAATGACTCTACACGGTCAAGCGCACACCTTAGATCAAGATTAACAGGGACTTAATCATAGGAGTACAGAGCATGTAAAAATATTTCATTACATGTACTTAAGAAATACGGTTTCTTCCCGAACAGAATAACACATGTAGTGTAGTCAAAACTACACGGCATGCATTCTGGGTTTTTCCAGACAGTAAGCCTCAAAAACTACTTCAGAACCCATAGAAACACTGAAACAAACATTAAAAGTGCCAAATTCTGATTTGTGAGGGCCCATACTCCCCATAAATCAAAAATTGGCATCTTAAAAATGTTATAAACAAGCAAAGACAAGGTGATGATCCACCAAGTTATGGTCCATGAGGGCCCATAACACCCTAAGAACAAAAATGTTTCATTCATTCTAGAAAAAAATTACACAAAATAATACCCTATTTAAAAGCAGGTATTTTTATCCAAGAAAATATTACAATAAAATGCATATTTTACACAATATCTATCACAATAACATGAAATCACAAATGCATTCTAGATGGCATGGAAAAAATGAATGACATGTGATTTCTAGCAAGTGCATATATGATGCATGAGATGGAATACCCTCATCTCATCGCATTGCGACAGAAAAAGAACCTCAACAATGTTGATAGTAATAACAGAAAACATGCGAGTCACCCATCAGTGAAAATCTGATCAATTGTAAACATGCAAAACCAGAAGAAATTGCAATAAACGAGGTAGATTGGATTCTGCTTGAACAAGGGTTAGCTACTCCCGGGAACAACTTATTACCACACACTGATTCCATCCTATCCCTGGATAAAGGCTCCAAACAGTAATGTCCGGGTTCTAGAAGCCACCCAGAGGCACCCCGTACCCTGTTGGTCACATGGCCTCAAGTGTGTTTCCCTGAATGGCAGAGGCTTCTGAATAGCAGCGAGGGCCTTGGGTGTTATAGTGGGGAAACTATGCCCTCATTGGTAGAGTACATAACATAAGTAAACAAATATATACAATAGTGGAAGAAGTAATAAAACCAAAAAACAGTAACAACAGAATACTGATAAAGAAACAACTGGAGCATATATATATTTGAAAGATGCATGATAAATATATGTCTAGGAAAGAATCCAAGAAATTCACCATGCTGAATACAACCAGTGCTAAAATGAATTACAAAAGAAATAGATAAACAGATCCTCAGCATCTCAAGCCTAAGCTTGGTCCCATGCTCTACATCTCCACAACAAATCAAGTACCAAAACTAGAAGGGAACTTTCCCTTATCTATACCTACAATAATATAATCTGATTGGGCCTAAAAGAATGGCCCAAACAGTGTGTGAGATGAATCCCAGTAGGCAACCACCACAAGATCTGGTCCTAACTGTCAGTGAATATATGGAAGGTAAAAGTGTAAAAAGTCGTAATCAAGGAAGTACTCAATAGTAACAATCCATAGTTTCAGATATCAAGAAACAAATAAACAAGGAAGATAATCACAATAGGTAACCCTCTGGGAATTACTCACAGCATGTCCCCTCTAGTCCTACATAATAGATACAACAAGCAGCTGACAATCAGGTAACCCTCTAGGAAGTGCCCACATCCTATCCCCTCTGGTCCTACCTATCAAGTAGAGACAACTGTCTAGGTAGTACACTCAGTCTAACACCTATGGTTCTATATATTAATATAATAAGACTCTCTGAAGAAGTAATCACAGTCAAATACCCTTACAGTATAAGGTAGTCATGAGCTCTCTGAGGAAGCTCATGTGGCCAATTCCTCTTATATCTCCATGGTCAAGGACTCTCTGAGGAAGCTCACTCGGTAAATTCCCCTTATAGACCAGGTCATTCATAGACTCACTAAGTAATCACTCACTTTCAATTCACCCTTATAGTCTAAATAGTTCACAAATAAAATCAAAGACTCTCCAAGGATGCTCACTCGGTCAATTTCTCTTATAGTTTAAAACAATCAAGGACTCTCTGAAAAAGCTCACTCGGTCAATTCCTCTTATATTCCTATGTGGTTCTAGGCTCACTGAGGATGCTCAGTCGATCAATCCCCCTTATACCCAAAAGTGCTCAAAGACTCTATGAGGAAGCTCACCTGGTCAATTCCCCTTATAGTATACTACACCAGATTCTCACGGCCCTGTGTAGGTCAATAAGCATAGCATTGCAATATGGCCAAGTAAACTTACAGAACTACTTGGTTAGCAGTTTACAACATATCATCATGTCAGCTAACAAGATCACTCCATCCTACAATAATAGGCATGGGAAACAAACAAAGTATCCTAACAGGCTAAGCAGAACCAAATGGTCATAAACCGAACATGCATGGGCAACACATCAAAAGCATAACAATCAACCTTATTCACATACAAATAACCTCTACTCACACACACCAGCAAAGCAAGAAATTAACAGGGTTAAAAATGGTAAATGCACAACACCCCATTCATGGGTATTAGAAATTTTTCACATACAATTCAAAGACATTAATCTGAAAGGCACAAACCAACTACCTCTTAGGGTTTGGTGAAATCGACCTCTTCTCCCAAATGCACTCCAAACCAGGTGAACGCCTCCTCGAAACCACCTCAAAACTGTTCCCTAACTTCAACAAGGTCAACCATTAACACACAAGGGAAACACAACCCCAGATATACATGAAACCCTTATAGATATAGGAAACTAAGATAGGAAGAGGTATAACCTTAACCAAAACCTAAAATAACCAAAAGAAGGACTTACCCGAGGGGAACTGCCTTCGATCCGCCAAGAAATACCTTTGATTTTCCTCCAAAACGAGCCAAGGAGCTCCCCCAACCTCTGAAAATTGAAACTCCCATGTGATCCACGAGTAGGGGAAATAATGGTAGAGGAATGGGAATTTTCGAGTGGCCCAGGACTTAAAAACCCTAACATTAACTGGCCGCACGGTTACCCCGCATGGTTTGAAAAACCGTGCGCCAGCCATGCTGTTTCCACTGTCTCACCTAGGAACTTCGCACGGATTTCCCGCACGATCTGGACCAACTATGTTCCACCCGTATGGATCTCACTGTCTCACCTAGGGACTTCACCCGACCTACCCACACGGTCTGACAAACCATGTGCCACCCGTTCGGATTCCACTGTCAAGGGTGGATAGTTTCCTGGGTTGGCCGCACGATTTGTCCAAACCATGCGCCAACCATGTGCCCAAACACAACCTCCACAAAATTAAAGGTTTTTCTCTAGAAATTCCTCTTTTTAAAAATGACTAGAAAAGAGAAACATGCCTGAAAAGAAGATCTGGGTTCTTACATAAAATGGGTAATTTAATGTGTCTTGAATTTTAATAAATCAATTTAAACCATAAACATTATATAATAACTTTTTAATCTATAAATTAATACCAACATGTCCCACCAAAACATTCCCCATGTAATTCACCTAACCTTCCAAACCCAATGATACCATTCTTAACCATTACAAAACATTAGTTTCTATGAAAAAATCCCTCTTTTTCAACATTAAAAGGATCTCACTCAAACCCATTCTATCATATATATCTACCACAATAGAATTTATCATGAATCATTCTTCCTTTTCCTAATATAAATCCATCCAATAGTTCTTATGTTTCTAAGGATTCCACCTAATATTTAATAATATATGTAGAAATGTAAGGATTCTCCTCCCCCTCTATTTTCTTCAATTATTTCATTTGTGAAAAGATCCTATGATTTCCATATGATTATGTTTCAATATTTTCATAATTGGTAATTTACAATCAAAATAATTAAATATTTATGAGATAATATCATTATATTTCATTAAACTCTCTTTATAATACCTTTTTTATAGCTGTCAGGCCACTAAAATCACTCCTTGATTCTCTCCCTCAACTTTTCAATTCAAGAACTTAATTTATTATAAGACCTTTTTATTTCCATAGAGTATGATTCCATGAGTTCAAAATCAATTATTTACTATACAAGTGATTCCCTGTTGATGAGAGACTACACTTCTCTCTCATTTATCCCTTTCCTTCCGTAAAATACCATTTCCTCATTTCGAAATGAATCACCAATGTAGTTCATTTTTATTATTAAATATACTTGATCTTTCTCATTAAGTTTTCTATATTGGAACTCAATGTTCAACACCAATGTTTCTTTATAAAAATATTAATATCAAAAAAAAATTATTCCTTTTTATTTTGGGATTTGTTATGATATCATCTTCTCTTATGCTTTGAGACAAGATTATGAAATCCAATTATTTATCATTGGTTTTATCATGCTTATGCTTTATTTATGATTTATTTTCCTCATGTGGAATATGTATACATCTACATATTTTCACATTCATTATGTTTCGGGTTTCCTTTCATTAATAAATCCCTATAATTCATTTGGTGATGCTTTCGTCTCATAATATACCATGTATGGTGAAAATGCAGTTAGCCTAATAACACAATGTTATGTGATGGGTGGGCATGGAATTATATAGATCTCTAATTCATTGGGTAAGGATTTATATATCATGAGATATTATATATGGTAATGGGAATTTTTACACAATGTGATGAGGGTATTGGGAGTGAACGTTGAACTATTATTATGATTCCTTAATTTACATTTTTTGCCTCATATTTATTATTCCATAGTTGTATGATATCATTTCATTATGTTATGTTCCCATGATTATATCCATTATCTTTTTATGATATCATGTTATGCCTCTTAACTAACATTTTATACTTCACTATCATGTTTATTTCGTTACTGGGATTTATATCTCACCCTTTTCGTTATGTATATTCCCTAGGGTATCCTGTATAGTTTTAGTGGATGTATGAGAGTTAAGATAAGTACATTAATTTTTAAAGAAAGATGATATAATTTATTCCAAGATGATGTACTTGTATGTCTATTCTCCTAAGAAACGAGAACTCTTAACCCATGAATTGTATTTTTTGGAAATCTGTAGTAAAAAAACATGAAATAAAATGTATTTAAGGCTTGGATAACTATAACGATGAAGGCCATTTTCAAATATTCAGTTATTAAATGTTTCTTTTATGAACATATTTGGAGAAAAATAAACAATCTCTTAATGTCGATTACATATTCCATAATCATTTGGTTTTTTGTTGAAGGCATGAAAACACAAACGGGTAAGGTAAGGCTATCATGTTAGGATAAAATAGTTGGGTAAACATAGCCTTGAAGTGTTTCAACAATAAATTTTCATGTAGCATAGATTGAACCATGTACTCACACTACATAATGATGGTGCCTTCAATGATAAAAGTGTCACACTTAAATTTGATGGCTCCGAGATTCTCAAGTAATTAAAAAATCCTTTCAATATTCTCTAAACAAAATCATATTTCTGTTGAGTATTATTTCGTCCTCAAAATGATGGAGGAATATGGAGAATAAATTCTTGTGCCTACTACTTATCCTGACTCAAACATAGACATTCCACTTTAGCCAGAGTTGGTGCAAGGCCTACTCATTGATCCATCTATCATATGTTTCTCACAACCTTCTTGATATGATTTGTTTTCTAAATTAAGATTATACTATAGAAAATTATCTTCAATTCCCTAAGGATCACTATCAAGGGTTCTTAATGGTGTTATGATACTACATCAAATAAAATAAATAAATAAATAAACATTAAAATAGGTAAATGACATCATTTTAAAACATTTAAAATAATTAAGGACAATAATAAGCATTATAAACCATAAGAAAACGAGGATAGAAAAAATAATCCATTTTTAAATATTTTTAACCAAATTTCATGGTCTACAACCCATACACCATGATCATAAAAAAACATGAGATAAATCATGGGTATTATCGAAAAATAAAAATTAATCCCTAATAATCTTCTGAAACACAGTGTTTAAAACTAAATGTGTTAACCAGACACCCATTCACACCAAACTATCGATTTTCAAAAATCATACCTCTAATCTACCATGACTCATAATATATAATAAAAAATGGTCTATGATACCATTTTTTATAAACTAACCTGAGTTACCCTATAATTAGAACTTGTGCTAGCCTATGACTAGGGCTGAAGGGAATTTTTGATTCCCACCGGCTGGAAATTGCTAATTGGGTATCAAGGTTTCACCTTTAGGGGAATTTTATTCCAAATAACTCTATCAAGAAAGTCCTAATTGAGAATAATACATTACTTATACATCTACATTTGAGGAAATCACTCAAAAAATAGATCTATAATAATGATCTTTTAATATTTAAAACAAAATCCACATATTTTAATATAAACTTGAACCAAGATTAAATATACAAGACTTTCAAGAATGGAAAAAATATGAAAAGGATGGGAAGCCAACTTGGTGATACAAAGTAGGTTAAGTATTTCAAAATACCAAAAATAAACAAAATAATAATACCTATATCAAAGAAAAATTACAAATCCCTCCCCCATGTCACCTCTACTAAAATGGATCACAGGTAACATGGGGATCCACTACCTCCAATCGATGATAATACTTTACTTGTATTAGTAAAAAAAAGTTATATATAAACTTAATTGGTTTATATAGGGTGTGAGGATAGCTTTCAAAATGGGATCTGACCAAGTGGTCCATGATCAACCATTTTTAAATAATTCTTGGATGGTTGTTTAAAAAACATACAAAAATATTTTTATTATATTTTAAATGATGGTTACATATAAAAATATTAATAAAACCTAAAAAATGATAATATAATCCATGTAAAAAAACTTTCAAAACAAGAATCATTGAATATTCCTAATGTTTTATAAGGTCAATTAACATAGGGATTTGTATACACTATTATGTACAAAATAAATCCCATCTTACTATATGTATTCCTTTTATGTTGAACTATATCAACACCTTGAAGGTAAATAAAATCCAAATTAGGGTAGTGTCACACTAATTGTAAAATACAATACAAGGGAGAGAAAAATAAATGACTATAAAGTATTTATCCTAAGTTCCCTACAAAAGCACTCAGTATTCCCATGAATCTTAATAATTGTCAAATAATTACAATTTTATTCAAAAAACCATTTCCATTCATAGTGAAATTTTATTGAGTACGTAACTAACATCATCAATTACAGGTAACAAACAAGATTCTAAATTCACATTACTTACCCATATCAAGAAAAACAATAAAAAACCATGTAAAATATACAATAGTACACAAAGGTGATAAAAAAATTCTTTAAAACAATTAAAAACATACTTTATAAAAACTATACACATATGGATCTTTAAAAAAATGAAGTGCATGGAACCCCTACCATAAACTGATAAAACTATTGGTCAGTGGTGAAAATACACTAAAAGAGAGGAATGAATTCCCAACCATTAATTCCCCATATCAAAATTCTAGTCACCAAGAACCCTTGGATTTCACATCCTTTGTGATAGAATAAAATAATGTATAATAAGATATTTGAATAAAATGAATAAGGAATATCACTTTCATATGACATCATGGTGAAAAATTTATTCGAATTGAAAGGAATCAGAGTACATGTTAGAGGGTAAAGGTTCATGATTTGGAAGTTTCATAATGGTGTTATCCCATTACACTAATAAAAAAATTGAACTTTAACTTTTAATTTAACTACATTTAAGAAATTAATTGGGATTTTAAACAATCCAGGGAAAATAGTTCATGGTGTGACATTCTCTATCTTGGTGTGAAACTTGTCCCTCAAAGCCATATCAAAATCATAACTCCTCTATCTAGGGTGACATCAAGGTATACTCATGTTACTACATGGTGTAACAGACCTTAATATGGATATCACTTACTACACCCCTATAATAAAGTGATACACACCATTTACAACATGACAGTTTAGTTCCAGGTCATTATGGGATAAGATTTCGATCATGACATGTCCCATCGGCTCCCAACGTGACTACCTACCCCGCCGGAATCAAATTTCAAAAAGTCATGAACCTTATATAACATCAGGATGATACCTTTATTACAAAAATCATGAATCCATAAAAAATTTATGTATCACTTAAATCCAGACACATGGTCATGGTGAGAAATTCAATTTTCATAACATAGCCATCTCTCCCAATGAAGAGGCATGAAAAATCATTCTCTATAAAATAAAGGCTCATCACTCCTTGAGCCCACATGGACATGGTGTTGACCACAAATAGCTACAACCCAAGGACTCACAAAATTCCATCATATCAGGATAGTTCTAATTCACACATCACTAAATCATATTATCAATGATTCATTAGGTTGTGTTCTAAATGATTATAAAACATCATCCCGCAGATAAGAAACTTAAATAAAAATTAATAAATGACAAATAAAATATGGTCATACTTTAAAATGACACCTTAGGTGTTACACGGAAATTCATTATAGTATTTCAACTCATCACATTTCTATTAACTTTTGAATCAATTGTCGACAAGACTTCTCATGAAATATATTCCAATAACATTCCACATTCAACATGTTCATTATGATATACTATAATGTCACATGTATAAGAAAACATATCTTGTATATAATTCAATGAATTCATTTTTCCATAAAATTTATTTAATAATACTACTAAAAAGTAGAAAAACATTAATGATAGTATAATCATATGAAATATCATTTTACAACCTAGCTAAAATATAATAATTTTCAAAAGAAATAATCAAAATATGATAGTATATGAAAAAAAATCATTACATGGAATAAGTTTCAAACTTGGTTTACTTGATTAAGATACACTAGTAACCAAACATATATAAATTATTACACAATAAAAAAATTATTTCCTGATAGATTTAGTATATATACATCAAAATATATTAGAATATGAAATTTATTATGTAATTTAATAAATAAATTATTTAATATTATATTATAAGGTTTTATTTCAATCCCACTATTTCTATATGAAAGGGGAAATTATTTTCTCACCATACCAAGATTCATATTTCAGACACCCCAATACCCCTTAGTGGTAACCAAAAATTCAATACAATCATTATTACCTAGATAAACAACCCCATTAATAACATATAAGAACACTTAGATGATCTAGTATGAGTATACATATATTCCACAAAAATACAATCACTAAAACATTTCCTCACCAATAAATGATGTAAATGAAGAGAATGTCTGAACTAGTGTTTTAATACATTAACATATTTTTTAAAAATTAAAATTCCCTCAAATATTATGAAAATAGTAAATACAATCTCTATTTCATATATTATTATTTTATAAAATAATTAATGAAACTTAATTAGAAGTCAAATTTTAAATAACTTTGTTAGTCCCAAAGGATTAGTGAAACATTATTTAAAAAATTAATCTTAAATTTTCATTATTGTTTTTCTATGTTTTTCTTTGTGGTTTTTATAAAAAATTCTCCATCCTTATGAGACCAAGGGCTAACCCACTGAACCACATAGTTGACTCAAGGTATACCCCATTGTAGAGACATCCCATGTGAGCCTACAAGTCAGTGGGATGGTACGTGGGTAGGCTTGTGCATATGTCCCATAAGTTAATTCCTAGGTAATGGTATATACTTTGGGCTAGGATTCTAGTGGACCTATGTAGGTGCAGCGTGACCCATGGGGTTTCTGTTCACTACTAAAAATAGGACTTTAACAATCCTAAAAATGGCCTTTATCAGTGCTAGAGAATCACTGACAACCTGAGAAAGATTAAAAGACCTTGACTTTCATCATCTCCTAAAAGTACCTAATAAATGGGTCCCTTATCAACACTAGAAAACATTGATAAATGGATCTTTCATTAGTGCTTTTTTTAGTTCTAATAATAGACCCATTTATCCATTCATTTATTTTGAACCAATAAATATTTCCTTTATTAGAATTTTTAAAATCACTCATAAAAGACACATTTATCAGCACATTCAAAAGTGTTGATAAAGGATGAATATATCAGTATATCTAAAAATGGTGATAAAGTACACATTTATCAGTACTTTTAGACTTACTAATAAATGTTCATGTTGTAGTGTGTTGTAACAACACACTACAACACTAGTTCAATGTGTTGAAATAGTACACGGTAGCACCCAAAACACCACCAGATTGCAGCAGAATCAAGTAAAAATTCATAATTTAAATAAAATGAAATTTAAAACACAAATTCAAGAAAAAGTTAAATATTATAAACATTTAAAACATTGTTTTATACAATTACAGAAGTAAAAATTATTATAGACATTCGAAAACATCAATGTTTATTTGTCTTTTGATCAAGACCTAGATTCATTCTATTGATGACCTCCCTAATCCTGAAAAATAATTCACCTATATAATAAAATTATTCTTATGTTAGTAATAATATAATGACAAAATTAACATAAAATGATACTTTTAAAATAACATTTTAGTGATATGAGGAAAATTGTGTATCAGATTGATTTGTTGTTGATTAATACATTTCACACCATTTTTTAATCATATTAAACAATTATATCTATGAAAATTAATTTTATAAGTATACGAAATATCCCCAAAGTACAGCCAAGTGGTTGCGTTTGTGCTAGTTTTTGAACTAAAATGTCAATTTTAAACTGATAACAGACACTTTAAATAATACCAGGAACATCACATATCAAATTAAGGTGAGGATATTTCCCGCACATCAAAAATTACTTATGGATCATTTTCGTAAAATATCAAAAAAAATCTGAAGGTTTTTTTCTCAGTTTTAAGTAGGTCAGTTGTCAATTTTACTAAAATTGATTTCAATTTTAAATAAAAAGATGCACTTAAAGACATATTGGTCACATCATGTGTTAGATTGAAATGAAGATGATTCATAAATTTCTCAAAAGACGTATGGATCATTAACCTAAAGTATAATAACAATATGAATGTGTGTTTTCGTTTTTGAGTTGGCCAGTTGTCCATTTTACTAAAATTCATGTCAATATTTAATAAAAAGTCTCCTTTGGAGTTATAATTGTCACATTGTGTGTTGGATTGAGGTGTAGCTAATTCAAACACATCTAAAATGAATTATGTTTCATTTTTGTAATTTATAAAGATAATACAAATGTGTTATATTGGTTTTGAGTATGTTACTTTTCATTTTTACTAAAATGTCATTTTAAACTGGAAACATGCACTTTGACTGAAACCGATAACATCATCTATCGGTTTTATGTCAGAATAATTACAAGAAATTAAAAATGACTTATGAATAAAGTTTTCTAAATTATAATGAAAATCTAATCATGGTTGATCATTTTTTAGTGAGTTCCATTTTTTGAACTAAAATGTCAATTTTAAACTGATAACGGACACATTAGGTCATGACAGGCACAAAATGTATTAGATTGAGGTATGAAAGATTCTTACACATCCAAAATGACTTATTTATTGTTTTTATAAAGTATCCAATCAATCATAATGAGTTTTCTTAGTTTTGAGCTGGTAAGTAGTCTATTAAACTAAAATTGATGTCAATTTTAAATAAAAAGACGCACCAAAAGTCATACTGGTTACACTATTCATTATATTGTGATGGGTCCAATTCCTAAAAAACTAAAACATGTAACATTTTCCTAAATTATAAAAACAATCCGATTTTTTATCAATTTTAAGTAGTCCAGTTATCCATTTTACTAAAATTGCTGTCAATTTTAAATAAAAATATGAACTTTGAGTAATATTGGTCAAATTGGGAATCATATTGAGGTGTGACTAAATAATAAACATCTAAAATGACTTATTTATCATTTTACTAGAGTATAAAAACTATAATAAAGTATTTTGATTCATTTGAGTGCATCACTATTCTTTTTTACTAAAATTCCATTTTAAACTGATAACTTGCACTTTGACTCATATCAATCACATCAGGTATCATTTCATTATGAGAATGATTATTACACATAAAAAGTTACTTATCAATCATTTTTCTAAATTATAAAGAAAAAACATGAGCATGTTTTATTGGTTTTCATTGAGTGTATTTTTTTGAACAAAAATTTCGATTTTAAACTGATAATGGACTCTTTGAGTCATAGTGGGCACAACATGTATCAGATTAAGGTGTGAAAATTTCTACATGTCACAAATTACTTATGAATTATTTAATTAAATTATCAAAAAATCCAAAGGTTCTTTCTCAATTTTTATGGAGATGAATTCTATAGATGTTTTGGTGCAAAAAGGCATGAAAGATGGACAATCCTCCCAACTCCAACAATAGACTCCAACTTTGTAAGAAAAAAATTATCATGTGGGTAATAATAAAAATAAATAAATTAAACCTAAATAAGAAAAAATATTTTAATTATATGGACAATGATTTTTCTAAGAAAACATCGAAATTGCCTCCATAATTAAGGAGATACAATATCGTTTCTATTCCTGCCATGGCATGACAAGTAGATAGAAATATTCTAAAATGATAAAACCTTACAAGGAATAAGGGAAGTTAAATCAAAATTAAATTATCGATATATTCCACACATAGGGAATTTTATGAGTGATTCATGATCCTTGTGGAACAATATGCAATCTTTTGTAAAAGAATGTATTTTTTTAGAGATCATACCCATTGAATGTAAAATTCTTTTTGCACTATATGTTTGACATTGTAGTTAATTTTATTCTAGTATCATATCATTTTGGAAATGAATTATTTTAGTAAATTTGGTGTCACTACATCTTTTTCTATCTTTCAAATAATATAACTTCAATACATCTAACAATATTGTGTATTTAGTACAACTGGTATACAATGGTCCCTTGACACACCTATTTAATTTCTCAAAAAAATTGAATGTTATGAAGGTCATATTCAATTATCATTATCATTTCTTCCATGTGCTCCCCAACATCATTTACACTTCTAATCATATCAAATGGTCCACAAACAGTAGTATCATACGAATTAGGGACCATATTCAGTTTTCCCTCATGTTTATTCAATAGTTTATAGATCTAATATATTCTCTAACAAATCATATGTTCTTCCAACACTATCAGACCAATGTTTCTTGAATAATAACAATATAGAAAATGGATAAAGTATTTTATAAGGGTTGTACACATGCTCTTTTTTAAACATGATAAAGTACTTAACTCCATATTTATACTATTTATTCAAATGATTAGTGTGAGTCCATTTTCAATTCATATCCATCCTATTGGGTTCCTAATATGTTAATTGTTTTCAACAAGTAAATATATATATATAAGATATTCATAATCAAATGTGAGATTTATAGACAATTATAATAAGGGAAAACCAACATTTTATTGTATCCAATAAATATATATATATATATATATATAAGATATGATTTTTTTTGTTTGACACACATCCTCCATTTTTTTGACTTGTACATATGTTTCCAAAAATACTCTAAAAATAATTCATCCATGGGATGACTAATTCTTAGAGTAGTATAAGCAATATAAAAGAAATTGGGTATTAGTCTGAAGCAACAAATTTCATTAACAAATTTTCTTGAGATGAATTTTATTAGAATGGTAGTTGTCTATAAAAGGAATGGGGGTTATTCTCAAGAAAAAAATCAATAATAAATCTTGTTTGACACACATCAAGACTTCCTTAAATTACTTAAAAATAGAAATATGATATTGGAAATTAAGGATTAATTGGAAACCCAAATATTATAAACAGTAATAATAATCTCTCATTCAATAAACTTAAAGATATAAAAATGTATTGATAACAAAATTAACATATGAATATTTCTTTAATATACATGGATGGTATTCTAAGATTCCTAGGGGTGGAAGCAATATATGTAGACCAAAAATGAGGAATAACAAAAAATAATTTCTCAAATATAGAATTTTATATTCTTCATTTTATTTTTTGGAACAAGTAATGTAACAACCTAAGGAATTATTACATTTAATATGATTGGTTTATAAAATATTTTAAAAAATCTCAAGACTCTTGGGATTTCATATCACCACACCGACCCATCCCAAGGACTATAGGGAGGTCATCACATCAGTTCTACCCATCTAAATGAAGGGAGTCCATCTAATACACATTGAACCATATCCTTGAGATTCTTTGGAGGTCCGTAAATAAGTTGGCATATAACAATAATACACATCAACAAGATATATCACAAAAAATGGAGAAAAACACAAAACATCTTACAAAATCAATCCCATACACACTAGCCTCTACTAAGACAGAACGAATCCCATGAGGACATATTTTTTATGTGGAATACCCTTAATTCACTCAGAAATCTAAGTGGAATCAGAAAATTGACAGATCTATAAAACATAACACCTCATCTAAATTCTCTAATACAAAAATATGAAAATAAATAGTCAGTTGAATATACCAGGAAGCAATCTCATTGAAACATAAAAATTATATAAAAGATGAAAAATTGGATGGGACATCTACCATATAGTTAAGTCCACTATTTATCAAAAACTAATAATACACAATTCATCAAAACTTTCACCTAAATAAAAGAGTATCTCAAAAATTCATAGCTACTACTGAGAAGGTAGGAGATGGTCATATGGCATGGGAGAAAAGCTGAGAAGGCTCACTGTATAGGTTTTTTACACTCTAATAATTCCAAGCATCAAAATGGATGATCTCCATTGGGAAATAACCAAAATGGATAATTCTCCACACTCACAGTTACAAAACAACATACACCACAACTATAACCTTTAATTTTTTACACCCCAACATCCATAAGAGAATGTACATAAATTCATACATTCAAAAGAAAGTATATAAATACTTATGGTTAAGCCTTGGATTCATTCACCCTTTAAATCATTCGAGCCTTGATTTTTTCCTTGGATTTGTTTAAGCCTTAATTTGGGCCCTGATTTGAGATTTGATTCACCGAGGAGGTGCATTGATCGTTGGAGGATTCTATAGAAAGTATCTCATATTGCGATGGGTTTCCAAGTGGTTTGGGGTTTTACAATAGATCGGGACATTTTTATCAGCACATCCAAAAAACCACTGATAAAGATACCTTTTATCAGCGCTTAATACTTAAGCACTGATAAAGGATTTATAATTACAATTATAAATTAAAAAATATTTAAACATATAATATATATATAGAGACATATAGTTAGTATATTATTTATTTAAATATTATAATTATTTAAATATATAATTATTTATTTATAATTATAAAAATATTTTTAAAAAATCATATTTATATTATTATATATATATATATATTAAATTAAAATATATAAATATAAATGTAGTAAATATATTCATTATTTAAATTAATTTATTATAAAATTATTAATTATTTAAATATATATAATTATTTATTAATAGTAATATATAAAATTTTAAAAAAATATTTATTTATTTGTAATTATAAATATATAAATAAATAAATATAGTAAATTAACATTTATAAATATATTTATTTATAAATATTTTTTATAAAGATATTTATTTATAAATATTTTTTACACATATATATTTTAACATTATTAATGAATATTTAATCTTATGTACGTGCATATTAAAAATGAGTGAAATTGAAAAAATTAAAAATAAGTACACTTCAACAATACAGAAAAAATGGATACGTTTTTTGTGTGTGGGTTGTATATAAAAATACATTGATTATATATATCTGAAATCAATATAAAACACATTTGATCTATCTTAAATTGAAAAGTCAAACGATATTCAGTTATATCCATTACCTATGCAATCAGTCAGTATTTTTAATTCATATTAATTTTTAATTATAAACTATTTCACTTAATATATTACTATTTAACGTAAAGCATAAATATTTTTTATCATATGAATCATATTTATATACAATCATATATATCGATATATATAGTACAAAATATTTATTAACATTATAAATAATTATCAAATTAATTAAATGTTTAATATTTTTCTAAATTTACATATATTTAAATGTTATTTGTTTAATTTTCATTTTGTATATATATGTATATAATACTATTTAGTAATATTTATAATTTATATATGGTATAATCAATTTATTCATTTTTATGAATAATTATATCATTAATAATTTTTGTAATGTTTTCTTTAATAAAATCTATTTTTATTTTTTATTTATTTTATTATTTTATTTTATTTGATCCTTTATCAGCCCTAAAAACACTAATAAATGTAACACATTATCAATGATAAAAATTAAATACTGATAAAGGGTACCCTTTATCAGCACTAACCATAACGTTCTGATAACAGGTACCCTTTATCGGTGCTAAAAATAATGTGCTGAAAAAGGTAACCCTTTATAAGTGCTAAAATAAGTAACTTATAATGGTTCCATTTTTCAGCCCGGATAAAATTAACAACCTATCAACACTTATTTAGAGCCGTTGAAGGTTCCCTTTTTGAGAACATTTTTTAGCACTGATAAAGACCAACACTATTAAAGGTTTGTTTTATAGTAGTGGGTGTGTTGTAACGAGTGTTGATCTCACATAGCCTTCTCAAATAGAACAACGACATAGATTGAATGATATACTAGTTGATCGACTATGAGATAAATCGATGTGGGAAGATGATGCATGAGACTATTTATCTTCTTTGAATATTTAAGTATATAACATTGGTCTCGCAATCAATATGATATTTTTCAACAAACCAACCACAGCTCATGAGATTTAAACAGGCTAAATGTCTTCTTCCTCTAGATTCTCTATAGTGTTCCATTCAGTCAGTTTTTTATCTATCTTCCCTCATTCAAAGTTGATATTTACATATGATATATTTATTGGTTTTTATAATTTGATGAAGTTATGACTTAAGAAATGAAACTAAATTTTGATGCATGAGAACGATTAAGGGGTTTTCATTCAGCCGACTAAAAATTGTGTTACAGAAGGTTTATCCTACAATATTTTTATATGGATGATTTCCTTATTAAATAAGAAGAATCATGCAGCACATTAACTTCATCTTCATGCTATAACATATGGTTTCTCCTCATCAACTAAATTATTTTTGGATCAATGGTAGATCCCATTATTGAATATCCACTAGATATGCCTAAATTGATTGAGTGTTCCATCAATAAAATCATAGTTAAATCACCTTTAATGTTAAACGTTTTTTATCGTCATTGTTATTGCTTCTCTATCTAACTATAACACACTTCAATATTTTATGACTTTCTGAACAACTCAACATTTCACTAAATGGTATGACCAAATATAGTTTTAAGTAAGGGTAGATCATAAAAAATATTATTATTAAGCCTCTTATTCTCCAAATTTGAGGGCACCTATTTGGAAGAATATCATACCTCATGGTAGAACCATAATCCAATAGTAGTAGGATTTTTTATTATAGAGGTAGCACCCAACAAAAAGGTTGAAGTGTTCTCTATGTATCGAAAAGTAGATCACTGAATGATATATAATACTGAATATTGGATTTTCCTCAATGGTAGCTTTATCTACAATGGTATCTTACAATGGTAGCAGCACCTTACTACCCCTAGGTAAATTTTATATACCATTAGTTTTAAAAAAGGTTTTCTTAAAAAATATTATATATTTTTTATATTACATACTGAATTTGAAATATTTTTTTATTAATTTTCTATTGAATATATTTTGTTAAAATATAAGTACATGTTGTTTAAAGATATTTTTAGCATATTCACACGTGTAGATATTTTCATTATAAAACTCTATTTTATGGGTATTCTAATACTTTAATAAACTCGAATCTTATTTATATTTTTTAACTATATCATAAATACAAAATATATTTATTTATTCTAACTATCATGCTGGAATATTTTTTATATTATTCCATGTAGGAATTCAAAGTGTATAATCTTTACATATAAGCGCGTTAACTCAAATTAAGGTAAAATATATATTTTACCTGCCTATTATTTTTCTAACATGTCCTTTGGTGATTATCCATAGAAAAAACGCTAATATATTTGGAGTTATTGAATTTATTATCCATTTAAAAAGTTAATCAACATACCGTAATAAAATAATCTCATCAAAGATTACTACTACAAGATGACAATGACAATTGAGATATTTTACACACACATAAAAATACTTCTATATAATATTTTCATGTAATGAATCTGGACTATGACTATTGTTCCATTACCTAAATCTTGAAAGACTACACCATTTTAGTAACCCACTACTAAAGTGATAAAATATATTGAGCTACATAAAATTTCAACATCATCTAGTCTTTTTTTGTTCTTAAATTATTTTTGTATTTCACCATTGCATTTATTCCCACCCTTTCTTTGTACTCTAGATATTGGATAAACCATTTTCCATATAAAATATTTCATACTTGGTTATTCCTCCCATCTAAAAGGTGGATATGGTTATTCCTCCCAAACAAAAGAAATGTGGGTTGTAAGTCCTTCAAAATTCAGGGGTTATACCACAAGGTGTAAAAATGGTATGTTTTTCTATAATTAAGTTAAAAATATGTATTTAAAGTAAATAAATAGTAAATACCAGTATCCTTGTAGAGTAGAAAATTATTGGAGAATAGATTATTATATTGGTTATCTGAACTACTATAATAAATATCTTGTATTATTTATTGCATTTCCACTTCACATTTAAAATTATTTCATCTCTATGATAATCAGAATTGATTAAATAATCTGTAAAGGAATATTCCCCATAATCTAGTCGATAATACCAGACATTGTGACCTAATAATTGTTTTAGGTGTTTGGTTCCTTTAACATAATTTTTTTTTAATATTTCATTATCAGTTTTGAACATACCATTATCCTAGACTAAAAATTATAAGGAAATGATACACTACTATTTATAGAATGTCATGAATTTTAGATGATTAATCCCATCATATTACCACACATAAATGTAAGCAACCATATATACAATAAGGATTTGATAGTGGTATTTCAAAAAAATAGATCTTGAATTCTGTGAAATTATGTCAAACCCTTATAAACTGCCTGATGTTGATTTAGAAACAATAACCTTTAATGATGCTATAAAATATGATCTATATTAACAAGAAATGAATTAATTACATTATTAATTAATTAGAAATAATTATATCTATATTTATTCATATAAAGCATCTACTCACCTCTTGAGGACTTTAAAATTCACTCTTCAAGGAATTGACAAGTTTAACAAGGCCAGGAATTTACAATGAAAAATTACAAGAATTGGGAATGATTAATCAAGAGAGAATCAATGACATGTACAATAGATTCAATAAAATTGTAAAAAAAATTTTTTCACTATTGTAGATCATTAAGAATTATTCTCTTATCAATATATCACATCATAGTCTACCTAAAATATGGCACTCAAAGAAGGATTTTGTTGAAGAGGGTATGGATTTAGCTGAGTATTCAATTGATGGGGTGACAAGATCTCTAATTTAGTATGAGATATAAATGACTAATGAAAATAATAATGATCATGATAAAAAAGGTATATCATTTAAATATAATATAAATTTTATTACTAACTACTCTATTTTTTAGTTACATAAAATTTAGAAAGATGAAATTGAAAATGATACTAAAACAGTTTATAAGTACATGAAAGTAAAGAGAGGGTTTAAGAAGCGTCCAAGAATTGTTCCTCAAAAGTATAAAATAAAGGGAAGTAATAATGGTAAAAGTAATAAATATGATGTTTCAAAATTTATATTCTATGGCTTCAAGAAAAAGGGATATATAAAAATAGGCCTTTCGAAGTTGAATCAAGAATATAAAGATAAGAAAACTAAGAAAGAACTAAAAAGAGTATATCATGTTGGATGAAGCAATAGAGAATATCCATAAAATATTTGTGATGGTTATAAGATTGAGAAATAATTATCTGAACTTTTCTTTATAGAAATACTGAATAATGAGTTAAACACTGGGTTTGAATACTTTTCTAGTCATGATTATAATATTGAAAATGATGTTAATCAATTAACTAAGTGAAATAATAAATTTCAAGGTGATATTTTGAGAAAGGTTGTACTGTATAGATAACTATAGAGAGAATATAATAAGATTATGAATGAGGAAAATGTCACAAATTCTAAACAAATTGAGATAAATGATGGGGTGGAAAGAAGGAAATATTTCATGTTAAAAGCTGATGAATGTCAATATACGTGATTCATATTAGTTTTTAATGATTTGGAAAAAATTTGAAAAGGAATATAAGAAGCATAAACATATAATAAGAAACTGAAAAATACAAGATCATGTTAAACTATGAATATATTGGATGATATAATAGATATTCAAAAAGCGGAAAATATATATTAAAAGGTAAAGAACTAAATTAAAAATAAACACTATCTATTTTTGTTAAGTAAAATAAAAAATTTATAATATTATGAATTTGAATAAAACTAATAAAAAAATTGTCTTTGGCTATAATAGGAAAATGGTGATGTATATAGGAAAATGTTAATTATTTAATAAATCGTAAGAAAAATTCATATTGAATATAACCCACCAAAATATTTTTTAACTGAATTATTTAACTTATATTTTTATATCTTAAATAGATTTAATATTATATACTTTTTAATGAAAAAAACGTTTTGATCTATTTAATGAAAATAAACCTAATATTGGTAACTTCAAAGTGAATGGTTATATAGTTTATATTTTAAATAGTAAAGATAGTCTGGTAAAATTTGATGCTAAAAGAAACGAGGTGGTTTTTCTAGGATATTGAAATAATAATAAATCATATGTGGTATATAACAAGAGATAAATGTTAATGGTAGAATTATTTCATGTGGAGTTCATTTAAAATTATTAAACAAAAATTATAGATTCTATTGATTGTTTAGAATAATTTAAATATTTCAATTTTGTTTATGATAAACCTAATAATTTTAATGAATAAAATGGGGGTGATAATATCTATTTTCAATATAATCCTATGAATTTTAAAAATCATAGAGATCACTTATTTGAAATTGTTATTGGAAATGTTCAATCTGGAATAATAACTTGAAAATCGATTTTGAATTTTTATGCTAATTATTCATTTTTAGATGAGATTTTTCCCATTAATATTAAGGAAACTTTGGAAGATACAAGTTTAATAAATTAAATGGATGAATAACTTAACAATTTCGATAGGAATAAATTCTGTAATTTAGTTACTTTACCTAAAAATGAAATTTATATTCTAACCAAATGTACATTTATGAACTAAATGGATGAGTCTAGTAATATAGTTAGAAATACAAATAGATTATCTTACCAATGTTATTTACCTAAATAAGGTATTCATTTATAAGATTCATTTCATCCAATTTTTATATTAGAAGCTATTCAGATTTTATTAGCTTATGCATGTTTTCAAAATTTTAAACTATTATAAATGGATGTAAAAAGCGCCTTTTTAAATAATGTTATTTTAGAATACGTTTAAGTTAATCAACAACCTTGTTATCAAACTGATAAATTTTCAAATGATTTATTTAAAAAATATATATAATTTTATATTCTATAACATGATATAAGATCTTGGTATGATAGACTAACTATATTTTTACTTGAAAATGGTTTTAATAACTGAAAGGTCGATCCAAACTTATATATTAAGAAACTTTACATTGATATTTTAATTATAAAAATATATATTAATGATACTGTATTTAGATTAAAATTATATAATTAGTAACCTATTTTAAAAATTAATTAAAAAAAGTATTTATGATCTTATTGGGGGAATTGTAAATTTTATTTATTATTCAAATTTTACAAAGGGAATATGGTTTTTTTCTAAATCATATAAAATATAACAATTATTCAGTTATTAAATTCAATCTTGATTCATATAAAATTATGAGAACCATAATTATAACTAATTCTAAGTTTTATCTAGTAAAATAATTAAATTCTATAAGTGATAAATTATATAGAAGAATGATAATAACCATATTATATTTAACCGCATCTAGACTTGAATTTTTGTTTCTATTCTATATATTTACAAGATACTTGTATAACCATAAAGAGAGTAATTTAAAGGTTTTTAAGAGTGTGATTAGATATATTTATGGAACAATAAAACTTTTTAATTTTACTCCATTCATAATTTTCTTAATTAGTTATAATTTTCTCATTTTGATTTTGGTGGCTGGTGAATTGATTGGAAGAGAACAACAAGTATATATCACTTATTTGGAAAATGTTTAATATCATGGAGTTATAAAAATAATGTATCAGTTTAATTTTCCATAATTGAGTCTGAGTACATTTCCTCTACTAATTTATGTTCTTGATGCTCCAAGGTAAAACAGACATTATGTGCTTTTAATGTTTACTTATATAAAATTCCTATATTTTATGACAACATTTATGTCATTTTTAAATCTAACAAACTATTAAAAAAATGTAGGACTAAGCAAATAGATGTTATATTTCATTTTCTAAGTGTTCATGTTAATAAATAAGATAGTATTATTTGTAATATATTCAAATAGAGAACCATATATCATACTTTTTTACCAAATCTCTAGATTCGTTGGGTTAGGAAAAATTAAAATTGGAACTGGGCATGATGGAAATTTTATTTTTGATAGAATGCTAAAATTTTATTTAATACATATCATCTATTTTAATAAAATTTCTTGAATTTAGAGGGTCATATTTCTTACTTGATAATTATGTTTTTTGGAAACTACTAGTATGTTAAATCTGCACACTGTTTTAAATATCTTCTTACATGTATTCTATAACTAATTGCTAATTTTTTATATGTAATTAGTCTAATTTTTTATTTTAAATAATTTTAAAAAATTTAAAAGGTTATTTTTTATGATTTAATATTAATGTAATTTTTTTCAAATTTCAAATGGGGGAAGATTTTTGGAAAGTTTATCATTTCCAAAAATAAAAATTAATATTTGGTTTTATAATTTAAAAAAGGGGGGAGATTGTATAAATTTGTTTTTTAATATATTAATATATGTTTTGATAAATTAAAATTATATCACACATTATTCAAGTTATCAATATAATCATGATAGAAATTATTATTATTTTGGAAATAATTAATGATACATGATTAGAAGTTTAATTTCGAATCTCTTTGTTAATCATAAAGGATATGTTAAACTTCATTACATATTTAGTCTTATGTTTTTTATTATTTTTTTTCAATGTTTTTTTCGGATTTTGTAATAAAACTTACAACCTCACAATCTTAAGGGCTAGTAACTCAACTACATAGGGGACTCGGGGTCTACCCCATGGGAGAGCCAGCCCAAGTGAACCAAAAAGGTGGTCAGTGTGTAAGTGGGTGGTCTTTGTATAAGGAACACATGAGCATGCATTGACGAGGATCCATAGCATGTTCCAATAGGTTGGTGGGCCTACGTAGATATAGTGAGGCCTGATTAGTGTGTGGTGTAGTGTAATGGGTGTTGATCCCCTATAGCTAGCTAAAAATTAATTGTACAATATATTAAATGAA
Source organism: Viscum album (assembly GCA_963277665.1). Taxonomy (NCBI): domain Eukaryota; kingdom Viridiplantae; phylum Streptophyta; class Magnoliopsida; order Santalales; family Viscaceae; genus Viscum; species Viscum album. The sequence continues at coordinate 1,181,899,503 of OY728158.1, read as the reverse complement.
ATACCAAAGTATTGAACATCCTTTAAATCAATGTCGTATAACAAAATGTGGGAACTATTATTCTTCATTAAAAAAATTTGAACATAACCTAATCTACAAGATCTAGATGATCTCATCTATTCTATCTACGATTCCTTGCGACATTTAAAAAATATCACCGTCTTCTTCCTCCAGATTCTCGATAGTGTTCCAAATAGCTAGAGTTTTCTCTAACGTCCTTCGATCAAATCTGGTCATTCCATATGAGTTCTATAATAAAATTTATGACTGGATGAAATTATTACTTCATGAATGCAACAATGTTTTCATGCATGAAAATATTTTAATGTTTATGCATTCATTTGACTGTAAACAGAGTTATAGAAGGTTTCTCAAGAGAATTTTTATGTGGTGAGTTCTTGCATAAATAATTAAAATAATGTGGTTCCTCAACTTCATCTTCATAGTAAAATCGAAAGTTTCTCCTCAACCATGGAAGTATCATTGGATCGCAGGTAGAACCCAGGTTGGATTCTTATCTATCCCTTCATGTAACATTCAATTGTTTCATTAAATGTATACTAGTTTGATCTCATCCAATGGTAGAATGTCCAATTATCTTTAGAGTAGATTCTCTGGCCTACTATTTCATGATTCAAGCTTAACATTTAAACTATCAACACCATATTTCACAGGATAGTATTATCAGCTATAGTTCGACGTAATAATAGATCATACCATATGGTAGTAGTATATTTCTTTTTTTATGAATGTTATGTCTCCTGCTTGAAAATATTTCATCCCTCATGGGAGAGCCCTAAGCCAATAGTGGAATAAAAATCCCTCACTATGGTGGTAACATTGACCACAATGGTAGAATTGTTCTCTATGTACCAAATGGTAGATCACTGATTGGTAGATAATCAAAAATTAGGTCATACCAAAAATAAATCTTTATCAATAGTACAATTCCCATCAATGTTATCTTGTGATGGTAGTGACACCATTCTATTACCAGGTACATTCAATCTATCGTTAGTTATAAAATATTTTTTCTAAAAAAAAATTATAATTACTTTTTATTTTATTTAATGAGTTCATAATAAATATTTTTAATTACTTTTATATTGATTATATTTGTTAAAAAATAAGTAAATTTTTTTAAAATATATTTTGAAAATATGTACACATATTGTTCATTTCTTTATAAAACTCTATTTTATCAGTATTATGATAATTTAATAAAATCAAATTTTATTATTTTTTAACTATTTTGTAAATATGAAATACATATGTGTTATCTAAATATCAAACAATAAGTGTTATGATATTATTATATGTAAGAATAAAACAAAACAAACTCTTTATGTATAATTGTGTTATTCAAATTAAGTTAATAGATATATTTTACAAGTCTACTATTTTTTTAATGTTTCAGTATGGGATTATCTATAGAGACACTCTAATATCATTGAATTTAATGACATGATTATCCAAAAAAATCAAATCAACATATAGGGACAAAATAATCTCGAGAAATACTATTACTACAAGATTGACTGAAAATTTAGATATTTTACACAAATATAAAAACAAAACATTTATACAAGATTTGAGAAGTACTACATGTTGAATACTACTATTGTTCAATTTCCTTAATCATTAAGGACTTTATCATTTTCAATATCCATTAATAATGTGATAAAAAATCTTGAGATATATCAAATTTCATCATCATCTTCCCTTCTTTTATTCTTAAATTATTTCTGTATTTCACCATGGTATTTCTTCTTGCCATCTATTTATACTATATAGGTTCGTTTATACTTTTCCCATCAAAAAAATATCAGACTGTATTATTCCTCCCATATAAAATAAAGTTAGGGTTATTCCACCTCAAAAAATGGAAGGTGGGTTGTGACTCTATAAAACTTATGTGGTTATACAACTAGGTGTGAAAAGTTATGTTTTTCTTTAATTGGGATATTACACCATATAAGAAGTAAGTAAGTATTAAATACATGTCTCATCACAAAGTAGAGTTGATTGAAGAGTATATCTGGCTCTTGGTTAACTAAACTACTATTAAAAACATATTGTGTTACTTGTTTCATTTTTGCTGCACATTTAACATTATTTCATCATGATGATAATCACATAAGATTGAATAATTTTAAATGAGTATTCACCCCCTCCCAACACTTAAATACTTTAATACACTATGACCAAATAATGAACTAGATGTATTAACCATATACAAGTAAAATAAAGAGGTCTCAATGATGAAAATACACTAAACCCATGATTAACATAATTAAAATTTAAAATTATTAATCATATGGATTCCAAATATAGAGTAGAAGTTCAAGATCAAAGATATTAATAATGAGAAACCTTGGTGAGGCCTCAATAAATCTATAACCAAGTCATTACCCAAAATTCAGCATATAGGGTTACCTTTTAATGATAATAATCCTTGTCTGTGATGAACCTATAATATAATTATTGAAAAACACTAATAGTACAATTAAAATTCATGAAGTGAATGGAAATAAATTTAAAGGGGAATAAATCCAAACCCACTTAATAACCCAAATAATATATCAATAAGCAATCAATAAAGCTGATAAACATTTCTCTCAAAGCATGGATAGCCACTGAATTTCAAAATAAAATAAGTGACAATAAAAATGATTTTTCACCTAAAAAATGACGATCTTGATAAACCTTATCTTCAAATAAAAAGAGTTAGAAAATTAAAATATTTTTTATCTATACTTAATGAATATAATGTAATTATACATAAATATTAAAGATAACATATCAACCCTTTTAAATCTATTAACCCTTATGACACCTTTCCATTGATGCATCCCGTTAACCAAATGTTATATACTATTATTTGGCTAATGATTCATTTAGATTTCTTATAAAAAGGAATGTATTAATCTCTTTTATAAAAGTAAAGATATTATCAAAATACATTTGATAATAACACCATTTAAATTAGTTAAAAACTAATCTTAACTCATGTCATACATAAGATTACATATCCCAAATTAAATCCCATTAAATTATATTTAAAAATCCAGTCATTGGGTAAGAATTTACTTCTAATTTCAAATATAATTATATTCATTTATGATCATCAATAGATAAATAATTCCAAAACAATATTACAAAAACAAAGGAAAATGAATTATAATAAAACAAATACACATGATTTTTCTCATCCCAATAATACTAAAATAATGAAATTAAATAGGCGCGTTATCTAAAAATTAAATAATTAAAATAATATTTCTATAAACCTTTTTCATATATATATATAATCAATCATTAATAATTTCAAATGTATAATTTTAAAGATTTGTTATAATTTGGAATCAATTGCATTCAATTACCAGCATTACACGACAACTAAAATACAAGGTTAACACTACCTTCCATCATGGTCCATCGATGACCTCCTCAGTCTTTTGTAATAATAATTTAGCTTCTTATAATGAATAAATCAATTTTCATAACCAATTAAATCAAAATAAATCATTTTCATAAACTAATTTTAATAAATACACAAAAAACCCATGTAGATAATTTATAATAAATTCTAAACACAAAATTAAAAAACTAATGTTTATTACCTATAAATTCAATAATTTGAAGAAAAATTATATAAATCGTTATAATAAATAATCCTATCATTACTTAAGATCAAAATAGTGATGAAAATAATGTAAATGATCCTCCTTAGCCTCATATTTCTAATACATAAAGAATTCATATCCTTAAGAATATATTTCACTATAATTTGAAGAAACCATCCATTAATATTTCCAAAAAAAATCAAAACAATCAAAGTAAATAAGATAAATAGTAATTGGTATTAAAAAATATAATCTATTTTGCTTGTTCTTATGAAAAATACTATTTAATGGTGTGTTAAAAGTGTGAGTAAGAAAGGTAAAAAAATTAAGATGCAGATATATCAAAAGAATATAGAGTGGGATCCTTAAAGGATTCCCAAATATGATTTTAATTAAAAACTGGTGGAAATAAAATACTACCCATGTTCTAAAAAATTATTTGGACCTAAGGCCATGGATTACCTTGTGAGGGACCACAATCTACCTCATGGTCATTATAGGGCCTCCCCAATGCCCTAGGTTAGTTCATCTATTACTTAGTATGCTTTTACCAGTTACCCTGTGGATTCCAATATAGTGTGTAACAAATCTACTACTCCCAATCGGTGCTCATTTGGATTCCATTTGTTATATAGAAATATCATTTTCTCCTACGAGCTACCCAGTATCTTCTATATATTACCGTTGATATCATACAAGCTACCCTATTAGGTTTTATTTCACTTAGGATACATCACCACATACACCACCAACTCCAACACATCCTCTAAAATATCAAAACCTCTATTTAATCATCCATAAAATAATACACAAAAACATAATTTAAATGAATATCTTTAACTTAACCTCTAAACACAATTCAAAAAATTCTCAAATTCATCCTAAAACATAAAAATTCATTACTGAATCCCCAAAAAATGACCCCTACAACAGATCTATGATTTCAAAATATCTCATGTATTCATTAGTAAAATTTCAAAAATAAATTACTAATAATAATTTTCTCAATATATTTAAGATATGTCTAACTACTATAAAAATATACATTTTTGACATTGCTATATACTCTCAAGTAAATGATGATCGTTCAAATCTTATTTGAGTTGTTTTGGAGCTACTCTAGGAGAACTAGATTTATGGTAAACTATCAAAGTAAAAATTCTAATTTATAGAGGTGAACTTATTATTACATGTCATTTTAGTTTTAATATTTTTAGTATATCCCTCTAAGGTGATGATAATGTATTACTGATATCCACTTAATAATGTATTTTAGGGGCATAGTTTTATCACATTTAAATTTTATAAGAAGATATTTATCACCAAATTATATTGGATGTTGGGTATTATTAATAATATTACTAAAAAGGATCATCCATTCATATGGTCATTTCATTTCTATATATCAGTTTAGGAGTTGATGTTGTGTTTTACTGAAGAAAAAATACTTAGAATACCAATAGATGGTTTTTTATAACACATCTAAGATAGGGATAATATGTTCACCAATATATCAAAAATATATTGTTTCATATAGATCAATGTATCTAATAACCCTTAAGAATAACTATATAAAACATTACTTGGATTTTTAAGGTGTGTTAATTGATATGGATATTTAGAGAAATTATTTTCTTAGTGAAGTATTTTTGTTCTATATAAACCAAAAGTGTGATGGATAAATGTTGTTTTAAGGGAATGTGAATTTAAGATGGTATATATGTAATGATTTTTCACATGAATATGACTTTTATATAGTATATACTTTTTGAAAGTGCTCGATATTTTGAAAAAGAAAAAAACAACACTTCCGGGTGGAATCAAAGGGGTGGTAAATGGAACAACATATAATGTTGATGCACTTGGAAATTTTCGATGAGGGATAAGTTTCATACCTATGTTTGATAATAAGGGTTCATATAATTCTTTATTGAGTAAAGGATGAACAACTTCATGGTATCCAGTGTGAGTTCTATAGGGGCCAGTTATTCTCATATTATACTCTCAGTGGTTTTCTAATGGTTAGGAATTAGTTATTCTCTACTATGTATGAGTTATAGTTCCAAATATTAATAATAAGTATCAATTAGTGGAGTTTAGTACTTTTATTTTGGTTTTTCATATAGGAATTTTGAATATGTTTTATGATATTTGGTTGTAATATTGGTGTTTATAAATAAAGAGAATCATTTTTGAGTTCATATAGAGATGCCTTAACTTCACATAGATTAAGGTTAAACACAAAGTACCTAGTAGATTATGCTAACAGCTATAGGATTCATGATTTTAGTGAGAAGAAATATGGAAACATTTCATGACTATACTCCCATGCTCAAGGAATAGTCATGATTCCATTTGGGATATCATAGATTGTATTATGAATTCTTCCCATTCATTCATATTAAGGATTATATTCTAGTGGATAACTTGGTTTTCCTTTATGATGGATATATTTTTGACTGTATAGAGTTCCTTTAATGATTATGTTTGATAAGGATGCCTGACATACTTCTTGATTGTTAAGGAGTATATAAAAGACCTTTGGGACCAAAATATGGTTGATTATTAAATTCTATCATTAAATTGAAGGGTAGATTAAGTAGTTTATCTTGGATCGTGTGGATTTTTTAATCTTTCCTTCTATTGTTTGGGGGATTTGGTAAAATAATTTTCCTCTAGTAAAGCTATCTCAAAACAATATTTATCGCTCCATCACTGACATGGTATCTTTTGAGGATTCTTATTGAAGACCTTGTAGGTCTCTACTTATATTGTTAGAGATTATATGGAAAATAATGCTTGGGCCAAAGATAGTGCATCTTGCCATGGGGAATGTGTAATTAACCCCTGAGAGGATAAATATGATGTGAAAGTGATCATAAGAATTGTGTGGGTTGAATAAGTCGAGTAAAGAATTTTAATGAGGTGGCCATGAATTCATGAGGGTTTCCATATGTTTTGGTTTTATGATGTTTTTTTAGAAGTAATAATTCCCAATGATTCGCTTGATAATTCCTAATTTTGGGTAGAATATTGGAATTTCAGTATCTCCTCTAATTGCAGCTTGACTAGATTTTGTGCGATATGCCTTCCAAGTGTCATAAAACAAGAGGTACATTCATTATTAATCACACATCATAGATTAGTTAGTTCTAGGTATATAGTATGGAATAGACCATTTTTATAAGCTAGTGGAGATATATGATTTTTAATTGAGAGACCTTCTTATATGGATGATTGGCTAGGTATGATATTTTATGAAACATAGAATCATTTAGGATATTAATTAGGATTTATATTAATGAATGATATTCCAATTCCACAATAGTTTTAGTGATATTTAATTTTCACAATGATAATTATAGACGGTGGGAATATGTTAATGCTGGAATTTTTATTGAATGAATTTTTACTATTGGTGTTTTAGATCCCATTTTTATTCTTTTACATTATGATGTGTTCGTACCTAATAGATTAAATTGGTAAATATTTTAACAAATTTATGTGAATTATAAAATTAAAATAAAAAATAAAATTTAATTGAATAAGGCCTTCAATGAGAGAAAATTATAATAACATTGAAGCCAAGTCTAGAACAGAAAATCATCCAATGTGGTATTTCTCAATTAAATTTGTTTTTGATGGAAATGATATAAACCATTATCTGGAATTTGACCCATATCAGACACATTTTTAATTATTCTATAATTTTTTTTATTCCCTCTACTCTAAACTCACATTGGCACATTATAAAAGACTTTAGTGAAGAATAATGAATACAATGATTTCAAGGATTAGTGATTAATACACCTCTTAAGTGGGATTAATAATAATAAAAGGAAAATTGTGTTTTAATTTTTTATCATTTTATATATATATTCTTTAATTATTTTATTTATTTAAAAGAAAATATTTATTTAAATTGAATTGTCTTTAATTCTCATGAGGTCGAATTAATTTGTAATTCCCCTTTTTCTTTGAATTATTCAAAACTTATTCTATTGTTAAATATTCTGAAAAATATTCATCACAGAATATGATATTATATATTTTAATATTATTATTTTAGATTTCTTGATATCAATTTGTGGGGTTCAGTTGCTCAACCGACAACCTTTCCCCCATCGCATGGTGACTGAAAACATAGTCAACCACAATCTCTCTATCTATTTAGTGTTCATAATATATCCATAATTATCCATTCCATGTCAATAACATGAAGAAAATTCATATTGATCCACTAGGATATCCACATTTCTATTGAATCAAGATCCTTTCATCCATTCCAACTAATAAATTTAGTGATTGTTCTGGATTTGTAACTCATTAATGGTGTCAGGAAGAATGAAAATTTCATTGGTGAGTGGTGGTGGAAACCCAGTAGTTGAACACGATGTATATTGAAACTCATATTCATATTCATATCCAATTTTAATTATAGTTTTTCAATTGTTAAATGACTTGACTTAGATATTTAAGGGTGCTAAAACAAGATTGAAAGTAGAGTTTGAGAAGGAAATATAAGGCTACTATTATGGTGTTGGTGCACCAAATGTACCAGATATCAAGTGGCTAAGAACCAAATATCTAATGGAATAATGGAAGTTTTATGTTAGCCATTATAATTTTGGTAGTCTCCCAAATATTTTTTATAATTTAGGATAAATTTAAATTTTCCTTAAAATATTAAACCAAAATATAGTTCCCCCCAAAATTTTATTTTACAATCACATTTAGAGCATCCTCAACCACATTTGACTCTTCTTTATTCCATTCCAAGGTAACCCCATTCATGGGCTTGATTTAGTTCATCATCAAGCTATTTATAAAGATGTTATTTACTGGGTCCATGGTATGGTATTCATCCACTTTTCTAGATTGATATAACTTAATTATGATATACTAAAATCCATAATAATTTTTTTATTAGTTTTAAAAATTCTATCACATTGGTGTCATATTCCATTATTCTTTATTTTATTTCTATCTATATTTCCTCAAGTATTATCATTTAGAAAACCTCATCTAAGGAAATAATATTTCCATCCTAGAATTCCTACAATCTACATGGTGGAGAATTAAATCCAAAAATACTCCTAATACAAGTTTCAAAAATCTAAAAAGTGGTGCCATATTCTCTCGGCCATATGCTATATTAGAGCATAAAGTTTAATTTATAGGTGATAGGTAATGACCCTACCTCCACTGGTACCTCTCCTCAATCAGTAGTGGAGACTGTAGTGACATCTAAAGCCCATATCTAATAGTCCATAAATTTGAAACTATCACCAAATGTATAATATTCATATAGGGGATTCATTTCCCTAAATGTATAAATTTCAAGACAAGTGACAAGATAATTTAATAACTCTATAATTTATACTAATATCCAATCTCACTAAAGGAAATTTAATTTGATAAAAAGTGGAAACATTGGAACCCTAGACCCAAACTTCAGGTTATAATGTTAAAAACATTCTTTAAATATTAACTTCAATATAAATTCATATAACCCCAGAAAAACATACATATATTTCTCATCATTTTCATAACATAAAAATTACATCACACAATAATATCGCAATCCCGGGAATTGCAGTTTTAATTCAGATGGGGACTAGCCACACAAGTAATTAATTTTATGGTACTTATGTGTATTTATCTGTAATTGAGCATAACTATATTTACTTCTAAAGTTATTAAAATATATACTCATCTTCATAACTTGGGGAGTGGAAAAATTGGAAAGGTGGAGCTCAAATGACTAGTATGGTAAAATATCATAAACATTTCATTAAGGGTTAGATCATGGGAATATGATAAATCATGAGTTGGGGAAAATATCTTGTTAAATAAAATATAGAAAAACAATAGTCTTCCATGATTAATGATAGTGGAAGATGTAATATCAATAAAAAACATGTTCCATGACATGATATTTTGAGATAATCATGGAAACATTGGACAAGGAAATTATATCATATTAACAGGGAATCATAAATATGTGAAAACAAACATAAAACTTTACATCATATTCATAAGTCAAGGATCATTAAAAAGACAACATTACATAGTATACTAGGTTACTTTTAATGAAACATACATGGTATATAATAAGATAAAAACCTTTCCAAATGAATTATTTGACTATATAATTCAGTGTATACCCATAATATTATAATATGTACTTATATATGTATTCCACATGAGGAAATGAAACACCACCTAAATCATAAGCATAATCAACCCCATGATAAGGATGTGGGTTTCATAATCTTTTCTCAAAGAATAATCAAAGTATATATCATAATGACTCTAAAGAGAATAAGAATTTAAATCATTTTTTAAATTAATATTTTAATGAAGAATTTTTTTTGAACATGGACTTCCAATATAGAAAGGATCATGAGAAGGGTTAGAGAAGTAAGAATAAAACTACTCTACTTAAGTGTTTCTTTATAAAACAAGTAAAGGATTTTTTAGAGAAAGAATTAGATTATCATTTTCTTTTAATAAAATTAATTACAGTGTTTTTACATAAAATAATGGATTTATATGAAAAAATTTATTATTAAAAACATTTTGTGTTGTAGTATTTGACATGAAATAAGAAATTGGTAAGTTCCCATAAATTGGGTTTATATAAAAGAGTTAATTACAAAGTTTGCTTAAAACATGTATAGAACCATAAAGGTTATTGTAATTCTATTTATTATATATTAATGCAATATGTATAAAAAATAGATGAAGTAATTTTGAATTGTTTTGATTAAAAGGAAAAATAAAGTGAATGTGTAACCTAAAAGTAAATAGGGTGGTTCGAGGGATTCTTTATAGAGTTAGTAAGACTTGAATCACAACACCTTGAATAGAGATATCATGATGTATTTTTAAATATATTTAATTTCATTAATAGTATGAAAATAAAACATCCAAGGGTAATATAAAAACTTTTGAAAAAATGAAACAAGTGGTGAATACATAATATGTCTCAAAGAAAAGAAATTGAGAAGAGAAACCCCTTGTGGACATCATAATTCACGAAGTAGGTAACATTTGTAAAAAGGATTTATATGAATTAAATTTAAATAAACTAAAAATAAATAGTAATTTCAACATAAAAGAATAAAAATTTATATCATATGAATATTAGGAAAATTAAATTTAAGAAGAATGATCACGACTCAATGGATGAAAATTGAGTTAACAGGAACACTTACTTCAGGTCTTAATCTACTTTGAGAATGTAATTAACTTTCTGAAAAATGAAATCAAGTTTATTTAAATCCTTATTAAGAAAATTTTTCATCAGTATTTCAATTTATAATTGATATTTATAATAATTTTTTATTCATTTATATTAACCCATTTGAGGTGGTTCATTCAAATTCAACGAAGCTTCCTCATTATATTGATCAGGGTAAAAATAATTGAAAAATAAATTCATAATCCTGAAAATTTTATATTTTCATCTATATTATTATTCTATTAGAACAAAATTTATACATTTTCTTATGTTTTACCAAAAGATAAAAAAATTTAAGAATGTTTCTTAAAAAGTTCATATAAGATGGTTAAATATTCTATGGACATTTATTCTTAATGTCACTTATAGAATTTCCAATATCAGCAAAACATTATATTAACATTATCATAAATATAATTTTAGTAACGTAAATATATTTTTAAATTCATACATCTAAGGTGGTGATGGAAAATAGAACATTTCATTTATATAGGTGTTATTCTACGCATACTCATGATTATGACATCATTTTTCAAATATTTTTGGGGGAAGGTATATAATAGATATTTTATTAGTATCATAACAATTTATAATGTTAATAATACATATTTTATCATAATTTTAAGGATATAAAATATCTTATGGGTAGAAGTGTAAATGAATTAAGAGAGTTTGGTTGAGAAAATTACCTATCCCTTGGGATGTTCTCCCTTAGGAAACAATTTGGGGATCCTTAGTTTGGATTTTTCCAAGAAAAGGGACTATAAGATATGGGGATAGGGATTAATATAGACTAGGTTATATATCTCACTGATCTAATTCTTTATAAGGAGTAGAGAAATGGGTTTGCAAATGGTTGTATTTATAAGTGGGAGGATTGAAATTTCTATCATAATTTAAAAACAAATGTCACTATTTAAGGGCCAAAAGCATAATATACTATATAAAATGGAGATCATATGATGTAAGGTTGATCCCAAATCACTAAATCATTTGAAGACATGTTTTAGCTTTCTTTTCCTTTGTTAAACCATTTTTAACTTAATTTACCCTTATAGGGGTAACTAATTTTGACCTAAGTAATTCATTTATATGCATAAAAATAAAATAGACCTTATTAGAAAATTTTGACCTCATTATTCCCAAAATTAAATATAAATTTTTAAAATAAAATTAATAAAATTAATAAATGTAATAAATATTAATATTTTTATCATTGCACATAATGTGTAAAATAAATTTAGGAAATTATATTTTTAAGCATAAAAATAATTTTTAGTAAAAGAAAATTAATGTTGTTCATTTAAATGAAATTATTAATTTTACTATTAACCAAATATGTTTTATCTGTATTATAAATAAATATAAAAAAACTTTACCGTGTGATATCAGAATTAACGAAAAATATAAAAAATAGCTTTGTTAGAATTTAATGTTACTTATGATTCAAAATTTTAAACATATGTTTTATTATTTCAACATGATATTTTTAAATGAAAAATTTTATTCCTTAAGAAGATTATTGTCCATAAAAGTCTTTTATTGAATCTTTAGTCATTATTAGATCATGATAAAGTCAAAAATGCTACGATATTAATAAAAATAGTGTTATTCACAATTCACCTAAAAATAAATTATTTTTTAAAAATGCCAAAAAAATAATACAATAATAAAATTGTTATTGTTATTAAAATAATTAATTTATATTTTTCATATTAAAATTTTAAAATATTATAATTAAAATTTTAAATAAATGCTAAAAAATATAGTGAAGACAGTTTCATTGGAAAATAACTTTTAAAATATTAAATTCTCTTATTCTTATTTCCTATAAATTAATAATTATTGTTAATATATTATTCATATCAACAATATATTTTATAATTATTTAACTAGATTATATTTATTTTATTGAAATAAAAAATCATAGTGTATAAAAAGTCAATTTTTAGAAAAAAAATGTTTTTATCATAAAATTATCTTTTGAGCTTTTTAGCGATACTAATTTTTTATATCAGCAAAATAGTATTTAAAATTACCCCTTCATTATCCATTAAACATTTATATTAAAAAATTTATTACTTTTATTTATACTATCCAATTCAAATATATTTATAATAAATACTAATAATAGTTTTTTTTATAAAATATATCATGTTTTTTTTGTTTAATGTTTCGTCTGAATAAATATATTCAAAATATTATATTTTTTTAAAGAAAGGATATATCATAAAATCTTTTGTTTTTAAATTCTCTCATCCTTATAATTTTATGTATTACTCACAAATGAAATAGTTGAGGTTGTCCTTATAATAGACACGACTAGGGTTTTTATTTCTAATGAGGTATCATCCTTAGTAAATTGGGTAAGTATAAAAAAACCCATTAATTCCTTAATGATAGATATATCACAATATAGTGTCTATTTCGAACCATTTGATCTAAATACAGATATGATTTTTTTAAGGCCAGTATAATGGAATTAATTTTCATTGAGAGTTATTTTTCATACTTTCCATGATAAGTGATTATTAGTTAATTTATGATATAAAATATTATTTCTCTATTTTTTAATAGGTATTTCGTGTGGATATATCCAATAAACTTCAAAAATCACATAATATTAATCTAAATGAATGATAATAATATTTTCAAAAGGTACTTTCCGAAAAACATAAACTAGATATATAATAATCATACCACTATAACTTTTTATTAATAATTCAACAACTTGTCTATGAAAAAATGAGTTGATATTCTCAGAAAACCTGCTATGTTAAAAATCAGTGGCCTAAAAATGATATAAATACAACACTCATCGCTCTTGAGTGGACGATCGGTGTTCCTTACTCTTGATCATTTTTAGAACCTAATTAAGTTGTTGTGGTTGTATAAGATTTACCTTGTTATCATGGTCTTGATAAATTGTAATTTATATCATCACTTTTATCCCTTTAAATTGGGAATTAACTTGGATAATTCCTAAGATTACCACATATTATACATTGATATATCATTGGTACATTGGGATGAAAATTTTTTCCATCATTTTTTATAACTAAAATCATTCTTTTTCATTAGTAGTTTGTTTCCCAATTCCCTCTCTCACTAAAGACAAAATATCTTTTAGTTTCTTTGAGTTATTTCCCTATGTTCCCCTCCCATATTTTTAGAAACAAGAAAATTGAATCTTATTTACTTCATTATATTCACCACCTAAGAATCTATGAGACTCTATCCTTCACTTCGTTAGTGTGTTTGTAAAGAAAACTAAGTTTACATTGTTAATCATAATTCTTGACATCTATTTTGAAATAATTAAATGATTTATCACCATTGATCACATCTCTTCAGTTTTATCATTGGGATAATATCTACATTAACTATGGAATATGTTCTTAACTTAGATCCATTAGTTTTTAAAAATTCATAAAACCAAAATGGTTAGCAGGATTTGTGAATAATTAACATCCTAAGATAATTATCATAAATGATATCATGAAAACACAGCCTCAAAATTCCATACTTATTAAAGCCATCACGTTAGATTTCAATTCAAAATAAAACAACCTATGATCAATATAATTTTCTTAAGATTGATTATAAAAGAATTCATAAACTAATTTCATGACATAATAAATCCATTGTAATGGCTCATATTGAGAATGTGATTGACCAAAGAATACCCCCAATGAGTGTCTATTAATTTATACAGTTTTAGGCTCACTCATCATGCACCATGTAAAGATATATTTGATAATCAACTAAACTATTTCAGTTTGTTAACTCATAGGTATTGTTTTCATAGCCACATCCTCTTTCCATTATTCGAAAGGGTATATAATTTCTATAAAACTTCACAATCTCTAATTTACCAAATCCTCATAATGTTATCCCACATATAGACTTATCTATAGGGTTTTAAATAAATATATATTCTCCTAATCCCAAAAAATAATTAAAAAATCCTCAAAAATAACTAAATAAATCCTCCAAAATAACTAAATCCTCCTCCAAAACCAATGGATGTGCGCAAGACCTGCACTTCGGAGTTTGGTGCTAAAGATGTTTTTTTAATACTATCTTTCATAAAAAGTGAGATAAATCAAGATAAACATACATGTATATCACATAATTTTTATAAGTTAAATACTGTATCTTGTAATCTAAAGAATAAAATTATTAATGTATTTGATGACTATCTATATATGTTTCATAGACAATCCCAAGCTAGTAATCAATTGGATGCCCAAACTAGCCAGTGATGCACCTGAGGGGAATACTAATCACCTCAAGATAATGAAAATTGTACGAGGCATAAAATATAATCATTACAGATTTTTTATCAAATAAAACAACATAAATCATAGTATACTAGATAAATGATTTCTAATGAAAATTCAACAAGTCATGTACATAGTTCAGACATCCATTGTAAAAAACTAATCTGTATATATAAATAATTTAATAATTTAAACATGTAGCAGATAATGAAGAAGTGGAAATAAATCCATAAAATCACCCTCCAAATTCCCTCACCTAGATATAACCATGTGATCGCACCTAAACATCCCATAAATTCTATAGACCCCAAATCACCAAGATTCTATAAAAATAATGAAATCCACCAATAACCATAAATAAAATTATTAGATAAATTATTTAAATGGAACACATAGTCAGTCATTATATAGAAATAATAGGATGTCCTAAAAATAATATAAAGGAACACATGGAAGAATTTGAAAAATAAAACTGAATCGAACCTCAAATAACCCATGTAAATCATTGATATATGAGTGTTCAGAATCCAAAATAAAGTTTAATAATGGAATTTAACATAAATGTGATAGACATGTGCAATAAATAATCAGTATGCCACCACCAACACTAAGAAGAGTTTATATTATAATTAAATATCCACTTTATGCTAGTTTTCAATATAATATAAAAGTATTTGTTTTTTTATTAATTAAATTTAAATCCAATAACATACTATGGTGGCTAAAATAATTTTTTTTTAATTATTTTAAATGATAATAATCAATTTAAAATAATTTATCATGATTGGAACCCTTTTTAAATAAAACATCAATTTAAAAACCCACATTTGAAACTAATTTATAAATATCTTTTTGAAACCCTATTTTTAATTTTTTAAATAAATATAATACATACAAAAATCATAGAAAATGATCTAAGGTGTTATTTCATATGGAAAACGACACATGATTCCCTAGTACAAATAAAGAAAGGGAACATAATAGAGAGTGAGATTTCCCGAATTATAATTATCTTAAATCATGGGAAACCTGTAGGTTAATAGAAACAATATAGAGCACATATATAAAACTATAATAAATAAGGATGGTTTCTAGATAATAATCAACTTTTCCTAATACTCGATACCACCATATATGGTTTAAAGAAGAAGAATAACCTATATGTAGAACATATCATATCTCATTGGCATTAGTCATAGTGTAATACTATACTTATGTAGCATTTTTACCTAGATTTCACAAATAACTACCTATGGATTCCCATTAAAATAAAAAGGTATAGCTGAGAAATAAAATTAAAAAACAACTAGTACATTCATCAAAACATAATAAACCCCTCCTCGCCTCCATCATCCTCACTATAAAAATTTCCCCAATCATTAATTTCATTTCACATATATCATAATGAAATCCATACATGATTAAATCCATAACAAGGTTGAAAATCCTCACTAGGGGTACAATCTAGAAAAGAGGCCAGATATTGTTTCAAACGCACATCCCCATTTCTAAATCACTTATAAAATCTAAACTATCATTCAAAAATCACATGATATGATGATATCTATTATTATAATAATAAAATAAAAAATCAATTTAAATAATAATGTATAAAAACTCTCTTGAAACACATTTAAGAAATAAATTTCCCTCTTATAATCCCCCTTAAAGGGCATTAAATACCATTATTTTATTTATCCTATGAGTTTCAAATAACTAAGTCATAATGCACCCAATGTATTTTCTCAATCCCCCCCATAAATATAAAATCTATCAATGTATCTCAAGTGGGTTTCACACACATAAACTCCTTTAGAAATTGCATAACTGTTCAAAACATGCCTTCTAGAACCACTCAGGATGTCGATCTCTTTTATAATAATTTAAAAACATTTTCAAACATCAATTTTAAACATTTAATTTAAATTAATCCTTGAATAAAATTTAAGAAATATATTCTCCTCCACCCCATTTAATTGGCTTAAATATCTTTCTTTTATTTATCATATAAACCAAACTATGTCAAATCACATTTAACATTCCTGTTTTATTCATAGAAATGTTATTTAAATAATTAAAAAAGTATCATTAAAAACGTTAAATGCCAAGTAAAATTCATTAAAAAAAATTAATTATAAAGCGTAAAACATTTTTAAAAACATCCTTAAAAGTTTGAAATAGGGAATTGGGAATTTCCAAAAATATTAGCATTCATGGTTTAATAAAAACAAATCTAAACCATTCTTAAAATAGGAAAACCCATTAATTTCTATGAAAACTATCCTAAAACATAATTTTCCATTTAGAAATAAAGTAAATATAAATTATACTACCATTAATTAATTAAAAAATAAATTTAAAACCCAAGATAAATATGGTTCAAAAAATAAATATTAAAACTTGTGGAAAACCTACCTTAAATCGATGGAAGAATGCCCAATGCTTTTAATATGGGATTAAGGGGAACTCTAATGGGGATCAAAACCATATATATAAGAGAAACATAAAAAATATGTTTACCTAAAACCCTAGGGTATGGCTGAATTGTGCATAGAAATAGGGATGAGAAAACCCTAGAGGAAATGGAGAAGATAAAGAAGATGAAGACTTGTTTGGAGTTGCAGTCAAATCTGTTAATAAACAAGGTGTGATCACTAAAGGAAAGAGGTATCATAAGAGAGGGGAGGAAATTAAAGGGGGGATTCATCCAATATAGGGTCATTATGTTTGAAGATAAAGGTTCTGGAGAAAATTAAAGATAGAGAAAATAGAAAAATAATTAAAAAATAAAACTTAAAATTTTGAACGATCTACTATGTTTACCTGAAAGGTTTTCCAAAACATATGGTGACTTCACATAGTTGACTTACTGGAAAAAAATTATCTCTCATAGTTTCCTCTAGGAC
The DNA here is from genome assembly GCA_963277665.1 of Viscum album. NCBI lineage: Eukaryota > Viridiplantae > Streptophyta > Magnoliopsida > Santalales > Viscaceae > Viscum > Viscum album. The sequence continues at coordinate 1,181,881,442 of OY728158.1, read as the reverse complement.
CTCACAAAATTTAAAAATCATTCATTTCCATGAAAACAAATCATTCCAATAGGAAAATTCAAAGGCATAATTTCTTCACAATTTACTAATCATGGAACCATTAAAAATCATTAAAATCTAAAAATTTGAACACCAAAAATTAAAAAAAAATATTGAATTAATTTAAAATAATATTAAATTAAGTAAAATTTAATATCAATGTTAGACTTGTGTGTGACATTTCTCCCCACCGTTATACTTTGTAACCCCCCCCTCCCCAAAGTCTTTGGTTCAAGTAGAAGGTATCAAAAATAGAAAGACCAATTCACATGAGCTTATGAGGTGGAAAGGGTATGGAAAAATAAGGATAGAATGAAGAAAAAGATAGCCACTAGACATGACACATAAACCAAACTATCTAAATTAAATCTTTAAAATAACCAAATCAATCTCAAAAAACCATGCGACTTATCCTAGCACAGCATGACCTAACAAGATATATCGGTGTCCTAAGAGAATGGAGATGGATTGTGGGTCTCTCCACCATTTATAACTCATAAAAATGGTGAGACAAAGAAACATTACCAAAAATTTGATATATATGTGAAATAACTACAAGAAACCATCCGCAAGAAACTAAATGAACTCCAAAATATTAACAACCCAAAGAAACACATATGCAGCCACAAATAAATGTGACCAAGACTAAGAAGATCACAAAAAAAATCTAAAAAATAACATGGGATCAAATATTAGGTCACCAAAAAAGTGTGATATAGGGTCTCAACTATGGAATACCACCCCACAAAAAACCATGTTGAACTAAAATAGAAACAATCTAGCATACAAATCGAACCACTGCCATCAAGATCTTATCCACTCAAACACACACCCAACGTTCTTCTAATATCCCTATATTGATACCCAAACTTCATATCCCATCCATCAAAAAAACATAATGAACAAAACACAAAAATAAAACAAAAATAACACTATAAAGAAACTATCATTCCATAATAACTAATCAAAACATAAAAAAGTAAGCAATCAACTAAAAGTACCTAAAAGTCATCAACAAAACCAATCACCCACACAATCCCACAACTCAAGAGAGACATAACTGAATAATGTGGATCTACATAGAAAACTAAACCATAAGAAACCATCCACTATATTACAAAGGGTCATTTTGTTCCACATCCACTAAAAATGGTCATAAAATAGAGTTTGAGATAAAACAGAAATCTAATTAAACCACTCTATTAAGAGGTTAGGTAGAAAATAAGAACATAACAAAATCACCTCCAAACAATAAGGAACTCTATACGATGAAAGTCCTAGCGAAAAACACTATATCGTTTTTTACAACCTTCCTAGCATGCATAATTTTAAAAAACATGAGACATGAACTAAACTAGTTAATATTCGACATATCACACCAAATAGTCCCACCAAGAGAAAGTGACAAATACAAGGGAATAAATTATTAAAATAAAACACAAAATTCAAACATTATAAAACTAAAATTTTAAAATAATTTACCAAAATTCAATAAATACTTTTAAAAACCATATTTTATTTAAAAAACAAAACCATTTTCAAAATTTTATTACCATATTAATTCATTATTAAAAAAGGATTTATTTAAAAATATTTCCATGAAAACACACTTTCATTCTAATTTTTTTTAAAATATCCGAATAAAATTAAATGATATTTAAAACAACAATTATGAAATGGTAAATCCTTTTAAAACCCCTATAAAACCAATTATGAACCCAAATATTTCTTTGAAAATAAAAAAACACATTTTCACCTAAAATAAGAATTTCAAATCTCTAAATAGAACCAAAAACACCACCTAGAAATCTTTATAATAACTTAATACAATACTCTCCCCTCTTTTGTTACCCTCCTACCAGATAAAATTCACCATTATAGTTATTTAGGGATTTAATAGAGGTGATAAAAATTTTCAAAGTGAAATAAAAAAAACTTATTTTGGTTTGATAGATTCTTTAGAGCCATCAAAAAAACTCCACATAGTTGGTCAGACAATGGTTTCTAGAAATGTTGTTCTATATTCTCATCCACCACCACCTTAATATGAAGAAAACCCCTAAATCACTTACAAATCATGATTAATTAAAAAAACATTTACATTTCCAACACATAAAACTAATCTAAATTAAAACCAAAATCCAATGATCAAGCATTGAATTCCATTGAAACTAGAGGATCCAAATAGAAGGTAGATAATGAAAATCTCCTAAGAGTATACCTATCGAGCTCTACCAACCTATCTATGAATTACCCTTAGTATACAAATAATGAAGGGAACCTTAAAACCCTTTCACTTTGAATAACCTTGGTTCTAATACCATCTTTCTAAGACCATCCCATGATATCCATCCTTCTGAATCTCGAACCATCCCATGATGCACTCGAGGGGAGTCCCTAATTTCCATAATCTTACAACAAGTAAAATTATCATCTAATCAAATCATTGGGGATTATTTCACACAAAAACTAAAGTAAATATTTCTATGAATACAACATATTTCTATCAAAAATTCTATAAATCCCATCCATAGGCCAAACATCCACAACCAAAATGAATTAGTAGATATAAACTACTGAACAATTCATACAATAATTAGATGAAGAAAATGATGATAAAAATCCCTTATCTAATCTAATAAACTCCCTAACATATCCAAAAACATCTTCTCACTCCCAAATTCCTTCCACATGATAGAACTCTAGAATCACCTTGAATTGACACAAATATTGAAATTCACTGAAAACCACAATTAAATCAGTGAAGATATCATTTAAAGGGAAAACTTTTTCAACCATTCTATGAAAATAAAATGAAGTCCTATAAAATTGAATAATATATACACATATCTGAATGTGATAAATAAAACTAAAACTAAAATAAAATACCCTAAGTTATTCAATGATTTAAGAGAGGTTGGGAGTAAAAACAAAAGCTGAAAAAAGTCCCAAAACTAAAATTTGATAGGTATAATCCTAGAAATTCTCACTATTCCACCACACACTGTCCACATGCCTAGTTATAAATTAAAGATATATTTTAAGAATTTTTAAAATTTAGTGTAAAATTAGGTGTAACATTTATAAATAAATTTAAAACCAATAACATAATGTTATGGTTAAATAAACTAACTTCTCAAATTATTTTAAATAAAAATAATAAATTAAAAACATTTATTAGTCCTGGAACCTTTTTAAAATAAAATTACCATTTCGAAACCCAATTTTGAGACAAATTATTAAATAGAATTTTAAAAACCTTCTAAATTTTTTTTCGAAAAACAATTAAATACACAAGCCATAAAAAATCACTAAGGAAATGTGTCAGATGTAAAATAACTACACATTATGCCCTGGTGAAAATCAATTTATTTAACACAAGAGATGTAGATATAGAAAGAGAGATCCTTGAGTTTAATCATATGTTATGGCGGGAACCAAGTAGCTCATGTGAAATAATCTACGACATATTTATTCAACAACTATAAACAATGACTGGATATGGATAACAATATACCTACCCTAAAACTAAGTATCATTCTAACTAATCTAATCAAGAGTCATAACCCAAAATCTAAATACAACATCTCTGAGGGAACTATTCATAGTGTAATACTAAAATATTTTTTCTTGTGTGCCTATATTTCCTTCCTAGCTACCCATGGTTTCCCTTAAAATAAAAATTTGGAATGGATAAATAAAATCAAACAAGAAGTTATAATTACATCAAAACTATAGGCAACCCCCTCCTCACCTCTATCACTTTCATAATATAGATAGCTCCAATAATGAATTTTTTATCATGTATGAAATAATGAATTCCACACATGATGAAATATATGACAAGAAAAATAATCCCCATCCATTGGTACAGTCTTAAAAAGGGATCATGAGGGTTTCACACACATGAACCACTATAGAAGTCACTTAAAATTCTTGAATAGGCCATCCAAAACTACTCAATATGTGGAGGTACTTCATAATAAGTTAGAAACATTTTATAATATCACATTAAAAACTATTTTTTTAGAATCACCCTTGATATTAATTTAGGAAGTCAATTTCCATTTCATAAAAACCCCTAAAAGGCTTAAACATCCTTCTTTTATTTATCTGGTGAACAAATCATGGACAACGAGCAACCCTATAATGCACTTGATAGGTATCCCCAATCCACCAAGGGGATACAATCTATAATTGTGTCTCGATAGGGTTTCACACAAACACAAACTCTCATTAAAAATCACTTAAATGTTCTAAATGGTCCATAAAAAACTACTTTATATGTTGATATTTTTATAGTAATTTTAAAAACAAATTAAAAATTAATGTAAAACAAATAATTTAAAATAACGCTTGAGAATCATTTAGGAATTGTATTCTCCTTTAATAAAACCTATTAAAAGGCTTAAATATGTTTAATTTATTTATCCTATGACACGAACAAGGTCAAAGAACATTTATGATTCATTTTTTATTTGATTTTTTTTTAAATATTTTGATAATACATTCCATATCAAGTACCATATGAAATTACATGTAAAATATTTTTATAAACTATTAAAAATCATAAAAAAATTATAAGATCCACTAAAATTTTCAATGGTTTAATGAATAATTATAAAAAATATTGGTGTTCTCTATTGATTAAAAATAAATCTAAATCATTTTTCAGAATATAGAAACCCATTTAATTACATAAAAACTGAGAAAAAAATATAATTACACCTTTGGAAATTAAATAAATAAAAATTATACTACCATAAAATAATTAAAACATAAATTAAAACCCAAAGAAATAAATGGTTCAAAAATTAATAGATAAAACATGGGGTAAACCTACCCAAGATAGATGGCAGAATGTCCAGTGATTTGATTTTTCATTGAAGGGGACTAGAGATGAGGATCTCACAACCTATGCACAAGATATATCCCAGAAAAAATCATAGAACCCTGGGGTTTATATAAATTGTTTTCATTATGAGTGAAGAGAAAAACATAGAGGAAGTACAGAAGAGAAGGAAAAGGACGACTTACCTTGTAGTTTTATCCATGATCCATGAAGTAACTGGGTGAGACTGTCGAGGGAAGGAGGGGGAAAAAGCGAAGAGAGGTAGTGTGAAGGGGGATTTAGATAAGGGATCTACTAAAAAATGATAGAATGTTATAGGTGAAAAGTAAAAAAATAGATAAAAAGATAAATTGAATGAAATGAAAAATATAATATTAAATTTTTTGGTAACTCATATGATTTATCCTCATAGTTTATTAAACTATGAAGTTACCATTGGGCACTCACAACATAGACCAAAATGGCATATCATTGTTTTCTATAGGGCCTCAAATTTTTTAATAACTATGCACTAACCATGAAAACATCAACGCTAAATAAGAATATTAAAATGCATGATTTCCCATGGTTTAGTAACTATGTAGGATAATCGTGTATCCCTTAAAAAGATTCTAAATTTTAAAATTCAAACTCCAAAAATTAAAAAAAAAACTAGAAATATCTCAAATTATCATAAAATTAAATTAAATTAAAAACCATTATATTATGTGGGTGTGAAATATGTAATTTATTTTTATAATACATGTGAAAAATCCCCTATAATTAAGCCACACAAGACTCTATTATAGACTTCTCGTAAGTTATACTTGTATTCATAACATGGGGAGTGGAAATATAAAAAAAGAGTGAGCTCAAATGATTATTAAGGTAATACTCATCATCATTTCATAAATTTATAGGTAATAATCTTATGATAAATCATGAGTAGGGGGAATATCATATTAAAATTAATAAGTAACAACAAGATTCGTCTGTAGGTCACAATTGCATAACCTGTAATCACAATTGAAAAAAATAAGTACCATGGAATAAGAGAATGAGATAAACATGGAAACATTTCATAGGTAAATGATATCTTAATATTATGGAATCATAAATATTTGGAAACAAAATAAAACATGACATCATAATAATATGTCAAGGTTCACTATCAATACAATGTAGCATAGTGTGTTAGGTGAACTTCCCATGCATCAAACATTGTATGTATTGATATGAAAACATTTCCCAATTTATTTTAGGTATATATAATTATATTTTGATCCATAATATTATAATATTTACATGCATATGTATTCCATCTGAGGAAAAGAAATTGTACATAATTCATAAGAATCCTCAAACCCATGAGAATGAAGTTGGTTTCAAAATCTTCTCTCCAACAATAACCAAAGGCTATATGATAATGATTCCCACTTCAATAATAAATTAAATTAATTTGGATTTTTATATTTAAAATAAAAAGGACTTAAAAATAGTTTTCTATTGATGATAATTTCTTAAGAATTATTAGATAAGTAAGAATAAAAATAGCTAATATAGGTGATACATTATAGAATGAGTGAAGGATATTTTAATGAATGAAAGAGATTATCATATAAATTTATAAAAATATTTAGTTAGGATTTTTTTCATAAAATAGTTATGGTTTTTAGAAACATTATATTATTAAAAATAATTTAGAGTGTTGGTACTTGTCTTGAAATTAGAAATAGGAATTTGCCCTTAAATCAGGTTTAATTAAAAGAGGGAAATATAAAAGGGAACATAAAACATGTATATCCCCAAAAAGGAAAGTAAAATTAAATTAGGTATATACATAATAAATATATATATAATAATTACATGGTAATAATATTAAGAAATATTTATAAAAACAAAGAGAATGTGTAACCCATAAGTAATGGGGGTGGATTGGGGATCCCTTATGGGCTTAGTGACATTTCAATAAAAATAAACCTTGGATAGCGATCTCATGATATATTTATCAATATATTTAATTTCATAAAATTTATGAAAATAAAACTTCAATTTTTTATATATACACCATGTAAAAATAAAACAAGTGGTGTGTTTGACATAAATCTCAAAGAATGAAAATTTAGAGAAGAAACCCCTTAAGAACATAATAATTATTGAAGTAGGTATCATTTTAAAAAAGGTGTATCTCATTTAAATGTAAATAAATATAAAATAATGACGATTTTCAATATAATACAATAATTGGGAAGAATATATCTAACTTATAAGCATAAATTTCAAGAAGAAAAACCATAACTCAATAAATTAAAATTAAGTTAACAAGAACCCTTACCTAAAATCCTGATTCATTTTGTACATGCACTAAAATTATTATTCAATCTAGTTAAGTCTATTAAAAACCTTTTTAAGGTACTTTTTCATCTATATTTTATTTTCTAAGGTTTATTTATTATCATATATTATTCATTTATTAAATATTTTTTAATAATTTTGGTTACTCTAAGTGGGTTGGTAAATTTCTCTGAAACTTCATCATTATATTGATTATATTAAAAGGTGTTGTAAAATATCTTTTCAATATCCATAGTTATATATTTTTATAAATTTTATAATTTTTAAAAATTATATGGTTTTTCCTAAAATGTACTCAAATTTAAAATGATCCTTAATATGTTTATTTTAGGTGGTCAAATTTACTATTATTTTTTATTGTTAATAATAGTTATATAATTCCAAAAATTATAATTACATGATACTGATAGTATCATAAATATAATTTTATAAATATAATTTATTTTTAAAATCATCATTATTATGCGGTGATGAAAAATTAAACATGTAGTTTATTTCAATTATTTATATTTTATCACACTTTCATAGATATAAGTGATTTTAGGGGGTAAAAATGAAAAAGAGTTTGGTTGAAATCATTAACTTTCCCTTTAGATGTTTTCCCTTGGGTAAAAATTTAAAACTCCTTAGATTGTCCTCTTTTAATGAATACAGATTCAAGGAATTAGGTATAGGTTTGAGGAGATTCCAAGGGATATTTTTGTTGAGATAATCATTTGAAATTAGTGAATAACTACATTTTGAAGGGTGGTATTTAGAATTGAGAGCAGTGGAATTTTTATTATAATACAAAAGGGAAAGGAACAATTCAATTGTAAAATGAATCCAATAATGAACAATACTGGAGATGGAATGAGGTAAAGTTGATACACCTCAATTTTACTGATTATAATTTACCTTTTAAAAATGTTTTATTTGTATTATCCTTCATTAAACACATTTAACATAATGTACCTTCACATTATTAACAAATTATCACGTAATTAATTTATTTTTTATGAACAACGAACTAAGAATTAATACATAATTTGGACCATTAATTCAATGTATGAAATAATATTTTTTTAAATAAAACTTCTATGGGAGATGTAAATTAATTTTAATATTAGATCACATAACACATAAAAATCCTTCTTTAGAAAAATTTAATTTTTAAGTGTTATAATAATGCTTAGGATAAAATTATCAAAGATAATGGTTTATATGAAAATACTAACTTATTTATTTAAAAATTTATAGTTATATTTATTATAAATAAATCCAAAGTATAATTTTACCTTATGATATCTTGGTTAAAGAGAATGATGGAAAACATTTTTTTTATTAAAATAAAAGTTTACTTGGGTTTCAGAATGGTATACATGGGTTTTTTAAATTCAACATAGTAATATTTTTTAAAAAATAATTTTATAATGGTCTAGACCTCTTCGGTCCATTCCTTTTCTGAAATCTAGTGTTTGAGGTGTTCTGGGTGGTCAATGTGACTTATTCCCAACACTTTTCCAAATTTATAGTCCTGTGAATAGTGTTTTCGGTTTTCTGATCAGTGTCATCCATAGGTCATCTATTAATACATACTATTGGTAGGTCCTTTTGATAGTTCATATCTTGGTAGGACATTTTAGTATGTTTTATGTCATCAGGTCCTATTGGTAGGTCACATCGATGTGTCACATTGGTGAGTTGCATCGGTGACCCACATCGGTGACTCATATCAGTAGGTTGCATCGGCGAGTCTCTCCAGTGTCTCACGTCGGTGACTCACATTGGTAGGTATTTTAGGTAGGTTGGGTTGGTTACTCGCATCTGGGACCCACATCGGTAGGTAATGTTATAAGGACATCAATCATGAGGCTGCATCGGTAGGTTATGTCAGTGACTCACACTAGTGACTCACACTGGTGACTCACATCAGTAAGTCGTAACTCGAAAACCATTTAGGGTAGGGGATTCATAGCTTCTCTATTCTTTTAGGTGTAGTCATATAGTTACTATGTTTTATCCCACTGGATCACAATTGAATTGTCTAAATAAATATTTGAACCAGATTATAGAATTGGTATCTTTTTCTTAGTGATGTTATTACCTCTTGTTTTGCTAGATAGTGTGATATCTATGCTTTTCTTGTTTAGCATGTCATTCTTGAAGGAAATTGGAAAATAATGTAAATTCGGGTTAAATTGTGAATTAATTGGAAAATGATAAAGAGACATGTTTAATGAATCTGTTTGTTGTTGTTATGCTTTTATGATAATAAAATGAATGCAGTTATGCATGTTTAAATTAATTTATTAATTCAATATAGAATAATGGACTAGTTGGTTGATAAATATAATTTTGTAAAGAGTAATGAGTTACCCTCTTTCTTTTAAAGGCCATGTTCCTTATTATTTAGAGTTGTGAGTGCTTGTTGTGTGTGAAGGATGGATTCCTTATTTAGGGCCAAGATCCTAGTTGCTATGTTGTTTGTTTCTTACTGCTTGTTTTATGGTGGGACCCTAGGATAGCTGATCCTCGAGGTCAATTATTATATGTGGGGGTATGGAGGCCTAGTGATGGTAGAAGTAGTAGATTCCTAGAGTGGCATGATGCATTGATTTATGTATGTGGGTGTTGAGTAGGAAATCAGAGATGATGAACGGGTTGCATGTGAATGTTTGATGCTTGTTTACTATTTTTTTTGTTTATCTAATTTAATTTCCACACTACTTGAGGATGATGGTCTTACTTACCCTTTTTCCAATAGAAGTGAAGATGTGCTGGGTGTTCCATGTTATTTATGTGTTCCACTTCTCGATGATGGATAGGCATGTTCCCTAGTTATAGGTGATAATGAATCGATGGGTAGTTCATCTTCCCACCATGTTGAGTCCATTTTTCTTGGAAGCTTAGAATGCATTTCTATAACACCTTGAATTATAGAAAAGTGATAATTATGTTAATAAATTGTTGAATAAATGATGTTAACCCATGGGTTTGGAGCTTGTTGGGTAGAAATTCTAAGGATACAATTTAAAGGAAATGTGGACTTGTTTTGGTTATGCCTAGAGGGAAAGGATCTTGGTTAGTATGGTAATGGGATGTAATGTGGTAAATGTTAATAGATAAATAATTTTTAAAGGATTAATTAATGTAACTTGGAACAGGAAAAAAGGGATAAAGAAACCTAATGTAGATTTTTACAAGGTTGTGTGCTTATCGGATAGCTAGTCTTAGTAGTGGAAGCCAGGAGTCCGATAGACGTTGGCGGCATTTTAGTCTTAGAATAGGTTTTGTGAACAGTGTTTTTGTGAGAAAATTATATTCTATAATTTCTCATTTTCTATATACTACTCCACCCTTCTAGTTTGGGAAAATAAAACCCTAGGTATCCTGATCCCTAGGGGGTATTTCTACCAACATCTTGATAGGGGGATGGATGGATGACTACCCCCTTTGGCCCCACTCTCTTCTCTAGGTAGTTACATGATCTGGTAGGCATGGTGGTTAGTTTTCCACATATATATGGGTAAAGGGTTTTAATGGATTTTTTTATTCACACATATATATTATGGACTTATTTTCCATTGAACTACTATAGGAGTAACATGTATAGGGTGTGATGTCTTGAGGGTCCTTACTCAGTGTATGGGCTGTAATGGATTGAGCTATAATACCTGACGAATGATACATGTTATGAAAGTTATTGTGGCTCCCAAAATATACCTGGTTACATTGATTATGTGGACGTGGTACTTTTGTTTCACAAGGTTCATGTTGGGGTACTTCGCTCAGGTGTCTGCAGACATGAATTTTGGGGAGAGATGATTAGGACGTGTGACATTGGGGCAAAGAGGAAAACCAACAGGGAAGTGGTAGTGGGGTACCCTTGATATTATTTATTATATTATATACTCCTTTATGAGATACTTGGTGAGAGTATCCATGGTGTGACTGGGAATATAGTATACCTATTTATGTGATGAGTTAGTTTCACTTGTTGTACACTTTGATTTAGTATGTTCTCTTTACTTTAATATGAGAAGATTGGGGGAAGAACCTACTAAGTACACTGTAGTACTCACCCTACGTATATATAATTTTTTTTCATGTCACCTGTAGAAGGTTGGCGATTAGGCTAGTTATTACTTGCTTGGGGTTGCAGGAGCTATTCGGGTTTTGTTGTCTTTGTCGTTTACTTTATTTTTGTACCTCCAATTTTCCCACTCGGTTTTAGTATTTATTGCATTAAATTACATATGTGTACTTGGGACATTGTTTATATTGTATTTTGAGTAGTATTTGTCTGGTGTTTATCTTATCTCTCATTTTTCATGTGTTCTCTTAGAGGGTAATGCCTCCCTTTGTGTGTTTACTATACCCTCAGTGCTAGTCTCCAACCCAGGGCCTATTGGAGGTGGGACTCGGGGGTCGTTATATCTCTTCTCACATTGTCAACATGGGACGGGTAAACTTTGTGGGGAGGGGGTCATGATCGAGTGGTTTCATAGGTCTGGTTGAGGGATATGATGGAGTTTAGTGTTAGTCACATGTGAGGTTACAAGGGTTGGTAGAGAAATAGCATCATCTAAGTTTAGAAATCACTGTAAACAAGGGAGACCCACTAAGAGACATGTATTTAGGGCCCCCTATGATATGATGCATGGACCGTTATATTTATGGTGGCTACTAAATGAGGAGATACTTGTTTTAGGGTAGGGTCCTTGGAAAGGATCATGCATTGTTATTCTTTGCGCCTATGTTTGAAGGGGTAGACCTTGGGATATGTTAACCTAAAATGAATAAAAGAAAAAAAAATTAATTAATTATTTATGAATCTTCCATATTATAGGTTTAGGAGCTCTACCTACTTTTTCTTTTTGAAGCTATGGCTCTAAGTCAATGTGTTAGTAAAGTTCTCACGTAAGTTTTTTAAAAGGCCCTTCTAGCCAATCACTGCAGAGTACGTGTTGACGATGAAGACACATGGATGAGGTAACTCCATTAGTTTTAGATCTATTGTCTAAAGAAGTATGAAGGCTCCATTTTATATGCAGTCATGGAATACTGGTTGGAAGAGGTTGAGATAGCTTTTAGTTCGATCCATGATCAGAAATAGAACTGGGTGTCATTGGTTGGTATGATGTTGCATGGGGTTGAGAGGTAGTGGTGTTTCTTGTTCCTCAGAGATCAAAAGTAGTTAGCAATATCGTGGGAGAAGTTCCTAGACTAGTTCAGATACGAGTTTCTCTCTTCGACTGTGAAGGTGTCAAGATGTCAAGATATTCTTACCCTTAAATGGGGGATCTCCAGTGAGTAATAGTTTGGAATCTGTTTTAGGAACCTTAAGCGATATGCTTCAGACCAGTTTCCATATGTGGAGGGTAGGGAGAGGAATTTCAAGAAGGCTTTTAAACCAGAGATCTAGTGCTTGCTCACCTTGTTTATGATGAAGATGTATCTCAAGGTGCTAGAAAGTGTAGAGGTCATCAAGAGGATGTTAGATAGAACCATATCATCAGAAGAGGGTATTTTTTAAGATTCCTCATGAAGCAGATCTGTGGTCTGGGGTTCCTAGTTTTCAGGGAGAAGGGTTTTTGTTCATCTGTGGGTAAGTCCTAGCCTCAATATCTAATTTATATAGAGGAATTATCTCTCATACCTATTCAAAGGGATCATGAGAATTCTTTTATTGTGGAATTAAAGGTAATCAATTGTGAGAGTGACCAGCATTTCTGAGCATTTAGCATGCATCAGGTGTTCCGCTTCAGATTCCTCTGTTGAGTCACTTCTAGACATGGAAGCATCAGTAGGTTGAACCAGTATTGGATTAGTAGAGAGTAGATGGGGTATGTATAGGATAGAACCAAGATTCTCCCCATCCTCATAGAGTATATTTTTTCCATTGTGGTTATCGTCAGCAGGGTTAGAGAGGCCATGGAGTAGGTCGTGGTTAGCTACATCCTTTAGTATTTCCTTCATCGAACGAGCCAGACATCATTCGAGGTACCCTTTACTTTATTTCTACATGGGTTTTTACATTGATTGATTCAGTAGTGACAAACTCGTTCATATAAACCACCATTGTCCATGATTTGGGACTTGAGGTAGAGAGGCTTCTTGTTCCCTCGGCAATGTCTATGACATTTGGAGGTCATGCTGACTTGTTTGAAGAATGTAGAGATTGTGAGCTTATGTTGGGCCGTAAACACTCTTGAAAAGACATCCTATGTTTATAGATAAAACCATATGATATCACTCTCTGCATTTATTGGTTGTATTTGGTGGAGTCTATCTTGGATTTCATCAGGAGGCATGTGGTGTTCTTTGATGCTGTTGGAGAGCCAATCGTGTTTTTTGGCGAGCGAGACCCTTAGATGGGTCAAATTCATGTTCTGTCCTTGTTATCCTTGATGGAAGAGTTGATTTATAGATAATTGGGGGGTTCAATTGTTGTCATTTACTGGGGTTGTAAAATATTACACTTATGTATTTCTATATGAGTTTTTAGCATTACCCCCCTCCCCTAATGAGATATCTAGTCAGGGCTCGATCTACAATTTGGCGTGTCTTCTTTCTCTGTGTCTCTATATAGAATAAAATCCTCTTAGTTATGATATATACACATATAGCATTATGGTCTATTGTAGTGTTGTTGTTTTTTTTCATTAGTGTCACCGTGGGGTGCACCAGTTTTGTTTATGAAGAAGGATAACAAAAGATTGTGTTTGTGAGTCGATTATCATCACGAGAACCCAGTGACAGTGAAGAATCACTATGCTCTTTCACATATTGATGATTTATTACATCAATAGAAGGGTGAAAGTTTGTTCTTGAAGAGCGATTTGTGGTAAGGATATCATCAGAGGCATGTGGACGATGAGGATATCCCGAAGGCTACTTTCTGTGGTAATCATGAGCATTATGGGTTTGTTATGACATCATTCGCTATGAATAATTCTCTATCTTTGTTCATGGGGTTGATGAATTTTTTGTTCTCTGAGTTTAGGAATAAGTTTATTGTGGTATTTATTGATGATATCCTTCTGTAATCCACATCTATGGAGGAAAATGTAGAGAATATTCATGAAGTTTTGGGAGTTCTTCATCAACATCAACTATTTAAAAAGTTATCAAATTGTGAATTTTAGGAATCCCCTAAGAGAGTGGTAGAGGTGGGAAGATTCCTTAGTCTTGCAGGCTATTACAGGATGTTCGTAGCCGATTTCTCGTGGGTTGTGACTCCTCCTACAGCATTTTCTAGAAAGGATCACACATTCAGATGGATTGATTAGTGTCAAGTAGATTTTGAGTATCTAAAGGAGAAGTTGGTTAGTGCACCAGTTATTTTCCTATAGGCACAAGGAGTTTGGTTTTATTTTTTATGTGGTGTTTCATGCCTAGTCTTAGGACATGTTCAGGTGAAGTAGATATAAGTTGTTTCTTGTGGTTCTCGGTAGTTATTCCCCCATGAGTGTAATTACTCCACCCATGATCTTGAGTTGGCAGTAGTGGTGTTTTCCTTGATGGTGTGGATACATTACCTCATTGGAGAGCACTTTGGTCTCTTCACCGATCAGAGAAGTCAGAGGTATGTTTTCTCTCAACGTGACATGAACTTGTGACATTGTAGGTTGATGGAGTTATTATAGTATTACGACATCAAAATCTAGTATAAACCTAGTAATGGGGATTTTTTATCTAATTAAATAAGCAGGAAGTCACGTAATGATGATGTTTATGAATTTGGTGATTCTTGGAGGGAGATGGAAGAGCTTTCAGCTTTACCTCTTGATATGGGAGAATTTTGGGGTAGAGGTTTTAATTTTTAGAAGATGGTGTAGTCATCTCTAGTGAAGAATGTGGAAGATTCCCAATTTTTTGATCATGAGGTGGAGTAATGGAGATTTCGAGTTTCTTATAGTGAGGCCCTTTATGGGTGGTCTAAGGATCAACAACATTGGGTGTGGTTTCTAGGAAGGCATTTTTTCCATTGGTGATGTGTGAGATGGTTCTCAGAGAGTTCCAAAGTTCTCCCTTAGCAATACATCCTAGTATGAAAAAGATTTACTGAGATTTTAGGAGTCAGTTTTAGTATCCTGGGATGAAGTGTATAGTTGCAGAGTTTGTCTCTCAATGTTTGGTCTGCCAGAAGGAGAAGGTCGAGCACCATATTCCTAATGGTTTTCTCCAGCCATTTGATGTTCCTCAATGAAAGTGGGATGACATATCAAAGTAAATTGTTATAGTTTTATCTCAAGATCATGGAGTCTATGGTTTTATATGTGTTTTAGTGGATTGTTTGATGAAATCATCCCACTTTATAGAAATCAACCAGTTGAGCTCAGTTGATGTTTTTTCTAGGAAATATCAAGAGGAGTTGGTGAGACTTAATGAATTCACAAGGATGATAATTTATAATTGAGATAATAATTTTACCTCCATGATGTGGGGGAGGTCTTCAGCAATCCTTTGGTTCACATCTATTCCTTACACAAACTTTTCATCCGCAGATAGAAGGTTAGACAAAGTGGACCATTGAGACTCTTGAAGGCATGTTGTGCTCTTGTGTCCTGAATCTTGGAGGTTCATGGATGATGAATTTACACTTTGTAGAGTTTTACTACAACAATAGTTTTCCTCTAAACCATTAGTGTGGTTCCATTTGAAGCATTTTATGGGAAACCTTTACGTTCTCTGTTATGCTGGATAGGGGTCGGAGAGTCAGCAATGCATGGGCCAGCACTTGTATAAAACATGACCGAGATGGTTTAGGTGATTCTTCAGGGGAAAAAGGCCACAAATGATCACCATAGTTACTATGATGATCATATGAGGAGGCCATTGTAGTTTTAAATTGGGTATAATGTGTTTCTGAAGGTGAATCCCCATAATGGGTAGTGAAGGTTTGTTCATGGGAGTAATCTTTCTCCTCGATTTGTTGGACCTTTTGAGGTGTTGGATCATGTTGGATCTATAGTGTATTGGGTAGAACCTCCCCCAAATATGAGTATGATACATGATGTTTCTCACATGTTGCAACTCTATTGTTAACTTCCTGATGACACTCACGAGATTGATTTTGGTGAGATCGATGTTGACGATGATGCGACCTTCAAGGAGCAGTCTTTCGAAGTCCAGGATCGGAAGGAGAAGGGGTTTCATGGGCATGATATCCCCTAGGTTCGTGTATTGTGGAGGTAAGGTGGCATAAAGGAGAGTACTTGGGAACATGATTCATAGATACGTGCTCAATACCTTGATTAATTTAATGTTTAGCTCTTTTCTTGTAATGATGTTCGTCTTCTGGTTGTAGACATTTCTTGTTTATGAGATGGATTATCTTGTTTCTTTTTGTGGATAAATCTATTTTGAGAGGTATCTCCCCTAAAATATTATTTATGAGGTGGTTGTAGTTGTTTTGGTTTCACATTGTTTTTTTAATGAATTCATTAAGCTCATTTGTTGGAAAGATCCTTGAGAGGTAACTCAAAGGGTGGTTGTTCAAACCCTTTTTCAGTTTTCTCTCTGGGTTGGATTTATATTATCAAGGATGAGAATGTTTTGAGAAGTATCTAATGTACTGCCCCGGACCTCTCCACTTCATTTCATTGCATTAATCTTGGGTTTCAGGTTTTCTGGGAGGTCCAGGGGAATTATTCCCAACACTTTTCCAAATTTCTAGTTCTGTAAAAAGTGTTTCCTGTTTTGTGAGCAGTGTCATCGGTAGGTCATCTATACGTAGGTCATCTCTCGGTAAATGTTATTGGTAGGTCATATATAGGCTGGTCCTGTTAGTAGGTTGTCTTCTCGTATGTCCTATAGATAGGTCAGGTTTGTAGGTCATCTGTTTGAAGGTTTGGTCAGTAGGATCTCTCAGTAAGTTGTATTTCTATAGGTCCTATAGGTAGGTCAGCTGTCAGTAGGGTGCATTGGTAGGTCACATCGGTGAGTCACGTCTGTGATCCACATTAATGACTCATATCAGTAGGTTTCATCAGCGAGTCATGTCAGTGACTCACATTGATAGGTTGTGTAGGTAAGACATCTATCGGTAGGTTGCATCGGTAGGTCACATCAATGACTCGAATTGGTATGTCTTGTCAACAAGTCAACATTCAGTAGGTTCTATAGTGTTTCCAAATCAGTCAGTGAATAGTTCTTCTAGCATCGTACAATTTCCCCCATTTGATGGTTTTTTTAACATAAAATGCATTTCAATCCTTGTTTTAAGGTATTTAAGGCCAATTCAAACCCCATAACTCCTATATTAATATTTATAAGTGTCTAGGTTCCTTTAATCCATCAAACCACATAGACTTGATGAGATCCGCTATTTATGAAAAGTCTAAACTATATATAAACCACTTTTCTATTTAGATTTTCAAAATTCCAAGATAAATTCCTCCTTGTTATTTATTATCCTTACTCTTGATTTCAGGTTCCCAAAACCTTTCTTTCCTGAGGATATGTGAAATTTTGGTGTGTACATCAAATAATGTTTTCCATGGAGTTCTTCTTACTACATGCGTAACACCTATCTCAGTGTAACCAAGAAGTGTCGATCCATCATTAATATAAGGTATGCTATACCTCTATTATTTTGGGTTCCTTGATTTATTCCCTCCCAACATACTTTCCATGTTACGACATGTGATATCCATGTTTGTAATGGACCTCTTGCAGGTGTTGGTTGATGCGGTTGTGTCGTGGAATCCTCGGGTGGATGCAGGCATTGTGAGATAGGTGATCATGATCTGTTGTGTTGGTATGTTCTCGTGGAAAGAACATCGAAAACATTTTGATATAGGTAATTCATTGATTATCTATTCATTTATGTCTAGTCATATAGTTAGCATGTTTTAGCATAGTAGATCAGGATGGAATTGACATAATAAATATTTAAACCGAATTAAAGAATTGGTATCTTTTTCTTAGAGATGTTATTTCCTTTTGTTTTTCTAGATAATGTGATATCTATGATTTTATTATTTAGCATGTCATTCTTGATTGAAATTGGTAATTAACGTAAAGTCTGGATTAATCATGAATAAATTGGATAAATATAAAGAGGCATGTTTAATGAATCCAGTTGTTGTCTATATGCTTTGTTGATAATCAAATAAATGCATTTATGCATGTGTAAATAAATTTATTAATTCATTATAGAATAAAGAACCGGTTGTGTGATAAAGATAATAACATGATTATTTTGAAGTTACCCTATTTATTTTAAAGGCCAATAACCTTATTCTTTAGAGTTGTGAGTGCTCATTTTGTGTGAAGGCCGAATGCCTTGTTCAGGGACAAGATCCCAGTTGCTATGTTGTTTGTTTCCTACTACTTCTATTATGGTGAAAGCATGGAATTCCTGATCATGGAGGGTTTTTATGGTTTATGGGGGAACAGAGGCACAATGGTGGTCGCAGTAGTTGATTCCTAGAGCGATGAGATGCATCGATTTATGCATGTGGGTGTCGAGGAGGACATCAGAGTTGATGAAATGGGTTGGATGTGAATGTTGGAAGCTTATTGAATCTTGTTGTTTGTTTATATGCTTTAATTTACCCACTTCTTGAGGTAGATGGTCTTTCATACCCTCTTTCCAAAAGAGGTTAACACACATAGGGTATGCCGCTTGATTTCCATTTCTAGCTTCTCGAGGATGGATGGGCATGCACACCAGCAATATGTGGAAAAGACTCAAAGGGTAGTTCATCTACTCATCATGTTGATCCCCATGTTTTTGGAATCCTAGAATTATTTTCTAAAATACCTTGGATTATGTAAATGTGACAACACTGTTAATAAATTATTGAATAAATTATGTTAACCCATGGGGTCGGAGCTTTCTAGGATGCAATACTAAGGTTACAATTTAATGGAATTGTGGACTTTTTTTGTTATTCCTGGAGGGAATGGATCTAGGTTGGTAGGGTAATAATATGTAATGTGTAAATGTTCATGGTTAATTAATGGATAAATAATCAATTTACATAATTTTGAACTGGTAAAAATAGATAAACTAACCTAGTGTATCTCTATAAATGGTTGTGTGTTTATAGGATACCTAGTATTAGCAGTGGCAGTTGGGAGTTCGATATACATTAGATGTAGTTGAGTCTAAAATTATGTTATTCTCATAATTTAGTTCTGAGCTATATTATGTTTTTTACTTTTTTGTTTATATAAATTACTCACCATATTAGTTAGGGAAACTAAAACCTCAGGGATTCTGAGCCCCAGGGGGTGTTTTCTCTAATATCCTGATGGAAGGATGGAAGGCATTATTCCCCCTTTGGACCTGCTCTATTCTCTTGGTAGTTACTTGTGCTGGTAGGGATGGTGATTTGTTTTACCCATATATGTGTGTAGAACGATGTATTGGATTGTGGTTATTCACACACATATATTCTAGATATAGTTTATTATTAACTAATATAGGTTTAATATGTATAGGTTGTGATGGCTTGAGGATCTTTACCCATTGTACAAGATGTAATGGCTTGAGGTATAATATCTGATGTATGATACATGTTATGTGAGCTGTGGTGTATCCTGGAAACTACCCAGTTACATTGGTTACGTGGACATGGTGGTTGTCTTTCATGAGATTCATGTTGTGGTGCTTCACCTAGGTGTATATGAGAAAACCTTTTTTAAAGAGATATTCTTAAGACGTGCGATGTTGGGGAATAGAAGAAAACCAATGGGGAAGTGGTAGAGGGGTACCCTTGATATATTTTTTAATATTGTATACTCTTTTATGCGATACGTGGTGAGAGTGGATACGGTGAGGCTGGAAACATAGTATACTAATTTAGTTTGGGCATTAGATTCAATTGTAGTTTATTGTGATTTAGCATGCTTTCATTGTGTTTTTATGAGTCTCTAGGGAGGACTATTCTGAGTATACTTTTATACTCACCCTACGTATATATAAACAATTTTTCATGTCACTCAAAACAAGTTGGATATCAGGCTGGTTACAATTAGCTTGGGGTTGGAAGAGTTGTTCAGGCTTCATGGTCACTGTTGTTTAATTTATTTTGGTACTTGTAGTTTTACCTTTTAGTTTTAGTAGTTCTTTCATTACATTACATATGTGCACTTTTTATTTATTTTATATTTTAGTCTTGGATGGATTTGGTTGGTTTTTTTATCTCTCTCTTTCTCATGTGTTTCATTAGAGGGTAATGCCTCCCATTTTTTTTCTTACGATACTCTCAGTGGTAGTCGCAAAAATGGGGCCTACTAGAGGCCGGACTTGAGGGTCATTATCTCTCTTCTCACATTACCCACCTAGGAGGGTTACACTTTGTGGGTAGGGGGTCATGTCAAATTTAATTTATTAAATAAATTATTCTTTATTAAAAACATTATATAAAAGTTTTTATCTATTATTAGATCATGATAGAGTCAAAAATTCTATAGCATTAATTAAAATTTTGATTTTCACTATTCACCTAAAAAAAATTATTTTAGAAAAAATAAAAAATATCATCCTAAGAAAAAAAAAATTCTAAATAAAAAATGTTGTTAATTTGGTCATATTAAAATTCTAAAATTTAATAATTGAACTTTTAAATAAAATCTTAAATAATATATTAAAACTATTTTCATAGGAAAATATATTTTAAAATATTAACTGTACTTACCCATATTTCCTATCAGTTACTAATTAGCATAAATATATTAATCATGAAAAACAATATTTTTTAATTATTTAAGCCTAGAATATTTAGTTTCGTGAAATAAAAATGCATAGCACATGAAAAGGTAATTTTTATGAAAAAATATATTTAATTGTAAAATGATATTATTTGTTATTTATTTATACTAATTAAATTTTATCAATGAATTGGTATTAAAAAATACACCTTTAAATTATTTTCTACACATATTATCAAAATACGTTTAATTTTACTTATACCTATCAATTTAATTATAATTGTTATATTTAACACTTATACTTTTATTTTAATAAAATGTATCAAGATTTTGTTTCAGAACTATGTTCCTTATAAAGAAAGATATAAAATAGTAAAGTTTCTTTAAAGTAAATATTTATTTTGAAATCAACGGGTTACATAAAAAAGGAAAATAAACCAAAATCCAAACCTAGGTAGTGGACATAAACTCTAGAAGCTCCTGAATAAATCCATTGAGCTAGTAATGCCTTGATAAATAATAAAATAGAACCTTCAAACATGATAAATAATTTTCATATGTATATAGGGTTGATAATAAAATTATAATTTGAAGGATCCTTCCCAAGACCACCCATTTAGTCTGAAAGAAGAATGCTAATCCCTGTGAATAGAAAACAGAAACTAACTCATTACCTAAATCTGGGTAACTACTCTCAACCTCACTAAAGATCACTTTCTAATTAAAACATATAAATAAGAAATGTTATATTTGAAGAATATATATATATATATATAAGCTACCCTATATATACATCCCCATTGGTTATTCACTCTCATGCCCCACCTTCAAATGTATTTTGATTCCATCCCTTAAATACATATGAAATCACACCATATCAAGTCACATATGATGTATTGCAGGCCTTAAACCTTCCTACCCCAACATCTTGCAGGGTCCAACACTTTTAATTGGTAACAATATGCAATATCCATGGCATCACCTCATCATATACCTCATTTATCCCACAACAACCATAACTAAGTAGAATTCCTAAATCCATTACAACCCATGTATCATGCATTACACTTCAATCCATTATATCACATTCATAAGTGCACATGTAGAAACTATAGTCACAATTAACATAATACAAATATATGTTACAACCTAAATCCACCTTAACCCACACTTAAATGTATATTAAAATTGAGATCCATCACATCTTTTGTGAGAACATACTATATACCAAAATCTATCACAACCTATATATGCCTAAACATCAAAGTAGATATTAAGGGAGAGTGGAGAAGAGGGAGTAGTCATAGATATTGTGGAAGACATTTAGAGCCCAAAACATTTGAGCATCATTTACCCAACTAACTTAGCTGGTGTAGCATATGAAATCATATAACCTAATGATAGTATAGAACATGGCCAATCTATGGGAAACTATACTACCCAAGACTTGAATATATCTAATGTACCACATGAAAACTTGACTACTAACCCTTAGACTTGAAATATAATGTTCAACTTATAAAACAAGAATCAAGTTTCAATATCCTGAAAATTTTATTAATTTTACTATTACTATTTACTTTATATATTACCTCTTTCAATTATCATTTATCCATTTATGTTCAACACTTAAATACTATGTTCTATTATAGTGATCATTTAAATTATAGATTCATATTCCATGTTCATAGAGAATTTATACCAATTGATTCCTTATTTATAATTAATATATAATTTCCAACATCAAATCCTATCACCATTAATTCATTACCATTCATCACCATTCTATATTCCAAGGTATTATAGGATTCAATTGTCCCGCTCTTAAGACAGATATATTCCCAAAGGAAACAAGAAAACTAAATCAAGTAGAAAATAATCAAAACAGCTAACCAAATGCAAAACTAAATAGTGTATTACAACTCTTAACATGTAATAATATACCCAACTAGAAAAATATTCATTGATAAGTAAAATTAGGAAATCCTTTTTGTCATCGTGTTCCATATAACCCGAAATTATCTCCCTTAATTCACTACCTAGACTAGGAAAACCAGCTCATCCCACAACTAGTATCACTGCTATAAGGTACAAAAAAAATTCTACCGAGGTATATACCATCCTATAGTATAAAAATGGCAGTGAGGAATTTTTTAACCCAAAATATTAAAGGTGAACCAATTTCATCACATAATAGAATAAAATATTTAAAAAACAAGGTTATCCAATAAAATATCTTCAAACATTTAATTTCATTAAAGAATATTTTTCCTTTAGGATATTGGATTAACTAAATCATTGTTAACAGATTTCAATAACCAATAAATATATAAATATTAGATAGAATAACTATAATCCAAAAATTAATAGATAATATTTTATATTCAATAGTAATAAGAAATAACTATAAACTCTTTTTATATGCCTCATTTTTTATACCCTCAATATTTCAATCATTATATTGTTTAACCAATTTAATCTTGTAAATTATGGTACGAAAATATCATAATCATAGTAAAGGTAATTCATTCTATCAAGAAAATATCATTATCCATCATAAACCTTAACATATCTTTATGTGATTCAAAAAACCCTTCCATTATCTTTCCATTGTAGATTTTCAGATTATTTTCTTTATTAGGATAAATTTTATCCATCAAACCATTAAAGATAAATAAGGTTAATCCACATCAACACATGAAATAAAAAGTAATTTAAAAATCCCCCAACACAATAAAAAATTTATAGGGATCACCACACAAGAATGTAATAACAAGGTATCAAACACCTCCAAAAAATGAAAGGGGAAACCTTGAATCCTATACATAGTGAACCAACCTCAGAAAACACTCAAAAAACAACCAACCCCCAAGAATAGACACTACAATAGTGATATAAAATGAAATATTATTAGTAAGGAAATTATAATATGAGGATAGGGTAACTCTGATCCAGATAGTTCAATCCTCAATAACTAAGAGGTTTAAATCATTAAGAGGAATAACTAAGTAGGAATAAGAGGGAATGGAGTTACCTACTGTATGAAGGGAGAAAATAAAATTCAAATAAAGGAATAATAAATAACTATTTATAGATATATCATAACATATCTCTTCCAATTCATGGTTAAATTATCCATGGTTTTAGTGAAACTCATCAAAACAAGATTCAAATTTTTTTAGTGTTTGAAACAACCATATCCCCCCAAATAGTGTTCACTTTTAGAACTTCTTTAAATAAATTTGACCAATAGTGTGATATGAACGACATTATTATTGATACTATTTCAACCCCCCAAACAACCAATATGGTTTTTCTCCATGGTATATAAGCTATTCTCACTCAATTTCATCTCAACATGACTAAGAACATAACATGGTGAGGCCATGATCACTGTTTCTACTCCTACTCACATAGGTTGACCTCACCTCCAATTTGCACTAACATAAAAATTACCATAATCCTAGGAACATTTATTTTCCCCTTTTCCCATTGGGAAACTACCAAAGTACCAAACCACCCAAAATGACTACCTCTTATGCATTAGGATCCAGATTCCAAAAAGATAAAATCCACCAAAATTTCCATGACATCACACCATTCTCTAAAGTAGTGGATACCTTCCTCATTTTACACGGGGGAATTCTCCAAACTTTATTCCCCTTACTATGTGTGTTTCACTCCATTGGTTCACCAAACACCACAAAAACCAACTCCCATGGTCATTTCCTCAAAATAGGCCTTACCGCTCCAACTAGCACACTGATCACCATGATGTGGTGAACCTTTAATGTCCCAGAACTCTACTCTCCACTCTTATAACACCACTAAGATCCTTCTCAAAATTATAAATCCTCTAAAAAATATAATGGGAGATATTCATAAGTCCATAACCTTTAATTTTAATCCTAGTAATAATTCTTATCATCAAGAATTAAACCAATGCCTAATAATGAAAAGGAAAATATATTGAAAATAAAATCCTATGAGATACCTATCAAAGAATATCACTTTAGTTTTAAAACCAACAATACCTCATATGAATAAGAAGTACAAACATGAAACATCATCAATCCTCTCATAAATTAATAAGGGTTATACATCTCATCTCAAAAAATCAATCATCAAATATCTTGTGATACTAAGTTTGCATATATGACTCATATTACCAATTAAACATATCCAATCCATAATTCCTCTAAATTACATGAACTGAGGGAATAACATTCATGTGCACTGATACCTTCTAATAGTCCCAAGTCTCAATAGGTTACTCATCGATGGTCTTATCACATTTAATTTCCCACTAGAACAAGTAAATGATAAGGAAATAATCATTAATATATCATTTAAACTTTGGTACATGGAAAACATCATCGATATTGTGTATTTTTTGGAGTAAGTCTTAAACCGTGTGCAACAACTGCAACATGCAACAATACCTAAAACGGTATAAAAACCAGTAATAAATATTACTCCGAGAAACAAACCTATGCTCCCCATAATGAGGATATACCTTCTAAAACACATGATCTCTAATTTAAAACTATATAGGCCTCCTCATATGATAATAAATGGACTTATTACAATCATGTTCTGCCTTTATCCTCTCATGAATCTCCTTCAACTTCTTTTTCATGATTTGAACCAATTCTGGTTTGTGAATCACTCATTCTCTAACCTTGGTCCAAAATAAAAGCGAATTAAAAGTTTAGTCATACCACGCTTCAAATGGGATTATTCTAATGGTGTGGTTATAACTATTACTATAAGAAAATTCAATAAAAGGTATTTGTTTCACTTACAAACCTCTATGATCCATAACATATGCACACAACATCTATTACAATTTCTAGATTATCTACTCAACCAGACTATCCATTAATGGATAAAAATGATGTTAAGGAATAGTATAGAGACACAAGCACACTAAATACCTTTCCATATATGATAGGTGAATTTGGGATCATGATTAGATATGATCACTTTTGTAACCCCATGAAGCATCACTAACTCCTTTTAATACTACCTCAATAAAACCTCCACTGTGATCAACTCATTAATTGCTAAGATGTGGTATGAATTATAAAAATGTTCTTTAATCACCAAAATAGTACCATATACTTACATTGATTGAGTTAAACCTATAATGAAGACCATCAATATATCCTACCATATCCATTGGGGAATCTTTAATGGCTTCATTAACCCACCATGAACACAACCCTTAAAGTTCACTATGTGGAAAACTAAACATTAAGATATGAACTCTATAACAACCCTCTTCAGATAAGGAAACCAAAAATATCATATCATGGAATAGTGAATCTTACACCCACCTACATGTATATCCAAGGATGAACTGTCTAACTCACAGAGAACCACATCATGCATCACCAAAAAAATTAGGAGACTCCCCTGAAACAATAGCTATTGTTGATCATCCTCTGACCATCCCTCCATTGAATCACTAAAAATAACTGAACCCCAAAAAACCTCCACCACAGAATCCCCAAACTAGGATTTGTCTACTTGCTACATGACATATGAATACACCATCATCTGCTAGAGATAACCTCTACCATAAACTTCTCACATATCTAGGTGACTCAAAGAGAGTTCCTCCACTCTCTAAGCATCACCATACACACTCACAACATCACCATGTGATTTCCTACTCAGTGCATCATGTACAATATTTTATTTTATTTTGTATATAAATAATTTTAAAGTGTTAATATTTGAAAAATTGAATCCACCATCACTATCACAAATATAAATCATGTTGGGAGAAGATATACCTAAAATCCTTATGATCTCTAAATATCACAAAGTACTCAATAATTTATTTAAAATATTAGAGAAAACAAAATTGTAGTAAGATCAATATCATGGGTAGTATAGTTATGTTCATGGGTCCATAACTATTGAGAACCATAATATGTAACCTCACTCTTATGTATCATAATGTATCCCAATACAAGATTCAAAGAGCTATAATAAACCCCACAAAAATCCTTCCACCAACAAATTAATATCAAGATACTGACCAAATTCTCTATAAATACTCAAGTAAATCTCAAAACTAGTCAGTCTATATAAAAGTGGAATCCTCATAAGTAAATTATATTAGATGGATCGTAATAAGATAGGACTCAGATACCAACCTCTTATAATTACCTACAGGATCAAGGAATCTATGCACCTCCACAACATTCTTTAGGCATACCCAATAAACAATTGCATAGATCGTCAAATGTTACCTGGATACTGCATTATGATGTTTATAATTTCCCAAAAAATATTCCTTGTAGGAATAGAAATTAGACATTTATAGGTTCCCAATAATGTGATAATTCAAAATAATACCCAAAATATATTTAATATGATTTGCATTATCCTCCAAAAACTATGAATACACAAGGATTTACTTGATAAACACCAATACTCACTAATCTATAAATTTATGGAATAAAAATTAACTAATCACATGATAAATTTAGGGAAATTTTCAAAACCAATATAAATCACTATGAACTCAAAATTACCATAATGCAATCTTATGGAAATTGTGAGGACCCGACCCCAGAATACCTAGAGCTGGTGCCTAGAATATGATGTATAATTTTTTTTACAAAAACTAAACTACTCATCATGTCCATATAGAG
This sequence comes from Viscum album, assembly GCA_963277665.1. Taxonomy (NCBI): domain Eukaryota; kingdom Viridiplantae; phylum Streptophyta; class Magnoliopsida; order Santalales; family Viscaceae; genus Viscum; species Viscum album. The sequence goes on along the minus strand of OY728158.1, from coordinate 1,181,853,899 downwards.
AATCTAATTCGTTTCAGGTTCTGGGAATCTAGCCACTTCTGTCATACTTATTTAGCTCAAACTGATACCTGAAAAGTTTTAATAAAAAATGTAGGGTGAGCATACCAATACCCAGTAAGGGGTTTTAAAAAAAATATATCATTTTAAAAAATTCATTAAAACATTTCATAAAACATTTATCTTAAATAAAAGCTATAACACATGTACACATCATAAAGTGCTCAATTAAAAACAAGATAACAAAATTAAAAGGATACATGATTACAATATAGGAATGATCACTTGGAATAATGAATAAAAGACATTCTAAACATGTATGATTTAAGAACTCGGTTCTTATTCTTGAGGTACGGGTTTCTTCTTTTCCTTTTCCTTAAGTGTTTTTGAGAAAAATAAGAAAAATGGGTAAAAGTCCCAAATTTTGTGGGTACACGCTGTGTAATTTTCCACACGCCGTGTATTTTGGCCATGTGGGATGAGTACACAGGGCGTGTAGGCCTGTCGGAGATGAAGGGTGTAAAAACTGACTACACGCCATGTACTTAGTACATACACGCCGTGTAATCACTCAGAAGGTGAATAGTAAAGTAGTGGGAGTAGCCACCAGTGGAGCGATAACACAAGCCGTGTACTCAAAAATGCACACCGTGCACTCATGTCGATAGATGAATAGTATGGAGGTGAAAAGTAGTCGCCAGAGGAACAGTTAAAAAAATAAAAATTACACGTTGTGTACTTGAGAGTACACGCTATGTACTATTTTTTTCTTAAAATGGTTGTAGCCTCCTCTTTCAACCGAGGAAGATTAGAACAAACCTGGGGTACCGAGAGAGACAGACGAGGATTAGAGGGGCTCTCAAACACTCACAGAGAATCTGATTCTTCCACTGACTGTCTCGTTTGGACAACAGGGGTAAGAAATTCTTTCTTCTGGGGTCTTTCCTTCCAATTCTTTCTCAAGCAGATGTTATTTATGTTTTAACGGGAAATATTTTATCCCAGATGTACATCATTCAAGGAAGATTTAAGAGGTTTCGTTCACATATATCGATCGGTGGAGATCAAGGTAGATGGTATGATGTTTAATTCCAACTGTCATGTTGTTTTTGTGTACCAATGTGATACACGCCTATGTTTGGGGTGTCGTATGGCTGAGGCCTTGACTAATTAAATGCCTATAATTGCTTTGTAAATTTAATGAATATTTATAAAATGATGTTTGGGATCATTGCCTTGATCCAGGGCCACCCTGTGGGTGTGTTTTCCTTGTTTAGACATTTGGCCACGATACCTATGGGTATGCCGTGATTATAAGCATGTTTTGAGTTTTCTCGAGAGGAAACATATTTATTGATTGCTTATGTGTTGGGATAAACCTAGTTACTTTTTTATCCTATGGATAGTGTGTTGTTTAGACTGAGGGTAGTGTTTTCATTCGTCTGAGGGTAGGGTATTGATTATCCTGAGGGCAGGGTTTTGTTTAGCCCGAGGGCAATGTTTCTTATGCCTGAGGGCAGTAGCTTCTGTGCCTGAGGTAAATATCTCATACGCTTGAGGGAAATATTCGTTATGACTTAGAGCAGTTACCTGAGGGTTTTGTTTTTGTTTCACCTAAGGGCAACGTTCTAATTAGCCTAAGGGAAAGGTACTATTTAATCTGAGGGAAAAGTTCACTTTATTATTCACTGTGGTGTTTTCTTGTGTTATACCTGCCAAGATAAAGCACATGCTTGGTATTGTTATACCTCATATTTGTTGGATAGACTGTTGTAGTTTTGTTTTGGCACTGTTTAAGAGATTGTTGGATGAGGTTGAGTCTCTGAAACTTATAATTCAATTATATTTAATTGTTAAACAATAATAAAATGGAAATATAACTGGTAGGAATGTTAACTTTTTAGTACTTCTTAGTTTACTACATTTCATTACTGCACACTGTTGTTGCACAGTTTCACTGAAAATTGGGCATGAGCCTTTGGTGGTTCCCTACTGGGATTTATTTCTCACACCATGTTTGGGTCATGTATTGTGACTAAATAAATTATATTGTTGTAGGTGTAGATAAGGGAAAGAGTACCTATACAGGTACTTGATGTTGTAAAGGAGTAGGAGAGCATGGGACCAATCTTAGGCTTGTGATGCTGCTGAGTTTCTACTGTGCTGTTTTTTTTCTTTTTGTACTTGTACCTTGTACTATATTATTGTAGATTTTAGTGAATCCTATTTTGGATGCATTCATAGACATAGGGACATATTTCATCATCATATAGTTATGATTTTTTCCATCTTTTACTTATATACGGTTGTCCATTTCAACTTGGAATTGTTTACTACTTCTGCTTTTGGCATGTTTGTATTTTCTCTGATGTGCTAAACATTGACAAATGTGGGCATAGTTTCTCCACTATTAGACCTAGGCCATCACTTCTAGTCTGTAGCCTTTGGTGTTTGGGGAAATGTGCTTGAGTTCATGTGACCAACTGGGTTCAGGGAACCCGTTGAGTGCCACCCGGATCTGGGACGTTACAAAGTGGTATCATAGGGGTTTCTTTTCTCTAAGTTATTTTATAACTAGGAAACAACAGAAACAAATAAGCTGCTAATGGATTTGGTAATAACTATGCCCAGGAGTAGCTACCCTGTTTACAGGTAAAGGCCTGATTTCCTTGAATTAAATTGTGATTTTTTGTTTATGATTGTTACAATTGATTTGATTTTCACTACTGGGCGATGCACTTGTGGTGTGCTATTTATATTTTTATACCTGGGTTCTATTTAATTGCAATCCGATGAGATGAGGGTATTCCATATCATGCATCATTTAGGTTCATGTTATAATCGCATGCCATGCATAGTTTCCTTTCCATTTAGGATCATTAGAAATTGCATGTTGTTGTGATAGATGTTGTGCTAGAAAATGCATGCTATTGTGATAGATGCCTTGATAAGACACCAATTATTTAATAGAGTGTTGTTATGTAAGGTTCTATGAATGAATTCCAAACATTGGTTTTTGAGGATTATGGGCCCTCACAGATTGGAATTTGGAACTTTATTGTTCGTTCAGTGGTTTTCAGACGTCCGGAGTAGTTTCTGAGGTCTACTGTCTGGAAACCCATACAACACGGCGTGTGGTTCTATGAACACACTCCATGTACTATTCTGTTTTGGAAGAAACAATTTTTTTAAGTGCATTCCATGTACACTACATAAATGTCGTGTAGTCTCTAATCGTGTCATAGTTTGTGTGGGCGGAGACACACGATGGGGAAGTTCTAGAGGGAAACGTCGTGTACTGATTATACACGTCATGACGTGTTGACCATGTGTCTGTCGTGTAACTAACAACACGAATGGAGAAATAATGGTTCATACACGCCATGTCAATTCTGAACACATCGTGTTTCCGACCGTGTAACTAACACCACAGGCCGATGAAGCTCGTCTAGTACATGTTGTTTACCTGCGGGACACATCGTGTAGTCTTGACTGGTGAAAGACCGTGTGGACTTGGCCGTGTGGTTGGGGAAATGTGGTGATGTACACGCTGTGTGTGGGTGTAACATGCCTTGTAGTGTCAGCTGAGTAGTCGGCCATGTAACTAACAACATAGGCAGTTCGAATTTAAGTCGTACAAGCCGTGTATATCTGGAACACACCGTGTAGAGTGAGCTGTGTACCCATCCATGTATCTGATAAGACGGGTCGGTGAAGCTCATCTAGTACACGCCATGTAGACCTTATACATATCGTGTAGTCTTGTTCAAAATTGAATTATTTGGTTAAGACATGTAGAAGGACTCTGGCATCGGATGAAAATTCAAGTATGCGCCATGTGTGTGGACAACACGCTGTGTGTTTGGGGTGTCACATGACCAGTTTTGGAAGATGTACATGCCCATGTGAAAGACTAGAAGGAACACGCTGTGTAGTTATTATACACACTGTGTAGTCTTGTTTTGTAAAACTTGCATTTTTTCTTTCTCATGTTCCCTTCTTACATTCCTTATTTTCAGTCCTTGATGAACTTAATTTTTGGGGTGTTTTGACCTTGTAGAGTCATGTCATTGAAAGGAACATGGGTTGTTCTCCAAGAGAGAGGAAATGATTATACTTTAAAGACGGTAGGCCACGGGCTACCGATAGATCCTCTAGTAGATCCATATGTGGCGCCGACCGTTATACCAAATACACACGTGGAGGCGCAGTTCCATGAAGGCTTCATGCGGTTCATGCATACCTTCCAAGGAGCACCACCGGCTGCCACATCTATCGCAGAGCTGACGCATATATTTTATCAGGAGCATCTGCCTACGTTTTTAGTGGATGGCGGACCACAGGCTGCGAAGACTTGGCTGGGTTCAATACAGACTATCTTCAAGAATCTGGATATTCCTTCGAGGCGGAGGGTCAAGCTCACTACATACATGCTGCGTGATTCCACCAAGATATGGTGGGATGTTACCACCCAGACTGAGAATCATAGAGATAAGTCGTGGAATGATTTTCAGGCAGTATTCTATGGATTTTTCTTTCCAGAGACACTAAGGAAAGCTCGAGATCAAGAGTTAATGAATCTGCAGTAGGGCACCATGTTAGTGATGGACTATTCTACCCGCTTCACCGAGCTACAACGTTTTGCACCTGTTCTGGTGGGAGATGAGATTTTGAGTTCCCGACACTTTTAGGATGGTCTTCGATATGACATCTGAGTGCTGGAGAACATTTTCAGGTTTCCAACATTGCTTGCTATTGTGAACTAGGCACTGATTACTGAACCGAACCTGCGAGAATCTAGTAGTGCAGGCCAGGGTGGTTCAGCACCAGTTTCTGGTACTATTTCTACCAGTAAGATGAAGAGGTGGATGGATTTCTCTCATGGTGGAATTACTAGCCAGAATAATTCTTTAGGTGGCCCGGTGATGTGTTACTGGTGTGTTATGGAGGGGCAAAAGAGACCTCAGTGTCCCCGTGACCCATTGGAGTGTCGATCTTGCGGTAAGATGGGTCATCTGTAGCGCTTTTGCCGGGCGTTTCCACCACTGGCTAGTGAGAGGGGTTCTGTCCAGACTCCATATATAGGAGTATGTCCAGTAGCTTCTTCTTAGTCAGTGAATTGGAATACATAAAGATGTTCAGGCCGAGGTGGTGGTCATGGTCATGATAGCCAAACACCGGGATCTTAGAGACAGTAGGGCGGGTTAGCTCAGGGTAGTCAGGCTGTGTCGCAGTGCCGTGGAACAGGGAAAGCATATGCAGTGCAACATACCCAACATGAGTAGGATCCTGGACCTTCCACAGTCAGAGTAACTATTCTAGTTTCCTCTGTTTTTTCTTTGGTATGTTTTGATACAAATGCTACACATAACATTATATATGTTCCTGTTATAGAGAGCCTTGGGCTCAGTGTTTCTTCTTCTTCTGATATCTTGACACTAGAAACCCCATTGGGTATTAGTGTGGCAGGTCTACATTAGTTTATTGAGTGCCCCCTGGAGGTTGGTGGGTGTCACTTTCTTTGAGACCTCTATCTTAGAGATGACGAGCTATAATGTCATTCTCGGGATGGACTGGTTGGTACCCTTTCGAGACTTTGTAAATTTTTATTATCTTAGGGTGAGTTTCACGTCACCAGAGGGCAGAGAGTTTCTATACAAGGGTGAATGGGATGTCTAGGTGAGCCGAGCTGGACCCTAACATCGTGGTAGAGATGGATTGATGGCCCAGATTGCAATTTTATATCTGGATGACCAAGGGACTTGTGAGAATGATTTCCCTCCATCAGTTGATCATTTTAGGGATGTCTTCCCGGACAACATTTCAGGTCTACCTCTAGATAGAGAGGTAGAGTTTTCTATTGATCTTGTTCTTGGAGTAGCACTGGTGCCCATTCATCATTATAGGATGGCTAAACCAGAGTTTCAGGATCTCAAGAGGCAGACGGAGGAGTTGGAGGCAAGGGGTTTCATATGAACCAATACATCTCCTTGGGTTTTTCCTATCCTGTTTGTGAAGAAGGCGGACAGTAACCTCAAACTTTGTGTGGATTATCAGAAGCTAAACCAGTTGACGGTCAAGAAATGATATCCCTTTCCAGGTATTAATGATCTTTTTGATCAACTTATAGGATCACAAGTGTTCTCAAAGACTGACTTGAGATCCTGATATCATCAGTTTCATGTTAGAACCTCGAACATACCGCTTACAACCTTTCAGAGTAGATATGGTCTATACGAGTACATGGTTAGGCCGTTAGGACTCATGAACACGCCAGTAGTTTTCATGGCTCTGATTAATCGTGTGTTCCACCCATATCTTGATTCTTTTGTGGTAGTATTCCTGGATGATATCTTGGTGTACTCTCACACTCGACACGACCATGCTTCCCATCTTGAGATCGCAATGAGTACACTGAGAGAGCATCATTTATATGCTAATCTCTCAAAGTGCGAATTTTGGATGGACCAAAGACACTTCTTGGGTCATATCATCTCATAAGAAGGAGTTGTAGTGGACCCATATAAGGTGATAGTAGTAGTTTCCTGGGAGAAGCGTTAGAATTTTTTTGAAATATGGAGTCTCATGGGGATAGCTAGTTACTAAAGGCAATTTATACAGTAATTATCTTTCTTAGCAACTCCATTGATGGCTTTTACTAAGAAGGGTCTGAAGTTTGTTTGGTCAGAAGCTTGCGAGACAGCCTTTCAGGAGCTGAAGGGAAGGTTGACCTGAGCACTAGTCCTGATACTTCCATAGGAAGGGAATAGCTATACAGTTTACTATGATGCATCAAGTATTGGTTTGGGAGCACTAATGATGAAGGGCGATCGAGTATTTGCGTACGAGTCTCAGCAGTTGAGGCCATATGAGATGAATTACCCGACAGATGATCTCATGTTGGTCACAGTTGTTCATGTGTTACGCTGTTGGAGACATTATCTCTTGGGATATCATTTTGTGGTGCTTACGGACCACACAAGTTTGAAATATATCTTTACCCTACAAGATTTGAATCTGAGATAGTGAAGGTGGGTTGAATACCTTCAGTCCTTTGACTTTGAGCTTGCTTATACACCTGGTTGAGGTAACGCAGTTTCTAATGCACTGTGTAAGAGGAATCAGATATAGGCAGTGCAGGAGGCCAGTGGTGAGTGTCACCTCATGGATTTTTTCTCTGAGATGCATTTGGAGGTGCACGATAGTCAGGGGCGAGCCTATCTTTCTTCCTTAGCTGTTACTTCTACCCTCCTACATAGAGTGATGATGAGACAACTATCAAATTCCGAAGGCCTAGTTCTATGGGAATCGATGGTATGTGAGGACCCTCCTCCTAGTAGGACGATAGGAGATGATGATGCACTGCTTATCCATGGACGAGTGTGGGCTCCAGGGGATATACACGAGGAGTTGATGCAGGAGTTTCATGCTTCATCTTGGGCAGTGCATCCCGGAGTTACCAAAATGTACCGTGACTTGAGACGTTAGTATTGGTGGCCTGGTATGAAATGAGAGGTACCTGGTTTTGTTACGAGATGTTTCACTTGTCAGTAGGCGAATGCAGAGCATCAGGGGCTGGTCATACTATTACAACAGTTACCAATTCCAGAGTGGAAATGGGATGATGTCACGATGGACTTCGTGACTGGGTTGTCGATGTCACCTTGAGGAAGTGATGACGTGTGGGTTGTTGTGGGCAGACTTATGAAGGTATCTCACTTTTTACTGATCAAGGAGACCTTCGGTGTTGTTGAGCTCGGAATGTTTTATAACTTAGAGGTAGTACGCCTTCATGGCTTCCCTTGTTCTATCATTTCAGATAGGTATACTCGTCTTACATCTAATTTATAGCAGAGCATTTAGAGGAAACTCTAAATGCAGGTTCTTTTGAGCACAACTTTCCACCCTTAGACCAATAAACAGTTAGAGCGTACGATATTGGGGCTTGACGACATGTTGTGTGCATGCGTCCTGGACATTGGGGGCTCGTGGGAGAGGCACGTACCCCTGGTCATGTTTTCCTACAATAATAATTTTCAGCCAACTATTGAGATGACACCTTACGAGGCTTTTTATGGTAGGCCATGTTGATTACCCTTATGCTAGTTGGAGGCAGGTGAGGCAGCTTTACTGGGACCACATCTCATGCAGGAGTCTTCAGAGAAGGTTCGGTTGATACAGAAGCGGATGACTACGAAAAAGTCTCATCATAAATCTTATGCTGATCACTATAGACGACCCTTGGAGTTCGTGGTCGGGGATCATATTTTCTTACATGTTTCATCGAGTTTGGGACACAGGAAGATTAGGAGACAAGTTAAACTTTCACTGAGGTATGTGGGATAGTTTGGTATTTTGGAGAGAGGCAGCGTGATTGCCTATCGATTGCGGTTACAACAGAGGTATCGGTCCATGCACGACATCTTCCATGTATCTCAGTTATGCCATTATCACTCAGATCCGTCTTATGTCTTTTTTCCCGAGGAGGTTGAGCTTCAGGCTTATGTGTCCTTTGAGGAGAATTTGATTCGTACTGTAGATAGGAGCACAAAGGTTCTCTGAGGCCGATCAGTTCCTCTCATACGGGTGCTATGGAAGCATGGCTGAGTATAGGATGAAACTTGGGATTGGGAGACTGATGTACATGCCCAGTGGCCAGAGTTTCTCTCAGCTTTATCTTCACCACCCTTGGAAGAGAAATTCAGGGAAAAATTACATTAAGGGGGGAAGTCTGTAAGAACCTAGTTCTTATTCTTGAGGTATGGGTTTCTTATTTTTATTTTCCTTAATGGTTTTTGAGAAAAAGAGGAAAATGGGCAAAATTACAAAAAAAAATTGGGTACACACCATGTAAATTTCCAAAAACCATTTATTTTGGTTGTGTCGGATGAGTACACAGGGTGTGTAGGCTTGTCAGCGATGAAGGGTGTAAAAACTGACTACACGTCGTGTACTTAGTATATACACACCATGTAATCAGTTGGATGGTGAACAGTAAGGCGGTGGGAGTAGCCGCCAGCAGAGTGATAGTACATGTTGTGTACTCAGAAATACACTTCGTGTACTCATGTTGACAGATGAACAATGTGGCAGTTAAAAGTAGTCGTTAGAGAAATAGTTAAAAAAATGAAAAGTACATGTCGTGTACTTGAGAGTACATGTTTTGTAGTTTTGGTTTCACTTAAAATGGGTATTAGCCTCATATTTCGATAGTGTAATATTAGAATGAACCAGGAGTAATAGGAGAGACGATCGAGACATGGAGGGGCTCCCGAATGTTCATGGAGAATCTGATTCTTCCATCGACGATCTCGTTTGGACCATGCGGGTAAGACCTTCCTTCTTCTTGGGTCATTCTTTACAATTATTTCCCAAGGGTAAGTTACTTACATTTGAATGGAAAATCTTTTATCCCCGATCTATGTCATTGACAGATGATTTGAGAGGCGTAGTTCACGTATATCGATCAGTGGAGATCAAGGTAGGTGGTCTGATGATTAATTCCAACTGTCATGTTGTATTTTGTGTACTGTTGTGATATGCGTCCATGGTTTGGGTGTCATATGGCTGAGGCCTTGAATAATTAAATGCCTATAATTTCATAGCAAATTTAATGAATATTATAAACTACTGTCTGGTATCGTTTCCTTGATTGAGGGCCACCCCGTGGGTGAGTTTCCCTTGTTTAGCCATTTGGCCAGGTTACCCATGGGTATGCCGTGATTATAAGCATGTTTCGAGTTTTCTTGAGAGGAAACATATTTATTGCTTGCTTATGTGTTGGGATCGGCCTGGTTACCTGCTCATCCTGAGGGTAGTGTTTTGTTTAGCCTGAGGGTAGTGTTCGAATTCACCTGAGGGCAAGGTATTGATTATCCTGAGGGAAAGGATTTGTTTAGCCTGAGGGAAACGTTTCTTATGCCTTAAGGAAGTAACTTTTGTGCCTCAGGGAGATATCTTGTACGCCTGAGGGAAATATTCATTATGTAGGAGGGCAGTTACCTGAGGGTTTCGTTTCTGTTTTTCCTGAAGGCAAGGTTCTGATTAGCCTAAGGTCAAGGTACTGTTTAGCATGGGGGAAAAGTTTAGATGATTATTCATTGTGGTGTTTTCTTGTGTTATACCTTCCATGATAAAGCATAGGCTTGGTATTGTAGTACCTTCTATTTGTTCGATGGACTGTTGTAGTTTTGTTGCGGAATTATTTATGAGATTGTAAGCTGAGGCTGAGTCTCATAAACTTAGAATTCAATTATATTGAATTGTTAAATATTAATTAAATGGAAATATAACTGGTAGGAACGTTTACTTTTTAGTACTTCATATTTTACTGCATTTCATTACTGCACAGTGTTGTTGCACAAATTCACTAATAGTTGGGCACGGGCCTTTGGCAGTTACCTGCTGGGATTTATTTCTCACACCGTGTTTGGGTCATGTCTTGGGCCCAAAAAACTTATGTTGTTGCAGGTGTAGATAAGGTAAAGAGTCCTTATACAGGTACATGATGTTACAGAGGAGTACGAGAGCATGGGACCAAGCTTAGGCTTTCGATGCTACTGAGTTTCTATTGTGCTATTTTGTTTTTTCCTTGCTGTACTTGTACCTTGTACTATATTATTGTAGATTGTATTGTATCCTATTTTGGCTGCTTTCTTAGACTTAGGGACATATTGAATCATCATATATATATATGATTATTTCCATCTTTTACTTCTGTATTGTTTTCCATTTCAGCTAGGCATTGTTTACTGCTTCCGCTTTTGGCATGTTTGTATTTTCTCCACTGCGCTACACAATGAAAATTGAGGGCATCGTTTCACCACTATCAGACCTAGGCCCCCACTACTAGTCGGCAGCCTCTGGCGTTTGGGGAAATTCACTTGAGGTCTTGTGACCAACTGGGTTTGGGGCACCCGTTGAGTGGCACCCAGATATGGGACGTTACATATGACATGTGAATATGTAATAAAAAATTAAACATCTAAGAGTAATAAATGATCAGAGTTGCATGTAAAGGTAATAACATCAACTTCATACACTGAATACCAATTCACTGAGTGCATATGTCATGACGTAAGCATTTACTTTTCTGACACTCATTAGTACTGGCTCTTAACCTTGGATATTCTACTAGTCGAATATCCATTTGGTTAATTAATTATCGTACACATAATGAGGGAGTTTATAAGGCCGGAAAACATAAATATAACGTCAAGGGCTCGTTCCAAGACCATAAATACTCTTCTTTTCAAGGCCTTCTTCCAAGACTGTAGTTTGTCTCATGAGACCTACTGGTGCACGAAGGGGCTGTAGTGGGCCCCAACAGTCACTTACTATGTCCCATACATTCCTCATATGCCAAATCATTTCATATATTCAAAATTTCATATACAACTTGAGTAATTACTTTCAAATTTGATATTCATTCAAGGTGTCTCGTACCACCATAAATAATTAAATTTCACTTCAATTTTCTCAAGGTGTCCCATACCACTTTGAGTGATTTAATCTTTTATCTGATTATTATGATATGCCAGATGCATGCATCATTGAGTGAAACTATAAATAAAATGGAAAATGAAACTACTTAACCCCAAAATACATAATATGACAGATAAAATTGAAAAATAGGGCAATAACAGTTTATCAAAGGCATACATGGCTTATTACACATTCTTTTCACATGAGATAATTTTTAAAGCACATCAAATAATGAGTGAGAAGGGGTTTTCCATATGAGATGTTAAAATAATAACTCTTTAATTTAAAATATGTATTCCCTAAATGAAAATACATGTTAATTAACATGCTGATAAAAGATTTAGTGATCATGAAATTAGATTACATCACGACTTCATTAATAATAATCACCATAGTTGATAAAACCTTAAGTGAGCATAACATGATTTCATAGCATAACACACCCTTTTCTCCTTTAATATATTCTTGTCAAATCAAAATTATATATTCTTTTTAATCATAAAACACAACAAGATCGATCATGTAATACCTTTGAAACATGAAATTAGGGTTTTAGAAACTATACACAAAGTATATATATGTGTTATCATAATTACTAGGTTTAATAAATTCTCATAAGCAATAAATACTTTTAAAAAATATTTAATACACCATAATTACATGATTAAAAACCAAACCATGTTAGGTTTGTAACATGTGAATTATTATATATATATAATAACATACATAATTGGGTAAAAATGTTATCCAAAATATAGTTCTTCGCATTTTGAGGTTCTTAATTCAACTTCGAACCTTAAGCATAAAAACCTTAAATCTGGACATAAAGAGTTTATGTAAATAGAAGAGATATAAATTTATATATTTATATACATATATATATATATATACATAACTGATTAAATATATAAGGTATGAAAATAATTTTGCATGACGTAATTATGCTTTCGGTCAACTAATACCGTATAAATCAAAAATCCCGAAGCTCTAAATCAGGTATTGAAGGGTACCAACTCAAACCGAAAGATGCAAGTATATATATATATATACAAGTGTACAAAAATATAAAACGTCAACTCACAAGAAAGGCAATATAAATCCCCTACCTTAGCTCGCAGAGGAAGAGGGGCTCGAGAAAATGCTGTAAATCTCGGAGGAGACCTGTTGAGGTCTGTTGGAAGCTTGAGTGCAAAGAACCGAGGGGTTCTTGGGATGCCTTAGGTGTGTTTTTATAAACCATACCTACATAGAGTAATTTAATGAATTTTGCATGTGATATGAGGCCCAAATAGATTAAAAAATACTAGAGGTCAGTCTTTGTGGAAACTGCGCGAAAGGAGGGTACTAGCGGTTGTCAAGGGAGAAGAAAATGGTGTAAAAATATGGTGTAGGTACAGGTGCAGTGAACACCATAGGGAAGAAGAAGATAGTACTACGGGAAGAAATCTAGAAGAAAATCAGATCATCAGGATCAAGTCCGACCTTAATCTAATGGCTGGGGCGCGTCCGAAGTTTTTAAAAAGATTGGGCGGCTAAGATTAAATCCGAATTTGATCGGATGGTCCTGGATCAACCTGGAATTTTAAAACTCTTGGAAGGCCAAGATTATATCTAAGGTTGACTTTATGGTCCAAAAAAATGTGGTGGGGTTCTGGGGTTGTACAGCATCGAGCGTGGGATCGGGATCGACGACCCAGATTGCGCGCGACGTGATCCAACGGCCAAGATCCCGTTTTTCCCGAAAAAAACTCATCCCACATTGAATTGGAGAGACATCTGCAACCCCTTTATTATCCTGAGTCTCCAAAAGAAGGCTTAGAAAAAAACACAACACACACCTAGAGAGCCTTATACATGGGCTCCCGCCCCCATAGGCCTTGCCCAACCCCTGACTCGTCATGACCTTACACCCACAGTGGTGCGCTCGAAACTCCTGTGCACTCCAATGAGCCCTTTAGGGATCATTTTCATATGCTTGGGACAAACATGGCTTGGGTTGAGGGATAGGCTCAACCACCTAGCGTGAGCTGACTCCCTTGGCCCAACTATAATGGGCTATCCCTAGTGGCCAATTTTTTTTATAAAAACTAACTTGAAAAAATTATAATGTCTTATGGAAAATAATACATTTATTATAACTATAAAAAAATTATCCTTTTAAACATGACTTTTATATAAATGTTAGAAGGATAACAAACAAAAATTATACTTTGTCTTAGCTCAAATTATTTACAAACACTAAACCTTTAACATACAAAGTTATAAATTGAATTTAATATCTCCACATGAAAATTCTTATACTAGTACTATAGATGTCAAAACATAGTTTAATCAAAAAATAGATTAATTATAAGAAATTAAACATAGTTTAAAACACTGTTTAAGAAATGAAAATATTTACAGAATATTTGAAATATTTTCTAATTGTTTTTAATTCCTTATAACATTTCAAAATAACTTAAGTGTAATCCAAAATATTTCACCCTTTCCCTTTAATGTTCATGGTTAGGGGAGGTTTATGATTTTTCAACCCTTAACATAATTATTTGGAGAACTAAATTACACTCACATGTTTTCAATTAATTCACCAAAAGTCCAACAACTATAATTATAGCTGTTGGAATTCAATGTTCACCTAAGGAATTGGTTATATTGATGCTTTATATAAAACCATGCCTTAGGGTGTTTTAAAAACAAGGAAAAAGAAGAAAATGGATCACGTCATACCATTGGTGATTATTGTGTCCGTAGTGGCTTTGGCCATTCTTATGTTTATTATGACAGATTCTAATGACCCATATTATCTTCTTGGGAATCTGTTTGTTTTGGGTGGTATCCATATAATTTTAATAGGGTTTTTAAAATGTATTTTGGCATAGAATGGTTGCTTGTGATCTTTATACCTTGTAAACACTTCAGTTTCCTGTTTAAATAAAAATCAATGTGTTTATCTTAAAGTTTTTGTTCGGTTAAATGAAATATTTAATCAAAAATAAAAGAATAAAAATTATCATTATACAACACACATGTTTTTGGGTGCTACAATATCCCCCCTTCAAAGAATTGTGTCCTCACAATTCCTTTCACATAACCCCATTAAAAGACTCCCTTACAAACTTCACCACATACTCCATCATGGAGGGTCCTCTAGTGTGGCCAGGTGTATTCCCAGATTGGTGTTCAACTCCTCTGCTTCCCTGGACCAAACACACCTCGGGAAGAAAGTTTTGAACTCATGAATAGTGCATTTGGGCTTCCAGAGTGTGGCTCAGATTGTGGAATGTTCGGAGATGTCCGAATAGACAAAGTCTCTAAGGACTTGCTAGACTATCTCCCAATTCAGAACATCTAATTTATAAATGTGGTTGTACAAGATGAAACTAAGGAGTTCGTATATGTAGGTTGCACAATGGTTTCCCCCCAAATAATCCTCTTGGAACTAAACTCTAGTTGTGATGTTTTGGGATAGAATGAAACATAGTAAAACCCCTTCGTGGTATTTTCCCCTTCACCTTTATTCAGTCAGTTGGACCATGGTTAAGTAGTGGTATAAGTAAGAATTACCTTGGAAGGAGTAGAGAATTTCCAGACTATTTGATATATCATAATGTTTCTTGCATTTTCTTCTCAATATTGCAAAAGTTAGGTACTCTTCCTCACAATTTTTGACCAAAATGATCTCTAGTATCTCAGTAGGGAGTGATAAGATGTGAGTCTGTCCTTCCATCTAAATTTTTTTATGAAAGTCCAATCGGTGAAACCCATTCGAAAGTATAAACAAAGAAAACATAGAAGAGAGAAAAGATGACAAGTTGTATTGTAATATAACCACTAGTACATAAAAATGAAAGGGCTAATGGTTTCCCCAGTTCCCCGATACACAAATCCCCAGATCAAGTTCAAAACTTTCAATCTCCCTGAACCATATGCAACCGGAGCAGTCAGGTTCAATCTCGTGGGTGCACTTATGGTGTCTCCTGAGTCTAGCATGAGGGGTGTATGACTGAGAGACATCAGTATGTACTTGTTGTCTATACCAAGAATGGGAAGCTTCAAATTCAAGAATTTAAAAGTCTATTACTTGACCAAAATGGCCATAGGACAAGACTTGACACATATATGTCGTGCGGAGGTCTCCCACTGCTGCAACTTCTTGGAAGGCCGTGAGGGATGACATGTGAATATGTAAGCACAAATTAAATAGGTAAGAGTAATGAATGATCAAAGTTTCACGTAAAGGTAATAACTTTTATTTCATACACTGAATACCAATTCACTGAGTGTATATGTCATGCCACAAGCATTTACTTTTAAGATACTCATATGTATTGGCTCTTAACCATGGATATTATACTAGTCAAATATCAATTTGGTTAATTTATAATTATATACATAATGAGGGGATTTATAATGCTGGAAAACATAACTATAACGTCAAGGCCTCATGCCAAGACCATAAATACTCTTTTTGTCAAGTCATTGTGCCAAGACCGTAGTTTTTCTCATGAAACCTACTCGTGCACTGAGGGGTTGTAGTAGGCCCCACCCATCACTTACTATGTCCAATACAATTCTTATATGCCAAATTGTGTCGTATATTCAAAATTTCATATACCACTTGAGTAATTACTTTCACATTTCATATTTATTCAAGGTGTCCCATACCACCTTGAATAATTAAATTTTACTTCATATTACTCAACGTGTCCCATACCACTTTGAGTAATTTAATTTCTTATCTCATTATTATGATATTCCACTTGCATGAATCACTGAGTGAAACTAAAAATAAAATAATAAATTAAACTACTTAACCCAAAAATACTTAATATGATAGATAACATTGAAAAATAGGGTAATAACAGTTTATTAAAGGCATACATTGAATATTAAACATTCTTTGCACATGATATAATTATTAAAGCACATCAAATAAAGAGTGAGAATGGATTTTCCATATGAGATATTAAAATGAAAACTCTTTAATTTAAAATCCTTATTCTTTGAATGAAAATACATTTTAATTACAATGATGATAAAAGTGTCAGTAAGAAAGGAATTATATTACATCATGACTTCGTTAACAACAATCACTGCAGTTGATAAAATATTAAGTGAGTGTAACATGATTCCATAGTTTAACAAACCCTTTTATCCATTAATATATTTTGGTCAAATAAAAATTATATATTCTTTTTAATCATAAAACACAACAATATCGATCATGTAATACCTTTGAAACATGAAATTAGGGTTTTGGAAACTATAAAAAAAGTATATATATGACTTTTTATAATTACTAGGTTTAATAAATTCTCATAAGTAATCAATAATTTTAAAAAAAATATTTAATACACCATAATTACTTGATTAAAAACCAAACCATGTTAGGTTTGTAACATGTGTAACGGTATATATATATATATATATGTAAGAACATACATAATTGGGTTAAAGTGTTATACAAAATATATTTCTTCGCATTTTGAGGTTCTTAATTAAACGTCGAACCTCATGCTTAAAAATCATAAATCTGGACATAAAGAGTTTACGTAAAGATGAGGTCTATAAAATTATATATTTATAGACACACACATATATATATACATAACTGATTATATATATATAAGTTAGGAAAAAAAATTTGCAGAGGTTCTTATGCTTCCAGTCTACTAATACCTTATAACTTAAAAATCCCTAATCTCTAAATCGAATAAAGAAGGGTACAAACTCAAACCAAAAGATGTATATATGTATATATAAAACTGTAAGAAAATATACAACTTCAAATCATGATCAAGACAATATAAATACCTTACCTTATCTCACAGTTGATGAGGGGCTTGGGAAATTTCTTGAAATCTAGGAGGAGACTTGTTGAGGTCTGCTAGAAGCTTGAGTGCATTGAGCCGAAGGTTTATTGGGATGCCTAGGGTGTGTTTTTATAAACTATACTTCCAAAGAGTATTTTAATGCAAGTTTCATGGGATCTGAGGCCCAAATAGTATAAAACAAATATTAGAGGTTGGTCTTTGTGGAAACCACGTTAAAAGAGGGGACCAACAACTGTCAAGGGATAAGAAAACGGTGTGAAAATAGGGTGTAGGGTACTGTGGCAGTGCATGCCCTGGGAAAGAAGAAAACAGTGCTACGGGAAGAAATCCAAAAGAAAATCAGTTAGTCAGGATGAAGTCAAACCTTGATCCAATGGTTGGGGTGCATCCATGGTTTTAAAAAATATTGGGCGGCTCAGATTAAATATGAGTTTGATCGGACGGTCCTGGAGTGATGCGGCATTTTAAAACTCTCTGATAGCCAAGATTAGACTTAAGCATGATCGAATGGTCAACAAAAATGTGGTGGTGTTCCTTTGTTGTTGACGGTCGAGCATGGGATCAAGATCTATGGCCGAGATCATGCACAAGGTGATCCAAAGTCCTAGATCCTATTTTTTCTCAAAAATCTTTTCCCACATCTAATTGGAGAGACATCTACGACCCATTTATAAGCCTGAGTCTCCGAAAAAAGGCTCAAAAAACATAACACACACCAAGGGATCCTTATACATGGGATGCTTCCCCCATAGGCCTTGGCCTACCCCTGCTTCGATGTGACCTTGCGCCCACAGTGGAAAGCTCTGAACTCCCCTGCGTTCCAGAGAGCCCTTCAGGGAACCTATGCCTATTCTCGGGCTGGCCATGGCTTGGTCTTAGGGATAGACATATCCACCAAGCATGAGATTCCTCCCTCGGCCCAACTATAAAGGGCTGGCCCAAGCGGCCTAATTTTTTTATAAAAACTAACTTGAAAAATTTATAGTCTTAAGGAAAATAATACAATTATTATAACAATATAAAAATTATCTTTTTAAAAATGACTTTTATTTAAACATTATAAGTCTAATGAATACAAATTATACTTTTTCTTAGCTTGAATTATTTAAAAACACTAAAACTTTAACATACAAATTTTTAAATTGAATTTAATATCTCCACATGAAAATTATTATACTAGTATTATAGAAGTCACAAATTAGTTTAATAAAAAACATAGTTTAATTATAAGAAATTAAACATAGTTTAAAACACTGTTTAAGAAATGAAAATATTTACAATATATTTGAAATATTGGCAAATTATTTTGAATTCCTTATTAAATTCCAAAATAACTTAAGTTTAGTTTAAAATATTTCACCCAATCCTTTTAAAGTTCATTATTATGGGTGGTTTTATAATTTTCCAACCCATAACTTAATTATTTGGAGAACTAAATTACACTCACATGTTTTCAATTAATTCTCCAAAATTCCAATGGCTATAATTGTAGTTTTTGAAATTCAACACTCACCCAAGGCAATGGTCAAGTTGATGCCTTATATTAAACCACGCCTTAGGGTTTCCTAAACTCAAGGAAAAAGATAAAGATGGTTCACGCCATACCATTAGTGCTTAGTGTGGCCGTAGTGGATTTTTCTATTCTTATGTTCATTATGAAAGATTATAATGACCCATATTATCTTCTTGGGGTTATCATTATTTTGGGTGGTCTCCCTGTAATTTTGATAGGGTTTTTAATAAGTATTTGTTGGTAGAATGGTTACGTGTGATCTTGATACCTTGAAAACACTTCAGTTTCCAGTTTAAATAAAAATCCTTGTGTTTATATTATAGTTTTTTTTTGGTTAAAAGAAATCTTTAAACAAAAATAAAAGCATAAAAATTATATTTATATGAGACACAAGTTTTGGGGTGCAACAGAAATGATTATAATATCCTCATACTTTACCTAAATGTGGTGATATACTTACCATATATTGATCTTCAAGAAATATCTAAGTCACTTCAATCGATCGAATAAATCAAAAACATACAGACGATGACCGAAATTATTCACTATCACCTGGTTCATGTGATGATAATCAATACATAGTTTGGGAAATCAATTTTCCTTCTTCATAATTAAAACTAGTGCACCCCAATATGAATAACTGAGCTAAATAAATACTATCTACAGAAGATCTTATATATGAATTTGTAGATCTAATAAATTATAAGTCTCAATATTATATTGGGACATCGATATCCAAGAGACAACTAGGTGAAATTATATCCCAAATGTAATCTCATGTTTAGGGGTTAGTGTCACAAACCACTTTTGTTATGATATTTGGGAACTCTTCTACAACCATGGGAAACATCACTAGCTAATCTTCCATTGAACTCAACATCAACTTATCCATTTAAGAAGATAAGGAATATACATGCCTCAATCCCATATGATGGTATCATTTCCAATAAACATGACATGATTTCTATCATCATCATAACATATAACCCACCAATAGAATCAATCAATAATATTCTACACTAAATATATTCATTTCATGGTGAGAATGGTGTTATATGCCTATATTCTCTAATATAAGGCTTCTCTAGAAGAGATATGATTCCCAATAATAATAAAATATTCTATAAAAATTATACAATCTACCTAGACCTCCAACTAACATAGTCTATGTTAAATAAATTGGATGCCCCTCCACCTCAAGCCACAAAACATGGACTATGGAAGGTGAAATGAAAGGGTGTGCAACTAATTAATCAAATAGATCATAAAAAAAAGTAGAATATAATCTAAAGACATTTGGTTCTCCATAAACTATAAAATATATGCCATAATTATAACCTTGTCTAAGTCCATGGAATTTATATCACTAATGGTGACAAACTCTAGGCCTTCGATATTCTCTATAACCCTAAGGATGAGGGGTTTTATAGTGATTCCACCTCTCTAACCCATATTTTATCTACTATTGATAACATTGATCACCATACTCTTATTACAACCTTTGAGGATACTTCTACAATGAAAGTTCATAAAGATTTTTTCTAATCCCACACTAATTGTGAAAAAACATTCTGGTCACTCAAACAATTGACGACCATAACCTCTTCATGAAATGAGAACCATGATTAATCCTTTGTAAGGGTCTGAGAACCACCAACCTGAATGAAGTGGGATTAAGAAGTTTATAACTAGTTCCCATATATCTAAGACTTCTTAAAAGTAGAAAATTGAAATTTTTTATCATATATCTACTCTATGGAGAGTCCTAATGACTCACCTATCATGATGATATCATCATAGTTATAATACTATCAGCAAAATCTTCCTTCTACATCCATCATGATATATCTAAAATATGAACAAGGTGACTTGGAACAAGATATTTAGATTAATTACCCCCCATTTAAATGCCTCGCCATTGCTTCTTCATCTGGTAGAAGAATAAAATAATAGTGCAATATGTAATTATATCTGAAACTAAACTCTTAAATGTTTCAACTCCACTAAAGTAGAGTAATAATATCGTTCTGACAAGTCACCACCATAACTAATAGAAGAAACTCAACCAAAAATTGATCATGAAACTTCTCGCATTAAGAAACCAAATCATTAGGATTCCTAAGGAACAAAAACCACCACAATAGAGAATCCCAACATTTCATTATGATAGAAAATATAATCAAGTGCCTCCTTTAATCATAGATCAAGTTGAAGGATATATCTAATTACCCTAACAAAACATTGTATTTTTATCTGAAATAGATCACTCATTCTTCTAAAGGATCTTGGGATGAAACATCCAATGCTTCTTCCTCTAAGAATATTCATCGTCAATATAAACTATTTTATGATCTACTCACACATATTTCTGAACATCATCATCATTTAACATAAAGGGTCATAAACCTAGATCCATATCTATAAATCAATAAAATATTATGGTATCCTGAACACCATAACATGGAATAATTATATTGATTAATTAAGGTTCATCTTATTTTAAATTATTTACCCAATATAAATATAGGAATTGAAAATCATGATGTATAATTATATCCTAGGTATCTACACGATAAGTAGAATCACATATCTTAGTGAATTCAGTAAACATTAAGTCCTTACATCATATCAGAGGGGTCCCTAAAATTCCATGTCCAATGTAACGTCCCGGTACTGGAAGCCACCTAGAGGCGCCCCGTACCCGTTTGTTCACATGACCTCAAGTGCATTTCCCCAAACGCCATTGGCTTACGACTAGAAAGGAGGGTCGTGGGTCTGATAGTGGGGAAACTATGCACTCATTGGCAGAGTCCACATCAGAAATAAACAAAACATGCAATAGCGGAAGCAATAATATCCAACAGCAATGCACAAGTAAACATCAGAAGACTAAAACAATAAACCACTAGAGAACACATGTGTATATGAAATTATACATGATACATATCTAGGAAAACAGCCAAACATGTCACAATGTGGGAAATACAAAAAAGTACCAAAACATGTACAAAGAAAAGATAAACAGCTCCTCAACATCGCAAGCCTAAGCTTGGTCCCATGCACCCCTGCTCCAAAGCAATCAAGTACCAGAAGTCGAAGGCTCTTACCCTAGTCTATACCTGCAACAGCAAAGTCTCTTTGGGCCCAAAATCATGGCCTAAATATGGTGTGAGACGAAATCCCAGTAGGAAACCACCCAAAGATCTATTCCTAACAGTCAGTGAGCATATGGAAGATAATAGTACAGTAAGCAGTAAACAGTAATAGTAATCAGTAAGCAGTAACCGGATGATGTAAAAAAGTAATTAATCCACATAACAACAAGCAGTAGAGAAGAAAATAGCTAACCACAACAGGAATCCCTCTGGGAAGTACTCGCAGCGAACCCCTCTGGTCCTATCCAAGAAGTACCAACAACCCTTTGGGAAGTTCACTTAGCCTAACCCCTCTTGTTTGGTCATACGAAATTATAATACTCTCTGGGGAAGCTCGCTCATTCTATTCCCTTTATAGTCTAGTGTATTTAGGGACTCGCTCAGGAAAATCACGCGGTCCAACCCTCTTATAGTCCCAAGGTCTAGAAACTCTCTGAGGAAGATCACTTGGTCAATTCCTCCTATAGTATCAGGTCTATCATAGACTCTCTAAGGAAGCTCACTCAGTCAATTCCATCTCTATCCTGGACGGGTTTTAAGGAAAATCAAACAAGAAAAAACTCTCTAAGAAAGCTCACTCGGTCTACTCACATGTAGTCTATAATATCCAAGACTCTTTGGGAAGCTCACTCGGTCTATCCCATGTAGTCAATAATGTTCAAGACTCTCTGATGAGGCTCACTCGGTCTACCCTCCTATAGTCTATAATATCCAAGACTCTCTGGGAATCTCACTCGGTCTATCCCTTATAGTATGTGGCCCCATGTTCTCACAGTCTCATGCCAGTTAGTGCATAATAATGCTATAAGGCCATAGTATACCAATAGAGCTACTTGGATAACCAAATTACACCTATAGAAAAACTTGGATAACCATTATACAACATAACAAACATGTCAAGAATATCACTCCATCCCACAGTCACAAGGCATGGAAGCAAGCATAACGGCCAAAGGCTAGCAAGTCCTAAAAATTGTAAACAGAACAAGGAATGAGAAAAACATCCGAGAACATAAATTATCCTCATATAAGATTAAATTAACTCTACAAAAGCATACAAGAAAGGCATGAAAAACAAAAGGGGTAAGAAGGTAAACACACAATACCCTGTTCACGGGTTTTGGTGGAATTTGTACATAAAACTCAAATCCTTCGAACAGTAAGGAAAAAACAATCTAACTTGATCCTAGGATATCGATATACTTGAACCACAAGGCTTGATTCTCCTTTGAATGTCATAGATCTACCAAAATTCACAAAATGATCAACCCATGATATCTTGAGAAAGAGGGAAAATCATGAAATGAAACTCATTAAGAAGGAAGAGCACACTGCTTCGGTTCCAATGCAATTGATAGCGGTTGATTCAGAAAACAGATGGATGTTAGGGAGATCAAAGGATGTTCACTGCCATACGGATGCTCCCGGTTGTAGAACCGGGAGAAGAAGGTGTTTCTGTCGGGTGAGACCCCAGTCCATTTAATGAAAAAAATAAACTACACGGCGTGTACTTCTGGAGTACACAGTGTGTACTTATATTTTCCGTACTCCACTTTAATCAGCCTCCACATCTCCCTTACACACAGTGTGTGGCCCAGACATAGCCATCATATGGGCTTGCATGGCATCAAAGTGAACGGCGTGTACTTTGAAAATTTCCAGATTTTCCTCTTTTTCTAAAAAATGACCAGAAAAAGGAAAACATACCTGAAACAAAGATCAAGGTTCTTACAAACTTCCCCCTTAAAGAAATTCATCCCTGAATTTACCTAGTGAGGTGTAAAAGAGGAAACCTTGAACAGCTCTGGCCACTACGATCGTACATCGGCCTCCCTCTCCTAGGTCTTGTCCTATACTCACCCGTGCTGCCATAGCACCCATACCAGAGGAACAAACCGGCCATAGATAACCTTCGTACTACGATCGACAATTTGGATAGGATGCTCCTAGAATGATGCATCTGCTTCAAGCTCAACTTACTCGGGTTGAAAGACATGAGATGGATCTGAAAAGTAATGTCGGAGGTGAGAAATGTGGAAGACGTCGTGCATATCCCGGTACCTCTGAGGTAACTGCAACCGATAGGCAACTGGACCAACTCTCTCCAAGACCTAAAATAGCATGACATACCTCGGTGAAATCTTACCCTGTCTCTGAATCCTCTTGTGTCCCAACCTCGGTGCGACACTTAGGAAAACCTGATCCCCAACCTTGAACTCCAGAGGTCATCTCCGCTGATCAGCATAAGAATTCTGTCGAGACTATGTTGTATCCATCCTCTTCTGAATCAACTCTATCTGCTCTGAGATCTCCTGAACAAGACGAGGTCCCATCAATGCTACCTCTCCTACCTCTAGCCAGCACAATGGAGATCGGCATGTCCTACCTTACAAAGCCTCATAAGGTGCCATCTGAATAGTCGCCTGAAAACTGTTGTTATAGGAAAACTCCACAAGAGGAATATGATTTTCCCAAGAACTACCAAAGTCTAGACTGCAAGCTCAGAGCATATCCTCAAGCACCTGGATCGTACGATCGGACTGGCCACCTCTCTGGGGATGGTATGTTGTACTCAAAATTACATGTGTACCAAAAGCCTTCTAAAGCCCTTACCAGAACCGAGAAGTAAAACACACATCCCTGTCTGAAACAATGGAGTGTTTAACTTAATGCAGATATACAACCTCTCAGATGTACAACCCCCTAGCTCATCAACACTGGAGGTCTCCATGATCTGCAAGAAGTGAGAAACCTTCATAAGCTTTTCGACGACAACCAAAACAGCATCACTCTCTCGAGGTGACCTTAGTAACCCAGTCACGAAGTCCATCACGACATTGTTCCACATCCACTCTGGGATGGCTAACTACTGCAAAAGCCCAACTGGTCCCTGATGTTCTACTTTCACCTGCTGACAAGTGGAACACCTCATGATGAAACCAGCTACATCTCTCTACATACCTGGCCACCAGTACGGGCGGTGTATATCAAGATACATCATGGTGACGACAGGATGATCTGCCCAAACTGAAGAATGAAAATCCCGCATCAGATCCTCACATATGTCTACTGGCACCCATACACATTCTTAGAAACTCATGATCTCATCATTTCCCACTGTCCATCTAGGAAGAGGGTCCTCTCATGACACACTCTTCCGCAGGACTAGGCCTTCTGAGTCTGATAGCTACCTCATCAGTACCCGATCAAGAAGTGTATAGGTAACAGATATATAAGATAGAAAATTTTTTCCCTGTCTGTCGTGCACCTCTAAGTGCATCTCAAAGAATAGTGCCATAAGATACCACTCACTACTGGCCTTCTAAACTGCCTGAATATTAGCTCTCCTTCTCAACGCATTAGCCACAACGTTGCCCTTTCCCGGTGTATAGGCAAGCTCAAAGTTGAAGGACTGAAGATACTCGACCCACCTATGTTGTCTCAGATTCAGATCATGATGAGTAAAGATATACTTGAGACTCTTGTGGTCGGTAAACACCACAAAGTGCTCTCCCAGAAGATAGTGTCTCCAACAGCGTAAGGCATGAACAATAGATGCCAACTCCAGATCATGTGTCGGGTAGTTCCTCTCATGTGGCCTTAACTTCCGAGACCCGTAAGCAACGACTCCATCTCCCTACATAAGCACAGCTCCCAGCCCGACACTTGAAGCATCACAGTAGACTGTATAGCTCTTTCTCAGCTCTGTAAAAACTAGTATCAGTGCTGACATCAACCTCCCTTTCAGCTCTAGAAAGGTTGTCTCATAAGAATATGACCATAAGAACTTCTCCCCTTTCTTGGATAGACCTATCTGTGGTGCTGCAATGCATGAAAAGTCTTGTATGAAACACCTGTAGTGTCCAGCCAATACTAGAAAACTCTGCACCTCAAAGATGTTCTTTAGCTTCTCCCAGGAAACTACAGCTCTCACCTTCTCTGGGTCTACTGATACTCCTGTGTCTGAGATGATGTGACCCAATAAGTGAATTAGATCCATCCAAAAGTGGCATTTTGAGATCTTAGCATATAACTGATGATCTCTTAGTGTACTAAGAACGATCTCAAGATGGGTAGCATGGTCATTTCTAGTGTACGAGTACACCAAGATGTCGTCCAAAAAACCCACCATTAAGGAATCCAAGCATGGATGGATCACTCGGTTCATCAGTTCCATAAGAACTACTGGCGCGTTCGTGAGACCGAATGGAATGACCGTATACTCGTATAGAACATACCTACTCCTGAAGGCTGTAAGAGGTATATATGATGGTCTAATGTGTAACTGATGATAACCGGACCACAAGTCGATCTTCGAGAGCACCCGGTCTCCTCGAAGTAGATCAAAGAGGTCATCGATCCTCGATAAGGGATATCAGTTCTTGACCTTCAATTGGTTCATCTTCCAATAATCCACGCAAGTCCTAAGGGTGTCATCTTTCTTCTTCACAAACAGGATAGAAGAACTCGAAGGAAAAGTACAGGGTCAGATGAATCTCTTTGCCTGCAACTCAACTTCTCCAATTGATTCATGAGCTCCTGGAACTCAGGTTTAGCCATCCCATAAGGAGTAATGGACACCGGTGATGCTCCTGGAATGAGATCAATTGAAAAGTCTACCTTACGCTCTGGGGGCAAACCTGAAAATTCCTCTGGAAATACATCCCCGAAACGATCCACCACTGGAGGAATGTCTAACTATGAAGTCCCCTAGTCATATAGATAAAGTCATGAAATCTGGGTTGTAACTCATCCTATCCCATGATGATTTGGTCCATCTCTACCTGCCTAGACATCCCACTCGCCCCTATGAAGAAAACATCTTCCCTATGGTGATATGAAACTCACCCTGTGACAATAGTAATCGACGACTGCTTGGAAGGGAACTAACCAGTACATACCGAGAATGAAATCATATCCTATCATCTCTATGAGATAGTGGTCCCATATGAAGTGACACCCTACACCCTCAAGAGGGAACTCTCTGCACTGACATACACTAGATGTCCTCGTTCCCAATAGCATATCAAGATTCAACATGTCGGCAGATGAAATGATACAGAGCCCAAGGCTCTCCACAATAGTAATAGAGATAAAGTTATGCGAAGCACCATTATCGAAAGGGGATGAATATAGAACTGAGTCTACTAAGATCGAACCTCCAACTATGGAAGGGCCGGGATCCTGCTCTTGATAGGTCTACTCCACAGTGAATGTCTGGCCTGTACCACAGCCCTGCGCCCCTGGCTGACCACTATGAGCAGATCCACTCTACTGTCACTGGTAACCTGGTGATTGACCACCACATCCGCGACATCAACCTCTGCCCGAATGGCCGTAAGAACTCCAGTTCCTAGGCTGGTGAGAAACTAGTGATATATCTCCTGCACGTGGATTCATATAAGAACCCCTACCATCAGCTGTAGGTGAGAATATTTGGCAGAAACACTGAAGATGGCCCATCTTCCTTGAAGATCGGCACTCCATCAGGTCTCCCTAACACTGAGGCCTAGTATTCCCTCTCCGACCATAATGGAAGCATACAACCTGGCTACTCAAAGATACATTCTGCCTACCCTGATCTCCTCGAGAAGATTCACTATAGCGTTTCCTGCTATCAATAGGAGGAACACTGACTCTGGATGTCGAACTGCCTGGGCTCACTGCTTTAGAATCCCTCAGATTGTGCTCAGTGATTAGCGCCTGGTTGAAGATAGATGATATCGAAGTCAACATGAAGATACTCACCTGGGAATGGATCTCCTTCTTGAGACAGTCCTCAAACTTCCTAGAAAGGAACAACTCATCACCTACTGGAATCGGTGTGAAGCGTTATAGCTCGGTAAAGAGAGACGAGTACTCCTTAATAGAAAGAGTACCCTATTTGTGACTCATAATCTCCTAGTCTAGGTCGTCCCTCAAGGTCTCCGGATAAACGTAATCATCGATGATGCACCAAAACTCATCCCAAATCATACTCTACTGGCACCCTGACTGTGAGATCACCTCCCACCACCTCTTAGCGGTGTCTCGGAGCATAGAAGTAGAAAGCTTTACCCTATTCTCTGGAGGTATCTCCAGATGCTCAAAGATCATCAGCGTGGCCTATAGCCACGACTCTGCATCCTAGGGCCCTCCATCCCTTGAGAATGTAAGAGGATGCTGCTGCGGGAAAACCCACGTCAACTCTGCCATCGATGGGGAAGGAGGCGGCGCTCCCTGAAAGGTCTGCATCATCCTTAGGAAGTCCTCCCTAAACTGCGCATCGGCGCCTGCAACGGTTATAACTGTTGGTGCCATGACCGGCACAGAAGGAGGATCTGTAGGAGGTACCTGATCGGCCATATCCAGTGTCTGATCACTGTCTGGAAGCTGACGTACAACCGGAGGACGTCTCAGTGGCATAGCTATGAAAGAACAAAAGCACACCTTAAGTTAGGATTATCAAGGACATAGAACACAAGAGTAAAAAATTGGAATAGGAGAAAAGAACAAGAAAGTTCTACAAAACATGACTTCATGACGTGTATAAAAACTACACGGTATGTCCTCTTAAGCCAGACACATGGGTGGGTACTTCTGCCACCTTTGGTTGTGTAACACCCCAGACTACATGGCGTGTTTCCCCTACACACGGCGTGTACTTTAACTCCATTCCCCTGCCCGAGTCTCTTTACATGGCTAACTCACATGGTCCTCTTAACCCTAGACTACATGACGTGTTCAATAAGGACACGACGTGTACCAGTCATGGTTTCGGCGACCCGTGTTGTCAGTCACATGGCCGGCTACACGGCTGACCCTTTCACGGCATTTTCCGAACAAACACGGCGTGTATAGGAGAGATAACACCGACATGTGTTGTTCATGACACAGCCAGTTACCTAAAACAAGGCTACACTGTGTGTTCTTACCAAACACGGCATGTTCTGCATGATCTTCCCTGAACCGTGTTGTTAGTGACATGGCCGGGTACACGGCTCACTACTACACGGCGTGTACCTACCGTACACGGTGTGTTCCTGAAAACTTTTTCACTACACCGTGTTCCTTATCACATAGTCAGTGACATGGTTTAAAAACTACATGGTGTGTTGTCAAACATTACACGCCGTGTATTCTGGGATTTTCTGGGAAGTAGCTTAGAAACCGCACCGAAGCCCAGAAAATACTAAAAAACAAGCATGAAGGTGCCAAATTCCGATCCGTGAGGGCCCATACTCCCCCGAATCAAAGCTTGGAATCTCCCACATATCATATATAAGTAACAAAAGTCAATGATCCATCGAGTTCTGATTCATGAGGGCCCATAAGACCTCAATAACCAAAATTTGGAGTTCATTTAAGAAAGGTACTATACAAACAATTTCTCTATCAAACTGCAGGGATTCAATCAAAGAATCTATCACACCAACATGCATAATATACACAACATTTATCACAACAGAATGCAATCGCTAATACAGCCTAAATGGAATGGATAGAATGCATGACATGTGATTTCTAAAAAGTTCCTATATGATGCATGAGATGGAATACCCTCATCTCATCGAGTTGCGACAGAAATAGAACTGCAATAGCACAATAATAACAACACAAGGCATGTGAATCACTCTAGGTGAAATCATATCAACTGTAAGAATCTCAAAACCAGAAAACTACAATAACTAGGTAGATCAGATTTTCCCTGTACATGGGTGAGCTACTCCTGGGCACAACTTATTACAAAGTATCGAATCTGTCATATCCATGGCTAAAGGCTCCAAACAGTAAATCATGAGAAAAAAATTCCTCTGATACCACTTTGTAACGTCCATGTTCTGGAATCCAGCTAGAGGCACCCCGTACCTGGTTGGTCACATGGCCTCAAGAGCATTTCCCCAAACTCCAGAGGTTGCCGACTAGTAGTGAGGGTCTTGGGTGCGATAGTGGGGAAACATTGACCTCATTGGCAGAGTACACAATGGAAATAAACAAAATATGCAATAGCAGAAGAAGAAATATCCAACAGTAATACACAAGTAAATAGTGGGAGAATAAAACAATAAACCACTGGAGAACATATGTGTCTATGAAATGATGAATGATACGTATCTAGGAAGACATCCAAACATGTCACAATGATGGAAATACAAACAGTACCAAAACAAGTACAAGGAAAATATAAACAGCTCCTCAGCATCGCAAGCCTAAGCTTGGTCCCATGCTTCCCTACTCTAAAGAAATCAAGTACCAATAGTTGAAGGGAGAATACCCTTGTCTATAACTGCAACAAAATAGTCTATTTGGGCCCAAAATCATGGCCCAAATAGGCTGTGAGACAAAATCTGATTAGGCAACCACCCAAGGATCTATGCCTAATAGTCAATGAGCATATGTAAGGTAATAGTACAGTAAGCAGTAAATAGTAACAGTAATCAGTAAGCAGTAACAGGATGATGTACAACATTAATCAATCCACAGAACAGTAAGCAGTAGAGAAGAAAATAGAAGCCACGACAGAAAACCCTCGGGGAAGTACTCACAACCAACCCCTCTGGTCATATCCAAGAAGTACCAACAACCCTCTGGGAATTGCATTCAGCCTAACCCCTCTGGTTTGGTCATACGAAATTATAAGACTCTCTAGGGAAGCTCGCTCGGTCAATTCCCCTTATAGTCTAGGGTAGTCATGGACTCTCTGAGGAAAATCACGCAGTCTAACCCTCTTATAGTCCCAAGGTCTAGAAACTCTCTGAGGAAGCTCACTTGGTCAATTCCTCCTATAGTCTCAGGTCTATCATAGAATCTCTAAGGAAGCCCACTCAGTCAATTCCTTCTCTAGACTGGAAGGGTTTTAAGAATATTCAAACAAGCAAAGAATCTCCGAGGAAGCTCACTCGATCTACCCTTCTATAGTCTATAATATCCAAGACTCTCTGGGAAGCTCACTCGGTCTATCCCCTGTAGTCTATAATGTCCAAGACTCTCTGAGAAATCTCACTCGTTCTACACTCCTATAGTCTATAATATCCAAGACTCTCTAGTAAACTCACTTGGTTTATCCCCTGTAGTCTATAATGTCCAAGACTCTCTAAGGAAGCTCACTCGATCTACCCTCCTGTAGTCTATAATACCCAAGAATCTTTGGGAAGCTCACTCATTCTATCCCATATAGTCTATAGCACCAGATTCTCACATCCATGTGCCAGTCAGTGCATAATAATGTTATAAGGACATAGTATACCTACAGAGCTACTTGGCTAACCAAAGTACTCCTATAGAACTACTTGGATAACCAGTCTAAATAATAACAAATATGTCAAGAATATCACTCCATCCTACGGTCACAAGGCCTGGAAACAATCATAATGGCCAAAGACCGGCAAGACCCAAAGGTCGTAAATAGAAAAAGGCATGGGGAAAACATCCAAGAACATCAATTATCCTCATAAATGATCAAATTACCTCTACAAAATCATAAAAGCAAGGATGAAAAAACAACAGCGGTAAAAAGGTAAGCACCCAATACCCCGTTCACGGGTAGTGGTGGAATTTTCACATAATGCTCAAAGAAATCGAATGGTAAGGCACAAACAACCTACCTTGATCCTAGGAGATTGATATACATGAACAATGAGGCTTGATTCTCCTTAGAACGGCTTAGATATACGAAAATGCAAACATTTCTCAACCCACAATATCATGACAAAGAGGGAAAATCATGAAATGAAACTCAAGAAGAAGGAAGAGCTCATTGCTGCGGTTCCAACGCAATCGACGACAGTCGATTTGGAAAACAGACGAAGGCTCTGGGGCTTGGAGGATGTTCGTGGCCATACAGACGCTCCCGGTCGAAGAACCTAGAGAAGAAGGTGTTTCTGTTGATGAGGCATGGCCCCAGTCCATTTAATGAAAAAAAGAAACTACACGGTGTGTACTTCTGGGGTACAAGGCGTGTAATTAGCTTTTATATACTCCACTTTAAGTGGTATCCATATCGCCCTTACACACTGTGTGTGTGGCCCGGACATGGACATCACACAGCCTTGCGCAACATCAAAGTACACAGCATGTACATATAAAGTACA
Organism: Viscum album; assembly: GCA_963277665.1. NCBI lineage: Eukaryota > Viridiplantae > Streptophyta > Magnoliopsida > Santalales > Viscaceae > Viscum > Viscum album. The sequence goes on along the minus strand of OY728158.1, from coordinate 1,181,821,846 downwards.
CGACATATACTTTGAAAATTTCCAGATTTTCCAATTTTTCTCAAAAACGATTAGAAAAGGAAAAACATACCTAAAATGATGATCCATGTTCTTAAAAACATCCCCCCATAATGAAATTGGTCCCGAATTTCCCTAGCGAGGCATAGAAGAAGAAACTCCGAATAGCTCCGGCCACTACGATCGTACATTGGCCTCCCTCTCCCAAGTCTCATCTTGTACTCGCCCATTCAGCCATAACAACCGTACCAGAGGAACAGACCGTCCACAAACAACCTTCTTACGACGATCGACAATTCGGATAGGATGATCCTCAAATGACGCATCCTCTTCAAGATCAACCTCTTTGGGTTGAAAGACACGAGACGAGTCTGAAAAGTAACATCGGAGCTGAGAAATGTGGAAGATGTCGTGCATATCCGGGTACCTCTAAGGTAACTGCAACTGATAGGCAGCCAACCAAACTCTCTCCAAAACCTCAAACAGCCCGACGTACAGCAGTGAAAGCTTACCCTATCTCCAAATTCTCTTCTGTCCCAACCTCGGTGCGACATGCAGGAAAAACTGATCTCCGACCATGAACTCTAAAGGTCGTCTCTGCTTATCAACATAAGACTTCTGTCAAGACTTTTCTGTATCCATCCTCTTTCGAATCCACTCTATCTGCTTTGAGGTCTCCTGAACAAGATGAGGTCCTAGAAAAGCTTCCTCTCCTGCCTCCAGCCAGTACAAAGAAGATCAACATGGCCTACAGTACAAAGCCTCATAATGTTCCATCTGAATAGTTTCCTGAAAAAAAAATTTATAGGAAAACTCCACAAGAGGAATATGCTTTTCCCAAGAACCGCCAAAGTCTAGAATACAAGCTCGGAGCATATCCTCAAGCACCTGGATCATACGATCAGACTGGCCATCTTCCTGGGGATGGTATGATGTACTAAAAAGTACCTGTATACCCAAAGCCTTCTAAAGCCCCTTCCAGAACCGAGAAGTAAAATGTGCATCCCTATATGAAACAATGGATTTTGAAACTTCATACAGACGTACAATCTTTCGGATTTACAACTTCCCTAGGTCATCAACACTGAAGGTCTCCTTGATTGGTAAGAAGTGAGCAACCTTCGTAACCCTATCGACGACAACCCAAACAGCATCACTCCATCGAGCTGACCTCGGCAACCCAATCACAAAGTCCATCGTGACATCTCTCCACTTCCCCTAAGGAATGGGTAACTACTGCAAAATCCCCACTGGTCGCTGATGTTCCACTTTCACCTGCTGACAAGTGGAAGATATCATGCAGAAACCAGCAACATCTCTCTTCATACCTGGCCACCCATACAGGTAGTGTAGATCATGATACATCTTGGTGACACCACGATGAACTGCCCAAACAGACGAATGAAAATCCCGCATTAGCTCCTCACGTATGTCTACTGGCACCCATACGCGTCCCTATAAATGCAAGATGTCATCCTCGCCCACTGTCTATCCAGGAAGAGGTTCTTCTCTGGACACACTCTCCCACAGGAACAGGCCTTCTAAGTCTGATATCCGCCTCATCTGTACCCGATCGAGAAGGGTAGAGGTAGCTGTTACATGAGATAGAAAAGTTTGTCCCCATCTGTCATGCACCTCCATGTGAATCTTAGAGAACAGATCCATAAGCTGCCACTCACTGCTAGCCTCAAAAACTGCCTGAATCCGAGCTCTCCTGCTCAACATGTCAGCCACTGCATTACCCATTCCTGGCATATAGTCAAGCTCAACGTTGAAGGACTAAATATACTCAACCAACCTGCACTATCTCAGATATAGATCATGCATAGTGAAGATATACATGAGACTCTTGTGGTTGGTAAACACCACAATGTGCTCTCCCAAAATATAGTGTCTCCAACAACGTAGGGAATGAACTACAGGTGCCAACTCTAGATCATGCTTCGGGTAGTTCCTCTCATGCGACCTCTACTGCCGAGACCCATAAGCAAAGAATCTGTCTCCCATCATAAGCACATCTCCCATCCCAACACCTGATGCATCACAATAGATTGTATATCTCTTGCCCGACTATGAAAAAACTAGTATTAGTGCTGACGTCAACCTCTCTTTCAGCTTATGAAAGGCTGTATCACAAGAATCTGACCATAAGAACTTCGCCCCATTCTTGGTTAAACCATTAAGTGGTGCTACAAGGCATGAAAAGACCTGTATGAAATGCCTTTATTATCCAGCCAGCTCTAGGAAACATCTCACCTCAAATACGTTCTTCGGCTTCTCCTAGGAAACTATAGCTCTCACCTTCTCTCGGTCTACTGATACTCTTGTCTCTGAGATGACGTGAACCAAGAAGTGAATCTAATCCATCCAAAAGTGGAATTTCAAGAGCTTAGCATATAACTGATTCTATCTTAGTGTACTGAGAACGATCTCAAGATGGGTAGAATGGTCATGTCTAGTGTACTAGTACACCAAAATTTCATCCACGAAAACCACCATGAAGGAATCCAAGCATGGATGGAACACTCGGTTCTTCAGTGCCATAAAAACTACTGGTGCGTTCGTGACACCAGACGGCATGACCATGTACCCATATTGACCAAACCTGCATTTGAAGGCTGTAAGAGGTATATCTAATGGTCTAATGTGCAACTGATGATAACCGGACCTCAAGTCGTTCTTTGAGAACACTCGGGATCCTCGAAGCTGATCAAAGAGGTCATCGATCCTCGGTAAGGGATATCAGTTCTTGACTGTCAACTGGTTCATCTTCGAATAATCCACGCAAATACTAAGGATTCCATCTGCCTTCTTTGACAACAGGACATGCAAACCCCAAGGAGAAGTACTGGATTGGATGAAACCCTTTGCCTAAATCTCTTCCAACTGGTTCTTGAGCTCCTGCAACTCATGGGTAGCCATCCAATAAAGAGGAATGGACACCAGTGCCTGTCCTGGAACGAGCTCAATCGAGAAGTCTACCTCAGGCTTCAGAGGAAAACATGAAATGTCATTTGGAAAGACATCCCTAAAATGGTCCACTACTGGAGGAAAGTCTACCTATGAAATCCTCTAGTCATCCAGATAAAGTCTGGAAATATGGGCTATAACACCTCATAGCCCATGATGCTCTGGTCCAGCTCTACTAGCCCAGACATCCCACTTGCCTCTGTGAAGAAAAGATATTCCCTCTGGCGATATTAAAGTCACCCTGCAGCGATATCAATTGACAACTGCTTGGAAGGGAACTAACCAGTCAATACCGAGAATGACAACATATCCTATCATCTCTAGGACACAGAGGTCCCATAATAAGTGACACCCTACAACCGCAAGAGGTCACTCTTTGCACTGACGTATGATAGATGTCCTTATTCCCAAAAGTGTATCAAGAGTCAACATATCAGCAGAAGAAAAGATACAGAGCCCAAGTCTCTCCAAAATTGTAACAGAGATAAATCTATGTGAGGAACTAATAACAAAAAGGGTTAAAGATAAAACTGAGGATACTAAGATCGTACCTCGAACTGTCGAAGGGTTGGGATTCTGCTCTTGATAGGTCTTCTCCACAGTGAATGTCTGGCCTGTACTGCGGCCCTGCACCCCTGGCTGACCACTCTGAGCTGATCCACTATGCGGTCGCTGGTAACCTGGTGACTGACCACCACGGTCGCGACCTCCACCTCGGCCTGAACAGCCAGAAGAACTCTAGTTCCCAAACCGGTGAGAAACTGGCGATACATCTCCCAGACATGGGGTCATAGAAGAACCCCTACCACCAGGTGTAGGTGAGAAGATATGACATAAATGCTGAATATGGCCCATGTTTCCGCAATATCGGCACTCCATCGGGTCTCTCTGACACAGAGTCTTAGTATGCCCGCTCCTACCACACTGGTAGCATATAACCTAGCTACCTGAAGATACATTCCACCTACCCTGATCTCCTCAAGTAGACTCCCTGCGGCGTTTCCTGCTATCAGTAGGAGGAACACTGAATCTGCATGTTGAACCGCCCTGGCTCAATTCTCCAGAATCCCTCAGATTGCGCTCAGTGATCAGCACCTGGTTGACGCTAGATGATATCGATGACAACCTAAAGATATTCACCTAGGAACAGATATCCTTCCTGAGACCATCCTCAATCATTCTAGTAAGGAACAACTCATCACCTGCTGGAATCGGCGTGAAGCGCTACAGCTTGGTAAACCAAGACGAGTACTCCATACCAGAAAGAGTACCCTATTCGAGACTCATAAACTCTTGGGCTCGGTCGGACCTCAAGGTCTCTGGATAAAATTAATTTTAGAAGTTGCACCGAAACTTATCCCTAGTCATACTCTAATAGCGCCCTGACTGTGAGATCACCTCCCACTAACTCTTTCTGGTGTCTTAGAGCATATAAGTAGCAAGCTTTACGCTCTTCTATAGAGGTATCTCCAGATGCTCGAAGATCGTCAGTGTGGCCTCTAGCCATGACTCTGCAGCCTGGGGCCCTCCATCCCTTGAAAATGTAGGAGGATGTTGTTACTAGAAAACACGCGTCAAATCAGCCATCGAAGGGGCAGGAGGCGGTTCTCCCTGAAAGTACTGCATAATCCTTAGGAAGTCATCCCTAAACTGCGCATCGATGACTGAAATGGGTATAACTGCTGGTGCCATGAATAGCACATTAGGAGGATCTACAGGAGGTCCTTGATCGGCCATATCCGGTGTCTGATCACCGTCTGGTAGCCGACGTACAACTGGAGGACGTCTCAGTAGAACTGTTCTGAAAGAACAAAAGCACACATTATGTCAGAATTATCATAGACAGAGAACCCAAGAGTACAAAACGGGAACAGGAGAAAAGAACAAGAAAGTTCTACAAAACATGACTACACGACGTGTATAAAAACTATACAGCGTGTCCTATTAATCTAGACACATGGGCATGTACTTCTGCCACATTTGGTCGTGTAACACCCCAGACTACACGGCGTGTTTCCCCCACACACGGCGTGCACTTTAACTCCATTCCCCTACACAAGTATCTTTACACGGCTAACTAACACGGTCCTCGTAACCCTAGGCTACACGACGTGTTCAATAAGGACACATTGTGTACTAGACAAGGTTTCGACGACCCGTGTTTTTAGTCACATGGATGGCTCTACGGATGACCCTTACATGTCGTGTTCCGAACAAACACGGTGTGTATAGGAGAGATAACACCGACTCGTGTTGTTCGTGACACGTCCGGGTACCTAGAACAAGGCTACACAACGTGTTCATACCAAACACGGTGTGTTATGCACGAGGTTCCATGACCCGTGTTGTTAGTGACGCGACCGGGTACACGGCTCACTACTGCACGGTGTGTACTACCGTACATGGTGTGTTCCTAAATAATTTTTCACTACACCGTGTTTCTACACACATAGTCAGTGACATGGTTTAAAAACTACATGGAATGTAGTCATACATTACACGCCATGTATTTTGGGTTTTTCCAGGCAGTATCTCAGAAACAGCACCAAAGCCCAGAAAACACTGAAAAACAAGCATATAGGTGCCAAATTCCGATCTAAGAGGTCCCATACACCCCGAAAATCAAAGCATGGTATCTCCCACATATCATATACAAGGGAAACGAGTCAATAATCCACCATGTTCCGATTCATGAGGGCCCATAACACCTCAAGAAGAATAATTTGGCATTCATTTAAGAAAGGTAAAATACAAAAAATTTCTCTATCAAATGGCAGGGATTCTATCAAAGCATCTATCACAACGACGTGCATAATCTACACAAAATTTATCACAACAACATGCAATCGCTAATACACCCTAGATGGAATGGAAAGAATGCATGTCATGTGATTTCTAACAAGTGCCTATATGATGCATGAGATGGTATACCCTGATCTCATAAGGTTGCGACAGAAATAGAACCAAAATAGCACAACAATTACAACACAAGGCATGTGAATCACTCTAGGTGAAATCATATCATCCGTAAAAATCTCAAAACCAGAAAACTGCAATAACGAGGTAGATTGGATTTTCCCTGTACACGGGTTAGCTACTCCTGGGAATAGCTTATTACCAAGTACCGAATTAGTCCTATCCCTGGATAAAGGATCCAAACAGTAAATCAATAGAAAAGAATTCCTCTGATACCACTTTCTAATGTTCCGGTTCCAGAATCCACCCAGAGGTGCCCCGTACCTGGTTGGTCACATGGCCTCAAGCGCATCTCCCTAAACGCTAGAGTCTGCCGACTAGCAGCGAGGGCCTTGGGTGTGATAGTTGGGAAACTATGCCCTCATTGGCAGAGTACACATCGGAAATAAAACAAACATGCAATATCAGAAGTAGTAATATCCAACAGCAATGCACAAGTAAATAGTAGAAGACAAAAACAATAAACCACTGGAGGACATATGTGTATATGAAATGATGCATGATACATATCTAGAAAAATAGACAAATAGGTCATAATGCTGGAAATAAAAATATTACCAAAACAAGTACAAAGAAAAGATAAACAGCTCCTCAGCATCGCAAACCTAAGCTTGGTCCCATGCTCGCCTACTCCAAAGAGATCAAGTACCAGAAGTCATAGGGTGCTTTCCCTTGTCTATACCTGCAACAACATAGTCGGTCTGGGCCCAAAATCATGGCCCAAATAGGGTGTGAGACGAAATCCCGATAGGAAACCACCTGAAGAAATGTGCCTAATAGTCAGTGAGAATTTAGAAGGTAATAGTATAGTAAGCAGTAAATAATAACAGTAAGCAGTAACAGGGTGATGTACAACAGTAATTAATCCACAGAATAGTAAGCTGTAGGGAAGAAAACAGCTAACCACAACAGGAACCCCTCTATGAAGTACACGCAGCCAACCCCTCTGGTCCTATTCAATATGTACCAACAACCCTCTGGGCAGTGCACTCAGCCTAACCCCTTTGGTTTGGTCATATGAAATTATAAGACTCTCTGGGGAAGCTCACTCGGTCAATTCCCCTTATAGTCTAGGGTAGTCAGGGACTCTCTAAGGAAAATCATGCGGTATAACCCTCTTATAATCCAAAGGTGTAGAAACTCTCTAAGGAAACTCACTCGGTCAAATCCTCCTATAGTCTCAGGTCTATCACAGACTCTCTAAGTAATCTCACTCAGCCAATTCCTTCTCTAGCCTGGTAGGGTTTTAAGAAAATTCAGACAAGAAAAGACTCTCTGATGAAGCTCACTCGATCTACCCTCCTGTAGTATATAATATCCAAGACTCTCTGGGAAGTTCACTCGGTTTATCCCCTGTAGTCTATAATGTCCAAGACTCTCTAAGGAAGCACACTCGGTCTACCCTCCTGTAGTCTATAATATCCAAGACTCTCTGGGAAGCTCACTTGGTCTGTCCCTTATAGTCTGTAGCACCAGGTTCTCACAGTATCATGCCAGTCAGTGCGTAATAATGTTATAAGGCCATAGTATAACTATAGTGCTACTTGGGTAACAAAATTACACCTATAGAACTACTTGGCTAACCAGTCTACATCATAACAAACATATCAAGAATATCACTCCATCATATGGTCACAAGGCATGGAAACAAGCATAACGTCCAAAGGCTATCAAGACCCAATGTTCGTGAACATAAAAAGGCATGTAAAAAACATCAAATCACAAAAATTATCCTCATACAAAATAAAATTACCTCTATACAAACATACAATCAAGGCAGGAAAAAAAATTGGGATAAAAATGTAAACACGCAATACCCCGTTCACGGGTATTGGTGGAATTTTCACTTAAAACTCAAAGAATTCGAACGGTAAGGCAAAAACCACTTACCTTGATCCTAGGAGATCAATATAATTGAACCATGAGGCTTGAATCTCCTTATAATGGCATATATCTAGGAAAATTCACAAAACACTCAACCCATGATATCTTGAAAAAGATGTAAAATCATGAAATGAAACTCAAGAAGAAGGAAGATCTCACCGCTGCGGTTCTAATGCAATTTATGGTGGTTGATTTAGAAAATAGGTGGAGGTTCGGGGGTTCGGAGGATGTTTGTGGCCATACTGACGCTCCTGGTTGATGAACCCGGAGAAGAAGTTTTTCTGTTGATGAGGCGTGACCCCAGTCCATTTGATGAAAAAAATAAACTACATAGTGTGTTCTTCTTTGGTACATGCCATGTACTTATCTTTTCCATACTACTCTTTAAGCGGCCTCCACATCACCCTTACTCACAGTGTGTGTGGCCTGGACATGGCCATCACATGGCCTTGCGGGACATCAAAGTACACGGCGTGTACATTGAAAATTTCCATATTTTCTTCTTCTTCTAAAAAACGACAAGAAATGGAAAAAAATACCTAAAACAAAGATCCGGGTTCTTACATCCAAACCATCCCTCTTTCTTACATGTGCTAAGTTTTATTGATGTTATTTCTCTACAAACCTATATAATCGATGCAATTCATATATCCAAAATATATCAAATTTCTAAAGAAATATTATTCAATAATAATCTATCATGACCCCTCCCCCCAACCCTATACCCTCCACTCATACCACTCTTAAGCTAGAAGGGAAGAAATAATTGAGTCCCAAAGGTCATCTCCAATCGACCACATATGGGTGAGTGATAATAAGGGTATAAAATAAATAAATGGAAGGTATTTCTATCAATATAAAAATTCTAGGGAAATAGATAAGATCCACCAATAAACTTTATAACATATACAAACAAAAAACCCAATATGTGAAATATAACCTCATACAGAGAAGAAATAATGTAAAATAAAACTTGAAACAACCTTAGGGAGTGACCATAAACTCCAAGTGTCCCTTGACAAGAAATATAAGAAAGTTCACCCGTTTAGATCACAGATCATATTCTTGAAACATTAAAACCCATTAATATATAAATATATATGTGTGTTTGTGTTTGTGTGGTGAGTATACTAGTATACTATGTATTATCCTCCCTGAAACCACTTGTGTAATGTGAAAAAAGATTGGTAAATGAAAGTAAATAAATGATGGAAACTAAATTGTCACCTAAATTTTGTGGATCACATACCAACCTCACCAAATATAAAGTCACCCATTAATTCCTAGAAATAGGTAACATAATATAAAAATAATATATATATATATATGAGGTACCCCACATCCACTTCCCCACTGGTTTTTCACTCTCACACCCCAATGCTAAATTTATTGTCCTTTAATACCTTACTTACCAATAAAATCACACCATATCATGTAACATCTAATTCGAATTAGATATTAACCCAAACTATCATAACCTTTTGTAGGGTTTTTTGTTTCTCATTAGTGTTATTTTGTAATAACGACATCATCACCTCATCCTTATCCTCGTACATACAATCAAATTCATAACCATAAAAATGTCTAAAATCTATCAAATCACATGTTTCATGTATTATACCACATGTAATTATACATCATGTATAACTACACCTATAAAAATAATGTTTACTTTATAAGTAATGTTATTAAATGTTATAACCTCAAATTATTATTTTCAACACATTCTTATATAAGAAAACCTAGAACTGTCACATCTTGTATGAGATCATACCATATAATTGAATCCATCATACACTGAATATTACTACACATAAAGAAACATTTTAAGGGATAATTGAGAATATGTATTAGTCATTTATCCATTCCTTTCCATCATCTATTTTGGAGAACTGATTTGGAACCTACATTTGACCATTGACTCCCCTACTAACTTAGGTGGTGGATTGTATGAAATCATATGAAATAATTTTAGAATTGAACACAAAATATCTAAGAGAAATTATCCTAATTTAGACTCAACTATAACTATCATCCCTCATGAAAATATAGTTGACATCTCTAGGACTAGAATGTTAATGATCAACTAAGAACACAAGCAGCAAAGTTCAACATAATGAATCATTTAATAATTTAAAAATTAAAATTTACTATATATATTCCCTTTATAAATTCTATCTTATCCTTCTACAATAATTCATTAAAGACTAGGTTCATTTATAATCATGATTTAAATTTCTGATTCTCATTCAATTATCTTAGATCATTTATCCCAATTTATTTTTTGTTTTACTTTAATACACTATTACCAACATCAACACCCATCCCCTTTAACTCATTAATATTACATATTTTTGATTATTTTAGGACTCAAATGACCCACTCTAAAAAGAGAGATATTATTAATGAAAACATATATATATTGTACATAGAAGAAAATAATCATTGTATCTAACCATACATAAAACTAAACAGGAATTCCATATCTCCACCCATTCCAATCAAACCAACTTGAAAATAGCCACCAGAAAGGAAAAGTATGAAACATAACTCTTAACCTATTCCATCTATCACAATATCATCCACCTCAAGACACCTTCATATCTAGGGAATATAATCAATCCCTCACCTAATATACCTTCAATGCCAAGTTTAAAAAACCATAGGAAGGGATATACTATCCTAAGCTATATATATGGCAGTGAAGTATATTATTTTCATAAATCATTTAGGGGGAAATCAGGACCATCACATCAAAAAACATAAGAATTAGAAAACATGTTTAGTATGTAAGCCAACCCCAAACAGTAAATTTTATTTAAAAAAAATTATTTTATCAACTTGTATTAATAGACACATTATAAATATATTTCATTGGTTGATAAATCTATAAAAAAACTAAAATAGCCAAAATCAACTAAGGAAAGAAACATCTTTCTTATGCATTATTTTTTAGGAAAAATTATAATGTTTTTTCATATAACACATTTTTTATCCACTTTATCTTACAATATTTATTTCATTTAAAAAATAAATTATTTCAATTATACTAGGGAACAATAGAATCAATGCAATGATAAATCACACTCAATAAAATATCATGGGGAATCATCAAGCATAATAAATCTGCAAGAGATACACAACACCCTCACAGTATCGTTTCATTTTCAAATTCCATTTTATTATCTTCATTAAAGTATATTTTATCAATAAATCCTTTGAACGTAAGTAATGTTAGTCTAACATAAGCACATATTATAAGGATGTGTTTACAAATCTCTACCAAAATATGAATCTGTGAGGAATTACTACACAATAATGTAATAATAAAAAATAAAACACCTTTATACATGAATGGAATCACCTTATAAACGATCAATATTGAACCACCATATAAATATACTAATAAAACTGTCCCAAACAAGAGAAAAATCACTATGTAAAACCACAGAAGTAAAAGGGGACAAGGAAGAATATGTGAATAGTATAATATATTACCTCAAATAAAGAGAGTTTGATCTCAATGAACCCTGAGTTTTAAACCCTCAATAGAAATAATTGATAATCACTAAGAGGTCCTAGGGTTGGCTAGGGTTCAATAGTTAAAATAAATTTCTAACTAAGGTATATTAATCTCCTATTTATAGAGATATCCATCCATGACTCCACCACATTGTGGGGATTTTTTATCATGTTCATGGTGACATCAGAAAAAATGATATATGAGTTTTCATTTTTATAAAATGGATATATCCCTATGAGAGTCACACATTTATAAAACATATTTAAATTTATTTGATTGGATCCATAACATGAAAAATGACATGGAAGACAATGTTTCAATCCCCAAACGACTTCCACCATTGTTCTTTGTAGAATAGGGTTATTTCCCACTTCATTTTAACTCACTATGATGATGAACATGGTGCAGTGAGGCCATGATCATTTTTTACACTCCTACTTTCTCAACTAAACCTCACATTGACTCCAAGATACCGTACCCACACCCACTAACAAAGTCATTTCATCCATCTAGTTTTTCGATATGAAAACACTCTAAGTTTTATTCCCACTATGATGGATAACTCTTAAGAGTGGTGTTGCACACACTAAATAGAGAGAATACATTAGGCTCAAAACAGAACCATTCCCTCCACTATGGAAATAAATTCCTTCCATGTTCAACATTGATGAATTCTATAAGACCCATTCTCTTAACTATGGGCATTACACACCCTAAGATCACCAAAAACCAAAAACACTATAAATACTAGCTCCCATGGACATAGAATTAAATCAAAACTCTCAATATCCACCACCAAGCCTACCTCCAAGATATGGTAAACCTATAGGTGTAAAAAATATACTTTCAACTTCCATGATACCTCTAAACTTCCTCTGAACACCCCCCAATCCATGGGAAAATGAAATGGTATGGATATATAATTATTAATATTATAAATGACCCACATTATATTATATATTATTATAGTATATTAGTTATCAATGGAATATGGTAGAATGTGTTCAATCCTAAAATTATTTTCCTTTGAAAATAAATATTTTTCATAAAATTTTTGATTCAACATGATTATCATTTTAGAATGAGTTTTTTCATTTAAACACTCCCAGAACCACACTTTCACGTATCGCTATAAACATGCATATTTTTCACAAAAGATAAAATAAAAGAAACTCCCAAAATTAAAATATTATTTTCCATAATAAATTGGTATATAATAAATCATAAACCTGAGAATATTCCTTATAATTAATCAAATAATTCATCATCAATTCCATCTAATTTATTCATAAAATCTTTAACACATATATATACATGTGCAAATGGGGAAAAATAATAAAGTAGTGAGATTGAATCATTATTAAGGGGAAAAATTATCAATGATACTTAGAGAATATATCAATAGATCATAAAAAACTTAGAGACAAGATCATGAGAGAAATTTTGGGAAGAACAATAGGTTTTGTGGTGTCTTTATGTTAATAAGAAGTTGGTTGAGAAGAAACAAAGTTTTCTTTGGTATTATATTTGGTTTTTATACATAAATAACATGAAAATATTTGAACCTTACTAATAAATTTGTTGGATAGGAATGTTATAGACATATTTGAATGAGGTGAATATAATGATTCCAAGTGAAAGATGTAATTAGAAAGAGTGTGGCTCTAAATGTTTATCAGTGTATTTGTTTAGCCCTATCAGATAGATATTTTCAGTAAAATTATATCAGGAGATTCTATATTGATCTTTGAAAGTAAAAAATATTATTACTATTCAATGGAATTCATGATTCTATCTAAATTTTACCAAATAAAAAAGTACTATTTTTCTAGAACATAGTAGAACTATGGTTCCTTGAAAATGAGAACTGAAAATGATATTGTGTCTTATGAAGAGTTTAATGATGTCTCAAAAAAAACATGAAAAAAGAACAACATGTGAAGTGGGGAAGCTATGGTAAATGTGGAAAATATCATGTTCATCAGAAAATGGTTTTTAAATGATCAGAAAGTGATTTATTAACTATGTGATTGGGTTAAAGGTAATTAATAAAGATTACCAGACATAGTTTTTCTTTGTGAAGTTTGATTGGAAGATGTTTAAATGAACATTTAACAAAAATATGTTCCCAAGAACTATTTATAGAAAGAGTCTTTCGAATGGAGATAGTGTATATATTATACTATATAAAGTTCACTAGACAATGTGTGTGTAGAGGAATTGAAAAAAAGGTTCAATAAAATCGAAGAACACCGAGTAGATTAAACTTTTGGGATTTTCCAAATAGAAAAATATGAAGTCTACCACATAGAGTGTGATTATAAAAAGTCTTACCTTATGAGGTTTATGGATAAATAAGATCCTGTGAATAAGAATCAAATGTAGTTTTGTAGATCATTTCAACATATTTTGTAATGTAATTAATTATGATGATGTTGAGATGAAAGATCAATGAATCAGTAATCACATAGGGAGGAATTGTGATTCTTTCTAATATTTTATGATGTTTTAATAATATCATTTAAATAAAGGATTTAGAAAAGAATCCAATAAATTTAGGTTTGATCTTATATTTTGGGAATTTTAAATGTATTCAATCTTTAAAAGGTTTAATCAGGATATTCAAAGACCATGTGGGACATTTAAATTTTACGGTCTCACTCCAACCATAATCTTTAGGGAAGTAATTATTATATAAAGTGAGAGAATGTGTTCTTTTTTAAAATTGTTTCTATTTGTAAAACTAATGAATAATTGAGGTTCTAACTATAAATCATGTGATATCTTTTTTCAAATAATTGGATGTAGTATCACCAAATGAATTTATACTTGAAATAGGTTGTGAAGAAGTTGGTATCAGAAAAAAATGTAAAGATTATACTAGACCCAAGGTATTAGAAGAATTATTGTCAAACTATCAGTTTGTATTGGATGAATAGTGAATCATATAGAGTGTCTGATATAAGGGTACTAGAAGGATTTCAACTAAAAAAAAGAAGACACTATATAGATATGTTTGGATGGATAAGTTTAGAATTAATTTCTTAGTATATATTGTGTACTAATTTGAAGAAGGATAAGATGAACCTATAAAAATTCATGCGTGAAGAATGTTAGTCACAAAGTTAAAAAGTACTAAATCCTATTGTTGAAGGTTCTTATTGTTTTTTCAATGTATTCTTATGTTATATTTTTTATATGAGGATCACATGAACTATGAAATGACTATAGTGAAATTCATGTGATGGATACTCCCTTCTTCTTAAAAACCACAAAAATTATTGTTGTCTAGTGGTTGGGTGGTCTTGGATTATTTCCAAATCATGCTATTGCTCTATGAACTAGATTCCACATTAAATGGTGCTCTGTACTGATTGACCATTTGGCCTCTAGAATTCCTCCCCTTATTCCAAAGGCTATCAACTAGAAGAAAGGGTGTAAAGAGACGATAGTGGGTAGACTATACCCCCATATTGTGATAATAATAATAGTCTAGGTATATAAAAAAATTGAACAAGGACCACAAAAAAGTTGAAGTAATAAAAATCATAAATAGAGTACGAAGAATACAATAATAATGGAATGGTAAACAAGCCCAAATGAATCAAAACCATATGCAAAAACCATTACAAAATAATTCATACACAATAATAAATAGTAGGTTCATCAATGGAAAACCATAATTACATACATATATAAGCATGCTACAATAAAAAGGAAACTCAAATTTAAACTCTTTCTGATGCAGGAACATCCAAGGTCCCTTTTCTTCCATCCCATACGAAAGTACCACTAAATCACTAGGGTACATATTTGGAGCTCGATCCCTTATCTGATCGTAGATACATAATGTCTACATGGAACCTGATGGGCTTTTGTTTAGTGTGAGAATAAATATCTGTAGGCCACCACCAACATTTTCCTATCTTACTTCCATGGTGATGAAGGATTATCTAAATATAAAATAAACATTCATCACATGAATAATAAATAAATACCCACTTCCCTTGTTCTCAATATCTGCAAAGAAGTGATCACCTACATCTTCCATCACTTGTATTGATTGAACACATTCCACCAGTTATATATATGGAATAAAAAATTTGGTTACATATATATAGCTATAGAGATGATAATACATGGAAATAATCCCAAGGCGTCCCCTGATGAAATGAATCCTAGGTCAACCCTCAGGTCCCACCTATAATCAAGTCACTCGACACCTCATGCCATCAATCCGGTTACCAAGTTTCTAGGAATCATGAAAAAAATAATATGAACTTGGTCCCATGATCCACAACTCGAAAGTCGTCACTAGCTCTTAGCCTGACATTCTAAGACCTAGCAATATATGACCTCCAATAAGAAATTATTGTTGGATCGAAGCTTGATGTCCCGAGGCATAATAATGCCTATCCTCTCAATAAGCTAACCTAATGGCCTCAACATATAAGGTGAGCCTGAGGCCCCAACTGATAATCTCATCACCATCAACTGATGGTCCACCACCATATATGTTTCTTTAAATGTTGACCACCCACTAATATAAGTGATGATCAATACCATCACATAAGCCATATGGTATACAGGGTGCTACACCCACATGAGTTTTCAAAAC
Source organism: Viscum album (assembly GCA_963277665.1). NCBI lineage: Eukaryota > Viridiplantae > Streptophyta > Magnoliopsida > Santalales > Viscaceae > Viscum > Viscum album. Next base: position 1,181,805,878 of record OY728158.1, on the reverse strand, counting down.
TACACTGATCTGAGTCCTATCTATGTGGACACGACTCTAACATTGCATCATCCAATATACGATGAGTTCCATCATCCAAAAAGTACCTAATAAACATCATATGTCACCTAATCCCCCTGCTAACATGTTGATAAATCATGGTGTTCAATACCATATCAAATCATCTGGTTCATGCCCCAATTCAGAAGACATCATCACCTCAATCTAATTACCATATCTCCCAACCTGGTTATCAACATCATCCTAAGTATGTCATCCCACTCCCAACTGAATGAACAACGATTCCTTAATGAAGTTGATCACCATCACCTCAATCCTTAAACTTATCCCAACATGTTCCCTCAGAACCAATCCATTACTATAAAAAATTCAAATAATTTACATAACACTGATCATATCCTACCCATGTGGTCACAAACCCCTTACCCAAATCAAAATCATAATCATTGTTAGGGTATTATTAATAGATTTAATCAAAATTATTTAGTTAATTTAGAAACAAACATCATTTAACTAGGGTATCTCCCATACAACCCTCAGAGGCATATATGGAATGCACCCCCGAAACACCATACAAATCAAGGAGAAATATAATAACCATCTACCTCATAATCATAGATTTTAACTAAATTTATATCAACATATAACTCATGACAAATTATAATAAATCATATTTTTAGATAGTCCCCTAGATAATAGGGAAAAAAATATTTAACAGATTTATCACATTGTATGGAATGATCAAAGATGAAAATATGCTATTTTGTTTAAGGTCTTACCAAGATGAAGTTGTATCCAACAATAGATTTAATATTATATCTAAAAAAGATCATATATCAATATCCATAAGGGTATAAGGAAGAGGCATGTGAGCTCTTTGGGAGCCTCCTATGTGCATGGAGGAAAAAAATGAGGGGGATGAGCCCCCTGGATCTTTAAAAAAATGTTGTCCGCAATATTCATGATGTGAAAATATTACACTTTGGGTAATAGTTACTCACCATGTACCTATTAAACATCATTTATTCTTTGAGGTAATCCCTCAATACTTGTACGTTGTGAATATATTGGTTATACCCCTTGAACCCATTACACGATGTGTAAATCTTGCAGTAGGTATTTTTTAACATCCCAGACCACATGATCTTCCTATAATGTTTACTCCAACTCTCAGGACATCCACGTAAACATAGAACACACCTAAAATAAGGATGTTGAAAAAAAATCATAATTAGGTTCCAAATACCAAAAATAAATATTGTTTTGGTTTCCAAACTCAAAAGTTCAAAATTTCTTGGAAAAAAATCCAAACAAAAACCTGGGATGTTATAATCTCTCTACCTTAACATATCTCATACCTGATCAATAAATCATTACCTATAGATGGTACCAAACATACCTATATTAGAAAATATCAACCTATTCTACCCTAGTTTGCCACAAGTCAAGTCCCTCAAGGAACTCCCCACTATCGGAATTACCTACCCAGTCACATTTTGGCCCAAAATAAAAACATTATGATGGCCTATTGACCATACACAAACTTGAATGTCCTCCCGTGACATTCCATTACTCCCACACCTCTTCGGGTGCTCTAATCAGGAATGTGTTATATCTAAAAACCATAAAATCCCGCATCTCATTGATTCCCAGATGCCTACGTATCTTCTATAAAACCCAAATCATATATACATATGCATGCCCACTAAAATACTAATGCATCATCACCTCATTCATAACCTACATCAAATTGATTCCCAAATTACTATGCACATCACTTAAATCTTACATTGCATTGATACACAATATAGATCCATATACCAACACACCACATATATATAACTTGTATTGCATCAATTCCCACAAGAAGTATTTGTGTCAACATGCCTTATACATATATAAATATATATGTATATATCAAACAACATAGTAGATTAAAACCTAGTAACCAACACTCAATTATTCCAAAACCCATATATTTGTACACATCACGCACCAAAACCATCCAAATCCAAAACAAAAGTAACTTGGTCATGCCCAAAACATACCTCTAACTATAGTCAGCTCCCCATACTACTCTACACCTAGAAGATATACTACATGCATATGGATTTAAGGCCAAATTCATAGTTCCTAGCCTCCCTATGAATCTACACCTACTACTAGACACTAACACCAATGTTGGGCCCACTATCTCTGTAAGATCCCTAGTTTTGTATCATGTATGGATTCTTTTTATTTTTGTCTAATCCTTTATTTTAATCCTAATATGGATTCCTAATGATGTCACGGGGATTTCATGAGTTTTTGGGTCTTTTTCATAGATATGGTCCTAGATTTTTTATAGAAACACACTATCCACACAATTAAGAGAAATTGTGTGGGGCATGCCTCATAGTTAAACCTAACCATACGGTGATTGATAGAGAGCATATGTGGACTATAGGGTTAGATTAAAACTTACAGAGTGGGCCACATACTAGTATGGAAAGTCTATAATTTTGGGTAAATCTCCGTCTTATGGTCGAAATATAATATCTTTAACCATATGGCCTAACCATGTGGGTATCCTCCATAGATAGTGGAAGGTTCACTATTGGTGCAATGTTTGACAAACATTGAATTAGAACCACAAGAACAATGTATTTTGGGTAAAATGACAATTTTTATTAGATATAATTAAACCTAAAACCAACTCTCCAATTGTATCATTTCAAGTATGCAAGGTGTTTTCTCACCTCTTCCATCTCATTCCTCCCTTAACCTAAATTTCTTGATATCTCCTCCATCCAAAGTCTGATCTATATTCTGTTGGTCTCATTGGATTCTTCTTGGTAAGACCTTTATTCATCATATGCCTTTCTCTCGACAGAGTTGTTGAGTTGCAATATCATTCTCTCTTTTTTCAAGGTGTTGATATTTTCCTCCATTATATCTTGATCCAGGCCAAGAAAAGAACCTATACTAGATGATGAAAGTGTTATTATCTTGAGGTAGGTGGTATAATAATTGTCCCTTTAGGTATTGATGTATTATAATATGTGATATGAGTTTAACAAAAGTTTCACCATGTGTTTCCATTGATTTGAAACTTCATATTATTTGTTCTCATACTTGGAAGCAAATGAATTCTTATATTCTAAATACTTGTGGAGATTTTCAACCATAGAGTGAGACATCCCTTTGGGTGTTACCTCCATATACTTAATTGTACTTCAAGCTATTATACAAAAAACCATTGGGGTGTTTGGTTTTACTCCTAAATAGTGATATCATATTAATAATGGATTGGATTTAGTGGAATAGCTTGGATAATTCCCATGTAAATTATAATGAAATGAATTGAATATGAGTGGTATGACCACATTAGCCTTCTAAATGGAACAATGGTTACTCCCTTGTTGGTATTAATTGATAATGAGTTATGGATTGTACCTTGGATCATATTAAATCAAACAAATACTCATCTTTAATGATATGCGGGAATAAAGACCCTCTTTATTTATAGTAATTGGTCATGATGACCCTTATGCATGTTAAATAAAAATGGTCCTGACATCCCTTCTACTAAATTCTACAAGGGAATGAAGTCCTTTGTTTTATTATATTTAGATGGTTATGACATCCCTTTATATATATGGTATACAAAACATGAATAACCTTTATATATAAGTAATACATTTAGGTATCCCTTTTTATATATATTGGATACCAAGCATGATGACCATATACTCAGATGTTGTGCATGGCATCACAATTCTTTGATATTGTGCATGGGAACCAAATATATGTTATATTGGGATGGGGACCCTCAATGATGTGATATTAGCATGGAATCCCAATACATGATACCAAACATATAATCCATTACTATTATAATACTGGGGATAGCGTCCCAATTCTATGATAATGGGTATGGCACCCATTTCTATTATGATATTAGCTGTTGCATCCAATGATACTCATTTAGATAATTTGTAGAATGGGAAGAAGTATGTAGTGTCATCTTGGTTTCATTTAGGAACTAGATCTGATCCATTTACATTTATAATTACTTCTTTACATTATTATATCCACACCTTTCCATATTATACACATTGAATTGGTATTTATAGTCCCAACTGGTGGTGGCCTACTGAGTTTATCTTACACCCCATCTAGGCCACCGATGGAAGCTGGGAAGGCTCTATGCTTGAAGGCATAGATAAGGGAAAGAATTATCTTATTAATGCATGAATTATTTCATGAATTAGGATGGATTCTTGGTAGAAGATGATCGGGATAGAGATTTGTATGCTTGGATAGACTTTTTGTCCTTTTTGTACCTTTTGTATATCATGTTGTGTATTGAATTCCTATTGTCATGTATAAATGTTTTCCTATTTTGTAGACACCTAAAATTATCATCCATTTTATATGATTTATTTTACTTATTTTGATTATTAATCCATTCTTGCTCATTTATGTATTTTTCAGTTACGATAGGTTATTGTTCTAGTCATTGTAATGTTTGTTTCTATTATGTCATATATTTGTATAAGATTCTACTATTTATCTATCATTACTTATCTACTATTATCCATTGTGGTAAAGAGGAAATAGTCTACCCATAGACACGCCCTATACCATCATTTCTAATTGGAAGCCTTTGGTGTACAAGGAGGCTCCCTTTAGGCCATGTGGCCAATTGGGCTTGGGGAATCTCATAGTGGAACCCAAGTCTGATATGTCACAAAGTGGAATTAGAGAATATTCTAATGTCATACTATTTTAAGAAAATACACGAAAGATTAGAAACTCTATGGTACTTGGTAATGATTTGTTCCTGGGAGTAGCTACCCCATGTAGAGTGAAAATCTAAATTTCCTCAAATGGAAATTTTTATTTTCTACACTTTTCTTATTCATGTTTATTAGACTCAATCATTGGATGATGCAGTTGAATTTTGATATATATATTTATATATTGATGTAGTTGAAATTTATATTTTATCCTTGGCCAAATTATATGAGGTAAAATAATTATTTAGAATACATCATATTATGAATCTTGTAGAAAATTCACATTCCATGTGTATGTCATGCCACATAAGAGCATTGGGTTGATTTCATTGCATGTGATTTCCATGTGTTATTTGAATGTTTTAAATAGAATTGTTATTGGATAAATATTCATATAGGGAATTGAGGAAACATATTTGGTACATATAATGACTTCCATAACCTAACAATTTTTTCTTCCATAAGCTATAGAAGACACCCTAAGCAGAAATCTATGGAATATTGAGTTATAGACCATTGGTCGCATGGACTAGAATGTGTTATGTTTTTTATTATCTGGATTCCATAATTTAATTCATATGGTGTATGTGAACTTATATATCTAATTTTTTGAACCATTTGTCTTAACCATATAATGAAAATTTTAAAATTGAATTCAATTTAAAATGAAATTCAAATTTTAAAACACAAAGCTTGGCCGAGTCATGTCCATAAGAATTGGTGGTAGGTAGCATCTCTTTTATTATATATAAGTATTTCTATCACCCATAGTTGAATATTTTAGTTGTAATAGGGGTAAAAATATTTTATATAAAGTATTTTTACCTGTTCTATTTATATATCTATTTCTTATTCCATTATTGAACTCAATCTGAGGTGTGTGCTTGGAAGTTTTGGAGAAATTCAACCATGAAATCCTCTAGGAATACAATATGAGGATGGTGATGACCATGCTCTAGAGGTGGGGGCCATGAGGCACTGTTTATACCTCTCATAGTGCCTCCTTTTTAACATCTTCTTGTTCTCAAAGTAGATGATGATTCCTAGTTTTAGTAGATTTTCTATGGCTTATGAAAAAAATATAGGGAGCTCCACACTCTACCCCTTCTCAGAGGGGTTTACATGGGAGTTCTAGAAGAAGAATATACCAATGTTTTGAGGGGATATAAGACCTCAAGTTTCATAATTAAACCTTTTTATGGTCATGTCTATATTTGAGAACCTGTAAACACATCTTTACAGGAGAGTGAAACTCGCTACTTATATGCTTTGAGGATCTTCCAAACACTAGTGGGATATTATAAATCAGGATGGTCAGTATTAGGAAGGGACTTAGAGGGTTTACATTTTATTTAATTGAATATTTATTTCTTGAGTCTCTTAGATATGATAACTCTATGGAGTTCATGAACCGTAAATAGGGTTTCATTACAATTATTCTCTATTCAAATCATTTTATAAAGCTTTAGTTTTTTGCGCCTATCTGTACTGTTGATGAGACAACGAAAGAAAGATGATTTGAGGATGGTCTTTGGCATCCTATTCATTTTTAAATGTATTTTTTATGTTGATATTTGATATAGTTATCCATTCCATTATCACTCAGTGGAACCTAAGGGATGAAAATAGTGTGAGTCAAGGTGGTTCTGGACCCAGATATGGTGGTTGTTCGACTAGCAGTCGGAAGCCACACTTTGAGACTACATGAATGAGGAAAAATATCGAGTTTACACCAAAAAACAATTACATGGTATGTTACTTATGTAAGAAGAATGGGAATAAGAGTCCCTAGTGTCCCAGAGACCCTGTTGAGTGTTGAGGATGTAGAATATTGTGGCATCTACATTGAGTCTACATGACCTTCCCATCTGTTTCGAGTAGGAGAGGATTTTTGAGAGCTCCATCTTCAAGAGATGGTTTATAAGAACCTCTCTAGGAAGGTAGCTAGAGTACTAATAGATATATAGGTAGAATAGGAGGTTTCTTCCATAGTAGGAAGCCTTTAGATACAAAATGCAAACTGGGTGGACCTAGTCCAGGTAGTCAGGTTGTAGCATAGGGTCATTGACCGGACCAAATTTATTTAGGGAAGCCTATATCATAGGACTAATACACTGGCCAATATACTATTTTAGGTACTATTTTATTATCCTCTACTATCATTTATACCTTATTCTATATAGTTTCATCATATTCCTATATATTTTTTCTAATTATGGAGGGTCTTGTGCTTCATGTTGAGTACTCATATGGTGTTATGACCCTTAATAAAACTTTGGGTATGGGATCAGAGAGCATACTCCAGTTCAAGTATTTCCCCCTTGAGGTAGGCCCCCATAGTTTTTTATGGAACCTCTTCATCATTGAGATGATAAACTTTTATGCCATTCTTGAGATGGACTGGTTGGATGCATATCACGCCTATGTGGATTTTTATCACTGATGGGTGTCATTTAAATCAATTAAGGGTGGTTCATATCTCTATAAGGGAGACTAGTATGTATAGGATGGTAGAACTAGACCAGGTCATCTTGGGATAGGTCGAGTGACTGCCTAAATTGCTAGCCACTACCATGGATGATCAGGGACTCAATCAGAGAGATTTACATCCTATAGTTGATTGATTTATAGATGTCTTACCTAGAGATTATTCATGGCTGCCTTTTGAGATAGGGTTAGTGTTTACTATCAAGATAGTTCTTGGAGTTTCATTGATATCCATTCCTCCTTATAATATGGATATTATATAGTTGCAGGAGCTCAATAAGCATCTTGTTGATTTAGAGGCTAAGGGATTTATATGGACATGTACTTCTCCCTAGGTTTCACTAGTCCTTTTCTCCAAGAAGGTGGATGGAACCCTCCGTATTTTTGTGGATTAATGGAAGATAAATTAGCATACATTGAAAAACTGGTAACCCCTAACTCATATAGATGATCTTTTCTACCTACTCTAAGAAGGGTTTTCTTAATGATCAACGAATGACTGAGATATCATCAGGTTTGAGTCTGGACTTTAGATATTGCATGTATGGATTTTAATAGTGATTGTGGATTATATGAGTATCCTATTTTTCATTTGGTCTTATAAACACACATATCAACTTCATTGACTTTATGGACAAGTTTTTCAATCACTCTCTATACTCTTCTTTCCTGGTCTTCATATATGAAATATTAGTGTATTCTAATACTCAAAGTGACCATGACAATAATCTTGATATTATTAGGAATAGATTGATAGGGAAATATTTTTATGTTAATCATAGTAAGTGTCACTTCTGGATCGACAATGTATGCTTCCTGGGTCATATTATTTCAGAGGTGGGGGTTTTATTTGACCCATAGAACATGGGAGCTATTGTTACATGGTAGAATCCCAAAAACGTCATTGATATATGGAGTTTCTTGGGGATCTATGGTTATGATAATATTTTTATATAGGTATTCACTCACTTATCATCACCTCTTATAGTCTTATCTAAGAATGGTGTAAATTTTATATGGTCTAAATCCTACAAGACATCCTTTTAGGAGATGAACGGAAGATTAACGTCAGCGCTGATCTTGATTCTTTGATATTCAGGAAGAATATATATGGTCTATTATGATGCATCATTTAACGGTCTAGGTGTATTTATGAGACAGGAAGACTGAGTCATTTCATATGGGTCACAATAGTTGAGGCCTCATGACTAGAACCTCATTCATGATCTCAAGTTAATCATTGTTGTACATGCATTGCATTGTTAATGTCATTACATAGTAGGATTCAATTTTGTTGTATTAACGGACCAAAAAATACTTAGTTATATCTTTACACTATAATAATTGAATCTATGGTAGTGAATATGGGTTGAATATATATACACTTTTGACTTCGATCTTGCCTATATACGTAGACAAGGAAAGGTTGTTACCAATGCTTTAAATAAGAGGAACCAGACATATGAAGCTTAGGAGGCCAGAAGAAAATGGAAGATTATGTATTTTTTTAGAGATTAACATAGAGGATTAGGAATGTCATGTATATTATGTATCTTCATCGCAATTAGAGTCCTCTTTAATTTTTTACAAGGTGAATATGAGGCAATTTTTAGATCTTGAGGGCTTTCTCCTATGAGAGAGTATTGCTAGAGAGAAACTACCTCTGAATTGGTCTATCGATTAGGATGAAATACTATATATACATGGGCCTATATGGGTTCACATAGATATTATATAGGAGATGATGTGATATCCACATCTATCTCAGTGTGTTTTTCACCTAGGTATGTCCAAGATGTATCATGATATGGGCTGTAAGTATTGATTGTTAGTATTAAAATCCTAGATGAAGGTTCTATGACTAGGTGTTCAACCTGTCAGAAGGAAAAGGTATCCATCAACCAACTAGATTGTGACAGCCATTACCAGTATTTGAATGTAAATTGGAGGATGTGGCAATTTATTTTTTCATAAACTTACTAAGGTTTAATTAAGTCATGATTTAGTTTTGGTAGCAGTGGATTGATAAGAGAAAGTATATCATTTCCTTCCTATTTTGGAAACTTTCTAAATTGACGATATGTGAATATTGTATATATATGATATCATACATCTACAAGGGATCCGTCAAAATATCATTTCATATAGGGATTCTCATTTTACATCATGGTTCTAGTTGGGGTTATAGAAATCTATTGGTACACAGGTGCATCTGAGTAAAACTTTTCACCCCCAGACTAATGGTTATTTGGAATACACAATATAGATTTTTTAGGAAATCCTTCAAGAATATATAATTGATTTGGATGGATCTTTGGAGAATAATATACCTTTCATAATGTTTTCCTACAATAAAATTTATTGAATAATAATTTATATAGATCCCAATAAGGCCTTATTCGGTAGTCGATGTTGTTCACCCAATTTTGGTTAGAGGCAATGTGGGAGGTGCTATGGGGTTGTTGTCTTGTTTAATGGACTTTGGAGAACATTCATATTGTCATGAATTGGATGTATACTACTCATTCTAGATAAAAAAAATATGTTGATCACTATTGATGACCTCTAGAGTTTGGGGTCAGGGATCATGTATTCTTACAAGTATCACTTAAACGTGTTCATGGAAATATATGTAAGCAATGCAAGCTTTCATCATTATTTTTCAGGAAGTTGGAGATTCTGCATAGAGTTTGGTCAACAGCCTATTGGTTGATATTACCTCATAATTATCATTCCATGCACGATATCTTCCACCTTTCACATCTTCACTAGAATCATACCGACCTATCATATAATTGTGAACTAAAGAATGTGGTGCTAGATGTTGATGCCTCGTTTGAGCAGTATCCAAAATACATCATCCACTAGAGCATAAATGATCTATAAGTACGGTCTATCCATTTAGAATGAGTGTTGTGGAATCATGGTTAGGTTCAAGGAGAGACTTGGGAGTTGGGGTCTGACATACATGCTCAGTGGATAGAGTTTTTCTCAAATGTACTTTTTCTACCCTTGGAAGGTAAACATGGGGATAAGTTCTTTTAGGGGGGAAGACTGTAAGATCCTATATTTTATATCTGGTATGTATCCTATTTATTTTGTTTTAATTTTTTTAACCTATTATGGATGAATGATGAGGTCTCAAGTGTCTAGGGGGTGTATAGGGAATTTTTAAAGATTGAATACAATATTTTTCAGAGAAACGTGATCACTTTATAGTTAGGAGAACCCATGTGGGGAAGTCCACATGGTTACATCTAACCCCGCATGGCTTGATAGAGAGTTGAAGGAAGCCACACGGTTTGAGAAAACCATGTAGAGTGGGATGCAAGACTATGTGGGATTATTTCAGTTTTTAGCAGAGCTAAATCTCATTGTTGGTGCATGGTTTCCCTAATTGTGCATCCTGACATTGTGAGTACCCTCCTTAGATAGTTGAAGGTCCATAGTTGGCACACAGTTCATCCAGCCATGCTGTCAAATTTTGCAACCTATATATTTTGGTTAAAAATATCATTTTACCATTAAATATAATTAAACATAAACCAAACTATAATTTTTACTCATTTCCAACATGTAGGGGGTTTTCTCATTCATTATATCAACTTCCACACTTGTCATATATTCCTTTATATCTCCTCCAACTAAAGTCTGATACAAGTTTCATTGGTCTCGTTGGATTCCTATTGGTAATCACTTAATTTATCTTGTTCCATTATCAACTTTTTTTTATCTTGATCGAGTTATTGTGGTGAAAGATCATATACCCTATTTTCAAGGGATTGATCTATTCATCCACTTTACCTCAATCCAGTAAAAGTGAAGTGATGGTACTGTATGAAGAGAGTTTTATGAGCTTGATGTGGTTGGTCTACTAACTATTCCATCAAGTCATGATGTATTATGACATACGATATGTTACTCGCACTAGATCCATCATGTGTTTCCCCTTATTTACAACGTCCTTGACTAGTTTTTATACTTGGAACCAAATGATTTTTTAGAACACAAATACTTGATTCAATTGTCAAACATAGAGTGATCCATCTCTTTGGGTGTCCCCTCCATATTTCTAATTGGCCATTAATCTCTTATACCCAAAGCAACATTGGTCTATTTGGTTCTACTCCGAAATAGTGATACAATATTGATAATGGATTGGATGTAGTGGCATATAAAAACTAACTCCATAGTACATTATAATGATCTGAATTGAATGTGAGTGGTCTGACTACATCACCCTTTTTAATGGAACAATGGTTATGCCCTTGTTGATATTAAGTGAGAATGAGGTATGGATTATACCTTAGATCACATTAAAGATAATGGATACCCATCTCTAATGATGTGTGTGGAGCCCCAAACACATTTATATTTGTTATAATAATATTTTGTTTATTATTTGTATTATTATTTTTTAGTTTTGTTTAATGATGGTTCCATCGAAAATAAATATTTACAGAATAAAATAAGACATGTTTTGTTCAATAGAAATGCTGAAACCTTACATTTACATAAGGAAAAAAGACCCTCACTAACCTAGAATACCCACTAGGACACCTATTAGAATCACTGAGAGACCACAAAATATAACAAAAGAGACCAAGAAAATAAAGAAAGGCATTCGGGTTTGTCACAAAGAAAAATATTTTTGAAAGATCAATGGAAATCGTACTAAGCATCAACATGATGTAGATCACCATTTTGTACGAATTGGTTATTGATTTTTGGAACACCCTAAACATGTATTTATAAGGCCTTGAAGTTATATATGACTGTTTTTGGCCATTGAGGTCTTTATATGACTTTTGGTTTTTGTAACAATCATAAAATTTTATAATTGTTAGGTAATTTATGTATTTTAATTATTTTATGTATTCTAAGTATATAAGTATTTTAAATATTCTAATTATTTAATGTATCTTAATTATTTTAAGTACCTTAAGAACATTAATGGTTATGAATGTTTAAAAGTAATATTTTAGTTAAAAAATTTATCTTTTTAAGTAAATGTAATGTTTTAAAATAATACCTCTCTATGTATTAAATGTGTATACATATTTAGATTTTAATATAAATGAAATGTAACCAATTATTTGATAAATAAATATATATGTTTCAAATTTTTTAAAATGTTTTCTGTATTTTAAAGTTATATTCTTGGTTAAATAATAACATACTTTTAATTAAGGATATAGTTTATTTTAAAAATATTATAACCACATTGTTTATTTTAAAATAAACATATTTTTTTAAAATCAATGACATATTTTTAAATGAGGTCCTATTTTGATCATATAATCTTTTAAAACTAAAAAATGTGTACAACTTATGAATACAATGGTATTTAGAGTCTTTTTTAACAATAACATAGAATATATATTCTGTTTTTAAAAATTATTATATATATATATATTCATAGGTTTAATAAAAATGATGTTTTTTTGGAAACAATTTGGGTGTGTACCCACCCAACCGAGGGAATCCTTAAAGTCCAGGCCCTAAAGGTCTGTTGTGTGTCTCACATAGAACCCTAAGGTCCTTGAAAACTTGGGTAGCACATTAATGGTGCATGTTGAGTCTCGCTCACAGTCCATTCATGGTGAGGCCTAAGCGCACGCTTAGACCCATGTATAAGGCATGGTCAGGCACGTGCATGGGTGAGGCGGGTCACGCACCGGCATGAGTGTGGGTGGACTGAGGCCAGTGGGGGATGGGGTACCATGTGTAAGGACATTGCAGAGTTTGTTGTATTATTGGATAATGGAAGTGGCATTGAGATATTTAAGGCGGTCTTCAAACTGCTTCATTTCTACTTGGGACACAGTTTTTTTTACAGAAATCTAATCTGAGTCATTTAATCGAGATGTGGCTGATCTCATCCACTCAACCTTTTTAAAACTATCTTCTACCCCCAAAACCATCTAATCAAACCACAATTAATTTTTACCGACTGCCTTTTTTAAAAACCGCATAACTCTCCTCATCCATCTGATCAGCTTCGGTCGATAATAGTCGTCCATTCTTTTTCCACACTTCTCCCTTTCTTCTATATCTTCCTCATGACACACCAGTAGCCATCCCCATATCTCCACTGTATCTTTCTCCTCTCGTGAGTTTTCCTATCCCTCCCCACACCTAGTTACCCATGTTCTCCTTTCCATAATCTTTGAGGGTGGGTTATTTTAATACTGACTTGAACCATTTCCATGAATTTTTATTGACTATATATATATATATATATATGTATGTATATATATATATAGTTATATTTCAAAAAATGAACCCTTTATGATTTGGATTAATTATGCTTTTTTCTTTGTCTAAATAATTTTATTTGAATTGATTTAGATCTCTTTGATTATTTTTTAAAGAACCGTAGTATATATAAAATATATATATAGTTTATATAAACCGATTATTTAACCCTACATTTTCACTATAACCCTATGGGTTTTTTCCCCTTTCAACGCTTCTCCAACCTCTACTCAACTCTATCTCACTTTTAAATCAAATAAAGGATTATATTGTTCTATGTTGGATTAAACCATATATAAATTTATATAAATTTACATATATATACATTTATTTATAAAACAGAAATGTTCTATTTTTATGATTTTTTGATTGCTGAACATTTGTTTTTAAAAGATGTTTTTAATGAATGTAAATCATGTAAGGGTTTTATATTTATATTGGTGTTTGATTAACCCTTATATATATATATATATGTTTTTTGTATATATAGTTATATGTATTTATATATAGATAGATTTTAATTCTAAACTAATTTATGTTTTCATAAAACTTGTCTTTGTGATTAAATAATGTTTTTGAAGCATATGAAACTTATAATGATTTATCAAACCTTGTCTTGGTTATGGAAATTAAATATATGCGCTTTGTATATATAAGATTTTATATAATCTTTAAAACCTAATCTATTTTCGGATTATTCAAGTGATATTAATCAGTAATTAACTATTTTTTTATTACTTGTAAAAGGGTTACTAAGAGTGGATTTGGGGTTGCTAAAATAATACAAGTATGTATAAGTATATATATATATCTGTGTGTGTGTGTGTGTGTGTGTATGTGTGTGTGTGTGTGTATAAAGTTTTTATCCTAATCTATCTAAGATTAATTCCTTCTTAATATAAACAATTATTTTAAAAGGTGATTACTATCCTTATACATGATCTTTAAATTCTGATTTCAAAACTCACGTGTATAAATAATTACTGATATTACATATATTCATGTCTGAATGATCACAAATGCAATTTGATATTGGAAAAAAATAACAAACATTGTTTTTTATTGTGTTCCTAAAAATTTTAAAATAATTCCTCACTTTGTAATTTCAATTAATACTACACGCATCTAAATTTATAATTTTAGAATAAATAGTTTGAAGTAGCTTTTGTTTAATACATATTCACATACATTCATAGTGAAGTGTGTTTAATTTTTTATTCCTCAGTCCATCACATGAAATAAATGATAACCATTTTCAAATATTATGTTTTAATTCCGGATGAATTTAATAAAATAAATACTATTAGTTTATGATTTAACCTGTTTGATGCTTCCAATTATTAGTGTATGGTTTGAACATAAATTACAACCATATTAAATTATCAAATATGTTTTTCTGTATATCAAAATTTTAATTTCATAAAATAAGGGTTTTTAAAAATAAGAGTTATCATTTCATATGACAAACCCAAACCATCTATTATCACTTATGATAATTTAATTATTCAAGGTGGTATGGGACACCTTGAATAAGAGACATATTTTAATTATTTAGGGTTGTATGGGACACTTTTAATAAGAGACCTCATTTAATTATTTAAGGTGGTATGGGACACATTGAATAAGAGAAATAATTTAATTATTCAAGGTGGTATGAGAATCTTTAAAAAAGAGACATAATTTAATAAAACAAAGTGGTATGGGACACTTTGATTTAAATAAATTTAATCATATGAGGAATTAATTGGACTAATTATGTTGTGTGTGAGGCCCCCTATAGCCTCTCGATGCATCGACAGGTCTCATGAGATAAACTCGGTCATGACACAAGGACTTAACAGAATGATTATGTATAGTCTTGGCAAGAGGCCTCGACATAATGTTTTTGAAGGTTTGACATATTCATTTTCCTCAATATTTGATTAATATTTAAACCATGTGATTATTCAACTATTAGAATATCCTTGCTGATGAATATTTTACTTATGTTATGGTAATAAATACACATGGCATAATAAAGTATATACTTGGAATGTCATTTATAATGATAGCGTAGCATCTATTTTCCAAACATTGATATAAAAATTAATATTATATTTTTCATTTCATGAATTTCATTTTATGTTTTATGTGAATCATGATATTTCTACATATGCAATTCTAATAAAGTATTATTAAATGTTCTAATTTATTTCCTACACCCTTTCATGTCACCGTTAAATTAGTTTAATCAATTTTTGGATTATATAGAACATTCCATGCATTTTTGAACAAGTATGCATACTCTGATGTATGTTTTATCCTTTAAATAAATATGTTCTTGAGTATGTGGTTTTCTTAAATATAATTTCAGTTATCCTTTGAAAAATGTTGATGATGTGCAACAAGAAATGCTGCTTTCCTTTTATGAAAATTTTATTTATTATTATAAAAGGGTGTTTTTTAATGGAATTCATTAATTGGTTTTAAAACCCCTTAATTGGTGATTTAAATGCTCATCCAAAAATTTTAATTTATTTTTATAGGGTTAGTATATTTTTCATATTTGAGTTGTTCTATGTGGTGCATGCTTTATGAAGAATATCTCATTCAGTTTTGAAGAAATGTATCAGCTGTATCAAGTTTTCGAGAACCTAGACTGGGAAGATTCTCTATTATGGAATATGATATGTAATTTTATCAGCATATTTTTTTAAAAAAATACACACCATGTTTTGGGAACTAATTTCAAGCTTCTAGGGTCGGTTCGTCATAGTTGGAATCAAAGTAATGGTTTAGACTATTCTAGAAAAATAAAAGAGAATGAAAAATATTAGATATGCATTTCTTTGTAGAAATTTTCATAAAATTTTCAGATGGAAGGAGAGGGTTCACCAGAAAACATATTATCTCTCTCTACTGAATTACTTGATAACATAATTTTCATGTCTTGTACAGATTCTTAGCAGCCTTTCGTGAACCATCTATTGACCTATATAAACCTCTACCGGGTGTCAAACAGCCCAAAAATCCTTTGAATTCACCAAGGACCGAGTCATGTCTATTATCTTATGTCCCAAATGAAACTTGCATATTATGTGCATAAAGGAAGGTACTGCAAAGGACGATTCCTATGCTTCACCCTATCTGAGGGTTATCTATCCCTAGAGGGGTTCTCAGAAGCTGTAGAGGTGGGTGACCCCCGTGCAACTTTTTATTCCAACTTTTGACTTTCAGTAGGTATGTGAGACATTATAATAGCATTTTTTAGGAAACCAAGTTGTCTGACTGGTCTATCAAAACCAAGTTCATTCTTATATCTCAAAACACTACACTTTGCATGACACCCTCTTGAGGACCTACTGTCGTCTGCATGAGTTCGACTCTAGTTGTGTGAGGATCATTTGGGAAAATTAAAATTAAGAGTTTAAAAATGTTTTCGGGATCAACCTTACTGGAATAACTTTCCAAGAAAGTCTCCGAAGGTGGTGGACTTGGTGAATTTATAAACAAAATTTTTATAAATAATTTTTTCTAATAAATACTAATTAAAACATATCTTTTAGTGGATTCTACGTTGATATCTGAAGTTGGTGTTGTGGAAGTCTTGGAGTACAATGGAATTGCAAGGACACAATTCTTTTGAGGGGGGGAATAATGTGATTCCCTAAACACGTTTATATTTGTAATTATAATATTTTTTTTAATTATTAGTATTAATATTATTTATTTTTGTTTAATAATGGTTCCATCCAAAATTAATACTTTTATAATAAAAATAAGACATGTTTTATTCAACAAAAAAGTTGAAACCTTACATTTCCATAAGGCCAAAACACCCTCACTAATCTAGAATGCCTACTAAGAGACCTATCAGAATCACTAGGAGAACACTAAATACAAAAAATAGACCATGAAAATAGTGAAAGTCCTTTGGGTCTATCACAATGATAAACATTATGGAAAAAACAATTGAAACCATACTAAGAATCAATGGGATACAGAGAACAATCTTCACCAAATTGGTTTTTGATGTTTGGAACATCCTAAACACGTATTTATAAGTTCATGAAGTTAAATATGACATTTTTTGGTCGTTGAGGTCATTAGATGGCCTTTGGTTTTTATAATGGTCAAAAAAATTTATAACGGTTAGGTATTTTGAGTAATTTTATTATTTTAAGTATTAAATGTATATAAGTATTTTAAATATTCTAATTATTTAAAGTATCTTAATTATTTTAGGTACCTCAATAACTTTAATGGTTTTGAATGTTTGAGATTAAGATTTTAGTTAATAAATCTATGTTTTTATGTAAATGTAATATTTTTTTAAGAATACCTATATATGTATTAAAAGTTTATACTTATTTATCTTTTAATATAAATGAAATGAATCCAATTATTTTTTAAATCAATATATTTATGTTCAAATGTTTCAAAATGATTTAAATATTTTGAATTTATATTCTTGGTTAAATAATAACATATTTTTAATTATGTATAAACATTATTTTAAAAATATTATAACCCTAATGTTTATTATAAAATGAATATAATTTTTTAAAAGAAATGAAATATTTCTAAATGAGGTTGAATTTTAAGCATATATTGTTCTAAACATAAAAAATGTATACAAATTATGAAAACAATGGTATTAATATTTTAGTATTACCCTAAGAGATAATATATATTATGTTTTTAAAAAATAATTATATTTTTTTTTCTTATGTTTAATAAAAATGATTATTTTTTGCAAACTTTTGGATGAGTACCCACCCAACCGAGGGCAGCCTAGAAGGCCAAGCCCTCATGGTCTGGTGGGTGTCTCACATAGAACCCTGAGTTTAGAGAAACCATGGGCACTGTATTCATGGTGAATGAAAAATATCGCGCACATTCTATGCATAGTAAGGCCTATGCACATGCTGGGTCCCGTGTATAAGGTCTGGTCAGGCGTGCACAAGGGATGAGGCAAGTCACACACAAGTGCGAGTGTGTGGGGTTTGAGGCCCCTGGGGTTGGGGGTCTCATGTGTAAGGACATCGCGGTGTGTTCTATGTTTTTGATGAATTTAAGTGGTGCTGATATATTTAAATAATTCTCGAAACCACTTCTGTTTTGATGTGGGACATGGTTTTTTCGGAAATATAATATGAGTCATTGAATCGAGACACAGTTGATCTTAGCTGCTCAACCTTTTTAAAACTTGCGGCTTCCACCATAACCATCTAATAAAACCACATTTAATATTGATCGCTCATCTCTTTTAAAAAACATAGAACTCTGCTCAACTGTTTGATCATCTTTGGTCGATCATGGTCGTCCTTTCTTTTTCCACACTTCTCCCTTTCTTCCTCTTCTTTCTCAAGCCACACCAGTAGTCATTTACATCTCTCCACTTTTTCTTCCTCCTCCTGTTAGTCTTCATATACCTCTCTATGCCTGATTTTCCATGTTGTCCTTTACCCAAGTCTTCAAGGGTGGGTTATTTTAATACTAACCCAAACCATTTCCATGCATGTTTTTCCATAATATATATATATATATATATATATATATTATCAAAAACCAAAACTTTTAAGATTTGGGTTAATTAGGGTTCTTTTTTTGTCTTAATAATTGGATTCGAATTGATTTATGTCTCTTTGTATATTTTATATGAACCATTATATATATAAAATATACATACATTTTACATAAATAGATTATTTAATCCTTCATTTTCACCATATCCCAACGGGGTTTTTCTCTTTTCAAGTATTCTCCAACCTCAAATCAACTCGATATCACTCGTAAATCAAGTATGGAATTATTATTTTTTCTATTATATTTAACCATATATATACATATATATTTATACATGTATATATGTTTATTTATAAAAAAAACTTTATCAGTTTTTAAGATTTTCGAATGCTAAAAATTTGTTTTTAAATGATGTTCTCAATGTTTGTAAATTATTTAACGGTTTTATATTTGTTTTTGTGTTTGATTAACCGTTATATATATATATATGTGTGTGTTTGTTTGTATATATATATATATATTCTAAACTAATTTTAGTATTCATAAAACTGGTTTTAGTGATTAAAAAATGTTTTTAAGTGTATGGAACATATAATGAATTTTCAAACTTTGTTTTGGTTATAAAAATCCCATATATACACTTTTTATATATAAAATTTTATATAATCTTTAAAACCTAGTCTATTTTGGGATTATTCCAGTGATATTAATCAATAATTAAAAACTTTTTTTTATTACTTGTAAAAGGGATACTAAGAGTAGATTTGGGGTTTTTCGACTAATAAATGTATGTATTAGTATATATATATATGTATAGTGTTTTTAATTCTAATCTTTCTAAGATTCATTACTTCTTAAGATAAATAATTATTTTAAAAGGCTATTTTTATCCTTATAAATATTCTTTTAATTATGATTTCCAAAGTCACGTCTGCAAATGATTACCACAATTACTTATATGCATTTCTGAATGATCTCAATTGCAATTTGATGTTGGAAAACAATAACAAAAATTTATTTTGTTATTGTGAGCTTAAAATTTTAAAATTCATCATCACTTAGTTCTTTCAATTGATACTACATACAACTTGAATTATAATTTTAGGATAAATAGTTGGAAGTATCTTTTGTTTAATACAAATTCACATACATGCCTAGTAAAGGGCGTTTAATTGTTTATTCCTCGATCCCACACATTAAATAAATTTTATAAATTTGAAAATATTATGTGTTAAATCATGATGAATTTAATAAAATAAATAATATTAGTTAAGGATTTAACCTGTTTGAAACTTCCATTAATTAGTGTGTGATTTATACATAAATGATAACTATCTTAAATTCAAAAAAATGTATTTCTGTGTATCAAATGTTTAATTTCATGAAACAATGGTTTATAAATGTAGTGTTATCATTTCATGTGAAAAACCCAAAAAATCTATTATCACTTATGATAATTTATGGAATAATAATTTAATTATTCAAAGTGGAATGAGACACTTTGAATAAGATATAAAATTTAATTATTCAAGGTGGTATGGGATACTTTGAATAAGATAGAAAATTTAATTATTCAAGGTGGTATGTGACACATTGAATAAGATATATAATATAATTATTCAAGGTGGTATGATACACTTTGAATACGAGACATGATTTAATTATTCAAGTTGGTATGATACCCTTTTAATAAGATATATAATTTAATAAATAAAACTAATATAGGACACATTGATTTAAAGACATTTAAACATATTAAGAATGCATTGGAATGATTATGTGATGGGTGAGGCCCGGAATAGACTCTCAATTCATTGACATGTCTCATGAGACAAACTAGGTCATGGCATGAGGCCTTGACAGAATGATTATGTATGGTCTTGGAATAAGGCCCCAACAAAATGTTTTTGAATGTCCAACAAAAGAATTTTCCTAAATATGTGATTAATATTTAAACCACGTGATTACTCAACTAGTAAAATATCCTCAGTTAAGAATATTTTACTTATGTTAATGGAAAAAAATTTGCATGGCATAATGAAGTATGTACATGGCATGTCATTTATAAAGAATGTGTAGCATCTATTTTCATTACAATGATACCGAAATAAATATTACTTCTTTAATTTCATGAATTACATTTTAAGTGTTATGTGAATCATGATATTCTTACTTATGAAATTATAAGAAAGTATTATTACATGTTCTAATTTTTTACACGCAGCATTTTATGACACTCTTAAATTAGTTTAATAAATTTCTAGCTTATATACAGAATTCCATGCATTGTTTTATAGGTATGTGTACTCTGATATATGTTTTATCCTTTAAGAAAATACATTTCAGAGTATGTGGTTTTCCTAAATATAATTTTAATTAACCTTTGAAAAATATTGATGATGGGATACAACAAATGTTGTTTCCCTTTTAAGAAAATGTTTTATAATTATTCTAAAAGGATGTATTTTTAAAATGAATTTCATTAATTTGTTTTGAAACCCCTTAATGAGTTTTTTAAATGATCACCCTATGTTTTTAATTTATTTTTACTGAGTTTGTATATTTTCATGCTTTGAGTTGTTCTCTTTGGTGGATTCTTTATGAAGTATGTCTCTTTCAATTTTGAAGAAATGTATCAGTTGTATCTGGTTTTCCAGAACCTAGACCGGGAAGATTCTCTGTGATTGAGTATGATTTTTAATTTTAACCGCATCTTTTTATTAAAAAAAATTACACACAATGTTTTAGGCACCAAATTTGGGCTTCTAGGGTCCGTTTGTCACAATGTATGAGCTTGAATACCCTATTTAATTATGGTAATTATTCACTATGACCCTCATGTATGTTAAATATAAATGGTAATGACATCCCTTCTTCTTAATACCTAATTTTCATGACGACCCTTGTGTTTGTTATATCTACACAGGCATAGAGTCCTTTTTTAGAAATGTGATTTTTGGGCATGACAACCCTATATAAATAATTGATATGGGCATGGTGGCCCTTTTCATATATATGTGATACTAGCCATGATGACCCTATACTATGATATTAGGCATGTAATATCTATTTTATGATATTGGGCATGGTAACCCTACATATATGATATTGGGTATGGAGACCATTACTAAATTGATATGGGAATAGAATCCCTATATGTGATACTAGGCATGGTGTCCCTTACAATTATGATACTAGTCACTGATACCATGTTCTGTAATATTGGGTATGGAATCCCTTATTATTGTGAAATTGGGCATTGTGTCCCTTATTACTCATTCAGATATATTACAGCACAGGATGAAGGAGGTTGTGTCATCCTGGTTTCCTTCATAAACCAAATCTGATTCATTTACAATTGTTATTACTGATTTCAATTATTATATATGCACACTTCCTTGTTATACACATACACTGGTTATTTATAGATTTTATTGGTGGTGACCTACAGAGTTTATCTCACACCATATCTGGGCCACTGATAAAGCCTGGGAAGACTTTATGATTTCATGTGTAGATAAGTGAAATCATCCTCTTATCGATGCATGACTTATTCCATGCCTTATGATGGATTCCTGGTTGTATATGACATGAATGGAGCTAAGTATACTCGGATTGACTTTTTTCCTTTTTTTACCTTTTGAATATCATTTTGTGTATTGACTTTGTTCTTCCATGAATACATGTTTTCCGTGTTTTATAAAAATAATGAAATTATTATCCATTTTATATGATTAATTTTACAAATTTATATTATTATTCTATTATTGGTTGTTTATTTCATTTTACTCTATATTAGGTTACCAATATAGAAGCTATAGTGTTTGTTTCCATTGTTCAATTTGTTTGTATATGCTTCTTCTATTTATATTTCACTGCTTATTTGATGTTATCCACAATGGTAATGATCGAAATTCTCTCAAATAACACACCCTAGGCTCTCACTTCTAGTTGGAAGCCTCTATCGTATGCGGTGGTGAGCATGAGACTATGTGGCCAACCGGGCTTAGGGCACCTTTTAGTGGTACCCGGGTATGGTACATTATAGTATCTACCACGACCTCTGTGTGAATCTAAATCCCAAATAACATCTCCTACAACTGCTCCTGATCTATCCTGATATCCCTAAGTCTTCCCTGGTCCTTAGAAACTAGCTATTTGAGAAGGCTTTCTATAGAACCTCAATTGATTCTCGGTCTAACCACATGAAAGTCACTCTTTTGGAGGCTACTCACACTGCGTTCAGAAATGTCCTGGTTTCCCACAATATAATTAAAATACTGAACACCCACTCCTATATTTTCCACCTATGTCTCTATCCCAGCTCTATTATTAATATTCCTCAAGGCCTCAATTCTGGATACCTGAAGAATCTCTGCTGAAATCACCTGGTGCTATCACCTTGCTCAAATATGACCAGTCCATCAGATTTCCCTTTGATATTTTTTCCTTGTTGAATTCTACTTAAAAGGAATATATCCTAAGGATATTGACCTTCACTTTTATTTCATTATGTAGGTTATCCTAAAAAACTCCACACCATATCGATGACATCACCCACCAAATCATTTGAAAAACAAGACGAGCATGTAGGGTTAGCTACATAGTACATGATAGAAGTATCCCCCTACTAGAGATTCATTAAATTGTGAGCCTTATATACCCTCAGTGTATCTAGGATGTACTAATTGAAGAATATGGAATCAAAATTTTCCAATACAATCCAACATATCTGCCCACCTATACCTCTACATCCCACCCCTGATTTTCTGGTCCTTTAATCATGTACGTCACCATCTTTAACCACTATCCTAGGGATTTATCAAGGTGATTAAAGATCTTATCTACTAACTATATCCAATTATAAACTATCTATATTCCTCCCAAACCAAAAAATAGTGGTGGGTTATTTGATTGGAATTCTTGAGTTGGGAATGTCATCAATGGATTATCTCCCTGAGCACCCCTATCAAAACCTTGTATGGCACGTACCATGCTTGTCGTGAGCTACTCACCGAACCATGGCCCAAAATATACCATATCCTATTGATGTACTACTTATAATAGTGTATGTACCTATGTATCTTGATTATCCTAACCTTATAAGTCCTCATCAATACCCTCATGGTATTCATCTTATGCAGGCTCATGTGGCACCATATCATCACCCTTTTAATGCTCTACCAGAGTCCGTTTAGGAGGATTCACACTGAATACCAGTATCATGGTCAGAAACCCATAAAAGTATATATATAAAATGTGAAAAATAGGGAATTATATAATAGATAGTGCATCTCACCACCCTTACACACTCAAACAACACCTTTTAATAAGACATCTATCCTCAAGGCCCCTTACCCACCCATATCAATGTCATGTATCACAGGTAACCAAATATCATGGACCCATACCTACTCCTATCATATTCATGCAATATGTATCATCTAGCCTCATATCCCCTTACCTTCCCACTACATGGTTTGGCATCACATATAATTCAAGGTATCTAAGTAGAAATCCCACAAAGCGGATATATAAGAAAACATTGTTTATCTTATTTTTTGAAACATTAAAAATATCACCCAAATCATCATCATAGTCTACTCATACCAGAGTCAATCCCATATATGAAATGTAAATCACATCACATTGAATCACACATTGAATTAAATATAACTACATACTTGAGATAGTTGAGTGGAATGCCACCAAAGAGAGGCTAAATTGGAAAACATTTTTTAGCTTCATTTTTTGACACATTAAACAACCCAACCCATTTAATAATAATCTATGTTCCCAATGAAAATGAATTATAAGAAAATATATATATATTAAAAACCATATGTGCCTACCATAAAGAAAAATCATACCTCCCTTTACAAACCAGGACAAGTTTCAAAATCTATATAATATACAATCATCACACCCAAGTGCATCACTCAAGGTGTAAATCAAATCAAATAGAAAAGAAATCTACTGGACGTCAATTCCTTTCCTTTGGAAACTTGGTATTTCCCCTATGAATGAGGCTTCAGGAAACCAAACAAAATCTATGTACCTCATATAGACAATATCCTACTCTCTAGTAAACCATAACCCAAAAATTCAGTCCAATTAAAAAAAGAAAAAATTTGATAACCTTAGTATCTAGTCGTACACTTCCACAAAATCTCATAGGAGAAAATTGGTTCTAATACCACTTGTAGCACCTTAACCAGTATTCCCCTTTAAATTGTTCTCCGGTATAGTTGAAAAATGGTCTTTAGGCACACCATCCCATATACCAACGGTTGGTGGCTTGAAGTGAGGGTATAAAGATGTGATAGATGTGAGACTATAACATCATATAGTGATAATAATAATGGTATATATATAAATAATAGTATAATAATAATCATAATATAGTATAAGTAATTACAAGAAGAAATAGTTGATGCAAAATACAATTGAAATGCAAAAATAAAAAAGCCTAATGGAAATAATACCATATACAAAAAACATGCCCTAATAGGTTATAAAAATCAATAAACAGTAGGGTTTCCCATGGTCAATCATCAGTACATACATATAAAACAATGCTGGAATAAAAAAGGAAACTCCAAAGTAAAGTCCAACTAATTTCGAAATCGCCAAGGTCCCTTTTTATCCATCCCATACAAAGGTACCACTCAATTACCGGGGTCCAGCTTCTCGACTCAATCCATTACCTAATCACAAAGACATTAAGTATTCATGTGTCAAGACGGGACATATAGGGTGTCAGATTAAATCTTAGTTGGCCACCACCAACATGTTCATGCATTTCAACCATGATAATTCAAGTGTATCTAAATTTAAAATAAATTGGTAGCACATGAACAATAAATAAATACCATGTTCCCCTAATCTCAATTGGATCAAGGAATAGATCACCTACTACAACTATTTCTGATAAAGTATGAACATGTTCCCAAAGTTACATATTTTTCATACAACATATGTCTATATATATATATATAGTTTTCATGGTAAGGATACATGGAAATAAGACCAACTAATCCCATGATGAAAATCATCCCATGTGAACCCTCAAGTACCACCTATGATCAAGTCATCTGTAACTTCATGTCATCAATCAGAGTACCCAACATCCAAAAAATATGCCTAAATTATAAGTTCCTAGTCCCAAAAACACTAAATCGGAAGTCCTCATTGGATCTCATCCCAAAATTCGAAGTCATAGAAATATCAAAACTTGAACCTAAAATCCATGTTGTCTCAAAGCCTTCCATACTGAGGTACAACTATGCATGTCCTCCCAATATATTTCCCCAGTGACCACATGAAATATGGAAAGCCTCATCCCCCAACCATATGTCTCATCACCATCAAACAATGGGAAATCACCATCCACATGACATTATATAGTGAGAAACCCAAAAAAATAACTAATTTCCAACACTATCACCTATGTTTCATGGTCTACATGGGCCTCTACCAACTAGAGTAGTCAACATCACCTCAATCTGAGTCCAATCTATGTGAACCCAACTCCAACATCACATAATCCAATATATGGTGAGAGGAAATCACTAAAATTTACCTAATTCACATCATCTGTAACCTCTATCCCCAAGGACCATATCTAAAAATCATGACGGTCTACACCATATCAAATCATCTGGGACATTCCACAATCTCGATGACCCCATCACCTTTATTAGATGATCATGTCATCTATCATGGTGATTAACATAACCGTATGTATCACATACCATACCCAACCTTATGAACTATTTTTTCTCAATCTAGGTGATCAACATCACCTCAATATTCGAGCCTAGCCCTTCATGTTCCCTCAAAACCAAACAGAAAATATAAAAAAATAAAATAATTTAAACAACATATGTCATATCTTGATCTAGATTTCTGAATCCACATACCTATCTTGGAATTATAATCAAGTTTGGGGTATGATTAATATACTCCCTCAATACTATTTCATTAATTTTGAAACAAACATCATTTAATTACGGTCCTTCTTAGAAAATACTCATGGGTGTATGTGGAACACACCCCTGAAACACCTAAATAATAAATAGTAAATCTATGAATCACCTACATCATACTCATAGATGTTCACTAAATTTATATTAGCCTCTAACTTGAGTCAAATCAGAAGAAATCATCATTTTTTATGAATGCACTGAAAATAGGGTAAAACAGCTTACATGGATTTAGTGCACCATATGGAATGATCAGAGAATAAAATAGGCTAGAGTATTTAAGATCTTACGGAGAAGAATCCATATCCACCAATGTATTAAAGATCATAGCTTGAATGCTAGATATTTTAATATCCCTAGTGGGATAAGGTAGAGGTGTGTGAGATCCATAGGAGCCTCCTCTATGCGTGGAAGAAAAATAATGAGGGTGTTGAGTCCCCTAGATCTTTTAAAAAATGATTCCTGCAATATACAAGATGTGTAACTTTTAAAAATAATGTATTCCTTGGGGTACTCCCCCAAACCTCTCATGTTGTGAATCTTATGGATTCACCCCATGAACCCATTACACCTAATTAAAATGATTTACCCATCGTGTAAATATTGCAGTAACTATTTTTCAATAGACCAGTCGCCTAATCTTCTTCGGGTGCTTACTCAAACACCTAGGAAATACATTAAAACATATAACACTCCTAAAATAATGATTTTGGTTAGAAAACTATTTTAATGTGGTTATAAATCCCAAAATAAATGTTAGCCTAGTCGAAAACCCCAAAATTTCAATATTTCCTAGAAAACGACCCATTGAAAACATAGGACGTTACACATGTCAAACCCTAGAAACTCTTATGGAGTATTGAACCATTTAAAACCTTTTCTCTTGTGGTTGTGCTCATTTGTATTTAGAATATTTTATTCTTACAAATATGAGGAAAATAGTTTTCCTAATGTAAGAAATATTAAAAATAAAATATCATTGATTTAACCATTTCCCCTCTTAGTGGCCACACATATCTATATCAGTCTGTTCAATTAGTATCAGTGATAAGGTTCTTTCATTGACTGTTTACTTATGTTTTTAGAAAATGAATCTTTTTATTGATGTTCAATACGTAGTTAATAATAAGGGTATTCTTATTTTTGATGGGAAGAACAATCTTATATATAATGATAGAATTTTACCATATATTTTATCTATTATATATGAAGTTATTATATATACTACATATGGTTTCCCTCATCTTGTGGAGGGTTCCACTTTAATAATTGGTGATAAGAAAATTTTTCAAAATGATTATTCAGTCAAATATCACATTCCTTCCACCCTCTATAAAAGTGAATTTCTGAGAGATAAAGGTAGTGGAATAACTAAATTCATGTAGGTAAAGTTCAAGAACCTTTAGGAAGGAAATAAAATAGTGATGAAAAGATAGTTAAAAATTTAGATATTGAATTATAATTATCTTAAAATGGGTTATGATTAATCTGTTGGTGGTTTTTTTTATAAGGGTAGATGAAATTTAGAATACAATAAGATGTTTTTATGAGATATTGGAAGGTTTGGGAATTTATTAAAATATTCTTATAATTCATCTCAATAAATTTGATACCAATGTTTCATCTTTTGAATATAGAGATTCCAAACCTCTTTCTATAGATTATATGCATAAAATTATCATAACATGAAAAATTAGAGTAGAAATGGTTTTTAAGAATAGAAAAGATTAATCAAGAAATCTATTTCCATGTTTCAATGGAAAGAAAGTCCTATAAAGTTTCCAACTAAGAAGTTAGTGACTCTAACACCTAATTTTTTGTTCGTAGAAAATTTTAGGAATTTATTTATTTGTTTTCAATAAAGGAGGAAAGTGGCATATTGATGTAAAAAATAAAGTTAATGTTGAATTTATTTATCTATGGATCCATTGGACATTTTGAGGTAAATTTTTCATGATTAATGGAAGACGTAGATAGGGATGAAAAAGAATGAAAATAAATATGATCTTGTTGGAATATTCTAATTAATCCTTATTTTAGTAATCACAAATCATGTTGATTTTTTTTCTAGTCCATTTTATGTTTTATTAAAGTGATTTAATTTTCTAGAAAAGAATGGAAATTTATCTAATTCTTGAATTGAATTCACAATGTAAGCATCAACCACAAGGTAGGCTCGAGTGAATGAAAAACAAACTATTTTATTTTAGGTCATATTTCATTCAACTTCCATGATAAATATTTTTTGTGAAGGATTGTATTGACTATAAGTATTGGGAGTAGCAGAAGCATCAGATAGGTAATTTATAACTTTAGTGTTTGTCATGATTGACGATTAATTCAAGATTTACATAACAATTAATATTGTGAT
Organism: Viscum album; assembly: GCA_963277665.1. Taxonomy (NCBI): domain Eukaryota; kingdom Viridiplantae; phylum Streptophyta; class Magnoliopsida; order Santalales; family Viscaceae; genus Viscum; species Viscum album. Next base: position 1,181,776,488 of record OY728158.1, on the reverse strand, counting down.
CAATAGAATATAATAAAATAATATATATAATGGATAAATGCTAGAACCAAATCATATGGTCATAAAATATTATTTATAATTAATTTTAAGTAATTAAAGAATTACCTCACATGAAATTATTTCTATGTTGATGGATTTGACAACAGATCTACATCTCACCATCATGGTGTTATAGGAATCAAGATTAGATTCCCTCTAATCCCTGAATCTTCCAAAAATCTTAGAATATCACCATAGGAATATTTGGGTGCTAGCATAGAAGATACAATCTCTTGTCCCTTTATCCTTTGACCGCCCCAAGAACCTCTTCCAATGGATTATCGTTGATCTTTCTACACTCGAGAGTGTAAGGTGGAGAAATATTACTCCTTGTTCTTGTCAGCGTACTTGGTGAATGGAGTTCTCTTGGGATTTGAGAGGATTCTCCAAATTTCATGGTGCACAACAAATGAAATGAATTACCTCTCTTGAAAAATAATATAATTGGTTTTATATACCACTAAGGTTAGAAGTAAATAATTTCAAAAGTTCCTATTAATATTTATTAATTCCTTGCAGAACCCCATGTTTATAATAAAAATATTATTATTATTTCCTTACATGCACCGAACTCGTGAATTAGATTTAATATTTTTTATTCAAATAATATTCAATATATATTATTTCTTATTGGACCCTTAAATTTGTCCCACTATTCTACCAATTTATTTATTATGCCTTCAATAATGACTATTTATTTTGTAAATAAAGATCACTACATTAATCCCTAATAAATAAATAAATATTATCTCCACTAAATAGAAATTATATATTTATTAAATATTCCACTCACATAATATTCTATTCAATAATTGGTGAAGTAATATATGTGATCAACTAAACCTGAATAATTATTAAACAAAATTTTGGAATAAATTTTATTTAACTTGATAAATAATAAATAATAATATATTATTTAATTGAGATTGTGGATACACTTAGTGTGTGATCCACTATGCCTTTATCCTAATAGAAATAGGAAAAGCATCCTAAAGTGAAAGGTTATTGTATATAAAATCACAAAGGGACCCATAGAGAATTAATTTAATTCCTCAATTACATAATACCTCATACAAATTATTAATATGTAATATAAAACCTATATCCTGATATCTCTAATCAAGAAGGTTGTATGTCAGTTCCATCATCCTATGTGCTCGATGTCTCTTTCATTGACATTCTAAAAATCAAACTTTCCTATAGAACATCATGGAAAAGGATTATTTTAGGTTAAACCAATTCCTCAATGGGTATAATATATCAACTTTCATAAAATAACAGAAGGGAAAAATCATTTATGGAATTATTCATTAATGAAATATTACTTGTGACACACCTAGTGTTTCCTACCTCACCACAAACACATGTCATCAATATTTTTATAAATACATCAAAGTACGTGACTTATGTCACTCATTAATAATATTATTAAATTATATGTATCAATACACTTGTCTTAAAATAGAACCATCCAATGAAACATCTAAATGTTGATAACTTTCTAGCGAGTCTTGTTCTCGTAATATTCTATATTGTATATTACCATGGGCATAAACCATGATAAGGTTCCCCAAATTCCTATGAGTATCCACCCCTGATAGACTACATCATTTTTGTACTTCAAATGACATCATCTTTCTATATAACATATATGTAATAATACTATCATGGCACTTCTATATTTTCATTATAGTGGGGAAAATAATTGACCATTTAGTGTGATAGCTACTCTTAGGACATTATCACATACTATGTTATGCAGAACCACAATTATGATGTGATAAGTAGTTTATTTATATTCAATAATATGAATACAGGTTTTCATAAATTACATAGATGTTTATTCTAGGGCACCAAATCCAATAGAATTCCACATGCGCAAGAGACCACTGTCAATAACCTGAATCTCCTAGCTCTCACATGATACAAATGCATCTTCTATGATAGGACTTTAGAAAAAGGGTATACTACATTTTATCCTAGGGAACTCTTCTTACTACAACATCTCCAGGATAAGAAAATCTATTAGTAGCTCATACTTCAAGATTATGTACTTTTTCCATTTGTGTGACATTGGCTCTTTTTCAAGGACTACTGTTATAGTATTATCATAATATAATGTGATTAGGTCTATAATAATAGTTACCACATAAATATACTATAATAAGTTTCATATAAAAAAGGATTACTTGACTATATCATAAGCCTCTATATACTCAGACTCCACTTAAGAATCCGTGACAACTTGCTGCTTTGAACTCTTCTAGCTCACAGGTCTTCTATTGAGATAAAAATCATATCCTCACTGTGACATTAGATCATTATGTTATGTTTTAAAACTAGAATTGGTATATCCAATGATGAATAGATCATGATATCCTCCATATACTAGTAACATATCCTTAGTTACTCTTGGATAATTTAGGATGACCTTAATAGTATACCAATGTAGTTCTCCTAGATGTTCTTTATATTTTCCTACAATTCCAAATGCATAGGAAACATACAAAATAGTAAATAAACTGGAATACATGATTTATCCTATTACTGAATCGTATTGGATCTTACTCATTCTGTCCTTATCTTATTGTGTATAAGGATTCATTTTTACAGAAATATGTATACAACGTGACAGTGGATCCAATCCTCTATTGGATTGTTCTATACTAAATCGGTTTAGTATCTGGTTAATGTTTATACTTTAACATAGTCTAAATATTCTCTTAAACCTACCATGAATGATATTCATCCATTGAATATAGGTTGATTAACCTAAGTCCATTATGGAGAAATACTTCTTTAACTACACCTCAATAGAATGTAATAGATATATGTCATCTACAATAAGTAATATGTCATGAACATATACTAATAGGATAATGACCACATTCCCATTAAACCTCTTGAAATCATATTTCCCACAATATATATTAATGAAATCAAATTATTTTATATCTTCATCGAACCAAATTTTCTATGACCTAAATGCTTACTTCAATCTATAAATAGATATGTTCAACTTAAAAATATTTTTGGCATCACCAGGAGTCACAATCCCTTCATATTGTGTCATGTATAAATATTCCTAAAAGATTCCATTAAGAAAAGTAGTTTTAACATTCATCTGAAAAATTTCAATGTTATGGTATGTTTTTATACCAAGTACAATTCTGATGGATTTAAATATGGAAATTGTTGAAAAGGTTTAATCATAAGAAATTCCTTAATTTTTTTAAACTCTTTATCCAATATCCTTTCATTATAGGAAGTTAATTTACCTTCTATGTAAAATTTTCTATAGAATACCAATTTTAAAACTAGGGGATTTACATCAACTGGCACATTGACCAGAACACAAACATTGTTTTGATACATAGAATCCATGTCAAAACTCATGGATTCATTCCATATTGCAGCTTCTAAGATCTTTATTTCCTCTTTATAATATATTGGTTCGTCATTTTTGACCAATAATGTGTCACCATATTTGGTGACTAGAAACCCATGTCTCTATAGTTCTCTTACATCTCCAATTCTAATAGATATTACTTTTGTTTTAGGAAATACATCATCCAAGGGGACCTATAGAATCTATTACTATACTAAATATTTTATATCTTGAGCATAAAATTTATCAAATTCAATCTTTCTACCACTATCCATTTTGAGGATGTGATCCCTCTCAAAAAAAAGGATTGTCTAGTGACATTCACATTCTTATCTGAGGTGTTGTGTAGGTATCATCCCATTGATTCTTTAGGATACCCTAAAATGATACACCCTGGGACTCGGGGTGCTAGTTTGTTTCCTAAGAATGAATTACCAAATAAATCTCCACCCCACACACACGTTTTTTTTTAAAATATGTTTATTTCCAACTCATAACTCGAAGTCAATTCTGTTTTCCTCTTTAAATGGTACTCAGTTTAGGGTGTATGTTACAGTTTGTAATGAATATCCCCAAAAGGATAATTGAAGATCCGAATGACCCATCATCGAAATTACCATGTCTAATAATGTACTGTTTCTCCTCTCACTAACACCATTCCACTTTGTTGTGTAAGGTGGGGTAATTTTAGATAAATACCAAACTCTTGTAAAAGGTTGGAAACTCTTTGTTAAGATATTCACCACCTCGATCTAATTGAAGATTCATTATCATATTTATAATTCAATTCTGTTATTCATCCCTTAATTATTTTAATTTCTTAATGAAATCATAGTTATACATCATCAAGTAGACGAATCCATATCTACTCAAGTCATTTGTTAATGTTATAAAGTAATAATACCCACCTCTAAATTCTAATAGAAATGGTTCACACACATTAGTGTGTAACAATCCTAAAAAGATTTTGGCCCTTTCACCTATCCATTTAATGGTGGTTTGGTCATTTTTTCTTGTAAACAAGCATGGCATCATTCAGTTTGTTTTAGCTCATTATAGTCTAAATAACCATCTTGATGGATCTTTTTCAAATGATTCTCATTTATGTCATCGAAATGGTGATTCCATATTTGGGGGATATATGATTAATTTGAACAAGATTCATTATTTATTAACAATTGTATTGTAATATAAAAAGACCACTATTTAATTATGTCATATCATAACACATGTTATCTTTATAAAAGAAATACCTTTTACTTCAAGATGTGAAAAAACCATTGGCATCTACTCACAATATATAAATTATGTTCTAGGTAACTGTTGGTAAAACATGATGATCTCTTAAGACAAACATCATCACATTGAAAATGAATGATGGTATTCATCAATGTATAAAATAGTTAGGATCACACCATTAGAAGCTCAAAAATTAACCCATCCTCTATTAATCATTTAAAATCAAATTTGTTCCTACATTTAGAAATATATGTGAGAAATAAAAGTTGTATATAATAACCAATGCATATATATTAAAATATTATATGCAATAATCAATGAACCTTTATCTTCCCCTATCTTCTGGGTATAGTTCTTCTTTTGGTCGCCTTTCATTCCACATGGAAAACAAACTTCATCCTTTTCCTTTCCCTACCTATGGATATTCTTCTTATTGGAGGGATGGTTCTCAGGAGTATTAGAATTATTTTCAGTCTTGGGCCCCTTCACCCTGAACTTTCATTTCTTATTCACCATATGGACAGGGTGTTTTTCATGCCCCATGTCCTTATCTTCTTAGGTAATCAAAGTAATAACTTATGAATGATACATCTCATTATTTCTCACGTTATAATTAAAAATAAAAATATATAAGGTATTATCTAGTGAGGAAATTATGATATCTATTCACAAATACTTTGATAATTTAATTCCCCAGATGTATAAACATTCAATGTAACCAATAATCATGACTACATAAGGCCTAGTTGGTGTAGACTCAACAAGAATAGTTGTGAATAAATTATTGGATATCGCATATTTTTCTTGTCTCTTCTTCTATTGATATATATGCTAAAGTAATACATCATGTTATATACATCCATTTCCATATATTAGCTCAAAATCACATTATTCATTGATGATATCATGAAATACAAAAATTTTGTAGCATCATTCAAATGTTTCTCATAGATAGATTACTCTTTTCCACTAGATTCAATACTAGGTGAATCAGGAATAAGTCCTTCCATCACATACAATTTCTATTTATGGGGTAGGATAATGTGTAAGCTCCTTTGACATTCTTTAATATTTAGGAAATTGAAAATTTTATAGTTTATAAGAACCAATCATTATGATATATTTGAAGTCAATTTTTATTTTTATAAAAATAAGATGAGCAGAGTTTTAGTACATTATGTGATAATGTTTAGACAAATAAATAATTATTATAGTTATTAATCTCCCACTATTTTATTGAACCAAATATCCCTCACCATTAGATTTAGAATATCCTATTACTTGTAAATTATAGTGGAAAAGATCCATATTCTCATTATCATCACCCCACCATTTGAAGGTCAATTAATTTGAAGGGTTTTGGGTTGGCATTCCAAATTCCATCTTTATTAAATAACAATTCCTTTATCTTTTGAGTCGACTCCCCTATCCTTAGATCCATTAATTGTATTTCCTCAACCATTAAATCTTAATTAAACTAAGCCCTACTTTGGTAGTCAACCGTTGATGTTAAAAAAAGTTTTTTTAACCCAAAACGTCAAGTTTTAATTCCCTAATAATTGAGTCTCCCAACGTTGACTGGTCAAGCACTTTGAAATATGGTTTGATTTTTAATTAAGTAGTGGAAGGGTATACAAAATTAATATACATAATTGAGAGATTTTATCTTTTATTAGTAAATTCTGAATTATTATCTTTATTACATACTTGTTAATATGGAGTGGATTTACTTAAGACATTAACTATATATTAGATAATATTTATACATAATAAAATTTATTTTTGTTCTATCTATAATTATTTATAATTCATTAAATCATGTGATCATGAAAAAATACATAATGAAATAACCATTATACATGATAGAAATAAAATAATAAAGTGTTCTGATGATGACCTTTTACTAGTTGTTAGTATTTATAGAGGCTGATAAACTAATCATCAACCTAGGGTAAAACTCTTTGAACCATTTTGGGTACATTTTTTAGCTTTACACCTATCAACCTATGTATCTATCTTGTATTTCTTTAACCTCAACTCCAAGCATGAACCGCATCTCTAGCATGGGAGCTCTATCCACTACATATTCTTTCACTAACACACATGTGAGGGGAACAAATGGATTGGTTAAATGGCTTACCTGAAAGAAACCATAGGCATGTAGGCCCTTACATAATTAATCGATGGATGACACATCGGAAAACTATTTAATTTAATAATAAATTAAAATAAAACAATCAGATACTAAGGTTTGGTCTAGTCACATGATCATCCTTATGCATGGAACGAATTATGAATTTCAAAAAATTATAATTCAATTAAAATCATTATTATTTAAGATAAATTACACTCGAATCAACTAACTGACTTACTTAATTAAAAAACTATTTTATCTTAATTCTCAACTAAATTTTCTTGAGATTTTTATTTACCATAATTTTAAACGGATTAAATATAATTATTTAAAATTAAATTTTTACAAAAATCTACCTTGGAAGAAACATGGTGAGTACCTTTATAAACTACCCAACATGTATTATATTCATAGACTATTTACTCTTATGACATGTGGAATACATGATTTATCATGTAACATCATGACATGTACTATCAACTTAATGATCACATCATTTACATGATTTTTTTTAATTTTTATGTAGAATTTAATGCTTCAATGTGCATATAGTAATACATACAATATGAATTATACTTGATATGTAGATTTAAACATTAAAAATAAATTAATTAAACATTTATATATATATATAAACCGTCACATGATGTGAACTATCAACTTAATGACAAAATGAAAGTATATGTTGATAAGGTTTTAATAGTATACTAAATTAATTTAAATTATGTGTAATTTCGTAAAACTACACGATGTGTATATTAAATTTAATATAGTGATTATTATTCTTGCCATCTATCCATGGCACGCACCTGGGGAATCGGTGTGTAATCATGCCAAGGAAAATTTTGGAGTACACAACATGTACATGGGATACAGGATGTACGGTCTCCAAGATACATAGTCACCAACCATATGGGACATGTTGTAAGATACATGGGTCATTAATGACTAAATGACTACATAATGTGTATGGAAGTTACATAGTGTGTAATATAGCTAAATTTGTGCTAAGAAGAACCTGTCAACACATGTTTTATAACTAAATTCCTCATGTATACTAAATTTTCATGACTTAATTTAATTGTGAATTAATTCATGGTGAATTATATACTAGTTCGCGGCATGTACCTCCAGGTTACATGGAGTGTACTCTCGTAATATCTGAACAAACTCATTGGAATCTTCAGATGATATCTTCAAATTTATTTCCTTCCAGAAATTAATCTATTTGATTATATTAACAAAAAACTAAGAAAAAAATACATTGAAAATCTTCTTAAAAATGATAAAATTGAATTGAAACCAAATAATAAATTATTAAATTAATCAATGATCTTAAAATAATTATAAATAATTATGAAGCTACTTTGATACCGCTTGTAGGTTCTTGGCACTGTGGAAGTATTGGATAGGTCGTGGCCAACTTGTAATTTTATCCAGATAAAGGATTAATATGAGATATACCCAACCATGAACACATTTATCAATAAAATTAAATAAAAGAACATAAAAAATTGACAATTTCCTTAAAAAAAGTGTGTGTTTATAACATATTATTTTTTATTAAATTAAGAAATTAAAGAATCACCTTGTGTGAAATTATTTATTCATTAATGGATTTGATAGAAGATCTACTACATACCATCATTTTTTATAAGAATCATGATTATCTTCCATCAAGAAATGATCCACATGTGTTCCACGTATATTTGAACGTTATTGTAGGAATATTTAGGTTCTGGCATGTAAATTCATATCACTTGTGTTGTTGTCCTTTGATCTCCCCAATAATCAATTCCAAAGGATTATATTTGATCTCTCTAGACTCGAGAGTGGAAGGTGGAGGAAGATCACTCTACATTATTGGGATAATTCATGGAGAAGGGATCTCCATCGGGCTTTGAGATGATTCTCTAGATTTTGTTATTCACAACAAATGAAGTCAATTCTATCTCTTCAAAAATAATATAATTATGCTTATATAGTACTAGGGTTAGAAATAAATAATATCAATAGTTCCCTTTAATATATATTTAATCCATGGAGTACACTATGTCTATATATTTATTATTATTATTATTATTTCTTACCATGTGGTAAACTCTCTAATTAAATAAATATTATTTAATTAAATTATATTCAATATATATCATTTCTCATCGGACCATTGAACTTGGGTTTCCATTATTCAACATTATTAATCAGGCCTTGAATAATGATTATTTATTTAATAAATTAATATCATTTCATTATTCATAAATAAATAAATAAATATTAAATACATGAAATAGAACATATATATTTATTAAATATTTAAGGCACATAATATTTTCTAGAATAACTGGTAATATAATATATCCAATCAAGAAAACATGAATAGTTATTAAACCATGTGTGGTAATAATATTTATTCAAATTTTTAAATAATAAATTATAATATATTAATTAACTATGAATATTGATACACTTATTATGTGCCCTCTAGGCCTCTTTCTCAATGTCATTGGGTGAAGCAGCCTGAATTCCAATGTTAGAATCAAACAACATGCCAAGGTAGCCATAGAGAAAGAATTTAATGCCAAAAAGAAATAATAACTCTTATGGATGCATTTTATATTATATAATCCTTTAATCAAGATATCTCTAATCAATAAGGTTTTATGATTATGCAATCAACTTATGTTCTTGATGTCTCTTACTTTTACTTTTTGAAAATCAAACTTGCCTATAGGAGACCATGGGAATGTATTTATTTATGATATATCATTTCCATAAAAGGGCATAATATATCAACCTCCATTAAGGAATATAAGGGAAAAACCGTTCCCATGTTATTGATTAATGAAATAATACTTGTGATGCACCCAACGTATCCTACATCACCTCAAACATATGTCATCACGATTTTCATCAATACATCCAAGTACATGACATATTGAACTCGTTAATAATAATATTAAAGTATAAGGATCAATACACATATATATAGATTGGAACATCCAATGACACATATAATTGTGGATTTCTTAATTCTAGGTCTCATTCACACACTATTCTACACCAGATATCACCAAGGTTGTACACAATGAAAAAAGTTGGGTCAAAGTCCAATGAGTCTCCACTCTTAATATACTAAATCATTTTTTTCCTTAAAAATATATCATCTTGTTATAAAAAATATTTTTAAGAAAACTATTGTGGCACTTCTGGGTTCTCATTATAGTGGGGAACTCCTGTGACCTTTTAGTGTGAGAGATAATCTTATGATATTATCGCATACTATGCTACACATAAGAACAATCATGTTGTGATAAAGAGTTTATTAATATTAAAAACTATGAATAAAATTTATCATAAAATGCATAGAAGTTGGTTTTAGGGGACCAACTCCAACTTTACCACATGAAAAATGGATCTACCACACACCTAACAGATCTATTGCTTGACTAACTAGATTGACTGCATAAAAAACTATGTAAACCCAAGGCCAAATGCAAGAATCCATTTATATAATATAGATTTTCAAAAAATTAAATAATCAATTACAATACTAAGTGAATAAACCATGTTTCACTGCCATAATTTGAAGAATTATTTGACCAACCATTAGTAAAAGGTGACCGAATGTCAGTACAAGGTGAACTACTGCAAGAAAAAAACGATCTACAAAAATAAAAAATGATCAAACTTAGGTACAAGTGATCAAATATAAAACATATCAAATAATACACAAAGTGTAGAGGAATCCATTGATGCTGATGTGTAAAACCTGATGTGACCATGGATATATTCAATGAAACTCTAAAATGATTGTGTCTAAAGGTAGTTATTGTATTATTATATTATTAAATATAATAATCAGACAACTTTTCTGTGCAGAATTAAATACTCATCAGAAGCATTTGTTGAACTAAAATTTCCTGCCAACGATTGAGGATCTTAAATGATATTTTTTCAAATACATTGTTTTAGATAATATTTTAAAAGACTATATATTCAAGTCATGATAATGTGGGATTAATAGAATATAGGGACACATGTGAAAATAACTTGGATCTTCATCATGAAAAAAATTGATGAACATATGATATTTTCTTGAAATATACCCATATATGTTTCTCTCATTATCTTCAATGACACATAATTATAACATAAATGTATTCAATCATTAATTATGAATCAAAATACAACAATGATAAGAGAATAATATCTTTTATAATAGCAGTACTGCACAATATAGTGCACTGAATTCTTTCATTCCTCTTACTCTATTTTTATAATTTTTGAGGTAAATATATTTTGTTTTTTTTTTATTTTAGCACCAAATCCTACACTTAACATGAGAATGAAATACGCTACCTATATTATTTCGTTGTCTATTCTCTCATGAATAAATTTGGAAGATTTTGTTTATCCTAGACCACCTATATGTAGTTTTTTGTCATTTATTTCTTTTTGTATAGAACTATGTAGGAGGATATTTGTAGGATTGTTATCATAATTTGATCTTGTGTAAACCCCAATATAGGTTTTTGATAAGTTTATTTATAATAAAAATCATATAAATGGTTAATTTCTTGCTAGAGAGGACTTGGTATCGTCTTGACACTAACCTATTTTTTATTCTTCTATTTTTTTCCTCTTTTTTACACTATTTTAAAAACTAATTTGTAATTGTTTTCTAAAATATATTACAATATATTTATTTTATAGTTTACATTAATTTTTGTTTTATATATCATCTATTATTTTAGTTAGGCCATTTTATATTTTTAATGAGTTCTAAACCATTTTTAATTGAGTTGTGATCAAAGAACTAATCATATTAATTAAAATACGCAATTATATATCTATATTATATTATTTAACTATGTATTTTTATAAATTTTTGGATTTAATCCTAAATCATTTCTTAAATATAAATTTGAATTGGAAAAACAATTCACCCCCTCTTGAGTTTTCATCTTTAACAAAAAGATCACTAAAAAAGAAGGCAGACAAATCAATGTCCTGTATATATGGAAATGATTATAATTTATATAAATAAAAATAGAAAAACTTATTCTTTAAATGTGAAGAATATTATGATATAGAAGTGGAAGAAAACAAAATCCAATGATAATGCAATTGAAACATTTCATATTTTAAAAGTGAATAATGAGAACTTTACCAATGATGAAAATCGTAGCTCTGAAGAAAGAAAAAGATGAAACATAGATATAGTTAATGCTTAAAATAGAATTTAGAGAATGTATCTCGAATACTGTTAAACATCAAAAATAGGACAAGAGGTTGAATAAGGAACATCTTTAAGAAAATAATCATAAATGTTTTCTTAACAAAGAAATATTTTTTGTTAAAACAGAACAACAGTTTGGAGAAGTTACTTGATGAATAGGAAAACCTAAACCTCAAGCTTGAGGGAAAGTTAAATATGAAGGAGAAATAATTTGATCTTTTCAAGTAAAAACTCATTGAATCTGAGTAAAGAATCGATATATTCCGAAACTCAATTACAAAATATGGGGAATTTTATAAGAAGGGTAAGAAATATGAATATATACAAAGATCATCCTCAAATGATAACAACAACATCGAAGATGTTTAGAAGAAGAAAAAGGTTTTGAATACTATGCATGTATTCAAAAATTCAAAATTAAAACATTCTAAAATTTCTATGAAATGAAATCCTAAATAAAAATCACTACCATTTATTATTTTGTTAAGGATAAGAATATTTTTAATCTAAGGAATGATGAATGTCAGAAGGATGATATGAAATAAGCATGAAATTATGAACAATATAAATGTTACAAATGAAATATTATTTATATAGATATTATTTGTACTATTGAGTATTTTGGAACATAAAAAATATATATTTTATTTCAATCATAAGAATAATAATTAATCGATAAGATATTGGAGGTAATGTTTTCAGTATAGTAAATCCACTCAAAGAAGAAAATTAAAGAGAGTCAAACTAAAATATTAAAATAAATAAAAACATCTTGAATAATTTTGTGAAAGATGTGACAAATTTTATATATTTATAATTTTTTTCTTGAAATATAACCCACTAAACAATTTTTTTTATAAAAAACTCAAATACCACATGAGAAGGAAGAAAATAAAAGGATGAGGCCTTTTTATTGAAACTTTTCTCTAAGCTATAAATAGAGAATGATATTGGATATCTGATAGTGTGTGTTATTCACATATTACCATATATTATATATTTTAAAGAATATGAAATACTATAAATAAGTTACAATTATTTTAAGATATAATTAATCATGTAGAATCAAATGTGTGCGATATGTTGTAATCGATGAGTAAAAATTGAAATCCAAAAGTGCTTTCTTTGTGGATGGACTAAAACATAACTTCTTTAGTGTTTTACATCTTTTTTATGAAGGAAACAATGTTTTTTTTAAGATATTTATTTTTTTAAAAATACTAAATATGGTAAAGTTGTAATAAGAGTAAAATGAACCAAAATAAACTCGTTTCAAGATGGAGATTCATAGGGGTCATGATATCTAAGCATGATGATGAAAATTAGTCTTACAATAAGCGGATAGGATATTTGTGATAAAGGAATATGAGAAACCTAACATTGAGAAAAATTATTCATGATATTCAAAAAAATGAAAAGAGTGATATAATTTATTTGTTTAATGTGTTATAAATGGAATATTACAAACTCTATACATAATTAAGTTGAGATAAAATAAACTCATCCCATTGATCTTACTCATTATGACATATGTGGGCTAATGAGAAAGATATCATAAAATGTAGATAAATACTTATTTCCTTTATTGATTACTTTAATAGTATTATATGTATTATCATTATTAAACATAAATAAGAGCCTCTCAAGATATTTAAGATTTTTCAGAAAAGTACTAAAAAGAATGTGGATATTCCATTAAGAAAATTCGAACAGATAGTGGTGAAGAATGTAAAAAATTTATGTTTAAAGGAAATATTAAAATCATGTAAATCATCATAAACATAGTGCCTCATACAAACCAAAACATAACTATTTTTTTGAAAGAAATAATAGAATTTTGGTTTATATGGCTCGAACAATGTTGATTGACCATGATATTTCTCACTTATTTTTTGAGGGAAGATATTGAAGTACTAGTTCACATTCAGAATAACTAATATGTAGTCAAAAATATGATATTAATTAATAAAATATTTATATAAAAGAACCCCCAGTTTGAAATACCTAAGGTTTTTTATCAATCCTTGTATTATCAAATTCAAATGTGACAATCATGGGAAGTTAAATCAAAGTGTTGTTGAAGGTATTTTACATTTCTACCCACCTAATGGTATATGTTATGGGTGTTATAACATGGAAGGTTGAAATATTATAGATTCATCAGATGTAAATGTGATGGAACATTTTGATATAGATTTTTCACAATTAGGTATATACATAGAATAAATTTAATACGATGTTATTAATATTAAACAACACAATACAATTTCTAAAAAGAGTATAATTTTTAAACTTAACAAGATGAAGATATTTATTCATCGATATCTTGTGATGAGGTAAACCCACATTCATCTCTTCCAAGTCTTTGAAAAAAAGTTTAATTTCAAAACATCATTGAATATCAAGGGAAATATATTTAAATTATAATAACATCGAGGGTAGCTTCACATACCTCTTTGTGTTCATTGATTGAGCTAAGAAATATTGCTGAATCTTTAGAGAATCAAGAGTGGGTTAATGTCATGAATGATGAATTGAATCAAATTGAGAAGAATGATACATGGTAACTTTTTCTAAAACTAGAATATAACAATGTTATTGGAACAAAGTTGGTTTTTGAAAATAATTGGACTGATAAAGGTGGGGTAATAATAATCAAGGAAATATTGATTTGTAAAGGCTACTAAAAAGTTGAATTAAATGATTTTTATGAGACCTCTTCTCCTATATAATGAATTAAAACCATAATAATATTTATTTTTGTTACTTCAAGAAATATATATAAGATATTCTAAATGGATATCAAGTGAGATTTCCTTAATAGGGAGTTGGATGAAGAAGTTTATATAGAGAAACCATATTGTTTTGTGAATGGTCATAATGAAATTTATGTGTACAAGTTGAAGAAATACTTGTATATGTTCAAGTTCTCTCCAAGATCATGTTATTATAACCTACACACATTCTTAAATAAGTTTTATATTAGGAAATATATATTTGATAGAAACCTCTTTATAAAACAAAATTAACAGGTTTCCCTCATTGTGATTGTTTATGTTGATGATATCTTATTTTCATGTAATAATTATAAAAAAGGTGAAAATTTTATAAAGAATGTGAAGAAGTTATTTCAGATCTATATTCTAGGAGAAATTAAATAAATTCTTGTCTTAAAAGTCTCTCAAAGGAAAATGAAAAAAAAATTCTGAAGAGAAGTATGATAAGGATCTTATGATGAAATTTTCAGAGAAAAACTCAAATCCTATTTACACACCCATTTGAATGGTAACAATGTTTAAAAATGATGGATGAGTAAATGATGTTGATCTTAATGAATTTGGAATGTTTATTTTAAAACTTTTG
The DNA here is from genome assembly GCA_963277665.1 of Viscum album. NCBI lineage: Eukaryota > Viridiplantae > Streptophyta > Magnoliopsida > Santalales > Viscaceae > Viscum > Viscum album. The sequence goes on along the minus strand of OY728158.1, from coordinate 1,181,761,086 downwards.
TATCTTATTTATTAAATAATTTTTTTTTGTATTCCATGAAACTCTATGATATATGTAAAAGTGACCACAAGTTATATCACCTTATGGATAGAAAAGTAATTCTAAAATATATTAAAGGAATGGTTTATTTTGAGTGGAAATATGAAAATCACTAAAATATTGATCAGTTTGGTTACATAGATGTCAATTGGGTAGGTTGTGTGGATGATATAAGATCCACATCTGGTGTATTATTCTTCATGGGGGTTTGGTATATTTTAGCGGTTTCGATCAGTGTGTTATTTCTTAGCTTCAGTGAGGTTTCTATTAGGGTTATTTAGCTCTTTATTTTGAATTATATCACTTTTTTGGACCTTATTTAGTTTAACCACTACTATTACTTCTAGATATATTACATTAGGATACATTTTTTTCTGATACAGTGGCTTTCATGGGGGTTTCGGGATGTATTGATTAGGAATTTCTTCAGTGTTCCTTAAGTCATGAACCGTGTCAGTTCTTCTTGTTACTTAGGGTTTTGGTCTTATTCGTGGTTGTGTTTTGTGCCTTTTATGTTTTCTAGTGGTATTCTAATCCATAGTCAAAGGTCATTCTTCCTTGTTGAAGCCTTAGTCTTCTAAAAACTCTGGTTCTACTTCTCGGTTCTATTTCTCCCCCAAGACAGATATTCTAGTGGACATTTAGGATTATTTACGTTATTTTATTTTGATGGATGATAGTGTTAAAGTAGTGTGACTTGTTTTTTTATTTTTTTTGTATTGGTGTTTGGTGATGAACAAATATGATGAATTTATGGGATTTTTTCATTTTTCTACTACATTATGGGTATGTTTTTTGGTGGTTTCCTAGATGTGGATGGTGTTCCAAGTTTTAAAATGGTGTAGATTATGTGTGTGTCCACTAGTTTTTGTTTCTCAATGGTGATTGGTGATGCACTTTGGTGATTGGCATGAAATTGATAGATAAGAATATTATTTTGTTTCTTCCACATCTTTTAACGATGTTGATTATTTGATGATGAGACCATGGTATTTTTTCATACTTTTCAGTGGAATAATGGTGATACTAGTTATCATATCTCCCTCGGATGAAGTTCATTTCTTATTGTGGTCGCTGGTGATGTTTCGACAATGCTGTTTTAGATTTCTCAATGGTGATCTTATAATGATGTTGAGATCATAGATATAATGATGTAAATTGAGGCAACATATTTTAGTCTTATAATCCTAGTGGTGGGATCTATGTGATGCTTTCTGCTGGTAGTTACGGCTGAGAATTTTAAATTTTGGCATTTCAGATTTGAACTTATTTTTGGGTTGTATTAGTTTTCTTGGTTAGGGGTGTGTGTGGGTTTCCACTCTTCCCACTAAAAGTTTATTTTCATAAAATGATAAAAATTTTACTTTGTATGGATAACCAAAGCACTATCAAAATCAAATAGTATTTAGTGCACCATTCTTGGTTTATGTACATTGATATTAAATATCACTTCATTAAAGATAATATGGAAGGAAATGAACTAAAGCTATAATTTTTTCTTACAATGGATGAAATTTCTATTATCTAAACTAAAACATTGTATAAAGAAACATTTCATAAGATAAGTTTGATCATTGGTGTACAACCTCACTCTCTTCTAGGATAAGTAATGTGATATTCATCCCCTCCCTCATCTTTTCTTTGGGTAGTGTTGTTAGGGAAATAAAATATGTAAACTAAATCAATAAATTGGTATACTCTTTACCTTTTAATGTAAATCATATATTTAGGGGGAGTTTTTAAAAAGGGTAAGCTATGATTTTGGTGTATTAATATTTTTAAAAAATTTATGTGGTTGTGGGAATATTTTCATACAGACATCTGTCATGATGATGTATGAAATAGAAGAGTTTGAACAAATATATTAATCGATCATTTATTGAAAATGTTGAGTTTTTGTTCAATAATTTTCGTTTCCTACATAGAGTTTTATTTCATATTCTTAAAATTATTGGATAATAATCCAATTCATAAGTTTCAATGTCTTAATGTTTTATGTTCCTCAGTTGACAAAAAAAATACAAAGGAGGTGATGGTTGAGACTAAGAGGTTTTGAGGATTCATTATGTTAAGAAGAATTCAATTGAGATGAAAGAAGGTTTTATTAATTATTATCTTGTTTTCATACCTAAATATCATAACATTTTATTATCCTTACGTATAATGTTTTAGGAAAATAATATTATAGAAATAGTTTAATGAGGTGAATGGACTGAGTCCAATGGAATGATGCAACTAGACACAGTCTGTCTCTAAAATGTTATCTTACTATGTCCTAAATTCTATTAGAAAGAGTTTTCTGATAAATTTAAATTAGATGATTCTTTTTTTATCTTCAATAGTAAAAAAATCATGACTATTCTAAGGAATTCATTATTCTATATAAATTTTTTTGATGTAAGAAAGAAGAAGTTTGATGAATATAATGGAATTATGGTTCTAGAAAAATGAGAAGTATTATAGAAGTTGTGTCATATGAATAGATTCATAAAGTCTACAAAATTGAATTTATAAAATATCAATATGTAAAGTGGGGTAGTTTAAGTGAATGATTAAAATGTGAAGTTAATTAAAAAATGGTTTATCAATGATAGTATAGTGATTTTAGAATTATGTGATCGGTCAAAGGAAATGGATGAAGATCACCATATAGAGATTTTTCAAGCTAATTTTAAAGGGAAGATGTTTCAATGAATATATGTCAAATATATGTTACTAGGAACTATTTAAAAATAGATTTTTGTTAATATAATAAGTGGATAGAGTCTTCTAAATAGAGTCTACTAGAAAAAGTGTGTGTAGAGGTTTTAGAGAAAGGGTTCTAATAACACAAATAATGATGAGAAGAAGAAACATTAAAGTAATTTTAAAAAACAAATATGAAGTCTAATATTCATAGGGTGACTATAAAAAGTAAAACCATATGATTTTACTAGAAAAATAATCTTTTAAAAAGACTAAATTTATGGATTTTCTTGTATATTAAAAAAAGTTTATAATTTCATTAACTATTATGAAATTGAGATAGACATCAATTCCTTAAACAATCATGAAGGAAAGAATCATGGTTCTATATTAGATTACAAGAATCTCTAATATGATCATTAAAATCAATGTTTAGGGAAATATTCTTATGAATTTGTATTGGATCCTATATTTTAAGGAGTTTGAAGGTGCTAAAGCATTGAACGGTTTGAGGGGGATATTAAAATTTCCTATGGGAACTTCGAATTTGATGTTTGATATCCTATACTAATATTCAGAGAAGTTATGTTGATCTAAATATTGAGAATATGTGATTTTCAAGATTTTTTGACATTGGGGTAATTGATGAAAAATTTAGGTGATGACTAGAGTTATTAATAGGTATTGTGAGGAAGCATCGAACACATTATCACTGGGAAAAGTTGTACCATGCATAAAGTATGAAGCATTTGATATCGTATGAACAATGTGAAGAAGATATCAAACATAGGGTATTTAAAAAGGTGATTCTGAAAAATTATTATCATTATATTAATATAAAATCTGACAGACTGATTGGTCTAAGGTTACCAGATGAATTGCTTCCAGAAATCTAAGGCATTGATTGGAAAGGTTCAAATCGAGAAGCTTAAAAAGAAGTTATTATTCATTATTCTGTAATAAAGTAAATAGGTGGAATATAACTTTGAAGACGAAAAGTATGAATTAACTTAGTCACAATGTGAAAATATACTGAACCCTACTGGCGAGGGTTCCTTTTTTCTTAATAAATATTATTACTTCATATTATCTATGTGAGGAGAACAAGCATTGTCATAGGAATATAGTGCTATGTAAGTTATGGATAATATATGCTTATTGTAAACCACCCAAAATATTTTTTCTAGTGTTTTTGTGGTCTTAGATTATTTCCAATCCATAATAAGGGATAACTACTCTTATTGAGTAGTGAACCATGTAAATACCATTCTTCTTAGGTTTATGCTTAATTAGTGTTTTCCAATAGAGTCGATTCTCACTAACCAGAGGTGGTGGTTGTTTCCAAAGTACAAAAATAAAAATAAAATATAACTAATTCAGCGCTCCCTCTCTCAGTGATCACATATATCTATATTTGACCTTTCAAATTTAATAATTAATTAAATAAGATCATGAAATCATTAAAATTATTCAGGATCCATGAAATCATAATTATATATCGTGGAATAAAATCTATAAAAGGTTCATCGTATAAGTAAAACATATATGATGGCCTAAGGATATGAAATAATAAGATGATTACCATGAACCATGGTGACATAAAATAGGAAAGTTCCACATGTATAAGTATAAAAAATCATAACATATGTTAAGTAAAAATCACCAAGACCATCATAACATAATAGACTTTGTGTACTCACTAATCCCATACTAATAGTGGATTGGGTATACTCTATTGTCCAATAATCATTATGGATTGAGTTTACCCATAGTACCATAAACAATGTAATCTCATGATATTTAAGTCTTTCTCTAATTCACTGTAGGGATATATAATTATAGTCCCACACACCACATAATGATATATATATACATATTTGTTCTGCATGAATATGAAAACAATCATAAATCCATTAAAATCATATCATGATTAACCAATGTAAATAAAACATGAATCTAAATAAATAATGTGGATACATAGATAAATAGCCTTTAATTAGAATAATTAAATATATGGTATTCACTCTATATAAAATAAGGTGGTATATGGAAAAGTCAATTTTTTCCAATAAACCACATAATGTATCTATCTATGTGAACATCCTTCAATCCTAGGAATGAAGTATAAGGCATTTGTGATGGAAATATATTGAAAGAATGATTTTATTAATTCATAGTTTATGTCATGGAATTATAAAGGTAGTGGTACATTAATCCACTCATAAAGATTTCATTTCCATAATACCATGGATACATGGAAATTTGAATAATTAATGAAGGAGTTGTTTTATCAAAGTAAAACCAATGAAAAGGTATTATGAGAGAGAAAAAAACATAAATTAAAATAGTTTATTCTAAATAAAATTGATATAGATGAAAAATAAATTAGCAAAATATATTAAATTAAAACATATTTAAGGAAATATTCTATAGTTTTTATGTAAATTTGAAATAGTGATAAATAAAGAGAACATAGTTTTCATAAAAAATACACAAAAGTAAAAATATTTCTATATGAAATTAAATTTAAAAATATTTAAAATGATTATAAAATAGAACTAAATACTTTAAAGAGATATTGATGAGGAACATGATAAATTTTTAGAAAGTTTAATAGAAATATCATTATCATTTTCAGAAAATATATTTGAAATTAAATTAAAGGAACAAAAAGAAAAGAAAAGAAGAAATTTAATTAAAATAGAGAAATTGAAATAAAAATGTACCAAAAATTTAAAAAATATAAGGGAAAGACTTGTATATTTAAGATAAAGATAATTTACATAGACTAAAGAAGATAGTGATAGAGAACATAATCACAAGAATGAAAGAGTGAGAGAGACCTCTTACAAAAAATATAAGATACATACTATAAATAAAAAATGTGAGGAAATGAGATCAATGATTCCTAAAAAATAATGTGATGAAGGAAGTTATATATTCAAGACCTTGGATATAAGAAATGGAAGAGAATGTAGGTAATAGTGAAAAATTATTTTAAAAAATAAGGATTTATAAGGGAATAGATTGCCTTGATCCCTAACTTTTATCATTTGTCATATAACCTCCAAAATAGTAAATTTTATTATATTAATAAATTTATTAATAACCTTATTCATATTTATTACATTATTATTATTATTATTACTTTTTATTCATTTATTAGATTTTTTTTCTTCCATTGATCTTTTTTATGATGTTAGGATTGTTGTTCAAATTCTACTTCAATGTTATGGTAATAGGCAGTGGTCACTATCCCATGGTTCCCTAAGCACCATAAGTGTAAATTAATATGTTTGGTTTCATTATATAAGTAAAATAGTTCAATAGTACAATATATTCTCTGACATACTTCCATTTAAAAAAAATTGTAATATTTTTTTTTAAATTGGTAAAATAACCACGGTTCTTTACATATTATATCCTTACTATCATGCATATTTTATCATTAAAAATAATAAGAGGGAAATTAATGGATTATTTATGTTGTATTTATACATGAAATATATTTTTAACAATAACCATGAATGAACCATGAATGGAATTTGAGACATTAAAACACCATCCTTCTCTTGGGTAATATAAACCCACAAAGAGTCGACAATGTTGTTATGGGTGGTTAAAAAGAATGAAAGAATAATTAATGTATTTAACATATAAATAAAGCACTGGGGTATTATAATACTGTATTAATTTCACTATAAGGTTGAATTAAGTTATATAAGGTGTAATAGGATGATAGAAAATAAAATAAAAGGGTTTGTAAAACCCTTACCTTGATCTTTGAGATGCCTTCTTAGAGCGAGTCTTAATCCTTTGAAAGAGAGAATTTTCAATAGAACAATGCCTCAAGAATGTGTATAGGAGGGTTTAGAGTGTAATTTTGGTTTATATTTATAAAATTAAAAGGTTTTTGAATTATAATAAATAGGTATAGAATGAGTATTTTATAGGAAAATGAGAGTGGTGTATTTGAGTAAAATATCAGATAATTTATTATTTTGAATTTATACTACGAATAGTGTTTATTTTAATAAATATTAGTATTTTTTTAATTAAAAAATATTTATTTTATTTACATTTTAACAAACTTTAAAACAAATTTTAACTTTTAATGATTTTATTCAATGTAAATAATCAAAAAATATTATATATTGAAATGAAATTTAATTTAGTCTTTGAAAACTAATTTATAGATTTGGAAATTAATTTTTTTTTTTCAATAAATTATTTTAATAATTAAAATAAATCATGTCATTAAATAAAATTTTATATATTATTGAGTCCTTATTACTTAAAATGATGCCATAGAACTTGTTGTATATGCCAAAAATGTATTTTTTACTATTTTACTAAAATTCATCTTTTTCATAAAAATACAAACAATTAACCAAATATAATTTTAATGTGTTAATTCCAAATTTAAAAATTCATTTTATCAAATTAAAATTCTAAATATGAGAAATTTATATTTTTAAAAAATACAAGATACATCGAAATCATTTTATTTATAATAAAAACTATTTTTTATACAACAGATTATATTGATATTTTTCATCAAACCTTAGTTATTAAATGAAGGATAATTAATTAATTATACATGTAAAACATATATTATGTAATATATAATATATTTTTTAATTTATACATCTTAATATAAGTAAAAAAACTTCTTTACTATGATTGTATTATGGTGGTTAATTTTCTTTTATTTGCTGTATTCTTTCAATTTGATTAATATTTTAGAGAAAAATATATATGAAGGAAACTAATTAAGTGTAAAATATGTATATAGAACCTAAGATTTTATTATTATAAACAATAAAAATTATTTAACATTTACATAAATATAATAAGGTAAACTTTTATGAAAATATAGTTTGAAATCTGGGATGTTACCAACATGATGCCAAAAGTTATGAATTTGTAGTCTCTATACAATTATATTTTTTTACCTTTTCAGTTATATTTTATTAGATATGAAATTTGAAACAAATAATATTGGTTATTGTTGTTTTTATTTCATTTTTTTGTGTTATATTATTATTTTAAGTCAATGGATGGTGTTTGTATATAGTTATAAACTTTATATAGGTAACTCGGGTCATTAGTGAGGGAAAATATAGATTTTTACATGGGATCCTGTGGAACTCAATATGTTTTATTATTTCCCTATAAAATTCTATATTATAGAACATAACTTTTTTAATACAATACATATACAAATTTTCTTCCCATATATGATTATTTTTATAGGTTTTTCCACTAGTACGGATCTCAAGTATGGCTCGAAGCATATATTATTATATTTTTACCATGGATCTTATATAACATGAAAAATAATTAGAAAGGTTGATTAACTTAATTATTTTCAGAACTAACATAATGAATCATTTATTCTTAAATTTTACTTACCTTCTTACATTTTATAGCTACTACAAATACTTAGTCATATGTAAGATAAGAAAATTTCGGGAGGTGACCACATGTTGAGTACGATTTCCTCACACCCTACACTTGTTCCCTCAAGAAGCATATAGAAATTTTTTTAACCTAGTCTAGTTAAGTTTAATATAGTGACCCAAATTTTTCTTTCAGGAATATTAAATAATTTTTATGATAAATAACATAATATTAATGCACTATATAATAAAAAGTTTCAGTATCTTGGGAAATTTTGGTTCTTACATCACTTGTACATAATAAAACAAAACATTGTTTAATTCCTTGTTATTAATTATACAAAATTGTCTCATTTTATCCTAATTAAATATAATCACATATTGATATAATTATAATAAAATGGTGAGAAGAATATCTTAGTAAGGTGAGGTATATATAATTCAAATCACTCTAGTAACATCATAAAATGTTCATGATCCGGCATTCTATATAGAAAGGAAACAAACAAAATTGTATTCAGGAAATAATCTCGTAAAAATGAATAGGTTTTATAAAGGTTTCATAGAGATTTATTTTATAAATAATTATTGAGGTTCCAAAATTAATAAATGAAGTCAAATGTTTTCATAAAACATCATCATTATTGAGTGGAAAAGAATGATTTCAAGGGGATTCAATGTGGGGTTTTGGAATATATAGTCTCTTAGAAAAATCTTGTGTTTAGATTATATATAATTTTATAATAGAAAAAACTTGAATATCCTTATAAGGAGAATATTAATTATATTTAAAATAAATTTTAATTATATTATTGAAATGTACATACTAAATACAATGTGAAATAGGTGATAACCCAAAAAAGGGAGTTGATTTCGAGAATCTGCTTTCCTTAGATACGGATTTATTTCATCTCTTCTATTCCTTAAATATAATAAACATTGGATTATTGAAACATATAAACAAAATTTAATTATGTTAATTTATTCTCCCTTGAAAATTTGAAATTATTATATTATATTTCCCAATTCCCATTGTTAATGGTGACGTGTTTTGATATCATATTTCCCAAAAATATCTCATCTTTCATCCATTTAATGATCTATATTTATTCCTACTTAATAATATTAGAGATAAATATATTTTTTCATTTATATATTATAAATAATTTATTATAATAATAAATAATGGTTGTCATAATTAAATAGTTGGAAACGTCCTTGTGGGTGATAAAATGACCGTTGGTGGGACATTTTCAAAAGAGGGGGATAAAGATGTATGAAATATAAATACAATGAAAAAATAATTAATAAAATAGGTTTACAAAATTTATATAATGTTAAAATGACAATCAATTACTATTAGTAGTTTTTTTTAATGTAATAGAGAAAAGGAGGAAGATAAGAGTAAAATGAAAGAAATATTTGATGAAAACTTCCCCTCTTCTGAGTGTTTCTTCTTTTCTGCGACACTATAAATCTTTATTTCATAGATTTAGTTTACTCTGGAACATACATACATATTAGTATGGGATTAATAGTGTGTATTTGGGTAGATATTTTTATTTGGAAATTGTAGGTGAAGTGAATTTCCAAGGGCAAAGAGAGGGGGTTTATAAATGTGGAGAGGGGTATTTTTCAATTATAATAATGAATAAAATATTATATTCAAGGTAAACCATTAAATAGTAATATTTTTTATATTATGAAATATATATTAATAAATGAACATGATTTTAGGAATTTAAATTTAATTATAAATCAAAATTATATGTTTAATCAAAAGAAAAGGAAATAAATGAAAATTTATTTACTTAAAGGGATACTTTAGACTTTTACACTTTGGAAATTAATTTTTAGGATTTGAAATTAAGTTTATTTTTTTAAAATGAACCATTTTCATTATTAAACTTATTAAGGGATAATATAACCACTTCAACATTTTTCATGTCATTATTACATCATTGTTATGTCGTAAAATATGTTGTATCTGAAAAACATTCTTTTTACAATTCATATTTAAATTAAAGTTTGACAAAAAGTTATTAAACATTTCCATTAAAAATTTCAATTTAATTTTTCTAAAAATGAAAAAAAAAATTCTAACATTGGTAATTTTAATTTTTAAAATAAAAATTTTGATTTTTATGAAATATATTGAAATAAAATTTATTAGAAAAGTCTTTCTAGTTTCCTGGAGTATTTAGCCTTGATATTTATTTTATAGAATTAATATATTCAAATTTCTTCGTGATAAATATTATTTATATTAAATTTTACTATTTTGAGTTCAAATTACTTTTACTAATGGTCAATTTACTATTCCTAATGATCAGGTTACTATTCCAATGGTCACAGTACTATTCTAACAATCACAATACCATTCCAATGGTCACATTTCCTTATATATATACTACTTAATTCCTCTAAACATAAATAATTAAATTCTTCTAAAGGTTTTATTTGTTCCTTTCTTTAAAATGTTGATTGGTTTACTAATAATTTGTTTCTTTTTCATAGTGTAGTTTGTGGGAGTGATATTTCTAGAAAATTTAGTTTATCCACATTTTATAATTCCTTATTTTTTACTTTATATTTTTATCATATTATTATATTTGTAATTTTAAATCATTTTTTTACTAATGTAATGATCAACGCTATTAAAATAAAGTGTTATTGGTTTTTATGTGTGTCTTAGGTGGATAATAATATTCATGATGAAACACAATTATTCAAAAAAATAAATGTCATTAATAATCTCTTGGTCATTACATTCTTCAATCCTTTATAAATTTTGTCCCCAAAATTTGAACTCATTTTCTCTATTAAGAATTTGTGAGGGTATTAATATTTCATTATTTTTGTAGTTTTCCATATCAAATCTTCATATTTATGGTTCCTCTATAGAATTTTACAGGGAAATATATCTTGATTCATATAAAATTGTCTCTACAGTCCTAGATATTCACTGGTTTCTCATCATAAGAGAGTCAATCATCCAGTTGTACCACCTTTGGATTCAGTACATATTATAGATCAAGTATTTGTTTCCTCATGAGTGATATATAAAACACATCTTGAACTTGATCCGGGTTTGGTGAAAAGTCTAGCTAATATTACACCACTCTTATGTGATGATGTATCTCAAAGGGGCCACTGTGCCTATATTAGAGCAATGCTTTATTTCAAAACTATATTCCAAGGTGATATTCAAAAGAAACTTTTATGTCCAAATTCAAACTCTACGTCCTATAAATGATTGTTATAATATCACATATGCTGACTTAAAGCAGCTTTCATTTTTTTTGGATAGAATGAACATTTTCTATCATTTATTGCACAAGATCGAGTCCAAGTAGCTTCTATTCACTATATTAATCTTAACATGTATTAGTTATACATATATGACATATATATCTTTATATAGGTCCATTTTCAAACAATATTGGAATTTTTTGTTTTATAAGAACTCATCCAATGGGAAATATTGATCCCATACTCATAATAATTCCATTAAATGGGATTTCATCATATCCTCAAGTGTCTGAATGGTCTTTTCGGATTGGAAATTAATTTTTGGGGAGATATATTTTGGTTAAAATTCTTTTCAATATTTATATTATACTAAAAAATATCCAAAAAATTTGACCTAAACCATGGATCATGATCTGATATAATTAAAAGTGGTTCCCCAAGAAGCCTCACCTCTTCCTTTACTTATATCTTAGAAAGTTAGTAATGATATAAGTATTTCCAAATAGTTATTAATTCGGATGTCTTTGTGAGTTGATTCACCACATCCCATACATATTACATCCTTTGGATGTCTTCAGGTGACCAGTGATGATGGTCACAATGATTTCATACCATTTCCATGTGGGTATGGGCAGTTATTGCTTCACTCCCTTACTTTTTTCCCTCTTAATTAACATAATGAAATATCAACCACTTTGAGATTTACTCAATTATCTCCTTATTCATGTCTTCCCATCAAAATTTGTCTCAAATATCATGGTATATCTTTGTACTTATATAATTTATGGAGAAATATGAGTTATGTGAAATATCCAATATCACTTATTTTATCTCAGTTGCTAAAAGTACATGAATAATAGTCCCAAACTAAATGACACCATTTTCATCGATGTGAAACTCAGGAAGTTTACCTTCCATTACTAATTCCACATTCTTTTGAATCTCCACATCACCCCTTTATGCCACATTGATGTTCTCTTTGGTAGATTATTGGGAAATAAATTAGGCTAGGAAGGATTTCTTCCCCGCCATTATGATTTATATATCCATCCATTACATATCCATAAACATAGGGTATTTCTAGATCCACATATTGGATATAAAAATATGTTATTTTTTTTTGAAGATCCTTAGCAACCTTATTCTTGTTTCTAGGATTATAGTGAATAGAGAAATCATAGTCCTTGATTAGCTTTAAACATCCTTGTTTATGCATGTTAAGCTCTTTCAATGTGAATATATACATTAAATTATTATGATTCATATATATGTCAAACTTCTTAGAATAGAGTTATTTTCACAAAATATTCAAGGTGAAGATCATAGATGATAACTCTCGATCATCCATTGAGTAGTTTTGATCATGGATCTTCAATTGTTTTGTGGAATTGGATATCAATTTTTCATTTTACATGAGTGCACAACCCAAGATTTTCATTGAAGCATCATTTTATATCAATAACCCATCTATACTTGAGGGTAGTGTGAGTATCAGCATAGTGATTAGCCTTTTCTTGATATCCTTAATGATTTCCTCACATTCAACCATCTAGAAAAACTTTACCCCTATTTATGTTAACATAGTTGGCTAGAAATTCAGGAGAAATTTATCACAAAATCTCGGCAGTACCCAACTAATCCATGAAAATATTAGCCTTTTCTTGATATACTTAATGATTTCCTCACATTAAACTATCTAGAAAAACTTTACCCCTATTTATGTTAACATAGTGGGCTAGAAATTCAGGAGAAATTTATCACAAAATCTCGGTAGTACCCAACTAATCCATGAAAATATGGATTCCTATTATACTAGTGGTTATTTTAAATTCTTCAATTTCCATAATTTTTTAAGGGTCTATATAAATTCCCTCACTGTGATCATGTTCCCAAATAATGTTACTTTATACATCATAAAGTCTCCCTTTCTGAACATACTATATATTTTCTACTTTATTCATATAGCTAATGGAATCTTTATATTTTCTTCATATTCCTTATTTCTCTTATAATAAAGGGGAATATCCTCAAAAAATAATACCAAAATTATTTCAAGGAAGTCTTTAAAGAATATATTCATCAAATCCATGAAGATTACATGGGATATTAAAAAGTCTTAAGGGCATAAATATGAGCTCATATGGTCCACACCACGTACCAAAGGTTGTATTATGAATATATTTCCACTTCACCTTCAATTGATAATATCATAAATTAATATCCACCTATGAGGAATAAAAATATTCCCATAGTTGATTGAATAAATCACCAATAATTGGAAAGAGATACTTTTTCTTTATTGTGATCATATGAAGATCTCGATAATTGAAGTGTAATCGCATTGATCAGACCCTTTTCATGAAAAATAACATCTGTATATCCCAAGGTGATGTAGTAGGACACATGAACACTTTATCTAAAATCTATTATATCTACAGCTTTAACTCCTCTACTTCTATTGGTACAATCACATAAAGGAATTAGGAGACAGAAATGGCTCTAGGCATAAGCTCTATTGATAACTATACCTTAGGATTAGGGGTGGTTTGAGAAAATATTTGATAAATACATCAATATATTCCATAAAATGATAATTTCCACAAATTTGATGCTTTGTTTTGAATTAACAATTTTGGAAAGGTATGTTTTATTGTTAGGTATCAACACCCACCCCATTGATTGATTTTCCAAAGGATATTCGTGATCTTCTGTACAATAGTAACGGATCATGGGATAGTTCAAAATATATAATGGTATTTAATTTAAAAATAGTTTATGTGAGATCTATATAATTTTATACAATTAATTCCCATTTTATATTCCAATTCTACCATGGGAGAGATTATAAGATTCATTGAAAGAATATTCCCAAATAAAGTAACATGAGATTATTCTAACACTTTCATTGCATTAATTCCACCAATATGTTTTCTAGTCATACATCTACTTTGAGGCATCAAAATTATCATTCAACAGTTCTATAAAACATTCATAATATAAATTAATTCATAGAACCAAATAAAGTAAAACTTTGTCCATTCTTTAGTTAATAAAAAGTGTACCTTATTCAAATACATTTTCATTTTCCACTTAGTGGTAGAAATGTAATAATATTTCCTTTTAACCCATGGATTTTGTGATCACTGACATTTATTACACCCAAATACCCATAGTCTAGTTCAGTGTATTTCATGGTTATCATGATCCTTATAGTTGAATAATTTTACCTGTAGTGTTGAATTGGAAGGATCCTTCCTTTCCTCCCTCACATTAGTCAAATTCTTCATGTATCTTAAATATTCGTGAGCTTGGTTCCCTTATCTAGGGAACATAAATAATTTCCTTATATGTTTGAGTAAATTCCAATAGCTCTTATTTCAACGTCTTTTTTATGTGGGTGGTTGGATCTTCTTTCATAATTTTTCATTCAGTATACCGTCTTGAAACTCCATTCTTCTCTTCTTATCTCTATTTTCATGGAACTATTCTCTAAATCACATCACTAATTTGAGAGAATATTTAATTACTTCACTATAAATACTAATGTCTCATAAATATAGATCCTTTTGGAGGTGTTTTTTATACAACTATATAATATATCTATTTTTATATAAATGTTCATTAAAAACCTGAGGTTTTTTTGAAAGAATTGTAAAATATTCCTTGGAACACATGAAAAATTCACTCCCCTTTTCTTAATTTCTATAAATTATCCCTCAATATTTTTTGAATATTTTGATGTAAACACTTAGTAATAAATTTCCTCTTAAAGTATTCTGACTCCATATCTTCCATTCTATCTTTTATATTTGTTTTCTTTATTAATTCCCACCATTAATTTGCATCTCTATCTAACTGATTGACAACCAATGTAACATTATCCTTCTAAGAAAATTAGAATAAAAAATATCCATTGAGTAAACCCTCCATTCCATAATTATTGGATTACATGATTCACTAAATACTAGTGGTTGTTGCTGAATAATGGACTTGAGGCCTTGTTCTTCCTTCTTGAGGAAAGGAATAAATTACCCATGGTTTAGTTTATTCTTCATATCATGACATGGTTGGGTAAGAATCACCATGAATATTTTAACTTCACATCTCATTACATTTCCCCACACATGGGTTGTTTATCTGGTTTCTCCAGGTTCCCACCATTTTTTAAAATAAAAATGGTTTAAACAAAACATAATTAAATAAAGAATAATTTATTTATTTTCATGTGTAAAGAAATTATAATGTAATATCATATGGGATCATTAATAATAACATATCCCTCTTCTCAAAAAATGCTTATATGATTATGTGGTTTAATCATATTTTAATTTTTAGAGGAATAATTATTTTACTTATAAATCGTTTACAGTTGTTTGTATATTTCTTTATTAACTAAATTATTTCCCTAGGGCTGTCAACACAAGTGTGCATCAAGGCCGCTTTATCATGAACAAGGTGATGGTTGAGTTAATACATAGTCTGACCTTTTCTGGGTTGTCACCCTTAGGTACATATATGCTGGATCTATATCCTCTTTTAGTATCTAGTCATATATTTAGCAACTCAGAAACCATATACTCTTATACATTAACAAAACATTATAATGTTTACCTATACTTAGAATTATCCTAATGATTTTCCATTAACATTTTCTAGACCTAATTCCAAAATTAAATAAATTGTTCCCTATTACCAACTATAGAGACCTGACTTTTTTACATGACTATTACATCATTTTGAAGATAAATAACATAATATTAATACATTACAGAATTGAAAGGTTTAGTATCTGGGAAAATTTAGTTTCATACGTCACTTTTACATAATAAAACCTTAAAATTATTTAAATTCATAATCTTTATCCTATTAATAGATCTCACAATACCCTTAGCACATGTAATAACCTGATGATATACATAAATAAATGGATGTCCTAAAATCCTAATAAGGTCAGGGATAGGAAAGAATAAATTAAATACATTAATCAGTAGTACATGAGTGAAAATAATAATCATTATTATATCATAAGTGTGGGATTATCATGATAAGCATGAAAGAATCTTTGTAAAAACTATATAATGTGTCATATTCATAATAATGAAACAACATAAGATAGTGGTCAAATAAAATATATATTTGTGAAAAAATATATCATCATGTTTATGAATAACATATGTGCATAATTTTTAACATCATAAGTTTTAATAAATGATTGAAGTTCTTAATTTTTGTTTTTGTTGTATTTGTTGTCAATAAGTTAGTTAGTGATAAAGTACTTAATGTTAATGTTACATGAAAAGAATAATAGCTTGGAAGTTACTTTGGGTTCCCAATCATGGTTTTTAATGATTTAATATCTATCCATTTGAGGTTCAAAGGTCATAGGTTATTTTCGGACAAATTTTTCAAAGTATAATGATTATTAAACTAAAAAATAATATATTAACCTTGTAAAAATAGAATTTTATGAAATGAATGTTGTCTCCTATAATAAAGAATGAAGAATATACATCCAATGGTGCCTCTTGATTAGATAAATTATAAGGAAGATGAGAAAGATCATGTAAATATTTACTTGTATTAAATGATCTGGAATTACGTTAAAAAGAGAGAATATATTTGTATTTTCCATAAATTACATTTTGAAGATGTCTTGTAAATTTCATACTTAGTGATTGCTAAGTATTTTATTTTGGATTTATCAAAGAAAATTATTTCCCTTAAAAAACAGGGTCCCCATAAAACACACACATGAGACCAAAGGGTAAACCATGTAAAAGATGCAGCATAGCACATGTAGAGTGTGTATAGGGTGTACAAGGACTATATAGGTTACCATGTGGAACATAGTACTCAAAAAATGTGTACAAGGTGTGCAGGGTATACCTAGTGGACCGTGTAGGTGAGGGGCATCCCTTAAGGGGATATAATATTTGTATTTTTTCAAGTATCAAACATTGCTACTAACATGAGGGTCTGGATATATAGGTAGTATTATTAAGTAGTGGAAGATTGAGGTTAAAGTTGATGTGTGAATCCCACAACATAGGTATTGTTCACCCATTTAAAAGGATATGCATATAATATAGGTTACCCAATAAAATGAATCTATGTCTCCAAATTGATCATAGTTGTTATCTTATTCTAAAATCCATTGAATTTATGTTTTATATCATAGTTTATTCATGCCATTATTCATCAAAAATTATGTTTTCCATCTCCAATGATCAAACTGAAGGGAATAAGACATGATTGATCACCAAAATATAAGCACGAAATATCTATCATTCATGCATGTATCTGTTCAAAAAAATATAATAATTATATGATAAAAATGATTTTATAATAATTTTTTGTATACAAATTTTAATTATATCATTATGGAAGAATCAAATTATATAAATATACCACATTTCTTGACATCGTGTGGTGATGGAGAAAAAGGAAAAATCTATGAAGATTAAAATATTGAAAGCTTCAGAAACATCATGACTCAATATATTTTATAGAGGTATTTGAATGAGACTTGGCATTGAAATATTATCTAACATGAATCATTTTTTCTATGGGTAGAGATGGTGGACCTCATCTATAAATAGAAATGTAATGAGGTCGGGCTATGTTTACAGATAATTTTGATATATCTCATTTTTATTTTTTGAAAATAAAAGAATCAAAAGTTCTATACTCTTATTAGTAAAATTATTGTTTTTTATTTCTAATCATCCATGTGAATAATGTTACATGCATAACTCTTCTTAAATGGCAGACCATGAAGCTTTTCAAACACTCATACAATAATTTTAGAAACACATACCATGTTACATGAAGAAGGAAAAATATTAAATCCCTCTAGGTTGTGCAAAGAAATATATCACATGAACCTTCATGGTTACATGAAAAAGCATAAGGTATTTTATTATCCATTCATCGTAGTGATGGAGAAGTTCCTTTGTCATCTATGTGAAGAATAAATCTCTAGTGCTCCTAATCTTCAATGAAGATGAAAGAGAATTGTTACACCTAGAATTGATTCTGGTGTGTAGTGAGATAGACAAAACTGAGAGAGTGAGTTGTTTCTATAAACACTCGTATGTGAAGGAGATCTCATGTATGATCCCATGCACATATAACTATATGTAATAATATGAATAGTATATAAGAATCCATTTTTATACCAACCAACACAACGGATAGAAGGAAATCATTGAATAATAGATGAGAACACATAAAATAATAAAGAATAATATTTTTATATTCTAAGGTTAACAAATTTTATAATCCCTTGAAATGTTTTTCATGAAGTACACTTAGGGAATCTAACATTGCAATTTCATAACTCATATTGGGGGATAAAGAAAAAAAGAAAAAGAGGAATCAGTGACTTAGTTGTTATTTTCTAATTATCATTGTAGTCATAAGTTAAGGAAATATTAAGTCCACTACACATTAATACAACTATGACTAATGAATAATAAGTAGTTATTAATTACTAAATTGTTGATACTACTCTCTAATTACTGTAAAATTGTGGAAACCATTTCATTGCTACATTTCATGGAAGTTTACCAAACTACTTGGAGTCTAAAGAAGAATACTTGTGCCTCGTTATTGATCAACTTATAAGGGGTAGGATGAAATCCAATATATTGTGAATCAAAGATAAATCTTTCATTGAACCAAGTAAATGCCAAAATAATTGGTTCTTATTCATACCCTTTTCTATTATTTATTTGATAATAGAAATTAATATGTGTTTGATTCAGATATTAACCGATATAGACCAAGGATGTAGTCATCCACACTATAGGAAAACCACATAAATATACCCTGGGGTTAAATATTCCTTACAATTTTATGTTCATTATTTCCATGTACAGATGAAGAAATCATGAGATCTATTTATTTAATAAGTCATTTATGTAAATAAAGTGATAAATATTTAAAGTGAAAAAACACATCCCACAATAATTCAAACATCCCTCTCAGTGTGGTTATACCAATGTTATTATAACCATTAGTATTAAATGGATAGGTAACAAATATAATTGATTATCTGATTGGAATCTTATAGACAACCTAATTTCTATTCTCAATTCATAATGAAGGGAAAATATATAGAAGTTATATATTTTGGAGATTATAATTATATATCATCAAAGACGTTGAATAACATAGAGAATAAATAATTTAGAAAGATGAAGAAGCAATATATATTTTACAAAGAGAGGGTTAATCCAATTTCACCATGTGGTCATTCTAATGAATACAAGTCTAAAATTGATGTAGAAGATCTGGTGGTATATTCTACTATTAATGTAATGTAAAAGGGTTATATATCATGTGGTATTTCATCCGTACATAAAGAGGATGAATGAAAAATCAATTGCCTAAATTTTCCTCATGAATATAGAATCATTGGTGGAAGTGATCATATATACTTAAGGATTTTAATACTGGATCATTTTCTTCTTTGAATGATATACTACAAAATTATCCCAAATAAATAGTTACATCTATCTATGGATCATTAAAAGTAAATTAAGAAGAGATAAATAGTTTTAAAAAACATTGTGACCTTGGATAAATAATTTGATGAAATAATTTGAGAAAATATTAAGATCTCCATGAAAATTGGAGCTAAAAAAGTAGTGATGATTGAAATTGAAGAATGAATCTCCAGTTTTGAGTATCACTAGATAAGTAAAATTCTTGATAAAGAGGATTCCACTAGTTAATTTGAATAAAATATCCCTTCCATAGAGTTAAATCATAAGGATATCATATATGCCAATAATTCTCAACTTGAGATCAAAGAAAATAATACTAAAGAGATTGAAACCCTAATATAGTATAAACATAAAATTAATTATGAGGAAGTTATGAAGATAAATAAAGAATGTGAAGACATTTTGAAGTTATTGGAGGATGAGAATAACATCATGAATATGAAATGTATTGATATTGAAGTAAAATTGTTAAATTCTATAAATTCCCAAGTTGAGTCATCAAAACAATATTATAGAATATGTTTTATTACAAGATATTCATCCACACAAACTTTTTAGTAGTCATATTATCGTAAAAGGCATTTATATAGTGGAAAGATGGGATTTAAATCATTCAATGGTTAATCTCAAGTAGTCTCTGAGAATAAGGTACAATCTATATCTATAAATAATGTTTTTAATAATTGTAGTTATATGAATAGTGAAAGTGTAACATTAAAACCTATGTAAAAATGGATGAATAAAGGTGATTAAGTATATACCACAATATATGTGGTAAATGAGGATAAGTGTAATATAATTTTTCCCCTAAAGAATACCAATAGAAGAATAAAAATAAATAGAATCAGTAAGCTTCCTAATATATCCAAAATATTATCCAAAAGAAGATATCAATAATTTTTTTATTGTTGGTGCTTTGAAATATTCAGGCATAATGAAAAACATTGTATATTATAATAGTATATGATAATTAAAGGATTACTTTGTCAAGGTGGAGCAAAGTAGTGAGGAATAAATGACCATATATGAAATGAAATAATTTGACAGAAAAAATATATTTTAAAGTTTTAAGGACCTCTATGGTATTTTTAATGGTGTTGGTTATTGTAAAGTGGTGTGTATGTATAAATCATTCAAAAATTCCACTAAATAATTAAAATGAAAATACCCCTGATAATTAAAACTGTAGATAATTATTCCATGGTAAATAATCCTAATAAAATCATTATAAAAAATATTCCCCTGATGATTACAATAATGACAAGAATGTCCACATTAGATGAAAATAAAAATTAGACTAATGCTCAGAAAAACCCCAAGAAGAACAAAATCTGTGCTCCACCAAATAGTATAAGATATTTTCTTTATGGAATAAGAGTTCACACTATGGATTTCTATAATTAGTTCATGGATATAACAATGAATTGAACCAATCTTATGCAAAAAATATGAAACTAGTACAATAGAAATATAAAATTACTAAAGTGGTAAAGATCACACTAGAGAAACCATGTGGATCTTATAAGAAATTTTTTCATATTCCAAATGATGTAATATTAATTTTATAATCTTATTTTGAAATATGAAGAAAAATTATAAGAATAAAATATGAGGGAAGAGTTTAAAGGAATGAAAAATATTCCATCCTAAGAAATATAATTTCATGATAGGTTTACAACAATTTATAACCAAATAATCGCAAAAGTACTCTGTGGAAGGTGTAAGAAGGATGGAAAATTTTCTAATATTTTTTATTCATAACACCATCTCAATAATAAATTTTGAAGAAGAATAAAAAATAATCTCATGGTGAATGTTCCCTGATGTCTAGGTTGAAAAAAAAATTCCAAAAAAATTATTTTACGAATAAAGTAGAGATTCCATGCTTCCCAAAACTACATTGAAATTCAGAAAAATTAGCATGAAGAGCTCACGATCACATGGAGTGGGAAAAGGGTGCTTCATGGTTAAGATTCATGTCTCAACATTGTTTCTCTAACTAAAAAACAAAGGAGATCCACCTTATTACCATATAATTGTTTTTGTTCATTATGTATATAATTTAAGATTATGTACATATGCAGGGGGAGAACTGAGTAGAAGGAATTATATTTTCATATCTATAGGATGTAATATTCATTATATGATTTATGGAAATAACCATCTTGGTTTGATATGTCTTCTCATATCATGAATATATTTTTTTTTGCAAAATATTAGAGATCATCATTGATGAATGTGATGAAGCTATTATAGATGATCAATGAATTTAAAGTCACTATCATGGATGTGATCTGAATAATTGATATTCAAATAAATTAGTATTCATAAGAACAACTAATGATAATATCGATCCTGATTATGTGATGTTTTAGATCATCCCTCGAGGGGGATTATCCAAATAAGTACCTACAGTATTATATATCATCAAAATCTGACATTCTTGGAAGGTACTTATTCAAAAAAATCATTGATAAGGTATGTGTTTTCACTCATGCAACCCTATTCAAAAAAAATTAAAAATAACCCTAATATTATGGGGTATAAATTTAATGAATCATTAACATGAACAAGAGAATCATGAAGAAGTTCTAGGACTAATTTCATGGACATTAACTACAATGTATACTTGAATGATTTCAATCTATTTTTTGAGATCAGGGAATGAATTTCAGGTTGGAAGTTTATTTAGAATCCTTTATCAACAATTTATATCAAAAAAATTCCACTTTCATTGTATTAAGTGGTATCTACTAATTACTATCAACCAGAAAATATCATAATAACATCTAATGAAGAATAAAATTTGTGGTTTTTAATTTTTATCATATTTTAAATTGATAATAGAATTCTGTATTGTATAAATTATAACCTTGTGTTTTCTATAACCTGTAATTATAAGTAGACATATTGTGGAATAATTGATGGAACATTTCTTAAGAAACAAATTATATTATACTCTTCTAGATACATTAAATTTGATATCAATAATTATAAGAGAAGAAAATGAAAATGTTAAAGATGAAATATGAAATAATAAAATCATATGTACACATTGGAAAAACGTATTGATATCTAATGTTTGTTGGTATTAACAAAAAATAAAAATGTTAGATTAGATATCCTAATTTTTGTTTGTGTTGTATTTTTTTCAATGATTTAGTGAATAATGAATCCCTTAATATCAATATGTCTTAAGGAAGAATAATATCTTATAAGTTCCATGGTGATCCCAATCATGGTTGTTGAAGAATGAAAATACACCCATGTGAAGTTAAAAGTCCATATCCTATTCTTGGATGAAGCATTTTATGTCTAATGATTTTTGAATTGATCTTAATATCTTAGATGTGTGAAAATGGATTTTTAAGAATTGAAAGTTGTTTATTATGGGAAAAATGAATAATATCCATCCAATAGTGCTTCTTAATTATATGAAGTCTAAAGAATAGTAGAAAGATCATGAAAATATTTATTTTTATGAATATATATTTAATTCCATGAAAAAATAGGGGACAAATTATTATTTTGTGTGAAGGAAATTTTCACGATGTCTTTTTAATTTCATACATAGTAATTATTAAGTATTTGAGTGTGGTTTTTCTCAAAAAAGGGCAATCCCTTACTAACCAATGACCCAATCAACCAAAGATGGGGAACCCATGGATAAATCACAAAGGAGAGGGTGCATAGCACCCACGAAGTATGCATAGGGTTTATAGGTGATAGAATTAGGGTTATGGGTACATAGAATCCATAGTGTGAATACAAATCACATAGGGGATACACGATGGACCACACAAGTGAGGTGCATCCCATAACATTTACAATGTGTGAAGTGTTCTAGATGCTAATACCAACTACAGACTCAATAGTCTCTAAATTAAGAGAGTATTATTAATCAAAAAAGGACCTAGGAAGTAACAATTGTGGGACTTCATTGGCATGGGTACTATTCTCCCATTAAAATGGATATGCATATAATGTGGCTTGCTAGATCAAAGGATTATTCACTAACTAATTAACCCCACATGATATTGTAAACCTTTAATACTAAAGAGATATAGTTCACAATATTTTATTTATTCCAATATTCATAAAAAATTATATCGACCACCTCCATCGGTCAAACAGAAGGGCAAAATACATGATTGGTCACCTGAATACATGCATGCAATATTTGTCTTACATGCCCACATTTTTTCAAACAATATATGATAATTACAAGAAGAAAATTATATTTCAGTGTTGATTGAATAAATCTGATCATTATCTCAGGATGAAATAATTCACTTCTGTGAAGACACCATATCTCTCAATGTCTTGGGGTAATAAAGAAGAATCAATCAACATTATGATTAAAATACAGAAATAATTGGTAATATAACAACTCAACATATTTTGAGGAGGTATTTTAATAAAACATAGAATGGATATCTTATCGATAATGGAACCTTTTATAGATGGAAATAGATAGTGCAACTCCTCTATAAATATCAAGGTATTGAGGTCGAGTCGTGCAAGATGATACTTTTGAGAGATCAGTTTTTTCTAACAGAGAAACAGAATATATGAACTCTAATTATAATTAAGAGAGTTTTATGTGCCTATTTGAGTAAAAACAAGTTTTCATGAATAAATGTTTTATGTAGAATAAATATGAATATTTTAAATAACTTTTGAAGTGAATTGAGAACCATGCACCAGATTATGTAAAAAAGAAGACATCTACAAGAATTCTATGTTGTGTGAAGAAGAAGATTCCAAAAACCTTATTTTTTTCATGAATAAGAATAATGTATCCTTGATCTATTAAAATTCAAAAAGGATAAGTTCCATGATTTTTTATTTAAAGAAGAGATTAATTGATCTCTTAAGCTTACACAAATATGAAAGAGAACTATTACAATGAGAATTTATTCTGGTACAAAGTGAGAGAGGCAAACTTGAGGTAGTAAGTTCTTTCCATAAACACTAAAATGTTAATGAGATAACATTTATTATCCCATAAACATATAACTATGTGTAATAGTTTTATGAGCATAGAATAATTTTTGTGTATTCAAACATAGACAAGGGATATAAGGCAATAAATGAATAAAATTTGAGAAAGCACATAAAATAAGAAAGAATAATATTTTCATGTACTGTTTTCATGAAGTAAACTTGAATAATATGATACTAAAATTTGATTTACCATATCGTGTTTCTAACATCAAAAGTAGTTGAATAATCATTGACCTATTTATTATTTTTTACTGATCATTTGGATCAAATGTTTTTGAGATATCAAGTACACTGTATAATAATATTATTCTTACTAAATAATAAGATGTATTTATTAGTTACTCCATTATTTAGACACCCCTCTGATTTCTATAAAATAAATTCATCATTTTTATTTCTTTATTTAGAGGAAGTTTATTGCATTAATTATAGTCTATAGAAGAATATGTATTCCTTAATGTTTATCACTTTAGATGGGGTAGTCCAACAACCTATATATTATGCTTCAAAGATAAATATTTCACTGTACCAGTAAGATTATAGAATAATGGTTTTATGGTCATTCTCTTTCCTGTTTTATCTCTTATAATAAAAAGGAAACTATATCTGATTGGGATAAAAACCACCTTACAAGATGGTCGTATTCATCTAAATTGTAGGAAAACATTTTTAACAAAACCTGGTTTTCATTGTACTTTATCTTTTTTATGCTCATGATTTCCAACTACAATTCAAGATAATAATAGATCCATTTATGAAATAATTAACATAGGTAAATAAATGGAAAAAAATTTAAAGCGATAAAGTTCACACCACACCGATTCAGCCCCCCCCCCTGTGTGGCCATCCCAAAGTGATCCTAACAAAGAAAGAACCATGTTTATCAATAAAAAAATTAATATCATGAGATATATCACATTAACTAATACATTTTAGGGATATATAAATCTTGGTTCAGTCGTCACAACAGAAAATGGTCATGATCATGTATATCACAATGAGTGGAAACATAAAAAAATCATAGTCATGAAATAAACCCATGGAAAAAATGGGTTTTATAAAAGTTTCATAAATAGTAAATTCATGAATAAACACTTAGGTTCCCAAATGAATAATATAACTAATATTTTGGCATAAAAAATAATCCTTCTTGAGTAGATAAGAAACAACTCACTAGGATTCAATGTGGGCTATTGGAAAATAAATTCTCTTAGAAATTTTTTATTTTAATTAAAAATCATTTCTGAAAGGTAGAAACATGTATATCCTTAGAAATAGAAGTGAATGAATACTAAAATGCAATTTTTAGGATGTAATGGGAATTTAGATACTAAAAATTGTGAAATATTAGATATCCCAAAAGAGAGGGAGTTGGGTTTGGTAATGCGTTATCCTTGATCTCATTCTATTTTTCCACTTTTCCACCTCCTTTATAATAAATTTGGGATCATTAAAACATGTTACTAGAATTGGATTTTTTTCATTTTCTTGAATCGTGAATAATTAAAATAATTGTATTATATTTATTAATTCTTATTATTAAAGGTGAAACTTTATGATATCATATTTTCATTAAAATATCCATCATTTCTTAAATTTAAATATCTAAATTTATTGATACTTATTCATTACAAATATTAACTCTAAAGGAATAAAAATAAATATATTTATAAATTAATATATTATAAATAATTTATTATAATAATACATAATGTTTTTGAAAATTAGAGAGTGTAAAATGTTCCCATGGGTGGTTAACCAATTGTTGATGCGACATTTTCATAGTGGTACTAGTTCTTTATCACTATAGCTCACTAACCACTTTCATGTGGATGTTTTAGAGACAATCCATCTCATTTGGAATAGCCATAACTGATTGTTCCATTACAATACCTCTTTTGGGTTACACTCATCTATTTTTCCATAATTGTTTCTATTAGGGAACCCAATGTGATCTAATGTGATTTTTGTGATAATAGTATTCATTATTTTACTATTCTAATACAACTCATTATTTTTGGGAACTTCATGTTTCCAACTGATACCTTTGAAATTCTCTAGAATCCGAATTTTTATTTTTGGATTAATATTAATTATAATGGTTTTTTGAAATGGAATCTCGGTCTCCATGGATGTCTTGTTATTTATCGTGATCATTGTGGTAGAACTATTGGCTATTTTTAAAGTTCCTATGTATTATCAATTTCGCTAGATGTTGAAATGACTGGAGTGATCAATTTGATATCATTTTGTAAATATATAGGCTAGAGAAATATATTCCATTTATGTAATTACACTACTACTTTTTAGTCCATAAGAAATGGTTTGATGCATCTCTCATGGAGGCTCATGGATCAATGGATGGAATGCATGAGTTCTCTATCTAGTCTCAACTACATTATGACACATTCTTATCAAGATGTGAATCATGTTTTATATGGTATCATCAATAAATATATTGATATAAATATTATTTGTTTGGTTGATATTCCTTCTAATTTTATATCTCTTTATGATAGAGATTATTGTAAAAACTTTTCTTTCAGGCTCATGTATATTTTTGTCTTTTAATAAATTTTCCTTGGCTAATTTGGATAAAGAACCATTAAAAATCAACAAGTGAAATATATGTAAGTAAAAAATATAATAATTATAGTATTATAACTTCATTAATACAATGTTAACTTTAAGAACCAGGTTCTTCTTTGAGGTATAGATCATGAGTTTTCCATCTATTTTCTCATTTAATTGCTAAAGAATGGATTTTTTTGGATGCTCATTGTGGTCATAGAGGTCTTCGGGGTTTTGGGGGCTGGTCCAGACCCCAGAACCTGAGTTTTGGGTGAGAAGAGGAGGTTTCACCATTAGTAATATTGTGTGGATTTTGGATCACTACCATGTGAACAAGACTGCAATTTTTACAAACCTTGACAGTGGTGTTTTCATGGTTACCACAAGGTTTTTCAACCCATGTGGGGTAACCGTTCGAGGTTCCCCTGATATCCATTGGGATGAGACGGATTTCCACATAGTTAGTCTCACACCCTATTTGGGTCATTCTTTGGGCCCAAATAGATTATATGGTTGTAGGAGTAGACAAGACAAAGCATCAACCAGCAGGTTCTTGATATGTAGCCTCGGATCAGGAGAGAATTGGACCAAGATGAGGATTTTGATGCTTTTGGGATACTTTTTTCTTTTTTACCTTTTGAATATTACACTGTATATAATAGCCTTGTAACAAGGTTTCCTGTTTTCTTAGAAACATGTGACATTCACGCTTTTTTATACGACATGACACCTAGTTATTCATATTATTAGTATTTTATTGTTTGCTTTAATTGTGTGGTAATATTTCTTCCAATATATGTATGTTATTTCTGTTGTGTTATACTCTTCCAATGAGGGCATAGCCTCCCCACTATCATTAACTTATCCCTCATTACTAGTCGGTAGCCTCTAGAATTTGGTGAGATTCCCTTGAGTCCATGTGTCCAACCGAGCTTGGAGCACTGTTTGGTGGCATCTAGACCTGGGACATTATAAAGTGGTATCATAGCCAGGTTTCAATCCTATAATCTGTGGGTTATGAGCCCACTTGAATCATAATATGAAGGATCAATTTTTGGTTTGATATTGAACTATGATACTATGTTCTATAAATGGATTCCAAACTTCGATTCATGGAGAGTATGGTTCCCCATGGGTCAAAATTCGCCATTCAATTGGTTTATATTTTATAATGTAATGTGATACTCTTGAAATTAGTTCCAGTTCTAGTTTGGAATGTTGAATCATCATGAAACATGGAATAAGTTTGAAATGAAAGTGAAATGGAATTGCTTTTGACTGAGAACTTGAAAATACATGACCTTATTAGTGGTATTTCGGTAGTGGTTCTCATTGTTTTATGCTTAGACTTAACCCATGGGGTAGGTAGAGGGGTGTGTGTTTAGAGGATGGTTTTTGACCTCTCTAGTTTGTTCTATGCTTTTGAGATGTGACGTTTTTTGGTCTATAACTAAGGCATGTGCTTGACCTTGTAGAGTCATGCCACCATAACGACCTCTAATTATACATCTAGAGGGTGGTGGTGATCACACCCCAAAGGTGGTAGGCCATGGGCTACAAGTGGATCCTCCACTCATGCTAGTTGTGGAACAAGTTGTTATATCAGACACATGTATAGATTCACAGTTATGTGAAGGCTTTATGAGGTTCATTCAAACATTTCATGGATCACCACAACATTCCATATCTTTAGCTAAACTAACATGGGTATTATAGTAGCAACAGTCGCCTAAGTTTTTGAGGGATAGAGGACCAGAGGTAGTAAAGTCATGGTTTCAGGCAATGTTTTCAATCTTCGATCATTTAGAGACACATCCAAAGAGAAGGCTAAATCTCGTGATGTATATGATACTTGACTCATCTAAGAGATGGTGGGACATGATTACTCAGGCAGGGCGTCATTAGGATATGGCATGGTGAGACTTTTAGACAGTCATCTATGAAAATTACTATCCTGAGACACTGATAACTAATAAATCTTGGTATTTTATTCATCTAGAGCAGGGTTCTTTGTTAGTGACGGACTACTCAGACCGTTTTACCAAGCTCCTACATTTCTCACCTATTCTGATGGGTGAAGATTTATCAATGGTTATGTGGTTTAAAGATGGTCTCATGTATTACATCTGATCTTAGTTTAATATATTTGTGTTCACTACCATTTCTACTATAGTGAATCATGAATTGATCAGTCAACATAACCCGAGTGAATCTGGATGTGTGAGCTTGGGAAGTTCTACACCTGGGTCTGGTATTGTCTCAACTGATAATAGGAAGCATCATCTAGAGTTTCCTCACAGTGATGTGAGTAGTAAAAACGTGTCTTCCAGTATCCATTTGATGTGTTACCTCTACCCTGCTGGAAATATTAAGGATGAGGTAGCTATTAGATTCTGAAGGCCTAGTTCTCTAGGAGACTATTTCAAGTGAGGACCCTCCTCCCTATTAGACAATAGGTATGGATGAAGTTTTGTGTTTACATGGTCATGTATGGGTTATAACATATGTGAGAGATGATATGATGTGGGATTTTCATGCCTCTATATGGGAAATGCATCTTGGTGTCACCAAGAAGTAATGAGATTTACATCAATAGTATTGGTGGACTGTTATGAAAAGGGATGTAGCTGGTTTTGTCAAAAGGTTCTCCACATATCATCAGTTGAAGGTAGAACATCAGCGACCATCTAGACTATTACAACAGTTATCCATTCTTTATTGGAAATAGAAAGATGTCATAATGGATTTCGTGATAGCTTTACCGAGGTCTCCATGTGGCAAAGAGGTTGTTTGGGTTTTCATTGATAGGCACACGAATGTTACGTATTTCATACTGATCAAGGAAACCTTCAGTGATGATGAGATTGGTAGGTTATACATCTTGTTGGTGGTACAGTTTCACAGTGTCCCGCGTTATATCATTTCAGATAGGGATTCTCAGTTTACTTATCATTTCTAGTAAGGGATATTGAGGGCACTGGGTATACAGATGATTTTGACCATAGCCTACCACCCCCAGTTAGAAGGCCATCCAGAGTGCATGATTCAAGTTCATGAGGACATTTTTTGGGCATCTGTATTGGATTTATGGGGTTCTTGGGAGAATTATATACCCTTGGTAGATTTCCCATAAAATAATAGATTTCAAGGTACTATTCAGATAGAACTGAATGAGGGTATATATGCTAGTCTATATCGATCACCCCTGTGTTGGCTAGATGTAGGAGAGCCATCTATGTTGGGACCTCATCTTGTCTTTGAGACCATTGAACACGTTCAATTGATTTGGAAGTGGATAGATACTATGTAGTCTCTTAAGAAATTATATTCTGGTCTCTACATATAATCTCTAGGGTTCTTGGTTGGGGATCTAGTTTTCCTACATGTTGTACCGAGGTTGGGACACAAGATGATCCGGATACTGGGTAAGCTTTTACTGAGATATGTCAGACCATTTGATATTATAGAGAGAGTCTATTCGGTTTCCTATCGGTTATAATTGTCTTAGAGGCACTTGGATATGCACAATTTCATTGATGTTTCTCAGTTATTATGTTACTATTCAGAATCATCTCATGTTTTTCTTCCTGAGGAGGATGAGTTACAGGTAGTTGCATCATTTGAGGAGAAACCTATATGAATTTTTTATCATAGCATAGAGGTTCATCCGGTTTGTTATGTTCCTTTATAATTGGTGCTATGGAAGCACGGTTGGGTACAAGATAGGGAGGATGATGTTTTATCGCAGTGGTCAGTTTTGTTCTCAAATACTTCCACACCATCCTTGGAAGGGAAATTTGGGGACGAATGTTTTTAAAAGGGGATGTTTGTAAGAAGTTGGTTCTTATTTGAGGTATAGATCATGAATTTTCTATGTATTTCCTAGTTTAATTACTTAAATATGGTCCTTTATATATTCTTTTTGGGGTCATGGAGGTCTTTGGGGTGTTCGGGGCTGGTTCGGACCCTAGAATCCGAGTTTTGGGTGAGAAGAGAAGGACAGACATTTAGTACAAACCGTGCAGATTAGGGTAAATGACTGTGCGAATAGGCCTGTAGTTTTAACAAACCTTGATAGTGGAGTTTTCATGGTTTTTGAATGATTTTTCAAATCATGATGGGTAACTATGCGATGTTCCCCAAATATCCAGTGGGTTCAGCATGGTTTCATCACTGTTAGGAAAATCGTGCACAGAAACCGTACGAACCAAATATTTTGCGTAAAATGAAAACATTCCCCTCGAAATTTTTTCATCTTAATTTTTTTTCTTCTCCAACATTATTTTAGAGTAGAGGGAAACTATGGGAGAGCCTCCTTGTATCATATTCTCCCTTTTAGGATCCCTGCTCCATCTGACCTCTGAATCAAGCATCGTTCGTCTCCAAAAATATGCAATGATAAAGCCCATATTCCTTTTTAGTGTTATTTGATTCATCTGGATATTGATTGATCTATTTTTATGTAGTCTCATATTCCCAAATAACCCATTATTATTTTTTTCTTCAAATTTCTCCCAAAGCGGGGTGCATCAGAACATGATACTGGAGGAGTTGTCTAGAAAGAGCATAAGGTCGGTGGTCTCATGCCTTTCACTAACTGTTGAGCAGTTTATATTAACCGGAGTGTGACACGCCTATTATGGGATGTTTACTTCATTTATAAATTGAACTTATTGTTACATGTTGTTGTTTAGGTAATTTAATAGGTGTTACAAAGCATGTGACAGGTTATTTTCCTAAATTAAGGTCCACCCCTTGAAAGAGTACCCATTTTGACCAATTTATGGTTGTTTTTTTAAGGGTGCCTATGCAGTATGCCTTGAGTTCCTTTTTTGTTATTTTTAATGAAGTGTATAATTTAATGAATTGTACATGTTGTTAGATGGTTTTATAATTGGCCAAGGGCTTGGGATAAATGATTTGACCCTTGACACATGTTATGTCTATTCTTGATAAAACATGTTTGGACTATTTAGTTCCAACTATAAACCTTCCAACATGAGATAGGATATGTTTAATCCTAGTGATGGTTTAGATTGATTGATAGGGTTGTCATATAAAATATTCCCATGTGATTACTAATAGTCCTAGGATTAGAGGTTGGTCCTATCTTGTTTCACCCTTGGTGGTGAGTTGTGAAATTGTTATGGTATTGACCTTATCATGATATTGAATTATTGACTTAAACCTGTTATGGTTGAATGGTAAAAAGAATTAGGTGAATAATGAAATTTTTTGTAATTCCATGGATGGTCTCATAGTTCTATTTTACCTTGGACCATAGAGTGAACCTTGGATTATCTCGAATGCCTTGGATGATCTAAATGGGTTTATTAATTAATGTTAGGTTGTGATTGAACCATGTACGACATCGAAAAGATCATAAAGGATATGTAATAAATGATGAGTTAATAATAGATCTTATTGGATTCCATGGATGGGCATGAGATTCATGGATATGTCATGAGTGATAATTGGGGCTTCCTATAGGACCTCCAAAGACGAGCTCAATTGACATGGAATTATTCCACCCCTAGAGTGATACCGGTCCTTGAGAGGCTTGACAAGATAGGTTTATAGGGTGTTGGTATATTAGAACCTAGGGTCATACTTGAATTCCATCTTAAGAATTTCACTGAAGGGATCAAGTTATATTTCAATTTTAAAGTTACTTATGATGTTTCATCCATGCCAAAGCACAAGCTTGGATTCAGTCTTATCTTATACCTGTTTATATAGCCTTATGAGGTTTATGTTGTGCCTACTCTTATACAGGTGATCGTCGGGCATAGGCCGAATCTCAATCCTCATAATAACAATTTAATTGATTTGTTAATTGGATATAAATAAAAACCAGTGCATGTAGAACTGTTTAATTTTTGAGTACTTCCTAGCTTAATACATTCACTATTATACACTACCTATTATAAATGCTCACTGAGATATTGGAATAGAACTTGGGTGGTTGACTACTGAAATTTAGTCTCACACCCTATTGGGTCATGTTTTGGGCCCAAATAAATTATATGGTTATAGGAGTAGACAAGGGAAAGTGCCCTCTATCAGGTTCTGGATATACAGCCTAAGAGAAGGAGAACATGAGACCAAGCCTAGGCTTGATATGATTTTAGGATACTTTTTTACCTTTTGGATATTTCACTATATTTGATAGCCTTGTGACTTGTTTGGATATTTTCTTAGAAACATGTTACATACATCATTTTGTATATGATATGACACCTGATTATTTGTATTATTAGTATTCCATTGTTTAATTCTATTATATAGTAATATTTCTTCCACTGTATTTATGATATTTGTATTATGTTATACTATTCCAATGATGTAATAGTCTCCCGGCGATCATCACCTTGTCCCACACTACTAGCCGATAGCCTCTGGCATTTGGGGAGATGAGTTGGAGGCCATGTGGCCAACCGGGCTTGGAGTACTATTAGCTGGAATCCTGACCCAGTACATTACATAAACATACTATTTATTTAATCTTAGAATATTAAATTTTAAATGTAATAGAGAAATATTTTAATAGAATGGGAAATGAGTTAAAAAGTTAATGAAAACATACCCTCTTCTCAATACTCCTTTTCTACATCACTAAAATAGATAAATTTTTAGAGTTGGTTTACTCCTAAATATCACTAAAGTTCATAAGGGGTTAATATTTGGGATTTGGGTTTGTATATATCTTTTTTAAGTCTAATTTAATTGGTTTCCAAGGGGGTTGAGAGGGGGATTTTATAGTTGTTGAGTGAGGGGTATTTTTTAAGTTATAATAATGAATAAATTATTATATCCATGGTAAACCTTTAAATAGAAAGGTTTTTCAAATTTCAAAATATATTCTAATGAAGTGACATTACTTTATGAATTTTAAAAAATATATAATTTGAATATATTAGTTTAATAAAATTTAAAGGAGAGAGATAAATAAATGGTTATAGAGAGAAATAAAAAAATGGTTATGTAAAGGGACACATTAGACTTTTACATTTTGGAAATTACTTTTTAGGTTTGGAAATTAAGTTTATTTTTTTAAAGGACCCATTTATCTTATTAAATATATTTTGGGTGATATAACCATTTAACATTTATTTAGTCATTAATAAATCATTCTTATTTCATAAAACATGTGGTATTCGAAAAACTGTAGTTTTACTATTCATATAAAAATTTATGTTTCTTAGAAAATTATCAATAATTCACCCAAAATAAGTTTTGATATGAAGATTCAAAAAATGAAATTAATATTATTAAAACTAGTTATCTAAAATAGGTATTTTTTATTATTAATATAATAGTTATGATTTTTACAAAACATGCTAAAATATTTTTTATTAAAAAAATATTTATAATTTCTTTGAGTTTTTAGTCGTGATATTTATTTTATGGTATTAAAGTATTTTTATTTTATCAAGATAAATATTTTTTTATTACAATTTACTATTTTGAGTAAAAATTACTATTTCCAATGGTTAAGTTACTATTTATAAGAGTCATGTTACTATTGAAACAATCATATTACTTTTCTAATGGTCACATTACTATTCCAATGGTAATATAGGCCCTTTAAATACATGTTCATTACTTATATTCACAATTCACTATAATTGTTCCAAAGTTTTAATATTTTACTTTCTTAAATCACAATTTTTTTACAGTTATTTTATTTATTTTTCATAGTGTTTTTTGTGGGAGTGATGTTTTGAGTAGATCAGGATGATCCGAATTTTACCAATATTATTTTTTTATTTTTTATTTTTGGTCCCATTGTAATATCTGGAATTTTCATGGGTTTAGTTTTTGAATAATATAATGATCTTTATTAATAAAAAAAATTTATGGTTTTCTTTGTGTTGTGTTCATATAATATTATATAATATAGCACACAAGGGTTCAGAAAAAAAAATATCATTAATAATGTATGGGTAGTTATAGGAAAGAACTCAAAACACAAGGGTTATAAGGATATATAAATGGGGGTTTAGATTGAATTTTTAAATTTGAGGATTAATTTCACACATAGATATAGGTTTGTACTATTTTGGTATTAATTGTTCAAAATTATTTTTTTAGTTTCCTTTCCTCAAGTATAGTGTGGATTTTTTTCCATTTTTTGTCATGTAGGTATATGGATTATATTATCGGTGTGTTTATCTAATGGGATTTATGTATTTGAAATATTGTTTGTTTTGGGTTTTCAATATATAAATATTTTCTTTATTTTCATATTCTAGATCGTCGGATAATACTTTTTCCTCTGAGTTTCCTTTTTATAAATTATATAAAATATCAAAAACCCTTTCTATTATTTTTATATATAACATATATTATATTCATGAATTTTTTATAGAATATAGTAATAACCTATTTTAACTCCAAAATGGGTAAAATCGCCTCCTATACAATATTATTTATCACTTAGTGTCCATGACAACCTCTGGTGATTGCGAAATGTGTCAGAGGTACTATGGTGATTTGGGTTAGACCCATGGGTTCTCTACCAAGTCATTATAATGTTTTTTTGAGCCATATAGGGTAAAATTGGTTTGGGAATAGTCAAAAAATTAGATCATAGTGACTTCGTAAGTGAGATATGAATATATTTTTTAAATATAATTATGGAAAAATATTGAGTTACAAGGGTAGTATCAGTTTGATTTTATTTTATTATTAATTTAGACTTATTCCTTTTTAGTTTGATGATTCATGAGTAAGAACATATAGGTATCCCATATAAGAAAACATGACATTGAACGTTTATATATTCTTATTTATTTTATTATTGTATTAATTTAAGTATTTATATTAATTATAGTAATAATATTTAATAAATAGTGTTTTTTACATATTTATTAGTGATGATTAGAATACAATAAATCATTTAAAGATTCAATTAATTAAAAAATATCTGTTATTAAGATTTTTAAATAAACATTTCATGATTCAGTCTAAAATAATATTTTTGAAAAGATTTAAAATAATGATTTAAAGTGAACATGAATATGATAAATGGGGATAAATTCTAGAAGGGTAGGGTTTTCTTCTTACCATTATTATGTTGCCCTTAATTACATAAATAGTTTCATTCTTAGATTGAGGAGCTCATGTGATTATACTTATATGTTGAATATTCTATCATAAAGAATACTTGAACCCATGTAAGGGTCAATAAGAATGTTCCACCTTCTAGTTTGATCAATAATACATGGGCCCTAGAGGGGCATGGTCAATTACAATAGGAGAAAGACCAACTAACCCCTCAATGAAAACCTACTATTACCATTTTTTAAGATACTTCTAATTTCATCACCCCTTGAAGTTTTGGGAGGTGTCACACCATATGAATTGGAGGAATGGATTGAACATACCCATAATATCATCAAGATA
Organism: Viscum album; assembly: GCA_963277665.1. Taxonomy (NCBI): domain Eukaryota; kingdom Viridiplantae; phylum Streptophyta; class Magnoliopsida; order Santalales; family Viscaceae; genus Viscum; species Viscum album. Next base: position 1,181,724,212 of record OY728158.1, on the reverse strand, counting down.
ATTAAATTCCCTTATCAAAATCGAGAATATTAAAACCATTTATGGTTAAAGTAGTTTTATTTCATTGGTGGGATATCATGGTAGAAGTAAATAATGATTATGTGTTTAAATAGAATGGTTTCCAGGATCTATTCTTTGAGAAATGTTACCCCAACACTATCCACCAAGATAAGTCTCATGAGCTTATAGAAATAAAGTAAATTATGATGAATGTGATTGAATACTCTCTCAAATGCACTAAACAATTTCACTTTACTCTTTTAGTGAGTAGGGATAAGGAACCAAAATCCTGAATTTTGAGATGGGATTAAAGGAATAGTTACAAACTCATGTGATATTGGTTAATATTTATGAATCATTTTAGATTTTAAATAATATTAATCTTGATTAGATAGATTCTAATAGAAGTTCAGGGAATGGTGGTTCATTTCCTAGTCTAAGTATAGGTGAGGTATATTCTAGTGGGTGGAAGTGGAAATGGAAATAGATGAATTGGTATAGTTCCTTTCATGTAATTATAAGTGGAAGTGATCCTTCAACACTAATGATGATAATAACTATAGTTTAATTTTTTACTTAAAGATTCCAAAGACATAACAAACCTCATTTCTTATATAAGGTGAATCAATTCCATTATGTGGTTATTTTATGAATCTTGGATAATTTTTTTAAATTAACCCCTCAAAGAGTATTAACAAGTGACCTCAAAAATAACAGGCATTACATGTACAATTTCATTTTTTCTCAATACGGGGTCAACCACCTACATAATGACCTTGCCATGGAGGTAGGTTAGGTGGTCATAATTGGCAGCTAAAAGCCCTTTCCTTAGGGAATGGATTTTATTAATAGGGTTATATTAATGGAATATATATGGTTTTTGAATTCTAGTTTCATATAGGTAATGAAGATTAAGGCCCTTCCACTTTGAGAGGCACTATATTAGAATCGTCTATTCATACAGGTGATTTATATAATACATTGGATTATCATTATTTTTTCTTGAATATATTGGTATTCCTTCAGTGATCGAAATTAAAGGTACCTTTAAAGCTGATGATAATTAAGTCTATTTTAGATATGAATGTAAAAAATTAGTATGATGTGAATTTCTTGTGATATTATGGTTAGAACCTATAGAAATAAATATATGATTTAATTACCCTAAAAATAATGAAATTTTATTTTATATTGGGTATGGATTGGATAACCTAGTTTCACATCTCTATGAATAGTTATCGAATGAGGGTTTCTTTCTCCTCTATTACTTATATTCATTATAATATTTTTGGAGAGTGGGAATTTAATGTAAGTAATGCAGGGCCAAAAAAGGTGTACGATATATTATTATTATACAAATTTATAGTTTAAAACATAGATCAGTGGAAATTTTATAGTGGAGAGTATTACCTCATGTGGTTGACATATTCTATGATGTCTTTCCTAGATATTTTTTAGGGATATATCATAAAAATAAGGTGGGTTTTTAAAAAAAAATTATTTCTCGGAATCAAATATATTTCTATTCTACCATATAATATGTCCTAAACTAAACTAACATTATTTAGAATTCAATGTATGAAGCTTATGAAAATGTATTTTATTAGACCCATCACTTCCTCATGGGAATCACATTTTCGTTTCACTAAGAAATGTGACAAGAGTTTACGATTATGTGTAGACTATTGAAAATTAAATTTGGTGACTATCAATAATAATTATCCATTAGATTTTATTAATGATTTATTTTACCAATTGAAAGGGTATAAGTGGTGTTATAAGATTTAATAACATTATGGTTTTCATAAAATTTTGGTGATAATATAATACATTCCATAGAAATCTTTTAAAAATAGTTATGACCACATTGAATACATATTTATACCATTTTCATTGAATAATAATCTTATGTATTATGGAACCTGATGTATTCCATTAATTCCTAGCCTCATTTTGGGGGCCTTTATATGTGATATACTTGTATATTTGAGATTTTTAGCCTGATAGACATCTAAAAAATATTGGATACATTACAAGTGCACTGGCTTCACATTTATAATTTCAAATTATTCTTCTAGATTCTTCATGTTAAATTACTTAGGAATGTCGTATTAGAGGTTGTAATTTAAATAGATCTTGGAAAACTATAAGTAATTGGGTCCTAGAATGTAGTCAAAAATTAAATTGACTTTATGAATTTTCTATAACATATATGATACTGGTGTTACTCTTTTAGTACTTTCTAAGGTATCTTCTCTGATGAATATATTAATGAATTAGGAAAAAATGTTTAGTATTATTAATTTAAATAAGATTTTTAGGTGTTGAAGAAGAATCTTACTACCTCTGTTATCTAGATTCTAACTTAGGCTAGTGAAATACTTGAGGTATATTATCCTTTAGTGTGTCATGGTTTTATTCTCATGGAGTATAAACATGTGGTATCTTATGATTCTTGTTAGATCTATCCACATTAAAATAATTATAATTCCCATGATCTAGAATTTCACTCTATTGTTCATGTTTGAAAATATTGGAGGCATTACACATTAAATAGTGGGTTTTAGTATAAACTGATCACAAAAACCTCAAGTATATATTTATTAAATTAGATATATAAAAAATGTAATGATGACATTTTTTATAGCTATAATTGGTTTATTGTAAAATTTTGTATTCACCTAGGAATGAAAATTTGGTTGAATATTCTTTATTAAGAAAATACAATCCTCATAAAGTGAAAGAGGAAAGGAAATAATGGAGATATATTTCCTTGATTGTTGTGATTTACTTGGATAAAACTAAGTATTGAAATAGGATGTGTTTATTTAATACTGATCTTACATCATCCACTATGGAGAAAGTCATAGACTCCCAAATTTATTATCATTATAGAAACATAATTTGTAAAAGGCTTGATGGTGTGGAGAATATCCAATGTTTTTAAAATGATTCTAATTCTATATTTTTTATTCATTGAAGTCTTACAATTGTTATCAAAATTAAATAACACGTGATGATGGAATATCATTATTCTCAGATAGTATTCCACCATAGGGTATCAAATATGTTTCATGATATTTATGGGAAATTATAATGGTGAGGTATGAATCAATATATATTTGGTTTTTTTCAAATAATCTTACTTTCAAATAGGTGAAAAGTAAACACTAGTAGTTTACTATGTATTTATAGTGACTCCCACAACAAGTATTGAAATGCGATGGAATCATGATGGATTTTGTTACCAATTTACCATGATGTCTAAAAGGTCATGATTTAATCTGGGTGATCATTGATCATATAATTGAGGTAGATTAATTATTCTCTATCATAGAATCTTACTTAGTTTATGGCTTGGGTAAACTATATATCAAAGAGATAGATAAACTTAATTGGGTTATAAGTAGTATAATTTATGATTGTAACCCAAGGTTCACTTTTAGAGTTTGGAAAGGGTTTCTATGAGCTCTTTTAACTTAGGCAATAACAATCATAGGATATCACCCTTAGACTAAAATCTAGTCAAAGTGTACCATTCATATTTTATAAGATATAATTATGTTTATATCCTTTATTTTACTATCCAATAAGAAGATTATATATCACTCATTGATTTTTTATTATAATAATATATATCAGTCATCCATTTAGATGGATGATTTTAATAATTTTTATAGTATACCATGTCCTTCCATACTTATTTTCATATACATTTCCGAATAATATTTTTTTGGTACTTGTAGATTATAGGAGATGATATAGTTGGTGAAATTGATTTAGAAATTTTTGTTCACTACTAAAACTCACCAGAAATAATATATTTATTATAGTTGAAGAGCTCTATAATTTCAATAAAATGTTCATGTATTTATTTGGGTTTCTCCATAATGACGTCATTTATGAATGTGGAAGCAAGAGAAGTTTAACCCTTAATTCATTTTTTCATTTCAATTCAGATATAATATCATCAAAATTGCCTATATATTATCCTTTCTTCAATATTTTTATTGCATTCATAATGTATTCTATATTTCTCAATTGAGGATATAAGTACCGGATTCTAATCATGTTACCCAATTATATATATATATATAGATTGAATATGATAGTTAAAATAAAGACAACCATCTTGTACAGTTGATAAGAGTGGGCTCTTATAAGAGAAGGTCATTCCACCAGTTTAGGTGTGTTAGAGGCATGAAATAACTCAAATAAAACATGTGAATGTTGGGTCGTGGTTAATTGTCAATCGATAAAATTATCCTATTTAGAATAAAATGATGCTACTCAAGGATGAGAAAACTGATGATGGGGACATTATAATGAGCCTTTTAATTGGGTTTTAATTCAATTTAAATTTTATTATTTTAATTTTAGAAGTATTTAAGTTATAATTTTATGGGATTTAAAACTTGAATGAAAAAGGCTTTATAGGAGGATTTATGAAGAAAGAGTTGGGGTGTGGATATAAAAATTCATGAAATACATACCGGATGAGAACAAATTATCTGGTGGACCACCCTAAGACCAATGTTAGCCAATAAATATGATGGTAGTATCCAGGTTTATATTTTAATATATAGAGAAAAAATTTCTTTTCCTGTAAAATTTAAAACCAAAGTACCCCCAGGATTTTATTTTCAAATATTATTTAGAACATCCTTGACCACACATGTTAATCCTCCCTTCCATTCCATGTTGAACCCATCCATAAGCATGATCCATTTCATTATTAATTTATCGATAAATATTTTATTTTTAAATAACAAGGTATGTACTCTTACTATTTTCTAAATTACTGTTTCTTATTTATAAAAACTAAAACCATAAAACTAAAATTCATATATTTTTAACGTCTATCATAGTGGTTTTATCATCCTATATTCTTGATTCATTATTTCTCAGTGTTTTTTCATAGATTATCATTCCACAAGGCGAAGGTAAAAAATACTCTCTTCATCTAAGATTTCCTGTTACTTCCATTAAAATGAGTTAAATCACTAAAAATATATATTAATTGTTTAAAAATCCATCATGTGGTTGAATATTTTATTCATTGAGCCTCAATATTATGAAACATGAGTTTAACCCGTATTTGTTCCCTCTACCGTCATATATTATTACAGTGTACTGGATATAAAAAACATAGAGTAGATTGTGTTTAAACCTAATTTTTTTCTTTCTAAATAAATGTTTTTATTAAAAATATTGATTCAATTTTATTTTTATTTATGAAATAATTTTTATCAATATTCCATTATTTATGAGTTTTTATTATTTATACCATCGGTTATTCTTTGTTTTCTATATTAAATATATATTTTTTATTTTTAATATTCAAATATATCATGAGGTATTTTGTAGTTGTAGTTTTATGTGTGTGTGTGTGTGTTTCCTTATTATTTTAAGTATATATAATGAATGTGGATATTGTAATAATCTTATTGTAAGTACCTTAATCCATTAATGATGGAAAATATAAATTTACAAAAGGCTGCATACAACACTCAATTTATTTTCTCCTTTCCCTGTATAGGTGTGATTCCTTATACATGGTTAGTTTATCCCTTTCCTTATACAAATATTCATCTATATAAAGGCTATTTTTACTTTTTCTTCACAATAGTATGGATTTTTAGAATTGATTGAAGCAGGAGTGGTATTTTTCAACATGGATTGTATAGAACAGGAAGACCAACACCAAAGGAAGATTAATTTAATTATTTTAATAACTTGCATAATTAATTATTTTTACATATATTCTTCTTAATTTTATATATACTTTATTTTTTATGAACTTGTTTTTATGGTATATGGGTATGAGTTGGTTTATTGCCTCCTACTTGGAATGATGTACTGACACACTACACATATCCCCTCAGTATGTGTATCGAACATTTTGTATGTGGTCTTGGTAAGGGAAATGCCCTAATTTGTGAGAGTTCTTGAGATATTGAGATAATGATAATGGTGTAATTATTAAGTTTATATATGGATTTATAATATAGTGATAGACATAGCATTTTGTGTTTTAATTTTTAGATATCATGATTATTGGTTGTCCCTTTACTCAACCATATCATTTTTTTCCTTTTTAGATCATGTTTGAATATGTATTGTATTACAAGTGAGTCAATATAGTGGATTATATATGTTTCAATAATTTTGGTATGCATCATATAAATAATTGTTTTATTTTAATATAATATATTATAATATACCAATTTAGGCATCTAGTTTCTTTTCTACTTGTTTGATCCATCAGTGAATATTTTTTATATTTTTTGGGATGTCCAATATATGTATGGTTCATGATGGAAATTAAAAATAATCTAGTAATAACATAGTTAAATTTCAAAAGTCATAAAATTACTTCAAACATCATCTTATGTGTACTAATGAATTTATGATAACCTTTGGTAACTGGGAAGTGCACCATAGATTTTATAATGTTTATGGTTGTTCCCTTGGTATCCAGACTAGGTCATTACATGGTTAAATTGATTTTGGCATATGAGGTTCCTTAGATAATGGTGTGTGGTTTTTTAAATTATAAAATAATATTCTTGACCATTTTATTTTATGTTTGGAGTAATCACACCCATCTATATGTGATGGAATTTTGGGAAAATAGTCATCATGACTTAGTCATGGTTATAGCGTCCCTCACTTTACAAACATTGACATTACATAACTTTTGTGGAATACATAAACATTATACAAAAATACACCCAAATACCATAGTTGGTATACTTCCTTTGGAAACATGGAAACATAAACACTAGTACATATGTGAGATACATAATCTCTCACTTGGCCCTTCTTGACTAGAACCCTTCTTAGAAATATAAAATATAATACATATCATCGTAACCTTGGTGAATGGAAACATAAAAGTAGTGATCACAAATGCTCTATAAGGGTAAAAAAGGGATACATGTAAGCATAAACATTATCATAATGTTATGAGAATGTGATCATGAAAAATATAATATCATACCATGTATATCAAAGATCATGTCACCATGATTGACAATTTATAAGACCTGAATCATAATGAAATAAAGAGAATAAGCCATCAAATCATAAAATAGAAATAAGACATATAATTGTGGTAACACATAAGCATATACAAATTTCCATAGTATCCAAGGCATCACTTATGGACCGGGTGAACACGCATTCCATCCCAGTATTACTAAAATGAGTAAAACCTCATTCCATCCCACAATTACTGAACCATGTAAACCCCCATTTCAACCTTATGTTACTGAACCAAGTAAACCCTCATTCCACCCATGTATTACTGAACTAAGTAAACCCTCATTCTATCCCTATATTACTAAACCGAGTAAAACCACATTCCAACCGTGTATTACTGAACTGAGTAAACCTTCATTCCAGCCCTGTCTATCTCATGATATATAACTATTTTCTTAATGCATTTTATGGAGATATAGGTCCCACCAATCACATAATTAAATCATACGTACATATGATACATGATCATAAATAAGATATCATAACCCATGAAATGAAATTTATAACATAAACATATAATAATATCATAACTTATGGAAAGATATAGGTTTCATAATCATTTCATCACAAACATAACCCATAAAAATAATTGGGTTTCAAAATGATATAACCTGTGAAAAAGAAACGGGTTACATAAATATATTACCCATGAAGGAGAAATGGGTTTCAAAAATATATTACCCATGAAGGACAAATGGGCTTCATAAATATATTATCCATGAATGATAAATGAGTTTTATAAAGACCATGTCATCAATAATAACTCATTCATAAAAATTATATGAATGGAACCTTTAGAACATTTCCAAAAAAGGTATATGTAACATTAATATATATTATCTTAGTTGGAAAATAGTTTTGAAATATACTCAAAAAAACATTTCTTAAGGAAAATATAATTTATTTTTTGAAAATGTATGTTTAAAACCTAAAACCATCTGAAAGTAATTTTCTTATAAAATACCTTGAAAACATAAAAAGAAGACATGAAATCATTTTGAAAACCTTTTTCCTTGAAAATGATTAAAATAATCTTCAAAACTTTTTAAAAACCATTTATTTGAAAACACAAGGAAACTTTTTAAGAAATATTAAAAATGTTTTGAAACCCACTTCTTTGAAAATAATTTGAAAACATATAAATAAATATTTACATGTTTTGAAAATCATTTTCCTTGAAATATTTTAAATAATATTTAAAATGTTTTGAAAATAATTTCTTTGAAAACACTTTGAAAACTTTTAAACAAGTATTGAAAACATTTTATAAAAATCCATGAAAACATGTAAAAGATGTTTGAAATCATTTTGAAAACAATTTTTCCTGAAAAATACTATTAAAAATAAATTTCCTAAAGATTAAACTTTAAAAAAATGAAAATAGTGATTCAGATAAATGTTTTGAAAATAATTTCTTTGAAAACACTTTGAAAACTTTTAAATAAGTATTGAAAACATTTTATAAAAATCCATGAAAACATGTAAAAGATGTTTGAAATCATTTTGAAAACAATTTTTCCTGAAAAATACTATTAAAAATAAATTTCCTAAAGATTAAACTTTAAAAAAATGAAAATAGTGATTCAGATAAATGATAGTGGGTAAATCCGTACAAGTCGTATGAGGTCAAAAGAACATTCCTTTTGTAGAGTAAAAAGGATAAAAAAGTGACTTGTTTGGAAAGAAAAAACAATATTACATTAAAGATATTTTTCATATAAAAATAGTGTTAAAATTAATTTTAGATACTATTGAGGGATGATATAATATTCTTGGTAATATATTTTTTAAAACATAGATTTCTGATGGAGGAGAGGTTAAATTTCGGTTTTCCTAAAAACACTTTCTTAACTAAATTATGTAAAAAATAGTATAAAATGGTAAAAATACATGAGTATATCATGAAACAACATAATATGTGTAAAATCATGAATATTATTGGGATATGGATAATAATATTTCATCAAAAGAATCATAAACATAAACAATCTCAAAAAGCAATGAGATTGTCTCAACAAACTCTTATATCTTGGTATCTTGGGATCAAGCTCTATATGTAATGAATGGAAATTAAATTAAGCATATAATATCATGAAAATATTTATATTCATGATATTTTTTGTAAAATCAAATAATTTTTACCTTAAAAAACATTTTAGATGTATAACAAAACATGATTCTTAAAGAAGGAAAATTGACACAAAACATATTTACCTATTTGATAACTTTTGAAACATAATCCCCATAATAGAAGGATCATAAAATGGGAATGTGAGTTCCCATAAATTTAGTTACAAGATAAATATAATAATATCATGATCATTATATACACCACACAAAAGGAATGAGTGGTGAACATAGCCAGTATCTCAGAGAAATTAAAAGCGAGATGAAATACCCTAACCTTATGTCTTGACTATATCTGTACTCATAAAAGATTCATGTATAATAAATATAAGTTTATTATAAATATTTCAAATAATAATATTCTTATGCATAATACCATATATATTTTGGTTATGACTTTATATCACCCTCTATTTGAGGATCCTATGTTAAAGTTTCACTTCGTGTAATATTCTTTTTGTTCTTTGCATGTGTCTTAATTTGTTATATCGTTGACCCTTATACTTATATCATGATTAAAAAATTTATAACATGATATAAATATAAGGTATATCTATTATAATTATATTATAATAATCTATATAAAATTTGAGTGCATAATGGAAAACACCATTCATGAAGACAATAGGTTATAGGTTTGCATGAACACTATTTTTGGTTTTTATTGTCGTATTGAAAGAAAGTATGTAAATTAAATATGTGTGTATATATATAAATATATAAATATATAATTATTATAGTATAATTAATATATCATATATATCATATAAGTTCATTAAATCCATCCTTAATACATTCTATGTGGTGTGCGAACGAATCACAATGCTTTTATGGGGTGGTAGTCCGCACTTCCTCAAACGAGGTTATCGTATTAACACCAAATGGAAGGTAAAAAGACATATATTGTAAATTTAATATATAATATTAAATATATAATATATATAATATATAAATATATTTTCCTTCATAATTTCCACCATTATTGGTGGTAAAGAAGAAATGAACAATCATCATTTCATGAGGTAGTAGTTTGTCATACAGAGAAACAGTATGTTCAACGTCCATTATATGGAAGTGTGTGTAAGTTTATGTCATAAAATTTTCATAAAAACATACTATTATATGGATGAAATTTATTGTTTCACACAATAAGGTGATGAATAGAATGTAGGTGTTGGATAAGAAAAATAAAGGAAAGGAGCTTGAGAGAATATGTTACCTCTTAATCGGGTAAATCCTTTTGGTTTGTGTGAAAAGGCATACTTGAGAGGTTTTATGCCCAATGTAGGGGTTCAAAGACGAATTTAGGATTTTTTTAGTATAATTGGTCATATATTGTATGAAATTAAAAGGTTTTATATGTGTGAGTAATGGGTAGAAGTGGTGGACTTTTATAGGGAAGGAAAAGAACTCACATGAAAGTTTGAGAAACAAATTATGTGTGAACATGTTATTTCTTAAAAAGGTATCACCAAACCAAAATAACACTATAATTAATGGTTTATGAACTATTTATTGACAGAAAAATTGGTGTTGAAGAAGTTTCTAGGTCATTTTTTCCTTAATGTTAAGGTTTAGTCCCCAATTAAGCTTAATTTGGACTTAATTGTTGTGTTTAATTTTAATCACTTTTACTAATAATTTTGCTCAAAAATTAACATCGTATTATTAGAATATAAATATTAGACTGAACAAAATTGTGTATTTTGGATTTTTAAAATTCATATCACAGAAGTGGAAAAATTAATATTAGTGTTAATCCCGCAGATGAGACGAAATAACAGTGTTTTAAATTTGGAAAAAGTTCAAACGTTTGTTAAGATTTTATATTAAGTATCATAGTGGAATTGATACTAATGAATTTAATTGTATTATGAGATGTTATATTAATATAATTTAAGATTAAAACATATTTATAATATCATTTATGATTAATAATTAATTATACAAAAAGGTTGTTTTTAACTAAAAAGCTGTATTTTTCAGAATTCATCAAAAATGAAGTTTCTCAGAAAAATCCCAAAACTTCAACCTCAACAAATTTAGACATTATTAATTAAAAAATTAAGATTATTTTTTCTCATTAAATTATTAAATGTGTCTAAAAATACTTTTATTATTAAAACCAATTCATGCAAGAAAGAAATATTTTTAACCTAAAAGGACTTTACTAAAAATATTATATTTCATTATCAATATTTTTTATTAATATAAAACAAAATTATTTGAAAATTATTTATCGATATTAATATTACTATGTTTAATATATATTTTATAATTATATTATTTAAATAATTAAAATAGTAAAAAGGGATGTTTCATAGAAACTCAGTGTTGCATGCATCATATGCCAAGTCTGTGTTGCTTACAGCGTAACCCAAGTTGGTATTATGTGTAGCATAACCCAAGTTGGTATTGTGTGTGAAATGAATTTTTTACTTACTGTCTTAATATATATCTATATATTTATGTGTATATATATAACTATTTATAGTGTTATGTGAAATGAAAAATTTTGAAAAGTTAAATTAATTCGAGAAATAATTCTCAAAATATCGGGGTGTTATAATGGTGGATGGGTCTAAGAGGTTCAGGCAAGCTAGCCTAAACTGATATGTAGGAAACAAGTTTTAGACCATGTATTATACATGATCAATGGATATTCCCTCCTATTTATCGTGATTATGCATTGTTCATCATCATTGATTTCAATGTGGACCTCATAATTTGGTCAAATATTGAGAAAAATATTTTTTTAATAGTGTCCAATTTTGACTCATAAGTATCCTATTTCACTAATTTGTCATATATATATCTTTGAATTTGTATTTCATATTATATTATATCATTTAATTGATATGTATAATATTATAAATATCTAGATGGTGGATTTGGATATGATGTGTCCCGAGAAATTTCTAAGAGTTCCAATATATATTTTTTCTTGAGTTGAGTACAATAGTTCCTATATATTAATTATTTAAAGATCTGAATATAGAGTTTTGGAAAAAAAAATTTGGAAATTTTAATTCATTATATTTCTCAATATATTGTCTATGAAGATGATGGTTTATGATGAAACTCGAGTGGATCCCAAATCATTCCTTATAACAATGATGATTACTAGGAAATGATAATGTTCTATGATGAAAGTTTTTCTGTCATTTATCTTTTCTGCAATAATGTTGGGTGGTATGCATGAAGTGGTAAATATGTTTTTAAGAGAATTAAAATCTCAAATATTATCAGAAACTGAGAAACTTAGTTAGTCACGAGGTTCATGTGTTGGGTCAAGATCTTATCATTAGATGACATTTGACAATAGTAGATGATTTAGATATTACATATTTTATAATTATAGTTGAATTATTGATTTTTTCACCCTTAAGTTAGTTAAGTTCTATTGGATATGGAAAATTATATTTCATTGAATATATATTAATGGAAATAATTTTCCATTAAGTTATTTATGTTTTGTAAAACATGGGATATGATATGATACTAACCCATAAAATATATGAATTATTAATTTATCATTGATTGATAATCATTATATTAGGTTGTAATGATATGTTAATATCACCATATCTATGATAAATTTTATAGAGATACAGATTATATCTCATGGGATTCATATTAGTGAACATATGTCTGTATTAGCTCATTTATAGTACACTACATGGTTTTTCCTATATATGTTATTAGTTTTTCTCATTTCAACATTAGTTATGGATATATTTTTATATTGTTTTCAAATATTTTTCCCGTATTTAAGGTTTTTTACTTTGATACCTATCAAAATTAATATATGAATTTAGATTAATAGAGGCCTATTAGTTATGATAATTATTAAGTAGAGATATTTTATTTACTAAGAGAGGATGTTCCCTTACATATTATGGGTTTATGAAATAAGGAGCCTAAATTGATTTGTACTAAGTGTATGATGATGAAAAAATAATACATTTAATTTTATTATATATGTTTATTTTAACTTGATAATTGTTAATAGAGAATATCATTATAAAATTTGTATAATCCATGACTCATGATAAATATTTTTTCTGAGGAAAATGAAACATTGATTATGTAAATTTGATGGATTAGATCACATGAGACCCCTTTATAATTTAGGAAGATAAGATTTTTTTTATAGATAACAACATTAGTTCATGATTATGAATAAGAATAATAATAATAATTTTGAGCATTACAAATGGCTTATGGGGTTAAACAAAAGATCATTTGAATTGGTATTTTTAGACTAATTTGAATACTGCTTATAAAAAATTTTATTTTTACTATAGGAAAAATGTTTGAGTTAGGTGAATTTAAGATATTTAATTAGAGAATAATAATTTTATAAAATAATTAATATCATATTATAATATTAGTAATAAGATATTTATTTTTTTAATGCATAAATGTGATGAAATAATATATCCCAAATGGGATTTTGTATTATGTTTAATATAATCAGATTCTGAGACCCATTAAATGTGACAATTTCGTAGGTATACCTTAATAGGCCACTTAAGAACCCTATTTGTTATTTTGATCCATTTTTAGGCTCATTAATTCACCTCCTAATGTAGTTTAAGAATTATATCATTTTTTGAAGGCTATTTAATGTTCCTAATGACCATTAAATTCCATTTATTTTACCACCAAAGTTTTTATAGGTGATTAGATTCTATGGAGTTTATTGAATGTCCCTATTCAATAAATATAAAGTATGAGGAGTTTGATTTTGATTCAATTCTGTGAAAGAAAATATGGATCTTAGAGTTCTAAAGTTTTTCACATATGATAAATTTCCTTAGTTTTCCTCGTACAAGTGGTTACTTAGTGTTTTTATCGTAACTTATTTCTTACATTTTCTTTGGAGTGAATAAAATTACTTTTATAGGAATTTTATCAAAAAAATGTTATGGTGGTTATAATTATCAATAGACACTTAAGGAGGTTTGGTTTTAACTATTCAATATTGATCTAAATATTCAAAAAAAATTGTTTTATATCATGTTTTAAAATACTTGTTATGTTCTTGGATATCTTTTATTATTAATTTATTTGTGTACTGAGGATTATAATTATTATATAAAACTAGAAACATTACCAAATAAAAAGTTATGGATTAATATATTCCTAAGAACTCTCACAGATAAAAATATGATGAAGTGAAATTCTTTACCCATGTGCTACATTAATAATTAAATATGTAACATATCCAAAATAATTAGGTTAATGGAGTGCTTTAAAAGGTTTATATGGACATCAAGTTTAATGTGTCCTTGTGAGGGATGAGATCACACTACTCTAGTTGTGATATATAGGCCATGCTCAATTAATGAAAAATAAATAAAATAAATGTTATAATGTTGTATAATTATATAATATGGTTTTTTATGTTAAATTAATTCATGACTCACATGAAACATCGATAAAATATTTGATGTTCTTATTTATCCACTTAAAAATAATTCTAGGTAGTGACTTCTCATTCAGACCCTATGTGAAATAACACATGCCATGTTCTTTATTTCAGTAAAACCCTTAGAAAAGATAGATCATTACTTCTGGCTAAAATTAATGTTAAGTCATATAATTTTTCTCTTTAAAGTTATTAAAGTATTGAACATTGTATGGGATAAAAAAGTAAATGAATTAAGTAATTAATAATTATAAGATAGAATGAGTAAATATAAGATTCATATTGTCGAATTACTATAAATATAATCATATAAGTTGCATATGTGAAACATATAATATTAATGATGAGATAAATATAAGATATTTTATTAAATATCAATGTGTTGGATGTATTTTAATCAAAATTATAAATACATTTATAAATCAAATAATTGCTCCATGATTATCCAAGCATCAGTGATCTATCCAGTTTGATTTAAAAAGGGAAAATTTATTTTATTATGAATATTGGGTGACACTTGTCTAGGTAACCCTATTGGATTAGTTCCTATATGCATGGTATGGAGAATTTTAATGAGATGAATTGGGAAATATTTTTCTCACTCAATAATCCTAGAGTTGTATTTGATATAATTAATAATATTTTTTTACCTAAATATACAATACTTGATACAAGCTTAACTAAGTTAAGTTATATAGAAATATGAATCTTATCCCACTAAATGTTTTATTGAATAATAGTAAAGGGTACTATTATTTTAGTGGGAATATAGACACTAAAAGGCCATATTAAATAATAATATACATTATACTAATAACTATGCACATTTTATTGAAGATATTCATGGAATAAAAAGTAACACAAACTTATCATTCATATCAATCCCTGAGAAGAAAAAATTCAATGGTATTAATTTTATTGACTAGTATCATAATTTTAGAATTTTTCTCCAACATGAGGACAAATTATGTATTTTTTATCAACCTGTACCTACTAAATCAACTTCAACTAGATCTCATGATGATAATGATTCTTATTAGAAGAATATGAAAAATTCTTTTTATATGTCATTTCCATTCACGTTATTGTGAATCATGATATTCAAAAGTAGAATGAATCTATCAAGGCATTAAATATTGTAGAATATTTTAAAGATATCTATCAATGTAAATCTAGAATTGAATTTTTTTATGTAATAGAATAATTTTTCTAATGAAATATGTCATAGGGAACCTCAGTCTAACTAAGGTGCTAAAACATTTTTATCATATAAACAATATAGAAAGGCTACAGTTCTCCCTCAATAAAAATATAACCAATGGTATGATCTTTAAATATTTTTATGGATTGTTTAATTAGTTTATTTTTACTTTTAATATGGTAATTATTTATTATAAATATCATAATCATTAATATATGATGATAACAAAGTAATAGAACCTGAAAAAGTTTATTCTCAGTCATTTTGATGAATATGCTAAAGGGTAAAGTCAAAGACAATAAGAAGAGGCCGGTTTAAAAGCACAAGTCCTATATATATATATTGAAACCTATGAAAATCATCATATAAATTGAAGGTGAATATTTATTTTATAAAAAATATAGGGATTGGAAAAGTAATTATACTCAATACATAGAGATTCTTAAGAATAAATATGATTACGGTACGACCACTTCAAGTATTTATGTTATAAAAATCAATTTCTTTTACTCTGAATCATGGGTATTAGATATTGATTATGTACCACATATTTTTGGAAATGTGAAATTATTTAAAGAATATAAGAATTTAATTAATGGTGGAGTGGATCTATCTGTTGGTAATGGAGAAAGAGTTGTTTCATTAACTATGGGGGTAGTTAATTTTCTTATTCCTAATAGATTATAATTATTTATATAAAAAAATCATGGACTATAAAACTCCAATATTTTAGTATGTATTCTCCTTTAAATAAATATTATGTTGCGTAGATTTTTTCTAACACCACTTTGAACTAAAAAAATAGAAACATATTATATTGAGATAGAATAATATAATATAATAAATACATTAACACATTATAAAAATGCAATATTAAACATCATTAAGATAGGTGAATGTTGGATAAATCTATAAGTAAATTAATGACCATAAAAATAAAATATTTATAAACATGATTTTAAATGAATATCATACCTTTGAGTATAACAATGTAAAGAATAAAAAATTTATAAATGTAATAGAAATTTTGATAGTGAAGCAGATTAATTTTATGAATGGTTCTAAAAATTTATGTGAGGTTATATATAGGAATAAAATATGACCACTACATGTCCTTGGACACAAGAAATATTTTCATTATAAATATATTTTCTGGATATCTAGTCATTGGGCATATCTAGTTGGTATGTTTTATAAATGAAAATAATATAATAATAAATACATTTGAAATTAAATTTGGTGATTGTATTAAATTAAAATATTTTATTATAAATTTTTTTAAGTGTTATATGTTATTATTATTAAGGAATTATTTGATGTATTTATAAAATTAAAATGAAGATTATAATACTTCTTTATTGATAAAATTTAAAGTTTATAAGATTAATGGTTTCTTTTAAGGTGATTTTTGAAAATAATTTAATATTAAAAGGGGACATCTTCGAAGAATTTTTAGGACAAAAAGTTTTTTTATTTTTATCATAATAAATTTAATTGACCACTTTTAAATAATTAATATAATGAAATGTTTTAATTTATAAAAAAATATTAACCTTAATTTAATTATTAATCTATATGAAATGATATTAAGAACACCTAATGTAAAAAAAGGCTTTTTTCTATTAAAATAGATTTTTCCTATATATTTCATATTTTTATTTAGAAGATAAATTTATCATATTTATAAACAATTAGATTAAATTGATAAAAAAAATTAACCATCATGTTCAAATTATTTATGATGTTAAATTTTATTTTTAGTTAAAAATATGAGTCAAGGAGGTTAAAAATTGAGTTATCATGGTAATGGTAAAATGAGGTACAAAGAGTTAATCATAGTATAAAATACTTAAAATATTATATAATATTATCTAAAAACTGTGTCAGTAAGGGAATTAATGAAAAATAGCTATTATGTTTCACTTTTTATCCTCATTCATTTTAAAATAACAGCCACATACTTTATAGATTGAATAACTGTGAAAATAGAATTAAAAACTACACCTCTAAAAGGACCCCTCATATAACCCTCAAAAACCATTCAAATAATTCAGTTATATCTTGAATACATACCCATCTCTCCTATCCCAAATACTTATTTTACGTTTTGTAGATTTTAGATCCAACAAAGAATACAAAATCCCTCATTTTGAAGGAACTCGTGTCGAGAAGGGGTGAATTTATCAAAGAACTTATTTCTTCCCAATATTTTTAATTTAACTTCACACCACCACTCTTTATAAATATCATTATACAATGTAATGATTCTATATTAACATAATTACTCTTTTGATTAATTTATACTACTGTTTTATAACTCTAAACTCTTACTCATTCACTTGTATATCATGTTCTGATTTAGGTCAGTTCAACCACCAACATAAATGACGTTATACCAGCATCATAAGTTTTAACCATCAACAATAATAAAATAGTTCATGATGTTAATATATCATATTATGGATTATTATTTTTTAATTAATATATTTATTTATGTTTGAAAAAGAAACAAATGAATGATCATTATAAAGTAACTCATTGTTATAGATAAATTTCATGAAACTTGCTCATCATGGATTCCATTCACATAAACCAGATCCAAACCTTCCATAAAATGAAAATGGTGATAAATTAATAGTTTAAACACAATTTTTAAAATACTCTATATAATCTATGAATGGTGAATTGGGTATTAAATTACTAGTATTGACACCACAAATATGCAATTTTATGAAATAATTAATATTGTAAACATTTGATGATGAAATCAAGAATTACTAACTAATATGTGCGTAATGAATGATTATAATTTAATTGAATAAAATATAATATATATTAATAAGGTTATAAAATTAGTGATTAGTTTTTTGTTTTTTATTATTTATGAAGTTAAATTACATCCATGGAACTCAGAAGTAAAGGTAATGGTTTTTCTTTTGAGCCTCATGTTGAAGTAAAGATTTTATATGTTAGATTCA
This sequence comes from Viscum album, assembly GCA_963277665.1. NCBI lineage: Eukaryota > Viridiplantae > Streptophyta > Magnoliopsida > Santalales > Viscaceae > Viscum > Viscum album. The sequence continues at coordinate 1,181,705,428 of OY728158.1, read as the reverse complement.
TGTTTGGGGAAATTTTATATTCCTTATATATAAAAATTATATTTTATTTTAATATATTTATTCATGGGTTTTACATTTATTCTTACAATTTTTTGTACCTTTGGTTCATAATTTAACTCGGGTAATTCCTATAAATTAGTGTTAACTTTAATTATTTATTTTTATCAGAAATGTTTTCCCTCCATGTCTGTATTCATTATATTATCTTATGAATTTCCTTATATAAAATTAAATTATATATTACGTTCACTTAATACATTATATATTTAACTTTAAGAAAATGATAAAGTAATTTTTTTAACATTTTCCTCACGAGTTATTTTTTTTATGATTTTGACTCTCTTTAGAAAAGTGTGAAAATAATATTCATTTTTTACACTTTCTCCATTAATTTATTTTCCTGATTTTATATTCAAATTTACAAATTAATCTTATTTTAAAATTTTTCATGTTTTTCCAAATTATATCTTCTTCTTATTATTTTTATAAAATATTTTATTTATGTAAATTTTATCAGTAAGTAAAGTTTATTTCTTCATCTTTTTTAAAAGAATTTTCGAATCTGATAAAAATGTATTTTTTTTATATATGTAATCATAATTTATCATTCCATATTTAGAACTTATTTATTATCTAATGATACCATCCACCTCATCTCCCCAAATGGCTTAAATCATGTTATGTGGAAATCTCCATGAAACTAGTTTCTTTCTCATGGTTTAATTAAGATATTATGGAATTATAAATATTTTCATGTTCTTATGGGGCACAAATTTATGGTTTATTATCATGTGATGACTGGGTTTGTTATATACCTTTGATGAACTGGGTAACATTTTATATATCATGAGATCAGGATATGACAAGGGTGGTTTGCCCATGTCCAAAAAGGTTATGGGTCATAGGTAGTTAGTCAAATTATTTGATTCTATAGGATGTTGGTTATCCTAGTTCATTATGATATCAATGTCTTGATGGTTCTCATTTTAATATGAAATTATTTCTATTATTTGTTTTATTCCATGCTCTAATGCCTATTCCAAGTTTTGATAGCTCATGAATATCGATTCATGTTCTCACCATCTAATTACTCATGTATTTTGTTTTTCCAAATTCTTATCCAGTGAATCATGATTGATGATCTTTGTTTTATTAGGATTATTGTCTTATTTTATTACTATAATGCTTGATTATGTTCTCATAGAAACATTCATATTGTATTCTCACTTATGATATTTGATTGATATCTCTTATGTTTACCCTTATTGAGTTTCTGAGATTACACTTCCTTATTTTTTAATTCACCTAGTTATTAAATAGATAACTATATATGATTTCTCTAAAAGGGTATCATGTGAGAACACTATTTGTGGGAGATGTTGAAAATGTTGAAAAATAATTTTTTTATGTATATAATCTCTAAAAACAACAAACATATAGGTTCTGGAGTATGATTTATTTTTGATGTATTAAATTTTTTTTTACAGGTTGGGGCCGAAGCCTCAATTTATTATTTAAAGCAAAGACCTCTTTAGACTAGGTAGAGGGTGACCCATTACATAGCCCGATGGTCCAAGGCCAAGTGACCTTAATACAAGGCTTAAAATCCCATTTTTTGGCCCAAAGTACCCCTCGGTGAACAGTGCTGCTACAGTAACCGCGCTGCTACTGTTACTGCTACAGTAACCGCCGCCACCATAGTACCTGCTACAGCCCCTCCGCCGCTACAGTGTCACCACTACTACAGTTCCACGACTGCTACAATACTGCTACAGTGACCCCGAAATTCACCCCTGCCCGGATTTGATCCCGGGTCTTTTGGATGCCAAGCAGGATCTTGTACCACTAGGGTACAAGCTCGTTGGCTTAGGTGTTTTAAATATTAATGTCAAATGATATAATATGTATATATGTAATTTTTGGGTTGTATTAGTTGGTATCATATTGGGTTTTAGTTATTTTCATCTATTAGTTTATTAATATTAGCTGTATAGAACCTTATAAAACCTATAGTGAACCAAAATTGATGTAGGAAAAACCTAAAATTTTATAGGTTGAAATGAAGGGGTCATAATTTACGGTATATGAGGATTTATTTTATTTATCATAAGATTAATTACTCTGATTATTATTACAAAATAATCTCACTAACCTTTTTTCCAATGGATAGAACTATAAGTAATTTTGTAAACAAATATTCTTATGGATGCTATAATGATTCTCCCGATGAGAAACCGAATAGGGTGGAACATAGAGTATATAATCTCATGGAAAATTTCACCCAAAATTATCAATTTCTGAACAATAACATATATTCATCCAAACACCCAAACATGGAAATAAAGGAATAACTATGTATTGAATCTTTAATTTGGAAACATTCACCCGACTTTAGTGGATATTCTTACCCATTTATTGTAGAGTAATTGATTAGTACAATATAAAATATATTTTCAATTCTCCAGTGCTTTGGGAATGAAAAATTTGTTTTATTTTTGTATCATTTGAAAAGTTAAAATAACCAATAGTTAACTTTCATTAATAATATGAGGTTAGATAAAGAAATTGACTCTATATAATGAGAGTATTTTAACATGGTTTCTTTAAATAATTATTTCCCTGAAATTTTCACACTATAATGGATAAGGAATCCATGTAGCTAAAAAAAGTGGATGAATCCATTAGTACCTATGAAGGAAACATCATGATATTTTCAAGGTATGCTTCTAGAATTATTTCTAACATCAAAATATATAATAACCATTTATTTAGTTCCAAAAAATTATTTCTAGGAATGGAATTATATAAAAAGGACATTATAAGATATAATTAAATTTCATTATTTATTGACAAGGTGGAAATAGAAATTAGAGACTCCGATATTTCTCATGGTTTTTGTAAAAATAAGACAAAATATGAGTTTCATGGAAATCCAAATCATAAAATTTATATATGAAATAATATTTATCTTTCTAAACAAAAAATATGTGGGAAGAATCATGATGGTATTTTCTCAAATGAACATCAAAATGGTTTAAGTTTGGAATATAATTCCACTAAATACATGAATTTCAAGGGGATGTGAAGAATAAAAAATGATCATACTAATATACCAACCACACTCCAATGCTTTAATTGTAATTAGTATGGGAATTATGAAAATAAGTTCACTAATTCAAGGGTTAATTATGAAAATCAGTTTCACCAAACTCTAAAGATATAAGATAAAGGAAAATCCTACACAATCCCAACTAATAAAGTGGATCTTGAAACAAGTTGTGAAAGTTTCACTTATCATCCACTAAAACAAAATTTCTTATTTGATTATATATCTACCCAAATATTCATATCTAAGAATTTTTCTATGATCATAAATCTACACCCCAATGGATATATATTTAATTATTGGTGAAAAATAATAGTGGTTCAATGATTTCATTAGAAGTCTATAACTCCTCACTAATAAATTTTCAAGGGGTTATTCTACCTAAAATTCTTATTATCGCCCCTTTAGATAAATTTTATATGATTTTTTGGTATGGATTACATCTCTCTATATAGAACTTGTATTAATTTCTAGGATTGATATTTCACATTTCATATCCTGAAACAACCTATGATCATTAATTGGTGAAATGATGACCATGAAATTATTATTGAAATTTCATCCATTTTATGGGTCTTAATACCATTTTTAGTGATATTCATATTAAATGGTTGAGTATAAATATAATATTGTATTTTTTTCAATTTTGAATGAATATCCTGATGCTTTTCTTAAATATTTTCCAAGTCTTCCCTTGAATCGTGATGCTGAATTTTCCATAGAACTCATACCTTCTTCTATATCGATATCAAAGAATATTTATATAATAAACTTGATTGAATTTGAGTAATTAAAAAATAAAATCCAAGAGAATATATATAAGGGTTTTATACACGCAAGTACCTCACCATGGGGTGAACCATACCTTTTTGTTAATAATAAAGACGGATTAATGTGTCTCTGCATTAATTATCATGAACTTTCCAATATCACAATTATGAGAGGGATTTTTATACCCCATATTCATGAATTATTCAAATAAATCTAAGGGCATCTATAATTCTCAATGATTTTACATCAATTTTGAAAAAATCAATTAAGGGTGAAAAGTAAGTATATACCCAAGAAAACCTTTTTTACATGAAATGGGTAATATGAATGTAAAGTGATGTCATTTGGACTCGTAAATTCCCCTGTTATTCTCATTAATCTAAAGAAGATATTATTTAGAAATTATCTTAATCAATTTTTGGTAGTATTTATAAATGATATCCTCATATATTCTAACATCAGGTAATAGAATAAATAACATTTTAGGATTATACTAAAGACCTTGATGGTGGAGAAATTTAATGAAATTTTTTGAAAGTATGAATCCTAGATATTTAAGGTATCATTTTGGGGTCTTGTGATCACAATTGAGGTTATATTTGGGGATAATTCAACTATAGTGTTGATTAAATAATGTTCCTGACTAGACACTGTAATAGAGATCTTTAGTATTTGGCATTGGTTATATATTTTCAAATCTTTGTGATATAGTTTTCATGACCTTCCAATACAAAAATCAAGTTAAATCGGAAACAAATCAAGTTCCTTCGGACTTATTAATGTGTATAAAATTTCAAGGATCTCAAAAGATTTTTTGTGACTACACATTTAATCACACTACCCTACTACGGAGAAGGTTTTTTGATATATAGTCATGCATAAAAGAAGTTATTTTGATGTATCCTCGTGGATAGTTACATGGTTATAGCTTAAGTCTCATGTCAATTAATGATTCATGAGAAAAAATAGCCAATACATTATTTAGAGTTAGTTGAAGTAATATGTTCATCAAAAATATGGATTAATTATCTATATGTAATCTTTTGAAATATATACTAACCCTAAGAAGATATAGTATATATTAACACATAAGGAGTTGAATATACACCAAAGGATATTGATAGAGTTATCAATGATGGATATTATTCAATAAAATACCACCTTAGGAATGAAAAAAAGTTTTATAATTCTTTTATATTGAATTATTATGTTACCTTATCCATTATGGAGATTTAAATAGACCCAAAATTAATGTATTTTTAAAGTATGGGCCTTGAAATCATAAGTTATGGGGAGAAATACTATCATTATCAAATGAATACTCAACCACCCATACATGTAGAGATCAAAAATAAATAGAGGTAGGATATTGAGGTACATAATAAGGTGAGGAACATAATAGAGTTTAACTTTTACAATTATGTAATTATAAGATTCGGGAATTGAATATGTGTTCCACACATACTATAATTGAAGAATTATTTGTTTGAGGATGTTAAAAACTAATAATTCTCTATATATCCTAAAAGAAAAATTATGTATGGATATTTCCAGAAACATTTCTTGTGGTACAACATGAATAGGAATAATGTAGAGTATATATTTCAATTTTTAGTATTTGGGAATGTTAAGGAAAAATTTCATAAATCTAGGGGTGATGAAACGATTACTAATACCTGTAAAAAAATGAGAGAAATCACCATAGATTTTACTGTAGATTTTTCTAATACCTCTAAAGGTTATACTTCCATTTGGGTTGTGGTTAGTTTTCTTATGAATTTAGTGCATTTCATTTCTACTTATGAATATTTCCCACTTGATCATCTTGTTATGATTTCTATAAATAAAGTTATAAGGATTCTTGTATAACCTCTTTCCATTATATATGATCAAGATATAAGGTTTTGAGTCAATGTTATGGATAAGTATTCAGTAATTATTTGATATAGAGTTGATCTTAATCACTGATTATGATCCCCATTTTGATGGTCAATCTAAAAGAACTATTCAAACTTTAGAGCATATTCTATGATCTTCTTCAATGGATTTCACAAGATGTTAGTATCAACCCCTTCCCCTGGTAGAGTTCTCATATAATAATAATTTCTATTTGATAATTTAAATATAACCTTTTTAGGATCTATATAAGTAGTGGTAAAGAACTCAAATGTGTTTGGATAATGTTGGAGAGAATATGTTGTTTGGACCAGATCTTGCTAAAGAAATATTAGAGACGAGTCAAACCATTTAGTGAAAAATTAAAACTACACACAATCAATTAAATATATATTTTAATAATCTGTGGAATGATTTGGGTTTTAAAGTTAGATATCAAGAATTCCATTTCATATCACCATGTTAGAGTGTAAGGAGATTCAAGAAGAAGTGGAATTTGGGCCCTAGATATATTGGCCCCTTTGATGTCCTAGATAATTTTGGGACGGTTGTTTTACATATTTTACTTCCACCAAACCTCTATCATGTACATCATGTGCTCAAGGTATTACTTTTGAGGAAGTGAATACCTAACCCCTAACATGTACTGATCTTTGTGGTAGTAAAGGTGGAAAATGATCTCTCTTATGAGTAAAATTGGTATAAATCATGGATAAAAGAGATAATGAACTATTAATTAATACCACTCTTCTTGTTGAAGTTATCTTGAGGGATCCTAAGTATGAGGAAGATACATAGAAACCTAAAGATATAATAAGGCAAAATTCCCCTCATTTGTATTCATCAAAGTAAATAAATTTTATGAGAATAATTATTTTATGGGAGGAAAAATGTAACACCTTAATATTTTTGTATATACTCTACTTTAAATAAATATTGTTTTAAATATATTTTTTCACATAAAATACCAATATAAAATGAACCATGATACATTTTTCTAAGATAAAAAATTACAATACAAGATAAACTTAATATAGTATGAGAATACAATATGAAACATCATTAAGAAAAGTATAAGTGGGATAAATCCACAAGTAAATAAAAATACCATGAACATGGAATATTTATCATCATGATTTCTCCCAAAGATTATACATATGATTATAAATATTTAAAGAAGGTAAGACATTATAAATATGATAGAAATTTTGAAATTAGACTAACACGTAAGATGAATGATTCCAAGAGCGCATGTAGGGTTATATATTAGAATAAAAGATGGTCATTATAAATATCATCATTAGAGATATGACCATTGGAAATATGGTCATCAGATATATGGTCATTAGTCATAGCTAATGAGTTAGTTGTGTAATTGATAATAATATAACTATAAATAATTTTAGAATAAAATAAATAGATAATATTTTATTAAAATCTATTTTACAAAAATATATTTTTATATTTTACATATTATTATTATCATTAGGGAATGATTTGAAGTGTTTATAAAATAAAAATAAAAATTCTAACATCTATGTGTTGATAAAATTTAATTTTTATAATACAAAGGGTTATTTTTATAGTATTGTGATTTAAAACATTTAATGTTGAAAATAAGTATATTTTTCAAAAAAATGTTTTGAATTGTTGTGTATTTTTATGTTAATAAATTTAAATTATTAATTTTTAATAATGAATATGATGTTAGGTTTCAATGTATAAAATTAAATATTAACACATTTTTAATTATTAATTAATATGAAATAATATTAATAATGACTAATGTTTAAAAAGTTATACTTATATAAAAAGGCGTTTTTCTATATATATTATGTTTTGATTTAAAATATAAATTTTTCATATTTATAAATTGAATTATATTAAATTGATTCCAAATTTTTAATCAAAATATTGAAATTATTTAAAAAATTTAATTTCATTTTTAATTAAAAAATGAGTTAGGGAGGTAAAAAATTTGTTTATCTTGATAAAAGTATAATAGAGTAAAAAAGGGTTAATCTTTGTTATAAGGATTTAAAATATCATATAAATGTAAATAAATATTTTTATAAGGGTATTCCTGATCCATATCCATTATTTTAAACTTCTTATCTACTTTCATTTTAAAATAAAATCCATATATATTAAATATGGAATAATTGTGAAAATGCCACTCAGACTCACCAATAAAAGGAACCATCCCCTACCACTCCTGAACTACTCAAATAATTGGTATATATCTTGAATTAATGATAGTTTTTCCTCCCAAAAATACTTCTTAAATGTTTACTAGATTTTGGTTCTAAAGATAGAAGCCTAAATTTTTCATTCTGAAGGAACCCATGTTGAGAAGGAGTGAGTTAATAAAAGTAAGTAACAAGTTATTCATTATATTTTTCAATTACCATCTCACATAAAATATTTCAAAATATAATTATCCACTGAAATGTTATTATATTAACATGATTATACTTTTTAGAAAATGATATTACTATTTTATACCTTTAAACTCTTACTAATTCACTAGTATAGCATGTTCTTGTTTGGGTCATCTCAACAAACTTCATAAAGAATGCTATAAAAAGGTCATAAATTTCAACACAAATAATTATCAATCCATTATTACAATTAATATATGATATTAAGTGGTAATTAATTTCATGAATATTTTTTTAGGTGTGACACAAAAAAATGGATGATTTTTATAAAATAACTGGTTTTATATGTATATTTCCTAAAATATACCCATCATAGATTCCATTCTCATGAACCATACCCATTCCTTCCAAAAAAATGGAATGAAATGAACTGTTAAAACAAATTGAATTTTTTTTTATAATCTAGTAATTATGAACTTTATATCAAAGAACAAGAATCATCATCACCATTATGAAACTTGTACAAAATAATCAATATTACTAATATATGACAATGAAAATAAAAAATAACAAACTAATATTTATGTAATGAATGATTATAATTTAAGTGTGTAAGATTTAATAGATATTAATAATGTTTTAAAATAATTTATTGAGATTATTATGTTTATAATATTGGATATTAAATCACTTTCATGGAAGTTTAGAGTAAATTTAAGGGTTTTTCTTTCTAATCTCACTTTGAAATCGATATTGTTTATGTTAAATAACTATTTTTGAAAATTTTATATTATTTATTTCTAAAAACTCATATATTTTCATATATTATCTTTATTCATGAGATTTACATGAATTATTTCCATTTTCATCCCTTTGGTTCACAATTATACAAAAAATAATGATCAAAATGTGAACTTAAGATAACTATTATTTTTGAATAGGAATATTTCTCCTCCATATCCATATTCTTTATATTATGCTATAAAGGTACTTATCTACACATAACTGATTGATTAAGTTTATTTTTTAATTTATTTTACTTAATTTTCAATTGTTTTAATAAATCTTTTTAACATTTTACCTTCTAGTCATTTTCATATGACTTTGAGTCTCTTTAAAAAAAATTAAAAATAATCTTACTTTTTATCATTTTCCACATGAACATATTTTCCCAAATTTATATACATTTTTATTAATAGTTATCAATTTCAAAAAATTTAGGGTTGCTTAAATTTAATTATTATTCTCCTTGTTTTTATAAAATTATTCCTTTTAAAAAAATGTTATAAAAAAGAAAGTGATATTTATTCTTATTTTTTAAAGTATTATTATAATGCTCTTATAATGTTTTTTCATATATGTCAATATCCTTTGATGTTTCCTATTCTACACAGGGAATATAATGATACCATACATATCCTCCATCTAGATGAATTATGATCATGTTTTGAGTAACTATTTGTTAAACTCGTTTCTTTCTCATCGATAAATTAATCTTTGGTGGAATGTTTTCAAGTTCCTTTAGAACACATATGGGTGGATATATTGTATACCTATAATGCATTCAGAAAAGTTTTATAACTAATGAGATGAACATAGGACATGGGTGGATATCCCATATAAAAAAGGTTATAGGACATTTGTGGTTATCCCAAGGGTACTATGTTATGGGTAAGTGGTTGGCTCAGTCAATTATGATGTGAATTTATTAGTGGGTATACTTGATATTTGATAATATTTTTTATGCCTCATTCTTATTCTTGTGTTATGTTTTCATATATCATCACTATATAATCATTTTTTTACCCTCTTATTATTCATGTCTTATATTATTCCAAATCCTTATTCCATGACTTGTGATTTATTATCTAACTTTTATTGTTTATGATTCTATTATGTTATGATCATTCACCTTGATTATGTTCTCATACCCACATGATCACCGTATACTCGCTTATGATCATCAAATGATATCTCTTATACTTACCCTTACTGATCATCTAAGATCAATATTTCGTATATTACTATTCCTCTAATTATGAAGAATAATTTTATGTATGAAGTTTCTAAATGGGTATTATATGAAAAGATGATGTGTGATAGATGTTTAAATATTGTAAAATATGTTATTTATGTATCTAATCTCCAATGATACTAAACCTATCAGTTATAAGGTGTGATTTATATTCATATATAAAAAATATTCATTTAAATTATGTAATATGTATATATGAAATTCTTATTTCATCTCATCTACCAGTAGTAAATTGAATATTTGTTTTTGTATCTTTCCTGCATAGATATTTTTTTCATTTGAAAAAACTAAAACTTTTTATTCTATTTATGTACATAAAATTTTTATTTATATTCTAAAATGTTTAATGGTATATATATATTTAATGATGAAAAGCTTATCTATAATTTAAACAATAATATGGTCAAAATAAATGATTTAAATTCCATTTATATTTTTAATTACCTCCCGGTTCATGTAAATATGAATCATATCCAATGAATCCATGATAATGGATTACTCTACTTTAATGATTAGGAATATTTTGATGTATTTAAATTGTATTTATTAAGTAAAATTTCCAAATATCCTTTTAAGGGAAATGGATAAAGTATTGATGGTTTTTAAAAACTCATTTTTACTGTTTCATGTGGTCCTATAAGTAAAATATATCATAGTGTATTTCACTACTTAATTATATTTACTAATGGATTTAGATGTATGGGTATGTTTTTCTTTTTAAACATAATAATGAAACTTTTAAAATATTCAATTTTTACAAAAATAAAGTATAAACCTGTAACCATAAAAGTATTAAAACACTTTGATTTGATTGAGGTGCAGAATATTTCTGTCAAGAATTTGATGAATATCTAGAAGATTTTAGTATAGTATCACAATTCATGCTGCTTAATAAACTAAACTAAAATTGAGTATCTAAAAATAATTTTGTTAGGAATTGTTCATTTTATGATGAGTCATGTAAAATTTTATATTTCCTTTTGGAATTATGGTTTAGAAAATAAGTTATTTACAGTGTCCCATTAAAGGATATTAAAATTTTACATTATGATATGTAGATATGAAAGTGTATTAATCTTTAATTCATCGTTATTTGGGATTTTGATGTGTATGTATGTAATATTATCACAAGTTAAATTGAACACAAATCATATAAATGTTAATTTTTTATTATATTGAAGAGATAATTGGTTATTATTCTTATAATCTTTAAGATCAAAAAGTTTTTATAACTTGAAAAATTTTCTTTATACAAATTAATTTGTTTCAAAAATAATTGTGGGAGAAAATTTGAACATAATGAAGTTAAAGACAAATATGATGATGTTATTCTTGATATGGAGGAGTTGTAAACACAAATTTTGGATAAGATTAATAAAATCTGTGTACACAACAACTATAAATATTTGGTTGATTTCTTTCAGAATCTTAGAGATGTAGTTATTGTTGAGTCAATAAGGTTTACCTTATTACTTTTCCATTCCTTCATGTAAGGGGGAGATTGTTGAGTCATTAAGGTTTCCTTATGAACCTGTCCATTCCTCTTGTTTTGAAAATCACAAACACCTTATCTTAAGGAAAATTTCTTTTTACCCTATATTTTACCCCGTTATTGAAAAATTTCCTTCCCCAAGGAAATTTATCCTTACCATGTTTTCATTGCTCAAATCATAAAGTGTAAAAATAAGATTGAAATCAAAACCTCGGAATCATATAATACTTAGATATGAGGCATTCTATTTTCAACTCTGAATTTGGGTTACAAACTCTTATGAAGTTCAACTCCGAATTCTAGTTACGAACTCTCATGAAGTTCAACTCCGAATTCCGGTTACTAACTCTTATAAATTTCAACTCTGAATTCTGGATACGAACATTATGAAGTTCAACTCCTAATTCTGGATACGAACGTTATGAAGTTAAACTCTGAATTCTGGATACGAACGTTATGAAGATCAACTCTGAATTATGGATATGAACTCTTCTAAGTTCTGACTTCGAATTCTCATTACGAATTCTGGTTACGGACTTTTCCAAGTTCTGACTCTGAGTTCTCTAAATACAGACTTTGAAATCTTATGAGTTCTGATTCCGAATTCTCATGAACTCTGACTCTAAACTTTGTAAGTTCATGTTCTGAATTCTGGTGAATCCAGACTCTGAATTTACTTGAAATTCAGACTCCAGAATTCTATAGAATTCAGGTTTTGAATTCATACAAAACAGAATCTGAATATCCTTGTGTTTTACACTTCAAATTCATTTTTTTACTTAGACTCCGGACTTTCATTCACCTTCATTCCGAATATCATTTTTTGCTTATGCTTACACTCATTTTGTTATAAAACGATGGTGTGAATTCAGTTATCAACTAACCATTTTCTAAGTTACATGTGTCCAGGTCCCTCCAAAATTCAAGGAAAAAGATGACTGTTGGAGGAGGGATCCGATCATTGAATCCACGCCTATAAATAGGAGCTCATTTGGAAAGATTGAGAGAGAACATTTCGAGACATTAGACAAAGTTCTGGTGAAGTGATTTCTAGAGAGAGAGGCTCTTATAAACTATCATGCTTCTCCAGAAGTTTTTAACTGCTTGTTAAAACTTTTCTTTATGCAGATTTTCTTAGCGTAGAGGTTCGATTTCCTTGAAATCAGAGACTTTGGGTTGTGAAGTCATAGGTGCCGATTTCCTTACAAATCGAGGGCTTTCCAGGATAGAAAGACTGATATTGATCTTCATATTGAGGGATTACCTGAGTTTGGGTAAGATAGACTTTCTTGAAAGTATAAATAAAGTGACCTATTATCCAGGGTTGTTGGATACCCTCCTATTTGGGTTAAAAGAGTTTATTCTTGTTACTTGTAGTTTTACTTATTTGTTTTTCCGCTGCATTTGTATTGTTGAGGAAAGTATAACTTTATTATACATCATCATACTTGTACTCTGTTTTAGTTAGATTCTATACGCTTTAAGGTAAAATCTTATTTGTTATAAACTTCTGTTATGTTTCATTCCCATAATCACATTTCCGGAATCAGGCAAGTTATTTGAACTCAAAGGTGTTGTGAATTTTGGTTATGCAAAATTCCCTTATGGAATTTTTTAAAGAATACAATTCACCCCCACCCTTCCCCCCCCCCCCCCTCTTTTATTTGTATCTCATTTTACATATTCGATCCTACATTTGGTATTATATAGTATATCATACTCAGACATACAATTCTAACAGTTATCTCATTTTTTATAATGTTGATTTGATGATCATAGAAGTTGATTCTAAATATTACCAAAAGGCCATAATGGGTTTTCAAACTAATATATGGTTAAAAGAAATGGAATCTATAATGAAATACACATACACTAATTAGATTTGGAACTTGGTAAATCCACCTAAAAGGGTAAAACCCATTAGGTGTATGTTGTTCTTTCATAACAAGGCTAGTACGAATGGTAAAGTGTTTATCTAGAAATTCTTTATTAGTAACTTTTAATTTCCCAAGAAAAGTTTACATGAACTATAGATGAAGTAGGTTTTTATAACCCATATTAATTCCTCCCCATATGCCAAAGGATACCAATTTATAGTGAGGGTTTGATAAAACCATGTGGGGAACCTATACCCTTGGTATCATCGCAGACAGTAACACTCAATAATATAAACATGCTTAATAGGAATAACATCATAGCATAAATTTGGAATTATATAGAAAATCATACAATAAATAAAAAACTAGGTTATAAAAAATGAAACCCTATAGTGAATAAAATCATATATCTATGAAAGAGAACCAAAAGTCTGATCACATATAGTAAAAGTTGTTAAAAAAACAAATAAAACATGTGTGACTCAACCAATAGTCCTTGGTATCATCTAAAACTTCTCTCAAAGTCCCAACTGATATCCTCCATCATGTTATGCTATAATAGTTTTGTTCCTTAACTTAAATTTTAGGCTTAAGGTTTTCACATCCACCAAGATTTACATATAGGTTGTGAGCATAAAATTTGGTAGTCCACTACCAATAGTTTTCCTAATATAAATTAGTATATATGTGTAATCATGAACCAAATGAAGATAAATCTTTATACGATCTCATTCATTCTTCAATAAATTCATTAGAAAATAGATAATCCACCCAAAAATTTTACTTATACCTATTTTTACATTTTTCTAGTCTATAGTTTATAAGTAATACTACATAAATTTTGTAAGTACCTGTAATGAGTAACACATCCTCAAACCAAGAGGGTATCAAATCTCACCTATAAGATTTTCAAGATTAAGGGGGAATTATATCCCACCTAGAATACACATTAGAACCTAATATTAATATGTCCCATCTGGAAAATTCAATATCATCCCCAGGGGAAGTATGTCCTACCCAGCATACTCATCAAATATTAAGAGATAGTTCATCCCATATATAATAATAAATATTATCTCAGGTGGGGTAGTACATAACACCGGGAATACTCATCAGATCATAGAGGGTAGTACATCACACCAGGAATACTCAATATCATTTTAGGGGTGTTAAATACTATATGTGATACTCATTAGATCTTAAGGGATGATATATCTATCTTATGATACACAATATCATATCATAGGGGTTTTGTCCTACCTGGAATAATAAATATCAACTAATAAGGTAGTACACCCCACCCTACATACTAATCAAATATCTTAGGGGTATATACCCCTCTTGGTATGATCAATGTCATCTCGGGTGGGAAATAAGTTCCACATAGAATACTCATTAGTTATCAATGGGTGGTATATCCTACTTGAAATATGCTATATAGTCTCAAGTGTAAGTGCATCCCACCTAACATACATGGTATCAATTCAAAGACATAAACAACACATCATATAAAATGTTCCCACATAACATATCCAAATCATGAATTGTCATAGAATCCAATTCCTCGCAACATTTCTGTATGGATTGGAAGAATGTCTATTACCATACTACATCAATAACTAGAAAATATCTAGTCTAGAAAAATATATGTTCAAGAATTGGTTGACCAGGCATCCATACCCAAAAACACTTTTATACCTAATTATTTGACAACACATCTAGACCATAACTCTATAATGTTCCCTTGGATAAATTCATATTTAATCAATGGGATTCTATGATGTGTCACTATTTATAACCACATCTATGTTAGGAATAACCATATCTGCGTACATTGAGAAATGGGTATCTCTTCCTTTAGGTTTCATTAAAAGGTCCTAGGTGTTAGCACTTAAATCTTGGTAGTCTTCAAATAATATTCCTAACATGATTTTCCACCATCAGTTCAATTAACTATCACATAAAAGAACCAACCATAAAGAAAATACATCACAACATAGTCTCAATAAACACCATGTATCAAGGTATCCCACAACCATAACTCATCTTACCTTGCATGACATGCATCCCAACATTCCAATCATCCAATAACATAAGTAAAAAATTATGATCCATGTACTCAGGGTTGTATTGTGGATCCACCACTTCCAAATACAAAAAACACTGCCCAATGGTAGTTCACTGACTATCATCACTCTTTACCATAATTATTCTAAAAATTTAACCCATTCCATCTCACATGTCACACTCTTGATGATGTATCCAAAAGGTAATACCATAACAAATCACTCTTGGTGGTGCATCACATCACCTCATATGAGGCCTCAATTGGTATCCAATATTATTCTCATGGTCATACACTACTCAAGGTTCCCTTTCTATAGAACCCATTCTTGTCGCCCAATAAGGTCAAAGAGTATCCCAATATTCCAATGGAATGAATGAAGGATAATTTTTATGTCCCTACTAGGCCATTCCTATTCTTTAATTACTAATATATCCCCTATGACTAGTTCTTGGGTCAAACACCCCCAATTTAATTTCACATAATAATTTCAATCATATATAAAGGATGTATTATTGGAGAACACATACCCTGACCATAACATTAACCCCTTTTTATAATCCTTCTCAATCCTTAGTTATGCCCTTATCAGCTCCATTAGATTTCATCTACAACAACAAGCCCCTATCTTGAACAAGGATCTGCATAAATTAATTATAAATTTTCTATTTAATTTCACAATGAATATATAATTTATTAAATTAGGCATAATAAAATACTAAATCATCAGGTGACCTCCCATGGATGAATCCTCAATAAACTATGACTGGGTTATCTGCATTATGCCCCTAGAACTATCCCTTGTAAAATCCCAAAGATAATGTCTAAATTCATCTGCCAATTTTCCCTAACTTAATAAAACTCAAGGAATAATTAATTTGGAGACATACCACTAATAAAATTATATTTAAACTTATGTGTTCATCCTCACTCATCCTACTCTTACACCTGACCATAAAATCCTCATGAATTTAGGATTTTCCCCCATGATCTGGTGGAATCATCATTAAATGCCTAAATCCAAATCACTAAAATTAATTAAGGGGAAAATAATATATAGTGGAGGAATATAGGATAATAAATTAAACATAATTACTAAATAATTACCCTTTGAACCATCACACTCCATCTATATAGTGGGGGAGGAAAATGAGTAAAAAAGTCCCTCCTCTTGGTTATAATCCCCTCCTCACCAAAAAAATCATCAATAGGATTAAAATAAAAAGGCTTTAAAAATATAAATTTTGTCCAACTTGTAGTGGTGTTTGAGAAGACCCATTGGAATTTTTTTAACTTCTAATAGATCTCTAATGTCTCCATACTACTACCACCAAGCCCCACTCATTTACTCGATGTTTGAAATTTTCTTCACGCTTTCTCTACCAAAAAATCCATATTGAAAAAATCCTTTAAAAAATTATAACTCATCTAAAAATGAAAATACTAAATATAAATCCATAAAATTAAAAAACCCTTGTTTAAATATCTTTGGAACCAAATATTTTTCATACTCTCCAAGAAATTACTGATGTGGGTCATTAAAAATTATCATCCATAACACTTCTCATCCCAAATAAGTATCATCATGTATCTTCCATGAACTAAACTTGTCACTGAAATCTAATCCATGCTCCAATTCACAATCTACAATTTTTCGGAGTCATTTCATCACTACACCTAAACCAACTAAACTATACTATTTCTAGAAACTATATACTCTAGTCCACTACACATGATAATAATCCCCTAAATAAAAAATCAATAAAAATGCAATTCGGTACTCTACTACACTGACTACCTCCAAAAACCCAGTGGTCTACACATCACAAAGCTAATCAAATTCACTCTTCTAATAAGATGTCCCAATCCAAATAAAATTAATAATTAAATCTACCAATAATGTTAAATTGCCACAGTATACATCACCAGACTATACCAGACCTTGTCCCACTCAATGTTACTCTTAAACACCCTCTAATCACGTATATCTCAATTTATAGTCCCTTTTTTGAGAATCAAACCATCTCATTCTACCTCTCTTAATTTCATAGGTCTTTATACTATCAATGAGTACTAAAATTCTATAGACTTTGAAACTGTTAGTTTATTTCCCTAAAACACATACCCAAACATCTCATTATATCATTTCCCCATAACTCATAGCCATTGGTTACCAAATGCATTAACTCTGGTTGATAATAAAAGATTAATACCCTCACATATGTATCTCTCATTCATAAGATATCATCATTCCACTGGAATCCATGTTTGGACATGAAAACATAACCACATTTAGGTATCATCCCTAGAATTTTTCAATGTTTTCCTCAAAAAAAGCGATGTACACTCAAACCATCTATGGTGTTTACCTATCATAGAATTTACTTATTCTCAATCTAGAATAACATTCATGTATATATTCCACACATGGTGATCCATGCCACCATATTTTAAATTAATCAATAAACTATAGCTAAAACATTCGAGTCCTGAAGGATATAACTCAAGCTTAGAAACCACACTTTTTATAATGTGACTCTCACGTTCTAACTCACTATAGACCCTATATTCCCCCTTTGGTGATTTCATCAATTTTTTTGTGTCAAAATCCCCTTAGTTGAGGTACTCTATGTATTCTTCCATAACCATGATAATCCCCTTGGGACATCAGTGTTACATAGAACTAAGTTTTCATCCAAATACATTTCACATTCATCCAATGTTTGTATCTAATTACCCATAATATTACAATTTCAACATAATAAATATCCCCACTAACTCCTCTATTATTTCCACAATAAAAATATATAAACCCTATATTCATAATGTTCATGTATCATTCCATCGGTTATAACCGGTCAATTAATTTGTAACCATTCCCATAGCAGTTCATGATCAAACTAATGCATGATATAACATTGAGGGAGAACATCCTTATCAATTTCCTTGATAAAGACAATAAAACATTCACCTTTCCTTCAACTATTCCATACACAATAACATCCTATGTGTGATAAATCATCAAATCCCACAAAATATCATTATCTATCTCCATGAAATTTTTGAATTGTGTGAGCCTTAAACTCCCACACAATAAACATGAACTTATTAATTTCAACACCAGATTCAATTATAATGGAATTGAACAACAAAAATAGATCAACATAACTTATACCATAAATTTGAAACATGTAATCATCACTTATTTCCAATGGTCTTCATGAAATAACTCTTTGATTCAGATGACCTTCACAATATAATCATCATAATCTATAGATTTCTAAAATCCACCCATTGATGTGTCCCACCTACCATGAAAGGATGATTGTTCAAAATTTATTATTAATCTCATCATTACAAGCATAATATTAGATAATACAAACCTAAATACCTTGTATTTTAGGTAAATGATCAAACTATTATTTCCATAGTAAGGGAGTATCTATGAAACCCCCCCCCCCCCCACACAATGGTTCCTAACATCCATTATTGGCTACAAATTATCATAATCAATCAAGTATACATCAAAATTATACCATGTAACAAGTTTTAACCCATTCCATAGTTAGTCATCCCCCATTAATTATATACTCACATTCCAAACAAATAATTTTCAATTCCACCACTGTATTCTAAATATATCCTAATAAAAACACTACTCGTGTTATTACAACTATAAATACCTTATACATATCTGTGCCTAGCCTAATACATCACCACACCATAATTGTGATTAATTCATCATGTGAAGACTCTCCCCACACTTTAATCATCTCAAGCTATCCATATTCCTAGTCTATCCCATATCTCTATATACCCCTAAACCTCCCTCTATCTTGAGAAATAATAGGAAAAGCATCCTATTATTTTACCATCTCACATGAATTGTTGATACCTTAAGTAAAATATCATCATCACTAGGATCTCCCGCATGGTCTGGAAGCTATATCCTATATGTTCATGTCACATAAAGATATTACAAGCTTTGATTTACATAACTCTAGGTGACACACATTCCATCACAACAATTCAGGATTAACTATTTAGAACAAGGGGTTTTTAAAAGTTTCAAAGAAGATGGAGGTGTTAAGAAGAAGTTGGAGTGTCTTGAAGAATTATTTCATAAATAGTTGTATTTTTATTTCAATGTAATGTTCTTAAAACTTTTGATAAAATAAATAACATCATGTTTTTGAGTTATAAAAGTGATTTGATAGAGACCATCAACTCAAGTATAATAGACTGAGTCAAATGGTCACAGTGAATCGGTCTAAGGTCATCAAACAGAGTGTGGCGTATAAGTTTTATCCAATAATACTCACAAGTTCCATTAGATGGAATTTTAAATGATGTTTAATATAGTTATTATTTTATACTCTCATTATTCCAAAAATCAAGACAATATAATTTTTTCATGATCCCATCTTCTATACAAAGGTGACATTTAGTTATGGTTGTACAAATATAATGTTATGAAGTTGTGAAGTTTTACTGGAATAAATAGTTATAGCTATAGAAATTAAAAATATTATTTTAATAAAGATTTATGATTCTAAGATTCAATATTATTAATATATGATGTTTTGGTGGTATTATGTTTCATTGGAAAGACCTTTTTGAATAATAGTGATCATAGGAAGTTAATAAAAGTACAGAATAAAAGTCACTTCAAACTGAAATCAGACCAATACTATTGGATAAATCTTGAAAAATTCAGCGGTTGAGGTTATTTGGATATAGGAAAAGTTGTATGTAATATGAATTATTGTTTAAAGATTCATTAAATGGATTTTATAGAATAAATATAATTAGAAAAACTTATCATATGAATATCATTGTTCAAATATTTCCAAGAGATAGAAGTGGATGATTGTTTTTTATGGAAGTCATAAGTTAAATTAAGAGTAAAAAAGTCTTATAAGATATTCCCATGAATTTTTAATGGAACAATGGTCATAGATTAATTGGTTATAAGGGTTTTATGAAGATATATCATATGGGAGGTTTGGGGGTCTTTAGAAATATTTTATAAAGATATTAAATGTGACGATAGTGAAATGATCAATCAACATTAGAAAAATATTGAAGGAAATAGTCATGATTCTCATCATCATTTATGTAAGGTTTGAAGGTGTTTAATAATGTTAGGGATTAAAGAGATTTTCCTATTATTTTTAAGGAGGTTCAAATTAGGCCAATCATTTATATTTTAAAATATGATGTTTTTAATTTTAAATGGGAAGTTTGAACATTAATGTCATGATTCACCTTAAAATTTTAGAGGCACGCTACCTTTATAAAGGATGATGGTGCATCAATAATATTTTTATAATTTTTGTAGTTTGGTGAAGTGCTACAAAACTGGAGAGTTGATCAGATGAAAATGGTAAAGTGTCATAGATATGAAGGATACTGGATAGAGTTTCTTAAAAATTAGTATCACATGAATTGTGTGAAAAGTGATCAAATTAACAAGGGTTTAGTTGGTATTATATGAATGGTGTATTTAGGTGATTAGATGAAAATTGCATCATATTTTTATCAAGATATAAAAGGAAATGGGTAGAAAATAAAATATGTACAAACTAGATGAACTTACCAAATGTACTATTACCGGATAGAAGAAGGTTCTTTCTCACTGCGTTGAAAGAAATTGAAAAGGAATAAGAAGTTATTTAAAGAATGAAATGTGTATAGAGAGTTCAAGTAGTATAGTGATAACATATTGAATCTTTTTATTTAAGGTTCTTATAGTTGCTATGAAGAATTTTTATATCATCTATCTATGTGAGGAGCACATTTGATTAGATTAATTGTAGTATTATGTGTAATAAACCTGACTCTAGGATCCTAGATTAAGTGGTTACATTAATACATTGGAAATATATATGAGCGATCACATCCCAAATGACTAAATAGTTTACCAGTCTTAGAAAACTAGATAAAAATAATTTTCCATATTACATTTGAAATAAAATATAAAGCATAATGAAATTAATTATTAGGAATACTTGAACTCATTAAAAGATTCCTTCTTTATATCCTGAGGAAACTAATCAAAATAAGTGTGAGATAAAATACTCTTTAAAGGTTACATACTGTAGACTCTATCATGATTAAATAAGGAATAATCAATATGGAAAGGTAAGTGTATGAAAATATATACAATTTAACCAATAACTTTATCAATAAGAATAATATTGTAAGAAAAAATGATGATCAAATAATTCCATATAAATAATAATATGAGAATGAAACATATCCATGGATATAATTACTATTCAAATAATCATATGGATATTAATAAATAATTTTAAAATGATGGAATTCATAATTTCGGAAATCTTAAACATACAATTGATGCCTCATTCGAAGACATCTTACATAAATGGGTATGCCCTCAGCCAAATACCCTAACTCGTTTGTATCATGGGACCTACTGATGAATCAAGGGGTAATAATGGGCCTCACCCATTACTTTCTATATGTAATTCATTGATCATATATTGAATGGTAAATTTAATCCAAAAAATCGTTTGTTTTATCAAGAAATATCTATATTGAGTAAAGAATATGAAATATCAATATTTCCCTTCATCAATCAAATAACATTCATAGTAAAAAACCATATGTAGAAATGGTATACAGTTTAAAAAAAAACTATATCCATGATATAAATAATATGGATATTTAATATAAATGTGTCTTCTAATTAAACATGGTCACAAAAAATTGAATGTTTCCAGAGAAAGTAAATGACCAAAAAATTAATAAGATATAAAAGATTATAACTTCATCATAAATATAGGTTTTGTGATAAATTCTTTCTTTTTAGTGAATAAAAGAAAATGTAAGTAAAAAATAAAATAATCATTCATTAAAGAGTTTTATTTTTATACCCATCGAAAATTATAGATGAAGATAAATAACATGAAATGGTTATAGAGGATGGAATGTTTTTTAATGTTGTATATGTAAAAAAACATTCCTTTTGACCTTTAATACATATAGTTGAAAATGATTCATTCAAAAAACATTAGAAGGGTTCTTCTCAAACATTGTAAAAAGTAAATTATTATGTAAAATTTTCTTAATAAATCATTTTAATAAATACAAATAACATTTTTATAAAAAATATTGAAAAAATATGGACATTAAATGAAAATATACCCTATCAAAAAGAATAATATTATAGGTTTTTCATTAAAAAAATTCTTTCCATGATTCAAGTTCCAAATCAAGGAAAATTTTCAACAAAAAATTGAAACTCATTAAATAACTAGAGGGTATGAAAATAGGTATTGTTTAAAAGGATAGATTATATAATTCTATCAATGAAAATAATACCAATTCAACAAAATGTCTAATTGTAAAATAAGTTCTTACCTCTTGGGTAACTTTTAAACTATAACTCCTTGAAAGAGTAAACTTGAATTGAAACATTAATTGTTATGAATAGATATATATTCATGTTAAATACATCAAATGTGTTAATAAACGACCCATAATGCCCCACCTGGCCAGTGGAATTTTGTGTCATGACAACCATAATCCCACCTTCAATAGGCTTAAGGTTGATGATAAGTGCTAAAAAGGAATAAATGAAATGTGAGGCCTTTTCTAAACATATATGTATGCATGTACCCTACCATCTCAATGAAATACTACATAGGAATATAATGAAAATACTACAAAATATAGAGTATAACAATTCATGGAATAAAATCTAAGATAATACAACATAGTATGATATTATAAACCAGAATAAAAATAGGAAAAATACATGCCAAACTTGAAATAATGTCCCAACCTAACAATAACTAGAATAAATTTAAACTAAGAGAGCCCTAAGTCATTTCCATTCCTAACCACTATATTCAGGTCAATTCACCTAATTATCACTATGCTCTACCAAATTCACCATCGTTCTATCAATCATTTGTATATGAAAAGCAGTTTGTGGGAAAATCCTATATTGAGGTGATTATATACATACCCATCAGGATTCTGTAAAACCCAATGAGAGATAAATAGAAATATACAATAGAAGTTAAACTCAACACAAATAAATAGATAAATGAAACCCAATATATATAATCATAAATAAATCTAGATGATAGAGAAAGGGGATATATATCTCACAGCCCAGCTAAAGTAGATGAGTCTACCTATAACTTCAAAATTCCATCACTAATGTCCGAAACCAAATGAAACCTCACCACAATCTACATAAAGGGGCTCTCTCCTTACAACATCAATTCAAGTTAAGAGAGACAGAACTATGTGGAGGACCTACACACTACAGGATCTCAAATACGGGCCACTCCATAGATAGATGACATGCATCTAGTGTAGGGGATTTATGTCTCTATCTATATAAAAAATATGGGGGACCCATGTACTAATATAATAGGGGAGCTCAAACCATGGAATCTCACTAATGATCCTTCTTTGATCACTACCATAATCAAACATATCCTAAATACGCATCATGCTGAGTACATCTCACATCATATATCATATTCCATAATGAAGGCCATAATTTCATTCTATATATAAAACTACTCATGATAGGTTACTCGTGAGCCAAAACCAAACTACAAATGAAGGATATTTGAGTGGAGTATGTTTTGGAGGGAATTACATGGCCTGTATGGGTCTACATGGCATGTTCCCCCACCTCATTGAATGGTGATGTTCTCCTATGGACACATCTTGGAATCCATGTCATATTACACGGTGTGCATAGGTGGTATAGGTGTGTATGAGCCACAAGATCCCTTCTCATGTGCTCATGGTTATTCCTGTGTACTTTGGGATATTCCTATGTACCTATTCGTATACTCGGTTTTTCCTGGGTATCATCCCATGCCCATGGACTCCCAGAGTAAAAAATTTTCTATTTTTCATGGGGTTATATGCATTTCTATCTACCATATTATTTGGTATCCAAGGTTGGGTCACACGGCATGTGTCCCTGGCCACAATGTGTGTGGCCATTAACTCCTCCCAAAACCCTATCACCACACAAGGGATACTACACGACTGTGTTATTCTAGACTACATGCCTTTCATTAATTTTTTCATGGACCAAATAGCATAGTTTTAAAGCATATCCAACTCCACCGTTAAAATCACAATTTACACCATTTGGTAGCCTAAGGTCAATGGAAAAAATCTCTAGTTGCCGACTCCCAACCTCCAATAGTTGGAAAATAGAATTTGGTTTTCCACTCAACGACTCGTTGGTCATCTCATGCATGGTATGTCTCCCACCACCACTCTAGATCCGAGATCAACAAAGTGTCACTTGTAACACCCCAAGATTTCATAGTGTGTTATTTCTTCAAAATAATTCAATAACTTGCACTACACGCAACACTGAGTTCAATCACACCATGACTTACAAAAAAAAGCCATTCAAAAGAGGTTATGAATAGTATTATCTAAATTTTAAACTTTATATAATCCTTATAATTTTAGAATCCATATTATGAGTTTCTTAGATATAATGCAAGAACAAATTCATTTTCAGTATTTCACTTTTATCAACTTTTAATAGTGAACCCTTTTTAAATACAATATTTTAAACTTTTTGACTAAATGGGGACATCAAAAATTTAAAATGAAACATCCCAAGCTTCCACGGTACACTTTCTTTGAATAATACAGTAGCGTGTGTTGTACGCAACCTTGAGTTTTAACACACACCACAACCAATCAAACTAGCCGTTATGAATAGTAATACCTACTTTTTGAAATTATATATATTTTATATTTGAAAATGGACTTCATTTTTGGATTCGGAATATCGAATTTAGCCTAAGGTGAAATGTTGGTACATTTCGGATAACTTTCATATTTTGATAAATAGTGAAAATTACTAAGTTTTAATTAAAAACAACTTTTTTAATCAAAATAATTAATAGTGATAAATTATGAATTTTAGTGGTTTTAAAGTATATTTAGAATATATTTTTACCATTTAATATAATGTTGGTCATTGGACATAGTTTTACAATTAAACCAAACATAAACAAGTGTCAATCTTTTGATAGTTATTATCTCTTAAAAACACGCTTTTTGTTTTGACAGTGGGAATTAATTTTAAATTAATTTCTGCCACTTCTGTGTTTAGAATTTAGGAAAATGGATTCCATATTTGGAATCATGATGTTCAAATTGTGTAAATAGGTAACTTTTATTTTTAGACATTTTGAATAATTACTGCGGTAAATATTTTATTTACCATGGTTAAGGGTAAATCCGGTAAATAAGGGTTAAAAAATAATATTATAATAATAATAAATTACCCTAAAACGTGTCTTAACCCTATTGGTTGTTACATGGTCGACCATGGGAATCTTTGGGTCTATTTTGGGACCCCATGGATCCACTTGTAAGTGATAATGACACTTTATTTTAATTAAGTTAAAATGAATACAAAAATGACACAAGCATATATCTTTTAGAAAAACAATTGTTACATAGGGTTATATATGTTGTATTTTAGATTATAAATATTCCTTAGAAAGATAAAAAGATTTCCTACATAATTATATTTTATTTATAATTTTTAGACATTAAATAATTTATTTTATTTATGACACAATAATGATGCAGTAATTACTATAATAGTGAAAAATTAAAATAATTGATATTATAAATACCCAAATAAATATAATATGAAACTTTTAATGAATTAAACTAATTTTCTAGGATAATATGATATATTAGGATTTATTTAATTGACTTTGTTCTAAGTAATAAATTTGTTATGAGTTTCACAAAAATCAACTATTGAATAGTGTCAAAATTGACATAAAAGAGTTCTTAAAACAAATATTATATTATTAATTGATATTAAATTTCTAAAAATCTAAGGTTCGGCCAAGAGACTTATATCATGATAGGTTCATCATTAATGTACCACTTGGGGGTCTCTTGGATGTATATAGTAAGTTTATTATCCATATTATATAAAAATACAAAGAGACATTGTAAAAGTGAAACTAATTAACTTAGAGTTAATACTTAATGATAAGGTTAATATAAGTACCCAAACCTGTCTAAATTCTATTGGTTGAGTGGTTTTCGACCTATCCCCACCTTAACCTTTGAATAATCAACTTTGGATCCATTAGAAACCGAATATAAATTTATTATAAATTAATATTTCTAGCTTTTCCAAAGGTGCCCCTCACCCCTCTTATAAAAGGGCACTCCTCCTTCTCATTTCTTCACACCTTAAAAGCCTTTTGGTTCGGCCAAACTCTGCCCACATACTCTCCCAACATCCCTCACTACAACCTAGAGGCCTTAGTTTGATCAGAAAGCCAACCTAAGGAGCCCTTTTGATCAAATCAAAAGGAAGAACCCGAAGAAGAGGTAATGATTTCACCACCCTTCTCCAAGTTCATTTCTTCTTCCACTTCCTCTTTCTTTGTTCTTACCATTCTAAAATAATAACTCCAGTATCTTACATATACTGCGATGTTATTATAAATATGGTACAACCATATTCAGTATTCTATCCACCCTTTGAATAACATGTCACCATACGTGCGTACGTACGGCTTACCGTCTCCACGTCGTGGTGTAATTGTTATTCAATATAATATTATTTGGATGGGTATACTAATGATATGTAACTAATGTAAATAATAAATATAACATGTTATTGATTCTTTATATATGATATACCATCCATTTATATATTATTTTAATATCAAAAGAATGATATTGTCGCTCGTGCGTACGTACGGACTACCGTCTCCACGAACGCGATGAGATTCATTCTCCATCGTATCCATTCAATTATAATTATCATTTGATGATTTAAAAATGATGTTTAAGGACTGGATATCATTCTGGATATGAATAAGATAAAACAACCATGGCTTATGTAACAAAACATATAAAATAAAATGAGTAAGTTAACTCCCGAAACGACGATAATTCTAAGATATTATTAACAAATCAATGTTAAAAGATCATATATGATATCATATTATTATATATGATTCTTGTATAATTTAATAACAACTATTTCACCATTATACAGGAGGTTAACCTACCCCAACCAAGGAAAAGTACAAGGTAAGGGTTTATTTCACAATCTCTTCATTATCTGAGGTTGTTTATACGTAATAATCTACTGGGATATCTTTATCATCCACATCCATGTTTCTTAAAAATTTATTTCAAAACATTTTTACTATTTACAAGAATATGGGTTAAAGTCATTTATACCCTTTTTTGACTTTTTATAAGAGGTTTATAAAGGAATCTTTCCGTCGTTTTCAAAACAAGGTCCTTTTTAACCTTTTCGACAGAATTGAGGTAAGAATGTTTTTTTAACTTATACGGCGGGTGCGGTTATTTTACGCCGTTATAAAATCTTCAAAGCTTTCCTTACAAGCTTATAAGAATATTTTCAAAGAAAATGTTTTATTTTATATGGATCTTAAATGATTTCAAAATAAAAGGAGATATTTCTTTAAAAAGAATTTTGATTTCATCTATGTCAACATCCTTTGATGGATTTTAAGATTATTTGAAGTTGATTTATTATGATACAAAACTTCTATATTGTATTGAAGGTTTTCTGATATGTTTGACTGTGGATGTGTTATTTTTATACCATTCATAGTTTATTGTGAAAGTATTGACATTTCGTATGCTAGTTTTAATACGAATGTTTATGTTATGTTTAAACCTTTTCATATGGGAATGCATTGGACTTAATAAGTGACGGGTGGGGCCCGCTATAGCTCCTCGATGCATCGGTAGGTCTCATGAGACAAACTAGTGTCTTGGCACAAGGCCTTGACAAAATCTTATTTGTAGTCTTGGCACGAGGCCTTGGCTATGTGGTTATGATAGTCTGGCATTATGCATTCCAACATTATGAAAGTGGTTATTGATTTTTGCATGTGATTATTCTATTAGTAGAATATCCATGTGAATAAGTAAATGGCATTATTTCATTTTATTTATGCCATACCATGTTGAAAGTTCATATTTAAAAGTCTTTTGTTTTAGTTATACATTGCCTTAAATATTTATTCTTATTTATGGAAGTTTCCGCTATATTGTTATCCTTACTGGGCATTTGAGCTCACCCCTTTTCTATGTTTTATTTTTCCCAGGATGTGAAGAAGTAAGTTATGAATGACCTGCAGGGATTTTATGAGGGGTTAATAGTGTGGATTGTGGAAACATTATGTTGTTGTAGAAGTTTTTCATTTTATGATGTAATGTAAAACTTATGAATATATCTAGTGTTTACAAGGCTACTAAACCAATCGGTCTTTCGAGATTTGATCTTTCTTGTGATCATGCCAATGTTACGAAGTAATGCACCGACTCTGGGTAGCTGGGGTCGGGGCGTTACAATTGGTATTAGAGGAAGTTTAGTACAAACTTTGGAAGCTAGATTTAGATAAACTCTGATTAGAGCACGTAGACCTAAGATGAACTTTGAGGATTAGTATAGAAGAACTTTCTAGAATTTTGGTATTGTAGAGATTTTGTGAGTTTTCCGAGCAATACATCCCTGTCTGGATACGAGCAGGTAGAGGCGGCTCTGGCACAGATGTACCTAGGGGTAAAACCCGAAAACACCGCTTTGAGCTAGACTCGAACGGGAACTGGTGCACGACAACGGGCCTTGCTGCACTCTTGGTTACGACACTCCCGGGGGATATTCTTAGGTTAACTCTCACTATCTTTACAAATCATTATGAAGGGTTTATGAGTATATACTTCCTCAAAGAAAACATTTTTATGACTATGGATTATATCCATAAATAGTTCAATTTATGTTAAGTGTTTTATAAGTATGGGATTATGTATTTTGATTCATAAACTGATCTAGTTTATGCCATTGTTTAGAAATGGCGCCCAGTAGAAGGAATGAGAACTCCAGAAATGCACATGATCCAAAGAGAAGGAAGGATCATATCTTTCATGGTCTTAAGCTAGAATTTATAAGAGAAATAGTCTCCCATGTATTATCATCATATGAAGAAATAATATCATGTGTTGATAAGATAAGTAAAGAGTTTACTGAGTCCTATGGCTTTGAAGGGAAGCAAGAGAAGAAAAAGATGGAAGAGAGAAAGATGGATAAAAGTAAGAGGGAAAAGAAGAATTTTCCCATATGTGGTAACTGTGGAAAGAAACACCCTGGAACTTGCCTGAAAGGAATGGGAGTTTGTTATAAGTGTGGAGGAAAAGGGCACAAAGTACGTGACTTCAAGGGTAAGAAAATGGTTTTAAATGTACAATGCTTCATTTGCAAGGAGTTTGGACACTACGCGAACCTATGTCCCAGTCATCAGACTATGCCGCAAATGATGCTATTGGATAATAATCAAGTTATGATACTACCACAGATGAAGAGGAATGATTAGAGTTCTTATGTTGATTATGTCAATTGAGTGTTGTATCAACAATGTACTTGATATAATAATTATGGAGTATATAAGGATTGTACTGCAGTACTATTTCATTAAGGACTTGAGATGGTGTGGAACAAAGAAAAGTGACTCAGTAGCAGGTTAAATGTTTGGAAAATATATGGTTGAGAGAAAGATAAACCATAATATGGTTCAGATACCGAGGTGGTGATTTTAGAATAATACATGATTGATTCGGATAAATTATATTGGATATTATTGACTACCTTGAAGATGATTAATGATTTGTATATTCCATCATTGTTGGGTTTTAAAACATTTTTGGATTAATGAAGTATATCCAGCATTCTATATGGAATAAGGGAACATGAATGTAATCAATAAGGAATATGGTAATACATGATGAAGGTATTCATATGCTATTACGGGGTAAAAAGGATCTATATTATGTTTAACTTCCTTATAAATGTTGGACTGTGAGTTTGGATAGAAGTATTTTGGATAGTTCTAGTTTTGATTATTTTGGATTTCCATAAAAGGACAACCCGGAGGTCGGGCGGCAACCCGTCGCGTCCGGCAAGGCTGCGAGACTTGAACCCGCAACTGAAGGGAGACAAGGGTGTATCACCTACCACTGGCCCAAGAGATGTCCTGGATTAAATAATGTAGTTTTTTTAAAAGATCTGGTAGATGAATTATAAATTCGTTTATTTTGGAACCCTGTACGAATAGTATAAATATAATTTTTTTTACGAGTGAAAGATGAGTTTATGGTAGAAATTTATTAATGGACAAAACTCTAATTATAAAGTAAGTATATCTCCTTATGATCTTTGCCAATCTCATAAATAAATTCCTCAATATTAAGAAAAGCAACTTAGAACAAAAATGTTGTCCTAGATGGTACCTTAAATCATCACTAATTTATGGCTTTGGGATTGTTGGCCTTTTCATAGCCATGTTCTCTACCACTCTCCATCAGATAATTGATGGTTAGATTTCTCTTCCATATCCATATTTTCCTACATGGAACCCTAGTATGTGTTATTTTCGGTAATCTTCATACTTTCCACTCTTTATTTTAAATAGAGGCCTCATTAATTCATTTTTCGATGTGGGATTTCAACTAAGATATTTTGAAACGTCAAAACTGTGTTATCCTAATACCCTATGTTTTGTTGAACCGATGGTATTTCAAATCATCATAGATTGATGAATTTAAGGACCTCAATTATACACTTGTTTGTGATTGATGACCTCAATCACTACCTATAAATATTTACGTTTTTCCTCCAATTATATGTCTCTAATTGCCACCAATGTTCTCCTAATCAAGATCATAATTTGGTGGTGACCCTTTCATTTCTCTTTTCCTCATATTAAGACTAAATTTTAGTAACCCAATTTCCGATGTGGGTTTTCCCACAAATATATTTTCTATTTTCAACCTTTTATTTTCGAAGAACAATTTCAAATTGCGAGGACGCAATTTATTGAAGGAGGGGAGAATGTAACACCCCAAGATTTCATAGTGTGTTATTTCTTCAAAATAATTCAATAACTTGCACTACACGCAACACTGAGTTCAATCACACCATGACTTACAAAAAAAAGCCATTCAAAAGAGGTTATGAATAGTATTATCTAAATTTTAAACTTTATATAATCCTTATAATTTTAGAATCCATATTATGAGTTTCTTAGATATAATGCAAGAACAAATTCATTTTCAGTATTGCACTTTTATCAACTTTTAATAGTGAACCCTTTTTAAATACAATATTTTAAACTTTTTGACTAAATGGGGACATCAAAAATTTAAAATGAAACATCCCAAGCTTCCACGGTACACTTTCTTTGAATAATACAGTAGCGTGTGTTGTACGCAACCTTGAGTTTTAACACACACCACAACCAATCAAACTAGCCGTTATGAATAGTAATACCTACTTTTTGAAATTATATATATTTTATATTTGAAAATGGACTTCATTTTTGAATTCGGAATATCGAATTTAGCCTAAGGTGAAATGTTGGTACATTTCGGATAACTTTCATATTTTGATAAATAGTGAAAATTACTAAGTTTTAATTAAAAACAACTTTTTTAATCAAAATAATTAATAGTGATAAATTATGAATTTTAGTGGTTTTAAAGTATATTTAGAATATATTTTTACCATTTAATATAATGTTGGTCATTGGACATAATTTTACAATTAAACCAAACATAAACAAGTGTCAATCTTTTGATAGTTATTATCTCTTAAAAACACGCTTTTTGTTTTGACAGCGGGAATTAATTTTAAATTAATTTCTGCCACTTCAGTGTTTAGAATTTAGGAAAATGGATTCCATATTTGGAATCATGATGTTCAAATTGTGTAAATAGGTAACTTTTATTTTTAGACATTTTGAATAATTACTGCGGTAAATATTTTATTTACCATGGTTAAGGGTAAATCCGGTAAATAAGGGTTAAAAAATAATATTATAATAATACTAAATTACCCTAAAACGTGTCTTAACCCTATTGGTTGTTACATGGTCGACCATGGGAATCTTTGGGTCTATTTTGGGACCCCATGGATCCACTTGTAAGTGATAATGACACTTTATTTTAATT
The DNA here is from genome assembly GCA_963277665.1 of Viscum album. Taxonomy (NCBI): domain Eukaryota; kingdom Viridiplantae; phylum Streptophyta; class Magnoliopsida; order Santalales; family Viscaceae; genus Viscum; species Viscum album. The sequence continues at coordinate 1,181,672,756 of OY728158.1, read as the reverse complement.
AAGTTAAAATGAATACAAAAATGACACAAGCATATATCTTTTAGAAAAACAATTGTTACATAGGGTTATATATGTTGTATTTTAGATTATAAATATTCCTTAGAAAGATAAAAAGATTTCCTACATAATTATATTTTATTTATAATTTTTAGACATTAAATAATTTATTTTATTTATGACACAATAATGATGCAGTAATTACTATAATAGTGAAAAATTAAAATAATTGATATTATAAATACCCAAATAAATATAATATGAAACTTTTAATGAATTAAACTAATTTTCTAGGATAATATGATATATTAGGATTTATTTAATTGACTTTTTTCGAAGTAATAAATCTGTTATGAGTTTCACAAAAATCAACTATTGAATAGTGTCAAAATTGACATAAAAGAGTTCTTAAAACAGATATTATATTATTAATTGATATTAAATTTCTAAAAATCTAAGGTTCGGCCAAGAGACTTATATAATGATAGGTTCATCATTAATGTACCACTTGGGGGTCTCTTGGATGTATATAGTAAGTTTATTAACCATATTATATAAAAATACAAAGAGACATTGTAAAAGTGAAACTAATTAACTTAGAGTTAATACTTAATGATAAGGTTAATATAAGTACCCAAACCTGTCTAAATTCTATTGGTTGAGTGGTTTTCGACCTATCCCCACCTTAACCTTTGAATAATCAACTTTGGATCCATTAGAAACCGAATATGAATTTATTATAAATTAATATTTCTAGCTTTTCCAAAGGTGCCCCTCACCCCTCTTATAAAAGGGCACTCCTCCTTCTCATTTCTTCACACCTTAAAAGCCTTTTGGTTCGGCCAAACTCTGCCCACATACTCTCCCAACATCCCTCACTACAACCTAGAGGCCTTAGTTTGATCAGAAAGCCAACCTAAGGAGCCCTTTTGATCAAATCAAAAGGAAGAACCCGAAGAAGAGGTAATGATTTCACCACCCTTCTCCAAGTTCATTTCTTCTTCCACTTCCTCTTTCTTTGTTCTTACCATTCTAAAATAATAACTCCAGTATCTTACATATACTGTGATGTTATTATAAATATGGTACAACCATATTCAGTATTCTATCCACCCTTTGAATAACATGTCACCATACGTGCGTACGTACGGCTTACCGTCTCCACGTCGTGGTGTAATTGTTATTCAATATAATATTATTTGGATGGGTATACTAATGATATGTAACTAATGTAAATAATAAAAATAACATGTTATTGATTCTTTATATATGATATACCATCCATTTATATATTATTTTAATATCAAAAGAATGATATTGTCGCTCGTGCGTACGTACGGACTACCGTCTCCACGAACGCGATGAGATTCATTCTCCATCGTATCCATTCAATTATAATTATCATTTGATGATTTAAAAATGATGTTTAAGGACTGGATATCATTATGGATATGAATAAGATACAACAACCATGGCTTATGTAACAAAACATATAAAAGAAAATGAGTAAGTTAACTCCCGAAACGACGATAATTCTAAGATATTATTAACAAATCAATGTTAAAAGATCATATATGATATCATATTATTATATATGATTCTTGTATAATTTAATAACAACTATTTCACCATTATACAGGAGGTTAACCTACCCCAACCAAGGAAAAGTACAAGGTAAGGGTTTATTTCACAATTTCTTCATTATCTGAGGTTGTTTATACGTAATAATCTACTGGGATATCTTTATCATCCACATCCATGTTTCTTAAAAATGTATTTCAAAACATTTTTACTATTTACAAGAATATGGGTTAAAGTCATTTATACCCTTTTTTGACTTTTTATAAGAGGTTTATAAAGGAATCTTTCCGTCGTTTTCAAAACAAGGTCCTTTTTAACCTTTTCGACAGAATTGAGGTAAGAATGTTTTTTTTAACTTATACGGCGGGTGCGGTTATTTTACGCCGTTATAAAATCTTCAAAGCTTTCCTTACAAGCTTATAAGAATATTTTCAAAGAAAATGTTTTATTTTATATGGATCTTAAATGATTTCAAAATAAAAGGAGATATTTCTTTAAAAAGAATTTTGATTTCATCTATGTCAACATCCTTTGATGGATTTTAAGATTATTTGAAGTTGATTTATTATGATACAAAACTTCTATATTGTATTGAAGGTTTTGTGATATGTTTGACTGTGGATGTGCTATTTTTATACCATTCATAGTTTATTGTGAAAGTATTGACATTTCGTATGCTAGTTTTAATACGAATGTTTATGTTATGTTTAAACCTTTTCATATGGGAATGCATTGGACTTAATAAGTGACGGGTGGGGCCCGCTATAGCTCCTCGATGCATCGGTAGGTCTCATGAGACAAACTAGTGTCTTGGCACAAGGCCTTGACAAAATCTTATTTGTAGTCTTGGCACGAGGCCTTGGCTATGTGGTTATGATAGTCTGGCATTATGCATTCCAACATTATGAAAGTGGTTATTGATTTTTGCATGTGATTATTCGATTAGTAGAATATCCATGTGAATAAGTAAATGGCATTATTTCATTTTATTTATGCCATACCATGTTGAAAGTTCATATTTAAAAGGCTTTTGTTTTAGTTATACATTGCCTTAAATATTTATTCTTATTTATGAAAGTTTCCGCTATATTGTTATCCTTACTGGGCATTTGAGCTCACCCCTTTTCTATGTTTTATTTTTCCCAGGATGTGAAGAAGTAAGTTATGAATGACCTGCAGGGATTTTATGAGGGGTTAATAGTGTGGATTGTGGAAACATTATGTTGTTGTAGTAGTTTTTCATTTTATGATGTAATGTAAAACTTATGAATATATCTAGTGTTTACAAGGCTATTAAACCAATCGGTCTTTCGAGATTTGATCTTTCTTGTGATCATGCCAATGTTACGAAGTAATGCACCGACTCTGGGTAGCTGGGGTCGGGGCGTTACATCACTCATAATACATTCTAATCTATTTGAAAAACACCAATCAGATCATCATACACACAACCACTATGAATCAAATGGTTTGATCATGATCTTACCCACCCTGACAAAGTTTAATTGTGATCTCAGGTTCAATGGTGAAGAATGCGAATAAAGTGTGGGGGAAAGAATATGAATGAAGGTGTAACCATTATTTTTTAATAGATCTCAACCAACTATCTTGAAAATGGGCTATCCAAGGTGATGACATGGAATAAAACACAATAAATTTATTTAAATAATTTAATTTTTATATTGGGATCATGCAAAGAATCCACTAATCACAAATCCAAAGAAGAAAATAATTCGTGATGTAACAATTTAATCAAGAGGGTTGAAACTAAAATTTAAGAGTCCTACCTTGATTAAGATAGATAGTTAGTGAATAATGTGTTCAAGGTTAGTGAATAATGTGTTCACCAGTGAAGGAGAAGTGTTTCTTAATTCACTGCCTCTTGATCAACCTTGATTTGATTAGTTATCACCCTCCAATCCTATCTTACAATGAAGAATTATCAATATCCTATCGAGTAACCCATGGTTTATAAAGCTAACCCTGCAGAATTAATATTAGTGGGAAGTTATAGAGGTTTATCAAGGTTATTTTATATAATAAAATAAAATATATATATATATATATATTATAATTAAATTCACCTTCCAATGGATACCTCAATCGAATTTTGGACACTTACCGAACTTAAGTCATCCATAGGATAAATCCCATGTTCTGGTGTAAACCGTGGTCTCAAATTTATGATCTCAAACTCCATTCTGGAGTTATTCGACTATTTTAGGAATAATTTTCATGTGTGTGTGATATTAATATAATTAATATTTTTATAATATCAATAGCAAGCGCATCGGGCCTCGGAATTTCACACCATCATAGTTTTATTCTCTGAAAAAATTCATTAATATATTCAAATGCCTTACAAGAAAAACCCAAGTCTCTAAATTTTCTCCTCCTTTAAAGATTTTTTCCTTAATAATAACAAGCTAAATGAAAAGGTGGGGATACTGAGCTCTCATCTAGATCTCTCACTCCCAGGAGCTCTTTTGCATGCTCCTATGCTGCCACAACACATGAACCAAGGGAATGGTTCATCCTTTCATGATCCTATCTTATTGATCCTTGATCACCACCAACTACTTAGTGAATTTGGATCCATTATCTTTCTATAGATAACCCTAGTCAATAGCATCTGTAGTATCATGCGTGTATCAACTCAGATGCAACACATGCAAGACGTCATGCACCCTCTCCAATAGTGGGGGTAAGTCTAGGTGCTATGCTACCTGGCCAACCATTCAAAGGATCTTGAATAACCCGATAAAAATCATAGATAACATACCTACCTAGCCAAGCCTCTATAACTCTCATCATAGAAGGACTCTTAGAAAAACTTGGTCTCCCTACTCATAATTCAAGGGAATATTATGTAAATATACATAAAATTTCAATTGGATCAAGGTTTTCCTCATCTGCCTGTGGATAACATGAAACTTATCTGTCGTCACCCGCACTATCTATGTCCCAAAAAGATATATCTCAAGAATCTCATTTAGCATAAGGGTGGCCTATAGGGTATCCCGTATAGGTTCTTTTCACACCCCGAACCTGTTGTTTAATTATTTTAAATTATTTTAATTATTATATTAAGCTTTTGTAGCAGGTGAGTAGAGTTTTAAATTTTCAAAAGCCTTTTGTGCGGTCAGCCCACATAGTTATGGGTAACCATGTGGTCCCCACATAGATCCCCAAGTGAGTCTCAATGAAGGAAATAAAATTGTGCATGGTTTATAAAATAGTGAAATGAGCATACAACTATTCCTTGTAGTGGGCAGCATCAGGAGGCTCAGTTTGGGAGTGGTTCCTTAAGTCGTGCATCTGGCCGTAAGAAAATCGTGCAATCGCCCAAGTGTTTAAATAAATAAAATCAATGAAGATAAAATGTGAAGTAAAATAATAATTAATAAATAAATTAAAAGAATATTCAAAATTAATAATAATGATTATATATATATATATATATTTATAATATTATTATTATTTCTATTAATAATATTATTATTAGTGTAGAGTCTTTTTTTAGTTTATTATTTCATTCTAAATATTTTTTATTATTTAATTGAATTTTTTTAGGTAGGAAAACCTATGACCCCCCCCCCACTCTTCCCTCTCATGGCACTATACACCCCCTTGGGGTGGCATGATCCATCCCTCCCCATCACCATGGTTCTTCTTTGGTGCACCACACAATATTGGTGTTCTCCCCCATCTTCTTCTCCCTCGGTGCACCAGCGCTCCACCCTGCTCCTACATGTGATCTGCACTAGCCCACCTATTCCCTATACCCCTCTCATGTCACAACATTATTTTTTCCCTCCCCTCATTCTTGACCTTCATCTGACTCCAGCTAGTGTCGGTTGCCTAGCCTTCTTCCTTCATAGCCAAACCACTCCAGTGGCAGCGACCCCCCTACTCCGGCCTCCACCCTACGCACTTTCCCTAAAAAGACTCCCTTTCTTGCTCTAAAATATCCCCAATGGAACCCTCCACACATCGGACCACCTCGCACCACCCCTTCCCCTTCACAGGCCGACCCCCCTCCCTTCTCACTCTCTCGCCGACCCAGCGGCAGCCCGCAGCACCTTCGGTTGGTGCATCCCCTTCTCCCTCTGGTGGCCGATGTGGTTCCATCCAGTAAGATTCATATCCCTTCTGTACCAAATTCTAGAGTTTACTTGTGGGATTTCTTAGTGACTTAACCATATAAATATATTATGCTTGTGCTTTACTTCCTTTTGATGCAAGTATAAATATATGTGAAAGCCTTGTTTTGATTTGAACCCACTTTATTAGTTCTTGGACTTGTCATAAATGGTTTGTTTCTTATGTCCTTGTTTTGTGATTTAAATTGTAACATTTAATTGTTCTAGGATTTCCATGAAATTCATTTACATCTTTCTAATGGTTTTAAAGTGGGGAAATGGGTCTTGGAAGGATGAGTTTCCATTGGGTGAAAATGCTCTTTTAAAGTGAATTGAGTTTAAATTGTGGTGTGACCTCAAATGAATTTAAAATAGGGTCTTTCACTTTTATTCCAATGGGTTTTTGTTCATTTTTAGGTTTGATAAAAAAAATCCAATGAATTTTTTCATTATGAAATACCCTTGATTGTATGTATTTAGGACCAATTGGTTTTTGAGTGGCATTCCTTTGTGTTTAAAGGAGTTTCCTTGCCTTAAAGGGGGGTTTTGGTTTTATAAAGAGAAAATATAGTTCCCCTGACTTATTTGGTTATTTTCGAGGGTGCGTACACTTTACCTTGGAATTGAATACGAACATCAATTTGTTTTAAAAGGAATTTATAAATTTAATTGATATGAGTAAAGGTACGGTTGTCACTTGTGATGTGATATTGATTTTTCCTTGACTTATTAAATGGAGAGATTTTTTATTTAATTAATTAAAACCCTAGGTTAGTTTTTGATTTCGTTTTTTTTTGGTTTCTTATGGTTTATGGTTGTGTGAATGGGCCCTTGATACCTATTCTTAAGGATTCTGTTAACCTCTGCTGAATGCAAGGTAGTTCGAGATTTTTGGTTAATCGACTCCATACAAGGTATGGATTTTATGTTCTTGTTTGGTTTCACACCATCTTAATTAGGGTCCTTATTTGTTTTAAGGTTTTTAGTATTTTTGGTGTAGTACATTGAACACTGCATTGTGGTTTCGAGCTACGGGTGTCAAGAACACCTACATGTATATGCATAGGGTAAGACGTATATATATATATATAAAACATCTTTGTACATATTCCCTCATGGAATAGGTAATATGTGCAATGAAGCTAGTGGAATTTATATATATATATATATATATATATATATATATATATATATATCTTTGTGTGTGTGTGCGTGTGTGTGTGTGTGTGTATAAATGCATGTGCGTGTAGGCACAAAGGGTCGGTTCAAGTGGTCGTCTTCAAAAAGCGGTATGTTTGAGGTAGGATCTCTATGAATTTTCCTTTAAATATAAGAATCCCTTATTTATTTCATTTAATACCAAGTTATAATATTAATTATTGATATATAATTGTTATTAAAATTCTATTTCCTTAATTGGTGTGATTTATTTCTTATAGTGTGTTGCAATAAATGGTTTGATAGTGTTTTCACATTAATTTCCTGATTAAATGCCCATTTGTCCTTTGTGAATGTGTTTTATATTTAAAATGTTGTTTTGGGTTTATGAAATTGGTTTTGAAGTGTATTTATGGTTTTCAAAGTGGTGTGGATGTGATTCTTTAAGAAATGGTTTGGCCTGCAAAAATCATGTGAGGCCCAGTTGGCACTTTTGTAAAACCAGTTATCTCAAGAAACCTCTCATTTGATGTGGTCCCCTTACTTTGGTTGAGTTATATGTTATGGGAGGTCCATCGGGTCGGACTTTCCTATGATCAAATTGTTGAAAGGAGAGGGACGTATTCTTTTGGATGACTCGGGGTGATTTTTTTGTGTGTGTATACAGTGTGTGAAGAATTTACTTTTGACTGATACTTTTATGACATTGTTGGCCCACCCCCATTTTTAGTCCAAGAATGGGAACCTATCATAGCGAGAAAATTTTCATTAAACGATTGATACACTAGTTTAGACTACGCACCGGCTAGTGGCCCTTAGTAATGACTTTGCTCGGGTAGGGGATTGGGCCCCTCGGTTAGGCTAGGTAGGGAAACACCGAGAGTTAGGGCATTATGATGTCATTTAGTTGGGTATGCCTTCAGGATGAGTCAAATGTATGGTACGTTCTTGATTATTAATGAGCCCTTAGGTTTTCGCATGTTTTCTGGTACTTATTTATCTATGGTAGATGATTGACATGCAAGTGCTGGTTGGTTACTCTTGTGTGGTGTTTTCCCATTTCTTGTGTTGTATGTTTGTTAATATTATTTCTCTACATAGTGTAGATTCTTATTAAAAGTGGTAAAATGGTATCCTTTTTTTTGAAAAATGTTTTGAAAATGTTTTACACTTCCTCCCTTTTAGTGTAAACATCACCTCCTTTAAATTTCCAATGTCTGCTTCTTAAAAAAAGTGAATCTGGTTTTCAATTGGAAAAGGGAAATAGAATGTGATTTGTTTTAAGAATAAAATATGTGAAAACCTAGGATATACATTGTAATTCAAATTGGAAGTTGATGGGTCTTTTATTTAAAGAAAATGCATATGAGAATAGATTTTTTGGGCATACCTACTAAGTTTTAATACTCACACCTATAGTTTTATCTTTGTTTTTAGCTTCGGGTGATGTGCCTTTCTTGGATTAAATCACCATAGCACGATGTTGGGTTGAGGTTGGTTATGACTCATAGAGTCACATGGAGGTATGTACAAAATTGTTTTCTTGCCACTACTAGTTTTCATTTTTATTGTTCAGTTTTCTTATTTTTTTTCTTCCATTTATGGGCCAAATCATTCTGACCTATTAAATATTAATGCCCGTCACTAGTTTCCAGCCCATGGGGATCAGGAACACCCTTTGGTCCATGTCGTGGGCTAGCTTGGGTGACTGGTTGAGGGTCTACTAGTGTTAATTCGTTAAACATTGTATCAAAGGGGGACCTTTTTATTTGGTGTGTCTGGTAGATGGATATTAGGGTTGTCAGGGCTCAGGGGGTAGGTTATAAGTTGGTTTTTGATCCCCACCACTTGTGACAAGACCTGAGTTGTCAGGGGAAGTCTGGGTTGTGAGTATTTTGTCTTTTATTTTGATTGGGGAATGAAAAAAGAGGAAATCAAGTGTCACTTCACGATCTCACATGGATTAGTGTCCCATGAGGGGTTTGAGTGCACGGTTCATGTACCTGCTAGTTGTTGATGCTTTCTAGGGGTATGGCTCACTACCATGTCACCAGGTTAAGTGTGGCTACTAGTTCCTCTTTTTGATGATTTAGTGTAATATATGATTCATTGTGGTTTTGGTTAGTTTAAGTGTTATTTTAAAATTAAGGTGGGATTGAAATGTAAAAGTATTTATTTCAAATGGTTCTGAAATCACAAAAATGAGTTTTAAAATTTTAAATGAAAACAGTGGATTTTTAAAGAAATTTCTGGCTATGTTTATATTTGTTTGGTTGTTTCTGGTTGATGTTGCCTTTATTGATGCTGCTATGGCTTAATATTGGTCTCGTCTTTGTGTTTTGTATGTTATTTCGAAAATGCTTCCCAGGAAGGTCGCTAATATAGCCAGCGAGTCATGCCCAGTTTCGGTTCTTTTATGTGTTACTAGTTTATCATGGTAATTGACATCTGTTGGGAAAGTTATGTGGTATTGGAATTAGATCATGTATTTTGGTTTTTGGTAACTCCCATGTTTTTTTGAATCCATATTGTTTAATGTTTAATGGAGGTTTCAGTTTTAGACTAGTGGAGGTTGGGAACCTCATCGTCGTTAGGATTTGGGGTATGGTTAAAAGGGTAGTCAGTTTTTGTAAGGGTTCCACACCTGGTGAGTGGGGTGTTCCAGAGGAACCTGTTCCTGAAGAATATTTTTCTTCAGTGTCAAATTATGGTTCATCATACCATTACCTTGAATGCCACTAGAGTATCCGGCTCAGGTGTTCTAATCCATCTTGTCCCATCCCTCTGAAGTCCTACTATCGGGAGACTATTCGGGACACCAAGGATGGTTCTAAAAGAAGTTTCATTAGAGGAAGGAGATCTTGTTAGGGGGATGCTAGTACATGACTGTGAGGCATAAGATGCTTCATCCATTAGATCCCTAGTCATAGGTCTCGGGGTGAAGCTCGCACACAGTCAGAAGTTTCTGAGAGAGTAAATCCCTAGTTCAGGTTTTGTGTTCCATTTTGGGAATGGGACATTTAATGACTTTTAGTTAATTTTTATGCTGTTAAAGATTTATTTTTATCGAAAGGTCATAATTTCAATGGGATGATGTGATGAACTTGTTCAATTCAAATCCAAATAGTCTTGTTTGTCTAAATAGGGTCTTCTAAATCGTGTGTTTTTCTTAAAAGCATGTTTGGTCCGTGTATGGGTTGATCTTGGTTTAGCTGTGTCTATTTTGATATGTAAGTACCTTTTTGAGGAGTATATGTATGTATTTGTTCTTGGGTCTCTTGATTAAGTATCAATGTTGTGGTTTGGTTGTGCGGGGAAATTGAATGAGCTCAGTTTGGGGAGTTCCACATCGCCTCCCGGGTGTTGTGACCATGTTTCAAGGTTTCCATATTAGTAAATTCTTGTGGTGGGGGAGAACCCTTACGTGTTCTCCCCTCAATATCGGGAAATCATTTTTCTTGATTTGGTTGGGTATGATGTGTGTTGGAAATTTTCACCCTAAGGCTCTCTGTTTCTTTTGGTTTTGTCTAGGCATGGACTCGAGTTATGTTAACGTTTTTCTTGGTGACTTTATATGGGTAGAAAGTTCTATGGTGGGTAGAATTGTCACACCCCAACCATGTTGGTTAACTATTTTAAATTATTTTAATTATTATATTGATATACTGTTGTAGGCGTGTCGATTATAGAAATTTCAGAAGCCTTTTTGTGGTCATCCCACACAGTTAGGGGTAATCATGCAGTGCCTGCGCGGATTCCCAAGTGGGTCTAAGTAAAGAAACATGACTTAACCATGGTTTATAAAACAGTACAATTATTTTACAACATGACCATGTAGTGGAAAGCGTCAGGGAACTCAGTTTGGGCATGGTTTTCTAAGTCGCACGTCTGGCCGCAGGCAAATCATGTGGTCGCCCATGTTTTTAAATAAATAAAGTCATTGAAGATAAAATGTGATGTAAAAAAATAATGAATAAATAAATTAAAATAATACTCAAAATTAATAATAATGTTTATATATATAAGGTAATTATTATTTATATTATTATTATTATTAGTGTATAGTCTTTTTATTTTACTATTTCATTCTAAATCTTTTTTTATTATTTAATTGAACTTTTATAGGGAGGAAACAATAGGAGGGGCACTACCTCCCCCCCCCCCTCTCTTCCCTCTCGTGGTACTACGCACCCCCTTGGTGCAGTGCAATCCAGACCTCCCCACTACCTCGGTTCTTCTAGGGTGCACCACACATCACCGGTGTTCTCCCCCATATCCTTCTCCCTCGGCGCACCAGCGCTTCACCCTACTCCTACTTGCGATCTACACCAGCCCGCCTATTCCCCCTACCCCACTCACATCACCACATGCTTCCCCACCCCACCCATGATTGAACTTTTTTTTACTCCACCCAGTGTCAGCGGTCCAACCTCCTTGCTTCACGGCTGAACCACTCCAGCGGCAGCGATCCCCCTACTCCGACCTCCGCCCTGCGCACTTTCCCCAGTCGAACTCACCCTCTTTCTCTAACATCTCCCCGATGGAACCCTCCTTGCGCCAGACCTCCTCGCACCACCTTATCCCCTTTACAGACTGACCCCCCTCCCTTTTCACTCTCTCACTGACCCAACGACATCCTATAGCAGCTTTGGCTGGGGCGTCCCCTTCTCCCACTAGTGGCCATTGCAGTTCCCTCCGGTAAGATTCATCCCCTTTATCTATCAATTTCTAGAGTTTCCTTACGGGGTTTATTAGTTACTGAACCCCTATAATTCTATCACGCTAGTGATTTATTTCCTATTTATGCAAGTATAAATATATTTTAAAGCCTTGTGCTGATTTGAACCCATTTTAGTTCATGGCCTTGGAATAACTGGTTGGTTTCTTATGTCTTTATTTTATGATTTAAATTGGAATGTTTAATTGTTCTTGTCTTTCCATGAAATTCATTTGCATCTTTATAATTGTTTTAAAGTGGGTAAATGGGTCTTGGACAGCTGGGTTTTCATGGGGTAAAAATGTTCTTCTAATGTGATTTGAGTTTAAATTGATTTGTGACCTCAAATGAATTTAAAATGGGGTCTTTCACTTGTATTACAATATGGTTTTATGCATTATTTATAGTTGATAAAAAAATCAAAAGTATGATTCCATTATGCAATACACATGATCATTGGGATTTAGGCCAAATTGGTTTTTGAGTGGGATTCCTTTGCGTTTAAAGAAGTTCCATTTCCTTAAAGGGGTGTTTTAGTTTTATAAAGAGAAATGGAATTCCCTTGACTTATTTGGTAATGTTCGAGGGTGTGTACGCTTTCCCTTGGAATTGTATTCAAACATCAATTTGTTTTAAAAGGAATTTCCAAATGTTGTTGATATGAGTGAAGTTCTGGTTGTCACTTGTGATGGGATATTGATTTGTCCTTAATATATTAAATGGAGTTATTTATTAATTAATTAATTGAAACCCTATGCTAGGGTCTGATTTGGTTTTTTTATTTTCTTGTGGTTTTGGGTCATGCGAATGCGCCCTTGATACCTATTATTGTGGATTTTTTTAACTGGTACTGAAGGCGAGGTGGTTCAGAATTTTTGGTTTTTCATCGCCATCCAAGGTGTGTATTTTATGTTGTTTTTTGTTTTTTCACCATATTAATTAGGGTATTTATTTGTTTTATGTTATTTATTATTTGTGGTGTAGTGCATTGAACTCTACTTTGTGGTTTCGAGTTGCGGGTGTCAAGAACGCCTACTTGTATTTGCATAGGATAATACATATATACATATATACATATATATATATATATATGGATTATTTGTACATATTCCATCATGTTGTGGGGAATATCGGTAATGTAACTATACGAATTTATATATATGTGTGTATAAATGCATGTTCATGTAAGAGTGAAGGGTCGATTTGAGTGGTCGTCTTCAAAAAGTGGAATGTTTGAGGTTAGATATCTATGCATTAACCTTTAAATTTAAGAATCACTAATTTCTTTCATTTCTCACTTATTTTTAAGATTAATTTTTGGTATAGAACTATCGGTAAAATTGTATGTATTGAATTGGAGTGGTTTATTTATTATAGTGTGCTGCAATGAATGGTTTGATTGTGTTTTCACATCAATTGCTTGATGAAATTCCCCTTTGGAATTTCTGAATGTGTTTTAGATTTACAATTTTGGTTTGGGTTTCTTAAATGGGTTTTGATGTGTATTTCTAGTTTTCAAAGTGTTGTGTGTGTGATTCTTTAAGAAATGGTTTGGCATGACAAAATCATGTGAGGCCTGGTTGGCACTTTGGTAAAACTAGTTATCTTAATAAAACTATTCTTGGATGTGGTCCCCTTGATTTGGTTGAGTTATATGTTATGGGGGTTCCACCGAGTAGGACTTTCCTATGATCAAATGGATGAAAGGTGAGGGACGTATTCCTTGGGGTGACTCGGGGGGTGACATTGTTTTGTGTGTTAACTATGTGTAAAGAATGTACTTTTGATTGATACTTGTTTGAAAGTGTTGACTCACCAAAATTTTTAGTCTGAACATGGGAACCTAGCATAGAGTGAAAATTTTTGGTGAACAATTATTGCACTCGTTTAGACTATGCACTAGCTAGTGGCCCGTAGTACAGACTTTGATCTGCTAAAGGATTGGGCCCCTCAGTTAGGCCAGGTAGGGAAACACTGATAATTATGGAGTTGTGATGTCATTGAGTAGGGAATGCTTTCAGTATGAGTCACATTTATAGTACATTCTGGACTATTCACGAGCTCCTAGGTTTTTCCATGTTTTCTAATACTTATTTATCTATGGTAGATTATTGGGAGGCATGTGCTGGTTGGTTACTCTTATGTGGTGTTTTTTCATTTCCCGTGTTGTATGTTTATTGTTCTTGCTTCCTTGCATATTGTAGCTTCTTCTTAAAAGTGATAAAATGGTATCAAAGGTTAGTTTAAAAAAAATTGAAAATGTTTTACACTTCCTCCCTTTTTAGTGTAAACATAACCCCCATTAAATTGCCAATGTCATATTATTAAAAAAAAGTGAATATGGTTTTCAATTGGAAAAGGGCAATGGACATTGATTTTTTTTAGAAGAAAATGTTTGAAAACCTGGTTTTTACATTGTATTTCAAACTTGAAGTTGATGTATCTTTTATTTAAAGGAAATTAATATGAGAATAGATTGCTTGGGCATTCCTGCTGATTTTTAATACTCACACTTATAGTTTTATCTTTGTTTTTTAATTTGTGCATTGTGCCTTTCTTCGATTCAGTTGCCACTGAAAAATGTTGGGTTGAGGTTGGTGGTGACCCATGGAGTCACATGGAGGTATGTACAACTTTTTTTTCTCATCGCTGCAAGTTTTTGTTTTCATTGTTCAGTTTTTTTATATATCTAACTTCCATTTACGGGAAAAATTGTTCCCAACTATTAAATACTAATGCATGGAACTAGTTGTTAGCCCGTGGGGATTTGGAATGCCCTTAGAGCCATGTCGCGGGCTGACTCGGGTGACCGTTTCAGGGTTGACCCCGGTTGCTTCATGACATTCTTGAAAGGTACCATGACGATAGTAGAGTGATATCTATTGTTGTAAGAAAACATTATAAATGGAAAGCGATCATCCTAGCTTTAGAAAATTTCTAATACAAAACACCTTAGCATATCCTCAAAACACTAATATAGTCTACTCAATATGTCCATCCATCTAGGATTGAAACATTGTACTCATCATCAACTCGGTCCCGAAGTCCTCTGTCAATCCTTTCCACAAATATGATGAAAATCATGTATCACAACTGAAGAAATTCATCAAGTGTACCCCATGTAGTAGTATGATATCCCTCATGTAAAACTACCCCAAACACTCCACCAAACTCTTCTCCCTTATAGAAAATAAGTTTTTAGACTTGGTATGTTGTTCAACTATCACCTAGATCGAATTGTGGCATCTTAGTATTCAAGGAATACCTATCATAAATTTCATTGACATGTTATCTTATTTTCACTATGTGGTCTCAAGAGGTTGCATAAAACATGTCGGAACCTACAACTCATCCTTTACTTTCTGGTATGTGAGACACTGAGAGACAAACTTGGTGACTCTCTGACTGAGGTCAGTCTGCAAAAACTACCACTGAAGGTCTTTTTACAGCTTTTCCATTTTGAGGTGTACAACAAAAGGATAAGTATGAAACTCCCTCATCACCTCTTATTAAATGATTATTATAACCATTTTCTATCCCTATAATAGTATGGTGTTATCCCCTCTATCATATAATCCATCTAGTGCATCCCCTAAGGATATCTGATCATAAAGAAACTCCTAGTCGATATCTACCAACTGATCCTCCCTCACATGTTGAAGGAGCAATGGAGTCAAACCCATAGATTGATGGAAATTTTCAGACCTATACTCTACTAGGTTCAGTTGTAAATAATCCAACTACTTAGATTTATCCTCTACCAAGTAATAATGGTACTTCTTACTAAGGGAATATTCTATGATGTTACCCTTCCCAGGTGCACAGACTATCTCAAAGTCATACTTTGGATTGAACTCCAACCAGACCCTCTATATCAGGTTAATATCTCTCTGAGTGAATATGTACCTAATACTATGTTGGTAGGATTAAACAACAATTAAATCTCTTATAAGATAGTGCCTCAATATCTTAAGTATAAAGACTACCATTTCCATCTTTAGGTTGTTAGTAGCATAGTTAATCTCATGGGGTCTCAGGTGCCTCAAACTATATGGGATCACTTCCAACCATTATATAAACATAAAATTGAGCCAAACACCAGAGGCATCACAAAACATTACATACTCAATATCCACCTCTGGTAGTCTCGATATAAGACCATTGGTCAACCTTGGCCTCAAATTCTCAAAGGATCCCAAACACTTCTCGGTCCAAGTTAATGGCCACCCTTTCCACATCAAGGTAGTAAAAATCATAAAATCTTAGATAAATATTCCACAAACCTCTTGTAGTACCCCTCGAAGATAAGAAATATATATGCCTCTATTAAGATCTTGGGTGGATCCCAAGAAAGAACCACATCAATATTCAATAGGACCATAGTTAAACCATGCTCAGAAATTATATTCCCTATAAAGTGCACCTAAAGGATCCAAGACTAGATCCTCTGAGGTTTACTATAAATTTGGTACTCCTGAAGTAATTCTAGATGCATCATCAATTACCCTGTATGCTCCTCCTTTGACATAAAGTAAATGAGTATGTCATAAATAAAGAAAACTGAAAATTTATACAAGTATAGATACAATATTTGGCTCATCAAATCCATAAACATGGTGGGGGTTTCCATCATTCAAAAAATTATCACAAGGAACTCATAGTGTCTTTAGAGAAATTGTAGTTTATTCTTCAAAATATCATCTTCAAAAACCGTCAACTAGTGGTTGTTGGACCTGTGATTGATCTTTGAGAACAAACTCGCTACTCAAAACTGGTCAAAGGGGGCATTAATTCTTGAAAAGGTGTACTTGTACTTTATCATTACCTAATTTAGGTTAATATAGTCAATGAAAATCCTCAATCACCCATCTGGATTTCTCATGAATAAAACTAGGGAAGCCTAGGGGACACACCAGTTCTGATAAATCCTTTATCTAAAAGGTCCTCTAAGTGAACCCTCAGCTCCCAAAGCTCTATAGGGGTCATCAAATATCCAACTAAAGATACCTATGTAATCTACGGGTGAAATTCAATGAAAAAATTATATATCACACTTTGTAAGTATTCTTGGTACATCCTTGGGGAAGAAATCCATATAGTCATCCACTACCAAAGTAATCTAGATGACTGAATAGGCTTTTTGTGAGAAGGGATAAACTTTCCAGCTGATGTGTGATGGGTTGTATCTTTTTTCTCAAAAAAACCCCTCACATAGCCATGATATCTCTCTCTCCCATGAATGGGAATATCATAAAATCTCTCTCAAGACATCTAAATCATCTACGATGGTAGTCAATCTAGGCCTAAAACATAGATAACCAATTCATACCCAAGAGGAAGTCATTATTTTTCATCATGATGACTAAGAAAAACCATGAGAAACTCTCTCAACCAATTTATAGATCACACTATTGACAGATAAGTGAAATAAAATAATTATTCCCCATAAGAAAATATATCCATTGTGGTTGGTCCAAAGTATCTGTTGGAAGTCCCGTTTCATACACCAGAAATAAGGATATGAATTAATGACTCTCACTTTTTTCTAGAAGTACTAATGAAAGAGTATAATAATCTCTTATCAAACCTAAAATCTTCTTTTTTCAAAGAGATGGTGGGTTGTACATATGTGTGAATATTGTTTTCTCATTTCAAAAGATGGAATAAAAGAAAGGTTAATAATAATTCACCATTAAATATTCATTATTATATCATATATATATATATATACACATTAAACATGTCCTTATTACCAACCATATAAAGTGTAAATGAAAAATGAATCCCATCGCTCCATGGTGGTGGTGGTCCACACATACGTTTGAGCGATGTTATAATTTTCCAATGGATGATAATTTAAGAAGTTAAATGATATATTATATTTATAGAATGATAAATATGTCATAAATATCCAATATACTCATTCTTTCATCTTTATAACTGCATAATTAAAATGGTGGTGAAAATTGAATTACATCGCTCTATGGAGACGGTAAGTTGTACGTACGCATGATAAATGTTTTCTCTTTCTATATGAAGATAAAGTAGTGGAAAATGGTTTCCCAATAATAATAATAATAACATATATTTATATTTAAAATACTTCAAATATTATTTCATGATGGGAAAAAATATTTAAAGGAAGTATAAGAAGAAATAAACTTGAAATAATGTGTAAATATTATTGCCTCTTCTTCACTATTCTTCCTTTAGATCACCTCTTAAGGACCCTTAGGTTGGGTTTTTCAATCTAATAGTACGTATAAAATCTGTATATGGATTTTGGGTAGATATTTGGGTAATTTATTTCATTATAAATACCTCATGTGGTGTGAAGTAGTGAAGGGAGGAGGTTCCCCTTTATAATTGAGGTGAGTGGAACACTTGTAAATTTTCAATGTTTTTAAAATATTACTAATTTAATTTCTTGGAAAAATGTCTAAAAAATTAATCATATTCTAATTTGATAAAGTTAAGGTCCAAATAAAACAAAAAATGAGGTTTATTAATGTTTTTATGTCATTTTAACCATTATCTTCTAGTTTTAACCCTTCACTAACCATTTTTAACCTTAATTGTGGTTATGATATTTTCAATATTAATGGATTATAATTTTAATTATTAGATAAAAATTGGCTCATAAGTGGTAAATGTATGAAATTTTATACCATTTATCATCATAATTTCCCTCTTAATTTTTTTTTATTTTTTAAAATACTTTTATAAAATATTTTTTTATAAAATATCCTTAATTTCATTTTTGAAGATATTCATTTAATTTTAATTTGATGAAATAAGTATATAAATTTAATTAAAATACAAAACTATAAAACATCCCTAAAATGTTATATTTATATATATATATAATTTTTGGGTCACTAAGACTCACCCAAACTAAATTATTTTTTGAGTTTTTTAAAATAATTTACATAATTGTTCTACCGCTTACACATGGACTATGTCAGCATTATGTAAGCATTTAAGTTACTTATTTAATGGAAAAAATAAAAAAAAATATGATAAAAAAATATTTTCTATTTAAAATACACATTAATAAAATAATTTATCCTTATTTTATCTTTATGTAAAAAATTTCAACTTATTAATGTTTAGAAAGTGATAATTTTGAATTTTATTTACTTGATGTAATATAAATGTCATTATCAAGGGAAGTGTAAATAAAATGTAATATATTCAAATTTTGGATGGATATGGTCGGATTTATACCATAAGATGAAATTAATTCATGTTTTTTGTGCATTTTCATACCTTTTTTCTTAGTTTTAAATTTTTTTTACACATTTTATGTTTACTATGGTGACAAATATTTACAATGGTTACTATTCATAGTGAACAAAATAAAATTTCGTATTTACCGAATTTAAACCTCCTGATTTAAAATATGGTTTCCATTTTTAAAGATCCATTTTCTTTAATTTTGAGAAATTAATTTAAATATAAATTCATATAACAAAATGAAAAATAGTTTTCAGAAAAATACTTTTTTAAGTATAAAAATTAACTAATGTAAAAATCATAAATATTTCTGACTAAAATAGAATTAATTATATTTTTTTAACTAAAATAGATCATATTTAAATAAATAAAAAATATAATGGGGAATTTAAATTACTTTATTTTAATGAAATGAAATGACAGTATTTGAAGATATGGTATTTTTCAATATTCACTGAAAAATCAATTGTTTTCTAAAAACACTGAAATTTAACCCTAATTTTATTTTTATATTCTAATTTAAAAATTATTTTAATTTTACAAAAAAATATATTTCCAATATTGCTATAAATTAATTATAATTTCCTTGTAAAAAACGAAATAAAATCACTTTTAAAGAAAATGAATTTTTCAAGGATAATTATAATTTATGTAAAGCTCAATGTTTCATGTTAAAAAACTATCAAGATTCTTATTATTTTAAACTAATTTTTTGGGGTGTTAAATTCTCCTTCACTTAAATAAATTTTTCCCTAAAATTTTTTTCTCGTCTATCAGATGATCAATATTTGAAAATGAAATTATTGAAAACCCTCATTGTATAGAAGGATAATAAAAATTCATTTAAATTTGGATGTGAGAATGATACAAGTTTCCCAAAATTACATGTAATGAGATGCTCGTGTGTGGAGAACATTATTGGGAGGTTAAAATATATACATGGAGAAGAAAAATTACATCCAATGACTAATATATAGTGATATAGAACATTGTCATGGGAATGTTAAGGAGCACAAAATTATAAATCAATGAGCAGTGAAAAGACAATCAAATCATCAGAAATGGAGTTAAAAGGATAAAATCATTATTTCAATATCCTTTTCCAAAGTTTATGGATTATGTTAATTTATAGATAGATAACATGATAAAATATACTGATTTTCTTTTTTTCATTTAATAACCTCAATTTCCTCTATTTTTTGAGCTTTGTTGAATTTAAACATCATATCTTATTCAATGAAATGAATGTTAGAGAACAATTTTTCATTCCTAAAGCACTAAAATTATCTTTTAATGGGGCATAAGATCCATAATATAATGAAAATTCATTACTTATTCCTATAAATATTTAACAAGAACAAAATGGTTATCACAACATACCTAATATGGATAAATATAATAAATTAACACCCAATGGAAAACTAAGTCATTTACATAAATATTTAACCTTATAAATCCTTTAAAATATGTCTGACCAAATTCAAAGCCAAAAATTAAGAATGAATACCACTTAATTTCCAAAATAAACTTAACATTAATCCCCTAAACAATATAAAGTATATCATAATGTCACATACCAAATATTTTAATACCTTGATCATATAATTTATTAAAACATACACATTCCTTAATCACCATAAAAACACTAAAATGATTTATAATTCCAAAAGTTAACTCAATATTTATCCCTCAAATGAAATATAATACTAGAAAATAATATTATATTTAAATTAATAATATAATGTTCCCCAAGAACGTAGTGAAATTCTTCTAAAATAACTTTAATCACTTAGTCACCAAATCACTATTCAATCCCATAACCTTTGAAATAACTTCATGACATTCAATATTGGTATAATAATCCTTGTATGTTAAAAATACCATCAATATAGACCAATACATTACAATTTTCAAAACCAAATACATAGGTATAAAATTTTAACCAAGATTTGTTATTTTATTCCATAAGACTTCCTTCTTAGAATTATAAATATGAATTATATCTCAGATTTACTCAACATCAACCAAATCATATTTTCTTTTAAGGGTAATTTCTAAAATAATGCATACTTATTATATGTTACTCATTGATTCTTTTTATTTATCTATATAGAACATAACATTTCTAATCCTTTATTTACATGACCCGGTTGATCCTTATTTTGAGATTTCATCCAGTGAACCTTTCAATGGTAATTGTATTTCTCAATTTCCTCTTTGTGAACATGTAAAATTTTCCTTTAATCTATTAAGACGTTTCCACAAGTTCCTTTTCTAACATTCTGGACATGTAGGATGTTTAATCATTTTCTTCCCATTATTCTTATCACATGAAATACCTTGAAACTCCATCATTAATTTATGTTATATATTGAAAAACTCATCAAAGATTACATTGTTAATCATATATCATGATAGATGATTAGGAATGATCACAAGGTTTCACCTTCCATTTATTATTTAATATATTTTCTCATTTGAAATATCATTCAATTATTTATCAAATTTATCATTAAAATAAATCCTCCTACTTCCATCCATTTTTAGAATCCAAAATCCAAAGTGTGATTAAAAAAATCATAGTGAGAGATAATGGAAAATCATTTATAGAATTTCTAAACCATAACACCTTCTTTACAATCTATGACGTCATGTGTTTATCCTAGGTTATCCTTGGTTATCATATGTTCAAATTTTTCATAATTTCTCATAATTAAAAAATGATTTAGCCCAATAACATCACCCTGGAGTGTCCAACTAGGTGTGTAGAAAGGGAATAATCACCATCAACTAAAATAATGGTCAGTATATACTCGAACAACTCCATTTAGGGTAATTACCCCTAGGTGTGCCTTTTCTAAAACCACATCCACCTATAGTATCTAGATAGGGATGTGTATCAATGAAAAAAAAATCCCTACCATACCAAAACATTAGGATGTTATAATATACTTAAAATTATACTCAAAGGATATCATAGGGTTTTGTTCCCATATCTATGATATTCTAAATCTAGTTCCCAAGGATTATACTAAATTTCCACTGATACCAATTATTTTGATTCTACTTTCAGGGTACGTACATCCGTCTTTTCGAGGACGACGGGGACACGCTGGCTGTTACCATGCATTTCAGCATTCCAAAGGCGGGCAACATCCATTCTTTATTCAGGGACATTTTCTCCTTGATCTAAACGGGATGATGGGATTTCGGTTCCCCCTTCCATGGATTCCTCCTCAAAACTCATCACCTCATCTGGGTCTCCCTTATATATTAAGTTGTTGTTCGTGAAACTCTCCCAAGTGCCATGTCTTCATGGGTGCCGGTTAATTACACTGCTTTGGTCGGGACATTCCAAGGGGTTTGGTCAGGGCAGCAACCTTCTGTCGGGGGAGTAGTCATGTTTACTGGCGTGTCTGGACTCTGTAACACTAGCACATATCGTTTTTTTACTCTTATTATAGGGCTTCTCAAGGTCACGGAAGCTCGAGGCATCCCATGTCGAATGCGGGGAATTATATACCATAGGCATGTATCTGAGGTTTTCCTCAGCTTCCCATGCTTAACACAGAGTATGTTGTGAGTTTAACATCTAGTGGAGACAGATCAGAATGATTGGAACACGGAATAGAGTGGATCATATGGGTGCAGCCCTGGAGGGGACACAAATGTTAGGGCTAACGCGTTCTTAGCTACCCGATTTTTGTTAAAGGGAATGGGGAATGAGGTGGCGTGATCCCACCTGAATGTGGCAGCCAGGGTAAGAATCAAGATGAATAGTGGATGGTTAAGTGAAGTGGATGGGGAATGGGATGGAGTCGACTTTAGGGTGATGATGATGTTGGGCTTGAGTCTCGAAGAGACCTCCTACGTATCCCTATGGTGGGGGATCAAAGTCCTTGTAGTTCATTTGATGATGGATTACCATCGATTGGGGACTTCAATGGCTTATCACTGAATGAGGTTGAAAATAGATAATCACTGAATGGGGGTCACAACGGCTTACTACTAGATGGGGTTGACAATGGTTTACCGCTGAATGGGGTCATAGAGGCTTACCGCTGGATAGGGTTGACAATGACATACCACTGAATGGGGTCACAATGGCTTACCGTTGGATGGGGTCACAATGGCTTACCACAGGATAAGGGATTGTTTAGTGTCATGTGGGGAAAAAGAGGCACATAGTTTAAGATCATGGAGGACGGAGGTGAACCGACATGAATTGGTAGGGACCAATGGGTGATGAGCTTGAAACTCAGGGAGGCTTCCTATGTACCTTTCCATGGCAAGGATAAAATTCTGCGTAATTAAAGAGGGTGGGAGCCGACGTGAAATAGCTAGAACCAATGGATGGAGGGCTTGAACCTCAAGGACGCTTCATATGTACCTTGCCTTGGCAAGGATCAATGTCTGCATAGTTTAGGAGGAGTGGGAATTGAAATGAAATGGTTGGAACCAATGGATGGTGGGATTAAACCTCGGGAAGGCTTCCTACGTACCATACCATGGAAAGGATCAAATTCCATATAGTTCGGGTGGTGGGAACCAATGTGAAATGGTCAGAACCAATGGATGGTGGGATTTAAACTAAGGGAGGCTTCCTATGTACCTTTCCATGGCAAGGATCAAAGTCCGCATAGTTCGAGTGGTGTTTAGGGATTACAATCTAGCTTGCCCAGAGAGGATGTAATGGTAAATTCCTACTCTAAGCCCACATGAGTGATACTCAGTGTGAGAAACAAGAGGAAGAAATGAACTTATGATCACATCGCAAAAGGTGCATCTGTGGGAGTGGAATGGGGGCTTACAAATGCTTAGCAGCCCAAAGAGAAAACATGGGCTTACACATGGTCCGCAGCCCGGGGTGATTGGGATTGGGACTTACTCTAGGGTGGAAGCCCGTTGGTGACAAATCCCAAAGGGATTTTGCATCGAGGAAGATAGGAGGAGTAGGGATGGTACCTCCTGCAAGGAAAGCTAGGGGATTACACCAAGGTGGTTTCCCTTTCCCCGTGGATAGACGTCTCTCCGATAAAGAGGATATCATTCAAGGTGAGGAATTATATCACTTTCGTAGATACCAGTTGTCATAGAGAATTTATGAGACGAAGAACCCTACGTATAATGCATGGGGAAAGGTCACAGCTTAACGTCATGTGGTGAGGATCATGGCGCTAGGTTGTTTAACATCCTGCAGCTTGGACGAGGTGGGTTCACTCTGCACCCCTAGGACTTACATAACTAATACCCACCCACCCTTGGGGAAGGGAAGGCATCAACAATGTCATGCTAAGGGGATGTTTTGTAGTGATCCATTGAGGGGTCTACATTAGTGTGGATATGCGAAGAATCAATAGCTGTTAGCATGCCTATGCGAAGAAGCATGAGGTGAAGCAACGCAATGTGAGGCACCGCCCAAGGGAAATTGAAATTTATTTGTGAAATCTTGAAGAGCCACATGGAAAGAGAGTGTGTGATGCCGGAGTGGTACGCATAATAGGGGCTCGGACATGGTGCCTTGAGGGGAGGACGACACATGGAGTGCGCTCAATGGGATAGGTTGGGTTCAAGATGGAAGGTCTGTGCGCAAGAGGGAAGGGTTGCGTGCAAGAACGCTGGGTTGCGCACAATATGGCTGGGTTGCGTGAAATATGGAAGGGTTTCATGCAAGATGGAATGGTTGCATGAAATAAGGGAGGGGATGTGCGCAGGATATGTCTGATACTGAGGAAACTTGTGTGGAAATGGGGTCTCTTGCATGAAAATGACTTTGTGAGAAAGAAAATTAATGAGGATCCTGCCCAAGAGGGACCACCCGAAGGAGGACCCTTGGGGGACCTGTCATGTAGAATTCGATACCGGAAGGCCATTGAGTTTTTCGTGCACTCACAGAAGATGCAGTTTTCATTCATTAGATTGTCTCTTCGCCTTCCGTTCTCCATGTCCCCAAAGGGTGGGGGTACATTTCGTTTTATAGCCAAAGTCCTTGGGGGTGGTGCGCAAAGGGACGCAACGTACAAATGGCCAATTGACGGTGCATTGGGGTGCAAAGGATAGGATGTGAGAAACCGTACAGTTCATGTCAACTTGGGCATGCAAAGGGGCGTGGTGCGCAACCACGCACTTAACATCTCATTGGGTACACAAATGGGTGTCACGCGATAGATCACCCTTGACGGCGAATTGGGAATGATAGGGGGAGCTGTGTGCAACTACGCACTTGACGTCGCATTGGGCATGCCAATGGGAACTGCGCAGAAGGTCTCCCTTGACATCGTATTGGGCATGAAAGGTTTTGCGCGCTAGGGGCCCCTTGTGCACATCTATAGAATCTTGCATGTAGCTGCCTCTTGGGTCCCGGAATCTTCTCTCCCCCTCCAAGGTTCCTTCGTTTCCTCATTTTCCTCCCGATGATGGACTTCTATGAATTTTGGTGTCAACAAATGACCCCACTCAGAATCGAAGGTGTAGGGGAACCCAATGTTTGGATTCTGAGGGCATGTCGAAAAATAGGGAAGTGGTCATTCAGTGCGCACAAAAAATGCATTTTGTGCACGCAAACCGATTTTCAGTGCATAGAAGGTGAGTCTACGCCTATAAATGGGCTGAGCCCCCCCCCCCATAGGTCCCTACTTTTGACTTTTCCACATGACTGGCACTTAGCTCTTGTTCATGAAAATGGTCCCAATTAGTGCGTATGTTTTTTTGGGGACCTCGGGTTTTGCGCACTATCCCACATTTTTCGATCAAAACGACATTCTTGCACACTGCCTGCTTTTTTGCGCACCAAACTTCATTCTTTCATGTCAACCCCTTAGAATTTCAAAAAAGGCCACTCAACATACTGATACCTAGAAGCAGGCCCCCGCTACTGTGAGAAGGAATCATATGATCACAAACCCTCATATTCTTTGTTCAAGGAGGGTTTGTCTGATAACCAAATGATTTTTGGCATGATTACGCAAGTTAAAAAAGGTTATGTTCTGAGCGATAGCCTTATACTATATAACTTCAGCCTTTTGGAAGAGGTGCTAAGGTCGGGTTTTGAGATGGACACACCGCGGTCATGGGTTTCACGCAAGGATAGTCTTCCACAATTCCATATTACAAAAAATGGCCATCCTAGTAGGCAAATGTAGAACACAACCATCTATATCCTAAATCCGAAAACCAGGACGGTTTTGGGAAGCGATATGGTTCCCGAGGAATCTCCCACAATTTATGTCAGTACATTCAGAAGCAGCATTACTGATGAGACGAAGGGTTAAAAAGAATGGGATTTTAGATCTGGGGGAAACTTCACCAATGAATGGGCATGGGCATACTAGGTATGTCAGACATGTGAGGAATTTGGGCTAGAGTTGCAGTCCATCGGGCTTTTTGAGGGCGTCTGTACATCCCAATTTCATTTCTACCGACAGTAGGACTTGGTAGCAGAGCTATTCAGTCCTTGGTCCCCTGATACCAACACCTTCCTCCTCCACCATGGGAAGGTGGGAATCAGTCTGTGGGATGTTCGCTTTATCAGGGGAATCCCCTTGGAGGGGTAACAGTATGACGAGTTCCTCCCGAGGAGGAATGTCTGGGTGGATAGGACATTCACCCCAATCCTATCAGGGCACCTGCTAGAGATGGCTAAGGAGGAGCTAAAAATAGAAAATATCTTGAATGACATACCATATTCGAGGTTGTTTATCCTTTTCCTGATGGAGGACATGGCTTTGAAGATTCCAGGCTGAGGGAAACAATGCTCGAACACATATTAGAGAGGGAAGCAGTATCATACTTGAGGGTTCTGGAGACTAGAGAGTACTGGTCGTGGGGCTTTTGCCTTAATGAAATTTGAGACCCGAATGTGTGATATGTCGGGTTTCCTACTGCTTTCTTGAGCAGGTGTTTTTTGCGAGGGAGGAACACAAGGCTTGGGGTCCTCCCAGGGATGCTAGTGATGGTCGGGATCATGGCGGTGAAGAACAAGGTCAAACTAGGGGTGCCGATGTTGGCCAAGCTTTACAGCATTCTGGAGCATATCTTGAGGGGAAGTATGCCCAGAAGCATATGCAGACCATTCCAATTTTTTCATGGCTCGGTCTCAGCCCACTATAGTGGGTATGACTTTCTGAATTCCACTCTCCCCTGGTAACGGTATGCAGCCATCTCTCTTGAACATTGTCGGAATTTTCCCACTAATGCTCAGAGAGGAATGGATCAAGCTCAAGATCATAAGCCCCACCCACTTTAACTTTCATCCATTCTGAACCCTAGTTACTCAGATGGTAGATGACAAGTAGGGGTGATTAGAGCAGAGGGAGCACCTGCAGAGCATCTAGGGTGGCGTACTAGTGGCCCTGATTGATGGTAAAATCTTTTGCGAACTATAATTGCCAACCAGGTTTTCCAGCCAGTTTGGGTGCATGAAACAGATGTTGAAGAAAGTATATACATAGGTTTGTGAGGAATTAAATCCTTTTATTCTCTGCCAACAATGGCTTATGTTCATGATGGTCGGTTTTGGAGAAGTCGTCACTCTTCCCCCAACCGATGTTAATAGAGGCCTTTCAACAGAGTATGTCGAGCACTGGATAAAAACATTCCCTGAGGCGATTCTTTGGAAGTGAATCTGGAAAATCAAGGAAGCCAGTGCAAAGACTGAAGAGAAAGGAGGTAGATGAGGTGTCACAGGAGAGTTGAGGCAAAGAATGGACCGGGTGGCAAGCATGGCACAAGCCGTAACTTCATTGGTAGGAGCAATGCAAGTTGAGAACGTGCCTCCCCCATCTAGGGAAAGGTGGTCCTGCATGCGGCCTCGTGGGGAAGCTAGGGACCTTTCAGGAATGAAAATTAGGTACCTCTTGAATCTGTCCACCGACATTATCTTCCCTTCTCTATGGTCTTCTTGGAGAACATTGTGGTAGTCTATGTCTACTAAAGAATTGGGGTGGCGGTTGATACATTACTGGCTTGATATGCTAGAAATAAAACACATCCAGATGAGGGATAGGGTAAACTTTAATCGTTGGCATGCATACCTGACAACCATGGATATGTAATCATGCCATCTAGGGTGGTATGAAGAACTGCATCTCCTGGTGAAAGAGATACTTGGCCAGGAACATGACTCTGAAAGGCTACCATTCGAGGATGAAAGTATAGAGGAAGAGGGAGAAGAAGATGATGATGATGATGATGATTATGATGAAGATGAATAAGGTGAAGAAAATGATGGTGAAGAAGTGGAGGGGGACCCAATTGAAGGTCTTGGTGGTGAGGGGGCTTCAGACGCTTCTGCTCACTAGCGGAGCTCCCAGGAGAGCAGCAAAATTGTAGGTTCCGATGAAGAACTGGCAGAGCATCTCGAGGTAAATTTAAACCTTATCTACACTGGACTTTATCTTATCACAATCTTGATCCGCCAACTGAATCTCATCTTGTTTAGAAACACATGGGCGAGGGTTCCCATGAATCCTTCCCCATAGGGGACGAAGGTGTGCCTATGGAGGTCGGGGAGCATTCTTGGGAGCCTTTCCTTGGGAATGAGCATAGTGGGGTGCTGATTAGGGATGGAGTAGGTGACAATGAGCTAGAAGGAGAGTCCCCCACCATCCCCATTGTTCAATAGGAGACGACGCCGGTGATTGAGTTGAGAAGCGCTGAACGCTCCCTTGTGGAAGCGGCCCCTGCCATGACACAGGCATTGGACACTGCTGCACTTGGTTCTCGTAAGTCCTTTTTCATTGGTTCTCCTCTTTGCTAGGAAATTTAGCTATTAAAAGATTCAAAATCCTGATGTTGTGATCGCAAGGTTGGAGGCACGACAAACCATCAAGTCTGGGACATCTGCCGAAGTCATGACAGGGGCTACATAGGCCTTTACAGAAGAAACCATTCTTGTTGTGCCTGTCGTAGTACTCGACAAGCCAGATATTACAATGATGGGTGGTAATACTTCTAGGATGGAGCTCCAGCTTGACAATAGTGATGTCGCTGACGAGGAGGGAGTTCCCAAAGAAGACCCTGCCACTGAAATCATTGTCGCTTTCCCCAAATATAGTCATGCAGACCCCGAAGAAATCAAAGATTCCGACTTGGATGTTGCTGAGGAGAGCCATATGACGCGGTGCAAGGTGTGGAAGTGCATCAGGTGCTTTCTCATATAGCCACAGGCATAATGGCTAAGCCGGATGGGGTCACTCAGCACCTGGCTACGGATTCTCTGCACTGGATGGGTAGATGCTCGCCATTCTCACATAATGATCCATGATTACATAGAGGATTAGAGGACACGGGAGGACAGCTGACGTTCAGACATTTCCCAACTCTAGGAGGATTCAAAGAATACTCTGGCCTTCCTAGAGGTAGAGTAGGAGGACCAACTCCTTGAAGAATAATCAAAGGAAAGGGAGGCACTCATTGAAACCCAATCTGAGCTCATTGAGTGATTGAAGGCCCTGCTCACGGATGCTCAGGAGCAGATAGTGCAGGAAAATCGCCAAATGATTGAGCTCAAGACTGAACAATCATGGGCACATGCCAGGGCTAATGAATTATGCCTCATTGCTATTGTTGAAGATAATGACCTTTGGGGATGGGAAGTGATGCTAGAGGCCACAAGTCAAAAGGTGGCAGCATTATAACAGTCCATCCAAAATTTCTATCCATAAGGGCCTTGTTTTGGATGACCCCCTAAACTCATCCTTCTTTTTTACTTCCAACTCAAAATTTTATGCATGAACGGACTATTTTCTTGTTTATTTTAATTCACTTCGACCAAAATCCCAAAATAAATAGAGATGCATTAATAAGGTCACTTGGGTCATTCCCTATGTGAGAAACAAGGGATTCTCACACTATTACTCCATTGAAATGTGGGTGTGACAATCATACATTGAACAGTCGAGGTAGAAATGACCCTTCTGGGATTCTAAAAAGAAAGGGGGAGACCTGACTAGAGAACAAAGTCCTCAGAATATTCAAACTGTCACTTCCCCAATATGCTCTAGTGCATGAGCAGGGAAACGCCAGGGGTGTTAGAATCGATTCAAACATAGGGGATTGGAAAGTGTGAATCATGATACCCCAGATTCAGAACACTGTAGGGGTGGAATGACAATGAAGGATAACTGTTGATCGTGTTTAAAACATAGTATCCTTATTGTGTTATACTGAAATGAAGATAAGAAGTGAGGGCTTACCATTGACCATGTTTGAAACACGGGGCCTGACTCAAAATTCTACCCATTAGTCTTACAGAATGTTGGCCCAAACTAGTAGGAAAGCCATAGGCCGAGCATCCATACTGTTAGGGAGTTCATTTAGACGTGAAGTAGGTATATGGTCTGAATAAAGGGAATGAAAAGCGTGGAGTGTGGAGTGATTGGTTGTTCAAATGGAGTCCAACACTGTTGAAATTATGCCATCGCGGTGAAGACACATTACGTGGGCGCATCAGTCTGATCGGGGATCAAACCTACTTCCAAACAGGACATCTCTGGTGAGGACCTGGAATGACATGTAGTTTTATGTCATAACAATGAGGATGATAAACATGTAGTTTAATATCGTATGGTGAAGACGGTGCACATAGTTTTATGGTCATACTTCATGCACCAAGTTTTGTAGTTTAAATTCATGTTACATGGACAGTAGGAACCCAGTTTAAGGTTATAGAGACTAAACTGTAATCGGGGATGAAGGGCCAAGAAGTTTAATGACCCGGGGCTGGGCTTGAGGTGGAATGTATGGGCATCGCTACGTATCCCATAAGGATGAGAATCAATCCAAACGTAGTTATTAAGCACGGCATGGCCAGAGGCCAAAACTAATAAGGGAAATCCTCTCTTACAGGGGATCAGGTGCATCCCATGACTTACATGGGGAATCCTGAACTTGTTCAGGGTAGAACCGCAGTTTAGTGTCATACCTCAAGGGCATGTGGGCCCGTGCAGTTTAACATCACACAATAGGATGCAGAGTGAAAGGAAAAATCCCAAGAAGAGAGTATGTGGTGCAGTAGATGTAAAACTGACGATAATGATGGCATAATCCCACACATGTATCTCTATAGGAAGTTCTTTAGGTCAAGGAACCCAAAGTGAAATTTAGGCTGGGCTCGAGGCAATGTGCCCAGGAATTCCTACATATCTCATGAGAATGGGAATCAAGCCATTTGTAGTTCTGAGATCATAGTTTAACATCATGTGGGATGATGAGAGGCATGTTTGTCATGCCTGCGTGAGTTCACATCCTACTAGAACTACTAAGACCACGTGATTCATGCTCGATGTGGTAAACAAGGAGTAGTGATGGGAATTTCCTATCATAGGAAGGCACATGTTTGGGGTGATGTGATGCTAGGTGAATGACATCCCAATGATGTTGATCCACCTATGTAACACACCAAGATGCGCTAAGGAGTAAAGTCGAGTTTGTTGTAATTCCACTTGAACATAAGGAAGTTGATGTATGTGAATCATGATGCTCAAGATCTAGACCACAATGATGGTGGCATGACGATAGGGGATAAATGTTGACCATGTTCAAAACACAGTATTATTTTCACGTTAGCCTGGAATGGGGACAGACAAGTGAGGGTTGACCACTGACCATGTTCGAAACATGGTACCAGCCGCAAATTTCATCTAGGGTCCTCAGGGACGTTGGCCCAAGTCGGTAAGTTAGCCGATGTGGCATGAGACCAGGCTGTAAAGAGGGTACCTTTAGACATTGAAGAGGATGAGGATCCAAATAATGGTCTCACGAAGCTTGGACATGGAATGAGGTAATGTCCCTATGAAAATTCCACACTTTGGGCACTTCCACAACACATCTGAGTACGATGATAGGATGTATCAGATAGAGGGAGTCAAGTCCCCCTCCAAGGACAAGGGTCCTGAGGTTTCATACTTCCAACTTAATGATCGTAGGATGGGCCATTAAGGGGGGCTAGATTTAATGGAATATGTGTAGGGTGGAAAAGAGGCCCAAACAAGACACACAATTCCCATAAAAAGATCTTTGTTTTGGGTCATGGAACTCCGACTAGGTTGGGAAAAGACATGGGGGCACATGGTACAGCTATTTCAAAACCTGACGTGAATGAGAACCCATGAGGTACTCGACACACCATATGTTCCCAAAAGGGGTCGGGCCTAAGGGCTGAAAGAGAAAGGATAGGATTTCAGATTCTTGGGGCTGGACCTTAGGACAATATGTCTGGGCATTCCTACGTATCCCATGAGGATGGGAATCAAGCCGTATGTAGTTTTTGAAGATGTCATGTAGTTTGACGTCTTGTGGAAAGGATGCGGAATGGTATTTGTTTATGGTCTTAGATATCAGACCATAGATGGTTGGAATGAGGGATACACATGATGAGGTAATTTTAAAACCCAGCGTGAATGAAGACCTGGAGTCCAGATCACCATGTGTTCCTTGGAGAGGTTTTAGGTCGAGGGACCGAAAAGAAAAGTTAGGTTGGGCTTGAGGAAAAGTGAACAGGCATTCCTAAGTATCCCATGAGGATGAGAATCAATCCACATGTTGTTCTAGGAATGGCATGGTAAGATACCATTTCCAGAGATAATAAGGTTGTGTGGTTATTTCCATTACACCAAAATAAACAGCATTTGGTGGATCTTGTTTTTCATTTAGGATGAATGAGTGTTGTTTTTTTTGTGAAGCGATGGACCTAGGATAGAAAGTCCAGGCATCACCACAAGAATCAATTTGTGTGTCGGCGTTGACAAGTGGTATGGTGCGTGACCGATTCCAAACATGATGTCCACTCAAATGAGTACATCACGATGCAGTGTCGTTTTTCATCATGTAGACAAGATGATGATGTCACAGTTTAGGGACGTGTGATAGGACCCACCATGCACTTCAACATCGTGTTGTATAGACACAATAGTTTAAAGTCATGTGGGACTGGGTAGAATAGTTTAATTTCATATGGCTCAGACATATACATGAAAGATGAGGTTCAAAAGGGGATGTTCACGGAGTGATAAAGCATACCCGACATGAATGAAGAAGAGGTCCACGTCAGACCATACACGATTCTATAAAAGAAACCTCGGGCTGAGGGGACAGAAAAGGTTGGAATATATGGGGAAAAATATAGGAGGGACTAGCTCTTTGGAAGGGGAGTACATGATGCTGTAATTGTAAACTTGATGTGAATGAAGTCATAATCCCACACACACCACATCACATGGTCCTATAAGATATGGGTCCCTAAAGGCAGAACAAAAGAGGTAAATTAGTGGAACTCAAGATGGACCCAAAGATGAGTTGTTTTTGCATCCTACGTATCCCATGGGAATAGGAATCAGGCCTTACGTAGTTCTAAAATAAATCTTAGTTTAAGGTATTAGAGCTCAGACCATGGAGAAGAGGAATCCTTCCAAGTAAACCCAGACCTCAATCTGATCCCTAAGCCCACGTGAGTTACACACAGTGTGGGAACCAAGGGAGGAAGAGGTTTTTTACAATATCGGGAGTACACGCCAAAGGGAAGTTGGTGCAGAGCCTCGAATGGCGTCTTACTATGGTTTTTTCCTCCTAACGTGAAGACGCGCACTGAGGGATAGTGCCAGGAGTGTCGAAATTCCACTTGGACATGGGGTTGAAAATAATGTGAATCGTGTAATATATATTTAAGGATTTGAGGGGTTGGAATGATGATGGAGGATAATTGTTGACCATGTTTGAAACACAGTATCCATATCGTGTGACATGAAATGGGAACAACAAATGAGTGTCGAATGCTAACCATATCCGAAATACAGGACTTGTATCAATTTTTTGTATGAAGTGCTCAAGGACGTTGGCCCGTAATGGTAGGAGATCCCTTAGTCCTAGAATACATGCCATTTTGGGGGTCCCTTCAGATGTGAAAGATAATGGGAGCCCAAATGAAGGGGAACAAGAATCCTAAAAAATGGGTGAAAGCATATCCCAGAAGAATCTGACACTCTGGGCCCTAGACTAGAGTACTCATGGGCCCATTGGTGAATCACTGATGAGGGCTGAGGGACAGGACTTAAGAGTAGATGACTCAAAGAGATGAGAGTAGGGAAAGGGAGCGAAGGCCACTCAAGAGAGAGAGGTATGCGGCGTGATCATTATAAACCCAAGGTGAATAAGAACATGACTCCATACCACACCATATACCCCTCTTCTGGAAGAACGTAGGCTAGGGGGAAAAATGATAGTGAGGTTCCATAGAGAAGGGGATGGACCCAAAGACTAAACATTCGGGCATTCCTACGTGTCACATGAGGATGGGAATCAAGCCATACATAATTCTGATTAGGATGTTATGTTGTTTATCATCATGAATCAAGGATGCTGATAGGGGGAAGATACCCCAGTGAGGGATGTGTACGACATGGAGAGTAACACGATGTGAGTGAGGACATAATCCCATACCACACCATACAATCCTAAGTGGGAGCTTGGGCCAGGGTCCCAAGAAGGCTGAGAGACCTGAGGCTGGGCCACGAAAAGGATATCATAGCCATCTTACAGTTTAATGTCTTGCAGTGAGGACGATGGTGATCATAGTTTAAGGTCATAGATATAGGACCATAGATGCCTAGTTTAATGTCAAATGTGTGGGATAGAGAGGGCGAATTATCATTCCTATAGAAATCCACAAAGTGGAAATGATGATAGAGGACAACGATTGACTAGGTTTGCAACACAATATCAACCTTTCTGTGACTGGAGTTCGGGGAAAACAATTGAGTGTCAACCATTGACCATATTCACAACACGGGTCCCGTATAAATTTTTCACTCACAACTCTCAAGGACATTAGCCTGTAATGTTAGGAGAGCCCTTGGGCTGAGCATCCATGCCATTAAGGGGTCCTTTTGGATATAGAAGATGATGGAAACCCAAATGATGGGGCTCGTGAAGCATAGAGGGGCCTACAATCATGGAAAGGGTGATAAAAGAAGGGATGTCTCAAGATTATATGTTTGGAATGGCAGAATAGCCTAACATGAATGAGGACATGAGTTCATACCACACCGCACAATCCCGAATGAGAACTTGGGATAGGGGGACGAAGGGGTCGAAGGACCTGACGCCAAGCATCCTGGTAAACTATAGCCATATGATCTCTCATGTGTGTATTTCCTCATCATAGATTCTAAGCCCACGTGAGCAATGATCGGTGCAAGACACAATGTGTAGGATTAGGCTCTCCCCATCACATAAGGGACCACCAGCTAGAATCACACTCCTACTCGAGGAAAACTAAGGTTTGTAGAGAGAACAAAGCAGAATAAACCACTACACTCCATGATTGTGACATATGGGGGTGGTGACAATGAAAAAGGATTGTTGTTGGAAAATTCAAAACACAGAATCTATATCATGTGACCTGAAATGGGAACAAAAAATAAGCGTCGACCATTGACCTTATTTGCAATGTGGGACTTATATCAATATTTTATTTGAAATCCTTGATGGTGTTGGCTCGAACCGATAGGAGAGCCCTTAGGCTAAGTATCCATATCGTTCGGGGGCCCTTTCAGATTTGAAAGGTAGTGAAAACCAAAAATTAAATGGATGGGTATAGCATTAATATGCATGTGTGGGATGAGACTCAAGGGGAGATCTTAGAGTTTGGGGTTGGGCCTATGGGAAAAATTTCTGGGCGGTCCAATGTATCCCATGAGAATAGGAATCAAGCTGTATGTAATTGAGAAAGGGCCATGCAGTTTAACGTCATGCGGTAAGGACATGGGAGGAGAGACGAATGAGGTAGGGAACCTGGTGCAATAATTGTAACCCTGACATGAGTGGGGCCAAAGAATCCTACACAACTCCTTGTGGGATAATCCAAAATAACTATGCTCGGGAATGGATTGTCAAAGTGGATAATGGGGCTGGACTCTAGATGAAACGTTTGAGAGTTCCTACATATCCCATGAGGATAAGAATCAAGACATATGTAGTTCTCAAAAATGAGGTTTAACGTCTTGTAGGACGACGCACAGTTTAAAGTCATGTAGGACTGGGCAGTTTAAGGTCATGGAGGACCCTAATGTAGTTTAGGGTCATGCGGGACAAGCACTTTGAGGTCATTCATGACTGTACAGTTTAAGGTCATTTTGGACCCTACACCTCAGGCAAAGTATTGCATGAGGAAATTGGTATTGGTGGGTGGAGTTATACGCTCACCATCCATGGTAACCAGGTAGAATTCTCCATTTGAGTAAACCTTGTGAATGATGTAAGGTCCTTCCAATTTGGGATCCAACTTGGGTGGTTTCCTGTCGGTTATCATTGGTTTCTTCAGTGCTAATACCAAGTCACCTTGAAAGAAGGAACAAAGGCAAACTTTTTTGTTGAAAGCTCTAGATATCTTGTTCTGATGCCTTTACAGTTTGTATAGGTCATGAAGCATGTTCTCGTCGAGCGCTTATAACTCAACCAGATGAATTTTAGTCACTTTATCTGGCGCTTGTTCATCATAGACAACTGTGCACAATTAATGTAATTGAATATCGATGGGTAGGACGACCTCCATTTCGTACACCAGGGAATATGGGGTCACGAGGGTGGAATTAATAGTTGTCATCTGATAAGACCAGAGGGCATTGGGGAGCTTGTCTGAATAAATCTTCTTATTCTGACCAACCATTTCTTGCAGAATGTTAGAGAGGGTCTTGTTGAATGCCTCGATCTGTCAATTTTCTTACGCATGATAGCGGGAGGTATGGTTAGAATGGATGTTTTACTTAGCGTACAATTACTTCAGCTCAGTTACTCAAAATTTTGTGTCGTTATTGGTGAGGAAGGTTTAAGGGACTCTAAATTGGTAGAAATTGTTGGAGCTCACAAAGTCAAAGATGGAATGAGCCTTGACCTCTTTGAGTGGAACTGCCTCTGCCAACATGGAGAAGAAATTTGTAGTAGTCTAGATGAGTCTGCACTGGTGAGCTATTGCTGGTGGATATAGTACTGTGACATCGAGTCCTCATACCACAAATGGCCAAGTGTACTTGGTGGAGTGGAGAGGCTCTGGCGGCTGATGCCTGAAGTTAGAATGAATTTGAAATGCATGGAA
The DNA here is from genome assembly GCA_963277665.1 of Viscum album. Taxonomy (NCBI): domain Eukaryota; kingdom Viridiplantae; phylum Streptophyta; class Magnoliopsida; order Santalales; family Viscaceae; genus Viscum; species Viscum album. The sequence goes on along the minus strand of OY728158.1, from coordinate 1,181,635,837 downwards.
CCTCTTGGCGAACACGATGTCGTCATGGATCATGGAAGGAAAAAAGTACCCCAGTCCTTGAATATTTTGAGGTAGTTTTGGCTTAGTCTAATGATCCCTGCAGGATCTGGCATGAACCTCTAGCATTACTTGAGATATCTGAACTCCTTTCATGCAACGAAGGAGAACCCCATAAAACCCACACTTGTAGAGGATCTACTGACAACTACGACCATCCTGGAGGGTAAACTGTAATATGCGACATCAAATTTTTTCAATTTCATTCTGATATACTAGGAGATTACCATTCTACAGATACTCAACAAATGTGGATCTCTAGTCAGGAGTCACTTCAATCACTACATCCAGGGGAACTGGGGGTCCTGAAATGGAGGTTACAGTGGTACGGTGGCCCACCTACAGTCTAACATCATCAAGTGGAGTGACAAGAGAAATGACTATCTAATGTGCCATGTGGATAATCAGATCATCCTAATAGAGCTCCACAAGTGATGCTGCTAGGCTGGACTGGGTGTCAGCTCGACCATTCTGATATTGAGAGACATGAGTAACATCTGGCCGAGATGGGAACTGGGCCATTAGCTGGAGAGTGCACTCTAACAATGGTACAAGCTCTGGATTTCAGACGACATAGTCAGCATTGATCTTCCTCATGAGTAGTTTGGAGTCTCCCTTCACATGAAAATGTGGAACATCAATCTTGATGGCCAACTCAAGGCCAGTGATGAGATCTTGATACTCTACCTCATTGTTGGTGCAACCTTCTAACAACAGGAATGAGTATGGAAAAATAGCTTGTCTCAGGGTAATGAAGATGATACCCATGCCTACTCTGTTGAGTATGGGTTCATTGAGCCTCCTACCGGTGGGGCTATGGGAAGCACCATCAAAGTACTTTTTCCCGCATGGCATGGCTTGGTCTAACAAGAGAATCACTTCATTGGAGAAATCGAGGTACAAGGACTGGTCCGCAGGAGATGGATGGGAGGTAAGGAAGTCTTCCAATGATTTCCCTTTGATATCCTTCTGAGGGATGAACCTGATGTCGAACTATTGGAGGATTTCAGCCCACCGAGCTAGTCGGACTGTCAACATGGGGCAGTTCAGGATATACTTCAGGGGATCTACCCGGGACACCAGCTGTACCTCATGATGTCGGATGTAATGCTGCAATTTCTATAATGAAAACACCATCACAAGGTGGCTCTTTTCGATAGAGGAGTATCTGGTCTTTGTATCGAGGATAATTCGTCTGAGTTGGTAGAGGTTGTTCTATATACCCTTGTTATTCTTCTGGATGAGAAGGGAACCGAGAGATCGCTCCAGGGTTATCACATAAAGAACCAGAGGCTTTCCGAATATGGGTGGCATTAAGATTGGAGACTATAGAAGATGGTGCTTGATTTCCATGAAATAAGCATGGAATTTTTTGTCCCACTCGTAGATGGCGCCTTTCTTCATAAGCCGATAAAAAGGATTACACTTTCATACCAAATTCACGATGAATCGGCATATATAGGATAAGTGTACTTGAAAGCCTCAAAGCTCCTGAATGTTGCTTGGAGGAGACATCTGGCTGATGGCCTTGATATTTTCTGGGTTGATCTCAATGCCCTGGTATCTGGAAAGGATGCTAAGAAACTTCCCAATGGTGACCCCAATGTTACACTTCAATGGGGTCATCATCAGGTGATGGGAACAGAGGAATTATAACACTTTCTCAAGGTCTTTGAGATGGTCCTGACGTTGGTGAGATTTGACCACTAGGTCATCCACATAACATTCCACCAATGCTTCGATGATTGGCTTAAATATGCGATGCATAGCCAGATGATAGGTGGAACCCACATTCTTTAAACTAAAGGCCTTGACATGGTAGTAGAATGTACCTTGCGGTGCCCTGAAAACTGTAACTCCTCATCCTCAGGGGCCATTCAGATCTGGTTATACCCGGAGTACCCTTCCATTAAGGAGATGGCTTGGAACCCAGTTGCAGCATCGATCAATAATTTCATCACATGAAGGGGAAAATCATCCTTCATATTGTGATGGTTGTGATCTCTGAAGTCGATGCAGACTCTGATCTGTTTCGTCTTCTTCCTTACCATCACAATTTTGTCCATCCACTTGGGGTACTAGACCACCTTAATGAAATTGGATCTAATGATCTTATCAACATATGCCTCAACAATGGCACCATGAGAAGGATGCATCTTTCTGGGAGGCTTTTGAACACGGGAAGATTTTCTAGGAGATCGAGGCGGTGGATGGCTACCTAAGTATCTAGTCATGGCATCTCGTCATAACTCTAAGAGAATACATCAATATGTTTTTTAAGGATGTCTATGTACTTTTCTTTCTCCTCTAGGGGCATAAAAACACTGATTAATGTGGGTTTTAGGTCTGCCTAGCTACTGAGGTTCACCTGCCCCAAGTCATCAACCGTGGTAGAGATTCCCTCTTCAAATGCGGGGGGAGCATCCTCTAAATACTCTTCTTCACTTATGGAGGGAGGATCCTCAATGGGAGGAGCTTCTTTTGAGTTGGTAGCTCCCGATTGGAGGCTGGTACCAGCCTGAGCGGCAGTGGACACTACTTTGGGGCACCCCTGTGCTACCATAACCATATCGATGAAGGCTGTTGATCCAATCCCATCTGGCCTTTGGCCGAAGTGGCCATGCTTGATGATATCGAAGAAATAGTGGCATGTCGGCTAGAGCCGGTTAATCCCGGCCTAGCAGAACAAGAAAGTATGACATATAGTTGTTTCCATGGGGAGGACATCCTGATACCTTATGGGAGTAAGAGGCTCTGTGATCAACTAATCTTGGTTCGTGAAGGAGTATGAGGTGATCTTTGGACATCGCTTAGACCTAGGAATGTCCTCCCCCTCATTCCAGAAACAACAAATCATTTCCATATTTCCGGCATTGTATCCTCCAATCGATGGACTGGAAAGACATATGCATCATCCGGATCTTCCCACGGGTCAGTCACAGCCGTAGCATGATTGGCCTCATTAGTCTGAATCTTCTTGTCCTTTGTCTTTTTGTAGTCGGCATCCAAATAGTGGGCTTCATAAGTGGTAAAGGGAGACGTGTCACCTTGATGACACCCACTCGACCATTAAGGGAGTATTTGAGGCACTTGATATATGACAAGGGAAATGTCGTATGCAGGTGGAGCCACGACCTTCCTATCAATGCATTGTAGGTGGTGTCTTGAGAGACAACCATAAATTCGGTGTTAGCAAGTATGCCACCAAACTGGGTCTTCCATGTGGATCTTATCGACCGGTGTCTATTTCATCCTGTCATAACCTTCGATTCTTAGGTCAGAGGGACTCAGATCATCCTCAGACAATCCCAGTTTTCGCAATGTCTCAGTCGATATTAGGTTGATTCTAGAGCCTGTGTCGACAAGACAGCGATGAACCTCCACGCCATTGAACTAGCTGGTGATGTACAGTTGGTGAATGTACCCCTGTATGGGAGAGCCTTCATCTTCTCTAGAGAACAAGATGATGGCATGGCATTAAACATTCTTGACCACCTCAGCATGAAAGGCTTATGAGGATACTACCTCCATCTCAAACTAGAGGGGGCTTCTTAAAGCCTCGGCAAGGGCCTCACAGATATCTAATGATGGTAGAATGGACTCTGGGATGGAGAGATTTTCTATAATGCTGGAAATATGTTTGAGAACATCATACTTATATGTCAGGCATGAACTCCTTCTTATAGGACGTCACTCTATGACAGGACATATGGTGCGCCCTACCTGCTGCGCCGGCGGATGAATTTTGCTAGGAATATCCTATTACTCACAAGTCGAAGCTTGCAGGGTGAATACTGGATGACAGACAAACAACTAAGACGGGCCTATAGTAGGGTGTGGCTGGTCACGGTGCGGTCGAGTTGGATGTTCCTGATATAACAACATGAATGGTGGCGAAGGTGGGCCTTAGGTCACCAGATGAGAAGGTTGTGTATACTGAGCTCTAAGCTGGAACTGTTTTCTTATTTTGGTAGCATGCATAGCCTGGCTGGAAATGATGACCGATGCACTCTAATGTCCCATATTTTCATGACTCTATCGATGCTAACGATGGTTGGGGATGTTGGGAGGATCCACCTAGTGCTCCCCATCTTCAGGAATCATGTAGAGATTTACCAACTCTATGGTATTAACTGAGGAGTACACTTGATCATCACATGAAGAGTCATCCACTACCAGATGGATTCTGGGAGGTATCTCCATCTCTTGTACAATGAAGTCGACGAGAGTACGAGATGACAATAGAATTGGTGAAGGGACTTTTCTTTCCCTTATGCTGCTGGTGTTTTCTCTTCTGAGAGGAGGACAGCTGAGACGATGATGTAGAAGTAATTCATATGGTTTTTGAAGGGTTTGGACGATTCAGGCATGTATATATAACACTATAGGCATGATTGACTATTTTACAAGCCATCCAGTTGTCATACTTCTGGGATCTGCAGTTAGAAACCTGATGCCACTCACCTTCACTGTCGTTGCAGATGTCTGTCCTCAGGAAGAGGCGTTCCATGTGTTCCTGAGCTAGGCCCAACCAGACTATGTTGTTATCCACCTAGTCTCAAAGACATTATTTCAACACATAGAACTGGTTGAGGGTGTGCCCCAAAATCCGTTGGTAGGGACAGTAATTAGGGAAATTAGTGATATTTTTCTCTTCAGGCCTCCTGCACTCATGAAAATGTACAATCCCCTTCTCATGGGCACTTCAGAAATAATGAGGGACTTATACCTTACTGAATGAGTAGTTCTGGTTCCTCCTATCTGGGAAAAGGGTCCTCAGGGCCTGACCCTGACGTGGAGCTAGAGGAGCCTACCGAGGAGGAGGAGCAAGGTTATCTCTCCTAGGTGGTGGCGGCGTATTGCGCTGGGGAACCTATCGATTCTAAGGTGGGAGCTGCTGGGCTAGAGGCTATGCATGAGGTGGAGGGCCTTTGCGAGGCTGTGGAGGTGGCTCCACTAGTAACAACTCTAGTTTCTTGGGGGCCTCTATTTGAGCCACTATTGTAGGCTCGGCCCTGGAGACCCTTCTCATGGGGATCACTGGAGGTAATGGATGTGCCTTCTTAGCCTACAGTGAGGCTTCCTCTAGGCGTTGCGCTTTATTAGAGAAGTCTCAGAATCCCCTACTGTAGTTTTGAGTTATCAAATAGGGGGCCAGTTCCATTTTGACGTTCCCTATGCACATTGTCAGTAATTTCTCCTGAGTCAAAAACATGTCAAGAGAGTATATGAGTCCTTTCCACTGGGTGACATAGTCGGCAACACACTCATCAGGCCTCTTCTTGCACTTGAAGAGATCTGGAATTCTCATCTTCTGAGTGGTGGAACTGAACTGGTAGAGGAATTACGTATGGAGGTCCTCCCAACTGGCCATTGACCCAATGGGGAGCTTTTTGTACTAGAAAAATGTTGGACCTTCCAATGCATGTATGAAACACCAGATTTTGGCAGCTTCCTACTGTACTGGAGTTCCCAACATGGGGCCACACCTTGAGATAAAGTGGGCTAGGTGTTGTGGCGGGTCCCCTATTTCTTTAAAGGGTGAACGGTGGGATTCCAAAAACCTAGGGGTGTTGGCATGTCATCCACCCATGCTGGATATGGCTTTCCATTAGTCAGGATTTCCACCTATTGAGTCTCTGAGGCTTCGAGGTGGGCGATGAGTGCCGCCATTAGATCATCTAGGCGAGGATTCCTGTCTTAATGGGGATCCCTGACCACCAGTGCATTGGAGGGTTCTTCAACATGATAAATAGGCCTAGTGGCTCATGGAAAGGCTAGTAGAAGACCTATGGGGTAGCTGGGGGAACCTGAGCTCTATTTTGAGGATTGTCACACCATTCCGGAGGATTTGGCGAGACATATTGTGCCCTCTTTCCATAAGTTCCAGATTCAACCCTGTCTTCATGGGCAGGATGGTCAGGGTCACCTATAGGAAGTTCACCGAGGGGAAGTTGTGTCTGCCCCTATTGCCCTAGCTGAGGATCACCGTAGTCTGGTCGTCGCTCTGCAGCGCATTCAGTAAAGAGTTCATTGACCATATTCTTGTGTTTGTCGAGTTACTGCTGCAACAATACTTTTTCGAGATCATCTTCTGCCTTCTACGCTGAGCTTGATGGGTCGGAGGGTTTGATAGATCCAAGGTGTTCCTTTCCCTTTTTGGGATTCTGTATGAGGAGTAGTGCCTCGGTGGTCACGAGAAGACCTAGTACATTCCTCTGTTAATGAGTAATCCTTCCTGAAAGATTCAAGAAGTGTGAAACTCACTCGAGGGGTAGGTCCTCTCTATGAATCTCTAGCTCTTTCTCACCGTCCGGCGGGTCGGCCATGTTAACCGCTACCCTGCCTGGAGGCTTATACTCTATGTCGCTCGAAAAATTGGGAAAACACCGGATATGACTGAGGAGGAGGGAAACATACTACCCCCAGCCATGGATTTGTACATGGGGAGAAGCCTATTTGATGATCCTGCAGAGTATCATGATACTATGAATGCACTGTTGTGGGAGGATCATGCGTCGACTTGGTGACTCAAGGCACTGGGCCACAGGGAGTACGGAAAAATCAACCCGACTACATTGTTCTCCAACATCCCCGAAATGTGCTTGGATATTAGGGAAAGCCACTCACTGATGACAAAGACATAAATGGGTAACCCAGAGGGTTTGGCCGAAACACTCAACTTCCTCTTTGGTGAGGGATTATAGCATGAAAAAATTTTGTGTTGCAACCAGCCAAAACATCTCAGGGACGTGGTCCACTGTGAGGATATACCATAAGTTCCTGATCTCGGATTCAGGTTCTGGCCCTTCATTTCCCCACTCTTCAACCTGAGGCAGGTGGGGATCCGGTAACAGTGCTAAAGCAGACTGCTAGGAGGGTAGGCTGGCCGGTGGAGAATACGGCAAGTGAGATTACAAACCACAATATCTTGGACTATCCTATGAAGAGTGTACTGACTTAGCCATGACATCACGGTAAGACGGGATAATGACCATAGTTTTATGTGCAGGGACTACGGCTATGGGTGATGGGTTACACTGCTTCTCATGCACCATTGGTCCCCAGAATAGCTCTCTATTATCTCTAGTCGAGGTAGGGAGTGCTTCTGGTGATGGTGGAGATTTCATGGCCATAAACTATGGAGTTTCTAAATTTTCATCAGCCTGGATATACCTACAAGGGGGAAATGATTTGATGTACCTCGCATTCTGAAATTATTAGGATGATGCACCTTGTTCCTGCCTCGACCCTTGACATAGAGGATCTAGGTGATGGTTTCATTGATGGGTCATAGTCCTCCTCAAAATCTGAGAAGAAAACCGGGTTGATCTCAGTCTGAAACATCCTAACATTATTTTTGTGGTGGCGACGACCATCCCTCCTACCCAGGTATGGCTCTTTGGGATAGGGTAGATTTCCTGAATAAGGAAGACCTTCAGCCGAATAGGTGATGGGGGTAGAGGATTCCGACCTGAGTAAGCCAGGGTACGAGGATCACCGAGACAAATATCAAAGGGTACATGGGGAGAACCTCTGTGGGAAGTGATAGAGTGGGTAAGGCCTCCGATGGAGCCAATTGGTGCACAGGTAGGACCTCCATGCTTGTTTCCCCTAGTAACATCAGTGTGAGGAGGGTCCTCATACTGTTCGAGCCGCACACTGGTAGGACCCCTCGTGTCGAGCACTAATAATGTGAATCTAGCCTTCACTCCATTGATTTCTAGGGCAAGGAGGACCTTCGCCAGCTAATATAAGAACATGGGGAGGGCCCCCACGCTGAAGACTGACCGAACGTGTAACATCCCCACACCGGTGAACTTTTGCTGGAGGAACAACTCCATACCTGATGTAGTGAGCATGGGGGAGACACCCGTACTGACTTTTTCTACTATAAGGAGGACCCTCATTCGGATTAAAGGTGGCATAGGGTGGACCTCCATTCCATTCTTGGAAGTGAGGAGGTACTGCATTCTCTGAGTTACCGGTATGGGGAGGACCTCCGTAATGGGTGTCGCTATCGTGGGTTAGTCTGCGGCTGGTGCTCCCTACATCGGCGGCCAAGAGAGTCAACCCAACTTACCCATGGGGCAGTTTGGGCTTCGATCTGGTCTGGGTATGTAGGTTCACCTACTCAGTGTGCACAGGGGGATGATGATACATGTCGGTGGTGGCACGGTCCACAACAGTTACTGATGTCGACACCCCTTTCTGGGCATCCTCTTCCACCTATGCCTAATGCTGGTGTCGGTTCAGCCAGACCGGGGCCAGTGGTGTAGGTACATAGCTTACCTACTCTTCATCATGTGGGACTAGTTGGTGGAACTCGCGTGGCATAGTGGGGGCCCCTGGAATGGGATCCCAGTCGGGCTGGCCCAGACATCACCTACCTCATCTGCGCAGGGGAGGGAGTCATCGAGACATTTTGGGGAGAGGCTCCTAAAACGTTTGAATGCTGGGGTGGGGAGCAGTGGCTACCTGCGCAGCCCTTGGGGCGGCATTGACGATAAGGCACAAATGCCTATAAATCTCGGCCAGCCATATCCCAAGTCGGGATAATCCTCTCCTCCTCACACCTTCATACGAGGTCATTGATCACACTCCACTGAACGAATTCAGATGGGGAGATGGGGCTTGGGTTCCTGACATTTATAGATTTTGATATTTCCGCAAAAGCGGTGGAGCCACATGGGACTTCCACATTGGCATTGCACCTGCCCCTGCGTCAGTGGATAGGCGGTCATCGAATTCTGGCAGCAGCTTGGTTCCTGGATAGTAGGGAGATTAATCCATTAGTGTCGAATCATATAAATCGACTTCTAGTGCCCCAGCTCCATTTTGTCTCCCATGACTAGTAATAAGGATCCACACTAACATCTGCATAGACCAGGATGTCCAACATTTTGACCACCCCAACTTCTAGTGAGTTTCACACCAGGCTCACCATTTGCTTGGCGGGACCTAGCATCAGATAACTGGATTTGGTGACACACTAATCCACTGATGTCTTGAATGATACTAATCTCTACATTGAAGAGAAGATTTCACACCGGGTTCACCATTTCTGTTTCTGATGCTTTCGTTGGGGTGTGTGAATCCGTCTGTTCGAGGATGACAGGGATGTACTAGATATTGCCCTGCATTCCCACTTTCCAAAGGAGCTCGACATTCATTCCTTATTCATGGATGTTTTCTCCTTGATTGAAATGGGATGATGGGATTTCAGTTTCTCCTTCTGTGGATTCCTCCTCAGAACTTGTCACCTCATCCGGGTCTCCCTTATAGATTAAGAAATTATTCGTGAAACTATTCTCAGTTCCATGTCTTCACGGGAACCGGTTAATTACACTACTTATGTCGGGACATTCCAAGGGGTCCGATTAGGGAAAAAAACCTTCGATCGGGGGAGTAGTCACATTGGACACCACTGGCATGTCTGGACGCAGGAACACTAGCGTGTTTGGGTTTCATTCCCTTATTATAGGTCTTCTTGAGGGAACGGAATCCCGAGGCATCCCATGTCGAATGCGGGGAATTATATTCCATCGGCATGTATCTGAGGTTTTCTTCAGCCTCCCATGTTTAACACAGGGTATGTCGCGAGTTTAACATCTATCGGAGGTGGATTGGACTGATCGAAACACTAACTAGAGTGGATCATATGGGTGCAACCCCTGGAAGGAACACTAATGATGGGGGTAACACGTGGTTAGCTACCCAAATGTTGTTAAATATAATGAGGAATTAGGTGTCATGATCCCACTGGGATGTGGCGGCCCAGGTAAGAATCAATATGGATAATGGATAGTTAAGTGAAGTGGATGGCGAATGGGATGGAGTCGACTCGAGGGAGATGGTGATGTTGGGATTTATTCTCGAATAGACCTCTTACGTATCCCCGTGGTAGGGAATCAAAGTCATTTTAGTTCATTTGATGATGAATTACGATCGATTGGGGACTTCAACAACTTACCGCCGAATGGGGTTGACAACAGATTACCGCTAAATGGGGGTTACAACGGCTTACCGCTGGATGGGTTTGACAATGGATTACCACTAAATGGGCTCACAACGGCTTACTTCTGGATGGGGTTGACAACGGATTACCCCTGAATGGGTTCACAATGGATTAATTCTATATGGGGTCACAACGGCTTACCGCTGGATAGGGGATAGTTTAGTGTCATTCAGGACAAAAGCGGTGTACAATTTAATGACATAGAGGTTGGAGGTGAATCGACGTGAAGTGTTCGGGACCAATGGGTTCTGGGCTTGAACCCTTGGTAGGCTTCCAATGTACCTTGCCTTGGAAAGGATCATTGTTTTCATAGTTCAGGAGGGTGGGAACCGACGTGAAATGGTTGGAACCAATGCATGGTGGGATTGAACCTTAGTTAGGCTTCATATGTACCTTTCCTTGGAAAAGATAAAAGTCCACACAGTTCAGGAGGAGTGGGAGTTGACCTGAAATGGTTGGAACCAATGAATGGAGGGCCTGAACTTTAGGGAGGCTTCCTACGTACCTTGCTTTGGCAAGGATCAAAGTCCACATAGTTCAAGTGGTGGGAACCAACGTGAAATGGTTGGAACCAATGGAGGGTGGGATTGAACCTCTGGGAGGCTTCCTACATACCATTCCTTGACAAGGATAAAAGTCTGTGTTGTTTGGGTTGTGTTTGGGGCTTACACACTAGGCTGACCAAAGAGTTTCTCATGGTAGATGCCTACACTAATACCACATGATTCATACTCGGTGTGAGAATCAAGAGGGATAAAGGACCTGAAAATCACATCATGAATTGTGTGTCCGTGGGAGTGGAATGGGGTCTTACACATGGTTAGCAGCCCAAAGAGGAAAGAGGGGCTTAAGCGTGGTTCATAGCCCGGGGTGGAATCAGATGCTTATGCATGGTTATCAGCCCATGGTTATGGGGATTGGGTCTTACTCCAGCGTGGAGGCCTGTTGGTGAAAACACCCAAAGGGATTTGGAACTAAGGAAGAGAGGAGGATCGGGGTTTCTACCTTTTGCAAGGAAAGATAGGGGCTTACACCAAGATGGTTACCCTTTCCCCGCAGAAAGATGCTTCTCCAATAAAGAGGATCTCATTCCATGTGAGGAATGATATAACTCTCATGGAGACTATTGGGCATAGAGAATGTCCGAGACAGGGAACACCGTGTATAATGCATGGGGCGAGGTCATAGTTTAATGTCATCTGCTGAGGATGATGGTGCTTTGCAGTTTAACCTCCTGCAGCTCGGACAAGGTGGGATCACTCCTTACCCCTATGAATTACATAACTGATACCCACCCACCCATGGGGAAGGGAAGGCATCACCAATGTCATGCTGAGGGGTTTTATGGAGTTATCCATTGAGGGTTCTACATTAACATGGCTATGAAAAGTAGTAATAGCTGTTAGTGTGCCTATGCGAAGAACCATGAGGTGAAGCAAAGCAACATGAGGCACCACCCATGGGACTTTGAAATCTCTTTGTGGAAACTTGAAGACCCGCACTGAAAGAGAGTGTATGATGCATGAGTGGTGTACATAAGAGGGGATGAGACATGGTTCCTTGAGGGGTGGACGATACATAGAGCTCGCGCAAGAGAATAGGCTAGGGGCAATATGGAAGGTCTGCGTGCAAGAGGGAAGGGTTGCGTGCAAGAGCATAGCGTTGTGCACAATATGGAAGGCTTGCAGGCAAGATGTAAGGGTTGTGCGCAAGATGGAACAGTTGCGCACAATAAGGATGGGGATTCATGCAAGAGAGGTCTGATGTAGAGGAAACTTGCACAGAAACAGGGTATCTTGCGCACAAATGACTTTGGGAGAATGAAAATTAATGAGGATCGTGCCCAAGAGGGCTCACCCGAAGGAGGACCCTTGGAGGACCTGTCGCAAAAAATCCGATACCAGAAGACCAAGGAGTTTTTTGCGCGGTCACGGAAGAGGTAGTTCTCGCATAGAAGAGTATCTATTTTTCTTCTATTCCCCCCATCCCCTAAGGGTGGGTGTACATTTATTTTTATAGCCGAAGTCCTTGGTGGTGGCACGCAGAGGGACGTGGAAAATAGACAACCGATTGATAGTGCATTGGGGAGTAAAGGGGTGGACGCGCAACACCATGCGGTTGACATCATCTTGGGCGCATAAAGGGGCTTGGCGTGCAACCGTGTGCTTGACGTTGCTTTGGGTGCACAAACAGTCACCGTACGGAAGCTTTCCCTTGACAGAAAATTGGATGCACCAGGGGGTGCTTTGCGGAAGGTAACCCTTGACGTCGTATTGGGTGCACAAGATTTTGTGCGCCGGGGGCCCCTTGTACACATCCAAATAATCTTGCACGCACCTGCCTCTCGAGTCTCTGAATCTTCTCTCCCCCTCTTGGGTTCCTTCGTTTTCTCTTTATCCTCTTGATGCAAGCCTTCTCTGAATTTGGGTGTCAACAACCTACTATAAGGACCCCAACTCCAGTAGCCCACATTCAGTGGTTATTTTAATTCATTATCACTAAATACAAGTGATCACATTACAAAAGATGAAATAGTTTAGTAGTATTGGAAAACCATATACAAACATTCTTCAAATATTACATTAGAAATAAAATATAAAGTACAATGAAAGTAAATATTCTGAATCCTTGAACTCATTCAAATATTTCTTCTTAATATCATAGGGAAAGGATCTAAAATAATGGTGATGTAAAATTCTCAGTAAGGGTTATATACCATGTGGTCTATATTAAGTAAATATTTTATAATCAATATGGAAATGTAAATATCATAAACATTCCATTTAGTCAATATCTTGAGAAATAATATTAATATGTTAGGAATATTTGATGATCAAATAATTCTATATAAATAATCACATGAACATGAATCTTATCCACATATATATTAACTGTTCATATAATCGTGTATATATATATATATCAATAAAAAATTTGATAATGATAGAATACATAATTCCATACATTTAAAACATACCATTGATTCCTTTTTCCAAGACAAATTACAAACTTGGGTAAGGCCTCATCCAAATATCCAAACTAGTTTTTCATATGAGACATAAAAATGCACTGAGGGGATATAATGGGCCCCACCCATCACTTACTAAGCCCAATACATTCCACATATATTTAATGATCAATTAAATTCATAAAGAGTTTGGATTATCATTAAATATCCATATTGATAAAAGAATATGTAATATCAATATTTTCTCCACTCAATCAAATAACTTTGATAGTAAAACACCATATGTAGAAAAGTTATATAGTTTAGCGAATAATCATATCCATGATATAGAGAATATAAATATTTAAGAGAAATTTTCTTTCAAATGAAATTTTATCACAATAAATATAATTTTTCACTATAAATTTAATGAACACAATATTAATAAGATATTAAATATGACTATCAAATCATCAGAAACATGGGTTTTGTAATAAATTAATTTTTTAGAGAATAAAATAAAATATAGTGAAACAAAAGTTTTCATTAATGAGTTTTCTTTATAAAACCATTGAAAACATATAGAATAAGAAAAATATCATAAAATGGTTATGGTATTGGTAAATTCTATTAACATCGTATATGTTAAAAAATATTCCATTTGAATTTTTATAAAGTAAGTTGAAAATGACCCATTCTGAAAAAATATAAGGATTCTTTTAAAAACGTTTTAAAAATTAATTTATAACCTAAAATATACTTAATATATCATTTTAGTAAATAATGTAAGTTGAAAATTAATTTAATTAATATGTACACCGCATAAAATTAAATCCGTGTATAATATAAAATATATCTCAATAGAGTGTTTATTGAGATGAAATCCCTTTCAAATATCATATCATTGAAGTGAAAATTAATCAATGAAGTGATTTTGTGGGAAAATTGTAAATAGAAAAAAATGGAAATAAAAAATAATAAATTTAAAGTCCATTTCATAAATAATCATGCCATAACATAGTCAATTAAGTAGAAGTATGACCTAATGAATGGAAATTGAGTTAAGAAACCTATAACCTCACGTATGAATTTCTTTGTATGTTATTTTAAACTCATAAATAACAAATTATAATTTATTATACTTTTATTCTAGAAATAATTTTCATACTTATAATATCATATATGATACACTTGAAATATTTTGACATAATTTGTTAATAATTCCTTTAAAATCGTCATCTCCTGGTGTAAATTGTTTCATTTTTCATGGAAGTTTTGATTTGAAAGTTCCAGTGATTATAATTTTATCATGGTTAAATAATTTAAAAAACTATAATAGTGATATTAATATCATATATATTAATTATATATATATATTTATAGTCATCTATTAAATTTTTAGATATAAAAGTGAATTACATCATTCATATAGATGGTAGGTTGTACGTATGCATGAACACTATTTTCACTTTATGATAGATGGAATGAAAGAAAGGTAAATAATTATTAACCATTATAGAATAATTATTATATAATATACATATTAATTAAATATTTTATTATTACCATCAATTTAATGTAGAAATGAAAAATGAAAGACATCGCTTTGTAGAGGTTGTGGTTTACATGTACGCACGAGCAATGTTATTATTTTCTAAAAAATTGATTGGTAAGAAGTTAAATGGTATATTATATTTATTGAACCATAATTATGGCATAAATATCTTATATAATCATTTTTTCTATATTTATAATTGTCCAAGTAATATGAGGACCAAAAAAATTACACCTCTTTGTGGATATAGTATGATGTATGTATGAACAAGAAATTTTTTCTCTTTGTGTTGGATAGAAGTGGTGGAAAATGGTTATAACATAATAATAATTATATATAACTATAATTATTATAATTTTTTGATTATTTTATTATGGGTACAAAATATTTATCAGAATTAGAAGAAGAAATAAACTTGAACGGGTTGGTAAAGATGATTACCTCTTCTTCGCTAGACTTCATTTAGATCCCTTATTAAAGACCCTTTGGTAGGTATTTTGGGAAGAAAATTACATCTAGAATGTTTCTAAATATATTTAGAGAAATTTTTTTAGGTTTTGGTTAAGCTAAATGTCTCAAAAGTTCTGAATAAGTGAGGAGAGGATGTTCCCTTTTATAATGCAGGGTGTGACACACTTGTAATTTTCAATGTTTTAAAACATTATTAAGTAGATTTTTGGAAAAAATGTTCCAAAATTACTCATATTAAACTATGATAAAATTATACTAAAAAATAACCAAAAATTAGGTTTAATCAAGTTTTTAGTACATTTTAACCCTTATCGTTTGGCTTAGCACCTTCATTGACCATTTTTTACTATAACTACGGTAACAAAATGTTTCAAAAGTAAAGGCCTATAATTTAAATTATATGATACCAATTGAGTCATAAATGGTCAAGGTATGAAATTTTAGACCAATTATAATATTAATTTTTTATCTTTAAAGAATTTTATTATTTTATATAATTTAATAAAAAAAATTAGTTTTCTTAAAATATAATTAATGTCATTTTTAAAACTATTCACTTAATTTGACTTTAAATACATTTATATTGAAATGTAATTAAAATGTAAAAATTTCACACATACCTAATATTTGTTAGTAATATTTGAAATTTATGGATGAATATAACTCAAACCCAAAAAAAATATTACTTTTTTAGTTTTTTTAAATCAATTACGTGGTTTTTCAACTACTTTTGAAATCATTGTGTCAGTGTTTATTAGCATTAAAGGTTATTATTTCATCACTAAAGATTAATAATAAATTAATATTATAAAAAAAATAATAAATAAATTAAATAAACATTTTTAATAAAAATATTCATCAATTTATCATTGTGAAAAAAATATTGAGATAATAAAGTGAAAAGAGTGACATTTTGGATTTTGTTTGCCTAAAATAATATTAATGTCATTATCAAGGAAAAATGATACCCAAATACCATATATTAATATTTTTTAGGGATATAGTAGAATATATCCACTAAAATTAAATTAATAAAATTCTTGGGTTTATTTTGAGAGCTTATATACATATTTTAACTCAATTTTACCCATTTTATTGTTACTAAGGTGACAACTATTTACCACAGTTTGTATTCAAAATGACAGAAAATTAAACGTTCTTATATACCAAATTTTAACCTCATTATTCCAAATATGGTATCCAATTTTTAATATTATATTTATATAGGTGGTGTAAATTAATTTTAAAATAAATACATAAAATGTAATTACAAACAGTTTTTAGAAAAATGAGTTTTTAAGCATAAAAAGTAAATAATGAAACAAATAATGAATATTTTGGATCAAAATGGAATTAATTTGATAATTATATATAAAATTTATTATATTTAACTAAATATAAAATAAAATGTGACTTTTAAATTACTTTATATTAATAAAAACAAATGACAAATTATGAAAGATTAGTATTTTACTATTCACTAAAAATTAAACATTTCAGAAAAATTTTAAAAATACTCACCCTAAGTTAATTTTGATGTGATAATTTTAAAAAAATCATTTTATAAAATAATATTTCTAAAATTGGAAAAAATTAATTATAATTTCCATGCATAAAATACAATAAAATCACTTTTGAAAGAAAATGGATTTTTTGACCATAAAATGACCACTAAAATGAGTGATTATTTCCTATGTATTAATCAATAATTTAATATTTATTAAAACCATTATAAATTTATTTAAAAATTTATTTACTCATATTCATATCCACCAATTTAATGACTATGTTATATTGGTCACATTTAAATATTGATATTTTTATAGTATATCATAATTAACTTAACGTTTGGTGTTTCATTTCAAGAAAGTTTTCAATATTTTTATTATTTAAAACTAAATGTTTATGTTTTTACACTATTCAAGTGAATGTATATTACTTTCTTACTATAACCACAGAAAATAATATTTTCTAGTGGGTTTTAATGGTCTTGTATTACATTGAAACCCTACCATGGACTAGCTACTCTTGTTGAGCAGTGAACCTTATAATTACCGTGTACTTATGGTTGTGTTTGATTGATGTTTTCAAGTAAGGTCATTTCTCACTAATATAAGTTAATACTTTCTCCTACAAAATAAAACATAAAATTAAGAATTATCTTTGATTCATCCCTCCCTCTCTTGATGATCATACAGATATTGATTGGTCTTTTCAAGTGGAATGAGATCAATAGATTCCTTCATTAACTCTCTATAGAAGTTTAAAGAAAATTAAAACCATCATGCATGTTTAGAACTCCATTAATAGTAAGGGGATTACTATCTTATATGGTAATTAATCACATCTATAAAGGTATAATGTTACCTTATCTTATATTTATTGGATATGAAGTTATTTAAGATACTACAGATAGTTTCCATCCTCCTATATAGGGTGTTAACTTAACAATTTCTGATAAAAAGAATTTGGAGAAACATGTGAATTCCAAGAATACTATAATTTCCTCACTCTATGAAAGTGAATTTTTAAGGGTTAAAGGTATTTCAAAAACTAATGGTGTATGGGATAAGATGAAGAATATATATCAATGAAACAAGTAATTAAAGTAAGTGGAGTTACAAATCTTGATATTGAAGTATGAAGACCATAAAATGGGTTAAAATTAATATGTTGGAGACTTATTTTTAAGATTTAATGAAATTTTAATCACTTTAATATGCTCCAGTGAGAATTTGTAAGATTTAGTTATTATTGAAAAAAATCATTGGACTCTTCCTCATAAATTTAATGTTAAGGTATCATCATTGGAATATAATTATTCTAAAACTCTATATTTGTATGATCTTCATAGAATTCACATCACATAATAGATAATAAGAGAAAAGGTTATGAATAAAAAATAAAAGTTGATCTAGAAATTTCTTTCAATGCTTCTAGACAAGGAAAAGATAAGAATGTTAATGAGGAAGAAGTCATTAAATTTAATACCTAAGATGAGGTCTGTAAAAAATTTAATGAATTTATGTATTTCATTATAAAATGGTGAAAAATAGGCATAGTAAATTATAGTGTAAATTCACCTATGAAGCTATTTAGTTGTGGATCCCATGGAAGTTAATAAATAATCCACTGTGAAAGTAAGATGAAGAAAGTGATGTAGAATATGGAGTGTTAAGAAAATCCATTAATAATATTGTAAAAAAATAAAATTTATATTAGAGGTAAAGGATAAAAATTTGTCTAAATATAAAATGATAAAATTATTGTCCAAATGTGAGGAATATGATGATAGTGAGATAAAAGATAAAAACTACAGTGATGATGCTACAGAAAAATTACAAATTATAAAAGTGAATGATGAAACGTTCATCAGTGTTGAAAGTTTTATTATTAAAGAAGAATAGTAAGAGACTCATATGGATTTAATTCTTAATATAAATATGAGATAATGTCTCAAAAATATTTTATAACTTAATTGAGTGGTAAAGAAGTCTGAGAAGGAAGATATTTTAGCAACCAAACAAAAATATTTTATTATTGAATATTTTATGTTTCTAAAAGAAATTTATGATATAAAAAAGATACTTGATGAATGAAAAAACATCAACATCTATCTTTATGATAATATAATGGTGAATGAGTAATAAATTTATTTTATTCAATAAAAATTTATGAAATTGAGTGAAGAAAAAAACGTAAAAAACTAAATTTTGAAGTTGGTGAAATATCTAGAAGAGTAAACAACAAAAGGATCAATAAAAATAATCCTTAGAGATTAATAGAAAGATTGAATATGGTCATAATAAAAAAGAAAGTTAAGACTATCATGTTTGTAGTCGAAGCAAGTGAAGTGGAAAATCTGAAATGTTATAAGGATTCAAATTTTAACCAAAATTATCTTTTATTGGAGATCTTGTTGACACTGAGATTAAATATAAGTAAAATAAGAAAATGTTTAGAGTATACCAAAACCATGGTACACAATAATTTTCCATGTTAACTGGTAATAAAGATATTTTAAAGAAGGTAAATTATTCTGAATATAATGTAAATTATAGAAGAACATATGATTTCTATATATATTTTTGGTACTATAGAGGCTTTGGGAATAAAAAAATATGTTCTAGTTTAATAATTAATTTAAAATTAATCCATGAGTAACTGGTGGAAGAGTTTTAGGGAGAGTCAACCCACTCAGGGAAGACAACCCGAGAAAGTCAGTTTGAATATTGAAAATAGATTCCAACTTATGGAAACTTTTTTGAAATATGTGGTCACCCTATAATTATTTTTATATGATATCTTATAATGATATTGACACAATAAATTTTATATAACAAATATCCAAATCCGTATGAGAAAGATGAAAAAAGAAAGGAAAATTCTTTTTTTGTTGAAACTGATCTCAAAGCTATAAAATGAGAAAGATCATTAATATTTGATTGTTGTTTTTCTTTATATATGATTGAATATTTTAAGTTTTTTCAGAATTTGAAATATTATAAATATGGGAAATTGATGTTTGGAAATGATGAGTCATGCTAAATTAAAAGCATTGGAACTTCTATATTTGGGGAATAAAAATTAAAATCCAAGAGCCTTGTTTTTTTATGGGATGAAAACGACTTTTTTAAGTGTTTCACAACATTTTTATGAAGGTAAGGATGTTTTTTAGAAGATATGTTTTTTATTAAATGACTTGAATATAGGAAATTTCTTACAAGATTCAAATAAAATAATGGAATTTTTTTTCAAGATATTGAAAATCATAGTTCATATTATTTGATCAAGATGGAAGAAAATAAGTTTTGGTATAAGATGTTGGGGAATATGTGTAAAAGTAAAATGAGAAATATAACAAAGAGATAAAGTATTCATGATATTCATAACCTGATATGAAGAAAATATTTTTTGATATATATTCTAGAAGGGGAGTATTACAAGCTATGTATATAAGAAATTTTATCTACATTAAACACATCCCTTAGAGATGATACATTATGACATTTACAGGGCCATGATAATTTAATAAAAAACAAGATATAATTACTTTATTTTATATATTGATTATTTTACATATATTAAATTTTTATTTTATTGAATCATAAACAATAGGCTCTCAAAATGTTTCTTGAATTTAAGAGAAGTGTAGAAAATAAATGTTTGTATTATGTTAAAAATATCAGAACTGATAATTATGTTGAATACATAAATGGGAAGTTTAGAGATTATCTGGAAAATCACTGAATTATTTATGAGTTTATTGCACCATAAACCCCATAATATAATGGTGTTTCAGAAATAAGATATATAATTTTAGTAAAGATACCATGATCTATATTGATTAAACATGATAGTTTTCAATTCGTTTTAGGAAATCTGTTCGAGTTGTATTTTAAATTAATAATCTATGATTCTATAAGAAAAAATATGATATGAATTCTTATAAGATGTATTTTAAATAAAAAATAACATTGAAAACATGAAGGTGTTTGGCCGTCCTTATGTTATCAAATTCAAGTGTGAAAATTTTGGGAATTTTATTCAAATAAGGGTTGATGGAATAAATCCTGGCCACCCTCATAATGGTACAGGATATAGGTTACATAATAAAGAAATGTGAAATATTTTTGACTTAGAAGCTGTGAAATTTTTCCAACATTCTGGTACAATGATTTCATAATTAACTGTAGATATAAGAGAAACTGAATATTAGGTTTTTATTATTGAACAACATAACAATGTTTCTGACTATAATAAATATGTATAATATATTCAAGGTAATTATTGTGACTCATGTCTTTCAAGTGATGATGTAAAATTTTATTCATCTCATCCCAGGTTGAGAAAATAGGCGGAGGTCCAAAAAATCATTAGAGATCACAGACAACAGGTTCAAACTAGAAACAAATTGAAATTATTTTCACATACTTCCTTATATTCATAGGATGATACAAGATATGTTGAAGAATATTTTTATCATAAATAATGGATTGATTCCATGAATGAATAACTGTAATTGATAGAGAATAATGATACATGGTAACTTATAACCGAACCAAACAATAATAATGTTATTTGTATAAAATGGATATATTGAAAAAAATGAATGAAAAAGATAAAGTGATCATATATTTAAAGAATTTATTTTTATTAGAACTTTTCCCAATAGAAATATTTGAAAATATTATAATATTTCGTGCAATTTCTACATAATGGAAATATAATATATTCTATATGTAAATCAATTCTCCTTTTCTTGATAGAGAGCTCAAAAAAGAAGTTTATATTGAAAACCTATGTGGCTTTATGCTCGTTCAAGATGAAAGTTATGTGTGCAAGAAGAATAAGGATATGTATGGGTTGAAATGAGTTCTTAGATATTGTTATTCTCAATTGGATACTTCCCTAACGAATTTAAATTTCAATAAAATATGTGTTTATGATAACATATATATAAAAGAAAATCAATGTGGTTCCCTCATTGTAATTTTCTATGTTTATAACATTATATTCACTGAGAATAATGAAGAAACATGTGAAATATTTGTGGAGTAGATAAATAAGTCATTTGAAATTTCCATGCCAAGTGAAATGATATAATTTATTATCTTAAAGATATTTATAAACAAAAAGTTCATTTTCTAATTTCAAAAAAAATCTATGGAATTTTTGAGTAAATTTAGTATGGTATATTTAAAACTTGTTTCCATGATTATTTGAAAAGGAAGAAAGATTTAAAATTATGTGGAAGGAAAGAACGCTGTTTCTAAAGTTCTTAGAAAGTTTTTTAAAGATTGTTATATGTAGTGGATTTAAGGCCAGATAAGGGGTATGTTGTTCCATTGTGTTTTAGATATCAACATTCTTCAAAGGAATTTCATTTTATTATAGAAAAATTAATTATTAGATAGATCAAATGAACAATTAATTTTAGTATAAAATATGAAAAATCTAGAAAGATTGATCTATTTGGTTATAGAGATGATAATTTGGAAGGTTGTGTTAATGAAATAAGATTCACATCTAGTAGAGTTTTCTACTTGGGATAAATATTTGTGATTTGGTATATGAAAAACAAATCTTGTACATCTCATCAAGGATGAATATAAGTATGTTTCTATTACTCAAAATTCAACACAACTGATGTGGATAAAGAAACATCTAGAAGAATTTTTGGTTGATGTGAATTTTTCCATTATATTATGTTTTGATAATCAAAGTGAATTAAATGCTAATAAAATTATAGTATAACATTATTGATCCATGTACATTGATATTAAATATCACTTGATTAAATAGTTTGTGGAAAGAAATGTTCTAAATTTTGAGTTTTCTCTTATGATGGACCAATTTACATATATATTTACTAAACCATTACTAAAGGAAACATTTCATAAGTTGAGATTGATCATTGGAATAAAATCTCACTTGCTTCAAGGAAAATTTATGTCATACCCATCGCCTCTCTCATATTGTCTTTGGATAGTGTTTTCAAAGGGGGATAGAATATGTAACATAAATATATCTATTTGTATTTTCTTGAATTTTTAAGGAATATAATATATTTAGGTGTAGTTTTTACAAGCGGTAATCTATGATATCAGTATGTGTGAATTTTTTTAATATTTTTTTCTAATTGGATAAAGAAGTTGTTTTTAAAAGTTTTAAGTTCAAAGTGAAGGAATAATCTTGAAAAGTTTTTAAAAATAGTTTCTTAAGGATTATAATAAATGTTTATTAAATTAATCCTTGAGGATGGCATAGAATTGTTACTTATTGATTCTTTTTTCCTATACAAAGTTCACTCATGTAGGCTTATAATTCTTTGATAAGTGATCAATTTCTTGAGTTTCAAATTTTTATTGATTTCTATTTCTTGTTTCATATCAAAAACTAAAGGGGGTATTTTTAGGAATAATAGGATTTAAAGTGTTTCAAAGTATCTATAAGAATTTATAAGAAGTTGGTTTATCTAGAAGAAGTTTTTTATAAAGAGATGTCTTTTTTTGTTAAGTTTAAAGTACATAACATTTTTGAAAACGTAAATAATGTTACATTGTTGAGTCATAAAAGTGATCGAATGGAGGCCATAGGATCAAGTATAATATAATATGTCCAATAGGTGAAGTGAATCATTATAAGGTCATTGGATAGAGTGTGGCACAAATTTATTTTCCAATAATTCTCAAAAGTTTCATTCAAAAAAATGTTTTATGAAATTAAATAATTTGATTCTTTACTATTCTTATTATTCTAAAAATCACAACTAATGAAAGTTTTCATGATCCAATATTGTGTATTGATGGGAGTTTGAGGTGCTAATGTAAAATGATTATGATATGAATTTGTGAAGTTTTAATAAACTAATTTTACAGTTCAAATGTGAGGTTGTGAAAAGTAAAAATATTAAATTAATAAAGATTTATGATTCTAATTTTTAATGATTAAAATATATGATTTTGTGGTGGAACAAAATTTCATCATATAGGCCTTTTGTAGATTTTTAATAGAGAAAATTGATATAAGACATAAATATAATACATTTTAAAATTAAATTAGAAAAATATATTGTCCTAATATTGACAATGACATTAGTGGGGTTATTTTGATAGAGTAAAATTTTTATTTCCTCTGAAAAAATCATTAAAAATTCATCAAATAGATGTTTTATAATGAATCTTTTTATAAAGCATTAACCATAACTAGTTCAGAATTACCAGTATTCCAAGATAAGGAAATGGTCTAAGGTTTAAAATGTAAGTCATCTATTTATGTAAGAGTCTAGAAAAATAATTCCAAGAGATTCGCATGAAATTGTACAGGAAAAAATTTCATAGATTTATTTTTTAGAAGGATTTTAGGAACTTTTAAAAGACAAGTGGTTTGAATTTCTTTATGAGGATTTTGTAAAGATATTAAATGTGATAATGTTGAGATGATCGATCAACGTTCCAAAAATTACCAAGGAATGAATCATAATTCTCCTAAATATAAAAGGAATGTTTTAAGAATTTCATTGATTGAAAGTCTCAATGAATATTAAATCCTATCTTTTATAGGTTCAAGGGAAGTCAATCATTGAAATTTGGAAGTGGGAAGTTTCAAATTAAAAACTGTAAGTTTTAATTTTAATTTTAATTTCATGCTACTTTATAAAATTTAGAATGAATTCTATCTATATTAAAAAGTATGGTGCACTGAGGAGATGTGTTAAACTTTTGTGGATGGGTGAAGGTTTTAAAATTCAAGAGCCAGTTAGATAAATAGTTTGAAGTGGAATCGGTCTGAAGGATATAGAATAGAGTTTTCTATCAATTGATATCAGATAAATGGATTGAAAAGTTTATTAAAAAAATAGTGGTAAAATTAGTATCAAAATAATTGTGTGTTGAGTTGATAAAAATAACAATATGACGTATTGGTATTAGGATATAAAAGGCACTAAATAAAGAATATCAAATGGATAGACCAAATAAACTTTATAGATAAACTGTTATTGAACAGAATAATTTTCATGATCACTGCAGTTCAAACAAGTATAGAGGAAGAAGAAGTAATTTCATGAAGGGAAGGTGTGTAGAAATTTCAAAAAGAACAAAAAAAATATTGAATCATATTGGTGAAGGTTCTTATAGTTTTTACAGAACATTGTTATATCATTTTTCTCTATGAGGTGCACATGATCTATTAATTAATTGTAGTCTTATTCAAGTGAAAATATATTCCATACATATTGTAACCATTGAAAGTATTATTTTATAGTGGATTTTTTGTACTAATATTACTTCTAAACCATTCCATGGACTATATACTCTAACTCAAAAGTGAAAATTTTAATTATATGTATTCATAGGGTTGTTCATGTATAATGTTTTCTAGCTATGTCATTTCGAACAAATCAAAGGTAAGGGTTGTTTCTTTAGAAAGAAAAAAAATATAAATAATAAAGATTAATAATTCAACCCCTCCCCCTGCATGGTGATCACATAGATATTGATTGCTAATTTCCCTATCAACAATAGTAGGTATCTATCTAACCATTATTCCCACCCTAAGGTATTCATCATTATATCCATGTGCATATTATTGATGTCACGCTCCGGTGACATATATCTCATAACTAATATATTCAGCTTTAGTTAAGTATATATCACCAAAAAAATATTTAGAAAAGAAAAAAATAAATTATTATAAATTATTTAAATAACTAAAATCTATTTTTAGAAACAATCTTATAGTTGTATGTAATCATACACCAATAACACAAACCTATGTACCAGCAATGATGCATGAACTTGATCCTTTTTCCATCTTAATCCAAGAAAAAATCCAGAAATAAATAATTTATGATATCAGACATGGAAAAACACACCTCAAATGTAATAGAGAAAAACAATAAACAGAATCCTAGAATCTCATAAATATGTAATTCCACCCATACATGTGTTTTATGGGTAATAATGTAATTTCCATCCAAATCTCTGATCATTCATATCTCCATATATCATGTCACATGTCTGAAAATAAACAAAAGTATGGCTCTTATACAACTTTATAACATTCCCAACTTGGTCAATCCAAATTTTAATTCAATCGGATCACTACATATATATGGTGCACCTCCTCATACACCAAAGGCTACCTACAAGAGATGAGGTTCGGATAAAACAACATGGGGAGATTAAACCCTTAGTATTGTCACACACAATAACATTAAATAACATAAAAATGTAAAATGTGATTAATTTGATAGTATAACTATCTAATTATAGTGGAAATTATACTGTAAATAAATAATGCAATCTTGTAATAACAAATTAAACCTAATAAGGGTATACAGTTATAAATACATGAAATATTACCCGTAGAATTCTCATATATATATATATATATAACAATTGAAAAAAAATAAAACTAAGCAGACTTACCGATAAGTCCTTACCATCACCTTGAATTTATATTTATATCTTAGTTTAACTCCTCTAACCTACTAACTTTTACTAGGACCACACCATAACCTATATGGGAACCATCAAGTATGCACATCGAGTAAGGTGTGTGTGTAGGGTCTCTGCATAAAACTCAATAGTCCATCACAAAAAATCATCTAATAATAACTATTATATATTTTAATTCATGTATAAAATGAAAATAATTTCATACATAACCATATATAAATGCATGTTGATCCATTATGTACTACAAAATCCATCCAAACAGTCATCTCATGCATTTTTTCCATTTATAGTTTTATCATATCCATGAAACTTATGTAGTTAGGTTTTATACATAATTAGTAACCCCTTAATGAAATAAATAATTAGTATGTTCAAGTGATAAGGATTATCAAATCTAAGTTGGAAAAATATAAAACCTTGTGTACTCATTAGAAAATCAGAGGTATTACGTCCCACTCAACGTAATCAATATCATATCAGAAGGAAATATTTTCTACATGGGAAGTTAATTATATCTTAGGGAGTGATACATCCCACTTATAATACTCAATATCATCTCAGGGGGAAATGCATACCATCTGGTATAATCATCATAAATTAAGGGGTAGTACATCCCACTTGGCATACTCAATATCATCCTAGGTGGTAGTAAATCCCACCTAGCATACTCATAATATCTCAGGGGATATTTCATCCTACCTAACATACTCAATATAATATTATAGGGTAGTACATACCATATGGTATACTCAATATTATCTAAGGGTGGTAGTACATCCTACTTGGAATACTCAATGTCATCTCAGGGGTATTACATCTCACATGGCATACTAATCAAATCTTGTAGGGTAGTGGTACCCATATTGTATAATCGGTATCCTCATAGGGGGAAGTGAATCCCACATGGAATAATCATTAGGTCTCAAGGTTGAATATATCCCACCTGACATAATTAATGTCATTTCAAGGGGTAGTATGTCCCATCTAAAATACTCAATATCATCTTAGGGGAATAAATTGAAAATCAAATCAAAAGTACCCATATAACATCTCAGAAAGAATAATTGGTATAACTTCCAATTCCATAAAACATATCAATATATATTGGCCCAATGTCTAGTCTCATGAACAATCATAAACTATAAAAATATCAAGTCCAAGAACCACTAAATCCCACCACTGTCTATTGAAGCATCTAGACCATAAAATTATATTATATCCATCTATATGGAAACATTTATAGACCAAAAATCTTCCACATACCACTAGATGGATCATATCCAATCCGAACAATACTATAATCTATTACTATAAGAAACCGCATGAAAGCAAGGAAGAATCATATCTCTATTCCACTGGAGATAAGAATCTCATCTTGGAGTTATCATTGACGGTTCCTAGATGGCAGTGAATATGGAATAGCGGTTTCTAATAATTAAACCAAACATGCTCATCCATACATAGGATATTCATGAATCATGTAAAACAACCAATCATTGGGAATAATCCTTAAAATACACTCTCAAGAAATTCGCTACCTCAATCTATCTCTCTTCCACAACCCATCCTACCTTATGCATCAAGTGTCCCAACAACCCATCATTCAAAATCTCATGGAGGAACTAATGATATATGTAACCAAGTTCATAGTGTAGATCCACCCCTTCAAACAACCTAGAACACTACCCCATTGTATTTCAACACTCATCATCAATCTATAAAACCATTGTTTTATACCATTTTACCCATTCTATCTCACACATCAACCTCAAGATGGTGTAACCTAAAGGCTTTATAATAATTTTTCACTCTCAATTGTGATTCATATCACCTTATATGAGGATTAAATAGGTAGCACATATCATATCTAATGTTATAACACACCTAAAGGTTCCAATTACAATTGAGCACATTTTTATCAACTAGAAAGGCTGAAGAGTAACCCAAAGGTATAAGGGAGCGCATATAGAATCACCATAAAACCCCTAATAGGTCATGACTAGTCTCCCATAACCAAGATTTATCATTTTGTTATCACTCAAGTCAAACACCACAACTTATACAAACTTCTATTCTATACAATAATTTCAATTTCATATAATGGAGGTAATGCCAAGGTCCACTTACATCAACCATGGAGTTAGCCTATTTTTCAAAGTCTACTCCATACTTGACCATTGCTATCCAAGTCGCATCAGGTATAATCCATATCCATGTGCCCCTTTCTCAATAAAGGATCCACATAAATTATAATGAACAAATATAAGATACCCCATCCTAGCACCTAATCCGGTCCATTACAAGGATTGAAGTGCAATCCCGATCACCATAGTTTGGAAACTAGTTCCAAGGAATCCAGATTACTCAACTAGGAATCATTTATCTCATTAAATAATAAAATTATAAAGGTGGAATACCCTGATGACCTGTTATGATCTTACCAAATGATGGTGGGTAGTGAAACAATTTTTTTAAATTAATCATTACCTAAACATGTCATAATAAGAATAGGTTATAATAACAACCTATTATAGATAAAAAAACCATATATATAATCAAGGTAAATATAAATAAAATAACCTCCCTATATGGACCATTTTGAATTTTTATTAAACCATACATAGCTTGGTCAATGGAGGTATGTCATGCCTTAAAAGTTTTATGGACCTCATGTGTTATTCCTTTATAAGAGGTGTTTCAAGAGTTCGAGATATCTTGGATGTGAAGTAGAGGGTTCGTGGGGAGATCTGGGACAACAATATGTTTTTTCATTCCCAACAGCTAGTCAGTGGACAATATAGTAGCTAAGTAAGGCTACTGGATCCATCAAATAGATGGCCGGCACCCATTGACTAGCTAATGGTTTTCTATGAAGTTATTTAAAATTGGGTCAAAATGATCAGGTTACCCCCCACCTGTTTTTACCCACCACTCAATATTTTGGGTATCATATCCCCAAGGATCATCCAATAAAAGTTTCACCTCCCCTCTCATCTTTATGATAGATCTCCCTTGGTTCATGGTCATTGGGGACTCCATAACTTGTAATTAAGATCCTATAGTAATTTTATGACTATTTTAATATCCCCTCTATTTTTCTATATTTTAATATATTATATAATTATGTTTTTAGAAAATTATTACACAAGAAAATGGTAGAATAATCCTTAGATGGTTGAACTCCCTTGATATTAAGAGATTGGGTGTCTTGAGGCAACTAATGCATGTTGTTTCCAGCTATTTCATTAGAGGTAAGCAAATATGTGAGTTTTTAAAGGGTTTTGTCATAATTTAAACACCATCTCTCATGGTTTTGGTTTTTTAGGGATTTGGCATGGGTGAGTGCTCAGAGACTGGCATGGGCCTCCAAAGGACTGTTGTTCTTGGTTCAAGTGTGTCTAGGGAACCTGATGAGTGATATTCCATTTATAACTAAGTGGGGTTGTTGTTATTTATTTTCATGTTTTTTTAGTTGATTATAATTTTATTTTAATTGATTAATGTTGGCTTCTCAGAGGTGAGATAGGTCCTCAGTTGGATTGAGAATTAGTTTTTGGTCATATATGAGCTCGAGATGTTAGTTGTCAGACTATATTTAAATGTAAAATACTTCGTATATGAGGTGGTTGGTATAGTTTAATTTCCCTTAATGTCTCATTATTTTATAAAGAGTATAATTTTTTCATTGTGATGATGACCCAACATCTTCCTAGTTTTGACTTTTAAATTTATTTATATTAATTTAGAGCCCTTAATCAAATTTATAACCCATGGGTAGTGTCATTAGATTATCAATCTGGTCCAAGGACCAGGTATGGTCCATGAAGAATTTACAACCTAGACTTGATGCTAGAAATATTTTGGCCTAAAATATGACCCTAAATAATATTTTACATGATATTAAATGTTAATTAATTATGTTAACTCATTCTATGGACCTTGTAAGGCTCATGTAATAATATTGATATATTTAATTATTCTATATGGGGTTCCCTCAATTTTCATAAGTTATTGTAAAAAAGGTAGAATATCTAGGAGCCTTATGGCCTTGGGAACTACTCCAATAAACCTAGATAAACAAATTTAGTTCCTAATATCATGAACTCCCTTTATTTAATAAAATCATAATTTAATTAGTTGAATGTAGTATATGAATGTAATTGAAGTAAGAGATGAAGAAGTTGTATTTTTTATTATTTTATACGTAGATTCAGTTGGAATAACTTAACTCAATACATGGAATCTGTAAACTTATGCCCCTTAGGAACATGGGTATTATTGGATGATATTTAAAAAAAAATTATCTCTTAAAATACATTATATTTGTAATAAAATTAAAAAAGTCATGTTGATGCTTTAGGATTCCTTGAAATAAATAATTAAGGATTATTTTGAAATCAGAATACGGAATCAAATGGGTTAATGACTAATATAAGACTTGGGGTGTATTCCAAATTCATATCTGGAATCCATGTTGCATTTTTTCCTTGATTAATTCTTACCTTTCCTTTTAAAGGTACTTTATGCTCTATAATACTTGTTAATAAATTGTAATTTTTTATCTATTAGAAGTGACGCATATCATCATTAAGCTTTGGATTCCATATTTGAATGCTAAGCATGAACACAATGGATTCCCTATGATTCATTAATATAAATGTCAAGGGTAATACTAATTTCGATCTAGTCAATGTCTTTTATTCATGAATTCTTTATCCTGGCATCGTAGAATTATCTAGAATATCTTGAACTCTATAATTTCATGGATGAGCTCTGAATTCATCTTCTAGTCCTCTGACTCAAAATTCCCTAGATTAACTCCTTGTATCCCAATAAGTCCCCTTAACAAAATTACTAGAGAAATGATCCTTGGGATTAGTTTAAGCCCCTTTGGGAACTTTGATGTTGAGGTTTCATCCCTAGGATTCTAGTCATGATCTAGACACCATGGCTTGATCACCATGTGATGGTGTTCTAGTTCCGAACTTAGAATACCTTGGAGTTTTCCTTGGATTCACATGGATTTGTTGAATGGGAATACCCATACCTGCTCTATGGATTCTCCTTTGTTGCTTTCTCTTTGACACCAGCGATTTATGCCTTGGGTATTATGCCCCCATTATATAGTCACATAATTAGAGACGGTTATCTTATACTAGAGCATGTGGTATTCCTTGTTCCATCTCTATATTACTACTTTCTTATTCATATATTGTAGTAAATTATGTTTTATATTCATGAACTAGAAATTAATTAGTCATAATTTTTTAAGCTTACTGGGTTTTATTCATAACCTGTTTTAGATTCTACTGGGTACCCAATATGATCTCTTAATTGCAAGTTAGGACCTTGGATGGTTCCTATTTTATGTTACTTTTCTTGGGTTGGTACTTTTCATAGGAGTAGTGGAGCAATCATGTACTCTAAATTACTTCAAGAGTTAATTTGTCCTAGTTATTTATTTATTCTTTCATATCTTTGTCGTATGTTTACCTCTATTTGTATGTATTTTCATCCTTGTAAATATAGTATTATATGTTCATTCAGGGTTGTTTTATAGAAAATTATCGGATTTTTGTTTTATTATTATCTAGTTGTATATTATTTTGTTTATTTATCTACTATATTTAGTTCTGATCCATAGGGTATAGTCTCTCCACTATACCACCATTAGACCCTCACTACATGTTAGAAACCAATGAAGTATAGGGAGAATTTTTTAGACCATGTGTCCCTTTAATTTAATTACATATGATTGAACCATTTTTTGGAAAACACAAAGTATTATCATTACTATGTTTTCATTTTTCTTACTATTTTGGGTTGGTATACAAGAGGCTAGGAATGTGTAGGAACGTAGTAAATAACTCATGTTAGGGAATGGACAACCCACATATAAGGGAAAGACTATGTTTCTGAGAATGATACTTTCTATTAAAGAATTTCATTATTACAGGTTATTAATATTTTACCATGTATTTTTCATCTTCATTATTCTAGTTAATTATTTTTGGGATTCCATATAATTGGCCAATATAGAATGAGGGATTGTATCCATGCATCATTCATGTTTCTTGGATTCACATTCCATTAGAATTCTATATTTTTTATAATATTCCTTTATTTTGTTAATTTTTTCTTGTTTATAGCTATGGTATATGTTTGGTTTAAAAAAATATTTCCATTAACCTAAACGGAGTTTCCTCATATAGCTGGATGATGGAATTATTTTTAACCTACCTAAAATTGATTAAATAAGAGAAAAAAGTAGCTAATGAATTAATGAAAATTATAAACCATTAAATGTTGATGGAATTGGATTTATTTTTAATAAACCCATGTTATTAATGATGGATGTCAGTTAAAAGGTGTTCTACCTAAAACTTATAGGGTGTTTCCATTATAACATGGGAATGGAAAATCCATAGATATAAATCCTAATATGATTGATTTGGACCATGTAGGTCGATCATATAATTATATTCCTATGAAATAGACACATTAAGGATGTGTATTATAATAATTAATAAGTTAACTTTTATTGGGATTCACTTAAATGGGATTCCAATTACAACTTATTGAGAATTTATCTCTAGAAAAAGAAATTTGAAACTTATATAAATAATCCCATGTTTGCATGAATTGAACCCCATAGGGTGATATTATCTTTAAATTACATAGTAATTCACCACTTGGTTATTTTCTATTTAATGAATTTAGTTTTTTAAATAGTAAACAATAATATAAATGATATTTTCCCAAATAGATTCTTGGTTGTATTCTACTTAGCATTATCTTAGGACATCAAACATATAAGATAGATCATTTAGAGTGATGCCTCTATATGAAACAATAATAATTGATGACCGAATAATTTTCTTAGTACCAACCTACTTGTATAATACATTTTTTGGAATTGTGTCCTAGTAACAATCTTTAATACTTATAATAAAAGTGAACTGATTAAATGAATTAAATAACATCTTATAAGTGTTGCAATAAAGACCCCAGTGTGGGGGGTCTGTTTTAGAGTTTCCTTGGAATAACCCTTGTATAGGGGTGTAGATGTCTCCCATGAGACTCATTTGGAATCTTTTTATGTTTTCAATAGTTGTTAGGATATAGAAACTAGTGATATATTAGGTATAACCCTAATTTTAGATTTGATGGCTAATATTTAGTGAGGGGCTGGCCCAGTTTTCATAGTTTCCTTGGAGTTAAGAAGGATTGGTGGATGATTTCATTGATTTTTTATCCATAATAAGTGTGTTTTTTTACTTTATGCTTGATTAGGACTTTTGACTATGAAATGACACCTGGGTAGGCAGGTTTTCCTGTGGTAAGTTGATTCCTCTGAGTGAGGTGAGCATTGTTTAGGATTGAGTTCAATGGGACTGGCATAGAAAGGGTATATTCATCCATTTATTTAGTCATGAAAGATTGGTTTTAGGTATTTATAACTCATCAAACAATCAGTCATGTTATAAAGGGTGTTTTGGGATGAATCTACCCTTAGTTTTGATTTTCTTTAGCATTCTAGAAATGAGTGGTTCCACTAGACCTTTGAATCATATGAAATAGATATTATCATTAAATAAATATAATATTAAGGGAGTATTCATTTTTATATGTGGTTCCCATTGAATTTATAATTAGTGGAATGATACAAATGTGGTTCATTTTTATCAATCAATTATTGAAGAATTTTAGAAAAAGAAAACATGGTAACACCTTCTAATATATTAGTTTAGGACTACTAAAGAAGGGTTGTAGGGGTCTCTGAATTTCATGTTAATGGGTTAGTCTTAGATTGAGTTGTAAGGGAATTAATAATTTCATCATGAGTGAAAGAACCCTGATATGTTACTAGAAGGCGAGTTATCCCTACGTTAGGGAAGACATTGTAAAAGGATTAGGTGCTATAACACTAAAAATATGAATCATACTTTTGGATTTTGTGTATGATGATGCTTATGTGCATGATTGTGGATCAAAAAAAATTGCATGCATGAATTATTGAATATAACTCTTATAGTTATAATTATAATCATATTATGTAAATCTATGTGGTGATATGTGAACCACTAATTGTTCAATGAATAAATATTTACTATGAAGGAAGTTTAAGCAAGTTCCAAGGTTAGAGTTTCATGTTGGAACTTGGTATATGTGTGTTGATCCATATCCAAAAACTATATTCAGTGGTGCATAGAGTAAGTGTCATGATAATTTAAATTCTCTTTTCAATAAAACATTGACTTGGAAACTTTTATTTTGGGGACCATTTCATCATCCATGGAAACTGTAACTTTCAAAAGAGAAGGATCGTGGTTTTAGAAAGACCGGTTATGAATAGTTATATAGGATTTTAGAAGATGATTATTTTTTGAATTCAATATTTTTAATATTGAAGGAATTTTATGAATTTAAGACATGGGTATGAGTTTGAATCAAGTATAAATGTTAGATTTCGACTTGGGGAGTAGTAAATTCTAGAAAAGTGATGGGTTGGTGGGGGGTGAGATTCTTCAATATAGAATGATGGTGAAATGATTGGTTGAATACACATCCATTAAATCACAATGTGTGTCACGTATGGAATTTTGTTAGTATGTTTGAATAATCATGAGGTACCTTTTAAACTAAATATAAAATGATTGGGTCCATAGATAAGGCATTGGATTCCAAGCTAGATGTCCTTTAAACAGGTCATCCTCAAATGTTCTATTTGGAATCTTAGTAAAAAATACATGCAGTGGGCTAATAATGATATGTGTATTTCATGTCAAGTATGATAACTTTGTTTTTGGGTATGATCATTAAGTATAAATTTTTATTACTAGGTGAATGGTAATTGTTATTATAAATGTGTATAAAAGTTTGTGTGTGACACTATTGTATAAGAATTTTTTAAGTGAGCTTCTGTGAGATATCTTTTGAATGAAGTAAGTAGATCTTGATCATGTTAGTGGGGAACTGGTAGGGATGTCTTGTTAGTGTAGTTCATATGGTTCAGGGGAAATTGAGTCTTATGGTGGGAATCCACCATGTACTACTAAAGAATGTGACGCTTTCTTTAAGAAGTTGTAATGCATTTTGGAGGATGAATGTGTGTGGTTTCACTTTTTTTAACACATCCAAATTAAATTTGGATAATTAAGGTACCCTATAGACGGTAGCAATATTTTTTTATGGGATTATATTATTAGATCAAACAACAACTAAATATGCGGTTTTAGTCATGGGTTAAAAAATCATTACATGTAGTCTTAGGAGTGAGATTGTGGTTTCTTATAAGTGTGGTTGGGAAGTAGGGTTCTGGGTTAGACCCATGGAATCATCTAATAAGGAATGATTCTGGTAAAAAGGTAAATCTGGAAACAAATTTGGGAGTTATGTTCCATGAACATATGGTTAGTAACTCATCAACAATCATAATCAATCATTCGTGATGTAAATTGGCCGGGGATAGATCAAAATTAATATTATATTTAAAATATCATGGTTAAGTGGAAATGATGTCAATAATTCCATTCGAGTTATGAAATGGATGTTTGGTGTTCAAACTAGTTATGGTTCCAAATGATTTGGAGTGACCAATTAGTGTTGGTTTTCTTTTTACAAATTATGTTCATAAATTTGAGGATAATTTCGTGGGATGATATTGATGTGATGAATGAGGTAAGCTTGGTTGTGTGCTCATTAGGACCGATACTCACTGATTGCTTATTTTGAATGTAAATTTTGGATGATTCATATCCTAACTCTAAATTTGGGGTCAATTTTAGAACTGATCCCAATGATATAATTTTGATCTTTCATTTATCCTCAGATTTTAGTTCTGATCTTGGTTGAAAGGGTCATTTTTTAAAGGTTCATATCAGGGATGAGCAATCTTATTGTGGGGAGGATGTAATAACATACCTTTTTATAATTTTTTTAATTATTATTGAACTATTCCTAGCTTGGTCAATATAGGTTAGTCATACCATAAAGTCTGTTTAAACATTGAGTGTTAGGCCTTGCAAGAGGAGTATTGAGGGTTTTGGAGGTCTGGGAAGTGAACTGGAGGGTTTAGGGCTATAACTAGAACTAAAACATACTTCTTCAGTCCCTCAAAATAGACAATGGTGGGTTTGGTGATCATGTAGGGTTATTGGATCCACCTTTTAACTGGTGGGAACCCAGCGGCTAGTTAGTTCCCTACTAGGAAGTTTTTTTTAAAGGGGGTAAAATAGTCATTTGACACCCCTCAACCCCTTTTTACCTTCCACTAAAGATTTTGGTTTTCATTTCCCCGAGGATAATCCCATGAGAATCTCACCTCCCTTCTCATATCCATGGGAGATGTCCCTTATTTCATGGTCAATGGAGACATCATCACTCATGATCATGGGTCGATCGTAAGGTTATGGATCTATTTATTTCTTCCTCCATTTTTCATGGATTTCTTGGTTAATCTTATTAGGTTTTTGGAAAATTATTTCACCAGAGAATGTTAAATTCATCCTGAGATAATGGAACTCCCTTGATACTTAGTTAGAGGGTGTCCTGATGTAATATCTTCATGTTGTTTCCAGTCATTACCTTAAAGGTATGAAGTCTGGTGAGTTTTTAAATACTTGGGGCCTAATTTCAATATAATCACTTGTGTTTTATGATTTTTTAGGTATTTCGTCTGAGTGAGTACTCATAGATTGGTATGAACCCCCATAGGACCATTGTTTTTTATTCAAGTACAATGAGGACACTTGGTGAGTGAATTTCCATTTATTATCAAGTGGTTTGTCTTCAATATTTATCTTCAAGTTATTAATTAATTTTAACTCAATTTTAATTATATAATTATGGATTATTGGATATGGGATAGGTCCTATGGTGGTTTGGGTGTATTAAATAGTACATGGATGAGCTTGAGTAGTGAGTTATCGGGCTTGAGTTAAATAAAAAATTATTTGTACATGTGGTAGGCGGTCCAGTTTCCTTTCCCCCAAAATACCAGTGTTTTAAAAATAATTTCAATTGTGTGTTGCAACAAAAAAACCTATGTCAGTATAGTTTTTAATTTTAAATGTATTTTTTTAATTTATAGCCCTTAATTGAATTCATACTTCTTGGGTAGTGTCCTTAGATTATCAATCATACCCAAGGGTCAGGTATGGTCCATGGGGGATTTATGGTCTAACCATGATATTATAAATCCTTTGGACTAATTTAGAACCCTTAATAAATTTTAGCATGCTAGGAGATGTTAAGTAATTAATTAAACTCATTCCATAGAACAAGTAAGTCCTATCTAAGAGTCTTTATCTATTTAAATAGTCACTATCAGGTTCCCTTAATTATCATAATTTAATGATAAAATAAGTAGTGTTTATAGGAGTATAATGGAATAGGGAACTACTCTAGTGAACCTATAAAGAATGAATGTAATTCCCATGTTCATGAACTCCATTTTTTTTTAATAAACTCATTATTTAATTGGTTGAATCTAGTGTATGAATATAATCAAATTTTGAGATTACCATGAGGTACTTATTTTATTATTTTGAACCTATATTGAGTTGGGGTACCTAAAACTAATACATGAACCCATTAAACTTATGTCCCTTAAGATCTAGGGTGTGACTAGATGATGGTTAATTAAATTTTATCCTTTGAAATCCCACATATTTGTAGTAAAATTAACAAAGTATTATTTATTCTTGGAGATTCCTTGAAATAAATAAATTAAGAGGATTATAAATTAGAATATAATATGTAACTGGTTAGTGACTAATGATATAATTTGGGTGTAGGAAAAATGAATGGACTTTAGCCATGATTCATGTTTTCCTATATTAATTTTTCACCTTCCTTTTAAAGTTACTTTATTATTTATAAGACTTGTTAAATTATTCTAACTATTTATAGATTAAA
This sequence comes from Viscum album, assembly GCA_963277665.1. Lineage (NCBI taxonomy): Eukaryota > Viridiplantae > Streptophyta > Magnoliopsida > Santalales > Viscaceae > Viscum > Viscum album. Next base: position 1,181,597,906 of record OY728158.1, on the reverse strand, counting down.
AGTGAGGTGTTCCATGGGTAATCCTGGGATTATATATTTTAATTCCATGAATGAACCCAATGGATTAACTATGATTAATTGATGTGAATAACATGGGTAATATTTATTTTGGATATGGTCAATGTCTTATATGTGTGAATGCCTCATCCTTGAATTAGGGTTTCACTTGGAATTAGTGGAATATTCAAATTCCTAGGTTGAGCTATTGGATTCAACTTAAGGTCCTAAAACATGGAATTTCTTGGATTACCTCAGTTGATCCTAATCAAGACACATCCCAAAATTAATAAGCACATACACCTTAGGTTTGGTTAGATCCCCTATAGGAAGTGGAATGTTAAGGGTCCATCCCTTAGATTCTACTCCAGATTTATACACCATGTATTGATCACCATAGACTAGCCTGCCAAATCCACATGTAGAATTCATTGGATTTTTCCTTGTATTCATATGGTTTCATTACACAGGAATTACCAAACCTATATCATGGATTAACAATTTTTGGTTCCTCTTGGACACCTGGGATTCATACCATGGGTTATATGTCTCCCTTGTTGGGTTAAAGTATTATATATAGTTAGATTAGGCCAAATAAGATACTATTACATGGTCCATATCCACCTTATTTTTTTCTTATTTATATATTACACACCATAATGATTTATAATTACAAACTAGAAATGATTTAACCACTATTGGTGGTGGATTACTGATTTTTACACACAAATTTTTCAAGTATCCACTGAGTACCCAAGTAGATCTCTTATATTATAGTTAAGATCTTGGTCACTGGGTCTTTGTTGTTCTTTCTCTTAGGCTAGGACATGACATGGGACCTATAGACAGAGTATGTACATGGAATACCTATAGGAGTTGGGTAGTATTTGTTATTTTTTATCATTACCTAGATTAATTGTATGTGTACCACCTATTGTATTTATTACCTAGCTTTTACATGTAGAATCATACATTCATACATGGTTAGTTTTTATTGGAACTTTCCAAGTTTTTAGATTATTATTATCAGCCTGTAATTCATTTCATTTATTTTTTCACTATATTTAGTTTGGATCTGTATGGTATAGTCTCCCCACTATACAACCATTAGACCCTCAAATTTAGTTGGATGCCATTATCATATGAGGAGGAATTTTTGAGGCCATGTGGCCCTCCAATTTAGTTACTTGTGAGTGAACTAGGTTGGGGAAATCAAAATAAATACACAATAGAATTATCCAACATCTGAGTAAAACCCAAAAAATGGGGATATGGTGTGGAAATATCATTAGGATGAATGTAAATAAGACCATCATATACATTGAAAAATTTACAAGGACTAAAAATACCACATTATACCTATATCCTTATAAAAATTGAGTTCCCATCACCTATCACTTCCATCAACCCAATCCAAAAAAAGTCATCAAAGAATCTTCCACATTAAAATGATGCCATTCCATTACATGTGCCTAGAAAAAAAATATATACATAGACCCATTTGGTGTATGTAAGGATTAAGCATAGAAATCCAAGTGGGATTACATAAAATTAACTATATAAAAGAATTATTAAACAATCCATAATATGTTTGTTTTATCTAAAATTATGAAATTTTTATTATTATTTTTATTAAAATAATAACAATGCTTTTCATATTTAAAACCTTAAATATGGTTAGTGAGAAATACAAGATAAAAAGTATCTATATTGGTAATACATATAATTTAAAAATAAAATTAGTTTAATACATTAATCATAATATATTAACCCCAGGGGACTAAAGTATATGCAAGTTAGGATCTTCATACTAATTATGCATCCAAAGAGTTAAGAATTCTATCAAAAAATTTATCCAATTGCATGCATAACACTAACTATAGTGGCATCAAAAACTAGTGTTGTTATTCCATATCCATATTTTCATCCTACACTAGTGATATAAACAATATATAACTAGGTTAAGTGGAATAAATACCCATGAAGGTACTTGACATATGTTCCCAAGTACCTAAGTTTCCCAAGAAGCATAATTATTATCAAGAGATTTCAATGGGGAAATGAAAAAGAAGACCATACTTTTGATAATATTATATCATATATGATCAGATATCGTCATATGAGGACACCTCAAAACCATTATAATCATTTTCAATAAAGATACTAGTAATTTAAATAAATTTTGTAAAACAAGTTAATTTCATTTTTACCCATGAATCCCTTCATATATCCATCTCATTAACTTTCAATTGTTAATATAAATACTTTTTCAGAAAAAAAATATAATAATACCCTGAAAATCATTTTCTAAATTTTAGAAAACACATTAAGGTAATCTTAAAACTCAAACTTTAAAATATACTTTTTATGCCCTTAACATTCCCACCTCAAATGAAAATGATGATGAAAAAAATATACAATGTATATATTAATACTAAAATATTTGATATAAAACTATAAATGAAATTAAAAAAATATTTTGGATCCCAAACACTTATTTGTTTCAAATAATGTTAAAAACATAGAACCATCTACATTGATTTTGTTGAATCCTTTCGAAAATGTCGATTTTCTAACAAATGAGACGAGGATAGATCCATAGATCAAGTTTTTAAGCCCAAAATATATACATACCAAATTAAGAACCAAGTTGACATAAAACCTAAGACACCATGGATAAGGAGTTTGAGAGGACCAGTATGGGATATACCTAGCACTGAGAGGGGGTTGAATTAGTGTTAGAGAATTTTTAAACCAATTTCTTCCTTTTACCCATGTACCTCTTGACCTGTTAGGATCTTGATTCTCTTATTCTATTTTCCAGGTCTCATGAAATAATATGAAAGCAGTAAAAATATGCACACGTTATTTTTATAAGGTTCACCACTCAATAAGAGTATATACACCCTTTCCATGCATGGGAATGACTAGTGCATGGATTCTCCACTATAGTGTAATATGTTATTACAATGGAGTGACTAGGAAAATAGTACTATAGTCAGTGCGGGTCCCTACACTTTGGAGGGGGTGAGAAAACAATCATCTTCCCTAGACAGGTGATGGCCTAGTCCAACTTGCAGCCTCTAGCTGGTTCTTTATACTACCTATAGAGATAGTATTCTTCCTTCTTCCAAAAGTAGGTTCTGATCTTGGTCTTCTTTATTGCTCTTCACTTGATTACTTGTAAAGTAGTAGGGAATCAATTATCCCTTCTTTCTTCCTCTTATTCTCTAGTGAAATACCAACTGCACTATACTTCTCCTTTCTTCTTCTTAGTGCAAAAACCAACTGTACTAAAACTTCTTCTCTGTTCTTGGCTAGGATCGCATACACTAATGTGATTATTCAGTCAATGAAGAATGGTTCACTTGGAATTATCTGAATCTAACTGCCCTAAATAGTTATCAGTATTCAATTTGGAGTACTTTATTCTTCTTCTTATTCTCTTCCATTTCTTTGACATAGTATAATATGGAATGGTAATATAGTTTCTTAATCTCTTTCTTCAATTCTCAATACCAACATGTGGGTGTGTCAGTATCCTACCTTCTTCCTTTGTGCAGATGTGAGTTTAGTTGCACATCCATTTTTCTTCACTTCGCAAATCACAACAAGGGTGACAAACACTAATCGTTTGAGTGCGGCTCAAGTTCTCTAGGTGGATCCGAACAGTTCACAGTTATTTCTTCTTCGCAAAGCCGCTTCGAGAGTGTTATGCACCTGTCGAAGGCCTGCGGGACCCCAGTCTTTCGCACACCCCCTTTTGGGTGAATTTCACGCAACATTAATGACTTGCGCGCAACATTAATCTTTTTTCGCGGAAGACCTCTTGAACGCAACTTCAATCTTGTGTGCAACTTCTCATTCTTGCGCGCAACTCCCTTCTTGTGCACAACTTCTTCTTCTTGCATGCAACTCTATTTCTTTCACACAACTACCTTGTGTGTATTTTTCTTATGCACTTTAAAGCTCTGATTTCTTCTAAGTGTTGAGCATCATCAGTGTGAGGGGGTCACCTCTTATTTATAGACCTCACTAACCCCTACATGAAAAAACCCTGATGTGTCACCCAAGATCTTGACATGTCACGCAAAACCCCATTTGACATCGCCTTTGGTGCGTAAGTCATTAGTCATGCCAAATCCCAATTGTCATCGCCTTGGGCGCATAAATTTATTTCGCGCCAGCCTCATATTTCATGCACTTCTTTGAATCTTTCACGCACTTCATTCCTTTACCATTTTTTGAAGTTTGTCATCAAATCAAGCCACACGTGCAAAACCCTATTTTATGTCACCTTTGGTGCGTAAGTCTATTTCACACCAACCTCTTCTTTCACACACTTATTGAATCTTTCACATGTTCCCTTCAATTTCCATTTTTCAATGTTTGGACCTCGAATCATGACTTGTATGCAAGATTCCAAACTACCTTCAATCTTGCTCGCAAAAATAAATCTTGCATGCAAAACCCCAATCTTTCGCCCTGGCCTCTCCTTTCCTAGATTTTGATATTCGGATCATGGAACACCACCTATGCGCAACATACCGAGCCATCGTCAAACTTGCATGAAACATCCCTTTCCAAAATACATATTTCATCTTCTGATTTTCAGGCCCTAAAATATGGCAAACACTGTAAAATGGCGCCACCTTAGAACGTTATTTTGTGCCACCCACAGATCATCTGTTTCTTTGTCATGTTCTTTCTTCACTGCATCCTATAACCATTCTTCACCTTTCATTATGAAATCCACTATCGTGATATGTATCCTTTTAATGATTTTCTTTAGCATCGTCAGATTACAGTGAGAAGTACTGAAACTTCTCTATCTTCCAACAACATCATTCTTTCCAATCAAAACTTCATATGACTGGCATCACCTTTACCCCCATTTATTCATTAGGCTTGCATCACAATTTTTCCAAACTTATGATATTTGTGAAATAAAAATCAGTAAATCATCGTCGGATTATTTATACAATGTGAAATGCATGGCTACCTTAGAATGCCAAGCTTTTCCACATTCTCTCTTTTTCTTCAACGACCATTCTATATGTCATGCAAATAATATGATTCTATTATTCAAGTAAGCTCTTGCATGGTTATCATGAAATCATAAATAGTTTCATGTTCTTCTTGAAATCATCTTTCTTCTTCAATCATCCTCAGATGGATGATACCTCGCCATCCTTCATTGTTGTAGACAATGTGTCACCTTTAACACAAGTTCTTTTAACTAAGGACTAGTGCATCAATCGTCTCAATTGGTCTTATTAAATAATTGATCAATTATGACATCCAACGCTATGATTCCATAACAAATCTCTAGGAAACCTCACTTTAGCCAATCTCTATTAAATTTTTAGTCATTCTTCGTCTACTTCTTCATTTTGACCAGTATTGACAACTGTTGACAAACAATACAATATTCATACAAAAAGTTGTCCCAATAGAGTTGAGGAAATATGAAATTAAATGGGAGAACTGGAAAGATGAAGGGGGAAAGAGTCACTTACTTCAATAAACCATTGGGATTTTATGAAGATATCATAATATCAAACTAAAAGAAGGGGGGGTAAGGGATTAAATAAGAGATGTATTTTAAGAGGTTTTTAGATAAAATATAAAGGGGAATTAGGAATTTTCCATTGAATTTGGATTTATAAATATTAAAAATTCTAAACTTTTAATGGGTTTTACAGCCATTCTAAATGGTCAGCCTTGATGATGGGTTAACCATTAGAAATCCCGTATAAATCCTATCTAGATATTTTTATTAATCTTTCACATTATTGGTAATTTATACAATGATCGAGAAACTTATCCCCACTATCTCACATTATTCTACTAAAAATTCATAAAGGAACTCAAATATCTAAGAAGAGTTAAGGCCACTAGTCCCTTATTAGCAATTCTCACTCCTGAATTTCCTAAGAAGCACCTATGTATTACCAAAAAATACCCAAACCATATAAATTTGTTTTCTATAAATCACATTATTTAAAGGTATTAGAATTAGAACTACTATTAAACCATAAAAACATCTAGTCTCATCTCCATCCCTTCCAAACTCAAAATATACGAGGGCTTAGGATAGTAATTATGCAACTAGGATATATGGAAAATGTTGTGGATCGATGTCAATGGGGTTGGTACTTCCAAATGATATATAACAATTTAAATTCTCTAAAAGTAACAAAAAAATTTAGATACTATGGTGTTATCTTTCATTATCTAATTAGACATTGGTGACCTAATCAATGTGGCGCCTTAAACAATACACAATCACTACTTGAGAATTAAAAAGTCCTATGATGAAAATTAACCCAATAATTTTTGGGATTAGGAGCCACTGCAAGTCATTTTTGAATAATATAAATATTTTTCATCATCTCCTACACTATACTAAGTCAAAAAGTAATTTTTAGTCATCCTTAACATAACAAAGTTGGGAAAAACAAGTTTAACTATATAAGTCATTGAAATGATCCATCCTAATTAATGATTGATATTTTTTATATGAAAATTAAACCATTTTTGGGTGGGTGTCACACAATCCTTTAAAATCAAATATGTAGGTATGAAGAATTTCTTCCAATATATATATTTCTGGCTCTATCTAGCCATATGTTTAAGGATTTTATTTCATTATAAGCTTCACTAGTGACACTATATCCTCTTGATTTTATATACAAAATCAAGAGCTAAATTAGGGACCTCTATAAAAGATAATTTTAGAAGTTACTAAATGAAGATACACTATCTCATGCATGTATAACATTGTAAACTCTTTTACCTTGGTTAAGTCTTTGATTGGTAAGAAATGTGTATATTTGGTTAGACAATAGATAATCACTATGATATAATTCTTCCCTTGATGGGTATGACATAATCTGATAATAAAATTCATGGTTATCACATATCATTTCTAGGTGGGGATGGGAAAATTTTGAAGAATAATAGAGGGATTATAATGGAAAATGTTTATTTACTTACAAGTGAATCATTTCGAAACATAGTCTACTATCACTTTCCTTGTTCTATGACACCAGTACCAGTGTTTCATGCCTTAACACTTCTTAGGGGTGCATGGATGAAATTACCACTAATAGTGATATAAATCCTTTAATAATGTTTACCTCATATAATAAAAAACTACATATAATCTTATGAAACAAAAGATTCCCATTGGGGACAATTACTATTGACTCATTGACTACCAGCCATATTTAAATCTCATGATATTCTAATATTTGATCAAAACTAGGGCCTCATTAATTCCACATGGATCCTAGAATTTTTAAAATTTAAGAGGCTAATTTATCCTTCAAGAACTAAAAGAGTGTAAATAGTGGATGTCTAAGGCCATCCCATAAAGTGAAATAATTTTGAAGCTCGGGAGTTTGGTGAATTTTATTGTTAACATGAAAATTGATTACGTTTTGGATTAATAAAATTAGAAACCAAATTATTTTGGATTAAAAATATTTAATTATATTATGTTTTTGGGATAAATAATAAAGGACTATTTCTCAACGATTCTACCTTTCTCATTCTTGTATCATTTTACCTAATTTTATTCAAATTCATCATAGGATTTTTAACTTCATATATTCAAATTAATTTATTTTTTCTAAACTAGTAGAAATACCTTTGTTTACTAAATCCACTAAATCTATATGCATTGAGATAAAATATTAAAGAATAATATGAATAAAGATTATTTTTATTAGAATAATTCCCTTAATATTTTTGTATTTTTTATTTCCATACTCCTCCTGACCAGATTCATGCAAAGTAATAATATGGTATTAAGAAAAAAAAATAAATAACCAACTGATAAAAACTTCCATTAATGGGATTAATAGTTCATTAATATTTGTATACCTCTAATATCAATCCATCAACCCTTAAGTTACTAGCCACAAATTATAGATAAAATTTCCATCACATGTGAAAAAATCATCATAATAAGTGATTTTGAGAAAGCAGAATTGGAAAAAGAGTATATGATAATAGAAAATTAAAAGAACTTATTTAAATTAACATTGGAAATTTTCAAAAGAAAGTGTTGGTTATGTACTCATTAGGACCAGTACACACTGATTGTTTATTTTGAATGTAATATTTGGATGATTCATATCCTAACTCTAAATAGGGAGTCAATTTTATAACTGATCCCAATGATATAATTTTGATCTTTCATTTATCCTCAATTTGTGGTAGAGATCTTCGTTTAGAGGGTCATTTTTTTATAGGTGAATCTCATGGATAAGATACCTTAAAGTGGGGAGGATGCAATAACTTACCTTTTTATACTTTTTTTAATTCTTATTAAACTATTCATATCTTTTTCAATATCAGTTAGTCCTACCATTAAAGTTTTTTAAACATTGAGTGTTAGATCTTGAAAGAGGATTATTAAGGGTTTTGGAGGTCTTGGAAGTGAACTGGAGGGTTCAGGACTAGAACTAAAACTAAAACATACTACTTCAATACCTCAAAAATATTAAATGGAGGTTTCAGTGATCATGTAGGGTTATTGGATCCATCATCTAGCTGGTGGGAACCCAGTGGCTAGTTAGTGCCCCACTAGGCAATTTTTTTAAAAGGGGGTAAAAATAGCCATTTGAAACCCCTCATACCCTTTTTAAATTCCACAAAAGATTTTGATTTTCATTTCATCTAAGATAATACCCTGTGAATCTCACCTCCCCTCTCATATCAAGGGGAGATGTCCCTTGTTTCATAGTCAATGGAGACATCATCACTCAGGATCAAGGGTCTATGGTGAGGCTATGTCTCTATTTATTTCTGCCTGTATTTTCCCTTGATTCCTTGGTTAATATTTTTAGGTCATTGGAAAATTATTTCACCAGAGAATGTTGCATTCATCTAGAGATAATGGAACTCCATTTCTACTTATTTAGAGGGTGTCCTGATGTAAAATATTCATTTCATTTCTTGTAATTTCATTGGATGTATGAAGTCAGGTGAGTTTTTAAATATTTTGGGCCTAATTTCAATATCATAACTTGTGTTTTCTAATATTTTTAGGTATTTTGTCTAAGTGAGTTCTCATAGATAGGTATGAACCTCTAGAGGACCATTGGTCTTGATTTTAGTACAATGAGGACACTTGGTGGGAGATTTTCCATTTTTTCTCAATTGGTTAGTTTTCAATATTTACCTTCAAGTTTTTAATTAATTTTAACTTGATTTTAATTAACTAATTATGGATTATTTGATGTGAGATATGGATTGGGGTGGTTTGGGTGTCTAAAATTGTCCATGGATGAGCTTGAGTAGTGAGTTTTCGGGCTTGAGTTAAATAGAAAAGTCTTTGTATATGAGGTAGGTGGTCCAGTTTCTTTTCCCTCAAAATATCATTGTTTTAAAAATAATATCAATTATGTGTTGCACCAAAAAAAACTATGTCAGCATAGTTTTTAAATTTAAATGTGTTTTTTAATTTATATCCCTTAATTGAATTCATACATCTTTGTTAGTATCCTTAGATTATCAATCTGACCCAAGGGCAAGGTATGATCCAGGGGATATATGGTCTAACAATGATACTATAAATTCTTTGGACTAATTTAGGACCCCTAATAAATTTTCAAATGTTAGGAGATGTTAAGTAATTAATTAAACTCATTCCATGGACCAAGTAAGTTTTATCGAAGAGTGTTGACCTATTTAAATAGTCACCATGAGGTACCCCTCATAATTTAATAATAAAATAATTAGTGTCTATAGGAGTACAATGTAATAGGAAACTACTCCAATGAACCTATAAAGAATGAAGGTCATTCCCAAGTTTAAGAACTCCATTTTTTAATAAACTCATATTTAATTGGTTAAATCTATTGTATTAATAAAATCAAATTATGAGATTACCATGAGTTACTTATTTTTTTATTTTGAACCTATATTGAGTTGGTGTACCTTAAATTAGTATATGGACCTAGTAACCTTATGTCCCTTAGGACCTAGGGTTTGACTAGATGATGGTTAATTAAATGTTATCCTATGATATCTCTTATTTTTCTAATAAAATTAACAAAGTTTTATTTATTCTTTGATATTACATGAAATAAATAAATAAAGATGATTATAAATTAGAATATATTATCTAATGGGTTAACGACTAATGAAAGACTTTGGGTGTATGCAAAATGAATGGCCTTGATCCATGATGCATGTTTTACTTTATTAATTTTTCACATTCCCTTTAATGTTACTTTATTATTTATAAGACTTGTTAAATTATTCTAACTATTTATCGATTAAAAGTGAGGAATTCCATGGGTAATACTTGGATTATATATTTGAATTCCATGAATGAACCCAATGGACTCACTATGATTAATTGATGTGAATACCATGGGTAATGATGATTTTGGATCTGGTTAATATCTTATATGTGTGAATGCCTCATCCTAGAATCATGGGTTCACTTGGAATCTATGGAAGATTATAATTCCTAGGATGAGCTCTAGGATTCTACTTAAGGTCATTAAATATGGAATTTATTGAATTGCCTCAGTTGATCCTAATCAAGCCCCATCCAAAAATTACTAAGCACTTACACCTTAGGTTTGGTTAGATCACCTATAGAAAGTGGAATGTTAAGGGTCAATCCCTTATATTCTACTCCAAAGTTATATGCCATGTATTTATCACCACAGACTAGCCTGCCAAATCCACCCGTAGAATGCGTCGGATTTTTCCTTGGATTCGTATGGTTTCATTACATGGGAATTACCATACCTATGTCATGTATTCACAATTGTTGCTTTCTCTTTGAAGCTTAGGGTACATTCCATGGGTTATATGACCCCTTATTAGGTTAAATGATTAAATACAGTTAGATTTTTCCGAAGAAGATACTCTTACTTGGTCCATATCCACTTTATTTATTTTTTATTCATATATTGCACACCATTATGTTTTATAATTACAAACTGGAAATGAATTAACCACTATTGGTGGGGGATTATAGATTTTTACTCACAACATTATAAAGTATCCACTGGGTACCCAAGTAGATATCTTGGAATCAGGTTATGATCTTGGTCACTGGCTCTTTATGGTTACTTATGTTAGGCTAGGACTTGACATGGGACCTATAGACTGAGTATGTACATAGAATACCTATAGGAGTTGGGTAGTCTTGGTTATTTGATTATTATTTCCCAGATTAATTGTATGTGTACCACCTATTGTATTTATTACCTACCTTTTATTTGTAGAATCATACGTTCATACATGCCTGGTTTTTATTAGCACTTTCCAGGTTTTTAGTTTATTATTATCAACCTATAATTCATTTCATTTATTTTTTCTCTATATTTATTATTGATCTATAGGGTATAGTATCCCCATATTACCACTATTAGAACCTCACTTTTATTTGGATTCCATTATCATATGAGGAGGAATGTTTGAGGCCATATGGCCCCCTAATTTAGTTAATTATGAGTGAACTAGGTTGGGGAAATCAAAATAAATAAAGAAGAGAGTTACCCAACATCTGAGTAAAACCCAAAAAATGGGGATATGGTGTGGAAATATGATTAGGAGGAATGTAAATAATACCATCATATACATCCCAAAAACTAAAAGGACTAAAAATACCACATGATACTCATATCCACTTAAAAAGTGAGTTACCATTACTTATCACTTCCGTAAACCCTATCCAAATAAAGTCATCAAAGAATCTTCCACCTCAAAACGATGTCATTCCAATACACGTTCCTAAAAAACAAAATATGCATACACCCTTTTGGTGTATGTAGGGTGTAATCATAAAAACCCCTGTGGGATCCCATTAAGTGAACTATATAAAAATATTATTAAATAATCCATAATATGTTTTTTAATCTAAAATTATTAAATTTTTATTTAATTTTTATTAAAAAAAGTAACAAGGATTTTCATATTTAAAACATTAAATAAGGTAAGTAAGAAATAAAAGATAAAAAGTATCCATATAGGTAATACATATAATTTAAAAAAAATATTTAAATATATTAGTCATAATATATATGCATCATGGTATTAACCCTATGGGACTAAAGTATATGCTAGTAAGGATCTTCACACTAATTATGCATCCCAAGAGTTAATAATTACATAATAATTTATATCCAACTGCATGTAGAACACTAACCAGAGTGGCATCCAAAACTAGTGGTTGTTTTCAATATCCATAGTTTCAGCCTACACTAGTGATATAAACCATAGGTAACTAGGAAAAGTGGCATAAATACCCATAAAGTTACTTATCATAGGTTACCACCAAAGTACCTAGGGTTCCCAAGAAGCATAATTATTATCAATAGATTTCAATGTGGAAATGAAAAATAAGACCACCCTTTTAATAATATTATATCACATTTGATCAGATATAGTCATATGAGGACACCTCAAAACCATTATAATCATTTTCAATAATGATACTAGTAATTTAAATAAATGACGTAAAATAAGTTAATTTCATTTTAACCCATAAATACATTCAAATATCTATCTCATTAATTTCCCATTGTTAATATAAATACTTTTATAGAAAAAACTAAAATAATACCATGAAAATAATTTTCTAAATTTTAGTGAACACATTAAGGGAACCTTATAACTCAACCTTGAAAATATACATTTTAAGACCTTAAAATTTCCACCTCAAATGAAAGTGTTGATGAAAAAAGTATACAATGTATATATAAATACTGAAATATTTGATATAAAACAATAAATGTAATTAAAACTATATTTTGGATCCCAGACACTTTTCTTTTGAAATAAAGATAAGGACATGGAACCACCTATCTTAATTTTGTTGAATCCTTTGGAAAATGATGGTTTTCCACAAAATGATATGAGGATGGATCCATAGATCAAGTTTTGAATCCCTAAATCTTTTCATACCAAATTAAGAACCAAGTTGACATAAACCCTAAGACGCAATGTATAAAGAGTTTAGGAAATATGAAATTAAATGGGAGAACAAGGAAGATGAAAGGGGAAAGATTCACTTACTTCAATAAACCTATGGTATTTTTTTGAAGATATCCTAATATCAAACTAAGAGAAACAGAGGAGGAAATAATTCAATAAGGGATGTATTTTTAGGTGACTTCTATAAAAATAGAAATGGAAAGTATGAATTTTCCCTTGAATTTGGATTTATAAATATAAAAAACTCTAAAATTTTAATGGGTTTTGTAGCCAATCTAAATGGTTAGCCTTGATCATGGGTTAACCATTAAAAAGACTCTATAAATAAAATCTAGATATTTATATTAATCTTTCACATTCTTGGGAATGTACATGATAACCAAGAAACTTATCCCCACCATATCACATTTATCCACTACAAATTCATAATGGAACTCATTGATCTAAGAAGAGGTTATCCCACTAGTCCCTCATTAGAAATTAGCAATCGTGCATTTACTAAGAAGCACCTATGTATTACCAAAATACCAAAACCATATGAATTTTTTTCTATAAATCAAACTATTTCAAGGTTTTTGAATTATAACTACTACTTGAACCATCAAAACATCTAGTTTTGTCAATATCTCTTCCAAACTCAAAATATATGAGGACTTAGGATGGTAATTTTATAACTAAGATAAATGTAAAAAGTTGTGGATTGATGTTAATGGGGTTAGTACTTCCAAATGATATGTAGGAATTTAAATTATCTAGAAAATATCAAAATTTTCTTAGATACTATGGTGTTATCTGTCTTTATCTACATGGACATTGGTGACCTAATCAATGTGGAAGCTTTAGGAATACTCAATCACTACATGATAATTAAAAAGTCCAATGATGAAAATTAACCTAATAAGTTTGGTGATTAAGAGACATTTCATGTCATTTTTGAATAAGATAAATATTTTAGTCATCTCCTACACTATACTAATTCAAAAAGTAATTTGTCTTCAACCCCAACCAAACAATGTCTGGAAAAACAAGTTAGACCATATAAGTCATTAAAATGATCCATCCAAATTAATGATTGATAGTTTTTTATAAGAAAATTAAACCAATTTTGGGTGGGTGTAACACAATCCTTTAAAATCAAATATGTAGGTATGAAGCATTTCTTCCAATATATATACTTCTGGTATTATCTACCAATATGTTTAAGGATATTATTTCATGGTCAGCTTCACTAGTGACACTATATCCTCTTGAATTTATTTACAAAATCAAGAGCTAAATTAGGTACTTCTATAAAATATAATTTTAGAAGTTACTAAATTAAGATACATTATCTCATGCATGTATAAAATTTTAAACTCTTATATATTGGTTAACTATTTGATTGGTAATAAATGGGTTGATTTGGTTAGAAAATATATAATCACTATGATATAATTCTTCCCTTGAGGGTTATTAGGTAATCTGATAATAAAATTCATGGTCATCACATCTCATTTCTAGGTGGAGATGGGAAAATATTGAACAATATTATAGGGATAATAATGGTAAAATTTTATTTACATACAAGTGAATCACTTTGAAAAATATTCTACTATCATTTGCCTCACTCTATGACACCAGTACCAGTGTTTCCTAACATAACACTTCTTAGTGTTGCATGGATGAACTTCCCACTAATAGTGATGGAAATATTTTAATAATGTTTACCTCATCAAATAAAAGACTACGTAGAATCTTCTGAAACAAAATATTCCCATAGGGGACAAAGATTACTGACTCATTATCTCCCTTCTATATTTAAATCTCATGATATACTAATATTTGATGAATCCCAGGGACTAATTGATTCCACTTGGATCCTAAAATGATTAGAATTTAATATCCTTATTTATCCTTCAATAACAAAAAGTGTATAAATAGTGGCAGTCTAAGGCCATCCCCTGAAGAGAAAAAATTGTGGAGCTCTGGAGTTTGGTGAATTGTTTTATTAACATGAAAATTGATTAGGTTTTTGATTAATAAAATAAAAAAAATATATTTTGGATTAAAAATATTTATTTATAGGATGAGTTTTGGATAAATTATAAATTATTATTTCTCAATGATTATTTCTTTCTCATTCATGTATCATTTGACTTAATTGTCTTCAAAGTCATCTTCAGATTTATAACATCATATATTCAAATTAGTTAATTTTATCTAAACTAGTGGAAATACCTTGGTTTAATAAATCAACTAAGTCTATATGCATTTAGATAAAATATAAAAGAATAATATGAATACAGATTATTTTTCATAGACTAATTCACTTAATATTTTTGGATTTCCTACTGCAACACTCATCTTGGTCAGATTCTTACAAAGAAATATGATGGTATTAAGAAAAAAATAAATACCTAACTGATACAAACATCCATGAATGGGATTAATAGTTCATTAATATTTATATAACTCTAATATCAATCCATAACCCCTTAAGTGACTATTAAAAAGTGATAGATGAAATTTCCATCATATGTGAAAAATCATCATAATAAGTGATTTTGAGAAAACAGAATTGGAAAAAAAGTATAGAATTATAGATAATTAAAGGAAGTTATTTAAATTAACATTAGAAATTTTAAAAACAAAGTGTTGGAATGAAAAAAATATAAAATTACTGACATGGAAAATAAAGAAAGTAAAAAAATTTGATAACAAACATAGATCCTCCAAAAACTCAGTCGAATCCTCTTTTAAATAGAAAAACATCATTCATAGTGTGACAGATGATTCCATGGAATGAACCTCCCAATTCCATATCCAATATTTATTTTTTAATATTTTGTAAAAAATTTCACAAAACAATGTGTACTAACAAGGTGTGACAATAAATTTTCACTTTTCATCATTCAATATCCTATGAATATCATTGTGTGAGAATTTTTGGGGATCAGCTGAATTATTTTATTCTTTATATTTTGACAAAGTATGTTGTGGTCTGGTAGATTCGGTTGCAGTGTGATATAATTTATTTAAATTTTTTGAATCTAAAACATCATATGTATTTTATTTACCTTGAGAAACTTATCTTATGAGATCAGAGACACCACCATGGAATGATATCTTCTACCATGGTGTGAACTCTTACAATATCTTACTAGGTAATTGTTCAACCTTCTACAAGGACATGACTTCATTCTTCATGGTGTGGCCTAAATTTCTTCTTTAGTGAAAAATGAAAACTTAATATACACAAATTTATTTGCAACAACACGTATTACATTTATTCAAATAAAATCATACACATATCTATGAGATCTACTATCATGTAATGATAACATCTTTTTTATTTTTGAATCATTATTACATTATTAGAAATGATTCTTATGTTCTCCACTTCATAGCATAAAAACCAGAATCATAGGATAAATAAATCTTTTGAATACTGAGATGATCTTTTAAATCCTCTCATTGACCCTTACACATTTTTCATTACTTAGTCAATTTTTTCATGTTTTTATAGTCACACCATAATCCAAGTGTTACAACATAGATCAAGATCATATTTAATTTAGCCTCTCTATTTAGAATTGTTCTCTAGAAAAAATATCTGAGGTCATAGACACAATTATTAGGTTTCTTGGTTAAAAATATCAATTCACCCATGTTATGTTACAAACACTATTATTGCAGCATGAATGAATATTTTTCTTTAAAATCCTTCTAATTGCTAAGTATCTCTTTATATAAATAATCCTTCAATAATTCCACAAAATTTACAATATTAGGAATTATTATGATCTAAAATTATTAAGATAGATAATAAAATTATATAAATGAATTATAAGATTCATATTTACCCACACTTGAGTAATTAATTTTCCTCAAAAAAAAATATCTCAATAAATACCCCTTGAGACAACATAAATCAACCAAGGAAAAATCATATCCAAGAATTTTAATAGAAAAAAGTGTTTCAAAAGCTTTAAATTTCATAAAATAATTCCTCATAGGTATCTATTCATGCCTCATCATTAAATTTTCACTCTAATTCTTCTTCACTTACAATATCATTCCCCAAATTTTCCTCAAACATCCATGTTCATGTTTTGATTTATCATCTGAAAAAGTTTCACTCATCACTCAAGAAAAATGTAAAATGGAGTTAAGATCAATCTCAAGTGCACACACTATATCAAAGGTCATATACAAAACCTCTATGTCCACTTATAAATAAAACCATAAATATCTTTAGGACATTTATATAGAATTTAATGATTATAAGGTTAATGGTAGGTGGATTATTGTGTGAAAAGGTAATTCAAATGAAATAAAAAGAGGTTAACATATTGAAGAACAATACATGATATTAAATAAAAAAATAAAGTAAAATAAAATTTCTACATTAAAAATCTATCCATTTTTATTCCACCTATTTGCTCCTATCTTTATAATGGGTTTATATAATTGGAATTAAAACTGGTTACACAGAGTTCATCTTCTTCCCTCCTAATTTTTCATTTCTAATTTTTTCAATAAAATGTGTTTATGGTAAGTATCCACACCCTTGGGAATACAAATAGGCTATCTCTTAAATCATAACCATTAATCACCTTCAAAAAATATTTTTCATAGTTATCAGAGGAAGGGAGAGGCTGTTTCTTTTTAAAGTTTAACAAAACGCATCTTGATTTATCATTTTTCAAATTATTTTTAGGTTTTTCTTATCTTTTTATTTATTTTACAAACTAAAAAAATCAATAAATCACAATCAAAGTGGTAGTGAATCTTATTCCCAAGTAATCAATAAAAGACAATACCATACGGATTCATGGAATTATCACATAATATAAACATGAAACACTTAAATCTCTCCATTAAAGCACTAAAATAATGATCATTTAATAATGCTAAAGACTAAGGGTATGAAAGATTTTTAGGCTTGTAATCTATTTCCCTATCAAGGTATTTTTAGTTTCTATGGGTTTCACTGACTACAATGTTTAACGTAGGTCTCAATAACAAATGGTCTAAATAAAAGTCAATGAATGGTATATTTCATTTAATTGTGGTTTAAAATCATCACACTTTGATAATATATATAAAAATGTTCTATAAGAGATATTTTTCCCAATATATCTTATTAATGAGGGTGTGTGAAAGAATATGAATAAATTTCTTATTACACCTCTCTTGAATGAGATTTAAAATTTTCAAATACACACTCAAAATATGAATACTAATTAATCATTAAATTAACAACAAAATGATAAAATAAAACTCATATATCAAAATTTAATTCATAATTTATACAACATTTCATCCCAAAAGTAAACAATTAATCGATTTCCAATTATTCCCACCTAAAACAATACATAGATTCCCATGGTTCTTATGAAAATCTCATGTTAATATAAATTGTATTGTTTAACCAAAAACATCTCCTAGCACAATGATTTTAAAATAATGGTCTAGTGGTTTCCAAGTAAGTTCAAGAACCCCCCCCCCCCCCACACACACACTTAAAATAAAATAATGTCTTCATTGTTTGAGATAAAGGTAGGAGGATATAACTTAAAAAAAACTAGATTTTGTAGCCCAAAGTAAGGGAAATAACAACTCCACTAATGAAAAATTTCAAAGATACAAATCTTGGTATGTGGTGAATATATAAAATTATATGCTATATGGATTTTTTTGATTCTTAGAGCTAAAAAATTAAACTTGAAAGCTAGGGGTTTAAAAAGAATAAGAAACATGTATCACAAAGAAGTGTATGAGAAATGTTTTCTTCTATGTAATCTATCAAGGAGTGAAATACAAATATGAATTAGGTTTAAAATTAAAAATAATACATTGAGGAATAAAAAATACATAAAACTCAAAAACAAAAACTGAAGTAAGTATGGGAGATCGTATGAATCCTGTACTATATCCCCTAACTCCCTTGTGAGATCCTCCTAATGACTGGGTTGAATATAGGCCATAGCATTCACTACCTTGATAATGCTCGTACCTATAGTAGTATCAGCAAATAAATATTCCAACTACGACTCTGAAAGGTACTAGTTTGGGGTTTCAGTATTGAAATATTCTCTAATTAGGATATATTTTAATGAACAATGTCTGAATCTATGATATTATCAATCTTCATAGCCCTATCCCTACCCTTTTAGTGATTATAAATGAAAAAAAATATTCTTGGACTCTAGATCAATGATTTCCTTTAAAACATAAACATACCCTTGATTGGATATATAAGGAGGGTTTTCATGTGTTGTGATAGAGGATTGTGTTGTCATATTTTCCCTCGGTGGTTGTGGAAATGAGGAAGGTTTTGGTACTAGGGATAGATGTTATAGATAAGTAAAGGGATACACCAGAGGCTCAAAAAAATTTCATCCACTCTCATAAAATATAATCATCTAGTTCTTTAATAGTAACTTGATAAACACACTAAAATAATGGAACCATGCCTCAGTGTTGGCAAGTAGTGGTGATAATTTTCTTGGTGTGGTTGTATCCATTTTATGGGAAGTGTATAAGTTATTTTGGACTCTTAAGAAGACTTAGATTGATCCTTGGTTACACAAATTTCCTTCTCAATATAATCATACTAATCATCCCATTTGTATTTATTTACCACTATTTTCAACAACCCCATCTTGAAAATAATATAGAGATCAATGAACTATAATATTCCAAAGGTATAAAGGGGTAGGAAAGCGCCAAAAACCCATAAGTTCTAGTCAAAATGAGTGATGATGATTCCTACCATATAATTATGACTACATTTATTCGTTTTTCTGTTCAAATATAATCCAAACCATCATTCCATGTTGAGGGTGGGTATGTTGGATATAAAAGATAGAAATAAAACATCTAGTTAAGTAATGACCCAATGTGAGTCCCCTTTTCCAACCAATCAGGGGAAAGGGATTGGAAAATAATCTAAACTATATAATCCAAAATATGTTTTCTATTTATTATCTTGGGTCAATTATCACTTTCTGGATTATCCATAATCATGGCAAAAACATTTTTGTCACAAAATATGCATTATAAACACCAATCCCCACTTCAAACTCTTCTAGGGAGAGGTTACACATCATCTTACCTAATAAAATGTGACCTTAACTAGGTTTATAAGTAACTTATATAGTAATTCCAAAAAAATATACCTATATTTCTCCTTCTATACATATAAAAGGTTCCCTATGTGTATTAATTTGATGGCCCTCATAAACTCTGATTCTAAATTTATTTTTTGAAACACCTCTCGGTCTATAGTTTTATTGGTTTTAATAGATTTCATTTATAACCTGGGAAGTTTGACATGATACTTCTTCTTAGTGAATAAGATAAAATGATAAATGGGTTATTTTATGAAATCCTCATCATAAGAGGAATGAGAAGTGGAATGGGAGGATGAATAGGATGAGTTCAAGGCTAAGGGGCTCGTTAAAGGTTCAGGAGAGGGAGTGGGTTTTTGGGATATCTGGTGCATGTAAGATTGGTCTAGAATCATTGTTTGGAAACTGTTATAAGATTTTTTTTGGATTTGGTCATTTTTTCTAGGTTTTTTATGTGTGTAATGGTCAAGAGGTTCCTAATAAATGGGAGGGTTATATTTTAAAATATTTAAGGAAATTGAGAGGTGTAAGGTTCGTCTTGAGTGGAATAAAGTGGAAGGAAATGAGAAATAGATCAAGTGGAGAGAATGGCTATGGAAACTGGGAGGAACTTGAATATGAAGTGGGGGAAGATATCATAATAAACATAGAATAGTGTTCTTAAGGGTTAACTAAGACTAGGTAGATAATTAATGTCATGAGTCAACCTCCCCAATCCAAATGAGTTATAAAGAACTTTCCTATAAACAATACCTCTAGACTTATTCACTAATACATTAAAATATAGGCCCAATAATCATGTTTGGTTTAGGTTGGTCCCATTATAAATAAATAATAGAAATAAAACCTCTAGATAACTAAAGTACCGATGGGATTTCCTCTTTTCCAACCAATCATGGGTGAGGCCTAGTGAATAATTTGAAGTAGGAGATCTCAAAGATTTGTTCTCTGTATTCTCTTGGGGTGATGATTACTTTTAGGACCATCAATTACCATGGGAAGATTTTTTTTATGTGTAAATTTTATCATGATTGAGGATTAAAGTCCTATAATAATTAGTCTTTAAAAAATAGTTCTATAAACACCCACCCCCACTCCAAACTCTTCAACATAGAGGTTTGTATTCTTCTGATCTAACAAAAACGTGGCTTTAACGAAGGTCATCTCTAAAGTATAAAGGAATTATAAGGAAAATTATAATAGGTATCTTCCCATACCTATATAATGTTCTATAGGTGAATGGATTTTATAGGCCTTAAAAATCTATGTCTAAATTTTTTCTAGAATCACCACTAGGTTGAAATATTTTGGGTTTTAATAACATCTATTTGTTGTTTAAAAAGATTTCCTGGTGATTCTTCTCAATGAACCAGAGATAATTATGAATAGAATATTTTGTGGGCATCCTCTCCTGAGAGGAATGAGAATATTAATGGGAGGAGGAATGGTAAAAAGATGAGGTAAGGTGATGGTGGATGTTTTAGAATATGCTGTTCGTTTTTAAGTTATATGGTTCATGGATGGTTTTTCTGGGCTCATGGTCATGAATCTTATAGAGGGTTGTTTGGATTTGTCCTCAGAAACTATGTTTTTTACATAATTCAAAGTCAAAGGGGATAAAATTTGAAGGTGTGGGTGAGGTTTTAAAGGATTTATATAAGAAAATGGTGATATGGGGGATTTGGATTGAGTTAAATAAAATGGAATGAAATGATAAATTGTTATGGGAGAGATAAAATTTGTAAAAATGGGAAAGATATAGAAGTTGATGTGGGTTAAGATGAAAAACTAACCATATAAGTGCATGTTTGAGGGGTACATGAGACTTATATGATAATTTATCTTATGACCCAAGTTCCCTAGCCCAGGAACCTAATCATCTTACCTGATGGGTATCATATAATACCTTTGTTTCATTCATAGTGAACCAAATTCTATTACACATTGAAGTTGATTATTAGACTAATAATTTTCCCCACAGACCAACACATGTTCATTTAGTGTTCTTTTCCCTCACTCATACAAACCATATGAAACTTATTTGAAGTTCATCCATCCTAAAACTACTTCTGGACATGAATTATTAACTATAGAGTCTTCATTAGGAAGTCTCCAAAAAATAAAGGTTCACTTATTAACATTAGTAGTAAAATTTAATCATTTAAGTCTCACTTTCCAATGGGTGTTACACTCTATACCCCCTTAAAATCACAGAGTCCTTATAGTGTACCCCACACATAATGAACAGGAAATTCCACTATACTTCATGTATGGTATTGGATTTGATACCATTTTTCATGAATCGACCTCCCTAGGACCTGGACCAAATCATCTAGCCCCGTGGGAATCCTGTAATACCATAGTTTCCTTTCTAGTGCACCATAGGATTTTACCCAACAAAATTACTATTCAGACTAAATAATATCCTCATAATACAACACATGTTCTTTTAATGTTATTTTTCCTCACTCGCACACACCCTAGGAAACGTCCTAGAAGGTTACCCATCCCAAAACTAGTCTGGGATAAGAACACTTAACTATGGATTTCTAATCAGTTAGGATCCTTAAAATAAAATTTCACATTATTTATATTGATCATAAAATTTAGTCATTTAAGTCTCACTTTTCCATGGGTGGTACAATTGAGGTATAGGGGAGTAGAAGATTCATGCATCACAAAATCTTAAGGAAAAGGAAAGTTTAGAGATTATTTCATGGATTTAGGATTAGTTTTGAAATTTATTAAATCCAAGGAATTTTTCATGATGCAATGGATCACTTAATTCCATGACCATTGAATGAAAAATCCCAAAAATTCTCAATTATGGATATAGAAAAGTTCATTACATAGAACATGTCCTTAATGTCTTGACATGTTGAATGCATTTTGAGATAGTATAACCATATGTTTTTCTAGGAAGTGTCATGGAATGGATTTTGTATTCATATCATGGTAATATTTTTACTTTTTTAGAGTTATACTCACTACCCTAGGGTATGATGTGGTGGGTAGTCCATGAATTTGTAATTCTTATGGGTTCTATTACACGTATTCTATAAAAGAGTGGAGTAAATTGTTACATTTTGAACTGAACTAACTTCAAATGCATCATGGAATAAATTACTCATTCACATAATTAATGATTCTAATAACATTTAACATTAGTTTACATTTAATTTTATAGCCTTTAAGGAACTATCAATGGGTAGGAAAGGATCCCAAAACTTTCTAACCCTAAAAAATATTTTCTATTTAAAGAGAGTATAATAAATTAAAATGAAAACTTACATGGGCTTCCTCCCAATACATTATTTATTTACCATTTAAAGTTAAACATACCTTCATATTTATTCAATATAACTTCAATGATAGGACACACCCTTCTTTGAAAGGTTTTGTGATGCCCTCTAGGTCACAGTTATGTTTATCATTTCTATTAGTTTATCTATTATAATCTTATGAAGTATTTTGTGAGTTTGGGGTTGAAAAGTTTGAGATTTGGGAGAAACACTATGGGATTATTGTTCAGTTACATGGTTAGTAGTAAGAATACAGTAACCCTATGATATAGTTGTATTGATTCTAGTAGTTATTTGAAAAATTAAAGAATAATTTTTCTAATCATGCAACTTTTTGGAAAAACCATTCCTATGCATGGGTGTGGGTTAAAAGGTTATTTCATGGTTTCTTTAACCATGATGATATTCCCATGAAATGGTTTACTTTTGTTTTAAAGATAAAATATCTACTACATGGTTTGTCTAACCGTGAAGCCTAATCATGTGACTAGAAAAAAACATATTAAAATAAAAAATTACCCTTATTATCCCGGTCATTTTTAACTATAATCTCCTTCTAATACCTCATTATCTCAAAATAACCCCTCCATGACCCTCTATAGGAATCTTACCTTGATTTTATAATGATTCTTTGTCAATTTGGATGGACTAATTTGAGGTATATTTAAATCGCCTCTCAAATTATCCTCTCAATATAGATATATCTTTCATATCTTTTCCCTTAATCTTTTCATTAAAAAAATTGGGCTATTATTATCAAGTATAAAGTTATTTATGTGGAATTGATTATTTATTTTGTATATCTTGTCTTGTAAGGATACGATCTCTGATTTCCCAAAACCAAATTTGAAGGAATTGATGTTTCCTCCATTGGAGAGGTATGTGTCTCTATCTAATGGATTATTTCCTACGGAAAACATGAATTTTCTTAATAAATCCTTTTACATTGTTTAAACCCTTTAGCCTATAACCTTTATTTATAAGTATTTTCTTTACCTTTAATGTCCAGTTTTCTCTTGAAGAACCATTTTCAGCAAATGGGATTTATATCAACTGGAACATTGAATTGAACCAAAAAAATGGTTTTGATAAATGAAATAAATTTCAAAATTAATGGTTTATTTATATCTTTCATGTTATAGTATTTATACTACCTATTTTTAAGATAGAGATTCATCAATGTCAACAAATAATTATTCATCATCTTCAGTGATTAGAAAAACATATATCTTTGGTTATCTTGCCTCTCTAATATGTAGTACCTGTGTTTCAGGAACTACTAATTTGATGGGGACCTATGGTATTTATTCCTAATCCAACTTGTTTTTATATTTAAAATTAACGTCATCAATGTGAATCTTTCTCCCAGTATCCTTTTTGAGGATTTTCACTCTCTCAAGGAATATGGCTTTTCTCGTGATAGTCATTTTTTAGGTGGTGTTTTATAGGTAGAATCACTTTGATTTCTTAGGATACCCTATAAAGATAAACTTTATTTCTCAGGGTGCTAGTTTAATTCTTGATAAGGCCTCAAAAAACTCCTCACAACCCCATACACTTGTATGTGAAAAAATGGGTTTCTGTACTATTTATAACTCAAAGGGAATTATCCTTTCTACTTTAGTTGGTACTCATTTTAGTGTGTATTATAAGCTTTGTAATGAATATCTAAAAAGGGAAAATGTAAGATCTACATAAATCATCATCAACCTTACCATGTCTAACATGGTAAGGTTCCTCCTTTCACTAACACCATTTTACTATGTTGTGTTTGTTTAAGTGAGTTTAAATAGCATCTAAAAATCCAATATGAAGTTTATAAACTCTTAGTTAAGATATTCACCAGCTCGATCCAATCAATGATTCTTTATCTTATTTCCAATTTGATTATCTACTTCATTCTTGAATTCTTTGAATTTCATAAAGGACTCAGACTTATACCTCATTAAGTAGAAATATCCATATCTTCTCAAATCATTAGTAAAAGTAAAGAAGTAAGAATACCCACCTATATATTATACTAAAATTGTTCTATACACATTAATGTTTACCAATTCTAAAAATATATTTATGTTTCACCCCATCAACTAAATTTATGTTTGGTCATTTTTTCTTGTAATAAGACGTGACATCTTTCTAGTGGTTTTATCTCAAATGATTCCAAATAACCATCTTGAAAAATCTTTGTAAAATGATTCTCATTTATATGACCAATAATGTGATGCCACAATTAGGTGTTATATGAGTCATGAAAAGATAATTTGTTATATATTTTAAATACTTGGTTTTCATAATTTAATACATAAAGACCATTTTAAATATTACATACCACAACATATATTTTATTTATAAAAGAAAATAATTTTATTTCAAAATTTTAAAATAAAACCATATCCATCCGGGAATGATACAAAAGATATGTTCTTGGTAGTTGTTGGTAAATAATAGAAATCCCTTAAAACCAATATCAATCGTGTTGTAAATGAATGGTGGTAGTAAACAATGGAAAGAACCTTCATCCTTGATGAATTCGTAGCTCAAAAATCCACCTATCATGTATCTATCATTCATAATCTACTTGGTTCCTACATTTAGATATAGATGTATGAACCACAACCCATATATAGTTCCCAATGTGTAGATATTGAAAGATTACATTCGATAACAAATGAACCATTAGCTTCCAATTTCTTTTGGGTGCAGTTCCTCTTACAATGGACTTTCTTTATAGATGAAAAACATATTTCTTCCTTTTTTCTAAACTTTTATCTTGATCATCCTCTTCTTGGAAGGATGGTTCTCAATAACTTTAGAAATTTTATGTGTCTTTTGCCCCATCATCTTGGTCTTCCTTTACTTATTCACCATAAGGACCGCAAGTTTTTCATGCCTCATGTTCTTATCTACTTAGAAAATTAGAGTAATAATTTATAAAAGTATCTTCAAATTATTTATCATATTATAGTTAATAATATAACTGGAGAATCTCTTGGTTACTAAGGAAAGTATGAGACTTTTTTGCAACTTGTATTAGAATTTAGTACCTAATATGGATAATTCTTTAATGTAGCCAATAATCTTGACTACATGAGGCCCAATTGGCACCAAATCTCCAAGATTAGTTGTAAAAAAAGAATTGTTGATCTCATGTATCTTTTGTCTTGCCTTATATTGATAGATATTATAAAGGTGATACATCATGCTATATGTATCCATGTATTCATATTTCTTTAGAAGCTCATTGGCCATGGATGATAGCATTAAACAATGAACATATGTGTAATCATTCAAATTTTTCTCATAGAGATGTAACTCTTCCTCACTAACCTCATTACTAGGTGTTTCAAAAATAGGTTCTTCTAGTGTATACAATTTACTTTCATGTCATAGGATAAATCATAAGTACCTTTTAAATTCTTGTAAATTTATTCTAGTGAAAATGTTTTCTTTCTCAAGTATTGATAACAATGACATATTTGATGTCATTTTTTTATTATTTCTTAAAATAGTATGATCAATGTTTTAGTACATTATCTAAAAAAATTTAAACAAAATATTATATTTTTTAATCTTCTATTATTTTATCAAAACTAAATATCCCCCACCATTGGATTCAGAATATATTTTTATTGTAAATCCTTCGTATTAAGGATCTATATTCCCCTTCTCATCACCCCAAATCTAGTCGATCAAGAAATTTGAAGGTTTTAGGTAGTCATTCCAAATACCAACTATATTAACTCACTGTTACTTGATCTTTTTAGTGTAATCCTAAAAAGGCCCCAACTCTAGTGGATAGGATTTAGTTGCTACTTTGTTACATTAGAATAATAAACAAGGAATCACATCCCAAAAGAATGAAATTGTTATTAGTTTCGAAAAACTAGATACATTCTTGAATATTACATAAAAATTAAAAATATAAAATACAACATAGTAAATATTTTTAGAACACCATTTTTCTCCTATTTTTACCCTGCATATCAATAATACTAAATTTCTTATCATCCTTGAGGAAAAAATATAAGAAAGGGGTGAGATTAGATGCTCAGTAAGGGTGTGCATAAACCAAAATATATCATGAATATATAATAATAAACAATACGACAATGTAAATAACTAAAACTCATGTCGTTAAAAAATAAATTGAACATAATATGGAAGCAATTAATGTAAATCAAATAATTCCATAATAACATGAGATAAAAATTATCCCTGGATAAAAAAAATAATCAGATAATCACATGAAAATAAATAACTAATATTATAATGATGGGATGCATAATGTGGTACGTCATAAAAATAAATTTAAGGCTTTGACCAATGCATCATATATAATCATTTATGTCCTCATCAAATACCCAAACTAGTTTGTCTCATAAAACCTATAGATATATAAACAGGATATAGTGGGTCATATCTATCACTTAATAAGTCTAATGTAATTATCATATTAAAGGGGGAAACATATTCAATATAAATATTCTAATTGAAACTATAAATTGAAATGTTAATAATTTTTCTAATCAATAAACATAATCATAACCCATTCAAAGTAATATAGTGAATGGTATCAAAAAAGTACATCTAAGTCAAAATGATCATAAAGCATTAAATAAAATATGTAATATGGTATCATAATAGATAAAAATAAATGAAGAAGATTATTAGACATTTAATGTTTACATAGATCAAAATAATTTATATTATATCATTTAAAATTTCAAAATAAAATACTTTTTTTCACTTTGGAATCATTTATTGTTAAGGATATACGCAATTATAAAAGAAAAAAAATTAAAAAAAATTACCTTGTAAAATTTTAAAGTGATCTTATAATAATTTAGGTATCATGAAGGTGAAAAACTTTTATCATTCAATAAAAAATTATTCCATCCATATTTTATTCTGAAAAATCACAATGTACCTCATTTGTAAAATGAAAAAAAATATTCCTTTAAAAACATTTTGTAAAAATTCATACATGGGTAAAAATGACTTTAAAAATAATATAATAATAGTAAAAACGTTTTTTTAATATTAATATAAAGCATGGACATGTTAGAGAAACATTCCTCAATGTATACTTAAACATAAAGAATCCTAAACAATGGTGAGATTGTGAAGTAAACTCTTATCTT
Source organism: Viscum album (assembly GCA_963277665.1). Taxonomy (NCBI): domain Eukaryota; kingdom Viridiplantae; phylum Streptophyta; class Magnoliopsida; order Santalales; family Viscaceae; genus Viscum; species Viscum album. The sequence goes on along the minus strand of OY728158.1, from coordinate 1,181,569,382 downwards.
AGGTTCAAATTATTTTATATATGTTCAAACCTCATATTTAATAAATATATATTTATAATAAATATATTTTATAACCATATTAATATACATATTAAACCATATATTATTTACTATTAATATTGTATCTTCCTTTTTTATCAATTCATTGTTAAAATTATTGTTTCAGGTGGAAACTGCTTCGTTTTTCATGTTTGTATTAGTTCGGTAGTTTTGGTCCTTATACATTAATCATAGTTACATAATTTAAAAATTATTATTTATGGTGTAAATATTGTATATATTAAATATATTTAAATTTAAAATCATCTATAGAGATAGATATGGGGAAAATGAATTACACTGTTCATGGAGACGGTTGCCCAAACGTACGCATGAACGTTGTTTTAATTTTATTCAATGGATGGAACAAAAGAATGATAAATAATAATTAAAATTTTAAGAATCATTATTATTTCATATATATCATATATTTTCATTATTTCCATGTTTATAACCATCAAATTAAACTAGTGATGAAAAATGAATTACTCTGCTACGTGGAGATAGTAATACATAGGTACGCACGAGAGATGTTTTCAGTTTTCATAGGATGGAAATGAAATGGAATATGATTTTACCATAATCATAACAAAATCTCAGTATATTTATTATATTGGTGTTATTAATTTATTATGGAAACAACACATGAAGCGTAAGTATTAGAAGAAATGAACTTCAATGAGTAAAAAATGATTACCACTTCTTTGGTGGACTTCATGTAGATAACTTCTCAAAGGATCTAGGTTTGGTCTTTTTGGAAGACCAGGACCTCCGAAATATGGATAATAATTTTCTTAATGGAATTTCCCATTTTTTTATTGATCGATAAGGCTCAATGTTTTGTGAAGAAATGAAGGAGGAGGTTCCCTTTTATAATTGATATGAGGGTCACTTTTGGAATTTCTTAAAATATTAAATTATAATAAAATAATGTAAATAGGATCTAATATAAGATATGATAGGGTTGTAATATTATCAAACAATATAATTTATGCATGTTATTAGTTTTATTTTAGACCATATCATTTTGATTGACCCCTTGGTTAGTTATTTTTGACCTCAATAGTGGTAACCACTATTTTAATTATAAAGTGTTTATAATATTACTATAAAAGAAACAATGATTCATAAATTGGACATTTATGATTTTTTAAACATAATTTCATCCAAATTGATGAATATAATATTTTTTATAATTTTTAAATATTTTAATAAAATGTTATTTCGATAAATTCCCATTAATGTCAATTTTAACATTATTCATTTAAATTGACTTCAAATAATTTAAATCAAAGGTGGAATTATAATTTAATTCATTAAAACATCTCTAACATTTTTTATTTATATATAAAATTCGTTTAAAATATTAAATTATTTAAATTATTTCTAAATTAATACTTTCAAAATCATTTATTTTATTTTAATATTAATTAATCAAATATTATATTACTATTGACCAATAATTTAAGATAGTTTTATAATTTCTTAAAATTAAAATATATATATATAATCAAATTATTTTAATTAATATAAAAATAAACATTTATTTTAGTCTATCTTTATTTTCTCCCAATGTGTACATATAAAAGATACTAAAAACAAATTGAATTCCATTTTGTGACTATCCATTATTTAAATAACATATAAGTCATTTTCATGGAAAAATTTTCATTAAAAAACATAAATTAAAGGATAATGTTATAATGGTTGATTCCTACTAACCCAATAATTTTTTTAAATGTTTTGATCAAGGTTATATGCACATATTTTAGTTTTAATGTCCTGTTAACTCTTTTGACAACTACTGTACTATTAAATTTTTCTGCTATATAGGGGTTAATAATGTTACTATGCTGCAAATCATTTATTTTATCAAAAGACAGTTTATGGGATCCGGTACCCAAACTTACAAACATTACTCAAACAAGAAAACCACAAACTCAGGCAACACCGTCAAAACAGACTTAAACATCATAAAAACCATAGTCATCTCCGAATCCCATGCTGAATTCATCTTCACCGGTAGCTGTAGTCGATACCCATTATGGCGACCTCCAGAAGCTTGCACTTTGTACCCAACACCTAATCTATTCCAGTTTTTATTGATCTGGTGATGTCCCCATGATCAAGCAACCCTTCCTAACAGCCACGGTCACCTCGCTATTCCTATTAGGGGCGGGCCTAGTCCGCATCGGCCGTGGGAGGGAAGAATAATCTCTCCTTGGCCGTCAATAATGTTACTATAAAATTTAAAAAGACCCATAAATGGAATTTGGTACATTTAATTAACTATATAAAATTTTTGTGGATGAATTTAATATTTTTATGATTTTTTAAACATTTAATGAAATATTATTTACAATAAAATATTCATAATGACATTTTTTAGAACATATTCATTACTTTTACTTTATCAATATAAAGATAACATTTAGAATTTAAAAAAATTAGTATATCCATAAAATGTAAAATTAATCTATAAAATTCTTGGATCTCATTTTTTTTAAATTATATTTTTATTTATACTTTTAATATCATTTATTTTATTTTTCCAATAATTGAATACTAACTGAATCAGTATTTTGTAAGATTTTAAGGTAATTATTTCATCACTAAAAATTAAAAATAAATTACTATGATAAATAAAAATCATTTATATTTCATTGTAATATTTATAGATGAATATATCCTCTAGATAATCCCATTTTAAAAATGTTATAGTTATTAAAAACATGAGTGTGATATGATTGACTCTTATTTAAATAAAATATTATAAATATCATAATCACATAAAAATGGAAAAAAGGCCATATATTTTAAAATTAAATAATTATGGTTAATAGTTACTCATAAAATAACATTTTAATGAGTTTTAGGGTCATTTTATATTCCTTACCATATTATTTTTACCCTTACTTACTCGATTTACCATTTACCGTGGAAACAAAAATTACTACTGTCAATATTCATTTGAAAAAAAATAAAAGGGGTATGTCTACTAAATTTTAACCTACTAAATCCAAATACATAATAAATTTTTTAATATAAATATAAAAAATTTATATAATTTAATTTAAAATTAAACTGCAAAACACAACAACAAAAAATTCAAAAAAAATTCCTTTTGAGTATAAAATTTTTTATAATAAATTCTTTTATAAAATTAATTTAAAAGACTAAAATTATAATAAAATTAACTAATTATATTTTAAAACTAATTTAAAGTATAATTTTACTTTTTATATTCTTTAAAAGAAAATATAGTTTTCAATGAACAATAGTATTTTTAACCATTAATTAAAAATTCTTAATTTTCATAAAATTCTCATAAATTCATCAAAAGATAATGCTGAATCCAAAAATTAAAATCATTTTTTGAAATAAATTTTATAAATTCTATACATATTGATTATAATATTCTCATATAAATAAAGAAATCCTATTTTTAATAGAACTTATTTTTAAAGAATAAAATTACTTTACTAAAATTCAAGTGTTAATTAACCTTGCAATAATTAATAAATTTTTATTAATTAGGTCTTGTAATTAATTATTTTTGTAATTATACTTATACTCAACCATTTAATGGATATTTTTTATTATTCATATTTAAATAATAATATTTTGGGGTTCATTTAAGCTTGGTGTTGCATGATATTAAACATAATGTTCTTTTAAAATGTTAAGGTGTTACAAAACCCTAATCCTGAAATACTTAAATTGGATTTCCTCATCCTTTTCATCTTAGTTACACCCAGTCCTGCTTTATTAATCAACCCTTGAAGTGAACTAAATTTAGTCAACTTGAAACATCATTTTAAAATTCCCCAATAATTGAAACCACCCCAAATTTGGCGGTCAAGCACTTTAAAATATGGTTCAATTTTAACTGAAGTTGTGGAAGGATATACTGACTTAATATATATAATTCAAGGATTTTATCATTCATGTGTAAATATTTCAGTCAAGCACTTGGAATTATGGTTCGTGTTGTAGCTTTCCACTTTTCCAAATATGTATCTCTCTTGTATTGTTTATGTCTAGGCTCCAAAATAGAACCACTTACTCTAGATTGGAAGCTACATCTATTTCATATGCTTTTACTCACACATAGGTGAAGGAAATAAATGATTAGTTAATGGGTTTACATAAAAGAAACCATGGGAAATTCAGCCCATACATAATAAGAGGAGGGATGACACAGAGACAAACTATTTTATTTAATAATAAATTTAAATAAACCATTCACATTAAAGTCTTGGTCTAACCTCATGATCATCCACTTACATACAATGAATTACATATTTAATAAAATTATCATTCAATTCTAATCATTCTTATTTAATATAAATCATGCTTGAATAAATAAATTACCATCTTTTATTAAACAATTATTTTATGTTAATTTTTATTTGAATTTATCTTAAGTCTCTTATCCCTAATAATTTTAAACAAATTAAATAAATTTATTTAAAATTAACTCCTTACAAAAATAAACCTTGTAGGAAACACGGTGATTACCTATTCAAACTATGTAACATGAATTATACCCATATACTATTTACTCTTCCGACATGTGGAATACTAGATTATCATGTAATTTCTTGGCATGTACTATCAACTTCATTAACACATAGAACACATGGTATTTACATAGATTGTTATGACTCAATGTGAATAGAGTAATAAATGTAATACAACTTATACATCATATGTATATCTGAATAGTACACAGAAAATAATTATACATTTATATATATAACCCAACAAATGTTGTGTACTTGCAACTTAATGAGGACACAAAACACATGTTGATACGTTTTTCACAATATAATAAATTAATTTTTAATTTTGTATAATTTGGTAAAAGCACGTGGCATGTATATTTTAGTTTACATGGAATGTATTATTATCACAATATATCAATGGAACATTCCTAGGGAGTTGGTGTGTAATTGTGTAATAGAGGATTTTAGAGTAGATGGTGTGTAAATGGGATACACTGTGTGTGGTCACCGAGTTACAAAATCAAAAGTAATTTAGGCCTTGTAAGAGGATACATGGCCCTCATGTGACTATGGTACTACATGTCATGTATGAAAGTTACACAATGTCTACTCTAGCTGACCATGTTCCTAGATGGTTCGGTCAACACACAATGTATAATTTAATTCACCAAATGTAATAAATGCACACCATTTTAATTAATTCCAAATAAATTTAGGATGAATTAAACAATAGTACATGACATGTACCACTGGGTTACAAAGAATATAATCTTTTGTTATCTGGAAAGACTCCTTGGAACCTTTGGATGAGAACTTTGAATTTATTTCATTCCTAAAATTAATCGATTTGATTATATTTTCAAGAAAAAAAATATGAAAGAAGATCTAAAAAACTAGATTACATAACAATTAAAATAGAATTTAGAAGTGATGAAAAATGTGCAAATACATCAATAAACTTTAAATAATTATAAATAATTATGTAACCCCCTCTAATACCACTTGAATATTCCGAGTTTAGTGGAAGAAATGGTTGGGTCATGCCCAACTTTTATTTCTTCCATGATTGATGATTAATCTATGATTTATAAAATGATAAACATTATGACCAATGAAATTGAATAAAATAATATATACAATGGATAAATTTCCGAACAAAATTGGAAGATCATCACATATTATTTATACATAATTTAGGCAATTAAAGAATTACCATGCAATAAATTTTTTCTTCGTTAATGGATATAAAAATGTATCTACGTTATTTCATCATTATGTTGTAGGAATCAAGAGTAGATTCCCCCCAATAGTGATCCATTTGTGTTCCACAAACTGCCAAACATTACCACAGGATTCTCCAGGTCCTAGCATGGAAGATCCTAATGCACGCATCATTCACCTTTGATCACCACTGAGAACCGCTTCATGGAAAGGTTGGCTTTGATCTCTCTTGACATGAGAGTGGTTATGGGGGAGGATCTGAAACATCCCGGATAAATGAAGAATATGAAATTTTCATATTTATTAGTATTTGTGAATTAAATATTATTTTTACTTTAAAAGGGTTGCTATGTTCGATAGCATACCCGATACGCAACAATGAGTTTCTTTGAAATCTTACGTTGCACACTAATAATATAATACTATTATTTTAAATGGAAGTTAACTCCTAGCCATTTTATTGGAGGCAATGAACAAAACTAACTACAATATGATTATATATGTTTGTTAAATGTAATTACATTTATCAGATAAATGTTATAGGCTTAAAATGTGAATGAATCTAATTTTAAGAATAATTTACATTAAAAGGTCAATTTACCGCCTTTTAATGGTGGACCCTCTTTAAATATAATTTTTGTCACATTAATACATTCTATTTGACCAAATAAAATCCTTCATTGGAATGGGGACATCAAAATTTACTTTGTGTAATTTTTTGGATTTTTTCCGAAAAAGTTCATTTTTTATGAATGGTGTAAATATTGTATTTTAATTCAAAACTATGTTTTAATAAATTTATTTATATGGATAGATTATATTTTCAATTTGTTTTAAAGTGTAATTAGAATATATTTTTACCATTTAATTCAATGTTGGTCATTATAATTAATTTCACATTGAAATTGGACATAAACAAGTGTCAATCTTTTTATAGTTATTGTTTCTTGAAAACACGATATTTGTTCTAACAATGGGAATTTATTTTAATATTAATTAATGAAACTTTTATGTTCTGAATATGGTAATATAGACATCATTTCTGAATTTTAAATATCAAATATATCTGAGGATAATTGTTTGGTATTTTTTTGAAAAACTTCAATTTTTGATGAATAGTGAAACCACTTAGTGGTAGTTAAAAAAACTGACTTTTTCACTCCAATAAAAAATTTACCAATTATTTTATTTGAATCTTAAAAATCCAACATAAATGGTTGTTATCAAGAAGTAAAATTTGGTTTATTAAGATGAAAATAATTTTTGGTGAATAGTAACTTTGGACTTTTATTTACCACGGTTAAAGGTAAATAGGGTAATTCAAGGTAAAAAGAATATTATAATAATTCAAAATTACCTTAACACTTATCCAAACCTTATTTTTTGAGTCATGTCTGACCGTGGGTGTCTTTGGGTCGATTTTGGGACCCCATTAAGCCACTTAAGATTGATAATGAAACTTTAGATTAATTAATTTAATGTAAAGGAAAAAATGACATAAACAAAACATCTTTTAGTACATTAATTTTTATATGATGTTATATAAGGAATCGTTTTATATAAAAATATTAATTGGAAAGATAAAAATATTTCCTACTTGATTGTATTTTTTTATAATTTTTATACATGAAATAAATTAAATTATTCACAACACAATAATGATGCAGTGATTACCTCATTAGTAAATCATTTAAATAAATAAAATTATAAATATTAAAATAGCATCCAAAACATGTCCAATTCTTATTGAATGATTTTATTTCGACCATGAGTCATCTTATCTTCGACACTAATGATTTTTGGTCCTTTTTAAACCAAATATAAGTTTATATTAAAATAATATTTTCACACTTTCCTAAAGAGCCCCTCCTCTCCCTTATAAAAAGAGACCACTTATAACCAATTCCTCACACCTTTCAAGACATTTGGCTTGTCAAAACTCTGCCCAATTAAGATCCCTAAATCCCTATCCTCCACATATAATTCTTAACATAGGCATAAGGCACTTCATATAGTCCTTTGGTTCAAACCAATGGGAGTTACCCAAATTAAAGGTAACGGTTTCTCGTAATTTTTTTCTTTTATTTTACTTCTCCAACCCCTAAAATATTTTCATTCCTTTATTTTGTAACAACACCAGTATCATAAATATACTATGATGTTGTTATAATATTTATTATAAGTACACTTACACACACCTCCATCTAATGGGTAAAGAACATAATGTTATTGTGGATGGAAAACTAACACCTCACGAACTGATGATTGTTCAATTACCACTTACTACCTCTCATGGTGGCCATTATGATGGAACATTATATATATATGATATGTATTATGTTTATTATTTCTTTATTTTTCTTTACTTCCCATTTATATCACTCTTTTATGGTTTCCATAGTGGGTAAATACGATAATCTCATTAGAGGAAGTGCGGACTACCACCCCCTCAAAGTGATATGACTCGTTAATGCCTTGTGTGGGACGTATAAAGGACGGAGTTAATAATATTGTATATGATATTATACTTTAATTATAATATAACTATTTATCATTATGTTTTTAATTCCATTAAAATAATAAATAGAAATGGTAGTAGCGTTCATGCGTACATACGGCTTACCGTCTCCATGAACGGTGCATTTCATTTCTTACCTTCAAATGTTATGTACTTTTATAAGTACATGTATATACTGGATATATATGATATATATGATATATAAATAATGAATTTAATTCTGGATATAATGAAATATTGACCACATGGACAACTTGTGAATATAAGGTGTTCATTTTTTACTCAAGTACCAAATATCAACAAAATGAATGTTATTAACTTAAATGATTACATAATGTTTATAAAATGGTAATAAGTGATATAAAAGGAATAATAAACTTGAAAAAGGTTCTTAAGAAATTATATATTAACTTTAGTTTATTATTCAGGAGATTAAAGAATGATCGAGTCAAGTCGGACACGAGGTAAGGGATTTTCTTATCTCACTTTTAATTCCGTGAGATTTCCATTGTTCGCCACTTATTTATTGCATGTGTTGTATTGTGTACTTCCATTTGATGTATATTATCAAAATTCTCTTATATTCATGGTATTATATGATTAATTTGGTGGTTATTAACTTTTTGTCATACGACTCAGTTGATTACGACGTGGTAAAGGGTTTCATCTCACTTTTTATTCTCGTGAGATTCATGCTATACTTGCCACTATTTCCTTTGTTGTGGTGTATGTACTGCCCATTATTGTACTATTTGTATAATATAATTTCATTTATGAGTATTTAAATCTTTATTTTATGATCCTTCTTTCATGTGGCGTATGTTTTGTAGGTTACCAAATCAGTATGGGAATCTTTCTCCCTCTCTTTTTTAAAAGACTTCTTTTTGTTATGTCTTTTAATTTAGATATTATGATGTTGGGATATGTTATTCTATATCATTATTGATGTAAAATTTATTTCCAAGTGCTGATATACCCTTTTTATCTCATCAACTCATTTTCCAAATTTTAAAGTGATGCTGTTAGGCTGTCAAATTTTTGCAAGGGAACTTCTTAACCCAATTTCAATTCTTTGGGTTCAACTTGTACTTCTTGAATATATTATCCTATTAATATGTGTGAATGACCTATGATTGTTTTAAACTTAATATCCACTTATATTGGGTGTATTTATATTTTTCACACATAATTATGTGATTGATTTATCCTTAATTTAAGGATACCCTCTTTATAAGGGATTTCATCTCAATTTACATTTCCATTGAGACTTCATTGTTGTTATGCACCAATTCACTCTTATATGGTGTATATACTGTAATTTGACATATTATATCATGAATCCCTTTATTCTCATGATATTATACATTTTTTATTAAATTTTATTCCTCAATTATTTGTATTCAAGTGTCTCTCTTTTTGTTAAAAAACTATTTAACTAAAATATCATTTTAAATGTTTTAAATATTTATTCTTCTAAATATTTCTCATTAATGTCCATGTTTTAAAAATGTGTTTTAGGATTTATTTATATGGACATTAATGTTTTCAAATTATAATTCATTTAAAATCTTCAAAGTGGTATGGTACACTTTGATTCAAAAATATCTTTTTAAATGGTTTTGAAAATGAGTTGATAAAACATTGTTTATTTCAATATCTTGATTTGATATAATAAAATGTTAAAATGTTATCTTTCCTTTATACATGTGTTAATTTTTTTGGGCATTTTTTATGTATACTGGTGGTTCCATGACAAACCTAGGGCGAATGAGCCTGAGATAGCTCTCCAATGCATTGGGTAAAGTGACGAAGGTAAACGTGATGTTTCTCCTAAGAGATTTTGGGAATATACTGTCATGGGTATTCCAAGTGTAACTCCCTACATAGCTATGATAGCTACAATGTAAGTTTGATATGGATGCCATAAGTAAACTTTATGATTTATGATTTGTGTGTGTTATTCATAAATATTATGATTTCTTATGGTATGTTATGATTGAAAATTATGGTTTCATTGATTTGTATTTATTAGTGGGATAATGTTTTCCTTCACTATTTTATAACCCTTACTGAACTTTTTATGTTCATCCCATGTTTTTGAAATGTTTTCCACAGGACTTAAAAATGAATAGGGTCAAGGATTGGATCAAGGAAAAGTCATGATGTCTAAAACATGGAACTAGACATGTTTCTTTTTAAGAGATTTTATTTTATGAAAAAAATTGATACTGAGTAGTAGTGTCTACATGTAATATTCAAGTTGTTATGTAATAGTTATGGACTAATTTTATAAAACTATAAACCTTAAAGGATCCTCAATGTGAATTATTCATTTAATTCAATATTATGTAATGTTTTAAGGCTAGGTCCTTATAGTATCACACTCCATTCATTAGAGATTTCTTAGAGAGGGAACTCTCTAGGGATTTTAGAGGATTCTCTCTAGATCTCATTGTGCACAACAGAAAATTGATTTATTTCTCTTAATAAAATAATATATTTGGTTTAATATAATTTTAGGGTTATAAAATAATAATTACACATTCTCCCTTATTATTTTTGTAATCCCAATGTGACCCCAAGACTATATTAATAACTCTATTATTATTCTTTCTTAAATTGTTTTAAACTCATGAATTAAATTAAAAATAATTTTTAATATATATTATGTCTCATTGATCCATTAAACTCAATACTTTATTCCTCTATAATATTTATTGGGCCTTGAATAATATATATTTATTTAATAAATAAATATCGCTTCATTATTCTCCAATAATGAAATAAATATTATATTTACTAAATAGAAAATAAATATTTATTTAATATTCTCCACACATAATATTCTCTCAAATAACTAGTGACATAATATATGTGATCATGGAAACATTAATAATTATTAACCCACATTAAGGGATAATATTTATTTAACATGTTAAATAATATTATATTATTTAATTGATATTCTAGATAAACTTAGTTTGTTCCCCTATGCCACTTTCTCAGTGGCATTAGTTACAGAAGCCAAAAGGAACCCAAAGTCTGAGGTTAGCATCTTGAAACATGCCAAGGAACTCAGAGATAAAGCTATTATGACATAATACATCATACAAATTCTTATTTTATAATATAATTGCTTTATCATGATATCTATAATAAATTAGGTTGTATTTTGGTTTCATAAACCTATGTTATCAATGTCTCTTTCTTTCACTTTCCTAAAGTTAAACTTTCTTATAGAACACCATGAACATTGATTTTTTTGGGCTATATCATATCTTTTAAAGGGTCTAGTAAATCCACTTCCATTAAATAATACAATGGAAAATACTTTCTCATAATATTCATTAATTAAATATTACTCATGATGCACCCAACATATCCTACCTCATCATGAACGTTTTTCATCATTGTTTTCATCAGTACATCAAATTACAAGACTAATAATACTCATTTATAATATTCTTAAAGTTTAAGGATCAATACATACATCCATACATAGGAATATCCAATGACACATATAAATGTGGGTTTTCTACTAACATGTATCAGTCCCATAATATCCTACAAAAGATTTTACTAAGGGAATACACCATGAGAAGGTGCATCAAAGTCCTATGAGTCTCCAACCCTGATAGCATATATCATTTGTGTCCCTAAAATGATTTCATCTGACTATAGAACATAAATTTAATAATATTTTAATCGTAATTCTAGTTTCTCATCATATTAAAGAATTTTTATGACCTTTCACTGTGATATCTACTCATGGGACATTGTCACATACTATGTTACGTAGAAGAAAAATGATGATGTGATAAAAAGTTTATTAATACTCAAAGAAATGAATAATGGTTATCATAAAGTACACAGAAGTTGTTTATAGAGTAAAAACTCTAATAATATCTATATTCACATATTGGAATTATTATAGACATTGTTGGTAATGGCATACTGAGTTTTACTCACATACTATTCAGTCCATCAACTGTTAAGTGGACATGCTTCTTGATAGCATATTGGGACAAGGGGAAGGTTCCAGTTTTGGAGGTTTAATTTGTGTGATAGGATGGAATATGGGATCATAGGACCGAGAGTAGGCTTGTAATTCTTTTTTATTTTATACTTTTGGTCTTTATTTATATTTCTGTATAGCGTATATCAATTCCTATCTACTTCTATCTTTTTTATAATAACATGTCATTATCATCATCTGTATGTGTCTTGAAAATTTTGGTTTCTATTCAATCTTATATTTCATGTTGTGTTTGTTTACTTCCACTGCTTCATAATAATTTTACAAATTCTGTCGTTCTTTTATCTATCAATTATTGTTTTGTGTTACACTATGACCTAAGGTAATATTCTCCACACAAACATAAAATAGGATCTTACTACAACTTGGAAGCCTCTATAATATTTGTAGTAGTTCTTTATTCCATGTGTCCAACTAATTTTGGGCATTTTTTATTGGATTCATGGTCGATATTTCACATGTATGATACATATTATGAAATGTGAGGGTCATTTACATGTGAATTTAGATAGGTAATATCTTCACCATAGATTATTATTCAATACCTCAAAGTTAAGGGTGTTATTTTATATTAGTTTATAAATGTAACTCCTTACGAATGTTATATTTTTGATGGGTTTTATTTGTGATAAGACTTTGGTATGAAAATATTATGTGGTCATTTAAATATATATGACCTAGGAGACCCTAGAAGTTAGTGGGTGGGGATAAATTGATCCTATGATATGTTTTGTATATACATTGATTATTATACATATACTATTGGACTTTGTGTTTATTATCACCTGGGATGTCCTTATGGGTTTTTGTACTAAACTATATATGATCATCGATGTTGTGATTCATCTATACATGTCCATATGATAAAAATTTCTAATGGAGTGTGGTGGTTGTGGCATAAAAAGGTGATCCTCTAGTAGATTGTCAATTGAAGGCCGGAAGAGTTTATATTATAAGTATATTTTTGTTTATGTGACTATTGATGTTTTATAAAAGATAGATAAACTTTTTACTTTATGGGAAATTGTTTTTTACTACTTTTTGAGGAGTATTCCATGTGTTATCATGCATTTATAGTTTATGTGACGGGTTTCATGGGACATCACAATTTCCATTTATAAGGAAATAAACATGAAACTAATGCCAAGATTGAAAAAGAGAGAAATCCATGGGATGAATGGAAAAACCATAAAAATAATCTTCCTCTCTATCTATAAATTCAATATTACATATAGTGAGTTTAGCAGGTTCTCTCAGCAACAACCAATGGGTTCTTTCTTCAAAATATATCCATCATCCTCTAGAATCACCAAATGATTCAGTTGGACCTAAATTATCTAAATGATGTGTTGGAATATTCTCCTCAAAGGAAAATGAAAAATCAATATAATAAGATATATTTATCTATGAGAATGATCTCAAGTATCTCAAATTTGGTTAAAGAGACTCCTTTTATAGTAAAACGTCATTTAATGAATTAGATACTTAGAGTATTAATGTTTCAGAAATTATGAAATGGCTAAAACCCTTTTAACTTCAACCTTATTCATTAAATTTATTGTAAAATACCTTTAACAATTAATAACAAGCTTAAACATCATCACACGATATGAAATTGGTTTAATGGATATGGTAACCATCAAGGTTGCACCATTTAGATGATATAAAATATCATTGTCTATGGAAGAATAATTTGGCATCAAAAACCACCTAAAATAATATAGAAAGACATGGTGAATTTCAACATATGTTGGTCAATGATTTAGTTTAAAAAACTCAAAATTCTCCCACTCACACTAAATACCCATGAATGTTATGAAAAACTGAAAAAATATTTGTGAATCCATCTAAACAGTTTTAGATATATCTAACATGATATATCTCAAATTTTATACAAACACTTTATACAAAAAGTTAATCATTATTCTAAGACCTTATGTGTGACCATGTGGGCATTTATAGAATTGAAAATAATTATTAATACTTTAATCAAAAATTGTATGTAAATATTTCCTTCTATAAAAAAATAGTATTACTCGATCTAAAATTGGGTTTGGCATGATCTCAATCAAATGCAATCATTTGTCCATAGAAACATGTCGTCCACCTGATGTATCTCTATACACTGTATGCATACTTATATAATCCATTTTTCTAAGACATAAATTAACCATTAGACATGGAACAAGTTAATCTAGTATAGTCCAACTAATATTTTTAAGATTTTTTGAAATATACTGAACAATTTGATTGAATATATCATGTCTCATTTATCCATATAGTTGATCATATCACATGTCACTTAACTAGTCATGGTCAGCATTTTCCTTACTCTAATTCAATCATGGGACTAAATTTCATACTTTTCATACAAGTGGATAAATACTTTCTTGATTCAACTCAATTAATGACAAGGTTAGTAACATACCCAACCACCCTTGATTATCTCAACCTCAAGTATGGCATAAGAAATAAAGGCATGAAAGTAAAAATGTTCACCTGATAAGTATATTTTTAGCCTTAGCTAATGGAGATTCATATTAAATATACACCCCTATGTATATCAATGACCATATGACTTTCCATGTGATATACTTTATCAGATCATACCATATAATATGTCTCTACTTATTATTTCATGAGTCTAATCTATATAACATATGAAATTATACTCATGATAATCTTAATGTATCATCATAATATTTAATACTCTATGATGATTATTAATTTAGAACAACTCTAATTCATTCTCTAATGGGATTTTATCATTCCATTATTCATGTAATATATATAGCATATATGAATGGCTGATAAATAAATATTTCCTTGATTAGAAAATCATGAAAAAATTTATGACCATTATATTCAATCTATTATATATCTAATACCCAATGATTTGAAATGACCCCCATATTTTTTCTATGTTAATGGTTTTTTCAATGGATTTACAACATTATTCTATGTATCCACCCATTATATCTTTATATCACCCCTCTCATTGATCTCTCAAATGAGATGATATCTGTGAAGTATGTGTTTTGTCATTTTCTAATATTGGGTTTCTTAGGCCTAAAAATATTTCTATTATTGTCATAGTAAATATAAATTTATCCATCAATGATAGGAACCCCCCTAGGTTTAAAAAAATTCTTGTTCCAAAAAGATTCCTTTATAAATTCTAATATAGTGTTGTACTCTGCTTCTATTGCTGAGTCTTCCATGGTGGGTTGTTTATAACTCTTCCAACTAATAACTCCATTATAGGTAAAAAATAAAAAACTAAATTGGGATATCATTTAATATTTATCATATTGGAGACTAGAAAATTTGTAACCCTTTACAATGTGTTTATCCTTACTTCAAAATACTAAGAACATATTTGTACTTTTTATCATGTAGTTATGGATATTATTAACAAAAATCCAGTTTCTCTCACTAGGATTAAATAGGTATCAACTTGTTATAATCAAATAATGATATATATTGGGTCAATTACATAACATGGAATATATGATATATCTTATGGAGGATGCATAAAGAATAATATCCATCCTTTATAACTGTATATATGGATCTTTAATTTTCCTAACATTTGTGACATAAAACATTGGTAAAAACACTTATTGGAGTTATCCATTCTAATCCACTTCAGGATTATACCAATATATGTGTTTTGAATCATTCTAAGAAAGCAATTTGATTTTACTCTATAGATATTCATACCAAGTATGGAGGCTTATTCACCCATTTCTTTCATAAAGAATAACTTTCTCAACCACACCTTTATAGAATGTACAGTTGGGATATCATTCTTGGAAAGTATTATTTTTCCACATAAAATATCATAAATTTAAAAATAATCCCACTAAATATCTTTTATACAAAATAATAATATATAAATTTAAGTTATAAAAGTCATTAATTGAATCATTAAACCATTTGTTCGATCTTTGAGAAGATTACTTCAATCCATAAATGGATTGTTGTAACCTGAAAACCATAAAAGACTCATTTATAACTTTATAACCTTTGAGTTGCATCATATACACATCCTTGAAAAATTTATCATTAAGTAAATTGGTTTCTATATGCATTTGATATATCTTATAATCATAATAATCTTCTATAGAAATCAATATCTAGATATACTTTATCATCATAACCATTGAAAAGTTTCTTCATATCTAATACCATGAGATTTTTTATAACCTTTACTACCAAATAAAATGTATAGGTAGACACCATACCATCTATATTAGATTTCTTATAGAAAAATCACTTGTATAATATGGGACTTACCCCTTCAAGTGAATTCACCCTGTTCCAAACACAATAAGTGTACATAGATTCCATCTCAAATCTCATTGCATTGAACCATTTATCAGAAGAAACACTCAATGGACTCTCAATATATAGTAGTATAATCATCTATGTACAATAATCTTCCATCATTTTTTATAAGAAAACCATATCCCATGGGATAGTAAAAAATACTAACAGACCATTGAGGTTCTTGGTTAACCTAATTAAATTATTATTTTAAAAATATTTATGGTATTGTATCAACTTCCATATTATCAATAATCATGTTTATTAGTCTTTAATTTCCTCAAGTTCAATTTTCCTCCCCACTAAAACCTCTATTTTTATATTAATTCTCAAGAAACATACCATTTTTTACCACAAACACGTTATTCTTAGTAGGATTATTAAAATAATATCTCTTAGTTTCCTTAGGATAACTAACAAGTAATCCTTTTTTGGATTTAGTGTTATGTTTCAAAAAATCATGAATCATACATAATATTCAAAAACCCAAATCCTCAAAAATATATATTTGGATGATTCCCCGTCCATATCTCATATGGTGTCTTTATGAATGATTTCGGAGGAACACGGTTAATTAGAAATTTAGTAGTTTACGAAGAATATTCCCATAATGATATAGGCAAGTCACACTAAATAATAATAAATTAATCCATTTCTAATAGGTTATAAATCATTATCTCAAACAAACTATTCCACTATAGTGTTCAAGGAGGATAGATTTGTGAAAAAAATTATAATCTCTTAGATGATTTGAGAATTCCTAGCTCAAGTATTCACCACAGTAATATGATTGGATAATATTAATACTTTTTCCCAGTTGGTTATATACTTTAAATTTAAGCACCATGAAATTTTCAATGTTTTGAAACTTTTTTATCATGATAAACACAAAACTATACCAACTAGATTCATCAGTAAAGGTAACAAAGTACCAATATCTACCACTTGATTGATTACACATTAGTCATCATACATCATTATGTATAATATTCAATAGTTCATTAGATATCCCACTTTTTCACTAAAAGGTTATTTTTTTCATTTTTACTAGTAAACACACTTTTTAGTTATAAAATAATTCATAATCTAATTATTATAAAAATCCATCTCTATGGAATTTTTGGATTCTTTTACAATTTATATTTCCATGAAAATGGCAGAGCTAATTAGTGTTAGAATCAACCTTGATCTTATTATCCTGTATATTATTGATAGGATAATTATTGTCTGAAATATATATACCATTCACCATATTCCCTTTTTCATATATACAAAAAAAATATTCTAAATAATAAATGAAAAAATTATTATACATCTCTCTATCTCTCTCTCATGTTGATTTTATGATCACAAAAACTCACTTATTTATCTAATGTTTTCATTTAATTTATTTTAGTTTCTTTAGTTAAAGATTTAATAAACCTTCAAGTAGCACTTTTTAGTGTTATGGGTAGTAGAAATAAAGAACATGAAGATATTTTTATGTTGGTTTTTGAAGTATTAATTGATGAGACTAATATAAAAAAATAACTTCAAAGATATATAGAATATTTTTTAAGGAATATATAAGGCCAAAGTTGTGTTGACCAAATTTTAGTCATCGCAAGCTAGACAATTGTATGGAAGGTAGTGGCCTAATCTTATACCATTCCACCATCTAGCCGATAGAGGTGAATCATCCAACCAATGAATGTAGTCATAGCCTAAGTTATCTCTTTGAGGAAATCGGGTAGTTGATAACATCAGGAACCTAGATGGTGGTGGTGTTTCTTCTTATCAAATTTCTTCAATTCTATGTTCCCTACTCATTTAAAATTGTTTACATTTTTTAATGACCTAGAGAATTATATAATGATCTTGAACCTTTTAGAGCCTATAAATAGAGACCTCATGTTTCTTTGAAGGAACACTTAGACATCCTAAGATTCTCTCCTCAGATTAATGTTTAATCTATAGTGATCTCAAAGCAATCTCTTAAAGATCCATTATCTATTTTGAAATCACAGAGGCTCTCACTTTTGTTTCTATCTATATATCTCTCAACTTGTTCAATTATTCTAGGGATATATGAGACCAGAATTGAAATAAATTTTAATTAATAAAATCATATCATCTCATCCCCCTTTCTACCATTGTTCTCTTGTTGTCTCTATCAAAAATCAAGGGAAGTTAGTTTCTTATTATCTCTATTCAAAATCATATGAGGTTGGTTTATTTCTATCTCTATTAAAAACAGTAGAAGTCGGTTTCATTTAATCACTATTAAAAATAAAGGAAATGTTTAATAATATATATCTCAATTAAAGGGGTGGATATGTTGGGATCACACCGAGCTATTTTCAAACTCATTATAAAACTTTTTTTATTATTTAATTTTTTTATGCATTACATCATCCAAATATTGATATGATTAAAGTTCATAAATTCAATTCTTCCACGTTATATTATACTTACCCACTTAAATAAATTTGATATTAAAATTTTATATGAATTTAATTTATAATTTATCTCTCTATCAATATATTCACTTTAATATCTTTATTATTTTAATGTCAATTAATTTTTAATTATCCATTGAATTTATTATTTTAATTTTAAAAAGGAAATTCACCCCCCCCCTATTTTCATTTCTACTCCAACCGATAACTGATATCAAAAAAGGATTTGTTTTTTATTAAAAGTTATTTTTTTCAGAATTTTTTTAAAATATCAATGGATTTAAATATTGGATATTTTAATAATGGAATATAATTATTATTCACAAGCTCTTATTTTTATGGTGTGCATTATTCCAATTTAAAAATAAAATGTCAACCATTATTGGTAAAATTATTTACCTTATATTAAAAATTATTATGCATGAATATATTCCAATTAAATAACCTAAAGATAATTAGACTCCTGATGATATTAAAAAAATTAACTTAATAGAAAAGACATGAATTCCCTTCATTACATGATTGAAAAAAAAAATTAATCAAATATCTACTTGAAAAATGACTCATGTATTGTGAAAATCTCTATAAGTCATACACAAAATAATGAAAAGGTTAAAGATATTAGGATTGATATATTTCAGATAGATTTTGAATTTTTTTATATACATTAAAATAAATATATTACTAATATTGTTATATAGTTTACTGACATTATAAATAGTCAAAAGTCACATTGTGATGATTAGTCTATTTAAAATTCAGTGAAAAAGATACTTTCAGTCTTACCAAGAAGTTGGTCACAAAAAGTGTTGGATAACCAAGAAGTAAAAGATGTAAATAATATGTAATTCAAAAACTAATCAAATCCCTAATGATGTAGGAAGTCACCATGAAATTACAAGTGGTAAAATAATCAATGAAATAATGGAAACCATGAATATCATATCTTTTAAAGTAATTAAAGATGATTATTCTTATAAAAGTTACATAGATGATGAAGGTCAAATTGAAAAAATAATAATTACGGTGAACAAACATTTAAAGAATAATAAATCATCTAAATGTACTAAAAACCAGAACCAGATTGATGCTCTAGTTGTGAAATGGTAATAATTAAACAAGAAGGGTCATATTAGATTATAATGACCCATTTAGAAAAAGAAGTAGAAGTATAAGAAGAAACTTATAAAATATCTTAAGTTTTTTACTTGGATTATAAGTGATGACTCCATGGAATCAACCAACTCAAGAAACTCAAGTTAAAAAATTCTCATGGATCATATCAAGGAAGGTGATAAAGTTATTTCTCTAATGTCTCACTCTCTTTCACAGTATTCTTCTTCTTATTCTTCTTAATCCTCATGATATCTTAATTTTGAATTCCTAAAATACACCTATGATCAACTCAGAAATGGTTTTCATGAACTTTATTCCTTATAAAATGAACTTTATATGAAATATAAAAAAGTTATTAATGAGAAAAGGAAACTTTTCAATGAAAATGATCTTCTTTAAAAATAAAAAGATAATTTTTTTAAAATTTAAAAACTAATTAGTTTTTAAAGTTTTTAAATCTAAAATAAATGATCTCTAAATATCTCGTTATAAATTCACCCAAGGTGAAAAAAAATATTAGCATAATCCTTGGTTCTCAAATTCTTAGAATAAATAATTATGCTCTTATATTTCCAACTAATGTGAGTTATTATAAAAATAATACTCTATAAAATTTATTTCTCAAAATAATTTTTTTAATTATTTTCACAAAATAGGGAATTTAATTTTAGAATGTGTTTACAAAAATAAAATATATGGAAGAAATAAATCTATTAATATTTTAAATCGTATTTTTAAATCTAATATTAAAAAATTAAGAGTTATTAAAATTTTATTAGTCAATATTAGTGGACTAGAGATTTTTTTCATCTCAGTATTTAATTGTTCATACTAAACCTAAAATATGGGTATCAAAAGGCACTTCATTTTAAATTCTCATAGGACTACGCCGCCAATCCTCATTGATATATCATATGGTGGATTAAAAATAAAATGGTATTTAAACTTCTTTAAAGTGTTGATAAAATATTACTTTATTTAGATTATCATTAAATTATATAATTAAGGGGGACCTTGTCTTTTACCATTCCAATTATATTTTTGAATGATCTACATGGGAATAGCTTTTTTTATCTCTTTAACTTTAATTCTATCTTGAACTTCATTTCAAGATCTCTCTTGTTTGTTTCCGTCTCATCTATGATTTCCATTTCTTAAAAGAGGATATGTTATATTTTAAAACTTTTATTTTTTTTCCTTTCTTTCTTTATCTTAAATTTATCTTTAAATCAATATTATCTATTTTTCAAAATTATTCTATTTTTATTTTTATTATATTTGATAAAACTTATTTTTTTTAAAAAAAATTCATTTTTTAAATTATTTTTTTCAAATTATTTTCATTAAAATTAACCATTCATAATAACTCTTATCTATTTCCTTTTAATTTTTGAAATTATCTCTAAAATATTTCTTTGAAAGTCTATGTTTTTTATAAATGGGATGTTAGTATTTTAAATTATTTCATGATTTAAATTTCTTTTTACTCTCCTTTATTCCTTTTTAATAATCACAAGGGGTATTTTAGTTAAATGGGGGAAGAAAGTGTTTTATTTTAAATGGGTATATATTTCATGGTTTCTGGGGAGAAGTTGGTTTAATTATTAATCATATTTAATATATTTTTATTTGCCTTTATCTCATAATAATTCTGAATATCTTAATTTCTAATATCTTGTATTCCATTGACAACTTATCTAACTCTTGATTTATATTTAAAATTTATAGATATGTTACGCTTTTTTATAATCAAAAAGGGGGGTATTGTTTTACCACTCTCTCATGGTATTTTCATTATCATAAACACACTCCCATGTATCTAATTTTTTACATTTGAGTGATATTAGTTTCTATAATTATAGATGTAATAGGCCTTGAAGTGCCACTTTGAGGTGTCATGGGTAATCAAAATCATAACATTGAATACTTTTTTATGTCTTAATGGATTTTAAAAATCTATAAAATTAATTTCAAAGATCTGTAGAATACCATTGAAGGAATATATAAGGCTAAGGTTGTTTTCTCTAAACTCCAGGTGGCACCAACTAGCTAGTGAAGTGTTTTTGGGTAGCCAATGGTATGGATAGTAGTGGGCTCATCATATAAGAGTCAATTAGCCAGTTTGTGCAGGTTCACTACCTAGCTAATGGAAGCATGAATTTCCTTGTATGTATCTAGGAGCCTACAATCTAGCTAGTGGAATCATGTATCCAGCCGGTGGTGGCATTTCTAATTTTCAATGTTCTTTAATTATATGGGTCTCATACCTATTAATGTGTTATGGACAATTATTAATGACCTAAAGAAGTATATAATGTTCTTGGAACCCATGAATCCTATAAATAGGTATCCTAGGTGGCTTGGAAGGAACACTTAGACTTCCAACAATGCTCTCCAAAAATCAATACCAGATCTCTAATGATCTCCAATCCCTCTCTCAAAGATCCATTATTCATTTTCAAATCTCAAATGATCTTGAATTTATTTTTTATATCTCTCTCTAAACATTTTTAATTCTTATAGAGAGATATGAGACTATAATTGTAACAGATTTGTGTCATGAAAATGAACTCTTCTCACCCCACCTTCTATCATTGGTTTCTTATTATCTCCATATCAAATAAAGAGAAGTTGGTTTCTTGTTATCTACATTAAAAGGAAACGTAATTTGGTTTATTTATATCTCTACTAAAAATAACATAAATGTATAATAAGACATATCCCTCAATTTAATGGGTATAGATATAGCGGTTCAGATCAAGATATTGTTGAACTCCTTATCAAACTATGTTTTCTCAATCATTTATTTTATACATTGATAAGAAAATATTAATATGTATAAATTAAATAAATTTTATTCATCCAATTTATATTATACTTACTCACTTAATTAAATATTATATTAAATTTTTTATACAAAACAAATTTATCATTTATCGTTTTATATATTACATCACTTTAGTCACTTTATTATTTCAATATCATTATGATTTGAATTTTACAGTGCATTTATTGTTTAAATGTTTTGTAAAGGAAATAAACCCTCTCCCCAATATTATAATTTCTAATCATACCAACAAAATATTATTTCCAAAAAAATAAAGAAAATAATATATCGGTTTATGGAAAGAACTTAATAACAGTTTTCCCATTTTAGTATTAATACCCTTGATAAACATAGAATATAAGTGTTAAAATCAAATATAGTGATTCTTAAATAATTTAAAATGAGTGTATCTAATTCACCATTCCCAATTTATCAATTATGTCATATTTTTTAGTATATTATTATCAGTGAAAATGTGTGATGCACACTCAGTATCCAACACCCATGATTTAGAATTAGAGAAATTGATTTCTTTAACATTCACATTTATATACCAAAAATGATTCTCTTTGATAACACATATAAACCTTAAATACCACATTATAATTAATCTATAGGTCACACCAATAATATATATCAAAATAATGTTCATGATGTATACAAGAAACTACAACAAAGATATGTCGATGGGTAAGCATTGTGTTTTATATCTTTTCATCAAGGGTTTTTAATTAAAGTAATCCAACTAAAATGATGACCTCATACATCATTATATTTAGTGGGAAAAGATATACATTTCACTAATTATTGGGTTACATTGGTGTTTCTCCCAACATTTCTCTATTTAGGTAAGCTATTATATAAATAATATCACATATAAATCTAGGATAGTTATGTGGAAAACTAATTTCCCAATTCATCATATGAATTATCCTAACAATATTCCTTTGTAAACCTAATCCTATTAGGGTCACCAATCCAAGTGAAACCCAAATATTATAGTCAAATATGGGAACCTAATCCTATTATTTCCACCCTTATCCAATATGTATTAAACAAGATAATCCATGGGAAACTAATTTTGGCGTGACCTGCCTGGTTAGATGATTAATGTTTTGACATGTGTTATCTTTGAAAAGAATCTCACACTAAGTAATTTTAGGGTCTTATTAATCACACAATTTCAATATGAATCCTATAAAAATTAATTTATAACTATTATATCTCATTAAATCTTTATTATTACATATTTTATTACTCTATGTATTCAAAATTCTGATGATTTAGTTTTTAAATATTTATTCCATCCACCAAATTAATATGTTCAAACCATATTAATTTTTAACACTTTACACAAATCATGGTTTTTATTACTCACCCAAAAATAGAATCTAATCATATTTACTTATATCAAAATTTGTCCCATATAAAAGGTGCATCAAACCCTTTAATGTAAAGGTTTATAATTATATGAAATAAATAATCAATATAAGAGTAGGAATGTAAAAAATAGGTATCCAACCCCCACTTTTCAAGGAAATCTATAAGGATCCAGTACTGTGAGTGATATAACCCAAATTCCATCCACCCATGGTCCTTTAATAAAGATATATTTTAATTCCATCGTAACTCTAAAACTGATTTTGTGTAAACTATACTCAACCTCTAAATTCGATCTTATAACTTCATAAAAAACTAAATTCAAAGTATATGAAAAGTAAATATTTTAATTTTGTACCTATCATGTAATACATGGTATGAAATATTATATATAAGAATTTAAAAAAAATTAAAATAATGAATAAAACATTTAAATTATATTAAAAAAATTATATATATGATATAGTAAATAGGAATAACTCCAATAAATGAACAATCTGATTATTTAACATGATATAAAAACTATAGACAAATAATATTATCAAAAACAATTTTTATTATTCAATATACATGCCAAGACTTTTATTGTGGCATGGTGATATCACCCAAGTTGTTTTCAAATTCGAATGGCCCTCCTTAAACCATGTCATAGTGAATTATTTCTTGACGTATTGACCATTTTCTATTACTAATGATGGACTCTTTGCCAAATAGTTTTGGATGTAATTTTAATTCCATAATCCTTTTCATTATTTCAGTCTCTCCAAGAACAAAAATGACTTCTCTATATCCACCATGATGTGGTTGGTTATTATATCGGCTCTAATCATGGTATAGTCTTGTTTGGTTCCAGATGGTGATAACATGTAGTCTATAGGGGGTTCAATATACTAGATTAAAATTTTAAAGATATATATTATAATAAAAGTTTCTTAACAAAGATAATTTGTAGTAGAAAAATAAAATAATGAACATGGGGAATTTTTATAGTAGTTTTTTACAAAATCGGACATACATTGAACTTATACATATCTACTCTATAAGATGTATATTATGTACTATATTGATTTATTAATGGGAATCATATCCCTATTACAACAAAATTTTTCTAGTGGAAGTATAACCAAGACACCTGCATTTTGTATTGGGGGTCACAACCCAATTACAATACTAACTTCAGACAATGGGAGTCACAACCTGAATGGTCCAAGATTTATAATCTAGGAGGCACAACCTAAAGAGATAAATTATTTTTTTGAATAGTAAATTATAAAAAAGTGTCAGGATGAGTGTGAGATATAAAAATTAGTGTAATAAACATAAGATTCTAGGATAAAATAGATGGAAGATAATAAGAGAAAAATGTGTACTTGTACTTGAGTAACAGATAAGTTAGTCCCATCAAAGTATTAGTAGTTAAAGAACATATAGTTTATCCCATGATAGATCATCTAGTAAATAAATATTTTTTTCATAGTATCACACACTTTCACTACTCTTTAAAAATATGAAAGTTCATTTCCAATAAATAGTGTATATGTAAAGAAGT
Source organism: Viscum album (assembly GCA_963277665.1). Lineage (NCBI taxonomy): Eukaryota > Viridiplantae > Streptophyta > Magnoliopsida > Santalales > Viscaceae > Viscum > Viscum album. The sequence continues at coordinate 1,181,543,421 of OY728158.1, read as the reverse complement.
ATGTGTGCAGTAGTATATCTATTGAGGCAATGATTTATACCCTTTAAATAAAAAAACTCAACACATGTAATTAATTAATTAGGTAATTCATATTCGAAATAATAATATATATACCATGATTATAACTAGAATTATTGAGGATAGAGGAAGTTTCCAATGAAAAACTATCATTTTAATTTAAAAACACTTGAACAATTTAAACAAATTTCAAACATCATTATAGATTTTTGAAAAAAAAACTCCATAAAAATAGTTCAAAGAGATCACACAAATATCATAAAACATTTTCATTTTAAAATTCAAAATTTGAAAACTTTTAGTTTAAATTAATGTTGATACATAGTTTTTAAAAAATGAATATCACTATATTAAAAACTATAAAACATGTTGTAATAATATTTTTAGACATAAACATGAATTTTGAAACACTAACATTAAACATAATAACTACATTCATAATTTTGAGTTTTGTGTTGTATGTACATAATTAAACGAAGAAAAGGATTAATATACTTGTAAATATGTTTAAAATACCCTAAATGTTCTTCACATAGATTCTATATGATTTATAAGAGTTTATAGAATCAAAAAAATAAACACTTAACATAAGAATGCAATAATTTAAAATACCAAGAAACATGTAAAATAGAGAATATATGAATTCTAGTATATGCATAAAGGTAGTTGTATAATGGTAAGATTATAAAATTATCATAAAGGTAATATTCATATTATAAAAAGTGTGTAAAGTTAAGAGATCATGTAATAGTAATATTCTGAGTTGTGTAAAGGTAAAATATAATGTTGCATAATAGTAACATGTATTTTCCAAAGGTTTTGTATAGGTAACTTATATTTTATATAAACTAAATAAGGGTAAGTTATAACATCACATAATGGAAAACAAGAATTTTTATGAAATTTTTAAGGGTGAGAAAAAATTTATATATATTATATAAAGGTAATTATCAATTTATATAGGTTATGTAATGGTGTAAGAGAAATTTACCTAAAGGTAAAAACAATTTTTCAAAACATGCACAAAGGTAATAAAAACTCATATAATGGTAAAACAAGTTTTCAAAAAATTCATAAGGGTAAACAATAAAACAATTAAAATAAGAATGTTGTTTGATTCAAAAATAAAACTAGAATAAAAAATATGAGTAGATAATTAAAAAAAATAAGGATTGAATAAAAATTTAATGGACAATTAATAAATAAAAAAAACATGGTAACTAAATTATTAAAATAATAAACATGTTTATGAGTGTTTATTTTAAATAAAATAAACAATGATTTTGAGGGTATTATTAATATTTAAAACAACTATAAATAAACATAACTAAAATCATAAAAAACTATCAATGCTAAAAAACTAACTGGAAAACTTTCCCTTTTTTATAGTTACAAAAATGAAACATTATTTTACTAAAATATCTCCCTTTTTGAAATTTTTTAAAAATAAATTAATTAAAATACAATTTATTTAAAAAACAATTTTACACTCTATAATAATCCACCTTAATAAATGAATATTATTCCAATTAAATCCCTATAATAAGTATATTTAATCTCTATTTCTCAAATTTTAAAAAATCCAATGGTTTATTAAAAATATCAGGAACTTGGTTTTCAGTTGGAAAAGAGTTAATAATAATACCTCCTTTATTTACATAATCTCAAATAAAATGAAATCACCTATCGATATGCATAGTTAAAGAATGTTGTAAGGATTTTTTTGAAATTGAAATCATAGAAGAATTATCAGAATAAATTAGAATAGTTCAAAAATTAAAAAAAGTCAAAAAAAAATTAGTTCATGATGATTAAGAATAACATAAAGCAATAGAGATATATTTACATTTAACAATAGATAAAGAAATAAAAAAACTTTCTTAAACTCAAAGAAACTAATATTTTAATAAGACAATGGCACATCCTAGATGTACTTTTTCTATCAAGTTTTCCTCCTCCAAAATAATAATTAGAATAAATAATAAAATCAAAGTAATTTCTCTAAAACAACAATTCAAAATTAATTGTTCCTTTAACATATATAAGAATTCACATAATATATTTTAAATGATATTAATTTAGATCATATTAAATTATTGCATATAAATAAACATTAAACACAGTATCATGTCTAGAAGTAGTCATATGTAACAATCCACCAATCATGGATCTAAACATTTTAGAATCTAAAATATTACCAAAATTATCTAAATCTAATTTACAATTAGTACACATGTGATTTTTAAAAAAAATACAATAATCTAAACCAAAATGTTTACCTAAATATTTATATTATTTAGATTCATTATAGAAAATACCATCACCTCTTTTATTAATATGAATACTAAAAAAGAATTTAAGTTAACCAATTAGAATCATATCAAATTTACAAGATATCAATTTTGAATGTTCGTTACAAATCAATTCACATGAAGAGGCAAAAACAATATCATCAATGCAAATTTGCACAATTAAAATATCGATAGAAATTATTTTAAAAAAGTATGATCTTAATTAATTTTATTAAAATATTTTTTAATAAAAAAATATTAATATATCATACAAAACATGAGGTAATTTATTAAGAATATATAAAGAATTTTATAGTATACAAGATGAATTAGGAAATTTTTTATTTTCAATACTTGAAGGATGAGAAAAATAAACTTCAAAAAAAAATATAACCAATTCTAAATCAACTTTAACATAAATTTGAAATAACTTAACACCATAAAAATATAAAAAATCTAATAAAATTATATAATACTATATTCTTGTAAAATGAAAAAAAGATTAATAAAAAAATATAAATTTCTCTTTATGATAGCTTTGAGATACAAGCCAAGATTTATTCTTAAAATTTTACCAGATTAATCCCTTTTAGTTATAAAAATCAATTAGTTCCAATAACATTCTTATCTATAAGGGGTCCTACTAAAGTCTAAATATTATTTCCAGAAAACTAATTGAATTAATCTCATATATAAATAATCCAATTTTCATCAAAAATATCATTAGGAACACAATAAAAAATAAGTGTAATTTGTATAAAATTCAAAACATAACATCTATTTTTAATAAAAAAAATCAACCTTACCAATAACATTATCAATAGGGTGATCTCTATAAACCTTCCATGTCATATGAACAAAATTATAAGGCATAATTTCCCCCTAAAAATTACATTATATTGAATTTTTTCTTCACCAAAATTAAAATCATTAAAATCAACTTGAAAATATTTAAAACGAAATCCATTTTTCCAAATATTTTTAACAAATTTATCAATAAGAGATTATTCTACATCCACGGTTTTTTGTTATAAGTAAAACAAATTCAATTTTATTAGGATTACCCAATAAAATTCATTCTTCTATTTTAGAATCTAATTTATCTCTATTAACCTTAGTATTTAAAACAAAACTTTATATACAAGAATTTTAAAATAGCCAAAATTATGTTTTTACATTAAATAATTCATAAGGGGTTTTCTGTAAAAGTGGCCTAATTAAAACTCTATTTAATATATATGGCATATTATATTAATAAACTCAATCAAAATATTTATAAGTAAAATATATTCATAAAACACAGTTCTATACATTTCAATTCAAGTTTTATATTTTCATTTTACAACACTATCTTTTTGTAGTTTTCTTGGAGTATAAAAATTAAATAAATAGATATTTTCTTCAAAGGACTTTTGAAAACAAAAATTAACAAATTTACCTCCATTTTCACTTCTAATATAGATAATTAAATAACTTTTTTATTTTCAACCAACTTACAAAAAGTACTAAATCTAGATAAAGTTTCAATTTTGTGAGACATAAAATAATTGTAAGTAAAAATGATAAAATAATAAAAAATCACAATAACATATTTCTTACCTCAAAAAGATACAACATTCATAAGACCAAATATATAAAAATGAATATGTTCTAATTTTCTAGTATCACCAACTTCATTAATAGATTTAAAACTAATCTTAAATTTTTTACCTCTTAAACATGAATCTCAATAAACTTTCTTACAAATTTTCCAATTAAGTAGCTATTGCAGATGTATTTTATTTGGAAGTTTGCGTGAAAGTAAAATTTTCACACATCCAAGCCTCTTATTCCATAATATATCTTCAATTTCAATATAATTAATTAACTTTACATTTTGGTTAGATAATTCAGATAAATAAATAGAATAAATATTATCTTCCTTCTTGTCATTAAATAAACCATTTTCAATTTTAAAAACTAAATATATGTTATCATAAAATTTAGCACTCATTCCATCATTTCAAAGTTTTGAAATGTGAACTAATTTGTGCTTAGAACCTTTAACATATAAAAATTTATCCTTTCATTTTGAGTTATCACTAAATTTTGTAGATCCTTCATCGCAATGTTTGTATGATAAAAACTTTTATTGACCTCCAGACATATGTATAGAGAATACACTATCCATGTATCATGTATCTTTCACACTCTTAAGGCAAGTTTCCTAAAAATATTAATTTATTAAAAAAAACTTTTGGTACCAATTTTTTCTTCTGTCTAATCGGGTTAGTATAATGATTCGTTGGTACCCGTACAGATTTTTAAAAAGTATTCCTGAATACTCGAGAAGTTGAAAATTTTGAAATAAAATACTTACTATAACCGATTTATTGGTATAAACTTAAAGAAAATTCATTATCATAATGACCTATTATATAACATTTAAATAATCTAAATGTATAAACTTTTCCTTTAGAACTTTAAAAAAAATAATTTTTTCACATTTTAGTAATCCGAGGGTTGTAACCAGAAATAATGTTATTTTTATGTGATGTAATTATTTCCATTATCTTATTATATTTTTGTTTACCTAGAAAAAAAATTGATAATGTTTCTTTTTAAACATGAAACTTCCTTTTAGAGATCATCATTCATGTTTTGAATGAATCAAAATCATCATAAATATTTATTTTTTGAACATGAAGTAGGATTTCTCAATTTATTTTTTAAATTTTTCATTTTTTAATAATTTACATTTAATAATATTAACATTAATTAAAAACAATGTTTCTAAATTATAATTTTTATTACTGACTTTCTTACTTTCATTGATAAGCTTATTACTCTATTATTTTAATTTTGTGTACAATTTTGTAACCCAGAAAACATATTTTTCATATTTTTTATTATATTTATATAGATCATCAAAGATAAAAAATTTAATATCAAAGTCAAAACAATAGCTTGAATCTGAATCATTACCAACCTCATTTATATTAATCACCATTAAACATAGGTTAGCCAACTCTTTTTCACTTTCAGATTCATCGCCAGAATCTGATTCATCTATGAAGCTCCATCCAGCATATTCATGTAACTTATTTTTGTATCTGTTATCCATTCCATCATGTTACAATTTCAGAAGATCTAATTTTATGTATACCTTTTTCCTATATTTATAAAAAGTTAATTTTGATATACTATTGTACTTAATTGTGGTCCCTTTTTCCATTTTAGTCATCCTTCTTATTTTTTTGTGTCACTTATTGAACATTAACATTTTCTTTATCATATTATAAATACCTTTTCATATATTTTCAATTTGACATTTTTTGATTATATGTGATTTGAAATAAATATCTTTTTTCTTCAAAGTCTCTTCTTTAGTGATGTTATTAAACTCTAATTCATATTTAACAATTGATTTTATAAGTTCATCCAATGTGTATTCTTTGAAATTATTACTCTCAATGATCAGAATATTATTTTAATTATATTTATTAGGTAGATATATGATGATTATTTCAACCAGTATGTGGTTCTCTAAAGTTTCTACTATGAAATTCATTCCATTCATAATGCTTGTTAATCGAAGGAACATTTTGTTTAAACATTCATCTTCACTCATCTTGAAATCTCAGTACCCCACATGGAGTATTCAATGTTTGATTATAATCATATTATCTATGAAATGCGAGTATTTTATAAAATCTAATAGATCACATGAGTTATCTTACATGAAACATGACTAAACACACTTATGTTAGTATCACAATATAAAATATTTGATACTGTGTATTTAAATACATACATAACAGTATTTTTTCTTGTAAGAGTGTATGGGTTAGATTTTGGTAGTAAATATGGTTTTACCGTGATTTACTAGTGTTCTATACTTAAATTTTTGAGGTATGCCTTCATTCTGTTTTACCAGTAACCATAGTCATTCTTATCAAAGTGAGGTGCATTTTAAGGAATCCAAGAATCATTTATATCCATCCCTACCATATTACAGGGATATAATTTTTTAGATTGTGAGATCTAGAATAAAAAAGTTTAAAAAATATATATATATCAAACTCTATATCTAATAAGAATGGTTTCTTGATACTACATTTTTTATATCAAGAAAATAAATTGTATAATTAATCTATCTTTAACAAGGTCAAACATTTGGTACCAAGTGTTAGTGTGTCAGTTAAGGTATCTAACTAATCTATCCCTACAAGTTCAATATCTAATACCACTTGTAAGGTCCAATATAGTGATTAAATATGATTTAGGGTGGAATAAATATACCGTATTAAAATTTTAATGAAATTTATTAATTATCAAAGTTAATTAATAGATTTAATTTACTATAGAAAAATAAAATAATTAAAAATGTGGAATTTTATATTACTTCAATCCAAAGTGGACCTACCCTACTCTTTTATCTTTATACTATAGGAGAGATACATTGTTCACTATAATTGTTTTTGAAGGACAATCATAACCCAATTACATCCTAATTTTTCTAGTGGAATTATAACCAAGACACTAGACTATTGTATGGGAAGTCACAATTATAACACTAAATTTAGACTATGTAACAACCCAAACGGTCTTGGATTTAGAATAGAGGAGTCACAAAATGAAGAGATAAATAATTATTTTGAATTTAAAGGCCTAAATAAAAAGTGTTGTGATGAGTGTGGGAGATAAAAAGTATTGTCATAGATATAAAAAACATGGGAAAAATAGATAGAAGATAAATAAGAGAATCACAAGTATAGTTTCTTGAGTAATGGATAAGTTTGTATCATCAAGGTATTAGTAAATGAATAAGATGTAGTTCAGCACTTGATATATCATCCAAAAAATGTATATTGTTCGCATAGGATCAAAAACTTGTACAACACTAAAAAAATTTGAAAGTTCACATAAAATAAATGGTGTTGAAAAAAAATAGTATGTGTGTAGCATTATATCTATTGAATCAATGCTAAATTTCCTTTAAATAAAAATAACTCAAAACATCCAAGTGATTCATTAAGAAACTCAAATTCAAAATAATAATATTTGTACCATGATTATCGCTAGAATTATTGAGGTGATAAGAGGTCTCCAAAGAAAAACTATTTATTTAATTTAAAATCACTTAAATAATTTAAAAACATTAAAGCGTTATTATAGAAGTTTAAAAACAACTCCATAATAATAGGTCAAAGATATTACTCATATATCATATAATAGTTTCCTTTTAAAATTTAAAATTTGAGAACTTTTTTTTAAATGCATGTAGATACCTAGAATTTCATAAATGAATATCACTACAATAAAAAATAAAATAAAATTTGGAATAAAATTTTTAAACATAGGCATTACATTAGAAACATTAACATCATACAAAAAAATCAAAATAAATAATTTGAAATTTTAATTTTCTTGTTATATATATGTGTGTAAATGAAGAACAGAATTAAAATAATTTAAGATATACTTAAAATACTCTAAACATCTTTTTATAGATTCTATATGATTTATATGAGTTTATGGGATCAACAAAAAAATATGAAATTATTAATATAATAACTAACTAATTTAAAATATAAAGAAACATGTGAAACATAGCATATATGAATGGTATTGTATGCATAAAAGTAAAATATATATACAGGTAAGCTTACATGCAATGTATAAAGCTAAGATTCAAATTATAAATAATGCATAAAGGTAATATAATGCATAAGGGTAACATTATGATTTGTGTAAAGGTTAAATATAGTGATAAGTAAGAGTATCATGAAATTTCCGAAGGTTGTATAAATGTAACTTTCATTTTATATAAACTATGTAAGAGTAAATTATAAAATAACATGTACGTAAAATAGAATTTATATAACATGTTTAAGTTTGAGAAAAAATTATATATCTTTCATAAATATAAATATCAATTCAAATAGATTTCATAAGGTTATATGGTAAAAAAAGTTGAAACATGTGTAAAGATAATAAGAACTAATGTCATTGTAAAAATAGTTTTTTAAAACATGTGTATGGGTAAATAAAAGTTAATAAATGTTATATAATTGTAAATAAACAAACCTAGAAAAATTAGTAAAAGAAATCATTTTCATAAAAAATGACAATAAAAATAATATTAGTAAATAATTAAAAAATAAACAAATAAATAAAAAATTAAAGTACAATTAATAATATAAAAACGTGATTAATAAATAATTAAAATAAAAAAAATATTTTTGAGGGTATTTTTTAAAATAAAGTAAACAAAAAAAATTTATGTTATTTGTAATATTTAGAAAAACAACAAATAAAAAACACTATAAATCATAACAAACTCATAACATGTAACACCCTGTGTTTTTTAAGATTAGAATTTTGAGAAAAAATTTAATTTTTATTCCATATGCTTGTAAGAGGTAAAATGGTAATTTTATTCTTATGGCTAATATTAGATAATTTTTATGACCATTCTGTTGGTTCTGAAATAGGTTGTTTACACTAGGACAGAAGTTTGGTGGAATTCTTAGTCGTTTGAATTTTAGGTGAATAATTAATATTTAAGTTTCAATAAATTAAATATTAAATTATTCATGTAGGTTCATTCAGACATATCTTTTGAATGGATTATTGGATTGGTATTTTTTATCCTCTATTGAGTTTATAATGGGGTGTTTTTATTAGGTGGGGTGTAAACTTATGTCAGACTCCTAGCCAGACGGGTCCCCGTTTTTATTTTCTTTTCCCTTTCTTTCCATTTTATTATTTTCATTCTTTTATTTTTCTTTTCTTATTTCCTAATCTATCTTCTCACGTACTCCCTAGGGTATTCCTCTTATACACGACTAATAGATTTAGATATGAGGAGAGATAAATATATATGAATAGAAGGAGTTACTATCACAGAGCGTGGGATGCACTGGATTATTGTGTAGCAACCGTGGACTGCAAGAAAATGGTGAAGCTTTAGTGGATTCCACCCAAAGGTAGATCATTTTTATTTTATTCCATAAATCTCCATATTTAAAACATTTTAGAGCTTTAATCCCCTATTATTCTTTCTTAGGAACCCTTTATGTTCGATCTACTTCTATTGAGGTGAAAATGGGGGTTTTTTGGGAGATTTGAGGGTTTTTTATACGGGGAATCTTATCAACACAATGTGTGGTTCAGCGAACACACATATTGTGTTCTTTCTATTTAGTAAATATGACTTTTTAAAAGTACACACCGTTTATAGGTCATACACAACATGTAAAAGGGCTCAGTCGTGTAGTCAAGTACTAGGCTAAGTAGTCCATATAAGGGAAAAATGACATGTAGAGTACACTCCCAGACCCTTTGTGGGTGGCATGCCATGTACATGTACACAAACATGAGTATTTCATGGACATGCCATGTGAGTTTCATGGGAAGGCACCATGTTTAGGGTATATATCATGTATGTGACCATCATGTCGTGTATTTTAGTATTTACATGCCATGTTTGGATGGAGTACATGCCATGTTGAGGCATTAGAGGTACACATCGTGTACTATGTATGAATGACATATACTACCCCCCTTATAACCCTTTTTGGGTTTTTCATATATTTTTACCCCTAATTCATAAGTGTACCCATGATTAGTTCATTATTAGTATCATTCCATGTAGATAGAAATGGATAAACCCTTGTGGTGTATTAAGGAATTCTAGGTGGTGTTTTGATCGTTTCTTAAAAAAGGAGGTTCTTCCTTCGATATTCAAATCTAGGTGTCTCCTAGAAGTTAGACACCCCCTAATATATGATGGGCCATGTGTTATAACTTTTTAATGATTCTTTTAACATTCTTTGAGTAGGTCTTCCTTGTGATATTTTTCCTTTTATTATATGGGTCCATGAGATTAGTTGTTTCCAAGGATTCCCTTTAGGCTAACGCTTCTTCCATTTTGACATAGAGGATCCCTTTTAGCATGCCCCGATCTTCTTACTACTTATAAGGGTCCCCTATAGAATCGTTTTCTTACAATCTGGCCTATGGAATCTCTTATAGGATCCCTCTACCTGTGTACCATTTAGAGGATCTCATGTTGGATTCCTCCTTTTCCTTTTCAACTAAGGATACCAAATTAGATGTCGTTACTTATGTATGGACCATGAGGATCCAAACTAGGATGCCTCGTAGTGTTTGACTTAATGGACCGAGTGGGTGCCCTAATGTTTTACCAACCCTGAGCTACTATGCCGGGTTTTGAAAGAGTGGACAATGGGTGTCGCCTTAGAATCCATGTTGAACTTGTAATCCCATGGGGATGTGGAAGTAGTGTTGGGTTTAGGAGTTCAGATACTCTCACCCTTTTGTTTATCCTTTCACATGTTTATTACTGATGCAGCGATGTTTTCTAGAGGTGATTCCTGGTTGGTGCCTATTGAGCCTAACACGGTGCATCCTTATTTCTCATTGGGATTCCCAGATGTTCATTCCTAGTATCTAGCTTCAGATCCATGTTATTTTTATATTTATTGTATACCTAGAGGTACTACCTACGATCTGGATGTTGAGCCATTATATTTTAGTATTACTTTTTTATATTTTCAATAGGTTTTTCCTTGGATCTTGATGTTACCACTATGTTATACAGGCATGGAATCCCTAGTAATTATACTCATGGATGATTTCACTCTACTAGAATTCTTATATGATGAGGATGATTATTCCCTCCTTGGATCATGCGTTAATGAAGAATATTACACTCCCCTCAGCCTAGGGTTTCAGTTGATGATTATGGTCTCCTCAAATTTTGGTTTATAGAGGATGATTATGCTCTCCTTGAACAATGAATTATGGAGGATAACTATGCTCTCCTCTATTTTTCAAAGGATGAGAATATATATACATGCTCTCTGGGATCAAGATTATAAGACCATTTTCATTACCAAGTTTTTTATCAAGGTGTTGGACTCGTGACGCTCTTGAAAACAGGCCATAAACCCTACATCCCACTAACTCGTGGGATCAACGCTCTGGACCCTAACTTGGGACAGGTATCTAGATATCTCCCCTAAACAGCTAGAGATTTATTTCACCTCTGTGGAGATTTGAACCTAGGGCCCACTAGAATTTAACTAACCAGGGAGATTCTCCACTACCACTACGCCATATGGTGTTGGGGTAGCGGAGAAGCCCCGCAGTTGGTTAAATGTCATTTAGATCCAAGTTCATTTCTCCGCGGAGGTGAGATAAATCCCTAGTTGGATATGGGAGATATCCATGATACTCAAACTAGTGATTGGCCTAGTTGAGAGCCCAGTGACCCAAGTGTATGGTTTGGGGAGTATCTTGGTCTATTTTTTGAGTGTCACGGGTCCAACAAAAGGCATATTTTTAACAGACTTTCACCACTTACTGGTCTATAGTTTGGCTTCACCCCATGCTTTCCATTACTATGGACCAGGCCACTAGGGATTTATGCCCCCAAGTAACAAGTATTGTCCCCGGGCCCTTCTGGTATTTAATACGCCTCCCACATGATTGGAACCTGGGACCTCATGTTTAACAGCCACGAGGGAGCATCAAGGGTCCAACTAGATAGGGTAGATATCTAGATACCTGGCTCATGTTAGGACTCAAAGCGTGGAGCCCATGAGCTAGTGGGATACGGGGTATATGGTTCATTTTCATGAGTATCACAGTTCCAACAAAAAGGCGCCTTTTAACAGACCTATTCCACTAACTAAGTTATAGTATGGCCACACCATGTGACCACTAACCTGTGGACCAGGACACTGGGGAGTTATACCTCCACGTGGCAGGTATTGTGCCCAAGAACTACTGGGATTTATTTCGCCTCCCCATAGAATCAAATCTAGATTTGACTAGCATTTAACCAACCAGGGAGACTCTCTAGTACCACTACACCATGTGGTATAGTTGTAGTGGATAATCTCCCCACAATTAGAACACGGTACCTCAGGTTTAACATCCACAAGGGAGTTTCATGAGTACCAATATGCCATGGTGTAGTGGGCCCTTTTGTTGGACCTGTGATTCTTCTAACAACAGACCATATACAATATAGCACCCTAACTCGTGGGCCCCACACTATGGGCCACTAACTTGGGTCAGGTATTTAGATATCTCCCTTAGCCATCTGAGGATTTATTTCACCTCACGGGTCCAACACATAGCATCTCACACCTATGACTGATTTTGGTAATGACATCTACATCTGTATCTATTTACGGGTGGGTATGAAGTCTCACAAGTGATATCTCCTTACAAATCCCCAAACGGTCAGACCCTTAGGGTACATCTGAGCCTAAATGTCATGACCACCTATGGATTAGGGCCTAAGGCTCATATATTAGACTATATTTACATGGAATGAGAAGCATAGTTTCTAGATCAATGACCATTTATAGTATGTCTGGATGTAATTCCCTATAATCCTTCTTTATAGTGATTGGAGGTGAGTACAGTTAAACCCAGGGTTAGGACAAGTATCCCCCTTGTGGTGGTGTAGCTTGATAGGAGACATTTTTTATGTTGGTCAAACTAGGTATATATCGATTGGGATTATGGAACCAAATATCAAATTAATGATAGACAGCTTTATTGGCATGATGTCCAACTCAATTCCCTTGCATATGATATCCAAGATCTCAGGATTACAGACCCAAGGATCAAATTTTGATGGTTTTATGTTATTTCCACACCATACATAGGTATATATATGTGTCTGTGTCTGTAGTTATGTGATCATACATATATATGTACATAAATATGAATATACTTGATATCACCTTTCCCAGTGTCCCAAGATTACGAACCCATGGTCAACTAGGATTTTATGTATTTTTGTTTTACATATATTTTAATTATGTCATGGCTAGGATAAGCACATTTCATGAGAATTCAATTATTTCATCATTTTATAGTTTCATCATTAGTGTGGCCTACTAAGATTATTTCTTACCACTGTATGTGCACCTCGGTGTGCATAAATATCTTTTGTATGGTTTTCAGGTTTTGTACAGTGCATAAGTAGTGCCTAGGGTCCTTTAGTATCAAGACTGGCTGCAACAGGTAGAAATATTTGGGTTTCTAGCATGCTCTAGTAGTTTTTCGATTATTTTTTATGTAATCAGTGCATGGTTAGATTCTCATGGTTGGAATGACATCGAGTGATGGGAAATCTTGGAATAAATTATGGCACAATTGAGGTGGCTGATTTTGAAGAGTATTTCAAAGGGATCTTCTAGATTAATTAAATTGAAATATTGTGTAGCATTTTTATCTTATCCTTGTGTGGTATGACTCATTTTATCATGATTCAATCCACAAAGGTGTATAATGGTTGGCGTGGTGCTATTTAAAATCATAAATTTGTGGGTAGTTGCGTGTGATCCCAGGATCAATGTTTTAAAAGACATGGTATGGCATGGTCCTTGGATTTGTTGTTAAAATATGAGTATACCTCCATGGTAGAGGTTTCATCATTAATTAATGGGGTACTACAATATGGTTGACCTGTGGCTAGACCAAAACATGCATTATTGAGATACATGGTGTTAGGTGTTGGTTAAAGGAAAGTGTAGCCTTGTTCATTGTGAGCGGGGATTGGAGAGAGATGTACATGATTTTCGATGAAAATATTCACATGATTCTAGTTAGAGGTGATCATAACTCTCTTTGAATCATCCAGAGTATGCTCAAAGAGCATTGGCCCTGTGCTGAGCTTCTTTTCTTTTTAAATGTCTTGTTTTTTTTAAGGAAACCTATCAAGGTTTCACTCAAGGAGTGGTGTAAAGTGATCCATATGGTGGGGAGTACACCATTGGACGTTTGGGGGTGGTGTCCCTCATTTTATATTTAAATTAGGCTCTTATCATGATCTGTTGTGCTTGGATTTTAGTTATGATATGAGGATAATGGTATTTATATGGTGGTCAGTACTAGATCAGTTGTCGTTGAATGTCTTCCGTGTAGGAGATGGTAGTGGATGCTATAAGACTGTCCATTGGATATTCAATATATATTGTTTTTTTTAGATTATCAAGTATATGTCATGAATTCTATTCTTATCTTTAGTATTCTTAGGGATTTGAAGTTTTATAGTTGGAATATTGTAATGACCCATGTTTTTCCACACTGGAATTTTTAGAAAAAAAAAATTAATTTTTCTTCCAGATGCTTATAAGGGATAAAATGGTAACTTTACCTTTTAATATGATCTCATAAAAAGTTTTGACCACTTAATTGGTCCTAAAATAGTTTTTTTACCCTAGGATAGTAGTTTTTTTCATTTTTGATCCATTAGAATTTTAGCGTAATAATTTATATTTAATTTTTAAAAAATTAAATATAAAATTATTTGAGCTGATTCATTTGGCCATATATTTTGAATTAATTTTCTGATAGATATTCTGACTCCTTCATTTAGTCTGGAATTGGGATTTCTTCCTAGGTGGGGTGTAAAATTAGGTTGGACGCTGGGGCTAATCAGGGGCCCTTTTCTTTTCTTTTTCTTTTACTTACCTTATTTTCTATCTTTTATTTTTATTTCCTTACTTACTATTATGGATTATCACACAATCCCTAGGGGGATTCCTCTGACACATGACCGATATATAAGGTGGAGAGGGAGATATAGATAGAGAGAGGGGGTGGGAGAGAAGAAGGTACTACAACGGAGCTTGGGACGTGTCAGATCCTTATGTGATGACCGTAAACTGTAGAAATGGGAAATGATTTTGAAATTTCTTCCCAAATGTATTAAATTTTAAATTTTCACTATAAATACCCATATTTTAATCATTTCCATGTTTTAATCCCCTATTGTGCTTTATTTCAACCCCGTTATTGTTGATCTCTTTCTTTTGGGGTGAAAATATGGGTCTTGGGGCAATTTTTGGGTTTTCGTTCAAGAAAATACATTTACACGGTGTATCGTTCAAGGAAAAAACATTGTGTGTTCTTAATATTTAGAAAATATGACCATTTCTAAGTACACACCATGTATGGGTCATACATTCCATGTACAAGGGATTGTTCATGTATTCGAGTACCTGGCCAGGAAACTTGTGTCAGGGACACATGTTGTGTAGAGTACACATCCAAACCCAATGTGGGTGTCACACCGTGTAGATGTACACGTCTAAGTGTATTACATGGTTAGACCATGTGAGGTACATAGTCATGTACCTCATGTAGGGTACACAACATGTACATCCCCTAAAAATCATTTACTTGGGTGTTTTCATGCCAAGTCTGACATGAGTACACACCCTAGTGGGGTATTGGGGGTATACATCATGTACTATGTATGCACGCAGTGTCCTTTCCCCATGTAAACCTTTTCTGATTTTTTGTGTCTTTTTTCCGAATAGTTGTAATTAGACCCATGAGTTATCCATTTTAAGTGTCTTTATGTGTATATCACGATAGTTAAACCCTTATGGTGTTTTGACGAATCCTAGGTGGTGTTTTGTGAATTTCTTAAATAAAGAGGCTCTTCCTTTGGTATTTGAATATAGTTGTCGCATGGAAATGAGACCCCCTTAGATATGATATGGTCTAAGAGCTATATATTATCACTAATTCTTATATCTTTCCTTTGAGGACAACTCCATTGTGAGATGTTAACTTCTTACTTATGAGGTCATGAGATTAGTTTTTTTTCAAGGATTCCCTATTGTATTAATCTTATTTTATTTATACCTAGAGGGTCCCATATAAGATGCCTTCATCTTTTTACTCTTTCCATGGGTCCCCAATAGAATTACTTTCTTATAATTTTTCCTAGATAATTCCTTTTAGGATCCCTTTACCTATGTACTATTTGTAGGATCCCATGTATGATTCCTCCTTTACCTTTTTAGCTAAGGACCCCAAATAGGATTACTTTTCTTATGTGAGTACCATGACGATCCCAAGTGGATGCCTCTTAGTGTTTGACTTAAGGGACCTAGTGGGTTCCCTAATATATGATCGACCCTCGTCTATTATGTCGTGTTTGGATAGATAAGGTAGTGGGTGTCACCTTATAACCTATTCGAAACATGTAAGCCTAAGGGTTTGTGGTGGTAGTTTTGGCTTGAGGCGTTCAGCTACCATCAAGATTTTTTTGTCCTTTCATGTGTTTTTTGTTGATGCAGTAATGTGTTCCATAGGTTCTTACTAGTTGGTGGTTGTGGAGCCTGACACGGTGTATCTTTTTTTCCCTTTGGTATTCCTATACATGATTTCCTTTGATCTAGCTTCTAAGCCATATTATTTTCATACTTATTGTATACCCAGAGGTACTACTTAGGATATATATTTTGAGTATTTATATTTTATTATTACATTATTGGTATTTCTAGAGGTTCTTCCAAGGATCTAGCTATTGATCCAACTACCATGTTATATGGGCATGGAATCCCTAGTAATTATACTCATGGATGATTCCACTCTCCTTGAGTTGTTAGATGATGAGGTTGATTATACTCTCCTTGATTCATTGGTTAATAAGGATGATTACGCCCTCCTCAGCATGGTTTTATCAGTGGATGATTATGGTCTCCTTGACTTTTGGTCTATAGAGGATGATTGCACTCTCCTTAACTAGTGTCTTATGGAGGATGAATAAACTCTCTTCGGTTTTTCATATGATGAGGATCTCCAAATGTGCTATCTAGGATCAGGATTATGAGCCCTTTTTCTTTATCAGGGTGATTAGGAAATGTGTCTCACACCTATGGTTTATATTGTCCATGACATATACATCTAGATCTTAAGAGGTGTTTATGACGTCTCACCGGTGATCTCACCTTATATATCGCCAAAGGGTCAGACCCATAGGGTTCATCTGAGTCTAAATGTCATGACCACCTATGGGTCGAGACCAAGGACTCAAAAATTGGACTATATTTACATGGAATGAGTGGAATGGAATCCAGTTCAGTGACCATTTATTGGATGTTTGTATGTACTTCCCTGGAATCCTTATTTACAGTGACTGGAGGCGAGTACGGGTGATCCCAGGGTTAGGATGAGTATTCCCCTTTGGTGAAGTAGTTTTCTAGAGAAATTTCCAACATTGGATGAAGTAGGTATATTTTGATTTGTATTACGTTCTATTATATCTTCTTAATGATATTTAGCTTGAGTATGATGATGTCCATCTCAATTCCCTTACGTAGAATGTCCAGGAGATCAGTATTACAGGTCCGAGGATTAACAATTGATTGTTTTATGTTATTTCCTTAAATTACTTGGGTATATTCCAATTTATGTATATATGTATAAGTATGTGACTATAAATATATACATATATAAATATAAATATACATGATACGACCTAGTACCTTTTACTAGGATTATGGATATATATATTGACTGTGGATTCACGCATTTCTATTTTACTTATCTTTTTGTTGTGTATTGACTAGGTTGAGCATATTGCATGATCATGAACTTGTGGAATCATTTTATAGGTTTATAATTGGGGGGGTCCTATTGTGATTATTTATCACCCTTGTACATGCACATCAGTGTGCATACATACCTTTTATCATATTTCTAGGTTGAGTACGGTATAATGGTGGATAGGGTTAAGGCCCTATGTTTCATGACTGAGTAGAGCTTCTCATGTGAGTTCTTTTGTTTGAGTTAGTGTAGTTCAAAATTTTCTAGAGACCAGATATGTGGTATAGCTCAATGTCAGTAGTAGATCCATGTAATTTTATTTTAGTATCTTTTTGTGTTCCTGTATCTATATGGTCAGCCCATTGGGTGACCAATGTGGTATTTATGACATAGCCATTCAGGATTTTATAAAATTTTCATTTATTATTACAACATGCCTCTATTTCAGTTATTTAGAACTTCCTCACACTTCTTATTTACTATTATGTATTATAATTATCTATTTCCATTGTTTTATTATTTTTATATGAGGTAATAGTCTCCCCACTATCACACCTTATGCCCTCACTGTTATCCTGAAGCCTCTGGCACACGGGGAGGCACACTCAAGGCCTCATAATAAACTACCTCACAGAGCACCTATTTAGTGGCATTTGGCTCAGGATGTTACAAAGTGGCATTATATATATTCTTCTCATGTTGTTTACTATTTGGGATAAAGTATATAGAATTATTATAAATTCATTGGAACCTGTGATGTATATCAGAAGGTTGCATCGAGAAGAATTGTATATATAAGAAGTCTTGGTTTCTAGGGTTATGGTATTGTTGTTTAGATCTATGATGTTATAGTTTTATATGATTTTTTGAATGGGAGACAAACATATTGTGTGGATTTCATGATTTAATATGGATCATTGTATCTTTTCCATTGGCAAGAGACTGGTGATGGATTTTAACTCTTGGAAAAAAATGGAAATAGGCATCTCATGTATCATATTTGGCATGTAAGATTCGCGTCATAAAAGCCTGCTAGTGTGTGGTTTCTACTAATGATTGGGGCATATTAAATTGAGCCTACTTAAATATATATATATATATATATATATTATTCCAATGTTAGGTTATGTGAATCTGTTTTGAGGCATTGGTGGTGAGGCTAATGACTCAGTCCTCATGTATAGGTGGTACAGTGACCCAAGTAAGTCAATAGGGACCATGATGACCATAATTTATACCCTTGTGGGGGTATCCTTCCATTTACGGTCACCCAGTCATGTCACTAATTTTAATTCTAATAGATACCTCTTATTTTCTCATGAACTGGGCCTCGAGGGAGTATTACCATATACGGATTCCTAGTGAGTGTTATTTTAGTCTCTTTACTTCATCAATATCATGACCTCCTAGGAGTAGTTTCTTCTCAGGATTATCAGTGAGGGTCAGAGAACTTTAGAATATTTTTTCATTTTTTACCCTCATAGGTCATTATTATCTATACCTTATTTAGAGAGGTTTGATCTTTTGGTCTAGGGGGTTAGACCTTGTGACCTAGTAGTGTTACTTGATCAGTTGGGCTAGTAGGGAGTCCTGAGAACCATAGTTCTGACTCCGACCCTTGTTGGTCGATGTGTGTTTTGTTCATTTTGTTTATTTTGTTTGAGATAATCCTACATGAGTGTTTTTTCTATGTTTAGGAATAAAATTTTAGGCATCGAGTAGGTTATACACTCATTTTGATATTGATGCACAGTTGGCGCTTGGGTTTTGCATTGTAAGAATTTTGTTGCCTTCAGGTTTTGACCTAGCACCTAGAATTATTTGGTGTTAATACTGGATTAAATGGAAAAGTTTTTTCTAGGTTCTTGGGCTTCTCAAATAGTGTTTTTGTTATTTCTAATTCATTTAGAGCATGGGTAGATGCCCATGACTGGAATGACACTAAGTGACAGGCGGTCATTGAATAAATTGTGGCATAGCTGAGGTTTATAATTTTGAAGAGGAGTTCCAAGGGAGCATATGGATTAATTATAATTACATGACATGTAGCATGGTCATCTTATCCTTATGTGGGATGACTCACTAGACAATGATTTGGGTGGTAAAGGTGTACACTAGAAATGGGTGGTACCATTTCAAATCATAAATCGGTGGGTAGTCTTGTGTGAGTTGAGGACTGGTGTTTTCAAATAGATATCATGGTATGGTTTCCTGGGAGTTGTGTTTAAAATAGAAATTTCCCTCCGTGGTAGAGGTGACATTAGGAATGAATGGGGGGCTACAAGATGGTTTATCCATGTTTGGACCTGGACACACATTTTTAGGTGACATGGTGTCTGGTGTTGGTTAAAGTCAAGTGTAGCCTTATTTATTGGAGCATAGCTCAAAGAGATATGTACACAAATATTGGTGTATATAATAGTGTATTGTTGGTAATATATAGTCTTTCTCTATCTTGAAATTGTCCTGAGTATGGTAAGAGAGTGTCAACCCTATGTCAAGCTTCTTTTCTTTTTAAAATTTTCGGATTCTTAAGGAAACATATTGAGGTTCTGCTCAATGACCAGTGTAAGGTTAGCCATATGGTGAGGAGTACACCATTGGTAATTTATGGTTACTGGCCCTCATTTTAAATTTAAATTATGAATTTTTCATGATTCATTATGATCTGAGTTTGGTTAGGAGAAGATGATAAGTGTATTCCTATGGTGGGGAGTACTAGATCAGTCATCATTGAATGTCTTCTGTCTAGGAGATGGTTTGTTGAGGCTATGAGACTAGTCATTGGTCTGTAAATATTGCTTTTTTGTGCATATTATTAGGTTGAGAGTATGCCCACTAGTCTTTTCAACAGGCTTCCTAGGGAAGATAGGGTTTATGGTTGGGGATGTTGTAACGACTTGTGTTTTTTCAGACTGGAATTTTGAGAAGAAATTTGAATTTTTCTTCCAAATTCTTGTAATGGGTAAAATAGTCATTTATTTCTATAAGACGACCCCGGATAGATTTTTTGAACACTCTTTTTCTCCTAAAATAGGGTTTTTATTCTTCTATATAAGTTTGGTGGAATTATGATTTGTTTTAATCATAGTGGACTAATTAATATTTATTTTTCAATAAATTGAATATTAATTTATATTTGAATGTTTTTCAATCCATATATTTTGAAAAAAGTTTTGAATTGAGATTCTAACTCTTCCATTTATTTAGTAACATGTGTTTGTTCTTAGGTGGGGTGTGAACTTAGTTTTGGCATCAGGGCCGGCCAGGACCCCCTTTTTCTTTTCTTTTCTTTTTAATTTTATTTTATTTTTCTTCTTTTATTTCATTTCTTTATTTTCTTTTTTCCTTTATTCTTTCCTCCTATAGATTATTTATTATACACTGAGGGTCTTCCTCTACCATGTAAGAAAAATATAGGTAGAGGGATAGAGAGAGTGGGGGATAGGAAAAGGTACTGTCTTGGAGCTCAGGATGCACCAGATCATCATGCGGTAATCATGGATCGTGAAAATGGGAAAAGTTCTTCCCAAAGGTAGCCCTTTTTAAATTTTTTCATAAATCACTATATTTTAATATTTTATAAGTTTCAATGTCCTATAATGATTACTTAGTACCCATTAAGAGTTGATCTACTTATTTGGGGTGAAAAAAAGAGTTTCAATGTGATGTAGGGGTTTTCTGTTCAGAAAAACTCATCCCCCCAGTGTGTGGTTCAGGGAACACATGTCATGTGTTATTACTATTTCGGAAATATGAACTTTTTTAAGTAAATTACATGTATAGATCATAAATTCCATGTAAAAAATACCCATTAGTGTAGCTAAGAACCAGGCTAGCCATCCCATGTAAGGGCCATATGCCACGTAGAGTGCACGACCAAACCTTGTGTGGGTGGAACACAGTGTAGATGTACACGACTAGGTATGGTACATGGACCGGCCATGTAAAGTACACGGTAAGGTACCCCATGTAGGGTATAGGCCATGTATGTGACTGACTCACAGTGTGATAGGGAATTTACATGAAATTTCAAGTTGGAGTACACAACTTGGTAGGAATTGGGGATACACATTGTGTACTATGTATGCATGATGTGTACTCCACCCTTGTAACCCTTTTTTCATTTTTCATATATTTTTTCCAAGAGTCAAAATTGGACCCATGATTAATCCATTCGGAGAATCTTTTTTAATAGATAATTATTTTTAAACCCTTGTAGTGTTTTCAAGACTCCTAAGTGGTGTTTTGTGTATTTCATAAATAGAGAGGTTCTTACTATGATATTCAAATATGGTTGTTTCTTATAAAGGAAACTGCCTTTGATATGATATGGTCCATGACCTATCACTTTGGAATGATTCTTGTAGCTTACCTTTGAGGATGTATCCCTTGTGAGATGTGTCCTTCTATCCCATGAGGCTATGAGATGAGTTGTTTTTAAGGATCCTCTGTACTATTACTCTTCTTTCATTTTAACCTGGAGGTTCCTATGTAGGATGCCTCTATCTTCTTATTGTTTCCAAG
Organism: Viscum album; assembly: GCA_963277665.1. Taxonomy (NCBI): domain Eukaryota; kingdom Viridiplantae; phylum Streptophyta; class Magnoliopsida; order Santalales; family Viscaceae; genus Viscum; species Viscum album. Next base: position 1,181,521,210 of record OY728158.1, on the reverse strand, counting down.
GGTACCCTATGGAATCCGTTTATTACAATCTTACATTTAGAATCTGTTATTGGATCCATCTACCTGTGTACCATTTAGAGGATTCCATGTAGGATTCCTCCTTTAACTTTTTGGCTAAGGATCCCGTGTATAATGCCTTTTATTATGTATCAATCTTGAGGATCCCAAGTATGATTCCTCTTAGTGTTTGAATTAAGGCACCCAGTGGGTGCCCTGAGGTTTAACATACCCTGATCTAGTATGTCATGTTAGGATAGATATGGTATTGGGTATAACCTTAGAACCCATGACGAACTTGTAATCCCATGGGGTCGTGTCAGTAGTGTTGGGTTTAAGAATTCGGCTACCCTCACTCTTTTGTATCATTTCACATGTTAATTGCTGATGAAATATAATTTTCTAGAGTTTATTCCTAGTTGGTAGTTGTTAAGCCCGATGTGGTTTGCCTTTATTTCTCTTTGGGATTCCCAGATGTGTTTTCCTATGATCTGACTTCTGATCCATGTTATTTTCATAGTTATTGTATACCCATAGGTACTACCTAGTTCTGAGCCATGTTATTTTCATATTTATTGTATACTCATTGGTATAACCGAGTATTTATATACTGAGAATGTATATTTGATTATTACATTATTGGAATTTCCAAATTTGCTTTATGGGATCTAAGTATTGATCCTACTACTATGTTATACAAGCGTGGCATCCCTAGTAATTATACTCATAGATTCCTCTCTCCTTAAGTTGTTATATGATGATTATGATTATGATCTCCTTGGATCATGGGTTATAGAGGATTATTACAGTCTCCTAAACCTAGGGTCTTTGGTGGATGATTAGGCTCTCCTCAAATTATTGTCTATAGAGTATGATTATGCTCTCCATGACATGTGGCTTATATAGGTTGACTATGTTGTCCTCAATTTTTTATATGGTGATGATCTCCAAACCTGCTCTATGGGATCTAGATTATGGTCCCTTTTTCTATATCAGGTTGGTTGAGCATGACTCTCACACCTATGATTAACTTTATTCATGATGTCTACATCTAGATATCAAGGGGTGGGCATGACATTTCACTTCTGAGATCTCTTTACAGATCACCAAAGGGTTCAACCCTTAGGGTTCATATAACTCTAAATTTTATGACCTCCTATGAACTGGGACCTAGGAATCAGAAAATAGACTATATTTAAATGGAATTATTGTTATTTAATCTATCTCAGTAACCATTTACATGATGTCTCTATGTACTTCCCTAGAATCCTTCAATGCAGTTATTGTAGGTGAGCACAGGTGAACCCAGGGTTAGGATGAGTATCCTCATGTGGTGATGTAGATTACTCAAAAAATATTCTAGCATTGTATGAAGTAGGTAAATTTTGATTGGTATTAAAAACCCCAAAATCAACTTAATGACACATGACTTGAGTGGATTGATTTCTAGCTCAATTCCCTTGTACAGGATGTCCAGACGATCAAAATTACAGACCTGATAATCAACCGTTGATGGTTTTATGTTATTTTCTCTCCTTCCTCAGGTATATTTCTATATATGTATATATTTATAGTTATGGTACTATACATATATATACATATAAATATTAATATACTTTATAGAACCTTTCCTGGTTGACTAGGATTACGGAACTAGGGATCAAATATGGTTTCACATATTTTTTTTACTTATCTTTTAGTTGTGTATCATCTAGGGTGAGAATATTTCATGATAATTCCCTTATAATATAATTTTACCAGTTCATTATTTTGGTGGACTAATAATATTATGTATCAACCTTGTACGTGAACCTCATTGTGCATAAAGACCTTATGTCTACTTTTCATGTTGAGCACATTAGCATGGTGGATAGTGTTGAGGCCTTGTGTTGCGTGATCAAGTGGAGCTTCTCGTGTGAGTTCTTCTATTTGGGATGGTATAGTTTGAAATTGTTTGGAGACCAAGTATGCGGTTTGGATCAGATTTAGTAGTATATCCTTGTACTTTTTTTAGTTTCTTTTTTTATTCCTATATCGGTATTGTCAGCCCAATGGGTGACCATTTTGGTATGTATGACATAGTTGTTCAACATTTTATAGAATTTTCATTTATTGTTACAACATGATTCTATTTTAGTTATTTTCCACTTCCTTACTCTATTTATTTATTTATTTTTATGATACTTAGCTATTTATATTGTTTTCTTACTCTCATATGAGGGTATAGCCTCCCCACTATCAAACCATGCGCCCTCAATTCTAATCGACAACCTTTGGAAAATCGGGAGGCACACTTGAGGCTTCATAAAAAACTATATATGAGCACCATTTTAGTGACATCTAGCTTGGTATGTTACATAACACTAATAAACTCACAAAACAGTGCATGTATAACCATGTCATAGTGTAATTAAATATGAAAATCAATTTTACACAATGATTTTCTATGCCTGTTATGATTGAATTATGGTATTGTAAAATATGGCCATTCAAGTTTTCATACCCATCCTTTTCATGTGAAAAATAATGAATAAAAAAATAAATGTTTTGAATTAAAAATATTGAGGGGTATATTAGGGTAGTTTAACAATTAAATGTCGTAACAGAAGTGATTACAAACCCATAACCAGGATCTCCCATGTGAGATATCTAAAACCATGAAAACTATAAAACAAAGAATAAAACTATACCTTTCAATGAAGTTATACTGCTATTATTTTATTCACCCCAATTGTTTGATGAAGATCCCCTAAGAGAGGCCATTAGACTCCCCACTCTTTGATGTATCCATTAACTATGTTAAATCACTCAAAACTTGAGAGGGATAATTCCACCCTCAATGACTTGTTAGATTATTATAGTGTAAAGGAAGAAGAAGATTAGATCTTATATGGAGATGAAGAATCAACATGATCTTGGGTAGGAACAAATATTCTATCTTTATGATTTCAACCCACTTTTATACACACTAGAATGCTTCTATAAATTAATTACATTATAATGTATTATTTAATTCCATTATCAACTCTACACCCACCATATGAATGCATCACCTTTTCTGAGTGTTTCATATTATGAAATATTGCATTAAATGATAAACTAATAATGAGTCCAAACATAATACATTAATGTGTCACTTTCATACCAAGTAAGTGGTTTTTATCACATAACAACCTTACAATATACCTAAAATAAGGCATATGATATGCCCATTTTTTGATGAATGACATAATTTATAGAATACACATATCATATAATGTGATATACTCTATGAACATCAAACATTAATTGGATTAAGTTGTATATCCTTCAAAATCACACTTGCACTGAAGCCTCGTATACTATATTTAATTTCCCCTTATATTATATAATGTACAATAACTTGTGAAACCATATCCAAAATCACTTTTGTAAATATTATAAAACACTTTTGCAAATCAATCATCAACATAACCTTATATAACATCATATGTAATACCTTGTGAATACCCATCCAAAACTCCTTTTGGATTAACTCTAGAACACATTAAGAGTAGCTCTTTAAGTAAAACTTAATCTCGATTTAGAAAAGCACAAAGTTTAACCCCATAGGTCATTGTATCACTAAAAATATATTTAAATCATCAGGTCCATAAATCTAAGCAAAGTACAGACTTTATCAAATCATTAATTCTACTCTAGCCACAAAGGGGTCCAGTATGATCTACATCAAACATGTGTATCTTTGTACCTATGTCCACCAACTACATCATATGAAAGAATTTATTTTCATACTTTCCCTTTTATAATACATCTAGTGACCATGATAAATAGAGCATGTCAAAACCAAATATCAAACTCATACGTTCTTGATTCTCTGAGTATAGAGTGAATGAATCGATTAATACATCCCATGTCATTCACCTTTATGGATGAACACATCACATTTCCCTTAATTAAATATATAATCATGACATATGTATTATTTGTGTATTTTTCTACACTTAATAAATCAAACTCAGTCTAGGGAATATATTTTATACACATCATATGGGTGAAAAAAATCTCATCTTGGTTGAGCTCCAACTGATGACATGATCATCAACATTCCTAAATACCCCTGATTAACAAATATTTAAGAATTTTATAAGAAAATTTTCAAAGTATGATGGTTATTATACTAGGTCTCTCACCAACCTTGGGTAGGGGGGACTATAAATATAAACCATACACCCCTATTATACTAAATACATAGTTTATGGCACTCCATGTGGTATACTTAGTGGGTTATCCAATGCACAAAACCAATTTTATACCACGTGAGAATATTTTACATCCTGATAGAAGAATCATATGCATTCTAACCTTAAAAATTCTAAATAACTAATAATACTCCATGACAAAAAATTAGGGGTGACTCAAAGACATTCTTTGAGAGGTCAATTATCATTTCACTTCACGATATGTATATCCATATATATATATATGCATCTGACATGAAATAATGATAAATTGGATATTTCCCATTTTATGACATGATATATTTTATATTCATAAATATATATTAATAATACTTAATAAGGAAATACATAATCACCTATCTAATATATAAAATATGATATACTACAATATCATCCTTATGTTTGTTTCACTTTCAAGGGTTTTATTAAACTTAATACATCTTTATGAGATTCTTTCCATAACTATATGTGACCACCTAATAAAAACCATCCCACTAAACCCTTTAGAGAGTAACATCTATGAAGAAATAAATTTTGAATAATGGTGAGATTTAGGAATAATATTCCTAATGATAAAATCTTTGAATATATTTTAACTTCATAACTCCACAATATGAAATGTTGTGATAATAATAAATATTATTTCCTGCATAGAACTTTTTTAAGATCATTATCTTCATCGTCATTTAAAACATCTTCCAAAAATCGTTTTCCTTAAAATCATTCATTAACCAATGTGACTAATTAAATTATTACTTTACCAATGCATCCTAAATATTTTTAGGATAAAGTGGCATTCACGTTGTATTTTTACTAGCATGATTCTTTATTTGTTAACTGTAAACTTATCTAATACCAAAATTACTCCCATTATTATCTTAGATACTATTATCCATTAATAATATCACTCTAAGATAAAAAACTACTTTATGTTAGGAAATAGCTATCATTTCCTCTTAAGATAAATATATAACAAATAAAATAATGTTTTCATATTCTATATGGTATTAACATTATTTAATTTTTTTTTGAAAAAGTGATTTTTATTTAAAATATCCCACTAATATTGGTATAATCCTGATTCAATATATTTTAAAAATAAGTATCGATGAACACTTTAATCCTATAATACATTTCCCTTGTTTTATTTTCTAACATGTTATAGAATATGATGAATCCTAAATATTGTTTAATAAATTCATCATCTCATATTTTTTATAATAATTAATTATTTATAAAAAAACTTCTATTATCATATAAGAGAAATGATATGAAAACACACATCCTTTAATAAGATCTATCTAAGCTTGATATATTCATTTATATTCAAATATTTTATATAGAAAATCGTTTCTTCGTCACTTGAATGAAAAATATAATTTCAAATAATTATTTCCTTGATTTTTAACCCATGTATATTTACAACCTCTATGAGGTATACATTTGGTATCACATACCCTTAAAAATATAATAATTGGTTTTTATAACACGGATACCTAACATGGACATTCCATTGAGTTTCACAAACTACTTTAGATATATTAAAAAATTATTTCCCATGGAATCATTACTACTCCTTCCTAATAACATTTTTAGTTTTTATTTACTTTTTTGGATACTTGAAGAAACATTATCAAACACTCCAACTAAATTTTCTTCTAATAGTTTATACTCTTACCCATTTATACTGTCAACACAACACCAAAACCTAGAACTCGTATGTCTAGTTCATCTACCCTGAACACTATTATAATATTGATAAAGAATTTCTTGAAATCATTCACATTGTTGAAACATTTATATAGATGAAAACCTAATGATCTCCTTTACCATAATAAGCCTTACGAAAAATCTTTAGTCTCACTAAGTCATTAAATACCCAATCACATTGTGTATATGAAGGTATACTCAATTTATTTTGGTCATTTTTCACATAATACCTGTGAAACCTTAATTGAATCATTTATTTCTTCTCATAAGAATCTAGATTCATTTTTTAAACTACTTAAATAGTTGGTTACTTAATAATGTGTTACTCTAACATATAGAATTTATATTACTTAAGAAATTTTCATAAGTTACTTGTCTTAATAGTTGATTAAATTAATCTTATTCTATTCAAGGATTAATATTGAAGTTAAGTTTGATGATGATAATGATATTCATCTATAATTGACGATTTTATCAGATGATTATTTGGTTTAACATTTATTTAATAATGACTTTTATCAAATTGTCTCCCAGTAAAATGATGAACTATTTTAAATATGTCATATATATTAATGATATAATATTTATATTTTAACATGAATTAAACTATTTATCACATAAATAAGCCATGAAATTATTTAGTATAAAATTATTTTAAATCATATCATATATAAATCATGGATAGATGAGTAGATAACTCTTTACCCAAATTGATCATGTGGGTTCACTAAACTTGATTCCTCTGGTATCCTGAAAATTAGGGCATCCAAGCTAAGTGTACCCTAAATAATATTCCAAGTACATGTAACCTAAGGATTAAGGTCATCTCATTACATTATTTCCACACACAACATACCCCATAATAACCAAATAGTTAGGGTCACTTGTACTGAATGATTGGTGTCTTAATAGGTGTCACTTTAGAAGTAGTTTGACACTTAATATTTTAAAGGGTATTTAATCTCATCATTTTATCTCATGTTATTATCGTTACTTGTATGCATGATTTTAATGATTTAGTATGGAATCTAATTCATTCCACCAAATCGATCTGTTTAAACTATATTTATGTGTAACTCTTTACACAACTCATAACTTATATTACTAATCCCAATAAAAATCCAATTATATTTATACATACCCAAATACATTCCATGAATAAGGTATATGAAACCCTTTCATGTTAGGTATAAATCATCACTAACTTCCTAATTCAAGTTCATAACTTAGTAAAATTCAAATTAAAGTTAGATGAAAACTAAATTACTTTTCATACCTAGCATTTAACACCTTAGATGAAGGTATTCTTGTGTATAAAATAATTTTAACAATTAAAATAAATCATACAATCATTCATAATATAAAAATTATATATGAATAAAAAATTATACAATAGTAAATAAATGATAAGTTAATAAATTTAAACATGATATACAGTATTCATGAAAAATTAATAAATAAATCTAATTATAAAATTATTACAATTTAGTTACCCATTATAGACATTCCATAATTTTAAATATAAAACATTTATATTCATTTTATAATATGAAATCTTCTATAATATTCTTTATATGGCGTTAAATTAAAAATATGATATTTAATGAATTATAAACCTTTTATTATACAAATATATAATGTAAAAAAATTTCATTATCTAAATATCATATGTTTATCATTATTCAAAACTTGATTAAATCAATCATTAAATCTTATTTTTATATGGTTTAAATAATTTCACAAATAAGGATTTAATTTGAACAATTCAAATTATGTAATCATGAAAAGTTCATAATTTAAATTTATACTTTTTATATATTTTCTTTATTTTGTTATTTATAAAAATTTTATAAATTACCCTTCAAATTTATAAATAAAAACTTTATTTCTAAATTGTAAGGCATGACATATAATTTGAAAAAAGTATTTTCCAATATTAATAATTAATATTTTGTATATTTATCTAATAAATGTTTTATAAAAATTTATTAATTAATTATAAATAGTTTATAATTAATTAATTTATAAACACCTTTATAAATTAATAAATTTCCCAAAATACATTTTTATATGGTTTGTAAACAATTTATAAATCATGTATTCAGTTGATATTTCAACTATTAAGAAAAAAATTATTTTACCTTTATATATTAATTTTTATGATAAAATGAGGTAGTATATATCATACACTATGATAGATAGTACTATATGCATAGGATTAAACTAGTTATGTTAGAATAATATTATGTGTTGGAAACCTATGAGATATTAAAACGATCACATTGTTTGTTATATAATGTTAAATCAATGTGTTGACCCCTATGTAGGATTAAGACTCAGTGCCTGGTGTAAGAATAAATCACATGGTACCCATGTGGGAGTAAGTTAGTTCCTTGCATAGTAATAACATCATGAGAAAGGACCTATGTAAGGTGAGTGAATGCTCTCTAACTATTTTTATATACAATAGACTGCTACATGATATTAAACTCATGGATCTCTTGCTATTAAAACAAGTTTTTCTTGACATTAACTAAGTAATTGTATGATATTAACTTCTTAAGACATGGTATTTACATAGTATTGACCACACACCCACAAATAATTAAACCCAATTCCCATGTAGGATTAATTTACACTGTATAGGCTTTCATGAGATTAACATAGCACCTATAGGATATTAATTCAATGTTCTAATGCCTATGAATGGAGTGTGACTTGTGATATAGGTCCTACATGATAATAAACCTAGAATTGTGCAGGAATAATTTCATAACATTCATCTATCACGCGTAATATTAAGTAGGGTGTCTACATAAGATAAATCTTTATGACCAAGTATGATTACTCACGAAAATTCCAAGCCTGTGTACTATTAAATTACATATGATTCGTCCCTACATTGAAATAAATCCAAAGTGCCTTATGATATCACATATATCATAGTGATGCGACAATACTATAATTTTTAATATCATGAACAATTAATGTTTTCTCTTCATTTTAAACATGGATTCATGAATGTAAATAATAGTAAATATTTGATACCACAAATGGGATTCTTTGGGTAGTTTAATATTTATATGTGGTAGCTAAAGTGATTAGAAACCCATAACTAGGATGGACCTTGAAAGAACCCAAAACCATTCAATTTATAAAATGTAGAATACAACATGAAACTTTCACCAAATCACTAATGTTGTGGTTTTCACCACACATGTCTGATAGAGATTCCTTAAGGGTAGTCATTGGACTTCCCTCTTTGTGAAATATACACAGGTTGTGTTAAATCACTCTACACTCAAGTGGGATACTTCCACCATACATGGAATGACAGTTCCTCATAAATAAAATGAGGAGGAATATGATATCTTATGGGGAGAGGAAGAATTTTTAGTATATTTAGTACGAAAAAATAGACAATCTCATCAGTGTTAACTCGCTTATATAGCCACTTGGATACTCCCATGCATTAACTCATATGTTATAATTTATGGTTTAATTCCACTACCAACCATTCCCCCACTGTATGGATGAATATACCTTTCCAAGAATTTCATCTTATGAAATAACTCAATTAATGATAGCCTAATTAGGAGTTCAAAAAGAAGCCTTAAATTTTCTACTTTTATGTCAAGGCAATGGTTTTTATCGCATAATAACATTATGATATCCCTAAAAGAAAGCATATGATATTCCAAGTTTTTCATTCATGTCATGATTTATAGAATACACCTATCATACAACGTGATATGGAAAATGCACATCAAATATACATAGGATTTATGCAATATATCCTTCAAACATCACAATTCCTTGAAAGAATCCATTTTATGTTTTATAAATCAAAATTATTCATATTAATTCATCATTGGATGTGGAAATGATATCATTTATGGGTTTTGTGGGACACCAAAATGTCTATTTTTATTATAAGTAAAGATGAAACTCATGCTAAGATTGAGTTGGAGATGTATCAATGGGAGGAATGAGGAAAACCATAAATTTAATGTACCTCACTATCTAAGATTTTAATCTTCATTGGTAGTGAGTTTGATCAAGTTACCTTAGAAACAAACAATGGGTTTTTGTCTTTGATGGTACCCACTAACCTTTAGAATCACTGAACACTTTTTAAAATCAATAGAATGAGTAAACTTTATCTAATATAATGATCTTCAGTATCTTAAATATGTTAAGGATATTCCTTTTATATAATACCTTACTATAATGAAGGATCCTCTTTGAGTAATATCATTTTAAACATTATGAAACATCCAAATCCCTTTTAAATTCCACCTTATTCATTAAGTAGATTATTAAACTCCTTTAATAATTAATTACAATATTACACATAATCAAATTATGAGTAAATGTCCAAAATATATATGGTAACTATCATGGTAGGTTTGTTCTAATAATATCAAATATCATCCTATATAGGCTCATTATGTGGTATCAAATAACACCTAAAGTCCCACACCATGACATGGTGACTTTCACTATGCCATGGTAACTACTTTAGTACATAAAACTCAACCTATGTGCATACATGTTTATTTCTTTATTTGTTTTAATTGTAGTTTAGATTTTCATATTTAATGGTGTTGTGTATGAATTCCACCCATTCATTATAGATAGTGTACTCTTTTGATGATAGTCACTAACCTCTAGTCTGTTAAAGGAAGACTAAGGAAAAAAATTTCATCATTATCACCCACATAAGTGATGTTATCGATGGGTTGGGGAATGTATACTAACTAGGTTGCTATTATTTTATGTGTTTTGTTTCTTAGTAATATTTTTTATTCAATTTCACTTATAAATTTTATTTCAATTTCAGAATATTTTTTAAATATCTCAATACTCACTCTATTAGGGTAAGACATAAGGTACAAATACCAAAAAGTACTCCCACATTAGATTTAATACAAAAAGATCAATATTAAAAAACATTTTTTTGTATAATAAATAATAGTTATGAATTTCATAAAAAAATTATGTTTTTTCACACACAAATTCACAAATAAATACTAATTATTTATTTGTAAACTAATTAAAAAAATAAAAAAAATAATAAAATATGATCCAAAACATTTTAATTTCTCATTCTTAAACATATTTTTTTTAAATTGAAAAGAAAATTCTTATATAAATTTATAATTCGTGAATATGAATGAGAATGGATTGGGAACCCATGACATTTGGTGTACAAAACCCAAACCCATTTTATTTTATAAAAACCAATCCCATTTATTTTATAAATGGATTATAAAAACCCTAATATATTATATTTTTAAATTCCCATTCAAATATACAAGACAATGGAACAGGTGCCCATGAAAATAGAGATTCCTAAACCTGAACTTGAATGGTAACACTGAAACCCAAATTTTCTTATTACCAATTTAATTTTAAAAATTATCACCCTAACTTGAATGTTATTTACAAATGTAATACCAAGTTATTATTTGAACAGGTATGTATAATATAAAATTAATGTGGCAACAGGTGTGGACATGGGGGATGATCAAAGATACATGACCTCTGTGTTGAGCGTGAGATGACCCAACTATAACACACATGTATACTATATCATTTTACAAGAATATTCATTACATATAAAAAAGTCACACCCCAAAACATATAAGTTTAGTTTCTTTAGATACTAGATACCTAACCAAATTTTTTTAAAAAAAATCTTCAACATATCCCACAAATAATTTTCTCACATGATATCCTTTTAAAAATATTGCAAATAATAATCCTCTTCATTTCCTAGGGAATAGAAACCTCAGAAAATGGTGAGCTTATACACTCGGTAGGGGTAAACATAAGAGATAAAAATAGAAGATCATGAGTGATGATAAGATTAACATGTGGGTTTGAGATCTTAATAAAGGTGTATGAACATAACGTAAAAAATAATATCCAACAAAACAAAAATCATAAATCATGAGTCATGACATAATTATTTTGGAATAACATAAGACACGAGTCATGGGAGTGTGGAAACATGAGTCCATAATCATGTTCCATGAAAACATAACAAAATATTGTTGTATAGAATATAAATTTAGTATAAAATAATTATAAAAAACATTTCTAATTTTAAGGTTCACTTCCAAGACCATAATCACATAGTAGGTAGAGTCTCATAGTGGATTTGGTTCACTACCTTGTCACTGACATATCAACCCATGAGATATAATGCTTTACCCAATGCAATGGAGGTATATTTAATTCTAAACCCACCCATCACATAAACATAGTGGATTTGTTTTACTCCATACTCCCTTATATTTCATCTCATGAGATATGAATCTTTAATCAATTCATTGGAGGGATATATAATTATTGGACTGCCAATCACATAGTGAAACCCCATCTATATGCATGATACATGAAAAAAATAATGATATCCATTTATTTTTTATAACATTTATAATAAAATTTAAATAATTTTTAAACCAATAATATAATAGAAAAATGATAAATTGAATAAAATGTCCTTATAAAACTAGGAATATTAGTAAATAAACCAAATAAAATGGTGGGAGAAAGAGACCATGCATAAAATGTTAAAAAAATATTTATTTCATACTATTGTAAAAAAAGTAAAGGTTCATATAAAATGACCTTAATCAATCTTGTAAGTATGTATAAGAAAATATGAGAAACACGGATATGGAGGAGAAATATTCTCAACCAAAAATAAGAGATAAGGGCAGTTCCACTTACAAGTATCTTTTCAGATTAATATTGAATGAAAGGGAGGTAAAATTGTAATAAGATATGTAAAATTTATAAATAATCATATTATAAGAAAATAGGTGGGGTTTAGGTATAAATAATATAAAAATTCACCAAAATAAACTTTAGTCATAATTAATCTCCATTTCAAAGTTATATTAGAAAGAAACTCTTATAGATTTGGAAAATTTTGAATCAAAAGACCTTGAAAGAGAGAAACTAAGATAATTTTTAAACCAATTTAATCACCTAATAATAATTATAAAATAAAAACATTGGGTATTATATTAATCATACAAAAGGAGAAAAGTGTCAAATTAATATGCATATCTTAATGAAGAGAAATTGAGAGGAGAAACACTTAACTTGGATTTCTACTCAATCGAACGTACAATAAACTCATGTATAATAAATTTAGGCTGTTATTAATATATATTAGAACTATATTTAAATTTATTTTACTTTATACCATTAATTTATACATTTTCATTACCCATTTATTAATCATTCTTTGTTAAAATTAATATCCAGGTGGTAATTGTCTCATTCATTCTATGGTAGCTTCGATGTGGTGGTTATAGTCCTTACTCCTTTATCATGTGTTAATAACCTACAAAATTCACAAGTAGGTGACATGGTTTTTTTATATATTTTTAAATTCCAATGGTAATTTTATGGAAGTTATAGTGGTAGTTCAAAAAGATTATTTAATATATCATTTTTTTATAAATTTTCATTCAATAAAAACAATTGATTTTATCTATGAATATACTTATATATATTACCGATATAAAATTATGAAATAATATTAAATTCATAATTATTATATCATATTAATAGTATATAAGTTTTTTTAATCATTCATGATGGTAAAGTTATAGAATCTATAATGTTCCAGACTCGTACACCTAGATTATTTGTAAAAAACATAGTCCTTACACATTGGATTCAATACCAAATATAAAATAATGATATACTCACTCAATAATTTCAAGATTAATTGAAATTATTTCACTTTTATAAATTCTCAAGATCTTTTAGGTTTTTAGATTTATAGAATTAATAAAATCATTACATAATAAAGAGAACACTTCTTTATAGTGTGTATTTTTTCCCAAAAAAATATGTTCTTTAATCCACACCCATGTTTCATTTATGACACACTTTATTCTTTCAATAAAATCTCCATAAATATAATATTGACCTTACTATAGTTCCTAAAAATCCTTAAATCCTATAAAATGATTTGAAAAAATAGGATGGGAAGAAAAAGCTTAGTACGAGATATAAAAAGAAAATAAACATGTTAGTTCATTAAAAAACATGAAAATACATGATAAACATTTTTACATAATATATTTAAACTCAAATAATCATTTTATTACTCATGAAATCAACCTCTTTGACTGAAATTTTTATAAAAAATCTCATAAGTAATAATAAACTCCAAAAATTAATAATGAAGCTTACTTGGGACATCATATTCATATCACTCTTTAAATAGAATAACTTACCTATTTAATTACAAAATCATTATTAACAGAATAACTTAACTAGTTAATTTTATCATTATAAACCCACCGTGGAAGAAATTAACCAGTTAATTCCAATATCATATATTTGGATGATAAATCATTACCCAATGCATTGGAGGGAAATATTAGACCCACCCATCAACATATATAATTTCAAAGAGCCATAACATGTATAAAAATATTATTTCCTTTAAATTTAATTATAAATATCATAATTGAACCCATAAGTGTTATCTTATATAGTTTTCACATAAAACACAAAGAAATATAATTTTATTTAATAAATATCTAATTCAAAAAATTAATAGAATAATTGGAATTGTATTTACATTCATAACCCATGAAACATTGAAATGTAAGTGTAATTAAAATAATTTACATGAAGTCATAAAATTCATTCAATAGGTAAATGTTAATAAAAAATTATTTTCACACCTTTATAAAGAAATTAATAAGTAACCCTTGTGGAAAATGTAAAAAATATTCATTTTTAAAAATTTATAAATAAATTAAAAGATAATCAATGATGAATTTAATAAATTATTTAATTTTAAATAATAATATTCTTGAAATAATATAGACATGGAGGAAAAAGAATCGAAAGTAAAAATTCAAAATTTTAAAATAAGTTTTAAAAGAAAAAATTCTTCAAAATGAGTACTGAATCACTTCGTACATCCTTTACTCTCCCAAGTAATAAAATTATATTAATTATTTATGTTATTAATAACATTATTCATGTTAATTACCTTATTATTATCCTTTTTATTTCAATTTTTATCATGTTTAATTTGTTTACTAAATCGATATAGTTAACGTTGGTCGTTTTGGGTTCGTTGGGTTCATAATCTATAAAATAGATTTAGTATCCTAGTAATGGTAAAATGTTATGTAAAATGGTTACATAATATATTTTTATTTAAGTTATAGGGTTAATATCATCCTAGAAACAATATAGTTCAATAAATTATGAATTAGATATGTTTCTGTCAATCTTCCTTGATAATATTGTTTTTGATGGTTTAAAATAACCATGGTTTTTAATTATAATTCCATTTTTATGATGATTATTTCAAAATTGCTTGATAATTAGAAAATATTAAATTTATCATTATTATATAATATTTCCAATATTTTATTTTTCTTAATCATTTGTGATATAACCCATTATAACATCGTTCATGAAGTTGGCATAACTGTCCAAACAAGAGCATGTTATAACAACTAAGTGAGTAAGAATATAATATTATAGAATAATAATATCACTTTTATAAGATATTTATTATTTAGAAACGTTTTATTTAATTTCAAAATCAAATTCAATAATATTTATATGAATAAGATAAATTAATGACAATGGTAATAAATAATTTCTTACAAAGTGTCTCGACATGCTCGTTTTAGGAAGTTGAGTTTTAAAAGAAGAAATTCCTCAAATCGAGTACTGAAAGTAAAAAAGAATCGAAAGTAAAAATTCAAAATTTTAAAATAATTTTTAAAAGAAACAATTCTTCAAATCGAGTACCGAATCACTTCGTACATCCTTTACTCTCCCATGTAATAAAATTATATTAATTATTTACTTTCTTAACAACATTATTCATGTTAATTGCTTTATTATTTTCCTTTTTATTTTTGTGACTCAATTTGGTAGTTATGATTAAATTGAATTCCTAATTATCCCATGGATTAGGTGGTCGTTAACAAAAATTATAAGCATTAACCCTTAGATCAGTGCACTGGTTGGGGTAATTTATATACTTTATACAATTAAATCATTATAGTGTGGGTGGTGTATTAGGTGATCTTTATTTTTATCAATTTAATTAGTTTTCCACTTCATATCTTCCCAACATTCATGTGCTTGATGGACTTGTATTTTAAACTTGAATAATTTACATGTTCCTTTAAATCAATTACCCTATACTTATTCTTATTTTATTTTATGCTTGGTTGTGAAAATCATTTTATGAACATGGAATTATTTCTAATGGAAAGGTAAATTTTGATGGTTTGATTTCTAATGGTATAACTAAGAGTGGTAGAGTAATATTGACCAATCTATAAGTGTCTGAAATATGGACTACTTGATGTTTTAAATCAGATAGACAGTAGTTACATGGATGGTAGATATCATCAAATGGTGTGATCAGTAATTACCAACTTTAGTCTATCTATGGATGTGGTTTTTGAGGATAAAAAATAATTTCATAATTGTAATTATGGAAAAGAATTAGAGTTTTATCATGAGTGTATTGAAAGGATTTTAGTGCACTAGAAAAAGGGGTTGTGTTAATGGGATACTTTAACCAAATGAAGACATAATCTCAAAATTAGGGATATTTTGAAGAAATATTGTGATGACTGAAATATATAGGGATTGGAAGCACTAAATGGGATATTCCATAGTTTTTGGTGTGGATCACTTGTGATTGTATGTAGTGACTCAATCTATTATAATGATTTATTCATTAGAGTTTCTCCCAAGGACTAGGAATTGATTCTAAACGATGTAAATTGTGTTGTTATTTCTCCATAAACTATTTCAATCATTATCTTATTATTATTATTATTTGATGTTCTTTAGCATTATGTTATGCTTATTTGGGTGTGTTTTTCTTCTAAGTTCTTATAAATGTAGTGTGGGGTCAAATAGCATCACCCTATTTCTACCTCATAAGTTCTTGTGGAAATCTTAGACTAGGTTTAATAGAAGATAGTCATGATCCAAATAAGTTGTATTAGAAAAATGTTTGGAGGATCTTTGTACAATCAAACTCATGTGAAGTTGTTTCCAAGATAGATTTAGTAGCATTATTACACCTTTTTTCTTATAGGATAATTTTTTTAAGTAGTTCTCCATCCCTTTTATGTGTTCCATAATTTAGTGGGTGTTCATTAATTTTTGGACAAATGGCATTAGATGAGGGTAAGGTCTAGGTGGATAAGTTTGAAAAAATGGATTTTGGGTTTTAGAGAATGAAAATGGAGTATTTTCTAAAACATAAGGACCTTGATCTACTATTGATAGGTACCAAAGTACAAGTGATAAATTATAAAGAATGGGAAATATTATATGACAAGGAATTGGGGTTGATATGAATTTTATTATCCCATAATATGTATTATAATGTCCAAGAAGTAAAAAAACACATTAAAACTTATGAATACACTGACTAATATGAATGAGAAGTTGGCCGCAATCAATGAGGGGTTCCTCTTATGAAGGTTTTTTAGCTTGAGGATGTTGGAGGGTAAACTAGTAGTAGATCAGATTAATAATTTCAATATAATAAAGAGTCAGTTGGGGTTAGTGAAGGTTATTTTTTAGATATAAATTAGGTGTTGTTATTTCTATCATCCCTCACAGGGTATTGGCATCTGAAGGTCACCACTTTGAGAAACTGAGGTGGTAACACTTATATAGTGTTTTTGGACATTAAAGACCTATTATTGAATGAAGAATGTTATTGGAAAAAGATTAAAAAATATTCTATAGATAATTATATCATGTAAGTAAGGTGTATTTCATAAAAATGAAAATATTAGAGAAAAGTGAAACTAATGAGATTTCGGAGTAGAATTTTCTGAGTAAGATGATCCCATGTGTTGTAAGAAAATTCCACATAATGAAAATTTCAATGAGAAAATAGTGCAATAAAGAAGATACAAATTAGAAAATTGATATGTGAATCAGGTATTAGAAGATAAAATTGATCAATTTTTTATTGTGCTTGGTTCACATGGGTCTTGTATTAAAGACATTATAACTTAGTTTCACTCAACATTCAATAATAAGAGTATTGATAATTATAATATCGAAATAAATCGAAAGTTTTATCTTGTGTATCATTGGGATCATGAGATTATTGGAATGGGTTATATCTTTATTCAAAAATAATAATGAGAGTATGTTGTAGTTAAAGGGTGTATGACACATACCTGAATTGAGAGAAAACTTAATATTCGTTGGATAGTTAGATGATGTATGTTTATACATAACATTAATGGATAGTGCAAAGAATATTTTAATAAATTCCATGGTTGTGAATAAATGAGTTAAGGAAATGATATTGTACCACGTAGGATTATTATAAGGCATGATGCATTCTAGAGAAGTGACTTCCAAAAATTTATGGAATGATAATATAGGTCACTTGAGTGCGAAAGGGATGAAAATATTCACTATAGAATGTATGATGGATAGTGGTTTCATGGAGTATGGGATATGTAAATATTTTATAATTTTAAAGTAGTTGAAGGTTTCTCTACTAATGAAAGATAAATCACTAAATAACTAAAATTGGGATTTGGTGCATACATATGTATGTGGATCATCTTTGATTCATTCTCACACAGTGCTATTATTCAATCTTACCTTCATCAATGATGTTACATGGAAAGTGTATGTATTTTTTATTAATAAAATTTCTAGTTTTTAGAATCTTCTTTTCATAGAGATCTACAATGTAAAATGAGACTATTTTAAATATTGTGATTGAGGTCTAACAATGATAGAGAGTGTGGAAGAATTTAATTTGAGAGATTCTTCCATAAAAATGGTATATGGTTTGATAAGACCACAACAATTATACTGAAACATAATAGGTTCATTGAAGGATAAACTAGAAATTATTTTAAAAAATGAATGAATGTGAGAATTCGTTTGGGCTTCCTTAAGGTTTTTTCATAAAAGAAGTGAATTGTGTAGCATACTTGATAATCATGAGTCCCTCTTATCTATTGAGAAATGAACTACTAGATGTTTGTTAATTAAAAATTAAGGTTTAATTTACCCATATATTTTTCTTTGTTTTACTATTTTATAACCACATTAATACTAAGGATAGAGATAAACTTTATGCTAAGCCCTACGCATGCTACATTATTTGGTATGGTGATGAAGAGTATGATTTTTGACTATAAAATAAAAAACTTTAGAAGGTGTTTTGAATTCAAAGTGTGATCTTCAATGAAGAGATATTGTTTATTTATTATAAATTATCATAAAATAATTATGATAAAAAACTATCATCATATGAAAATTTTAAATTGAATAGATTTCTAAAAATTGGGGATTTTTCAGAGAATTCAGAAAGTACATCACTACAGGAGCACTAGACTATCAGGAAGTTATAATAGATGAGATTTTTTTTGATTTTTACAAGTCAAAATTTACTATAAATCTCTAATACTGATAATGGTTATGGAATATTTTCAGAAGAAAGTTCTCTAGAAGAGATATCTTTTAAAGTTGCAGTACTAGAAGCAGATGAACTACAACGGGGGTTTGATAGATCTATCGGGGTAAGGTGCCAAATGTAGAGTTGTGGAATGGATTTTTTTCCAGAGTTATCGATGGAAAAATAAACCCGAGGGTGGTTAATAGTACTTTTAAACTATCTATACTAAATCATATAATTATCATAGTATTATCTATTCAAACAGAGTAGTAGTTGAATTGAGGTCGTATTCATATCGATAAGAAGCAGAATATAAAAAAAGAACAGGAATACCAAAATTTTTATAGTAGTTCAATTCATAGTGAAACTATGTATACTATTCAATACCCTATAACTTATTTAGGGGAATGTTAATCACTAAAATAATGTAATATGAGTCTTTTACAAGTTCTTACTCAAACTAGTCTATTATAGGATTGACCAAAGATTTTCCTTTTGTGGGTTCAATAATGAATAAATATTTTCTAAGGAGTATCTGTAACTTATCACTTATCCATTTATAGGTATATAATGATGTTATTCTATTCTACTTGATAGAACAAACCTATGGGATTTCATTTCATTGGGTGATCATAACTAGAACACTACCTTTTATAATTGACGTATGACTATGCATCAAATATAACCTATAGTCACTTCCATAGAAAAAATTAAACAAAATAGACAGCTGGAAGATATTGATGAAGAAGGATGGTGTGGAGCTGATATCTTAATCCCTTCTAGAATTGATGTAGAATAAGTAAATTTTGGAAAAACAGTAGTACTTCGGTAATTAAATAATAATGAATCAACATAATTGTCAATATCTTTCTTATTATATGTTTATTTATTTCTATGAAATTTATTTATAAACAAAACTTTAATGGATATTATTCTTCAAAACAAATCCCATAAATATTCAACATGTTGGTGTTTCCAAATTCTTCATGATCAATGGGAGTTTCCATGTAGATGTTTTCTAATTTCTTAACACAATACAAATTTATATTTCAATGACTAGAAACAAAATTATGGAAAAAAATCATTTACTAGTATTTTGAATATGGCATGAACCATTTTAAATATTCTCATGCTCTTTTAAACTGTATAAAATACTTTGAAACAACATCCAGTATATAAGTTAGTATTTAATAATTTTTTTAGAAACATTGGATAATTAAAAAAATTTGACAAACATATAATTTTAGAAATATAAAAGTACTTATAAACAAAGATTATTTATAATTTCCATTATAATTTGTGAAAATGAATATCAATTTGAAAATTTATTAAATAAAAATATTCATAGATCATATATGATTTATCAAAAATTTAGAAATAAATAAAATGATAAAAACACTTAGAAAATCTTGCAGGATTGTAAACTATTAAAAATTTTAATCTAATGTTAAAAATAATAATTTTTGGTAGAAAATAAAATATTTATCTGGTAGTAGAAAGAGTATTATACCACTAATAGTGAACCCAAAATAGAGGAACTGCTCTATCTAATGTTAGAAATAGAGCTATGCTACCATTTAAGTAGAGGATATAGTACTAGTAAGATGAAGGTGCTACCATTTAAGTATGATGCTATGGAATACCTTAAGTGTTATACCACTCAAATAGGGGAACTTCTACTACTACACTTTTGGTACTACCAATAGTTTAAAAAATATTGTTAACACTAGAATAGGTGAGATATCAAAATATTATACTATTATTATAAGAATTATACCATCAAAATAGAGGTATTATTAGAGTGTGTGAATCATTTTTCTATTATCATCTTATAGTATTATCGGTGAGAGGGAGACTATGTTGGAGGTGAGGCAACAATGGTGGAAGGCTTCTACCGGTCGAGTTGGGAACACAATCAAAACATATTGATGTTACTACCATGGAGGTCACATGCTATGTAAAGCTAATATATAAATTCAATACTTTACATAAGGGTAAAAAAAACATTTTACGTAAGGGTATGAAAAAGTATTCTTATGTTTCATAGGGGTAAAATGAGTTTTTCATAGGTTTTGTAAGGGTAAAACTAATTTTGTATATGTTGTTCCAGGGTAAAAATTTTTTTTTAAAGCATGTATAAAGGTAATTCAAAACATCTATAAAGGTAAAATAACAATTCTATGTAAAATATAAGTGTAAAAATCATTTTATACATGTGATGTAGGGGGGGCCTTAGTACACTAGAAAAAGATCAACTATAAATTAGATATTTTTCATAAGGTTGAGATGAAATATCAATGGCATGAGTAAAGGTAAATAGAATATTTCATGTGTTTCATAAGGGTACTTTAATGCATGTGTAAAGGTAATAAGAAAAATATAAACATTGTGTGAGGGTAATCTAAGATTTACATAAGGTTATACAAAAATTATACATACTACGTGTGGGTAGAATGGATTTCACGTAAGGGTATAAATATATTTTCAAAACATGTGTAAGGGTACAAAAAAAGTTTTATAAAGGTAAAAAAAATTAAAACATGTTACGTAATGGTAAAACAAATATACAAATAATATATACGGGTAAAAATTAATTGAAAAATTAATTTTTCACAAGATTTAAATAAAAATAATTATAAATAATAATTATAATAAATTATGAAAAATTAAATAAAATTTAAATACAAATAATATCATTATACAAATAATAATATCATAAGATCACATAAATTAACACCTATGACATATGATCAATATAAAAATATATATGTAATATTTTGAAAAATAAAACTATAATATTTCATGGGATAATGTAATTAAAAAATTAAATATTTAAAACATGTAATAAATAATTAAAATTATATGCAACATAGTTTTTAATTTATAATTCGTTTAAAAAATGACTTAATTTATCAAAAAAAGATTATAAACCAACATTAAGCACCAAAAATATCCCCCTTTAGTGAATTATAAACTATCAATTTTAGAAATTCGAAAACATTTTTTCATAATTTTTTTTAAAATTTATCTCCCCCTTTTGGAAATTTATCAAAAGGATGTAAAATAGTTTTACAAACCCAAAATAATTAAAACACATCTCCCTATAAATTCATGCATATCTAAACATAAATTTAAAACATGCATATATTATGATTGGAAAATAGTTTACTTTAAAAAAATACCAAAAATAAACATTTATGATTGAAACGTTCCAATTTTACACTTTATTTTCTCAAAATTTGTAGCATCTAATGGTTTAGTGAATATGTCTGAAAATTACTTTTTTATGGAAAAAAATTCTAAGACAATATCTCATTTATTAACATGATCTCTAATGAAATGAAATATTACATCTATATGATTTTTTAGAAAATTTTATAAAGTATTTTTGGATCTTTTAATAGAACTATTATTATTATAATAGATATGAATTTTATTAAAATAAATATTAAAATCCCACAATATTTTCTTGATCCAAAGACACTGAGTATAGTAATTATCTATATCTATATACTCAACCCCAATTGTGGATAAAGTAATTGATAATTTTTCTTTGAACTCCTTAAAATTAAATTTTTACCAAGGAAATGAAACATACCTATTGTACTTTTCTAATCAATCCTTCATCCACCAAATTCATAATCTGAGTAACAAATAAAATAATTTTTTTTTTGAGTTAACCAAACCATAATTAAAAATTAATTTTTTGTATCTTATAATTATTTTAACCACTTTAATATGACTCTATTTGTGATTATATTGATACCTTACACATAAATATACACTGACCATTATATTAGGGTTCGAAGTTGTTACGTTAATTTAACAATATATAATTTCTCTATATAATTTTACTTTAATAGGTTTTTTAGATTCATCACTATACAATTTTGAATTAGAACTAATGGGGGTTCTCATAAAATTACTAAAATCCAAACCAATCCTCTTAACTAGTTCTCTAGAATATTTAGATTGATTAAGAAATATCCTAGATTTCCTTTGAATAATTTGAAGACCTTGAAAAAGCTTTAAATCATCCATTACTCTCATATCAAACTCATTTTTCAGGATAATGGAAAAATAGTTACACATAGATTCACTTTAATACTCAAACACTATATCATCAACATATATTTGAACAATCAATATGTGATTAGAAACATTATTAATGAATAAACTTATATCAAATTTTCTATTATTAAAACCATTTTCTAGAAAAAAAACATTGTTAGGATTTAATACCATGCTCTTTGAGCTTTATTAAGACCATAAAATTCTTTATTAAGATTAAAAAATGATTTGGAAATTTTTTATTTTCAGATATAGGGGTTTGATGGACATATACTTGCTTAGAAATAACACCATTATGGAAATCAATTTTTTACATCTATTTATAATAATTTATAATCTTTAAAATAAGAACAAGATAATAAAATCCTAATTAAAAAATTCTACAAATTGAAGAAAAAAAATTAAAATATATTCCTTCCTCGTGTGAATAACCTTGAGCTGCAATCCTAGCTTTATTTTTAATTATCTGACCTGATTCATCTAACTTATTCTGGGAAATCCATTTAGTTACTATCACTTATTTATATTTTGGGGTTTGACTAGATTCAAAAAATTACTAAAATAATTAACTAATATATTATTCTATTTTTATATTCTAATTAGTATCTTTAAAATGTTTTTCAATATTATTAGGTACTATCTCAAATAAAAAATTAGAATTTCAATAGAAATTTAAAACTAACATTCTAATTTTGAATCTTGAATCGGTATTCATAATATCATTCTTGAAGAGATTGTCCTTATGAGTCCTATATTTTTTATGATTAGATTGAATAGGGATATCCTCTCCCTTAATTTTTTTTATTATTATCATCATATTCATCTTGACTAAAACTGAAATATCTAAATTATTCTTCAAAATTTTCAAAAACATCAGTTTGTTTATCATTATTTTCATCAAACTTTACATGAAGAGATTCTAATATAATAATTTTTCTTTTTTCATACAATCTATATTATTTACTATTGGTATAATTTCCTATAAAAAATCCTTCATCACTTTTAGAATCAAATTTATCTAATATTTATTTAGTATTTAAAATGAAAAATTTACACCCAAACACCTTAAAGTAAACTACTTTGGGTGTTATTACATTAAGCAGTTTATGTGGTGTTTTATTCAAAAAAGGTCTAATAAAGACTAAATTTTTATATAACATGTATTTTGAACACATTTAGTCCCAAAAACGATTGTGCATTGTATTCACACAACATTGTTTAATCCATTTCACAAATTTTTCTATTTTATCATTATAAAAAAAATTGTTGTGGTATTGTAAATACTAAGAATTATGAAATTATTTATTTTCTTAAAAAAAACTTTTCCAAATTTAGATTTGAAAATTTTCAACCATTATCAATTATAACTTAGATAATGAAATACACTTTTTTGATATTTAATTTATTTATAAAAAATAATAAACTTAGACAAAGTCTCATGTGTGTCATCTATAATGTAAATCTAAGTTAACCTACTATAGTCATTATTAATTAAAAAACATACATTTTACCTCCAAAACTAGTAGTTATTATAGGCCCAAAAAATCAAGACGTAATAACTCTAAATATATAGAGGTATTAAAATTATTAATAGATCAAAATTCTACTTTATGTTTCTTACCTTTTGAGCAATAATTGCATACACAATATTTGATAACCTTTAACTTGGGAAGATATTGAACTTATCCATTCTTATATAATCTGTTTAGAAACAAAAAATGAGCATGAACAAGTCTCTTATCCAATTAAATATCATCATTTTCTACAATATTTAAAAACATAACATTTTTCTTAGTTAAATCATAAAAATTAATTATATAAATGTTATCTTTCCTACTCATATAAAATAAAATATATATATATATATATATTTAAATACAATGAATCTATTTTCTTCAACCCTAACAATAATATTATCATTTCAGAGTTATTATATGCTAATTAAATTATATTTAATTCCTTTAATATATAAAACTTTTTATATTATAAAAAAATATTAATAATCACTTATCTATACACTTTTAACCATACCCTTATAGTTGTCTCTAAATATGATAGCTCCTCTATCACATTGATTCAAGGATTGAAATATAAATAGATATACATTCATATGGAATGAGAAAATATTGTCCATATACCATATTCTCTCGAGATTATTAGAGAAGGTTTCCTAAAATCACATCAAACATATAGTTGTTTTGGAACCCAAACAACTTTGGATCCAACTAGATTAGTACAAAAATTATTTGGTACCCCTACCAATTTAAAACATTTAGAATAAGGTAATATAGAAGATATATCCTTATAAATGAAAATTTTATTAAAACCCAAATATTGAATAAATATATGAGAATGATTATTTTCATAATTCCATTTCATACAACACTTAAAACAAGTGGCGGTGGATGTTTTTCTGTTGGTACTTTTAACAAAACAAGTATTATACATATTTGAAATTTTATTATTGTAACTAGAAACATATTTCTCATAATTTAGTTTACTCATAGACACCCCCATGTAAAACTTATCTTTCCCATGAACAAAATTTCAAATATTTGACTCTAAATAATTATGTTTATTTATAAACTTTTCATTCACCTATTGATCATTTTTCAAGTCTATCCAGATTTTACTATTTGATAAACTTGGTGAATTTATTAGTTAATTACACTCTAGATTAAACTTGTTACACTAAATTTTAACATTAGTTAATTAATAAATTATTTGATCATACTTTTTTTATTGATTCTCATTATTCACAGAATGAAATTTTTTATTTCTTTTATTATCATCCTTTATCTTTTCATATTTTCCTCAAATTCATTCTAATTATTTACTATGTTTATCATTAAAACGTGTAACTTCATTCTTAACCTTTTCATTCCCTCGAAAAAGATTCTTATTTTTCTTTTTAATATTCTTATATATTTATTTTAATCCATAATACACTTCAAAAACAGTAAAAATATCCTTTTGCAACCTTTCATTTTCTAAAGTTACTCCATAATAACCAAACCTATTAAAATTGGTTTTATAAACAGAACCAGAATGAAATTTAGTACTTACCTAATTTTATTGAGTAGCAATGAGACACTGGTTGGGTGTATCTTTCTCACTTTCAAATTCACTACTTGAGTTGACTCTTCAGTACAACTCCATCTCGCATGATATTCCTTCTTTTATTTCTTCTTGTACTACTTGTATTTTTCTTCTCATTTCAGTTTCAGAAAACTGAATTTGATATGCTACTTTTTATTACATTCAAACCATGTTAGTTGTGAAACACTATTTTACATACAAGATTTACCTTTATTTCCCTTTATTTCATATTTCTTATCATCTTTTTTGGATCATCTCCCAAAAATATTTTTTATTTTCATCAAATTATAAATACTTTTTCTTATTTTTTCAACCTAAAACTCATCACTTGTCTAGTATTATATATTAGAAGGGTTAGCAGATACATTAATATTATATTTAATATCTATACCATTATTTTTTTCAAAAAATTCACTATAATTACTCTTCAACTACATCTCATATTGAATAATATATCCAATCAATTCATCCATAGTATATTATGTGAAATACTTTATTTCTTCGATTAAAACCTTATTTGAGTGTCATTTATTAGGAAATTCTTGAATTATTATCTCAATAAGTACTTAATTCTTTATAGTATCCCTGATACCAACCATGTCATTCATGATATTATAAAATTGTCTTTACATCTCATTTTTTGTTATCACGGTCATATATTATGAATTCCTAAAATTCTGCATGATTTATTCTTAATTTGGTTCTTTGTAACTTATCAGTTCCATGATGAGTGACTTTTAAAGTCCACCAAATTTCATAAGTAGTTTTTCACAAGTAAATATGACTATATATGTTTCTAATTGAAGTTCAATAAATTAAATTCATGACTTTATAATTTAGAACATACTTGATAGAATCATTCCAAGTAAGTGTATCCAAATATATGTTATTCAATTTATATGTTTTAATCATGAAATTAAAATATTCTATACCAATATTATTTAAAAATACCCTTATATGATCCATCTAATATGTATAATCACTTCCATTGAAGTTATGTGGTCTCATAAGATGTATGAATTCAATTTCTAGATATTAAATTAAAAACAAAAATGATATTTCCTTAGACAGTTCGGTCTAGGATAGTGTTAGCACAATTAAAATGATACAATCAAAACTTAACCTATCCAAATAGAAATCCTATGATACCAATTATTATCCTGATTTATTAATGGAAATATGGACTAGAGGGAAGGGAATAGTAATTTTAAACATTATAGTTTAAATAAAATATTTATCAAAGTATCATTTAATCAAACAAAATAGTAGATAGATGTGGGTGAAATGTTCAAATAGATAAGTAGGGGAATATAAAATGAAGAACAGTGACACCAATATTTGTTTATTGGTTATATTCAAAGTGAACCTACATCTACTATTCATTCCCATTAAACTTAGTGAGGGGACTGGTAATCACTAAAAAACAAATTAATGTCCTTTATAGCTATATAATCGATATAGTCTATTAAAGGATAGATCAGACCTTTTCCTTGTGTGGGATCTTGAAGAAAACCAATATTTTCTAAGGAGAATCCCAAACCTATCACTTAATCTTTTACAGGTGTAGACATAACCCAATATATTCTGTATGAAAAACTAAACAAATTTTATTTCCTTCGATAAATTGAGAAAAACAAAAAAAAATAGAATGGAGGTATAATTGAGCATGAAATATAAACTATAAACACTTACATAGGAAAATAAATCTAACTAGACAAGTGGAAGATTTTGATAAATAAGGATGGTGTCAATCATTAATATTTGATCCTTCTAGAATTTATTTAGAACAAGGTAACTTTGGGAAACCATCGGTGCTTTAGTAATTCAATAGCAATGAATCAACATTATTCTTAATTTCATGCTTATTATCTATTTATTTCTTACATTTACGTTTATTTATAGACAAAAATTTAACAACTATTATTCTTCAAAATAAATATCCAGAATCTTCTCTCTACTAGTATTTTCTAATTCTTCATGATAAATGGGAGTCCTCATATGGATGTTTCCTAACTAATTAACGTAACACAACATTGTACATTAATGATTAGAAACAAAAATATAGAAACACATGATTAAATAGTATTTTAAATATTGTATGAACCATTTGAAATATTTTCATGCTCTTTTTAAATTTATAAAATACTTTGAAAAAATTTCCCCTATATGAAATAGTATTTATGAACATTTTTATAAAGATAGGATAATTTAAAAAATATGAAAAACTTAAAAAATTAAAATTATGTAATTACTGATAAATATATCATACATATAATTCCCATAAAAACATTTGAAACTGAATATCAATTTTAAGCATTATTATATACACAAATTCATAGATCACATATGATTTATAAATAATTTTGAAACAAATAAAATGATAAAAATACTTAAAATAATCTGGCATCATTGACAAATATTAAAAAATTTAAATTAATAGTAAAATAAATTTATTGGTGATAGAAAAAAAAGTATTTATATAGAGGTATCAAGAGTTTTTTATCGCTACCAGGGAACCAAAAATGTGGGAACTTCTAGTACTACCATTGGAAACAAAGATGTGTTACCATTGAAACAAAGGATATGATGATGTAGGTCATAGTGGAAAACTAAATTGGGAGTGAATTGAGCTTCAAATAAATATTTATATTTAAAAAATTTAAAACTAAACACCCTAATATATAAAAATTTTCAACCTAACTAAAATAGAAGAAATATATACATTTATATTTTTAAATTTTTTCTCAAGGGTTCGATCACAACATAGTTAAAAAAATTAAAACCACTTTATCTTTTGAAACTGATATAATCATATCAAAAAAATATATATATAACATAGATTAAAGTTAACAATAAAATTTTTGTTTAAGTAAATATTTTTGGAAGAATAAAATAATTTTCAAAAACAAAGTAATAAAAAAATAATACATAGTGGAAATAAATACTATATATTTAGTATCAATCTGAGACCCAATCCTATCCACTTAACTATCACCCGCTGCCGAGAAAATTCATTAAATAATAAACATGATTCACAATCCGGATATGGTTTTACATACAACTATTCATAAGAAGTCCAAGATATACACAACCAATTCCATAGTCATTTATGGGATGATAGATATAATATAAGAGTGAAGAGAGTATCTGAGTAATCTCTAGTTTAGTTTATGAGATTTTTCTCAAGAAATATGCAATTACATAAAGTATAAATCAAATTTTAATAAAATATAGAAGAATAAAGAAAGAGTAAAAGAATATTACATTTTTATTCTTTCTCTATTCAAGAAAGAGATAATTAGGAATGAACTTCTTCTTATTTTGGTTTTTCTTTAAATATATTCTTGAAGACACCTCGAACGAGTATTGAACTAAGACGTTAAAATAGAGTATTGTATAGGTGCATAGGTAAGTAGTCCATTTTATTAGTATTTTAACATATGTCCTATAACCTCTATATATATTTTTCACGAGTGAATCTACTTCTTAAATGTATAACCTTCACTAATTATACATTGGAGAATACTGATAAATTAATCATTGTACTTCTTATTCTAATATGACATCTTTAAAATATTTGACTCTTCATTAAATGTATAAAAATATAACCATTGGATTTCTGAATATTCCCCACTACTTATGTTAGAAATGGTTACTTATTTTACTTAAGAACTATCACTCTGGATTGAGGACACTTGAACTTTTAGTAACTTGAACTTTTGGTCACTAGATTACAATCACTTGACATAATCACTTGAAACTCTAACTTTCTTGAATTCACTTTATTGTAGCCACTTTACATGGAAGCTTGATTTAAATATGTGGTTACTTAATTTCATTATGTGGTTGGTTCAATAATTTACCAAAAAATTATGTTCATCTACAAGGCCACTTGAAGTCATCATGCACTAGGTTAAATCCTTCATGCAGTCACTTTGAACACTCCATGTGGTCGGTTTAGATAATATGCAGTCAATTAATGACATAGAGAAAATTTTCTCATCTAATAGATAGTTACTTTTTTGTTCATGTATTCACTTAGACATCAATATTCTTTGACATCTATATGATCACTTATCCTTCATGGTTAGTTAAATTTTATTATACAGTAGTTTGTGTTGTCACTTCAAGACTTATCTATTTTTTATAGTTTTGGCCATAAAAACATTTTACTATCATAAAACATAAATTTCATTGATAACATATGAAACATGATTTTTGAGAATTGAAATAAGGATTTTCTAGACTAATATAATAATCTCCTCCTTTTTGATGATCACAAATCATAACAGAGCATATAAAATTAACTGAAACAACATTTCTCTTCCTTTTGGGTTTATCAAAAATTGTGCTTGAGGTATGAGAAAAAGAAAAAGTATATAGTAAATAGTATAATGAATAAATAATAAAAACAAATTGATAAAAGTAAAAACAATAAGTAAATAAGTTTTTTTATGGATAACACAAAAATTATTACAAAAATAGTCTCTATCAGCTACTCCAATAAGAATCATAACCTAACAAAACATATCTAATGATAGAAGAAAGAATATGTTCTTTTCCTTTAACTGTAGAGGATGAGAAAAGAGGTTTTTATTATGGTGAATATATGGATGATGGAACTTGAATAACCACACACCTAGATACAATTTAAATATGTTTAATAACTTTTCTAGGAGACAAGACAAAAGGCTTGGTAGAGGAGGTGGTTGAAGTAAGTTCTAAAGAAATAAGTGAGGTAGGAGCTGTCAGAATGGCAGTATTGGAAGTATAAAAGTATGGTTTAAGAATTCTATTTAAATAATTTATATCTCATTAATCATTCCCCATTTCATAAAAATATTCTTCTTTATATTCTAAAAAAAAATCTACAGCATGATTAGTAAATTTTAATCTCTCCACTTGTGTTTTGATGGTCTGAGTCGGAGGGGGAATCCTTAGATTACTGAATAAAGATCTAAACATGGTATTTAGATTAGAATTAGAAAAGAACCTACTTAGATAATAATTAGTAGCCCATTGAATTTTATCTCTATCTCATCCATATTTCTTCACATAACTTCTAACCTGTTCTAAAGTCTTTGTGGCACATGTTTGAAATCCTTCAAACCCTATTTACCTGTTCTTCTAAAACTCATCCAATATTAATTTCATCTCAAATATTATATGTTATTTGATTTTATATTCACCAACATCACCTTTAATATGATTTTGAGGTAAAATGGATGAGGATTCAAGGGGAGTACGTGATTTGGATGGACAAAAAACTATATTTAGAAATATCTTGTCAAACTTCAACATCATAACTTGAAGATCTTCCTACAAAGAAAAATCATGATCCATTAAATCCTCAATCTCATTCTTCATAAGATCTATCTTGAGATAATGCTTTGGAGGAAAATGATAGATAACGAGAATGACTATCCTTGAGATGTACTCTTCTCTAATGGGTTCAAGTTTACTTTCATATTCCTATATATTTTCGAATTTAGGAAAAAACCAATATAGGAACTAGCTTTTTCCTTCTACTTTTTAACTAATCCTTTAAAATCAAACAGGGATAATATATGCTTATGGTATGGTAAATAATTAAATTTGGATGTGGTATTGCACAATTTAGCCATTTATACCATGATATAAATTCATAAGCTTATTTTAACACCATTATTTATCAAATAAAGGAAAAAAATTATGCCTCAAAATGATGAACTCCCCTATCCTGGGATTAATCTAATGTTGGATGAACTTCTCGAACAATCTGAATTGCCTATTTAATTC
Source organism: Viscum album (assembly GCA_963277665.1). Classification (NCBI taxonomy): domain Eukaryota; kingdom Viridiplantae; phylum Streptophyta; class Magnoliopsida; order Santalales; family Viscaceae; genus Viscum; species Viscum album. Next base: position 1,181,488,864 of record OY728158.1, on the reverse strand, counting down.
CATAGTAGTAGGCCTATTGTGAGTCCTCATATTTATCTCTTAAAGGTAATTTAGAAACTCAACATGAGAATTATTTATAGGATATGAACTTTGATAATCCTTACACTCTCCAATATGAGGAATACTTACACTTTTAGCCTACAGTTTGGAAGAGAATACTATATTTTCTCTATTGATTATCATGTAAATTGTATATATTTAATCACTAGAAATAAATTACATATTTGAATAAAAATATTTGACAAAATTAGGATAAGATGGCTTACCATTATCCATAAATAAATAACTTTGTCCTTGTTGTTGAATAGACTTCGAAACCAATGACTTGTTGAATTGTGGCCATTCAAAATCCACTTATTTCTGTACACATATAGGATTATCTAGAATATGGGGGTTTTAAGGATTTACCTAGCACTCAAGATAGCTTGATATTTCTTAGATATATTAAAACAAATAAAATAAACACTACCATAATGACTCATATTTTCCCAGTTTTATTTTTAGAAACTTTCTTGGAACATTTTGAGATCAGGCGCTGAGATGGCGTGTGATTATGAGGTCTGATGTGATTGTAATGGTCCATTGAAAAATGTTATGTTTTTAAATATAGTGCATGAGAAGTTTTATTAAAGAAATGGAATAACTGTTAAATGGGTTCCCGGATCAAAAATTGGTGGGCGCCGTTGCATTCAGGATGGAGGGATTACCCTAGGCGCGACTTAACATCAGTCGACACGGGCCTCTAGTGAGAAAACCAGAAAATGGAATTACCATAAATAAAATAATTAAATAAAGATTATTTTATTTTCAAATCCTTATAACTCATAAATTGTACCTTATATTTGAAATCTGAGACTACTGTTGAGGTTTTAAGGGTATGTTTTCCTTAGGCGGGGCCTAACATCGACCGGCGCTAGTCGAGGGTAAGAGTAAATTTTTTGGCATTTGAAAGAAAAATAAAATAAAATAAAGTAAGTTTATTTTATCCAAAAAAAATCTCTGAAATGTAGGGATGAGGAAACTATTTCATTTCATAAATGAAATATCATAATGATGTGGTGACTTAGCATAAGAGAAACGCTGAAACGAGTTTTATCAATTAATATCCTAATGTGGATACGGGATCATTGCGACAATATTGGAAATTTTTCTTGGAGGATTTGAAGGATTTATGATAGTGAACGATGAATGGAGATGAAAAATATTCTTCCCTTCCTTATCCTTTAAAGTATCACTGATGATAATTGTAGATCAAAGGATCGCCAATGATAATAGAAGACTACATATCATGGATCAACGAATGACGACGTGTGGATCTGTTCTTCATCAACAAATGATCTGATCTCGGGTAAGGGGTTCAATTATAAGTTAATTCCTTCCATTAAATTTTGTTGGTTTGAGGAATGAATGTGGATCAACCCATGAATAGGTTGACCCATAGATCGATCGTGTGTTTTTCGGGATGGGATTTGACTTACAGGAAGTTAAGGGAGTTGGATTCACATAATTTTTTCTATTCTTCGTCAAACCTCCTAATAAGGAAAACCATTCCAAGACGAACAAGGTCATAGTACATCCTTCATGTGCTCTTGGTGCATTCTACATCGCTACCTTATTCATGTTCTTCATGGAGACGGTAATCAGTGGTCCAGGCGAGACTGCGGTGGCAAGATATCATGTGGCAGGAGGCCGTGAAAGATAGTGGCGCTAGGAGAGCATCGTCTCGGCAGTCGGGGTGGGGGAGCCCGTGGCTAGGTTGGTCGTGGTGGAGATGAAGGTTCATAACCAAGAGGAAAGTGTCCAAGAGTTTTTTGGCAGCATTAAGGGCCGCTGGCTCAAAGTCCAGTGATGGTGGAACCCACAGTAGTTTCCATGGGTGTTGGATCGGAGTCGTCGGTAGGTGGCCAGTGGTGGCATGTTCGAACATGACTGGGAGCCGTGTCTCGTAGATAAGAACAAGAATATAACTAGACCATGGTAGGGACCACACTGCAAATTCATGAGGCATTTACACAGTAGTATGTGGGGTCCGAACGAATGCGGTGAGCGCCCCATCCCAAGCTGGACAGAGTTGCCCCGCCATCATGGGTCGGTCCAGGGGAACTGGGCCACTGGGTGGCACGGATAGAAGAAAACTGGCCCACCGGTATCGGTTGGGCGGGAGGAGGACTAGGTTGGGTCCAAAAGGACCAATGGTCCTGGCCTGGGCTCAAACCCAACTGTCCCTTTTTCACTAAAATACAAACAACTTTCAAACAGTACGTCCGATTGATGAGCCATTTGTAGAATTGGGACCCTATAGACAATACAGTCCTTTTGTTAAACACTAAGTGGAATTTTTTGGAAGGTGGGATCTGGCCGATGCATTGAGGAGTATATTCCCTCAAAATCATGTGGGTTGTGATCTGGAATCCTAAAATGGGTTGTGATGAGAAGAAAGTGATGAGTGGACCTCAGTGGCACAGATGAACTAAGTGACGAGTTGGAATTAGTGGCCCAGAAGACCTAAGTGATGAGTGGACATTAGTGGCCCAGCAGACCTAAGTGATGAGCGGACCTTAGTGGCCCAGCAGATGAGTGGACCTTAGTGGCCTAGCAAACCTCAGTGATGAGCAGATCTTATTGGCCCAGAAGACGAGCGGACCTCAGAAGCCCAGTAGACCTCAACAACAAGTAGACCTCAGAGTCCCAGCATGACACATTGGCTCATCAGGGATGAGTCACTTAGTAGTACAAGATTTTTTTTCATTACGAATGCTAGTATTTATTTCAATACATTAGTATATACATGTGTGAGAGGACCCTAGAGACTCTCTTGACTATACTTCTTAGAGGCTATACTTCGTGTACCACTTTGGTAGTCTGCTTTGTGTATTGCTTTGTGGTATACCTTTGTGGTTTGGGGGTCCCTACTGAGTATTGTTTTACTCATCCCTACATGGCCTTCAACCACATGTGTCATGTCTTGTGTAAACTATCTAATCTTTAATGGAGTCCTTAGTGGACCCAAACCAGGAGGTTCTTAGAGTGACCTGATAGACAAGATGTGCTTCTGTGGCTTCTGACTGCAGTTTTTGTACCTAACCTTCAGTAGGGTTTTCAATGGTGGATTTCCATAGACATTTAATTTTAATTTTTTATTTCAATTTGGATTGTATTCTATCACCATTTACCTTTAGTTTTATACTGTCATACCTTATTTTTTTTACCTAATGTATTCACCTTCTAGCATATGTGGCTTGAGGTTGTGTGCATGTGTATAGGTACTTAGGAAAATGCCTCCCATTTTTTTGGGATTTTTCTACTCAGCAATAGTCTCCATCCCATAGGGTAGTCACATCATGGGCCTCATGGGATAGGTCGTGAAAAATTGGTATCTATAGCTCCCCCGTCCCTGGATCCAACTAAATGGTGACCTAAGCTGGGTTGGCCACATGACCTCAAGCGCATCTCCCCGAATGCCAGAGGCTGCCGAATAGAATTGAGGGCCTTTATCATGTCTTCAGGGGAGAATATTCCTTTATAGGTACTAGTTATCATCACAGTAGAAGTAAAAAATAATTACAAAATAGTGGAATCATATAAATGAATAAACTACAGAATAAGAAATATGAATAATCCAACTGAATAACAATCAATTGTGGAAGCTCACAAAACAATGGCATGATATGATGTCTGTCTAAACTGAATGTAAAAATAACTGAAACCCAAGAATACTATCAACTAAAAAGAAGTGAAATAAATTGAAAAAACTACATCACAAGTAAGGCTTAGTCCTCTTCCCTAGTCTACATCCTAATCAACAACAAGCAATCAGGAATCGGAAGCAGAACACTTCCCTTTGTCAATACCTGCAAGCATGTAATGTACTCTGGTGTCAAAAATTCCTGAGTAGGGTGTGAGATAAAATACCATTAGATCAGCACCCATAGTGTCTAAATCATTCCATTTCCTGATTTAATAAAATTTAGTGTGCCATTATATAACAAATGCAGATAATTAATTAATTGAAATGAAATAAATAACACATCTAGGGTTCCCAACAGTACCCGTCCCAAATCACTTGCTATGGCCTAAGTCAGAAATCTGAAAGGAATAATTTTAACAATATGGATGCACATATTTATCTATATATAAACTAGGAAAATCAAGGTAAAATAAAGAAGAGTTACACCCCCAAGCTTGTGCTTTATCTTGGATTCTAAATCATGTGTCAACCAGGTGTTCTTAAACATACCAGTAAAATATCACAATTCTCAGACTCAAAGCAGCATTAACATAAACCTTCAGTGCATCATTATTATTTTTCAAGTTTAGAGTTAGAGTATAATCTCGTTCTAAATTTATCTCTACAGAGCATCATTAAAATTATCTAATACCATCGAGCCCATCTAAGGCAATCTTTCAAAAGACTAAATATCACTCGAGGCATAACTTTACCATGAGTCTGTCCTGATCTCACAAAAAGGGGTAAAGCATCATCTAAGGATATCTTAGCCACATTTCCAATGGATCTATCCTCGATGGGGCCTTTTGGAACCAGTTTCACTCATAATTATTAGAAATCATGGGAAAGTCTCGGTCTAGCAAACCCTAAGACACCACCCGCCAATGCATTGTGGTAACCAATTAGGAACAGAGGGTCTAAGAAAGGCCCTTAATATAGGAACCCCCTTCCTTACCTTCCCTAAGTTTAATTAAAATTTCACAGTAGCAGATATGACATAGAATGCATATGTAATTGCAGCTTGAAATCTAAGTAGATACACCCGTGCAACACAAGGTATTAATATAATATTGTAGCGTAAAAACTTAACGAGGAAAGATACCATATCAGCACAAGCAGATAAATGAAATTTTTAATAACTAAATAAATCAGCACAAATAACTATCAAAGATCAAAAAATTCAAGGTTCATAATTAATCGAAATTAATTATTAAAATTAATCACAACAAAAAATGGGCTGGGCACACATACAGTTAACTAAATTAAATACCTGGGCTAAAGAAATTTATACCGGCCACATCATCATGCCCAAAGGGGTGTCCAACCACGTTGAAATAATTTAAACAATTTATTTTATGGTAAAAAGGGATGCAAAAATTAATTAAAACAATTAAATTGAAAAGTTTGGGTGAAATTTCATAAAGTCAAAAGGCACCGACGAACGGCACAACCATGCATTTTTATAAATCGCAGAAAAATGGAGGGAAAGAATGTAAATGCCCTACCTTATGGTCACATATGATTATAGGATATGTATTAGTTTTTGATTTGACCTAAAATAGATGAAAATGTATGATTTTAGAAAAAACCCAAAATAGGATAAAATGCTTCTATGGCGAACTGTGCAAAGGATACTCAACAAAACTCTACCATTCCAAATGCACAAGGTTATCCTTGACTTAAGGTTTACATATCACCTTACGAAGAAGAAAAAGGACAATGAACGGAGGCACTGCGGTCTTCCGTTGAGGGGGTAAGGGGGTGCACCACCTAGGGAGAGGGGGAGGCGCGACATGAGGAAGAGGATGAGATGAAGAGAGGAGAAAAAATCAATGAAAGAAAAATAAAGAAAAATAAAATAAAAAATAAGAGAAAATTAAAACAAAATAAAAAGGTAAAATAAGTTGAAAAATAAAATAGAATAAAATGGATGGAAAAAGGTAGAAGATAAAAATAATAAAAATTGGCAATCTCCCATTTTAATTATTTAAACTTTTTCTGTAACCCCCTTTTTATTTTTTTTCTAATTTTATTTTTATCCATTCTTTCTTTATTTTAAATTTTCATTAAATATCTTCTTATTTTTTTTCAATCATTATTTAATTATTTTAATCCTGAACAATGCACTAATGCGCAATATAACATTTTTCATAAAACCATTGTAGTTATTTAAATTATTTAAATAGCTGCCAAGGACCCCGCAGCGGGGTGCGCCAACGTGCACCCTGGGTCTCTTTAAGGAATTAAGCTTCAAAATTTAAAACGGTCCATACCTGATTAAATCTAGGATGTTACAACCTCCCCTCCTTAAGACAACTCATCTCCAAGTTTCCCTTCTGAGGGTAGTGGAATGTTGTTAAAGAAAATTTTTGGCCACTATGCATGTACATCCATCTCTTGCTCCCAAGTATCTTCTTGAATGCATTTGTGTTTCCATAATACTTGGACCAAATGGATTTACCTACCTCGAAGTACATTAGTGCTATGGTCGAAGATACGAATTGGATGCTCTGCAAAGGATGCATCTTCCTCAATCTCGACGTCATAAGGGTCAAAAGAATGAGACAGGTCTAGATGGTATTGTTGGAGTTGAGATACATAGAAAATGTTGTGCATGGAATGGTGCCTATGAGGTAACAGAAACTGATAGGATGTCAGCCCAACTCTCTCTACTATCTCAAACTTCCCAACATATCTCAGTGATAACTTTCCCTATCTCTTGATATGCATGTGACCCAACCACATGGAAACTCGCAGAAAGACTTGATGTCCCACCTTGAACTCCAGAGGTATGAAGAGATGATCGGTATAAGACTTTTGTCTGGACTGAACTATAATCATACACTTTCAAATCAGATAAACTTTATCAGAATTTTCTTGAATGAGATGAGGAACCAACAGAATAGTCTCACCTACTTCGAACTAGAATAAAGGTGAACGGAATGGTCTACCATAGAGGACCTCATATGGAGCGTCTAAATTGTTTCCTGGAATCTTTTATTATAGGTAAACTCAACAAGAGGTATAGGTTTCTCACAAGAACCTCTAAAATCAAGTATACATGCCCGTAACATATCCTCTAACACTCGTATATTTCTCTCGGGCTACCAATCGTTCTGAAGGTGGTATGGACTACTCAGAAGTACCTGTGAACTCAATGGCTTTTGTAACCCTTTCCAGAACTGTGAAGTAAAGTGACCATCTCTATCTAAGGAAATAGAATAAGGTATGACATGAAGTAACACAATCTCTTAGATATACAGCCTTCCCAACTCCTCAATTGTAAAGGTCTCCCAGATAGTTAAGAAGTTTGAAACCTTGGTCAACCTATCGACAACATCCCATACCGCATCGCTGCCTCAAGGTGATCTTGGAAATTTTGTAACAAAATGATGATGATTTCATTCTATTTTGATTCAAGAATGGATAGAGACTATAGGAGTCCAACAGGTTGTTGGTTCTCTGCCTTAACCTATTGGTAGGTGGAGCACCGAGTGATGAAACCCGTTATCTGCTTTTTCAAACCAGGCCACCAGTATTATCGACACATGTCTCTATCCATCCTGGTCAGCCCAGGATGAACTACCCAAATAGAGGTGTGGGATTCCTTCATCAGCTCTTTCTGTATACCTGAAGGTACCCATACACATCCATGGTAAAGGATAGTTTCCCTACCATCAACAACCCAACCATAAGGTGGGTTCTCTCTTGTAATTCTTTCCCTCAAAACAAGCCCATCAGGATCAGTCAGTTGTTGCCTACGAAATTGATCTAGAAGAGAGGATGTCGCCGTAAAAGATTCTATAACTAGTTGCTCGTTTTGTTCCTGAACCTTCATATGCATCTCATAAAATAAAGATATCATCCACCACTCACCACTGGCTACCTGAATAGCTTGTGTCTGTGTCTTGTGGCTCAAAGAAACTGCCATGTAATTACCCTTACCAGGGGTATAAGCAAGTGCAAAGTTGAATGACTTCTAGTATTCGACCCATCTGTGCTACCTTATGTTCAAGTCTTGTTGAGTGGATATATATTTTAATCTTTTATGATCCTTTTAAACAATGAATATTTCACACAAAAATTAGTGTCTCCAACAATGTAGAGCATGAACCATAACTGCAAACTCAAGGCCATGTGTAGGATAGTTCCACTCGTGAGGTCTCAACTGGTGGGATCCATAAGCCACGACCCGGTCACCCTACATCAAAACTGCACCTAGTATGATTCCTAAAGCATCACAATAAACAGTATAGATTTTACCTAGCTTAGGCAGAATCAGGATTAGGGCTTAGATTTTTCTTCCTTTCAACTCTTGAAAATACTTTTCACAAAATTCTGACCCGATGAAATGTACACATTTTTTATTCAAGGCCGTATGAGTCCCTACTAAGAGGGAGAAATCCTAGATTAAATTCTTATAATAGCGAGAAATCCCCAAAAAACTATGGATGTCGAAGACACTCTTGAGTTTCTCCCATGAAACTACAGTGCACCCCTTTTCTATGTCAACTGATACTCCTACTTCAGATATAATATGTCCCAAGAAGTGAACATTATCAATCCTGAAGTAGCATTTGTTGATCTTAGCATATAGCTGATTCTCTCTCAGTATACTTAGCATTATCTCAAGATGGGTTGCATGGTCGTTTCTAGAATGCGAATACACCAAGATGTCATCTACTAAGACTACCACAAAGTAATCAAGATACAGGTGAAAAAACCCAGTTCATCAGAGCCATGAAGACTATCTGTGAATTCGTGAGGTTGAATGGTATAACCAGATACTCATACAAGTCATACCTTCTTCGGAATGTTGTACCTGGTATGTCAGATTGTTGCACATGCACCTGGTGATATCCCGACCTTAGATCAATCTTGGTGAAAACAGTTTCTCCCCAAATCTCGTTGAAGAGATCTTTTATACGAGGAAATGGATATAGATTCTTTACTGTGACCGGTTTGTCATGAGCAGTTCCACTTTGTTGACGCTGATAATCTTAAACGTGATTTCCTTGACCATGACCTCCACCATTACCTTGGCCTGATCGGCTGGTAGAAAAAGAACTTCTAACCTGCTATGGAGTCATAGATCTCATACCTAACAGAGGTGAAAGTGTGGATCCTCTATCACTAGATTCTGAAGAGAAGGAGTGGCATAAATGATAAAGGTGGCCCATCTTTCAGTAAGCTCGGAACTGCTTCGTGTCTCTCATGCATTATACCTTCTTGTGATCATCTCTGTCGCACTGATAAAATGTGACAGAGATATCAAAATGTATCGTTTGGCTACAATTTTCCCTACGTGAACTTTCAAAATGGCATTTCCTACTACCAGAAGATTCATCACCCTATATATGAACTAAACCACCATGGATCACGAGTTTATATTCCCTAACATTTCTCTCTGAGATTAGAGCCTGATTTACGATATTTGTGATAGTGGTCAAATGGAAGACGTTCACCTGTGAGCAGATAGTATACTCAATTATGTCCTCAAAACATCTCGTAGTAGTCTGCGCATCACCTGTCAGAGATGGGGAAAAACACTCAATCTCTATGAAATAGGTAGAATACTCTAACATAGTCATAGATCCCTGCTGAAGATGTAGGAATTCCTATGCATGATCATTTCTTAGAGTCTGTAGGAAAAAGTGATTGTACAAAGCTGCTAGGAAGTCAACCCAAACCATGTCACTAGTCTGATCAGTCTGAGAAACAACTTACCACTAGTTCTTAGAGGAGTCACAAAGCATGTAGACTGCAAGTTTGACCCTTTTCACTAGAAGCATCTCGAGGTGGTCAAAGATAGATCTTATAGCTTCTATCCATGACATTGCAGAATCAGGGCCGCCACTCCCTAAGAAGGTGGTAGGGTGTTGCTGCAGAAAGTCTCATGTGAGGTCTTCCATAGATAGGGAAGGTCTGGGGATACTCTAAATTGACTATATAAACATAAGTAGACTATCCCTGAACTAAGTGTTAGGGTCCCTTGGAAGGTCGGTAAGAGGTAGCACCACAGGAGGTTCTACAAGAGGTACCACTAGGGGTTCTAGACCCACCATCACTAGAATGTGCTCATTTACACTATCTTAAGGCACGACATGAAGACATCATGGTGGCATTGGTATACAATAGCCAAACACAAAAAATTAGAAAAAAGGTAAAAAAAGATGAGGAAAATAGTAAGGGGAAAAAAGAGGTTAGGTATATTGACTGCCTCTGAGCACTATATAACAGATAACCCGCTTCAAGATCCAGGTTTCGATATGGAATAGGAAACTTAGAAGTATTACTAAACAAGTTCAATTTCCATTTCTAGGTTAAGTTAGGTTAACATTTAATAGACTATCACAACCTTATATTTAGAAAAAAAGCATCTAAAAAATTTTACCACTAGGTACAACATCACTCACAAGAAAATAGTAAAATGCATGGTGAAAGTATATATGGTATAGAAATATGCATGTCATTTTAATCCTATGGTTCCTAATATGATGCATGCAATGTATTTCCCTCGTATCATTAGGATTCAATGGTAAAACCCATTATCTCAACAATACCAACCTAAATAACAATGTAAAACAAGTAAGTCACCCAACGGTGAAATCATATCAACAATAACTGGCATAATCAATAACTGTAATCACAACCCAAGAATTTTGGTTTCCCCTTTACATGGGTTAGCTACGTTCAAGCATAGGGTACATTCCAAATACCTATATCCTACACTTCTATCTAACCCAAAAAGTAATATAAAAGTAAAAACACGCCTCTGATATGACTTTATAGCGTCCCTATCCCAGGAGCCACCTGAAGGGTGCCCTGAGCTGGGTTGGCCACATGACCTTAAGAGAATCTCCCTGAACTCCAGAGGTTGTCGACTAGCAGCAAGGGCCTTTATCGTGTATGTGGGGGAGATTATACCCTCATAGGTACTAGGAATTATCACAGCTGAAGTAAAAAAACAATTAATAATAAATAGAGGAAACATATAAATTAATATACTACCACAAAAGAAATATTAATAATCCAACTGAATAATAATCATGTGTGGAAGCTCACAAAACAATGTCATGTTATGATGTCTGTCTAAATTGAAAGTACGAAAAATAGAAACCCAAGAATAATGTTAACTAAAAAGAAGAGATACAAAGTGAAACAACTGCATCACGAGAAAGGATCGGTCCTCTTCCCCAGTCTCCATCCTAATCACCAAAAAACAATCAATCATCGGAAGCAGCATACTTCCCTTTGTCAATACCTGCAAGCATGTAATCTACTCGAGTGTCAACAATGCCCAAGCAGGGTGTGAGATAAAATTTCAGTAGTTTGGAACCCATAGTGTCTAAAACTTTCAATTTCATTTATTAATATAATGAAAGGCTCCATTATATATCAAATATAGATAATTAATTAAGTGCAATAAAATAAATAACTCGGATCGGGTTCCCAATAGTACCCATCCCTAATCACCTGCTTCGGCCAAAGATGAAATTCTGAAATGAGTACAAGTAATAAGAAGGATGCACATATGTATACATATATATATAAACCTATAAAATCAATGTAAAATAAGTAAGAGGTACACCCCCAAGCTTGTGCTTTAACTTGGGGTCTAAATCATTTTTTTACCAGGTGTACTTCAACATAATAGAAAAATATCACAATTCTCAAAGACTCGAAGTGGAAGTAAAATAATCATTCGGTGTAGTATTATTAATATTCAAGCTGAGAGTTTGAGTCTGAACCCATCCCGAAGGAATCTCTATGGAACATCCTTCAAATTATCCAATACCACTGAGCTCGTCCAGGGTAATATTTTGAAAGACCAAGTATTGCTCGAGGCATTGCTTTACCATGATTTTGTCTCAATCTCACAAAAAATGGGTTGAGCATCATCCGGGGATAGCTTAGAAACATTTCCAACAGATCCTCCCTTGATGTTCCCTTTTGGAACTGGTGTTACTCATAATTATTATAAATCCCGAGGAAGTCTCGGTCTGGAAAAGACTAAGACAATGTCCCCCAATGCATAGTGGTAACTAGTCAGAAAAGGAGGGTCTAAGTTTGGCCCTTAATACGGGACCCACCTTCTTTCACTACCATGAATTTAATTAAAATTTCACAATATCAGATATTAAATAGTATGCATATGTAATTGTATCTTGAAATCTAAGAAGATACACGCGCGCAACACAAGGTATTAATTTAATATTGCATCATAAAAACTTAATGAGGAAAAATACCATATCAGTACAAGAAGATAAATTCAATTTTTTATAACTAAATAAATCATCATAAATAACTACCAAAGATCCAAAAATTTAAGGTTCATAATTAATCTAAATTAATTATTTAAATTAAAGACAATGAAAAGATGGTCTTCGCACACATACAGTTAATTAAATTAAATAACCAGGCTAACCAGATTTATACCAACTAGGTCGGCATGGCCAAAGGGGTTTCAAACCATGTTTAAACAATTTAAACAATTTATTTTATGATAAAAAGGGCTCAAAAAATTATGAAAAACAATCAAATTGAAAATGTTGGGTGAAATTTCATAAAGTCGGTAGGCACCGATGAACAACACAACCACGCATTTTTATAAATCACTACAAAACAGAGTTAATGAGAGTATACACCCATCCTTATGGTTTTATATGATTCTATGATCTGCGATAGGCTTTGATTTGACCTAAAACAGAAGAAAATGGATGATTTTAGAAAAAAAAACCCAAAATCGGGTAAAGTCCTTCCTCGGTGAACTACGTGAAGGATAATCAATGAAACTATGTGATTCTAAATGCGCAAGATTATCCTTGCCTTAAGGTTTACAGCACACCTAATAGTGAAAAAATGGTAAATTAATGGAGGCATGGAGGTCTTTTGAAGAATGGGCAAGGGGGTGCACCACCTAAGGAGAGGGGGAGGCGCAACGTGAGAAAGATGAGGAGAGGAAGAAAGGAGAAAAAAGAAAAATAAAAGAAAAAATAAGTGAAAATAAAAGAAAAGAAAAATGGAAAATAAAATAAAAAATAAAATAGAAAAAAATGATGTAAAAATAAAGAAGATAAAAATTATAAAAAATGGAAATATCTCACTTTAATTATATTCACTTTTTCTATAACCCCCTTTCTATTTTATTTCTAATTTTATGTTTATCCATTTTTTCTTTATTTTAAATCGAATTTAAATCTCTTCATATTTCTTTTCAATCCTTAATTAATTATTTTAATCCCTAACAACACCGTAATACACGATATAAAATTTTTCATAATACATCTATAGTTATTTAAATTATTTAAATAGCTGCCCAGGACCCGCAAGGGGTGCGCCGATGCGCGCCCTTGGTCTCTTTAAGGAATTAGACAAAAAAATTAAAATGGTGCATACCTGATTAAAGATGGGAAAATACAGTGTCATATGAGGTCATTTATATCTTAATAACCCAGAGTCGATGAGTTTGGTTTGGGGCAATATTGTTAATTGTTTCGAGTTCAGCTTTTAGGACATATAACCCGTGTTAATGCGGTGGCTGACGTATCTATACATCAGGACCCTGAATTCTGCTTTCGACTCGATACATGAAAACACTAGTTGTGTGCAAATATTATGGTATGTGAATTGTATAGGAATGGGTTGAGTTTTCCGTGTCCTTCTTGAGTCAGCTCACTAGGTATACTCTTTGGACCGTGGTACATCTTGTTTTAAGAAGCTTCCACATAGACATCCATCCAGGATTCCACTGTATGATCACAAGAATGATTTGTGGGGTGACGAGATGAGTATTGGTGTTCTTACCAGAGACAACACCATCAGATGGTGTACCGGTAATACCACCACTTGTGTAGTATCACATATTACTCGTAGTACTTGTTAATGAGATGCGCGGGCTGAGAACACTTCACAAGTTTCAGAGATAGAGGCCCATATGGTTCTGAGGCCATCTTGACTCACAGGTGGAAAAGTACTTGCTTGAGGTAGTGACCAGGTTTCCCATCTAGTCAGGACGCCATTAGATCAGATGGTGGTACTGGCAGTGAGCCTTATACATTGATTAGTAGAGTGATGCAGGAGTTTAGATTACCCAATATTATGATGAGGTGACTATTCCATGGACAGATCTTGATAATATTTCTTAGATAAGGGGCGCTTGCCATAAATTCTAAGGTATATTCTTTCCAAATAGTTTTTACAGCCTCTATAGGATGATATTTTTGTAGCTAAGTATTCATCGAGGCGTACCAACCTTTCCCGGTACTCGATGAATACAATACAACTAGTGCTTCAAGGCTTGAACCACTGAGAAAGGTGTGTTTAGGGACATCCGAGACCAAACAATTAATTTATTCATTCTTACATATTCTAGGATGCTAGAGTGAACCTTTGTGCTTGAATATCTCTTGGTTGAGCGTATATAGACAGTGGATGTCAGCAGTGGGGCAGAGACCTCAGAAGCAGGAAGCTAATGTTAGTCTCAGAGAATTGTACGTGAGATACGTTCTGATAGGATGTCCCAAGATAGAGGTTCAACAGCTCATGGCTCATTGGGTGATTCAAATCATCCTAGAGAGAGGTAATTATTTTCATGAGACGGTAGAGGACATCACACTAGAGATTGTCCAGCCCGTCGTGCTGCTGATAGAGAAATAGTGGATGGACCAGTAAGGAAAATTCAGTGATAAGAACAGTTGGATCTATAGGGCAGCAGATATGGAAGAGGAGTAGGGAGAGCAACAGGATGTGGTATACATTTCAACATGTTACCACTACCACCCCCACAGGGTCCACACCAGGCTTAGGGAGTTGGAGTATAGGGGAACGGGTAACTACATGCATTCAAGGCATATGACCCAAGGGATCAATGAATGATTCAAGGTATAAACTGTGTCTATTCTTTTCTACCATATTAATAGACACAAGTTTTAATCATTCTTCCTTTTCAAAAATCTTGTTTGAGACCTAGATTTTTTTGTTAAACTGTTGACTTGACCCTTATATCTGGAGATACCTATGGGAGGAGACTGATAATTACTCTTATGCTGATAGTGTGATCTGACCCTTTAAGTGAGAGTTTCAGTTGAAACCTCTTGGAGGTAGTGTCGAGGGCTTACGATATTATTTTTAGTATGGACTGGTCATCCACAGTTCATGATCAAATTAATTATTTTAGGAAAAAGGATGTAGTATTTCTGTAGCAATGAAATTGGGTTTTCCTTTGTCAGTGAAAAAGGAAACCCAGGATACATGGGATAGACTCATGGATAGAATGGTGAAACCAATCACTCTTCTGTTGTCTAGAATGGCCCTCTTTGTAGTGTATGAGACGAGTCCTCAGTTTCTTGTAGTGGTGGATGAGTATGAGGATATCTTTCCAGAATATGTTCATGGATTAACTCCTCATAGGGAGGTAGAATTATGCTTTGACATATACCCAGATACGACAATGATATCTACACCATCTTATCAGATGGCTTCTGTAAATCTTCTTATATTGATGGTATAGTTGGAGGACTTGTAGAGGAAATGGTTTCATGAGACCTAGTGTTTCACCATGGGCATCCCCAGTTTTGTTTTCCAAGAAGACAGATGGGTGATTAAGGTTATGTGTGGACTTCTGGAACCTATATCAGGTGACCGTGAATAATAAGTATCCACTACCTAGGATTAATGATCTCTTTGATCAGTTGAAGGGAGCATGATGGTTCTCAGCAGTTGATACTACATGAGCAAAACTATATGGCCCACGACCTTGAGTTGTTAGCGGTTTTCTTTGTATTGAAGATGTGGTGAAACTACCTTATGGGGAAATGTTTTATCTTCCAATCTAACCACAAGAGTATCAATTATATGTTATCTCATAATTATTTTAACCTGAGATATAGATGATGGCTGGAATTCCTCCAGGACTGTGACTTGGAAATAGTTTATACTTCTGATAAAGAAAATGTGGTCGCAGATGCTCTCAGTAGGATATTCAATTCATATTTTTTGAATGAGGAAATGGAGTAGTTGGTATCATTACAGTTATCCTGCATGGATGGAGATGATGTAGATTACCACTAATTGGTGATTATTACCCCTCTACTCTTAAAGTGAGTCAGGGAGGCACAACTCAATGATACTGATTGTGAGTCTTTAAGTGATCAATTGTTCATAGGGAATACCCCTGAAGTATATTCAAAAGTTAGGGAGCACTTCATTCCTTTTGTAGGATGCATAGTAGTAGTAGTGGATTCCTAAAGTGACAATATGCATTGGGATGTTCATGTGGGTGTCAAGGAGGAAACCGGGGATGATGGAACAGGTTATAGTTGGGCTTACCTATTAATATAAAAGTTATGCAATTGTTTAATCAATTTCATAGTTTGTCAACACATCATGTCGATCCCTTGTGCTCAAAATTGGTTGTTCTTTTCTTCCTTGGTGTGCCAATAAGGGGTGAAAAAGGATATTTATGGACATCATGAGAGGTTTATCATGTGCGTCCAGGGGACATGGTACCATATGGTGATCGTTGACCAACTCACCCTATTCATCACTGATTATATTTTAGAGAACAAAGCCCCATTAGAGATATTGTGACACCTATACATGCAGGAGATAGTTAGACTCTATAGATTCCCATCAATGACAGTATTTAATCAAGGTGAACACTTTGCATCCCGGTTATGGAAGGTATTAGAGGAGGAATTTGGGACTAAGTTATGTTTGAGCATAGCTTTCCACCCACGTGAAGAAATCCAGAAGGAGGGAACCATTCAGGGCCAAGAGGATATGATATGTGCTTATATCCTTGATTTCGGCTACGGTTGGGAGGATCACATACCTCGGGTGGAGTTTTCTTACAACAACAACTACCACTCCACCATCGGTATGGAACTCTTCGAGGCCTTGTTTGGGTGAGCCTATAGGATAACACTTTATTGGACTAACCCCAAAGAGTCAGATATCAAGGGCCTGGAGTTGGTGCAGGAAATTATAGAGAAGTTTTAGGTTATCCAAGAGTGAATGAGGACTTCATAGGGCCATTCGAAGTCCTGTAATGATAGGCGATGGAGACCCTTGGAGTTCTAGTTGGGAGGCCATGTGTTTCTTCGGGTCTCTCCTTGATGTGGGATTTAGAGATTTGGTTGGGGTGGCAAGTTATATTTGAGGTTCATCATACATTTTTCTGATACTGCGTAGAGTGGTGAAGTGGCATACCTCTTGGATATACCTCTGTAGTTAGAGAGGGTGCACGCCTCCTTCCATGTATCCTAGTTTAGGAGATACGTACACGACCCATCACATGTCATTGACTATGGTGAGCTGGACATTGACGATGGGGAAACGTTTGTGGAGTTTTTGTAGTTTTTGGTGGAGATCTAGGATCGATAAGAGAGGACCCTCTTTGGGTGATCAATTCTTCTAGTGTGCATTTAGTGGAAGTATAGTAATCTCCAGGGGAGCACATGGGAGCGGGATGATCAGGTACGTTCTCCTACCCTCATCTATATGGGAATCCATTATTTTTTATTTTGGGTATATAAAGGCCTAAGGTGGGGAGACATTAATGACTCATATATTACTAGTTTATTTTAAGAAAATTTCTAGGAAAATTCTGAGACCAGGTGCTAAGAAGGAGTGCGGTTCTGATGCTCGGTGTGCCAAAAATGGTCCGTCAAAAAGAGTTAAGTTTTTAAATAGCGTGCTTATGATTTTTTCCTAAAGAAATGGAATAGATCTTAAATGGGTTCTTGGATAATAAATCTGAGGGCATTGTTTCATATAGGATGGTGGGTTTATCCTAGGTACGACTTAACTTTAGTCAGTGTGGGCCTCCATTGAGAAATACTGAAAATGGCATAACTGTAAATAAAATAATTAAATAAATATTATTTTATTTTTAAATCCTTATAACTCGCAAATAGTAACTTGGATTGAAAATCCAACAGTACGGTTGAGCTCGTGAGGGTGTTCTTTCTTTAGACGTAGCATAATATTGTCCAGCGGGGGCCAAATGTGGGAAGTAGTTTTTGGGGCCTGACTGTAAATAAAATAATTAAAAAATGATTTTTTTCAAATCCTTATAACTAATGAATAGTAACTCACATCTGAAATCCGAGAGTACCATTGATCTTGTGAGGTTGTGATTTCCTTAGGCCGGGTGTAACCTCGACTGGCATGGGTCAAGGGTAAAAGATAATTTTGGGATTTTAAAAAAATAAAATAAACTTAAGAATTCTTATTTTATCCAAAAATATTTGTTGCAATGCAGTGACAAGGAAACTATTTCATTTAAAAAATGAAACAGTGTAAAGATTTGGTGACTTAGTGTAATAGAAAAAATGAAACGTGTTTCATCAATTAATAGCCTAACAAGGATGCGAGTTTGTTGTGACAATCTTGGAAATTTTTCTTGGAGGATTTGGAGTATTTGAACCAGAAAACGATGAATAGTGATGAAAAATTTTATTCCCATCCTCCTCCTTCAAAGGATCACTAATGATAAATGTGGATCAAAGGATCTCCCATGATAATAGTGAATAATGGATCAATGATCGATGAATGATGGCATGCAGATCCGTTCTTCATCGACGAACGATCTGATCCGGGTAAGTGGTTTAATTCTAAGTGAATTCCTTAATTCCCCATTCTTTGGTTTGAAAAATTAATGTAGATCAACCCACAAATAGGTTGACTTGTGGATTGATCACATGTTTTACGGGATGGTATTTGACTTGTGGGAACTTAAGAGAGTTGGATTTACATAATATTTTCTCTTTTTGTCAAACCTCCAAACAAGGATGAACCATGATAACACACACAAGGTCACGGGCTATCCTTCATGTGTTCTTAGTGCGTTCTTATTCACTAAAGTCTTCTTGTTCTTCATGGTGATGGAAATCTATAGTCCAGGTGGGACCGTGGCAGTAAGAGGCTATGGGAGATGGTGGAACCAAGTGACTGCCGACTCAGTAGCCAGTGGCAGGGGAGGCCAGGGCCAGGCGGGTCGGGGTGGCGATGGAGGGTTGTGGCCAGGAGGGTCGTGACGGTGATGGAGGTCTATGGTCAGGAGGTATGTGGCGGTGGAAAGAGCCACCGACTCGAAGTACGACAATAGTGGAGCCCACAACAGCTACCGTAGGTGTGAGATTAGTGCTCCCAACATCATCTCGGTCGGACGTGGCAGGGAACTATATCCCATGACAAAGAATTGTTGTCCAGATGGACCGAGTCAAGGATCCTGTGATAAAGCCATGGGAAATTTACGTAGCGGACCCTCCGCATTAAAAGAGGTGTCCTGTAGTATCCGAAGAGACGTGGTGATCAACATTTCCTAGGATGGATAGAGTCAGACCGCCATCAAAAAAAATTCTATGGGAACGAGGCTGTTGGGTGGCCCAGGTGGAAGAAAACTGGCCCGCTAGTGTGGGCTAGGCCAGAGGAGGATTGACCCCCTCTGCGGCCCGGAAAGATGAACCCGCGACACAATGGTCCAAGTCTAGCGGGCCCATGGTCCTATCTGGACTGGTTCGTCCAGGACCTGACTAGGTTGGGTTAGGCCGGACAAACCGGTTCGAGTCAGTTCTGGTTGGTTCGGTCAGACTAGGTCAGACCGGACCCGGACCCTACAATCCCCTTTTCACTAAAAATCATATAAAATTCAAACTGTACATGCTATTGATGATCCATTTTGGTAATTGGGACCATTGTGAAGGGGAAGTAATTTTTGTATACACTAAGTGGACTTTCGTGGAAGTTGGGATATAACTAATGTCTTGAGGATTAGATTCTCCTCGAATCAAGAACACTGCAAGAGGAAATCCCGTGGTAAGCTGTGATGAGAAGAAAGTGACGAGCAGACCTTAGTAGCCCAGAAATCATAAGTGATGAGCACACCTCAGTGGCCCAATAGATCTAAGTGAAGAGTGGACCTCAGGGCCCCAGCAGACTTAAGTGAAGAGAAAAACTCAGTGTCCTAGAAGACAAGCAGAACTAAGTAGACCGGCAGACCTCAGTGATGAGGGAACCTCAATGGCCTAATAGAAGAGATGACCTCAGTGGCCCAGCAGATGAAGGGACCTCAGTGGCCAAGCATACCTCAATGAAAAGTGGACTTCAGTGGCCTACTAGACCTTAGTGATGAGTGGACCTCAATAGAGAAGTAGGACACATTGACTCATCGTGGATGAGTCCCTCAGCAGTACAAAAATGTTCAGCATTACAACTTATGGTCTTTATTTCTATATTTTAGTTTATACCTGTGTGAGATAAATCTATTTACTCTCTTGACTGTACTTCTTAGAGGATACACTACATGAACCTATTTTATAGTTTTCATTTTTTATTTCTTTGTGGTATACCTTTGTGGTTTGGGGTCCCTACTGAGTATTGTTTTACTCACCCCTACACGGGATTTTACCACACATGTTGTGTGTTGTGTAGACAATTGATGCTTTGATGGAGTCCTTGGTGTACTGGGGACAGGTGGTTCTTAGAGTGACCTAACAGATAAGACGTGCTTTTGAGGCTTCAGATAGTTGTTTCTGTACATACCCTTTAGGTAGGGTTTTCTATGTAGGAGTTCTAAATACTTGTACATTTACTTTTCTGTTTTAGTTAGGCTTGTATTATGGCCCTGCATACCCTCATTTTTCTATTGTTGTACCTTGTGTTTGTTTAAGTAGTGTATTCAATTTCTAGTATCTGTGGCTTAGAGATGTGTGCATGTGTATAGGTACTTAGTAAAATTCCTCCCATTTTTTTGGGATATGCCTACTCGGTGCTAGTCGCCAGCCTCTGGTCTATGGGAGGCGAGCTTGGGGTGGTCATGACATGGGCCCTTGGGGACGGGTCATGACAACTTCTATAATTGTGATCTATGCAAATTTTTTGGAAAACTATTGGTATAGTTACCCCTATACCAATGGTTTATAATAACCATTGGTATATCATATTCATGGGAATTTTATAACAATATTTTCATTAAACCTTTGGTATATATGATGTTTTACCAATCATTTTTATAAATAATTCGTATAGAGTAAGGTTATACTAATGGTTTTTTAAAACCATTGGTATAGCACACATCACATATCCCAGTCACATGACCTCCTCTCCTCCCATCTCACTCTCATCCAGATTCAGCCCGACGATGGCCTTCCCTTTTCTTCCCTATCCCTTGTGATCTGTCCTCAGTTCGGGTTTTGATTTTTTTTCATGAACATCAAATTTTTGAATTCCAAACCCTTCATCTCTTATTCCAATCAACATTTTCATTTTTTTTATTATCATAAAACACTAATTTATATTATTTTATATTAGGATTCTTCCCGATTCATTGAAAAATGGTTAGTTTTTATTATATTTTTTATTGTAATGCATAATAAATAGGATTTTAGGTGATCTATTTTTTTAATTCAATTAATCACTACTTCTATAAAAATATAATATAAATCTATTATTTTTTGGTACATATGAGTTTAATATATAATTAATTATTACAGTTCACTGTTTTCATGAATATATTAGGGGCTATAAAATTATTCATTTTAATGTTATATTTTAATAATTGAAATTATTAAATTAACTTATTAGAAATGTTTGGATTTAAAATGAAATATATGGTTTAAATATATAAATGTTCCTTGTTTTCATAAAATGTTGAATATGAATAGAATTTTTTGTTACATGAACATCTTTCTTAAAAGATGTTAATTATGTGGAAAACCTAGTTATAAAAAGGATAATTTCTGTTCTTTTATTATATTTAAATATATGTTTTTGTTATGCCTTATTCCTTGTGTGGGTTGTTTTGAGTAAGTGTTTATTATGAAATATTCCATACTAAACACTTACCTAGTTTACTACTAATGTAATCTATTTATTGACCAACCTCAACTAATTCCATATTTGTTTTATAACTTTTGAGATTTAGACCACTATATATGCCATGGTTTATGTTTGATATAAATTGTTGTATTTTATATTTTAATTATTATATAAACTTGTTTATCAGTTATTCCATACATATACTTTTTTGTTTATAATTATGTATAGTTACTACTCATTGATATAATGGATCCAAATATTATGAATGACTAAAAATTGAATTTTTTTTATTATGAAAATAAAGTTTAAGGTACAGAGAACAAGGGTGAGCATAGTTATTGGGGTCTAAAGTGACATATAACAAGGGAATCACCTAGGATGATGATGTTAGAATCCATATGAATAGAACCTGATGTATAAAAAAATTGATTTTAACATTATTTTTTTATTTCGATGTAAGAAGATCTACAGCCTTATATCCCTCCCTCCTGGTATGAAGAATCTCAATGTATGAATTCAGTATATTCTGACAACTCTTGATGGTATAAATAATACACCAGTGGATTGGGATTATACCCAAGAGATAATTGACCAGAATTAAAGAATTAGATTCAACACATAAAGGGATGATGTTGTAGGACCTGTAAATGGATAGGCATGTAATCATGGAATGAGACTATTCTTTAATTGAAGTTCTTTCACCGTAGTGGTCTAAGAAGGAAATAAAAACCAATCCACATACATCACAACAAGTCTAACTCCACACATGACCCCTTTAACACTAGACCGATCAATGCTTAGTTTGATACCAAGCCTACATGCCTTCCAGCAGGCCCGCATACCTTTTCCCCTCAAGCCATTCATACCATCATCCATGCAATGTGGAAACTATGAAAAAACTAATTGTGGAAGTACATAACCTTTTAGAATAAAATAGAAGGATTGAATATCTTATAGGATTTGAGACTTCAGGTATCCGGTGTTGGGCATGAGATTCTGGTTGTAGACGGAGTTCTATGCATTCCATATAACCAAGCACCCATCCATGAATATTTTGAATTATTTCTAAATGGAATTTTACCTTAAAAAATTTCATATTTCAGGATAAAATAAGTTTTTTTTATAATGATTTACTAATGTATGTTATGTTTTGTATTTATGCACAAATATGGAGAGTGAATTAAAATGGATTTGATTTCAATCTTAGTTCATTTTTTTTCAAAGTGATTGAAATAAATGGTTAATGTATTGTTTCCTTAAATATATATTGGATTTTACTCAATATTTTTTCAATTATTTTATAAAATTGAATATAATTTTTTTAACATAATGGATATAAGTTATATGTATGAAACTGGTCAGATTTTAATCAATTTTCAAAAGAATATTGAGAGATTTTTAGATTTTATATTTAACGATTCTTTATATATAGGTATTACACACTTCCCATGTTATAATTATATCGATATAACTTGGTTATGTCACAAATAAGTTATATTAAATATGAAAAAAATTTGTTTTCAAACAAACTAGTATGTATTGTATCACAATCTGGTGAAAAGATATGATCAAAATGTTCATGATCTAAATGAAAGGACTGGATTAGGGAATTTATTAAATGACTGGTTTCCATTTATTCATCATCATGCAAGTTAAAGCATTAAAATTTAAAAAAATTATATTTTTGCACATGATACATATAATGAAAATGACAATTTCTATATTGTAAAAATAATTAAGGATCCTTCCATGACTCTTGTATATTAGCAATGTGGTAAACTAAAAAAGTAGTAATTTTTAATATGACAATTTCATAGGAAACCAGTAATGAAATTTCTAACCATGACATTAATTATATCATTACCTTTTTGAAACACTTACTTCTATATGATGTAGATATTCCCCCAAACCATTACATGGAATGGAAGTTAATTAACCAACTTGAATTTTCTAAAAACAAAATTCAAGATTTCCGAAAAAATTGTAGATTATTCTAAGAGGAAACTGGTAGCCTAAATGATTTTATAAAATGTTTCACAACCAAATGGAAGCCTAATGTTTATAGAACACCATATTGTGTTCCATATAAAGTTATGCGGAACTTTCCAATGATTTTTTGACTCCCAAATCTTTTCATGTCTGATGAAATATCAAAAAAAAAATGTGACAATATGATATTGAGATAAATAAGGATAATTATTAGTTTATTTATCTTAAAATGTATTATCATGGTGTAATTTTGATGCTCTACATCCTAATTTTGTACTTGAAATGTGTAATGTGAGTTTGGGTCGATCATGTGATGATTTTAATTTTTTTTGGTTGGATGATTATATTTCACATATCATGGAAAATTTTTATACACATTTATATCCTTCCTCCATGTATGATTATGAAAAAAATCATTAAATTTCTTGATTATACTCATATTTGGGCCTTATGATCCTAGTAATGATATAAATTTATACTTGAAACCTTTAATAAAAGAGTTAAAGTATTTGGGGAATGTGGGTGTGTACACATATAATGATTATTCAAAATATATATTTTATATTCATGTTTCACTTATATGGATGATAAATGATTTTCATTATTATATAATTTTGTCTAGATAGTACACAATGGTAAAAAAATTGTCCAATTTTTTTGATGAATAAATGATATATAATACTTAACTATCAATATAGTTTCAAGTTTATGGTGTATAAATGATTTGTTCCAATTGATCATCAATATAGGAATAATATTAGAAGGTTTTAAAATACCATGGAGACCAAAAATTCAACTCAGTATATGTTTATAACTAATGTGGTTAAGGAATTTCAAGATTTCTATTTTTATTCAATAAAGGTTAGATGAAATCTCTAAAGATTAAGAACTTTTGAACTAAATTTAATTATATATGGAAGAATAAAATTATCTTCTATGAGTTCCCTTAATTTCCAACAAATTTGTTATTTAATTGTTTAGATATGATGCGCATTGAAGAAAATATGTGTGAAATGTATCTTTAAATTCTTCTAAATGTCAAGGGGAAGAACAAAATGATTTATAATCTTGTCATTACTTGGTGGACTAGGGTATCAAAACATAATTGCATCTTGTGTGTATCAGTGAAAATAAATAGAAATTTCTATATGATTCTTATGTGGTGACACCTCTAAAAAATCAATTTTTTGGAAGTACTTGTGACTATTAAGATTCTGGATGGCTATTTAATCAACATATCAAACCGGGTTAACATAAGTGAGTTGAAGCTGAAATATCTGATGACTCGTTATTATCACATCCTTCTTCATGAGTTGATTCGAATAGAAATTTGTCATTTTCTATCCAATAATGTAAGGGTTGTATTGATTCAATTATGCCATTTTTATGGAGATATTTGTGCTACAATTTTTTTAACTCTTTCTTGAAAAAATAATAGGAATATGCACTATTAATTTTGTGGGAGCTATAGGAAAATTTTTTTTTATCTTTGTTTTATCCTCAAAAATTCCACGTGAGGCTAGAATGGAATTTTTTTGGTGTTGTTGGAACAACCACTACATAAAACACATGTCCACCGCCCTTTTGGTTAGTTTATAATGTGGTTTATTAGTGGAATTTTAAACACCCAATGATTCTATGTCCATGCTGGACCAACATTATAAAGGCAGACACTCGTTGATAAGTTTGGACAATGATACTAAAGAACTCACATCGGTCGAGATGATGGGAGGTCAGGCTCATCACACCCTTTTGGGGTGAATTATTTCGTACTCTGGGATTCTCTTATAGATTTAATATTTGTTTACGAATCCTTTATTAATTACCATGTATGACATGGGTCTCCCTTGAATTAATAATCAATTATTAGAAGTTATGGAATTTAGAATAATTTGTATGTATATGAGGTTCTTCATAAATTGATATTTATGTATGTATCTGATGTTCTACATCAATGTTACCCTCTTATGTACTAATTATAGATTCTTTTGTCTTCTTCAAATGACCCTGGTTTTGATCCATACAGTGGGGCGCTCTAGAGTGAGTCATTATTCATGGATATGGGAGTTGTTTAGATGTTGGGATCAGACCCATAAGATGGGAATCCTTTGTATCCTTTTGAAATGAATCAAAACCCATGTAGTTCGATGCCTATTAATGGGAAACATCAGTTCTTTTAAGGTTATTTGATAAGGACCAAACCATCTAGTTTAACGTCATATGAAAATGATGATTAGATGAAAGTGACTACTCAATGTTTGGTGTCGAACTGTTGCTAAAGCAGCCCAGGGAACCAGGAAGGGATATGGATTACCAAGTTGGATAAGACCCTACTAGGAATGTTACCTAGATATAATTATGGTTTATGTTTTTGAGTTAGGTTTAAACTACAGGGATTCCTCCAATGTATCTTATTTGAATGGGAATCAAAGCTCGCATAGTTTGGTTTTTATGACCTACACTAATGAAGTCCCTCTGAAGGGTTTCCTCATAAGAGAGTATGGACCTTTGATAGGATTAAGTTAGGGATTATTTTGGGAGAGTACGTCCTTGTTTTTTTAGGGATTACACTTGGAATGAATCCTAGTCACTTTGTTGTGATTGGGGATTATACCAAATAGGAGCCCCGTGGTTGGGGATCATGTGGATGTCATGATCACCACTAACCTGTAATCCCATGTGAGTCATGATCAGAGTGATAAACAAGAGTGATTGTTAGATCTAGAGAAACCACACAATATAATTTTTCTACCAGTGGTTGATAAAAATACCCAAAGGGAAAGGTAAAGAGAGCAGTCTTTGGTTCCCATTCCCTCCCTTCATTTTACCCTAGACCCAAGTGGAGAGATAAATTTCTTTGAAGTTCCCATATCCCCTCTTATTTTTGTAACTAGGATAGTCACATTTTATGATCTACCTATACATGTTCCAAGAGTATAGATAAGGAGGAAGGAATGAAGTGATAGGTGGCCTGTAAGAAATACTAGGGGCTTACTCTAGGAGGGATACCATAAAATGGTTCCTGGGGAGGAGTGGAGGATATCATTCCATGTCTAAGGGAGTGTGATCCTCTCCCACACTTCCTAGAACCGGAGGCCGCGGGACATAGAGACTATAAGGGGAGGAAAGATTCATAACCCTTATGGCTGAGACTGGGAGGTCCCTGACACTACCCATAGAGTTAGGTTCCTTGTGATTTAAGGAATGGATATACACATGTGCCCCAATGGCCCTACCCATTAGGTAGGATAAGTGTGGTGCACCTCTATCCAAAGGAATTTATAACCAAGTGGGAGAAATGTTGGTGTGCCTCTTACCATGGTTTTTTAAGTCCAAAGGCTTTAGTGGAGGTTTCAATTTGTTCCTTCTCAGATAAGGGATACAAAGAAAGAGGATCCTTTCCATTGGTGGCTTGGAAGAGGGATCAAAAGGGGGCTCTCATAGGTCCTATTTTAGATAGAAAAAGTTATTTGCATACAGATTGGGAGGAGCTGGAAGTGCTTTTCATAGGGGGGAAAGGCTTCTGTGAGGTAGAAGTGCTTCGCGCTGGGGGGATAGGCATGTGTGAGCTGTAGATGCCTTGGGAAATGGTCCATCTAGAAAAAAATACATGATAAAGGATTTATCTTATGAACCATTGGTCTCCTCATGTGTCCCTAGGTAGGTCTAACATAGGTCCCTGATTAGAGAATGGGGCTCATGCAGGTGGTTTCCCACTATGGGAAATAGATTCCTCATGTAGGTGTCTTGTATTTCGGACCCTAGATGGACTTTGATCCCACTATCCCCCTTAATTACCCTTTTTCTTAAGTTGAATAGGGATACTAGAGGGATTTTGTTGGACCTTGAAGAAGGGGTTTCATGACCATAGCTTCAGGGTTTCTTCTGATTTTCCATTTGTAAAAATGAGGACACATAGGGTCCTATTTATAAGAAAATAGGGAACCATGGTTGAATGGGTTACCTCGCACAGGTCCATTGTGTAGGTAATCTGTGTAGGTACCTCACGTAGGTGTGGAGGGTTCTTCAGTTCTACATAGGGGCGTCCACATGAGACTTTTGGGGTCCATGTTGGGTTCACGTAGGTGGCTCATGCAGGGGGGATGCACCTTATGGATTGTGCAGGTATGACCTACACCAACCTATTGGTGTGTAGGGTTGGTGGGTGAGGGACCCCTGGGGGAACCCGCTACTCCATACCACGGGGGCACATCCCATGCACCTCTACTCAAGATCAGTGTTGGGATACAGTCCCACCCCTTTGGGTCTGTCCCTTCACTACTATCATTGATCCCCGTGAAAAATGGGGAGTCGCAGTGTGAACTTTTTGGGATGGTTCAAGGACGTTTTGGGTCATTAAACATTGTAATATAATCTTATCCTTCTCGCATAAAGAGAAATTTATACTCAAACTTTAAATTTGGTGTCTAATTTGGGATAACATTATGAATTATATATAAAATTTAACGAAACATATTTCACGGTGTCAACAATTACCCCCCCCCCCTATAATTAGATTCATTATAAATGAGAAGAATCTTGTTCCAAGGTAATTATAGGTAACTTTGACACTTTCCAACATCATTTAGTGGGATTTTTAGATATCTCAACTATGGGATAATTCTATAATTTTTTCCTAATCTGTGGGGCCTAGTGAGAATCATTCGACTATATCTTTGGTCATATGGACAACCCTACAATCTTTGTGCCCTCTATGTCATCACCCTAATTTTTCCTACATCCAATATTAAAAAGTATTAGTGGGTGAGACTTGTATTTTTATTAGTCCTCACCTTTTGGGTTTTCAACCTAAAAAGTTTTTTTCTTTTTATCTTTTAATTTCTGGATTCAGTCCTAAACTATGCATATCTTATGTCTAGAAAGATGAGACTCAACATTCAACCAGAGTTCCCTTTGAGGTTTTTCAACCTAGTGAGTACTCTGTGTCCTTTTGTGGGTAGTTTAAAGTCTTAAAAACTGGACTAATCAGATTGTTATTTTAGGTTGAACAACTTTAACCATAAGTTTTGAAATAATGACCCAAACAAGGATTGTGGTCCAAGAAAGTTCTGACGTTCAACAGATATATGAAGGGAAATTTTGAGTCATGATTTATTGATTTCTAAATCTAAAACATGATACGAGTCAAGTATGGGAGGAATGTCCATATAACAAATTCAAAAAATGGTTTCTAGAAAAATGTTGTCAGGGCTAAGGGGAATAGAGGTGGTCACTCCCAAGGACAAAATTAACACTAGTTGGAAAACCAGTTTTGTGGGTGACTTTATGAAAATCCAACTGGGTACTATTAATATATAGTTAAATAGTGGTATCATCTAATTGAAAATTCCTTTATGTGGGTGACCTATGAAAATACAAATAGGGTGTGATACTTCCTAGTCAAATAGAGTAGTTCTCAGAAATTTAGACATTCTAGTACCCATGTTCAGGGATTTTGTGAAGATTTGGATTTCTCAAGACCATGAAGGGTGGTTTTTCAAGAGAAGGTCCCTCAGAATGAAGAGAGTATCTATATTTGCAATAAAAAAGAATTGGTAATATCTCCTACATTAATTTTTCTTATGTAAAATAGGATACATTTGGTTAAATGGCCGATGTCAGGGGAAGGCCCCTTTCTGACAAGGGTTGAGGCATCATGCAGTTTAATGTCATGTTGCCAAGACATTGACCATGATTTTTAATGTATTATGTCTAGTATTTTTTTGTATAGTTTAAATTTTTATGAATATGAAATTATTCTATGTACTTTAATATCATGAATAAAGGACATTTAAGGCTATAATTTAAGTTCTTTATCTTTGATCGGAAGGTTAATAACCCTCCCCTTTCACGGTAATATGTCTAGGACTATTCTATTGTATTTAATTATTAGGGGGGAATGTTATCAACTGTAATATTGGGGTATCAGGATATAAAGAGTTATATGGAGGAAATGGATTATGGTGATAGAGTATATCTCTCATAAGGATGAAGTTACCGCTATTTTAGAAACCCATTTTGTGGGAAACTTTATAAAAATCCAATTGGGTTGTGTTACTACATATTCAAACAATGGAACCCTTTGGATGATAAGTCCTTTATATGGGAGACTTATGAAAATCCAACTGAGGTGTGTTACTTCATAGTTAGGAAAAGGAGTTCTCATGAATTCTAATATTCTATTGTAGATATCCAAAGGAAGTTTATGGAGATTCTGATTTCCCTGGACATAGAGTCTAGTTTATGGAAGGAAAGAACCTAAACATGGGAGAATAATTTCAAGAAAAAATTACCCAAAAATTGGAGAATAGTTTTCCTATGTAGTTATGACCCAAATTCCAGGAATATGTTGCCTATAGTCATATTTCATATGACTAGAAATATAGAATTTTGGAAACAATAGGTAATATGTGGGCTACCCGACCAAGGTCTTTCTCACATACTTTATACATGGAGGAGGGAATTGTAAACCATGATATTGGGGGTTCCCAGATTGGGAAAATGAAATAGTACAAGTATATGGGGGGTGACTTTTTACTGAATTAAAAATACTTCTTCCCACATAATATCTTTAAATCATACAGAGACATAAGAGGCTTCTCTTAAGGGAAAAGTTACCATTGGTTAAAAAAACCCCTTTTGTGGGGGACTTTATTAAAAGACAACTAGGGAATGTTATTGCATAATAAAATAATGGAATATTATGGTTGAAATTCCTGTTATGTGGGAAACTTATGAAAAGACAATTGGGGAGTATTACAACATAGTTAGGAAAAGGAGTCCTTGGGTATCAGACATTCTATTACCGGTAGCTAGAGAAATATTGTGAATATTGAAAAGTTTCCAAGATTAGGATTATGATTTGTTGAAGGGATATTTTTTAGAATAAAGGAGGAATTTGGAAATATATTTAACATGAAGTGTATATTACCTTTCATAAAGTACAAGCATCTCTATTTCCTTGGTGGACCCTTGAATGGGGGAACTCGGATTAAGAGCTCCTGCATAGATCATACTTTGTAAGAAAGGGGGAATTTTTCTTTACCACATGGCTGGGACTCGGACATGAGGCCTTTATATTAATATGTATCTCATAAGAATAATAATAAATACACATGTAGTTCTTTTGGAACCATGTATTTTAAATTCATGTGTCCAGGACATTAGCCTTGCATTTTAACATCATGTGGTAAAAATAAAGGTGACTCATGGTGATTACAGATGGACCAGGGTATAGGACCTGTGTGTCACTATGTATCTCTATAGAGTAAGAATAAATCTATACATAGTTCTAAAATGGGGTGAGACACCATATTGAATCCTCTTAGGTAGATATACATCATACATAAGAGAGTGGCTACATTTCCCATATTGTGGTATGGTTGGGTCCAGGATTGAAGATTCAAACATCACTACGTATTTCATTGGGATGATAATCAAGACATACATAGTTCTTGAGTAATATATATAGTTTGAACTCATGTGGAAAAGACATATGGTTTGCCTTTTTAGTTCTTCAAACTAGGACCATGATATCCCCAATGTAAATTGATACGCCTTATTTATGGAGGTAATTTCATTACCAAAACCCCTAATCCCATGTGAGCTATGACTGATGTAATAAAAAAGGAGTGGTAAAGGTTTATTCCACCCCAAAAAGGTAATATAAGTTAATTATAGGGTAATTTATATTTTTTTGTGGTTATTCCATGAGTTATGATTTGGGTGTCACTATGTATCTTAATAGAATGAGAATAAATCAATACATAGTTCGTGAAAGACTCTTGTTTCAGGTCTGAACCATACATGGGGAGGGGAAGTTTTTTATATTTTATAGTAGTTGGGCCCAGGATTGGAGATCTTGGATTCACTTTGTATCTAATTGTATTGAGAATAAATCCATAAATAGTTCTTAAGGATATCATGTAGTTTATTGTCATGCGATGAGGATGTTGGTTATGCAATTTAACACCTTGCAGTAAGAACGTGGGTCACCCGATGTGGAAGAAAATTAGTATTCTTGTTGGTCCTAATATTGGGGATTTGGGTTTCACTACATTTCCTTTTATGGTAGGAATCAATCCATAGTTAGTTCTTGAAATATTACCTATATCAACTAGGTTTTTATGTGGGGAAGGGGGACTTTGATGTTCTTTGGAATGATGGTTGGGCGTAGTACATTTGGTCTAGGTGTCACTACATATCTCATTGGATATAGAATCAAGCCACGCTTTGTTCTTGAATAATGTTTTTCTGGGGTACCATCACCAAATATTGTGATCCACCGAAACATCAGTCAAAATATTGCACAGTTTTACATCATAAAACAAGGACGTGAACCATGCATTTTAACATCATAAGTTCAAGATAATATGCTATGAAATTTATAATCTTATATCTTGGACTATATATATTGTTGAATAGTTTAATGACCTGAATCAAAGATGATTTTCATGAGATTACATGAAATATTTCTTTAGGAACTTTGCATTGGATGGGGTCATAATGATATCTATATCCATTGAGATCAAGGAATGAGATCTATTAGAGTGGACCTTGTGTATAGAGTAAGTTCCCTTCCACTTTGGTTCAATATTTAGGGTATTTGTTTCTGGTATCATTTGATTCCTGAGGAACAATACCAGTTATCCTTGGAGGAATGAACAGAGGTGGACCTTATTGTTAAAATATTTTTCTATCTGGTTTTGATAGACCTCTAAGTGATGCAAGGTATGAAATATTTTCTCATCAAGTCGGTCCAATTCATCCATTCATTTTTTATATTACTCATTAGTTGAAATATGGTCACATATGGAAATATGGAGTGATGAAAATTAGACCTCGATGGGATGTCCTTCTTATGTCCCGTATAACAGGGAATATGGGGTCACCCATGTGGCATTACGGATTGTGGTTTGGTAGGCCCAAAAGGCATGCAAGAGTTTATTAGTATGGGATTTATTATCCTTATCCATCATCTTTTGAAGTATGTTTGATATGGTATTTTTGAAGGTCTCTATCTCTCAATAAACTACTTCATGATAGCAGGATGAATGGTTGTATTTGATTTTTCTTCTGATATAGATTTTCCACCTTAGTGGAAAAGAAATTCATACCATTTTATATCATTATTGTATAAGGGACACAAAATAAGGTAATGATGTTGGATTTCACAAAGCTAATTATTCTTTTGGATCTGACTTCTTTGAGGTGAATTTCCTTGGTCTATTTAGAGAAGAAATCAGTAGTAGTTAATATTTATTTAAACTGTTTGTCCATAGAAAGATGGTATGGCCACAAAACATTTATTCCCCATATATCAAATGGCCAGGAGTATTTGGTTGTATGTAGAAACTCTGGGGGTTTATGGATGAATTTGTCTTGCACTTGGAAGGAATGTAATTTCTTAGTGAATTCTATGAAATCCTGTGTTATAGTTGTCCAGTAGTACCCAAGCCTTCAGATTTGATTAGAAATCATGTATCCTGACTGGTGGGAACCATGGGCTTCTGTGTGTAATTCCGCCATGATATCATCAGTCACTTTTCCATTGATACATCTAATAAGGACTCCATAAAATCCTCATTTATAGATAAATTTATGTTTATTTGGTCCATCATAAAGAGTTTAGTTGGTTGTTCATCGTTGGATTTTCTATTTCATATCTCTGTCTGATAGGAGTAATCCATTCTGAAGGTATTCCAAAATTGGAATCATCCACCCAGTGGTTGGACCATATGGTTCAGGGATAGGACTAACTTCATTAAAATCATTATTTTTAAATTGAACAAAATGTGAGATCATTTGGAAATATGCAATCTTGATGACTTTTTCATCCTATTTGGGATCTTCCGAAGTTGTAGCTGCATTTTCCAATACATCTTCCTAATTATTATGCGATCATAGAATGTGATTCAATGTTGGATCTTAGAGTAGATCTTCCATTAATCCTCATAAAAAATCAAGAAGGGGGGTTTCTCTTCTTTTCTGATGGAATAATCCCTGTTGATATGTTTTATTTCCAACAATGAATCACATTACAACTCTTTGTGGTATACTAGTATTTAGAGTGATAGTTAGAGTCCAACAATAAGGGCTTGGTATTCTACCTCATTATCTGTACATCCCTATGAGAGTATGAAAGATTGAGGTAAAATTGACTTCAATGGGGAAATGAGCATGATATATGACCTGACTTTGTTAAGATTAGAGTCTTCCATTCTCATCCATGTTGGGATATTCAATGCTCCATCAAAATACATCTCTCACGTATGGGGGTTTTCTTGAATAGAAAATATATCTTCATCAGGAAGTTCAGTATTCAACAATGTTGTCTCTTCAGATGGGTATTCTATATGGAAAACTGGTAAGGTCTAACATTTAACTGATTTTTGAGGCACAGACTGTATATTAAACAACTATAGGATAACCAACCGTTGTGCCAAATGTCTTGTCAATGTATGAAAGATGAGGATATATTTTATTAGGTTATTACAAGATACCAAATGGATATCATGGTGTTGAAAATAGTGTCTCGGTTTTCGAACTAAAAATATTAACTCAGTTCATCTCTTCCTGATATCTAAATAATAAGTCTCAACATAGATCATGGTTTGATTGAGATAATAGAGGTTTTCATTCTCATCACCATTATTGTTCATGAGGAATGTGTCTAGTGATCACTCAAGGTATGTCACATATATAATGATAAACTTTTCACCAATGGGTGTCATTAATACCAATGGGCTCAAGAGATATTTCTTGAGACTATCAAATGCTTCCTGACAGTAATCATTCCATTGATGCATGACCCATTTCTTTATTAATTTGGTGAATTTAAAACACTTTACTATGATGTTGGCTATAAATAACTAGATATAGGACAAGTATCCTTAAATTACTCTCAACTATTTTGTATTTCAAGGAGGTGACATACAAAGGATAAAATTTCTCTTCTCATGATCGACTTCAATGTCATGATGGCATATGACAAATCCAATAAATTTTCTTGGGGTTACCCCAAAAGAACATTTTAAGGGGTTGATTTTTTGGGCTATGTTGTTGTATCTTGTAGAAGACTATCTCAAGATCATCTAAGTTGTTAGAACATTTTCAAGACCTAACCATAATATCGTTAATTTATCATTGAAAAAACTTCTTTATGAAGGGTTTGAATATGCGGTGCATGGTACATTAGTATGTGGAACCAACACTATTCAAGACAAATGGAATTAACTAATAGAATAATACTCCCTAGGGGCTTCAAGGTGGCTAATTATTCATATTATGGGGCTATATGAATTTGATTTTACCCTAAATAGTCATCCATGAAGGAAAGGGATTGACACTACAAGAAAATAAGTCTTTACCAACGGTTCAAAACCATTGGTAAAGGCTGGATAACCGTTGGTATAATATATACCAACGATTATCCAAACCGTGGGAAAGTAAGGTGTAGGGAAAGAGATATGCCAACGTTTTGTGGAAAACTGTTGGCATATCTTAGGATATCGACCTTATACCAATGGTTTTACATACCCATTGGTATAAATTTTTCACCAATGGTTTGAAACCATTGGTAAAGAGTTGGTATAAAACTCCCTATGCCAATGGTTCTAAACCATTGGCATATTCCATTATATTATAAAACATCCTATACCAATGATTGTAAACCATTGTCATAGGCCATGCTGGGAAATTGCAGTAGCAGGCTACTCTGAGATACTACTGTGAGTGGTGAGCTGCTGTTGTCTAGGCTTCTTTGAGTGATTTCCAGGCCTGCATTTCTAGGCCTGAATTGAATAAATACATATAATGAAAACATATACAATGAAAAACATAATTCTAAATCAATTATTTCCCACCTTAAAGAAACTATACACATATATAATGAAAACATAACTCATAAGGCAATTATAAACATATATAATTGATTTAGAATTCAATTTTTAGAGAAAATTACATGTGAAATTTGAAATTAAATTCATAATTGAATACTGAATTGAATAAATACATAATTTAATTATCAATTATCAATACAATACACAGAAAACTGAATACGTAATTATATGTTTTATACAGAATTAAGAATACATGCAAAATTTCATTTTGTATAACACATACATGATTGAATAAAGAAATTAGAAGCTAATAACCACAAAATAAGGAAATGGATAAATGAATTCAACCAAACACAAATATAATGTCTCATGGTTTGGGGTGGGTGTCTTTGAACTTAGTGATGATGATAATGGGTTTGTATCAGTGAGATTGTGTGAATTAGGGAATGTAGTTGTCCTTGGTGTAATAAATGACATGTGTTTTAGAATAGGGGTAGGAGTTCCTCACATGAGAAGTGGATTGTGTGAGGCTGGAGCATGGATCATTGTGCTCAAGTATCAACAGAATCCGAATACGTTTGGTTGGTTTTCTGTATGCCAGTTGTTTTTACATAAAATGATATCTATTTTAAACAAAAGATATATACTTCGAGTGATACGGGCCACACCAGGCCTCGTATTGAGGCGGAGTTGACACATACACGTCACAAATGACCCATAGATTGTTTTCTTGAAGTATCAACATAATCCAAATGTGTTTGGTCAGTTTTACTTATGCCAGTTGTTGTTTTCACTTAAAATGTTGTCCATTTCAAACCAAAGTGAGACACTTTGAGTGGTACCAGCCACACCGTGCCTCCGATTGAAGAGGGTTTGACTCGTACACGTCATAAATGACCCATGGATCGTTATACTAAAGTATCTATAGAATACGAATATGTTTGTTCAGTTTTCTATATGTTAGTTGTTGTTTTCACTTAAAATGTTGTCCATTTCAAATAAAAGTGAGACACTTTAAGTGGTACCAGCCAAATCGTTCCTTATATTGAGGCACGGTTGACTCTTACATGTCACAAATGACTTATGGATCATTGTGATAAAGTATCAACACAATAAGAATACATTTAGTTAGTTTTCCATATGTCTTTTGTTTTTACTTAAAACAGTGTCCATTTTAAACAAAAGATAGACACTTCAAGTGATACCCGCCACACTATGCCTCAGATTGTGTCGGGGTTGAATCTTACACATCACAAATGACCCATGTATCATTTCCATGAAGTATCAACAGAATCCGAATGTGTTTGGTCGGTTTTCCATATTCCAGTTGTTGTTTTCACTTAAAATGTTGTCCATTTCAAATAAAAGTGAGACACTTTGAGTGGTACTGGAAAAACCGTGCCTCATATTGAGGCGCGGTTGACACGTACACGTCACAAATGACCTAAGGATAGTTTTTCTAAAGTATCATAACAATCAGAATACATTTGGTAATTTTTCTGTATGGATGTTGTTTTTACTTAAACAGTGTCCATTTTAAACAAAAGACATACACATCAAGTAATACCTGCCACACTATGCCTCGTATTGAGTCGGGGTTGACTCTTACCAATCAAAAATGACCCATGTATCGTTTTCCTAAAGTATCAATAGAATCTGAATGTGTTTATTCAGTTTTTTGTATGCCAGTTGTTGTTTTCACTTAAAATGTTGTCCATTTCAAATAAACGTGAGACAATTTGAGTGTTATAGGCCAAACCATTCCATGGATTGAGGATATTTTGACTCATACACATCCAAAATGACCCATGGATTGTTTTTCTAAAGTATAAACACAATCATAATATGTTTGGTCAGTTTTCCGTATGGATGTTGTTTTTACTTAAAACAGTGTCCATTTCAAAAAAAAGTGAGAAACTTTGAGTGGTACTAGGAACACCATGCCTCAGATGGAGGCAGAGTTTACTTTTACACATCAAAAATGATGCATGTATCATTGTACAAAAGTATCAATAGAATCCTAAGGTGTTTGGTCATTTTTCCATATGTCAGTTGTTGTTTTCACTTAAAATGTTGTCCATTTCAAATAAAAGTGAGACACTTTGAGAGGTACCGGCCAAACTGTGCCTCGAATTGAGGCTTTGTTGACTCGTACACATCACAAATGACCTATGTATCATTTTTCTAAAGTATCAACATAATCAGAATATGTTTGGTCAATTTTCCATATGTCTGTTGTTTTTACTTAAAACAGTGTCCATTTTAAACAAAAGACAGACACTTTGAGTGATACCCACCACACCGTGCCTCAGATTGATTCAAGGTTGACTCGTACATGTCACAAACGACACATGTATTTTTTTTCCTAATGTATCTACATAATCTGAATGTGTTTGGCCAGTTTTCCGTATTCCAGTTGTTTTCACTTAAAATGTAGTCCATTTTAAATAAAAGTGAGATAATTTGGGTGGTACTGGCCAAACCGTGCCTAGGATTGAGGCGCGGTTGACTCGTACACATCATAAATGACCTGTGGATCGTTTTCCGAAAGTATCAACACATTCAGAATATATTTTGTTGGTTTTCTGTATGTCTGTTGTTTTTACTTAAAACAGTGTCACTTTTAAACAAAAGACAAACACTTAGAGTGATACCCGCCACACCATGCCTCATATTTAGTTCGGGTTGACTCATACATGTCACAAATGACCCATGGATCATTTTCCTGAAGTATCAAAATAATCTGAATGTATTTGGTCAGTTTTCCGTATGTCTGTTGTTTTTTTTCACTTAAAATGTTTTCCATTTTAAATAAAAGTGAGACACTTGGAGTGCTACCGGCCAAACCTTGACTCATATTGAGTTACTGTTGGCTCGTACACATCAAAAATGACCCATGGATCGTTATTCAAAAGTATCAACACACTCATAATATGTTTGGTCATTTTTTCATGTGGTTGTTATTTTTACTTAAAATAGTGTCCATTTTAAACAAAAGACAGACACTTTGAGTGATACCCACCACACCATGCCTTTGATTGTGTCTGGGTTGACTATTACACTTCACAAATGACCCATGGATCATTTTCCTGATGTATCAATAGAATCCGAATGTGTTTGGTTAGTTTTCCGTAAGCTAGTTGTTGTTTTCACTTAAAATGTTGTCCATGTCAAGTAAAAGTGAGACACTTTGAGTGGTACCGGCCAAACTGTGCCTCGGATTGAGGCATGGCTGACTCGTACACATCACAAATGACCCATGGATCGTTGTGCTAAAGTATAAACACAATCAGAATATGTTTGGTCAGTTTTCCATATGGTTATTTTTTTTACTTAAAACAGTGTCCATTTTAAACAAAAGACAGACACTTCGAGGGATACCCGCCACATTGTGCCTCGTATTGAGTCGGGGTTGACTCGTACATGTCAAAAACTACCCATGGATCATTTTCCTGATGTTTCAATAGAATCCGGATTCATTTTCTTGTTTTCCTATATGCCAATTGTTGTTTTCACTTAAAATGTTGTCCATTTCAAATAAAAGTGAGACACTTTGAGTGGTACTGGCCAAACTGTGCCTTCTATTGATGCGCGAGTGGCGACTCGTACACGTCACAAATTTCCAGAATGAATATGTGGGGATTATATAGTGTAGTATAAGTTTCAAAAAGGTCTTACTTGGGTTTCATTCCATAATATATTTAACCATCTTTTTATCATGAAACATTACACGTGTAAAATAATTTGGAGTCTCTGAAGTTGGAGAAAGTGAAGCGTACTCTTCTAGAGTACTCCAACCACTTTTTTGAGTTGGTGAATCTTGAACTAGATCTTTTCAAAAATTATTACATAAAATCTTGTAGGTTTGAGATGGGACTAATGGATGTTGTTTTGTTGATTCTAGTTCTTTTTATCCTTCCAACCTTCCTGGTGGTATTGGATAATATTTATTTTGCTAAAGAAGACATATTTGGAAGGATAGACTTGGGAGGGTAATTAGTGGATGCAATAATTATTCAAAGTTATTATTTTGGTTGTAAAAGGAAGTAAAAAAGTTTCCAGGGTTCTACGGGACCTATTCCAGGGGCTTCTATAAAGAATCGACATGTTAATTTCTAACCATGAGGCATAGTGTTTTTTTAACCGTGAGGCATAGTGTTTTTCTATGCCGACTAGGGTTCCGACCTCCGAACAAGCCCCAGAAGCCCCATAAACCATTATAACATAATTGGGATTACATATTTAGTCTAAAATAAAGAGTTATACTGAATTCAAAAATATCCATGACAGAGTGAAAAACCAGGTTCAAAAATAAAGTGTTATATAGAATTCAGAAATGTAATGGATCAATCTACCCCTGATCACCATCATCATCATCACTATCATCATCAGCCTCATCCTCACCACCATCTCTATCCTCGTCATCATCCTTGTCATCATCTCCATCCTCTCCCTTAGCCCCATCCTCACCCTCGGACCCATCCTCACCATCAGCCCCATCATCACCCTCATCCTCATCCTCGCCCTCGTCCTCTTCAGCATCCTCATTATCACCAGGAAAGTCATCATATCGACCACCACTAGAACTTCCACATGGTGCATTATATAATACACCCATCTATGGCATATATGTCTGACAAGCCACACTGGCCTCTAGTGGAAGTGATGAAGATTAAGCTTTGATCAGTTTCATAAATTCTTTCTCCCTCATTTGAACCTATTCTTCCAACTCTGTGGCCCTTTTATCAGACTGTCTTGCATTCTCCTTGACCTTTTCCAACTCGGTGGTACTAGAATGGATACCTGGAGAGGACCAATACCTAGTCGGGACTATATTCTTACCAGGTCGGCAGCGTACTCGACCAGACTGCTCATCTCCCAAAACCTGATATAAATGATCGTGTGGCCCTAAATTGTCAGGCTCCTGGGCATGAAGGGCCTCTAAAGCAGTCTGTTAAAAATATTAATAGATTATTAAATTTCAAAATATATATTAAACTTTGAAATGATGAAATTAAAACTTATAATCTTTTCTTGTGTCAATTCATTAACCGCAGTTCCGTCTTTTTTCCTTCTACTCGAGCAAAACAATTTTTCTTGAGGGATATGTCCTTCAATATTCAATTTGTGCTTCTATAATGACATTGAAACACTATAAAGTGCAAGTATAATAATATATTCAATATTAAATAAATCACATAATTTAATTAGGAAATAAGAAAAAGGGCAAGTCCTAAAGAAAAATTATAAACAACTATATCGTACCAGCTGCCTCTCATGATCTGACATAGTAGTGTGCCCCAAATTGTGGAGGTATTTCTTTGAATCAATGTTTTTTTTGTTTTTTTCAGAAGATTTCTAAATAATTTTTAATAATAAAGAAGAAAATATTAACGAAAAATATGAAAAACTGTCATTTAAATACCTCAAATGGGATTAATACCTTAAATTTGGCAGTCACCCAATGGGTAATCATTTGGAGATATTTCTCTATCAGGCAGTCATCCACGATAGGTAATGTCTCCAACTCTATGCCCACTCTATCACACCAGCCAACATATAGCTCATGATTATAATCTCTTCAAATCTCTCCTAACTCCTTTAAACACGGTGGTCGTGCACCATTGCCATTCGGGAAGTTAAACAGAAGTTGACACCCAATAGATTAATTCATATAAACATAAAAAAATACTACATTAAATCCAATATATTTTTTACCCATATTTTTGCCCATGCATTATCCTTGACTTCGTGTGGTAGATTTCTCCAAGAGAGAGGGCAGAACAGAATGATGTCGAAGTATTTGGCTAGCGTCACCAAAAAACCCCCGACATTTCTGCCCAGATTTATCAATCATTTTTCCATCATCATTTTATTCAACCATAAATTGTTTATGGCA
Organism: Viscum album; assembly: GCA_963277665.1. NCBI lineage: Eukaryota > Viridiplantae > Streptophyta > Magnoliopsida > Santalales > Viscaceae > Viscum > Viscum album. Next base: position 1,181,447,586 of record OY728158.1, on the reverse strand, counting down.
ATTCCATACCATACGCAAGAGAGTACGCCCCTTACCGCGGCTCCTATCAGTATATGAATATGTTTTTAAAGAAAAAAAAAATATCAGTATAAGTTATAATAAAAATAAATTTTGGTATAAAAATTTGTTAAAGTTATATAAATATAACTGTAGTAGTCTGATCAATGGGAATCACTGGATGTGAAGAAGCTGATGGAATATCTTGTACAGGTGGAGTGTCCCTCAGTGTACGCTCCTCAGCAACATACTTTGTCGGAGCAGAAGTCAAAGAAGGTGGAATATAATAGATCAGAGATAATGAACAGAAGAAAAAGATGATGTCACAGACGTCTATCCAACTGGTAGTGTAAACATCGGAGGCCTAAATATCCCATGTGTCCCTAAAGACACACTAGGATCAAAATGGGGCGTAGAAGATACCTATATGGTAGGGGCATAGTCCAATCGGGTATGACTAGTGGATCGTCTAACTCTCGCACCATGAGCCCTCGTACCACCGGCTTCAGTACCGGGACCACCAGATGATCGTCTAACTCTAACACCACCCCCTCCCACCACCATCCTCTGTACTGGGAGCAATATCAGGCTCCACATCAAATATCTCTTGTCTAGGGGGTTGATCCTAAAAAAAAGTTTAACACAAAAGTAAAAACATGATATTATAAGTTATTGAAATATATATATTTGAAATAAAATACTCACAACAGGGATGAGTGGAGGAACTCCCATCTGTGTCATGCGATGATTATTTTCTGTCATCTTTTTCCGCCACCTCTCTTCAATGGGTGTCATTTCCTACAATGAAAACAAATATGGAAGTAATTAGAAACAGATAACTAATGTGTAACCCAAAAAAATAAATAAAAACCATTCTGATTAAAAAACATAAAGAAATAGAAGATTTATGGTGGTTTGAAGGTAAGTACTAGGATACACACTCTGAATGATGTAGGTGAAACATGTAGGTGAGAACACGAATGTATGATTCTATATATTTCCCATCACAACATTGGGTTTACAATCAACTCTGACAATTGAGCTATTGGAGTCATCATAAGTAATAAATGGATTTCTACCAATTACAGTAGAGATAGTGTCAACTTCATCATCACCATAATCAAAAACATGTCTGGGATTTACTTCAATAATTACACCGAATTTAGGATGACGATGATCTTTGACATAAAAAACTTGTTTCACCATTGATTCCAACACATATGGTTCATCAGTGGCAAGAGTGCGAGTCATGTCAATAACTTGAAATCCACAATCATCTATAAAGGTTCCTTGCCTCATCATTGAATCAAACCATTGACATTTCATCAACGTGACTAGACCATGCGAGTAATAATCCAAAATTATTATTTTCTCTACGACTCCATAATAAGCTACATTTTCAGAATGAGGTCTATTATCCGATGAACTGGAATAACAGTCTATTGTGGTAGTTATCATAACACCATCACGATGTGTTCTCATGTTTCTTTCTCGTTAGATTATAATAAATTTGTATCCATTGATCACAAGTGATTTACAAGCACGAACCATGGTATTATGACCAAAATCCAAAGCTCTTATTTCCGCAAAAATAGAGCCTGTAGGAGAACTAGATACCTGAAATATAAAAAAATAGTAAACTTAATTAAATATTATTTTCATTTAGTTATTACAGAAATATTTTTACCTTCAATTTCAACCAATCAGAAAACCCTTTGCTATGCAAAGTCTCTTTCCTTCTCAAAGATAAAGAATGATGCTCTCTATATATCAATTCTTTATGTTCCCTAAAGATAAAAATAATAATAGTTTAACAAATATTTAAAATTAAAAGATATAAGATAAGAGATGCATGTATAATTTACTTACTTGATATACTCATCAAACAATTCAAAATTTAACAACACTATGCGATGTGCCATCTCTCTCTCTTCAAGGTTTAATATCGTCAATGTATATGATACCAGAATTCCTCCTGTCTGAGGAAGTGATGGAAAACTGTGTTCAATTTTCTCATACTATTCTTCTTCATTTCTCATTGGTCTGTTTATTATCTTAGTAAGATCAGAAAAATACATTGAGCATAAATCCATACATTCTTGGTCCAAGTAACCATTCACAACAGAACCATCAGGATAATTCCTATTCTGAACATATGATTTCAATGTGTACATGTTTCTTTCAGTTGGATACATCCAACAGAAAGAAACGGGTCCTCCAAGAAGTATTTCGGTCAAAATATGGACAGTAAGATGCAGCATGTATGTAAAAAATGATGGAGGGAATATTTTCTCTAACTCACACAAAATTAATGGTGTCTTTGCCAACATTTTTTGCATGAAGGATTTGTAAAACTTCTTAGCACAAAGATCTCTAAACAAATAGAACAACTAAATAACTGAGACTCTTACATTATTGTATAAGAGATTACGGATTGCTATTAGAATCAACTCATGAAAAAGGATGTGATAATCATGAGTCTTAAATGATTTCAGCTTCAACTCTTTTCTGTTGACCCATTTTGATATTTTTCTTGAATAGCCATCAAGAACTTTAATAGTCTCTAGCACTTCTAGAAATTGATTTTTTTCAGCAGGTTTCATCACATAAGAAGCACATAGAACTTGCCATTTATTTTCACTGATACAGACAGGATGCAATTCTGGTCTGATCCCCCAATCTACCAAGTCACACTAGGATTATAAATCATATTTTGTCTTCCCCTAGACATTTAGAAGAATCAAAAGCAACATTTCACATATATTCTTTTCAATGCACATTATGTCTAATCAATGACGTAACATGTTAGTTTGCCAATACGACAACTCAAAGAATATACTCTTCTTCTTCCAATTGTAACAGGTATCATTGGAAACATTTTTCCTATTTCTAGATTTCATTACAACATTCCCAAATGAATAAATAAATCTTTCAATTCATTAAGCACATCAGTTCCAGACATACACTGAGGTGGATTGTCAGTCTCCATGGTATTGTCAAATCTTTGACGATTGTTTCTATATGGATGGTTCATTTGAAAGAATCATTGATGTCCCATAAAAAAAACTATGACGATATTTCAGTTTTCTCGATCGAGTATTCTTCATACAAATAGGACATGACCATTTTTATTTTGTGCTCCATCCAGACATCATTTCATAAGCATGAAAATCATTGATCGTCCACATAAGCGCAACATGCATCTGAAATATGTCTTTCGAACATGAATTGTATGTGGGCACACCCACATTCCAAAGAAATTTCAACTCTTTTATTAAAGGTTGCATGTATACATCTATATCATTGTCGGGATCAGAAGGGCCAGATATCAGTATACTCAAGAAAGTGTAAGGCTTTTTCATACACAACCATGGGGGAAGGTTATAAATGTGTATGAAAACTGGCCATGTGCTGTACAAAGTAAGAATCTGCCAAAATGGATTAAAACTGTCACATGAAATACCTAGTCTCACATTACGCACATCAGCTGTAAATTTAGGATATCGAGCATCAAATCTCTTCCATGAAAATCCATCTGCAGGGTGAACCAACTCTTCATTATTATTTTTTCTCTCGGTGTCATGCCATCGAATTTTTACTGATCTTTAATCAGACATGAAAAGTTTCTATAATCTGTGGATAAATGGAAAGTGCCACATTACTTTTTGTGTAACACGAGATGGTTTTCCATCATCTTCTGGCTTCCATAGGGGGGTTCCACATTTGATACAATCATTTCTTTCAGCATTTTCTTCCCAAAATAAGCTACAATCATTCAGGCAAGTATGATTTTTTTTTGAGAATCCAAGTTCATCAACTAACTTCCATGTCATATAGTGGTTTGAGGGAATATCTGCATCATCAGGAAGTAAGTCCTTTAAGAAGGTAATAATTTAATCAATTACAGTATTTAAAATCCAATACATAGTTTTCCCATGAAACAATCGGATTAAAAATTCCAAATTTTTTATTTTACCACATTGTCGATATACTAGAGTCGTCGCATCATCATTCTATTTTATCACCCTATCAACATCATCATTTTCATTGGACACATCATGTGTTCTTGTATAGAAATCTTGTTGGCTGGACATCCTTTCCTTCTCATGATGTCGAATAAATGGAAACTGATCATATATCAAACTCTCCAATTTAGTCTTATCATTTGGATCATCAACATTTTGAGATTCTGTTTTCTCTCCATTGTGATACCACACATAATAGTTTTTTTGGAAACCATATTTGGTTATATGATAGCTAACTGCTTCATGAATCAACCAAGGTCTTCCAAAAAAATTAGAACATGGGCAGTGTATGCAACCACTATCTGAATCCCTATCAAATGAAAAATCAAAAAATTTGTTCAAATTATTTTGAAATTCAGATGAAATCTGATCAGATTCATACATCCAACTTCTATCCATTATATAAAAAAAATCAATAATCCATTTCAAAGAAATTCAATAATATTGAAGTTCAATCAAAAAAATATTTAGGTAAATGACAATTGTTTAATTTAAATAAAAGAATAAATGACACATTACTCTATATGTGAATCATATTAAGAAATACAACAAAATACAGTGTATATAAGAAAATAAGATACAAAATTTCTAATGCCTATATTCAAGGATTTCCCAGTAAGATATTGGAAGTGTATCAAGGAATACATAATCCTTAAGGGTCTTGTTTTGAGTACATGATTTTTATACTTTAACTTCTACTAGGAGATGAGGATGAGGAGTAGGATGAGGATCACATCAAAAGTAGTTATGGCCTCATCATGTTTCAGCTTAACCATGGATTAAAGGATCCTAGGTTTGGGGCCATAGATCATAGGTTGGTAGGGAGTATTCATTTAATCATGTCCCAATTCATTTTGGAGAGGGACCATCAATTGTTATAGGTATGGATTTGATTAAAAACACCTATAAAAAGGATATCCAAGAATTATGATGTCCCAAACCAAGATGCCACTTATTAGTGACCCGAACCCAGATGGACACATGGCCTCAAGCACATCTACCAAAATTCCAGACGTTATTGACTAATAGTGAGAGCCTTTGCTGTGCCTGGGGGAGACTATTCCCTCATTACCTAAGTTGCACAATTTTAATGTTATCAGTTAAAAAGTGGAAGAAGGATAACAATGGGAAAATATTGGAAATGGATGAAAATAACCAAATCAGTAATACCAACTAATAACATAATCATAAACTGATTGATGGTAATGTATGTCATGTATCAAGAAGAAAAACATAGTTACAACTAGTAAGAAGTAGTACTATACAAGAGGCTCAATAAATTCTTAAATTCGGCCTAGCTTCTTGAGCTACAACCCAATCATCTGGTTCATCGGTGGCAAGAGTGTGAGTCATGTCAATAACTCGAAATCCACAATCATCAATAAAGGTGCCTTGCCTTGTCATTGAATCAAAGCATTGGTAATGGGAAGAGTTTTACCAACTGTTGCACACAACTTTTGGTGAAAGAGGACTTCAAGGCCCCTTCATAGGCATCCCAAATAGAGACACATGCCTCAAGTCCCATTATGTGTTATAGGCATCCCAAATCATTCACTCTTGTTTAATAAATCATTCTTAGCACCTCTATGGCCATACCTTTTATTACCCAATTAGTTCCCCAAGTCAATCACACCCCATGGGTGGATAAATTTTAGGCTTCTACACTAATAGGTTGTTCATGGATTGTAAAAAGGTTTTATTTAATAAAGTATAGACAAAAACATTTATTTTTAAATTTGAGATTAATAATAAAGTATGTCAATGATAACAAGATAACTGAATTAAACTTGTGACTTATCTAACATTGTTATGGATGTATACACATGCCAGCATGGCTAGTGAAAACCACCCCACCATCATAAAAGTGAGTATTGGATAAGAAAAAGACATAATATTCAACGTACAGTGAGAACCATAGTTAATTGACTATAAAGTTATATTAGTACAGTCATCTTAGGAAGCCAATTATCACTCATGACTAACCATGCCACTATAAAAAACCTGGAGTGTTTGAGTTTTCTCTCTAATATCAACAATATCATCACACATTCTTACCCTGATGTGAATCATGTGGAATATGGATGATATTAACACAAAATTACTAAAAATACCAAGACTTCTAAGAAATGAAATTTTATGGATGATATTAACACATAATTCATTTTCAATCAAATTTGATTCACTATCAAAGCCCAACACACACACCCAAATCAAACAGAAATCAAAAGTCATACACACCCAAATCAAAACAGAAAACCAAAATAGTATATGCAGAACATTAAAATGAAAGTATCACTTACAAATTAGAAGTTTAGAACTAAGAAATTTTGAATATGGATTGGAATGAAGGATTTCCGCAGTAGGGTAAACAGAATCACGCTTCTCCACTTCCTCGAAATGAAAACATAAAACTAAAATAGTAGATGTAGTATAACTTACATAATACAAGTGAAGAACTGATAAATCTTAAAGATGGAAGGATTTCATCCATAAGGGAAATAAAATCCCAATTCTCCCTTCTGTTTAGGGCTTTATTCACATGGAATGGGGGAGGTCGAGCTTCTGTGGGTTTGGGGAAAAAATTTCCCAACGGTTTGTAAAAACAGTTGGGAAAGAAATTTTTTACCAACGATTTGTAAAAACCGTTGGTAAAGGATGATTTAAACCTCTCTATACTAATGGTTTAATAAAACCATCTGTGATGTTTTTGTAGTTTCCGGTGGAGATCTAGGATCGATAGGATGGGACCCTCTTTGGGTGTCAATTCCTCTAGTGTGTATTCAGTGGCAGCATAGGAATCTCCAGGGGAGCACATGGGACCGGGAGGACCAGGTACGTTCTTCTACCCTCATCTATTTGGGAATCCCTTATTTTTTATTTTGGGTACATAAAGGCCTAAAATGTGGAGACTTTAATGTCTCATATATTCCAGGTTTTATTTTAAGAAACTTTCTAGGAAAATTTCAAGACCATGTGCTGAGACGGTATGCAATTCTGATGCCCAGTGTGCCCAAAATGGTCCATCAAAAAGTGTTATGTTTTTAAATAGCGTGCTTATGATGTTTTCCTAAATAAATAGAATAGATATTAAATGGGTGCCTGGATAATAAATATGAGGGAATTGTTTCATTCAAGATGGTGGGTTTATCCTAAGTATGACTTAACTTTAGTTGGTGTGGGCCACTATTGATAAATACTGAAAAAGGCATAACCATAAATAAAATAATTAAATAAAGATTATTTTATTTTTAAATCCTTATAACTCGCACATAGTAACTTGGATTGGAAATCCAATAGTACCACTGAGCTCGTGAGGGTGTTCTTTCTTTAGGCGAAGCCTAACATTGTCCAGTGTGGTCCAAATGTGGGAATTAGTTTTTGGGACCTGACCATAAATAAAATAATTAAATAAATATTTTTTTAAAGATCTTTATAACTCATGAACAGTACTCAGATTTGAAATCTGAGAGAACCATTGAGCTTGTGAGGGTGTGATTTCCTTAGGCAGGGCATAACCTTAACTGGCATGGGTCATGGGTAAAAGATAATTTTTGGGATTTAAAAAAATAAAATAAACTTAAGAATGTTTATTTTATTCAAAAAAAATTTGTTGCAACGTAGTGACAAGGAAAATATTTCATTTCATAAATGAAAAAGTGTAAATATGTGGTCACTCAGCCTAATGAAAACAATGAAATGTGTTTCATCAATTAATAGCCTAATGAAGATGCGAGTTTGTTGTGACAATCTTGGAAATTTTTCTTGGAGTATTTGGAGTATTTGAACCAGAAAATGACGAACAGTGATGAAAAATATTCTTCCCATCCTCCTCTTTCAAAAGATCACTAATGATAATGTTGGATCAAACGATATCCAATGATAATAGTGAACAATGGATCAAGGATCGACGAATGATGGAATGCAGATCCATTCTTCCTCGATGAAAGATCTGATCCCAGGTAAGTGGTTTAATTCTAAGTGAATTCCTTACTTCCCCATTTTGTGGTTTGAAAAATTAATGCAGATCAACCCACAAAGAGGTTTACTTGTAGATCGATCATGTGTTTTATGGTGGTATTTGACTTGTGGAAATTTAAGAGAGTTGGATTCACATAATATTTTATCTTTTCGTCAAACCTCCAAACAATGATGAACCATGATAACACAAACTAGGTCACGGTCTGTCTGTCATGTGTTCTTAGTGCGTTCTTCTTCACTAAATTATACTTGTTCTTCGTGGTCATAGAAATTTGTGGTCTAGGCGGGACTGTAGTAGGAGGAGTCTACGGGAGATGGTGGTGTCAAGCGACTACTGACTCAGCAACCAGTGGCAGGGGAGGCCACGGCCAGGCAATCCGATGTGGCAATGGAGGGTCGCTGCTAGGAGAGTCGCGAAGGTGATGGAGGGTTATGGTCGGGAGGTCTGTGGAGGCAGAAAGGGCCACCGACTCGAAGTCCGATAGCGGTGGAGCCTATAGCAGCTACTATAGGTGTGAGATCAGGGCTTCCAACATCTGCTCAGTCGGATGGGGCTGAGAACTAAATCCCACGATGAAGAATTGCTCTCTAGACGGACCGGGTCAAGGATCCTATGATAAAGCCATGGGAGAATTATGCAGCGGACCCAATGCATTGAACGCGGTGGCCCGTCAGATTTGAACAAACGCGGCGACCACCATTTCCTAGGATGGACAGAGTCGGACCGCCATAAAAAAGTTCTATGGTAACGAGGCTTTTGGGTGGCCCAGGTGGAAGAAAACTGGCCCACTCATGCGAGCTAGGCCGGAGGAGGATCGAGCCCCTCTGTGGTCCGAAAAGCTGGACCCACGACCCAATGTGCCAAGTCTATCAGGCCCATGGTCCTAGCTGGACTGGTTCAGCCAAGACCTGACTGGGTTGGGTCAGTTCGGACAAACCGGTTTGGGTTGGTTCTGGTTGGTTCGGTCAGACTAGGTCAGACCGGACCCAGACCCAACCATCCCCTTTTCCCTAAAACGCACATAACATTCAAACTGTACATCCTATTGATGATCCATTTTGGGAATCGGGACCCTTTTGATGGAGAATTACTTTTGGTATACACTAATTGGACTTTCGTGGAAGTTGGGATACAACTAATGGATTGAGGATTAGATTCTACCAGAATCAAGCGCACTACAAGCGAGAATCACGTGGTAGGCAGGGATGAGAAGAAAGTGACAAGAATAACTTAGTAGCCTAGAAATTATAAGTGATGAGCGGACCTCAATGGCCTAATAGATCTATGTGAAGAGTGGACCTCAGGGCCTCAGCAGACCTAAGTGATGAGAAAACCTTAGTGTCCTAGCAGACAAGAAAAACTGAGTAGCCCCGTAGACCTCAGTGATGAGGAAACCTCAGTGGCACAATAGACAAGTGGACCTAAGGGGCCCAGCAGACGAATGGACCTCAGTGGACAAGAATACCTCAATGAAGAGTGGACCTCAGTGGCCCAGCATACCTTAGTGATGAGCAGAACTCAATAGACCAGTAGGACACATTGACTCATCGTGGATGAGTCCCTCAGCAGTACAAGATGTTTAGCATTACAACTGATAGTCATTCTTTCTATACTTTAGTTTATACATGTGTGAGATTACTCTATTGACTCTCTTGACTATACTTATTAGAAGATACACTTCATTCACCACTTTTATAGTCTTATTTTTGTATTTATTTGTGGTATACCTTTGTGGTTTGGGGTCTCTACTGAGTACTGTTTTACTCACCCCTACATGGGATATTTCCACACATGTTTCGTATTGTGTAGAAAATTGATGCTTTGATGGATTCCTTGGTGGACTGGGAACAGGCGGTGCTTAGAGTGACCCAACAGACGAGACTTGCTTTTGTGGCTTCTGATAGTTGTTTCTATACTTACCCTTCAGGTAGGGTTTTCTGTGGAGGAGTTCTAAAAACTTGTACATTTACTTTTCTGTCTTAGTTGGGCTTGTATTCTGGCCCTGCATACCTTCATTTTTCTACTGTTGTACCTTGTTTTTGTTTAAGTAGTGTATTCGCCTTCTAGTATTTGTGGATTGGAGATGTGTGTGTGTGTGTGTAGGTAATTAGGAAAATGTCTCCCATTTTTTTGGGATATTCCTACTCATTACTAGTTTCCAGCCCCTGGTCTATGGGAGGGGACCTTGGGGTGGTCATGACATGGTCCCTTGGGGACGGGTCATGAAAACTTATATAATTGTGATCTATGCAAATTTTTTGGAAAACTATTGGTATAGTTACCCCTATACCAATGGTTTATAATAACCATTGGTATATCATATTCATGGGAATTTTATACCAATATTTTCATTAAACCTTTGGTATATATGATGTTCTACCAATCATTTTTATAAATAATTGGTATAGAGTAAGGTTATACGAATGGTTTTTCAAAACCATTGGTATAGAACACATCACATATCCCAATCATACGACCTCCTCTCCTCCCATCTCACTCCCATCCAGATTCAACCCTACGAGTGGCCTTCCCTTTTCTTCCCTAGCCCTTGTGATCTGTCCTCAGTTCATGTTTTGATTTTTTTTCTTGAACATCAAATTTTTGAATTCCAAACCCTTATTCTCTTCTTCCAAGCATCATTTTCATTTTTTTCTAGTCATAAAATAGTAACTTATATTATTTTATATTAGGATTCTTCCCAATTCATTGATCAATGGTTAGTTTTTATTATATTTTTTATTGTATTGCGTAATAACTAAGATTTTAGGTGATCTATTTTTTTTAATTAAATTACTCACTACTTCTATAAATATCTAATATAAATCTATTATTTTTTGGGATATATGAGTTTAATATATAATTAATTATTACAGTTCATTGTTTTCAAAAATATATTAAGGGCTATGAAATTATTCATTTTAATGTTATATTTTAATAATTTATATTATTAATTTAACTTATTAAAAATGTTTGTATTTAAAATGAAATATATGGTTTAAATATATAAATGTGTCTTTTTTCATAAAAGGTTGAATATTAATGGACTTTTTTGTTACATGAACATCTTTCTTAAAAGATTTTAATTATGTGGAATACCTAGTTATAAAAAGCATAATTTCTGTTCTTTTATTGTGTTTAAATATATATTATTGTTATGTCTTATTCCTTGTGTGGGTTGTTTTGAGTAAGTTTTTATTATGACATATTCCATACTAAACACTTACCTAGTTTACTACTAATATAATCTATTTATTGATCAACCTCAACTAATTCCATGTTTGTTTTATAACTTGTGAGCTTTATACCACTATATTTTCATGGTTTATGATTGATATACATTGTTGTCTTTTATATTTTAATTATCATATAAACTTGTTTATCAGTTATTCCATACATATACTTTTTTGTTTAGAATTATGTATAGTTATTACTCTTTTATATAATGGATCTCAATATTATTAATGACTAAAAATTTTATTTTTTTTATTATGAAAATAATGTATAAGAGATAGAGAACAAGGGTGAGCATGGTTATTAGGGTCTAAAGTGATATATAACAAGGGAATCCCCTAGGATGATGATGTTACAATCTATATGAATAGAACCTGATGTCTAAAAAATTTGATTTTAACATTCTTGTTTCCTTTCGATGTAAGAAGATCTACAACCTTATATCCCTCCCTCCTGGTATAAAGAATCTCAATGTATGAATGCAGTATATTCTAACAACTCTTGTTGCTATAAATAATACTCCAGTGGATTGGGATTAGACCCAAGAGAGAATTGACCAGAATTAAGGAATCAAATTCAAAACATAAATGGATGATGTTGTAGGACCTGTAAATGGATAGGCATGTAATCATGGCATGAGACTACGCTTTAATTGAATTTATTTCACCGTAGTGGTCTAATAAGGAAATAAGAACCAATCCACATACATCACAACAAGTCCAACTCCACACATGACCCCTTCAACACTGGATCGATCGATGTTTAGTTTGTTACCAAGCCTACAAGCCTTCCAGCAAACCTGCATACCTCTTTCCCTCAATCCATTCAGACCATCATCCATGCACTGTGGAAACTATGAAAAAACTAATTTTGTAAGTACATCACCTTTGAAAATAAAATAGATGGATTTAATCTCATATAATATTTGATACTTCAGGTATCTAGTGTTGGGCATGAGATTCTGGTAGTAGACAGAGTTCTATGCATTCCAGATAACCAAACACCCATCCACAAATAATTTAAATTATTTCTAAATAGAATTTCACCTTTAAAAATTTCATATTTAATGATAAAATAAGTTTTTTTATAATGATGTATTAATGTATTTTAATTTCGGTATTTATGAAAAATATGGAGAGTGAATTAAAATGGATTTGATTTAAATCTTAATTTAATTTTTTTCATAGTGATTTAAATAAAGGAAGCATATATAGTTTCTTTAAATATATATTGGATTTTACTCAATCTTATTTCAATTATTTTATAAAATCCAATATAATTTTTTTAACATAATGGATATAAGTTATATGTATGAAACTAATCATATTTTAATCAATTTTCAAAACAAGTTTGAGAGATTTTTAGATATTATATTTAATAATTCTTTATATACAGGTATTATACACTTCTCGTGTTATTATTATATTGGAATAACTTGGTTATGTCACAAATATGATAGCTTATATATAACAATTTTTTTCAAAAAAACTATTATGTATTGTATCACAATCAGGTGAAAAGATATGCTCAAAATGTTCAAGATCTAAATGAATGAATTGGATTAGGGAATTTATTAAATGACTGGCTTCCATTTATTCATCATCATGAGAATTAAAGCATTACAATTAATAAAAATAATTATATTTGTACACATGATACATATAATGAAAATGATGATTTCTATATGGTGAAAAATTTTAAGGATCCTTCCATGACTCTAGTATATTAGCAATGTGGTAAACTAAAAAAGCTGTAATTTTTTATATGACTATTTCATAGGAAACCATGAATGAAATTTCTAACCACGAAATTAATTATATCATTTTCTTTTGAAATACTTACTTCTATATGATGTATATATTCCCCCAACCCGTTACATGGAATGGAACTTAGTTAACCAACATGTATTTTCTAAAAACAAAATTCAAGCTTTCCCAAAAATTTGTAGCTTATTCTAAGAGGAAACTGATAGCCTAAATGATTGTATAAAATGTTTCACATCTCAATGTAAGCCTAATGTTTATAGAACACCATATTGTGTTCCATATAATGTTATGTGGAACTTTACAATGATATTTAAACTCCCAAATATTTTATTTTCTAATGAAAGATCAAAAAATATGTGATAGTATAATATTGAGATAAATAAGGATAATTAAGTGTTAATTTATCGTAAAAATGTATTAGCATGGTGGACTTTTGATGCTCGACATCCAAATTTTGTAGTTGAGGTGTGTAATGTGAGGTTGGATATATCATGTGATGATTTTAATTTTTTTTGGTTGGATGATTACATTTCACATATCATGGAAAATATTTATACACATTTATATCCTTCCTCAATATATGATTATGAAAAAGAACCGTTAAATTTCTTGATTATACTCATATTTGGGCCTTCTGATCCTAGTAAAAATATAAATTTATACTTTCAACCTTTAATAAAAGAGTTTAAGTATCTGGGGAATGTGGGTGTGTACACATATAATGATTATTCAAAATATATATTTCATATTCATGTTTCACTTATATGGATGATAAATGATTTTCATTATTATATAATTTTTTCTAGATTGTACACAATGGGAAAACATCCTTGTCCTATTTTTTGAAGAATAAATGACCTATAAGACATATCTATCATCATAGTCTCAATTTTATGGTGCATAAATAATTCGTTCCAATTGATCGTCTATACAGGAATAATATTATATGGTTTTAAAATACCATGGAGACCAAATATTCTACTCAGTATGTGTTTAGAACTAATGTGGTTGAGGAATTTCAAGATGTCTATTTTTATTCAATAAAGGTTAGATGAAATCTATAAAGAGTAAGAATTTTTTAACTAAATTTAATTACAAATGGAAGAATAAAATTATCTTCTTTGATTTTCCTTATTTTCCAACAAATTTGATATTTCATTGTTTAGATATGATGTTCATTGAAGAAAATATGTGTGAAATGTATCTTTAAATTCTTCTAAATGTCAAGGGGAAGAAAAAAAAGATTTATAATATTGGAATTACTTTGTGGACTAGGGTATCAAACCATAATTGCATCTTGTGTGTATCTGTAAAAATAAATAGAAATTTATATATGATTCTTATGTGGTGACACCTCTAAAAATCAATTTTTTGGTAGTACTTGTGACTATTAAGGTTCCTAATGGCTATTTATTCAACATATCAGACTGGGTTAACATAAGTGAGTTAAAGCTGAAGTCTCTGATGACTCGTGATTATCACATCATTCTTTATGAGTTGATTTGAAAAGAAATTTGTCATTTTCTTTCCAATAATGTATTGGTTGTAGAGATTCAATTATGCCAATGTTATGGAGATATTTGTGCTAAAATTTTTCTATGTCTTTCTTTTAAAAAAATCAGGAAGATGCACTATTAATTTTGTGGGAGCTGTAAGAAATTTTTCCTTTATCATTGTTTTATCCTAAAAAATGCCACATGAGGCTAGAATGGAATTTTTTTGGTTTTGTTGGAACACCCTCTACATAAAACACATTTCCACCTCCCTTTTGTGTGTTTTATAATGGGGTTTATTAGATTAATGTTAAACACCCAATGATTCTATATCCTTAAGGGACCAACTTTCCAAAGGCAGACACTCGTTAAGAAGTTTGGCCAATGATACTAAAGAACTCACATCGGTTGAGATGATAGGAGGTCAGGCTCATCACACCCTTTTAGGGTGAATTACTTCTTAATTCGGGATTCTCTTACAGATTTAATATTTGTTCCCAAATCCTTCATTAATTACCATGTATGACATGGGTCTCCCTTGAATTAATAATCAATTATTATAATTTATGGAATTTAGAATCATTTGTATGTATCTGAGGTTCTTCATAAAAGGAGATGTATTTATGTATTTGAGGTTCTTCATCAATGGTACCCCCTTATGTAATAATTATATATTCTTTTATCATCTTATTATGACCCTGGTTTTGCACCATACAATGGGGCGCTCTGGAGTGAGTCATTATTCAGGAAGATGGGAGTTGTTTTTATGTCAGGATCAGACCCATAAGATGGGAATCCTTTGTATCCTTATGAAATGAATCAAAACCAATGTATTTAGGTTCATATTAACGGGAAACATCATGTCTTTTAAGGTTATTTTATAAGGACCAAACCATCTTGTTTAACGTCATACGAAAGTGATGACTAGGTGAAAGTGCCTAGTCAATGTTTGGTGTGGGACTATTGTTGAAGCATTCCAGGGAACCTGGAAGGGATATGGACTACCAGGTTGGATAATAACCTAATAGGAATGTGACCCAGAGATAATTATGGATTATTTTTGGAGTTAGTTTTAAACTACAGGGATGCCTCCAATGTATCTTATTTGGATGGGAATCAAAGCTCACATAGTTTGGTTTTTATGACCTACACTAATGAAGTCCCTCTGAAGGGTTTCCTCATAGGGGAGTATGGACCTTTGAGAGGATTAAGTTGGGGATTATTTTGGGAGAGTATGTCCTTGTTTGTTTAAGGTTTACACTTGGAATGATTCCTGGTCACTTTGTTGTGATTGGGTATTATACTAAATAGGAGGCTTGTGGTTGGGGATCATGTGGATGTCATGATCAACACTAACCTATAATCCCATGTGATTCACGATCTAAGTGAGAAGCAAGAGGTATTGTTAGATCTAGAGAAACCACACAATCTACTTTTTCTACTAGTGGTTGAGAAAAATACCCAAAGGGAAAGGGAAAAAGAGCAGTCTCTGATTCCCATTCCCTCCCTTTATAGTACCCTAGGCCCAAGTAGAGAGAGAAATTTATTTGAAGTGCCCATATCCCCTCTTATTTTTGTAACTAGGATATTTAAATTTTATGATCTACCTAGAAATGGTCCAAGAGTATAGATAAGGAGGAAGGAATGAAGCGAGAGGTGGCCTGTAAGAAATACTGGGGACTTACTCTAGGGGGGATACCCTAAAAATGGTTCCTGGGGAAGACTGGAGGATATCATTCCATGTCTAAGGGAGTATGATCCTCTCCCACCCTTCCTAGAACTGGAGGCCCTGGTACTTAGAGACTATAAGAGGAGGAAAAAGTCCTCGCCCTTATGGCTGAGACTGGGAGGTCCCTGACACTACCCATAGAGTTAGGTTCCTCGTGATTGAAGGAATGGATACCCACATGCACCCTGATGGCCCTACCCATTAGGTATGATAAGTGTGTTTCACCTCTATCCAAAGGAATTTATAACCAAATGGAATAAATTTTGGTGTGCCTCTTACCATGGTTTTTCAAGTCCAAAGGCTTTAGTGGAGGTTTCAATTTGTTCCCTCTCAGGTAAAGGTAACAAAGAAAAAGGATCCTTTACATTGGTGGATTAGAAGAGGGATCAAATGGGGGCTCATGTAGGTCTTAGTTTAGATAGAAAAATATATTGTCATACAGATTGGGAGGATATAGAATTTATTTTCATAGTGTGGAAATGCTTCTGCAAGTTGGAAGTGTTTCGCACAGGGGGGATAGGCATGCATGAGTTGTAGATGCCTTGGGAAATGGGCCATCTAAAGAAATAATTGAGCAAGGATTTATCTTATGAACCATGGGTCTCCTCATGTGTCCCTCGATAAGTCTCACATAGGTCCCTAATTAGGGAAGGGGGCTCATGCAGGTGGTTTCCCACTAGGGGAAATAGATTCCTCATGCAGGTGTCTTGTATTTTGGACCCTAGATGGACTTTGATCCCACTATCCCCCTTAATTACCACTTTTATTATGTTGAATAGGGATAATTTAGGGATTTTTTAGGACCTTGTAGAAGTAGTTTCATGACCATAGCTTTAGGGTTTCTTCTGATTTTCCATTTATGAAAATGAGGATACCTAGGGTCCTGTTTATAATAAAATAGGGAACCATGGTCGAAGGGGGTACCTCGCACAGGTCCATGGTGTAGGTACTCGGTGTAGTTAACTCACATAGGGGTGGAGGGTTCTTCAGTTCTACATAGGAGGGGTCTACATGAGACTTTTGGTGTCCATGTTGGGCTCATGTAGGTGGCTCGTGCAGGGGGGATGCACCTTCTTTTTTGCACAGGTATGACCTACACCAACCTATTGGTGTGTAGGTTTGGTGCGTGAGGGACCCCATGGGGGAACCCGCTACTCCATACCATGGGGGAACATACCATGCACCTCTACTCAAGATCAGTGTCGGGATATAGTTCCACCCCTTTGGGTCTGTCCCTTCACTACTATCATTGATCGCTGTGAAAAATGGAGAGTCGTAGTGTGAACTTTTTGGGATGGTTCAAGGACGTTTTTGGTCATTAAACAATGTAATCTAACCTTATCCTTATCACATAAAGACAAATTTCTTATCAAACTTAAAATTTGGTGTCTAAGTTAGGATAACATCATGAATTATATATAAAATTTAATGAAACATATTTCACGGTGTCAACAATTACCCCCCCCCCTCAGAATAAGATTCATTATAAAAGAGAATAATCTTATTCCCAGGTAATTATAGGTAACTTTGACACATTCCAACATCATTTAGTGGGATTTTTAGATATCTCAACTAGGGGAGGATTCACTAATTTTTTTCTAATCTATGGGGCCTAGTGAGCGTCATTCGACTATATCAATGGTCATATGGACAACCCTACAAACTTTGTGCCTTCTATGTCATCACCCTAATTTTTCCTACATCCAATATTAAGAAGTATTAGTGCATGATAATTGTATTTTTATTAGGCCTCGCCTTGTGGGATTTCAACCTAAAAATGTTTTTTCTTTTTATCTTTTAATTTCTTGATTCATACCTAAACTATGCAAAGTGTGTGTCTAGAAAGATGGGAATCAACATTCATCTGAAGTTCTCTTTGAGGGTTTTCAACCTGGTGAGTACTCTGTCTCTTTTTGTGGGTAGTTTAAATTATTAAAAAGTAGACTAATCAGATTAGTATTTTAGGCTGAACAACATTAAACATAAGTTTTGAAATGATGACCCAAGCAAGGATTGTGGTCCAAGAATGTTCGGACATTCAACAGATATCTGAAGGGAAATTTTGAGTCACAATTTATTGATTTCTAAATCTAAAACATGATACGATATATGTATGGGAGGAATGTCCATATAAAAAATTCAAAAAAATGGTTTCTAGAAAAATATTGTTAGGGCTAAGGAGAATAGAGGAGGTCACTCCCACGGACAAAATTAACACTGGTTGGAAAACTTGTTTTGTGGGTGACATTATGAAAATCCAACTGGGTACTATTAATAAATATTTAAATAGTGATATCATATTACTAAAAATCCATTTATGTGGGTGAATTATGAAAATAAAACTAGGGGTGAGACTTCGTAGTCAGATAGAGTAGTTCTCAAAAATTTTGACATTCTAGTACCCATGTTTAGGGATTTTGTGAAGATTTGTATTTCTCAAGACCATGAAGGGTGGTTTTTCATGAGAAGGTTCCTGAGAATGAAGAGAGTATCTATATTAGAAATAAACAAGAATTAGAAATAGCTCCTACATTAATATTTCTTGTGTGAAAGAGGTTACATTTGGTTAAATGGTCGATGTCAAGGGAAGCCCCCTTTCTGACAAGTTTTGACGCATCATGCAGTTTAATGTCATGTGGCCAAGGCATTTACAGTGATTTTTAATGTCTTAACTCAAGTAATTTTTTGTATAGTTTAATATCTTATGAATATGAAATTATTCTATGATCTTTAATTTCATGAATAAATGAAATTGAGGGCTATAATTTAAGTTCTTTAGCTTTGATCGGAAGGTTAATAATTCTCCCCTTTTACGGGAATATGTCTAGGATTGTTCTATCATATTTAATTATTAGGGGGGGAATGTTATCAACTGTAATATTGGGTTCTCTAGATCTAAAGAGTTATATGGAGGAAAGGGATTATGGTGATAGAGTATATCTCTCATAAGGATGAAGTTACCGCTAGTTTACAAACCCATTTTGCGGGAAACATTATAAAAATCCAGTTGGGCTATGTTACTACATAGTCAAACAATGGAATCCTTTGGATGATAGGTCCGTTATATGGGAGAATTATGAAAATACAACCTAGGTGTGTTACTGTATAGTTAGGAAAATGAGTTCTCATGAATTCTAACATTCTATTGTAGATAGACAAAGGAAGTGTATGGAGATTCTGATTTCCCTGTTCATAGATTCCGGTTTATGGAAGGAAAGAACCTAAACATGGGAGAATAATTTCAAGAAAAAATTACCCAAAAATTGGAGAATAGTTTTCCTATGTAGTTCTTACCCAAATTCTGGGAATAGGTTGCCTATTATTTTATTTCATATGACTAGAAATATAGAATTAGGGAAACAATAGGTAATATGTGGGCTACCAGACCAAGGTCTTTCTAACATACTTCATACATGGGGGAGGGAATTGTAAACCATGATATTGGGGGTTCCCAGATTGGGAAAATGATATAGTACAAGTATGAGGGGGTATTACTTTGGACTGAATTGAAAATACTTCTTCCAACATAATATCTTTAAATCATATAGAGACATAAGAGGCTTCGCCTAAGGGAAAAGTTACCATTGGTTGACAAACCCCTTCTATGGGGGACTTAATGAAAAGACAACTAGGGAATGTTCTTGCATAATCAAAAAATGGAATATTACGATTGATATTCCTGTTATGTGGGAAACTTATTAAAAGAAAATTTGGGAGTATTACATCATAGTTAGGAAAAGGATTCCTTGGGTATCAGACATTCTATTACCGGTAGCTAGAGAAATATTGTGAATATCGAAAAGTTTCCAAGATTAGGATTATATTGTGTAGAAGGGATATTTTTTAGCATAAAAGAGGAATTTGGACATATATTTAACATGAAGTATAGATTCCCTTTCATAAAGGATACGAATTTCTATTTCCTTGGTGGACCCTTGAATGGGGGAACTCGGATTAAGTGCTCCTGCATAGATCTTTCTTTGCAAGAAAGGGGGTATTTTTATTTACCCCATGGCTGGGACTCGGACATGAGGCCTTTATATTAATATGTATCTCATAAGAATAATAATCAATACACATTTAGTTCTTGGGTAACCATGTATTTTAAAGTCATGTGGCCAGGACATTAGCCTTGCAGTTTAACATCATGTGGTAAGGATGAAGGTTACTCAATGTGATTGCAGATGGACCAGGGTATAAGACCTGGGTGTCACTATGTATCTTTCTAGAGTAATAATAAATCTATACATAGTTCTAAAATGGGGTGAGACACCATATTGAATCCTCTTAGGTAGATCTAACTCATACATAGGAGAGTGGGTGCATTTCCCATATTGTGTTACGGTTGGGTCTAGGATTAAAGATTCAAACATCACTACGTATTTCATTAGGATGATAATCAAGACATACATAGTTCTTGAGGAATATATATAGTTTATATTCATGTGGAAAAGACATTTGGTGCACCTTTTTAGGTCTTACAACTAAGACCATGATAACCCCAATGTAAATTGATATGCCTTATTTATGGAGGTAATTTCTTTACCAAAACCCCTAATCTCATGTGAGCTATGCCCAGTGTGATAAAAAAGGAGTGCTAAAGGTTTCATCCACAAAAAGTTAATAAAAGTTAATTATAGGGTAATTTATATTTTTTTGTGGTTATTCCATAGTTATGATCTAGGTGTCACTATGTATCTCAATAGAATGAGAATAAATCAATACATAGTTCTTGAAAGACTCCTTTTGCAGGTCTAAACCATACATGGGGAGGGGAAGTTTTTAATATTTTATTGTAGGTGGGCCCAGGATTGGAGATCTTGGATTCACCATGTATCTCACTGGATTGAGAATCAATCCATAAATAGTTCTTAAGGAGATCATGCAGTTTATTATCATGCGATGAGGATGTTGGTTATGCAGTTTAACATCTTGTAGTAAGAACGTGGGTCACCCGATGTGGAAGAAAATTAGTATTTTTATTGGTCCTGATATTATGTGTTTGGGTGTGACTACATTTTCTATGATGGTAGGAATCAATCCCTAGGTAGTTCTATAAATATTTTCTATATCAACTAGGTTTTGATGTGGGGAAGGGGGACTTTGATGTTCTCTAGAATGATGGTTGGTCGCAGTACACTTGGTCTAGGTGTCACTACATATCTCATTGGAAATAGAATCAAGCCACGCTTTGTTCTTGAATAAAGGTTTTGTGGGGTACCATCACCAAAGATTGTGATCCACCCAAACATTGGTCAAAATATTTCACAGTTTTACAACATAAAACAAGGATGTGAACCATGAATTTTAACATCATATGTTCAAGATAATATGCTATAAAATTTAGAATCTTATATCTTGGACTATATATATTGTTGAATAGTTTAATGACCTGAATCTAAGATTATTTTCATGAGATTACATGAAATATTTCTTTAGGAACCTTTCATTGGATGGGGTCATAATGAGATCTACATCCATTGAGATCAAGGAATGGTATCTATTAGAGTGGACCTTGTGTATAAAGTAAGTTCCATTCCACTTTGGTTCAATATTTAAGGTATTTTTTTTTCTGGTATCATTTTATTCCTGAGGACCAATACCAGTTATCCTTGGAGGAATGAACAGAGGTGGACCTTCTTGTTAAAAGCTCTCGCTATCTGGTTTTGATAAACCTCTAAGTGATGCAGGGTTTGCAATATTTTCTCATCGAGTTGGTCCAATTTATCCATCCATTATTTAGATTAATCATTAGTTGAAATATGGTCACATATAGAAATATGGAGTGATGAAAATTAGACCTCGATGGGATGGACTTATTTTGTCCCGTATAATAATGAATATGGGGTCACCCATGTGTCATTACATATTGTGTTTTGGTAGGCCCAAAAGGCATGAAAGAGTTTATTAAAATGGGATTTATTATCCTTATCCACCATCTTTTGAAGTATGTTTGATATGGTATTTTTGAAGGTCTCTTTCTATCCATTAACTACTTCTTGATAGCAGGATGAATGGTTGTATTCGATTATACTCCTTATATAGATTTTCCACCTTAGTAGAAAATAAATTTGTGACATTTCCTGTCATTATCGTATGAGGGACAAAACAATCATGTAATGATGTTGGATTTAACAAAGCTAATTATTCTTTTGGCTATGACTTCTTTGAGGTAAATTTTCTCAGTCTATTTAGAGAAGAAATCAGTAGTAGTTAAGATGAATTTAAACTGTTTGGCCATAGCAAGAGGGTATGGCCCCAAAACATTCATTCCCCATATATCAAATGGTTAGGAGTATTTGGTTGTATGTAGAGACTCTTGGGGTTTATGGATGAATTTGTCTTGCACTTGGAAGGAATGTAATTTCTTGGTGAATTATATACAATCATGTGTTATAGTTGTCCAGTAGTACCCAAGCCTTCGGATTTTATTAGAAATCATGTATCCTGACTGGTGGGAACCACGACCATCTGTGTGTACTTCCTTCATGATACCATCAGTCACTTTTCCATTGATACATCTAATAAGGACTCCATCAAAGCCTCATTTATAGACAAATTTATGATGATTTGTGCCATCATAAAGTGTTAAGTTGGTTATTCACCATTGTATTTTCTATTTCATATCTTTGTCTGATAAGAGTAATCCATTTTGAAGGTCATCCAAAATTGGAATCATCCACCCAATGGTAGGACCATATGGCTCAGGGATAGGACTGACTTCGTTAAAATCTTTATTTCTAAATTGAATAAAAAGTGAGATAATTTGGAAATATGCAATGTTGGTGACTATTTCATCCTATTTTGGATCTTCCAAAGTTGTAGCTGCATTTTCCAATACATCTTCCTAATCATTATGCGATCATAGAATGTGATTCAATGTTGGATCTTAGGGTAAATCTTCCATTAATCCTCATACATAATCAAGATGGGGGGGGTTCTCTTCTTTTCTTATGGCATAATCCCTGTTGATATGTTTTATTTCCAACAATGAATCAGATTTCACCTCTTGGTGGTCTACTGGTATTTAGAGGTTCAGTTCGAGGCCAACAATAAGGGCTTGCTATTCTACATCATTATTTTTACACCCCTATGAGATCAGGAAGGATTGAGGTAAAACTGACTTCAATGGGGAAATGAGCATCATATCTGACCTGACTTTTTTAAGCTTAGGGTCTTCCATTCTCATCCATGTTGCGATCTTCAATGCTCCGTCAAAATATATCTCTCACATATGGGTATTTTCTTAAATGGAAAATATATCTTCATCAGGAAGTTCAGTATTCAACAATGTTGTTTCTTCAAATGGGTATTCTGTAAGAAAAACTATCAAAGTATAACATTTAATTGATTTTTGAGGCACAGACTGTATATTAAACAACTATAGGATAACCACCCATTGTTCCAAATGTCTTTTCAATGTATGATAGATGAGGATATATTTTAGTAGGTTATTACAGGACACAAAATGGATATCGGGGTGCTGCAAACAGTGTCTCGGTTTTCGAACTGCAAATATTAACTCATTTCATCTCTTCTTGATATCTGAATAATAAGTCTCAACATTGATCATGGTTTGATTGAGATAATAGAGGTTGTTTTCATTCTCGTAATTATTATTTTGCATGAGGAATGTGTCTATTGATCACTCAGGGTATGTCACATATATAATGATAAACTTTCCATCAATGGGTGTCTTTAATACCAGTGGGCTCAAGAGATATTTCTTGAGACTATTGAATGCTTCCTGACAGTTA
This sequence comes from Viscum album, assembly GCA_963277665.1. NCBI lineage: Eukaryota > Viridiplantae > Streptophyta > Magnoliopsida > Santalales > Viscaceae > Viscum > Viscum album. Next base: position 1,181,423,609 of record OY728158.1, on the reverse strand, counting down.
TCAGTCCAAGGATACACGACCCTTTTCTTTATCAATTTGGTGAAGGTAAAACACTTTCTTATGAGGTTTTCTATAAAAAACCATATGTAGGCCAAGTATCCTTAAATTCCACTCAACTATTTTATATTTTAAGGAGGTGACATACAAAGGATAAAATTTCTCTTCTCCTGATCGAATTCAATGTCATGATGTCATATGACAAAGCCAATAAATTTTCTTGGGGTTACCCCAAAATAACATTTTAAGGGGTTCATTTTTTGGGCTATGTTGTTGTATCTTATCAAAGATGGTCTCAAGATCATCCATGTGGTTAGAAAATTATCAAGACCTAACCATAATATCATTAATGTATCATTCAAAAAAAATCTCTAAGAAGGGTTTGAATATGTGGTGCATGGTACATTAGTATGTGTAGCCAACATTATTCAAGACAAAGGGAGTTTACTAATAGAATAATACACCTTAGGGGGCTTTAAGGTGGTTTATTATTCATATTCTGGGGCTATATGAATTTGATTTTACCCTAAATTGTCATCCATGAAAGAAAGGGATTGATAATCATTCATCGCATAAATCATTAGTTTTATGATTGGGACTGGGAAATCATCTCTTGAATAGTTCCAGTAGAGATCTCTAAAATCAATGAAGACTCTGATTTGACCATTTTTATTATTTACTATGATGATATTGTCTATCCATTTTGGATACTGAACTTCTCTAATGAGTTCATTATTGATGAGTTTTTCTACTTCAACCTCGATTTTGGAGGCATGAGTCGAGTGTCTCCTTCTGGATCCATGTTTGTAACCTCAATGGTATTATGGAAAACCCAAGTGGTGGGTGGCCACCTTGGGATCAAGGCCTAGAATCCTAGTGTATGTCCATGCAAACACATCCCATTGTTTCTTCATTAAGGAGGTAGATACCTCTTGTTCTTCGAAATTCATGGCCGCACTAATCAAAGTGGGTCATAGATCTTCTTTTGTGTCCATAATTATTTCCTTGATCTTATCAACAATGGTAGATAAACCTTTCTAAAATGATAGAGGAGAATCCCTGAGGTCTTCCTCATCTTCCTCTCACTCATGATTCACCTCTTATACCTCTTCCTAAGAAATAGGTGATGAATAAAGTTTCTCAGAGTTAGGTGAAGATTATAAATTTGGACATTTGGAAGATGAAGAAAATACATCCAATTTTATTGATTGTGTGAGGACTTTTTAGAGATTTGAAGGGGAGATGAGGGAATGAGAATGAACATCTTCATTTTATCCCATTTTCATGAAAATACTCTTCCATCATAGCTGATGGAACATTGATTTGTTGAAGCATGAAGGATGGAAAGACGAATTTTTCAATCGGGATTCCAATACTACTTAGAGAGATGAAAACTTCTCTAGTGATTTTGGGTTTAGTTTTCATGACTGACATCACAGAATTTGTTGGATGTATGCTCGAATTCAGACCTAACTCTTAGATTTTGTTGATGGGTATAACATAATCTACAATAAGTTGCAGGAAATTATTAGCTGGAATGATCTTAGGACCATTTGGGGTATTTATTAGAGCAACATCCTCAGTCATAGAATATTTTCCTTCCCACTGGTAGAATCCTTCATCAATTTACTATGATTCACTAGATCTAAATGTGGACTTATCACTATGAAATGTCTGAATTTGACCATTGATACAATATTTGAGGCATTGGTGGTATGACAAGGGAATAAATGCATGTTGATGTAGACAAGGTATTCCCAGTAGAACATTTAGGGACATATCTTGATGAAAAATCATGAATTATAAGTCATAAATGAGATTCCCAAATTGATTCTTTTTTTTATTTTTCTAAGATTATTTTTCACATTTTTTTCATAACCCTATAACATGAAAATGGAGGGGGACAAGTGAGAATTTTTGAAACCTATTGGAAAAATTGTTCGAATGTGAATGAGGTTGAATAATGATATATTATAAATGAAGGATTACTGGATATCAATGTCATTTATTCTACCATATATATACATGGATCGACCCTTGGAACAAGAGTTGAAGGTGTTTCTACTCTTAGTGGTTTAGGTCAACTATGTTTACCTACACACAGAGGGTGATTATGTGATGACATATCCTCTAGAATATATTTTAGGATGATCATGTCAGGTAAGTCCTTTTCATATGTGGGGGAACTTCCTTTCTTCTTCTGATCTCATTAGAGAGATCTCCCATGGGTTTTGGCTATGTAGACGGTTCAAACAGGGATGTGGTTACAGTAGTGACTCCTGGCATAACCACATATTCCCTGTATCCTTGACTCTAACAACCTCTTCCCCAAATTCCACAATACAGTTTAGAGAATTCATGTTCATAATCACACTCATCATATAAGAAGGGATCCATTAATTGAATAACATTATTGGAACCAAATATCAACTCCTTTTCTGATGAATATTCCATCTGGTGAGTCGACTCTTGTTGTACCATTAGGCAGGGCGAGTCACATGCTTCTAATACTGTAGGCACAAAGTCCACTAAAGTCAAATCCAAATTTTTTACTTGGCATGATATCATATTCTTATTTCTAATTCTTGATCTTTGGGCCGTGTTATTTTTTTGAAGACTATCTTTCAAAGGATAGATCTTTTGATGGAGTCGAATGTGTTGTAGTGGAATCGGCTCGAGGCATAGACGGTTGTTGCAACTATTCTCAGAGGATAGCATGAGTCTAGTTGATTATTTTTTTACCATCACAATCACTAAACTTTTTTGTAACAATATTTTTATCTTCTTTATATTAATTATCATCCTCAATATCAGTGGAAGAAACACATACCACTTTCACAGGTGTATTTCCAAACTTCACTTTCCCAGAGTTCACCATCTTCTACTGGATGTATTTGAAAATAAAACATTTCGGGATTTTTTCCCCAATTCTCAATGGAAGGGGAAATTTTTTGGGATAACATCATCATTATCCTGGATGCGATTCTTGAGATTTGGAAACTTGATCGAGTTGTTCTCAAACGTTGAGATAAAGTATTTCGGGACTTGATTATTTCAAAAAGAATAAACCTTATTATATATCTCCTAAAGTTGTTTTCCCCTATACTATCTTTAATCATATAGACAATGTGGGAATTTTTTTTTATGATCAAAAGGTATAACCGCATGATATAGTGTAAGATTTGGAGTGGGAGTGGGTACAAGGTCCTACATAAGTGTAATCGGGGAAGCCACTACATTCCTCATTATCTTTCTTTAAGATAAATGAATTACCCAGTACTTAGCCTTGGTTTGGGAGATAGAGTCTCACACTCTTTGGGAAATTGTAGAAAGGTCCTAAAACCCTACTCTATATTTCACATGGATGAGTATCATACATAAATCCTCCCAAAGATTCAATATAAAAATTGAAAACAAGTCTTATTTATAAAACTGTCGTTTTAAAGATTATTTCAATCCTTTTCAATGAGAAATGAAATCTTAGACCCTTTAATTATACCACTATTTTCAGTTTAATAGGTTTATGAATATTGAATTTTGTAATGTTGATATAAATTGGAAGATAAACTTTTGATAGATATCTTCCCAGTCTATAATTTACTAAGCTGGGAAGCCGTGTACTACACAAAGGCTGGTCTCTACAATAAATACACAAATCACCTAATTTTAACTACCTATTTTTGTTAAGGGTCCCTATCATGGGATTACAATGGGACATAAAATGTGTCAAGTTATTCTCTAGGTCTTCAGAGTCTTTGAAAATTAAAAATATAGGATTACCAAACTTCATTTTTAGAAGATTCATATCAACCCATTCAGGGTAAGGCTTCTTCTCTGGTTATACCAATTCTTGTTCTCCCCCATTGCTTCCAATAAATATGTTACTGAATCAATGGTATTCATGATTCCTTAAGGAATGTATGGCTGAGAAGGAGTTTGAACAATGTCCTTAGGTGGTAGGGCCATCTGTGGAGTCACTTCTAGTATCTTTCATGAGTAGCCTACAGGTGAAGGGATATAAATATATACCTAGAATTATTCTGGATTTATACACAATGGGGGGAACTCTTGACCCACTTATATGGGGTCCAAATATATTGGTTGTTGGTACCCTATATTGGGCAGATGTTTCAAATTCACTTAGATCACTGTAGTGAACCCTCTTTGCTGAGGTGTGCTGGTTGGTAGTGCGAATTGAGCATCTTCTTGCAAAACATATTCAGCAGGAAGGATACCTTAGAGTAGTTCTGCATTTAGTCTCCTCAATTCTTTTATATCTTCCTCTTATTGACTAAATATTTCCACAAGTGTGAGGTGTACAACCTTTTCAGGGAGTAGTTGAGGTGAAAACTTACTTTTTCTCTTTTCTTTGATGGGTTCTTTCTAAGGAGATGGTGGTAGAGTGATTAAGGGAACACCTAGATTTAGGGTGAGTCTCTAGTTCTAAGTATGCACACCTCCTTCAATTATTTTAGTGTGTACTGTATTTTGAACTAAAACTTCCTCCTATAGCTCCTCTGTATTAATCTCATGTCATGAATGGTTTTTAAGGGTAGTGTTGATGAAATTCACTGATTGTAATGAATTTCAGGCGTCTTATGAGTGTCTTTGTGATACTTCATTTTTTTATTCACTCCATGAGGCCTTATCCTCTCTTTTACTGATTCTATGGGATCCTCTTGGAAGATAGAAATCCAAAGGAAATCTCAATATCTTTCATTCATGAACATTCCTAATGGTGATTTTGAATCTAAATATATGAAAAATTAGGAGGATTCATCCTACATAATTTCCCCTAATTGAGGGAAAACTAAATTTTTCTATGGAGGAGGTTTCTGAGGTGAAAATACCCCCAACCATGAGGGATGGGGATATTCCCATTCCACATTCACAATTATTTATGTCTGGTTTATTGACCTCGAATTTTCTGTTAAAAAATACCCCATCCCAATAGACTAGTGTTGCTCCTAGATTTCCATGGCTACTACTTTCAAGGATTTCCTAGTGATTTAATGGAGTTTTGTTCAAACATGGGTTGGTGCATCATTTGGTATGCAATTAAATCACCTTCTTTTTAAGATCATTGTGTCATTTCTAGAATCTTCATTATCTGATGACTGAATTCCCTTAAGCGGGAGGCTTTCTTGATATTTTCGGATACTTGACACAAATGTATTTCAATATCCTTCTCTCTTCAATCCTGATGTCGGTGGGAGTCATTGTGGCCTGTTTTGTTTGATCATATAATCTATTATGAACAGATTCTATTTTTGGAATCCAATATGAATCTATTGCATTGCATGATACTACTTTCAACAATATTTTTTGGTTGGGGAGTGAAGTGAAATTTAATTCTCTATATTATCCCCATCCTCAAATATGAACACTATATGGAGAATCTAATATCATCTATCACAATATTTTTAATGTTTTGAGGTATTCATGTTAAAGGGATCATTACTGTTTCACAAACGTGGGATTTCATGCAACTAGGAGATCTACCAGTCAATTTGGAATTACATCTCTTCTATTACCTTAACATGAATTTGATACTCATAATAAGGTAATACTTTTTCTATCAAGTGATGAAGAGTGTTCCATATATTGAGGAAGATGTCATGCCCACAATCTTCTGACAAAAACTCTAAAATGTTGTATTGAGGGGTGGATAAAGGAAATAAAATTACTAGAATTTCATCTTTAGATAGTTTTTTCCTCATGTTCAACATGTCATCTTCATCCTTTTTCAGAGTCTCTTTAACCTGGTCTAACCAGAGTGGATTCTTTCCACTCGCTTTATCATAAAAAGTGATATTGGTGGGGAATTTCTCTATTATGTTGGAAGACAATAAATCCAAGGGTGGTTCAAATAGTGACCATCACCTTGGGTTGTCTTTCAGATGAGAAATACTTTCACTTGTCAATGGAAATGAATCAGACATTATTGGCCTCATTTTCCCAAGATCTTCATGGTTAGAGGGATTTTTCATCACTACATCGCCAAGGGGACGACCCTTTTAACAAAGTGAAACACAACTATGGAGATAAATTTCATGGTGAAATTAATCTTGGTGAGGAATACCATGGTGAATAAAATTAATGGGAAGACCCTTCTACTCTTTAATCTTCTGTGCATGTGAAGATCTTTCGTGACTCTCATCGGGAGATGGGATCTCGAGATCGATCAAATTATGGACTTGAAGCAAGACTTAATGGTGAAGTGTCTGGGGATGAAATTAGGAATTACTAATACTACTCCTATAATTTGGTAATGGGAGAGCAGGATCCAGAGCTACTATAGATAAATATATGAGGGCTTCAATAACTCTAACATTAAGTAGAGAGGGATCATAATTCATCTCTTCATTTTCCAGTTTTCTCTACTGAGGATTCTTTTTGGATGCATTCTTTTGATTGATTGGGGTCACTTGCTTGGGAAAGTGGTTTTTAGGTATGGAATCTTGCTTGACTAGCTCCCACATTGCTTCCATAATTCTCTGATAGGCATTTTTAAATTTGGTAGGGGTTTGTGCCTTCCTTGGAGTGGCCCATGGAATAGCCTGGTTACCTCCTATTGGAATGGGTGTATGTTCCTGATCTAGTTGATAATATATCATAGGGTATTTTCTTCATATGACCCTCCTGGATGGAAGGAAAGGAATGTGTTTTCTTAGGAGTGACATTTTGACAAGCCACCTTATTTATAGGGTCATAACTATGTGACTTTCCCTCTGTCACTATTTTTGTCTCTATTATGATGCCCTTCTAGGTCGGTAGTATGTGGGTATGGATTTACGTCCACCCCTTCACCATTTTCAAGATATTTTTGGTGACTTCATCGATTTTAATGGGGATATATACCCATTATAATTCTAAAGAAGGGGTATATTCATATTCCTTTTCCTCCATTTCCTACCAATGGATATCAAAAGGACTCAGGTGTGGGGTAGAGGGTCTATCCTTTATTTTTCATTGGGGCTTTCTGATTGACTTCTCCAAATTCTACTAGACAATACTACTTGCAGGTTTGATAAGTGCCTTCATGTGTGTGTTCCTATTAGAGGTTTTAGACTGAATTTTACCAGTAGACTTATTTGGAAACTACTAGATGAGTTTGTTGCCAGGCTTGATTGATGTGGTCAATTGTTTGTTCCTGCTCACAAATTTCCACTAAATTTGAACAATAGACTTCCTTGGACACTGCTAGATGAGGCAGCTGGCAGGGCAAGTTTGTGTGGGAGGTGTATGCTCTTACTTGTTTTGTGACATTGGCTTTGAATGGTGGGATTCCTGGGATGCTACCATATGATTCTATTGGATAGATGAATTAGTGTGGGTGGGTGTATGTGCCCACTCACATTTTTCCACCACATTTGAGTGGTGGGATTCTCTGGAGGGGACATAGATGTAGCCCTATTACCTTTTGGATGGTTGTTTCCCATGAAGTTCCATCTGTTTTTCCTAGGTCAGGATGACCTGGGTTGGACTGCCAAGGATGGAACCCCCATCATGTTGAGGGTTCACTATTACGTGGTTTTAGTGATGGTGACTACTAGTAAGATCCCCTTGGAAGGACCCCTGTTTATTATGGATAAGGTTTTTTATGGCCTCTTGATCTACCTCCCTAAGATAAGGGAAGGACTCATTATTATGTTCTAGGGACAACCTCATGAAATGGTTGAAGTTGGTGATAGGTTTCATCTACATCTGGACCACCAGTCGTGGCTTATTGGATGATCGATGTGGATTTGTGAGATGGAGGGAATGTCAAGTGGCCTCCAAGGTCAGGACGATACCATTCTTATGATACTCCCAGACCATTACATTCGAGACCCATAATTTAAGAATTTGAATTGTAGAAGATATCCTCTACATGGATGAGGACCCAGCATAAATGGTAGTCAAGGAATACATCTATGATAGTTGGTACGACACCATTTGTATTGAAGGGATATCATGTTGTAAGTGCCTAAAATATAGTTTCCAAAAAAATAAGAAAACCCTATGAAATAATTTTTTCACTAAATGAACACATGTACAATTGGATGTCTTTATTATACCTATTTTAGTTTTAGATTGAAAGGGTCCTGACAGGTGGGTGACGCCATCATCTTGGTTAAGGATTCATGTCAGGTTCACTATTCTTGTTTATTCCCCAAATATTCCATGTGGGTATGGAATGGTGTTTTTTGGTGTTGGTGAAAAAACCTTTACATCAACAAAATATCTACATCCAATTCATGTGGTTTCCAACAAGGTTTATTCATGGAACTATAAACACCCAATAGTTATATATCAATGAGAGACCTACTTTCTAAAGGTAGGAACTAGTTGGGAAGTTTGGAAAATAATACTTAGGAACTTTGATTGGTTGATAGGATGGGAGTTTAGTATTATCACACTCTTTTGGGGGAATTTTTTCCTATTACGGGACTCTTATAGATTTAAGATATGTTTGTGGATCCTTCATTAATTACCAAGTATAATGTGGTTCATCCTTGAATTAACAATAAATTATTAGTATATATGTAATTTTGAATAATTTTTATGTATCTTAGGTTCTTCATCAATGGAGATATATGTATCTATATGAGGTTCTTCATCAATGTTACCCTATTATTTAATGATTATAGATAGTTTTTTCCATCTTATTATGATGCTCATTTTGAGGCACACAGTGGGGATCTCTAGGGTGACTCATCATCCAGGGATATGGGAGTTGTTTTGATGTCGGGATAAAACCCATAAGATGGGCTTCCTATGTATCCTTATGAAAGGAATCAAAACTTGTGTAGTTCAGTTCTGTTAAATGGGGAACATTATATGTTTTAAGTTTTTTTGATAAGGAGCAAACCATGTAGTTCAACATCATATAGAAATGACGTCTAGGAAAAAGGTTCCTAGTCAATGTTTGGTATGGGACTTATGCTGAAGCGGACCAGGGAACATAAAAGGGATATGGACTCTCAGGTTGGATAATACCCTACTGGGAATGTGACCCAGATAGAATTAGGGATGATTTTGGGTACTGGTTTTGAACCATAGGGAGGCTTCCTACATATCTCATTTATATAGGATTCAAATCCCTTGTAGTTTTGTTGTGAGGATCTTTGCCTATGGAGGTCCTCTGAAGGTTTGTCTCATAGGGTATTATGGTCCTTCAAGAATATTAAGTTGGGGATTATTCCTAAAGAGGATTCCCTTGTTTTTTTGGGGCTTATACTTGGAATAATTCCGAATTGCTTGGTTATGATTAGGGATTATACTGAATATGAGGCCCATGGTTGGGGATCATGTGTATTTTATGGTCACCACTAACCTATAATCCTACATGTGTCATGATCATTGTCAGAAAAAAGAAGGAGTGGTAGATCAAGAGAAACTGCAAAATCTTCTTTTCCTTCTATTGGACACAACCATGAACCAAATGGAATGGGAAAGAGAGCAGGATTTGGTTCTCATTCCCTCTAGCTAGTGTACCCTAGACCCAAAGGGAGAGAGAAAGGTATTTCAAGTTCACATTTACCCTATTATTTTGGTAACCGGTATAGTCACATTTGATGATCTATCTGGTCATAGCCCATAGATATGGAGAAGGAGAATTAATGAAGTATGAAAGATCCTATAATAAAGGGTAGGGGCTTACTCCAGAAGGGATTCCCTACAATTAGTTCCTTGGGAAGAGAGGAGTATCTCATTCCATGTCAAAGGGAGTGTGATCCTCACCGACCCTACCTGAAACCAAAGTCCATGAGTCTTAGAGACTATAAGGGAGGAAATATTACTCACCCATATACTAGATATAGGAAGTTCCTTGACACTACCCCTAGAATTGAGGTCCTAGTGACCGAAGGAATTCATACTCACATGAACCATGAGGACCCTACCCATTAGGTAGGACAAGTTTGGTAACCTATGACTGGAGGACTGTATACCCAAATGGGAGACATTTTGGTGTGCCTCTTACCATGGTTTTTCAAGTTTAGAAGCTTCAATTGAGGTTTCAATCTAGTCACTATTATACGAGGGATCCAAATAAAGAGGAGTATTTCCATTGGTGGATAGGAAGAGGGATAAAGGGGTATCACACAATATTATTCTTAGAGAGTAAAGGTGCTTCATGTAGGGCCTGGGAGGATCTGAAAGTTCTTTACATAGGGGGACAGTAATACACAAGATAGAAGTACATTGCATAGGGGGTAATACCTACACAAACTAGAGGTTCCTTGGGAAATGCACCACCTAGTCAACAACACTTGGGAGAGGATTTAGCCTAGGCACCACAAGTCTCGTCAGGTGTCCTCGTATGGGTCTTGTGAATGTCCTTGGTTATGGAAGGGGTCTCATGTGAGTGGTTTACCACTAGGGGAAATAGGGTCCTCATGCATTTGTCTTTTATTTCAGACCCTGGAGGGACTTTGATCCTATTATCCCCCTTAATTCCCTCTTTTATCTAGTTTTATAGGGATACTTGAGGGGGGTTTTAGGACTTGGGTGAAGGGAATGCATGACCAGAGCTTTAGGTTCTCTTCTAATTTTCCAGTTTTGAAAACTAGGATCCCTAAGGTCCTATTTATAGGTAAATATGGAACCCTGGTTGAAGGGGTAACCTCACACAAGTCCATGATGAAGGTACTCATCCTAGGTAACCTACGTAAAGGTGGAGTGATATTCTGTTCTACATAGGAGGGTCTTCGTGAGTCTTCTAGTGCATATGATAGGCTTGCGTAAGTAACTCATGCAAGGTAGGGATGTGCCTTCAGGGCTGTACAAGCAGGACCTGTGATAGCCTCTTGGAATCTAGGTTTGGTGTGAAAAAGACCACCTAGGTGAACCCACTACTCTATAATGTGGGAACTATGCATTCTACCCCTGATCAGGATCAACGTCAAACTGTGGTCCTAACCCTTTGGGTTGTTCCCTTCACTACTGTCACTAATCCCCATGAAAAATAGAGAGTCACACCGTAAAATTTTCGACATAGGTCTAGGACGTTTTGGGTCATGACACATGGTAATAAAATCTTCTCCTTTTTCTGTAATAAAGATGTATTTATACTCAAAAATTAAATTTGGTGTCAAAGTGAGGATAACATCATGAATTTTGTGGAAAAGTGCATGGAACACATTTCATGGTGTCAACAATCATTTTTCACATGCATGTTGCCTCTAACTGTCCATCTTCCAATTGGAGAACCTGTTTTTTTTGTCAGATAAATCCAACTAAAAGAAATATGTCCACATTTAATTCTTATATCTAGAATAGTAATCATCCTAAAAGTTCCATTTATAATGGTTAATTGGATCCAGAATGTATGGGTTTATGTTCAATATTTTTTTTGATGTGACCATGAGACATAACTAGCCAATGAGAAATGAGGAAAAGTAGTAAAAGAAAATTAAACCATTTTTCTATCACTTAAAAAACATGGGGGATTCCTAGATCATATAAATTGACTACATTAACCATTTAATAGTTAGATATGTCACATCACATAGTCCTTTTTAACAGTTATTTATCCGATTACTACTTCAATTATGTAAATTGAACATATACATTTTATCTCATCCCATGTAATTGTACATATTTATTAATCAAATTCTATTTTTTATATAGGAAACATAAAATAAATTATAAATAGAAATAATTTTTCATTGCCTTGGAGAAGGAGATATAATTTTTATAGCAAAGAGTTTTCTACTTGGTTAAAATTAAAGGTTAAAGTATTAAAATTATAAAATATAAAAATTAATATTTATTTAATTTTAATAATCTTTTATATTTTAGCTATTAAGTATAACTATTGACTACGTCTCTAAAGAAATAAGATTTTTGGATTTTGGTCCTAATTATGTGGTTCGTGAAAGAAAATTAGTTTTGATCATTGGATAAAAATGTATTATCACTAAATGAGTAGTGAACATGAGTACACAACATGATTTTGTTATGGTAACTACAACAATAGAATTTTATCCTAGTGCATCAGATAATAGGCCTTGATATGAAAATTTATCTTATTATTTATTTGTTGAGAAAAATGATAATATTGGATTATTACTCTCATGGTTGATTTGCTGTGATGAAATGAATGTATTTTTATTCAATAATGATACATGGAATATTTATTGATGATTTTGGATTTAGAGTTATTGATATGAATTACATTATTACTACTGGTAATCCATATATTTTACCATCATTGGAAAAAACAAGTTGTTTATGTGAAATAAAATATGAGATCTAAATTCTATGTCATTATTGATGATGGAGATGAAATTGACACCATCAATACCCCCATTGGAATCAATAAATTTGTTTCTTATGATGACTCAAATAGTGAAATTGTTTGAGTTGATTAAGAACCTTATGTTGTGGTGGGTAATATATAAAATCATCCATTTCTGTTCTCAATTATTTTGGTTTATCTCAGCTATGGTTTTTCATCTTGGTTCTATTCAAATTTATTTAATGTTTGTTTCAAATATTTTGTATCCAACTTGGACTTCATGTTCATTTTAAATATAAAGTGGTTTCAGTTTTCTTTGAGTTTCATTTTATAATATTTAATTGAACTATATTATATCCTAAAAACTAAAAAAACTAAAACAATCAAATTAAAAAAACCAAGATGAATTGAACTGAAACATATTAAAAGAATTATAATGAAAACCCAAAATAATGAAACAAATAACCTAACCCAAAAAATGGCCAAATGGCCTAACTCAAAATATGAACCAAAATACCTAACCTAAAAATGTCAAAATGACCTAATAAAATGACTATAATTAACCAAATGAGCTAACAAAAATTTAAATGGATTAAATTGAAAATAAAAGAAGAAAACCATACCATAACCCATGTTTAACATGCTAATTATAATGTTTTTATTTTTCTATGACATAAATTTTATGTTTTGATATTCTTTCCACTAAATATGATATGTTTATGTTATGTCACTACATATAATTTATTTGGATTTCCAATTTGTATCCCTTAATTAAGTCATGTCACCTCTTCTTTCTTGTTTTTCATACACATTAGTTATGAATTTATAATTAAATTAATATTTCTTTTATAATGTAGGAAATTAAAACAATTATAGAGATATAAAGGAAGATAATGTTTAATAATAATTTTCACATGAGAGAGGTGATCATTCCTCATATGGTTCATATTGTGAGTATTTTGTTTCAAATATATATACATTAATAACATCTAATTTCATGTCATTAATCTTTTTAAATTTTTAATCAAGAACCATCACCAAGGAGAAAAAAATTATCCAACTATCCTAGTGGCAGTGTTGTTGAGCCAAAAAATTCAAGGGGGTGGTACAAGAGATACTCACACCACTCATCGTACCTGATAACACCCAAACCCCTTATTAGATTTACCATGTATCTTAATTTATTATCCCGTTATTCCATTAGAGGCACCCAAGATATTTAGACGACCAATATTATCCCCTCCATTTATGTATGATCCTTCTCTTGTATCTTTTAATTGTCTGATGACAGCTCCCACTCCCCATATATATTATCCTTTTCCAATGATTTATATATTAGAAACTTTTCCTACTGCTTCATTGTAACACCCCGAGATTTTATGAAAAATATTATTTTAATTTAATTAATGTCTTGTGTTGTATTCTACACCAAGATTACCTTGCGCTATACGCAACACCGTATTAGCTTACAGTATACGCAACACTATTCTTGGATCGTGTTACACACAATTTTGATAAGAGTTATTCTACGCAACATTGAGTCTATATATATATATATATATATATATATATATTAAATGTATAAATGAAATGTGTTTGGATTCTATTATACGAAACAACGAAGGATTATTTCACAACACGCAACCCTAACTTGGCTTGCATTACACGCAATCGCGACCTTCCTCGATAGCGTGTGTTGTATGCAATACCAAGTTTTAATAAACAATGATATATTATTATAATATTGTCATGAACTAGCCGTTATGAATATTATTAACTAAATTTTTAATTTTATAACATTATTATTCATCTTACACATTTTCTAGAACATGTTATAAGAACAAAATAAATTTTTCGGGTAAAATAAGTATTTTTCAAAAAATGCAGTTTTGTCGCCTTTTGATGGCGCACCCACTTTAAATATAGTTTTGAAAATGTTTATATGTTCAATTTGAAAAAATAAAATTATTCTTTTGAATCAGGATGTAAAAATTTACATTAGATAAAGTTTTGATATTTTTCCGATTACTTTCATATTTTAATGAATAGTAAAAACACGCTATATTTTAATTAAAAACAACTTTTTTCATCATAATATCTTATGTGGTTAAATTATAATATTTAATGGTTTTAAAGTATAAATAGAATATATTTTTACCATTTAATATAATGTATGTCATTAGCATTGATTTTACCTTGAATTCGTAGGTTAAATCAATTCAATCTTTTACAATGTTTTAAACAAAAACCCGTTTTTATTAGACAACAGGATTAATTTTAATTTAATTTCTGCAACTTCTGTGTATTGAATTTTAAAAAATGGATTCCATATTTGGAATCAGTGGGTCCAAATTATGTTAGTAGGCTACTTTTATTTTTGGGAATTATGAATAGTAACTACGGTAAATTTTATTTACCATAGTTAAAGGTAAATCGGGTAATTAAGGGTAAATATAATATTATAAAATTACCCTAACACATGCCAAAATTTTATTTGATGGCTAACAGTAAACCCATATCAACTAATGGTCTGATTAGATTCATTTTATGGTCTTTTGACCATGAAAATAATTTAATTATTATTAAAACCAAAGAAGGTGACAACATGTCACTTTCTTAAATCTTATAAGTATAATAATTTTAACTTAGTGATAAACATTATAAAACTTCGAACATGAATAGTATACAGAAAGATAAAAAAATTATCTACATCATGAGAATTTATTTAGAATTTTTTGGGATTAAATAGTTATCATTAATTGTGACACAATAGTGATGCAGAAATTATTTATCTAGTGAAAAATCAAGAATATAGATTTTATTAAACTAATAGTGACCATAAAAGGCACAAAACCCTGACCAAAACTTATTGGTCATGTAAATGGAAACTATAATCATCCAATGGTCGAATATGTTACCATTTGGAGTCTTATACAAGCAGTTATGACACTTATATTATTTTATTTTAAATGATGCCAAAGTTGTCACCTTCATAATTTAATAAATATAACAATTTAAATATTGTGATTTTAAGATGATAAATTCGAGTAAAAGTATTATTGTGAAAGGTAATATATTTATCTTCGTCATAGGATTTTATTTTAAATTTTTATGCAACAAATAAGTATATTAAATAATTATACAAAAATGATGTAGTAATTATTTTATTAAGAGATAAACCAAATAAATGGTTTTAAAAATAATAAAATAAATATTATATGAACTATTTAATGTGATCCACTAATTTTATAGATACATATGACCTTTTATTAATATATTAAAGCTTTTAGTTTGAACATATCTTCTGTATATAGTTTATTTAAATTCAAATAAATGAATAGTGTCAAAATTGACACTATTGTTATTTTATAAAAATAACATATTATAAAATTGTTTAAAAATCACAAAAATATTTAAAAATTATAAATTTAAATTTATATGGTCTATAATGTTATAAAGTAAACAATTATGGAAAATTCACAACAAATAAGTAATTATTTGTTATAATTTAAAATTTTGAATTTTATTACCACAAATAATCTTAAATAGATTAAATAAGGATAAATCAAAATGATAAGGTTTAAAATAAGATCCAAACATGTCTAAATTTTATTGGTTGATGAGATTACAACCCTATCTCATCTAATCTTCGAATATAAGTCATTTTTTGAGGTTTTTAAGTGGGGTTAGATTTATTATAAATTAATATTTTTAAGAATTCCAAAGGTGCCCCTCTCCTCCCTTATAAAAGGACACCTCCTCCCTCTCTTCCTCACACCAATTTGAGAATTCAAGCTCGGCCAACCCCTGCCAAAATCTCTTCTCCACTTTCTTAGTATCCTCCTAGAGGTCCTGGTATTCTTCAAAGACCATCCTTGGTTCTTTAAGTGGAGGTTAAGTGAAGGCGTGTCAAAAAGATGATGTTCGGATACGTACAAAGCATATCAGACATAAGGTAGGGGAAAATATCACAATCTCATTTTTATCTGAGATTGTTTTTACTTTGGCATTTACTGGGGTATATTTTATCATCCACATCCATGTTCCCTCAATATGTAATATTGTTTCCATCCACTTACAATAGTTTAAATCCAATTTTACCCTTCGGTGAGTTTTTAGTAAAGAATATGAAAGGAATCTTTTGTTGTTTTTTCGTACAAGGTACTTTTTTGACTTTTCCGACAAAAGTACGAAGAATGTTTTTTTTGAACTTATACGGCATGAATGGATTTTTAAAAAATTATTTCCAAGAAACTTGCTTTACAAGTTTTCAAGTTTATTTTTAATCAACTTCTTTTTGTTTAAAATTGCATGGCATGTTATGAAAGGATAAATGTTTTTGAAGTAGAAAGGATATTTTCCTCAAGAATGGAGTTCAAGAGTTTTATCAAAATTATTTTCCATCTAAGACAATATAGGGTTTTGTTTCTATCCCTATTATTACATGGATTTGATTATGTTGTGATGGAAATATTTTTATGAATTCCTTTATCTTATATGAATTGTTTTATGATGTCACGATGTTTAAGATTCCCATTTTTATTACATGGGTTATGAAATGATGTATGATTTATGATTTTGTGGCACACATAAGAATGGTATTATTATGAGATGGGTGGGACCTCTATCTCCCTCCAATGCATTGGGTAATGATTTTATATCTTATGAGATAGACATGGCTGGAATGGTAGGTTATACCGGTTCAGTGAAACAGGACTGAAACGAGGGTGACTCGGTTCAGAAAGGGACTTTGTCCACTAAGATAGTCTTGGAAATGAGTCTTGACTAATAAGAAATGATTCTCTATGATTATGTGTGTATGCCACAATGTTTAATGTTTTAAGTTATGATTATTGTGATTACATTTCACTGCCATGAGTTATCCCAGGTTATGAAATTATGATCTATGTTACAGGATAAGATTTCCAAAAGTTATGTGCTTATGTATATGATGTGATTGATATTTATTTTGTTTACCCTTACTGAGCATTTGAGCTCACCCTTTTATGTTTACTTTTCCCTAGGATATGAAGAAAGGTTTTAGGTATTAAAAAAAAGGGAAGATCTTTATGGGAGATGTTGAAGATCTTTCACCAGGATTAGAAGATTATATTCCGAGTTTCCAAAGACACTAAACTATTACGATCCTTGTGTGTGTGTTTTTGTTATTTACTAAGTATTCCGCAAATGTAATGTAATGTCAATTTACGTCAAGATACGGGTCTTTACAGTTGGTATCAGAGGAAAGGTTTAGTCAACCTTTGGAAACTAGGATGCGAGAACTTTAGTGAGATCCCTAGAGATATTTATAAGGTATGTCTAGGGATGTCCCTAAGGATAAGTATACGTATAGGATATAGTCCTATAACTACGGTAACGATCATAGAATTTAACCTAAGAAGATAGATATTGAAGTTACTCCCCCTTTATTATGATTTTTGCCTCTCACACTATTCTTTTTGGGTTTTAGATGATGGCTGGAACCCGAAGGAACCGTGTTGATCAATGCAATGGACAATGCAATGATTTCCCTCCTGAACAAACAAATGTTATGGGAGATGGAGTGAAAAAATTTATTGCTATACTTACACAAGCTATGAATCATTCTGGACTTCCAAATGAGCAGAGAAGGGAACAATATTCTATTGAATCCTTCATGAGGCAACGTCCACCTTCTTTCAGTGGGACTTCCGATCCACTTGTTGCTGAACAATGGATCAGTACCACTGAAAAGATATTTTCAGTTCTTCAATGTTCTGAACATGATAAAGTCATCTTAGCAGTATATCGTTTGGAAGGTGAAGCTGATCAATGGTGGAATCTTATCAAGAATACGAGGCCAAGAGATGAAATTGAGTCCATGGAATGGGACGAGTTCAAGAACTTGTTTTTCAGTAAGTACTTCCCTCGTATTCTTAGAAAAAAGATGGAAAAGGAGTTTCTTGAGCTGAAGCAGAAGGATGATGAATCTGTTGGTATATACGAAGTGAATTTTACAAGACTTGCAAGGTATGCATCTGGCATTATCATCCAACCTGAAAGTAAAGTTGATCGATTTTTCAGTGGCTTAAAACCAAGTCTTCGAAGGGCATTAGCTATAAGAGACTTCAATAGCTATGAAGAAATTGTGTGTTGTGCTATCAAGGTAGAAATGGAAGTTGGTGTTACATATCCATCTCATGGTTTTGACAAGAAACTAAAGATGGAGTTCAAGGAGAAATCTCAAAATAATGGTGAAAAGAAGATGAATGTTTCCTTATGCACAAAGTGTGGAAAGAAGCACGGTGGAGATTGTCTTAAAGGGACTAGAAAATGTTTTAAGTGTGGAAAAGAAGGTCATCGAGCAGCTGAGTGTTGAAGTAATGGAAAAAGGGTTTCTAATGATGTGAATAAAGCAAACACTGCAGAGAATGCACCACCAACACTTCAATGCTTCAAGTGCAAGGAAATGGGGCATTATGCTAATAAATTCCCTAATCCAAGTGTTAGTGATGATCGACATGAGCAACCGCTTAAGGCAAAGGCCAAAGGGAAGTCACATGCTATCACTATTGGCGATATTGAATATGACAATGATGTGGTGGAATGATTAAGTGTTTATGTAATGGGGTTCCAAAATAATGTTGTATCATGGAGTATTGGAATATTTATGTATTGGTCTAATGTGGTATTCAAAGTGATTGAGATATTTTTGGAAATAAGATGATATGCGCATAATGAAGGGAAAACGAGAAAATGAAATGTTTAACAGTATTCATGAGCTCATGATTGATATAAGGACTAAGTGATGTCATGGTTTGAGTATATAGAATTTTGAGGATTTTGGTATGTGAAAAGTGTTAACTTTTAACTGCATTCAAGTTTTCACTATGGTTCAATGGGTATTCAAGAGAATATATGATTAAGGTCTTTGAATGTTTAGAATGTGACCAACAAGACATATCTTATGATATATGGGGATCAACGATGGTATTAAATCTCTAGTAATCATTTTCACTATATTATAAGAGTGGACTGAAGTATTATGGATAAGCCTAAAGATTGTAATTGATTATGTTGGACATAAGTTAGTATTGTTTAAGGATAAAAGTTTTTTTCAATATTATTGATGGGATGTTATAGTAATATAGTTTTAGAAAAAGGACAACCTGCAGGACGGGCGACAGCCCATCGCGTCGGAAAAGGATGTCGGAATCGAACCCACAACCGAAGTGCGACTGGCCTTTATCGCCTACCACTGGCCTACAGGAAGTCCCTGTTTATTAGAAACTAGTTTTATTATATTAATCAGTATGATATATGAAGTATAAGTCCATTTTAGGAACCATATATGATTAATCTCACTAAAGAATGACTTATGTATATTTAATAACTTTTGCTAACCTTTTGTTTGAGACGGATGGAATGACCTGTCATACTAACACTTCACGAATAACAAATTCAACTCCGTTTATTTAAGAGATGAAGTGGAAACTGTTCAAGGCACGAACAACAGTGAGATTGTACCAAAATAAAGTAAGTATTTATTCTAATTCAAATTCTTCAACTTTATGGAAACGATCTTGAAAACCAAAAATGTTGTCCTAGTGCTCTTATATCTGATTAATCATATGGTACCTTAGATCGTCACAAATTTATGGATTTGTTATTGCTAGATTTTTCATAGCCATGTTCTCTACCACTCTCCATCAGAATGTGATGGTTAGATTTCTCTTACATATCCATATTTTCACCTATGTGGAAACCCAGTGATTAGTTTATTTGGGTAACCGTTATGTTTCATACATTTGTTTTTAAATATTGGTTTTGGTATTCCTTTTTATGATGTGGGTTTCTATTAAAGAAACTTTCAAGTAGTAAACCATTTATAACCCCGACGAATTTCGAGGGAGAAATTCATTTTAAGGGGGGTAGAATGTAACACCCCGAGATTTTATGAAAAATATTATTTTAATTTCATTAATGTCTTGTGTTGTATTCTACACCAAGATTACCTTGCGCTATACGCAACACCGTATTAGCTTGCAGTATACGCAACACTATTCTTGGATCGTGTTACACACAATTTTGATAAGAGTTATTCTACGCAACATTGAGTATATATATATATATATATATATTAAATGTATAAATGAAATGTGGTTGGATTCTGTTATACGAAACAACGAAGGATTCTTTCACAACACGCAACCCTGACTTGGCTTGCATTACACGCAATCGCGACCTTCCTCGATAGCGTGTGTTGTACGCAATACCAGGTTTTAATAAACAATGATATATTATTATAATATTGTCATGAACTAGCCGTTATGAATAGTATTAACTAAATTTTGAATTTTATAACATTATTATTCATCTTACACATTTTCTAGAACATGGTATAAGAACAAAATAAATTTTTCGGGTAAAATAAGTATTTTTCAAAAAATGCAGTTTTGCCGCCTTTTGATGGCGCACCCACTTTAAATCTAGTTTGTGACATGTTTATATGTTCAATTTGATAAAATAAAATTCTTCTTTTGAATCAGGATGTAAAAATTTACATTAGATAAAGTTTTGATATTTTTCCGATAACTTTCATATTTTAATGAATAGTAAAAACACGCTATATTTTAATTAAAAAAAACTTTTTTCATCATAATATCCTATGTGGTTAAATTATAATATTTAATGGTTTTAAAGTATAAATAGAATATATTTTTACCATTTAATATAATGTATGTCATTATCATTGATTTTACCTTGAATTCGTAGGTTAAATCAATTCAATCTTTTGCAATGTTTTAAACAAAAACCCGTTTTTATTCGACAACGGGATTAGTTTTAATTTAATTTCTGCAACTTCTGTGTATTGAATTTTAAAAAATGGATTCCATATTTGGAATCAGTGGGTCCAAATTATGTTAGTAGGCTACTTTTATTTTTGGGAATTATGAATAGTAACTACGGTAAATTTTATTTACCATAGTTAAAGGTAAATCGGGTAATTAAGGGTAAATATACTATTATAAAATTACCCTAACACATGCCAAAATTTTATTTGATGGCTAAAAGTAAACCCATATCAACTAAGGGTCGGATTAGATTCATTTTATGGTCTTTTGACCATGAAAATAATTTAATTATTATTAAAACCAAAGAAAGTGACAACATGTCACTTTCTTAAATCTTATAAGTATAATAATTTTAACTTAGTGATAAACATTATAAAACTTCGAACATGAATAGTATCCAGAAACCTAACAAAATTATCTACATCATGAGAATTTATTTAGAATTTTTTGGGATTAAATAGTTATCATTAATTGTGACACAATAGTGATGCAGAAATTATTTATCTAGTGAAAAATCAAGAATATAGTTTTTATTAAACTAATAGTGACCATAAAAGGCACAAAACCCTGACCAAAACATATTGGTCATGTAAATTGAAACTATAATCATCCAATGGTCGAATATTTGACCCTTTTGAGTCTTATACAAGCAATTATGACACTTATATTATTTTATTTTAAATGATGCCAAAGTTGTCACCTTCATAATTTAATAAATATAACAATTTAAATATTGTGATTTTAAGATAATAAATTCGAGTAAAAGTATTATTGTGAAAGGTAATATATTTATCTTCATCATAGGATTTTATTTTAAATTTTTATGCAACAAATAAGTATATTAAATAATTATACAAAAATGATGTAGTAATTATTTTATTAAGAGATAAACCAAATAAATGGTTTTAAAAATAATAAAATAAATATTATATGAACTATTTAATGTGATCCAGTAATTTTATAGATACATATGACCTTTTATTAATATATTAAAGCTTTTAGTTTGAACATATCTTCTGTATATATTTTATTTAAATTCAAATAAATGAATAGTGTCAAAATTGACACTATTGTTATTTTATAAAAATAACATATTATAAAATTGTTTAAAAATCACAAAAATATTTAAAAATTATAAATTTAAATATATATGGTCTATAATGTTATAAATTAAAAAATTATGGAAAATTCACAACAAATAAGTAATTATTTGTTATAATTTAAAATTTATAATTTTATTACCACAAATAAACTTAAATAGATTAAATAAGGATAAATCAAAATGATAAGGTTTAAAATAAGATCCTAACATGTCTAAATTTTATTGGTTGATGAGATTACAACCCTATCTCATCTAATCTTCGAATATGAGTCATTTTTTGAGGTTTTTAAGTGGGGTTTGATTTATTATAAATTAATATTTGTAAGAATTCCAAAGGTGCCCCTCTCCTCCCTTATAAAAGGACACCTCCTCCCTCTCTTCCTCACACCAATTTGAGCATTCAAGCTCGGCCAACCCCTGAAAAAATCTCTTCTCCACTTTCCTAGTATCATCCTAGAGGTACTGGTCTTCTTCAAAGACCATCCTTGGTTCTTTAAGTGGAGGTTAAGTGAAGGCGCGTCAAAAAGATGAGGTTCGGATACGTACAAAGCATATCGGACATAAGGTAAGGGAAAATATTACAATATAATTTTTATCCGAGATTGTTTTTACTTTGGCATTTACTGGGGTATATTTTATCATCCAAATCCATGTTCCCTCAATATGTAATATTGTTTCCATCCACTTACAATAGTTTAAATCCAATTTTACCCTTCGGTGAGTTTTTAGTAAAGAATATGAAAGGAATCTTTTGACGTTTTTTCGTACGAGGTAGTTTTTTGACTTTTCCGACAAAAGTACGAAGAATGTTTTTTTTTAACTTATACGGCATGAATGGATTTTTAAAAAATTATTTCCAAGAAGCTTCTTTTACAAGTTTTCAAGTTTATTTTTAATCAACTTCTTTTTGTTTAAAATTGTATGGCATGTTATGAAAGGATAAATGTTTTTGAAGTAGAAAGGATATTTTCATCAAGAATGGAGTTTAAGTGTTTTATCAAAATTAGTTTCCATATAAGACAATATAGGGTTTTGTTTCTATCCCTATTATTACATGGATTTGATTATGTTGTGATGGAAATATTTTTATGAATTCATTTATCTTATAGGAATTGTTTTATGATGTCACGATGTTTAAGATTCCCATTTTTATTACATGGGTTATGAAATGATGTATGATTTATGATTTTGTGGCACACATAAGAATGGTATCATTATGAGATGGGTGGGACCTATATCTCCCTCCAATGCATTGGGTAATGATTTTATATCTCATGAGATAGACATGGCTGGAATGGTAGGTTATACCGGTTCAGTGAAACAGGACTGAAACGAGGGTGACTCGGTTCAGAAAGGGACGTTGTCCACTAAGATAGTCTTGGAAATGAGTCTTGACTAATAAGAAATGATTCTCTATGATTATGTGTGTATGCCACAATGTTTAATGTTTTAAGTTATGATTATTGTGATTACATTTCACTGCCATGAGTTATCCCAGGTTATGAAATTATGATCTCTTTTACAGGTTAAGATTTCCAAAAGTTATGTGCTTATGTATATGATGTGATTGATATTTCTTTTGTTTACCATTACTGAGCATTTGAGATCACCCTTTTATGTTTATTTTCCCCAGGATATGAAGAAAGGTTTTAGGTATAAAAAAAAGAGAAGATCTTTATGGGAGATGTTGAAGATCTTTCACCAGGATTAGAAGATTATATTCTGAGTTTCCAAAGACACTAAACTATTACGATCCTTGTGTGTGTGTGTTTTTTATGTACTAAGTATTCCGCAAATGTAATTTAATGTCAATGTACATCAAGATACGGGTCTTTACATTCATTATCTATGTGATTTTATGTTAATTCTCCTTCAACTTTTTCTCCAGTGCATTCTAAAACTCATGAGCATACTGATCATCGTGATCATACATTGGGCCCTGATGGTACTACATTGGTCAATGATCCTCCATGACCTAGGGATCTAGTAATACCCACTATTCATCCCAACTTAGGTATATTTATATAACCCTAGTAAATTTTGTTGATAAAAATTTATTTTCATTATAATATGTATTAATTTAGTATTTTTCTTATAATATTTCATAGTTAGATATACTACTATAAGTTGGTGTGGGTGTACACACATGCATGAAGTATAGAACCACCAAATACGGGTGATAGTTCAGTAAAATGAGGATTAAAAAATGATTGGTAAAATAAGGATATAATGTATGAATTTTATGGAAACTCTTACCAAATATAGTGACATCATTACCATTAATCCACTATCCTAGAGACACCTTGAAAATGAAATAAAGGATAATTATTGGGCTCAAATATGGGAAAGAAAATTTATTAGATTTAATGTTATATTATTACTGAATTTATATGAATTAATATTTTATTATAACCTTCATTATAATTTTAGAAAAAGTGATGCTGCAAGGACTATATGGCTAATTGAATTAAGTGCGCTGTGGAGAGCATATAAACCTGAGTTTTATAATGATTGGGTTGCTAGAGATGGAATATATTTAGAGGTTATACCTATCCTAAATGACTATACAAAAACATAGTATCGGTAAATTATTTCTCATTGTAAAAATTATGAGTTTAATGTACTAATCAAATTTGAGGTTTTTGATTGAAAATGATGATGATTTTCATTAACAATATATTTTTTATTATTGGATATTCTTTCTTAGGTAGCATCAAAAAGAAATAAAAAAATAAGTATACTAGGAAGTATATCCACACTTTTGGGTGGACTAAGATCCTAAAACATGAGATTTATTAGGTAATTTTCATTCACATTTTCATTTAATTTGGTGCCAATAGAAATGAAAAATGGTTCATACCTCAATTCCAAAAATCAATACTGTTCAACATCTTAATATTTGGTGAATTTTTAGAACCTATAATCTGAAAATTAAACTTTTTATCCTATTGAATTATATTTTGGTCATTTTATAACATTTCTAATAGATCAAGACACATCTTAATATGACTTGTAACACATAGTATCACTAAATAAAAAAACACCTAGTCTAGAAAACTATTTCAGGATAGAAAGCATTGTAGAGCAATAGTCAATTTTTAGATCATCCAAACATATGATTAATACTTTTTAATAGATTAATGAAATGTAGATATACTAATAAATTTTTTAATTCAATATGTTTCATGAAATTCAAATATTTATAGCCTGATTTATCATTGAAAAATTGAAGCATATATATTCAGTAAACCTAATGAGCTATAGAAAAATTATAGAACTTCAGTGAATTTTTAAAGCATCCCATAGACAATATCAACTTTCATTATAGTTGAATGAAATATAGATAAATATCTTGTCTATATATCTCAATAAGAAGAATGTAATTATGATATATTTAGCTCGCATATCATTAAAAAATGTAGAAACTGTTATTTGAAAATATGATTTATAACTGAAAAAACGTCAGCGAATTAAGACCAAAAATACGAACAACTAGAGATTGATTCAGAAAAAACCATAGTTGAAGAAAACATAGACAATATTATTATCTTTCTAAAAAAATATTTGTGAAATTTAAATGATTATAGATTGATATATAATCAAAACCTAGTGAGATAAATTTATTCAAGGGTTAGTAAAGTAAGGGTAAAACAAAGTAATGTAAGGGTAATTTAAAGTTATGTAAGGGTTAAAATAAGTTAATTATGGGTAAAAAAAGTTATATATGAATAAAAAGTATCTTTTACATTTTAATTAAGGTTAAAAAATTAATCAGTCGTAAAGTAAAGTTATGTAAGGGTAAAAACAAAGTTAACTAAGGGTAAAATGAAGTTATGTAAGGGTAAAAAGAAGTTAAATAAGGGTAAAACAATGTTATTTAAGGGTAAACTAACGTTATGTAAGGGTAAACATAATTTAAGTACGGGTAAAAATTAAGAGTAATCTAAAGTTATGTAAGGGTAATCATAAGTTAATTAAGGGTAAAATAAATTTATGTGAGGGTAAAATAAAGTTATGTAAGAGTAAATAGAAGTTAATTAAGGGTAAAAAAAGTTATGTAATAGTAAACTGAAGTTATGTAAGGATAAATGGAAGTTAATTAAGGGTAAAATGGAGTTATTTAACGGTAATGTAATGTTATATAAGGGAAAACATAAGTTAATTAAGGGTAAAATAATGTTATGTATGGGTAAACTAAAGTTATTTAGGGTAAATAGAAGTCAAGTAAGGGTAAAAAAGTTGAGGGTAAAATAAAGTAATTTAATGGTAAACATAAGTTTAGTAAGGGTAAAATTAAGTTATGTAAGGGTAAAAAACAGTTATGTTATGGTGAAAAAAGAATTATGTAAGGGTAAAAAAAGTTATATAAGGGTAAAAAGAAGTTATTAAGGGTAAAACAAACTTTTATAAGAGTAAATTAACGTTATGTAAGGGTAAGCATAATTTATGTAAGGGTAAACTAAAGTTATGTAATGGTAAAAATAATTTAAGTAAGGTTAAACTGAAGTCATGTAAGGGTAAAGTAAAGTTATGTATGGGTAAATAAATGTTATGTAACGGTAAAATGAAGTTATATAAGGTTAATGTAAAGTTATGTAAGGGTAAAAAGAAGTTATGTATGGGTAAAAATAAGTTACATAAGGTTAAAAAAAGTTATGTAAGGGTAAATAAAATCTGTTATAGGTTAAGTATGTGTAAAATAAAGTTAAGTATGGGTAAAAAAAAGTTAAATAAGCATAAATTAAAGTTATGAACGGATAAAAAGAAGATATTTTTTGGTAAAACAAAGTTATATAAGGGTAAAGTAAATTAATGTAAGGGTAAACTTAATTTAAGGGTAAAACATGCTTAAGTAATGGTAAACTAAAGTTATGTAAGGGTAAAAAGAATTTAATTAAGTATAAAATGAAGTTATGTTAGGGTAAACTAAAGTTATGTAAGGGTAAATAAGATTTAAGGAGGGGTAAAATAAATTTATATATGGGTAAACTAAAATTATTTGTGGTAAAATAAAATTTAAGTTTAAAATGAAGTTATGTAAGGGTAAAATAAATTTGTGTAATGGTAAATAAGAGTTAAGTAACGGTAAAAAAAGTTATGTAAGGGGAACTAAATGTATTTAAGGCTAAAAAAAAGTTATGTATAGGTGAAAAAGTAATGTAAAGGAAAACTAAAGTAATATAATGATAAAAATAAGTTAATCAAAGGTAAGAAAAAAGATATGTAAGATTAAACTGAAGATATGTAAGGGTAAAAAGAAGTTAATTAGGGGTAAAAAAGGGTAAGGGTAAAATAAAGTTATGTATGGGTAAAATGAAGTTAAGTAAGGGTAAAATGTTTATTAAGGGTAAACTAAAGTTATTTAAGAGTAAAAAAAGATAAGTAAGGGTAAAATGAAGTTAATTAAGGTTAAACTAAAGTTATATAAGGGTAAGAAGAAATTATGTAAGGGTAAAAAAAGTTATGTAATGGTAAATAAAAACTTGTATTGGTTAAGTAAGTAAACTAAAGTTAAGTTTGGGTGAAATAAAGTTAATTAAGGGTAAAAATAAGTTAATTAAGGGTAAAAAGAAGTTATGTATAGTTAAATTAAATTTATATAAGGGAAAACATAAGTTAAATAAGGGTAAAATGAAGTTATATAAGGGAAAAATAAATTTATGTAATGGTAAATAGAAGTTAATTAAGTCTAAAAAAGTTATGTAAGGGTAAACTAATGTTATATAATGTTAAACAGATGTTAAGTAAGGAAAAATGTTATGTAAGGGTAAACCGATATTTTATAGGTTATGTAAGGGTAAAATAAAGTTAGGTAAGGGTAAAAAACATTAAGTAAGTGTAAACTAAAGTTATTTAAGGGTAAAAAGAAGTTATATAAGGGTAAAAAAGTTATATAAGGGTAAATAGAAACTTGTAGAGGTTAATTAAGGGTAAACCAATGTTGTATAAGGGTAAACCGAGTTAAGGGTAAAATAAAATTATATAAAGGTAAACAGAAGTTAAGAAAGGATAAAATGAGGTTATGTAAGGGTAAAAAAGTTATGTAAGTGTAAACAGAAGTTAAGTAGGTGTTTAATAAAGTTATGTGAGGGGAAACTAAATTTATGTAAAGGTAAAAAATCTAAGGGTAAAAATAAATTATGTAAGGGTAAAATAAAGTTATATAAGGGTAAACATAAGTTAAGGGTAACCAAATCTATGTAAGGATAAATAGAAACATATATTACTTAAGTAACAGTAAACTAAAGTTAAGTAAGGGTAAAAAACATTATCTAAGGGTAAACTAAAGTTATGTAAGGGTAAATAGAAGTTAAGTATGGGTAAAATGAAGTTATTTAAGGGTAAAATAAAGTTTTATAAGGTTAAATAGAAGTTAAGTAAGGGTAAAATATGGGTATGTAAAGGTAAAAAACTTGTATAGGTTAATTAATGGTAAACTAAAGTTAAGTAAGGGTAAGAAAAAGTTATGTAAGGGTAAAATAAAGTTATTTATGGGTAAAAATAATATAATTCATGGTAAAACCAAGTTATATACGGGTAAAAAACTTTTATAGGTTAAGTAAGGATAAACTAATGTTAATTAAGGGTAAAATATTTAAGTTTTGGGTAAAATAAGTTGTGTAAATGTAAATAGAAGTTTGGTAAGGTTAAAACAAAGTTATGTATGGGTAAACATAAGTTAATTGAGGGTAAAATAAAGTTAGGTAAGGATAAACTAACATTATTTAAGGCTTAACTAAAATATATTTTCATAATATTAAAATATAAATAGTTATAAATCAAAACTATATTAACATGAAAACTATAAACTTTAGTAACATGTACATAGTTTCAAATAATATTAACATATAAACATGTAAATAAATTCATTTAATATGAACATAAATACTTTTAAACTCTAAAATAGTTCAAAATAGGTAGAAATATAATTAAAATAAATCTAAATAAACTTTGATATTTATACATTCCCAATCCAAATTGAACATAATAAAAAAAATTGAACCAAAAGGGAAAAATATTACCCTAAAAAAATTTAACCAACTGAATATAAATAATAATAAATCGAACCAAAATAAATACAATAAATCCATAAATGAACTAAATTGTAACAATATGAATAAAGAAAATAGAAATCATATGATGTATTGAATGAAACTACAACTAAAACATGAATTGAATGAAAATAAAATGTATAAAATTGAACTAAAACAAAGTGAACTCATCAAAATTACTGGGACCAATAAAAAATGAATTTGACCCAATATAATAATAATAAAACTAATCTCAATATAGCTTCTCCAAAATAATCCAAATTTTTTCATTTTAGTTTGATTGATTATAATTTCATAAAATTTTAGATAATACAATTCATTTCTATGAAATTTAATTCAATTGATTTTGGTTATTATCAATTAAATATTTATTACAATGAGTTAATTTTTTTCAATAATATAGTATTGTTGAATAATGGTTTTCTAAATACAATTTAATTATAGAGGGTGGTATTGAATATTGAAGGATGTGTTCCTTTAGTAAATTTTTTTTTCTCGAGCAGAAATAAAAAATATGGAAGTGTGGTAAACTAAAGACATAAAAATGGATTTTATGTTTCTATTTGATGAATTCAAATTTTAATATGTATATTGTTACTAAATAGTTCATATATATCTTCAAATATGTGTTTTCAAGCCCTTGGTGAGAAAAAAGCTAACAACCTTAGGCCAAACAATCATTATTACCATATATTAGGATAAGGGAACCATGGGAGAGTACATTGTTGACCCAGGAAGAGTATTTTACCATATAGATATTATACCACTTTAAGTGCCTCTAATATTTATGGTATTACCAAGTTGTAAACATCTAATTCAATGGTTTCAAAAGCTCATACAATAGTATCATTAGTCAAAAAAATACTCATGAAGGAATACAAACAAAGTCAAAATGCCAATCAGAAATTTATAAAAGATATAGCAGCATTATTTCCATCACTTATATTAGATACTTCCAGGATTTTTTATGAATTAATTTCAATTATGAGTTCATTATGTGATGCACCAAGTGATGGTGATGATATTACTAGTGGTGGTTTGTAAAATGAAAATCCTAATGATGGTGATAATGATGGAGATGGCAATGGAAATTGAAATGGAAATGGGGATGGATATGATGGTGATGGTGATAGTGTTGATGATGATGGTGATGATGGTTGTGGTATTTTTAGAAAGATTGATTCTATATATTTCTGACTAATATTTATGACATTTGAGGTTTAATAATAGAATATGATTTTATATATATTTTTAAAGTATATTGTAACTGGTTCAATGCATTAATCTATTCCTTGGTTTTTCTATATTTGATATCAGTTGTTTGGGGGTGTGGACGTAGGTTTTTGGGGTTTTTTCTAGTTATGGGACAAGATGAGGGGTTTTACTGGCTTCCTTGATAGTGGAAGGTTATACCAATAATTTATCAAACTATTGGTATAGCATGTATACCAATGGTTTTATTAAATTATGGGATAAAGGTAAATCTAAGTGACATATACCAATGGTTTCTTTAAAACCATTCATATAGAGATATCTCTGCACCTAGATACCCAATGGTTTAGGGAACCGTTACTATGGGTAGATTTATAGTAGTGAAGCGAGAGATGATAATTCCTAATATCTTTTAATTCGAACCATCCTTATATTGTGATTCCAAACTCTAGAGTCTAAAGATATATTTTGAGAGATAAAGGAAATTGGAAAAGAGATATTTGAGAGATAAATTTTCTAGCACTTTAGAAAAAATAAATGGCATTGTTGATGCTCTTTTCCATCACAGATTCCAATGAATGGAAAAGGGGAATACCTTAAACACAAAGAGGGTCACCCTTTGAAGAAAATCGAAAAAATTGACGAAAGCATGGACCAGAAGCTTATTTGGAGTGAGGCGTGCAAGTCACTTGCGTGACAGACAAGTCAATTGTGCACCATGCAAGTCACTTGCGCGCCACCTATGGGTCACGCAGCTAACTTGTGCGGCCTATTTTATTTTTCACCCAAGGTGCAAGGTGGCCTATAAATAGCCCATGTGGTCCCCCCATTTGAGGGACGGATTTTTCAAAAGTAAAATTCAAGCTCTAGTCTCCCAAGTCTTTAACTCAACTCTTCCGAAAGCTTCTAAGGTAACTTTTTACCTAGAATGGAATAATTGAAGGAGTATGATAATGCTTAAGTGTTTATAATTCATCAAAAATTGCGCGCGTAAATATCCATACTTCATTAAAAATGGAAAAACTTGCGCACCACCCTACCCTTTCGATGAAACTTGTGCTCCGCCCTTTTGGAAACATCATAGGATAATACTAAAGGCTTGAGTTAAGTCTCTCCCACGTATTAACCTATATATTATTCATCACCCAGGTGAACCCATGCCGCTCAAGTACACTTGCACAACCAAGAATTGCATGCCAACTTCATTTGTGTGACTCTCTCTCAT
Source organism: Viscum album (assembly GCA_963277665.1). Lineage (NCBI taxonomy): Eukaryota > Viridiplantae > Streptophyta > Magnoliopsida > Santalales > Viscaceae > Viscum > Viscum album. The sequence goes on along the minus strand of OY728158.1, from coordinate 1,181,391,961 downwards.
TCACCTATCCTCTTCAAGATATTATCCCTTGAACCCCTTTTCAAAGCCATTTATGGCATGGTTCCTTTGTTGCCTTACTTATCTGAAAATAATTCTGTGAGAACCTCTCCCAAAAACTCGTGACTTACAAGAATTATGTCACCACGGTTAGAGGTTTCCTCAATGTAACCTCATCATTTAGGATGAGAAGATCTTTTGATTTTGGGCCTCCTTGTCAGGAGTAATCCCCAAGTCCCTTTAACATGGACGTCCTTCTCAGAAGTAAGCCCCAGTCGTAATTTCATTTAACTTGGGCCTCCTTCTCAGGAGTAACCCCAAGTCATAATTTCCTTTAACATGGGCCTCCTTCTCAAGAGTAAGCCCAAGTCATAATCTTCTTTAACATTGGGCCTCCTTCTCAGGAGTAAGCCCAAAGTTATAAGTCCCCTTTAATATGGTCATCCTTTTAGGAGTAATCCCCAGGTTAAAACTTAAAATCTCTATAAAGTACAAATACCTTTATGGACCCTTCTCCTGGGATTCTTTCCTAAATTAAGTCATGGTCTTCATCTACTTGGGCAGTCATACATACGTAAGCCCCACATCATTTCTTGTGACTGCATCTTTCGTGGCATAATCATTAGGTTTACTAATTCCTCTTGTTTCTCACACCGATCATGACTCACATGATCTTAGAGTGTAAAAGTAACCATGACATCTCTTTTTGGGCCTTAAGCATGCATAAGAACTATATTTATTCACCTGAACTACATAGACTTTGATCTCTACCTTAAAAGTAGAGTACGTTGGAAGCCTTTATTAGGTTCTAGCCCATTATTCATTAATTATTTTCCATCCCATATGACATTAAACTATATCCTTTTTATCGAACTATGTGGGTTCTGATTCCTTTTTAACTTGGATACGTAGGTAGCTCATCTGCGGGTATGATCCCAAATCTGAAATAATCCATGTCTTTCTAAATGACAATAAACTTCAAGTGCCCCACTGAATGGCTTTAAAACCAGTAAGGTCATCATAATGACCAAGATATTTCTATATAATGTATTGAAGGATACCATTGACTAATAATCTCTAATACAAACAAATTATTCTCCATCGATGAAGAACCTCAAATACATATAAAAGATTCTCTAAATCCCATACATAGCAATCATTGATTTCTAAATCTAAAGGAAAACTCATTTTCATTTCTGGTTAATTAATACGGAATCATAAAAATAACTTAAATCTATAAGAGAGTCCCAGAGTAGGCAATAATTCCCCCCAAAAAGGTGTGATGAGCCTGACCTCCCATCCTCTCGACCAATGAAAATTCGTAAGCCTCCTCGGTCTACAAATAACGAGCACATACCTTTGGAAAGTAGGTCCAAATGGATATAGAATCATTGGGTGTTTCCAGTTCTATAAATAAACCCATTAGAAACCAATTGGAAAGTTTAAACCTTAAACAAACAAGTTCATCCCCATTTCCTGATGAAACAAAAAATGGTGAACCCGACGTGAATCCTTAACCAAGTGTAATGATGTTTTACTTATTTTTTAGGCCCCTATTAAACTCAATATGAGGGCCAACAAAGCAATCAATAACATATGTTTTGATCCAAAAGATGTTGTCTGGTCAGACTTATCTTGATTATGTCTGCTATATCAAACAGACAGTCTTTTCCAAGATCTCTCTGGAACACAAAATGGCTTCTTTAAGGTTCACACATGTGAAAGCCTCAGCCGCTACTCCTACTGGATCCTCGTCCGCTCTGAGGACGACATCACCTACTCAACATCTTAAACGATGGGTCTCAAATGCATTGGTGAGGGAATACCGTCAACACAGTACCATCCCGACACTAGAGGCCGCTCAACAAGCCCTCCAAGTTAACAACTCACCCTGGTTGTCCAGATAGCGACGACCAGTGTTCAAGAAGCAGGTGGTTCCAGCCACCGTCTCTAAAAGTTTCGGGTCTTTATCCCTAGAACGCAATTACCAGTCCCTCCTATATTATAGGAAGTTTAATCAAGAGGTCACTCAGGTCCTCATTTCAAGAATACAGGAGTCATTCCTGAGGACTCCCACCAACAATCGCTGCCAGACTCGGGCGGTAGTGCACTCTCAACTTGATGGGGGTATCGGCTCTAGGCATTCAGCTCAGGTTCCTCAGACCCGAGCATGCATGACAAACCATCAGAGGTAAAATTCGTCCAACAGGGAGTAGGTTTTTACCTCTGCCCCCTCTGGAGAAATCCATCAACCTAACTTGATGGAAAACAACGAGCGGGCATATACACTCGTCCATCCTAATTTCACTGCATAGCAGATTCTTTTGGCAGTAACACACCAATCCCGCCAGGAAATTTTGGCGAAGTACCATATGCAGGCACATACACCTGTTTATAAATCATAAGTCATTTAGCAGGCTCGTCTGACTGCATCCAAAGAATCCCGCCAACCAAATGTGGTGACCACTTGTAAACAGGCACATACACCTGCTTACACTCATCAATTTTTCTAGTAGTCTCATCTTCCAGTATTGAAGTAAGTTCATCAATCATATTCGGCTGGGAAAATCAGCAGGCACATACACCTGCAATTCATCAAGCTAACCAACAGTCTTGTTTGGTAGCACCCGGAGATGTCAATTGGAAAGCTCCAATGACAAATAGAAGGCAGACACAACTTTCTGACCCCACACATGAGTACTGTCAAAATTCACTGACAGGAAAAGGAGGATAGGAGCAGGAACACACACCTAATCCAAAAACGGAATGGATGTATATTCCCATTCTGGCAGCTGATGTCACCAAGCACATTCTGACAATGGTGAAATAGCAGAAGCAAATCCTTACCCATATTCTAGATAGCTGTCAGAATATTATAACAACTTCAGTGACATCACAGGGAAAGAAACATTAATCTATCCCTATTAGTGGAGTGACTCATCAACATGTCACCCTATAGAATATACACACCTCGTTTCTAGTCCAGGATGGTCGTGGGGCATACTCCCCCATGTCATACGGACAATCAAATCAGGCACATACCCCCGATTTAAATGGAGATAGTTAGCCTAACCTGGTCATTTCTCCTGAGTAGGCTCATACACCTGCCCATAATAACCAATTTCATCAACAAGTGGTTTCCAAATTGAGAAAGAATGTGTCCAAGAAAAATACCCATCCATCACAGTTAAAAAATCAAGAGAAAATCTGCAATAAGGTCTTGCTCAATGCTGGAGTTCTTGAAGCCCTAGTACAATTATCTGTTCTAACTCAAGATTCTACTCTCTCATTTCCAAATTCAGGAAATAAAAAAATAATTCAAAACTTCTTCATTTGACACTTCCTCATGAAGGTTTTATTCATGAAGATTCGGTCAATCTTGAAGCATCATCTTTAGATGAGAGCCATGATAACCCTCTGTGTGGCCAGAAGACCAAGGAGAAAAAGGTTTCATCTTATTGCTATAACCCACCATGGTGGTCCTCCCCATGATGATGAATTTAGCTACGAAATCCATCTTTGCAGTAGTAATTCGAATTTCCTGGAAAATTATTCAATGGACAATGCAGTAATGAGAAATCCCTCTTATCTTGAGGAACATGCAAATGTGAAGCCAGTCATGTCTGACGCCTTACCTCTAGTAGGTGAAATACTTTCTCAATCAGAAGATAGTCTGGGGTGTAGGTCATTCTTCTAACCACCCCTAGGTTATTCATCTTCTAATTTGACAAATGAATTCTCTACCAATCTTGTTGAATCTAGTGAATCAACAAAAAAGAACCAGCTTTGGTCCAATCAGGTATATGAATCTTCATCAAATGACAAAGAGGAAGTGTTGAATATGATAAAACAATTGGTGAAAGGTGAAATACCAGTCATGTTTTGGCCTTTGGATGACTCTCAGTATGATATTCCAAAAACATTGATAGAATATTGTATTCGCAATATTCGTCTCAACACATGGAAAATTCTTTGTCACTTAAAAGAGAAAATATTACCTTATGATGAATATCAAAATCATGTTAAGGTAATATAAGGGTTGCAATTCCAAATTGACTTGGAATCTCTCTCATTTTCCTGACATCCAAGGGTTGAAAAGAAACAGAGATCCCTTCAGCGTACATGCCTTGGCACATTAAAAAGGTTGTGCCAGTTAATTACCAATGCCCCATATGGTATTCATATCATTGGATGGGTTGTTTATGGAGTATTTCATTTTAATGTTCTCTCCAGTCAACAAATCCCTCCAAAAGTGGTCTCATGCAATGTTATTGCCCATGGGTGGCCACAGCTAATTGGTTTTGGGTGTAATCAAAAGCTTTCTCAAGAACATTCCTTAACTAGTTCTTCCTAAAGTCTGGAATATAATGAAAAATTTGTCAAATTACTCTTGCATCAAGAAAATGAGAATATAGAACATGCTTCTCAATTAGAGCATGCACATAATTAGGTGACAGAGGTGTCAGAAATAATCCAACAGTCATCTGAGCCAGGTCATTTGAGTGGATGTTGAATGATGCATCTGGACAATTTCCAGACTAAAATCCACAAAATCAGGAGATATTTTAAGAAAGTTTTAGATGTATCAGCTCAAGAGCCACCTCATCTTGCTAGGATGTGGACTCTTTTAATCCAACCCTTGGGATCAATAGATAGGATTCGAGAAGTTGAGCTGGAAAAATAGGAACAACCCCAGTCCACCAGATAGGGGACTTTTTAAAATTCTCAATCTCTTCCTTAGCTAAATTCAGTCTTCTCTTGATTAGGGAAGAATCCACAAGAGGAACGCAGAGCCAAATTATCAAGATATTCCCTCAAAATTATGGTTCATCAAGAAGTTCCTGAGGGATAAACCAAAAAAATGGAAATATCTCATAAAGGACATGGAAGAATACAGTATCACAGACACACTGACAGAAGGGATGCAATGCATTATGCATCGATAAATGTCATCAAGGCCATTTTCATTGATCCCCTAGAACATGAGGCTCACTCAGAGGAATCAGATGAAGAAGTTCATGTTCAAGAGGCTATATACACAGAAACAAATGAAGAAGTTCTGCATACCTGAAATCAAAGGCTTACCTAGAATCTAGGTATTCCTTCAAATAACCAACTCCCCCCCTCTCTGAAAGGCATCCAACAAGGTGAAAGGAAAAAATTTAGGTTACATTCTACCCTACCTCTGGAGAAGTCCAATCACTCTCATTAGAGGAAAGGTTTGTATAGTAAGAAGATGAAATGAAGGAGTTAAGTAGGTAAAATGCAGAGCTACTTCAAGGTAGTCTTCCTCCTAAGCATGTTGGAGTTAATCAATCAAGGGAATTTGTTCCACCTATTGGGATGGATCAAGAATATCCCCCTTTACAAGTACACCCTCACAGGTCCTATCCTATGGTTCATATGCGACAGCAACCGGCAATTCTACTATCAGTGGCTGTACCGGTCTCCACACTCGTCCAAACTCAAGTTATTGCACCTGCTCAGGTCCAAGATCAACTAGATTTTTCTCAAAAATTAATGAATACCATTGAGTCATTAATATCTAGTTTGGAAGCTATGGAAGGATGATGTGCACCAGTTCAACCATAAAAGAGAGCTTACCCTGAATGGGTGGATGAAATCCCTCCCCCATCAAATTTTTCGAATGCCAAATTCTCAATTTTTAATGGTTCAGGAGATTCAAAACAACACTTAACACATTTTGTTTCTCTTTGTGATCCTATGATGGTAAATCCTCAACAAAAAGAAGCAGTTAAGCTCAGGTGTTTTGTGCATTCATTACAAGGACCTTCTTTTTTCTGGTATACAAGTTTGAAATCTCAGTCAATTACTGGATGGGAAGATCTCTGTCAAAAATTCCTTCCTCAATTTAGCTCAACATTACCAAAGACGACAGTTTTTGATATTACTAATTGTAAACAAATGGAAAATGAAATATTTTTGGATTTCATTGCTTACTGGAATGTATTAACATATTCATTAAGTTTAGCACACCCTCAAGAAGAGATACTGCCAATCTGTATGGAAAATCTACGTGATGAATTATGCACACCATTGATCCCTATGAAATACACAGGAGGGTTTCGAAACCTTACATCAATCTCTCCTCAGATAGAAGACTCTCTTATAAGGTCTAGGGATAAAACTCATGTAATTCAATCAGCTCTAAGAAAGATAATAGGGAATGCAGAGATTGGTACAGTTACACTTAAACAAGAACATGTACTTGCTTCTACTTCAAAACCTTCAAAATATTGAAGGGCTCCACCTCCTGAGCATCAACAACAATTTCCATGTAACGAACCAAAGTTTCATTAATGTAAATCCCTCTTGATCTAATTAAATGTATCTTTATGTAAAATGTTTATATAAAATGTCAACTTCTTTGGTTTTATGTTAAGAATTGTGATCGTTGCTTTTATAGTCGTTGAATAGTGATCACATGATTAGTATAAATATAGGGCTTTAACAAATCCAATCTAGTCAAACAAAGGAAGTGATGGCCTCATCTAGTAGAATTGCTCCATACGAAGCCCATTTTTCAGAGCTCAGAAAAGAGGTGGCATCTTTGGGCTTCGCTCTTAACCAAGCCCAAGCTGAGATTCATCATGTCAAGTTCAAACATGACCATCTACGGGAAAAGTGGAAGTTGATAGAGATCACCACTCGAGCGATGTTATCTGAGCCACCCCAAGAGTCTTCCACCATCGCACACCCTACCCTTAGGTCTTATGTGACTGTTTTAAGGGGTTATGTAACAAATCGCTAGTACTATGTTCATGTACATTATTTTTTGTATATAATAATGAATATACTTTCTTGTCATTATTGATACATTGTAAATAGTTTTTAAAGTGCAAATAGTGTTTTTTAGTAATTATTTAATTAAGAATTCTATTTCATTAAATTAAGGGATTTTTAAATTAAATAATATTTTATTAAGATGTTATTATTATTATTAAATTAATTTTATTATATATAAATTATCATGTAAGTTTATGAATGCAATGGTAATTTTTATTAAGGCTTGAAAGCCATCTTTTTCAAAACCCTTGAATTTTCGATAAATGTCAGTTTTTATTTTGAAAGTGAAAATTAACATATTTAAAAAATTATTTAGATAAAATAAATGTTATTTCTGGAATCAGGACATCGAAATTATCCAACGATAAATTTTTTATAATTTTCTGAGATAGTCAATTTTTTGGGTAAAAATTAAATACTGTTTAAATATATATTGTGTTTTATGACATCATAATAACCCAATAGTGATGTAATAAAATACTATAAGATTTATGTTCAGACAATATATGTTTTAGCATTAAAATAATGTAATTTTGGGTTTGTTTTACTTACTTTTCAAAGCATTAATGTACCCTTCAAAACTTATTAAACACCTTGTCTTTTTAAATTGTTTTCCATGGGAGTGCGACTCACCTCCACATAAGCAAACCTATTATTTTAAGAAGTTTGGACTTTGGAATTATAAATTATTGTTTTCCTCTTACCTTTTCCAAAAACCATGTTCAAAAACCAGGGATGGTTTGTGGTTTGGATTAATTTAATATAAGGGGTCCCAAACCTAAATAATAAAGAATTCCCTCACCCTTCCTATATAAACCCACCCAAGCTCCCACTTCCTCCTCACTAAAAGCCTTTGGAGTTCTTCCAACCTCTGCCCTACTCTCTCTAGAATCCTCTCAAAGTTCCCCAAGCTCCCAAGAATCCTCTCTCAAGCCTCTCTCAATCCTTTGTAAGCACACTTCCATGTAAGAGTTTTTCTTCCTTTCACTTTTTGTCCAATTTCTTAATATTGTTATGCCCTTTTAATTTCAATTATAAATTCTTGGGTATGGTTTTTCACCTCCCCCATACTGACCTCTTATTTTTTGAATGATGGGATACCCCTTTCTCTCTCGTTAAATGCCTCCCATGTACACCTGTTACTATGCCAAAATTCCAAAAGGAACTTCTCTCTCTTCTTTTACATTAAAGCAATACTTTTGTATCATGAATCTGAATTCCATTACAATTGTTTTGACATGTATCTATATGAACTCCTTACTTTCCATTTCATGTAAATATTATGATACACCCCTTTCTCTCTCATCAACATTTTTTATGAATTCTTATGTCACGTCGTTTTGCTGCCGAAATTGCACCGATTTTCTAAGTCAAGGCCTTTGTGTAGTGAATACCATTTCCATTTCTCCATCAAGGGTATTCACCTTTATGCACATTTACTTATTGATTATAAAGTTTTATGTATGAATTACACATTCCTTTATCTTGGAATAGATTATTATGTTTATTGAATCCATTTTTTATGATCCATGTGGCACACATATGCATGAAATGAAATGTTTAAGAAGGGTGTGCCCTTATAGCGCTCCAATGCATTGGGTAAAGTATAGTATCATGATACGTCATGTACAATGAGTGTTGATTCATGATAATTCAAGTGAAATTAGGTTTTACTTGTGCTTCATGTGCAATAATGGTTTACTCATGCTCTATGTGCAATGAGCCTTGGCTCATGCTAATTTCATGTTAAGTGTTGTTGCCAAATTTCCATGTTATGATTATCATGCTTTATCATGCCTTTATGTTCATGTTTCTCTTGTTCTCTATTGATATACCTATTGTCTAACATGTATTGTACTCCTCATGTATTCCATGTTTATTCCCTTACTGGGCTTTATAGCTCACCCCTTTTTTTATGCATGTCCTCAGGTTATCCCATGCAATGATAAGTATGAGGAAATGTAGTGGTCATGTAAAGGAAGTTTTCAATAAAGATGTTGTATTCCATGTTTTAGGTTGTTATGTAATTATCCTAAGCCCCAAAGACACTAGACCTATCAATATTCCATGTTTTATCAAGTAAATAGTTTATGTAATAAATCATGTTTAAGTTTGTAATAAAAGCAGGGTTGTCATAGTTGGTATCAGAGGATAGGTTTAGTTATTTTTGGGATTAGGATTAGAAAACCCTAGTAAAGCCTTAGAGACAAGACTGTGTATAATAAAAACATCCCTAATTTTTTTTAAGTATTGAGTATGTGGTTTATCAAAAAAATACATCCCTGTATGGATATGAGTAGGTAGAGGCGGCTCTGGCACAGATGTATCCTTGGGTTAAAACCCGAAAACACTGCTTTGAGATAGACTCGAACGGGAACTGGTGCACAACAACGGGCATTGCTGAACTCTTAGTTACGACACTCCCGGGGGATATGTTTTTATAAATTCACAAGCTTAGTATGAACCCATATTTAGGGAATTTAAAACAAATCCCCTGAAAATTTATGTTAGAATGTAGATCATCAAAAACCTAGGTTGAAGCCTATAGACTCATGAGTTAAAGAAATTAAAGTTTATTTTTAATTCATCAACTTTTGTCTTTGTTTTACCCTTTATGTGTACCCCCTAACTTTCCTTTTATTCCATCCAATGGCCGGTAATAGGAGGACTTGGGCTAACAACTGGTGTGAAGATCAGTGTGATGACTGTACTAATGAGATGCCCAATCCAATGGGAGTGGGAATCATGAACTTTGTCACACTTCTCTCTCAGGTTACTCAAGTTTTGAATAGAAACATGGTCAAGAGGAACGTCCAAACCCCCCTAAGAAGGAACAAGTCGCTATTGAGAGATTCATGAGACAAAGGCCTCCTACTTTAATTTGATCATCTGATCCCACGATCGCGGAACAATGGATCAACTCCATTGAAAATATCTTCTCCATCCTTCAATGTTCTGAACAAGAGAAGGTTCTCCTGGAGGATTATTGTATAGAGGGTGAAGCTCAACAATGGAGGACATTGATAAAAAATATGAATCCTGAGGAGGAGATCGAGGCATTAGAATGGAAGGATTTCCGGAAGATGTTTTTCGATAAATATTTTCCGCGCACCCTTCGGCTTAAGATGGAAAGGGACTTCCTTTCCCTAAAGAAAAAAGAAGAAGAATATATTGGAGCGTATGAGGCAAACTTCACAAGGCTTTCACGATACACTTCCGGCATTTTCGTTACCCCTGAATGTAAGGTTGACCAATTCTTTGGTGGGCTGAATCCTAGCCTGCGGAAAGCATTATTAATCCGTGACTTCGACAGCTATGAGGAAATTGTCTGATGTGTCATCAATGTCGAAATGGAGATTAGGGAATCACAGGGGTATCATGGGGACAAGAAGCATAAGGTGGACTTCAATGCTAGCAGTCCAATGGATAAATCCAATGGTGCTAAGAAGATCCAGCACCCCACTTGCAAAAAGTGCGGAAAGAAGCACCCTGGAAATTGCCTTAAGGGGACGAGGAAATGCTTTAGGTGTGGAAGAGAAGGGCACCTAGCTGTTAACTATCGGCAAGAAAGACCTGTGGCTGTGACAGAGGAGAGGAAGGATCCATTCGAACCTCAACATGTTGTTCATTGCTACAAATGCGAAGAACTGGGGAATCTTGCAAATCAGTTCCCTAATCCAAAGGTTTTCGGAGGCAACCAACAACCTCTAAGGCATTAAGGAAGAGCTTTTTCCATCACTTCTGCCGAAGTGAACCCCGACCACGAAGTGGTGATAGGTACTCTAGTTATTCATTCAAGAATAGTGAACATACTTTTTGATTAATGTTTTAAGCATTCTTTTATATCTAGAAAGTTTAGTAGAACAATCCCAGCACCACCACAAATCATGGAAATGAAGATGTCGGTGAGTATGTAAAATGGGGCAATCATTGCGTCCCATGAATATAAGTCCTCCCCTATTATAATCTATAGATTTAATTTCCCGATGAACCTCTTCATACTCCCTCTGGTGGAATTTGATGCAATTCTTGGCATGGATTGGCTTTCCTTATATAGAGCTAACATAAATTGATGGGAGAGGGAAATCACACTCTCTATGGAGAATCGACCCCCAATTCTTTACAATTGTAAGGAGGAAAATGAATATCCTTTAGCTCCATCATCTCAATCATGGATATTACTGCCCTATAAGCACGCGTATCTAGCTTAGATGATTAAGTCCAAGGAAGAAACCATCCTTGAAGAAATGCCTATTGTGAGGGAATTCGCTGAAGTGTTTCCCGAGGAACTGCCTGGTCTTCCTCCTAGAAGAGATGTTGAATTCTCAGTTGAACTTATACCAGGTGCGCTACCAATATCCAAAACTCCATATAGAATGGATGTCGTGGAACTTGAAGAGATGAAGAAACAACTACAGGAGAATCTAGATAAATGGTTTATACGCCCAAGTGCTTCACTATGGGGTGAACCAGTCCTCTTCATCAAGAAGAAGGATGGTTCAATGTGGCTTTGCATCGATTATCGTGAACTTAAAAAATCATGATAAATAACAAGTATCCTCTACCACGAATCAATGAATTGTTCGATCAGCTGCGTGGAGCACAATACTTATCCAAGGTAGATTTGCGATTGGGATATTATTAAGTAAGGGTGAAGAAGGAAGATTTCCCCAAGACTACTTTTCGTACAAGATAAGGGCACTATGAATTCATAGTAATGCCTTTTGAACTCACCAATGCTCTAAAAATATTCATGGAATTGATGAATAGAGTCTTTATAGATTACCTAGACAAATTTTTGGTAGTCTTTATAGATGATATTCTAATATACTCCAAAACCAAGGTGGATCATGAGGAGCATTTAAGAGCTATATTGGAGACTTTGCGCAAGGAGAAGCTCTATGAAAAGTATAGCAAGTGTGAGTTATGGTTGAAGGAAGTCTCATTATTGGGCCATATCATCACAAGCAATGGGATATCTGTGGATCCCTCCAAAACAGATGCCATTGAGGGATGGCCGAGGCCAACATCGGTAATGGATATTCGTAGCTTCTTGGGGTTAGCTGGATATTATCAACGATTTGTGAGAAATTTCTCACTATTGTCCAACCCTCTTACCAAGATAACTATAAAGGGATTAAATTTTTCTTGGAGTGATGAATGCAAAGAAAGCTTCAAGGAGTTGAGAAGGAGGCTTATCACTGCGCACATTCTCACTTTACCCACAAGTGGGGAAATTTTTGTGGTATTCAGTGATGCTTTGAAGAATAGATTAGGATGTGTGCTGATGCAGAATGATAAAGTGATATCCTATGCCTCAAGGCAGTTGAAAATCCATGAGCAAAACTATCTAACGCATGATCTGGAGTTCACAGCGGTGATCTTTACATTGAAAATCTGGCGGCATTATCTCTATGGGGAGAAATGTGAGATATATACTGACCACAAGATTCTTAAATATATATTCACACAAAAAGAGATTAATATGTTCCAGAGATGATGGATAGAGCTCATCAAGGATTATGACTGTTCAATACATTACCACCATGGGAAAGCGAACAAGGTGGCAGATGACCTAAGTAGAAAGGACCCAGTGATTGTATCAATGATGAGAATTGATAGGGATCCAATCTTCTTAGACTTGATGAAGATGGACATGGGAATCATAGAGAAGGGAACATCATCAATCCTTTCACAAATGATTGCTCAACCGTCTCTTTTGGAAAGGTTAAAGGATTCTCAAAAGGATGATGTGAGAATTCAAGAAAAAGTGGAAGCTATCGAAAAAGGGAAATCCTCGGAGTTTAATGTTAATGAAGAAGGAATTGTTCTGTTTGGGAAAATACTATGTGTTCCATCAAGTTTGGAGCTGAAGAATGAACTTTTGGATGATGCACATAGTTCAAATTTCTCTATTCACCCAGAGAGCACAAAGATGTATCGAGATCTCCGAAAAAACTTTTGGTGGGATAATATGAAGAAGGAGATCTCTGAATATACATCAAAGTGCCTGGTGTGTCAGCAAGTGAAGGCAGAGAGGCAGAAGTCTAACAGGATGATGCAACCATTTCCCATACCAGAATGTAAATGGGAGAACATCACCATGGACTTTGTCACCGGACATCCAAGGACATCCAAAGGCAACAATGCAATCTGGGTTGTTGTGGATCGTCTTACAAAGACTGCACATTTCATTGCTATTCGGGAGGATTTCTCATTGGATCAACTGTCGTGGATATATATTAGGGAAGTGGTAAGGCTGCATGGAGTTCCACTATATATTATGTCTGACCGAGATCCAAGATTCACCTCTATGTTTTGGAAGAGTTTTCAAAAAGCTCTGAATACTAAACTGAACTTCAGTACGGCCTATCATCCTCAAACTGATGGCCAATCTGAGCGGACTATCCAAACACTTGAGGATATGTTGAGAGCATGCTCGATGGACTTTAAAGGATGATGGTATCAACATCTTCCTCTGGTTGAGTTCTCTTATAATAACATTTTCTACTCGAGCATCCAAATGGCACCATATGAAGCCCTGTATGGGAAAAGGTCCAGAACACCAGCATGTTGGGATGAGGTCGATGAACGTAAGCTGCTTGGACCAGAAATGGTCGAGGAAATGGTGGAGAAGGTGAAAACCATTTAGAAGCATATCAAGGCATCCCAGAGTCGACAGAAGAGTTATACAGATAATCATCGACGTGACCTTGAGTTTAAAGTTGGAGACATGGTTTTTCTATGCATATCTCTGTGGAAGAAGGTCATGAGGTTTGGAAAGAAAGGGAAGTTAAGTCCAAGGTACATCGGCCCCTTAGAGATTCTTGATCGTGTCGGGGCTATGGCCTATCGACTAGCACTTCCACCTATCATGGCCAAAGTACATGATGTCTTTCATGTATCCCTCTTAAGGAAGTACATACCGGACCCTTCACATGTACTCTCTTCTGAGGTGGTATAGTTGGAGGATGATCTTTCTTATGAGGAGCAACCAGTGAAGATCTTAGATCATAGAGAAAAAGTTCTATGAAATAAGACAATGCCCCTCGTCAAGGTGTTATGGAGAAACCACAAGTTTGAAGAAGCAACTTGGGAATTAGAGGAAATTATGAAGCTGAGTTACCCACATCTTTTTTACTGTGGGAAAAGGAAATTTTGAGGGTGAAATTTCATAAGGGGGGAATATTGTAACGACACAAAGTTTCATTAATGGAAATCCCTCTTGATCTAATTATATGTATCATTATGTAAAATGTTTATATAAAATGTCAACTTCTTTGGTTTTTTGTTAAGAATTGTGATCGTTACTTTTATAGCTATTGAACAGTGATCACATGATTAGTATAAATATAGGGCTTTAACAAATCCAATTTACTCAGACAAAGGAAGTGATGGCCTCATCTAGTAGAATTGCTCCATACAAAGACCATTTGTCGGAGCTCGGAAAAGAGGTGGCATATTTGGGCTTCACTCTTGACCAAGCCCAAGGTGAGCTTCATCATGTCAAGCTTGAATGTGACCATATACAGTAAAAGTGGAAGTTGATAGAGATTACCACTCGAGCGATGTTATCCGAGCCACACTAAGAGTTTGTCACCATCGCACACCTTACCCTTAGGTCTTATGCGGCTGTTTTAAGGGGTTATGTAACAAATCGCTAGTACTATGTTCATGTACATTATTTTTTTGTATATAATAATGAATATACTTTCTTGTCATTATTGATACATTGTAAATAGTTTTTAAAGTGCAAATAGTGTTTTTTAGTTATTATTTAATTAAGAATTCTATATTATTAAATTAAGGTATTTTTGAATTAAATAATATTTAAATAAAATATTATTATTGTTTTTAAATTAATTTTATTATATATAAATGATCATATAATTTTATGAATGCAATTGTCATTTTTATTAAGGTTTGAAAGCCTTTTTTGTCAAAACCTGTGAATTTTCGATAAATGTCGGTTTTTATTTTAAAAGTGAAAATTAACATATTTAGAAACTTATTTATATAAAATAAATGTTATTTCTGGAATCAGGATGTCGAAATTATCCAACGGTGAATTTTTCATAATTTTCTGAGACAGTCAATTGTTTGGGTAAAAATTAGATATTGTTTAAATATAAAATGTGTTTTATGACATCATAATGATCCAATAGTGATTTAATAAAATACTATAAGATTTATTTTCGGCCAATATATGTTTTAAAATTAAAATAATGTGATTTTGGTTTTGTTTGACTTACTTTTCAAAGCATTAATGGACCCTTTAAGACTTATTAAACACCTTGTCTTTTTAAATTGTTTTCCATGGGAGTGTGACTCACCTCCACATAAGCAACCCTATTATTTTAAGAAGTTCGGACTTTGGCCTTATAAATTATTTTTTTCCTCTTACCTTTTCCAAAAAACATGGGCAAAAACCATGGTATGTTTTGTGGTTTGGATTATTTTAATATAAGGGGTCCCAAACCTAAATAGTAAAGAATTCCCTCACATTTCCTATATAAACTCACCCAATATCCCACTTCCTCCTCACTCAAATCCTTTTGAGTTCGTCCAACCTCTTCTATACTCTCTCTATAATCCTCTCAAGGTTCCCCAATCTCCCAAGAATCCTTTCTCAAGCCTCTATCAAGCCTTTGGAATCACACTTCCAAGTAAGGGTTTTTCTTCCTTTCACTTTTTGTCCAATTTTCTTAATATTTTTATGCCCTTTTAATTTCAATTATAAATTATGGGGTATGGTTTTGAACCTCCCCCATACTTCCCTCTTATTCTTTTAATTATGGGATACCCCTTTATCTCTCATTAAATGCCTCCCATGTACACCCGTTACTATGCCGAAATTCTGAAAGGAACTTCTCTCTCTTCTTTTACATTCAAGCAATAATTTTGTATCATTAATCTAAATTCCATTAAAATTGTTTGGAAATGTATATATATGACCTAATTACTGTCCATTTCATGTAAATATGATGAGACATCACTTTCTCTCTCATAAACCTTTTTTATGAATTCTTATGTCATGTCATTACGCTGCCGAAATTGCACCGATTTTCTAAGCCAATGTCTTTGTGTAGTGAATACCATGACCATTTCTCCATCAAGGGTATTCACCTTTATGCACATTTAATTATTGTTTATAAAGTTTCATGTATTAATTCCACATTCATGTATCATGTAAGAAATGATTATGTTTATTGAATCCATGTTTTATGATCCATGTGGCACACTTATGTATGAAATGAAATGTTTAAGAAGGGTGTGCCCTTATAGAGCTCCAATGCATTGGGTAAAGTATAGTATCATGATACTTCATGTTCAATGAGTGTTGACTCATTCTAATTCAAGTGAAATTATGTTTTACTTGTGCTTCATGTGTAATGAGGATTTACTCATGCTCTATGTGTAATGAGCCTTGGATCATGCTAATTTCATGTTAAGTGTTGTTGCCACATTTCCATGTTATGATTATCATGATTTATCATGACTTTATGTTCATGTTTCTCTTGTTCTCTATTGATATGCCTATTTTCTAAAATTTATTTTACTCCTCATGTATTCCATGCTTATTCCCTTACTGGGCTTTATAGCTCACCCCTTTTCTTATGCATGCCCTCAGGTTATCCCATGCAATGCTAAGTACGGGGGAATGTAGTGGTCATGTAAAGGAAGTTTTCAATAAAGATGTTGTATTCCATGTTTTAAGTTGTTATGTAATAATCCTAAGCCCCAAAGACACTAGACCTCTCGATCTTCCAGGTTGTATCAAGTAAATAGTTTATGTAATAAATCATGTTTAAGTTTGTAATAAAATCAGGTTGTCATAGGCCGCCTCATCAAGATGATCAAAAAGATAAAAGGTGGAAATAGTTTGAGGATTTAAAGAATAATGTTTATTATTTCTGGAATGAACAAGTTCTTGGTAACTTTATCTCGACTCTGGAAAACAATTGGGTTCAGTTTCCAAGGCCCAAAAGTCTAAACAAGGAAGAACATGAAGACCTCCCCAATTATTGCCCATTTCATCAAATGTTGGGGAATCCCATTCAGGAGTGTTTTTTCTTAAAAGACCTCCTGCAAAAGATGGTGGACTCTAGACAAGTAAAACTGAATGGTTCTTCATCCCAAGTAGCATGTGTTACTTCTACTGATCTAGAGGAAGAAGGTGAGTGGCACAAAGTCAAAAGTAAGAATGTTCATAAATATGATGATTGGATGGTAGAGAAAATGATCAACTGAACTCATGCTATTTTACGAATACAATTGAATCAACCAATTGTGTCTTCTGCTATTTCTTCCACAGAAAAATCCCCTTCATCAGAAAGAAAATCCTCAAATAAGTGATGTAATTTGAAGAAAGAAGAGAATCCGGAAGAAGATGACCTTGTGTAAAAGCCTAATTTGTCTTTGACTCTAGAAGATTTTATGCCATATACTTCAAAAGCACAGGAACCACCCCACCTAACGGCACAGCCTGAATTGGTTCATCAGGTAGAATCTTCATCAGATGAAGGATTGATCTTTGGTTCTGTTAACATGATTCATTTAATGGATCCCTATGCCAATGATAGTTTCTATCATGATGAACCTAAGTTCCATGTATCTAACAGAGGAATTAGAATAAGAGATAGAGGTCTAGGATACATGGGAAGACGTGGATATTCTAGAAGCCACTATTTCAATCCTACCCCTGCTAGAAGTGTATATGTGGCAGAAACTTGTGGAAAATCCCTTCAGCTGGCTCAACGGGAACAAGAAAGTTCTTCCACACATGGAAGATTCGGTCCTGACACAGTTATTTTGGAGGACCGGCTAGAGGTTACACCTTTTTACTCTCAGAAAATATATACACCTAGTAGATCTAATCTACCAAAGCCAGGAGTGTTTCCAATTCCTGCCCCGATATGGGATGCATCTACTGCCAAAGCATCAACTTCCAAGGAACTTGAAAAACCACATTTTCATGATGGAAAATGCAGACCTTTGGACCAAAATTATGATGTCTTGAACCATTTGGCCCAAGTACCAACCAAGTTATCAATTATGGATGCCTTGAATCTATCAAAATATCTTCGGGATGTGCTTTTTGAGGCTTTTTCAAGTCCTAAAGAATTTGAAAATGAAATTGTTGCGGCTGAGGTATACCGTATAGGGAATGATCATGCATAATGCCATACAGTGATAGCTTTTATAGATGAAGATGAAGATGATGTTTTACATGGACATATTAGACCTTTGTATCTATCTGGAAAAGTCAATTACATAGGTATCCGACAATCTTTTATTGATAATGGCTCAAGAGTCAACCTCGTTCCTATTCGTACACTTCGTCAATTGGGCCTCATAGAATCTGATTTATCTCCTTCTACTTTGATGTTGCAAGGATATGATAAGAATGAACAAGAACCTCTTGGCGAGATTGCACTTAGAATTCACTTTGAAAACCTTGTGTCGAATTCATATTTCCTGGTTGTACGTCAGGACACATCCTTCAACATTTTGCTTGGAAGACCTTGGCTACATCAACATGTGGTCGTACCTTCGTCATACCATCAATGTCACAAATATTGTTTCAATGGTCAAATTGGGACATTGTATGGTGAAAAGGCCCCATTAAAAACATGTGAATCTCAATACATTGAGGTAGAATTTTATCACATGGAGGGAAAGGAAGAATCCACAACAAAGAAAGTCACCAAAATTAATGATCTAAATGGTTTGGAAAAGATTCCAGTAAACCCATTCATACATGTGGGTATGGATTATGTGTTGCCTATCAGTCAAATTCATAGGATAGACCTAAATCCAAACACTCTTATGGAAACTTCCATAATGTCAATTACGGCAACCAAGCCAGACATCATGGGAAAAATTGTTGATTTTCCAAGCAATAATGAAATCTTAAATGGAGATTTCTTTATTTCATCCACTGAAATCCAGAAATTCTATACTTCATTAACCAGGCCAGAATAAGTTATAGTAATACCAGAGGAAAACAATGATGTTGATTCTCAATCCATCATCTCCTCTTTATCACCCCAAGAAGACCCTTCATCATCAATAGAGTCAGAAATGGTAGCCTCTTCTTCAAGATGTTCAAATTTTAACTTCTCCCTGACCATGGAAATTATGCCTCTTCATCTACTATGCAAGTAGAAATATAAGAAGTAACACATATTGAAGAAGAAGAGGAAGATATCCGGGATGCTCCTCCAATATTTGAAGAGGGTATCTCTACCACTGTGGATTAACTCAGAGAAATAAATCTGGGTAAAAAATTAGATCCACGCCCCACTTTAATTAGTACAGCCATTACTCTTGAAGAGAAAGAAATGTATAATTTATTTCTAAAGAAAAATTGAGATGTATTTTCTTGGAATTATACAGAAATTCTAGGTCTTGATCCCAAAGTTTCCACTCATCATTTGTGTTCTCCAGAAGAACATTGAGGATTCAAGCAAGCAGCAAGAAGAACACACCCAACTTATGCCTCCAAAATTGAAGCTGAATTTGATAAGCTTATCAAGGTTAACTTTGTCAGACAAGTTCAATATCCCAAATGGCTAGCTAATATTGTCCCTGTGAAAAAGAAGAATGGAAATATTAGAGTTTTCATTGACTTCAGAGATCTTAATCAGCATTGTCTGAAGGCTGATTTTTCAGTTCCGATCATAGAACTCTTAATTGATGCAATAGTTGTCTACAAATCTCTTTCCTTCATGGATGGTTACTCTGGGTACAATAAAATACAAATGGCCCCAAAATATGAGGATTCTACAGCCTTCAGATCTCCTCAATGTGTGTTTTTCTATTGGGTAATGCCCTTTGGCCTGAAGAATGCAGGTGCAACGTATCAACGTGCCATGCACCATATCTTCAAACCCATTTTAGGGAAATTTTTTGAATGTTATGTGGATGATTTGGTGGTTAAATCCAGACAATGTTCTAATCACTTGGCCGATATGGAAATCATATTCAACAAACTTAGACAACACAATTTAAAGATGAACCCCTTGAAATGTGCTTTCAGGGTAACCTCAGGAAAATTTCTCGACTTTTTTGTACACCATCGTGGTATCGAAGTTGATCCAGAGAAGAAAAAATCAATCCTTGACATGTAACCTCTTAGATATTTAAAGGAATTAAGAGGAATTCAAGGACACTTGGCTTAAATTTGGCGTTTCATTGCCAATTTGGTAGGCAAGTGTTTACCCTTCACAAGATTAATGAAGAAGGGAGTCACCTACCAGTGGACTGAATAATGTCAAGAAGTATTTAATATATTCAAGAACTATCTCTTGATTCCACTGGTATTAATTCCACATGCTGAAGTAAGACAACTTATTCTCTATGTGACGGCTTTAGAGTGATCATTGGGTGTCTTCCTTGACCAAAAGAATGATGCTGGGAATGAAAACAACCTTTACTATCTCATTCAGACTATGCTTGAGGTAGAAACTTGATATTCAAGTATTGAAAAGTTTTTTCTATAATTAATCTTTGTAGTTCCTAAATTGAGATACTACCGGCAACATAATGAGGTCCAATTGGTATCTCACAATAACCCGCTCAAATTTATCCTTAGTCATCCAATTCTTACAATATGTCTCGCAAGGTGCGAAGTTATTTTGTAGGAGTTTGATATCCAGTATGTGTCTCAAAAGGCAATAAAGGGCCATGCTCTGGCTAATTTCCTTGCTAAACACCCATCTCTAGAAGATACATCTTTAAATATTTAACTTTCTGATGCGAAAGTCTTCTCTATTCAAGATAATCCTCAAACATGGGAAATGTACTTTGATGGTGCCTCCAGAAGTCCAATAGGGAAGAAAATAAAAGATCCTAAATTCAACAAAGTTGGGTTATGAATCGTTCTTATTTCCCCAAAAAAGGCAGTTCTACCATATTCCTTCTTACTGTTAGAAGGCGGTACAAAAAATGAAGCAGAATATCAAGCTCTCATCACAAGCTTGGAATTGGCGCTTCAGGCACAGGTGAATCACTTGAAGGTAAAAGGTGATTCAGATTTGGTAATCAAACAAATCAATGGGGATTATTCCATCAGAAAGGAAGAGGTAACCCCTTTGTGTGATTACGTCAGAGAGTTAATGGTAGAATTTCCCTCGAAACCGACATTTTCTTATGTCCCACGATCACAAAATTCCCAAGCTGATGCACTAGCTAATGTAGCCACAGCCCTAGAAGATCCAAATCGGGACGAAACAATCATCAGTATTACCCACCGTTGTATAGTTTCACCTTTTTTTTCAAATCAGAACAGAGGAAATCAATGAAATCAGTCCAATTTTTGAACCATTTTTTCATAATACAGGATGTATGACACCTATCAGGGAATACCTTCAAAATGTAATAATCCCACCGGATAGAGCTGGGAAAGAACAAGTTCGGCGACGTGTGGTCAATTTTACTCTTTATGATATCCCAGATCACCAAACAAATCTCTACAAGAAAGGTTTTAATGAATTATCTTCAGATTTATTGATGGTGAAGAGACAATGGTTTTCATGAATGAAGTACATGCATGGGTTTGTGGTGCCAACCAGTCTGGACATAGACTTTCTGGTCAAAATCGAAGGCTTAGATACTTCTGGCCTTTAATGATGCAAGATTATGTTGATTTAACTAAGAAGTGTCATACTTTCCAAGTATGTGCCAACTTAATTCATCAACCCCTAGAGTTTCATCATACAGCTAAATACTCTTGGTCGTTTGCTACATGGGGAATGGATGTAGTAGGACCTTATCCTCTGGCTACAACTAAGCAGTTTAAGTATATTCTTACTGCTAATGACTTCTTTTCCGAATGGGTAGAGGAAATACCTCTCAAATAAGTCGGTGCTAAAATCATTGTTAGATTTGTCAAGTCTAACATCATTACAAGATTCGGTGTTCCTCATACCATATTGACGGATAATGGCACAAACTTTTGTTCATCCGAGGTAAGAAAATTATATCAAGAATACAATATCAGATCCAACCATTCATCTCGGTATCATGCAGTGTCTAATGGTAAATTAGAGGATTTCAATAAGACTCTTTCAAACATATTTCAAAATATGGTGGATAAAGATAAGAATTCATGGCCTAATAAACTTTTTCATGCTCTATGGTCTTATCGGACTACCACCCGAACTGCTACACGATCAACTCCATATTCATTGGTATATGGAATGGAAGCAGTCTTGCCTATTGAAGCCCAATTACCTTCTCTTAGAGTCACCATTTGTGATTATTTATCTACATATGAACAATCTCAAAAGTGATTGGATGAATTGGAATGATTAGATGAAAAAATATTGTGCACACTGCACCATTTAGAAGTCTATCAGAATTGAATAGCATGAGATTTCAATAAAAAAGTTCGTCTTCATTCATTTATTCAAGGACAATTGGTATTGGTCCTCAAAACCCCAATGATACCAGGAAAGAAGCCTCCAAAGTTTGATCCAAAGTGGGAAGGACCTTACTCAATACATAGGGCCTACTCCAATGGAGGTTATTCTTTAATATAAATGTATGGAGAACTCATTACAACTCCAACCAATGAAAGATTCTTGAAGAAGTATTTTGTGTAACACAAATACACCGATTGTCCTTGCTACCAGACATTAACCTGCATAGCCCCCTCTATCATCTAACATGACGTTAAACTGTGCATCGTCTAAGCTGCAGAACGTTAAACTACCAAGCACCCCATGTCTGTGACACATGACATTAAACTATGATCACCGCATGCGCAATTGTCTTTTAAACTCTGTTTCCATGCGTGCTCTGGGAAGATAACCATGCATAAGCCCCCACACCATCCTTCATGGTCGCATCTTTCACAACACGGTCGTCAGGTCTGTTGCTGCCTCTTATTTCTCACACCGAGCATAACTCACGTGAGCTTAGAGTAAGCTTCAACCATGACATCTTCTCTGGGTCGCTAACCATGCTTAAGTCCCAACATCATCTTCGGGTCGTTGTCCTCATGTACACCCCGATTTCCAAATCCCTCTCAATTGAACTAAGCGGACTTTGATCCTTGCCTCCTAGGCTGGGTATGTAGGCAACCTTCTGAGGTTCAAGCCTGAAACCACTTTCTTCACATCGATTCACCTCCATCCCATATGATGTTAATCTGTGAGGCCCCCGTCAACCATCTTATTCATATCAGTTCACTTTCATCCTACATGATGTTAAACTATTTATGTCCCATCATCCTAGCTATATGACTTTAAACTATACAGTCCCCCATTGTCCTTGCTGCAAGACAATAAATTTCATAGCATTGTTCCATGCATATGACCTTAAACTATTTTCACTTTTTTCATGTATGACAATAAACTGCAATAATCCCTGATACCCTCACTCGAGAGGAATCATCATCAACATGGTCTCCAACCATGTCATATTTCAAGAACTACATATGGCATGATTATCATCCTTATGAGATACGTAGTGACACCCAAGTCTTTAATCTTGGGTCCAACCATAATTGCAATAAATTCCTCTTTACCCCTCATATGTACGAACTAAATTCGTACAAATGGTATTTCAAGAACTATGTGTAGCTTGATTCCCAGACTCATGGGATATGTTGGAATGCTCGATCATTCCTTGAGTCCATCCCCGAGCCTTTAGGCCTAACCCCAAACTCCACTTTCGGTCCCTTAGCTGAAAAGTCCCCCTGGGATCACATGGTGTGATATGGAATACCCAAGTCATTATTCACATCAGTTTTATAAAAAATTCATGATGTGTCTCCCTCACTATGGTATGAGATCTAGGACCCTAAACTAAGATCTTCCATGTTGTCGTCCTGTATGATATTGAACTGTATTTCAATAACTACGTGTGGCTTGATTATCATCCAAATGAGATACGCAGTGACATCCAGAATCTCAATTCAAGACCCAGCCGCAACATTATACAAATAATATTCATGGTCTCCATAACTCTTTTCTTGAATTCTGGTTACAAAATTTATGATACCTGAGAGTTCTTTTGCCTGACTATGCAGCACGTTCCCTTAGGTGGCCTTGTATAAGTTGTCTACATAACGGATTTTTTAGCCAAAAGATGGTACTATTTGACTATGCAGCTTATGCCCCAGTTGACCCTGCATAATTCAACCACTATAATGGTTTTTTCAAGTAATGGTAAATTCATTCTTAGGAGAAGCCTCTTTTGTCCCTATTGTTCTTAACGGTGATATGTAGGGATCTGCAAAAAAAATGTCATCCTTAACATATTTGTTCCATAATATTTTTCATGATCTGAAAGTATTCAGTTCTATGGTTTAAATTTTAATCCTTCTCCATATGTTCAGACTAATATAAAATAACCTTGGACCACTTGACCATATGTCGTATAATGTTTCTATCTCTGGTTTTATTCATATGATTTAAAACCACATATTCCTTTTTCATATATTTGGGTCAGACCTTCGTAGAAGTCACATTCCTCCAATTATTTGACAATTCTGATTGGAAATATCCTCTCCATATTCAAGTACCTTTCCCCTTAAAGCAGTCTCTATGATTTGGAAAATTTGAATCTCGATAATACTTTCTTCGGCTTTTAGCAATAGAAAGTCAAGTTTTAGAGAGTTTTTTTTTCAACTATGCAGCATGTTCCATTAGGTGGCCTTGCATAAGTTGTCTATATAACAAACATATCAGCCAAAAGATACTACTATTTGACTATGAAGCATATTCCCTAGTTGGCCCAGCATAATTTGGCCCCCATAACAAGTTTGTCAATTAGTGGTAACTTCATTCTTAGAAAATACTTCCTCTAATTCCTTTTAGCTCTTTTCCCATGTCATTCCTCAAATTTGAAATTTCTCAAGTCATAGTTTACAATTTTCCCCCTACATACATGAATATGGTAATATGTTTCCAAACAAATTATCAAGAATTAATTCAATATCATCAATTTGGTCAAAGCTATTTGACCTTAAATATTAGCCTTTTATAGTCCAACATGCATGACTTTAAACTGATAATAACAAAATATATGGTACTCATTAAATTGATAACCTATAAAGGGTACTATGAACAAAAGTCAAGTCCAAGCTTTCTAAACGTACATTTTGTATGATTTAGGAAATATTGAGCAATTAAAAGATGAAAAGTTTGTGGGGTTGTTTATATAACCCTTGTAAAAATCAAACTATGTTTACTAATCCCATTGGCTTAGGTAAAAATAAGAGCAATTATAAAGAAAATGAAGGTACAGATGATTGAAAATGAACTGTTTTTCATTGATGAACAAGATTAGAAGAACATCCACAAACTATAGTCTCTTCGCTTTTTTCAGAAATTACAAAATACTTTCAACATGATTTCTCATCTATTTCAAAGTATTCCAAGCTTCATCAGTAGCCACTTGAAGTTCATTTACTCAACCAACTTCACTCTCTTCAGCTCGACGAAGTGCCTCTTTGGAATCTTTTATGGCTTTTATACCATCCGCTTGGACTTCTTCCAACGAATTATGAAGCTGGTCAAGCTCCCCAGTAGCAGCATCTAGCTCTTGCTAAAGGTGCAACTACTGGACAATATTCTCCTTGATCTTTTGCTTCAGCTCCTTGAGCTTTGCAATATGATCAGCCTCATCTCGGGACACTACAGCCTGAAATTCACTGATATTGGTTAGCAATCTAGCTCTGATCAGGTCTTGACAACACCTTTGCTCTTTCTCCCTCCTTCAAATGACTTGTTTCACTATGAAATGGATTTCTTCATATCCAAAACCGCCAAGTCCCTGCATGATGAACAGAGATGAATGTTTTTTAATTTTTGAAGGAAGCTCTTCAAGAGGCACCTGAGATATTATCTTCTATATATTTTTCCTTGCCTTGTGACATGAGAATTGGAGCGCCTTTTGCACCTATGTGTCTAATTCGGCATCACTATCATAGGGAGGAACATATTCTAAGATTAATGAACTTAAGGAAGTGCCATGTTCTGCTCCTTACCAGACCCTGGTTGCTTCACCTTCTGCTACTATTTGGGCTGAGGCTGAGGCTTCACCTCTAGATCTAGACATTGAATTTGACAGCCCTATTTGGTAAATTGAATGTATGGTTAGTTTCAAAGGACAGTAAAAGTTGATTGGTTTTCTTATAGGTTAAGTAAGCCACGAATATCATCATCTTTTACCTAATAGTAGATCAGCAACTTGTGAAGACTCCTCCCCATCTTCCCTATAATCAAAAGGATTTTCAGAATGGGTTTTAGGAGGATCTGTCATGTTAAGTTCCACCTGAGCCAGTGTTTCTGCAATAACAGGGTTGACATCAAAATCTACACCCCTTTCAAGCATTGCTGGTTTAGAAGTTTCTTCAGATGGAACTGTAAATTTTTTTAACCAAACATGGTTAGAAGTGTAGTCATGAGAATATTAACAGGAAAAATGATGAAACTCAAGTCCAGTTGATTCTATAACTAGATCTCCAAAATCTTATAAATCACATGGTAATTTAACATGTTCTAAAATTTCTTCAAAGTACATTCCAAGATTCATTATTTTATCCAATGATGTACCAGATCCCAGTTTTGTCTCACCAGTGGGAGCACTCGGCATGTCTTCTTCGTGACTTTCATCTAGAAATCTCTAACCCTAGATAGCTTCTTCAAAGACAGTTGTGGGGTCATCTTCGGTGGTTTCCAAATGTTCTGGTTCATGTGTTGAACCTAAAACATCACAGAATGGAATTAATTTGTTGTCTCATTTGAGGTTCTATGAAGTATTGTTAATTTAACAGAAGTCTTTTCTCTCCTAGCATCAGAAACATGAGCAGTGTTGGGAATAGATGTTGGCTCATCTGCTCTCAGTATTCCTTTAGGAACCGAAATTTCAGCAAGAACTTGTGGTCGTTCTACAGCACCCTCTGTTGTACTCTGAGGATGGTCAGTCCTTTCCCTTAAAGGGGAAACTGAAGAATCCCCTACAATCCTGAGAAGTTTGAGCACTTTTTCATAAGTTAAGATTCATGACTACCAGAAAGACTTACCACTACTGATAAAGAATTTGACTATGGTCTTCTTTATTCGATGCCTTTTCTTCTTATACTTTTTGGGTGGACTGGCGTCATCATCTTCGAAAATAGGTGTCGAAGACCATAATGCCCTTTCTAACTCCTCATCCATGACATGATGGTCTGGAGATACTTCACCCGGCTCATGAGCTGATTCAGTGGCTCCAAGAGCGGTGCCAACAGGGCTATACCATGGCGAAGGGATATCATTGGTTCTTTCCTTTACAAGCTGCGGGATGAAGAAGATTATTTCCTTGAATAACAAAGCTTTGACCAAATTTAAATTGCAAATAAAATATAAATATGAGAAAAAAGGAAATTTACATCTTCATGAGCCACGTAATCACGCCATTATTCATCTAATGAAGGACCAATCCCCTCAGTGGTACCATGGTCCATCATTTACTTAACATGGTTGGTGACAAGAACTGACTCATTAGTGGCTTATATGAGCATTTACAGCTCTTTTATGTATTCCCTCACTTCAATGGGGTTGTCCTCAAAATGGATGTCAGAGGAAGACCATAGATTCCCCACTCCATGGATATGCAGCCCTTCGCATAAGTCCATCCAGGCGGTTTTAACATCACAATATAAACTCTTTCATATCCAGAAAGCCTCTCATCATAAATATTCATAATGTGAACTAGAAGGCTTCGAGGAGGGTCCTACAATATGGGAATTCAACTTATTCCCAGCTCATACAATCACAAATAAAGGATAAGAAATTAAAACTTGTTGCTCTTTAAAATAATGGCGACTAAATTGCCTCAATGATATAACTCACCAGGAGTTGATGGATTAGGTCTCATGACTCTGGAAGGCGGGTTATATCTGGAACGATGTTGCTTTGACGCATTTCAAGCCTCATCATCCACATCTGGGGAATCTACTAAATCAGCTCTGGGTGAGGAATCTGATGAATCAGCTCCGGGTGAGGAAGATTCCCCTTCCAAATGAAAATCTTCTTTCTTAATGGTTCTCTTCTTTATCCCCAATCGAGGGACTGGATGATTCATTACCCCTTCATGGTATGATGTTGGCCATCTCTTGGCATACCATGTAGTCAATCGACATGCCGCTTCAATAGCTGGTAGATCAAATATTACCCCAATCTTCTCCATAGATGTCAGCAGCCATAGTTGTCGAGCAACCATTGGATGCTGCTCTAACCTGAAATGCACCAAAGGGGATACAGTAATTTGCTGCAGACATTTTAATTGATGTGTGAATCTGTATGGAGCATAGGCCTCGCATATAATTTCTCTATCAATCCTCATGGCCAGTGTACTATCTCTACATGCCAGCATATATGCCCTTAACTCCAGTTTGACTGTTCCATCATCAAAAAATCACCCTGTTGGTGGATTTCCATAAGGAAATAAGTGAAACTCCTTGAACATGCTCAGCCTCATTTTGATATCATAAGCATTGAGGGATAAGGGAGAGATTCCAAAAAAGGCATGAACAAACGGCCGGAAAGAACTTCCAGGAACCTGTACCCCACTTTGTACAGCATATGTCCTGAAGTGGATGGCAATCCATCCCCATAAAACTTGGAATGGTCCCACTATTCTTGGAGGAGACTTACCCCTATAAACATGAAGTAAGCGTCTATGAATCTTTTCCAAAACTGGGGTGTCCAACCCAACCATCTTCCTTTCAGCCAGCTTGGCAGTAATGACAAAGGTCCCCAGCATCACATCTCCTTTTGAATCCCGAACTGGTAAAAGGTAAACACTAAGCCATAAGGACAAAAATCCTTCTAGATGGGTCTTCTCTAGAATTTTCTAATTCACTTAATACCCCCACCTATCAAACTCTCTTGCTTACAGAGTTGGCCAAAATGTGCCTAGAGCACCCCTCTTTGCTGCTCTAGGGAAACTAGTCGGACGAGTGCAGGAAGGTCCTTCCTCTCTCTTCTTAATCAAAAACATTTTCATCCACTTCTCTAGATGGATATCTTCTCTGGAGTGGGTTTTCGTGGTGGTGGTATTCTTAAGCATGTAGAAAATTTTCATTAACTCTCGAGCCAAATCCAGAGTCTTCTCCAAATCATTCAAAATCACCTTGGGGGGATGAATTCATCATACATATCTCCCAAAATTGGAGCCCCCGAAATCTTGTAGACATCCCACAAACTGATGCCTACTTCTCCATGAGTCAGATGGAAAGAATTCATTTCCGGGCTCCAATAGCTGATTAACTCTGGCATGAAATTTTCATTCCTGTAGACATATGTCTGCCCAACCTAGATAGATTCATATATTGTAGCTCCCTTCAGATCATCGATAAACTCTGGATAGGTTTTTCGCACCCAATATTCCCACATCCAAGTTGGCTTCACACCTTCTCCGGGACGGAAATCCCAACTCTTCTTCCATCCCTTAGATTGGTCCATCTAAGAATTTCAGAAAATAGAGGGATAGCAATGTGGTTGTAACTCAGGCGTGTGAGGCTTCATATCTAGAGCACAAGGTCTATGATGCATTATTTATGCCTTCTCCACTGTACCAGAATTGACAAATGATCCTGAAACTGAGACATTTGCTGAAGATAAGTTCGTGTAGGTCTGAAACCAGGAATGAGGGATATAATCCTTTGCCTCTGTAATGTTGACTCCTTGTAGATGACCATGGCCATACAAAGGAAAGTAGATGCTCTATGGGAAATTGGCATGATATTTCTCCAAGTACTTAGCCAAATCTAGGAGAGTGTTGTCACAGATAACATAATAATCATGGTTGATGATGTTCATCATGTCATCTATTCTCTTGCTGGATAACTCATCAGCTGATCCAATTCTTCTGGGAGCAATTGAATCTGCACAAAGATCAAACAATACACTTTTAAGTAAGTTTGTTTTGAAAAATTTTGATGAAGGAAATAAAAAAGTGGTGAGGGAATTAAGGCACACAAGTCTAAAACATGGCACGAAAGTCGAACCGATCATGTAAGTTTTTTCACCCTAGTCATGGAGCACAAATCAAATACCTTCTATAGAAGCGCGACAAAATATATAAGGGATATTGCCGAAGATAGAAGCACCTGCGCGATGAGAGCTCAAGTTTCTGGAATCTGAGTGAGTTTGCGTAGAAGTGGCCCTGTATATATAGGCGATCCAGACCACCTGCTCACCATACTTTCACGCCCCAGAATCTGCGCGCCGAACTTGCGTGCCACAGACCCTTGATTTCTTCAGCTTTACCTCAGAGTCGGATCCTCTTTCCTTTTCAGATCCAACTCCGAGGAGGGACTTTGGTTGACACTCCTTTCCATCACAGAGTCCAACGAATGGAAAATGGGAATATCTTAACCACCAAGAGGGTCACCATTTTAAGAACATCAAAAAATTTGATGAAAGCATGGACCAGGAGCTCATTTGGAGTGAGGCGAACAAGTCACATGCGTGTCGCGCAAGTCACTTGCACGCTACCTATGGGTCACCCAGCTAACATGCGTGCCCTATTTTATTTTTCTCCCAAGGTTCAAGGTGACCTATAAATAGACCTTTTGGGCCCCCCATTTTAGGGATGGATTTTCTAAAAGTCAAATTCAAGCTCTGGTCACCCAAGTCTTCAACTGAACTCTTCAGAAAGATTATAAGGTAACTTTTTACCTAGAATGGAAGAATTTATGGAGTAGGATAAGGCGTAAGTGTTTAGAATTCATCAACACTTACGCACCTAAGTATCCATAATTCCTTTAAAATTGAAACACTTGCACGTCGCCTAACCCTTTCGATGAAACTTGTGCGCCGCCCTTTTGGAAAAATCTTAGGATAATACTAAAGGATTGAGTTAAGTCTCACCCAAGTATTACCCTACAGATTCTTCATCACCCAGGTGAACCCAGGCCATGCAAGTACACTTGTGCGGCCAAGACTTGTGCGCCAACTTCATTTGTGTGCCTCTCTCATGCTCACCTCTCCTCTTAAAGATATTAGCCCCCGAACCCCT
Source organism: Viscum album (assembly GCA_963277665.1). Taxonomy (NCBI): domain Eukaryota; kingdom Viridiplantae; phylum Streptophyta; class Magnoliopsida; order Santalales; family Viscaceae; genus Viscum; species Viscum album. The sequence continues at coordinate 1,181,361,136 of OY728158.1, read as the reverse complement.
TTTCAAAGCCATTTATGGCATGATTCCTTTGTTGGCTTCCTTATCTGAATGGAATTCTGTGAGAACCTCTCCTAAAAACTCGTGAATTACAAGATTTATGTCACCACTATTAGAGGTTTCCTACATGTGACCTCATCCTTTAAGATGAGAAGATCTTTTGATTTTGGGCCTCCTTCTCAAGAGTAAGCCCCAAGTCCCCTTAACCTGGGCCTCCTTCTCAAGAGTAATCACCGGTTATAATTTCCTTTAACCTGGGCCTCCTTCTTAGGAGTAAGCCCCAGTTATAATTTCCTTTAACCTAGACCTCATTCTTAGGAGTAATCTACAGTCATAATTTCCTTTAACCTGGGCCTCCTTCTCAGAAGTAAGCCCCAGTCATAATTTTTTTTAACATTGGGCCTCCTTCTCAGGAGTAAGCCCCAAGTTATAAGTCCCCTTTAATTTGGGCATCCTCTTTAGGAGTAAGCCCTAGGTTAAAACTTCAAATCTCCATAAATTACAAATACATTTATGGACCCTGCTCATGGGATTCTTTCCTGAAGTAAGTCCTGGTCTTCATCTACTTTTGTATTCATACATACATAAGCCCCACATCATTTCTTGTGACTGAATATTTCATGGAACAATCGCCAGGTTTACTGATTCCTATTGTTTCTCACACCAAGCATGACTCATGTGATCTTAGAGTGTAAAAGTAATCACGACATCTCTTTTTGGGTCGTTAACCATGCATAAGCCCTATATTTATTCACTCGAAATACGTAGACATGGATCTGTTCCTTAAAAGTAGAGTATGTAGGAATCCTTTCTATGGTTCAAGCCCATCATTCATTAATTATTTTCAGTCCCATATGATGTTAAACTATATCCTTTTTATCAAAATACATGGGTTCTGATTCCTTTTTAATGAGGATACGTAGGTATCCAATATTCAGGTATGATCCCAACTCTGAAATAATCCATATCTTTCTGAATGACAATAAACTTCAAGTGCCCCACTGAGTGGCTTTAAAACCAGTATGGTCATCATAATGACCAAGATATTTCTATATAATGTATTGAAGGATACCATTGACTAAGAATCTCTAGTACATACGGATGATTTTCCATCGATGAAGAACCTTAAATACATATAAAAGATTCTATAAATCCCATACATATCAATCATCGATTTTCAAATCTAAAGGAAAACTCATTTTCATGCTTGGTGAATTAATAAGGATTCGTGAACAAAACTTAAATCTATAAGAGAGTCTCGGAGTAGCCAATAATTCCCCACAAAAAGATGTGATGAGCCTGACCTCCCATCCTCTCGACCAATGAAAATTCTTAAGCCTCATCGGTACATAACTAATGAGCCCCTACCTTTGGAAAGTATGTCCAAATGGATATAGAATCATTGGGTGTTTCCAGTTCTAAAAAAAAACCTGTTATAAACTGATTGGAGAGTTTGAACCTTAAACAAATAAGGGCATCCCCATTTCCAGACGAAATAGGCATAAAAGATGTGCAATGTTTTAAATTATGATTTGAATTTTATATAATTATTTAGGGAATAAAATAATAAACTAAAAATAAATCCCACCAAAATATTTTATTAAAATTTCAAAGTCAAATAGTTATGAGGGGTTAACTGACCATAATGACGTACTTCTGGTAACTTAAATAAGTCACGATTAATATACTTATCATGTACCTTAAAGAAACTTAGAGGGGTCATGGTAGGTTAACTGAACACATGGCCTATTAGTCACCATTACTTAAATAACTATATGAATAAAGTCTCATGGTTACTATATAGCATGAGTAGAGAAAACATAGGATGAAACTTAAATTAAGAGAAATCACAATAACCACATATGTTAAACACTATAAAATAATTAAAAATAAGAATTAAACAAATAAAAGGGTAAAAAGATAAATTGAACGATTTGAGGATAATTAATCATTATTAACTCATTTCTAATATAATTTGATCTCTCTATATTTAGAGGCTTTGAAAACATATCTGTAGGTTTTTATTCAGTGCCAATGAACTCAAGAGTAATATCTCCTTTTTTAAAATTATCTCTTAAAAATATATTTGTTATATAAATATGTTTTATCCTAGAATGAGACAAGGAATTTTTATAAATATTAATAGTGTAATGTCCCCTAATCTGACACTCTCTCACATGGAAAAATTGAGATGGTTATGGGACCTCAAGTGTGCATCTCGGTATGCTAGAGGCTACTGACTAGAAGTGGGGGTATAATGAATATAGTGGGGAGACTATAAACCCCACTATAGAGTTACAACATAGTGTAAATAAATAGATATAATAAATATCAAAGTAATAGAAATAGGGAAAATAGTACAACTCACAATTCAAAGATAAAGGATAAACCAAGTAAACTAAATAATTAATGGCAGCTAAATAATTTAATAATAATATAATATTAATTTAATGATAGGTTGGAATGTATATAAATATAGAACTAAAAGTAATACAGGTAAAATTCCATGATTATGTGAATAAACACAAAAGACCCTGGTCCCAAATCTCATGTATGTCTCGTCTCCAAGCTCCAACCCATCCAGCAAGGAACAATCAACTACAAGGTCCCTTTCCCTTGTCCAAACCTACATCTATATAATCTTCTCGAGTACCAAATGGTGGCTCAAATAGGGTGTGTGTAAAAATTATTAGGTCAATACCACTATCTCTAAACTAAATCAAACTGATAATTAGTTCACAGAATAAATAAATAAATAGGTTTATTAGTTATCAACTTAATATAACACAACAATCAACCGACTTCAACGCCAAGTTAGAATATCTATGAGCATATAGCACAACTATGCTAACTATAATCACAAAAACATAGAATAATCACATAATTGGGAAATCCCTCTATATAAGAATTATAGAATAACCAAGACAAGCCCTTTATATTATAATTTCAGTATAACTGAGAAAATCCCTATAATAATTATAGAATAACTTGTCTAAGACCTTTATATAAGAATTTTAGCATAATCAGGAAAATAATTAAAATAATTACTGTATAACTAATCCAAGACCTTTATATAATCATTTTACCATCTATAAAATCTTAAGTTATAATGGAAATAATACCATCATGTAATATCATATCATAAGTCACAGTGGTTAATTCATCCAATTACCATTTATCTTTCAATTACACATTCATTCATTAAATTATATCTCGTTCCATTTACATGCCAATTGCACACCCATTTTATATCAAATCATCCTTATCCATTTCATTAATCAATTAAGCTATTTCTTAAGGTTAATCAATCATAAGAAATCACTTAAGGTCTCATGTCATGCTAACCACAATTTAATTCAATATCCACTTCATTATTATTCCAAGGTAGACTCGCCCAATGGGTAGTCACGGGTCAAGTCTCAACACCATTGAATCCAAATGGATCCAAAGATTAATCCAACATATTCTCTATCATTTTACATTATTGATTTAATTTACATTCATGTTATGTTGGTGAAAGCACAATATTTCACATACTTTACAATTAAACAGACCGTAGGGTTTGGTTTTAGACCACCTAGCATTATCTAGCGATCAAAAAACACTTCCAATAGGTAATTCCAACAAGAATGAAAGAAAATAAAACCCCAGAAGAAACCTAGATCATGAAACATCAAGATCAAAACCTGAAACAACCATAATAAATAGAATCAACTACTTCAATGGAGAAAAGTGGAAGAGAGGGGAAACCCTAAGAAAAACAACTAACTAGGGATTCTATACATGATCAAGATGTACAGAAGGGAATAAATAACTCCAAAATCACCTAGATTCCTCTAGGTCTCAATAGAGGAGGGTTTCACATAGATGAGAAAAATATTATATACACAGATTAGCCTTAAAACAATTGATCTTAAGAAATACATATCATGTAGTTTTTTCATGTTGTGTATTTATCAATTTGTGAGGTATGTAGAAAAACACGTTGACTTGGGTTAAAATAAACCTAGCTGAATGTTACATAACATGAACTAGTTTCATGATGTGTAACCATTTAACACCCATAACTAGTTCACAAATTCTTCCTAGAAATATTTACACATCATGAACCAATTTTATGACATGTTACCAGTTCACACCCTAAACTAATTCACAACCTAAAATAGTTCACAATTTCTACCTAGAAACATTTACACATCATAAACCAATTTCACGGCATGTAACCATTTCATGTCATGAACCAGTTTAGGATATTTGTATGGATACATTTATACAACATGTAACATGTTCATGGAATGTAAATTTCCAGCTGATTACCTCTATCCATATTTTGTAGAAAATCAAAAACCACCTATCAAGCCTTCCAAGCTCATTAATAACCCTCATAAACTCATTTTGTATGTTTCTATCTAGACTTCATTAATTAAAAAAACAAACATCACCAATATTTGGGTTATTTTCCCCGGAAAAATCTCTCCGTCCTCAAAAGGAACTCGACCACTAAGGTTCAAAGACAAAGTAAAACTAAACAAAATTTGTTTATTGAAAAACTCAAAGAGGAATGTACCTATAAAAATATGGGATTATAAAACCACCACACCATATAACAGTTCATCCTCGGTCTACTCAATGTATCGTTGAGGGGTCTCAATGAAAAAGTCTGGCCATTGTTCTTACATATCAAATTCCCTCTCCTAGGTCTCCTCTTGAACACATCCATGATACAACTGCACTCAAACTAGAGGTATAGTCTTTCCCCTATGATACTTCTCACTATGATCCACAATCTATATAAAATTCTTGTCAAATGATGTATCTACACAAATCTCATCATCATCGATGTTTATGACATGATAAGTGTAAGGATGATATATCTAAAGCTACTACATGTGAAACATGTTGTGCCAGGAACTATAACACAATGGAAGGGATAATCGGTATACCACCAGAAAAACCCTATCCACTATATCAAACATCCTAACAAACTTGGGCACTATCTTTCCCTGTTTCTCAATACATCATTTCCCCAACCTAGGTAACACCCGAAGGAATGACTAACCTCAAACTTAAGAGGACATCTATGACGGTTAGCATATGATTTTTTTCCTACTTTGTGAGGTCACTAATAGCCTCCAGATCATCTAAACCAACTTAGATGTATCCCTCGCAAAACTAGGTCCAATAAGTACTAACTTAACTACCTAGATCCAATAAAGAGGAAAATGGAATATCCAGCCTTAAATAACCTTGAAAGGTTTCATATAGATCAATGCCTGGAAGATTTTATTATACACAAACTCCATGAGTTCTATATTATACTCCCCTGAACCATAAAAATCTAAAACATATGATCATAACATCTCCTATAGAATATAAATAGACCATTTAGATTGGTCATTAGTCTAAAGATGATTGGCCATACTAAGAAGAACATGTGATCCTACATACTTGTAAAGAACTTACTAGAACTAAGGCATAAAACAAGGATCTCTATCAGAAATAATACTCCTTGGAACACCATACAATCATATTGTCTTTGGTATGTAGAGACTACCCAAATCATCAACAGTGAAGGTTTCCATGATATGAAAGAAGTGGGATACCTTCATCAGTCAATCTATGATCACCCATACTACATTTTTCTTAAGGATTGTCCTGGGTAATACCATCAAAAGATTCACAGTGACATTATCCTATTTCCATTGTGTAATAGGAAGAGGCTACAACTTCCCATCAGGCCGCTAATGATCTTCTTTCACCTACTAATAGGTGAAACATATTTCCAAAAAACCAGCTACTGCCTTTTTCATTCCTATCCACCAGTACAATCTACAGAGATCATGATACAACATTATTATATACAACCCATTTATAATCATAAAACTTTATCATTATCAACTTTCAAAAACCCTTAGGTACCCATACTCATACATAGAAAATAAGAGAATTGAAAATGTCAAGAGACCATCCTACTAGTAGCTCCCCACCATATAGGCCATCTCTCAGAACAAATCCTTCTAGATTTGATAGATTATTTGTTTTGATCTATTCAAGAATCATGGGTATGATAGATTTTTAATTAAAATATACTTTTCCTTGGGAATCTAGAACATCTAGATGCATGTCCGCAAAGAGCTAAATTATTCTCCACTAATCACAAAGCTTTCACAGTACCTCTATTTTAATATTCTATCTCAAGGATTTGGAAACAAAATTACCATTTCCTAGTGTATAATCCAACTCAAAATTGAAAGACTACAGGTACTTGAACCACCTATTTTGCTAAAGGTTTAGGTCTCGCTGAGAAAAGATATACTTGAGGATCTAGTGGTCTGTTTTCACCAAAAACATTCAGATTATAAGAGAATGTCTTCATCATCTTAGATCTTGTACCACTACAGCTAATTCCATATCATAAGTGGGATAATTCCTCTTACGTGGTCTCAGCTGTCTGGTGGCATAAGAAACCACTCGATCCTCCTACATCAGTACTTCTCTAACTCCAACTCTAGATGTGTAAAAGTACATGGTGTATTCCTTACCTGGCATAGATAAGGTGAGGATAGGTGTTGAGTTAATCCTTCTCTTTATATTCTTTAAATATCTCTCATAAGAATCTGACAAAATAGACTTCACCCTTTCCTTGAAAATCACATACATCAGTGCTTCCATGTGGAACAATTACTAGATAAAACATTGATGATAAACTTATAGACCAAGAAAAATATGAATATAAAAGTCATTATTATGATGATCCCATGATACCATGGTTGCAGCCTTATTTGGGTCTACTAACACTCTATCCTCTAAGATGACATATCCTAAGAATTTTAATTTATCAATCCAAAAACTACGTTTGGTTATCTTGGAATAAATATGATTCCCTTTCAATTTAATCTAGATGATGTCAAGATATAAAGAATGATTTTCTTCTGACTGGGAGTGCACTAAGATATCATCGAAGAAAACCACCAAAAACTAGTCCAAAAAAGGATGAAAGATTGGATTAATCAAGTCTATGAATACCACCGGTGTGCTGGTCAAACCAAACAGCATCACTATGAATGCGTACAAACCATACCTACTCATAAATGCAGTATGAGGTATTTTAGATGGTCTCACCATCAACTGGTGGTATCCTGATCTCAAATCGGTCTTGGAAAAGATCTCAGCACCCCTCATCTGATTGAAGAGATCATCAATGCATGGAAGGGGATATCAGTTCTTGACCCTCATCTGGTTCAATCTTCGATAATCCACACATAAGCGCAAATTCACATTATCCTTATTGGTGAAAATAACTAGAGAACCCCATGGAGATATTCTATATTGTATGAAATGTTTAGATTATAGATCTTTAATCTACACTTTCAACTCTTGAAACTCTACTGGTTCTATTCTATAAGGTGTAATAGAAACTACCTCTAATCTCATCACCAACTCGATCATGAACTCAATCCCCCACTCAGGTGGTAGGACATAAAATTCATTAGTAAATGCATCTTGAAAATGGTATGACACTAGAGTAGAATTATCCTGTTATATTTCATCATAATCTAATGAAATACCTACTATTTATGTCATGATAGAAACCAATATGAACTGAATAAATACTACATGACCAAACTAAAGATTACACTCACCCTGGTGAGAATAGTTGTCTCCTTATGGATAGAGAAAGGTAAATCTCTTCTGGTGACATTTGATATGATCTTGGTATATAATTATCTAATCCATACCAATAATCAAATTGAAACCATCATCTCTAACATAAATGGTTCCCAAAATAAATGGAAACCACCAATTTATAGAGAACACACCTTGAAACATTTGATATTCTCTAACTGCACTCCCAATTGTGTATTGATGGTTAATGCACCATCCAATCTTTCAACAAAAAAGACCAAACCATTTTCAAAAAGAGAATATATAAAATAATGTGATGATCCTGTATAAAACAGAATACAAGGGTAGACGATTCAAGAATTGTATCTCTAACAGTAGAAGTTACTTAATCCAAACTAGCTGGAGTAGATAGAATAGTGTGCAACTGACTAGACCCACTAACATGAGCTTGATTCGGAATCCCCTAGGACATTCCCTTTTCCTAGTAATATATATCTTTTACTAGAGTAACACATACTCTGCCTCAACTGGAGTGTCTAGTTTAAATTCAGTTACAAGTATACTAAAGGGTAGTTGAGTCCTTACCAAACTCTAGAACCTATCATGATCTCCTACCACTAAAGTACCACTGCATTCCCTTAAAAACCTCTCCAAGTGGAACATTCTACCGCAAGTAATCACTCCAAAGTATGGTACGAACACTGAGGTATCTTATGGACAAAAATTACACATTTATAGCACTATAATAGAACATGGTTTTGAGATTTATTCCAACTACCTTTAAAAATATTCCCATTATTTTCTTGGTGATAACTGTTATATAGGCACTTATTACCACTAGAAGAAGATATCCCAATTCCCCTTATTGAAATAACCTAGCCATTAATCAGGGCCTCTCTTAGATTCCCTTCTATGATGAGTGTATGATTCTTCACGTCCAAAAGATACTCAATAAGAAGACATTAACCTATAACCTAATATTATAACAAATCTCATCTTGAAAATGTCTCACCCAAGAGATCTCATTAGTATCTAAAGATGGCACAAAGCATTGAAATTCAGTGAAAATTCCATCATATTCTGTCATTGACATGAACTCCTATGTCAAGTGAATGAATTTTTTATTATTGCCATCCCTCAATGTCTCTAGATAGAATTGGATCTAAAAATTCACCTCAAATACCTTCCAGGATAACTCCTATTGATTCCCAACTTTCTTTAGAATGACCCACTAACACTTGGTAGGACCATGAACCATGTATACAAAAAGATTCACCTTCCTATCTATTTGTGTCTTAGGGTGATTAAAGATCATATGGAATGTCTAAATTTAGAACTTGAATGACTAGAGGACTCCTTCCTCAGTGAAAATAGGCATATGTTGTAGCTGAAACTCTCTCTTTAGCTCAATCATTTAAGTAATGATGTGAACAGTATCCCTTTCCATAGATATCATGAACCACATGAATCTATCACAAATTTGAAACATCCATATGATCCTCAGGAGATACCGGAATATCTTGTTCGGTTGTGTTAGGAGATTTCTGATTACCACTCTCCTAAATCTCAATTCAAATATGATGAGGAGGAATTTTCTATATAAGATAAATGAACTTCACATAACACTGAAAAACACCAACTCTAACCTGAATAGGTGACAAAAATAGAGAACCAATTTCTCATGGTCTTTCTAAACATGGATTATAGGTGTTTTATAATGAAATAATAGTTTGTTCATTTCATTTTTCACCCAAAAAAGGTATCTCATTTTATAGTTCATGTAGTAAAATATATCACATGCAATATATTGTACCTATTATGAAAAATGCATGTCAATTTATATCCCTATGTGTCTATCATGATGCATGAATACTCATATCATGTTAAACTAGGCCATGATTATAAAACTCAAGAAATAATAACATCACAAAACATGTGAATCACCCAAGGTGAAATAACATCAACCATAATAATGAAAAACATGAACAGTAATCCCATCCCTGGGCACTCATATTGTCCCCCATACATGGGTTAGCTACTCCCAAGCACAAGCTCATTACCAAGTCCCGACACATCCTAGTCTCCTTTCTATATTTCTTAGATAGTAAATTAATAGAGAAGAAGAACTTTCACATTTCATACCACTTTGTAAAATCCCCTGATCTGGAACTCTCTTCCCATGATATTTGATAATACACCTTTTTAAGGGTTTAAGGGGAACCTTAACATTACTCTTTGGCACTCTATCATGTGAAAAAATTAGGTTGGTTACGGTACACTAGAGGATTTTGACTAGAAATAGGGGTGTAAATAACATAGCGGGATACTATACTCTTGGTAAAGAGTTACAACTTTGTGGAAAAAAATAGTAAATATCACAGTAATAGAAATAGTAGAAACAATACAACTCACAACTATAAAATAAAGGATAAACTAAGTAAACTAGAGAATTAATGGAAACATAATAATCTAATAATCATTGAATGATAGTGTAATGATAGGATAAAATGTATCTAAATTTGAAATTGAAACTAATAAAAATCAAAGACTATATTGATGTGAATAAACTCAAAATACTCTGATCTCATACCCCATGTTGGTCTCGTCTCCAAGCTCTAACCTATCTAACAAACAATATTCAACTACAAGGTACCTTTCCCATTTCTAGACCTACATCTATGTAATATTCTCTGGTAACAAATGGTGGCCTGAATAGGGTTTGAGTAAAACTTAGTAGATCGACACCATCCGGTCTAAAAAAACTATTCTGATAATAAGTGCATACAATAAAGTGATAAATAGATGTATTAATTAATCAAATAAATATAATACAATAATCAACCAGCTTCAGCACCATGCCATAATATCTTTGAGCATGTAGCACAACTATGCCAACCATAGTCATAAAACCATGGAGTAATCACATAACTGGGAAAATCCATCTGTATAAGCATTACAACAAAACTAGGTCAAGCCCTTTATATAATAATTTTAGAATAATGTGGAAATGCCCTATAATAATTACTATATAACTGGGATAATACCTTTATATAGTCATTTCAATATAATTGGGAAAGGCCCTGTGAGAATTATATCATAACTAGGTGAAATGCACTGTGTTGCATTTGTTGTCAATGAGGCATGATGTTGTCATGGAATGAATGGATGTCAAGGAATGTCAAGATGTGAATGACAAAGGATGTGATGGTGATGGTGATGAATGGAGAATGACCATGGAACTAAGATGCATGTCACTTAGGAGATTCACTTAGTGACATAGGATGTTGTGGTTGAAACATTCTCTAGTTATATCAGACGATTGTAGAACTGATCTTAATGTTTCAATACTTGTATCAAGATGATACTAAGTTACACCACTTAAAGAATTGATGATAATGGAGCATCATTACATATGACGATTGATGAGTGGATCTTCAAGTTCATAGAACTTGTATCCTGATGATACAATGTCACAACAATGTTAGAAGACCATGCATTGTTAAGACAATGCATGAGGAGATGAAGATGATCCATCCATAAGTTCTAAGTGGATGAAGTGGATTAATTAAGTCCATGCACTATCACTTAGTGCATGTGAATTTGAATAAGATCCAACTTGATCTCTGATTGGATCAATGAAGAACATTGAAGAAATATTTGATTCAGGAGCTTCGGTTGAAGATGAACCTTCAGGAATGTCACTCCTAAGTGAAGATTAAATGTTTAAGAGGAATGGAGGAATTCTTAAGAAGAAGAGGAGAGAAGAAATGAATAAGGGAGAATGGATTAGAGGAAGATGTGGCATTTGGAATTTGAACTTGGTCACTTTGTTTTTAAACAAAGGACTTGTTCTATACTCGGGAAAAAAGAAGCCACCAAGGGCCAGCCTTAAGGGTTCAACCCAAGGCACATGTGGGACTAGGTCACCATGCCCAAGGGGATCCCATGGGGCCAGCGTGAGAGAGGCTGGGGCCGTGTATAAGCCCGTGAGGCCACGCAGTGATGAAGCCCGCACAGCGTGAGCACGAGGAGCGCGCCTATGACAAGCATAGTGGGCGCCAGTGGCGCGCCCGAGTGGAAGGGGTGGGCGCAGAGCGTGCCCGCAGAAGAACTCGGTGCGGGGCGGCACCGAGAGGAGAGGAGATTCAACTGGCCGTTCATGGGAGCAGAACTTTGATAAGCCGCGGATAAACCACGCTCTAGTTCTATGTGGGACGCGCAATTTTCACCGGGAGAGAATCATGGCCGCTCGATCGATCGTGCGCCAGATCTCGACCGCACGATCGATCCCGCGCGAGATCTTCTGATCGCGGCCGTCCAAAGATCTGATCCGACGGCTGCCACATCGTCTTCCTCGATCTCAGACGAGGCACCTCCCGCAAAGCCACCGATGAACCAGAGGCTACCCGAGGCTGGATTTTGAGTTCTCGGCCACCTCTGAAGGAGCTAAGACGCCCATCCGATTCGTCTGGCCACACTGAACACATACATGCATAAAAATGGGCATGAATGCAACGTATGGTAGAATTCGAGGTTAGCCGAAGCAACCGGAGGTGTGAGTCCATGATGGTGTATTCATGCTTTGCATGGATTACTCATGATGAAGCCATGCATGCATTCAAAGACGCATTCATGTGAAGAAGGCCGAAGAAAAAGAACCCGCGTTGAAACAGAGAATAAATCAAGATTTGAGAAAAATCTTGAAGATCCGAAATCTTCGGGAGATCAAAAAATTCCCACGCGGAAGATTTGAGACATCCCTTTGCCTATAAAAGGAGCTTCCGAGGCGTTTGAGATGTTTGCTGAATATTTTGCTTAAAACTTTGGAGTCCCGTGAGTGCTCAATGCCTCGCGAAGAATTTGAGAAGCCCGGAGCCACCCCTTGGCTCCGTGAGGTTCCTTTTGCGCACTCCTTGCACGAAAGAAGAAAGGAAGGAGTCCCCTGCGCGTCTCCCTTGCGCGACAGGAAGGAGATCTCTCTGCCCGCATACTTGCGCGGCAGGAGTAGCTTGCACGCCCCGCGGTGTTGCACCTTGCACACCTGAGTGCTTGGGCGGAAGTAGCACCTGTGCGCCCGCGGCCAGTGACACTCACACCCAACGTGGTGTTTAAAGTGAGGAGAAGTCCGCACCACTTGCGCCCCTGAGCCATCCTGCACCCTTGTGGCTTGCGCGACCCGTGACTCAAGCATTTGCGTGGTGCTTGAAGGAGGACAGCCTACGGTGTGTGTGCATACTTGCATAAACAAGAGGAGGCCGAGGCATAGTGCCTTGTGTGTAAACCAAGTTAAGAACACACCTTCTGTGTGTGCAAAAATAGAAGAAGGAAGTGTGTGTGTGCCAAGTGGAGAAGAAGACCCGAGGCCTTAGTGCCTTGTGTGAAGTGAAAGAACACACCCTAATGGTGTATGTGCAAAACAAGAAGGCCGAGGCTTACACCTAAATGAACTAAAACAAAATGGGTTGTGGGTGTTAAACACAAGAGAGGAGGCCAAGCTCAAGTGTGTGCCAAATTGAAGATGTTGTGTGTGCTAAGAGACAAGGAGGCCGAAGCCTAAGTTTGTGCAAAGTGGTTGTGCACACTTAGAAGAAGAGGAAGGACACTCACACAAAGTATAACACACATTTATGTGTGTAATCAAAAGGAACTAAACGTGTGAAGGAGTGAGAAGGTGTGTGCTTAAAGAGAATATACCCTTTGAGGGTTTATTTCACCAAGAAGAAAGAAAGGGGAGTGAATGCATGAATGCATGCACGTGCACACGTGAATAAAGCTTAAATCAGTGGTGTGCATCTGAGTTGTCCAAGACCAGAAGTTCTTGAAGAAATTGAGAAGCCATGCAGTCAGTGCATGAGGATGAAGAGATTCCATGCACTCAGTGCATGAAGATGATTTGAAGTGAGACTGGACCAGACTAAAGTTAAAGATATCAGTTGTCTGAGTATTCAATAGTTGAAGAGAGAGGTCGGGTCATCCTTAGAAGAAGGTGATAAATCCTGAGCAAGACGAGAAGACTTGTTCATCACTAGTGAGAAGAGGTACAGAGCAAGGCCAGCAGTCTTTATCCCAGACTGCTGAAGATACGTGAAGAGCTGAACAAGAAGAAGAGCTACTCGTGTGACTCGAGGAGCCAGGAGAAGCCCCCCTGTGAGACTCAGGGTGGAAGAAGTCTTCAGTGGGATTCTGGAGCAGGCCAGTGGGACTCTGGTAACACTGTGGGACACAGTATAAAGACCCTCCTATGGGACTCAGGAGAGATACAGTGGGACTTTGTATCGACCATTGTACTTCTAACAAGTTATAATGGAGAAACCATGTTGGGGCGTATAACCAACATGGCAAGGACGTAGGCCTTTGGTGCCGAACCTTGTAAATCCTTGTGTTCAGTGCCTTTACATTTACTGCATCATTCGAGGAAAGGCTGAGAGATACAAGAAGAGTGGATCGAGGCTTTAACCAGCCATAGAGGTTTAATTTATAAGGAATCAATTAGTAAAAAGTTTTAAGGGATCATTGATTCACCCCCTCCCCCTCTCAGTGATTCACACTGATCTGGGCACTTCAATTGGTATCAGAGGGAGGTTACCTCTAAAAGATCCAAGGGAGTCTTTATGAAGTGCAGATTTGAAGAAATGAGCGACCAGCCTCAAATGGATATATCTGTCAAGACTCAGAAAAATAGAAAGAAGAAACAAGCCAAGAAGATGAAGAAAGCCTGTCCTAGCTGTGATGAAGTTGGAACAATGAAAGATCTTCAAAGTGCAATCGAATATCTTCAGAAGTCAGTCCCCAAGGAAGTGGCAATGTGTATAGCTAAAGGCATCCTTGAACTTCAATAAGAAAAATTACAGCTAGAAGAAGAAGCCAATACAATGGAAGATCAGTTGGCTAAAAGGGTTGGTATAACCAACACTCTCAGAAAGCTGGTCAAGGCTAAAGATGAAACAGTATCGCTTTGCAATGAAAGATATGAAGAAACTACTGAAGAATTGCAAAGAAGCCTTTCTGAGAAAGAATTCTTTAAGACTATGGTCAAAGATGTTTTCCATGCACTGGAAAAGGGGCACAAAGTTTCAATTAATGTCAGATATGCTCAACTTGAAGACAAAGTAAACAGGGTAAAGGAGCTTGACAATTCATTACAAGAAATGAAGAAGGTGCATGAAGACCAGTTAGAACAGCTGAAGGAAAATTGGGAAGGAAGGCTAAGAACTGTTGAGGATGAGAAGAACTCCCTTAACATGAAATGCTTAGAACTAGAGGTGATATTGAAAAATCTGCAATCACCCAAAGCTGAATCCTCCCAGTCAGCTGAAAGGAGAAATGTTTCTACTCAAGTATGCATTGAGCATGATGATTCTAAAAGAAAGACATCCTCTAATAAAAGGGCAACAACTTCTAAAAAGAAGGTACCATCCATCCCATCTTGTACTCATGTTTCTAAATGTGTTTCCACAAAAAGTACAGGATGGAAGAATAACACTGATCAAGTATGGATGAAGAAGATGAAGAAAGAGAGATCTCCTAAAACAGATCAACAAGTCAAGAAAAGTACCCTACAATCAGAAGGACTGAAGAGGTCAAGATTTGTGGGTCAGTGTTGGTGTTGTAATAAGTATGGGCACTATGCAAAGGATTGTTGGTACAATCCACTAAATGTAAAAGCAAAAAGGAAGCCCATGCCAAGGGGGAGCAAGCCAGAAGAAAAGAAGCAGCATCCAAAGGTCCAGATACATCTGTTTACTACAAATAGATTTGGATTACTTGAAAACATCTGGGATGATTGCAAAAGTGGTCAAAAAGATACATGTCAATCTCCAACTGTATCCAGAGCTCAAAAGAAGAAAAGATCACAGAACCTGGCTCAGAAAAAATCCTTGGGAAGCAAGCAGAAGAAAGCTGAAGATGCTCCCAAGAAGATTATGAAAAAGGAAGAGAAGACCTTGGAGTCTAAATCCAAGAAGGGTGATGCATCCAGAAGGACCACCAAGAAGAAATGCTTCTACTGTGGAAAGAAAGGACATATCATGGATCTTTGTAAAGAAGCCATGAAATTCAATAGAGGCAAACTGGACTCAAACAGACGATCAATCCAAAAGAAGCAGAAGGGATTAATTGAAAACAAGTTTCCTAAGAAAGGTAGCTTGAAAGCATCGAAGGAACCTTGTAGAATATCCAGAACTGAGGCCACACTTCCAAGTGACTTACTAGTCATATGGACAAATCAGTTGCAACTTGCCAAAGATCTGCAAAGAGCTGAAGATGAAGTTCTGGCAATTGCTAAGGCAAAAGGAAAGAAAAAGATTTCACATGAAGATCAAGTTCTGTGTGTGAGGTGCAATCAAGCTGGACATACTAGTGATAAATGCATGATATTCATTCCAACTCAGAAGGGATTCTTCAAAAGAATGAATATTTCACCAGGAGACTCTAGTGCTCAGAAGGCACCTAGAAATACAGGAGTCACACACAAAGAAGTTAAAGAGGTGTTGAGATCCACACCAGAACAAACATCATTGAAGATCAAATGTGCAAGTGTGAAGAATGGTGAAAATGGGACATCTCGGTTGAGAGAATCTTCTCAACCTTGTTGTTCACGTTGATGAACCAAGGAGGTTCCATCTTATTCCCTTATACTTCTAGTATTTACATGTGCTAACATTGCAGGTAATTGAAGATGATGATCATTCTCATCTGGAGAGTGGTTTGGACAGAATGGAGTGCACCCCTTGAGGGGGAGCCAATCTGAAGAAGATGGGATTCTGAGATTTAATACCATCTTGAGAAAAGTGAAGGTATTCCAATCATACTTTCATCCCTTGTTTCTTAATTTTATTCATCATGACAATTAAGGGGGAGTATTGATTGAAGACAAATGGTTGAAAGGGGAAGCTTTATCTTTGCACCTGAACTTTCTGATGTGTTTGGTGAAGTATGTGCAGGATTTAGCAATTCATTGATATATCTGAAAAAATTCATACCCCTGAAGCATGATCTCACATGTACAGTGAATTTTGGACAGCATTGAGTTCTCTGGTTACATCACTCTTGTTTTCTACACCGGGTTAGCCCACGTAGACTTAGAGTTGATTTACTAAAGGTTCTTTGCTAAAGAGAACATGTGACATCATCCCTCTCTTAGTGCTTTTCAAGAAGATGCTATTCGAAGGGAGGAAGAGATATTTTGGAAGAGATCCACACCACATCTTTGCATTTGATTGCCAATAAGGGGGAGAAAATATTGGCACACATATTGACCCATTCATATGTGCAGAAGTAGTGTATTGACAAAAAATACAAAGGGGGAGATTGAAATGCACTGTGTTGCATTTGTTGTCAATGAGGCATGATGTTGTCATGGAATGAATGGATGTCAAGGAATGTCAAGATGTGAATGACAAAGGATGTGATGGTGATGGTGATGAATGGAGAATTACCATGGAACTAAGATGCATGTCACTTAGGAGATTCACTTAGTGACATAGGATGTTGTGGTTGAAACATTCTCTAGTTATATCAGACGATTGTAGAACTGATCTTAATGTTTCAATACTTGTATCAAGATGATACTAAGTTACACCAATTAAAGAATTGATGATGATGGAGCATCATTACATCTGACGATTGATGAGCGGATCTTCAAGTTTGGCACACATATTGACCCATTCATATGTGCAGAAGTAGTGTATTGACAACAAATACAAAGGGGGATATTGAAATGCACTGTGTTGCATTTGTTGTCAATGAGGCATGATGTTGTCATGGAATGAATGGATGTCAAGGAATGTCAAGATGTGAATGACAAAGGATGTGATGGTGATGGTGATGAATGGAGAATGACCATGGAACTAAGATGCATGTCACTTAGGAGATTCACTTAGTGACATAAGATGTTGTGGTTGAAACATTCTCTAGTTATATCAGATGATTGTAGAACTGATCTTAATGTTTCAATACTTGTATCAAGATGATACTAAGTTACACCACTTAAAGAATTGATGATGATGGAGCATCATTACATCTGACGATTGATGAGCGGATCTTCAAGTTCATAGAACTTGTATCCTGATGATAAAATGTCACAACAATGTTATAAGACCATGCATTGTTAAGACAATGCATGAGGAGATGAAGATGATCCATCCATAAGTTCTAAGTGGATGAAGTGGATTAATTAAGTCCATGCACTATCACTTAGTGCATGTGAATTTGAAGAAGATCCAACTTGATCTCTGATTGGATCAATGAATAACATTGAAGAATTATTTGATTCAGGAGCTTCAGTTGAAGATGAACCTTCGGGAATGTCACTCCTAAGTGAAGATTAAATGTTTAAGAGGAATGGAGGAATTCTTAAGAAGAAGAGGAGAGAAGAAATGAATAAGGGAGAATGGATTAGAGGAAGATGTGGCATTTGGAATTTGAACTAGGTCACTTTGTTTTTAAACAAAGGACTTGTTCTATACTCGGGCAAAAAGAAGCCACCAAGGGCCAGCCTTAAGGGTTCAACCCAAGGCACATGTGGGACTAGGTCACCACGCCCAAGGGGATCCCATGGGGCCAGCCCGAGAGAGGCTGGGGCCGTGTATAAGCCCGTGAGGCCACGCGGTGATGAAGCCCGCGTAGCGTGAGCACGAGGAGCGCCCCCGTGACAAGCATAGTGGGCGCTAGTGGTGCGCCCGAGTGGCAGGGGTGGGCGCAGAGCGCGCCCGCAGAAGAACTCGGTGCGGGGCGGCACCGAGAGGGGAGGAGATTCAACTGGCCGTTCATGGGAGTGGAACTTTGATAAGCCGCGGATAAACTGCGCTCCAGTTCGATGTGGGACGCACAATTTTCACTGGGAGCGAATCCTGGCCGCTCGATCGATCGCGCGCCAGATCTCGACCGCACGATCGATCCCGCGTGAGATCTTCTGATCGTGGCCGTCCAAAGATCTGATCCAACGGCTGCCACATAGTCTTCCTCGAGCTCAGCCAAGGCACCTCTTGCGAAGCCTCCGATGAACCAGAGGCTACCCGAGGCTGGATTTCGAGTTCTTGGCCACCTCTGAAGGAGCTAAGATGCCCATCTGATTCGTCTGGCCACATTGAACACATACATGCATAAAAATGGGCATGCATACAACGTATGGGAGAATTTGAGGTTGGCCAAAGCAACCGGAGGTGCGAGGCCATGATGGTGTATTCATGCTTTGCATGGATTACTCATGATGAAGCCATGCTTGCATTCAAAGACGCATGCACGTGAAGAAGGCCGAAGAAAAAGAACCTGCGTTGAAACAGAGAAGAAATCAAGATTTGAGAAAAAACTTGAAGATCCGAAATCTTCGGGAGATCAAAAAATTCCCACGCAGAAGATTTGAGACATCCCTTTGCCTATAAAAGGAGCATCCGAGGCGTTTGAGATGTTTTCTGAATATTTTGATGAAAACTTTGGAGTCCCGTGAGTGCTCTATGCCTCGCGAAGAATTTGAGAATCCCAGAGCCACCCCTTGGCTCCGTGAGGTTCCTTTTGCACACTCCTTGCGCGAAAGAAGAAAGGAAGGAGTCCCCTACGCGTCTCCCTTGCGCGACAGGAAGGATCTCTCTCTGCCCGCATACTTGCGCAGCAGGAGTAGCTTGCATGCCCCGCGGTGTTGCACCTTGCACACCTGAGTGCTTGCGTGGCAGTAGCACCTGCGCGCCCGCGGCCAGTGACACTCACACCCAACGTGGTGTTTAAAGTGAGGAGAAGTCCTCACCACTTGCGCCCCTGATCCATCCTGCACCCTTGTGGCTTGCGCGACCCGTGACTCAAGCATTTGCGTGGTTCTTGAAGGAGGACAGCCTACGGTGTGTGTGCATACTTGAATAAACAAGAGGAGGTCGAGGCATAGTGCCTTGTGTGTGCACCAAGTGAAGAACACACCTTCTGTGTGTGCAAAAATAGAAGAAGGCAGTGTGTGTGTGCCAAGTGGAGAAGAAAACCCGAGGCCTTAGTGCCTTGTGTGAAGTGAAAGAACACACCCTAATGGTGTATGTGAAAAACAAGAAGGCCGAGGCTTACACCTAAATGAACTAAAACAAAATGGGTTGTGGGTGTTAAACACAAGAGAGGAGTCCAAGCTCAAGTGTGTGCCAAAGTGAAGAAGTTTTGTGTGCTAAGAGACAAGGAGGCCGAAGCCTAAGTTTGTGCAAAGTGGTTGTGCACACTTAGAAGAGGAGGAAGGACACTCACACAAAGTATAACACACATTTATGTGTGTAATCAAAAGGAACTAAACGTGTGAAGGAGTGAGAAGGTGTGTGCTTAAAGAGAATATACCCTTTGAGGGTTTATTGCACCAAGAAGAAAGAAATGGGAGTGCATGCATGAATGCATGCACGTGCACACGTGAATAAAGCTTAAATCAGTGGTGTGCATCTGAGTTGTCCAAGACCAGAAGATCTTGAAGAAATTGAGAAGACATGCAGTCAGTGCATGAGGATGAAGAGATGCCATGCACTCAGCGCATGAAGATGATTTGAAGTGAGACTGGACCATACTGAAGTTAAAGATATCAGTTTTCTGAGTATTCAGTAGTTGAAGAGAGAGGTCGGGTCATCCTTAGAAGAAGGTGATAAATCCTGAGCAAGACGAGAAGACATGTTCATCACAAGTGAGCAGAGGTACAGAGAAAGGCCAGCAGTCTTTATCCCAGACTGCTGAAGATACTTGAAGAGCTGAACAAGAAGAAGAGCCACTCGTGTGACTCGAGGAGGCAGGAGAAGCCCCCCTGTGAGACTCAGGGTGGAAGAAGTCTTCAGTGGGATTCTGGAGCAGGCCAGTGGGACTCTGGTAACACTGTGGGACGCAGTATAAAGACCCTCCTGTGGGACTCATGAGAGATACAGTGGGACTCTGTATCGACCATTGTAATTCTAACAAGTTATAATGGAGAAACCATGTTGGGGCGTATAACCAACATGGCAAGGAAGTAGGCCTTTGGTGTCGAACCTTGTAAATCCTTGTGTCCAGTGCCTTTACATTTACTGCATCATTTGAGGAAAGGCTGAGAGATACAAGAAGAGTGGATCGAGGATTTAACCATCCATTGAGGTTTAATTGATAAGGAATCAATTAGTAAAAAGTTTTAAGGGATCACTGATTCACCCCCTCCCCCTCTCAGTGATTCACACTGATCTGGGCACTTCACTAGGGAAAGTCCTTTATATAATATGTTTAGCATAACTAGGTAGAGCCCTATAATCATTACAACATAATCTGGACAAGCCCTTTATATAAAAATTTCAATATCCATAACAATAAAAATCATAACAGCAAGACTACCATCATATAGAATCTTATTATAAGTCGCAATGGTTAATTCTTCTAATTTTATTTGTCTTTCAATTATACATTTATTCATCAAATTATATCTCAATCCATTTACATTCCAATTGCACATCCATTTTATATCAAACCATCATTATCTATTTCATTAATCAATTAATACATTTTATAAGGTGAATCTATCACAAGAAATCACTGGAGGTCTCATGTCATACTAAACACAATTTAATCCATTTGACAATTCATTAGTATTCTGGGGTAGGCTCACCCAATGGGTAGCTAAAGGCTAGGTCTCAACACCATTGAATACAAAGGGATCTAAAGAGTAATTCAACACATGATCTATCATCACCCATTACGCAATTAGTTAAAGTTATTGTTATGTTAGTGTAATCATAATATTTCACATGCTTAACAATTAAACATACTATAGGGTTTGGTTTTAGACTACCTACCTTTTCTGGTGATCAAAAAATGCTTCCAACAAGTAACACTAACAAGAAAAAAGGTGAAGAGGATCCCAAGAAGGAACCTAGATCACAACACATCAAGATCAAAACTCAAACAATCACAGTCAATATATTCAACTGCTTCAATGGTGAACAAGCCGAAAAGATGGGGAAAACCTAAGAATAAAATATCACTGGGGGTCACATACTTGATTGATATGTCCAAAAGGGAAGAAAGAACTCTAAAATTACATGTAGTTGACTAGGTATTGATAGAGGAGGGCTTCACGTAGATGAAAAAAGATTATATGCACAATGTGGCCTTAAAACCATTGAGCCTGAGAAATACATTGTGTGTAATCTTTTCACATTGTATATTTATCAATTTATGAGTTAGGTATAAAAACCATCACCTTTGGTTTAAAAACCTTGATATAAAATTACATGATGTGAACCAATTTCATGGTGTTTAACCATTTCATGCCATGAACCAGTTCACAACATCTTCCTGGAAACTTTTATACATCATGAACTAGTTTCACAACATGTAACCAGTCCACACCCCAAACTAGTTCATGATGTCTTCCTGGAAACATTTACATGTTGTGAACCAATTTCATTACATGTAACCATTTCACATCATGAACCAGTTCATGATTTTCTCATGGAAATATTTACATGTTGTGTAACATGTTCATGGAATGTAAATTTCAAATAGACAACACTCTTTCCAACTTCTACTGAAAATCCCAAACCACCGATGAAGATTTCTAAACTCACAAATAATCCTCATAATCCACTTTTAAATGATTATATATAGAATCCATTAATTCAAAAAAACATACATCCCCTAAATTTGGGTTATTTTCTCTAGTAAATGATCTACATCTTCAAAATGAACTCGACCTCCAAGGTTCAAAGATGAATTAAAACCAAAAAAAGAGTTTTAACGAAAGTCTTAAATAGGGGTGTACCTGAAAAAATATGAGATCTTATAATTAGTTCTTGTATTGTCACAATTTATAGGTATATTTAGAAATTTATAACCATATTCTAGTAAATTGTTTTTCTTCTAAAGAATTTTTCCACAAAAACTATCTGTACTTATATAATAAACGTCAATAATAGATAATACAATAGAATTATATTTCATTCTACACCATGAAACTAGAGACTTTCCCAAAAAAATACATGTTCCATAGGTTCTTTTTCTATATAATTAACAACCACAAAAGTCATCAAAAAAATAACTAACTAATTCAAATTCATGTACTCTAGAGTAGAATAGTCTAAAATTAGTTGTATTTTTGAGGTATTTGAGAATTATTTTGACAACATTTAAATTTTATTATTTTGGTTTTTCTTAAAAACATCCCACATACATACACTGAACATAATATCAATCCAAAAATATTTTAATTCTAGGAAAATACAAATCATACCTTATTAAATAGTTTGATCAATTGGTTTCCCAATTTCATCAAGATCCAATTTATAGGTGGTACGCATTGAAGTATCACTTCCATTTTATTTATCCATGAAAAAAAGTTTTAAAATGTACTTTATATATTTTCTTTGATTTAAAACAATCCCATATTTGGTTTGAAAAATATAAAAACCAAGAAAGAATTATAAATCACCCATTAAACTCATTTCAAATTAATTTTTCATTATTTTATAAAATTCAATACGTAAGGAGTGCTTGGATGATCCAAAAATAATATCATCAGCATGTATTTAAACTACTAAAACATTCTTCGAAAGTTGTTTTATAAATAAAGTAGGATCGTCAACTCCTTTTGTAAAACCATTTAAAATAATCAAAGTGTTGATCCTATCATAATAGGCTCTAGGATCCTATTTTAAACCACTCAAATCTTTATAAAGATTAAAAACATGATTTGGAAAATGTTGATTTTCAATTCCAAATGGTTTTCCAAAAAAAACATCTTCAATAATATAACCATTTATAAATTCACTCTTAACTTCCATTAGAAATGGATTGTAATTAATATTTTTTGTATATTAAAGTAGTATTCAGATGGATTTAATTCTAAATACTGGTGAAAATATTTAGTCATAGTTAATACCTTATTCTTGACTATTTCTGTGTGCAACTAATCTAGATTTATTTCTAATAATTTTGTTGGATTCATCAAAATTGTTTCTATATACCCATTTAGTACCAATAGTTAGGTAGTCTTTAGGTCTATATATTAGTTCTCATACATTATTTCTTTCAAATTGATTAAATTATTTTTTTATATACATTACTCAATGTTCATCATTGATTTCTTCATTGGTGTTTTTTGGTTCAAGTTATGACAAGAATGCTTAGTGTTCAACCTGGTTTTTTAGTGAGGATTGGGTTTGAGTACCTTTATCTAGGTATCCTACAATAGCATCCAGGGGATGGTTTTATAGGGTCTTAATGGTTCTAGGGATTAAAGTACTTGGTTCTTAAAATTATTCTTCTAGTTCAGGAATGGTTTGATGGTCATTTCCAGAATATTTACCATGTAAATTAGTAGAAAGATTAGAAGATTTATAGGTATTATTGATATTAAAATTTGACATATCTTACTCAAGATATTATATAATAGTTTTGAGATCATGGGGATCTATCTCCTCAAAATTTACATGAATATTTTCTTCCATAACTTTATATTTCTTATTAATGACTCTATAGGATTTACTAGTTGTTGAATAACCAAGAAAAATTCATTTAAATCTTTTGGGTGAAATTTTTTCCAAAATTCTTCTTTATATTTAGAATTTGAATTTGCATCCAAAAACCCTAAAGCAATTTACTTTTTGATTTATACCATTCCATAATTTATATATAGTCCTTTTCAATATAGGTTTGATAAGTATTATATTAATTAAATAACCAGTTGTGTTAACAGTTTCATCCCAAAAATAGATAGGTAAGTCAAATTCAATTAGCATAGTTCGGGAAATTTCTTATAGAGACTTATTTAACCTTTCAACATCCACATTTTTTGAGGTGTTCTAGGTGTAGAAAAATTGTAAGTATAGACATGTTGTGAGTAGAGAGATTCAAACTTGTGATTCTAAAACACTTAGCCAGGATCACTTCACAAGGTTTTGATGGTGAATCCACTAAGGTTCTCTATTGATTTTTCATATTTTGGAAAATAGGTAGGAGATTCTATAGTGACCCTTACTTTTTCTACATATATATTACATCTAAATAGATGAATATTCATTACATAATATAACGATCTATTCCAAAATCCTATAGGTTTAGTATATTTAGAAACATGGAAACCTAAATAATTGGTTCATAATAGTTCTACATCATCTCCTACTTAGATCTTCATAACTATCACCATTCTTAGATATATCACACATAAAACCTTCCTTTATAACCTGGGAAAAGAAACATAAGAAAGGGTGAGCTCAAATTCTAAGGGTAAACAAGGGAGATATCAATGATCATATAATAATAACATGAGAAAAATGGAATGAGAAAATAAGATTAACATTTGAAAATTATACCTTGTGTATGATAGATCATAATCTTGAGTCCCGGCATAAATCTTGATAGTTTATAATACATGAATCATATATAATCAAAGAACATGAGTCATGAGAGAATAATATAGGCATAAGAAATGGAATCGTGGCATACATATAAGTATAGAAAATCATTTCTTTAATAGTCACTACTACAAAATAGGCATTTAACAGTGTTGACCTTTATTAGTGGTAGACAAAAGAGTTTATAAAGGTTCTCTTTATCATCACTAAAAAAAGCATTGATAAAGTATAACCATTATTAGTGCTTTTATTTAGCTTTGACAAATGGTACCTTTTATTAGTACTTAATATTTAGCATCGATAAAGGGTACCCTTTATCAGCACTTTATTTTTAGCAATAATAAAGGGTATCCTTTATTAGTGCTAAAAAAGTGCTCATAAAGGCCCCAAATAAAATGAAATAATAAAAAAATAAAAATTTAAAATGAGTAAATTTAAAAAAAACTATTAATTTTTTTAATTAAAAAATTATTGATAAAAATGAATAAATTTAATATACATAAATTATAAATATTAGTGAATAATATATATTAAATATATAGATATGTAAAATGAATAAAATGAAATAATTAAACAAATAAAAATTAGTAAATTAGAAAATTAAGGAAAATATTAAACATTTTATTAATTAAAAAATTATTGATAAAAATGTATAAACTTAATATAAATATATATATTATAAATATTAATAAATAGTGTGTATTAAATATAGATATATAAAATGAATAAATTGTAATAAATAAACAAAAAACATTTAAATGAATAAATTGTAATAATTAAAAAAAATGAATAAATTACAAATTTATTAAAAAAAATTATTAAAGAAATTATTAATAAAAGAATTATTAATAAAAATGAATTAGTTTATTATATATATATAAATTATAAATGGTAATAAATAATATATATTAAATATTAATATATAATATGAATAAAATGTAATAATTAAAAACATATTACTGTATTATTCATTTGTAATGGTTTTTATACATAGTTATTCATTAATACATTTTACATTTTAATGGATAATCCACTTTATGGTTGAGGGGTAACCTTATATATACCAAAATCCTAGAGGCACTAAGGCCCAAACAAGACCATGAAGTCCAACATTACATGACCTGAAAGGCCCTAAAGTCCCTGACTATATAGAAACTTACCCCCCTAGCAATTTTGATCAATGATTCAAAGCCTACCCTACCTTGCATTAAAGGTGTGTCGAGCTAACATTTCCCCTTGAAAAGATACATGGGGCCAAATACCAATGTTTGAATCCATACCCTCTCATTTTTCTAATCTTTATGTATTGTAATGAAGGTTCCTACTACTCTGAAACTTCATCTAGACTATTCTTAGGAGGCCTTGATTTTTGAGACTTAAGTCCATGATTTGTTGAATGATGATAGTCATTTTCCTCACCATAGATCGTCTCCCTAGATACAGCTACCACACACCGACTATCGACACCGTCACATGCTCGGCCACCCCATCACCTCTGCTAGACCCGATCCTCTGACCTGTCGCACACCCAACCATCCTACCTCACGGGCCTCCATTGGAAGAGCCAGCAGATCACCACCCCCTCCAATGGAGTAGGGGACAACAATATTTCCCTCACCAATGGATAGGGCCCACACTCATTCCCCCCGCCCCCTAATTTAATTGAGGGGCCATAAATTGATGTGGTTGGGATTTTAACCCCAGCCACCCAGGTGCCACCAGAGGGATAATACCACTTAGGTACACACCCATGTGAAATTCAATAATACATTTAATATTTCCTAAAATATGATTTATATAATACCAAATATTTATGATTATATTAAATAAGTCATATATTTAGTGAAGAATGGTTTATAATTAAAAAATAAATATTAATTAAAAATACTAACTAATTGCATTGAGTAATGGACATAATTGAATGTCATTTTTTTCAATTTAACTTATATCAAACATGTGTTACATTGATTTCACATACATATAAATTATTAATTCATTTTTATATATGACGCGCACACATAAATATTTACGTAAATAATGAAATTTTATATAGAAAAACATACACCTAATATTAATGTAATTTATTCAAATTTTATTATTCATTTTAAAAATTCATTAAAACATGATAAATTTAATAGAGTATATTTTTAAATGAAAATTTTTATTTATTTATTTTTAATTTTATTATTGTTAGGTATTATTAATCCCTTTTTAATATTTTTTATTTTTTATTTTTTATTTTTTATTTTTTTAGAATTTAATCATTTTCTATTATTTATTTTTATATATTTATTTACTATGTTTTAACATTTTCAACATGTTTTCATCTTTATTCCAATATATATCCACATTTTTTAAATATATATATATATATTTAATTAATAAAACTTATCAATATTTTCAATATTTTTAAAGTGTACTCATTTTTAATTATTCAATTTCACTCATTTTTAACATGCATGCATTTAAGATTATATATTCATTAATAATGTTAAAAATATATTTGTAAATAAATATTTAAAAATATATATATTTATAAATTAATATTT